>OY101434.1:18977938-24285438 GCA_956483605.1 Tuberolachnus salignus | reverse complement strand
ACACAGAAGCCGCGTATTTATAGTGTCCGGACGCAGGCAGATATGACAAACGAGCTTACGCGTACGTTTCCCGACGAGGGGCGTCTTTCGGGGTCGCGCTATACAAGACGCGTCTTCTTCGTCTAAAACGATTATAAAGCGTAATCGCCGGGAATACGGTTGATCGCAGGTGGCCCACGGTATCACGGCATATAATTATATTCATTTCCCTGCAAATACCTCGCGACATCATCATAATAATATTATTGTGTAAACGTCATATGGGATTATGATTATGACATATGGGTTAGATTCTAACCGTTAGAAAAAGTCCCCGAATTCTAGGATCTTCTTTAGTAATTTAAAAATAAGGATGTACGTGACATTATTACGTCCAATTGGCCTATCTGAGACGTGGACACTGGGGAAAGCCGAAGAACTGCCGCTAGGAATATTCGAGAGGTAAGTACTAAGGATAATATACGGCACAACCCTTGATAGTCGAACAAATTAATGGAGAATAACTACATAATTATAAACACTGAATTCGTTTTCGAATACCCGATATAGTAAGGAAGATTGCAAAACGAAGACTAATGCGGGCGGGCTGTGCATGGCGCGAGCAAGAATCCCCAGTCCTAGCAAGTGATAAGGATAGGTTAAGGATAAGGTTAGAGATTATACTTTTAGGAAGAACGAGGTTGAGATGAGAAGATTGTGCGAAAAATATAGAACTGATTTCCCATCAGTTAGAAGGAAGAAGAAAAAATATTTTTCAAACATTTATGCTGAGGACAGAAATAGATAGCAGAAGTATGTATTTAGTGGTATGGTTTTAAAGACCGAAATCAAAGGAATAGGTGAAGAAACGTTAAGAGGACACCACGTCGCATTTAACGTCTCTGTCTGTCTATTTGACGATAAATAGTGTTTTCGTACGTCCAATAGTATTCAGAATCTGTAAAAATAGATTAATCTAAACTTTATTACTTAAAAATGATGACAACTATGTTTTCAAAGTGGATTTTTTTGATATGTTTTATTAAGATTAAAAATACAATTTTAAATAAATACATTTTTTTAATTGAACCTAAAAGTTTATGTGTATATGAATAAGATATAAAAAAAAAAAAAAAAAAAATCGATTTTTGGAAACATAGTAAATGTAGTTGTTTTGATGAAATAATTTTCGTTTTAAGTTCGTATTAGAACCCGAGTACTATTGAAAGTACGAAAACACATTTTTGTTATATTGCCTGTTAGATAAACAAAGACGGCAAACAGGAAAACAAAAAAAAAATTACTTATTAAATATTCCGTTGACGTATAGAGTACAATTTGGATCCAAATTTTAAACTACATGTTTTGATTTTATTATTCGACTGCGGTTTACAGTTCAGATAAATTAAATATCAAGATGATATCGCATCTGGAAAAACCTTTCGTAATATTACTACACGACGTGAAAAGGAATAATAGAAACATAACCATATGGGGCAAGCAATCAAAAAAAAAAAAAAAAATAGAAATGTATATAAAAAGCTCGACCTGTACATAAGAGGTCAACCGTTAAAAATGAGAAAATTTCTTATCGTCCCGTCCCCAGACTCTATACTGTGTACAAAATATATACTTTTGCTCTTTTGCTGATTATATACGTTTATTTTTTATTTTTTTTTAGATATTACTATCGTATAAATGTATTATATGTCTTGTTAATATTTTAGAACTGTATCTTACGTTTTACCGTATATAATAATACACTATATTTTTATTGGGTTAAATCTGGCAGAAAAATAAAATAAACGAAGCAATAACATTTGTGAAAGATATTTTTGCGCCCCTCGCGAAAATTCGTTTCCTGGTTACACCACACGCAGTGAACATACATAAATAAGTATGCGACTAGAAAGTAATTAAAAAAAGGAATTAAATATTTGGAAGAAAAAAAAATAAACACGCGAACCAGTGGCGGATTTAACGGTCGTTTAGTTGGCAAATGCCGACGGGGCCCATCTCTTAAATTGTTTGCCCGGGGCCCCGTCTAAATTATATATAGTTATTTTTTTCCTTCAATTTTTATCACATTAAAAAAAAAAAAAAAAAATTAATACATTATACGTATATTGCAAACCGCAATATCGTTTACCGCAGTATATGTTAACGATACATTTTGTATGGATTTTCCGACTTTATTCGAACCCCAAAATCCGCGGATTTTACATTTTATAAAATATACGCTAAATTTTGGAAACGATTAATTTCCCAATTAGTGGCGTATTTAAATTCGTACGGCGACGAGGTATCTCCTTTTTTTTTTTTTTTGTTAAAACAAATATAACAATATTCGGAATAATGATAATAATATTATTGTTGTATAATACGTAATCCGTTCGCGTCATTTGTGACAAATAATAACAATAATAATAATAATAACTGTTGCGTTTTCGCATTCCCGTCATAATAACGGTTTACATTTCCAGTGGGATTATATCGGTCGTACGATTTTATATTATGGCGACGTCACCGTTCAGTCAACAACCGTGACGGATTATTATAGCGAGCGCACGCGGTTTCGTTTTCAATGAATATCGCCACGAGTGAAAAAAAAAAAATACCATTCCGTCGTGTTATCATTTTGTTTCCGCCGCGATAAACGCTTTTCGCGGAATAGAACAAATGCAAAATAATAAAAATACCAACAAAAAATGTTAGCCCCTCGCCGGGGCGGCTAGGCACACGAGTGCGCGCGCCATCGACATTATTGTTTAAAATAAAAGAACACGAGGACGTTTGCGTTTATAATATTATTATTATTATTATTATTATTATTATTATCACGAGTGTTTTCGATTGAATTACGAACCGCAGTGGCTTCGAATGTTCACAATTAGCACGTGAATCCGTGTGCAGTTTTCCACGTTTTTCAAAATGTACAATAATACATAATACATCTATTTCCGCGTCTCGGCCAAAAATAAATTCGATCGAGTTTGAATATGTATACAATATCGACGTTTAAGAGTCGGGAAAGCCTACACTACGGGCGTGCTAAATTCCCGGTTTCTGTATTAAAAAAAAAAAAAAAAAAACTTAATGGCCAAATCGATAAAATTGAACAATATCCGAACGGGCGGACACGACATCCGGATCTATAGTGCCTCTAGACACTTGTGCTTATAGAAATCTGAAAACAAAAATCGTTTTAGAGATTTATACTCGATAAAACGACAATCCAAAGTGTGTTTGTTTTTATTTGTAGCGATCGGATTTTTATTTTTTCTGTCTGTAAACAACTTTTCTACCAGACATTGTGCTCCGATTTTCAATTGTAGCGCCTTTTCTGAAAGCATTTTTGATCTAGTTGGTGCGTACTCCCCAATGATCATCATTAATAAAATATCAAATTTATCGCACTTACTCGATATTCACATAAAATATACAGGTCACCGCGTTTTATAAGAGATTTTATGCTTCAAACAGTAATTACAAGTACATAATAATATACAATATTCTGGGCACACGAGACTTATAACTGTAGCAGTATAACACAACGGTTGCTGCTGCTGCACCAGGAAACAAATAAGCTTAACGTTATTGAAAGTTTCGAGGTGCATTTTATACATTCCCGAGTTCTCCGTTTTACCGCTCACGGCATATTTCGGTTCGTTCCGAATTCCTTGGCGTCTTTGCAGCGTCCGTGAACTATGGCCGTACAGTACATCCCGCGACGGGGTTACACATTTTGCCACTGTCGTCGTTCTTTTTTTTTTTTTTTCCCCCTTTTCATTTTAGTTTAATTTGCATTTTTTTTTTTTTTTTTTACGTAACAAATGTTTCGTGTAACGACAACGAGGACGGCGCATCACATCCATATAATGGCCGTTTACAACGACAGCTATAACATCAGACGTCGTCGTAATGATTAAAACTATAGTCAACACAATATGGTTATACTACAACAAAACACATACACACGACATAAAAAATAATGTCGCTGATAAGCATCGTTTTTGTGACCCGAGAAAGTAATTTTTCTTATCTCGTTTCGGTTTATACCCGGCCACTACTGCCGCCGGTTCAGGGAAATAATACAATATATTTACTGTCCGTGTAACAATAAGGCAAAATATTTTTACGCACAATTCTGGTGTATAGAATTTACAAAAAATAAAACTAATATTCATTTTTAACGACCGTCCGTATTTACTGTCTACATTTTTTTATTATTTTTTTTTTTGGAATAAATATTATGCCGTGAATGTTAAACATGAGATACACGTTTTTAATTTACACAACACAAATAAAATGTTCCGTTTTATCAAGCCGTTTATTGCACGGTGTTATTTTTTTTATATTTTTATTACACAATCTTAACTTTACGCATATTCGTTTGAAAACTTATCGTCATTTTTTGTATTATACACTAGGTACTGTATTTGACGTTTTGACGTTTTACATATTAAAGTTTATTGCTATTTTGACAGCTATTATCGTGTTACGTGTTTACAAACCCTGCAGAACTGCAGTTTACATACATACATTTTTACGTTTATGATAAATCGACATGCGCTTATTTCTATAATCATAGAGGAATATATTGTATTTTGTTACCAACTCTTTTATGACGTGTTTATTATAGGAGTTCTCACATTATGATTTTTTTTTCTCTATTTAATTTAATTGTTCGCTATTATAATAAAAGTATACAAAATCGTTTTTAGAACATTCCGAAATTTTAAATATTAAGAATCATTAAATCCCTTAAAAAAAAAAAAAAATATATTTGAAACGTGAAAATCGACTGGATTTTATATAAAATTGTGTATATTCTATTTTAAAAGGCCGACATACATCGTATAGTATACATAGAGGAATTACATTTTTATCTGTTTGCAACGATAAATCATTGCTCACTAATTACGATATGTGTTTGAAATGCCGTGGTTTGTACGATTTTTGCTAATTTAAAACGCTTATAAAAAAAATATAAAAAAAACACATTTATCGCCCACTAAGTGCAACTTCGTGTATTATCCGATGAACATCATGTAAAATGTTCAGGCATTCTGCTAGACCTGATAAAATGTTATTCACATAAACCCAATGAAACTCAACAATTTATAATACGTATGGATAGTTCAAAAACCGCTAGAATCGTTTGACAATTTACGCCCACGCCTATACTCTATTCAGAATGAGAATAAAGACCGTCTTCGTGCACCGCAACTGAGCTCAAGGCGCTGCCAGACCACCTGGTGGCGGATTTGTTAATTAATCGGCAATCACCTACAGCCGTAGTGGGGATAGATACGCTAACAACGACGTGTTTTCGTCCGCCGCCTGGTCAATTTTTATTCTGAATAGAGTGTAGAATGGGCTAAATTAATATTTCAGGTCCCTACGATTATTTTTAACCGGGTTACAACCAAAAGATAAAATCGAAAATAATGAAACCATTATTGACGTACGTTTTCCAACGTTTTTCCACAATTTTTATTAATAAAACTACAACAAAAATCCAAAAACCAACTTCTCAGTACACAAACGATAGCCGAAAAGCTTCTAGAAAAGATGTATTACTTGAGAATCTGAGCGTGATGTTTGGTGGAAAAGCTGTTCACTAACAGAAAAGAAAATTGTTTAATATACCTATATTATTGCACGGCGGCGCAAATTGACATGGTAGAGAAATTATCCATTAGAAATACAGACCCACTCTAATCTGAATTTAAGTGTTGTTTTTCCAATTAGTTTAAAAGGTTTCTGGTGTTTGTATTCCAAAATTCGTAAAATGTCATTATACAGAAAAATAGAATACACATGTAATTAAAAATATAATATATATATATACAATTGTAGCTGTTGATTTACATTTGCAAAAAGTTCTTTTCGACATTTCTACAGCTATATGAGCTTTTTCATAATTTATTGATCTAAGAATATCCGAATATTACGTCTTTATAGGGTACTATGCGTGTTTCCTCTTATCATTCTTTCGAAAATATTACGAATGAAACTTTCTGAACATTTTCACTGCCCCAAAAACAAAAAAATTATATTTGTATATACAATATCAATTCCGTCTCGATTGAGTATATTTGACGATTAACAACGACGTAAATATATGGTAATTCATTGTTAGGTGATAAAGGATTTATTTTGAATATTTTTTTTAAAAATGTATAATGTACCTTTTCCCGGATCTAACAGTGTTTACTAAATTTTTAAAAATCGTATTTATTTTTTGAGTTATAGCAAAAAACAAAAAAAAAAAACGTAGAACTACGCATTTTTTCACAATTCTATCTTATAGTTAAAATCGGACTTTTAATCATTTTTTATTTTTTTTATTTATGTGTAATATTATGTTTAATTCTATGGACAGGATATTGACATTTTTAACACCATAATAGTGCGTACTCGGACTTTTAACATTTTCTAATACCGGCGGCCGTCATGATGTTTTTCGTATTTGTAATAGTTTTACGAAAATAGTAATAGTTTTAACTCAATACAGACAATTGCAATAGCCGTGAGCGTTTTTCGCGAAGTTTGCGTATTAAAATAGTTTTCAAAACATTTTTGTACCGTAATATACTTCTGTCCCACGTAAGACGATACGCGTCTCGTGCACATTAGAGACGCCCTTTTAGTAGCCACCTAAGTAATTTTTAAATACGATTTTTCTCGAAAACGGCTTTTAACCCTCGCTGATTCCATATAATAGCGCCTGCGGATATTTTCGGGTCGGGTATATGTAGAAAACATTTTTGTCGGCCCCGACTTCACTTAAGCGTATCGTTGAATTTAATTGAATGTAATAATTATAAAAAAAAAAAAAAAAAAAAAATAAAATAGAATATTACGATGCCGCCCGTAAAACGTGTACTCAAGGGATAGTATGGCCGCAATGCAATATAGCTATACGGTCCGATTCACGTTCAGCGAGCAAGAGTAGCAAACGGGATTATATTATTATGTTATTTTAGTCTATAAACGGTTCGGTAAACCGAACGTTGTAAATTAAAAACGGTTTTCAGACGTACTCTAGTTAATAGAATAATGTGTTTTTAATTTATTCGCTGTTGCGTAGTGAAGAGATTTTGATTTCGCCGCCGTCCCGAAAAGATAAATCCAACGATAAATAATAACACGCCGTTCGTATATTATTACCATTTTAATTCTATCGTTCATCAATCATAATATTTTTCAAACACTAAATTATTGCACAGTATTATTATTATTATTATTATTATTGAATTATATCATGTTTGACGAAAATTTGATTTTGCGTCACGAATGAAAATTATTAATAATTAATAAGAATCCGACAATATTGATGATCCATTAAAATAATATCCAAAGGGTTTATTAACACTTTCCAGACGCGGTGAATTGTTCAAAATATTCTGGCTTTTTTTCGAGTTATTAATAGCTACTTGAAATATTGTCGAGTTTTTTTTTTTGTTTTTTGTTTTATGTAGTGCGACATTTTGTAATTTATTTTCATCGGCGTTTTTCATTGAAATTCGTCATAACACCAGAAATATCAATTTATTTTATAATTACAAACTAACACACTACACGTTTAACCGTACTTCGCTCAGAATCGTTTTTCGTTTACATTTATTCGTTGCATTCGTTTAGAAAATAAATTATCCCGTGCCTGCTAAAGTGACTCGGCCGAGGTGCGAAATATTAGCGTCGACTTTTTAAAATTAATTTTACAACGTCTCAAACAAGATTTAAGGGGTGACAAACGAAATATCCGTATGCGGCGTGGATTTTTAATTGAACGCGCGCTGGAAACAAGTGCACCTGTAATAACACACTTGTACCATTCAGTCAACTACAAGTGAAAAAATCTAAGTGTAAACGAAAAAGTGGATTTAATTAGTGAACCCATTCGCACCCCATTTAACGCGTAACAAAAGTTTCACTCTAATGCGTTAGGTACCTACCCAGTGGATTAAATTAGTATAAAATTATACGTCTTTTATAAACACGAAACGATAGTGGCTGAAACGTGGAATGGGAATATTTAATTATGGCAAGTCTCGCGTTATTAATATTTTAACCTACCCACCCGTTATAATATTTGAAGACGAAAAACGTGTTAAACACGTTATAATAATAACACTTATATATATTTATTAATTTAAAAATTATTCAGTTTTTTCTTTTTTAAAATCTTTTCCATGGGAGTAAACAATCAATGTTATGATTAACTATACCTATATATTATGCTCTTAATCTGCGCAGAGTTTGCCGGCAAATAAATAAAACATCAACGTATAAAATATATACGTTAACCGTTTTCTGGCATTCGGGAGGCCGACAACAATCACGTGATTTCATCAATCACGTATTCGAGAGCCGAGCTGACGGGCGAAAAGGTGGGATAAGAGAAATCGTTTATTTTAAATATAATAATATAATGGACTTACGGTAAAACACAACCCGGAGGACGACTGTAGTATATATTTTTTTTAAATTTATTTTTATACAATCTATACTAAGAAAAAAGTACAATAAGTATAATGTATGATTTTTTTAAAAAAAAAAAAAGATTAAATGCAATGGCTTGGATGTCTTGAGAGAAGAAACCATCCAGTGAGGGGGTACTTCGGCGTGAATTTACATTTACTTGGATGTTAAGTATTCATAGTATGTTTACTTTATAAGGTCACGGAGCTATTGTCACTTGAGTCTTCTGGGAGGATTTCTCGGGATGGAGGTAGATGGGGATGGGTGTGATTTTGGAGACGAAACCTTAATTTTGAATAATACAGCTCGGCTGTATCAGTGACTTTAGGGATGTGAAGATCTGTATGAAGAGTGTGGTTTGAAATATACGGAGGAGCATTGGTTATAAGTCGGAGGATTTCCAATTGAAAATTTGTTGTGTGTTTGAAATATTTGCTGAGCCCCAGAGTTGAATTCCATAGAGCCGGATAGACTTGAGGAGAAGATTGTATATTTGAATTTTGGTTTTGAGGAATAGTTTTGAGAATTTGCCGAGAATAGGTCTGAGAGAGTAAAGTCGTTGATTTAATTTTAATTTCGTTGTTGTGTATATATTTATTAATTTAAAAATTATTCAGTTTTTTTCTTTTTTAAATTCTTTTCCATGGGAGTAAACAATCAATTTTATGATTAACTATACCTATATATTATGCTCCTAATCTGCGCAGAGTTTGCCGGCAGATAAATAAAACATCAACGTATAAAATATATACGTTAACCGTTTTCTGGCATTCGGGAGGCCGACAACAATCACGTGATTTCATCAATCACGTATTCGAGAGCCGAGCTGACGGGCGAAAAGGTGGGATAAGAGAAATCGTTTATTTTAAATATAATAATGGACTTACGGTAAAACACAACCCGGAGGACGACCGTAGTATATAAACTTATTATATGCTCTTGGGTTTCCCGAAGATACCACCCGAAAACAAAAACGAAAACTATACGTTAGAAATTTTTTAAATACATTCGAGGACACGTTTTAGTATTATTTGTAGTATTTTTGCCGTAAATTCATAAATAACGCAAACTATAATTGCGTAGGTATCACGCAAATATTGAATCAAGATACGAAGTTAGATTCTGTTTTTTAATATCGCGAGTTCTAAAAATACCGACGGTTCTTTTTTTGTCATATACTGTTATAGATATACACGGAGTTAGTGTTTGGCGTATTTTATCTGCGCGTATCGGTAAAGCAATTTTCGTGAGTTTTTTTTTTTATATCAAACAACACCAGATGTATAAATCGTATTATACGAAGGTCGACCGTTTTTTTTTTTTTTCAACGTCATTATTCCCAGTTAGCAACTATAATATTATCTATTATATTATCTTTACGGCCCATCTGTGCAATTTATTTAGTCGTTCTGATACGGAATATGTACGCTTTCATTTTGCGATCCCGTCGTCTTGCTGCAGCGAAGACGAAATAAAATGAAAAAAAAACGCGCATACATTGAAACTCTGTTTCCCATAACAAAGTACAGGAAGTATTTCGGAGTTCCGTTGCTGCGGCGGTTTACATATTTTTCGTTTTCGTTAATATCATTGTAAAATATTTTCCGTCGACATTTTTAAAATCTGCAATGGTTGTACGCAATTTCGTCGGTGTATTCCCGAGTAAACAACTATTAACAACATTAAAATGTACTTACTACAAACAAATATATAGTTGAACCGATCAAAGTAAATTTTACACCTCGATGGTGTGAAATTCAATTAAAATCGAGCGTTTAGATTTTACGAATAACCTAAAAATATTATACTAAGACAGAATATTTATAGAAATATTTCACTACGACCTTATATGCGTATTTTTTTTTTTCTAATTCGGCGGCAATGGGTTTTAGTGTTTTGCCACCGTTACTTGAAACCCCATAAGCCATATCTCATTAGTCTGAAAATCAAATTGGAAAATTTCCAAGTAAGTTTCTGTATAGAATGTATCTTCAAACTCTGTTTTGCTGTAACACTAAATATCCATTTTGTGCGGTGCCACAAAAGTCGTGTTTAAAAATCGTGTGCCACTAAAAACGTAACGCATAATTTATTGATTGCGATTGCATTTTGTCTCCGTATAAAAACCCTCGGATAATGAAAATGTTGAATAATTATTGATAAGCTATAGCGTATTATTTGAAGACCGGCGTCCTATATAATACAATGGACGTATTTTTTTTCTATTCACATCATCCGTTAAAACGTAGACAATATTGATGATTTCCACAATAAAAAATAATTATTATTTCTATATTAGAAAAATACAAATATTTATTCGTTTTATACAAATTTACAACACGTTATATAAATTTAAACAAAAAAAAAATCGTTAAATCGTGTGCTGAATCGGTCGAATCGTATTGTTTTTCAAGATTGATTCTGTTGACGATGCTGTAATTCCACGGCGAAATACGTATACTACCCATGTAAACCAATAATGTTTCACACAATGGTCAACACGATTGCTTTAAATTGTTATATTATAAGGTTGAGTGGGAACGATGCTGCGATAAAACCGTTTGTTGTATCGAAGATTATGCATTATGCGATCTAGTGAAAATCCTTGGAGATTTAATATATTATTTACAGTGATATATGTATATCGTAAAACACTCTCTGAATGTGAACATTGCGCTTAAATCGAGTACGATTCATTTGGTTTCTAAAAATTCATTAAATTCGTGGGGGTTTCGTTGATTGTTCACCTATATGTGTATTACTTAACTTAATATAATTTTATATGTTTTTTTTTTTTTTTGTTTTTTACACAGTTTTGTTATTCGACTTTAATTTAATTTAGGGAAATTACATACGATTGAAACGATTTCGTTTTAGAATACTAATGCCACTTTCGTGGCTTTTAACTATTGAACTGTCACAGTAATACACACATTATTTACGGTCGAATCACTTTTGTCAGCATTATATATTTTACGGACAGTCGAACATGTCGTCATAGCAATATTCTATCGTTTAATCTCTGAATATTATTGACCTAAATAATACATTTTTTTAACCACTAATTTAGATTAAACAAACAACAACGGAATGTCATCTACATGCAAAGCTGAACAGCAAAAAAGTTAAGTTATACGTTACTTCTGACAACTTTTGACTTTTTACTAGTTAAACAAAAATAGAACCTTAAGTATATAAATTAATTATTTCTTTTAATAAATAATTTTTAATTAGCTTAGTTGTTTTTTTTAAAACTTAAGTTGTTTCTAAAAATGTAATTACGAATTTTGTGTAAAAATAAATACCTACCTATGTGTTTTGCATTTATTTTTTGACGAAAATTACGTAATTCTATTTGAATATCGTTAATACATATTATTATAACAAGACTGATTATGCGGCCTATACCCACACGAGTCTTGTATGGTAAGTCTATAAAAGTCTAAACATAAAAAGTACAACGTATAAAATACGTTTACGAGTGTGCCTAGTTGGTTAAGGGTAATTATAAAAACAGTAACTTTTAACTTTTGACTTTCTTAACATCGGTTATTATTAATATTTGGACATTTGTAACTTGACTTATTTACTGAATTTCGTTTATATTTTAAAATTTACTTTTATTTAGCTTAGTCATTATTATTTTTTTTTTCAGGATAACTTAACTTGTGTTGACTGTAGTTAATCGTATCGGGTTACTCGCTCAACTTTGACTAAATGTCAACGATTTACCAGTTTCGGGCCGTATTTGAAAAAGGAGAAAAAAAACACCGACGCGTATTATTATCATCGTTTATCTCATACGAGTGGCTTTTAACAACGACTTTGTAATTGGTCAGTCTTGTCGACGACGACGACACGCATACATCAAAATACTATTACTATTATAAAAAAAAAAAAAAACATTAATATAAAACATATAATATTATAATATAATCGCGGACGTATGTCGTTATATAATACTACCTCAACAACCCATTTTTAGCTTATCATTTTAGACGTCAAGTATGGGAGGAGAGGAAAGTATCTAATAATAATCACGCCCCGAGATTGAGGATTTTATTTTTTTTTCCCCAGCAAATACATATATGAAAAAAATACGTTAAGACAAGGCTATGACTGTCTGAGTCTAACTAACGGACAACATAGCGGAGTGACGTTACATGGCATATACATTAATGGCGTTTAGGGTAAAAACACGAGGTCAAAAAACACAAACCGCAAAACTTAAAGAAGAGAATATTTTCGGGGACAGCGCGTTGCTGTTTTTCTAAAACATTTGCGAAACAAACATTGAGCCGCGTTACTCATCTCTGTGGTTTTTTTTTTTTTATTTTTTTAATAGCTTGAATTTTTTTTCTTTGACGATATTTCTAGAGACAGTAAATGCGAATATAGCGAGAGGTAAAAAAAAAAAAAAAAAAACAAAAACCGTGCAACTACTTTATTCGTGTTTCGCTCTTCGTGTTTTAGTAGTGTTTTAGTGTTTCAGTATATGCGTGAATATTAAATTTAGCGGTAATGGTTTTTAACGAAAACTATTTCGCGGCCGAAGCGGTAAATCCACGAAATCAAAGGGCTCGAATAACCCGGAAACCCCGTACGGCAAACACGAATGATGTTTATAACTTTTGCACGCGAAACACTACGAAAACCCACGGAACATCACGAACAGCGTGGAAATTTGTCCACGATACGCTTCGGTCGTGTAACTAAAACCCGATTTTGAAGCGGGCAAAACGAATCGTATACAAATCACCACTACCTTTATCACGCAATTTTATTAACATTTCAATTATAATTTATAATAATCGTCGGCAGCCCATGCCTCTTGAATATTTCGCGCGATACCTGCGTTAGTTTCACAACTGACAGTAACTACCGATCTCTTGACATTGACTTGATCACCGTCATCATGATAACGTTAAAAATATACAATAGACATGAATTTTTGTTGCGCATAACTGATTTTTGATGAGGGAGGGAGGGAAAGCTCTGGGTGTCGATGCCGTCCATCCGCGTAACCCCGCGTGTGCGCGTCGTACTCAAGGGAGTAATCCGCCGCTAAGACGAATTATTATTCGCAAATATCGTATAGAATTGCATTTTGATAATGTACGTATGCTTTACCGTAAAGCTGGGGTGAGCGTGCTTGAAAAAAAAAAAAAAAAAAATCACCCTGTATATACACAGATTCGTGTATTGAAGATCGGAAATTTGGCTCGGGCCCGCGGAGCTAAATTTAACGGGTGTCGTTCTCGCCGCCGAACGTCCGTTCTCGCCGCTATAACGACACGTACGACTCCGCGCACTTAATACGCACGCACACGGACGCGCCTCGATACTTACGCGTTTATAACGCACGCGAGCGGCGGATTTGACGCGTACCGACGCACAAGATCGCGCAGTCGCCCGCGTCCGTGCGGCCGGCCGGCCGCCGCCGCACGCGCGCGCGGCACTATAAACGCGGCAGCGTATGAAAATATTGTCTTTTTTTTTTTCATTTTTTTTTTTTTTTTTTTTTTTTTAAATTTTTTCTATCGTGCGCGTCTCCCGCGGCCGCGCGCGCTCGCGTCTCACGACGCGAATATCATGTCACGTGCCGCCGTCGCCGCCGCCGCCGCCCGCAGTACCGCCGCGCGGTAGCCGTCCGTCGCCGTCGTCGCCGTCGCCGTGGCCCCGCGATCTTTTTCCGTGCCCGATTCGCAGGTGTACGCGATACGCGCGCGTTTTCGATTTTTTGATATTTTTTTTTTCTTTTTTCTTTTATCGTATCCCGTCCGCGTCGAGATCGCTCGCGGACAATCAAAAAAAAAAAAAAAAAATAAAAGAAAGAAAATTAAAAAGAGAAAACGAAACCGTCGGTGCCCGCGGTCCGAAAAACGATTATCGCGCGGGCGCGCGCGCGCTCCTCGATATCATAATAAATATATAATATATTATACGTAGAGGATACATTATATTATTATTGCATAGAGTGGCGTCAGTGGCGCGGTGCAGTGCAGTGCGTGTACACAGTGCGCGTCACGTCCCGGAAAACTCCGGGGCCCGATAATGCGTTGACCGTATTGCCATGTCATATTCGTACTTGTCGTCTACGTACACAGCAAAGAGAAGGTACATGATATTATATATTATCGTAATAATATTACGGGATATTATCCGACAATCCGCCGCACTGATTGCCCGTGGTTGGTGCAAAAATAGCACCCCCTCCCGTCCCCCTCTCCTCGCCAAAAAAAAAAAAAAAAAATGACTAGTAATTTTTCTTATCGGGCCCGGAACAAGACGGAACAAGACGTTCCGCATCCCGGGCGAAACTCGCCACACTCTTCTCTCGACGTGGCCGGCGGACGGCACGTGCGAGTGTTTTTTTTTTTTCGCGAAAAATAGAGGGAAACGCCGATCGGATATTATCATATTAAAATAATTTTTTTTTTTTCTTTTATTGATACATACACAATCTGTACCTCAAGGGCACAATAAGAGCATTAGCTAAAATAATAATATAATACATGAATAAACTTGATAAAAGAAGCCACCCAGCGATGACACTTTTAAGTGAGGTTAAGTATAGTTTTTTTAAAAAATATATATATAATTTTTTTATTAAGTTATCATATCTCTGCACCAGTTGCGTTTTAAGCGCCTTGGAGGATTAAAATAATTAAAATCGTTTTCTATAATAGCTAGCGAGTTCGCGTAATACAACCCGTACAGTATATTACGGTAGAATGTATTACCGGGGCGGGTAATTTTGAATTCGTTCGGGGGGGGAGGGGTGCAAAAACTATATATTTTTTTTTATTTTGCCTTTACGAAAAAAAAAAAAAAATAAGACAAAATACCTACACCCGTGGAACACCGTGTCCCTTAACACTGTACTACTGGGTGCAGTACGCGTTCAAGCCTGCATTGTCGCTCTGCGCATCGTCGCTTTTATTATACAACATGTGCGCACGGTGTATAATATTTCATATTTACGGGATCACCCGTATTTGCCGAGTATATTATTATAAAAAAAACCGACAATAAGTGTTATAATAACGTAGAGACGGTTATTTAAGTAATTTTTTTTTTTTTTTTTTGCTTTCGCGCTCACTCCTGTGATACCTATGGTACCAAAAGCAATATTGGACGCGTTAAATATTTAATATTGTCGATTCTTGACGGATCGGCGTCTCGAAAAGTGTTCCCGTATATGTGTACGAGAATATTATATACCGAGACCAGAGGCAGTTTTTTTTTTTTCTTCATTTTCCAAACCGTGTGAACATGACGTGGCTCATACAGGGTGGCGTTTTCCACTGCAACGGCAAATGAAATATGTTCGTACGCGACATACGCCCCGTATAAATAAAGTACGTGTCGGGCGGCCATTTTGGCCGAATTTCAATCGACCGGACTCATTGTAATGGGAATTCACGCTATAGAATTAAGAGCGTTAACCTGCACAACCGGAGGCTAGAACAAATGAAATATCGATCAAATATTCCATGGTAATAAAACCATGTCGGTGCGTTCGTCTAAAATTTGAAGAAAAAAAAAATCCACATTTAGAGATATGCAACGATTAAAACGCAAAAAAACGCATTTTTTGTTTTTTTTTTTGTTTTTGTTTAACGTTAAAACTCCCTAAATCTATAGTTTATGGCAGGGCCAGGGGTTGAGGGAGGGGGCTGTTTTCAAAATATTCCGGTGTCCTTTGAATTATAATAGTAACTGTTTGACATTTTTTTTAGATTTTTTTTTGATATTATATGAACGAAAATTGTGTAATTTATTTTCATCTGCGTTACAAGTTAAAATCTATGTGAAAACGTACAAACACACGAACAATCGTAATTTATTTCGTAGTTACAAATGAATAATAATCTATCATAAGACGATTCCGATTGTATTCCGCCCAGAATAGTTTTTCGTTTGCAACGATTTATATCGTTGCGTATGGATAAAAATTAAATTATCCTACGTATTATTCTACGTACCCCGCGTCCAGCGATGGACCGCTCGACCATGGTGCGAAGTTGCATTTTTAAATATGAAATGATCAATGATCAATGATGATAATATTAATGGTGCAAATAGGTTTCTTTCCCCTCGACAAATTTCATGTGACTCCGCCAACCAACGAGGCCGCGCGACACTCGAACCCCCCCGAAAAAATCTACAAACAACGGTAATTGTTATTATTGGGCCGTATCCGTAATCGTTACGGTAATTGCGGTCGCGAAACGCCGAAATGTGGTTTACCAATTGAATTTCAAAATAATTGTTTCCGACCGGAATATATGTATATATATATATATATATATATATATGCGAACAGGTGTAACGGCGGACCCCCCGACGCAGTGACGGCGCGTCGTGCTGACCTCAGGAAAATGGGCTTTTGAGACCGCCACCGATAACGCGTACATAAAACAAACCGTGTATACAGAGTGATTATTATTATTATTTTTTTTTTTTATCATCACGAACCGGCGATCATTTACGAAAATGTCGTGTAAATATGATTGTATTGGGTTGTTTGTTTTATTTTTTTCCAAAACAATATTATATATTTAAGTGATTTGCATCATCGTATACATACACGTATATATTCAAAATAATAAGTAACACAACTATATAACTCACGCGTACGAAAAGTGAATATTTTTACAAAAATTAGAGGCCTCTAGGTATGCTAAACACGAATAAGTAATTTATTGCTCTTGCCCACTATACTCTGATGGTCGAAATTTTGAAACTGCCGAGAAACTCATAAACCGGAATACTATACCCAGGTTATATTAGTGTTTTGCATAAACAAACTATCAGCATTCCGTTATAGATCCGACAATTAATAAATGTCCGAAAACGAAAAAAGTACAGTCAATCATTGCCATACTGGTATCATTGCTCATGCCGGAATTTACTTTATGCGAAAATAACCCTCGATTTGTTATGCGAAATCACGTCAGGTATGTCACAGAAGAGGCATCCGTGGACTGTAATTTAGGGGGGGAGCAGGGACGATTTGAAAACTACAGTTGCAATTTGTATGTAAAAAAAAAAAAAAAAAAAAAACAATCAATTCAATCTTTACAATGTAATAAATGTACATTTTACTGTTCTAATAAAACCGGCAGCCGGCAATATAACTAATATTTATTTGGTCATTAACACGAATATTAGTAATAAGTAAAAATAAATTTTAAAAAAAAACCCAGAGCCCATCGCACTTATCCACTCAGATAGACGTAAGTTGAAATGGAAAACGCGTTATTTAGACAGATTTGTGGAATCATTCGCTCGTCTATTATTTTACCTACCGAGCATTGATAGCATTGATAATATTTAACGATAATTGGATAATATAATTATATTTTATTTTATTTTCCTAACGGAGAGAGTAAAATCGAATAACCGTAGTGACGTAGTGTGCTTTATATTACGGTTAATTTTGGATTTGTGACATCGAGTTCAGCGGTAGACATCTCGTACGGGAACATATAATTTAGAGGGGTTTAACAGTATTCACTGGTATTCGCAGTGTAACTCGATTCGTTTATTATATTCATGATAGAATATTAAAAATATGGTGTTTAAAAAAAACCGTGTTACGTATGTAAGTGTACGACTGTACTACCTGTTTACAAAATCATTGTAATTATAACAATTTGAAGGGTGCTCCTCTTCGGTCACCGTTTTGCCACGACTTTTAGTCCGACCATCCGGCATCACTCTGTATATTAAACCGAACGCACGATTAATCTGGCGAATGACGGGACCTCGGTTTATTTGTTAATCATTTAAGTCCTCGCCGCAATATACCTACCCCTGACAGTTTATCGGATCGTTTTCCGGACGCGACGCCTCAAAAATCCGTTAAACGACCGGTTTATTTACACGCTCGGCCAAAGGCGATTTATTCGATTTTTTTCCACCCCGGACGTCACTTTGGCTATTGTACAGTGGGCATTTTTTTTTTTTTTTTTTTTTTTTTTTTTTTTTTTTTTTTTTTTCCCGGTCCCTTCCCGGCGAAAACCGCCACAATTCATATAACGCTCGTATCGCGTATATGGACACTGTATTGGCGTTGATGGTCGTATGTGTATTTTTGGAACGCGACGTTTGCCGTTTTCGCGCACAAGCGCGTGCAATCTCGTAACGGGAACGACACGTAATCGCACATCAAAATTTAATAATAATAATTATAATAATTTAAAGGAAAAACTGCAAGTTAATTTTACAGAGTCCTCGGCCCAATGGCGCGAGTATAAAAATTCGGCTTCAACGCGTAAACCCTAAGAGGCGCCCCTCCCCCCCTCCGGTACTATTCGGTTTAAACGTAGGAGAACAAAATTAGTTATAGACACACGATTTTTCAATTATGCGGTATTTCCTCCAATGTATTCGGTATTATATTCAATTGAACGAGTATTTAATTTTTTTTTTTTTTTTTTTTATATATATATATAATTTTTAATATAAAAAATTGCGCGCGTTTAGGATTGGTACGCAACCCGCGGGCTTTCGCCCGATAAACGTATAACGGAAATTTTAAATTTTCGTTGAAACGAATTATTTTCGGAACACACTGACACTGGAACTTGTGCGGTACGGTAAAAATTCGGTAAAAAAAAAAAAAAAATTACGCGGTGACAGAGGGTTTAACTACATTTATAATGTATTTCCCGTGTACACGCCTGTAAAACGATCCGATGACATTATTGTCGGGCAATGTGAAATATAGACAGGCCACGAGGTATCGCACAATACGATATTATAATATTGTCACGTGCGTATTTTATTATCCGACAGTAAATTACAATGGGACCCGTGTGTCGTTTATCCCAGAGTCCGGGCGCGTATAATTGTATTGTTATTCATTCGAAGGGCGGTCGGTCTGCATTAATGACGAGACCCGTGTAGGAAGTAGTAAAAAAAAAAAAAAAAAATTAAAAATAAAAAAACCATATATACCACAAAGTTAAATGCCATGGTATTTGCGATGTCGATTACACGTGGACCTTTTGCCGTTTTTTAATTACAGAAAAAAAAAACCCCCCCAAACGTATCACGAGCGTACGTTGTATTGTTCTCGTGTGTACACCTCGCGGGACGTTTATTTAAACACGACGACAGTGAATCGCGTGCGTATTAATTGTATTTTTTAATGTCGTTTATTGTGTTTGTAAATATAATATTATTACTATATCGTGTCTCGAGTAGAATGAATGGGTACCTACTAAACACTTTTATTTAATCTCGTTTCGTTTGTCATTCGCATGATTTACTCGGTCGAAAAAATCAAGGCGGATCAAAGAGAGAGAAAATAATACGCTTTTTTGTTTTTATTTATTTTTAACAATATATGATACACTTGCACTTGACGATACCGATCGATTGCAATGTGCTGTATTCATCGATGCGATGTAATTTATGTTTTAAATTCACGCCATAAATTATTTTTTTTTTGACATTTTATCATTCTAAAAAGTAGTAAGTAACAATAGAATATAAGTGCACCCTCCTCTGAAATTCTTTTCTGGCTACGGTACCGGTACCAAATACATTTGGGCGTTGAAATTTGTAATTTTCGTCAACCCGTTTCATCTTTAAAAATAACGGTGGCAAAAAATATCCGTAATGATCCTTGATGGATACCGTGGCCGCTATATTTTTTTAGGCTCTCTACTTTCCGAAATATTGTGTGTCTTACAGTTAGTTGATCACCCCGTATAAATGATTTGATACCGTCACCGTAATATTTTGTGCGTTTTGTTCATCAAAACAATGGGCCGTGAACATAATGTAACGTTGTTAGAAAATGGAAATAAATCGTTTGGCGATGACTGGCAAATGTGGATTTTCGACCGGCGAATCGTAATATTGAATAGATAGGTAGGTATCTATTATAAATAATAAGGGAATAACCCTTATTGTTGACTTATCGGCTTGTTGCCTCGCGATCTTGACAAAACCCGACAAACAATATGAACAAACAGGATGATTTTTATTTTTTATCACGAACCGGGAATATGATATTATCTACGAACATTTTGAATTACATTATTTTTGTTGATTTCTTCAGATGTTGTACCGAAACGTTTAATGAATTACACTAAGTACCTAATTTCAAAATATCAAACAAAACGTCTAAACTTCGACTAGCGGCGATTTTGCGCCGATCGAAAAAAAAAAGACCAGAAGAGCTAGAGATGGTTGCATTGCAGGGATCATGTGTTGATTTTCCTTGTTTTACGCAAACGAAAAAAATATTAACCACAGGGATTTGAAATTTGCGCCGAATACTTACTTACGTATTGGCCGTTTCTAGACGTGGAGCAATTTTCAAAACATTCTAGTGTTTTCTAGTTATATTTTCGCAACTTCCCACTTACAACAGTGGCCCACCCATGAGCAGTACCTAACGTTTTCGCTATATTTCGGCGTGTAATATGTTCGATACCACAAAACAAATGCCGACCGACGTTGTTGTATTTTATCATGATTTAGTGTGTGTATAACGATACGATATTAAAATATACTTTTTTCTCATTATAACGAAGCCATTTTAAGGGTATGTTTATTATGTAAAATAATTCGACACGCTGTTGGGTGGACACGTTATGGAAATGTTGTATAGCAAAGTATATTTTTGTGATACATACGTGAAAATAAATTACGTACCCACGTAAAAAGTCGCTTGTTTCTCGCGTAATGGCGTAGGCAGGTCCGCTATTACATTGTTATTAATAGGGCCCGGAATTAAAGGCAAATTCGTATTACTACGTCTTTTCACTAAACAAATATTTCAGTTCGAAATGTCGACGTTTCATTACGCGTAAAGTTCTAAGATTTTTATATATTTTTTTTTTTTTTTTTTTTGCATATTTTATTGAATACGAATATTACATATCTAGGTCTAACCTTCGACAAACGCCTAACATGGGCTAAACGTATTCACACAACAAAATTAAAATTAAATCAACGACTTTACTCTCTCAGACCTATTCTCGGCAAATTCTCAAAACTATCCCTCAATACCAAAATTCAAATATACAATCTTCTTCTCAAGCCTATCCGGCTCTATGGAATCCAACTCTTAGGCTCAGCAAACATTTCAAACACACAAAAAATTTTCAATTGAAAATTCTCCGACTTATATAACCAATGCTCCTCCGTTTATTTCAAAACACACTCTTCATACAGATCTTCACATCCCTAAAGTCACTGATACAGCCGAGCTGTATTATTCAAAATTTAGGTTTAGTCTCCAAAATCACACCCATCCCCATATCAAAAGGCTACTATTTACCTCCATCCCAGGAAATCCTCCCAGAAGACTCTAGCGACAATGGCCCCGTTACCTTAAAAAGTAAACATACTATGAATACTTAATACCCAAGTAAATGTAAATTCACGCCGAAATACCCTCATCGGATGGTTTCTTCCCTCAAGACACCCAAGCCATTGCATTTAATTTTTAAAATCATACATTATACTTATTGTACATTTTGCTTAGTAATAGATTGCATTAAAATATATATATATATATATAATTATTATTCATGATTACTCGTTGAACTGTTTTTCACTCGTTTCCATTGGCAACACCGCCGATCGAGGGATTACGTTTGATCTCGAATGGAGCTTTCATGTTCATATAGAAACGTATTACCGTAAGACTATTGTAAAAAAAGCACTTGGTTTTTCGAAACGGGTCTGTAGTGAGTTCGACGATTTCAAGTTGACGGTTTTCCGTTAAAAGTTTTCCACCGATTCGCTCGCCAGGTCGATTTCGTTGTTGTTCGTCATGTCGGGACTCGTAAAAATCTGCCACGAGCCTCACGGCCGGGGCTGAATTTAGTGGATAGACATGGGACCCCCTGTGAAATTCAATTTATGATTATTTAAACCGCTACAATTATTAAAATACTACAAAGTTTTTTTGTACAGGAACAAGGCTAAAAATAAATATTTTTGTATACAATTAAAAAAAAAAAAATCAACTCGTTTTACGAAAAATTGAACAATTTTTCAATGTTGGTGAAAACGTAAACTGTCTGTTTATCGCCGGTAATCGTTTTTTTTTCATTTCAAATTCCATGGTACGATAAACGATTTATTTTCAATTTGTCCATATTTTGGTGAAAAAAAAAAAAAAAATGATATCGACCCCTTACTATTGATAAACAGGCAAAATCAGTCAACTGTTTTAAACTTATAAAACAAATTGCATTTAAAGAATAATACTGGATTCCCTGTACATTTAAAATTCACCATCAACATTCTTAAACGCGCATTATAACTAAATTATAACAATTTTAATTCCGTACAATAATAATTCAAAGGTTTGGTAATGGGTACTCTATTGTATTTTTTTTAATTTTTTTTTTTTTTAACATTGTTTAAAGGCAGAGGATTTAATGCCGTATAAGAGAGTGGATTATATAAAAGGAGTATATAATAACATAATGTTAGTCGACGAGAAGGATTTAGTTTTACTTCCTGTGACGGCAGGATTTCCTGAAAACGAGAACCCTAGTTAAGTGACTGTGGCTTGTTGAATGGCTGGAAAATACAACATTTCTTTTTCTTTTTCTTTTTTTTTTCTTTCATTGTTTTGTATTATTAAACCGACTTGTAGGTGTATACATTTAATGATATTATATTTGCGTAACAGAAAACCTTGTTGTCTCTTGGTAAATTTACAGTCAAATATTCAAAATATAAACTGTTTTTTTTTTTTTTTTTTTTTTTTTTTTTTTTTTTTTTTTTTTTTTTTTTTTTTTATGTCACGATAATATTTAAGCAACTTTTTTAGAATGCGTTTATTAATAATTATTGTTGAGTTTCAAATATTTATGGTTACAGACTGTATAACGTTATATATTTATACCTGTATTGAGTAATTTTAATCCGTTGGTTTTTTTGTTTTAACAGAATAACAATAATTTATTACCACCATCATAAATAATATACAAGGCGTTTTGGTATAATTCGATAAATTCAATAACTTTTGTTCTATTCAATATTTTCAAGTACTTTTTTTTTTTTTTTTTTTTTTAATAATAATTTTCGGCAGTATCCTGCGCGCTACGATTGAAATTATTTCGGTATTTATGGGTTTGTGTGTATTATATTATTATGTGTGTTGGTAATAAATTGGCCGCAGGAAGGCTGCATTTCGTCCTCGCCCATTAAAGTTTCTCTATTCTGCTGTACAATGCGATTTATATATATATTTTTTTCATTTTTTCTGAACTTACGGTAGACATATCTACGGGCGAATTGTGGAAAAATTATTATTCTCGTTTTTACGCCCTGTAAAAAAACGCAGGGGGAAAACTTTTGACCCGTACGCATAGCGCACCGTAGTCGTCATCATTGCGATTCCCGCTTTATTTAATTTTTGCACAGAGTTTCGGCAATTGAATTTGTAGGGTTTTCGAAAACTATTTTTTTATTTTTATTTTTTTATTTTTTTTTTTTTCATTATCTTCCTACAACAAAAGAATTCATTATAACGGTGCAATTCAATTATTGACTCGCATTCCATAATAAATAAAACGAAAACCTGTCCACAACTACTATATATTTATGAACATAATATTGTTTTTCGTTTTATCTCTATTTAGATGATATAAATAATATTATCTAGACGGGTATATTTTTATCATTCATCTACGTAAACGATAGGTTAAATATTTGATTTAAAATACTATGCTTTGCAAATGAAATATTAAGTTACGTCAATTTTTCTTTTGAAACCTAGATGCGAACCCACCATTCTGGTACGCTTTAAGCATTTAGTATTTCGATAGACAATGAAAACGATTATCTATTATATATATATATTTTTTTTTTTATCTTGATAAAAGTTGCCGATTATTTGTCTTTATCTAGATAAATAAACTGTTATGTATCGTTTATCTTCATCTAGATAGTTATTCTATTATCTCTTATCTGTATCTAGATATTATAAAATACATATATATATATATATATATATATATATATACCTCGATGGTGTACGACATAATTCCATATCGTTATGCAAATTATAAAATAAATATAATATCGTATGGCAGTTATTGAATGTTATTTATTGCGGTTTCCGTGTTTTACGACAATATTATGCGGTTATTAAGCCCCCCCCCCCACCGGGGGGTATCATGTTCGATTTACGTCGGAAACGGTATCTTTTTACCACGATTCGTACGGTTAGTACGTAGTTCGGTATGTGTTAAGTAATTTAAGGGAAAAAAATAAAAATGTAGGCGGAAATCCTACAATAGGGGACCACCCCAAATTCAGTAGGTCGCACGACGGACGACATAGTTTCGCCATGCGGATATGCGGTGGTCAGGCCGCCGGCCGTGGAAACTATAACAATCTTGACGGGAAATTAGTTATGGAAATGGAAAACGCACGCATATTATTCATCCGAATATTATTTATTACATTATTGTAATACGGTGCATTATGTATACGTGTATTTTATATGTACGCTAGTGTACCCGTCTCGGCTCCGCCCGAGCGTGAGTGTGAGCAATCACAGGTACGAGTAGGTTGCAAATAAATCTAGAATGCGCAGAAATTATTCGAAAAAAATTGTTATTAACGTACTGTATCCCGAGCAAAAAAAAAAAAAAAAGTTCACCTTATTAAAAACAAAAATGTAATGTACAAAATCTCTGTATACACAATAATTTTTGTTTTATCCGTCGTCGGCGGTAAGATGAATCGATTCGCGGGATTTCCGGTACTGGAGAGAGCTACGTATGGCTGACCGTGCGAAAAACAATCTTCGCGCCGATCAACTCCCACACGTGTCAATGTCTGCCCTTGCGACTTATTGATGGCGACTGCGAAAGAAACTCTTACTGGAAATTGCATTGTTTTGTACTCAATCGTCAAGTCTGAAGGAATCAAAGGAATTCTTGCAATAAAAGCAAGCCGCCCGTAAGAATTGTAGCTTCGATCACGTTATTGCAAACTTGCAACCGCGTTCCGTTGCCACAATCTGGGAGGGTTGAGATTTCGAAGCAACATAATCGGATGCATACCTCATTACGACTTTAAAAATTGTTTATTGGTGTGTTTTATTATTAACAATTGTTGAGACTTTTGAACAGCCTACGTCACTTCTCGCGTCATAAACGGGCTAATAAAAATAGAAACTTCAGCCGGATCGGTTTAATAGTTCCGGAGTGTACCCCGGACATACAAACAAACGCTATCGTTTTACATATGGATAATGACTAATTGTTAATTAACTTTACCGGACTAAACTTATGGCCAAAACCTTCTCTGCGATGTCCTCTTTAATTTAATAAGAAAACTGCCAGACGATCCGAATAAGTATTTTCGGGAGTTTACCCCGAACGCACAAACGAACGCTATCGTTTTACATATTGGTGTAGATGCGCGTTACCTAACCCAACCCGACCTTGTCAAAACTGTATGCGCGTATATAAAACTGCGTACGTTTGCATATATGCGGGCGCTCGAGCGGCCAGCGCCGACGGACAACCCTCTAACCGGCCCGGCAATCCTCTGCCGACGGTCCGGACGGCCGCCGCACTAAACGGCGTTTTCGCGAGTCCCCCGGCGACAAACGCGCGCGGGGCATTTCCTCGCGACACCGCGTGTTGTATTACATTCGAATGGTGTACCGGTGTAACCGGCCGCGAGGGGTGAAGGCGAGAGACAGAGAAACACTACATCCACCGTCAAATAATATTATCGTATGTCTTTTTTTTCTTTTTTTTTTGTATACAATATAATATTTATTACGCGGGAGACGTTAGTCGTCGTGTGCGGAATACAATAAAATCGCGCGTAAGAAAATGTATAACGGTATAATGCGGTTTTCCGCCGTGGCCGTTACCGATAGAAATCGAAAAGAGGAAAAACAAGCGCACGCACACGCTCGCGTATCGTCCACACGTATTTCCCGGCCACCGCCACGTCGCCAGACACCCCGAAGTCCGGCGCTAATATCGGCGGCGGTGGCGGCAGCGGCGGCGGCGGCGGCGGCGTCTGCGGGCACGTTTCTCGCATTCGGATGCGCGCACACACACACACACACACACACACATTACTCATTTTATACATACATACATACATAAAAATACACATAAACACACACACACGTACGCGTTTAGTCATTGCATACATAAAAATACGCACACACTCGGAGGAAAACGTGCCGCGGCGCCCGAGCGCACGACGCGGTCCATCAGTGTACCGTTAGGTTTTGCCGGCGTAGTAGGTACCGCGCGGCGCCGACGTTAACGCCGCCGAGCAAACGTTACGCGCTCTCTGCACGCGGCGTCCCTGTACCTGCGACCCGGACCCGGGGACAACCGCATCTCTCTATACGTAACCCGTCGTCGTCGTCGTCGTCGTCGTCGTCGTTGGGCTCCGCGGCAGAGGGCGCGGCGCTTGCGCTCCGGAATCGATCATCGGGCCGCGGTTGGCTGCTGCGGGAGCCGCGGCCGTGGCGGGGGGTGCACCGCCGGCGTCGTCTTTACCGGCGGCGGTGCGCGAGACCGCCGCTTTCTCGGCGACCAAACCGCCATCGCCGTCGCCACACGTAAATACCGTCCACCGGGCACCGGGTGCTGTGGTACCGTCGTCCTCGTCACCACAGTTGATTGTTATTAAACCGATGACGGTGGTGTGGTGCAGAACACGTTTTCCTATATTCGCCATACCGTAGGGATATAGTAGTGTGTGCGCGTGTAGACAGTTTGCGTGCGCCGGGAAAACAAAAGAGAGGATAGCAGGATAAAAATACCATCACGTCGTCGCCATCACTGCGTCAGCCGGCCGGATGGGATCACCGCCGCCGCCGCCGCCGCCGCCGCTGCCGCAACGCCACCGCCGCCGACGACGACGACGGCCATCACGACTGTCGTCTGGACGACGGCCACAGCCGGCGGCCGCGGTCACTCTAGTCGCTGTACGTCGGGCGACGCGCGAACGGCGTCCGCGGCGGACGACGCCGTGGCGGCGACGGAGGTAGCGAGCAGCCGAGCGGCGCCGTAAATAGATGAGCGGCCGCGGCGGTTCCGGCTTGTGTACGGACCGGAAACCGCGTCGGAAACGCAACCAGAGGTAAGCAGCATCGGCGGCGGCTTCGCTCGGGCACCGGCAGCAGCTCTCCAAGCACACCGCATACACGCATCCGAGCACCAAATAATTCTCTCTCGCTCCCTCTATCTCACTCTCTCTCGCTCTGCTCTCGCTCGTTCGTTCGTTCGCTCGCTCGCTCGCTCGCTCACGCCACTCCAACCACATCGCCCGCCGCCGCATACCGTTTTTTTTTTTTTTTTTTTCTTTTTTAATTTGGTTTCCATGTATACACTTAATAATAATATTTATAATATATAATGATATTTTTTCGGTATATTTTGTATTATTGGCCACCACAACGCTGCTGACGCTATTTATATTATAATACATAATATTAGATTGTCATACGAATTTTGTTTTATATAACAATATATTTATTTATACGTAATAATATTATGTAATAATATATAATAATTGTATTAATTACACTGCTTAAGTCCTTAATTTCTATTCTACACGCAAACGCACCATACACGGACACACATACACATCCCACTCGTCACACATTTATAAACATATTTATTTGTTGCGTTTTTCGAGTTTTCCACTCGAAGTGAAACTATATTTGTATACGTATATTTACATGTACCTGTGCACATAAATTATTATAATATTTACTTTTGTGTAATGCTGGGTGGAGTGAGAAAAAATAAAATAAATGCAAAATATTCATTATCAAAATAATAATTTATGCACACAGTAATTGGTTCAATTTTGTTTTATTATTATTTATTTGTTCTCTTAGTGCGCATATATACACATGTATATGTATTTATTTATTTATTAAAACTTGACTCAGCGCCGGATTAGAAATGTATTACTTACCGGGCCGGACTAAACATTAGTTAGTTTTTTTGGTTTTATGTTGATTACAATATTCTAGCCTCATTAAAAAGCTCAAAATGTCGATACAATAAATTGTATCAGAAGTTGTATATTCGGTGGTAAAAAAAAAAAAAAAATGTCAAACGTTAAAGTTCAAATTTTGACGAAACAAATAAAATACAGCATTGTAAAACCAATACGTTCCTCGTCGGCTTTGCTTAAAATCGTAAAACAGTAGTAACCATAACGTTAATAGATGGATCTCTCAGCCGGATCCGCCGGCCTAATCCGGGTCTGGCTCGACATAACTCCTGCGGGATAGCCAAGTTCACCGGACCGCAATAAAGATCATCGTCGGCCGAGTGTGTTTCACGTAATATTATTATTCCAATATTTGGTAGGCATTATAATTTTTTATGCCGGTTTTTATAAATAACACATTTGGTTTTGTTTTTCCGATATAGTTTCGCGCAATTTTTTTTATTTAGCCCGTCGAACAATCGCTCCGTTAATTATATGTATATCATATTTATACCTTATACTAGTGATAAGTATAATGTTTTACACAAGTGCACGTGTACAACAAGCGTATGTACAACCAAGACACTTCAATTGCCCAAAAAACGATCGAAATATTATAATATATTATGTGTATATATATATATATATTTTATTTTAAATTTCAACCCGTATACTGGTTTGCAACAAAACGATCTTTCCACGATTCCCATATAAGATTCAGATCCAACACTTTTCTGTCCGTTTAGTTGTCTCTATTTGTCTACAATCGTCACATCTCTAGAGCCCCCGACGTTTTTTCGTCACTTTTGTTTAACGTCTATATTAAAGCCTCCCTGCAAACACCACGAGATATTCGTCGAAAAAACGTAAACGCCTGACAAAAATCGAGGTACTCCCTGTGGTTCGATTTTAAAACGGTAAAGTTGTTCAAGAGTTTATAAACGAGTTTATTTTGCATCGGCCGAAACACGTTTTTCGTATTTACATTTTTTATTTAATTATTTACTGTTGATAATTGATAAATCTATACAAATTTCAAACGTTTTATACTCGTGAATAATTGGATAAAATTGAAAAATCGCCCGGCCAAAGCGATCTTGCTTATGCATACAAACATATTTCATTTTTTAAATCTAAAACTACTGTAAGTGCCAACAATTTAGTTAGACGTACGAGTACGTTACTTTACGTTACGCACAAAATAACGTAAAAAACGGTCGTACCCAATCACCTTAAACGGGTAAACCGGGCAGTAGATTAGTGAAAAAGGCCTTATCATTAAGATGGTCGGTAAATAGGTAAGAAATAATTATCAATTTTTACGGAATCGGAGAAAATTTGGAAAACCGTTTGCAATATACTTGCTGTTTTGATTTATACGCATACCTCTACACTAATACGGTGGCGTCGTTGTCAATACAATTGAATAACAATACAAGTTGCGTATACAATGATCGGCGACTTTTGTTTTTGCTTTTAATTTTCGCAACAAAAAATAGGTATATATAAAAAAAAAAAAAAAAAACTTTAATTTTCATCCGCTATATAATTTGTATAGTCGCCATCTCTATGTAGGGAGCCATCATTAAAGTTTTACGATACCGGTGTGCTCGCGGTGCGGAAGGTCATTTATTACAACACGACTTCGCTGCGCTACATCTACGAAATAATTGTCTAAAACAAAAAAAGAAGAAAAAAAAAAACTTACCCTCGTAATATATTATAGGTACACGGTTATTGCTTTATTTTAATTACTGTCCCCCGTGTCCCTGCCTCCCCAACACCCGACAGCGTAAGTATTCAATTGTAACAATGCATTTTTACGACTGCGACAATTGCATTAATACTATTAGCGGTTACCGCATTCCGCGTGTGTAATAAACCGTTTTATAGATTTTCCGTCGTTTTGTCGTGCAGAGAATAGAAATGATTTTGTTCCGCGGGTGTCTTCTGTTAATGCGCTGGGGATAAACAAAATAAATGTAAAAAAATAAAAAATAAATAAAAAATGAATTAAAGCATGGGAGAAATATTAACGTCTGTACGTGCCGGGAAATGCCTATTCTCGATATGATATATTTATTTTTATTCTCGTTTTATTTAAATAAATATTGTAGAAAAAAAAAAAAAAAAAATGAAAAATTCGTATACGTTTTGTGAAACGTTTAAAATATATACATTATCTCTTATTTTGTATTTGTGCCAAAAATTGTGTTTTATTTCCTTTCTGGTCGGACTGTATATTATATTAGTCCTTTTCTAACAGCGGACGATGCGAATCTGCGGAATTATTATTTGCACTGATAACTGCAATATACGTACATGCACGTATAATATGTATATATAATATGTATATATACATGTATAATACGTACATTCAGCACAGCTAAGTCAGCAATAGCATTATTTAAATAATATTTGGTAAAGACAAACGGCGTGTAAGTATAATACTATGACGTCACGAAGGCGTGTGTACATGGGATTCAACAACCCCGTCCCGAAATTTTAGGAAAATCATTAAGTGGATTAATAGAATTTTGATTTTATTATAATTTTATTGCCAGCTATATTGGTAAACCTCCTCCAAATTATGTCTTTGTACACCCGCCCGAATTTTCGTATGTGCGTGGTATAGCCAGGATTTATCAATCCGGATGGGGATGTGTAGGTGGCTAAACGAACACCGAATAGAAATTATATTGCAATACGTAATAATGCAAGCGGAATATCTCGAAATCTAATTTCAACAAATGCGAAATTACGTTATTGCGACGTTTGTGTTATTAGTACCGAGATTTGTCCGGACAGGAATGCAGGATTAATGTTCTGTGCAAAATCAAAATGTCACCGTCGCCGATCTTAAACCGTTCGTTATCAAATGATATCGTTATAGTTTTTTGTTCTTCCCGAGATTGGTTACGATGGATCCTTGGCCAACGATATCTAAACGTATTGTATACAACCGTTTTCCACGGGATGCTTTTGCAAGATACATAATTGTGTAGTGCAAAACGTGCATTGATTATATTTTATTAGTAATTGAATAGTCCGTATTATTATTATTATTATTATTTTTTTTTTTTTTTGTATTTTAACACGGCTAACAGGAGAGTCTAAAGCACCCCCTTAGCACCCCGTTCCTTTATTAATTAAAGATTTCGATCCTTAATTTCCGAAAATTTGGAAACGTATTATAAAACACTAAAATTAAATTGAACAAATTTTATAGTCTCGCAGGGCAAAAATAAAAATGTCAATAAAGAATATTTATTATATTTATATATATTTTTTTTTTTCTTTAACTGCTAAATGAATTTTTATTTAATAGTCTTTGTAAATACAAATACAATAAACACAATTTTATTTATTGTACTATATATATATATTTCAATGACGACGGTATTTTATAGGTTATGATTCATAGCTAATGCATTATAACATACGTATAATATTATTATAGGAGTAAGTAAGACAAATAAGATATTATGACCTGTGGTATTTTGATGATAATTGTCCGACAATGATTGTAAACACAATCAACGATAATTTATTATAGTAATTACGATTTCGGGTGGTAAGAACTTTTGCAAATTATACAATGATTATAAATGAATTGAATAACGTAAACTTTAAAATTATATCTGTCATAAAAGTTGACACGTAATTAATTTAAATTGCATATTTATTGAATTTATTATTTTTTTTTTTTTACAAAAAAATTTTAGATTTTCTAAGAAATTTAATTGATTAGTTTTAGATAATATTGTAACTCATTTGACATTTACTATTATAAAAAAAAAAAATAAATAATACCGGCTTTTTTAGATTCCAATGTGATCTTTTTAGATTTTGTTGTGTCTGTAAACAACTTTTCAACCAAAAAATCTGGTTTCTAGTAGAAAATGTTGCCTAGTTGGTGTATCGAAGAAGTAATTTTTAAATAATACTTGTACTATATACGAAAAAAACGTCGGAAAAAAAGAGGATATTTACACAATAACGGTTTCAGTTATTTCATATTGTTTTCTTGTTGTAATTCAATTCAAAATTAATATGCACATACTACTTATATATAGCTATCGAATACTTATATTAGCAGTTTATCGACGTGGTATTATTTTCAAAAGATTCTGGCGTTTTTTTAAAAATTATTAACGGCTATTTTAAACTGTGGATTTACGCGGATAAAAAATGTTGTTATTTATTTTTATTAGCGTTTCGAGTTCAATTTTTTGTTAAAGTTCGTTAAAAACGCGAATTAAAATCTCGTGTTGTTCTAATAAATTTAAAATTTTAATTTATCATTAAGCAAACTTCACTCAGAATCGTATTTCGTTTACAATGATTAATCGTTGCGTACACATATGAATTAAATTACGCTATGTACCCTACGTTTCCAACTTCCCACCTACAACAATAGCTTACCCATGTAATTCGGCATTTACAACAACAAAAAAAAAAAAAAATTATATATACCACTAAAATAGTTCGCAGTGCGAAAGATTATGATAGCTGTTCGTAAGTTTTCTTTTTTGTAATTACGTGCAGTAATGAATATTATAATTTATGTAATAACACTTGTAGAAATATTATAAACACCAAGTGGATAAAGAAGAGTTGAAAGAGAACAAATTATCTTATAATTAAAACGGAGAGTTATGACTTTTAAATTTAATTTATACACGTTCAAGTTACAATTCCGCGTTTCTCAAATTAAAGCGGCGCATTTTTATTTTATTTTTAAAGACCATTTGTGCGTAGGTACAATGTGTCTCGAAACGCGTACGTTACAATATTAAGTTAGAATTTTTTTTTAAGAGAAACGTTTTTTAATCAGTTTATTTTATTTTCCCGGCCGAGTATATAATTAATAAAACAAGATGGGCTACGGCGACACGTCGCGTTAAAAAAATAAAAATAAAATAAAATAATACGAATAGTCGTAAATAATATTTGGCAATAATTTGTCGAAATGCCGGGGACTCGAGACGATTTTCCGTTAAACGAACCGTGACGAGTTACGCTCGACCGTCGATGTTGTAACCGATTGACCGCTACGAGTTATACAAACTCGTAACCGAGTTACGATACGGTGTAACTGGATCGCAGCCCCGATATTATTTTATTTCGTTGTCGCCCGCGCGTGCGTTTTGTAGCGATTTTAATCGTTTCTTCTCTAATATTATAAATATTTAATTTAATTATTGTAGCTCGTGCGAATTGTCACCGCACGGAGGGGAAAATGTAATTTAATTCCGTTTGCGCGAGGCGACCTCTGCGACCACCGCCGGGTGCGTCGTGTGTGCGAGTGAAATTCGCACCGCAGACACATCTTGTGCGCGTGCAGCGGTCGTAAAACAAAACTTTTTACCGGGACAAACGGCCAATGCGTTTGTCGTGCTCTCGTATTGTCGTTGTCACGCCGCGGGACGTATTTAAGAAAAGAGATGGCAAGAGGGTCACGAGGGGCATTGGCCCCGGGCGTCGAATTTCGAGACGGCGTCGGAATGTTTGGATCAACGTAAAAAAAAAAAAAAAAAAATTATTATTTTTTTATCATTAACGCGGCAAATTTTATATTATTATCACGGCGAAAACGACAAAATTGATTACAGATAACCTGCCGTGTGCAACGCCAAAGTTGGTGGTAATGACTTTCGGTAGCAATATGCGAACGGTTTACAATAATCTATCGCACGTGCGTGTGCTCACATGACCGACCCACAACAATGATAAACGACGATGGCCGTCGATAATTAAAACGATATTTCTCTTCATTTTCTCTTCGAGCGCATACAATTCAGAAGTTATTTAATGCGTTTAACCGATAACGAAATACCTAAAACTATAATAGATACACGTAGAACTTTACAGAGACTCTCTCGGTGCCCTAACCACACTCCCATGCCCAACACCCGGAAAGTGAATTGGTACAACACATACAAGAAATCATCTTCTCTTCCAGAAATCAAATAAAATTTATGTGGGTCCCATCACATGTTGGAATTCCAGGGAACGAAAAAGCAGACGAAATGGCAAACGTAGCAGCTACAGGCTCTACAATTAACATCACTTACAAAGTAAACAAATTACCAACCGCCGATTTATTACATGAAGCTAAAAAACAAATTATTAAAACATGGCAAAACCAATGGGATTCCATCTCACCTGATGACAATAAGTTAAGAAATATTAAAAAAAACAATTTCCAAATGGCCTCACCCAAACAACTCTGGCAGGAGAGAACAAGTAGTCATTAACAGAACCAGAATAGGTCACTCCCATCTTACACACTCATACCTCATCACTAAGGAACCCAAGCCTTTGTGTGGCCTATGCAAAGTTCCTATCTCAATCACACATATCATCATCGACTGCCCCAAATATTTCACAGCACGTCACCTTCTCAATAATCCATCATCGACAAAAGAAGCCCTCAATCAAAGCAACACTCACAATATTTTCAAATTCTTCAAACTCATAGATTTAGATAAAAACTTGTAAATTTTAAACCACGATGTATCACATAAAATCAACATTAGCACTGTATAAATTACGTCACAATATGTAACCCCTCTTCTCATTAGGCTAATAATCTTTGTAATTTATGCCTGTATATTTATTAACTTTACAGAAAAACTACAAACACTGTTTATTTACGTAGACATAGCATTAAAGATGTAGGTGTCGTGTGTGTTGCCCGACGTCCAATTGTTCAGCTGAGAGATCATTTTCAGCACTGAAGATGGTTAAACCATATTTAAGGTCTATAATGACTGATGGTCGTCTTAATAGGTTAGCGATTGTCTCTATTGAATGTGCACTTACCGTATATATGAACTTTGACATGGCAAATTCGTTTGCAAAACAAACTTCGCGTAGAAAATTAATTATAATTTTTTTAATTTTTTTAAATTTTATTCGATTAATTTATATGTTTGTGTGTTTTAATAACCGCGCCGTATCGTACGAACAGTTATTATAAAAAGAGGGCGCTTAAGGAACAGTGGCCTTAGGGCGCAAAAATGTAATTACGTCTCTGTCGGTCGTGCCGGCGTATACAGGGCGATTCGGCGGTACCTTTTCGAAAGTTATGTTTCGATGATACGACAGTTACAATATTTTTGAGTTTTTTTGTTGTGTGGAAGAGCTGTGGGGGAGGTGTAGTCATGCCCCCGCGATAATAGAAAATCGGTGGGAAAAGTGAAAAAAAAAAAAACCATTTTTCACCCGCGACGCGGTCACGCATAATAAATTGAGGGTTTTTTTCGATTAAGTTCGGACACGAACGAGCGAACGGAGGTGAATATAAATTCAAGGCGAATAAAAAATTTCTTCTTTTTTTTTTTTTTTGTGAAATTTACATTATATAAAATATACAATTTTACTGTAATTAAAGAAAAAAAAAAAAAACTCGAAATAATTACTATGTAGACTTTATTTTCAGACAAAAATTTGGTGATTATATAAACCCTAAATTATAAATAAATAATATTAATATTAATATTAAAAATTATGTTTATTTATTTTCTACGGCGATGCGGAAATGTAAATTGATTTTATCTGTTTATCGCCGTTCGCCCGTACCAATGATATGGCTGATATGAATTTGTTTCATTCCAAGATATACGAGGTCTGTACAAAAAGTACCAGGACAAATGTTATTACGGCTAATCTACACACGATAACGTTTCAAATTGTAAATAGACGTATTCCCCGTGAATTAGTGAATATTTTAAACACAACCCGAAGTCGGCTATATGGTTATCTCAGTTTAATATTACACGCGGTTAAAAATCCAGACGGTTTGTATCGTTCGCCGTTATCGACATGTCCGAAATTTAAGGAACAACGCGCGTACGTCAAGTTTTGCTTGGAACTTGGTAAAAATGATGCAACGGTAACGTACGGAAATTATTAAAAACCGCTTTTGGGGATGATTCATTAAGGGGTTCCGTGACTTTTAAGAGTGTTTTAAACGTTTCAAGAGGACAGTCGGCGGTCAATTGAAGACGATCCACGTTCTAGAATACCATGGACGTCATCCAGAAACGATTGTGTGGCGACAATTTGCGAAAAAATGCGAAAAATGACAGCCGATTAACCGTTCGTGAGTTAACGAAGCGAACCTCAATCGAGTCTTGTCGTGCAATTTTATAGGAAAATGGAAAAATGTACAGATGAGAAGGGTCGCGCTGCCAAATTCGTTCCGCGATTGTCGATTCGTGCATTTTTGGCTGATAAAAAAAATTGCTGTGGTCCCGCGGACTCTCCCTATTCTCCTGATCAGGCCCCGTGTGATTTTTTTCTATTCCCAAGACTAAAATCTGCGCTTAAAGGACAACGATTTCAAGATGTAGATGAAATTAAAGCGAACGCGGCAACAGAACTCATAGTTTTAACTTTGGAACAGTTGCAAAGGACTTTTGAAAAATGGCAAGATCGCCGGGATCACTGTATATCGTCCGGTGGAGAGTATTTCGAAGGAGATATCTTTAAATAATATGCAAATTCATTTTTGTAATTATTAAATATGAAATCCTGGTACTTTTTGAACAGGCCTCGTATAATTGTGTAATCTCTAATATATTTAAGAAATTTCAAAATTGTATGGTATCGCGTAGTTTGGCCCATTGTTACCACCGCTCGTCGTCGTTTGTTTTTTTATTTTCCGATTTCGAGTTTTTTTTTTTTTTTTTTTTTTATCTCGTTCAAAACAATTCTTTATTCCGTTAGTTTTTGTACTGGCAATCCGGTGTACGGTTTTTATATAGTGTTTTTTCGTATGCGCGGCGAGTAGAATTTAGCGTTGTAACTGCAAATGTATTTATTTCGACGTTTGTTCCTACGAAAAATGTCGTCTTTGTAAAAACCGAAATGTATTCGGCACTAACGTATAAGTGTCTAACCTATCGACGGAGTCCGAGAGTCGTTTATTGGACAGAAAACTCCCGTTTTCACTTTAAAACGATTCGATTGGTTAAATATACGAAATACCGTAATGCCGACGTATTTTCACGATTAAAACGAATATAAAGCAGCAGCACCGACGCTGAATCCTCCGAAATGAATACGAAATGCATGCGGGTTTTATTAGTATAAATGTTGTGTACCTACGGGTAACAGCGCGATTTTACGGTCTGGTTGTTCTTCTATATGCATACCAAATAAGTTTATACTAAACCAGAAACTAATACCATTGCGATCAAGTATGGTTTTATTTGTTTTTATTTAAATTTCCTACCTAAAGGAAAATTTACTAAACGAGTACATTTGTAAAAACGATGCCGGTCCAAATTAGATTTTCCGCCGTATAGCAGCTACTGGTAAAAAAAAAAAAGAAGTATCGTGCAGTTGTCACTAAAAAAATACGTTAAGTTATTAAACGGAATTTTGCCGAAATCAAAATAAGTACCCGAAATACTGCATTGCTACCAGACATTTGGTTTTACGGCGTTTAAATTAATTTTAATCCTTTGTGTTTTTAGACTGCTCGCGGGGGCGAATGTGGTGTGCACAACGCGCGTGTCCGTCCTGGACCCGAAATCGTCCTCGGGGCGAATTTCTCAAAGGGTCCCCGACGATAATTCCCAGCGGTTTTTCACCGTACAATTTATTATATTTTTCCGCCGGTTTTTGACGTACAAAAAAAACATGCATACGCCAACGGCATAATTGAGAACAATTCGTTATCAAATGGATTTTACTCGCGTTCCGGCAGACGAATAGAATCCGGTGGGAACTATGCAAAAAGAGTCGTTTCCGAGTGAAATGCACTCGCTGATTTTCGAACTATCGCTTTGGTATTTACGTAAAAAATTGTTTACGGGCTAGGCGGCTAAAAACCAAGTCTTGTGCGGCGGTTCCGGACAAATCCGTTCCGATTGAAAATTACAACGCGCACTTACGGTTTGTATCGTACGAAACCGTCCCGTACGGGTCGGCGCAAACGCAATACGTTTGGTTTTGTGTTATTTTTTTTAAAATAAATCGAGCTGAAATTTCAATACGCCTCTCGTGTGTGTATGTATTCGAATCGTAAGTATTTTATTGTGTTGGACGCACGAGACGAAAAATATTATTCGTTTATATTGCGGATAATCAGACGGGTAGGAGCCGGGGGGCAGGTAACTGAATTTGTCATTTTTACGGACGTTTTTTTTTTTTTTTTTAATGATATTATTATTATTATTATTTTCTAGCGAATTTAAAACATGGGATTTTACAACGATAAAAAAAAAAAAAAAAAAAGCGTTATTTATTACAGCGTATATACAACGACGTGAATACATTACGCCCGAGATCTAGTCGGCGGCGAGTTCAACGTAGGTATATAGGTCTTTTTTTTATGAAAAAAAATAATCGGATCAAATACTGCACCGCCGAGGGTGGCCCGGCCACCCTATTTAAATTTAAATAAATTTCCATATACAAACGCGAAAACTATTAAAGTAAACTTACGACCGCAGTAGAAAATAACAATATTTAAAATAATAAATTATAATATTTAAATACTTACCCCGCACACGTACTCGGTTGTACATGACAAATTGACCGTCAGCTCGGACGGTTCCGCGCTTATCGGGTCGCACGAGTCCGTTCTATTATAATCTTAACGTCTTTTTTTTTTTTTTCATTTTCTCTTTTTACCGCAATCTCGACAAAAACTTAATACGATTATACTTATAGGAAATCGCCGTCCGTCGGGGGTATTTTTTTTTTTTTTATTAGACCATTTTTACGATACTCTCGAAATGTAAACTCATTATGGAGATACGGTTTCGCGTCAAACGAATTTGTCCGCAGGTATAATTTGATTGAATCCTTCAAACGGAAACACGATTCGAATGTATTTATTTTTTATTTTTTTTTTTTTTGGAATTTTGTCGCTTTAATATTGTTATGTTCGTTTGTAGTAATTTCCATACGGGCGAGTAAACATATTTGCGCGGGTATTTATCCGTAGTGGAATTGTTTCGTTTTTAGCGTTGGTCGTTGTGCGCGGTGAACGGATTTTGCGCGGCGGAATAATCCGAAACGACTGTTGTTCGCGTTTCTCTGTGCGCGCCCCCGGTCCGCTAGATGGCGCTCGGTAAACCTATAAACGTACGCTAAATATTATTGAACGTCTCCCGTTCCGGATTTCCGCCGTATCCAAATATCCCAGTGGACCCCGATTTCAATTGCGCAAACTAAAAAGACCCCACTAATACCTTTTTTTTTTTTTTTTTTTTCCCCGCTCTTCTTTTTTTAACGAATTATTTTCACAACCGGGGGGCTATTTTTCATTAAACAAATGACGCGCACGCACACACAAAGCTTCGGCATCCGCGTTGGCGGATTAATAGAATCGCTAATTAAATCTTATTAAATCTAGGGAATGAAAAACAAGTAATGTCGCGACAAAAGAAATCAAAAAAACTCCGTTTTCTTTATTTTGCTGCGATTTGAATTTCCCCGTAGTGTTTAATTATGAACTAACGTAGCAAAGACGAACGCGACTCTCTTCGGCGGGGTAACGTTTCCGATTTTAATCGGTATCAGAGTATCCATAGAATCCGGGAATACTCCGGAAGTTTTGGGGGTTTTATATTGATCGTTTTTTGAAATTTTACAATTGAACATTTCGTTGAATATTAAAAAACACGTCAAAAACCACTGCTATAAACTGTTTTACTACTAAAACCATTTCAGATTTGTTGTATAGATAAATAACAATAATAATTCTAGCCAATTGGTAAGGCTTTATAAATGTATTTGTGCCGTTAGACGTTTATATTAATAATTTGTTTGTCTAAAATAAAAGTAACAAAAAAAAAAAATAAAAAATAAAATATATACGAATTTTATTCGATTCAATTAACAGTTTAAAAACAAGGGAGAATTGATACAAAAGTAGCTATGTAATTTCAGGTCCAATCGTTACTGAACTCTACAGTCTTAAAATGCGTTTCATGAGCGTTGGACATTTTAATCGCGGTGCTTATAATTTACTCAACGACGATATTTTAATAAGTAATTTTCAATATTTTATATTTTTTAGATTGTAAACACCCTCCCCCCACCCCACCCCGCCCGGTCTATATAAATACATTTTGCGTGTGGAGACACTTGTCAAATTTCAATGCATCGTTCATATCGACTGTGTCTGCGACCGTATTACATTCGCGAAAAAAATCTATAAAACTATCGAAGTACAATCTTTTTCGTCATTTGAAAAATGATGTAAAACCACTGGAATGTCAACCATTTATCATTTCAGCTTTTAAATTTACAGTTTATTGTATACAGCACAATCTCGTGCTGATTATAGGTAACAACAAAATAGCCGAATGAAACGATCGATGTTTTGATCGTTATTTGTATTTGTATTTTTTTTGATTAAATTGAATATCCGGTATATATAAGAAAAAAATGTTTTTTTTTTTTTTCTATAATACTCATGGTTTTAAATCTATTGGGTCTGCTCCGAATGCAATGCCCTAAACATATACAGTTTAATCAATTCGGAATGTACCGAATTAATAATTTTTTTATTTAAACACTTATACATATACAACTTATACTTTATACATATATTATATATTTGTTTTTAATCATTTCTGAATATTGAACCGAGAGTTTTGGAAAATTACTTTCCTAAAAATCAGCTGCGTTCAAATCCCTATTGAAATAATTACCGAAGTTTCGTGTTTACTGTTACTAAAAGTTTTTTTTTAATTTATCCTTTGCCCCACACCGCTGAAAAAACAAATAGTAAATACAATAAATGATTGCATTTCATATTGAAAATGTAGACCTCGAGGCTATCTCTGAGGTAAACAAATTCTTTACACATACAAATATCTTTTGTAAAATAAATGCTGTTTAAATCATTAAAAAATGTATTACCTGTTTCTGGTTTTTCTTCTTCTTCTTCTTCTTCTTCTTCTTCTATAAATTCATATTTATATGTTAAATCACATTTCGTTTGGTGGTTATTTTTGTTGTCCTGCAGGCAATTTATTATTAAATAAAAAATGAAAAAAAATCTTGTTTTGTTAGAAACGTTGTTGAGTCTATAATATTAATAAGTAGCAGCGAACCGTATAATACGATATTCGTTTGATTATTTTATATTTACATTTACAATTTAAATAATAAATCTGACACTTGTAATTTTGAAATTTCCATTAGATTTTTCGTTTGGAATACATTTATTTACCCGCGTGCAATTAATGCGTTAAGCCGACGATATTTATTTCACATTGATAACCGTGAATTGTGATGAAAACGTATAAGTATAATTTGATTTAAACTATAGATTTATGTATCATTTTTTTTTTTTTTTTTTAATTTATATACTCGTAATACGATATAAAGGGTCTTCCGAGTTATATGCTACAGTTTTGAGAGTAGGAGTATCCGTGCTCGGAACTCGTAAAATTTAGTAGACCCTGGTTCGGATGCCCCATTAATATAAAAATAGTATACGGTTTTTTTCACGAGGTCGTTTACGAGTTGATGGTGTTACATAATTTTAGTTTGTTCGCTATAATAAATTTGATTGAAAACACAATGCGGTTATTTCGAAAATTATCAAGATTATATATAAACTGCGCTTGTAACATTCGTAAATCGTCTGGTTGCGAGTGCTAATAACGGACGTTTTGTAATTGAATTAGTGAAATTCCGCGGCGTCTTGTAGTTTCGGTAAACGTCGTAGTACATTTTCATCACGAGTAGTACCTCGTAAAATATAATATTTGTGTTTGTTACTGTAGAAATCGTATATGTTGACGTTCAACGAAAATTCAAAGCATTTTTTTTTTTTCGTTTTATCTTCTTTGCCAGAGTTTTTTTTAGTTATATATATATAATAAAATAGCCAGGAGATTTTTTTTTTTAAATTAAATCATATTTCATGTTTAAGAAAACTTTTTTTAGAAAAAAAAAAAAATAATAATATATTATATTCTGAAATATGTATACGTTTTGACAAAGGAAAATTCCGGAATATTCGAATGGTGCACTTAATTAAATTATTATTATTTCATTTAAAATTTTAATAAAGGTATATTTTTCCGAACTAAAATTATAAAACCCATAAATATAATATAATAACTCTTGGATTTCCTTAACTTACCCAATAAAGAAATATATATATATAAGACGGTTTCGACAAATTTCAAAAAGATTATCGTATACGATACGATACAGAAAGAAGGACCGGTGATTTCAAGTCCCCTTTGAATTTATACAACTGTATAAATTGAGATTAAAATAATGTAACGCCGCGATTAATACAAAATCAAAACCGACGGGTTTATTTGACCGTGGATCGTAAATATTGTAATATATAAACTTCAATTTTGTCCTATACACTGCGGATTATCACTGTATTTTACTCGTAAATAACCACCCGAAACAAAAATATTATACACTATGTTCCGCTCAAATGATATCACGAAATATTTTAACCGGATGGACTCGGATTGAAATGTTTTAACCCTTGCAGTATGCGATATGTGTGCGATACAATTTTTATAACGCCTATTTTGCACACCAGATTCAAGCAAATTATACATATAAAAATACAATTATTTTTATTAATACATTTCTTTTATAATTTCTTTTTTTTTTTTTCCAATTTCGGGTATTTTTTAGGATTTTAAATGTAGTATCTTGTTTCAGTTGACTCGATTGACTCAAACCGCCCAAAAAAAAAATTTAAAAAAAAATAAAACAATTAAAATTAAAAATCATTTAAATTTACACTACATTTATTTTTTATGAAAATCAAGTACAAAAATGACAAACGATTAACGACTTATGATAACCTATCTCCAAAGCAAATTAAATATTAATATTTCAAAATCAAGAATATATAAAAATTAGTTTGGACTTTGTATTAGGTGATATTATCTATATATATATGTATATTAAAAAAAAGAAACGGGAACGAATAATTCCTTTTTAAAAGGGACTTTTCCGACAACGATCGGATTATCGTGTAAACAGTCGAGAAATTGCACGTTTCAATCGTTGGCAAGGTAATATGAAATGTCTCTATTATTTCGTACGTTATTTACGAGCAATGGCCGAAACCGTTAAAAAGTCGTTATTTTCGTTAATAAGTAATATGATGGCAAACCTCGGCATGTCTCCGAAAATTGCAAAAAAAAACGTACACCGCAGAATTATGATTTACGTTTATTCATTTTTTTTTTTTTCTGTTTTCAATAGAAAACGGTTAAAACGAAACGAATAGAAGTCGTTGGACGTTCGTAGAATTCTTTCCTAAACACAGTGTGTATACAATGTCGGGGCCAGATTACAGCCAAGAGTACAGTCGAGTTTTTTTTCGTAATAATATCGCCTAAACAATTTTCCGCGTAAGCATAATCCGATATCGACAAAACATTTTTTATCGGCGACCGTTCTACTAAAATTCCATTTATTCCCGCGGTCGTCGTCACGGACGCGGCGGTTTCACGGTTCGCAATCGGCTCAATCAATCGATTGCCGTTACCACGGAGTGATTTGCGTTTTATACATTTATTCTACAAAACGATATTGTTTAAGACATTTCAGTACACTTAATTTCCGAACGATATCTATAACGTGCCGCTAGACGCGTATAAATCATGACCTCCGCCGTCTTGTGCCCCCAGCACTAGGAGGCACGTGCCCCGCATCTTCGTCTATACGCGTTAATCCTCGGGCCCTATTATGCATTTGCGCCTGGGCATAATAAAATTACGACGTTATATTAAAATCACCGCTGCGATTCGGCGTGTCGACACCGACAAAAAACAAAATAAAAAAAAAAAAACTTATTATTGTATTATTATTCCGGCCGGACGTCGAAACCGTTAAAAAAAAAAAACCCTCCCATCGTCGCCGGGCGCGTTTACTTTTTAATGCAGTTGTATTATACGTAACCGTATACAATTATAATTTTTCGATAGGGAAAAATAACCAAAAGTGTATACCGAAGTAAGACTGGCGGGTATTTTTTTTTTTTTTTTTTTTTTTTGTCAGCGATGACGTCGTCGAAACAACATAATTATTATAATGCGAGTGAAGCGGGGCGGGGCGGGAAAACAACACAATGCCGCGAAATATTGTTTATTCGGCCGGTATATATCGAGACGTTTTTTTTTTTTTTTTTGACGGTATAATAATAATAATAAATAAAAATAATATAAATAATATTATTACAACGTCGTTTTCGTTATCGTTTACAAAAAAAAAAAAAAACACCGTATTATGCGCCGTCTTATACAACTTATATATATGCGTGGTTGGTTTCGATTTGTACCCGTAGGCCCCGCCCAACCGCGCGCGCCGATAGATTAATGGACGGGAAAACGTAATTTATGTTTGCCGAAGACCGCCGGTAGACACGGCCCGTCACGGGATCGTCCGCGCCCGCCCACCCCCGCACACCGGCGTGTGCGAATAGTTGCGGTGCGAATAATTGCGGTGCAAATAGTTGCGGTGCAAATAGTTGCGGGACGCATAGTTGCGGTGCGAATAGTTGCGGGGCGCGTAGTGTTTTCCCGTATTATCACCGTCGTACGCGACGACGTCACGCGGACCCGCCGAACTCGTTTGGTTTTTCCCGGTGTAACCGGTGCGCGCGTGTCGATACTGTCGCGGCGCGTATTGTGTTGGCGGTTTTATACCGCGAGCGCGGTGTACGGCGCGATGATGAATAACGCGAAAGCGAGCGCGCGCGCTCTACAATAACGCGAGAGGAAAAATATTTCACAAAAAAAATAAGGAGAAAAATAAAACCCCCTAAAGGTCAGATTTAATTCACTGCGCGCGCGTTTTTAATTTTTGTTGATATTTGCGCGTGTAGGTCACGCGCAAAGTTACCATTGTCTACACACAAAAAAAAAAAAAAACAAAAAAAAATATATAATTTTTAATAATACGTTTTAAACTTTATGCCTATTTAAACATTCATTATACAATACGTATTAAGCGCTCGACGTTCCGGTAAACTTTGTATATCGTGTGCCCGTGTACACGTGTTTTATACCCGTACAGTTATCACGAACGACATTGATGGTATGGAAAAAAAAAAATTTAATAAAAAAACCTATCAAGACACATACGTACTTCGCGCCATGGGCGGGTCACATGTAGGATATAGAGTGGAATTTAATTTATATCCGTACGGAATGACAAACCGTTGCTATAACGAAAAACTATTTGCAGCAACGTTCACGTAATCGCGTTTCGAAATGTTGTAATTTTTTAAAACTATCATCAAAATGTACACATGACACTTATAAAACACAATTATTAAATTATCACATTGTTTTCTTTTTCACAACCAAGTACAATTTACGATAAATCTTGTATCAAATTTGTGTACATTTTTGTTCTGGCTATATAGTTTTAAATAAAAAATGTACCTAAAATGCCAATAAATAGTTCAAAAATGTGTTCACGTCTAGAAAGGCCTAATATTAATATTTTGTACGAATTCCAGGTATCTACGATTACTTTTAACCTAGATGAAAAACAAAAACCTAACACACATCATAGTAATACCAATACATTCTCCTTGCAGTGAACGTTATGTTCGTAATATTTATGGTAAAAATAAATCAATTATATTAATAAAAATTTAAACAAAATTTCCCGTTACAACTATACTGTGCAGTAACCAATAATATCACACAATTCTCCTTCGTTATACCTATTATGAATTCAAGTCGAAGCTATCTGCGGCAAACGAATGGTATTATGCGTTAGGAAAAAATTGTTCAAGGCAAAATTACTCTTTAGAGTCTAGACGATCAAAGGAACGCATACGTTTAAGTTTTCTACGATCAATTTTGATATATACGCATGGGAAACATGGCTAAATGAAGGCGAAGAAAACATTAGCTGTTTTGTGCTTAGACGGGATTTATGGACCGACCCTAGGATAATGCGTACAGAGTGAGAGAACAAATAAAGAAATCCAGCAAATCGATCGAATCCCCGGCATAAGTACTTATACGGTATACGTGAACGACGCGAACGGGCGGATTTTGTCTGTAAATCGAACATGCGATGTTGAAGAAAGGTCTGGTAGGAGAGTTAAATGTGAAATGACCTAGGGGTCGTCCTGGACGGCGCTGGGCAGACATAACCAAGGCCGATTTAAGCAAAGGTACCCGGGGGTACAACGTTACAGAAAATACCATGTCTGGAGAGAAATAAATGGAGGAAGGGTATAAGTCGAGGTAGCGAATTTCCTACAAGGACCGTAAAAGCCCGAGAAGAAGAAAATATACCTTATATTACAATATTATGTTAAAAACAAAACAAATGCAAGTTTCTAGCGTTGATATATTCGTATTCCGGAATTAAAATACCAGTCGGTCAAACAATGTGCGTTTATTATTATTATTATTATTTTTTTCTAGTAATTTTACACAGGCCGTTAAATTAATATTCGAAAACAGCGTGTATTCATCCGACTTGTATTCGGATACGATTCCGCTTAACGGAAATCAAGAGCCGCGTAAATGTATTCATTCATTCGACAATTCGTATTTTATTAACTCGCAGTGAATGGGAATAAATTGAAATATAGAATATTCTGCTCGTCTACGGTTGGAGTATTTTTTTTTTTTTTTTTCAATTCAAAATTGAATTTGTGTACCAATATAATTTATATAAAAAATAAAAATGAATTCGGAAAAAAGGGACTCCTGGGATATATAAATATCTATATATTTAATACATGTGCGTATATTTATATTATATAGTAGTGAAAACGCAGAGGGTTTCGTCAAATGAGAATTTTAATTTCTATAAAATGTCAGTCGCCCCGTCGAACACGGCCCCGTTCATTATATTCTGAATAATTCACGCGCGTCGCAGATGCCGCAGTCGTGACAAATGCAAACGTGTGTTCTTATATTGTATTTTACGCGAATTTAATTTGATGTACGCACAATAACAGCGTCGTCTCAAGGGTAGGGCAGAGTTTTTATATATTTAATATATACAATACAAATTTAAAAAAAACTCGAGTCGTCGAGCAAATGGAAAATACGTATATAAACTTGAGATAAATAAGGGCCATAATTGTGTCAAAGATAAACGCACCGAATACATTCTATAGGCACGTACTTATAGTACTATGTGTAGGTTAAGATTGGTTAGGTCTGACCAGAGACGTATTTAGTGGCTAGAGCGGACGATCGATCGGGGCGGTATTATTTTACATGACCAATCTATTGTTAATAAATAATTATGACCTTTTACAATTTTTTTTTTAAAAAAAAAACACATTATTTAGTGTAATCGATTTTTTTTTTTATGGGGGACGAGCGGAAATAAATTAACACCCGGACGCCAAATATCTGAATACGTCTCTGGGCCTGATCACATTTTAAACATTGAGGGCCGATCACACGTCGGGCTGCATAAATCATATGCAAATGACAACACCGATAATAATACCGTACTACACAAATCATCTTACAATTAATCACAAAATATGTCTTTATTAAAATGCTGAGGGCCGGACAATTTCGGTTCGTCTGAGTAATGTATTTTAGAACTTGGGCATCACAGGGCGCGTGCGCGAAATGCAGCTTTCGAGGCCCCGCAATTTGTCTCTGTCCCGAGCCCGGCGAATCCTCAAGACGGCCCCGCACGACAACGTAGAGAGGTAGAGATTTTAAATCTCGGTTAAAGGCTACCGTCGTCGTTATTTTAACCCCTCCTTGAATACAACGAGGGGGAAAAAAATTATATATATTACCGTTGTGACGACCGTATAAAAACTAATTTCTACGGTACTTGTGTACTAATAAAATATAAGAGCAATTGGTGTACAAACACTTGTTTATACTATGTGCCTGTACTAACAAAGATAGTCTTGAACCCATGTTATGCGCGCCCTTTAATTTTTATGACGTCGAGTTGATTTTGCTCGTTCCGTTATCCATATAATATTAACGAGGTAAAATCAATCTAATTGCTTGTATGTAGGAATAATCTTTGGAACAACTGAACCGATTCTAAACAAATTCTTTCACTAATAGAAAGCTACACATTATCTCTGAGTAACATAGGCTTGATGTTATTTTGATAAAAATAAATAAATGGGGTCTGACATAGGGTTGTTGGTATTTTTGGTACGAAAATCGAATTATTTTTTCGGTTTATGGGTTACTTCTAGAAAAAAAATAAAAGTCGTTATTACCTTTTTATTTTAGTTGCCCGGAGGACAAGAGTCCCGTTTTTAAAAGAGATTAAAGTGATTAAAAAAAAAAAAACCAATTCTGGATAGCGAAACACGACCCGAACAACGTCGGCTGCTAGTGTTTTATATTTTAAAACCAACGACTAAAGCGACAATATTATTCGGCTAAAATTACTTAAAACGATTTGAGTTTTATTTATATAGTAGTAATTTTAAATTTAATATGGATTTGGATAACGTAATTGTATGTACACAGTGTTTTATACGTTCTATAAGGAAATCGTAATGGTAAATAATATTTTAATAATACAAATTATAGAGGAGGGGGTGGAGAGAATTTGCATTGCCAAAACTACAAAAATCAAAAAAGAAAAACATAGTTATAAACAAAGCTTTTAAACGCATCTTCTCACTTGTAAATTAATTCTTACTTACTCTTTTTTTGATATTTTGTCAAAAATACATTTATTGTTGTTTATGTTGCGATTTCGTTGTAGCCGAAATTTTCCATATAGCTTTAAAAATAAATTCAACGCGAATAAATCGCATCCGTATGCCGTTTCTCATAATACATTCGAATTATTAATTTGACCATTAAAACCGTGTGTAATGTTTCTTATGAAATTGTATTGTGAATTGGGGATCATAACAATTAAATTTCGCACCAAATCCGGTGTAGTGTTATATTTTGTTTCATATTGTATTGGAGACGGTGGAATGGGGGAGGGGAGATATTTTACATAAAAAAACTGCTGTAAATAATAATAGTTAATGCAAAATCAGCCTCATCCCCGCTTCAGGTAAAACAATTGAGTGACCGCCACTGTATGGTACATACGTATAAATATGTATAAATATCGAGAAAAAACGGTTTTTGACCAGCATTTGAATTAATTAAGAATAATTTCCGATCGGGGTGGACCGTGTAATTGATTATGAAAATTTAGAGTTTAGTCAATGTGTTGATATTCCAAGACGTCGAGTCGATTTAGCAATATTGAAATTTATCATGCCTAATATACAGTCTCGTGTTTGCGGGTGGACGAATTTCGGCCCATAAACATTAATTTCCAGTTTTTTTTTTTTTGTTGTTGTTGTTCATGATATTGCGTTTAAATTAAAAACATGCACACTGCGACGACGGTCACGTTATGCTATAAATATTAGTATAAAAAAAAAATATTGTATTTTTTTTTTTTTTTTTTATATATATATCTGGGGGCTGGTGAAATGTATATGCGTAACTCGCGGACGTAATCGTTAAGCCCGGGTACACATTTTTATGTCGCCATGTTTATGGTTTTATTGAGTTTTAAACGGCTAACGAAAACGCGCGTGTATTCGTTTAATATATATATATATGTATATAAATTATTTTTAAAAAATTAAAAATAATATCGCCGCGGTTTTCGTCGGAGTTGTGTTTTAGTCGTTATAATTAACTGCTACAGTTGTACACTGTTGTTGAAACGTACGTATAATAATTAATGCGTCGAAATGTGTGACTATAACAAGTACGCTATAACAAATGAATATTGTCCATTGTGTACGTGTACCACCGGTACTTACCGGATTTACAACATTGCAACGCACTAAACGCTCGCTCCGCCGAGTTTTATATTAATAAACATTTTTTTTTTTTTTTAAATTTCTAACTATTATTCTGATTGTTATTATTGTAAAAAAAAAAAAAAAAAATCCAAAAATCGTATTGTTAATTAATTTTCAAAATATAATAAATATGTGTATATATCGCTACGGCGGTACGGTAAGGGCAGTTATTATTTATAGGCACCCGTTCCGAAGGTCGGCCGCGTCCTGTTCCGCCACCGTGTCGTATTAACAAATTCATTTTATCGCCGAATTTCCTAATAATAATTCAAATTTAATCTATACGGAATTGCATTACTTACTTCACGCGACCACAATATAAATGTTTTATGTAGTCGGTTGTCAATTGCAGGACGGATTGGCATCGTATTATGGCAGTCCACCGTTCAACAGACTGCGTGCATGCAATCAGATCGTATTTTACTTGCGCACGATATTATATTATAAACACTTATGACAACACTTGTCCTATTGTTGTTTATTTCTATCGTATTCACTTATGCTTACAGAGTGTATATAGTTTTCTATATTAATAATAAAAAAAAATATATAATATTGCAATTCAAAATATAATTTTCTGTTTTACTATATTATACAGAGTGCGGCAGAGCCGACCGACGAGTTTAATGAGGGGCCATTAGCCTGTGATAAGATAAAAGCAGGCCTTAATAAGTGGTATATTTTGAATTGTACGGTAATGCCGTTTTTATTCGTAATCATGGTCTGGACAGGTGTAACATGATTTGGAAGACGTATGGTTTCAGCAAGACGGAGCTACAGCGCACACAGCTAGAATTTCACTTGCTGTCTTGCGACAAATGTTCCCTGGGCGGTTAGTCTCTCTGAGAGGAGACATAGGCTGGCCAGCACGGTCCCCAGATTTAAGCATGTGTGATTTTTTCTTCTGGGGCTACCTTAAGGATAAAGTTTTCAGACATCGCCCACATACCGTAGAAGAAATTAAACAGAAAATCACCGTGGAAGTCGAGGCCATACCAGTCGAAATGTGCCGAAAATCATATGAGAGCTTCAGAGATCGTCTACAACAGTGTATCAATGTTGACGGCCGCCATCTTGGAGATATAATTTTCAAAAAATAATTTTTAAAAATGGGGGATTGAATACTGATTTAAATAAAAAAAAACTTTTTCTCTAAGTTTTACTGTTCGTTATTTATAGCCCATCAAAACTCGTCAGCCGGCTCTGCCGCACCCTGTAGGTAGATACCCCAGTGTTCACATATATTATGCCGTAGCCACTTAGTGAAATTGACATACGGACGTTACCTACGTATTTATATTGAAAGCAACTGGAAATAACTTGAAAGTTTCAAGTTACATACAAATTAATTATATTTATAGATTTATGTAATACGTATATACAGGTGTGGCAGGGAAACTACCGTATTTAAAAAATTAATAACACAAATAGTATAAGAGATATCAGTTTAATTTTTTTTTCCGAGTTATAGAGAAACATTTTAAGTTTTTTATTATTACGTTTTAAAAATCATATAATTACGGTGGCCTCCGTTCTGGTCAATGCAATGAGATAGTCGAGTTTTGAAGATTCTCTCCATTCTTACCAGCATATCGACGGGTATGTTGTCGATAACAACTTGAATATTGTTTTTCAGTTGAGCCAAGGCCTTTGGACGTTCGATGTAAAGTAAAGATTTTAGATAACTCTTACAAAAAGAAATCACACTGGGTTAAATCACGCGATAATCGCGCTGGCCACTGAAGATCGCCCCGTAAGGAGATGTGGTGGCGTCCGGGGAAATGTTCTCGCAATAGATTCATCGACATACGCGCCGTGTGGGCTGTGGCGCCATGCTGCTGAAACCATACATCTCCCACATCCAGTTCTACAAGTTTTGGCAAAAAAAACTTCTCGATCATGTAGACATAACGAACAGAATTTACCGTAACTGTCCGACCATCTTCTACATAAAACCATCTGGTCCAATGATGCCTATTCTGGACAATACACACAAAAACAGTAACACGTTATGTGTGTAGGGACTGCTCATGATGTTCTCTAAAGATGTCCACCCATAAAATAATTGATTTCCGATCAGGAATACGACCTACGGGGGCGATATTAAAGTGATTTCTGAATGCACGTTTCGTGGCGATGATTGATCGGCCGCTTGAAAAATACGACTCCAAGGCGAACGCGCGTTCCTCTCCCATTCACTGCACGACCGTTTTTAAACCTACATGATAAAAAAAAAGTTAGATATTGGTATTTCGAACGAGCACCTCCGCACCCTGTATATATATAACACAGTTGTAAGTCAATAAATTACTATATGCAATAATTAATAACTAGCCGGTTTTAATCCGGCTTCGACGGGATGGCCCGGTGATCCAGGACGATGATACTGATCTTCCTCAGACCCACCGGAATATTTATGTTTAACTTCAAGTAAATCGGGCGTGTAGTCTATAAAATCACGCGTGCCAAAAAACCGCGACATTTAATTTAATTTATATAGATTTGAGAATTATGCGGCGAAATGGGACGGAATTGGCAGTAAAATGGTACGGCAGCGGCGAAACGGGAACTGGCCGTTAGTAAAGTCCGCGATAGTGGTGTACATCTCTCTATTTACAAATGCCCGAAACCTAAATTTATATGGCGAAGTTTATTGCAAATTCGTACAGCTGGTGCCTACACAATAATATATGTTTATATTATTTATGCGTTGTAGTATTGTCATTTTAATCGCAATTATTGTAATTTTTAACGAACGAGATACATATGTATATAGTATATATACACATTTCGAGTGCGTATATAAAAGGCGGCGGGTTTTTATTTTATTATCGTATACTCAGGAGGCAATAATATATGAATATAATTTGTAGTGGCGAAAATAAAATTAGTAAAAAATAATCCGAATTACATCACGGCCCGGGGCGTATTACGCAATTTCCTGCGGGGCCCCAATTGTATACTTGTACTAAGCGTACTTGTATATTTTTAGTGTGCGTCGAGTATCAACAGTGTTTTTCCGTTTAATCTCGTAATATCGTAGTGGTATTGAATGGCGTTTATTTAAAAAAAAATGTATACAATAATATAATATAATACGTTTTGTTCCGCGTGTTTCTAAATCCATCACGTCGGTCAGCAGTACTAAATTTGATCGTTTCTAATTTTACAGCTGATTTTCAACAATCCCCCTCCCGAAGCCGAAGTGATCAACCGGATTGGTTTAAACATCGGGAATTTTTCCGCTTGGCGGCAACGAATCAGATGGACTTGATAACAATCGTTCGCGCCAAAATTGATGTTAGTACATTTTAATACGGACTTAATACCCGTTAGGTTAGATCACTAAATAATAATAACAACCGCACAGTTATTTGTGTTCGACTTGCTATACAATTTATCGTACGGTCCACCGGTGTTTTACATAACTATATAAGAAACGTTTTACTTTTCCGTCTAGAAAGATTCGTTTGTAATTGGAAGTTGAATGAAGAAGATCAGTAGTAAAACTACTTAAATTAATATAAATTATAATCCGTCGTTTTAAATAAAATGACAAATAATTAAAGAAGTTCCAAATTATAACATAAGCGAATTCCAATGGTTTATCATAATTTGAGATTTCAAAATTATGAAAAACGATAGGATTAAAAAATTATCGTGATTATCGTGGTATTAACCATCATGTTCCAACGCAATAACAAACAAATACATAATATATAATAGTACACAATACTTGAATCTTTTTTAATATTTTTGACATTGTTAATATAACGTCTATCGCCTTGTCGTTACCAGTAAATTGTCCTTTATTCCCCCTCCCTCATTTTTTTTTTGCAGCTTTCGTCTTAAAAATATTCGTAACGCGATATTTTCGGGTTAAAAAACTGTTCATATCGAAACTAGAACGAGTATATAGGTAGGTAGGCCTCGAGTATTTTAAACACATTGGCAGGCTCACGTATTTGGACATTTTACGCTCCGGGCAAAATATTTTAGCCACCACCCCTCAAAAAAAAAAAAAAATTGTCTTCAAAAAGTTAGATATAAGCTATTTTTTTTTTTTTGTTATAAAAAATGTTAATTAAATAATATATGTTACTATTATATATATCATTTGTATTTATAGGTTATTAATATAAATTTAACTAAAAATAGACTAAAAAACTCGCTGCTACGGGTAACAATGTTCTATTTCTCCCTCTCCCTCAATTATGGGCTGACTCTCGAGAACAATAATACAAGAGCAAGCACGATAATATTAAATGTAAAGTAATTGTTCAAGAATTTTCCGTAGGATTTTTATTCCTGGGTGTTGCATAGTGTTGTCCGTTTACATTTTGTTTGCATAATCCAAGTGCACTCAGAACCGCTACGATCCAATCAGCTAGACCGCCCATTAGGTTAGGTTTGGTCCTTCCGGAATATTGAGATTTTTTTTTTGTCATTAGCGTATTGTAACTAATTTAATTCCGGTGTTAGTGAGTTGATTCCCGAGACTTACTTTATGTATTAGTTGATTCCCGGGTTTGTTTAAGGTACGTATACATTTATTCTCGAGTACCTTTGGTGGGACATATATAAATGAACACTTAAGCCTATTAGCGTTACCCAGGAGACACCACGGTGAGGTCTGCTGACTTAATAACTTTTTAATTTATAATATTTTAAGTAATCATCGTCGTAGTTTGCACTAGGTAAACATTTGAAACACATTATTTTTAAAAATTGATATCTGCTAACCTAACTTAACCTACCATGATACTTGTTCATCGTTTCTCTCATAAATACTTCTTTTTCTCGGTTTTTCTTGGATGTCCTAATTCCATTATTTGTGCATTTAATATACTAACCTAACCTGTACAACACATCTATAAATCGATAAATATTTGGGATCCCATTATATAAACAACTGTTTAGTATCGAATGACAACTCTCACAACTATTCGTAGTTCCGTTTATAGTAGTGGAGAATCAAACCCGTACAACTTGCTTCTGGGGAAATATAATTATCAAATACAATTATTTACAATTATTATGTTGGTCGAAATGCCATCAAATCGCCAACAAAAATAAGAGATTCAACTTGTGCATACCTCTCAATAGCCACGGAATCGATTCACCGGTACCGGTGCAAGTAACAAGGTGCCCGGGAATAGAATCATACGCACCCTTTTACACATTCTCCTACACGTTTAAACCGAACAGGGAAGGTACCCTAATCTCGATTGTTTTTCGCATCGGGTCCGAACTTCTATACTTTGCGCCATATTTCGTTAAACCGTTTATTTTGAAGTGCCGCGACCCACACTATACACTCGCTTATTCGACTTAATGCAGTGCCAGCGTTCGAGTTTGATAATCCAATTTTCCGGCGCGCGGAGTGACTGTCAAAAGTTTCGTAAGACAAACACCGAAGAATAAAGTTCGCTCGTTCAAAATCATTCATCTCGTAAGTGTAGAACACATTCGGATTACGTTCATCTATATAATATATAGATATACACGTCTTGTGTATTTTTTTTTTTATTTTTATTTTATTATGACGAGTCATCGTAATAATATATATATATATGTATTATATACTTGTACTACACTCACGTATCGCGTTTCGTATTGTTGTCATTGTTATATTGGCGGCATATACTTTTATACTTATGGGGAGGGTTTTTTTTTTTTTTTTTTAATAATATATTATACTCTAGGACAATCATAAAAAAAATAAAACGGTGTGAATAAAACCACATCCTTCGGAAATATTGGATATTTTAAGTTCTGAGCGAAGCGAATATCATAGCGTAATACTACAATGATGCGCGTTTTTATTTATTTTTTTTCCGTCCGTGAACATTTTTTCTACCAGACATCCTGCTCCGATTTTCAATTTTAGCATCTTTTACGGAAAGAATGTGTGTTCTACATGGTGCATTAGAGAGGTAATTTGTTTGGTTTTCGTTGTAGTTTTACTTAACGGTTGGGAAAAAACCGCAGATGAAACGGGAAAATTCACGGCAATAATGGTTTCACATTTTTCTAGTTGTTATAACTCGGTTTGAAATAAAGTCCCGTTACTACACTCGGCGTCACAAAAATCATACCCATTGCAAATTATTTTTCAAAGTAATTTTACCTACACTTTATCAAATAAAGGGTACTGTTATGCTACATCATTTAAAAGGTCATTAAAAAAACTTGAAAAAACAAGTAAATGGTATGCGTTTTTGTTTATCAGTATTAAAAAAAAAAAAAAAAACAAATGACATGACAGGGATCCCAACCTCTTCCGTATAATTCCTTACAATTAATGCGGTGCGGGAACGAGCATTGTCGTGCATTAATATAAAATCATCGCCAACATGCTCTTCTAGGATCTCGGTGATGTACCGATGAGAAGTCAGCGATCCTTGTCCGCGAAAACCACCGCTCTAGAATGCCCTAGAACATGCACGAGCCACCTCCATACTCCAATGTCTCCTCAATACAGGCTTGTGCAAAACGTTCGCCCTGCCTTCGGTACACTTTTCTCCGTCTGTCGTTGCAGAATAGACACACTCGCGTTTCGTCCGAATAGGGCACAGTCCTCCATTGGTCGAGAGTCCAATTAACATGTTCACGGGTGAACTGCAACCGTGCCTCGTGCGGTGCTGTGTAGTCAGTTTCGGACCACCAGCGGGTCTGCAGTCTAACCTAACCTAACCTAACCGTAGAGATACTTACTGAAGTACTGCGAGCTACGTGGAGTTACCGTTGCAGCTCTACACCATTTGAAAATCGTCGAGACAATAAAGCGATCGTCTCTTTCGGTTGTGCAGCGTTGCGGGCCTGATCCACGGCTCCGGATGAAGCCACCAGTCTCTTGATACCGTTGGAAAACCCGCCGGACAGCAAAACGGCTCAAATCAAGATGACGTGCAACATCAACGCATTTTCGCATCCCTGATTACCCAGTAGTGCCACCGCTTGGGCGGCTTCGTTAGCAGTGGTAACCATTTGAATTAGTTGTTGTTTGGAGTGAATTATTTATAGGATATTCACGTATGTCCTTGTCAATGTTTAGGTAGTGGAATTACCTGCGTTTGACACATTAAACTGCTATTAATATCTATATCCCAAGAATATAAGATACGGTTGGAATATATTTATACATTATTTTAATGTCCCCAATACTCGGAATATAGTTATTGTTTATGAAATGAAATATTATCGGAAAAGAGGCCATTAAATACTGTACTTTAAATTGATATCTGTATTGTTTATATTAAATGTATTTGTACATTTAATATTCGGGGAAACGCACGTTTGCAACTTATTTTTAGAATATGTTTAGCGATTTTTGTGAAATAAAATTAACAAAACGAAAAATATTAACATTAGCCCATTCTAAGGGCGGGCGGTAAATTTTCAAAATATTCCTGTCATTTTTTTAACTTTATGTATAAGTCTGTGTTATTTTACAAACTAATTGAATTAAAAACTGTTTTAGCTGAACATAAACACATGGGAATTCGGCACAAGGATTATCATAAATTGTATAGTTAATGGTGAAAAAGACAACAATCTGTGGGTAAAGTTTTTTAAGCGTAAATTTTGATAACAAATTACAGCGTTTCAAAACACGATTAACTGAACTTCGCTCTCAGAATCGTTTTTCGTTATAGCAACGATTTATCGTTGCATAGAGATTTTATATTAAATTATCCTCTATCCTACCTTACCTACTTCACACCTACAACAGTGGCGAAATGCCATACACCACCACCCATGGTGCGAAAAACCTTTGCCAATAACAGCCAACAGTTAAATACAGTTATAATGGTTAAAAGTTTGTTATTAAAAAAAAAAAAAAAAACATACTAGGATATAAAGCTAATCTTTTAACGTTATAGTGTGATAGTTCATTATGAATAAAACTCGAATGTCGAAGCTCGATATAACAATTAAAAAAACCACTTATAATATAGCAGTGAAAATTCTAAAAAAAAAAAAAGGCACTAATAATTATTTAAAAAAACTCAATACTCGATTACCTATTTTGTTTTATTAATTGAATGAATTATATTAATTGGCAGATAATATAGAACTGTTACAAATTACGGTTAGTAAACATTATTTTAAAACCGCATAATAAAAAAATGTACAGTATACTGGTTTACATATAAAAAAAATACTAAAAACAAAATTACAATCTGACGTTAGCACTGGAAAAAATCGGATGAACTTTACGAGAAAATTGTTTCAAACCGGTTTGATCCGTTTCCGTTGACATAAAAATATAAAAATAAATATGAACCATTCAAATATTTCAGATATAAGTTATATTTACGTATTTGTAATGCGTATTAGAAAATATGTTATATGGTATTTTATTGAAATAATATATTAATAAACCGAAAAAACCTCCGAAAAGGCAATTTAAAAGTAAAAAAAAGCATTAAACATTTTTTTTTTAAAAAATGGATTATAAAGCAAAATAAAATTGCACGCACTTATTCTGCAAATAATACGAAACAAATGTATAGCTGTAATAATATATAGTGGTGAGTGTCGGCCGATATTTAGGATTATCGGAATATCGGGTTTTTACGTCAAAGAAGTACTAATGTTTCAGGAATATGAAAAAAAAAAAAATCGTTGAAAAACATAGGACATTCAACCGACGGCATGTCGGTTCGTTTCGATATCGGTTAACAGTTTTCTATATTTCGAATATCGGATAGGAGGGTATCGGTAGCAGATATCGGGATATCGGAAAAATCAGTCCTCATCGCACCTCACCGCTAGTAAATAATAATAATAATAAAAAAAAAAATAATAATAACCGTCGAGTAACGGGAAAAAAATATCACCCTGTATATAGAACTGATCGCCCGAGACGTTTGTCAGTAGGAGTGATGATTGGTCGTCGGTCCGGAATCGCGGGCGGGAAAAACGGTCGTGCGTCTTAATCTGGCTAAAAAAAAAAAAAAAAAACGCCCGAGCAGCAGCAGCGCGGTATGCCGTCGTTTTTTGCGAGACATCGTTTGTAAAAAAAAAAAAAAAAAAACGACGGACGTCTCGCGTCAATCGCGCGCAAAGGGCCGGGCCGTCGATCGACAAAAGGCCGTCGTCGACCGGCACGGGGGCGTTAGGGAACGAAAAGAGAAGTAAAAAATAAATATAAGACGTCGCCGCGGTATGCGAGCTCTACTGTACGTTTTATTATATATAAATATACACGTATATAAATACTGGACGCGGTTTGTCGACACACTCTCCCGAAGCCGGTCGATTATTTCGCGAGCCGCGGACGTACGTTTCGACGGCCGTTGTATTATGGCGGTAATAATAATAATAATAATAATAATAATAATGATAATAATAGTGCAGGCCACACGAATTCCGTTTTTTATTGCGTCTAGACGCGGACGGTATAAGTCGCGACCGCGTGCCGGCCGGCCGGCCAAAGCCGTCGGAATTCGTACGATGGTCGTGACGACGACGTCCGGTTTTTCGCAAAAAGTCGCACGTAGGCGAGATTTTAATTTTTTTTTCTTTTTTGGGGGGGGGAGGAGGCTAAACAAATTTGTTTTCATTCTCTCCGTTCGAAATTACGACTTTTTTTTTTTTTACGGTAACGAATAATTTTCAACACGATTTCCATACGTTATTGATTATTACGTGCCTGGTGAAACGACTCGACGAAATTCGATTGGCGAGTTGTTACACTCGTACTGTCGAAATACATATATATATATATATGCAAAATTTCATCGAATTCTACTATAATTTTAGTCGGCTAGTATTTTTATTTTATATTCAAGACAGCGTGCACTAAAATGTCTTTTATTTTTGCTGCTTACGATAAAATATAGTTTCCAGCGTGAATATTGACACTTTTGCGACGTGAATGTATTTCGACCCGACTAAATGTCGTGTAAAGTAGTTGTTATTGAAACCAGAATAAATTAAATAATATCTCGAAAGTAACAGTTTCACGTAGGAGAAATCTAAATCGATTTAATGTGACATAATGATGCTGTAAAAGTCGATATCCCAACAATTTCATATTTTAAATCGTGTCATTTCCTTACGATATTATCGTATTTAGCCGTCATCATCGTCCGGTTGATGTTACGGTTTGTTTGAAAAAAATATTTACTATCTATATTATTATATCGAATTATTTTTTTATTATAACTATAAAATGCCCGGGATTTGCCGAAGATTTGTCATAACGACAGACGATTATACATAATCACCAGCGGGTCACTCAGGTGAAAACGATAAGTTTGTCATAATTGTATACGATTTATCGTTCCAAGTTACACTGTATTGCGTATAACAGATGTCAGTACACTTAAACGCCTTTAGTGTTAGGTTAATATGATAAATCATAAACGTACCCGTTGCGAGAATTCGTCCATTACCGGTGGCCGAGGGGTTCAAGAGGTGCAACTGTAATGGAAAATGTCTTTCAACGAAGCGTAGTTGCAAGACAATTGAAATTCTATGCAATTACAAACGACACAACGGTTTATCTTGAATTAAACAAATAATCTGTCTTACAGAATTATTAAAACGTTTTATTTTATAAATATTTTTTAGAGTGTTGTCTGTAGGTACTGTATAATAATTAAAAATAGCGAACATATTGAAAAGTCGAAGCGACGGAGAAAAAAATATTGTGATAATAAACGTATACGATTTTTTTTTTTTTTTTTTCGCAGACTTAAAACAATATTTGAATAAACATTTAATTAGAAAAAGTCATCTGTAAAATGTATTGGAATGGGTCGAATGTCTTATTGAGATGTATTACCGATGGACAAACATTTTGTAGGAGCCATTATTTTTTTTTTTCTCCCTGTGGTCCATATTTTTAGTGTGAGACCGAAACCCCGGTGTACTTACCAGTAAGTACAATTGTATATTATATTATGTTATAATTGTAAGAGGGGGTCGTACATGCGTGGGTATTATACGGACACGGGTGGGTGGGGGGGTGCTCGAGGGGTTTAAGGGGGTTGGACGGCGTCGTCGGGTAGGCGACGTACGGGCGGCGGTAGGGGTTAGCGGACTGCGCGCACCGGGGTGGTGGCGTGGAGGGGTGGGCAAGACTGACACCGCGACAGCTGCGCGCGCGAACACGTCTCACGGCGGCGTCGACGGCGACGGCATTGTCCGTTTTGGCGGGATTCGACGAGCTTGTTGCTTGCCGTCCGCGCGCCCGTCGACTTCGTCGCCGTCCGTCCGTCAGTCCGTCCGCTCGTTCGTTCGTTCTTGTGCCGCTCGTACACATTTTTTTTTTTCTTTACTAACCGCCGCCGAACGTTTACGTCTTGTCGACTGCCGCTCGCGAGTGCCGTGTATAACCGTCGGAGTAGTTTTAGTAATTGTTATTATTATTTTGATAATTGTCGTTGTACGTATACGAGTGGCGACCGTAACCCCGTCGTATGTATCCGGCGCGGTGAAATCGCGGTGTCCGCGAAAACGTCGTCCGATCGTCGTCGCAATCATTGCCGCCGGGACGACCGAACCGGGTAGTGGTAGTGGCGGTGCCGGTGACGCGGGTGCCGGACTGCCGCAGCAGTTATTGACGGTCGGGAGAAAAAGTCGGAAAAAGCGTAAGAAAAAGAAGAAAAAAAGAAAAAAATAAACCCCCCCCCCCGAATACGAGACCGGCTACAATAGTGGCGGCGGAGTGGCCGTATGGCTGCGGTGGCCGGCCTGTACGGGTTCGGCGACGATTCCAGGACTGTAGCCGCCCGGTTCGTGGAGAGACAACGGTTGGCCAACAGGGATTCTCCCACAGACACGTATGTCAATTATCATGATCGTCATCATCATCTCATCATTATCATGGTCATCATCATCACCATCATCATCATCATCATCATCATCATCATCATCGTCGTCTTCGTCGTAGCCATAACCGCCGTCGTTATCGTCATTACGTGATGACCGTCACCCCTGCCCGATCGTATTTTCACCGCCACTCGATAAGAAAAAAAAAAAAAACATAAATACGATCACCCCCCCGTACCTTATTATATTATAAAACAGTAGTGTTTAAACGAGCTCATATAAATAGCTCCTCTGCCCCCGTCCACCCCGTTGTCCGCGGTACTCGGGCGTAATTATTATCGTATTATGCAAATGCGCTTTTCACTCGACCCGAAGCGTGTACAGGTGTAGATACGCGGCGCTCGCGGTCGAAGACGATTCGTGCCGGTGTCCGTTTTCGTCACGGGATAATTATAAAATATATATTATGTTTATTTTCACGCGACCATCGATTTTTCACCACTATTTTTATATATATTTTTTTTTTTTTGTCCCTCGCCTTTCCGTGATCGTCCTATTATTTACAGCCACGTCCCCCCCCATCCCCCTGCCGGGTAACGATATTATTGTTTACGCCTATGCGGTCCGAGAATAACGAATTTCGGCGTGGCTTTATGCGGTCAGTTTGTTCTCGGCCATAACAAATAATAATAATAATACGGCACCTGCACCGGCGGCGGCGACGACAGCGGCGGCGGCACAGCGCTCTCTATCGCTCTCGCTACCGTTCTCGTGCTGTTCCGCGGTATAAAATACAAAGCTCGCGGACGCCGGGCGCGCGTCTCGTTTATCGCGCGTGCCGTCGAAACGACAGGACGAACTCGAATTTTTCTACTAGTCTTATTTTTCGCGTCTTCGTACGCCGGCGCCGGCCGAGCGGTATACAAATTAAGCACGTCGCGGACGATCACTGCGCGATTATCGTCCGTGAAATTAGAAAACCGGCCGTTTCGCGAACGATTTACTATTTTCGTCTATCCGGACGGGAACGGGCTAACCGCACAGTAGTAGTAGTAAATTGGCGTTGTAAACATTGTACGCGCGTTTATTGACCGTGCGACGATTCATCGACGTCGTCGTACAGTCTTTTTCTCCGTCTCTTTTGTCCCCTTATTTTTTTTTTTATATATATATATATATATATATATATATATATTTTTTTTTTTTTTTTATTATTATTATTCGAGTATCGAATTCACCGCGGCACACGCCATTAGCCGCCCGCCTCTGCGCGCCCGTTCCCGAAACCTCCGCGCGAGCGCGCGCGCGCCCGCGCGATTGTGTGTGTGTTTAAAACCCCGAGTGGAAAATCGTAAAAACGTCCGTGGTGCGACCGCGGACGGAGCGCGCGGCGGCGGGAGAGCGTAAAACTTTATGTCTCGACGACGTATTCGACGTGTACGTACGTTCGAAAGTCAACAGACGTTTACTATACGTTCGTATAAATATGTATATATATATATTTATATATATTGTACGTATTATACGTATGCGTACGTGTGTGTCGTCGTCGTCGTCGTCGTCGTCTTCGTCTTCGGCGTGGGCGTACGGCATCATAAACAGCCTATTTATAACCGCCGCTGTAGTATTATACCGATTGATACCGGCACGCGGTGGACGCGGGCCAACCGCGTTTTCCGCGTGGAGTTTGAACCTCCCGTTCCCGCGCCTCGTGTCTCGTACGCCGCAGCCACCGGCTTTCAGCCCTTTTGTACTACCGGATAGGTACCCGCCGGTACTACTGTCGCCTTTTCCCGCTAACGATGCGGCCAAAATCGTGTCGGTAGAAATAACCGCCGTCGTGTCGTGATCGCGGGTAAAATGCGTCGACCGAAATAGCCGCGACGGGGCCGCGCCGCGCGTCAAACAGTCGTCGATAACACGACGAATTATTACGGCCGCCGCCGGCTTTTTCGCAGCCTTTTCGCCCGTCCCGTCCCCGCGTGTTTCACTTTCGCCCTCCCTTTGCACACCCTCGCGATCCCTGCCGTCCGACTCGACCGCACCTCGACTTTTATTTTTTTCTTCTCCGCCCTTAATATTACATTACGGTACAATTTGTTTTATACGGTGATCGAATCGGAACAAATATAACAAGTGGGACTATGAGACTTGAAAACAATTATCGTCCGTTGCGATTATCGAACTCATCAACCCTCAAACCCTTCAAACCACTATTTTTCAATCATAATTTTAAACACAGCCAATAATATACTCCTGTGTGCTAGTTTTTTGTTTGCACGTATTATATCTATATTATTCCTTATAAAATTGTATCTTATATTCGTGAAAAAAAAAAGAAAAGAAGAAAATGTATTTTATTATCACACAAGTAAAAAGTCCAATACTGACAATATAATAGTAGTAATGACTTGGTTTATGACTAAACTATAAATATATTGGATTCTAAAGAAGATATTTACAATAATATATTTGAGTAGATAATTGAAAATATCATTATTTATAAAAAAAAAGACCGCCTCCTTCAATGGTGTATTTAGAACTTAAAAGGGGGGGATATGTATTTATCCATAAGTTTGGCTCCGAACCCCTCACCCCTCCAAATCTCTTTAATTAATAATAACTTATTAACACTCCGTTATTTAATTATATTTAAATGATTAATTATATAAACCGATTATATCAGAGTCTAAATCACTGTGTTAGGATTTATATGCAATAAAAAATGATAAAATATACATTTGATTTATTAAAAATTTGACACAAAACTACGAAAACTAAATTTTTAAATTCAAAAATATTATTACAAACTATTAATGTGCTTTGTATTTTTGGCATTTTTAAACGATGAACGTTAAAATTAAGTAGATTCACAAACAACACGTAATGCACTCATAATAAACGACAATGCTCAAAACTCAAATGCTGTCGTTGTATAATTATCTGTTACAGTTATACGAGTTAATGACAATTAAGATAAGATATACGTGAAATAACTATACCTGTATTTTTTTTATTAATACTTGGAGCATTTTTTTGTTGGATTAATTATATTCTATTTTCTTATTTTACCAATCGCCACAGTTAAAATATACCACAAAACACGCAAGTTAGGTTAGGTTTACTGTTGAAATATACAATAATACGCATTGTATTCAAAATATGCAAAATGAAATAACCACCATTCGCTTAATCTCGACGTAATTCTTGGACATTTCAAACAAAAGCAGTAATCAGAAATTGCAAAAAAAAAAAATATGCTTATGTATCTAAATCCTACTATTATCTAATTTCTATTATATAATCTAAACCCTCTACTCATGCATATTGCGTACACCCAATTCCAGAACACCGCGATTTACCAATTCTATATGATTACCAGAACATATCTGCGATCGCCAAACATTTGTACACCGATTACCGTCAATCATTTACCATCTAAGACATGTGCACTGTGCAGTAAAGGGGCCTGTTTTAACTTGGTAAAATTATTGGGCCCTCCCGTGTATATTATTATTAATATCGGTAAAATCGGGTTTTTTTTCCCCGGTAAATTACAACCATATATAAAACTATAATTTTTGCACCCGGGCGCCAAAACGGTTTGCGACACACGGCTCGGATGCGAGGTCTGCTCGCCGCGATAGGTAACAGATTTCTCGTTGTTAACCGACCGGGTAGCGTTTCGCTGGTTAATCTACCGGATAAATCTTCCGGGCGTCTTCGCGACCCGGACGACGATAGACGACGAAACGGGTAGGACGACACTTTATCAACCGGTCGCCCGACCGTATAATATAGTACACTCTATACGTCTTACTTATGCTATGAAATATAATCGGATTTTTTCCACAACCCCCCCCCCACCACTCCCCACAGTTAAAAAAAAACAATAGACACCTAAACAAATTATATATAAACGTATATAACACGAACTACCTAACGCGTTCCGGTCCATTGATTTTCTCGTGCTTATACGACTATTGATTTTCTATTCGGAACGGTCGCGTATAATACTATAACAAAAAATTATCTCGAATTAAACATTTTTCACACGGTAAAAGATTGCGTTTAGGTATCGTTGCACGAGTAATATTCTACGTGCACATTGCTATACGATTTTTTACAAAACGCCGTAGTATAATATACAGGGCACCACGCTTGTATTTCGAAAACCTCGTTCGCAGTGGCACCGAACCACCCTAAAAAAAAAAAAAGACGTTACGTGACATTTCATAATTGCACACACGTATCGAATGTTTAAGTGCTATCGGACTTTGCCGAGGGATTATCTGATATTATAAGATTACCAAGGTTTCCCATTTGATTACCAAAGATTTGTATATTGATTTTCGTTAGTGATTTTAGACTCTTTGGAGTTTTGATATTGATAAATCTACTCTAAATTTCACCTAGCTGTGTTATCTATTTATACTTTCTTTAGGCGTCAGAAAATTAGTGTTTATTTAAAAAAAAAAAACCATTCATTACATTTAGTTATAGTTTTAGTATTCAGTCTAACTGTATTTTATTACCGTGGGTGTTAAATCGAAATGCGTTGGTTTTTTTTGTATAGAAACCATTATTAAATCCTAAACTTTAGATAATTACTTATTTATCCCGATCTTCTATGACCCGCTGTTTATAATTTTACTACTTTACTTGTAATAATAAACACCCTCATAGTGGAATACTGCCTATATATAATAATATTTAGTTTGAATTTTGGATTGGCGGGTATATATATATACGTATATACGTGTTGGCCTGTAAATATGACGTTTGCTACAGTGATGCGTGGCAAGTTTTGTAGTCGAAGTAGTTGACAAGACGACGCTAAAAACATCGTTTATCATAATAATAATGTCTAACGGATGCACACACAGTATTATAAGTGTACCCCATGCATATTAGTATTATTGCAGCTGTTGTTACTTCGCGACGAAATTCCGAACGGATTATTATTTTCTTCTTTTGTATATACCTTTGTATTATTCTTATTTCTTCTTTTCTATAGACCTGAGCTGCCATAAGGAATCCTTAAAATTTTTCCCTGTCGAATGCCAGTTAAACCGACACACTTTTTGTACCACCGTACAAAATATCCTTCTCAACAGCATATTTCTTTATTAGCATATTTCTTGTGTATGGGATTCGGTTTTTTTTTTTAATATATATTATAACATTTTCGATTCTCTGTACGTTTTGAAACCATTCCATCCTCTTAGTTCTTATGGCATACGATCATTGTTTGAGCTATATCTTGTCTGGTATTGCCTAAAATGACTATACCGGTCTGCATCAAAAGGTAATATTGATTCTTTACCAACTGACCCCACACGTTGTATATATGATTTAGTCGTCTTATGACTTTTTCGAGGCCTTGGTTAAATAAGGCCGGATTGGGGGGGGGCAAGGGACATCCTCCGGTCGTATAATAATTACGCAATAGTTCACCAAAATCGCTGTTAGCGAACCGAACAATTTTTTTTTTCTTTCTTGAAATACGATTTTACGGTGTAATGTTAAACTTGTGAAAAATAAATTATTGAGATACAGTCGCGAAAAAAAAAAAAATGGAATCATCCTATTGTGTATAACGTATACGCACACAGTCGGTTAGTTTGTTTGTGTTTTACTCGGATGTTTAACGACTATAGCCAGTGTATACAGTAGTTGTATTATAGTCTGGCCAAAGTAATTTGGACCGGCGCCATTTATGTTTAATATCTTAAGGTCTACAAGTCCACTAGTAAATTATTGTATACGCGTGTATTTTGTATATATCTATATATAATATAATATATATACTATCAATGAAATTTCGACTCTGTATCGACGCATCGTTATAACGGTTATAACCCCTCTAAATTCATTATCATAGGCGAAACTAGATGAGTGGAGGTGCTAAAGGGACGTTAGCAACCACCCTCCCAAAAAAAAAAAAAACAAAAATACCTGGGATGGTCCCAATTTTTAATGTTTACATTTAAACAATTTTTGTTCAAATTTATTATTTTAGCGTTTATGTTTTGAAATATTTTATTTTAGTTTTGTAGGAAATAATGGTTTCATGTTTCATTGGTAGCAACGATAAATATTATCAATATGCTTTGGGATATTGATATCGGTCGAATAATTATTAGGACCCCCCCCTACCGGGTTTGTGGACAGTTAACAATTTTAGCACCCCCTAAAATTTGGGACTAGTTGCGCCTATGTCTATTATGTATACTTATACAGTATACATGCGAAACAAAACAATCTCACGAGAACGACATTTTTTCACTTTTTATCTCCTCTCACTCTATCTCAGTCCCTCCGACTCGCTCTCAATATATGCTTTCCAATAATGTATAATAATAATAATAATAATATTGTATTTATATATATATATATATATATATATTATACGCGAAACATTGTACCAACTTTAGTATAATATTGAATAAAATATCATCATAAAGGCCAACTGTACCTATGCATGCACAAAGTTTCCTGGCAGTATAACCCCCCGCGGCTTGCAGCTGCAGCGGCGGTAGTGGTGTGTCGCGGAACTTTTTTCGCTGTGACGAAATTTCTGAGACCCGCTCGTCTACGACGGGTTTAACCTAATAACAAGAGGGCAATATGTATATGTATATTTTTTATTATTTCATGATATTATATTATAAAATATGATATATCGTTCCCTTTCTTTATACGTGTACCTCGTATACATAAAACAATAACACAACCCCAAAAATGCACAGGGCGATTCTTTTACCATCACGAACCGGTGTTGATATCCGGACACCTATATATATATATATATTATTACGAATATATTTTAATTACATTTGATTTTGCAGCGGGTGTATGCGAGTAAAATGTTTTAATCGCGTATTCTTTCCGCATATAGACTTGTATTTATTATCAAAACGACGACTTTAGATTTTCGTTATCACCGGGGGGGGGGGAGGGGTGATTACAATTTATGAAAAAAAAAATTAAAAATTTCCGCCACGGTCAATTTTAAAAAGGACGCGTACTCTTACGTATTTTTCGAAGTTTGACCGACGGGTGGTTCGCCGTGCGCTGTGAGATATCAAAACGGCATCCAAGCGGCTCGTATAAAATCGCGGATTCGTCCGCCGACGGAGTCAGTGATGTATTTTTCGTTCTTCCCGAAAGTTTGGACACACCGATGATATTCGACCGCGGCGATTCCCGGGCGATACACGTATGGGATCACCGAGGAACGGAACCGAATTCACTCGGAACCCACTACGACCCACCGCGCAAGTTCGCGGCGAAACACGATAACCGGCCATATTTGCCTATTTGCGCCTATTTGCCGACACGCGCTACTATTAATACGTTTTTGGACACACCCCTCCCACTCACAGTTAAAAAAAAATAAATAAAAAACAATAAGTACCTCCTAAAAATATATATATATATATATATATATTCATATAAACGTATATAACACGAACTACCTTGCGCGTTCCGGTCCATTAATTTTCTCGTGCTTATACGACTATTGATTTTCTATTCGGAACGGTTGCGTATAAAATTACGACAGAATATTATCTCGAATTGAACATTTTTCACACGGTAAAAGACTGCGTTTAGATATCGTTGCACGAGTAATATTCTACGTGTACATTGCATAATATATAGCTATACAATTTTTTTACAAAACGCCGTAGTATAATATACTGGGCACCACGCTGTATTTCGAAACCCCCGTTCGCGGTGGCACCGAACCACCCTTAAAAAAAAAAAAAGACGTTACGTCGCATTTCATAATTGTACACATGTATCGAATGTTTAAGTGCTATTGGACTTTGCCGAGGGATTATCTGAGATTATAAGATTACCAAGGTTTCCCATTTGATTACCAAAGATTTGTATATTGATTTCCGTTAGTGATTTTAGACACTTTGGAGTTTTGATATTGATAAATCTTCTCCAAATTTCACCTAGCTGTGTTATCTATTTATACTTCCTTAGGCGTCAGAAATTAGTGTTTTTTAAAAAAAAAAAAAAAAAAAAAAAACCATTCATTACATTTAGTTATAGTTTTAGTATTCAGTCGAACTGTATTTTATTACCGTGGGTGTTAAATCGAAATGCGTTGGTTTTGTTTTTTTTTTTATATAGAAACCATTATTAAATCCTAAACTTTAGATAATTACTTATTTATCCAGATCTTCTATGACCCGCTGTTCATAATTTTACTACTTAACTTGTAATAATAAACACCATTATAGTGTAATACTGCCTATTTATAATATTAATAATAGCTTATAAATAAGACACTGTATTTTATGGCCGACGCGACCGATATCTGTTCCCGACATTGTTGTCGGCTTTCTGCAGCGATACGGTATCGTTCAATAATAATAATAATAATAATAATAATATTAATAATAATACCAATATATAATGACGTGTTGCCGGTTGCCGCGGGTTTATCGATACCGATTACCATAGTTGTAATGCGATAACCGCTGAGACGTTAAATAATATGTAAACGTCCGGCCCTGCGTACTGGCGGCAATAACCAGTGGCGTTACATTATGTGATTGGCGTATGCATAGGCACGCGTATTGCCCGTCGCGCTTCGCTGGTTTTCTATCGCGATTACCCGTTTCCCAGACGTTATACCCGCCCGGACTATACACAGGTATAGGTATTAATAATACCTATATAGTAATATAATAACGCAGTATTCGAGTTTTCGGTTAGAAAATTGGGAAATACAAAAAAAAAAAAAAATAACTATATTAACATTGAAATAACGATTATTCGGAGTTTTTAATTACAGTAGGATCCGCTTATATTACGATGCCATATGTAACAATATTCCGGATTCCCAGCCCGTGTACTTGGTTGGTTTTATATTTCACGTGCAGTAATTTTGATCGGATATAACGTTATCGGTCACAACGATAATTGGCATATTACCACGTTAATTTGAAATTAAAATTGGTTATCTTCATTTACCTATAATAATAAATTGGATTACGTCCGGTGCGATAATTTGTTTTCTAATCTGTAATACATATGTCGCAGTATGTATCTCACTATTTCAGTATTTGTTTTGATTTCTATTCGTTTAGATGCGTTCCGTTCTTAAAAATGTCGAATAAAAGACGTCGTTTGTTTTCTGTCGCTGAAAAAGTGAAAATAATTTAACGTTTAGAAAGTGGTTTGTCTAATAAAAATATTTGCCAAGAGTTGGGAATTAGCCAATCAACCTTGTCTACCGTATGGAAGTCAAAGGACCAAATATAAACGTTTTATTCTAAAATACGTCACATCTCACAAGATAATAAAATCTAGTTAACATCAAGACGTGGAATAGGCTCTCCTGGAATGGTTCAAAGTCCAACGATCTAAAAACGTTCCAATAAATGGTCCGATACTCCGAGAAAAAGCATCTAAATTCGGGAACAATAATACATTTGTAATACAAACATGTGTTTAATAAATCAATTTTTCAATAAAATTAAGGTTTTTTTGTCATCCGAATATAACGTAATTCGGATATAACAACAATCTGGATTCTCTAGGTCCCTTGAAAATCGTTAAAAGCGGATACTACTGTACGTGAATTTAATTTCTCAAAATAATCTTTGATCGGATTTCGCGACATCAACGCAGCACGAGCTTCGGTTATTGATGGTTGATTGGACTGTTCCAAAATCGTCGTTAAGCTCACCGGTATTGTTATCGGGCTCTATTTGTCTGCTGGTCGTAACATCTTTGACTATATCATCGCTTAAATAATAGCCGACTGGTATAATTGGTCTTATTTTGCCGATAATATCTCGTTTTAACCGTACTCGCTGTAAACGTATATTTCAACGTACAATCATACCGTGGGCTCGGTTCGGGTGCGTTTTGGTCGTCCTAAGCAGTATCCCGTTGTCATAGTGATTTCTACTGTGGCTGTGTACATTTTTGTTAAGTGGACGTCAAACGTGCATTTTCCGTTTCTGTCTAGCTAATAACGGGCACTGTACTTAGTAAAAATACGTTTGCGTACTTCCGATATAGTATTTCAGGCCTCGTGTGTCGTATACATTTAATTTTGACGCCAAATTAAATACAAGAAATATTTTACTAAATTTCTATAGAACTGTTATTATTTTTTTTTGTAAATCTTAATCTGTCCATTCAATGCGGTTTATTTAATGTATATATAAAAAAAAAAAAAAAAAGTGAAATGTTAAAATTCAAATAAAAATATGTTCTCTATACATTTAGTACAACTTCTAATATTTATTTTGGCACCGAAATTAAGTTTATACGACCAACTAGGCCCGGGCACTATTGGAGGATATACGAAATTATATTTTTGCTATATTGCCCGTTATACAGACAGAGACGACAAATGCACGTTCGACATCTTCTTAATCGATTACACATATATTCGCACAATTTTGAGAAAATATAATTAAATTCCAAATATTTAATCAATATAATATTTTATTCTATTATGTAATCGTACTACTAAATGTTCAAACCGTCGATAATTTTTCCCCGACGAATTGCTTTCGGTGTATAATTAAATCGACGAAAATTAATACACGTTTTACATTCTTCTTAAAATATAACAGTTCTATAACGATTGGCGAACACAACTAGGAAACATAAAATCGTATAAAATTGTCCCTATTTTGAAAATAATAATCAAATACTGTATCCAAATAACGCGATTTACCGACGAGTATAGTATATAACGATTTTATAATTTTAATAATAAAACCACAAGGATTAATTAAACGAAAAATAATCCCCTTACTCTTCGTTCCCTTTGTCATAGATGGATTTTTGTATAAAGTTAGAAAATATGTTTAAACTTTATTTCAATTTGCGCGCATTGTTGTTTCATAATAATTATTATTATTGTATTTTTGTGTATTATTATATTATGATTTATAACAATTTGTTCTGATGTTCGCTCGAAAATACATAAATAGTTTTTAAAATAAAATATTTGTACAGAAACAGTCTTAAATTATAATATTTTAACGTAAACTTTTATTTTGTGTTTTTTTTTTTTTTTTTTTTTTTTTTTTTTTTTTTTTTTTTTTTTTTGGAGCGATCATTACATTTTATCCAATAAAGTACAATAAAAGTATAGTTAATATATTTGTATTTTGTTTTCATTAAATTGGCTGTTTAAAGTTTTTTTGTTTTTCATATTTCCCAAAGTTTATAAATTCATCGATTAAATAAGCCATTATATTTTATAATATACAACTTTAAATAAAACAAATTAAATTGTATTCGTTGATGTATTCATAGTTTTATTCGGTACATGAAATTGTTAAACGAAATAACTTAATATTGACTTTATTATGTGGGACGCAAAATATAATATTATTTATTATATTTTTGGTATAAGTACTGGTATAAATAATTATTGACTAAAACGTTCGTCCGTAGTCAACCGTAGTCGTGGTGAAAGGTCGATTGCCAATAAATTCTATATTGTCCAATAATTATTATTGAAAAGGCGTTGACAATCAGACAATAATTAATATAATAAATAACGCGTAGCTTGTTTTGAATAATTGCTATGAAAAAGGCAATTTTAAAAACGACTGCCAAGTGCGAAATTATTACGACACTAATGTTTGGACGGTTTTTACAAGAAAGGGTTTACAGTGGAGTTAAAGTTTGGTAATTTTCGGTTAAACTCATTAGTTCTGTGAGAAATTCAATTTCAAGTTGCGTCGTATGGTACTACTGGAGTTTACATTTGTAGGTTTTGTTATCAAAATATTATGAAATGCGTTTGGTAACAAGTATTACTTTTCTTTTAATTTTTCCTAATGATGAGAGGCTTACGTAATTGTGTTAATTAACTTTCGTATAATATCAAGTCAAAGCTAGAAAGGACACAATAATTCGTAGAAGAGGCGAACGCTAAAGTTCATACGTAGTTTTTTTGTTTCTCCTGTACAGTCGCTGTTTTCGACTTGAGCACTTTCTTCTAAAAACCGTCCGTTTCGTTATTTCAATCGTATCACAAAACCGATATATTTGTAAATTAATTCGTTGTGCATTTTCGACGTAGTGCGATGATTCGTACGCAGTACTATAATGTTAACAATAGAATCCGATATAATTATCGATAATAATAATAAAAATATCCAACCTTGCGAATAATAGTGCTGTCGGAATGTTCGTTTTAGTCCCTGGTCACGCATACACATATTACGAGTATACGCCACACATTATTATTATTATTATATTGATTAGAACGTTAGCATTGCTTTGCGGTTCATTGTTCGAAAAAAAAAAAAAAAGAAAAAAAAATGGATTTTCGGTGGAAGAATTTAATCTATTATTCATCGCGAGCCTTAGTAATTTTTCACAACGCCACAACACTATACTACTTTAATAATATCGCCCGGTCAACGGGGGGGGTGACTGGCGGGAATCCTCATATAAATTGTCGGAATACGTTAAAATAAAACGCAATTATAATAAAATATGATTTTACGCACTTTCGTAACATAATCACACAAATACCTATGCGTTACAGAATGCAATATACTAATTTAATCGCCTGTATATTCATTAGTTCGTAGATAGGTTCACACAACGACCATTTATAGGTTTTAGGTTTACACTTTAGACTTAGACGAGTCCTCCGTGGAACCCTGTCGGATTCGGCCCAACAGGTATAGGTTAAGGTTTTCCCGTTTCCCCTCGGCTTTGTCTAAACATGCTAAACCCACGGTAGCTTTTCATCGACTGGGCGTTGGGTTTTACGTTTTCACTTAGGAGTTTGGGGACACTGATTACTTTGGATCAATATCGGCTTTGGACAGCCGATAAATTTGAGAAGGTAAAACGTACGGGACTATATTATTTGGTAGACATATTCAAATTCAATATATCAGTATGTATAAAACAATGATTATAATCCGCATACAAATACAAATTTGATATACTATTTTAAAATTATCGAAATAGATCGAATACATAAAAACGATTTTAATACGTTGGGTAAGTACTGGTCTTGTCAAGTAAAACACAAATATATTAATCACTGGGTGAATAAACAAAAATAATACGAGCGTTGAGGGCTCGTGTTTTTTTTAAACTCAATTAACGGAAAATAAATACCGATAATAAAACTGTAGCCAGAGAATTAACAACATAATATACACTGCTGGGATATTTGCCTTCGAGAATCGTTTTTCGAATACAATGATTTATCGACGCTTTCGATATTAAAATATAAAAATAATAAATCATCATCACTTAAATAACACTATATATTATTATGTTATCACTTATATCCAACCGTCCCGGAGCGTCTCTTATTATTATTATTATTATTTCATTTTTAACAACATACTATTTTATAATATATTTTCGTAAAATGTATTGTGTTCTTTATTTTCCTTATTCGTTAAAACATTATTAACGTCGAGTTTTCAAAATGTCAAACTACTATAAATCCAATAGTTATTAGGTTGGAGAATAACTTATTAATATTATCATTAAAACTACTCCGATCGGCTCGTCGATATAGAACGATAATCTATAAATATAGACGAGAAAATATCTTTATCTCCCGTCATTCCACCAGACTAAAATCGTTAATTAATTAATATACTATACGCCGTTAATCGAAATCAGACTGACATAATAATATATGATATGTCAGAAATATCTTTAATAGTTTAAAATTATAGGTTACCGTTGGAAAATCAATATTCGATATTAATTTGTATAACAATTATTACAAGTATTGTATGAAAAAAAAAAAAAAAAAACATTGCGGGGTTATAGTAAATTATGTGGTAAAAGTCTCTAATATAAATAATAAAACAAAAATAACGATCGATGGTCGAGATATCATCAGTCAGCGGAGTCATTTGTTTCAGTGAATTGATAATACTACGTATTAATATTAAGGATGCAATTAAATTATTTACTATAGTTTTTATCACAATGACACATGTAGGTTTTGTACATTTTTTTTTTTTTTATAAAATATTTATGAATATTTATTTATGAACATTTATGAATATTTTATAATGATAAAAAAAAAAAAATATTTTTTTCTAGAAAGTTTGATTTGCGTATAATGATAACGAACATTCAACGAATAGTTTTTTTTTTTTTTTTGTAAAATAATTTATACACATTATAAACGTACATTATAAAGTTTGAGTATACGCCGGTCGGCGGTGTGGCGGGCTGGGAAATATAATTTAATATTACTCTAAAAAATATTGCGCAATATACTCCGCGCGATAATTCTCCGCGAACTTTCGAATGCTCGCCGTTTAAACAGTAATAATAAAATACTGCGTTAGTGCAATATTCAAGTTTTCCGTATAACGTTATAATATATTATAGGTACCGATTGCAGTAATAAATATAATATATTCATTAAAAGAAAAAAAAGAAAAAAAAATACATCGATAAAAGAAGATTTTATGTATGAAACATGTCGCGTTTTACGCGAGTATTAAAGTACGGGTATTAAATTATATAACAAGTCAGAACTAAAGTCTGGGGATACAAAAAAAAAAAAAATATATATAAAAGTAAAACGTATTATAAAGGTCTCCTCTCCTCTCAGACCGTATCTATATAATACTATCCACGAATACTCTTTCAGAAACCGCCACGCACGTATATATATATATATATATATATATAATACCCCCAATCGGAATTATTTAGCTCGTATATTTACACAAAATTGTATATTAGTATTTTCGAGTTTCTAAAACCGATATTCGTATATTATGTTACACGGCTGGGGCGTGGCTCGTACGGGAAACCGAGAGTTTTCAAATATCCAGTAAGCTATGTTATAGCTTATATTCTATTTATTTATTTTTTTATTTGAAAACAAAATTATTATTTGGCCGATAAAATAGGCAAATAAAATTAGTTCAGGGGGGGGATATGTGAGATGAATCCCCTTCCCATGACCTTATTTTATTATTAATTTTATCATTAACCCGACGGATATAAGACAAATTGATTATCTTTTGATATCAATCTAATATGATAACATGATTTGGAACGTTATTTAGGTATTTGACACATTGAAAGAACGGGAATGCCACATTGCCAACCGATAGCTAACGTCATTATAATTTTGTTGGACAACTCACTAGTCACTATCTTTATACTAGCCGGTAGCACAAGGTTTATGGTCATTATAATCGGCCTAGGAAGGAAACTAGACATTATTTTGTAGAATAAATGAAATACAATTTAACAAATAATTTGTATTTTATTAGAATCAAGTCATTTTTCCGAGTGCGGGGGCACTACCCTGCACTGCGGCTTAGCTTAGAAACATTGAATATATATATCTTATTATCTCCCCAATGAAAATTCCTGTCTACGCCACTGTACAGAACATAGACATTTAGACCAATTTCCCCACATCGATCGGTGTAGTGAAGCGATACGAATATTCTGATAACTGATAAATATTCAGCGTAAACTTCTGTTGAATATGATTGAAATATACAGTTAAAGGCAGTTTAAATTACCGGAAATTGATCAGTGGTTGTATTTATTTTAACGTTTTATACGAAATTTTGAGAACATTCGCTTCAATTTATAAACAAGGAAAACAATTATTGAAATTATTTAAAATAAATATTCGATTTCAAACACAATTATTTTTGAAACGTATTTTAACTACAATACCGAGTATTTTCGTAGAAGTAATTAAACTACGTATTCGTAATACTTGAAAACCTGATAGAGACCTGTCAACTCGTAAAACAACAGAGTCCAGGTGTACCGTGAGTCATCGTCTATGAAAACACACCGTCGGTTGGCCACCCTGTAGTATTATATAATATAATAGGGATGGGGTCAGATCTCCCTCCTCCTTTCCGTACGTCTGATAAGAACAAAAAAAAAATATTGAACACAACCTCAAATATAACGATATTGCTTCGTTTCGGGGCTTTGGCCACCTCCAATCGGTCGCTCCGCGAACTCATGTCAAAACTTAATCGAAAATAACTCGATTTGTTGCGCATAACCATGTCAGGCAGGTCGCAGGGGAAAACGGATTTCGTTTCTTCCATGGATATTCGATTTTCTGTTATCGCATGGGGGGGAACTGCCCCTCGTCCAGCATAATCTAATATAACATATTATGTAGTAACCGGACGATAGAAACAGTATTGTTATTACGTCGGGTTTATTATTCGTAAGTACGTATTCAGACTCTGTCTAAAATTTAGACGCTACCGACGGGGCGAGCATAATAATTACTATTACAATATAATTTCAATAATGTCGTGCGTATATAATTATTGTTATATATTGTTATACCACCCCTACCCTAGGGTAGTCCTCTGGTAAACGGGTATACGAAAATTCGATCACGTGCCGCGCATTTTCAAATCGCCGTAATCAACACCGACGGCGTTTAATTACGAAATTATATTATTTATTATTATCGCGATGGCGTGTGTACTGCCAGTGTTCCATCTATAACACCTAGACGACGTCCGTTCGGAGTTTGCTGCGAATTCGCTATAATGTTATATTGTAACTAGTGGCGAGTGCCCACCGGCCTAAATCGATATTGCGGATATCGGGGAGGGGGGGGTTCAAAATCGATGGTCGACCTGATATTTTCGGACCAAAAACTTCGGCAATAATATCTCTGAACTATGAAAAAGCGTTACAAAAAATACGGTTTACAACCCCGGCACATCGGTTAGTTTCACTATTGGCTCACGGTTTTCTAGTTCAAAGATCGGAAATACGTCATATCGGCTCACCGGTAATTACAATTGTATTAAGAGAACGACACGCCGGCATTTCCCGTCTAATAACGGGCGATACACCGAAAACATAATACGCAGTCCGTGTATAAAGCGCTCGATATTCGTCTATTATAAAATTGATAAAAGAGAAAAATATATGACAATATTGTTGTGTACACGTACAAGGCGCCAAACACAAACGGACTCCCGAAACTTTCGCGTTACTGTAACCGAACTGCCATGGTGTGAACGCCGTCCAACAACCAAACGACCGCTGGTTGTCAGACGGGGATGGTTATTTCCTTTACCGCATTATACCGTGACGGTAACCTGTGGACGCACTGGTTGTCATTGGAAATTGTTATCGATAAACGACGCCGCGTACCGTCTCGAAAATTCTACAATTTGTTAGGTGATAACAAGTGATACGGATGCGTGAAGTCTCCTCAATTATTGTACGTGAATATAAAATAAAAACGACCTCGTTTAAAAAAAATATTATCCTTTTTCAGTTTTATAATAGATGATTTTACTCTAAAACCAAATTAAACGAGTTCTACTCAGAAAATAACTGTATCTGTGGTTATTTTTTTTTTTTTTTTTTTTTTTTTTTTTTTTTTTTTTTTTTTTTTTTTTTTTGATAGAGTACGATATATGAAAAAACCGTAAGTTTACAAGAATGCACACATGACTTTAATTTAATGTAATATGTTGACCAAAACAATATGTACGATGACGTCACAAATAAAGTTTCTTCTTAATGTTTTGTGAAGTTTCCGTAACTCCACTATAGAAGTACAGAATAGTTGAAACATTTTTGAGTTAATAAATTTCCATTTTTTATTCAAAAAATACCTATATTAAATCCCATAAATACGGGCGGTATCACGTACTCCTAAGAAAACATCGACGGGTTATAAACGATTTCAACAAAAATTTTGAATAAAAAAAAAAAGTCGAAAAAAAATGAAAATTAATCGACTCGAAAATATTCGAAATCAGTGTCAACATATAATTAATTAGAAAGTGATGGTCATTGCGAAATCGTGAAATTTTTTTTATAAAAAAAATCACGTTGTCGCAAAACAAATATATTGTAATCTATGTATAGGTTTCGAGATTATTGATTTTCGATTTACTCGAAAATATGAGACGGTGGTATCAGTATAATGTATATATATATATATTCTAAATTAAAAAAAGTAGCCTTGACTAATAATTTATTATTAAAAAAAAATCCCCTCTCGGACGATCGACAAATGTACGTTTTCAGAACTTTTCGACTCTCCTAAGTAACTTCTGTACAGTTTTATCCCTCCAGGTTTCGGGTTGACTTTCGACATTGGTGCTGAATCCCCTCGAATGCCCTCTCTCGACCTTATATATATATATTTATATAGACACGAGTTAATGTAATATATAATAACGATTCGAACACGAAAAATACACGCAGCAAATTTTCCCATGATATTACGATCAAACTTTACGCGTCTATTCGCCGAGGCAAAACGTATTGACCCGATCGCCGTCGCATTATATACAGGGTGCACTAATATTATTTATATTATTATTATTTTCGTTATTACCGCCTACTAAAGTCGTGTCCCGCTTTTATACGCGTTTTAGTTCTATACATAAAATATTCCCACGGGACCCTCTCCGATCGTATTTATTTATCTGCTCGATTAAACGTGTCTTTTTCATCTAAACAGCTTGGGCGGGCTTTGAAGTCCCGTCGTCGCGTCCAATACCTTAGGTCTCCACTGTACGTCTCCTCCCCGAAAATCTTTTCCCGCACCGTCGCCCAATCTCGTCTGGGGTCTTCCCGGTCGATAATCGTCCCCTTACAATTATTACTTGATTAATTGTTTTTTTTTCCACCTGCCCTTCAAATATGACCAAACATTTCTATAAATTATTACATTTCAGAGGATATAGGGATTGCACTACAGTATAGATATTTTGTAAGTCGATATTACATTATGAGTATTATTTCCCATATCTTCTCGTTTTGATATTAAACGTATGTTCCACGTATTTATTTTTTTTTTCATCTTATATACAGGACAAATTTGCAATCTTATAATTTCTCTGACAAAACTTTAGTCTTTTAGAACGTTTAAAAATATGAGAAAATATTATTTTTATAATTTCACTCATTTTATGGTTAGGTATTACTATATTTTCCAAAATATAATACTCGTATAATTTACATAGTATTTTACTGTCTAACTAAGAATTTAAATAATTTCTTATTTAAATGCAACTATATACTTATTTAATAACAAAAACGCAATAACAAATTATATCTTACTGTGTTTTTTTTTTTTTTTTTTACTAGGAGAGATTATTCTACAACTGTGCAAAAGTGAAGAAATGTAATTTGCATGAGATATTTTAATATAATTTTCGTTTAGTTTTTTTAATGACTAAGCCATTTTTTTAAAAAATTTTTTTTTATAGATTTTGTATAATCTATAAAATTGTACTCATCGCCGTGATGAATAAATATTATATAAGTAGGCGTTTGTATTTTATTTTCGTCAAGCAAGCAGTTTAATATTGTATGCTTAAAGATACGCATAACAGTATTCGCCCTATTGAAATATATTTAAAAATACCGCGGTGTTATTTGCCAAAAGATCATATTGTGTGATGTTGTTTGTTTGAAACGATATCCATTCTAATAACGTTATTATTTTTTATGACCCATGTAAATATTGTTTTAAATTTCCTTTCATTAAAAATATAAAAAAATATAAACGCTCATAGTTATTTCCATATTATACACAGTATAAATATATATTTGTAAAGTTCTTTTACATTTTAATAACATGCTCAAAGCGATTAAATGTAGAGCAGCTCAAATCCTATAAAGAAATTATTTATTTATTCATATTACAATATTAATGATGTGACATAAATCTGGATTATCCCAAAATCCAATAAATCCGGATTTTTGGATTTCGAAATCCGAAGATTTATGTTTCGAATTCCAAAATCCGAAATTTTGTATTTCCAATTTTAAAATCCAAAATTTGGATTTGACCGTACAAATTTATATTTTTAAATTTTTAAATTAATTCTTTATAAAATTAATTTTTAAAATTAATTAAAATTATAAAATTATAATATTAAAATTAAAATAATAAAAATTAAAATTTTTTATACATTATAAAATGTGTAAAATAATTTTATTAATTTCAAGACGTGCTATCATAAACAATTTGTATGAGTAAAAGAACGTTTTCGGGGTCAGCTAGTAATATATTATATAAAATAGAGTGTATGATTTTTTTTTTTGTTGTATTTATTCTTAAAAAAAATTTTAACTTATTATATTTTTGAACTGTAAAATCGTATTTAATGTTTTACACAATAAGATAATAGTAATAGTTTTATGAGAAATGAATTAAAGAATATAAAATCACAAATTCGAAAACCAAAATTTCAAGTCAGATAAATATCCGGATTTACAATAAATGTCGGATTTCGAATTTCGGAATTAAAAAATCCGTATTCTCGAACTTCGACTAATCTGGATTTGTCCCATCACTAATTACAATATACATATTAATAAAACTATAGTAAAATATTGTTATTGTCGAATGATGGAGGGATAAAAACAGATTTTGTGCAGATATCTTGTTATCAAAACCGTTACAATTTGAATAAAATTATATATTTTAGATTTAATAGACCGATGAAGTCACTATATTATTCTAATTATCCCATCTAAAACTTGCGGCGAATTGTGTGTGTTATGCCCAATGGCTAATATTGTGGTAAAAAAAATAATAATAATTAACCCGCCTAGGATTATATTGTAAATAATTATACTCATCGTATACCTCGCTGTAATAACCTCAAATGACCTTTAATAAAAAAAAAAATAAAAAATTTAATAAGTATACAAACCACTTGTATTTGCGTATTTTTAATCCGTTTCGGTTTTAAGTATAAAGGAATTATTTTAACTACGTCGTACATTAATGGTTAGCACACATAATGATTTTAATAATAAAAAGATTCGAACAGCTATGTGACGTTTCTTTCCCTAAATAGGACGGAATGGCGTGCCGATTTTACATGACGAGTATACAAAAAAAAAAAATTTAAAAATGGATTTTTCCATTTCATATTAGTTTCATATATTTTGTTTTATAATGACGAATAATGGAAGAAAATTTATTTCGCACGCCAATGGAAAAAGGAAATTATAATGCACTTTTTATATATACGCGTGGGGTTCTCGTATTTTATGTTTTTCCCGAAATATAAATTTAAAAAAAAAACCAGAAATTCGGCTCGCAAAAAAAAAAAAAAAAAAAAAAAGGAATACAATACAGTGACGCTTCCCCGACATTATTAAAATATAACGAGAATATTCTTTCGCGCAATGTCATCGCGAATACGTATACAACCCTAACTATACGCACGCTGCTATCTCTCTCTCTCATTCGAAAAATATGTATTTTTAAATTGTTTTTATATGTTACACTCGTCGCAATTAACTATCAATTTTGATGATACCCGGTGCGAAAGAATTGCACGATGCATTCCGGATTCAATAAGAACATATTTCGGTGTCAATTCGCGCATAACACGAGAAATAAAAAGCTCCGTCTATTAGATATTATTATACACTTAGGTATTGCAGGTATGCACACATTATGCTATATTGATCGCCGACTGTTTACACGGAGTTCCTATACGCGGCCCTCGTTTACATAAATATATGTCTAGTAATAGCCATGGGACATCGGCAGTTGCCGACGAAATTGCATGCGAACATAATTGGTAAGTAACAGTTATATAATTGTTATTGTTTATTAGATTCCCGGTGCACAGGCGACACATATTTAGCTCGTTTAACATATAACACTATTACACGCCGTTTCAAAAGTTATTGCTATAATGCCGTATGATAATTATCACAGACAACTAAACAGTATTGGTATATACCCACGCATTAATAAAAGAAAACGAAAAAAAAAACCGTTAGAAAACATTAGATTGCACAACACGTCCAATGCCGTCGTATTTTTCGTGTTCGGCTCTTATCGTTTTCAGACGACTGGCCCCGGACCCGGAATAATAATAGTTCCCGGCAATAGTGCAAAGCGACATTATGTTAATTCCTACAAGCGTTTTATTTCCTTTTCTTTTGTTTTTTGTTTTGTTTTGCTCTATCATACTAAATACTAAAATATCGACTTTATCATACTAACCGAGTCGCCCGCCGTAGGTTTTTGAATATAATAACAATTACGAGCATAAATATTTCAATTCAAACGTTCGCCCGTCGAAAATATCGTTTTCACACCACTGGGATACGTACCCAAGTGATAAATAAACGTTAAACGTAGATAAATACCTAACCTGTCTTATAGAGACATTTGGTTGTCAAACTTTAAACGGGCTATACGGGGGTCGTAATCCGTACACTCGATCGTACATCATATTTTATTAACCGTATATTATTAGCACTACGCGTGACATAAATATTGTATCAGTATGTATTGCCTCAGCTATATCGAAAGTCATAAATCACAATGGAAATACGTACGTACAATAACTGTTATAGCCGTACTAACTTATGGCAGGTAAAACCCGGAGTGGAATAAAAAGTATACGGCCCGAAAAGAATTAAGAACATGGTGCAAGTGCTCCACACTTGTACGCTACTAAAGTTTACCCAGTACTGTCGCAAGTTATGTGGTACATAGGTACATTACTTTAATTAAAACATATTAGGATGTTCGTTTTGGGCGTTTGGCCACTGCCATTTGATCGTTTCGCCAGCTCGCGTCGGAACTTGATCGCAAATAACCCACCGATTTGTCGTGCGAATCCATGTCGGGCAGGCCGCACTGGGGGGGGAGGGAATCGTTTTCGTTTCTTCCATGGGCTTTTGCTTTTATGTTGTCGCGTGTTGCCCACGCCCTGACATATTGTAATATCTACAATAAATACGAAAACAGTAACTCAAACGTTACAGAAACTCGTAGTCAACACCTATACGGTGTATACGCGCGTATCGAAACCAACATAATATTATATCGTTTTGCACTTGTGCAGAGAGGACTTGTACTGCGTACGTTTTATGCAAACGGGGACCGGGCGCGTAGGAACTTATACCGTTTCCAGTTTAACGCAAACTTTGAGGGCGCGTGTGGGGATCGGGTAGGGGGCGGGTAGGGGCTAGGGACAAACCGAGCGCGGCAGTCTGTTTGTCGGCCGCGATGACAGAGGAGGAACGTGCACGAATAATAAAATAATCGTTATGGGGGTGGTGTGCGTGTGCGAGTCAGCGGAATAGTTTTGAAAAATAAAATATAACGAAAAACCTCGAACCGTACTATATTAGTCGGTCTAATAATTTATATACCCGCACATACTGGTAGCTTTTGATACCTATATATACATATTTATATTATATTGTGCAAGGCCACGTTGTACATATATAATGTATAAAGAGCTCTTCGTGACGGTTATCACGCTCGTGTGCGTCCTACGTATAATACTGATAGTGGATTGGTTTTGTCGAAATTATAGGCACGAATCCCGCAAAAAGCGGTGTATTATAGTGTATGTATATATATATATATATATCATACAGACTATTAGGTATCGTACATTCTGCGTGTAAAACGATTATATTATACGCGTATAGGTAGTATAATGTACAACCGCAGCGGTAAAATGTGTGTGCGAAAAAAAACGAAAAAAAATAAAATACGAAATTATACACCTAAAACAATATTATTATAATATGCAAATTACGTGCCAGGATAACGGGTGGCGAAAAAAAAACAAAATAAAACACAACGGAACGTAATAGCGGCGTCATAATATACGCACGTGGCAAATTGGTCGCGCTATATTGTACGGTACTTTTTATTTTTGCGATTTTCGCGTCTGTTTTGCCGTATGTTTTATAATAATTCGAATATAATAATGAAAACTCCATGGTTCGATTGACGTTATTTCCGTCATTTTTGGTCATCCCAAACGCCGCAGAGAAATAAATTATAAATATCTGTATTTACGAAGATTTCTTCTTTTTTTTTTTTTAGCATTTCATAATTTATAACCATATTAAATCGCATTGTGTCGCAATGATCTCATGTATTCTGAGATTCCGGTGGATTTTATTTATTTCGGTTATGTATAATTCGAAGGGGTTGACGGTCGCCTCTCAAATCCACCGTCGGTAAATCCGGACACTTTGTAAGTCCTAAACGGCCAAATATATCAAATATCGGTTTTCACTTTGAAAAATTTCAATACAAATTTCAAGAACACTAAATTTCACGATTTTACGTCGGAAATTGTAAAAATTATCACTCATACGAAATACGATTATATTATGTTTAATAATTTGAACTTTATATGCTCATTGATGTTTTTCGATATTATTATATATATTGCATATTACGAACAAATTCTGATGAACTTTGTATCAAATGTTTAAACATTACTACAAAGTTATCAATTCAGTTCACATAAATTGAAAAATGATAATAAGCGAGATGTGGTATGTGGATGTTTTTATTTATTAAGATTTCCGTAGAAATCTGAACTTCGAACGCTTATTAAGAAAAATCACGACCTCGGATTTTCGATATGCTTTTCGGACGTATAAATGCAGTTCTGCGCTTGTTAAAGTTTTGATGAAAAAATAAAATTAATCGAAAATATGATTCTCTGGTTTTCGGTGGAAAATGTATACGGATGGTTTTCTTCCCTGTCGAAATATACACTTTAATAATATACGAGAGTAACCGCACAAATCCACACTGACAGCGTAAAATACAAACGGACCGACATATGGGTGTATAGTGATCATTATTGTCTGGTTTTTTTTTTTTTCACTCAACCGTTCGAAAAAGAAGACTTACAATAATAAACCATATACTCAATATATATAAATTACATATCGTAAAAGACGACTGTGTCGTATATAGTACCGTGAAATTACGACGATATAATTATATTTCGATGTTAAGCCAATAACGCTCTTTCGAACTGGTAAATTTGTTTCGCGAGTGTCGATATTCATTAAACCGGACGTGATGTGTATAGATTATGTAATGAAAATAACGTCACGCGGTATGATTATATGGATGTAAACATGACAATTTTCATTAAGGACAATTTTCATGAGGAGCAATTTTTTTGTTTTATTTTTAATTTAGTTTCTGGGCGTAGCCGAGTTTTACTACGATGTGTTTATTTAATTTTTTTTTATTTGTTTCGTGTATGCCAGTTTAGAAATTTTCTACCAGAAATCTCGTTCCGATCATAAAACGACGAGAGAGTTTTTTTTTTTTTTTTTTTCTGTAGTTGACGCATTGAAGAAGTCGTTTTATTTTATTTTCCATATAGTTTCTTTAATAATAATGGGGGAAACCAAAAAAAAAAAGCAAACAGAAATATGTACGCGTTCATTGTTATTTTCGATTATGCTTCTTTTTTTTTTTTGTAATTCAGTTTAAAAATAAATTATCTGTATTACGTTCGGAAAATCATAAAAGAAAAGTATAAATATTTCACAATACAATTCGATTATTTTTATTCTTATTCTCTATTTTGCTATAACTCCTAATCTATGTTACAATACAATACATACTAAATGAACGTTGTTTTAAAAAAATGAGAAGGCGGCGAATCAGGACTGCTGACGTCGGCGAATAGATTACTTTTTTCCAAAAAAAAAAAATTAAAAAAATTAAAAAAATTGTTATGAAAATTTACACCGCTATTATTGTAGACGCTCGTCAAATCCTTCACATTGTTTTTCAATCGAAAAAAATTATTTCGCGGGTAACCGAGCGTATTTCATAACACTAATGATTAAATAAATTTGTGAATTGCACCGGAGTTTGGAAGATTTTTTTATTTTTTTTTTTGTTTGAGGCCCAGCAATGAATAGCTATAGTTACCATCACCACTACCATTTAATTTGATTAACTATTTTATTACTTAAAACACATTGTTCTATAGTTCTACGGCACACTTACCTATATGTTGTTTAAGTCTTCGCTTTAATACCACCGATTCGATAGTATAATACTATCGTTATACAATAAAACTAAGCAATTAAGACATCGCAGAGGTTTCTCGTTATATAGTGATATTACAGTCAAGTAATTTGTACGAAAACAATATTTGTTGACATTTTTTTATAATAATATTTTATATTTTGCGTATTTTACTATACTTACGCATATTATCATACAAGTATGTGTACTTGTACCTCGTATAGAACGTTGAGTCTATTGAATATGTTTTGAATTAAAAAACCCGCGAACTGTTTAATATTCAAAGGAAATATGGCTGCCGGCTCGAGAACAGTCGAGACAATTTCGCGATGCAAATGTGCTCGTGGGCCGCAAACCAATCGTAAAATTATGTTTGATTTATTTATTGTTTCACGAAATTACTTTTCCACCATTGAATTAATATTGTACCAATTTACTTCGTTCCGACCAACTTTAAAATTGATGTAAATTCTTTACGGTTCTTTATAGCGATGAAAATGGACCCTGATTTTTAAGGTCGAACCGAACCCTGAACTTTAACAAATTTACATGGTTAATAATTCAAAATGTAAAATGTTGCGTTGTTTAATACTATTAAACTGAAATTAAATTCATTCAATTTTTATCAAAATAATTTTCGGCGGTTCGAATCTCGAACCGAACTATTGGAAAATCGAACAGTTCGTGGCGCGTATAAAAATGTGTTGGCACAAATTGCTGATATAAATTTTTTTTTATTATCATTTGGATTTGTTCGCATTCTAACGTAATTGCATAAGAACAGCGGCAGTGTAATAATTTGTATACACATTTTTATTTTTATAAAAAATGGATGAGGAAAAAAAGTCGATCCGGCGAGGCAGTAATGAAAGATCTAATCTAATTACATACTACAGTAATATATAGGCTAAGTAAAATTAAAAAAAAAAAAAAAAAAAAACGAATTTATTACTCAATGCTCGAAACGAAAAACGTTACGTTTGGATTTAAAAGTGAAGCATATATATTTAGGTATTTATATACAAACGAATTTCCATAATAGTAAATAACGTCACGGTTATTATGAAGAAATAAAACTATTACAGGTATTAAGTAAAAAAAAAAGAGTAAATCACTACTTTCCGTCCGATTGATTTAAAATAACCGTACGGGTGGGTATAATGGTTATTACGAGTATGTTTATTCACCCAGCCCAGATCGCGATTGAATTCTCGGTGAGTTTACGATCTTATATGATCGTAATAAAATACAATGGCATACCTTTTCAAATAATATTATATTCCTACAATGACGTTATTATATTACGTCCCGTTCGTCTATAATACAGTTATTATTAGGGCTAGGGACTCAGGCCGTAAAAATATGCAAAATCGCTTAAATATGTTATAAAAAAACCATTTTATTTTCCTATTAGAAAAAAAAAAACCGACAAATTTTAAAATTACAAATAAATATATTTATTTTTATTTCTTTTCTTTGTCTTTTTTACTTTTCTCTCTTTTATCTATCTTCTATTTACAAATCAATTACAAATATTGAGCTTCCGAATTCCGAAACTGTGGGGCGACTATATGTGTATTCGTTTTCACTTTATGGGCATTTTGATATTATTAAAACTGAATATAATGACAAAGACAAAGACGGAAATATGTACGACACGAACAGATGAACTAATATCAACTGATTGTATTCTGTATGTCGACTGATATTATATTATTGTGTCTGTATCACAAAAATATAATTAATAGGAGAAAACCACGGTATAGGTACCTAGATACTTATTTAATCATAATGTTATATCATTTTAATCGGGGTTTTTTTTTTCTATTTCAAGAAAAATGTACTAAAAATACAAAATATAACAAAATATGCATTTGTTTGAACAAAAAAAAAGAGCCAAATAAATTGAATTGCTTTAAATTCCAAATATTATAAAACGAATTGTCTATATTATTTAGTTGTAGTTTGAATGACTATTGAAAGACGCGCCAACTCCTACATATTTTTCCTCCTATATTTTCGGTTCACGTGACGATTGCAGAAACTCGTCTTACTACCCATCCCGGAGTTTCGATGTTTTGGGACTGCGCATCCACTATACGTTTTAGCCTTTGATATAATAATACCGGCAAATATTCACCTAAACGTCGCACCGTTCTCGGATAATTCGCGGTGAAACCATAATGTACAAGTACGGGTCGCATACGACGACGGGTTTAGCAGTTTAACCCTCGCCTCATAGGTTCACCGCCGCGTCGGTAGTTTTGGCTTTGTCGCCGGATTCTACTCGAGATAACATTATAATTCATAGATAGATTACAAACATGCAGTCTGTACACGGTGCAGGGTCTTAAAACGTATTGCCTGTGCAGTGTAACGCGAAGTCTAAACGAATTATGCGCATAGTTAGCGGTTGTTTAACTATGTTGCAGTTAGCTATAAGCTAAAACAGCGGCAGGGCAGCGGTAGGTTAATCAATCGATATGAAAATGGAAATGCAAACGAATAGGAGTGTGGCCGTTTTCGCCGTTAACAATGCCGGAATTTATAATATATTCGTGTTTTATGTTGTTTTACTCGTTTTAAACGTCGTGTACACGGGCGGCGTACACAACACCCGATATATATTTTGTTAGGTTAATAATAGTTATACGAACTTTGTTAACGCCACCTGGAACATAACGCGTTTGACGGACAATAGACTTCTCTCGGCGTTTAATTCGTTATAAATTTTTATTTATTTATTTTTTTTTTTTTGTCGCTCTTATCCGCAATCGGATTTGCCCGTTTGCCGTGCACGAAAAATTCCATTACACAAACGTAATAACAATTATTATATGAATTCGACGAGTTCGCGAGAAAAAAAATAATCGATGTCGGAGTAAAATAAAATAAAAATAAAAAAAAACCTCAAGCGTATTATATGCGTAATGTTCTGCAATTAATGTAATTGTATTGCATTATACCCGGCAGCAGATTATAATATAACTCGTGTAATATTATAAACTGTTGTCGAAATACAATTCGTCGAGGATTAGTATCAAATACGGTCGTATACGAATTAACATAGAAGAAAATTCTCCGTGTATGATTGATTTGTTGTATTCATTAGATTTATTTTTCACTCGCGAAATCGTTATATTAATATTGATTTTACACGCAAACCCCCCGCGATGGGGGAGCGACGTTTTCGCTACGTCACATTTTACAGCACAATCCCGTAATCCCGACGATCGTTTATATTACTACTACTATTACTGCTGTTGTATTATTTTACTATATATTATAAAAATATAACTAATCTGACAAAAAAAAAAAAAAAAAAAAAAAAAAACAGATGAAAAAAACATGATTATTACTTTCTACAACCAGACGGTTGAATTTGTGCACACGGGTATGTGTTCATTTAAAATATTCGTTTAATTAATAATAATATTTCTCCGAGTAGTTTTTTAACGAAAAATAAAATAAAAAATCGTTTATTTATTAGGTGTACATACATACAATACAGTGTATTACACTCTGCACATACGGTTTTTCTCATCAATAAACTAATAATAATCGATATAACGTAATATAGTAATATTTATATATATATATATTTTTTTTCATTTCAACAGATCCCGTTTTTAACGTAACAATATTATTAAAAAATAAAAAATAAAATTGCGTGCGTGCGCGTACTTTTCAGCGTTTATGCTGCGCAGTTTTTTATTAATAAAACAATTATTGCATCGTCGATCGCAGTGTTTGCGAACGTCCGCACGTATAAAGTAAATGAAGGCGTACGATTTAAATTAAACCGACGCGATATTATAAATAGTCATACAATCGGTTCCGGTGATTATTTTCGCCCTGGGAAGTATTACGAATCAAATCGACAAATACGATAACCGCAAATCATGTTGGCTATAGATAACGTGACCATAATTTTTTTTACTCAAAGCGGGACAATTGTAAATTTTAATAGGAAAACCATAACAATTTTCGAGTAAAATGACAACACTAGAATTATAGTAAAACACAATGCGTTTTTATATATTAATTACTACAAAAAGACATTATTTTTTTTATATAAAAATGACTACAAAAAAATAGACAAATGTTTTAAATTTATAATGGATTAAATTATTCGACTGGTTTTTTATATTTTTCGGATCCGCAAATCTGCTTTAAACTATCCGGTTTGGTTTTTATATATGAATGGAACTCTTGACACGATTTGTTTATGTTACTCTTAGTTATAGGAATGGCTTTTAATGTAGAAACTCCCAACTTAGTTTTTTCACTGCTCCATATTTTATTCATATGAGAAAACACTCTTTCGACTGGAGCATTTACTGCCTGGTAGACATAAAATGTACTCAACAATTATACGAAAATTTGTGTGTGAGAGATCTTTAGCATGCAAGTCTGTAAATACTTCTACCCAACGATTTTCAATGGCTATATTTCTAGTGTTCCAGTCAGTTATTTTTTGATCTGTTAAATAATTAGAAATTAGTGAAAACTAGTCAAAGATGTCTGTGTCTTGTTCGTTATTAATAAATTTCTGTTCAATAAGCAAGTCCATTACTTTTTGAACTTTCTCCCATGTGGGGATCTTTCTTAAATTTGCCCATTCAAATATTTCTACTTGCTTGTTGAACTGACACCACTGCTCCAAATATTTTACTTTACTTGTCTTATAAAAATCAGTAGTTATAAAATGACGGATAATCCAAAGCGGGACATTTTTGGGTTCCTCGGGGACAGCGGGACACAAATCTCGAAAGCGGGACTGTCCCGCCCAAAGCGGGACGTATGGTCACGTTAGCTATAGATTAAAATTTTGGCGGTGCTAAAACTTTATACGTGACTTCTACGCCACATATTATTATATTTTATATAATATTATCAATAGAGATAATGATAATGATGCAACGGTATATTATTATTTTACGAAGATTCCGGGGAGTACCGATTTTGAAACTTACAGTTTTAAGTACTGTCAAGTTGTAATCACGACGCCGCACACATAACGCAATTTTTTGTACGGAAAATAAGACATTACGAATTGATCAATGTTTCGCTTTTTAACGCTAAACGATCGTCCCTTTATAGATTCGATCATTAAAAATAAATACAATCCATAAAAATAAAGTAGACTGTATTATACGCAGAGACCCCGGTCGCTTCAGAGCTCTACGCGTATTACTTTGGTTTTATGGCCAAAAACTTATTAATTAAAAAAAAAAAAAAAACTAATAACAATTTTTTAATTTTATTTTCAAATTCGGAAAGAACAAGGCGAAAGACATTTATGCTGGAAATCTCAGAACTCTAGGCCTATGGGAAGTCACTTTTTATAGACAAACAGACTTTTTGTTTTATCAGTATAGATGATTATTTTAAGCTATATTAATTATTTGTGTAAAACCGAAATAATTAATAACATATTCAAATGAATACAAAATAGTAGTTATATTATTTATTTTTTACGTACAATTACATAATGATATGTGTTTTCAATTTTTTTCTGGGTTGGTTCAAATTTGTCTAAATAATTTTCTCTGTACGCACGTAGAAACTAGTCGTTTCGCAAGATGAATATTTATGAACGTTAATTTATTTTCGCAACTGTTTAGGTTGTGTTAACATAAAAAAACCGTTTTATTACTGAATTTTATAATAAACGCGATATAGACTGGTTCCCAACCTTTTTGTTATGGCGACTCCCCATTTACTCTTTGTTGGGTATGCGATCCCCATTAAAAAAAAAAAAAAAAATAAAAAATAAACAAAATCAAGTATGCCATAAAGGCTTAATACATAATAATTAATAATACAAGTAATATGAATAAATTTGTAGTATAATCAATTTTATCATTTAATTTTAATATTCAGTACATTCCAAAACATTAATGTAATATAATGATAAAATAATTTCTATGAAACTTAGTGTGATGAACTGATTCTGAATGTTGTTGCCTAATATTTCCCACTGGAGTATAATTTCAGATAAGCTGATGCGCATGTCATGTGTGAAACTTAATCGGTTTCTTTGTTTTGTTTTGATATTGGCCATAGTTGAAAATCCTTTTTCTTATTAATGCGAAAAAGGAAAAAGTAATAGTTTTTTTATGGCATATAATGACAATTCTGGATATTCATTATACATGATATGTATAAATCACATCAAAAATCTATAATAGTTTCATTTTAAAATTTATTTTTTATAATTTTATCACACGAAAGTTCGATAATCTGAGTTTTAAGTTTGAAGATCAACTTTTTAATTGAATTAGTGAATGGATTTTCAATCCACTGAAAATCATCACGAATGTCTTTAGGGAAATAACAATTTAATGCAATTGATAATTGATTTAAATATAATAAAATAATTTGTTTAATATCAGTGACATTCACTGAGTCGTCTTCGTGCAGAAATTCGCTATGTACTAAAAACATATCAATATTTCCCATCTCTACTTTAGTTTTGTAAATAATAATTTTTTTTTTTGGACGAAGGAATTTTTATAATTTTAATAAGTATTTTATTTTTATTTCTATTTTATTACATTATAATCAAAATATTTTTGTCTTTCATCGCGACCCATCGGTTAAGAAACACTGGCACTAAACCGTTGAAATCTTGTATTTATTTCAAGAAATTATGGTCAACTGCGATTTTTTATTTCTTAAAGCTAAGAAATATACCTATACAGCGGTCCCCGGAAATGTTTTCCAAAAATCAAATTTCAAATGTGATATGTACGCTGTACATATTTAAATTTATATTTAATATAATTATGTATATCCCCCCTTCCGAAAAATAAATCTCCTAGTTGCGCCATTTTTAGGCTGTAACATAGGTAACCCAGTGGAAATGCATTTTCGCAATACATCGTACAATTGCATAATAATTCTGTAGGTATTCAGAATATTAAATATTGCATTATTATATATTAAATATATAATAAATAATCAAATATTGCTGAATAACTAATAATTAGTTTTATCGTCACAGCGTTTTCTTTATATTATAACATATTCCTTTCAACAGCAAACGTCGTATTTTTTTTATTTTTTTTTTCCTAAGCCTGTGATATACAACTTTAGTTTTTTTATTTTTGGTGCGATTTCATGAAATCATATCGATTACTGAAAATATTATCAATTAATTCGTTCGTCCATTACGCGATAAGATAATACGCATATATAAAACTTCGACGGCCATATATTTGATTAACGTCGTTATTTTTATATACTTTTTTCGTCTCCTTTAACATTTTTCTATTTTTTTTTTCAGCGAAATAACACGTTCGAATTAATGTACGACGATATATTTATGTTATGTCACGTCGTATATAAAAATAAGTACCGGCAGTATATTTTTATTTTATCTTGTCGTAACTTTAACGATATCGATATCAGTTTTGATAATACAGCGGACGGGTCGATTACTCAATATACAATCACCTTTGCTCAAATCAATACAATTTTTTACTTATTTTTATTAAATTCACGTTACTATACCTAACAATTAACTTTCAGACTACAAAACAGCGGTTCATAATGCTTAGATTTTTTTAAAAATTTATTTGTTTGTTAAAAGGCCGTCACAGAGTGGTCTCGGTCTTTCAATATAACGGACAATATAGCAAAAGTTTGTCCGTGTAAAAAAAAAAAAAAAAAAACAACAACAAATAAAACAAAACGAAAAGGGTCTTTAAAATTATTTTTAGAGATAAAACATCATCTATTATACAATTTTACAACATTTTGAAGGCGACCTCGTCGGCGTTTTTTCTCTTCAAAATATTGATTATTAAAAAAGTTACAATTCTTAAAATAAAAATATGTTAAAATACGATTTGTTGTACGATAATCAGTTGACTATTTATAGATAATTGTGTAACGCCGACGAGTTTATCATCGAAATGTTTTAACGTAAAAAACGGATTTTAAAGGCGTTTTCGGTTGTTTTACGTGAACGCATTTTTTTTATATCCGTTGTTTTTTTAGACCACCACATCCGCAGTGACTCTTCTGGTCGTGATGTGAAACAATTATTAAATATATAGTATTCGGATATCGCGGTGTTACATTGAAATTTTCCGTAACACAATAATTCCTATGGGGATTTTATGGAGTTTTAAAATCACGCGCATTGTCAACATCGCTGTATTAAATTCAAAAGTTTATATATTCCCGTTCGGGCGTATAAAATATATATATTATACGGGCAGCGCAGTTAAAACTTGCGGGTTGATCGTAATGAATTATACAAATTGTATATAGTGTAAAAATGTTTTATATTGAAATGTATTATATAGCATCTGGATGTAAATACGACTCGTAAAACGAACTGGTAACTAAAAAAAAAAAAAAAAAAAAAAAAACAAGAAAGATGTGTATATTTTATAGTTTTTCATTCGGTATAAATTATGTTATACTTTTCGCGATAAAAGATACGTAAAATCGTGATTGTGCAGAATTTTAAAAACAATATTGTTCGGCCGACGGCCATAGACTCGGTAATTTAAATTCTGATTTTCTATTATATTATTTTCCACTTTGGATTATTTTAACGTTAATAAATTAACATTGCTTCTCCTGTACGGCCCGTCTCATCCTATAACTTTTAACGGTTATAACATAATAACCGCATGCGGCGACTTGGATATATTGTAATAATTTCCATAATTGATGACTAAAAAAAAAAAAAAAATATACTGGTGTACCTAATTTAACCGAAATATCGAATATACCGGGGGTGCCAGTAGCGTGCCCGGAAATTTGCGATTGGAGACTCAACTCGGATACCAGAATAATAATGACGGATTAACCGTAGAATCGTGTGACCTTTAAATCCGGGTCCGAAAATGGCAATTTTTCAACTCGACAAATCGATATTTTCCTTATATATAGCTCGGCTGAAATAAATATTAATTTCAAGAATAAAATTAACAAACGCTAAATAAATACTCATAAATAATACACGTCAGCTGCTGCGATACACTGCCGGAAACCGGTCGCAAACGTCCGGCCGACCGGCCCCACCAATCGCGGTAAATCTTATTCCGTACATACCAAACGGATGTAAAAAAAAAAAAAAAAAAATTGTAAAAAAAAAAAAAAACCATTCGAGACACGTTCACTTTGGTCGCCGCCCACTACTGATTTCCGGTCCTCGTGTACCGTCGAATCGATTCTTTCCGACGACAAATCGAATCAAGCGATAATGGTTTTGTTCTGCGGACGTTTCACTGTTCCCTCCCCGACACCGTCCTCACCACCTACCCGGGGCCGGCTTTAGGTTTTTTTACCGCCCTAGTCAAATTTAATTTACGCTGTCTGTATTTAATAGTTAATTTTTTTTTTTTTGGGTGGGGTTGTGGGTGGATGGAGAGGGGCCATACAAAACAAAGACGCATTACGTTTTTAACGATAAATCCGTGCTTGTGCTATAAAAAAAAAAAAAAAAAAAACAATCTGAAGTGACCTCAGTTCTCTTTATAAAATATAAAAATAATAAATATTAAATTAAATGTAATCAAAAAAGTACAAGTTATATTAATAACCCACATTATACAGTACACCTATACACTGTCATACATTAAAAATAAAATACATTTTACGTTGAAAAATATAACTGCAATATTCAAAATATATCAAAAGAAATTTATTTCCCGAGCTTTTTCTTGCGCACAATAATCAATCAATAATTTTTCAAACTCAACATCACTTCTCTTTCAACAGATATTATAGCGACATGATTTAACCATTCTTGGTTCGTATAGAAGACCGCAAATAGTTTTTGATAATATTTTATTTAGAAAAGATTCGTTCGCTTGATGCGACCGATTATTGTTTAAATGATACGGAATGCTATTGGCTACGTTTGGTAAAAAAAATTGTCATTATTTACAAATAGCAACACTTCGAACGGAGTAACTTATCCGTCATTTCTATATGCTTTTTACTAAACCTCACAATTTTCTGAAAGTAGTATAGTCATATATTTTTTCTTTTTTATGTATTTATTGAACAATGATGAACACCTTTTTCACTATACTGGATCATATAACAATTAAATCAATTAGGTTCATTCGCAATTTGCACTCCCCCGGGCGGCTGCTTATTTTGCTATGGCGTTGGGCCGACGACCCTGTACCTACCGATTTCACTCCGCTCGTTTACTACTATTCACGGAAGTAATAATTATTTTTTTTTTTATCGAATACTTTATTAATATATACGAAAAGTTATTATTATTATATAGGATGTCTAGAAATGATCATACCCCGGCGTTTGATTCCGCCGAGTGCGGGCCCATTGTTATAGCATACGACGACAGTGACACCGCCGCGCGAAATTTCACACGAAAACCGTTGTACGAGTAGGTGGGGTGGGTATACATTATAAAAACCAATTTCATCCATCCCAAACAGGTGTCTGTACAACAACAATAGAAAACAAGGTGGAAAGCTATAGAGGTCTATACAGACAGGAATTTAATTTATATCCGTTCGCAACGATAAATCATTTATCGCCAACGCACAACGATTCCGAGTAAAGTACAAAAATATAAAATATAAAACCGTCCGTGTTTATTCGTCTCAAATTTTCGAGACATTTTTTTGTCCCGAAGAAATTTGTACGTTTTTCATCAAATTTAAACTTTAAACAATTATATATATAAAAAAATTATTCAGATAACTTTTGTCGAATTTTCGATCATTTTTGCTGGGTTAAAACAATTTTGTTCGCACAAAATCAAATACTATCTAACAAAAAAAAACCTAAACAATTTCAAATGGCATTAGAAAACCTCAATAATCGCCATTATGTTTTAAACATTTTACCATTTCTAGAAAGAGTTAATATAATCATAACTTGAGTATTCGGAGAAAATATTAAATTTTTAACCGAATTACAACGAAATATCGAAAATAAGAGAAATCGTTATTGCGTAAAGTTTCTCGTTTTTCCGGCACATTAAGAAAACCGCAAGGGAAATTTAAAAATTACCCAACCCACAATGTACCCAAAAAAGCACATTTTTACAGGAAATTTCGATCACCAACGGTATAACAACGGGAACGACTCGATTCGCCTATTAACGGAAAACGTGCGTGGGCGGAGTCGCGAATCGCGGTCGGTGGTTCTTAACGCGTTTATTCGTGCCACAGGTTCATTGTAATATTTTATGACCCGGTGCTGGACTTACTAAAATCCTTAGATTCCCCGGTGTTTAGCCGTTAGACAGCCTGTTAACTAAAAAGCCACATATGTAAAATCACGTACAGACTTTTGTACAACCCCCCCCCCCCCATCCAAAACAAAAAAACAAAAAATAAATAAAAACGGTGTACCTACTGATATTATAATACATATTTGTACTAGTAATATATCGTAATGTCCATGTAGGAGATTACCAAATCTTTGAGGAATTTACCGCATTCCAGTAAAAGAGCATATATCCACACCCCTGTGTCATTTGTATTCAATTCATGATTTTTTTTATTTCGCTTTGAATGAAAAAAAAAAAAAAAACAAAATAAAATAAATAATAATTGAAAATAATTCCTTTCGGATTTTGTTTTTTCAGTGCTTAATACTCAAATATATTTGAATACACATGCATGTGTTTGTATATTAATATGTTAAGTTTAATAATAAATAAATTCCCGTTTATGTGTTTAATTAATTATTTAATCGACGAGCAAAAAATAAAAGAAAAGAAAAGAAAAGAAAAGAAAAAAAAAAACAAACAAACAAATAAACAAAAAGGTCAGCCGGGGAAAATAAAATCAAACCGACAATTTGTATTCGACACGTGGGTACCAAATAGTTCGTCGTCCCTGGCCTATAAAACACCTAAGACCGGGGAACGCTCGCCGGTTGGACGGCCTTGTTGTATCGATATCCAATATCCACGAACCGCCATTTTGTATCGTAATACCAATTATCAAAAAAATACGTGACGGACAACAGTGTAATACTACGGTGTTACAGTATTATAATAATTTCGTCGGCGCCCACAAGAAATGGAGGTCCGCGTAAGCGCATCTAGAGGGATGCTTGGGGACACTGAAGCGCCCCGGAGCTCTGACTCAGCACGTCCGGTCCGTATCCAGCGCCCTCGTGCCGTAGCCCTAATAAATCAAAAGCAATTTAGAAATAATAAAAAAAAAAACCCCGTTTCTTTCTTTCCCGGTCGGGCTTTTGGCTAATCTAACGTTTTCGTCGAGAATAATAACGGTAACACGACTACATAGTTGCATCCCTACACGCGGTTTTAAGATAGTAATTATATGCTATTTGTTCTAAAAAAAAAAAAATTAAAAAAAAATACGGCGAGAGTACCAGAATAGATAGCAGAATAGATAAAATAGTCAGACTAATATATATCTCGGTTGGAGGTGCACAAAACATATTGTATATATGTTGGTATATAGACGAATACGGACAAATAGATATCTATAGTACAATAAAGATATTCGTGGTAGATAATATCTAGATAACAATATAAGTTTTACACGATAAAATGCCGTTTGTGAGTATTACGCAATTTCAGCATCTCGAATATTCGGGCAGGGAGGCATGGTTTATATGTAATTGTTAAAAACTACGGGTTTATATTTACAGTTACGTACCTACACATTTTATTTCGGGGGAGGGGGTTCAATTAAATATATATATATATGTAATATTATATTATATTTCGCTGTAGTAAAAAAATCAATTATTAAATAAATACAAAAAAAAAAAAAATTATAAATTCCATTCGCCTATTTTTATATTTGTTGATAATTCATCTATCACTTCATCATTAACAGGTATTTCGACATCTCTGTTAATGTTCAACATAGTTTTTTGTTTCCTTCTAACAAATTGCCGAATATAGATTCCGTTTTAATGTATTCATTTTTAGATTCTGATAGTAGTTGTTAATATATATATATATATATAGTTTTATTAAAATGTATTCGTTTTACTCGGTACCGTAAAAGATAATCATTTTTTTTCTTTCTTTCTTGTTACGTCTTAATATACGGTATTACCTACTAGTGATGATAAAAATCCGGATTTGCCGAAGTTCGTCGAAAATCCGGATTTTTGAATTTCGAAATTTAAAACCCCACGTTTATTGCAAATCGGGATTTTTATTACCAAATTTCGGTTAAAAAAAAAAATTCGTGATTTTATATTCTTTAATTAATTTCCCATAAAACTAATATAATTTTCTTAATTGTGTAAAACATTAAATACGTTTTTACAATTCGACAAATACCACAGATTGAAATTAGTTTTAAAAAAACAAATGCAAAAAATTCATATAGAAGAATACACTCTATTTTATATAATATATATTACCGGCTGGCTCCGGCAAACGTTGTATACTCATAAAATATACAAAATCCGGATTTATTGGAATTTCGTATAATCCGGATTTATGTCACATCACTAATACCTATACCGTTCTACGAGATATTATTTATTTTTTTCTCGAAATTCCGCTTACCTTTTTATCTATATAAAAAAAAAAAAAAAAAAAAATTGCGTTTTATTAAATATAAATATTCTTTATTTTGTCGCGCCGATTTCGCATTATTAGTTATCATAAGTGTATCCATACGGAAACGTTTGATGTTTCGCGTAACATAAGGTCGAAAAAATTGTTAAGCGCCTACCGATAACAGTTGTGCACGCTCGCAATAATCGTTATTTTATCGCCCGTAAACAATAGAATGCTAAAAAGTTGCGCGGGCAATTGTGTAACCCGCAGACCTCTTTTACGGTGAGTTTAAGCACGTCTCTTGTGGGTCCGGGCAAGATCCGTAGGAGGTGCCCGCCGGTAAACATAATAGGCAATCGAAAGAGCGGTCGCCCTAGTTAAAAAAAAAAAAAATAACTGAAAAAAATGAAAAAAAAAAAAAAAAAAAAAAATATATCACGGCCGTATACAAGTTTATGACGTTTCCGTACCATTTATTTAATCCCGAACCGCCCACACCGGTCCACTTGCATTACTTTTAAACCCGCACTACTTGAACAATAATCGTCGCGAAAAAGTGGCGTGTTTCCTACTCCCCTCCGGCCGCGGCGTGTTCTTTTTATACTCGCCGTTTAACGTCGCGTATTTATATCGTTATGAAACGAGAATTTTTTTTATTTATTTTTTTTTTTTGTCGGCCAGTCGAAAAAAAATAGAAAAGTAGAAAACCGTAATTTGTTTGGCGACAAAAAGAAAGAAAAAATTATTATTTTTTTTTTTTTTTTATTTTAACCTGGCCCTTGGGTTTGGCGGTGTAATGAAACAATAGTCGAATTTTTAAAATTTTTTTTTTTTTTTTTGTTAATTTGTTTGACGGGGTGTCATTGGCGGGTATCGTGTAAAACGGTCGACTTCATCGGCGGCGGTATGCCCAGCGCCGCGTGTTGGTTAAACCCGGCGAAAATGGGGGCGGCAGCGACTGTGGAGGACCGGCGTAATTCCCCGGCCAGATGGTGCTGGCGTAAGGCCGGCCGGCCGGCCGTTATCGTACAGATGGCGCCAGACGGAACGAAACGTCGCGACCGAGTCCGCGTTATTGTAGAATTGAGGGCACTAGTTTCAAAGTGTACAAATCTCCATGTTCCATAAAAATTGAGATAGTATCGTTGCATATTCAATTGTCATCGCTGAATTCGAATAACTCACTACATTTGAGCAAAAGGGTCTGTCTCCAGTGTATTTTAAGATAGAAAATTGCATTTAGTTTCAAAAAGTACAATCTCCTTTGACAAGTTTGTTTCAAAACGTACAATCTCATTATTGTCGAGCAAAATGGTCAACCTCCAGTGTATTTTTAAGCGTAAAAATAACATTTAGTTTCAAAAAGTACAATCTCCTTTGACAAGTTTGTTTCAAAACGTACAATCTCATTATTGTCGAGCAAAATGGTCAACCTCCAGTGTATTTTTAAGCGTAAAAATAACATTTAGTTTCGAAACGTACAATCTCTAATCAAATAATATTTTTCATGAGTTGAATGTCACTATTGCCGAGGACACAGCTCACGTTTATATTTCAGCTCCACTTTGAAAACAGATTGAAAACATCAACTTTCCAGTAAAAGAGAGTTATTTTAGTATAATTTTTAAAACCGAATACAACATAAGTTTCGGTACACCTAGGACTGACGTTTGCTCAACATGCTTACAGTTGACCGAAAAAATTAAAAGATGCATTGATCAGGATACCAAGGCTAGCTTATTGATGGAGAAAAAGGTGCATAAAATGAAAGCAGAAGCATTTTACCAAATTTTAAGGGAACCTGACGAAGGTGTCGTGATTTTTTCGTTTGATTGTCAAAAAAATTAGGTACTACCGAAAGTTCCTGATCTGCAAGCGTACTATTCTCGACAAATTTGCATGTTTAACTTTACTGTTGTGAAAGGCACTTTAAAAGCAAATTAAATCCCAATACTGTTACCTCTTTCTGTTGGACTGAAAATGAATACGACAAAGGTTCAAATGAGATTTCTTCCTGTATTCATCACGTTTTGAATTCATCAACTTTTACTGATATTCATACTGTTAAGCTTATGTGTGATGGTTGCTTGGGTCAGAACAAAAACACAACACTAATTTCAATGTGTTGCAACTGGCTCGCCAAACAAAAATTAATTTCAAAAATTAAAGTTGTATTCCCATTAAGAGGGCAATCTTTAATTCCTCCTGACCGTGTCTTTGGTCACATCGAAGTAAAGTGCAAATAGAAGGAAATAATTTTAGAAATTTATAGGATACTTGGATATTTTTCAAAATATGGGACTGTCCTGAAAGTTGGAAAGGATGTTGAAATTTATGACTGGAAAGCTGAAACCAGCAACTTTATTGGGCCTCCAGGACAGTGGCATTTTGCTTTTTCAAAAATGAAAAGAATGATTATTACAAAGAACTCAAAAGGCGTAGTGTTACTCCGCGGTGAAGGCGTGTACAATTCAAATATTGGAATGGGAAAACCAATTACAAAAAAAGCAAAGAACATTATTAATATGAAGCCCTCCAAAATTCCAATACGGAATGTTGTCAACAGTAATAAAAAAACGGATGTAAATAACCTACTAACTGCTTATTACGGAAATGAGTGGAAAAATGATCAGCGTTTAATTTTTTACAAATTTATCATAGAGGGAGATGCATTACCATGTTATGTTGAGGAAGACATATGTGAACGTCATGCGATAGAAGATTTATTTATTAGATTGTTAACTACATTGTTGCAATCTAATAAATAAATTGACTAACTAATTAATATTAAGTATTTTTTATTTTTAACGATTTTTATTATTAAATTAAATTTTTTTGTAAACTTTTAAACCAAATAAAAAAAGAATAAAGACTTCTAATTTTTAGCTTCTCAATACCTATTTATTATTTACTAAAGTTATTTTCAAAACGAGCAATCTCTTATTGTTAGTTTTATACTGTACAATTTCCAAACAAAATGTTGTCAGAACTAAGACAAAATCTTGTCTTTTTAAGCAAAAAACTGGTAAATCATCTCTGCATAACTATATGAAAAGGTTAAAAAAATCCGAATGTAGAAAAAACATTTTTTGATTAAGTTATTCGTTTATTTGGTTTTCTGAAAATTAAGTGAACGTGGAGATTGTACACTTTGAAACTAGTGCCCTCAATTATTATAGCAAACTCCTGGATATTGTTCAGATATTAAAAACCATACTTCGACTAAGCCAGCCAGTAAAAAAGTTTTTTAATAAACAAATACCTACGGTCTAATGAACACTTTGTATATATACGCTGATTATTAACTTCAAGACTTCTACCTCGGTCTGTGGCTAAATTTCCGGGTGTGGGAGGAGGGGATCAAAAAAAAAAAAAATAATGTCAGCATTAAAATAGGCATAATGATTTAATGAAATATAAACACTGTAACGTGCGATTAAACCAGTTTGTATTTGTTTAGACATTAAAATATACTATACGGTTTTTTCAAAACCGATATCGTAAAAAAAAAACAAAATCAAAATAATATATAACATAACACAAAATGTATAAAATGTATTTAGGTATACAATTGTTTAGTGATGAGTAAGTCTCGGATTTCAATGCGCTTGCATTTTTTTTTTTTTTTTTGCAATGTCATACACGACGCTTTCCAAGCTACAAACGTGTTTCTAGTACTCCATGTTGTAACTACGAAATTTTTTTAGGGCATTTTTGACGTTTTTATGCATTTTTAATTTTTTTAAGACATTTTTAATCTATTTATCGTATTATGACTAAAAAAATTGATTTCGTTGAAATATACATTGTACTACGTAATATAAATAATTTTCATTTTGAACTATATAATAGAAGGCAATCTGGTTTTAAATAAGACTGAAATTTATTTTTATGCCAATTTCATTGTATACAACTTTTCCGTGGTTGATCAATTAATATCAAATGCAAAGAAAATAATAAATTTAATGTTAAATGCATTTTTTTTTACAGTTTTTAGGTCATAATTGGCCTTTTTGAAAGAGCATATTTATGATATTTTTAAGGTATTTAAATCCGAGCCCTATCGATGAAGCTAATGGCACATTGGCATGATATTTGTTAATACATATCTCCTTACCACCGTTAATTAGTTTAAATATAAACTTTAACCCATGCTAATAATATGTAATATCGGTTTTATTTTATTATCGGTCCATGGTTTTTGTAAAAAAATATTGGTTTTCTATACATTGGTTATCGGTTTTATATCAGTAAAAAGTCAATACCTATAATAAAACTTATGATTTAGGCTTTGCTATTTAGGCTTTCGACGGTTGTTTTTTACTTATTGATTTTTAGAAAATCAAACGTACGCCACTGACCTCAGTAACATTTTTTTAATAATTTTAATAAATATCCAAATCGAATTGAAAATAGTGAGGTTAGGTTAGATAATTAGACAAATATTGGACAATATTAGACAGACGGCTATTGTAAATCCGACAGTTTGCAGCTAACGCAAATCAGATTTTTAGAAAAGTTCTGGACCGAATACCTCGTTTACCTCGACACTTAATAATTTAAAAAAATGTTTGGATAGTCCCTTCTCTCCATTCCCCTAATTGAGAAATCCTGACCAGGCTATTGCCGTTATAGTTGTTGAACTCTTGAAATTCGTAAGACAACCGATATAGCAGTGGTCGTTAATCGGTGGATCCCGACCCAATTTTGGGTCACGTGAGCTTAAAAATTGGGTTGCGATAAGTTATTTTTAAAATTAAAAAAATAAAACGAAATATGATAATAAAATTATAATAGGTATACGAATTTTACTTAGCAAACTAAATGGAATACAGCATAAAAAATTGTACGTTGTACCTAATGGGATATAATAGTTTACGAGTAAACCGTAGGTGATGTTAAAAAGAAATAGACTTCGAACCGGATTGCACTGTTTAAAATCGAGTTTATTATGCGAAAACAGTCAAATATCGCATTCATTTGTTCGCATCATAATAATAATTAAATACTACCTACATAAATTTAAATCTATATTTATTTAGTTATAACAGTATTTCTACAATGGCGTATTGAAGCATTAAGCAATTTTAGCTTTTTTTGTTGTTGTAATTTTCATGGTTAACAATGACCTAACGCGAAAAATGTATAGTAAAAAAAAAATAAGAAAAAAAAAAGTGGGTCGCGAGTAAAATAGGTTGAACACCACTGCTATAGAGTTCAATTTCGGGACGTTTTGAATGTATTGAAAATTATACGGTTTATAAAACATATCAGACGCGTATAGTAAAACCCGGTGCAATATATTTAACAAAAAAAAAAAAAAAAATATGATGTTATTTATTCATTTATATTCCATGGCGTCATACATTACCTTTACGCGTAAATGTATACGACGGAAAATAAAACCTACCTCGTCTCGGCGGGTACGGGAATTAAATAATAATAATAAAAAAAAAATTTGTTCGTCAACTCATTCATTAATCATATAATAGTAATAATACAATAATATATTACATTAGGCGTTATTGGTCGCGCAGTGACGTTTGTCCAAAATAATTTACTCGTGCCGATGTAAACCGACGGGCGGCGTAACAATCGGTAACGTCGCGGTATCTATACCGGATTTTTTAATCTAAAATTTTGTTTTTGTAACACGATTAACGATGAACGTAGACACCGGGCATTTTTCACCGTATATTAATATTAACCGTTTGTTGGGGGGCTGACAAATTTGCAAAACGGTCCGGTAATTTTCGCGCTGTTTATAGGCGTTTTTAAATGTTCGCGATTTTTTTTTTTTCGGTTCGCGTACACGGATATAAATTCAGTTCTCCTCTATATCCCACATTGCCGAACTTTCCATTTTTCCCGCCTTTTTCACCCTAACGCGCATTAAATTATCAAAAAAAAACGTGTTTTAGCAGTCCCAATACTCCGTCTTACAAAATATATAATAATAGACTTGTAACAAATTTAATATAAATTTGTATTTATTATTTTTATTATATTTTTCATTGTTTAGTTTTTTGCATAAATATATATATATATATATATATATATATATATACGATTTAAAAAAAAAAAATCAAATCGATTTTTTTTTTAAATTTTCAAGTACGAACATCATAACATCCCTCTTCGAAAACATTGTAAACGTTGTCGTATTTTAACAGTTGTACTTTTTTGAGCCCGTTCGAAAGATAGATACAGCAAATTTTACTGTGACGGTCTCTTAACAATACAACATACAATATTATAAAGCCTTAATTCCTTATCCACTGGCCGATTATCGTCAATATTCTGATATCTTCGAGGTGTTTCAGGCGCCACGTTGAGACGAGCATAAGTCACACTTATCCGAATAAAGATAATAGATAATCGCTCCGAAATCATCCGGATACACGTATAAAGATAACAAACGTGTTTAAATCATTTCAAATAAGATAATATGCGAGTGAAGCTTATAAGCTTTTGTCTAGACAAAAACACAGATAGTTTTTTATTTCTTGTTAATATTTGTTGACTGTTGAGGACATTATTGCAGGGGAAAATATATTGGCAGTTAAAATAATTCTGAAAACGCGACGGGCGTAGCGATCGCTAAATAGCCAACATGGAATTTTCAATCAGTCACTAAAATAAAATATAGTCAAACAAGGACATTCTATTATACATTTATTTAATCATTTCTACTACGAATAAATTATTATGTATACAGATTTTTTTTTTTATCGGTTATTTAATAACTAAATAGATAATTATTTTTTCTATTATCTTGGATAACCCTAAAATATCCATATAAATCTTGATATTTTTGGACCATCATCAAGTTTCCATTCCCATTATATTTACCACTGGTGAATATTTCCTTTTTATATTTTATAATAATATTGTTTATTTATTTTTTGCTAAATAATTATTCGGACCGTTAACTAATTCGACGACATTGCGAAAATGAATAATATAATCTGTTTTTTTTTTTATACAACTCGTTTTCTCTACCACGTTTAGTACGTATTATTCGCAATGAAAAAAAAAAAAATAAACTCATCATCATTATGTGTACAAGATGTGTTGTTCACACCGCGAACCCACTTTTCGAAGCATTAAGAGAGAAAAAAATGTACACCACTCGAAAATACAATAATAATAATAATAATAAATTTAATATTATAACTGATATTCTTAGCTGTTTTCTCATTATATGTTTTTAGCGTAGAACGAAAAAATACATATTTCGTTTTCTGCAAGTTATTATTATAATAATAATTCATTCCATTATGCTAATTATACTAAGCACAATTTACTATAATTTAATTAGCGGATAATATGATAATAGTTGTTATTTTGTTTAAAAAAAAAATAATAAACGTGGTTTGGTGGGGAGGGGGTTAGCGAGGAGAATTTTTTTCAATCACCTCGTTCGCTCGAGTAAGTCAATTTTTCATAAATTGTTAAGATGCAATTGAAAAATCGTATACGAAATCCATGAAAAATGCAATAATATTTTATATTTTATAAAAACAATTTCGCGTACCTAAAGAATCAGTTAGATCGTGAAACGAATTTCGTTATGAAATAGCTATTTTTTTTTGACCAATCAATAAAAGTATGCAAGTACATACAGATATGTCGGCCATACTTATAATATTATGTCTAACGAATAACAATGTGTAATTTTGAAATACTTAAAAAAAAAAAATAAAAAAAAAAAAATAGTTGTTGGTGACATTTCGGGGGCATAATCCTGCAGTTATTCCACTGAATACGATTACAAAAAAAAAAATAAATAAATAATATTAATACAATATCTTAACGTTTGTATATCATCATCATACGTCAACGAAATATTAATCGTACACGGTTTTATCATAGAATTTGCTCGTTTGTCGATGAATTATTATAGGTATAGGTTTGTAATCGTTTCGTGACATCGTCGTCGTGTCGTAAAATCGAAAAAAAAAAAAAATCCAATCACGTTTAGATTATTATTATTGTAGTTTCGACAAACACGACGTCAATGTTAACTGAATTGTAGCTATTCGTTTCCGATACGTTTGATCGACATCGTATTATTTCACTATAAACGGAAACGCTATAGTACGAATATTGTTAATTCACACCGTCAAATCATAATATTCGACCGTCTGATTCGTTCTGGTATATTTTAGTTATATCCGGTAATGTCCGGTCGCGAACACGGGCCGTGTTCAAAACGCACGCGAACCGATTAAAAATAATAATATTTGAAAAAATAAAAATAAAAATAGGCCGACATACTTTGCGCAGTGGGTGAGAGCCACCGTTGTCGGAGGGAATTCGGGAGGGTATAGTGGATAGAGGAGAAATTAATTTACAAATGTAAACGAAAAACGATTGTGATATTAGTCGTGTTTTTCCCTTGTCGCCAGGGTAACTCAGTAATCGAACAAAAAAAAAAAACAAAATAAAAATAATGAAACCGTTAATGCCGAAGCAAATTTCCGGGTTTTCCCGACTATTAAAAAAAAAAAAAAAAACGACAACGAAAATCAAAAAAATGACGCATTTTAATGCACCGACTTGATCCGAAATGCTACACTTGAATATCGGTGTGAGATTTCCGGTACAGACAGAAAATAAAAATCACACACACACACACACACACATCATAGTAAAACCAAAACATTCTTGGCTTTGCTCAGAATCCAAAAAAGAATAGGTACAAACATTTTTAAAACGGTTTGTCGAAAGTCTACGTAGAAATAAAACAGCACAAATAGTTCAATGTTCTAAAAACCATCTCCCCTTGAATTAAACCCATAACCGGGACATGACAGATTTTAGGACCGGGGACTTTGGCATTCAAAAGGCTACCATTCCCGTTAAAAAAAAAAAAAAAAAAAAAAAAAAAAAAACATATATATATTGTATTTTAAAAACTTTATTGTAACTTATAAGTGTATGAATTTTTTTCTACGTTCCTTTGCAAATTTATCAATGATGTATTTATCATTGGACAAATTGTTTAGTTATGTAATGTTCCTAACGGTAACAAATGTTAGATTGTATAACTTATCTTGAGTTAAACGCGATTTTCAAACGAGTTTTAATGAGCTTGGGCGCTGATAAGTTATCAATATTTATAAATAGTTTTTTTTTTTATAATTATTATTTTAATCGATACAAAAATGTTACGTCTTAAAACGACATTGGTCTAAAATATATATATAACAAATAAAATTAATAAAAACGAGGCCTCTCAAATATGGAGGCCAGGTGACTCTAGTCACCGAGCTATTCGTCTCGTACACTATTATTTTATACTCGCCCTATTTGACTGCTACACACGCACGTATGCGTTTTATTTATTTAATAATAAATAAACAGTGCATTTTATGATAACAGTGTTGTATCGTCTAACAAAGTGAAACCGTTTTCAAACATCGATTATCGTTAATATCCAAGGAGTTATTAAATATTGAAAATGTCTAAAACTCTCAGAGGTTCTTAAATATGTCGTCAAACATACCTTATATAGGCTACAACTGAATGGCTCAGTGAAACAACAAGGCAAGTCCGCTATTTCTCGAAAATGACTTTTTGATAGTTTCGAATAACGCATTTAATACTAAATAATAAATCGGCGGAACAATAATAATTCAAGTCCGTCCACTAGACACTGAGAAAATAATGATATGGAAAATATTCCATATCCGGTACAACGAATTCCGGGCAAAGAGAAGACAATTATTCCGAACTTACCTCGTTATGAAAGTTGTACAAATATGAAAGACAATATGTATTCAGGCTGGTATAAATCAATAATAGTACTAATAATAACAATACTTGAATTTTAAGATTATATCACTAAAAAAGTAAAAAAAAAAAAAAACCAAAATCCAAAATGTTTTTTCCTTCTCCCACAACATTTTCAAAAAGTGGACTTGTTTTGTTGTTGCCCTTCAATTCCACTTTAAAAGTTGGCGCACAACTCGTTGTATCGTGTCGTGTAAATGACTCTCGTCTGATCGGAATACCGACCGTGTTTATCTTTTTACTAATGATAAAAGATAAGGTTTTTAAGATTTGTTGGAGCAATTTGTATTTTAACTTTTATGGTAATATTGAATTTTTGATTCTCCCATAATTTGATATAAACGCATGCCATACGTAACATCGTAAAACAATTTATTGAACTACTGTAACCGTAACTACGGTAACAATTGTTCATTAATTAATTAACAACTCGGCTTTAATTCTATCAATTTTTATCTAAATTTTGTATTTTTTCATAAAAAAATGTCCAACACACAGGGATGACATTTGCAGCGTTAGTGCTCAACAGTAATTTTTCTTTTTCAAGAGAATACGTTTTTTTTTTTTTTTTAACCTAGTTTTTGAAAACGTTTATAGTGATTTTTTGATTTAATCTCTCCCTCATTAAATTTTCTAATATATACGAGGTGTGCTCAATAAATATCTAGACTAAAACTATTACAGAAAAAAATGTTAATATTATTGGTTATGTTGTTATACGAAAATAAACTAGAGATAACGACCATTATTTCAGTACATAATAAAAATCGTTATCTCCAATCAGTCACTGTCAGTGCGCGTAGTGGTCGTTTTGTATAAAATCGCGATTTTATTATGGATAATATCACGGAACAACGCGCGTATATTAAATTTTGTTTCAAAATTGGTAGAAATTCTACGGAAACTTCTAAATTGATTATATTAGCATTTGGATGTTTCACTGAGCCGCCATGTAACTTTTATCTGGTTCAAACGATTAAAAGAAGCTCGAATATCCATTGAAGATGACCATCATACTGGGCGTCCATTAACATCAAAAACTAATGATACTATTTATTTACTTTAGTTTGAAACGAAATTATAAGATATATATATATATATATATATATATATATAGATGCCTTTTCCGAGCATTTTTTTTAAGGAATTTTCACTAGACGACAAAAAAATGTTCTCATATTTTACAATAATAAATGCATTTTGTATTTAATATCGATTATATGATCGTTATTATATGTACCTACAAATTTATCGTAATCGTTATCTAATCTATCTATTATTCTTCTTTTAAAATTCGTGTGTCGGCCAGTCTTTAAAGATACTGTCAACTAGGTGATCAAATATTTTCACACGGCGGTATAAATGTCGCCCAGATTACCAGCTTGAAAAAAAAATGCACTGTGCCTTTTACTCTTAAACGAAAATCGAGCGGCCGACCACGTTAGCGTAACGGTTTTTTTTTTTTCTATTTTTTTTGTTCTACTCGTGTCGCCCGTTACGGATAAGACGGAGTGAGAGAGAGAGAGAGAGAGCGAGCGAGTGAGTGACAGACGGAGTGCGGCAGGGTGCGAGTGGCTAAGAGGGTGATGAGGAGAGGATGGAGTCGACGGGAAATGCCGGCGCAGCGTCTTCGCTCGAGCGGCGTACATATATATATATAGACTATAGAGGTATACGCGATTTGCTGCGTTTGTGGCGTCCGCGTCCGCGTGTCAACGAGAGTATTTGGGCGCGCGGGTGCGTTCCGACGGGCCTTGCGGGTGCCTGCGCCCGTCCGCGTGTGCGTTGCGTTACGCCGGCGGGCGGGCGCGTATAAGTGGACTCGTGTGCGTTATCTACGGGCGCGCGTGTGTGCGCGTACATAAATATATATATATATATATATATATATATATATATATATATATATTTATATATGTATGTATGTATTGTATACACGTACGAGTGCGGACGATAATAATTGTATTCATCCCGCCGGCCCGCCCGGCGCCCGACGCCGCTGCGGAGATGCGGTCGGATCCCGTCTCGGCCTGTTCGGTTTAGTAGTCCGTACGATTTATACGATATAATACGTAGGTATAAAATAATACACGTCCGCCGTACCGACCGACCGACCGACAGACCGACCGGCCGCGCGGAGTATACATCGTACACATGTGAAAAAAAAAAAAAAAAAAAAAAAGGAAAAAATAAAAAAATAAATAATATTAAAAAAAAAATAATCGTGTCTTTTTCGGGTACCGCTCGTCCCGCCGCCGCCGCGGTCTTAACAATATTAGAAAACCGTAGACATACACCGTCGTACACGGTCCCGGCGTTATTTTACGATATTTTACGATTTTACGATATTTTTCTTCTCTTTTTTCTTGTTGAATTTGTTTGAATTCCTTTGTCCACGGTACGAACCGTTTTGCGCGGTTTCCGGGCGAAAACAATCGTTTTACCCGTCGTCGCGATAATAATTATAGTACGTATAATTAACCGATTCCGCGGCACTCTGTTCGGGTTGAAAAATCTCGTTTTTCTACTGTATCGCTGTCGGGTCTATTCGGATTTCAAAAGCAGAATATCGTCGTGCAACGTTTCAATCTGCGAGAAATGGTATGTGCGGTGCCGTGGGTAGATTTTTTTTTTTTTTTTAGATTCTGTTACGTAGCAGTTATTGTAGTTTTACTATTTTTTTTTTTCGGCAATTATAAATTCTCCGATTTCTCCGTGGCACACCATCGAACAGATGCGTATTTCCGGATCCCGATTGTACTTTATTATTTCAACGTTTTTTTCCGAATTTTCCAATACTTTTGGCAAAAAAAAAAAAACATAAAAATCATTTGTTTTTTTTTTTTTTTGTTTCCGCCGGTCTAAGATGCGAAATTTTTAGCCGGTGATACTTGACACATTTTTCACAAATTCTCAACCTCATCGCATCGTATCTTGAAAAATGCCTAAATTCATAAAAACAGTTTTTCTATACAATTTATAACAAAAAGAAATTTACAATACTTGTCGATTTAATCTGGAAATCAATACGAAATGGATACCTAACCTAACCTAAATTTGGCTACAAGGGAAAATACACGAGTAATACTAATCCGCCCAGAATCGTTTTTTGATTGCAATCAATAATCGTTGCTTTCGGGGTATATAAGTTAAATTTCCCTATAGTGGCCCAATCACGGTGTAAACTACGTCCGGGTTTTTATTTATTTATGTGATTAGGTACGTAAGACTCGCGGTTCTACACGCGGATCAGACAAGTAGTAATAACTTAAATATATATTACAATTTGTTTTGTAAAAAAATACAAATGTCTACGAAAGCTCAAGTTAGAGTTTGGGTAACATTTATTTTTGAATTTGAAACGAATCTACAGAAAATAAATTACACGGATAAGTTTAAGTATTTTTTTGTTTGTGCCAAATGTGCATATTTTGTTCTTTTCGTTTATCGTTTATGTATTATAGCGATAAACGTCGGTCCGTAGACATTTTGAAAAAAAGAAAAACCACAAATCATATTGTTCTATAGTTTTCGCGTAACTCGATATATGTCGGCTTGTAACCATTACCTTTTGAATGTATAAAATCACCGTCGAGGAAAATTGTAAAAAAAAATGGTAAAAATAAAAACCCGTGTAAAAAATATTACAGCGCGAGAGTACTTATATAACAACAATCACAGTTATATATATATATAAAAAAATAAAATAAAAATAACCAAAAAAATGTTATAAATAATCGTCTAGGCCAAATGTTATTGCGTTGTACTTTGTCAGATCGTTGTGATGTATTATATAATAATTAGTGTACGGTGAGTTTGACGAAATAGCCGCAGAATGATACGGTGTGATTTCAGAGACGCGAATAACGACGATACATCTTTATAAACGTGAATTTTTTTGATTTTTTAATGAATTTAATTTTAATTCCAATATCTAGCGATGATACACGAGGGATGACCAGAAGTTGTATATATATATATATATAATTAATAATTACACAGCTATTTTAATATAATGAGTGAAAAATAACAAAAGCTCGGGAATTCGAATCCTCCCGGACGCCTCAAAGTATGAAAAATTCTATAATAGTCGGACGGAGTTCAAAGGGAATTTAATACTCGAATAATTATTATTCGAGTTCGATCTTGAACATTCCGACGGGCGAAATTAAATTCGCTAGATACATTTTTTTTTTCGTTTTGTGTCGTATATACAGACGCGAACTTTAGTATGTTTAAATTAAAATTAAAAAAACCGTAGGATGTAGAGGGTAATTCGCACCGTATTCGTACGTGACGATAATAAATCGTTACCAACGAAAAACGGTTCTGGGCGGAGTTTTGTTAAAATACGTCCCGATAATTTTAAATCTAAAATTATATTTATCTGAAACCAATACAAATTATTATATCCGATTTTAGCCGATACATTTCTCGTTACGCTCCGAATCTAAAACGGCATATCAATATATAATATTATTACGAGCTAAACTTGAGAAAATGCACGAAAAAAAAAAATGCATAATATGACATAAAAATGTTAAAAAATGACCGTATGGCACAAAATCGCCTAAAAATGCTCATTAATAATGGTACCATCAGCTTTTACGTTCCGTGAAACACATTTTTATATTTATGCGAAACGTATAAGAGCAAAATAAAAATAAAATGCAAATACATCAAGATCAGCGTCCTAATACGTGTATCGCATCGATGTTTTTATAAAATATATGTTTTTTTTTTTTTTATACTTGATGCGTTTTTATTTTTGAAATTGAAATACAGAAGGTGAAAAGTTCGAGAAAAAAAATCGATTTGGAATTCGTGAAAAACGAACTTCGACCGGCGAGGGGGGGTGGAGAGGGGGTCAACACTACCGGAAAAATACGAAATGTATTATAGATTTGCACATCGGATCACTCTATTTCCGTCAGTTCTTATAATATATTGAAACGCGTTAAAAATCCTCGGGTTTTTCAGCGATACGGCACGGATCACTGTGTGGCGGGGGGCGGTAAAGAGAGAGAGGAGAGGAGACGAATGCGCGATAATTTTTCTTCGCGGACAATCGGCGACGGATTTACGAAAATACGCACGGGAAGTGCTGGCGTATCGGCGGAAAAGACGAAAGTATAAGAAATTAATAGGTCCGGATTGTTTTCGCGACGAGTGCTCGCGTACAACGGGGTGGGTGGGGCATACAAAAATATATAAAGCCAAGATATATTATGGTCTTGATTAAAAATCGAGTAAAAGTAATAAATACCCGGCGGGAGATGTCGACGCAGACCTCGTGCCCCTTTAGAATTATTATTTTAAACCCTCGAAAACCTCGTATAGGCCAATAAGTCTTCTACCTTTTTTTTTCTTTCAAAATTTGTGAAAGACTTATTCTTCAAAGATCGTCCCCACTCTTATTCACTAAAAACATACACCCCTCTTCCCGATTCGGCTTTCGGGTCAAACACAGCACTATTCATCAAGTACACAGATAAGTTGATGCTATTTCCACCTCACTGGAACGCAAACAGTACTATTCTTGTGTTTTCCTGGATATCTCGTAGGCATTCGACTGGGTATGTCATGATGGCTTGCTCTTAAAGCTTCGCAATTTTCTGTCCCTATTTCTTTTAATCAAGTCCTACCTAATCGACCGATATTTTCAAATTCGCTACAGCTCATGTACTTCTGAAATGACCTTGATTAATGCAAGAGTTCCCTAAGAAAGTATTCTGTCTCCTATACTATTTAGTTTATGCGGATGATAAAGTTATAATTTAAATCCATGAAAATCCTTTAATAGCTTTGACCAACTTACAATCAAACCTTGATCTCATCTCTCATTGGTACTCTAAATGGAGAATAAAATCAAATCGCAGCGAATCTATTCATACGACCACTACTCTTAAACGTGGTTCTTGTTCACCTGTCTCAATCAACAGTATACCTAAACCTTCATCCGATACAGTTAAATACTTAGGCATAACTCTCGATAAGAGATAAACCTGGCAACATCATATAAGGTCAAAAAGACTAGTCCTTAATTTTCGCTCTCATACTCCTAAAAATATACTATTTAAAAATAACTTAACAAGCTTAAATACCAAATTGCTAATCTATAAGCCACTTTTAAAACCTATTTGGACCTACGGTATAAAACTGTGGCAAAAAATCCAATCTAAATAAAATACACGCCTACCAGAATATCACAATCCGCAAATTCACTAACGCTCCACCTTACATTTCAAACTCAACTCTCCACAATGATTTGCATATGAAAACAATCGAAGGAGAATCCGCAGTATTTTACAAGCGATTATTTTATGGTCTTGCTAACTACGGAAATCCTCTTATCAGGGATCTAAATACCCTAACTCTTTCTTTCCGTCTAAAAAGGAGATGGCGTATACCTTCTGCGTTTTTAAGCCATTCTTCTTTTTGTTCCTCTTCTAGTCTTGGTAAAAGACTATTTACTTTTATTAAAACTCTCATAATAAAGGCCATACCGGTGACTGCTTAATCCTGTTGTTACCTGTATTTTGTTTTTTTTTTTTTTATTCGTCACATATACCTATTGTGCTTGTTGTACAGATTGTATATTTTCTTGCATAAAAAAAAAAGCCCTCAAAAACCGTTTCCACCTATACACGTTAAATAAATTGCGAACGGTTGTGTTCGTAAAAAGTTTTTTTTTTTTATATAAAACTTTTATTGTCTTGTCTTTTTTTGTTCGGTAATTGCCCAAATTAACAATACATTATAATACGATTGTCTTCGAATTAAAATTTCGATTTTTTATTGTTAGTCGATAATGTTTTATATTCATATCGGAAATTATTACAAATCATGTTGAGAAAAATTTAAATTAGCCATAAATACGGTCCCGAAATTTAAAACGTACTCTTCTAATTATGTGGTGAGCATAGTAAACATATAATATTGATATTTTATTTTATATATTCTAAATTCCGGCCGTTTCCGTGTCAAATTAATACGTTTCATATTAGATTAAAATGTATTTTAATGTATATTAAAATATTTAATCGTACAATTAAATATATAATTATAAATTTTCATAATATCTTTCGGAATCGATAAATTTAATTATTCTCGTCTAAAATATGCCTTTATTGTTTTATTATTATTATACATCGTGTATCGGAATAAAAAAAAAAAAAAAAAAAAAAATTGAAACCAATTATGTATTTATACGCGAACAAAACGAAAATTAATATTTTTCGACTCTACGGGATAACTATTATTGCTCAATGGTAGATTAGGAATATTTTATTTACGAATGTGAAACTCTTAAACTCTCACGGAAATTATAAGACAGTCGGATTAGTTTTCACTAATAAATATTAAGAATGGTAACATTTTTGATTAAATGATAATATTAATTGAAACAATTAAATAATTGGTTTTAATTTATTGTATGATGATATTTAAATCCTTTTTGTTATTCGTGATAAAGTTCAATTTATATTTTACATTGTCAACGGTGAGCAGAAAAATGTTATAAAAACCATTATGGGTGTACGCACTTAATTTCAAAAAATTAAAGAACTAAGTGAATCTGTTTCGTGTACATTCGAAAATTAATATGAATTATCTATCGCCCGTGTGTGTTTTACAAAATTAATCGATGGAGAATATACCAAAAAATATATTTAAAAAATAATAAAAAAAAAACCGTATTTATGATAAGATTATCATATTACGCGCAATTTATTACTCTTCCGGTCGTTCTAAACTGTTTTTCAATACTCCTAAAAAGCGAGTCCGATATTATTTTTTCTAATTTCTGTTAAAACACGGAGAGGGGGTGTTGTTGTATAAAAATCACAAGTCAATTGACTCGATTACTCGTTAAATGTATCCGAACTAAGGGCAAAGCAATGTTAAAATTGAAGCATAACGGTTGAAAAAAAACAAAAAAAAAAAAAACCAGAAATCGAATTAACATAAAATCTTCGCGGAAAATCGTGATGCGAACGATATGTTCGTTATTTTTAACGTTTTATATTTAAGTAGGTAAATTATCGTCGTTTATCGTCTTTTTACGGAAGTGTTTATTCAACGTCGAATAAAATATAATATTTTATCGTTCGTAAAAACGAACAGAAAAACCAAATTTATTATCGCGTATAGAAGGATTGGCATAGAGTTTAAAGGAATAATTTTAAGGCCGACGGCACCGCGGCGCGGGCGGGGTATAATAATTAATAAAAAATATGAGTTTAGAAACTCGTTTCGTACGTCACCGTTTATTTTATTATTTTTTTTTAATTATACCGTTGAAATAATAATTTATAAGAACGTCGCACGTCCGGTAATACGTAATTTTATCGAATATTTCGAAGTAAAAAAAAAAAAAAAAAAATACGGAAATTTATCTACTCGAAAATTTTCGTATAATTAACTTTCTAAAAATAACTACCTTGAAAAAAAAAAAACCGTTTTAAATAATTATGAAATTCACGTGACACAGCGATGGGGCGGACTTATATATTTCTGCATTAACAGTCAACGTCAGACGTGATATTTGAAATAGCATCTAAAGTCTGCGAAGAACGGTGTTCTAAGGTTGGTTTTTAATTATTCGAAAATGCCCATTCACAGGGATATGATGCCGGTGCGAGAGGAATTAATACGAGTTGGGCAGCTATTGAAACGAACGAATCCCTCTCCTTTTCGCTGTCGTCTCGACCCGGGGAATTACCCGTTAGTTCTTTTTATTCGTGAAATTCGGTTTCAACAGTACCGTGTCGGTTCAATTAATTCTTATTTTATAGCCCGCGTTTTGTTATCGTAAAATTTCGTGCCTCGTAATATCCGTACGGTCCTCCGGGAATTATTCGATAAATATTTTTTTTTGATCTTAAACTTTCGACGCCGTCGTTATTGTAGTCGGCCTTTAGCGGCCGTTACCGGTGTAATGATATCGTAGACTAATAACCGCCAATGACGGCCAAACTGGGTTCTTCAAAAATCGTCATAAACAACAATAACCTATGCCGCAGATATCGCGGACGACAATCAGATTTTGGATCGGCCGTTGAGATGGCGTTTGGATTTTTCACATCGAACCAGCCGTCGATCAAACCTTGAAACTAATCGCACACGTGTTCAAATGACGAATTTATTAAGGCGGTTGGAACAAGATTTATAAATTTTCTGTAATGAACGAACGTGGCGTTTTAGACCAATAAGCCAGACGAAATTGCGGGGCTCGGGATGGACGGATTGAGATTTTGAAATTATATTGATTTTTTTATTGTCTTCTAATCGTCTAGGTGGTTTGATCGAGGCGATTTGTGATTTTATCGTTAAACCATATTGGCAGATAAAACCTGGTAAAGGTTAAGTGTTGAGTTACGAAAATCGCCTAGACCGAAACCTAGAAAATTAGAATACAAAAACCAAATCGTTTGTCTTCTGGTCATTTTACGTGTTTTTTTTTCGACCCGTTCCAACACCGTACAAATCGTGAACGTAATTTCGCATTTATTGAAACCAACCACGACGGTCTTTGTTTTTGTATACTAATATCTAGAACTAGGATTTATATGCATACGTATCCTTTAGTTTGATTGGTTGTCATATATGACCACGTTTTGGCTCATTCTCGATTAAATAGAAACATTTTTTTTTTTTTTTTGCATATTTTGAACATAATGCATATAATTGCATATATATATATAGATTTTTGGAACTCTTGTGAAATTAATAAAATTCAATTCAATCTGTAATATCTCATTTGGACGACGAAGCAGACTCAAAAGAATGATTTGAAGACAAACATTTAAAAAATTATTTAGCTTATCTGAAAATAGTTTATGTTTTCTCACCAAAGCAATTGCTAACCAAGAAAAAAGTACACTATCTCTTGATGAGGTCTTAACAATTATTTAATTAAATATTAATAATTTTAGAAATAATTCAAATTTGTTTTTGCATCGTTTGGTTAATACAATGAATATTTTACAATTTTGAATTGCATATGAGTCCTGCTATGGGGCGCAGGCAATATATCATCCGCGTCCAAAGATTTCAATCCAAAACTCTACGTACAATTTCTAAAGCCTCATTTTACGTCGCAAATCACACTCTTCACACAGACCTTAAAATACCATACGTTTCTGAAATAGTGAAAAACCACTACAACGATTCAACAGTCGCTTAGCTCAACACAAAAATCCCCTAATCTCCGAATTATCTTTTATCACTATCCCAGGCAATCCAACCAAAAGACTCAAAAGGCGGTGATATCATGACTTGCTATCCTAACTAATTAATTGCATCATGCTGTAGTACTTCCACTGGGAGGCCTTTGCAATCTATCGTCTATTATTCATTAATTTTTTTAAATTTCATCAATTGTTCTTATTGTTCCGCTGATTGAATAAAAGCTATTTAAAATGTAAAATATATATATAAATCCTAGCCCTACTAGTATCCTGTTTTTTTAAAAAAATTTTTTCCATATTTTTCTTCTGACATTCAATGAATATTTCTAATTTGTACACGACTAATAATAATTGTGAGGTGAATTGGAAAAAAAAAATAAAAATAAAAATAGTTTTTATTTTTCGCCGGTAGTTTTTAGACGACGACGACGCGACGGTTACCGCTTCCGCGGCGGCGCCGCCGGAACCGTTTCCGGGCTGCGGCGCGGACGGTGCACGCGACACGGTCGCGCGATTAATAATATTATGGTACTGTGGCGGCGGCGGCGGCGGCGCGCGCGCGCGTGTGTGTGGCGCATTGCAGACCGTATTGCGCCGCAACCCCCGGCGCAAGCCGACCGGGCTCGCGATTCGCCGCCACCGTATATTATTATTATTATTATTATTAATACCATCGTTGTTCGGTCACGGGCGGCTCGCCCCCCCCACCATCTTTCCAACCGACCGTCTTTATAATATTATTATAAATTTTTATATATTATAAAGTTTAAATTAATAATAATAATAATAATAATATAACGCGACATAAACCCTCTTTATTATTACGTACGGACAGCGGGTACTCGTCGACTTTTTTTTTTTTATGTTTTTATTTCGTTTAATAATTCTCCGTGACGGCAATTAAAACCGACAGCTGCGTATTATTATTACCTATTATCGACGGCAATCCGTTTGACGTTTATTCGAGCGGTCGTGTTAAGTTTAACGGTATTACACGGTATTCTTATACCGTTATTGTATTATTTTTTATGCGGTTGATAATATTGTACGGTTATTCTTTATATATATATATATATAATATTATACGGATACGACTATAATTATATTATACACCGGGCACGGGGTGATTTTTTTTAAACATTTTTTTATTTTTATTATTTTCACTTTTTCGTTTATCTTCGACGGTACGAAGGTTTCCAGCGGAATCCCGCGTAATAATTATCATTGAACGGACCGTTATAATCGTTTTATGTTTGCAATATTTTCGCAATTTTACCGTATCTCCTACGGTTACAAATGGTAAATGTATTTTTACAATAACACGGTTGTAATTTATGAAATAAATCACGAAATCGCACGGTTTTAAAAATTCGACCATATTTCCGTCCGGCAAAAGTGTACGTGTTCTTTACTTCGCGTTTATTAATAAACTGTAGGACATAATATAACTAAATATCCGACGATAAATTTGTTGTTAATATTATAAAAATTATTTTACCAAACCGTCTAGTCAGTGTTGTTTAGTGTCTATTGTTATAGAGTTTTTCGCACTCGAATGCTAAAAAATACGCCATACTATTTTCAAATAAAATATTATTTCACTCGTAATGTATTATTATTCTGTAAATAATTACGATTGCGGACGATTCAAAATACAATTATTATTATTAGGGCCCGGGTCCCTTGATCACTTGAAAATATTTTTTTCGCGAAAATACACACAAAAAAAAAAAAAAAGGAAAATGACGTTGAAAATGTTCATTTTCCCGTAAAAATTATACAAATTAATAAAGCAATGGAGAAATATTAGATACTCGAAAAAAAAAAAAAAGAATTATTACCTATTTGTTTTAGTTAAATTTGAATTTAGATGATAAATGAATGTGGAATACGATAAATATCTGAAGTCAATGATATTTAAATCGCGTTTTACGTACGGAAATTTCCCAAATATATATAATGAAAATGCAAATATATATTGCCCCGGAATGACGATAGTATAAAAATGTATTAAACGATCAAATCGCATCAACAAATGACCGCGTGTATGGAGCGCAAATTCCGAAAAAAAAAATGCAAAATAAAAATCGTACCGTATTTATATCGAATGGAATGAATTTCTACCGTATTGTACATGTGAGCAGCGTATTACAAAAAAAAAGGAAAACCAACAACATAAACGCACCGAGTCTCGGGCCCCGATAAATTTTATGTATATTATAACGATCGTGGAAAAAAAAAAAAATCCATTCAGTTTACTGAAAATTCGTTATAACCGTAATATTAACGACGGTCGGCGACAAAAGAGAATCACCCTGTATATACTATATACCGTGTAGGTGTAATAATATTGTTATTTATAATATAAGCCGGCCTATTGACAAGATATTATTCGTCGTCGTCGTATAACAAGATTACATTTTATTTAAAAAAAAAAAAAAAAAAAAACGAAAACATATACCATTTATACTTTTATATATTGCGCATATTATATTTCGTTTCTCGTTTTCTCGTTATAATAATAATAGTATTATGTTCGTGTCGACGGTTTACGATGTCATCGCGTTTTTATATTATTTATATTACTACGACGCGGGACTTTAGCCCTCCTACCCGCCGGTTTTTAAGCCTATTCATTGAATGGCACGTGGACTTTTGTAAGGAAATACTCTTTAAACATTTCAAAGAATCTTCGGATCCCAGATACACAATAGTATACGGGCCCCGGGCAAATTAAAAAGTTGAAAAAAATAATAAAAAAAATAATAATATCGAGTTTTGGTAATATATATATATCTTATTGGGTCTTTTTTTTTCTTTACAAACCGAGACCTTTTTTATCTTTTATTTATGATTTATTTGGTTTATATTTTATAATTTGAGCGGAATATTATTGTATTTGGTTCCGTTTACGGCCAGAGAGGTTTTCGGGTCCGAACGAACGATTTTTTCGCGGCGGAAAACTTCAGAGCTCCCACACTCTGCCCATATAGTGAAATTCTCAAACCAGCGACGGATCCAACGTTAAAGTCTGGGAAGAGGGTCTTCAGAAAAAAAAAAAAAAAAAAATACCGTCGAGCAACAAAATAAAATAATTATAGTTATGAGTTACACACACGCTGAACCTATTAATTTTTTTAGTTACTGTGTAACGTTACATTATACATTATAATATATTGTTCTTGTTTATTTATTCGTGTAACAATTCGACATAAATGATGATAATCTACCAAAAATCAAAAACCCGTCAATAGTGCGTAACTGAAGAGCAACAGATTAGAATGCTCTGGTCGTATTCGGAGGTCTAAAGGTATGGCAAAGAAAATATTTACCGGGAGACTCGGCGGAAAAAGGCCCAGGGGTTGCCGTAGACAGAGACGGGTTGACAGGGTGATGTCGGATCTTAGTGAAATCTCCCAGGGAACTAAAATAGAAGATAGAGCTCGATGGACAGGAGTGTCAGGGGCAGTAAAATCGTTGAATGTAAATGCTGAAAACAAAAACAAAAAAATAGGTAAAATACGTCATGCGTTAATATTTTTTTTTTTACTCTTCTAGGTTCCTCTCTGGATATACCGCTGTCTCAAACGCGGCGATAAATCGAAAAATAACAACAATATTCGTATAAAAATCGACTATCTAACAATACAATTCGCCAGTTCGCCCACAGGGTTTTAATATTCAACCGAGAAATTTCGCACCGATCTTTAAAACAATATACGGCGCGCGTCTATATAGGTTTAGGTACCGAAATCTGCACGGTCGTAAAATTCTATAAATTATAAGTATAATGGCGGGCTGGTATCATAATACGCTATTGAATATTTTAAACGACTAAATTGTAAGTGCAGAAAACGACCCTTCGCTGTCGTCGCGGTATAATTATCACCCCATCATCGCCCATTCCGAAATCCCATACGGTTAATTTGACCGAAAGAGCTATCCGGGCTGGCGGATAAAAATAAGTCGTAGTAATAATATTCACTTGAAATATTTACATTCGCTAAATTTTGGTCAAAAGACTCGAGTTTCTTTTGTTATTTCTCGTACATAGTTCCCCACTCCCCCTATCACATCGGGTCGAAAGCGAATGCCGTTTGCGTCTATGCTGGGTCGCGAATTCTACCGGATGAGTTTTTCAAAAGAAAAAAAAAATATGGTGGAATCGCAAATCAATAGTCGACAAGAGTAAAATGTTAAAAAATATATTGTTTAAATAAGACCGGTTAAAACGGTTATATTCATATAATAATAAATAAATACTCATTTTTTTTTTTTTTTTTTTTTAATATTTAAAATTAGCAACGAAACATGTTCCTAGTCGTATTTAGGAGTTCCTTACAGTGTAGCCAAATGTTCAAACGATGGGCGGTGGACACGCCGGATAAAGGCAATCCGAGCCCGAATTACAGAACGATACGCACCTAACCTATATAATAGGGTGGGTCGAAAAAAAATGGATTTTTTTTATTTCGGAAACGCAAAAAAGCAAGAAAGTTGTAGTTTAATATTTTAGGGGAAAATAATAACAACTTTCTAAGTTAAAGTTTGAAAAGAGTTGTCGAAAACTGAAATATTTGAAAACTTCAGAAAAATTATAAAATTAATATATTTATAATTGTACAGTCATAAAATAATTCTATATAGCTAGGTATTAATCTAAAATAATTTAGATGATTAATCCAGTGTACCTTAAGTTCGTGCATGAACTCAAAAGTTGGCCGCTGTGCGGGCGCTCGGCTATCCCGAAAATATTTTATTAGCAATGGCAGTAGATGAGAGGGCCCATGTAAGGTAGCCAGCCTTTCGGAGGTTACTAAAAGCTAGACGACAGAAATCCAATAGGAAATCCGTGAGAAATTTTCTACCGTCAAAAGTTCACTTTGAAGCTTCTCACTACATTGAACTCATTTACTGCACTAACACCAAACTCTCGTCTCCTACAACGATGGGAAATATTCTATTCCAAGCCTCGAAAAGCTTCAAAACACAATAGTTATACCCAAGTTCAAGTTTATTAATTTTTCACGACATACACAAAGTGTAAATAGAATCGTAACGCTAGTTACGGAATCATCTCAAAAAGTTTATGGAGAAGAAAACAGAGACGGGCAACGTTGCTCTCGGGATCAGCAATGCCGTCCATCGACTGCAAAGAATAATTTAAAACTATTCCAACACTTTCTGAGAATGCTTGAAAAATAATATACTTTAACGACTGTACAATTTTAAATATATTAGTTTTATGATTTTTCTAAAGTTTTTAAATATTTCAGTTTTTTACTGTATTTCCCAAACTTTAAACCCGCCTCTCGAACTGAAGATACGATTATTATTTATCCCTAATTTCGGATACAAATCCACGAATTTCCCGGGCTATTGCGTTTCCGAAATTAAATAATCGGTTTTTTTTTTTTTTTTTTTTTTTCATTCGACCCACACTAATTTACCTTATTATGCCCATATCTAGTTATGCGGCACAAGACTCACCACGAGTAACCGGGAAAACGGGACGGGTTGGTGGTTGGGGGTCAAGGGTGAGAGAGAGCGAGAGGGTGAAGGAGAGTGAGGGAGTGAGAGGGAGCGAGAGAGTGACGCGCGCGCGTGTTGTGCGATACGATAAAGAAGGGGAAAAAAAAAAAGAAAAAAAACCCAAAAAATATGCACTGCGAACGTACGTATATATATATATGGTATATGTGGCTGATACCACCGCCTCGCGGGTCACGCCTCTTAACGATTACGCCCGCGTCCGTCCAAATGTCATGCGATAACATTTTAACGTGACCTTTGTCTATACAACGCATAACTATATATGTATACATATAGTATCTAATAGAATAGCGATATTAAATAATTGTAAATATGGACAAATATATATACGCGACGCGCCGTTTTTCGTTATCGCCGTCTAATGATCGTCAATTTTTCGACATTTTCGCGATGAAAAAAATAAAATAAAAATATATAAGCCAAAAGAAAATACCGTTTACCACCGGACACGCGGTCGATTACCCACAGTTTCTGATAGGCCACTGTAATATTTAGGAATTTTTCACGGCCGGCGAGCGTCTTGAAAACAGCGAACTCATTACATGTCGTAAACCTTAATTTCGCTTTTTCCGAGATTGGCCATGGTCAGCGGCGGATTTAACGGTAGTTTAGTCGGCAAACGTCTACGGGGTTCCTCTCCGAAATCGTATACTGAGGCCCCATCTAAATTATATCATTTTTTACTTTCAATTTTTACCACAAAAAAAAAAAAAAAAATAATAAAAATAAATTTGATATGGATTCGCCGACTTTATTCGAACACTCGCCATGATGGTTTTTCTCGTGCGACGGTGTACAGCGGATAAATTAATTGGACAATTTGACAATTCTCAAGAATGGACGCATTCCAAACAGTGTAGACACTTTTAAATTACCCTGCAAAAGTGCGTTTACGTAAAAGGAATCTTAACCTCTAAATAGCGGATACTCTCCATAACGGTTGTGGACACTTATTACCAGTCACACGTTTACGGATTTTTTTTAAATTTATCACATACGTCAACGTGAAACTTTTAGTTTTGCTAAGAATTATAGTTGGAAGTTTTTATTTTAATGATATTATATAAAAACAAAATTTTTAATCCAGTGAAATTGGTTTTATTGTCTCTTTGATTTTAAAATTAACATAATAAAATATAATAATCCTATAATACCATTATTAATAATATCGTTTGAAATTAATATTAAGTACAACACGACACTGTACGCTGAGTGCAGTCGTACTTAAAACTAAAATTTGTTAAGTATCTGGGAGGGAAAGTAACATTTAAAACAAATAATAATATTACAAGTACAATTAAACGTATGTAATGTATTTAACGCCATTTGCTTTTATTTCCGTACGATTTTGATTATTATTACTAACTTAGTATACATACAATTATAATACCGTGCTATATATTTTCATGACGGTTATTTGAACTTGCATTGCAAATCGCAAATTATTATAATGTATGACCGGTTTTCGGTAAAGTACTAAGGTGCTACTTGGTTTTTTATTGAGACAAACAAGTATCGTTGAATGCCCAAAAGTAATTAAAATAATAAAATACAATAACGTATCGAACGTATTTTTCATAATAATTTAATATTATATATATATTGACAGTTGTGTAAAATACGTTAATTTTTAATCAGGGATCGGATTATGTAGCACTAAAAATAGAAAAAAAAGTGAAATAGTTTTTATTTTATTTTTCTTTTGTTAATAATTTAAAAATACTTATATTTATAAAATAATTATTTATAAATTAATACGCGGGGCTACTTAAAAATAGATTATAATATGAAACGATAATGTGGGTATTTTTCTTATGGATTCGCATAAATAACACATTTTTTCTACTATTTTCCGTTCAATATAAACGAGATTTATGTAAAATACACAACACAAAAAAAAAAATCATTATTTTACGCTTAATAGCAAAAAATAGCACTAAAAATCTAAAATATTTCAAATATGCAAAAAAAAAAAAAGCAGTATAAAATTTCATATTCATAGTCCCCGGGGCACATAAAACGAATTTATAGCTCATTCTGGTGTTTCCATATGTTATCCTATGATGATTAGCAAACGCCATAAAACCTCCGTGCCCTGTTTACGATTAACAAAACCTACATCACAAAATGTTATCAATTTGATAATAGTTGTCGATATAGTTTTAACTTTGGCCGGCGATTAATCGGGATAACCGGTGACAATGATGACGAGTATAATACCGTTTATAAGGTATGACCGAGGCAGTCGGTCGATAAACAGTTTTACGGGGGAGTTTGCGTTAACCGTCAGTTAAGTTCTAACCCGTCTGTCGGTTAAAAAGTTAAAAGCAATTGATAAACCGCCCCTATGCATAGTCGTATATTATATAGAATATGACCGGGCAATTAATCGAGCACACGCGATCGCGAGGACTATAAAAAATTATATATATATCGTTATAAAGTTTGACGTGAACGTGCGTTTCGAGCGATGCGTTTTACGTCGAGATTATAACGGCTGTGCAATAATAATAATAATAATAATAACCACGTTAATAATAACGAACAAGGAAAGAAAAAAAAAAAAAAAAACAAAAAAACAGTTAAATAATCCGGTACGGTGTCTTCGATTACTGCGATACGTACCGGCTGAGCGTGTAACAATATACGTACATATAATATACGTTTTTTTTTTTTTTTTAATTTTATTTCCAACACGTTTCGTGTTCACAACCGACTTTTAACCGAGTATAGGAACAAAAAAAAAAAAAACAGTATATATATATATTTATAGGTTTTTGTATAATACCACCACCCGTGTTCACCGACGCCACTTAAACGGCGTTTTACCGCGGTATATATTTTATGGTTACAACACGTTCTAATATTTAAGAGTAACGTAACCCCGTCGCTCAAATTATACAGTCAATTAAACTTTTTCAAAGTAGGTAACAGAGTTACCTACCCGCGCATTTTACGTCGTCAATGTAATCCGTTATTAATACGTCTTGTATTAATTATCGTACAGTCGTAAACCCATGGCAATATGATATTATATATATATATATATATATTTATGTCGTGGGTATAATTATAGGTGGGTGGGAGAGTCTAACGAGATATTATATAACTCCGAGTGGATTTGAATTGTGATTATTACGAACATATTTACAGAACACGAATATACGGAAGTTTTTTTTTTTTAAATTTTATACCCCCTATGAGTTGACGTTCAAAATCCACCGATTTCGTTACGAATACAGTAATATTCCTGGTATTATTACCAAGGGAACTTTTACCATTATCGGCTATACTTATCTATATTTATTTTGTACGTAAGCAGATTTTGTTTTACAATTCTTTTTGTGCGTCTATCAAAAAAAGCAACAGCCTAGTTTCGGATTTGTCACGATTAGGGGCTAGGGGCTCTATGATAGTACTTAGGATTTCAATTTTTTTTTTTTTTTTTTTGGAAATTTTTGAAAATTACAAAATGCCGAAATAGTCAACGGATATATTAGGATTTGACGAACAGAAAATATAGATATACCGTAGATAAATTTTCGGATAGGGTCCGAAGCCCACTTGGACCGCCTCGTCCGGCTACGTGTCTGCCCACAAGCCACCTATAATGTGACCGCCCGTCCACCGCCTATTTATATTTTTTTTAATAAATCAGTAGTAAACGAGTACTAAAGTATTTAGTTCATTTAGCCTCCGTGGGCCACTGAGGTTTTATACATATTATAATATGTAAAAAAAAAAGCCGGTCGTTCTCAATATACGTAAATGTACCTTTATTGCAGGACATCGTAGTTCGTTCCTCCCCTCCCCCTGGAAGTCGTATATGCGTTATTAAAGTTTATCGATTCAAATAATTTGTCATGTCGAATACGCACACCTTCGTATTGACAGCGTATAACAATAATAATTTATTATTATATTGTCGTTTAACGGGATGTTAATAGTCGCGGATTACTCTTATCGCGATGATTCTCTACGGTGCAGTGAATACATTTAGCGCAGGCCTTATTAGTAGGACCAAAATCGGATAGTAAGAAATGTCTAAAGTGCTGTTAGCCCAACGAATTCGGGCATCACACGTAAAATGTTCAAAAATCAAAAAAGTAGATATACAATTTAGTCCTGTAGTGTAATACATGTATAACATCATGTTTATGTATATGAAAAAACAAAAAATACAATTGTTGTACCTATAACGTATCTACTCGTCATATTGTTTTAGAATTTTTTAAATCGGAGAATTTTTCAGGCTACTCATGACATTTGATTAGGGGATGGGGGGGGGTGTGCTTTTAGCTTTTGAGCAGTAGGAAGAAATCCTTAGAATAAGCCCTGCAGTGGCGTATTTATGGGAGGGAATGTAGGTTAAAGGGTTATAACCTCTCCCGAAATGTCTTCGATATACATTTATTTTTTAAGACAATGTTTAATTCAACTAATAAAAATAATTACCTATTAAGAGTGAGAATTAGAACCCCTACGAAATATCCTTCTGGCTACGCCACTAAACGGGGAAGGTTTACAATTACCGAGTGACCGTGAGAACTAAACAGAAAACCTATAGGTATCTATACGGAAATATAATATTTTGAATTATTATAATGTTCGATTCCTGATTATATCCATTTCGAAAAGCCGGGTTTTAAAATGATTTCGGAAATTCACGTTTGCATTTTATGGTTTATAAGGGCCACGAGTTAAGCTATTTTTTTAAGGACTATAATATGATTTTAATGTATCTCGATAAGACAATTGATAGAATAATTATCTAGAAAGATAATTTAATTTAATCAGTTATAATAATAATAAGCGTTACTACGGTACACGTCTAAACCAAAAAAAAAAAAAAAAAAACACGCGATCGATGTAACTTATTAGTTAATTTTTGTAAAACGTAGTAATACGAATTAAATAGTTTTCCTATTTTTTCTTATAACAATTATAGATTTACGCGACGCGCAAAACGACTTTTACGGTATATCTTTGACTTTTTTATGTTTTCTCCGCATTAACGCTCCCCCTCACCTTTTTTGTCTCTCTCAGATATTTGATAAAAAAATTTCGAATACGGTGTTTGGGATTTTTCCGGGCCGGGGAATAAATAATAAATACGATATCTATGGTACACACACCGTGTACGGCGAATGCGTATGTTGGGCACCGAAACTCGGGCGGCGGCGGCGGCGGCGCGCACGGGAGTCGTGTGTGCGCGTTTACGTCGATAACTGCCCCGGCAACGCACAGTCGCGGAGGATTATTATACATACACCCCCTCCCCCCGTCCCCCTACAATATATGCGACCTCCCATCACCCCCCCCCCCCTTTGGGACAAATCCCTCGGGATATAATAATAATATAATACTCTCGTTTCGTTTTTTTTTTCTCTCGCAAAAATGTTAATATACCCCCCTCATCCACACACACACACACGTTGCCGGGCCCGCGACCAGGCCGGTAAAAAAACAGGATTTTCATGCCGCGGGAGGCGCGAGGGTTTTTTTTTTTATTTGTATTGTTATTATAATAATGAAATAACGACGACGACGACGACGACTACAACGGCAATAATAAAACAGTAATAATAACGGTGGCAGCGGCGGCGGCGGCGGCGGCTGCGGTGTGCACACATTGAGCGTTCATTGAGCGTCAATCGTGCGTGTATGAATGAAAATAACGCCGCGCCGCCAAGGGTCGCGCTCGACATACACGACCGTCGGCGGCGGCGGGTGGCCCGCAGAAAAACGGCCTCCGGATCCGTTGGCGGACGGGCGGGCGGAGCGGAACGGTCTCCGGACCGCCGCCGCTGCCGCCGAGGCTGAGGCGGCTCCGAGGAACGTCAGCGGCGGCGATATAAGTGGGTGGCGGCGGCGGCGGCGACGGCGGCGGCGGCAGGAGAGCGCCCGCGACTATATATTCTCGCCACGCGCCCTATCGATCGAGGCAGCCGCCGCCGCCGCCGCCGCCGCCGCCGCCGCTGAACTTCACCTCCGCGCCGCTACGGATACTCGAACGGGACGGACACGCACGCCGAACCGTATAATCTTATACGCGCGCGGACCGTGGTACCGGTACGACAGCGCCTCTTGGTCGTTTTACACATTATACGAGCGGGCTGTTTATATAATTATCGGTATACATCGGAAGATAATGAGGGGGTCTTTTACGTCTGTACGCTACGAGTATCAATTTCGTTATATACGAAATGGGTTTAGTCCCTTCTCCCTTTACCAAATGATTTACAGGGATAGTTTCGGGGATCATACTGCGTATTCGACAATTAGAATTCAAAAGGGAACCTATAAAAAGTGATTTTTTTTTTTTGTAAACGATTAGTCAGTGTTTACGAACTCGTGTTGTAGGGTAATAATGAGCTAGGGCGGCGCGAGCTACAAAGGGACGTTTATATTTGAATTTCGTTGAAAGTTTGACGGACCCCGCGTATGCGTACAGCACATATCAATAGGGTCGCCGTCCGGACGAATTTAGGGGATCGTCGTGCCGTCGATGGCCCGCGGCGCCCGGGAGACTCGCGATCCATAGCGCGGAAGGGAGCGGGGGGTTAACCAGCCCACCGCACCCTCCCTCTGAGAGCCGCGCGGTTGTCGGCTTTTAATTACTCGAGTTCGAGCGGCCGAATCGAACGGCACCGCCCGCAAATGTTCCCGCCGATTCCGTCGTTCGACGGTTTTCGTCGAGTTCTTCCCAATCTTTTTCGCGCGGATACAGGTGACGCGGTTTTTTACCCAATTATACGACACCCCCCCCCCCCCCCCGATTATCCGTCTTCCCAGCTACTCAAGAAAAAATAAGAGTCCCCGCGTTTAGCTACCACACTGCCGTCCTATAAATATCCTATGAACCTACACGGCCTACCCATACTTTTTCCAATCTAATGCCCAACACTTTCCCACATTTATATAATTTAGAGGCGTACGTACAGGTTTAGGTAGAGAAATTTAATTGAAATAAATGTTAGTGAACGCATTCACTTTAGATTCCTTGAGATCGTAGCAGTAAAATACGATTGTGATGCCTAAATTAATATTAAGTTCTGAAGGGTTCACTGGATAGCCTCCTTCATCAAGCCATCATGTTATTGTTATATTTGTCTATTCTATGTACAAAGTTATCGTATTTGCTTGTTGTGTTTACTCAAACGCAGATTGTAAGTTTTTCTAATAAAAACAAACAAAAAAAGTGTGCCGAATGTAGCTATATATTAAGTGTAACTAAGATTTTTTTTCCGAGATGGCACAATTTCGATTAGTGACGCGGATTTTGTCGCACGGCGCTATTTTATTTGAAAAAAAAAAATTTTACGATTACCAACAATTTCGCTGAACAATTAAAAAAAACTGATTGAAAGGGCTACGAGGAAAACAAATTTGACCCCATCCACCGTGCGCCATTCAATTTTCTCCCCACACTCGTTGCCCCGCATTGTTATGCGGATCTGTCGCCCGCACTAAACTTTCGCTCGTCGTCATCGACTTTGCCCACTTGAATTCAAAAACTCGATTACCCCACCTCGCGCACCACTGGCACCGGACAAATTTAGTTTTCTGCACTACTTGTACACCAGATAATATATATTTATATATATATATATAGTTCTCTAGACGTTATAAAATCCAATTTTCTTCAGAGATTATTTATTTTGAATTTTCACGTTTACACACTCGTACACGGTGTAAACCGTCGTCGCCGTATACGCAGGAAGCGACCGACATCGAATTGGCCGTTTCCAAAAAAGAAAAAAAAATATATATATATAAAATATAACGATTACTATAAACACGATCGCACAATGTATGCGTAAAATACAGTTGTAGCGGGGCAATAGAGATTCTATTATCCCAATATATTATGTAAAAAAAATGGTAAGTGTATTTGGCGAATCGTTCCGTGCTCAGAGCACACGCATCCTGTTCGTCGTTTACGACTATTGGAAAAAATTACCTTAAAAAAAAAAAAAAAAAAAAAAAAAGGTAAAATATTGCTCACGGGCGAACCACCGTTGTGCGATGGAAAAATGGGAAGGATAAATAATATAGAAGGAAATTCAATTCATAAATCGTCGATACCGAATAACGATTGATGAGAGGAGTTCGGTTAAACATGTTTTTTGTATACGATTTTCGTCAAATGTTAAACTTCAAACTTAGGCTTATAAAAATCTCGACTATGGATTTTTTCTATGTCCGTAAGAACAACTTTAAATGAACCTCGTGTACAATTTCAAAACGTTTTTTTTTTTTTTTGCCAAAACAATTTTATCCACATAAAACTAAATAAAGACTACTATAAAACTCTAAAAACTCTAGAATTTGTTGAAAAATTAACCAGGAGTGGAAAAGCATACAGTTTTTTTTTTAACGGACTTACTACGAACAAATAAAATCGAAAACAACAGAGACCGTTATTGCGTAAATATTCCCGTTTTCCCCTACTACTAAAGAAACTACAAGGATAAAATTATTTTCACAATACACCAATATGAGATCCGAAATGCTCCAAATAAGCTCGTTTTGTCGTTTTTCGTTTGGAGCAATATTTCTGGTAGAAAATTTGTTAACAGATAAAAAATAAACGCAACATATAAGTAAAACCTATATAATATATTCCTCGCTACGTTTAAAATAGGCGAAAAAAAGTAAGATGGTGTAATACATTTTCGTCCGTTGACTTTCCATGAAATCGAATAACTTACGAAAAACGTAATTTTTCTTCATTGGACTTCAATATTCATCAAACCGATTATTATTATTTTTATACGTTATTACTTCAAAAATATTATTTTCAAATAAAATGTTGTCAAATCCCATTAGTGGATTATTCTTATTATTGACATTTTTCATAAAAAAAAAAAAAAAATATTACAAATTTCGTGATTTACCGACAAAATTCAATGGTGAAATCCCCTTAACCGAATTCTCTCACCCCTCCCCCCCCAACCAAAAAAAAAAAAAAAAAAAAAGAAACCCGGGCCAACGAATTCTTTATATATAACAACTTTCGAGTTAATCGTTGGGTTTTGGGATTATATGTATTTTACGTATTATATTACATTACGTATAAAAAGTAGTATTTTTTTTCTTCTTTTATTACGCCGTACTTATTAAATTGTTCAGTTGGTGGAAAAAAAAAAAACAAAAACGAGTAATTAAATTCCGAAACTTCTTTTTTTCTCGTATACAATGACCGGGAGCGGTAACGTATTTATACTGAGTAGACAGTAGATTTCACAATACATTTTTTATTTATTGTTTTTTAGATTCTGAACAAAGCGAATAAATTATTGGTTGTACTATGACGTGTTTTTACTCGGTTAACAATAATCGTAGAGCCTTGGAATTTCCCAAAATATTAATATTAGGCCTTCTAGGCGTGGTCGATAAATTTTCAAAACGTTCTGACCATTTTTTCAAAACTATTTATAGATATTTAACTTATTTTTTTTTCTCGAATATATTGAATAAAACTGGTTTGGCCGATCAGAAATGCACGAAAATCTGACACAAGGTTCATCATAAGTTGTACTTAACGATGAAAAGGAAAAAAAAAATTGAAGGTAACGTAATAATTCTGTTTTGTTAGCGTTAAGTGTAAATTTTGATTAAAAATCTCAAAAAATGTCCAAATACGTTTGACCGAACTTCGCTGAGAATCGTTTTTCGTTAACAATAATTGATCACCTCTGTATCCTACCTTCTTGACTTACGACCTATAACGTGACTCGTCCATGGTGAGGAGTACGTGTCTCGTTCTTTTTTCTTTTTTTTTTAATCACGTTTAGTATTTTGAAATACCCCGTACATTGGCTGTAATCAAACTATTTTTGTTTGTTGATATCGCCGCTGTTCCGAAATGGTTACCGAAAGCACCCTTTACACACTTACGCCTTTGAACACGCGCATTATTTTATAGGCAAATCCTCAGTGGCACCGAATCTTCGAAATCGATACACAGCAGGTTTACTTCGTGCGCAATTCCCTTTTATCGGCCTGCTAAAAGTGATTGTTGTTATTATTATTGCAGCGGAGTAGCCAAGATTTCTCAACGGAGAGGGCCAAAAATAAAAAATAAAAAGTCTTAAATTACGGATTATTGCCTTTATTAAATTAAAAAATATCCTATGCTTAAGTTAGTCAACACAATTTGAAAATAAACTACATTACACTATAATAAAGTAGCAATAACACGAAACAATCAGAGACGAATTTACAATTTTGGTGTGCCCTGGGGCACAGTTCCTTGGCGCTTTTTTTAAAGTATAACTATTGACTATGATACCGGTTGGTTATTAAAAAACACAAATATTTCCAATACGAACATATAGATTTAAAAAAAAAAAATTATAATTTTCTACGTGTATTTTGTTTTGCAAATTAATATTATAATGTCATCAAAGTTCATATCTACTATAAATGCAAATTCAATAGAGACTTCTAAGGACGACCATCAGTCATTCTATACCTCAAATAAAATTTTACCCTGTTCATTGCTGAAAACGATCTATCAGCTGAACAATTGAATTGGACATTGGGTAGCATAATTACATTCTTAATGCTATATCTAGGTAAGGAAACAGTTTTTGTAGTTTTTTAGTACTGATAATTTTACAAGTATCTAATATAGTTTTAGGTATTTTGTTTTCAGTTAAACTCTTTAAATAATTTCCGAATTGTATACACTCGTTAAAGAAGAAAGATCGTTTTTATCGGTGACCATTATCATTTATCGCATGGTCGCGAGAGAAATAACTTGGATTGATCAGAGTGAGAAAGAGAGAGAGATTTATGTAAGTCATTCGCATATTGGTTCTAAAATCTACAACTATCTACTTTGGTATTACACATGGCAGGGCATCTATTATAAATTTTGTCTATTTTGTCATGATTATAATAAAAAATGTGTCGTGATAATGATATAAAATAATTATTTTATGATGTTTTAAGATTCTGAGGTCCTCTCAAAATTTGACGCACGGAGCCAATGACCCTCTTGACGCGGGATGCGGGTGGGTGGTGCGGTCTCGTCTACTGTCACCGGAATGCATAATCACTCCCGGGTGTGTTCCGTATAGTCTATAAACTTGCTAAACTGCTAAAATTCGTTACACTTGAAGACCGGAGCAAGTGTCTGGTGGAAAAGTTGTTACACATACACACTATAAAAAAAAAAAAAACTTAAAAAAGAATAACCTCGTGTGTGTGACACGTGTGCGAGGTTACTATTTGCTTGAGAATTATTAATTTAGCTCGTATATACATAATAATATAATATTATTGCGCTTTTAGCTCGGTTGTTATATACCGTCTCACTCTTATAATAGGTATAATTCTCGTTTTTACACCCATATCCGGACGTTCTTTAACAGTGGAGGGAGGATGGTGAGTTTTTGCTTAACCACCCGATCATCTTGCTCCTATCACCGGAACGTTACCAAACGAATATTTTATATATATATATATATATAAATTTTATTAAAGCTGCGTACACGTCCAAAGTTGTGGTTGGAAGTACGCCAACAGCTGTTGCGAGACGCGAGTATACGTCGTTGTCGCCCCGGCGAAATTGTCGTAGCCAAAAAAACGTCGGCCGCTGGTTCTATAAGAGAACCGACGATTGAAAACCGTTTTCCAAACGTCTTTTAACGCACCATACGATTTATGGATAAACGTTGGTTTATAACTTTGCAGACATACAAATCGCGTTGAACCCTATGGCATAATGCAATTACGATATATAGTTAAAACACCGGACCTTGCGTGGGAAATTTGGACGGTATTGTCTATAAGCTAATTGCATTCATGGGCCCAAAGCGACGGTAAATCATTGCGATCAAAAATCAATTCGGAGCGGAGTAGTATTAGTCGAAATTGTATTCCTTGTAACCAAGATATCCCAAAAATCGACAAAACAAAACCGACGTATCGACATTTATTGTCAGTTCTTTATATTTTTTTTAGAAAACTCGTTGGTGATCTGGACATTTTTTTCAAGTATCACCGGTTGAAAATTACGCATCTTTTAGGGTATGAAATGGAAAAATCGGAACACTTTTACTAACTAAAAAAGTATTTTCCGAGAAATGAAAAAAACACCATAGTTAAACTAATAGTTAGGTTCGCTACGACCAGAATCTAAAATACCGAAACGGTTTTGAAATAGTTTTTTTTTTCAATTTTTTTAATGACCTTTTAATTTTCAATGGCTATGATTATTGTTTAGCGTACGGAAATTCGAAAACGGATTTTTAAAGTCGATTCATTACGATTTTTTATTATTATACACACAACACTAGTTTATAGTAATAATGTATGCAATAATACTTTGTGCTAATTCACTCGAGGTCAATTTAATTACTGCGTGAATACGCAGTATCCCTTTTATTATAAGTTCGTTCCTTAAAATAAGTATATTTTACAAGTTCCGAGTGTATTTAAACAATTTTTTTTATTTTTCATTTATTATTATATATAAAGTTTTATACTATAGTTTAGCAAACATTTTATATACGTTTATTACACGCACCACGTGCGATAATAATGTATAAAACTTTAATACGTGTAAATGTGTATAGGTACATGTTAAAAACTATATTAACAACGTACACGAGTAGGTGTACGTATATATTTAGTAGACGGTATACAAGCGTATCGTTTGCATTATCGTTTTATCGTTTTACTTTTTTATTTTTCTATTTTTATTTTTATTATTTACATGAAATCCGTCGTTGTTCCGTCGAAATCCGTAAGTGCGGCGTCCGGTTTTAGTCGCGATCGTTAAACTGTTATTATAAAAAAAAACAACCGAGTATAGGCGGAGAATTTGGACCGAATTTCCGTGTATAACATAGACCCGAGGTTTATGTTATACACGGAAAAATGGACGGCTATAGGTTTAAGAGAGAGAAAAGTACCGAGGACGAATACTGTCAAGAAAATGATAGCGTACAATAAATATGAATCATGAGATCTTATGGTCAGCGGAAGAGAGATAGGTTAGGAGAATGAGACTTGAACAACAAAGATCACAACATTGTCAGAAACATATTGCATACAGTTTAGGTCCTATCGTTTATCCAGGGGTAGGTAATCGACCAACTGTGTAAAACTTATCATAAACCTGATTATTCAAATTTTACAATAAATATAATTTTTCGAAATAGGATGAATCATTTTGAAACACATTGTATATATATAACGACAAATTGCTTTTAACCACGATTCATTCTACGCGTTTAAACGGAAAACTATTAAAAATACAAAATATAATAATAATTTCGTTCTATAGGGGCCGGTACACGCGTTAGTATATGACACGTTGAGCATCAGCCATGAACAAATAAAATAAATACGTTTTTTTTATAATATTAATAATAATTATTATCGAATACTTACGAGAAAAAGTGTATTTGTCTAACCTCCTGCAGTTTTATGTCGATCCGTGTACAAATTATGTACAGAACACGAACACACCGGCTTTTATTATAGTTTAATCTTATTTAATAATAAAAATCCCACTAAAAATAAGAAAAACTGTTGGGCAAATTATATTGTTTCTTATCGTTCGCATTAATAGATTAACGTTGCTAATCGTATATGGCTACCCAGTACCAAGCATCATTGACCAGAACACAATCGGCTATCTAGTTATTATATATGTCTGTTGGGTATTACATGTGATTACAATTTCGGAAATTACTTTGTCAAGATATTTTCCAAGGAGACGACGTTTCTGAAATTCAAAATCATTTTTTTCTCTTTTTTCAAATAAAACTCGAATTTGTACATTTGAAACAAATGAAAAGTCGATATATGCTTATATATCATGGTTGGCGGAATAAGTGTATGAATCATTTGGGAAATATTAAACGATTCTATAATCGATGATTGAAAAGAATCACCCAGTATAATATTATACCCGTATATTGTCTGAAATGTATCGATGGGGTTTTTTTTTTTTTTGTTGTTTAAACTGTCTTGACTATACTATTATATAGGTAATAATAATATTATATCGCGTTATTTTTTTTTTCTTCTCCCGCCGAACGGAACACTGCCATAACCATTACCGGTATATGTAAATTTATCGATTTATTTTGTATTTTTTTTTCCAACAAGTTTTCACGCGAGCACCTCAAATCCGCATTTTGTATTCAGTGTTAAAAACGGAATATGTGTGTTCGGAAAGCTCGTCAATAATAATAATACATTATACTATATCGTATTTATATAAATCAATTGTACGGAAAATAAGAACTTTGTAAGATTTATATACAGAGACGTATTTAGTGGGGCATGGGCGAGAGTTAGCCCCGCGTGGGAGGCAATATTTTAGGAGTGACGATTTTTTTTTTTTTTTTTTTAATGTTAATGCTGAAAATGTATTTATTAATTTGTTTTATAAGTTTATATTACTATACATGTAAACAGTCGACAATATTAATAATTGAATGCTATTATAGCTAATTTGTTTAAATGTAATTAATAGTAAATTAGTGATTAATTAATTAGTATTATTTTTTTTTAAGGACGGTAAGAATTATTAGGGCGCCAAAATATCTAAACACGTCATTTAATACAACGGTTTCCAAAACTGTTTAGCCTCACGACGCCCTTTTGGAACTGAAATTGTCTCATTACGCATATAATATACCTTGATGACCTTATTATTTTTTTTTTTAAATATATAAAACAAATTTTTAATAGAAAATTCGGAAATATTTATTTTGTAGTAATCGTATATATTTTTAGACCAGGGTCGACCTGGCCGACGGTGCGACGAACACTTTGGGAACCGCTGACCTTAGCTATTATTATTTATCGTTATGGTTGCCTATCGAAAAAAAAAAAATACAACTACGAATTGCATACAATTTAATAATAGACCCGAAGTGCCGTCCGAAAATCGGAAAAAAAAGGTTACCAGGAGACCAGACGACGGTCTGCCTGGTAACAGGTGTCTGCCCGAGCGAGATTTATCGACAACAGCTTATGATCTTCCGGTAGACAATTTTTGAACATTCCTGAAGCTTAAGAAAACTGTATTTAATAAAACGTCATTAATATGTGGTAACCGTAACCTGGTTGTTTTTGAACGTATGTGGGTGTCTTTACTAGTATATGGAGTTATAGTATGCACATTTCATATTAAAAGTACCCCCCCCCCGTCTGATTTTTAGACCGAGTATATTTCGGTGGGATTTGATAATAGAAAAGTGGCTCTGACCCCCAACACAAGTCCCTCACATAGATGGATTTCATAAAATCCCTTCCAATGGACTTTGTCCGTAATCGTCGCCGTAAAAGTCCATTGGAAGAAATTTTACGATGTCCAACTACGGGTGGGACATGTGCGGCGTTCCAAGCCAAATTTTTTTGGCGTTTAAACCACTCTGCTTTCACTAAATCTTGCCGAGATATACTTGATCCAAAATTCGTATGAGGAATTACTTTTAATGTTTAGTGCCCATAACAGTACTCTGTATACTAGTGATAATCCCACCCGCGTGCGTTAAACAACTACCGCGTTACGGCTATTTATTGAAATTCCTTAAAATGAAAACATTTTAAGGAATATTCGAAAATTTAGAACCAGGAGACCAGAAGTTGACGTCGATCATCTGCGCTCGGAAGGACACTTGTTGCCATGCAGACGGTGGTCGGCCGGTAAAACAGACAAATCATACCCTAGGGATAACTATACCCCCCCCCCCGGTAAAATTATACTAGGATTATCATACTCGGCAGAACCAAAATTCTAGGATTATATTCCCCTTAAATTCATAATAGAAAAACCATACCTCCTCCCAGGGAAGGTTTGAAATTTTTATTCCTTTAATTATATTTATTCTTAGACCAGAGTTATCTGGTCGACACCGTAGTGCACGTATTGGAACCGCCGATTAAATATAAAGGTACGTTTTTAAAGACGAGTCAATTATATTGTACGGTTTATTTCAGATTCCTAGTGTAGAGAGAAAGTTTCATTTTTACTGATTTTACTATGATGTGTGCTATATATATATATATTTTTTTTTTGTCTGTTTATATATATTATGTTTATTTGTTGTAATTCAGTGAAAAATATCGTAGAGATTTGACACTTTCACAGCATCTATATAATAGGCATTATCAATTTTTTATACATTTTTTAAAAATTTAAAGAAAACTAACAATTAAAATGGATTCTATGGTTTGGTCACGTAATGAGAAGAGGTTAACACGAGCCAGTTAGGACAGCTATGGAATGGAAACTTTAAGGAAGAAGGCCTAGGGGAAAATTCAAGAAAAGATGAATTGGCGTAGTAGAAGAGAATTTGGAAATCCTGGGAGTTATAAACTGGAAAGAAGCCGTTCGGGATACAGACAGGTGGCAAAAACTCTTAGAGAGTTACCATTAGAAAAAGGATAAGATAATTCTACTTATTTGTTATTACTAACTATATAACATTATTATAGCCTATAGACAGGAATTGGCAGTAATCAGTTGCATGTATTTTAAGTTACGTGACTCGGTCACTTATGTAAATTGTAGCGATTATAGTGACAGCATCATCTTTGAAATGCAACTCGTTATAAATTCGTGTTTTAAATTATAATAAAATATACACGTGTCCTAAGAAACGAAAATAGTCTTGAATCGGAATTTCGGCGATTATTCGAAAAATGTTTTCAATTGTTGATGACAACATCTCCAAACAAATCCATAGAATAATCGAAAATCGTACAAATATAATTATTTAAATGTTGTGACTTGTAATGCAACTTATAGTTGTGTAACTGTAACTTGTAACCACGCGGTCACGTGAAATTAGAGTGACTTGTAACTGTTGCCAACTGTTACGCTATACACTGTAACTCGGCCCGTCCCCGACTATGCTCGGATTCGTTCGTAATTGAGATTGGAAATCTTTAGGATTAAAATACCTACATTAACGTATAATTATGTTCCGTTCTCTTTGTTCGTCTTGTTTTGTCAATGAACCTACGTTCAAGGACAAATAGTGATTAGGATTATTATCTGACAGAGGGTGAAATGTACAACGAATATAGGGAAGTCCGCGGCCACGGAGTCTCGACGATATACCGCGCTATACCGGGATACCGAATATCCGGTATGATACCGCGGTACAAAAATAAATACCGTATATCCGGTATCGATTGCAATATGAAGCCCGTTCCTATAATACAAAAAACCCCCCTAAAAAATAAAATTAAAAAATATTACGTTTAAATCGAGCGTACTGAACAGCGGCCGTACATTATCGTATCGGCGAATATATATTATTTTTTTTTTTAAAGGCAGAGTACTCGGGTTGCGTGATTAATCGACAAAAGGTTCATAATATGACGTGTAATTAGATATATTGTACAATATAGAAATAATAATAAAAAAAAAATAATTGTGTGCGCGCGCAATCGGTCGGTCGAGTATTGTACGTGCGCTTTATAACATTGTGTGTGCGCGACGACGGTTGAAATTTTAATTTACATAATCGGATGAAAAAAAAAAAAAACCGCTGCAAAAAATAATTTCTAATAAAAAAAAAAAAAAAAAAAAACGAGAGAGAGAGAGAGAGAGAGAGAAGAAGAAAAAATACAACAACGCTAAAACATTAAAAAAACTATTCAATATTTCGAATAAATTACCGGGGATTTTATTGTTTTGGGGTGTGTACGGGCGCGTCCAACAGATTTTTCCTCTCTGCCGGACGTGCCGTTATATAATTTTGTATATTCGGTCGACTTTCGTCCGGTTTCCGTCATTAATATCGGTCGTTTGTCATTGTATATATATATATATATATATATATATTTTATTGTATCGAATTGTATTGTGTACGCGTATCGTATAAATAATTATTGTGTTGTTCGCATTTTCGGTCGAAAACAAAACGAAACGTAAATAATTTCGACGACAGTGTGTTTTCCCTATCGTTATATGAACGTAACGATAAAACGAAAACATTACAAGGCGTCCGAAAAGAATTAGAGGGTCGCGATTGAAAACGTGACCACCCATTGACGAAATGTTCGAAAAATTTGGAATAAAAATTATCGACTCCGATAAACGATTTACTTAAATATAAATTTAAACGGGTGCCTTGCTGTATTTAACGATACAATAGAAAACGCGTGGCAATCGCACAACGATTGTAATTCGCCAATATTATGTTTCATTACCGAACGCAATTTAATTTCGATATCAAACCGATCTGCCGTTTAGTCGATTTTACGGTTAAGTCAAGGGTAGTTATTACAACTAGGATTTTGTAGCAAATGCTTCATTTGATGGGAGTCCGATAGAAAGATAATTGTTATGTATAAATACGTTTTGAATCGTTATGATTACAATTTACTTTATTTTGCTTTTTTCCATAAAATGTGCTTTTTTTTTTTTATATTTTCCCCATTTGGTACTTTTTTCTTAATTTTTACATAATTTTTCATAAAAATTTAACATATTTCTATGCATATTATACTTCGACTAAATTATTATTGCCAGAAATTATAAAACCAGTAATAAAAGGATGACTGATAGAACACAGGTACTGTGTTAGGAGCAAAACACAAGTTAGAAGAAGATAATGGTGAAGTAGCGAAATTGATTTTAGAAAAGTGCAATTGTGTTTTTACAAAGAATAATGGATGGGTAGAACTTCAAAAAATCAATAGCATTCACGATGGCACTGCATTAAACATTAATGTGGAACAGTATGATCTAAATGATTTAGTTGGTATGATATATGAATTATCAATTACTTCAGTTGATGTGGAAAGATCATTTTCTATGTTTAAAATATATTAGCGCCTAATAGGATGAATATCAACGAAAGTAACTTGACATAAATTTGTTTTTTAGAATAAATTTAATAAATATTTTTTTTTTTTTTGTCTACTTAAAATGCTTTTTCAAGAATTTCTTTTGCTACAAAATCCGAGCCCTAGTAATTATATTTTATATAGTAGTACTAATCAATTTAAATAAAATTATTACTATTGATAATGCAATTAACAATTTATTCGGGTCGTCCGGCGGCGGACGAGGCTGCACTGTTTGTCGGGCGTGTCCGCATCGCGCACTAGTGCGCGAAACGTGAAAACGGCGGGAAAAAACATATTTAAGCCGACGTTCGAGCGTTTTCAATAAAACAAAAACAGCCGATTTCAACAATGAAATCTTTTTTTTTTTTTGAATGAAAAATCGTCCATTTCGCAAAACAGAGCCACGGGTGACGGTGCATTGTATTATATTCCGGGTTCTAAAATTATCGTGAAAATTAACAAAATTAGTTTTTCATTTCAATACATTATAATAGTATCTACAACAGAAATGTACTATTTACTATTATACGCAAATTATTATAGATTGATTATTAGTGGGCAATATTATTATTAATTGCACAATATACACGAGTATTTTCATTCGGTATTTAAAAGAATTATCAATAAACATTTCGCTATTATATTAAGAAGCCATTTCGTATATATATATATATTTTTTTTTTAATTGAAACAGTTATAGGTAATACAAGTTAACCATTTACGATTGTATTATCAAATCATGTTTACGGTGATTTTAGTTTTACGTTTGAAAAATCGCGAATATAGTCTGCCCGTATACAATATACCGTTGATTAAACAACATAGAGTACAAATCAATGATTGATACGAAATCGGTCAGTCAGTGTGGCCGTCTAATCGTGATTTTATAAAACACATTACAAGAGTACATAGGAATCTACCGAGCTGTGGGAAATGTCACTTTTGAAATATTTCGTATTCATAAACGTAATTATATTGTACCAGCGTCTCGGCCAGCACCTAGGGCGCGTTCACACGCGGTGGTTACATATTGACCAGTGGCGCGTAGCCGGGAAAATATCGAAATTCCAGTACACATTTAAAATTCCCAATAGGAATTCCCCGCCCGCGATATTGACTGCTCGTGCGGTACGCGTCGTGGTATCGTCATTGTCGCACGGGCCACGTCGTACCCATACATTTACGGAAATGCGCGGTCGCGATGTCCGACGACCCGGGGTCCTGGAGGTGTACCCCGGGAAATCGCAGCGAGGCGCGTTTGAAAAATCGCCTTTTCCCCGCACCGGCGGGCCGGGCGCCGTCGCGTGCTGGTAACGTCGCGCCGTTGGCCGCATACGGCCACCGTTCCGCCCGGCCGTTGTCGGGCGCGCCGCCGCCGCCGCAGCCGCCGGAGCGGGGACAGCGCGCAACAAGTACCGACCGCGGACTTGGGGCGAAGCCAGCAGCTCCGCGGCCGCGATATCGTAATATACACGCATATACTCGTCAACACAATTATTTCATAAATGTTGTTTTTCCGTCGGTAATTAAACCGTTTCGCCATAATTTAATAGGAAAACTTGTGTACGCGAAGATTAATTATTATCGGCATTGTTGTTGTTGTTGTTGTTGTTGTGGTCCGCATAGTATCGAACCGCGGGCTCCACTCGGCGGGTTTTGACGATTTCACGGTATTCCCGGTAAATGCGCGTGCGGCGCTTGACGGATAGCGGGTGGTGGATGGGACGGTATGTGTGTGTGTGTGTGTGGGGGGGTAGGGGGTAGTGAAATTGCGGTACAACGGCCCCGGGGATCGATGCCACAGCGCGGCGCGCCGGTGAAATTCAAATGCACCCGCGAGCCGTGTGTAACTCGGCGCGCCAAACTCGAATAAGACGTAAACAAAAAACCCCCTGCCCTCTCCCACGTAGATACACATAATACAGTAAACGCATTCACGTACATCGTCGCCTCCGTTCTTAATCGGGTGAATTATATATGTTAAAGTGTTGGAAAACGGACGGGGCGTTTCGAAAACTTAATTTCTACATCACCGCGTCGAGCTTTCCGCGTCAGCTAAAGTCTACCGACGGGTGACGGGCAACGTCGTGAATCCGAGGTGCGCTCGAGTGACGTTTCCCCGGCACGGTGTTCGATATTTGCTTTTCGCGTGCCCGGTACCGCCCGACATCCCGTATCCCGACGCACACGACGTGCGCGGTACTGTGGGGCGGACGCGCACAGAGTGGCCGTCAGATCGCCGTCGGCACGGAACACTCTGCCGGTACTCGACGTTCCGATTGCGCGTGCTATAGCGAGCGAAGCACCGGCGCTTAGGTGCTAGCGTGTGAACGAGGAGAAAGAGAGAGCATAAAAAAAAAAAAAAAAAAAAAGGAAAAAAAAAAAGAACCAACGAGGTAATCATTTCGCGAGGTCCGTAGGAAATCCCGATAATGGATGTATATAAAGAGGGTAGGACGCATGCTCAAAGAGGGGAGGGTGAACTCGTCGTCGCGCGCGGTGTCGGCCACACGGGTGTAGGGGGGCGGTAGTCGTCGGCGGCCGATCCAGCGCGCCGCGCACAGTGTCGCTCGACGCGCTCATCCAGCCGCGGCGGTCTCCGTGCGCGCCACTCCACCGCGTCCTCACCGCTCATCGGCGCGCGCGCGTCCTTTTCATTGCGCGCGTTTGCGTTTACGTAGTGTGCGTACGAACGCGAGCGTGCGTCCGTTTGTCCGTGTGCGTGGGCGCGCGCGTGTGTGTGCGGGCGCGCGAGCGAGCGAGGTGAGCCAACACAGTGTGTGTTAGTTATAATGTGTACAGTGAGCGAGCGCAGCGGTGGTGAGTGCACGCGCGTACGGCGGGTTTAATAATAATATAATATTTATGCGGTCTCGCGCGTCGTCGACGGAAACAACTCTAACGATAGCAACACTAATGATAATAACAACAACAACAACGACAACAACAATAATTAAACAGTAATAAAACGAGTACTAGCGATATTCAGTGATTTTTTTTCTATTTAGAATTTGTGGAATTTTCGAACGCGTCTCCGGCGGAAACCGTATCCGCGCGTAACACCCGTAGTCCGCGTAACCGTCGTCGCAGCTATCGTATAGCTTATCGTCCGTCGCGCGCTTCACTCCCCCCCCCAACCGCCGTCGGTCGGCGGCCGTGGTGAGCGGTGCTGCAGCGGCGGCGTGTGCTGCTGCAGCCGCCGCGGCCGCGGTGCATCGGGCCGCCGCCGTCGCTTACGCGGACGACGACGACCACGCTGTGGCCGCCTCCTCCGACGTTGAGGTCGCGACGCCGGGCGTCACGACCGCCGCGACCACGGCTGCAACGACCGCGACCGCGGCCACGAAAACCGTCTGCACGACCATTACGACCGCCGCTACCATGCCGGCTGGACACACCGGCTCGGGACACGACCAACACTGTTCGTCGTCCGGCGGCCGGCCGTCGTGAACCTCGCCCCCGTGGTCCGTAGCGCGCGGGCGGCCGCCGCCGCCACGCGGTCCACGGCCACTCGCACCGACGTGCACCGGTCACTGTCGCGTCTGATGCTGCTGACGGGCCGAACATCCCAACGGGACCAACATTTCCCGGATCGAGTTCGTTGAGAAATGGGGGCTGACCCCTGTCCTCAAACCGAGACAGGACCCACGCCCCCGGGGTGCCAGCCTGGTAGACGGTGACGATGCCGGAAAGTACGTCTATATGATATAAAACAACTTTACAATATTATTATAATAGTGTATCTAAATATACGAGTTCTATTATTATGTAATGTGTGTAGGCGTGTGCCGTATATAGCGCGATAACGCGTATACAGAGGTGTCTCTGGTAAGTCGAATATCCCGTTGGTTTTTTTCTTGTTTTATACGTATATATATATATACACATTATACGTAATACAACCACACCCGCCCGCGCCCAATTGAGTCTTTGGGACTATAAACGTAATTTTGTGCCCCCCTCCTGTCGCCCATCCGCCGCGAATTCTTCATGCCCCCCCGTAGGGTGAACGCTGCCGCCAGGAAACGTGTTCCGTCCATTCGGGCGGACGCGCCGTGTTAAATGGTCTTTGCGACGTGCTCCTTACGCGCGACGCCCGTCCCCTTTTTTTCGCGGTCAATTAAACGCCGTCGTAATATTTCATCCGAACGCTTTTATTGCTGTCATTATTATTTTACGCGAAGAACAAGAAAGAAAAAAAAAAAACCCAACAACTAATAATTCGTGTAATCTTAGTACATACGTTTTGCGCGTTTCGCCGTCCGCAATCGATTCGGCGAGTCCGGCAGAACCTCCTCAAATATCAATATATACCAACATAATTATATGTTTACAATGTCGAAACACCGAGAATTCGGAAAATTGTTCGGGAATGGTCGCGAACATGAACGCTGTCCGCTCGTCGGCGGGTAGTCGTGCACGGCGGGGGCGGTCGGCGAACAACGCCCCGGCGAACGGGTCACCCGGGGGGAAACACGTCGTCCTTTGACATGAAAACGGGGAAAACATTGTTTTGTTTTTATTGTTTTGATGAGAAACTTTTTCTAATCGAATCCATGTTAATATATGGATATGCCGATCCACCGGCAGATCCATATTATGCGGTACCAAAATTCGGTAACGGTTACACTTGACGTTCGACGGAGAGGTGAGCAAAAATAGTAAAATACCCGCACCCATCCACATGTTAAAATATCTTAAACTTGTAAAAACGTGTCTCTAGAAAATTGTTTTAAAAATGTATAAAAAATCAAAAAAAAAATCGGAATTTGTCAGTAATTTTGCATTAATAATAAGGAATGTATTGCAGTAAATTGGTAATTTCAATGTTACTCGTTGATCCGGAAAACGTGAATACGGACACACAGATTGTAAAGTCCGGATATTAGTTTTGTTCAATATTAAAATATGTTACATGCTCGAAATAAAATGTTAAACATATTATCATGTTATAAATCATGATGATTAAAAATAAATCAGAAAACATAAAATTCCATTTTATAAAACTAACGATCCAATGGGTGGGGGAGGGGCGGTCCACCATTTGTCGTCCCTCTGATAACCTCCACTGGCGAATTTGTGGAATTTCGAAAAATTTGCGATCGGTTTTCACGCGAAATTTTATAATATTGTTTCAAATCGTGGGCCGCAACAATTTTCGGCGATTTTCACACGCGTACGATTTTGTCCTCTACTCGTAATAATATTTCGCGATATAAGTTTATTGTTTTCGTTTTATAGTCAATTGCAGTACTCAAAAAATGGGTGGGCGCGAGTACTGAAATGTACACTTTAGGATAAATTTACTTTTTTGTTCTCTTTCGGTACGCGCGTGCGCAATGAAACTTATATTTTCTGAAACACAAACATCTATTTTCGACACGAGATTCGAATGGTCTTATTTTTTTTTTCAAGACAACTATTATTGACACGATGTTTTTCTATCTCAAAATTTGTCTGAGATGGGGCTAGATTGACACCCGTATAAAATTTATTGATAACTATAGATTTTATTTTTTTAATCAAATTTTAGTCGTATGGTTTTATATGTATGTGCAGTTTGTACATGATTGTCCTATTGATTTACTGTTATTCCCCACAATAGGTAAATTTCTTCGCTTTTAAAGTAACGCGTTTTAAATTTGTTTTGATAAATTGAGAAAAAAATCATTATTTTTTCGTAAACTATAGACGAGCAAAAAAAATTGTATCGGACTAGTGTTAAAATTAGGTGTTATCATATAAGACTTTGTAAGTTTTAATGTGCACGCGATCACGTGGAAGAGAATTAAAATTTTTTAATTTATCCCTCCTTAGCGTATACGGTGTGACCGGTTTTTTTTTTTTAAGCAAAAACGATCACACTGTATGCGTTAAAGGCGAAAAGTCGTAAATATATCGAACACACTTGTTTATCGATATAATAATAATACTTTATAAGAGAAAACTTTTTTTTCTATTCTTTTTTACGACGGTAAGTCTAAATTCGATTACGTTCAAACTTTATTATTAGTATGTTTTGTCTTTGTACAACAATTATATTGGTTATATATATATATATATATGTAGCCTGTAAAGTTATTTGTTTTTAGAGAAAAATCGAGTAAATAAAAATAAAATACTTGTTCCGTTTTTGTACTATTTATATTGTCGATAGATTTTCGCAATTTCGATGCTTCAAATACGATATACTATAAATAAGTAAGGTATTTTCTCTACTCTTTTTTTTTTTTCTTTCTTTTATCTCGTTAACGCAAAACGTTATCTTTTATTTACATTCGCGGTACCAGGGATGTGTATTAACGAATCAAAAGAATTAAGTTGGTTTTAAATTTTAACCATATTTTTTTTTTTACATTGATTTACTTAATAGATAAAGAATTAACATTTGAATTATATCACGTTAAGTTTATCTGAACACAATATTAAATTTAAAAATCTATACCACTATTTTTACCATCGTATAAAAATAATTTATTTTATTTTTTTTTAGATTCCAAGCTTAATGAAAAATGAATTGGTTTTATTATAATGTATTACTTTTTTTTTTCCGTCGGTGAACAACTTATCTACAGGGCAAACTGCTCAGATTTTCAAGCCCCTTTGGCTGAACGAATTTTGAATCTAGTTGATGCTTTGGGAAGGCCAGTTTTTTAATTGTCGATGTAGTTTTCTTAATAATTAAGTAAGAACGTGGGGAAAATGGACAAATTTATAACCGTAAAGACCTGAAATTTTCACACAGTATTAATATTAGCTCTTTCTAAGGGTGGACAATATTTCAAAAACATGGCCATTTTTTGAATACATATAGGAATTTTAAGTTTTTGACTTTTTATTTTGTTTTATTTGGATACAATTGGTCTGGCCGACTAGAAACGATTGACAATTTTATAGAAGCTTACACATACGTATTATATTATATGTATTTACATTTATTTATTTAATTTTTTGTATTTGATATTTTTTTGAATATTTATGCGTAAAAGAATTTTCGTATTTTGTTTTTTCAAGTACAATTTTGTATTATTCCAGAATATACCTTCCGTGTAATTCGATTGCCATTGGTCATCCTTATTTTTGAAAAAAAAAAAAAATAATTATAATAACATACTCTAGGGGTTTAATAATTTTTATCATTATAATAAATATGTGTATAAATAAAAAAAAAAAAAAAACAATACAAATAAACTTAACTTAATTTAATAAGATAATTGAACGTTCAAAGTAACTTTAAACTTGTCCATCCTAGTTTATAAATAAAACAATTCATTTTTAAAGTGTGTACTCGTTAAATTTTTTTTTATTTTTCAATTAACTCAACTCACTTAACCCCATTAACTCGCCCGGCCTTGCGCGCGGTACGTTATAATAATGATAAACTACCCGTTTTTTTTTCTTCTTTTTTTTTTTTTTTTAATATGTATATAACAACAATGGTAATAATAATAATAATAATAATAATAATAAAACGCAAGACGATAATGTATAGGAAAATCGTAAATGTTATATTATATGGTATCCATAGCTGGGTAAAATGTTATGCGTGCGGGGAAATCGTATGCAGTGCGAAAGACCGGACAAGAACAACAAGAAAAAAAATTCCAATGCGTCAACGATAAAATCTCTGCAGACGAATTAATAACTCGTTGAACTTTCTGTTGTTTGTATACGTTATTAATTTATCGTGTTGTTTTATGTGTCGGCCGCCCCGCACCAGAGATAATATTATATAAATCCGAACATCGGAAAGTGGTTTCGCGATTTTGGCAAACGTTCTCGCGTTCAGTATATATTACTATTTCGACTTTATATATTTACACTACCGTATAGAACAATATTTATAGCGTGATCCCTGTAAAAATTTAACCGATTCTGTCCCGTTATTTTGTGTTTTATTCGATCGGGGTAAACAGAACCGCCGTCGTATATAATATAATTCATATACGTATATATATATATATATAAAAAACATCGGTCTATATACGTTTGTTACATTTTTTTTTTTTTTTTCTTTTCTCTGGCACTAGCGGTAGTCTTATAGGACGACATTATTCTTCCTAGCCAAAATTCTAGTGAGCTCGCCGCACATCAGCCGTTTAAAAATTCGAAAAGGCTCATATTTCAAATGTATATATACGCGTATATTTTCCGTCTCTATCTCGTTTATCCCCGTGCCACGACCAACACGCATTTGTTCCGTTCTTTAATATTTTTTTTTTATTATTATTATTATTATTACTCGCGGTTTTCACTTGGCCCGGGACAATCTTCTGTTTACCGAGACATTTTAATTGGGACGGGGCGGGGAAAATAAAAACCGATGTATTTATGAATACGCGGCGTGTCCACATAATATCAGAACGTTCAAAGCGAAACCGTTCGCCGTTTTACGGGGCACCGAACTGAAAAATTGCACATTTTTACCGTCCAAAAAAAAAAAACCAAATGGTTTTTTTATTTTTCGATTTCTGCGGGCCGCACCATAATAACAATTAAAATAACAATAAGAGGCGCGCGGGTTTAGAATTTTTTTCGACGGACTTTACGACTGTTGTGCCGTTTATGTTGTTACGACAATAAAATATTAGGTTGCGAATGCAAATTTTCTCAGACATATTTTCACGGACATCCCGTTTTATAGTTTTGCGAGTATAATTCGGTCTGCTCTATAGGCTTTTGTGCGGCACTATATATGCAAATTAATATACATTGTAATAATATATACACTCGTACAACAGTCAAGTTTTTTTTTTCTTTTTTTCCCTCAACAATTCCAGATAAAGTTCATGATTTCCACGATATTTTTACGAAAACTATCACCACAGAATGTTCCCGAAGAGTGTATAAATATTGTCATTGTAAATCGTTTGGACGGAGCTTCCTGAGTGGTGTACATATTATATTAATACGAAACGACGCAAGCAATATACAAAAAATGTGAGTGAAATCGAAATAAACGTAATGGGATACGAGTATGTAAAACCTTGTGCAGAGATTACTAAAAGATGTATCTAGATAAAAATAAAAGATGATAAAAGATAAAACACTATTTATGAGGAGAAAAAAAAGAAAAAGAAAAGATAAATATGTTAATTTTAATAATTTATCTATGTATATTATTTATATGTATACGAAATCAACTTTGATAAAATCAATAAAATGTTTAAAAATAAAATTTGAATTCATTTCAATCGCTTAAAGTCGATGAAATACTGCTCATAAAATTGATCTAGATAAATTATTATAGATAATACGATTATTCGTCAAAGATAATTCATCTAATAGTTAATTTTGTTAATTATCTAGTCTAGATAAAATTATATTTGATTCACTTTTTATCCAGATAATGCTCAACACTGAGCACGTAATACATTTTTGAGTATGTGTATGACGGATATCATCGTGTGGATTAAAAATATATATATATATATATATATATATATATATATATATATATATAAAACTAACTAAAATTATAATAAATTCGTTGAATGACGACCCACAGTTCGAATAAATAACGTCGAAGAAGGTGATTTTTTCGTTTTAATCACGAATCAGCGATTATCTACGTATATTTCGAGTAAATTTGATTGTTTTTGTTCAGTCATTTGGAATCGGATTATTTACAATAATATTTTGAAACTTTAACGGTGAAAAATATATAAGTTAATATTTGAAAATCGAAATTTTTTCGTGGCAAATGTTTATGGTATACGGAATAGAGGTAAAATGTTTAAAATGATTACAAATATAATCAAATTCATACGCAATCTTCGTAAGATAATCTTTCATGGAAAATAAATACCTATCCCTGTATATTGTTCCTAATGGTTTTTTTTACTACTGTATAAAATTAGGAATATTTCATAGGTAAATATCGTATAATTAATTACCGGGTGTTTTACTATAATAATACAACGTGGCAATTTCGCGAGATAGTTATACATTTTTTTTAAATATTCGTTACCCATATTAGCCTATCATACGTTAATTATCTATTAAAATACGTATGTTTTTTTTTTTTTTGTTACAATATTGATAATACAATTTTATAACGTGCACAAATATAATATTAAACAATTATACGCGTAACTGAAAAAAAAAAAAAAATCGATGATGGTATAGATAGATTACAAAACGTGATTTATTACACGTTTTCGTGTTCTCCTTAACGATTGAATATTATTCAATAGAAATAATACTTTTAACCACGCGACGTTATTAATTATTCTATAGGGTGTATCACAGTAGTTGTATTTGACGAAATATTTGGCGATAACACTTTATTATGAAAAAACAAAAAAACCATTTTGTTTACCGTGATATTTTTGGTTTTTTTTTCCTTTTAAGGAGTATTGTGTTTGTTCGGTAAATTCCAAATTCGTACGAAAGGGGCATAAGTATAAGTGTACGTTATGCGTTTATTCGAAAAACAATCAATGCGCCGAGCTTTGTCGGAATTTCGTGTTTATTTTTTCGCTATTCCTCAATAGGTTGTTGTGTTACAAATGTGAGGAGAACGGCGATTTTTATTATTCCGCCGCTGCCGTTTCTCTGGGTATACAAACGCACAGACCAAGGCGAATAGTCTCGATAATCGGTTGGGTCTCGGCGGCGGCGGAGGCGGTGGCGGTGGTGTTTACGGGTTTTGTCGGCGCGCTGTCTGGTCCGAAAAGTACGGTAACCACGGTTACCGCGGTCGTGTTGCTGATATACGTTTGTTCGGCGGTAATCAAAAAAATACGTAATTTTTTAATTATTTTTCTCGTTTTTATCACCGTGCAGACGCGTCGTCGGCACACGCGAGCGCCGGTGTCTGTTCGGACCTCTGTTATTCCCGTCGCAACCGTCCATATACCATACTCTTTGTTATACAACGGTAAATTGTTTTTTTAATTTTTTTTTTTTCCACACACACACACACACACACGGTGCGAATCGCGAACATAATACAAGTGCGTGCCTATGGTTTTTTTTTTTTTTTTTAGCGCGAGTTTTTCCAACAACCCTCGGGTCCTGAAGGGCTGATTGATGAGGACCCGCTGGCTTGGCCACCCGGTACGCCTTTCCGCCTATCCGCCTCCGGCGAGAGTCCCGCAACGTGTGCCCGACGCTGATCGCAGTCAGTCGATTTTCCCCCGCCAGTTTCGTATGATGTTTTTCAGTAATTGGACTGACAAAACCACGCGACTTGTAATCCGTGCCCACGGCCTAATAACAATATAACGCCGCACACTGTCCCGTATACGTTTCGTGCCCTTCCGTATAATTTTAATAATATTCCATAAAGGGGCGCACGAAAATAAAAAAATAAAAAAAATCCATACACGGCGGAAATATGAATTCGAAATCGTTAATAAATAACCAAACCGTCCGCCTCGTTATACGACGTTCGTATTCTACTAATCGTACGGAAATACTACGCATTACACAATATTTATTTTGTTAAAATCACTTTTAAGTGCAATAGAGTTAATCGAGCAGCGGTTCGATTATTTTCTATATCATTTGTCAAGTTTGTTTACCGCAGTCGATCACCCGGATTTTTACTTAAATTATTCGATTCGTAAGCAGTTACTGTTTAAATTGTTATCCTAGGGTGTGACAATTGCTTAGTACAATTTAGTACTTGTATCTATTAAAAAAAAAAAAAAAAATTTATTATTTATAACAATTATGTATACCATTGTTATCAAAAGGACGTGATGCCTCTTGTATTTAAGTGGTTGCGTTATATATAACACCTCGAGTTTCTCGAGTTGTTTGAAAAAAATGAAAATTTATCATTTCAAAAATGTTCAAATACATTTACTAGTAGTCCCGTGCAATTATCACATGAAATAAACAATAAAGTTTACGGAGAAACCGATTTGTGAGGGCAAAAATACTACAGCAAAACAATTAATTAAAAAACCTAATTTCCGCCATAAAAAAGAAAAACTTGCACTGTAACGTTGGTTTTCGTATTTCGATATCACCATTACGAAATAAGTAAAAACTTCCGGTAACATATTGGTGCATAATAATGACTGAAGACCCTTTATGTATTATTAGATATTTAAAAAATACAATCAAACCCATCACATCAGACCACGTCACCTTGTCCGGTTTTTTACAACCGAAATACGCGTGTCCGTTACATTATTTTGTTGCGTATTTTTTTGTAATTTTTTATTTTTTTTTGTTATTAAGAATGTTTATTGTTTGTATAGGTCGCTGCCGAAACTCAATACCCAAGACGAAGACGGCTGTGGTCCAGGGGCAAGTCTTGGCACAGGCCTCACACTCGGTCATCCTCAACACTGTTCCGGGAGCTCAACATTCGAACCTATACCGCACGATCACGACTTTTGCGAAAGAGTTACAATCAACGTGAGTTTCTTTGTGTACGCAATAGTAATAGTTAAAAAAAAAAAAACAATTGTGTTTAGATAAAGTGGCAACTGTAAATCGTATGTGTAATTGAGTAATTTGGGTATTATCTATATAAAAACAAGAACTAATTGCCCGAATATGTATCTAAACATGACGAAACAATTTAACGATTTAGATTTTCAGTGACTTTGTATCTAAATTCGAAATTCAAAAAAAAGAAAATTTATTTCATTACTTAACACGATACTAATTTAACAGAGTACACACATCTAGATTTAATGAGGTCGAACGATCGATGTAACATACCTAATAGTTAATTTTTAAACCGAATTATATATTGATACAAATAAAACGTTTCGCGATTATTATCTCGAATAAAATACAATATTAGTTACGGTTTATCTAGAATTTATCTGATGCCTTATTATTATTAATCTTGGATAAGTTATCTACTGTTTATCTGCCCGTATGAAACACAACACGTGTATATAATTAAATAGTTTACAGTGAATTTGTTTGCATACCGTGGACTTTGTGCGTGTCTCGCTTTGACAAAAAAAAAAGAAAAAATCTATCGGCAATATATCCGATACGGTTACCTTACGTGCACGCAGGATAAATTCGTTCATCTGCCCGTGGCGTTTTATATAAACTAAAAAAATACAAAAAAATAAAAAATAAAATAAAATAACGTTTCCTCATATCCGAGCGGGCTCTTCCTGCGGCGGTTATTACGTCCGGACGGCAAATTTACATAGAAATTACCCGAATGGTTCATTTGAGGCTGCTGTGGGAACTCGGCGGCGCGTCGTTGTCGACGCCGGGAAATTACATGCGGATTACCGAAACGGCCGGTTATTCGCGCCGCTTTGGCCCGTTCAAGACGCCGATCAATTTGCCCGTCAAAATTTAATTCGATACTCTTTGTGACGGATCAACACGCACGCGCACACGAGACATTGTAGCCATTTTGTTAGGGTACGCGCGTTTCGGTCGGGTTGTCACTAAAATTATTATCGGCGTTGGGGTTCTTCTCGATCAAGTCGTTATAAAGACAATCTAGCCGACTCCGCGGTATCTTTATGTTCAGATAACACCAACATATCTTATCTTTATCCTCTTAATTGTTTTTTAGTGAATAAGTACTGATTTTTCATATTCAAAAAAAAAAAGAAAAAAAAGTATTTCCCAGACCTGTCAGTACCAACACCCGTAATATAAAATGTTGAACATTTAATATCATGTTTTGTATCCGACTTTTTGATATATTATTATCTTATTAGATAACTGAAATTTTTGTATTATGTTTATCATAGATAAATATCTTCAGTCGTTATATATCATTATCTTTTATCTAGATGGCTATATAAATATTGGTTATATTTCTCCCAACGATGTCTTTAATATTATATTAAACACACCGGACCCCCTATTTAAACGGTCTTTTTACGTTCCCGACAAATCTAATTATTTAATTCGATCGATGGGCTCGCACAGCGTCTCGAGTACACTTCAAACGACTTTCTCGTAAAATCACGGTACGGTGACCAAGTTAACGGCAGCGTTTATAATGCAAAAAAAAAAAAAATAAATAAAAGCAACATTTGTAGCCTATTGTCATTTTTTTTTTTTTTTGGTAAACCCGTTTTATTTTAATACGCGGTATTAAATTACAGTAAAAATCGAACGAGAAATTATTCGTACGAGTAGTTATATTATAATAAAATATAATCACACTTTTGAAAGTCGCGGGACATCGAATTAAAACTTTTCCGTGATGCTACGGACAGTCTGCAGTAATGATACACCGTTTAAAAGTTTATTAACGCATTACCCGGAGTCGTTAAATTTCAATATTTCAGACGATAAATTAGCCAACCGGGTGTTCTCATTTATACCGAAACTCGGTAATTTTTTCTATTGTTTCCACTCTAAACGACGAGGTTAACAAGCAAAGGACACAGTCCTAACCCTGACCACTGACCTATTACGGCGTTTACGCAATTTTGACATTTTAAATAATTCCGTTCACCTCGCTCTAGTTGGTAATGGCTCCGCCGAATTCAGAATTTACGTGCTTATTTACATTTCCTGTTTTTATCCTAACCGTAAGCCCACATAGAAATTCTCTATTTTTTTTTTCTCCTGGAAACACTGTCGTTTCGACAAATTAAACAATTAAATTCCGAACGTGATCATTTTCCGTCACGTTTATTTTCCATAATATTATTCACCAACAATATATATCGATCGTTTTATTTTCCAAATATTTATATATATATAATTTTTTTTTTCCTCCGGAATGTTAACGTACCAACGTTTTTCGTGCATTTCATCGAGTTAACTCTCGGAATAGTTGAGCTGAGTGCACATTAAAATACATTTACAAGGCGAGAGCGTTTTGCCTATCTCGGCGGCGACGGGAAACGACTGAAGAGGGCTCGACTCGAGCGTGTCGCAGTACCTTTGCATTGTACGATGGCATTCTAAATCGTCGGCGATCTCTTGTGTGCCTCGGTATATAATAATATAATAAATAATAATGCGTGAAGAGCCCTCGTATATTCATTAACCTAAAATCGACGCTAAAAGTTTTTGAGAGCGAATATTGCGATAAAATTTCGACTAAACGTTATAAAAACGACCACATATTATTTATAACTATCGCGTACAATGATAATACGAGGTACCACCCACCGAGCACAACATTTGTGATAGCCCATATCATTAAAAAAACCTTTGAATGGTGTTTTTTGACAACTCAAATCTTTGTTCGAGATCTTGAACCGTCACTCGTCGATCTTCACGAAGGTCTCTTTCAATTTGTTCTTTCAACTCGTCTGAAATCGAAGGTCTCCCACTTCTTTGTTCATCATGAACTCCGTTCGACCTCCTAAAAATTCTCTACACCACTTTCTAACAATTTTTAAAGACATGTAAGACATTTGACAAAGTTTTCGATTAATTGATATTGGTGTTTCACCCGTTGAATGCAAAAAACGAATAACGGCGCGAAGTTTGCATTGAGCATACACGGGAATAGAGGTGGCGGCGGCCGACATAGAAACATCCATCTTAAACGCGTATCAGACGCAAACTAAACATCGGATCTAGTTGAGCTGCCTCTCGTTAAATAGTGTACGACCGACACTATACAACAGTGTTAACAAATTTTGAAAAATTAATCTATTTCTGGCTCTAAGAGCATGGAGACTTTACTTTTGGGACACGCCTCGTATAATATTCAATACAGTCGCCGTATCCACGCATCCGTATATATTTATATTAGGGTGGCCCTTATTTTTGAACTTTTAAAATTTGTATGTCTTACCCCCCCCCCAATTTCGTTCATTATCATAATAAAGTAATTTTAGTGACGTTTGGTAATGATTACATCATCCCATCAGGTGCCCCTGAGGGGTTGATAATTGGACAAAGTGTGTAGCTTTTTTGTTTTTTAACTTTACAACTTATGAACATTTTTATTTTAAATTTATTGTAAAAATTATTATTGTCTATAAAAAAAATGCCAGGACAGCATATATCGTAAGTCCATTATTTTCCAAGTTATAGAACTAATTACAAAATATTTTATAAATTTTACAAATTGATTTTTTGAAAATATTTGTGGAATATTTGATTGGTAATATGATATAATGTATTTTAGAAAAATAAAAACTATTATTAATATTATTTGATTTTCTTACTACTTTATCGTTTCACAATATTACCGTTTTAATCTTATTGATTGTATACAATACCTATCTGTGTATATTATTTTTCGAGTTACAGTCATCTAATATAGTGCTTACCATACTATATTGTAGTTAGTTGTTTAATATCAAAACATTTCTTGTGAATTAGCTTTTATTTAACCACGGCTTCAAGCTCAGTGTTGAATTGCAATCTTCGTGAAAAGAATAATAATAATATATTTTTAATAGGAAGTGATTCTAAACAAATTGTTGGCAGTAAGTTGACATCAAGAAAACATGTGTTACGTGTTCTTTTTTTAAAATATTTTTTCAATTTTAGTTTACACTTAAGTGCAAAATTAGTTATTCAAGAAGTCGTTATATTTTGGCAAAAACCACGCATTCCTATTAAAGCAGAATATAACTGTATTAAGAAACTGGAATTATTATATTAAGAGTGGAGAACTTTGCAGAATCATTCTACAAGAAAAACAGAAGTGGTATATCATCAGGCCCTCTCGAAGAATAGGGTTTTCTCGATAATGCTTCATGGCTTTAAAACGATCAGGCTTTATGTTGCGATACAAATGCTTCAAACATAGGTCGTCTAAACGGTACTTGTTTAATGCTTGAATAGTTATTAGGATGTGATATTTTATACTTTCCATGGAGACATCACATTTATGAAATTATTCTTAGAGCTGTATTTGATGAAAACTTCATGGTCATTTCTGGTCCTGATGTTCAAATTTTTAAACGATTTCAACAATTTTGGCCAAAAATTAATGTCAATAATTTTAATACTGGGTTAGAAGATAACATTATTATTAAAATATTACTAGGTAATATAGAAAGAATGTTAGTTATGTGTACTAATCATTTAAGTGGGTCTCATAATTGAGAAGATTACAGAGAACTATTGGAATTAGCTATAATATTCCTTGGTGGTACTCCTATTCGCGATATATATTTTCGGTGTCCTGGAGCAATACATCACGCACGTTGGATGGCTTAAGCAATATATTCATTTAAAATATTTTTATTTCGTAAACAATATAAGTTAACATAATCTGAAAATAACTCTTTTCATGATATTTGTTTATTTATAATTAAATTATATATAAAAGATTGCTTTTGTGCACCTTGGCTTTTGTAGTTCCAGTCCAAGACTTAATTTTTTTTAAAAAATCGTATAGAATATAAATAAAATAGATAAAGGCATTTATCGATTGACTGTCATAAATTTATGTGGTCATTTATGGCACCTGGCCTCTGAGACGGCAGCGTTGGCATTTTTTGACAATAATTTGTCAACTTAATTAAAAATTTAAATGGTTGAAGCTGTAAAATCAAATAAACTAAACACCGAAATTAATAAACGAAATGCTATTTCACCTAGAAAAGCTGGTCAGTTAACGAATACAAATGTAATGATTTCATTTACGTTGAATCCGCCGATTTTTTAAAAAGATTTTGATTATCACATTGAATGCCACATTGGGAGCAGCATCACTGTGTGATAAAAATGACGATTTTAAAAAAGCTTTTGATTTTATTAAGTCACTTCATGTCACAAATGATACTGCAAAAAGGGTGTAAAATTAATAGACAATTATATCAAGAGCTTAACAAAAAATGAAGAGCAAAATCAATATGTGATTCAAGTTGTCAGTGATTATCGACAAAGATACCCTGACAGTTAAAAAACTACTGTTCTGAAACCGCTATGAAGAAAAAATAATAACTATGTAAGTATGTAGGTTACTACAAAAATTCAATTTTTAAGAAATAAATGAAATATTTCGTAGTTAATAAAATAATTTGGAAAATAATGGACTTACGATATATATTGTTCTGATACTTTTTATAGGTAATAATAAATTATACAATTAATTTGAGACATAGACATAGACATAGACATTTTTGCAAGTTGCTTAGTATTTAAATAAAATTAAAAAAACAGAAAAGCTCTTTGTCCAATTTTCTATCCCCCAGGGGCACCTGAAGGGATGATGTAATCATTATGAAACTTGACTAAAATTACTTTCTTATGATAATGAACAGAATTGGGGGGGGGGGTAATAAATCAAAAATTTCAAAATTTTTTTACTCTTATACGTAAGGGTTTTTGCATATTGCATCTGGTGTTATAAATTTGTCGAAAAATCGAGAAGAAAACCGTATTATGTAAATTCAAACTATGGCTGTATATCGGGCGATTTTCGGTATGGAATACACGGTATAGGTCAGAGTTACTCAGGGTGTGGGTGGGAATAAATTGTTGCGGGCTGCCCCAATCGGAGACAGTACAGTGATGGGTAGTAAAAAGTAATCGAGACTTAACTCAATGGTTACTATTAATTACACACAGTAGGGATTTATGTTATTATACAATTCAAGACAAAAAGCTACTAAACCCCGGGACTATTCGTAATGCTTGACCCTGGGACTTGACTCTCGCTCCTCGATTGAACTTGGACCTGACATAGACCTCCTCTGATGTGATTTCGCTATGGGCCGGGGTTCTTATAGAACGTTATTTATTCGACACTTACAAAATTCTATTGATTCAATTTTTTAAATATCCCGACTCAACCGATCCGCGCCTGGCTACGGACTGGTTAACGACAGAGTCCGTTACTGAATAAATATCGGACTATTCGAATGCGGTTCTAATGATAGGCGTTTCCGGTCGTGAACACGTGAGCTGTATTGCGCACCGCCACGGGCAATCGTTTTGAAACCTAGTTCAAAGTTACAAAAAAAAAAAAAACGAAAAAAATAACCGATATTTTGATTCGGGTCCGTCGGGCAGAAATATTCCCTGTTACCGTCGCGGCCGTAGCACACTGTATACATTATACCGAACGTCTTGGTTATTATTATTATAATATCACGTGGGTGGTTATCGGAGATGATTATCGATATTTGTAATAATGGATAACGACGTCCGGTCCAACCGGCACGAACAATAAGTACGGTTTCGCGTCCTAATAACAATAACAATAACAATCGTGATAACAATAATCGTGATAACAATACAAATTTCGCCGGGACGTGTTATTTGTTTCGGCGTAATTAGCGGCATCGTATGGGGCAGCCGCTCCATTAATTTCGCATCGCGTATAGATCAACCGCCGCCGTTTATTATTACCAGTCGTCTAGTACTGTTGTCGTCTGTGCCGGTATGTTTAACAGACGCGGTTTTGATTAGATGTAAAAGAAGAATAACAAAATTAATCGTAAAAACAAACATATAGGACCAGTCACCGACGACGCAAAGTTAAACAACAATAACAATAATTGACGTGTACCATGGGTTTGGGTCGTACTACTCGTATAACGACGACGACCCCATGTACACAATGCCGAAACCTATTTTTATTGAATGGATAGCAAATATAGTTCCAATAGTAATAATTATTTTATTGTTATTGACCGACAACGGTTTTTTTTTTTTTTTTTTTTTATTATTATTTATTTTTACAATCCAATTTGGGCAAACGTCACGTTCTCGGGACCACCCCACGGGCGGCAACACGGAAAGCAACCACGACTAATATAGTTTCAAAAATCTAAAACAATACTCTATATCAGTCCTTACCAGTTTACCGATCAGAATTGTATTTTTGATTTCGACAATTAATATAAGTTATCACTTTTTATCTACAACGACGGCCTGTTTACTTACATTATATCTTGCTCAATTGAATTTTTAAATTTAGATTTACGACGACTCGCATTGTCTTTATAAATAAAAATACAAATATAATTTATTGTTAAACGTTAAATTAACGTTGCGTTAGGGTGTAAACGTGACGACGATTATAATTTTTCAATGGTAAGAAGGGCTTGACAAAAAATATGGTAAAGTTTGAAATAATAAAGTTGGTACACTCCTACTGTTTTATCCCGTAAACAGTTAAAAATATAAAACAAATCTATGTTTTCAGATTCTGCCAATTCTTTATTTATGTTGGCTATAGCTAATCCGCCAAGACGTACTGCTGTCATGATTGATCTCAATTACGATTTTAAACGTCTCAACGTTGACAATATATTCTCGGGTGTTTTAAAATAATCCTATTAGCATCATAACGGATGTCGAAAGACGATTTTAAATATAATTTTTTACGCCTAGCTTTCGACCGCTACAATTATCATAAATTATTAAAAATCCATAATAACATCACAAAAAAAAAATAATAATTGGGGGAAGGGGAACATTCAGTCCCTTAGCGGCCTTAAATCTCTTGCGTACGCCACTAGTAAAGGTATATAAAGACATACGCGTGCGCAGGTCCTCTGGACAGGGAAGGCAACGATCTTTGAAATTGGTTCTTCCATGAAACCATGGACGGCATTAGATTATATCACACACTTTTTCTCTAATTTTCTCAATAAAATGTTTAATCTATATTTCTATACGGTTAGGTATAATACAAACAATTTCCGCCACAGTTCTTAATAAATTCATTTCAATAGCAATGTAACTAAATAGACGCTCAACTAATCGAATTGTATAATCTTTAAATAATAATAATAATAATAGAAATAAATTTAATTTTAACATTTTTTCACTTTTGTATGACGACAAAACATATGACTGCCTCTTTAAATTTAAGTCGCGTGCGTCTTTTGAAACGACTTTATATATATATATATATTTATTTTTTATATATTAAATTAACCATTGAACAAAGGGAGAAAACATATATATATATATATATACGTATATATATATATATATATATAGGTCAATCCGAATAAATAATATTGCCGCGGGTAGTAAAATCAGTTTTATACGAGATTTTAAATAATGCCGGCTCGTGTTGTTATACCGGAATCGAAGTGATTATGCGTATAACATTATAATGCTTATACGCGAATCCCCGCAAGAGAGACGGTAATTCATATTCTCCCGTGAATGGATGCCGAGCGCGCGTTACGAACCGTTGGGACAAAATCATTAATTTCGCCGTTCGTGTGTTATACACAGCATAATAATAATGTTTAAGGTTGGGATTTGGTAGAAAATGCCTCTTTTGATGCGAGTGTGATAGAAAGATAATTCTTTTATACATATATATGAAAATACGTCTCGAATAGTTCTGATATCGATGAAGTACACATTTATTTTGCTTTTTTCCACAAAACGTGCTTTTTTTTGTTGATTTTGTCCCCCATTTGGTTATTTTTTTTTTTTTAAATTTTACATCATTTTCACGAAAATTGAACATATTTCTATGTATATTATTATTACCAGAAATTATGAAACCAGTAATAAATGGATGGCTACTGTGTTAGAAGTAAACCACAAGTTAGAGGAAGCTAATAGTGAAGTAGCGAAATTGATTTTAGAAAAGTGCAATCGTATTTTTTTAATGAATGGGTAAAACTTCAAAAAATCAATAGCATTCATCATAATGACACTGCACTAATGTGGAACAGTATGATTTTAATGATTTAGTTTGTATGAAATATGCACCAATTATACTTCAGTTGAAGTAGAAAGATTATATTCTATGTTGAAAAATATATTAGCACCCAATTGGATGAGATTTAACGAGAGTAACTTGACCAAATATATGGTCGTAAATTATTTTTTTTTTTATATTTAATTTAAATTTGTTTTTTAGAATTAAATTTAATAAATGCTTTTTTAAGGATTTATTTTGCTACACAATCCGAACCCTAATAATAATTTGGACGTCTGAAATATATAATAAAAAAAAAGCAATATAGCGCAGTGCCGTTCGTCGATATAAGTACGCCGTATGAAATATTCATTATCTAACATAATGAGACAATACAGGGTTATTCAAAATGATTCAACCGATTTAAAATAGCTGTAAAATGGTTAATTATAAATTTTATCTTATCAAATTATACACCAATTAACAGAGGGTATTCCCAAGTTTTAGAATGTCATTAATTCATGATTTTAATATTATTGTAAACGGCAAAAAGTTAGTTTTCGTAAATATGTCGACAGGACAGCACAAAGTGTATTGCGTGTTGCGATTTTCAACGTGTGAATCTGTAATAACGCGATTTTCGTCGTTGTTACGGGATCGATGCACCGACTGCTCAGTGCATACGTCGATGGTGTATAATCAGTTTGAAGCATTGGGGTGTTTGTGCAAAGAAAAAAGCACAGGCCGACCTCGCGTATCCCCGGTGATAACGCGGAAATAATTTGAAGAGAGTTTCCAACGCATTCCGTGTAAGTCAACCAACCGAGCAAGTCGAAGACTGGAAATTCCATAAACAGCCGTTTGGTGTGTTTCGAGACGGCGTTGTAACTATAAAACCGCATAGGTTGCAATTGTTGCAGGCTTTAAATTGCCTACTGATAAATCGAAATGACTTTCATTTGGCATCTTTATGCAGGAGGCTATGCAGAATGTACATTTTGATGCTCGCTAAGTTTTCAGTGACGAAGCAACACTTAAGTGGTAAGGCGAACCGCCCTAACGTTCGTGTATGGGGTACGAACAACCCTCTTGCCATAATCGAACACTTGCCTAAAGTTAATGCGTTCTGAGCCTTATTAAAGACACAGTAAATGGTAGATCTTATTTAAAAATACTTCCACGACTGAACAATGAGTCTGATTACTACAACTACAATTAAACTTTACATATTTTTCTTTTATTTTTGATGTATATTATATTGTTCTAAACCTAAACAATTAAAATATGTAAGCATTTAAAAATCGGATGAATCATTTTGAATAACCGTGTATAGTAATATACTGTATTTCGGCGGAGCTTCATTCCGTTCCGACCGCGTCGTGACGAACGTCCAACGACTTTAAAATTCGCGGTGGCCGTATAGAGTTAAATATTATTATGCCCCGCAGTCTTCGCCGATCAGCAATGTGTACGAAACATATTAAAACTAATATATTAAACATTTTAATATATTAGTTTTAATATTTACAGCTCGTCCGGAACCACAGGTTACACGTCCTTGATAAGGTACGAACCCGGCTTAGATAAAAGTGTATAGGTGACATTCTGAAACGGATTTTTTGTAGTATTTATGAAATACCCTTTATTTTCTCTTAAGGTTTTGGCCTTGTCCTCGTCAAAAATAAAGACCCACTCAGTTATCCGCATTATTAATTGTGTTTTGTAGTCGGGGCAGCGCATTTTACATCGTTCGCGTCGAATTGTCGAGCGGCCAACGACAAAACTTTTATCTGCGATTTTAATTATTCCGATATCCTAAAGTACAGCGGATGCTATTATGGCGGAAAATCTAACTGATACATTATAAATTACTGTCCACTATTAAGCTGATGGATATATACAATATTTAGTGCTACACATATAAATAAAAAAAAATGTACATTTTCATCAAAATCTTAAACTTCTTTAAGTCTTTCGGGGCACCAACTTTAAGAAATAAAAATGTTGGGTATTTATTTATACTGCCCATCCTACGTGTTTTCCCAGTTATGTCGATTTAATTATTTAAAGTTAAATTTTCACTCTATCCTAATGTGTATACACGCATCGTCGGAGAAATTATAGCGTTTTGTTGGGTTGACAGTATTTTATTTATTTATTTTTTTTTTTTCTGTCCCCGGCCTGTATTTCGGTATAGAATTTGTAGAAGAAAAATAGAATCGTTCGAAACTTGGTGATGGCGATGGGTGTGTTAAAAATTCCCCGGACACCAGACAGAGCACGCACATCAATTGAATAAATGTTTATTCATAGGACAAACGAAAGGAAGTCAATACGGACGGAGAAGAAAGAAATCGATAGGATATCTCTTACGAAATAATACACAGGGGTCACTTCTATACATTAATGGAAATAACCGAGAAGAGGAAAACCATGTAATAAAGAACCGAAGGACTTTGCTATGAATAGGGAGGAGTTGAAGGGAAAAACAGTGTGATTACGGATTTTCGGTATTTTTATATTACCATTACGACCACCTATAATGAAGACCATTTAAGATTAATCATTAATTTTGTATCAAGATTACGAGCATTTTAAAGAAGTCAAAACAAATTTATTCACCCGAAACCGAGAAAAAACTAAGAAAACTCGACAATTCCCAAATAGCTATAAATAATCCAGATAAACTCTCAATGTTTTTAAAATTGTACCACGTCTATAAATTGTTCGGTCTTCATTTCTGGTTTCTATGATTGTTTTTAACTGAGTTACAGAAAACCCACGAAGAACATCTAAAAATGAGCCCTTAATGATGCACCAAGTAAACAATATTTTCTACCAATATTCACCCCACAATTTGTTAAAATAAATATTGTAAAAATGTTTTATATATATATATATATATAAAAAAATAACATGTCTAGGTTGTAGTCTTAAATTTGTTTGTTTCTATTTTTTTTTTTAAATAATATAAATAATATGTATATATTGAAGAGTATACGTAACGACACGTGTGTTTGTTCATAAAATTCGAGAGACCGCGAATAGTTTAAAATAATTATTTGATGATTATTTTAAAAACGTACAAATAATTTGCATAAAATATGATGATTTCGAACACTCCCTGTAACAGCTATAATGCTCAATTAAGTAGGCATACTACGTGTCCAATGAGGTTAACGATTAAAATAAAAATCCGGATTCTTGACAAAGCAAATCTGTGTTTAAACAATGTACTAAGTTAGAAAGTTTTCCGGAAAATATCGAGAGCTCCCGATAATTTTTGGAAAACTTGTTTTAGTTTTATATTAACTGAAATAATTGACGGCGGTTTGCCGACCGAGTATAATATTAAAGTTTTGAAACTAACGCATTTATAACTATTGCACAACTCAATACGAAATCACTGGATTTTTTACGTTTTAATTAAAAGGGTCTTTATTTTAGTTAATTTCTTTCTATGTGGGCCGTCGGTAATTCTAAATTATTAGAAGAAATATTATGTGTGTTAGTACTTAGTAGACTTTCGTTATTGTTTTCTTAATAATCGGGAAAAACGAAAAATGTACAGCAATAACGGTTTCTTAGTTTTTAATTTTGTTGTTCTTTTTTCTTTCTTTCTTGAATTCGGTTAAAAATAATTGTAGAGACATGACATTTTTACACAATATTGATAATAGCTTTTTCTGTGCGTGGAAAAATGTTGAAAACATTCTGACGATTTTTTTTTTTTTTTTTAATATTAGCTGCATATTTAGCTTTTTTTAAAACATGTATATTGTTAAATTTTTGCTCCTCATAATTTCTCGTCTCTAATAATAATAATAATAATAATAATAATAATACAATTAGAACTCTACGGTCAAACAATGATAGCAATACTATAACTATTGTTATTGTTGTTGTACAAATATTGCGGTCTATATTATTCGCTATCAGCTGTTGTGCGTTCATAGCCACTCAAACGACAACGTACAAATAAAGCAAACAATAGTATACTACTCTATTCGTATGTATTTAATAATTTTTCATTTGTATTCTAATTGTAAATTGTTATTAGAAAAAGAAAAAAAAAATCCATTACTTAAATGATAAAAATCACACTTTTTTTTTTTTATCACCGGGCCCAAAATCGAGCCAATAACTATGTTATAATTAACGTAATTATATAATATTATATAATTGCAATTTAATAGTTCTAAATTTAAAAAAAAAAAAAAAAAAAAAATCACGCCTGTTATTAAAGATTATTATTGTTTTTGTTGTACTTTTTAATAACGTCGTTTTAAATTCGATCACTGAATTACTATGGAGCTTTCCTAATTCAATAAGAGAAATGATCATCAATCGTTCTTATATTGCGTAGCACGAAAAACATTTTGAGCTATCGACCAAATTTTTTGTTTCTAACGAAATTTCCCCCGAAAATGGAGACTATTTCGCCATTTTCCCGATCCTTTTCGATTCTTTTAGCGGCTCTCTCTGGACCGAAATGAGCTCAAACTCGGGAATCATAGTGGTTTTAATAGCGGATTGTAGTGATACAAGACGGAATGAATTTCAATATGAATTTAACAACCATGTCGATGAGAGGATGGTGTATTTCTTTAGCTTTGAACAATCCAACAGATCGTCAAAATGAAGCTGGGTGAATGAAATTTCGTGTATGAACGACGTTAGTACACCTAGGACGATGTATGTCTTCTGGGGATTACTACTCTAAACCCCGGCCCCTATACCAGGGGTCGCCAACCATCGCGATACACTGGTCGATCTTTCGAGGGAAATAAGATGGTCGTAATAAAAATTAATTTTACCACTATCGGTCGATCGCGTAATAAATAATCGAATAATGCGGATTGCTATATTGTATTCTAGAAATTTACTATTATCGGTCAATCGTGATAGTCGGAATAGTTTATTACTGTCAATTATAATTCACCTGCCAATTAATCACGTGCAATGTATAACATTGTGTGTTCCATATATTTTTGTTTTTATGAACCGAATTTTAATTGTTTACAATAATAAAATGAGTGCAAATAAAAAGTGTTAAACTTACCAATTTAATCAAGAATGGAAGTTGTTGTTTATTTTTGTTGACATTAAAGGGAGGTGTGTTAGTTTATTATGCCGAGATACACATTCAATTTCCAAATTCGGTTACTTAGAATGGGGCATTATCGAAGTAACCACGCAGATTCTAAATAAATTCCAGTTAAGATACCAATAGCATTCAGTTTTTAGAAATCAAAATAAATTGGGCCGAAAGGTAAATATTCTTCATTCAAAGTAACATACTTATTGGCAAAGAAGAAAAACCATTATCCGATGATGAATTTTTTAAAAGAAGCATTCAAATACTTCTGACTGGCTATTTACGGACATTAAATACAAAAGGGAAATTGTTGTTATTTCAATTTTTACTATAAACGCATTATCCTTGTCCCTGACGGACAGGTCTATAAAATAGATGTATATATTAGATTATGATGACCTTTTTTTATTTTGTTCATCAAAGAAATTTTCCTCCTAAAATCACGTTGATGCCGATCACCGAAGACTTGGAATTTCGAATGTAGCTCACTTGTTAGAAAAGGAAGGCGACGACTCCTGGCCCTAAACCGTAAATGCCGGGTTTTAAACGCCCCAAAAGGCCACTAATCATCGAATTATGTATAAGGACCCGGAATGGGGGTGGAGGAGGCCGTAAATTTCACTCTGGCAACTTTGGCTCTGCTGACGTTCACGGGCGTTCCGTTGTTGTTGTTTTTTTTTTTTTTTTTTTTTTTTTTTTTTTTTTTTTTTTTTTTTTTTTTTTTTTTTTTCAAAATGTGTTGTCCGGAACCGCCGTGCCGCCGGAACAGGGAAATACGCGGGCGATTTACTTACGAATACGGCGGCGGCGATAATCAGTGTTACAAACAAATGTAACCCATCGAATTAAACGGTTTTGTAATTCACGCACTTACGGCCGCGGTAATAATGTAATATAGTATTGCGTAATGGTCGTGGGCGTGCCGCGTTCGTACGGTACGGCACAACGCAATACAAATACGATTAAATATAATTTTATCGCGTTCCTACATTAATGACGGACTGTCTGCACGGGGTCGACCGGGCCGTGCGCGTATGTACGCGGCAGGCCGGTAGCGGTAGGCGTACACCGCGTTCGCGTTTTCCATATCAGTGCACGCACACCGCGGACGAGCGCACGCAAAGAGCACAAACCGCGATCGGTTTACGTTACAACGGGGGAATCCTTGCGCGTAATTCTTGGCGTCGGCCGCGCCGTTAAAAACGAAACCCGCGCGCGAACGATACACGCGACCGGCTAGGCCGCTGCCCCGAGGGGATTTTACGCGGCGGCCGATACGGTTTTCGAAATTAATTAACCCGGCGCGGGCGACTTGGGTACCTGGGGTTTATGCTCCCGTGATTGGGGCTACAACGACGGTCTGTGTATTAGCACCCGGCGCTATTTACGGGCCGACGAGGTTCAGGAGTGGTCAGAGCTGCGCGCGTCGGTCGGACGTACTCCCGGGTCGTCATAAGAACCACCAGCACTGGGAGTGAGGGCCACCCAGAGCCGCAATCGGCTCAAATTAGCTCAAACCTGTACTGGTAAGGGATTTAATACCCGCGGTTACCACCGGTGACTAATTTTCGGTTACGGACAACCTTCGGCGTTAATCTCCACCGATAGAGTGGGTAGGTGCCCGGGAGCGAACTCACCAGAGACTGTCCCCGTAACCACAACGTATCACCGGCGGGCAATCGCTCGGGGCTAGGTGCACGCCGATGAAGTGGACACCTCCCCTCCTCCCGTGGTAATTTTGTTAGTGAAAATCCCTACACAACCGGAAAAAATCATGGCCGAAGACGCTTTCGCGAAATCTCCATCACATCGAGTGCAAACCTTCCAGAACCAATTAAGAACCCGGTGAGCGCGCCCGCTTGCTTAGGCACGAACCTGTTCAACCAGAAACCTGGAACAAGAATTTCGAAACCTAAACTTGCCGGGCGACTGTGCGGTTTTTTTCTCGCGTTTCATTCATTGCTTTGCTATTGCTAGGTAATGCTGTTGCTAGATCATTGTGTATTATTATCCTGCCCATGTCACTATTTTTTTTTTAAAAAAAAAAGGTAGTGGACGTCAACTCACCTTGACGGACTAAAAGTGTTCCCCACTATGTCATTTCAACTGCCAATCAACATTAATATGTTAAAATTGAATTAAGTCAAAATTTCTTGTCAGACAAATATTTATTTATTATTTTTTTTTTTTGTTTCTGCTGCGGCAATCATTCATTCACTTTATGATAAACGACATTTTTTTTGTTTTGTTAGCTGATGGTTTGCGCAACAGACTATTGCACTACAATAATTTATAACAGTTTTTTTTTGTTTTCCATCAGAGTTACCTAAGTAACCTATTAAATCAACACAAATTATTCGATTTGTGTACTAAAAATACCTAAAAACCGAATTTTAGGGGGTAGATTTCAATAGCTATAAACCTTCTCCGGGCAACGCGAAATATTTTGCAAAAATATGCTCCGGTAGTTTTTGAGTCTATTAATCTTATACAGACAAACAGACATCCATATTTTTATATATAGATACATAGATTATCTATCGGTTTTTTGTTTTCAGGTGAGCGGTATGAGGTTCGAGACGCAACTGCGGACGTTGAACCAGTTCCCGGACACGTTGCTGGGAGACCCGTGCCGGCGGATGCGATACTTCGACCCGCTACGCAACGAGTATTTCTTCGACAGGAACCGGCCGACGTTCGACGCCATACTGTACTATTACCAGAGCGGCGGCCGGCTGAGGAGGCCGACTACGGTGCCGTTGGACGTGTTCTCCGAGGAGATCAAGTTCTACGAGCTCGGCGAACTGGCCACCAATAAATTTAGGTGAGTGCGACGGATGAAACGCTGAAGAAAAAATCCTGTCGGTATTTTTCATATCATTTTCGTGTTTTTATACTGGCGCGATGAATTTCCGAAAAGTCGCGGACGTTCATTCGGGTCATTCATTACCGTTTGGCTCATAAAATATGCGCCGAATCAACAGATACCATGTCAACACACTCTCCCTCCCCTCGAATTTACATGCGCCTCGTGAGCGAGTGACGCCGCTCAAAACAAATACATTCTAGGGTTTTCGTGAGCCACTGAGACGTCAACAATCTGGGGTTTGGATGGCCGGTCAACGACCAGATGTTCTCGGCCGGACTCTGAGGTCCCGTTGCCCCTTACCCCGCGTAAAATGACTGAAAATATTTGCTCGGAACCGTATTCTTGTGGAAAACTGAATTATCGGGACCGCATTTTAATTTGTCCGTCTGTGAACGACTTTTCTACCAGAAATCTTCTTGCTCCGATTTTCGAGCAAGCGACTTTTGTAGGAATTTTGGATCTCGGGTCATTTTTTGATTAAAGTTTTCTTAATAATTGGGAAAAACCGAGAATTTCAAGGACTAAACTAATAGTCATTTGTTTATAAAAACTTATTGTTGTATGACGAATAAAAAATAGTTTAAAACGGAAGGGCACGCATGACTCTAATACAAAAATCAAGCACCGTAGTAACAATTACATTAGGCGGGTCCTTAATTTTTTTTTTAAGTGGAGGGGCTGGGAGACACCCCCCAATTTTTTCATTAAAGAGTTAATTTGGTTGATTTTGGTAATGATTACTCACCCTCTTCCCTTCCCGTTTTGTAAAATATAACAAAATACCCATAAATTGGACAATTTTAATGGAATGATAAAATATTTTGTTTTTTTGATTTTTTTATAAAATATAATAGATTTACGTTTAATTATATAAATATCTTTTTTAAATGCAATGTTTTTTTTCTACAATTAAGGTTCTATCGGTTTTGAAAAATAAAATATTGTTAAACTTAAAATGGAAAATCTAAAAAAAATCCCTTTTAGTCAAATTTCAACGTGACGGAAAGGAGGTAAGTAACCAACTAAAACAACTCTTTTATAACAATGAAAAAATTGAGGCGAGAGGGGAAGGTGGTCCTTCTCAAAAAATACCTAATTTTTTTCCTCGGTATAAATAAGGCCCAGCTTACAGTAAATAATAAATCTTACGACTAGATCGGCACATCTCTCCGGCTGTGGTGTTGACTAGTATAGAAAAAAAAAAAAAAAAAAAGAGGATGGTGGAAATGTGAGTGAAACCGCGATTTAGTAATAATCGTGTTCCGCAGGAGTGAAGAAATCGCGGAGAGGGAAATAAGATAATACTCGTCGGCGCGACCGCGAGATTCCGACCCGGAATCCCGCGGTCGCTTCCGCGTTCCGGCGTAACGACTTCCGTCGTTGTCGGGCCGTTCGCGTACCGGAGAAACACCCGGGAGGATCCGGTGCCGGCAATCGATACGGGCGTGCCGCGCTTCGGGGCGGGAAGGTTAGGTTATGAGGGGAGAGGGGGGGGCGAGGGCAAAACGCGCGCGACGCAAGACCGCCGCGTGGAAAATGATCGTTTTCGGGTAGACTCCCCCCCGGCTTATACGGTCTTGCGGCACCGGCTTTTATACTATAAGGACGCGGGCCGCCTCGTATTATTATTGTTATTGTTGTTGTTGTTGTTGTTGTTGTGGCTGTTGTTGTTAGGGCGGTATAGGGTATATTATGCGTATATATTAGTGTTATGGCGATGTTCGGTATACCGGTAGGTGTGGAACGGTAATGGCGGTGAAAGCGAGACGGGCAGGCACGTCGCCTTTGGGCAAACGAGTTAAAACGGCAACAATGTAAATGGCTTACGCGGGTGCAGCGCGCACAGAGAGAGGATGAGCCTATCTGGCGGTCGGACGGGACGGCGATCAATACGACCTGAAATCCGCCGTCGTCGTCGTCGTCGTCGTCGCCTCGTCCGAAAAGGCGCGCGCCGCGAATCGCGGGTTGTTTTTTTCTCCTGTTTTTTTTCTTTTTTTCGTAAATTGTATTTTTTACTTTTCCCGAATAATAATAATACTCCGCCCTCCCACCCACCCACCCACACACACACACACACACACACAAACATATCTGGACAATTTTAATATAGTATCGCGATGGGTAGCTGCTTTTTTGTTTTCTGCGCCTCACCGCCGACTGCCGCTGCGACGAATCCGGTTTAGCGGGACACGTTGGCAGTTGTTCGAATATTACTCGAAAAACGATAAGACTAAGATCTCGAAAAAAAATATATTAATAATACGTACCACATCGTAATGCACACAGATTTACCGAAATAAAAGTTATAATATAATCTATTGGAAAAAGTTATATTTAGGGTAAAATAAGGTTTTGCAAAAAAAAAATTTTAAATATATTCTCGACAATTTGAGGAACGCACGACTGTAGCCCTTGACAGATTTGAGGTACACGCGGATATGAACGCCGCCGGGAATCGAAAACGTTGCCGGTTTTTTTTTGAAAAATTAATTCCCAACCGTATGCACACACTTTAGGTGCAATATAAATTACGTCCACGCGCGAGCGTCGTAATATAAACTCCAGATAGTAAAAAATACGAATAATTATCGGCTGCAAGGGGTTTACTTATCATCTGCAATACCGTATGCGCTTTCGATTTAAAAATCGTTTATTTTCTACCGACACGATTGATGATGCGACGACACTTTTCCATTGCCCCCGACGTCAAACAAACCGTATAATAAATTATAACGAGGGGGGGTCGTAATTATTCAAAAATTTCACCCCTCCCGCTGTCGTTATTATTATTATTCCTTATTGCGCGGACCGACCGAGTAAAAATATGGTTTATTTATGACGGTCCAACGGTCGCGTAGAATTGTCGTTTAATTTTTATAATAAACATTCCCGTCGCATTATTTTGATGGGAAAATTAACATAACCAAATACAGTGATAAAAACCCTCCATGTTTGTTGTTTTTTAATATTTTTTTTAGATTTTAGATCTTAACGAGGAAAATTTAATGGGTTTTCTACGACAGAGTGCGTTTTTTTTAAACGAAATCTCGCTCCAATTCAAATCCATACGGAAACTTTCTCGTAGCATTTCAAATCTAGTAATGTGCCAATTACTGGACAGATCGGTTTTTTATTTTAATATTTTCTTTGTAGATTCCATGCCTCGTCACTAACTTTTGTTTCCTCTCGAGCGTAGAACATTTTGCGACAGAGGCAAATTGCATTTACACAATTACGACTCTCCGGTTGATTTTAGAGCAAATAGAGATCTATTAAACATTTTTTTTTTTTTTTTAAAGTCCTACTATTGAGTCTATGAATGATTGTCAAAATATGCGTGTTTTGTAAGAATTCTCAAAAAAAAAAAACACAACATTTTTTAACAGTATTCTTTTGAATAAAATGTATATAACTTGTCTTTTTGCGCTAAACACGACCGGAAAGACGCAATTGCGGAAATTCTCTGACAGACAGAGAAAATAAATTTAAGCTAAGGCCCATATTTATAACGACGGGGAGGAGGAAGGGGAGCTGAGAAAATGTATTGTTATTTTTGATTTTTTTATATTTTTTTATCTCGTAATCTCCTCCCAGTTTTTGAATATTACATTATTATGTCGTTGTTTCGTAACATTATATACACGTTTAACGGCACCCCGCGTCTACGTCCTTCCGCCAGTCGTATGTACGTCGACGTAAAGTATTATACGCTGGGACAATGGAAAGTAATTCGCGTAAAAAATATAATAGAAATAAAAAGGTACACACATTCGGACGACGAGGTGAGAGCCGAACTACGGTTCGTTATCGATTTCACGTTGGGCGTTCAGGGAGCGAAAACGGCTGCACGGGGATTTCGGGTGGAAAACGGTGGGGACCCAGCCGCGTTGATTTATATAATATCGCCAGTAGGTAGAGATGAAAAAAAAAAAAAACAACAACAATAATAATAATAATAATAAAAAAAAAAAAATGAAATATTTTGTTTAACGTAAAGACCGGCGTACTGGATAGGCAAAACAGCTACGCGACGTTCGGCCGGGCATCTCGTCGGCGCACCCGGAGACCGTTGTACCATCAGACCTTGATGTGAGGGTAGTGTGTGGAATTTTTTTTTTTCCCCGCCCCCGAATCGGTTTCGTCTTTATGTTAGACGGTAAATCGGGACGCGATAAATCCGTGACTTTTCCGACGCCCGTCTGCGAGTTTTTCCTCTAGCAAAACTATTACCGGGTCCAATCGATATAATATTATAGCCATTTGTTTTGCCACCTACCTGCGGCTACGACATGGCTGCGATTATTTCCTATAGAAGAAAACGTTTATAGGTTTTGTTTTCTTTGGTTTTTTTGTAAGCGTAAACTGCAGCCGTCAACGATTCGTTTTACATCGCATCACATGGTTGTATATATGACGGTTTGATTTTCGAACATATGTACAATGAAATATATATATTTATATTGTACAAACACAATTTTCCAAAACCAACCTTTGCCCCCACCTTCTAAAAAAAAAAAAAAAACTATTTTTGTTCAGAAATTATCGCTACGCGGTTTTATAGTACCAACCCAAACTGGTTAATATTTAAAAATGTATACATTTTTATTTAAAAATCGAAAGACGACTTATTGTACTCATATCCAACCTGTTATTTATTTTTAAAAAACTAAAAAAAAATATCGTTTTATTCGTATTTTATATTTCAAGTATAGCGGTGAGGCTATTCGTTTAACTAAGATGTGTTCTTTTCCTTGAGAAACGCTGTTTTGGCGAATAAAAATGCTTCGATTACTTTACGCCTTACTTTAAAAAATGAGGAATTTCCACCACCTAACGGCGGTATTATAGTTAAAACATATTTAGAAATTCTCAATAGTTCACCCCCTAGATCTTTATTTTTTTTGTTTTTTTTTCTTCGGAAAACACTTTTTTTTGATTAGTAAGAATGTACCAAAATGTTCACACTATACCTTAACGATGCGAATTTTTCGTCTAGTTGTACTTTAAAAATTTGTTCTACTTTCCCGACTGTTTTTATAAGAAATTAAAAAAACTTATAACAAATGACAATACTTTGGCTTTATTTTTATTAACATCTAGGCTACCTTGGCAACGAGAGAAAAAAACACGACCAATACTAATAAGTCTTTAGTATAAGTAATATTAATCGTTAGTTTGCCTACCTCCGTCCTTCAGCTCCTTAGTAGATTCTTACTTTTTACCTAAAATAGTGGCCTACCCATGGTGCAATGTATATTCGGCTTTTTAAAACGAAATAAATATTTTAAACCGATTAAAATACGGTAATACACCGGAATAAACGAGGTCATGAGGTGAACATTTCCATATTGTTTCTAGAGCGATTTCTAAATAGTTTACATCAGTATCGCGTATAGAACGAATATATATTTTTTTGCATGTTCGAGCATTTAATGGGATTCTCTAAATAAAATTGTCCAACGAGACAAGATATATTTACAATCTAAATACAATGTGCTTGAAATGAAAATTGTTGAAAACGTTCAGTAATTCGTATAGTAAAAAGAAAATAGTAATAATAGAGACAAAAAACAGAAATTAATCAACGCTAAATGATTACACAATATAATTATATGTACACTGCCATACGAAACGTCACGTGAATAGATTTATTTTTGAATTTATTTCCCTAATGAATATTTCATAAATACAATAATACTTATGTAAAACTTTCGATCAAAATCATGAGAATAATAAAAAAAATTGAAATACGTATATTATTACAAGATTACTTATGAAACATGCATTAGGCCTGTACTTGATGCAATGACCTTTATTTGAAGTGGCACTTTAATATAAGTACCATATAGAATATAATTATAATATAATATACACCAACTTATTCGACAAAGGAATAAATATATTTTGTTCTATTATATAAATATATTTATTATACAGTGTGATTTTTTTTTTATCGCGATTCAACGATTATCTACGATGATTTTTTTTATCATTTTTAACCTTATTTCATACATCACAAATACATATCAAATTCTGATTTTCAAATAGCAACCAAATTTTCAGACCCGGGTCGATAATAGAATAGTTTTCTATTTTCACACGCATTACACTAATATTGAATTTACCGTTTATGAGTTATTATAACTTATAACAGTCTTAATTTCAATCTGTTATACCTCATAAACAGTATATCTGATATTAGTGTTGTGCATGTAAAAATATTTTAAAAAATAAAATTATATATTTTTTGAATCTATGTTAAATGAGGAGAGGGTGTAACATTTAAAAATCAAAAATTAAAACGCATTTAAAGTATAAAGAGTTAGGATATACATTTGAAAAAAGTGTCAAAAGTAAACAATTCCTTAATGGTTAAAAAAAAAAAAAACCAAATCAAATTTACTTAAAATCCTCCGAGAAAATCGCTGCATCATGATAGTAAAACAAAATCATTCCGTATAGCAACGATATAGAAACACTGATATCATTGAAACAGTTAGGTACTATTCAACGTTGAAAATATACGATAATATATAATAATATTTTTTTTCGAACACATTTGTGTGATACTATTTCTTTCCACTTCGTTATAATTCAACAATTATAAAAATGTAATTGTGTAATAATGGAATAATTTTTTTTTTTTTGTAAATTGTGGCATTGATGACAATGTTATAGGTTATAGGTTTACTTTTAGTGTTTCATATTATATCTGTACTTAAATATTTTATGTAAAAATAATAATTTTGAATAAATCGAAAATTGTAAAATGACATACTATCTTCAATCCGTAAAATTGCAAAATGTCTATACGATTGTTTTATCAGCAAAAAAAAAAAAACGTGTTTATTAACTTCAAAATATTTTAGGTTCATTTTATCAATAATGAATAATAAATTATTTATATTATTTTTTGTACGATTCAAAACAATTTATACTCTATTAGTTTAGAGCAAGCAGACAAGTTATATTACATTTTAAAATGATTGTTTTTTTCACATTATTCCTCGAGAAATACTTTTCGAAGCAATATTTTTAAAAAACTTTCATAAAGTAACTTTATATAGATATATATATATATATTACATAACTATAAACACAAATGGTACATTAATGAGGTCCTTTTATTGAACTTTTTTTTAATACTCAGTTCTTTAACCCTGGAATGGTGACAAACAACTTATAAAAAAATAAAATAATGTAGACAAAGTTTTTAATTTTAATATTCTGTTTAATTCGAAATAATGTTGTGCTGGCGATAATTATGGCCTTCAATTAAAACAAATACAAAAAATACACTAACACACAGTGCGTACAAGACTATCTAAACATTTTAAACGATACACAATAACAGTTAACAAAAGTTCACTCCACCTCTCTTTGTTTCAACCAGTAACTATTCAAACGTCCATCGTTATGTTTGATGTTTTAACTTATTTCTGTTTTTCAAAACGTGTTTTTTTTTTTTTTAACATTCGCAGAAAAACTTTGTTTATTTCTCTCGTCGCAATATTACTACGGTAGGATATTAATTTGTATTCGACACTTTGAAAACTTTTAAAACGCCTAATTAACAGAACAGAACAGAAGTTTCTGTTTTTGGGAGAAAAAAAAATTACTGTACTCGTACATTTGGTAATTTTCGCTTTAACGTAAGTTTTCCCATAAATATCGAACGAATTTGTTAAAAAAAAAAAAAAAAAAACTTTTAGTCAAATTAATTAAAAATATTTCTTTTACGAGTATACCTATACTTGCTTTATCGAGAAAAACACAACGCACTTTTTTATATATGATTGATATTCAATACAAAAAACATATACCAATTTCCTTTCTGTTTTCAGGGAAGAAGAGGGTTTTATTAAAGAAGAAGAGAAACCACTGCCAAAACCCGAGTTTCAACGTAAAGTATGGCTACTATTCGAGTATCCGGAGAGCTCTCAAGCCGCCCGAGTGGTGGCCATCATATCCGTGTTCGTCATACTGTTGTCCATCGTGATATTCTGTTTGGAAACGTTGCCCGAGTTTAAACACTACAAGGTGTTCAACACGACGACGAACGGCACTAAAATCGAAGAGGACGAAGTACCGGACATCACCGACCCGTTCTTCCTGATCGAAACTATATGCATCGTGTGGTTTACATTTGAGCTGTCCGTCCGCTTTCTCGCCTGCCCCAACAAGCTGCACTTTTTCAAGGACGTGATGAACACGATCGACATAATCGCCATCATACCGTATTTCATCACGCTGGCAACGGTCATCGCCGAGGAGGAGGACCCGACGATGAACTTACCCAAGGCGCCGCAGAACCCGCAGGACAAGAGCACCAACCAGGCCATGTCGCTGGCCATTCTCAGGGTGATCCGGCTCGTGAGGGTTTTCAGGATATTCAAATTGTCCCGACATTCCAAGGGATTGCAGATTCTCGGACGCACGTTGAAAGCCTCCATGCGAGAACTGGGATTGCTCATTTTTTTCTTGTTTATTGGTAAGACTTTATTCCGACGTGGCCGAACCACCGCTGTCGCGGCGCGGCCGCAGTCGCTCGTCTTCGTCGTCCGCGGGCCTTCTTTGCGCGCGATTCGGTACGCCGTAGTCGTCGTCGTCATCGTAAAACTCTGTTTGGATTCCGCCATGATGGGAATAGGGATGAGTGCATCGATAAAATTAAAGAGGAGGAGAGGTTCATCGACACATAGGCGAAAACTTTGCGTGAAATCGCACCGTCACCGGATTTGTTTACACGGTGACCGAGAAATTAGACAAACAGACACATAGAGAGAGAGGGAGAGACAGAGAGAGAGAGAGAAAGTTTATGTGTGTGTGAGAGAAATAGAGAGAGAGTGGAAGAGAGGGAGTCGAAATACACACAAAAACCTTCGCCCGGGACTCGTTTTCGTCGTTAAACGATCGTGAGAGACGGCATGGCGACTATCGAAGGGCGCGTATAATTGAATTTACACGAGTGTCGAATGTGGGGGAATTAATATATTTATATCTTACACTATAATATCGAAACCCGTAATTATAAGGTGGATGCGAAAATCATGCGATTTCGTCCGAAGATCGTATACGTGTTTTTATAAATACAATGGAAACAACGACGACGACGGGAAAAACGAAAATAATTGTAACATTCCGACGTGTCATTTTATCGATTGACACTAGTCCGCGGGAGGTCGACCGTACCCCAACCCTACCTCCGGTCGTGCACGGATACCTTTTTTTTTCTCTCTATACTCTTGTCGTTCTTTCATTACCCACAACTCTCGAATTCAGTCTCCTCTGACCTTTCCGCGGGCGCGTGCGCGCCCCGTCAATTTTACCGCCGCCGCCTCCGCCGCCGCCATCGTTGTCATCGCTGTCGTCCCGAATTCTTTTTCGATTATCTTTCCCGATTGTTTTGGCTTGTTCAAAGATTCTCGTGATGTATTTTCGTTAGGCGACCCGTACGCGATTTTTCTTAACGATAATTGACAATTACCGGTAGAGATAATATTAATAGGACGCGTCGCAGTATTTATATATGGCTGCGTTGTATTATGAGCATTTATCGTCGAAATATTATAGGCGATCGTAACACAAAATGTTTTGAAAAAAATAAAAATAAAAATGAATCATCTCGGAAAACATTCACGTTAAACATTCGATTAAATTCACGTTTATATCAATTAATATCGGTATAACGATTTAATACAAGTGACTGGATGGTATTGTTGTGGGGTTTGTTTGAAAACATGCTCGTGCACAATAGAAAAAAAAGTACCTTACAAAGTGATTTTAGAGATAATATAATATATACATCTATATTCGTCTATTTTTGCATATGAATGCAAAAATATTTGAGATTCTGAGCGTAGAGAGTGATGTATTGGTTTTTCTATGATGTGCATATTATTTTCTTGTTCTGTGAACTACTTTTCGACCAGAAATTTCGCTCCAATCAAAAGCCTTATTCTATGTATTTAGAATCGATAGTCGGTGTATTGAAAAGAAATTTTTATATTCTTTGTACTTGTTTTGATAACAAAGAAAAACCGGGGAAAAACAGAAGTATTTCCGCAATAACGGTTTCTGTTATTTTCGATTTATTATTATTATTATTTTTTATAATTCAGTTAAAAATAACCCTGGAGAGTTGATATATTTGTTGAATTCTACTAGTCTAATTTCTAGTGGTGTAATTTTGAAATTATTATAGCTTTTTCTGTTATTAATAACTATTTGAAATTTTCGAGATTTTTTTATGTGGATGAAAATGTTGTATTTTATTGTTAACAGTGGCCCATGACTGGTGCGATGTATGTCTGCTTTTTTTAAATCGGGTATTTTATTTTCTCTAAAATCGTTTTAAAAATATACATTTTTTTGTCTGTTTTGCATTTTTACCACTTACTGAAAATTGCCTGTGAGATGATGTTCGGTTCGAAAACTGCTATGTTTTGTATTGATAGTTTCTACCGTCAGCCATTGGTATTTAAACGTCGTCACACTCACGGTTTTTGAACTCGGTTCGATTTATTTTATTTCGATATAAATATGAGTATGAAACGTTTTTATTTCATATGCTATACGTATGTATAGAATTCTTGCTGACTCGTCGAGATTGTTAACCAATTGTAAAAATAACCAAGATTATTACTACATCCAAACCGATTTTCTACATAAATAATTCCAATTCTGTTCTTTTCATATGGTTACGGATAGTCCGCATTAAAAACTCATTTCCAATGTTCGAAAATTGTTATTTGCATATTAAAAAAAAAAAATAAGAAAAAAAATGCGTTTTCCTATTTAAATTAACAACTATGCAGAATAGTATTTTGATTTACAATTTTGTAATAACGGACTAATGTTGGGCTCCGTTATACAATATACTAGCTATTATTTAAAGTTTAGATTGGTGATATAGAGCATAGAAGGGTAAATCATAAATATTCGTACCTAACAAAACGTGTCAATTATTTTAGCCTATTTAATATAAATCGTAATTTCTAGACGAAACGTTAATAAATAGCACGTGCGTTAATAATAATTAACGACTGAGCGAAATAAATCCGAATTCGACCGTTTCGCGTCTAAATAGAAATGAATAAAGAGAAAAATTTCGAACAATATAATATATTATAATAATATACCGTCCAGAAGTTCGGCATCACGCCGAGTCGATCCCCGACTCGTGTATATATATACTTATTCCATTAAACGACACATTTATTATAACTATATATATATATATATATATATATATATATATATACGGTATAGAAAAAAAAAAAAAAATCGCCATAAATATTTCTTCGTCGTCGTTTGGTTTATAACGGTCGTTATATTATTGTATACGCGCGTGACAATCGCCGAAATAAATAACCCCGAGTCGCTTTTTACTACTTTATTACGTACCGACCGATACTTTTGGCAAAATTCTACTTTTGCCACAGTAATCTATATATATATATATATAACACCCGCCCATACAAAACGTATATTTCTATATATATAATATATCTATGCCTCTGTGAATATTATCGATAAAACGAAATTTCAAAGACTTTATATATAATATATTATTATACTGTTACTTCGCCGCCGACTACGACGTCTGTTCGGCGCCGTTTTAAATCCCGTACATCTGCTGATGTATACACGCCGCGGGATTTCTTTCGTACGGATACGAATTCAAAAAAAAAAAAAAAAAAAAAAAAAAACCACCAATATATACGAAATACGAAAAAAAAAAAAAATGCATATTATATATCGCCCGAACGACCGGCCGAGTTATCGGATAGCGTGTGAGATTTCATAATTTTGCCGGCACTGTCCGTATGCACACTAAGTACTTTACGCATTTGCCCGCCCGTACCATAATATACTAGGTTTTTCGATTTTCATTATTCCAACACTGCAAAATGATGAAAAAGCGACTAGTCTCTTATCACTGATCTGGGCGAATTCGATATCGGTGTGCTATTTAACTCTTATTGAATATGTTTCTATGGTTAACTACGTATATTCACGACTCGGAGTGCCAGTGAAGTTTTACCGGGTTTTCCGTTCGTGCCGGCTGATTAAGAGTGCCGACGTTGGATGCTTAACGAACTATGACAATAGCTAATTGACAATAGTATGACAATAGCATCCATACTGTCTTAATTCGTGGTTTTTTACGCTAATGAGCCTTATACATATATGATAAAAGAGAGGCCAACCGCGAGCAGATCGGTTTACCCCGTCATCTATATCCGCCGGCCGTCATTTTGTAGTCGTATTTATTAACTATAATCGTAATCGTATTTCATTGTTTCATGGTATTTTCCAGATTAAACAACGTTAATTTTCTTAAAATATCTGTCCGACGACCGTCGCGGTCCGTTCGATAAGTGATCGAAAGACAAACTTTGATCACTCTCTCGCTGTATAATACTTACTCTCTGACCTAAGCCATCTATTACGACGACCCGAAGTCATAACCCGATTGTTGCGTTTTAAAAAAAAACCTATAACATTAAGAAGTTGATTAGGTCCTATACACTATTTGGTTTTTTTTCCGGTTGTGCCTAACAAAGTCGAACAAATTGCGTACTCAAAGGCGGCAGTATATTATATAGAAAACCCAGAATTCCAAAAGGCGATAGCGAGTCTCGTTGGCGCGGTGTTCGGTACCTTGATTATTGTGCAACTTATTAGTATTAGGTGTAAAGAACGACAACTGAAGTCGCATAGCCGTTATTTTTTTTTTTTTTTTAGTGGTCCGATGCCTTATTAATTTATATTATTATAAAACGATACGTAGAACGCGAGTTAGTACCTATACTAGGTTTTATAGTCTAGACGTAGCTAACATAATTACACTCGTATAATTATTGTTAATTTTTCGTTTTACGACGTCCTAACTACGAGGATATTAACGATTTATTATTTATATAGGTATACTGTATTAGTTTTTCATTATTTTTTTTGTTCTGCTTTTTTGTCCTTTTTACGATTATTTTCTAAACGCGTATACGTTTCGTTGCGACGGCGTTAAATCTTTTCGATCAGAACACATTAAATTCGAGACGATCTCCGAACAGTCACAAATTTTCACAATGACGGTAAAATATAGAGGGACGTTGGATGGGCCAATAATCGCTTAACGTCGTCGAATCCTACCAACACTGTGGGAGGGAGGAGGCAGCGGCAAAGCACCGGAGAGTTGCCTAATTATAGACCGCGTACACCAACTTTAAAACTGCGGGGGTATGGCCTTAAGTGTACAAATCTCTCGGGTCCTACCGGTCACAATATAATTCGTGTAGTGCGAAACTGTATTCGCGCGCAAATTTTGTTTAAAAAGACGGTCGGTCGCGGTAGTCTTTGATAGCGTGTGGCCACCGCGAAAATCACAACAATATAAAAATACGAGCTTTTTTATTTTCACCGTCCCCGGGTGACCGGACGTCGTCGTCGTCGTCGAGGGTCCCGGGATACCGACGTCGCGGTACCCCGGCCACGGCGGGTCGTCGTTTACCGCGCGCCGCCGTCGCGCGAGTTCGCCGCTTATTGATTTTAACTTTTTCGGCGGGCAAAAAAAAAAAAAAAAAAAAAATAACGCACGCACGGGAAACGTTTTTCCGTTTCGCTGTGTCCGTCTTGTCATCTTATCCTGCCCGTCTTCCACCCCCCGGAATAAAACCACTTCGGTGTTCGTTTCGTCCGATATAACTGGTACAGTACCGGATACAAGCCTTAATTTTTTGTGGGACTGGAGCAAAACGATGTACAACAACGAAACCGGGTGTACATATTTTATACGTCTCTCGCACGTATAGAAATAAAATAAATATGAATGTTTGTTCAATGTCCACTGTAAATCGCGTAGAATCCGGGAAAACAACACTTAAAAAATACAAAACCCCATTGCCTTCCCCCTGGAACGACCACCGGCCTAGTGTGCAGTGATTACCGCGCAGCCCTTGTAGTATGTTGCAAATTTTAAACGAAACGTTTTTCATCCGTTCCAGTAGATTGTCCCGTTTTAATGTCACGCTAAAGATAAACGGACGAATGATGAATTTGTACGGTTTTGTAGCGAAATCAAAGTTATAAATTACAGAGTACTACTCCGTGCCTCGAAATGTTTGGCCCACAGCCTACGTGCGCCGGACCGACAGCGACGACGGCGTCGCTTGAACGGCACGTGACGTCATCGGTGTGTTTTCACGCCGCCGCGGCCGATACCGATTCACCTGTCCGCCGCGGCCACACCGCTGCCGCTCCGGTATTTTACCGTTACGCGCGCGCACGCACATCGAGGTATACGACGAGCTTTTAGGACGGCGGCGCGACCGGCCCCGTCGCCATGGATACCGGCTCCTCCAGCTCGTGGCCACAGTATATGACGTCATCCGCCCGGGGTTTTTGTGAATAACGTCATTGAAGAAAAACGAGCCGCTTATAATATTCCACTGCCCGGGGGGGGGGGGGCGCGTGCGCGTTCCCGGTTCCGCCGACGATGGCGGCTACGTGGCTCCCGGGAAACGAACAAATTTGATCGCCGACGCAGCCGTCGCCGCGCCTACCGGCGGCTGCGTGCCCGGGAATTTTCAATGGCGATGGGATATATTATATAGTGTATATTCCACCGATAGTCATGAACTAACCGCAAAAACTTCTTCCGCGCTGTTACCCGGCAATGCGAATATAAAATTCTACTTTGTATATAGTCAATAGAGTTCCCAGATGTATGCAATTTCATGATTATATTATTAAATAAATATATTTACAGTTGTTGAATAAAAAAAAAAAAAAAAACCCCAATGGACCAGGGATATAACCACTGATTGGGCAAATATGTGGCGTTGTTCGTTTTCAAGTAGGTACCTAACCTAATGTAATAATTTGTCGATGTTCCGGCGATGTCTCAATGGAAAAACGCGACGTCGCAGGATTGGATTCGATATTGTACATTTCAAACACGCGATGAGCAATTGTAGAGCCGACCAGACTAACCTTCCGTCGGCGTGCGCGGCTCGTTTTACGTCGATACGCGCCCGGGCGGCGGCTGGTTCGCCGGATTTTGTATTTTGTGCGCGTAATGAACCCGCGCCGTTTGTGTTGTTTTTACGCCGCCGTCCAGCGTTCGGGGCGGTCAGTGGAGTGAATGCGGATTTATTATCCGACCGCGCGACGTCCGGGTTTCGCGCCGCTGAAGACGACCGCCGGTTTTACGGCAACGTATCGTGCGTATTATACGTATCATAATGATATTAAATGTATCGTGCGCTCAGCACGATTTGGCACGAAAACCGACGGGCGAACCGCGTGAGAACTTACGGCGCAAATAGAATACACGGTTCGTGTATAGTAAAATCGGATATAGAAAATCACGTGGCGCCGGAGCTCGTCGGCGACGTCCGTCCCGTACTGTAAAACGTATACGGATAATAAACACCACCGCGCGCGACCGGATCGTTGCGTTTTAAGTTTCGTTCGAGTTTGGACGACTCCCTCCCCCCCCCCTCACCAATCGGTCGTCGATTTTCCATCCCCCAGCCCGGTTTAAGATTTTCGAGGCCCAATATGAAATTTAAAACAAACAGTTTGTCCATAATTGTATTTTTAATATTTTCATAAAACTTTAAATTTCGAAAAAATGTTTATCGCTTTTGCTGAAACAAATCTTTGTATCATTTTGTCCAGTTCGTAATCAATAAATTATAATTATAATACTATTAGAAGCTCTTAACCAATCTCAAGTCTTGTGATATCCGGGCTTTTCCGTCCAGTACGAGCGTTCCAAAACAGGCATTCGTTTAGCGTGCGGCCTTATTGCTTGTAACCAGTCATTTTGAATATTTTTTAGATATTTTTAAATGGGGCTAATACTCGAACAATTGGAGATCTTAAGAAAAATGCATGCTGGTACCGTTCAACAAAAAAATCTAACCGTTCAAAAATTCGATCATCCTTTGTTTTTGAAAGATAATTTGTTATAAACAATAATTATATAATAACATAAATATTAATATTTAATTATGACATTTTTAATTATTTTGCCGGTAGTTGACACGCTAAATGAATGCCCAAAAAAATAACCGAATAATACAACGTACAAAAATCACTTCTCCAAATACAATCACATACATACACACACAAAATATATAATATGTGATACCAGTGACCAATATGATATTATTCTAAAATTATCATCTCTCAGTTCTTCGTGTATAGTGCTAGGGAATTCAATTATTTGCCACCTGGAAATCAAAAAAATAAAAGATAACATATGGTTTTCATATGGTCATTTTCGAATTTGTTTGCTGGCTAACAAAAAAAACTGTTCAATGGCCTTCAGGATTTTCAATTGACCTGGTACCAGTGGTAGAACATGGGGAATATTTTGAGGGGGCAACATGTAAAATACTTTACTATGAAATTATAAAATAAAAAAAAAAAATCCAATATAGCAATCCTAGAAAATACAGTTTACTTGTTGTGTATTTACTATTTATGTGATATAATATCATGAACAAACGAACAAATCCAGAAAATTAAAGAAAAAAAATAACGAATATTTAACGATTTAAATTATACTGAAACAAAAATTCTCGGGGGGGGGGGCTGAAATGATCCTCCCCCCATATACGTCATTGCCTGGTACACCCGACGACGACTTCGATATGTCTTCGGCACTGGTGCCGCGCGCGAGGCTGGTCCTGGTAAAAAGTATAAAGAACGATACAGTAGGGAAATTTCGATCAATGAATGAGTTTGACTGCGACTGATAACAATAAAACGGTTATCATATTTGCACTGTAATTATATGAGCGTTATTGACTTTATGTCGTTTATTCCAAGATCGCAGTTTTCAAAATGGCCGTCGTTGAAAAACGAGTTACCCTAATGTATTATTCCTTATATTGTGCCGCGGGCGCGTACGACTTACGTTTGTATGAAGACTCGGTAATTTATTTTTTTTTTTTTTGGCGTGCAAAAAACGGCGGCTAACATCAGAGGGTAAATCACTGATAAATATATATATATATATATTGTGTACACCAGATTCCGAAATATCCATGATTTCTCAACGATTACCACAGATTTCCTAAAGGTCTACTAAAATTTGTCTATAAGAATTCCGTGATGACCAAACATTTTGTACACGGATATCAGTTGGTGATTTACCCTCTGGCCAACACGCGGCTAAACTCGAAAAGCGCACACGCGTGTAAAGTCGCCGGCCTCTTGTGGTACGATAATCTATTCGGTCTCGGGGATGTTTTTTTTTGTGGGGGGGTGGTGTTTATTGTTTTATTTTTTTCGTATTAAGGGGGCGACATTGTCTCTGAGCGTTGTGTTTTCCAGGAGTGGTGCTGTTCTCGAGCACCGTGTACTTCGCCGAGGCGGGTTCCGATCAGTCGTTTTTCAAATCCATCCCGGACGCGTTCTGGTGGGCCGTGGTTACCATGACGACAGTCGGATACGGTGACATGAGGTAACTAATTGCGAGCGACCAGGAACACCCGCCACCACCACCACCACCACCACCACCACCATCACTACCACTACCACAACCATTATAATAAATACCACAATATACCAACTGTATACTGACTGACCAACTGATAAATACATTACTCAAACACACACACACACACAAACAGTGACATGTGTACACACAACACCGAAAGAAATAAGAGGTGAATTTCTTGATGATGTGTAATACGCGAGAGAAAGTAAGCGACGAGAGTAGTAAATGTAATCGTGAACACGAACGAGGAGATAATTGTACCTAATAACCGAGGGTAAAAGTATCTCAAGAATACTTTCATTCGCTAAACTCGATAGTATTATAAATTATAATATTCGCAATACATAAAATATACCCGAGTACGTCGCAAATTATAACCATGGGGGGGCGCCGATGGCCACGATCTAGGATCTGATAGACGTGTCGCACCCACGCAGCCGATCGGGACAGCGTATTATTTTTCGTTTTATTATTATTTTTTTTTTTATTATTATTTCGTTTACGCGGTCGTATATATCGTAATAATAATTATCATTTTGTATTTTATTTTTTTATATTATTTAATATTATTAGCATTATTTTTTTTTTTGTTTTTTTTTGTTTTTTTGTTTTTTTTTTTTTGTTTTTTTTATAAGTCACCATCCGAATGAATTTCAGGTGTGGTGCTATTCTCGAGCGCGGTGTACTTCGCCGAAGCCGGCTCAGAGAATTCCTTCTTCAAGTCCATCCCGGACGCATTCTGGTGGGCTGTTGTTACCATGACGACTGTGGGCTATGGTGACATGACGTATGATGTACTCAATTTCATTAAGACAAAATTAGACAGTTATTGAAATTTATTTTTTTCCATATTTTTAATTTTTTTATTATTCACTAATAGTTATTTGCATAAATATATATATTTATATATATATATATATGTATATAAATATATATATATATATATATATATAAATATATAAATATATATATATATTTTAAATTATTATTTTCTTAACATTTTAGTGCAATTTATATTAACAAAAAATTAACAACAAAAATAATAATCAATAATAACAACAATAATAATAATGGTAAAATAATCAAAATCACATTAGACGTTTTGATATTTTATCGTATTCTTTAATATTTATTCATATTCGCTCTTACGAAATATATTCAACATTATTATTATTATTTTTATTATTTTTTTTAACATCGTTATAGCTTGTCATTAACATATTATGTCGTGTAAGCTGTCACTAATTTCGAACTGCCGTAGATTATTAGTGTAATAATATGACTGTACAATAATAATAATAATATAATAGCCATGAATGAATGCCCGAGTTTTGAAGAGCTATATTTTCAAAACGAACAAAATATATGGAAATCCGCCAGCAGCCAAACTGACGTGGTATATTTTCTAGTTATTTTATTTTTTTTTTATCTCGCATTTCGTACGAAATAATTTTCACAGAAACCACTGTCACCAAGGGCATATTTAAGGGGGCTCGAAGGGACTGTAATGCCCCCTTCACCTCTGTATTACAAATTTATCAATGAATATTGTTTTTATTGTCAACTATTTGGCATTTCCATCGTATTTTCTATCCTTAAAATAAATTATTAGTACTTGTTAGAATTTCGACTGATTGACTTCAAAAATGTCTGCATGTATGCAAATATTGTAACAAACGGTTTTAAAATCCCCCATCCTAAATTACGGTCTAGGGACGCTTCCGATTGTCACCGACTATTTTTATCCTGATATGCTTAGGAGTTAGCCATTTCCTTAATTTCAATGCATTTCAGGAGATATCATATCTAGGACGGTTGGCTTCCCATCTATCCGTCCGCCGGTGCCTGAACGAAGGCCGGTCGGGTGCTCAAGACCTCTCGTTGCTCCTCTTCTGCCCCCCGAAGACTCTCGACTTGACATTTTGTGCGTATTTTTTTCACTGGGGTTTTGTGAATTCTACAAATTATGATTATACCGAAGGATATCGATAACCGAATCGGCGAATCCCCGCAGTCATTAAACACGGTCGCTCCTAAATACGAACACAATCGGTGTAGAACGAGTCTGATTGTCGATCGTTTACGTCACTACTAAGGGCTCTGACACATTGGACACTTGTGAATTTTCTAAATAAACCAAAACATAAAAACAAATATTAGATAATGTACTAATAATTTCGGTCGGTCGGTTGATTTTTGTATCTTTTTCGCTCTGATAATATTATAGCTTTCCGAAATCCGGACATTAATTTATGGGCACCCTGTATTATAATATTATATACGCGTTTGTATATTATGTACACGGCGTAGTATACACATGTGTATATAATATTCATTTATAACAAGCCAACACACGTCATATATACATTAGACTAAATAATTCATCACATTTTTTTGCGTTCATTTATTACTATTATTATTATTATTATTTATTTAGGCATAGTATTTTGTGTGTATGTATATATTATTTATGATTATATAGTAAAGGGCTTCTTCGGGAGTTTGGAGACTTTTTACAACGTTTTTGTCGGTTCTATTAATACGGTACCTATTGCAAAATGTTGGGAACGTACTCAAACTTTCCGGTCGTCCCGGAATAATAAAAATATAATAATATATACGTATGGAATATACACACACACGCCGCCGATAGGAAAAAGTTATTATTGATATCGGATAAATGGATAAATGTTTTTTTTCTCGAATTTTGTTATTTTATATCGCGTTCGTTATTATCATTTTATTTTTGTTGTTTTTTTGAGTTTGAATTTTTTTTTATTTATGGAACAAGAAAATTATTTGTTCGTCTTGAATATTATAACAATATATTATATAGTATCGTCTTGTCACTGTACGCTCCATTAGGGTTCACCGCGAGATTGTCCAAATAATAATAATTATTATAATTTGTTCGTTTAGCTCTTAATTTAGGCCGCATTAGTTTCTACCGTTCTCCGATCGCCATTAGAAATATCCATCGTGATATTGTTATTATTATAAACGAGTAGATGCGAAAAAAACGAATAGGACAAACTTAGTTCTGCAGTTCGATCGGAGAACTATTATCACGGCATTAGATAAAAAAAAAAAAAAATTATAATAATAATAATAACGTCTGTTTTTATTTTTTACCTTCCCCTATAACCGTTCATACGTAATAAACACCGTTATAGAGGAAGTTTAGAAAATTTGATTAAACTTATGTTTTTTTTTCTTCATTTTTTGCCTCTTCCATCCATAAAAAACATAATAATATTATAGGTAACCGTATTAGATATATATAACAAATTTACAAACACATATTGTCACTGTATACACATCATATAGCCTTAACAAAACAACATTAACGTATATAATTATATAACTATATCATTACTTTACATTGTATTTTTTTTCTTCTTCTTTCGTAGTTTTGTAGACTGTTTTTTTTTTTTTTTTTAACGTAATAATTTTATTGCATGTTAACAACAAATATTATTAACCGCGTGTCGTTTCATACACCAAATCCCTTTACCACACTCACGCATAACATATCGCATTTCCCATTCGTTAGTGCATGCCGCGCCATTTTGCGTAGAATCAATGAACACCGTAATATTATATTATTGTAAAGCGTGTAGTACACGTGTTGTTGTTATTGCATGGTTTTTTATTTATATATATATATTACGTACTTTTTTTTTTTTTGTACGATAAAACCGTAAACGTATTTCAAAATTAAATAATAATAATAATAATAAAAAAAAAAAATGTCTTCTCGTTGACGACTTCGACGTTGACGCTATGCTCGCCATATACTTCATCGTGTTATACGGATTTCGAATAATGAGTGACGTTTTTATTTTTTATTTGTTTGAAAAATCTACATTATTCTCTCGACACCTGTTGTGTATCTTACGTATATAGGTACGACACTGAACTCGGACATAAATACGTATACGTTTTTGGCTTTCATATTTTCGCGAATGCTTCACACAATCGCAACACGCGACGTCTTATATCGACGATGTGATATTTGTGAAGACAATATAATTTTATTTTACACTAATAAATATCTAAACCAGTTTACGGTGTGTGATGCGTTTTTGCAAACATCATTTAAATTTATTTATTTATTTTTTTTTTTTAGAGTTTATGCGTGTGCAAAAAAGTATAGCAAATAAAGAATTTTCTTGAATAATACACATAAATAAATAAATGTTTGTGTTTGTGTGTTTGTGCGTGTGTATTACAGACAAAACGTTTTGTTTTATATATATATATATATATATATAAAAAAATAAAAAAAAGCATGATGTGAATAACGTTTTATAGATTTGGAAATAATATTATATTGTTTTAGTATATTATTACGCTCATTATGTTATTATTATTATTTTTTTTTATAATTTTATTTTTCATTGAAAGTCCTTTTATTTATTTATTATTACTATAGACATAAAAAAATATTATTGTGCATTAGAAAAAACTAAAAAAAAAAAAAATATACATGGTAAAAACACCAGAACACGTCGACATGTGACATATTCAAATGTGTTTCAGACCAGTGGGCGTGTGGGGGAAAATTGTCGGTTCGCTGTGCGCGATTGCCGGTGTGCTCACAATCGCACTGCCCGTGCCCGTCATCGTGTCTAACTTTAACTATTTCTACCACAGAGAGACTGACCAAGAAGACATGCAGTCGCAAAACTTCAACCACGTCACCAGCTGCCCTTATCTTCCCGGGACTTTAGGTTGGTATCCGCATCAATGATCACTGCCATCCGGCACCTTTCCCGTATAGTCACCTGACCTATTAAAGTTATTATCGCGTTATAAAATAAATTGTATACCGGGTGCCAAGCAAAAATAGTCGGTGTTCGAACACTATACAATCAACACCATTGACGGTTTTTTTTTTCTTCAAATCTTCCCTAAGAAGTATAAAATTAAACTATTTGGTTCGATATATATATATATATATATATATATATATGTATACATGCGTATATGTGCGTGGAGATGAAACTTCCTACAATAATAATATCGTACCCGGCTTTTAAATGTTTAAATTTGAGAAAAACTCCAACGTATCTATGTCCCCGGTGTATTGAAAATGGAGAATACTAGAACAATCGACAGTGGCGTCCCCAGATATTTTTAATTGGAATTTATGTAATACCTAAATGCGTGTATAATCATAATCGTCACAATGTGTATTTTAAAACTGGATCCGAAAATGCCAATTTTCATTTAACAAATCAAACTTTTTCTCGTCTGAAATATATATACCTTTAAAAATGAATTTACTAAATAAATACTAATAAATGTTCCATTTTAAAGCTTATGCGGGGAGGATAAAACCCCCCTTCCCGGGCACGCCACTGTCAAACGAGTATACTTGCGTGTTCTGTCAAAATCTATATCTGTGCTTTTGATACACCGTACTGATAGGTAGTCGACGTTGTTATTAGATACCACTCGCCCTGTGCATGGTGGTCAATGTTCGCATAATTGTAAAAAATAGTGAGAAAAACATTAGGTAATAATAAAATAAGGATAATCGAAAAATTTGTTGAACCTGAAAACAGTTTTACGATTATACGGATTTATGAGCACGAACTTTTCAATAATTTGTAGAGGAAGTAGAAAGTCGTTATTATAAAAGTAATCGTTTAAACATTGTAAATAAATAACTTGACGTATTGAAATACAATTACGTTTGATAGTTTAATATTTCATTGTAAATTGATTCGATGTGGCGTACGTATACTCGTGCGATGAAATGATAACTATCGCGTTTGAACAATGTAAACATTGACCATCGCCAGTGGTGTAGATTATTTAAGGGTGGGGTTTGATTTTTAATTGCATGTAGTAGGCTGACGTGAAAAAAAAAAAATCTAGTAATTATAGGAGTTGAGACATTGAAAAATGTGCGCAAAGAACGGGGATAGAAAATAGTGATAATAGGGAAATAGTGATTGATGCGGTGAAGGCTCTGATCGGGTTAGATAATTAGAAATCACAGGGAGAAAAATAAAGTAAGGTGAAGTTTGAGTAGGTCGAACCGACAATATGCAGAGATAAAGTTTCGAATCATCTGGGGATGGGAGGGGGAACAAATAAACTCGAAACGTCAATGGAAGTTTTTGGTGCGGTGTTCGTTCGGGGACCGGCCCGTCGACCGCGCAGTAAAATCTTATCGGGTAACGTGTGTACGCTGCAGGTCAACACATGGTGAAATATCCGTCGGGCGGTGACTCGACGTCGGACCTGATGGAACTGGAGTCGGCCGACAATTGTCTGCTGGACGCCGAGCTGGACGAACCGCCGTTGTCGTTGCCGGCGCCGCAGCAGCCCAAAAAGTTCAACAGCTGCGCCACCGTGGTCAGGCTCAACAACAACAGCATCAAGAGGTTCAGCATCGAAACCGACGTCTGACTAGCAGGTTCGGTCGTATATTCTATAATAATATCATTAAGGGCCCTATACACGCGCAAACGTATCGCACAACAGAGGCTGTTGTACACACAGTTGAATTGTGTATGATGGTGTTGTTTGACGCGCTGCGCAATTAGTTGCAGAAATTCGAACGTGTTCAACATTTATTGCGTAAACGAGTGGCGTTGCTCAGCCATTGCTGTGGGCTACATAACAATACGATGGTAACAATAATAATAATTAAAATATTGTGTTCATAACGAACTCACGGTACTACAAAGCTTACACTGTATATATATATATAAATATATATACACAACTACTGTAGGTACAAATAAATGATAACAACAGGTTGGGTATGAACTTGGTAAACTGAAGTTTGCACAACATTGTGTTTGCGCTAATGTTCGTATAATGTCCGTGCGATCGTGTTTGCACGACGGGTTTTCGTGCAACGTCAGTTTGCGCAATATGTTTGCAGGTGTATGGGACCCTTTGCGTATTTACGGGCGCGGAGCGCCGTTTTATTATATCCGCGCGTTAGGTCAAATGGTTAACCTAACCCGACCTAACCTATAAATCTGACGGGGGTCGACGTCAACTTGACGCGCCGCCGGTGTCGTCTCCGTGTGCCGCGTAGTTATTATTATCGCGTATAAAACGTTTCAAGACACCCTTTAGATAAATACCCGTGTGTTTTTCCTTTTTTTTTTTTCTCTTTACAACGAGTATCGTAGAATCCTGGAGAACTTTGTTGCGTACACATTAGTCAAGATAACGCCACGGCGTCACTAGCTTGTATTTGTTTTTTTTTTTCGTAAATATACAAAAACTTACGTAGAAAAAAAAAACTTGTCTTTGAATATTGTTTTTGAAACACTAATACCCGTCGAAATAACCTAGTTTTTTTTTAAATTTAATTTTTTAACGTTATAACCGTTTAATTCAAAGATTTGTTGTTTATTTTATAGTATACAAATTGCAATCCGGCGGCCGTCCAGGTCTCCAAACGCCTATAAGGTGCTGTGCTGTGATAGCTAAGATGTTTCCTTCGTTAAGTTACCTCCGACAAGTTTAATTATAATATTTTTTTAAGCGAATAATAACGATATTCAAAAACTGTACTCGGAATCTCTCTTTTGAGGGGATAATTTTCTAATTGAGCCAATATACCTATATAATAATAATATATAATAAATATATATATATATACTGCAATTATAATGATCCAAAGCCGTAAAATAAAAAAAAATTAAAAAAAGTATAAACAAATAAATAACCGGATCGTCTCAATAATTGTTTTATTTCAAACCGTTCGAGTTTTAATATTATAATATTATATTAAGCCAATACAAGCCCTACCTACATTTGACTGGATAAAAAAAAAAAAAAAAAAAATTACCGATGCATAATATTTATTTTATTAATATTTGTTCTTTTCTTATAAAATATTAAAATAAGATATACAACGAAAAATGAGTTGGATATGAAATAAGCTATTAATAGCGTTGTTATCATTTTTTTTTGTTTTTTTTATCAAATCTGTACCTATACAATAAATAATCGTTGCAAGCCTTTTGGTATTTCTGATCGCCTGATGTAGTGTCTTATATAATATTTAATTAATTAGTCGCGCAAGTCTTCCACACGGTATAGCGAGAATAATAATACTATTATTATGATCATTTTCGAATATTAATAATCCGTTTTAGTGTCATTGTAACACGCATTTTGTGCATGAGAAAAAAAATCTACAAATCCGGAATACTGCAAAAACGAACAGTAATAATATTGTAAAAAAAAAAAAAAAAAAAAAAAAAAGCTTTACGTTTTATCGGTATATGTATGCATGTATTTATGTATGTATGTATATATATATATATGTATGTATACAATAACGCAATGGGGCAGAAAAATCGATTTTTTTTCTCGATGAACATTAATAACGTAAACAAGATTTTAAAAATGTAAAAAAAAAACATACGCACATACATATTGCATAATATGTATATAATAAAAAAAAACTACAACTACATCACACACACACACACACACACACACACACACACACACACACACACACACACACACACACACACACACACACATACATACACACTCACACGTATTAAACTGCAAATTACCTGTATAATACTTACCACAAATTATAACAAGCATTACTAGGGACCAAAATGGGATAGGGCGATTTTATGCATCAGGACAGATTTGTATAAAAAAAATATTTGTTATTATTATTATTATTTTTTTATTTATTTTTTTTTTTAATCAATGCTATATTAATTTATAAAAAAAAAAAACTATCGTGTTAATGTTTTAATAATATAATAATTGTTGTTATATGTACCTATATACCTAAATACAGAGCATGGCGGGTAGTTTTCGATTGATTTGGACGTGCAGTATTTAAGAAAATAACGAATACGAATATGTAATTGTATTATAGTTTCCGCGTAGGTATACACACGTTTTTTTTTTTTTTTTTTTTAATGGCTATTTTTCTATACGTATAATATTGATTTAGGCCGTCAATAAAATGTCATCTCGATATTAATAAAATAAAAAAAAACTTTACCATTATTGTTTTAATAACTGCTACGATAACCGTATTAGGAAATAATATTAATATACTATACAACAGTTTTTTTTTTTTTTTTAAATATAATTTTATTATTATCGGTCGCGTCTATAATAGTCAGATTTTTTATTACTTTTCGTTTGTATTTTTATTGATTTACCTACTTTTTTTGGTTGAATGTAGATTTCATGAAATAATAATTAATTAAATATATGGATTACAGGGTAATTTAATACAGTTCGGGAAAAACTACAATTTTAATAACCGCGCGTCTATAACATTGATATAATAATACTACGATGAACTAATAAGTAGCGGGTTTTTTTTTTTTTTTTTTTTGTGTATCGGTTATCGGAAATTCAAAAAAAAAAAAAATAATAAAAATAATAATAATAACGATAAACGTTCCAACGGTATTATATAATATTATAACGTTTGTGTACCTAGGCGTTAATATTATATTATCGTTAAATCCGAGCCCACGTAATATTACATAACATTTTGTACAAGACGGTCTAAATCGATAGTTGCATATTATTATAAAATTGCAGTGTAAATGTCTCAAATAATAATATTATTTGCTAAACCACGCTTGTTCGATATTATTTATGTATATATATATATATACATATATATACATAAAAATATATATATATATATATATATATTATATGTGTGTATAACTATTGTATTTATAGGTCGACGTTAAAGTTGTGTAGGCAATCGATTACCGCGATAATAATAAAAAATAAAAAAAACTTACCATGGTAATAACGTAATATGATAATAACAACACACGGGCTAATTGGGTAGTATTGACGTAATTTTAGGACTTTTACTTACCATAGATATATATATATATATATATATATATATATATATATATATATACATATGTATGTATGTATTATATATTATATATCTACGCGCATAGAAAACAACAAGATAAACCCACTGTACGCGCAGTGGCGGATTTAACGGTCGTTTGGTCGGAAAATACCGACGGGGCCCCCCTCTCTCCTAAATCGTGTACGGTTGGGGGGGGGGTGGAGCACCTCAATTGTAAAGTTAATTTTTTTTCTCGATTTTCAGAACAAAAAAAAAAAAAAAAAAAAAAAATTAATTATTATAATAAATACGTTTTATATTGCAAACCGGCAATATCGTTACATTTTGTACGAGGTCCCGTTACATTTCGTACGGAATTGTCGACTTCATTTTGGAACCCTCAAATCCGCCGCTGTGTAACGCGTTACGCGTAGACGCGAAGCCCGGCAAAGCCGCGTATACCGAGTGGGCGAAACGTGTCGATCAACACGCGATGAAATGTCCGTTTATGCCATGAACCCCACGCGATGATTATATGTGCGAAATATTTTGAAATCAATCACAAATCGTTCCTTGTGTCGTCGTCGGCGTCGTAGTTCATGGGCGTGAACAATTATTATATTTCGCGGGTTAATCAATACGATTCGCCCTATAGGTATACGGCTGCCGGACTTCACACGTCCGTACCCGGGCACTCTAACTAATATATTATATGCTTCCGAATGATTATAATCAAATTTCGCGTAAAACGCCCACTTCTGCAAACTATTGCGTGTTTTTATAGCTGTGCCGTCACTGCTGCAATCCGTCGTAGGTTCTAATATTGCGTAATATTCGTAATAATACAACATTGTCCGTCTTTATTATTAAAATATATTATTAAAACACCGTGTTATAATATTGAATGTAAACGCCACTCTACACACGAACTACGCGCCTATAAATATTATCGATTTGTTTCTCCTCGACCCACCCCTAACATCCTGATCGGTTTTGTCCGACGAAATTTTACACGCCCGACGCGATACACGACAGACCATTAATTATAATAGCTATAATATTATGCAAATTTAAGCTTTTTGTAAACAAAAAAAAAAAAAAAAAAAAATCCCTATAATAATAAATAAATATTATAAATAATATGATACACTTGAATTTTTTTGTACTGGTATTTATAATAAACGTTTTCTATATACCGATATATTGATTAATACATTATTATTATTATTATTATTATTATTATCATTATTATTGTTATCATTATCGGCGGACGAATACCTATTATTATTATTATTATTATTATTATTAATATTATTAAAATTTTTAATTCAACGTTCAATATTGTTAAACCAAAAAAAAAAAAAAAAAAAAAAATAATAAAATACGTGTGCAACTTCTATATAATATGTATTTATATTAAAAAAAAAAAAAAAAATTATTATACTTTCTTTATATACAATCAGCCAGAGCGTGTTATTTAAATACTTGTCAATTGCAATGGATTGGAAAAAGGCTGCACAATTAATATATAGAAATTAGAATGAATTTTTTTAAATAATAAAAATTATGACAAAAAAAAAAAAATACCAAAAAAAAAAAAAAAAAACCATAGTTCTCCAGTTGAAAATTGAAAAACAACCGAGAACGATATTTTATTGTCGATTTATTTTTTTTTTCAATATCATCATTCAGCTATCACGAATTTTATACGTTTCGTGCAAAAATGAAAAGCTTTTTTTACTGCACTTCTTTATCATTGTTTTAAAATATATTATGTAGTCTTAAAATTTTAAGAATGCAAAAAATAAATTTAACCGTAAACACGTTTATACATTGTCACGTTGTAAAAAAAAAAAAAAAAAACAAAAAAAAAAAAATTAAATACAATTTTAAAAAAGTATATACAAAATATAATTTTCCAAAAAAAAATTTCTTAATATTATCGACAATCTTATATGTATTTTAAAATGAATAATCAGTGCAAAACGCGTGTATAACTTACAAGCTAAAGGAATTATAATATTATGCGTACGCTTCGGGTTTTAATAATATATTGCAATTTGAAAATAATAAAAATTATTGTAACAAAAATCTACACATTAAAAATAAATTTTACACGGGAAAAAGCAATAAATAATTTACATTATATTTTTTTTTATATTTGTTTTATATACGTTCTTTTTTTTTTTTTGGTAACTCTCGAGAAGTTTTTAGACTGTTTCCCCAAATTTGTGTTCTTAACTGTTAAGTTCGTAATTTATATAATATATTATATATATATATATATTATATATATATAATATATTATTCAACTGCTAGGCGTTTTGTATATGTCGAAAACAATAGATATCAAGGAAGTAAATCTGAAAACAAAAAAAAAACTTTTCTTTTCTAACTATATAATTGATATGTGTAGATATAGACAAACGTATGCAATCGTTTTTACAGGCAAATCGATAAAAATAAATTAGCTAACCCCGTTTAAGGCCTGGTCTACGCGGTGTTGTGTGGTTTTTCTATCGTGATAGTATAATATCACAGGCGTGAACTATCGTCGCGCGACGGTGGTAACTACATATATTGAACACTATCGTGAAAGCCGCTGTCAGACTATCGCGCACGCGCGGCGGTCGACGGCAATACTATCCCGAGAGAAACGATATGAGATGAGGACATCAAACGCTTGTATTTTCCACGTGTGACGGTACTGGCCAATCTGGCCAATATTAGAATCGAAGAACAAATCGCGTCGATTAACAATATCCGTACGTCTCTATCTCTATATATATACCGCCTATTCTGTTTTGAACCATATGGAACTAAAACTCCGAACTCCCGGACGGGTCTTTGGACGTATAAGGGGGATACAAGAATCTGCATGAGGGAGGGCAGCCGCATATTACTGCTCTCTCCCCGCAATATACCGCCAATGATCGCTATCTAAATTATTCATTTACGCCTCCGTGACGGCTCTCTCTCAGACGTTACTGTCGTCATTTGCACTCTCTCACTCCCTCTATCTCTCTCTTTACTTATCACTCTCGCGGCGGCCCGTTATCGCTTGCGATAGTTGCTACTGTCGCCGTGTGGACCAGGCTTTAAAATCCATCCTCTGACCGATCGATTTCCCGATATAGAAAAAACGTGCGGCAGCGTGGTTTGCACTCGTTTCGTTCTGTTTGCGTTCTTCCTGAATATTTCTATACACATTATAATATTTTATTATATACTTGTAAAATTGTATCATATTATTTTGCCCTCTATATATTATTATTATCGTTATTATTACTATATATATACTATTATTATTATTATTATTATTATTACTATTAATTGTTAGACTTTTAGGTGTTCGCTCTTAAACGTCCAACTATTTTTTTCTCTTAAGCTATATTACATAATATAGGTACAGTATACAATATATTATAATAACTGTCGGTACTATATATATATATATATATATATATATATAGAAAGATGGTACAATTATATTATTGAAAATTATACGGCGCGGAGAGCACGTTGAACTAATTACTAAATGTTTACCCGTTATAAAAAACCAAAAAAAAAAAAAAAAACCCCAAGACAAAAAAAAAATAACCATTAATATCGACGAGAAATTAGGAGAATATAAAATTATATTATATTATTATCGCTATATTATAATATACATACATTCCTAGATATTTGTTCTGTAAATAAATAATTAAATCGTTTATATACATATTTTGTTTTTTTTGTTTCAATTTTTTATTATTGTAATATCCAATGATCGTATTATTATATATTATATTATATTAATTAATATAATATATTATATATGTATTATAGTAGTATAATATATAATATATTATATATTATCTATATAGTGGATGTAATAATTTTTAATTTAGTACCTATATATCAATAAAATATAATTATTTGTATAATTGATCGTTGTATATTGATTGAAACATAAATCAGCATGTTATTGTTACATAATATAATAAAATTAAAAAAAAAAAAAAAAAAAAATACATTAAATATAAAATAATGCTAAAAAATTGTTTTGATTTTTTTTTTTTTTTTTGTAAAATGCAAAATGTTCGTTTGAATAAAAGTGTTTTTATTAATATAACTACAAATTTTTTATATATATGTGTGTGTGTGAGTGTGTATGTGTATTTTTATTTATAATATGGCGACTACGATATTATGTATAACATATTTGTATACCTCTATACCTATATATTAATCATATACCAGTATTATATTTTAACAACACTTGAAATTTTCAACAACAGAAAATCAAAAACAAAAATTATATATATTAGTTTATTCCTGCTCGCGATGTTTGCGTTTTACGTATAATTTACTCGCCGTGGCTATTCAAAATGTTCGCCCCGAACGTTGACCGGGAACGGTCAAGTTTCGGCTGAACAAAAAAAAAAAAAAAAAAAGGTTAAAATCAATAGTTTGGTATACATTTATTATATAGACAGGTATTATATAATACGTTATCCGTCTTAACAAGCCGCATGAGTTCGATTTCCGCGTGTCTACGTAGAAAAACTTCATTTCGGAATAAATTTTATACACCAACCTTTTTTTTTTCTTTTCTTTTTACACGAATCATGATTATAGAAGAATATAAATCTGTACATTTACCGGTTAATCTCAACATGCCCCTGGATTTTTTTTTTTTTAAATAATGTCCGTTTGAATCAAGGCGGTAAAAAATAATGTCAGGGGTATTGCAATACATTTTTTAAATTTTTTTTTTATGTATTTTATCATCAAATTGTTTTTTAAAAAATATTTCGATGGAAAATGGTGGATTGGGCCGAACTCCTGGACCTATACGGTTTTAGTGTAAATATGTACCGGTGTACATATTTACTATTTATCATACACATCGGTGTATAATTACAATCAGTTAAAATCACGCATAGATAGAACACATAATCATGTCTGTAGACATATAAGTAAATCGCATCCAAGGTGTTATCATTCGGGCTATTCACCTCTTGACTGACGGTTAAAATCAGTGGGAAAAAAAAAAAAAAAAATCAATTCATCCCACCTTTTTTCTTCCGGGATAATATTTCCTACAATTTAGTCGTATTAATATTATTTTATTCAGATTTGTGTTAAAAATGTGACGCCAAACAAGACCACCGGTAACGTTAAAACCAGATGATCTGCGGTGTTACGATAACAGAGAAACCAATTGCGCCCTCCTCGTCTCCCGCCCACCATGTTGATACTAGTCCATTATTTCTCAAGCTATTACTTATGGCTTCGTGATATATATATATATATATATATATATATATATATATATATATATATATATATATATATATTGTATCGTCATTAATTATGAAAAATTTGTATTTGAATTGTTCTCATGGAAAGTTATATATAGTTATTCGTATTTCTCATCCGTGATAATTCACTGTCAACGTGACGGCGAATGACCTGAAAGACTGTCTCCGATCTCTAACACATAATGGTAAGAGAATGCGCGGTCCACTTATAATATGTCTACGATACTCTCTCACTCTACGGATAACTTATTGCCACGTTGGCAGCGTGTCCAAAAATAAATGTTGAAGGTTTGAAAATGTAATATCATTAGATAAAATAACTCAAGATAACCATTCAATCGAGGGGTTCATCCGATTTTCAATCGGTAAAATGAAAACCGGGCAAAACAATCACGATCATCGGTGCAATTTACGTAAATTTGCCAATTTCCAATCGTGGCGGTAACCGGATATAATATTATTGTCCCTGCAGTTCGTATACGTGTTATTCGATAAGGGTTCGTACAATAAATGACGATGATATACATAGAATGACAATAAAATATGCGCGCTCGTATAATACTCGCGTACAGCCATCGAAGACTTGTATTCATTTTTACGGCCCTCGGAGGTACGAAAATATATCGACTCGTTGTTTACTAGCGTTTGAAAAATGTATTGGTTTATGAGCGGAGAGAAAAAAATGGTCCCGGTCATGATTATTTTATTTTTGCTCGGCCCCGGGTTAATATATTACACTGTCTATTGTAATGATGGCGATAAAAATTTATATAAAAACATAAAAATCTCCAATGTATATTTTTGGAAATAACTGCAGTTGGCTATAAAGACCGACCGGTACGACTGGTTAACGATCTCGCGATGCCGAAATTTATCTCGATCCGGTCCCTCTCGTATAAACGATAATACCACCCGACTCTCCGCCCTAATATCGGTGAAAAATATTTACCCTTATAATCACCACTGCCGAATTATCGTATCGTAATTGAATACTATGAATACACGATACATTTATTATTTTTTTTTATAATTGTAAATTAAATCTATCGATTAACCCGTAATTCGATTCGTCTATTATTTTGAGAAAAAAAAAAATTAAATTAACAGTGCAACGGGGGGGAAAAAAAAATGAAACCTCGATATTCCTAAATAACAATGGCGGTAGGCTCTGGTTAGGTTATGTTAGGCCGACGGTCAAGACCGCCGTCGTGCTTTTCAACGGTGTCGGCACAAACGTAACCAGGTCAACCGACGGGGTGGTGGCGGCGAGCCGAGGGTGGTCGGCCCATCACGTCCACCGGCCCATCAGCGATCGGTATTCACGAGGGACCCGCGCAAATATACGATACGCAAACAAGTGAAATATTACACGTTATTTTACACGTATCATTATGAAAACACTGAAAAAATACACGAATGATTTTTGTTTTGTTAAAATATATATATATATATATATATATATTGTTGTACTTTTGCGTACGCGTGTTGATATTACTCTGTCGGCGTTAATTTATTTTTGTTTTTTTTTTTTTACTTGTTATTATTTTCGACACCAATAAATACAAAACCGCGGCCGAAAATATAACGTACTCGTAATATTGTATAATATCCGAATACGAATCGGTCCACTGAGCTATACGGAAAAAACAACAGTGTGTGAAAGACGTTAAAAAATGTAATAATAATATTTTCTAATCGTATTTGATAATAATTATTTTTGCCGCTTCGCGTAAAAGCGGGAAACGAAATAAATACGTACCTAAATCGTTAGAAAAAAAAACAACAACTCATACCGGGAACATACGACGTTTGATTGATGTAAAAGTTTCCGGATAAAGGTTTGAAAAAAAAAAAAAAAAAAAAAAAAATAATGAATAATAATGTCAAATGCGAAATATGGATTTTTTTTTTTTTTTGTAGCCTTTAAACAGAACGAAAAATAAAATACCCAGCAGAGATTGCTGCGGAGATCGGATATTATATGTATACCCGGCAAAACTTATTTCCGATTACAAACTATTTTTACCGATCGATAATCCCGTGAAAACCGACCGGAAGATTACCTACTTCTACTTCGGAAGAACCGGAAGCGATCTATACAGCTTTTTGTCGGTGTACGGATACGGTGGCGTAGACGAGAATTTTCATTGGGGGGGAGGTGATATATATTCATTATATTTAAGATAAGCCTTAGGGTATTGCCCCCCCCCGCACCCGGAAAAATGACCATATTTTAATACAATAAAAATTGTTTTTTTTTTTAAAATTTAATTTAATTTATTCTACAATATAATGCCTGGTTTACTTCCTAGACCGGCAATAGCAGCCATGAACGCTGTATTACCATCTGGTATAAGGTCTACGATAGTGACTAGTGAGTTCTCGGACAAACTGATAAGGACGTTAGCTATCGGTTGGCAATGTGTGGCATCGTGCCGTTTCCGTTCTTATCGGTGTGTCGAATAATTCAATAACGTTCCGGATCATGTTATCATATCAAATTAATAACAAAAGATAATCATTTTTTATTATATCTGTCGGGCTAGGTGAGCGAGAGTGAGTGAGTGAGTGAGAAACATAAAATATCTTAACATAAAGCTTTGGTGTAAAATACGATTGCATGTCGTATCTCGTCTAGACTAATGTGTTTTATGTATTGAATTTAATTTAAAAAAAAATAATATATTTAATACAAATACATATAATTATAATATATAGCATTATTTATCACAAGGATATTAAATACTAACATATCTATAATTTATCTCAGTAATTATTATTTCCATCGTACCACAGAATTAATGGATAAAAATTCCCTATATATTCTACTTTATCGTGTTCTCACCTAAAACAGTGAGCCACCCGAAGATGCGAAATACTTATATCAATTTTTTTTTCTTTCGGCAATACAGATATGTCACTCCTTAAACAATACAATATGTACTTCCTTTTTTTTTTTTTAAATAAAATTTAAATATATATTTTCCGAGCGAATGCGGTCAATATTGGGAAGTCAATGAATTGAAAATTAATACATTTATTTTTTTAAACGAACGAAATTCATATACGAATACACGCGATAAAAAAAACCTAGTGAATAATACTACATAGATACTTAAAGAATTAAATCAAAGCGGGCGAAGTGTTAAAAATTGAAAAATAAATCATTATTACTACATTCATTATAATAATTTATCGTGTCTATATATTATTAGTTATTAGTAGGGCTGTGAATTTGTAGGAAAGTGTATTTTTTTTTAACTGATCGTAAAACGTTTCTAAGTATATAGTTTGAATTATGTAACATCAAATTCATTTATGAAACTTTTATTTTGCATTTTTGGACGTTTTTAATTTTTAAGGTCATTTTTGGACTTTTTAAGTTATATTATCTTTTTTTAAATTCATTTGCCGGTATTTTAATAAAAAAAATAATAATTTTTTTTTTTTGAAAATGTAAAAAAAAATGTGTTTTGAATAAAACGACATCTATTACTCTAGATATATAGGTATTAAATTGCAAACAAAATAATAAAATTGTTAATAATAATAATTATAATTTAATTAATTAGTAATATTATTACATTAGCAACCTTTTAAATTTTGTAGAGGAAGTACATAATTTGTCTAATACCTCATCATGACATACATCAACTTTTCTTTTCAAACTCATGAACATAAAATCTTCTAATTTATCATCGGACAATGAGGATCTTAATCTAGTTTTAATATTTTTTTAATATGTAAAAACTGCGTTCGCAGCTAACTTGAGTGAATGATAATGACAAAAAAGTTTTATAACCCAAATAAACATTACAAAAACTTGATGAATGTGTAACTAATGTGAATGGGCATTTCATTGGACAGTCTATACATAATTTGCAGTTCAAATTTTCATAAACCGCACATTTTCAACTTCATCATCTATATAATTTGAAACTAAAATAACAGATTCAGATATGCCATTATAATTCTGAGCGAATTGTGTTAATTCATTTTGCGATTTCACTACATCCACTCAAGCCAAATTCGCAATTTGAATAGATCTTTCTGGAAATGTAAAATCTGTTTCTTTTTTTGTATCAATTCAAAGAAATTCCCGGGATCAAAATACGACGCGGTCATAAATTAAATCATCATTTCTATCAACAACCGGTCGTCAGCGACAAGTCATCATTATCTTTTATTTATTTTGGAATAAGACAACGTTCATATTTCGTTGGGATACTACGAATAATGAACATTCGATATCATTGAAATAAAATCCCATAGTCTTATGTCTAACAACATTATATTCTAAAACGACAACTATATGTTAAAACCGACAAAACCGTCATACCCAACTAGGACCACGAAACCTCGCTACAGAGAAGACCAAAAATTGCCGGCTAGCCACCCGGGCCTGTCCGTCCCCGGGCCCGTATCTATGGTTTGCCAATTGGAGTAATTATATTATTATTATTATTATTATTATTTCGTCGCACACGCCGTGGGGCCCTTTAAAATAATAGATACCACACTACTACTATCCGATCGTAATAATAACAATAATTATTTTCATTTTGGAAAGCCGCCAACAGACGCGAAACACACCAAGCCCGCGCGAACGTGCACGCGCAGCTGGGTATCCGTCCAGCTAATACCGTAGGAATACACGCGGCAATCAAAGCAGCCCAAATGCCAAAGGTTTACGGCAGTCGGCAAAGTTATTCGGCATTTATTACGTATTATTACTACTATGTACACGACGCGTATATTATATAATAACGATTATTTCGGTAACCTGGCCTTTAAACTATTTCTGTAAAAGGCCAATAATAATCGACCCGCGCGCGCAAATACTATAACGTGTAGGTACGGTAGGCGGGGCGGGCCACTGCAGGGTTCGACCACCTTGTGAAAACAGCCCGGGAACTGTATTTTCTACCAGTCCCAGATCAGCCGTTGCGGCCAGGAACTGTGGCTAGGATTTCATTTCGGCGGAAGAGACCATTTTCAATTAAACCTCTCGAAAAACGAGAGTAAAATTGTACTATATGTTAGTTAGTAAAGCGTTAAAATGTAATCAAATAACTTCAAGAAATTGCGTATGAAAGTCGATTTGAAGACCCGATGATAAAATTAAACAATCGTAATGGGGGGGGGGGTCTATTATGAAATATCGCTGAATGATATGTATTTTCAAATAGAATATAGTTTTGAACATCATTTTTATATTATTTACACGAATATATACAATATACAATATTTACTGATTAATGTAATTATTTTAACATCAAATTACATATTAATTAAAACAAAATAGCATTGGGGGAAAGATATTTGAGTAATACATTACGGACAGGGGTTTGGAGCGGGAACCAAATCCAGTCTATTCAACATGTTTTACAAATACAAAACCGTACCCAAAATTCGTATTTCCCGTTGCACTGCTTGATTCGACGGGCATTTCTAGATTCTCAACAGTTTTTCGAAATCATAATTAAAAATAATTTTAACTGTTAAAATGAGATTACCACTCATAAGTTACACAATAGGAAATATGGCGTCCGAAATCTAAACGGCGAGTTTACGATTCGCGGACCGCTTCCCTGCGAAAACCGCGGAGAGCCGCGCTACAGGCTGCCTACGTGACCGACGTCGGACGCAGTGATACACAGTATGTATAATAATATACCATTACCATGACCGTGGTTGTAACATACCGTAACTATGACCGCGGTCGTGGTACTTGTAGCAAACTCATCGTGTACGCCATGACCGTATTCGGGGGGCGGGGTTTAACATTTTTAATGTAAGTTTATCTGCCTAAAGGATAATTAAATTATAATAAATACCCGACGTTATCTTATCGTTATCGTCTGCCTAGGCTTATATTTTGTCCAATACGTTGACGCTGTGTAATCATGTAAATAATGTGTTGTAGATTTTTGACGAAACGAGAAAAAAATAGTAAATAACATTTTCCAGACGTGTTTTCTGTTGCTACAGCATAATGGCTGAATAAAAAATAAAGAAGAAATTGGATTCGCCTCGTTTTGCTAATAGCCAAACAAACACACCGTAGTAATGGGACCGCTAATAATCGTTAAGACATGACGAGTATTGCGAACTTAATATTTTATATCTTTCTGATCGATTTTACAAACACAAATCTTTAATAAGTTCATTACGAGAAATTATTCCAAGTAAACGAGTTTTTGTGCTACTAATGGAGAAATAAACGACTGTGTACAGTTTTATTCACAGATTTTGACCGAACTTAAAAAAAAAAAAAAAACCCGATATGGTTCTAATTAATTAAAATTCTAAATATCATATTATAGTTTCGTCTTACAAAGACACATTTTTAAAAAGTAAACGCTAGATACGGCCATGGTGTATGATGACAATATTCATAATTTTTCCGATCAAATGTATATAATATTTAAAAACAGTGCGAGGAATACAATAACAAAGGGCACGCCAACAATTCAACTGAATATCGACCCGTTAACGTGACAGTCGCAGTTGGCAACACTGCAGATTATCACCGGCCGTAGCCACAGCAGGGTTAATCGATCGCCGTGATAATACTAATTTTCAGTGTCGAGAAAATATGTGGTGTGAAGTAAATTCTACTTGAAAGTTCAATTGTCGTATATATTTATAAGTTAATTATTTAGTTGGTAGATATGTCGCAGAGATTCTTTACCATATCCAAGAAGGTGGAAAAGCTGTTGATGAATGGAATTTGTACGGGCCGGTTAGATAATTTAGCGGTGAGTGTAAATCGTCTAACATAATTGTTAAAACAAATTACAATAAAAATCATTACATTTACCGTCGTCGTATTCAATTTACAGTTGAATCGTAATTTGATCCTGTTGAGCAGACGTCAACTATTACCGAGTTTGTGTACGGTACTCAAACAATGGACGAATCTTTGTGAAAAACCACCAACGGGTTTTGAGAAATATTTCGATAAAGATAAAAAAGGGAAAAATGAAAAAAAGTCTAGTGGTTCCGCGAAAAAACCATTTGATAGTGCATTTAAACAAAGGATAAACCGAATGTCACAAGGGTAAGGAATTATTGAAATTGTAGGTGATTTTTTTTTACATAGATGAGATATTACCAGAGGGTAAATCACTGATGAATATTATGTACACCAGATTCCAGAATATGATTTCCCAATGTTTACCATTGATTTCCTATAGAATTATCAACAATTTTCTATAAGATTGCCAAACATTTATATATCGATTTCCTCTGTTACTCTCTGGATATCACCTACGTAGGTACAATATTGTGTGAAATTAAAAACGCATTTAGATACTAAATATATATATTTAGATTTAAATTATTACCTTCCAACATTACAGAATTTAACTCAATGGATTGTTGTTGATTCCAATGCGTTTTTAAAAGAATGTACTCCCCCAAGCCTATCGTAACTAGCCAATTGCCTATTATAAATTTAAATGTTTCATTTATTTTTATTGTATCATAATTATTATTCTATCCTATTATTAATCGTTCAATAGTCATCACAAACTTAATCCTATCTTTTAATCCAATGTACAACATTGTTTAATTGTGTTATATTCATGTAACTTTTTATTTTATTCAAAGGTAATTTTCTAGAATAATCGATTAAATTGTAATATATCAACCAGTATATGCAATTTACACAGTAACAAAATATAATGCCATTTGTGTATATTGTTAAATGTTTCTGAAAGTATAGAAATTATTAAATTTATTTAAATAATAATGTGTTATTTTACAATATTGTGCAATCTAATGTAATTATCATTGGTGGTAGAATGCCAACTATACACTATACATAATAATATTGGTCCTTTAAATTATTATATCAATGCATACACTTAATATTAAATGTTTATCATGTGTTTAACTCATACTTGATTATCATAAACATATATTTATATATATTTATTTAATTTACTTTCAAGTATTGGTTAATTTTTTTACCTAATTATTAAAAGTAAGGTTAAATGTTTTAAATTATACACTATAACATTAGTAAAGACATTGTAAAATGTTTAAGCCAATTTTAGAATAACTTGTAAGTTAATTAGCCCTTCTTTAATTATTAAATAAGTCACTTTACTTCAATAATCATTGTAAATCGTAATAAATACATAAATTGAACTTAATTAGTGCACAATAATGCTAATACATTGTCTGTATTTCTTTTAATGATTTTGCAGTTATTAAACATTTTAATTATGAAGTTTTATTTTTTAGTTATTATTGAGTTTATAAATATCGCGACTACTGCCTTAAGCTAAGTAGGCCATTGCTGTAGGTGGAAAGTTAGGATATAAATGTTATTTTAGTTTATATACTGTATGCAACGATAAATCATCACTAAATACATACAATTCTGAAAGGATTTCGAATAAACAGCTTTTGATAAATTTAAACTTAAAGTTTTATTAGTTAATAATTTGTGACTACAATTGTTTGCGTTTTAAATAAATTTGAACTTATGATGCTTATATAAAAATAAATTACAATATTACACTTAACTTTTTTTGTTTACTACTTATTACAGCATAGAAATGGTTAATCTTGTATTGAATATTTAAGTGTTTTTATGGGGCTATACGAATGTAATTTACATACTTAAAAAGCTAGACAATTTCAAATAGTTTTAAATAACTTTAAAGGAATATTTTGAAAGTTATATCACGTCTTGAAAATGTTAATATAATTATTCAGTGAAAATTTCAAGTCTCTACAATTATTTTTCACCAAATTACCACAATGAAGACAAAGTCAATCTTAATAGATGATGTTTAAATTGTTAATTGATTTATTTTTATTTTAACAGGGGTGGTTCTTCTGGTGATTCCGAAAAAGATAAATGGATTCTTTATGGTGTGGCTGGTGCAATTGGTTTAATCGGTCTTATTTCAGTCTATAACAAGAGTTATAAAGAAATCACATGGAAAGATTTTGTCAATAAGTAAGTTTATGCGCTTTAGCTTTTACTTAATAATTATTATTTCACAAATAAATCTGTTTATTATAATTACAACCTATAATCACTTATATAAAGTTTCATTTTTATAAATTTAACATTTTTAAAATAATATGCCTATTGTTTTTACCAGCTATTTGAATCGGCATGTGGTTGATAAATTAGAAGTTGTTAACAAGAAATGGGTTAGAGTTAATTTACAGCCAGGATCTTCTATCGATGGAAGTGTAAGATCTATAATATCTATTATAATAATTATATCTATAATTATAAAAATAATACAATTCATTTTTATTTTTATATTATAATTACAAAAATTGTATAGGCAACTCTATGGTTCAACATCGGTAGTGTTGACTCTTTCGAAAGAAGTCTAGAAAATGCACAACTTGAATTGAATTTAGAAACTTCAAATTATGTACCAGTAGTTTATAAAACTGAAATCGAAGCAAGCAGTTTTTCTGGGTTCCTTCCGACTTTATTATTTATAGGATTTTTATTGTTTATGATGAGAAGATCAGCTGAAATGATGACTGGCCGTGGAAAGCGAGGAGGTGGGCTTTTCGGAGGTGTTATGGAATCAACGGCTAAACTTGTTGACCCTAAAGATATTGACGTTCGATTCAAGTAAATTAATTATTATTTTTTTTTTGTTTTTTAGTGTAATCCATTAGTCCCCAACGTTGCGTATACAAAATATTTATAAACAATTTTTTTTATTATGATGTTATTCACCGAAATTTCTTTTTAGCTGTTACAATTTATTCTCAACATAACAATAATTAAGTTTTTTTTATGAAATAATTTGATACAATTAAATAATTTAATTTTTACATATTTATAAACTTATTCCATATTTTTGTTGATTTAATTTATCGATTCAGAATACAATGGAGTTTTCCAAATTCTAAATTTACATTTATACAGTTTTGAATTATGAAGAGATCATATTATTGTTGACTATATTTATAGTTTTTATTATTGTTACGTTTACGCAACATTGGGATTCCTATTATAATTAGTGGCCTATGTGTCCATTATCTTCTGACGCATGTGTAGAAAAAGTATCAGTTTTGTTCAATTATTCATAGTGAATGGCTATACAAATTAATTATAAAAGATAAGTGTTACTTAGTTAAGTGCAGTTTTAGAAAATATTGAATTGAAATAAGTGTACTACACAATTTATTTGTTTCGTATACTTTTTTCCTAAAATAATTGTTATTGTTATTGTGATGTCTTGGAAAAACTAAAGACCTCTGTCAACTGCTGAGCTCTTGGTCATATTGGACGAAGATGAGGATTTATTGCAGACTGATACCGTTGATGCCGTGTACATTCCACCACTTGTAGACAAAGTTACAGACAAAGAAGAACTTTATGACAATTTATGTGAGAATGTGATAAACTTACACCATGTCACGGGAACATATGAAATATATGCAAGTTTACCTGATACTTTTGAAGACTTCTGAAGATTGACATTCAATCATTACCATTAAGATCGAAAAAAGCAAAGGTTAGTAAAAAACTATAAATAAGCCAATGATAGCTCTTCCAAAGTGGAGAAAAGAGGTTCCAATATATACAACAGAATCACAGAATGAAGAAAAAAAAATTTGGAAAATATTGAAAATAGAATTGATGGTAAAACACATTTTGAAGTATTTTCATTATTTTTCAGTGACGATTTTTGGGAAAAAATAATTTTTTATACAAAAAATATGCTAATGATAAAAATTGGCATTCATTTACAATTAACAAAACTAGCCTTAAGTGATTTTTTGGTATACTTATTTTTTCAGGATATCATACATTACTAGCTACAAAACTGTATTGGTCTAAAGATGAGGATAAAGGGATAGAATTAGTTAAAAAAGTATGAGTAGAAACAGATTCGATTCCATAAAGTAAAACATACATTTATCAGATAACGATTAAATTGATAACAATGACAGTTTTTCAAAACTAAGACCTCACTCTATTTGATTTGATAAATAAAAAGAATATGCAGTTAGGAGTATTTTCTCATAACCTATCTATCGAAGAGGAAAATGGCGCCATATTTTGGTCGACATAGTTGTAAGATGTATATCAAGGGAAAACCAATCGGGTTTGGCTTCAAACTATGGAGCCTATGCAGTTCTAATAGTTACTTGTACAAATTCATACCTTATGGTGAACAAACAAGTACTTATGAAAATGAATGAGGACTGGGAGCACACGTTGTACTAGACTTATTGTCAGTTATTTAACAGCAATCGCAGTTTACATTGTTTTTTTGACAATTTCTTCTCTTTATACAAGTTATTTTGTTTGTTGAACGAAAAGGGGTATTACGCTACTGGAACAATACGCAAAAACCGTACATGTAATATCATGAAGGAAACTGTGAAATGTATAAAAAAAAAAAAGTTTGCGGCTATTATGATTTTTCTTTTGACAATAAGCAAAACATATTGTTGGTCAGATGGAATGACAATTCTGTAGTGACTGTTGCCACTAATAACAATATGATTGAACCTCTTGTGAATTCAATTAGGTACAACAGAAAAAAAAACAATTTCAATTCATCAGCCAAAAGTTATAGCAGAATATAATCAACATATGGGGGGTGTTGATTTCCGTGACAACAGAATATGTAACTATAAAATCAATGTAAAAGAGAAAAAGTGGTGGTGGCCTCTCTTTGTGAATTTGATTGATAGTGTTATTGTAAATTCCTGGAAAATATAAAATTTAGCAAACAAATCAAAAATGTCACAGTTAGATTTCAGTTACATTTTTGAAGTCCTACATAGCAGTTACTTTAATGAAAATGAATGAATCATCCACTGAAGATAATGTCCAAGGTCAAGATATCTAGGACCAAGTATCCAAATAAATTTTCCTCCCAATCCAAATTATGGACGACCATCTAAAAGCGCAATACCCATGAAAATTCTAGTTGATTTGGCCACGTGATAGTAAAAGAAGACGATGTAGACAGTTTAAAAACAACACTATACATGTGTGTCAAGTGCATCTTCACGCCAATTGCTTTGAACAATACCACACTAAATAATATACATTGATAATTACAACGTTGTGTATTCGTACCATTTTAATGTAAAAAATAAACTAAAAAGGTATAATTTTGTTGACTTCATAAAATGTTATTTGAGTATATAATTAAGTATTAAAATGCAGTGTAAACAAAACAAAATTAGCATTTTTTCTACACTTAGAAACTAATGGGTTAATTACATTTATAATATATTATGTATAACTTTTGAATGTGTATGTTAATTTAGAGATGTTGCTGGTTGTGAAGAAGCAAAAATAGAAATTATGGAGTTTGTAAACTTTTTGAAGAACCCACAGCAATATTTAGACCTTGGAGCCAAAATTCCTAAAGGAGCTATGCTTACAGGTAAGAATATTTTGTCATCAAGTTATGCTCTATTGGATAAATTTAAACATATATATATATATATATATATATATTTACATTTATTTTTGTATTCAGGGCCTCCCGGTACTGGTAAAACACTACTAGCTAAAGCAACTGCCGGGGAAGCAGATGTACCTTTCTTATCAGTGTCTGGTTCAGAATTTTTAGAAATGTTTGTTGGTGTAGGACCATCGAGAGTCAGAGATATGTTTACCATGGCTCGTAAACATGCACCTTGTATATTGTTTATTGATGAAATTGATGCAGTAGGTAAAAAGAGAGGAGGTCGCAACTTAGGTGGTCACTCTGAACAAGAAAATACCTTAAATCAATTACTCGTAGAAATGGATGGTATGATACGATTATAATATTAATAGTTTATGTACATTTATTGTTAGTGTTACTATAGTGCTTCACGTGTTTTACTGTAGGATTTAATACAACAACAAACGTAGTGGTTTTGGCAGCTACTAACAGAGTTGATGTTTTGGATCAAGCATTGATGCGTCCTGGTCGTTTTGATCGTCAAATATATGTTCCAGCACCAGATATCAAAGGCCGTGCATCCATTTTCGGAGTACATTTAAAACCACTGAAAACAGACCTTAACATTTTAGAAACTGCTAGAAAGTTAGCTGCTCGTACACCTGGTTTTACAGGTATAGTCTTGTATTATTTAATACAGTTAATTGAAAACTTAATTAATTGATATCCTTTACTAAAGGTGCGGACATTGCTAATGTATGCAATGAAGCAGCTCTTATAGCAGCTAGAGATTTAGCTTCTTCTATTTCCCAAAAGCATTTCGAACAAGCCATTGAGAGAGTAGTAGCTGGTATGGAAAAAAAGAGTAGAGTTTTACAAGCGGATGAAAAGAAAGTAGTTGCTTATCATGAAGCAGGTCATGCTGTTTGTGGTTGGTTCTTAAAATTTGCCGATCCATTATTAAAAGTATTGAAGAACATGATTAAATATATAAATTTGTTTTTTTATTTTCACATGATTTTTACACTGCAAAATCATGATTCATAAAATCTAAATAATAGATGAAATTGATATCAAAACAGATAAATGTATAATACAAATCAATGATGAGATAATGATCCTATTTTTAAATGTTTTGCCTGGGTTATTTATATTTTGATATATCAAAATAAGTAATGAATAATTACAAATCTGTATAAGAACTTAAAAAGAAATATAGATTAATATGATTATAAAAAAAAAAAATTTTGTCTTTGATTCTAAATTTAAATTTAAGTACTGTGATTTCAGCTTCATCTATTATTTGTGTGAAAGTAATTGACAGCAAATACTAGTGTACTGTTTTTATTTATACCATCTTGTAAATTAATTTTAATATATTTGTATGTTTATTAGGTTTCAATTATACCAAGAGGAAAAGGATTAGGATACGCTCAGTACTTACCCAAAGAACAATATCTATATTCCAAACGCCAGTTATTCGATCGAATGTGTATGACTCTCGGTGGAAGAGTGTCGGAACAAGTATTTTTCAATGAAATCACTACAGGTGCACAAGATGATTTGAAAAAAGTTACTGAAAGTGCATACGCTCAGGTATAGTTCATTAAAATATAGGTGGTTAGGTTTGGTAAATATACATTTTGTATAGATTCTTCTGTTTGTTATTTTTATATAAGTAATTTATCATTATTTTAGGTTGCACATTTTGGTATGAATGAGAAAGTGGGTAATCTTAGTTTTGACTTGCCCCAACCAGGGGAGATGACACTTGAGAAGCCCTATTCTGAAGCTACTGCACATTTGATCGATTCGGAAGTGAAAATATTGGTCACCGAAGCTTATGATCATACTATGGAATTAGTCAAGAAACATAGGAGTGACATTGAAAAAGTAATAAAGTTTTATAATTGTAAATTAGATTGATTATTTAAGTAGACTTGGTTTATTATATATATATATATATATAATTTTTTTTAATTGCCTAGAGGCATTTTTATTTTAACAATAAAAGAATCTTTTTAAATTTAAATCAGTAGGAGTATTAATACATACAAATTTATTATATATATATATATACAAAACTTGTGTGGGGTCGTACTTAAAATAAAGCAGCCCCATTCTTAATCGAATAATTAGACTAAATCAAGTTGCTTCAGTCGTATGAGTCGTTTGATGCCTTGCGACTTGCCAATGAGTTGTATGGCAGTTGTATTTGTGTGAAGGTTCAGTCTTGCATGTTTGTGGGCACACCGGGTAATTTCATCCTGCACAGATAGGGTTCTTATCATTCCGATATGCTGCGACAATGATACGAAGAGCGATGTTTTGGCATCATATTATTTCAATATTAAACATAGTGGCACAACCTCACAGTTGTATACTATAAATCCAAATCGATTAATAGTCAATACATACAAGAGACGTTTGCTGGTTAGGTCTAGCTCATAGTGTCGTCCAACTTGCCAGTACAGTTTGTGCATTTTTTGTTTGATTTGCAACTTTTACTGACGTGCATGATGTTTCCAGTTAAGTTGTGAGTCAATGTGCATTCCCAGATATTATGTTGAATCATTTTGTGGGATTATCTGTTGATTTAGCGAGACTGTGTTGTATGTGGTTTTACGTATGTGGTGTATATAACGTGCACCGACTTATCTCCATTAATTTTTATTTTTCATTGTTTCGTTCAGTCGTAAACTGTATTGATTGTCACTTGTAGGATCTCAGTCACAGCTTGTTGGTCCTTCCTTATTGATAGTATTGCTGTGTCATTGGCAAACATAGCTATCATTGTGTTATCATTAGTTTGAATATCAGTTGTATAAAGTAGGTGCAAAATAGTACAACACTACCTTGAGGTACACCAGCTGATATACTCTTCCAATAGGTTTTCAATTGGTTCTTCGTATCTAACGTGAAAATGTCTTTCAGTCAGATATCGTTTGAGGAGTGCGCACTATGTGTGCGGTAGCTGCTCATCCAGTTATAATAATAGGCCTTTATGCCAAACTTTGTTAAATGCTTGGGCTACATCAAGGAATACTCTACAGCAATAATTTTTCTCTTCTAACGCCTTACTGATCAAGTTTGTTATGTGATGACCGTGGTATTGAGCAAGTCAAGTATTTTCTACGAAACCCAAATTGGTGATCTGGTATAAGTTGTTTTGGCTTCAATAATTGGGTTAAGACACTTAAGAAGAACCTTTTCAAATAGTTTTTACATGCATGGTAGAAGCGATATTGGTCAATAGGAGGAGGCTTGTTCGGCTGGTTTCCTGGGTTAGAGCAACATGATTACCTCCGCTCTTTTCCATTGCTCGGGCACAAATTCTGTTCGTAAGATGACGTTGTAAATGTGGGTAAGATGTACGATTGCCTTCTTAGGTAGCTCTTTAAGGATGCGAGGTCTGATCTCATCGAACCCTGGTGCCTTTTTCTTGTTGATATTGGTGTCAATTATATGAGCTACTTCAAGAGGAGTAAAGTGCCTTATGAATTCTATTGTAGAATTCAGTGGCTGAAATACACGTTCGAGATGTCGTGCATATACTTTAGCTTTATCCTGTTCACTGTGTGCCCAAGTGCCATCTTTCTTTCGGAAGGGTGGTATATGGACACAAGGTCTTTTTAATTGGTTTGTGGCTTTTCATAATGAGTAATCGGAATCCTCTGTTGCAGATAAGCCACACAAATACAATTTAAACATTTCATTTGTCACTTCTTTGATTTTATTATGTAGCAATTTGCTGTTTCGGTTATAATTGCTTTTATCGGATGGGTGCCGAGTTTTGACCCAGATTCGTCTTGCTCGCCCCTTTTGTTGAACAAGCTCTCTGATTTCCTTTGGGTAGGTGAACTGGCGGTCGTTGCCTTTGTGAGCTTTGGGTGTTGACGTTTTTACCGCTTCAACAATCTCATCAGTCAGTTTGTGTACTGACAATTCAATGTCAGTTGACGAAGAACTAGGTTTATTGAATTTTTTTTTTTTTAATCAACTTGTAGGTTGGTCTACAACTCCAATTCTCCATTCCGATCGATTGCTTGGCTTTTCTTTGAATTCTCTACATGTTTTGACTTTTGCATCATTTTTAGCTTATCCTATATATGAGTTTTGAAGTCATTTTTTATAAGTTCCACGTATTTTTAATAATTCTATAGAGTTAAAAGTTTATCTTTCTATTCAAGAATTACTTTGCTCGAATGTTTTTTATTCTATATAAATTAATAATTCAATTAAAAAAATATTTACATATCAGATTGTGTATATATAAATTAAATGATCGAGAAAATTATATGATTGTTTTATAATTTATACAAGTCTATGTTTTAATTTATAATATCATAATGCTTTTTTAAAAAATTGTTTTTGATTGGGAATTTTAGTTTATATTGTTTACACGCCTATTATAAATATAAATATGATTTGTTAAGATAATATTTAAAATTATCTTTTTAATATGTAGGTTGCAGAAAGATTGTTGAAACAAGAAGTTCTTAGTAGAGAAGATATGATCGACCTCTTAGGTGCCAGACCATTCCAAGAGAAATCAACTTATGAAGAGTTTGTAGAAGGAACTGGGTCAATGGATGAAGACACAACATTGCCGAAAGGACTGCAAGACTGGAACAAAAGTAGTAGTTCTAAAAACAACAAGACAACTAACGGTGCTGACAAGTAGATAATTTTTATTTTGGTGAATATTTAAAAGTTTCGATGTTAGCATGTAGTCTGAATAAATTGTATAAATGAGAAAATTCATTATTTTTCTTAATATAATATTGTAAGTTGCATTTGGAATTTTGCATCAAATTCAACATCGCTTAAATGGAACATGAAATTAGTTGGTTCACACCATATACAAATATATGGTTATCCTAGAAATGAGTTTTAATAGTTGTGTCAACAAACGTTAACATTTTAGTATTTATTTATAAATCAATTGGTGTAAAATGTTTCCTGTTTTGTGATTAAATATTGACATTTTTTTTAAAAACATTTCTTCTGTGGTTCAAATTACTGTTATTTATTTTAACAGAAAGAGTTTTTCTATAATAGTAATAATAATTGATAACACTTCCAGGGTTTTGCTCCACAATCATTTATTCGAGTTTTCGGTGTCTAGAAAAAATTTAGGTTATTGAACATTTCTGGTTACTGTTTATTTAAATTTATTTGGATTAATTTATGGTTAATTCAGGTGTTCAGAAAAAAAAAAAAAAAAAAAAAAATATCATTTTGTATATAAATTAACATGCAATTTTCTATGTAATTTTGTTATAGTAATCAGATTTTATTTTTAAAGTATATATAATGCAAAATAATAATTTAAAATGTATACATATCATTAATCTATCATTTTTTCTACTGAACAAAGTTCATAATCAGGCTTTAAACAAATACTTAGTTCTTCATGGACCATTAAATATAATTTAGAAATGTAAATATAAACTTATTATCCCGTATAAAGCCAATGTTTGTTATTAGGGTTTGCAACTATCATATTTAATTTGATAAGTAGTGCATTTTGAAAATACTCTAGGGTATTGTAGTAAAATCATGACACTTTTTTTTTTTATTAAGTTTAAGCTATAAGTTAATTAGTTTAGAATATGCGCTTATATTTTAGAATTTTGTAGTATTGTAGTAGTGATTGCACATTCAGCTTTATAAGCCGTAGAATTTTATTTTATTTTAAACATTTTTATGTTTCACTACCTGCCTGTCGACAAATAAAAAAGTACTGATATTGGTAAGTTATCTGTTGTTGTCGAGTTTTTAGCCAATCGATTCGATATTCCAGTGTTCATCGCGGTGTGTAGGTATATGATATTTTAACTATAGAAAATTTTTATAATAATTTTGTCAACTAAACAAATTTAAATATTATGTGTGCAAAAATTATAATACCTACATTAAATATTAAGTTACACGGTGTATAGTGTTTTTTTTTTAATATAACAACAAAAATACTTAAAGTAAAAATAGAAGAAAAAAAAAATGCAAGACACCTTATTTAAAGGTAGGTATTTAATTCAATCAAGTTTAATAATTATCTAATGTTGTTAACTTTTATTTTTAATCCTATTAAAAATGATATTATTCAAGTGACGATTAAATTCATTACGTACTGCTGAAGTTTATATTTTAATAACATTGTCCACACCGTCTTTTGAAACACTTGTTTCAAAAAAAAAAAAAAAAACAAGTAATATTTCCCAGGGCATCTCTAGGCGGTACTATTTTATTCGGTAATATTAAAATACCTATTTATTATTTTAATGTTGCCGGTAGTTAAAAAAAATATGTTTGATTTTTTGTAGTAGTATTTGTATTTGTAGATGCATGCATGTACGTTACAGTACCAAATTTTAAATCAATTTATGTTCGACTTACACGCGCAGTGTAAATCACGGAATAATATTATATTTAGATTATTGACATTTATTTTTTACTATCAATTTTAATTTTCAAGGTAGGCAAACGAAATATTTTGTTCTCGAAATATTTTCTCGTGCCAAAATGCGTATACGTGCTAAATTATGGCAACTACTTGTGTAGTACTAAAATTGTCTTAGCGTAAACCCAACGTATTGCGTATTTTAAACATAATAATTTATTATGACGTACTAAATAAAAATATTATATTCGTAATCTAAGTAGAATTGTAGCGCTACCTAATTATAAACTAATAGATTTTCACTAGTTCATTCGCTCGTCCATTTCATAAATTTGAAATCATCTCGCAGTATTATTGCCCATAGACAATTATATTTTACATAAAAACGAACGTACACAACTGCCAATACTGCCGTCTACAGTATGATTTTTTTTATTATTATTTTATATATATATATATTTATAAAATTGTCCTGACTGACTGCCCATCACAAGGCCTTGTTCGGGTCAAGTTTGTTGGTTATCCAGAATCAATTTGTTAATTGTCCCGCACAAAATACAGAACGAAGTGTGGTTTTATCACGACGTGTGATTTTCTTTTTCTATTCAAATCGAATTAAATTTTTTTATAATTAAAATACTAATGTAAAATAATAACGATACTTGTAAAAACGGTTTAACGTATATTATTGTACAAACATCTTTTTATTTAAAATTCAGAGCGAAATGTGGAATGAAGTGGTTTTATCACGACATGAGTTTTTTATTTAAAATAACTTTTTTTTTTTTTATCTAAATCGAATTAAATTTTTTTTTTTTAATAAAAATTCTATTGTAATATAATAACGATACTTGTAAAAACGATTTAACGTACATTATTGTACAAATATCTTTTTATTTAAAATTCAGAGCCAAGTGTGGAATGAAGTGGTTTTATCACGACGTGTGCTTTTTATTTAAAAAAACTTTTTTTTTTTTTCTATCTAAATCGAATTAAATTTTTTTTTTTTAATAAAAATTCTATTGTAATATAATAACGATACTTGTAAAAACAGTTTAACGTACATTATTGTACAAACATCTTTTTCTTTAAAATTCAGAGCCAAGTGTGGAATGAAGTGGTTTTATCACGACGTGTGATTTTTTTTTCTATCCAAATCTAATTAAATTTGTTTTTAATAACAATACTATTGTAATATAATAATTATATGGTGAAAACGGTTTAACGTATATTATTGTACGAACATATTTTTCTTTAAAATTCAGAGCGAATTGTGGAATGTAGTGGCATTATCACGACGTGTGCATTTTATTTAAAAAAACATTATATTTCTATCCAAATTGAATTAAATTTTTTTTTTTTAATAAAAATACTATTGTAAAACAATAACGGATACTGTAAAAACGGTTTAACGTATACATTAAACGAGTACTAATAAATCGAACGCCCGTTTCGTATGTGAAATATTATAATTTTACGATCGCGCGTGCGACTACGCAGCTATAATCTTGCCAATATTCTTGCGCGGTTACCAATATCGTTACTTTCCGCGTCGTCGATAATTTAAAAGTAAAAAAAAAAAAAAAGTAAAAAAAATCGTTATAATATTTGCCAAAGGTAATTCGATCGCCGACACGCGTTGTTATATATGTTATTTTAATAATAATATAGGGACGCCGAGAACGGGCTATTACGTTACATATTGTACGTGTTATTATAAAAAAATAAGAAATAGAAGAACGAAAAAAAGTATTTCACCGTGCCGCGACGTCGTTATTTTATTGACGCAGTCTCGTGATTTCGCGCTGAAAATTCGAAACTGCTACGCCCGTAATATTACCGTAATATCACACGATATTATAATCCACGAGTTGTACGTTTTTTTACCCGTTATGGAATGCTTTTTATTGTTATGGTTTTCACAACACTATTTGAAACACTACGGAAAAAAAACCATACTTGTAAACGCAGATTTTGATGCGGTTTTCACTAATACTAGAATCGAATTACAAAGTGAGTCGGAGAGTTTCGAACTCTTCAATATTCTATTTTTCATTTTTATCAAATTTTTTTTTTTTTTATATAGATTTAATTTCAACAACAATAAAAAAAACAAACCGTTCAAATTTGTATTTAATATCGTTATTTTAGATGGGATGAGATATATGGATTATATCCTGTCCCATCCTATCTCTATGACGCGGTAATTATTCTTCATTAATCCCTTTAAAAAATTCTTACCGGCACAACCAAAATTAAATAAATAACGATAAGAGATACAAAAAAAAAAAAAAAAGGATATACTTCACTTCGGCTACTATTCTAGGCCGGTATTTGGAAAGAGTAGGATTTATAGGATTATTCAATATTGTAATCATTGCGAACGGAAAACGATTCTGAACAAAGTAGTATTATTCGTGGTTGTTCCTTGTTGCCAAGGTAACCGAGATATCAACAAAAATAAAACTGACGTATCGACAGGAAGAACGTAAAAAACAATTTGCCGCGATAAATTGTCTGGAATATCGAATTTTTTTTATTATTTTTTTTTTTGAAATAAAATATCATCGAAAAAAAAAAAGAAATCCGTATCTTTTAAAATATGGCCATGGCAATACCGAAGCATTTTTACTAACCGATTAAGTGTTTAACCGAAAGAAAAAATACATCTTTGTAAAACTGCAATAGGTCCGAATCGTTACACTCAAAATTTTAGCTTTTCCAATAAAATCCTTTGCCTACATTATAATATAGTAAGTAGTATTATATACATTACAAAACTTATAATTTCTCGGTTTTTGTTTTCGGTATTTTAATGCGTGATACCGTTATATGTTTCTATCGTAAAATATACAATTCATTTTTTTTATTTGTAATAGGATTAATGAATAATGGGTAGACTTTCTTTTTTGAACTGGACAATATGCGGAGGTTTTATTGAATTTTAGATGGGGTCGGGGGGCTTAAATCTTTTTGTACAAAATAAGCCGTAGGGGTTTAATTATTTACATTTTTACATTATTACATATTTTTTTTTTTTATTTTTTTTTTAAATAAATTTTAATATAAACGTATCTTCGCTATTGCCGCCAGCACCATAAACACGACAAGCAGACCCGTACAAAGCATCGTTTATAATACTATACACAAGCCCCATTCACGTAAAGCAGCATTTGTAAATGCGATGCATTAATAAAACTACGGTATCGTTGACTAAATTTCGGTCATTGAATAAGACTGGAACATAATTTAGGAGCGGTAATATCATGTGCCTGATACCTAATAGTACCAACGACAGTAGTGAAAATAAACATAGTAAAAATTATCTTTATACAATTGTAATCGCTCGATTTGTTCGTTATGATTTTAAAAAATTATCTTTATACAATTATCGTTACTCGATTTTTTATTTTTTTTTTCTTATGCTTTAACGGCCAATATTTAACTGTACGTGTTAAGTCGATTGGCTGTCGGTTTGTAATCAGTTCTTGCGTGCAGATGACTTTAACGACAAAAACAAACCGAGCGCCGATAAATCGATCGTAAATTATAATAACTACCTTCATAGTTTGGACGTGATGGACCGGCGTTTATATTGCGCAAATCGTTTACGCCGCTAAATCGAAGCCGAGAATCGAAATGATTATTCGAAGACGAGTGGTACGGTAGTCCGTTCAGGGATTTCCGTCGACGGAACGCGTTCTAAGATTTTACAGTTTTTTTATTATTATATATATATTAAATATATCAACGGAAAAAAAATGTCGACATTTAAATAAATAAATAAAAACACTATTGGAATTGCCGAATGAACGCGGGTTTACGGTAATACACTCGATTAGCAGTTGTTCGTATTTAAAACAAATGCGACAAAAAACGTAAAACGCGTAGGTAATAATTGTATCGGGCCGACATTGCGATTTACAACAAAAGTTGTTGCCGGCACGTGCCTTTAAACCCGAGGTACCTTTACCTACGGAATTCAAAAAAAAAAAAAAAAATATTTCATTTCCCGTTCGGGGCACGACACAAATGTTGTCGGCATTGCCTGCGCAGTACGTCGTTTATTTATACATTTATTTATACATTTATACGGCACGATCAAAATCGAATTTTGTTTGTACGCCGAGATTGGATTGCCGGTAGAATTCTACAGACGTCGGTTTATTTATGCGAACGAGAATTGTCCGGACTGCTCTGCGTTAAAAAACGAACAAAATAATCGGCGGTTGGCCGTGTTGGCTTTGCACAGTATTCCTCGGAGAATGTCTTTGTTAGTAAAGTGCAACGCAACCCATTTAAGATCGCGTGAAATTGTTTTCGGTAATTGTTATTTACCATTGATAAATATAATAATAAGACGCACATTTGTTTTCTGTGTCATAAACAGTAAAATTTATTTACTTTTACATAAAATTGATCTATTACAAACATTATTATATAGGCCTGCCTATAAGGAATTGCATTGGTTTATTTTCTTTTTTTTTTAAATTTATTTATTTATTCATAATCTCGTTTATAAAACGAGAGTAAAAAAAAAAAAAAAAAAACAATTCTTAATTATAAGAAAATCGACGGACACGCAAGCCATCACATTTCGCCGCCAACGTTTCGCCGCGATACGTTTTAATTCGTTCGAAACCTAGCGCCATGGATTGCCCGCGGATGCAATTTAACGTTCACAGATGAAATCTTCACCGTTGTAATAATAGTCATGTCTGGGCTACTACATTACCCCGCGGCCAATTATAGTATTTTTGAATTAATTATATCTCGGCGGGATTCGCTGATAGGAGACTCCTGTCTTAACGCCGACAAAATTTGACGCGGTAAATAAGAACGAAAATTACGGCGGTCCATGACGTATCGAAAGCCCTCCGCAGTGTCATAATGATCGGCGGATAGGGGGGAACCCGCTGTTTTAAACCATAGACGTAATATTATTACGCCCGCGCGTTTTAAATTATTCTAGTGTTTATCGAAATATGATTATCAACGGCAAATTCTATTTTTTTTTTTTTTTTTTTTCCATTGCCATTGACAATCCGTCGGGACAATCGCCCGGTGCAGCACGATGACAAGTACAACAACGGTTAGGAGGTTAGGATTGCGCATTGCGTAACGCGTGTCCGTGTGTTCCGAGCTTAAGAATACGAATTATTATATTATAAACAAAATATCCGGAAAAAACAAAATATTTATTAAAGTTCCAACACTTCGGCATGTATTGTAAAATAAACACTAATTTTATACTTTGAAAAATGTTTAATCATTTTAGAGGAAGAGGGGCCGAGCCGCTCCCGATCAGTGACTCCCTATGAGTCACGACGTTAGTCCCTTCATCAAAATTCATTAGCTCCGGGCTCTAAACGCGGGAATTCAATTGGTCTAGTTTACTCGAGCACGTATAGCTGTTACTATAATACTTGGCCGAAAAAATAAACCGATGTAATATGACTTGTATATATAATTTCATCAGTATTAAAATCCCGCCCGTATTGATACTCGGTTCAATCTATACATAAATACACATGTAGTACCGATATGGTAATCAACGTATATCAATTACAAAATTAAATTGTAAAACGCCCACAAGCTTAAGTGCTTAATAACAAAACTAGAATCGATATTACTATTATGCATGCATTGCACGTGTATCTAGCAAATATTTTCACGCCACCTAGAATGATATAAATTATCCAAAGCATAGATATCTAGTGATCCCGGACACCGCGCCGTTGGTCTCGCACCAACGGAGCGGCTGCCGTGGCCACCCTGGTTGAACGCCTGTACCAGGCAATTCCAGAACGGCACGTCACGGCAACCGGGCGCGTCCCCAGGTTGCGGATAGGGGAACGGCCCTCAGATCTGAGGGTTAGCTGCGATATAAGCCAGTACTGAACTGGACGAATAAGCAGTCGCGGACAGCATTACAATCACGGAAGGACACCGTAAACCAAGGTGGCCCTAACTTTCATTAGTCGGGGTCAAGAGTACGAGAGCCACTCTAATCTTAGTTGGTCGGGGTGGCAGGTTGGAGGTAGCCTGCTGACAAAAGCAAAGCCCTAGTGGAGGGACACCACGAGAAATATTATCTGAGCTCGCTCTTTCTTTAATTAGCCGGAGCGGGTAAGGTTGGAGGTAGCCTGTTCCCGGTCGAACAAAGCCCTATGGGAAGGAAATCCCTGACAGAAAAACCAGGTTAGTATTGTCCTAAACAAACTCGCAGGACTCCGGTCACTTCCTGCGGCACACAGACCAGGAGATTTAGATATGGATTCACAAAAACGAGGAAGTTAACCTCGCTAAAAAAAAACCCTGGCGGTTAGGTTTAAACGCAATTTACTAATAACCAATGGAACCAAAAAATAGAAAAACTGTTAATGCTTCAGGGGCCTCGGAAACCCCAGAGCCGGCGGTTGGGAGTGGCTCGTCCCAAAAGTCGTCATCAACAGCCAGGATTAATGCGCAAACGAAAAGGAAACCAGGAACACGAAGTATAGATATGACTCAAGAAACCTCGATAGTGACCGAGACGACATTTGTTCTTAATGAGCTTGGCAACGTTCTCACGAACCTAAAAAATATTACAAGGGACTACAGTAACACCCTTTCGTACCGTGGTAACACAGTACCACCATCTGTCAAGAAGGGCATAACATTAGCGAACTTTCTCTATAAGACATACAGGGAGATACTGAAGTTTGAGTCGGTGACTGCAGAAATGTTTGGCAACTCCACGGAAGAGGAGAAGAGATGCCAAACAGATCAGACGCAGGAGGCTCCCGTATGGCCGACGGCGACATGTGATTTGGGCATCAACACCCAATTTTCATGGGCGTCACTGGCAGACAGTACCGCGCATCAGATGCCTCAGACCCATCAACTAAAGCAGCAGCCATCACAGGAGCAGCCATCACAGGAGCAGCCGCCAGAGGAGCAGCCGCCAGAGGAGCAGCCGCCAGAGGAGCAGCCGCCACAAGAGCAGCCGCCACAGCAGCAGCGTAAGAAGCAGCCTCAACAGAAGCAATCTCAACAGCAGCAGCATAAAAAACAGATGCCACAGAAGCAGCCGCCACAGGAGCAGCCACCACAGGAGCAGCCGCAACAGGAGCAGCCGCCAGAGGAGCAGCCGCCACAGCAGCAGCCGCCACAAGAGCAGCCGCCACAGCAGCAGCGTAAGAAGCAGCCTCAACAGAAGCAATCTCAACAGCAGCAACATAAAAAACAGATGCCACAGAAGCAGCCGCCACAGGAGCAGCTGCCTCAGCAGCAGCCGCCACAGGAGCAGCTGCCACAGGAGCAGCCGCCACAGCAGCAGCGTAAGAAGCAGCCTCAACAGAAGCAATCTCAACAGCAGCAACATAAAAAACACATGCCACAGAAGCAGCCGCCACAGGAGCAGCTGCCTCAGCAGCAGCCGCCACAGCAGCAGCCGCCACAGGAGCAGCTGCCACAGGAGCAGCCGCCACAGCAGCAGCGTAAGAAGCAGCCTCAACAGAAGCAATCTCAACAGCAGCAGCATAAAAAACAGATGCCACAGGAGCAGCCGCCACAGGAGCAGCCGCCACAGCAGCAGCCGCCAAAGGAGCAGTCGTCACAGCAGCAGCCGTCACAGCAGCAGCCGTCACAGCAGCAGCGTAAGAATCAGCCTCAACAGAAGCAATCTCAACAGCTGCAGCATAAGAAACAGACTCCACAGGAGCAGATTCAACAGCAGCAGCGAAAAGAAGAGGATCAACAGGACCAGCCGAAACAGGAGAAGCCGCAACAGCAGCAGCAGCAGCAGCAAAAGCAGCAGCAGCAAAAGCAGCAGCAGCAAAAGCAGCAGCAGCAAAAGCAGCAGCAGCAAAAGCAGCAGCATAAGAAGCAGCCACAACAGGAGCAGCCGCAACAGGAGAAGCCGCAGCAGCAGCAACAGCTGGAGCAGCAACGTAAAAAGCAGCCTCAACTGGAGCAATCTCAACAACAGCAACGTATGAAACAGCTGCTACAGCAGCAGCCGCCACAGCAGCAGCCGCCACAGCAGCAGCCTCAAAAACTGCTACAGAAACAGAAGCAGCAGGAGAAGAAGCCACATCAGAAGCAGCGATACAAGCTGTTGCCACAGCAGCTGGAAGAGCACAAAAAGTCGCCACTGAAACTTTTGCCAGCGCAGCAGCCAAAGCAATCGGTGACGTGGAGCCAGGTAGTGAAATGTAGCCAAAGAAAGAGCCACAGCAGCGAATCAGACGTACTCACAGACTACCGCAGCCGCGGAGAATATCGCCTTGCTACGGTGCAGGATCCAAAAAAAAACAGTAGTCATGATCGACTGCCCATTCGAAGGCGAGTTGCTTGCCGTAGTGATGAATGCTGGGGCGATCAACCTGCCATCTCACTGGATTACCGTACAGACAACGAGGGCAATGCAGGAAGGTGGCTGTTAGACTCTGCATCTTCAGATTCCCGCCCCGCATCTGGGCGTTCCAGTGTGGATAGAAGCCGCTTACTTGAGGATTGCCCTCACGAAGGCGAGGCTCACCGGTGGCGTCTACGACCCCGTCGCGTTAAGAAAAAACACCGGCGGCCGCGCTAATAAATTAGCCCGGATACACGTGCCTCAACGAGATATCATAAATTATTGGAATCTAAAACTGGACGCAATACAAGGTGAGGCTTTTGGTTAGTTGCCATCCTTCCTTTTACTGCAGCCAGGATAAGGACCACCCTGCACTAATAATTGGTGCAGACAGCATTACACAAACGAAAGGACACCGTAAACTAAGCCGGCCGTAATGTTCATTAATCGGGGTCGAGAATACGAGAGCTACTCTCATTTTAGTTGGACAAGGTTGCAGGTTAGAGGTAGCCTGCTGATAACAGCAAAACCCTAGTGGAGGGACACCACGAGAAATATATTCTGAGTTCGCTCTTGCTTTATTTAGACGGGCGGGTAAAGTTGGAGGTAGCCTGTTTCCCGTCGAACAAAGCTCTAAGGGAAGGAAATCCCCGACAGAAAAACCAGGGTAGATTTGTCCTAAACAAATTCCCAGGAGTCCGGTCACCTCCTGCGGCCCACAGACTAGGAGATTTGGATATGGATTCACACAAAACGAGGAAGATAATCCTCGATATAAAAAACCCTGGCGGTTAGGTTTAAACGCAATTTACTTATCACCAATGAAATCAAATAAAATAAAAACTGTTACTGCTACAGGGGCCTCGGAAACCCCAGAGCCGGCGGTTGGGAGTGGCCCGTCCCAAAAGTCGTCATCAACAGCCAGGATTAATGCGCAAACGAAAAGGAAACCAGGCACACAAATTATTGATACGATTCTACAAACCCGGAGAGTGAGCGAGACGACGGCTATTCTTTATAAGCTTGGCTCTGTCCTCGCAAGCATTCACGAAATCACAAAAGACCACGATAACACACGTGCCCCTCTAAAAAAGGGCATAACGTTAGCTTGCTCCCTCCACAAGGCATGCATGGTGGCGCTGAAGGCTGAAAATGTTAATGCAGAACCAGTAAACAATTCCAAGCTCGAAGAGAAGAGCTGCCAAACAGATCCGACGCAGGAGGCTGCCATTTCGCCGACAGCGACGTGCGATTTGGGCATTGCCTACCTTTTTAGGTGTTTGTCACTGGCGGACATCCCCTCGAATCTGCGACGGCAGCTATTGCAACAGCAGCAGGAGGATCAAGCGAAGCTGGAGCAGAAACAGCAACTGCAGATAATACATCTGCAGAAGCAGGAACTGCTGCTCCAGCAGCAGGTAGAGCAGATGCACCGTCTGAAGTATCAGCAAGGGCTGCTCATAAGAATGCAAGAGCTGATTCAGGAACGAAAGCAACTTATAGACCAGCATAAACAAATGCAATCTAAACAGCAGCAGCCGAAAAAGCAGCAACCGAAACGGCAGCAGCGAATGGATGAGCTGTTACATGATCAGCCGCAACAGCAGCAACCGCAACAGGTGCAGCAGAAGGAAGAGCTGCAACAGCAGCAACGTAAGAAGGAGCCTCAGCAGGATCAAACTCATGAGCAGCAGCCGCAAAAGCAGCAGCTACAACAAGAGAAACTGAAACAGAAGCAACGGAAGGATGTTTTCCATCAGGATCAGCTACAACAGGCGCAGCCGCCACAGAAACTGGCGCAACAGCAGCAGTCGCATCTGCATCTGGGAAAGCCCCTTAAATCGCAACCGAAACAGGTGACATGGAGCCAGGTGGAGAAAAGAGGCCAAAGAATGGTTCACAGTAGCGAACAAGTCGTATCCACCGACTTCCGCAGCCGCGAAGGGGATCGCCCTGCTGCGGTTCAGAACCCACAATACAGCCGTAGTCATGATCGACTACCCACTCGAAGGCGGATTGCTTGCCGTAGAAATGAAAGCTGGGGCGATCAATCTGCCGTCTCTCAGAATTACCGTACAGACAACGAGGGCAATGCAGGAGGGTGGCTGCTAGACTCTGCATCTTCGAATTCTCGCACTGCATCTAAGCGTCCCACTGTGGACAGATTCCGCTCACTTGTTGTTTGCCCTCACGAGCGCGAGGCTCACCGGTGGCGACTTCGATCTCGACTAGGTAAGAAAAAAACCGGCGGACTCACTGATTAAGAGGCAGGGTACATGTGCCTTCCTGGGACGCTATTAAGTTATCGGAGTCCAAAACGAAGATGTTGAAATGGATGCGGTGCAGGGTGAGGCTTTCGGAGAGTAGCCATTCTACCTGTTACCGCTGCCAAGATTAGGGCCACCCTGCCTCGGACAAATAAGCTTTATTTCACCTTCCGCGGTGCACAAACCAGGAGATCTGGATGTGGATTCACAAAACACGAGAAAGATAAACCTCGCTAAAAAATAACCCTGGCGGTTAGGTTTATACGCAATTTACTAATCACCAATGAAATAAAATAAAAGAAAAACTGTTACTGCTACAGGGGCCTCGGAAACCCCAAAGTCGGCGGTTGGGAGTTGCACATCCCAAAAGTCATCATCAAAAGCCAATCCTAATGTAAGAACGACAAGGACCCTAGATACTTGAGCTGTAGATACGGTTCAACAAACTTGTAATGCGAGCGAGACGACAGCTATCCTGTATAAGCTTGGTTCTGTTTTCGCGAGCCTTTACGAAATCACGAAGGAGCACAGTAATGCACGTGCCCCTCTCAAAAGTGGCATAACCTTAGCGTGCTTCCTCCACAAGGCATACATAGTGGCGCTGTTTAAGTTACTACAAGCACCAGTAAGCAACCTCACGCTTATTAAGAAGGACTGCCAATCTGATCGAGCACAGAAGGTTGCCATTTCGCCGATAGTGACGTGCGATTTGGGTATCGGCACCTATTGTTGGTGTTCGTCACGGGCGGACAGCTCCCTGCATCAGCAACAGCAGCAGTTGCAACGGTAGCAGCAGCTGCAGCCACAGAAGCAGCAATTTCAACAGCAGCAGCGAAAGAAGCAGCCTCAACAGGATCAGCCGTAACAGGAGCAGCAGCAACAGCAGCAGATACCGCAACACCAGAGGAGCAACAACGGCAGAAGCGTAAGAATCAGCCTCAACAGGACCAATCTCAACACCAGAAGCTTCAATATCAGCAGTCTCAATAGCAGGATTCGCAACCGCATCAGCGGAATGAGCATCCTTTATTGGATCAGCCTCAACTGGAGTAATCTCAACAGCAGCAGCCATAATAACAGCAGCTACAACAACAGCAGCCATGACAACAGGAACCGAAACAGCAGCAGCGGAAAGGTTGCCATTGCTTGACGGTGTCACCGATGCCGGCCAGATGGTTACCTAGTCGCCAACTGTGCATGGCCACCGCGGTAGACGAAGCACACCCAGGAATCGCCGCAGTAGCAGGAAGCTCCATTTCTTTTTCTTTTTTTTCATCTCATTAGTTATATGTTACGTTATGTATGTATGTATGTATATATGTGAGCCCGCCCCGTTCAGGGGAAAACGGGATTTTAATTCTATATTTAGTTGTTAGTCATTATTTAAAATAATAAACGCTGAGGGCTGGTCAGAAGTAATGCTGTAAGGTAATTCCTGTACCACTATCGAATTTCAAAAATAAAAAGGTATCTTGTGTAATGGACATGTGAATTGAACATTATAATACATTTATACAATAATTTGAAAATTTTTGATTAATCGCTTCAACTGTAGTAAGTAGTAAAAACAATATATTTTCGAGTAGTTTCTAAAGACGCAACTGTTTAGGTTCCCTATGTACTAGACTCGAAATAAATTCATACATCATCTTAATATTTTAAATGCGAAACTATGTTTAGGCGTTTGGATGTTTGTTAGCCTTTCACAACAAGACTGTTGAACGGATTGAGCTAAAACTTTGCATTCTTTGTAGTTAGAGTTTAGGAATAACGTATAGGCTACTTTCCCTTACATAAATTAGTTCTTTTGGAATGAGAATGATTTGTCAATGATTAACGGTTTTGTTGCTCTACTCGAATTTCTTGAAAATTATTAATATTTTCTAAAATGAAACATTTTCCATTTAGTGAGGATGATATTTTTTAATAAAAAAAAGGGGCAAGTATACCTAAAAAGGTAAATCACGCCCAAACGTATTGCACTCTACGAGTTTATCAAATTAAAACAATAAATTTCAAATTTTGTGTGCCTATTAAAAACAAATTATAACCATTTTTACTGCAGGAAAAATTGACAAACAAACGGGAAACCGACATTTTTCAAGAAAGTGTTTTGTGGAACCACTTGTTTCCCATCGTGGATTTGAGCATCCTTTTGGTATTTTGTGTGTCAATACATTATCTTTCCAGCCGTCGTTAAGTAGTTTCAATGAAAATTTTAATTCAAACTGTCAAAAACAAAAATGAATATTAAATTGTTCGTTCAGCCAATAGAATGATGGACCGACGAATACTGAAACTTAAGAACGCCCTCTTGATATTAAAAAAAAATATTATTGTAATATAAGGCAGTAAGTGAACCATATTATGGATAGATTATCCTCGAAGTATATCAAATTTATTTAATGAATTCAAAACAGTTTATTCGACTTACAAACATAGTGTCATCAAACGGTGTCAGAGTCGTTATGCTCCCTTTAATTTCTATTACATTATTGAACTGTTGATTTATATAGAAATTGAATTGTATTTTATTGTCCGGAGTTTGATTACAATTAATAGCATCTCTGAAGATCAAACGGAATTCGCCTCAAAGTATAAATCATATTTTAAAGTAATTGATATAATTTATGTGTTTAAAAAAAAAAATTATAAATGTATATTTCGATCAATATAATTAATGAATCCCATATTTATGGTAAAAACACAATTTAGTTCAATAGGGACATATTTTATTTACTAAGCTTTTGAAGTTCAGTTTTTGATTGAAATAGTAAAATTTCCAGAATTTTGTGTTTTATTTTCTGATATATGTGGATTAAATGTTTTTGGCTTCAAAAGTTTGAGGGGTAGAACAACTGCATCCGAAGTGGTCGTGGATTTATCCACCTAGATTTATCTAAGGTCATACACTAGTAAAGTCCCGACGTTTACAAGCAATCCACGCCATTATCCTTCTCATTTTTACAGACTGCCTGTAATTTATAAGCAAATTTAAATATTTAGTGTATGGGTTTGTAGTTACATGCACTATGCAGTCAGAATTCATGCATTGTTTAGTATATAGTACCGTAATCAACAGTGATAATAAAATAAAATTGAAAATTATTTTAGTTTAGAAGTTAAATGAAAAAAATTGGAAAAAAACTAGTTTATTAATAGGAATAATATACAAAAAAAGAGACAGTATCGCTCAATATATTCGTTGTTTCTTTTATTACTAAAATATATTTTGTATTAATATGTATAATCTAAATTCCATAAAATCGATGGAGGTATAAAGTTCAGAGAAGGTGTAACACGTCTATACAATATTATAACGATAAAATTATTAAACATAGCTCACAATCACAATCGGTTAAGGCATTGAGTAATAATTTAAAAGATATGAAACAAAACGATATCAAATTATAAAACGACGGAAAAATTGACTCTAAAACAGATCGTTTTGATTTTGTCAAAAACAATGTCATGTACATGTGTACTATAATATTAAATGAAATTATACCTTTGACTTAATGCAATCATAACCATAACATTATCCCGACTAGGACGTGCCAGACAATTGTCATTAGTTTTAATTAATACAAGAAATTAATACAATTTTCAATTTAAATTTATCAAAACTTTATTAACCATACATTGTTCAGAATCGTTTTTTCGGTAACAATGATTTATATTTGCTAACAGGTATAAATTACATTTTTTTCTGTACCTTCTTTTTTAACTTTCCACCTAAAACAGTATACCCACCGACGAACAGTAAACTACTTTCTTTAGAAACAATGTTCTATTAAACTCAATAAGGTGAGAATAAAAATTACTTACAATAGGTAATTTTGAGAAAAAAAAAATCGTTTCTTGATCCAAAACCAAAACATAATATCGCATATAATTGAAATAATAATATTTTAAATAGAAAATTGTAAATATTGCATGGTCACAATTCTTCAGATTAATTTCGACCAGTAACTATAAAAAAAAATTTAATGTATTTATTATTCTGAATGGCAATAATATTCATATAGTTGGTTTTGCTTTAAATTCTATGAAAACTAAACCATTATGTTTAGTGTGGCCAGGTTAGGTTAACCTAACCATATCCGGCATCATAATGTAAGTGGAAGTCGGCGATTTATCACCAGGGGTACTATTGTCTGTGGCGCATTCGCTCATTACATTCATAATTACGTAAAATTTAAATAAAATTATAGCAGCAATTTTACAATGTTTGCATATTATAATGATTTATCAAAAATTGTATTCAAATTACATTATTCGAAAAACAGAACGCTTATACGCGATATGCCGTAATTTGTAAGTTTTTTTTTTTATATACAAAAATTGACACTTTAAAAAACTTATAATATAATTTTGTGAAGCAACGCTTTAATATTTTTATTATTTTTTATTATTTTAATACAGCTTATATATGAAGCATCTTGTGGTAAATTTTTGTCCATTTCTATACTGTCAAAATAATTGATTCAATTAAATCGACAGAAATTAAAATGTTTATTTATAGTAGAAAAATCATTAGAATATTGTAAAAATTTGTTCATGCCTAGACAGGCCTGTTGCGAATATTCATAGAAAATGTCGGGTTTTTACGATTATTTTTAACTGAGTTGCAAAAAAAGTTTAAAATAAAGAATCCATTGCTGTCAAGTTTCCCGTTTTCCTCGGATTTTTCACAATTATTAAAAAAAATAAACTGCATTAAAAACAAAAAATAACATTTTTAATGCGCCAACTAGATCCAAAATGCTTATGGAAATATTGCTAAATTTGGTTATCGGGGCGTTATGCCCGAGTATCATAAGTTGTATATAACGATTAAGAAGATAACGTTTAGCACATCGTAACCGTTTATCATGTAATGTCGTATTGGAATGTATTGGTTTTTTTATTATGTGTAGGTTTTTTATTTTATTTTTTTTTTCCGTCAGCGAACAAATTTTCTAACTTAAATCTTGCTCCGGTAATCGCAGTACTGCAACCACGTAGGCCGCTATGAAGTCTTAACTACGGGCCGATTGGTATTCGATTATTGTACAACGTTGTCACATTAGACTCTAAAATATTAAGACTATAAAAACGTTATTTTATAATCGAAGCCCATCATATTCAACATCAGCATTTGATATAAACCTGTCCAACAGCAACTGGTAGTAAATTTGGCTTTGTTCGTGTTCGTACTAATGGTATTTCTCGAAATTATTTTTCCGGTCAATTTGTCAAGCAATAGAAAAAAATAAAATTATCATATTCATTTCATAAAGAAATATTTATTTTTATTTTCCTAATGGAACTAATTAAGATTGAATATAATCTAAATTCAAAATAAAAAAAAAAAAAAATATAATTCAACGCCGTAAGAATTCGATAATGTAATCATTACAGCCAAATATGTCACGGCGACGTGAAAAAAAGCATCGAACTCTGTAACTTCCGTAAGCAAATGTTGGAGGGAAAGTTTTTTTCACTACATATAACATGTCGACTCTTGGCATCTTATAGACACCCTGAAATTAAAAAAAAAAAACAATCATTATTGCTGTGTATTAGAATAAGAAAAATTATAATTCACATTTAACAAAAAAATACATGTTATTTTACGAATGTGAATTGAAAAGAAAAAATTCAGAACTTTAGCACGCATCAGAGTATAATAACCCAATTTGAAATAAAACTATTATATAAATTATGATGTTATCTTATGTTCTCAGAGATAATATAAAAACAGATGGATGTGCTGTAAAAACGGTATTCAGCTACATTATTAATGACGAGTAAACAACATGGTTATTCAAAATGATATATTTGATTTAAAACGCTAACATATAAATATTTTTAATGTTTAGAACAATATATTGTACGTTAAAACTAAAATAAAACCATTTAAAGTTAGATTAATTATAGTCATCAAAATCATTGTTTAATCGCGGGAGTAGCTTGGTTTGAATCATTTCTAAATACGATCTACTGTGTTTTGAATAAAAAAAATAGGGCCATAAACCTGTGTCATTGATATGGCTCCGAACATATTTAAATTTAGGTGTGTTTCACGCTTGTGTTCGATAACGCCGTGAGTATTGTTCGTACCCTTTATACAAACGTTATAACGGTTTACCTTACCACTGAAGTGGACTGTTTCTCCTTCACCGAAGACTATGCTATCAGCAAAATTTACAAATGTCTACCTATATGGTTTTATAGTTGAACGCCATCTCAAAACACGGCAAACAGTTGTTTGTGAAATTTCCAGTCATCGACTAACGCGGTTGGTGGATTTACACGAACTGCGGTGAAAAGTCTCTCTTTTTTTTTCCGACATTATCATCGGCTAAACGAGGTCGGCCTATGATTTTTTTTCTTTTCACAAACACCCGAATTTTTCAATACGATTAAAACGTTCGACGTATGCTCTGAGCAGCCGGTGGCCATCGATCCCGTAACGACGACGAAAATTGCGTTGAACAATTTATACCGTTTCACACTTTGAAAATAAAAACACACAAAACTCTTTGCGCCGTACGGTCGACATATTTGCGGACCCTAACATACCGCTGTTGGCAATTAATTTAAAGCCATGGGTTTATGGCATTCTAAAACTGGGGAATAGGTATTAATTGGTGTATAATTTGATGAGAAATAATTTTTTTGTTCACCATTTTATAGCTATTTTAATTTATGTGAATCATTCGGTGGCATAACCGGTAGTTTATAATATAGTTATAATATTTAAACAAATTAATACGGCAACGTCGCTCCTAATATCAAGCGCAGTCGAACACCTTTGAAGAGATAAAATTAATGTTCTTGGTCATTCCGGCACCACACGCATTAGTATGCCAAAATTGGTAATAAGTGCCCATTAGTATTGCTCCCCTTTGAATAAATCAATGTTAAACAATATAAACTGCTAATTTACTGTGCACGTGAAGAAAAAAATGTTTAAATTTTTTTTTACCACAGGCAGAGGACAATTTGGGAAACCGAATTCGGACCACAAATTTCCCAACATGAGTTTGAGTGCCGAGCATGCTTTTGGTATTTTGTGTGTGAATAAATTTTGTCTCCAGTGGTCGTTAGAGAGTTTCATTGAATATATCATGTCAAACTGTAAAAAAAAAAAAAAAAATAATAATGATTACCATATCGTTCATTTTCGCAAAAGATCGACGGACGGCCGAACGTTGAACGTTTAGAAAATCCTCTTGAATTTAATTAAATTACGATACCTTATTACCATAGGTAAATAGTTTTATTCATAGATTGTCCTCGAAGTAAATTAAATTGTATTATTGGGTTAAACATGGCGTGGTAATCAGTTTATACGACTTACAAACAATGTGTCGTCTAACGGCATCAGATTCGTTATGTTCCCCCTAATTTCTGTTTCATTATTGGCCTTTTGTTTTGGATATAAATTGAACTGTATTTTGTTGTCCGGTGTTGGATTACAATTAATGATTTTTGTGACGATCATACGGAATTCACCCTATAGTATAAACCATATTGTTAAGTAATTGAAGTTATTTATGTGATTAAAAAAATCATAAACATGAAGGGTATGTTATGATCAATATATATATAACTAAACTTCCATTTGCGTCTATGTTTTACTTAGTGAGAAAAACACAATTTAGTTAATGTTAACATATTTTTTTTTAAGCCTTTGTAGTTCAGACTTCGATGGTAATTGTACTTATCATAGAATTTGTTTGTAATTTTTTCCGAATAATTTAGATAGAACATTTGTTGCTTTAATAAATTTGATGTGTAAAACGGCTGCACCCGAGTTGGATCCTAGACCATAGTGGTCTTCACAATCAGTTTATTAGTTGGGTCCCGGCTATATTTAAGTGGTATTCTAGTTGAGTCCAGGATTTATTTAGGTTGCATACTAGTTGGGTCTCGGACGTTTACATGAATTATTACAAAACTGTCCGTAATTTATAGGCAATTATAGTCTTTATGGTATAGTGCCATTAAAGACAGTAATAATAAAAATAGTTAAAAAAATATAATTTAATATATATATATATATAAAAAAAAAATTGTAATTTAGAATTAAGAAGAAAATAATTGGAAATACAACTAATTTATTGTTGTAATAATATAATTAAATTAATATACTAATAATATACAATATAAGAGATAGCCTTGCCCATTTTATTCTTTGTTCCTTTCATTTCTAGTAAATATTTTGTTGTATTATCTATATTCTATACCGTCGATGGAGGTATTAAGTCCAGAGAAGGCGTAACACATTTATACAATATTATAACGATAAAATTATTGAACATGGCTCACAATCACAATCGAATCGTGTAATAATTTACAAGAAAAGATTAAAAATGACATAAAATTACAAAATGACGATTTAAACGACTGGCAAACAGATCGTTTTGATTTTGTCAAGACCAATGTCACATACACATTTCTACTATAATATTAAATTAAATATAGACCTTTGAATATATGGAATCATTACCATAACATTATCCCAACTAAAACGTGCCAGACAATTGTCATTAATTTTTTAGTAAGAGATTAATACAATTTTCAATTTAAATTTTCTTAAAATTTTATTAACTGTACTTTTTCAGAATCTTTTGTCGGTACCAACGATTTACGATTGCTAACCGGTATAAATTGAATTTTACTGTATACCTATTTTCTCAACATCCCACCTATAAAAGTGCCCGCACACAAACAGCAAACTACCCTTTTTAGTAACAATTTTCTATTAAACTGAATAAGGTGAGTATAAAAATTACTTACAGCCGGTAATTTCGAAAAGATATCGTTTGCTGATCCAATACCATAACATAATATCGTATTTAATTGAAATAATAATACTTTAAATAGAAATTGTAAAAAATGCATGGTCTCAATTCTTCAGATTAAATTCGACTTATAACCGTGGTGAATAATATTATGTATATATTATTCGGAGTAGAAATAATATTTATATAGTTGGTTTTTGCTATAATTTTTATGAAACCTAAATAAATCTGTTAAGTGTGGCCAGATCCGGAATCATTGTGTGGAATCGGAAGCCGGTGATTTACCACCGGGCGTACTATTGTCTGTGTCGCATTCGCTTATATATATTTCTTTCATAATCATGTAATTTTTAAATAAAGTTATATGAGTTATATTTTACAGTGTTTGCATATTTTACGTTATATAAAAAAGTTATATTCGATTCATATTTTTCCGGAGAACAGAACGCTTACACCGCAAAATGTCATAATTTGTACGTTCTTCTTTTTTTGTTTTGTTATCAAAATTGACACTTTAACGTTTATATAATTATTTCATGAAGTTACGCTCAACATTTTATTTTCATCTTAATGTATAACATGGAATACAATGAACCGTGAGATAAATTTTTGTGCATTTCTTTACGGTCGAAATAGTTTTTTCAATTAATTCAATTAATAATAGAAAAATCGATAGAATTTTAATAATTAGTCCAAACCCAGAAATCCGTATTACTAGTATTCTATGAAAATGTCGGCTTTTATGATTATTTTAAATTGAGTTGCAATTAAAAGCCCAGAATAATAAAACTATTGCTGTCAATTATTTCGTTTTTCCTACGTTTTTCTCGATTATTATGAAAACTACAATAAAAAAAAAAAATTACATTTTTAATGCACCAATTAGATACAAACAAATTTTGGAAATGTTTCTAAACTTAAAAATCAAAGCAGTATGACCGAAAACGAGGTGTCTACCACAGATAAAAAAAAAAATCACACATCAAAGAAAACGACTACGTCGATTTGCCCAGATATTAAAATTATCTTTTATTTTCTTCATTGTATTCATTAGAAAAATAATTTTAGATTTTCAGCGAAGAGATATTGGTTTAATCGTGTGAGTGCTTTTGTTTGACGTCATATTTAAGTTTTATGCGGGTGAAAATGTTTTGGCCGAACAGTTATGATTAACAGTTTTTACACAAGTATAATGGTACTATAATATATTATAATTATTAGAGGAACTATAAAAAAAAAAAATGTCCATTATAAATGTACCAACTAGATCAAAAATGCCTATGGAAATATTGCTAAATTTGGTTATCGGAGCGTTATGCCCGAGTATCATAAGTTGTACTTAAATGATTAAGAAGATAACGTTTAGCATATTGTAACCGTTTATCATATAATGCCGTGTTGGAATGTATTGGTTTTTTTTATTATGTGTAGGTTTTTTATTTTATTTTTTTTTCCGTCAGCGAACAACTTTTCAACCTTAAATCTTGCCCCAGCAATCCGCCAGTAGCACTGCAACTACCTAGGCCGCTATGAAATCTTAACGATGTGCCGATTGGTATTCGATTATTGTACAACGTTGCCACGTTGGACTCTATAATATTAATACTATAAAAACGTTATTTTATGATCGAATTCTATCATATTCAACATCAGCATTTGATATAAACCTATCCAACAGCAACTGGTAATTTGGCTTTGTTCGTGTTCGTACTAATGGTATTTCTGGAAATTTTTTCTGGTCAATGTGTCAAGCAATGGAAAAAAACCAAATGTACATATTCTTTTCACACAGAAATATTTTTTTTTATTTTCCTTATAAAACTAATGTTATTAATCTATAATTAAAAAGAAAATTATATAATATCTAAAAAAAAAAATAACACAACAACGTAGTAATTCGATAATGTAATCATTACAGCCAAATATGTCACGGTTACGTGAAAAAAAAGCATCGAACTCTGTAACTTCCGTAAGCAAATGTTTTAGGAAATTTATTTTTCAATATATATGACATGTCGACTCCTGGCAACTTATAGACACCCTGAAATTAAAAAAAAAAAACAATTATCATTGCTGTGTAATAGCATAAGAAAAATTATAATTTACATATGACTAATAAATACATTTTTTTTTACGAATGTGAAGTAACATGTATTTTTTCATATTACTTGTAGATCTTCAAGCACTTCAGCTTAGACTTCAGCACACATAAGGAAATAATAATGAAAATATTTGAAATAAAACTATTATATAAATTATGATGTTATCTTATGTTCTCAGAGATTATATAAAAACAGATGGATGTGCTGTAAAGACGGTATTCAGCTACATTATTAATGACGAGTAAACAACATGGTTATTCAAAATGATATATTGGATTTAAAACGCTTACATATAAATATTTTTAATGTTTAGAACAATATATTGTACATTAAAACTAAAATAAAACCATTTAAAGTTAGATTAATTATAGTCATCAAAATCATTGTTTAATCGCGGGAATAGCTTGGTTTGAATCATTTCTAAATAAGATCTACTGTGTTTTGAATAAAAAAAAAAATGGGTCCATAAACCTGTGTCATTGATATGGCTCAGAACTTATTAAACTTAGGCGTGTCACGCTCGTGTTCGATAACGCCATGAGAATTGTTCGTACCCTATATACAAACGTTATAATGGTTTACCTTATTACTGAAGTGGACCGTTGCTCCTTCACCGAAGACTAAGCTATCAGCATAATTTACAAATGTCTACCTATATGGTTTTATAGTTGAACGGCATCTCAAAACACGGCAAACAGTTGTTTGTGGAATTTCCATTTAATGACTAACGCGGTTGGCTGACTTACACGAACTGCGTTGAAAATTCTCTCTTTTTTTTTTCTCCACATTAGCATCGGTTAAACGTGCGGCCTATGATTTTTTTCTTTTCACAAACATCCCATTTTTTCATAACGATTAAACGTTCGACGTATGCACTGAGCAGTCTGTGTAATGTATTACTTATTATGTGATGATCCGTAAGATGAATTTTTGTGAATTTTCTTGCGGTTTAAATAGATTTTTCAATTAATTCAACAGAAATTAAAAAAAAAAATGTTTTAATATAATGTTCTATAAGATGTTTATTTATATCAAAAAAACCTTTGGGGTATTGTAAACATTTTTCCAAATCCACAACTGCTCATTACTAATATTCCGTGAAAATGTCGGGTTTTTATGATTATTTTAAACATAGTTGCTAGAAAAAATTAATTATCATAAATCTATTGCATCCAAATTTTCCGTTTTTACCCTTCCCCCACCCCTAAATATTAAGAAAAAAAAAAATTATAAACAAATTTGAAAATTTAAATTTTTAATGCACCAACTTGATTGAAAATGCTTTTTGCTTTGTTTTTTAAACTTGAAAATCTGAGCATAATGCCCAATTATCATAGGTTTTACTTAATGATGAAGAAGAAAATATTGAGCATATTGTATCCGTTTATTACGTATTGCCGTAGTTTAATGTATTGTTTTTATTATAATGTGTAGGTTTTTTTTATTTTCTTTTTCTTTTGGGTCTGTGATAAGCTTTTCTGCCGGTAATCTTGTTTTTTTAATCGCAGCACTGCAACTATCTCTAGGCCGCTCTGAGTTCTTAACGATGTGCCAATTGGTATTTGTTGCAATCGGTTATTGCCGAATAGTGAACTGTATTTCCCAGGAGTTTTTTGTACGTGTGCCGCATAAAAATGTCTTGCACTCTATCCAACCCATACATTGTGTAGGGTTGCACTGTGCCATTTTTACATTTTTAATAAATAATTGTGTTGGTGATTTAAAAATAAATTGGTTTGTCCAAGATACAAATAATACGAGTACTCCCAGCCAAGGCTATTATCTGTACATTTTGCTAATGGCCTATTGTTGCGTTGATTTCGTGATAACTTACTTTTTTATCTGTGGCTTTTGTGCTGCAGGACAATACTGTTTTTTATCTGATTAAAATATTTGCAAAATTATTATTGCGACAAATAATATAATTGCATAAAAATGTGGTTGTTGGTAAGTTATTACAGCATAAAACAAACACTGTCACTATCGTAAAAATTATAGTTGTACGAGACAATAAAACCGTGTATATTATACACCTATATTTTTTTGTTATCGGCAATAGAGTTAATTCATTTTACAACAATTTTACACGATACTTTTTAATCGTGAATATCGATCAAATTGTAATGCTATTATTATATCTATAGTCTAAACATAGTTTTGGACAAAAATGTCTGCGTGTACATTTTTTTATACACGACGGGATTTAAAGAAGCCTTTTCCGTATTGAACATTTCTTGTGCGATAATGAAATATTACTTAATTTCCTAGTGCAACTGTTTTTCGATTACAAACGATTAGGTTAAGTTAGGTTAGGAATAAAATAATCTGAATACTGTGTTTGAAATAATTTTCAAGTTTTTTCGTCATATTTAACATACGTTTTACTTTTGGAAGCATTCTATACTGAAAACAATGGTTTTAAATTCTATAAATTGGTGAGTGGGCGGGGGGAGACTAGGGTCACCTGAACAAGGATTTTTATATCTCAAATTCAACGAATCTAAATTTATAATGAATGGATAAAAAAAACTTGTTAGCCACATTAATATACTATAACAGACAAAATCGTTCCTCGCCATGTTCCGAAAAGAATATGGGCAGTTCATTCGGCCTCTGTATCCTGCATTCCTAACTTTCTATCCCTACAACTGTGGGCCACCCTTTAGCAGTATCTTAGTATGCGTTGGCTTATCAGAGTACAAATTTCGCCAGTAGGTTTATCAGTTTTATTCTTGCTATTAGTTTACATTTGCTAATGATATACCGCATAGGTCCACCTAATAGATCCGTAATAGACAGATTTCCCCTTTCCATATGTCACCATACGAACATGCAGAACACGCCAGTGATTAGAATCAGCTACGGTAGCGATGCATTAAACGATTCGTAATGCCGTGAAAAAAAAATCCCATCTTCGAATACAAATATGTGTTTTATTTCTATTGTAATCTATACTATGACAATACGTAAAAACATTTCAAATTCTTAATAACTCAATAACGGCCTGGTTACGACCGAGTATTTGATTTCTTCGTGTATACGTGAAGTCAATTTTGTATGTCCCATAAATTAATGATTTGGGAATATTCATTTTTTCAATCGATGATGTATCTATATCTGAGCCTACATAGAAACCCTGAAAAATGAAACAATCATTCTTAGTCATCGATCAATCAATGACTTAGCACTCAACATAAACACGTTAAAATCTGAAATATACAAATATGGGCTTGACAAATCTGGGAACAGTCTTGTACTTTTTATGTTTTTAGGGATTTTGAAATCTGAATCTTTTACAAATTTGGAAAATAAAATGTTAGCATTTAAAACTTCGAAATCCATAAAAACCTGGATCGTAAAAATTTGGTAAATTCTTAAAATTAAAAAAAACCACATGGACAGTTTAAACCATTCCAGATTTTCATAGGTATCCTACTCATCGTATTTTGACATTTTCCGCGGTGCTCAAATAGGGAACAACCGAGAATAGTCGTTGATTTTAGTTTAGAACCATTTTTAATACAACAAATATTAATAGCTGTGCTGTACGAATAATGACTGATCTGGGTTCATTAAATTAAGGGATATCTACACTAAATCCTATGGACAAAATTTAAAACTCTCCCTCGTAAATTCAAGTACTGCAAATAAATATAAATTAATTATACTATAAATTCGTGAATTGTGCATTTGCTTTGAATTCAGTTATTATTATACGGATTAACATTTATAACTATACCTTTTTTATGGGACAATTGTCGAAATCCATACCGGTAACATTCAGTATCGTAGACTTCTCACTTCCCAAAACACTCTTTATCATCGAGCATAATTTTGGAAATTTTTGATTAATTACATTTTCCTTCCATTGGCTTGAGTTCAGATTTTTGAAACTAATATTAATTTCCATCTACATAAAACATGCAATAATAATAATTCATACATTATTGTAAATAACATAAATTTAAAATTGTTTAATTTTACACATACATATAATATTTTTAACATGTACAGTGCAATTGTAGTTGATATTTTGCCTTTTCTTAGCGTTTTGGCAAGGATCGAAGGGAGAAAAAAAATATAGATTTGAACCACCCAACGTAAATTAATATCTACTGAAATAAAACATTTTCTTTACACAAAAACATTTTACGGAACTGTAAGCAGTGCATTTTTTTTATTGATTTATGACGTTCTAATTTAAGGCAAGGTACTTATATATTATATCTTTTTAAATTCGAATTTTCACACAACGGTTTACAAACTGTGTGGTAAGCAGTGTTGTATAAAGATAAATTTTAAAATATCTAAATCATTTGATCAGCGTTTTTTCTCTAGATAAAAAAAAATATTTTTTACTTTACCTAATTTACCTATAAATAATAAATGTTTAATAATTGTACATTTCTAGATTTTAAAAAAAGTTTGTGTAATCGAAGAAACATTTTATAATTGTAAATTAAATATTTTAAATATTATTTCTGATAAATATTGGTATTATATATAAAATTTAGTTGAGTTCTGATAATTGTAATTAAACAATATAATTTATTCAAATGCTTTACAGTAGATCCGTGTGTTCCTAAACTCATCTTATTATAATAAGATACAGCGGATAGCTCAGCAGATTGTTACGAGTTTAGAGACGTATTTTTGCTATTGCGTTGGAACATTTTCGATTAATAACACGATAATTACGATAATAATTTAATATTATCGGTTTCGATTGTTTCGAAATTTCAAATTATGATTATAAATCATTGGAATTCGCGATTATAATTTGAACTTCTTCTATTATTATATGCCATTTGGTTTAAAATGGATTTGAATTTAAGTAAATTGATGTAGTTTTACTACTATTCGTTTTAGATCAACTTCAAATTATGAATTAATCTTTTTAGACAGGAAAACAAAACGTTTCTCGGTAATCTTATTTATCAGTTATGTAGAACACAAGGTCCGTATGATGAATTCTATAGAAAGTCGAATACGGATAATTATGCGGATATTATTATAAAATAATAATCTAACCTATCGGGGTCCGTGTTAAATAGTACTAACACTAATTTTTGCGCGAATGATTGTCATCCACAAATCCACCTGGTTCGTTGCCGTCCAACATAAAAGTACCAGTTTCCTGATAAAACAATCCGCTTGTTCACTTTAGCGGATTGTTCAGCAGCGGTAATTTGGAACGATAAAATCCAGTAGCTGATCAATCTGATGAACTTATACGGATTACACTGACGTCTCTATAATGAAATGGTATTCTATCGTCCAGTGTATATATTTTAGACCTTTGGATAAACTTAACTAAACGAAATATACCTAATTGTAATCATAACATAAAAAATTAAATGATTACCAACATTTGTAATAAAATAATATAAGGAAAGAATAACCGTATACTAGTGTAATATTCCGCAAGTCATGTTAGTTTTTGTATAAAACTATATTCTTGTTTAATAATTTAATACAGATCAAAGAATTTAAACATTATTGTTAATAATTTAAGTAATTGTACATCATTACAACGGGGAGAATATGGACGGTTTGTCGATAATACAAGTGATTCTCAAACTAATAGAACTTTTAGAATACATATTCAAATTATGAAAACATTAAATTTTCTCCGGATGATAAAATGATGTATTTCAGATAACGGTGCAGAAAATGTATTTCTCATTGGCGGCAAGTCTGCTAATGGAGATGCATAGTAAATAATACTAAATAATATTATATCGTGACCAAAAACTATGTCTACCACGACACTGGGACCTTTTTCAATTATAATTAAGTTAGTGACATTGTGACTTGGGAGATTTTTTTTTGTTTCTGTTTATTAACTAATTATCGATATTCGATTGTATTTTTAATTATATTATTATTGTTCATGGGAGAAACGTATCGGAAAAACGTGCTCTGTTCTTATAGGGAGGCTTGTGAACGGAACCCGGTTTGGTAACGTATACATAAATATTGTAACGAAAACAGTTTATTGTTCATACATAAATATTAAATTCTTACAAATATTGTGTCGTCCACTGGTATCGCTAATGAAATGTTTCCTTTAATTCGGGTACGACTTTTCTCATTGACACGCAATGCGACATTGATCAGTTTATTATCGCAATGTTGAAGATGCTTAACGTTTAATTTATACGGTCCCTACATATAAATAAATGATTTTTTAATATAATGAACGACTATAGTAAACAATAATAACACGTAGGCAATATTATTATATTATCGTTAAGTGCACAGTAATATTATTAATATTTTATTTTTATGGTTTGAAACTTTGATAACCACCGCGGTTGTTTTCATCCTCAGTATAATTAGCATTGTTTGCAATCCATTCGGTGTTGATAACGGATTGCTAAATTTAACCGTTCTACGTCGTACGCACGTGTAGTGTAAGTACTAGTGATGCGGCATAAATCCGGATTATCCGAAAATCCATTAAATCCAGATTGTCGAATATTGAAATCCGACATCTATTAGGTAAATCCGGATTCTAAAATTTGGATTTCATATTCAGATTTTTATCCGAATCAAAATTTTGGTAATTAAATTTGTGATTTAATATTCTTTAATAATTAATTAATTTCTCATAAAACATTTATTGTTATCTTATTGTTAACAGCATTCAATATGTAAAACATTACATACGTTTTTACAATTCAAAAAATATCACAAATAGAAATTTATTTTTAAAATACAAGTATAATAAATAAAATCATACATATTACACTATAATTTATATAGTATATAACTAGTGGACCCGGCAAACGTTGTTATTTCATAAAAATTGTTTATGATAGCACGCCTTGAAATGAATAAAATTATTTTACACATTTTATAATGTAAACGAAATTACCAAAGGATTTGATTTTAAGATTTAAAAATAGTAATCTTTACGGTCAAACCTAAATTTTTGATTTTGGAATTTGAAACATAGATATTCAGATTTCGGAATCCGAAAATCCGGATTCTCAAACCTTCATAATATCAGGATTTTTCCCATCACTTTTACGTACGGAAGTGGTTAAGAAAGTTATAACGAACATTTATGGAATCGAAAAAATATTTTTAATAGCTATAGAGCTATGATATGGGCGATAAGAAAAAATTAATTTATAATGATTGAAAAATGAAAATTGTAAATCATGAAAGCAAAAAAAAAAAAAAAAAATAGATAAATAGATAAAAAGATATATTTGTTTTTCAAAATATTTTTATAATTATTATCATCTCGCGAGAGCACCGTTTCACTATGGAGTTTTCAATAATGAAAATTATAAATGATTTAAAATAATAATTGAGAAAAAACGGACGACGATTCTTAATCGTCCTGTTCCTGGCTTTTGATCTTTTGCCAAATTGCTAAAAATTGTTAATATTTACAATAAACGAGTCTACTAAATTCTTAACGAATAGTTCAATCAGTTACAATTGTTATATTAAGAGGCTTGTGCGTGACCTGTTTTTTTGCTAATACAAAAAACCACAAAACCAACTGTGAAAATGTATAATATCCAAATTCTAATGATAACGTTTAGAAATATAATTTATAAAATCAAATATAAGACATATATTTTATATTTATCATATTTATCAACTATATATTTATCATTTATAAGACCAATGAACCCTATAAGATGTTTTCTTCTTCTAAACAAAATCGGTCGATTTTAGCGGAGGCATACTAGTTTTTTTCTTTAAAGCGCGGAATAAAACAGATCGCTCACAGGTTCCTTAGTATAATTGTTTAAACTTAATACTTCGGCATAAATAAATATAATTATTAACAATATTCGAATAGAGAGTAGGATATAAATGGCATTTGGTAGTGATTTTTAATTTTACAGATACTATACAAATAACTGTATGTGCATATTCAGTGGCGTAGCCAGGATTTCTCATTGTGCCCCCCCCCTACAGGAGGGGCGAACAAACCCAAAATTGGCCCTAGTGATCTCCTGGTTACGCCACTGTGCATATTATGTAATTTAAACATATATCAGTCAAGATTTATAACACTGTAATTTAATAAAATATACATACAGACGGCAAATTCGAAAATAAATTAAAATCACTGAACGCCGCGGCCGAACATAATCTTAAATCCAACGTAACCCAAAAAAGTACATAATACATTATGAATGGAAAATTATGCTTCATGGTTTTTGTTAATTTTTAATTTTTTTTTTTGTTTTCTTTACTTTACGACGACACTAAAAAATAATTTTCAATGACATCAATAATATTGAACAACAACTCACGTGTATTTACGTCAATCATATACGATTATATTGTGTTTGCTAAATTAAAAAAAAAAAAACATTTAACACAAATTTAAAATTGCTGTGTTTTAATACAGTACACATATTTTTTTTAGATTCTAAGCGAAGTGAAGCGATGTAATGGTTCAACTATAACGTGTGGTTTTATTGGTTTTTTTTTTTCTGTCTATATACCACTTTATTACCAGACATCCAACTCCGATTTTCCAGTGTAGTAGATTTATTGAAAGCATTTACTTGGTTTTATTGTGGGAGTCATTTTTTTTTTTTTTTGAATCATTGTACTTTTTTTTTAATAACTCGGAAAAAACTGGCAATAAAATATATGGGACAGATTTTCAATAATATTTAAAAACATTACGTTGTATTATTCAAATCGAATATTGTGTACCTATTAAATACTGTATATATATATATTTTCAATTACGAAATATATTTGTAGATTGAAAACGCCGAATGAAATAAATTACAATATTACAGTGAAACCAATACATTTGCTCAGAATCTAATATAGCACCTTGGCCAATAAACTTTGTGTTTTATTTTCTTCGAGTATATTATTACACTTAAATAACTCGCAGTTATTTCAAAACAACAGATAAACGGTCAAATCAACCGATAATTACTAGTAATATTTAATGTATAGGTAACTATTACCTGTAATATCAACGGCAACACATTCCGTCGTTTTAAACAACACAATTATTACAACCACCGGCCGACGAGTACGAACATCCACTGTATATGTTCTTATGGTATAAGTTCTAAACACGATAGTGTTTATTTGTACATAAATTATTTTTAATTTATTCGACACGTCACATTGCAAAATAAATGTATTTTTATTGATTGAACGTATGATATCAATTTAATTAAGCCTATCGCACCTGTGCTCCAATGACAATACATTTAAATATAATACCTATAAATAAAAAATAAAAAATGAACATTTTTTAATTTTTTACTGTATACTATACACGTTTAAATTATTTCCGTTGCCAATATTTGTATACAGTGTTATTGTTACTATAAAAAGTTTTTGAATTATTCATATTGCCGTATTGTGTTAACATCAATATAGTAGTATTGTTCTTATAATCATTATAATATTTTTACGAGTGAATTCTAAAATAGAAAATATAGGACGATGTGAAAATGGTTGAAACAATATTTTACGAAGAACGTGTCATGGAACATTTGGGAAAAATAATGAACGTCAAGTTATTTTTAACGACACGGTTCAAGTCATTCTATGAGTATGTTGTTTCAATGTGATGCATAATCGAGTCAAGTCGTCTATTTTCATAATTTATGTGTCATTCGGGATAGGTATCGTCCAGGGGCTTAATTTTTATAAGAGGGCAACTATGTCCAATTGGCCGACTGACTTTATTATAAAGAAAAATGTACTTATATGTATAAATTTTAAATTTAATATTATTGAATTGGCCGACTGACTTTATTATAAAGAAAAATGTACTTATATGTATAAATTTTATATTTAATATTATTTAATTGTACAGTATTCTCGGTGAACAGTTCGTGTTTGATACTTATGTTATTTTCAAAATAATGGATCAAAATCAATTTCGTGTTTTAATTTAAAACACGAAATTTTTGGAAAAAATACCGTTCAAGTGAAGTAAGGCTTGAAAAGTGTTATGGGGACTCCATTCCATCAGAAACACAAATAAAACGATGGTATGCTGATTTCAAACGTGGTCGTAGAGACACTGATGATGCAGTGGACGTCCAAATGAGGCGGTAACACAAGAAAACATTGAAAAAATCCACAAAATCGTTTTGAATGATCGCAAAGTGAAGTTGCATGAGTTAGCTGACATTATAAAGATATCAAAAGAACGTGTTGGCTTTATATTGCATAATCACTTGTCCATAAGAAAGCTCTGTTCAAAGTGGGTGTCGCGTTTGTTCACTGTTGAGCAAAAACAACAACGTGTTGATGATTCTAAGCAGTGTTTGGCTATGTTCAAACGTAATAAACCGGGATTTTTGCGTCAATATGTGACAATGGATGAAACATGGATCCATCACTTCACTCCAGAATCAAAACGATCGTTATATCAGCAACCGGTGAACCTCGTCCAAAGCGTCCGAAATCACAACAATCGGCTGGAAAGCTTATGGCCTCAGTATTTTGGGATAAGCAAGGTAGAATATTCATCGACTACCTTGAGAAGAGAAATACCATCAACAGTGAATATTATATAACGTTATTTGGAGTGTTTGAAGGCCGAAATTGCAAAAAAACGACCGCATATGGCAAAGAAAAAAATTTTGTTTCATCAAGACAACGCACCGTGTCACAAGTAAAAAAAAAAAACATTGGCAAAACTACATGAATTAAAGATCGAATTGCTTCCGCGTTTATTGTGTTCTCCAGATTTGGGTCCCGGCGACTACTAGGCTATTCGCAGATCTCAAAAAAAAAAAAAATGCTCACCGGTAGGAAATTTCGCTCGAATGAAGAGGTCATCAGTGAAACTGAGGCCTATTTTGAAGCAAAAGATAAATCATTTTACAAGAATGGTATTGAAACGTTAGAGTGGCGTTGGAATGATTGTGTTGCTTTTGGCGGAGCTTATGTTGATGAATAGAGTCAATTTTTAATGAAAGAACCGTGTTTTCTTTGTTAGGCCCGGGACTTTTTAGCCTATGTGTTACATAAGATTCTTGCATTAATGACAAAATATCGAATATAATAAGACTGAAATTAGTACACCGAAATTAGTCATTAGTAATTACTCATGGGTAATGGATCATTACCCATAATAAAATTGTCTTTGTAAGAGCGTACGTAACTTGGGTACAGGAAGGTATCTAAATTATATCTTTACTTTGAGCAGAAATTTCACTGACCGCTCTAAGTGTAGATAATTACACATCATTGCGGTCTTTGCTCGTGAAATACGTCATAAATAGCGAAACTGCATCACTCTCTCCGGAACTAATTTATTTTAATGTTTATTTATCGTAATAAAATTCAAGTTTATACTGTACGTATAAATACCGGGGCTTTCAAACATAATAACTTCAGGTAGCCAAACTTATTTCGTATATAAAAACGTAATACTCGTATATAATTTTAACAGAAAACGTAATTTGTATGGCTAATAAATTTAATACGAACATTTTATAAAAAGAGTCAATGTTGTCACTGTAGTATAACTCTCGTCTGACGCCTACAGTATAGAACTAATATTCCATTTTAATCGTATAGGCAGGAATTAAATTATTTTTAAAACGATTTTCTCACAGATATCAAAGCGATATTAATCTGGTGTTTATTCGGAAGAAAAAAAAAAAGGAATACAATTTCGAAGACCACAACGAAAAAGGAAATTACAAATGAATAAATAATTCTCGTTGACCACGAATATGTTTATTGAAATAGAGAAAAAAAAAAGGAAACTAAACAGGATTACACTGAATTATTTCTTATACCAATCAGGCGTGTTAGGATTACATACGTATGTATTTTCCGGATATTTTAATAACGCAGATCTATATTGTGTATTTCATCGGCCCAGTCTGGTCCTGGACATTTTTCCTTGGACCAGTCTCATCATTAAAAAGTCGGTCATGTATAACTGTACGGTTGTGTTGGAATATAAAATACTATTAATTATATAGTTATCGAAACGATAGTAATTTACAGTTGAATACAAGTATAATATATATTTTATACTCTAAAGTTATGATCAGAATTTTTTTTACGTTTCCATGTTTGTAATATCGGTTTTTTTTTTTTTTGTGGTTGTGATTGTGTTAGCGGTTGTAGCTATTGGATGGCTATTGGCTACTGCAATATAATTTCTATACACATTTGGTCTCTTTCGTAAGATTTTCTTTCGTCACTATCTTCGCGGTTTATATGCATATAAAGGTACCTATAACCTATTGGTTTATTGGAATATAAAAATATGTGAACAATTCGAAATAATATTTTATTTCATGCCCGTCTTATTCAAGTCGAATAATGTGTACCCATTAAATATTATATATTTTCAAAAACAATATTTATTTGTAGATTGTAATTTATTCCGGCTCTTAACTATGTATGTGATAAATTATTAAGCTTCAAAATCTAATTTGTAATGATTATACCTAGTATAATACATAGTTGGTATACATAAGTCGAAAATGAGAAGAAAATATATCTAACTGTTATTTAATACATTTATTTTTACGGGGTTTTAGATTTGGCGTCTGCTGCAGGTCTTCTTGTGATTTTCGGAAGCCCGAAATTCGTTGCTCATCAGGTAAGAATGGAATAAACGTTTGTTAATTTACGTTGAGAATGAATTAATCAGCTAGTGATTCGGTTAAAAATATTAACCTCTATGTGCTAATGTACAGGTTATTATTATTATTTTTTTGTCATTATAATAATAAAATAAACGGGTTTTTCAGGAAACTATTCGGGAAATATTGAGAAAATTCAAAATTGGAATCCTCTTCTATTATAATAATAACGATGTAAGTTAACAGACAAAAATTTTGGATTCGTTTTTCTTTGTCGCCCCCACACTCCACCGCTCATTAGGAAATCCTAACCACGACGCTGCTTTTTAGACATAATTATAAAACAATATTGGCATGCCAATTGTATATGTTGGTGGATTATTGACAAGGTAAAATACGATAAACGAGAAACGTAAAATATTTAAGTGAATTAATTCTAATGTACACAATTATAAAATACACATTATTACGTCCTTCTTTGTGAAACTATTTTATTTATTGTGTTATAAACATGTCTGTGTTGTCTTATGATTAGTCGATTAAAGTAAATAATCTCTAGTTGTTTATTTATTTGAATAAAACACATATTATATAATATTCTAACGGAATGTCGGGTGTGTCAGTGTTTTTTATTTTTAGTAATTCGCACCGTCATTATTGAGTTTCCATTATTTTATCCATAAAACTAAATACGATTAGATTGACATGATTACATTTTCCGCATCTAAAAATGAATTATGAACTTTGTAATATTATATACGGTTATTAAATAATTGTAAATCTGTTTAAAAAAAATTTACCAATAATTATAAATAGGTATGTACTTTTGATTTCTCTCAGACTCGCAAAACGTCTATGACAGCAACGTGGCATCCGAATATCTCCTTGTTGCGTGCAAAAGAAATGGTTAATTTGTATGACCCGTAAAAAAATGATTTAGGGAAATTGGAGTTCCTGAAGGTACATTCATCTACTCCCGACAAGACATAATTACCCTGAAAAAAATTAACGCAAATTATAATTAACAATAATAGTTTATGAATGGATTCGATTCGAATTGCACGGGTAATTAATTTTACAAATTATATATTATAATACCTATGCCATGTTAACGACTTACAACAATAATACGAAACGTAAGCTAAAAAATCGTATCGTTCAATTTGAATTGTACGGCGTGTTAAAAATTTGATGATCGACCGAAGATGGTATTAAGATAGCAATGTTGTTTTTTTTTTTGATTCCGGGAAACCGATGGGGTCGGCGCATTTGCGGCCAAGAACTTTTTCGTGGCGTTTGCTGTCACCAGTTTTGCCATTTTATGCGGTGTGAAGAGTAAGAGTGTTATGTTATTAAAACGTGTCATAATTTAAATATACGACTGAACATTTTGACTGCAATTGCATCGACCGAATCGTTCCTGGCATCTTTTTCTTTCCGAGAACGTTTAAAATGCAAGCTATTCTTAAATTAAAAAAAATTATCACATACTATGGGTATAGGACAACCGCGTTTTTTCAATCCGAGACTATCGGTGTACGTATTCCATACTTCATTTCCGAGGAGTCTCTTTAATGCCGAACATCCGTTTTGCTGTGAGTGTACAAACATATTGTCTATCCACGATTGTTTAACGGAATCTCTCCTAGAGGTTTTCATTTCTAACTATGTAGAGGCGAAAGAATAAATACATAAAAAATAAAGTAAGATAATCATGGTTGTAAATCATGGTATTTTGTAGGTGAGAAGTTGGGCATGTAGCATATAGAAATAAATTTAATTTAAATCTGTATGCAACGTAAAATTATTGCATACGGTTAACGATTCTGAGCAAAGGACGTAAACATGTTTAATAAATTGAAATTGAAAATAATATTGATTTGTAATTCCAAAATAAATTTTACCTAATCATATATTTACGTATTAAAGTTGTAAGTATTTTTTAAAAGCCAAATACGTTTTATCCACACAATTCAGAAAATACACGTAAATATACGCGTACTGTTGTGATTTTTATCAAAATTTAAACTTCAAACGGTTATAAAAAAAAGTCATAATGATAATGTTAATCCTATAAAACCTAAATAAAAACTCGTAAATTTAAAATAGCTATCTATAACTTATAAATACCAGATTATTTTGAAAATTGCATCACGTCTAGAAAGTACTAATATTTGGTGTAAAGTTCATATTTTTACGATTATTTGGAATTACAATAGAATTACAACAACAACAACAACAACAAATAAAAAAAAAAACAAACAGAAACCGTTTTATTATGTAAACGTAATTTACGTTTTTCTGAAATTTCCCCCCGAGTTTTCCTTATTATAAAGATAATCAAAATTTGGTTTCCTAAATGTTCCAACTTGACATAATTTGACACCAGAAACTATCACTGAATTCGTTGATCGGAGCAAGATTTCTAGTCAAAGTTTTTTTACAGGTGGAACAATTTTTTTAAAAATTGGTAATAAAAAAAAAATATATATTAAAACCAATACGCTCAAAAGATAAAACAAACAATAAGTATAATAGTAATAATTTTGATGTGTTATATAATAAAACGAACACTCACGGAAATATTATCGTCCAGTGGTATTTGTAATGAAACATTCCCTACGATTACGGCCGAGCTGTTGGGCCTTTGTTTTACAGTATAATTGAAGTTCATTTGATTGCCCGGCGATGGATTACAATTATAAAAGTTCTTGATTTTGTACTGGTATTCGCCCTACAATTCAATATCATAAATATAGCATTTATAGTCGACGACATTACTATACAGCTATTTATCAATTTGGGTTGTTCAGATTTTAAAAAAAAATATACTCTTATCAAAGTGTATTGCAAGAGATATTTTCCCGTTTCCCTTAAAAGTTACATGCTCGTCTTCCCGTCGTACTCATAATAATATACGAGTATGTTTATGGTGAAATAATTAATACCGTTCAATGTGCGAGTGATCTTCGTATAAATAATAACCATTCAAAATTGACTTACCATCGGTAAACTCGGCATAAATCTATCGCCAAATATTGAATTCAATAAGAGTAAATCTACCGCAAGTACAAACAGTAATCGCTTCATGTTCTCCCGTTCACTATTGAGTTGTTACAGTCGATTTTGTTTGGGCGTCTTGAATGTAAAAACATAATAAACATTTTACCAATACTATTATTTTTTATGTAAAATAAAACGTTCTAAAATGCTGTTATTACATTTTATATAGGTTCTGTATAATTTAATAGAGAATTATTTTTCTCTTTATGTACGCAGTCGAGAATGTGGACGAATGGTCGCCTAAATGTAAACCCTTCCTTTTGATTCAGTTAAAGTAAATCATGGAATAATGAAGCCTTACATTTGTTCGCTATTTGTATGATTTCCTATTTTCTATTTCGCTATCATATTGAGACAATATTTTGCCGAATTTTTATAGTTAAGTAATAAAAAAAACTCACACCATAGTAAAACCAATACGCTCTTAGTTTAGCTCAGAATGTAAAATTATTCTCTATCATTCTATCATATCCGGTCATATTGATAGTATAGCCAAGTTGAATGTTGAAATATATCATTAAACAAAAGTTATTACACGTAAAACAAATCCAATTGAAATAACCGAGTGAAAAAAAAAAAAAAAAAAAAAAAACATCGGTATAATTTATGTAAATTTATCTCTTTTAATCATTTAATTTGGATTATGTACGCTAAGATAAATCATTGCAAACGAAAAACGACCCTGAGCGAGATTTGGTTAAACATCGTGCGATACATTTTAATTTACAAATCGTATTAATTTATAACTACAAAACAAAATTTAAACCGTTTGTCTTGATAAATTGAATTTTACAATATCTATTTTATGGCTATATATTTAAGAATCTATTATGTACTTAAACCTATACTAATAAGCAATTATTACCTGTAATATTAACGTCAACGCAATCTGTCGTTGCATATGACACAATTATTATTACCACTGACCGACTTTGACAAACTTCAACTATATACTTATGGTATAATCCAAACCATCATTATTGTTTTAAAATTTATTTGACTCGTGTCCGAGGTCGGCATATATTTTTGTTCAATAATTTCGATTGTAATTGCGTTATAATATTATCAAGATTAACGAACAAAAAAAAAAAACAACTAACTAACGCATTGTATATCACCGTCAACGTGATTATAATTATATGTATAACGCGACGTTTTTTTTTTTTGTAATTATTTTAGATCCCGAGCGTAGTATGTGGAATGAATTGATTTTAATATGATATAATATGCTTTTTTTTATGCCCGTGAGCAAATTTCTACCAGAAATCTGGTTAGGTTACTCCTCTCATATGATCTTACTCCGATCATCAACTTCAGGGATGATATTTGGTAGAAAGTCGAGTGTAATGTCATAGTGTATATTTAATAAGCGTTTCGTGTTCAAATTTATGATAAAATTCGTTAAAACTATGAACAATATTTGTACTCGTTATTTATTTTGTTGTACAAACGAATACGATACGATATGATTCGATAATATGCCCTCGATTTTTATAAGGATAATTCGTTCTGTACGTATATTCGTTAAAATATTTTATCGACGCACACGTATAGAAACCCAGAATAAACATTATTTATAAAACTGCGGCTGTTCTCTCATAATATAACCGACAGGGGCATGTTCGCCGATTTATAGGTAGGTTTTATTGGAAAACGAAATAACAGCAGTCTCGATTCACAGTTAAATAGTAAGTACATTATGAATCTAAGAAAATAACGACACGAAAAAAAACTAACTAATTTACGATATAATATGTACACGAAAATGTAATATAAAAATTGTACAAAATTTAATCAAATATAAAATTAATGTATTGTCGTCAATAGTCAATATATTGACGTCGCAATCCAATACGTGCAATCGGAAATTGGCTAATTCGCTGTCCGAACACTTACGCCTGTTATGCAGTTAGTATAAATTTTGGGCTAATTAAATGTTTGGCGGATACGTGTATTGGGTCACAATCTCAGACATTACGCGTGACTTTGCCAGCGGTTAAGGAAGATGTGTTGGGCAGAATTTCGACGATTTATGCCTGACCATTCGATAAAGGCAAAATGAAATAAAATGCAATTTTTTATTTAATTCGAAACTATCCGGAATAAATCGTTTTTCATTGTTGCTCGCATAACGTTTTGATTTATTGTTTAATACCACTACGATGGACGGGATATGAATATTAAGTTTGACAATTTTCGTTTACGGATCGGAAACATGAGGCGATACTGAATATGAAGAGGTAGCATTTTCATAGGGCAAAACGGCACTCGAGGTCAACGTCGTCGTCATCAGTTATTTGTATCAAAGTTACGTAACTCTGTTGCTTTTGTAACTTGTAGCGATTAATCAGTTACAGCGTATGCCATAAACTTTAAAATGTAACTCGTTACAATTTATTTTGTAACTTGTAGTAAAAGATAAACGACGTAACCTAAGTTACGAAAACCGTCTTGAGTCGGCCATTTTGGCAATTACCAATTGTTATTATTATTATTTCAACTGACTATACGAACATTTTTTTAAATTATCATCTCTAAACGAATTCGGTATTCTACAGAATAGTTTTCAGGAAGAAAATCAATGTAATTTCAATTCGTGACAAGAAAGGCGAATTATTTTAAATACTAACTCGATTTGGTTTAAATATTTATTTGTTTGATCTTATAACATTTATAGAATTCAATGTACGTCGACTGAGAATAACTATTTTTTTTTTTTTTTATAAAATTAATTATAATAATTCGTAAGTGACTTAATTGTGTAACTGTACACTCGTAACCGGGTACCTACAGTTATAGTTACTCGTATCCAGTTACATGATGTACTGCAACTCGCTCGTTCCGGATTGGCCGGCTCACAATCGATTATAGGTAACCGAAATTAATTTCGTTTTGGGCGGGGCGGCGTGCCACGGCGATGTGCGTGCCATTAATTCCGCGGGCGCACAATATTGGGCCGCGGAAAACCGGCATTATTGCCGGGGTTGAATTTTTGATTGACACAGGGCCACGAAATTTAATTTACTTATCGAAATCGGATATTCGCCATTGCATATATACACGCACACTGGGGCGCGCGCATCGAGCGCACAGCTAAACACACACACACCGAATGCGAAACGTTCCCCGCGCACGCGGTTGTCGTGAAGCTTTGCGAGAAACCGATCGTTTTCAATTATGTACGCCTGTCGTTTGCGCGCGTCTGGCACGAATATCTTGCGTAAATAAGCGAAAACAAGTGGTGGTGGTGGCGTCGCTCGGAGGAGGAAACCCGGAGAGCCGAAGACATTAGGTCTAGAACAGTGTGGGGTCCTCAACCGTTTCCGGTTCAGCGCCCACTCGCCGGGTAATCTGTCCGCTAACGCCCCGCACATACAAATCGAAAAATTCCCAAAAGCATACGGGGCCAGTATTCGAAATTAAAATAAAACCTCTTATTTCAGTATTTAGTATATGAATGTAAGCTCTATTCGACTCCACCTTACAAATATATTTTACTTAACTGTACACAAAACAATACTTCATAATACCACTCCGGTGACTGCCCCGGGCCCGATGGGTAGCTGCTAAATGTCGCGATCTCTGGTTCGATGTTGGGTTAAAGTTAAACGCAGATCACTTTCATTTCGAATATCCGACCGATTTCTTTGCTTCGTCAAAAGCCAAACAACGCTCCCGACGCTCTTTTCATACCTACCGTCCCACCGAGGGACCGGAATGCCTCCTAGGAGACGGTACCGACCACGTTAAGAACCACTGCTCCAGAGTGTTTATACCATGAACTCGAGTTTACGTATTTTTATTTATTTATTTGTAGTCGGCAAATTTCACTGTATATGTTGTTCGCCTCGGTGTTAATTTTTGAACGGTTAGGTACTTAAATTGACGATCGATCTATAGTTCGATACCGGAGAACGGTTGAACGCGATAGCTGTGCCAAACTGGGTCCGACTGATTTTTTAGAAAAACATTTTTATAATTTTAACCGTCGTTGAAGATTTTATTGAAAATAAACACCGTCGCCTAAGAACCGTTACGGGCAATTTCAAAAAATTCGAAATTACGTTTACGGTACAGTGACTGCGAATAATCAAAATCTCATCAACGTCATGAATATTTTTTTTTTTATTTCCACAATCTGTTACATAATTTGAGTAATAAGTGAAATTGATGAATTTGATATTTATAGCGTGAAGGACGGATTAATGATACCTTTCAGTGAACGCACTTTTACAGTTTAAAAAAAAAAAAAAAAAAAAAAATGTTAGGAAGTATTAGAAGAAGAAAGATAAATAAGAATAATAAAAAGCAGATATCGAAAGAAGAAAAAAGGGTATTAGATTGGTCTAGACTAGTAGGTCCCTACACCACCGCCTTTTCAATCTTTTTTTGTGGGTTGCCGGGTATATTTATAGACGCAAGATCTTTGATTAAAGGATTTTTATGGTTTTGTATGTTGAAATTAAAACGTCTGTAGAAGGTCTTAGTTACATCGTTGACCGGAGAGATGGCTAGATCATTATGTGATGTATGATTTGATACTTAGAAGGGAACTTTGGTTATAGCGCGGAGGACTTTGGACTGGAAACGCTGGATACGGTTGACGTTTGTAGGTTTTCCGGAGCCCCATAATTGGATTCCTTACGTCCAAATTGGTTTTAAGAAGAGTTTGTATATTAGTACTTTAGTGGATAATTTGGTATAATGGGAAGTGAGGAGAGAACGGACAAGACGAAAATGATAATTTAAGGTTGAGGGCTTGTTACGTAAATGGCGTAAGCCATCAATATAGTTTTTATATTCTTCCTGGCAATTTCGAAAAAAAAAAAAAAAAACTGAAATTGGCCACGATAATAATATATAAGGTCGGGATACGATATAATATATAGTATAGTTATTATTATTCAATATATCACAAACGCGGAAACGTTGTTTTACCGGAACAATGAAATTACAATAATTATTATCATTATGAAGTAGCACACGCGTTAAGGATTTATTGCTTAAAAAAAAAAAAAAAAAAAAAATACAAATAACATATTTCTCGGTTGGGTTACTGACCGAGTGTGATCGACGTTGACCACCGGTCTCGGTCCGTCTTTACACAACTCTCGTCACGACCAGAGAAGACCTAGTCGGAACGTCAAATACTAAAATCGTAAAAAAAAAAATAAAAACAATTGTATACGGAATTAAACGTATTTTGTTTTTTGTTTTTTTTTTTTTTTTACAGATTCTATAGGAGAATAGACTTTGTGTCGAAATTAGAGCGCCCCGGGGTCCCTACAATTACGACGGATTACATAATATTTTATCACTCCTACTAGCCGGCGGCGGGGCCGCTCATTATACCATTACAGGTACATACTAAGTATACCGTTACCGTTATAACCGACTTATAGTTCACCAGGCCGGAACGGAAATTAATTCCGAAATATATACCTACCCCTGTACGCCAGCGCGGTTTAATCAAAACTTCTACTCCAATTAATCATAAAACATGCATGCACACACTATGTATTATTCACCGGCGGGGAAACGAAAATATAATAATATTCCGACGCACGTTATATACGGCCATGTACACACACGGACCCTAACTCTATACGCCCGGGCCCTCCCCGTATGCACGTAACACACGCGACGTATATAAATATTATAATATTTATATAAACGTGCACACTAGGGCGGTCCTTAGTCATAGGAAACAAAAACAATAAAAGAGGTTTTTTAATTTTTATTTTATTTTGGTTGACTATGCTGACGGTACAGCGACACCGTCTACCGTCCAATTCTGATCCCGTTGAGACTTCTCTCGCTCTACGAATCCACTTGAACCTAATCGACAGCTGGGCACTAAAATGGAATAATAAAAAACGATACGCCGATAAGTCCATACATATTCCTTTCGCCCTTAGCAAAAAAAAAAAAACTCACCAGCTCCAGAACATTTCAAGGAGCTATTATTCCCTTACGGTCACATGTCCAAATATCTCGGTATAATCTTAGATAAAAGACCCCTTACCCGGGGTCCCCATCTCAAAGCAAAATAAAACTATTAGATTCCAGACTAATGCACCTATTGTGCCCAATACCCAAATTCAATTTTCCTCTAAAAAATAAATTTGTAATATATAAATCTACGATAAGGCCCGTTTTTAGCCTGTTTTAAATTGAAATAACTAATCAGTTTAAATGATAGCGTTAACATTCGCAACAAATACAAGGGCCGGTTTCACTGCTGATAACACACTGATTACGAATACGGTAACGGTTTAAAAAAAAAAAAAAAAAAACGGAAATTTATTATAAAATAAAAATAAAAAAAGGGCTCTGGGGAGGGTGACATATCAACCACCTCCTCCCTGTAAATACGACACTGCACACAGGTAATCTATCCGGGTGCGTTTAAATTAGAAAATTCGTTGCCTGTCCACTTTAACTCCACGGTCGTAGACCTACCCTCTCGGTTATTGTCGTCGCGAAAGAGTTTAATTTATTTGTTGTTTTTTTTTGGGAGTTTTTTTTTTTTTTTATAATACGCTCTCGTGTTTGTCATGGCACGCCACATGTTTTTGTATTAATAAGAATTAACAATTACATGACGGGTAAAAAAACGACGGGTAAAAGTTTTTTCAGGAGGAAAAAAAAAATAAAAAATAATAATTCAAACAAGAAGCAGGAGGGGGGGAGGGTCGCGAAACACGTCATATAGCTACGCCGCATAAATTGTACTGCTGTTTATAGGCCGTCGTCTTTTTTCTTAAAAATATTTGAGTAGGTACAGTAATCGTATATACAGGGTGTATCTGCAAGATTAAAAATTTCCTACGCAATATGGCATGTACTTATATTTTGTCCGTTTCCCGCGATTTAATATAATCCGGGTAATTTATTCACCGTGACCACCCAGCGATTATCTACAAAGATTTTGTATAAAATTGATTATGATTTTTTTTTTTTTTTTTCAGTCTTTATAATCGTATATCATGAGTTTGTTTATAGTATTTTCCAAATTTAACCTTTCTTACGCCTTAAAAACGTAGAGCGGCTTTTGATAATCAATTAGCAACCCCCCCCTTTTCAAAACAGACTCTAAAAAATAAGAACAAAAAAACGAAAGAGTTGATATGCATAACACACGGTTATAACAATTTAAAACTTAAACCGGCAATGTAGTGAATTTCATATTAATTTTTATACAATTACCCTGCCCTGTAATACAGTCGTCGGGTCTAAATTTCGTGTTCGTTAACTTTTAAAATTCGGTTTGATTCGTGGACGGGATGTGGGGGGGGGGCAATTTTGAATTGAAAATGGGTTAAAATGTCAACAATTTTTGTAACACGAACCGAAATCAATAGTTTTAATCGAAATGTTCGTAGATATACGGAATATAATATCGCTGGAACCAGATAGCGAATGAGTCACCCTGTATAATGCAGCGTTGGTTGTCTGCGGCGACCGAAATCAAAACGACTACGCGACACCATTGCGGATATAATCGTAAGCACTCGAAACTGCACTCGAGACCATCATAATACGCCGTCGTATATAAAACAATATCATATATATATATATATATATATATATATATATGTGTGTGTGTGTGTGTAATATATACACCAACCTAGTATAATATATTTTTACGTCCCGATATAAATATTGTAAAGGAGACGAACAGACGCGAATCCGAAAGAAATTACCAGTTTTATTATTTCGAAACGTCCCCAAAACGCGCGTAAATATAAATTATACCGTTATTGTTGTTCTTGCGAAATTTATCGTCTGCTACAGCCATCGCAGCATCGGTGGGCGAATGTAATTCCGTATTATATTTTCTACGCGACCCCGTGGCAATATTAGTGTTAAAGGCCGGCAAATAATCTCTCGTGGAAAGCCGACGAAAAATCGTTCGCCCTACGCCCTACGCCGGTTTCCGATCGGTTTTGCTGTAAAAAAAAAAAAAAAAACATATTATTTTCGGGACATCGAGCCATTGTTCATTTTTCATGATGTAGTTGTATTTTTGTCGAAAATATACTTGCTGCTGGACACTATGCTCAACGCATTCCCATAGTAAATTAAAATATATGATATAGGTATATATTTCGATCCATACGTATAGTGATAACCATGACCATGCGTGTAACGATTAATAGATAAAATTCTACAATTATACGTCAAAAACCGGTCGACCTACCATAGTATTGTTTAAATACTTATTTTTATTGTGAGTTTTTTTTTTTTTTTCCCCCGTATATATTTTTGTACAGCTCGGAATGTTTAAAATCGTCGATCTGTATACTAGGCGGGGGTCACTGCTGCGGTATATATGGTTAGATAAAAAACAACAACAAAAAAAAAAAAAAAAAATAAAAGTACGCCAACACACTTTTACATATAATTTATATTATTTCGTTATATATTTGTGTTCAACAGGTGCGGGTAGGTTTTTCATATTTACGTGCGCGTTTTAATTTTCATAATATTAAAAACTTATAACAACAGCGTGGTAATAAAGTAGTCGTAACTAAGTACCCGTAAAAAAAATTACAAGTTAACCATTCAGTACTATTAACATTCTCGCGCGGTATGCTCGGCTACTGTTCGGACACTGGCTAATGGGGGTAACCAAAATTTTTCAAATTCATTTTTTCCTAATTGTAAAGATTTTTTTTTTTTTTGGTCTTTTAATCGTATTTTGTTGTCTACTATCAATAATCACACAATCGCAGTCGTGGTAATAACGATGATATTATTATTAATAATTATTTAACATCACGAGATAATGATCCCGGTTGAGAGGAGGCGAGCACAGGGTTAGGTTTTGGAGTGAAAATAAACATAAACGTCAGTTTTCGTGTTTTATATCCATGAATAAATATTGAACATTTGATAAGAAATAGCAGAATGGAAAAATTAGACTGATGGTTGCTGTTGTTGTTACATTATATCAAACTCTAGTCGGATTAACCCTCATAAAGGTCCAAGGTGAAATTATTTCGGGGCCCAACAGTTTATAAATAAAAATGTATTCTTTTGCAATAAATATGAGATAATTTTGTACACAAGATGTTTGTGATAATTTAGCTATCATTTGCCTTTTCATTCTGCAATCTGCAATAAATATTAATTGAAATTGTTTTAATTAATTGAATATTATAAAAAAATAAATAATAATAATAATTCGGATAAGTCAAATGAATTTGTCATGAGGGGGGGGGGGTGATAACCATGTTTTTTTAACAACTATTATAATTTACATGATTTTTTTTGTTTTATAAACAATGAAAGGGAATTAAGTCGCAGGAGCGATATATCCGCCTCTTCACCCCCGCTCGTTAAACCGCCCCTGACCTGGATTGGCCATTGTTATCCGGATTGTACGAATTGTATTACTACTCCGGTCAAACAGGATTTCTGTTTCAACCGGATTGAGTGCTCTGCAATCTATATTCAAGTCGTTAACACGGAAATGTAACATATGGGCTGAGAAATCCCGGGCCTAACACATAGATGGCGCTAGTGATTTGGAATTCACCACATTTTTAGTTGGTACTAACCGGCAGAAAACAGCTGTTAACATTTCATTACAATTTGTTCTTTTGTGTTTGAGTTATTGTGCTAAGAGTGATGCAACTTTTGTTATTTTCAAAATAATGGATCAAAAACAATTTCGTGATTTAATTTTACATTGCTTCTTGATGAGAAAAAATACCGTACAAGCAATGAAATGGCTTGAAAAGTGTTATGGGGACTCTGTTCCATCAGAAACAAAAATAAAACGTTGGTATGCTGATTTCAAACGTGGTCGTAGAGACACTGATGATGCAGTGGACGTCCAAATGAGGCGGTAACACAAGAAAACATTGAAAAAATCCACAAAATCGTTTTGAATGATCGCAAAGTGAAGTTGCATGAGTTAGCTGACATTATAAAGATATCAAAAGAACGTGTTGGCTTTATATTGCATAATCACTTGTCCATAAGAAAGCTCTGTTCAAAGTGGGTGTCGCGTTTGTTCACTGTTGGGCAAAAACAACAACGTGTTGATGATTCTAAGCAGTGTTTGGCTATGTTCAAACGTAATAAACCGGGATTTTTGCGTCAATATGTGACAATGGATGAAACATGGATCCATCACTTCACTCCAGAATCAAAACGATCGTCATATGAGTGGACAGCAACCGGTGAACCTTTTTAACAAAACATTTTGTTTCATCAAGCACCGTGTCACCAGTTAAAAAAAAAAAAAAAAACAATGGAAAAACTCTATGAATTAAAAATCGAATTGCTTCCACATCCACCGTATTCTCGAGATTTGGCTCCCAGCGACTACTGGCTATTCGCAGATACCCCAATGAAATGCTCACCGGTAAGGAATTTCGCTCGAACGAAGAGGTTATCGGTGAAACTGAGGCCTATTTTGAAGCAAAATATAAACTGTTCTACAAGAATGGTATTGAAATGTCAGAGCGGCGATGGAATGATTGTGTTACTTTTGCTGGAGTTTATGTCATTAAATAGAGTCAATTTTTAACGAAAGAACCGTGTTTCCTTTGCTAGGCCCGGGACTTTTGAGCCCACGTGTTAATGTACTCTATAGCGACGGTGATTTTTTTGACGCGTGTTCAAATCGCTCTGTATAATTACAAGGTAAACGTGTTCTACACGTAAAACCGTGTAAAATAATTATTATGTTGCGGATAGGGGAAAGGTTATTTATACGACGACTGTCGCGTAGAGGGTAATATGCAACGGGGTCGGCTGACGCGTGCTGTTGACGTGCCATAGGTCATTGTTCTGTCGTGTTCATTTAATTTTAAATTTATAATAAGAGTGCACGGTATTATAATATCAGACGACGGGTTCTCGAAATATTATAATGAATTCGCAAAGCGCGTTATTGTTATTTTTGTTATTAATTGCTTTTGGCCGATTTTCGAAAAGGCGCCGGGGTCCCCGGTAATAACTCCAAAAGTGTTTTGGTCGTCAACGGAATGTGGGCAAGCGAATTGCATTGAAAATATTCACGTCGAGACGGTAAATTTTCAGTTTTTCAAAATATTCGCATCGTATTTTTATAATTATTTTTGATTTTACGGTGCACAACAGCAACCGTCACCCGCCGCATCACTCGTCCGGTGGCCTACTGACGATCGCATAAGAAATGGGACTCGTTGGCCAATTTTGGGCGGTCACGATTTTAAAAAAGACGTGGTCGTGTTCGAAACCGATAATTATAAACTGACATTTTTTTCGTCCCCCCCCCCGCCTGCTTTATTTGAAACTCGTCGAAGTTTTTTGTATCGACTAGGTTTTAGGTTAGCGCTCATCGTGGTCTCTAGTTTATACCGGGAATAAATAATTCGCGTATTACACCTACGACCTAAACAGCAACAGTCATAAAATTTCAGTGTGCCCGTGTTTTTTATACGTGTGTGTGTGTTCGCGGTGAGTCGGGGGGAAACGACCTACGTTCGTATATACATTTTTTTTTTCCCCAGTTTTCTAAACCCTATGTGTATGTTTACAGTGTGATGACATTTATCACGACTGAACGAGAATTTTAAGCAAATTTGGTTTCTGGTTTTTTTTTTCTCTCAACAACTATAGAATCTTTTGAGCTTTATTCCGACACTTTAATTTTAAAACGTTTTTACTAACCGAAAAAGAAAAAACACATACATGTATCATAGTATAAAACACTCGGAATCTAAAAGTAATGGCAATGAATCATGATAAAATAATCACCCTATTTTTATATATATATATATATACACAGTAGGTTTCCGACTGAAAAAGAAAATAACGAAACAATTCGCCCGCAAAAAAAATTTCCCCGGTACTGCTGGCTGTTTTATACTTTTAAAAGCCTTACGGGTGTCGCACAATTAGCGAGTTTTTCTTTTATTCAAATAAACAAATCGGGACCAGGTCCCTAATACCGCGGCGATGAGACCCGCGAATATATTTATATATTATACAATTTTAAAAAAAAAAATTTTAAAACAAAAAATATAGTCTTACGAATAGATATGGTTAAGTATACAGGGTGATCCAGAGGATTTCAAATGATTTTGATTTCTGTGGTTTTTTTTTTCAACCATTATGGATTGAATGGTTTGAACTTGGTTTTAAGTGTATTTTAAAATTGTTGCCCTACTTTTTACACCTTAAATTTGTATACATTATGGATTTTCGAATGTTAACCAGCCTCCTGCCCTCGTTTAAACACAGATTCGAATAGAGAATATTTCTAAAAAAAAAAAAAAGTTGATATCCGTAATTCTATTACATATATCGTTGAAAATTTAGACCGGAGGGGTAGACATTTTAAAATCCAAAGTGTATACGACGCATTTGACGTATAATTTATCGCTTAAAAAATTCCATTAAAAAAAAAAAAAAAAAAAAAAACCGAAATCAAATTCTCTTAAAAGTCTCTGAGAAAATGGCCTTTAATAAAAGAATCACCCGATATATGTATCAAATAACTTAAATCATATACAAACCGTGTCCGTCCACACTACTCGGCGACGTTGGAAAACTTTCCGCCCGTTTTGTTTTTTCGACCGACCGTATGTAATACCAATTGCACGAAAATTAAAACTATTCTTCGGTCCAACACACACTGCACACGGACGCACACGCATGGTTTACAGGGTGATTCTTTTATCACGATTCAGCTATTTTCTTTGCGGATATTAAAGTCAATTTTATATCTATTTGATATTTTTTCATTAATTATTAAGAAGTTTTTAAGTTTAATTTCTAGACATTTTGCAAAATTCAACTCCTACACCGAATTATTTAAATGTCCATACGAGTTGGTGTGTTGGAAAAGTTTCGGTAATATTTTAATTGCGCGCCAAGATTGGTACCTATCGCTGGTATCAATGAAACTTCCTGAGCAAATCAATAGATTCTCTGAAACTCATGTTTATTTTAAAGTAAAATATGGTTTTCGTGTTTGGCGATACTAGGACGGATGGGGGAGAGGGAGGGTGGTTGTAAAAAATGTTGACTAATAAAGTCAAATGTTGAATCTCTTTGTTGGTATTTCATGTTATCACATGAGAAGACAAAATCTTCTCTAATCTCTTCCCCCCTCCACAAAAAAAAAGCTTGCAATTGGTTTTCTTTTCTAATCGTCATAAAATCGTCAAACATTTAAATCAAATTTTACATAAAAACAAAGAAGATCATACAGAATCTATTGATGTGGTCGGGAAGTTTTGATAGAAACCATCACCGTCAATCGTACCATTCTTGGCGCGCAAGTTGAAACAACCCCAGAATTTTTTTGAACACACTTCGTACACTTTACGTTAATAATTCAATGTATTTGGATAATATCCATATTAAACGGGTAATCCATTCCTATGCCTCGGGTCTAAACTGATTACCGGTAGGCATATCCAATATTTGTGTTATGCCTATCAAAATGTTTAGTAAAATGTTCTCTATTTCAGTATTTATCTAAGCGGGGGGAGGGGGGAGGGTTAGGTGATAAATCCAAAGCGCATACATATATACGGTATGAGTAGCGGGGATGACACATTGCAAATGGTCATAAAACAGCGCTCGAAATGATTCCAGTGCAATTGAAAATTGAATAAACGGAAATAAAAAAAATAAATGCACCCGAATGTCATGCGGGATAATGGCCGGGACACGATAAACGGATCACTCTGTATGCACGTCCGTCGCATAGGAAATAACTCACACAGTCGTAGTATAATAATAATAATAATAATAATATATTATGAGTAGAACGATGTCTGGTGCGTGTACATAATAATATATCTATACATAAACGTATATATATATATATATACGTCTACGCGAAGAATACGACAATATAATATAAAGTTTCTGTGTGTCCCCGCAGCCGACGCCTATTATCGCCGTTACCAACCGAAGTCGTCGGAAAGTTTTAAGTGGTGTCCTGTTAAACCGGCGGCGGCGGTAATGGACGTCTCGTATTATATTCGCGATCTGCGGACCGAAAACGAAAGTTAACCGGACGGCGGGTACGGTTATTCGAGCCATCCGGGGGACGAAAATACTTTGTCCGCCCCCCCTCCCGCCATCGATGCTCATAAATAATATATATATATATATATATATTAGGCTAATCCGCGGTCAGTGATGGTATTTTTTTTTTTTAAATTTTTTTTTTTATTTTGGGTGGAGGGGAATGGGAGAGAGCGTGGATAGATTCGGATACACACGCGCATTAGTTTGGGCCATTTTCACCGTACCCCATGTGAAAACTGTAGGAACACGCGGCTAGACCGACTGGTTAAGCGAAAATCTTAATATACAATCTAACAATCCGAAAAAAAAATTACGTTTTACGACGTAAACGACGAATGCCGTTCGAATAATTGTTTTACATTTACAGGAATCGAGTTGGATAAATTCGAGAAAAAAAAATCATATTTCTCGAAAAATAATCGTTCAATAACACGAAATTGAAAATATCAAGTGATTATACTGAAAACTAATGAAATCATTTTTTTTTTTAATTTTTTTTTTTTTAGGGGGAATGGGAGGGCGTGGGTAGATTCGGATACACACACGCACTAGTTTGTGCCATTTTAACCGTACCCTATGTGAAAACTGTAGGAACACGCGGTAAGACCGACTAGTTAAGCGAAAATCTTAATATACAATCGAACAATCCGAAAAAAAAAAAAAATTACGTTTTACGACGTAAACGACGAATGCCATTCGAATAACTGTTTTACATTTACTGGAATCGAGTTGGATAAATTCGTAAAATAACCGTTTAATAACACGAAATTAAAAATACCAAGTGATTATACTGAAAACTAATGAAATCATTTTTTTTTTTTTTTTTTTGTTTTCTTAACAATATCATAATTGGCGTTTGTGCCCTATTCGTTTGCGCCATTTCGCGCCCCTCTAGTCGATGAAAATTACTGTTAGCCCTTCGGAATATTTAGTGGCCTCCTATGCGCGAAAACTACTGCTCGGGCGTAGTTGTTCTGAGAGTTTATTCGAATTCGCAAAATACGCGACCGGCACATTTGTCATATTGCAATTTGGATCACGTCGAAACCGCCTGTTGTACGCGTATCCGTATGGTGATCGGGGGGTTTACGATTAACATATTTGTATAATATTATTATAATAGTACGGAGCCCACGAATATAATAACGTTATATAACTCGCGTAATTGACGTTTGTCATGTGCGGATTATTATATTAAACCGCCGAATTGTATCGACACGAACCGACGGCTGCAACAGTCGTTTTATATTATATTATATAGGCAGTAGGTATATAACTAACCCTGCGGCAGCCAACGAACATAACTAGGTCGAGGCGTATTTATAACGGCCGAAATCCACGCGAGCCCAGAAAGAAATAAATAAATAAATAAAAACGTAATCGTTATTTTATGCGTATAATCCACAGGACGGATATCGTGGTTTAGTTTTTGTTCCGGGCATTTCACACGCCGTGGTCGTAAGATTGGAAAACGTAAAAACGGGATGAAACACCCGTCAGTGGCGTGTTTAGATTTCCCCTCACACTTTTTGTGTCAGGCCAATGGAGTTTTACCGATTCTTCGGCAAATGATCAGCCTACGGCTATGCCACTGATTTAACGTACACTTAAACCCGTACCCACTCGAACTCTAGGTTTGACCTTATTACCATTTTTCAATATTTATACCGACCGAACGACGCGGCGGTACTCGACTTGAAATATTTTTTCGTAATTTCCAACAGTTCTTCACCAGACACATTTTTCGGCACACCGTAACCTCTTAAGCACGCGGATTTATCGCCCGATAGTACTTTATTATTATTATTTTTTTTAAATCTGACAACAAAATGATTATTAAACACATTATCGAGTTTTGCACAGAATCGTTTTTATTTTTAACTTTTTTGTTGCAACGATCGTCGTTTTCAGTATATTCGATGAAATTACGTTAATATCATTTTGAATTATAGCATTATACTGATAGATACTGCAATTATTATAATAATATGCACGGGGTATACGTTTAATTTGCAATGCCCCAAGACAATTGCCAGTGTGCGACAAAACCTCCGATCGGTCGCAGCACTCGAAGGGGGGGCCGTCGAAGAGATTTTTCAACTTTTTAAAAACAAATTATTATTATTAGACGATCGTCTCGGCCTTGTTTCGTCACGTGATTACCCGTACACGACATCAATCGTACATACACACATCTCGTATAAAACCGTATGTACGAGCAGTGGCGTATTTTGAGGAGGCGTCCTTCATGTCTGCTGGACACCCCCCCCCCCTTACCACCGACTTAAAAAAAAAAAAACAAAACACTAAATAAATAAATTATACGATTAATCGCAGACTCAAGTTTCCATTTTCGACCAATAAATAAAAAATCGACCAATGTTAAATGTCTATAATATAAGAAGGTAATTTATAAAATAAATGTTAGTTTTCAGTATTATGTTATACTGAGTAATAACCTTCGACCTATCTAATATACTAAATAGCAGAGTTACAAATGTAAAATTACTCGTCAAGTGATCAAAAATAATAAGTTAATTCTGAAAACGGGTTTGTAAGGTCCATTAAATAAAATTATGGACACCGTCCCCTCGCCCATGAAAAATAATCCAAAATACGCCACTGTATATGCGGGAAAGCTGATCGACGACATTGGCTATATAATAATAATAATAATAAACGGCGAGCGGTTTTTTTTTTTTTTTTTGTTATCCGTTTAAAACATAAATATTGAAATACCGATGGAAACAATGCCGGAAACGTCGCGAGAAAAACATGCATCGGTATCATTTTCTATATTCGCGCGTATATAAAGTATTATATATCGCATATATGAATAATAATATCTCGCAAACGCATATAACATAATCGCGTGATATTATTATGGAACAATATCAGCGAGCGGGACTCGGGATTTCGGAAAAACGAGTTGTATATCCGGCAGACAGAGAGGATTTTATTGTGTGCATAGGTACGGATGAGATTATAATTATTATTATTTGTATTATATATTTTCGTTCGGTCGCATTACGCCATTTCCCCGCAACGAAAATTCCGCGTCTGTATTCCCCCCCGCCAATACTGGGATTATGTCGATTCGTAAACCGATTTATAATTTCTAGAGCGTACTTGGACCATAATTTAACAGAGGGCGATTAAAACCGTTTTTTATTTTTCTATACAATTCGCACGTATGCGAAAATGTCGAGGCCAATCAATTAAAACATTTGAAACTCTACAACCAGTACTACACTGTATTTTTGTGCTTAAACATATATTTTGAAAATTGTATAGAAAAAAAAAAAAAATGTTTTCTTTTTATCGTTTAAATTAACATAAAGTGTATAATAGTTGTGTATTGTAATGGATTAATATCAAATACGAATAATCGTTCTGATGCATTTTATAACGGTGCATGTATGTTTCTTAAAACTTAAGTGTGTTGCGGACTCTTTGTCATTAACAGCCGGAAATCGGTTTAACTCGGGTCGAATATAATTGACCTGAAAATGCATCGGCTAAATCAGGTAACCTTCAAGGTGAAATAAATGCGTTCGCGTGACAACGGAAGGTCACGTATTGACAGGTCGTTCGCCTTTACACGATTGTCGCCACGGGCAGGCCAGCAAGTCTGGCTATATAAAGTTCCTCGGCCATAAGCATAGGAGCTCAGCACCACAAGATGACCACATGACGCCGTAACACCGCGCCAACCCATGAAGTATCCTTGCAGCTGGCATTTATACAAACGGTGCGCACGATTAGACAGAGGTTTGGTAGCCAAGTCGTAATATGATACAATCGTTTCTGGTACCCCCGAAGATCCAGGCAATCCAAACTCCCCTTGTCGGTCCCTGTAGAGTCAGCCAGGGTAGGACTCAATACGAATAATTCAAAAGCGGACTACCTTATCGCAGTCCATAGTGGGCTTATATAAACGGCGAAAAGCCTATATGAATAGTATAAATGTGTTATACAACATTAGGCTAATTGATTAACTGACTATTTTAACTGACCGACGAAATTCTGATCGGATACGGTCATATTATTCGATACGAACTCTGTCATTATTAACAAAAACATGTTTTTTTCTTTTATGAGCTTATTATATATTACAATAATACACTTGTTGTGAAATGATAGGTAATATTATGCTAAATATGTGTATGACTCTTATCCAGGAACGGCGGCGGCGAGAATAACAAACCGGTGCTATCGATATTACGTGATTACAATGGGAGAATAATGACGACATGTTAATAGCTCGTGATAACAGATAAGATAACCGGGTAGTGATAATAACGATTGTATGTGATAACAGATTATGGCGGGGGAGTGCGGGTCAGCAGTGGCGGGCGACAGTGCGGTGGCGATGATATCGATAAGAGGATGTGGTCTGGGTCTGCAGGGGTACCAGAAACGACTTTATCAAGTACTACTGCAAGTCAATTGCTGTATATTAACCAAAATATTCAACAGTATTCTTAATAAATAAATAGGGTAAAATGTACTCGGTTTGGCAATTATTTACCCTGTTGGTGTGTCTTCAACCCGCACGGTACAAGTGCAATCCGTCCCGATCCGTGTGGTAAATAAAACCGGAATGGTGGTTTGCCATACATATTTATGATAAATTAAATCAATGCTTTTCACGGACAAAATAAAAACCATAGACAATACCTTCTTTTCTTCCAGGACACCGCTTTTTGCTTACCAGACGTTTTCCACGATAGTCGAGTATGGAATAATTGAATAATATAATGTCGTGTTATTATAGTTTTCCGGAGTATTTTGCATTACAGTAGTTGTTTGGTAAACGCACGGAGAATGACGACGATTTCGGCAGACGTATTTCCGCAACAAAAAAAAAAATTAAAATTAGTATTTATTAATGGTCGGTTTAACGATGCGGCAGCCGAGCCGATTGTGGTCGTGGTTCTCGAAAAGCCGAGCTGTGCGAGTGTTTAAGCCTCGGTCTGCGCGGAGAAAAAGAGAATTAATCCCCCGGCCGTCCGGACGACTCGGGCAAATCTACTGGTCTTTATCCCCGACCCTGCACCTTGCAGTCATATGCAGCGTGTGACGACCGAGAGAGCTTACTACGATGGCCGTATGCGGATCAACGGGATTTGATAAATTAAATTTAAGAAAAAAAAAAAAAAAACACCGCGGTTATTAAGGAGACGGGCGATTTTCTGACGTGTCGCCGGAAGTAAGGTGACCTATGTGGTTTGTCCGTTTGATTTCCTCGTAGATAATATATTATATCGCGATCTTATTGTTTTTTGTCTATTACAATATGATTTATACAATAAATCCCATGATTATTAAAAAAAATAATTCGTGCGGTATTCAACATGTATCACGCTAGTGCCACGGGCAGTGCCGTTGCCGGGAACATTCAATTGGCGGTGTGTGGAATGTAGAAAGTAATAATCGTGAATATATAGTCGAATCGAAGTGAAGTTCTCTCGAAACTTGGCTGACATATAATTTCAAGATTAAATTGCTAAATAACTACACACAGGAGTTGTATTTTTAAGCCAATGGGGGGGGGCGGGGGTTGCGGTATAACCCGTAACCTCCCCTGCTGGGCACGTTACTACAGCGCACGGATATCGCTAGTTGTCAGAAAAGGATAAGGGATACGAATGATGAGGGTGCAGGCGCAATATTTTACTGCTGTCAACCACCGGTTCCCTCTTAAAATATCATAATTTCCTTTTATGGTTCTCGTGCCGTATTGCTCCGCCACGCGAATTTTCCCACTTCAAAATGTGACCTATACGATGTGGCGTTTCCCATTTTCCCATTACTTTCTCCTCTGTTTCCACATCGACGCGGTTTTTTAACGACTAACGGTTTTCGGTTTAAGGTTTACGCCACTTAGGACACGGACACCCTTGGAGCGGTGTCGGGTACCGGCGTCCGTGTCGCTGCAGGTTACTGCGGCTACAACAATCCCTTATTTCGTTTCGACAATTGGACAATGCCCGCTGGTGTATGCGACCGTTCGTTATTTTATTTTTCATCCGTACAGGACATAATGCCGTGTAGCGATTCACAAACAGTCCCGGGGGAGGCGTAAATACAACAACGAAAAATAAAAAAAAAACTTCATTTTTTTTTTTTTTTTATGACTAGAATAATCGTTTATTACACGGAAACAATGTAAAAAATAAATAAATAAATAAATAAATAAATAAATACAAATAAAAGTTCACATATGATATTGCTTTATTATTATTGCCAAGAGAACATAATATTATTATGATAATAGTAATATTTATTTTATATTATTATTAAACGACATTACATAATTGTACGGTATACACAAGGTGATAATAATAATATATTATATATACCTAAACGTTTTTAATTTTTTTTTTTTTTTTTTTCATACGGTATTAACTATTTACGACACTTCTACTGTATAATACGATACATTTATATATAAATATATATATATACGTGTATTATGTATTTATATCAGCGTGAGTGTTTTTGGTTTTACTAGACACGGTCTACAAAAAATGCGTTAGGTATATACGAGTATATTAATGTAAATATTCTATTGTACTTTTAATGTTACAACTTACAAGCGATATTATATAATATTATATATGTATATATATAAAAAAAAAAAAAAAAAATGTATCGAAAAATCTATAGTAGTAATAATACGTAATGATTTATATAAAGGACAAGAGAAATGCGCGTAAAAATGAAAAAAATAATAAAAACCTGACGCTATAGATAAAAATTAATAATATTATTACAGCTAATAACACCTGCGCCATAATATCACGGGACACCGTTTATAATTTAATGATTATCAGCGATGGGCACACCACGACCGACTAAATCCTACCGACCCGGTCGGGCTTAGCACTATGAAACTATAATATAAGTCGACCGAGGAGACACATAGTTATTCGACTAACAAATTAAAAGTTAAAATTTTTTTTTTTTTTTTGGCTTAACGACTAATGTTTTGTTGACTAAAATTATAAATGACTAGTGGACTTATTTCAATATTTGTTTTATATTAGTTGGTCGTGAAAATGCGTTAGTCGACCGTAGCGGCAAACAGTCCTTGCTGCCCATCATTAATTATCATAGTGGTTGTACGCCCGGGCGACTCGACGAAAAAAATTCGCTTAACGCGGTTCTTGCCACCGGAATATAATACGAATTTTTTTATTTCCTGCTCGATGGTCGTTCTCGTTATAATATTATGACGGTGTGTTAATCACTGTAGTTCGTTTATTATATTTTACGCGTACAGATATAGCGCTATAGGGCACGAGTGTCGAACGCAGTTATGGACCTGGAGACGGTTTGTACTTTGCGGGTTTTTACGCAAGAAAAAAACAAAAAAACAAAAAAAAAAAACACGTGATGGGGCCAGTGGGATAAAATGTGTTAACGATTTCGTAATCCGTAATTAGTCGAAAAGTACAAATGAAACCGGATCCTGGATTTGTACTTTCAGACGATCAGCCGGAAAACGCCGGGGCGACGGAACAGTACGAGAACGTGATCGCGTTATTATTTTTTCGCTATAATAATACTGTTTGTAATTTTTATTATTTTTTTTTTTTCAATTTCCGACTAGAATAACCACTCGTCGTTTAGGTTCTTTACGCGCGTCGGTATGTGTTTTAAATTTCCCGTCCGTGTTTTTGGCGGAAAACCCGAGTAAACGTTACTGCCGGCCATCGCATATTGGAAAATACAGTTCGGTTAGAGTTTGAAATTTCGTGATTTTAAACCGAGTCGGCCCCGTAGAAACAGTTTTTTCGTTTTTTTTTTTTTTCGTATTATCGAACTCCGACCCACGCCCCGCGTAATATACAAACGGTGTCGTACTCGTACGTTACTTATACATAATCATAAAAATATACGTATAAATTAAAAAGTGCAATAACCTAACGGTTTAATAATAGTAATTATACAATTTTTTTTTATTTTTAAATTATTATAGAAAAAAAAAAACAGAAAAAAGGCTACAAAAAATGTTACATTTAAAAAAGGAAAATCGATCAAAAAAAAATCTCTAATGTATTAAGTATTTTTTTTTTTTTTTTTTTTTTTTTTTTTTTTTTTTTTTTTTTTTTTTTTTTTTTTATACGACTACGCCGTTTCCGTGTGATTACAGAATACGGCGAAGGGTCATAATAATATTACTAAACAATAATATCAAAATATATCGGTAGCGTAGCTAATAAATAATACAATAATATCCGTCTTGTACACCATACAAACGGATCGACAATTGCAGTAGTAATACATATTATATAAAACTAAATATTATTATAATTATTACTTTTTATTTTATTTTTTTAATTATTATTATTTTATTGAGCATTACAAATTATTATTATTTTTTTTTTTATGGTTATATAGTCTCATAAATTTGTGTTCCGAACCCTAACGACTATAAATAATATTATTATTTCGGGTAAAATAACAATAGATATACAAAACACTATTAATAATATAAAATGCCACGGCACCCGTACCGTTATCCAAGTGAATTTTCTTATTTAAACGCGAACGTTTATTATCGCGCGGTCGTCGAAGATACGAAGTGAGGTCCGACGACTGCTCGTCTCTTATCAGTCGTATGCTCGCCGACGCGGTTTTTGTTCAGATTTCACTCGGTGAGGGGTTTCACTCGTTTTCGGGTATTGCCACTACTCAACAATTAAACAAAATATCTCACGCAATCTCACACGCTGACCCGTGTTATCGATAATTCTAAGGCACACGACCTCGAAGGGAAAATATATAAACTGCACCGCCGAACACCGAGGGGGAAATTTGAACTGAATCCGCCTCGACGGGCGGTCATCGTTTGAATCGGTTGGCGGGTGAGAGACGTCGGACCTCGTCTCCTAAGACCCCGGTTTATTATCATGTCCCGCGGTATAATATAAAATAGAAAAAAAGAAAGAGAACGGAAAAACACACAGTATCATAATACGAGTTCGAATACGTTATGACGGTAATGATAAAAATTATTGCGTGATAATAATACGCCTAAACCGTATATTAGACATTGTATGAATACATTATTGTTTTAATATTATATATCAGGTGTACGCAATGCGAGTATACACATCACTAAATGCTTTATATATGATTACGAATTATTACAAATTACGTAGGTACTAGGGACATTAAAATAATACTAAAAAAATACATTTTATTTTTCTAAATTTAAAAATATGAATAATTATAAAAATTATAAACCTATACCTATAGTTTATTATTTATAGTAATAATAACGTTAATATTGCCATGTAGTTATAATGTTTTAAGTCTCTCTACGCCGACACGAGTAGGCTGTCGTGTATTATATTAAATATACATAAAAATATAAAATTATAATATTTTTGGAAGTCTTACGCGTGTTTGTGTACGTGAGTGTGTGTGTGTGTGTGTGTGTATGTGTGTGTATGTTTATGTCGTGATTGCAAATGCGATATTATTGACAAAAAAAAAAAAAAAAAATAATAATAAAAAATACGAAAACGGTATTATAAAAAATATTTGTTGCGCCCGCCTCGCCGTCGGACCTTCCGCAGCGGCCACCTGTACACGTCACGAACGAATTTGTTTTTATTTTTTTCCACCGGTGGCATGGCGTGGCACAAAAGGATTTAAATATTATATTATACAGAGCGTGCAAGTGACGTAGTCGGGAATTTATAATAAGTGAGGTGGCCCGAATTACAGCCCATTAAAAAAAAAAAAAAAACCAGAAAGAACATTTACACAGTCAACAGAAATTCATTGTTTTTGTGGTTCGAGCATTTCAGCCATTTCGGAAAACGGCGCAAAATCCAGAATTCATACATAATAGAAATATATAATTCCATTGGAATTCACTGATGAGATTTCAGACTATAAGAGCGGAGAAATAAAAACTTAATATGGCATTTATTGCAAAATTTGCAAGGCAATATTACACAGACCGTTTGCGACGAACGTCGACTTAAACAAATAATTTTCCCATTTTAAAATCCCATAGTCGGGTAGCTGTAATGTCAATGTTATTATACAAATGAACAAACGACGGGTAATGGTGTGTTCTTTTTGCCTCCTATCGTCCGTGTATAACCACAGGGGAGTCCGGAAATCAACGGGAAAGAAAATCTATATTCGTTTTGTAACGATTCAAGCGTTCCTTTTAGACCCATAAATACCGATTTTTCAGAAAATGTCATGTGTTGCACAAGTGTAAACGTAAAATCAGTGAAACAATAATAGCGACTCGCTCATATTGTGACGATATGGTGATAATTTTTTGTGCGTCCGGTAAATTTGAATTTGATTTCGACTCGTTTGGATTTTGCAGGGCCACCCCTTATATTATAAAATTAGCTATATATGTACGTCACTGCGATTTTGCGATATGGCGATTCGTCGACCCGTAAGGTGTAAGTGGCGTAAATCGCGATTAATACGTGGCCGCCACGGAATATTCCGATCGAAAACTCAGATACAATAAAAAAAAAATCACAAAATCACAAAAACTAAAAAAAAACAAAACGAAACGTGATGGCCGGAAATTCCTCTCTCGGCCAGGAAAGAATTCGGCGAGCATCGTCCGGACTATAAATTATTGCGCGATTGTCTTATGTACTGCGCGCGTATCGTGTCGTCGGAATTTGCGACTTGCATCGTTGTGTATTTATATACAGGGTGCTCGTAATACCTACATACACACAGCGCAAATGTTTTTTTTTTTTTTTTTTTTTAATTTTTTTATTACAAACGGACCGTATATCCGCCACCTATAGTACAACTATATTATTATTTTAAACACGCTAATCCTACGTGTTAATTTTTTTTTTTTTTTTTTTTCGTTATTTTTCAAATTTTTTTTTTAAATTTTTTTAAATTTTATTTTCAAAGGCCACATAATGAAATGTCTGTGCAGTCTGACGAAATAAATTATTGCATTTTGATAAATCTATATATCGTTGTTATAGTAATATAATTTCGCGCAGTCGCGGCGAATAGAAAAATTTCGATCGGTCGAAAAATATAAATATTATTAATATATCTACGCATATAAATATCGAAACGACGATCATGAACAGTCGAAACGCATTTTCTATAATATATTTATATATATATACATATAAAAAAAATAAAACCGAAATGATCAAATCGAAAAGATTTTCAGGAAGACGAATTTGCTATATACTGGTAATATATATATAAATAGCGAATAGTGCGTGATAAGTACTATTGTCACGGAAAAAAATTGACCGGTAAGACGACGACTTTGTGATACGCAGGTGTCATGGCCGCCACTGGCATCAGTGGTCTTATCGGTTTTTTGGTTGTGTTATATAATAAATACGGCACAGGAATCGGGCGGGAAAATCACCGTCGGCCGAGTTTTGTTTCCATGAATTTTCAACGGTGTGAATGCGCATGCGCCGTAATGCCGTCGTACCTAAGTTGTTTTAGCCATGATTATTGCGTTAGGAGCCGGCCGACGGACCGACTGAAATTAAAAATCGATAGATTTTAATAACCTTTTAGAACGTTTTGGAGCATAACAGTATATTCTCTATGAAATAATATTTCAGTAAATGTCAAGCGCATAAATGTATAATTCTAACGTTACGTATATAATTATTACTTTGTAAATGTTTTGTTTTGTTATTAAAAAAAAAATGTTTTGTGCGAGTAACAAAATTATATAGATAAACGTGTATATACTATTTAAGCTCGAAATACCCACAAAAAAAAAAAGAAAAGTTGTACTTTTGGTTTCGTTCGCATGCAAAATAGTAACTACAATTTAGTAAAAAGGTTTATAAACATTTTTTTTTTTCAAATCTTTCTCGTTTTTAACTCAAGTTTACAAGCTATTGACCTATTCTATCTATACATTATTGAAAGTATGTAGTAATTTACACGCCATTTTGATGAAATTATCCTACTTAACCTCAACTGAATATTCAATATGCAAAATAGTAAAAGAAAAAAAAATCGGTAATATATAAACGAGTTTTGTAAAAGTTCAATACCTATCGACTATAATATATTATATAATACCATTTAGGTTTCAATAGAAAAAAAATAAAAAATACTGGTATCTATAAATTCCTATCTCGATACTCAGCCTTTATTATTATAATATATATAAAAAAAAAAATGGTTAACATTAGTTTAATGAAAATTTTACTAAAGAATTTTTTTTTTCGTTTTTTTTTTTTCGTTTATTTGATTTACGTAGAAAAAAAAACTTTATCGATTTCGATAATACAATTTTACACACTGTCCTCAGATAAATCACAGCCTGCTAAATTTATTCAAAACTATTTTTTTTATTTTTTTTTTTAATTTAATAATAAAATACCCTAATTAAAATATTTGTACGTTATTTTTTTTAAATTTTTTTTTTTTTTAATTTTTTTTTTTTTTTTGAAATCGAAATACCCGTATTTTTTTATAATAATGTTTGGCCAAAAAATGCGCGGTTTACCTAGCTATTTAAAAAAAAAAAAAAGGAAAATCTTATACTGTTGAACGATTCGTTGTATCAAAATATGGTAAGACGTATAATACGATAATAATATAATAAAGGTAGTAATTACGGGAAAACGCCGTCGGATTTCAACCGTCAAGTGATGACAATAAATTATGGCCAATTATAATGTTATACACCGAACGGTTTTTAGACAATCATTGTACGTAAAAAAAACAAAAAACAAAGAAAAAAATTTTAATTTTACCTTTAAGTTCACCTTTTAATTTGAGCAAATATTTTCCCGAATATATTTATATATATATATAAATTATATATTCAATATATATATATATATATATATATATATATATATATATATATATATATATTGAATTACCCAACAGTCAAAATCCAAAACGGACGGTCTAAAAAAGCGGACACCCCAATCGATACAAATTGGTTTGGCTCCCGGAAAAATGTATTGTTTGGGTTGGCTCATAACGTAATGCCAGTGAAATGCTCGATTTGAGCCAAATACGACTACGTGAAATTTGATCTTTTGGTCTGGAAATTATTTTAAATTGTTTTGTTTTTTTTGCTACATGTACAGGTGTACTTGAACGGCGATAATTTCGAAAATATACGTACGGTAATGATGTATTGTAATTGTAGTGCAATTTCGGTTATCAGTGTATTCACGAAATATAAACCGTCGAGGAATATAATTTTATAGCTAAATCTCGAGAGCCAATTTCCAATGGTACCTTCTAGGGTAAAAATATCAATCACCCGGGTTCGGGACTTAGTTAAATTGCACCGCTACTTATCAAACTATTGCACCTAAAATTATTGCGTGATAAATAAATGACAAATTATTTATTTCTCGCGTGCCGCGCTTTATTGCGTATTATCGAAAAAATATAAACCGTAAAAGTCCATCCGTTAAAATAAACTTATGATTAAAAAAAAAAAAAAAATAATAAAAATATCGTCGCGAAAAAAACTATGATAATCACCGTCGACGATATAAATACCTGCTTAATATTAAAAACTAAAAAGATACGGGCACGCGGCGAATGCCGTGCGATCATAATATAAAAAACCCCCTTTCAACCCCACAAAAAAATCGTTTCTCTAAAAAATATAATATAATATATCTTATGTAAAATACCCTCTACTCATTTGTTTAGATTATTATTTTGTTTCTTCATTATTGCTTGTTTTAAAATACACTACCGGTAAAATGTTGCACTTACAGCTATATAAATATAATACTCTAGTGATTATAATTAATAATTAATTAATATTAATATTGCTTCGTCTTATACACTATGTTATCGTTAATATTAATATTATACCCTAAAAATAAAAATAAAAATCTTAAATACTTAAATATTAATTATATCATAATTAAAAACTAATTATATTATTATAATAATGTATAGGGGAAGTGCCTGTGTCTGAATGTGTGTGTGTGTGTGTGTGTATGTGTATATGTGTGTGTGTGTGTCTGTGTCTGTGTATGTATGTGTGTGTGTGTGTGTGTGTGTTTTATGTTTTTTTTTGAGAGAGATTATGTCATATTAATAATTTAAATATTTTATATAGGTATGAGAATTACTTTTTTTTTTCTTTGCAATACGACGTTAAAATAATATTAAACGTCGCGTTTCGTCAACAAGTGGTTATTATTAGATGGCGGCGGCGGTGGCTGAGGCGAATCGTATGACAGACGTCCGCCGGGGTTGCTGCGACCGCTGCGCCGCCTGACGTTATTCGTCGGCGGCGGCCGTTCGGCCGCGGGACGACGCGTTGCCGGCGAACGACACCGCCGACTGGGTGGTGGCGGCCGTGATGGTGGACGCGGCCGCCGCAGCCGCGGGCGCGCAACCGGCCTCCAGATGCTTGTTCAGGTACGACTTGAGGGCGAACGACTTGTGGCACCAGTTGCACGCAAAGTTCTTGTCGCCCGAGTGGGTCATCATGTGCGCGCGCAGGTTGGACCTGTCGGCGAACGCTTTGCCGCACTGGGCGCACGCGTACGGCTTCTCGCCGGTGTGCGACCTCAGGTGGCCCTGGAGCAGCCACGGCCGGCTGAACATCTTGCCGCACACGCCGCACGCGTGCGACAGCTTGTGCGTGAGCAGGTGCATGGCCAGGGCGGGCATGCTGACGTACGCCTTGCCGCAAGCGTTGCACCGCTTGGCCGACTGCGAGTCCAGGCTCCGGTGCGTCTGCTTGTGCCGGGACAGGTTCGACGACGTCGCGTAGTGTTTGCCGCATTCCGTGCACGTGTACCGGGCTGCCGACAAAAAAACGAATAACCAATTATAGTATAGCACGGATCCAGGATGGTGTGTATAATCCCCTGTACTATAGGGGGTTAAGGGATTTCGTTCTCCTACTTTGGTCGTGTTTTATAGTTATGCCCATTACATTATGTGTATTGCGTGATTTTTTATCAATTTGATAAATTCGTCAGTCACTATGTAACAAATAATTATTTGATTATTTCATAAATACGCGTGTTTTGTCTAAATCATGGACGTTCGATTGCCGATTTTTTTAGCATAAGAAAATTGCTTTGTTGTTATTTTTCAAATTATCTACGTGGCCAAACTTTAAATACACGACAATTGTTTTGACCATGACGAAAGGCAAGCCAATACAATCTACAGTAGCATAAGTATCCAAGTTGTGTGGTCAATGTCTAATCATTTTCTCTATCACAATTCTCAATATATTTTATTATCAATACTGTACGGCACATTTTTACATAATACAATTATCTGCGTTTTAGTTAGGCTAGTGAAGCCAATGGGGCCGTAATTTGAAGTATACACTTGAGGGAAAGGTTTGACATTTTAAATCGACCCACCCCCGTTTGAAGTTTGGGCAAAACCACCACTGTCCGAGGACAAAAGGCCGCTGAATAGCGCCTCTGAAACCAGGAGACCAAAATAAAAAAAAGTCGAATGGGTCAGCAGAGACTGTATAAGAGAATGTTTTACGAACTGGAGGAACACCGAGAATGTGAGGATGCAGAGAATATATATATAGACGGACAAGACGGCGGGTTTAATGATCAGATGGCGCTGCTAGTATCTATTTTCCATGCTATTTTGCACGTTTGAGTTTTCGTGTTCAAATACTTTGCAGGGAATGTATTGATTTTACTACGGTGTCTTTAGTTACTATTGTATCACCTGTCTTTTTCTTTTTTTTCTTTTATACTATGTCGTATAAAAAATAATTACAATTCAATAATTCATAACAATCACCTAATTTCAAGTGACTAAGGGCATCTCTAGTTATATAAATCCGACTGATGTATCCAAACTGATCCAAAAAAAAACCTACAAAGCATGCCGAAAAAGGATAAATATATCCTATATATGGATACACGGCCACTGCGGAATAGAGGGCAATGAATTATCCGACCAAGAGGCTTCCAAAGCAGCAGCCTCCACCGACACCCCAATCCTGAACTCGACTACATACGCGGGCATAAAGAAATATATTCAAATGGTTCTAAACACAAAGTGGCATAAGCACTGGAAATGACTGGATACCAAGTTAAATAGAAAAAAAAAAAAACAATATCCTCATATGGCATAACCCTGGTCTGAAAAAGAAAGACGAAACCATTATAAATCGACTACGAATTGAGCGCACATTCTTAACTCACGATCGTCTCATGGCCAGAAACGACACACCTATATGCGAATCATGTGGAGTGGAATACACAGTCAATCACATATTTACTGAATGCCTAAATTTCAAAGAAACAAGAAACAAACACCACGTCTACTAGGTGAAGTCATAAAACCTGACCTCAAATCAAATAAGTTATACAACTTAATATAAGCATAATGTATAATGCAAATCATATGTAAATTAGAACTAATGGCCTTGTAGCCGATGTAACTAGGATCAATAATAATAAAAAAAAAATTACATTTTTATTTCATTACAAACTAACGGATTTTATATAAGTCTTTCTTTGGGGATGTGTCCGAGGGTCGTATAAACGAAATATTTCGACATTACAGGACATCCCGACACGGTAATAATATCATTTAAATCTAACAGTTTCGCCACAAAAAAAAAAAAATTACATTCAGTAGGAATGAATAATAATAATAAAAAAAAAACCATACATTTTAAAATGTATTGCGCCCGCAAATTGAACGTACACAAATTTGTATAAATCTAACCAATACACGGTGGCGGACGTCACCGCGGCCGTCGAGTTGATGCAGACGTTTTAACCGAAATAAATAATAAATATTATTATTTATGGTGAAATGGACTTGGCGGGAAAAAAAAAAAAAAAAAAAAAAAAAAAAAATCGCCGACTTAGACGCAACTTATATTCGGTTTTTGACAAGCGAGTGGCGAGTGTAACGTCATAGCGTGCAAAGTCGTATTATTATTATTATTAATATATATAGTCTTTGGGAGATTTATCGGTTTTCGAAAATCGTTGACGTAAGTATAATAATAATAATAATAATGTACATTATATATAATATTTCCGTACGATCTTTGACCGAACGAAAATAAAAAAAAAATAAATAAATAACCGTCGTGGACGATTTATGGGCCGGTTCGGGTTTCATCCCTTACACGTCGTACGAACAGTGAGCGTATATAAATACGAATAATATTATACGAGTGGTACATGTAAGTAAAGGGAGAAAACGCCCAGGGTTTAAAGCCCGGGTTTACACGCCGCCGGTCCAACGTTTTACCGAATATTTATACGCGTTTGAAAAACGGTACAAAAAAAACACCGCCGAACTATTATATTATAAATCGCAATATTATTATGATCCGTTGCACGATTTACACGGATTGTCAGTTGTTTTAGAATTAGTATTCTAAACGATATATTCTTTAAAATTAATAATAAAAAAAAAAAATCGATTAATGTGACGGTAGAATGTTAAAAAATATACCCTTAACGCGAACTATACAACTACGAGGTGTCATCAAAAAATACCCGGACTGTGTTAATAATATTTATATCGATTAGGATAACGAAACTCCGATAATGTCATTCGATAAAGTAACTTTTAACGACAATTTGAGCGTTGGTTTGAAATCGATAAGTATATTTATTTTTATTTTATGGCATTTTTACGAAAACACGTTTCAGCCGTGCGGCGATTTTCGCAATAGAAGCAATAAGCAGAACAACGTGTGCGAGTAAAATTTTGTTTTAAATTAGGGAAAAGTTCTAGTGAAACTTTTAAACTTTTGCAGCGAGCTTTTGGAGATGATGTTCTGTCTAGGATAACGTGTTTTGAGTGGTTTAAACAACGGTTTAAGGACTGGTAGAACATCCGTTAAGGATAACGAACGACCTGGTGGACCTTCGACCAGCAAAACAAATAAAACTGATGCTCATGTTCGTGAAATTATTCAAAATAATCGTCGATTGACTAGCAGAGAAGTTGCTGAAGACGTCGGAATATCTTATGGTTCTTGCCAAGTAATATTAACCAAAGAATTGGGCATGAGCCGAATCGCAGCCAAATTTGTTCCTCGTATCTTAACCGATGGACAAAAACAAAATACCATCTCCCAAGAACTTTTTGAAAGAGCAGAAATTGACTTTTTAAAAAATATTATAACAGCTGATGAAACTCGGATTTACGGGTATGATGTTGAAATGCCCTATATTCCCTAATTTAAAACAAAATTTTACGAGCACACGTTGTTCTTCTGTTTTTGCTTCGCCGGACGACTGAAACATGTTTTCGTAAAAATGCCATAAAATAAAAATACATATTCTTATCGGTTTCAAACGAACGCCTAAACTCTCGTTAAAAGTTACTTTATCGAATTACATTATCCCCGGGGTTTCGTTATCTTAATCGATATAAATATTATTAAAACAGTCAGGATATTTTTTTATCGCACTTCGTATATCATTATTTTGTATTTCATAAAAAAATGATAATATTATAAATTAAACCATATGCAGATTTAGAATCCATTCTCTTTGATAAATTCGTTAATAATATTTATAACAAGATATCGTAGACTACAATAGAAATGTCTATAAAACGACTATATCAAACTTTTATTATGTTAACTATTAATATTCAACAATTTATGTGAGTTTCTTTAGAATATGTATTCTAAACTGCAATGTTATTTTTACTCGGTAGCGCGATTGTGTCCGAACCGGCTGAATCATTTAAATTACCATCTACTATAGTGCATATATATATATATAAATGTAGTATATATAATGTATATATATACACAACAGTAGCTTATAAAAAAAAAAAAAAAAATATACAATTTATCAATTAAAATATCACGCAGAAAAGGCCGGATTAATTGCTTCAGGATATTTTTTTTTTTTTTTGTTCATATTATGTGTACAACAATAATGTTAAATTGTTTTAAATGCAATTTTCTTGAAAACAAAATTAATTTCTACCTTTTTAGTCATAACGTTTTTATTTTTGTATTTCTCCGTTTTAGCCATACATGTATTTATATATATATTTTTGCGGGAGGACATTGAATTATCATCCGACTCTATGCCGGTGTGCAAAATTTCAAAATTGTACTACGATTATAAATTGATAATCTAATACTAATAAAACAAAGATTCTGTCTGTCTGTCTGTCTGTCGGTTTATAAAAATCAACTTCCCGTAGGCGCAAAGTTATGCAATTTAAAACACGAATGGCTTTTGTTTTTTTAATTTCCTGTCACGAAAACAGAATTTGAAAATCATAATTAGTTTTTTTTTTTTTAATTATGAAGTTTTTCGCCATAAAAGCCAAAGTAATACCTACGCGTAGAGCCCTGAAATGACGGGTCTCCGCGGTTAATACAGCCAGTATTATTATAATATAACGCTAATATCCTGTGACCTACTTGACGTGGTATTTGTTATGCAAAAGGTTAACTTCAAGTTCCGACATAAGCTCGTTAATGGTGGTGGCCGAAGCTGTGTACGGTTTTTTATACAAAACAATTTCGTTAAATTTATAATAATTCATTTAATAACGAAGAAAAACAAAAAAATTAATCAACGTTGCCACAGTGCGAGTTCTCGTTTTTTTTTTTACAGTGAACATTCGGTTTCTTATAACAGCACGTGCTTTCACCCGCAATAATTCAACTGTAAAAACTCGGACCAAACCAACTCGTGCTATAGACTTAATTATGAAATCAAATTTTCACCATCAAAAAATAAGAAAAAGTAATTGCACTGTACAAACGTTGGTTTTTTTGTTATTGGATAAAATGTGTTTTTGTCTTGAAATTTAATCATTTTAATGTATTTAAAACTCGAATAAATATTTTCGTAATATACGTAGCGATATTCTGAATAAACAATTTTTTTTTTTTTTTTTTGAAAACACATTTGCTATATTGTATATGTTACAAAATGCCATTCTCCCCTCCGACAGACGTAATAATATAATATATTTACGACGATTTTCCGGTTGGATATATCGAAAATACGATTATATACATTTATTACGACCGTTTTTAATCCCAGTTCCGAGGATGTGCTTAAAACAGTTAAAACCGATAATAAACGGAGCTCTACACGCGTATACGGCTATATACGCTATTCGCGGAGACGATGGAACGATTTCCTTTTATTTTACGCGTCTTAAAAGTCTCCCTCTCTCTCACTCTCTATATATATATATATCTTAAGAGAGAGTGAAAGAGAGATAAATAGTAATTAATTTTCTTGAAAAGTTAAGATCGTACTTCGACTTGAAACGCGGGAAATTGGCTTTTTATACGGTCGCATGATACAAATAATGCGTTTACAAAGCAAATGGTATGCATAATATATTATATGGAAATCGTATACGGAATGGCATAATGTTCGCATTTTAATTTCGACTATCGCAAGCGTATGGTAAAACTCTCCGCGGACACTATATAATAATAGATTATTATTATGTAGTTTTTTTTATTTTTTTGAAAAACCGCCTGCAGTTCCGTTAATATTACTGGAGACTAGGGTTAAAAATTGTACGTTATGCGTCTGCATACAGAATGTATTCGGAGTGTTGAACAACAGGAACAATAAAGGGAGGTAATTGGGAATTGCCATCTCTTTTTACCCCTAAAACAAATAAGTTTTTACATCATTGAGTTTGGTGTGTTTTATTGTGTCTATATAATCGCCCTGATTCAGGAGCGATCCCGATAAAAATCAACCGATTGTTGTAGTATTATATTCCGGGCATATACCGACGAAGCTATTATAGTTCATCTCAGAAATCATATTGCACTTTTACTGGCTGTAAAAATGCTCTGATTTTTAATGTCGTGTCTTGGGAAAAAATGTCTATATTCCCAACAATATGTCTAAAATGTCTTTAAAATCTAACAATAAACGAGGACGATAGTCCGGTTTTATTATTGTTGATTCATGGGTTGCTTTGGCTATACGAGGAAATAAACTGAGCTCCGTTTAAAATCTTTTTTTTTTTTTTTTTTTTTAATTGCAATGATTTATCGTGTCGCTTTCAGCCTGCCGCCTAAATAACCCTGTTCCGTTCAATTTCCTTCTCGTTTATTATCGGTGGTATATTGCGTTGTCGGCATTTTCCATAATGTGTCGTAGACGAAAAGGGCGAGAACCGGCCACATAACGTAATGTGCCTTTAAACGAAAAGTGTAAAAACAAACGGGAAAATATATTCCTATATTGCATATTACGATTATCGAACAAAAAAATATAAAATAAAAGTTTACCGTGTAAACCAAACCTCCTGGTTTCCCTCTCCGTTAAAAAAATTAAATCGCTCAGCCTTAATACCCGAAAACACATATATTTTTTCGGGTCAATTCGGGTATTGTAAAATATATATAGGTAATAATACGTGTATAATGTGTATATACTTTTAAGTTTCTATCTGTTTTCGTGTTGTTAAGCGATTTGGCGACATGCCACTGGTACTGTATAACTGTATAAAACCGTATACTTATTTCTTCCTATCCGGGTCGCGAAATACGTTTCAAAGACACTCGCCCGGAGTGAAACACAAACGGTATATATTTTTATAAAGCATTTAAAACCCCCGAAAACAATGAGACCAACAAAAAAATAAATAAATAAAACCCGTATTTAGGTCGGCGGTCGGCTGATTTGTGAACATACGAATTTTAACAATAGATGAAAAAAACCATAAAAAAAAAAAAAAAAAAAAAATGCCGCAGCGTTGTACGGTGCCGCGCGCAGAAAAACGCGTAATCAGATAATGTGATTTCCTCGCATAAATCATATTAAAACAAAACGTTGTTTTGCGGCTTAAACGAAAAATATTATAGAAAAAGAAAGGAAGAAAATAATACGATACCTCCGGAGAAGAAAATTAATGTGGCGAGAAAAAAAATTATGAAAATGTAAAAAAAGAAAAATATTCACAACGAAAGCCTGTATATTATTATTATTACGCGATGTGCTCATCGTATACGTGTATGGAAATACCGAATTGTGTGAAATAAACGGCAATAGCAAAGAGAAACAGTTATTAAGATAGCGGAAAAAAAAAAAAAAAGAAAAAAAGAAAGCTCGAGACTACGACCGTAATAGGTAGTTGCAGCGGTTCAAAGGGATCAAAAAAAAAAAAAAAAAAATGCCCGGCTCTTTTTATTGCAAGACTGCAACAGGGAGAGTTGTTATATAGTTGGTAATTGCAGAAGGTAAGAAAATGCGATTAAAGAACTCGACCTGCCGGCAGCGACGTCGGACGCAAAGCAATCCGACCGGAAGGAAATAATCGTATCTATTTATATGAGAAAAACGATTGTCCTTTTTTTTTCTATTAAATTCTATTTTTTTTTTTTATTTTTTTTTTTGATTCGACTGGTTGTTATAAAATGATAGTCGGGTACACCGACAGCGTATACGATTATAAATTTACAGTATACAATTACGGTATGATTGTTATTATAGTAAACATTGCAGTTTTATCCCGTCATTTGTTCACCACGAATATTCATAAATTATTACAATATTTTATAGGCTGTAAGACGATTTTTTTTTTTTTTATTCGATACACCGATTTTGTTCGTTTTTGAAACGATTACGTATAGGTACATTACCGAGTAATAACAGTAAAAGTTATTTAACGACGTAACATATTTCGTTCTGTCGTGCTACACGCGCCTACATTATTTTGTATCAAAAGAAAAATTAAAATTTAAATTAGGTTTATATATAGGAAAATCAAAAAAAAAAAAAAGTTTAAATTAAATTATTAATTCATAATATTACACCTAGTGGAGCGCGGTGTCAATTTTAAAATGGGATGGTCAACATTTTATAGTATAATCATTACACCACCAACTGACTGTTTACCTATGGGCAGAGATACCCCCTTATCCTCCTTATCCTTAGCTCCCCCTGGGCTTTGGGGCTAATTTTAGATACCGGTAGCGTAATCCCGTGCTCCAGATAAGTATAAAACAAATAGATGACAGAATGTTGGGCCTATAAGAGATATGAAGTTTTGCAGTAATATGTTAAACTAAAAGGGCAAATAATATTGTATTGATTAACCCATGAAATATTTGTTTATGCCATGAATATTATGTGACGGTAATGGAATTAATAATATGTTTTGTTTTTTATTATCACACATTATCACAGATTTCACTATCGCTGCGCATTTTTCGCCAGTGTCGGCCGCATTGCATTTGATATTAAGTTGCTAGTCAAGTTGTTGTATGATTACAATGGAAATAACCAGCAATTATATTGTTTATTCCACGATATATTTTTTTTTGTTCTATGATATTCATCTATGGCGGCCATGTTTTAATGCGCACCGTTATTTTGCCGACGTGTCTGTATATTTAGCCACGAATTTACTCGTATAGGGTAGACCACCCATGAACCTGATATTAGTACATGAACCCGTATTTTATTTAACATTTTTTATACTTTTAGAATTTTGAATTGGAAATCATATTCCGTTTTTAAGCTATTATCATATACAAAGGTTTCCCCAGGATCTCTTTATAATCGGATCACACTATGAACATTTTAAATCGGTTAATAAGGCTGTCTATGTTTAAAGTTTATTTTAGATAACATTGTGGTCGATTAACTCAAGCGCATTATTGTGCAATAATTAATAAGGCTCGGTTTATATTTCCATTTCATCTTGGTAAGAAATTTTGAACATACAATTTTTAGTATATTTTATGTTTTATAACCAACAAATTAATACCCAAAGCTTTAGGTTAAGAACGGCTTTCCACTTATAAATAAGTTTACATTTATTAACTATTTCCTCTCATAAAAACGTCCTGAGTAGAACGCCTGGGGTCAGCTATCTAGTGGTTGTATATAAGTACGGTTAAAATGTATGATTTTTTTTTTTTTTTTGATTTTTTTCAACGCCCGTTTTAGAACCGTGGAATATCAGTACGAGCGTTTTTCGATTAATCAAATAATTATCTTTTATATTAAAAGTATAATACACGCGTAGACATATTAGTGCGTAATTTTGTTGTGTGAAATTATTATTATTTTTTTTTTATACCAGACATTAATATTTGGACTTTCTATATTATAAAATAGTCATAATTAAGTCCCAGATATTTATGCAATTGTAAATTCCACTAAAATTCGCCTAGAATAATTTTGATTGAAAACGTCAACATTTCGTTATGTGTGGGTTTTATGGTTAATTTCGTTTTGCATATTTGAATGAAAATGCACATTAATTGCATATTTCTGGATGTTTAATGTTGCATATATTACAATATTCGTTACAAGGCGTATATAAAACCCAGTATACCCAATGGAAACGTGAAATTTGAGCATAAAAATTGTTTTAGGCGAGACCACTAACGTAGGCAGTGGTTTCAGAGACTTAGGTCCTCATTTAATTTGACACCAGAATATACGGATTTTCTATAGCCCTGATTGACCAGGCTGTAAAACTTTTTTTTGAGCATTAATTGCTCTCGTCGAAGTCTATGCTACGTGACAATCGCAGTTCCAAGTATCCAATTTGAAAATCTAAAAACACATTTTGTAATTTCGCGTTGGTTTGCATTCGAAAATTAACATTTTTTACATCCATATAGTTAATAGTGAATAATATCATTTGATATTTATTTATTGTATTTATATGTTTGAATTGTATGGAATACGTGGATATTCTACAATATTATTGGCATACAAATCCCGGGCCATAACAGTCGTAATCATAATAAAACACTGTGGGCTATAATTTTCGATATTCTCTCGGCACTCGAATACATTTATTTCATGGTTTTTTTTTTTTTTTTTTTAACTATAGGTTACGTCCCCCCCACCCCAAAAACTATAGTATATTTGTAAACGTACCGTGGCCGGCTTCGGAAAACGCGATTAATAATGATATTACGCCGCGTTTTCATGTTATTCAAAAGCCGCCGGGTGTACAGGTTAGACCGTTGTTGTAAAACGTAGACAGAAAATGAAAAATGAAAGAAAAGAACAAAAAAAAAAAAAAAAAAACAACAACTACAACAAATACGTACGAAAATTTGGAAATAAAATACAATAACGACCGAAGATATTATACGGTGGGTATTACACGCGGCGCGTAAAACGTTATGTCGATTGATAATCGATTACGGAAGTTCGCGATGCCGTTCGTCTTCGGGAAAGCGGGAACGAACGGGGGAACGATCGGGAACGAGAGGGAACGAGAGGGCGTGGGTGGGAACGAGACAGAGGAAGGCAAACACAGGCAGAGAGATAACGTAATAAAAATAATAATAATAATAATAATACACAATCCCGATCGGAAACAATATTATACGTACGTACATAACGCGTTTCCGAAACGTTCGTGACTGCGAGCCGTGCGGTTTATGTTTTCCAAACGACCGTCGTAAATATCGTGACAGTGCGCGTCTCCGTGCAGTAAACCATACCTAATATATTATGGCACCGCGAGCGTACGGCGTGCGGTTTAAAATATGTACATAAGTATAATATTTCAAATCGAAAATTTCGCCGTCTCGGCGGAATCCCTCCGATCGAATATAAATCGAACGTTTTTACCGCCACCGTCGACCCATCTCCTCCGCCGCCTCCGCGTTTCGTTTCCGATATTAAAGTATTATTCCGTCCGAGCCGGTAAAACAACAACGATAATAATTCGTAGGCCCCGCGACCGAAATCCCCCGGACGTTTTTCAACCGATTTTACCGTCGGCCGTCCAACCGAAATATCCGCGCACGCCTTCGTTCCCTAACCCCGAAACAGTCGCCAGATAACAGTACGGCACCCTGAGGATTATCTCGGGCCGTGCTGTTTACGAACGTGGGCATTTGGATTTTCGAAACTTAAAGGGCCAACGTTCGAATCATTATGATATTTTTCCGAGTGAGTCGTAAATGTAGCCGTGACAAATAATTTACACCGGGTACTGCGCGTTTTCAATTTATTTTCGTGCTCTTGATGCAAAAACTTATACTCGCAGCGTCGATCGTTTACCGTACAGATCGTGTTTGAGCGAACATTGTCGAGTATTTATAAATTTGACGGTCGTTTAAGCAATATTCGTATGTTTTTTTTTTTTTTTTTGTATTATTTTATACAATTTTTGGACGTTTCGGTCATTATTTTTCTGAAATGCGTTTAGCTATATATGAAAAGGTAACAGCTGCGTTCATAATATCTGTGTACAAAGTCACCAAACTTTCTGAACGTGCGTTTACTGCCCGAAAAATGAAAAAAAAAAAACACTAATATCGTAAAACTAATATAGCTTATATCGAGCGCGATCTAAAAAAAAAAAAAAAATAAAAAAAACTACCCAGTACTCGATATTATTATAAAGACGGAAAAAATCCTCAACGGTTCGTTATTAATATTTCAGACGACACGTCGTAATATCGGTGGTAATATGATTATAATACATATTATTTTTCGTGGCTGAAATAGGTAAGTTAGGACAAGTTTATTTTGATAAAAAAAAAAAATCCGAATTTCGTATCACACAATAGTGTTATTTTAATATTTGGTAGAACTTACCAAATTTGCCGATCGATGACAGGAAAGAAATTATTTACCAAACAATTTCATTCATTTTAATAAGTACATATTTGTTGTTATTACTTTAACAACGATGTTTATTTATTTGTGAGTCCGGCAACACTATTAGTGTGGGTAAACACTGTTGTTATTTTTTAGTATTTGTAGTGTTTAAAAAATATGAACATAATGATTTTGTAAAAAAAAATGTCCAGTAATCGAGGTGATACAAATAGATTGAATACATTTCTCGATATCTACCGAATGATGAGAGAAAATAGAAATTTATATCAGCCATATATTTATGTTTGTGAAACTTATTGAAACCGTTCAGTTGCGACAAATATGTAATTATTAAGTTGTGAATTGTAATTTACCGACATTTAAATTCAAAATCCCGTTAAAAAATTTGTCGTTTTTCGAGTTTTCTGCAGTTCTCCTTTGATTATGTTCGAAACAAAAAAATTTGTGGATGATTTGATGAAAACCAATTTATTTACTCGGGAACGCAACAAAACGAAAACCAATTACGTCAACATCGACAGGGGCGATTAAATAGACAGACGACAAACAACAAAAATAATAATAATTAAAACGGGAGGATTTCGGAATCGGAGAAATCTCTGCAGCGAATTAGATTGTATTTGTAATGAAATACGAACACTATTAATGCAACGTTAATACATAATAATATTATTGTAATATTTATAATGAAAAACTCGTCGGAATTCCTAAGCCATGGTCCAGGGTCGGATTAAACTCAAGAATAGCCCTAGGCACGGTTTTTTTTATTTGCTTATAAGAGTTTTAATAGCCCATTGTAATGTTATCTTGGTAACATTTTCACTTTCTCAATCATTAATATTTTCCACAATCTATTTTTCGTATATATCCTACCATTTCTATGTCTATTTCTATTTAATCCTGGTGATAATTTTCAGATTTCCGTTTATTTTGATGGTAGTAACTGTAAATAGAAATAACACAAAGGGGTTTATCTACACCAATTTGTTTTGTTGCCATAGTAAGCATATCAGACGCATTTCTTTTTGTTTTCATTGAAATTTTAACTATTTATTTATTTATCGTGGGCATCATAATAAATGCTTAATAAATGTACAAAATTGATACCAAATGATTTGAATTGTATGCAATTATTGAGTACAAAATTGTATTATTTAATACATTTTAATATGCTTAATTTTGTGGTACAATTACGTAATACTATGGAAACAAAAAAATAGTCTCTGCCTGGATTCAACGTTCGGCCATGCGATTTTACTACGTTATCAAAGGCGTTTCATATTCAATAATCCTGGGGTGTATTGTTTTTATTTGTATTTTTAAAAGATATTTTCGTTAAACTGTTAATATATCATATGTAACTACAGAAAAGCCGGGCAGGGGGGAAAATTTAGAAGCCCATGTACGTTATTAATTTCTATATGCAGTAATCTAAAACTGTTTCCACGTGTTTCAGTTCAGAATTTCAAATGGTTTCGGTCGTACGGTGGCTATTTCGATCGATTTCTGATTTATCACGACCACATCGTGTTTAAATATTGAGCTACACCGTTTGGGCATGTGTCGCAATCAAGAAGGCTAACTCGTCCCACCCTCTCGGGACGTGCCTTAATATCATATTAGATAATCAATTTACAACGTTTATTACCATCATGGTCAAATTTATTTTGTGGTATTCGTTATTTACAACACTATTGATAAGATTATTTAATTTTCATTTGTACGTATTGAACATTGAATGTTATTTGTAAATCGTAGTGTTCGTTTGTTTGTTTACTATTATTTAATTTAAATTTAAAAAAAAATAGCGTTAAAGTCACGTAAAATGATGCTGTGGCCGGAGTCAAAGTAACCAGTAATCTCTGGTACAGAGGGCCGGGCCTAACCCAGTTTAGAATTGATTAGGCAGAGGGGTAGGTTGGAGATAAATTGTTCATTGTCATTACGACTACTCGAGTCTCGTTCACCGTGAGCGAATCAAACGAAAAAAAAAACCCCCCATAAACATTCCGTTTCATTTACATGTTAGTGATTGGTGTCCATCATTCGGGTCGTTCGCCCTCATATTGGCAGTAAAACATCATCGGGGCGACATACCGATAATTGTATTTTCCACGAGAGCAATAAAGTAAATCGGATAGTCAGAAATATTACCCGGGTGGGGAACGGAAGACAATATCGGTGTGCCATCGATTTCGGATACCGGTGCCGAGGAGAACGGCCGGAATGACGACTGCACCGATTCGACTCCTCGAACGCTGTCCAAATGGACGTTTGCGTTGTGTCCACGGGGGGATACCGTCGAAATTGTCGAATACGTGTCCGACGATTGACAATAATTCCGGTGCAAAGTACACAAACCGTGTTTTCGACTACCCGCGGTGGTGCAGAATTGCGCGTCCTAGGGCACCTGTCCATACGGGCACGGCTCGGCGCGGCGGAGAATTTTTTTAAATTTTTGTTTTTCCCCTCCTCCTCCTCCTCCTCCTCCTCCTCGTCTACGGTCAACGTCACCCGTCCACCGCGGGTAGCCATGGTAGGGGCGTGGGGCTACGGTGAATTATCGAATTACCGTCGGGGACGGGTCAATTTAATATTGTACGCGGAACACCGCGGCCCCGTCCGTTTCGATTCGCGCGGCAGGGAACGAGCGAAATTTACGCGGGTTCAATTAATTACAACGCCCGGCGCATTTATAATATACAGGCGAACGACACGAATTATTTATGCGACACGGACGAATTTCGAACGGTTTTAATTAATAACGGAATAGCTGCCGGTCGCCGTGTACATATATAATATCCGCGATAGCCGCCCCGCCGCCCGTCACGTTTGCGATCCGGGTTCAACAAGTTATTACGCGATTATTAATGCAGTACGTCATTTTGTGCGCGAAATACTAAACGCACTTATACACCCCCCGCCCCCCCCACCTATCCGTGTGTTATACGCGCATAATACACGGCCGACAAATACATATTCGAACGCTCGTAAAAAAAAAAATTAAATTAATTAAATTTAAAAAAATATATACCGTTGTCATTAACGAACCGGAAAGAACGAAAACGAATAGTACTCGAACATTTCCATTATTAGTCGACGAAAACGCTAAAATCATTGTTAATTCCTTACACGGAATTACAACCGAAATAATGACACTGTTCACGAGTAGGCTACTGTCGAGAAGTCGATTTTATTTGTACACTGTATGCAATATATAGATTTTGAATAACCAACGTTTACACGAGTTGATTACAACTTCAAGAGTCGTGTATTTATAATGAAGTTAAAGAAAACGATTTTTAAAATTGTCTTGAACTGTATAGGTACCTATACGGACAGATTGATACAAAACTTAAATCTATGTCCTTCGTCTTATTAAATCCCATTTCTATCGACATGTTGACGGTGCTGATTGTAAACGATACGAGAAAAAGTTTATCGATACGAAATTGTCATTTTCGATCGTATTATCGCCGTATTCGACAGCAATAATATTAATAGCCGTAACTAAATGTCGTTATGGCGGTTTTTAGCCATTTGGCATGGCCAGTATTGTCGGGACGAAAACCGATTATATATTTTGCTATCGACACGATGAATATTATAATATAATGTAAAAGATAACAAAACGATATTCCGGAGTCCTGATTTACACTTAAATGTTTTTTTTTTTTTTTTTATGAATCCGATTTGCACGAATATTAATTTGAACGTGTAAAAACGAAGACTCGAATACAAATTTGCTTTGTAACAAGTGGCTATATTATTGTGGCGGGTTTAGGGGCTTACATGCAAATGTAATACGCCTGCGATTAGCCGACAAACGTTTGGATATTATAGTTCGAGCATTTACACGGACGACTGCAAAAGGTGATAACAGTGATATCGGTTCTAACACAATAATACCAATATAAAATACCGTAACATTGACAACCAACGACGCGGTGCATCAGTATAAATCCACCGTACAAAACCCGAAGACGGGTCCAAAATATTCAACACACCGATCTTTTCCTTCGCCGAAATGTATACAATGCCAAGATAAAATTATCGAATGAATGTTCACTATTCAATATTATATTTTCAACCACTCGGAGTTGGGATTTAACTCCTAACTATCTCCTAACCTCCTGAACGCCTCGCTGTTGTAAGCCCCGGGAACTCGTCGTTATGCGTGCCCTCGGTATGCGCGCGGACGAATAAAACGCATTGCATTGAAATTATTCTTAAATAAACCGACCTTTGTTTCCGGTACCGTTGCAGTTGACCATCACTTCCGTCTTGATGGTCGTGGTCGTCGTGGTGACGGTCGTTTCGACTGGCCCGACGCAGTATTCCGCTATATCGCACTTTTGGTCCACGCCGCTGTTGCTGTCTTCTTCTTCCTTGATCATCACCGGATTGAAGGTGACCGCGGCCGGCGGCCCGCCGGCCCGCTCGATGACGTAGTCGATCAGCCCGTACACGGTGGCCACCACGGAGGCGGTCGCCCCGGCCGGGCCCGCGGTCGCCTCGGCCGCCGTGTTCTCCGCGTCCGACGAGTACTCGGACGCGGGCGGCGTCAGCGGGGCGGCCGAGACGGCCGCGGACACGTACACGAACTGCGGCGTCACGTCGCCGGTTCCCGGGCCCACGGGCGTCTCGGGCGGCGTGGGCGCGGCCAACGTCACCGTGCTCGGCGGAGGCAATGGCGGCAACGATCTATACGAATATAATTTATAAAAAAATTAATATATGTAAAATAAATATTCAAACGCTATAACGATTCGACCCTACCTAACCTAACCGTTCCGGCACGAACGTACTATCACACTATCTATTTTCGCGTTTATTGCCTTGTTTTTTCTCGGTTTTTGTGCATATAAAATCTTTGGGATCGGTACAAACCCTCGAAAACAATTTGATATAAGGTATCTGATCATAGATCAGTTACTGATGTTGTTACTGGTAAAAGAAAAAAAAAGTGTTTTTCACCATCATTTTAAGTTCGTTTTTCGTTAAAATATGTAAAAATCATCAAGTTTTCCACAATTGATTTGTAGTCAAAAAAGAATGCAACATTTTCAATATGCAATGGAAAAAAAGTTTTGCCCGAGCTCAGTATATTAAACGTATTTATCATGTGGTTTATCGTTGCGAAAATTTCAATTTGCAGTATACTATATTGAATTAGCCTTACTTATTATTTTTTTTTCTTTTTAGTATCGTCTGACAATTTTTGCGCTCTAAAACCGTTTTTACAGGCTTCGTATATCAGTGAGATGCGTTTATTTTGTTTGTACTTGTAACTCAGTGACTCGTTCGCGCCCACAAGAAATATATTTAATATTCCTGAACTTCTTGACGATTCACATCAAATTTCATAAGATGTTATATTCGTAGATAGAATAAATAGATATTTGCCGAAAGGTTTATCAAATATCGGTTATACGGACGGCTTTTTTAAACAGTGAAAACAATACGATTAAATCTACATGAAGGTCGAAATTTCATAGATGCTCGTATGAAATGTGGTCGACACTGTTTTAAACAAGAGAACTTCGCATTAAAGAATTCTTTTCGCGATACGCAATTTGGATGTATTTATAGGTACCTACTTAATCAGTGTGCACGAACTAGTCGTACTTATCATATTATATTATAAATCCAAAATATCAGATCGCGTTATTGGCAACATTTGCAATAATTTACTATAATTTTGGCACATAACAAGTATAATGATATTTAATTATTTATTTTAATAACTTGATTTTAAACGTTTCGTTGGGGATTCCTTCTCACCCACCGCCAATACAACACGGTATAAAAAAACGTTAAATACATTATAAGTATGATAATATTATTTTACATAGTAGAGTAAACGTTTTTTTTTTATAATTATTATTATTTTTTTTTTCCCTAAACATTAATATTAAAATATTCCAAACATGAGCTCTATTGTCGACAATTTATTATTTTCACTCTACTGTATATAGTACGATAAGAGTATTGTACAGACGTTTTTAAGTCTTCGCAGAATCCGCTTTTATTGCGTTGCTGTTGCTTTCTATGTTTTAAAGCGTTTACGAGCATTTGTTTTCGTTATTCTGTACAACAGACGACAATCTTTTTATTCCATTATCCTTTTCGCGGAACGATTAGAAAAGAAAAAAAGAAATAGAAGAAAAAACGAACGCATCTGTCTTTGCGCGCAAAGTTTAGAAGTTTCAACAATGAAGTAAGTTTCCCAACCCTCCTACGAAAGAGAAACTGGAAGAGAGAGTTAGTTTAACTGGTAGTATTATTGTCACAAATTCGCTGGATATATAGAAAAATGTGTCGAAATAAAAGTTTTTAACTAAGTTATTTCGATTTCAAAGAAGACGCGCCATTTTCGTGCAGATATTCTCGCGCTCGTGCAATAATATCAAAGGATTGTTTTAATTTTAAAAGTTTCGTAGTCTGACGGAGAAACTTGATGAATTTTTATTTCTTGTAAAGTTTTTAAGCCCGAGCGTGATGATCAAAAATGTACCAACTTTATACTTTTCGTATATACGAACACCGTAATATTTTATCGCCGGTCACTAATGGTTACGCTCAGTAATATTTCATACGCAAAAAAAAAAAAAAAAAAATCAAATTATATTTATCTGTATGCGAGTTTTAATCATTTCCTTTGTCCCACGATATAAAATAACGTTAATAATTTTTTGTTATTCTCCAAATTGGACTTAATCATATAGCCCAAATGTAGTAGTAGCATTTCGAGATTTAACGGTTTAACAATCAATAAAAAGAGTCTCGAAAGTACGTTTTATAGATATATTTTACGTTTGTTAAAATATTATTTATGGCAATGTTATTGCGTATATCAGAAAACCGAACGATGGAAAAATCAATTTATAGCTCACTTTTATATTGACGCTTGTGAGATTGACGAAGGAGATTTTCGAACGTTTGAGAGATTTCACGTGTAACTCAATATCGCATTCAGGGTTTATGTTGGGTTACCAGGATATTTGAATATAATTTAATTGATAAAAAAACGTCGCCGGTGGCCGAAATAAATTATGTATTTCTAAATAAATAGAAATTAAAAGTAACGAAATTGATCAACCTCTTCGGCTGTACGGAATTATTTTAACTTTGTTCGGAAAACCCCTATGAGGTATCCATGATTCTACGGTACGTATAATTTATTGATAGACTTACACAAGTCTCTCCGGGGACTCGTTTGTTAGCCAAAACACAGTGGTACCAAAATTACATGATTAAAGTCATATGGCGATAGTTTCTCACGATATGGGTGTTGGTGGTTCAAAGTGACTGTTAGTGTTGTATTGTTGTAAAAATTTAGTTATGCGTAAAATATTGACTCTACAATATTCCAAATTTGATATTTTAAAAGATAGTTTTTATTTGTAACCAGAGTACTGGAAATCTAAATGATGGGCGGGCTGGTGGTAATGTTTGTAAAGTCAGTGTGCCACACCAGAAAAATATTTTTGGGCGTCCAACTCCGACGAGACCCGCTGAGAGTTAACATTATTGTAAATCGGCATAAGACTTTCGTATTTCATAAAACATATTATGATATTACTATGTTTAACGAGTAAAACAAATAAAATACAACATCAAAGCCAATAATCTTCATGGAAATAATTATCCACTATTGAAATATTTATCGTCGACAAGTATACATTTATTTCAGTATTGTGACATTTTAGATTCTGAGCGTAGCGTTATATTATATAATAGGGGGGTTTTGGTTTTACTACGATGTGTGAGTTTTTTTGGTGCAATGTGGGTATTGAAATATAATAATTACCTGGAAAGTTCGAGCAAATCATGGGCAGCTTCCGTTTCCTCTTTGCTCCTCTCCCGGAACAAATTCTGTTTCTGCTCCAGCTCGTAGCAATACTTTAAGTAATCTGCAAAAAAAAAAAAAAATATAATAATAAACGCGGGAAGAACATTTCTTTTATTTTTTTTTCTCTTTTATATTTCTCGACAAGACCGGAATGCAATAATACAAAAACGTTATTAATTGGAACGGTAACCGCGTTTACGGTATTACGGTCACGCCCTTGTATACCCGATAACCCTGCAGCGCGCCACACCGGGACCCGTTTCGTCCAGGGATTCTTCGGTAGGTGGGTGGATGGGGATCCGGGGTAGCGTCGGCGGCGTAAGAAATAGCACGTCTTCGGCTTGAACTCACATTCAGGCGGTACGGAAAAAAAAGAAGAAGAAGAGGAAGAAGAAAAAAACGTTTACGTAATAATACGTAACTGCGTCGTTCCGCGAGGCAGTGCCGCTGCCGCTGCCGCCGCCTCGGTCGGACGTGACGGATTCGCGTGTTGATTCGGTGGCAACCTGTGGCGGGACCGACCCCGGGGACCGAGCTCTGCTGCAAGACCGCCGTGATGGGATCGGCAGAGGTCTTAATATGTCTATATATATATATACTTATTACTCAAAATTTCGGGCGTCGGACGCGCGAAACGAATAATAAATGAAGGGGGCTGTAGGAATATATAGTAAAGTGTCGGTGTGGGTTTTATAGGTTAGGCGTGTGCCCGCGGGTCCGAGGAGAACAGCCGCGGGTTTCGGCGTGGATAATATTCGCGTACGTCCCGCCGTGTCATTTGTCTGCCACGCCACTGTCCGCGAAGCAGTCACCTGTTGTACGCCACATCGCGACACTCGAGTCTTATCCGGGCGAAAACGAGATTTCCGAAAACGGTCTCGTGTATATATATATATATATATATGGCGGTGTTTTTATTTTATTTCTTTCATTTCTTTTCTCGTGTCCCCCAACCCCTGGTCCCGGTGTCTTCGCGAAAACGATTTCTCGCGCCCGCGAGAACGGACGGAGAAAAAACCAATTTCGCCACCGGCGGCGGCGGCGGCGGCGGTGGCGGTGGCGTATACAAGACAAATGCGAAACTTTAAATTGTCAAGAAGTTAAACGAATATATATATATATATATATATATATATATATATATATATATATAGGTGAGCTCGCCGCACTACGGTACAGCAGATGGTGTTTCTCGTTCGTGTCCGCGTGTGTTTTCTCCGGCGAAATTAAAATGCCACCGTACGCACCAGCCGAATCGTTTGTCAAACTCGGCGCGCCAAAAGCCGTGTTTCCCGGGCGATAAGGCCGGATGTACGTGCGTGAAAATTATGGCCCTCGGTTTGTCGACGTAACGCGCCGCGTGATGTACATACAAAATACATTATGTATTAGATACATAATATCGTCGAGAGCCGTATATCATATACGAGAACACTATCGTGTCGTCAAAAAAAAAAAAATAAAAAAAAAAAAAGTAAAGAAAAACTATCGACTTCGCCGTTCGGCAATTACAAACGAGAGTGAAAAGGATAAATAATATAAGACGTTTCGGCGGTTTTTTTTACGAACTATATTATTTTTGCGGTTTTCGTCGACATCGCCTACGGAATATATATTATTACTGCGCGTTACGTATATACACAGCGAAATTCCAAGAAATTTCGAGACTGTTATTCTTTTTTTTTTTTTTTTTTTACCCCAAATACTCAACTAACTGAATTTGCATTCCTTTTTAAATTCCGAGTGTAGCTTATTAAGTTTTGCCAATATCGTTCGGTATCACTTTATCTCGAACACGTGTTTTTTTTTTTTTTTTTAGGTATCCAATTGTATTTCTAAAATATTTCAAAAATAACTTTGTATTGATTTATGGGTTTCCTTGGATACAAAAAAAAACCCACGGTTAATACTTTTTATAATTACAATATAGCCAAGATGTACGTGCTGATTTGTCCTCTGGTATCCACCGTTTCTGAAGCCGATAAAACCGATTTCAAAGCGAATAATAACGAAACTTTGCAGAATTTCAAATAGGGGTGCGTAGTATAAATTGTTTATGTGCGGCTGTATTGATAACGCTAATGATATTTGAAATATTAAATTATTCCTAAATCGTTTGGACCGCAGTGCGTATAAACCGGGACAAAAACTTAAACCCTCGACATTAATTAACATAACCGAGGTTAGAAAAAAACTGTTCGTAATTAGTACAGATTTCTGCGTTCCGTGTTTGTACGTAGACCTATCACCGTTTACATGATATTCAATAACTATTGTTAACCATAGTTAATTTTTTGGACAATATTACAATTCGAATAATTGAATTAGCTGTTAGATATATTTTTACAAATCGATTACCACGCACCACGGTACGCACGAATAAAAATATGATTAAGTGATATGTTTAGTGATATGTTTAACCTAATGTTAAAATAGTTTCGACGTTTTTAAACCGTTTTAGTGTTTACACGACAAGAATAAGTTTTAATTTCAAAACGATTGAATTTCAAATCGTTTGACGCCATCGTATAAACGTACTGAATTTTTACTTTTGAAGAATGTGTACATATAGCATAGATAGTTTTAGGTATTACATCGGTTTTGTAGGAAATTTTCTACCGAATCTAGAACTGGTGTCACTAAAAAGTTTGATCGATATCAATAGGGATTATTACAATATTTGAATTGCCTATGTCAAGAGTAGTAAATGATAAATTAGAAGAAAAAGACACTTAAAAATAAACGACGATACTTTGGTTTTATTTTGTTGATATATGGCGATTATCTTGGCCAAAAGGGGAAGAAAATACGATCAATACTATAACCATACCGGTTTATCGTGCTCCGCCCAGAATCGATTTTTTGATTACAAAGATGCTCTCGGTACAATATAAACTAATGTGTCATGTATCGTATATACCATCCTGAATACCTCATTTAACCCACCGCGGTAGCCCACTCACGGTTTAAAAAAAAAAAATATATATATATATTTTTTACACGTTTCCGACCGGAAATAATAATAAAAATAACAATTATATTTTACGCGTTTTCTCGTCGTAGCAAGTCGTTATAAACGAGGCCACAGCCAGCCGGATATCGATAAAAATGTATTGTCATTGAAAGGGTTAAACTGCAATAATATTATTATATACGTTATCGAAAATATTTTAACGAATTCATATTGCGGACGGGGATGTGGAGAATTCGACCATAATAGATACAAAATACAATGCGAACCCATTAAATAATATTGTCGTGTTGAACGTTTGTTCACGTCGCTTCGCAGCACTAAACGAATAACGATTGAATTAACGATCGTATTGTATATAAAATAATACAATATAATATTATTGAGAGCAATTATGGTTTTTTTCCCTCCCGCCCGTTTCGTATGATTTATCGATTAAGTGCACATCGCGGGTAGAAAAAAAATCCACACATCGTAAAAGACACACACACACACACACACACACACACACACACACATACACATACAAATACACAAAACAAATACAGAATTGAAAAATTTCACGAGTAAAGGCTAAAAGGTAAGTATCATAATTTTATATCGGTTATAATAAAAATGAAAAGAAAAAAAAAAAGTGTAAAATGTTCAATTTTCCTTCCATAATCACAGGCACTGACTAATACCGTCGAATTGGTTAAACATTGTTCTTTCTTTATTGAAACAATGAAATATTACGAAAACTTAAAACAATTACTTGTAATTCCAAAGGGAAACTGTGTATTTTTGTGTTGTGGTTTTTTCGTGAAAAGTATAAAAAAACAAGGTAAATTAAAAAGTAAAGAGCGCGAAATCGAGTTACGGGCAATAATTTGTCGGCCTTTTATATCATATATAAAGTAACATGTACAACGCCAAAGAACTTTTGTTCGGGGAGAACCAAAACAAAAAGTTTCGGAGCCTCCGGTGTAGTATAGACAGGTAATTGGCCACAAAACAATATAGGGCGTTTGGAACTTTTTTTTTTTTTACTCCTGAAATAAACTAAATTTTGTTGACGGTTATAAAACCGTTTCACGAGCCGAAATGGTTCAGTTGGAATACCGTGAGAGTTTATTAATTTTTAATAAATCGTTAATTACACGTAATTATCGTACATCATAACGATCGATACTACAATAATATATTACTGTTATCTACACTTGTTATATATAAAAAGTGATAGTGAAAAAAATTAAGATTAGAGAGGTTACCCAGCGTAAATTTCACACTTGAAAACGTAAGGTAACAACATGATTCCTAATAAAACCCTGACTTGATTGATATAATTTGTTTGCCTATCCTTCCTACGTCTTGGAAACTAGGACGTGGCAGAGACCCGGAATAATACCCTTTACGATAATATTTTATGAAAACACGTATTGCTAAAATAAATGAAAATTACACACAAAATACATAAATTATTAAATAAAAACACGAATACTCATGAAAACCGAAAGAAACACCGTAAATTGTTTTATACAGGCCGGTGGTGTTAGGGCAGAACAGGGCCAATACACTAAAACATGTCACCCTGATATCCCCGATGAATCGTTTTCATATCTAAAATCATGCCAACGAGACGGTACGAAAAATAATACCAAACACTACATGTTATCAGGGAACGGTTATCACGTTCAAATGTGCGTTTAAATGTGTTCGGTGATGATTAATGTAAGAAAATGCGTCGTATTACAACGGTAAAAACGGATAAAAAAAAAAAAAAAAAAAAAAAACAATGTAAGGATATCGAACCCAAGTGCAGTTTGAAAATGACAAATATTTATGGGGGAGATAACGCGACAGGTCGGTCAAATTGTACCGGTACGAGATGGCACGAGATATATTTCAGTTTTAGAATCTGAGACAATATACGGCAACAGCGAATGCTCGGTCAATTCTATATATCCGGAATGAAAACGGTCGTTCGGACCTGACGCGCGAGAAAAACGACGACAATATTCGCGGCCGGACGTATTAAATTATTATTATACCTCACTCTTGCAGAGAGTCTTGTTCCTTGGGTTTTATTTCTCTTTTCGCCGACCGCTCGTACACGGTTTTCGTTTTAACACGTCACGCGACGGCGGCGTTCGCGGTCTCCGGGTCCGTTCGGGCGAAAACCGTTAAAGAGCGACGAGACGGCGAGGGGACGATTGGGGGGGGGGGCAGAGAGAGAAAAAAGAAAAAGAAAAAAACGAAAAACGAAAAACGGGAGAAGCGAAATCTCGTGCGACAAGCGGGCTCGTTATACCGACGACGCACAAATAAAAGTGGTCTTGATTGAGTGCCATCGCCGCCGACTTAAACGAACCGTGTAAAAGTTTACGCGGGCGAGGGATGGCCCCGCGCAAGTTTGGGGGGGGGGGGTGGTGCGACGAGAGAAGAGGATTCTTTGACGATCATCGTTTGTAGCGGGAAGGGCTGTGAGACCGAGGAAGCGCGAACGGTGAAAAGTACCGCGTAAAATTATTTATTATTATTTTTTTTTTTTTTTCCTGTACACCGTTATACACGCCAAACTCGGTTACGTTTATTAATAATCCGAGTGTATTATTATACTGCACGTAAATTCACCGCAGCCGCCCGTATTTGCTCGAGCGGTCGATGACGACTACGATGACGCCGCCGTCCGGTGTTTACTCGAAAAAAAAAAAAAAAACCACCTATATATAATATCCCGACGACGACGACGACTGTCTAAACAATAATGATTAAAAAAAAAAAAAAAACCCCCCCACTAGTAGGCGAAGGATTTGTTCGTTGATTTTGCAAGACCGTGTTTACATAATAATAATATTTCGCTCGACGAAACAGGTAGAGGCGGTCGTATTTTTTTATTTTTTTATTATTATTATTATTATTGCAGATATACGGAATAAAGACCGCGTAAACGGCGGAAATGTGCTATAGAAAAAGAACGAGAAATAGATAGATAGAGAGAGAGAGAGAGAGAAAACCTAATACAAATATAAATCATCGATATATACCTATACGCGATCGATGTACTTGCTTACTTACTTACTTACTTATATATATATATACCTAAATAAAGTAATATCGCGCGTGGAAAACGTCTTCGTCTCGATGATATTATTGCCCCCGATCTCCGACAACGACGACGACGACGTATTATTATTATTATTTTTTTTATATATATATATATATATATATATATACATACGAGTATAATATAGAGGTACACCGCTATACTTATACGTCCTCCGAGGGTTTTCTTTCGATTTTTATTTATATATATTTATATATACGTATCGAGCCGGTGCGGCCGTGACGGGAAGCGAAGAGTCGTTACAGCGTGTGTTGTGTGGCGCGCCCGGAGTAAAGGAATCGAAAAGCGTCAAGAAACTACTGCAATATTATACTCCGGTGCCCATAACCGCGCGAACAAAAGCCAATATAATAATATACACAATAAACCTCGAGTCGTTATGTGCGCCCGTTGCCCGTGTCTTTTGAAATACTTGCGCACGCGGACGTACCGAATACAGGAACACCGACGCCATTATCATTATCGTTATTATCATCATTTTTATCATTATTATTATCATTGTTATTATCATTATATATATATATATATATATATACCACCGCACCGGTAACCGCAATAAAAATAAGCGCGCACGCACGTCAGACTTCCGACCTCGCGCGCCCTATATATATATATATATATATATATATATATATATACACGAATAGAACGCCAGCGGGCCCGCGTTAATGGTTTTTTTATATATTATTATTATTATTATTTTTTTTTTTTTTATTTGAAAAATACCACCGCTGTCGTTTCTTCCTCGCCTCGCCGACATATAAATAACATTATCGGACTCGGGCGCCCGGTGTATTAGCTATTCGGCGGCTTTTTAGCGGTCGTGTGCCGGTCGTGGGGGAGGGCATCGGGCCGCCCGGGACCTTATGCATTTCGACCGAACACTTTTGCGTTTGCGGTTATTTCTCGATCGAGACGTTCAAAATGTGTATCCGTTACGTCGAGACAATAAATCCACGTTTCGAATGTACCTGAGATTTATATATATATATGGAAAATCGTCGATACGAACGATAATATTGATATTATGATCATATTCGATCTTATATATTCTTACGTCAATTTCAATTTCGAAATGATTACATTGCAGTGTTTTATACGATAACAACGTGCGGTGTTCTTTAAACGCGAAGAACAAGCAAACTGAGTTTTGTTGAAAAAAAAAAAAAAAAAAAATACATACAAATTAATATACGACTTGATCTTGTGCATATGATTAAATGATACGAGTTTTGGATTATCCCAATTATTTCATTCGGAAAGTCTCGCGTTAATTCGGATTTTTATTTATTCAAATAGTTTTGTATATTCGGGATACGTTGTACACAAGGTTGTAACTGGACCAAAAAAAAAAGCTAACAGCAACCCATCCATTGCCCATGGGCATAGATATTTGATAGTTTTTTTTTTAATAAAAATTATTTATGTATGCACTATTTAAAATATGCGTACAATAATAATATGTCATTTACAACAGCTATATACAATAATTAATATTTTGGAAAATGTCGAGGGGTTTGGCCCACTCAGATACGGTCATGGGAATATACGTAGAACACACAATCTAATAAAAAATACCCTTCATCTTTTGCAATCAGTAAAAAGAGTGCCTGAGTAGACAATTTAATGCACCCCCCCCCACAAGAATACGAACTAACACCGCTACCGGTATTTGGGTTCCGATTAAAATATTATGTGTACTGTATTTAAAATACTTTATATATATATTCTGATTGTATTTAGAAATTACTTTAGTATTTTAAATTTACTGTGAATACATTTTAAAAGAGTTTTACCCAAGTCTGATAAACCCTAAAAGTCACATCCTTGAAACTAACCCAATTCAAATACATCATTTTTCGTCTTTCTAGTTGCATTATATGCGTATGCAGGGGTATTCAGAGCTAGAAATGATCCCTATTCTTCAAAACACAAGCTGGGATTCTAATTGAAATTTATCCCCATTTTTTTATTTTTTTTCACTAAACTTTCCGAATTTCGTCTTGACGGAGCTGCTATAAATGGCTATAAGAAATTTGATAATTATAAGAGCCTATCCGCAGCATAGAAAAGACGGGTTTTTTTAATAATATTCGAAAGGTCGAACAAGAGTTTTTTTTTGAAAAAAAAAAAAAAAAAAAAAAAAAACACCTTCAACGTTAACAAAATGTAATACGTATACCTACATGGTAATAAATTTTAATATTATTACCGTATCAACTAGCCAGCGTGAAAATACGTTTGGAAAACATTTTCTATACGGGTAGTTTACAAAAAGGTTCAAGCTTTAATAATACTATTATAAACTTGCACAAACAAAATAAGCTTATTACGTTACGGTTTATTTTTTTTAATCTCGTTTTATCATTGTTGTTATCATTTGTTTATTTTTTTTTTTACATCCGTGTTTTTTTCGGTTTATCACGAACAATAGCCACTGCGGCGTAGTAATGTGTTCAGTTTTTCCGTATAGTTTTCAATCCAATTACGAATAGCAGACATGATATAATATTACGTAAAAAAGTATTATGAATATTGCAATCGGAATGTATTTTCTTAAGTATTCTAAATAAATTTAAATATTATTTTATTCCTAAAAAAAAAAAAAAAAACCAACAACAATAATTTTCGTTTTATTGTGTATAGTGTTTTACTATAAGATATGCGTGATTTTTTTGTATTTTTTCGGAAAACTCTTTTTATAAATAGCTCCGATTTTCACGCGCATTGCCTAAGATTTGTGGATTTTCTGCCTGACGGTACTTTCAGAAACATTTTTTTGATTGCCAATAGTTTTTCTATACAATTAAGAAAAAAACACGAACAACAAAACGACAAAACTTCATCAAATATTAATCGTGCAAAATTGTATTATACGTAAATATCTACTAAACTTAAATTCATCATTTTAGATTGTACGAGCATATCTCAAATATTTAGTATATTCTTCGCAATGACTATTCGGAATATTTTGAAATTAGTATTTGTTATTAAACATACGAATTCATATCCAAAACACAATTCTTTCCAAACGATTTTACGCGAACCTGCGAACCGTTATGCTCGCAAGTTGCTTTTGGTTTTTATTTTCAAAAAAAAAAGAAAAAGAAAAATAGCGTGTCGATTTAATTTCGGACTATGCAAATCGACTATGCGGAACGTTTAGAGTCGCCCGTACCGGTATAATATACGGACGTCAGTCTCGCGTGTTTACGGTCCACGGAAAACCGATCGATTTTCGAAAACCATGCGAAATAATTTCGTTTAAATCCGGCCGCGGATAATGGACCCGGATTAAATTATAAATACTGCTGTGAAATTGTAACGTGGATCGGTCAACAAGTCTGGTCCGGGGACCTAACGGTTTATTATTTTCATTAAATCGTCGCAAGTCGATTTATATACGTATACCGAATTAATCGCGGTTTTGCGAGGTCGATTTCGGGACAATAACAGCTATCGAGATTCCACGGAGAGATATTAACGCAGCGAAATAATCACGATATTGTTATGAAGGGCAAATAAACGGTTGTTCGTGTCGGTTGTTCGTCAAACGAGTCGACTCCCCAGCGGCCATAAAAACTATCGAAAATTGCGTTTCGTCTGCAATAATACGTTCAACAAAACGGTCGGAAAATTTAAAAAAAAAAAAAAAAAAAAACAACCTACAAAAGGCCGTCGTAATGACAAATAAAACGGTTTACGCAAACAGTATAGACGAATAATGGATAACCGAGTCCTACAACGACAAATATTATGATAAAACATTTCTTGAAACAATAGAATATTCATTTCGGAATTTTACACTAAAACCCCGTGCAATAAAAATGAATTATAACAAAAAAATACTGAAATGATCCAACGGTGAAAAGCGTTCAAACATTAATCGAATTTTCTAATTTTGAATGCATTGTCCTAGAACACAAATAAAAAGAAAAAATTGCATTGCAATCCGGACCATAATTGTTTTTAATTCGCCACGACTATCATACAAATTGTAAAAATAACGGCTTTAACCTAGAATTTTTTTTAAAAGTATTATTGGGTTATTATTATTATTATTTTTTTTTGTTATTTTAATATCAGATAAAACTTTTTAAATTAGAAAAAATTTGCATTCGGAAATTTTGTATACGAATGTCGGATGCAGCCGAACAGATAGGTCATAAAGATAATATAGTATATTATATTAAATTTCAAACAGCAGAATAATATTATACGTATAAAAGCACACGCACATAATACTATAACGATATGGTGTACGTATAAATTATATTGTGCAAATGTAATATGCATACTATTATAATATCGTTCGCTCCGCCTCTAAATATCAAAATATTACACATGACTGAAATGATACGCTAAACCCAGGCAATAGACGTAGGCAAATATAATTGCACGTCAAAATCTCGAGTAAATAATGAATAAAATTTGAAAAAAAAAAAAAAAAAAAATGTTTAAGTTAACGAAAATACTTGACAGAGCAAATAAATTTGCTACAAATTTACGTTAAAACGATTAATAGATTGTACACAATTTTCGTTTGTAAATTTCGGAAAATAGTAGTGGTTTTTGCACAGTCGCCGGTATAATAATAATAACGTAATACATTATTTCGGACACTGTTCGATGAAAAAATGTTTGAAAAAAAACATAACTTAACAGTCGGAGTATGGTTTTGCTATTGTTCAGGTGCTTGGAATTAGACAGTGAAAAACCTATACGTGTGTGTTATAAATTTATTGCGAAAACGCGCCGAAAGACTAGGAAATGTTGGGAAATTGACGCGAATGATTTTTAAAACCACGGCGGATATAATTTAGAACGGGAGGAATTTAGACGTTCGACAGACGAAGAATTTTATTACATCGTAGTAGACCTACCCATTACCAATATAATATTATATACGTCCGAAACGTTCGACGCGGAAAACGTGTACTGTTTTTAGATAGGTTTCCCGACACATTCGGTTTCGGTCGTTTTCTCGTCAAAACGGCTGGTTTTTTTTTTTTTTTTATTATTTTTCCCTATGCGTATAACCTAAAGATTGCACGTTCTTAAAATATCGACAAATACATAGGCACATTATTTTGGATAATATTTCCTAGTCCGAAAATATAGCGAGAAATCTTTAACATGTCCGGGCAAGCGTGACAATTTGATTTAGGCGGTGCTATGAATTTATTATTATTATTATTATTTTTATATACAATTGTCGAACGTTGTTTTAGGAATGTTTTAAGTATAGATTTAAAGGACATGCCCGCGTACACTGAAGAAACAAACAAACAATACATTTCGTTTGTCTGACGTCTGATAAAATATTATATGTGATTCGTAATAGGGAAAACGAGTTTGAGAACAGTGTAAAGAACCTTAAAAAAAAACGTTGAAAATTACACTGTTTTTTGAACAAAATTAATAACTTTATATACTCATATATAATTTTATATACAGGCAATAATAATGTTTTATTTTGTTTGTATTATTATTGAAAAGAAAAAAAAAAAATAAAACACGATAACGCGTGTAGCACGTTAAACGAAACACCGCGTATTATATAATAGTATACAATATTATTGCGTTGTGTAAATAATAATTATAGCCGTTAAATAACGTAAATTGTCGTCACGGCAGCTTTCCCCCTTATGTATTACCGAATATATTAAATATATATATATATTTTTCTATTTTTTTTTTTTTTTTTTTAATCATAACCTGTTCGCGTGCGCTACAAGTCATTTAAAAAAAAAAAAAAAAAAAAAAAAAAAACAAATGATATGGCCGATAAACACATGGGGCGAGGCGAACAGCGAACCGCCGGCGTCGTCGGACGGTCGTGCAACCGATCGATTGGGCCGACCCGGTCGTAATGTCTCCCCGCAGATATCGCGTTAGGCCGAGTAGATTTTCATGAATTCGGGCACGTCGTTCTGGCCACTCGTGAATATACGGCCACGGACCGTGCGACCTATGCGGTACGATCAAAGGGCAAAGCCCGGTGATCGACGTGAAATTCCGACTTGCGACGATGCCGAAAGTTCAACCGGAAAAATTCGCGAATGCCCACCGGAGTCGCCACTCCCGTCCCCAAAGGGAATAATACGAAATTTCGTGCCGTCGCGTTGTGCGCGCACACACACGACCGGCGACCAACACAATAAAGGTGCACGAAAACGACACGTTTGTTTCCAAATGAGTTTGCCGCCCCGGTGTCACTTGCGAAACTTTTCGGCTGCCTAAATTAAACTACTAAAACTACCTAGCACACGAAACAATACGAACACTGTGCACATACACCGAACAGTGTCCAACACAAATTATGTTCGCAACTCGATTCGTACGGGACTTTACGGCCGGTTAGGTATTTGCGGCCGTGTAAAAATACCGACGTGTATATTATATACGGGGGGGGTTTTTTTTTTTTTAATTGTTTCAAAACTCGTCCAAAACATTGAGTTTAAATATTTTAACTTTAAATACAAACCCGGCGTGTAATCCTCCAGCGTAAACCGAAATTGTAAAACGTTCAAAACTCGTTCAATATAAATTATGACAAATATGTAATACGCGCGTTTTTTTTTTTTTAGTAATTTTAATAACAATTTCATTAATTGACATAATCAAATTTCGTGTTCTGCACTACACATAAAACCGGTGTGTGTACATAACACAATAATAATACAGTTAGGAGTCTGAACAATTTAACGAAACTGTGAAATTTTGATTTTTTTTTTTTTTGTTACTCATTTTACCTCATTGCCTTATGACAATAATTAGTATTTAAAATTTTTTGTTGCTCGTCGATATGGGCAAGAAAACCAGAATACTCTCAATAGACAACAAATCAGTGTCTATTTATTATTATTTTACTCACGTTTCGACTATTTGAAATAAAAAAAAATAAAAAATAAATTCAATAATGTTAAATACAGGCCATGAACTAAAAATCCTAAAAATACTAATTTATTTACTTATAGAAAATAGGTATTATCATTGATTATACAAATGTACACTATTTTATAATCAATATGATATTATGCATTATATTTGCATAAAAAAAATAATTTTTTGGACCGTTTTCGAAAGTTGTTGGTCCCTTTTATTTCGTTGTAAAACCGCAATATTTTTTGCAAATAATGTGATACAATGTTAAATTTGCTTATTTGCTTTTGTCCTACATTTTCATACATTGAACTTTTAAAAATGTTCAACAAATCTGCGTGATAATTGTCGAACTGGTTTTTCGAACATTACAGCAAACTGTGGTACATGGCACCAAAACCTTAAAACTTTAATGACTTTGTCGAACTTGTCCAACAAATCCAAACAGCATTCCAACTCTGTCCAATGAGTCAGGACGGATATCGATGAAAGGGGTTTTTTTTACGTTCATATGCCTACAGGATTATTCCGTATCGACGAAATATTTTATTTGTATTTTTCTATCATACTGTAAGGCAGAGGTTCCCAAAATATTCGGGATACGACCGTTTTTCGAATATTTTTTTATTTTCTTTTTCATTTTGGCGACCCACCGAGTACTAACGGCCTGCATTTCTATCAACGGTATTTATAACATTACGAAATTTTTGTAAAAAAAACAAAAATACATTTATTGATATCTTACATGTCTGTATTTAATTATTTTATATTTCTTCTGTAAAAAAAAAAAAAAAAAAATATATATATATATTTCAAAATTAATCGTGGTCTGGGAACCTCTGCAATAGAGTATTACATTATTTCCTCCCCCTCTCCTGTAATTAATTTATTTTTTAAATAAAAAAAAAAAAATAAATAAATTGTAAATATCTCGTGAAATGCGTTTGAAACGCCAAATATCGTTAAGTACACGCAATGGCGGAACCGCGGTATAAAGTTTTTTTTTTTTTATTTCGTCGTTTAAAAAAAAAAAAAAAAACTACTTATATATACATATATACAATATAAAATAATATAAATTTACTGCGCCGCACACAAGTAATCCCGGAGTCCGGTGAAATTATTTACGCGCGACAGATCCACCCGCCCATCCCGCGATACCGGGGCGCCGGGCGGCTGTCGGGCCCCTCGCCGGTATTCCTACGCGCGCTCCTCCAACCCGCCCCGCCATCGCTGCCCGCGTCGTCCGCCGGCGAAACGCCGCGGCAAACCGTCGGCTTTTGTCCGTCGTCCCGCGGCGGGTCGACGGCAACAATTGCGTTGTGCTCGCGCGCGACTCGGACGACGGTATAATACAACAGCACAATACCGCACTATATATATATATATATGTATGATATACACGAGAAGTGCGATAATAATAATAATAATAATAATAAAATACGAGTAGAATATTCGTACGCGGCGCACAAAAGCGCCCGGAGAACGTTATTTATATATTATAATATTATTATTATTATTATTATTATTGTTGTTGTTGTCGGTGCGCGCGTTAAACTGCAAAACACTCGACCCGGTGCAGATAATCGCCGCCGCACATAAATTACCCGGCCCGGAATTACCATTATCGGGGTGTCGTAGTTTCTGCGTGCGCGCGCGCGTGTGTAACGCGCGAATTTCCAGAGGAGGTGCCAAACACAAACACACACACAAAAAAAAAAAAAAAAATAATATGCGAGTTTCGGGTTTTTAATACATCCATTGTGCGGAAAAAGAAAGAAAGCAGAAAAAAGAAACGACCGCCATCGTCGTCGGACGCCGCGACTCTTCGGGCCTCGACGACGCCCGTCGTGCGACCCATGTGTCTGTAGCGTTCGTCTCCGTCTTCCGACCGGTGGAACGTACGCATACGCGGGACGTTAATATTTTCCCGTCGTCGAAACAAACGTACTAGGAATTTTAAAGAAAAAACAAAAAAAAAAAAGTAGATGAAAAATGCAACCGGAAAATTTAGCCTCCCCTCCCCACTCCGGTGGTTGTTGACGGTTGACAAAAGTGTTTCCGGTAGAAATCGTTTTAACAGACTGACTAAAACGAAACTCCTATACGAAATCTAAAACACCGTATTTAATTATATATATATTTTTTTTTATTTTTTATCATAATTATTCGTACACTAATACGAAATCCAATTAGAATTATAAAAGACTTAGCGTGATAACCCGACATTCGTTTTCTGATCCTATCGTGCAATCGTATATTATATGCAAATTCTGTTTTTAAAAGTCCTTAATTATTGCACACTAATAATGAATATATATATATAAAAAAAAAAAAGAGAGAAAATGGTAGTTTTGAAATCCGAAGGGAAACTCGCAGTCGATTTCGTGAAGCGGGTGGGTCGGTTTTGTAAAATAGAGAATATATTTTTCGAAACACAAAAAAATATAAAGCGATGGTCAACACCACTGCTATATGGATGAGTAGTTGGTAATGTTGAAATTACAAATGGGAATTCGAGTTTAGATATAAAAACTAAAATTGTCTATTTATGGAGACCACAAAAAAATGCTAGACGAAATGTTTGCGATTTCTATACAAATCTAAACTTCAAATGTCCGTATATATATATATAACCAAAAAGGCACGATAGGGATTTTTTTTTTTTTTATACGGCGCGTAAAGTATATTGTTATGAACACCGAACGAAAGCCGCGACGATCTGACCAAAGATTTTCTACGGGGTCCGTTCAACTAGGTGTACCTAAATTATAATTTAATATACGGCACCGTATGCACGGAAACCGTACTTGGGGCGGGAACGAGGTTTTTTGCCGCAGCCCCGGTATTATTTTGTTTAAGAAGCGATTCGGCACGAGCCGTTTATATCTGGCCAACTTTGTTCGTACATACAAAAGCGATGCGAATTCACCGACTAGTTTAAGTCGAATTAGTCTTACCTGACCAAAACATACAAATAAACGACTAAGTTTTAATCGATTTTCAAATAAAACCCATTTTTTTTTCAGAAACATAATAAATGTATAAGTTATAAGTTGAAATTAACGGTATTCAAGTAAAAAAAAAATAATATATATATAATTAACGTCGATAAATAAATCTCAAAAAATATTAATATAGTTTGTATTTTTTTTTTTTTTAAATTAGTATTTATCGAAATAAATAAAACAACTTAGTTATTTAATATCTACGTATTTCCTAACATTTTTTTTTTTTTTTTATCAAGTAAAGTTCAATGTTATTATTATAAAAATTACCTCAAGTTTAAAATGTTTAACTTCGTTAAAACAAAGTGCTCATCTTTGGTCATATATATTTATAATTATGTTTTATTTATAACGCTCTACTTGCTACACATGTTCTAATCTTAAAGGTTGTAGATAAGTCAAAAAAAATTAATTTTAAACTGTTATCAATGTGGCGTCGTCGAACATATCTGTAATAAAAATAATCATTCGCATTAATAATGCGATCAAAAAAATAAAGAAAATATTAGCCGACGTACGTGCAAAACGGAATGCGATTATTTCATATAGGTATTATATATTCGGTAAACGGTTTTCGCGTTTCTGTTTAGAAATCGGATGGTTATTTTAAAACATCAAAACTCGATAATGTATTTCAACGGAATAGAAGACAAATTGAAAAAAAATATCCATATGTATTATCGTGAATAAGACGATTTAGCGATTTCATAAGGCTTGTAAAAACAAAACAAAAAAATTCTGAAGCAAATTTACTTGACGTTTTCGCGTAGAAAATTTTAGCTAGGTTTGTGATAATAAAAAAACTATACATCGCCATGCAGATATTGGCCCCGACAACGTAAACTACTTTGAAAGTACTTTTTTTTTTTTCTTTTTTTCTATCAAATATTCGCAGAAAACAGAAACTATTGTACTGTATTATGTCTGAACTATATTTATATATTTCCCCGCTACATTTGGACCCTTACGGCGTCTTCTCGTGTACCAAATGAGTGCAAACTCAGGAGTTCGAGTCGTTCTTTATGTTGCGGACTTATATTGCGATAACAGTAGGATTGAATTTCAGTATAAATTTTAGCCACGTTGTTGCTGGAATGATGTATTATTTTGGATTTGCACATCCCTACAGAACATTCCCGTTTACAATCCGGGCGAGACGAACGCAGTTCCGTATAGTGTTAGTGGCGAGGACGTGCCTATTGTGGGATTTAGCGTCGAAAAACCGCCCCAGCCATTTTTATGCAAAAATATCGTGTATTTTTTTTTTTTTTTCAGGATTTCCTGGACGTTGAACAACACTACAGACTCCTCATATTAAGCAAAGCGGTGAAAATTATAAATGTATACAAAAAATAAAAAAATAAAAAAATGAAAAACGTTATAGCGTAGAGGATGTGCCTTTATGGAGTTTCAACTTCCAATCCATTATTATTTTATGTTAAATAAAAGAACAAAACAAATATTAAAATATTGTATGGAAAACTAGTCGGCCGGCGGTTAAAATAATTTACATACCAATTGCTATGGGAATATTCGAATCTAGCGACGGGGTTCTGTTTTTTTTTTTTTTTTACGGAATAATTTTAAATATTCCGGTATACTATATAATAATTGTCGGCCGTACGAGTATGATAAAACGTTTTTCTTTTTTTTTTTTTTTTATAGGAAATGTGTTTCCTTTTCGATAATACTGTCTCCTCTGACGACGTCAACTATACTGGTTGGTGTCGGGGTGGTCCGGATTTAGTGGCGGTAGCGTAAGAGATACCATTATATAAAAAATATCGTATTTTTGTACGAGAAAACACCTTTTTTTTATTCGCCCGGCCGAAAATCACAATGTTATAATGTTATTACGGACCTACATACGGGGGCGTACGCATTTTTCGCAGAGCTGTCGATTTTTACTCGTGTAATTTGTCACCCACCGCCGCCAAAACGAGCTTAGTTGCCCATGTATTTCCGACCTACCGGAAAATCGATACGAACGCTAATATATATATATAAAAAAATAAATAAAAAATCCACATAAAAAGCCGAGTGCCCGAATACCGCGGTGAAACGTATACGCAGTGTTGTGTGCAACCGTCTTTGATGTTTCTCGGGCGTCAGAACACATTTCATATCTATTTACATTTTTTTTTTTTTTTTCTTTACCCATCCCTACGCACTTAAGTGCTGTGCGAAATACCTTCAGCTGCTGTCTCGTATACTGGCGCGTATAAGCTAAAATTCAACACAATGCCCGCGTGTATATATTTCGAATAAACCGACAAAAGACGAGAGAACGAATAATATAATTGTCCGGAAACTTTTATTATTAAATGCTTCGGCAATTGATATTTTTCGAGAGAAAAAAAAGGACAAAAAAATGCCGGCGCACACCGCCAACATACTATAATAATAATAATAATAATAATAATAGTATATTTTAAAGTATAAAATAAACAAAAAGAAAAAAAAAAAAAAATTATTTCGATTTCTATAATAAAAGTGACTGCGTGCAGCCGATAGCTGATACTATTTTTATTGCCGATGGAAATAATATCGCTAGATGCATTTTCGCATACGATACTTGCTTGAACGCCGTACGATAATAGTTTTTTTTTTTTTTTTCTTCCGGTTTTATGTTTCAAATATTATTTCAATTTCGCTAAAACCTTACGTATCACCAAGAAAATACCGACAACGCCGTTTTAAATATTACTCTGAAAGATCGTGGCGATCGCGGGGGATATAAAATCATATTAATATAATTGTTATAATATAATAAATGAAAGAGGGTTTTCTTTTATTTTTTCCGTTAGTTTAGTATAATAAACGATTGAAGGATTATGTTTGGGGGGAAAAAAAAAATACCCGAAAGGGGATGGTTTTTTTTTTTTTCTTTCTTCAACGGCCCGTAATAAAAACAGCAATTATAGCCATACTTTTATGTTAAGTACGAGTATATACGAGGAAAATAGTGATTATCCAAGGATTACAAAACGGTATCTCCGCAGCACAGGCCCGCCGCCAGCCTTCGCACCCCGTGACAAGCACTTTGATATTATTTTATTACTGCTTAGTATTGCCACAACCGTGTCCAGAATAATTATTGCGCCTCGTAGTTATTGTCGTAGAACACGACGAAATCGCCGACACACCAGACGTGGACAAACAACGACAACTAAGGAAAACGAAATTCGACAAAAAATAAAAAAAAATTTAAACCGCTTAAGTCCGTCAATTGAACGATTGGAATTCGTTCGAAGACGACACATTCTATCGCCGGGTTAAATATATATATATAAAAAAAAAAACCGACCGGAAACATAGACAATAATAATTTATATTGTTATATTATTCGAGTAGACGATTCAAACGCGTTTCGATACTACCCACAAAACTCACTACCGTTTACAATATAAGTATAATAGTCGAACATTTGCTAGTGAGCAGTTTATCGCGAAACACAACGCATAATACAATAATAGCAACAGTGTAACAGATTACTTTTTAACAGATCAGTTCGACAGGACAATTTTAAGTTATAAACGGGTAATTTTAAAACTGTTAAAGTACCCACGTGGATGTATTTCTATGACTGTCGTTTTAGATTAATAGTAAAATCAATCAATCGTCTAGACGTTTTTCAACGAATAGATGTGAAATATAATCCGTCAAAGACGAAAAGGATTTTTTGAAATAATCAGTATAATGATTTAACACTTTTGGTAATATTTTTCTTTATTTTAAATAATAAGAAACATTTAATAAAGTGAAATCCATAAGTGTTCCTTAACTAATAACGTAGAATATATTCAATGATGAATTACGATTAGTTTCGGCTGTTCTGGATCAAAGTCGGGTAATTGAAAGAATAATAGAAAAAAAAATAAAAAATTACGAGATTACCGTAAGAGTTGTAAATTAACGAATACATAGATAATAAAAGTAACAAAATAGATAGAAACGATTGGTTGGCATTAGGGTGGGTCGAAAAAAAACGAATTTTTTAATTTCAGGAACACAATAGAGCGGGAAAGTGTATGGTTTTGTATTCTAAAAAAGGGAAAAATATCTAAAACAAATTTTAAGTGCCTGTCTTCAGTTCGCACACGGAGCTTAAAGTTTGAAAGAAATAGTCAAAAACTGAAATATTCAAAAACTTCAGAAAAATTATAAAATTAATATATTTAAAATTGTACAGTCATCGGATATTTGTATTTAGCTAAACATTAACCTAAAATCATTTAGATATTTAATCCAACCTTTCCGTTCGTGCATGAACCTTTAGTTTGGTCAAAATAGCCGAGTGTCTTGCGGGCGCTCGGTTACCCCGAAAATGTGTTATTAGCAATGGCAATAGATGAGAGATAGTCCATGTTTGAGAGCTAGCCTTTCAGTGGTTACTAATAGCTAGCTGACAAAAATCCAATGGAAAATCGGTGAGAAATTGTCTACCATTAAAAGATAACTTTGAAGCTTCACTTAAACTGAACTCATTTACTGGACTAACTCCAAACTCTCGTATCCTCCAACGATAAGAAATATTTCTACATAGAGACTAGAAAAGTTTCAAAAGACAAGAGTTATACCCGATTTCGAGTTTATTAACTTTTGATGTCGCGCTCAAAGTGCGGATCGAATCGTACAGCTAGTTACGGAGTGGTTTTAAAAAGTATGCGAAGAAGAAAACAGAGACGGTTTTATAAGGGCAACGTTGCACTCAAGATCAGCAATGCTGTCATTAGATTACAATGAATAATTTTAAACTATGCCCAGCACTTTCTGAAAATGCTTAGAAATTAATATACCGTGCTTTATGCTGTTATTTAACGTCTGTACAATTTTATAATTTTTCTAAAGTTATTAAATATTTCAGTTTTTCACAATGTTTTTCCAGACATTAGGTCCGATAAGCGAACAGAAAGATGAACACTTAGAATTTTTCCCCTATTATATTCCCCATATTCAGGATACTAAACTACGACATTTCCGTGCTATTGCGTTACCGCAATTCAAAAATCGTTTTTTCCGACCCACCCTAGTCGGCACATGGCGCAGTTGCTGAAATAGTTTTTGCATATCCACGTACGTTGCGGACACTCGTGACGGTTCGGGGACGGGGCGGGTCTCGGTGTACTACTTGACTTGACGGTCCTCCGGTGACGGGGTCCGCGAACTCGTGATATCGGCAGCTTGTCCGTTTTCGACCCGGATCGTCGGAATTGATATTATTATCAAATATGCGTTTTTCACGGTATTTGCAAGGGGCCCGGGGACGAACGTTCGGCGGTCGAAATCCATAACAATAATAATATATACGGAACGGCACGGCCAAGACCGTTATCCCCGTTTAATAATATTAACAACAATCGTGACGCGCTCACCCGGTTCCGTCGGCCAAAATGTGTACGTTGTACTACGAGTGGCGCGTATTTTATTTTCTATATTTTATGCGATAATTGTAGAAGAAAAAATATTAAAAAATACGAGTTTGTTTCAAACGGAATTCGCGTGCGCAGGGCCCGCGCGATTCACGACGGAGTCCGATTTGCCGCCGCGACGGCCGGCACGATCAGGCGATCGTCCGATTTGGATATTATATTTTTAACTTCGATTTCGGCACCACCCCCTACACTCAATCACTTTGCGCACAACATAATAGTACAGTATAGCGTTCTGTACATATTTCAGAGATAATGTCGGACCCGTAATGACGGGTCGCGTGCTGTATAAAATTATACGTATAACGGGTGTAATTTTCGGTTCGGTCCGTAGTAACGAGTACTGGGCCGGTTGCATAATAATCAATAAATTATGAATTTTCATAAATTTCGCGTCAATCGGTTCAGCGGAATCATTAGCGGAGCTGCCTGCGGACCTATTCCAATATTCCCTACCGCAGACCCCACCGTCGCCTGTAAAATCGGATCTTCTTTTTTTTTGCCGCTCCGGAAATATTCGAATGGTTTCTGTTGATTTACGGACTCCCTCGGCGAGACCCGACGAAAAAAACACCGTTTGTCATTAAATCCAATTTAATTCAGTCTCGGGGAGGGAGGGAAAGGTCTCGATTTAATAAGAGACTAAGAGATAAAAAAAAAAAAATAAAAAAAACGTACAATTTAGTACCGTTTAGCAAACGGACTTGCGAAAGCTCTTTAAACTTCATCGGATTCATTCAAGTGTAATTTTTTTGTTTTTTTTTTGTTTTTATCGATTTCTAGATTACCAAACTTGACACAAAGGGAAACGTTTTTTTTTTTTTTTTTTTTACGTATATTATCATTTAATAATATTATATAACGATTGGAATACCAAAATCATGTTTACTCGAAATCGTCGATAATCGCTGATTTTTGGATCACCCTGTATATTATACAAATTATCGAAACGACGCGAGAATATCGCCGGACTACAATTTCGAGGGTTACTTTAATTTACGATTTAATAATAAAAACACCGTGTCCGACAAGTGTGCGGCGCGCGTGTTGATTTAAACTCGGCAGTCACGTACACCAATACGTTCGAGTCGAAACTCGAAACGGTTTAACTGGAAAATACACTCTCTACGCACTGTAGCTGTTCGTTAACTGAATTAAATTAAAAACGAAAACGGTTTATTCTATACGAATTTCGTCGGTCGAATAATATTATGGTCGTCCGGTATTATCATCCAATATTTATTATGAGTGTTCGGGTTTATGCGGTTTCCAGCACAATAGCCAACCTTCGAGCTATCCCCCTACTTAATAGATCAACATTTTCGAATTTTAGTACACTGTCCTCCGTCCTTTTTTCTTTCTTTCTATGTCTTCCCAGTGTCGTCCTCGGCATTCCCAAATGTCTTTTCCCTATTGGGTTCTGTTCCAGTACACACCATTACAGTACGTCCGGACTTCTTCGTGTATGTCCAAACCACCGCAGACATCCCGCCTCGATGACCTCTAAATTATTGTTTTCTCCGTACGCCATCAGTAGTATTACGTTTATTGGCGGTACCAACAATCTAGTCGTGGTATCCTTTGCTGATCCGCAATCATTTTTTTTTTTTTCATGTTCTAAACATATTTTTTTGGTCAGTTTCCAAGTTTCAGCTCCGTAAAATATTTACTGGTAGTACAAAAGTAGTTGCTATATTGTGATTGTTTCGTTTTTACATTAATCTTGACAATGATCGTGATCTAGATAACTTCTCAAATCCATTATTTCCACTTTTCCACGGGAGAATTATCATTTATCACAAGGATATGAAATATTTATCTGTTTAAATGCGTAAACCTCCCCGCCCCCAATATACGAAAACGTAGAAATATATTTTTGAAAATTACTTTTGTTCTTCTGGCGTCGAGTAAAATCGAAAATTATGAGTGGGTACCGAACGATATGAGCGTTTCCGAATACCCGCCCGGGGTTAGGATTTTTTAATTTTTATGAAATTTATCGAGGACAGTTAAATTTAATTTATTACGACCCTGGTCGTTATAAAATAACTATGTGAAGCGCCGCCGTGTAGGTAATGTTAACTTTATGAAATTTATTATAAAAATAAATATGGTTTACCGAAAATATATCGTACAATAGGAACGTATACGTTGCGAGAGGATAAAAAAAAAAAAAAAAAAAAAAAAAAATTGTAATAATAATAATTTATCGTGTTTTATATGTTAATTCGGATCTATTGTTGATTTTTTTGAAAAAAAAAAAAAAAAAAGAAAAGTTTTAAAACCAACGCGTTAATACGGTTATTGTTATCGTTATAGTAACAATACCAAAATTGCTTATATTCTGCAAATCCCCCTGAATATTTCGATATGAAATATGAGACGGCGTTTCGAGTATGCAATTTCACTACACCGGTGCGCGCAGTACTCGCCGCTCGGTATTTCGTTTCAATGGAAATAATTTAAACTATATTGTACAGTGCTGATTTTGGCTACAATAGGGTTTTTTTATTTTATTTTTTTTTTTATTTCATTTTTCAGTCATATTTATAGCACAGAACAGTCTTAAATTTGATAAAATAAAATTAAAAAAAAAAAAAAAAAAACGAAAACGAAAAGGATAATTTAAGGTGTTTTTCGCGTAGTACGTGACAATATGGGATTTTATATACGTACGTAACACGGCTCGAGAGGCAATTTTTCGCGAAAAAGTCTGCGACTGTGACTACCGGAACACCGAAATTGTCCGTACAATCATATTAAAATAAAAATCCTCTCCAATCGTTATCTAGCGCGTGACTTGTCTTTCCGGTTCACCTAGTAAAAATCTCTCTGGCCACGATGGTGTAATATTAAGTGTTTTCATCAATTCTTCTCGATAGAGTAGTAACTAGTATCTACAGACTGGCATTTTTCAAGATACATTTTCCGATAATACGATAACTACACGCAAACGTATTTTTCACGGTGAATATATTAACTGTAAACGTCATAATATGTTTCGGCCGGGCAACGTGAATTAAAAGACAAAGAAGCCCTGTATAGGTCAACTCAATAAGTTATTGAATGAAAACGGGCAACATAACTCGGGGTCGGTCTAGGAAAAGATAGATAGACGAATGGACGTTAAACGAATAGGAGGCCAAGAGCGACGAGGAGTAGACGGTAATCGAGTATGGTACAGGGAGATTTCGATGGCGGCAAAAACTCTTCGGAGAACATAAAAATTGCCAGAAGGATAAGAATAAAACGAATGTTAAACGGTTTAAACGGTATGCCGCCTAGTATACGTACACTTGGCTGTTGTCGATAGAGCATACCGATCTGTCGTATTGTTTGAAAAAATCTAAAAATGATATTCTATATACAAAAAAAAAAAAAAAAAAAAAAAACCGGATCCACTTACTTTTGTGTTTGGATATGTTGACGGATTCCAGCGGCTTGTAGAGTTTCACCGAAGTCGGATCCGTGAACGGCGGCGGCGATTCGGTTCCGGATCTGGAGCTGTCCAGGTCCATCGACGAGACGGCCGACGACGAGTGTTGGTGCATCGATTTTGGTCCCATTTTTTTCACCATGTAGCATCGAGGCATGATGGCGATTGTTTATATTACAAAGTTAGAAAAAAAAAAAAAAAAAAAATAATTGTACAAATACAAATACAAATCGACCGTCTATGTAATATCTACCGTTAAAAAAAATCGTATATAACTTGAGCACTAAATTTATATTTTATATAAACAAAACAGGAACTGTGCTAAAATATAATATGTATTTTACGCGTAGTACAATTATACTAAGTCCATTAATATCATTAATATTGCTTTAAATACGTGAGTACTCGTCGAATACTCTAAAAAAAAAAAACGTTTATTGCTATGATTACGTAACGTTTAAGTTTGTGCTCGTGCACGGAGGGGGGCGGTGGGCTGGGGGTGCCCTAGATATTTATTAAAATCTCGGAAGATTTTTTGGTTTTGGAATTGAGCTTTGTTGTATGGTAACCTATTCGCGTGTCCGAATTCTGCTTTTCCCTCTTTTTTTTTTTTTTTTCTTTTTCTATTCTTTTCTTTTCTTGTCTTTCTTCCGACCTTTTGCGCGGTCGTCCGCCTCCGTGTCTTTCGCGCGTGTTACGGTGACTGGATGATTACGGATCCCGGAAAAAAGTTCAAAAGTGTAACGTCCGCTCCGGATGGTGCAGGCTCCCGCGCATCACGTTGACGGCAAACGGCGGTAGGCGATACGCGAACCGGGGAACAGAAACGCCGTCTAGTCGTTGGACCTGGAACACGCAAAACGGAAAATTTTCCAAAATCAGTACGAGCACCGAGTTGATATTACGCGGTTTTTTTTTTTTTTTTTTTTATAACCTATTATCATACGCCGTGGCTAGCGATAAAAATATAATAATATAGGACGACGGTGTTTTTTGTGACATTTTCATTACCCATCGTGTACAAGAACTCATTTCGTGACCCATGTGGATTTAGAACATTAAAATTTAATATCGTGCGCGCAGATGGACCGTTTCATGGTTATAAAATAATGGTACTTTCAAAATTTTTCCCTAGTTGAAATTTTCGTATTTTACAAAATTGAGATCTATTCAGCAAAAAATCGTTTAAGTCGAATTAAGGTCGAATGAAGATTAACCTATTTATATTTTATTTATTTATTTTTTTTTTTCCCGGTATAAATACAATTTGTTCGTAAAAACGTTATTTGTTTAAATACGTGTACATTATTTATTTATAACATTTTGAATTCCACAGGGAATGTTTACATGTCGGGAAGTATGAAAAAAAAAAATGTTAAAAGTATTGTCATAACGTGAAATTATATTTTTTAACATATCGTTTAATTTTTTTTATTTTTAGTTTCGTGACAGACTGCAAGGAAGAAACGATGTAACAATGTTTAGGTTTTTTTTTAATTTTTTTTTTTACTACGTACGAGTAATTGTAACATTAATTACACATCTAATTTTTTATCAACTTAATTTCAGTAATTTTACTATGTACACTTGCATTTTTTTTCCAATATATATTTTAATTTACTCTGGCGCCTTTCAACAAAAAGTGCGTCCAAATACAATTACTAGGTAATGAGCTAATACAAATTTGTAGATGTTTTTTTTTGTATTATTATTATTTTCGGGCCATAAAACATTTTTTTTTTTTGGCCGTCTGAACATTCCTTACAAAGAAAAAAAAGAAATAAAAAGACTCTTGCTCGCCGTGATATAAATTCATAAATTCAAGATTTTATGACATTATATTTTTCGTGCAAGAGCGTTGTACGTTTTCGAAATTAAATTTATTTGGAAAACTATAAGGTCCACACCGCAGTCGCGAGAAAATCGAAAAAAATATCGATACAAATTTCGTATACGGATTAGTAACGTTTAGCCGCTTTAAATTTCACGTTTCGGATTTCGTTTAAATAGATAATTATAATCGTGTGCCGTACCATTAGGTTATAGTTACGGATTTTCGTTTGAGTTGTTAATCCGTTATGTAGGGGGCGGAGGGAAATGATTTAAAAAAAAATTAACGCAAAAAATGTTAAATCATTTACGTACAAGGTGATTGGAAATCTGTAGATTTTTATAGACTGTAAGGACCGCAAAGGACTTACGTAGGGCCGGTGTATTATTTTCGTCGTTAATATCCGATCGCCCTGTATACGTTCCATTTTCTTTTCGAAATCGTACGTATATAAACTCACGCACAAAAAAAAAAAACCAAATAGATAATAAGAAATATATCGCCATGTTAAATGATCTGTGCGGAACAAACGTCCGTTGTCCGTTATTTATTGTACTGTTGGTATATTAAATAATTTATTCGAATATTTAGAATCGTAAAAAATGTTAATAAATATCCGTTCAGTAGTTGGTAAGTGTAAAATACAGTAAATAGCTGAAGGTTTTCGTTTTTTTGGAAAAAAACTACAAGTTGGCACGTAAAATTAATGACAATGAGACAAAATCGGAAAATAGATGAAAATAAAATGTGTCATAAGACACGAAATAACGAACATTATGAGCGTTAGGGATTCTATATTTTTTTTAATCAAATTCGAAATCAAACGGCCGCGAAATTATAACGGTAATAATATTTTGACACATCGGGGTCATTTCCGCTTTAAGTAAAAAAAAAAAAAAAAAAAAACTATAACGAACACGACATTGATTAGTGAAAATAATACACCGACAATTCGTTTATTTGGATATGAATGTTTCGAGAAGTTCGTATTAAAAAATAAAAAACAACGATGGGAAAACGGAGAATAGGATTTTGTCGAATATCAAAATCCAAAATGAATTAAGTTAGTGCAGAGTCAGATGAGGTGGATGAGGTGCTGGCTTCACGTAAACTATCATATTAAATCCGATAAATTGAGTTCGGTAGAAAATCGAATGCAATTGCAAAATTTTATTAGAAATTCTCAATATTTTTTCAATAAATTGCTTTAAAATTTATTATATATTTCAAACACTATTACTTAGACAAATTCTCTGGTTTTGCTGGAGGAAAACAGCCAAAATTTCTAGCCTATGATATTTTACTTGAGTTTAAATCTTCCTAATTGTTCCAATCGGGGATTAAAAGATTTTCTCGTGATACAGTATTTGAAAAAAAAAAAAAAAAATGTCTTAATTGTCAATAGTTTTCCTATAAAATTAATAAAAAAACTGACGACAATTTCCGATACATCGGTTTATATTTTTATTTTTTTCTAGGTTATTTTCGCTGCATGGGCAAACACATCACTAATACTACTCTGCGTAGAATCAACTTTTGATTGCATTGATTTATCGTTAATTTTAGTACATAAATCAAATTTTAAATGGTTCGAACTGTACGCTTTCCCAAACTCGGGTGTAGATTCACTCTTTGAAGTGACGTTAGAATGTAATACGAAACAGTATTTGTATAAACGTATAGTTCAACCGAGGAAACCAGAAATCAATTAAAACAAATTATTTTAGTTTGTCTAAATTCTTGTTTAATATTAAATTAAACTTTACCCGTAAATATGATTATACGAAATCCCAAGGCTTTTTTAAGCGACAAAAATGTCACTTAAAATAGACACATTATTTTAGTAGCATATTTGATGTATTGCTTTAGTGTTATAGGACATTTTGTTTTAATTTTAATAAAATCGAGAACGCCGACGAACCATTGCATCGCAGAGCGTTGAAACAATCACGATTTATTTTTTCTTTTCCCTAGCTAGGATTTTTTTTTTTTTATTGTTTTCCCGTGGTTTTCCAGTGGTTTTCCATCGACAAATAATACGCGAAAGTGGCTTATATAGAAGAACCGTGTACGAATGTCTAAATATATTTATTTACAAAGGTTCCCGAGCGTTTTTATTGCCTCAAAACGGAAAAAAAAAAAAAATAAAATAAACACAATATATCGTATTGCAAAAAGCCAATATTAAGCTTTTTCCGGAATCTAAAAGTGCCCGGCACTGCAGACGATATATGTCGGAAATACGAGCGACATTGATTTTATCGTGTGGCGGGTCGGTAACGGGAGTGTCGTGTAATTTTTACGCGCACACGTTTGTATTTTTTCGGAAATATTTCGACGGAACGTCACCGAAAAACACAATATTCGAAACGAAAAACCACTAGAGACGACGTACCATGATCGTGCGCCGGAAACGATAAAAATTCGTATGGAAGCTTTCGCCGGTTAGGTTTCATTGCTCACTTTGCACGTCTACGAAAAACCACGGTACCTTGTGTTTGTCCGAGCGTAGAAAAATTAACGCACGTCAAACAATTTTTAAAGCGAAAACAAATCCTACGGGAAATGAATAAATTGGAAATAATTTTAAAAAATAAAAAAAATATTTGTTGTAAATTGTTTTATATATAATGTCACGAGTCGTAATTTTATGTTAAAATTTAAACGAATTATGTATTACGTTTCTAAAGTGTCCAATGAACCCGAAAGGTTTTATTTTTTTTCAAAGTTCTTTTTTCACTAGTTTGTTAAACGATAATCGAGTTTTGACATTTATATTTAATTTTAAATTTTACATTTTTATGTGGCTTTTAGTTGATATTAAAATTCGTTTGCATTTTACTTCGTACTATGTTTCGATTTGAAAATCAATGCCAAGGAGGAAATGACTGTCGGTTTTCCAAATATACAACGTTTAAAAATTCCGCTTTAAAATAATGCGTTCCACTAACAATTGCACATTGCTGTGTCTAAATTATAAGCGATTTTAATAATTTTACGTATTTGTAGTGAGTTTTTTTGTGATGGCTTACCGACTATTTGTAAATCCCTTAGGAAGTTCGGTAAACGAGGTGAGTTTTATAGTTTTTGATAAAAGCTATGCGTGTGTGTTTGAAACGCTGTTTGCGTATAGATTAAATGAAAATCTCGGAAAGCAATAATATAATACTGGAAAAATAAAAAAAACTACACACGTAGTGAATTAAAAAATACAGTATGACGAGCTAAAAAAAAAAAAAAAAAATCCTCGACACAATAGTCTATAGTATAGACTCCATACGAAATAAATAATATCACCACGTGATGGAAATCGTAAAAACAAAAAAAAAAAAAAACGTATTACGACGTTTTGCCATCGTTTATATTAAAATAAAAAAAAACACCCAGAAGCAACAGAACTCCGTCACTATAGAGTCACACCTTCCCTTCATACGGTTTTATATATTGTTTAGTTTTAAAATTGGTTTTTCTTTTGTTTTCGTTATGATTTTATTAAAAACTCTCGAAACACAAAACTATGATATACAACTGTTGGGAGTAATGGTTCAAATTTTAAACCTCCGAAAAACACGTCCTACACACCAACCTCGGTTAACGTTTCGAAATTTGTAGAAATTCTGAATTATATTCGCTTCTACCATATAAATACACATCAAAAACTAATCCAAATTTCCAAATTTGTTCAGTATGAACCGATATAAGTGAGGTAAGAGCTATAAAGTAGTGGGAGAATTATATTAAACTAAAAAAAAAAATTGATTTAGATTTTTATACTCTAATAAAATATCAAATATAAAAAAAAATGACGGTCATATTTTGCACCATAGGTGAACAAATATTGTAGGTGGAAAGTTTAAAAGGAAGCATTCAGAGGGGAATTTAATTTATAAATCATTGCTAAAAAAAAAAAAAAAAAACAACAACGATTATGAGAAAAATTAGTAAATACGATGGGTTTTAATTTAAAAAATTATCATCAAGATATAGAACAGCAAAGGAGAAATATTGTTTGTACGCCTTAGGGCGCCATCGGTTGAGCGCTCCCAATTTGCCTGTTTTAATGAAATCAACAACCCTATATAAAAAAGTGTTGTTTAATTATTATTTATTTTTTTATCTATATTTAGTGTGCAATAGCAAAATCATCAGACGCCATTGATCACTTTATGAACATAGTCAACATTTTATTCATCATTTTAAGGTACTAAGGTACTAATTGTTGATACCTGTTTATTATTTTAAATCTTTTAAGAAAATGCGATAATATTCTATGATTTTATGACGTAGTGAATATCAACACGGATTGCTTAAATGCAAAAATAATTTAAGGAATAATTAAAAAAAAAAAAAAAAACAACCAAATATAGATAAAATTCAATAAAAATAATAAATAAGGAATTGTTTCCGAAACTATACGAATGAACGCAAGTTGTATGAATTGTCCCGTCGAGTTTGGCAACACGTGAATGTAGTTTTGCTCGATTAAACAAAAAAAAACCGGCTTTAAAGAAGCCAGTATGATACAGCAGCGTTTCACCGACGCGAGTATCGTAAAAAAAAAAAAAAAAAATCATAAGATATTTGGATCTTATGGAGCGAGTCGGCACCGGGAATAATATCAAACACATTCGCTGACACGGGCAGACAGTCAGTTTTTACAATTAAACATAAAGTACAATTGTAGTTAGTAAATAAAATTGCGCTGAGCTCCCCGGGATTCGATGTCTAGTTGGGCGAATCGCTGAGAACAAATCCGAGGCGTTCTGTGGACCAACGGCACACCTGCCGGATGTGTTTATCAAGCGATGGCGTACCGGTGATACATTCGCAGGGTATCCCTTACCGGAATATTATTTAGTTTTTTTTTTTTTTTTTCCACCCTATCCAATCGGTTTTCGGTGAATATATCGGTGAACGCATCTTGACGGAGTACGCGTTGTAATAATTATAATAATAGCCGGACCGGCCGGCAGCCGTACGGGGCGTTGGTTCGGAAGTGACTGGTGGCGGAAACGACGGCGTTTGACGAAAATATTAATTTCTACTAACGGTATGGTTCTATACGTGACCTTTGCGTTCAATATGCAAGCCTGTATAGATCAGAGATAAACGGCCGTGTTAATTAATTATAGTGGGTATTAAAATGCAGAATGATTTTATGTAATGGATTACACGGCCTACCGTTGTGTTGCTGCAGTATAACGCAAATTCCGGATTATTATTTTTTTTTTTTTTTTTTTAACGCCATGTTTAATAACACGCGCACAAGTGAAAAGGTCGTCGTATACCGGGAAGAAATTACGAATTTAATAACAGTTGTGGGCATTTTTTATTATCATTATTATTATTTCGATGTCAAAAAAAAGAGATACGATAGACACGAGAAATGCTTTTAGTTTAAAACAGATTTCCTCCGAACTCGACATCCGGTCCACGGGAGAAAAGTATTTATTCGGGCAACCGTCGACTTTTTACGGACGTAAATTTTTCGTTTCGGATATGTTCGAGAGGGAAGAAAACCGCACACGACGATAGTATCGCGAAACCCGCAGAGTCGTGAATGACATGACTTATCGTACACTGTGCAATAGGGTCCAAACCGGGCAGTAGGTGTACGTCAAAAGTGCAGTTGGACTCACGAATTCGTGCGTCGTTGCACGGATAACACGTTTAAACGGTAAAAAGTAAGTGCAGCAAGTTCTGTACTATGATTCGGATGACTTCATGCATGTATCGAATAATACGACAATGTTGAACTTATCATATTGTTTTTTTTAGAATTTAGAAAACCGAACGGGTTTTTATACTACTGGTCTCCGGAACGGTAGGGAGAAATCGTTAGAATTAGAAGCCGCAACACATTACGAACGGAACACATATGGATATCGAAAAGAAAAAAAATTATGATTACGACTGTACGGACGGTAAAGTTTTGGTCGATTTTAACGATGAAATATCAACTGTAACCAGTAACCGAGCTAGAAGGAATATTTTGTCGACATTTATATAATCAACGCGAAAATGTACGTTTATAATGAATTTTACTCGAAAATCCACAGAATTGCTCTGTAATGCGTCCGAGATATTTAATAATATGTCATAATCTCGTTTTATTTGGCCACTTCTAGCGGCTAACTTTGGCCCAAACGATCCTAAACTCGGGAACGATTGTTGTTTCGTATGCAGATTGTGTTCGATATTTCAATGCAAATTTCAGCGTGTCGTTTCAGGAGGGCCTTTTTTTTTATTTTTTATAGATTTAAACGCCCATACTGACCCCCTCCCAAATGAATTTACGGGTATTCAATTTTGTATGTGTATTGCGTTAGTGTCAAGAATGAGTCATTCGGGAGTTTTGAACATACAATCTCCGCCCTCCCAATCCCCACCATTGTAATGTTGAAATTCTACTATAGTTTCCGTAATATAGTATTGTTGTAGTACAATACAGTGTTGCAATAAATATTAAAGCATTCGGTTATTTATCGTTTTACAGGGAATATTTTTGTAAAAGAAAATAGACGTGGGCGAGAGAGAGGAGGAAATTCGAAACTGGCGTCAGAGCTCTGCTGTACGCACGGTTTTTTTTTTATATTTTTTTATTTTATATTGTTGTTGTCCAAGAGAAATCCCGACCGTGCGCGGCATATTATTACGGCGGTGAATTTATTTCGTTCGTCGAAAATACTCGACAAACGTCAATCGGGCACAATAATTTATACAAATGATATTACAGGCGGAGAGGTTTTTTTTTTTTTTTTTTTTTTTTATATTATTTCAATCGCCGTGGCAGCAGCGTGTTGATTCACGTCGCCGAATCGTGGAAACGACCCCGGTGCGAACGAACCTTTTCGCGCAGCGAACGTTTTGGGGGAGGTAAAAAAAAAAAAAAAAAAAAAGAAAGAAAAAAGGGGCTGCGCGGCCGCGACGGCGACGGGGTAGTCAAATCAAACGCATCCCGCAAAATCCTCGACAATATTCCGTAGCCACCGCCCTAGACTTTCGTCGCGTACATTTCACTTCTCATTATCACGGAATGTTTTAAAATTTTTCAAGTTTTTTTTGACAATTTTTTGCATTAAAGTTATTTGCCATCACCATTAGTTTCGCCGGTAAAAACCGTTAGTCAATTGTGTTTATGTCAAACGACAATCTATACTGGAAATTCCATAAATACGTCATGTTTCACGTTGAAAGAAATTTTGCCGTTGAATTTTTTTTTATTTTCGTCGGACTATTGACGAGATATTTTACATTCGAGTTCATAGTTTTTTAGAAAGAAGGGGGGAGAGTATTAGTTCATCATAAGTGTGGCAGCAAGGGGCGCTCGGCGTTTGAATAGTTCGCCACTACTCTCACATTAACCACTAAACGACAAACATGATAGTGGAATTTTGAATATGGGTAGCTATTTAAAAATCAAACATCTCATAATCTCACAGAGTTAGTCGGGCGTACGATATTGTCCGCGATCCACAGAGTACCGCGGATTTCCGTCCTATATTGGCGGCGTTAAAACATTACGGTTTCCATAAAATATACTCAGTTGGTAGTTTATTCGCTCGCCAAAACGCGAATACGAAATTTAAAACATCGTTGATAGAATTCGATACCAGCACGTGCCATTTCCGAATAACAAACTCGCGGCATAGCAGTCGTTTGTGTTCAGCAAGATCGATTTTGTGCTTTTAAAAAGAAATATTAGAGTGGATAGACCAAATATCATACTTCAAAGTTGAGAACATTATCTGTGTTTGTACGTCGTCGGTTTCTTTCGATTTTATACGTTCTGAGCGTAGCGAGTTTTAAAGAATCTGTGTTTTTTTTTTAATCTCGCCAAACAATTTTTCCGGTTACAAATATGTGCCTATTTTCCACGTCATATCTTAAAAGATGTGAATAATTTAACTTATGGTACTTTAAGTGAACAATTTTTCGAAATCCTCAATCCCTTTTTTTTTTCAAAAATATTTTTCTAGTAAATCAAATGGTCCGAGTTTCAACGCAGTACATTAGAATATGCGGAACTACTAGCCAATGCCAATTTATATGAATCAATTTTAAAAATTCTCAATGGTACACTCCTTAATTCATTTTTAACTGACTTTAAAATAAAATAAAAGGAGGTTCTCGATTCGACTTTATATTTGTCTCTTTCAAATGGTAAGAATTATTCAATTTGTACGTATCGTATTTCATGAAAAATACGGATTTTTAGACGAGTGGTATAATGTTTGATAGAAAAAAAATGGTCTATATTGCCAATGGGTTTTCTATAAAATTAAAAAAAAAAAACTGACTGTCATTGTCGCGATACATTGTTGTTTCTAGACTACATGGGCAACAGGGGATATACCACGACTATAATTACTCGGCTCAGAAACGTTCTACGTTTGCAATGATTTACCGTTGCATACAGTACAAAAAACAATAATAAACCTATTGCCTATATAGTCGACTTTTCTTATTGCAACATGTACTATAATTGTTAAGCGAGACACGAGCGTGTGTAATATCCCAATTTAAAAATTCGAAAAAAAAAAACACACGCGGGTATCACGTCTTACAAAAAAAAAAAAAAAAATCCCGGAAGACTAATGCAATACGAAAACATACGCTGGCCATTTGTTATACGGCAAAGAGAATAAAAGAACCGCCTCGTTAAGAAATGTACCGCTTAAAGACTTTCGTGAGCAGGGGGCAGAGATTGTCACCTGCATAACGAACGGTACGGAAATTTCAGGTACAAAATATATTATGCAGTGGAATGTTTGAACGAGTTTAAGAGGAAAATGCACGTGGGAAGTAAAAGACGTCGGGAAAAGTCACGTCGCACAAGACTGTTGTGAACGCGATTACGAAAACGGCAACGGCCGGCGGTGGTGGTGGTGGCGGTGACGGCGCAAACAACGGCGAGTTGTAGTGGCACAACGGTCCGTAGAGCGCCTCCTTTATTGCCGCAATAATAATAAATATACGACGATAAAAAAATTATTACAACGAGACAATAATTATAATATAACAGTAAAGATGCATAGAAATATTAAACGTTACCACCGCAAGGGCCAGCTTTTATTATAAACGAATAGTTCGTGGGCCAGTAATATAATATTACGATCATTGGTTTTAATCGACAATGTAAAGAACAAAAAAAAAAAAAAAAATGGATACTATCGTTTTTCAAATGTTAAATATACTTTGACGATATATCCGAGTGTTTGCGAGGAAAAGATAAACGGCTTTTCGCGGGGACCACACCGGTAAATTTAGCACGTTTATTTACAAAACATCGGTGAAAACCGTCCGGAACGGACCTACGAGAAATCGACCGCAAAGGTTTCCGGGTTTTTAAACGAACTTTACCCGAACGTACAGAGACTCGTATCGATTCCCCGGTACACGTGGACACATCAAGCGGTTCCCCGTGGACCGGATGTGCACGGATTCGGCTATCGGAGTTGTTTTATAGGCGGGTGGGAGTGATCAAAGTCGGGTTGAATTTTCAATCCGCGAATATCACCGTGTAAATACGGTAGGGGTTGGGTTACAAGAATCGAACACGTCTTTACAGACCACCTCATACGCAAAAATTCTCTGAAGACGAAATATCTTATTTGCAGTATCACGTTGGTGTCATGGAGAATGCGGTTTTTCGGGACGGTATAAACTTTCCATAGTACAAACTAGGCGTGGGGAAATCCGACGAGAGCGATGGAGCCCACGGGCGATTCCCTAAAGTTTCGAATTCGAGTTTCTGTTCTCTAGGGCGTTTACCCGACATTGACAGTATTCACGGTACGATAATGATAATAATATATGGAACGGGAATATTCGTTTAAAACGTTATAAATAATTATCAAAAAAAAAAAAAAAAAAAAAAAAAAAGAACAAAACTAATTTAAAATTGCGTATTAACGGCAAACCCGCCTCGTCGTCGTCGTGACGTACCTGGGTACGACGATTTTATATTATGCGTCATCGCCGTGACGAGGGAATGGGCGCGGGGCGGCGTATTATACAGGGTGTAGGGTGTGACGCGCGGGGCGGCGTATTATACAGGGTGTAGGGTATGACGCGCGGTGCGACTGCCGGTACCGCCCTCCGGCCGACCGCGGAAAACGGACGACGGTTTTTTGTCGAAACGGGCCGGGAAAAATCCGGCGATTTTACGGCCAGATCACACACCCACACACACACATACATACACACACACACACACACATACACACACACACACATACACACATACACACACACACACACACACACACACACTGTATTATAAGGATAATAATCGCCGTGGCATGCACACGTTACACACGGCGCGGACGTCCGTCGCATGTGCGATGTGCGTGCGGGCGTGCGCGTATCAAAATCAATGCAGTCGACGGCGCGGCGGCCGTATATCCGTACTCTACGCGGTTCGGTCTCGGTGCCGTATATACGCGCGCACTTTGCACCGTGACTTTCGTTATGTGTGTGTGTGTGTGTGTGTGTGTGTGTGTGTGTGTGTGTGCGTATCGCGCGCGTATACTCACTGCGATGGCGGCAGTGGCGGCAGCGGCGGCGTTGGCGTTTGCGGCGTCGGCGGCGGCGGCGGCACAGGCGAAACACGACGCGACGACCACTTGTTTGTCGCGTGTGCTCGTCGCAATGCGCCACCTTGTCGTGCCGTAGCCGCCGCCATCGTGGTCGCCGCCGTCGTCGTCGTCGTCGTCGTCGTCGTCGTCGGCATCGCCGGCATCGCCGGCCGCCGCTACCGTCGCACGGTCACCGCCGCCTACACGACGCGCCCCTATTTTACCTGCTGAGTGTATGTCCAATGTCCGCCGCCGGTGTCGTCCGATGTACTGGATCGGTGATGGTGGCCGCTGCCGTCCCGTCGCCGCGTTCTTCAACGTAGACTACCACTGCGCAAACACGTGATGGATGGACCGCGTTCTGTCGGCCGACCGCGCCGTTGCCCGTCTGCAGCGCCGCTCGGTGCTGCGTCCGTGTTCGCGTCCGGTCTCCGGGATGGGGCAGGGGCAGAGCGAACGCTATAGTAGAAGGATAGGGGAGTGGGATGGAAAAGGGGCGATTCGCGACAGGGGCGATGGAGGGGCGTTGTAGGATAACGAGACGAGAGAAAAAGAGGTAAATGGAAATGAAAAAAAAGAGAGCGCACCCGCGATCGGCGCCGAGCAACGGTCGTTGTGTTCGGTTTAGCGGGCACAACAATACAGAAGACACTTGTTGAGCGGGACGCCGGGAGTCGCTCGGCACCGAGAGAGCGAGCGGCGCATAGCAGCGACGCAGCGTCGTCGTCGGTAAGCGCCGCCGGTGGTGGCGGTCGGCCGTAGTCGTCTCCGCCGTTTGGTACAACGGGCGGCGGCGCGTGCGCGTGCCCGCGGGATCGATGTGCGCCCTACACGCCGCGCCGAGTCCCGTCCGCGCCACCGAGTCCGCCGCCGCCGCCGCCGCCGCTGCCGTCGCCGCCGCCGTCGCTGCCACCGCCGCTGCCACCGCCGCCATCGCTGCCACCGCCGCCGCCGCCGCCGCCGCCGCTGCCGCTTCACGCCCGCGTCGCCGACACCTGTTACCGCGCCCACCCGCCTGCCATCGGCATCGCCGCCGCCACCGTGGACGGACCGCGCGGTTTGGCGAATCGCGTGGAACACGACGGGGAGAGTATCGATCGCGTTCCCAACCCCTCTGCCGGACGACTGCCGCCGAAGGGATAGGGTCGTTTCCCTCTTCGTCGTCGCGGCCGTCGTCCCTTCGCCGCCGGGTTATTGCACATACTCGCATTTCGCGTTCCCCCTCGCGCTGTATATTTATCGACGAGGGGTGCGTTCACCCTGCGTCGTGTCCGTATACACGGAAAATCTTCTTCTTTTTTTTCTTTTTTTTTTTTTGTCGCCGGCTCGCCGGAATATTTTTTACGCCGCCTATATGTATATCCTGCGGGAAAATCGAAAAAAACAAAATATTATATTTTAGCCGACCCGGTGAAAATACAACCATCCACTCCTCCTCCCCCCGTCGGTGGGCGGCGCGCAGGCGACCGCGTGGTATATAACGAGAACCGACCCGTTCTGCCACGCGGTTTTACGCTCGTTCGTATCGTTATTATTATTATTATTATTATTATAGTACGCGGTATTCGGTATTATTACGTATTTTATTCATTCATCGTGTGCGCGGTGGCTTAACCCGGAATTATATATAGAGTTCAACGATATTATTACTATTATCGTCCTTGAAAAACACCGACCCGTAGTATTTCCCGGTAAAATATCAACGAAGGGGTTTCTTGTATGGAGTAGTGGTTGCGCGGCGGACGACGAACCTGGTGGCCGGGGAACATATTATTGTTTACGTTATTTTCGAAAAAAACGTAATGGAATTCCAATATAAAAAAAAAAAAAAAAAAAATCAGCGGCTGCAGTGCTGCGGTATATACTCAAACGAAAATATTATATGAAAACAAATGACGGACGAAAACACGACTGTTGAAAATATTTCATTGCGGATTTCACATTTTTATGAATGACAGACCAGTGTGGGGAAAACGTCAAACTACAAAATACACAGCGCACAATTTCAGTAGTGGCATATACGCGATTTTTAATGGGGGGGATCAGAATGAGACGACACACAGTTCGTGAAAAGGGTCGCACCCCGAGTATAAGTTTTCACTATCTTCTATTCCATCCCTCCTCCCCCATATACACAAGAATAATTTGGCAGATTTGCTATTTTTTACGATAATCATAAATTATAATTTTAATGCATTTTTTTTAATGAAAGCACAATTTCAATATATTATGAAGCCGTCAATAATTGGTATTATATGGAAACGATTTTGTCTTTAGAAGACGCAATACCCGAGCTATGTGCAAGCTCCCTACTAAAAACGCACCACATGAGAAAGTTGCCTATTATTAGTAACCTACCTATAGGAAAAAAAGACTACTATGAAAAAGTCTGATAAAAAGACTATGAGTAGATTGGCCGTGTAATCAGACATGAAAATTGAACCTGATTACAATAAAGGTGAGCGTTAAAGGAAAGAATCACGTAGGTAGACCTATGCGGAAATATACAAAACAAGTCACGTGAGATTAAATATGTGATTCGAATTTACTACAGAAAAGCGGACGACAAAAAGGAAGGAAATCACAAACTAACCTGAGAAAGACAAAGAGAAAAAATTGTTTATATATATATTTATATATTTGATTGAATTTATTGATTTTTTCGTAATTTTTACAATTTTTAGAGTCGAGTTTTACTAAAATTAGTTTTTTTTTGTAGATTTCGTGGTTGAGCATAACGACGAACTGCATACATTACAATATTTAGAAACCATATCCATTATACTTGTCAAATTTCCCCCGATAATAGAGGCTAATGCGCTGTACCTATTAAGTACCTACTACTTTTGAACATATATAGTGGTTCCTCTGGACCAATTGTGCTTATCATTAGAGAGGTTTATTTAGGCGTATTTTAATGATCAAATGAAGATAGGAGAATGAAATTGAGTAAATGTCAATGATCAACCCAATCAAAGCTAAATTTATGCTCATATATAAACAAAATAAAAAAACAAACAAATTTAAGACTATATTTTGACTGTTAAATGTTAAAACTGATGATTTTTTGGATGTGCTTAGCTGACTTAAACTTAGTTAGAAGCAAAAAACACTCGACCGATCGGTGTGTTCGAGCGAGTTGGGTAAAAATAATCACAAAATACGTCGTGTTTTTATGTTTTGTAATAATAGTTTTAATTTTTGTAAATAAACGCCAACAATTTTGGTTTATTTCAACTACAATCACAAGTATTTTTTTTTTTTTTTTTTTGCATTAGGTTATAATATAATATAATAAGGGTAGGTACGGCGTGGCATGTAGAAGGCAGTTAACTTGCTGCAGTTTTATCTATTTAAGACAATTTCGAACCTCATATATATTTTTTTTTTTTTTTGATTTTATTTTTATTATACACAATCTGTAAGTGTTGTTTTACAATAAGTGCATGTGATGGAGGAAACATGGCTTGAGAGGCTGAAGATAAGAAGCCACCCATTGGAGGCACTTAAGGTCAGGATTTTAGGCTAAGGTTTTAGTGTGCTAGCAAGAGAGAGTGGTATTACAAATTATGGGGAGGTAGAGGTATATACAATTTTAGATTAGAAGGTCACGACACCAGGTACGTTTAATACGCCTTCTGAGGTCACTAGGAATAGCGTTGGAGGATAGCTCAGAAATCAAGGGATTACGATGACTGTGGAATTTAGAGTGTGTGCGTTTGTAGAAATTTTTTGCGACGTTTTGGACTGTTGGGATGGCTAGGTCTCTATGTAGAGTGTCGTTAGATATATAGTAGGGAGCTTTGGTTATTTGGCGGAGACACTTTGATTGGAAGATTTGAATTTTGTTTAAGTTGGATTTTTTGGCTGCGCCCCAGAGTTGGATACCGTATGTCCAGATCGGCTTGAGTAGGAGTTTATATAATAGTAGCTTGTTTTTTAAGTTGATGTGTTGTAATGTAAGAAGATAACGTAATTGGCGAGAGCGGTTATTTAAGGCAAGCCTTTTGTTGTGGGTATGAGTTGCCCAAGTTAGCCTGCGGTCTAGATGTAGACCTAGGTACCGGACATTTTGGGCGGTAACCTCATATATGAATGGTAATACATTATGTTTCGCAAACGTATCTCAAAAAAACTAAAAACCAGTCATATATTCCGCACCATGCCAACAAATTTCATTACAACGGATTAATTTTTTTTTATCGATTTCTGGATTGTAGCTTAGGTACAACGGGATAAAACACGCCAGACACCTTAACATGTTCGCAGAGCTCCTCTCTGAATCGTTTTTTTTTTTTTTTTTGATTTTAATGGTTAATGCTGTTGGTGATTGTATAATAACTGAATTACCCTGTATCATCCTAAACATTCCACACTTCCCCTACTCTCACCACAACAGTTTCCTGCCCGCGATGCGACGCGTATAGTCCGGTATATTTTTTATTTATTTATTATTTCAATACATACGCCGTTTCGCTGGAATAACACGTAAAATATATTATATTTTATTTGGAAAACTGTGCAAACGAATGCGCATAAAATATTTGTGTACAACACCGTCGCTGCAACCGCCGGCATATAAATAACGTCCTAAAACTAATGAGCCGTGTATAACGCGAGTGCGGAAAAAAAAAAAAATGTAAGTATACCATATGAAAATTGCGACCGAAAACAGAGATAATAAAATGAAATTCGGTTTGGATTTACGCCAATAGTTATGATAACAGTATTCATATAATAATATGGCGGCACGGTCGTTATACTGCCGCGATATACCTAACTACACGGGTTAGTGAATAAAATATATATGTAAAAAAAAAAAAAAAAAAATGAAGAAAGTCGCATACGGTATCTTTATTACGGATATAAAAATACATAATATTATACGATACGCAAGGTGGTATAATAAAAAAAAAAAAAAAAAAAAATTCTAACCGTATAAGAAAATTAAAATATACATTCTAGAGTTTACTACAATATAATATAATATACGGGCGTAGGGCTATATCATTATGTTTTTATTTTAACAAGGGCAATTTCAGTATGACGTGAATATATAATGATTCGTTTTTTATAATAATATTATTACACGCTTAAACTCGCGGGTAGGTTCGTATATTATAATAAATCGATGAAAACGTTTTAAAAGTTTCTTGTGGATAAAAACAAAAAAAAAAAAAAAATATATAAATAAAAATGTAAAGAAACTGCTTAAATGTCGGCTTTCTTTTACGAAAATTACGATGGAACGAGAGTATATACGCTACTGCACGGACTAGATGGAAATATTACGCCACGAAAATAATGGTAATCCTTAAAGGATATCGTATTAAGTATTCTTATGTAATACTCACTTGTTTTTTTTTTTTTTTTTTTTATGCAAACGTACCCAAGTGTACATTATCACCCCCCCCCCCCCCGAAAAACACGATATAGTCACTTGTCGAAATTGTATATTCCGAGTGTTTATTTTATATTCAAACCTAATATTTCACTGTATGATGTATTTTTTTCTAAATTAACGTTTTACTAATCGCATATTAATATCAACCCGAAAAAAATTATTTCAAAAGTGATACATTAAATACTACCTTTGGCCGTGATTCTAACGAGCCGTTGAGCATTTTTAAGACGCACAAACAAATTGAATACTCACAAAACCAACAAAAAACAATAACAATTTGAAAATTTCAAATAGCTTTATTTGGTTAATTTGAATTTTTTTTCAAAATTCATACACGTCTAGAAAATAGTGACACAAGTGAAAATGTCAGATCTCTACGATTGTCCTTAACCGAACATAATATCGAAAATAACAGAAAGCCGTAAATATTCCCCCATTTTTCTGACCATGCTCTAACTAGAATCGAAATGCTTACAAAAACCATCTATCCGTTTTTTAACAGGAGCAAAATTTCTGGTAAAAAAAAAATAATAATTTTTAGACAGGAAAAAATTGTAATAAAATAACGAATTAAAGTAAATGCAATGCATTCCTCGGTACCCTCAGAATATTATAAAAACTACAAATGTTTTAAACGGATTTTATTATAAATTCGAATTTTCAATAGTTATAAAAAAAAAAAAAAAAATAAGCCCGACTATTCAGTCGTTAACCATTCAGTAAAACGTTTGACGAACCACGGATTAAATTTTCAAAGAATTTTTTTTGTTTAAATATCCGTCGGTTACCTCTCCAAAATGCAATGACCAGACAGAATTCACTACCGGTACCCGGGAGCGTAATCAGACGGGATCTAAAATGAAATCGCCAGACGATAATATTATCTATACGATTCGATTGCGATCGTTTGTTTGTTTTTTTTTTTTTTTTTTTTTTTTTTTTTTTTTTTGTCTACGGTCAAGTCGCGGGGTGTAAATATTATGATTTACGATTTACGAGACGTGGAAAAGCGTGCGGGAGGTCGCCAAACAAAGTCCGCCGGGCGCATTGTTTTATCGGTACACTTGATATATTTTCGCGGGAAAATAAATAAATTATAACGTTTATTGTACCGTAGTTATAAGAATATGTATCCTGTGTATTCGAGTCTAATGTTATCGTAAATATACCAATATAAACCGTAAGGTGTATAACGGTAAATCGCGTTGGCGTCGTACCCGTTTACGAAACGATCGGTGGTTACCACCCGTCGGATTCTGTCTGGACGACGGGACGTTGGCGACGAGGTGAAAGAGTTTTCTTTTGCCTGGGGGGGGGGAAAAAAAAAAAAAAAATAAATAAATAAATAAATAAAAAATAAAACGTTTCGATCATAATATACGCGTTGTGGTCACATGTATGATGGGATAGGAAATCGATTGGGTTTGAACAGACGACGGGCCCGACGATGAAGGCGAAGGAGGCGGCGGCGGCGGCGGCTGCTGCTGCTGTGGGGCACCGCAGAGAAGTCGGCTATCGCGGATAGACGTCCCCCGACCCCGTCTCGAGAGTGTTTTTTTTTTCTTTTTTATTTTTCATTTTTTTTTTTTTTTTTTTTTATCAAGAGTTCCCCCGGGAACAATTCCACTCGGTCGGTCGAAACGTCGTCATCGCCGCCGCCGCCGCCGCCGCCGCCGCCGCCGCTAACTTTCTCCGCGGTCCGTCGTGTCCCCGTATTATTACGCGCGATGATCGAACGGTTTCGCGTGCGTGACACGCACGCCCTGCGGGGACGGTACCCGCGATCGAGTATAATACGTCTATGTCGCAGCCAATATCACCGTCAGACCCGGTAACGGCGAAAAACCGAGAAATAATAGAAAAAATAAAATAAATGTCCACCATTTGCGGTCGAAATATACGCGGACGGAACATTTTGTTTTCGGATAACAACCGCGAGTTCCCCCTCGTCGGATATACGATACGGCGATTCCAATTCGTTCGGGGACACGAGAAGAAAGCGACACAAAAAAAAAAAAACAAGCAAACGCTCTACAGAGAGGTGCGGGGCAATAACTTAATGAAAAAAGCTTTTCAGATTATATGACCCAAGGTCATAGCTGAACTCGAGTTAAACCGAGAATTGTAAAACGGACCCTTAAGATACGGTTGCCAAACGCCATTTCTCGCACAGAGTACTACAACTCCTCCGTACGGCTATCCGGTCGTTTAATATATTTATGGGTTATACTATAATAATAGTATTTGCACAGCAATCTCTTATTATTATTGAGAATATTATCGAATTTGCACGCCCAATGCGATAACTCTCGACGATCGAGTTGAGTCTTATAACAGACTCGGTAACAGAGCTCGGCGGTCTGATATAATTATACGCCAAGCGATTATAATATGAGCCAGTACTTATTTGAAATATTATATCAAACACTGCCGTGGTGCTAGGGTATCGGAAAATAATAGACCCCGCAAGATAATATTGGTGTCGTTATATTACATGGTATTTATTGAGACGTGTTTTTTTTTTTTTTTTTTTTCATTTTTCCGGCACTAAGAAATTATTCAGTAAGGAAGGATATTTTTAACGCGTAGCAGAATTTTAGTTTACCTAAAGTCTTTCTGCCTTAAAGTCAGAAATCCATCTGGAAATATACCCTATCAATACGTATAAATAAAAGTTGAAAAACTCATATTTAATATATCATCGTGATCGAAATATTTAGCATTTTCTTCATCCGGAACTCTACAATTAGTTAAAAATTTTTAAAAGTTACACACAAATTATACGAAGGTAAAGATTCTATAATATTATACTGAATTAACAGGAAAATTATTTTACTCGTTTTATCGGAAATGTCTTGGTAATTTGAGTTTTTTTTTTTTTTTTTAATGTTTAAATGTTCAACCTCATATTTCAAACCAAAAAAGTGCAATATTTTTATTCTAAATCGATTTTCTTTGTTTATTATCAGACTACAGTGAGCCCACTGGTAGTATTCCTTAGTGAAAAAAGTTTACAAATTTAGATATATAAACGTTTTGAAAATATACCCGAAACTTGAATTAATAAATTAATTTTAAATTTAACTTCTTTGATTCGTCGAGTCCTGTACTGCAATATTGTCTTACCGCCCTCCCCTCCAATTATGATAACAAATTGTATTAGATAGTTGAACAATTAATTTTTTTTTTTTTTTTTAATATATATCATTTCGTGAAGGTTACATGAAGGAACGTCGAAATCATATACCAACTCCGTACATGCAATTGCACTTTGAATCCACACTTCGAGTAGTAAATAATTAATTATTATGCGTCTAGAAAACACATAAGCAGTATTACATAAAACATATAAAGTGCATTTAGCTGTTGGTCCGCTAAAATACCATTTTTGTTATACGTTTATATAATATTATTTTAACCGTCGTCGTTGATATTCCAGAATATATATATATATGTATTATATTCCAATACGGCATCGAGTTTTCCAAAGTTTATCGGGAACGTGTCGTCTGTCCGCCCCTCGTTTCGGTAGAACGTATTTTTGTTGTATTATTTTTTTCCCGTATTCCGTTCCAAGGGAATATATATATATATATATATATATGGCTGCGACACGTATAGAACCGAAAGCCATGGCGTATAATAAATTCATCGTGCACGTCGGTCCGGAGGCTTGGCTGCCGCAGGGACAGGGGACGTTTTTCAAGATCCGCGAAAGGTCTACCGGTCGCCAGATTTATGGTCGCCGGGATGTGACGCTCGGCGTGGTATTATTTCCCCTCGAGTGTTCTCCGCGCGAGATAATGCCGGCAACCAAACACAATTTCCCCGGCCATCTCTCGACGAAATGATAATGGAGCGGCGCGCCGGTTACAGTGGACGGCGATGGGCGAGTGGCGGCGGATGAGAACGCGCGGAGAATAAATAAAAATTAAAAATTAAAATTAATGAAAACGGCCACCGCCGCTCCCCATTCAACTGGTTATACGGGCGAAAAGCTACAGTGTTTATGATAATAATTATTTATCTGATTATGGAAACGATGAGGACTCGGCGTGCGAGTCTGCCGCTGGCCTCCGCCGTGTAACAACATTAACAACTAATTATTGTCTGGGGCCAGTTCGTCAAAAGACTTTGGATTATCGTCAAACATAACGCTGTTATATTTACGAACAAAAAAAAAAAAAAAAAAAACAAACGAAAAAACCGCCAGTACCAGTGAATAAGGGTATTTCGCATTTTCCTATTATCGTAACCGTTTCCACCGAAATACTCCAAACCAAAAATTAACACCGACGAGTCGTTATAATTTTGTTTTGAAAATATTCAACTGACGACCGAAATCTAAGCGACATACGCGAAAAACGAAAGATCACAGCAAATTATAAGTTTATTCTAATTTAATCAATTTATTTCCATAAATATTCTTCTAGAAAGTGTGTCGCATTAATTTTTCCAAAAAAAATACAAATTTCACCATGCGCTCAGATAGAACCGATAAACTAAATAAAAGCAAATAAACTGCTCCGAAAGATGGTTAGAAAATACCAATTTGAAATATTTTTGACAACGTAAAATTAAACGTTTCTATTTCGAAACGTTAAAAAACAATCGGCAACTATAATATTATAAAAATTATACTCGAGCTGATATATTTTACCGTTTAACATGTCGTTTATATTGTATTATACATACGTAAAAGTTTTTTTTTTTTTTCTTTATTGGTGGTAAGGGTGGGCAAGTACAAAACGTAGCAGCATTGTTATGCACTACTGTCGAGGGTCTGGAATCTCAATTCCCGGTGGTTTTTTCCACTAGCGACTGTCTACGTATACATTTATATATATATATATGTATACACAGGGAATGAAAACCATTACCCCCTACCGTCACTCCCTTCGAATCCCAAACTTGTTTGGTCAGCATTAGGTAGGTAGCCAACAGCAGCTGTAATATATATTTATATAAAAAAAGAAAATGAAAAAAGAATCCAAAACCCGAGATCTGCAGTTCAAAGGTCGACTCTAACCGACAGAGGGTAAATGTAAAAACGTAAAATAAATCTGATGATAAATTCCTTTATGAAAACAAAAACTATATAACATAATTTCCATAAAAAATATATATATATTCTAATTCCACCGTCCTATAGTGTCGATACCAAAAACAAAAACAAAATAATAATAAAACAATAGACATTATACAAATATATATTAAAAAATATGTATACAAAAACCAATTCGGTATTCGAGATTGTACAAACGGACAAGTAGGCGTATAGATAATGCGCCCTTACGTTCTTAATTTCAAATATCGATCCGATTTTAAAATTTGTCAGTTATGGCCTTGAACTCTAAACGGGGGCAAATGTTTAATCTGGTAATCATGTTTTACAAACGCGTTCGCCGTTTTTGGCAACGTTATGCAGACAAGAGTGCTAAGGAAATCAATAAAACAGACAACGTGTGTGTGTGTTCAGATTTCGAAAACGCATAAAATATAAGTCGACTACTTCGGAACGAATACCAAATCCCGGGATTATCACCGATTTAGTTAAATTCAATTTCAATCTCTCTTTCTATCTTTATATATATATATATATATATATATATATATATATATATATATGCGTATAATTGGACAAATATATATATATATGGGTATACTCGTGTAATGAAATGCGATGAGCGTCGCACTGCAGCGCTATACGTATTTCAACAGCTCGCTGATAAGTGCACGGAAAAAGGAATTACGAGGGACAAACATTCGCGAAATGAGAGTAAACTCTATAGGTTCGATTCGAAGAGAGTGCGGAAAACGAGATTATTCGCGACTAAAAAAAAATCTTAGATTCCGCGAGAGAGAGAACGAGAGAGAGAGAGAGGGATTATTACGGTCGTATTTTATGGTCCTGTCACAGTGTACGATTAAATAGGTAAATCCGAGGGTTGGCGACCGTATACCAAGAGACGACCGTCAATCGTATCGGTTAACTCATTGACTGTTTTCTTTATGTCGTGATTATATATATATATAAAAAAAAAAAAAATATTTCAAATCGATCGCGATTAATTGTTTCTGTATCGTCACACTATATATATATATATATATATATATATATATATATATATATATGTCGTAGCATGTTCCCCGGGCGTGGGTTAATCAATACGTTTTGTACTCTAAGTGTATCGTGTACGGGCCGTTGACTTCGTATACCTCTCACGAGACTCTATTATACAGTCAGCTATCTAATTGTTTTTTTTACACACATAATGGCTTCGCCGTGCAGAAGACTATCGTCACTGCAGACCTCTTGTTCCGGCCCTCGAGCCGATACAGCCGAGGACTCTACGTGCAGCGAAAAGCCGCTAAGGGACATTTAATTATACGAAGCCGTTTTTTATTTTGTTCGGGTTTTTTTTTTTTTTTTTTTTTTTATTTCCATCTGCCCGTTCTGCATTTCTGCGCGCTACTTCGGTTTTCTTTTATATTATAATACCTCTATATATTAATTCGAACCGCACAACGGCGACGGTCATTATTCATTCGTAGCGTTTCTTTTTGCGGCCCCCGTTACAGTTATTATTTAATATTAATAAATTATTACCATACCAAACCGAAGAAAAACTCGATAATCTAATAAAATAATATATATACATATATATATATATACACGCAACAATATTTGCACACCGTAAATAAATTGGAAAATATGCGCGAAAACTCGGAGACGGCGTATTTTCTGAAACAAAATTACCTCCGGCCCGCCGGCCCCGCCGTGATTGAAATTCCGGGCATAAGTCAATTTTCGCGTTACCATGGGAATAGGTACGTTTATATATAGAGCGGGATTTTCAATTATTTATCCGAATGGTAAAAGCGGGTCGTGTGCGTGCGACGATGTGGTAGTGCACACTGTTTATTATTAAAGAAAGAAACGCGTGCATGGCGTAGTAACGGAAAAAAAAAAAAATAATACGAATTACGAAAAATTACTACTTTTTTTTCCCCCATTTGACCTCTTTTACTATACACCTATTGCTGTATACGGACATTGTTCAGAAATATTTGCATTAACGATGATGATGATAATAATAATAATAATAATAATAACAATAATATTGCATACATCTATGTCGTATATAGCGTTTACGTGCCGCACTATATTTTGACTGCAACGATAATGTTATTTTTACACATTTTTCAAGTGCCGGTAATATAGTTAAAAAGGAAAAAAAGAATGCTATATATATCTTATAATTAGAGCCCCGATTAGAATTCCCCACAAACTATCGGAATAATGGCCAAATAAATGGCCTTTTACCGCAATAATAAAAACCTTAAAAAATATGATCCGAAAAATCTAACGCGTGTTAAAAAACTACAATACAAAGTTTAAATACGAGAAAAAAAACATCACTGTGAAACACAGTGACTGATCAATTAATTGTAATTTTTTCGAGTCTTAGATGTACAACATGTGTTAATAAATACAAGATAAAAGGCGTTAGCGAAATCGTAAACAGAACGAATGCCCGCGAATAAGCCAACGACCATATTGTGTATGGATAAAAATTAGTTTAAAAATCAACCATTTCGGTTGTATTAGTGTACGGAGCAAGTTTCGCGAACATTTTTAATTGTATTGAATAATTCTCGAAATGTATAAAACGGAAGAAATATACCATGGGAAAAACGAAAAAAAAAAATACTGGAACTATAGCTTTGTCTTTGCAGCGTAAAACGTATTTGTTACTGGCACTGCGATAATTTTTTTTTTTGTTTTTTTTTTGTTTAATGATTGTGTAAAACAATTCGTATGCAAACGCTTACAAGTCGTCTGACCCAAGTGATTACACAGCGGCGCTTTCTACGCGTCTTCTCTGTTATCGCCCGTACACTGTATATTATTACCGGGCTTATGTGTACGGATATATTTTAGAGAAAGAAAACGAAAAAAAAAAACTAAGAGTATCTACACTACATACAGATACATCGGTACATGTATATATGTCTTGTTTCTACTGAATGTAGTTGACATAAGAATGTCGATGTCAATTTGGTAATAGATACGAGGAGACGAGGATTAAACTGTAGGTAACTTTTTTAACACGTGTAAAAAATAAACAAGTTACAAAGACAGGTTTATTTATTTTTCAAAGACAGCAATTGTTTTTATTGAGTATACATTTTTCTACATTTTTAAATGGAAGACGCGGTGACACTAATCGTTCAGAGATAGGATCGAGAGGCGGTAAATCAGACGGAAATGGAGGATAACAAAAACCGTTAATCGTAGCAAAACGGGGAACTTTGTTACTGAGTTTTATAACAAGTATTGCACACGCTCATATTATGAGAATCTAGAATCAAAATATCTACGGCTTTCTGGGGAACGTCGGGCTTCATATCTTTCTCGAACCAAAGGCGATCGCAAACAGCGCAGGAAACACCGAATTTGTTTTGGATAAAACGAAAATTGAATTCGTTATCAGCGGACGGGAAATTCGTCAATACAGACATTTCGCGGCGGTCCGGTTATCGGAATGACGATTTTGAGCTTGTTCTTTAAACGAGCGTCGCGGTAACATTCTCGGCGTCGGACAAATTAACAGAATGACCCCCAGCCATAAGACATATACATGTCAAAAAAACACGATATGTCATACGAGTATACGTCGTACGGCCTAATATTGTCGCGGTACAATATTACGGTATATTAAATAGCATATATATATATTCATCGATATATCGATATAGAGATACAACTGCAACTGTTTTCGAGTCGAATAACCTCGTGACGGCTATGGTAATATATCGTGCGTTGGAATTTAATAATCCGCGTAATAACGCCATCAGGCCCCCGCGTATACGTATATTACCTATAATACATTAGTTATATAGTGTTACTGCACAAGAGGCGAACGCCTGTAATCGCATTTTCGGATTTATTAATCCGTAACGATAATAATATCGCGTCTATAACAATACACTGCGGGGAACGGGACACTCGTATTATTATTACACCCGCCCAATACTACTTATCCATTGTATCGCCGGCAACAATATAACCCAATTCAAAATGTGTATTAATTCGCAACTATATATATATATATATATTTATATGTGTGTGTGTACGCCGACTGCCAATTTACACAGGTAACGAAACAATAGCGAAACGCATGCTATATCATAACGTACATATGTGTATACATACATATATGTATAAATATACGTAGTATCAATATTGTCTACGAGTTCGCGCCCACGTTTCGCGTTATTGATGACATGTGTAAATATTCATTGGCCTATAGAAGATTTTCGAAGTGGGCCGATTGGGAAAAGGGGAACGGAGAGACTTGTGTCTAGCGGTAAGAAAATGGACGGTAGCCTCCTCCGAGGACAAATTTTCACCGTTCTCCCGCATCCCTCGCGGCCAACCGAGATCATTCGGCAGTTATTATTATCATTTTTTGTTTTTTTTTTTTTTTTTACATTCTATTATGAAATTTAAAAATAAAAAAAAGTTCTGTTAGCCACGTGTCTTCGAAACAATCGTCGATACGTACACAATACACTTACGATCCTTCTAATTTCCCAGTTTTTTTTTTTTTTTTTTGAGACGATTCGTTCTATAATCACACTACTAGCACACCGTCGTGCAAACCTGGCTTAAGAATAAAATATTTCCAAGTTTATCTCGATTTCACATTAAAGCCTTAGAGCTACACCTCGTTTTGAAATATTGTTAATATTAAAAAGCGATAAAAAAAAAAAAAAAAAAAATTATATTGTGGATTAATCAGATTACTACACACAAATTCTAAAACAAGATCACTAACTCAAATTTCCATTGAAAGCTATACTTTTTTGATTGTCGCGCACAAATATGTAGAGCAATTTTCTTAAAATTATGTCGTAAATAAAGTCATCTTGTTGGTCGTTCCACCAAGGATTCCATTTAATTATTAACATTTATATGTTACGTAGTGATCGACGCAAATCTACGCCTATACTATTCCATATAATATAAATAATTTTATCGAACAATTATAACCACAAAATAATGAAGTCAATTTCGTTTAAAACATGTTCACTTGTAATACCCGAATAATGTTATGTAATCGAACATTTATAAATTATAAAAATAAATTTAAAAAAAAAAAATTAATATTATTACAAATATCACTTATACGAGTAAATGCAAAACGCCATCTGTTGGTCACAGTTTCGCTGCAAAATGTCTGCGATTTTATAATTCCAGATGAACCCCCTGTAATTCCACGGGCGTATTTTCGGTAGTCTCCGAAAATGTAAGAAATTCGATTTTTTTTTAAGTGGTTATACATAAATTTATTTCGTGTTATTTTAATTCTACAAATATAAATTGAAATTATTTTTCATTACTAGGTATTTTTTTTATGTGTCAATGCTAATTTGTACCGTTCTTATAACTTTACTCCAACTAATGAATTTAAAATAAATATATTATATTATTCCCATATTAACTATTACGCCATAGTATGGTTCTAAATTAAACTAATTTCGCTTTAAAATCCTATGCATATTGATTATCGCCTATAGTTCTTATTTATCAATAAGAAAAAAGTAGTTTTACTACTTTGACGATAAAAACTAAAAATATTGAAATATATCTTTTCATCAGTACGAAGTAAAATGGACGTTGTTGAATAAACTCGTTTGCGAAATAGATAAAACAAATAAGATAATACTTGACACTATTCTACTAAAAAACGATTAAATTCTGATTTGCGTTTCTCATCGTATGAATAACATATTATACTTTATAAATCGGAATTTACCACTAAATATGCCCGTGGCCGTGATATAAATTCGATTAAATTTGATTAAAAGCCGTGTATAATTTTATTTATATATATATATATATATTAATTTTTGCGATTTCTTATTATTCGTGAATTATTATTTTATTAAACAACAGTCGGGCCGAACGTTTTTTTTTTTTCTTTTCGTTTATTAATATATTTTAATTTTAATCGTGGTATTTGGAATTATTTATTTATTGCGTTCCGCGGTTTTAAACATTTTCGCCAAAACAAACAACGACCCGAGGCGCGGTCAGCCCCGGGTCGTAAAACGAAGCAATAAAATCGGTTTTATTTATTTTTTTATTAACTCGTATTAAAATTTAATATCGAAGGCAACGGAAACGAACGTTCATTTGGAAAGACATCGGCGCATGTACGCCGGCGAATTAGATATTGGAATCCGATATCGAAAATGCCCATTCGGAAACGGATCAGCCGATTAAGAGTAGCCGGAGTGCGACGTGGGCGGAATACGAATTCGCATCACCGTGCACGCGAAAACCCGGATTTCGACCAAATTTGAAGGGGGTCTCGGCGAGTACAATCTGCGTACAGGTTAGGTCACAACCGATAAACAAAAAAAAAACTCACCTACCGCCGCCGCGTTAGGTATTTTACGAGGCCAGGCGTATTGAAAAACAAATATAATAATAACAATTCATTATTTACAATGTATAAGCGTACATTATGGACCCCTATAGTGTGTTTATTAGTTTCAAAATCGTTTTCAACTCGAACGGTTGAAAATACCGTACGGTAGTGCAAAAACGGGTGCAAACTGGTTCGTCATGCATATGCGAATCGCGAATTGCCATCCGCCGAAGACGTTTAAGCGTACGAGTCGCCGACGGAACTCTGTTGATTGCCATGTCCGGTCGGCCGCGTATATTTTGATATTTCGAAACCCCCCGGGTTTTACGCGTCTAAAGGTATAATGAATTATTATTACCACCCCTCCCCCCCCTGAATAATTTCGACAAAAACCGCCGGCCGCGGCATTATCGGATCGTTCGAAAAATGTCGCCGAACGTTGGATTTCTTGTCCCCCTATCGCAGTGCACCGCCGAAATCTCTCGTGTGTTCGATCTCGACCATCAAACTCCCTGCCGCGTACACGACCCCGTTCCCGCAATAAACCTCATATTATTGTGTCGGTCGGGCGGTACACACGTGCGACTATTATACGGCCGTATACAATATTATATATATATATTTTTATATATATTATACGAGCGACCGGATTTTCTTTTATCGCCGCCGCACCCAGTCCCGGGACGCACGGGCGGTGCGGCGGCGTGGGACGGGCTTCGAGAGACCCGGGCACGGTACCATCAGTATAGGTCTCCGCTGCAGAAGCCGCGCCATTAGTGCCGCGGTGGACGGAGTGAAGCGGATTTTGTTGGCACGGCACCCGGAGAGTCCCTGGCGCGAGCGATCGTCGTATGTCGGCGGCGGCGGCGGCGGCGGCGGCGGCGGATGCCCATAAAACCTTGTGCTCTGGCAAAACGTCGGGTTCTCTTCCGCCCGCCGTCCGCCGCGGTCGCGTAGGGCGGCGGGATAGGGGCGCGTTTGGGGGCGGGCGACAGGGCTCAACAGTCGCAGTTGTTTTGGCACCGGTCCCGCGGGTAACCGTTGCGTTTGTCGGCCGTCACCGCCGCCGCCGCCGCCGCCGCTGCTGCTGGCGGAAATCGAAAGGAAATGGCGGAGTTCAGGAGTGTAATACACCGCCGCCGTCGCCGCTCCGGTGTGCCGACACGCGCTCGGTTTTCGCTCTTGTTGGTGGTCCACACCGCGAAAATTCACTCCTCGCCGCCCTCCGTCGGCTGCTGTGCTGGCGAAGGCTAATGGTGTGGGGGCGGCCGCATGGCCGGCGGGTGGTGATTCATTGCCAACGCAATAATTGTCCGGGACCGAAACGAAATTATCGCCGGCCATCATGCACCAACGACCGGTGGTTTATCGCGCGCGGCCCAAAGATACACACCGCCACCGCCACCGAATTCGTTTCGGTCCGTTGAACAAGACGAGTTTTTATTTTTTTTTTTTTTTTTTTAAAAATTCCGACGAGTTATGTGCGTTTGCCGCGGTGAACTGTGTCGCGTATACTATCGCAACACCGCCGCCGACTCTCCCGTCGCGTCCTCTTGTTCTCCGCCAACCAAACACCAAACTCCTCTCACTCTCCTCCGTAGTTTTCTTTAGGTCGTAAAAGAAAAATAAAAAAAAAAAACAGCTCCTACCACTCCTCTCTAGTTTTCATCGCGTCGCGACTGTTTTAAATATATTATTTCGTACCCGTCTCCCGCACTGTTCGGCTGCTTCTATTTATACGGAAAACCGTTTGTTTTATTTATTTATATATATATATATATATATATATATATATTGTACTTTTTTCAAAAAGTTTCTCGAGTTATCCAGAAAATATATTGTAATTTACGATATAGCCGCCGTATCGATCGTCTCGTTTTCGACTCTTCACGACGGTGGCGAAAATAGAAATCTATCGCGACGCGGTAACTTGAAGATAAATTCTAATCAGGCACCACTCGTATCGCAGTCTTCGAACATAAGGTCACTCCCTTCCTCCAACCGGTCCGCTGGAAATTATCCGCTCATTTGAGCGATACCGTTTCAAATTGTCACCACATTTGTGTAGAGCGCTGCTGGTTAGACGGTTTTGAGGTTAGGAATTATATATATATATTTTTTTTAAACATTTATTAGAAAAATATACACTCTGTTATATGGATTACAATACGCATATGAGCGTGTACATGATAAATAATATACAAGAGAGCTCGATAATAGTAGCTACCCAGCAGTAACACTCAGACGCGATAATAAGGAATTTTATAGAAAAAATTAATGAAATACCGTCTATATGATCACCGGTAAAGACTCCGGATTTACAATACGTACATAATTGTTTTAAAATCGTAATTTATTTTGGTAACATTTTTCTTATTAATACGAACGCCCGTCGATCATCGTTGTTTAACACTGTTCTGACCTAACCTTAAAACCGTATGTCAAGCAGCGCTCAACTTTACAGCGGCAACATTTTAAACATATTCGCCCATTTAAACGGAACACTGTTAAGGCAGAGATGTCCGACAATATCTTCTAAGACCGCGGCCCGTATAGAAATAAATCTGATAATATTTATCGCCCGCCGTATCGTTATCGTCACACATATACAGGGAATAAAACAAAAACCGTTTCGCCGGCGACGCCTAATACTTTAAGTATATACGAGCGCCGGTGGGTTAGCCAAAAATCTTCCCGATAATATTTTCCATCCAATCATTCCCGTTCGGCGAAACCAAATGGGATTTTCCTAAAACTTAACTGCTTAGTTACATTGTATACGTATATAATATAAAAACAATATTATTTATGTACCAGGCTGTATAATATATACAGACATATATATATATATATATATATATATATATATATACTTAAGTTTTAACGAACGTTATACAAATGGCGGGGATTAAATTGGGTTTCTTTTTTATTATCATTATTATTATTATTACTTGCATTATAATGTAATGCTCGCTATTTTAGCGTCGTAAAATTTGATGGATTTAATTTATTAAACGATTTTGTCGGCAGTAAATATCGCTCCAGCGGAAATAAAAAAAATATATTCCGAAAAATAAACAAATTACATTTAATTTTCTAATGTTTTGGACATAATATTTATTTTTACTAGACTCATAACGAACAAGAACGTTTTGTGTGAGATGTTATAGAAATTATGACTTTCAACAAATTATTGAACATTATATTTTTTGAATAAAATACAAACATTTATTCATCGAACCTAACCTATATTGTATATATAGTATACAAATACCTAATCCTAACTTTAAACTTATAAATATAATTTTGGTTTTTTACTTTTTTTAATTTTTGTGAAGAAGTTGATGATGTTTATGATGTTTCACTAACTATGATGTTTCACTTAGATGTGTGTGTTTTTTTTTTTTTTTTACATCATTTGGTTTTTGTCAATTTTAATGTATTTTAAGAAATACTTTAAAAAATTAGAAATTTCCGCCTGGTGGTACTTTACTCGAAAAAAAAATGTCTAGATTCTCAGCAGTGTTTCGTAAAAAATTTAAAAAGAAAAACCCACAACAAAAACGATACATCGTTATTCGTTTATAATTGGTTACAATGAAAAAAAAACACGACCAGATAGTATGATCTTACTAGTTAACCGAGCTTCTCTCAGAATCGTTTTTTCTTTTATTTATTTTTTATTGCAACGATTTATCGATGCCTTTAGTGTGCATAAACTAGATTACCCTGTAGCCTATTTGCTTCGCAACTGTGGCCTTCTCGTGGTGCGAAGTATTATTTGTTTAGTTATTTTTGTCATGATCATGATTCGAATAGCGTAAACATAATATATTAAAAAAATTCGTATCGTAAACTTAAATTATGGAATCGCAAAATACGGTTTCTTTTACATAATTCAATAGGAAACGATATCAATAAAATATATAAGGGGACGATGAAATCCATGATAATATTATGTTAATGTATTGTTACGGTTTCGCACAACTGTAAAAGTTCAGAAGGAAAAGGGACATACGATGGAAATCGAATAAATGAAAACAGTTGGCTGCACGTAATGAATGTGTCACGCGATGGAAATGACGTCGAAATAATTCGTATTAATTATTTATAATAATTACAGTATAGTTTTAGACGATTTGCCCGTATACCAATATACGAACGGAATTGAAATTGCGCGGTTAATAATTTATCGCCAAGTACATTTGCCGATTTCCAATACGCAATAATTTTCGAAATTATTTATGGAAGATTAAAGACCGCCGCCGTTGAATTTATACGCGTTGATCGATTATTATCGAACGTTGGGCTGAAAAATGTCCACTCGCACACGGGACCTAAAGAGATAAAAGAACCTATTTATATAAAATGTCACTGATAAACGTCGTCTCGCGAATAGTGCTCTCGAAGTTTCTCCTCGGAATTTTATTTTATTTTAGTTTCTTTTTTTCTGTTGCCGTTTCCGCCCATCGTATAATACAAGTGTCTTTTTTACTTGTTCCGCCCGACTGACGAGCGGAGCTATACTGCCGCCGAAATAAGTACACGTGTTCTACTAATTTTTCACCGTGAACGTTTTATTGTCGCTATTATTTTTAAACGACGAGACAATATTTTGCGTTTGTTTCCGAAATAATTGATTGTTAAACTCTCTGTAAAACGGTAGACCCGTCGAACGTGAAAAATGAAATTCATAAAACTTTACGTTTTCCGTCGTAGCTAATATAGAGTATATAACTCAATTGTACTCGGTGCAAATTGCAGGTCTGTAAGATTATTTTAACCCGAGTTATTACAATAAGGAATAACGGAATATAACGAAACGATTGCCGTACATTTTACCGTTTTGCCTGCGTTTATCCCCTGGTTATTCCCAATTAATAAGAAAACTATAACGAAAATTAAAAAAAGTGACCCAATCAATGGCACCAACTAGATGCAAAATGTTTTCAAAAAAAAAAAAAATATCTACTCAGGAAAATCAGAGCAGGCTGTCTGGTAGATAAGTTGTCTACGGATGGAAAAAAAAAAAACATACACCTTAGTAAAACCAATACATTTTTCTAAAATTTATATTTTTATTATTATCGTAGACGTATGCGCGGAACGCACGCAGACTAAAAGCTGGTATTTTGCCACGTTTGTTCGAAAATAGCGTGGCATTCGCCGAGTTTCACTGTATATAGAGTTAGAATATAATATTCTATATGTTAAACACAAATTATATATACGGATCGGGATAAATATGGTCCCGGCGTTGTTGGGCGAATAACGCGGTGGAATTCATAATAAAAATAATAAAAAAAAACTGACAAATCCGCCGCCGGAACACTTGAAAATCCATAACACAAACCTCTCCAAAGTGCCCATCCCTCTCCCCTTGACTGCCCCGTGTGTGCGATTTGTCTTTCGGATTACGTGTTCCCGGACGACGCGGTCGCAAAGGTTCCGATACATTAATACCGCTCGTATCCGCCGGTATTTTTCTCATATACGTCCCATCCTCCGCGAGGTCCCCGAACAAAGGATCTGGCTGTATAGTGTAACTATACAATTATTTGCTCTGAGAATCTGTTAAATGTGTATGCAGTGGTTCCCTTAAAATTACTGAAATACGCTCTTAAAATATGCTCTAATAGCGTAAAAAAAAAAAAAAAATATACCAAAAATATTCCAGATTATGCCAAATAAAATGTTATATACAGTTATATCGTTTGGTCATGAAAAGCACATGTTTTCGACCAACCAATAAAAATATGCAATTGCGTACATATTCCGGCCCTAATTATAACCAAGGGGACTCTGATACTGACCAGGAAATTGTCCAGAATCCGTGTGTGATAAACCGTATTTTTTAAAAATCCACCTTCCATATTCAACATTTCAGGTCTCTGGACGCTATATTGTAGAGGGTTTGTCACATTTTCTACAGAATTAGTTGTAAGTATTTTTTATATATACAGGGTCTGACAGTGAAACAGGACGGATTCTATATATATAAAAACTATTTAAAGAATAAATTTATTTTTATTTTATCAAATATAAATACAGGAGTATTTGCGTTACCATTTGATGTTCAATATATAGAAAACTGTTTTCTATACACTACGTTCAAAATGGCCAGAGTTTTATTCAAACACGTCGTGCTTTTCGACAATATTCCGAAATACTAACCAACCAGCCTCTTCCATCAGATTATGCAATTCGACCGTGGGTTAAAACCTCGAGCAAACTGATTCGACGCCAAAAAAAAATAGGTGGAAATACAAGAACAGTTAGAACCCCTGCCAAACATCGAACGTGTTTTCGACGGCGATACAAAAATACGCTGTTGGGCCATACGTCACGCCGTACGTCTTGCAACGAATGACGTATCAGTGAGAAGGATTCTCCGCCTGGATCATTATTTTCATCCATACAAAATTCAGATCGTGCAATCTCTTAATCAATGTGACTATTAAAAATGAATCCGATTTTGTGAGTATATGATCAGGAGGTTTGAAGAAATTGATGACCGAGTTAGCAATTTATAGATGAACGATGTGGCACACTTCAACCTATCGAGATTTGTGAACAAACAAAACTTCAGATATTAGTCAGATGTAAACCCTAGTTTACTTCATGAAAAACCTCTTCATTTTTATTAAGTTGCAGTACGGTTCGCGGTTTCGGCAAACGGAATAATCGGCCCATTTTTTTTTACGAAAATACAGCTGAAAATGCAGTAATTGTTAATTCTAAACGATATGTTTACAATGATTCATAACTTTTTTACGCCACAACTTGCCCTTTTCCCAGCGAATGAACACACATTCTTCCAGCAAAATATAGGCAATAGGTAACATTTCGAGAATTTCAATGAATGCTGTGAATGCTATGTTCTCAGGTTGCGTCATTTCACGGAACGGGGATATTCCATGGCCCCCCTGCTCTCCCAATTTAACGTCTTGTGATTTTTTTTTTTTTTTTTTTGGGGGGGGCTTATTATTAATTGGGTAGTTTTCAATTGAGATTTAGAGCGTGTATATTGGATTAACTGATGACCGGGTACTCGTGCAATTTGCGCACAAGGTTCGTCATAAGTCGTTCGTACGGACACGCAATAATATCAATTAATCCGTAGTGGTGATTTCTTGACGAAAATCGTGCGGCGCATAATGTCCGGAATTTTTTTCCCGATTAATGCGGATAAAACACGTCCGAGACGAAAACAAAAAAAAAAAAAAAAACGGACAGTATGACCGTGACGAATTGCGCATCGACAACGGCGATGTATTAATTGATAAAAAAATTTGACGAAAACACGTCGCCCGGGATCGTTTTTCGCACGGCACGTACCGCCGGCAAACGGCAAATAGCCCGGCGCATACAATGGCATACGCTAACCCAGTGATGGGCAAACTTTTTTAATGGGGGGCCACAAAGTTTAAGAAATTCTAGAGGAGGGCGAGAATTATAGAAAAAATGCATTTTGTGTTTAAGCTCTATTAAATCATATAATAGGCATGCAAGATATATGGAATTGTTTTTGATTTTCCGAAATAATATTTTCGAAAGCAGGTTCCAGCTGTGACGAAGCAACTTTCAACAGCGAGAGAAGGTGTTGTTCATCAGTCAATCGATTTCTGATTGAGTTTTTCCGCAATTTCACGGTCGAAAAAGTCTGGGAAATATAATATTAATATGAACGAAAATAGAAATTATATACCTATTATCGTAGTACCTACTATCTACCCACACCACGCCATGAGGGTAAGACCGCGCACAGTCCGAGGCAATCCATTTATATGTTTAAAACTATTTTCTTCGATAATTTTCCGAATATTTCGGGAATATTTTTATACTATACGGGCCATATATACTATCCATGTCGATGGACCCTCGGCGGGCCGGATTAAACACTTTGGCGGGCCGTACTTTGCCCATCACCGCGCTAACCGGTTAACATTTACGCCCGCGTTCCCGCCGGATCCCGTCGAATCCGGGCCGGCGTCCCGCGCATCGCGGCCCGTATTGTAATGCCCGTGCCCGGGGGCAGTTTTTCCTTACTACTCTTGACCGTACTAGAACAACTCGTAACTATCTGCGTACACGTGTCTGTATCTGTATCGTTTCTGCGCAACGCGATTCGGTCGTTTAACTCCCGCAAGACCTTAAAAAAAAAAAAAAAAAAAAAAAACGAGACTCGGGGCTGGGTCCCCGAGTACTCATCGTAATAATATATATATATATGGAAACCTCCGTTCCGCCATTAAACGTTACGTATATGCTAATTGCCAAATTAGTTAACTCGATTACGGGCGCGTATATTACACCGCGACTCCCGACCCCGGTCGCGGTTCCAACGTGCCGCCCCGTCGCCCCGCCGGCACACTCGACAATTCGGTTTATAATGTACAACGACGTCTCGCGCGCACCACTCGGAGACCCCGGCCGGCGCGATTTATAGGTACCATTTGCATAGCTAATCCGCGTTGAATTCGCTCGTTAACCGCGGCGAACGGAAAAAAAAAAAAAAGAAAAAAAAAATGGTTTATCGAATCGTACGTAGTACGAATGTAATATACATAATTGTTTTAGCGTACGGTTTTTCCCGGGGCCCCTTCCCCCCCACGCCTTTTTTTCGTCGCCGTTCCACGCCTTCTATTGTCGCCGTATTACGGACGTTATCGTTAGCGGTTAACAGTTGCCGGTAATATTTTGTCACCCTCCTCATTTCGTCGCGTCCCGCGCCGAAAATCCACCGAATCACGGATTTGCCGTAAATTTATCTCACGGATTCCAAAAATCTTGTGTTTCTACGAGTAAAACAACGTTTGCCGGGCCGGATGAAAAGTGCACCGAACGGTTTGCACGGGCCTGTATTGAGCAGACAGTGGAACGAGTATGGAGGTGGCTCATGCATGTTCTGGGCCGGTTAGGTATTTCCATCGACAGCAAAGACCGAGCACAGGAGTGCGTTTCCCGGAGCGGTGGTTTTCGCGGACGAGGATCGCTGACTTCGAATCGATACATCACCGAGATCCTAGATGAGCATGCGATACCATATGTGGTTTTTGTTGGCGATGATTTCATATCAATGCGCGACAATGCTCGTTCCCGCACCGCATTAATTGTAAAGAATTATACGGAAGCGGTTGGGATCCCTGTCATTCGCCAGTCGGCGAAAAGTCCGAACCTCGACCCAATAGAGCACCGCTGGGATGACTTAAAACGACGAGTGCGGTCACGTGATCCTGCCCCAATAACCCTCCAAGACCTTCAAGGTGCCGTTGTTCCGGAATGGAATAAAATTCATCAAGATTGTATGATCGTACGACTGATAAAATCCATTAAAGATCGTATGGAAGCGGCAATTAAAGGAAAGAGGAGGTAACACTAGATTTTAAATAACGTTTTCGTAACGGTTTTTATTTTTGTATAATGTCTATCGTCTGTTTCTGTTTGTAAAATTTTACCAAAATAAAATTTGTTTTCTTCTTCTACGATTAATTTGTTTTTTTTTCTTTTCTTACACCGATAAACAAAACCACATACCATTTACTTGTTTTTCAAGTTTATTCAATGACCTTTTAAATGATGTAGTATAACAGTACCCTCTTTATTTGATAAAGTGTAGTTAAAATTACTTTGAAAAATAATTTGCAATAGGTGCGATTTTTGTGACGCCGAGTGTATTAGAGCGTAATTTGCACGATTTTCTTGTACTTGTTTTTTTAATAAATTTCTATTTGTGATGTATTTAATGGTTTTAACAATAATAGTTTTATGAGAAATTAATTAAAGAATTTTAAATCACAATTTTAAAATCCGTAATTTGGATTAAAAAAAAAAAAAAAAAAGGAAAAAACATGCGAAGATTAATACAACACATCGAAGAGGTTGGAGCTCAGAGAGGTTTGCATAGGTGCATATTTTTTAAAAGTGGCCGAATGGCTTTAATTTTTTTGTTATATTTAAAATTTGAGAGTGCTCGGGTTTTATAACGGTGTAGCGATCCAATGGGCCGGGGTGGGCTTCAAAATTTGTGACCGAAATGGAGCTTTAAGGGGCCGGGCTTTTGGTATCTCGGGGCGGGCTCTCTAATAATTTAGGTGACGTTCCCAAAACGAGGGCCGTGTGCAGAACGCGTGCCAAACCGTCGGTCGTTCACCTCGGGAAAGTGTCTAACGCCCGATAACTTATTCACTAGATCGCGCTGTACATCGTCGATTTGAAGACCAGAACGAATTGATAATCCGTAAAACATTGCAACGTTGAATTGTTGTACCTAATATAAAACAATTGAATTTTTTTTAATTTTTTAATCTTAAACGACGATAATCCGTGGCTTATTAAAATTATATATTACTATTCATCTAAAGCTAATAAGATTTATTTTTTTTTTATTGTATTCCTTTAATATTCAAAATACTTTTCGCAAAGTATTCAGAAAATTTTTTTTATAATTCTATTATATGTACACAAACATATTCAGAATACTTTCTATAAGTATTTTATCTGAGTCTCCGTGTCGGTTTACCGGATCGGACCACAGAGAGCTCCTAGCGAGACCCTCAGTACCTTCCTAGTCCAACTATGCTCGACCTTTGTTAGTTACTTTGAAATTAAGCGAATTATGTGATAAATATAGAGGACAAAATTTCCAAAGTATGTGGATAATATTATATGCGTTATCTAAAATACTAGTCAGAAATATATTTACAAGGATTGGAACAAGTGAAAAAAAATAATATCATTTTGTATTCGTAAATAATCGATTTTTATATTTTTGACCTTTAAAAATACTATTTTGTTTAATTCACGATTAGCAAACATACTCGTGACAACGACATTACAGAACGACGTGCACATTGATTTGAACGTGTATTCAAATATATTCGCGTTGAGAAAATAACGAAATTTTTTTTTTTTTAATGTCTGCCCTTGATATGCTTGTTCAAAGTCCTCTCAGTATAATATGGTCTAGGTGATTTTATATTAATGTAAAATAATAATAATAATAAAAAAAAAAAAAGCATTGTAGATAAGACGCACGTGTTTAAATCGCTGTTTTCACGACGAAACCTAATAATATATATTGGAATTTATAATATAATCTTAAAAACTGATTTAACATCACATCAATCACGTTTAAAAGTGATATTGTTAAGTAAAGACTGAAAAAAAAAAATCATTAATTTATTCAACAAACTCAAATTATTGGATCCGTGGTGATAAATCTTTAAAAAAAAAAAAAAAAAGTAGCTACGCATCAATCAAGTAAAGAGGACACGTACTAATAATATTGTGTATCTATAATATATACGATATAGCCAATATAGGACATTTTCCGTAATAATATTTTTTCTGTTTAAAAAGAAAAAAAAACACTATAAATAATTAGTGAGTACAAGTCGAACGGTTCCAGGGAGTCTCCCCATCACGTTTAAAAAAAAAAAAAGTTCAATTATAGGTCAGACAATTTGATTAACAATATTATCAGTGTAGTTTTACTGGATTTTTTACGTTGATAACACTGATTCTTGTTAGTTTAGATTATGTATTTTGAATTTAATATAATTACTAAATGTTTAATTTGTAAATAAGTATATTGAACAGGCTTGTATCAGATTAAATGAAAACAGTTGTATCGCATTCAGTCTACCCTCGTACAATGGTTGCACTGAGCAGTGGCGTGGCGTCGACAGTATTGTATTGGAGCAATTGTTACTTGAAAATTTCTCAGTGGATGTGCATTAGATTTAGTAAAAAATCGTCTAACAAGACTATTATAATAAATAAAAGAATAATCGCTAAAGTAAATTATACGTAGAAAAGTTAATTGTATTGTAAATACACAGAGTGTTATAAAACATTCACTGATAAATAAACATATGGGGATTTTTTTTTTTTTTTTATAAATGTTAAATTGGTTATTGTGGTGGCTTATAGCGATTTATTAGGCTTTCGGGTACCTTGTGGAATATTTTCTCCGGACTTACGATTAGTTTAACACGCCACTTGGTTATGGTCGACGCCAAAACACATAGTTCGGGCTACATTTCATCGTAAAAGTGTACCTTGTGAGAATTTTAAAATTTGCCCCCCGACTGCCCACGGGGCGAACTTGTCCCGGACGAACCGGCATCCCACATCCCGAACACAGGCAACTGAAAGCAAAATATATTCGGATTTAGATAATACGGTAGTATATTCAATTAAATAAACGACCGTATTTTCGTACACTGTTGTATTGTTGTATAGTCAAAGTGCTCGCTTTGCTCGGCGGCCGTATATTGCGTAGAGGAAATGAAAACCCGGCAGGGAATTTATTATTATTATTATTATTATATTGCATTTGAAAAACATAATATTAGCGGAGTTTCGGTCCGAAAAATCGGATTTCGTCTCTCGTCTCGTTTTCCGTCTACCGTAATAATAATAATAATTCTAACCGTACGACCACCGGGCAATAACCGGGGTTACGTTTTTTTTTTTTTTTTTATATATATATATTTTTTTTTAATAATAATATCCCATATATGCACGTTTTACAAGGGACGCGGAGGCCGGGACGGTACGTAAATTATATAATTTCGTTTCCGGGAGCTTTAATTATAATATATAATATGTATTTTATTTTATTTTTTTCCATCCATGAAGGGGTTTTTTTTTTTTACTTGACCCCCCTTCCCCCCGGGTATACGCAATCTAACGGCGGTATCTCTCCCGTTCTCTATAATAATACGCAGAGCCGCCGATCTCCCGAATAGATCGTTTTAATTAAACTCGACCGCGCGCACACTGTGGGAGAGACTCCAATTTAACGGCCGGTATTACGGCGACGTTTGGCGGACATTTTTTTTTCTCTCTCTCTCTCTCTCTCTCTCTCGTTCTCCTCCTCTTTCTCGCACTCGCTCGGTCTGTCTCTCGCTTTCCTCTTGCCGCACAAAACTATTTCGGATATCCACGCGCGACGAATTCTCGCCGGGTGTTTTCAAAGGGATTCAAAGGGATATTATATACGCGTATACGCGTGTACGCTCCGACAACGACGACGACGACGAGGACGACGCCGACGACGACGACGACGCGGACGACGACGACGACAACGACAACGACAGCAACAACAACAACAACAACAACAACAACAACAACAACAACAACTACAACAACTACAACGACTACAACGACTACGACGACTACGACGACTACGACGACTACGACGACTACGACGACTACGACGACTACGACGACTACGACGACCACGAAAACAGTGTAAAATATGCTTTGTTCTCAGAGCGCACGAGTAGATATTTTACACTGCGCGCGGTACCGCTATACAGACGTAGGTATAACATTATAAATCGTGTTTGTGACAGAATATACGTACATACGTCGTGCGCGTATATAGTATTACATGAATTATTATCGTTATTTAAAACGGGTCACAATTGGGTGTGCGCGCAGGGGTGGGCGCGATCGTTTTTAACGCGAATCCGCCGTGGCGCAAGACATTTTCTTAAACGTTACGATATTTGTTTAACGCTTGCGTGGGTACACACCGTGTGTGCGCATTGTAAATTTAACGAATAAATATATTTTGAAATTTCAATACATTTGCACCAGCACTGGTTTTATTTCCCTCGGTGTCGCACCACGGCGTTAACTTTTCGAAAAACTATCACAATACATGGGGTTTTAGGTGAATTTTTGTGCAACAACACTAATTTAAGTAGGTGTACGGCTTAATGTGAAATTTCACGGTTTTTTTTTTTTTTTTTATAAAATTTTGATCTTACGTCGCCACGTGTTAATTATTTTTGACCAAGCTCGAACTTTATAGACACGATTTACGGATGTTTTGGAAAAAATTTCTGCTCTGCGTTCATCAACATTAACAACTCCAAAAATAAGTGGCACTCTAATATATATGTATATATATATATTTGTACATTAGAATACTATGTATTTTAAATATTTTTCATAAAAAAATTGACTGTTTTTGTGAGAAACACGACGAGTCAAAGATTTGAATTTTCCGGTAGACAATAATAACGTTTTTTTTTTTCTAAAAAAATATAGTTATATTATATATAACTAATATTATATATAATCGAATATTTTGATGCATCGCGATTGTTTTTTTTTTTTTTTAAATATTCTAATACGTATTCTGAATACATGTTTGCATAATAATCGAATATGTAGTTATTCCTAATATATTTCCGCTCATTTATTCGAATACAAAAAAAAAGTATTCTATACAGTATTGATGCACTAGGTCAATAATATTTAACGCCCCTTTTAAACACGGGTGAAAATTAGATTCAATTTCAAACCCCTACCAAAACGATTCTGAGCAGATTAGTATTAGTAGTACGTATCTCGTGTTCTTTCATTTGTAACCAATGTAATTTATGTTATTTATTTTAATTGTATAGAAAGTATGTTGAAAATCTAGAAATAATTTTCGAGTAAAATATCGCCAAGTGGGAAATTCGCATCTTTGGACGTACTACGTAGAGAATTGGAGAATTTTACCGAATAGTGTGTTTTTAATGAATTGTTTGGAATAATTGTCGAGAATGTAGGGTTAATAAAAAAAAAATAAAAAAAAAAAAAAAAAACTGAAACAGTTTGACTAACCGGAAAAACGCTTTTGGATATTTAAAACGGTATAAAATATATCGAACGGAATAATATTACGTCGTCAATCATCGTGAAATAATATTAACGGATATCGGTTTTCATTATTCGTACGGCAAATGTGAAATCATGTAAAAAAAAAAAAACCAACAACAACTGGTTGTCCCGTTTAAATTTTGCGCCCCTGTAAAATTTAGTCGTCCCAGGGCGTCCTTGACCACCCCCACCCCATCCTATCCCTCGTCCCGTTGCCCCTTTCCCGTAACGCGACCCAGATTCTTAAGCAAGTCTGCTACTTGGGTGTATAGAAATATTCGTCCGTGTATACAGTCGGCCGAAATAAATAAACAATTTCGAAAATATAAAACGCCCGTCGTCCCGTACACATTATATATTATAACTTTTGCGAACGTGATCCGAATAACTCCGGGCTGAATCGAGTAAGTATAATAATATAATAATAATAATAATAATAATAATACCGGCCGTTATCCGAACGGTTTATCGGTGACCGTTGTGCTCTATAAATACGGAACGGTACACCGAGGTATAATAATAATAATAATAACGATCGTAATCGTTAAATTAAAAAAAAAAAAAAAATAAAATAAAATAATAATAATAATAACTACAACAACAACAATCCCCGCGATACCTATCTTTCGCGCACCTAAATCCAAAAAAAGAGAAAAATGATACCGCCAACGTATTTTTATATTTCGACGGACGGCGCTACGTATTTTCGGCGGGCAAAGGATTTGGCGGCGGTGGTAGGTATAATATCGTTTTATTTTTATCGGTCAAGTCTGTGCGGGCTGTTCGAAATACAACGGTACGACAATAACAATTATAATAAAGATTTACATCCGAAAACGTTTATGACGTTGTGCCCGGCGGAATACACGTTTGTGTACCGTCCGCGTTAGAGGGGGAAAAAAAATAAAATACAAACGAATCGATTACGGTATTGTTAATTATATCCGATATACACTAAAACGTCTTGCCGAAATCGCGGCGCAGACGATAGGCACACCGTGTTCGGACGCTATGCAATCGAATACGAGGGGACGAGTGGAAATCGTATTTAAACGCGTCCGTTGTAAAATCCAATTGCCGTATTGTCTGACCGTCAAATACGGCGAATACAGTCGGGCGCGAGTGGGAAATTTGCCGAAGGATATTCGGTCCTCCTAATACGAACAATACGAGAAACACCTTACGTCATGATAACTCGAAGTTGAAGGGGGATAAAAATTCACCTCGAGATATGTATTATTCGAGATACCTAACTAGAATTTATCAAAATAAAATAAATACTTCGAGTTACCTAGGTAATGAAATATAATTTTAAAATTTTACGATAAAAACGTTATGACAAATATAATACATTTATGTTTATACATAAATGCTATACAAAAAATAAATATGTATTATTTATGAGATACAGTAGAAAAATAATTTGTTATTAATTTTTGGTTTATTGACAAAATCTTCTAATTTGCCTATGGATTCGAAAATAGAAGTGTCCACGCCTTCGACAGATTCAACAAATTTGTTTAAAATATCCGCCTTATTTTTTAAAAATGTCGACAGCGTATTCGGAGGAATATTAAATTCGTTTGCGATGTCTTGTTTTTTCCGGTTACTTTTCTCTCCCAATTGTATCACATAAACTTTGTCAGCTATAGTTAAATGGTTTAACTTTCGTTTTTGAGACATGTTTAAAAAAATTCAAAAATACGCACGACAAACACGACAGGTGGAGTGTACACACATACTAACCAACCATACTTATTATTATTGTGTGTGCGCTAATAATCAGTAATCTTTATTATACAGTACTGAAGTAGATAAAACATAATAATTATCACGACATACCCAGAATATCCAGATATAGCAGATATAAAAATATACATCGACTGTGCTATTCATCACATTTTTATATTCGAGTTAACAAGACTTATAATATATTGAGTGTTATTATAATTTCTAGGGGAATTAAAAAAAAAATGGAGTTGTCGAGTTCTTCGAGTTATCGAGGTTCGAGTTATCGCGACTCGACTGTATTAAAACAAATTAAGAAAAACTCACTTTTATCATTGTAACAAAATGCGAGCAATGTTTTTTCAGCGTATATTTAAGATAATTTTAGATTCTGCGAGGGACCGATGGGTCTTGTGGTTTTACACTGATGTTTATTTTATATGATTATTATTATTTTTTTTTTTTTTCTGTATACACTCTTTCCACCGGAAGGTTTTATCCGGTCCGTACACTAATTTACTGTTCCCGGTATCAAATTTTGTCTAGTTGGTACTTTGGAAAGGTGATTATTCGATATGCCTATTAGTTTTTAACCGCGGTAGAAAAATGCTAACGAAAAATGACGAAAAACCGGCACAAACACGGATGTCGTCAAACTCGAGTTTGTTTTATTTGTTTTGATTTCTAGGTTACTGTGGCAACATTGAAAAAACACGGTTAATACTACTACATCGCTCAGAATCGTTTTTCGTTTGCAATTTATCGTCGCGTACGGATAAAAACTAAATTCATATCTATACACCACTTTCCCGACTTCCCGCCTACAAACAGTGATCCGTTCGCGGTGCGAAATATGTACGCCTATGAAATACCTAGTCGGCTTTAAATTAAAACTTTGTGTGACTTTTAACATTGTCGAAACTACGACGGAAAAAATATTACATGGGTTTAATCGATAAAAGTATATTATTACGGTGCTGTGTATTAATTTTCTACCGCAACAGCGGCGTACGCAGAATTTTTCAACTGTGGGATAGAAAATCAATCAATTGTCACAGGTTTTTAAAATAATATAGGTCAGTAGGTGCATTCATAGTTCCTACTGACAATAAACATAAAATATACACAATTAATAAAAAAAAAAAAAAAAAACCTTAATATTAGAGCAAAAATAGACAGTAAAATACATAATAATTGTATTTCGTCCAATCTGATCATTTTGCCGACAATTCCACGATATCTTTGAACATATTTTTACTGTTTACGTCTGCATTGTGTCGAAGTTCGTTCAGCGCACACCGCGAATCATCGTTATGTCGGACAAATCTTGCCGCCCTTTTTTTTTTGCAATGGATATGCGATCCTCGGTGATAATTGCAAAACAAGTGTTTATAAACGTGTCTACACCTCTGACAAATGAAAAATTATCGTTACAACGACACAACCAACTAAAATGGCGAGGTTATTGAGTTGTTTACTTACGAATATAGTGTATTTTTTTTTTTCTTTCGTGTCAGGCATCGTATATTTAAAATTAAAATAAACGTGTACAGTATAAAACAAAACGAAATAAATAATATCAAATATGTAAAATATGAATAATAATAACAACACTCTAATGCAGTGATGGGCAAACTTTTTTAATGGGGAGCCACAAAGTTTAAGAAATTCTACAGGAGGGCCAGAATTATAGAAAAAAATGCATTTTGTGTTTAAGCTTTATTAAATCATATAATAGGCATGTGAGATATATGGAATTGTTTTTGATTTTCCGTAATATTTTCGAAAGCAGGTTCCAGCTGTGACGAAGCAATTTTCAACAGCGAGAAAAGGTATTCATCGGTCAATCGATTTCTGATTGTGTTTTTCCGCAATTTCACGGTCGAAAAAGTGTGGGAATTATAATATTAATATGAACAAAAATAGAAATTATATACCTATTATCGTAGTACCTACTATCTACCTACACCACGCCATGAGGGTAAGACCGCGCACAGTCCGAGGCAATCCATTTATATATTTAAAACTAATTTCTTCGATAATTTTCAGAATATTTCGGGAATATTTTTATACTATACGGGCCATATCCATGTCGATGGACCCTCGGCGGGTCGGATTAAATACTTTGGCGGGCCGTACTTTGCCCATCACTGCTCTAATGTAATGGTAACAAGTATTGCATATGTACATTGCAAATTAATTATATTTTTTCTTTTGTCCAGTATACGGCCGTATTTACCGCCTTCTTGTTGCTTACCATAGGGTCCTCCTTTGTACATGGGCTTGGCCCTCCCGGGCAGACAATTAGGTGTGACGTTGTCTGCTCTTGTCCGCATATGCAAGTTATGTCTTGATCTCTGTATCCCCATTTTCTCATATTTTCTTTTGTCCGTCCTACACCAACACGCAGTCTGTTCAGTGTCTTCCATACCGGCCAGTCTAGGTAGTTACCAAGAGATAATCCATCTGATGGCTCCGTCCATCTTTTACCGTTGGTGTCCGTTATCAGTTTTTTCCACTCATCTAGCCTGCTTAGTAAGAGTGTTTCCGTTAGCTCTTCAATTACCTTTAGGAAAGACTTTCTTGATTCCAGACGGGAAGTGGGGTCATTTTGGCCGTACACGGGGTGCCTCGTGTCTCTTTTTTTGTTTACCGCGTTCGATTTTAGAGGATATCGGACGTCGAACTGGTGGTGGTGGGATACCTGCCAGTAAATAACCATTGTCCATTGGTGTGTTTCTTAGGCATCCTGTGATTAGTCGACATGTTGTATTTAAGGCCAATGAAACTAATAAAACTAACTAACAAATATACTCTGTCCTTACTATTTCGTTACGGTCGAAAATTGAAAAATGTAAAAAAAAAATTTAAAATTATATTAATACGGCCAATGGGGATGGGAATCCATTCCCTTAGATGGTCCCACCCCACCACGTAATCCGCTGTCCCGCAATACATGCGTATATTCCCGGCGACGGTCGCAGGATATGCAAATCCGCCGCTGCGGCACCGTGAACCGAACAATATAATGAACACAGTTCGACGGGTCGAAAAAATAGAAGAATAGAATGGGTAAAAAAAAAAAAATAATAATAAGTTTATTTCCGAACGGTCAGATTGTTACGGGCGCGAGCGCGCGCGTGTGACGGCGGCTCGTCGTGAATATTAAATCCACTCCGGGGAAACATTATAACCCCGGCAACGCCCGGCGGGAAATGAAAAGAAAAATGAGAAAAAAGAGAAAAAATAGAAAAAGGAATCAATTTATATTGCGATGACCGCCGTCGCCGTGCCGATTTAATCTTTAATCGCCCGTTATCGTGAATACGTAAAAGCCGGCCGCCCATTACCGACCCCGTTGCCATTGTGTTTCGGCTCACACTATACGCGGATTCCCGTGTATAAAAAAAATGTAAAATAAAAAAAAATAAACGTGTGTGCTTGTGTATGTCTGCGAGCGGACGATTTCCAAGATCCGACTTAATTTAATCTTGTAAAATGTGTTTTGCCTTTTATTATTATCGTATCGGCAATAAAACACAAAACACGCGGATGCGCTGCAGTTTCCGAACCGGCGGCGGCGGCGTGCTCCATATAAAAAACTGTAATTTGTATTTATTCGTTTTCGTTTTCATTTTTTTCATTCTTTCTTCCGCGCTTTCTTTTTTTCTGTTTTTTTTTTTACGCCCAAAGATTTAAATTAAATCTCTACGCAACACGGCCGGCGGCGAGAAAATTTACAAAAAAAAAAAAAAATCGTAAACGCGGGCGGTAAATATTATTAATAACGACGAATAAATAATATATATATATACTTATATCGGATTATTGCGATGAAAACGTTTGCATAAAAAGCATTAATTATGAAAAAATAAAAAAATATATCCAAAAAGAGCGACTCGCGAAGCAATTAAAAATTCGAAAAAGCGCTGAAGTGTGCAAGTAAAATAATAAATTATAATAATATTAATTTCTTTTTATTGAAATTTTACAAAAAAATAATAAATTCGTTTATATTATTTCTTTTATTATTGATTTTTCACACGTGATTTATGTAATTTTATTTGCCCGAAACTTTATTATTATTTTTTTTTCTATAAATACGTTAAAAAAAAAAAAAAAAAAAAAAAAAAAAAAATGAAAAAACGAAATGAAGTGAAAACAAAAAAAAAAAGTTATATTTCGTTATTGAATTATTAAATACTTTTATGTTAAAAAACAGAAATTTTTTTAAATTATTGAATATATATATATATATATATGTAAAAAAATAACGATCTAAAAACGCGGTGAGAGAATTGAAAAATCGTAGATTCCAAATAAACACAACCAAACGAAAAAGCTTCGAAACAAAGTTCGTTGTTGACATTATAAGAACTTAGAAATCTAAACCATTATTATGGTCAAAAAGAAAGTATTTACTACAAATTTATTGATATGCAAAAGTGTGTGTTTTTTTTTTTTTAACGTTATATTGTATTGTATTTTATGCACAATATATGAAATAGGGCGGAAAAGAGTATTTAACGATAGGTAAACGGTAGTATTGTATTTTTATATTTATCGTATCCATATAATTGTTTTAATAATACGCTTTTTTTTTTTTTTGGGCCCGTCACGATGTAATAACAAAATGTATTTCGAATAATATAACAAGTTTCGTGAATTTATCTGTCGATAATACATATTCTATCATTATCGTAAAAACTTAACGTTCATAATATAAATTGGACAACGGCCAAACGCCGTAATTATCTAAATTTGCACTTAAAACGATTATAAAAATTTAAAAAAAAAAAAAAATGATCATATTACGCTTTGGTTTTATTTTTATTTTTTTACAACTAAGTACAACTCATCATGATTGTTATGTCAAATTTTCCAGCGTCATTGTGAAAACCCAAAATATGTAATCTGTTCGGACGTTTTTAAAATATATAATATGCACAAAAAGGAAAAACAATTATTGCGTTAAATGCGAAAAAAATGACTTAAGCACTTTATCATCGTAAAAATAAAAACAATTAGATAATATCACTTATGACCGAATGCATTTCCTTAATCGCAAACCTATATTTATAAATCGATGTGGCACCAGTGTTTACCAGATTTATTTTGTAACGAGACAATCCGTACGAACAATTTGTTGTCAAATTTACCAGAAACCAAAAAATATCATTCACATAGAACAAAATAAAAACTAGAGTTATTTGGGAATTCACCATCAACGACAGAATAATTATCAATTTATTAAAAAAAAAAACCGGATTTTTACGTTATTTCGAAATAAACAATGAGATTATGGTCGAACCTTCCATGATACATTATGACGATTAAAAAAAAAAAAAAAAAAAAAAAAACAAATTTTGATATGACGAAGACGTCATATCGAATTTCAAACTGCAATAAATAAATATCAGGGCGTGTACACTTTTGAAATGACAATAAAACTGAACTGTGTTCATAATAATGGGACTGAACTACTGAAACTTTGCGGTGTTCCGGACGTGATTTATGAAAATAATTTTCTTTTCTTTAGTATTTTTGGCCGAAATTCAAATAAACAAATTTCGTATTTGATTATTGTTTATTGCAGTGTTTCAATATTGTTCGGAATTATTACGATACTCCGATGTGTATTCGAGTATTATGTTAAAAGATAATTCAAAGCAATATATGTATATATCGTATTCAATATAATATTATACAGTCGTTTGAATGAATTTTAGTAAAAAAAAAAAAAAAAAAAAAACCCGAACAGTATTAATATTGTTCTCGACAAATCATACCGTAAAAATATCGTTTCTACTATATTACAGCCTATTCAAAAGAAAAAAAAAAATGTAATTTATTTTACCGAGTTTCACTCAGAATCGTTTTTCGTTTGCGACGATTTATAGTCGAGCACAGATATAAATTAAATTATACTGTATATCTCGTACCTTCCTGTCTTCCCGCCTACCACATCCACGGTGCGAAGTATGTCGGCTTTGTTTTTTTTTTTTTGTTTTTACATTAACCTTTCCGGCTGACATTTTAAATCGACATTCCCGGATAATAATTCATCGCACTCCGGCGTAAAGTTTCGTAACTTTAGTGTTCCAAGTAGTACGGCCGAACACTCAATCAACCAACAACAACGGTGAAAATAATAAATGGAAATTCTAATTGGGATTTAGTAAGTTTTTCTCGGTGTAAATCAAAGTGCTTTGCAGCGTGTTATGGTATAGTAGGTAATCGCATAATTCTCCGCCGGTTCGCTGCGAGATAAATTTAAGCGAATTATCAAGTGCTAAAAAAGTTATTAGATTAAGCGAATAACTTATTTTATAGATTAAAACCGAGTAGCGAAAGTTAATTACGAAAACGCTACGGGGACGGGTCGCTGTAAAATTCAAATTACATTCATTTCACTCGCAAAACAACGACCATAGACTTGTTACATAATACGACACTGCACGGTGTTGCGGTGGATTTAATTTTAAAGATCTTTTTCGGGGCTTGAAAAATTGGTTTCGCCGCCCCCTAAAGCACCATAAAATTCGTCACCCCCCCGGAGAAACGTCCGTCCCATTTAATTCTGATTTAACATCTCGAAACGCGAGGAAATAATATTTATAACGTTACGGTTTGAGTTTTATTATTCATGTTTTGAAAACAATTTTAGAAGCCATTGCTATAAAAAAAAAAAACAAACGTTTTTCCGTTTCTGTTCGTCTCCATCCGCTAATATAGTCCGTCCCGTAGTATTTTTAATTCGTTTCGGCGTTTACAAATCTATCGCCCGTTGTCGGTCTGTTTATCATGACATATGTCTTATGCCTGGGGGTCATTCTGTTAATTTGTCCGACACCGAGATTGTTACCATGACGTCGTTGGTGTGTGCGCGTCGACCGGCGGGGACCAGGTGCCGGAAATTAGCGATTATACGAACGTTATCGGCGATGATAAGCGAATTGCGACATCTCACGATGACGATATCGGTGACATTTGTTCGATCAAGATGACGATCAATAGTAAACGAACTGTACTTGTGTCAGTTTAGATCTCTCCGACTAAACCATTTGAAAGAATTAAAGAATTTTTCGTTATAAATCTAATGGCATACAGCCCTAAATTAAAAGGAACGTTGTTCGAGGTGCTCAAAAAGTGTAATAATCACGATTTACCCATGATCGTTGGCGGAGACAATGAATTTGGATTTACGAGGAACACACGGAACTGAATTCATCGAATTTATGCGTACCGAACTTGGATTAGAATTAAGTAACGATCTCGCAACCTCTACTTCGCGCAATTCAACTTGTATTTTATCGACACATCGAGAAGCTTGAAACCCGTGAGTACGTTTCATATTTCAGAACACACCGTCCTTTATTATTATCCATCGCTAAAAGTATTGTAAATGACGATTCTGTAGTTTAAATTAAAAATTTAAATAAAAATTTAGAAAAATGTATGCTCAATAAAAATAATTCCTGTCTTTGAAACTTGTTTATTTTTTACACGTGTTAAAAAAGTTACCTACGGTTTAATCCTCGTCTCCTCGTATCTAATACCAAATTGACATCGACGTTCTTATGTCAACTATATTCAGTAGAAACAAGACATATACATGTACCGATATGTATCTGTATGTAGTGTAGGTACTCTTGGTTTTTTTATTTTTTTTTAGCTACTACACATGATCAACCGGTTACCCGTATAATTCTCGGCGCGCGATATAATATCGCGAAACGCCCGTGTCGTTCCAATATTCTAATATACGGATTGCGTGTGTTTATTAACACGAGAACGGGCACGGCGGTCAAAGGGAATTATATATATACATATGCGTAGGCGTTTTTTTTTTAACCGGGTTACAACAATTACGTTACGATATACGCGATTCGGAACGAGACCCGAAAGTTTCGTGTATACATATAATAATTGGCGCGGTATTATTCCGTATAGAAAAATGGCATTAAGAAAACATACCGTCGTAAATCGCAATCGCGGAAAACGAGTAAAATGTATACCGAGCACATTATTATACCGGGGCCCCGTCCGCCGCCGTCCGCCCCGCCCGCGGCGAGTTAATCCCGTAATGTTTGCCGTACGTCCTTTTAAGTTTTTGCGCGTAGTCTCCACATAACGAACCCATTGAAAACTTCGTATTTTCGGTCCGGTGCGTAGGTACAAACGTCGGCTGTACAGAAATTGTGTGATATCGAGTTTTACAAAAAAAAAAAAAAAATTATATATAATACGAATATATTATTATGCGGTACGTCTTAGAAAAAAATAATAATATTATTAGATTCCGAGCGATGCGAAGAGTGTATCGGTTTGGTCTTACTATGATGGTGTATTTTTCTTTTTTTTCTTTTTTTCTGTCCGTAAAAAAAAAAAACTTTTCAGTTCAGACATACCGCTCCGGTTTTCAAGTGTTGAACCTTTTCCGAATGAGTTTCGGTATGTATTCGGTGCACCGAGACGGTAATAATATTCCTAACAATCGGCAGAAACGAGAACATTTACGACAATAATGTCGTTCGTTAATTTCGAATTTATTTATTTTTTCCCGTTACTCTGTTTAAAAATAATTTTAAACTCGTAGAAATTACACAAGTATATCAATTATAGTGTGGACTAATAAAAATTCGAAAATATTGTCACCAATAGTGTGTATTCGGACTTTTTATAGGCGTTTTTAAACATTGTTTTTTTTAATTTCGGTATTTTATGATCAACCCTGTCAGTAAGTCTTGAAAATTTTCCACACGAGCCCCGTCTTAAGTTGTGTACAGTAGTAAAAAAAAAAAAAAAAAAGTCGAGCGTAATATATTAACTTTTTTTATATATATCTATAAACGTTTAGAGTGCTAATTATGATTAAAAAAAAATAATAATAATAAATAAAACGTCAAAAATTACGGATTTTCGTAACGCGATTAGCCAAACATCGTTAACAATGGTTATTATTATTATTTTTTTTTTTTTTCGTATTTTACGACGAGGCAACGTTCGCACGTTTCGAAAGTATTTTCAACATATTTCCGTGACGTAAAAAATTTCACCGAAAGTTTCGTACCGGCGTACAGTCCAGGTACAACACACGTATAAATCCGATAACGATCCCGTCGCTTGTAAATATTGTCGAACTCGAACGGCACGCCCTCAACACGCTCGACGGGAGACACGTTAGCGCGATGTAATCTAGGTAAGCGTTTATATTTTTGTTTTAACTTTTTAACGAATTAACAACTTTTTAAAAAAAAAAAAAAAAAAAAAAAATTGAACGCGACACGAAACGCTATTAACACTAAATTCGTGTGCCGCGGTACACTTTAGCGTTACCGGCCATACAAAATAGAAATAATGTTTCATTTTTTTTTTTTTTTTTTTTGTCGTTACGGATAACGTTTTACACCCCGTGTAACTGTGCTGTACGTTCACCTTGTTGGATTTTATTTGTTCTTCTATACGCGATTTGCGCAGATATATATATTTTTTTTTTTAACAGCACGACAATATTATAAATCAATGAATAATAACGATATAATCGCATTGTCCGTCGTTCGACGCAAGTACGTAAAATAATATTTTCCCGTGCCTATTGTATTCAATCGACCCGCACGCATTACGTTACGCGTTAATCCCGAAAAATCATATTATTATCGTGCAAAACATAAAATAGACTATCGTCGCACAAACGCGATTATCACAGGTGCGCCCAGTCTTCCGTGTCCGCGGGATGAGGAATGGGCAAGATTCCGAGTTTTTAGTTTTTACTATGTTTACCGTGTAAAACTATGCACCTGGCATGCGAAACCATTTTTACGATTTTTTTTTTTTTTTTATGACGCCATTATTGGCACCTGTCGTTTTCTTGGCTTTTCAACCCGATTTGAAAACCGTAACCCTATGCTATTATTACCAAGACGTAATGCTAATAAATTACTAATTCTGTGCAGGTTACTGTGTTAGGTGGAATTCGGTGGAATAATACAAAATATGAAAATACAACCGACTTCTATGTTATCGGCGCATTTGTACACACGACTCTTATGTAAAACCCATACTAAACCACAACTTTTTTCCCTCTATCCGAAGAGCTCACCAAGAGCCTTCATATCTATCGATACGACTTCCTTTCGTGTGTGTCGATCCTAAACACATCACTCCCAATAGATATTTCCCGATTTCTCCGGGTCGTCTTTGATTCCGGCCAATCAACGGTGCCCGGGTTCCCTGTTGGCCTTTTACATTCTATATAGACTCTGATTCCGTCTTGGCGTCGTATTTTCAAACCATTGTAATCGCTGCCCGTCGGTACAAATTTTCACGTACAAGAATTCTGTAATCTCCATGGCGCGACTTCGGCCATTGGCTATTTTAAATACTACCGAACAATTTCTCTCGGGGCATTTGTTTCAACTGTACGATTACCAGCGTGCGATTTGCGTTACTCTAAAAACCCGAACATTTCCGTAAATCCACTAGACCAGCCGCTCGCCCTGCCGCCGCCGCCGCCGCCGCAGACACGCCCGCGACCGTTGAAACGAAAACTAATAACGGCGGTGCGTTTCGAAACGTTACGGGACGATGGGCACGTGTCCGTAATAATTATACGCAATACACACGGCCAACGGTAATAATTTCTATTGAATCGGGATTTAATCGAGAAGAAAAAAAAAAAAGAAGAAAAATCAAAATGAAATATCTCTAGACTGTGCGGGCGGCGGTGCACTGTTCAAGACACCGTTTACATGTTATAACAGTTATCATATACGTATACCTCCGGTTTTCGCGCAAAGTGCTGCGGTATATTATAATACGAGTACACTCGCAATTAATTTTAACGGCAAACAGTAAATATTTAACGCGTTCCGTGTTATTCCGCAATATAATATATATTATTATAACCTATTCGAGCGTAGTTCACCGGTATTGAGGCCAGGCGTGTATTTTATACCTCGCAATAATAATAATAATAATAATACACTCGTACACGTCATTATATTCATGTACAAGGGGAGTCAGCTACTGCAGGTGTGCGGCTATTAATTAAAATCGTATATAAATAACCGCACTATACTGTAATAATTGTGTTGAATAGTTGTTATTATTCCGTAGCACTCGACTAGAAATGATAAAAAAAAAAATGGAAAAAAAATATATATTTATATATAACAGAACGGGAGACGACGCGGCGTCAATAATCGGCGATTTTCGGAATTATGCGCCGGCCGAGGGTCAATCACTAACGGAAATCGGTGTAAAATCCGTGTCTATGGTATAATCGCTGTTGTTTCTATAGAAAATCGTCGAGAAATTTCGGTATTCTGGGATCAGTTGTGTACACGATTCCGATCGGTGAAAATGCCCATTGGAAAATACAATTTTGGAATATGTGCTCGACTTGGGGATGTGCGATTAAACGTACATTTAAACGGGAATACATGGCGCGGCGGTTGATTAAAGTGGGCGGGAAGAACGCGACCGAAATCGGATCCGCGGAAAACGGTGGTCGGTCGGTCGGCGGACGGTCAGCTGCGGGCGCCGGGAGGTCGGTCCCGGAGAAAATTTCCGGGGATAATAGCCGAGGAGAACGACTTTGTGTGATGTACATTTAGAATAATATTCGGGTGCTCTTTCGAATCGGCGTCGGACGTGAGACTCGTCCCGAACCGAATATAATATAAAATTATTATGTATTTGGAAAACTGACGAAACGACTTTCGGACCGAAGGATATTCCGGACGATTTCCCAGAGGTTCACTATTGCCGTACCCGGAGGTTAGGTATAAGTACGGGCTTTCGGCAAACTCGGCCGGTCGACGGATGTCGGTGGAAAAAGCGTCCTAAGACATAATCATATCGTACGGATATATATATATATATATATATATATATATATACGGATCCCGAGGGTTCGATGAGATGATTTTTTTTTTTTTTTTTCTCTCGAAAACTCAATAAACATATGCGATGGCCATGGCGGCCGGGCCCTCGTTCCTAATGTACACACACTCGCGTATCCCGGGCCGTGAAGTACCGATGCAAATGTCCAAAAGTCGAATTTGACCCGTAACATCTCTATCGGAATAAGCGTAAAATATTTTCGTTTTCGACGTGAGGTAAACATCGGATTTTTTATTACGGGGCCGGGGCCCTGTATCGCGTTTCCAACAGTAAATCACTTTGGCCCAGACGGAATATATGTATATATATATATATATATAAAATAAAAAAAAACTAATGTACGTCGCGGTGTTTATCGATTTCCAGTGTAGTTTCGCGTACGGGCGCGTATTATGATTGCAATATATTATTTTCGCATTGTTCGGGCGTTAGTCGACGATAATCATAATAATATACACCTCGGAGGCGGCGGTATTAACGTGTATTTATTATTATTTTTTATTTTTTTTTTTTTTTAATCAAAACATCGCCGTATACCGCAGCGGACAAAAGGGAGAAATATATATATATATATTCAGAGCGACGCCGGTGATGAAAAATGAAATCGCGACAAAAGCTCGTTTTCTTATGACATTCGACTAATCTATCAGCTATCCCGGGCTCCGTCGATGTATATATACGCAAACGACATAATATTCCTCTACTTCCACCGACTCCGATCACCCTGTATATATATATATATATATATATATATATTACAGCTCCGTTATACAGCCCGCGCCGCGTACGCTAATTACATTTTTTTTTTTTTTTCTGACGTTTATAAAAAAAAAAAATAAAAAAAATTTTTGCAGCGCCCTGTGCGCGTACGCGCGCACAGTAATAATAATAATAATAATAATAATATCTCGTCGTGAAAAATGAAAATATATTTTATTAAACTTTTGCCGGCGAGAGGAGCAGGAGCGAAGACTTTTAAAAAATATTAATAGATTTCGGCCCGCGGTCTTTTCATCGCCGCCCGACACCCCCGTTCGCACTTCGCTCTGCTTCCGAGCGTTTCTTATTATAATACTTATATACAATATATATATATATATATATTTTACTTTGAGTTTTTTCTCCCTAATAAATGATCCTATCATCGTTCTAAGTACGATCATTAGTCAGGGCTGTTGCTCGAAAAAGAGTAATTTGCCCTGGGAATTCTTGTCCGGGATTAATTATTACCATCGAGTAGAAGTATTAAAAATATATAATTCATTCAAATTGGTTCTAATAGGCTTGACGCCTCCGCGAAGAAGATAAAGATAACAAAAAAAAAAAAAAAAAAAAAAATAACAAATGATAAACTAATTCGCATTATTATTCGTGTATATAATATTTCCATCATGGACGTTATTTTGATATTATTATAATATGGAGACTGAACGAACGGAGACAATGGACTTGTCACGTTACGAAAGAATGACGAAATAAAGCGATTCTCATAATATTATTATTTAAACGGTCTTTTAAAAATGCGTATAGTTTTTTTCTACCCGCGAGTAAAAACCATCGTTGTCGTCGTCGTCGACGTAATATTAACGATTCGAATGCGATCGAATACAAAGTAATATAATAAATAAAACTTATTTATATGCGTATTAAAACGCGAAGAGCAATGTTCCCACACGCTTATAAACTATATATAAAAAATATAAACTGTACACTATATATACTTGTCGTAAAATTCATATTGTAATCGATCGTTAATCGCCCCTCTAATCCTTTAAAAACGAATAGTGTCCGTTGAATTATTTTGCTTGTTAATAGGTACATCTAACGTGCCAAAATAAACGCGGGCAAATTTTTCTAAATGTCTACAGAACTGTTTTTTGCAAAATCTTAACGCGCCAAATTTGATATGGTTTTTTTTTTTTCTCGAATTATTTTGATAATGGCAAATTTTTGAAATGCGAATAAACACGTGTCGGAAACGCGAAAATACGGTTATGTCTGGCAAATGATATTGATAAACGGCGGAATGGCGGAGTGACGACCGGAGAATACGACCAGGGCTGTCGCGGCGGGGGATGCGGGACCGACAAAACGGTCAACCCGACACGGTCGGGAAACGAGGCGAACGAAGATTTTCGCGACCACATCAATTACACCGCGACGATGACGTGTAATTAAGTATATTAAAAATTTTTTTTTTTTTTTTTTTTCTCCAAATCTGACGCTGTTTGCGGCGTGCGTTTCTGTGCGCGATTACATGCGTACTGCACCTATATATATATATAATGTATACACATATAATGTGCCGTGGGTTTTGTCGAAACGCCGACCACACACCGGTGTGCGGCGTGCAGAGAGCGGCCCGGCGGTGGTGCGGGCAGAAGAGACGCGCTCGAACGGCGACGGGGGATATAATCGAAAATTTCTGGTCCACCCGGGGTCGTTAATAACCGTCCAAGTGGCTATGCCGCCGGTATTATTGTTGTAACGTCGTCGTCACATTAATTGGATTTCGCTGTTGTAAAGTGTTTAGAACCAAAGAGGAGGCATCCGGCCAAATCCCCGTAATCCCGGCCGCCGCCGACCCTGTCCGCGAGGACGTCCTTAATTAAAGCGAAATTCCGCCGTTTATTCCCGAATAATAGAATATATACGTATAATATACCTAGCTATATAAAATACCACTGCTATAACGCTACTGTTCCCGTACTGTTCCCGTTTTCCCGTCTCACACGTCCGGAACGGACAGGCGAATTATTTTGAATTCCGAGGGTGCCGGTTATACTATAGTCGCGTCACTTCTCGTCCGTATACCTATGCTCGACTCGTATGGAACGCGTTTGCGCGTCCATTTATTTTTCGTTTTGTTTTTTTTTTTTTTTTTTTTTTTTTTTTTTTTTTTTTTTTTTTTTTTTTTTTACACTGCGTTTATCATCCCGAAATCATTCCACACCGAATCCGTTGGATTTATTACATAGGGGGAAAAAAATAAATGCACGACGATAAAACATTATTCTGACTTTCGGGCGTTTTTTTCTTCTTCTTCTTCTTTATATTGTCTCTAGGGCCCTATCGTTATTATTGCGTACAAACGTTTTACCGAATATTATAACCCGACACAATAGTCTATAAATTCTATAGAATATTGTAAAAATTATAACAAATCATATTCATAGTGAAACCATCATCGGGTGCGAAAACACGTTTTAACCATTTTACGGAAACGATGGTAATCATTTTTATTTTTTATTTTTTTAGAAAATCAGTTGTTATAAACCGAGATCCTCATACTGGCATTTTCTATGTATACCTAGGTGTAACTTTACTTCCACTGAATTTCCCAAAACGATCAAATAGGATTTATGTCTTATAACTCCGGTATACCAAATCCGGGATATCGAAGATAATCTGAACGGTATTAAGTACAGGCCGTTTAATCGAAGATAAAAAAAAAATTTAAAAAATGCGTGGTTCATTTTCGAATAAATTTACTGCAGAATTAAAAGGTCGTCTAAGCGAGCTTTTCGGTAAGTTCAAGTTACATGAATTATGCTCGGCAAAATATTATACCTAACCTATACGGTAGGCCGTCGCATTGTTATCGTAAATATGGGCGCATTAAATTATTCCAGACGGTCCACGGGAAAAACTAGACGGCTTTTGTGGGCTACTATGCGCGTTCTAATAAATAACATAGCCTTTGACCCAATCAAATCTTTGTTTCAACGGGCGGCCGTAACTATATATTTTGATAAATGACGGTGTTCATTAAAGTCTCGTTTGTATGACAATGGAAATTTTCGATCCCACTTCCGAAATCCCGACATTTCGATGGGCTCAACAGGCTTATGACTATATTTACGACTGCGTTGTTGAATATTTTACTGCTAGGTACGTAACAGCAGCAGCAGCAGCAGCAGCAGCAGCGGCGGCGGCGGCGGCAGCGGTGGCGGCGGCAGCAGCAAAGCTAAGAGACCGGCTGTCTCTGTCCGACCGCACAATACCAAAAGAAATCTTTACCCCGAGATAATAATAATAAGGCGACTATTTTTTATGGTACCAAACTAAATCTCTGCAATAATTTACGTTTCCTCGGGAGTATTATATTACGAAAATATATTATTGTATTACGTATATAATATTTTATAGTCCCGCAACTTTTTGAAAACAAACGTTTCCATTTTAATTATGTTTTCGTTCTTTTGCCAAAAGATTTAGCGTTGTCGTGAAAATAGGCCGACTGCAAAAGTGTATTGTATTTCTTTAAACAACTACAGTCCTCTTGAATTCCGTCTGCAGTGGCGCCTACCATCAGCCAGTTTAAAACGTTAACAGTTATGCGAGTGCACTGAAAATCCACTAACGAAGATTTGTTTTTATTGATAAAAGTATACGAATATTTGTGGGGTCAAACTCAGCGAAGAGAGACGATTCGCGGCAACATTAGTTCTTCCACTGATTTTTAACAGTACATAAAATGTGTACATCTAATCGTATTTAACGAAATATTTCCACGTTGAAAACCGCACGACGAGTATAGGGACCGTTTAAATAAATTATCTTATACTCTGCATATTAAATTAATAGATAGCAACCCCGCTTGTTTGTAAAGTTATTTAAAAAGTTTTGTTATTGCCGAAAAAGGAGAAAAAAAAAAGAGTCGTCTAAGTTAATGGTTTAGAATATAAATGCATAAATATAATACAGTCGTAGCCTTGAACTGTTAAAAAGAAATGATGGGGCAAGTATAATAATATAATATATAATGTCGCGATAAACAATTCTGGAATAGTATTATGACGTTATGGCCCAAGTTTTTTTTTTTTTTTTTACTTCGCTTGTATACAAAATTGTATATACATAGTACTATACTATTTATTTTTTAATTTATTATTCTAATAATAATAATGGTAATGTTCACGTTATTTTTACATTTTTTCTTTTTTTTTTTCTTTACGAATCTGTGCTTGTTATTATTTTAAACTCGGATAGGTACATTATACTTTATTACACACTTGTGTTATGTAAAATTAAAACGATTAAACAGGAGAACATCCCATCGTTTGTATTTAAATGTACGATCGAAATAATGATATTTTATCGAGTATAATTTTTTTTCATTCCTGGAGGTAGGAAGGAGTTTACGTGCCCGGTAAATTAGCGGTACGGTGCAAAGCTAATTTAAATGTACACCGCGCTAGTGATTGATAAAATATTAGGCGGGCAGGAACAGAGGTTACAGTATAATAGATCATGGCCACAACAGTATACGGCCGTTGGTCTCGACGATGTGAATTTATAATATCACCGAGCGCCTCGGTTTATAAAACCCAAAGCTTCGGGTGCCCCGGAGCTAGGCACTTTTAACGCGAGTATTGCAAGTGAGTAATGACCTAAAATATTCAATTCGTGTACTGAAACCCTTCGGTTATATAAAATTGGCTTGTTATCTTTAACTTAATAATTATGTGTAGTAACGAGGGAAAATAATCCACCGATACGTACTAGTGCTCGAAATCGGGAGTCCGCTTTCAGTTTTTTAATTAGATTTTAGCGTACCACTTTGTTTAGTTTTAATTAAAGAACGCTTACGAAGAATGCGTCTGCCTTATTTGTACTGCAGCAAAACATTTAATTATTATTGTAATCCTAAATTAAAATTCGGTTATTGATCACTGGCTTCTGGATCTGCGGACAAATGTCAAAAACAACAAAAATCGTTTCATTTAACTGTTGTTCGAATGCCTACAAAGACATAGAGATTAGTTCGTTGTTAAATTGTCAAAAGCCATGTCCAAAGCCAATGATAAACCTAAAACTCGGTTGTTTAAAATATTTTTTTGTAATGTCTATACTTAGTGTTTTTTATTTCTGTTTAAATAGGTGAATTCAATAGAGGAGCTTTGGCGTGGTATTTTATAGTTTATTATTGTAAAATAAATCATACTTCTTGCTTATCGAGTGGGGGCACGAAGGGTTTCTGTAACATTTATCTACTATGAAACAAATAATAATTGTTTCCAAACTGAATCGGCGGCCTTTCTCGTTTTTTCCCCCCATTTCGAAAAACTGCATACAAGATACAACTAAAGAACGCACGCGAATCGCCGGTATAATCTACAAAACTTAATATGCAATACCTCGCGTCTCGCCGGATGCCATCGTTTAAAACGAGACCCAAACGATTAATAATTATTACAATCAGTTCAATTCAAAACTGTGGATTTCGTGCCACATATTAATTGCCGCAGATTTTCAATTCCGGCGTCGTGAACAACGTCTGGCCCGTGCGAGCATATTATTCAAATTTTACCCTAAAATAGTAACAATTAGTGTCCTATGTCACGCGTATGTTTACGTGAAATTAACATTTAATTTTAATTTTTTATAAAACCGTATCCATAAAAATGTTTCTATGTAAAATTGTCCGAATTTCGGAGAACAAAAAAACTTAAATTTAAAAAAAATATATATTAATTGTTTAGACGTAAACGGAAATCTACGCGATTCCGCCAGAACATTCGTTAATTTCATTAAAATCAATTCTAAACTGCTCAAAGTAAACAGTTTATAGATTAGATAAATTAGTTTAAAGTTTAAGGTTATGTTCTACTTGATAACGTTTGGTACTTACCCGGTAGATTATTTTGTCATGTATGTCCGTTGGGGAGATCATTTTTTGATTTACTAGGCACTTTTCTAAATATTAGTGAAACCCCCCATCCCCCCCTTCTCAAAAAAAAAAAAATGAGAATAGTTTCGCAATTACTATTAATTTCGATTTGTTTTTGGTTTGCGCTTCAGTGGATAACAGTCGTAGAGAATATTCGATATATTCGGTCTTTTTTTTTTTTTTATATTTATTTGAAATGATTGTACTTTAGTGAAAAAGAACCGTCTCATCTTGTACAGGGAAAAGATGCGATCCCTGTGGGTGTTTTACGCGCGCAGGTTTAATCTTTTTTTATTTTATTTTTTTATTATTCAAACGGATTTCGGGAGATTCAAATATACGCAATCGTATACGCTACCGGCAGCTATAATAAGCGTATTCCAATGGGATTTTTTTTTTCTTCCACCTCCGTTATAATTCGACAATATTACGAGCGAAGCCCGTTGAAATTTACATAATACGTCCTATTTAATATTATTAAATTAATCGTTTGGAGAGAGACTTTTATTCGTTTTCATTTGTACCTCTATATGATTTTTTCCTGATAGGGGAGGAAGTTCTATTTTATTTAAAAAATCCCAATTTCCATAACTTGTTTCTAAATAGGCCATTAGTGTCCGCAAACACAGTCCGGCGTTCGAGAAACCGATTAACGCCTATGAAAACCAACGTTCATTAACCAACGTACAATATTTCTGTAATTTTCTAATATTTAAACGTAATTATTAAGTTATTCATTTGTGTATAATTTAAAAAAAAAAAAAAATTATTACATTATCGCAAATACTGTTCGAGTGCGGTTGTTCAGACAGCGCCCAAAACGCCCCGCCTGTAAATGACTAAGAATCCGCGGTTCAACCTCGGTGTTTGTAAATCATTTTAAATTACTGTTAATAACAACACATCGAAATTAATTTTGATATCATCGGTTTCAAAAACAGTGTAACCGACATCGATATTTCTAAACGTTTCTCCCGTAGACAGAAGTGAAACGCCGATTTCCTACGGGGGCGGGCCAGTGAAATGTCCCACCAGGGCGCAAAACGCCCGAATGTACTACAGAATATGAAGTGTCTATACCAGGGGCTATAGCGGGGCGTCAGACCCACCTAAACACCGGGAAAAATAAAAAAAAAAAAAATTACAAATTTTAAAGTTGTCCATGAGACGCAGAAATAAAATAGATTAATATGCATGCATATGTACGAGTAATGTTAAGAGTAATGATATTGTTGAACATTTTACATTTTTCAACCTCCCTGCCCTCAACGGCGAATTTAGGAACCGTTTGGTTTAGAAACCCGTCTTAAGGAACGAGGTAGAGGGTAAAGGGAGAGTGTTCCTGATGAAACCCCCGGGAGTGAGTTTATAAAAATATATTTATAACAGATATACGAGGTACGTCCAGAAAACAAGTGTACTCGATTTTTGCAGGCTTTAAAAAACGTTATAAAAAAATAACTTATGTGGTTACATTAGCATAAATATAAGTTATTTTTCCACATATTTGCCATCACTATCGATGCAGGTGGTGAGGCGGCGAATTAATTTTTTGATGCCAGCCTCGTAGAACTCTGCCGCCACCTCCTTCGACCACTTTTCGACCATCCCCTTCACCACCTAGTACATTGCAATTTTTTTTTCCACCCATGTGCACCTTTAGGGAAGTGACCATATGGTTATCTAAAGGCGCCAGGTCGGGGAAATGCGAGAGACGGTTCAAAACATCCCATCCAAAGTAGTCTAATGGTAACATCGTGACGTTAGACTTATGTTGTTCTGTAAGCTGTTTTGGGAACCATTTTGCACACAGTTTATGGAATCCGATTGTTTCTGCGATTATTCCGTGCAGCAGAGATCTGGACAGTTGCGGAAACATATCATAAAGTTCATCCAGAGTCAATCTGCGATCGTCACGGACCGCATTCTCGACTTTTCTCACAAGTTCGTCAGTCAAAATCAACGGTCATCCACTCATCAAATCGTCGTGTACATTCGTACGGCCATTTTTAAACTGCCTACACCACTTGTGCACACTCGTACGATTCATATGTTCTTCCCCGTAAACCGTTCTTACCTCATTAAAAATCTCAAGTGACGACAGTTTTCAACGTACTGAACTCGTTTTTTTTTTTTTTTCTTTTTTAAAGCTGAAGAGTCATGCTACAAGGTAGTGTGACCAATATAGCAAAACGAAATTCCCTACGGCCACGAGAGCCTCAGTACACTTGTATTTCTGGACGTGCCTCGTAATACCATCCCTCATAATTCCTCATTTACCCTATACAATATATATATATATATATATATACATACGAGGTCTGTTCAAAATTTACAAGGATTTTATTTTTAATAATTACAAAAATGAAGTAATATATTATTTTAAGATTTCTCTTTCAAAATACGCTCCTCCGGGCGGTATACAATGATCACGGCGATCTTGCCATTTTTCAAAAGTCCTTTGGAATTGTTCCAACATTAAAGCAATGAGTTCTGTTTTAAAAGCGCAGATTTTAGTCTTGCGAAAAAAAAAAAAAACATCACACGGGGCCCGATCAAGAGAATAGAGAGAGTCCGCGGGACCACAGCAATATTTTTATCCGCCAAAAACGCACGAATCGACAGCGTTAAATGTGCCTGTGCATTGTCGTGGTGAACAATCGCGGAACGAATTTAACACCGCGACTCTTCTCATTTTTACATTTTTCTGTAAAATTGCACGACAAGACTCAATCGAGATTTGCTTTGTTAACTCACGAATGGTTAACCGGCGGCCATTTCGCATTTTTTTCGCAAATCGGATGACGTCGAAGGTCTTCCAGATCGTGGATCGTCTTCAGTTGACCGGCGACTGCCCTCGAAACGTTTATAACACTCGAAAGTCACGGAACCACTTAACAAAAATGATGCCCAAAAGCGGTTTTAGTCATTTCCGTACGTTTCCATTGCACGACTTTTTACCGAGTTTCAAGCAAAACTCGACGCATACGCGTTGTTCGTTAATTCCGGACACGTCGAAAACGGCGAACGGACCAGACGGACTGGATTTAACCACGTGTAATATTACACTGGGATACGATAGCAAATCCGTTTAAAATATTCACTGATTCGCGGGGAATACGTCTGTTCGGAATTCGAAACGGTTATCGTGCGTAGATTAGCCGTAATAACATTTGTGCCGGTACTTTTTGTACAGACCTCGTATATATTATTATAAAATGCCACTCGCGGGTATAATAATAGCGAAATGCCAGAGCGATGTCCGATATTTTAATAATGTTAAAACGGTTTGTAAGGGGCGGTGGTGCGGTCATCGTGACATTTTGTAGACGTAAACATAACTCTAAAACGCCAACCCGCCGCTATTTCCACGCTCTTTCTCTTGCCTCTCACTCTCTCTCTCTCTCTCTCTCTCACCCTCTCTCTCTCTCTCTGTGTGTGGTTCTGACGGTCTTTTTTCTCTTTGACGCACGCCGGACACCGTCCACCACCGCTTACTGCACACCCTGTCGTTTACACACACACACACGTGTTTTTTTTTTATTTATACGCACAAGAGAAGCATTCGGTTCACTTCATTTCATATTATACGCCCGCCGTCCCCTAGCTCTTCCGAATCGGCGATTCGTTAATTGCGAAATTGATTTATAACCTGAGCGTATCAACAATAATATAATATCCGTGTCGCTCTCTCGCGCCCGCCGGCCGACCGAGAATCCCGCCCGAGCCGCCCGTTTCGCCGGATAATATTATTACAACGCGGCCGGTGAATTATTGCCACCGACTATCAACAGTTATATATATATATATAATACTATTATTATTGTACGTATTCGGTTGTACCGCCCGTAATATACGATATTATACGCTCGTGTCGGGGAATTCGCGAACGAATTTTGCATTAACGAGCAACAGACAACGGGTGGGCGAGAAAGAATGGGTCGAAAACCGAATAAAATATCGAAAGAACGATGTTTGTCGCCGCGAGACTCGGCTGGGGCGTATTTGGAAATTTATAACCGGTGGGTCACGAAATATATATATATATATATTATTTTTTTTTTTTTAAACATTTATTAGAAAAATATACATTCTGTAATATGGATTACAGTAATATTACAGTATGACCTTGTACATGATATATAATATACAAGACCTGAGGGTTTGAGAAGAGTAACTGCCCAGCAGTATCGCTCAGACGCGATAAATTGTTAGGCCATGTTGTATATAAATATTATGAGATAATATTAGTTTTAGTTATTTATTTATTTTATTGCGGATCAGATCAGTTTATTTAGCCGAATCTCGACACCAGCGCCTCTTGAGTGTGCTCGGAATATTTGCTGAATTCAGAACTAGAATCAGAGGATTTGGGTGGTTAGTAAGGCGAGTACGGAAACGGTTATAAGAGGATGTAGCCACTTCGGCGACAGTATCTAGTCCGAGATCAGAGTGTAGTGTTTGGTTCGCTACACAGAAGGGTGCATTAGTAATTACACGAAGTGATATTGATTGGAATGTTTTGAAAATATCGGATTCTTTTGCCGTACCCATCCATAATTGGATACCGTAGGCCCAAATAAGCTTCAGGGGGGGAGGGGTTTGTAGAGCGACAGTTTATTATTCGGATTAATCTTGAAATGTTTACCTAAAAGTGAGAACAGAGAATTCCGTCTAGCGTTGAACATAAACGGGAAATCTATTTAGTAGTTATAATATATAGTGTTGCGTGTCAGTCGTACACGGTACAGGAACGCGTAGAAATATGTGATCGAAACTTATCCTAGGTCAGGTAAACTATTTATTTTACGCAGTGCGAACGTAAAACTTTGTACGATTTAACGGGATGAACCCGGGTCATTTCGTTCGACTTGTTAAACAAATCGGAATGACGTCGTTCTCCGGACCGCCGGGAGTGGACCGAAACTACTCCTGGCACTATCGCTGCCCCTCAGGTTCAAATCCGTGGCCATTTTTTATGCGTTTTCCCTTAAAAATTCTTCTTCTCCCGATTGTGCCGTGACGCTTAATTCCCGGAGCGACGATCGCGCCCAATTCGACCCAGACGTACGCGTTGTACTTTATAATAAAGTAATCCCGGTTAATCCGTTACAATACACATAAAAAAAACATTAATGAAATTGATAGAATAATAACAAGTTTTATAGTTACGGTACACTGATATTAGGCGGTATTGCTATTGCGCGGTATCGTGTAATCCGCACTTGGTCGCGGGGGGGGGGGGGCCGTCAATGGACAGAGTCCGTAACAATGTGCCGTTTAAAAAAAATATACACTTGTGCTTTTGATTATAACACGACGGTGATAATCGTTACATTACATTACGTCTGTGGTCGTTATTTCGGACAATACGGTAATCTCCTTGTTTCAATACTTATTAATATCGCCGACACCGGCACGTCTCGGGGGTTTTTTTTTTTTCTCAAAACTTCTCCCGGATATTATATCCCTTATTACGACTTATATCTTACCAGAAATCTGGGTCCAATCGAAAACCGGCAAGATCCGCCGTAGCTATTATTTTGGATGTAATTGGTGCGTTGTGGTGATTATATATATATTTTTTTTCCTCTATAGTTTCCATAACCAGCGAAACACGGAAATATTTTACGCAATAACGGTTTTTTCCTTTTTTTGTACTGTAATTCAGTTGCAGATAATCGTAAAAATCTGAAATTTTCACTACAGCTCCTAAAAGTGGTGCTGTTTATGAAATTCTGTTATATATGACTATTTAAAATTTTCGATACTTTAAGTATGTGGATTAAAATTTTTTTTTTTTGATTTCGAGTTCAAATTTATGTTTAAATTCACTAAAACACGAAAAATTGTACTTTATTTCGTAGTTATGAATTACCATAGTTCAATTTAATTCTATCAAGACATACATGCAATCGAATTACGTGCAGAATCGTTTTTCGTTCTATTGTTGCGTAAAGATAAAAAAAAAAAAAAAAATAATCAGTCTGTATATTTCACATTAACGCGGCGTTCGGTTTTTTCCGTTTATTTTTCGCTCACAAATCAGAGGAGTCGGCCTTATCGGATATTGAAATGCATGTTTCTAAATTCCACAATCTTCTCGGTGTGCGCGTGCACATATTTTTTTGTGTATTTCGTCGTATTTATTTGTATTTATTGTCGTGTATTTCGCGGCGTGCATAAGGGGGCTGCAAATTTTTATAAAAATAAAAACCATTTGAAATGTGAAATTTTAAATCCGTCCGCAACGTGTACAGTATACAAACAGTATGGAAAATCATAATATGTCAATAGAAATCACAACGGTTGTGTATTTTACGGTTTTTAACACGATCCGAACGTGACACTTTATATGTATCGAACGGCTCTAGGTGAGGGGAGTTTGACCCGTTTTCTACGGCGGTTCGGCGCTGAGTTTTTGGCACCGTCGTAGCAGGCGTTGTCTATATTTTTGGCTCGATTTTCACTATCGGGAACGCTATTCGCGTATAGGTATTTTAAAATTGGATTTTCCCTCTATACAACCGAGAATACAAATCGTATTTTTTTTTTTTTCTAATAATGTTTTAGCGACCGAACTGCAAAAAAAAAAAAAAAAATAAAAAGCGCTCGAGCCAAAAATACTGGCAACCGCGCCGGTACGCGTTGTATTAGAACCGTTTTGAATTTATTTTTTTAAACACTGTTGATTTATACGGGGTACGTCAGTCGCGCGCACAACGCGGCACCGTACGGTATAATCGTGCGCGTAAAATAAGAGGATTTCAAAGGATATTTGCCGGATACGCGCGGTTAAAAGGTACACGGAAGTTCGATTAGGCACATTGGTGTACGGGTATTATGCCCGGGTGTCGGTATCGCATGTATACGTGGTTGATTGAGTTTTGCCTAAATAGGCTATATAGAAGACATATAAACGTGACGGTGTTCCACGAGTACTCGTTACAATAATAACCTGCTTATAAGCTCCGGCGATAATATACAAAAAAAAATAAAAAATTTAAATATTCCATTATACCGATTGACACGGTTTTCGTGACCCTTTGGTTTTTACATTTTTTTTTTTTATATGCACCTATAGACGATAATCGATAATAATAAAAAATAACGCATACCAATTCGAAAAATAAATTGAAAACCGTATATTATATTCCGATCGATGAAACAACGATTTTCGTTACCTTCGTTTAAAAGTTTCAAATTTCGCTAATATCGCACGATTATTTATACGAATACATACGGTTCGAATTATATGAAATCAGTTCATAAATAGCGTTTGAATTTTAACATTATTATATCATTAGTATTTTATTATAATATATCGTGGTTACAGGTCAATATTCACGGGACACGAGCGAGGATTAGTTATGGTTTAAGTATATAAATATTTTTTTTTTTTTTTTGTAAAGGAATCTACGATCTGTACCGCTTGGACACAATAAGCAGATGGGTTACAGATTTATATACAAATAATTAATAAAAAATATAACATATTCTTAATAACATTTATATAATAGTGACGTTTTTGAGGAAAGCAGCCACCCCCCCCCATTAGTGACACTTTCAATTGTAATTTATATTAAATATATTTTTTTCTAGTTAATATTAATATTTATATTTAAATTTTTATTTGGTTCCAATAATTCACGACACCATTTGCGCTTTAACCGTCTCGGGGGGGGGGGGGGTTGCCGGGGATTGCAGGATTAACAAGGTTTTTGACAAGAGGATTGGGATGAGTTAAAGTGCGAACATGGACAACGTTTATAATATGTTTTAGCTGAAACTGAAGACATTTTTAGGTCAGTATGTATAGTGAAGTTAGAGACACAGGGAGGGGCATTTATTTAATTTGCGAAGTGCGATATTTTGGAATGTTTGAATTTTTTTAATGTTAATTGTTTTTTGCGTTTCCCCAAAGCTGAAGGCCGTGTGTCCAAGAAGGCTTTAGTAATGATTTATAAATAAGTAATTTAGTATTGATGAGAGTATATTTATTATTGTTCATGAGGTTATTTAGTAGGCGTAGGCGTAGGCGTAGGTTTATTCTATTGGTCCTAATATGCTGGGCCCAGGTCAAGTATATAAATATGAAAATTAAAAAAAAAAAAAAAAAACCGGCACCTAAATACATTGCCAGTTTACCGTACACATTTTCAACGCCACAACCACAGGCGAATAAAAAATATTAATTACGATAAAATAGTAAAAAATCGTTTATGTTCGTTAATACGATTAATATTCAACACTTTAATGCGTATTTGTTCGCTTATACTTTGAATAAATCTAAAATGGCCACGCTGTATGCTCTCTCAGCACAGGGTTTATTATAATTTTCTTTAGATTATTTAAATACCGCTGCGAGGTTCTCACAAAGTTTCTCCGATTCAAATCAGTCCCATTGCGCAGCAATACATGACTTGTTGAACTTTAAATTTATGTCGAGTAGCTTATACAGATTATCAATATTTTATACGGCACCTTCAATATTATCGGATTATATAGTTTTTTTTTTTTTTTTTTTTTTTTTTTTATGCGTCTACTTCAGTAAACTTTTTAATTTGATCTGTATTATATATGCTCGAAGAAGTCCTACTGATTTGTTTTTATAATAAAATGAAAATACAGTAGGTTCAAGTTACGGTCACATACTTTATTGTAATTATATGACCAGTATTATGCGTTATTTAGATAAAAAATGTATATCTTTTTATCATATTTAGATAAAAATGTTTATCTTTTTATCATATTTAGGTTTGTCGTCTGATTATCTAAAAAATAATTATCTATTTCGTTTTTCTTCAACTGTTCATAATACAACGCAATAAAAAAAATCTATACTGTAAATATGTGTATGCATTATGATTTTTCGTGTAAAAAAAAATGTTTAATGTTTAGTTTTCAATGCTTTATAAATAAATAAAACATAATCCATAATCAAATGGGCAAATACATAGAACAATTTTTCTATTTTTCTATTTCTCAGGTTTTACATTTGGCGGTAGTCGTCTAAACACCTAAAAACTAAATAATTATCAGTTTTTCATCTAAACATAAAAACGAGGTTATATTATCTTTGATACAGATAACATTTTTAAAGTGTAAAATTTTCAACGCATTATCTGTAATCTTATCTAGATTATTTTAATTATAGTAATCTATGCACAGTACTGATTATAACTATATCAGTAACTGTATCTGTATCTTCCAAATTTTTTTTAAACTTATGTATAAAATTCTGTAGTTGTCAATAATAGAATAAAATTTCACGTACAAATTTAAGTAAAAAAAAAAAAATAAAATAAAATAATAACCGATTTACATTCTTTTAGCGTCAGAAATAACAATAATTCGTTTATCAATTTTTTTTATTTATTTATTTAATTTTAATGTTTTTTATAATCTAATATGCTATAAATGATTGTAAAAAATGTAATTTTTAAAGATTATTTTTCGTTATAGACGAAAATATACGTTTTCTTGAACTACGGTAGTACTACTTTAAACATATTATATTGTATCGCGCGGCCGTTTCGCTGCGAATAAAAAAAATAAACGCAGAGAAAAAATATACGTGATAAGTGGACGTCGCCTATAATATACATAGTCGTGGTTTTTAGTATTTTTTTATTTATTTATTTTTTTTTTTTAAATAAACACAAAAGCCATATTTCGTTTGCGGTTCCCTGATATAATTTTGCCAAGTGCGACTTTTTTGCTCTAACGGCGGCAGCGCGGCGGTGCTGGCAGCATTCAAATAACAGAGACCGTTTTTTTTTTCTTCTCTCGCTTCTTGTTATCTTTCTTTGCGTAGAATCAAATTAGTGAAAGTTATTTTGCGCGCAACGCACCAGTACACTTTTTGCATTTGGTTTTGCGGTTCTACTACAAGAAACTTCATTTTTTTTTTTTTTTTTTTTTTTTTTTTTCCTCAGACTGAAGAATAAGTTTACTGTAGCTTTGACAATTTGGCGTGTATATATAGTTTTCAATGTTCCGTTGAAACTTTTACATTTAGAATTTTTATATCTAAATCTCAACAAAAATAAAGCGCTTTATTTGTATATTTCTTTTTATACTCAATATAATATAACTCCGCGAGACACATGACGTCAAAAGTTTGCAAAAAGAACTTTAAAAATATATTATTATTGTTATACAATTTTTTATTTATTTATTTATTTTTTTTTTTTAATGCAGATTTATCGTTTTACCAAACGCAATATTATATATGTATGGCTCTGCTGTAACGGTATAAAATCAATGATTTACGGTATATTGTACGGATATCATATTATTCGTATAATATCTCAAATCATTTCAATTTTTTCATAATTTTCGTAATTGATTCGTTAACGTTACCAAACGGAATGGTATCCCAGTTGTATACCCGGTATCTGGTTTCGAACACACAAATACCGTCACATGTTTTCCTAAAACAAACACGAGTGTTTACGAGGCGTATTCGAAAAGTAAGGGCCGTTCGCCTATATTACAATATCGACAAGTCGTAACACGTTTAGACTCGTGCACATCTGTACGTGTGTGCACTACTCGCGCAGCTATTCCGGGTGTTGTTTTGATTCGGTAGTCATTGGCCTATCTGTGCGTACTGTGAACAATGTCCGCGATTATTGCGCTGTAATACGATTTTTGTGTGCAAAAGGATCTTCAGCAACTGCTGAAATTCATCCGAGAGTAACGACTAGTTTATGGATCTACTGTCAACGAGTGATGGTAAGGTCAGACAATGGTGTGCGATCCAAAATCGACGACGTGTTAAACCGTCGTCCGGTGTAATCCTCCTTCATGACAATGCGCGTCCTCACACCGCAGCCAAGGCCCAAGAGAAAATTCATGATTTACGTTGGGAACATTTTGACCACCCTCCGTACAGTCCCGACCCTGCGCCCAGTGTCTGCTTCATTTTATTACATTTCCAAAAAATGGCTCTTAAAAACGACAAGGAAACTAAGAACGCCGTTCAAAAACTCGTTCAACTCGCAGGCGGTGAGCTTCTATGCACATGGGTTAAGGAAGCTGGTGCAGCGGTACGGAATATGCTAAGAAGTGAACGGCAATTATGTGGAAAAGTGAAGTAGATTTGTAATAAACTAAATGTGCTAATATAACCAATAATTATAATTTTAATTTTTTTTTTTTTTTTTTTTTTATGACGAATTTTACGCCTCGTATTAATGTTGTTATTTTCAATATCAAAATCAAACAATTTTGGTTTTTCAATGCGTAGGACGAGCGTTTTGAAGTGTTCTACGTTTCAACGCTTTCGAATATCCGTACGGTATTCGAAATATTTTTTTTTTTTTTTTTTTCTTTATTTGGAATAAACAATCTATACCTAATAGGCACAATAAGTAAATGTGATAAGGGTAAAAAAAAATACATATACGCATTATACATTAATATATCTAAAAATAGAGAACTAACATAAATACATATATTTAAATGACACACGTGATATGATAAGTCATCCACTAATGACACTCACTATTAATTTATATTTATTTTTTAATTTTCCTTTACAGTGAATCTATTTTTTATTTTATATTGCTATTATTATTATCTGAATTTATATTGGGGGGATCAAGAAGGTCACGGCACCCGCTGCGTTTGAGGCGTCTAGGTGGATTGCCAGGAATGGACGGGACTAGGGACGAATGGATCGCGTATTAATGGGTTGTTGTTGGAGGGCAGACGGTTATGAAAGCGTTTGTAATGCGCTTTTGCTTCTTCATGGACTGTTTTCATCTTTAAGTCAGTATGGATAGTGCTGTTCGAGACGTGAGATGGAGCATTGAGTAGTTTCCTGAGGGCTATATTTTGGAAGGTTTCTATTCTATTTAGGTTCGATTATTTGGCATTATCCCATAACTGGAAACCATATGTCCAAACTGTTTTGATTAGGGATTTTTTAGATAAGTAGTTTTGTGTTTAAGTTAATGTGTATGTTATTGTTAATGAATGTTTTAAGCAAACGAAAACGAAAGTTTAGATTTAGTATACTGAGCACAAGTTAGCCTACGATCTAGGGTTAGACCAAGATATTTAACGGTTTGTGAGCTAGGAAACTGTGTACCATAGATAGAGACAGCAGGGCATAGTAAAAGTTGGAGGGTAAACGTAGTGTTTTTTTTTTTTATTTATTTTAGAAAAACATACAATCTGTACAATAATTTACAATGAGCACGTGCGATATTGAGATAAATTATTCGAAATATTGAATATAATATTTATTTGTAATACAATCTCTATATAAACGTTTTAGATTACCGTAACAGTATAAATATTCCACTGGAGTGGATTGCTCGCCGGGTATTGTTGTGTGTATATGTATACAAACATTTTTTTACCGGGTTAACATTAACGGTAGATCCGTTCCGCACTCTTCTATTAGTCGTCCTATTCTGTGCACTCGTCAATTGTCTACGGAACTTATCGGTCTACGAATTCTGCTGCTCCGAGACCGGGAATATTATTTCCCCCGTCGCCTGTTCCAATCGGCCGCGTACAATAAACGCGTGTTCGCAATGCCCAATACACCGACACAATGCGATAGTAAAAATGATCAAAACGTTTTGTTATTGCACTTTATTGGTCATTTCATTTATACCTGTGTACAATGTTGATAAATCATTCCTGTGTATATTACATATCACGTATATTTTATAGGCGGTAAATTCGTTGGCCGTTTCAAACACATAAATCGTGCGCCGTTGATGTGTTAATGCCTCCGCAACGATAACTATACCGCACCTCCTGTGTTTCACATCCTCGTTGCGTTTCAGATATTACTTTATACACACATAACTTACCGACATAATAACAATAATAATATTATACGCGTACCGTAAGTATATAATTCACATTGAAAACGGCATGCAAATAGATGTCTGGACGTCGCGTACACGTTGTCCGGGTACTCGTACGAATTTGAACATTTTAAATATAATTCGCGCGGGCACAATGACTCGGGAGAGTCGTTTATTTATTTTTTTTTTTTTTATCGATTTTATACGTTAAATTCATATAGAAATTTCGCTAACGACAATATTATTTCCCGTCCGTTTACAACTCGTCTCTTTTGTGTACAATTTCTGAATTTTATTTTACGCTTGTTAATAGTTTGTAGGAAAATGCATTATTTGACATTATCAATTTTTCCATCTTTTATGGGCATTTTTTCCTCTTCTCGTTCATTTTACGTTGTTCCCGTCGGAATTTTGAGTGCAATTCAGCGTACATAAAGTATTCTACTTTGGAATACTACCAAAGTGTATCATTCGTATAGAATTGTCAGGTCGTCCACTCGCTGATTCTATTCAAATTGTGACAGATTTTCAAAATGAAATTCAATAAATAAAAAAATAACAAAGGAATGGCCGTTCAATTGAAATTAAAAAAAAAAAAATGTATTAGAAAAGAATACGGGTTTTGATACAATGTGCATTTCTGAAATACTCAATGGAACTGAAATGTTCAGAACGTCTCTTCCAGATGACCTCGGCCTCGACGACATAGCTTTTGTGCGAGATACGATCCTATTATGCCATTAGATAGGATAATTTAAGATATCATTTTTTTTTTTTTTTTTTTTAATTTATAATTTATAATTTTTATCTATGTAAAATGTATAGGAACAGCAACATTACAATACGACTATTTCTTACCAATAAGACGATAATTTACTTGAATTTTTAATGCACTTAAAAAAAAAATAAATAATGTCTAGTTATGAAATTCATTTTTAAGATTTTCTAAACTGAATTAAATTCATAGCTACCCTTCAGTTATTAATATTATAATATAAATCGAAAAAAAACAACAATATACGAGGTGCGACAATAAAATAACGAGACTTTTTGAATAAAAGTTGTTTATTTTAAAAATGTTATAATTTAATGATTATCACCTTCAAAGTACCTTCCCTCAGCATCAATACACTGTTGCATACGTCGCTGCCATTCTTGAAAACAGTGTTGCCAATTGCTTTCATTCAGCCCTTTTAGAAGTTCTGCCGTTTTCATTTTTACGTCATCAACTGTTTGAAAATGGGAATAGAAATAAGAAGGAAATAAGAAGAAGTCACAAGGATCAAGGTCTGGCGAGTACGGGGGATGTTGAAGTACAGAAATTTGTTTTCAGTTAAAAAACGTTGAATTGAAAATGCACTGTGAGCTGGAGCATTGTCTTGGTGAAGAACCCAGCCATTTTTCCATAGATCTGGTCGCTTCTTTCTGACACGTTCTCTTAATTTAATTAATACCTCTTTATAATAATATTGATTAATTAATTTTGTCGATTTTTTCAACGTTTTCGTTTGTTGAAGACATGGTAGGACGTCCAGAACGATCATCGTCTTCGACGTCCTCCCTTCCACTACAAAACCGTTTGTGCCATTCAAAAACACGAGCTCTTGATAAACATTCTTCACCATAAACTTCACATAACATACGAAACGATTCCACGGCAGTTTTTTTTTAATTTAACAAGAAATTTAATGTTAACATGTGTTGTTCGATTTTTATATCTAACATTTTTCGGCAGTATAGTCGAACTCGCACTAATAACAAGGCTACTAACGTATAAGAAAATGAATCGATGCCATCAGTGTTCATAGTACTTTTAGATAAGTGTTTTCTAATCATATTTCAATAATCGTTTTATAGATAACGTTAATAGTTTAGGTTATATTTAGAAAGTCTCGTTATTTTATTGTCGCACCTCGTATCCATCGTATTATAGATCTGATGCGAACGTTAATTACAGAAACGTATTAAATTACTCGTATATGATTCTGTTCGTTCAACCAATTCTGTTCCGGTTCGTCTATTTTTTTATCCTCTCCGGGTTTCGATTCCGTCCCGTTTTTGCGGGTAAGCGTTCGATTACATCCCGACGTCGGGCGAATGGAAAATTCAGTGTGTCTATTTTATTCATATTCTTGTTCATTAATTCGGCATTTGTGTTGGACTGGTTTAAATATACGTTTGCATAGTATTCAAACTAAAAACCATACATATATCGTATTTTTTTTTATTTTATTTTAAATTATAATTTTTAATCAATAAAATAATATGTAATAAAATACGAATAATGTTTTTTTTTTTTTTGTTTTTTCTTACTGTCCGCTTATTATAATAAATACCAATAATATACCTATACGTACAATCATTTTTTTTTCCTCCCAATTTTCCTAATCTACACGCGATTAACGTGACTTTAGGACTCGATTTTCCTCGATTTTAATCCCGATCAATTGGTATGCGTTTTTATATTACACGTTTAATAATAGATAAAAAAAAACCACGCGGATTGAATACGATTTATTGATAAAAAAAAATGTAACCGTCTTAATGTGAATATTATATATAATATAATAAAATCGAATTTATATTTACATAAATGACATCATTCCGAGTTTACATGAAGTGTAGGCGACATTATGCAGCTAGAGGGCGTTGAGTTTAGGTTTATTTTTCCGATTTCCGGACTGTTTAGTATTTACGATAATAATCTATTGATACGGTTATCATATCACTCGAAATGTATAAAAAAATAATACGCATAATTTATTATAAATTCGATTTAATTTTTTTTAGTAAATTCCGCATATTTAAACAAATTGATTAAATTCGATTAAAGTTAGAGCGTTGATAGAAATTTTTCAAAATTGTTGCGTACGTTTGGTAGTATTTTAATAAATTATGGTATTATAATGCAAAATTTATAACAGGCAATTAAAAAAAAATTATAAAAATAAAAAAAAAACACACACAATCTGTTTCGTACTCAATTTATTGAATATATTTTGTTCGAATTGTATGACTAATAATATTACAACTCTATTTAACCGACAGCCGAGAGGAAACACACAAATATTGGTTTTTTTTTTTTTTAATTATATTTAATGCTGCACATTATACATGTACATGTATGGTACTTGTGCACATGTAAAATAATATTTTACAAGTAAAACATTTGTATGTGTTCGTTACGTTTTTTAATTGTATAAATGCTTATTTTGTAAAAATACCGTTGATTAAACCATTTTTTTTTTTTTTTTATTGATGTATTAACGATATCTAATTAAACATTTTTGTTTTTTTTTCATGTTCACACTATTATTTATTTATTTATTTATTTTTTTTTTCTTTTTTAATGACCGTATATAATTTAAAAAAAAAAAAAAAACGAATTAAATCGAAAGACCGTCTGACGGTTAATTGCGTCCATTTATACATTTTAAAACATATAATTTTTTTTTTTTTTTTACGTTATAACGAGAAAACAATTAACAACCCGACGTATATTTTCGATGGCGGGCAACGCCATATATGCGCGTAATATATGAGAAACAATAATCTATGATAATAATATGCTCGTTATTTAAACGAATACATAAAACGAATAGAGTCGTACTAACAGTTAGTTGTTTTTTTTTTCTTCTTCTTCTTCAAAAAGTCAGTTATAGTTTCTTGTCCATAAATTAGTTTTATTATATGCGTTTTATGTGTAAAGTTTTAACGACAAAAAAGCAGTTAAGAAATATAAGTGAAATACGATTATGTATACGTGAAAAAAAAAAAAATGATATAAAATGATATATAGAGTATAGAAAAAGTCGGGATAAGAAAAATGAGTTTTAATAAATTGACTCATTTTAAAGAAGTGTTTAATAATAATAATAATAAAAAAAAAAAAAAAAAAACTATAACGATATGCGTATTATACGATATATATAAATGGCGGATGTTTTAGTCTTTTTGCAAAATATTATTACAGTAATATTATAATATTCAACCACTTTCCAAACGGAAAGCGCGTCAATATATATATATATATATATATATATATATAATAGTAAAAGTATTACGAAAATTTTTCGAACAAGAGTGTACGTATTGTTGAAAAAAAAAAAAAATCAAAACCATAGTTGACTTATTTCATAGAAGAAATCGTATTTGATGATAATAGACACTATTTCGAAATCGAAATCGTTTTTGGGGAATACGCATAACCGTTATATAACGTAGCCTCTCGGAAATTTTTTCGACGTTATACGTTTTGTTTATAAATCAATCTATGTTCCTACGATTTCTTTCTAATTGTTAGAAATGAGCCCTTCCGCACCACAAAAAAAAAAAAAAAAAAAAATCCACGAAACGATTAACCCGTAAGTTCGAAAATTACTACGTCAGTACTCCGCCGTTTGTAAAAAAAAAAAAACAAAACATGTTATTTTAATACGTACGGTATGGTACGTAAATCCGAAAGCTTTCTACTGCGCTAAAACGACGCGAGGTTCTTTTTCATATATATTTTATTTTTTATTTTTTTTTTTTTTTTAATATTAATCGCGGTCCTTTCGAGTAGTCACACGTGGGCTTATGATGTATAGTATTATTACGATACGGGCTCTTAACATTTGCAGCTGATGCCAACAAACAATTGGCGTCCACTCGGATTAAAAAAGCGCAACAGTTCACGTGTGCGGGGTGCAACGGACTATTAAGGATTTCGGCGCCCCGGGGGTAGTTTGTTTTTGGCGCCCCCTTTATAACGAAAACCGCAGAGAACACTCACCGGACAAAGTACCGAAAATGTATTCCGAAGATATTTCGATTGAATTATTATTGTTTTATTGTATTCCCGCTAAAAAAAAAAAAAAAAAAAAAAAAAAAAAATAATATAGTCGCTTCGGATAGTATTATTTTTTTTTATTTTACAAATTCAATTGTACCCGTTACAATTCCGTTTTCTATCACGAAAATTGCCCGAGGTGATTTTCTCGTAAAATCTCTACGCAGCTACAAACGTTTTTACGTCTGTGTATTATGGCCGTCACTTATATTTACTTATAATTTTTTTTTTTTTTTTCCCCCACTGAACCAGTAGTCGAGTTTCTTGTCTCTATAAGTGCCCGTTTTAGAAGGTGGTCTCACGTGGTAAATGGATGGGAGTGGTCGGAAGGCGCATAATTTATTGCTTAATCGTAAATCTTTATATTTTTTTTTTCTTAAAATTACAGTGGAGTCAACTACATTATAATATTGCTGGTCATTATAATGTGTCTAAGGATCGCTAAAAAGTCTCGGTATATATTATGCAAAGTGACGGGTCAATTATTATCCATACGTATGGCAATTTATAATATCGTTATATTAATTCAATTTAAAGCTCGTGGTTTTTTTTTTTTTTTGTTTGTTTTTAAATTTCAAGCAAAGCGAAACGGTTTAATAAGTTTTATTACTACGTGTGCATTTTATTTATTCGTATTTTTCTGTGCTTGAACATGTTTTCGACCAGAAGACTTGCTTAAATCTCACGTTCAATGGGGGTTTCTGTTAGGGAAATCCGTATAGTTGGTGCATTGCCAACGTAAAAACGCTAAAAAAAAATTAGTTACAATCATCATCATAAAAGTTATACTCGGTGGTAAAAAAAAAAAAAAAAAAAAACAGTTTTTATATATATATTCGTTTGAAGTTCGCGGAGATCATGAAATTTTGCATACTAGGTACTAATACTACAACTACTCGTATATTTTCCGTTTATCCGAAGAAAACTTTTTTGGCTCCATAAAGATATTCAAAAATTCGATACCAAGTTTATCATAAGTTGCGGTTAACAGAAGAAAAAAAAAGGAAAAAAGAAAAAAAAACCTTGGGCGTAATGTCGTAATTTATTTCTATATACGCGTTTAAAGTTTAAACGTATGATACAATTCGTACTGCGAATAATATAAATTTATTTTCAAGTTAAAAATTAATAAAAAAAAAAGAAAAAAAAGAACGATTAATTCCCGAGTGAGCCGAACTCTGCTCAGAATCGTTTTTATATTACTGAAATGATTTATCGAACGGTGCTTTTATATGTAGTAAATTGCCTTATTTAACAATAAGTTTTTCAATTAAACCGTTCGGTTTAAATATTTTTCAAGTCACAAAGCGAAAATCATTAATCGTCGGATAACAGACGAATAATATGTCAGATAATTCTATACCAGCGTAATACGCACAACCAGACGTTTGGAATTTTAAATTTTTTTATCATTTTTTTACAAGACGCGGAAACGTTTGATCGATTCCGGGTTTCCAGCGTAATTTTCGTATAGTTCTGAGAGAACAATTTCTACGACTATCAAAAAAGGCGTCCCGGTATCCGACGGTACGAGCGTATTATTTTAACGGAAGCTACAATGTAAGTACGGTTGATTTTTTTTTTTTCGTCGCTGTTGTCGTTGTTATGCGAGGTTGATTGGTGTCTGTTGTATATTTTTACAACGCGTTAACGTCAATTTCAGCGCCCGTAGGTCCGTTTTTCATTGGGCGAATATAAAAAAAAAAAAATATCGAGAAAAGTCTATAGGGAGGTGTCGGGTGGACGATTTATACATTCGTATATATATATATATATATATTGTATACACGCGGCAGCTAAACGAATTGCAATTGATTTTGACGACAAACGCGCCTTTAAAAAAAAAAAAAAAAATACTTTCACAAAATTATGTACATTTCCGGGGGTTGTATACACCTATACACACTATCGTCTATTGTTATTTCGATCACGATCGTTTCCGTTAATAACACACGGAATCGCTACACGGTTTTTCGGCGCATTGTACAATAAAACGTTTTATGCTATTACGGAAAAAAAAAAAAAATAAATAAAAAAATCTATCGGATTTCCCGGCGCACGACGGCCCCAAAAAGAAATTGGAGTAACTCTAAAACAACCGTGCCTATACGTTTAATCCGTTAAGTGTGCGCGTTCGAATTATACGACGCGCGTTCGTGTGGCATTTTTTTTTTTTTTTTTTTCGCTCTCGAAAATCTATTATACAGTTATTATGAACGACAACCGTACGAAATAAATATAAGTAGTTGTTTTTCGCGAATCGCATTAAAAAAAAAAAAAAAAAAAATATTGGACAAATGACATTTTTTCAGATTCCGAGCGAAACGAACCGACCGCCATTTGTTTTACTGAAATGTCTGTTTGTTTTTTTTCCTCTCTCGCTCTCTTTAAAAATATTTTTTCAGTTAATAAAAATCCTCTTATTTGTTTGCACTATTATTACCTTGATAGATGCGGATTTTTCGCCGGACGGCGATTTAAATAAAAATTCGGCGACATTTTTGGCTACGGCGGAGAAAAAAGGGAAATCACAACCAACACTAAACATATACCGAGTTTACACCGAGTTCATTTAAAATAGGTTTTTATTTTTTTTTTTTTTTGTTTTTTGTTTCACGGTAACCCATGTACGGTCCGCCTTGTTAAAAATATTTATTCGGTAATTTCGATATTCGTATCGTATAACGTGTTAAATGTAAATTGAATAATTAAATTACAAATAAAATTGCAAAAAAAAAAAAATAAACCTATCAAATATCGTTTAATAGGTGAAAATAGAATTTTTCATTATTATTTTTTTTTTTCTTTTTCAAAAATAGATAACTTTAAAATTTAAAAAAACCATTATATTCTTTATACCCGCGAATTTATTTAGTCCTAATAATAATATACATCAATACAGTTTCTATAACATTTTATTGTATTCATACGTGAAATATTCTCACGAACATTTGTTATTTTTTTTTATTATTTTTTTTTTTTTCTATATATATATATACATATATAAAAAATATATAAATAATGTTTTCTTCAAAGGAAATAAACTATATACTTATACAGTGGCTTATTCGTCTGGGTATAACGTTATTTCTATTTTTCTTTTGAAGGCGGTATATCCACCTACATATTACGGGTTTATCTTTAAAAAAAAAAAAAAAAAAAAAAAAATATATATATTCCCATGATATTTTCATTTCAAAGGTCTGCGCAATTGTGTTTTTTAGTTTTAATCCCTTTGATATGCATTTGAATATTGTAATATATAAAATAGAACCGCCGCCGCCGCTCGTATTATAACCCAGCCATGTACGCGCCCGAGCCTCTCTGCGTTAGTAATTTCTCGTCGAAACAAAATTCGAAAAGTTTAATAATTTTAATTCTACGTATACGCGTACTCCCGGCAAAAAATAAAAAACCATTTAAAATGCTCGTAATATAAATTCCGAAAATTTGTACTTTACTAATTATTATCCGTCGTATTGTCTAATGTTTGGAGGGCGAAAAAAAAACCAAAAAAAAAAAATGTTTTAATGAAATATTTAATATTATTATTATAATTTTTTTTTTCCTTACCGTTAATAAATAACGTTTACGGTTTTTAACGTTTCGATCTAAAGATAATAATATTTTACAGCGCGGTTAAACGCAGATACCGTATAGAATTTCGGGCGAACGAACAATTTAAAAATGTTTGATTAAAATCTAGTCGGTACCTAAGAGCAAAACGAGTAATTGAACGAGAATAATATAATAAAACGTTATTGTCATACTAAAAAAAGTAAAAGTATATAATAAACAGCAATAAAGTTTTACGGCGGTTTATTTTTCGCTAGATCGTTTAGAGTTAAATCTCAAATCCGCATTTGTCTAAATCCCTCTCACTAGCAGGATTATTAAGTAATAAAATAGTTATTGATGTGTTGCAGGAATATATGAATAATGGTATTCGCCGATGAAGACATTTAAGTGTAAATCGCCGTGTACCGACAATTATGTTTTTAATGCCAGGCTCCCGAGTGTCAACGATGTTTTTCAATTTTTATTTCTATCTATTCGGTCTATCATTCTGGTAGCGAATTTTGACTTGTCGGTGCTCCTCCGAACAAGGTTTTGCTTTTTTTTAAATTTCCCTCCAGTATTGGCTAGTAGTAGGGAAAAAAACGGGAATTTATTACGCGATATTACGTCATATTTCTGTTGTTTTTCAGCGAAAAAATAATAACCGCGGCGACCAGAAACTTTCACCTAAAACTTTATATTGACAATTTCTATAAGTGATACGGTTTCGGAAACGTTCCGGATGCATTTCGTGAGTTTTAATACCTATATGGAATTCACTAGTTTTCGTTTTGTTTTCGCCTGGTAGGTAAAAACGTACGGAAATTCGGCGCACGGTTCGCCGCGTGTTATACACGCGGTTTTAGCGATCCATTTGAACCGTTATGCCGCGATTTATTATTTTTTTTTTTATTTTTTTTTACAATTGTATTATTTCGATTGTTTATCGGCAATTCCGCGGAGAAATGTTACGGTGATGCGTAATCTGTAGGTACCCGTTTTGTCGTAAAATTAACTCGTCCGAGTGTATAATATAATATATTGTTTAGTTGCTCGGTTCTTTTAGCGATTAGCATTTTACACGGTATTATGCGACAGCTTATGCAAACATCGCTAATTAAGAATGTGAAGGCAGTGGGATATGATATTAAAACGGAATAAAACGTTTACTGAAAAGCGGGTCAAAACGCACCCTCGTGCAAAATGCAAACTTCCATAAAATATGTTCGTGCGAGATCGTCAGTAATTTTACTGTCCCGGCTCGGAAAACGCGAATACTGTGGAAAACGACGAAAGCGTTTCGCGTATATTATATAAAATTGTACGGACGGACCGATCTAATTGTTTTTTTTTTTTTTTTTTTAAATTTGTTTTTGTGTTTGTTAAACGTTTAATAAAACACCCGGGGGGGGGGAGGGAATATTTCGTTTGAAATATACTTGAGTATAAATTCTACCTTAATCATTTTTTAGTGAAATGTTATTCAGGACAATTGGATATTTTTTTTTTTTTTAAATTTTTAACATTCTAATACCGACGTATTTAATTATTATTATTCGTGTATTAATCACATAATTTATTAAAAATTTATATCTTATATATTTTTTCGTTATTTATATCGTAGAACTTAGATATCTAAGTTACTCGAATAAATTTACGCAATTTATGATTAAAACGATATTAATAACGTCATAATGTAACTATTTTTCTACAAAAAAAAAAATACGATCACACAGCATTGTTTTAATGACAAAGGGCCAAAGAGTATCATTTCTATTTTGTATTATAGGGGCGAACAAATCTTCTGCCACCGGGGCGGTTTAATGTGTAGCTACGCCACTGTATACGTCTTCCAGTCTCACCGTTCCCGGGTCTTCGCGTCGGATAATTCAGGATAATTGAATATTTTTTTTTTTTTTTATTTTTTAACATTCTAATACCGACGTATTGAATTATTATTATTCGTGTATTAATCACATAATTTATTAATTATAATTACAAATTACGATAGCTGATGATATAATGTTATCAACAATTTTAACTATTTCTACGGGTAATTGGTATTGAATATTATGTGAACAACTGAACACATTAATACTATATTGTACATATTTAAATACATTGTTAAAAGTCCACGATTAAATTCTAAAATCCACATTTTATACATAAACAATATATTATACAAAATGAAAAAAAAAAACATTTTATTTTTATTTTTTTCTGTGTGACAATCATAAATTATACCTACTCGTATGTGCTGTATGTTTCCCCCCCCCCCAAAAAAAAAAAAAATACTTAAAAACGTGTGTCAAAAACACCACTGCAACGGGTTGATTGATGTTGTTAAATATTTTTTTAAACGTTTATAACTGTATAAAATAACTAAAAATGTAATAATATTATATACAATTCAAGGTGAAATTTGGTTACATTTTTCTCCTTTTTTTTTTTTTTTTTTTGTTTTATTCGGTCAGTTTAGTTTACTGACAGTAACATTATAATATCATTACAAATAATTCCTTTTCCATCGCTCTCCCTCTCTCTAACACTAAATTTTAAACGTTGTTGTTTCTTTTGGAAAAGGTATTATGTTATCTTTCTGATTTGTTTACGAAACCCGGACAATTAGCTCGGTTGGAAAATGAACAAAACTAGTAGGAAGGCCTCCGAGACGCCTTGCTTGAAAAATACTACGAAAATGCGAATGAGTTCACTGCGGATGACGCCGATTGGCATCGTCCGGCGTAGTGCACATATGCCGATGACTCCCCGATATTGGTGTCACCAGCATCATATTTTTCATTGCACTATAACTATAAGTCGATTAAATTTATTTTTACAAATATGTTTTCGGCGTTATCCACGTAGATCATTTGATACGTGCGGCCGAGTCGCGCATCGATAATTCGATTTTTTTACAGTCAATAAAAACTATCCGTTTCTATTTGAAGAAGTTGACTGTTGTTATTCCGTTAATATTTCAGTTACACCGTAACTATCGTCGTCGTCGTCGTCGTCGGTACACGGACGTGTATTATAATATTAGTACGATAAATCGTGAATTATATACATTTCGTTATTTTCAATCCATTATCCGTAGTAACAATACGACGGTAATTCCGTTATTTCGATTACCGTCGTATTGTTACTACGGATATGGATCGAATGAAATATGATTAACGAACTGATCCGGTGCTTTTTGACCCGGACAGCGACGGAAATAAAATATTTTACCCATGACGCCAACAAAAAAAAAAAAAAATTCAAAAATCCGTGATTTTCTTCCGCGCATATTGATGTATACGGATCCGCGGCGAACGCGTTTTAAAGGCCTTAAACGGAATACGGGAAACCCGGGAAATTCACGGAAACCTATTGGACCGACGAAGACGAGACAATGCGGCGGCACGTGGCACGCGGTGCAAGGCGCGGGAAACATTAGTCGGAACGAGACGTTTGACGGATAATCGGGACGAGTATGGCCGAGGGCAGAACGAATAGTCCAAAATCCGAATGATGCGAACACGCGGAAAAGTGTACCGGTCTAATGGGGCTTGGGCTACACGGGGTGGGGCCAATATGCGAAACACTCATTTCGGGATTATCGTCGAGGAAAAGCAGATGAAGTAGAACCGGGGCCGGTCGTACGGTGTGATATTACATCGCGCCGGTACGACCCGAAACGTCATAATACGAAAAATTATGTACATTTCTATTATTCCGCGATAATTGTTGATAAAGAAAAAAAAAATAAAAAAAAAATCGCCTTTATCGGGCAGATAAAGTGCCACCATTGCGCGATGAGGAACTGTACATGTGCGTACAAATAGAACGGTGTTTCCCGACCGGATTTTCTCTTCGATTTCTATTACAAATTATTATTATTTTTTTTTTAGCGAAAAAAATTACGACTTGTCGAGGAACCGTTTAATATTATACGGTTATCCTACCGTTGTTGCCGCTGTAGACCGATAAGCATTTTCCACTTTTATAAGTGTCTAGGAGTAATGAATTGAAGTATAATTATATATTAGTGAAGTATAGTAATAAAATGGAAATGTAAAATAATAAAAATTAACGTTTTTCGATAAATTTCGCGTATTTCGTGTTAATGAGCAAAAAAAAAATGTATTCCCAGTTTACGTAAAATTGACGTGGTCCGCGACAAATAAAATATTGTCGAAGTGGTGATGGTCCGTGGCGGTAATAAAATGTTCGGGAAACGCCGAAACGGTAGAAAACAACGGGTAGCAGCCGAATTGAAAAAAAAAAAAAATATTCGTCTAAAACAATATTGATAATTAATATTATTATTAGAAATTAAACTGTAACGTTATGATAATGTATAACGTGTGCATAAAAAAAAAAAATAACTGGGCCGTAAAACCGAACCCGGGCCGGCCCGGTCGTTTCGCCGTAGATTTATTACGCCTGTAAAAAATTCCCCACGTTTATGTGATACAAAAAAAAAAAAAAAAAAAATTTAACAAAAAATAATAATAATAATAATAATAACAATAATAATAAAATCGATATATTTTATGTAGTGGTCGCGGTGACTACATCACCGATGCGTGTATTCCGTTTCCTCTACCGGAACGACCGGCATGTATAGCGATTCGGGTCGATCGGGAGAAACGTATAAAATATTTATTATTGCAGAACGCGCAAAACAAAAAAAAAAAAACAAAAAAACCTATCCGAGACGCGTTGTACGTATACACGCACGACTTTGAACGGAAAAAACCGCGTAATAAAAACGAAACAAAAAAAAAAAATAAATAAAAAACCCGTTGCTTTATACATTATGCCACCGTTGTGTGTCAGCGAAACCCAAAGTTACCGGCGGTCCGCGGTCAGTGTGTCGGTTTTGCCGGTCTTATTTGTCCGTCTTTAATGGTTTCCAGAGAAAATATATTCCTTCTGGTCTAATTTTTTCGAAATAAGACAAAAAAAAAAAAAAAAAAATGGCGTAATAACATATTATATTTAATAACAACAATTGCGATTTCGTTCACTCCGCTCAGAACCAAGACAAATGCGTGTTTTAATATTCAAATTAAAATAGATAAAATACAGATTTGTGAACTATTTGGAAATACGGCGTAACCGTGTTGGATGACGGTAGGGAAATCCGTTTTTTTGGAAAACTGATCGGGAAAAACGTCTTACGCCGCCCGTGAATTTTCTAGTCGTTACGGCCGCGACGACGCCCCGCTGTCGGCGAGGTACCTCGGTAAATGCTAAAAAAAAAAAAAAATATCGGGAGCCCGCGCCCAATTAGGAAAACGAGCAAAAAAGGAAAAAAAATGTATAGGTACGTTGTAGAGATAAATGTTTAAAAATGTTATATAGGTTATCCCAATCGAAATGTATACGTGTATTTTTTAGTTAAATTATATAAGCATTTCATAAAGGCTGCGTACACGTTATTAATTTTTTAGATCGACTTAAAATTAGGGTGACCATACGTACTGATTTAGACAGGATTGCCCTTTGTATCGGCTTTGCGTCCCGTTGTCCCGACAAAATTCTTTCGCGACGCTTTTTTAATTCTGTGCGTTTTAAACAATGTGTCTCGTATTAATCTCGCGTTTTGCCTTACCTGCCGTTGTTTTGTAACTTTTCAAATTCATTTAAAAAAAAAAAAAAACAAAAATAAAAATAGTTCTTTACATTTTCGTATATTTTTATAATATCTAACGAATTTGATAACACTTATCAGCACAATCCCACAGGTGGCGGCCAGTTCGTTATCAGCATAAATCCCATTTGATATTTTACGATTATTTTGGAGCATTCAAAAGGTATTACCGATGGGCGACGCGTCGGTAGAAAGAGTATTTTCGATTACAAATGTTTTATGGACGGATGTGAAAAATCGATTTCTTGTGAACACAACTAGATCGACAATAATCGTAAAAATTTTATAAATGTTTTATGTACAGAATTCCATACGTTTCTTTTTAGAACACCCGAAATTATGATATTTAATGAGTTCTTTAAAAAAATGTGTAAAATCAAATAGTGAAAACGTGCCCGAACCCAATCGTCATCAAAATGAATTAATGAAGGTTTTTTATTTTAATAGAGTCAAATACACGGATGATGGATTTAAGGGAATTTTCAAAAGTATTGATTTAATTTAATTATTTTATTTTATTGTTGTTTTAATGTGTTTAGTATTTGATAGTTTTATTAAAAAATGATGTTTTTTCACAAAAAAAAAAAAAAAAAATCAACTAACAAATAAAACACTAATGAAAATTATTTTAAAAAAATAGTATAGTTATTATTTTTGTTGTGTTCTTTATTCTTTTGTTAAATATTGTCACAATAACTTGAATACAAAATCGAATACGAAAAAATTCTCCGTTTAAAGATCAATTGACACGCGTTTACGAGATCGGACTCATAATTATGATTTTTATTGTATACGGGAAACAAAAATTACACGTTTAACGTTTAAAAAAAAAAAAACACGTGTTTGTCAATGGTGCCAACCGTAAACTTTTGTGCCGAGGGCAGCAGGGGACCGATAGGGAGGGGGGAGGGAAGGCGTCGTTCGTAATAAGCCGGACCGACACGGTGACGTGCGGCGTAAATAAAATATAATAATATTACAATTATTATTCGGGTATACGAGGTCTGTTCGAAAAGTACCAGGACAAATGTTATTACGGCTAATCTGCGCACGATAACGTTTCGTATTCCGAACAGATGTATTCCCCGCGAATTAGTGAATATTTTAAACGGATTTGCTATCTTATCACCGTATTAATATTACACGTGGTTAAATCCAGTCAGTCTGGTCCGTTCGCCGTTTTCGACGTGTCCGGAATTAACGAACAACGCGTGTGCGTTGGAAACGCACGGAAATGACTAAAACCGCTTTTGGGCGTGATTTTTGTTAAGTGGTTCCGTGACTTTCGAGTGTTTTAAACGTTTCGAGGGCAGTCGCCGGTCAACTGGAGACGATCCGCGTTCTGGTAGGACGCGGACGTCATCCAGAAACGATGGTGTGACGACAATTTGCGAGAAATATGCCAAATGGCCACCGATTAACCGTTCGCGAGTTTACAGAGCGAATCACAATTGAGTTTTGTCATGCAATTTTACAGGAAAATGTACAGACGAGAAGGGTCGCGCTGCCAAATTCGTTCCGCGATTGTTCACCACGACAATGCACCGGCACATTTAGCGCTGTCGATTCGTGAATATTCGGCCGATAAAAAAATTGTTGTGGATTCTCCCCGAACTCCTGATCGGGCCCCGTGCGATTTTTTTCAATTCCCAAGAACGAAATCTGCGTTTAAAAGACAACGATTTCGATGTGTAGAGGAATCGAAGCGAACGCGGCAACAGAACTCATAGCTTATTAATATCGGAACAGTTGCAAAGGACTTTTGAAAAATCGCTGCATGTCGTCCGGAGGAGATTTTTTGTAATTATTAAAAATAAAATCCTGGTAATTTTTGAACAGACGTCGTATACGATATCGAAGGGTGTCCGATATCAACGGAACAAAATACCCCCCCCCCCGGACGCGTTTGTTGATATGGGGCCCGGCGGCGGCGGCGGCGGCGGTGTAGGTCGGCGGCGATCGCCGGAGGGCGGCGGCGGTCGTATACGGAGGGAGTGGCCCGCGGCGGAGTATTCGCATTAGTTATGGTTTTGACCTGCGGACACGGTTTGATTTATCTATCTATCTATCTATATATATATATATATATATATCGGACGGAGGTCCGAGGAGTTGATGGTCTGAAATATAATGCCGACGGGCGTCCGCCCGGCCGACCGACCCCGCGACCGGTAATGGCCGCGTATCGGTGGCGGGCGGGCGGGTATACGCGGAGGCGGACGGCCCGAAATCGTCCGTTTTTAATGGCAAGAGCACAACGGCGCACAAGACCGGTAAACGCAGCCGGGCGGGACGGCCGCACAGGCGGATATCAAATCGCCCGTGCAATATAATATTATATATATATATATATATATATATATATACGTATATTTATATATAGGACGCGGTGTATTAGACTGGGCCGGAGTACTGTGTACGCCAATACCGCGGCATAATAGCCGTGCCGGTAAAGGCAAAAGTGGCGATTGCGCGGCCGGCCGGCCGATCGCGTGCCGCCCCGTTATTGCGCACGCTATACGCGCGTTTTTACAATAACAATAATAATACAAATACAAAAGGCGAATCGCCCGGAAACCCGTCGCGCGCGCCGCGCGTACAGGCCGGTGGTCGACCGACCGGCAGACGATCATTATCCGCGAAAAAAAATCGTAACGTTTCCATCGCCGCTGGAACACCCACCGAAAACCGCCGGTTGCCCGGGGACCGGCCGGGTCGAAAATATCGCCGAAAGTTCGTGCCGGGCGCCGTCATTTGCGCTGTCGAACGGCGACCGATACGCTGATGGAATTTCATAAAATCCATTGGACCGCCGAATGTTCGGACGACCGTTTCAATTTTTTTTTTTTTTTTTTTTTATTCTCGTGCGCCCGTCGACCGAGACATTTCGTTCTGAAGTCGTTTCCGGGCCGGACGCGAGTAATGGAGCGCCGACGCACTAACGGCAAGCTCGATAGTTATGGATATGCCTGTCAACGGGGTCGACGAAAATTTTCTGTATTTTCACTAATCTATTTGTTGATTTTTTATTATATATATATATATGACGCTGTTTGAATATCATAAGTGGGATTGCTGTGTCACCCTAAATAATAAAGGCGAGAAACATTAACATTTTAAAGCGGTTATTTATTCTTCTTGAATTGTCGTTAAAACAAAAATATGTGCGCCTTTTCACATAGGGACACATATGTGTCGGTCCGGACGGAGCGTTATGTGCTTGGAAATTTGAGGTCGTCAACCTACGGCCGGAGCACGTAGGATTTTGTATTGTGTACCGCTAAAAATTGGTACATTGGGAAATGTTTGTGGATATAGAAATTGAAACCAACCGTTAGATTTAGGATGTATGAAAGGGGAATTTATTGCCCTCATTTAATAAATGTGACGTTAAGTTGACGACGACGACGACGAAGAAAAGCCATGGGGCATAAAAAATTCGTCAAAACAATGGGGATAAAGAGACAAAAAAAAAAAATACGAATTATATATTGAGAAATTGACGGGGAAACCGGTGTCCACAGTATAGGAAACGTTAAATGTATATTACCCGCGTGGAAGGAGGTCCATGTGTGCCGTTTCTGTTGCACCCGGACATGGTGTATTATCGGCAGCAAAAACAAGACAAAAGTCACGTACAATCGGGCGATGATAATGGAATGCCGGACTTGTGACCTGTCCACATTGTGCGCGTAATCCAGCATATGGATTTTAAATCACCACCGGCGGACTGGTCAAGACCGACTGTATAAGAGCTCCGGCCGGGAGCAGGAGGACGTTTCGAGTCGGGTCCATTCGGTCAGCCACGAAGTCCAGACAGGGACGTCGTCGCTCCCGGTGAGCAGAATGAGGTGGATGACGACGCTCTCTATACCCTCGTGCGCTGCGAGGCGTTTGACGGGGACAGGGAGCGCCTGGTCCGGGGGATAGGTCCTTTCGAACCAGGCGCCTTGGTGTCGCTCATGTTGGAAACCCCAGATCGTTGGAAAGCCGTGGTCGATTTTGCAGAGATGGTCGTCGCGGAAAAGGAGTCGGCCGAACGGCAACGCCAAGCCCTCGACGCCGCCGGCGCGCGCCTTCAAGCGTATCGCCGCCGTCGTTGATCGCGGCCCCGCAGACGACAGACCGCCGGCCGCGGGGCCGGTAGGAAGTGTCCCCCCCTACTAGTGTAAGGGCAGCAAGTGGGCTTCGGCCCGGCCACTGCCCATTCCCCGGTAGGGTCGCGAAGCTTTGTACACCAATAATGTGAGCCCGCCCCGTCGAAGGAAAACACGGGATTTTATATTTGTGTATAATTTGTACTTGTTCGTTTGTAAATAAATGATGGCGACCCGCCTCCCGTAGTACAGCCTCACGGTCATTCCGGGAGGCGGGGGTATTGCCGATAGCAAAATTAAAAAAAAAAAAAAAAAAAAAAAAATAGGGACGTCGTCGCCAAGCCAAACTTCGTCGCTTTAGGTTGCGAACCGATTAAAAAGCTAACCGTAATGACCCCCCGGGGGAACCGGTACCGAACAATTTCATACCGTGTAAAATGAGTTACGTTTCGATAATTTTACCCGTTCCCGTTGCACTGTGTTCGACGGGCACGGAACATTACAAATAAATTTTTTTTTTTTTTTAAAACCAGAAAAAAATAAAATACTTTCCGAGACAAGCGGTGAGTGTCTTAATTATCGGTTAGTCGATCGCCCCTCTACGCGCGGGCGCGGGTCTTTTTCCCGCCCTCTCTGCGACAGCCGGTACACCCGCACCAACCCCCGAAAAAACCGGCGAAATGAATAATCGTCTCCGATAAAAAAAATATACCCGACACCGACTCCGCCGCACGCGCATAAATACATTATATTAATAGAAACGACGACGGGGCGAGCGGTTTTTCGGTGTTCCGGTTTATCGTCGTCGTCGACCGGCCGTCGAGGGGCACGTCGGCCGACGCACGTGCGCCGGGCGACCGTGCGCCGGGCGACCGCCGCGGCCGACCGCACCGGCCGCGGGTCGGTCGCAACAGTTTGTGAAAGTCACCGGTGGCGTGGCGCGGCCGAATTGTTGCTGCCGACGGGGCTTCTTGTGCGCGGGGCTTCTTGTGCGCGGTGCGACCCCGACGCCGGGTCCGCAACAGATCCGCCGACGCACGTATCAAACGCACGTCCTGTTGATGACACCGACGGACCGACGTGGCCGCCCCGGGTAAAAAAAAAAAAAAAAAAAAAAATATTAAAAAAATGCATTCGTTCACGTTTTTTACCCGGCATAGAGCAATCGTGTTACCCTGTACACAATATGCCCGCGTACGTTACACTCTGTCCCGCTTCCCGCAATATTACGACCACTATAATACAGGGTGGGGCGTGGTTACTTCCTTGTTTTAAAAAATCATAACGCCAAAAGTATTGGCAATATTGATTTAATTATTTTTTCTATGTATAGGGGTACATTTAGAGTTTTATTTTATTCGGTTTTAAATACTGCATCTCGAAGGTGGCCACCGTTCTCTTCAATGCACTGAGACAGTCGGAATTTGAAATTTCTGTCCACTTTTTCTACCATATGTATGCTTGTGTCGGCAATAGCAGCACAAATATTGTTTTTGAGATGACGAACGGTTTTTGGACGATCCTTGTATACCGACGATTCAATGTAGCCCCACAGGAAAAAATCACATGGGGCTAAATCTGGTGATCGTGCTGGCCGCTGAAGACCGCTTCTAAGAGAGATGAGCCGTTCGGGGAAGTGTTCACGCAAGATATTCATTGACCTTCTTGCCGTGTGAGCCTTGGCGCCATCCTGTTGAAACCACACTTCCCCTACGTTCATTCTTTTAAGTTTGGGCAGAAAAAAATCCACAATCATGCTGACATAATGTTCAGAGTTGACCGTAACTGCTCTTTCGGTCTGTTCAAAGAACCACTGGCCAATTATGCCGATTCTGATTATTGCACACCAAACAGTCACACGTTCTGAGGCTGCTCATAATGTTCTCTCGGGTTAGTGGGGCTCCAATATCGCATGTTTTGTTTGTTCACACATCCTGAAATATGGAAATGTGCCTCGTCACTAAAGAAAACAAGGGCGTCCCGAGGCGGGTTTTCGAGGAAGTTTTCACATGGATCTTTTCGCGCAACATAATCGCGTGGATTAAGTTGTATGTGTGAAAATCAAGTTCCTCGTGAAGAATTGGTCTCACTGTGCGACTAGACATCCCTAAAGCAGCCGAATGTTTGTGTGCAGATCGCCTAGGGGATTCGGAAAAATTGCCGCCCTTACCCTTTCGATGTTTTCTAGCGTCCTGACGGTTCTGGAAGGTTCATTATGTTTGTTCTGCCCAGTATCGGTATCACTGAACGTGTCCACCCACAAACGAATCGATTTCCGATCAGGCACACGACCTGCAGGTGCGATATTGTAATGGTTTCTGAAAGCACGCTGAGGTGCGATGATCGAACGGCTGAATGAAAAGTAGGCCTCCACGGTGAACGGCGTGCTCTTGCTTTGTCTTCTGCGTTGTTGACACTGAACTAGTTATAACAAAAACCTTGGATAACAACGTGCTTTCGAACAAGCCATAAACGAACGCCCTACTGTTAATAGCCGCTCGGTTACGAGGGTTTCAGATAAGGAAGTAACCACGCCCCACCCTGTGTATTATAATACCCGACTCGGTATTATGGAAATTGAATTTTTTGTTTGTTTCCGTTTTGCCCGGGTCACGCTGGCCACATAACAAATGTCACGGTCAAATTGAATTGGCACGGTTAACGCCGTGAAATTTTCGCATATAAAAGACGAAATTCGCGCGCGAGCCCCGCCGAATATCAATTTTTTTTGGCGAGCGTCTCGTTAATAAAAAAAACTCCCCCCCCCCCCCCGGTGAAAATGTCAAGTTTTCTGTCCCGCGCCAGGATTACGCTCTGCGATGATGAATCGTTTGGTCGGTCGGTCAGGACCTGATGTTTTTTTTTTTTTTTTTTCCAACAACAGGGAAAAGACGCCACCGCCATTTCGTCGCAGGACCACTTCGCCGGCAAAAAAAATAATAATAATAATAATACACGAATTTTAGATAAAAAAAAATTTCACTTTCGATATTGAAATTTGGCATTTTACAAAAAATAAATAAATAATAAACTAACGGCTGCTAGTCTTTACACGTTTTTCAAATACACCCGAACAATCCGTCTATTTTTTTTATAAATGTAATAAAAAATAAAAAAAACCAACTAAATTATTATAATAATAATAAAAAAAAGTGTTTTTCGAGACAAAAAAAAAAAAAAAAACAACAATCCAATGAATAGGATTGTCGAGATTTTCGAACAAATATTTCGAACCGTGTATCCGTGGCGGAAATTCCGTATCTTTTTTATTTACGTGAACAAATTGGAGTATTTCACCACAAAAAAAAAAAAATTTATTGTATTTTTAACACAAAAAGGGGGGAAATATAACCCCTACACCCCCATCACTGTGCACAACACTGTATAACATATTAGAGTTATTGTCATTACGGAAACTTAAATATTAAAATATGTATCGCGGCATTATTATGGTAATAATATTTTAACCTCGCGCCGGGAAATAAAATCGCATTTTATATTCCGTTTAATCGCGACAAATTATATTACCGTTAAAAAGAGAACATTTATATAACAGTTATATATGTTTTATTGTATTTGCTTAAAACACTCGCACTGCACAAATGACTACCACCGGTTACAGTAGTCATTTACCGTCTGTCGTATACCATAAAAAAAAAAAAAAAAAAATAACGGATTACGTTCTAATATTTCAGTAATCGAAACCGAATAGATAAAATACGCGGATTAAACATAAATTTACCATAAAAAAATATTTGTCTTAAAACAATTTCCATACCTTGACTATTGTAACACTGTAAGGCTGGACTAGAGCTCGGATCAGCTCGGAGCTGTTTGGACATCACCAGAACATGTGTAAAGTAACTGACGCTGATCAGTCAATAATCAACACACGACAAGACAATACAAAACGTGTTCGGTCTTGATCGGTCCGGTTCTATTTTTGCTCCGAGCAAAATACGAAAACCAAAGTCACTTGTTCATTTCGCGACTAGTGCATTACCGAACACCGTGTGAACACGTTTTTTTAATACAATAACGATATCGTAATAATTTAAAATGGCATGCGATCCAGAGGTAAATTAAAAAATGTAGTATTTTTATGAAAATCTACCTATGATTATTCCGAGTGAAATTTTTGAATTTGAACTCGTCTTCACGTAATTCGGCCAAAAGATTTAAATTCCTATTATTTTCTAACCGTTTTTTGTTTATTTCATGCATCCAAATTTTGCGTTTTTTTTTTTTTACTGCTTTCGCTATTTAATAAAAATTGCCACATAATCGGCACAATAACGTCGTCTTCGTCACAACTCGTCTTGACGACTGGTGTCGTTTAATAACAAAAATTAATCCAGAATTATTGTGTCTTGTTCTGTTCTGTTCTGTCAGTGTGAATGGAATTTGTTCCGGGCAGTTTTGCCCTTTAGGTGTGCGCCCAGCCTAAGAATAAATATCGAAAAAACTCACCGCGTGTGTTTGCTTGCAAAATCGAGTTTAACGTGTAATATTAGGGTACGTTAAAACCGGAGAAAAAAAAAATAAATAATAATTTTTTCTATACTCTGTTGAAGTTAAGAGCGCCCGATCGCTCGGACGAAAACTCGTTCTGTTCGCGCACGTGTCTCGCTACGGGGAACGGTGTGCGGAACGTATGCCAACGCGCGTTTATACGTAACGAGGAACGTTTTGGCGACGTTTTCACAACGCACCGCGGTTGTGATAAATCGAACATTTTCCGTGCCGTACGTTAATTTAATTGTTTTGTATTATTTTTTTTTTTTTTTTTTTGGACATGTATATGTCTTATGGCTGGGGGTCATTCTGTTAATTTCTCCGACACCGAGAATGTTACCGCGACGCTCGTTTAAAGAACAAGCTGAAAATCGTCATTCCGATAACCGAACCGCCGCGAAATGTCTGTATTGACGAATTTCCCGTCCGCTGATAACGAATTCGATTTTCGTTTTATCCAAAACAAATTCGGTGTTTCCTGCGCTGTTTGCGATCGCCTTTGGTTCGAGAAAGATATGAAGCACGTTCTCCAGAAATCCGTAGATATTTTGCTCGAAAAATACCCAGACTTAGATTCTCATAATATGAGCGTGTGCAATACTTGTTATAAAACTCTGTTCAGTAACAAAGTTCCCCGTTTTGCTACGATTAACGGTTTTTGTTATCCTCCATTTCCGTCTGATTTACCGCCTCTCGATCCTATCTCTGAACGATTAGTGTCACCGCGTCTACCATTTAAAAATTTAGAAAAATGTATACTCAATAAAAATAATTGCTGTCTTTGAAAAACAAATAAATAATTCCTGCCTTTGAAACTTGTTTATTTTTTACACGTGTTAAAAAAAAGTTACCTACAGTTTAATACTCGTCTACTCGTATCTAATACCAAATTGACATCGACATTCTTATGTCAACTACATTCAGTAGAAACAAGACACATACATGTACCGATGTATTTGTATGTAGTGTAGATACTACTTAGTTTTTTTTATTTTATTAATATGGACAATTACAACGACGGCCATCACGAGCAAGCGGGACCGTCTCCGGTTAAAAGCAATACACGTACAACATGTTTTGTTTTTATTACCACGTGTACGCACGGCGGCATGTCATGCCGACGCCGACCGATCGCAGAGCGTTTTGATCTCGCCCCCCGGGCGATGGGTTCCGACGGTTGTCGGCGGTTCAGTGTACATGCGCGAGTCCGGGCGCTCTTAAATTGAACAGACTATTGACATTTTTTCTGTTTTTTAAATGGATATTTTATTAACAAGTTGACTGCCGTGAGTATCACATTTGGTACTCGCGTTGTATGCATCCTAGGATTTAATTGTTCTGACATGTTCTTTCTACACGCTTTGAGTGCCAATACTGGTGCTCACATTGTTTGACTCTCAGGCTTTTGAGGGTCAATTTTGGTACTCATAATTTTTCGTGATCACGTCAATCGATTAATGGAATATAAAGTACAGAAAAAGACGATTTATTCCATGCGGGGTGTTTAACCAGCGAGTACCAGTATTGGGTACTCGCGGCGTGTGTGGACAACCCTATAAAAATACTCCGGCAGTCAACTTGTGTTAACCGGACGCCGGACGTGCAGAACACGGCACGCGGAATGCAAACGGTGTTATCGAATCTTCGGGTCCCCGAGCACTGCCAAACGTTTTGTCGCAACGCCGAAAGGTTCGCCGAACGAGATTTGCCGCCGTTTTACGCTGATAGGCTGATATTTTACGTATTTTTTATTTATTTTTTTTTAAAATCAATACGGATTTAGAGACGCGCGCGTTCGAAAACTAACGTTCGGACACTATTAGTTATGATTTGTCGAACGCAAACCGCGTTTGTCCCGGCATTAGCGGGCTGTAGTGAACCGGGACTGGGCGGTACGACACACAGCTGTTTATAGGCAAACCTAACCGGAGGCTTCTCAACGGATTGTTGAACGGAAGAAACGGTTCGAAGACAATAAAGAAACCCGTAAAAACAATAATGTAACTCATTTGACCGAGACCGGGCGACCCGTGGTTCGCACAAATGTAACGTATGACACCGACGGTCTGCCGCCCATACACCGAGTCGACACCGAGTCTAAAAAAATTATGGAAACCCATGTCCGTATATAAATATATAGCCAAAAATATGGCCTTGCGAAAGCAGAAATCGCTTGATTTAATATATAACAAAATATTTTAAAACTACTCTCTAAATAATAAGCAATTCTTATTAATAAACAATTTATATATATATATATATTTAAACACGTAGCAAAAAGAGTTCGATCGATATACTGTACGCACGCTATGTAAAAAGTAGCGATCACGGTTTTACCCGTTTACTAACAGGGCGTTTGCAGAAACGACTCGCAAAGGGTTCATCGACAACGTTTATCGATCTCACGTCGTATTTCATGTGGTTAATATCGCAAAATTTAAGAGTTGCCGACTCTAAGGTTAAAAAAAAAATAAAAAAAAAAAATGAACAACAACAATGTTGTTATACAAAACGATAAAAATGTAAAACGCGTCGTAATATTTCGAACGGTTATTTCTTATGATATTTCCCGGTACGCAGTGTTCGGCAACGAGGATGTTTTTTTTTTTTTTATATTTATTATAATTATAAAATGTTTATTAGCACACCTAGTGCTATTACAACTTTTTAATTTTTACAATTTTATTTGTTACAAATTTAAATGATTATAAATTTATTAATGACATAATTATTAACAGTGAGAGTGATATAATAATGTGTTACATATATGAATATAATAATAACGATGAGGTCTAGTATATTAATAACGATCTTCATTTTCTGATGATGAGTCTTCTGTGTCTGTTAAGAGAATGTCCTGGGGAAGTCGAGGCCGCAGACGTCTATTGAGTGTTTTTTTTCCTACATTGTAATGACGATCACTGTCCAAGTTTTTGAGTTTGGCGTGGAAATTTATAAATTGGGTTTTTATCCATGTATTTATCAGGGTTTTTTTTTATATATATATATTTTCGTGTCATTATGGATCCGGCGATTTCTCATGAAGCACGGTGCTTGAGACATATCCTTAAGAATTTATTTTGTAAGATTTGTAATTTTTTTTTTTTTAGTTCTAGAGGCAGCGGACAATACAGGACAGGCATAAGTTATCAGTGGTCTGATTATTGCGGTGTAGAGAAGGAGAGAAGATTTCATTTGGAGAGTTGATTTGTAGTTCACTAAGGGGTAGAGAATTCTCATCCCGGCATATCCCCGAGTAAGTTTTTTGTTTATGTGGATATTCCATGTCAGTTTTTCATCGTTAAAAACTCCAAGGTATTTTACTGAGTCATCTTTTCTGTACCATTGTATGATCTCGTTGTTTATGCTTATATTTATTGGATCGTTATATGTTATTAATGTGAATATTTTAGCCTGGCTTTTACGAGGATATTTGCCAGCCGTCGAACAGGACGCGAAACGAGAAGTTTATTTTAAATTTTTGAACGCGGCGCGGGGCACGCCGTACTCGTCCGTTAAATATTGTTTAAAAATAAAACGTTTGTATCTACCATGTAAATATTATTATTTTTTTATTATTATTATTATTAACGCGAGGCCATCGTCGGCCGTTTTCAAACGGTTTCCGTTACGCGGGGCGTAACCGTACATTAAATACGTACACGGATATACAGTGTGGCGCAATTGTGCCCAGCTGATGTGCGACGACGACGGCGACGGCAATACTAAGCCGAAACAAAAGGTGTCGTCTGTTGTGCCGGTACAACCGGAGACGCGCATCTCGGAGACGTCGCCGTCGCGGCGTCGCGATCGTATTATAGACCCGCCGCATCCGCCGATGTAAAATATGCACTTGCCTTTCGTCTATACACCGGTGGCTTAAGACGTACGGATAATGTGCGCAAATAATTTATTATAACCGACGTAGACGACGACGGCGGCGACGGCTCGACGATCGATGGGAATACGGGAATTATTAACGAAACGCGATAATTGTTGTACGCGAACAAAAGCGACGGGACGCCGTGAAATTAACATAAGAAACGCAATATTATTATTTATTGTGTTCGGTAAAAAAAGAATGAAAAAAAAAAATACCACGTTCAAGCCCGTAATCGAATTATTAACGGGCATCGGGGTTTTTTATTTTTTTTTTTCAGGTGACTACAAACCTAATCAACCGACCGAATTTCCGACCGCGATAATAACGCCGAGCGCTCGTTTCGGTTTTCGGTCGTTCGCCGTTACCAAACAAGCGATCCAAGTTTGACAAATCGTAACATTTTTATTTTTTTTAGTTTTATTTGTGGTACCGACACGTTTTGTACAAGCCCGGTGCACTTTTCCGATTCTGAGCGGACCGACGGGTCTTGTGGTCTTACAACGATGTATTTGTTTTTTTTTTTTTCATTTATCTGCAAACGCTTTTTCTACCGGAAGATTTCGGTCCGACCTATGTGTTTCCGGTAGAAAGCGTTGTCTAGTTGGCGATTTTCAACGGGTCATTTTTCGATATGATTATTAGTTTTTTTAACGCGGCGGTAAAAACTACCAACAGACGACGAAAAACCTGCCCGGACGCGATTCCGTTATACTCGAGTTTTATTATTTCTTTGTCCGACAATCAAACTTCGCCCAGTAATCGTTTTCCGTTTTCAATTCTGTACCGTTGCATAAGGATATAAATTGAATTACTTTTTTTTTTTTTTTCCGAATATTATTTGCATCGCCGGTGGCTGAACAAAATAATTTTTAACAAGTCTTTGCATATTTCGTAGCACCTATTCAAACGCTTCGAAAAAATAGATTCAAATGCTTTTCGTATCATGGTTATGATATTCTGAATCGGTTTTGTCTATAATAGATTGAATATTATGTGAGATTCAAATTTAATGCTCGTAGCCCATAACAACGACCGCGGTGGTGTGTATAAAATTTAACTAGCCAATACAAAAGATTTTTTAATTTATTATCAAACGAAATTTCAAGGTAAGATTTACGAGTTAAATAAGCCACGCACGCGATAGTTTACTCGTTAAATACTCAAGGAAAATTACGTAAGTTAACAATCTAAATATTAAAAAATATATTTTTTTTATTTTTTATAGTTGATATCCGAAGTAAATTTATTAATACGGCTCTGAAAAAATATCGAAACTTTTTCGGTATTGTTCCAATTTTATTCTACAGTCGTTCGCAAAAAGTTTAGTTCAATTATAATTTTGATTGAAATCATTTTTCTCTATTGTATACAATGCCAACGGTTCTCTTCTGTTCGATGGTTTCATATTTTGCTTCAATATTTACAAATTACAGGCAATTTTAGGGAATTTATATACTTTAGCAATGGGGGCTTGGCCCCTAGGGAACGTTTTCTGTATGGGCGATCGCCCCCGTTATTCTGACGCTTCTGCCCGTCGCCCATTCTCGTAATACGCCCTTTTTGTCGCATTAGGTTATGTTGTCGTCCCGGGGCACATCAATAATTTGACGGGTCTTGTGGTCTTACAACGATGCGTTTGTTTTTCTTCATTCGTCTGCAAACGCTTTTTCTCCAGGAAGACTTCGTCCGATCAATGTGTTTCCGGTAGAAAGCGTTGTCTAGTTGGCGACTTTGAACGGATCATTTTTCGATATGATTATTAGTTTTTTTAACGCGGCGGTAAAAACTACCAACAGACGACGAAAAACCTGCCCGGACGCGATTCCGTTATACTCGAGTTTTATTATTTCTTTGTCCGACAATCAAACTTCGCCCAGTAATCGTTTTCCGTCTTCAATTCTGTATCGTTGCATACAGATATATTATATTGAATTACTCTAAATATCTTATCCTCCCGACTTCCCACTAACACTTTGTGGCCTACCCACCAAGAGTATCCAACTTTTATTTTAGTCGAGTATTTTTTTTACTGTCGAAACCGTTTTTACCGTTTAGAATTATGCCCGAAAACGCGATCGGTCACCCGATGATTGTCGAACTGTGATCTATACTGGAAATTCGACAAACAGATCGAGTCGTATAGGGTAAAAATTAACTGGCTGACGAGATATATTCCGTTATCGGGTTTGTCGTTTTGCGGGTATATTAGGACGAGAGCAGTGGAGCACTCTGTTCACACCGTCACTCAAACGACACTACTCATATTTCTCACCCGAAAATATAAGTGACGTAAAACCAAAAAAAAAATAAAAAAACGATAATTTACCATTTTTCGAGAGAGAGCCGCGCGCGTTTCTCTAAAATACAAATTCCCCAAAAAATTCAATACGTTCGGAGATGAAGATAGTGTCTTACGTTATGTCGAACACTTGTGTATTTTCTTCTCACTGTCCAAACGTTAAACAGCCAACCGATTCCGGTGCCGGTATTATAATAATGCGTTCGTATCCGTATTTATGTATAACCGAAACGGACAAATATAATTACAATTTCGAATTACCCATACGATACAGTCGGTGTTAAGATTCGTCTGCAAGAGCAACGACGACAAAAGTGCAAACTATAACCGCCGCGTCGCTAAAATGATAAAATCACGTAACAATACGTTTAATATTAGCGAAACAATTTCGTATCGTGCAATTCGATCCACGAAATATTTCAGGTGCACCGGCCGATACCCAGATTAATTATCACTATTGAATTATATATTGTAATTTTTCGGCAACGTATTTTGTACAGCTCGAGCCTTGAAATTCAACTGTTTCAATTGAAATTTAATAATTTATTTAAAATTTATTTTTTATATATATATATATATTAGTTAGACGTGTGTTATTTTATTTTTTCTATTTCGAAACGACTTTTCCACTAGAGACCTTTCACCGGTCGTCGGCATACGAGACGGTTCTGGTGGTTGATAATTTTACGTAGTTGACGCGTTGTGGATATTCATTTTGGTTTTCTTATTCATCGGGAAAAAAACGAAATAACGGCCACTGTTGTTTTTGACAGTGTCGCTGCAATTCAGTTGAAAATAATCGAAAAGACCACACATACTTATATTGGCCCTTTCCAGACGCGGTGTAATGATTTATCGTTTTTTAGAGTATACGAACTAAATTACCCTGTATTCCATTACCTTCCGAACTTCCCTCTTACAAAAGTGACTTACCCGTGGTGTAAAATATGTCTGCGTTTTTTTTATTGTATATTTTTTTCTTCTAATAACGCTAAAAACCATATAAAAGATAGCTGGAAATAATTTAAATCGTTAAGTTCGTATAATATACGACTTATACAGTTGTGCGTAAAGTATAGAAAAAGGGAAATATTTTAAAACTCATAAAAAAAAAAAAAATGAAAAAAATAACCAAAAAAAGTACGGGAAATAACTGAAAATCAAAGCAAAATATAAGTTTCGAAACCGGGTTCGTTGTTATACGAAAATTCGAACTTTGTATTCAGCAAGTTATACAATTAATAATGAAATAGGTTAAAAAAAAAAAAGAAAAAAAACCGTCTCGTCGTCCGTAATTATTATTATCGATATTTTACGCCGAAAAGTTTATCGAACCGACGGGAAACGATACGTGTCGTAATTATATTCGTTAAGCATTTTTTGTCTTTGTTTTAACCAAGACACGCTTGCTTCGTGAATTAATCGATCGATCGGGTGAAATTGGCGAATCGGAACGTTTTAAATGAATGTAAAATAAATAAATAAATATGCGTGGACTCTTTGCGTTCCGTCCGATAACACGCGATATTATTGTAGGTACACTATATGGCGTGCATAGATAACACTGGAATTAGTTAGACGCGTGCGCGTGGGCGCCGTATAACATGATCGCGACACAAGAACGGCAACTCGAGTACCAGAGGTCCCGTTAAGAATAATTCGGATTCCCGTTGTACGGCCAAGTGGAACGCCGCGTTCCCAGGAGTTGTGTATCTCGGACGCGGGCGACACACGCCCCGCGGGATGGCGGCGGGGCGGCCGACCCGATCCCGTCCAAACGACCGCCGTAAACGGCACGTAAACGGCACGTTTACATACGATATGTACGCGGTTAAACCGTATACGGTGTGTCCGGGGTGCGGGATGATAACGACTATAATAGGCGATTCCCCGGTGGACCGTTTGCGCGGTCTATGCGCACAACCGGTCGGAACAAAAAAAAATCGTCGACAATTACGATAACGACGCGACGTTATATAATCCTCCGGGCAGCACTTGGCGGGCGGTTCTTGCGGGATCCCCGCGACCGGGCGAACGTGTTCCGCCGTATAATACTTACGCGCGCACAAACCGTTCGGTCGGTCCTGTTTGCTTGGCCGGCGACGAGCAATTGCACCGCCTGTCGCCCTGTGTCCGCCCCCCCATCGCCCGGGGCGGTCCTGCCGCGAAAAGCCGCCGGTGCCCGACCGAATTTACTCCTATGGCGCGTGCACGCGGATTGTTCAACGTCGAACACCGTCGGTGCCGAATACTACGGGACGGCACGGGGGGTCTAAAATTGCGTCGTCTAGCCAATAATATCCGACACCGCCGATCCGAACGTGTCCCGGACGTCCAGTCCAGGACGATATGAAAAAGTTCCCTGACGGACACGCTGAACGGTTCGGAGACGCGCACCAATGTAACTGCTAAACAACTCCGTCGACAACTCGCAGGCGACTTCAGGGCGTCTCGAACGCCTCCGTGAACGCCTGGTACGATTTAGTTTAAGGAACTTAGGCTCTGGATCGGGACTACCCCGTTGTAAGTACAACCCCAAACCCGTTGATAATGAATTCATTCATATGTATATATTTACTACACTTGAAATATTTTATGTTCACACACCCATTGTGCACAGTGTTGGTCGTCTAAACGAAAATGCCAATGGCTATTTAATAGTAAAAAAAAAAAACATTTTATTTGGTCGTTTTAAAAATTGATTACTGTCGCTAATAGAGGAGAACATTGAATACATTTTTTTTTTTTTTACAAATTTATTTTGTTAGAAATTATAAAAATATTAACTTTATTGAAGTTTTTGTTCGCAACCGATTGAGAGATCGGAATTACCGGTGCAATATATAAAAAATAAACGGGCTACAAGAACGTTGAAAATATCGTGAACGTATAATGGAATAGAAGCTCGGTAATATAGATTGGAAAAAAAAATAAAAAAAAAAAAATACCTACCAGTCACGATAACTCGAAATTCAAGTGCTGGCAGAGAAAAAAAAACCACTTTAAGTTAGCTATTGTTATTTTATTTTTTCTTTGGTAATAATTCTAATCAAAAAATACTCCGCCATCGTTAGAAAAAAAAAAAAAGAAAACCACATGTTTATGTATATTTTTAAAATTCCGGCGTACATTACAGGAACAATTCAGGTGGTATAGTATTAAATTATTACTGCCATCGTTTAATTTTTCCCAGATGTCTACACTCTACACGTATAACGTCCGATTTGTATGTTGCAGATCTTCAACTATCGTTGTCGCGAGTATACATAACCATTAACCAAAGTCGCAAACACATGTCCGATAATACATACAACCAGGTCAATCGTCAAAACACGCCTAATTTATTAAAATGTGTTAAAAAAAAAAAAAAAAAAAAAAACGAGAATATTAATGCTATCACAGTTTTCTGTTTTCGGTTTTTTCTATTTCGTATATTATTTGCGTCACCGGTGGCAGAACAAAATAATTTTTAACAAGTCTTTTCATATTTCGTAACACCTATTCAAACGCTTCGAGAGTAAAATTTTCTATTAGCCTAATCGGGTCAACAACCACTATCTATATAGTCAAAATAACGAGTTTGGTCCTACACGCTTTGTGGGGGTTTTTTTTCTTCGAAAAAATAGATTCAAATGCTTTTCGTATCATGGTTATGATATTCTGAATAGGTTTTGTCTATAATAGATTGAATATTATGTGGGATTCAAATTTAATGCTCGTAGCCCATAAAGACGACCGCGGTGGTGTGTATAAAATTTAACTAACCAATACAAACGGTTTTTTTTAATTTATTATCAAACGAAATTGCAAGGTAAGACTTCAGAGTTAAATAAGGCACGCACGCGACAGTCTACTCGTTAAATACTCAAGGAAAATTACGTAAATTTACAATCTAAATATTAAAAAATATATTTTTTTTATTTTTTATAATTGATATCCGAAGTAAATTTATTTAATACGGCTCTGAAAATAATATCGAAACTTTTTCGGTATTGTTCCAATTTTATTCTACTGTCGTTCGCAAAAAGTTTAGTTCAATTATAGTTTTGATTGAAATCGTTTTTCTCTATTGTTTACAAGGCCAACGGTTCTCTTCTGTTCGATGGTTTCAAATTTTGCTTCAATATTCAACATAAAAATCACAGGCAATTTTATTGAATTTATGTACTTCTGCAGTGGAGGCTTGGCCCCTAAGGAACGTTTCCTGTATGGGCGATCGCCCCCCCCCCCGTTATTCCGACGGTTCTGCCCGTCGCCCATTCTCGTAATACGCCCTTTGTGTCGCATTGTTGTCGTCCCGGGGCCCATCAAACTATGTCGCCCTTAAGAAAATTGCCCATACATTTGTCGTTAACGAAACACTATTGACACTGATTGTAATAAACTCGTAACCGTTCACTTAGTGGTTTTATTCACCTGGTGTAAAGTAAAGAAAAATCGTAAACAATATTATTGTTACCATTGTAACAAAATGTAAGTTATACCGTCAATGTACATTAATACAATAGATTATTATTACGTCGAACGTCGCCGTCTCGAACTACACTGAAATCCCCTTAAGACTACCATTACTTTAGGGTGACCATAAAAATAAAAAAATAAAAACAAATACGGGACACTCTGGTTACCTCACTAAATATAATAATTTATAAAAACAACCAATTTAATGTGTGCTGTATAATTGTTTTTTAAATACGAATAAAATATTAATATGTATACGAATAACAAAGAAAATAATAAATGGCTTCATCTGCTATTTTCTTGTACTTTCGTGATGAACTAATTGTACCGAGTAACTTAGTTTCTTTGAAAAAAAATATAATAAAACTTATTAAAAGAATAGTTTATAAAACGCGTTTTCACAATGATAATTGATTTGATAGTTTCAACCAAAAAACCATTTTTCGTCTGTCCACAATACATTAGGTGAGAATGGTTTGAAAAAATCCGTTCTATTGCAGAATTTGTATCCGGCATTGGCAACGAACAGTCTACGATTGCTAATATATTAGTCAAGTTATAAATTAACAATGAGGTGAAAACGTGACGAATACGGTACAGACTTTGAAAAATCGGGACAAAATGCGTCCCGTATAACTTTTGTCGGGACAACGGGACACAAAGTTGAAATACGGGACAATCCCGTATAATATGGGACGTACGGACACCCTATATTACACCCAATAGTGTTTTTTACTCTCGATAACTCGATATAAAATTAATCGTTTTTTTCGTTATGCCGAATACACAAATAACATTTTTTTTATTAGGGTAAGAATAAACAATTGTGCAGTACGTTCGGTATAGTGAATGTGATTGGGCGCGTCCGTACAATATAGTCGTGAAATGGAAAATAATAATAATAGCAATAAGCGTAAATCTTATGTGCTTACAGTTACAGAAAAAGTCCGTTTAATATGTTTGGATGAAAATAGAAGTCATCGAAGAAATCGCCAATGATGAATTCAATCTACACTCTACACTAGAAAATATATCGTCGATTTTGAACCGGTAAGATAAAATTTTGTCGTTCAACAGTGGAAATATGAAGAGAGAAAAAATATAAAGAAAAAAGATAGATTTATATATTCATTGATACGTACGTGTTATTGTTTTACGTATATTATGCATTCAAAATGTTCAATACATTTTTTTTTACAATTTTTATAAAACTCGATATCTCGAACTGTTTTTTTTTTTCTTGATATTCGACATAACGAGAGTTCACTGTATAATGTTTGACGCCAAATTTCTTCTCTGTCTATATTAAATTAAAACTTTGCCGTCTCTTGTGTCACTTTAAATTACTGGCACACGAGACCAGTGGGCGAAATTTCCACGCGCCGAGATGAAAATATTAATAATAATATTATTATTATAGTAATTGTGTGCGCGATCGTTCGGGATAATATTGCAGTTCGACTCGTTTATATAATCGAATCATTTTTCGAAATTGCGTTAAATTCACATCGCCATTCAATTACAACACTATTACGGTTCCACCCGGTGTCCCTACTGCCCAGAGACGTCTAGAGATGCCTTTACGTCATATACTCGTATGGCATAGCAATACGAAGTGATCGAAACAACAAAGTGTGACCATATTCGGCGATAAGAAAAATATTCTCTTCGCCATGTTGTAATAGATCATATGGAATACTAATAATAAAAATCGAAAGTGATCATGTCGTTTTCAAGTAAACTCTATGACGTGTTCAAGCATGTTTTCAGAAATTTTATCCGAATACTAGCACAGTCGATACACAATTTTTTCGTTTTTTTCAAATTGCCCGAATGTTTTTTATTAATGATTTTTTTTATTATCTTCTATCAAAGATCTTTAACAATACATTTCAAATGGTGTACGTTAATACACGTAGCGTATTAATATAGACAAGAAAACCATGTGTGGAGTCTCGGTCCCAGTGGAGTGGCCCCGGCCTTAGTCTTAGAATCGTATACTAAGTCATATGGTCTTCGGCGTTTCAGACGCCCAGTGTCTCGAGAGTTATCGAGTGGTTGAATTGCTGCTGGATTGGTGTGTTGATCAAGCTTTGTCTTACGTCCGCGGGCAAACTCGGCAATCTCGTCCTGGACAGAAGTGATCGTCACACCCCGGGGGATAATGTCGTTTCTGTCATTACCGGTAAGCTGCGACAGTTGTACGGAGAGCGATATTCCGGCGGCGTTGAATAGTCTCAATGTTGGGCTTGCCGGCACAACCCCACGGTTGTATTCGATAAGTCCGTATTGGTTTATACGTACCATTGCGTACAATGGACGTTTGCCGGTAAGGTCTTGTTCGGAATGTCTTCCAACCAGCCAATACAGTTGTCGCGTTTTCCTCTTAGTTTGTAGTTATTTTCTGTGCGAACCTGGTGTTTCCAGCTGAGGTGCGTTCCTAGATATTTTGCCGAGCCGCTCTGCGGGACGAGTCCCGGTACAATTGGCATAGTATACAAACACGAACAGTGCCGGAGAGTACGAAAAACACATGGGATGCGAACAGACGCGAGAAAAACAGAAATAGAAGTGCAAAACGACGGAAATTCACCGAAGAACACCGAACGCACCATACGGTTTACACTTTAGAACGAAATGTCGAAACTCGAGTCGCACAATCGCCATAATCATTTGCATTTGGGCGGCTGGTAACACATAATATAGGACGGTGTTGTACAATATTATTGTCGATGTGCTGTTTTCCTTACACGTGGCCATTTTGATGTGTGACCATTGTCAACAAACCGATTGCGCCTGGTGCACGTAAAGTTCCAGATAAAAAAAAAAAAAGCCAAAAGTTAGATTCACATCGAGTAGTAATCCAGAAATTAAATGACCAAAAAGTATAATCACGGGTATTATAAATCCGGAAAATGACTTCGGTTTTTTTCCCGTATACGCGATAAATAATAATAATAATAATAAAAAAAAAAAAATTATAAAACATAACCACAAATATTCCCGATACTGTTTCATTTTGATTTATATTATGCAATGTTTGTGTTATTGATAAATTGAGAAATGTATTAATGTTTTAATAGAAACATTTATGATATTTATTAAACTTTCCGGAAAACTACTTTCGGGCTAATAATAATTTCTGTTCAATTTACTATCTAGATTTGTAATGTTCTAGTCAATTTGTTTTTTTTTTTTGGAAAATTACGGTGCAGTCGATCCGCAAACGAATAAAACAAATTATTAATTTCGTAAATTGAATTGGAATTATCGGCATTCGGAAATAATAATAATTTGTACGTAACGTACGAAACGTCTGATTATAATTTCCAGTGACTCTTATCCAAATCAATGACCAACTCGTGCGAGACAAAATTCGTTTTCATTATTGTTATTATTATTGTAGCTAAATTAAACGCACAGATTTCCCAGCTACATAATCGCCTAACTCGTATCGTAATAATACATTATTGCTTCCATATATGCTAAAATATAATATTACATTTGGGATAATAATTGCAATTTGAAAAGTTATAATCGGTTTACGCGTACGTACATAAAACATGTACACACATATATATATATATATATTTATATGTATTTCGTAATAATATTATAATATTATTTTGAAATATATCATTTATCGTTTTATTAATACCGGCCTCGGGCATTAAGTAAGTATATTACTCCCTATATAAATTGTTGGGTTTTTTTTTTTTTTTTTTTTTTTTTTTTATTGACCCGGATTTAGTATTTACGTCCGGGCAAGTTAATGCTTTATATATTATTATTATTATTATCGGGATGCAACTATATACGCAGTATAGACGCAACAATATATTATATTATAGACCTTAAACTTAAATGTCACCATAAAAGCTCGGTGAATTTCCCCGGGTTTACTTTAAACGAATAGGTAAACCTTCCTAAATATATGAATATATATATATATATATATATATATTTTTTAATGCGTATAGTAAAATATTATACACTATAAACTCTATTATAGTAGTTCTATAAATAGCCGTTCAAATACCATAACGCGTGACCTTCGACTCCTTTAGTGATTCGGAAAATTGTATATTTTTTTTCGCGTGATATTTTCCAACGTTTCCCGACCGAATTAACGTACGCGTTTCCGCGATATTTCACCAAAATAAAAACGAACCCGGCCCGGATACTCAGTATCTCCGCCGTGTTTCGTTATACGTTTATTATTGTCTCTCGAAAAATTACATTTTCATCGCCGTCCGTATATATAATAATAATAATAATAATTTCGATCGTACGAATATCCGTAAACTCGCGTACACAATATCGTATTGTACGGATAGCGCGAGGGCGACGGGTTAATGTCCCGCGTGTCGGCGGCGGCCAAACAACTACGTATAATATAATATAACGATACCTTTTGTCCTGTACATATATATAATTATAAGTTGTTCCTCGGAAATGCTATTTATTACGAAAACTTTTCTTTTTTTTTTTTTTTTTTTTTTTAAGAAAGCCGGCGGCACGAGAAAGTTGCTGATAATATCGACGACGACGACGTCGGTGAATCCTTTAACTTCTTTTCGGCCGGGTCTCCTGCGGGGGCGTCATTGTCCCTGCGATTTCTTTCATTACTGATAATGGACGCCACGCCCATCGGCACCGTGTTGAATCATTTGTCACACCTGTTCACTGACAGCTGCACACACACACACACACATATATATATATATATATATATATATATATATATACTTACAATAATCAATCATCGATATTACCGTCGTTTTTTTCTCTACGTATACTTTCGACCGACAGAGCAACGGCGACGTCATCGCCAACATAGTAGCACAGAGAGTGAGAGAGAAGCGTATATTATAATATATTTTCTTTTGTATATTCCATACGGTTTTTTTTATTATTATTATTATTATTATTTAGTTGCGCGACGTAACCAAGACCTTTGGTCGATTTTTTTAATTTTTTTTTTTTTTTATTTTAAATTTTACACGCCGCCGCCGCCGCCGCCGCCGCCGCGGGTTCGACACCGACACCGATAGAGTGTAAGGGGAAGAGAAAGAGAGAGAGAGAGAGTATAAAAGAAAAAAAAAAATATAACCAACCCTGTATATAATATATATAATATTATATTATATTATATATATGTATATACACGGGAACAGTGCGTAGTGGATAAAACGGCAACGGCGAGGGGGTGGTGAAAAAAAAAAAAAAGATAATTTTAGTAGAAAATGTCGAAAGGACCATTAATAATAAGCTATGCGGCTCTTCGATATTAATTATACGTCCACTGCGCCGCTCACCGCCGCCGCATACTTGCGCCGTTGCAGTGGCCGCCATAATCACCACACCGTCTCTTTTTCTCGCGTTGAATATCCCGGGGCAAGAGGAAAAGACGTAGAAAAAAAAAAAAGGAGAAGAAAAAAAAAAATAAACCGCTCATATAATGACAAATACGATAATGTTCCCTAATAACGTTAATTAATGGATAATATTATTAGATTAAAAATATATTCCTAAAGATAATTTTATTCTATACTCTCCCCCTTTTTTTTTTTTGTTTTTTTTTTTTTTTTTAACCCTTTATAATATTAAATTAAATTGTTAAATTCTTCGCTAGCTGTACTGTTGTTACAGTTTAAAACACTTTATACATATTCCACAAGAACCGTAATAGTCGCACATACGACGAGATCGGACCCCCACAAGAATTTTCATCAATATAACACTATATCGCAGTTCAACTAAACATTCACGTGTTTATACTCTTACAATGTTGCCAATGTATATGTGTCTATGAAAAAAAAATGTAAGATAAAATTACCTTTTTTTTTTTTATTCAAAAATACATAAAACAAATTTGTAACAAAACAAGCATCGCATTGTGTTGGAAAACAATACGGAATGCATTGCAACAACTATAGCCATGACGTTGTAAAATGATTTCGCTGATAACCTCATAACGAATGATGACGTATATGGGTGCAATTGTAGAAAAAATTTTATCTTAAACACTTTTTCAACTACCGTATAAATAGAAATAGCCGAACAATTGAATATCTGCTTGAACAATATATGACCAATTATCACTATTTATTAAACTCGTTATTTTTATTATTATTTTTTTTTTTGGGGGGGGGAGGATGGGTGAAATTTTGGTTACATAATCATAAATAGAAGTCCAATGCACCTTGTAGGAAGTTTATCTATTTCAAACAGAACAATCTCATTGAAATCGTATCGCATTACGGAGCGTAAAAGTGTTTTCCTGTAAACCATGTTATGATCATAAAAACAAAATAAAAAATAAATAAGTCGTGCGCAGGCCCCTAAGTATAGAAATCAAAACTGATTGAACTATTTGATAATATGTCTGTATGATCTATTGTAATTTTTAACAATTTTTAAAAAGCCACGAGCCGGGCCCTTAATTATTTTCGAAATTGTAATCAAAAATAATTACCATAGATACACGTAATAGGCGAACACGTTTCAATATTATACACTAGTTATTAATTATATTTAATTCGCTTAAAATTCACCGCGAGCACATTAACAGTACGTTATACAAATACCGTTAGACATTTTATTCGGGTTTTGCGGTTTAGATTGTCGCATCGTTACGAAAATTAGAATCGAGTAATTCACTAAAAAATATTATTTCCTGGACACTGCCTGCTTAAAATCGTATATATACAGGGCGCGGCAGGGCGGACTGACGAGTTTAATGAGGTCATTAGCCTGTGATAAGACAAGAGCAGGCCTTAATAATTGGTATATTTTGAATTGTCAGTCCGTAATACCGTTTTTATTCGTAATCATGGTCTGGACAGGTGTACATCGTGGTTTCGTAGGGCTTTTCGTATACACTTCGGCGGCATTCCACGTGCTGAATCTGTTCCTTCTGCTAACGCTATCAAATTGTGGATACAGCATTTGGAAGAAACTCGAAGTACCCTAAGTAGACTTGGACACGGAGCACCCAGAACGGTAAGAACCCCCGAAAATGTCCAATTGGTTTGAGAGTCAATTGAGCAGTCACCAAGACGCTCAGCCCGGAAACACGCAGTAGCTTTGGAAATCTCAGACCGCTCTTTGAGGAGAATTCTTCACGAAGATTTATCATTCCGTCCCTACAAAGAGTTCCAAGAGTTAAATGCCTCCGACTACGGCAACCGTAAAAATCTCTGTCAGCAAATTCTTCTGCAAATTCCTCCGATATCAACTTTTTTCTGTAGCGATAAGGCCCATTTTCATCTCTCTGGAACAACATTTTCTATACTGGGCTACAAATAACCTACGACACGTCTATGAAAGACCACTCCGCATGAAAGTCGAGACCATACCAGTGGAAATGTGCCGAAAATCATATGAGAGCCTCAGAGATTGTCTACAACAGTGTATCAATGCTGAAGGCCGCCATCTTGGAGATATAATTTTCAAAAAATAATTTTTTAAAAATGGGATTGAATACTGATTTAAATAAAAAGAAAACCTTTTCTTTAAGTTTTACTGTTCGTTATTTATGGCCCATCAAAACTCGCCAGTCGGCTCTGCCGCACCCTGTATTAGAACAATTGATGTTGTTATAATCACGTTGACTATGTTATTCTGTCGCAATCTATACCCCAGTAGAAACGCCCGGAATTTAAAATTAAATCGAAATATTTTCTCGTGTGCAAATTGTTAGCGATCGACACGTTAAAACGGTAGTAACTTTTTTTTACCGCGTATGTTGATCGAGCCGATTGTATATCGATTAAGATATGGATAGAGTGGGTGGCCAGATGTAAAATACGAAAATACGTGACTAAGATAAGGATTAATATTTTAATTTTTTTTTTATGAATAAATATACATTTTTAATAAAATACGCAGCACATTAGCCTTTAGACGATAATTAAAACGATGCAACTTATAATTATTAGAAATGGCTTGGGGGAAAAAAAAAAATTAAAATATAAATGTTTATGAAAATAATAAAACCCTTTTCTTTGGACCGCAATTCTATAAATTATAAATATTTTTTTTTGCGGAATTTTTTAGTATTTACAATATGGATTAATATGATTTTACAGATGGCCGATGTTGATGTGCTTGGGCATCTTACACCGTACAAGTTGTCGACACCACAGGTAAATATTTTTCTTCGGACGAGTGTTCGTGTTTTAAAAATGTCTTATTTCCTTCCCAACAGAAACTAGTGAAATTCCGAACAGTTCCCGGTGAAGATTTTTGTTTTTGTTACGGCCAACGTGTGTTTGACAGTTTTGACATAATTTTTTTACTATATGCATGGAAATGGACATATTTTTGGTAAATACAATTTAGCGTCCCGAAAACTTTTGTCGGGACAACGGGACGGACGTTATGAAATACGGTAATTTGCCGTATAACACGGGACGTCCGGCCACCCGAGAAATCGGTTCGGAACAAAAAATAATCAATGTGTATATTTATATATCGTTTTTTTTTTTGTTTTTTTTTTTTTTTTTGTTGTTGTTTCTTTGAACCAAACTCTTTACTGTAATAACGTCGAGTCGTATCTTATCAAAACGGAAGGTACGAGGTATAACGTACGAGTAATATAACGATAATACATATATATTCACCGGGAATGCGTCGTAGGTGTACGGGCCAGCCGGGGCAACGGAGAGCGGAATATTTCTTTTAAAAAACTGCGGGGCAATCGATCTTGGTGAGTGTGGGGGGGGGGTATTACTTATATCGCGGCGAAAAAAAAAAAAAAAAGAAAAAAAAAAGAAGAAAACTTTTCGCCATTTGAAACTTGGAACGAAACGGGCAACGGCGGTTCTTCTTCTATAGATATAAAAATAAATATAAATATATACGCGTACGATAATTCGATTGGTCGCGAAACTCCGGGATGCGGATGTCTCGAACGTTAAAATTGTTTATTCGAATGAAAATACCTATATATATATATATATATTATTATACATATATGCACGCAAACTGCACTTTTTATATATATATATATATATATGTATGCACATAACCGATGAATCATCCCTTTTATTCGATTTATATTTTCCACCTATCCGTCCGGTATCTATTATGCAGATACATAGCGGGGAAAAGAAAACACAGTCTCCTCCCGTATTGGCGTTCGGCGTACACAAAGCGTATCGAATAAAACTACTCGGGGTTTTTTTTTTTTTTCATTCTTTTTTTTTTTTTATTTATTTACTTTCAAAATAATTAAAAAAAAAATATATAATAAAAAAATTACCAATAGGAAACCATGGTTTCACCCATTGACCGTTTCAACAAAAAAAATACAAAAATACAAATACAAACGGTTATTATTTGATGCGCCGAATGCGAACTCCAATAGTGAATTCGGTGTTGTTTTTTTTTTGTTTCCATCCTCTATAAATATAATATATATTTTTAGATACAGAGTGTAGCTATTTGTTCGACAAACGTTTGTTTTTTTCCTCGCGCTTTTCCGTTTAACAAAAAAATAATTCGATGATTATTTCATGTCGTCATTGGCGATATACTATTTCGCGATATTTATTCTAAAAAAAATTGCAATTTATGTTTGTTTTTTTGATTATGTAGATTCATCAATATGTTCACACGCAGTAATCGTATAAGCATCCTACATGTCTAATCGGTGATACTTTGTGTAAAACATTTTTTTTTGAAATTCTCTTGTTCTCACAAAACACCTTAATTGTCCACAAAAACGCTCCAAATCGTTCACGTCGTACCCGATGTCGCTTTTTTGCCCGGCGGTAATTGAATTATTCGAATAACTTTTCTAGACACGTTTGTCGATTTTGCCGGGTTAACGAAACACTACTGGTATACGACTCTGCTCAGAATCGTTTCCCGATTGCAACGGTTTTTGATCGCCGCTTTCGGTATTATATAAACCGGCCTATAAACGTTCCAAACTATTACGGTGGTCCACCCAGAGCGCGGGCGTTTGGCGCTTTTTTTTTTTTCTTTAAATATACACATAGTAGTAATATTAAATAATACGCGACGTATTTATTATTTAAATATATTATTATTATTATTATTATTATTGAAACACGGTTGTTACGTTTCTATTCAATTACGGCGGATAAGTTATGTAGATTCCGTTCTGCACATGACGATTGGGGATGATGCAAATTACGTATTCTCGACCGTTCGGCCGTCTAACCGGGAGAACGGCAAACGTGCGAGGGAATCGAAGAGTGCAACGGCGGCGTCGGGGGACGGCGGCGGCGGTGAGCGTGTGTGTGAGAGAGAGAGAGAGAGCGAGTGGGAAAGAGATACGGGGATCGCGCGCGGCGGTAAGCGTGACGGGCGGGACGGGCGGGGAAAAACGAGCGGGACGGGAAACGTTGAGGATATGGGGACGGAGGGAAAGAACGAATATATATATATATATATATATATAAGGGCATAACGGCCGTGTCTGTTTGTTACGGTAGTAGTGCGCGTGCTGCAGAGGAATACTATAGTCGCGTCGTCTGGACGGACAGCGGCGGCGGCGGCGGAGGGCTATACGAATGATGTCTGCCCCTCCCATCAGACCGCCGCCGCCGCACTCGAAAGCTTGTCGGGATAACGCGATAGGTCGACTGCACGACGACGACGGCGGCGGCGGCGGCGGCGACGAGCGGCGGGTGCGTCGTGGATGTGGGGCGGGGAGAGGTTGGTATTAGGCGTACGCGATCTGCATTTGAAAGACGCCGTGCTTCAATTTGTTAAACGAGAGAGTCATGAACCAATAAGTGATGCAGACCGCCGCCGCCGCCGCCGCCGCCGCCGACGTGGTCAATGCACATAAAGTCCGGCGCGTAGGGAATCCCGAAATCCCGAATGCGCAAATCCCACCGCCTCCCCCAAAACGCCCCGCGTCCACTCGCGGACCGTCCGCGTCGGTCTAGGGGGTTTTACCTCGTGTCTGCCGTATAAATTCGCGCGGCGTTCGGCCCGCCGAGCCGCCCGTGTACATACCACGCGCCGCGAATGCGACAGTGCAAAAGTTACAATTTTTTTTTTCTATTTCATTTCTTCACCGTTTACCGGCTATTTTATCGACACGCGAGCATAAAAAAAAAACAAAAAAATATTTCGCGCAATATTCGATGATTACGGCCAAATCGAAGACGCCCGGAGTAGCCATAGCTGGCGAATTTAAATAACGGCCCCGAACATTTCCCATGGCCGTTTTTGTATTTGACCATTATTATGCTCAACGCTCGTACGAGTTTCAAAAATAATGATTTAGGCGTTTATCAAAGATCGATAACAGTTGAATTGTCTAGACGAAGATAAATAAACGGCAACTTATGTCTATTTGGATGATTCGGTTATTAACACCGGGATAAACTATATTTCCCAATTGTCCGGAAAAAATAAACGGTAATATATAAAATTATACCTATTTAAAATGTGGATTCATGACGATGCCGACGATTGAGCATTAACAACGATATACCAATATAATTTCATAAATATAAATAAATTCTCGTTTTTATTATATATACTAGCTACCATCCCTCGGCCTTGCTAGGGTCAAATTAGATAATTATCCAGAATCGTTTAGCTCATCATATTTTTAAAATCCAGAGCAAAGTGCGAAATGTATTGGTTTTAATGTGATGTGTGCTTTTTGTAAATTGGTTTTCTGTTCAAATTTAATTAAATGTTATTTTTTAATTCCGTATTGCTTTTAAATTTTATGTTTCAATTGGTCTACGCGTTAAATGTTTCTGGGGGGCCAGTACAAATAGATTTTGTTTGCGTGAGACACGTACAATTGATTATGGGAAAAACATTGGACGGTTAAATCTAAACCGGCAACGTTTAATGTATGGCCCTGTGCCTTATTTTTAGTCATTGAAAAGCATAATTTTACGGGAATTCGGAGCCGTCTTAACTAAAACGATCGATTGTTTGGTATCATTGGTATTCTAGGGATCAAGACCCTTTCCCCCCTAGCTCCTCTGCCATTAAAGATCTTACACTCAAGCGGACAGATTTTTTTTTTTTAAAGATTATATTCCTCGATCCCTTGTAAAGGAATTCGGACCATTGATCACGTGAAACAAAACATTCTTAAGTAAAAAAACATTCACCGATATTCGGATGAACTACATATATCCTGTCAAGGGCATTCGTTTTTTTTTTTTTTTTTTTACTCCGGGATAACCTTCGACAATGGACCCTCGTTTCGTTCGTTGGAATATTTTGGTAGACCGGACTAAAATCGCTTCACTTCATTCCGATAGTCTAAAATAAACGTAACTTAATCACTACTGTTGTTTGTATATTTTGTGGAGGAGAACTACCGATTTAACGTAACCAAACTCGCCGTTTTATTCTGCATATTTATTTATACTATTTGGTTTCCATAATATTCAACAAATTTAACTGGTTTTTTATTTATGTATTTATTTTTTTTTTTTTAATTTTATCCGTATCACCAATATAACTCATAAATCAACAAAAATAATTTGATCGCTGTACTAAAACTACCCAATATCCCTGTGTCGTCAGGCCACCCTCGCAACGCCGCCTATCAATTGCCATTGTGAATCGAAACCATTCGGGGACCACACAAAGATTTCATTAAAATCAGTCCAGCCGTTCGGGAGGGAGTTTAATGGCATACACGCGGACGGATGAAAAAAGCAAAATTAATACACACTCTTATGTACCTTTAATCGAGATACGAACTATATTCTACATTTTTAGTTGGACCCGATCGCACACATGAGCGTAATCTTATAAAAGATTCGGTTGTGCGGTTTTAGAGCGCGTTGCGCGCAGACCAGTTGTACGCTTAATTTTTAATATATGTACTCGTACACAATTATTGCCGATACGTTGCCAAAAAAAAATTCATTATAATGTATTTAAATTCTCGCCGAAGTGCTATTGCTGGACAGTTTCTTCAATTCAAGATTTCACGTAAAATTATAATAGGGTTACATATAAATATTCGTTTGTATTTGTATTAATTCTATTATTATTATTATAATTCTCAAATATCTCTTAAGCTTATTGTACCATGAGTACAGATTGTTTAATTTTTCTTAATTCAAAAAAAAAAATTCATTATAATGTATAATAATAATCCGAATTTGAACATTTTTTTTTATTTTTTTTATTATTTGTTAACATAACATTAATATACGTATTTATATGGGAAATACGACGAAACCATTATATTACTATTTGCGCCGTGCGTTCGAATAAAAAAAAAAAAAATAAATATAATTTATATTCCGATTCTATTTATCCTCGTATAATACGATTATACAGGTATAATCGTTACCGGTATTCCATACAGTTTCCCAGATCTATGCCGCCGTTACACTGAATATTTAAAGGCGATCGTCAGAATAATGTATTCGAATATAGGTTTTACTCTATATCGAATTCGGATTCCCGGTAACCTCCGCTGTATATTAACGAATTAACAATTTATTCGAGTTTTTTTTCCCTTCCCATTTTTTTTTTTTTTTTTTTTATTATTAATATTGTAAGCTAAACATTTATAAAACGTTCCGTTTCATAATTGTATTTTTTTTTTTTTCGTTCGTTCGTTCGTCCGTTGACGTAAAACGTTATATTAATTAATATCTTCAAAAGGAGAAACTATGCGATAATTACACAAGTACACTAATATATAGGTATTAGGTATTCGAATAATAATAATAATAATAATAATAAATATTTAATTAAAAAAGTTTTTTTCGAAACCTGCAAAAATTATAATTCGCAGTGTACACGATTAGTACGTAAAATTAAATATTTCTAGTGTTAGCGAGAAAAAAAAAAAAAAAAACAACTCTGTACTGGCAATAGGGGAGAGATAACGTTACGGTAAAAAAAAAAAAAGGAAACTGTCTCGACCATTAGTTTATACCGCATAAGTAATGGTGTGGTTGTGCGGGAAATGTTTAGGTAAGTACAAAAGCACAAGTAATATGGGCGTGTAGGAAGTTAAGGGATTGTTCGAAATATGGAATTCGAGTTGGACAATTCGATATTTTTAACGCTTGTTTAAGTTTAAACTCGAATTCGGGTTTTGACTTTTGTTATTGTTCCGTTCCTTGTTGTTTAAGTATATTCGATTTTACGAAATACATTTGAATACTATACGAATAATTATGAATTAATGGTTTTGTTTAATTGAAAATTTCAAATGTATATACTAATTTAATTGAATTTCGATTTTTGAGGTTCGTCATTTATTCTATGCAATTGTAACGTAAACAGTTTTATATCGGCCTAAGGTGACTATCGTAACAATCGATAATCAATAGATATACGCGTATAAAAAACGTTAATATACGATTTTTATCGTTCGTATCGTTGATAATGCGCGTTTTGCATTCGAACGGAGTAATTTTTTTTTTTAGTCACGTGCCCTAAGTCGACTGCGAAAACTTAATTATAAAAATATATATATATATATATATATATATATATATATAGATATTTCATACGACGACGTTTTACTCGTTTTATTAAATTTCACGTTTCCGCGGCTATTTGGGGGGGGGGGTTGAGGAGGAGGATACATTCTATATTGTTCTGCGCGCAGACAATATTCGGCGAAACGGTATAATAGTGCCGGATAGCGCAGCAGACGCTACACAAATAGAGCGGAGAATATAAATTTTGTAATTCCGCTGCGAAATAAATACATTGGAAACACGTGATTTGTACATAATTATTCGGTATAGACACACTGCCGAAATGTTTGCGAATTAATTTTGAGAATATTTACTACCGTTTCGTAATATCGGAATAATTATACGACGACGCGGTGCCGGAATTAAAACCGTATTCCGGCGTTACATCCGTTAATCGGATCGTACCGTGAAGATAAATAATATTGTTCGACAAAAGTTTACCCGAATCGGATGGCGTCCCGCGCGCACACGGTTGTATTATATTATTTAGATTATAATTTATGTCATTATTGTAATATATTATACAGGTTTATAAGGGTACAACGGCGGTATTGTTGTTTGCCCGAGTGTATAGTTTAACTACCGGATTTTGACGAAACTTTACGCAAATACGTTTGCGCGCCCGCCACTTGTACGAGCTTTCGGAAAACAATTCAATCATATTATTATCCGTCGTTCTTATATCTTCGAATAAATAATAATAATAATAATAATAAAAAAAAATCTTTCATCGGTAAAACCATTGGATAAACGTCTACTGTCGTATAACATATATATATATATATATATATATATGCTCGCATGCTATATTTTTGGATTATATCGTATATGGGAATTCTCATTTTACAAAGCTTTTAATAAATAATTCCGTATATATATATATATATATATACATTCGGGGTAGTTTCGAATAAAATATTCGAGTTTTTTCAACTATAGACCCCGAAGTTTTTTTTTCCCTCCCCCGTCCAGATGAAACGGAAATCGTAAAACATACCCATCGCATATTCCGCAGAAACCTAATACGGGCACTTATTTTGCTTCTCCGTTCCTGCAGCTTTAATGTAAGCCAGCATTGGATTATATATGTATGATAACAAATATTTATAAATCGTATGTGCCCAATGTTGTACACGTGATTTTTTTTAACGGGGGAATAGGACAAGGACAAATTCTCACCGTTTCCTCGACCCCTCACCCCTTTTCCGCTACAGACTATTTGGCTGTTCTTTCTCAAGTTTTTTACAATACCGATCTTGAGTTATCATTGTCGATCGCCAATAGCAGAATTAAAAATCAAAGAAAATATAACAATAATATTACGACGCCATTTATATTATTGGTATATGTAGAACAATTATTTCGTATTAAAACGTATAAACCGCACCGCATAGCGAATTTGCGTTTAGCAGTACCGAATTTATGATGTCTGTTTTATTATTAGAGTGAATCGAACTGTTATCTAAAAAGCAAGTACATTGTCTGTGTTTGTACGTCGGTTTTTGTCGATATTTTAATTACAATATATATGAGTTTGCGAAACATTACAATTCAAATATGGTTTTATCTCGCTTAAAAAAACCGTACGTACATACACAATGAGTATTAATTGCATAACCTTTAGATTTTTTAACGCGTCAATTTACATATTCACACTAATATTAAAGCTAACGGCATAAATTCGGTCTTGCTGAACGCGTATTTGCTAAATCGTGCGTTTGCAAAACGGATACGACATGCATGCATGCAGTTAAGCAACTAGGATTTTCACTTATTTCTGAACACGTCACTGGTGTTCGCACCGTCCAGCGTTCGTTGGACTTGAAAACGAATATCGCATAGTTAGAAATTTCGTGCAGTTTATGCCATCGTCATACATTGATGCATAATTATTTACGTAAAATAACCTTAAAAAAAAAAAATTATTAAATACGGTTCAAAGGAGGTGTCCATACACCTCTTGGTTGCGCCACTGCATGCATCATGTAACACGTTCTCTAATTAAATTTACCATAGAACCATATATATATATATATATATATAAAAAGCTAAAGGGCGGATCAGTTTACCTCTATCGAATTTATTGTTTAACATTACATTAATTGAATATAGTTTTTATATCGATTGTAATCATTATTTTACGTATATAGGACATACAAATATTAAAAAAATATGACAAATACAGGGATTTAGTTTATATCTGAACACCACGATAAATCATTGCTAATCATTGCTTCTGATTGAAGTTCCGATAACCGTGTTTTGGAATATTTTGATTTTTGCGATTTTCGTCAAAATTCGAACATAAAACGCTTAAAAAAAAAAAAACGAATGTACATAACGATTAACTTTTTTTTTTTCACCGCTAATTACAACATACGACGAATCGCGTGTAAATTGTTCAGTCATTTATGCTCGGCCGATATCATTTTATTCACATTTAAACCAAATGAAAACTAATAATATAAATTAGAATCACTGATTTTTTTTTGGATGATTTTTAGTACACATTGTTTCGATTTCATTAAACATTATGGGATCCTACTTCTACTCCTCTTCTTATACTTTAATTGAGAATTTACTATTGATTTTCAAACGTAACCCCCTCTATTTCATCGTACACAAATACGAAAAAAAAAAATATCTTTTCGACAGGGATGCTATTTGAAAACCAAAAGTTTTATAGTTATGTGTTTACTAGTGTACGGAATGTGAGTAAAATCTTTAAATTGTAAATAAGATCATTATCAAATTAAATTGTTCATTTAACGAACTTGCGATTAAAATGATTTAATATTAAAAAAAATGTTCTCTTTGATGTACAGATGGTAATTTTATATGAGTTATTATAATATTATTTACAGCGTAATAATCATCGTGTTTATATACATATATATGTACGATAAACACGTTTCTTGCAATTTTATACAAATTTATATTTACCGTGTATATACCTACTCGTAACATAATATTTTTTTTTATAATATATACGATAAACACTTTCCTTTGCAATTTCAAAATCCCGTGCATTGGTATCCGCAGACAATTTTACATGGCGAACGGGTAAAGGTAATTCAAAAAAATAAATTACAATTTTTTTTTACAAAGTAAATTCCTAGCTTTAATATATCGGAATAAAAAACCTAGAGTGAGGGAAAATGGCCCCAGTTCATTCCATCCGCCGTCGGGATGCCCTATGATGCCGCGATGAAAAACTAAACGATTACATTACAAATTTAAGCGGTTTATTTATGTGGTAAAAACGCTGCGGCGACTTTTTATGATCAAATTAAAAAATAACAATTGCGCAAACGAATTGAAATTACGATTATGATGCGAATTATAGTGATAATCATTTGCATAGGTAATTGCGCATTTTCAAAAAGAAGAAATCTATTAAGGAGCGTTTTTTCGGTCCACGCGAGGCCTGGTGTAAAAACAGGAGAGTCAGAAAAAATGAAATGTGTACAAGAAATATAGAAAAGGCAACCGAAACGGGCGGGACACCCGTGGACGGGAGAAAGGTCGCCGATAAAATCGGTGCAGTCTGATCAGCGTGCAAGGTGGGAAGACCAGATAAGAAATAGAAAAGGAAAAGGAGCCGGGTATGAAGGTTGGAGGGAATTAGCTTCGGCCAGAAGATTATTTCAGTGTGAAATTTGTTTGCCTACACGGTCCGTAAACAACAACAACAACAACGACGACGACGACTAGATACCTAGGTATTATAATAAATGTACATAATACGTATATTTTCGGACGAAAATCTGTCCTTAAACATGCCTAAATATTATTATCGCCCCGGTATGTCTGGTAATAGCCTTTAATCGACGTGATATTATGTTAGGCGTTCAAATATCACGTAGATAAGCGAAATAATATCGTGCCGTTTTCCGAAATCGCCGAGAAGTCATATCTCTGGCAGAAACGGGCTGTATTATACATTAATATATTATAATATCAAACCCCCCCGATAACCCCGAATAAACCGTCCTAAAGGACGTTGTTACGATCATTAATGATTTATTATTCGCTGTTGATTATCCACAAACGTGCTTTCGTTTTTACTCGGTTTCCCGATCGAATAACTTTTAAATAACGCGAAATCGTTAAACCGTTACATCATACACTGGCGATAATAATTATGGTACATAAATTTCGAAATTACAACTGCACAAGCAACGAAGACGTATTCGATATAACAATAATAATATTCGTACGCCGAGGTCATCAATAATAATAATATATATATTAGTGCGGCGTGCGAGGGAAGTGCACGCACATAATAATAACATCGTGGAAGCCAACTTACAGGGACTGGGTCGGGAGAAAATATAGGAAGACCATAATAATATTTGTACTGTAGAAACGGAAAGAAGCCGGTGAACATCCCCGACCCGATTTATATGTTTAAAGCGAGAAAAAAAAAATAAAATAAATATCCTCGCTGAAATAACATTACTTGTTGGTTTATTTCGATCATGGGCGACCAGAGAAAACTATAGAGAATTAACAAAGAATGTTAATGCGGTGCAAACAATTATGATTATACGCGTAACCTGCCCAATTCGCGTTTATGGACATTATTTAATTATTCGTTATTTTCACGGTTTTTTTTTTGTTGTTGCAAATGCATTTTTATGAATATCACAATATAATATATTATTATTTGGCAAAGTTTGGCAAGTTAATGACAATAATTATTACTAGTTTGGTTCAAAAATAAAAAAAAAAAATTAACATTTTAACTATAGTCAATGCCCACCTTTGATTATAAGAAACATCTAATATTTTGTCTGTCTAATTTGTTTTTTTTTTTTTTTGTACTTATACGCTACGGAAGCGTATCAAAAAAAAAAACATTTCATTTAAATCCCGTAGAATAATCGTAAAAAAATAAAAAGACAACGTTAATAAGGGTTACTGTATTATTATATTGTATATTTCATACGTACATGATGAAATCGTTAAAACTCGCGAAATTTCCATAAATTTGAATCGATATGAAAAATTATAATACAAAATAATAATAATAAAACGAAATGGTGTATATTTTGTTTATTATCAGTACATCTGTCGATATATTATATTTTTAGGTGAAAATAATGTTTCAAAGATATTATGAAATGGTATATGATAGAATAATTTAACACGGATAATAACTCTACTTCAAAGGAGTTATTATTATTATTATTATTATTATTATTATTTTTTTATTAAAATAATATTTCTCTGCTCGCAGCCAATAAAGAATATATATTGCTTTCCAAATTTATATTAAAACAAAAAAAAAACCGGGAAGGTATGATATGTCTGTGCTCGACTATTATTGCATACGAAAGACTATTTCGAGCAAAGTACGTGTATCTAACCTTTTGTTAGATTTTAATTTTAATTTGCGTTTATATGTAACTACAAAATATAATAATCGACTCCTGTTAGTCTGGTAGTGCACGCGAATAAAATGTATATGCCTATAAAGTTTTTCGATATTTTGATTTTATTTCCGCCCAGCGGTCAAAAGCCTGAGATCAAAATGCCCACGTATCCCACTCTCCCTCGTCCATATTCCGTCACTGAGTTTTTTTTTTATTTTTATATTTTTAAACTAGAGTAATATAAGTACGTACGTATTATTACTGTAGTCTAGTTCGTTTGTGTGTAACTCGTGGGTAAAACTGATCGATATGCAAACGCATTGGCACCCACCTCTATTCCGATATTGATAGAAAAAAAAAAAATACCCGAAGAATGAAATTAATTCGATGCCAGTTAATTGTCGATCGCGAGCGTACCTAATGCAATTATAAAAACCTTACGCTTTTGTATTTATTCCGTCGAAAAATAAAACAAGTGTAGTTTTTTTTTCGCAACGAATTCCGTCTCAATGATATGGGTACTGGCCGCAAGAGAAACAAAAAAAAAAAAAAAAAAAAAAAAAAAAAACAAATCAAATCAAATAACGAACGTAATTAGAATTAGTCAATAGTCGAACTCGCTGGGAAGATTTTTTATACAGGTTCGACAATGTATACGACGGTCTATGGGCAAGTGGTCACCAACGCGATTGTCCCGCCGTCCGTTTATTAACTAAAGTATTAAATAAAAATTGAAATAAATGTAACGTTACGTTTGTCTAAAAACGTAACGTACACTGAATAAATTCTAAATGCGAGTTTATTTTTTATTTCCCCCCCCCCCGATTGGTTACACGTGTCAAAAATTAATTCGTTTTTTAACTCCGTATTTGGGGGGGGAGGGGGCGTACAATGCAAAACGTTGTATTCGAAAACGCCCGTGCCTAGTATTGCATTAGTTTATCGCGGATATATAAAATTAGTCACGGGTCGGAAGTTGGTTTTTTAGGAGGAAAAAAAAACCATACTTCTTCGTTTAAAACGTACCGAGTTTTTTTTTTTTTCGCACAATATTCGCAACACGAAACACTGCGACTTGGGGTTTTCCCGGCCCGGCAAGTCTATACAAACACACGACGGTTTGTTTTATTCACTCGAACAATGCACATATTTAAAATTCGAGTGGGTACACTGCGCAGTATAAAATACCGTATACACTTAAAACGCATTTCGCTACGGGAAGGTTAATAATAATAATACTTATATTATATTATATTAATTCCGTCATACACCTAGTTTTAATTATATAACAAAAACGGTTACGGGTAGGGGGGAATAATAAAAAAAAAAAAAAAAAATAATACGTTTGAACAAACAATATTACGTTTTATTACGTTTATGAATGTGTAAAGTTTCGTACGCAATAATAGTAACAATAACGGCAACAACATTGTAAATATATTCATATTTATGGAGCACCGTTACCGTCGGATTAAAAATTACACCGTTACGATGTGTACAAAACATCAAAAATTTAATTAATCGCAAGGGCACCGTTGCGAGTACATCAAATGCAACACGACCCACCCCTCCCCTCCCCCACCACCGGTAATATCAATTATCGATTTACGCCTTGTCGTAATAATGGAGTTTGGATATCGTGGGCAATACCGATTAGAGTCTGAGCGAAACGAACCGTTGATTATTGGTTTTACTGCGATTTTATACTTGTCCGTTGTTTCCGTTTCGCCTTATATCCGTGAACGAAATTTCTACCGAAAACCCTACTCTAGACATACAATTCCGGAGCGGTTTCCGATAGAAAATGCTGTACCGTTGTCGATGGTCATCATCGGACAGTTCGTATTTTATTTCACTTGTAGTTTCCCTAAACATTTATAAAAAAAAAAAAAAAAAAAAAAAAAAAAACCGCGACTATTCGCTTGTAATTCCGTTAAAAATAACCGTAGACAACTAGAATTTTCACCGAATAATTATATTAGACCACTTTATAGACGAGGAAATAGTATTTTGGCGTTTTTTTTTTTCGACATTTGTATAGCTATTTGAAATTATCTACGTTTTTTTTTTTTTATTATTATTATTTTCAATTTGGTTTTATATAAAGATATATGCTGTTCAAATTTGATACGAAATCCACCAACATAAGTTGTTCTTATGGCACTATAACCATATCAAATATCTGTTGTTATGATTTTTTTTTTTTTTTTATAAGGTTTTTAAGTTTCAATTATGACGGAAATCGTAAAAGTCACATCGCACTAAATTTCGGTTTATGCGGATAATGTTTGCATGAGTTCCTAATCAAATGGTCAACAAATAACGACGAAAAATCACTGATAGTTGTAATCTATTTTGTAATTGCGAATTATCAATTGAAATTTATCAAAACACGTTCGCCCGAACTTTGATCAGAATCGTATTTTTTATATGTCGTTGCGTATTGATATAAACTAAATTACCCTATATATATATATATACCTTTACCATTTTTTTTTTATCTACAACAGTGGCTACCACCCATGATACAAATTAGGTCAGCATTTCTTTTCTTTGTTGTCCAATGTGGAAGCTATGCGGGCAAAAAAGAAAATGTTTTCACAATTAGTGGAAATTTTATTTTGCTTTTTTTAAAAAAAAAAAACTGTTGTCAATACTTTTTAGAGTGTTTTTCACATTAATAATATTTTTTTTTCTTTTGTTAACATTAAGTATTATAAAATATGTTGTTTTTTGATTTTGCTTTATTTTTTAATGATTGTATCTGAGCAAATGAACAATAAACATCTTCAATTGAGCATTTTCATATAATAATAACTCGTTTCTTTATTGTATGATAATATATAATTTTATATTATGTCTAAAATGAAATAATCGAACGCGGAGAGATTCACATTTTTCTCACTGAGATTTACTTGTCTTTATACTTGTGATCCCTGCACAGCCTTTAGATTATTGTCGTCAGTGACTCGTCACGTATATATCGAAATCGTGAAAATGACCATTAGCCGGCGCCATTCGATCGAAAAGAAGGATGTGAGAGAATTATAGTACACTTAGACGCATAAATATATTTTCGAATTTTTATTGGATTAAAATACAAAGACCGGGAAGTTTCACTTTATTGTACCAGCTCGGCTATAGACATTTATTACCAATTTACAAATAGTATATTTTCGGTTGAACACAATACGAAAACTTATTGTTTTTTTTTTTTTTTAAATTTATCTTAAAAAAAAAAATAAATATTTTTATAGCATTGGCGCAGAGCCGGTTCGAGGTATATAGGGCCTCGGGAAAAATGTACATAAATCGCTCTTAAAGAATAATTTACTTCTTTATACCAATGCGAACACATGCGACTAACAGTACTGTGGTAGGTATGTAAGAATTGCAGACTGAATACAGGTGTATAATTCAAAGGTTAAAAATATTTCAAAACCTTAAACGTAAAAATATCAAAGGTATCTTAATATTTTCCACATCGATTATAAATCGGCAAAAATTGTGGATTGTTTCGCGTACGTCTATTGTCGAAACGATATCATTTTTAACGAAGATCAACGTTAAATCGTTGAGGCGTTCTCCGGTTCTCCTGCTAGTACTTCTTTCACGGCTTGGCAGTAGTAACCGTAACTGTCGGCAAAATTCTTAACGCAGTCCATACATGCATTTGGTAAAGTGTCTTGTAATTTATTATTATTTATTTTTTTTTTTTTTTTATATTTATTATAATTATAAAATGTTTCAGCACACCTAGTGCTAGTACAACTTTTTAATTTTTACAATTTTATTTGTTACAAATTTAAGTGATTATAAATTTATTAATAACATAATTATTAATAGTGAGAGTGATATAATAATGTGTTACATATATGAATATAATAATAACGATGAGGTCTAGTATATTAAAAACGATCTTCATTTTCTGATGATGAGTCTTCTGTGTCTGTTAAGATAATGTCCTGGGGAAGTCGAGGCCGCAGACGTCTATTGAGTGTTTTTTTTCCTACATTGTAATGACGAGCACTGTCCAAGTTTTTGAGTTTGGCGTGGAAATTTATAAATTGGGTTTTTATCCATGTATTTATCAGGGTTTTTTTTTTTATATATTTTCGTGTCATTATGGATCTGGCGATTTCTCATGAACCACGGTGCTTTGAGACATATCCTTAAAAATTTATTTTGTAAGATTTGTATTTTATTTATTTTATTTCTAGAGGCAGCGGACCATACAGGACAGGCATATCAGTGGTCTGATTATTGCGGTGTAGAGAAGGAGAGAAGATTTCATTTGGAGAGTTGATAATTATTTATAAACGACGTGATTTCCATTGATAGGTTCTATCTTCGTTTGGACATAACGATTTTATAATTACGAATTCATTACACGAATCCATGTCGTTTATACCGTTATCTGGTTTGTCGTCATTCTAGATGTTTTACGCGATTCTAACCGACGTCCGTGGTCTTAATTCTAAATCGATAATGTTAATATATCGGAACCTCGGTAGGCATATTCAAAACGTTACCACGGGCCGGGCCCGGGGACAGGCGACGATTGTAACTTATGCCAATGATTTTTTTTTTTTTTTTTTTTCCTACGGAACTTTTATCGGTTCGCCCGTACATTTATTCGAGAGTATAGTAAAAATAAATCAAATCCGATTCCTATGTACTTACAACGGACGTGTTTTTTCGCCAAATTCGCATACACACAACAAACGCGCATACTATATTTTATGTAAAGAATATAATACATGTGATATATAGTTCAACGAGTGTATCGGTAAATGATGATTACGATACAGGATAGACGGGCTATATAATATAACCTTTTTTTTCCCCCCTTCTTTTTCGTCCTTTTCGATATTATCCTCCGTTTTTATTATAGGTTTATAAAGTTTCACGAATCTCCGCCGTCATCGTTTTGAAATATACATTCTGATACCGTATATTATATAAACCACCGCCGCTTTAGGTGTTTTCATGAATAATATTAAATTTGTTGAGGAAAAAAAAAAGAACAAAAAAACCGCGGATTTGAGGTGACCTGCGAATAAACAAAAGAAGAAAAATAAAAACAACCAACTATCGTTTTTACCCGGTGGTGTATGCGCCGAAAACCACTAAACGAATCTCTACTATCCCTTGGAAACACACTCGGAAAACTCGGGAATAATCTTAATTATAATTCGCTTCGTAACATCGTATAAACCGGTGATTTGCCAGATAGTACGATCGTAGTTTTTCAGAAAGCGATATCACGTTTATAAATATCGCACGGAAGACGTAAAAGCACGATTTTACCGTCTGTCCCGATGAAATTTTGCATTACAAATCGACGGTTGTCGCCATTCCACACGAGCTCGTCAAGTGACCAGCCGAAGCGATATTGGAACATTTGAGGTGATGTTTTGTAATTTTTTTTTTTTTTTTTTTTTTTTTCTTTGCCGGGCGTACGGGAAGAACACTTGGGGGGGGCCGTCCACCGTTATCGATACCGTCGTACCTTACGGGTTTCTACCTCTCCGCGACCACGGCGAGTAACAATACTCCGGCCGTTTTGTCGTTTGGAAATTTATTTTCCGGATTAGCGGTGGGGCCGCCAATCTAATTCCGGGCCGTTCATTTGCCGTGGACGTTATCCGGCGCGCGCGCGTCCGTAAAACCGAATCCGACGCAAATCGCCCATGTATGCCCCCCCCCGTCTCCCCCCGGCGGACGGCGAGGCGATCAATTCATCACCTCGGCAATCCTGCTCGTATAATAATACGCATTTTTTTTTCGTGTGTATTATCGTTTTTACCGTTATCGTTATCACGGCGATACGGCGTGCGGGTCGGCGGAGGGTAAAGAGGAGGATGGACGGGCGTTCGCGATCCGACAAACGCCGGCGACGACAATATTCGCACTCGTAAAACGACGTTACCGACGGCGGATTAACCGACCCCGCGCGAGCAGTGCATTTACGTTTAATTGGATCCCCGTAGCCGTCTTTGTCTAAAGTGCTCGGTCGGGCCGCCGCGGGTTTTATTTTCTATCTCGCCATCCTCCGCAATCGCGGGCGACATAAACGAATTGAACGATTCGCGCAAGTATACATATATATATATATATATATATATATATAAATATAAAGGCATTCGCTCATCGATTCGGTCCATAGTCTTAAATCCCGCGCAGAGTCTCTTATCTGCCGCACAAACTCACTGCCGTCGTCGGTTTACGGACGGCGACGGCGTACCTATACACTAATACTAATATATATATATCCGTCCGGAAACGTCTTTTGTTCCGGTCCGAATTAATATAATCGCCGAACCGACGTTCGACTGTCCCCGACCCGTCGTCCCTACTTATATTATTATTCGGTTGAAAGAAGGGGGTATTTTTATTTTATTTCCTCCACACCCACCCCCCCCCCCCCGGCCTTAAAGTCGATATAAATATTCGCAATCCGCCGGATAACCCGACCCGGCGGAATTTACCGCGTTTATTATTACTATAATTATTATATACTTACGAGTAACGCATATGTGTCGCGACTAGACGAGATGATAATAATAATATCAATAATATGTATATATAAAAAGACTTTTCCTGGGTGAATCATCATCGCCTATTCGGAACTACTGAAGCTACGGATATGAAATGTTCAGTAAATGTACTTATTACCATGTATAGGCGCACTAAGAAAGGATTTTTCGAAATTCGCATTTTAAAGGGTTAGTTATACCTACGGGTACAAGGGCTGATGAAGACAAGTCATGTCTGAAAGCTTCGTATTTGTGGCCACATATCGAGAAAGTTGCACTTCATAATAATATGTGGGTTCATGTGAAAGGTGACACAACTGCTGGGATTTTCGCTGAGATGTTACTTAAAATAGGAGACGGCAATTTCCCTTCATTGGAAGGTGAGATCACTATTCCCTCAAATTTGTGTACAGTTGTTAACTCTTTATCAGAACTAACTTCCAGAATTTATCCAGATATAATAAATATCAAGATGAAACCCATCGAATGGTTATGCGAGCGAGCCATCTTAACTCCAAAGAACGACAAGGCAGTCGAAATCAATGAAATTCTACTAAAGGCATTTAATGAAAAAGCTGTTGAATATAAATCTTTTGATTCGGTGATCCAATCAGATGATGCTGTACATTACCCTTTAGAATTTCTTAATATTCTGAATCCTTCTGGTCTTCCATCACATAAACTTATCCTTAAAATTGGAGCACCTATAATGTTACTAAGAAATCTTAACCCACCTAAATTGTGTAATGGAACTAGATTGCAAGTTAAAGCTCTGCACAAAAATGTAATAGAATCTGTAGTTATCACTGGTTGTGCTAGAGGAGATATAGTTTTAATCCCGAGAATAACGTTAATTCCAACTGATTATCCCTTTGAGTTTAAAAGAATACAATTCCCACTCAAAATTTGCTTTGCTATGACTATTAATATGTCTCAAGGACAATCATTGAGCATGGCAGGGATTGACTTGAGAGAAGAATGTTTTTCACATGGACAGTTCTATGTCGCGTGTTCTAGAGTTAGCTCTGCCAGTAGTTTGGTTATTTTAGCCCTAAAAGGCAGTACCAAAAATACTGTTTATAAAGAGATATTGAGATGAACAAAATATGTCAATATAAATATTGGTGGGTTTTTATAACACCATAATGTATTATTACAGAAAGTTATAATTTTTTGGGTATATTTTATTTCAACATTTTGTCGATTAGAATTGTATCTTACAATTGGTCTTCAAAATATTAAAATAATTTTTTGCTGACTTCTGATTGTTATAATACATGGGTAACCTAGGATAAACTAAAAGCAGCCTGTAATAAATATAAAAACTGATAAAATAAAAGTTATAGTAGGTTACACAAAAAAACTGTACAAGGGCGAAGCCGGGTTATTCCAGCTAGTATATTATATTTTACAGGAAACGGTATTCAGTTCGAAGACGTATGAATATGTTTGCAAAACAAATAAAAACCGACATCAGCGGTTATTGGGTTAGAAACCCATAGCCCGTAATATAAATTTTGAAATTGGAGTTTGTAATGGCATGGAACTGCGAAATTGAATACAATTGTTCGCGTTTTAAACGAATATCGACCATAAAGTTCGAACTTAAAATGCAGATAAAAATTCTATCAAAGACATTTCTCTTAGAATAACTGAAAAAAAAAAAAAAAAAGATAAAAATATATTGAAAATTGTACCGCGTTTGAAAAGTGTATAAAGCAGGCAATATTCGGTGAATACAATTATTTTTTACTGAATTTTACTGAAAAAAAAAAAAAAAATGAAAATAATAAAAACCGTAAATATTCCCGGTTTTCTTACGGTTTTCCTCGGTTTGTCTTCGTTTAACATTTCTGGTAGACGAGTGGTTCACGGACGTGACATAAAAAAAAAAAAAAAAAAAATCACGCATTATATTGTAGTAAAACAAACACATATTGCTGATCTAATCCCAAATGGTAAATTATGTAACCGTTATAAATTGCGTATACGTCGTTTGGAAGACGCGGCGTATTGATATAACAACCCTATTAATTTCCGCAGCAGTTTTCAGTCATCGTCGAGCTTATTTTCACGCTAAGCCAACGCAAAAGCTCTGCCAGTAGTATAATAATGCGTTTTCAGAAATAAAACCGACGTAATATATAATAACGTAAACAAAAAAAAACAACGCTGCACGACGACATAAAAATGGCAATTATTTTTGTCTCTTTTATATTTAAAATAAAAAAAAATAATAATAATAATAATTATAATGAAACGAATAATATCTAAAGGGAGAGCCATTTAGTAAAAAAAAAAAAAAAAACGTGTTGTTATTAACCCTAAAAGGCAAGCGAACAACAGGGGTATTCACTTTTGTGCGACGAGAGCAGGTGTCTTGAATCATTCGGTTGCCGTGGAAACAAAACTTCTCCTAACACATAAAACGAATTAATATTATACGCCCTTACCTATACTTTTTATAATTTTCACGAATCGTTTTATAGTATTATTTATACGTGCGCGGGTATCGGGGAACATTTATTATATAATGGACTATTTGCTGAATAAAGGGGAAGAAAAAAAAAAAAAATAAAAAAAATAGTGTCACCGAGACAGCCGATAATAATTTCGCCACGACTGACTCTCCGACGCTGCAACAGCTTTCGACGCACGTCTCGACACGATATTAAAATATAGACGTCTATAGATAAATTGAAGTTGACTATTTTGCCAGTTTCACGTTGCATAAAGCAGCTTATATATATATAATATGGCACGCTTACGGTATGCACATGCACACGTATAATAAATATGCAAGTATAATATTACTCCCCGGCGACCTTTTTATATACGCAGAATCGAAAGGGGTGTAAAAAAAAAAAAAAAAAAAAAAAAAAAAAAAAAAAAAAAAAAACGGACAGTGTGTGCGGTTGTGAATGAAATATATATATATATTATAATAGATAGATAGCGAAAAAAAAAATATATATATATATATATAATAAGGAAATATCGCCGTTTTGAGAACGGCGATATTATTCCGATGTCTATACGGGCGGTACCATGATATATTTTAATATTATAATACGATCACGAGTTGAAATGGCATAAATAAATACGTACAATTCTGTTTTTTTCGTATTATTAACGCCCGGAGACGGTTGTAAATAAATCGACGAGTGAATAATAATTTTCAATTTACTTTACCGCGGGTACCTGCGTTAAGAGACGGTCCGAGTCGCACTTCTTTGCCGATAAAAAAAAAAAAAAAAAAAAGTACAAAACTATACTCGGCACGACGGAACGACGAGCCGTATTGATCATTTACCGTACCGGATGATTTACGTACGATTTTTAATACAGCATAATAATGTTTATTCGCGGTCTGAACCGTGCCCAAATTGGTACACTGATTATAAACGTGGGTAATTTATAAACTTGTAATTGCGTTAAAAACTATATTATTCCTAAACTCTGAGTTTTCGTGATCCGAGGCTGTCTTTCGGCCAGGCATGATACTCCAAAATATTTCCATGCCGTAAATTAAAAAAAAAATATGGATTTTCCGCTTGACGGTACTCCTAACATACGCTTTTGAACGATTTGCTCATAATTATTCCAAAAAAATTCATTTTTTTTTTTTTTTTATCTATTGTTTTTAACAATTTTCGAACGTATTTTCCGTGAGTGAAAAATGCTCCAAACTGTTCACGCCGTAAATGATGCGGATATTTCACCCGGCGGTATTTTATATCAATATATTTTCTATATATCCAACAGTTTAAAAAACAAATGACACATACTAAATATCGGTATAACCAATGACCAGTTATCCGAGTTCCGCTCAGAATCGTTTTTTGATTTCGTTAATTTAGAATTATGTTCGTATACATAAGAAATAACCATGTCTATCCTATGCCTAACTTCCAAACTTTCCACCCGCACCCGACAGTGAACCATCGTTGTCCATTATGGTGCAAAGTATGCCCGGCTCTAAATTGTTTATAACTGCTGCGAAAAATAAAACGGAGATAAATCTGCAGTACCTAAGAATAATATAGGAGGACAAGTTAATCGCAAAACTTGTTAAAAGAGTTAAAATAAAGTTGATTGTAGGTACCTCTATAAATGATTTTTTTTTTTTCTTTAAAACTAAACGAACAAAAAAAAAAAACATAATTAAAATAGTTAGGTGCTTTAATTATAATAATATACTCGAGAGTTAAGATATAGCGGGCGAGCAGAAAAAATTGCATTAAAAAGAAAGAAAAAAAAAAAAAAAAATGATAACGGCGAACGGCGGGGCATATTATCTGGGCGTCTAGAAACGAGTAGGTAGGTAAAAGTTAAGAGTTTGAGTTTCGCAGTTATAATATACGAGTAGAAATTGAATAATAATTTTCTACTGCTACTGCGGACAATTAGAACACGGCTAATTGTTTTAAAGTTTACTGCTTCTACGGTAGTTTTGTTCCAAACTCAATTAGTAGATTTCGGTAGTAAAATAAGAGAGAAAATCAACGTATATTTTATACCGGCCGCCCCGCTCTTCGCGTATTGTTTTTGTTTATGGCTATTTTTTTTTTTGTTTTTTGCTCTCTTTCTTTTCCATATATATCGTTATTTTACATTTGCTTTTAGGGGGGGGGGAAAAAAAAAGAAAAAATCGTATATTCCGCCGGCGTTAATCGAAAAATTCATATATCCCGGGGCCGGTTTTTAACGGCCCTATCGGTTCCGACGCGTAGCCGAACGCCGCGCGCGGGGCCCCGGCCGAACTTAAATTAAATAAAAAAGTTGGGAATTAATTTTGCGCCAAAAGCGTATACGCATTGGAATCCGTCCCGCGGGAAAGTTCTAACGAATCAATTTGTTTTATACGGTTCGCCTTAATTCGGAAAATACAAGAGCGGAACAACTGCGCCGTACAACACATACGTATATATATATATATGGCACTCGAATTTGTAACACGCGCCGCTGTCATAACTTGACATGAATCCTGAGGGTGTAATTCGATTTCGTTCAAAGGCGGACTGAATAACAAAAATGTTTCCGATAAAACACGACGTAGTATAAGTATATATATATATATATATGAACAATGTACATAATAATAATAATAATAATATTGTTAGACTTGTTCGTCATCGCGGATAAAATATAAAAAAAAAAAAAAAAATACAAATAAAATATCGTTTTTAGCATTCGAATCGCGCGCGATTTATTTATTAAATCCGATAATACGGTTTACGGACGACAGAGTTGGGGTACACGTTAACAGTCGCACGCTCGTATTCAAACGGATCGGTATTTTTTTTTTTTCACCAATAACTAGACATTTTTTTTACAAATGTATACGTCAAAAAAAAAAATAAAAAAAAATCGTAACGCGCTTACGAGTAATTAATATTATTTTCTACGCCTGTTCACCGTAGTTATATAAAAACAATAATAAAACTATTCGATTTGATTATGTTCACGCTTTGCGTACATTGATTTTGGTATTTTTATTGAAATGTCCATAAAGACACCGTATAAAACAATTTATTTAGTCAGTGTATAATAGAAATCCAACCGTAGGCGGAACAGGGATTTTTGTGTTAGGTGGTCGCTCCTATAAACCATCAGCAGGGATTATTTTTCGGGGATTCGGTCGTTACCATAAAAAAAATACAGTGATTTTGGAACTTGAAAAACGGTTTTTTTTTTTTTATTACTGATTTTATATCGGTGTTTAGATATTATTACAATAACATGTCGCTAGGGCGATCGGACGGTGCACACAGTACGTATCTGGTAGATAAATGTTGGCTAGTCACTCATTAAAAATACATATTAAAAAAAAAAAAAAAAAAAAACGGTTTTCTTTAATTTGAACAAAATTCGGACCGTAGATGTTTAGAACGTGCCGAAAGTACCCGGCACAACCCCGTAGCTTCGCCTATCAATTCCGATTGCTATATTGATTTGCCTGTAATCATTTTGGCATTGTATAAAATGAATTTTTTACGGTATTCTATAGACTGACCGAATTTTACACTTTGACTGTAACATATGCGTATGTGTTCCGCCGGCACGTCCTGGTGATCCGGAAAGGCATCCAGGGGTGACTCTGACGATGATAACGGCTTTCCTCGGACGTTTATGGTAAATTTCAAGTAAATCGGACATGTAGTTTACTACAAGTACGTACGTACCGAAAAACGGGACATTTAATTTTTCTATGTATATAGAAAATAGATAGTAAAATAAAATAAAATATATTGTTACTACTTAATATACTCGATAAATAAATGTTGCCCGTACGAACTGTGTTAGAAATTAGTTAGGTTACTAAATCGAATAATCTAAGTATATTGTTTTTACGAATTTTATTTATTTTATGTATTCTAGACATATCGATACCGAGCGTTTCCACTACCTGAAATTATGTATTTTAAATTTTATTTATATTTATCGATGATAAATAACACCGTCAACTTTGGCCGTTAGTCACGAAATGTACATGTAATTATTAATAGCGATTAGGTATTATAAATATTGCGATACAATACCGACGTTATGATTTACGTTTTAAAATGAACTACAGAATAATTTAACGTTTAGAAACCTATTTTATAGTGTTCATCGACGTTTACATATTATGTCGACTATTTATATTCAAATGTCAATTTGAATAGATGAGCACCGATCCGAATTCTATTACATTCGACAAATAAAATCGTCTAATCATAAAATATTCTAAATTATAAACCGTCGTCGCGCCGTTGACTCTCCATAGCCGGATAATAAAAAAAAAAAGTACTTTCGAAAAAAATACAACAAACACAAGAACGTTGAAATTGAGAAAGTACGTACAAGGCGGCAACGTCAAAATTAAATTCTCACGGCTCAATTACACAATTGTAACATACGTATGCGTGAAATACGACAATTGGTTGTCTTTTTTTTTAAATTATCCAATTACATATGTGGGTAAATGTTGGAAAAGAAACGCGTTTTAAATCCCGGGGAATGTCTACAATTACAAAATTTACCATTTTTTTTGTTTAGGGAAATTACAAAATTTTAACGTTTACGTTTTTCGTCGTAACACACGAGTACGTCGGATACAACGACAAACCCGACAAAAATTTGAATAAAAAACGACGTATCCGTAATATTTTATACTATAAATATATTACCGGCAATGTCGACAATTCTGGGAGATGCCTAGAAAATATTATCATTTCCGTAGTTTACATGACAATGATGTCACGCATAGTTTTCCCGGTCTTGATTTAAAATTGTACGTTGAAAACATAAAGAAAAAAAAAAAAATGTTGTTTCCGTTAATTTGGTGAAATAATTGTCGGTTCTAGACTATTGCGGACTGTGCTCGGCGGAATCCGCGATTCAAAATGCCACGCGAATTATTTACCCCAAACGCCAAAAAATCGAACCTAAATAGAATAGAAACCTTCCAAAATATAGCCCTCAGGAAACTACTCAATGCTCCACCTCACGTCTCGAACAGCCACTATCCATACTGACTTAAAGACGAAAACAGTCCATGAAGAAGCAAAAGCGCATTATAAACGCTTTCATAACCGTCTGCCCTCCAACAACAACCCATTAATACGCGATCTTGCAGTCCCGTCCATTCCTGGCAATCCACCTAGACGCCTCAAACGCAGCGGGTGCCGTGACCTTCTTGATCCCCCCAATATAAATTCAGATAATAATAATTAGCAATATAAAATAAAAAATAGATTCTCTTTAAAGGAAAATTAAAAAATAAATATAAATTAATAGTGAGTGTCATTAGTGGATGGCTTATCATATCACGCGTGTCATGTAAATATATGTATTTATGTTAGTTCTCTATTTTTAGATATATTAACGTATAATGCGTATATATATATTTTTTTTTACCCTTATCACATTTACTTATTATGCCTATTAGGTATAGATTGTTTATTCCAAATAAAGAAAAAAAAAAAAAATTATTTACCCCGTTTAAAAATGAAAAATTAATACAGTTATATTTGGTATAAATATTAACCGTATTCGTATTTATATTAATTATGATTGTGTGTTAATAAAAATATACAATATACGATACGTTCGCCCGGTGTCCTAATCCTAAAATCGTAGTCGTCATTTTTCGCTATCATTAGGAAACGATCACATTTACTAGACAACGATATCGTTTCCTAACCGTATTAATCCGGTAAAATATGGTATGAAAATATTTATATATATATATATATATGTTTTTTTTTTATAAAAACTTTTCTAACATATATATTTTAGCATTATTATTCATACGACCGATGGACGACAAAAAAAAAAAAAAAAAAAACAAACCCAAGTGGAAAATAGGAGGAAATCCACACGCGGGAATACATTTGTGCGTTTCTATTTCTGTAGTTTGTTCTCCGCCGTCGCGATGTGACTTATGTTCGTGACTTATGAATTACATTAAATTTCGCGTTCGGTTCCGAAGGAATTCAAAAGGACTGCGAGATACCGCCCGAGGGTATATGTCAAAGACATACCAATGGAAATTAGATACGGTCGACCTGAATTTAGCGAAGTTTCGGGGGTTTTAAATAAACGGACGCCGCCGCCGCCGCCGTGTCAACAATCTTTTGCGAAAATTCCTGTCCTATAACCGCGGATTTATCCGCAAAACGGAACAGACACCACGCAATAATAATATCCAACACATAGTTTGAAAAAGAAATGTTTTTCCAGTTACACTTATATATTAAATAAATTCGAGCCCGCCGGTGACTAATACTCGAAAAATTCGAAGACATTTCTCCGATTTCAGTAATAATATAACACGCATACAAATAGAAAATTAACTTTTTTTTTTTCACGCGTAAACTTGTGCTGTTCACGAGTAGTTTTTCGGGCAAATAACGCAATTTGTATGTATTTTGTCATTTTTTTATTTTGAAGAAAAATTAATGTCCTATAATTGATAAGGAGAAATAATCAATATTGACAAATTTCTAAGCCGCAAAACGCAATGGTTTACAAAAATGCTGATAAATCATCGACCCGGAAAAATATTTTATACTTTTAACGTTTCGTGGCGATATTGATTCTCTCCATGTCGACTATAGCATTATTTGTTCCTATTTTCATCCCGATAATTTACATGCGATTTTTTGCTCAGCGATCATTCAAACCGTAAAAACAATAAAATACTTATGCATTGCATTATTCACCCGAAATCGCTGCTCGCGAACTAGAAAAATAATTTTTTTTTTTTTTCTTAAAATAAGATTCCGCGATGTTCTTACGCCTATAAAATAAACTGTTAAGATACGACCTCGAAAAACAAACGAATTTTTTGTTCCACCCGAATGTGTGCAGCAAAACTATCAGACCGCGCACGAGGCCGAGTTAAAAAGTGAGTTCCACATGGTCCCTCCAGATGATTAAATCTGTAGACGAAATTTTGAGTCGGCACCGTCGACAATAAAATAAGTGAAACCATACGCATCGGATGGATAGCTGGACAATGTTTTTTCCTGTTGATGAATGTTAGCAAAATAAATAACCGGCAACGAATAGTTTTGTATCGTCCAAGTTGGATATTCGAACAGATATCCGTTTTTTTTTTTTTTTGGGGGGGGGGGGGCTTAAAAAGCTGCACCCCGTAGAAACGTACGAGCAGTTGTGTGAAATGTACGGCGTACGCTGAGTAAACTGCGACAAGCTATTGAAAATATTTATAATTCCGAAACGAATGTCTATGATTATTTTGATTTCATATTTCCCGCACGATATTCCACAGACGAGTCGATTTAAATTCAAAATTTATATTTTATACGCGCGGATAGTATTACATTTCAAGTGTTCGGACGTCAAACTGTTTTTCGTAATATGTAATTATCATGCAAGTACCTGTAATATTGAGTGCACTTTTCGGATGATAAATGCACATTTCAAAGTATCTTTAGGTGAAAATAATAATCCCATTTGTAAAACCCAGAGCAGTGCCTGGGAGGGTGCGAGAGGTGCCCATGAACCGGGCGATATGACCATAGGGGCGCCCACGCACATTTGACAATCAAAGAAATAAATTTATAAAGTTTAAAACTAAATTAATATCTGTATTATTTTTGTTTTCTTCCGTAATCAGAAATTAATTATTTCTTTATTTTAATAAAAAAAAAAAAAAAAAAAGGAAATAATGGCGTTTTATTGCGATTTGCTCATCAAAAATATTTTCACTCGCACCGGGCGCTGATTTCGCCAGGCACGGCAACCTAAACCCAGCCGTTAGAGTGGTGTTTTTTCGTTTTTTGTTTTGTCAACGTACATTTTAATATAATTAAAATACAAACGTTCGATATTTGTACGTGTGACCTATCGAATTGAAAATATTATTGAAAGTCGTGATTTATCGAGAGTCGGAACGATATCGGCGTGAAATTTATACGCTAAATAAAAAAAAAAAAAAAAAACCCCCAGCGTTAGTACTCTGGCTAGTAACGTTTTTTTGCGCGCCGGGCGGCTAATTCAATTTGAATCCGGTGACAAATTTTTGACAAATAAACTTTCGGTGTTATTTTATCGAATTAGCATCGCGACAACACGGCCCGCACACTCTGGCTAATGGTTTCCGTGTTGGACGGGGACGTTGGAGGGATGTTTGAAAATAAAAAAAAAAAACAAATAAAAAAAAATAATAATAATAAAAAAAAAAAAAACAATCCCCGAAGGCATAATAACGATTTAATAACGGGAATTTCTCTCGCGCGCGTCTGCAGACACATCTGAATGTCCTGCAGAACTCATTTTTCATAAAACGTGTATATATATATATATACAGAGAAAAAAAAAAAAAAAGAGAAAAAAAAAATGGAAAAAAAAAAAAAAAAAAGGAAAACAGCAACAAGGAGAAACACGATCCCATAAACACGGTCCAAAAGTGTTGAATTCATTTTTCAACGTTATTGACGCCTGGCGCCAGTGAACCCGTAATGTGATAAAAACCCTCCGGACGACTGTGCGCGGATCGTACAAATTGTATAAACATTTTCCCGCCGTCGCCACCGTCACACCCCGGCAGTATACCGCAGCCATCCGCACATCCCCGGCCGACGGTTTTCAATGAAAAACCCCGGCCACGAGACGGGAAAGACAGCGGGGAAAAAAAAAAAAAAAAAAAAAAAAAAAAATACAAAACAAATAATAATAACGAATAAAAATAAATAATATAAAGCTTAGAAGCGCCGCCATAACTCAGCGAGGCCGATTTTTATTGAGGAATGTTGCGAAAAGCACATTTGGCGTAAATGTGTTGAGCGGGGTAGGATGGAAGGAAAGGGAGAGAGAGAGACTGGAATAGAGAAACGAGATAAAAAAAAAAAAAAAAAAAAATAGTGAGTGAGAGGGAGAGAAAGTGGGACCGCTACCGAACGTACCAACAGACAAACAAAATACATGGCAACTTATTTGTGGGTTTTGTCGGTCTGTGTGTATAACCAGGGGGGCCTGCTGCTAGGGCCGCGTATGCGCACACGCTATATATCGTAACGACTGCCAGTAAAAAGAAAAAAAAAAAAAAAAAAAAGATATTTTATTTCAGTTATATAGAAAAACATTCTTGTATTGGATGTTTTCTATACGGAATTGTTTGTAGCCGGGGATCGTATAAACGTGAGTGCAAGCCATTCATGTTACTGTGCTATACGCGCATTGTGTGCGGGACTTTTGGTCAAATAAGTACCCGAAAAGTATTTCCCAATCGAATTATTATGTTTTATGACCTCTATCCATATAGTACACAGTACTCGGGGCACTTAAGTAATATCCACAAAGCCGATGCGTGTGCACATACAGACGAAATAATAAACGGAATAAAAATAACTTTATGTCTCGGCAAATATCGATTATAACACAAATATACGGCGCGTTCAATCCTCCGCCGCGGACCGATATTATATCAAATGAATTTCTCGAGAATAAAACGCCCGCCGTTAAATTACGTATACGGTTTGATCGAATTTCTCGATATTTGGGTACGATATCGCGAAATTACTGTCAGTGTTCACTGGCCGTACACTCCGGCAGGAACCGCGATTAGGACCAAAATGATAATGCGAGATTTTCGTAATGTTTTTACGGAAACACTTTTTGTGGGTATGAAAAACACGATTAATTCAAACCGACGATAATGGCTCGTAGTACGAGTACAGGAGTCTGTACTTATATACTCTACATGAGAAAAATGAAACCGAATTTGATAAAATTATCCAGTGATCAGCGAGCTTTGAACGAACCTAGATTTTTTTTTTTTTTTTTATAATTTACGCAGTATGGATAATGAATTATTTCAACGTCTTATAAACACGGTGCAATTAATGTGATTAAACCGTGATAATAATGGTAAATAATATTTTGAATGCGCGCCAGTAACTGTTTCGACGGTATTTAGTTACTAGTTAAAAAGTTAAAAATTGTACTTTTAAATAACCTTTAACGTAACTAGTTACAAAAAAAAAATATATATATACAATGTCAGAAAATAAATTTGTTATTTTTTTTAAATAAATTATTTCAACTAAAATTAGGTATTATGTTAAAATTTAAGCTATTTACGAATCTCTTGGCAAATAAAAATCCGTATATCTACGTGTATCGCGTTTATTATACGACGAATATAAATTTTCAATAATTTTTTGTATTTATCATTTTGTTAAACAAAATACAACTAGACGGACATGAGGTCTACGGTTAGTAAATCTATAAAAATCTATTAAGAGTAAATATTCGAATAGATAATACGTAAATGCGCGTAGCTGAAGATAATTAAAGTAAAACTAACTTTCAACTTAACTGAAGTCGGTTATACATTGCTGAAAATTCGTAATTTGACATTAAGTTACTCGAATTCGTTTATGTTTTAAAATTACCTTTAACTTTGCTTAGTTATTTTTATTAATATTTTATTTTTTTTAGGAAAACCTAATTTAATAACTAGTTGAAAAAAAAATTGGTTAACTCGCGCAACTTCAGCAACATTGAATTCTATGACGTATGGGACGGGAGTTTTTTTTTTTTTTTTTAGATAAATGTAATAAGAAGAAAATTATATTATACGGGTACACATACCGTACACTTTAATCGAATCGGTCCGACAGACTTTTTACATTATAATAATATGATTATTTTCCCTAAGCGGATGCCGTATGAAATAAAATATAATAAATTTATATAAATATCGCGTTCGCAACGACGGTTAGAAGCGGGGTTTGTTTTTTTTTTTTTTTTTTTTTAACACGACGACAGGGTATTATTATTATTTTTTATTTTTTTTTTTTTTAACGAATATTTTATATGTTTTACGATGCAATAATACGCGCGCGTTCGTATAATATAACGCGGCCACGTTTACATTGTTATAACCGTTTTCGCCGTCGGACAAACAATTGATATTTCGTCCCCGGCCGAAAGCGCCTATACACGCGCCGGTATTTGTTGCCGTCGTCGTCGTCGTCGTCGTTGATACCTCGATGTAATTATTAAAATTATTATTATAATTATTATTTAGGTATTGTTTGAACGCGCACGGGATAAACTCGGCAGGCACTTAAATCCCCGGCACCGTTTTGCGATTTTCGACAAATGACCACCTGTGAATAACGCTAAAAACATTTCGTTTCTCCGCCGCCTCGGCCGTAATCGTAAACGTTTCATTTCAATTAGTTTATAAAAATTCAATCGTCTGACCAATCGGCCACTGCTGCGGCGTGTACAATATTGATAACTATAATAATTCGTTCAAACTAACGTCTGGGAATATTGTTCAAAGCCGAAAATCCGATGCGATCGTATCGGAGTGCCTTCGAGAGTCCTCTTCCCCCGGACATGAGAACCGTTTTACGTTTGAACCGAAATATAAACTGCGGTTTTAACGCGAAAATCCCCACGACAATAAGAGTAATTTTTACGATATTATTACGATATTATATTTTGACTGTGTGTTGAAAAAAAAAAAAAAAAAACAAAAACATTTCGTAACTAATTTGTTTAAATAAATACATAAAGGATATTTGGCGAGTGGAAAAAAAAAAAAAAAAAAACAAACGAACAATTTAAATAAAAAAAACTACTTACGACGACGGCACAACGGTGGGTGCATCTAAATAAAATGATTAATATCTTGCAATTTTGGCGAGGAGAAATCGTTTTGTGGGCCTTGGACGAAGTGGCAGATAACGGAACACTGCAGTCTTATTTAAACGTTTTAGTCCGGAATTAGCGATCTGTGATCGCTTTCAAATTTAATGTTAGACATCCGTCAACTGTATCGCGTTCGTCCGGTCTTCCTTCGTCTTTTTTTTTTTTTTTTGTTATTTTCATTTTTTAAATTTCGTTATACAGTGACTTAAATAAGGGCCGACTGACAGTTGTGATTTATGACATCCGCGAAATTATTCACAGGACATTTCTCAAATTTTTAACAAAAGTTAAAAACGAATAAGTAGTGTCATTCTCTCGGACCTCGGCATTCGGCATACACCATTATAATATACGAGAACAGATTAGTATTGTCTACGTACATACACAGTATGAGTAAGAAAAAAAAAAAAATTTAAAAAAAATATTTATATACATTATTGAGTTTTGACAAAAAAAAAAAAAAAAAAAATCAACGTCTTAACTATATTTACATCATCGGCGCATATATCTGCAAAATATATTGAATAAATAAAATTCAAGTAATGATCAACGATATTATTCGATTGTAAAACGTATGTGCGGACGCGTATTATTTACACATCACATAAATGATTATGGTATGATGATGTGCACGATCGGAAATATATTCAACGTTTGAAAAGGAAGTAATTTAATTGTTTCACTCGAAAAGTGCAAATATAGACGCATTGAGAGTAGAGCGATCGACCGGGTGTTATGTTATTTGTATTCCGTTTGGCGAGGATAAAAATAATATTCACTCTCCGGTCAAATATATAAAGAGACGAATACTCCTATTTCGATAGTTTATCGAAATTATCGATTAAATCGGTAAATACAGAAAGCTGGACAATGTATTGAATTCACTAATAAACACTGTCGGTTGTTGTAAGTTAATTGCAAATAATTTCACCATTTAACATGTTCATCAAATCAATTGTTCGGCTGAATTAAGTTGAAAGTTAATTTCAAAAATTAATTAATAATTTGAGATGAGTTAATTTTTGTTCTTTTGTCTTAGGTACGAATGTAAAAAAAAATATTTAACTTTTGACTTAACGCAATAAAAATAACTCGTTAATTTTTTAGGAAGGTTATGGGCGAAAAAAACAAAGTTAATTAAAAATCGCAAATGCAATTTGCGGCCATTTGTAATTTTGAGTCGATCAAAAGTAATGGTATCATTTGTTTTTGATGTGAATGGACGCACAAGACGACGGTTGTCTTCAATGGATATTCGACCTTCTTTGAAACGTTTGAACCAGTCAAAAGTTATACAACAGCTTAGTGAAACATCTCCAGAAGCTAATTAAATCAATTGAAAAGTTTCTGTAGCATTTTTACCAATTTTGAAACAATATTTTATTTTCACGCGCGTTGTTTCGTTGTTTCTATCCATCGTGAAATCGTGATTTTATACAAAACTTAAATTAACTTATGTTTTAATTTTTTTTTTTTTAACGCGTTAAAGGCCATCAAGTTACCATTTACTTCATAGGTCTTTCTAACGGGAAAATATAGTACAAATAATGTGTTCGCGTAAAACAAACTAAAAGTCCTTTAAAATCGGTTTTAGAGATATAAACAATCTAGTAGTGTGTCCAGTACGCAATATTTGGGCAGGTTCGATTTGTTTTGTAGTCTGTTCAATACTACATGGGTAAAATTTGGCCTAGAATATGAGGCGGGAGTTTTTAATTTTGGTCGTTATATTTTCTGTAATATAGTTTTTTTTTTTTTTTTTTTTTTTTTCATTATTAGAATATTTAAAAACCAAATATTTTGTAACAATATTGATTAAATTCTAATATACTATTATTTAATTTATAGTAAAAATTACTTGACGTTATAGAGGACAACTACACCAACACGTTAATATATATATATTTTTAAAAAAAATGTATTGTTTATAGGGTTTTTTTTTTTTAGTGAAAACAACTTGAAAAAATGTAGTAAAATTATGAATTATGAATAATAAATATATATACATACAATAATTATAAGTTTATTTATTATTATTTATTTATTTATTTATTTTTATCAGATCACATAAAATAATAATAATTCGGAACCATATTGATTAATAACCTTATTGTTTAATCATTAGTAAAAATACCTTATAGTTATAGCAGATAACGGCACCGAAAGATTATTATTTAAACGTTACTAATGGTATCGCAAATATTACCTCGTCGGGCGACGACAATGTACAACGCCTCGCCGCCACATCAGCCGATAGCTCCGTAGATAACAATTAATTAATATATGCCTGACAGACGCGATAACCTTAAATATGTATCTAATGTTTCTATTTAATAAATACATTTATACGCGCGATAAAATGATCTAAATCTAATCGGTCAAATAAAAAATTGGACATGCCCCACCGTTTTCCTACCGTCGATTGAATCATAATATTTCCCGGGCCGAAAAAAATCGCCAATCCGCTCGTGTTAATTCGAATTTCCGGCAATACGCCAGTAACAATCGTACCGTGTTTTATCGCCACCAATAAGACTATCGATTTTTTTTTTTTTTTTTTTTTAATACACATTTTCCAGCGTGCCTTTGCGTTTGCCCAATTTTATCAACATTCCGACGGGTGCAGTTTATTTACTACCCGGTGTGTTCGAATGGGTTTCCGAAACGTCCGAATCGGTCATTCTGGAATTATTTTTCTTTCCCGTTTTATACAGAGTACTACAGCGTTCAAATTGGCAAAATAAAAACAAGGGTACCCTGTTTATTTAAAAAAAAAAAAAAAAAAAAAATAGCGGCCCCGTGACTTTTTATTACGCTGTTGAACCGTATAAACCTATGCCCCCCCCCCTCTCCCATAAACCTCATTTTATTACCTATATAAAAGATACGTTTACGGCTAAGGTTTATAGATCAGCTAGCTGGCAGCTGCCAATATATTTTTGTTTTACAATAATTATATTGATAATGAAAGGATATACGATATGTTTGTATCTCGTGCATTTTGATAAAAATTTAAACAAAATGTACCACCGTCCATTTTTAAAAAGAAATTCTTTAGATATTCCGTCTCTCTTCTACGGCCACACACTCCACCGAGTCGAATACCGTCTACGAGTGTACTACGTGAGTTTGGTTAAAAATCGTGTGTTTCGTTTCAATAATTGGTCACAATGTGATAATGATATAATTGTAATATTTAAATATTTTATACCAATAGCTAATACATATCGTTTATTTTTTTTTTTTTTTTTGGTTTTCTATTCTATTGCGGTGAAAGCGTATAACAAAAAGTTGACGGTTTTTTTTTTTTTTTAAGAGAAAAGGCTTAAGTCACAGCTACTTGATAGGAGTGAGGAAAATTTTGGCAATTTTTTTTTTTTAATTAAGCATAAATTGAATATTTATGTTTTTTATTACAATGTGCACTGTGGCAGTGTATTAATTCGATCGAGATTTATTATTTTTAACAGTATTTACTGACATCCACTTGTTCCCTTCTATAATATAGGCGCCAAATATAATAGCCCAAATATTTTTGATTGGGCATAAGTCCCTGGTAATATTGATTTACGTACGCTTGGTATTCACATGGTTATGACTTAATTTAGCAGGGCCACCCACCTAACCACCACCCAAACTTCTCTATTTGTGCCAATGCCATATGCCCTTTTTCGCGATTAGGTTTGTCTACTTTTAAATTTGTATTAGTAATTTTATATCGATAACGCCGAATTACTTTTCTATGTTTATTATATTATTACCAAAGACAGTGTCCAGAGAAATAAATTCGAATTCTGTGGCTCGATACGAGGCCTCGTATTACCAAATAGAAATTAACTGCGGGTCATAAAGCCACCCGGCTTCCTTGGATCCGCCAACTACTCTTCGGCTCCTCGTGGTGTTTATATATATATATATATTATTATTATTATTATATAATAATAACGCTGGAAACGGACCTTTTTCGAAATTCTCCTCTCGCCGACGCTTTTACGAAACACGATCGCCGTTTATTTACGTTCGTTCCCGCGGCAATCGTATCCTATAGGGTTTCCGTCTCTCTCGCCGCTCCTTTTACCCCTTTAAAAATCGGTCCCTCGCCCACTCGCATATCCACGTCAATATCTCTCTCTCTCTATCTCTCTCTTGTGCCGTACATACAAGTATATATAACAGTATAATAATATAGCGACGCGTCCTTTGGCCGACGGTTTCCGTTCCGGAGCTGTGTGCGCATCGCCACCGCCGGCAAAGGAAACGAGAAACCGCAGCGCCGCGATAACGGAAGTCGAAGAACCGATACGGTGTGCTTTTTTCTTTCTTTTTTTTTTTTTTTTTTTTTTTTTTTTTTTTTTTTTTTTTTTGTTTTCATCTTCTTTTATTCTCCGCCTCTTTCCGCCGCCGCGGCACATACCTGCCTGCCCGCCCGCAGGAGCTCCGGTTCTCTCGCTCTCTCTTCGCCGATAAGACGGGCACCGTTCATGCCGCTGCAGCGCCGCGCCGCGTATCCTCGCCGGAAAGGAACGAAAACGCCGCTGGCCGACCGCCAGATGCCCCGGGACCGGGTCCGTACGGTACGGCGACGACCACTTCACCGACCGCGATTGTCCGGAGACACCCGTCAACAACGACAACGCCAACAACGACGGAAACCGATTAGAAACGGCCGTGGTTCGGCGGGGCCACGGGTACGACGTACACAAATGCGGCCGGCGACACCGTATTTACGAGGACTGCGGACGGTCCGACGACCGGACCCGAGGTTATTTTTGTTGCGCGCCAGTCGGACACAATGCACAGACGGGTAGAAAATCATAATCGAGACATCACTCAATAGTTACTAGTTGATTTTGCTCACAGTACGAACTTTAGTTATTTGCAATTCAAGACAAATGGCTACCAGACCCGGTTTGGTGACGCGACGTGTTAGTGGCTCAGTGTTGACGTCACTCCCTGGACTTGACTCGATAAAATCTCTCGTCCTGACAACAGTCTGATTTTGTTATCGGATTTTTTATCGTGGGATTTAGTCGAGTCCGTCGTTGGTGGCGGCCGTCGTGGACGGGTCGAACCACGTCCTGTTGCACGGCCGTGAATTTAATTAGTTGCGATATCCGCTTGTTGTTCGCACCTGCTTGCTAAATCCGACCTCGCCCGCCCTGACTTTTTGATTTATGTACACTCGGTATTCACATGATTAAGACTTAATTTAGGAGGGCTACCCACCAACCCGCCACCAAAACTTCACTATTTGTGCCAAAACCGTGGGTCAGAAAGTCACCTGGCCACCCTGGATCCGCCACTACTCTTTGGCTCCTCGTGGTGTTTATATATACATACATATATATTATTATATAATATTAACGTTTAATAATAGAGTAAAATCTAGTTAGGCTACGTGTCTAGTTTTCGCTCGATAACTCAATATTACATTTTAGTATTGTTCACATTTCGTCCCGTTACAAACACATAATTTATTCAATGCCTGTTTAATTTCGGTAAGTCTAGTTTAAAAACACATTGTAACGCCGATCGTAGCCCGCGCGATCAATACAAATATAATCGTTTTGATAATGACAATTTACACATGTATATAGGCATTTCCGGTCGTAAATAAAAACCATATAATACAACTAATAACGCTGTTTGTTGAAAAAAAAAAAAAATCAATCTCCCGCCGTGCTCCGTTGATATCGGATTCTGATTCCAAAAACCCATTGCCTAACCTAACCTTTCGGAATCTTTTATTGGCCGCCACTATACGTATATCCGAGTATATCACTACTATGCGATTGTTTCTAGAAAAAAAAAAAAAAATGAATTTATATACAATTTTATTCATTACGAGCCAATCGTAATTGTTTAGCCGTGTCGCCGAGAGGTAACCTGTAAATGAACAAAAAAAAATATAACCGAAAAACAAATGTCATCGGGTGACGTATCCCGGGATTTAACAACGTGATGGAGCCAAAAAAAAAAACCCCCCCCAAATCTCACATTAGCGTTGATTTTCTTAACTACATTTAAAAATGTACTTCTTGGGCAATGAAATATAAAAATAAAGTAACATAAACACGAATTGTGTTTTTTGAAATTTCCGTATCATAAACCCCTTCAAGGGGGACACGCGTATTTTGGTCCGTAGTGATCTTAATAGTATGTCGGACATTTTTTTTTTTTTTTTGGAATCTTGTTCGCTACTGACTGTTAAGTCTAAAACCAAACCGACTACGACGAAGGCAATGGAAACGATTACTGATTATATCGCACCGTGATGCGTACGCGATACCTCACCGGCCGTATTCTACTAATGTCCACGTGTATTCCGAACGAGTTCGAGTATCCATAGTTATACGATCGACTTTATCCGTACGTTTCGCAGACACAGTCCGGGAAGAAGGGGGAAACGGATTTCCATGTTGAAACCCCCCCCCCGGCGATATTCCGGGTTTTTCGCTTACGGTGAAACAATGACGGCTGGCGGGTTTATTGGATTTGTATACACTGAAGTGGACGTTTTAACGACGGTGATTTCGATGTCGATAGATTTTACAGTCGACGCGAGATATAGAAAACCGACTTGCGACCGCGGTACGAGGGCGGTGGCTAATTACTGGCCGAAAGGCCCGGGGGCGGCGGCGGCGGCGGCGGCGAGTGCGCTAAGTACCGCTAAGTGCCCGGCCGATAAAATGCACGCCGGCGAGACGGGCCAACGCGTTTCCGGATAGGCGCCGCGAATAATGCGAGGCTCGCGACACTCGTCGTCGACGTTGCAATAATGACAATACGGTAACACAATGTACCACCTGCCTAATAACGTGTCGCGGCGCACGAGTACGCGAACGAGTATGCCTAACCACCGACCGGCGTATAAAATGCAATACGAAATTCGAAAACCCTCGACGGCGAAAAACTTTTTTTTTTTTCTCCAACATAACTATTATAACCCGGACCGCCGCCACTCGATAATAAGATAATGTACGGGCGTTGAAAATAAAAAAAAAAAATAAAAATATACTGTTCGGCGCGCTGCGATACTAATAAATCACGATTCGTTTTATATATATATATATATATAGTTTTTTTTTTTTTTATTTCTTTAGATGCTGAACGTAGCGAATGGCGAATGTATTGGTTTTATGACGTGTGCTTTTTTTTCATTTTCTTCTTCTTCTTCGTATTTGTTCTTCTGTTTGCGAACAACGTTTTCAACAGAAATCGTACTCCGATCGAGCAGAATCTCTCATCGATTCTTGTGACGTTTCGAGTCCGTCTCGGTGCACTGGGACCAGTCAATGGTTTTATCATTTCCTTTGCCGTTTTACCAATAACGAAAGAAAACCAGAATATTTGTACGATAACGGGCTTTTTTTTTTCTTTTTTTTTGTAATAACTCGGTAAAAAAAAAAAAAAAAAAAAAAACGATCGTAGGAGTTTCCGAATCGTTTTTCGTTTACAATCATTCGCCGTTTATTGTAGATACACTATAAATATCATGCATTTTAAATTTACCACCTACAACCGTGGCCCGCCCATGGTGCGAAGTATGTCGACATTTTTATTTTTATTTATTTATTTTTTTTTTTTTTTTGGTTTATGTACCTACTCTGACCTATAATAATATAATACTTCACTTTAATGGTTCGAACTAATGCACTTTCGAGTGCGTATATAAATAAAACAAAGCACACAATCTGCAGTCGTGGGTAAATGATTTTTAATATTTTTTTTTTTTTTTTTTTTTTAAAAATGGCGAGCTCTTCCGTTGTCCACTGCAGGGACGACCATGGACTGTAATTTATGGGGGGGGGCAACTAAAACACCATCTGTTACAGATTTTATGTATGTAAAATAGTCAATCAGTTCTATACAAACCCTATACTATTACTACTATCATACATTTTATCATTTTGCTAATTATTTTAAAATACGACAGCCAAACTATAAATAAACATTTGTTAATGGAAATTAAGACATACTAAATACGAAAATAAAAAAAATCTACGAATACCTACATAATACGAGGTGTGACAATAAAATAACGAGACTTTTTGAATAAAAGTTGTTTATTTTAAAAATGTTATAATTTAATGATTATCACCTTCAAAGTACCTTCCCTCAGCATCAATACACTGTTGCATACGTCGCTGCCATTCTTGAAAACAGTGTTGCCAATTGCTTTCATTCTTCGAGAATTCACTAAAAATATGTTTCGACCGTGTAATAAAATAAAAAAAAAAAAAAAAAACCGTACTCGTATTAAAGCAACGGTATTATCACGGATTGATCAACGAGAAGATCAAATATTTATTGGTAACCGGCCGTGAATCTGTGGAAACGCGATCACGCGATGCCGCGAACGGCAAAAGCCACGGACCAGCGCGGCAGGGGTCCGGCGGAAGGACGGGGCGACGCCAGCCCTTTTTTCAAACCGCCAATGTATTTGATGTGTAAATGAAAAGAAAAGCGATAGAAAACGTCGGGGCATTATATTTCCGGAATTTTTTTTTGTTTTTGTTTTAACGAAACAACTGTTTCTCGTAACTTTATGAAGACGGTTTTTGTCGCCGGGCGGACGGAAGCCGACGGCGCTAAAATATTACGTCGGGCGCCCGGTGGCATTTCCGAGTTCGGGCTGTGTCCATAAATCGCCGACTGTACAATATATTATTATACGGCGGTACATAATAATATATACACGCGTACTCGTTATTATACGTACGAAACAATACCTATATATTATATAAATAATAGCGGCGCGGAATCGTCTAGCGTGATTTAGGGTAATTGCGCGGTCCGCCGCGTCGCGCAAGGTAGAAAAAAGAACGGAAAAAAAAAAAAAAGAAATCGGAAAACGTTTGCGTTCGCCCGGGCGGGGTCGTCGACGATTAATAGGCCCCGAAAACTTTTATTCCCAGACGGCCGTAAACCATTGTCAAATATTTGTCGTCGTCCCGCGCGCGCGTGTATATCTATATATATATATATATATACGTATTATTTATTTATTTATTTTATTTTATTTTTTTTTTTTTTTGTTGCCTCTTCGTCTATAACAACCACTCGTATGTGTGTGTGTGTTTTTGTTTTGCCCGCGTACTTATATAATATACCGAGCCGCCGCCGCCGCCGCCGCCCACAAAAGCCAGGTGCGCGCGTGTCACGCCAAATGCTACTGCCGCGGCCGCGCACCCCTTGCAAACGACCCCCCGAAAAAACACGTGCTCGTTTAGCGGCGTGTCTCTCGTTTAAATAAAGGAAAAACCTCACCCGGTCGACCGTGTTGCCCGTAATATCACTACTATTATTATTATTATTATTATATACACTGCGCCGCAGTTGTAACTATATATAAATATACATACAGGGTGTGCCCGACGACGTTTGCGTTTGCAAAAGACGCTTTTGAAAAAAAAAAATATCACCGGGCTGCGCGCGGTCCGGTTGCGAGAACATAATCGTTTGACAATGCGACACGGCCCAGAAACGACGTCGAAACGGAATGAAAAATCACCCCGAGACGCGATGGCTTTAAACGAATTTATCAAAAAAATTTAAGCAAACACACCGGAGCGACAGTAATGAAAAACATTACCGAGCGAGAAATTTTCGTTTTATTTGCACGTTCGCCGCTGGTAAAATTTCAAGCGTATTCCTCTACCAGGACTCGTCGTTTTTTTTTTTTTTTTTTTTTTTTTTTTTTTCCGGTACTATATTTACTACCCGTGATTTATTTTATCGAGCTATTTATCGCGATTTCAACGGGAATACGAATGTACCCCGAGTCGTCGGGTTGTTCGAATTATCGCGACCCGACCGTATTCAGAATACGTCTACGAGTACTGCGCTAAACACAGATACTCTTAAGAGTATTTATAAATACTTTCAGATACATTTTTTTTTTTTTTTTTTTTACCTATTGTCTTATTTGTACAGCCGAACACGAATATAATGTTAACGAGTTTAGAACTCAACGCGGTGCAATGCGACGCGCTTGAGTTTAAATTATGTATACGAAAATTAACAAAACTATTCGAATACTTTTGGAAAATACACTTTATATCATATGCGAGCCGATTATGGTTCGACTGAAGATCGAATGTACATAAGCACTGTTTATCGTTACGTATCGCACTACGCGTATGTCGAATTTCGATTTTAAATTATAATAAATCCCGTTATGTTTTAACTCCGGAAATCGATAAAACGGCATTATAATTTAATCGACAAAAAATAATAATAATAATAATAAAAAACCAATAAATAATGAAATTTACACCCGAAATCAGGGCGAATACTTTTCAGTTTGATGTTTTTTCTATTGCTATCTCGTGTACAATTGAATTTTGGATTTTGCGACCATTTCCGAGATGCGTTTTTGGGCGGAGGAAGCGACCGTAGGGATGGCCGGGCATGCCCTGCCACGGACAAAACGGGACGCGTTAATTCAAAACGTAAAACTAATAGAAATACAACGAAAAATATGATTAAAAAAATAACGGTATCAATTCGTATTTCAGTCAGTTCGTTCCGGGTCCTAACCCTCCTAGGCTCCTCTCGAAACGTCCGGACGACCGATACCGGTAGATAAATAGATTTATCGATAGATAAATATTGAAAATCGACCGGAACAGTCGTCGATCACCCTGTACATACGATCGCCCCGGGACGGTTTGTGTTGGCGTGCCCGGGGTAATACGACGGCCGGGTAACAACGGTCGGTTGACGGCACGAGAGATCTTAAATCAAAGAAGTCGTCTGTGGTTCTAAATTTGGAAACGACGGGACGCGCGTGGGAATAAGCGGCGCACAGGCGCGCGTTAGGTATTATTATCATTAAGTATACCTATACATTATGATAATAATATAATATTATAAATAGGGCGGAAAAGAACGGGAAAAAAGGGGTCACGTCGCCGTCGCCGTCGCCGTCGTCTCCGCACTTTGACTCGACACCGGCGCTGGCGACCCGCAGATTGCCATCTCGTTCGGAAACGCCACTCTCGGCCACCGCCACGTGTTAAGTACGCGGTTTTTTTTTTTTTTTTTTTTTTTGTAAAATTCACGAACCATTGAAAACCGGCGAAGAGTCCCGGAGTGACACCCGGGGGGTAGTTTTTTTTTATTGTTTGTACCTGACGACCCGGCGGGCGTGTTTTAATCGGCCGCGGTCGCCACGAAATAGCGCAGCCACAAAAAAAATAAACCGGGCTGCTATTCCGCGTGAAATCATTTTGTTAACCGCTTTAATTTCCCGCAAAAGTTTACCTGTGCTATTTTTTCTTCCGACTTCTTGTGGTTCGATTAGGAACACGTTGCGTTTTTCATTAAAATGTAAAACTAACTAACTCGGCCGACGACCAATGGGAAAAATTCAAAATTTCAACTGTCAACATCTTGTCAAATAGTTTTTTTTTAGCGGGACGCGACACAATAACAGTGATAAGATGACGAGGGAAGAAACAGCGCAGCTAATACATAGACGAAAATGTCTGATTTTTCAAGATGGGTTTTTTTTTTTCCATTAAAACAATTTGCGCGATTAAACCACCTAATATTACTTTAAAAATAAATCCTACTGGGTTTTTACTATTAAGCCCGGATTTCTGTCGGCCCTGGTTCTAATGGATAGTCAATAAAAATGGCCAAATCAAAAATGACCAGTTGAGATTAAATCTCAAAATACTTTTCACGCTACAAAAAATAAGAATGCGTGTGATTATATTTTCGATCTAAGAGTAACCTCAGTGATCAAATTGAATACAATGTGATCAGTAATAATACAATTTTAAATGAACAGGATAATGAATGTTTTTACTGTCGAACCCCTTAACAATACGTTAAAAAAATAAATAATAACAATTTATTATTAGGACATTTTTATTTGTTGCCAATTAAAAAAAATAATAATAATGCGGTGCTTGTGTTTCATAGCCTTAGTGCTGACGATTTTTTTACTAGCCGCATCGATACAATTGATTTATTTTAAGTGCATAAAATACGATTTTGCTTTGAGTTAGACGCAAAAACAAGAATATAGGCCGTGACAATAAAAAAAAAAAATAGCCGTTGCCCCGGTGCACTTTTTTGTACATTACGGGATAAAAAGCGAAATTATTACATTGGTTTTCGAGATTACTTCGATCAAATGGATTCGGTATACAGACGGATAATATATGTTTTGGGTTTCTACATTTTTTTTTTTGTTAGGTATTATATAGGTACTTGTTTTTTCATCTATCGTTTACCATATATTACAATATAGGATAAAAACGATTGGGCGTTTAAAACGGAGACACAAATCATTTTTATCGCGGACATTTTAACATAAAAAAAATATATATATATATATATATATATATATAAAAATTCAATACACAAATGAAATATAACACCAGACTAAATAGTATTATTTTTTATCAATTGACATGTGCATTAGAAAACGTTTATAACGACACTACAGGGACTAGTAAAAAAAAAAAAAAAAAAAACCGGTCGTTTTATATATTGCAGCGCGGGTACCGTCCTCTTAATGGCAATATTTATAACTCTACGAATAATTTTTAGTCGATTCCGATAATGGTCGTATCGATAATCAAAATGTTTTATCATTTTTCTGGTCGATACGGTAAAAATGCCGACAATTACCGCGGTTTTACGATAATAATTTTCACTTGTGTCACTGTTCTCGTACTATTATTCGCTTGTAGGCGGATAATATACCGAAATAAATTTCCGTTTAGAGTAACGGACGAGTTCAAGATTTTCGGATTTTTTTTTTTTTTTTTTTTTTTTATTCTATCCGTTCCGACAAAGAACTATTATAGTAACACGAATTTTCAAAGTTAATAAAAAATAATGTACATCCCAACAACAACAATTTTTTACAGTATTATTAAAGTTTAGTGTCGAAAGCCTAAGGAAACTCGTACTGTTTTTCTATTAGAAAAAACCTTTTCAGCAGCTGAACAGTTAAAATAAAAATAAAAATAAAATAGAATCTTTTTTTTAATATTAACTTTGTTAAAAAAAAAAAATAATTTAAACGCCGTTGCCAACAATAATTCACGACACTATTGTTCGCCGTAGTCTTATTCTAAATAATAAAAAAATATTATATCAGAGCACCGAAAAATATTATTTTAAAAAATCAACTTAAATGGACGATTGCCAAATTATTGTTTTATTATATACACATATATATTTTTATACATATTTTTTTTTTTTTTTTTTTAAGGGCATCGTCTTTAACAGCCATATTCTGTTTAATATGAGCATTTCATTTTTTTTTTCTCCCCGACTAATTATTAATATAATTTCTTCTTTTTTTTTTTTTTTAATATCATACTTTCAATACATCTTTGCAGCATCTCTTTATATTTCGTTGAACTACGTACATTGCGCAATAACATCAAATGGATGGTTACGATGGACCATATTATTCCGGTATTTTCATATTTGAACGGAATACCGAACCGACATGGTTATGGAACGGATCGCTACGAATGCCCAATGTGGCAAATGCGCGTCATAGGTATGCGCGTGCGTTTTACAAACTCGATTGCGTTAAACAATTACGGAATTATTAATATAATTTCTTCTTTATTATTTTTTCAATATCATAATTTCAAATACATCTTTGCAGGCATCTCATTATATTCCGTTGAACTACGTACATTGCGCAATAACATCAAACGGAAAACTCGCAAATGGACCGTATTATTCCGGTATTTTCATATATTGAACGGAATACCGAACCGACATGTTTATGGAACAGATCGCTATAGTGGCAAATGCGACATTAGGTATGCGCGTGCGTTTTACAAACTCGATTGCGTTTAAACTATTATGGAATTCTAAACGGGCGAAATGTTGTTGTTGTTGTTGTTGGTTTTGTTGGGATTTTTACCCGGCCGTTTGCTTTCCGTCCGCAGCCGGCGATGGATTAAAATCGTATACAAATACTTACGCGATTATCGGGGGACAGAAGGGTTTTTTGTGTGGGCGCGTGCGACGCGGTAACCCGAGACCCGCGGTACCATACTAGCGGTCACATCGTATTACCGCGCCGTATAGTATCGGGTTTAAAAACGAAAATTCGACTTTTCGTAAATACACTTTAGTATTTTTTGTTTTTTTTTTTATTATTATTATCGTTTTGTTAAAGCGAAATATTCCGTAAAATCAATAGGCGAAGCGGCGGTAATCAGCGTAATTACACCGGAATACGGGGGGCGCGTACGCGCGTTATACGTATACAAATCGTACGAATTTTAAACTTTATGATTTATGGCACGGCGCCTAATACGAATTATTAATCGCATATACGTAATTAAATTATAGAGAAAATCCGGTTCGTTCGGCTTGAGAAATTAATTAAAGCGGCGGTAGGTGTACGCCTAATCCGACTACTATAGGAACTTTCGGCGATCAATCAATACGGCCCGGTGGAATGATTTATTTACACGGCGGCCGGATTTACAACAAACGACACGTTAAAACGTACATTTTTTCTTTTTTTTTTTTGTTGCTTTTTCTATAAAAACTTAATTAAAAACTTTACATCACAACGCCGAAATCCGATACGAGCTCATAATACGCGTAACATCGTAATGACGGTGTCGGCCTAATTATACCGCTAGACGATAATCCGGACGTCCTGTGTGTTACTTGTATTATGCATTTTTTTTTTTTTTATTCGAAATTATCGCCGAAAACTTCGGCGGGGGGGGACGGGGAAGAAAATGAAAAATAATACCAATTGTGAGACGTGTGCGTTTTACGGAATCGTAATACGGAAAATAACGGGAGGGAGTAATAGTATAATATTTTTGCAAAAAAAAAAAAAACACTAATAATATTTTTCTCGCCATTTCGAAAAACGTAATCGCTCGCAGGATATTTTTTTTTTTGTTTTACGGGCGTTTCGCGCGGTTTAATGTGTTTTTTTTTTCGTGCGTCGAGTACCACCTATACGTTTTACCTATACATGCATAATTCATTCGAAAGTGCTCGTTTGACGATGATGATAATAATAATAATAATAATAATAATAGTATATTTCACTCGATGTGTTGTTAATTTATACGCGGCGATTGGCGAAAAAGAGGGCGTGAATGTTCGAGAATAGCGCCCGCACGAAATGGAAATAATACACCGCCATCGGGAAATTTGTATTAATTTGTAACCGTGAAATAAATTACGTCCGTGTTCGTGTTTTTAACGGATTTCGTAATAAATTAAAATACTAGACAATTTTCGACAATAGTTAATTACAACTCGGAAAACGCACCACGTCTGGAAAGTGCTCATATATATATATGTGTGTACCCTGTCAATGTTTTAGGGCTCTGTATTATTTCGTAACGGGGCGGGGGGGAAACAAAAAAAATCAATCGAAATATATTAACAAAACCACGGTTATTGTGTGGATATTCACGTTTTCCTTCAATTATTAAGAAAACTACGAGTAATATTATAAAATGACATTTCTAATGCGCCAACTGGACAGAACGTACTGCAATAAACCACCCCAAAAGTTAATAATCGGAGCAATTTATCTGGTAGAAAACTGACAGAATGAAAAAAAAAAAAAAAAAAAACACGCACATTACAGTAAAGCCGATAAATTCATCGCTGCGCACGGGTTTCTAAAAATTATGGCATAACGTGTGATCATTATGATTTTAATCGAACAAGGGGACAATTTTAAAAAAAAAAAAAAACCTCAATAATAATAATAATAATAATAATTCTATTCAATCGTTAAATATAAATTTTACACACCGTATATGGGTAAGTGGAGATCTCTCTCTTTCTCTCGATCGAGGGCGTACATCAAAAGAACGCGTATGGAATATAGATAAGAATGCGTTATAGGCGGTTGAAAAACACACAAGCCGCGAAAGTCTCGAAAACGCGGGAAAAGTGACGGGAAAAACGCGTGTAAAATTGCGAAGGGAAAAAAACACCACTATTTTTTCTATCCTTTGAACAATGATAAAATGCAATTTTTTTTTTTTTCTATATATATATATATATATATATTATTTTTCATCCGCCTCGTTGTACTCGGTTTTAAGGTCGCGGCCTGCAGGGACGACGGCTCTGTGGAATATCATACACCGTAGGTAACTCTTGACGCGCTTACTACCGGGTGTATACATAATAAAATTATCATAAATTATTATTATTATACTTACCTGCTGCGTGTAAAAATATGATTTTTTTAATTAAACCGAACGGCCAACCGTCGACCGTGACTCATCAACATGGACGGACCGAGGGAGCAGTGGTTCTCCAGTCGGCAGGGCAGGACAAAACGCATTTTGAATAATATTTTATTAGCGTTTCGTTGCGAGTTTAATATTTTAAACGAATTTCGAGATTTGTCGGACGTCTAGTAGCACCCCGTAGATACGGCCTCGAGTCCAGTCCACGCCGTCTGCATAATGGATTCTATAAACAGCGTGTTTCAATTAATAATTAAAATTCATCATTTTTATTTTGTTTTTTTTTTTTTTTACCCGAAATTAATATTTATAGTTTACAATTCTTGCCGGGCGGTTGCTACAGGGGCGTATCTTCCTAGCACATTGTGTCGTGTGTACGTCAATATCGTTTGCTATTGTTCTAGAATTATGTTGACGCGGAGGGAGATAAGGATTTTTTTTTTTTCCATTGTACAATCTTTTCAAATACTTAACAAAAAAAAAAAAATAATAATAATAATAATATAATAAACGAGATTTAAAAATATTCCATTGTGCAGCACAAACAGTAGGCCAGTCTTCGACGGTGGGGTAGTAATTGAGACGTTGCAAGTGCTGCACATGCAACACCGACAATTTTCAAATGTTGTATATAACAATAAATTATAATTTACAAAAAATTGTACGCGATTATTTAATTGTCGATAAGATGATACACGTGGTCTATGATTTACCACCAACACTCATTTATGACAAACTATACGATTTCAAACGACTATTGGAATATAACAATATGCCTGTGAAATACTTAATACACTTGTTTATATGTTCGGTTTACATTTTTCGTTTTTGTGTTTGTCAATATGCCGTTGAAAAAATGTAAAAGAAAATTGGAACCCATTTCCCCTCGTATGATCAGCGACGGGTTAATGGGTGTATAGATATTTAAATATCCATGGTCACACAAAAACCGTGTGCAACACCAACAATTTTAACCGAATCGCGTCACTGATCCTCGATAAATACACCCGTCGACGTCTTATTTGAAAATAATATTAGAATCGTATATTTTCGTTAACACGGATTTTTTATCACTCTGTATATGTTTGTGATTTTAGTACTTCCAGACGAATGATTCAATTTCACGTTACAACCAGCCGATGATAAACGGTCATTGGTTACGAGACTTTTTTTTTTCTTCTCGCTACAGAAATGAAAAAGAAAAAAAAAGCGATGGCGTAACTGTAGTAAAACTTCTTAAGGGGGGACGGGTCGGAAAAAAACCGATGATTTGAAGTCGGTAATTTATCTACTAGAAATCGTTGAAGGGGGTTTTCTTTTTTTATATTTTATGATTTCTTTAACGGTTACAGCAGAAGCTGCGTATATATATATATATATATATATACAGTTGAAAACTCTTTCTTTTTTTTTTTTTCTTTTTTGAAATGCCTCTTTCAATGCCGACGAAGACACGTCGCATTGACAAATACAAATATGTTTCCAGAATAAAAATAAAACTTATCTTCGTCGAGTCGTCCGATAATTTATTGTAATATATTCGCGTTTATATAATAAAAATGAGTCAGCAACTGTGCTAATTTTTTTTCGTAAAAATAAATTTATTCATTAATTTCAACCCGGAATAATGTATTTCGTACTGTAGACTACTGCAGCCGAACGAAAATAAGGCCGAAACATTCTCATATTTTGGAAATAATCTTAGCTTTTTCTCTCTTTTTTTTTTGTACAATATATATTATATATGTCTTGTACACATTATAAATTACACATTTTATATTATGTTTCGCGCAGTCCATCATCCATCATCATCATAGAATCGAGAGATAAATTCTATAATAATTCATTTTACATTACACTGAAAACATGGTAAAAAAATACATACAATTCTCATCGAGCAAATATCAGCCAACAACTAAGTTCAGCCGGTATAGGTACACACTTTTAAAAATCTCCAATGAAATTGTCGTTGTATAATATTATACGAAAGACTCAAGTTCTAAATGATATGTTGAATTAACTTTTTAGCTAGATTCTAATCCGTGCATTATTTTACGTTTCTGGACGATTATTTGTCTATAAATCTCGCTGCTTACGAATTCTTTCTTTTAGCATTTTGGATCTGGCAGGTAAATTGAGGAAGTAATTTTGTTTTAGAACAATTTTAGAAAATGGTTTCTATTATTTTCGGTTTTGATTTTTTTTTTATTGCGATTCCGTTAAAAAAAAATTAAAGAGACACGACAAAAATGTCAATAAATTATGTAGAAGTACTTTCTAGACGTGACATTTTTGCAAAATATTTTAAATTATTATTTATTTTCTTAATTATTTTTAGCTAATTTTCTATTATTTAGTTTTATCTCGATAAAATTGTTTACGAACACCGTAAATGCTCGAAAATGTGACACAAAGACCAGCATAATCGTTATTGTGGTTTTATTGTTTTTTTTTTTTTTTTTTGTTATTTTCATACGAAAAATATGTACGACAAAAAGTAATAATAATTCGCGTCTATACGTCGTCGTCGTCGTCGTCGTCGTCGGCGAAAATGTGCCCGTAAGACAATACGGCCGAACGAGACATCCGCTTTTTCACCTGGACCTCGGCGACCGTGGATGGGTGAGGGGGGGGGGGCGGAGAAAAAGAGTCGTTTTACCGAACTTAACGGGGCAAGGATTTTTTTTATTTTTTTATTTTCCGGACACGCGAGACGGACCCTATTCGCGGTATAGGTGAGGGCACACGTGGCACCCGGTGCGCTTGGATCCGGCCGGAGATTTAACTTCGATTTTCCGTCAGCAGATGTTTCGCAGTACATTGACTATTGGTATTGTGCACGTTCGCCGACCGACCGACCGCCGTACGCCATTGTAATATTTCAGCGGCCCCGGCCGACAGTTCGCGCGCGCCATACGGACGTCGGTGTCGAGAGGACGCCCGCCCCGCACACCCTGTATAATTGTTGTGTTACGCACAAACCTGGGGAGAAGGGACGCGCGCAGGCGGTTCCCAACGACGTTTGCGAAAGAGTTCGGACATTGGTAATGAGTAAAATAAAACAATAAAATAGCGGACGGGAAAGCGGAAGGTGGAATGCGTAATCCCCACCGTTCATATAAATCGGGGGGGGGGGTGCGGTGGGATGGGTAATCATCCCGTACTGCCCACCAGTAATACTATGGCCTGGATATCCCTGTCCCGGAACCGTCCCAAAGACGTCTGGTCGAACAGGTCGAACCGCCCGAGCAGAGCGGGTCCGTCTGGGCCGTCAATACGACGACGGGCGACCCGCCCGATTGTGGCGGAGCATTACTTTTTCCGGCAAGGACGTGCAAGGATTTACACTGACAAAAGTACCACGGGAGTCGGGGTATAGCCCACCGCAAGGTGCCCACTTCGTCGGCGTGCGTACTGCTCTGCGAGATTGCCCGCCGATGCCGGTTCGGTTACGTGGTGCAGCTGTAGCTGGTGCTACTATGTGGTTAAATAGGAGGTCTCGCTTGACCAGGGGACAGTCTTCGGGCGAGGTGCTTGCTCCCGGGCACCTACCCGCTCTGTCGGTGGAGATATAACGCCGAAGGTTGTCCGTAACCAATACCGCGATGCTGGTGGGATAGGCCTGGGCCTAACCGGCGGTCATTTTCTTCTCGGTGCTGGCGGTCCGTTTAAACTCGCGTCGCTCCCGCTTCTCCTGGACCTCGGTTGCCCGTAACTATCGCCAAGCGCTAATTGACGGACTTCGGTTGAAGCACCCGCTTGCGGGGAGCAATCAAACGTGGTAATCGAATTGATCATGTAAATCACTTATTATCTCCTACGTGTGTGGGAATGGATTTGTGTTCAACGTGAGACTTCCTCGGCTGTGGGGTTGGAGTGGTAGGCATGTATAAGTTGTTAAGGTATTTAAGGTATACGATTAGTAAATAATTAACAATCATTTTTTATATTTGAAAACGTATAAAACGTCGTGAAACGAGAGAACACACGAGGAATACGACAAAATCGCCGAGGGAACCAGTTTCCGTCAACGAGAATGAACGAGCGCCGAGCGGGAAACCGGGCGTATACGAGGTCTGTTCAAAAAGTACCGGGATTTTATTTTTTAGTTATTACAAACATGAAGTCACATATTGTTTAAAGACATCTCCTTCAAAATACTCGTCTCCGGCGATTTTTGTCATTTTTCAAAACTCCTTTGGGACTGTTGCCGCGTTCGCTAAAATTTCGTTTACGTTTTGAAAACCGTTGTCCTTTAAGCGCAGATTATAGTCTTGGGAATAGAAAGCAATCACATGGGGGCCTGATCCGGAGAATAGGGAGAGTCCGCGGGACCACAGGTATTTATTTTTTTTTCATCAGCCAAAAATTCACGAATCGACAACGTGGTGAACGATCGCGGAACGAATTTGGCAGCGCGACCCTTCCGCTCATCTGAATTTTTCCCTGTAAAATTGCCCGACTAGACCCAATCGAGATACTCTCCTCGTTAGCTAACTCACGCACTGTGAAATCGGCGGCCATTTCGCATTTTTTTTTTTTTTTTTTTTTCGGTCTTCCAGAACGTGGATTGTCTCCAGCTGACCGCCGACTATCCTCGAAACGTTTCAACCGCGCAAAAGTCCCGGAACCACTTAATTGAATCATCGCCAAAAGCTGTTAAAATCGGTACCGTACGCTTCCGTCGGATGATTTTACCAAGTATCGAGTAAAAATCGTTGGTTAATTTCGGACATGTCGGGGCGGAAACGGCGAACGGAAACAAACCGACTCTAAAACTGCGTGTAATGTCAAACTGTGACGAGATAGCGACTTCGGGTTTCGTTTAAAATATTCACTCGTACGTGGCGGATACGTCTGTTTTAATATTTGAACCGTTTACCGCGTGTAACGATTGCCCGTAATGGCATTCGTCCCGGTACTTTTTCAAACACAACTCGGTGTATATATATATATATATATACATAAAGGGGGGTGAGGAAATGGATGATAGTGGTGTGTGTTCTCGTCCGGTCGATCAATATTGATTTTAATGTATGGTGACAGGAACATTTTTTTTAAATTGCTAATAAAACACAATATAGATATTATATACGAGTAATAAAATCTAATACTACCAACCATACAGTAATATCGTTACAATATCCGTACACTTACGTACAGCTCCCGTATGGGCTGTCCCACTATACCGGGTGGGAAGTCGGGATGGTAGTCCCGTACGGAGGTGGGCCGTTCGGTTTATATTAAACGATTCCGGTCGAAGTTTTTTTTTGTTTTTTTTTTTTTTTTTTCCTGTATGCCGTGATTTTTTTTCCTACGGTTTTCGTCACAAAGACTTTCGATTATATTTTTTTTTATTGGCCTCGTAAGAGCAACTCGTGACGAACATCGTTTCAGATTGTCGTGCGGTTTTTAGATGTCGAACAATTTTTGATATCCGCATAAAATGTCAACTACAATAACTCGACAATTTCGAATAGTTTAATAACGTAAAAAAAAAAAAAAAAAAACCGCTAGAATTTTTCCCGAGTTTAGAAAACGAGACGATATAATCCGAAATGTTACAAAAAAAAAAACAAAATGCACTTTAGTCGTTTTTCATCGGAATAAGATTTTTGGCCGAAAAGTTGTTAACAGACACGAAAAGTCAAAAACAAGCGCACATCATAGTTGGGAATCTAAACGGAAAAAAAATTTCAAACTTATTATCCCGAAATTATTCAAAATACTTATAAAAAAAACAAATTGTTTGCAAAAAATAGTTTAGTTTAATTATCGCGAGTATATATAATGTGAAATCTGTTAGAGGAGTGGGGGGTACCTACCATTCGAAGTAATTTTAGAGAAAAATGAAAAGATAATTTTTATTTTTTATTATTAATCTTTGTGCCCGTGGTTCTGGTTAATATTTCTAACAGCGATTATAAGAGGTTTTCTTTGAAACAGCGTCGTTCATAAATTTGATTTAATTTATAGGGATTTAGAAATTATTCTAAATTTTTTAAATGTAATGGTTTCCCCCTACGCCGTTTATAAAAAAATTATGTTTCGTTCGCATTGATTTTATACACAGGTAACGAAGGACGGAGGTTGCGGGAGTTATTACCGAAGATATGGTGTTTTTATATAAATATATATATATATATATTTTTTTTTTTTTTTTTGTAACCAATTTCAAACCTGTCGAATGGGAGAATTGTTTTTTCGTTTTTTTTTTTTCCGTCACCTCCCGTAACGGAATAACCGTGCCCTACGGGTTCGAGCGGAAAACTTTAGCTTTTAAGTATAAAATATACTCGTGCACATGGTTTCCGTGCGAATTCATTGGTTTTTTTTTATTATTTTCTATTATAGTATATACACACACGATTTCCCGGCAGGTTTTTTGTTGTCGTTGTTGCCGTTGTTGCCGTTGTAATAATCATTATTGTTCTCGTTTTCGTTTCGCATACTTATACGGTATTTTCGCCGCCGTGCCGATCCGTTAAACGAGAATATTTTTTTTTTAGAGACATACGTGTGCGTACAAAGTCGTACCGCACCCGGTAGAGCAATACCACGGCACGCGAATAAAATTACGTGCGCGTGTTCGCGGCGATCGCGGCGGACCGTGAAATTATTCCCGACGCCGTATTATTTTTTCACGTTGCTAAAAAAAAAAAAAAAGAAAAAAAAAAAAAAATCCGCAAGGTACACAACGACACCCGCGCGCCCGTTAAAAATATGATCGTGTGTTCGGCGGTGCGGGCAGACGAACGCAAAACGAGCCGCAAGAGGACGTCGAAAAATAAACATGAAATTTTCACATTCGCAGCAGCAGTCGTCGTCTACAAAAAAAAAAAAAAATAATAATAATAACAATAATAAAAAAAACGTATATCCCGACGGTTGCAACACATTGTTTTGTGTTTAATTTTCGTAAATTAGCGAAATCGTGATGATTTCAATATAGCCGTTTTAAATGCAACGTTACCATTATTTAATGTTTGCTCTCGTTATTATTTAATTGTAAAAAAAAAAAAAAAAAAAAAAAAGTAAAAATTCAAAAATCAAGAAAACCATACGAATCTTAACCGTAATATATAAAATTAAAATAATAATTTTCCAAATTGACAAATATTTCGAAAGTTATTCGTTATGACTGAGGCGCGTAGTGTTTTTCTAAATTTTTTTTTTTTTTTTTAGTTATTTTCGTTTAGTAGGTTTTTTTATTTTTTTTTTATTTTGAATTAAGAAATATTAAACAATCTGTACTCGTGGTACAATAAGCTTAAGAGATATTTGAGAATTATAATAATAATAGAATTAATGCAAACGAATATTTATATGTAACCCTATTATAATTTTACACGAAATCTCGAATTGAAGAGACTGTCCAGCAACAGCACTTCGGCGAGAATTTGTTTTGTTGATTACCGTATAGACCTGTGTATTATGCCTAGCCAGTCTCTGGGCCACTCCTAGTAGTAAGTATCAATGTGAGCCGGCCCCGCGAAGGGGAAAACGGGATTTTATATGGTGTACATAATTATATGTGTTTTACATTTTTCAATAAATGATGGTGGCGGGCCGGTAGCATTTCCGCAAGGCCAGTTCCCGGCCCGTCATCGATGGCACACAAAAAAAAAAAAAAAAAAAAAAAAAAAAAAAGTCTCTGGGCCACTTGCGCTGGAGTCTCCTTACCGTATTACCCGGAAGGGAGTGTGACGAAAGATCTTTAATGAGGGGATTGGAGTGATTTTGTAGTCTTTTATGGAATTTAAAGTCGTGATTTTTTGCGACTTCATTGACATACCGTAATGTTCGGGTCTGAGTGTAGAGTTTCATTAGAGACGTACGCGGGGGCGTTAGTTATGAGACGAAGAGTTTTCGATTGGGCTACTTGAATTTTGTTTATGTTTATTTTTTTAAGAGCTCCCCATAGCTGAATTCCGTAGGTCCAAATGGGTTTTATTAATAGTTTGTACAAGTTAATTTTTGATTTTAGGTTGAGGTTTGTGGTTTTGCCCAATGTACTGCGGAGAATAGCGAGTCTTCGATTTCGTTTTAGTTTGGTCGTGTGAATGTGTTTGGCCCAGTTGAGTTTTTTCTCAAGGTATAATCCTAAATATTTAACCGTTTCCGAATTAGGGATTATTACATTATTTAGTGGTATTGGAGGGGGTTGTTGCATTCTGAGGGTAAAAGTGGTATTGACTGATTTCGATTCGTTTATGTTTGTGTGCCATTGGATGTACCAAGGAGAAAGTATGGTTTAGTAGGTATTCGGGAAAACGCCGGTACGATAATCGTAATTTTATCACGGCGCAGCCGAACATTACACAAATATTTATAATATTTTTTATTGAATTGTATTACTATGTTTGTACAACGCGATTGACGTTTATCGTATACTTTAAAAATAAATGTACGCACCACTTTTTATGACGATCGATAATATTTACGATATATTTTTGTGTATCAAATTAAACCCTGTGAAATTCCCTACACAATCTGTTATAATTCCAAAACATATCAATGTTTTGTTTTCTAAACGGTGTATGTGACGTCGCAATAATAATATATTTGTTTATACGTGTAATTTGTTTTTTTTTTCTTTTCGGAATGACAACTCTGTTATTAAAACCACGCGGAATCGCCAATTCAAATCTTCGCGATTCCGTAAATGTGTACAATAATTCGTTGTCTGACGATTTAAACACAAACGTAAACCGCCTAACGCTGGCTACCTAACCGACCGCCAGGCCCCCAGCGGACGATGCCGACCGCGCCTTCTTCCGGTGCGACCGCTGGTGTAGGAGGGAGCCGTGTAGGCGAAAACCGGCAGAGCCTGCAACGCGGGAACGGCGCCAACGGGGAGATGATGAAGAACACGACGACCCGGGAGATCGCAACTCGGTTCGTCGGGAGGCGCTGACCACGTGGGAGGAGGAGTAGCGCCTTAGCCAGAGATGTGCCCGCAATCCAAATGTATAAATTTCTATAGACTAGCAGTAAGGCCATAGTTTGTAGCTAAGTAGTAGTTGTAGTCGTAATTATGTATAAATATTATTAAACCGAATTGTAAATTACTAGAGCTAGAACGACGTAGAACGCGCTAAGATGTTGCTTCATCAGTAAACGATGCGCCTACGGGCGAAGGATTGCCCTGCCCGGGTAAAGTTCCTCTCCATCGCCGTAGGTTGCGATACCATAAAAAAAAAAAAAAAAAGTCTTGTACGTGTGATGAAAAAAATAAAAAATGAAAGTCTAAAATATATAATACGAAACGTACGCGTTGTTTTGCGTTTATTACGTGTAGGCCATGACAAATGACCTATCCCGGGTCACCATTCGTTTGTAGGTCACCAGCCAAACGGGAATACCATTTTCCCGCCACCTCCTGCTCGTCCGCCGGTAATAGATTAAAATGATCGACTAAAATTTTAGTCCCCCCGTGTATGTGTGGGGGGGAGGACCCTGCTGCGGGCGCCCTGGTACTAAAGCGCGCGGGAGCGTTGGCTTGCGGGTCGCGCCCCGGGTTTATCGGCGTTCGGCATCGCGACCGCGCCGACCTTAAAATATAATCTGAGCCGCGGCGACGCGTTCGTTCTAACGACTTCCCGAAATCTCCGGCGGCCCCGCCGACGCTTATCTGGGTGCACGTGACGGCGGCGGGGAACGTTCGTGCGCCGGGTATTCGCCGGCGTATAGATTAACGGTGCCGGGGAATTGCGGAAAGGATCAAAGCGGATGCCTAATGAAGATTGCGCGCGTCTTATCGTCGGATCCATTAACGGTGTCGAATCACTTGTCGCCGTATAATAATAATAATAATAATAATAATATAGCCGCGTCATTTTTCCGCCCACTATAACGGCTGCGATACGATTCCCGTTTCCGCGTTTGTTCCCGTGCTGCCGTTTACACGCCCAGCGGGTTCCGGGACGGACGGTGCCGGAACATCCCGGAACATTAGTCGTGGGCGGTGGCTGGCGGTGGCGCCGAACTGTCATTTTTTTTTTTTTTTTTTTTTTATTTAAACTTGACGAACAAAAAAAAAATCCACCGTAGATGTTTGCCTAAGAATCTGTGATGACGTGCCCCTATCTCAAACAGATTTTTATTGTAATTCTAAGGTTTTTTTTTTTGTTTACGTTGGATAAAAGATGATATTGTGGAAAATCCTGACCAATAAACGATGTCTGTGCACATAACTAATAGTCGCGGTTTACCTATAGAATATTTGCCCGTCTCGTATGTTGCTGGTCTTTAGAAAACGTAATTTTCTTGCATCGGTCTATTGGCGCTTGTTGTATAGAATTCCGTAAGTTATACGAATATACGATTTCGGGTCGTTACGTTTAACAAACCGCATTTAACCGCATAAGTTCTCAGATCACCGTAAAAAAAAAAAAAATAAAAAAAAATTGTTTGTACTACTGCGGTGTCCGGCACGTATACACACACAGATTACAATGTTAACAGTTCATGTTTATACGTTTTCCTGAATTTTCAGAGGTTAAGGGTTAAACGTCTTGCACGCGTTTTTGGATTTTGACGGCGCCTATACTCCGTGTTAAAAATCATAAAAACGTTAATTTTATTAGTTAAATAATTTACGTTATTAAATAGCAATGCTCCCCGTGGGTCTCCTTTCGAGACACAATTGGCGAATGGTCGAATTAGTCATTCGACTTTCCACTCCATTTTTGTATGCGAGCCACTTTACAGACCAGCCATTACGAATCTATACGCAATTTTAACGACACGCGGATTTACATTAAATTTAATTTATAATTTTCATTTTACTTTTTATAGAACAATTTGTTTTTTTTTGTTTTGTCGAACCACTTATAGCCAGCCGCCTCTAAAATTCATCTGACGACGACTGTCGTAATAATATACCGGGATATTCTTTATATCTAAAAATCGTTGTCTAACATTGGCCGTCTGAATTCTTTAGCCGTTTTCCTCCGTGAATTCGCCTAGACCAACAGATATTTAATGCCGCGGGAATCGAACTGAACTCGTTCGATTTTAATCCCAGGATTGATACACGTTCTGGAAAAAAGCATCAAAAAATTGCTCACTAAAACCCATTTTATAATCGATATATATATATATATATATTAATATCTTCGTAATTATTTCGGATATTTTTTTTTTTTATTAACGTTTAATATATTTAGTATGTATCTGCATACCGAATATTATTTACTATTGATTACCGTGCGTATTTTTTTTTTTTTTCTTTTTGTAACTATTTCACACCGACACGTCGGCATAATACAATAACAGTTGAAATTGTTTATTTCGACACGCAAATAAATACCAAACGGTTCGCCACGCCCGGCGTACACGGACTCGGGGATGGGGGTGGGGAGGGAAATTGTAAATTTCACGCGTGTCGACAAATCACTACGCCGGTCGTCCGGCGGTAGAGTATTTCGATATGGTCTGTGGATCTCAATTCTTAAAATTCGCACGCCGGCACAATGGTGGCTGTGGAGTCCACACTCCGTTTGACAATAAATCGTATTGTTTACGCGCGCCGCGGAAATGGGATCGTCGGGAGATTGCCGTTTGCCGATTCCGCGCCGTTCTCGGGAATGGCAAAAGCCCCGACGACGCCCCGCAATGACGACTCCGCCGCCGCCGCCGCCGCCGCCGCCGCCGCCAATCTCGCCGAACGTCTTGTACGGTCCACGGCGGTTCCTTCGGTAAACAAGTGTCGAACCGCTTGTCCCACCCCCGTTTATCCGCCGAAATCCGTCGTCGCCGTTTACACGCATAAGTAAATACCGTGCGCACAAGACGAGACTCGAGTGTACGAGTACGATTAAACATACGTACACGCCGACATCCCGGGACGGAACACACACGATTGTATATTAATAGGTGTGCGGCGCGCACACAGTGTACACGTGTCGATTGAACACGATAAATCCCAGAAATTATTGTTATTCGTGTCCCGGCATTGGGTATTGCGTTAATTGGTTTCGGTATGTATTCGCTAAAAACAAAAAAAAATTCCCTCGTACATTCGCAATCGGTTGGTTATTTTTTTTGTTCCGTGTAATCCGTTCACTGATGGCCGAAGTCGTAGTTTTTTTTTTTTTTACGTAAAAGCGTAAAATATTTTTCTGTCTTCTCCTAACCTAAGTCCAGTCCTGCCCAGTCCATAAATGTTCCCGCGGGACCGAGTGCAATTATATTGTATGACTGGGACCGGCGGGAACGAGTTGGTTTTTCGGGGCGAAAAACGTCCCAGAACTGACCCGGGACCTGGGGGGGGGGTGGAGAGGCCGTCGAGAAGAATAGGAAATAAAACGGAGCGAAACCAAAAGGCGGTTTAATGTGTTTAGTGCTGACGGCGGCGTGTGCGGTGCAGGTGTAAATAAAACGGTAGCCGGGGAGTTATCTGTCTCGCGAGAGCGCGCGGACGACGGGGTGCGGTGTGCGGGCGGCAGGCGGAGGGGGGGGGGGGTAGGGCTTATCTCGCGTAAGCCGTTTTACGGTTCAGCCGCCGTTCGGGCCGCGGCCGCGCGAGTATCGGCGGACGCGACGGGGTGACGGTCGGAAGCCGAACGCGCGCGTTGACCCAGTTTTCGTCGGGAACGGGCGGCGATCGCGACGGCGAGCGGCGGAGCGAGGGCAGACGGCGAGAGGCAGTGGGCGAGTGTTGCGCCGCCACCGCCACGCCGCCACCCGTAGGAGCGTACGAGAAAACCGAGCGGGACGCGGAGACGAAAAAAAAAAAAAAAAAAAAAAAAAAAAAAAGACTGCGGTAGAGAAAATATCGTCGCGCACATACCGCGGGGTAGTGGTATACGGTATAATATATATATATATATATATGTGGGTGTAAGTATATGGTGTCGCGGACGTTCTGAAATATAGCTTTTTGCTCGGTCGCGAGGGGTTGACGCGGGACTAAGTTATGGCTAATACTCTGTACACTCGTCGTCGTCGTAGTCGTCGTCGTCGTTATGTATGTATAAAATAATATAACGTACGCGGAGAGAATCGCGTAGAAAAGTACCAGTATATACGAGTGTAGTATAAATGTGTGTGTGTGTGCCCGCGTGTAAATATATATATATATATATTATACGTAGGATACGATTTGTCGACTTTGTTCGGGACGCCGATAACTATAGTGGAGGAAATTCGTTCGAAGAATATAATAAAATATCGGTGCCGGGAATTACGGTTTGCCGCGCTTTTACCGATTTCCGACCGATACTCCGCGGACCGAATCTCCCGGGCCCCGCTGTTTGCGTTCCCCTTACGGTTGGGCCGCGCGGTTTCCCAAACGAACGATTTGTCTTGTCCCTGCACCGGGCCATCGAGGTCTCCGCGCCCCGATGCGCCGCGAGGCGTTCGACGGGGACACGGAGCGCCCGGTCCGGAGGATCCTCGGTCCGTTTGAACCGGGCGACTTGGTGCCGCTCGTGCTGGAGTCCCCAGACTACTGTGGAGCCGTGGTCATGGAGAAGGATTCGGCACAGAGTGGCAGCGCCAAGCCCTAGACGTCGCCGTCGACATTGATCGGGGCTCCGCAGTCGCTAGACCGCCGGCCGCGCGGCCGGCAGGAGGAAATCCCCCTACGTTCGTAAGCGCAGCAAGCTGGTTTCGGCCCGTCCCCACGGTAGGACAAGAATTAGGATATAACTTACTTCTGTGTGAGCCGACCCCGCCTTAGGGGAAAACGGGATTTTGCTAAAATTATTTTACTCATTTTACCAATAAATGATGGCGACCCGCATCCCGAAGTAGTGCCTCGCGGCGTTTCTGAGGTATTGCCGGTTTAAACCAAAAGAAAAAAGGCCGCATGCGACGGCTCTTGAACCGAATTTAGACTAAAACCAATAATTATACAATTCTGTTGGCGTCGTTAGAAACGTCAGATAGTGTTTTTATTTTCGTTATCACTACAGTCGTTATTATGTATAGATTGGCGGTGATTTTAGTATGTGTGGCCAAAAATAGTCAGGCTGTGTGTTCCGACCGTACCCGACGACGACGACGACGATAAAACAACAGTTGGAGCTACTAGACCTGCATGACGACGAAGGACTAAAAGGACTCACACGGAGTGGTGTTGCTACCGTAGAATATCGGGGAAATGTCCCAGAAGAAAAATACCCACTAACCGAACAGTGTTGCAACGAGACAAATTTCAATCCTTGGCACTACTTATGTGCGTGAATCGTTGTACTCGACGCTCAAATTCATTAAATCTAAATATCGGTCGGAACCAACTGATAAGCATTTAAGTGAACTCGTGCCAATTGCGCTTACAAATTATCGGCCAGATGTCAAAATACTTACAGAAAATATGAACACTCGAAAAAGCACTTTTCTCATAAGTAAAACAACAATAATGTTATTGTGTACTGTACAAAATAAATGTGCCGTCGTTTGATTTAAAATGAAAAATGTGTCTTCATGTTATATAAACATCGCTTTACAATGTGGCTCGCCTCGGATGAGCTTTATAAATTTGCGGCTCCCAAAGTTAACGTTAATGGCCACCCCTGTTCTACACGGACACAAATTATTATCAAACGGTTTTGACGTCATAATCTTATTGCAACCGTGCTGTTTTCTAATATTTTGTCGTCATAATTACATTCGTTTTACTGTATTTTTCAATTTACCACTACGCCGTTGAAACGGTTTTCCAGAGAATACGTTAAGACATAACTAGTATAGTAACAAATAACTACGTAATAATATTAAACGCAAAACTAATAACTCGTATAATTATTAACCTTAAATGGAAAACGGAAAGGATTAAATTGCGTTGTTACCTTATTTTGACACAATGAAATCGTATCAGATGGTTGGATATATTCCTGGGGTCTATCTTCTTGCCGGGGTCCGTTAGGATTTTAAATTTTTTTCGTAGGCCCGGACCCCTTAAAAAATGGCTTAGGGCCGGGCCCCGGACAAATTGACCGAGGAAATGGGTCTGATTACGGCCCTGATCGAAATCAAGGATATGCAAAATAACCGACATAAATATACATTTCCCGGATAACATCCCGAGTAAGAAAACAATTTAAATTGTACGTCGTTATCGATTACAGAACATAAACAGCGGTGAGCAACGACAAGTAAACATTTAGCTAGATAAAAACAAAATACCCAAAATTGTCTAGATGAAAAATAATAATGACGATTATAAATTTTAATAATTGACCTACGTACGATATCTCAAATTTATAAATTTTTATGTTGCAGTTGAACCCCGACCACCGGTCAATACTAGTTTTAACTAGTCACGACAGGTTTCTACAAACCCATTTCGTCACGACTGGTTTTGACTAGTTACAACCAGAATTAACCTGGACCCTCATCGTCGGAACTAGTTTTATTCTTCTCATTTTTTTTTTTTTTTGTTTTTTTGTCACAACTAGTTGTGTTTGAAACATTTTGACAACAATTAAAATTATCTAGGAAAAATTTGATTTCCGGAAGTAATATCGTTATCTAAAACTGGGAAAAAGCAGATTACAATACGTCCGGTATTTATACAGGCATTTATTTATGTTCGTAACAGTATAATCTAACATTGTCATAACAAGGTAAACTACATTTAGAATTGCACGGGATCTGATTTTGAAAATTAGTTTCGACATACTCGTCACAAATATTTGCGTATAATTAAAGTTTTAACCCGCAAAAATCGAAAACGAGTCACGTATTCGTGGTACACCTACCATGAGGATAGATGAGACTAGGTTTTTTCACTTTCACGTTCTATTTTTCGAGGAAAAAAAAATTCATCAGATAGTTTAATTTTGTTAATTATCTAGATAACGCTCAAAACTGTATTAATAAATTTCATTTAAAAACGTGTCCGTTGCAACGGACACCGGAATTAAAAGAAGTAAGTGGCCAATACTCAAATGTAACAAAATTTCAATAAATTCTGGTGAGAAAAATTCGACAAGTTTGTTTTGTTTACAATCGGTCGCGAGAGGAAATTTATTCGAAATATAGGCCGAACACGATTTTTTTTTTTTTTTTTTTTAACCGTTAAACCCACTAGTACAATGTCGGTTTTTTTATTTATATGTTACGTAGTAACTTTATTTTTTATGCACTCGAAGAGATAAATGTGTACACAATATTTAAAAACATATAAATTCGCCGCTTCATCCTCTAATTTCCGACTCGTTTTTTATAAACCCTGCTGCAAAACACGAAGAATCCGCTCTAACGAGAAAATGATTGAGTTTGGGTAAAGATAATATGCAAAATATGTTTTTGCAATTATCTCCTCTTGGGGAAAAAAAAAAAATATATTAAATGTTAAATAATATACGTATACATAAAAATATGCGAGTCAAAATATTTTGAACAAATTTTAATCGTTCTCGTTGCGGTCAAACTATGAATTATATTAATATTAAAAACCGGAAAACAAAAATCAATACTCGAAAGAAATAAAACGGACATCAGTTTCACTATGGTCGTTTTCTGAAAACATGTATTTCGTTAGGCATTTGTATATTGTAATATTTTCTATAAAAAATAAATCTAAACTGTAGCCTGTAGGACACATGAGGTGCTTATCCTGTAAACGATAACATTCTGTTTGGACGTGTACGAGGTCTGTTCAAAAAGTACCAGGATTTTATATTCAATAATTACAATAATGAAGTTACATTTTATTTAAAGACATCACCTTCAAAATACTCTCCTCCGGACGATATGCAGCGATCCCGGCGATCTGGCCACTTTTCAAAAGTCCTTTGGATCTGTTCCGAAGTTGAAGCTATGAGTTCTGTTGCCGCATTCGCTTTAATTTCCTCAACATCTTGAAATCGTTGGCCTTTAAGCGCAGATTTTAGTCTTGGGAATAGAAAAAAATCGCATGGGACCTGATCTGGAGAATAGGGAGCGTCCGTGGGACCACAGCAATTTTGTAATCAGCCAAAAATTCACGATTCGACAGCGCTAAATGTGCCGGTACGTTATCGTGGTGAACAATCGCGTTAGGTTTGTCAGCGCGAAACCTTCTCGTCTGTACATTTTCCTGTAAAATTTCGCGACAAGTCTCAATTGAGATTCGCTTTGTTAATTCACTAACGGGTGATCGGCGGGCATTTCGCATTTTTTTTCGCAAATTGTCGCCACACCATCGTTGCTGGATGACGACGACGGTCTTCCAGAACGTGGATTGTCTTCAGTTAAGTCCGCCGACTATCCTTGAAACGTTTAAAACATTCGAAAGTCACGAAACCACTTAACGAATCATCTTCAAAAGCGGTTTTAATCATTTGCCGTACGTTTCCGTTGCATCATTTCTACCGAGTTCCAAGCAAAACTCGACGCACGCGCGTTTTTCGTTAATTCCGGACATGCCGAAAACGGCGAACGAAAAAAAAAAGTGGTACTGGATTTAACCACGTGTAATATTAATCCGAGATAAAATAGCGACTTCCCCGTTTCGTTTAAAATATCCACTTGTTCGCGGGTAATACATTTATTTACAATTTCGAAACGTTATCGTGTGTGGATTAGCCGTTATAGTATTTTTCCCGGTACCTTTTGGACAGACCTCGTACGACGAAGCGTTTCTACGGCGACGGACATAATACTACGAGTTTAGTAAAAAAAATATATCCGCGGCGAATATCAAAACGTACGGGAATTATTTTCTTTCGTCCGGCCAATGTGATTAATACGCGTCCGGCATATCGAGGGGTATCTACGGACAAAAGTTTCGTTTTAGTTGTGTAATGTATATTTTATGTATGTAGGTTTTAAGCTCTTATTAATCTGCATGGCCCTTTCGCGTTCCGCGTGCTCTCTGGCACGTATATATATATATATATATATATATATGTATATGTATACGGTTGACAACCCTCCGTCAAAACTATTACAAACTCCCCGGCAAATTAATTATCCCATTACCGTATACTCTGATAATTTCATCAACACGCGTAAACTCTCGTGCGTTCGGTTATAGTCAAAAATCGAGTTTCAATTTCACGCGGCGCGCGTGTATACCTGGCTACGGCTAAATCAATTTCCCCGTAATATATTATATTAACAACTGCTATAGTGGTAATGCCTGCATTAGTTGTCGTCACTCGCAATGGCGATAATAACGACGTATAAAGACGGCCAAATTGTTGTATACAACACCGGCGAAATAAAGTCCATACACGTCAAATTGATTTCCGTTTTTAAAAAAACCGCCATACAGCAATGTTATACGTATACGTAGGTGTAAACTCCCACACTCGACGTCCGGATCTACCCAATATAATCTCATCGTTTATTTTTTTTTTTTTTTCATTAATCTCGGCAATTATTATGAACGATTTGTAATTAAACCGATACAGATCTCATGGAAAACACCGTAATTTATATGTTTCCTCCATGATATTTTTCTACTAATGCGATGTTGGACGACACGCACGACGACCCCGATCTCGAACACATAAATAAGGTATGGGGTCGGCGCAGTGCTTATATATTGTGTCTACGATTATTACTCTGTGGAATTCCATAGTGATCGGTTTGCACAAAGCACCATCCGCATGGCAATATTCATTATGTACGATGCGTGGTCCGGATAGAATCGCGCAACAATAATTTCGTTTTTACCTTTTCGGAACACGGTTATAATATTGTCGCCGCATTATCAGTAGTTTCGAAATCTAATTAAAATCGGATGTTCGACGTGTCGCGGCGGCGATTTCGGATGACCCGCGGAATTTGTATGCGGTTGACATTTATTTGTTTAACAGCGCGCATATATTGGCGGTCTCATTATTACCGCCGTACACTCGCGGAGGGATACGTTTCTGACCCGGCTATCTGTTTTGGCGGCGATAAGAACCCTTTCGACTATTTTGTCCGTTGAATCGGATCCGTTTTCGTACCTGTACACTTTTATACGTGCCTCTCCGGAATCCGCAACAACAGTTTTGACCCGAGATAAGTGAGGCGAACGTAAATAAAATAAATTACGTCCATGCGAAACCCGGTCAGTTCCGGACGAATATATATATATACACGTACCTAGTCGCCGCGGTTGTTTACACGAAACCAATTAAAATAAATTACACGACAATGGGAAAGAAGACGAAGAAAAAAAAAAAACGAATAATGCGATGATCGGAACCGACACCGCGCAGTCCCGTCGTCGTAAAACGAGTAACAATATCATCTCGAGGTCTTTTTTTTTTTTTGTTTAGACGGGAAAATTTCAATTAATATCGTCGCGTTAAGTCTATACCAATATATAGGCACCGCCGAATGGTGTATACAAGTTTTAAGGTGCGTTCACACCTAACAAAACGTGTGTTGAACGTTTATTTGATGTGGACAATTTTGAAAAAATGTTTGTTTGTACTTGTATACCGATGTATCTACTATATTATTAAATAATAACGTATTATTGTGTGGTTTTACAGACTATAGGGAGACAATGCGGTAACATCGCATGTATAAATAAATATTTTGTCATAAAATGTAGGTAGTGCTGTTTATTGAAATAATATTAAATTTACTTATCCATATGAACAAGAATATCAGTATGCACGTGACACCACACACGGAGAGTGGTTTCTTGAACGTATACATTAAATAATGATATAAATCGCCAGTAGATAAAAATCGTAAAGTTACTGCTAAACGCACTAATTTTAGAAATACTTTCGCGAAAATTTGTGGTTTTTTTTGTGACTTGTGGGCCAATTAAATTAATTAAAAAACTCAAAATCACTACTTGTCATTCTGGTAAAATTATTAAATAAATCTAAAATAAAATTCTCATCACTGTAAGTCTTTCTTCGCTGAAAAAATTGTCTTTCCCACCACCTTTTTTTATTTTTAATTGTTTTTTTTTTTTTTAATGTTTTATTACGTAATATAAACGCAGCAGTAACATGGCATTTCTTCAAGATTTGACATGGTCACGACTGCTGGCAAACATATTAGCGAACTGCTAAATGATGAAGAAACGATTGTTGTACTGATAAAATGTTTGACAAACGTTTGTTAGGTGTGGACGCACCTTTAGAACAAACACATTTTAACAACTGCATGATTTAAACGTTTTAAATGCCCAAGTTTATCGCATAAATAATAGTTGTATTTATTTTTGGAATTTACGAATAAATTTTGACAAAAAAAAAAAAAAAAAAACCCGTTGATTTTTACTACTTGTTCGGGCAATGCATATAACCTCGAGGGAAAAACAAATATTTTATTATAACAATTTATGTTTGCCATCTCGTTCCGTTAAACCGGAATGTAATCAAAAACCAACTGTATAGCTACAGGGGGATCGTTTAATGCGCTATAAACTGCAACCGTCAACATCAACCGGAAACAAACCAGCGACCGGATTACTGGAACTGTACCGGAAATAACGGGTTTTGGAATAGGTGTCATTTAAAAATACTGGACCGAAACCTATATTTTGAGGTAAAAGTTTTCAAGGTGTTTTGCAGTTAATTTCGGTGCCGATAGTTACTTAATTTATACGTTTTAACCGTCATTGTGGTTGATCAACGGATAAAAAAATTAGCATTGCCCACAAAAATAATTGTCAAAATAATTCGTGGATTGCGAACACGTGACCAAACAAATCCGTGATCATAAAAAAAAAAAAAATCATCAATTTTAATAATACTAATAAATATCGGTTGTCCAGCCAGTCGGTTGTTATTTTTACTTTTTTTTTTTCTCCAGTAAAATAGTGAAGTTATCCGCGGCTGTTACGTCGGAGACCCTTTGGTTTTATCGAAACCGCATTTCAGCAATAGTTCCAAACTAGTACTTTGGCCGTGCACTGTACACTAGACTCTCCAGTATTCACAGACTCGGCCCAATAGAATAGGTCGGGTCGGGTGTGCCGGGGCACACCAAATCTACTCGAATCGACATTTATGGAACCGAAATGTCAATTTCGAAACCGACAAGAACGTTGAGGTTCCCGGGACCCGATGCGAACACACGAAATATATTGTTCGTTATTCCGCGACGTCGGTTTACCATAACGGCGCCAACGGATCTTTTTTGACGGGCTGTTTGTATTTTTTTTTTTTTTCACCCCCATATTAATACCATTGTGTACTTATAAACGCGACAAGACGTATCGGCGTCGTAACAATCCATTTTTAGTATTGCCACGGTAGTCCCGCGTAAACGATGCCGTCTGCACGTGTTGCGTATACTAACGATGCCCTCCGCGCCCTACCACCAAGCCCTGTCTACTTGGCCACACTAATCCTTAGCCTAAAACGGTGTCCGCGGGGTGGTGGCGAAGTGCGAGCATGTTTTGTCGCAAGCCGTCCCTTTCCGCGCGTAAGTACGGCGAAGTCCTGCGAGGGGGTTTACTAATTTACACGCGCATAATACGCGTATAGTTCGAAATTTCTAGAACATCCCGGGGGAGCGCGTATTATACCCCGTTTCCCCGTTTGACGAAAAACGAAACAAATCGTCGACAAATGCCTGGTAATAACTTACCATCGAGTGTGTGTGTGTGTGTGTGTTTCGAAAACGAGTCAACCGGTTCCGCGTACGACGTATTCATCGGGGAATAATACAACATGCACAATATGGTACGGTATAACCGACGGCTTCGGTCGGTCGGCACGAAGAAAATTGAGGTTAGAAACTAACCTAAAACCCCAACCGTTACTGTATGTGTGTGTGTGTGTTCGTTCCGATCCAAACCCTGCAAAAAGAAAACAATTTCCAAAATTAAATTCCGTACGTTTCTTATCGGTCAAATTATCGGACTTATCAACGACCTGTTAGATCAACAACTTTAAAACGCTTTAACCCATATTCGTATTGTAGCGACCTGTGAATGGCCTGTGATAAAAACGTCACGGGGCAAACGCTATTGTGACGGAAGACAATTATTCCGGTTACCAACATGGTTACAAACGTAATGTAGCGGTGGTTACCGAATTGTTTTCAATTAGGTAAAATCGCTCCCTTGTTGAGCTCCGGCATTCCGGTACGTATTTCGTTTGAATATTATTATTATTATTATTTTTTTTTTTAATAAATACGTGAAAATAAATTATTCGACGTTTTCGATAACAATTACAAATGACCGTTTAGAAGTACACGCTTCTATACTTAGCTCTAAAAAACGGCCTCTCAAAAATATAACTGACCCGCAGTTCTCCAGTTCTGGTACCGCCGCTGAACACCTTGTAATAATCGTCTGCCCCCGCGGTATATTTCGGTTGACGGTAATAAATTACGCGGCATTAATTAATTTTAAATTGACAGAGAAAATATTTTTCCGGAGATTTTGGTATGTCCGTTATACGTATTACAATGCGGAATGCGTAATATTGGAAAACGATTTACGAGTTTTATTCATTTGAATTTTAAACCGGAGAATTCGATAAAAAGGGTTGGTAACCGAAAAAATATACCACTCGTCTCGATTTCGCGGCCCGGCCGGTAGAAACTCGAAATACTCGAAATGAATACAAACCGCGAACGTTTTTCGTTATCGAATTTACCGTTGTCTCGTCAATAATTTTTAAAACGAAAACTGAAGAACGGTATTAGTTTTAATGTCGGACGAGAGGAAAATAACAAAAAATAATCACTTTATCGTGTATTCGGCCGTGTACATAATATACAAAATAAATGAATACCTTATAAAATGTATCGCCAATAATATTAATGGTTTTTTTTTTTTTTTTTTTTTTTTTTTCGTTCCCCATAAGCATTATTTATCCAATATAAAATATTATCTAAATAAATTACTACTGTGATCGTATTTTTTTTTTTTTTTTTTTAATAGCTTCTTCTTTTTCGCCTTTATCCCCTGCACCGCACAAATGCACGGTCCGCTACTTTTTAATAGCTTAAAATAAATATTACTTTACGCAAATTATTATTTATCGGTTATTTTTCGATGGTTCGATATCCTCAAGGCTTGTTGAAAAAAAAAAATATAATAATATAAAACATTTTTTTTTTTTTTTTATATATACATTTTTATAATAAAAAATAATAACTCCCCCCCCCTGGACGTATAACGCACCACGGGTAGGCCACCGGTGTAGGTGAGACACTCGGAACGTAGGCATTTATAAGATATTGGGCAATTTATAGTTAAAAAAAAAAAAAAAAAAAAAAACCAAAAGCAACGATATAAATCATTGCAATCCAAACGAACGGTTATTGGTTAATTACCTTACCGTCTTGCCGAATCGACTCGGAATTCAACGAAAACGACAATAAAACCTATTTTACTCACATTTATTGTCGGTTTTTTTAATCATAGTTTTGGAAAAAATTTTCGGAGACGTCGACACGTTGTCAAATAAAGTGCTATCGGACAAAAAACAACAATATATCGTCGTAACGCACGGCACGTGAGTGCCGGAGCATTTTTACTAACCTAAAAAGCGTGTTCCGGTAGAATGAAAAACACACGTCTTTTGTACGACTTAACAGCTTGTTCGGTACACTCGAAATCTAAAAGAATACCATCCGGTAAGTTAATAAAAGTACATTAAGTATATGATAAAACCCCGTCGACTGCGTTTTATAGACCACCGTGTTATACCGTTACGTGTTTGTCTTATTTCTCTCAGTTTTCTAGTGTAATTAACATTTTTATCGAATTGTACTCGCGTCCAATAATGACATCGTGTCGGCACACTGTACTCTAGTTCGACAACGATTTTTATTTTATTTTTTTTTTTTTTTCAGAAACGCCGCTCGACGAAGATTGTCGACGACTTTGTTTGAAAAGTTTTTTATATATATATATAAAAAGTGTATACTCTCGATAAAGACATAATCAGGAGTTTTATATATATATTTTTTTTACGAGATTTTTTTTTTTTTTCTATCGTACGAGATACTACGGAACTTCGGCGGGCTTCACTTCACTGACCGATTTCTCCGGCGACCGTTGGCGAAGATCCGACCGAATAATTCGTGTGCGCATTATCGAAATAAATGCAATTCGTACGGTTTCGAATACCGCGTTCGGACGGGGCGTTGTCATAATTTATTTGTAAATCGAATACAATTCGCCCGGGCAAAATCAAATGTCAAATGTTCGTCCACCACTCGTAATCGACGTTGCTAACACATTTGGATTATATTCGGGACGAAAACCAATTACGAGGATAACGCGTACGGACGGACAGGCGGCGTTTATATTAATTTTTTAAAGTTCAACGTTTACGGTTCTACAGGCCGGCGTGGACCGCGAAAAGTTCGCGGTGCAAATACGAAAGCCTTGCCAAAACGATAAATTGAATTAATTTGCAAAAAAAAAAAAAAAAAAACTACTGTACCTGCAGTACGACGGACAATGCGCCGCATTGGAATAATTTATCGGAATTGAGATCTACGCGCACGGCGAAAAAAAGAACAAAATTGAATTTTATTTTATTTATACTTTTTTTTTCTTCTTCTTCTTCGAAAACTTCCAATGGGCCCGGACGAATTGCGGGTGGGCAATATTTGTATTTCGTAACTGGAATAATTTTTTTTTTTTTTCATTTATTTATTTCGGTGTTTTCCGTTCACATATCAAACGAATCTCGTGACGAACAATAATATGTTTCGAATATATATATATATTATGGTCTTTTGTCTTCTATCGTAGAAAAAAATATATAAAATCAATGGATACGACGGGCGTATAATAAAAAAAAAAAAAAAAAGTACGGGCGTTTCGAATTCCGCGTGTCGCGTATAGTACGGATCTAAAATATTCGTCGGGCAACGTAATAATATTACTGTATACGGAGACCCAAGTTGCACCCGTACAATACGGTCTCGTGTACCGAATTTTTTATTATCCGGCAGAAATGACTGTTTGTCAGTAGGTATTATATTATAGGGGTTTTGACGTCGGGTCTCGCCTTTAGTCGCGGTGTGTTTTTTTTTTTTTTTTTTTGAATATAGTATTTTATACGTAGGTTCGGCGCAAATAATATATTATTATTATAATAATATAATACGAACGGGCGGGTATTCCGGCTGCCAACGATAATAACGCTCCCGGACAGGCGGGGCGATAAGAGACGGTTTTTATTATTTTGTCGAGGGCGAAAGAAAACGGAAAAAAAAAAAAAAAAAAAAAAAAAAAAAATAGTAGAAAAACCTCGAGCGCCGCGGCGACCTTTGCGTACGAAATGTATTTCCTATACCGCGGCGGCGACCGCGAAGACAGACAAACTCGTATTTTATTTCGTCCTAAACACACGTCGGAGGAGATGGCGGGCGGCGTGAATATTTTTTTCCCTTTCCCGTATTATGTAGACTTAGTGTCTTCAAAAACGACTTTTTTTCCCCGCCGTAAAACGCAATTTATACACTCACACGCGCTCGCGCTATAGATAATAAAAAAAAAAAAAAAACGAATAGGAGTCGGCAATAAAATATCGGAATATCGGATATCGGGAAAAAAAAAAAAAAAATTCATACCGGCTCACCGGAGAAAAAAATAATAATAATAATGATAAGCCTCGATGAAATATAGTCCCGCTAAAACATTACCCGGGGATAAAAATAATCCACAAAAATGTACGGACAGTGTAATTAATACTCGACTCGATTTCGATTTGAAATATACAAAAACTCGTACGGCTCTAAAAACTGGTGTATTATTATTATTTTTATTTTTTTTTTTTTATAATTTTGTTATTACATATTTGATTATTTGATGTCACTCCATTTTAACGGGTCCGGTTAAAATATTTATCTGGCAGCGTTTGGCGCTAAGGAATTTTTAAAACTGCCAATCATATTTTTTGATCATCGGGCGAACACGACGCAAAACGGAACGATTGGAATAATTTTTGTTGATTAATGGAATTCACGTCTACGGATAGTTAAAAAAATTACAATAATTCACACATGCGTATGTCGCGTCCGTCTAACAAAACGGTTTCTCCACTTCGCGTAATCACGCATTATGGACGACATTTCGTGAAACGGACACCTAAACTGTACACGAGTGAACTTTCGGTTGTCCGTATAACGAAACAATAAACTCTATTTATTTATTTATTTTTTAACGAATTTCGTTTTTCACAATTTAATTTGTTTGACAACGAGCTGTCCTTGCTCCGGTCGAACCGTTGCTTTAAATAGTACTGAACTGTCGCAACAACGTTACGTTTTGTTTCTATTTTTTCTATCTTTTTAATCTCTATTAAAAAACGGGACTCCGTTCCTCGCGACAACTGCATTAAATAAGTAAAATAATTAGGTTTTCGTAATAAAAAAAAAATACCATTAACCCCGGTGCGAGCCGCCCTTTAGGTGTTGAATTTCGAAATATAATACAGCCCGCGTTACTCGGAGTTAGTGTACCTTTCTATTAGCGAAGGAAATATTAGAATCGGTTCGGTAGTTCCGGAGGGTACCCTCTACGTACATACTCGCAAACCAACAAATAATATTACTTTTTTTTTTTATATTAGTATAGATAAAAATTACAACTGGCGTGCGCGATTAACCTAACCCAGAGGTTCCCAAACTGCCGGGGGCATCGCAACGCATAGAAAAAAAAAAGAAAAAGAAAAAAATGATTTATAAGCGAGAAATGTATTGGTTTTATTATGATGTTTTTTTTTTTTGTTTTCTGTGTCTGTACACGACTATTCGACAAGAAATCTTTTACTCCGACCATCAACATTATCCGTTGAAAACTATGTCTAATATTGCTGAGTTGTTTTTTTTTTTTTGGTTTTCCTGATGCGATTGCTGTTTTCGACGGGTTTCTACGGAATAAAGTTATTTCGGGCCCGTAAAAACGCAACAGAAACTCGACATGACGAGTTGTACCGGAATGGTAACGGAAATGAAAAAAAAAAAAAAAAAATTGAACGTCTTGAAGACTCCGCGGCGGAAATTCCGTTTGCAAAACGGCGGCCAAAAAGTTCGATCTTTTTTTTTTTTTTGAACCGGCAATACATCCACCTCCCGGAACCGGCGTAAGGCATTCTTTCGTGAGGCGGATCGACATCATTAATGTAATGAACCACATATGATAATAATTAATCACACATTGAAAAATCCCGTTTTCCCCCAAGGCGGGCGGGCTCACACGACAAAATCATGAAAATTCTCTGCCCTACGGTGGGGACGGGCAGTAGCCGGGCCGAAGCCCAGTTGCCGTCCTCACAAGTTGTTGTAGGGGGGGGGGACTCTTCCTGCCGGCCGGCGGTCTGGCGACTCCAAGACGCGCGGCACCCGGTTCAAACGGACCGATCCTCCGGACCGGGCGGCTCGCTTGCCCCGTCAAACGCCCCGCAGCGGATCGGGGCGTGGAGACGACGCGTCCGTCCACCACGGTCTGCCCGGCGGGAAACCCGGAGTCGAAGCGTCCGCGGCCCAGTGACGGAGTTCGGCCTGACCCCGGGCCGGGCGGGACACACGACAAACGGTGCCGGCGTGTACCGATTCGGGATTTACGGCTGGTAGATTTTAATGCCGAATCAGAGTCAGGGTGTGCGCGGACGCACGGCGAAACAATAGCAATAGCAATAGCAATAGCAATAGCAATAAGCGATATATATATATATTTACGTTCGGCAATCGGAGCGCAGGGACGCGCGCGCTAACGGCGTGGCGGCCGTCGCGCCCGTTGGCCCGCCAAAAAAACGCGCCGCTCCGGGTCCGCCGGCCGACCGCGCCATAAATAATTAAACGCGTTTACGTATAATACAACCGTGTATTAATGCAATAACGATAATGATATGTAAAATAATAAAACGGGCTGCGCGGCGACATACGGCGCCGATTCGCCGCCGTCCCGAAAATAATAATAATAATAATAATAGTAATATTTATATGCACGCGAGCGCATAAAACGTACGCGTTATTATTACGCTATTATTATTATTATTATTATTGTTGTTGCGCGGTAAAATAATGTCGAAAATAATTTAATACAACACGGGCCCGGTTGGACGTAACGGCACAGCTGCGCCGTTCGGAAACGGGACGGTCAATATCGCCGATCGGAACGACGACGACGTCCGTTGTCGTTGGCGCGGCCGTACACGAATAATAATGATTTTTTTTTTTTTTTTTTCCATTTGTTTGTTCTTTTTTCCCGCGTGTGTGCGTTTTTTTTTTTATTCCTCTCCGTTTGTTTTATTTTCACGGCGGACCAACGCCGCCGAGAAAAACGAATCTTTTTTTTTTTTTTTTTTATTTGGCGACGACCAGACGTTATTATATTACTTGACCGCCGACGGTTATTTCATTTCGATTTAGTTTTTTTTTTTTTTTTTTCCAGTTCCTAGAGCCCCTCTAGATCTGCCCACTAGATCTACAAATGATGTTACATTTACAATACTCGAGTACAGCCCTAAGAAATCCCCGGGCTATGATTTAATCGCTGCGCAAGTGGCCACATACCTCCCAACAAGTTTAATATAATTCCGTTGACGCGATAACAAGCGACGGCGGCGGCGACAGCGACGATTTTTGATGAGGGTCCATCTTCACCGTTGTAATCGACGAAAAAGTGAAAAAAAAAAAAAAAAAACCCGTCAGTTCAAAACAACAGATTTTCGTATGCCGAACGCCTAAAAATTATATTTCTCGGCGGCGGCGTGCGTAGGACGAGCGGTATGGGGCTACATCCCGTCCTGTCGGCTCAATAGCACAACATTTACGAGTATTTAAATGGATTTAATCTTGAAATGTATTACATCGATAGGACCAGAAATAATGACCGTTATTTAGACGTGACCGTCCTACAGGGGTGACCATCCTGCAGGGGTGACAATCCTGCAGGGGTGATCATCCTGTAGGGGTGATCATCCTGTAGGGGTGATCATCCTGTAGGGGTGAACGTTAACAGAAGTTCAATACTCCCAGATGACCGCTATGTAGAGCGCATACAAATTATTATTATTTTTTTTTTTTTTAAAAATACCAAATACACAATTGTTATGTGCACACTAAAAAATGTATTTATGGCATGTGCAACACAGGCAAGTTACATGCACAATGTTATGTACAATTTAAAATTAACAAATTGTTGCGTATTAAAATATCGAATAGAGTGATGTAATGTATATTATAAATATGTATTAAAGAAAAAATTGCCTAATATTTGTTTGTTTAAAATTTGTATTATTTGAGACTTTTTTTTTTTTTTTAGAAATTAATTTCTGCTATTTTTGACAAATTAAAACCATTTACGTCACCTTTTCGAAATGTTAGTCCGGCTAATTGTTCTATTTGATTAATAACCTCCGAATAATTTGATACATTGCACTCGGGTTCTTCGGTTCCTCCTTCTTAGCTTCCTGAGTTGTTTTTATTATCGAGTTTCCTCATCGTCATTATCTCTAGTGAAGAATGACTGGATATCGGTGCTATCTTATCCAGTGTTCAGATTTTGGTCAATCAAAAAAAAGTTTTTACTCCGCATGAGTTGGCAAGCTCACCTAACCAATTGTTTAGCAACAATCGTTTCGTTATCGGGATCTGTGTTATGTGAATTTTCATGCAAATTCCCTATAACGAAACATAACTTAATTTAGAGTTAAGAGTTTTCATTTGGACGCCATCATGACCACGCACATCGGAAACTAATGGAACATAATGAAACACACGGACCCCCGTCGTGTTCGTAGCGTTATCGCAAGAGTTCGACGAGATTTGTAACTCAAATAATTTGAGCAAACCGCGCATTTAAAATGTTTTATTTCGGATACAAAGTATACTTGTATTTTGACCGTTATTTAGAGTGCCCGGCTCTATAGAGGTATTCTTCCTATATCACTTGACGGGACCAAAACATAAAAAAAAAAAAAATAACCGTTTCATAGAGGTGACCGTTAACGGAAGTTTTACTGTATACGGTTCGGAAGAGTTATAAGGGGAAGACCTTTGTCGAATGGCGAAATTAGAATTTCTTCATCCGGTTTCTAAACTCGGCGATTTATTCACGATTGTTATTCAGGTATTATACTGCGGGTACTGTGCGTCCACTTTCATTGAAAATACCTGGGTACGCCACTGAATATATTCGGGAATGTTTAAATAAGTTTTACGGAAAGAAACGGAATCGCGGGTCTGAAAGCGAATAAAAAATGCTTGGGTATAATAAACACCGTTCAATTATCAAAAGGTTCCTGCGGGTGGATTTCGATAATCTATCGAATTATTTTTTTTATTTTTCAATAAAAAAAAAAAAAAATTAAAAAATTAAAAAAGCCGGACGTACCTTCGCACCGTGTGCGGGTAGACCGCTGTAATAGGTGGGATGTTCTTAAGTATAGAATATACGATATTTAATTTATATCATTGCAATCATAAACGATTCCGAGCGGTATTAGAATTTTGAGTAGTACTAGTCGTATGTTCCCCTTGTACCCAAAAATATCAACAAAAATAAAACCAATGTATCGTCACTTGTTTTTAGTTTTTTCATTATTTTTTTTTTTTTTCAAACTAAGGATAATCTAATTAAATTACAACTCGTGATAAAACTCAAGTCGAACTTTCGTGTATTTCTACTTGGCCGAAAATGTTGTAATCATCGTATACAACCGAATAAAAACTCAAATACACAAAAGTGTCCGGAATGTTTCGAATTAACAATTATTTTTAACCGAATTACAACGGCACACAACAGTCGGAAATAACAGAAAACCCGTTAATCGCGTATGAATTCGCGGTTTTTCGTGAAAAGACCAAAGAAACACCAATAGAAATGCCGAACATGTTAACCTATTGGCTACATTTTGTTCACCGGCTCGATCCGAAACGCACCATAAAAAGCTCTTGTGCCGTTTTGTCGACCGGAACGAGATTACCGGTATAGAAAAGTTGTACCGCAGACGGCAAAATAAATAATAAAATAATAATAAAAATAAAAACACACATCATCGTAGTGTATATAGTAAAACTAATATTGTTCGTCCGCTATACCGCAACGCACTCGGAAGCTGAAAAAAAAAAAAAAAAAAAAAAAAAAAACACTATACTCTTGCCGTTACTTATTGACTATACGAATATATAACCGTATTATAATATATGGGAGCGGTAGCGAAAGATTCCCGTCGAAATGAAAACCGCAAGAGGATATGGCGCGGGTGTCGCGGATACGGCCCGGGGGGTTGGGGCGATGGGACGGCGGGAAGGGTCCGTTAATCCCCCGGACCGTTTCAATAATATTATACGGCCGCCGACAGAGAGACCGGACCGCGTTTAGACGTCCCACGGGACACTGCGGGACGAGGGCCGGGAACGCGGCCGGTACTCATTTATGTAAACGATGCGAGCCGCGTTAGTGAGAAGTTGGACCTTTTGCGGGACGGACGACGGGGACGGCGGGCCGCCAGAAAAAAAACGCTGCCCGGAAATCGTTCGATTCCCGAAATCGCGTCAAGACGCAACACCGGCCCGATATGTATACGGCGGCGCCCTTAAAAAATACTCCTTATATACACTGAATACCTACCTCTTATTCGTACGTTTTATTTTTTTTTTTTTGAAACTACTTCCATGTATAGCGCGTAAAACGCAATGATACCGCACAATTATCAATGAAACACGTTATCATTATTAATTTCATAAAAAAAAATACACATTACGATAATAAGGTGATAATGCGTATTCGTTTAATTATTTATTTCTAATGGTTTAGTCGATTCTATACCGGTAAATGTTTGCATTGCTCTACACGATTGCCGGTGAATGCCAATGATTATTATTTTAAACGTATTTTTATCGATTTCAATCCGGCAAAATACGTTACCGATTCGTTTGAGTTCGAATTTAATAACCGTATAATTTTCAATACTGATTAATGTTAAAACACTCAAAAAGCTTAGAGTTTTCATATTTTTAGGGTTTTATTGATCATAATGTAGAATACTGCAAAATTAGAGGGGGATGTTGAAATTTTTAAATTTCTCTTAAAATTCTATCTTTACTTGCTCATTTTTGTCAAATTAGATATTTTCCTAGCTTGTTGGGTGTTAAAACACTCAAAAAGCTTAGAGTTTTCATATTTTTAAGGTTTTGTTGATCATAATGTATAATACTGCAAAATTAGTGGGGGAGGTTGAAATTTTTAAATTCCTCTTAAAATTCATTCTTTATTTGCTCATTTTTGTCAAATTAAGTATAAGGTTTTAACCTAACCTAACCGAACTGTTCAGACTTTCTTCTTCTGTCGTTGTTGATCGCAAGTAAGTAAGTTTTTATCGAACTTATCTTCAAGTGCGCTTCCGTGTCCCGGGCCACCACTGTGTATGATGTTACAATGCTATAGTAATACCGATCACTATAAAAATCGATTTATTTTTTCACGAGTATTTGCCGGGTAGGCCCGACGCCATAGCCAAACAGGCAGCCGCGCTTGGGGGCGGCAAATTTCGAATGAACCAAATTGATTTATTTTTTTATTATTATTTATTATTCAGTATACTGAAAATTGACGTTCGTTGTTCAGCAAATACGAAAAAAAAAAAAAAAAAAGGATTGTAACGGTGCCCGCCGGATCTTGTGATAATTTCTGTTGAACGTGAAGCGATGGATAATCTCAGAGTTTAACAATTTATTGAAACAAGAAATGGCTCGCAAAATAAAGTACTATAATTTATTGACCTAATTCGCTTTAGTGCCTATCGAAATCGGAATGGTTAAATACGGCAAATCCGATTTCGGGCGACCAAAGCGGTTAGATGGCACTTTGGTTAGGTTAGGTTAGACGAGACCAATGTGGCATCTTGGTCAATTGTCCGAAAACCGCGTCCGTTATGCATTGGGCTTGTGCGTGTCGCTCTCCAACCCGATCCAGTAACGGTTATACTTGACGTCCAAGAAGAGAAACGGAATTAGTAAAATATTATACCTACACTCCTCGCCGAGTCGAAATAACGTAAACTACTCGTAGTTAGTGATAACACGATAACGAGCCGACGTCATTATCGGTAGACGCAAAACAAATCATTTGTGATCGTATAAAACAAAGCATTCTTATCATTATACGAAAAAAAAAAAAAAAAAAAAAAAAACCCCGATGTTAAGATGATTGACTATTAAGACGATTGTCTATAAACCGCGGTTATATCAAGAAAATATAATATTATAATCCTATTTCAGTAAGTTACTGACCGAGGGGTACACCTGTTGCCCTCTCCTCCCCAATTTCAATTAACTGAAACGCTCCTCGTACGGGACAGTATTAGTAAGTAAACCACTGATAAGTTAAGATATAAAGAGAAATGTGATTTTTATCGGTATGCAAAAAAAAAAAGAAAAATTCATTGCTAACGGAATAACTATTAGCGTAACTACAAGGAAAACCAAACAAATCAATTTCTCAATTCACCTTTAGTTATCAGCTCTATGGAGGCTCTCCGCATTCAAACGGTCCGGCCTCCGGACGATAAGAACACGGCCCGTCATCGATTTTGTCTGCGTAAAATTTCAATCACATTGATAGTTTGATTCTGATAAAAAAATATTATTATGATCTTGGGCTGGTCATTTTTTTTTTTTTTTTTCAGACAGCGCCGCGGACCCTGATTTATCGGCGTGTTAACCGTAATAAACGTAAAATGTCGAATATTTCGTACTAAAAAAGAAACAGTCTCGTGGCCCTCGCACGACATTTCCGCCGTTTTCGACGACAAATTTTTTAATATTTATATTTTTTTTTTATTTCGTGTTCTCGTAATTCCGTCTTTATCTGCAATGACGAGGTACATTTTTGTATTTATTTATTTTTTCCAAAACCCTTTTCGTACGGTGTTGACATAAAAATTATACTTACAGTGTTTACAAATCAACATGTTCGTATTGTGTACTTAGTACGTTCGGTTGGTTTTTTTTTTTTTTTTTTTAACTCCGCGTTACGTTTTAATGCTTGATATAACTCTGTAGCAACAACCATTCGTATTCAAAGCAACAAAACCAAAAACAAAAAAAAAAAACCATAATAATAATAATATTCAAACTTTGTGTTGTACAAATAATCGGGGTGTGCGCGTTTGCACAAATATTGAGAGTCAACAACAATTATATGAACACAATAAATCTAGTAGTACCAGAATATTTGTTTGTTGGCTACAATAATCGCAATAGATTACAATATGCAGAAAGATTTGCAATGTAAATTATTCACGTGCGCGTTTTTCGCATAATGAATTAATCGAATTCGTAAAAAAATATATATATTGATTCGTTTTGTACGATAAATGTACGAACCGCGCGAAACTGGGGCAACATAAACATAGCGAAACCGTTGGGAATTAGTAAGATAACATTTTCTGAAATATTCAACTTTCAATATACGATAAAATTGAAACAAAAAAAAAAACCTGCGGTTTTAGTCAATACACTGTTATATGTTCGTTTAATTGTACTCTTATTTGTCGTTTTGAGATATTCACATAAATTTGTCGGCCGAGTATTTAAACTTGTTGGAAATTAAAAACATATTTCGTTGACATTTATTTAATTATCAGACGTTTATACAGCGATGACTGGCGGCGTTATGAATCGTTTAGTTTTAGACAAAAATAAAAAAATACCACCATTGCATTTTTTTTCCGATTCTGCGCGAACCGAGGAATGTATTGGTTTTGCGATGATGCGTGGTATTTTCGTTTGTGTCTGTTAATAAATATTCTACGAGATATCTTGCCCCAATCGGAAAACGACAAGTAAGCCTTTATTGTTTAAATTTTCGATCTAGTCGGAGCGCAGAGAATGTAATGTTTTTGATTTCCCATGTAATTTCCTTAATAACGGCAAAAAAAAAAAAAACAGGAATATTGTATGGTTCGGTTTTCTGTAATTTTCGATTATGTCTGTTGTTGTAAAATTCGATTAGAAATAACCATAGAGACGAGATAAAATGTTCGAAATATTCTGGCGATTTGTGAACTATTCGTAGCAATTTGTATTTTTAAGTTTTTTTTTTTTTTTTAGTTTTTATGTGGATTAAATTGTTTATTTTAACTACTCGAAAAAACTCAAGAGAAAAAAAAAGAATTACATTATAAAAAATATATTTTATTTTGATTTTAATTGTATTTATTTTACTTGTCGTCAAAAGCGTTCTCATCGTTACCAGTCTTGATGTTTTTGCGAACTGTTAAACACATAAAACCCCCAGTCGTACACGAATGAAAATAAGCCAAAACAAATACTGAGATTATGTAAAAACGTTCTGGCAAAAAAAAAAACACGAATTAATAGTTTTGACGATTAATACGAAATATGGCGCTAATACGTAACTCCAAAAAAATCCGATTAAATACGAAATATGTCAAAATATCCAAAATATGCAACAACAACAATAACAAAAAAAAAAAAAAACCATACACTATTAAACATTGTATTTGTATTAATATTGTTCCGAACGGATTTGCACATCACGCAGCATTCGTTTAGCTGCGTAGCAATATAAAAACGCAAATGCACGGACTTACGAGCCCTGCTAACAGATAACAGTGCGGGGGAGCGTTGCAGAGACACCGTACCCAATAAATCGCCTAAACAATTGATTAATGCGCAAATAGTTTAAAAAAAAAAAAAAAACCGATTACACACTGAAATCCTAACGGCTTTTAATAAAAAACAAATATTGTACACGTGCGCGATACCGTACTGCGGCGATAACCAATGATGTGCGCAATTTTTCGTGATAAGTCCAAATACCCGAACGGTTTGGATTTATTATCGTTAATCGTTATTTTCACTGTATTTTCGAAAACGCCCGGCCGCACGATTTCGCGACGAGCGGGATTCGCGGCGGTTTTTTCTTTTCTTTTTTTTTTTTTTTTTTTACCCAACTCGCGAATTTCGCAGGCGGTTTGCTCGCCGTAAGTGGTTAGCCTGTAAAATATACACTATTTGCGCATTAATGTTCAGACAGAGAACGTCCTCTCTGTATTCTATACTCTACTCTACGGTCCCGGGAGACCTCGGCAACAGACAACACGATTATTGTATGTATATATATATTCGACTACACGTTGGTTAGAAAATCGAAAACCGTACAAAGTCATTTCGCGTTCGCGCAATAGATGTACCACTAGCCTATGTGTTCTGTGCGACAGTGGTTTTCAAACGTTTTTCGGCTATGGTGCCCCTAATTTTTAAAAAAAATAATAATAACGTTTGGTCAGGTGGGGGACCTTGCGTCAAGTGTTTACGGGACGAAAACAATTTTGACCGGTTAAAACCGTAATAAATACACTGTTGACGTAAAAATAAATATAAAATTTTTCAAATACTATACACTCGTATGTATGTAGATTTCAAAAAAAAAACACCTTTTTACAGCCAAGTTGTTAAGAATCTTTTTGCGCATCTATCGCGGTAGTTTGTGGTTATGGAACATTATTCTTTTACCCGCTTAAAACGATTAACGGGAATGACATGTATTTACAATGTTTTTTTTCCTTCCATTTGCACGACGATGATTGAGAACCTTTTTCGGTATCGCGACACTGGTCGACAAAGTTCGACAAGAGCACGGCGAATGCCAAAAGCCGGACCGAGCAATTTTACAATTAAACGAACTACTGTTTTCAGTATTCGAATAATACAAATTTAAACAAATTTATAGAAATAACCGTACACACTCCTTCTGGGAATACTGTTCTGCGAACACAGTTAAACGCTTTAAAAGCTTATTAGAAAATAAAAACAAAACCGACAGACCGTTCAAAATTCTTTTTGTTCTACGATCAAGTGGGGAGACCTTGCGTCAAGTGTTTACGGGACGAAAACAATTTTTACCGGTTAAAACCGTAATAAATACGCTGTTGACGTAAAAATAAATATCAAATTTTTCAAATACTATACACTCGTATGTATGTAGATTTCAAAAAATAAAAAAAAAAAACACCTTTTTACAGCCAAGTTGTTGAGAATCATTTTGCGCATCTATCGCGGTAGTATGTGGTTATGGAACATTATTTTTTTTACCCGCTTAAGACGCTTAGCAGTAATGACATGTATTTAAATTGTGTATGATAAAACTCGTAAATACACCACCGTCAATAATTGTACTATAGTACAATTGGCATTTGTCACTGGCTGACAAAAAAATGCTAATTGTCGGCCGTCCCGCAATCGGTAATTATATTTTAAAATTTTAAATAATTTAACAATTAAACTACGCTTTGTGCTTATGGAGCAACTGTAGTTATATTGGTGTACTGAAAAGTTGATACGCGTGGTCGCCGTTTGTGTGACGATACGATGTTTTATGTTAATAACGCCAAAAAAAAAAAAAAAAAAAGATGCAATTTCAAAGTATAAAATCATTGGAAAAAATGGCCAAAAGGGCAAAATAAAAGTGTCCCATATAAATCCTATGCGGGTACGGAACAAATGTATAAAGCGAAAATGCCTAAAACAATCCGAACTCTAATCGAAATTTAACTATATGTGCTATCGTTATTGTTAATGTAACGCAGCCGTCTGTAAAAAAAAAAAATATCATTTTTTGGGCCACAAATAATACGCAACAATGGAGGAACACTGCACTTGCATTATTGGATATATACTTACCTATTTAGAATAACGCGAGTAGAAAGTGTATGTTGTAATATTTTGGAATTGCCTTTTTTTTTTTTTTTATAGACGATAGTTTCTCGTACGTATAATAAATAATTCAATATTGAGTAGAATAAAAACCATAAAAAAAAAAAAAAAAAAAAAAAAAAAAAAAACAAACAAACTCTTGTTGATTCCGGCAGCGTTATAATAATATTATATGGCATCTCGAGTGTTCGTTCACGTATAATTTACCGACAACCATAACCCTCTCCGCGGCTGAGAATACGCAATTTGTGCATTTTTAGATGTTACCGACTACCGACAACTCTACTATTACAAAAACCTGACCAAAGGTGGAAATTTTTATTTGGGGGTTTGAGGGTGATAAGCACCTTATAAGTACTCAAAACGTAGCCTAACAGAGAAAATAGGCCCCTATCAAATATACTCAAATATTATAATATTTAACCTACTCGTATCTGTAATTATATAGAATTTCCAAAAAAAATCATACTTAGGTTTTGCACAAAAAAATGTTTGACATAGGCACAGTAAAATATTTTAATAAAATATCAGCCCATTCTAAAATTATGGCAATTTCACGCCTATGAACATGGACGTACTATACGAAATTATTTTCTCGTCGCGTTATGACAATAATATTAGCACTTATCATATTTTGTGAACCCGTCGAAATAATTTTATCCTGGTCTTAGGGTTACATGAACCCTCCGGGCCGGAACTAAGGGATGATTTTATCCCAGGCGTAAAATGTTCAGGGGCGTATTGGCGTATTTTTACTGATTGATACTTTTTTGATTTAATTGTTCAGTATCCTAAGAGACTATGAGACAAACTGCATATATATAAGGGTCTGAAGGGGATGGAGGCGAACGCCGTATAGAATTTTTTTTAAAAATATCGTCCTCGGAGGGCATCCGTACGCCCTACTTTTTATCGTTTGATTATCAATCTACGCGCAATTCGCTTTTCTATACATACCTATAACTAAATACTATGTTTAGTTGAAAAGTAAAAGTTTAGTTAGTTTTTGTTAATAACATTTAACTTAGCAAAAAAAAAAAAAATAGAATCTTAGAAAAATACTTGGTTCCCTGAAAGTTATATATGTTTCTTTTTTCTTTGTACATATGTGGCATGTACATTAACACTATAAAATTCAGAAGTACAAAATGCCTATATGAATCTGGAAACGGGTAATTATAACAAAGTGTAACATTTACATTATTATTGCCCCGAAAATGTGTAACTCAACTTAGTCACTGGTATTAATCTATATTTAAAAATTAACTTAAATTTGGCTTTATTTTTTTTTTTTATTAAATGTTAGTGAAACTTAACTAAAACTAGTTAAAAAAAATTGTTCAACTTGCCTAGCTTTGCTTATATTCGTGCCTTTGCGCAGATCACGTCATTAAACCGTATAATAATAATAATAATATAAGACGTACCTCCTATAGGTATGTTGCGGTGAAAACTTTTCTCGTATTAAATAAACCATCATAACTTTTTCTATTTTTTTTTTTTTTTTTTTCATTTTTTCTCTTCCTCTTTTTCGTCTTTTCATCGTTTTCTTTATATATTATAATAATATTATTAAATGAATAAAGTTTTATTTTTTTTTATTTTCTTGTTGCCGTATACTTATCGCTGTATGGTCGTTATTCTTTAATGCGTATATACTTGTACACACACACACACACACACACACACACCACTATACTTACTTTTCTCGTATTACAATCGATTCAGTTTTGTGATTTATTTTCTAATTTAATTACCATAATCCCGCCAGACATCATAAGTCGCGCAATATATTAGATATTTATTATCTAATTTAGTTCCCTGCGTTTCCATACTCGTTCGTCGTCCGTCCGAACGTAATATGATGATATATATATATATTTACTATAGTCTAGTCGCTGGGCGTAAATCGTACAAACGAAAATTGAAATACGTACGTGCGTCCGAAAATTAAATAATTAAATGTAAAAGTTGCTCGTATTGTGTTTCCGCGTGGAAACTGCGCGCCGGGCAGTGGAGAATACTACGAGTTGGGAAAAAAAAATGATTCGATTTTGTAAAACTATATTGTTTACAACTCGTTTATAATAATATGATGCGATATTACTGCAGCATAAGCCGTTTGCCGCACAAGTAAAGTTTACTCAAGTCTGTTCATAAATATTAATTTCAATGCGAAATCCGCGGAACGAGTTTGAATTGAAACGCGCCGTACTCCTGCAGCTCTATAAACGTAATCAACATAATTTCTCGTTCAAACAACACGACGACTTTTCCGTTCGTATATAAATAATATTTATAAATGTTCGGTGTTGTGCGTATAATATTATTATAATACGGGCGTATATCACGCAGACGTACGAAAACAACCGTAGATTATTAGCCCCGACCGGCTACGGGCTAAATCCGGAGCTTACCCCGCCATCTTAGCCGCATTTTATTATTGTCGAGTGGAACACCCGCTATCGGGTACATCGTGAACCATATGTGTTTGCGCCACGAATTACGTGATGTGTATTGCTGACATGAAAACCGTTTGGAATTAATCGGCCGTCAATGTCTGCAGTATCGCTGGTTTCATGGCGTAAAAAATAACACCAACACATTTCATGGGTTAATCAATGCAACGTGCGCATTTAGTAGTACGGCTGCTGACCGCACGGCCTCCCGCCAGTGATCTCCCCCCTGTTGTTCGCCCGTGATAACGGAAAAGCAAAAATCCACGGCAGAAGTGAACGCGATTTTCCGCTTCTGATCTGGTTGTTGGACGCGGTTTTGCATAAAAAAAAAAAAAAATAAAAACCTAGGGTTGTTTTCGCGTAAGTTCCGACGCGGACGAGCGCGGATTGTGTGGTGGCCTCAAGACCCGGGACGAAGCGATATGCCGGAATATTTGAGGTTATGTTTTCCTTGTCAGGCGTAACCGTCAATGTATAATTTGGATTTTGCGTTTTACTACAATATTATTATGATGTATCGATGTGGATCCGTAATAATATTAATATTATTTGTAATACACGTATGACGTTAAACGGCTTACAACGGTCAGCAGAAAACTCGTCTGGGTCGATTGACCGAACACGACCGACGCGGACGATTCGCCGGCAATCAATACACTGTTATATTATGAACTTATTAAAAGAATCCACGACGAATAAATAAATTGTGAAAAACACACACGAATTAGTAAAAATCATACAGCTATATTTTCGTATTAAGTGAATTACAATGTTAAAGAAATTTATATATGTGCAAATAAACGAAGGATCGCAGCAAAAACCCCCATCTGCCCGACAACGACCTGTCGTACAATTTCTGTAGATCGTCTGGTAACCAGATACCTTATATTATAACATAATATAATCAGGGGTTCGTTACAAAAAACGTAAAAAAACAAAATATGCGTTAAAAAAAATTGTCGCGTAAAAAACTAAAATTATCACGATACGGCGATAATGTGTACGACGCGACGATCGCCATTGTGTACTGATACCAGTATACCTGTATACCAACCATATTTTTTTTTTTTAAATTCGCCACATAAAACATTTTCTTCGGTGTACAATATTACGTTTCACGTATTATTTGGTTATTATTAATAATTGTCTAAAGCAGCGGAAAAGGAAATGGCCTCGGAGTAGTAAGTAAACTAGGCCCCCTAACTTATATTGTCTATTTTTAATAATTAAAACTATGCACGTAACATTTCAAATGTAAAATACTATGAAACCACAAATGAAAATTATTAACGGACAATAAATTAATAAATGTACAAGGTAAAAAGGAATTCCGGTTTAGTATTACTTAAAAAATTAAAATTATCGGATTATAATACATTATTTTATTTAAATTACACGATTTATCATAATTTTATTAATACGTATTTAATTAAATTCGTATCATTTTCTACGTACATTTTTATTAGCAAATTGATCTATCAGTTCACTTGAATCCAATTTCGAAGCTAAGTCCGACGATATTTTTTAGATAGTTTTTGATAGCCGTTCGATAATAATTGACCCGTTTGATAAACGTCTTTTGCCGTTTTATCATTCGATTTTAATACGGATTGTCACTGTGTTTAAAACACGTACGATTTGGAACATTCATTATTTTCGATACGCGTACGTTAACGTATTCGATTATTTTAAGGAAACAGTTTTTAGTGTCCTAGACCCGAGGGCCCTCGGAGTTCTACGATTGCTGCTACTCCACTGCCTAAAACGGTCAAGTGCGACCGGCGTTTATAATTCTGTGCATTTGCGTATTATTATTATATATATTTTTTTTTTTTCACTCTACTTATTAGGTAATGGCTTTGATTTAGGTATATAACGTATCGATTCGATTGGATTCGATATTGACACGGGCAATAAATACCTGTTTTGGAAAGCAAAACGAATGACTAATGTCCATCCTTAATAATTCCTATATATATATATATATATATATATATAAAGCAAAAACATTACGTAATATTATATTTTGGAAACGGGGCGAAGATCAATGGTTCGCATTAAAGTTAATAATATTTTAACGCCGCCGACAAGCCCGTCGCGCCGCCAATCGTGATGTATTTCCCAGAGTAACGGCACTTTGAAAAATTAAAAATTAATAGCTGCAGCATAAAAAAAAAAAAAAAAAAAAAAAACTCACGGCAGGTGATCGATTTTCCATATACCCATTGAACATATATATATATATATATATATAGTAATAGTCGACGTGGAAATTGGTAATAATACAAATTGGTATACGAATTGATATTAATTACGACGACGACGACGTAACTGCTGTTTATTTATTTATTTGTCTTTGTGAATTATAGTGGTGGTATTCAATATTAATACTTATTTATTTGACGAGCCTTTAAAACGCAATTTCGGGGCAACATAATTAAAATTAAATATGACATAACGAACAGAAGAAAAAAAAAAAAGAAAAAAATAATAATAATACTAATAATAATCGTCGAGAAAAGTTAAGTGCTTGGGAACACGAGTAAGAAAAAAAAAATAATAATAATAATAATAAATAATAAAAATAATGGATTACGAAAACGACGCGGGATAATATTTTATTCAAAACCCTACGGCCCTCCCCTATATTATTTATCGGTAACCCAACCGCAGTAACCGCATCGGGTTATAATTAACTTGTTTTCATTACGATATTTCCGAAGAATGAAAATAAAATTACGCGTAGTTATTACCCGCCCTCTGTGCCTGTCACGTTTTTTTTTTTTTTTTTTTGCTTTTCTTTTTTAAGTACGACTCCTGTAATTTTGCGTTGTATACACACGACAAATATTAATCAAATACGTACTTCAGACGGGCCTTTTTTCTTTTCTTTTTCTTTTTTTTTCTGTGGCATCGATGACGGGCCAGGAACTTGTCTCGCGGCATTGCTTCCGGCCCGCCACCATCGTTTATTAAAAAAAAAATTCATCAACAATTAATGTAATGCAATGCATAAAATTCCGTTTACCCATTCGCGGGGCGGACTCACAATTTCCTTAACCTAGTTTACAGCAAACGATAATATACAAAGTTCTTAAGAATAACGCTACATATACTACTGTACAACCTGACATCTTTTTTTTTTTTTAATTTTTATTTTTAAAATCGGCAATACCCCCGCGTCCCGGAAACACCGTGAGGCACTACTTCGGCAGGCGGGTCGCCATCATTTATTAAATAAACGAAATTACAATTAATCAATTGGTAAAATCCCATTTTCCCATAAGGCGGGACGGGCTCACATAAAATATGTTACAGCGATTCTTGCTCTACCGTGGGGATGGGCAATAGCCGGGCCGGCGCTCACTTGCTGCCCTCACAAACTGTAGAGGGGACACTTCCTACCGGCGGTCCAGCGACCACGAGGCCCCGATCAACGACGACGGCGGTGCGCCTGTAGGCGGCGTCGAGGGCTTGGCGTTGCCGTTCGGCCGACTCCTTTTCCGCGATGACGGTCTCTGCGAAGTCGACCACGGCTTTCCAACGATCTGGGGATTCCAACATGAGCGACACCAAGTCGCCCGGTTCGAAAGGACCGATCCTCCGGACCAGGCGCTCCCTGGACCCCGTCAAACGCCTCGCAGCGCATCAAGGTGTGGAGTGCGTCGCCGAGGCGAGGGAGGCGGGTCGCCATCATTTGTTTAACAAAATGAACACGTACAAACGATACACAAAATAAAATCCCGTATTTCCCTTCGACGGGGCGGGCTCACATTATTGGTGTACAAAGCTTCGCGTCCCTACCGGGGAATGGGCAGTAGCCGGGCCGAAGCCCACTTGCTGCCCTTACACTAGTAGGCGGGGACACTTCCTACCGGCCCCACGGCCGGCGGTCTGTCGTCTGCGGGGCCGCGATCAACGACGGCGGTGATGCGCTTGAAGGCGCGTGCCAGCGGCGTCGAGGGCTTGGCGTTGCCGTTCGGCCGACTCCTTTTCCGCGACGACCGTCTCTGCGAAGTCGACCACGGCTTTCCAACGATCTGGGGATTCCAACATGAGCGACACCAAGTCGCCCGGTTCGAAAGGACTTATCCTCCGGACCAGGCGCTCCCTGTACCCCGTCAAACGCCTCGCAGCGCATCAAGGTGTGGAGAGCGTCGTCGTCCTCCTCGTTCTGCTCACCGGGAAAACCGCAGCGAGAACACCTGGGGTGCGGAGCACGCCCGATCCGATGAAGGAACGAGTTAAAGCATCCGTGCCCCGTGAGAAGTTGAGTGAGGTCGTCGAACCATGCGGTCTTGTAACCCACCGCACCAGCAAGTCCGGGGTAATGAGCGTGCGCGTTAGCGCGTGTCCCGCGGGCACCTCCGCGCTACGGATCCGGAGCGCCCATCTGGTCGCGACGCGGATCGCTAACGGGCGGGGTTCGTCGCCTTCCGTCGTAGTCCCCAACGCGCGCAGAGCTTCGAAAGCCCTGCACCTACCAGAGGCCAACAGATCGACAGGGGGTAGTCCCGCAACGATTAACGCCGCCTCGTGTGAGACGGTCCTGTAGGCGCACACGCTCCGGAGAGCCGCAAGCCGGAACCGTGCGGTCTCGTAACCCACCGCACCCGTACAACTCAAGCCTAACTCAAGACTAACTCAAAGCTACGTTATTTACAATAGCAGTGGGCTGCGTTGCTGCGACGGCGGCCGCTGCTGCTGCTGCTCTGTAGCCTCCTGCCGCCTTCCACTGACGCTCGGCCTTGCTCCTTGCAGCACCTCAGACGGGCCTTATACAAACGAAATACCAACCCGACTGATTACCCCCCACACCCATGGGGGCGGGATGTATTTCGAAATATACAATTTCCGATGGTTTGACAATTGAACGATTAATAATTATCGATTATCACGCGTGCGTACGCTAAACTAAACCACAATTTTTAAAAAAAGGAAGAAAAAAAAAAAACGTTGATCCGACGAAAATATCCGCATGTCGATTTCATATTTTCATAGGAATCATTTCGATTGAAACGCGTTTCCATAAAATTATTCTGTTGCGTTCGCCGCACATTAGATATCTATAGCCGAGTAAAAAGTTTTGTTTTTTTATCGGTTTTATACATTGGTTTCACGGGCAAATAATACGGTTGTCATCTAGAAAACGCCAGCGCGACTTTTCGACATTTCCGGCGTATTTTACACGTTTCGGGTCAATTATGTTGCACGGTTGTGCGGATATTGCGCATATTCTGTACAATAATTTATTTTTTTTTTTTTAATTCTACTGTTCATTAAAACAATTGACGGCGGAACGAAATAATAATGCCAAATTAATGTTTGATAGAAATAATACAAATAATAATGTCCCGGACGTATTTTTCACCACGGTTAGCCCACTGTGGGAAGTGTAGAAGGTAAAAATCGTTGCAATTAAAAAAAAAAAAAACAAAACGAATCCGAGCGGTGTAGTATTAGTAGTTTTAACCGTGATTTTTTAACCGGAAATCAACGGAAATAAAAATGATATATCGAAAATTACTGTCGGTTTTTTTTTTTTTTTTTTTTTTTTAATTTTACATAAAAACTGTTGGTAATCTGGATATTATTTTTTCAAATAGTGTATCACCGTGAAAAAAATCCACATCTTACGAGATACGAATAATTTTGACAATTTTTATTAACCGAAAAAGTGTTTTTCCGAAGGAAAAAAACAAGAACCTGAGGTGTTTGTAAAAACGTTTCAAGTAAAGTGCCGCGGGGTAAAAATGTCGCATCATTCATAAGGCACTGCGTAAAAAAAAATCAGAGTATTTGCCTGACTAAAAAAAAAAAAAAACAAAAGTGTTTTTCGAGAGGGGGAAAAAACCGAACACACATTTTAGTAAATCTCCGTGTAGCTTCGCCCGCTACGACCACAGTGTATAATCGAATAACATTGATTACGACAAATTTATTTTTTTTTATTGGTGCGAATTTTTTTAACTAGTTTTCCCTAGTAATGTTATAACTAACAAGTAGGGATAAAAAGGCCATTTTTATTCCACCCAGACATACGTAGAAAATCTGGGCATCATATACATTGCCCGGAAATTGTGTTGCATTCCTTGCATTTTCGGACAATCGTTTTTTTTTTTATCGGACATTTATTCATGATTCGCAGGCAATATGGGAACTTAAAAAAAATTATATTTATATATTCTATATCATTGAAACAATGTAAAATCGGAGAGTCGGTGGCAATAAAAATCGCAGATGTTACGGTTTGGTGATATTATAGTAGTCATATTGTCAGGTATTTCTACAATACATTAGTTTGATTGTTTTAAATATTAATTTGTTGTGGAACAATTTTTTTTTTTTTTTTTTAGCTAATAATACTACGTATGAATGTGGAACATCAAAAGGCCGCCTTGCGAATGCATATGACCGGCAAACTAATAAATAATAAGAAAATATAAAATCATTATTTTATAATGTTGAAATAATATTAATATTCGACTTGTATTTAATCGTTCGGTTCTTTTTGTATGCAAATACATTACGAGTATTTATACTTATACCTTTGACGATAAATTGTTAATGATGCGTTACGATCGTTACAAAAGAAACTTTCGGGCGGTTTAAAAAAAAAAAAAAAAAAAAAAAACATAAAATATTGTACGCTACACCTTTGTGATTGTGTAAAATTAATTCCCGGGCAATGTGTAGTGGCAATTGTTACGTCTGACCGCGTACATTGGTCATTTTCTGTACATTTTATCCCGTAAACATGTACGCACGGAAATATATTTTCGCGTCGATATAATTGTGAAAACCCTCGTAATATACCGGCGGTGTCGTATTTTCCACCGTCCGGATATTATTAATACGCAAAGCAATTTCCGCAAAAAGACCGTCTTCGTTGACCGTGTTGTATACATATACGATTTTAGAGACCACTCGCGTCATATTGCGGTGTTCGACAACACACTGTAAATACGTAATAATGTACGCGCTTGGGAATTGGTTTCCTTCGAAACTATTACCGCGTAAATCCTGAAAAATTGAAAATGAAAAAAAAAAAAAAACGACGCGCGACCCGCATTTCACAACGCTCTAAATCCCGCGGTCCGAATCCGGAACGACCGACGACGGTTGTTCGCTGATATTCACGACTAATAATAACGATAATAATAGGCCTGCATTCCGTCGTCCGATCTCCGCCTATAAATATAAAAAAAAAATCGTCGCGTGCCGTTTGAAAACAACGGTCACGATGATAATAATAACTATATTTATTAAACGCTAAAAGAAAAAGAAAAAACACTGGTATCTATAAAAATAACAAGTCGATCCTGCTACCAAGCCCGCGAATTTAGACTATTTTTTTTTTCAATTGCAACCGGGCTTAAACCTTTCGGCTGGTGCTGGAGTGTCACAGCTATGTCCTACAACGACCCTTCAGGTGATAGCTGCTCAACATCCTGTTGCCCTGGCTAGACCCCTCCTTTATATATGCGGTCGGCTCGGCACTAGGTGGTGGACATCACTACTTTCTCCTTATTACTGCGTCCCTCTGAATCCGATGTCACCTTAACCGTACGAGAGGTCCGCCACTGCGCTTCTCTCTCCGTTAACGGGCCCCCAAGTGGTTAATAGTCCCGATTGCACAATGGGTTCCATGCCTGCCCGACTTGATTTTATCGCTTTTTTACGAGTATTTAATTAAAAAATTACTCGCGAGCACAGAGTCCGTAACAATATATATATATATATATATATATACAAGGTGCGGCAGAGCCGACTGACGAGTTTTGATGGGCTATAAATAACGAACAGTAAAACTTAGAGAAAAGGTTTTTTTTTTTTATTTAAATCAGTATTCAATCCCATATTTAAAAATTATTTTTTTGAAAATTATATCTCCAAGATGGCGGCCGTAAGCATTGATAAACTGTTGTAGACGATTTCTGAAGCTCTCATATGATTTTCGGCACATTTCGACTGGTATGACCTCGACTTCCACGATGATTATCTGTTTAATTTCTTCTATGGTATGTGGGCGATGTCTGGAAACCTTATCCTTAAGGTAGCCCCAGAGGAAAAAATCGCACATGCTTAAATCTGGGGATCGTGCTGGCCAGCCTATGTCTCCTCTCAGAGAGACTAACCGCCCAGGGAAAATTTGTCGCTAGACAGCAAGCGAAATTCTAGCTATGTGCGCTGTAGCTCCGTCTTGTTGAAATCATACATCTCCCAAATTATATTCTTCAGCCATGATAAATCTTCGTGAAGAATTGTCCTCAAAGAACGGTCTTTGATTCCCATAGCTACAGCGTGTTTCCGGGCTGAGCGTCTTGGTGACTGCTCAATTGACCAATCGAACCAACTGCACATATTCGGAGGTTCTTACCGTTCTGGGTGTTCCGTGTCCAAGTCTACTTAGGGCACTTCGAGTTTCTTCCAAACGCGCCGCATCCACAATTTGATAGTGTTAGCGGAAGGAACAGATTCAGCACGTGGAATGCCGCCGAAGTGTATACGAAAAGCCCTTGTGTAGTGCTCGTCGTCTTTCGGAAATTTTGGATGTTTAGAAATCAACGATCGCGCGAATTCTACGACAAGAACAGTTTTTGCGAGAACAAGCTCTTGGCCAAGTGGCAGCCCGGAAAAGGAAACGGAGAGGGCAAAAATGCAAACGTAGACGAGGCACTGACTCAATGGTTTACACTGGCTACTAGTCGGGGCGTTCAAGTGTCGGGTCCAATATTAAAAGCTAAATCTGAAGACCCCCCGCAAGGAAATTTGTATTAATAAAAACATAAAAAATCAGTTTTTCAATAAATTTATACGTTTTTTTTTTTTTTTTTCATTTCGGATTATTGGGACAACCGCTTTATTGGAACAGAATAACATGCAACCGATGTGTCTCAATAAAGAGGAATCTTTTGTATATATATATATAACCATTTGATTGTATTGTTTTCGAGAACGTGTTGCGCGATAAAAAAATAAAAAAAATACCGCGATTTATCAGGACGATAATATTATTGGAGCTCATCATTCCTGTATTCCCGAGGGCACTGACGAAAAATTGCGCGCCGTCGGCCCCTAACCTAACCAAATTTAACGACCGAACATTGAACATAGTGGTCGACTATAGGTAATTTAAACGGATTTTCTTTAAAGAACAAAAAAAAAAAAAACATTTCCGTTGCTTTAACGAAATCAGTCCCGTGCCGTCGTCGCGAGTAGGCGCCCCCCCATTAACGTAGAATTTATTACTAAATAACGTTAAACGACATATTTTTTTATTACGAATGCAAGTTCCGCTCAAGTTGTTAATAAAAAGTTATTTTATAGCTGCACCTCGTAAATACGTTTACTGTGTTTAATGTGTTCTGAAAAGTGCATATAATATTTAGAGGACGTGATGCCCGCACGTGCTGTCACAGCCTTGCAAACGTACGGTATGGCAAAATTTCGTCCGGCGGGGCCGTTTTTAGTGCTGTTCGTTTTGACATTAGAGCGAACTGACCACATGTTTAACAAACAGAAATAAAATAACATTATCTGTGTATGTACGTCGATTTTTTTTTATTTTTTTTTTTTATCGATATTCCAAGTTTTTAGCGAAATATAATCGTTTTTAAATCGTGATATTTCATCGCACACACCTCAATCTAACGAACGCGATGATAACAGCACCGGCCGTGATCAAATTTTTTTTTTTTATTATCAAAAACATATTCGCTTCGGCCCATTTTTACCGCAGCATCTAATAATGTATTATTTTAATACGAGACCGATTCGACGTGTGAGGGTTGGAATAGAAATTCAAAATTGTCGTCTTTGGACGAATTTCCGTGGCTATGACTCAAGTACCTATGTATAACATGTACATTTATTTTCTACGATATTGAGGCCGGGGAACAAATCATTTATCGTCACGGAGCAATGTCTGATAACGATTTTTATACTTCCGAGAGATGATCATTTTTGCCCGACATTGCCGGATGTTGAACAATCAAAACCGAATATTTCATCGATTAAACAGAATCGCTCTGTACACGAGGTCTGTTCACAAAACGTACCGGGATAAATTTAATTACGGCTAATCCACACACGATAACATTTCAAATTGTAAAAAGACGTATTCCCCGTGAATAAGTGAATTTTTTAAATAAAACAGATAAGTCGCTTTTTTATCTCAGTTTAATATTACACGTGGTTAAATCCAGTCGGTTTTTTACGTTCGCCGTTTTCGGCATGACCGGAATTAACGAACGACGAGTGCGCGTCAAGTTTTCCTTGAAACTTGGTAAAAATGATGCAACGGAAACGTACGGAAATGAATAAAACCGCTTTTGAGGATGGTTCGTTAACGAGTGTTTTAAACGTTTCATGGACAGTCGGCGGTCAACCGAAGACGATCCACGTTCTGGAAGACCGTCGACGACATCCAGAAACGACGGTGTGGCGACAATTTGCGAAAAAGAATGCGAAATGTCCGACGATTAACAAAGCGAATCTCAATCGGTTTCTTGTCTTGGAATTGTACAGGAAAATGTACACATGAGAAGGTATTGCGCTGACAAATCCGTTCCGCGATTGTTCACCACCGACAATGCACCGGCACATTTATCGATGTCGGTACGTGAATTTTTGGGTTGATAAAAAAATTACTGCGGTCCCGCGGATTCTCCCTGATCTCCTGATCTGGAGATCAGTGCGATTTTTCCCTATTCCCAAGACAAAAATCTGCGCTTAAAGGACAACGATTTCTAGATGTAGAGGAAATCCATGCGAACGCGGCAACAGAACACATAGCTTCAACTTCGGAACAGTTTCAAAGGGCTTTTGAAAAAATGGCAAGATCGCCCGGGAGATCGCTGTACATCGTCCGGCCGAGAGTATTTTGAAGGGGACGTCTTTAAACAGTATTTAACTTCGTATTAGTAATTATTAAAAAAAAAATAATATCCCCGGTAGTTTTTTGAACAAGCCTCGTATGTCGGACAATTACACGTCGGCGATTCGTACGGTAACGATTACGGCGGTCGGTTTAGTCCGGGACCGATAATATTTTCATCGTGCCACCGCCGATAAATAGCCGGCAGTCCAATAGCAGGCGAACAGTGCGCACAGTGATTACCGTGTGCGCCTGATTTTAAAATCAATTCGGAGGCAAACGCGAATCCCGTTGGAGTTTTCGCGAGACAATATGGGCAATCTATAAGTTTTTGGATAGTAAATACGCTTTTGTGCGATTTATTAAGAACGTTTTGCATATAATATCATTGTCGTCGTTTTCCGCATCGGTAGGTGCTAAAATATATATATATATATATATATATATATGGGTAATTAAATACGGAAAACGTTCACGCCAAGCGCTAAGCGTATAAATGTGCCTTTAACGCCCTCGAAAAACTTTAGTCTCGTACAATAACGTATAATATTCGCGCCCACGCGCATAATGCAATTTTAATATAGGTATTTGGTTTTTATTATCGTGAACCGATTAATTAACGGCTCGGTAGGGCGGTTCGGACGGTTCAAGTACACAGTTCAAGTAAATATCAATCGATTTCAATATCATTGCGACGACAAAACGATTTCGGTTCCGTATAGGCTCGGGAAAACTTTAAATCGGCATCAACCCGCAGGGTAACAATGGGAAAACACCGTTTCCCGTCGCACAGCATTTGTCTCAAAAACGGGAAAAGATTTTACATCGGGCGCGCGCGTGTCTGTTGTACAGTTCTATACGAATACCCGGACAATAGCGGCCGAACAACGTTAGAAATTGGATAAGCGTCCGAAACGCGGGTCTATAGTAGATGGACATTGAGTTAAGATAGGGATGTGTTGGATGGACTGAGTGACGAAGTAACAAAAGTACCGGACGAAAGGTGGTCGGACCTATTGAAACGTTTAGTGAATAGGCGAAACTGAGCCAATGGATACGGGCCGCACATTTACGACACGAGGGATCGATTAGTGCGGGGTGCGTGGAAGTAAAAACCCAAAGAGGAACACCGCGTCCGAAACACAACAAAATCCGACAAATAATAATAAAAAAAAAAAAAAAAAAAACCAAAGATGCCGGGGCGTACGTACAAATAATTAAAATATCGGATGACAGTGGAGCGTGGAGTATGTGCCTAAATCCGATCTACAGATTGAAAACTATAGGAAGTAAGATAACTACAGCGAATACATTCCAATCGTCAATCTCAATATTTATATTAACCATTCAAATATTTTATACTTTGCAATACGTAATAAAAAAAATCAAGGATAATGGGGTAATATTTAATATTTAAAAATAACATAGAAAAGAATATAACATCAAAAAAGCATTTGATATTTTATTGAGAAATTCGAGAGTGATATTTCCTACATAACATGTTCACACGAGGCGACTCTTAACTCCTCTTTGACGTTAACTAATCTTTCCCTTTTTTTTTTTTTATTATTATTTCTCGCAATACGGAAAAAGTTACTTCATATAAGTACGGTGTTGAAAATGGTAACAACTCGGAAACAGCTAATTTCGATAAACTTGAATATCTTTTTTTTTTTTTGTGTGTGTGTGTGTATCTAAATTCCGGCTAGCTCGAGCTCATTAAACTTCAATTGAATTGTACGATCGTTTTATAATCCTGCAAGCACTTCTTCGCACTATCGATCGCTATCACACGGATTACAATCACAACGACGATAATGGTAAATGTCGATTACGAGTAACTTAAATTTTAATCATCACAGAAATTCTATCAAATACATCATTCATTCATTTACAAAAATGTTTTTAAATGTCCGGGTACATTTCGTGTCATTCGATATAATTCGCGACACATTTGCACTTGTTCGACGACACGCTGGTCTATATATTACGGAAGAATAATTTAACTGGAATTCAAATCGGTCGAATAATCCAAGGCCCGGAAATATTTCAAAGCGGTAAACGCAAAACGCTACCCGTGCGTGTATTACAATATTACGCTCGCAGCAAACGTATTACGATCGAAAACGTTCATAGCCGTAATATTTCGCAATAAAAATGTTAAAACCGTCGATAGGTTACGGATTCGTTAAAAAAAAAATTTATGTCTGGGCGCCAGCGATCGACATCGGCCGAATGGTACGACCCGCTCTTTTTGGCGCGTCGGTTTACACTAATTGTATTCGGTATGGTCATTATTGTTTTTTCTCCAGACCTTAAAATGCGTGTAAATAGAAAAAAATATTAAGTGGTACGCTTTTAATTTTTAAAAAAAAAAAAACGAAAGACAAGTCATTTTCTTGATAGATGATGGGATTGAAAATGTTGTGTGGTTTTATTTTTTAACCTTTTCAAACTCGTTGCCAGTAAAGTCTATAATTGAAACAATAGTCCATTGAATAAAATATTTTTAACCGTATACAATACGTTTTGAGTAAACCGAATCGACCGGAAAGACATAATTATTATTTTAAAGAAACGTTTTATTTCATTGTTTATATTGCCGTAGTAAATGACGATTTGAATGTTTTTCCAAAATTTGAGCCTTTCAAAAAAAAAAAAAAAAAAATGCTTTTGGCCCTACAGTGAGGAATACGCGTTGTTTTTTTTTTTTTTTTTTTTACTATGATGACGTGGGCTTTTTAGTTTCTATTGAATTATTGTAAAAATAACAATAAAAAAAAAAAGAAAAACAAAAAAAAACCTGAACATAACATAGAAATCGTAAATATATGCAATAACTATGCAATCGAATTTTTTTTTTTTTTGTTTAATAAATATACAGGCTTCAATTACAAAAATTATTAACCTAATGAGGAGAGGGGTTACACATATTGTGACGTAATTTATACGGTGTTAATGTTGATTTTATGTGATACATCACGGTTTAAAATTTACAAGTTTTTATCTAAATCTACGAGTTTGAAGAATTCGAAAATATTGTCAGTGTTGAGGGCTTCTTCTGTCGATGACGGATTATTGAGAAGGTGGCTTTATTGCTGTGGGGTATTTGAGGCGGTCGATGATGATGTGTGCGATTGAGATGGGCACATCGCATAGGTCACACTAAGGCAATCGAATTAGCGCAAATGTGTGCCTACACACGTAAACCGTGTTATTATCTTAATCTACAATAAAAAAAAAAAAAAAAAAAAAAAAAAAAAAATGAAACGAATGTTTGGTAATCTTGGTAAACGTTGGTAAACCGTCGTACAGATATCCGTCAGTGGATTTACCCTCCGGGCACTGCCAACAAGTCGTCCGTGGTATTCACGGCAATGTGTTATTTATTGAAATCCGCGTCGAAACGTTTTGTTTGTCGGCGGTTTTCGAATTTTATTTCGCACATCGAAAATCCGTTGCTGTCTGTTGTCTAGCACGCAAGACAACGGTCCCGGGCCGTCCTCTCGGTTTATCTCGGGTTTTTTATGCGATTCCGAAGAAAAAAAAAAAAAATCGAACGAACGTATATAAATGTATATATAGTAACAAGAACCGTGCACGGCGGTTTTCGCACATTTCCGTTCTAGGTTTTCCATTGTCGCAGCAACGATCACACAATATATGTACGTCTGTACGTCAAATATTTCTAAAACCTATTGAACGTAAATTTATTTCAAATACAACACGATCGTTAGTAATAATCAGTTTGCCCGTCGAGTAGGAATAATTGAATATCCGACAATTGAATGGCTTGAATGGAGGTTAGATTATGATTAAGACGGGACCTTTCGTTTGGATTTTCGGACGCATTGGATATGTGATTTTTCTTCTTTACCTCCAACCACCCCCCCGTTATATTCCCGTAGAGACGGAAAAATCGAAAACCCGAAGAGGACGAACACAACGAAATAATAATATACGAGTACCTCCTACGTTAGTTTATAGGCAATTACGGAAAAAAAAAAAAAAAAAAAATGTTTGCATATTATTACGGCTTTCGTTTTTTTTTTTATTTTTTTTTTTTTTTTTTATTAGTCTCACGCACATCACGATAGAGTTTTATTATTATTCTGTTGAACTTTGAAATCGAATTATTATGTCCGGGGGACTCGACACACCCGAAACGAGAATTTTTTTTTTTTTTTTTTTATGACCACGCGCTAAACAACAATACCGTCGTCGACACGAAAATACCTCCCGTGCGCTAAAAACTGATTTTTCAGGTGTCACAAAATACAATAATAAAAATAACTGAAAAAAAAAAAAAATGCCAACGATCTACCGAAATAAATAAAAACACAATAATTATGTATTTTTCAACGTTTTGCCACGTAATCGATTGTAATCGATTTGATAGTTGGTCCCGTTGATACCGTTGACAGGATGGTTTTCTCTCTCTCTCTCTCTCTCTCTCTCTTTCTCTCGTCCGTTGCACCAACAAAACAAATACAAATCACTTTAATTATTCGATTCGTTTTGCCATACAAAATACAACCGAGCGTTTATATTGAACGGAAAACACCAAATTTGTCTTATTATTGAAAACGATAAGGCTGTTTCGACGTTTCACCTCCGGTGTGATTTCTTTTCGGTCGGTCAATAATTGAAAACGGCGCAAACGGATAGTCGACCTCAATACGTTTTCCGTATATTTGTCCGTGCCCGGGACAGACTACGGGATACCGCAAAACCGTACGTTTGGCACGCAGGATGCGTTTTTCGTGTCGACGACGACGACGACGACGATATGACGTTATCATTCCGGACGAATTATCCTCGTATCTGAACGGTACGTCATATAATATTTTAAGTCAGAGCTCCGCTGCGCCGGGTCCAATAAAAGTTACTCGCCCCGTATACACAAATATTATATATATATATATATATATTTATTTATTTATTTATATGGGTACGTGCAGCATATAAATAATAAATAACCGCGTTTTGAGTATTTCTCAGACGCGTTCTGTTAGGTATAGGTATATTATAGTAGTCTACTAAATATATATATATATTATTATAATACTCCTGGGGCAAAATAAGGCGAACGAGCAATAAAGTATTAAAAAAAAAAAAACGACGACGACGGAAAATCGTAAGAAACACTCACCGTATACTCGCCCAGCCGATAAAAATAAAGCTGTTCCAGACAGACGTATTGTCGTAAAACATCGTCTCCCTAAATATTGTATAATACGCGTTTATTTTAAGTATTATTATTGTAATAAACCTTTTACTGAAACCGGCTAACAAACATGCAATGAACGTTGTCAAAAAAAAAAAAAAAAAAACGTTCGATTAAATACGTTGTAACGAACACGATAGTTTCGGAAATTAAATTCATTTTTCGTTCTTACTGTTTCAATCCAAATCACAAATTGCGTTTAAAAATCAACAAAAACGGAAAATGTTCAACCGTGGCTGCGATCAAGCCTTATCACGGATATTGATAACGTTATCAACACACGGTATTTTCTCTCCAAATATTGTCTATTTACAAGTTAACAAAGGATGTATTGGCCGAAGCGCCTAAACAATTTATGGACTATGTGAAAATAAACGGTATTGTGCCTAGAAAAAAAAGAGCCTCTCAAACAATTACACCAGAGATTGAGAATTTAAACATACAATAGACAATTTAAATTTTAAGAGCTTAAATCAATTTTTACACGGTACTCTCTCTCTTGCGGTGGTCGAAGAATGATATTAAGCAGAGTAATTTAAACGACGCCGTGGTGTCCTCGTCGATCTAGTAACTTAGTACACCTTTTTTTTTTTCTTTTTTTTTTTGGTGGTATCGCGACCTACGTGGGGAACCTTCCCCAACAATCCTTCCCTCGTAAGTAATAAGTAAGTCCCGTTTACCCCTGCGGGCGGGGCGGGCTCACAGTGATTGTACAATAGTGTTCTTACAATGTAATAATAATAGCTAGGCTAGCACTAGTCTAGGGTTCTAGGCGGCCTTCTGGCGTTGACGCTCCTTTTCTTCGCTCGTCGACAGGACCTCCTTGATGAAGTTGCTTGTTTTCTCCCAAGCGGTCTTATCTTCCATCGTTCTCCCCACTGCCGTTTCCGGGGTAAATGCTCTGCCCACTGCCGTCTCCAGCTCCTTTCTTTGCCTCCACCAGCGGTCGCGGCGGAAGAAGGCGTGGTCCGCGTCGTCCACGGGGGCTTGATGGCAGTCGTGCCACTCCGGGGTGCCCAGCCTCCCAATCCTATGCAGGTACTGGCCGTGACCCGATAGGAATTGGGTGAGGTGGTAATTGGTGTCGCCAAACTTCCTGGATGCCCGAGACGCCACCTCCGGGATCAGTCTACGGGTCCAGGCGCCGGTTACGGTCCGTTCTCACTCCTCCTGCCACCACTTCCGCAACGTTCCAGCCCTTATCTCCTGCGCCTTTAACTTAGTACACCTGCCGTTTGATAAGACACATTTGATTTCGCGCCGAAACCGATCGTGTTGGTATTGTTACGTTGAAAACAAATCTCATTTGTCCCAAGATTATGTAAAACGAACATTGAATTCGTTCGTCCAGGATGATATTGCTTACTGTCCTGCTAGTATTCCGAACGTTGGATTATTGTTTATTACGACAAATTCGTATTTGAACTGATAGGTCCCGTGGAAAATACAGTTATTTATATTTCTCCTCCGTGACGATGTTAAAATGCACAGCCGACCCGACGGTGAACAGTCCGCATTTTACATGATTTTAATGTCTACACGGGTAAATCGCCTGTGTAAAATTAATTTTTGCCTTTTAAATATACAACGGTACAAACAGCTATTGTTATATTACCGTAGCCGTTCGAGACGGAACGGATTTCACGTGCTATTATAGTCCGCGTATTGTTTTACGGCCTATAAATCCGAATATTAAATTTATGCGAATAATTTCCGTACGGTTCGATATGAAAAAAAAAAACATATTTTTATACCGTATATATTATCAAATAAGGTGCGGGTATTAAAAACAACGAGAACACGTGATATTGCACGTGTCCGTATTTACACAGTACATTATTGTGGAGCAACACGCGCGTAATGTGAAAATCAATCGTCGAAATACGTTCCCTAATGCCCGCCGATATAATAATATATATATATATACCTACCTATACTTTATAATATAAATTTACGAAGTTTTTTTTTTTTTTCTTCTTCTTTATTTTCATTCTTCGTCAGTACCTATTCGAAAATCGATTAAGTTTGTTCTCTCGTGAAAATAAACGCGTGACAAAAAAAAAAAAAATAATAATAATAATAATAATAAATCCACTCGTATAATATACCTATAGAACGTATAATTTATACGGTACCTGATATAAAAATAAAAAATATAAATAAAAGGTAATGTTCGAAGACTTTATTTTCGTATTATATAATTTGTTTTCGTTAACGAGACGCAAACGACGTCTATAATATTTTACAATTATTACTATACGGGTATTATAATATTATTATACGGGTGGGGCGGGTGGAACGATGATCGATGGAATTGAAGACCCCGGTGCGACGACCGGATAATTCCGCTATTTTCGAATGTTCGCTATTTGACCGCATAATTTTAAAATGGAAATGTTTCCCTATGACCGGGGCGTGCAGCGATCGGACGTATCCGAAAAAATAAAAACGGTTTTTTTTTTTTTTTTTTTTTTTACCGTTTTCGATCGTTTCTAGACAATATATCAAAATGTGAAAACAGCCCTCGCGTCGGCTTTACACTCCGAATCCAAAATCATTTCGACGATTCGATATTATAAACTGCTTGCCGAATCGCACGACAACGCCCGTGTATGTAAACCCCCTATTCTTTTCCCTCCCTTTCCCGCCATCTGCTTTGCCAATCCTTTTACCCTAACATCCTGAGCCACTTTTACCATAAATAATATATTGCATTTACTTGCAAAGTTCGTGCATATCTTATCGTGTGTTGTTTTGTTAGTAAAAGTCTCGAGCGCTACTTAACCGAGTTTGATAAATAAAAATAAAGAAAAAGAAGGGAAAAAAGTAGCCTACCACCTCCTGGCTACGATAAGTAATCGAACAAAAAAAAAAAGTTCCATCGAAATCGGTTAAGTAGTTCTCGAGATTTTCGCTGACATACAAACACAAAACGTTTCCTCTTTAATATATTATAATATAATATATAAGATTTGGACGCGAGTGGAAATCGCTTACGGCTCCTGCAGACGGTTTTTCCGATTTGCTCCGATTCTGAAAACATCGAAAGTTATTTATCACATTTTAATGAACTCCATTACCCACCGATCTACTGCCCGACACCCGTTTTTACGCTATTTATGTATGTAAAGTAGGTACGCGCCTGACAAAAAATGTCAGTAATTACAGTGGTCGGATTTAAAAAATGAAAATCCGCTGAAATTTGTTTATAACGAGTACATTTTGAAAATCAAAAATTACATGAAGCGCTTAAATTCTTGTCAGGCGTATAGGTCTTTTTGACGAATATATCGTGGAGTTTGCAGGTGCCTTAAACACAATCGCTGTAAATTAATACGCGGGTAATTTATTGTCTAACAATAGGTTATTGTATTTCATTATTATTTTTTTATTCGTGTAGAGTATGCGTAATATTATCAAAAAATATCGTTCGGTGTTATTAATATTTTAATTAGTATTAAAACGCGAATAAAAATTAAAAAAAAAAAAAAAACGGGGTGACAATATGTATACGGCACGTGTAGACCGGCAACACAATACGTACTATCTATAGATTGAACGAAATATTATATTTTGTTTATTACTACAAAAAATTTCAATAAAAACTCCGGCAGGGGGGAAAAAAAAAAAAGCCAACGTCTAAAATGATTAATGAAAGACTGCGCCGCCAACCGGTGACATAAATTTTGTATTTTTTTTTTACCTTTTTTTTTTTTTTTTTTTTTGTATACTCGTATTATTATTTTTATTATTACTATATACAACGTATCCGTCGACGTTTAATTTTAAAATTGATTCTTCGACTATATATTATATAATATATAGTTATACAATAATAGTGTATTATAGTCTCGTTCGCTGCAGGGACGAATATCGTATAAAAAGTACATATTTAAATGTACGTTAATCATTTCGTTATACGAAATTGCAGTTTGACGACAACAAACGCAACAACGGAATCACCCTACTCGGAAGATTAATAATTTTATTGACAAATACGAGAGAAAGAAACGATACTTGTAATATTTTATACACGCCATCGGTGGCGTAGACGGGCATTTTTATTGGAGGCGGTATGCGTGTACAGTTATTATTTTTTTTTTTTTTAGATTAGGCACAGGGTGGTGCCCGTGCGCCCGGAGAAATTACCTGATTTCAATGCAATAAAAACTTTCTTTCATCAAAATTTCATTTCATTTATTCTATAAAATTATGTACAGTTTTCTTCCTGGGTCGGCTGTAGTGACCCTAAACCCACAACCAGTATAAGGCCCGGTGACTAGTGAGTTCTCCGGCAAACTGATAAGCACGTCGGCAACGTATTACCGTGGTATTCCCGTTGTTATCAGCGTGTCGAACGATTACCTATAACGTCATTAGAACATGTTATCTTATCAAATTGATAACAAAAGATAATCGTTTTTTTTTTTTCCTGCATCCGTCAGGCTAATATTTATCGATTGATAATAACAAATTATTTATACTTAAAAGCTCATCGGGGGATGGGAATTTATCTCCCATACACCTCTCCAACCCTCCCCCCCCTGTGTCTACGCCTATGCATACCATTTAGTGTATATATATAGAAATGTATATGCATAATATAAAAATCGAATTAAAATACAATTTCTAACGTGACCGCCGGCGCGGCGAGCCCGGAATAATATTATCGTTTGTTCAATAACGACATTTTTATGTAGCCAAATGAAATTCGGATTAGGCGCGAGCACCGCGGGACGATAATATTATTACGTATCAGGCGGGCCAAACCGATCGTTTCCGACTCGACTCTAAACCATAGTTTTGTATTGCCCGCGTATATAATTCACCTGACCCGGACTAAATAACCGGCGCCCGGTACGGCGGACGTGCGGCCTGTTTAGTAAGCCGGTAAATTCAAATTAAAACGGTGTTGGCCGTAAATATTTAACGGTGGGCGCCGCTCAAGAGGACGACGTAAGAATATGGACGGTGTGTCGTTGCTGTCTGGTTTCGGTGCGCGTACGCTTACGCGGTCTCCACGATTGTAATTCGTATTCTATTTAAGACAATTGCATTGTGCGTGTGTTCATCGCCGGTCGAAGACGTCGGCACGACGATCGCGCGTGGCATTTTGAAATAGCGTTTTAAAAGGAACACACGGGTCACCTGAGTGTACAATTTCGTACGGCGGAAATTTAAATTATCTCGTTTCAGAATTGCCGGTGCAATCCAATACGTCCAGTCTAGGGCCGTATTTAACCTTTTCGAGGCCCTGGGCCGCGGTATGACGCGACCCCTACGACTCGGACTGTTCGACTTGGGGTTACTGTTTTGCCGGAACAGGCAAACACGGGATGTGGCGATAGACAGACAAAAGTCTAGATCGATTTAAATAGTTTTTTTTTTTTTTTTCAATTTATTTTTAATTTACATCGAATGAATCGATAATTATAAAATAATCCACAGATGTAGCTCTTTTTTTTTTTTTTTTAGCATTAACAAGTTACGTAGTACTCGGAAATATATTTTGATTGAAGGAGGTACTCTTCTACATTCAAGAAATCTTTAATCACTTCATTGATGTCTGTGTCTTTGAGCATATCACATTCTATGGACACCGACGACAAACCGCTCAATCTTTCGTGTAGCATTGTACTTTTTAATTATTTTCAATTTAGAAAAGGGGAATGCTCCCACTGGCACTTAGTTACCATTATGTTTAAAAATACGATGTTCATTTTGGTAAGTTTTCAATAACTTCTGTCTAGTGTGCAGCTTTTTTTTCCTTTTTTTCAGATTCACTTTGATATAACCGTTTCGACATTTTATATTTCGATTCAGTATTTATTATGTTCTTACAGCAAAAAAAAAAATATCGCAAACTTAAAACAAAACAGGTGAACAATCGATTTTAATCGAAGAGTACCTCAGTGACAACGACAAACAAAACAATTGCCCGCAACAGCAATAACTTTTCGATTTCGGGAGAAATTTTAATATTGTGTATCGGATGTGTATCGGTTAATCTGAATATACGCGAGAAAATTTTAACTCGAACACACGGTGGTTATCGAACGACTAGATTAGATGTTTGACAACGGAAGAGGCACGCTGTATAAATCTATGTGTATACATATAAAACCATCAATAGTACTTATTCGTTTAAAGTTTATCGGAAGATGTGACGTAATATACATACCAAACCTAACCTACCATTCTCTAATCTGAGTTAGTTGCGACACGACATTAATATTTTATAATTTTTTTTTTTTGTTGTTTGTGTCCATTAATAGTGGTAGCCTCGTGTTCGGTCTATGTTTGTTCCAGATTTCTGTAGCGGTTGTACAACACAAGCATGAGCTACGTAGGTCTGTAGTCGGTAATTTCCCTAGGATTTTTCTCGTAATAAATTTATTTACCGGTAATAAATATCGGTTGTCGGTTATCCGGCAGTGATCCGGCAGCAACCTGCAGGCCCCGGGGCACGTCCAGTAGAAAAATCGGTGCCCGAGTCCAATGCGAATACATTCGGACATGTTCCCGAGCACAACATTCGGCGCGACAGTGTCGGACAAATCCGCAAAAAAAACCAAATTCGCTCCTAAACTTATAGTTCGAGTTTCGCCGGGTTACCCGGGGCTATTCAATATTTACATACTCAACACTCGACATCCTCGATACGGTTACGTCTAGCGTTATCAATACGCGATATAATTATAATTTATAGGTACGTGAACGCTTCTCGGATCGGTGAATTGGTCTTGTTTAAATTACGCCTGGCGAACCGCGTGTTACGGGAAAATCGAATGAAATTAAAACGAACGGGGTGAATACGGAATAACGCGTAGTGTGTAGGCCGCACACTTCACCGGGCTATAATCTTCCCTCGAAGCCCAGCCATAGGTAAATACGAGTGCCCGTGATCCCATAATTATTATAACCTAACGCGTTGCGTTTTATTGGCATATTGCCGGTAGGCATACGAAAACCGCGGTACATAAGAGAAGTCAAAATAATATTATAATCTGTTGATTTTCCCGGTGGTAGGGGTGGTGATGGAAATATACGCGTCGACGTTTTGAACGAGTATAACAATAATGGTAACACATTTCTTCTATAATATTCTAGTGGCGAAATTGTCGAAATTGTGGTTCCCGGAACGTTACTATCATTGCGATATTCTGCCGACACATAAGATATTCAACTGTGCCTACTAAAATGCGGTGCGGCGTGTTAACACGAACGGCGCGCGGAGATAGGAATTTAACAAACGACACGAGCTTCGTACGAAAACAAAGGATCCGATGGCTTGCGCGGGAAACGCCAAGAACCGAGAACGGTAGACGCGGAGCGGTTGTGAATATCGGAAACCGACGGGCCAGAGGACTCAAAGTCGGCCCGGGAAACTACGGACGGACTATGTAGAAGAGAATGTTGAAGAGGAATGGTAGAATGAGAGCGTTCATGGTCGAGTATAGCGCAGGAATACTGTGACGGTTAGCGACGACTCTCGGAGAGTATTAAATGCCAAAAGAAGAATATAGTGTACTCGTATAATACATTCGGGAATTTTCAACGGGAGGGCATTCAGTGTGTCTGGAATACCTGAATAATAATCACAAATACATCCTAGAATCTACTTCTATCCTTACCGGATAATGTGAATTTTATAACCGGATACAAAAAGGCCAATTTTTAATTATCAAAAAAAAAATTCCTTTATAAATTTGCTGAAATACACGTAAATACATTTCAAGATTAAATTATTAAATAAATACTCATAAATGTTGTAAGCCAATGGGCAAAGGGGTTAGCGATAAAACTCCTAACATTCCTCCGTGGACACGTCACTAAATATATTATCGATTGAATTTCAAATTAAAAACGTATTATTTTTATTGGAAATCGAAATAATAAATAAAACACTAAACATTGTTAAAATCATTAAATATTTCCACATTTTACAATTTCGATTTATATTTATTATTATACATTGCCGACAGTAAACCCGTAATCTATAAGAATAATCTGGAATTTATTTGTTTTTTTTTTTTGATAAAAATTACGAAGACAATAATTGTATAATTTCAAACGTGTTGTTGCCAGATGGTTATAAAGGATTTTGTCTTGAGGGGAGGGGAAGATATGTATTTATCCAGAGATCACTGGCTCTGATACCATCACTCCAATCCCCCTAAATTGTCTTAAAATATGATAACATATTAAATAGCACCATAAATACAAATTACGTTATTATTATATTCGAATAATTACTTAAAGGGGAGATAATAACACCTCCGGAGGAATCGCGTGAACATTACTGAAACTATGAAATTAATATATTCCCTTGAGGTGCAAAGTAATTTTAAAAACATCCATCTCCCATATCACCCCACCCCGACCGTGAATACGCCACTGATTGTTGCTGCGCGTATCTACGGTCTACTATCTAGAAAGTAAGATTTCCTACTCTAAAGACGCAAGAGGGAAATTTTAAAAAAAATTTCGGTACCACTGTATGATAGAATTGTTTAAAACTAAGAATATGAGAGGTCACCCCCAGCACGTGCAAATCTGCAAACACTGTAAATTTTTGAAACACGAGTGCGTCTACTTCGTTTGCCTCCACCTTTGTACAATACGGTCGGTGCAAAATTCGTTTTGTTATTCCTGACGAAGGTGACAACTTTCTGGAGCCAATTGTGACGGGGTATGAAACATGGGTTGCCCATTCACCCCAGAAATGAAGCGTCAGTCCATGCAGTGGCGTCATACCGGCTCTCAATCGGCAAAACAAATTCAAAACGGTTCAATCGGTGAAAAAAACCATTGCTTCGGTTTTCTGAGATGAAAAGAGGATTCTCCTAATCGATTTTTTGCCCCATGGTCGATACAGTAAATGCGGCCCGTTACTGTAAAACCCTAAAAAATCATCACCTGACGATCAAAAACAAAATAAGAGGAATGCTGACCTCTGGGGTTTGTCTCCTGCACGACAATGCTGGTCTGACAGCCGGACTTCTTGGTTGGGACGTGTTCAACCATCCACTTCACAGTCCAGACTTGGCACCATTTTTGTTTTACCAAACCGAATGAAGTTTTAGGAAGGGAACGTCACGAAGACGACGACCATGTAAAGTCGGCCGTGTTGAATTGAGGAAACGACGCGGAGCCAAGTCTCGGTACGAAAAGTGTATCGAACGCAACGGCGGCTACGTCGAAAAAACAGTTAAATATACAAGTAAAATACTCTGTGATTTTTTTTTTTATTGGAAAATAAAACAAAGTTAAATTGTTTAAATATGCGGAAACGTTGTTTTCTGGCCACGGTTCGCGGGCGTAAGTGGCTCTGTTTAGCGTTTACCTAGAATGCGCGTTGTCGCGTGAACCGTTTTGGCGTGTTTTACGAGAGATTGCGATATTTTTACACGTACGTATTATTATGCGGGCGATAAAGTGCGAGGAGAATACGGTATGTATATATATACATACGGCTGTAGGTTGTATTAATATAAGCCCAAGACGACACTTATACGGAACAACGGTAGGTGTGTTTATTGGTAGGTACGCTCGGAAATATAACTTCGTGCACGTGTCGTATATTATTCATGATCGTTATATTGTACCGACTGTGAACGGCCCGAGTTGATAATTTATTCGTTGTCACGTGGGCGTTGTATGCTTTTTTTTTTTTTACGGTACCCCGGTGCCGACGGTACGGACGGCGACAGGCCCGGGGATTGACACTGTCGCGGGTGTCCTAGGCCACAGGGCTTTTAGTGGTGCGCCTGACCCATCCTACAGCCCTTGCGCCGTCCCGGTAAGAAACATTCTTGATTTCGTTTAAGATATCCGCCGTTTGTGACAGGAAGTCGGTTGAACGTCGGCGTGAACATGAGCGTTCGGAAACGAAATATCGTGAAAAATCTAATGTACACTTTTATACGATTGCCTCCGTATAGCACTATAAACGATAACAATTTTACCAGTCGTTGTGAAAACAATTCGTTTTATCACGCTGACGATAACATAGATTCTACGGTTTCATTTTGTTAAGTTTCCCATACTGACGGTCGTTGTCTCGTTCTTATCGTTACCTATCGATACCCACCGATCACATCTCGCATCTAATTCTTATTGTTATAGTTATCGATTTTTGCCGTGTGTGAATGCAGTTACGTATAAATATATAAATATATAATATTACGTAAACGATATTATTTGTCTAGTATTTTTTTTTCTATTGTTTCCTTAAATACTCTAGACCAGCGGTTCCTAAACTGTGCACTGCGATGCCCTAGGGGGTGCCCATGAACCCATTACAAGGGCATCGTGGCACATACGAAAAAAAAAAAATAATATTTATTTACAATGACCTGAGCGAAAAACGTATTGGTTTTATTATGATGTGTACTCTGTTCCCTGTCTGTCTGTAAATAACTCGTTGACCAGAAATCTTGCTCGCCGATCATCAACACCGTCGTAGGTGGTTTCTAGTGAACTAATTTTGTCTAGCTGGTGTATTTTTCAGAGAGAAAATAAAACTGGAAAACGAACCGACATGAAATGTAAACGGTTTATGTTGTTTTCGATTCGGTATTTTTTTTTTTAATTCAGCCCTTTTTGGGTTTTAGTTCCCCCGTAAAAATGCACAAAAATGTCTTACGAGGTTCATTGTAACGTTGTACCGAATGGTATACATAAATAAATTGAGGATTATGTTGTTATTTTTTTTTTTTTTTTTTTTTTTTTTTTTTTTTTTTTTTTTTTAATAAGCGTTGTAAGTTAAAATTTCTTTGTGATTTTAACACCGCCGATCAATATTTCTAAAAAAAAGAGCACTGCCGTCTAAAAAGGTCGGGAACCACTGCTTAGCGAGCAACTTTTAATCGGTTTATGGAATGTCCAATCTGATTTCTAAAGGCCATTCTAGAGCTCGGATTTTGTAGCAAATGCTTCTTTTGATGGGAGTGTAATAGAAAGATAATTCTTATAAATAAATACGTTTTGAATCGTTCTGGTTTCGACGACGAAAACTTTATTTTGTTTTTTTTTGGGTGGGGGGGCTATTTTCCCCATTTGGTTCTTACCTCTTAGTTTTTACATCATTTCCATGAAAATTTAACGTCTATCTGTATACATATATTACACTTCGACTATATTATTATTGCCAGAAATGATAAAACCAGTGGGAAATCCAGTGATAAATGGATGACTGATAAAACCTAACGTTATCGTTATCGTGCCGAAATTGTAGGTTTATAACAAAATCACCATAATTACAGTTTAATTTACGACTTAAGGAAAGGGGAAATTATCTGAATTGTATCTGCGTATTTTTATAGCACGTTCAAACACTTTATTTGATCGGTAAATATCAATCGGCGAAGTATAGTATTCTAATTATTAATTACGAATTACGATAACGAACGGTAAATATATGAGTAATATTATTATTGACATGTATATGTCTTATGGCTGGGGGTCATTCTGTTAATTTGTCCGACACCGAGAATGTTACCATGTTACTGTACTTGTGTCAGTTTACATCTCTCCGAATACACCATTTGAAAGAATTAAAGAATTTTCGTCTTAAATCTAATGGCATACAGCCCTAAATTAAAAGGAATGTTCGAGGTGCTCAAAAAGTATAATAATCACGATTTACCCATGATCGTTGGCGGAGACTTAAATTTTGATTTACGAGGATCACACGGAACTGAATTCATCGAATTTATGCGTACCGAACTTGGATTAGAATTAAGTAACGATCTCGCAACCTCTACTTCGCGCGATTCAACTTGTATCGACGCCGTATTTTATTAACACATCGAGAAGCTTGAAACTCGTGAGTACGTTTCATATTTCAGTACACACCGTCCTTTATTATCCATCACTAAAAGTATTGTAAATGACGATTCTGTAGTTTAAATTAAAAATTTAAATAAAAATGTAGAAAAATGTATACTCAATAAAAATAATTGCTGTCTTTGAAAAATAAATAAATAATTCCTGTCTTTGAAACTTGTTTATTTTTTACACGTGTTAAAAAAGTTACCTACAGTTTCCTCGTATCTAATACCAAATTGACATCGACATTCTTATGTCAACTATATTCAGTAGAAACAAGACATATACATGTACCGATGTATCTGTATGTAGTGTAGATACTCTTAGTTTTTATTTTCGCCTGTAAATTCTTACATACATATTATTTTACTTGTTGTGCGTGAACGTGTACAGATTTCACGAGGAACGTCCAGAATGTACGTGTACTCGATTTTTGTGGGCTTTAAAAAATGTATGTGGTTGCATAAGTATATATGTCGGTTATTTGTGCCACATAGTGGCCATCCGTCTCGATGCAAGTGGTTGATGCCTGCCTCGTAGAACTCTGCCGCCGCCTCCTTCGTCCGCTTGTCGACCTTCACCTCCTCGACTGTTGCACATTTTTTTCCACCCGTGTGCTTCTCCAGGGAAATGACCAAATGGTAATCTGAAGGCGCCAGGTCGGGGGAATGCGACGGGTGGTTCGAAACGTCCCGTCCAAAGGAGTCCGACAGTAGCATCGTTGACGTTGGCTGTGTGAGGTCTGTACTCCGTTCAACTTGTGTAGTTCAGTGGGCTATTTTGCGCACAGTTTATGGAATCCGAGGGTTTTTGTAATTTAAACGTGCAGCAGAGATCTGAAGAGTTGCGGAAATGTCGCAAAAAGTGTTCATCCGGAGTCAATGTGCGATCGTCACGGACCGTATTCTCCGCATTTTTCACAAGTTCGTCAGTCAAAATCGACGGTCTCCCATTCCTCAAATCGTCGTGCACATCCGTACGGCCATTTTTAAACTGCCTACACCAATTGTACGCACTCGTACGATTCATATGTTCTTCACCGTAAACCGTACTTGCCTCATTAAAAATCTCAAGTGGACATTTCTCCTTTGCGACGAGGTAACGGAAGACGACGTGGATTTCGCACTCGGCGGGTTTGACGAGAAAAATTACTGTGACGACCGTTTTCAATGTATTGAACTCGTTCCTGTCCTGTATTAAAGCTGAAGAGTCGTGTTACGCGGTCAACATAGCAAAACAAAATTCCTTACGGTCGTGATGGTCTCAGTACACTTACTGTGTGGATGTGCCTCGTATATTAAATTATGATAATATGAATAAAAAAAAATAAAATTATTCTAAAAAAAATCTTTGCCGCACATTTTATTTGGCCCGAAAAAGTTCGCAGGCCCTAGACACAGTGCCTGTGCGCTAATACGGCTCTGGACGGGGACCATATTTTACACAGAGAGTATTGAGGAGCCTCGTATAATGCACGTACGTATATCGACTTTTTCGGTTAAGACACGACCGATGGCTGGTTGGTCAACGCAGACACGGTCCTCGGACGCACAAGTTTCAGGACTCGGTACAAGAAATATTATACGCGCACGCCACCGCCGGCGGGGCAACACGACCGAATAAAAAAAAAAAGAGCGTCTTAAGGACGTGCGCGGTGCCGGTGCGCTATTTCGTTTTTTTTTTTTTATTTTTATTTTTTTTTTTTTATGCCAGAACACACACGTTACGGAATCAAAAAACTTTTCCGTGCGTTTCGGTTTATTATTTTCGTTTCGGATACACGTTCTTCTAGCCCGCATTCGAATGCGTTTTTCACGGTTTTACCTTAAAAACTTTACAATTTCTTCTTAAATACGGTCAAGATTGACCCATTTTTTTTTTTTACACTGCTAATTTGAAATCAAATAAATAAAATCGGAGCTCAATGCGGGCTGCAGAATGTTGCCGTTGCAGTACCACCCCTTTTCTCCCCGAAATGGGTATAGATTTTAGTAGATTATTGAGAGAATCTTGTTTAGGCGATGGTGGAAATTTTAAATTTTACACGTTTCGAAAATTGACCACGGGCAACCTGACAAAATTGCGACTTCGCCACGTTTTGTGTATCGATAAAAGTAATTCTATAAATTGGTGATACGTATTTTAACTATAGCTACCCAGTAGTGACTATGGTTAACTATGGGTTACAGCAACGCCTTAGAATTGGAATGGGCGGGTTAATGTCGTGTCGAATGGACGGAAACGGAATCGGACGGAATTTGAATTGAAACGCTCGGCTCGAAGCGATCGGGGGATATTACGTAAAATTACTGGTGCGACTGTGGCGGTGGTAAATTCTATTAATCGCATTAGTTTCAACGACTCCGTTGTAAACTAAATCTCTGCGAAAGTACTGTCCACCCTCCCGCCCAGGCCCGGGGGGGGGGGGGTTGGGGCCGTTATTATACGGACTAATGTGGGCCGTTCGGCGGCCAGTTTGATCGGTAATTCTATCTTCTTCATCCGTAGTCTACGGGCGTCGCGAAATCACCGTATTCCGTCGAATGTTCTCGTCCCGGCATAAAAATTTCGTTTTTATATTTATATTATTGTTTTTGCGGGAAATCCCGGTACCGTTATGCAGGGCGTTTACAACGGTGTCCGGTCCGGATCGATAGCCATAATGACGGGCCGGACGTTCGGGCGTTGCGACGTATTATCGAGTATTTATTGTTGGAAATATTCTCGTAAAATAATATCGCGCTCTATCACGATAATTGATTGTAAAATTACTACCGCGCGTAGAGTTTTATCGGTTGTAATATTCGTACGATAATATTACTACGGGTACCCGGTGTAATATATTATTATAATATCGTTATGCGATCGTTCCGAAACCCTTTGTTCCCGGCCACGGTCGCACGATACAATATAGATAATGATATAATATACGAATAACGTTCCGGGGCAAATATTACGTCTTTTGCGAATAAAACGCCGTGCCTCACACTTCGGAACACCGAAATAATCCGTTTATCTACGCAGAATTGTTAAATATTGATTTTAGATTCTGAACCGGCCGGACGACGGGTTACTCGTGGTTTTACAATGATGTATATCGTTATTATTTTTTTCTTCTTCTTCTTCTTCTTCTTCTTCTTCGTTCAACGCTCATTCTACCGGCACATTTCGTCCGATTTCCGGTAGCAAATTTTGTCTAGTTGATACTTTATAGATTGTCGTTGTTCGATATGCCTACCAGTTGTTTAACGCGGCCGGAAAAAAAAAACTACCAAACTCGTGTTTTATTATTATTATGTCGACGATAGAGGTTTCTACATTACCACGGCAACGATTGACGAACACGACAAAATACTTCTTCGATCAGAATCGTTTTTCGTTTGCGATTTATCGTCCCAATACAGATATAAATCAAAATTCCAATCTATATACTAACTTCCCAACTTTCCACCCACAACAGTGATCGGACATGGTGCGAAGTATATACGCCTTTTTTTTTTTATTATCTCTCTCTCTCTCTCTATATATATAAATTCGGCCTTATGATTATGTTTTATAATATATATGTATATATCATGGGAAATAAACAGAGCCCGAATACAATATAAAGGGTTTCGTGTGTAAATACGACCGGTTCGATTTAAAAAAAAAAATAATAATAATAATAAAAAAATCCTATCGTTAGTTAATAGAACGACAATCGCGGACGAGTATATTATAATACGTGACTGAACACGAAATCACTTTTACAAATATATACAGAAATGAGAAATAGATTGAATATCAATCTCGAAAACAATTTCTGTATTTTTTTTTTTTTTTGTGCTTGGATCGTATATTATTATTGGTATATGATCTAAGTTGTTATTGTTGTTACGTACAAGAAGACAATCGTCGTTTCAAAATAGTACTTATTTTACATTTCGACTAATAAAAACATTAAAAAAAAAAAATACATTTTCAATATTATTATCTATTTAGACTGTTGTATTTTTTATATTGGACACTGGGCCTATGTTTGTGTGTAATACGAAATTATAAAACGTGTAGTGACTAATCGCTAAGAATATGTCAGTTTTATTTAAATGTGTGATTTTTTTTTTTTTTTTTACATATATATATAAAAAATAATATTTGTGGAAAGAATAACGGATACAAATAAAGTACACGAAATAGTTGATAATATGTGATATATTTTTTTAACTTTTAAATCTTACTTTACCCGTAGATTTTTCCTTGATAAAGTTTAAACCTGGCGATATTCGTTATTAAAAAAATTGTAATCGACTGGTAGAAAGATATAGTGGTAACAACTTCAGGTTAATGGTATGGGTGCACATTTTATTTTGTGAACGCTAACTTAACGAAATATTACAAAAAAAAAATGCGTTCCGGTTGGATGTTAAACTTGATTGTAGTTACCAGGAACATAATTTAAAATGCACTTCAAACTACGGGGATACGCATATGCGTACGTATTAGGGTACGACCCGGGTCGGGCAAGATGCCTCAGAAAAGTCTATTTAATACGAGATACAAGATCAATTTATAATTATTATCTAAACACAAGACACGAGATACTATGATATTTTTAAACGTACTAGAAACGAGATACAAGTAGCCTAGATAAATGCACGATACAAGATACTTTATACGTGTATTAATATTTATTTATTTATTCATTCATTTACATTAGGTACAATAAAAAAAAAATATATAAATATATTTATAAATTACAATGTTTATTTATCAACAATACAATGTTTAAATTTAAGTAAATTATACGCAGTATTATAGTAAAAGTAATTTATATCCCGTGTTTTAAAACAAATTCCCGGTTACCTTTTAAAGAGACTAATTTTTCGAAAGTATCATCTGACATAAAAGATCTACGCGGAGAAAGAATAAACCCAGCATATGAAAATAATCGTTCAACAGCAGCTGAAGATGTCAGTGATATAATTTATAAATATTTATTTTTAATTTTGGTTAGTTATTTAAGCGACTAAGTGATTTACATTTATCATTTAAAAAACGTATAAATTCGAGTTCGTCGCTCGACTGGTCTGGCTCGGAAGAACAAATAATAAAAAGCTCTTCTGAACGTTCACTTGAATGCGATTCGATTTCCGAACTATTTCGTTTTAAACTATCGTGTATTTCTTTAATACATATTATTATTACATAACTTTTGATTGTATCTAGTATCTGCAATTATGAAAAAAGTTTAAATCCGCGTTACAAGATACAAAATACAATTGTATCTCAGATACGTATCTTAAATACAAGAACCTAAGATTCTGTCCAGCCCGACAGGGTAGAACAAGGAAAAATGCGAAATATTGTCGAATAATAATTTGCATAATATCGGAACGTCCTTGGCGACGAACACATTATTTCAAACGTGATTTAACGAATAATAATAATAAAAAAATTGGAAATATTTTCCACGACGTTTTCAAAACCGTACCGATTCCGAACGTTCCGTCCGTATCGTTCGCGAAATTGCGGATGTACCCCGCCCTGTGTTTATATATATATAAAAAAAATAACTTCTACTTCGGTAAATATTTTATTACACGGATATAATAATACTGTGTGTAGTGCACAATATCAAAGGATGGCGAAGTTTAGCAACAAATCGCGTGCGGAATGCACTAGAAACGCACGCCATTATAATATTACGCGACGGGTTTTCAACGCATTAGTATATATTGGACGTGCACTCATATATTTACGGTTAGTGATTTAGAAAATTCCTTTTAAAAAATTAATGCGTTCCCCGGGTGAGACAACAACAAAAAAAAAAAAAAACCAATAAGACATTCGCCGTTCCGGCCCGTTGCAATATTAACGAACGGGCCCGATTCACATTCACGGCGTTCGTCGACAGGTTTACAATGCGTCTCGACACAGAAATTAATTGTCTGGTAGAAGACAAATAAAAAAAAAAAAAAAAATCCTTAACAGATTGGGTAGTACGGTTTTCGTAAAATACGAGATCTGTTCACAAAATACCCGGATTCTATAGTTAATAATTACAAAAATTATGTTACATTTTATTGGAAGATATCTCATTCCAAATATTCTGCTCCGGACGTCATGCAGCGATCCCGGTGATTTTTCAAAAGTCCTTTGCGACTGTTCCGAAGTCAAAGCTATGAGTTCTGTGGCCGCGTTCGCTATCGTTTCCTCTACATCCGAAAATCGTTGTCCTTTCAGCGCAGATTTCTGTTGCGGGAATGGAAAAAAAAAATAACACAAGCCCTGGTCTGGAGATTAGGTCCTAGAAGATTACCCACTACCTTACACCGTTGAGTATTCCTGGACTCACCACTACATACTTCACACCGTCATTTGGTTATTAAACCTATCGCCGAAGCAATAACAAACTCGGGGGATAAATAAAATGTATTTTCGGTTTTTCCTTATAGGTACGAGGTCTGTTCAAAAATTACCAAGATTTTATTTTTAATAATTACAAAAATGTAGTCACATATTATTTCAAGATATCTCCTTCAAGTACTCTACTCCGGACGTTATGCAGTGGTTCCGGCGGTCTTGCCATTTCTTAAATGTCCTTTGTGACTGTTCCGAAGTCAAAGCTATGAGTTCTGTTGCCGCGTTCGCTTTAATTTCCTCTACATCTGGAAATCCTTTAAGCGCAGATTTTTAGTCTAGAGAATGGAAAAAAATCACACTGGTCCGGAGAATAGGGAGAGTCCGCGGGATCACAGCAATTATTTTATCAGCCAAAAATGCACGAATCGACCGGGGCTAATTGTACCGGAGCATTGTCGAGGAGAACAATCGCGGAACGAATTTGGCAGCGCGACCATTTTCAACTGTACGTTTTCCTGTAAAATTCCACGACAAGACTCAATTGAGATTCCCTTTCCTTACTCGTGAACTGTTAATCGGCGGCCATTCCGCATTTTTTTGCGCAAATTATCGCCACGCCATCGTTTCTGGATGACGCCCACGGTCTTCCAGGACGTGGATCGTCTTCGGTTGACCGCCGACTATTCTTGAAACGTTTGAAACACTCGAAAGTCACGGAACCACTTGACGAATCATTACCCAAAAGTGGCTTTAAACCTACGTTTCCGTTGCATGATTTTCACCAAGTTCCAAGCTAAACTCGACTGGATTTAACCACGTGTAATATTAAACTGAGATGAAAAAGCGACTTATCTGTTTTGTTTGAAAAATCCACTTGTTCACGGGGAATACATCTTTTTACAATTCGAAACGTTATCGCGTGTAGATTAGCCGTAATAATATTTGTCCCGGTACTTTTTGAACAGACCTCGTATTATTATTGATGGCCGGCGAGGGGGCAAACGGTGTAGAAATTTGCGAAAAACGACGTCCCGATTACTGTACCAGCCGGTACTTGATCAAAAACGGTACCGTCGCCTTGCCACCGTATTATATTGATTGTCGTACGCGGACAGACGACGGGGTGGAAAAGAAAATCGCGTGTTTTTTTTTTTTTTTCCTTTTTAGAGCCAGTCGCTGATTGGCTCCGCGTTAATCGAAAATATCCCGTGAATATTGTGAAAAACCACGCGACGAGTTTTACCGGGCCGACCCCAGCGGGACGGCCAAATGGTTCAAACGGCAGTGAGTATCTGTAGTTTTAGTGGATACAAGAACGGATTTTTTTTTTCTCTCGACTAAAACGAATAACCGCCGTCAATAGTCGGCTTGGCGAATGTCTTTTTTCAACCTTTTTTTTTAATGCACATGTATATATATATATATATATGTGTGTGTGTGTGTGTGTGTGTGTATGGACTAGCTGTTCCCGTGAAAAATTAAAATTACTCGTGGTTTTGAACCCCCCCGCCCAACTTTATCGGTCCAATCGCTGTTTGCTTTTCGTCGCGGCATTTTGCTCAAAACGAAAATTAATACGCAAGACGATCGTTTGTCGTTTGTCGCTCTTAGGCTGTTGGGCCATACCTACACCGTACGGTTACAGACCGCGAAAATTTCACGTCTCCTTGTCCAGTGTACCGGTTTGGGCGTTGATCAGAGAGCGAGTGAGCGGTATTTGGCTTTTTATATCTCTAGAACAACGAGAGCAAAAAATACATATATTTTTTATGGCGATTAACTATATTAACGATAGTTTTTCCTGGTAACGTATTCATTATTGATTTATGTATAAATAACAACCCATTTCCTATAAAAAATAAATCTATACATTTTTAAATAAAAAAAAAAAAAATTGACGGTCACTTATGTGGATCAAAACAATCCTATATATAATAAATTATGACCAAATCGCACACATACACGAGCATAAAGCTGATAAAAAAAAATTGCTGTGGTCCCGCGGATTCTCCCTATTCACCTGTGTGATTTTTTTCCATTCCCAAGACTAAAATCAACGCTTAAAGGACAACGATTCCAAGACGTAGAGGATATTAAAGCAAGGCGGTTGCAAAGGACTTGTGAAAAATTGCAAGATCGCCGGGATCGGTGCATATCGTCCGGGCGAGAGTATTTCGAAGGAGATATCTGTAACTTCATTTTTGTAATTATTAAAAATAGAATTTGTGTACAGTCCTCGTACGTGTAAGGAAAAACCGACAATACGTTTTTTTTTTTATCCTCCGAGTTCGTTATTGCTTCGGCAATAGGCATATTGACCAAATGACGGTGCGAACTATGCAGTGGCAAGTCCAGTGATATTCGACGGGGAGTGGGTAATCTTCCGGTATCTAATCCGGATTTAACAGCCGGAATGGAAAATAATCCGACATTTTCTTTACTGCGTTCTCTCGAAACTCGGCCGAATATACTCGGATTTAACGGAGCACCGTGCCCACGTCGCCTTGCGCACGCCACTGCAAGTGAAACGATTCACTCGCCGGACGGTTATTCAAAAATAATTATCCGTAATGGGTACTCGAAATCGTTTTGAATAGCGTATTTTACGAGACGGAGGTTTATAATACAAACAACACGATCGCGGTGTAACACATATATATATAGTAAAGACGACGGTGGCGGGCACCCCGACGCGTCTTCAGACAGAGGGGTCGGTTTGAGGCGCACAAGTGTCGTTGGGCGTAAATATATACGACGGTATTATATTATTATAATACGTACAATACGGTGTACGGATAATAAAAAAAAAAAAAAAAAAAAAAAGGCGTAATAATATCGCGTGTTTGTATAGAGAAAGAGAGACGCCAGAGCACCGTCGTCGTCGTCGTCGTAGTCTCCCGGCGCGAGGCGCTAAACCGTATAAGAAGAGATTATTAAAGGTGCGACGACCCGCACGCGTCGCGACCGAAAACCGGGCAGAAAGCGACAGCGGCCGCCGGTAAAGAGCAGTGGCAGCAGGAACAGGAGCAGCAGGTACGCCGCGTGTCTACCATCTGTCGGCGGAGGACCGCGGGCAGAGGGTGGCGGGACGTGCACCGCGCGTATACCGAAACGAGGGCCGCCCCGGCGCACACGCGTATAATATTTATATGCGTACATATACAGAGCGATCAATCGTCCGCCGCCGAGTTACACTCGTCCCGTCGTATTGCCCAATGCATTTTATTTTGCTGGACAATTTAAGAAACCAACACCGGTAAAACTAATATCTTGATACAAACCGTACATATTTGTCACCGATGAGCAATGCCTACCCGACCGTGTACACCACGGCTGAGCAGATTCTTGGATACTCGTATTTAAGATACGTAACTGAGCTACAATTGTATCTTGTTTCTCGTATCGCGGATTTAAACTCTTCTTATGATTGCAGATACTAGATACAATCAAAAGTTATGTACTCATAATTATGTATTAACGAAACAGACGGTAGTGTAAAACTAAATAGTTCGGAAATCGAATCGCATTCAAGTGAACGTTCAGAAGAGTCTTTTATTATTTGTTCTCCCGAGCCACACCAGTCGAGCGACGAACTCGAATTTATACGTTTCTTAAATGATAAATGTAAATCACTTAGTCGCTTAAATAACTAACCGAAAATAAAAATAAATATTTATAAATTATATCACTAACCTCTTCAGCTGCTGTTGAACGATTGTTTTCGTATGCTGGGTTTATTCTTTCTCCACGTAGATCTTGTATGTCAGATGATACTTTCGAAATATTAGTCTCTTTAAAAGGTAACCAGGATTTTGTTTTAAATCACGGGATATAAATTACTTTTACTATAATACTGCGTATAATTTTACTTAAACTTAAACATTTTATTGTTAATAAACAAACATTGTACTATATAAATATATTTATATATTTTTTTTTTTATTGTACCTAATGTAAATGAATGAATAAATAAATAAATATTAATACACGTATAAAGTATCTTGTATCTTGCATGTATCTCGGCTACTTGTATCTTTTATTTAGATGCTAATTATAAATGTATTTTGTATTTAATATACTTTGTTCGAGGTATCTTGCCCAACCCTGCCTGTACTCCGCAGTGTAACACGTAAAACATTTGTATTCGTGGTCCACATTGAATTGTGAGTGTTGTGACTCGGCGTACGTTTGTTTAACGCTTTTATCAATGTTTTTACTTGTATTAAAAATATGTCCGGATTAAAATGATAACGGATGGGGGGAGTAGAGAGAGGCGTCGGAAAACTTTGGATTAGGACAATTAGAAAAAAATAAATAAAAAATTAATAAATTAAAAAGTCGAGAGAGGTTCACTTGACAATTTCATAACAAAAACACTATTGGCGTCGATAAAAAAAAAAAAAAAAAAAATTAGTTAATTAATTGAATAAATTTATTCGTAATAAAAAAAAAAAAAAAAAAAAAAAAAACGAAAACTAATGAAGTTAAAAACTAACCGCGTAAAACGGTAACCCGTTAATTAACTTAATCGATATTAACTCGGTTTTAACATTAAACGCTTTAATTAATACGGTCTTGGTAGTTACTGTTCGCGAAATATTATTAAAATAGTACAGCGGCTGCTTCTGTAAAACCGACCATCTAACCTTACCCGATTAAACATTATAGTTTAATCCTGTGACGGGCGGAACATTGCAGGTTTTTTTTTTTTTTTTTATCAATTTCCGTTGTTGAAAACATATAACGACCCGGGCAGAGAACTATTTGCGTATTTGTTTTACACAATCGACAAAATAACTGCGTAAGAAACAAATACGTTTTACGCTCCGACAGAGCTAGACTACCGATATTATTTTGAGGGGTTTTTTTTTGGGGCGGGGGGTTTTCAGGTCATTCTTCTTCCATTTTACACATTTTGAGAGATTATGTTAAATACAATTATTCGTTTTCTCAATATATTTTCTCCGCCGACGATATCACGTCATTTAATACAATACGACCGAAATTGTTAGATTTAAATTAATTTTTATTATATAATTATAGTGGTTGAGGATCGCCCGATTAAATATATTTTTCGGTTATTAATTTTATTTAGTAAACAGTAAACGTGTTATCTGTAACGCAGTGATTCGATAAACTGAAGTCCACAAAACAAAAATGGTTTTTTTTTTCATCAAAATATTCAAATCTCTACTTATCGCGTATTACTGGTGTTGAAGTATTTAGTCTTATAAATTCTTTTCCCGAAGAGAATCAAACGCCACGGAATAACTGCGTTGATGTCTATACCGATGGTACGAGTAGTATAAAAAATGGAGCTGTACAGCGTATTAAAAATATTGCCAAAAACTGTTCTAGTGGCCACTGCGTGATAAATAGGCAGGCGTTCGCTGCAAAAAAAAAAAAAAGTTATCTTTTATAACCAGTTATAAGAATGCTCTTGATGAGATCGTCAAAATCATAAACTTCATAAAATCTCGGCTTCTAAATAATCTCTTATTCAAAATCCTACGCGAGGACACGGGACGTGTACATACTTTTCTTCTTTTACATACTGAGTTCAGGCGATTATCTCGAGGAAAGATCTTGACTCGTTTTTTTTTTTTTTTTTGAGCTAAGAGACAAAGTGCGTCTCTTTTTCTTTTTTCTTTTTTTTTTTGGACACATTTTGTAATTAAAAAAAGGATTTCTTGATCAAATTCGATTACTCAAAATTGCATATTTTAACATCATTTGTACAAAAATCAATGAGCTTAATTTCACTTAATTTTTGTCATTTTTATTGCAAACAGTCCCTGTATAAAATGTAGCATTAAAATTATTGAAACAAAGTAGGGGTAAAAGTGGCTATAAAAAAATTTAAAAAAAAAGGCCCAACACGGATAAACGAACATTAAGAAAAACGTTGGTCTGTATCGTAAAATTCCCGATAGGAAGAAAACGGATAATAATTCGAGCATATTTTTAAGTGCATATTTAGTGCATTTTTTTTTTTTTTTGTTTAGAGCTATAAGTCCTATGCCCCGACAATAAACGTATATAGTACGACGCCGCCGCCGCCGCCGCGTGGAAATCAAAAGTGGATAGCGGTTTAGCATCCTCCCAACCACCCAACATCCCGGCCGGAACACGAGGGCGAAAAAAATAACGCTGCGTTATACAAAATATGATTGATCACCCTGTATATATATATATATATATACACCCCGCCGTCAAACGGATCCGTATCCTCTGGGCGCGCGCGTACACGCCGCCGGCGTCCACACCTGCCCCCGGGGCTCGTGCCGTATAGGTACGAAAGAAACACGTTTCGTAAACGGGTCGCGCGATGTGGTGTGTGTGGGGGGGGGGTGCAAAAACAGAAAACCGGCGCGCAATAATAATACAAATTCAAGTATAAAAGGTTAACGGGATATTATTATTATTGTTATTATTATTATACACCCCGAGTATTATACGGGTTTTGGAGGGACGGCGCGCGCGTCCCGCGGTCCGTCTCCCGCGCGATAATAACAGTACCTACGCAACCCGCCCGTACCGGTTATAGCCGGTTCCAAAGAGGGAGCATACCTCCTTTTATGGTACACTCGCCTCCGCGACCTTAATAACAATAATAATAATAATGATGATAATAATAATAATAATAATAATAATAACTATAATATACCGCGACCAGATTGAGATCTCGTTTTTTTTTTTTTTTTTTTATATATTTTATTTTATCTTTTTTTTTTTTTTTTTGTCGACGGAGTCCCGTTAACCGACGCACGGGCGAGTGTCGGCTTGCATCCGGTACCTGCCCGGTGTGTTGCATGGGTGTACCGACAGGGCGTCGTCGTTTCGTTTCGTTTCGTTTGTTTGTATTGGAGGTTTTTTATTTTATTATTATTTTTTTTTTTTTTTTTTTTTTCCTTTTCCGTTTCGTTCGTCGAAAACGAAAACCGTCCGTCCGCCCGCCGGTGTGTATAAAAGAGAAATCGACGGGTAAGTGAAGTGAGAGGGAGAGTGAGTGAGTGAGTGAGAAAAAAACCCGCAATAATAACAAAAAATAATCGCATTTCTCGGGCGGTAGTCGGTACTCGAATTCGGACGGTGGCCGCATAATCGGACCGAAAATAGCGGCCACCCCGGCGGCATTATTCATTTTATCACTCGAGTAACGCGAGATTTCCGGTTTATTTTACGATTTAAAATCGTACGAACACGCGACCGTACCGTACGGTAATATTATTTCACCCCGTGTACGCGTTTTACAACAACAAAAAAATAAATAAATAACAACGACTCTCAATTATTCATTCTAAAATCAATTCCGGAATCCTGCGTGTGCGCCCGGCAAAGTTTCCCGTAAAAAAAATACTCGTACCGAAACACAGTGTTTCAAATAATGGTTCGTCCGATTCTAGGAGACCGGTAAATATTGTTCCTGTAGTTTGTGGTAAACGAAGCGCCCCGGCCATCTGAATGGCGGGGTTATCGAAGAGTATTTATCGGTTACCGATGAGTTGCGATCGTGTGCGCCCGAGTGGCGTGATTTAGTTGGTTGTTGTCGGAATGTCGACCGAGTGACAAAAAGCGTTTGGTGAGCTTCGGTTGAGAAAAATGCGAATCTGTAAATACCGCGCACCGTGATTATCGACGATAGTCCAACATTGAACCACCGACAAACAGCCCCGAGTATTCGAAGATGGCGTAAAACCGTCCGAGAAACCGGACGCTTGTGTAAAAGGAAGTCATCGGGTCGACCAAGAACTTTACGAGAAAATGTCGAAGAAATTCGACAAAGTTTCGTAAGAAGTCCGTCGTGCATTCAGAGAACGCGCAGTGCAATCACAGACAACGTTTTGGCCGGTTTTGCGAAGACGCATGAATTTTTTAACGATCGGCTGCCAGATCAATGGATCGGTCGCTATAGTGCTAAACAGACCGTGCATTTTGTTCGCCGGACCTTTTTTTTTTTTTTAATTTTTATACCGGCAATACCTCCGCCTCCCGGAATGACCGTGAGGCTCTACTTCGGGAGGCGGGTCGCCATCATTTATTAACAAATGAACACGGACAAGTGATACACAAGATAAAATCCCGTGTTCCCCTTCGACGGGGCGAGCTCACGTTATTAGTGTACAAAGCTTCGCGACCCTACCGGGGAATGGGCAGTAACCGGGCCGAAGCCTACTTGCTGCCCTTACACTAGTAGGCGGGGACACTTCCTACCGGCCCCACGGCCGGCGGTCTGTCGTCTACAGGGCCCCGCGATCAACGACGGCGGCGTCGAGGGCTTGGCGTTGCCGACTACTTTTCCGCGACGACCGTCTCTGCGAAGTCGACCAAGGCTTTCCAACGATCTGGGGATTCCAACATGAGCGACACCGAGTCGCCTGGTTCGAAAAGACCTATCCTCCGGACCAGGCGCTCCCTGTCCCCGTCAAACGACTCGCAGCGCATGAGGGTATGGAGAGCGTCGTCATCCTCCTCATTCTGCTTACCGGACCTTACAATCTGTGTGGGTTTTTTTTTTATTCATTTGGGTTACATAAAAAGTAACGGACCGCCCTTTCCAAAAGATCTTGATGAATTGAAAAGTCGCATTACAGACGCCATCGACTTGATTACAGTCGACCCTGCTTCAACAGGTTTACGAAGAATTTGAATATCGCTTAGACGTGTGCATTTGTAAATATTTTACCGAAAACCTATTGTAACCGACTAACTCGTACGACATATCCTAACCTGATTGTTCGAATTTTACAATGGATACAATTTTTTTTGAAATCGGATGAATCATTTTGCAGCACACTGTATATTACGTGTCGTTTGACGAAAAAAAAAATACAATAAATACATTTCTAGTCCGGTGAATATTGTCACGCTGATGATATATATTTATTTTTTTATTTTTTTTTTTTACTTTTCAACATTTCACCGGCTACGTCTATAGTCCTCTACTGCCTCGCCCAATTTTCTTCGTTTTTTCTTTTTTTTTTAATACTTTAATAACATAAAATGTTCAACAATGATTTTCTACTTGATATATTATGGAAACGCTGACGTTTTAAGCACGTCTAAAACCCGGTCAAATATTGTTCCAAATAGTTGACGTACCAATGTCAAACTTCAAATAATCGTTTGAAAAATGGTCCGAACTATCGGACGACACAATACTCGGATAGTTTAGAACTTGCGGCGGCGGTGGTGATTATTACGGTCAGATTTTACAGCGTTCAAAGCGTTTCACCCGAGTGTGAACGAATACGAAAACGAAATACTAATACGCGAGCGATTGCAGATAAAAATGATAAAAAAAAAAAACTAAAAAAAAAAAAATAATATATTTAAAATAAGCCGACAGCGAAATTTGTTAACAAATCCGGTAATCGGGCGTTCGACACAGTGACGTATTTAAGATTTCGTCAAAGAGAGTAGTAAAAGAAAATTACAATTTTCGTGTCGCATTCGTATTGTACAACGTGACGTGTACCTACAAAACTCTAGTTCGTTTATGTATTTAAATATTCAATCACTTTTTGTGAGTGATTAATAATAATAATCCTCCATAAAATTGAAATTGAAATAAAAAAAGAACAAAGTGGTATTTGTAGATTTAGCTACATACGTCCCTACCCCATTCGTAATAGTGGTCCCGATGAAATTCGTTTTAAACATAGATATGTATACGTTCGAGGCTATTTTTTTATTTTTTTTTTATTTTACATCTATCAACCGAATAAAGTAAAAAAAAAAAAAAAAAAAATGTTGTATTTAAAGAATTAGACAGTTGTGTACAATATAACTATTAGATACGAAAAAAAACGTCCATAATTCGCTACCACAGGTGGTCCAGGATATTATGGATAATTTTATTTATATCTGTACGCAAAGTATTAATTTTCAATTGCATAATACATTACAATCGTTCGTGTTTTTAAGATAAACTGGTATTTCCAACGCAAATAAAAAAAAATTAATGATTAACAATTCTATCGACATAAAACGAAAAAAAAAAAATTCGACAATTTAGAATAACTATAAATAAATAAAAAAAAAAAAAGAAAAAAAGTCAAGTACAATTTTCCTAAATTACACTGCCTATTTTCATGCATTTGGCAAAAGTCTGTACGATTATATTCGTTAAATTACCAAAAAAAAAAAAAATCGAAAATAACAGAAGCCGTTATTGCCGGTTTCCCGTCGTTCCGACGCGTCCAAAATGTTAAAAAAAAAAGTTCCGATAAAGTTATTGAACGGAGCAAGGTTTTCTGGTCGAAAATTTGTGCGCGGACAGAAAAAACGAAACAAACGAAAAAAAAAAACACCAACGAAGAAGATATATCCGCCCGATCACCTTGGAATACGCCCAGCAGCGTTTGACCGCACGAACCTAATGAAATATTGGGTCAAAAAAAAACCAAACAAATAAAATACATCTGTATAAGTGTATCGGGAAACCTCGACCGTATTATTTACCGTATAGTTTTATTATCGATAAATTACAAAGTCCCGACTCCGGTATAAATGTCCGGCGCGGATTCGTGCGTCCAAACACCGAAATTCGCGCATACTTAACATTTTAATCGACGGTGCAATTATTACAGTACAATAGTGTTTAATATTTATGGCCCCCCGGTCCGGGCAATAAAATCGTATAACGCGTTCTTGTTGTATTGTATAAGGCACCTGTATATGCACGCCCGCCCGGTTTACAATTACTATACGCCAAATGCACGGGGCAACGGATACCGTTTTCTTGGCGCGGGGCGGTGGGAATTTTTAATTTAAAAGTTACGAATACTTTCGCGTAGTTACTGCGCCGGTCTGTTCAAAAAGTACCGGGACAATTGTTATTGCGGGTAATCTACACGCGATAACGTTTCAAAATTGCAAATAGACGGTATTCACCGCGAATAAGTGCATGTTTCGAAAACAAACCCGAAGTCGCAGTTATCTTATCGCAGTTTAACAGTTTACACGTCGTTAAATCAAGTCGGTTGTTTTTCGTTCGCCGTTTTCGGCATGTCCGAGTTTCGCTTGGAACTTGGTAAACACCATGCAACGGAAACGTAAGTATAAAACCTGTCGATTCGTGCGTTTTTAGTTGATAAAAAAATTGCTGTGGTCCCGCGGACTCTCCCGATTCTTCAGACTTGGCGCCGTGTGATTTTTTTTCTTTTCCCAAGACTAAAATCTGCGATTAAAGGACAACGATTTCCAGATGTAGAGGAAATTAAAGCGAACGCGGCAACAGAACTCATAGCATTAACATTGGGACAGTTGCAATGGACTTTTGGAAAATAACAAGACAACCGGGATCGCTGCATATCGTCCGGACGAGAGTATTTCGAAGGAGATATCTTTAAACGATATGTAACTTCATTTTTGTAATTATTAAAAATAAAATCCTGGTTATTTTTGAACAGACCTCGTACCTATAAGGAAAAACCGACAATACGTTTTTTTTTATCCTCCGAGTTTGTTATTGCTTCGGCGATAGGTATATTAACCAAATGACGGTGCGAAGTATGCAGTGGCGAGTCCAGGAATATTCAACGGTGTAAGCGAATGGGTAAATCTTCCGGTACCTAATCCGAATTTAACAGCCGGAATCCGACATTCATTTAATAAATTTTGTGGAAATTCGGCCGAATATACTGGGATTTATCGGGGCACTGTGCCCACATCGCCCTGCGCACGCCACTGGTAAGTGAGACGATTCACTCGCCGGACGGTTATTCGAAAATAATTGATACTCGAAATAAATAATATGTAACTGCATTTTTGTAATTATTAATTATAAAATCCTGGTACTTTTTGAACGGAGCTCGTAGACACGGGTTGGTTAGGCACGCCACGTAATCTTGGGCAAGTATTATTTTAATGATTGCCATACGGAACCGATATCAGGGTACCCAACCAACGCGGACCCGCTCACCGGGCACTTGTTGAATCCGCGCGACGTTTGATACGGGCGGCTGATAAGCGAAACAAAACGAAATGTTTTGCGTAATATAAATTTGAAATACACCGCCCTGCCTCTTTTGCACGGCGCCGCCGTGTTTTTCCGTAGATGTTATCGCGCCATTTCGAACAAAACGAAACGACGAACAATATATAACAATAATATTATATACCCCGTCGGGAAATGTGCGTAGACGTACGTCGCTTTTTGCATCGTGAATTTTGCATCGCGTGTTCGTAACATTTTTCGACGGATATATTTGTATTTTTTTTTTTTTTTTTTGAATTACGTTGGTTCGCTAATACTATAACAATTCCTTATTTGTTTAAAACTGTATTGAACCCATTTAAAAAAAAAAAAATCAATGTGGATATAATATTACGGACGCCTACGGCCCGTGGGCACTGTTCTGAATGCAGTTCTAAATTAAATCGTGCGGTTCATAAAAATAAAAAAAAAAACACCATGATTCGAAATCGTAACGGTTTATGTCTATGGGTCGATAACATTAGTTTTCTGAAATTATGTGATATTTCGGGTTTGACGGACAACGGAAATCACAGAGTGGTTTCTATAAAGAACTAAGGCTAAGCGACACAATTATTTCAATGGTGTGTTCCTAGAGACTACAAGTAAAAATCACCAAATTGAAAATAGTTTTACCGATAATGAATTGTCGTCAATCAAATGAAAAAAAAAAAAAAAATTTTAAAATTTGATTAATAGTCCTTAGAAATATAATCAAAACAATTTGTTATTAAATCGAATTGATTTGGAGAAAAAAAAAATAGTTATTTGATTGTAAATAAATTGTCAATATTTAAATATTATCAGAGTAGTATTGTATAAGCGATCGGAAAATTTGTTCACTTCTGCAGTTTTAAGTGGAAAATTGGATAGGTATAGGAGCAGTGTGCCATCATTTAAATGGTAACACGAAATAGTTCTACCGGATGGACTCACAATGATATAAAACTTTTTTTTAGAAATATCGAGAGTACTACGAAACACACATTTCTCGAGTACATTCTTGAAATTTTAACACTATCGGTTGTCAAACAATACGTGCATTTTTTGCTTAAATAAACGCCTATGTTCAGCATCAGATTCAAAATGTCCTATTTTTCTCACGTAATTCCGGACAATATAATTTTTTTTCTCTCGAAAATTGCCTGAGATAGTGTTTATAAAAACAAATTATGATTTTTCAACAAATTTAAAACGCCAAACTATAGAAAAAAAAAAAAAAAAAAAAGAAATTTAACTATTATTTTCTGGATATTGATTATAAGTTAAAACTTAAAATTACATAAACGTTTTTTTTTTTTTTTTGCGTAACAGGAATACGGAATGGTTCTAGTAGACGATAATAATCGCAAGAAAAAAAAAAAAGCTTGATTTCCTAGCTGTTCTAATATCAATAATTATTCGTGGCGCTTTCGAATTCAAATTATAATTAAATTTTTTTTATTTTTTTTTTTAACATAAATAAATACGTGCAAAAAATCGACTTGGAAAAATAAATATATTTATTATTTTATTGTTTCTTTTTCTTTTTTTTATTGAGTGCGTGATACGTATACAAAAAAAAATGTCGGATTTTCGCGTCGAAACGCCCGTTACTAGTAGGCCTCTAGGAATTGGGTTTCTCGCGACGAACAACATAAACTGGCGTTTTGTCTTGCCGTCGAATCCCGCAATATTTAAACGATTCAATTGTACATGTCCGGTTCCGATTGGTTTGCGCTTAAAACCGTAGACGTTCCACCGGTGATCCCTCAAAATCGCCAATACTTCCCTAAACATATTATTATACCCGACGCCCATATTATACACGTAATATATACGCATATATATATATATATATTTATATACGTTTCCTTTCTTTTCTCTTCTCCCCTCGCCCCTCCACGCCGCCACCCGCTGTTTCCGTCCTTTGAATAATTTTGAATAATGTATAGCGTTTTATTTTTACTATGCACTTATTTTAAATAATATGATTGGCAATATATCATTACACGTCACGTTATTTATTTATCGATAACGTGGGTATACCGCGGTTACCGTGGCGACGTACGCGCGTCGCTCGGGTACGTTGGTTTAAACAAACGTTTTCGACCCCTTTCCCGTTTCGGTTACTTCTTAATGGTTTAAATATATTTTTCGAAAGATCCACAACGGAATCCCTATTTAAAAACCAAAAAAATAGACCCTCCTATTAAAATAGTTATATAACTGTATAGAGTTTTTTTTTTAACAAAACTCCCGAGTCAACGGAAGGTATTTTTTTTATTTTTTTATTTACTTCTTGTTTTTTTCAATGCTTTTTCTTTTTTTTTTTTTTAGAAAATTAAAGCGTGTCGTCGTGTAAAACGCAAATAATAATAATAATAAAAAAAATAAACCGGCATGACCGCGGTATACCCCTCCTATATTATTGATTGACTACTGCCGCAACATTTCCGTGTTTCGTTTATTTTTGTCGATTATAATTGTATCGGAAGAATGCGGCGGTTTCCAGTCGTGGAAAGCGATCCCGAAAGACAACGTTCTTCGTGTTCAATTACCGGTACCGACATGTACTCCTCGACGGGACTTTTCGAACATTTTCACTGTTCCGATAAGTGTTTACACCCCCGTCCCGCCACCGTAGCAACAACATAAAAATAATAATAATAATAATAAAAAAACGAACGCGCCGGTTTTTTTTTTTTTTTTTTTTTTAAAACCGTTATAAATTATAGTGTGCCCGCCGCCGTTCGCCCGGTCGTAATCGAAAAACGAGCGTATCGATCAAGAAATACATTTTGCGCATAAATGCACTCGGGATTTGATGCGTTTCCAGTCAGCATCGGTAGTGTTAATATATATATATATATATATACATACAGTCTTATGTAAACCGACAAAAGCTATACGCTCGCGGCATACAAACGCGCTAAATAAACACGCGTTTGTATATACACTAAAACACTAAAAGCAAATTAATTCAACGCGAAAATCCATCACTATAATGCAATATATATATATATATATATATATATATATATATATATATATATATTTGTTGTATAAATGCACCGTGTTCGGGCGCGTTGCATTCGAATCGTCCGGGCATCCACGGTACGCGGTGCCGGGTGAACGCGCCGGGGTCGTTTTATTTTCTTATTATCGTTTTCAAATAAACGTTTGCCCGTAAATCCAGCGAGCGAAAACAGTCCGGCCGGACGGCGAGATATTGGCCGAAAACCGACACGTATATTATTAATCGTCCGAACGTATACGTGGCCCCGGGCATCGTTTTCGTGCGCCGCGCTCGGGTCCCGTTCGGAAAGCTGATAATGTAAACGTTGCCGCGGGTTCTTGATTTCCCCCCTCCCCCTGGGCGACGACCGACGACTGTGTTTCCGCGCCAAACCCGTCCGTGTATTACACCCGCCGAGCACCTATCGTTTTTCTTCGGCCGTCCCGTGTCCCGATTCAATACAACCGTATCGCGAACACGCCATAATACTCCCTGGGCCGTAATAATGCACGTGGCCGCTACTATAGTTTAGCGGTTGTCCCGGGTGCGGAGGAGAAATATAATTGAACAGCTGGGAATCGCATACGACTCCCCGGTCGCACCGGGCACCGGCAAATCGTTTGACCAAAGGACCGGGGGCTACAATGAGAACGAGCGTTCGCTACGACGGAAACCTAAGGGAAACACACACTCGGGTAGACAAATATGCAGTTGAACACGACGGTCTGAGAACGTCGAGGAAGCGGACGTGTGCCGGGGAAATACGGTCCGAGACTGCGCGTATAAACGGCGGCGGGAAAAAAAACTCCCGGAAAGTTGTAGAAGTCAATATGAACACGGAGAGAAGAAGTATCACGTGTAAATGGTGATGGGGTTACGGTTTACAGCGTACGGCGACTTCGGGAGGTCAATCCGCGATATTGTCCGTCCGACACGTCGACCGTAATGCTCCACGTCCGATATTTTTTAGAAACCGATTTTTTAGACGGTGTAAAATTGATTTTCGGCGAGTGAAACGTACACTGGGTACCAGGGGATCGCCAGACGTTCAATGGGTAGTTGCGGTACGCGAGTATCGCGATATATGCTCAAGAGAAAACACGTCTTATTGGTGCGGCCGCCTGTATATTATACGGTCGGTACATTCTCCCGGAAAGTCGGCCGGGGTGCCCAAATAAAAAGTTTATACGACAGACAGTGTATCGGCGAAAAGCGACACTTATTAATTGTCTAACGTCGGCGCTCCGGTGTAGGTACGCGTCGGGGCGGTTCGATACATTCCCCGGCTGCGGTGTCGCCGAAACCGTCGCGCGCGTTTATTCTCGTCACCGGAATCATTTATTAAAGGGACGCCACACCGCCGGCATTTGCCGTCTCTGTCCGTCCGACGGACAATATAGGAAAAATGTGTTTCCGTATTTCCGATAGTACTCGTCGGGCTCTAATAGACTTGAAAGAAAAATTATTTTTCACCGGCTTTTCTAGACTTTCAACGCGTTTGCGGTGTTGCCAAAGTAGGTAATGTCGGGCGTCTCTAGTCCCCGGACAATCCGTTTTCAATACTTCACAGTTTTTTTTTTGGAAAATTGTGTATTTATTTATTTGTTTTAATCGTAATAGTAATAAATTGCAGAATGGAAATATCGAAAAATCCATCTTTTTTAAAACATAGTGTAAATGCCGCCGTCTTCGATTTGACGAAATCATTTTTGTTTTTTGCTCGGAGTACTTATTGAAAGTACGAAAACGCACTTTTGTCTGACGGTGTGATTGGCGTCCTCTTCATACCGTACGGTATCGTATACCACCTTATTGTTAGGTACTATTGTTTATTCGATATATATACGTTATTAAAAAGAAGCTTATCAAAAGAATTTTGTTTTTTTTATATATATATATATGAATAAGGAGTGAACAAATTTACAACTCGAAAAAAAAAACCAAAAAATTGTTTAATTTTTAACACTTTAAATCGCCAAAATAAGAGGATTGGTTTTTTTTTATATATATATATATATATATATATATATTGTATACCATAAAACGTATACTGTTCGCGTTAAACAAAAGGAAATGCCATGATGACGACGAGCGGTTTTGGATTTCAAACACGCCCTTTGTGAAATAAGTATGAAACGATATTTACGAGACATCCTCATCGTCGTGTTTTATATATAAAACATATTAAAAAAAATGAAAACTGTAAAATACGGTGTTTTCGTACCTTCTGAAATTAATCGAATATTTAAAGAATCGTAAAACGCCGAAACGGTTGTCTCCGAAATTGTGTAATAGGTGTTTTTATCTCCTAAAATCACACTTTAGGATAGTTTTTTCTGATTTTCGTAAACACGTTATGATATTGGCCCGGAACCACTTGTACATTTTTATTTAAAATGAACTTGAGAATATTTTCGAGTCTATCAGTTTTCGTTTTTTTTTTTTTTTTTTTTGTCTTGAACGCAACACGTTTACATTTTAATATTACTTGTATACGCATTATTATAATAGTTTTTCGATATTTCTCGCAAACTGACTGGGAAAATATACAAAAACGTATTGCCGGTGCAACACGTCCTGTCCTGTCACCTCCCCCTGCCTCTCACACGGATAGTTTCACCCCTGCAAGTATGGATTCGGTGGCGTGACGATGGGGTTTTCAATACGTTTGGGCGTCACGGTCTGAAAATTTGGCCGGCGGGTGTACATCGGCAAGGGGTTAATATAGTTAGTAGTTTTTTTTTTTTTTTTTTCTTTTTTTTCTCGAGGTTATATCGTATCATCGTTATCACGATCCGGGGTGAACAATAGTACAGCAGTGGCCCGTGATTAATATTTTTGTTCGCCCGGTCTAGGCACGGTGCGGTACGACTACCGTGTTTGGTAGTGGACTGACAGGCCCGCGATTATCAAGGTTAGGTCGACGTATACCAATAGTTACCCGTTCTCTAGTATTTACGTGTATCTCCCGTCCAAATCGTATTTTATGAACCACCTATAATAACGCTAATCAAATCATAAATCGGGCTACATGCATAGAGTACAATATCGTCGTTACTGGAGTTCGTCGAGTCAAAACGAACAAAAGTAAGACATACGCAGCGATAATGCCAGGGCCCGCACGGACATAATATTGTGGTCGTGACGCGTACGGATCACCATCGGGGTCACAGAGAGATGGTTGAAGACTTGTTATAATAAAATGTGGAGGAGGATATTACGTGTCCCGATTCGAGGACGGGCCATTGGCGAAGAAAGTTCTACGGAGAATTACAAGAGGAAATGAAAACGGCGACGGTCGTTAAAAAGTCAGTGTATACAATAGCTGGGAAATACAATGCGGCGGCGTAGTGAGGACGCAACAATACGACTGGTGTTGGCCTGGAAGCCGGAAGGGAAAATGTCTAGGGACAGCCCGTGGATGAGGTGGATCGATGTAGTGGAAGGAGATCCGGTAGACCTAGTTGCTTGGAATTGAAAGGACATGGTGCGGGACAGTGAAAATGTAAAATGATAACGGCGAAAAATCACGAAAATTAGTAGTGGTCGGCGGATGGAGAAGAAGACGAACAAAATAAGGCATCAACCGGTCGAACCCTGAGTTTCCCGAACTTATACGTATAAATTATAACTTTTTATTATTGATAAAAAAACAAAAAATGGTTTTTAAATTCATGTTTATTGAGTTTTTACGAATTTACAATTTTATAATTTTCAATTTATAAGTTTATTTTATTAAAACTAAAAATAAAAACCCGAGCATTTTTATACGTTCGGGAACAAGCCGGTGGCGGTAATTATCGTCAAGTTGCCCGGCGGTGCTCAATACTGGCTTCCGATTCCATGGATTTCCACGGTTGCTGGAGGAACGCATAATAAATATCAAACACCAATAGTGTAAAAGCTAAGACCGTATTCAGCGTACACTAAAGATGGTACCAACTTTAAAACAAAGGTTAAGAAAAAGCCTGTGCCGAAAACAATTTTATTATCGGACTTGGAACTTTGGTCAAAGTTCGAGGGCTCGTCCCTAATTACTATTATTGTCGCTATTATTTTTAATAACATCGTTTTGAATTCGATCGGCCGGGATTACCTATATAAATATAATTCTAAACGATATAGACGATCCCCCCCCCCGCCCCGCCAGTCATTATATTTGGCGACGCATGCAGGGCCAGCGATTGGGAGTGCACGGGAAGGGATCGACCCTACAAACTTTTAACCTTAGACCACTGAGTCGGGTTAGACTCAAAGATAATTAAACGTTACAGTTGGCAAAACTAATAATTGTGTCGTTTTTTAGGTTTCAAAAAACATATTTTTACAACTTATTTGAAACTAAATGTTTCGATAGGATATCTCGCGGGACAGGGGTATACGATGTTGTGACATACTTCTTAATACTTTTTTTGTTTTTTTTTTTTTTTTTTTTTTCACATAAAGTTACAAAAACTCATACATTATGGAATTCTATACAACGGCACACAGTATACCGATAAAAAAAAAAAAAAAAAAAACGTAATGGTCCTGTAAGCGTGGCGTTTTCTCTAAGGAATAACATTTTAAGCGGACAAATCCGTATTATTGAGGAGTGATTACTTGAATTTTGTCGTGAATGGACGGACGGCGGGTATTCGTTATTTTCAGATTATCAGATATCGTTTGTCGGACGGGTTTTTCTTGTAATATCGTGGAAACACCGGTGATTGAGAAAGATTCGGAAAAAATAGCGGCGAACAACCAGGCGCCGGCGTAATTCTCATGGTCGGGAAATCGTGACGCCGGCAAAAAAAACTCTTGTACGGAATGGTATAAGCCAGATGAGATAAGACGATGGATGTACTGAAATTAGAATTTGTATAAGGGGGCGCGAATCAATGATCGTCAGCTGTACATCTACGGGGTTAGGCGCTTTGTTTTTTTTTTTTTCTCGCCACACCAAAAGACAAAAAAAAAAATAAAATAAAATAGATCGGCGGCGCCACCGTATATAACGATATATTATATATATATATACACGTACCGAGGACATGTGCGCGCGTGTGCGGCTTCCGGACCGCCGCCGCCGGTATAAAAAAAAAAAAAAAAAACCCGCGGTATAAGTTTACGCGTATATAATAAAAATATTATAAATACGCACGCCTTGGTCGGTTGACCGTGACGTCGAACAGCAGCGGCGGCGGCGGCGGCGTCGGTAATACACGCGGACGGCACGCGAGCAGCTGACGGACGGGGAGCGCGACCCTCGAGACGACGACAATGGGTCCGGGGCCGAATGGGGTGAGTTCGTTCACCTGGGTCTCGGGGCGGCGGCGGCGGCGGCGGTGACGATGACGACGACGACGACACCCCATTCGGATTATTATTACAAACCGTTTGGTGTGTCCTCTACACGCGTTATTATTATATTTCGGCGTGTGTGTGTGTGTGTTTTATACGAGGACCAGAAAAATTCGTATTAACAATATAAGTTGTATATTATTATTATTATTATTATTTGCGCGGGATTTTTTTTTTTTTTTTTATTATTCCCCTTTCTCGCGGGTATAAAAGATATATATATACAAACATAGGTACAATATGCGTACGGTGTGCGCCCGACAGGCTGCTGCCACCGCCGCCGCCGCCGCTGCTGCTGTTGATCCTTCTGCTGTTGCTGTCAGCGGTGAGACGACTGCGGCGTAATACGCCGGGCCGTGTGTATAATTTCTCTCCATCGCCGTCTGTTTATCGCGCGGTCTTTCTCTATCTGTGTGTTTGTACAATACGTTTACGCGGAGAAAAAAAAAAAAAAAAAAAAAAACAACGAACCGAAAAACACGTGTAACAAAAGTCCGTCGGCACCGACGACCGCCGCCGATTTTTAGATTATTATCCGAACGTACGCCGAGAAAAAAAAAAAAAAAAAATTACTTAATTGCAAGTAATCACTGCGACGACGACATAACGGTATTTCGTTCGGATTGCAAAATAATACTCCGGCGTCGGGTGTTGGTTGTCTACGATTCGTATATTATAATATAATAAATCAGTCGTGTCGCTACCCGCATAAAACCGTCGATAGGCCCGATTGAACAATCGTCCACGTCGCTGACGTATTTTCTCCAAAAATATCGGTTTAGTTCAGTGATGGGCAAACTTTTTTAATGGGGGTTGGGGGCCACAAAGTTTAAGAAATTCTAGAGGAGGGCCAGAATTATAGAAAAAATGCATTTTGTGTTTAAGCTTTATTAAATCATATAATAGGCGTGTGAGATATATGGAATTGTTTTTGATTTTCCATAATATTTTCGAAAGCCGGGTCCAGCTGTGACGAAGCAACTTTCAACAGCGAGAAAATGTGTTCATCAGTCAATCGATTTCCGATTGAGTTTTTCCGCAATTCCACGGTCGAAAAAGTCTGTTCGCACACATAAGACGACGCAAACATAGCCATATAATTTTCTAAACTTTAGATAAAAAAAAAATAAAAAATAAAATAATATCGGCCGCCGATATACGATATCGCGGTTTATGCCGCGTTACCCATCACCGCAACGACATTATTCATTATAACTCGGCGATTGTTTTACCGATCAAATAAAGTCAAGGATGCGCGGTACACGTATTTTACCGACGATTCGTTAGGGTTTAAAATCTTTTTGACGATTACTCTTGGGGGGGGGGGCGGCGTTGATATCCACGCGGTCGTTACTATACAAATATCATAGTGACGTGCCCCGAACTGTCCGATTGTTCGCACTGAAATCACTGGCCCAACAATCGTACCGAACTGTAAACAGTTGGGCTGGTCCCGGCAAAGTATGACGTGGAAATATTGAATTTAAGCGAATTCCGAGCGTATGGGGGGAAACGAACTTGAATGTTCTCCAAAGCTGGACGGGTGGGCGACAGCCGGAAGGCGGCAAACACCGTGTCGCCCGCGCATAATTCCGCTGGCAACACGCGCGTTTTTATATGACGACAATTTACGAGAATATGTTAAAATGCCGCTCGAATTTAATATAATATTATTAACCCGTAAATCTCAAAAAATTATTATAAACGGTTTCACCTACGCCTAAACAATCATCCAAACGCACTGATAAAAAATCTAGCTGCTTTAACCATCCCCGGTAACCCTCCTCGGCGCCTTAAGCGAGAATGGTGTAGAGACCTGCTAAACCCTTAATCCAAAATAGGTTAAAATAAAATAATTAAAAGACGAAAGTGTCATCAGTGGGTGGCTTCTTCATTCAAATTTTTCAATTTCCTATTGTATTATAGCTCATACTATTATTGTACCTCATTGTGTACAGATTGTGTATATTATTAATAAATGAAAAAAAAAACCCGGAAATCTGCGGTACGTCGGCTGTGTAATAAATAATTGATAGGTAACGCCAGTGTCTGATATTCACGTGGAAATTACAACTATTGGTATATGTACACTGTAAATGTATATGTATAAAAAAAAAAAAAAATTGGTGTTAAAATAAAAAAGCACTTGTAAACCCCGACTTCCGCCGTGAGTAAATCGCATATATTTCCATTAAAGTTGTGTTCCGGGTTCGATGAAATATATTTGTACAGTTCGGTTGGAAACATCACTGGAAAAACATGCAAAACGTATTTTTTTTTTTTTTTTTATTATTTCTCGTATTCCCATATAACGAATATCGGTCGACCGTAATCGTCGTTGTACGTATACGAACGATTTTATTCGGAAATTCCGTATTATAGTCGGTGGAAAAAAAAAAAAGAAAAGAAATACGGTCGGTCGCGGTATGCCGCGGGCGGCCTATCTCCGCGAAAAATCCGGGGCCCGGTGGTGTTTTTTTTTTTTTTTTTTTTTTACCGATTTTGTCGATTTACCCGATGTTTGGCGCGATATTTCTAGAATAACAATAATAATAGAAAACGAATTTTTTTTTTTTTAAATAGCGTAGAATTATAACGCGGGGGAGACGCGATCAACACGGTCCAACGATAACGATAAACGCGTTCGTATTGTAATCTACGCCGCCGCGTAGGTATTATTATTATTATATTATATTATAATACTGTATAACTACAATAATCCTGGGCATTTTTTTTTTTTTTTTTTTCTACTTTTTTTGTGTAGGATATATAAAATATAATACGCGTGTGCGCTCGCACACGTCGAGTACCTCATAATCGTGCGCGTGTGCAGACAGAACCCATACGGTCTTTATCCGGTGGCCGGCCCGCCCGGACGTCGGCTCCGCTCCGATGACCCGCGAAAATAACGTACCCGGCGAAAAATCGAATGGAAACGCTGTACGTATTCACCTACGAAATACATTGTAATAATTGTTGGGGAAAAAAAAAAAAAAAAAAAAAAAAAAAAACCCCTAACCTAACCCGACCTTTTCCCCCCATGTGTGTACATCACCTAACCCTGGGCCCCCCGGGTTCTATAGCTGCCGCTTGCTTTTTCTCTCTCACTCTCTGTTTATCTCCTCCTCCTCCTCCTCCTGGGGCGTATAATATGCTGTTGTATTATACTCGAATCGGTCCGGTCCGGCGGGTTGGCATTTTTTTTTTTTTTATTTATTTTTTACGCGTGTAAACGTTTTTCGCGAAAGTCCCGACGCCGCGCCGCGCATTCCGACCGACGAGGTCGGGGTCGGGGTTTTTTTTTTTTTTTTATTCGCGCCGCCGGGATGAAAAAAATAAACGCCGGAACGCGATTCGTTTTTTTTTTTTTTATTTTTTTTCCAACTCTCCAGAGACGCCGCGGTACGCGGTATTGCCGACCGTGTACGATCCCCGGCGTCGGTGTGTTGTTTGCACCGTCGTCCGGAAACGGTAATAAAACGTACATTGGAGGACGTATTACATCGTAATTAGTCGTATATTGTCAATCGGCGTACACGTCGCGGTGATCTTTGATCGATTTATCGACTGCCGAAAACGCGACAATACGGTGTGTATCAAAACGATTCGTCCGATTTTAGTAGACCGATAAATATCGTTCCCGTGGTTTGTGGCAGACGAAGCCACCCCCAACCGTCCCAAATGGCCGCGTTATCGTGTTTCCGTCGATTGCCGATAAGTCGCCGAGTGGCGTGATTTAATTGTTTTTTTTTTTTATAGAAATGTCGACCGAGCGACAAGTAAATGTGGTTTAGGTGTGCTCCGTTTCGAAAAGTGCGAATCTTTTATTTAGGATTTATGTCCGCAGAAATCAGTCCGTCGCGCTTCTCTCCGGAGAACTTGCCCATTCCGCGGACGGCAGTTTGCCGTGTTTCGCGGAGATCACTGCGATATAAACCGTACGAGTTTCTTAACCGTCGACTACCAGAACGACGGGTGGGTAGCCGTAGTGCTAATGACGCTACGTTTTGTTCTTGGCCGCCCATTTTGTTCACCGGACCTTTACAATCTGTGATTTTTTTTTTTTTTTTTTTCTTTGGGGTTGCGCAAAATTCAATATTTATGTACCGCCCCTTCCAGGGTGTTCTTGGTGAATTGAAAAGTCGCATTACAGACGCCATCGACTTGATTTTACAGTCGACATGCTTCAACAGGTTTACGAGGAATTTTAATATCGCTTAGATGTGTGTCGTGCAAGCAACGGAGGTCACATTGAACATTTGTAAAACGTATCCTTACCTGATTATTCAAATTTTACAATAAATATGTTTTTTTTTTTTTTTTTTTGAAATCGGATGTATCATTTTGAAACACACTGTATATTGCGAACGTCGGTGATAATCCATGTAGTTTATTCGTGTCCGACAAAATCCGGATACGGACTAAAGTCCGGGGATCCGGATATTAGGAATCCGAAATATACGGACGGACTCGGCTGATCGACCGAATTCGGATATGGAAACACTAAAATTGGTTTTGTACATTTGCAAATATGCAATTGAATACGTGACACTACAGTCAGTTTTAATTAATGCAATTAAATGGTATAATTCAATACGATACGATAGAATTCGAAAACTAATGTAAGCAATTAGAAAAAATAAAAATAAAAATTCGTTAAATAAGATTGGAAGTTGTATTTTTTAAATGTATAAAATTTTAGTTAGAAGATTAGGCCATTTTATTTGTTGAAAACAATAACTAATGAGTGAGAAAAACGTTAGAGTTAAAAAAATAAACACACAACATTATGAACAAATATAATTATGCGATTTTAAAAAAGCTATTTTTGAACTTTGGTTACTCGTTGTTGACTCACGACTTTCACGTGGAACATTTGGAAGGAAAAAATGAAACAATTCGAGTAAAACAGGATTTGTTGAAAGAGACATTTTTCAGAAAACTAAAATAAATTGCCAACAAGCATTCAACAAAAATAAATTATTTATCAATTTCCGTGATATTTATGTTGTAATTGGTTCTTTAAAAATGGATTTTCCATGAATCTTGAAATATTTATTTGACTCCGGACGTATTTCCTTTTACCCGGGCACCGTCCGTTTGTCGCCGCCCCTCCCCGTCCCATTGCTGTACTAAAAATTCTTTCTACACGAGCAGTAGAGGGCACGTTTGGATATCTGTCGGAAATTTTATTTCCAATCATTGTCATCGGTTATCCGTCAAAGTTACGAATTCGAATTTAAACCGACCGACCGTGTCGATAAAGTCACTGACGAAATACGAATTTTTCGACTAGACTCGAGCTTTTTGACTGGTCCGTCCCTAGAGATCTAGGAAACCTGGTCTTAATTATACACCACGGTATAATAAAATATCAGCTACCAGCTGCCTGCACGCGGTCTTTTATTTTTTTTTTTTTTTTAGAGGTATCGCAACCTACCGGGGGAACTCTACCCGACAGGGCAATCCTTCCTCCGTAGGCTCATCGTTTATAAAGAAAAAAATTCTTAACACATTGTATGTTCTTACTTGCTAAAGCTTACAAACTAGTGGTCTTAATTCTACGGCTTATATTTACAATTTACAGCTTACAATAGTATATACACGAAATTTACAACTCAGTTTTAGTTTTATAGCCTAACAGCGGTTCTCTGGCGTTGGCGCTCCTCTTCATCTCTCGTCTTCAGCACCCCCTTGATGAACTGAATCGTCGTTTCCCAATTCGTCGAGCTTTCCAACATTGTTTTCACCGCCATTTCCGGGTTGAAGGCGTTACCGTTATTCGTCTCCAGCTCCCTTCGTTGCCTCCACCATCGGTCGCAGTGGAAGAAGGCGAGGTCCACGTCGTTCACGGGTCATGGCACTCCGGAGTGCTCAGCGTCCCAATCCTATGCAGGTACTGGCCGAAACAGCCGTGACCCGATAGGAATTGGGTGAGGTGGTAGTTGGTGTGGTCCAGAGGATCGGTCCGTTTGAACCGGGCGACTTGGTATCGCTCATGCTGGAGTCCCCAGACCACTGGGAAGCCGTGGTCGACTTCGCTGAAGCCGTTATCGCGGAGAAAGAGTCGGCAGAACGGCAGCGCCAAGCCCTTGACTTCGCCGGTGTGCGCCGCCTTCAGGCGCACCGCCACCGCCGTTGATCAGGGCTCCGCAGTCGCTAGACCGCCGGCCGGAAGACCGGCAGGAAGTTGTGCCTCCTACAACCTGTGAGGGCAGCAAGTGGGCTTCGGCCTGGCTACTGCCCATCCCGTCCCGCTTAGGGTAAAATAGGATTTTCGAATATATTTAATTGTACTTCATTTCATTAACAAATGATGGCGACCCGCCTCCCGAAGTAGTGCCTCACGGCGTTTCCGGGGTTTAAAAAAAAAAAAAAAAAGGTGGTAGTTGGTGTTGCCAAACTTCCTGGACGCCCAAGGCGCCACCTTCGGGATTAACCTTCGGGTCTCGGGTCGGTCCCACTCCTCCTGCCACTTTTGCAGAGTTTCCGCTCTCGTATCCTGGGCCGTCGGGAGGTGGTGTCCGTCCCTCTTCGCTCTGTACGTGGCTGCGCGCTCCGCCGCCCTCATCAGCAGTCGTCGTTTCCCCTGCATAGAGCCTCCTATGTTAGGCATCAGTCTCGCCAGCGCGGTGAGTGTTTTGTAGGCTTTAGCCGCCGCGCTCTTCACGTGTTCTAGAGAAGTCCCGCTGGCGGCTCAACTCTACCCTGAGGTAGCGGATTTTCTCGCCGAGCTCCAGCTGGCTGCCCCCCCCCCCGAGGTAGAAGCAGCGGGGTCGGTATCCGCGCTTGGTAGTCAGTACGACCGCGACGGATATGCTGACGGACAAGGAGAGCCATCCGCTCCGCGACAGCTTCCAGGACGGGGTTCACGGCCTGCTCTAGAAGCTCCGTGTGGCGGCCCGTCGCCGGAACGGCCACGTCGTCAGCGAAGGCAACGAGAGCGAGGCGCTGGACGACTAGCAGCCTGCACGCGGTCTAACCGGTCGGAAAATACCGCGCGTCAACAGTGTTTTTTTTTTTTTTTTTTTTACGCTCGGGAGTGCACGGCATAATACGAAATTATAATATTACAGCCGTGTGCCTAAACCTGTATAAGGACACTGCAGGGGAACGAAATCGAGTAGAATTTCTATAGCCACGCGTACATTTTATATTATTGTGTACCGGTCGCGTGCCACGTCACCGTAGCGTAAAATCAAATTCGGGACCGGTTGCAGTACTTAGGCCTATAATAATATATGTACATAATATATTGTATTATTTTTATGTGCACGGTACACGCGAACAATTGCGCGGTTTAAACACAACCCTTTTATTATTCTCCGTCTCCGTCTCTCTCCAGTCCCCCCGGTGCATAGATTAAAACCCAGCTCGGCCAGGTGTGCGTACCCAAAATATTACGGGGAGAGAGAGAAAAAAAAAAAAAAAATGCTGTTCTCGACTCGCGGTCGGACTACACGGCGGGGCTCAATGACCTATAGGCAAAAAAAAAAAAAAGGGAATTCAAATGAGATACAGATTTATATATATTATTATTATTATTATTATATGCGACGGCGACGAGTAAGTATTATGCGTACAATGAGAACAAAAACTGCCCCCTGCCCCCTTCGTCCCCCGAACGGCGTGCCACTCTATATAATGCGAAATTAACACGGAGAAATAATAATATAATGTGCGCACGAAGGCAGATGCTAGAAATATGACCGACTATTATAATAATATTTCAACGGTAGCCGCTATAGTATTATAATAATGTACAATAAAAACGAAATATAATGGCGGCGGCTCGTAGTCATCATCGGCGTTATTACTGCGCGGGTACGGACGTTGTAGGCATATGGATTAGGGTTGTTTTCGTTTCATTTTCGGGGTTTTTTTTTTTTTTTTTTTTTTCGTTAAATTTTCAGATTCCTAGCGAAGTGACCGGTAAAACTTTCAACGCGGTCTGCCGGTTTGAATTCCCAATGACATTCAAACACAACGCGTCGTCGTGGACATAACGTACGAATTATCATTCAAATGTCCAACGCGTATTAATGAAAATAATTATAAAACTATAGTTTTTCGGTCATCTATTGGTTTGTAGTGCAATTTAAATGTGTTAAATATTGATTATTTTACTACCGATGGACACGACTGTACACGATAACTGATAGACGATAGTCACTTATGCGCAATAAGAATTAGAAATCGAATTTTAAATAAGTCATTAAATATAACGCCAGCGTCCTCTCTAGTGCTCGTGTAAAACGATATATCAGTGCGGGGAATAATTATTATTCTACGGAAGTATAATAGCATGATAATTGTCTTGAGCAATTTAAAAATAATAAACTTTATAATTTTTAATATTTACGGTTTACATTCCGAGCGTAGCGAGGGGCCGAGGAATTTATGGATTTTACTATCTATCTACTATCTACATCTTACCGGTGTCCAGTCTTCCCTAGAGCGCTAAATTTCAAAACGCGTCCGCTATGTCAGTCAAAATATTTATTACTATTTTTTATTTTATTTTTTTTTTTTTTTTTACAGTTTTTGTATTGAATTTTATTTAAAATTTACCTAAATGTTTAACACATAGTTGTGTTTACATAAATAATGAATAATAATATATTCTTATCTATCTCCATTGTTTGTGTGTTAACAACACGGTTTAAAACTGTTATAAACCGTGGTTAACAGTTAATATCACTTATCAGTAGTTAACAAACAGTATTCAGTGTCATTTGATAATCAGTTTAAATTAATTATCAAGTCGTGTATCTATAAGTTATTAGTTTTAAATCATTGAATTTTAGGCGCATTTTTCACTAATCCCCGGCCCTGCCCGTACGCTACATTTATCTTGCAATTTAGCAGTGTAAAAATTGTTCAAGGGGAAAAATGCATTCAACAAGTATACGCGACCATCGTGATTGACATTTTCTGAAAAGATAACGTCACCGGAATAAATAATAATATAATGCGTGTTTATGAATCAACGGTAAAACAGCTACGAGTGGCGTATACGATATTGAATATTGACGGGGCCCCCACTGGACCGGGTAAAATCGGGTCGTTCCGAAAAACGACCGACTACAAACGCCCTGTAATATTATTAGGTTTCTAAAATAATTGTACGGCTTTAAAAAACAAAAAAAAAAAAAAAAAAATATAATCACATATCGTAGTATTATACTTTTAATCAAATATGTATTAAAAAAAAAATAATAATAATAACACAAAGGAGTTGTGACGAAAAAAAAACACATATTTACACAAGTAATATTTAAGCATACCTATATATTTTAAATTGTTCGTAATTTGTCTGTCTCTTTAATGTCCAATGCATAATAGTTCAATTGTAAAAAAAAATTGTATTTTTTTTTTTTTTTTTTTTAAATATTAATAACGAAACTGAATAAGTTAAATTTAAATTATTGTGTGGAACATTTTTTTTACGATATGAACGGTTCACTCGAATACGATTTTTTATTTTTTTTTTTAATAATTATTCTATTCAAAACTACGGTCGAGGGTATAAAATAATTTATACACGCGAATGAGGGAAAAAAAACCTATAGGTTAATAAGGTCGGATTGCAGGTATTTATAATATTACGATAATTGATAATTAATAAAAAAAAAAAATCATGAACTTATGACATTTTTAAAACACGGTCCTTTGTACCACGCGCAGTTATTTGCGAAATTTGCTGGTTAGTACTCTTTCTATTGGTTTTACCGCAGAATAAGTGAAATCAAAAGGATAATGTGTGGTATTAAAATTTTTATTGTTTTTTTTTCTGTCATATCAAACCAAAAATCTTGCTCCAATTATCAACTTCAGTTTTAGGGTAGCGGTTTTGTCCAGTCGACCAAGGATTTTTATGAGATCATTTTTTTTAAATTATTTTTTTTTTTTGATCGTTGAGACCCGAAAAATTCGCCGAATACTTGAAATAGCACTTTTCCAGACGTCGTTATCGAGTCGGAAAACGAAATATGATTCTATACATTTGTAGCTTGGATTTGCTCGGGTCAAGTTTGATTATCCAGAATCGTTGCTAAACTGTCAGAACAAAATTTTGTTTTATTTTTTTTAAATCTTTTTAATCTATTTTAAAAGCGGCACTACTCTTCCTCGTGACAACTAAATTAAATAGTAAATAACGGCTGTTATTTTTTTTTTTTTCATTACAAACACCAAGGCCGCCCACATAAATCAACAAAAACAATTGTAATGTTGATAATTATGGAGGGGCGGCATAAATGTACGCCCGGAGGCATCAAAATGTTAAATAAAGCCCTGGGTATTGTGCGGTCGTAGGGAGGCCAAAACAATTCTGTAATATATCAAACAAATAACGTATTAGAAAACCCAGAATCCGAAACGGCCGGCGAGGGCAGTACGATTTTCACCGCTGGCGAAAACAATTCGAAGACGATTTGATTACCAGTAAAAATAAATGAAAAACAAAGACTTACTTAAAATCCTCTTGGCTGTCAACACTATTATACACCTATATAGAATATCAACGGTTAATTTTTTTTTATTTTTCTCGCCAAACTTAATATAAAACCCATATACGACGAGTGACGTCAACACAACAAGTCAGACGCGTTCTTTCGTGTCACGTGCACACGACCTTTTTTTTTATTTTTTTTTTTTTCTCCTTTTGTCGATTCTTTCCATTCCAATTTACATACAAAATGCTCGTCGTACCGCGTATATTCAGAGAGTAAACATATCGAGTAAATATAATAATAATAGTTGCACGGTAGCATTTTTTTTTTTTTACAATCGCATATTTTATTAGTTATCGATTTTCGCGGTTTGGGGGGGGAGAAATGTCGTTATTAAAATATTAGCGGATTTCATATGGCCGTGACACGCTACCTACCTATACGTGTATATGCTATTTTACTGTTTTTTATCGTATAAACCTACCGCAATATAAGTACCGGTGTACAGGTGGGAAACGAACTTCTGTTGATTCGTTTTATATAATGTACACACATATACCTGCCCACGGTTGCAGTAATTTGCCAACCTGGTAATATAACGGATAATAAAACGTGTCGAAGTCATTCGCGTTAATAAAAAAACTAAGGCTTCATATAGAATATAAAAGTATATCCGTATACATAAAAAGAAGTTTACGATACGGATAAATGTCAGCGTACCTACGCATGTTTTTTTTTTTTTTTTTTAAAACGCCAGTTATAAACACTGCTATAATATTATTAAAACAACACGAGTAGGTGGTACTATATATTATTATATTAAGAGTATCCGGAAATTGAAAACACGAAGAAGCCCACAAACTATACTGTAGAATATAATATTTTGTGCAATTGCTGCATTTCACTTGTATCGAATTAAAAATTATCCGCAGGGGACATTATATAGCATAGGTAATCGTAATATCATAACCACCTGGCCCACGTACGATATTTTGTCGTCCGGACGTAATAATAGTAATTTCTGTACACTATTTGTATTACCCGCATCAGTATACAAAGCAACACGCTGTAGAGCGATTTTTTTTTTTTTTTTTTGTAAGTTCCAGCAGTTTTTTTTTTTTTTACTTACCGCCGTCCATCGCACGGATGATCTTAGTCTTACACATCTGACCGCAAACAGCCAGCACAGGTCTCAAAAACACTACCGAGACGCAGATCAAATTTATATTTAGATAAAGATATAAGACAATTGTTCCGAAATCGCCAGATAAAGACAATAAACATTTAAATTATCTCAGATACCATAGTGAAATTAGTGAAATTTATCAAAATTTATAATTAAAAGATTATAATTATTTTTTTTTTAATTGTTTATTGTTGAGAATATTACACCTAAGACGGTTAAAATAATTTTATAAATGTAAAGGGTGTCGAATTTTAATTTATAAATACAAATTATAGTTATTATATAATTTTTACCGAGTAAAAATGAGTAAAAAGAGTAAAAAATGTTAATATATATATATATATTTTTTTTTTCTGTTACTAAATTTTATCTAGATAAACACTAAGACTGTTTTAGTTTTTAACCTTCAGGATGGATTAGAAAATTATCTTTTAAGATGAAATAAATAAAAATACGATTTAGATGAATCGTCAGAGATAGTTAATCATCCGGATAACTTTATTTTCAATCTACGCGTATTAAACTTTGTTCAGCATTATCAGAATAACATTTAGCACATTGTTACAATGTACGACACACGTTTTATTTAGCGGTTTTATCGGAATATCGACGGGTAATGCCAGTCATTGGCTTATTTTTTTTTTTTTTTTTTTTGATCGGCCGGTTCAAATTGACGATAATAATCGTCGATAACGCGAACGATTATGATTTACGTTTTATGTTTAGTATGTCAGACGTGTTGTTTTCACACGGGTGTGTGTTGTAATAAACTGAACGGCCCCGCATACGCACGTATATCGTTTCTGACTTTACGCGGCAACGAACCGCGAAAGTTTTTTTTTTTTTTTTTTTTTGTCCTCCGAAAACGGCCGGCGACGGGCCAGGGGCATCCGTATCGGGTCCCCGTAGTACCGCCGGACATCTCCGCGTCGTTCGCCGTCCGCGTCCAGGCGAACCGAGAGAGCTTAAGAAACCCGTCGGATTGTATTATTATTATTTTATTTTTTTTTTTTTTTTTTTATATATATATATAATTTTTGTCGTGAAATTGGATTTTATTATCGCGCCGCGCGTAAATTTGTATAAGTTTTCGTGCAAACGCTAAACCGCGTAGCTCTACCGAACACGGGGTAACGAATATCGATAATACGATAAGGCGCACCGATAAATACGAATTGCGTATCGCGGCAGTGTGCCGATTATTAATATTGTTTTTATTATTAATTGGGTTTATGTTACGTATAAAATTAGTAAATTAAAATAATGTTATAAAAGAAAAAATACACCGTGTGGATAAAATTATATTTGTTGAAAAATCAATAGATTTAAATTTTACAATATTGAATGGAAAACATTATCTTAATATTTTTTTTTACGGGACCGAACATCCTGCAAAACAATATAAAAATAAATTAATAATCAATAAAAAAAAAAAAAAAAATCTTATAACTAAAACGCAAGTAATTAACTACTAGTCTATAATATCGGAACAAATAATTCTTAAATCGATTTATATAAATATATTTAACCCGGCCTCGGTTGCATTGTATACGTGTAGACAGTGACAATAAAAAATTTGTTTGCAAAAAAATAATTTGGAGATAATCTAATTGTACAAATTTGAATAGGACAATATAACCCATAGCGGCGGCTCCCCGTAGTACCGCCGGACATCTCCGCGTCGTTCGTCGTCCGCGTCCAGGCGAACCGAGAGATCTTAAGAAACGCGTCGGATTGTATTATTATTATTTTTTTTTTTTTTTTTTTTTTTTTTTTTATATATATATAATTGTTGTCGTGAAATTCGATTTTATTATCGCGTAAATTTTTTTATAAGTTTTCGCGCTGAGTCGTGCAAACGCTAAACCGCGTAGCTCTACCGAACACGGGGTAACGAATATCGATAATACGATAAGGCGCACCGATAAATACGAATTGCGTATCGCGGCAGTGTGCCGATTATTAATATTGTTTTTATTATTATTATTTATTTTTTTTTTTTTTTTATTATTATTATTAATTGGGTTTACGTTACACGGCGGATTGAAATTTCGCTGAACACGGCGGCGATAAATAAAGTCGATGTTTGTTTAAAACGCGTTTACGTAACACCGACGCCGCGGTAGATAATAAATAATTTGGAACTTTTGCGACGACGGAATACTGCGCACCGACGTATATTTCAATATATATATATATATATATTATAATATTATTATGAATAATTTATCGTAAACACGTTTTTCGGACAGCCCGTCGTTTGTACAGCGCCGAATATATAAAATAATAAACGTACTTACGGACGGGCGAGTCGGGATGGAGGAGGAACGGGGTTCGTTTGAATAATTTTTCACACCTGCGGGATTTCAATGGTATATATACGTATATTGTCGAATCGACGGGCACAACAACGCCGGGTATACGATTAGGGCGCGTGTGTATTTTAACGGTTTTCCCGCAGACACTATCAGTAAAAACAATTTTAAAAATATCTATGCCCGGTAATTTCCGTCGTATTGCCCGGGCTCATTGGTCGATCGCCATGACCGTAACGCGTAGGTGCGTGTACTCGTGGTAAAATTACTTTTACAATGTCAAACGGTTACCGATACGCATTTGCGAATTTGTTGTAGGTTGTGCGCAGGAGGTCATCTCCTAGAACTACCGAACCGATTCGAATATTTCACACATTTTTTCCGAACTACACCTGACCAGCAAACGTCTCGTAATGGCACGCACAACAATACGAGGACTTGTGGAATATAACCCCGGTGGGGTTGCGCCAACGGCAAGTCCGACGTTGACGCTATTCAACGCTGCCCGAATATCGCTCTCCGAACGGATGTCGCCGCTTGCCGGTATGACAGAAACGATAATTGTTCACCGGGATTTGATCATCACCACCGTCCGGGACGTGATTACCACGTGCAGTCCAGCAGCAATTCAACTACTCGACAACACTCGACACTCAAGGCGTCTCACACTTAATATTCATTAATATTATCCGCACATATTTTAGTATTCGTAAAATATGTATTTCAATAACTACAATCTGACAATTGATAAAAAGGAGCCGTCCACCACCTCCCCGGCGATGAACTAATGACCCGTCCGGGACAGCGAATCCGTCTAGAAATCGTTTCATGATGGCATTCGAGGTCCTCAAAGTTACATGGTAATCAATGGAATTGTTTAAACTAATATTAGGACGTTATATGCAAAACTGGACAAGTCGGGGTCAACATGTCTAATAACAGTTAAATTAGTTATTAAAAAAAAAAAACCAATAAAAATAAAATCGTATATTGGTTTTATTACATTTTCAACTTGATAAAATTTGAAGATATTCGGTGAAAACAATAAGTTAGAAGTAGAGTTTTGGAGACAAAAATTATTAATAAGGTATAAAGTTTATTAATTTAGAATTTCAGCATTTTTCATAGAATCCAATGGGTTATAATCATTGCGATGTTTCAAAGCCCCCCGGTTAAAATGTCGTAGAAAGACCAAACAAATTCAGAAATATTTCGGTTTATAGTATTTGGGGTTATAACGGCCGTAGGAAAATGAAATAAATTCCGAAATATGTCAAACGAACGGCTACGGTATTGAAAACCAATAGTCAAAAAAGGGCCCAGTGTAACTTACGTCGAAATCGTTTCGGTTTTTGACTGATATTAATTTTCTCTCTCTGAAAAAACGCTTATTTTAAATAATACACGACGGCGTCTTATATTGCCAGAGCAGAGTATTGTCTTGCTGCCGCAGGGTTTGTATCGCGGGGTACGGATTGGTCGTAAATCGTATTTCGCCGAGGTGGACCTACGATAACGGTCGCGAAGGATAGGAAAAAAAAACAAAAATAATAATAATAATAATAAAAAAAAATAAAGAACCGTACGGGATTTGACGTACGCCGCACGACCGCGGCAACAATCCGGTAATGTTTAACGATTTATATTAGCGACACTCGGGTAGGGGAAAAAAAAAAAAAAAAAAAACCGAAAAACCAGAACAACAGAAAATATAAAATAAAGCAAACACGACAATAAAAATAAAAATTTCCCTCGCGCAGACCGGGCGGCGGGCGGCGGCCCGGAGAAAGAAACTGTTTTTGACGGGTTTTACGAGCTTTTCCCGGCGGGGGCGTACCCCCGGCCGGCCGCGGCGTTGTCCGGCCGGCCGGCAGGCGCAGCCGACCGTGTCGACCGCCGTGCCCCCGGACCCGCAGCGTAACCGTACCCTGTATATACACGGTACATTATATAATATAGTACACCTAGGTAGTGGTTGTAATAGCCGTCCGAGTGCACGGCCGAACCGAAAAAATAACGTATTGCCGGCGGTCCCCGGGCCATGCGTCCGGCAACGACCGCCGCCGCGGGCGGTATCCATATTTATTGCGATAACGGTGTACAAAAACTAACGGGAATAATAGTAATTTGTGCGAGTACACATTTGTGCGCGTAGATAAATATTTTTTTTTTTTTTTTTTTTTTTTTTTTTTTTTAACGCGGTCTCACTGTCACGACGACGATTACCGCGAGTTTGGCCGGGCTAGGGTGGCGCAAAACAGAGACAACGACGACGACGACGATATTATTATTATTATTGCTATCTTATCGACACATATTATTTACGTATCCGCATAGTGATTTTTTCGGTTGATTAGTTCGGATTTCGCGGCGAAGAATATTTTTTTTTTTTTGCATTTATCGCATTTATAGACCGCGAATTCGAGAGATTGGTTTTTTTTTTTTTTTCTTCATGGCCGGCAGGTCTTGTTTTGGTACTCCTCCCACCGCCCATCGGCGTGACGTCCGTTTCGGCCGTCGGATTCGCGAACCGATCGGAATGTGCACAGCGGTTTTTCCTGCGGGCGATTGTTTTTTTCCCCGCCCTCGTCGATGATCGCGATCGATTTGTATATAGATCTTTATTCCGCGATATTATTTATTCCGCGTACGGTCCACCGTGGTTCAGCACGTCAAAATGCACAAAAAAAAAAAAAGAAAAAAATGTTGTCTAATACAAAAAAATATAATAATTTTAATCTGGTTGTCAACAACACATCTGACATCAAATGTATATAATCTTTTGTATGGGTACGTCTATACCGCAACAAATACTAAAAAAATCGTACATTGTTCATTGATTGAGCGAACGTTGCGTATCGAGTAAAAAACCCAGTTTTTAACATTATTTATTGATAGTTTTAAAATTAAATTATTATTTTTTTTTTTTTTGAGTAAGGACATTGTAATTAAAGACGATTCGTTTAAATTACTCGATTAACGGTTATTTTCATTAATTTATTATGGTACGAATAATTTAATCGTTTAATACAAGACGATGAATCTTGGGACCACCTTAATCAACCGTTGTAGATTATAGTACAAGTTCTCAGATTAAAAATCGTGATTATTAAAATTCATATTTCTTATTCGTCTACTTTTCGGCCGTAAGTAGTAACGTACTAGCAATTTTTTTTTAATTTTGTGAATATCGACGCGGTGAACATTCGTCGTGGACCACCAGTGTGCGATTGATGACCATCAAATAATCGACAAATTAATGGGCCAACGCATATCGGGACGGGTAGTTTTGGACGACTGAGAGTGACTAAACGAGGTGATACGAGATATGAAATCGTGAATTTCGGGCGTTCTATCGATAAGTGTTATCAGCTAGTGGAAATGAGATGAAATGAGCGAATGGGCGTTTTATAAACGAGGTACGGGACGATTGGTATGGGTGTAATGAATGTCGGTGGTGATATTAATAAAATGTGCCAAAATAATCTCGTTAATCTCACTTAATAAAAGGTACCCGAGTATAATGATTACTATCATAGTACCATGATTAATGTTTATTTCCGTTGCGAATATTTGTAAAGATTAAATAATAGTAGTGTAGTAGTATAGTGGTTAGTAGTGCCTATTTAATGAACATTATTAACATTATAACTAATTTTATTTGTCTTGTGGTGTTATATATTTAATATAACATTGTGCACTCGCATATTACATTAACATGTTAATTCTTTAGAACACTTTATTTTTTTTTTTTTTTTTTTTACATAAGTGAAATCGTTTTAATAAATTAAATATAATATTAACAACAATTATATGTATAACTTAATAGAATAGCTGTGCTGTTAGGAGAAAACCAACTGGCGCGGGGTATCACAACGATACGAGATGAGATCGGTTACAACACCGACCGCCCATAACTCAAAAACTATTCTCATCGCGTGATCATAAAGTTCATGAAACGAGACGAATGCGGTTGGAACGAGTCAGATGACACACTTTTATTTAAAAAGCCCCCCCCCCGGTTCTGTTTGAGATCATTATCGTTATTCCGGCTCTACGACAGCCTAACAATATGAAGTACTCTTAGAGATCATGTAGTTTTATTATAACCGATCGTGGATATTGACGATAAAAATATTACTGTTAATACGATTGATTTTTTTTTTTTTTATGTTTTCCGACAGCGACTGCCGAGTATTGGACCGACGAGTCTCCAATATCGTCATTTCACAAATGTATTACCGTCAATCGTTATTTTCAATATTTTAGAAGAAAAAATTAAAAATGTATCTCGACCAGTGGTGAGGGGGGGGGCGAGGTCCCCGGATCCAGGGACCCCACACACGACCGCGTCGTACCTACTCATCAATAATCGAATAACACAAAATGAAAATTACCGGCTAGGGCCGAAAGAATTCACTCGTTGGTTTCACGATAATACACCGTTCGGTGTGAAATAATTACCAACAGATTTTAAGTTTTTCAACCTATGCCCCAACCCCCCCATCCGAACGAAATTCTAGTTACGCCGCTGATTTGTCTATTTTTACCTACGGTGATAACAAACGTAACTTTTCAGCCTGACACGTCTGTTTATTTTTAGTCGTGTCGTGGATATTGCGACGCAACACTCTTGCGTCATCTGCACGCGATAGGAAACGAGGGGCACGTGTCCTTTGTAGCAAGAACACTCGCATTCAGGGCGGTGGAGCGCAGAAATCGAGTGTCGCGCCTCTGTTACCAAAAAAAAAAAAAAAAGTACTTTATTAACTACGGCTTTTGTGTATCATATCTTTTTTTTTTTATAATATAAAATTATTATCGATTCCCGTTATTTTATATTATATTGAATTACACGGGCGCGGGCCCGAGCCAGACGTTTAAAGCAGTAAACGCCGTTCGCCGAGCTAGTCGCTGTTATCGAGGGTGTCGAGAACTGTCGGGCCCCGAAATCGTGCCGACGGCGAGCGCCCTGCCCGTAAACATAAACGCTGCGTTCGCCATTGTTCGCGTCATAGCAGTCGGGCCGCTGATGGTGCTGCTGCGGCGACACAAGGTCAACGGTGGAAGCGAAATTGTAATTCGATTTTTCTTAATCCGATAAAAACCGCGCCGGGCGAGGCGGACATTACAAAATGTAATTGTACCGCCGCCGCCGCCGCCGCCGCCGCCAACGTCGTCGTTACCGCTGCCCCTGCTGCCGTGACTATCGCTGTACGCATACAGGGTGGCCCAAACGTCACGTTCCGACTTCCGATTTTGCACAAAATCTACGGGGTCGTAACGAAAATGATGTTTTCGCATGTAATGGGCAATAACCGAAATCCCGAGACGCTACACCCAGGAGGCTCTATCGACGGGGACTAATTCTGTAAAGTGGGAAGTTGGAAAGGTATTGTAGGACGTTTTGTTATAGGCTTATATGATCTATATAAGTACGCCAAGTCCGGTTAAACATATTATGTGTATTGGTACATTTCAATTGAAAATTGTTATTAGTTTGTAATTACAAATTTGTAATTGTTCGTGGTTTTCTTCTATTTTTTTTTTTTTTTTTACAAATTTTCTCATAGACGTGAACATAAAATGTTGATCTACATAAAACGAAAGAAAAAAACAAAAACGATTTTCTTGTCTTAGATAAACTTCAGACTGTTATCGAAACGTTCGTCTAGATAAGTCTAGATATAGGCGTGAAAACAAAACCGACGGAGCTTTCATTACTGTTATATATCAAACCATTTATTTTTTATTTTTTTATTTTTTTTTTTTTTATTACAATTGTCCCGTCCCGTATTGTCTGGACACTAGAATTCGATCGGATTATCATTTTATCATTTTTACAGCGCGATAAATATTACACTCCACCCGCGGAGACGGTGAAATAGGCGCGGCCGTCGCCGGGACGCGGGGCCCGGGACACTCGTCTGTCTTCGTCGGCCCGCGCACACGTTCGTCGTCGCGAATAACGAAATTATATTACAAAACGCGGCCCGTAATAAAATTATACGGAACCGAATGTTTTATTTGTCGTCGCGATATAATATTATTATTGTATTATCGCCGTAATGGCATTATATACACGGCCTGCATTATCCGCCTCCGTTTTTATTACGGCGATAGAACACTACACGTACCTAAATATGTGTATAAATATATATATATATATATATATATATATATATATATACATATAGTGTATATACACTGGACCTCGGGTCGACGAGGACCGAAATCGAATTGCCAAAGTCGAATTTCACTTTGAGTGCTCCGCCGGATCCGTCAGTTTGTAAGCACATTCGATTCCGCTTACGCAAAGGTTAAGCGAAACTGTTAAACAAAAAAAAAAAAAAAAAACATCAGAACGAAGAAATTTGATTCTTTTACAAAATTTATAATAATTAGCCATTTCTAATGGCTATTGGAAAAAAAAAAAATTATAATAATATCACCGCTTACACACTTTTAACGTCCACGCCGCGCCACTGGTTACGTGTACCTTTGATTACGAGCGACATTTGCTAGTCGGCCGAATATGTTTTGACCGATTAATCGGTACAAGTTACAAAAGTAACCGGGTTACTACGCGTACCTATATATGTGTGCATATATATAGTGTATGACTGGATCTCGGGTCGACGAGGACCGAAATCGAATTGCCAAAGTCGAATTTCAGTTTAATCGGCACCGTCAATATAACTAACTAAAATATACATTAAACAATACAAAAGTTACAATCGGTTATGAAGACGTTGTAACCGATTCAATCGGCACAAGTAACAAAACTAGTAGCCGGGTTACGCGCGATAACTGATTGCTGCCCGTCTCCCCGGGCACGCATACCGGTAACGTTGTAATACCATTTGATATTATAGAAATTTGTTTTTTCGGCACGAGTCGCGACAAGGGCGGCGGCGGCGATACGGCCCAACGGGATGGGGACTCATGCGGAAATCGCTAAATCGGTTACCGGCTCGGCGTCGGAGGCTGCCGGATAATGTTATTTTTTTTATTTTTTTTTTTTGTTGCATTTTTTTTTTTGAGTTTTATTATTTATTTTTTTTTTTTTTTTATTTTTTCCCCCCCGCTCGTAATCCGATTGAAGCTCAGACGAGTACGGCGCGCGTATAATATAATGTGCGTATATGTGTACGCGCGAATATACACGTTTTTTGAATACATATTATTTCGCGCGCTCGACTGGTGTATTTATATTTAAATATATATATATATATATATATATATATATATATATATATATGTATAGTACTTTGAATCGATTACTTTTTTACACTCCCACCGTACTCCCCCGGCCCGCAAACTAAAAAAAAAAAAAACCCCTATTCGGCGGCGCACACTGTACGCAGTTCGCGTTGATTTATAAACGGCTATTATTATTATTATTTATTTATTTTTTTTTTTTTTTTTTTTTTTGCACTCCTCTTCTCTCCTGCAAAACACACGAGATTCCGTCGGAATTACATATTATTATTATTATTATTATTATAGTAAAAACGGCGGAGGGTTTGGCGGCCATCGCGCCGCCGCGGTGTGTGGAGTTGCGGGGCCGGGCGGGCGGGCGGGCGGGCGGGCCGTTGCGTTATAATAACCGGATATTCCGCGAACGCACACCAGTCGCACAAACTCCACGCTGCGTCCGGATTTATAAATTATTCAATAAAGCCCGAATCGAATGTACACATGTACAGTAATAATATAGGTACATATATTATTGTTATTATTATAATAAAAATATAATACGCGCAACTTATTCGCCGGGTTTTCGCCGGGTTATTGCCGCCGCCGAACGCTGGTAACCGTTTTTTTTTTTTTTTTTTTTTTTTTTTTTTATAGGGTTCGCGCGATTCCCGCGAGAGATGACCGGACGCGCGGGTACCTCGTCGCCCGTAAGGGCCGTGACGCACTAGGCAACCAGGCCGCAGCAGCCACCAGCTGGGCGCGGCGGATCCGTTCTACGGAAGCGCCGGAGGGGAGCGGGCGCGCGTTAACTCGTTCGCTCATCACCCCCACCCCCGGACGTGCTGGTGCGGTGGGTTACGAGACCGCACGGTTCAACGACGTACCGCCTCACTCAACTGCTCACGGGGCACGGATGCTTCGACTCGTTCCTTCACCGGATCGGGCGAGCTCCGTCTCCCGGGTGTTCCCGCTGCGGATTTCCCAGTGAGAAGAACGAGGTGGTTGACGCGGCTCTCCACACCTTGATGCGCTGCGAGGCGTTTGACGGGGCACAGGGAGCGCCTGGTCCAGAGGATCGGTCCGTTCGAACCGGGCGACTTGGTGCCGCTCATGCTGGAGTCCCCAGACCACTGGGATGCCGTGGTCGACTTCGCCGAGACCGTTATCGCGGAGAAGGAGTCGGCAGAACGGCAGCGCCAAGCCCTCGACGTCGCCGGCGTGCGCCGCCTACAGCCTCGTAGTCGCTGAACCGCCGGCCGGGAAGCCGGTAGGAAGTGTCCCTCCTACAGCTTGTGAGGGCAGCAAGCGAGCTTCGGCCCGACTACTGCCAATCCCCAGGGTAGGGTAAGAAATGTTGTTATGCAATTTTTATGTGAGCCCGCCCTGCCTTAGGGGAAAACGGGATTTTTACCTATTAATTATTTGTATTTTTCATTTTCAATAAATGATGGCGACCCGCCTCCCGAAGTAGGGTATCGCCGGTTTAAACAAAAAAAAAAAAAAAAAAAGGCTGCGGCGGCCAAATGCCACACGTGATTGCTTATTGCGTATCGCTCACTAGGCGGCCAGAAAAACGTGCACCCAAAACACGGCAGCCAACCGGCCGCGCGCTGCCAGAGGACAACTAGTCGAAGCGACCGGTTGTGGTCCTCCTTTAAAAAAAAAAAAAAAAATGTAATTCATAATTAGTAATTATTTATCCCAATGTTACCCTATCGTGCCATTCTAGCGGATTTGTATTTAAAAAATACTCAGCAAATAAATCTCTATAAGACCGCTGATGGTCTACTTGCTCTGCTTGGAAGACCTGGGGGTGTTGCTAGTTCTGAAGGGACTGCCAGTGTTTCTATCGAAATCCTTTTATATCCCACCTGTCCTCACTTACACTACCTGAAAACCTTCCTCGTCACCTTAAAAGGCGCTGGTGTCTGGATCTTTTGTAATAAATAAAATTTAAAAAAAATCTATAAATTAGGTTTAATTTAAATCTGAAGGGTTCTATCACTGGATGGTCACCCTTATCGTGTCTTTCTGTTTGTCTTCATTATTGTTTTTTTTTTCACATTTGCTTATTGTGTTTTGATAATACAGATTGTGAATTTTCAAATAGAAAAAGAAAAAAAAAAGGCGTGCAATATGGCTGAAACGTTGTCCCACCACTGCAAAATTGCTCGCCGAAATTTACTGCACCCAAACAAAATGATACCCGGGCCTATTGCCCAACTTGCCCCCCTCCCTTTATATACCTAAATCGGTGGTATCGGTTGTTGTTTTTTTTTTTTTTTTTCAAAACCGATATCCGACTCGATATTTTCGGTGAAAAATGCCTATTATAATGTCTCTGGAATACGAAAAAATCGAGTTTTCGACCGAAAACCAATTATTAATTTTCAATATCGACCCGTTGTTTTTCGATTTCGTAACATATCGGAGAAAAACTGGTATCGGATCACCCCATAAAAGACGTCACAACAAGCGGTACAATTTTAGACGTGTCAAATTTGCCACTCGTGAAAATAATATATTAATATTTTTTTATTATTTTTTTCGATTCGTCAATACGACACCGTCTTGTGCCTATGAATTTATTAACTATTTTTTTTTTTTTTTTTTTGAAAATCGACATAAAACACTGAAACATTTCAATGCTCGTTGATAGGTATATTGGAAGAACACACGCCGCGCATAAATTTCTATTAGACGGGTATTTTTTTTTTTAAATCAAATGTTATACTTAGACAGTGTTATGGACCACTGATTATGTTATGTTATAATGCAATGTATTGGATTATCTACAGATATTGTGCGACAGGACGTTGTCAGGTCGACGGGGGTTTTCGCTGCAACAGCAAACATTCGGACTGGGTCGGCTCGACACGGCCCGGTAACCCCCCCGGTGGGACAGTCAGTCTGGTGTTAGCGGAGCATTCGGCCGTTTATTCGCACGCATAGATTATTTTTTTACCATTGTAATTTACTTAATGTAAAAAAAAAAAAAAAAAAAAAAAATTATAGTCGTATTTATTTATTTGCTGTGGGTTCTGTCAAATGCGTTCACGACAACAGCAAATAGTTTACCGTATCTCGTCGTACGGGACCAGGACCGGGCGTTTCGAGTAGTGATGGGCGATTCTTGAAAGTGAATCGATTTTTTGAATCGATTTAAATCGAAAAGAAAAGATAGATTCAAAAAAGTCGAAATTTTTTAATCAATAGATGGCGTGTATTGGCGGCTTTATAAATAATTAAATTTAAACAATACAATGAATACATTATATATATATATATAAATAATTTTGAGATTGAAGTTTGAGTTAAGTCACTGAGTTAGGAATTTAGGATTTAGGTATTTTAAGTAAATAACTAACACAATGATTATAGTAAATACTGTAATATAATTATAAAATTATAGTATTTATTGTAAAATATTTTTATGCAGTATAGTATATTGAATATACAATAAAAAAAGTAATACAATTGTCATGGTAAAAAAAATGAAATAATTCACGGTTGACAACATAATAGGTAATAGGTATTAGGTACGGTAAAGTGCGAACGAGACTGTCAACACTGTAAAAAAATCGAATCAAAAATGAATAATGAATCGATTCACATAAAAGATGGGATATGGGACAACATCCGTTGTCCAACGATTCGATTCGATATTCACAAAATGAATCGATTCACCTAAAAGATCGGATCAACGATTCGATTCACATAAAAGATCGGACCATAGAGATCGATTCAAAAAATCGATTAATTGTATGAAAAAGATCGATCTTTTAAAAGATCGATTTGAATCGCCCATCACTAGTTTCGAGTCGGCGTGCTCGAAAACGTTGCGCATATATTACAGAGATCCGGTGATGATGATAATAATAATAATCGAAATACGGCCGACATTAACGCGCAAACCGTTTCTGTGCGTCCACTTTTAACGGGTATTTTAAACGGTGACCCGTACAGAGATGAATAATATTGAAAACGGAATTTCACTGTGCGGAAATCGTTGGCGGGCCGGCGGCTATCGGCGGAAAACGGTAATGGCTAAAAAAAAAAAAAAAAAAAAAAACGGAGCTTCGTTACTCGGTTTGTGCGCCCGTATGGGATTATTGCTCGCGTTTCGACGACCGTTTTATAATAATATAATTTAATTGATTTATCGCCGCGTAAAACGATATTTGCGTGTACGAGTTGCGTTCGCCCGGTGCGCCGGATAATGTAATGTCACGGTTAAAAATATACGTTTTCCTATTGATATGATTCCCCATTTGAAAACGCCCGAATTTATTACGAAAACGACAACGTAGAATCAGACGCAGCGATCACTACTCTTTACACGGTGACGTGCGTCGAGGGTGTTTATTGAGTAACTATTTTTATGGTCACGACGCGCTTAAATAGGTTAAATTGTTTATGATCAGGAGTTACGGCTATTTAGTTAGTATTCTGCTTTTAGTAAATCATTTCTACTTTCGCTAGCTTTTACTTTCGATTTGGCTATACATATATATATATACGGATATGGTTTACCATAATTCTTTACGCTTAGGCCTTCTTCACACGAGGCAACTCCCAAGCGACGCGACGGATACTCGAGTATCTTGTAAATCACTTCCTATATTAAGTACTGGGAAAGGCACAAACGACGCTACGTCGCCTGCGTCTCCCGAATATTATAACCTAACCAGCGCTTTAAACACCAAGTTTGTGGGTAAAGTTGAGAAAAGGCCAGAACTGTATAATTACACGTTGCTTCAATATTCCCGTAAAGATGTTGCGGAGAACGGCTGTATGGAAGTTGCGAAGGAAATGAACTTGCCGGGTAAAAAAAAAAAAAAAAATGGAGAAACAATGTCGATCAAGAGTTGATATGATTCTTTCGTCTAGCTCTTTAGCAGCAACAAATAAGCGGCAGTGAAAGTTCTTTACAATATAAAGGTGGCACCACATTCTTTTGATTTTTCTCTATCTATAATAGTTATAATAACAATACGTGACAACTACATCATCATCACTTGATGAATCTTCATTTGACGACATATTGGAAACTTAACAACAGGTTTATAAACAAATGGCGGCTAGTGGTAGACGGAAACGATATCGTCACTTCACAGTAGCTCAGTGTGTGGTGACGGGTTGCTTATGGATAGCTTACTAACGAGCGACTCAAACGGACAATACTCGAGTATCCGTCGCGTCGCTCGGGAGTTGCCTCATGCGAAGTAGGCCTTAGTTTCGACTTTGGTGTCTACTGGACGTATGTGGCAGACCGTTGTTGTCGTACCTTGCATTTGTACGAACCGCGGGTCGCCTCCCCCAGTGTCGGTGAATAAAGTAACATTATTGTTTATAAGTGTTCAAACCTTTTTCCATTCAGCATCCTACTGAGCAGCCGTCAGCCAACGGTGACTTCGCCTCTATATAGTTTTGAGTCGTACTACCCAGTCCGGCTCACTACATAGAATATTTAAACGAAACCGAGTATAAATAATTTTGATTGAATGTACTCTAATGAAGTCGCCGCGCTGTATACACACACACATATACACGGTTTTTTTTTTTTTTTCTTCTTCTTCATATATACCTATATTTTTTCTCCTCCGCGCGGGATATGTTGTCAAATTCTGCGCACGCACACACACACGCGCGCGCGCGCGGGCGCGCCCTGTATACACTTACGGAATAAATGCATTGCCGCGTTGATTTGGTACCGGGATTTGGCGTTGTTATACGTGTTGCTTTGTTACTGACAAATCAGAGAACGGAAGCTATTATTCTGTGTGAGATTGATCGGAAGAATTGGATTACATGCGTCTTTGGTTATTTCGCTCGGCTGTGTATAGATTTGAATCCTGCAGCTGAAGAACTAAATGAGGGTTCGGGACAGATTCGCCACGCCGCCACTCTCTCTCTCCTCTCTCTCTATCTCTCCCTCTCTCTCTTTCTTTCTCCCTCTCTCTCTCTCTCTCTTGTAATAATATTGAAATAATGGACGTGTATAAATACGTATATACGCGAAACGTGTTGCAGTATATTATGAAAAAAAAAAAAAAAAACAAAGATACTGTGACGATTCAAGGGCGGGCCACTGTTGGTGGCGCGAAATCGGAAAGGCGGGATGTATAGAGAAAAATTTCTATGTCTACGTGTACGGAACGATAAATCATTACTAACGAAATAATAAAACGATTCTGAGCTGAGTTCGGTTAAAAATGTATCGATAAACCATATTAATTCGTTGTGACTACAACCGTCCGTGTTTTATCGCCTCAAATCGTTGAGCATTTTTATAATAAAAAAAAAAACATAAAAGCTGTATGTCAACGTCAATCGGAAAATATCCAGTACGCAAAATTACGTAATTTATACAATTTACTGGCGATTAAAACACCGTCGGAATAATTTTTAAATTGCACCGCGTCTAGAAAGTGTTAATATAAGTATTTTACGATTGTTTTTAACGGAATAAAATCGAAAATAACAGAAACCGTTATTGCGTAAATATTCCCATGTTTTCGCGGTGTTTCCTCGTCGTTAAGGAAAATCGAAAAAATAACCTCTTCAATACATCAACTAGCGATCCAAAACGCTAAAAAAAAAAAAAAAATAATGCTCTCTTGTCGTTCTATCAGTTAACAGTCACAGAAACAAAAAACACACACATCATAGTAAAACGCCCAGAATCTAAAACTATAATTTTCGAACGTGAGCGTTCGTAAACTAGTAAATACGGACGTAATTTGTAAACGAATTGAAACACAGTTTTTGAAATAATATAACTTTTGCGTGGCAATTTGTAAAATTGTTGTACATAAAATAAACTCGGGTGTTTTTAGATTAAACGACGAAAATAATTATTTTCAAATAGAGCACGTATTTATTAGAAGAAAAAATACGTATAGGTAATTGATAAATCGAGCTCGATAATTAAAAACCTCACACAAGTTCCGAATTTATAATATGTTTGAATATGTATAAAATTATATAGTACCACATATAACATTATAATAACAAGCTACTGAAATAAGTTATTTAAACTATAACGAATGCAAAGCACAGCGTGTTGATAAAAAACTGTAAACTAGTTAACATCAAGAGTTTAGGTAGAGTTTACGTAAAATAATTAATACAATTAAATTAAAAGATACTTTTTATTAAGTTATACAAGTTCGGTAAAAAGCTAAACGTATACGAGGTACAAGTATATAACCTTATATTAAATTAAAAGTTAATTTTTTTTTTTTTTTGTACCTTGTACCTTGCTCTCCGGAAAATTTTAAATTCAATCAAAAGATTAATAGAAACTTTTATTCTTTCACTGTCAGTATAGGTATGCATTTTCTTTCAGATAAATTGAAATAAATGTGCATAGGTAATTGAAAAATTGAATTCAAGTTGTATGCATTATTAAATTATAATATTAATCATATTAATTAAACATTATTAAATAGAAACTTTACGGTTTTACTGCAAAATGTGAACTCGACAATAAATAAAAAAAAAAACAATAAAAACACGAATTAACGACCCGAACGAAGAACAATAAAATCCTGAACATTTTGGGCTTTTTTAGTTTCGGAAAAACCACAGTGAACCGAAAGTTTACCAATCTCGAACAACTGTACAATATTATATCATACGCTTCAAAAAAAAATTTGCCACGGCTACATTTTTCTCCTTTTAAAAATGTTAATTCAATAAGGTACTAACCAGGCCCGTTGGACTGCCGCCGCCGACAGTTATGACGAACGATTATAGCGACGGCACTTAATTATTTTTATGTAATTGACACATTCAACGTAAAAAAAAAAAAAAAAGATAAAAAGAAAACAATCTTTGACACGAAAACAACGAGAGAAAAAAAAACGCTCTACGTCTTTATACATAATATTACGCGCGCGCTCTCAACCACTTTCCATGAAAAAAATTAAAAAAAAAAAAAAAAAACAAAAAAAAATACTGCGGTCGCAAGTTTTTACCACCATGATTATTATCCGAGCGATATGGTTCCAATACATTATATTGAATTCTGCTAACATTTTGAATTTTTCTAAGATTTTATGGTAGGTTTTATTGACTACGAATGGACGAACAAAAAAAAAATAAAATTACAAAGTCGCCGAAGGTTAGAAAAGGTTTTGAAATATCGAGTTTAACATTACGAATATTACGTTTCTAATGAACCGAATCAAACAAAATGTATTCGTATATTACGTAAAAAAAAAATACGCATTACCTATTTCCGTAGTCGCATAAATTCGAAATACAATTTCCATTTGGAAATTGTTGAAAATATCCGGAAGACCAACAACCATTGTTGAATATAAGAAAGATGAGATATTTGTTGTGGTCGAACCGGGTTTATTACATCAAAAAGGTCGCCGAAAAAACGTATCTTCGATTCCTATCCTGTATTGATGCGAAATATTATAACGTAATACGTCTAATACTCGTGGTATATTTAAAGGGTATTGTGTGCCCATAGATTTTTTCGATTAAATTAGAACGGATATACTCCATAAAAATAGATACGGTACCCGACCTGATTCTGGTCGGAAAATATATCGTATTTTTAAAAAAAAAAATATATATATATATTTATATTTTATGTATTTCTAGCTGTACACAGTCGAGTCTCGACAACTCTAATTCCGAGGAAGATGAAAATTAATTCGACTTGTGTATTTTTCGAGTTAGCTTTCAAGTAGGGTTCTAGTTACCTTTCAAATTTTTTTTTTTTTTTTAAATACAAACAAATTTGAGTTAGTTATTACAATTATTCATTATATATTTATTAATTTTATCCGTGTCAGTCATAGTTGACCCTAAAAGAATTTCAACTCGTTCTTTACTGATTTTTCCTCGTGAACAATTCTCCGATTTTAAAACAAATGCAATGACTCGCGGTAAAGACTTAAAAAAAAAAACATTATAATCGTCGTCAAGAAATGATTGATCAATAATAATTGGTGCGTATTTTACTAACTAGTCGGTACATTTACGATTTTTGACTTATCTATGCACATTTATTTTTGCCTTCACGACTAATCCCGACGGACAATTGCATTGAGTATATAGGAATTTCCCGTGGGACGAGAAAAAAATTCGAGTTATCGAGACTCGACGATAGTTACATTTTTTTTTTTTTTTTTTTTAAATATTTCGGCCATCGTCCGTGCCCTCAACATCCGTATACACATAATACGGTCGTTATAATAATTATAATAATTAATAATTATGGAATTGTATGTGCTCAGTAGACACGCTTCAATAACGCGCGTGCGCAGGTCGGTGGTATATACCTAACCGGCCTCGAGAGCCGGTACAAAGTTTGTGTAAACGCAAAGTCTTAATTGGGACACTGCGTCGTCGTCGTCGTCGTCGTCGCCGGCCACGCGATGGCAACTTGTACGTAATAATTTATAATTTTATCGTGCAGGGTTCCTCCACTCGACTCCCGACGTCTACTTGGACGGCTGTGCTGTCGTCGTCTCGCGATGTACCGATACGATAAAAATATTCCGCAGAGGAAAAGCGCAAACGTCAAGGAAATATTATAACGATTACGTCCGTTATATGTACGTATTATATACATAGGTATATTTCAATCATCGCGCGGCATTTATCGTATATCGGCGTATTGTGTTACGGGTCGAGTTTAAAGCGTCGAGTGGGCGGTATTCTAAAGAAATCCTAGTCGTTCTATAGCGAAAATAAACGGAAAAAGTATAGAATTTCCAGAACGGACTAGGTTTGGATAGAGGTGTCCTGTATAGAACGCCGAACCCCCGAACAACGGGAAATGTATAAAACATAATATTAAATTGTTATGTTTTAAACGTTGTACGCGCGCATTGTTCAAAACGATTAAAACATATGTTTAAACGGTAATAAAATCCAGGCTAATATTGTGTTCAAAACGATTTTTTTTTTTAATATTATTCTTCTATCAAACACATATATGTATACATATCGGAGTTAAACAATAAAATAAAAATATTTCGTATAGATTGCGTAGGCATAATTTAAAATCATTACATTACAATTGTACACGTTGCCCAAATAGTACAAGGGTATCGATAGAATACCTATGATTTCTATAAAATTCTTAACACTTAACCGGGAAACATATATGCAGAGTGTTTTTTTTTTTTTTTTATCACGAATTAGCAAAAACCTACGAAGATTTTCTTGGGTTAGATTTGATTTCGGTTATTTCAACCAATAGAAAATGCGTTTAATCGTCTTACGTAACAATGCTTTTCGACATTTCGCCGTCGTACACCGTAAACTCGCATTGGAAACCGAATATTTTGTCCAAAACCGTTTGTATGTATTCAATATGCAAATTATTATACATTTAACGGTTTAATATAATTTTGACCCAAGGAGTTTCGGGACCTACTCGGGATCTGAAGACCCGTACCCGAACCCATTAACCATGTACTTTCCGGGTGGAGGTATGCACCGGGAAGAAGAAGAAGAAGAAGAAAAAAAAAGCAATGGATATGGAAAGATCGGGGATCGGACGTGAGATTGGATGTGTCTCGGAGCCGTAGAAACCAGATGAGGAGGAGGAGATGAAGAATATTAATAAATAACGCACGTACAAAGTATACGATTGTCGTAAAGTAAGTGACGTAATATTATTGCGACGCATCCATACGATCAGGCTATCGGTTGCATTGATAATTTTACACCGCTAAAAATTGTGAAATCTCACGTTGCACCGTGCAATATATGTGTTTGAAGTAGGCTTGAGATAACAATACAATAATAATAAACCCGGCGCGCGTATTATTATCGTTACAAGTGTACCGGGTAAAACGCCGTCGAAGAATACCGCACGGCGTGCGCCTTTGTAACACGCGTATTTGATGAATTCGTGAAATTCGCGGTGTTGCCCGTGTGACAGAATTAAAACGTGAACCGCGTATTGTTGACTTGGCGTCTTGCGGAGTACTTGTAAGTTGCGCGCAAGTATCGCGTCCGTCGTGGTTCATTTCGAACTAGTGCAGGAAAGACAATTATCATATGATAATTGTCAAAAAAACGTCGTTTATATTTATAATTTTTTTTTCCTTCTAAAAATATCATATATGTTTTTCGTGCGGGTCCGATTAAATTCGGTTCGGTTGGGCACGGCTTTTACCCCCCCCCCCAAAACCCCTTAACTAGTTTCTACAAAGATCAGATTCCGTTATTATTCTACGCTGCCCCGTAATGCGTTTAAACATTAAAATTAATCAACGCGGGTATTATTATGGAAAGCCACGATGCGAAATTCCTCAACGAGGTTTTAAACTCTGAAGAGCTACAGCACTACAGCAACTTTCGACAAAAGTGCATCGGACGGATGAAATGCCAGGCTTAAAACCGCGTGCACTCTATGCGTGACACGTTTTGTCAGAAGTAAATTGCATACGCGTAGTGCGCAATCATAATGTACCTATTGCGTAGTAAAAATTGAATTGATAAATTGTAATTGTTCGCATAAAATATACCAATTCGCGTAGTATTTTAAATTGAATTGACATTACCAAGAAAACAATTAAAAATGTCCTGATTTTTTTTTTTTTTTATTCCTTTAGCTATTTTCTGTATTTTTTTTTTTTTTTTTTTTTTTTTTTTTTTTAAATATAGCAAAATTATATATTAAAACCGAATTGTATTTCGAGAAATTAAAATATTACAATAGTTGTTAAATATTATTCGCGTTTTGGGGACGGATAAAAACGACTTACAGCGGCGTGGCGTCGTGACAAATTTGAGTCGTAAAAATATACAAAGCTGCAAAATTATTACTTTTTTTTTTTTTTTTAAATACCACCACGCGACGGTTTCGTTTGGAATATTCAAAACTGCCATTGTCCTTGTATTGTTATTAAGATCATAATATTATTAAAACGCCTAAAAATGATAAGCGGTCATTAACGATGACGCTACGTCTAATGTTTGTTCATTAAACCGAGTTAAATAATTGAAACGACTTAAGACTTTGGTCTCACTGCAGATATATATATATGACTGTCGGACGTCGAATAAAAGGGAGGGTCAATCTGTTATCGATTTAAACTGCTGCACGTACAGATAATGAAAAATGAGTGTCAGACTCGTATTGTTTAACTTTTATATATATATATACGCAATATAACGACTAAATACTGTCTAGAAATTATACGAGTATTTCAAAGATTTGCAGGAATTTATCAGCGTCAAATATTTCAAGTGCCTACCTAATTATATTATCATTGGAGGGATATCGAGAGAAATAAAAATAATATATCGGAATTATCGGCGTGTGCATTTCTGCATTTGTCTGGGCTTTTTGATACGGAAATGTAATTTTTTTTTTTTTAGCAATTCGCTTGTAAAACGCGTACTAGTAATATTAGTACTAAGCGCATACATTAAAATGCATTCATTTATCAATTCGCAGGCAATTATTTTAGGGTTAAATCAACAGGGAATGGCTCGTTATACTCAATAGTTCAAAGTCAAACGTATTTAAATAAACATATGATCATAATTACACTGGACCCCACGGATACCCCTCTACGTATCTCGTTTCATCGTATAATTTATTTGGATGGCTTCCAGAATTCGGCCATGTTTAAACATTAATGATAATATGCACGATCTGAGACTGAACAGTTAGGAAAACACGTCGATCGTAAGATCTTGTTCCGAAACTATATTTTTACCGATTTTACTCGCCGATATTCCTTATCAGTAATTGTTTGCGAATATTTCAGTTTATAAGGTACCCGTCGTGTTTGATAACATAGCAATAATGTTGCGCGATCGTATACGATCGTGTTTCCTTATCTGGATATTTCGATATTTCCAACAGATTTAACGTTTGTCGAACATTGTAAAGAAAATTCACGGTGTGAGTATTTGTAGTGTAAAATAATTGTGTGTGTGTCTAATTATTTTTCGAATATTTTTCGTACACAAAGGTCTTTTGATAAAAATATAATGATCAAGGTTTTTTTTTTTTTTTTTTTAATTGTTAAATTGTGTTAGCGTCGTTTTTTTTCTTTTTTTTTTTTTTTTTTTTATAACTCAAAGTCCGATAATTAAAAATAAAATAAAAGTTGACGAACAAACAGCCGGCCGGTGGTGTATTTCTTTAGACATTATTTTTCAGTCTCCCACGTTGTATTACAGTTTCTTTGCCTTTTCCATAAAATTATAATACAAATGGCACTCTCACTTATAGCGAAATCGATTTATTTCACGAGCCCGGACGTCCGGATTGCGCGAAAATCAACGAATATACCCAATGTACCGATAGTAACTGATGATATAATGGAATTTTTTCTGTTTTCGTAGTTACAGTTACATTTTCGAGTATTTTTTTTTTTTACCGAGAATTTCAAATTAAATATTATATACACACACTGTGCTCGCATATAAACAGCGCGTTTTTATTAAATTTCACAATCTGAACGTAGTGTTATGCACAGGTCGTGAAATGATCAATTTCAGATAGTATAGAAACGACATAATATAGATATATAAATCGAATAGTTATTAAAAAAATGAAAGAAAAAAAAAACACCATCATCAGCTGACGCTACAGTGTACGAATAAAATTTTAGATGTCACTATATATATATACTCGTACCGCTGTTCGACAGCGACAACAAAATATCGGAAAGGACGTATACTGCCGGTTTTTTATTTTATAGAAAATCTCGTAGATTTGATGGAAACGAAATTAACGATAATGGAATTCGAGTCGGATTTTTTTTTTTTTTTTTTTTGTGGCCGTATACAATGATGGAGTATATTGTCACATGCACTAATTTCTTTTTTCTTTTTTTTCCTGAGACTCGCGTCAGACATTATATTGGAAACACTGCCGCAACAGAAAAAAAAAAAAAAAAACGTTTGGACGATACAACAATAGAGCTAAGTTGCAGTGCACCAAGAAATTATTACAAAGAACGGGAAGTATTGTATTTTATTGACCCGCGCTGACCCACTATAGCCTCCTGCAGAATACGAATTACTATCGAAATGGAATACAAGTCGGCACTATATGATAGTTACTATCGCGATAGTTGCGAAATTCGCAACCTCCGATAGTTACCTTGAACGGCGCATGACGGCGCGATAGTAATAACCGTCGAACTTTCGCGATTGCAACCACTACGCTATCATTATCGAACACGTACGATATCATTTTTTTTTTTTTTTTTTTTTTTCATTTTTCAATCAAAACGTTTCTGCCACCATGACTTTTGCTGCTCAATCGCAACACCAAATCAAGTGGTGTGTATTATAATTACAAACTGTTCGTAAACACAGCGATAGTCGTGTGGTTGCAGTGTTTTAATAAAAATACCTATTTCATTATTTCCAGACGCGTATATATTGTAGACATACGGTTTTTAATATATTTTTATAGTTTAATCATTGCAGTTGGTAGTCGATAAAGTATATAATAACAGTTGTATAGCGCGCAGCGGTATACGATGTATTTTTTATATATATATATATATATATATATATATATATATATATATATAGTTGACGTCCGGCAAACTCGGAAAACTAACAAATGAAATATTATCCAACTGCACGTAAGTACGCCGCGGCCCGAGTAGATATCACGAACGGTATTTAGTCTTATCGTACTATAATATTATTATATTGACACTGATGTATAATCCGGCTTCCTTATGTAACCTAAATACTGGCACGGCCACTATAATTCTGCCGGTTAAAATGTCGATACGCCCGTGCGGTGCGTGCGGTACGATAATTCGACGGCGATTGGCGACACTGGGCGCCTAACGGAAACAGTAATAATAATTCACGGTGATATTATAAACAAACGCGATGATTATATCGTACGACAAAAAAAAAAAAAATCGATTCCGAACAAGACATTAGAGTTGGGTTATTCGAGACGACCGTTGTTAATGTCGGTACATTTTTTTTTTTTTTCACCCACAAAACAAAACGAAACCAGATATCAAAAAAAAAAAAAAAAAACAATTGCAAAAATTCAGGTGTCCCCGGATCGTCGTATGTAGAAACCGAAATTTTTATAATCCGGCTTCGAAATTCATTTACCGGATATCCCGGTGTTCGAAATTTCCCATATACGCGCGTCAAGTTATTCTCTATTATTAAAAACAACGAGGCATTAAAAACAAAAAAAAAAAAAATCCATTACAGATTATAACTGCGATTATCTAACGGGTTCTCTACGAAAACCCAAATCCTTCAGCTGTCGATAACTATTCGCGTCTAGCCCAATGCTGTTCGTGGTTAATAGGCGATTTTTATTTCGAACATCCATTTCCCCTAGTGCAATCCTAATTACAATTTCCAACTTGTTTCTATACCATACCCATCCACCGTTATCATACTAACAATAACAGCTATAGTTTTGAACTTGTTCAATATAATAGTTTCACTGTTAACAAACTATATACGAGAATAGATAGAAAATAATAATTCTATCCCGTTAATGACTTTCGATCGGAGCCAGTAGTTTCGCAATACTCGAAACCGGCAATAAAAAAAAAAAAAAAAAAATGATAATTTTATTAAATAGCACAAACTGAATGTTAGCTTGGCATATTTATTATATATATATATATTCACGGTATTTCATAAAACACATACATGCTCTTACACGTATAAATATAAATTAAAATTCACGAATGAAAAATCAATTCGCTTCAAGTCGCATAATGCCTTAGTGGCATGTATAGCAGCAAATTGTTCCGGACGTTATTTTTTTTTTACCCGTTTCGCGTCGATTTTCGCATCTATTCAAATATGAATTTTCCTCATTTTCAATAAAAAAAACAACATTTTAGGCTTTGTTTTAAAAAAAAATTTTCTAATTTTCAGTTACCGAAGCAAATAAAAATGTTAGACTATCCCGTTCCGAACATTAATACATTCCTACGTTAATTCCTAGTTAAAACTTAAAATATAAAAATTACTTCTGAACGTCAATGTTCACTATATAATTCGTGTTTCAGATACAATTAGTTCTGACTAAAACGCGCAAGTTTAAACTAGTTCCGACGTCCTGGTTAATTATATTTTTGACAAAGTTTTTTATAGGGTGACCAGACGTCCTCTTCTACGAGAGGATTTGTCCTCTTTTTTTTTTTTTTTTTTTACAGATGTCCTCGATTGTCCGATCTCTTTTTTTGATAAATATGAAAATGTTCTCTTTTTATTATTAACGAGTTAATACAACGACAAAAAAAAAAAAAACACGAATTTATTAACTCACTCGATAATTTGCATTAATTTGTTACCATTATGTATTCTATTCCGTGACCATGGTTTCATTTTACCTTAAACTATGCGTAACTGTGTGTATGACCAAACAATTGATAATCAGAGTTAAAACTCTGAGGTCGTTTTAAGAATGTTGTATTTTATTACTTTGGTTTATTACTATCGGTTTGCTAGATAAGAAATCGATAAAAAATTATAAAAATACGATTATTATCTCAACGTGTAACTGTGTGCGTTTTCGGATTGTAATATTTTTCAAGTGTGAAAGTCCGGTACACCCTTTGCTTGCGGAAATTATAGTTATGACGGATTTCGGGTTTATACGGTGAGCGCGTTTTCGGATTGAACAAACGGGCCCGGGCTAACGAACATTTCCGATCGATATGAGCATGATGTGTGTGTGTGTGTGTGAAAGAGAGAGAGAGAAATGATAAAAAAAAAAAATAAATAAAAAAATATATCCCCGTTTAATTATAATAATAATAATAATAATGATTACGATCGAGTAATAATAATTTGTGTGCCGCTCGCGGTCGTACAGTTGTATTGTCGTCATTACCGGTGTCTGCGCGGCGCGTCCCCGGCATCGCACTAATAATAATCGAGTGCCGCGCCGAAACGCCGCCACCACCGCCGACGCTCCGCGGGAGTCGCCCGAAAACCGTGTACTCGGAAATATATGGAAAAAAAAAAAAGAAAAAAAAGCTAAAATTAAAATAAAAAAAAATTAAAGGGCACGACAGCGTAATAATAATATAACGTCTCCTATGCCGCCGGGGCCGGTATCGCACGCGCCGACCGTGGGCCGACGGACGGGCGAGGTACGAAAACGGCACGCGCGTACAACGGCCTCGGCGGCGGCGGCGGCGCGGTTCCCGGTTTCCCACAATAATATTATTACGGGTGCGCAATTATTGTGACCGTGACGTCGTCGCGGGGCGGTGAGAAATACGCGACGGGTTACCACCCCACCCCCCTGTAGGCGGTGTGTTGTGCGCCGTGTGCGTAAAACCAAACGATAGTCGTCGGTATAAATATACAACGATCGTATAGTAATAGTACAGTATAATATATATATATATTATAGTGAAGTAGAGAAACAGTAGTCGTAGTCGTCGTCGATGCAGCACGCGTCCGATTTGACTCGCTAACGAGCCTTCGGGGACAGATTATATTATCCGAAGCCGCCCGCCCGCCACCGCCGCCACTCGTCTCGCTCGCCCCGGGACCGGCGGAAAATCGCGGCCCCGCGGATGATTAGCTACGGCGGAAATGTCCTCCGACCCCCGCGGACCGTGAACCCGGCCGCCGCGTGGTCCTCTTGTGTTATTGGCGGCCGGGTGGTACGGTCTTTACGACCTCGGCGGTATCGCGAAACCGGCCCGATATCCTCGGGAAGATAATACGGTTTTTGGGGCGAAAAATTGGATTTTCCGCCGGCCGGCCGTCGGTTGCTAACGGAAGTCGGTGTGCCGTCGAAATGGTAATGCCAGACGTCGACCTAACCTAACCATCCGGCCGGCGGGCCCGCAGTAAACCCGAACGATCGTGTCGGCCGGCGAAAAACCGGCGACGAGTTCGGATAAAACACAGGGACAAAAAAACAAACACGGACGAAAACCGAGCCGGGTGTTACCGTACGGGTTCGCGGGATTCCGAGTGGTCGCGACCTAGTCGCGGGTTTTACGGTTTATCGTCGGCAAAGGGATTCTTAGTTCGTCGTTGGCGTACGGCCGCGGCGTAGAAACTCGAAAGATAAAAAAACGTTCCGCGGCCCCGGCGAAAAGAAATAAATAAAACGAGTTTTGGTGATTTTTTCGTAAAATTATTTCCCCCGGTCCCCGGTATAATCGCGTCGTTTAATATGCGACCACGCACGTCACGCTTATATAATAATATTAATAATAATGTATAATGCAATCGTAACGGCCGCCGTCACGCCGATACGTAAAACAAAAACGGGGAAAAAAAAAATAACTATTATAATTATTACTATTATAATATTATTACGTCGAGATATTAGTTACACGGGTACTTATTATTCATCGGCATTAAAGTCGGTTTTCGCGGAACCAAACGTGCAGCGAAACGTGATTTTACCCTACGCAACCGACGCCGGGGGGGGGGGGCCAATCGTAATAAATATATTAATAGAGTCCCCCCCGGTGGGTAAGGGAAAAAGTGTTTACGGCGAGTTAACAAAAGTTATAGTTGTTTCATTTGTTAACCGTGTAAAATTACAAAAGTCAATTAGGCGGTTTGATTCAAACGTCGGAGTTTGGTGATTTTTCGATCGTAAACGTGAAAACACCGACCGTGCGGGGGAAGGGGTGCGGGGAGGTCACGTACTTTATCGCGCGCAGTACGAATTCGGTTCTTCGTACCGAGACCGCAAATCGTGTTAAAATTAAGACGAAATTGAAATCAATAATAATTCAATACCAACTCGTTAGGTATTTATTGTGTTGCCGAAATTGAACTCAATAAAAAAAAAAAAAAAAAAAAAACCCTCGTTAAAATTAACTGATTTTTAAACCCATTTTATAATGCAAGCCCTTGCTAAACAGAATTACTGCACACTTTTCCAGACGAGTATGCTCGGAGCTCGACCAGAGAGTTCTCGAAATACTACGGTTTATTTTTTTTCTCTTTTACGAATATAATTTTTTTGGCGGACAGATAATATAAGACCCGGCTATAGAATGTCCGTGCTTGTTGTGCGCGAAAATATATCACAAACGCGGCAGGTGGTCATATTTTGAGAGAGGTAATTTTTTTTAAATATACATATTGTTTTAACACCGATGTGAATCTTGAAAAAGTTTTACGAAAACGGTTAACGAAATCACAATCGTTCTCTCGTTTTGCAACAAATACCGTTACATTTATGATTTTTTTTCGTGTCAGGCATCATATATTTAAAATTAAAATAAACGTGTAATTTATAAAACAAAACTAAATAAATAATATCAAATAAGTAAAATACGAATAATTATAACAACACTCTAATATAATGGTAACAAGTATTGCACATGTACATTGCATACTAATTATATTTTTTCTTTTGTCCAGTATATGGCTGTATTTACCGCCTTCTTGTTGCTTATCATAAGATCCTCTTGTGTACATGGGCTTGGCCCTCGTGGGCAGACAAGTAGGTGTGACGTTGTCTGCTCTTGTCCACATATGCAAGTTATATGTCTTGATCTCCGTATGCCCATTTTCTCATATTTTCTTTTGTCCGTCCTACACCAATTTATGATTTAAAACGGACTATAAAAAAAAAAAAAAAAACCCGATGTGGTAATAAGCCCAAAATCCATAATCGATATATGGATTATGGATATAAGGGTTGACGATTCGCAATGGCGGTCTGAGATAAAAAGGCCCGGGATACACAGACAATTTGGAGAGCCAATTGTGTTTTTGGAAACCCAAAGTGCTTAGATGTATAATACACATGTACCTTTTAAATAATAAATAGTTTATTATTTAGAGGTACAATATATCTGCATAATTATTACCATCAAATTTAATTTTCATTATTAAAACGTTATAATCAGAGCCCCGGTTGTACGATCGAGCATTGGTTCCCCCTGACAGCTGCGCGTACACTACTCTTCGAAATTATTATTATTACTATTTTTAATTTATTGCGTACGAATTATTAAAAACGATTATTCAGTGATTTAATTATAAAAGACAAAATAGTGCCGATCAGAGTTTAAAAACCAAAATTCGGATTCCGAACGGATGTGCGATGAATCTCGAATGCCGGTCGAATCCGGGATTTTACGCGTCGTACAGGATCCGCGGGCCAAGAGTTTCGGTCCGGAAGAAAATAAAAGCGGAAAAAAAAAAGAAAAAAAAACACTTTCGTACAGTATACGGGCCCGTATGGTGCCAATACGGTGCCCCGAACCCGACACCGGATAATCGAAAGGAATATTATTATAGTTTATATTGTACGGCGGCGTGTACACGCGGAACCGGACGTGAATAATTTCCCGTGCGGCTGACTCACCCGGTCGGCGGAGGAAGGATCGTATTGTTGTTTTTTTCGCGACCGACGGCCGGGCGGCGGGGCAGAAGTTCGGGCGGCCGCGCGGGAAACGCGGACGGGACAAGAGCGGATAGAGACAAAGAGGTCGGACGTGCCGATTGCCGGTTTTATACCTACGCGCGCCGGGCCCGTCTCGCGAGTGGTTCTCCGTCGACGACGGCGGCGGCCCGTCCGTTCGCTTCTCGCCGCCGCCTATTATTATAATATATTGCGGTTCCGTCACGTTTTATGACGCGCGCGCGCGCGCGCGCCCGCGGTTCCCGCGTCTAATTAACGGCCGCGTATCCCGGCCGCGTCCCATACGCGCACATATCCTGGCGACGTCCCGAGTGCTGGTCCCGGAGTGTATACTGTCGGCGACCAACGAGGGCGGTAACGAAAATAATAATAATAATAATAAGAGACGAAAAGGGATGGCGGCGGCGCGGCGTTCAAGGAGACTCGGTACAGTGTACTTGTGACCAGCGATGCTCAAATTGCAAAAAAAAAAAAGAAGAAAATAATGGATGACTGACAAAAAAAAAAATAAGCGTCCCTTGCATTAATCGAACCAAAACGACATATTCCCCCCTCCTCCCCCCATTACGTCATTATACTAATGTAATTTAATAATTGATTCTTTACAACAACGATAAAAAAAAAAAATAAAACTACTGCGGGCTTTAAAGTTTTGCATTTCGTTTTGTATTTCCGTGTAAAAGAAAAATTATGACGTTTTCGGTTTTCGTTGAATTACTTACGTTATTTAGTCGCACGAAGCAAAAATGCAAATCATAAGAAAAAATCATAATTGTTGTAGGTGGGAATGTGGGAAGGTAGGATATAGTTTATCCGAATATAATATATTATAAGAAAACTCTAAAAAAAATATATATACTCGTATATAGTGTGATATAAATCCGGATTTTGAGTGTACAGATTTCTGTTTTTATAAATCTTAAAATCAAATCCTTAGGTAATAGTTTTTACATTATAAAATGAGTTAAATAATTTTGTTCGTTTCAAGGTGCACTACCATTAACGATTTTTTTTTTTTTTTTGTAAAACAACGTTTGCCGGATCAGCTTGTATCAGTTATATATTATACAAATTAGAGTGTAATATATAGGATTTTTTTTTTTTTAAATAAATTTCTATTTGTGATATTTTTTGAATCTTATAAACGTATTTAATGTTTTATACGTTTAATGCTGTTAACAATTAGGTAATTATAATATTTTTTTTTCATGAGAAATTCAATAAAAATCATAAATTTTAAAAACCGAAATACAGATTAATGTCCGATTTCGAATTTCGGAATCCAAAATCCCGCCACTTGAGCCCCTCCGTCCCATCGCCGATTCGACGAGCACTGCTCGCGACCTAGATACCTAATGCCCATTGGATTCTTATACGCACGGACGCCAACAAAAACGCCCTTCTTTCGTTGACATTCTTCAGAGATATTTATTTTACGCGATGAATTATACACTTGTATTATGTAAACCGCGCGATTTAGATTTTTTTATATAAGATATAGTTAATCTGTATTAATAAAAAAGGAAAACCGCTTATAACACCGCTGAACACAAGGGAACCGGGACCGCCCCTCGCCATCAAACTGCTCCGTCGTTTTTTGCTTTAATTTCCTCCGTCTACCGACCGCATCTGGAAATTAAGTGGTACGAGCCATCGTCCTCTCGTAATAATTATTATAATATAAAGACGAATGATTAAACAAAAAAAAAACTCTGCGGTTTCCCGAATGTATTTAAATAACCGCGATAAGTTTTGAAAAAACGAAATAATTACAATTACGTCCGAATAATTAATTTATACAATAATAATTATTGGACGGTTTTTAAATGAAAAAGTTTATGCTGAAATCGTTAAACGTCCCTTGAAATTTCACACAGAATTAATGTATAAACCAATAATGTTTAAACACGACTTAAGTACTTACTCGTAAAAAAATAATTTTTATAGTTTTACACTGCTGAGACGATAATGTTAAATAACGAACAATTATGGCTTAAAAACGAATCGTTTTAAAAGTATACAAATGGTAAGTATTTTATTTATTTTATATTTTCAACAACTTTATAGATAATTTAATAAAATAAACAAAAAAAAAAACCCCCCCCGTAAAAATGTTTAACTTTTTTTTTTTTCATTCTATGAAATTTGCCTATTTTTTTTTTTTTTACTGCAATATTCCGATTTTTCATAGCTACTCGCCATCGTCGTAAAGAGATGCGTTTCACGAAAGAGTGAGAGAGAGAAAGAGAGAGGAAGAAGAGTTTTTCTCGAAACACTATTGAATTCAAGTGCGTTTCTTCCGAGGCACTTGACTAGCGCTTTGCCCTTTTTTACTTTTTTTTTTTTTTTTTTTACTATCTGTCGCCTTTGCACGTTTCAGGTGGCCACCGCTTAGATTTTGCTGACATTCATAATAATCGTGAAAGTAGGAAAAAAAACAAGTAATTAAGTTACTGAACAGTTTTTGGGAATAGTATTAATTATGTATTTATTATTATTATTATTATTATTATGTTTTTTTTTTTTCTATCTTTTTCAGTGGAACGGAAATATTTTTGCATTTTTGTTTTTATATTATAATCATCTTATAGCCGAACTACAGGAAACGAAAAAAAAAAGTTCAATTGTAAAAATATTACAATAATATCTGGTGCAGAATGCTTCTGCAAAGTTTTTGAAGGCGGATAAAATAACAAACGCCGCGCGCATTTTTTAGTAGTACGCGGGTATATCAAAAAGTATTGTACTTTTTGTGAGCCGCTTAAGATAAAAGAAACAACAAGATAAATCGTTCATCCACTCGGGATCACGAAAAATGATTACGTACGGCGAACAATATAGAGAGTTTTTCAACTCGGGCTATATTTTTCTTATGCAAGTTTCTACAACTGTTGGGTACTGTTTCTAACGTAATCGAAAAATAATTATTTCTGAACTCTGAAACTGTTGAACTGTAATGTTAATATTACTTTGCACCTATATAATTATATAACGTATCGTTCCTAATGGTTTTAAATGAATTTGCAAATTTGTTCGCAATATCATACGTGTAATTATGCAGGTATAGTTTGAATTTAACTCAATAAGAAGATCTGAACGAACGGGTTAAATATTTAACGGGTAGACCGATTTCGTATACTTAAGTTTTTGAGTGCTTTAGCGAAGAAGCTATTCAAGTTTTACAATTGATTTAAATTAATCAATTGTGTTACTAAGATGTGGTTTTTTTTTCTTTTCGGAAAAACCCCTTTATTCCAAATAGTTTATCTTGAAAAATACCACCCGATTATTGCCCGGTAGTATTTATTCGAAAAAAAATTGCCAACAGTTAAAACAACAACTGTTTAATTGTTGTCGATTTCGGGCTACACGTGGGTAAAAAAACCTATTACCTTACCGAGTTCAGAATTTTTTTTTTTTTTTGACTGCAATGGTTTGTCGTTGCTTTCAGTATATATATATATAAATATATAAACTAAATTAAATCCTATACTATCCCGACTTCCCACCTACGACAGTGGCTTGCCACTGGTGCCACAATGGTGGTGCGAAACATGTCCGGTTTTTTAACAAACTTTTGTCAGAGTATCGTGAATAAATTTATATCTATAGATAGTGGAACCCTATTAAACACACATAAAATATTATGTATATATATATTTATTTAACAGGAACAATATATACAAACTCAAATATCCTACACCACGCACGTACAATAATTTCCCAAAGAGAATAGTAATTAGATTTAGTATTTGAACAACAATGAAAGTTATTATATGAATTCGGTCGTGTAATCATCGTAAAACGTAATTTTCCAAACATATATACTAGCAACAGTGTTCAATTAATCGTGCAACACTAATTTTCTCGGACAATGGTCGTGTTTATTTTCCTGTACTCGTACGAGTATATAATTTTAACTTACTTTTAACTAGGGATCGGAATCTATTAAATGTACCAACATTTTACATTAAAAATGTGCTAAATATAAAGTAAAGAATAAAGAGTAATAAAAAAAAATAAGCATTAATTTTTTCACGCATTTCGTTATATGTTTTTAAGTTATATTGTCAAATTACACCTACGCAATAAAATAAATAAAAACTTAATAAACGGACGTCGATACTAAATTGTCTGCAAAATGTGCACGTGTTATTATTGAAATATTTAGTATATCATTTACTGTTAGTACAGTTCAGAGAAGACAATATAATTTATATTTTATAACTCACAAATACATTAGTATAAATCGACAATGCTTATAAGTACCGTGTAAACTAACAAGTTCTGTAATTTATATCGAATCTGTGGGTGTGAATTTGTAGCAAATGCATTTTTTTTATTCTTTTTTTTTTCTAATATAGTATACAGTTTTAATGGTATAATATAATTATAACTGCCCCCCCCCGGGGCACTGGGATTTCGGAGTCGCCGGGACGTTAACGAACAAAATGTCAACAATGTATTAGCATAACGTATTAAATGAGTTGCCTAACCTAAAACGACTTGTGGGGAATGAAGAGGTATGTAACAACAGATCGTAGTAGATAGGACATTCTGTGCATTGGAAAGAACAAAGACATAGTATTTGAAATCCGTCGGGTTACTTGGGATACCCCGAGCGACTGTACCGGGGGGGGGGGGGGAATCGATGTAAAAAAAAGTGTTAAGCGCGATGAATGAAATTGCCGGAAAGTATCGACTAAAAAATGCCTAGTAAATCGCGTTATAGTGTCGACCAGACCCTATATCGAAATAACCCTAGAAATACATTTTTTTTTTTTTTTTCAATTTTATCCGGCGTGTGTTCTCTGGCCGTTTCCGTGTACGGCGGCGGACGTGGGCGTTAACCGACCAAAAAGATACTAATCGTAATTTTATCGCGGATTTGTTTTCATCCGATTGTCACGGCGGTGGCGTGAGAACGAATTTCGACAATATATCGTTATCGTTTTTTTTTTTTTTTTTTTTTTTTTTTCTTCCTCCGGTAACAACACCTCGTCGCGGCCCGATGGAAATCTCGAAACGAACGGTCTTATAATATTATCGTTACCACGCGGCTCCGCGGTCGTATTGTTTCGCGTAAATATATTGTCGTCGCGCCCGACCAGAACCGTATATGAGCGCCCGGGCGTTATTTTATAATAATAATAATAATATGTAGGGCGAAAAATTAAAACAAAAAAAAAAATGAAAAAAAACGCAAAATATTCTACAAAGAGACGTTACGTAAACACTTGAACACGTAGTCCGTTTGTTTTTATCGTGTAGGTACACAAACGCGCACAAAGATGCGCGTGATTAGTTGTCACGTCGTAAAACATGTGCGGCACTTATATTATAATATATACGCGGTGCCTGCGACATATGGCTAATAAGCACGGTACAAACCCTTCAATGTGTGCGTGCGAATATCCAGAAAAACGTGGTATCTGACAGAGAGCAAAAAAAAAAAAAAAAAAAAAAAGGGAAAAAAAAACCCGAGGCCGCGGTTCAAACCGACGCGAAAAAAAATAAATAAATAATATTATACTCCGGGACACAATATACACGGTTTTTTTTTTTTTTTTTCCATGTCCGCCCTCTTATAATATCGCCGTGACGCGCGAAGATTCGGTTTGTCGTTCGAACGCATAACAATAGGATTAATAATAATAATAATAATAATAAAAAAATTATGAAAAAAAAAAATAGTATCCCTTGTTAGTTATTAAGTCAATCGGTATTTTATCGATAACCGAACACCGTTCGATTGTACGAATATCCGAAATATACTCATAGTATAAATAATTGTTGTATCTCCGTCGTCAACGCGAAACTCCGCTACAAGATTAACGAATAATAACAATTTGAAAAAAAAAAAAATCCCCATAAAACGTATGATATATGCGGTACATATAATAAATAAACGTCCGTCCGGAAAATATATACGAACATATGGAAAACGTTCTTTCCCGAACGACATTTTCTAAAACATTTTTTTCGTCATAATTACATCTTACTACCAACGTCTCAAATTTCTCTAAATTATTATGTAAAATATTTGTTGAACAACACAAAGGCGCGTGCATTTGACCTTTTAATTTTACCGTTTCGCCGAGTTAAAAGCGTACGTAGGATACACGTTTAGGGTTCTGAGTATGACATATTTCACTAGACATTTTCACGTTTGAAACGATTTCAAATGTAAAATTTATCACGCAGCTTGAAATATTTCAATGGAATATTGAAACATAAATGTTTGGTTCAAATATTTGTTTGTTGGTTTTGTAATGCGGTTTTTTTTTTTTTTTTTTTTGTAAAATCATAAGCATATTGTATCGAAGAACATTTGTTGAAAGTTTTTTTTTTTTGTTTTAGAAAAACAAGCCGGAATAAAACAATTCAAATAAAATACCACCGGTCGAAAATAGTAAAACTGTAAGAGCCCGTGCGCTATTATTACACACTCAGAATCCGAAAAAGGTTTTTCAAGCATCCGACAATAAATGTGGCAGTTAAAACCAGTATAGAAAATTAAGAATATTATTATCGAAAACGTCTACGGCCGTAGAAACATAATGAAAACGCCATACCGATCCGACGAGAACATTTGAAACGGATTTACACGGGTATGTGAAAAACGTAACAAATGCCCGGGACAATACACCGAAGAAACACCAAAGTATAACGCTGCCAAAGTCGACGGTATTTAATTATTTAGCTGAATAATATATTGTCCGTGGACTTCTTGTGCGCCGCGGTTTCGAGTGTCGTCGTAAAAGTAATTATTAAAGCCGTTTAAAATACTACGCTTCGTTTGGCTGTGCGTAGTAACAAAAAAAAAAAAAAAAACAAAAAAAAACACCTACAAAAAAAAACAACGTCTCAAACGCTCTGGCCCGAGCGGACGGGCGAAAATGATTTAGTGATTTCAGGCGTAACAATATAATATCACAACGGGCGTGATGGTTACATTTTTTTTTATTGTTTTTATGGAAGATTCCCACGAACGCCGGTCAAAATCATATTATTATTATGTTAAATGTTAACGTTTTATTTATACGCGTATATATTATTACACCCCGGGTACGGGTTGTTTTTTTTTTTTTTTTTAGTTAGAAATTTTTTTTTTTTTTTCTTTTTCCACTCACTTTCCGCCCCACACACACACACCCGTGTGCCGGCCGTGTTCGTTAATTAACAACATTTTGTACAACGGACGATGGTAGATATATTCTAATTCGTGATATACACGTGGTTGTATTATTTCGTCGGGAAAACGCCGGATTTGCTTTAAGTTCGTTTCGACACGCACCCCCGGGCGACTGATAGTGTAATTTGTAGGGTGCAAAATAATACGGTTTGCAAGTAGGGGTTTTTTCTTTTTTTTTTTTTTTTCTTTTTATCGAACACGCGAATCGCACGTCTGCGGCTATAAATATACGCGTATACGGCGATATGGATTTCGTACGTCTCGTCGAAAGTGGATTTTAAGTGTTCCGCTGAATTTAATACTGATATACCGGCATAGTTTAGGTAAAGGAATCGTTAAAAAAAAAAAATAATATTTAAACCCCCCTCGGCCCGTTGAATTCGTGCGCCGTCCCGTATTGCGAAACAAACGAATCGCTCGGTCGAATGAATAGATTTTTTTTGATTTTTGTGCAAAAATTAAACCCGTCCCGGCGATTTGCACGGGAAAACCGAACTGTTCACTACTATCGAAACCGATACGATATTATCGGAGATCGTAAAGACGGGTTTGCCGCAAAACAAAAAAAAAAACACAAAACGATTTCGAGTGATAAAATCGTAAAAAATGCGACGTATGTGCGCAAACTGTACAGGTGTAAGTATGACGACCGTGTACCCTGCTGTTACGTTATGGTTTCTCGACGTCAGCAAACTTCACTACCGCCGTGTTATTTTTTTTTTTTTTTTTTTACTACTTTCCCGACGACAGACCGAAACGTATAAGAAGACATCCCTCGCCCCCACCTGCTGTACGACACCTTAAGAGTTTTATTGGTCCTCCTCCGCGGTGCTCACACACTGCGCGCACTACGGTTTTTCTTTCTTTTTGTTGGTAATCTTTTGAATAAAATGTTATCGGCGGGCAATAAAAAATAAAAAAAAAAACATCGTGCCCCATCATAGAGCAGCATACGTTTCGTTTTGTTCTAGTTTATATATTTTCATATACGCGTCGCAAAGACCAAACATATTAAAACTAAAAGATTGATCCTAAACGCTCGATCCAGATCACTAAAAACGTTATTAACAAAAAATAATTATACTAGTTTAAAACCCAAACTATTCATATGGAAAACTCTCCGAAAGCCTATATGATGATGGACATATGGAATACAACTCTGCGGGATCGACAAAAAAAATCTGATTTAAATGTAGTTCGAATCTTTCAGAATATTACTTTAAGAAAAATCACTAACGCTCCCTTCTTGGTTTCCAATTTAACTCTCCACCAAGATCTAGGTCTATCAAACTGGAATATTTTACAATCGGTTTTTTGTCAAACTAGAAAATCACCCACAACCCACTAATTAGGGAGTTACATACCTTTACAAAAAAAAAAATAAAAAATAAAAACTATACGCGTTTCTACTGTGCGGCCAACACGCAGAAAACCGCCGTTTATGCCGCCGACGGGCACGTCGTCGTCGTAGTAGTGTTATCAAAAATACTACTTTGCAAAATGTATATTTAAATATATTTTAGAAATATAGTCTAAAAAAAAGAAAAAAAAAAAAAAACGACTTACGGGAACTTTATAACGTTAATGTTTTATATTTGATTAATCGTCCGGGCGTGTCGTCACGTGTCGTCCGTTCGCGAATTGAATATATTTTACACCAAACTGACTGCGGTCTTACGTATTCGTTCGGCGCGTATACATTTTCTAGATTGAAATTTCCATACGGAATTTAAAAAAAAAAAAAACGACGGACAAATTGACGTGCTATCGGCAGGGCTAGGCGACCGTCGACCGAACACTCTGCGATCCACGAGGGAGCGGGTAGGGAAACGAAACAAAAGGGAACACCAGCCCCACACACCTATTTCGGGAACGGGGCTCTAATCGTCTATCGCTAATGACGATAATATGTGGGAAAATTTTGTAAAAAAAAAAAAAAAAAATTAAAAAAAAAACGCGTCGCCGTTTCGAAACCGTATACGTATTTTCGTGTCTGGAAAATAAATAATAATAAAAAAAAAACCCGACGAATATAATACACGAATTATACGATTGCCTATCGTACAGTAAAACACGAAACTTTTGTTTACACCTGTTATGCGGTCCCCGTTGATTACACGTGTCGATTCCCATGGTGCCGGGCGCGCGCGCGCGCGCGTTTGTCGGGACGACCACCGGGCAGCAGCCGCACCGGAGGAAATACTTTACCGTTGATTGATTGCCGCCCCTCCCCCTCACATCCCCGCCCCATCGCCCCTTTAATATTAAAAAAAAAAAAACAAAACGCCGGTGTACCCCGTACGATATTATTTTATTGTATTTTTGTTTCCCACGGACAACCGGCCGACCACCAAACCACCCCGGCGCAATTATCGTTACCGTGTCGTACGCGGTGTATTCCGCACGCGGGGCTGTCACAAAACAATATCGTTCGTTATTATTAATATTAATATTGTTTTTTTTTTTTAATAATTTTTTTTTTTTTTTTTTTTTTTTATCTATCACACGCGGAATTTCGTATTGCCCGGACGACGTATATAAACCGGAACACGTCTAATGTGGCGACCGTGCGGCGGCGGTACGTGGGCGGGGGGGGGGGGAAAAAAAATAATAAAAAATAAAAAAAAAATAAGAGTCCGCCGATGTATACACCCAGATAACCCTTCCCCTTTTTCCTCCCCCTATTTTTTTTTTTTTTTGTCGCTTCCTGCCGCGAGGCAGATGACGCCCGCGATTATATTTCCGGCACCGCACGACGACGACGATAGTATCCGATGTCCGAACCCGCGAGAAGGGCGAGAGGAAACGATATACCGGACGTTTGGTCGGAATCCGCGACCGTCGACCACTATACGTTATTATATCGTCGGTACACCGAAACCCCCCCAACCACCGCCAATATTATATTATTTTTATAACGTTCAATATACCGTTGGGAACCGTCCCCGCAGAGACGTATATAAAAAAAAAAAAAAAAAAAAAATTAAAAAACAAAAATATACGCGCGTACGCGGGATATGTCGGGAAAGTATCCGTACTCGTCGGTAAACCGAAACGTTGCAAACGAAACGGTTCTGACCAGAGTTCGGTTCGAAATGCTTTGTTTTACATATTAATGCGTATTCGTGACTACAAAATACGTTTTCGAATCGGATTTCCGAGCATTTCCGTGGAACCGAAAAATTTGTATCCACACACGTGGTTCGTGCGATTTCCATCGATATTCGTAAAACCATACGTATTGTATCATTTAAATATCGCTAGAACGTTTTGAAAATTGAACCGCGATTAGAAAGGGCAAATGGTAAGCATTCGGTGAACATTTCGCATATCTACGGTTGTTTTAAATGAATTTAAAAAAAAAATTATAAATGTTTCGTAAATATCCCGGTTTTTAATTGTTCAATTTTTTAAGAAAACCACTCGAATATAACCACTCTTCAATGCACAAAAAACACAACGTTTCTAATCAAAAACTATCCCTGCAAAGTTGATTATCGAAACAATATTTCTAGAAAAGTTATTAACAGACACGATACAAAAAAAAAAAAAAAAAAAATAAAAAAACATTGCGACGATACGGTTATAATAAAACGAATGAAAACACGCGGAGTAATAAAATATAATATATTTGATGGTTAAATTGCTTCGTAATTGACGATAAAAAAAAAAAATAGGTAGATATCGGTAGACGTTACGGTGTTTTGTGTAAGTAAAGAGTTCGTAAAACATTATTTAAACAGAATACTATTATTGTTGTACCGGTGTACTAAAGTTTTTACCCGAGCAATAAAATTAAAAAAGATCGGTATTTTTTTTTTTGTTTTTTTTTTATTTATTTTTATTATTATTTCCATGCGGTGTTTTATAAAAAAAAAAAAAAAAAAAAAAAAAAAAACCGTGCATTTGTGCGATCAAATAAATGGATTGGGGGCAGTTGCCCGAAAACGATAAGAGCCGAACACGAAAAATGGCGGCGAACATGTTGTGCAACCTAAAACTGTCTAACATTCTGTGAAAACGGTGTTTTTTTATTATTATTATTTTTTTTTTTTTACCCTCCTCTCCTTTTACATTCAGCCCTGATCGTTGGCGATTTATTGTTAGCGGGCCTTTTTTTCGTTTACGGATCTTTATCATTTCTCCGGGGCCTTATCGTTTGCGGACAACTGCCGATGTTCCGATATAAATTCGCCCGAAGTTTCCGGCGTTTGTGCGGCGCACGCGGTAGTTTAGCTAAAGTAAATTTTAATTTTTAATAAAAGCAGCAATCAACATCGCGAGAATGAATATATTAAATTTCCTCCGGAAAATACCACAACATAAACCACTCGGCGAGACCGCGGTGTCAAAATTCTCTCGTTACATTATTAATACAACACGCTGGGCCATACGTTGCGCGCGAACCGCCGATGCCTGCCTAATTTTGATAATCCTATAAAAAAAAAATATTTAAAAAAAAAAAATGGCGAATCATCACTAAAAAAAAAAAAATATAATAATAGCTACTTGGAAAATGATTCAAAGCGCATTATTTCGTTTTTATTTGTGGAAACGTGTTTTTTTTTTACTAAATGAGAACATTAAAAAAACAGGTGGGATCATAGGGTAATTTAGTTAATAAATGTATACAACGATCAATTAATGCAAACGAAAAACGATTCTAAGCGAGATACTTTTGAACATATTTCTATACGTCTAAATTGAAAACCGTTATAAGTTTGTAAGTAAAAAATTAATTTAAATTATCGGTCGTGTTTTTAACGAATTTCATCACAAGAATACGTTTTAATTCGCATGAAATCGGTATACAAAAAAAAAAAAAAAACTCGACAATTTCAAATGGCTGCTACAGATAACTGAAAATTACAAAACGCGTAATTTCATTGGTTTGAATTTATGCATTTAAGAATTTGAAAAATATTCAAATATCGATTTGTATCGTTAAATATTATTTATGGCGGATGTATAAAACCGGGCGATTGTTCAAAAAGTAATATGTTCTATATACGTATTGTGCATTCTGAACTGAACGAGCTATCAGTTTTACAACGTTGTATTTTTTTTTTTCCAGCTTAACACTTTCGCGGCGGGGCAATAAACAAGCCTCGCGAAAAAGTTCCGCGCAACAACTTTATTTATATATGGATAATTTAGTAGCACAGTTGGTGGTACATTAGAGCGAAGACACTTTCGAACGTAACCAGTTAAGTGCTTTCGAAAATTGCGATTAAGTGAAAGAAAATAGTTAAAAATTTAATTTCAAACTACTTTCGGAATAGCCGTACGGTTGTCGAACGACGGTGGTAAAACGACGATCGATGATGATAATATCGTAACGATACGGCGTATTCTGTTGATGTTTAAAACCAATTCGTCCGCGTAGTTTGTTTTATTCAAATAAAATAATAATATGTTTATTCGTATGCCGGCGGAATGCCCTGCCCATCCGAAAAAAATAACAAAAACATAATTATCGAGATTTACGCGCGCTCCATATACCCGCTACGTCAATTGCAGAGTTGTAATTTATAAGGGCTTTATCGAAATAGTAGTATATAAGACCGTGATTTTTTTTTTTTTTTTTTTTATTACACCGAACCAATTTATTTTATTTTTAGTGCGGGATTTCGGGAGATAAGAAACCGCCGCGGTATACTAATGATATGCAGGAAAAGTCGACTTTGTGGGGGGGTAGTCGCGGAAATAATATGGAAATCGCCGTGCTCGCGGAGTGTACTTAAACGTCGACGTCTGACAAGGGAAAAAGGTATATAATAATATAATATAATAGTCAGGTGGTATAAAAAAAAAAAAACCTATATAAGAAAATGGATGTCGCCCGCCCGCCAATCCGACGTGCTGCGGTTTTTTTTTTTTTTTTTTAATAGCCGACGAAATCTAAAGGAACGGAAAACCAATTTTTTTTTTTTTTTTTTCGATCGGCCTATACAGGCGCCGCCGGTGCAGAGCAGTATTAAGTGTAATGCATTAACATCGACTTGCGCCAGGCACTATATTTATAACGGCAGCCGCCAAACCGTTTTTACGGAAAATTTTATTATTATTATTTTATTTTTTTTTTTTTTTTTTACATTCCGAGTGTACGGCCCATTTAATACGCTATTGGTTTATGCGCCGAGACGCGGGTGTTATATTTCTCTCGGACAAACACGTTAAGAACGATCCTCCGATTTTTTCGTACCGTATCCCGAAAGACGGCCGGGCCCGGCCAGCGCCGGTCCCGGACGATTTGTCTGGATTTAAAAAAAAAAAAAAAAAAAAATGAATAAATTAAACCCGACGTCAGCTAATGGCCGACGGTATCGTCGGTTTATTTATTATTTTTTTTTTTATCGATTTCTGGGATACCGGCGGCCGGGAGACGGAGGAAAAACGCGACTTATACTGAAATTAATAACCTTTAGTTTTATTTTTCAAATTAAATTTCAAACGGCTTATATGAATTTCGAGGCGCCCGAATATCGGCCGAGAGTATTTCATCTGATTTTTTTTTTTTTGTCTACATAGAAATTTTAGATAGCTCCCCCCTTCCCCACAAAACTATTTTCATACGCAACTGCGTGACTGAGGGCGTTATATATCGGGGACAATATAATAAAGTGTGCGGTGATGTAAATCGGTAAGAAAAATAAATACAATTTTTGTTTTGTTAGCCATAGACTCTATACCTACATACGTTAGCGTAATTTAGTACAAGACAGCTTTTTACTAAATCTAAAGGAACGGAAAACAATATTTTTTTTTTTATTTTTTTTTTTCGCTCCGCCTATACAGGTGCCGCCGGTGTAGAGCAGTATTGAGTGTAATGCTTTAACATCGACTTGCGCCAGGCACTATATTTATAACGGCAGCCGCCAAACCGTTTTTACGGAAAATTGTATTATTATTATTATTATTTTTTTTTTTTTTACATTCCGGGTGTACGGCCCATTTAATACGCTATTGGTTTATGCGCCGAGACGCGGGTGTTATATTTCTCTCGGACAAACACGTTAAGAACGATCCTCCGATTTTTTTCGTACCGTGTCCCGAAAGACGGTCAGCGCCGGTCCCGGACGATTTGTCTGGATTCCCGACAGTTTTTTCAGGGGGAGGGGGAAAAAATATAAAAAATGAATAATTAAACCCGACGTCAGCTAATGGGCAAAGGTATCGTCGGTTTATTTATATTTTTTTTTTTTTATCGATTTCTGGGATACCGGCGGCCGGGAGACGGAGGAAAAACGCGACTAATACTGAAATTAATAACCTTACCCCGTGTTTACCGAGCTCAGTATCGGTTTTTGATTGCAATGATTTATCGTTGCGTTCGGTAATAAACTAAATTACCCAATATATAAAAACCTTATAAATTCTCCGTCCACGACACAGCGGGCATTGTTTGAAGTGTGTCCGGCTTTTTATTATTGTGTATATAATAAATATAAAATACAAACACCCGTGCGCGTTGCAAAAAAAAAAAAAAAAAAAAAAATATTCTGGTTTTTTTTTTTCTCTCCTTTTATTCGGAGTGTTATATTTTACGTTATTATTATTATTATTATTTTTTTGTTTTTTTTTTTTTGTTTTTTATATATATATATATATATTCATTCTATATAAACAAAGTTGTATACCCCCGCATACATATTACGAGATAATATTTCATCTGCAAGTCGGCGTCCCCGCCCGTAATTCCGTATAGCCCGAGCAATTCGTGACAGGTTCATTTAACAGGTGCACGGGATATACATGTATATAAAAAATATAAAATATAATATTTTATTATATTATACAGTTTACGTTTTACATTTTACACCCTGCGCCGGAATCCCGCGACGACGAGCTAATGTTTCTAGTATCCGAATATATCGCAACCGCCCACCCCATCCCCCTTATACACAATATTAATACGGATATACACCGTATATTTGTATCGATGATGATTGATTCGCTTTTAAAGTTCACATGCGCAGGATAATAACCCCTCTATAAATATACGTACCCATACGTATAATATAATATAAAAGACCTGTGGGACACGATGCATAAAAAAAATTATTATTATTATTATATACGGGGTTGTATTCGATAAACGTACGTATATATACGCCGTGACGAACTCGTATAGAATAATATATAATGAAAAGAACTGTCGACATTTGCAACGCCGCCGCGCGATGACGAATTAACGAACAAAAAAATATTATAATAAAAAACCTACCCCGTGCCGTAAAAATAATATCGCGAAATATATTTCGTCGACGGATACGTAACGTCGCGTTACGATTGATATTGAAAACGACGGGCACGTATATTCCGATAGGCGGCAACCACAGTTGTAAATTTAGGTTAAATTTCGACTAAGGGTCGAATATTTATAGGACAATTTAATTTATGCACGGACCGATCGATTAAAAAAAAAAAAAAACGATTCTGAGCCGAAAAACCGATCGGTTAAGGTCGCGTTTTCGTCCGTTGCCAAAGGCAATCAATCGAAAATAATAATAATAACCTAACACCTAGTGCTATTACAACTTTTTAATTTTTACAATTTTATATGTTACAAATTTAAATGATTATAAATTTATTAATGGCATAATTATTAATAGCCAGAGTGATATAATAATGTGTTACATATATGAATATAATAATAACGATGAGGTCTAGTATATTAATAATGATCTTCATTTTCTGATGATGAGTCTTCCGTGTCTGTTAAAAGAATGTCCTGGGGAAGTCGAGGCCGCAGACGTCTATTGAGTGTTTTTTTTCCTATAAAATAATAATAAAACCGATGTGTCTGTCGCGATCATTTGTTTTCGGTTTCTCTCTCTCTCTCTCTCTCTCTTGGTAAAACTGTCGGGAATTTCGAATAAATTTCCAAACCAAATACCCACCCGCAGCCGTGAAATCCGCAATATTTAAGGTACGGCCCGAAATAATCGCAACGGTTTTACTAACCGAATGTTAACTGTATGTTTTCGATTCGAAAAAGAAAAAAAAAACCCCACGCATTTCTCAATAAAACTATAATTTAGCTTCTACACTGAAATAGTTCCGCGAATTGAATATGAACGATTAATAGTTAATCGAAAATTTATCTGCAGCGTACCATTATTGTTATATATATATATATATATATATATATATATATATATATATATATATATATATATATATATATATATATATAAAAAAAAATTTAAAAAAAAAAACGTTAATATTTCTTATTGGATTTATGAAAATAAGATTTGTCTTATAGTTAAAATAGCATATATATAAAAAAAAAAAAAAAAAATAGTAATATCTTATATTATTTATTTGGATAACCGGCGCGCATATTTCGGTTATTTTAATTTTCGATCCCGGCCGATATTGTTTTTCATATTATTATAATTGCAGTATTTTTCACGACGGAGATAGCTACTGCAGGTCGGACCGTAATAATATTATTAAATAATTCTTTCGGACGAAACGTACGAAATTCCCTACAGTGGCAGACGCATATTTTACGAAATTAAATCTGAATATTTCATTTTTATTCGTGAAATTCTCGAACGCCGCAATACTATCCCGACGTTACTTAATATTAATAATATAATAATATATAAATTAAACGGTTTCGTATGGACTTTCGTTTTTATTATTATTATGTAATTTACGTAAAATACCGTCGCGTTCAATAATTTGTGTTATTTCCCTCTAAAATTTTCTTTATACTATTTGCGTATAATGTGTTCGATGGATTGCGCAAATAGTTCGTGACGAAAACCACCTATCCTAGTATATCGTTTATGTGTTAATAATTTACAAAAATTTCGGTCCCCCCCCCAAAATAATGTCTAAAAACGTATTATTATGTTAATAAGTACACATTGACCTACAACCGGTATCGGTATTGTTAAACGGGTGCCTGGGTTTTAGTTTTTCATGAAAATATATTTAAAACGGTCGAAACACGAACACCTACGATATTGCTTATCAACATCCACGGCCTACGTATTCTATACGTTTTAGATTCCGGCCGGAGCGACGAATATTTTAACGGTTCTGCTATATTATAATGTGTTTTTTTTACCACCACCACCACCTTGTCTGTGAAGAATAATTTTTTACCGCAGATATCTTGCTACGACGGATTTCGTCCGGTTGGTGCATTGTGGGTGAGGCCGTTTGTTGATTTCCCTCGTAGTTTTCTCGATAACGGTAGAAAAAAAAAGCGCCGGGAAAACGGGAATATTTCTATATCCGTTAATTTCGATCTGAGCTTTTTTTTGTTGTAATTCATTGAAAAATAATCGTATAGCCACGACAAACTCGAATGTTCAAAATATTCTGACTAGTCGTGAATGTAGTTATAGTTTAATATTTTTCGGGTAGCTTTTTTTTTTTTTCGGTCTAATATCCAGATAAAAATTTCGTAATTACTTGTCATCGGTGTTTTAAGTTCAAATTTCTGACGAAAATCGTTAAATACACGAACGGCTGTTATTTATTTTGTAGTTACAATTCAATTTATTAAATTGATCAGGAAAAAAAAAACGAACTCCCGAGAATCAGAATCGTTTGCAACGGTTTATCGTCGCGTATACAGTGTGTATGGCCTAAATAATTGTTTTTTCAACGTTGTCGTTTCGATTCAATATATAATATTATCGATCGCAGTTTATTATTATTTTCTAATTTGCCTTTTTATTTTTATTTTTTTTTGCAAATTGTATTATTACCGGAATCTATATGCCCGCGTATATAATATAATTTATAGTCAATACACGTCAGTATTATTTATACGAAGCCATCTCGGTTTAAACGTCAGACGGAGAATATTATATCGTATCAGTCCTGTATAGTGATAGTCCGGTTGAAAGTGTAGCCCCGGGTCTGCGGAGTGGTGTGTATACCGAAACCAACCGTAATGCAATAATAATAGCATACCGTATTAGATATGGATTTCGGTATCTGTATAATAATATTATTATTATAATATAATAAAACCGTGGGCGATTTTTGATCAACTGAAACGGCCGGCCCGTATAATAACGTCATGATATTACAGTTATCCGATGCGCAGAAATTATCTCGGCGAAATGCAGACTTGTAATGTGTTCGAATACTTCTCGAAGAGTATTCCAAATACTTGTATAGGGTTTGAAAGAGTTTTTCTGATTCATAATTGAAACGCGCCAGAGTAAATCATGGTACAATTAATTATTTCATGGAAAAAAACAAACCACGGCTGTGTAATCCAGCGTCGTCGATATTATTGTAATGTCAACAATTGACAACATCGAGAAAATGACGTTACGCCGAGTCAATACGCACAGTTTTGGTTATCTTGCTGACATGCCTGTTTATACAGCCGTGTTCAACATCTACAATTTATTATTAAACCTAATTCATTTGTTATGTCAATAATTATTCGACTTTAATTAATCGTTGTACAAATTGTACACATTATATTTATTTTGCATATGAAAATATATGTACAGACGGTTATACGTAGTAACGATTTATAGATTTGATTCAGAAAATCATAAATTTATCGTAAATTTACTCGAAAAACCGTTGATTTGGGATTCTGAACGTACCGAAGAATGTATTTTTTTAACTTTGATTTGTAGTTTTTTTTTTAACATTTTCTTAAAATAATAGTATAACGAAATTAAATTACAACGCTATCATTCATACACGTTTTTATATTAGGCCGTGTATATTTGTTTAAGGTAATTTTGTCGATTATTAATATTGATCAAATGTGCCAGAATGCGCGATTAATTTTGACGACGTATTAAAAAAATTAAACAAAATATAAATACGTCTAAAAAAATATATAATAATAAAATATATAAAATATTGTAATATCATCGCATTAACCAAGAGTATAATTTCCGTTATTATACCCCCATTATGTTGCATTTATATTTATTTATGTATGTATTTTTTTTTTTTACACCCTAGTAAATACGCTATATTTTATACAGCTGCGTATAGTTACAAAAATTTAATGTCAGTATATTAAGTAAAAACTCTAAAATTAATATTATTATATAATGTATAAATTATATATATATAAAAAAAAAAAAAAAAAATAGCCGGCATACTTCGCACGGTGGATAGGCGCTAGTATTGTAGATGGGAAGTTTGGACAGTATTAGTACATACAGTATAATTAATTGTATATACTGTATACAATGATAAATCATTGAAATCGAAAAAACGATCCTGAGCAATGTTCATTTAAACATGTTTTGATGAATTTAAATTGAAAATTAAAGTAATTTGTAACTATACAAAACAAATAACAACTGTCCGTTTTAAACATTTTCTTTCACACAAATCGGAAAATAGTCTCGGACTGTTCACAGTCGGGAAAAAATTAGAGAAACCATATCGTTCGTGAAAGTTATATTTTTATTTATATTTATTTTTCGTTGCGCTTTAGTTAAATAATGTGGGATTTAAAATATCGTGAAAACAAAAAAAAAAAAACAAACGATTCATGCGTAAGTTAAAAGATTGATTTTTTTTTCTCCTTCTGAATCTCAGAAAGTTGTAGAAATCCGTCGAACAATATTATCCGTATAGCTGTTTCGAAACTATTTAAAATAGAAATTATTCGAATTGCGATTGTAATAATTATTTCGGTTTAATAATATTATTTATATATATATATATATGGTCATTAATTAACATAATACACTGATGAAAAAAAAAAAAAAAACGATTTAAATTTTAACGATTGTTTGTGTATACGAAAGAACGTAGGTACCTGAGCAACGTACGTCGCTATGGATACACGATTTCAATAAATAAAATACACATAAAATAATAATAATATACTTACGGATTATATAGTAATAGACATTAGTAGTAAAGTGTTGAAACATAAAAGCGATGTTCCTATTCAAAATTTAATTAATGCGTTGTTTAACTATATATAAGTTATGCTATATATTAGTGTCGCGTCGAAAAATCCCGGACGAACGACTCGCCATATAGATTTATTTTCCCGATGGTCTATCCGAAAAAAAATGCCCATCATTTCCCAACATATTACCCGTTTCTCAATCCCCTCCCATGTGTTTCCACAATTGACGAAATTCCACTTCACCATTCCGATTTATTATATCCATACCGTTCTGTAATATGTTTTCGCGTTGTACTCGTTTTTCACTATCGTTTAACTTATTAAACAATAATATAAAGCGTAGCTCGTAGAATATCAATTTTGGCGGTAACGTGTGTTGTTTGTCTCTTTTTTTTTTTTTTTTATGGTCTATTCCGTTTTGCTCGAATTTATGTTTTACTATAGGAACGCAGTCACTATTGGATAATTTAAAAAATGACCAACCCGTAGACCGTAGTACACCATCTGTGTTCAATTACCTAAATAATTTATATATATATATATATATATATATATATCCAAAGTTATTACTCGGAAAACTTTTTGTTTGTTGCCACAAAAAAGTGAAGAAAAAAACACATCGACTTAATAACCCGTCATCCGTTTCACTTATATATATAAATATAGAATTTTAAACGTTTTTGAAAATGATTATCATAAACGTCGATAAAACGAACGATCACAGGGACAGAAGGACAGTATGTCCATTTTTGATAAATTCCCAGCACCCCGTAAAGATAAATTACGACTGTCCGCGACTTTTCGTCCCGAATTTTTAAGTATTTTTATGGAGCCAAAAAAGTTTTATCCGCGTAACACCGAATAAAAACTCGAAAATATAAAAAAGCTATAAATAACTCGAAAACCGCAAGAATTTGTTCGCGTTTAGAAAGGACTCGTATAAGTATATTCGGTGAACATTACAGGTCTAAACGATTATTTTTAACGAAATGACAACGAAAATAGAGGAAAAACCTTGGCTATATGAATATCACGTTTTCCCGACGTTCTTTCCCAATTGTTAAGTATAAAGAAAATCAAAAAATGACATTCCTAATTTTATTTAGTACCAGTAACCACCCCTGATGTTGATGAACGGAACAATATTACTGGTAAAAAAATTTTTATACAAGTTTGGAAAAAAAAAAAACCACATTACAGTAAAACCAGTATATTACATCGATGTGCGCCATAAAAAATTTTTAAAAATGCTGTTACGTGAAATTTAATCATAACTATTGGTTTCGTGACGATGGCGTTCAATCGTGTTTAGAGGTTGTGTGAGGAGTTGCGCGTCCAATATTTAAGGGGTCCCGTATAGGCAATTTCAATGACATTTATGAAGGGAAAAAAAAAAAAAAAAAGGAAAATCAACGAGCGGTAATAACAATGTCTTTCGCTCGGTAACTCTTGTAAAGCGCGTTAGCGGAGGAGAAAAAAATGCACGGCGAAAAGAAAAGGGAAAACCCCCCGAGCACGCGGACTATCGCCACTGATGATCGTTGGCTTTGGCAACTGGCACCCGGACGTCCTGTCCGACACGCGACGGGAGCGAGGGGGGCGGGTGGGTGGGTACCTGTTCCGCTCGCTGTCGCTTTACGACATTATATATATTTATATCCGTTTTTACGATGCCGTCCGCCCCCTACCGTCCTGCTACCGGTTAGGACGGACGTCCGTAATGACGGTAACATCACCGGGGGGTATATGGTCGGCGTGCCGGTGGCTTGCGCGGCGGCGGGGAGGGAACGGGGGTGGGGGTTGGGGGGGGGGGGCGTTTGAGCGTCGGCGTGACGCGTTTTCGGCTATCGTCTTAGGCGCGGTGCGCGGGGCGGGGACGTGTGTAATTTCGCCGAAACGACAGAACCCCACGGTGGCGGCGGCGGCGGGGTGGCGTGTTGCATGTTGTGTTATATGGAAATAAATAGCTTTCAATCGACGAACAGCGGTGCGGCGGAACAGCGTCCGTGTCTACTGGTGGTAGTTCCACGACGACGACGACGACGACGACGACGATGACGTGTAGAGCGGTGAATATAGCGGCGAGCGAGCGAGGGCGGCGGCGGCGGCATGCGTGCGAGCGTGTATAGTAGGGGTAGTTGGCGACCAGCGAGCCGGTCGGAGGGGCCGCTTTCACGGGGTGGCATAGAGGACAGTCCCTCCGCGCCGTAATAACACGACCCTCCCCGCCGACGCCGCTAGCGTGTACGCGTATAGGGTGCGCGCGCGCGAGCGTGCGCGTGTGTGTGTGTGTGTATGTGCGTGTGTGTGTGCGTGTGTGTGCGCGTGTGTGTGCGTGTGTGTGCGTGTGTGTGTGTGTGTGTGTACACACTGTACGTGCGGAGAGCACGACCGTCCGCCCGCCCGCTGGCACGGCCACTGCCACCGCCGCCGCCGCCACACCATCACGCAACAGCGGGGCCGCAACAGGCGCCGCCGGTGGTGGCGCGCGGTGCGCGCGCACCCAATAATAATCACCCCCTTCGATAGGGCGACACCCCCGTGGCGCTGACGGGGCGGCGGGGTGCGGCGACGACCGCAGCGTCTGCAACGGCGGCGGTATAAGTGCCGGCCACCAAACATTTCCAAACGCACTCGCGTACCAAACACTTCGTCTATAGTCGCTTCGGTGCTCCTCTTCGCGCTATCTCTTTTCTTTTTTTTTTTTTTTTCATTCTTGGCCTGTCTATCTCTCGTCTGTATCTGTATCTGTCTTGGTCTATCTCGTCTGTCTTCTTGTCTGTTCCTGTACACCAATAATTTTTTTTTTTTTGTTTAATAATTTTTTTTTTTTTTTTTTTTTTTAAATTATAATAATTTTTTTTTTCCTTTCCCCCAAAACTTTTCCTTTCCCCTCTCCCCGAGCAAACGAGACACACGACAGTAAGACGACTACCATAATAAATAATATATTTTAATTAAATATATTATTCAGACGATTTTTTTTTTTTGTCCGCGCATTCCCGCCGTCGACCAAGACTCGTTCGCGTACGTGTGTGTGTACGTGCTTTTTGTGCGTGTGCGATTAATTATTTACACCTACACGAAAACCGTTTGACAAAATAATATTATTTCGGTAAATCGGCCGACACCACCGTCCGAAAACCGCGCGCGAAACCACGCCGCCTGATCACCGGCCCCGAAGAACTCGGATGACGGTTGGCCATGCCTCGATGCCTGATGCCCAAAAAGTGGAAGACCGCCGTGGCCAACGAGTGCTCGTGGGACTACGACAACACGAGCAGGCGGTCGCCGTCGCCGCTGCAGCCGACCAAAAACACCGGTCCGCAATGGGAACCGCCGGTCACCGTGCTCCTGCACCACCACCAGCACCACCAGCAACAGCAACAGCATCAACACCACACGTGGGGACCGTCTAGCCCGCCGGCCGGAGCCACTGCACCCAGCCCGCCGCCGTGTTGCACCGGTACAGCTTTCCATTATCTCACAGGTAAGTTGCGATTTGTCATTATATTTTTTACCCGTCGTTTGAACGCCGGTGAGATTATTAAAAATCTGGTCAGGGGTTTTTTTTTTTTTTTTTTTACATATTTTTTTATTTTATTCCTTATTGAGTATCGAAAAAATCCGCAACGAAATCCGTTTCCCGTAGAAATACAACACGCGGCTGACGAGTCGGCAAAATACGTCACCGCGTCTAAGATGACGATAATCCCGTTGCACGGTAATTTTGTAGACTTCATGGAACGAAAATATAATTTTTATAATAACAACTACGATATTATTATTATCGTATTCGTCTCGTATAAGTATTTTACATTTTTTTTTTTTTTTTTTTTTTAATTAAAAACGATGTATCAAAAATTTGAAGAAAAAAAAAATAAATAAATAAATTTCGCGATATTTCGTTTTATTTTTTAAATTATATTACAAATATATCGTCAAAACGGTTTACTCGGGTTTTTTTTTTCTCGTAATAAATACGAGTAGTTTTTTTTTTTTTTTTTAATGAAAACGTCCATTTACGTTAAAAAAAGGTATACATATCGAATTGCGTACGTATTAATTAAGAATTCCGATAAAAAAAAAAAAAATTAAAAAAAACCAGAAAACTGCAGTTTACAGAATACGAATAATCGATATACGTCCGTTTGATGATCGGCCTAGGTATTTATTAAACATGTAAAAAAAAAAAAAACGTTAAATTACAATTTAACAAAAAAAAATGTGTTGATTAGGGATTATTTTTGGTTTTTTCCTATCGGATTCGAAACGGAAATGTGTACACAATAATATTTATAAAGGTTTTTTTTATATTTATTTTCTCTATATTGTTTTCTCGTTTAAAAAAAAAAAAAAAGAATAATTATTATAATCGAAAGTCGATCGAAATCAATTGAAAACGTATCGATTTTATTTCGATTGTTTTTTACCTTATTTATATTTTTTTTTTTCGATTTGAGTATAACAGCACCCCCCCCCATATATTTTTTTTTATTATATTCAACGGGATTCGAAAATATTTTGGAGAAATACGGAGGAATAAAAAAGCGGAGAGGCGATTGATGTACAGTTATTGTATTGGATTATTTTTCTATTCGTTACCCAATATATATATTACGCCAATTCCCGACGTGAATAATAACAACAATAACAACAACAACAACAACAACAACAACAACGACGACGACGACGACGACGGCGACGACAACAACGGTATTACGGCGGAGACCGGCGGGAAAACCGCAAAGACGGGCTATTTATTATTTATTAAAATATTTATTTGAAATGTATTCGAATATGTATTGAATATTTGTCTACATACGTAATAGGGCAGGGGCGGGGGGGTAGACAAAAAATTATTACACAAACGTACCACGACGAGGCGGACAACAAACTCGGGGTGCCCGAGGGCAAGTGCGAAGACGGTGGATTGCGATTTCCTACGGTAACAACGAGCCGCAAAAATATTATTGATAATTTTTTTAAACCGTTCGGCAATAAGTCGAACGATTTCGATACGATCGAATCCGATTGCTGAAGCCGGGTTAAAAAAAAAAATTACAAAAACGTGTCTCCTGCGGATGGTTGTTTGTACGTAATCTGTATGACAAAACAAAAAAAAAAAACAAAAAATGTATTTCCATTACAATTTAACGTTAAAAATATTGTTGTAAAATTATTAAATCGGTTTGATTTCGTTTAATGGCCGTCGTCATATTGTCACGCGGCCGTATTATATTTCGATGATAGTTTTACTACAAAAAAATAACATGCCTATTTCAGTATTGTAAATAATACATTTTTTTTGGTTTTTTTTTTTTACGGTAATAAATAATTATTCGCGTGTTTCGAATCGCCGGATTGTTCCGTTTAAAACGCTGTAAAAATTGATATATATATCTCGAGGTGAAAATCGGTCGAGTTTTTTTTATATAAAATAAAATCCTCGTGGCTAAGCGAACGGTTTCGTCGTTATAGTCCGGCGGTGATGTCGAAAGGAGAAAAAACTTTAAAATAAAAATTATAATTTCAAATCGTTTGTTTTACTCGTAAAATCTGTAACCGTTTCGGCGCGATTTTTTGCTAAAACTATCGTTTTCGAATCGATAAAATAATAGATTGTATTTGATACGCCGGTATGTAAAATATACGCAAATCGTGTGACCGCGATCGTGATTTTCGCCGAAGTTTCGGATTTATTTGTTCGGCCGGGAATGCGGGCAAAACGGGAAAACGTTAACACGAAAACAAAAATAAAAGCGATCGCGCTGTATATACGGCGGGGGTATTAGGGCGAGGAGTACATGACGCGGCCGTTACGGACGTTTTATTATACGGCGGCGGTACGATTGATTTGCGCATCGTTTTTTTTTTTTTTTTTTTTTTTATTATTATTTGCCCCCCCACCCACCCACCAAGTTCCTATAATATCGCTATCGTTATCGTTATCGCGTTATTTCCATATATTATAATTTTTTTTTATATATTTTTCCCCCATTCTCCGACAACATCCCACCGCCATTCCTACGGCATAATATTATAATAATATTACGTACACGAATATATAATACATAAATATACCGGTAGAATAAATTTTTTTTTTTTTTTTATATATATACGGTAGTAATACGTAATAATAATATTTTATACCGCGTATGATAATAGTAATAATAATAATATTATTATTATTATCGACAAACCGTTTAGGTTTACCGCGGCGGGCGCGCGGGGGTCCCATTTGGCAACAAATAATATTATAATATTATAATATATATATAATAATAATAATATTATTATTATTATTATTATTATTATAACGATGGAAATAAACCGAATCCGAAACCCCCGAGGCGATATTGCAGATAATAGTGATAGTAATAGTAATAATAATGCGGACCTAACCCCCCCCGCGCCCCCCATCCCCCGGTGGCCGTCGTTCGGTCGTCCTCGCGGACGAGGATAAAACGCCCAGAGATAGAGGACGGCGAAAAGGGATGGCGGTCGGGACGATCATAAAACGGTTTTTGCACCTATAAATCGTGAATCCGCGAATCCGAAAGAATAATAATAATAAAAGACCGCGGCGACGACGACGACGACGACGACGACGAATCCCCTCAGGTTAATACGAGGTCTGTTCAAATAGTACCTGGACAAATGTTATTGCGGCCGATCTACATGACGATAACGTTTCAAATTGTAAATAGACGTATTCACCGCGAATAAGTGGATGTATTACAAACAAACCCAAAGTCGCTATCTTATCTCGGTTTAATATTACATGTGGTTGAATCCGGCCAGTTTTTTATTTCGTTCGCCGTTTTCGGCATGTCCGAAATTACCGAACGACGCGTGTGCGACGAGTTTTCCTTGAATCTCTGGTAAAAACCATGCAACGGAAACGTACGGAAATTATTAAAAACCGTTTTTGGGGAAGATTCATTAAGTGATTCCCGTGACTTTCGAGCGTTTAAAACGTTTCAAAGAGAGTCGGCGGTCAACTGAAGACGACCCACGTTCTGGAAGACCGTCGACGTTCATCCAGAAATGACGGTGTGGCGACAATTTGCGAGAAAAAAAAATGCGAAATGGCCACCGATTAACCGTTCGTGAGTCAACAAAGCGAATCTCAATTGAGTCTTGTCGTGCAATTTTACAGGAAAATGTACAGATGAGAAGGGTCGCGCTGTCAAATTCGTTCCGCGATTGTTCACCGCGACAATGCACCGGCGCATTTAACGCTGTCGATTCGTGAATTTTTGGCCGATAAAAAAATTGCTATGGTCCCGCGGACTCTCTCTATTCTCTAGATCAGGCCCCAAGTGACTTTTTTCTATTCCCAAGACTAAAATCGCCGCTTAGAGGACAACGATTTCAAGATGTAGAGGTAATTAAAGCGAACGCGGCAACAGAACTCATAGCTTTAACTTCGGATCAGTTTCAAAGGACTTTTGAATCGCCGGGATCGCAGCATATCGTCCGGAGGAGTGTATTTTTTTAAGGAGATATCTTTAAACAATATGTAACTGAATTTTTGTAATTATTAAGTATAAAATCCTGGTACTTTTTGAACATACCTCGTATATATACGTATATCGGTCCGAGGATAAAAATGAAAAAAATATATACGTATGTTACGTCAATTACGATCCCGGTACGAATTGGAACAATATGCGACGGCGATTATTCGTCACCGACAAAATTCGGTTTTCTAAATCGTTGTAGACGGAAAACGATTCGGGCCGGACTACGGGTATAACAAACGGCGGTTTGATAAATTGAAATTTGATATTTTGTATCGGTTCGGAAAAAATGAGAAATAAATTACCATTGTGTACGCGTTTTAAACGAATTGTAAACATCAGCGATTTGAACGATTAAAACGCTTTTCATTGATAAAACGAACACAAACGGCAAAATATTATGAAAACTGCACCGCGAATGGAGAGTGGCTGATATTTCGGCGTCTCTAAATGCCGTGATTGCGTATGTATTTCCGGGGTGTTTTTGCCGAATTTCCCATCGACCTCTGGAAAAATCGAATTATAACCGTCTCGACAAACATTTCTACCGATAACCCCGCCTCCGGATTTGATGATCGAAGCAAAATTTCTGGTCGAAAAGACGTTTGCGCGTAGACGAAAAAAGAAAAAAGAAAAAAAAAAGTAAAATCAATACGTTCCTCGCATCGCGGCCAATCTAATTAATCCAATTTGTTTTTTCGTTTATAACTTTCTCGTTACGGACCGTCCAAATTTTAATGTCCATTGCCCCGATACACAAATTTTGCACAATTATTATTTATTTTTATACAATACGTTTATCGGTTTCGGGACGAGTTTTTTGCGTGTGTGTGTTTTTTTTTCTCCTATTTTCGTTCGTCCCGTTTAACGGCACTTTTCGGTTGTACGGCACGGATTATCCCGCCGAACGAATTAAAATTTTTTTTTTTTTTTTCTCTCTCTCTCTCTCTCTCTCTCTAAACCGCGGCGGCGGGGATCGTTTGAAATTATCAAGGGATCAAAATATAACCGCAAGAACTTAATTTTCCGGTAACGCGCGCAGTCTGCAACAGTATACATTTACGAGAGACTTCTAAGCCCATTAAGTTTTGCACCCCCACCCGTTACCGTCAGCGTGTAATAAACCCGTGTAACATTTATGTCCGAAAATATCGTTTAAATAAAGTTACCATCACGACACTATTTCGTAATAAGTATTAAATTATATATTATGTAACCGGCGACGACGGCCGCATAAAGTTTACGCGCGCAATCGAATCGACAAAACTGTTTGGCAAGTCCGTGCCGTTTATGATTTTCGCGCTGTTATTTATGTTAAACCGTCGACGGGGTATAAAAACCACGAGCAATATTGCGAAGATTCGTTTGTAAAAAAATCCGCTCATTCAGCGGCGTATTTTCAAATTTTTTAACCGTCTCGGGGGGGGGGGAAGAAGGTGGGAAAGGGTTCTTGGTTTATTACGCGGCCGGTAAAAACCACGGGAATTTATTACGGTTACGTCGTATTCGCGCATTTTCCGGAGGGGTGTTCAATTAAATATATATATACGTATACGATTAAATTAAATTATATATTATATTATATTATTTCGTTGTATTAAAGGAAATTCCAGTCGTCTAGTTTTCTTCTTTTTTTTTTTTTTTTTTTTTTTTTTTTACAATTCATCTATCACTTCAACGGTTATATCCATTTATCTGTGAATGTTAAATCCATTTTAAACTTTTTCTAACCGCAAAAACATTAGTTTTACAATTTAAATTTCTTTATAATATATTATTACCTCGGATATTGTGTTCCGTGGATATGTTTTTATCCTTTTGAGAGATGAAACAGTTCGTTCGTTTGAAGAGCCGATAATATCGGAAGTGTAGCAAAAATTTGTAATCGATTATTTACGACTAGATACATGTCTGCATTGCACAGCTACAATTAATTGGTTTAGTTTACATATACGATTTTTTTTTTAAGTTTCCTTTGCCACAATTGAAACTCTTCTATTATCGAACTAATTACTAATTATAAATCAGTTTTGCCGTGCTATAAAGTCTTTAATCTTTATCATAGTGTACCTTGCCATTATCGCACTTTATATTTAACCGCAACTTGGAAACCGCTTTATTCTGCAGGAACATTTATTTCATTTTTTTTTTTTTAATCTGGAGGTGTTCCAGGGGTACTAGATTCCCCCACCCTCCGTAAATATGACACTGCGCACATTAGTTAGACATATCGAATGCAACGTCATAATGGGTACTTTTTCGATATGATATATCGTTATCGACAAATTGTATAACCCCACTCATCCCAGATAGTAATTGAGATGAGAATTGAATACTGACGATAACGATAACATTGGTACGAATTAAAATTCAAAGCACGGACTAAGATATACGCAATGCCGCAGGGTGTGGGGGATTTGCCAACGAAACGTTATAGGTTGATCATGGTACGGATGTGAGGGGATTATTTCTTTGATTAATACTAACGCCGTCTTAGCGGATACACTTGGAACTCGTACGTAACTATAGTACCAAAAGTATCCGCTAGGACGGCACTGTAGGGAAAAAACCCCCGCACTCCGTCTAACCTATAACATTTCATAACCACAAAAAACCAAATACCATGTCTTATTATTATCTCAGTCCATAATTATCAATGAATGACCAACGATCAATTCGTTCAATTCGTATCAGAGTTTCATTCGCAAATACCGTGCTGCATCGCATATTTTCAACGCCATGTCGAATGAAAACGGTTGATCGCTTTATTTTTTTTTTTTTTTTTTTTATTAAAACGTATATCATAAATTCGCGGTTTATACAATAATATAATATTATTGTATTCCGGCGCAATAATATTAATTTATATTGTCAATAATATTATGCAAATTCGTCAATACTTATATTATTTATGAAGAGGATTCGAAACGGGATTCACTTATTATTCTTTGTCGAATACATACGCCTCATACAATTAATTTGTGTCCAACAAATTTCTAATGGGAGAGGATGTAGTACCTGCTGATACCTGAATAATAATCGTTCAATATTCTTCTATCCTGACCCGACAATGTGATTATAAAACCGGATCCAAAAACGTCATTTTTTATTCAATAAATCAAACTTGTTCTCGTAATTCGATTGATTAATGAGATAAAACAAGATAAAATTATTAAAACAATACTCATAAATTTTGTAATTTTAATTACAGGGATATAAGCCCCGACATGTGAAGTGATAACATTTCTGAAAACAGATTTAAAATCCGCGTGAACCGTACACGAGATCGGCCGGGCCACTTTTTATTTCAATTCAATTTTCGTTTTGTTTTTTATTTTTATACATTTTTATTATAAATTTTCCTATCAGATTTTGGACAATTGACGACTGAAATTCAACCTAAATTGCTATGCTGCGTATATGTGTTTGAAAAAAAGAAGATACCCGTTCCGTTTCGAATGACCTCAAAACCTTTAAAACTCATCTATCATATTTTAAAATAACCCGCAACGCGCAAATTTCAGTACATCTATTCGTTTTACAAATAAATTGCGAAGGTATACTTAAATTAATACGAGTAGATGTATGCCGGTCGTCGACAAAACACTCGATACGCGTTTCCGAGTTTTTTCTTTTTTTTTTTTTAATTTATCGCCAAATAAACTAAAAAGCGATCGCATATTTTAAAATATACAATAATACAGTAAAGTGTATTACGTTATAATTATTTTCGAATATCGTCACCCACAATATATTATTATTATTGCAAACGAATCGATAAAGAAATACGTAAATATACAATTCTTAGCCAGCATGTATTTTGCTATTATCATAGTATTTGCAACCATATATAGGTACCAAAATTGGTAATAAATCCATAAATTTTATATTTTCGTACACGTAAAAATATATATAAAAATATATCGTTACAATTTCGCCGTCATAAAATAGCGCGCGACCCCTGTGCTTGCTTGGTTCTGTGTGATTTATACAATTTTCAATTACTATATTATTTTCAACAAAAAGCAAAACGGACATAGTTCGCACTTCGTGTGGGCCACTGTTGTAGGTGGAAAATTCGAAAGCTGCGATACCGAGGGGATTTTAATTGATATCTGCACGCAACGGTAAATCAATACTAACGAAAAACGATCCTGAGCGAAGTTGAGTTAATCATGTTCCGTAGTTTTTTACGATTTTCATCAAAATGTACACTTTAAACGCTTACAAAATCGAATTATTACATTACCCTCAATAAAGTACAATTTATGATAACCCTCGTGTCAACTTTTCGTGCATTTTTGGTCGGTCAAATCAATTATATCCAAATTAAACCAAACGAAAACTAAAAAAAAAAACTTGAATAAATAGAATGCAAACATGGCCAAAATATATTGTCCGTAATATTAATTTTCTGATTAAAAAGCCTAGACAAGTTCAAAATAATGAAACCGTTGCCGTACTTTTCCCGTTTTCCTAACATTTTTCCCAATTATTAAGAAAACTACAACGAAAATCAAAAAAAAACCTCTTTATTTAATGCACCAACTCGATCCGAAATGCATTCAGAAAAGTTGCTACACTTAAAAATCGGATCAGGATGTCTAGTAGAAAAGTTATCCACGGGCGTAAAAAAAAAAAAAAAAAAAAAACATAATTTCCAAAATGTTCATAAAACATAGCCGAAACAAAAATTGTTCAAATGAAAATGTTTAAGATTTCTTCCCGGAGTACCCCTCAATAAATATAACACAAAAGCGCAATTTTTTTTGGTATTATAGCGTTTTGATCATATTGACATTAATATTTTATAACCTAATTCTCAAGAGCGTAATATTTAAGGGGTAGCAATTTTTTTTTTTTTTTGTGGGGGGGAAAGGGAGAGATACGAAATTCGAAAATATTATACGAATAAATGTAAAAACGGTCCCGTACGCAAAAAGGAAAAAATGATAGTTTTTACTGGTTATGAAAACTGAAGACAACAACATTTGACGTATTAAATTGTCTTAGATTTACCAGAACGGGACGATAGATATACCAAATAGTTAATAAAAAGTGATTTTTTTTGCAAACAAATACAAATTATTACACGCCGTTCTTGTCGCGGCCATTTTAAATCATGTGTATATATATATATAATACGTATGCGTCTATAGAAATCAAAACGACGAACGATTTTTCGACACGTTACCATGGCGATTATATTGACGATAATTAAACGCCGCGGGATAGGAATCCTTTCGGACGCCATAACCGCCCGAAATCATGTGCGGACGTTCGCCGGACTTGTCTCGATGGCGGTGGGCTGCGGGAAGGGTTAGGGTTAGTGGCGAGGGCTGTGGAGGACCGTACCGTACCGGACGGAAAAGAAAGAGAAAGAAAAAAAAATAGGAAAAATAAAGAAGAAGAAAAAAAAAAATGATCGCATTAGCTAATGGATTCTTCTTTTGCGCGCAGAGTCGCGGGCAACGCGCGCGTACACACGACTGCTGCCGCCGCCGCCGCCGCCGTCGAACAATCGGAGCGGAAGAACCGTCGGCGTCGGCGGTGGCGGCAGCGGCGGCTCGGCAATATTTCCCCGAGCAGAAGAGATAACATTGACGCACGCTGTATACATTATTATTATTATTATTATTATTATTATTATTATTATTAATAGCCGTACACACGTATTCCGGAGCCGGTGTCCCGCGTAACAATAATAGGGACGACGGGTTACACTTATTCGAATACGATAACGGTCCGAAAGGGGCAATTTCAATATCTATACATTTAAAATTCGTAACAATTCAATACTAAATATATTAGGCAGCGGCGCCCAGACCGAAACATTCAGGGCAGGGCGCCGTGTGTAATTATGAGACACGTCACCCGCCGCCATCCGCCACGACTGGACTGACGATAATCACCCGGTTTGCGTTTTTATTTTTTGCTCGTTAGGCCATGGAAATCATTTTCTTTGGGGACAACCGGACCACGCATAGCTCGAAAACGGAACCGATCCGCCCAAATGAGATGTACGGCCACGTCAGGCAATTTCGCATCCCGCTAATTGACCCGTATGAAAACATTTGAAAACCGTTTGTACAATTTTACACCGAGAAAACACTCGACGCTTTGTCAGTGTATAATGTTATACACATTAACCGTGCAGATTTTATTTTCTAATCAATAAACTAATTGTACAACGTACACAAAATATTAGAGTCACTACAATTTGCAAAATCATTTGGTTTTTAAAAGTTGTCACGTATTAGGTATTAAATAATTCAATTTACAACGTCCCAATTGGTTGTATAATACGTTTAAACCTACCTTGATTAAAATAATATTCCTATATGCAGTACAGTCTACACATTCGTAACAATTTCCACTGCTACACAAATCACTGGACCACCCACCCGCCGCAAAAATATTATTAGTTAGGGCAGCTGCCCTGCCTGGATATAGAGTTCGGCGCCACCGATATTAGGTACACTATATTTAATTTTAAAATTGCTTCGACCACCGCGCGAGCTCGTGTTGAACATTTAATCGAATTCGATAACAAACGGTGATTTTTTTTATTTTTTTTTTTTTTTATGGTAAACCACGTCGAGTAGGCATTTATTTCGTGTGCAAATATGCGACCGGGCAGCGTTACCGAAAACGGTTCTTATCGTTTTCCAATAACCGTACCGCGCCGTTATTTAATTGTTAAATTAAATTATTGATTATACGTACGCCCGTTGAAATATCGTTAAACACCATCTCGGTGGTTTCTGATTGACCGATTTCAAATAGACACCAGTGCGGTATTTAGAAGGGGCACAAGTGAACGCGTGCCCGCGAGCGGCATGGCCTAGGAGTAGCAAAAATATTTGAGCAGTATTAGTTTATAATCGATTTAATGAAAAAAAAAAAAAAAATATTTTTGTCGTCATCGTGCAGCTTAAAGGGCCTCGAAGGCCCAACGCTGCCGTCATGAAATCGCCGGGCAGTAGGATAGGCCTCTCCTCTTTATTAATTGTTAGATGATATTATATATTAGAATACATATCACGAATGTTAAAATGTGCCGAATATATTAGAGCAGTGGTTCACGGGTGTCATTTTTTTTTTTTTAAATAAAATTCGGCCGCGGCGCCCTCCTGTGATAACCCCGGAGAAGTTTGAACGTTAAACGGTTATACGAAAAAATACCAACATAACTTCGGTCACATATTTCTTTTGTTGCCATTCGGTACAACTTATGCTGAACCCTTGGGTCGAATTGTTATGCATTTTTATGGGGGAGGTGGGGGAAAGGAGTCCAGAATAATTTTTATTCACGTCAAACCACAATAAAACGGGAAAACGTCCGACATCTATAAATGACCTAAACGCATGCAGGGTACATTGCAAATCGCACCGCGTCTAGAAAGCGCTGATAAAAGTATTGGGCGAACATTTCACTTGGGCACTGTTTGGGAACCACTGTGTTAGATAATATTAAGATGAAACAGGTGTAATATTGATAGCCGTGGGAGGGGGGCGACAAAATTTTAAACACGGCCCCGCCGCGCACAGTTATATCGTTAAATCGTGTTATCGCGATTTTCACCAGATAATATCGTTATCAATCGCATTGCGATATTCGTGAAAGTCGTTGATAACACGATAACAACCGATGTACTGTTAGGCTGGGCGCACACCTAAAGTGCAAAACTGCTCCGAGCAGCTCGGAGCTGTTTGGACATCATTAGAACGTGTGTTGACGCGCGCACACTAATCGGTCAATATCAACACACGACAAGACAAAACAAAACATGTTCGGTCTTGATCGGTCCGAGCAAAATACGAAAACCAAAGTCACTTGTTCGTTTTACGACTAGTAATACATTACCGAACACCGTGTGAACACGTTAATTTAATATAAAAATTATAACATATTAATTTAAAATGGCAAAGAAAATTTAATAAATGTAAGAAAATCTATCTGTGATTATTGTGATAAAGATCATAGCAAAAGATTGATTCAAGATAGATTATGGAATGAAACGCGAGTGAAATTTTTGAATTTAAACTCGTCTTCACGTAATTCGGCCAAACAATTTAAAATCGTATTATTTTCTAACCGTTTTTTTTTTTTTTTTTACTGCTTTCGCTATTTAATAAAAATCGCCACATAAGCGGCACAATGACGTCGTCTTCGTCGACGTCTTACTTCGTCGATAACTCATCTTGACGACTGGGTGTTTGACAACAAAAATTAATCCAGAATTATTGTGTCTTGTTCTGTTCTGTTTTGTCAGTGTAAATGGAATATTTTTTCCGAGCTGTTTGGAACAAAATGTGAGCCCAGCCTTACGGTAATATTACGCCCGGCACGATTACCGCAAACCGTACTGTGACTTTTTAAGTGCCACCGACACATGCAGCGTTCCCCCGTGCGACATTGCCACCGGTTCAAAAGAGATCAAAGAGCATAGAAAATAAATAAATAAAAAATTTATACCGCTTGTCGGTGTGTACGGATACTATTATTATTGTTGTTTTTATTATTACTTTTTTTTTCTTTTTTTTTTTTTATCGATTTCGGCCCCTCGTACGCGATATGGAAAATTGGCGCGACCCGCGTACGACACCGTCGACAATATTGGCGTCCGGGGAGGGCGGGGGGACAATGCGAGTTAACGAGGGGGCGGGGGGGGGGTGAGTATTGTTAGAACTGGTTTTAATTTTTTTTTTTTTTTTTTTCTCGCGCTGCGTACGCTTTTACGCGGGCGCTTGTTGCGCCGGTGTCCCGTCGTCGCGGCCGGCCGCGCGCAGTTGTCGCGCAGTTGTCGCGCAACAGCTGGTCGGGTCACCGCGCGGTTCCGTGTCGCGTAGCCGCCGCGCCAACCGGTACGGGCCCCGCGCGCGAACCGGCGAACTTTAATATAATACAATATAATCCGTCGGAGGGGTGCCCCCGTGAATCCCGGTGCTGGGACACGGAAAAACAAAAAAAAAAAACCTCGCTGACGGGGAGAAATACACAATCATTATATTATTCTTTTTACATGTATATATATATATATAGAAGCTCCTAGTCGGCGGGAGGTTGTAGGGCTCCCGGAGGGTAGGCATACGCATATAATATAGCACCTGGCACGCGACCGCCGGGCCGGAACAATACGACGCGTGCACGCGCCCGCCCGTCATAGTTCCCCGCCGAACCCGTGAACTATTATTATTATTATATATTTATAATTAAACAATTGCAGCTGGACAACCGGTCCGTCGGATATACAAGTACAAAGTATGTATAAAGTGAAAATATATATATTTTTTTTATATATATATATATATGTGTGTACATTTACACGCGGTCGGCGCGTAACGGGAGCCGGGGCCGCCCCGGTCGCCAAAAATATATCGCGCGTATACAGGGTGTACCGCCCGGTGAACTAACACGGCCGCGGTACCGCCGCCGGGCGCAACGGGACCCGAACGGGTTCCGGTTGTTTCGCCTATCCCAATCACTACGCGATCACTACCGTCCGTGTGTCGATTGAAAACGTTTGTTGGTAGTTTTTTTTAAAGAAAACGACAATAAAAGAGACCTATCGGAAATATGAAATTATTTAAAATTAAATTTCGCCATTACGTATAATACAGTGGGTGGGGTGGGATTACATTATTTTCTGAAACTCTCGCAAATGAGCGGCTATTAATGGTAGACCGTTGGTTTATGGCTTGTTCGAAAGCCCGTTATCTAAAGGGTTTGTTTTATAACTAGTTCAGTGTCGACAATGCAGTGGCCAAAGCAAGAGCGCGCGTTCGCCGTGGAGGCCTACTTTTCTCTCAGCTGTTCGATCAACTCGCAACTCAGCGTGCTCTCAGAAACAATATCAATATCGCACCTGCAGGTCGTGCGTCAGATCGGAAATCGATTTGTCCGTGAGTGGACACGTTCGGGGATACCGGTAGTGTGCAGAAGAAACACAATGGACCTTCCAGAACCCTTGCAGAGAACGAAAGAGCAGTTACGGTCAATTCTGAACGTTATGTCAGCATGATTGCGGATTTTTTTTCCGCCCAAACTTAAAGAAATGAATGTAGGGGTAGTGTGGTTTCAACAGGATCGTGGCGCCACGGCTCACGCGGCAAGAAGGTCAATAAATATGTTGCGCGAACACTTCGGTTTCCCCGTCGTTTCAGTCCAGTGATATTATTTAAACGCGTAACGGTTACTTTGACAAAACGACGAATCCTCCGGCGGAAAACCCGACAGACACGGTATTTCGATCGCACGATTTTAAGCAATACAATATAATAAAAAGTTGTTTTTTTTTTTTTCTTCTTGAACACACAAATATAATTAAAATATAATTATTTGTGGTCTTTAGCCCTGTAAGTCGTACGGGTTGGGAGGGGGGGAAAGAAACCAGAGAATTCCAATTGTCTTCGTTATGTGTGTGCAACGCGATATCGCAACGTGTACATTTTTGTTGGACACCCTGTACGTTATATAACGAGGGGTGACGATCGGGCGCACCGTCGCCCCGCCACCGCCGCCACCGCGTCTGCGCTAGGGGAACTATTTGTACGTGTACGCCAAAGAGGAGATCGCTGCTGCAGTTGTCGGTTTTAGCGTACGGCATTGATATTGTCCAAAGACTGTGGTGTATACGTAATATTATTACCGTGACGCATTTCCCCTACACTAGCCCGTAACACGCCATTTGGGGTCGTCCCGGAGGGTCAGCGATGCGACCGTGAGGGAAGGAAAAAAAAAATCCCCCGGATTTTATATACAATTTAGGCGATAATTGAGATTTTTCTAGGCGCGACATACTTTTTTAGTGGTCGCACGTATGGGCAATTTCGACGACATTTTCAACAAAAATAATGGTAATTTATCGTCTCGAGAGTGTTCAAATTCACTATTAAATAAACGTGCGAGTAGTCCTGTGCCGTTATCGCGAGTATTTTTTTTTTCTTCGTGTAATCGTGATGTAAATTAAAACGTATACGGAAAACCGTAATTGACCCGGGACAACACTCTTTCCGTTTTCGACGAGTCCGCATCGGTCAGGTGGACAACTTCCGGTGAATTCGGTGCGTTTTAATTTACTCGTAAAAAATGATCGAGTAGCGGCTAATCAGACGAAGGAAAAAACGGCTCGCCACGACACACAGATTGAGTTCTTTCTAATGTGCCCGTGGAATTTTTGATAACTCTACCGTAAACACGGAAAGATTATAGTCGAATCACGGGAGGGGCTATAACGTCCCACTAAACAAACAATTATAAATTATTTGTCTGTTATGCAAGTGTATTCATTTATTATCGGTATTCCCCGGGTATAAACCGTTTATTTATTTTACGAATATATTTACGGGAACGATAAAAAATTGTGAGTTTCTCGGTCACCGCCCTTTGGAATTTGAATTCGGGCATAAAAAGTGGACTTAAGCGACATTTACATCAATTTGAAAGTCGAGAGCGCCTGTCGAGATCGGAATAAAACTATAGATTTGCAAAAAACGTCGTCCGTTTTAGACTTGTAATTAATACTTTATATATATATATTTATCTCAGCGGTTCCCAAACGTTTTAAATGAGCTAACTACCGATTTTGTAAAAAAAAAAAAAAATTTGTTATAAAAAAAAGAAATGTATTGTATTCAACTCGAAAAAAAAACCAAGTGGTCAAAGTTACAAAAAAAAAAAACTCAATGAGATTTTCGACATTGATTTATCTACGTTATCGGCATTTAACTGGACTGACGATTTTTACATTTATTTTTCAAAAAAAATTCAACGTTGAAAAGGCTCGTCCGCGTAGATATGTGACCGAACAGTGTCATCAAGTGTCTTGGCAATTGCTGGACAGAATTATTACAATAAACGTATACGAACTGCACTAGAACACTGGGTAATGATCGAACTTTATTCGATAAAATTGTGTGACGGCGACAATTTTCCGGTGATTATTGACTAAATCTGATCAGAACTATAAAAATCTGGATTTCGAAGCCGATCGGCCCACGGGTTGGGAACAGTTGCTTTTTTTTTTTTTTTTTTTGTTTTTTGGTTAATTGGGAGCCCGAAATCGACGTATCCGCAAAGTCACTAAGTTTTCTGATTTAATCACGAAAACGCAGGTTTTTTTTTTTCTTCTTCTACGGTTCATATTGTGTTTTATCGCCACGTCAATAATATCGGAAATTTCGCCAACACCGTATTGAACTTTCGAAACAATATACATAATATATACTTTCGACATTTCCGACTTTGACAAAAAAAAAAAAAAAATCAACGTTTTTTGTTGAAATTATATCGTACCTATATTATTATTACGAATTCGCGATTGGTGATTTCAATGGGAAATATGTAAAAAGTTTTATCGTATATCGAACACGTTCAATCGTGAATATTATATTATATTTTTTTCCACACCTGGCACAACAGCGCGGCAGTGATGTCTTATTCAACCGTAATTTTACAACTTGCCGTTTTTTATTTTTTTTCGCTTTTTTTATTTTTTTTTTTATTTCCACCGTCAACGATTCACACAGTTCGTTTAACCTTTTATAAATTGACTGATTGACACAACACCGCACCGCTGCCGCCGTACACCGGCCCGGCTCTTTCGGGATTTGTCTTCGCGCTAACCGACCAATTAGCATAATGTTTATAATGCTGTGGAACAAAAAAAAAAATATATATATAAAATAAACATATATATTTTTTTAGTATACACGATTTTTTTTTTAAGGATTTATATGGGGAGTGGGCGATCGACGTGACAGCGCGGAGGGGAAACGCGGGAGGGAAGACAATTTCTCGCTATTATCTCGCACCACCGTCCCTCTCAGATATTTCGACAGTTTTTCTTATAGTTTTGTATTTTATTTTTTATTTTTATTATTTTATTTTTTTTTTTGCAATAATTACAAGTTTTCATGAAAAACAAAAGCGCACAATTATCATTGAATCCGTTTAGACTGACTGCAGTCTTTATATCGAAACGATTGTCGTCTAGATTAATAGACTCAACGTTTTTTTTTTTTTTTTTATGCAATCAAACTTCCCTAACCTTTTGCCAACCTTTTACGGTTACCTCTATATGTGTGCATAAGGAGGAATGGGGTGAGCACTTTTCCCGTACGCCTGATAAGAACAAAACAAACAAAAATTTACCATAACCTCAAATATTTCAATATTGCTTCGTTTTGGGCCATCAGCCCTACGGACTTTTGGTTTTCTGTTATCATGGAAGAGGAACTTACCCCTCCCCCCCCGCCGCACGTACTATGTACAATATTGTACGTATTGCAGTGAAGCCGTATGCCGGCGAACGAGGGAATAATAGTCACGGGCCATTTGTACCGGCTGATCGCCTTGGCTATGACATTTTTATACGTTTCGCCAAAGGTCACGGGAGCCTCATGTACGGTCGCGTTCCTCTGTGCGCGCGGAGCCATTTGGAAAAGAACGCGCGCCGTCGTCGTCGTCGTCGTCGTCGTGTATTATAAAACGTTTTTCTCGGTCTCGGGGCGCGGCGCGGAATGCGTGCTGCGGGCATACCGCGGGAGAAAGAGAACGAGATGGGCTAAAATAAAAATAAGAAATAGGAAAAATTGCGTTGTCTGCAGCGTTTAGAGCAATTTAAAAACGAGACACGGACACGCGGAACGCGCCGCGCGAGAGGAGTTTTTTTTTTCTTTTTTTTTTTTTCCCCCTCTCGGGCAATCTAGAAAAACAAGATTTGCTCCCGCCGCCGTACAATCCTTCGGGAATTTATATATAAAGTTTTTTTTTTTCTTTGCGCTCGTCCTATCCCGTATTATTTTTTTTCTCTCGCTCGCTTCTATCTTTCTCATTCTCTCTCTCACTCTCTCTCTCTCTCTCTCTCTCTCTCTCGCTTCCTATATACAATCCATTTTATATACCTTAAATAGGTCCCGCGCGCGCAGAGTACAAAAACAACGATTTTTCTTTTTTCTCGCGCTCGTTTTCTCTCTCTCTCTCTCTCTCTTTCTCTCACCCTCTTTTACTCTCTCTCTCTCTCTCTCTCTCTCTCTCTCTCTCTCTCTCTCTCTCGTTATCTCTACCTATCTACTATCTGCCTATCTGCTCGTATCTCTAAACTCCCCGAACGGCCATAATTGAATGGTTCTTGTATATATATATACAGAGGTGATACACCTATAGTATAATATATTATTATATTTCGAAAAGTTTTAAATTTCTTTTATTTCCGCACACGCCGCGCCTCCTACTCGTCTCTGATACCGTCGGGCAACACACCGCTCGGAACTGATTTTTCGCCATCCGATTTGGAAATTAAATGTATATAACTGAATATCGAATATACAGAGTGATGATGTTTTTGTTTCGCCATCGCGACGGTCTAGCGATTGTATCCGGGAGCTATATAGGATGATTTTTTTTTTTTTTTTCAGTCACTGCACGTACAGATATAATCGTTTAGTGGCCGCATTCGAATGTCTATACCTAAAAATGTGCGTACAAAACCCAATAACAAAGCATTTACCGTTTATGTAGGACGGTTAACAATATATTTTGTCCGGGTCTACTCGTCCGGTTGAAATTTTAAACTGTAATTTACACTCGTAAATCGGCACCGTCTATGATGTATTATTAGTGTTATGCAATACGCACGGTTTTTGGGAATCAATGTTGAAACGGTGGAGAGGGGTTGCCCCATTCGCCAAAATCAATACTCATGCAACGGGGTAAAAAGAATGAAAAAAAAAATTGTAAAAGTGGACAAAAACAAAAAAACTAGTGCATTATAAATAATATAAATGTAAATGGGTACAGTGCCTGCTCATGTATATAAAATGTAATATCGGTCGGTTACTGGCGACAAATCGATAAATAAATAAATATTTAAAACAAAAAACAAAAATAACAGCTACCTGTTACCGTGGACCGTTTGCACTCGTCGTCTTTGAACTCGACCGAACACTAGTGATGTGGAAACGATTGCGTAAAACAAAACTTAAAAAAAAAAAAATCGCACGCGCACATACAGACAGGCGTCACTTATTGGACACGGCTTAAGAAAAGCTTTAAACGGTAACCGTAATGATTTAAAAAAAAAAAATCATATAATTTATGATTCGCTCAAAATCGCCGGATAGCGATAAAAACAAATCATATATATATATATATATATATATTATGAATGACGATATGATAATATTATAATCTGGCGGGAAGAAAAAAAACCACGTAAATTTTTCCACGTCTTTCAAAATGTAAATCGGTCGTCGGGTAGTCGGGATAACTGAATTGTAAAACCGCGTCGGGTATATTGTAATGTTATGCGGAATAATCAAAAAAAAAAAAAAAAAAAAAATAATAATAATGGCTTGTTGCACACCCCGAACAAGAACTCCGGCAACGCCTATGACTCGACATAACTTAAAACCAAGTGGACGAAAACCCACGACCGGGTCGCCGGGGAAAATTGGACTATCGGGTGTAGGATAACGAACGACGACCGGGTGCCGTAATTGAAAACCCTTCTCTGTGTACGCCGCTATATTTTAAAGGACCTTTACTATTTTAAAGGTACCTCTTGTTCACTGTGGCGATGGTATCTCGACGGTTGACGCGGCGCTCCCGTAACACGACCGAAGAGTTCTCGGGTTCGAATCTGCCGGCCGCAAAACAGAATATTTTTTTTATATTTCCCCCCCCCCCGTTTTTTTGTTCCGTCGTTATCTTTCTACCGTGCCGACCGACCCGGCGTGGTCTACCCACGACAAAACCGAGGGTCATTGTCTTTATTAAGTTGGGACACGGGATCGCGGTGGTGGCCGAAGGCCCCCCCCCCTGAGGCAAAGCAATCGGTCAATCGGAAACGTGGAAATCCGCGGCAATTCGAAATGGACTCACGTGCGTGATTAAATAATCGATATTTTACCCAATTGGCATTTTGTGCGGTGCGGCGAACGCACGCGCGATGTTCAAATTAATTATTTTATACCGAGCCTATACAACGAGTCTGTAAATTGAAGAAGGGTTGCCTGTTTTGCCTCATTTGTGTGTCGTGCATACCCGAGAGAAAAAAATCGTATTTTATGGGTACGTGATTATTAAAAAAAAATAAACTGTACATACGCGTCTAGTAGATATCCATCAGCTGTACGGCGAAACGAGAAACGCGTTTTTATGTTTTTCAAATAAATTATCCATACGCCCGCACCGTTGTTCCCTTTCGCATCTCTCGTCTCCCTTCTAACGTTCCAAATGCCTTGGAAATGCTCCCCCATTCCGTCTTCCGCGGTCCGAATAACCGGAACCACCCCGAGTTCAATTTTTAAACATTATTGTAATTAAACTTAGGTCCGTAAAATAAAATTCAAAACAAATGGACGGTAATTGATCTCCTCCTTGATATTAACGTATTTAACTGTTGTGTGGTTTTTTATTAAAAGAGACTTGAATTGTACGCGATTGCGTATTCGTACTGAGTGCGTGCACGGCCACGAGGGTTTTGAAATGAAGGCGTTTCAAATCAAGCTGATTTGACAAAATTGCATTATTATGCGTATCGATGCACATTTGAAGGGTTACATTGCATATTTTGTTATTAACGCACAATATAATTAGCATATTTTATACGTTCTTAGTAAACAAACGAAATATTTCCTCGTTCCATATCTAAATAATACAATTATTTACAATATAAATGCAAATGCACACGTTAATCGATAAAAAAAAAAATCACTTTAAAATCATTACGGAACTATTTTTAAAAAGCGAAAAAAATATTTCTAAATTTAGGAAAAAAAATAATATATATATATATATATGCATTTGTCTAACATGGTTCCGCGTTTGTAATATTGCATTCATAATATATATGCTGTTATAAAAGAAGAGAAATAATTACACGGCTGTTACCACGGTTTATGATGGACCGTGCCACAGCTGTGGCTTCAGTCAAAAGCTAAACTTTACTACAGTGAAAAAAAAAAAAAAAATGTTATTTACTTTATGATATTTTGTTATTCGTGTGTTTAGTAAATTAATAAAAATGTTAAAAAGTCTCGCGTTACTTAAGTATCAAAACACTTATTATTAATATTTTAGAACGTTTAGAACGGTTAATTGAATGTATTTTATATATTTTAGTTGAAATTCTAAACAACATTCTTATTATTTATTGCTACATTTTTAAAAAAATTGTTTAAAATTCGATCACTTAATAGATTAACTATTTCGAAGAAAAAAAAAACTATCACAAATGTTTAAACGTTGAATAGATTGTGAAATATTTTGGACCGACATTTTTTAATATTTTTTTTCGGGCTGGCTAAAAAACTTCGCTATTCAAGGAAAATATTTGCGTATACTCATAAATCTATATACGAATACATTCACATTGTGTAATATATATATATATTTTTTTTTTTTTTTTTTTAAAGATCTCGTAATAATAATACCGACGGTAATCTGGCTGTCCGTAATATATCGCAGACACCAAAACGGGAACTATATAAATCACACCGGGAAATCGTAAAATTATGAACTAACGTGTCCCTGCGCAGTAAATACATTATTTTTGGACATTAATTGTGTACAATATGAATGAATATATCGTAAATAAATATTCCGAAAAATCAGATTTCAAAATAACTTTATATCATCGTCGTGACGCGAAAAAAAAACGAAATTCTAACACTGTCGATAAACTTCGATTTTATTTAAATATTCGAAGCGGTCTGGAAAATCGTGCCTTACATAGTCGGTTTTCTACGTTCTATCCGAACAAATAGTAAATAATGTTCACCTTAAATTATCCGTTTTTACGTTAGATATTGACTTGGGAAAAATTCAAAAAAAAAAACTTTATAATATATAAACACTTCAGTCGTTGAATGTATACGACGATTGCAAAAATAAAAACAATTGCCGCGGCGACTGTTCCGTTAATCCCGGCGGGTCTCCGCGCCCGTTGTTATTTCTATCGTTTCCTTCGGGTTTGTTGTTTTTTTTTTTTTTTTTTTTTTTTTTTCTGTCAATTTATTTCGCGGACAACAAATCGTGTCCATAATCCATAATTACACCTGTAAACGTATACCCGAATAATAATAATATAATATTCGGCGGAGGCGGCGCCGCGCGAGAATTCAAACGGAATGACGTGACAGGTATCACACGTGTTGATCTTCCACCTGTTGGCCATATGTTTTTATCCCGTACAGACATCGATCCCCGCGCGCCCCGTTACGACAGGCCGCGGCGGCGGCGGCGACGACGACGGCGGCGGCGGCGGCGGCAGCGGCGACCACGGCGACCACGGAATCCACGGACGGCCGAGAACGGCCGCGCCACCGGTTTTCATATCAAATACGTATATAAACACAAAGAGTCCCCCCGGAGCTTATAAATAATTATATACAATGTCCACCACCGATGATAACGCGACGCTATAACGATTATTATCTTTCATCCGTGTCGTCCATTGTGGTTTCGTAATCTTTCCTTCTAAATTTTTTTTTTCTTTTTTCATTATTACATATTTAATTGTTCGTCGCAGCTCCGGCCGATAGACATTTCAACGGTTATCCCCTGCCATTTTACACTTGTTCTTCACCCGTTTCCGCGCGAACATCGTACCGCAATACCGTAATATTATATTATATTATACATTTGTGCGCTCGTGCCCGACGACAATTAATATGCACATGGTCAAAGTCCGTCGGAAAACCCCAACAGGTAACAACGCCCAGTATTTTTTTGTAATAATTTTTTTATTTGTTTTTTGTTGTTTTTTTTTAAAAAAAAATTCGTATTAAGACGATATTATTATCGCGCCCATTGTAAACGGTAGACAAAAAATATATACATATATGACCGTTTAAAATAATTTACGTGTGATTTTTACGCGAATAAATAGCAATTTGTTTAATTGAACAAAAAAAAAAAATGTACGCGCGCGCACCGTTATATCCCGTTCGGCAACGGGTACCGCGAATGAAATAATAATAAAAAAAAAAAATTAAAAAAAAAAAAATAAAAAATTGAACGCGTTTCGCGGCGAAAAACATCAGCGAGTCTGCAAAACGCAATCAATTCAAATATTAAATGATACAAACGCAAAATTGCCGTCGTTAAGATATCGGGAAAAATGCGCCAAGTCTGATTCCGCCGCACTGGTTAAGCGCGAGCGACCCGTAGACGCGACTAGACAAACGGACAAAAAGAGTGGTGCGGTTTTGAGATCCGGGGATTTTTTTTTTTTTTTTGATAACTCGTCAGTGGACAATGCCACCCCCCATCGTACCATTTTTCGTATAAGTGGTGCTTTTTTTTATGACCTAGAGGATGCTTTTTTCGACCTCGGGGCTGCTAAGGACCCGGTACACCCTCCCCCAACTCCAGTTGCTCCAATGACGCGACCGCAAGATAGCTAATTTATTTCTAGCATAATAAACATTAATTTTTATGCTACTCGTAGCGCAGCAACCGTGTGTAGTAAATGAATCGCGGCCCAACCGGCCAAATCTGTGTAGGTGGCGACAGACAAAAAATCAAATCTCAGGCGATATTATTCGATTGTCGCGAAAAAAATTAATAATAATTAGCGTTTATTTGTTTAATAAAGCCACAAGACAAAATACGAGCGCGCACGAGATTGTACTCGTTGAAGTTGTATCCGGAACCCCCCGGTGCGTTTTCAGTACAGAAATAGTCGCATTTCGTTAATTTATCGTGTTTTTTTTTTCTTTTTCTTTTTTTTTTTTCTATTAAAGTGACGAGAACTTTTCGCGGGTCGGATCGAAGCCGGATTTTCAAAATTGTAATTATAGAAGCCAACGTATACATTTGAACAATGGCAAATGCATCGATTTTGCGTGCGTTTGTCTTTGAATTTTTTTTCGAGATTTATCGAGAAATTATGTTCTGCGACGACGTGGAAATGTTGAAATATTGAAATCCTGTCGGTTTAAAAAGTACCCTAGGCATTTTATTCGTGTATTTATTATTATTTTTTATTAAATTAAATCAACGCGAAAATTAATAATAAACTTCAGAGGACTTCGGCGTTTTATAAACACGAAAAATCGTTTTATCACCGAATCGTTTTAACAACGATTAAACGTAGTAAAACAGCGCCAATCTCGGAAGTATAGAAAAATATTAATTGATAACAAAAAAAAAAAAAAAAATAACGAATTTGTTTGGTTAGTTGTACAACTTTTAAAATATCGTCCGAGTAAATCGAAAATCAACCCTTGGATGGTAACGGTGTGTAATGGTCTGTAATTTTCGCGTTGAGTAAAGCAAAACCAAAAAAAAAAAAAAAATCACTTTTTGTTTTACGCCGACGCGTTTTTAATACTGATTAATAACGAATGTACAATACTATATACGTACGGTTATAGAAATCCCCCCCCCCCCGGGACAGTTTTTTTTTTTTTAAAATTTCAAAGTTATTGTCATTTTCATTTATTTAGTTTTTTTTTTTTTCCGAAAACAATTTCCTCGTTTAAATATTGATAGGCGCAGCGAGAATTATTACAAAAACGGCGATACAATAATTTTCGCCGACAACCTTTCGACCTATATATTTATATAGTGTCCCCGTATTCAAAGGGATGTTATTAATTTTTTTACCGGCGTGGAACAAACAAAAAAAAAAAAAAAAAAGCAATTTATTAAAAATATTAATGTACGAGTGTACATAATAATACAGTGTACGAGTGTGTACACGATATATGTACGGTCTCGGCGACGGGCTTTTACCATTATGGATGGTTCGATTATACTCGTACTGTGCATTCACGACAATCGTACTAGTGTGTACAATATAATATTGTGTAACAAAAAAAAAAAAAAAAAAAAATATATATATAATAAAAATCGAAGCGAATCGTTGACGGACTTGTTATTTTTTTTTTTTTTTTCTTCTTCTTTTTTCTGTATTCATCATCGCTTCGTGCCCCAACACACACACACCCCTGACCTCCAGATCCCCACCCGGTGTGTTCGAGTCGCTTTTCTTACGCGCACACGCGCCCGCCAGTATTCGGAAAACGAGACATTAATAACTAATAATAATAATAAAATATATCTCGCGATAAAAATGGCGAACGAGTCGTTTTCGACAGGCAGAATGGCGGACGACCGGGTGAAACTGGGAGAAGCGTATAAACGTACATATATACAGGAGTTTATGGAAAGTTTTTATTGTTTGCCTAACAATCGATACGCGAATTGTGTAGTATTTGGTCCCTCTCTCTATCTCTCTCTCTCTCTTACACTCTATCTCTCTCTTGTACGCGTGTATTTTTTTTATTTCGTTTTATTATTTCTATATTCAAACGCTCGCTCTTTATAATACGCGCGTCACACGTCAATCCGAAATAATCCGCGATAAAATAAAAAAAAATAAAAAAAAAATTACTCCGGCTATAAAGCTCTGGGAGACTTTCGTTTTGAGTAGTTTACAGCGCAGCCCTGAATGCACGCCACACGGCAATCGATTTCTCGTTGGTTTTCGCTTTTTTATTATTATTATTATTATTATTATTAGACGGTTGGCGTGTAATAATTGCGATTTTTAAATTTGACAAAAAAAAAAAAAAAAACCCAGCGGTCTGCGCGGAGTTATTCGTTATCTAATCGCGCGCGATGATAACAAAAAAAAAAACACGAGCAACAATTTGTCTAATGTTAGTCTAACGAAACTGTATTATTAGAATATCGCGATGACACGATTTTTTAAAAAATTTAAATGCAAAAATGTTATTACACGAAACGGACAAAATAATAATGACCGACGGGGAAAAAACCCTGTCGAAAAAGATAAATTTAATCCGCATCGAATAATATTCACGTCTTATCAATATTTATTTTTTTTTTTTTATATATATATTTCATTATATAAAACGGACTTTTATTATATTCCACTGGCGCGGTTATTCCATGCGCGTACTTGCTACTTTCTGGTTTTTTTTTTTTTTTTTTTTGTTGCTGAAATGTAATTTAAAATATTTTACAGATTAAACCGAAAAATTAACTGTACAACGCATTTATAAAACATTTTTTTTTTTTTTTTTTTTACTTCAAATAATATCTAGTCCGCCATTGCGATAATTATGATTAATGTTACGACAAATAAAACATCGGGGTTTCGTACTCATGGTAAATTGATTTTTCAATTTTCAATTTTAAAAAATATAAAAAAAAGTTTAATATTGTCGCTTCGTTAGGTTTCGCCGGTTCTCTTTGAATCCTATATATCTTTATCGTAATCCGATTAACCATAAATAATATATTTTTTTTATGTTTATTCGCCATTTTTTTATAAAAAAAAAAAAAAAGAAAAAAAAATTAAATAAATCGACTTCTTTAATAAATAATAAAAAAAAAAAAAAAACAACATTATACACGGCAAATGTATCTGGAATTAATTGTTAAAACAAAAAAAAAAAACGTTGCATAGTTGAATTTTCGTAAAATTTGTGAGTACAAAAATCGTACGTATAATATAATATACTCCTTAACGGGTACGCATCCATTGCATTATAATAAATATCTATACTTGTTTGATTATATTTTCAAATAATTTATACTCGACTCTGAACAACAACAACAAATATTTACTGTCTGTTGAACCCCTTAAATATTCAAGTATTTTTTTTTATTTTTTTTTTATCCGCTTTTTTCTCTCGTAAAACATATTGTTAACCTATACAAAACGGATTAGAATCCATCGTGGGTACTCGCCGTATACTTGTGACAAAGAGTATAAAGAAGTTTTTAAGTGCGCGTTATATTTGTCCGCAACGCGAACTTGGTTTAATAATCAGAAAAAAATATACGAAAACCCATATTGTTTTTTTTTTTTTTTTTTTTTTTTTCAAGTCGTCAAGATTATTGTTTTGTCTAAGGGCCCCCCTCCACCTACACCCGTCGTTTATTAATCCGACAAACTAATATTTCCCCGCTAAAAGCATAATTTTTATCAATTGTAATGATAACGAATTCAGATGTTTGATCTCGATATATTATACGATCGGTAATACTTTTTTTTTAGCAGTGGTGTTATCTACGGTCCCGTTGAATATTTATTATCTTTTTTTTAATTTTTTTTTTTTTTTTTAACGTTTATTTGAAAAATATACTAACTTTAAATGGTATTTTACAATAAGCGTATGTGTTTAAAACTAATAATTTTGTCACATGAATTAAGAAACCGCCCAACAGTAGTAGCACTTATGACGTGTGTTAAGAGTTAGGTTTTCAAGATACGCGGTCAGAAGGTCCCCCTACACCGAGTTCTCTTGAGCGTTCTCGGAGGGTTCCCGGGGATGTTGGCCGAATCAAGGGCCAGGATCAAGTGGTGATTTTTTCTATCTAAAAAAACAAAGCGTATTGCTGTTTCGGCGCGTAGATTAATTACGTAAACGTACGTCCGCGTGATCGTTTTCAAATCGCCCTCGATCGGACGCATCAGACACGCCGCTGAATATGAAATCGTTTTGGCGTGCGTTTTTTCAGCACTACGAGTCAATTGAATCATACCGCGGCCGTGTCTCTTATCCGTTTCGCTGTAATCATTGGTTACGGTCGGGGTGCTGGGTGCCGGGCCGCCATCAAGACTTCTTGACGGCGGGCCTAATGGTATTCATTATAATCGGCCGTCATCGAACCGTAAACGGTAATTATCGGGGTTTGATAAATTGCGTACCAATCGAATTGCTCGGTGTCCGGGGCCTTCGGCGACCTCCGTTCTGACCGAACCCGGTCCAACCCCAAAAACCCTCGTTTCGGTATGCGTGGGACGGGACGCGGGGGTAACGTTACGATGAAGAATCAACCGGAAACAAACCCCCCCCCCCGAAACGCAATCAACGCTTTAGGGTTTTATCGATAAAACCTAACCGGCGGCGACACGGTGGTGACATTTTGTGACACGCGCGGTTCGTGCGGAACCGATCGCGGACGGCCGACGGTTCCCGGAGGTGCTGAAACGGTTACCGGGACGCTTATAATACGCCGCCGGGGGGCGGATGGCGGCGGGATGGGCACCTCCCCGGATAATATACAAACGGCAGTCGGCATTTATTTATTTAATCCGCGGAGATAATTTTCACCTAAAGGAATTTCGCGACGATGTTCATTATTATTATAATATAATAATATTATTATTCACGGATTAAAATAAACAGTACTATTATTATTAAACATTTTTTATATACGCCCGCTTCTGTGCATATACATATATTCCTTTATGGTTCGCCTTTTGTTTCGCCCGTGTTTTATACCGGCACCGGTGCGCTCGCGCCCTCTTATATATTATTATCGCCATTTGTTCCGCGCCGCTTTCTTTTATTACCCGCTATTCCGCTATACTTGTATTGTATTTCCGCCGAGTGTAATCGACAATTATATATATATATATATAATTGTATAGTAGTATTGCGTTTATTTTCACCGTAACACTACGCAGACGTTCCACCAACCCGTCCCAACCCCTTAAAAGTCTAATTACGAAATATTTACATCGGACATCGTTTACGCCGGTAGGGGTCGTTACGCGTACCCTAACGCCGGATAATAATGTACACCTGTACCGGTGTCGTCATGACTATAGGTGTGCGAGACTTTTTCTTTTCTTTTTCTTTCCACCCCACCCCCCACCCCCCACCCACCGACATCCGATATCCCGAGTTATCCTACCCGGTATTTGTAATAGAAAACCGTGAGCCGATAACGTTGAAATCGACCGGTTACAAGTCGGTTGTAAACCCTATTTTTTTTTTTTAACGCTTTTTTCGATATTTCAAAGACCCGTTTTTCTCTCCGCAAATATCGACTATGAAAAAAAAAAACTCGTCACTAATTATGTAACCCGGCGCACGGACGAGGAGCGTATTGGCTTTACTAAGATTTGGGGTTTTTTTTTTTTTTTTTTGATATCTGTAAACGACTTTTGGATCAGAAATCTTCCTACGATCGTATTAGACCCGATATTTTTGAAGAAAAAATAATCTCTGTAATATATAAAAAAAAAAAGCGTTAAGAAATAGGATATTCAACCGACATATTATCATGAGTTAATTTCATTGTCGGCTCACAGTTTTCCATATCGAATATTGGTAACAAATATCCGAATATCGGATACCGGACAAATACCATATCGTTACATCACTGTGAATAAACCGATCAAATTTAAATTTATCAACACGTGTTTGACCGGATTTCCTACCGGAATCGCTTTTCGTCCGCGTACAAAACGTATACGTTAATTTAATTTTTTTTTTTGTATTCAACGTAACGTTTCCTACGCGAAATCTCGTACTTTTATTACAACATCGATAATAATAGCCAGGTACATTTCGTTTTATTTTAATAACGAAAAATATTGTTTTTATCCCGGAAAAATTATTATACAAGCACTTCTGTTCGCGTATAATATTATTATTGGTTTTTTTATATTTTTTTTTTTGTAATAAAAATAAGAGATTATACACGATGCGGATAAAATAAATTGTATCCATTTCGCGAAAAAGTAAAAAAAAGTAATTGTCCATAAATTATATTGTAGATAAACGTTATTTTCACTAAATGGACGGTATTTCGTACTAAGTGGTTGCGACGTATACGCACGCATATCCCATTCCTACTTTCCCAACTTCCCGCCTACAACAGCGGCCCGTCTGCGGTGGCCTTTTTTTGTGTATTTCGTTTTCGTGGCCGCCGGATGCTTAATTTTTTTTTTTTATTTTGGCACTGCTGCAACGACGACTTCTACTGTACAACAACGCACGGAATCGCCGAAATTGCTGCCAAAATTATCTTTTAAATCATACGACGCGATTTTTGATTACCAACCGCCCACCCCGTCGTATAATTCTATCGGCGCTCGGTATAATATTTTGGATAATTTATTTTTATTTTAAATAAAATCGATAGGTATAGTAAAATAACGAGCGCGCGCCCCGGTAATTTACAAATTATGTATTTATTATGTATTTTTCGAAACCGTTAAAAGCGATTAGTAATATACGGAGATGTTGTTTTTCGAATTGCACGGTATGCAGCGAACGTGTTACACGAAAACAACACAGAGTTTTAATTATTATAAGATTAATTTCTCAGCTATTATGTCCGCGATTTCATATTTCCATTGCGTTTTTTTCTGTTAACAGAATATGCTGGAACCATCAAGAGCGAGTACCCGACGCAATCGGCCTCGTCCACTGCCGACATACCGTCCACTCGGGGGGCGGAACCCCAACACTCGTTGCCGCCACCGCCGCCCACCGCGACGCCCGTGCTGACCGTGCTCCAGTACCAGCGACCGCGGACGTACACCAGCACGGGGGTGGCCCTGTCGCTGCCGCCCAAGAAAAAAGACATCTACCGGCCGTACTCGTTGGACGACCACAAGCCGATCAAGTGGCCCCGGCCCGAAGAGGACATAAACGCCGCGCAGGCTATACTCGACTTGAGCGCCTCGACGCCGGTCGTGATACGCCCTGCGCCTCCGCAGCAACCTCAGCCACCCCCGCCATCTGTGCCGGTAGTGCTACCGCAACAACAACCGCAACAACAACCGCAACAACAACCACAACAACAACAACTACCACAACCACAACAACAACAACAACAACAACAACAACAACCGCAGCACGATCAACACCCGCCACCGCCTACAGTGACACCACCGTTGCCTGAACCACAAGTGGAGACCATACCGGTCCAACAGCAAGTCGCCGTGGTCGAACTCTTACCGCTGCGTCCACCACCGCCGGCCATTCCGATACCGGCACCGTCACCGTCACCGGCGGCCACTAGCAAGACGGTGGCTTACACATACGAAGCGTTTTTCGTCAGCGACGGCCGGTCGAAACGCAAGTCGTCCGCAGCAGCGGCGGCAGTCGCAGCCGCGTCGACCACGTCCGGCGACGAGGGCGTCGAAAAATCGGCCAGGGCACCGGTTGTCGGAAAGGCGGGCGGCTCGCTGGCCGTCGTCGCCGCCGCCGCCGCCGCCGTGGGCGCGGACTTTGGGGGCACGTCGCCCGGCCGCCCGTCCAAGTACACGTGTTCCGAGTGCGGCAAGCGTTACGCCACGTCGTCGAACCTGTCCCGGCACAAACAAACGCACCGGAGCCTGGACTCGCAGTCGGCCAAACGGTGCAACGTGTGCGGCAAACCGTACGTGAGCATGCCGGCGCTGGCAATGCATCAGCTCACGCACAAGCTTACGCACGCGTGCGACGTGTGCGGCAAGATGTTCAGCCGGCCGTGGCTGCTCCAGGGACACCTGAGGTCGCACACCGGCGAGAAGCCGTACGGCTGTGCACACTGCGGTAAAGCGTTCGCCGACCGGTCTAACCTGCGCGCGCACATGCAGACCCACTCGGGTGACAAGAACTTTGCGTGTCCGCGGTGCTTCAAGTCGTTCGCTCTCAAGTCATACCTAAACAAGCATTTGGAATCTGCCTGTCTGCCGGCCGCTGCTGCCGCCGCCGCTGCCGCCGCCGCCGCCGCAGCCGCCACTACAACCACGGCTGCGCCCTCTTCGCCGTCACCGTCATCCACTATGTCTTCGTCGTCGTCGTCCTCGTCGTCTTCGTCTTCGTCGACATCCTCGTCTTCTTCGTCGTCGACCACATCGTCGGCCGCCTCGTCACCGTCACATCAACAACATCATATACAGCACCAGCAGCCACAACAGCATCAGCACCACCACCAACAGCATTCCACTGCCGCCGAAATCGCCAGCCTCAACTTGCTGCGTCCCACGGTACTGCACACCGTCTAAAAACCGTCGTCGACGTCACTTATCGTCCGGAAATTACATATAAACTCCTCTTTTCCTCTTCCTCGTCCTACTCCTTTGTCGACTGTGGACGGTTTATCTGGTTTTTCATTGTACATTTATTTTATTTTTTTCATTTTTTTTCCCCCCCCAATCACATATTCTGGTCGTACGTTATAGTCATTTTTTTTCGGAAATCTTTACAATCTAGTTCATTATTATAAATATATATGTACATATATATATATATATTTTTTTTTTTTTTTACGGTTGGATTTACATAATAGTATAGAATAATAAGACAACTTTTTCTTTTTCTTCACAGACATCACTAGTCACGCGTTTCTAGTCAATTTTTGTTCTGCAGATCATTTATTTTCTTTTTTTAATATATATATATACGTAACAAATTATATTCAACACATATATCTAATAAAATATTGATTTTGAATTTTCTTTTCTATTATAATAAATTTAATCTAAATTTTTTTTATTTTTTATTATTATTATTATTATTATTCGCGAAGGGGCGTGCAATAGCGTGTTTTATTTATTTTGTTTGGACGTTTCGTCTGAATATACAAAATATAGTCATTTTTTTTTTTTTTATTAATATATTATCATTATTACTATTTTAACTGTTCATTTTTAATCAAATTATAATTTTTTACCAGGCGAATATACTATTATATTATTTGCATGCTACACCTCACATATTAGCGTTAACGAAATATTATTTTCTAGACACGTCTACGATAAAATAATATTAAAAAAAAAACAAAAAATGTGCGGTTGGTTCCTACAATACCTTGTCCGACCCTGTGTATAGCATACAATAGTGTAGTAATATTTTACAGCGGTTTATAATAATATTTTATAATATAAAATCGTGTCTTATCACGTTTTTTTTTTTTTTCTCAATAATTATATAATTATACATTTTTTTTTATTTCTTATTTTAATTATTATATATATATATGGATATATACGCGCGTATATATCAGAGTGTGCGGTCTAGTCATTTTTAGATTTAATAGAATAATATATTATTTATTACCAAGAGCGGTAAAATATTATATTTAAGAGAAAGTGATCTCAAAAAAAAAAAAAAAAAAAATTAAAAAAATTTAAAAAAAAGTTAAAAAATATATATATTCAATAAAAAGCGTCGTAAATACCTATTTGAATATTGTATGGTATTGTATGGTTTTTTCGTAAATAAAACGCATAGGCATTAAGCGGTTTTGTCTTAGAGTTAATTGATTAAGTACAATATTACAAAATATTATACTTGCAAGGCAAAACGAATAAGTGTAAAAAATATTATTATTGTGTTATAGTTAACGTTTTGGGGGAACTCCAAGTAAATAATTTACGGTAATAATTATAATATTTATCCGTTTTTTGCGAAGACCAAAACATTTTAATTATTTATCGATAATATTAGACGGAGAAGATTAGAGTACAAAAACTGAGACACCAAAAATATTTTTATTATTATTATTTTTTTTTTTTTAGACTAAAAGTATTAATATTGTGTTACATAGATTTAAGAAATTTACGAATAGTCGAAAAGCAATAACGTAACGTACTCGTCTGCTCAATGATACATAATATTATAATATATGTAATAAAATATTAGGAACAGTAAAATAAAAATATTTTCATTTTTGAATTTTTAAATATTATTAATATTAATTATTAAAACTTAAGGATATATTATTATTATTATTATTTAGATACATTTTGTCGCCAACGCGTCAACGTATACTGTTATTAATTTTTCGATTTTATTTGATTTCTCATTTATTTTTCTCCTCCCATATGTTTGTTAATATTGAAAAAAAAAAAAAAAAAAAAACGAAAAACACCACCTCAATATTAATCTTTTTGAACTAATATTATTTTATTTTTCGTCCGAAACTATTACGTTTCGGATCTCTCGTGTAATCTTAATAATATATATTTTATTTTATTTTTTTTTTTTTATATACTCTTAAGGAAACTCGTAATATTTAAGTACGTATTCGAAAAGCAATAAAACTGTAGAGGGAGAAAACGGGAGCTGGCGCGTAAACGAACGAATGAACGCCTTCCGCGAGCCTCTTGGTAGAGAATAAAGTGTTAGAAGCAATAATTTTGTGAAATCCATAGCAATAATATTATATTAATTATAATTATATTATATATTTAACATTGTATTTGTGTATTGTGTAATTATTTATTTATTTATTTATTTATTTATTTATTTATTTATTTTGTCGAATTATACGCGTGTCGTAGATAGCTCGCCGCATAATAAATAATTATTATTTGTAGTAGAACTTAATTTTATATATATTATTTTATTTATTTATTTATTATTGTTTCCTGGGTTTTTTTTTTTTTTTTTTTTTAAATAGTTTATTCTTTTTTTTAATTTTATAATCGTTTAAAATATGTCGATCAAAATTATATAAAACCGTAGAGATTCGGGAACGTTCGGCGATTACGATTGTTGTTTTAGGCGATCACAGGCGGTATAGTGTAAGAAAATAGAATTGTTTTTTTTTTTTTTTTGTTTTTTTTTTTCGGGATGTCTAATAATAATGACAAAAAAAAATGGTTAAAAAAAAAAAAAAAAAAAAGAGAAAAAATTAAGAAAACACATAGCGGCCTTGATGAATTCGATGCGATTTTCAGAAAAAAAAAAAAAGAAAAAAAAACTATATAAAACTATGATTTCCCCCCCCCACCACCACCCGCCCTGAAGGCATGTAGAATGGGACGCACTTTTTTTATTTTAGTATCAAAAAAAAAAAAAAAAAAGATGGAACATAGTAATAATAAAAATTATTTTACAGTGCGATTGATATTGTCGCCGTCGGGGTTATTGGGGGGGAAAAAAAAAAAAAAAAAACAAAGCCTAGTTAAAATTATATTACCTCAGAGGTACTCCTCATTGTTACGATATTAATTATTTTAAGACAACCGATAGTGTTGATAACGTAATCGTGACGTACGTTTTTCTTTAAATTATTTTTTGTGCGACACGATAATATCGTTATCAAGACAACTGTGCGGGGGGGGAGGGCGCAGTGGTCTCCGTAATAGGTGCGTGTCGGAAAAGTATAAAAAAAAAAAATTAAATATTTTATTATAGGCGTTCTCGCGTTGATTTTATTTTTTTGTTTATTAGGGTTTTTTTTCGTTAATTTATATATTATAACGGTTAGGATCTTACGTATATTATGTACTGTATACTTAGCGTACGAAAAACGAAAATAAAAGACAAAAAATAAACCAAACAAATTGTACGAAATTCGAAAATTGTTAACTCACGATTGAATACATAATAATATGCTTGATGAAAAACAAAAAATAAAAAAAACTTAGCCGAATATAATAAAAACAAGATCGAAACGCAGTAGTTTTGCTCAATAATTATTTATTATTATATTATTATTATTATTATTATTATTATTATTATTATTATTATTATTATTATTATAATTATTATTATTAACGGTATGTGTAGAGTTTGTATGACGAACATATTTAAACACAGATAAATATATATATATATATCAATATCTATTGACGTATTTATATATGTTTATTATTATATTATTTATTTGAAAAAAAAAAAATTGTAATAGATATACAACGGCAAAACGATTGATAAGTATTTATTTATTCATTTATTTATCAATTGATATATTATAGCGATTAGCAAACGATATTACGAACAATAATTTCCGTATCTGTTTATTTTATTTCGTGTAGTTTTAACGTTCAACGACAAAAATATGATTATTGTATATTTTCATAAATAAAATCATTATAAATAGTTGAAAAAAAAAAAAAAATCCAAAACCCAGTCTCGTTTATTGCTTGGTGTTACCTGTTACCGACATTATTCCTATTTTATTTCGACACCGCGCCCGTAGTTATAATAAACACGACCGGCAATAGGTGGTCCCGTCTAAAAAATCCTAAAAAAAAATGACGTGTGTACGTTATAAAAAAAAAAAAAAAAAAAAACCTGAATTTTGCATCAGTTCCGCGACGGTGATTCGACCGCGAATATAAAAAAAATATATGGCCGGGGGCACCTACCGTGCCCTTTCAAACTCCGACTATACTACGTTCGAGGTGAACAGAAAAAATGAAAAATAAAAATGTCGAACCTTGGAGTAGTAGTATATCCGCAGTGATAGGGACCGAGTACTATTTCTTTTTGAAAAAAATAATTTCTAATTTTTCATAATGGACATCATGGATGTGACGCGTAAACAGGGCCCGGATTTAACGGGATTGGGCCCTCAAAATTCAATTTATCAAAAAATGCCACGCATTCGATAAAACTGAGTCCACAGCGGGGCCACGCTCCGAATTCCTAAATCCAGGTACTTATTATTTTTTTTTTTTTTTTTTTTTTTACACTTTTTAATATTTTTTTTTCCCCCAATTTCATACGCTGTGGGCGCCACCCCACTGACCCCTTATCGCCTTTCTCCCAGGCATTCTCGCTGCGTATTTCGGCGCGCCACCGCGCAAATACGATTTTAATTTTTTATTATTATTTTCCCCCGCCGCCGTATTAATTAATAATAACATGTCGTAATATTATTTTTTTTATTATTATTATTATTATTTCTGGCGGAGCCGCGGCGAAATTAATAAAAAAAAAAAAATCCCGGGGACGGGGAGAAAAATACATAATAGGATACACGTACAGTATACGCCGGGTCATTTTTTTTTTTTTTTTTTTTTATTACCAGTGCGCTTACGACGCGCGTTTGTCGGTTCGGCCGGGCGTATTGCGCGCGGCAAAAAAGGGGTGGCGAACAGGAGGAAAAACCACGAAAAAAAAAAAAAAAAACAAAACAAAACCCCTCTCCCCCGAAAACTACAAAAACCTAAGGGGGGGAAAAAAAAAAACAAACGAATACTTGTGGATTCGGCTTTTGCGCGTACCGGGGCACGGTGTTGTGGCGGCCGGGAAGTTTATTGGTCCGGCGAGTGAACGTGACCCGGACGAAGAGTTTTTACCGCAAGTATATAATATTATATATATTATGAATATAAACTCGAGGGCCGTTATATAAAAAACACCGAGCGGTCTTCGCCGTCCTCTTCTTGCCGACGTTAAAACCTCTCCAGACACGCCGCGTATTTTTTTTTATACGTGCGAGTCCTCCGCCCTCACCTAACCGTCCCGCAATTGCAACGGACGAGGTTTTTTCGTATTTCCCCCCCCCCCCACAAGACGGCTCGTCTATATCTACACATAAACGAATGGTAAACATAAAATAATAATTCGTGTGGACGGCGACGCCGCAGCGTATGCGACGAATTTAACGCACGCCGACAAAAAAAAAAAAAAAATATATAAAATAATAATAACTTCACGCCAAACTAAAAAAACTTGGACAGTGCCCGTCGTTACAATATAGGAAAAAAAAAACACTCAATAGACGTCTGCGGCCTCGACTTCGCCAGGACATTCTTTTAACGGACGCAGAAGACTCATCGTCAGAAAAAATGAAGATCATCGTTATTATTATATTCATATATGCAACACACTATTATATCACTCTCACTATTTATAATCATTTAAATTTGTAACAAATAAAATTGTAAAAATTAAAAAGTTGTAATAGCACACTAGGTGTGCTGAAACATTTTATAATTATAATAAATAAAATATATAATGAAAACGTATTATGAATTATTAATTTTAAAATACGTAAAAATCGATTTTAATCGACATACGGAGCCGTATTTTTTAAAATTTTTTTTTTTTTTGGGTGGCAGGGAGGGGCACAGGCGAGCGGATATGCCCGGGGGTGGCAAATTATTAAAACGAAATTAATTTTAAAAATGCAAATGATTAAAAGTATAAAAAAAATAAACTGCGCGTTTTATTATACGAGATTGTTTTCGTTTCGATTTCAACAGTTGGTCAACCGATTTTACCCAACAAATGATAACAGCGATGACCAGATGTCGAAAGTAATCGTTGACCGCATGCTGAATTGCGTATTTCATCTTGAAACAAATATTACAGACAAAAAAAATGTGTAGAAAATATTAATGAATCTCGATCTTTAGTGTTTATACTATGGGTGGGGGGGTGGCATAAAATATATTCCCCGAGCGCATTTTTTATATTTTGTTGCGTATAGGTACGTCCCGGTCAGGTGTTATAATAATATTCCAACGATCGCCGCTGAAGATTATGGACTAAAATGTGCTATTCCGGTTATTCGGTAAGTATTACCGTGACACGCAATGAAAAGAAAAAGAAAAACGGATTAACAAACCGACAAAAAATTGACCTAAAAAGTCAAAACGGTCGATTGTCGATCTGTTGGCTCGTGTGACTAATAAAAAAAAAAATTAAAAAAAAAAATTAAAAAAAAAAATCTATACAAGCATAAAATACCCGCAGCGTATTGCCATCGTTGACACGATTGTCTTCGATTATAATTCTATTGCCGACGAGTATACGAGGTGTGATCAAAAAAACACCCGGACTGTGTTAATAGTATTTATATCGTTTAAGATAACGAAACCCCCGTTAATGTGATTCGATAAAGTAACTTTTAACGAGAATTTGAGCGTTGGTATTTGAAATCGATAACAATATTTATTTTTATTTTATGGTATTTTTTACGAATACACGTTTCAGTCATGCGGCGATTTTCGTAATGGAAGCAATAGAAGAACAACGTGCGTGCGTACAATTTTGTATTTCAGGGAAAAGTTCTAGTGAAACTTTCGAACTTTTGCAGCAGGCTTTTGGAGATGGTGTTCTGTTTCGGACAACGTGTTTTTGAGTGGTTTAAACGGTTTAAGGAAGCTAGAACATCCGTTAAGGATGACGAATAACGAACGACCTGGCAGACACCCTCGACCAGTAAAAAAAATGAAACTGTTGCTCGTGTTCGTGAAAATATTCAAAATATTCGTCGATTGACTGCCAGAGAAGTTGCAGAAGACGTCGGAATATCTTATGGTTATCGCCAAGAAATATTAACCGAAGAATTGGGTATGGGCCGAATCGCAGCCAAATTTGTTCCTCGTCCTTTAACCGATGAACAAAAACAAAACCGAATGACCATCTCTCAAGAACGCTTTGAAAGGGCAGAAACTGACCTAGACTTTTTTTTTAAAATATTATAACAGGTGATGAAACTCGGATTTACGGGTACGATGTTGAAACCAAGCGTCAATCATCACAGTGGAAGTCAGCAAATTCTCCTAGACCAAAAAAAGCAACGCAAGTGAGATCAAATGTGAAATCACATTTTTTGATTTTCGTGGTATAGTTCATCGTGAATCGGTGCCTCGAGGACAAACAGTAAAACAGCATTTTTATTTAGAAATCATGAAAAGATTACGTGAAAATGTTAGGGGAAAAAGGCCAGAAAGTTGGAAAAGTGGTTCTTGGATGTTGCATCACGATAACAGCCCCGGCTCACAGCTAGCTCACATAAACAATTGCTCATTCGTCAGTTCTTAGCGAAAAATCATACTCCAGTAGTTCCACAACCACCATATTCATCGGACCTAGCCCCGTGCGATTTTTTTTTTATTTCCAAAGTTAAAATCTACGCTCAAAGGACGTCGTTTTCAAACAATTGATGGCATTAAACAAAATACGGAAATCGATCTTAAGGACATTCCAATTAGTGCCGTCCGGGAACGTTTTCAAAAGTGGAAAAGAAGATGGCAGCGGTGTATTGTTTCGCAGGGAGATTATTTTGAAGGTCATAATATGTATTTAGAATAATATTATGTTAGTAAAATTTTATTTGAAAAATCCGGGTATTTTTTTATCAGACCACGTATCTCGTCATATAAAGAAAATCGATTTTTAACCTTGAACCGTTCACATCAAAATCCAAAATCACACCCCGTGTATTTACAATGGTCTTCTTGTGGAAATAAAATTCCAGGCCACTTTTGTCGGTGAAAAGTTGTGAAGACTGGATAGGAAGTTCGGTGTTAATCATGTTTTGAAATGCCGTGGTTTTTTTGATTTCCATCAAAATGTGCATTTTAAACGCTCGTCAAAAATAAAAAATAATAATAATAATAACTTTTAATGTATAGTTATTTTTTTTCTTCTTCACTATTATTAAGTACAAGTTATGACGTAACTTATATCAAATTTCCGTGCACTTTTCAGGTAAACTAAACACATTTAATTCACTTAAAACCAAATAAAAACTAAAAAAGTATCGAAATTTAAAAATGTCCATTGAATAGCTCGCGATGATAATAGTATAGGGATAAAGTATTCAGCGATTATTTCAAGTCTCTACAATAGTATTTTTAATTGAATAAAAAACACAAAATCGAAAATAAAAGTTTTGCGTAAATATTCTCGGTTTTTACCTCATTAAGGATAATGTTAAAAAAAAAAAAAAAAAAGTAACTTGTAACTTGAGTTATTATTTATCCCTGGAAATTCGTTACTTCACTCAGTAACTCGAACACGTTTGTATTTTTAAACTAACATTAATTCAGCTTAGATTTTTTTTTTTATATATAATAATTTAGCTTAAATTAGTTAAACGAAATTGGTTAACTTGCCCAAGGCACGCGAACACGACCGAATGATCAGAGAGGGATTTTTTTTAATTTTTTTTATTTCTCCTTCGTCTATATACCGCCCACTGCGTGACATAATAATAATAATATATTTTTTATTGTATCACGATCATTTTCTTTGCAAATCCGATCCGTATTGTTGTATTATTGTACGAACGAATGTCGTCGTGTGGTCGGTTGAAAACTGCGCGCCCCGTCCGGTGTAACGGATTTCCGAAGGATTTTATTCGGCGTAGATTTTGAGTGGACGGCAAACAGTCGAATTTTTTTTTTTTATTATTATTTAAAAGCTTGATTTTTTTTTTTTTTTTAGACTCCCACCATATAGTGAGTTTCCGTTTCTGGCGCGCAAACATATTATTATTGTCTATACGGGTAGTGTCCTCAATAATCGAGAAAAACCGGGATAAAACGTCGTAAAAATGGCGATTAATTTACCTAGGAATCGTTTTTTTTTTTTTTTTTTGCCGGCAATGATTTATCATCGTTGCGTACACGTGTAGATATATTAATACGATTCCCCCTCTAACCCCTATTTTTTATCCTGCCATCCCAACTTTCCAGCTGCGACAGTGGCCCACCACCCCCTGAAGCGTTATCCCGACTTTTTTTTATATATATATATACGTAGGTTAGAAAGTTTTTAAAAGAGGCGGCACGAAATTGTTCAAAAACACTCGATCCGATCGAGTCGCAAAGCGTACGGGGTTTGCCGACTTAAATATTATTGCAAGCCGTACGCGGAGAAGTAATAATTGAGCAAACATCGTTTACGAGCGCGTTGTATACCTAAAATGGACGTATACGTCCTGCTCGCTGTCGCTGAAATCTCGACATTTAAACGGGACCTAAACAAATAAACGGAATTATAATAAATAATACGTGTACAGTGCGGAGCGCGGTGATATTTATCGTTTTCCGGCATTGAAATCAATTTCGGTGTTTACATAATAATAATAATAATAATAATATACTATACAATTATACAATTTTAACTCGTTTATTTCTAATTGGATATACGTAGCGTTTTGCAGAGCGAAATAAAAAATAAAAAAACAAATCGTAACACGCGGCGAGGTATAGAGTGGAAATCAATTTATATCCGTGTGCCCAACGATAAATCGTCGCTGACGATAAACGATTACTGAGCGAATTCCGGTCCACGTGTCATATAATAGACCCAAATAATTAATTTTTTTTTTTTTTTGTCGCCTTATAACATTAATATAATAATATTGTTATCGATTTAAACGACGCGTCGGGATAATGTTTAGCCGTATGTGTTTATTTGAAAAACAATAATATTCCAAACGGTTAGATGCGAGCAGAAGCTGTCCCGTGGGTGTGGGTGGGATGTCATTTATTGACCACCCCATGTCGGTTATTTTTTTTTTTTTACCCGGCGCACAAAATACCCAAATACGTCTCCGGTTATGATCTACAATGTACCCGTGCACGAATTTTTTTTTTATCGATATCTTCGAACGTTGATTTCCATTACCCATGGCCTCGTTTGCCAACTAATTATAAATTGATTAAAGGTATAATTTTTTTTAGTATATTGCTCAGAAACATTCTATGGTATTTACACATTTTGCGGCAGTGTTCGGGTGTCAATAATTCAAATGCATTGTCGTCAGTGATGACAAAATGAAAATGGGTCGGGAACTCGCGAGTCTCTATATATATATATATATTGAATGGTTTTGGATTTAATAGTCGGTCTCCTACACAGGCGTGGCCTCTTTGCGTTAAGCTGGACAAGGTACGCCACTGGGTATACGTATACCACGTCGAGATTTCATTAAAAAAACGTCATGGGTTTTTTTTTTTTTTTTGTTGCTGTTTTATTTCTAAACCGCAATCGGGAAAAATGACCGCTGTCTTTAAAGAAATTGCCGTCCGAGTGTTTGGACGTCCCGCAGAAATCGATGCTCACGTTCCGGCCACGCGTAGGTATATATATATATATATATATATATATAATTATCGGATCAATTTTTACTGCGGAGCCACTGAAAATACGTGTCGAGAGAGAAAACGACACACGGGCCGCGTGTAAAACGCACTGAATATAATAGCCGAAAAGGTCGCGTCGCCTTTACAATAATACGCACGGTGTTATATTGTTACGACGTATAAACACGAAAACGATTATCGAAATCGTCGGACGGCGAACGGGCGTAAAACGAGATGAATTTGTTTTTTTTTTTTTTTTTTATATATATATATCGTCTTTGTATTTTTGCGGGGAAGGTAGTGCGCGACCGGTGAGGGTGAGAGAGGAGAAACGACACCGCCGTCATAATGTTGCCAAAAAAAAAAAAGAAAAAAGGACGCTATGGAGACGCCGGAGGAGGGGGGGTAGGATGGAGGCGACGACGACGCGACGAACTTTGGGCGAAAAAGTAATTTTGAACCCCAAAGGCGTTATCGTCCAGAGATAAAATCGCGAAGGTCGGCCGCGGCGGCGGCGGCAGGGAGGTCGTAGAACGATTTAGCTCTCTACTTTTCTTCTTCCCACCGCCTCGATAATGCCGACCGAGTTTTCGGGGGGCGGGGGGGGGGGTGAGAAGGATCGCTGTAAAACTACACACACCTATTCCCTCTCCCTCCCCATCCCACCCCCACCCCCTCACCAACAGTATACTTACACCGCCGCCGCCGCCCGTGCGTGCGTGTGCGTCGTACGCGCGCGCGTGTGTAAAAACCGTTCGCGGCAATTTGTCGCGAAGACGTCGAGGGACGGGCCGTCGTCCGTGACTGCGCCCCACCCTTTCCACCGTCGCCCGTCGCGGACCGTCCGGATTTCCATTTTTCCCCGCCGCCGACGATCGCCTACACGATTTTCGCGCGCGCCATATTTACCGATATCGCAAACGAGCGTATAATATCGGGGGCCATTACGGGACACAAAGATATATACAACGTACTTTAGCGTTGTATATGAGTATAATAATAATATACAATATAATATTTACAGGTAATGGACGGACCGTAATATTCGTATGGCACGCACGCGCATCGCCCAATACGTATTATTACTATTTTTTAATTTTTTTTCCTAACCGACTTAACAAACAAAAAAAAAAAAAAAAAAAAATATATCGAAAATAACGAAACCGTCATTGCCGTAAACGTCATTGCCCAATTGTCAAGGGAGCTACAAGTAAAATCGCAAAATGGCCTCTCTCGATACAGATCCCGGCTAGATCGAAAATTCATTCGGAAATGGTGGTACGCTTGATAATCGGAGCAGGATGTCCGCCGGTAGAACAGTTGTTTACGGGCAGACTGGAAAAACGCGCAGATCGTATGGTAAAACCGTCATACTAAAAACCGATTACGTAATCGTATTGTTAAATTATTCGGTGGGCAAATTCATTAAATGAGATTAACATACAATAAATATAATGATGACATTAAAGTCTCTAAAAAAAAAAAAAAATGCTCCTTTGAAGTCTGGTGTCCTTGCGGTACGTACCCCCCAAACCAGCGGTGGATTTAACGGTCGTTTAATAGGCAAATGCCGACGGTGCTCCTCTCTTGAATTGTGTTACAGTGGCCCTGTCTAAATTATAGTTAGTAAGTTTATTTTAAATTTTTACAACAAAAAAAAAAAATTAATTTTATATTTCAATCTACTGTAGTATACATTTTGTATGGATATGCCGATTTTATTCGAACCCTAGTGAATCCGAACACTCCCGCTAATTGCGCAACTGCCGTATACGTATTTCTATTATTATCGTGTGTATAATATCTGGAGGTCATTTTTTTTATACTTGTCAGTTTTCCTATTCAAATTTTACGATCGGTTATAAATAATAAGATAAACTCAAAGAAGATAAATACGATTATAAATATTTATGTGCGGACCCGATTGTCGACGATAAGCGAAATTGGTTATTATTCCATAGTCCGGATTTACATTATCTTAAAGCACCTAAAATATAACGTTTATCGTTCTCTAAAAACGAAAAACCAACGTTGTATTCTCGTTGTACGCAAAAATAATCAATGAACATCAAATGCTATACTAATACTATAGATTATTATTATTATTATTATTATACCAATATTCGCTCGGTTAAACCGCGTTCGAGTCATTGTCGGCCTTATACAGGCCGAGGCCGTATAATAATATTAAAAATATAATATGTAGTGTAATAAGCAGACATCTATCTATAGTACTGTTGTATCGAGTTCGAGTACCCGACGACGACATCGCACTTGAACGCGAAAATAATAATGCGGTTGATAGCAAAAATCCACGGTTTTATTATCGAGTGGTATTCCCTCGTTCATTAGACGTTTTGTTTTACAATTTTTTTTTTCCTCTCAATAATAATAAAACCGGGATTTAATCCATATATATATATATATATATATACTAGCTGATTCGCCCGAGTTACCTAAACAATTTTTTTTTTTTAAACGACATAATGAATATTGACCACATTTGAACTCGTAATAATTGTAATGGTATTTGATTCATGGCCATACCTATGTTTCCGTTTGGTGTCGCTTATTTCGTCCCGTTATGATTTCGGCCCTGGCGTATTTGCCGATTATTATTTACGAAAATAAATCACCGGAATTCGCTTCCAGACAGCGGAATTAGGTGAAGCGGTAAGGTAAGATAAGAACCGTTTATTTTGTGTAGTGGACATAGCGATATAAACCGTGTTTTTTTTTTTTTTTTTTTTTTTTTTTTTTCCGGTGCACGCGGAACGGTATAAAGTTTTTAAAATTTGCACGTATGTAAACACGCGTTCTGCAAAGCGGTCGGAACTATCGCGCGCGTATCTCTCCGGTCAAAACGGAAGGCGGCGTTTGCGTAAATCTAATAAATCACAGAAGAATAGAAGAATTATTATAATAGAAATAGAAGAATGTCGCCACCAATCGTTTTACATTTCGGGGTCTCGCTAAACAAAGCACATAATAATATATATATTATTATTATACAGAACACGCCTACGGACGGGTCTAGGATTTTCGGCGACAGTCGGCGCTGCCGTTTCGACGATAAAGCCAAGTACAATAATATTGCACGCTACACGAATTATATTATCGTATTATTTGCCAACGTTATCGAATCTATTCATTGATTTACAAACACCATTATCTGTGACTTTACTTTTTTTTCTTTTTTTTTTTTTTTTTAACGTTGCTCCACTACGCCCCGTCGTATTACCAAAATGTGTTCATATTGCATATCCGTTATTCCTGCTTGAATTTTTCTCAAATATTTTTTTAAATTCCCGTCTCGTATTGTAGAGATACTCGATATTTGTTTATTTAAACGTCTATTTGCCATTAATTGTTTGGAGCACGGAGGGAAATGCAACGAAATAAGTATTAAATAAGAGATTTTTTTTTTAAGGAATAGACCCCGTGGTAGACCGAGGTAATGTGTTTTTTTTTTTTTTTTTATATAAAGCTAACGAAAATAATTTTCATCGTAGCATGTACTTTTGTACTTATCGACGTATACGCGGTACGTTTATTCAAATTTTTTTTTAAAAAAAAAGAACTGTGCAGGGCCAATAGGACGAGAAAATATTCGAATCAGACCAAATCGGCCGTTTGTAAACGGGAAAATATTTTGTTCGATGGAAATGCATCGCAGTGCACTCCGTATTTTGAAGTAAAATTATCATCTCCGATCCGGGTTTTTAGGTCTTTTATTATTTTGATAAAATCGTCGGGCTTTTACGGTTACTGCCCGACGGTTGAAATGTGAGGGAGGGAACGGTAAAAATTCTACACGGTCGGTCCGGATTGTGCATATAATAATATACGACGATAGGCCACGACTGTCGAGGCCAATACGAAAGTCGGTTCCGTATATAGCTGTCAGTTTAAGTTTATCGCAAGCGTTTTTTGGCCGGAAAAAAAAAACGCGTTTAGCGCTCGCGATTAGTTTGTCCGCGACGACGTGCGATATATATTTTTAGTGTGGCGAAAAAAAAAAATATATATATACTGAAGGATATATCTAATCATCTGGTTTGGAAAGCAATATCCCCGGCGGTGGTGAAGAGGTCGTCGCATGTGGCCGATCGACAAAAAGGAAAAAATAGTATAATATGAGATATTACGAGCCGGGATGGGGGTGGGGGGGGAGGACGAAAAAAACCATAACCCGGAAAACCGATCTCTAGGGTCTCAGGTGGCACGTATTATCCACATATATAGACATAATATAATATCCGTACATTATATGTTGGGATGGAGAGAGAAAGAATAGAGAGAAAGTTTCCCGCCGAAATGTATATGCAAATGACGTGATAAAACCGCCTACGCGACCCGCGGTTTATATATTTTTTTTTTTTTTTTTTTTTTTTTTTAACCGGGTTGTAAAACTTGCAGTAAGTTTTGCCGGCAACAAAAACGCGTTTATATACGAATGTCGACCTGCCCGGAACCCGGTGACCGGTTCGTGATTATAAGTAATTTTTTTTCGTCTATAAAATATTACCCAATAGTCGACTTCACTTACTTCGCCCAATTCTGAAATCAAAACTAACCCTTCCACACAAAAATAATTATCTACAAATCCTTACGGCCTATCTGGGCTTATGCAATCCAGATCTGGGGATGCGCTAAACCATCTCAAATACGTACCCTCCAAGCCTTCCAATCTATCACTCTCCGCATTATCTCTTCCGCACCTTGGTACGTATCGAATTCCACACTTCAAAATAGAAACAGTAAATCAGTTAGCCACAAAACATTATAAAAAATTTCACTCTAAATTACAGTCCCACTTTAACCCTTTAATCGCTAAACTTGCTTCCAACTCACTTCCTAATAATCCCCCGCGCCGTCTAAAGAGAAAATGGTGTCGTGATTTATTAAATGTTTGATGGTTCAAACCATTTAATTTTAATTTAATTTATGTTAAGTTTAATAATTAATAAATAAATAAAATAACGGTTAAATAAATTAATAAATAAATAAATCCCGGTTCTATCACTGGATGGCCTCCCTCCTCATGTGTTCAGGTTGTAAACAATTTTTATGTACGTGTTCAAATTTGCTTATTATGCCTTGTAGCATAGATTGTTAAAAATATTCTTTTTAAATAAAAAAAAAATAAAAAATATTACGCGTATTATCGCCGCGTTCGGCATTCGCAAGCCGACGATAGGTGGTATAGTGGTCAAGCAAACGACCCGACGAAACTATTACATTAACGATAATCTACTATAACACCTATTGCGCTTTTATATAAATACCGAAATTCAATCTGAAACTATTAACGTGCACAATAATAGTATATATATATATATATATATATATATATATATATATATAGTTTGGGAAATCTGGCCGGTTAGGTTTCCGGATTATTCCTGCGACCTATACGCGACTTCGGGCCCGCCGTCGTAGGCGGGAAGACGGGGAAACTTGTAGGGTATATATAGAGATGGGAGTTTAATTTATAACTGTACGCAACGATAAATCGTTGCCGACAAAAACGATTCTGAACGATGTTTTTTTGATGAATACAAATTGAAAATTGTATTAATTCGAAACTACGAAATTAATAAGTACTTAATTTTTTTTCATCTCAAATGGTTAAATATTTTTACGATACCAAAAATGTTTTATCCACGTGTATCGGTAAATATAGTGGGTACGCAGAATGACGGCGATACGATTTGCCTAACAATTTTAACTTTAAACGATTTTCAAAAAAAAATAAAATAAATTATTGCATTGCGCTCAACTTTTTTTTTCTTTTTTACAACTTGTGTTCAACTTTTGATTTTTCCATTAAATACGTATTCACATAAAACCAAATAAAAATTACAAATACTCGAAAATTTACAATAGATTTAAATTTGACCACGTCTAGAAAAGAGGTAATATAAGTGTTCAGTGGAAATTTCCGAATTACAACAAAGAACCAAAACCGAAAATAACACAAACCGTTATATTGTAAATAGTCCAGGTTTTTCTCAACTGTTAAGAAAAGCACATGGAATATTATCGAGTATAAAAACCTTCTCAATACACCAATCAGATAATATTTTTCTTTTTTTATTACCAGTGTTATGAACCCCTGATTATATTATGTTATAATATAAGGTATCAGGTTACCAGACGATCTACAGAAATTGTACGACAGGTCGTTGTCGGGTCGATGGGGGTTTTCGCTGCAATAGCACATTGGACTGTGTCGGCTTGACACGGCCCGGTTCCCGCCGTGGGACAATTAGTCTGGTATTAGCAGGGCATTCGGCCGAACCTTCGGTTATTTGCACATATATTATTTCTTTAACATTGTAATTTACTTAATACTAAAATATAGTTGTATAATTTTTACTAATTCGTGTGTGTTTCACAATTTATTTATTTGTTGTGGATTCTTTTTTTTAATAAGTTCATAACACCAGTAATCATCCCTGAAGTGGACGACCGCCGGAGAAATATTTCTGATAGAAAAATTGTTGGCAGACAAAAAAAAAACATCACCAGTAAAACCACTGCAATAAGAATCTAAAAATTGCGTAAACATATGTATTTATGTACATTTTGTGTTCAATTAATTTAACTTATTTGGTGTTTGTGGGTCTATATACGCGGTTATTTTGTATTCAAATGTATGTAAATCGTATCGTATTATGTATTCGCCGGTATTAAAAACACTATTATATATATATATATACCTACTACTACAAGTATAATATATATATAATACTATACAGTGAACTTTCTGGCTACACGCCACTGCCGCAGCAGTGTGCGCGTCGCGCAGACGACTCGACTGCGTCCCGCCACCGCCGACGCGCAGTCGAAATATTTAAATCGCCTGTGACGTCAAACGGCCGCTGTTCGAGCTCACGACCGACTGTATACTCGTACGGTATACAGGGCGGTTCGTTTGTCGCGGACCCGCAACGATTGTCCGTGCGGAGATTACCAAGTATATAGGTAAATTTGATTTTCGGTGCATGACACTGTCCGATTTCGATGGGCAATTTATGCGAAATTGTACGTTTCCCGGGCTATATAGAATTGCCCAATCTAATATTGACAACGTAAACCTATCCATACGATTCATTTTGAAAACACACAGTTAATTTAAATTATTTTTTATTTTGAAAAACCGTTACTCTATTACCCGTCATGTAATTAATGTGGTCTACAAACCTAGTTGTTTTACTCCGGATTTTAAATTCGTAACATTTAGTTTCAGTTAAATATGTTTAATAACATTTAATACAATTAATTCATTTTGTTTTTTTTGTTTTAATATTGCCCGTACATTTTAAACTTAATTTAATCTATACACCAACCACGGTGTTACAGAAAACACTACACTAACACTGCAGTACACACGACTGCGCTCTACTTAATAAAAAGTGTTAACAATCCACACGTTATTACGTACGCCTCAATGATTGTGATAGTAAAGTTTATCATTGTACAAAATCATAAAAGATTAGGTCGATTTACCGACGAGCCAGCCGATAAGCTGATAGTTTTGACAGATGAAAATGTAATCTTGAAACGATGATAATTGACGGGATAATATCGAGAGTTGTATACGATATAGGTGCATCGTACTAGTATTTAATAATCCAAGAGAAAAAGTGTACAATGGTATCATAATAGTATACTATTATTCAAGTTCTATGTTCGCATATTATTTTCTAATTAGAAAAATACGTAAATAACGCCAGACAATATGTACTAAATTGACTGTAACATTGTACCTATCTACTCTTTCTTAAATTTTTAATACAATTTAATCGAATGGTAATTTTGTTGTATAGTTACAATACCCAATTTACGCAGGGTTTGACCCGATTGACGTAGGTGCACGTGCATTTGGCCCCACATGAAGAGGCCCATTGCATTATTTTCCGTGCTTTCCATTTTTTTTTTTTCTTCTTTATTGAAGAATTAATATTTTAATAAAAAAAAAACCAAATTAGATATATAGCAGTATATGTTAAAGATACTCAATGTGAACAATGTTGAAGATTATTTGGGGAAGGGGGGAAATGGCGGCGCTTTTTACCGAGTTTAACGACTATATAGATCAGCGGCGAACGCTGGGGGGAGGGGCAGGATCAAACTTTTTGTTTAATAACAATAATTGTACGAATTAGTACAAATATAAATAACTATTTAACAGCTGTTAATGGAGTGTTAATTCTTATTTTTACGCCTTCCCCCGAAATGTTTTCCGCAATCTTGGGGGATTGTGCACTTGGCCACCGTTCCAGTAAATCGGGCACCGGGGCAAAGTAGAACCCTGTCCGGGCAATAAATGGGTTTCAATGTATTGCCCAAAAACACCGGGCAATGAACACGTTGTAACGTGCTGTAATCTCAAAGTTACTATTTGAAATCGTTAAAGATATATGTGTGTTTTTGTCGTATATACGGAATATGTGTAACGTTTTCCGAAAACTTATAGAGTAAACAAGATCGATGACCGCGATTGAATTTTATATTATGTATTGTTATAATGTAATAATAATTTTTTTGTTTTTTTTATATATATTATAACGACCGCCGAAATCAAATATTTACTCGGAACCACCGTAGTAATCACTGCGGGCCCGTGATAAAAGAATCACCCCCTATATGCATTCCGTTCGGCCGGTGTAGCCCGTGTACGGCAGTGTTCCTCTGCGTCTGTGTGTGCTGTGTATGCGCAAACCGTCTATAGGTATAGTAAAAAACGACTGTACATAAATTAACAAAGTTTTTCTACTGTGTAATTAATCAACGTGCAGTACACCCCCGGTAATTCCCCGGCGTACGTCTGTAATGCAATGTACATATTATTATTATATAAATACGGTTTAAGTGATGCGTGGCGAGGGGCTCCGGTGCTCGCCGGGGCCGACTAAAACGAATTTCTGTTATCAATTAAGTATGTATACGTACCTATAAAAAATAATTATAATAACGCGAGTTTTTTTTTTTTTTTTTTTTTTGTCAGACAATAATACTACACTACTATAATACACGTTATTCAACAGACAACAATGTCCCGCGGTCGTGTATAATAACTTTGAATCAATGGCGTATTCGAGGCGGGTATGCGATGGATGGATCCATCCCCCTATCTTTTTGGCTGCCATCACGGCTATAGTCTAATTATGGATGACATAACTATTGAAAATAATTTAAAAATTGATGAGTGTTTACTGATATTTTTTTATTCCACTATTAAAAGTTCTTTGCTTTGCATTATCGTTTCTTTGTCAATTAGTGTAGCAACTGCTAAACGTAGCTTTTCTGCTTTGCGCCGATAAAATACATCGTTCTATGTATTTTAGCTATTTATTTATTGTAACAGATGCTTTTGCTTTAACTCCATTGCATAGTTCTTTTGTTTCAATTATTCCGAAATGTTTAATTTTATGGATTCTGCGGTATCGATTTTTTCCATTTGTCGTTTATTTGCTATTGTTGATTTCAAAATAATAACAAAACGGGTGGCGCAAGACACGCATTTAAATCACTTGCCTAATCCAGCAAGAAGCGCTACCGGGACAAGGCGTGGACTTTGAGGATCCGGGACCTCCGGAAAATCTGTTTAAAAATAAAAAAATAAAAAAATGGTTTGAATAATGAAAAATGACTAATAAGTCGGCCGAAACGAAAGAATTCGAATTTTTTTTAAAATAAAACACAAATTTCGTTTCAGTGAAAAAATCAAGAAAAAAAAACACGAAAGCGATCACGATAATATACCTAATAATATCTAATAAATTATACCGAAACCTTTTTTTTTTTTTTTTAATAATGTGTATACGGACTATTAAGCAAAAGGTGGTGAGGATATCGTCGAAACCGCGCCCAAGTGCGTTTTTTCTATCGAAAACGATAATAATAATGTTATATATAGAGGTACATTTAGATTAGGGGTAACGCGAGTTTGAAAACACGCAGTTACCGCCCCTCCTGAAAAAAAATCCCGGTTGTCCGGATAGCACCGCAAAAAAAAAAAAAAGTCAAATTTTTAGAATCTATATAATTTTTTTTAATTTTACTAAACACCGGCGTGTTGCCCGGTCGATCGAGTCGGATGTCAGCGTGAACGTTTATACAAACGCATAGAACTGTTGACATTCACTTTTATCACGGAATAACTACGATATACGATTTATACGATGAAAATTTATAGAACGCACATCTATCTGGGTGATGGCACGTCCATTTTTTTAGTTAAATATTAATTAATAAAAAGAAAACTACTTCCTTTCTTTCCCCTCTCATTCGAGTAAATTCAATATCAATATACCATATTGCATAGCCCCGTCGTGTAAGTAAATTTAAATTGCCTAAACGTCACCTCGTAAATATTCGTAACGCGACATCGTGTTAAACGCGAACCTACCTACAGGAAGACGAGCGACTTTTGTCTCTCGTATATTAGATATTATGGGTATATAAAGTTTACGAAGTTTTGTAATTCACCGTTTTGTTCGTAAACATAAAAAAAAAAACAACAACAACAACAACCCACGACGGTTTGTATACGAGAGAGTACTCATAACTCGTAAAATCAATTTTTATATTTTTGTCGTACATAAATAAACTCGTATATTATAATATATTATTATGATTTATTGGGTATACTGTTGCAGTTTACGCAGCGTTCCCCGCGTACACGAGTATAATATATAAAATGTTTTATTATTACTGAGGCGCTGGTCCGGGCGTTGACGGTTACTATCGTGACACTTGGCGTAGCAACTATTGCGATAGTAACAACTATCACAGTGCGGCGGCGTCATGTATGCGATACAGTGTAGTATACACTAGAGCGATATTAATATATACGAGTATATATATGTATATAACATATATACGAGAATAGAGTGAATTTCGATAAAAAAAATTTAAAAAAAACGTCTATGACGTCTGTCTGTGTGACACGACAGTAAAACAGGACGACAGTTTAGTATAATATAATATTATGTTCGCACGGCGATAGTAACTATCAGGCGCTCAGCCGGGATTTTTAATTTTATATTTAAATAAAATAAACTTGTGGCGCGACGGGGAGTCGAGCAGGGCAATCGCCCGGGGCCTCGCACTTTTATTAAAGCTCCTCGTTGTATACTGTTAAAATTACAACTATTATTATACATATAATATTACTAAATAACAGTGGCCGGCCTTACATCCATTGCAAAGATATAATTCACATATTTGCATCGAAAAAATCAAGGGGAAAAAAAATTATTATAATTTTTAAATAAGTATTATTTTTTTGTATTTTATATGTACAATTATTGCAATAGTTTATCGTTGTCTAAAAAAGATTTTGTTATATATGATTTGATATGCATTTCAAAAGACATAATTATGTTTGAAATATTTTTCTCTTAAATCAAACCGGATTCTTCATCCTACGAATACGTTTTAAATATTATTTATTGCATTGGCATTAATAAACATGTAATTAAATTTTGTTCCTTAAAAATGAATACCTACGTTTTTAAAATGATAAAATACACCTAAACAACCAATACAAAAATTTACCCGCTCTCCCATCCACTACTGATACATTTATATTTGTATGTAACTATACGTAAAATGTTGTCCTCGCAAATCATAACGCAGCCCTGGGAGGAGGGTTCGCACATCCTTATCGCATATCACTTAACAAATTCTTGAATTTCCTCTACGGTCCGCGACGTCGTTTATCGATAAAAATTTCCAACAGCGGCTTGTGCTACCGTCACGGAATACGGCTATAGAACATTACCAATAATAACCATTATAATATTAATTTCCTCAATTTTCATGACGAATAATAATAATAATTATATCAAACTGGATCATCTATACGAGGTCTGTTCGAATAGTACCAGGATTTAATATTTAATAATTACAAAAATGACGTTACATATTATTTATTTCGAGTACCTATCACGGATAATTATTTTTGAATAACCGTCCGACGAGTGAATCGTTTCACTTGCAGTGGCGTGCGCAGGGCGATGTGGTCACAGTGCCTGTTAAATCCGAGTTTCGAGAAAATGTATTAAATAAATGTCGGATTGTTTTTGATTCCGGCTGTTAGATTCGGATTAGGTACCAGAAGATTACCCACTCCCTTACACCGTTGAATATTCCTGGACTCGCCACTGCATACTTCGCACCGTCATTTGGTTAATATACCTATTGCCGAAGCAATAACAAACTCAGAGGATAAAATAACGTATTGTCGGTTTTTCCTTATAGGTACGATGTCTGTTCGAAAATTACCAGGATTTTATATTTAAAAAATGAAGTAACATATTATTTAAAGATATCTCCTTAAAAATACTCGCCTCCGGACGATATGCAGTGATTCCGGGGCAGTCTTGCCATTTTTCAAAAGTCCTTTGGAACTGTTCCAAAGTTAATGCTATGAGTTCTGTTGCCGCGTTCACTTTAATTTCCTCTACATCTGGAAATCGTTGTCCTTTTAAGCGCAGATTTTAGTCTTGGGAAAAGAAAAAACCACACGGGGCTCGGTCTGGAGAATAGGGAGAGTCCGCGGGACCGCAGCAATTTTTTTATCAGTCAAAAATGCACGAATCGACAGCGCTAAATGTGCCGGTGCATTGTCGTGGTGAACAATCGCGGTACGAATTTGGCAGCGCGACCCTTCTCATCTGTATATATATCCGGTAAAATTGCACGACAAGACTCAATTGAGATTCCCTTTGTTAATTCACGAACGGTTAATCGGCGGCCATTTCGCATTTTTTTTCTCGCAAATTGTCGCCACACCATTGTTTCTAGATGACGTCGACGGTCTTCCAGAACGTGGAACGTCTCCGGTTAACCGCCGACCGTCCTTGAAACGTTTAAAAACACTCGAAAGTCACGGAACCTCTTCAGAACCACTTCATGAATCATCCTCAAAAAAAAGCGGTTTTAATCGTTTCCGTTGCACGATATTTACCGAGTTTCAAGCAAAACTCGATGCGCACGCGTCGTCCGTTAATTTCGGGACACGTCGAAAACGGCGAACGAAAAATAACTGGACGGGATTCAACCGCGTGTAATGATTAGACTAGAGAAGGGATGGTTTTTGTTAAAAATATCCACTTATTTGCGGGGAATACGGTCAATTTACATACAATTCGAACAGTTACCGCGCGTTGATCAGCCGTAATAACGTTTGTCCTGGTACTTTTTGAACGGACCTCGTTGTTCAGTGTGGGCCTAAAATTATTTCTGGTCCTTAATACGGCCGGGGAGGCGTTTTAACACCCAAAGCATCCTCTCCCACACGCGCGCACACATTAGCTACGCACCCGGCTACTATCGCTCTCTACTATCACGATATTATTTATTAAAACGACCGCGGAATCCTATTATTGTACATAATATGAAAATCTTGGATTATATTCGTATGGATATATATATATATGTATATGAAAGCGCTGCACCAAGTTTTCGCGTTAATACCCTGCGGTTTCGTATTCGCAAATAAATATATATGTATCCATAAATTGATACGAATTTTAACGATATATAATAATAATAATAATAATAACAACAATAATAGAATAATAATAATAATATCGTTATTGGTTTTAGCGGATAACCCGCGACGGCCGCGCGTTGCGTATTTCACAACAATATATTATGAACGTTCGCAATGGGCCGGACAAATAACGCGGACTCGGCTTAATATTATTACAGGCCGCTGCACCCAGTGTCCGGTCCGGGCGCGGTTTTTATTCCGTGGATTCCGGATCGGATCGACGCGGACGAGCCCGGCACATAATTAATTATCGGTGTGTTTAAACCCGCGGTGATGATTTCGTTTTTAGTTATTTGATTTTTTTTTTTTTTTTTTTTTTCTATACGCTCGTTTTGTATTATTCGCGCTGTTCCGAAATCGTATACGGCCGACCGGCCGGTTTTACATTTTCTTCGCTCGGTGTAAAATCGGAATTCGGCTACGGGCACAGCCATTGGTCGAAAACCCATTTTGTACGGAATTTGTAGGGCAGTTTTCCCGTGAAAGTATCGAGAAAACATTTTTTTTTTTTTTTTAAACCAGTGCAATAATTTACGGGCGTTGAGATGATGGCTATAAGTATGCATGATATAAATGAATTGCTCCGAAAACATTTAGATAACAAATATTTCAATTTTCACAACATTAAACATACATTTAATTGTTAAAATAATTCTGTAAATTCAAATGGCGAAAATGTGTAAATCACTAGTTATTAACTAAAAATAAAAATTATATAGTTATTTTAATAACTTCTACTACGGGTACCTAAAACATTTTTTGTTTTATTTTTATATGTCTATTTGATCTAGATATAAATTACTAAAATGTTAATTATTTTTTTAACTTCGATAACCCTTAGAATGGCGTCTAGACAAGATAAAACATTTAAAAAATAATAAAAATGATCTAGATAAGTTTGAACGGTCAACACTGTGTACAGTGAATCCATCTCAGAATTAATCTAACTTTATATAAATCTGATGAGTGCATTACAAAAAAATAATAACCTATAGTTTAATACAGACGTTTTCAACCATTCTCGGTTATTTTTATTTAGAATATTATTAAGTCTTGAAAGTCTGCAATATTAAAAAAAAAAAAAAACCCCGGAAATACATCACACCATGGGTAGGCCACTGTTGTAAGCGGGAAATCGAACAAATATTATAGGAAATTAATTATCCCACACGGTTTTGCCCGTGCACAGTATTGAACGAAACAAAAACGTGTCTTTACCCGTGTTTACCCGATTTCACCCATATGACAACCAAATCAACTAATAATTATTATTTTTTCATCCGCGTCGCCAAGGTAACTCATCAAATTAACAAAAAACATATCCCATGTGACTTGGAAATCGTGTGGCTTTCTATCAGTAAAATAATTTTTAGAATCAGATCAGCCGTTCCAGAGATTACCTCCTACAAACTTACATACGACTTTACGCTTTACAATATTAGTATATATAATGGGGTAATTTAGTTTATATATATATATATATATATATATATATATATACCGAAACCAATAACTTATCATTGTAATCAAAAAACGATTCTGAGCGGAGCTCGGTGAACTAGTAAGGTTATATTGTATTAGTCGTTTTATTTATTTGTAGCCAAGATAACCCAACAAAAATAAAACCAATGTATTGTCATTTGTTTTTTTTTTTTAATTTTTAAGAGAAAAACTATCGGAGATCTAGAAAAATGTTTTACATAAAACATTTATTTATTTATTTATATTTTCCTGGGTGATAAATGTACCACTGAGAAAAAAATCCGTATTACTAACCAAAAAGGCGGTTTTCGAGCAAAAACTAAGATATAAATTTACAATAATTTACTAAATTATTTGTTATTTTGCTACCGTATAATTAAACATTTTTTTAAATTTTTTTTTTATGTGTATATATATATATATATACACGTAATAATTATTATGAAACGATATAAAATTTGAAAAATAATAATAATATCCTATATTACATCATAATATTAAAATAATACTATTATTGTAAACGCCAGTAACAGGACCCGGTCATCAGAATCGTTTTCCGAATGCAATATGATTTATAAGTATTTGTAGAGGTTATATATAATATTAAAAATACCAACACTGCGATATATTATTATAATTTAATAACGTTGGCAGTTTTCGCCGAGGTGAGCGAATTATAAGGGAGACAAGTGTCCGCATCCCGAACGCCCCTTAATAGCAGTACCTATATATAAAGTCGTTTCTGTATCCTGCAGTAGTCCTTTGTGGGTTTATATTCTATAATATAAGTGTTACTGCCACAAAAGGGCGATTTACATACATGCCCTGTTGCCCTCCCATAAACCATTCTTAATTATGGCACCGCGCACGACAATATTAATCTCTTTTTTTTTTTTTTTTTTTTACTATATTTCCTATCTAAAAATAATGCTAAAATGCTAAATGAAAAAATATATCTTAGAAAGTCCCCGCCTTTAAACCCAAAAAAAAAAAAAATCTCCGTGCGCGCTCTTCATATGTACATTTCACTCTATCGATTACGTTTCTCTTAAAAACGAAATAAAATTAAAAAAAGTAATTTGCAAATTACAGACATACCGCGTATATTAGATTTATGGAATTTTTCATTTGTTTAATTATAATTATTGCCGTTGTGTTTCCGGCCGCAATGATGTAAATTGTAATGACCATATTTCGATTATTCGCGTTGTTTTTTTTTTTTCTTTTTTGGAATATTTATCATTTAACATTTATGTTTGTAATAAATTTCCGGTGTATAATTTTTTGTTTTTTTTTTTTTTTTTTGTTTCTCCGCGCGCACTGACTGATGATTTACGGCGTTTGGACTTTTAATTTATAGCGGAGTTACCGTATCATACGTATAATATATTATATACTCGCCGGTCGAAAAAGTTCCAGACGCTTTGAAAACATTATGTACTCGTACATCCGTATTATACACGTTTGTAATTTGTGTTCAATTCCGGTATAATTTCACATTTCTATCGTTCGAAAACCAATATAAAATATCCGCACGCACGATCGTGTGTGCCCGGCGATTTCAACTCTGTAAAAGATTTCCCGACTATAATCGGTACTGTACCTATAGTACCCGGTCGATAAAACGACGTTTAAAAACGTACCGGAAAGTTTTTATAAAATTTTAAAGCGATAAATTAAAAACACGCGTCTAAACTATATACAGGTATACAATTATATGGAATTGAATTCCGAACTTTATACGAGTTTGCGTGTGTAACGGTATAAACAGAAAGCCTTATACCGCGGGTTTCTATAGGCCAAGTTTCCCGATAAGTATATGAAACTCGGTGAATATAATTAAATCTTTCCGGCAACGACGACGACGACGGACGGATATTTCGTGCAAACGACAATAATTGTTACTCGAAACGAAAAATATAAACCTTACAATTAACATAACGCAATATACCTACGTATTATATAATACGCACAATATAAAACAATAAAGTCGTTTAAAATTCGCCCTGGAATGAAAACCCCCGCGATATGTATACTCGTATATATATATTTTTTTTTGTTTACCTATGAAAATACATAATATAATATTGACGTGCGTTCGTTTTATTTTTAGTATATTTTTTTTTTTTCCTAACGATATTGTTACACACCGGAGAGTTACAGAGTTGTCAGAAAAACGACTCGGAAAACGATTAAATGTTTTAGATTTTAGGTTTTCACTTTGAACGCTAATTGTCTTGGAGCAGTATATCTGCAGGTTTGGACGTGGCAGATTTTTTCTTTTTGTTGTTTTCGAAGTCAGTGCTGGCTGCAGGCCTCTGTGGCTACAATTCTCTTTAGGGGCGGCCGAACGGGGAGACTAGAGGACATATACTCCCACATGACCTCGTTTCTCTTCAATACCTATATATTATATTATCTATTATTATTATTATTATTATATTACCCATTATTATTTATCTGCCGGAGTCATATAATAATAGTTGTTAAAAAATCAACATTATCCCCACACAAAAAAAAAATCATTTGACCACCACTGATTTCCCATATAGTTTTTCCGATAACTCTATAGGTAGACAAGTAATATATTTTCGTTTCCATGATCGTATAGAGTTGAAAATATAAAATAAAATATGAAAGTTGTCGGCATACATATAATAAAATTAATAAAATAGTAAATCTTCAGTCATAAGACTATTACTTTCATGCAGAATGACAATAAAGCTACGTTATATTCAAAACAAAACTACTTGTGGTCATAAATTACAATAGTTTTCGCTATTCAATTTTCTCGAAAACTGTATACGAGTGCTTGTACTAGCTGAGAAATTCAAAATAATGACTTTTCTAAAGTTTTCGGTCCATAAAGCGGAGCGTACGTGTAAAATTTCAAGTCTTTATATATATATATATAAATACGAGTGTAGATATATATTAAACATTTAGAGCGTTATTTTGTTTGTTTTTTTCGCCCGAATTTGTTGATAAAATAAAAACCGAGCGCATCGAATGACTGTCCCTCGGGGCAGTCTTGTCATCCGCCCTGTAACAACTCTTACCCCCCTACCTCCCAAAAAAAAAGGTGTTTGCCGTCTATAAAATCCGTTTAATCATGGCGTGTTCGCGTGTAGGTGTGATACACGTGCAGTGTAAAATATAACTTTGTGAACACTATATAAACTCGAATAAACAATCAATAGGAGGTAGGTACATTAACAGCAACGGTTATTCCTAACCCTGGGTGGGTGTTGTCGAACCGCAGGATTATATTATTGAACGGACCGTGTTGTAATTGGAATACGTACTTTACATAATGTAAATCGATACAACCAACCGTAATATATTAAATACAATTAGGCCCGATAAGTCATACCGAATTTGCCGGGCGAAAACGGTTCGTCGCCGCGGAAAAGTATATTGGGTGGGTGGCCGCGAAGGAATTTACCGCAACAGCACGTCGCAATAAAAACAGAAAAGTCACCCGCGGTATACGGTATATTATACCGTAAAGTCGTATTAAATAATATATATCTATATAGATTTCTTGCGGTTTTATTGATCGCGAGAAAATGATTGGCGGTATAAGATGAGTACCTATAATATGTGAGTTGTGAGTATAAAACGGACGCGGGCGTGATAAGAATAGCGATCGAACTCAATCCAATCGGCCGGAAGAGTATATATTACAGTAACCCCTACGAGGGTTTATAGCTCGGAACGTTTTTTTTTTTTTTTTTATTTCCGAAACAAAACTCGAGAAAAAAATAAATACAAATTAGCCAAGTCGGGTACACGAAATGAGATTAGGTTAATATTATGTTTTTTATATATATATATATATATATATATATATATATATATTATTAATATTATCCGTAAGCGAAAATCGTTCGTGTGATATAATATAATACAATTGTAATTGGACTTGGGGGTTCATATCGAAATATCTACCCAATATATACTAAACAGTCTTGTATTCAGAAAACGTATTCGAATACATTCGAAATGCGTTTGTTTAGGCAAACACGATAATTATTGCAATTTTTTAATAACTAAATAAACTAATACTAATCGTATTTTACTTCTACATCATAGAACAATCGTATTATATATTTCCATTTAAGACGGAAACTAAATATTATGATTTATTTATTTATTTATATGACCGTAAAAAACCATAGGTTTACATTAAAAAAAAGAAATACATTTTTTAAAAATCAATAATTGTATTCGAATACATTTTTTCTCTCAAAAAGTATTCATAATAATGAGTATATTTATTCGAATAGTTTACAACACTGCCGCCAATGTGATACAATTTATAATCGAATTATTTGTTTTCGTCAAAAGTACAAAATTGTTAGCAAATTTTAACAACAACACCGCAGAAAAATTCGTCAAATTGATCGGGGGGGGGGGTTGGAAATTTGTTGGACACCCGCCGTTTGAAAATATTTCGTATTACACCGCGCACGCGAGAAGACAATATACATATTATACAGTATTCTACCGACTAGGTTCTTTTTTTATAACGTTTTTTTTTTTTTTTTTTATATCGAAATCGATCTACCCGTATAATAATACTCGCGTGCACGATTTCAGTCGTTTCGGATGACGTATATCCGGTGCGATTTCCGCAGCTACCGTTTCCGACCGCGTACACACACACACATATACGCCGAAGTATTTATACTTAAACGCGACGTATTTAAATAAATCTTTTGGTTAACCGCACATGCCTTTGTATACGAGTATATTGGATTATTTGCCGCCCCGAAAATCGATTACACCGCGATAAAGTTCACACGTATAATGTTGTACGAATTCGTGTTCCGGTTTAATGCGTAGGACACACACTAGGTGCACGGACGTATTTTACGGGGACCCGAGCACTTATCCGGTGGAATCGAAAAAAGCTACGCGGCTATTTTGTCGGATTTAAAAACACGATAGGCATCGGTCAAAGTTACAATCGTGGACGATCTCGGTTTTATTATTATTATTATTATTTTTTTTTTCCAGGGAGAAACAAACTACTGTATTTATACCGTATGGTAACAGACGATTGCCGTGGGCCGTGATGTAGTTGTCGAACCCCGAAACTATACAATAAAAACGCGGCCGCGGACGTCTTGGTAATATCATCGTGAACGCAATTTCGCATTTTTCGACATATAGATACAATCACTCACCTATGCACGGACCGAATTTTATCGATTTATAATTGCATAACCGTGAAGCGAATTTTCTCGGCTAACCCGGCTATTTTATCGTTACAACGGCGACGTTAGGTTTGATGCCGTTTGATGCGATCGGTACTCGGACCCCGGCCGGCACGTCGGGCCGTCGTCACTCCGCCGCGGGATACTGGAATTTATTTATTTTATTTGTTCGTTCCCTATATGTATACGTAAATACTTACGCTAAAGTTTGACGTGGAGATTAACCTCACCGTGTCACGGTATATATATATATATATATATAGGTATATACCGTGATAAGGAAACGAGTAACAAAAAAAATCAAACAAATAATTTACCATCGTCGTTAGCGCGCCACCCTTGTCGATCGGTTTTTAAACTTTTCACATTATAATCTCGAGACTGTCGGCAACAGTGACCACAAGTCATAGGCGGGAAATCGCAATAATTTTAGAGAGGGGCTGATATTTTAAAAATATTTCACTATGGGTGTATAAAAAGCCCAGTGGTGGATATTGGAAAGGGGACTTTTGGGGCTTAGCCCCACCCCCCAGAACGTTATCAAGCCCCCCCCCGGAAGATTTTAATCTCTCTCTACTACACTTGTAGCATACAATTGTAGAAAATAATGTTACGGACTCTGTCCTAACCTCACACGCATCACGCTCACATATTATTGGGCAACAATAAATAATGCCGGACTTGTAACCGGGACGCACTTCGCGTCGCATTGCAGGTACGCGCATGCATAATTCATTATACATTGTCACATTAGCAAATTAAGTCAAAACAAGGCCGTACAAGCCGATTAGAATAAGAACTCGACTGAATGTATACGAATAGCATGTGTATTTAACAAGCGGAGCATGAACGGCAAGCGGACATCGCATCTCATTAAGTCCGAGGGCCGCGCAACAGGATGTGACAAGAGCCAAACACTACAGCCACCACCACCACCACCACCACCACCACCACCACATATAAGAGCCCAGGCCGCTTTAAAGCAGATTTAGATTCAATCAGAGGAGAAGGCCCGGAGCGAGAGACGATTCAAGTCCGGGGAGAAAGACGCGAACACCGAGCCAATCCGTCGTGTCATTCTGAAACGCTTGTAAAGCGAATACGAATTGACCCGGGTTCGGTAGCTCTTTGTTATAATTTGTAAAATAACTTAAATTTATCCGGTGTAAAATAAAAAGTAAACCATTGAGTTAAGTCTCGATATTATTTTCTACCCATTTCTGAACTGTCTCCAACCGGCACGTAACAATAATCAAAACTTTTTTAAACAAATTTTTCAATCATTTATTCATCATGTCAACCCTTCCCCCCCATAGATGTGACTAAATATCTGCCTATGAATGAGCCGCTCTCCGTATTTGCAAAAATCATTTTACCGTGCAAAACTCGAGTATGATTTATTTTGAACATACATATAGGAGTAGGTATTTATATAACATTCGAGTATAATTAAATGGGTCTAATTTCTCTGTTTGTACGTTTTGAGGGGATTTAATTTCTGCCTATGACTATAGGTCTCTGAACGCATATATATATATTATAATATGTGAGTATAGTGATTGTTAAATTTAGTAAATTGATAATTTAATAAATAATATCTCTATTAAAACGCGATGTTCGTGACGAGGTGTCCGAAAACGCGAGTTTATTGCGTATTTCATTTCATATCGTTCGTGTTATTATACAAACGTCGCTCATATTCGTTTTTTATTATTATTTTTTTACCTCCCCAAATAGAACACGATCACGAAAGATGTTTGTATATATGAATTCGAACGATTTATAACCATTTCCATGTTGTTTTTATCATGTCTTCTGTCAAATCTATTGGTATTTATTAAATGTTTAACAATATTTTATTATTCGTACCGATTTTCTGACCTTGGTTAGATATAATAAATACATAAAGTTTATGCACTCGTAATGGGGTGACGAAAAAATAACAACTGGATGCATATGACATATAGCTACGAATAAACCATAATATATAACGTGTATTATGTATTATGTATTCGGTATTCGCGGTTAGCGATGGTAAATTTTAACGGCACGATTGCGAGACATGCGAGAGGTAAAAAAAAAATAACAAATAATTTCGCATATATATGACGTCGATCGGTTTGACTTTTCACAAATGTCTGTCTGCTGCACAGTACCTATACAACATCGCACTATTACTATAACGTGCGTGTGAAAATTCCACTTGACATTTTCCCGTTTGGAATATGTCTATAAAGTATTGAAAAATAAACTTTGTTCAAATATTCGTTTATTGGTTTTGTCGTGCGTGTTTTATTAACTAGTTTTAACTAGGTGAACAACACCGATCGCATATCATATCGATAAATATCAATCGTCCATTTGAACTCTCTGTTGTTCGATCAACTGGAAATCGCACATAGGACTATGATTGTTTGTGATTTTTCAAACGCAAAACTAAAATCACCGTAAGATATTTTATAATATAATTCTCGACTCAAGTATAAATATAACTGTACCGATTTAAAGAAAATATAAAATAACCATCTATATAATGGCAAAATCCAAAACACGAGTATTGCGCAATCAATAATATATTTAAAATAAAAACAAAATATTGTAATTTGCGTATAACGAATCCATATATATATACATATTTATAATTAACCATTTCTATAGTGCGTAATAACAGTCGCCTGAGTAAATTTCTGCCGTACGCATACCGTATTATAGTTTTAAATTGAAAAATTAATTTTTTTTTTTTTTTTATGGAACTTTTATGCAATTTTAGAATCCCAATAGTGCGTGACCGACGGCTGCGTGTGTTTGAACGTAACACATACGCGCATATATTAATATTATAAAACGCATTTAATACCGTTGTGTGATGCTGATAATACCTACAATAATAGTATTGTTAATACTAATAGTATTATTATTGTCTGTCGGGCAGTTTCGCGACTTTTCCGAGACGATAAATATTGTAAACGGGCCGCGGTGTCATCGATGTATATACATATAAAGTATAATACGACTCGATATAAATATATAAGTGTATACGTGTATAATACTCGTTTATTATAATATATACGAGTATATTGTTCGTTGAACTTTTCGCCTTTGTGCCGCTGTCGTCGTCGTCGTCGTCGCCGCGGCAGTTTTTATTTTATACTTTTTTTTTTTTTTCCCCTACAGTCCCGGCGACGACGACGTGCGCGCGGTATAAAACTTCTTCGCTTTTGTCGCCGCCGCCACCGCCGTCCACTCATTCTATAATATAACCTCTATTATAACACTCGCCCTGTGCGAGAATTATAATTTTTTTTTTTTTTTTTTTGTTCTCGTTTACTATCCCCCTGCCGCGCGAAGAACAAAAAAAAAACCCCCGAGAGATAAAGCGAGCTGCTGTTGCTGCTTCTGTTGTGTGGGAGGACAAAAACGGGATAACGGAGGGGGTGGTGGGAGGGGTAAACAAAAAAAAAAAAAAAATGAAAAAAATTGCGGATAAGATCGAGAGTGAGATGTCAGCTAGGCGGCGGTAGGTGCCTCTGTATATATATATATACGTATACGCAAAAGAGACGGCGGCGGAAAGGCGTTTGAAAAATGGTCAAAGTGGCAATCTCGCAAAAGGGTCGAATTAATGGCTGTTTGGGGTTGCTCGACCCCATGCCATAAACAGCGTACACCTACCGCCCTCGTCGACCACCGGCCCGCCCGTACCCTCGCGCTCGTACATACCCGGTCGAAAGGGGTCGTTCGCGGGAGAAAAGCCGACGACGACGACGGCGACGGCGACGACGACGCCGAGATTTTTGCCTTCTCGCCGTCGTCGGTGGCCGGCCAATCGTCTCCCCGCGGCCGTAGGGCCACAATTATTATTATTATTATCGTTATCGTTATCGTTATTGTCGTCGTCCCGAACGAATTAATATTATTTTCGTACCGGCCGGCAAAAACGACTTGTTGACTGCAACCGCGCCGTCGTATACGTATATACGAAATAAAATATACAAATAACCGTACGTCGTCCGCGTGTATAATAATAATAATAATAATAATAATATTATTATTATTATTACTATTATTATTACTATTATTGTTACTATTATTATCCGTGAAAGTGGTCGTCGTAAGCGAGCCCGTTTCCGCGTTTACTCGCGTACATGCAAGCGGTTGCGATTGCGACGCAGACCGGCGGGCGGGCGGGCGTACGCACAGGGTGGTGTTGTAAAAATGTAAAATTTTCATAAATATCTTCTCGTACTTTATTACTCTTCAGGTACTAAACGGGAAACGTTGAAATAACTATTAAACATGTAGGTCAGGGGTAATTTATTTTCGAATATGTTCCCGATATTTCAGTGGTGGGGGGGAGTACCGGTGTTTGAACCCCCCCCCCCGAAACCCCATTTCTGCGTTCGCCCGTGACAACCGCGGTCGGTATATGCGTACGCCAACATTATTGTTACCACGACCGAACATAAAAATAAATTATATTTTGACCGGTAGACTACTGCTCAGATATTGTAATTGGATTTCTGAAATTGCATTAAACTTTAGTTTTTAAATTTAAAACTATATTATGGTATACCAACAGTAGAAATTTACTTAGGTGACTATAATTACTATGGAAATAGTTAATTATACGGTAATTGCAGTATTTAATTTTTAAAAAATGATATAATGCCAACAAAAAGAAAAAAAACCAAGATAATAAGTACTATTTGTTATAATATTCCAGGCAGCTTTACTTGTTTTTTCTTATTTATTTACTTAATACATATAATATTCGGTTCCGTATATATAAATATATATATATATATATATATATTGGTATTACTGTATTTTTTTCATTGTATGATGTATTTAAATAATTATTTAAATCAATCTTTAGAGGGGGACTGTTTGCAGGAAAAAGCTGCTCGTATAGACTGATTTTAGTAACGCACTTAAAACCCTTATACAGAAGCTTTAATCCGGCTCCGAGAGGGAACAATGGCCGTTGCGAGTATAAAAAGAAAGCGATGAAAAAAAAAAAAAAAATTACAATTATTACTTCACTGCGGGACACACTTCTCAAAATACGTCTTAAAAATAATGAAGAGCGTTTGTTTTAAAATGTATATTGTGTGTACCGTATAACATTATTGTAAAAATGTATTGAATTTTCTTTCGCGCCAAATTAATAGTTTAATTATATACCGTTGATTACTAAGATCTATGACAACACGGACTAAAAGTAAATCAATAAAACAAAAGAAACATTCATTAAAAAAAAAAAAAAAAAAAAATGTACTAAACAATAATGATAAAAATTAAAATAAAATCTCGTGGTATTATTAATGCAATATTTTATTAGATAAAAAAAAAAAATGATTGTGTTATAGGTATGCCGGAAATATACGGTGAATCGTCGACGAGTGTTTAAAAAAGAGCCGAGTAAACGATAAATCCGTCCGTGTTCTAGTAAAAAAAAATAAAATATTAGTCGGACGTGTAAGTAAGACACGTGGTCCGAACGAATTTTATAATTATATAAAGTATAGAGGATTTCGATACTCCCGCGAAAACTTTCCCCCAGTAATTCGAGCATATCCAGCTAGTATCAGCCCTCCACGCTTACACAATGTATACTTAAAGTTATTATAATATAACCGTTGAAATATTTTAACGTTATGATAATGTAATTAAAAATTCGCACCTACAGCTAAATAAAAAAAATAACCGTCCGTTCAACAACGCGACGACAAAGTGTCAAGTATTTTGATCGGTTATTATATTTTTTTTTTTTTTTTACTGGTAAAGTCGTATAGGCACTACGCATTTATATAAAAAAAAAAAAAAGAAAAAACGTTTTCAAAAGTTTAAAATTACGAGAGGGGGACTTTTTTTTCGTCAAAATTAACGAGCGAGCTACGCCCTATAACGATATGCAATATTGCAATAATAAATTATATTAAAATATTGATACGAGGATGTGATACCGCGACGGTTTTCGGTGTATAAGTAAAAAAACGAATAGGCCAATTTTAAATGCTGTTTTAGAGTAATAAAAAACAGGAATGCAGTATTTCATTGGAAATATTTTCTATTAAACAGGCGTTTTTCTGAATAAAATAATCGTACATATCGTTCAAAAATAATAATTTCCTCGCGTTCACATTCCGATAAAGTCGGGACGATGAATTATTTGTTAAGTATTACAAAAAGTTTCTGCACACTGGGTGCTATTACATCTGTGCACAATTATAATAATAGTAAATTAATGACATGCGTATGATAGTGATAGCTGAAAAAGGTTAATAATATTATGATGATATGAATTATAATAGTGCAATGACAGCAATAGCATGGTAATATACAGGATTTAAGATTAATTATCGTCTGACGAAAGCTCCTCGATGTTTGTTAGGAGGATGTGCTGGGCTAGTCGAGGTCGCAGTCGTCTGTTGAGGGTTTTACTTCCAAGGTCGTAGCGACGGACTCCGCCTAGTCTTTTGGCTTGCCGTGAAAATGTTTAAATTGGCTATTGATTATTTTATAGAACTCGGATTTTGATTATTTCGATTAATGACGCAGACGACCTAACTACGGGGCAGGCATAGGATATCGGAGGCCTTGTTTTTGAAGTGTACAGTGGCGTACAGGATGGACAGTGGCATATTTAGAGGGGAAAAGGGTGATAATTGTTCCGGGCATTAAACTTTGGCAAGCAATATAGTGGTGGCAGCATTTCAGCCTTTGAAAAAAAAAAATTGTTCCTTATCATATATGTATTTATTTGTTTTACTTTGAAATAAATATATTAATTACATGTGAATTATGAATGTTATCAATAATATTATTTCGGGTACTCCTTGTACTACTTTATAGTTTGTACAGTTAAAAACATAAACCTTTTTTATTTTTTATTTTTTTTGTGGTATCGCCACCTACGGGGGGAACTCTACCAGACAAGGTAATCCTTCCCCCGTAGACGCATCGTTTATTAAAAAAAATCGAAATTCTTGACACACTCACAGTTCTTATTTACTAAAAACGTACAATCTAACGGTCTTAATTCTACGGTTTGTATTTACAATTTGCTGCTTACAATAGTACTTACACGCGAAATTTACAACTTAGTTTTTAATGTTATAACTGCGGCTAGGCTTAGCTGCAATACTATTTGTTCTTACTACTAATTTATACAGTTTAATGGTGCGATGGGATTCTGCGCCGCTCTCTGGCGTTGACGCTCCTCTTCCTCTCTCGTCTTCAGCACCAGAAACCTAACCAGAAACATAAACCTGCATGTTTTTCCCTGGTGATGGGCGGCGTGATTTACAGAGTAGAACTTGGAATCAACTGTATAATATACAATACGAAAAATAAGGGAGAGGGGAGGTATAAACAAAATGTGTGCCCAGGGCAGCAAAATCCTAAATACGCCACTGAGGAGAGATTATTTGATTTGAAGTGCCGATTTGAAATCGACAAACGGGAATTATTTTATTATTTTTATTTTTTATTCTTTTTGTCGTAAGTTAAAAAGCGGAATACATTAAACTACATTTTAGAGAATTTCAAATCCAAAAAAAAATTACTTTTCCGGTAAAACGATTGCGTGTCGTCTATTGCCGACACATCCCGGTAGAAAACCTAAAGAAGAATCGCGATCGCGTTTTCGAAATGAAAATCCGTCAAACGGCCGCCGCCGAGTGACGTTATTCCGACGGTTTTGTCTGGTTATTATTATTTTTTATTTGCTCTAAATCGACTAATACAGGGTACGGCAGAGCCGACTGACGAGTTTTGATGGGCTATAACTAACGAACAGTAAAACTTAGAGAAAAGGTTTTTTTTTATTTAAATCAGTATTCAATCCCATTTTTAAAAATTATATCTCCAAGATGGCGGCCGTCAGCATTGATAAACGATCTCTGTAGACGATCTCTGAAGCTCTCATATGATTTTCGGCACATTTCGACTGGTATGGCCTCGACTTCCACGGTGATTTTCTGTTTAATTTCTTCTACGGTATGTGGGCGATGTTTGAAAACCTTATCCTTAAGGTAGCCCCAGAGGGAAAAATCACACATGCTTAAATCTGGGGACCGTGCTGGCCACCAAGAAGAAGAATTCTCCGCAAAGAACGGTCTGAGATTCCCAAAGCTACAGCGTGTTTCCGGGCTGAGCGTCTTGGTGACCGCTCAATTGACCAATCTAACCGACTGCACGTTTTCGGGGGTTCTTACCGTTCTGGGTGCTCCGTGTCCAAGTGTATTTAGGGTATACTTCGAGTTTCTTCCAAACGCGCCATATCCACAATTTGATAGTGTTAGCAGAAGGAACAGATTCAGCACGTGGAACGCCGCCGAAGTGTATACGAAAAGCCCTTTGTTTTAGCGACCACAGAATGATTATTCTCGTAATACCGCACGCACGACGAAACCACGATGGTGGTACACCTGTCCAGACCGTGATTACGAATAAAAACGGCGTTACCGTACAATTGAAAATATACCACTTGTTAACAAGTTGACTGCCGTGAGTACCATATTTGGTACTCACGTGGTATGCATCCTAGGCTTTAATTGTTTTGACATATTCTTTCTACACGATTTGAGTACCAATACTGGTGCTCACATTGTTTGACTCTCAGGCTTTGAGGGTCAATTTTGGTACTCATAATTTTTCGTGATTACGTCACTGAGTACCATTATTGGTACTCAATCAATTAATGGAATAGAAAGTACAGAAAAAGACGATTTATTCCATGTGAGGTGTTTAACCAGCGAGTACCAGTATTGGTACTCATGGCGTGTGTGTGGACAACCCTATAAAAATACTCCGGCAGTCAACTTATTAAGGCCGGCTCCTATCTTATCGCAGGCTAATTACCTCCGTTTTAAACTCGTCAACCGGCTCTGCCGCACCCTGTATTATTAATACACCGTTTGGCGTTTGTGCGCTGGTCGTCGTTATTATTACTACTACTGCACGTGCGTTCGCGCCAGTGTAATAATGATAATAGTAATAATAATAATAATAATAATAATATAAAAGTTATCGCGTCTCGGGTGAATATCGTACGGTACATACAACGTCGTCATCATCATATTCGTATAATCTTATAACGTCGGCTATTATTATTGTTTGGCGGCGTGCGGGCGTGCGGTCCCGGGCGTGGCGGTACACGCGCATTTTATATCGTGTTTATTATAATAATAATAATAATAATAATAAAAAAAAAAGAAAGCGAAAAAAACCGTAAAGGTTTACGGCGTTTCCATACGTATACATTTATAAACGTTAAAGAGCGCGGGCGACGGCGGTGAGGAGTGTATAATAAGAATAATAATATCCTATAGTTGTATAACCGAAAGGGATTATCGCACTTGACGGGATTCGACTCGTATGTACGATTTTCGTGTTGGTCCCGGCAGGCGAGATTATGACGCTCGGTGTACTTTTTTTTTTTTTTCCTTTTCCGGGGGTTTTTTTTTTTTTTTTTTATCGTAACGCACGTCGTCAATCCACTTTGGCTTCTATGTATACATATATATATATATAATAATATAAATACAACGGTGTTGTTAAAACATACGTATAATAAAAGTAATTATATCAAATATAGTTTTAAAAAAAACTGTCGTAGGTGTGAAAAGTACTAAATCGCCAATCAAACCGTTACGGTTATCCAATTATGGGCGTCCGCGTGACCGGCCGATACCGCAATCTTTCCGGTCAATGTGTCCTCGACGAATCTATTCAGCTCCCCGTGTACGTTACTAATAAAAACGTACACGAATACCTTAAATTTATAGAACCCCCGAACCAAATCGCAAAAAGATTCCATACTAAATATCATAACAAACTCCATTCCAATCCTCTCATACTCGAATTGTCTGCTAACACACTACCTAACGGTCCATCTCGTAGGTTAGAAAAAAAAACATGGTTCTCCTAACCTAACTTGATTCAATAAATTCATTCACTAGCTAACTATTAATAATTTAATATACATGCTATATAGGTGTCTTCCCTTATCCGTTATACGCGCTAGTTTTTTTTTTTTTTTTTTTCATGATTATTATATTCATTCAAAAAATCATATTTATTGTACAAATAAATAAAGCTAGATTTTTAATTTTATCTTGCATATAAATGCATATTTTAAGTTTTTGTTTTTAAGTGCATATTTCTTCCATTTTATATTTGTTGAGAAATATCTAATAAAATTAATAATTTTCTCAATATTTTCTCCGTTGGCGATTTTATTTCATTTAATGATATAATCAAAATCGTTGTCAATATCATCAAATTCCCGATAGGACGATAACGATTCCTATAACTATACCGATTCGAGTAGATTTTTAGTGTATATTATAGGGTTTTTAAGTGCACAAGTGCATGCATATTTAGTGCCTTTTTTTTTTTAGAGCTGTAAGTCTTCTGCCCTAGTCATCATGGTCAATATTTTTAACCGATTCCGCTTCAATGTTTTGGACGGCATAGTTGTTTAAGGTGTCTTCGGTAACTGAAAATCATTTCCCATTCTACTATACGAACTATTATTTCGACTACTTTATTTTCCATAAGTTGTATTTTGTAAAACGTCCACCCAAATCCCAGAGCACTGAGGTTGAGCGCTCGGACGGTTGCGTAAATTCGGATTTTCGTACAGATTTAACATTAAAACGCTTTGAAAAGAAAAAAAAACTATTACATTACGCTCGACCTTTTTATTTTTGACCACTATAAGTACACCTTACGACGAACGTCGTGTAAAATGTTTAAGACGCAATATTTTATCCGCATAAAACTAAATAAAATTTAAAAAAAACTCGACAATTCCGAATGCCTAGTTAAAAATAACTGCCAGAATATTTTTTTTTTTTCAAATTTTTCCACGTCCAGAAAGGGTTAATATAAATATTCTGTGAACATGTCTGTTCTCTACGATTATTTTTAACCGCGTTACAACAAAACAACTTTTGAAATTAAAGAATTGAAACTTAAAGAAACGCGTTATTGTGGTAAACTTTCCCGTTTTTCTCATTTATTAAGAAAACTACAAACGGAAATCAACGAAAAACCACCCCCCCCCATCCACGCACCGATTTGATCCAAATATGATACGCTTGAAAATCGGAATAAGATTTCTGGTTGATGAGTTGTTAGCGGGCAGAAAAAAAAAACGCACACATCATAGTAAAAACACCTAAAATAATATATAAGTTAATGATATTAATAATGTTTAAGCCGTCGGATTAATAAGCGAGTAGGTGTATTGCAAGTGTCTTGCGTACTTGCGTGTTGATTTTACTGCTGCCACGATGGATTTCGTTTGTCTGTTATAAGGGTTAACGTTGCAGTTTCGATCCGCAGGAGACTTCAATTGGAAAACTAAAAAAAAAAAAAAAAAAAAAAAAAAAAAAAAAAAAAAAAAAAAAAAAAAAAAAACAATACAACACAACACAAAAATAATTGAATTTATAAGCCATTGATTTAATATAGTTCAATGCGGATGTTTGTTTGGAAATGTTGCGGTAATCCACTGCGTTCGGATCCGCAACCGTATATAATTTGACGATTTAAGCATATTATTATTAATATTATTATTATTATACACCTAGCCACACTAGGGCAGGGACTTCAATTATTAAACGCGTATTATTTTTTTTTTCCGGTTGGTCGGATCGCGTAAAATATTAATTTCGAATAAAGTCTTAAAATATAGGCACTGCCTGCTGATACGTTATTCCGTCATATACAATACGAAATAAAATCACGCGAATACATACCTATTTTTTTGAACCGTATTCCAAAATTGTTTGTTCGTTGTTTTTTTTTTTTTTCTCTCTCTAACCTTCTAGGGCATTATCGATCATAAAGCGCAATTCGTTCGATCAAATTTAACATAGAACGTTAAAATGTTTAACAATCTGTTTTCTTTTTTATAGTACGTCTGTGTATCATATAAAATAATGCAATCCATTGAAAAAAAAAATCTTCGGCGCGGAGGATTACATAAAACAAAAACAACCTCGAAAATTTCAAATAACTAAGTAAAATAACTCGAAAATTGCACCACGTCTATAAAGTTTTAATTATATAATATAAGTACCTCTTATTCATGTTTAAAGTTTCATGTCTCTACGATTAATTTTAACCTAATTACAACAAAATTGAAAATTCAAAAACCGTTATCGCGTAAATATTCTCGTTTTTCTCCATTACCAAAGCAAATTCTACATGGAAAATCCAAAAATGGCCTCCAAATGCACCTAACTAAAACAGATTTACTACCAGTAATTTCGTTTAAAGTTTTCGATTGAAACATGTCGTTTACAAATACAAAAAAAAAAAATTCCATCACACACCGCCGGATTGGAAATAAATTACTTTCCGAGCTGGCCCAAAAACGTGGAGGCGAGCCCTAAATAATATTTTAGATTCCGAACGAAGTGATATTATTTTTATTATAATATGTGTTTTTTTTTTTATTTTTTTATTCGCCTCTTAACATCTTTTCGATCGGGAATTTTGACCCAATCATCAACATCAAAGGTGGTTTCTGGTAACAATATTCGTCCAATCGTACGTGGATTAGAGAGCCAATTTTCTTTTCGATTTTTCGTTGTTATCCGGTAAACAATTATCGTAGAAACCTGAAATTTCTAAACGTAAAAGGTATACGATTTTAAAAATATTCTGGCGTTTTTTTTTTTTTTTTTTTGTTGGTATTATGCGAATAAAAATTGTCTAGGTCCCGTTAAAGTGCTCGACGTTTGTATACAACAAACCAATTAACTCGTCGTCACCTAACCAATGAGAATTTTCGCAAATATACTCATATTATGCGATTCATCATCGGTATGTCGGATTCAATTCGCTGGCGGATTGAAAAATCAACTGAAAAATTACCATCGGCATCGTTTATAAGTAAAACCAATAAAATCGCCGTAACGCTGTGAAAATCTAAACATTTCGTGCATACGGAACCGCAACGCGCGGAAACCGTTTAAAAGTCGCGCGAGAAATCCGAGCCGAAAAGTAACCGACCGACGCCTCCCCGCCCCCACCCCCACCCCCCCACCCACCACCACCGGTTCCGGTTTTTCTGACGACCGGAATTTTTAGTTTACAGGGTACCCTATACTCCTGTCGAGGCCCGGGCGGATGAGTAGGACGGGGTACGGGACACGTCGACGGCTTAAGTGGCCTTGGCCGACTTCCTTCCGGCCCGTTTCCCCGTTATATATTATAACGCCGCCGTCGTGTGTGTCAACCTGAGCTAGCACGTGCTAGGTTTCTTCTATTATATTATACGTTCCTATTATATTATTATTATTATTATACGCCGTCAAAGCGTTTCCTACGGGCCCCGTTCTCAGCGATCGCGGGACATCCGATACAGCCCCGACTGTGGTGTGTACACACCTCAATATAATAATGGTAATACAGCGTGTCGCCTGATCGGTGACCGCCGCCTTAGATTATAACCGCGGGCGCAACTATGGGCGGTTTTGCTCTCGGTGTGAACACGCCGTTCTATCGGTTTACTGCGCTTATGACGACGCTCTCCACACCCTCGTGCGCTGCGAGGCGTTCGACGGGGACAGGGGGGCGCCTGGTCCGGAGGATCGCTCGTGTTGGAATCCCCAGACCGTTGGAGAGCCGTGGTCGACTTCGCCGTGACGGCCGTCGCGGAAAAGGAGTCGGGGCCGAACGGCAGCGCCAAGCCATCGACGCCGCCGCCGCCGTCGTTGATCGCGGCCCCGCAGACGCCAGACCGCCGGCCGTGGGGCCGGTAGGAAGTGTCCCCCCTTGCAAGTGTAAGGGCAGCAAGTGAGCTTCGGCCCGGCTACTGCCCATTGCCCGTGTAGGGTCGCGAAGCTCTGCGTACCAATTTATGTGAGCCCGCCCCGCCGAAGGGGAAAACGGATTTTTTTTTTTATATCTTGCACTTATTTGTATGCGTTCATTTTTAAATAAATGATGGCGACCCGCCTCCCGAAGTAGTGCCTCACGGCGGGGGTATTGCCGGTTCTAAGAGAAAAATAAAAAAAGATTTACTGCGCGTTTCACAGAACTAACTGTACGACTGCCCGTACTGCTGAGGCCATCCGCTCCGAACCACCGGGCTTTCGTAGGCGGCAGAAACGTCGCCCCCGCCCCCCGCCCCGGCCACATCGCAGGACATGCTCTGCGGTCCCGCGGACCTTCCGTCCCGGGAGACGGACCGCGGCGGGCACGACCGGCTCTCTCGGCCGCAGTGTTCCTATCGGACGGTTGAACGACATACTGCGTCGCAGGCCCGGCCCGATAACAGGACCAGGACGTTCCGGTTTACTAGACCGGCTGGTTCCGCGAACCTGGTCGCGAAAATCGTGAACAACAGCGTCAGTTAGGTTAAGATCACGACCTAAGGGGTCCTATGCCCAATACCAACTGCGGCCCGCATTTTTTTGCAAAAAAAAAAATAAAAAAATCTTAGTTCATCGTATAATATTTCGCTTTCGCTTCATACGCTCGCCGACCCGCAATTGGAAAATAAATCCATGTTCGTCTGTGGTGAGATTTTCTTCGCTTCAACGGCTCTATATAATGAACATTTAAAGTTTTTCTATTTCATCAACACAGTGTTATTTTCCGCCCCAACCAGCCAATAGCCAATCTATAAATTACTCGACTGTAAATAGTTATACTGATCGGTAACTACAACCAATAAAATTAAAAACTTTTAGAACTTTTAAATATCAACCGTTAACTTCTAATTCACACAATATTAATTTTCGGCTGCTGCAGTTATGGATTTTTAGTCATAGATCATTATCTAAAGAAACTTCTCAATCGATAACCCACTTAAGGGCTTTTTCTCTGGACTACCACATAGTTTCTCCAATTTTTCGCAGCCTTTTAAAAGTATTATTGATACAGTCTACAAAAAATGTCCAACGATAATATTATACACAAGGTGTCTCCAGGTGGTGTGCTCACTGAGAAGAAAATAATATCTACCGCTTAAATTGCGGAACTTAGGTAAGAACCAAAGAGAACAGTGATAATTTTAAACAAAAAGTATCAGATATAAAACTATTTGCCATCTAAAATAAAATCTAAACACGAAGAAAGTACTTAGGCCGAAAATATTATCGGTTGTGTTTATTCACGACCGGTTACGATTTTTAATCAATCACACAATCGTGTAATAGAACAAAGTAACAAAAAAAAACGAAATAATGTATACAAATATAGGTAAAACACGACCAAATATAAAAACATGTAAATGTCATTGATTACATATAGAGTATTTTAATAAAAGCTGAGAGGTTGGTAAAAAATACAAGACAACATAAAATTAGTTTTGTTTAATATTTAAAATAAAATAATATAATGTTGGTATAAAATATTATTTTTCTTAACTGGAATATAAAATCTCTTCTGATATAGTATGAGGGCCGTAGACGTTTTCTTGACTGTACAAAAGAAAACACACTTCTCTATTAGTTTGTTTGTTAATAGAAACACTAAACATTAAACCAACCAATGAGTATCGTACCTTTAGCAGTCGGTCGCTTAGGTTCACTTAACGTATTAATGTAATTATATTTAACTATTGAATTACAATGAACTTTTCATATGGAAACAGCCTCTCTTTTTATGAAATCAGGTAATTAAACTATTTGTAGGATAATATTTTACATACTAAATGTTTTAGGTAGTAAACAAAAATGATACTTACAAATAAAAATTAAAACTTAAGACTAAATGACGGTACTGCAGGAGCTCTTGGAATATTATTACCAATATGAAATCCTTCGTCTTCCTTAAGCTGTTTATATTCTCCACCGCCAGATGGTGGTTTCGGACTAGCTGCAGCAACTCTTCTAGTGCCACCTTCACTCTTGGCCGGCCATGTTGGAAACATTGCAGGATCTATGGCTAATGGCAACTCTGAGAAGTATTTATGTTTAAGTGCGTCTTCGGCTGTGACCCGTGTGCTCGGGTTGTACGTAAGCATTCTAGTAGTTTATAAGTTATAACAAAATGTATATAAGAAAAATAAATAAATAATAGTTGAAAACAAATTATCAAACTCACTTTCTCAGTAAATCGTATCCAATATCTGTTAAAATGCCATCTTTTGTAAATTTTCCTTTAAAATTAGCAGGAGGACAATCGGGCATTGACGCTTTTGTTACGAATGACAAACTCGAATATCCAGGCCACACTTTATCATTGGGGGTACCAAAGGTAGCAAATATTTTTTTCAACTGATCATACTCAGTTTTACCAGTAAATAGTGGTTCCATTAAAAGAAATTCAGCAAATATGCATCCCACAGACCAAATATCAATTGGTGTTGAATATTCCTAAAAATTAAATTGAAGTTTTTTTAAATTTGAATGGCAAATGTGAAATAAGACAAAATAATTTCATCTGATATTATAAAACAAGTTATTTTTTAACCATAACAATACAAAAAAAAAAAATCTCCATAACTAAAACCATACTAACCTTAGCCCCTAACAAAAGTTCAGGTGATCGATACCACAAAGTCACAACAATTGGTGTATACGATTTTAATGGAGAACCATATTCTCGAGCTAAACCAAAATCACCAACTTTTAAAATTCCTTTATGGCTTAAAAGTAAGTTTGAAGTTTTCAAATCTCTATGTAAAATCCAGTTATCGTGCAAATGTTCTACAGCCTTTAAAAGTTGTCCCATTAAACATTTTATTTCAGCTAGAAAATGAATAATGAATAACAATTAAATACAAATTATGTTCATCAACCAAAAGGTAATATTTCAAAATAATTTACCAGCTGTAAATGATTGTTTCTTTTGCCTCATTGTTTCCATTAAAGATTTCATGTCATGTTCGACATAATCCATGACTATAAAAATTTTATCCATGTTACTGCCTACAACAATTTCTTTCACCTTTACAATATTAGGATGTTGTGATTTTAATAGTGTGCTTATTTCTCTCAGTGAAGTGATTGGGAAACCTTCTTTCTCTTTTTCCATTTTCAATCGTTTCAAAGCCACTATTTGATCAGTTTGCTTTTCTTTGGCGCGGTAAACTACACCATATGTCCCTTCTTCAATTCTAAAAATTATAAATAAATAAATAAATAAATAAATAAATCAAATCAAATCAAATAATAAATAATTTGATTCGCAAATAACCTATTTAAGCATTGAAATTCTTCTACACTTCGACATCCTTGTAGTGCAGGCAAATACTTTAAGGGCGACAATGGAGGAGACGAATTTTTTTCTAAAGTGATATCCATCTGAATTTCAGTATCAACTTCTGGGGACTTTGATTCTTCTTTTAATGTGCCACTGCTACTAGATTTATTAGATTTTCCTAAAAAAAAAAAAGACATTTTTTTATTATTATTATTTGAGTGAAAAACACTGTATGAGTAATGGTATAGACCGAAATAGTTATAAAATATCACAGAAATATTATACAAGGTTATTCAAAATGATTCATCTGATTTAAAATCCTTACATATTTTATTTTTTTAGATTTAGAACAATATATTATACATTAGAAATAAAATAAAAATATGTAAAGTATAATTAATTGTAGTAATCAGAATTATTGTTTAATCGTGGAAGTAGCCAGGTTTGAAGCATTTCGAAATAAGATAACCATTTACAATAAAAAAAAAAAAAGGAGCCATAAACCTGTGTCGTTGATATGGCCACAGAACATATTAATTTTAGGTGAGTCACACTCGTGTTTGATTATGGCATGAGGGTTGTTCGTACTCCATATACGAATGGTATGACAGTTCACCTTACTATATTAACCACCTTATCCACTTAAGTGGAAGGTTGCTTCGTCACTAAAAACTAAGAGAGTAGCAAAATTTATGTTCTGCATAAAAATGCTAAATGAAAGTCGTTTTAATTTATCAGTTAGCTTTTAAGCCTGCAACAATTGCAACGTATATGGTTTCATAGTTTAAACGCCGTCTCAAAACATGCCGAACAGTTGTTTATGGAATTTCCAACTATCGACTTGCGCGGTTGGTTGATTTATACGGACTGCGCTGAAAACATTCTCCAATTCTTTCCACATTATCATTGAATGCACGAGGTCGGCCTATGATTTTTCTTTGCACAAACATCACAATTCTTCAAACACTGATTACTATTGACTAAGGCTCTGAGCAGTCGGTGCACTGATTCCATAACGATGACGAAAATCGTGTTGCACAGTTATTACCGATTCAAACTTTGAATATCGCAACACACAAAACGCTTTGTGCTGTTCGGTCGAAATATTTACGGAAACTAACTAATCGCCGTTAACGATAATTTTGAAATCATGAATTAATGACTTTCTAAAACTTGGGAATATTCTCTATTAATTGGTATATAATTTAATAAGATAAAATTTATAATTAACCATTTTATAGCTATTTAAAATCAGATGAATCATTCTGAATAACCCTGTTTTAGTTATCTTTAAACTTAACATACCACTAGATTGTGAACTTTTTGTAGACGAAGATGTTGAATCAGAACTATCGGTGTTATCACCCGAATCTTGACCCGATTCTTCAGATTCTTCTTCGTCCGATTTAGATTGAACCAATGGTGGAGTGAGTGAATTTTCTTCAGCTTTAGTTTTATTGTTTTCCTGTCCGTGATCTTCATTATCGATTTCAGGATCAGATGAAGAATCATTTGATAATACAACTAGATCAGGTACCATATCTGGTCCTATAACATAATATATACTCTTAAAATAAACAACACCATTAAAAAACAAAAACTCTATTGATAAATTATTTAAGGCCAGTGCTGGGACAATTATAACACCCTTAACACCCTTTGAAGTTTGAACACTATTAATTTTATATTTTGAATAATAAAATATATTTATATAAAATACAAACATAGGTACCTCATTAAATATATTTTTTTATTACATCACTCAAAATAATTTTAAAATTGAAATTAGAATGTTATGAGAGTATAATTTAACCCTTTCCATCCCAATGTTTTAATTTAATTTCTGTACAAGAAAAAGTGTTACCATTAGATACGACATCAAATTCTTTATATTAAATGGGTCCATTTAGAATCATTGAATAATTTTGTTTTAAGTTATATTCAATTAAATTTAGAATATCCAAATGGACCCATTTCCAGTGAGCTGGAAAGGGTTAAATCCCAACAAAAAAAAAACCCAGCCCTATTTAGAACTTAATAAAAAAAATAATATAATATTGTCTACCTTGTTCCATTGTTATTTCTTCATAAAATGCATAAAAACAAAATTAAGTTTCAATAATATACTTAAATTAAAATAATGTAGTATGTACTACGATTATACTTCACACTGCAACTTACGAGGTTGATCTAACATTTTATAGTACTGCTCAATATACTGGTCTCTTTCTCTATGAGATTTGCGGCTGTCTCTTTCGTCTTCTTCTCGTTTTTTCAGCTTGACATGTGCGTCTCTGGAATCACTATTGGCTGTATCTTTTTTTTGATGGTGTTTATAATCTGTAGTACGATATCGTTCTTCTTTTTCCATTTTCTTTTTTTGTAATAAATTCCTCAAATCATTTTCCTTTACAAATACAAAAATATAAATTAAAAAAAAAATCATTTTTGGCAATAAACAAATGAAAAATAATTAGTATGTCATATATTATTAAACTTTGTAGACTTTTAATTTATCTAATTAAATTGTTTTTTATTATTATTTATGATTAAGTATTAATTAAACATAAATATCTATTTGGCCTTAGGGTATTTGAAAAGTAACTTACCATTTAACTATTAATAATAGAGAATGTTTAGTTATATTTTTAAGTAATCAACTTCTATTAAAAATAGTTTTATATTTTCTTGATAACATCTGAACTACTAAATTTGTTTTGTAATATTTCTACAACAGTGTATCTAAATTTAAATTTTATTTCAATTTGTGAACAATAATGTAAGTAATAATAAATTGTCTATTAATATACCTTAAGCATTTCATCTCTGTGCGGCTTTTCGTGTTTTGAATGCTTGTCATGAACATAACCTCCTCTTTTTTTGTAACGTTCCCAATCGCCATTTTCAACTCTATCTAAATTTCTCGTATCTGTTTTGTAATAATCATCTTCCTTTTTGGCCCTTTTATTTCTCGTAGAAAGTTCATCATCTCTGAAATAATATAATGCATATTTCCGCTATAATTTAATTCCCAAGGTTTCATAATATTCAGATGTTATTAAATTTGCAATTTTTTAGTTTTTTTAAAGTTTTTTGGACAAAATGTATGATTTTCATAAGTGACAATAACAATGAGGTACAAAATATAAATATTACCGAGAATGTCTGTGTTTTCGATGACTGGAATGATGTTTTTTTGTTGGATCCTAAATACAAAAAAAAAAAATTAAAAAATTAGTTGTATGTTTATTAAAAGGCGTATAATTTTGTATAATATATGTATATATTACTTTGGAATGTTTATGATGACTGGTTGCTTTATGCCTTGATTTGTGAACTCTAGCTTGTGGCGGTTTTATTGTTAATGTATGATCTACAGCGATATCATCTTCATCTGTTACTCCACTAAATATATTTAAAATTTCTTTATCAATTGCATAAAACATTTACAGTGAAACCTCTATACAACATTATAATATACCACCTATGGGGAATGGCAATTTTTATGTTACAGAAGTAATGTGCAGGCGATCATTTGTATAGTGAAACACATCCAATCAGAGGATTCCTTTAAAAATATTATTTAAAGGAGTTTCCATGAATGGAATATCCATTATCCATAGAGGTTTCACTGTCTTAAAGGATTTATATTAAAATAAAATTATTAATTATTATTGGTTTTTACATTTTTTTAGGATGCAGTTTATCCTTTTGGGGTTTATCTTCTTTGTTAACCCTACACGATTAAAATATTTAGAAAATTAATTAACAATAAACCACAATCATATAATTTAATTAATATTATAACAATACACAATTTTATAGTAGGAAATTGGTTCCAATTTTCAACATTAAAAACATTTGTTTCATTTTATGACAAAGTGTTTCTATCAATTATAACATTGGGCATAAATGTTTATTAGTTATTGAATAGAATAATATGTAATTGTTAGTTCAAAAAAAAAAAAACTAGACAGCATTTTCTAAATATTCCGTAAAATAATGTAAACTGAATAGTTTAGAGCGCGCGTTTTATTTGGGTTTATTAAAAATGGAAAATAAAACAAATGCATAGGTACCAAACGTAATATCCGAAATCTTTAACTGTAATAACAAAACGGTTAGGGTTGTGTAATGAACTATGTAATTGTATAATAGATATACAGACAGCCTTAACAGTGTATTATAATCGTTGTTTATGTAAAACCATACGGAAAGGTTACCTGCTAGAATGCGAATTAGCGTCCATGATTTTTAACGCCGTTTGGTTTGAGTATTTATGGAGCACGGCAAATTAATGTTCTTCTCATTTCTACCGCAGAACACTGCGTCCGTGCGGGCGATGGCCGTCGAAATCTGTTAACGATAACCACACGCTAATGTGCACTACGACGGGCGATCAGATATTACTTCGTTTAAATTAAAATTATTCAATAAGTCGCGTGCGCAGGATGTGCCCCCGCGGTCGGTGGTTCTACGGATATTGTACAACTAATTGCCCACTGATCTCATGAACAACAGCCATCAATAATACGCCGAGCGGTTTTACTTACAGACGATTATTTTACCGTCGTAGCCCACAAACGCGACAACGCACTCCGTTAATATAATATAAAGTAAACAATGATTATAGAACATACTGATAACATAAACCTGAGTCGCCGGTAGATGGCGTTGTTTAGCAATAAACAATTATTATTTACAGTGACCGCCGTCGTTTTATCACAGTTATTATCATTAGTCGTTATTATTATTAATAATGTCGAACCGACGAACTTTCCAAATGGAAATAAATAATCCGGACAAAATGGGTAATTTTCGAATTCAAAATTTAGTTTTTCTAATCGTGCAATTGCGTTAATGAGTGTTTAAGCCAATTTCGGTGGTCCGCGCTTGTGGAGTTAAGATGAATTAATTGATCGAGTAAATCGTGTAACGATGAAAAATATTTTTTAATAATAAAAACACCAATTGATTTTTGATTGACTGTTCATAATGATCAAAAACAACTGGCCAAGAAAGTTTATAGATATTTTGATCCCCTTTTGCACAACGTATACATGTGAACACGCTTTGTCTACCTACTGTTACATGCAAATCAAATATCGTAATAGATTTAACATTGACGCTGATTTAAGAGTGAAATATCAAGCATGCAGCCGAACTTGAGCGAGATTATAAACAAAAAAAAGAAAGGTTTCACTCGTCTCATAAAGTTCGAAAATCAATGCAATAACTAATTTAAGTGACTTATAATTAAATTGGAAAAAGTAATTGCAATAATGTCGTATGTTAAATCAAATAAATCTCCTGGTATTGTATTTTTTGAGAAAAACCTGTATTTATATTATTACCAAAAAGGTATGTAAAATTAAAATATATAATAAAAAAAAAAAATTTATTTTTCATTTTCATAGTTTAACAAAATTGAAAAGTAAGTATTTACAAAAACGAGGTCTTCGGGCCATTTTAAGTTTTAGCTAAAGAGTCCGTGGCTTCATACCAATTGGGAACCACTAAGGGATCTAAGGGATGTTAATAATGTAAAATTTAACGTAATATATTTTATTGTTCTCTTATAATGGAATCGATGAAATTGGTATTATCATTATGTTTAGTGAATCACAATTGTATAAGTTTTCTTTTATTTTTGAAAATTCAGTTTAATTGTGTACCACAACGGTTAATATTATAACGTACGAACCTAATGATAAATTATTGATCGTGTTATTGGCACAATACCTGCCAAATATTAGTATTATATGAGTATTTCAAATACTATTTTATAATCGCTTACACGAAACGCGAAACTTCAAGTTTACAAATCTTTGATCAAGCCAATGTGGACCTATGGCCTCAAACTCTGGGGTAATGCAAACAAGTCAAACCTTAATAGAATCCAAACTCTCCAAAATATTTGTCTACGCGAAATCTCCAACGCCCCCCCGTATGTGTCCAACTTCTCGTTCTATTCGGATTTAAAAATCAAAACCGTTTTTGAAAAAGCTAACCACCTTCTATAAAAGTACCATTCAAAACTTCTTTATCATCCCAATCCACTTATATCAAATCTAGACACACTATCGATTCCTGGCAACCCACCGAGACGGCTAAAAAAGAAATTGGTGTAGAGACCTCCTGAGTAATTAATAAAAAGTAAATACAAATATTATCCACATCTTTAATCAAATCAAAATTCTTTAGGTAGTGTCATCACTGGGTGGCTTCTTCCTTCAAGCTTTATCATGTTATATATATATACTATTTTATCACATATTCTTATTGTGCTCTAGGGCACAGTTTGTATATAACACGTAAAAATAAAAAAAATAAAAAATAATCCCTTACACAGGTCAGGTTCTCTAATCTGGTAATCTTACCAGATTAGAGACCCCGGATTTAAGTTATCATTTAAACGTGTTTGTCTTGTGATTTCGAGTATCCGTAAATTAATACAGTACAAAGTACGATATACATTGTAATCGATTGACAACGATAAAATGTGCGTTTGTTTTCCCTTTTTTTTTTTTTGTTATTTTATACGTTCACTTAAATAAAAACAAAACCCCGTACAGAATCGAACAAACGAACCGTAGAATAATCATGATAAATATGTCTAACCGTGGTTACCCACGTGCATCGTGTTCTGTGGTATCGCGCGATAACGACCGTTCTATGGTTCGGGTGATAAGACAGCACGCGTTCTAATGTTGCAAGTGTTTTCACCAGATTAAAAAATGTCAACCGTTTTCGCCGGTGGTCCGTACCCGGTGCGTTACTCTTAAGTGCCGCCTGGACGTAGACACGAGATTAACGTCCGGGTCAGACATGGCAAAACCGCGACGGTCGACGGGACCGGTCAACAAATTTCGCACGTGCAACGTCTGCCTGTCGACGTTGTACTATACCGATCTGGAGGCTCATTTCTCCGAGAACTGTCCGCCGACCGCGGAGAATTGGTCTCAGGCCTACATCAGCGGAACTCGTCTTTACTCGTACGCGAAACTCTACACAAAATGTTCGTTAAATCATTTTCCCGTTGAAAACAATTTAATATTATCCTTTACGATTATTTTGTAGATGACGAATACGCGGTGGACGACGACTGTGTCGTCGTGCCCATAGGAGCCATTCAGTTGTGCGGCTTCGTGCTCGGCGAACCGGTGATCGTGAGGTGTGGCTCTAAAACCTTCGTAAAACACATTTGGCCGTCGGACGATTTATCTCTTTCAAAAGTGTACTTCCCCAAAAAAGGTTGTTACTCTGCACTAGGTTTTGTTCATAATTTCATGTTTTTTTTTTTTTCCATTCATCAATATTTATATTATTACAGTTCTCACGGATGAATTAAATCAGTCGGAATGTATTTCTGTAGAAAGATTTAAAAATGAGCCTAGCGAAGCTCAACAAGTTGAAATATCTTTATCTACCTATATTCGGTTACTGAGCAAAGAATTTGTACGTCATTTGTTGACTCACATTTCCAATACATACGAAGGACGAATCATCAAGTGTTCTGACCTTTTGTGTTTTGAATTTTATGGACGTAATCTCTCTTTAGAAATCTGCAAAATTCAAACGTTTGCCAATATTGGACTTGACGAACAATTAGAAAATATGAATATTAATGATGATGAAGAACAATATTTTCATATTTCGTCTTCTACTACTTGGAGTATAGAAAATGATTCCAATGAAGATAACGTAAATTACCCTTTATCCAATGTTGGTGGATTATCTGATATCTATGAAAAAGTAATTGAGACTATAGAAAAATCAAAAAATCAAAGTAAGTATAGGTAATAGAGTGCCAGTGTACAAGCCTAATAGCCATATTTTATGTAAACTTTTGTTTCTTAGACGTGTGCGGCATACTTTTATATGGTATTTCTGGAACCGGAAAAACATTGTTAGCAAATACAATTGCATGTTCATTAAAAAGACACGTGGTCGAAATTAAAACCTGGGATATTTTAAGCAATATATACGGAGAGACGGAAACCAAACTGAAATTGTATTTTGAAGAAGCAATTATTAATTCACCCAGTGTTATACTAATCGATAAACTCGAAAACTTAAGTAAATCATACAATTCATCAGATCTCCAAAGAAGAGTTATTAATACATTAGAAGCTCTTTTCAGTCTATTAAAGTCTACAAAACATAAAGGAGTCGCTATAATAGGTACTACTAGCAATTTAAATTCTGTCGATGGCAATTTACGTAGACCAGGAAGGTGTGTTTAAAATAATACAAATTTATTGCACTGAAAATAATTTTAATATGTATTATATTTAAAAAACAATTTTTTACTTTAAATTTAGATTTGATTATGAGATTGAATTAAGGATTCCTAATGAAATTAATCGTAAAGATATCTTAACCAAACAATTATCACACTTTAAACATGAAATAAGTGAAGAAGAAATAGGTTCAATTGCATTTCAAGCTCAAGGATTTGTGGGAGCTGATTTGTTGGCTATAGTTAACCATGCACTCACTGAAGCTGCGATAAAAAACAAAAATGTCACATACAATAATCTTTGTAACGCTGTTAAACAAGTAAAACCATCGGCTATTAAAGAAGTATCAATCCAAGTGCCTAATGTAAGTTTTTATTACAAGTCATTAAAACTTTACCTGTGCTAAAACCCTATTTGTTATTATTATAGGTTAAATGGACAGATATAGGTGGCCAAGAAGATATAAAATTAAAACTTAAACAAGTTGTTGAATGGCCCCTTAAACATCCGGAAGCTTTTAAACGTATGGGTATTACTCCTCCCCGCGGTGTATTACTATATGGACCTCCTGGTTGTTCTAAAACTATGATTGCCAAAGCTGTGGCAACTGAGAGCCACTTTAATTTTATTTCGGTCAAAGGACCAGAACTTTTCAATAAGTATGTTGGAGAATCTGAACGTGCTGTTCGAGAAACTTTTGTACGAGCTAGAAATGTGTCTCCTTGTGTAGTGTTTTTTGATGAGTTGGATGGTATAGCTGGTGAACGAGGTATAGGAAACAGTGATTCTAGTGGGGTTCAATCAAGAGTTTTGGCCCAGTTACTGACAGAGATGGATGGAATTAAACCCCTAGGAAACGTCACAATTTTGGCTGCGACCAATAGGCCAGATTTAATTGATTCTGTAATTATATATATATATATAATTTTTGACATTTGTTTAAATTATAATAATAATTATTTTCAATTTTTATTAGGCTCTTTTGAGACCTGGAAGATTGGATCGTAAAATTTATGTTCCATTAGCAGATAGCAAAACGCGTTTCGAAATATTTAAACTCAAACTTTCAAAAATGCCTACCTCAACTGACGTAGATATCAATAAATTGGTCGAATTCTCTGAAAACTATTCCGGCGCAGAAGTATGTTTAATCTCATATTCATATAATATTTATTTAAAAAATACAATATAAATATTTTTTATTAAAAGGTAGTAGCAATCTGCCACGAAGCTTCATTAAAAGCTATGGAAGAAGATATAAATGCAAAGAAAGTAGAAATGCGTCATTTCGAAGTAACATTTGAATTATTTCCTCCTCAAACACCATTGTGGTTATTAAAAATATATGATAAATTTTCTGGAATCCAAAAGTAACAAAACAATTTTTATTCGTTAAAATTAATTTCATAGAAATAATCATTTTTAAGAGCTTAATGCTTATATAATAATTAATGTAACAATTTATGAGACAGTGTGACATAGGGAAGAGGCATACAAGGGTAGGGGAATCTAGACTACATTAATGGAATGTCCTTCACTATGGCAGTCAACAGTGTTTTTTCAGTCGAATTTGTCTCTCAGTTTTCCTTTGAATAATACAGGCAGTAATGACAAGGTGGCGAATACTGCTAAAAGTAATATGGAAGACCATGACCACAAATTGGTAGTGGAAGTGAGCTCATGTAAAGTTTTTCCAGCCTGTACAGCCAATACAGATGGAACTGCTACTCCTAGAATTAAAAAAATATATATATATATTCCAAAATGATTATATTAGATATAGGTAAAAATATTATAAATATTCAAATTTTTATCAGTTGAATTGTTGTTGAGGCTAGGTTACTTATTTGAATTCCATCTGAATTTCAATGAACTCGCTAGACCCAACTTATATTATCAAATATGATTCTTACCAACTCAATCTCGTATATAAATATATATATACTGTTTGCCTCTCAAATACCATTTTTGATAATTAGTATTATCAAATAATATACTTGCACTTTGTTTTAAAAGTGTAACAATAATGTTAAAATTATGTATTTATTTAAAATACTGATATAAATATATTTTTTTTGTTTAATTCATGTTAATATTTTTCTTTAATAAGTTTATTTATTCATTAATAAGAATGTAATTAGTGTACAGTATTATTTGTAAATTTGATATCCAATATTTATAAAAGTTCTAATTTTTGATAATAAAACTTATGTTAATTAATATTGTTGAAGTTATTTAAATATTTGATATGATATCTGTTTTCTTTTTTTATCTTTTAAGATATATTACTTTAGGTAAATAAATGGTATTCATACCATCTAATCAATATACCCTTTATTAATTTGATTAACTAGTTATTAATAAAACAACTTAACCAAATTATATTTTATTGCTTAAAAAAAGCTAAGTTTTTATATAAAAATTATTCAATGTAAGTAAAATGACTTAAAGCCATTAATGTTTCTATACAAAATAATGTAAATACTAAAAACTCATCAAGATTAAAAGTATTAAAAAACTTGGTGTTATAATTACTTCAAATATTTGTTTAAATCTTATGAAAAATTATGAAAATTACTGGTCTGTGATGGAAAATTAGTCACTCTGTATGTATAGTAAATAAATCTATGTTTTACATGTTAAATGATAGTTAAATATTTTACCAAAAAATGTTCCTGCCCAAAATGGTATCAGCGGAACGTCGACCAAAGGGGCACATACATTTATAAACCAGTTGGGCAAAAATGGAGTTATTCGTAGAAACATAATATAACTAAACATATTGTCATTGTGTTTTTTTACCTGGCAACAAAAAAAAAACAACATATTATTTAATTATTCAAATTTACTGCACATATTTTATTCACTTACTAAATTTGCATAAGACTTAATTCTGTCTGGGAAGTATCTGTAGGCTAATCTTCTTCCAATTGTCATAGATAATAGGTAACAGAAGCATGCGCCCATCGCTGAGCAGAAACAGATGATCCCTAATGCTAATAAAAATGGATATAGAAATCCACATAAAATTGACAGCGATATTGAACCAGGTATTGCAAATGTCTGCAAACTATATTTTTGGTTAACAGTTAAGGCAAAATGTATAAAATGTAAAAATGTCAATAATTTAGTTATCTGTTAATATTTCATTTAAAATGAATTAAAAGGATACAATATATAACAGAATAAAATTGACGTGAATACTTGAGTGTAATATGTGTCCTTGTAATGTTCCAAAACGTTTCCTAAATTCTGTGCGTCTTTAATATTAAATGGAATTTTAATATACTGTTTTTCTTCTCTGAGAACAATATATATTACATTATAAAGATTTACTTTTATTACAATCATTAATATGTAGGTATTGCTTACTCTGTCAACTTTGGGAAGTTATAATACAAATACACTAAAGTTAGTAACGACCCTAAAAATATAACCACTAAAGTAACTACCGCTTTTGTGGTAGACATTGTTTGATCGTTTTCCACCTTTGTTGGTTTAATCGACATAGTTTCATCCACAGTAGACGACATAGACACTGAAATCGAATAATAATAAAATAATGTCATTTAATCAATATTTTTTTATTGATTTTTCTTTTTTTCAGATGAATGAAGTTGTTATTATTTGCATCGAAATTGTTATTAATATATTATAATACACGGTATGTATATATATATATATATATATATATATATATATATATATTCACAAGTTACTATAGTAACCAGTTGATTTTTCTATACTATTATCGTTACTTAATAAATGTGTAATTACCCGATTCGTTTTGTACACCTTGATGGTCGGCCATATTTTGTTGTTGTGTTATATGACCTAATAATACAATTAATACTAATATTAGTTACCGGCTTTTAATAGATAAACGAGGGGGGGTGTGTGTGTGAAATAAAAATACTATTTTACAATCGACGGCATTGTTTTACTATTTTTGAGATTATTCTTGGACTGCGGAGGTTTACATAGCATGATCTCGTTTTAAACTCGATATATTGTTGTTTTCGGATTGACAATTGTATGATAAACGATAATGCAGAGCGTAGTAGTCCGATTTCGACGTTATCACACGAATGCGCGTCGTTCCCTGAACCAAAATATTGTTTGATAAGAAAATGCACAATTTCCGTTTCGCGTTGTGCGTGTAATGATTATATTTTGCGAAATAAGAAATTGCGATTTCACGTTCGCCTGTTGACGACCGCTGGAACGTCCGCGCGGTTTTGCGCGTGTCCGAGCAACCAGACTCGACAAAATGTAAAATACCGACGCGACGATTACGAATACCTTATCACACCGAGACCGTGGACCCGAACTATTGGAACCTATACTCGCGTCTGATGTGGCATTTTTTTTTTCTATTCCTAGTCGCACAAAAACGAATATAACGTTCAATTGTATAGTACCTATTGGCTGTGTTCGTGCGAACGTATTTACGGGTTCTGTACGACGGAAAACATGAACCGCAAGAGGTGGGTCGTGCGCAATAATACAGACGAAGCGCTGGGGATTAGTCCCGAAGACTGGGAGGAGGAGACCCGTGCCAAACGGTTCGATAGATGGTTACCGTTCGTCTCGTCCCTGGCACGCGTTATCACTGGTGTACCCGGCTGAATATTCCGTCCGGTTCCACGAGTCCTTCTTTTTTTTTTTTCTTTTCTTTTTATTTATCTTTTGCGGGATTAGTAGCGGTGGGATCAAAGTGTTCGTACCGGTCCCGTCTGGGACACCTACAGGAAATGCAGACAAATCCGGTCGGACTGCCGCCTATACGGGGACGGGCGATTTGTACCGCTCACTATTATTTGTTGTCCAACGTACGCCAAATCGATTAATCCCGAATTTTCCCGTCGAACCGTACCACGAGAGACAAACACTCGGATTTTAATTCCGATAACTTCCAGCCACGATCACGAATGGTAATGCGGTGGTTTGCCTACCGTAAACTATTTCCGTGTACGAGAACGGCGTTCGTGAACACAACCTAACGTTTAAAAACACCCAATCCGTTGCTAGGCGACTGGATAAAACATTTCACCCGTGGCGTTTTAATTGATTGATTACAATTAATCGAAAACTAATCGTTTGGCGTCTCTATGCTTATAATTATAAAATAAAACGCATCGCATTGTCGGTTCTGTAAATAATATATTGCTCAATAGGTACCCGCCGGTACCACTCGAGTAATTCCGATTGAAATTCATCAAGTGGGTACCTATATTTTACAACCTTGGTGAACAGGTGCCTCAAATAATAAATGGAGGTTAATTCTAATTACACGTTTCCTGTTCGTATTTCATTTAAATTGCACGATGGGAAATATTTAATAAAAATATATATATATATAACCACAGTAGATCAAAAATGTCTATTATGAACATATATACGTATTTTCTCGGTTAAATTCTCGTCGACTAGCAGGTTGTTGCGTTTAAAATTATTTTTTATTTACTTTGTTCGCATCTCTCTCTCTTGACTGCGATTTTTATGATTGCCTACCTAATTATATGACGGTTACCTTCGCGTTTTTTGATTTTTATTAGGCATGTTAATGATTGTGCACGTATCATTTACTATGGGTTATATTATAATACGACGGATATTCATTAAAAAAAAATTGTCACTCAGTTTGACGAATCTTTTTTAATTATTTTTCAATTATCACTAGGTGGATACCTAATACGGTTAACATTTTATTATATAAGAATTTATCGGTATATACTACGTACGTTAACAATTGCAATTGTTATTAATACTATTGTGTAATGAAATTTTGTAGAACGTACCGTCATCTATTATAGGACCATTAATCGAATTGACTATTTGAATATCATTGATGCCAATCTGATGAACTGTACAACTGGCAGCTAGGTCTGACGTTGAAAATTCCATTTCTAGTCGATTTGGATAATGATTTAAATTCGGTATTAAAACGTGCACCTATTCGTTTTAGGTATACCGAAACAACTGAATCGACTAATATATGTAATACTATCGTAAGAGTTGCACAAATCCACACGGTCAGTATCTAAATTGATTCCAACTGAATGTACAATGATTGTTATATTAAATTATAACTACTATAAAATTGCAACTAAATTAGTGTTTTACTATTTTGAACAGTGCTCTCTATTGTTAAGTATATATATATATTCTATAAAGTCAATGATTAATATTTTTTTTTAAATAATTTATAGTCGCTATACAGAGTGATTCTACAGTAATTATTTATTCGACTAGAATTGACGAAAACAAATGGCACGCGATTCGTTTAATTTAATATGGAATAACTGATTTCAACGTAGGTAATTGAATGTATTGAGGAAGCAGAATTAATATTATTATCGCTTTGTGCGAATATGAAATTGCAATCACACAAACGCTGTACAGTACGAACGGGCCTATTATACATTCGTGCTGCATACGGGTCGCTAAGAGCACCGTACCTTTAAATTATTTATCTGTAAACTTTAGACTTTAGGCATTCAACAGGCTGATAACATAATATATGATATATAATAATACATAATATATCTGTTATGCAATACACGGGTATACCGCGGTAATTTATAATGTACTCGATAGCGTTGAATAATATGTCGGCAACATATTTGAGTAATGAAAAACCCATTGAACCTCGTAGAACCGTTTTCAGGTGTACGTATTCAAAAAGTAGAACTTTTGACAACAATAAAATGGCTAAATATTGTAATTTATTTTACTATTATAATTTAAATTATTTTTCGAACCTAAGTGTTAAGTATATTAGGTAACATATGATATTTGAATAGCTATGTATATATATATATATATATATATATATATATATATATATATATATATATATATATATATATATCGAAGCATAAAACATTATTATATTTTATAATATTAATTTATTATCCGTGAATAATTGATTAATATAATAGTTGAGCCTTTAGTTAATCTTATAGTCACGATTGAAATTATCATAAGTAACTAATTTAACAATTAAATAAATGTCCATTGATTAATTAAAGTATTGTTTAATTATTATCCCATTACCACTGGTGGTCAATAAATTTAGCAGTTCAGCAGTAAAAATGTTCATGGATTAACAAACAAATATTTCAGCCTTTTATTTAAATTTTATATTTTTGTACAGACATATTTGTAATATTTTAACTAAATAAAAAAAAAAAACTATACCTACCTACTTAATACTAGAGTTGTAAATTATATATATACAAAATATATATGTATAAAAAACAATTTGTTACCTAGATGAGTTGGTTCAAATAGTTACCTATAACATCATTTATAAAAAAATTTTCGACATGACAGGAAGTAGATACATACTATTAGAATTTCAAGTCACGTTGATGGCAATGTACATTTTTCGCAAATTTAATGCGGAATTTGCTATTTTTTTTATAAACATTGTGCTCATTAGTCAAATTTGTCCCTTATTTTCGCCTTGTATAGAATAGGCAGTAACGAAAGGATAGCAAACGTTACTAAAAGTAAAATTGAAGGCCACGACCATAAGTCGGAGAAAGAATTTAAATCTTTTAAAGTTTTTCCAGCTTGTATAGCCAATCCGGATGGCACTGCTACACCTGAAAAAAATGTTATGAGATTGAGAACTGAAATCACAAAAGACGTAAGATTATTTATTTGTGCTCGTCAATTTATCGTTGAATATTTAATTTGAATGTTCACACTTATTGTACGATATACATCCTAGTATCTTATAATTTCAGTTTAATATACCATACATTAAGAGGACACCGGACCGGACTTTGCCTTCCCTGTATATCTAACGGGCAATATAGCAAAAATGTATTTTCGTTCGGTTAAAATGTTATAGAGAACAAAAAAAACACAATCTAATAAATAAACGCATTATTATTATTATTATTATTTTTAATTTTAAGTGTAAATAGATTGTCTGGGAAATAGATATCAAAAAACCCCTCTTTGAAAACATTGTAAATGTTGTCGTTTTTAATTTGGTGAAATAATGTTTGTTCCAAGCCTATTAGAGCCCCGATTACTTCCTACTGGAAGTACGAAAATACATTTTTGACCGAAATCTAAATTCGTTACAGAATAACCTAGGTGGGTATTTTAAAAAATAAAATAAAAACATGTTGAAAATAAAATTTGTTAAATATTTACCAATAAACGTTCCTGTCCAAAACGGCAATAACGGAACATCGACTAATGGAGCGCATATGTTTATAAGCAAACTGGGAAAAAATGGAATTATTCGCCAAAACATAACGACATAGAGCACGTTGTCTTCGTGTTTTTTCACCTGGGGAAAAAAAAAAAAATAAATAAATAAATTATAGTAATATCTATAATTTATACACGTTTATTATTACGGATGTTCGTACTTACTAAATCCGCGTACGACTTGATCTTGTCCGGGAAATACGCGTACGCCAATTTCCTTCCGACCGCCAACGACAACAAGTAGCAGAATGTTGATCCCATTGCTGTACAAAAACATATCATCCCCAACGCTAAGAAAAACGGATATAGAAATCCGCACAATATTGATAATGGAAACGAACCGGGTATCGCAAACGTGTGCAAACTAATGTCAATTCGAACGATATAATATTATAGTCAAGGTAAATATAACGATTTTTCCAGCGAATTGTTAATACTGTTAAATGTTAATAAATCCGAACGTATTCGAATAAGGATACAATATGTAGCATAATGAAATCGTCAACAATACTAGAACGTGGTGCGTATCCTTGTAGTCTTTCAACACTTTACCCAATTTCTGCGCGTCTTCGATACTAAACGGAATTTTAATATATTTTTTTTCATCGCTTGAAACGGATATAACAAAATATCACTACGTTAGTTTCATTACAACCGAACAGGTATAATTATAGATCATTGGTTCTACTTACTCTGTAAACTCTGGGAAATTACGATACAAATACACTAAAAAAGCCAGTGAAGACGCTAAAAATATAATCGTCAATATAATCACTGCATTCCGTATGGACATCGATTTATCGTTTTCTTCCTTAATTTCCGATGTACACGTGAAATCGTCCATTACAGTTACTGTAATCAAATTATCATATGGTGTAAAACATATTGGCATAGGTATTGCAATTATATAATATATATGTATGTCACCAAATAATAATAATAATAATAATAAAAAAAAAAATTATATATGTAAATTACCAGATACGTTTTGTATATCTTGCTTTTCTCGGGCAATTGTGCTTTGTAATGGTTGTATCATACTAGCTGTTAAAAAATATAAATGATATATTTGTATTTATTATTTAGGGTACCTATAATATTATTTCAATATCATGTTTGTTCGAGGGTCCGTAGAGTTTTTTCTTTTTTTTTTAATAGGTACCTACGCCATTATATAATTTTTAAGTATGGCAAAAAAGTGATTTATAAAATATGATAACGATATTGGGACAAAATTCAATATAATTTTTTAAAAGATTCGTTTGATCAAATCAACAACTAATCGAAAATAAAATCCTAAAGCTTTATGAGTTACGGTTATTGCTAATAAAATTGTTTTTCGATCTTAATACATATATTTTCTTGGCTAATATTGTTCTATATATATATTAATAAATATTTCTGTACGGTGTACACGAACAATTATTATTAACATAATTATTAATTTGATTAAATAATTCGTTAGATACGCAATTATTTTATTACAAATGTACGACAATGACATTCGTTTACAAACGAATTTATTATTCATTTATCTAAATAACTGTATTGAAAAATATTTTTTAGGTGATCAAAAAATAATGGGGTTTTCAATATAACGAAAAATATATTAAATTAAGTATATATATATATATATTGTAAACTGTTATTATTTATTATTAACGTAGGTTTGTTGGTGTTATTTTAATGAATGTAATCGTTGCAATTATATTTTACTATTTTATTTCGTACTTCGGTTTCACACAATGTATCGATATTTGATTCGCAATAATAGGTACGTTAAATATTTAACTATAGAATCTCAATTTTTAAAGTTTTTCAGCTTGCCCGCCATCTTCTCGTCTACGAACAACCAAGCATTCTGTTTTGTCTGCGTTAATATGGAGACCCATTTTTTTTCCCCCGCTTAATTTATAAGTTATTTTTGCCTATACGGTCCAACAGTAAAACAATAAACGTGGTGTGTATGCACACCGATATAACGTAACCAACTGCGGTTATTAATATTATTCGCTTTCGTAATATCGAAGCAAATACTATAAACTACCTTATTATCAATTAGATCAGCGAGCTAATCAAAGTATAATCGAATGTGTTAATATTAGAACTCCGGAGAAAATATCCATTAATAAAATAATGGAATGAGATTCAATCGCAGTCTATTATTAATTTTATATCCACCACGTTATTGTACTGTACAATTGTAGAAGTCTTACGATATTTGTGAAAATAGTAATTATAATAATTATCTATTAATTATGTAGTGACAATAAATATGTAAAAAAAAGCCGATATACTTCGCACCGGGAACCAAACCAATAAAGTAATTTAGAAACAATAGGTTAAATATTTTCTCGGGCGGGTCAATTTTCCTACAAAAATATATGCGAAAACGATTCCGAGCGAAGTTCGGTTAAACATGTTTTGATAAATTTAAATTGTAAATTGTATCTACAGAATATACTAACATAGTTCGTGATTTCACAAATTTGAACATAAATTATAACAAAAACAAAATTAAGAATAACAAAAAACGTTTTTGTATAAATATTCCCGATTTTTATTGGATTAACATTGATTTTTTTGTCATATATTCATATTTTATCTTTATATTAGTTAAAAAATTCATTAGATTATTAGGAATTCCCGGGTGTTGCGATATTTTTTTTATTTTAATCAACTGTATATGTCGGTGGTATGTGTTATAAATTGTATTAGTCAAAACAGTTGATACGAAAATATTTGGCATTAGTTCCGTGTAGTTATAAATATAATAACCTAAACCCACAACGTGATTGTTTGACAATTTTTCGCCCACCGCAATTTTCACATATATACAATATATATATATATATTAACCATACAACAAAAATGTTAAAACATTATAAACGTTCTATATATTGCCAAATATTCGTATCTTAAGTGGGACACGATAGTTCAAAATTCGATCAATTACTCATAAATTCCCTCCTAAATCTATATTAACATAATACGATTGAAAAAAATTCGATACAAAGTGCACTTACCTAAAATTTTATTATAATTGTTACAATGCTATAGTGGCGGCCATCTACCGCGCAACGAGTGTGACACGCCTCCCCCTCCATTATTGAAATGCCACCTGATCGAAATTCGAAAACGTCAGAGGTTCTGATCTGGTAGAAAATATTCGATTTTTATCCATAAGGAAGAGGACGGACGGGTAATTTCAAAAAATAAAAAAAATTGACCTTCCTAAATTACCAACTAAATTCAATATATGCAAGAAAAAAAGCACCTACGCCATCTATGTCTTTAAGTAAAACAAGTACGGTTGAAAAATCGAAAATCGGACATCAGGAGTTCAGATGGTGCGTGTGGGACCAGGGTCGGCTCGAAGGCAGTTGATCGCGTGGCAAATATATTCGTTAAAGAACAAACATACTAAATGCATTATCAATATACTCAAGAGCATCTATATAATATGTCCTATATGCATTGTGTGCACTGTGTACTGGCTGTAAGTTGTCTTTTTTTTTGTTTGTATTTGTTCAAATTAAATAAATTCGTGTATGGTAAATATACCGTATACATAACATGTTTGTCTCAGCCTCGAACATTTATTAAAACAAACAAAAAAATCACGATATAGGCCCCGTAAAATTGACTACACGTGGCCTCGACAATTTCCAAGCCGACCCTGACAACACTATATCAGTTTAATCTAGTATAATTTTAAAGAACATACCATCGATGTTTGTCGTATCGTGTACCGAATTGTTCATTAGTGGACCGCAGTCAATCCGAACAGCTATTGAACAATCGTCTATGTCCAACGTTAAACATTCCTGTTGGATTTGAAACGGATCGGGATCACATTTGCAACCAGTCGTATTCATATCCATAATAATAATAATTACAATCGAGATTATTTAAGTATAAGTATTAAATAACCGAAGAAAACGTAAAAAAAAAAAAAAATTAAAAATAATTAATGATTAATAAAACGATATTACAGTCGGACAACGTTGTATCGTATCGAGCCGTATTATAACTACTATTCAAATGCAAAATGTTTGCAGATGACTACTAGATAATAATGACGTCGTACCGTATGTATAATAAAATAGTTGCAATTTATAATTTGTTTTTCCGGGTTTTAATAAATACTATTCTGATATTGAAACGATTGTAAATTAAAAAAAATAAAATTGTAAGCATTGTAATTAACACAGTAATCTATCAAACTATACAAAGTGTTTCACGATAATTTAACATTTAGTACCTACCGTTAAACATAAAATAAAGCAGCTAGAATATTAAAATTAGGTTGTTTTTGTTTTAGGTTCTGAACGTAGCCTAGCGTGTATGTATTGATTTTACTATTATGTGTGCTTATTATTTATTTATTTATTTATTTTTTTATTTTTACGTTTGTGAACCATTTTTCTATTAAAAATCTTGCTCATCATGATCATTAATTTCAAGGTATGTCACTGGTAGGCAATTTTGTCTACTTGGTTTACCGAGAAAGTCATTTTTTTTTTATATTCATTGTAATTTTCTTAATAAGTGGAAAAACCCGGAAAAAACGTAGGAAAATCAGGACTATATACACTCAAAACGGTTTCTGTTTTTATTTTATTTATTGTAATTCAGTGAAAAATAATCGTAGATACTTGAAACTTTCACCAAATATTTAATATTAGTAGGTAAATCTTCTGGCATCATATGAGTTATTAATAGCTATTTTTAATTGTCAAGTTTTTTTTTGTTTTATGAGAATAAAAATGTTTTTAAAAAAAAAAAAAAAATATTTTTCCTTGCTCGTTGGACAGTCTGTTTATAAGTATTAATGTGTATAACATTATAAATGTATAATTTTTTTATTTTAATTCGTACGCGTTAGGATTACTTTATTTTTATAATTGGTCTTACATAATATAAGTAAAAGTAAAAAAATACAGGTAGGTAATTATATATTTTAGAATCTGAGTGTGGCAAAGAAGCAACCCAATTAATTTGATTAAGTTATGTTTTTTTATGGAAATAAAAATAAAATAAACTCCGGTTTTGTCATGTCATGCCTTAAGAGATGCAATTATTTTGCTGGGTGGTACGTTATTTGATAAAAATGTTTCTATATTTCCAACAGTTTTTCCAAACAAATTTTAATAAACTGACAAGTCTGACGCTAAATGTCAATACGTTAATTTATTTTCGTTAATTTCTGGGTTCCCATTTGGCTAGAATAGGAGAGAACAAACACGACTAATACTATAACCTTTACGAGTTAGTCGAGCTCGGTTCAGAATCGTTTTTCGATTGTAATGCTACATTGTCGCTCTTTGCAGTACTATAAACGAAGTCGCTCTACAAGCTCTACAGTCTGTATTCTATACAATCTAAACTCCTCACCTATAACACTGTCCTACCCGTGTACGGTTAGGGCCCATGGCAATGGTGCGTATTTTTTAATATCATAAACGTCTCATAAAGATCATGTTGTTGTATAAACTGCTCGAAGGAAAAACGTTTTTGTCGTAGGATATAAAATGTTTATACGTTTGGAAATAATTTCTATACTGATAGGTAATCATATATACGACTATAGTCTAAATGATGGATAACATTATTATTACGATTAAAATATTGTACAATCAAAACTTACCGAAATCGGGCGAATCATTTAAATAACCATCGTTTAAATCGTTTATTGTGAGTCATTTGTAGTTTCGTACGAAAACAGTTCAGATGTGATATACATGATCCGAACCAGTGATCGATTCTTTAAAATCGACGGAATGCGTAGTGCTTTAGTGTTTACCTAATTATATGTGTAATATCGCGTTCGAGCGTTACTGTTTTACATCCAAACAGTATTTAAATCAACCAACTGTAAGTGTATATACCGTTACAGTTGGCAGGTACACACAGGTATAGTTAACACGTCTGCAGTCCACACAAACACAACTAAGCACTGTTTATTCAAGGGCATTATGTTATATAGTAGCAGTTAGTAAAACTTAAAAACATATGACTAATAAAAAATTTTTTTTTTAAAAATGTATATATTTCACGTGTGCGCTTCATATAATTATAGTTATCTGTGTCAAATTAAACAATGACTGATTACCGCAATACGTGTACATTTATCTAACGATAAAAAAAAAAAGAAAATATATATATATTATAAAAAGATACTGCTCCATGGTGGGCCACTGTTGTAGGTGCGAAGTCGGGAAGGCAGGGTAATTTTATTCATATCTGTGCATAACGATGTGCAGTCGTTGCTAACGATTCCGTATGATGTTTTGTTAATCATTTATTTGAAATTCCGTCAAAATATTTTATTTACTCATTTTTGTTTTAAACATTTTATACGGTTTTTCGGATTTCCCACCACTGTTAAGCAAATTACAAGGAATGTACCAAAGGTATAGGTACGAATTATAGAAAATTTGTCATCAGAAATCAAAACTGGGCAGTCAATTCATTTTTTTGACTAGTTTAAGTTCAGTTATTCCGAAGAAGAAAATAACTTAGCTAAGTTAATTTTATAATATATACGAATTTGAGTAACTAAGCTAAATTATAAATTTTGAGGAAAATAACTTGAGTCGAGTTAAAAGTTAAAAATTAAGTTAATTTGTTTTAGTAATTACCCGTAACTACACTCGAAAACGTATTTTGTACTCTAATACCTATTTACTTTTATGTATTAATGATATTCAAGGAAAAATACGTAATTTTCATTAAAAAATAAACGCAAAACACATAGGTTACAGGATTTTTTTTACAAAAAAATGCGTAAATAACATACATCTTAACAAAATAAATAAATTAGGTTAATATCAGTGGCGAGATGATAATGTTTTTAAGGGGCCTCGGCTCCATCAAAATTGTGGAGGGTGGCTGGGTGGGTTGGGTATGACCAGATAGATATTTTTTTTTTCAAAGTTTCACTCCGGAAAAAACTCGTCCCAATATTCAAATAAATCGTTTCATACATTTTTTTACTTTAAGTTCTTCTTTATATTTTTTATAAATTATTTTCATACAATGAATCAAATCAAAAACTACATGCTTTGTCCAACGGAAAGGATTTTATGATATTCAAATATGGGAGGGACTTGTTCGGTGGTCCAAGTCAAATTGTTTGGCGTTTTAACCACTCTCTTATCACGCCCCTAAAAGTTCAATAGATTTGTATATAACTAGTGTGAGTATCCTACCGGGTATGTTGAAAAACAATTGAGTTACGGTAATTTATTAAAATGTTTATTGGACAAAGAACTAATTGGACTAAAGAATATTGGACAATTGCATACCGAGAGATCAGAAGCCGACGTTGACAAAATGCGCTCGGACGGTCATTTAGTTGCGAACATTTGTTGCGTGGCAGACGGTACTCATTGCCTGCGCTCCTGCTACTGTATTTTCAATTTTCAGATAGTTCTTTAATTCCCTGAAGACCTCCAGCCAAAAACTTTGTCGGAGCGTTAATGTGGCAAATTAAATTTTGATGAAACCTTAAGGAATATTTGAACATTCTAGGTAATATCGAAGTAGAATTAAGTGTCCCGGCAAATCAACTATTGCCGATTAAACAAGACACTAGACACGTTCGGCGTTTCAGTGGTAAAAATTATTACTTGTTATCATTTTTAAGTGTAATATAAATAATAATTATTACTTATAAGTGGGGCAGAGGACTTGTAGCTCTAAATAATCACTGAATATGCAAGCACTTATACACTTTTTTTTTTTTATATGATCTATACAAAAAGCACAATACGTTTACGCGAAGTAAAAAATATAGCAAGTAGATTCGAGATTAAGATGCCACCCATTACTAACACGTTTAGACAAAGGTATAGATAAAACGTGTATTTGTTTCTTACTCTGCTATTGTTTTGATTATGTAAAACAAATTTAAAACAAATGATACAAGTCTTCCGCCTTACTAATAAATAATATTATTATTTTATGAAAAAAAAACCATTTACTAACTAATAGGTAATAAAATAAATTAACAAAACGATTATATCGGTAGTATACACTCGGCGTTTTAATAATTTTGTAAAAATACTATTTTCCTTTCTATTAATTTGATTTTGCATGCACGCGAATTGGCCTCGTACGTACAATTATATAAATATAAAGAAATGTTTGTCAACATTTCGTTATGATACAATGATAAAAACGGAACAACCACGTCGATAAAAATCGATATCGGGGGTAGCGACGGGTTTTATTTCTTGTGCGGAATGCTAACATGCCTCCTGGACAGACCATGGGAATCGTCAATGTAAATATTTCGTTCGAAAAATATGACAACATTGCCGCCAAAATATCGTCGATTGATCAATATAACTCCACTGGTGGCGCTAGTTGTTAGTTTAGCAGCCGACTTGACCGGTCAAGTGTTCGGACTGTTTATACGGGCCGATGTCCAACATGAATATCAGATATCGTGGGCGAAACCAGAAACGTAACCGTACATCGCGGTTATTACCAACGTTACCTGAAGCCTGCAGGCTCTGTTATCACACGATACCTTGATATTTACGTATTGTTATCAACAGTTATCGTAACAGTACCAGAAGAAATATCTAAATGTTTGGACATTTCGTGTTTGGTGTATTTGTCTAGATTAATTTCTCTGCAATTAATCTAGTACGTCGCAAATCTTTGCAGCAGACATACATTCTACTTCTTATAACCATTGTCCGGTATGTCTGCCTTACAAACATGTGCCATGATACGACGGACAGCAAATCGTATGCCAGTCTATTGCTACACTAAAACTTGGTGTTCGACCAATGCGGTCCCCAAAGGTGAGCTTTTGCCATTGTTATTGCAAATCGTAATTTTTAGTTTTATTTGTGTTAATGGATTTCTTATTTATATGAAATATATCAACAATGTTTGTAGAAGGGACTTTTAGAGTTTTGGATTTGAAAAAAAAAGTTGTTACGGCTCAGTCAAAAAAAAAATTCTTGAAGACCATAACTTTACCGCCTAGGTGAGTACTGAAAATTGCAATATTTTTAATTTTGTAATTTTATTATGTTTTACATTTTGATATCTATTGTGTTAACTTAATTATCTGTAAGTACCCAAAATTATAAATGTTAGGTTAGATTCGATGAACGTACATACTTTCACTATGTACGTTGTACTCTCTATATATCTATATATATATAAAAAGATTTGTTGTGACTGACCGATCTATCAATGTACATCCCAAACTGCTGGGTTTAGAAACTTGAAATGTTATACAGAAGTTCCTCATATAGGCAACAACAAAATGAGAACTTTTCAAAATTCAACCTCTAAAGGGGCTCACACGGGAAATTTATTCTTAAAAAACGAAAATTATTTTTATTTGTTTATTTCTGGATTACCTTGGTGATAGCTATTATTATTTAATTCAGTTGTCATGGGCAAAAAGTCTTTTTCTTATAGGAGATTTGAGTGAAAAACAGCGCTAGAGTTGAAGGGAGAGGGATAAAGATCACAATAGAAAAGGTGGTTGATAATTAAGATAAATAAGTCAGTCATGATGAACACTGATAATAAATAACTTTAGTAGCATAGGGTGTCAACAAATTCAAATAGCTATTTCATTTCAGGTACTATTAATATGGTCATTTTAGACAAAACCAAAATATATTGCATATATTTCATGAGTCGCAGTAATAGTCCTATGTTTGCGATGATAACGTGTACTTAACACTTGCAAGGTGTACACTTTGTTATTGTATTTATAAATTTGTTGGTTAGGAAACATATTTGTTGTAGTATTTGTATTATTCTTGTCTATGGTTGTGCTTAGACAACTTTTAAAGTCTAAAATATTCTTGAGTTTAATAGTGTTTTAAATAAAGTATACTAAGGTCATCTGATAGGCGTATATAACAACCGGCAATGAATATGGGACGTATATTTGAGAATATTTCTTTTGTGCGTATCTCACATTGGTGAAGTCTTTTTCTGCTATGAATTATGTTATAGTTGTTTAAATGCCCAGGATGGGAACATTTCTTCTTGCATACACTAAATTAGTGAGGTATTTCCCAGCTATGAATTTGCTTACTCTCATAATCTTAAATGATACTAGATACTGATTTGTTTACTCGAACTGGTGTACCTGATGTATTTATACCGATACCAATTTGTGGTACCGATTTTATTTGTACTATTTTAGATAGATATTCATTAATGATATTATTATATTATCTTTTATTATTTTATTTTAGAGCAACAAGTATGCCTGTTGATCAAGATTGGACAAACGTATGGCCAGGCCCGAAAACATTTCATCCAGCCACTGTACCTTTGGCATTGCGGCAAGGTTATGATCCGAAAAGAGCTTCGCCCAATAAATATGGTAATGCTGAGTTGATGAAGATTCCAAATTTTTTGCATCTTACGCCACCAGCTATAAAAAAACATTGTAGTGCCTTAAAAAAATTTTGTACCGAATGGCCTAAAGGCTTAGAAACAGATGAAGATTACGAAAAACATTTCCCACTAACTGTTATTACTACAGATTATTGCCATTCGTCACCGACTATTAAAGACCCAAAAGCTAGAATAGTTACACACCAAGTAATTATTTTTAATATAATCATATTGATTAACATTATCAATATCCTAACCTATTGTTTTTTAATTGTCAATTAGGTTAAACTGAGTACATTAAAACTGGATAAACATGCAAGGGATAAAATGATCAGACTGGTCGGGGATAGATATAATGAAGAATCCGATATACTGACTATTGTTACAGATCGATGTCCATTAAGAAAACAAAATTATGATTACGGAATTTATGTTCTTACTGCTTTATATCATGAATCTAATGTTAGTAAAAAAACAATTTTAAATCTTGGATGATTAATATATTTAAATGCATTTGTTTTACAGACCTTTGAAGAATGGGAACGAGAAAAACAAGAAGCTGACATGGAACATTATATCTGGGAAAAAAATCCTTCTAAAAAAGCGTATGTTGCATTAGTGCGGTGGCCAAATAAAGTTACTGATAATGATGTAGAATCACATTCAATTGACAACGACTTAGTGGGTCAAAAATACAAAGATGCAGTTACTGAATTATTAAACAACGGTAAAATAAAATACATTTGTTTGAAATAGTTATATAGTTTTTAATTAAATCAAATATTCTACTTTTAGGTGAAGATATTTATACTTTGAATAAGTATAAGGAAGCAGCACTTGCTGTGTTAAATCAACAAAACACTTAGGTAGTTTGAAATTAGATGTTTATTAATAAATAATTATTTTGTACAATAAAATTAATGTTATTCTGACTCTTTTTCATCTTTTTCATGAATCACTATTGGTAATCTGTCACCCCATTTACTTGACCGTGCACACCAATATGGAAGTCTGTAATTTAAAAAAAACAAAGGTTTGATATTAAATGACACTTATTTACGAGGTGAAAATATTAATTAAAAATAATAATTGATTATATTAATTTGTTTTATTCAAATACATACTTTCCATATTTGGAAGCGGTGAATATTAATTCTTGTAGTTTACCACCGCTTGTGCACATTCGACAAATGGAATGTTTTGAACGTACTAATACTGGTCTAACAATCCGAGGCCATTGATCATCTGATTCTGTTCTTTCTCCTATAAAGATTAAAAACAGAAGGTTAAACTGAGTTAAATTGTAGAAACATGGAATTAAAAAGAAAAAAAAAATTTATTTATTTGCCTTTTTTTATGACTACGTATGAAAATAGTTCTCGTTTAATTACAGATTGTTGAGCTATTTTTGGTGTGAAATATTGTATTTCAAAATTACAAGGTGTATCATCAGCATCATAACGCGGACAAGGAAGTTCGTGAGGGCACTATTAAATAAAATATGCTTAAATTACGTATAAGTTTTAATTCATTTATTAAAAGTGGTTTTCGAAACATTACTGGAGAAAACACATGACTTTTGATATTATTTTGAGAAGATATTTCCAGTAAAAGATCTCTAGCTTCGTTTATTAAGTTGTATCCAGCTCTTGTACCCATTTCAACTAGTACAATATATTTGTTCGTTTTATTCCACAAGTTTAATAATGTTTCAAAGCGATTTTTAATATTTGGCAATTCAAATAATGAATAAGCAGATACAACAAGATCAAATTTCACCTGAGGACAACACATAAGTATATATTATAATTTAAAAAATTGGGTTTATGATCAACTATAATATTAAATAAGTAATATATGTTGTTTATACGTTTGGCGATGCTGGTAAAAATTGTCTGTAAAACAGACCTTTGGGTAAGATATTTTCGTCATTTGGATTCCCATTTTGTAATAAAAGTTTTGCTAGATCATTCATACAAGAGGAAGTGTCAACACAATAATATTCTTTTAAAGACTCTCCCCAGAAATTTCTAGCATTCCTGAAAAACATTTGTATTGTTCAAATATTTAACCAGCGAGTACAATTATTTATGATTATTGACATATTGAAATATTTACATGGTTACTGTGCAGATACCAGAACCGAAATCGAATAAAGACTTTGGTGCAAAATTTGGATCTCTCTGTCGTATTTCATTGAATATAGTTTTGAGAACGTTGTATTCTGGAGCAATACGAGCTAGTAAGTATTGATGGCATACATGTTGATTGTGGAAGTTGATTGGTTTCCAATTGTATGTTCTTTGAGCAATTAGTTTTTCTACACGATTGTTTAGAAACTTTTTGAATTTGATTACTTGTTCGGGGCTCATGTTTTCATTATAATCTATAATGCCAAAACAATTAAATAAATAAATAATATTAAACACATGTATTAGAAATAAGAACTTCACTATATACCTCAATACCTACTAAACGTACAAACTTCCTTATTCAGTTCCCTCGTTTGTGTTAATTTAATATTATTACATGTAAAATTAATAATATTATTAGTTTTTATTTACTATATGTACATACATTTTTTTTCCAACTCAATCATATGCTGTGATCTTTTTTCCTTTATTTCATTCTCTTCAACAGGAATATGTCTACTGTGCATGTAATTGATTAGTAGCGGTGCATTGGTCATCACGGATTTTAATTGCGCGTCTGTACAACAAGATCTAACTGGTAAATATTCTTGGCGCAGTTAAAGAAGAAATCAATTTTTATTGTTACCTTTTAGACATTTCACTATAGAATTAATCACATCAGCGGGCAATGGTTCAGCAGGAATATTACATTTACCAGGATGTTTTTTGGGTTTGATTTCCTCGCGCAACAACATTTGTCGTACGTTTTCATTAAACACTGATGTTAATTTTAATTTGGTCCCATACTAAAAAATAAAAAATGTAGTTTATTTTAGACTGTGGCATGGTAATTAGCACACGAATACTTACGGATCTTCTCAACAATACAATGCAACTAAACATAATTGCTTGTAAAAATGTAAAAATGTTATAACTTGGTGTTTATTGCTTTATCAACCGGCGGTAGAACTTATCAACGTTATCAATTCTCCGTGTTTTATTTATTTTTTTTTATCACATGATAAGACAATATTATTGACCATCTATTGGTTAATTTTTTAGTTTAGATTTTTTATTTATCAACATTGTCGTTCTCCCGTATCGATTGAAGTTTTCGAGTATGAGTGGCAAACGGCGGGCTATTTGAGATCCACCGTCGCCTGGCTTGTGGACATAATATTACTTATTATATTTCCATGTTCTAGTAAAGAACGGAATTGTCGCGTCGATTCGGTTGGAATAAAAATGAAATTCGCAGAGCATTTGGCCGCACACATTACTCCCGAGTGGAGAAAACAATACATCAGTTACGAAGTAGGTCATTTTAGGCAACGTCTTGGGAGTGGTTTTTTTGTATTAATGTGAATAATTACATTTTACAGGAAATGAAAGAAATGTTGTACGCGGCTATCGAACATGTACCGGCACCCGACCAAGTCGACGCCGATTCACTGTCGCGATATTATGCCAAATTCGACGAAAAGTTTTTTAGTTTTTGCGACAAAGAACTCGCTAAAATCAACACATTCTATTCAGGTTTCAAACCGCATTTATGATTTTGTTTGATACCATCTGCATTTATTTATTTATTTATTTTTTTTATTACTACGACAATTTGATTTGAACGTTTTATCACTTGTGCATGTTGACGGTCGCATGTACACCATAATAAAGTGTCCGTGTGTAAATACTAAATTGACAGTGTTAATATTAGCTAGTTTTAGATAAGACTACACGCACAATATGTTTTAATTTTTACACCGTTTTTTCATCTAATACCTTACCCATTTACTTTGATATGTAATATAATTATTACTTACATTTTAGAGTGTAAAATGTTAAAATATTGATACGTTTATAGAAACTATACTTACACCTTTGTGTAATGTGAATACAATCTAGAAAAAAGAGCAAAAAAAAAAAACAATTATTAAAATAATTGTTGGTTTTATTTTTATAGTAATTGTTATAGTCCTATGAACAAATAGGGTAATTTATTCCGTTAATAGATATTCTAATTAGTTAAATTTGAATAAAGAATCACTAATTCTATATAGTCAGGTAACACTAATGAAATAAAAAGAAAAAAAAACTATATGGTTTTAATGACCAATTAAAAATGGTATATGTATATTTAAACAGGTTTAAATTTTTAAGATTTTTAATTGCCTACAAAAATTTAATATTAAATATATATATTATTAATATATAATATATATTTAAGAATTTATTATTATAATTTATAATTTTTTTTTTTTCTATTTATATAATCACTAGTTGTTATTTACTTTACATTGCTTGTTACCTATTTCTTTAGTTACTTTTTTAATTTATTAGACTTTTTACTTTTTCTCAATGATTTACTTTTTTTTATTATTTATTATTGTATTACTTAACACTAATACCAAAAAGAAAATAAAAATTTACATAGCTCTACGTTTACACTATTGGGTAAACGTAAGTAGTAACTTGGAAAATGTTTTGACAAAGTTTGCATTTACAATACTGTTTAATTTTATTGTGTTTTTTTAATCTATAACATTATACATTTCAAATATTTATTTAATTTACCTACGTTTTACACAAACAGCACGCAATTTGCACATTAAAATTATTATTGTACATTACTAACGGGTCAAAATTTCCAAAACGCCCAAATCTGGTATGTGTATCATCAATCAATACCTTTCAAAATATTAAATCTTTCTACCTTTTTATAGTAGCCGTAAGATACTTTTTTTAAAAACATTATATGCACTGCAAATTAAGATAGTATCTTAATTCATGATATATACACAAGTCCATATTATACTGAACTATGTATTCATAGATCCGTGCACAATATTGAACGGTAAAAATAAAAAATATTCAATGATCATATAAATAAGGACACCAATGACCTAGAAACAAAGACTCTTGTTAAATGTCTATAGTGTATTAAAAAACATATATACTTTCGCAATTGTTTTGTAAAATGTAGGTAGAATGGCAACAATGTAGGTACAGGAATAATTTACACTAAAATAATTATTAAAAAAAAAAAAAAAAACCGTAAACTGAAAACACTGTAATAATATTAGGTTGGACAATATTCTAAAAAAAAAAAAAAGACTGTTGTTCACAGGGTGACGAATTTATAATATTATAATGAGACGATCGAATGTTATTATTTTCACTAGGTGCACTGACTTTTATCGTCTTTAAGACGTTGTCCTATAGCACATACAAATAATTATTTACAAAAACATTTAAGGGGTTGCGTATAGGCAATTAAAAAAAAAAAAAAAAACTAGTATTTTATTGACTCGCAAAATATTCAAATTTACTTTCATATCAATTCAATCACGGTCCCTGGTCCGGGATTACCAAAATACCGGTAAAAGTGCACTTCAAGAGTAATTGTTGAACTTTTGATCAAGACGAAAACGTTTTTCTATAGGATATGACGCGTCGGTTTGAAATTTACTCGAATGAAAATCGTAAATATTCGGGATCAAAAAGTGACGTTTTCTTTTTTTTTTTCAATTTAAAATAGACGCGGTTGTGTATAAAAGTCAAATTTCATTGATTTCCATCATAAGCCGTTTTACCCCTATACGAGATAACAGACACGAGGTACCTATTTTATTCGTCGTCCGAATTACTGAAATGTTATCCTTATATAAGAAAATATTAGCGTGGACGACGACGAATCGCGGCCATAATATCGCAGTTTAACGGTTATTAATACTAGCTTTTGCTGAATAACTGGCAAACCTTCACGTTATATGTATTTTTAATTTTTTTGTTTTTTTTCTCTCTCTCTCTATAAAGACTCGATTATTGTTGGCAAACAAACTTCCCGCGCGTGTTTCGCTATCGTTTCGATCGGTTTCGATTTCATTGGTTTTCGAAATCATTCGAATACTCGCGTATTTGCATTTTTGAATAGAATATGAACATTTATCGTCCCCCGTGTTGTCGCAAACATATTTATTGCGTAGCTAATCGAGAAATTCGTTCGAAAAAAAAAAACACACGTTTCAATATGATTTTAGAATTTTTTTTTTTACTCGTTCGTTGCGCGATACCCAAAGACAACACCGTTAATGTCTATATTGGGTCGACGATCAAATATTGATTTTCAATTTACACGAATGAGAGCCACTGTAGACATTAGAGCAGTGGTTCTCAACCTTTTTGGATTCATGTCACCCTCATCTACGATAACCCAACACTACGTCTCCCTAACATCAAAATAATAATAATATAAAATACAAGCCCTATAAAAAATACAGTACGCAGACAAATAATAACTACACATTTTATTTTTGCTTTACTGTTAAATAAACATTGAAATTTTAAATTGGAAAAATAATAATTAAGATTATTGATAATATATAATAATTGAATAAACTATGAAATTTAAAAATTAATGAGAAGTTTGACTCTGATGATTTTTACATAGTTGTGGAATTCGAGGGTTGATGGTTGAAAGAGCGAGTCTCATATCGTCTTCTAGTGTGGTTTTTGTGAGTCTTTGACGTTTTTTGGTTTTAATATTCGTGAGCGCGCTGAATCCATGTTCACATAGCCAGGACGTTGAAAATTGAAGTAGCACATCAATAGCTTTTGTCGATAGTCGAGGGTATTCACTGTGGAGACTCACCCAAAAGCTGTTGAGCGAGACTTCTTTAAATTTTAGTTGGAGCGTACGGTCGTTCTTTAGTTCCACAGATTTCTGTTGTAATTCACAGTCATCTGTTTGCACCAAGGAAGTAAATGGGTTGTGAACCCAGTCATACTGTTCCACGTTCAAGTCTGGGAAATAATATTTTAATGACATTTGCAAGGCCTGCAAGTGACTTCTTATGGTTCCAAGAACTTCAGGATTGGAGTTTTCTTGACTTGTAAAAAATGGAAACATAGTTGTGTTCCCTTGATCCAAGTTAGTACACCAGACGGAGATTTTTTCCTGAAAAGCTGAAAGTTTGTCGGTAGAAGTTAATACATTCTCTAATGGCCCTTGCAAACTAGAATTAACTAAGTTAAGATGCTGAAAAATGTCAGCCAAGTACGCAAATTTTGATATCCAATCGTGATCTTCCAAAAAAACTTGTAAATTCTTCATTCTTCTCTTCCATGAAAAACAGAAAAAGTTCCTCATTAAGTTCGTAGAGACGTGCTAAGACCTTTCCTCTTGATAACCACCTCACTTCGGTATGATACAGCAAATTTGTAAAACTAGCATCCATCGAATTACAAATTTTGGCAAAAATCCTACTCTTCAAGGGCTTTCCTTTAATGTAGTTGACAATATAAACGGCATTAATCAAAATATAATTGAGTTCACTACCCAACGTTTTTGTCATCAGCGTTTCTCTGTGGATGAAACAGTGAGTCTTAACGATTAATGGGTTTTTCATTTTAGTGAGTGTAACAAATCCTTTGATACTTCCGGTCATACTTGGAGCTCCATCAGTGCATATTCCAACACAGTCACTCCACGATATACCATTATTTTCAAAAAAAAAATTGATTGTTTCGAAAATGTCTTTGCCTCTTGTATTTGTTTTTAACTCTTTCAGACACAAAAACTGGTTTATAATATCATAACCATCAACAAAACGAACAAATCCTATCATGTAGCATTTTCCATCGCTAACAGTTGACTCGTCAACTTGTATTTTTTTTTTAAATTTTTTTTCAATAATACAACGGTTACAATAATACGATTTTTTTCAAAAAAATGTCTATATTTTTAAACTTTTTCCAAGATTTTCTTGTCACCCCTACATTGGATCCATGTCATCCAAGGGTGACATGTCACCCCGGTTGAGAACCACTGCATTAGAGATTACAATTTTATTTTATTTTTTTAAATTATTAATCAAATCTGTAATATTATTCGCATATGAAAAACGGTTCTGAGCAATTTTCGGTTAAATACACGTTTCAGATAAATTAAATAACTAAAAACGTTTTGAGATTTTCTAACGCCTGCTTCTAGTTAGAACATGGCCCGCATTATGCCATTATTATAACTCCTGGGACTTTCGTTAAGAGGATTGATGACGGATTAACGGTTCTCTAGGTCCTTTACCAGGATATGTTGGAAATAGAAATTTAATTGTTTTACTGGAAAACTGCAAAAAAATCCAATAAAAAAATGTATTTAAAATGTTTTGCATTTTACACACGACAAAGAGAAATAAAATTAAAAAAAAAAAAAAAAAAACGCCAACGTATCCTAGTAAAAAACCTAACGAATCAATAATACGTTTTCAAAATTGAAAATCCGTCAAACGCGATTCCTATGGTTTTCTCTTTGCTTTTCGGTCGAAAACGTCATTATCGTCCATTAAAAAACGGCTACGCCCGTTTAGTTTAGTAGACGATAAGTCTCATCATCCAGATGGTCGTACAAATGTGAACATCTAGTGTGTTTTTTCTTTTAGATTTTAAAAAACTTTGAATGTCTCGGCATATTTATTAAGACAATTTTAGAACCGCACACGTGTACGGTACCTGTTCGGCACCGTTTGTGGTTTGTGTAGGGAAAAAATTCAAATGTCTTAACCGACGTGGGACTTCCGAAAAATAATAATTAGATGAATTCAAATGTAATTTCGTTGTTAGTTTAATTTAATTTCTAGAAGGCCGTTTAATCCGTTTTAGAATCGTTACCGCCGTACCGCGCACACTGACGCAAACGTTCGTTCGTATTTTTACATTTAATTTTTTATTTTAATGTTATGCATCATGGTTTACGTAGTGAGGTATCGTACCGAATAGTGTACACCAGTGGTTATCAACGTGGGCGGAGAAGAAGTTCTTATAGGGGTGGTGAGCATAATATATATATTTTATATTTACATAAAAACTTAAAAACTGAAATACAGATGTTATGTTGAGCAACACGCAAAAAAAAAAAAAACAAAACCAATGGGGTTCCGAAGCACCAAGTACAACCGTCCCCACCGATCATTATAATTTATTATTACTATTGTTTGTTATTATTAATTTCAAATTATATGTTTAAATTTTCTATATTTTTTTTTTTTTTTTCTAAAGACGTTGAGAAATATTTTGCTTCTACATGGGGTGAGAGGGGGCAGCTTAAAAAAAGTCTGCGAACCACTGGTGTGCGCATTACAATTACGGCGAATATTTGGAAAAACGAACAACTTGCCGGCGGCGGCGGCGTACGTACGACGGGATACGAAAAATCGTTATTTCAATATCGCAAAGTTTAAAAATAAATCGGTTTTCTAAAAATAAAATATTAAATCGTATGCGCCTTGTATATCAGTTCATCGCACCGAAATCGCGGTAACCCCGAGGCGGCATCGTTAGCCGCACGGAAACGGACGAAATATTATTAATGCCCGACCGACAAAAAAAAAAAAAAAAAAAAAAATAGTGCGTTTATTTTAAAATAGGTAAAACAATAATAGGACAGTGTTTCTTAAACTGTGTCCCGCGGAACCCCGGGGTTTCACGGAGATCACCGAAGTGCTCCGCGAAACTTAAGTGCTTTTTTCTTTCTTTTTCAAATTATAATCAAATCTCTACCGACGCGCACTAAACTTCTGTAGTTGAAATAACTTAGTCTTCTAAATTCGTTTCGCAAAGAGAACAAAATTACCAAGGGACAACTGCATTGATGTCTGTGCCGATGGAACAAAGGTTATGAGTGGTACTTTTACGATTAATAGTGCTGTACAGTGTACTAAAAATATTATCAAAAACTGTTCTAAGTGGCACCCGCTGCTGCTGCTGCTGCTGCAATAAAAAGCTATCTACCAGTTATATGAATGCTCTTGATCAGGTCGTCAAAAATCATAAACTTCGTAAAATCTCGACTTCTAAAACAGTCGTTTATTCCAAATCCTATGTGAGGACATGACAAGCGTACGTTCTTTTACATACATTTAGGTCCGGTGGTTAACTCGAGAAACGATACTAACTCGTATTTTTGAGCTATGGGACGAGGTGCGTGCCTTCTTTTTTTTTTTTTTTTTTTGCCACAATTTCGAATTAAAAGATATCTTGATCAAATTTGGATACTTAAAATTGCCCATTTAAGCGACATTTTTACAAAGATCAACGAGCTTAATTTCACTTAATTTTTGTTGTAATTATAGAAATTATAGAATTGTCGCATTAAAACTATTGAAAGTAGGGGTTCCACGATAAATGTGCATATAACAAAAAGGCTCCACGGATAAAAAAAAACATTAAGAAACGCTGATATAGAGAGGTACCTCCTCGTCTACTTGCATATACGTGATTTAATGGAAAAATAAAAAATTATAGTATTCATTTTTCTGGTGATTTTTTTTTTTTAAGTATAAATTTCATTAATAATTTCTATTAATCCGTTTTTTCTTTTTTTTTTTAACGCGTCTATAATATTTCCTCTATATTTCAGCGTTGATGATAACAAAAAAAATAAAATAAAATAAAGTATAACAATATTATTATTTGGATTTTCAATATTTTTTTATCGTTTTAAAATATATAATTATAGTATTATAGTGTTAATGTATACTTTGGTTTGTTTTACAAAGGGGAAACAAATGGATTTATGTTTATATATGTTTATATGAATATTTCCATTTGGGTATACCTACATATATTTTAGTACATTTTGTTTGGAACACCGAAATTTTCAATGTTCCCAAATGTTTTTCTGATCCAAGTTTAATTATTTGTATTTATCTAACCTGTAGGGCTAAGTGTAATTTTTGTTGCTAATGTTGGTTATGATAGTCGTTGCAATTGTTTAATATTTTTTTTTTTTTTCAACACGATTTGTTGGCAGAAAAATTGGCAGAAGCGACTAGGAAATTCGCTAACCTACAGAGTGACTTGAGAGAGGCTCAAGATGACAAAATCAAACCCAAAGACGCCAGCGGGAACTTGAAGCCAGTCAGACGGAAAATATTGCGAAAAAACACGACGACGCGCAAAACGCAAGAGTTAAAGTTGGCGTTCAGCGAATTCTATTTGAGTTTGATCCTGTTGCAAAACTATCAAAATTTAAATTACACGGGCTTTCGGAAGATTATGAAAAAACACGACAAGGTATGTACAACGAAACGAAATTATGAACGCAGCGGAAGCTATAGGCGAATCCGGAATGTTTTAGCCCATCCCATTGTGTATAGTTCGTAGGCGGTATGCGATAGAAAAAAAAAAAAAAAACTTTTAACAATAAAATTCCGTAACAACGTATAGATTTTATTTGAAAAAAAAAAAAACGTTATTAGGTCAAGTGGTACGTGAAAAATGTCGAAATGCGTAAGTGGTACGCGGATATAAAAGTGTATTGCAGACTTGCATCCCGCCCGGTACTGTAATAACAACCAGGACAATGACTGTGACTGTCGTGGCCTGGGCTCGGCCTGAAATTTTCTGGGGCACATTGGAAATCAACCGTATAATTTGCATACGATTTGCCGTATGGTGGGGGCGATTCGGTTACATTATTCGACACGATAGCGACACTCGTAAAACCCATTGAACCTCTCGCTATTTAGGGTGTAAGGTGCAATTTGGTCTGTACACTAAAAGCGACGGTCGATCATTGCAATCAGAAAAACAATTCGGAGCGAAGCCCGGTATATAAAACGGTATGGTTTGGTATTAATTTTTTGTGGCAATTTTACTAACCGAAAAACAAAACTGTCCGGGGGATGCGTCCGTTTGGATTTTCAAATAAAGAAAAAAAAAAAATAAATAAAACAACTATTCCATGTAAAGTAATACCGTATAGTCGGTGTAGGGCCCAGGAATTTTAAACGGCGGCGTATCCGATACTAGAAAATAAATCGCGGACAAGTCGTAGTGTTTTCTTTTATCCTAAAATCAGAATTTCAAAACCGGAAACGAAAAAATGCCAATTTGTGTTCAATAAATCAAATACACGTATAAACATTTCGAGATTTAATTACTAAATAAATAGTAAAAAAAATGTGGTATTTTTAAGCCAATGGTAGAGGAGAGGGGGTAATACCAGAGCACTCCACTGTATTCGGTGGTTGTTGGAGCGTATACTGACTCTTTTTGATTTCGTCAACATGTTAGTTAATACATATTGAAACTTTTTATTTGATACACCGGTTTACATAAATAATGACCTAGTAATAAATTTTAAAAAAAATGTGCTTTTTATTTTTTTTTTTATAAATTATTTCACTCAAAAACGATTCCAAGTGGAGCTCGGTAAACCGGTAAGGCTTATAGCTATTATAACTATAACTGTCGTACGTTTTTTTTTTTTTTTTTTAGAAATACAAAATAAAGGGGGTTATAGACAAAATTCGGCGTTTTTTTTAAATATTCGGTATGAACAATTCGGAGCATTTTTTACTAACCGAAAAAGTGTTTACCTAGATAAAATGTAGTCCATCGTAGTAAAACTAATACCTTGTTTGCTGCACTCAGAATTTAAAACATGAGAATTTAATTTTAATATATATTTTATTAAAATAATATTCGAGTATTAATTGCTATTACGATTAGGGCTAGAAGAATTTCTAGTATTTGCTTTTTTTTTTTTTTTTTCATAGTATTCCAGCACATAACTTATCAAAAAAACAAAATTCGATTCATACATCACAATGTTAAAATAGATGCGGCGTTGAGCAAGTGCGGGTGAGAGAGACCCAGCCCGATTCTCTTATCTGGTTTTAATAAAAGAGTTTTTAATTTATCGTTTCAAATAGATATTACATTTAATTTGCGTTTCTTAAGAGGTTTTTTTTTGAATACCTGAAAACTTAATAATTACTAAATTTTTTTACTAAATGATTTTTTGTGGATTATTTTCAGGTTTTTAAACTTTCAAGTCATTTTTTAGTATATATTTGATTATTATTATTATTATTATATTTTTTTAAAGACTATTGATCATTTTCTAACGCGTTTATTGTAATTATTTAGTGCGTCATTTGCCTAGATTACCATTACCATTATAATTATAAAAAATATATCAGTTAATTTATGGCGCTCGGATGTAAAAACTAAACCCAATAATAACGCATTTTTGCTGCACGCTTGAAGTGCTTTGCGTCAATATTTTGCATGCAATTAGCATGAATTTGCACGATCAGTCCCAAAATCATAAGACATTTTTATTACACCAGTAAAATCGATTTTTAATTTTTACTCGATAGTCGCTGGATGGTGATAAAAAAAAAAAAAATAAAAACAACACTTATTTATTGTAAAGTAATTGTGACAAATTATTAATGTGTATTTTATTTTTGTTTCGCATAAATTACCTACAGGAAGTGATTGAACTCTCTGGATTTAATTGTCCAAAAATGGTATTTATTTTTATTTGTTTTGTCCCCGATATTAATCTTTTTTTTTTTTATAATTATTATTTTTCCTCTATCCTTCTTTTACGTTTTATCGACTTTTTGTTCATTTTTCTTCGCTGATATTTATTATACCATTAGCATTATTGTTTATCTGTGCACGGAAAAATAAAAAAAATAAAATATACATTAATAGTCTGCCATAATTACAGTAATAAGTCCGTGTTAAATATCGGAATAAAAATCGAAATTTCGAGAGAGAAAAATGTACGGGGCCGGCGCGACGGTCGTTCGGTTGTTCGAGTTAGGCCGACACGTCCGTCTGCACTAATACAACGGCGGCCTGGTTTTCGTCGACCGCGGCGCGTTCCGTCTCCGGGCCGTCTGCGGTTTCGGACTTCGGGCCGGCCGCTAAAAGACGAACCTCCTCGGCCATAGCCAATTCTTCTTGGACTTTCTGGTCGTACGTATACGAACCCGTCCACGGTATTCGGTACTTTTCGTTCAGCTTTATGCACGTGTCGAGATTTTCAATTAACGCTTTTCGGCGTTTAATGCGCTCTTCGATCAGTTTCCTCAACGATTCCCTGTACTCGACTATTGTCTCCACGGCGTCTCGGTGGCAATCCCTCGCCCGCGGACAATTTCTATACACGACAATAACGGTAACAGACGTATTTGTTTATTTATTTCTTTTTTTTTATATAGGTACGATTTATGAACTGTTATAGTCGTACGTTGTCCGTAGAATCCAATTTTCAAACTCCATGTCGCCGTTGACACCGTTCTCGTCGTTTAGTCGCGTGCGCCGGGGGTGGTATCGCTGCTTCGCCGTGCACTAAACCCAAAATAATATTATGTACGAAATTTATTATATCGAACCCCACTGTCTATAGCTGTTACTGGTCTTACTCGATATAATTCGTTACCGATGGAGTTGGCGAACGCGATTGTTAGAACACTGCAGATAATAACAAAACAGCACGACCACAGTTCGTAATTGTTGGCCATTATCTCTATCAAACTGTTGAACAGACCTTCTAAAAACACACAGGAATGTCACAGAATTTTCTATAAACGCAAATGGCCTACTACTAAATAAGAGACGAGCGCAAATTGCTAAATTTGCAAAAATAATTTTTCCAATATTAAACGATAATCGACACTATTGCGTCTTTTTTGTAAAGCTGTAAAACCTGTTAGAAATTCCTTAAAATTGAATTTGAAAATGGCATATAAAACGGTGTTCCAAAACTCATTTTCAAATATCGTATTTATATATTCTAAAACTCATTGAAAGTCTAAAAATAATGCTACAGTGTTGAATTGGATTTCAAATAAATATCTATTTTCTTCTTTGTCGAATGTTTGCAACGAATTGTTAAACAACATTATTAATTTTTCATTATGAAATCATATTATACCTTATTTGAAGAAAAAAAAAAATCGACCAGTGTATGACACAAACAATTTTCGAAAATTTTGATATTTAATTTGTTTTAACGTTCCATAAATGATGTGTAGTTGTGACTACCCTTAAAATGTATGGTTTCTTTAAATTATTGTCACTATATATATAAGTGGCATTCGTTGGTACGGTTTCAATTATTGGTGTCTTACCCTACTGAGTTTTCGCCTCCTAACGGGAATTCTATCTAGAACGGCGATACCTACTACAACGGTTTGACATTATTTGAAATAAGGTAAAAATACTTTATTAATTAAAACTAGATAAAACTTTCTAACTTTATTTTGGATGCTAATAATGAATATAAAAAAAAACAACGGAGAACAACCAATGATTTTAAGGTGAAAAACATAAAACATAATATTGGATTGGATTTTCGGAGATGGTGTTTGGATCTTTAAGAGGGCCGTGTAAACAGTATAAGCTTAAAAAAAAAAACTAAACACAAAAAGCCACTACTAGGTAAAAATATATTGCTTTCAACGCATCCGTCAGCCGCGCAGTGAAGAGTTTCAAATGAGCGCGAGGAGCGGTATGTGTGTAATCAAATAAATCGTTTTAACGGCTTATCGGTTTAAGAGTTTCAACAAAACCGGCCGTATAATAATTGCCTGCCGATATAATACTCGTAAGGTAATAATTGTCGAATTTTCCACAAAAAACCGAGACTATATAATACCTTTTTCACGCTGGACCAAATATGCTAAAACTAGAAGTTGTTTTATAGGAGTGGATCGAAATGATAAAATTTCAATAGGGATTTTATAATGTTGCTGCGGTGTTTTTTTTTCCCAGCTTTAAACTCCCCAAATTGAACTAGGGGTTGAAATTTCGTATATGTATTGTATCGGTGTCAAGGATATCCAAACACCGCCTCCAATATTCGTGTATTCTAGTATTCAGTTATTGATTGTTTTACAAAGAATATTTCTGTGATAAAAAATAGCGAGCTCTTATCTACTTATAGCTGATTTAGCTGATATATTACGTAGACGGTCGAGCAGGATAGAATATTATTCTTAAATTCGTCGTTTTTACAATACGTTTAATTTTCAACCGAAAAAAAAAAAAAAAAAAGAAAACGGCGTTTCGATTGAGAGGAGGATAAAATATATAAAAATTATTTTCGCTAAGTGACTTTAAAAACTATGCTTCCCCGCCGCAGCCATTCATTTTTCAATTGTCATAATATTTACTTTTGTTCTCCCACGGTATGTCAACATTTTTCGCCAACGAGTATCCGTTTAACAGTGTTAACGAACCGAGCCAATAGACGGCATCCATATTTCTATTCCACATTCAACTACAAATCGCAAATCTGGATTATTTGTAAATTAGAATATGTTAAAATACAATAAATAAAAGTTTAAAACTGTATAAAATCATTTTTATTATGTTTCATAATAATATTAGTTTCCATGTGAATAAAACGAAAATAATCAACAAGCTTATAATAATCGGATAAAATATTATTTCTCCAACGAAACGGTAAAATGAATTTACACTATTTAGACTCTGAGCGAATCGAGAAATGTATTGGTTTTACTATGGACAAGAGAATTTTTCTTTTCTTTTGTCTGTAAAAAATTTGTAGTTCGGAAATCTAGTTCATCAATCATAACACCAGATGTGTTTTCTGGTAGACAATTTGTCTAGTCGAATCACCGGGAAGGTTACGTTTTGATATTCCTTAGGTTTCTTAAAATTGGGAGGGGAGGGAAGAAATTGGTTCATTTACGCAATAACGGATTATGTGTAAACTTCGATTTCCTATTTTTGTAGTCAGTGAAAAATAATCGTATGGGCCCGAAATCGACACCGAGTTACTTATATTAGCACTTTATAGACGCGGTATAATTTTCAATACATTATGGTGGTTTTTTGTGTTTTGTTAGTTATTTACAGCTATTTGAACTCGTCGAGTTTTTCTGGGGGGGGGGGTTCTATGTGGATAAGTTTAATTTAGCCACGTAAAAACGCAAAAAAGTATTGATCGTTGCGCACAATTAATAGACTAAATTACTAAATTGTTCAATACATTTGACTTTCCCAACTTCTCGCCTACAACAGTAAAACGGACCACGGATTCGGTTACCATTAGGTTTCTCGCCAAATGACGTGAAAACGGATTCCGGAGTAATGCGTACGTACAATAAGACGGAGATTTATCGTATATACTATAATATTATTATTAAAAATTAATTTAAAAAAATAACCACCTGTTCAGGTGCGCGTGCAATGAATTCGTTACTATTTTCCTTGTTAATGTATTAATTTTTTTTATCGACCGAATCTACGCGTTAGTTTCGAGAGGTAAATTAAAAACCGGATGACGCAAAGTAGTGAATAATTGAACACAGAATGAACGCTAATGGCCGTCTCCCCTTTGATATCACTAGAAATATTGACAAAAAAAAAAAAAAAAAATTGACAAACGAGAAAATATCCATAGAAACTTTTTGAGCGATTGCAGGTTTCGTATTCGGACATGCCGATTTCCTGGTTACAAATATCGGAACTAAGCACGAGTGAATATTCGATATTTTACCGTTTTAGTTTTACTTAGACCTAATAGTTTTTTTTATGATAGCTTCGAACATCACGACACGAGACCACCGTCCCATAGAGTATAGCGAGTGTACTTTTATTTAAATTTATTCTCAAAATACGAAAAACGGTTTACAACCCGTTGCAGAATTATTGTTGACGACCTGGTCGGCCGCTGACCCGAGTCCATTCTCGAACGCGCATGCCCACAATAAAAAAAAAAAAAAAATCGTTTTTAATTTCCCCTTTTTGGTTATACGGTATCCAAATTTAGGGCGCCAATCAAAACACTCTAATATAAGATCCATTCAAGCTTTTCAGTTTATATGCCGTAGACAAATAACTGGAGCTTTATCTCATGGTATATGACCAACAACGCATTGCATAACGATTTGAAGGGATTTGTAAATCCCTTCAGTTAACCGACTAGCAACCCGACAATATAAAAAATTCCATTCTAAACTCCTCTCAAACCAGAACCCACTGACCACCCGTATGACATCATCAATCACTGTTATCATTAACCCACCAAGAAGACTACATAGAAAATGGCCAGAAGACCCTCTTGCATAAAAAAAAAAAAACGGTTTCCCCACTAAAAACCTATTAAAGGAAATTATGAGGTACTATTGCTAAACGCCCCCCCCAAGTCAATCAAGTCATTTTCTAATATATCTGTTAATCCATTTATTTATTATGCCATTTGTATAGATTGTAAATAAAGCTTTTATTTAAATAAAAAAATTAATTAATTTACTGTACAAAAATCAAACAATTTTTAAAATCGCTTATTGTTCCGACAAAAAGTTAAAAATAGATGGTAATAGGTTTTTAATTACGAAAATAGATTAGAATCTAACAGAAAAATGTCTATAGATCTATTACGTGTGAATAACTGTAACGCAATTATTAAAACGATATGATTTTATTAATAAAATTATTTTCCTTATTAATTAAAAATAATGTACTGTGATTTTTTTGGTACCGTTACAAACAATATTATAATTTGAAAGTTACTATTAAAAATACGATTAAAAAAAATATAATACTATATTATTTTGACGGTAGTATTTCAAATGTATTATGAATTAATAATGCTTTAGTATTATTATCATTACGAGTTTGCCGTAAGGGATCATTATAGAAATACGTATTTATGATTTTTTAAACGGATTACATTAATTTTTAAACGGATCGCGCGGTTTAAAAAAAAAAAAAACGCAAGTATATATACTTGGAAGTAAAGAGAAACCGAGAAAAAATTGATACGTATAAACAAAAACAAAAAAAAGGAACTCGTTACATAATAGCATACGAAATCGTACTATGAGAATAATATTAGAATACGAGAGTTTTTTTTTTTATTATGTTTTTTTTGTTGTTGTTTCTACGCAAAATCCCCGCCGTATGTGTCCAACTTCTCACTCCGTTCGGATTTAAAAATCAATACCGTTCTGAAGAAGCTATAAACACCTACTATAAAAAATACCATTCAAAACTCCTTTATCATCCCAATCTTCTTATATCTAATCTAGGTACACTATCGATTTCCGGCAATCCACCGAGGCGGCTAAAAAGGAATTGGTTGTAGAGACCTACTTTGTAATTAATAAAAAAAAATAAAAATATTATCCAAATCTTTAATCAAATAAAAATTCGTCAGGTAGTATCATCACTGAATGGCTTCTTCAAGCTTTATCATGTTATATATATAATCTTATTATGCCTTAGGGCACAGATTGTATAAATCACGTAAAAAAAAAAAAATATGTTTTTTAAGAGGCCATTATCTAGGCCCATTATTGTGGGCCGTAGCACATAATAGCCAAAAATATTTAATAAAATTAATATGTTTCCATTAAAACCATTACGGATGGGGAATAACCGAGAAGGCTACAGTATATCTAAGAAATCTAAATTTTACCAATAAAATACAAGAATATTTTTGATTGTGTCGTGGCGTTATTATTTGTTCGATAAGACCAATATATCAAAAGTTATTCAAGTACGGGAAACGTAAACATATTATATATATTAAAAAAAAAATTGTTTACTTTTTTTTTTTTTTATCAATGATGTCAAATAAATAAATAATGCTACGACACAGGAATTATTATCTTCTATAATGTGTACAAATTTGGTGTCGCTACCAGGACCACCTAATGGCACCCACGGAGTATGTTTTAAGAGGAGGATGTCTCTCACGTTCCATTTCAAATTTTTTGAAGTGCAATTTATATTATGCTCAGCAAAGAATTAACGACTACATTGCCGGATGTAATATTTAATATAAGCCGTAACATATGACGCGTTTTGTCGTTTAAGTTGCTGTTTTCCGAAGGCGGTTCAGGCGGTCGGTGGAGATTGGAAGTGGTGGAAAACGCGCATTTCTACTGCAACAAGGATATCGACAGGCTGATCAGCGAGACCGAGGCGACCGTCACGCAGGGCCTGGAAGGAGGCGACCGGCAGAGGGCAATGAAGAGGCTACGAGTGCCGCCGCTGGGCGAACAACAGTCGCCTTGGATCACGTTTAAAGTGGGCCTGTTTTCCGGTGCTTTTGTGGTAATGCTCTTGGCGGTCATCATTACCGGTGAGCATTATTTTGTAATGATATTGTTACATCGTTTTTAGTATTAGATTTTATTACTCGTATAATAACTATATTGTATTTTTTTATCCATTTAAATAATTTATCTATCACCATGCATTAAGATTAATATCGATCGGTCGGACGAGAACACATACACTATCATCCATTTTTTTCCCTATATATATATATACACACGTCCGATTTCCTTCCTCGGGGCTAACTTACATTCATTTATTCATTCTCGTTGACGGAAACTGGTTCCCTCAGCGATCTTGCAATATTCCTCGTGTGTGATCTCGTTTCACGTCTATTGTATATGTTTTCAAATATAAAATAAGAGTGTTAATTATTTACTATTATTATACCTTGACGACTTATACTCCCCTTCCGTTTCAACTCCACAGCTGAGGAAGTCATACGTTAAAAAGGTAATATTAGTTTATATATTTCATAGATATCTCATCCTACACATGTAGAAGGAAATAAGTAATTTATATGATCAGCAACGATTACGTATCTTTTTTACTATTTTATTTAACTTATTACGATTTCCAATTCGATCATTTTCCCACCGGCACCCCGGGGAAAATAAACGTAAAAACTTAAATTTTAACTAAAGTTCAGTTATTATATTTATATTTACATATTAAATTTAACACGGCTTAGTTATATATATATATATTTTTTTTTTTTTTTTTGCATAACTTAACATAAACATATTGGTTAACTTTCTCAGCTTTGGATTTGGGCTCTTCTCACTCATATAATATCGTTCCATAGCATATTCCATGCGCATACATGGAAAAAAAAAATAGAAAAATGTCAAGTATTATTCTGTTGTTTATCGTTAAATGTTATTTTTAAGTAAAAAGTTTTTAATTACATGTTTTGAACGTAACAGCCCTGCTGCTGCACACCCACGTGATATACGGTGAACCATCGATTTCCGATTGTAGGTACACTTACCTTATTTATTTTGCACCAGGCATCGCCCATGGAGACACGAACACGGACTGGCGGGTCATGGTCAGACTGTACAGGGGCCCGCTGCTGCTGGTCATATTCCTGTTCCTCATGGGCATCAACGTGTACTGTTGGCGATCGTCCGGCGTCAACCACGTGCTGATATTCGAGCTCGACCCCCGGAACCATCTCACTGAACAGCACATCATGGAACTGGCCACGGTTTTCGGCCTGGTGTGGGCCGGTTCGGCGCTGATTTTCCTGTACAGCGAGGCGCTACACATTCCACCGTACATAAACCCGCTGATCCTGGCCGTACTCATGATAGCGTTCCTGTTCAATCCCACGAAAACGTTACGGCACGACGCCCGTTTTTGGGTTCTGCGCGTGACGGTGAGTACCGCCTACTTACTTAAGCCCGGACTAAGGAGGATAGGAGCAGGGGAGGCCCATATTTTCCAACAAAATATTTTTTGTTCAAAAATATCGTGCATAAAATAATAATTAATTTTTTTATTTGTACGGTACAAAATTACACACATATATAACGACCGTAAATGTAGTAATGGAATTGTTTGAGTTAATAGAGAGGCCCCCGGCCAAGGGTCTGGTGGCTCAATCGATTCATAATCCGGTCTTGTACCTACCGCTCTGAGTTTTTCCCGTCCGTATTCGTACGACGTCGTCGGCGTGAACGTTTTCGGACATGAAAATCGTTTTCTATCGAAACGAACGTGGCCGGGCGTATAACAGCCTATCGTCACAATGATCAATGGTCGCGAACATTTTGTCTAAGAAATAACCGAACGTCTATTTAATCGATGTGTAGATTACAAATCAATATGCTGTACCCCAAAGACAACGATCACCGGTTACTCTAAAATTCTCTTCGAAGGATTTCCGTCTTTATCTAACGATATGCCCTTGCGTTGGTGTTTGAAAGTGAATTTCAACGTTTTCCAGCCGATCGGTTTGTGGGTTTTCGTTAAAATCGCCTATCTGTCGTCCGTTGCATGTGGGCGCGGGACTTTCCACGATTAACTCATAATATTACAACACGACGTCATTACGGACACTCGTCACGGTGCTCGTCGGATATCGTACGTCTTGTACGAGTTTGGGGGGGGAGGTGAACGAACTATAATTTTATTGTATTGTTATATAATAATCAGATAACACACCGAACGTCGTTAATGTGATCATACCGACGATGACGCAACGACGCGATAAAATCCTAGTGAAATAATTCCGCTAGAAAACGACGACAACGTGACGACGTGACAAGTCGCCGGCATTCGGTTTAGGCTCGGGTTTAATAACGTTTTAATTGTTAGGAGGGGAAAAAAAACTATAAACGCCGATAACGCTATGTCTGGATTTTGGATATAATGGTCTATTAGCGTTGTTTTGGTTCCGTAGGCATGTCTATTTTACAATACGGTCTGTGAAAATAGTTCGATAACAAATTAATTCTGAAAAATATATTGTGTTATCGGTACAATAAAATATCCGTGAAACGGTTTTTAATATCTGTGGAACCGACGGCGGGTGGTTTCAAATGTATCGATTAAAGGATAAAAGTCGTTTCTGCAACGGCCATTCGGTTTACCGAACCGATTATGATGTTATCAGTTCGGTAACGGCTAAACATGTAAACCTGGCAAAAAGCATGATATAAACAGGTTGGCCAGCTGTTGAATTAAAAAAAAATCGGGACGCCGAAGTCAACGATCTTTCTTTTAGTCTTCTGGATTACAGGGACGCTAACAGGCTCCTCTTTCCCATTGGACACTTTGGGCACGTGCCCAGGGCCCCATGATCGATGACCCCCTCCTAGTGACTGCCAACCGATAACCGATAAATACATTTATTTCGAGAAAAATCAAAGGGAAATTACTGACAACAAACCTACTGGCTCATGCTTAAATTTTAAAAAAACTGCTACCAATACCTTAAATAAACCTAGATCAGGTTTGTCAAACACCACAATATTAACGGACAAAATAAAATAATAATCTAGATTTTTGCTTATCTACCACCCTGTTTGACTGTTTTAATAAAATAGTACTCTGTCCAAGTCGTAGAGGCCCCATTATATCAGTGCCCAGGGCCTCCGAAGGGTTAAAGACGGCCCTGGGCGCTATAATAAATTTTTGCCCTTGGGCCGGCCCTGCGTACAATAATATAATCCACAAATATTTTGTATTTATATTTATATTTCAAACCAGTCCCTACATAATGGTCTTGGCATCTCCTCTGTTCAAGATGTAGCAAAAACTTTTTACAAACGATTTAACTTAAATCTTCAAAACCACACAAATCCCTTAATAAAGAGTCTTGCATCAGCAAATATTTTTGGTAATCCTCAAAAAAAAGGTTAAAAAGGCGGTGGTGTCGGGGACTTAGTTTTATAAAATAAAAAAAATACCTAAATTGTAAATACATTGAAAATAATTGTATAATTGCCAATGTGCCTTCACTAGAAGGTTTCTTTACTCCGTCGTTCATGACATAAAATCCTTCATTACTTGTGCTCATTGTTCAAGATGTAACAGATTGTGGAAATAAAATTAAAAAAAAAAAAATATTTGTATTTGTACTCTCTATATGCATGTACTTAATTAGAATAAAGAATTGAATGAAGAAACGAATAAATCGGGAATGTCACGCTAAAATCGGGACGGTTGGCAACCCCGGATACTAAACGATCAAAAGTGTTTAATTTTATCCAATCCCGTTTCGGTACGATAATTATATTTATATACGGTGTAGTCGACCAACTCGCGCTTAATATACGATCGTTGACTTATTGGAATAATTCGCTGTATTTCTTATTTTGTTTCAGGTGCGTATAATATTCGCTCCGTTTTTCTACGTGGGCTTTGCGGACTTTTGGCTGGCCGACCAGCTGACCAGCCTGGTGCCGGCGTTACTAGACTTTCAATACCTGGTGTGCTTCTATTTGACCAACGACAAGTGGATGTCGAATAAAAGTAAATTTCCCGTCTGCGGTTTTACCGTTATCGCACGAAATAATAAATAGTAATAGTATTAAAATAGACACGTGCGGCCCGTGTACAGTAGTTGTTTATGTGCGTCCACACGGGACAAGGTCATCATAACGGAATACGTTTTTACGTTGAAAAGATGTTGTTACATTAAAAAAAAAAAAAATAAAATAAAATGATTTCGTCCTTGTTTATCTGCGTATAACGGCGAACACCGATAATTGTACCAAGCGTACATCGAATTGGGCGGGAAAAACGAGAACGGACGCTGGTTTTAGTTTGGTTCCGTAGCGGATACGTGTTACAGTAATTTATAATTATACCCCTACAAACGAAGTAATTAATTTAAAAAAAATCGTAAAATTAAGGCACCCTGCTATTAATAACACAATCAAAATCTCTATTAAATCGACCTTGTTAAACAGAAGGAGAAAACTACTTATAAGCGTATGTATTTATCTGTGATTTTTGAGTTTCGAGTCTGGGAAATGCGGGACACTCGCCGAAACTTTGAAATTTTGGCTACCGAGTAGGGAACTCAACGACAGTTATAAAACAACGGACGGCGTTTTACAGGTGTTCTAGATTAAGTAATTTGATATTTAGTCGATTAAGTAATTAGAACAGTCCGGTGGTAAACCCTAGCCTTGCGTTCGCGGGTTAATTAAATTAAGTTCAATTTTGTGAAAAAACCGAAAGAGTACTCCGTTCGCCCGCTATCCCGCCCACATCCCACACCGATCCAAACACTGCTAGTACTCTGGTGTATGGCGGACGCTCGACGATAATACATTTTCGTGTTTTTTTTTTTTTCTCTCGAAAAATGTCGCCGTTAAAAACGCCCACACGTAACCTCTTAGACACACGCGTGCGATACGTCCTCATCAATCGTCGTTATGACCAGAGCACGGACAAAATATTTAATCTAAATAAAATGAAAATGTCATTCCGCTTGTCCCTTAGCCATCGACATCGACGGGAGCAAGTGCGTAGAACGCGTGTGGCTGCTGCGGCCGTTCGTCGCGTGCCTGCCCGCGTGGTTTCGGTTCATGCAGTGCCTGAGGCGGTACAGAGACTCCAGGGAGACGTTTCCCCATCTGGCCAACGCCGCCAAGTACGCGACCACTTTTTTCGTGATAACGTTTTCGTTCCTGAACCTCCAGTACGCGAGTAAGTGGAACCTATAAAAAAAATCGTATAGGATATTACATTAAGTGATTAGATGATAAGACGGTATGGATAGAAAATGCGTGATAACGGAAAATCTGAAATATCCATCGAAAATGATTATGTTCTACTGCGTGTACACTAATGCTACGTTTTGTCGAATTTTTTTTTTTTTTTTTATATTTATAATATACAGAAAAATACCCCAAAGAAGACTCGAACATGTTCTTCTACCTATGGATATCTGCTTCCGTGTTCAGTTCGTTGTATTCGTACATCTGGGACATAAAAATGGACTGGGGACTTTTCGACCGGAACGCCGGAGAGAACAAATTCCTCCGCGAAGAGATCGTGTACTCTTCGACGGTAAGGACAATTTCGTGTACGAGCAATTTGTAATTGAAAGATCGATCGTTATTGTAAAACCCGTAGGTTAAATGTTTTCTCGGGCCGGACCATATTCCCACAATAATGTATGATACCGTTTTTCTTAAACAATTTTTTTGTTTTTTTTTTTTATATAATAGGATACTGCTCAATGGTAAGCCATTTGGCAGTAGGTGAGAAGTTGGGAAGGTACGCATCATTGCTAACGAATAGCAATTCTGAGCGAAATTTGGCTAGAAATATTTTTTGGATAAAACAATATGTAAAATTGTATGAATTTGGAACTATAAAATAAATTGCCGGTGCTTTACCGTCTCATATTGTTGAGCATTTTTATGAAGCGTAAAATAGTCTCCGTAGGGTCTTCGTACGTAAAATTGATTTTCATTAATGTATGGACTTTAGACGTTTAAAAAAAAACCAACAACAATATCGGGTCTTCGAGATTTTCGATATATTTTATAGTGCCACAATAACAATTCAAATCGTCGAGCATTTTTGATGGTCCGACACGGTTTGTGTCCACATAAAATCAATTTAAAACGGCTTAGCCGGTGATCTTATATGATTATTGTATTTATTATTTAATATCTAGGCGTTTTACTACATCGCGATCGTCGAAGATTTTGTTTTGCGTTTCGGCTGGGCGCTGTCAATGTCACTGACCGAAATGGGCTACGTTCACGGCGACTTGATGGTGTCGATTTTGTCACCACTCGAAGTAATGAGGTAAGTTTTACCGGGCATCGTGCAAAATAATACACTCACCAACAGGCTGTATAGGTTAGGGTTTAATTTAATTTTAATTGTAATTAATGGCGAACACCGGGTGTAATTTCCATTAGCCTTGGCCAAACCAAGTTGTCGTTAAAGTGAATATTCGCATTCCTGTATGTCGTCCCACCGCTGTGTAGGTAATCTGTTTTAGTATTGGCTTAAAACGCGATTAATCGCGAAATAATGGGTACTTTCTGAGTCAGACACTTATTATTACAATTCGTCCACTTATATTTAGGTTAAATACAGGATATTATAATATAACGAGCGTTGCTAATGCGCGTTGAACAAAATATCAAATCATTATTTTCATTCGCATTGTTGTCGTTTTCATACATTTTGTCCATTTTAAGTTGTCCACCGCGATTAATTTCCATACAATTTCTATTCATTTCACTCGAACGGTAACACGACATATTTCAGGTGGATTTTTAATGCGCGCGGATTACAACTTGCATTTGTTTTTTATCCTCAAGTAGAAATACCTTTTTCAACATCGGTTTCGAACAGTCTTATTTATTTTTATTTTTTTTCCTATCTCGACGATATACTTCGAGATTGCCGGCGACCGTAGGTCGATTAAAAATTATGATTTCTCTTCTCGATTTTTCATAAAAAAAATAAAAAATTTAAAACGTATATTGTTTTCGGTTTTTTTATGTTCTGATTCCTCGAGTTTTCCACGGTTGTTGATTTTCACCTTGTCTTTTGTCTTGAAGGATAATCCGATGACCTTAACGTATGCGTATATCATTTATATTCATAATATTTTAATTATTTCGCTTTTTTACTAAATTTCGTCTATGTATTAATTATGTATTATATTCATTTGAGTGTATATGTGTGTATTTATTTTAATTTAATATTTAACTGTGCGCGGTTTTTATACCATATAAAATCGTATAGGTATATTGAACCCGATTATTTTTTACTTGTTTTAGTTGTTTATTTTGGTTTTATGTTATTACCATTATCCTGGCCATAATTATTGCCAGAGTAGTATAGTGATTATACACTACAGCAGTGTTTCCCAAATGGTGTGTCGTGAAAACTTGAATTTTTTATTTAACAAATTTAATTATGTAAAAAAAAAAAAAAAAAATAGTGTACACGTTAAACTAAATATCTAAATTTTAAATTCTAAATCTAAATAAGTATAATTTTTGTGCGAAACGCGTACTTGATGCTGGTTGCATAATAAATAGTTCAATTCGAGGAGGAAACGTCGATAAACATACTCGTATTTCTTGTTCAACTCATAGAAGTCGTTCACGTTTCCCATTTTTAATATTAGTTAGTACGGAATAGTTACCAAGTCCGCAAAGGTAATGTTATAGGAAATGGTAACAACGTATTTATTGCTTTTTCTGTAATTATCGGATACTCGGTATTAATAAAATCCCAAAAATGGACGAGTGTAAGTACATTGAGTTTTAATTTCAATGAACGATCAGATCGAAGTTCCAAAATTTGTTCTTGTTCGATTAATTTCAAATGATATTTAGCATCTGATGTTACTGCAAAAGGATTGCGTACCCCCTCAATCTTAGGGTTCGTCAACAGACAATGATAGGAAATAGTTCTTCATTTTTTTTCTTATAAAACTATAAAGTGGTCAATAAGTCAAAGCAGACGTTATTTCTTCATGTGGACTAATATCTGCTGTTAATGGAAACACTTGCAGTTGTTTTTTTTTTTTTTTCAATATTTATCCAAAGTGTGCCGCTACTTATAGAAAGTAATTTAATGGACCGCGGTGGAAAAAAGTTTGGAAACCGCTGCACTACAGTTACTTCAAAATACTTCAAAATAAACGATTGATTTCTCATATAAAATATTCGCATCCCGCTCCATTCTCTTGTTAACAGTTCTGAACGACTCCCCCCCCCTTGTGCTGGAAAACCCCGAGTTTTAAACAGATTCGCAAACATTCACCTAAAAATGTCAATTGTTCCGAAGGCTTTGTCAAATTTCTACTCGCGCGTCGTGCACGCTAATAGTATCACGAACAAAACTAGAGAAATTTAATCAAATCCATATAGTCTTCGCATAGCCGTATATTGTATTTTTACATTATTGTTTTTCACGAACAATAAATCAATTCGATTAAGTAGGTATTTGAGATATAGTTTTGATTTGAATGAATAAACGATTTAAAAACGATTTGTCGAGATACTAAAATTAATTTATTAAATTCCCAAGGTAAAATGTAGGTACACATTGTGTTCATATAATATAAGTACTTTGATTAATTTCTATTTGAAACACAGACAGACAGTACAACATTAATTTATAAATAATTAATAAAAATTATAAGTATCGTACAAGAGTTTCGGCCTTGAATAATCGCATTATGCTGCGTTTTACATAACCGAACATTATTGTGTACCTATCTATCTATTTATATATATATATATGTATAAAAATAAAAAAAAAAGGGCCCAAGTTAAAAGAATAAATGTGCAGTTCTACTTGTATGCGTTCGGGAATAATACATTTTTTTTTTTTTTTTTTGTTATTAATTTATCATTGTAGACATCTCGGGTTGAAAAAATCTAGAAATTAATTCTATACAGGTCGAGAACGCAAGGTGAAACATATATGTGTTAATTACTAAACCGAGATTAAATATCAGATAAAAGAGGGCGAGATGTACATTTGAAGATCTAAACAAATATATTATCTATATATCTACCCATCGGTTTGGATAAAAAAATTAATTCAATTAACGCGTAGAAAAGTTTTTAATACGATTAAAAAACCCAAAAAAATATCGTAATTTAATTATTTTATTCAATTTATTAATTGAATAATCCCCGTTAAATCAGCAGAGTAATGTATAAATGTTCGGTGTGTTATTTATATCTATATATATATATTACGAGATGTGGCTTTTTTTTTTTTTTTTGCTCGGTTTGAAAATTAAAAATATAGCCGACGACAAACGACGATATATTTCTCTACGCTCGGCATCGTTTTTTAATCGAAATGATTTATACCGTAGCTCTCAGTATGCAAACACTTAACTGTATAATATTTATTTATACCATTATAGACCCGCTGTGCGAATTATGTCCAGATTTTTTAGAACGATATTAAACCTATCTGTCTGTCTACTTTATTATCTTCTATGGACGATGTGATTTTTTGCGGAACTGTTTTCGGCCAGTACACTATTTTCTGTCACCGATGTAAATTTGAATTTAAATAAAAAGAAATTCACTAAAATTGTCAAATATTTACCAATTGTATTTTTATTTTGATAAGAATACAATTGAATCGCGTTTCGTTTTTACGAATTCAAACATTAAACGTTTTCTTATTGTAAATTTGTTTTAAAATTATCCACAGATTGTACAGTATTGTCACATTCGTAGTAATTACCTAAACAAAATTAAATAAATAGACAAATAAATTTTTTTAAATTTTTTTTTGATAAGTTAAATAATTCATTTACATACGGAACATTTGAAAAGTTATACACACACACAAACACACACATTTTTTTTTATAACATTTTTTTTTTCATCTACAACGGGCGACTGTTCAAGTTGTCAATTATAAGCTATCAGTTTTAAAAAAAAATGTCTCGAAGACCGGCCGAAAACGGACATTATAAAGGTTTTTTAGCCTGGCGTGTTAGAAATGTTCAGGCGTACGAATTCGTAACTCAGATTAAAATATTCATGTGCGATAATTCACGTGTAATTCATTGCTGTGCACATCGCACATATTATTATAATAATTAATAGTACATGATAACTCGAGTCGTAATTGTTTTATTGTGCATGCGTCCAACAATGCAGTTTTTTTTTTTTTTTTATCATTATATTATCATTATTTGTAGTTTTAAATCGCATATGTTCGTCCACACTGCGGTTACACATTAAAACAAAATCATTTGTAATTTTTTTCCATACGTACCCCACACGACAAAACCGTTTCGGCTATATTCGGACGTGTATAGGAATTACGCAATTGAAATTTCATTATAACGCCGAGTAAATCATTTTTTTTTTTTTTATTTTTTTAAGCGTCTGCACACCGCATTAAATACCTGTAAGTATATAATATAGCGATGAAAATAAAAATATTACGATGAATCTGTAAAAAAAAAAAAATTAACAAATCGTTATATTATACTATACAATAATATTTTCTGACGTATTGTTATTCATCGCCGTGGGTTTTTTTTTTTAATTTTTTTTTTTTATTACAGTACTTAATATCATTACTAGTCGATATATTAAAATATTTCTCAACAGCTTTCCGAGAAAAATCCAAACGGTTTAATAGGAAACCATGGCAATAGTCGCGTGGTTTTTATCGTATACAACTGCGATTAGATTTTTTTATTCGTCGGTTTTTTTAATTTTTTTTTTTAAATCCAATACAGTTAAACGAGCACAAGGTATTAATGTATTGCGCATAGGATATTTTTTTCCCGAAACTGCATAGGTATACCTATGCGCGTATTGTTATCGTGGCTAAAATCACTGATTACTGACTAGTCGTGCGCGCGTTATAAGTTTAATAAATGAAGAAAAAAAAAAGAAAAGAAAATAGATGGACGTATAATTCGGACCGCGGGTGGGAATTCGGGAAGGTATGGGAGATGTATGGGATAAATCGTCGATAACGACAAACGGTCCCGAGCAAAGTCCGGTTGACACACGTTTTGATAAATCTAAACTCAAAAAACTATATTAGTTTGTAATTATAACTGTCCGTGTTTTATCGTCTAAAATTTTTGAGCATTTTTATCGAGTCAAAAATATTGTAGTCGCGTATACCGTATGCGAAATTCCACGATTCCCGTCAAATCCTAAACTTTAAACGCTTATATATATATATATAAAAAAAAAAAAAAAAAAACAAACTTAGACCGTGACTTTGGATTTTCGATGTTATGTTCAATATTTTCACATAAAAAAACGGCTGTTAATAAATATTCAGTGAAAACAATTCAGTCTTCTGAAAACGTTTTCAACTGAATTATAACAGAAAAAAACAATACTGACAGTAGTAACAGAAATTATTATTTGACGTAAATATTCCCTTTCCCAGCCCCGATCGAGGAAAACCACAAGAAAAATCAAAAATTACCTTCCCAATGTCTATAAAAAATTGCCTACTAGAAACCATCTTTCCCCCGATCCGATTAATTTTTAATTTTTTTAATTTTAAATTTAATATGTCCGTCCGTCTCTCGGACTGCTCCAGGAGGTTCGTGTGGAATTTCTTCCGTCTGGAGAACGAACACCTGAACAACTGCGGTAGGTTCCGGGCCGTCCGGGACATATCGGTGGCGCCCATCGACAGTTCGGACCAGACGCACATCCTGCGGCTGATGGACGAGCAGCTGATGCCGCACGACCTGAACCGGAACCGGCGGAACAAAACGGTGGGCGGAGCGGGCGGCGGAGGCATCGGCAAGAAAATACCCAACCTGACGTTCCAGCCGAGCCGGTCGGTCGACGAACAGGCCACGCTCATATTGGCCAGCCTGGGCACGCGCTAATCTCCTGGTCCGCATAGGTTATAGGTTAGGTTAGATGATTAGGCTAGGCTCCGGTCCGCAAAGGCCGACAATTCCCAAGACGGCGGGGCCACGTTTACCGGTCACGTCCGCACACGCGTTCGGTGTGTTTTATTTTCCATACCTACGAGTTACCTACGGTATTTACTATATTTCTTTTTCTCTTTCTCTCTCTCTCTCTCTCTCTCTCTCTCTCTCTCTCTAAAACGACTCTCAGGACCGTCGTCATTCGAACGATTTCGTTATATTTTCGTTGTAATGGAAATCTTCGCCGAGCTCAATGTTTAGTTTGTAAGACACCGCCGTTGTTTATTGTATTATTACAATAATATAATTATTTCGCATCGCTTTTATTTCGATCGCTTCCACCGGTATACGCGCAATGTGAACGATTTGTGTACATCAAACCGTGTGCAAATAGTGATAAGTACGTAATACTGTTATCGCGATGGCAACTGTTAACAATAACCGTAAACGCCAGTTGTGCGCAAAGTGTATGTTTACATATTCGACGTGCCAGTGGCGCAATACTAGCGGATAGTTCGGCGTAGGAGAGACTCCGGGGGGGGGGGGGTCCCGAGATCAGGGGCCTCCAGGAAGCAAGTGCCAAACCACAGACGAGTAATAAAGAATAATTTTTTTTAGGTAATATGGTAGACGTAACGTAAAAAAAGAGATATTGCTATTTTTATCGCGTTTCCATTACGCTGTCGTCACTCGTAGTATTCCTATTATTTTTCGTTATTTTTTTTTTTTTTTTTTTTTTTTTTTTTGGTGACTTTACCGAATTAGTTACGATGCATATAAGGTGGTGTTAACTGCCTGGGGATAGCGGAGAAATTAGGCTTACTTTGATTGCTAACAGGACATTTACATTTTTTAGACGGAGCCCCCCCCGTTATGTATTTGACTTTAGGCCAGTGGCGGATCTAGGATTTATTTTTGGGGGCGGGGCCAAAGTTTTCAATAATAGTTTTAAAAAAAAAAAAAAAAAAAAAAAAACGTTATTAAAGCGTTTAAAAATTATAGTATAACTTAGTAAAATTTAATAATTAAAAAATTAAAATTAACAATATCTGTACCTTGTAACTGTACAGTTATTTCATTTTGTATAACGATGCAAACGGTTTTCTCCCATCGTCGTTTTCAAATATGATTTAATTCATTCTTTTCAAAGTCGAAAAATACCTCTTGCCCGTGGACGTAGGTTACTGGTAATACTTTTGTGTACTCGCCCATTTCGTTACTTCAAAATTATTTCGCTAATTTTGTAACCTAGACATCAGGTCAATAGGGGGGGGGGACCTGGGCCTTCTCAGCCCCCCCATAAATCCGCCACTGATCGAGAACACTGCTCTGTGTCGAATAATACATTATAGATTACATTGTTATATTATTAATATAAATATATATATAGCTAGGAATTTTAATAATTAAGAAACAACCAAAGTATTATTTAGTATTATTTGTTAAAATTAGAAAAAAAAAAAAAAATAAAAAATATTCTTAAATTGATATTATTAAATTTTACTATAAATCAAAAGTAAATATTAAGTCGTACAAGTAACACAATTATTTTCTTTTTAACTTCTATAAAGACGTCTTGTAAAGTCTTATATATTTTTTCATGAGTGTAATACCTTTTATATTCATAATTTTTAAAAAAAATTATTAAGAAGTTCTAAAAAGAAAAAAAAAATAGTGTCTTGTATTTTAATTTTAATGAGTCACATTTCAACGAATTAACTTTGTTTATTACATACTTATACTTATTAAAAATCGGTGAAAATTAACGTAAAAATAACATTTTTCTCGATACACGTGTATGTATATACTTAAATAATAATGTATATAAATGAAAATTATGATAATATTGTTGAAATTAGTCCTCGCAGTATGTTTGTGATTCGATATATTGTAGTGAAAAAGACAAATATTATTCTATAATTTTTTTTAGTAAATGGAACACATTGTTACTAGTAGAGGTACCTATTATTTTGTATAATAAACCGTATCTACGGAGAAAAAAAAAAAAAATCAACTATTTTTGGAAAATGGCATGAATAATTGGCAATAAAACTTTTAATTCCGATTTTCACTCATTTTTATTGGCAATTATGTATGCCATTTTACAAAAAAAAAAAAAAAAAAAAAATAGAATTTAAAATGTATTTTATTTATATATATATATATTTTTTTTTTCCGGTGGTTACGGTTTATACACAATAACCGTATATTACATATTATACTCTCTTAAGACGACGTGATACCCGCGTGCGCTGTCTCCGTCTTACGAATACATAGCAAATTCGCGTCCAGTAGAAAGTGCTGTTAGTTTTAATATTTAAGTGAATAACGACCTATTATCAAACTTACTCTGTGTTTGATAACAACATTATCTGTGCGTTTGTACGGAATCGGTTGGGATACGAGTATGTGAAATATCGCAATATTAAAAATGCTAACCTTATATTTTAGTTGGAACTCTAATGTATCGAGGAAAAAAAAACAATAACGACGGCCAAACGCAGACAAACACAGAGTAAGTTGAAGTCCGATAACAGGCAAATTCAGAGTTTGCGTTTTTTCTTCTTCAAATCAATAAAAAACCGCTTATTAAATGATAATTTTAGTGACCCAAAACTAAATATCAATCGAATTTTAAAATGCTTTTGTTTCTTATTTCGTATGACGACGACCTCTATTACCGGTATCACCGATTTTTATTCGTAGCCTCTGCAAACACAAACACGCCGTTGTAATGATTTCGTTGCTTAGCCCTTAGTCGTCATAACTGCGCTATGTTTTTCGCTGTTCGTCCATTCGACAATTTATTTAAATTTCGGAAAACATATGTCATCAGCTGCTCGCAGACTTTAAGCGTTACACAATTCCAATCAATAATTTTAGCATTTGTTATGGATTCCACACAGTTTAATCGAGAACTGCGGCGCATTTTGTGTACAACGGCACAAAAGGAGCGGTCAAGTCCTCGGTCGATTCGCCGTGACATTGAACTAACAAAATAAAATTTGTTCCGCCGAACTTCTATTATAATATTTGAAAAAGAAAAAAAAAAAAAAATATTCGCCGTGCGTTTGTAAGACGTAATACGCGGACATCACGTCATTTTCGACCTCTTCACTGCGCACTGTTCCATCCAAGGAACAATTTTTAATTATTCCGTAATCTATTTTCTACTATTGAAACATATGGAGATCGTTTGATGCATAATGTACCCATAGACGGGGAACCAATCAGAATCTGTATATTTCCGCAAAACCAATACTCGTTTTTCTAAATACTGTTATGTGTACCAAAACTTCGTATAAGAAAATCAACAAAATTAACAAAAAAAAAAAAAAAAAATAAAAAAAACAACCGATATACTTACATAATATAATATGTATATGTGGTTTTTGTAATACTCACACTTGACATTATAGTTTTTTTTTTTTTTTTCGGTATTTCGTTTTAAAATCGTATTTCTTAAAACGATATGGAAAAATCAATATTAATTCATCGAAATTATTTCGTTATGTTTCTCAATATAATACCAGCCAAACGTATAACTTACAATACTTAATAGTATTAATTATTACGCATTAGAGTTATCTAAAAAAAAAAAAAAAAAATACGTGTTTCGGTTTTAAAACCAACCGGTTAAAATGAAAAAACGTATATTATTCCAATATAGGACAGACAGTTAAAAATAGCATATAATATTATAATAAATTTTAATTTTACGATCGGATTCTACCGCGTAAACAAATTAAGAACGTTAATTTGTTTTTGTTTTTTCGTATTCAATTTCATCCTTAATAGTAATAATTTATTATTGGGTTTGTTAAGAGTGTTTTTTTTTTTTTTAATTTTGTTTTTTTAACTACTCCTTTTAAATTGTAAACACTTAATAGGCACCATTGAAATACAATTATTATTAGTTTATTACTTATGAATATTATTGTTGTTACTGAACTTACAAGGTATTGTTTAATACGTAATAAAACAATTTTAGAACGAGTACCTACTACAACTGTAAGCCAAACTATACGTTAATTTTTTTTTTATTATTGTATGTGTATGTATGTTTATTAATTAATTAATTTTTAAAATTTTATTACCTATAGGTACCTAAAACGGCCGTACAAATAGTGCCGGCCAGTGTGTGATGGTTGGTTTATAGCTATAACGTTGTGTTGTCTTTACGCTATTGTAACAGTTATTGTTGTATTTACTTAAAATATATTTTATCCGCGTTAAAAAACGTATAATTATGTTATAAAAAAAAAAAAGAGTATGAGAAATATTTTGAAGAATATTATCGTACATGTAAAAAACCATCACACAAAATAGCATTTCACCGTAATATAATGGATCTATATATACATATTTTTTTTTTTTTTTTTATGTAACATTTACTATATTGTTCTTTTTTTTTTATATTCTTATCGACAATTGTCAATTTCAATTAAAAACACTTTTTTTTTTTTTTTTTTTTTTTTTTTTTTTTCTCGGAACTGCAGTATATTCATACGAGTGTGTACAATAATACTGTACGATTGTCGTCTCCTTACCGAACAAATGTACGCGATACGCTTAAGTAACGCGTATTATTAATTTAAACGATCCCTGTCGAACGATATTTATCAATAATATTGTATATTATGTATTTAAATTTTAATCGATTAACTGTATCACTTTTTTAGTTTCAATAAACATTATATTATCATGTAATAGTCGTATTGTCGGGCCATAATTCCAGTCTTTTTGCTATTCGACAATTTTTACACTGGACCTCGCCATTGTGTACAACTAAATTGACATCCACGCGCGTGCTCGTGCGGATTAAAATGCGCGTTCGTCTCGAAAAATTGCACGAACATCCTAAAAACCATATTCGAAACATATTGTATTTATATCGTACAAAAGTTTACGATTTTGCAACGTCCGTAGTTGAAGTCAACCGAATGGTTTAACGCGTATATTATTATTATATATATATATATATATATACACCTATACGTACATATTAACTAAGTTTTTTATTGCGTTAAAAACGTGAAAGATAACACGATCTTTTTTGTTTGTAGACATTCAGAATGTCCAGCCCACCGCCCCGGAACTACATTTAAACGGAGAATTGTTTACGGATTTTCGCGTGAAACGCATTCACTTGCCCAAACTACAATTAGATTACTGTTGTATAATTCTTATTCTTTAACATGGACATTAACGTACGTACACCACCGTGGATTTAACGATTTCAAATCATTTCTCGGCATTCTTCTTTTATGTTTAATAAACATTGTATTATCATGTAATAGTCGTATTGTCGTGCTATAATTCCTATTCCAACACAAATATTAGCCCTTTCCAGTCTTTTGGCTACTCGACAATTTTTTACTCGCCAATGAGTACAACTAAATTGACATCCACGCGCGTGCTCGTGCGGATTAAAATGCGCGTTCGTCTCGAAAAATTGCACGAACATCCTAAAAACCATATTCGAAACATATTGTATTTATATCGTACGAAAGTCTACGATTTCGCAACGTCCGGAAGTTGAAGTCAACCGAATGGTTTAACGCGTATATTATTATATATATATATATATATACACCTATATGTACATATTAACTACGTTTTTTTTTTTACATTTTTTTCCCCCCCGTTAAATACGTGAAAGGTAAAAGTTCTCTTTTGTTTGTAGACCTTCCGAATGGCCAGCCGACCGGCCCGGAACTACATTTAAATGCAGAATTGTTTAAGGATATTCGCGTGAAACGCATAGATTATTATTCACTTGCCCAAACGACAATTAAATTACTATTGCATAATGCGTATTTTTTAACATGAACATTAACGTACGTACACCACCGTGGATTGAAAGATTTCAAAGATTTTCTCGGGTTTCTTCTTTTAGTTTTAACGAACATTATATTATTATGTAATAATCGTATTGTCGTGCCATAATTCCAGTATTTTTGCTATTCGACAATTTTTACACTGGACCTCGCCATTGAGTACAACTAAATTGACATCCACGCGCGTGCTCGTGCGGATTAAAATGCGCGTTCATCTCGAAAAATTTCACGAACATTCTAAAAATCATATTCGAAATATATTGTATTTATATCGTACAAAAGTCTATGATTTTGCAACGTCCGTAGTTGAAGTAAACCGAATGTTTTAACGCGTATATTATTATTATATATATATATATATACACCTATATGTACATATTAACTACGTTTTTTTTTTTTTTTTTTTACATTTTTTTCCCCCGTTAAATACGTGAAAAGTAACACGTTCTCTTTTGTTTGTAGACCTTCCGAATGGCCAGCCGACCGCCCCGGAATTACATTTAAATGCAGCATTTTTTTTTACGGATTTTCGGGTGAAACGCATAGATTATTATTAACTTGCCCAAACGAAAATTCGCTTACTGTTGCGTAATTCGTATTTTTTTATCATGGACATTAACGTACGTACACCACCGTGGATTTAAAGATTTTCTTGGTATTATTATTATTATTGTTTTTTGTTTCTCTTACTGTCCAACACGGTTTGTTTTATACGACATTTCGTCATTTCTACCCGATACGATACACGTAGAACAATATTATTAAAATTGGTTTCAATAACGGGTTTCGTAACGTTATGTGTAATTTTAAACGAATACGGAATTATAATACGATAATAATTTTTGCATTATTATTATTATTATTATTATTATTTTTGATGTTGCGCAACAAAACGAATAACGTCATAACCGTACGTTTGTCATTTGTTATAAAAACTTTTACGAATTTTTTTTTTTTTTTTTTACTTTCTATAGTTTTAACTTTTTAAACGCGCACAAGCGTATAAGTGCGACCGCCCTATTTCGTATATTTCGTTTTCATTTTTAAGTAAGCGCATTGTCTAGCGTGCATAACCACACGGGCATCAAACACTAGTAATTAGTTATCTGAAAGTACGCAGACAGGTATAGATAATAATACATATACATAAAAAAAAAAAAACGACGATCTGAACGCACTAATAGGAATACGAAAATTTCCATCATCAGACACGCGAAAATGAAATGTTTTCGACTTATTTCGCCGGTAACGTACCTATTAAGTGTTGGGCGAAAAATCCGCATTTTCGAATCCGACATTCGTTGTAAATCCGCTTTTCGCATTCTACAATCCGGATATTCGTCTGAACCCGTCAATTCGGATTTCCGGATTTTGAACGTGCGATTTTATATTCTATAATTAAATTTATTTGAAAAAAAAAAAAACAAGTACAACAAAATAATCATACACGTTACACTTATAATTAATATAATTTATAATTCTAGCGGATCCGGGGCAAATGTTGTTTTACTCAAAAGAAAATCCAATATTTCACATTATTCGAATTCGAAACACAAGTTTTCGGATTTTATAATACTAAATCCGGATTTAATGGATTTTCGGATAATCCGGATTTATGTCACATCACTAGTACCTATACCTACGTTATATGGGTAATTTTATCTCGATGTGTTTATTCATCGTATTTCTTTCACTCTATGGACATTCAAACGGTTGTACAAGAGTTGTAAATAGAGTTTGTTCAATACTAGATGGAAACAAGTAGGTTTTATTTTCCAAGATATGCCAGTATAAGTCTGCCCAGGAGAAATGAGGCAAAAATTACCCATATACAGCGGACACTTTAACATTTAAACAATTTTTTTTTTTGTTATTATATTTAAATGGTTTTTCTTTTTAATTTTCATTCAAATAGAACCAAACAAAAATCTAAAAATTCCATACAGCTTAATAGCTCCAACAACGCCAGAATATTTTGGGAAACCGAACAATGTCAAGAAAGTATCAATTAATAGTATAAATTGTTTTAAACACTTCAATTACATTATTGAAATTCAAATGATAATGAAAAAAATAAAGGCAAAAGAAATAATTTAGCAGTTAATCATATTTTGAAATGCCGTAATTTTTTACGATTATATTATATTATAATTTATATTATATTTATAAATGCTTATAAAAAGAATTATTAAAATACGCTCAACTATATTATTTTCCTTTTTCACCAGTATAATTTATGATAATTATCCTCGTGTCAAATTAATCCGAAAAAAACTTAAACACGCACTATTGTTTTTTTTTTTTTTTTTGCGGCAAAAAAATTATAATGCGCAAAAAGGAGGTCGAACAGTCCGGAGTAATCTCTTTATCCGCAAAATTTGATCCTAGCTAAAGCGTTTGTCGTATAGACGCGGATTTAATTTTTTCTGTTTTTTTTTTCTTCAGGGGTAAGGGTGGACGTTTTATTTGAATCTCGTCACCGGCCGTTGGTTTTCGCTAGGCACCGGCACTGATCGTAAAATAATAAACCAACACGAGCACAAATGTAGACTGGTGTGTACACATTTTTTTTTTTTTTTTACTACACCTTCCCCTATACCGAAAACTCCGGGGAAAACTCACCGGGCAAAGTATCGATAATGTATTTAGACGGTTTATATTGTTTTGTCGATTTCACACAATAACGCGCAATATACGAGTAATTTTATAGTTGCTCCTTTGTAGCTGTCGATTCATTATAGTCAATAATTTTACTAACCGATTCCGATTCCAACGTTTAGGATGGCGTAGTTGTTCAAGAGGTTCCTCCGGGAACTGTGGATTTTTAAATATCATGCCATTGTTTTTTTTCCCAATACAGAGAAATACCCGATTAAATTTTTTTTTCTGTTTTCTTTTCTTCGGGGTAGTGGTGGGACAAAAAACGTAGACTCGCGTGTACGGATTCTAGTAATATGTCGGTCGTTAATTAATACATTTCTTTGGGTAAAGGTCAGACGTATTATTGTAATGTAGTACAGAATGCAATAATATTATCAACAGTGTACAATAATTAATAATGTTGTTACGTAATCTTTTGTCTAGCGAAATAAACGGTGCCGGGCGGTTGGCGGGGAAGACCATAAAGTGTGAAATTATATAATCACCGTATAGTTATTATAGTCGCCGATAGTTGCCCCCCCCCCGGTCGTAAATATTAAAAATAAAAAAAATAAAAATGCGACCCTGTCCGTATTTTATCTATACGTAATACGCGCGTATATTCTCGGTGTTTTTTTCCATCCGTACTCTTAAACTCCGCGTAATATTTGTCGCCAAACAATTAACGATTGATGTTTGTTTTTTTTGTTATTTTTTTGTCGTTTGTACAATATTGCGGAATATTTACAGGACGCGGCGTAGAATATTCGCGAATATTCTGTCTCGTTGACGCGTTCACGCAACGGCGTGATTAAAGAAAATTAAAGATTTCCGGTGCCCCGGGGCATTTTTTTTTTTTTTTTTTTTTGCTACACCTTCCCCTATACCGAAAACCCCGGAGAAAACTCACCGGGCAAAGTATCGATAATGTATTTAGACGGTTTATATAGTTTTATCGATTTCACACAATAACGCGCAATATACGAGTAATTTTATTGTTGCTCCTTTGTAGCTGTCGATTCATTATAGTCAATATTTTTACTAATCGATTCCGATTCCAACGTTTCGAATGGCATAGTTGTTCAAGAGGTTCTTTGGGAACTGTGGATTTTAAAAATCATGTCGTTGTTTTTTTCCAATTCAGAGAAATACTTGATTTAATTTTTTCTCTTTTTTTTCTCGGGTGTAAGGGTGGACGTTTTATTTGAATCTCGTCACCGGCCGTTGGTTTTCGCTAGGCACCGGCACTGGTCGTAAAATAATAAACCAACACGAGCACAAATGTAGACTGGTGTGTACACATTTTTTTTTTTTTTTACTACACCTTCCCCTATATTGAAAACCCCGGAGAAAACTCACCGGGCAAAGTATCGATAATGTATTTAGACGGTTAATATTGTTTTATCGATTTCACACAATAACGCAATATACGAGTAATATATAGTTGTTCCTTTGTAGCTGTTAATCCATTATAGTCAATATTTTTACTAATCGATTCCGATTCCAACGTTTCGAATGGCATAGTTGTTCAAGAGGTTCTTTGGGAACCCTTCGTGGATTTTATTATTTTTTTACAGAGTAAAAATGATGCAACGGACTGATATGATTAAAACCGCTTTTGGGGTTGATTCATTAAGTGGTTCCGTGACTTTCGAGTGTTTTAAACGTTTCTAGGACAGTAGATGGTGAACTGAAGACGATTCACGTTCTCGAAGACCGTCGACGTCATCCAGAAACGATGGTGTGGCGACAATTTGCGAAAAAAATGCAAAATGGCCGCCGATTGGTTAACCGTTCGTGAGGTAACAAAGCGAATCTCAATTGAGTCTTATCATGCAATTTTACAGGAAAATGTACAGATGAGAAGAGTCGCGCGGCAAAATTCGTTCCGCGATTGTTCACCACGACAACGCACCGGCACATTTAGCGCTGTCGATTCGTGAATTTTCGGCCGATAAAAAAACTGCTGTGGTCCCGAGGGCTCTCCCCATTCTCCTGGTCAGGCCCCATGTGATTTTTTTCTATTCCCGAGACTAAAATCTGCGCTTAAAGGACAACGATTTCGAAATGCAGAGGAAATTAATGCGAACTTCAAAAGTCCTTTCAGAGGACTTTTGAAAAACGGCAGGATCGCAGGGGATCGCCGCATGTCGTCCGTAGGAGAGTATTTCGAAGGAGATATCTTTAAATAATATGTAACTTGATTTTTGTGCTTATTAACTATAAAAACCCGGTGCTTTTGGAACGGACCTCGTATATCCTACCCACCCATATTATTCCCACCTACAACAGTGAACGGGGGCCTGCTTCAGAGAGCAACGGTCGCGAAATTATTATTATTTTATTTTCTTCGAACAACACGTGGTGGAGGTGTTGGTATCGACACCCCGCCCCCCACAGGGTAAATGTCGTCAAATATTACCGTATCGATTTTGTACGTTTTTCGATGTTCTATATCGATTTCTACAATATTACCGCACTATTGCGCAATACTAATAAATATTATTACGCACCTAACCTGTACAGTCGTTTAATAAGTTAATTGATTATTATTAAGTTTATGTTGAAAACGGTAGGTTATATATTAATAAGTCTGTGTTACATAATATTAAATACACTGTAATTATGTGTATTTCCTACATTACCATAATAAATTCTCGAACATTTGGTAATGTTTTTTTTTTTTTTATCTATATGCACATTTGCAATAATTTTATACCGATACAGTGTACAGGGGGTTTCGCAAACCTTTCTAGACATTCTTTATAAACTCAGATAGCCGTACAATTCCCATTATAATGTAAATAAACATAATTTTTTTTTTTCTCGTGAAAAATCGCACTCGTAATCTAGCATTTTTATTCGCGGTGAAATTCGAGATTTTCATACATCGAACGCCAACTATCTATCTCCCGGTACTTATATTTCAATTTAAATACGCGCGGAACGATAATAATTATTAGAATTTTTAATTTATGCTCGATTTATTTATTTTTTTTTTTTATATTTCAAAATAACGTATTGGCGTATTACAGTGCGGACCTGTCAGATTTTCTTAAGGTGATTTATTTATATTTTATTTATTGTCTACGGCTTGGCCGGTTACTTAACATTATTCGTGTTGAAAGTATTAAAGTCCGCCGAATTTTTGTAATTACTCTAAATTATCAAATAAATAGTAATTCCATTTGTCCGAATCGTCTTAACCGTCCTCTATCGCTGTGGAAAATCCGTTCGTTTCGTTCATTGGCGTATGTAAATAATAATATGAGGTGGACGCACTCGTACATCATATTCCCGTCGAGAAAAATTAATAACGGTGTTCACATATATTTTCCTGTGAGATGAAAAAAGAAATGCCTATACCAATCAATTATATTTCGGGAAAGTTTCCGTGGAACTTTTTTAATAATTTTACTACAGTAGTGCGTCACTACTCCTCGTCATTACTCTGTCAGTTTGTGCGTCTTAACGAAAGCGAAGTTATGTTTGTTTGCAATCGATTCCACATGGCCAGAGCTGCATGAGCCAGATGAAATCAATCGATTTCGATAATAAGCGTGAACGATCGACGGTAAATCGTTTTCCGTAGTATTTTTTTTTTAAAATTTTTTTTTTATTATTACTTATTTATTTATCGATTTGTTGCTAGTTGCCACTATTACATTTGATGTGTATGCAGACTAAGCAGCACTACTCATTTATATTTACCACTTGTTTTGTGGGCTTAGAAAATAATATTTAAAGATTACCGACGTGCAGTGGTGAACGCAAGAAAGCAATTTTTTTTTTTTTTTTGGATGAGGGAGAGGGTTTGAAAAACATTTAAAATGTAACTATTAAATTCGTAGGTCGGGTAATTTATTTTTTATATTTACTCCCCCCCCCCCGGCGTTTTCCCCTGCCGATGTGTTTAATTATTGGAGCCGACTGACATGCAGACGATTTTTTTATTTTTATTTCTTACGTTATGTCGTAATAGTACGAGTATTATTGAAATTTCGTAATATGATTAAACTGCAATAGCGCAGTCGATTGCAATTTATTTTATTCAGTTTTCTAGACGGAATTTAAACATTTCGTAGGTACAAGATATCTATCTATCTATATCTATTTTTCGTTGATAAAAGTAAAAATCAACGATTTGATGCGTTTCAAATTTTAACCACGCCTAAGTTAATCTCTATTGATAACTGCATTGATAATTCGTTTTATTGAAGTGATAAAAGTATTAAATTATTCAGTTTTCTTTAACGTTGCATAATGATATCGACGACAATCGAAAATTAAACGTTTCAGTTTTATATTTAATTTTGCGTTTAGGTAATTATCGTGGATAATATGTGTGCCGATTTTAGTTTAAGAACAATAGATATATTTTGTCTACGCACAAGAGACTCGAGTAAATACCAAATTGACATTACCAATGAGTCTGTTCTGTAGCAAGTTGGGAAATTCGATTTTAATTGAAATAATTTTAACAATAAAAAAAAAAAAAAAAAATGTAATTATCCATATTAAAATCATTAGATATCCAACGACAAAAAAAAAAAAAAAATAATATAATTATAATAATACAATCAAAAATATGTTTAACTGACGATTTAAAGTAATGTTTTTTTACGATGTCGGACGCGTACAAGTCTTGGTCACAGCGGTCACATATAGTGTGGCTTTCTTATTATATACACGACTCGAGTGCGTTCTTGAGGCTTTTCGTGGGTATAGGTATGCGCCACTTTCTTGTGTAATGTTGAACACGGTCACCGGGCCGGGGGACATTAGCGTAAGTGTTTTTAAAATAGTTCGGCTAAACAGTTGCGAACACGTGTAAATGTTACGCGACGTAATTTGGACGACAAATAAATTTTCACGAATAATCGTCATCAATATTCACATAAAACCAAAACGTCTTCGAATAATTGCCGAATCGTAAACAAACGTATATTTGCACACCGGTAATATTCAGGGCTCGCACCAGCCCCCTTCCCGCCGCCCGTTTAAACCACTCGCTTGTTGATATTATGGTTTTTTACCGGTTACACTGAAAACTAATAACAGTTTCTTTATTAAACGCAAAACGGTCGTTGTTTTTATAGTGTTTTTTTCTTCTAAAATACACGTACAAATTACAAACTAGGTAAACACAACAATTAATACGCGTACGCCAATTCGTTTTAATTACACACAAGTTGCATTTAAATTTTTATCGTACCTATATAGTCCTACACGTTGACGGTGCCGGGAGAACAATTGACGTGCAATTGCATCCAATTAATGTCGTGTTGTACGTATAGTAGTAGTATATTATACTAGTAACAGCTACATTTGTCAATTATTACAATAATTTCTTTTGCCCGGTGGGTTTTTTTTTTTTTTTTTTTTTTTATTTTGCCGGGTCCGATCCGGTAAAACACATTTTATATACAAAAGTTCGAATTAGAAATTAGAAAAATGTTTTAATTTATGTGTTTTTTTCTCGATTTACTTGCTATTTGTATGAACGCGTGAAATTATAGAGAGAGAGAGAGAGAGAGAAAAAAATAAAAATATTATTCTGATAAAGCACAGGCATAGACCCGTGGATCGGAGATGTATTCAGAAATTTGGCGCCCGGGAGCTAATGTTTTTCGGCCCACACTTCATAAAAAAAAAAAAAAAATAATAATAATAAAAATGATTACACTAGATAATGTATGGTTTTTTTTTTTTAAAAAAAATTTTAAAAGGTAATAATTATTTATTATCTGCCACGGGTTAAGATACTATGAATGTCCCGAGTTAATACGATATGATTCGGCGTCGACGTGACCGTAAAATTACGTACAGTATAAGTATTAAAACTGTTTTAAATTTGTAAATGCACGTGGAATACAGATAACGTGGGCAACATAATTATTGTAGTTCAGTCGCAGGACGACTAGAGCTGCCAGTGAGGATTTACCCGGAACAGTGATAAAATCAGAGGTCAGTTTTTCATTAGCTCGTTGGGCGTAGATACGATTGTTGTTTTGGGAGGCCTTCCAACGGCTAACGAGTCCGTGATTTATGCGAGATCCGGTACTGTTTGTCGTGATTTTCGTAATAATATCGAATTATCTCCTCGTTATCGTCTTCATCGTCGTCGTCGTCGTCGTCGTCACTTATGTGTTGACAGCACAATCGATATTTCGAATCGTACGTCAATTTTAATAAGAGGTAAGTGGTATAGGTGTTTAAAATCGTTTTCAATGCATTAATTGGTAACCATATCGTAATCCGGTGTAGCTGTAACAATACAAAAATGTTACCAATAATGACATGTGTATAGTTGTCGGTGGTCGGTTATGTAAAACACAAGTTAAAATGCACGAATAACGTTCAGAAATATCGTTGTAAATACGATCAAATAATTTACAGGTCGTTTTTCCAACGTCGTCAATATGTGCCCATTATAGCAATAACTCTCGAGAAGTTCTGTCCGGCAATTTTAGTGATAACTAATAACTGATTGACAAGTAAGAGGTGCCCGGTGGTTACTTTGAACAAGTAAATTCCCGAATATTTTTGTCTGTTTATGTTTGTTGCCGGTCGTATAAACGCGTGAAGGAAGGTGTTCCATGTCCGGCGAACAAATCGGTTTTGCGGCGGATTGAAGGACACGGGCCACGTAAATTTAAAAAGAAATGTCATTTTGACCGAGCGAAATCGTTTGTAACGCGTTTCATATTTCTCGACGGCGGCCATTATTATTGTTATTTTTTTTAAATTTTTTTTTCTACTACTGATAGTTTTGTATTTGACCGTTAAAGAATAAACAGTAATGTCTGACCGAACACTTTAACCTTAGTGGACTTTGGGGGGCTTGTAAATTTATAATAGCCGACGCGTACAGCGACGTAAACGTTTAACGCACTTATTATAATGTTTAGAACACCTTGCAATATCGTCATCGTTTAGCACGTTCATTGTTACCCGTTTAAAATTCTGTAGATCATCTCGGCAATTTCATTAGCACATTTAGTGAATTACCATTGTGTTATGGCACTATTGCTTATACGCACTTGCATTCCGACTGGAATCTACCCATCCGCGTTTCCTGTCCATACTGCATACCGGTAGTCTTTGTATATCATAAGGTATAATGTTATCATACGGGCATGCTCTGGTACGTACGTATATTTACGAACCATTGTTTTCGATTGTTGTTCGAAAACCGATGATTATTAGTTTTCAGTATACGTTTATAATTTGATACGCGAATGTGACGATTTGGATAATTTAATTTTTTTTTTTTTTCTATGCCACTCACTTAATTTTATTTTATTTAACGAAAAATTGTTTTAGAAATGAATACTCAATAAAATATCAAATTTAAATTTTAAAAAAATGTAGTAAAAGAACAAAATATAACCTTATAGTGTAAGCACGACCGGTTTCGATTTCAAAAAATCATCATCTTCCTTAATCTAAATTTAATATAGTAACTTATGTATCAATATTCGTATAGGCTATAGGTGTATAATAATTAGTTTTAATTTATAATGTTCGTATTATATTTGTATTCAAAATTTATAATCTGGTAGAGTTTCCACATTTTGTTTAAATGTTCCCGAATCTCTTCGTTTTCAACATAACAAGCCTATTGATTTTTACTATTTTCTAGGTACTGTAAAAGTATAGTTTTATTTTTCTTTCTTGTTGTTGTTGTATATTTCAAAAAAAAATCTTATGTTTTTCGAAAAAAAAAAAATAAATAATAATAATAAACGAGAATCATTATTCTAAGGTTATTTAAACTAAGATGGCCTTGATAAATGCATAAAATATTGCAATAAATACCGATCAGACGATTGTATTTCAGCGATAAATTTGTGTTTATTTTGTTCAGTTCAATTACCTACAAAACTAAAAAAAAAACAACAAAAAAATAAACCAAACAACATAAATCATAATCTACTTATATATATATATATATATATATATATATATATATATATATATATATATATATATATATTATAATACGATTTACAGATTGCCTTGAAAACCGTTACAGTAATGTTACCTAACCTATATCTTATACCCTTTAACGTGTATAAATAAGTGATTCGTTGTTAATGGTTTTCGGTTTATTTATTATAGTAATTATAGTATCTAAAATCATTTATAATGTACCTGCATGCCTATCTGATAGTAGTGCGTGTGCATAGCTAAAAACAATAATTTACAGAAATAAAAAAACGAAATCAAAAAGCGCTGTGGCATTCATTATCAGACGCGATTGCCCACCGACAATCATGAGCATTTTTAGTAATTACGTACTATAATCACTACGGGAACGAGAAGTTAAAGGAATTGCATATTTCGGTCTGTGTCTTGTATTTTTAGGTAGGCGAGCTAAAATGTTTAGTTCTAATTATAACCTAAAGAGTTTAGGGGATTTTTTGTGTTTTTTTTTTCTTTTGTACATTTAAATGCATTTTTAGTAAAATTACATATATATATATATTATTTTTTTTCTCATAAAATTTGACCAGTAAAACAGAAAAAAATAAAAAAACCAGTTTAGTTTCAACCGAATAAATATATTCAATAATTTCATAATATTAACAAGACGTTTTTTTTTTTTTTTTTAGGTATCGTATTCCATCACATCCGCGATAGTCTGTTGTAAAATGATTTTTTTATCGTTCCCTCGGTGACTATACAACATCAAAACCTAAAATGTCTTTTGTCTACGAGCGTACAGAACAAAACAAAGGATTTATCGACGCTAGCTAAATTATTGTTTTTTGTGGCAGACGGATATCGTATCGTGTTGTTGTAGTACGTTTTTTTTATTTATCCTAAGGAATTAATCAACGGCCGCGATTGCGGGTTCCACGGTTATTAGCCGTTAAAAATCCCCACGCTTATAACTATATAATTACGCCGTATACGAGGCTACAGTTCTCGAAATAAACAGAACTCGTGGCAATTGGAAACGAATAGTAAAAATGTCGTTTTGTTTTTTTTTCGAATCCTATAAAGGTTTTTTTTTTTTTTTTTTTTTAAATCGTTTGTTTTAAACGCCCGCGTGCAATTAGTTATTATTCGTCTTGGAATATTGTGGGCGCACGTTCGGTCGACATACACGGTGTGCTCCACGTAACGCCAAGACACTTTTTTAGACCAAAGGCCCCGGCAACTGGCGAACAACGGAATGCAGAAAACTGGACCGGTCGTGCTTGATGCTATTTACCGAAATAGTATAGATTTTTTTTTATTATTGTTATTACTAGAAAATGTATGTTTTTTTATCGGATTACGGTCGTATCGAGATTCGTTGCAAATGTTTTATCGGGCAGGTAATTATATTATATACGATACAGTGTCTGCCGACGGCCAACGCGAAAATACCGAATTATTATAAACTACGACCGCGTTAAATTGCATCTATTGCCATGTATCGTTGCTATCTATTGATATTGATATTATTCGTCTGTAATCCGTACAAAAAAATAAAAATAAAAAAATAATTCAAATCAATTTCCCACAAATCTATTAACGCAAAAATTATTCTGGAACCGTAAACACCGAAACGTTTTTAAGTTTTGTGTCAGATCTTATGAAGGAACTCGATGACTCGGGATTCACAGACATTTCAGGAATAGGAAAACGATTCCTAAAAAAACTCCTTACGGCGTTCTTCCGCAAGGATAATGGACTGATGTAGCCGAACCCAATTATTTACGCTTTCAAAGTCGAAACTTCAAATGGAAACAAGCTAACCCTACGGGAAAACGTACAGAAATGCATCAACTGAAGAGTTCTGGGCTGAGTACGTCATTGACATGGATTCAAACTGTAAGCAACTGACAATCAATCGACTTGACTATGATGTTTGGTCTTCAAAAATATTTTTTTTTTTTTCTCGAAGAACAATTATCGGACAAAATTAACGGACTCTCACCCTGAAGACACACTGCGCATAAACGGTTCTCCACGAATTTCCAATTTCAACGAGCTGACTAAGGATAGGCAATTCAATTGTTCGCATTAACTCACCGAGTGGTAAGTTGTTATTATTATTCGCCTAATATTGCAATTTTTTTTAATATCAATTAATAATGCAATTTACTAGGTAATTTTTATTGTTTTCATATTGCTATTTTAATAATATAAAGGTTTTTGTTTTTTTCTCCGGACCTCATTTATTTATTATTTTAATCTTTCGGACTCCAATAGAAATTACTTGCCTGCTCTAGACACTCATTATCTAGGAAAGTATTCAATTTTTTCGTTTTTTTATTTAGAAAATGTATTTGTGTAAGCGGTTCTAAAATGTTACATCACCATACGAGGACATTCCACTTTTATGTTTGTGTCGTTTTGTGTACACCGGGAGAGTAGTGCACGCGGAAATTCAATACCAAAATGTATTTACCCGAATACATCTGCATATATTTACGGAATTTCTAATATAGGTTGCCGTTTGATAACCAAAAGTGGCGGTTGTGGTTTCAGCTCCGGCAAATGCAATGTTTTGGGACTGCCTTGTTACCGTACGTTTCCTAATAAAATACTAATACTTTCCGAGACGATGCGTGGTCTCATGTTATGTCGATCGCCCCGTATACAGATTATTGATATTTTGTTGTAACAGTGTGGCCGCGGTGCGGAGAATGACCGTGGCGAGGGTTCTTGAGTTCAAGAACGTTCAGCAGTTCATTAATATTTTAATATCATAAATACCACCGTTTACATTTTACTTTAATAATAGATTGGTACACCGGGTTTTTTTTTTTTTTTTTTTTTTTTTTAATGCAATTAAATGTCATCAGTATTAATCGTTATTTTTTTTTGTTTATTATAATATAATACTCAGTATAATCGAACATTTAATAGACTAACGTCTCGTTAGTGTCTCCACTAGAGAACAAAATGTAAGACGTACGATCTCACCAAAACGAGCGAAACCAATTTAAAAAAAAAAAAATACCTACTTCCATAGGTTTGTATTTTTTTTCGTTTTTCTAAATAATCTGTTTGTTATTATTTGCGTAGTTCGTGTCGTTTATTATCCGTACACGCGGATGTACATTATAGCGGTATCAATATAAAAAAGAAACAATTAAATATAAAATAGTGAAACGCATTTAAAATACGATATCCATGCGGCCGGTGGTAGACCACAATCGCGATAATATAAATAATAATAATAATAAAAAAAAGTCTTTGGACGTTTTTAAACATTTCGAGTTTTCGTAGTTGTTTCTTTTGTAAAATAAAAATTTATCATTTTTCAACGTACTTGGCCGGTCGTATTCAAATGTAAAATGTTTGTAACTCAAGTGGTAAATAATGAACAAAATTTCCTCAAAAAAAAAAAAAAAAAACGAAAATACTCTCGTGGAAATATTTAAAATCCGGTGTTGCTGCATTATAGTATAACATGTACCGTTATGTAATAGGAATCGTTGATAACTACGAGAAAAATGTAAATATGGGAAGGGAGGGGAACAGAAAAAAAAAAAAGAAAAAATGCCAGACTATGCATAAATAACGTATTATTGTTGTATTTGACAACATATTAATATAGTTAAATAAAGGTTAGGTGAAATCATGCCATAGGCATTTGTCCAAAGATTTATTTATCTTTGTACTACATATAGTGCTGTATTTGTTTTAGTAACAAGATGATCAATTAAACACTAGAATCGGTTGATTATACTATAGTCGTATGGCAATTCTTTATACACATTAAAAATATTAACCTAAGAACGGAGAAAAATAAATCAATTCTATTTGATTATCTATATTGTTAAAATAGAATTATCGGATATTTTAATTTCGACGTTGTCGTGCAATTAAAATGCATGTTGAAATCGACGAAATTAAATTCACTAAAACCGTATATTCTGCCGGGTCGTTTGAAAAATATAAACGCGATTCGATTGGTAAAATCGTTTCGAAACAATTTCAATTCTTTTGTCGATATAAAACAAGTAGAATTTGTTTTATAAAATATTTTATAATTTATATGATTTACTCGACGTCTATTGGGAAACGTTGAAACGCGCATCGACATTGGCAATACTGTAATAATTTCAATATGTTACTACGATTGTTGCAACATATGCAACTCTCATAGAACATCCATTTTTTTTTTCTTCTTCTTTTCATCAAACGTTATAAATACATCAAAAAAACTCATCATTGTAAAACGCGTAAACGCTTTGTTGTTCCGCTTAATTTGCATAATGGTGGTATACGCGTGTAAGTGTTTTGTAATAGTTTTAGTCTTATAATAACGTTCTACACCTACTGTACATCATAATATACGTTGTCATTAAACATTGTGTTTAATTTCTATTTGGAATAGGTGTAGAGTTTTAAATACCGTTGCATTATTAGTATTTAGTCTTAGCCAAATAATAGTTTTCAATAGAATTTTTTCACCGATATAAAATGATATTGAAACACAAGTCGGATTCCCCATAGTTAACCGCAGTGGCGTAGCCATGCCCCCGTGTTTTCTATTACCCAATTAAAACACAAAGTATGTGTACGTATTGGCTTTTTTTTTGTAAATTTAATACCAGACGTTAAACATTTTTTCTATTTGTACGCACAGTACATTGTTTCCATGTTTCGTTGATGATTAAACGTAAAAAAAAAAAGTATATAGACGTTAATGGACAAACAGGTGGTTTTTTTTGCCCCATCCCCCCCATTAAGAAATCCCGGCTGGTTAAGTTAGGTCGGTAATATTAATTCTCGATTTTAGGTACCGATGTCTTATTGTCATAAAAACCATACGTATTGTTTAGAAAAAACTCAAAACGTAGTGCTATACAAATAGTGTTTTGGTTACACGGATATTTAAAATGTACGTTAAAAAAAAATATATATATATATATATATAAGTTTGTCAGACGATAATAAAAAACGTTTTAAAAACGAATTGAATGTTCAAAAATAATTAAGTTGTAATATTACATAAAAAATGCATCGGTATCGAAATTGTTATCATTTAAATTTCCTACGGATTCATATACGAATAATTCATTTAATGTAACACCAGAAATGTGTATACATTATTATCTGGCTTTTGTGTACATTCAATATACGTAATATTCTCTGTCCTTCGGATAACATAATATATGTATATGCTGTGCAATCTACAATCTGCGTCTGCTGCATTTGACCTTTTACCACCGGTCAAGAGATTGGCGGTTTGTCGGTTAAAAATGTTCGTTAAAAATCGCACTACTTATTAACACTATGATGTGCGAGTTATTTTTTTTTTTGTTCTGTGAACAACTATTTTTTTTTATTAGAAATATCGCTTTAATCGCCGACATTGGAGCGAGGATTCTGGTAGCGAATTGTTTAGGTTATTTTTTAATTGTCCTTGTAGTTTTCTTAAAAAAAAATTAAAAAACCCGGGGGATAGACTGGAATATTTATGCAACGACGGTTTCGGTTATATTGGATTTTGTTTTTGTTGTTGTGATTAAGTATGGAATTATCGTAGAGACCCGGTACTTTCACCGAATACTGCTATTAGCACTTTCTAGACGTATTTTCAAAATGTTCTAACGTATTTTGAGTTGTTAATAGCAACGCGAAGTGTTCGAGTCGGGTTGTTTGGAATCGTCTGGACAATAATATTGTAATTTTTTTTTTTATTAGCGTTTCAAGTCGACATTGACGTTAAAAACTCGTACAATTGCAATTGATCTCGTAGTTATTAATTAGCACAGTGTTCGGTTTACATCCAGCAAAACATATTCAACCGAACTCCGCTCAGAATCGCTTTTCGATTGACGCGATCCATTGTCGCGTACAGTGAATTAACTAAATCGCTCTATAAATCGACCGACCTGCCTTTCCAATTTCCCACCAACAACAGTCGCCTACCCACGAGCAGTGACCTACCATTTTGTTAAATATATTTTTCGTTCGACAATTTCATATAGTCGGGATTAATGTTTTCATATAGTTCAATACATTTTTGACAATAAAAAAAAAAAAATAAAATAAATTTAAATGAAATATTGCACTTACGTTAAATGTATTTGCTAACAGTAACGTTTGTGTGTTATACTATAACAGTGGTTTATAGATAGAAAACCATTGAAATATAATATTTGAAAAAAAGTACACAAAAATGGGTTTAAGTATTTCTATTAAAACCTGAATTATATAATAAATATGGTATTTTTAAAATTTTTTTTTTGCTAATGGGTGCCCTCCCTTTCTCTTGGCCAGACGTATTCGCTTACATTGAAAAATAAAACTGACTTATATCCATAATAAATATGTAATCGTGTATTGAACAAACTTTATCAACACGTACAACCGTTTTAAAGTTTAGAGTAAAAAAAAAAAAAAAAAATACGAATAAATGCGTAGGGATAAAATTACTCTCTCGTTGATCCGTTCGATGATTGTTTTTTTTTTTTTTAACACAGATGACGATCTTTCGAACAATAACGACATAAATCTCACCCCCTCCCCACTCGTAAATCTTATCTTTATTCCAATAATATTAAAATGTTCTCGGTACGAGGCTATATTATTAACGCATTCGTACACTCAAGATGATTAACATGAATCAATTAGTTGATGTATTTTATCATGCTTAAAAATAATAGTAAAAAATAAAAAAACAATAATAAGTAACAATAAAACAAGTGTCCCCCGTCCACCACAAGACGTCACACTCTCGTACTTTTTTCCTTTTCTTTTCCGTACAATACAGTTCGGTGTATAAAAAAATTTTCGGACAGTTTGTCGTTGTTAATACGGTGTCGCGACATAAGACTCATTTTGGGACCAGTACAAAGAAGTGAGTCTTATAAATTTTCATAGAGAAAAAACCAAAATACTAATGAATTTTGTAAATCTTATAAACTGTGTAAGTACATATTTATGAAAAAAAAAAAAAAAAAAAACACGTGTAATTCGGGTTTGTATGGTTTGTATGTTCGAATATTATTGCGATAAATGCGAAACGTGTTCAAATGCGTTATAAAGCACGAGTCGAAACCAGATAAAAAAAAACCACCGAATTTTATGTCGTTTTCCAAAACGAATTTCTTTCTAAATTATTAACCGAAAACGATTATTTTCTAGCAATTCTACCGAATTGTTTTATTACGGTATTTGTACACGTTTGGACGACCCAACCGAACATTATACCCGCGAGTCTTATAACCGGCGTCCACTGTTATTGTCGAAGACACTATGGAATGGGTTCGCGGTTCACTGTAGTGACTCATTTCTTTCTCCGGCGCGGTGCCCTTCGACGCCGTTTGTTTCGACCGCCTTCCCGGATTGTGCCGCGTCGGTTATACAGAGCGCGGCGATACGCTCTCCCACCCGCCCCGGCCCGGAAAGCGAATAACGCCGGGAATGTGTGCGTGTGTGTGTGTGTGTGTGTGTGGGGGGGGGGTGGGCATTGGGGAATGTTGCCGCACACACCGTATGCGCGCGTACGTAAACGCGGACGGGAAATAATGTACGCGCACGGAAACGGCCAACGACGATCGGTTCTGGGAGGATATCGTTTGCGTTTAAACCCAACCCGTCCCGTACCACCCACGGGTGTATTATTATTATTCGTCCGAATAACGCGTAATGCCGTTACGCAAATAATATCGTAACGCGCGGCGTCCACGGCGATTATCGTAACGCGCGGCGTCCACGACGTACGCGCCGGCCATATCGCAAACGTGTAAAAAACCGTAATTGTTCTATACAACTGTTATATATTGTACGGCGGCCAACACGTGGTTTTCGATCGATACGGTTTTTTTTTTTTTTTTTATTCACCTAACCGGCCCTCTACTATCCGTAAACGATTTTTTTTTACCGGTAACCAAGTTCCGACCGCCGACACGATAGGACGGTTTTTCCGGTAGACAAATTTTGTTCGATTGATGTATTTCGTTTGAACAGAAACCGTTTTTCTTTTTTTTTCCCCCGGTTTTTTTTTGCGGGGTACGTCGCAATAATTAAGAAAACCACACGGAAAATGAAAACAAAAAAAAAAAAAACCGACCAGCTCCCTGCCACCGTCGCACTATACGAGGTGTGATCAAAACATAATACAATAAAATAATAATATTTATATCGACTAAGATAACGAAACACCGCAAAATTTCATTGGATAAAGTAACTGTTAACGAGAATTTGAGCGTTGGTTTGAAATCGATAAGAATATTTATTTTAATTTTATGGCATTTTTGTACGAAAACATGTGGCGATTTTCGTAATCGGAGCAATAGAACGTGTGTGCGTGCAATTTTGTTTTAAATTAGGCGAAATTGGGTATTTCAACATCACACCCGTAAATCACCTGTTATAATATTTGTTAAAAAGTTCAGGTCAGTTTCTGCTCTTTCAAAAAGTTCTTGAGAGATGGTCTTTCTGGTAGACAAATTTTGTTCGATTGATGTATTTTGTTTGATCGAATAACAGAAACCGTTTTTCTTTTTTTCCCCCCGGTTTTTTTTTTGCGGGGTACGTCGCAATAATTAAGAAAACCACACGGAAAATGAAAACAAAAAAAAAAAAAACCGACCAGCTCCCTGCCACCGTCGCACTATACGAGGTGTGATCAAAACATAATACAATAAAATAATAATATTTATATCGTCTAAGATAACGAAACACCGATAATGTCATTGGATAAAGTAACTTTTAACGAGAATTTGAGCTTTGAAAACGATAAACATATATATTTTTATTTTATGGCATTTTTTTACGAAAACATGTGGCGATTTTCGTAATGGGAGCAATAGAACGTGTGTGCGTGCAATTTTATTTTAAATTAGGGTAAATTGGGTATTTCAACATCACACCCGTAAACCGACTGTTATAATATTTGTTAAAAATTCTAGGTCAGTTTCTGCTTTTCCAAAAAGTTCTTGAGTGATGGTCTTTCGATTTTGTTTTTGTTCGTCGGTTAAGAAACGAGGAAGAAATTCGGCTGCGATTCCGGCTCATGCCCAATTCGTTGGTTAATATTTCTTGGCAACAACCATAAGATATTCCGACGGCTTCAGTAACTTCTCTGGCAGATAATCGACGACTGTTTTGAATGATTTCACGAACACGAGCATGAGTTTCATTTGTTTTACTGGTCCAGGGTGTCTACCAGGTCGTTCGTTACCCTTAACGGATGTTCTAGTTTCCTTAGACCGTCTAAACCACTCAAAAACGCGTGGTCCGAGACAGAACACCATCTCCAAAATCTTTCTGCAAACGTTCTAAAGTTTCACTAGAGCTTTTCCCTAATTTAAAACAAAATCGTACGCACACACGTTGTTCTTCTATTGCTTCCATTACGAAAATCGCCGCATGCCTGAAACGTGTTTTCGTAAAAAATGCCATAAAATTATAATAAATATTCTTATCGATTTCAAACCAACGCTCAAATTCTCGTTAAAAGTTACATTATCCAATGAAATTTTGCGGTGTTTTGTTATCACAATTGATTTAAATATTATTAACACAGTCCGGGTATTTTTTGATCACACCCCGTGTAGTGCGACGGGGGCAGGGAGCTGGTCGGTTTTTTTCATTTTCCGTGTGGTTTTCTCAATAATTGCAACGTACCCCGCAAAAAACCGGGGGGAAAAAAAAAAAAACAAACAAAAACGGTTTCTGTTTATTTCCATATCGTGTTGTAAAAGGTAATCCCGTTTGCCTACGATTTGTTCACCGAAACCCTTAAACCTAACCATTTCTAGACGTGGAAAAATTTTCAATACATTCTAACGGTTTTAGTGCTATGCATATGGGCGTTGGAAATGTTTTAGGTTTTTATTTTTTACCTGGATTATGCGGGCCGAGCAGAAATGCTTGAAAACTGTACACGAGATTAATTATACTTAATGGTGGAAAAGAAAACAATGTAGAGCGTAACGTAATCATTTTTTTATAATGCAAATTTTAGTAAAAACCGTACAAGTTACGGGATTTTGTTAGTAAATAAATAAGCGAATAAAACTCGTCCTTAAAAACTATTGGCTCCATAAAAATACACAATAACTTGCGACGAAAAAAACCCGGACAATTGTAATTTGTTTCGTAGTTACAATTTCATAAAATGTTCAATTTCAATATATCAAATCATTTTTACCGAACTTCGCTCATGACCGTTTTTACCGTTATTTGTATTTAATTAACAACAATTTTTGATGAGTTGATTATTTTTCATAATTTAACGAACACACTTGGACGCTGCTTATTTCGTATACGAACTTGTACCGATGGATTTCTATTAAATCGATTAAACCGAAACAAATATTCATTGCGTTTCTATGTCGGCGTGTTAAAAGTATCATTTTTCCTTCGAGGAAAGATAAAAATCGAAAATCAATGGAGGTTTTCATTGTTACACAATATAATGGATCAACTTTTTTCGGAAATTTAAACCGAAAATTGATTTTAGTATTTTTTTTTTTTTTTTTTTTGTAACATCAGTTACGAAATTAAAAAAAAAAAAAAAAAAAAAATCGATTTTTAAATGTTTAGTAAATCGATCACGCCACAATTGTATGTGATTTTTTTATTGTTATTACGTAATTTCATAAAAGTGCACCGATAGGTTCAACACACCTGTGATGCAATCGATTTTTGTTTAATCAAAAGTCAACGATCTTTATTAGTTTAACACTATTGCTCTTGGCGCGATAAAACCGTAATAATTAAGGAAGGTATTTTTTTTTAAAATTTAAATGATAACGCATTGATTATCTAACGATGTCTACCTATCCGCCCAAATAGTAACTTCCTCGCATGCGAAACATATTGACTTCCGTGTACGCGATGTATATGTCTGTAGGCGTTTAAATATATTAAAACAATTAAATTGTATTTATTACTTTTTTCCGTTTTTTTATTTTTATTTTTTAATTTTTTCGTGATAATACTAACTCGTTTTTAACGCATATTAATCATCGGTCGTCATTTCGACCGAGATAAATAACAATCACACGCAACTAAGTTGCTATGATTTTATTTGTGGTAAAACTCAATCAAATCTGTTTATAAAAATAAAACAAATACGGGGGGCACTCTTTGGTTTTTGAAAATTTTCAAATTTGTATGTAATTTATTGATTAAATTAATATCATTCGTTAAATTTGGGAATTTTTTTTTTTTTTTTATATATAGTTTAAAATGTATTTGTTTAGAATATTTATTATTAATTTTATCTTTATTATTTTATTTAAATTTAGTAATATTTATTAAGTAATATATTTTATCATTATTTTTATTTTTTATTTTTTTTGTATTAGAGTGAGAGTTTTAGGATTATCATTTTTTTTATTATAACAGTTCAAATATATGGTAATGAATATTTAAGGTCTTTGAAACCATTTTACAATGTTAATTTTTTTTTGGTATGATTTTTATAAGTTTAAAACTTAAGAGTTGATGGTTAATTCAGAATTTTTTTTTTTTTTTTATATATATATTTTAAAATACCTATATTTAATTGTTTTTTTAAATATTAGTTATTTATTTTGGTATAGATATATTTTCTTATTTAGTATTTATATTAGGGATTTAGGTAATTAGTTTAGTTTATATTTCTAGAGTTAATTTTAAAATATTTTATTATTTATATTTTAAATATTTTTATTTTTTAGTAATAATTTTATTGTGTTTTATAGTTTTTATTATGAAATTAACTTAATTTTCCTGTTATTATTTTCATGCAACTATTAATATTATAGGTGTACGCCTATCTATTATCTTTGGCGTCGGCATGTTGGCGCGGGGGGTGGGAGGTTGAATTAAGGTACAGTTGTACCCACGAGGAATCTTTCGGCCGGAAAAAAAAAAGGTGTCGTTTTGCACCCGCAAAATTGGACAACAGTCAGAAATATTAAAAAAAAAATTTACTTGTATGTTTTACTGTGGTGTAACAGGTGGCCAAACTGCGGCTCGTGCCGTACCGCAAGACGCAAAACATATTGTTTACTAATGTAAAAAACGACAATTTCAAAAATGTATATAAAAATATCTACTCGAAAATGTGATAATTATTAACGTGTAATTCAAATGTTAACAATTAATAAACAAACGAAAAAAAAACATATTGTATTGATAATATTATTACAGTATAAGGTAATTTTTTTTTTTTACATTCTAACGCATTCGTTGTGTGTTCATTTTGTTCGTAAGTTTCTTGAAGTCTGGATTTTGTTTATGGACTACGATAATCAAGAACCTTTTTTTTCGTTTTTTTTTTCTTCTTTGCTCTTAGCTCTTACATAGTTATTATTATTATTTTTTTTTTTATGCGATTCTGTATCTAGATGGCCGCCCCTGGTATATACGAGGTCTGTTCAAAAAGTACCAGGATTTTATAGTTAATAATTACAAAAATCAAGTTACACATTATTTAAAGATATCAAAGATTTCAAGATGCAAGTAAAATACAATGCGAGGTTAAATTAATCATATTTATACCGTCAGTTTGGTTTTTATTTTTTTGTAATATATATATATATATATAATTTTTGCGAATAGTATTTTGTATTGAATTGTATAAAATACAGTATAACTATACTTACCAATACCGTAGCAACAAAATTCAAATTTCTACATTTATGCAATGTGTTAGAATTTTGCCAAAAGTTTCTATTATTATTTTTTTTTTTTTTAATTAATAATAATGTGTCATCTATAATTGTCACAACAACCCATATAAGTACTTTAGTCGATAGATATAATTTCGTGTGCAGTACTGCGTCCAATCATATTATAATTGCACGCGTATGAATTAAATTATTATTGGTTTTGTGGTTTTGTCGTTTGCGCCGTTTTAGAGATATCGTAATATGCTCGCACGAGTTTCACGCGCGTAATATTCGTACGTGTCTGCTTGGCTAGAACCGAATTTCCTGGGTGCCCCCGCACTAAACAGTGTTCAATTGTTTCGTTTCTTTCGCCACATCTCCAATAATATTATCTTATTACATTGCAACATATCAAAAATTTCGTTACATATGGCTTTCTTTAACCGCTAATTGGGTTTTTTTTTTTTTTTTATTGTTTCTAATAAACTTTATATAATATTATATCTTTTTATTTATATATATATATATATATATATTTTTTTTTGTATTATCGCTATTTGTAAAAATAATTAAACCGTATACTTATAGTTTATAATCCGACGTTTAGGTGACGGGGGATTTCGTAATGTCGTTAGACTAAAAGACATTTTTTTTTTTTTTTTTTAATATGTTGTGCTTAACAGTACAATTCGACTGTTTTAATGTTGAGTCGATAGTGTTTTCTCATTGGTCGTCCAGCGTATACTCACAGATGGGCTATAGATTACACTACAGGTGTAATTAGTCCCATTTGACTTTCGCTAGGAGATTAATGGACAACTATTGACTTTATTGACCCTATCATGAGCCCCAGTCAAGTATTATGCATTATAATAAATTACCTCGTATAAGTAGGAGCTAGTCAATTTCCACGCTACTATATGCATTATATAAAAATAAAAAAAAAATAAAAATTATTAATAATGTCTATTATAAACTTATATCGTGTGATAAAAAAAAAATGTGTGATTACGCGCCAACAATGAAATTAAGCACCCAGGGCCTTTGACATTTAAAGTCGAGTAAATTATTTTGTTTAAACACAGTCTAGATACTTAGACATTTAAGATATTAAGTCGCAGCGACTCATTAAGATAATACAAATGGTCCGAAGAATAAGTATTGGATAAAATGCTTTTTATTTAAAAAAAAAAGAGATAACTTAAAAATATTTCAACATAAAAAAAAAAAAAAAAATACAAAATACAAAATACGCAAGCTTCTGTTTGATAATAAATTGTTGTCTGCGAATATTTTAACGGGAAAAATTCGGAAAAAATTTAGAAAATAAATCGCGTACCGAGATAAAATAAATTATTAATCAAATCAGTATAATTATAGTAGACATATTTTTATGCCCGCCGGGTTCGTACGATTGGACTACTTTTGTATTTCCTTTGATTATAACATTTCTGTTTGCAAGCGTTTATCGCGGACGCGTGCGAATAAAAAAAAAAAAAAAAAAAAAAAAAATGAAACGTTGCACATTACAGGCTATGACCCCCGAGACTTATTCAAAAAGGAACTGCAACGATAAATTGTTCTATTCGAAATATTTTGGTCGGTCGGAGGTACTACTACATTATATTATTTCGCAGGTACACCCATACGACGTCATAAAGAGTTGAATACAATAAAATGCTAATAAAAATATGTACGTTTTATTTAGACTTTAATGCGGTCGTCGCGAAATAGAATTATTAACCGAATGATAGGTTTTCTAATGAAGTATACATGCATTGCGTACGCATATTGGTATAACGACAATGAATACGACGCGTTGTTGACGAGGAATAGCAGTGGACGGTTTTTTTTTTTTTTTTTAGATAATAATATTATATTTGATTGATTGCCCGGAGTTTTTTGGGTGCGGAGAGACGCATTGCGACTGCCAAACCACAAGTCTCGCGTTTTAGACTATAGGCACCTTAAAATAATTACAAATTATAAACACAATATTTTGTAATATTCGATTTGGCGTTATTCAATTTGGATTTTATTCGTATTTTTATCGACCGCGTTGTTTTAAAACCGTAGAATAACACACGTCTGGGCGTATCACAATAAACAATTTTTTTTTTTTTTTTTTTATGTGATTATATATGCTAATATCACCAATAAAAATTACGCGTATAATACACGATGAATAAATAATTATTAAAACAAATTATCGACGATCGATTAATCAAATTATTTAAAATTAAATAGTTTGATTTAAAATAATTGCTGTTATAATAATATTTGATTAGATTTCGTTGAAATGAATTTTTAGTTTAGAAATTAAAATATTGATTATAAAATTAAATAAAAAAGCCAACTTAGAATAATGACCTCAATAATATAATGATATCTTTATCGATTAAATGTCGAATTATACGTATATTATTCATTGACGGATTTATAGAAAACTATTTTTAATAATGCTCTTTTTTTTATTATTATTATTATTTATTCCCGTTTGTATCGATAGAAATAATTATTTAACTTTAAATCACTATACGAAAATCCTCTTTTAAAAAAACACCGGGTTTTGATCTGATCACTGCTAATGTCGCAAGATGTCTTCCGAAAAAAGCTATTCTATTCATAACCCAAATGCAGTTTAATGCAACTCTTACTTCCCGCTTATATGGAAATCATCAAATATAATTTTAATTCCCAAACCGGAAAATCCGCTCGGTTCGGCTTCTTCTTCTAAATCAGCCTACTATCTTTTTTGATAAAGTGCCGGAGAGGCTAATACTTAATAGATTGTTACCTTACATTCTCTCAAATAAGATATTACCAGGCTCACTGTACAATCCACCGGGTGCATAGGCTAGTTGACGCAATCTCGTTGTCTCTGGAGAAAAAATATTACTGCACTTGTGCTTTTCTCGACATCAGTCGGCCGTTCGACAGAGTCTGGTATGAGGGTTTACTGTTTAAGCTAAACAAATTTCATTTCCCGTCTCTATTCCTGTTACTCAAGTCTTACATAACTGACTGCCACTTTCAAGTCCGAGTAGGATCCTCACTTTCAAAAATAGAGCAAATTTTCGCTGGTGTTCCTCAAGGTGGAATACTTTCTCATCTTCTATTTAATATCCAAACATCAGACCAACGTGTTTCCCAAAAAAACAATGGTAGCCGACTACGCGGACGACAAAGCCATCATATCACTTGATAGTAATCCCCTTATTGCCGCCGCCAATCTACAATCCCACCTAAATTCATTGTCCGTATGGTACACAAGGTGGCGTATTAAATCAAATCCTAACAAGTCAGTACACACTACATTCACCTTTATGTCACTCCTTATGCCCTCTAGTGTCTCTCTTAGTAACGTCTCCCCGTTCCAACATCTAACACAATTGGACATTTGGGTTTCATTCTGGACAAACGCCTCGCTTGGAATAGCCGTATCCGTATTAAAAGACTCGTCTTAAATGTCCGAATCCGTAGGCTACGCACCTTACTCATAAATAACAAACACACTAAATCAAAACCTATAGTTCTAATGTACAAAACATTATTAAAACCACTATGTCCTCCAATTGTGGGGCTCGGCAAAAATTTCTAACATCAACAAAATCCAACAGTTCCATTACATAGCTCTTAGGAAAGTTACAAATGCGCCTCCTTTTATATCTAATTACTCCTCGCGTAAAGACCGTTCTCTGTGAAAACCGTAGCCGAAAAAGCTGGTAATCTGTACAAAAGTTTTCATAATCATTTCCAATCTCACTTTAACCCTCTTGTTCGGAACCTCTACTCCCAATCCATACCGGGTAACCCCAGGCGCCGTTTAAAACGGACCTGTTGTCTCGTCACTTGTTGCAAACCTAATAATAATAATTCAATTAGGCTTGTAGTTAACATTATTATGTTCCCAGTCAGGTGCCACTAATGGATGGCTTCTTATTCACAATTTACATATCAATAACATCCGTTTTCACATACACTTATTGTACCACCGTACAGATTGTGTATTTCCAATCGTAAAAAAAAAAAAAAAAGGTTAAATTATATTAAGAATATTCTTACAGATGTATAATATACACGTATTATAATATTATTTGTAGAACTACGGACACGTGTAAACGAGTCTATCTGTTTAATGGAATAATGAAAATTAATAATCCTCGGTATATTTAGAGGAATTATTTTGGAAAACATAAAAAAAAAATTCCGGTAGTATTTCGTGGTTATTAGTGCCGCGCAGGTTAATAATTCTAAGTGCATAATCTCATATAATATATCGTTGGATTTGTTAAGTTAGATTAATTTGTTATGCTTAAGTTTAATGATTGTTTTTCACTAAACTGTAATTTAACTATAATATATTTTTTTTATATTTACGCATTTTTTTTTTATATTTACGCATATATATATATATATATATATATTATTGTTTTGTCACACCGCCCGTTTCGTTTTATACATTTTTTTTTTTTTTTTATTCGTTTATAAATAATGTTTCGCGAGGGCCAACTCTTCTCGTACCAAATTTTCATAACGCACAAAAATGAACATTATCTGCACGCTTGTTAATCTGACAGCATACAAATACAATTTGATTGAATTGCTCGCAAACGTTCAATATTTTTTTTTTCCATTTAAAGTAGTGCTATTAAAAAAAAAAAAAATGCACGCTACCGCGTAGATAAATTTCTTCCCTGTGTGTTCTAAAATCTCGATACCTTTATTTATAAAGTAAAAATATACGGTTATTGTGAAATAAACCAAAATGTAATTGGAAAATCGAAATTTTGATTTAATTCGCGATAACACAATTAATAATCGCGATAACAACACGGGGAAACTTATACACTACATTGATTTCAAAGTGAATTCGAAAATTTTTCGAGTCGATAAATTTTGCTTTTTTTTCTTAAAAAATTACCCGAAAATAGTCCTATACGTATTAAAAACGAAGACGAAATTGTATTATAGGTATACGTTAATAAAATAGTTATAAACGTTGTATTACTTTATCGAATTATTTATTATTCATTACAATTAGGTTTATGTGTAATGTTAGTAAGTAACTGCTAGACAACCACCGACATATAAATAATTCGTACCACCTTTCTATTTACTTGCTGCTATAATGTCACAAATGATTCTATATTGTCTCTAAGCCTATTTCTGCTGACCTACTAATTTTTATAATTCGAAAGTAATAATGATTATAAAATTGTTAAACTTATTCGTTTAAGAAAAAAATATCTATATGTTTTTTTTTTTTTTTTAAACACGCAACTATTATATTATTTCGATATCGAAATATTATCTTAGACGAAAATTGGTCGTGACATCTGCACGATAAATTCAATACGGTATCATTCGTATCATTACAATAATAGTGCCGTCGTTATAAAAATGGGTATTATAGGCAATAGGTACCTGCTGTATTCCTGTTTCCGCGGTGTTGACTTATGTGAAATTGTCAATTATTAACAAAAACAGGGCGCGAAATTATATGTCTAGGACATAGCTAGGGCAACGCATTTTTATACTGTACGACAAGCCGCTGTAAATCAAAAAAAAAAAAAAAAAGAAAAGAAAACGATTCTGAGCGGAGTCGGGTTAGGTTGTTCGCGGACATAGTAAAATACGTAGAAAATGCATTCTCCTCGCTGCTTCGCCCGTAATCTAAAAACGTGCTGTTGGTAGTATTGCATAATAATTCTGGTCGAGCTTTATGCAAATAAAATATTATAATACCCACGTTTGTTTTGGTAAAACCCATTATTACGCACTAATTCGTCGGCCGGTATCTGCTGATTTTAATAGTCACCTAGGTTTCAGTTATAACCGCGATTTCTATTTTTGCGAATATTTGCACAAATCGCTTTTAAATTTTAATACACACTTGATACGTACGTACGCGGCCGTACATTTCTGATAAAATTCATATAATGCATTTTAAAACAATCCGAGATTGCAAAAAAAAAAAAAAAAAAAAAAAAAATGTTCAAATTCCTTTTTCGACACTGATTTTGTATATCCTAATGTATTGTGGTTAAACGAATATTTCTTATTGAAAAACAACACTGGGTCGGATTGTGTTTGGATATATGGCAAAACGGTCTCTCTAAGTTGAATTCCCAAGAAGTTATGAGCAAACGAAAATTTGAGTTTGAGTTGAAAGTTTCAAATTGCTCTTTCGTCACTGATTTTGTATATCCTAAAGTATTGTTGGTAAGACGAATATTTTTTTATTGAAAAACAACACTGGGTCGGATTGTGTTTGGATACATGGTAAAACGGTTTCTCTGAGTTGAATTCCCTAGAAGTTATGAGCAACCCGCACAAATCGCTTTAAAATTTTAATACACACTTGAGACGTACGCACGCGGCGTACATTTCTGATAAAATTCATAAAATGCATTTTAAAACAATCCGCGATTGCAAAAAACAAAAAAAAAAAAAAAACAAAATTTTCAAATTCCTCTTTTGACAATGATTATGTATATCCTAATATACTGTGGTTAGGTTAAGACGAATATTTTTTATTGAAAAACAAATCGGGTAGAATTGTGTTTCGATATATGGCAAAACGATCTCTCTAAGTTGAATTCCCAAGAAGTTATGAGCAAACGAAAATTTGAGTTTGAGTTGAAAGTTTCAAATTGCTCTTTCGTCACTGATTTTGTATATCCTAAAGTATTGTTGGTAAGACGAATATTTTTTTATTGAAAAACAACACTGGGTCGGATTGTGTTTGGATACATGGTAAAACGGTTTCTCTGAGTTGAATTCCCTAGAAGTTATGAGCAACCCGCACAAATCGCTTTAAAATTTTAATACACACTTGAGACGTACGCACGCGGCGTACATTTCTGATAAAATTCATTTCGGTAATACATTTTTTTTTTTTTTTTCTGTATTATTACGAAAATTACACAGCAAACCGGTCGAATGAGATACGGAATGAGGTATACCGATAAACCGCAACAAGCTATGCTACTCGCAACAGATTAGGTCAATCAGCTGATACCGCAGCTATTCAATTATTGTGTGTACCAAATATTTTCTACCGTTAAAATTAACTAAAACAATACCGTGACCTTTGAAAATTCTTTCGTCTATTTCCATCAGGTCTTTGCACCCGAACCTAATCCCAAACCCGAATCAATCTGAACAGTAATCGAACAGCAAAAAAAAAGGGTTATGTTCAAATGTTGTAAATCACGAAAACTGCCTATCGTCACTTTTTTTTTTTTTTTTAATTTGTACGCGAATTATAATATTTATGAAATCATAATCGCTATTTTATCCCTTTATTTTAACAACGTCAACATAATTTTTATTTTTTATTGTCGACTTGTTCTCATTGGATGGCACCGCGTGGATATATGTTATACCAATATAGTAACATCCGCAGTAGCTAAAGTATAAATTATTTTATTTAAATCGTACAGTATTTTTTTTTTTTCTTTCAAAGCCTTCTGTAAAAACAGATATGATGGCTCAACAAAAGTTACACACTCGGAAAAAAAAAACAAAGACAAGTATGTTAAATTTATATAATGCTTACGTACATTATGCCTACCAATAATTTATATACATTAAATAATAAAATAATATTGTACGTGTTCGCCGATACCTAACCTACAGGAGCCGAACAAAACGTTAAAATAAATATATATTTAACAATATTCACAACTCACGCGATTTCATTTAGTATATTCATTTGTAAACGGACAAGTGAAAAAAAAGTCGAATGACCCAATATGATGGAGACAGCGACGCCTTATACACCGTTGACGAAACGGGTTAAGATTTACGAATACCTACGGTTTTTTTACCCGACATTTATTTGTAGGCATCGCCTACTGTTTTTATTTCGCCGTCATGCCACTGAAAACTGTACGAATGCCCGATAAAATCATTATTTTCATATTATTTACCGTAAACCATAAATAAACTGGCGGCACGTAAGTCGTAACCGGGCCTCGTAACTCCAACGCCTGGGCAAACAGAGTCGACGAAGAATTTAATGTCCAAGCAATTGTACTGTACGCCTAATGCCTATCACGCGGGTCAGCCGAATAATATAAAACAGAACTACTCTTTCTTAATATTACAATATTCGAAACTATATTATTTTCATAATTGTTCTATTATTATTTAACCATAATTGTAGTTAATTATTAAATACCTGAGCACTTACTGGTGATACCAGCTAGTCGCCATAAAACACTACTTACAAATAATTGTTATTGGGTTCGTAGGAGTATAATAAGCCGTAGTTGTGTAATATTTAAGATTTCTTATTGGTTGTTAATAATTAAAAAAAAAAAAAACCGTTTACATTGTTTATTTTATATTTTACCATTGTTTCGTAATTCTAATTACAATTATTTATAAATTATATTTTAAAAAAAAAAACGTGTTCGATTTTTATTATTGACATGACGTTTTAAATATTATACGTGTTTCGAATAATTGTTGTATTTTGTATTTGTTGTTCGAGTCAGAATAATAATGAATATGAATATATATATATATAATATCAAATATTCACGTACCATTTTTTTTTTTTTTTTTTTTATATTAACTGCCCAAATCGTAATAGGAATTTACTATAGGAAAAAAATACTCATCACTATACCAGGCGATTAAAAAAAAAAAAAAAAAAAACCACAGAATTTAATATTTCGCGTATTTCGAATTATATAATATTATTTGCTCAATAATAATTACGCTACTGTACGTGTGTAATAATCATAATAATATGTAGGTACAACACCATTATTTAGCATAACCATTAACCGTAGTATTTCGCGTTTCAATTAACAATTGTTAATACCGTACACATTTTTTTTTTTTTTTATACATATTTCCTTAGTTTTATACACAATCGTAACAGTTATTAAAATACGATAGCTGGAGAGAATTACGTTATTTTTTTTTTTTTAAAATAATTATACTCTCGGCGGGCATACATAATATTATTACGAATCGTTTCGTTAATGAAAATCCGAACCGCGTGATTTCGCCAATCCCACGACGATTCCGGAAAACATCTCCTTGGCCATAATTATAGCACGCGATCGTTTTGAAGAAGAAGAAGAAGAAGGAAAAAAAAAAACAACCGTTGTCCGTATCGTATAATTGCTAATTAGAATCGGGTTTAATAATAATTTTTTCGTTATGTAAAGATGGAAAATCGAGATCGGTGTTCGCATACCGCGATTTATTAATATTAATAACAACCGGCTATTTGACTTCCTCGTGGTTATTTACATCACACGCGGCAGTCGGCGTTAATATTTTTTTGATATATTATTATTATTATTAGTCTTCGTCTTCGGCGATTGTCGATGTCGATAAAATGGACATTTACGCACGACAAAGTTGTATTACTCTACAAATATGCATAATACCGTCGATTTTGTCGCCTTGAACAATTATTTTTTTTTAAGTATATATAATACGAAACTTTCACCTTCGGTCAAGTTTTTTTTTTTTTTTTGTATTTATTTTGTTCGTGTTACATACGCGAGTTTTTACACCGGTTTGTTCCGTTTTGATTACGTAATTCGTCGTATTCGGCCCTACCGTATTTCGTATATTATTAAATCATTACATCCTGTGCGCGTTGTATTTATACCGATCGATTTTACTTGTTGTAAAATATAATATTATATGCGTACGTACGTGTACCGGCTGTATTTTAAGTGTTAGCACAGTGCCCTCCACCACACCCCTGGGGGGTGCGAATTATAACAGCCGAGCCGTGGTATAAATGTTGACTTTTCGTTATTAATAAGGGCCCTCCGACATTGCATTCGAAAAATTTCGTAAAATATTTTTGTATTCGACGAACGCCACAGTGCGTTTTTATTGTGCGTTTTTTTGTTTAATACATTTAAAACTACAGCAGCCAACTGCGAACGGTATGCACTCGAGGGGACGCTACACCCTCGTTTTTCCGTCGTGAAATATCTCACGCTCGTTAACTCTATTCCTATACAACAGAGACAAATCAACACTCCGTATTACGAATACTCTCTATCACCAAAGAAATCTCTTGGTCTCTTTATTTGATTCGTCGTAGAGTGTTTTCACTGTATATTAATTATAAATTATAATATTACGATCAAAATTTAAAACAGTTACGGTCCTGTTTGTTTTGTGACATTATTATCATTTACAATATTGATAGAATTATTTAAATTTCACTCGTACCTATAAAATAAAGTTTTTTTTTAAAAAAAAAAATCAAAAATGTTTTTGCAAATCATATATAATATATATTTGTTTTTTTATTTTTTAATTTGTTATTATTAGTAGTAAAAATCATGCATATTTCGCATTCAAAGTCACTGTAATAGTAAAAAAATTATGATATTATACGAGCGACAGAATAATATCGATCGGTTTTCGCCCTATAACTTGTAAAATATTTCTCGTATATACGGTAATAATATTATTAAATGGTGTTTATTATTTTTCATGGACATCTCCCCATTGATAAAATAGTCGTATAGCCCATGTTAACACTGTTATACATATGTTATTATAGGGTGGTCCTTAATTATAAGAGAAGAACAAAAAAAGTTTAATTTTATTGTTGTCTCATCCCCTCCCCCACCTTAAGTATGTAATTGTATTAAAATATTGTTACGATTACTTAACTCCTTCACGTGGACCACGAGAGTAAAAAAAAAAAAAATGATCAATAGTGTAGTTGTTAGGTTAGGTTTGATTTAATTAAAAAATCTATAGCACTTACCATAGAAACGTATAGAACCTTCATTATAAAACATAGTATTTTATATAATAAACAATCGTTATCATAATTTTTCATAAATCTAGAAAAATCTAGAAAAATAATGAATCGCACAGTTTTTCATGTATTTGGCAAAATCGATTTTGTATTGTTTTTTTTTTTTTTATTATAATGCATACGTATTAACATTTACAGTAACGTTTTAAAGTATTAATATATATTTTTATGTATATATATATATATATACATTTTAGTTATAAACGCTGAACATTAAATAAAACCGTATAGGTAATTACGAAAATTCTTTGACAAAGTGCTCTTTTTTACAATCTGGTAATCCGTTACATAAAAAATGTGTATAAAGGTAGACTTAATTTTTATTATAATAACGATATCATTGTTTCACAACTGAAATTACGACGATTTCGCAGGAACGCAATAACGCGCGGTAATATTTTATACGCGAATTAATCCGCGATTTAATAACATTGCAGTACGTATAATATAACGCGTTACATCTGAAATTTCATTGATAACGGTTTTCTATATTATTTATTTTATTTTTTATTTTTTTTTTTCTTTTCTACTTAGAATCAATCCGTACAACGACGGTTTGCGGTATTGTTCGCGAATTTTTACCGGCGTGTTGTTTTACGCGAATATACTCACCGAGTGTAAGCGTGGCGGGTTATAATATCTAATAATAAGTATTATACGCTTTTTTTTTCCTTTTTTTTTTTTTTTTTTTATTTTTTTTTCTGCAATCAATAATTCACAGAAGCTCGAATGCGTAACGCGCGTACCTACTTTATATTATATTTACGTACATACTTGTAGGTATTTATTATATAAAATTAGATAATAGCTAGTACATATATAGGTAGTGTTTTGAGAACGGGTCAAGAACGCAACCGAGTGAAAGGAGGAGAGCGACGGCTGTTGTAGCCGTCGCATGGCCGGCATTAATATTATTAATTTTTTTTTATTTTATTTTTCTTTCGTCCTCACAACGTACACGCATACAATATATATATATATATATATACATTGGCCGCTAAACTAATCCGCTTCGTTTACCGATTACCTATCGTATTAATAATAATTATGGGAACCCGGGTTTTTAGGTATGCCCCCCCCCCCAAAAAAAAAACTGTCCAAAAATAGCCGATAAAAATTTCCGTTACCTTAAAAAATACGGACTTTCAGTACAAACGGTAAGTACGGACGCGCAGGCGATCGCGATGTGTAACACCCCGACAATTTCCAGCGGAAAATGCACAATGATCGTTCCACTTTGGATGTAACGAATTATGTACGCGGAAAGCGTTGTCTTCGATCACCGTAAAGTACAAAAAAAAAAAAAAAAAAATGGATTTTACGTCGAAATCCGGGTTCTAATAATAACTAATATCGTACGTATACTACCGAATCAAAAACTGTATCCGATTATCCGATACAATCGACGAATGTCGTGTCGCCATCGATTATTGTTCTTATACAGTTCATACACATTTCCTAATAAAATATTGTGCAAATTAAGACTGCGTATGTGATCACTACTACACTACACTGACATAACATTCGATTGTTAAATAATATTATTATTAAGAAAAGGTATTATTATATATCATTTCCGTTCAAATCGACTACGGGGTGAAATTTAATTTAAAACCCATCGCAATAATACTTACCTAATTCCGTCGGCTGACGAAGAAATGAGTTATGATTTAACGAAAAAAAAAAAAAAAAAATAAATAAATAAATAATAATAAAATATACAAATTCTGCTTACCAAGAAATACATACGTATTTCTAAGCGTTTTCGTGGCATTGGAATTGTATATTTTATTTTAAAAGTTTTTTTTTTTTTTATTTATTTATTATAATTATAAAATGTTTCAGCACACCTAGTGCTATTACAACTTTTTAGTTTTTACAATTGTATTTGTTACAAATTTAAATGATTATAAATTTAATAATGACATAATTATTATTAATGAGAGTGATATAATAATGTGTTACATATATGAATATAATAATAACGATGAGGGCTAGTAAATTAATAATGATCTTCATTTTCTGATGATGAGTCTTCTGTGTCTGTTAAAAGAATGTCCTGGGGAAGTCGAGGCCGCAGACGTCTATTGAGTGTTTTTTTCCCTATATTGTAATGACGAGCACTGTCCAAGTTTTTTAGTTTGGCGTGGAAATTTTTAAATTGGGTTTTAATCCATGTATTTATCAGGGGTATTTTCGTGTCATTATGGATCTGGCGATTTCTCATGAACCACGGTGCTTTGAGACATATCCTTAAAAATTTATTTTGTAAGATTTGTATTTTATTTATTTTAGTTATAGAGGCAGCGGACCATACAGGACAGGCATAGGTTATCAGTGGTCTGATTATTGCGGTGTAGAGAAGGAGAGAAGATTTCATTTGGAGAGTTGATTTGTAATTCACTAAGGGGTAGAGAATTCTCATCCTGGCATATCCCTGAGTAAGTTTTTTGTTTATGTGGATATTCCATGTCAGTTTTTCATCGAGAAAAACTCCATTTTAAAAGTTAAAACTCGTGAAAATCGGTCGGACAATTGAAAAATCGAACATATTTGACCGCGTATTATTGGTATTATTATCGTTTTTGATGTTTTCACATTTTTCGTCCCAGACCCAGAAGTCGGAGATAAATCAAACGCCGACTTCGGGCAAGGCTAAAAGTTAGACTGGGGCGGATTGCCATGGAAGGCCACCCCCTCAGCCCCGAATTACGTCGTTTAATTGATTAGAGTTATTAGTCAGTAGACATTGTGTGCGTTTTAACGTTAAAGGCTAAAACTGTGCCTAGAATTTTGACTTTCAAATAGTATAATATTATCATTCGGTATATCGTACGAGTATTATTATTATAATTATTTTTTTTTTTTTTTACTCGTGTCAAAATATGTACAATTAGTACGAGTAAAAACCGTATATCTAAATCGTTTTTAACTTGATAATTATACTAATTAAACGTCTATAGTGAACTGTATTTAGGCGTGTAAATTAGATACCTTGGAGAGCGTTGTAAAATATTACTATAGTAATTTAATATTTAAAAGTAAATTTATACGTTTATCCGAGTACTGTTACATTTGATGATGTTCTATACGGATACAATGTCCGTAGATACGTAAATAAATTACGTCTTGGCGGATATTCGATTAAAACGATTCGTATGCATTATTCGTTAATAATACGTTTGAACCAGACCGTATTCTTTTCGTTGCGTTCTTTATTTCTTTGTGTTTGCCCGCATTTGATTAGCCAATCGCAACGTTTACAATACTATTATAGCCACTGCGGCAATAATTGGAGCGTGTTTAATATCGTTATTTATAGGAAAACGGTTACCTGTACAACAATGTTTTAATATTACCATTTAAAAATCATTGCAATATTATCATACATAATTATATTATAAGTTACAATCTGCCTATAATAAGTAATACTGCGTACGTCTGGCGCGCAGTCTGAACCGCGTGAGCAATTTTTAAAAACCGTAAATATATATATCGAGTACATTTATTTTACAGGCTATTGTGCGTAATATGGAAATATTAGTACGCGCGTGCTGTTATCGTCTTTGCACAAACGCACGGGACGCGACATAGACGATTTGGGTTTAACTCTGCGCTGTTGGATTTAACGTTAGAATGGACATTATACGTAATCATCTAAATTAAACCGAATAACAACAACAAGCCGGTTTGTACGCCGAAATTTTGGGCGATATTTTCGTTTTTAATCGAGACAGTATAAGCATTTTTTTTAATTTTAAATCGTCATAATTCACATACTCGTATCGCGCTTAAAAATTAAAATATCAAGAAAAAAAAAATCGACGTCAAAACAACACAGATTTACCTTATATTTATGTTTGATCATAAACAGATTCACTTATATCGAATTGTATAATTGGTGGGTTAGGTTAAGTAGTGCTCTGTAGAGGTTGTCACAGTAGCAATGTTAGCAAACATGTTTCGCGTAAAACAAACGAAAGTGCCTTTGAAATCGGTTTTATATTTATTATAAATCATGTGAATGAATAAATGTTTCAGACAACCCCGTCAATGGTTTTTTAAATATTAATTATCAAAAAGAATATATATATATATATATATATAAAAAATACGATTTGTGTACATTCGATAACGAATTGAATATGTGAAGAATTTAAAAAAAAAAATCCGACGAGATTCCCATCGAAATGTGATCATCTATACAAATTGTATAATAGGTTTTTTTTATCTCTAAATCCGATTCGAAAGGTTTTTTTTTTTGTTCGTTTGACGTGATTTCCACTTTATCGACGGCGTTAGAAAGACAGAGATGGAAAAAGGCCACGGTGGCGTGGCGGCCTCTGAAATAATAATATTACTTATTATAATATAAATTATTATTAATATTATATTTTTTTTTAGCGAATATATTAAATTAACATAATTATTTTACGGTTTTTTTTTTTTTTTATTATTAGGTTGTAAATAATATATTAATACATTTTTTTTTTTACAACAGACCGTGACCGTTGTACATAGTTAAACGTATTTTTAAAATATGATTATTTATTTATATTATTGATAGACAATGGGAAGTAAAACATATTTTGTACAACATAAATATATATATATATATATATATATACATGTATATATTTACGTTGGTAAAAATGATTGTAATAATTCTTTATGCGTCGACAATAATCTACAAACATTATAAAAAAAAAAAAAAAGTTGTACGCCATATTTATTTATGAACGCTGTTATAACGGCAATAATTGTTGCCGACTATGTACAGTCGGAATTGTATAAACTATTATATTTCCAATCGGTCTACAGAAGGATGTCCGCACGCCAAATCCTCCGCCTCGCCGATTTAAAGAATCATTTAAAAACACACGACTCGTGCGATAAAACCGTATAGAAACCGTACGCGACGATGTGTCCGACGATCGGTTTCCTTGATTTAAAATTTTATTCACGACACCCGGGGGCAGTGTTACACAACGTTGTTTACAGCGAATTGATAAATACGTAACCCGAAAATAACGTGTTTCGTCCTGCGTCTGCGTACCGGTATGATATTATTAACCAGTGGATTATAATCGTAATCATTTTTTTTTACCTACATGTTTACCACGCATGCTAAACAAACATTACGTATCGTTCACATATCGGGCGCCTTTAATACTCTGGTGCGGATAGGGTCACCGGGGTACCCGGGGCGGGGGCTAGATATTTGTTCGACCGGGGTACGGTTTCCCTAGGCCCGGTTGCGCCGGGCGTCTTCCGATTGCGGCCCGGGCCGAGTAGGCGGGAAATACCGTTCTCAGTGGTTATTAAAACTAAACGAGTATCCCGATTGCGTCCGTTATTGTATGTTTCGCATTCATCGAGGGTTTTTTTTTTTTAAAAAAAAAAAACATTATTAGACATTTTAAAACAACGCCAGATTCGCATATTAGAATGAAATCAATGTTCGCTCAGTTGTATTCCTTAGCAAACAACGAAACAAATGAATAAACAAAAATGTATACAAATTCAAATTGAAAAAAACTAAAAGCCAATGAAATATCTAATTTTGAGTTTGTATAAGTAAAAAGGTTTGAAAAATCAACATTATAAATTAATATTTTTTTTATTGTAAATATTTTATACTTTTTATCAATACGACTATGTACTCGTATACGTGTGCATTTGTAATGCGATTTTACTCATTTGAATTATGCTGATTGTTAATTGCGATATTCTAAGAGTGTAGTGACACAAAGACTATTCTATAGTATGTAAAAATAGCAATTATAATGTAAATTATAAAAAAAAAAAATGTATCAGTATATTTATATGCAATTTTATTTTTACCTTTCATATTCTTTTTATACGATTATTCGCTAATTTATAAACTAATGTGAGTTTGGACGCAATCGGGATACTTATATTTGTGACGAGATCGGTCTACGTGTATCCGGGCCGCAATCGGGTATCTCCGGTTCTGCCTATTATTTTTAGCTTACATTTAAGTATTTTTTTTTTTTTTTTTAAATTTGTCCGTATCTCGGGTTCCCAGGCGACTGCCGACTGAAAAAAAGGCTGCGCTGTACATAAACACCTCGAATGGCGTTTAACAGTGACATGCGCAAAGGTGGGTGGGGGTCATTAGGGATTTATCCCTCTTATTGGGTTTTTTTTTTAAAAGACAACAAATTGCTTATGTGGTAATTCAATATCGAAACGTATATTATATTTCAGTCAACAAGTTACGAAGGAATGATGGTTTTTTAAATTCCTACTATCGGGTTGGGTGTTTAGAAAAAATTTCTTCCCTGAGGGTTCTGTCACTGGACAGCCTCTCTCCTCGAAATTATTCATGTTGTGTAAATATTCTGCAATTATCCTATTTGCTCATTGTACAAATGCTACAGATTGTAAATATACATTGCTTTTTTTTTTTCCAATATAAAATGAAGAAAAAAAAAAAAAGGTATATAGAAAAAGATTCTAAAACTATTTAGGAACTAAATTGACTAAATTTCCTGGGCACGTCCACCGGCGTTTTAAATTATAAACTATTCGTATTTTTATCCTGACGTTTTCCCGTCCCGTTTATGAATGAAATTGTAATTTTGTGACGAGAATCAAATGCGGTCTTGCCCCGGGCATTTCGGTTTGGCGGGTTACCGCTGTGCGACCGGGCCATATTAGACGGATAACGTAATAATATGACGTCACCATTATCGGTGTGAAAACCGTACCCGGTAATGATAAATTAAAAAAAAAAAAAAACCCCCATAAAATCGAGACGGGGGGGGGGAAATTGTATTCTCTCACTCGATCAGTGTCGTGAATCGGTGATGGAAAGGGGGGAAACTCGTTCGATTATAATCCGCCACCCCTGGCGTAGTGTAGACTGGCCAAATAACCGGCGTGCCTACAAGGGAAATAAAATGATTTTTTTTTCATCGCGATGAGCGCTGCAACTCGGTTACCGTTTAATTCGTTTGCCCAGCATATAGGTTTGATATTATGTTATACGCACATGTATATATACGTAAGAATATAAACTCTATATAGGACGTTAAACAGGAAGTTGGCATCAAATTAAATTCCATTCGAAACCGCTTTTGAACTACCGGGCCGCGCGTTAATAACGTCGAAGCAGTGCAACGGCCTGTGACGGGCGAACCCGACGACGACGACGACGGCTAATACGCGACGCCTATTTAGTTGCAAAACAGTATTACATATTCATTATATCTTGCTAAAACTTTCGATATAATAATAAAAGAAAATAACAAAAAAATAAAAAATGAACAATTGACCGATACACGTACTCCGGCACCACAGGTCGGGCCACAGTTTTCGCCGGAATAGTTGGCGAGGTAGAACACACGGGGCCAATTCAATTTTAACCGTCGACGACGAAAAACGATTCTGAACGCAATCCGGTTGATCGTGTTTTGTAATGCCGTAATTTCTACGCTTTTTTTTTTTTTTTTTTTTAGACATTTTTAGACATTGCCAAACACATTATCGAATTAATATGCAATCGATGTTCGCTCAGTTGGATTCCTATGCAAACAACGAAACGAATTAATAAACAAAAATGTCTAACAATGAAATATCTAATTTTGAGGTTTTTTCTTCAAAATGTCCACTTTAAAACGATTATAAAATCGTAAAATACGCTAAACTTTTTCCGAATGTCTATTCAGCCAAAACAGCGAGGTATTCGTATAAATTCGTAAACATAAAAATGCCCAAAAATTTTTGGAAATTTGCCACGTTCAATATTATTGTTTTGTGAAAATTTCAGGTCCTGCGATTATTTTCATCCGTGTTACGACAATCAAGTTACAAAGAATATATCGAAAATAACGAAACCATTGTCGTCAATTTTCCCGGTTGTTCACATTTATTAAGAAAATTATAACGAAAATAGAAAAATGGCTTTCAGGAAAGATGCTACACTTGAATGTCGGTGCGGGATGTCTGGTTAGGTTAGGTTAGGCTAATGTTGTCCACGGACGAACAAAAAAAAAAAAAAAACCCACACACACATCGCAGTAAAACCAATACATTCGCACACAGAATCAAAAATAATAAAAATAATCATAAAACGTACGGTACCTGCACGTCATCGCGTACGTTTGCACTAAAATATTATTATATTATCGTCCGAACGCGATATAATTTATAGGTATTATGATAGGTTCCGAGGTCGTAAATATTAGATTCATACTTGTATTCAAGTATCCGCATTTAATAACAATAATAATATATAGGTATAAAATGATAAAACGTACACTCGGTGTCCTCAGATTGTCGTCGATTTCAAGGCGATTTCAGATACCTATACTTGTTGCTCAGAATATAATATTATAATATTAAATTTACCCGATTTAAGAGACGGTGGGTTTTTTTTTTTTTTTTTTTAAATAATGTGTTCGTACGAAATCACCATCGTAATTATAACGTTATGATTTTCGTTAAAATTTCTGCATTTCATCGGTATTAAATTGCAGGTATACATTCGGAGCGTTATTAGTTTTTCTAAGATGTGTGTGTTTTTTTTTTTTTTTTTTAAGTATAGGTATTAAATACACCGCCCGTTTTTGTATAATACGTATGTACGAAAATTATAGGTAGTAAATAAACGTAATAATCCAAACGTTATAAATTATAAACTAATATTAACCTAAATATTTATCTAGTTCAATGTTTCTATGTCAATGATTTGTCGCAGGTGTAAAAGTCATCGGTTTCTATCAGTGCGGTAGCCGGATAAAATTTCCGGGAAACGAGCATTTATGATTTTTACCATTATCCATACTATTATTTTGAACGATAAATACTCAAAAACTAAAAAAAAAAAAAACGATTTCGAGGGGGGGGGGTGGAGGTCACTCGTATTCATCTTTTTTTTTTTGTTGGCTATAGTTAAGTTAAAAGTTATCAAAATAAGTAACTTATATAACTTGACTTTTAACTTTTTATTTTATTGCCGTCCAGCATTAACTATACGTAGTATTATATTCTCGATTAGATTATTTTATACGACAAGCTAGAGATCAAAGTATAAACCAATAAAGTGACAATTAATATCAGTTCGGAGAATACGGAAAAGACGAGGCTAGGCTATTCCGCTATTTGATTATTTTAAAGAAATCTTATCATGCGTTCTTAGAATGGTAATACAAATATTTTTTAAACCACTAAAATTGGAATATATAATTGTAACACGCGAACAAAAGTATATATATATATATATATTCTGAAATAAAAATACGACGAGAGAGTATTTTTTTAAATATTAAAATTACACCACTTGTCAATAAGTATTTTTATAGTATTTAATATACTAACCGAGTGTATAAGTATTCGATTACTTAACAATAATGATATAAATATATTGAGTAACCCAAACACTTTTCGAAAACAAACGTGAAAAAGTCATGAGTTTGTAACGTCCGATTAGGTTGACATAAAAATACCGAATTCGTTAAGGAAATAATTTGTAGCGCTGATTAAGTATACTTCAACAAGTGTTTTAACCATAGCTGAACTAAATTTGCTTCTACACAAGTATAAGTTGGTCGTAAATTTTAATCTTATTGTTTAGCCATGTTTTCCCACAATATGTCATACACCTAATGTCTATATAAAATAAGTTTAGTTATAGATCACCAGTGGCTACACTAATAGCTATATTAGTTTTATTAAGACGTGTTTTTTCTCTCTCGGTTTTTACACGTTTTCGATTAGCAAACAGGCTCCGATTTTTTTCATACGGTACGTTGAATGATCCGGATAAATATTTCGCTCAGTGGTGCTGGATTTCAATAATCTTTCTAGATTTCCAACAGTTAATCTAGAACATTAAAAATAAACTGACAAGGAATTTCGATTACTTGTGTCTTATAATTTTTTTTTTTGATTTCTAGATTGCCTTGGTTACAAGGTATAATAGCCACGACTATAACGACGAGCTTGCACAGAAACGTTTTTTGATCGCAATGACTTATCGTTGGTTTTTGTATATAAATTGAATTATCCTATACATCCAATACCTTCAAAACTATAACACCCACCTACAAAACAGACCTACGATATCCACGGTGTCGAAATGTGTCCAGAGTTATTATTTACCGATAAACCAAGAGTGCATCATGCACGGGTGCTCATTAGGAGTGGGTCGAGGTGCAAGGAAATGTTTTCCCTTGGAAAATAATAATAAAAAAAAAAAAAAAATACTAGTAACCAAGTGATTTTGCGACTCAATTGTTCGTATAATTATATATAAAGCACTGTATTGTTACATGTTTATGTCTTGTTCGTCTCAGTCAGCCCGTGTTAGAACCACTGGCCAAAAAAAAAAAAAAAAAAAAAATAAAAAAATAATAACAATTTTATATACCATGTGTTTGTCGTATTACAGTTTTGCGTTATGCCCTATCCTAAGAATAATTGCCCTATGTGTGCCCTTGCACAAGTGTGCGACGGTTTCGCGATGCTGTGGTGGTATTAATGATAAAAATTTACCTTTTGATTGCAGATTTTTTTTTAATAACAATAATTATTATGCTATACGAATGTTATCAGCGGCAGCCTCAGAATACACAGAACCCATCAGTGCATATTTTCTACATATAACAACCACTGTTACACACTTTAACGTATAGTTCAAACGCCGGGTTATCGACATAAGTATAATTTATATTATTTAAACAGAATTTGTTGAATAAATAACGAATTTAAAAAAAAAAAAAAAAAAAAGGTTTATATTTTTAATTCGATTCGATATCGTATTATGCAACTATTCTGTTTTTGTTTGTATTAGAAACACTGTACTAGATAATTGTTATTGACGGAATTTTATTCGTTAAATTAAATAAAAACTGTAGTTTAATATTATAAATTAGTCGCATATTACTGACTATTAAAGTATTTATACAGTAGTCGCTGCTTATTGGACACACTCTGGAACCGGAGCATTTTGAGTCCACTAACCGAATGAGCCAATAAGGCCAAAAGGTCCGTGAATAAAGCAGTATACAATTTTTTTTTTTTTATGGTGTTGCGTGAAAAATCGGAACGATATCGAGTGTTTAAAAATTATAATAAAAAAAAAAAAAAAAAAAAAGTCAACACGCACATACGAAAGTAAAGTTTCGGAAAATTATTTGAGAATTTCGAAAAACCTATCGAATGGATAGGTATCATCGAGCGGAAAATCCGTATCTTTTAATGTACAGCATGAAAAAATTGACAACGTTAACCGGTGTAATGAGTCCAATAAACGATTTATTTTGTCTGTGTGTTAACGTGTAAATCGGAAATAGCCTGTTGAGTTAATTAACCGTGAACCCAACGAGCGACCGTTTACTGTTTATCAATATTATCATTTTTTTTTTTTTTTTGTTAAATTCAAAAATAATTACATTAACTTATGATATCAAAACGTAATGTTTTCATTTTAATTAAAAAAAAAAGTCCTATATTAGAGTATATTATAACGTACTATTATTCGAATATTTACTGTTATCAAAGTTATTGCAAACGTAATTATTGAAATGATTTAACTGTAGGCATAGGTATGCTAATCTTTGTTATACATATAAACACTATATACGCGTAGATATGTAAATTTAAAAAAAAAAAAATAAAATAAAAAATTATATAGGTATAGGAACATATTAATACAATTATTTCTATATGTAGGGATCGGAGGTAATAGGAGAAAAATTAGGCAAAATATGCACAAAATGAATATGCATTCGAATCTATAAAATATGCATAAAAAAAAAAAAAATACCGTATTTATATAGATAAAACACTAAAAAAAAAAAAATAATAAAATTTTAAATATATTTAATATATTTATATTATTCTATAATAAAGAAACAACTGAAATTATGAAAGTAATGATTTAATGAAATGAGTTTGTTTAAACTTTAATTTTTTTCCCAAAACTTGATATTACGCTGAAAACAAAAATAAATATATTTTGTGTTTAATATTATTTGATCAGATATTGATGTTAGACATTGATAGTTTAAGACCTGTGAACGTTGATGCACGTGGACAAAAAAAAAAAAAAAACAAAAATGAATATAATTTTAGGCAAATATTTTTTCTCTCTAAAACGTGTGAAATATGCATTTTTAATTGAGGATGACAAAAATGTGCAAAACAAATAATTCATATTTTACCTGGCGTGTACACGAAACGAATTTTTAGCTAGGCCTGTAATTAATAGAAAGAATACAGAAAAACATGCAAATCCTACAACTTCCGGAGCCCTGGCTATAATTACATCATATGCTCTGTGCCCACGACATTAAGTAATACATGTGGTGAAAACACCACAACTTATATAACTATACAATAAAAAAGTATTTAATAATATATGTATCTAAAATATATTATATCTATTAGTTATATTATATATCCCACCCACATAAAAATAAAACAAAATAAATGACATAGGTACAATATTATTGTAATAAATTCGCATCTAAACGACATGAACGTTTTATATATCAACCAACCGCCGGTAAGGTCATTCGCCTAGAAGAAATATATTCATACTGTTCGGTCCCCACTTCGTTAACCTATTATAGACCACCGTTGTACGTTTTACGAAAAAAAAAGAAGAAAAAAAAAGCCGGATATACTTTGCATCGTGGGTAGGCCACTGTTGTGAGTGGGAAGTTTCATCGGTATAGAATATAGGAGAATTTAGTTTGTATACTGAAAGCGACAATAGTTTTAGAGTAACTCGGGTAATTCGTAAGGTTATAGTTGTAGTGGGTACTTTTTCCCCTTGTAGCCAACCTAGCCCGAAAAACCGACTCAAAAAAAAAAAAAAGACTTATATGTCAAAAATGTTTATCAGTTTATTTTAAATGGTTTAGAACGGAATTCGGGAATCTAGAAATTTGTTTTGGAAAAAATACCACCGAGAGCGAAAATTCCGCATCTTTTATGGTGCACTACATGTGAGCCGGGAAAATTATGATGCACACCAAAAAATCGATAAACGAATGTGTCAAAAGATTTAAAATAATACACGCCGACCAAATGTATTGAATTAACATATTATAATATATTCTTACGTGTTCAGTTGTTTGTGTTATTTCATCATCGTTTTAAAATATACGACTACGAATATGTAAATAAATATATTTTATACGATTAGTATTACTTTTCTCCAAGACTTTATTAATGTCTTTATAATATTCAGCTGTATACCAACAATATATAGGGCAAAATAATAACCGCTTATGAAATCAAATTAAAACGATTTTATTTTGTAAAACCATAACTCGTGATAAAACCCTCAGCGTTTTATATTTATTTTATGTAGCCTGATGTATTGATATTTTGATCAATCTTCCGATATATTAAGTACTTTTCGACATTTATTTATGCTTCTATTTTTTTTTAATATTTCAACTCATTTTATCATACGTTTAATAATATAGGCTATATATATATATGATACCTAACCTAACCTAACTTAACATTTATGTACATTTTGTAACGATTAAATAAAAAAGAATCATCGGAGAAGGAAGATGATGATGATTTCTTTCACCGTAGTCACGGAAGGTCTGCTTGTAGTGCCTGCAGACAATAACCTTGAAATTCTTTTAGAACCCTTGTATGAGAGAATAATCGTCCCATCGCACCTGATGCTGATAGGACCATCGGAGAGAAAAATAATACGAGCGATAGAGGGGAAAGAGTTTTGTTCACCTGTTACTATTCGGATGGTTTGCGTGTGACGGGTATAATGATCTTGCCGGTCGCCAACAATAAACGTTTGAAAAAAAAAAAAAAAAAATACCTACATTTTATATAATTATAATATAAAAATAATCCATAAATCTTATTGCACCCGGACAGACACCTGACGTACCGGTTTTCAACCCCCGGAGAGCAATAGAATAATGTTTTATCGGGCAGTGGGGGTAGAGTGCATGTATAGTTTATGTGGCAGTATTTACAAAAAAAAAAGAAAAAAAAAGTAGTGACACGATGGCGAAATACCTGTGGATTGTAACAATAATTTTATGCAAAATGGGTTATAACAGTAGTTTTTTCAAGAGCAATTATTTTTTCGTTAATCATCCAACCTGTGTTCGCGCGTTTATAAATGCTAAACATATGCTATTTGAAAAGTAAAAAATAACTGAAACAAAAAGAAGAAAAAAAAAAATAGATTATTATTATTATCCTAATGAGTAGCGGTTTACGCGGTATACACACATGTTTTACGTTAAATTACATTTTTATATATTTGTGTACGTAACAAATATTCGTTAGCCTAAAAGTTTACTAAACACACAAAAGAAGATGAATATAATGAAAATATACAATTTGTATTCGTATATTATTTTTATTATGATATTTATCGATATCTCCTATACGCGCGTATAGGATGTAGTAGTTTTGGTACGTCATATTTGATTCCGTTTTCGTTTTAGATTCCGAGACCCTGAATGTAGCGAAGAAACCTAATTTTATAATTATGTATTTATTATTCACTGAAAAAATTTTTACGGTTAGTACAAAAGTGCTCCAAATTATTCACATCATATACTTAAAAAAATATGCGGGTATCGTGTTCAATAGTAATTCATTTGAAAAAAAAAAAAATATATCTAGATTTCTTGCTACAAACGATGATATATTGGGTTTTTTTAAAAAAAAATTTTTTATCGTTTTCTAGGTTACCCCTTAGCTAAAAGAAGAGAAAAAAAAAGACGTCTAAAATAAAAATAGAAAAAAATTACCAATAAACGAACAAGAATGTAAGACATATATTATGTATATATATATATATATATATATATATATATGTAATACAAATAAATAAATATATATGTAGATAAAGAACAAAACAAAGTCTGGAGTATTATATTGAGGGTTGTGTGTAAATACTAATCTCTAAAACTGTATTTTATGTTTTTTAATCGATGTTTTTTTTCTTTTTTGGTAATAATGCACGTAAAACGAAATATATAAGATACGTGTATTATATATAACCAATAGAGCCGTATGAGTATAATACTATTATCCATTCTCGTTTATACGGAAATATTTACAAAAGTGGTATTTTTTATCGTACACGGTTTTTTTTTCCTTTTGTAGTATTTCCATTAAGTAATAATTTATCTCCCGATATTTTTGGTGTAGATAACCGATTTTACGGTTACGGAAATTCTAGAGGTCATGATGACATCATATTGTAATTCCATTTCTCTGAACTCTTTACGAACCTATATTTGATATAATACTAATAATAATATTATAATATCGAACAAGGATCACAGGCAGCTATATATATATATATATATATATTATACCGAAAACAAATATTATGATCTTTTCTAAATATTTTTAATTTTTTATTTTACTTTATAACAGTATACAAATCTTTTAATATTCCTTAAGATTTGATATAACACATATTCCCTATTATTTGAATGGTTCAACAAGTTGTAGTAATTTTATTATTTTTATAATAAATATAAATATATATATATATTTATTATACATTTGTTACGAATAACGAATTTGTTCATGTCCAAGTATTTATCTAATCATATATGTGTAGTGATCTGATTTTTTGATCATAAAAATAATTTAGCCGAAAACCTCACGTGCCTCATTGAGTTAACCAATTTCGATCATGGTGTTTTTTTTTTTGGAAATAGTAAGACTTGGATTTTGAAAATAATATTTTGTATAACTCTCTTTTTGGACTTTTGGTCACATAAACAAAAATCAATGTCCAATGTGTCTCGTGTCTGATGTTTTACTCTTTCCAACAGAAGTCAAATTATCGAAATCGTATCATTCTACGAGGCACGAGAATTTATTCTGTAAAGCATGTTTTGAGAGAGAAAAAAAAAAACAAGTAAATTTATAAAAATTAAAACTGATAGAACTATATTGTTCAGAGCAGTTAAGTTAGGAGAATCGTTAGTTGTAAAATGTTAACTGTTTGTAAAAATCTATGAGCAGGATTTTTACATCAGCTACTTCGTGACTCATGTATATATAATTTGCACAGATCTTGTTTTGAAATAAAGAATACTGATTCAATATTTTTACTTAACAATTTTAATATGATTGATACTATATAATATCAATAATTACAATATTATATAATATTATTATTATTATTATAATTATTGTATCAGTTACAGTATTATATATTTAACTTTTGCGTGCCAACATATAGTTTAGCTAAAATAAAAAACGATAACGCTACATTATTCTATCCTGCAACATTATAAACAGACTGATCGAATTTCATCGTTAGTTATTACATAGGATTTCGAATAAATTACCTATGAAATATTTATTAGATCATGACCATCATGAATCATCTGGTTTTTTTTTTTTTTTTTTTTTTTTTTTTTTTTTTTTTTTTTTTTTTTTTTTAATTTTTCTTTTAATAGCAGGCATCAATCGATTTATCTATTTAAATGTTGACGCGAAACGTCTAATTTAATGAAAATTATCACAACCGTGTACGCATAAGTTGAACATTTTGTTGCATTATACACGGGTTATTGTAAACATATACATTTGTTTGTTTGTGTTAATTCATTTGTTACGTCATTTTGATATCTACTACAACGTGTTTAAAATTTTTTCAAGTTGCTATCTGTTGGTATATAATTTGGTATTTTTAATTTTAATTTCAATGCGAAATAAAATTGAATTTTGAAACCCGTTTGTTTGCAACTGCAGACAATATTAATAACAGCCATCACAATAATAATACCAATTCGACTGTACCTCACATCGGTATATACGAGTTAAGTTCAGAGACTGTTTTGTACAAATTATCTGCGCACTGATAAAAATGTAGATCCTATTATGTACATTTATTGCGTTGAACTCGTCCGCTTGTAGGAACATCACATACAGTCGGTTTTTATTCTATTAGGTTTAGTGGTTCTCAAAATCCTGTAACATTGCGTAAAAATGATAAACGTACAATATTTAGCGATAATTCGCCATTTCTCAATATACGAACGAATATTATCATCGATTTGCCACTAACAAAACATATTAATATAATATTTTTAATTTACTCCATCGGTGTGAAAAATATTTATAATATATTGTGTTTATACATATGTTATCGTATATTTGCATACAATTTGATTACGATATTATGATTTATTAAACACATAAAACAGAATGTATTATAGTATTATTATTTAAAGAAACAAATAATAATATAATCGCTCGTATCAATTATTAAAATATTTCTATAATAAGAATAAACAAAAAAAAAAATCAAAGAAATTATATGACTCATGTTTCTTTTTCTTTATTGACGATTTTTCAAAATTTTAATTTTAAATATTTTTTGTAGAGGTCCAATTAAAAATAATGACATTGAATATTGAATTTTGTCTCGTACGGGATATCGAAACGGAAAACTTTGTAAGTATCTTTGCGTTTTAAAATTTTCTGTACAAAATTTTGGAATACTTTTCTATAAAATCGTTATTCAAGAATCAAACGATTTTGCTTCATTGCTTTGAATTAAAAAATTGAATTTTTATTGTAAATTATAATTGATAATAATTGATCAATTTGCCTAAGTATATATATAGGCAAACAATACTAAATGAAAATGATTAATTTTGAATTCAGTCCGTTTACCAATAGTTGTATTTCTTAAACTAAAGGAGCTAAATGATTAAACTATTTCATATGAAATAGTCTTGGATTTGCAATTACTATCATAATAGTCAACACGGTGCAATTTATTTCGGATGTCGCGTTATTGTCATTTTGACGTCAGTTCCTTAATAACAATCGTGTTTCATAAAATACTCGTACCATTAACGCTGTATACTGCAAAATTATAATACAATATCTTCAGTCAAATTGTAGAATACATATGATTTTTATGATAAAATTTAGTATTAAAATATAATAATTATATTATAACTATATACGTAATCGACATTTTAGTAATATATTGTTATGGTCTACAATCAAATAATATCGTATCTGACGTTTTACACATTTAATGCTATTAACAATAACAATAACAATAGTCAACAACAATTAGTTTTATGAGAAATGAACTAAAGAATATAAAATCACAATTTCAATAACCGAATTTCGGATTCAGATAGAAATCCGGATGCTAAATTTACAATAAATGTCGGATTTCAAATTTCGATATCCAAGAATAATCCAGTTTCTCGAACTCCGGCAAATCCGGATTTTTCCCAACACTAACCGATATCTATCGGTAAATTAAATAACACGACATTAAAAACGTGCGGTAAAATATCTTTTAAAGAAATGTTGAACACCTTGTTATTATATTATAACTATATTGACATATAGGCGAGCGTATTACCTAACTAATGACCGGTAGTCCTCTGTACGATTTGATAAATTATGATAAAAAAAAAAAAAAAATCAAAATGATTCGTTATAATAATATTATTATGTACAGATTAACGTACAGTTTCTGCGTATTATTTTCTAAAGAGTATATTATAATATTAACCTTCTACAAATTTGTAGGAGAAAAAAAAAAAATTGATTAAATAACCTCGGAAATACGTTAAAATAATATATTTCGCAAACGCGTATAATAATTATTATAATTTATAATAATGTGCGTATTATTATTATTACTATTATTATTATTATTATTATTATCATCGAAAACCCCCGTATAATACACTCGTATATCGGTTTATAGGAAAGTATCGCACCTGTTATACAATTGTCACTTGCGTAACTTTACGTAAATGTGTCGGAGCCGTTATAAGTGGTCGCAAGTCGTCTAAAAACTATCTAAAAAAAAAAAAATTAATTATCACGTATACGCGACAATTCAACGTTAATAATAATAATTCGGTAAAACTATTGCGGTAATCGAAGTCACCGTATTCTTCTTCCATACAATATTATAAAACATTTTTGGCCGGGGGAAATATGATTTTCGTGCCCCCCCCCAATCGCATTATCGTTTCGCCAGTACCGTACTATATTTTGGCCGTCTGTAGGGGTCGGAAATATGAAATCGTGCTAAACATACGAAAATACATTATTTTACCGTATATATATATATATATATATACGAGGTTCAAAAAGTTCCCGAATTTTTCAATTTTTTATTTATAGTGCTTACTTACAAGCGCTATTGAGACTTATCACCCTCGGAGTATTCTCTTTCTTGGTTTATATACACATTTGCCAACGACGTTTCCATTGTTGAAAGCAATCCTGTTTCTGGAATTGCTCGTAGCTCCGTTAGCGAATTTTCAGATATCGTAGAAAATCTTTGTCATTTTAACGGAGGTTTTAGTTTTGGAAATAAAAAAAAATTCTACTGGTGCCAAGTCGGGAGAATACGGTGGATGAGGAAGCACGTTCATGTGATTGTTCACGCAAAAATCTCGAATTAACAGGGAAGTATATGCCGGAGCATTGTCGTGATGGAGAAACCATGAGTTTTTCTTCCACACTTTTTCTCGAAGACGTCTTAATACTTCTAGATAGTATCATCGGTTATCAGTTTGTCCAGCAGGTAAAAATTCGTGATGAATAACTCCCAGGTTATCAAAAAAAAAAAAAAAAAAAACCGTTAGCAGGACTTTGACGTTTGATCTGACCTGACGAGCTTTTTTTGGTCTTGAAGAAAATTTACCAACCCGCTGTGATGATTGGACTTTCCGTCTCAATATCATAGACCCACGTCTCATCGCCCGTTATAATTTGCTCCATGAACATACTCGTATAATCATTTGCGCGATCTAACAATTCTTGACAGATGGTTACGCGGTTGTCTTTACGATCTTACGACATCAACCGAGGGACAAATTTTGCTGCAACGCGGTGTGTTCCAAGATTTTCTACCAGGATTTCATGACATGAACCGACCGGTATGCTACAATCTTCCGCAATTTCTCGAACTGTTAAACGTCAATTAGACCGCACAATTTCATTGACTTTTGTCACACGAGCATCGTCTGTCGATGTCGACGGACGTCCTGAACGTTGGTCGTCATCAACTGATTCCCGACCGTCTTTAAAACGTTTAAACCAGTCGTAATACTGAGTACGTCCTAAACACTGATCACCATGAGCATTTTGCAACATTTTATGAGTCTCAGTAAAAGATTTACAAAGTTTAACACAATAATTAATGTAATATTAATACGTTGTTCGTGAATGTTATTCATCTTAAAAATCGCACAATACACACGACTCGTCTACTTTGAACGCGCACAGTTTACGGTTAGACAGCAATAAACATTTGAGATTTAATTGAAACGATAGCTGCTCATCTCTATTTTATTTTAATCTAATAACATTTACGATACTATACATTTTCTATTTTTAGGAATTATAGTTCGGGAACTTTTTGAACAGACCTCGTGTATTGTATTCCGAACAAAAAAAAAAAAAAAAAAAAATAAAGGCCGGCCGGACGTACTCTCCGCACCGTGATGGGCGATTTAGCGGCTGTTGTAGGGCCGCTGGTCTTCACCTTTGAAGAATACGGGAAACAAAATTCATATAATTTTTCCGATGGCATAACAATGGAATAGAACAAAAACATAAAAAAAATTGAACAGTGCCAACAAATATCGGGAAAGTTCAAGTTCAAGTCACGGCCGTGACTATTCGACGCTGGAAATGTTATAGGCAAATTCAATCCAGGAACTGGACCGATGGTTTTAACGATCTGCACGATCAGAACTACCAAAACTCACGATCCATCCTGGATTACATTTCCCCGTAACGTTTCCAGCGTCGGACAGTCACAACCGTGACTTAAACTTGAACTTTCCCGATATTTTTTACCACTTTTAAATTTTTTTTTTTATTTATTCATTGTTATGCCATTAAAAAAAAAAATAATCATTATCTCACACAATTCCCTAACTAAATTGCTCTGAAACAATGGCGTACTCAAGGGAAGTGATGTAGTTGCAAGGATTGAGAAATTATATTTATATTATTTTAAGATTCTGAGCGTTCTAGGAATTGTATTGGTTTTTTTTTTATGTGATTCATGCTTTTTTTAAAAATTCCTTTCTTTTATGACTGTAAACAACTTTTCGACTATAAATCTCGCTCTGCAGTGGTTTCTACAGGTTGCATAATTTTCTAGTCGGTGCATTAGGCAGGTTATTTTTTGATTTCCTTAATAATGACACTTTCACCGAATACTTATAATATTAGTATTTTCCAGACGTGATACAATTTTAAAAATATTCTGGCGTTATACGAGTTATAATAAGTTATAAGTTTTAACTTTCAATATTTTGTTTTGTTGTTTAGTGCGTATAAAATGTAATTTATGTAAAAATTCGTTAAAAATACGAACAATATTTGTTGTTCGACGTTATTTTACAGCTGCAAATTATAATAATGCAGACTCAATTTAAAATTGTTCAGAAACGGGTTTAACCGTACTCCGGTCAGAATCTCTTTTCGTCGGCAATCAATAATATTATTAGTGAATACGATTAGAAATAAGATTACATTTTTAGAATAATTGAGAATTGATATATACATTAAAAAACGTCTACTAAACCTATTCTAAGCAGAGTAGTGTTAGTAGTATAAGTCGTGTTTTTTCCCTTTTGTAATCAGTAAGTAACCTTGAAATCAACAAAAAAAAAAAAAAAAAATCAATAAACCCCTGGACCGACATTTATTCTCAGTTATTTATTGAATTTTTATAGAAAGTCTGTTGAAAATTTAGAAATTCTGTTCAAGTAATGTACCACCTAACGGAAAACCCGCGTCTTTCGGAGTACTACGTGAGCATATCCGGAGCACATTTTACCAACCGAATGAGTTGCATTTCGATATTTCAAATGGTAGTAAATACATTATAAGTAATAATAATCAATATCAGTAACGTCACAAAATAATAATAATAATAATAATAAATAGGTATTGTTATTTTGATCGTACGGCAATTATTAAAAATATTATGTAAAAATATCCTATCAACGCGACCACGGCCCGCGTAGTGTGTCCCCGGGCTTTTGTTTCTTTATTATTTTGTCTTTTCGTTTCGGCTGTCGCAATCGTGTTGCATCGTCGGCGGCGGCGGCGGCGGCGGCGGTGGCGGGAAACCGTGCGGCCGTCGTCGCAGGTGCGTAGAAAGACGACGCGGGATGCAGGATCCGCACGGACACGCGCAGAGGGATGAATCCGTTTAGCGGCGGCGGCGGCGACGGCGGGGGGGGGGGGCGGTCGAAAAACGACGTGACGATCCACGCCGCCGCCGGCCCCGGTTCAGCATCCCTCCCACCCGTCGCTCACCCGCCGACTATACGATCGTCTCCGACTGGCGTTGCGCCCCGTACAAGCGCGCGCACCCACACGAACAAACACCGCGGCCGAACGCACAGCGGCGCACAGTCTCCGATCGTTTGCCGCCGCCGCCGCCGCCGAGACGCTCAACGACAATCATATTTAATATAATAATAATAATATTATTATTATTATTATTATTATTATTATCATCGTTATTATCGTTATCGTCATTACGGTTGGCGGGTATCGTTGAAATATTCCGTCGTCGTCCGTCCCGTACCGTATCGCACGCTCCGCTCACCTCGCACGTCCGCCTTTTTGTGTCCGCGAACGTCCGTCCGTTAGCGTATCGTAGTAATATAACAATAACAATAACAATAACAATAACAATAATGAAATAATATTAATATTAATAATAATAATAATAATATTAATAATAATAATATTTTAACCGGTTGCGCGCGAGTTCATCGGAGATCTCATTTGGAGACGGCATGAGTTCCGTTGCACGAGCACGTCGTCGTCGTCGTCGTTGTCGTCGTCAACACGTTACCGCCGCCGCCGCCGCCGCCGCCGCCGCCGCCGCCGCCACCGCCACCGTTGCCACCGCCGCCGCCGCCGCCGAACGGCAGTAGTCGTCGTCAGCACCGAGCTCATAAAAACGAGCGGCCAGTTTAGTCGTTCCGCTGAAGGTTCGCGCTCTCTTCGCTCGCGTTTTTAATAATAATATTTCATTATTATACGTAAATAATTTCGTGTTTTATGTATAAATTATTAATTTGTTAATTATATTTGTCGTATTTATTTTTATTTTTTTTTTTTGTTCTCTCTCTTCGTGACGTGCAAATTATCGTTAACAAATTATTCGTATTAATAACCGTATTATTATTATTATTTATCTTGTTGTTCGTTTTATCGATTAAAAAAAAAAAAAATCATAATAATAATCTCTAAAACACGACCCTCGTTCGCGATACGTATTACTATTTTTTTTTTTTTTTTTTTTAAATTAATTTTTAAACCCTGTCGGAGGGTTGCGACATCACCACCGGCCGCCACCGCCACAGACGCCCGCGCATATTATAATCTCTCTGGAATTCTCTTGGAATAATTCGACTCTGGACCGGATCGAATTTCAACGGTTCTACAGGTAAATATCACGTACTTACACACTTACCCCGGGCCTCGTGCATGCCTTTAGTATTTTTTACCAAAATTCGCTTCATTTTTTTTTTTTTTTTTTTCGTCGCCGGCCTTTTTGTCCTTTTGATAATTTTTTCGAAAAAAAAAAAAAAAAATAATAATATTAATAATAATAATAGTAATAATACTACGCCCCGGGCGTATAATTCTCGGACCCCCGGTCATTGTTTCCGGTATCCGTTTTATTATCGTCGGTGATATATTTTTTCAATTGACGAACCGCGCGCATACTCGTATAGAAATTTATATATGTACCCAAACGTTACTTTCGGATATCGTATTATTAATAATTCAACGGGAGACTTGTTGCGGTAAATTTATGCATTTTTTATTTATTTATTGCTTTGTTCTTTTTTTTATTTCGCGTACAATATTATTAAATTATCATAACGGCTCGTATCCCATTATCGTACATTATAATATTCGGTAACTCGGTTTGCCGTCGTGTACAGGTTTTTTTTCGTATACGGTTTAGACCGGGCTCTATTGTCCGCTAATTTTCTCCCCGCCCGTCACAAAATATTATATACAGGGTCTCGCCGAACTTTGCGTTACGTTAGTTTATTATTATTTATTTATTTTTTATTTTTTATTTTTTATATATATATATATATATATACCGTACATATAGTAGGAGTACGGCGGCGGGGACGCTCGGCGGTATAATATCCCGCTACTCCTCCCTCTCTGCTACTCTCGAAACCGCGCAACGTTTCGGCCGGTACCTATAACAAGCCGAAAGTCCCTGTATACAATTTAACTATTTTATACCGTAAACGCACGGCGATGAGTGTATCTGGCTGGGCACTTTGCTATAGTATCGTGTACGATACAAAAAAAAAAAAAAAAATAATTGTAATATTATAACGTCCGCGGCCGATTGAAGAGGAGGGAGATCGCCTTAAATCTCCGTTATTCGTAATCGAAAATTTAATACGCGGCGTGCGCGATATCTTAACACGTATAAACGGTTTTCAATTGCATTCGGACAATGTGTGCGGTGTATAATATTTAATGGCACCGACGATTAAGTAATTTGCAACAGTAATTAAACGTCGGGCATGCCCGTCGTAAATTAATAATCATCACAAAATATTACGGCATCGGTACGGATATTACGAGTAACTCTAAAAAAAAATAATTCTTTTAAGAAAGCAGATAATTTAGAAAATAATACCTTTTTATTAAATCGTATTTTTGATAAGTGAAAATATATAACATGATAATTAAATATTTAATCACTATAATACATGTAATTACGCCATGTTATACAATATTCACATGAAACGAAAAATGACAACACGTACAAATGTGCATAGATAATAATAATAATTTAGTTTCTCTTTTCCTACGTTTTGCAATAAGGCTGTTGGCGACGAAACGTTCATTTATCTGGTGATCTATCGTTATTGTCATCATCCACTGACCAATATTTCGTCGATCAGGGTGTAAATTCAAATTCGTTTCGTTAATACGAGCATTACACGTTTCGTGTAAAACTGATCTAATATATATATATATATATATATGAAAAAAAAAAAAAAAGTTGCGTACGCCCTCCTCGCGATCACAATCGTTATAGTAATCGCATTCGAACACACACGTGTGTGACTACGAGAAGTCAAAAATAAAAATTGCTCTAAGTATACTTATACTAAGTAGACGCTCTGAAATTTCCGTGTTGCTCTGAGCGAATTAATTTTCATTTCCACGCATAGTGGATATAGCCCGAAACCGCTGAATCCTCTGGTGTTTAAATATCTGTGTACAGTCATCGGTCTCCTATCCCCCGTATCCAGCAATCCCATCGTTTTGGTCAACTTCTTGTGGCGTCTTGCGTGGCGATTACGAGCCGGTCTCCGCGGGTTTTCTACCGAATTTCCTCTTTTCCACAATTCCTCCGCCTCCAACGGCCGTTCCGTCGTGCCCGTCGCCGTCCGTCTGGGATTCGGCGCTCCAGGTACGACCCGGCCAAGTAGGCCCCCTTTCCTCTTAACGCGACTCATGGACATATCTTATTGAAAGGGATAATGATGTCTCGAAAAATACCATAAATAACCCCTCCCCCCTCAGTCTTATCGTGAAACTTAAGCGCCTCGAAATTGTACTCGCTTTATATAATATATTAAAAAATAGAAAGAAACAATGATAAACATACATTTATTTTCTACTTTAGCGGGTATTCAGAGCAAAACATATTACACATACGTATACAATATTATACTATGAATAAAAAAAAAAAGTTTTACTTTTGACCGGCGATTAATAAACGCGTGCATTTTGTAAAAAAAAAAATATCAGTAATATTATATTACTTCGGTGCAAACGCTATTAACGAGACCAGGCCCTTTACGAGACTCGGAATCCGGGGCGGTCCGGTTTAGTGTCCGCACCTATTACAGTCGAGTTCGGCAACACCAACAACACGAATAATAATAATAATAATAATAATAATAACAATAATAGTACGCGATAAAGAAACGATTAAAAAAAAAAAAAAAAAAAAATTATTATTATTATAACGATAATATGATATTCGCGGCCGTCTCCGCGGGACTGTAATATTATTTTTTCGGCCGTATAGGTGCACAAAAGGGCCGTAATCGTTGGCACAAAACGCGCGCACGCCGGTAGGTATTATAGTAATATTATTAGTAATTTTTTTTTTTTATTTTTTTTTTTTTTATATATACTCTGCGGCCGGTGTTCCACGTCTAGTATAGATAATATTATTAATATTAATAATATGTTGTGTTTTTTTTTTTTTTTTTTTGTCTTTTTCGCCCATTGTAGTATTATTATTCGGTTTGACTTTGACACGATACGCTTTCACTGCGATCGCTCTTTGATGTTCATTAAAAAATGCTGAATGCCTACCCACCTACCCACCTACCCACCAACCCGCCTATCTACCTACCTATTTACCTCCTATCTATTTATCTGTCTGTCTGCCTACCCGAGTATCTATGGAAAATCATTACACTGCACACGCGAGCGCGCGCGCACATACCCCGGGCCGGTCGCTAATGTGCACGTCATTAATTTATTGATTTCGCCAAAATCCGAAACGATTAGTGCTGCGGCCCAAACGTACGCCGTACACATATAACCTAGTCAGCCGTACGTTCGTTCCACTTCACTTTCTTCTGCAATTTTACTGTCGCCGCACACGCGTTTCCCTACGCGCGCGCCGCGCATACCATCTCGAATTCTCTACACCAGGGTGTGCACCGTGATTGTTGCGCGCGGCCGCGCGTACATTGTAATTATTTATTCGTATCGTGCGTACACACAACGGACGGCGGCCGCGGGGCCTCGACCGGGTCGATCGAAACGGACGAATACAGATTGTCCTCCTATATGGGGGCACGCGCCGCTGTTTTTCGAGACGGTTTTCGAGTATTTTTACTCTCGCGGTGTGACACGAACACCGCGGTCGTTTGTGCTTGCCCCGCATTCGGCAAATATTCCCGGTGGGAGTCCGCCGACAATACCGACAAGAGGCGCTGGCGTGTGTCGTGATTCGGCTAAATAAACCGATCCGCAGAAGAAAAAAAAAAAAAAATCTAACGTTATCTCATCACATTCATATATACAATATAGCCCGACAATTTATCGCGTCCGAGTGTTTGCTGCTGGCTAACTACTCTTCTCGAGTCTTGTGTATTATTTATCGTGTACACCGTTGTAATCCATATTGCAGACCGTATATTTTTCCAATAAATGTTTATAAATATGAAAAAAAAAAGTTTCGCTCCGTCAGACGGCCCGAGCAAACATCAGTATATCAATATTTTGGCTACACGTAAACACCTACACGCACGCGGACGGAATGGCGGCAATCGATTGCGGTTCGGGTAAACGGAATTTATCCAGGCCGTTCAACATTTCTTCACCTCCCTCCCCTCCCCATTCAGATAAAATACCGAACAAATCGTTCCAACACTGAATTATATATATATATATAAAAAAAAGTATTTTTTTGACGATTAACTTTTTAGTGCTAACAAATTATTTAAAGCGCTGTTTTGCGGACTTTGAGAACTTTTTGATTGGCCGGGCCATCTGGAAAATTCCCATTTCCCCACTGGGTGGTCACTCCGCCGCCCCTGTGCACGTATAATCCGATGAAAACGAGCAATGTATTTTTTGAAATTGTTCAAATATTCGAATAGAATGGGGGTTTGTGTACGTTCCTACCGATAAAACAAACCCAAAAATAATAAATAAAAACAGCACACTTACGTTGCGTGAGTAGGTATACATTTTTTTAAATTTTTTTTTTTTACATTTTATAATTACACGTACGCCAACAGGATAATATTGTCATTTATAAACGATTCCCCGTGGTCGATATTACATAATATAATTAGACCGACCGACGGTGACTATACAATATTAGGGAACGCGTCTAAACTCGGAAAAGGCGAAATTCGGAAATTCTCAAAATCCAAACAGGAAACGTGGATCGGACAAATTCGAAAAATGAAAACTTAGAAAGGCTAAAGTTTTGGACGGGCAAAACACGGAAAGACGGTATTTGGAAAATAATAATAGACACTATGACATCACGTGTCGTCCAGCTGTTGGACGACCGCAGTCGTCATAATTTTCCGGCCACTCGACATGTATCGATTAACGTACCTATTCATCAGTTTATCATCATTACGAGTAACAGATGAATCAGATGAATTGTGATTATCTACTTAAGTGATAAACGCATAAATCGAAACGGGCCGGGAGAGGAGGGCGATGGCCCCTACAGCTGATATCAGCGTGACGTCAGCAGTGCATATTATTATTTTCCGAATTTTTGCCGTTTCAAGTTTTGATTCTCCAAGTTTTGTTCCCGTTGGGTTTCAAGATTTTCCAAATTTTAACTTTTCCGGTTTTGATTTTACCAAATTTTTTGCTAGCTGTCCGAATATATCGTTATTCGTTGTATTCGACTCGTTAACGAATTACGCGCGGTAGATTTTATTATTATTTATTTTGCGGAACGTTGTTGTACATGGAACAGCTGAGTCATCTGCCAATGATTATAATATTTGTATTGTATAGAAAAATATTGGACGTAAGAACGAGATTCGATGAGAACCAGATAAAAATAGTTCTTTGGACTTGACGAAATCGTTTCGTTGTGTACATACCTGTACATGTATGAATATATAAATATATATATATATATTTTTTTTTTTGTCTACTAAACTGTGCATTGATGATCGCAATAGATAATTACAAAATTGACTGTCGAAAACGTCGAGTAATAATAATCGGCAAAAAATATATATTTCTATTAACGAAAAGTAGATGGTGTAGGAGTCCCGGGCATAGGCAGAAAAAACGATGAGACGGAATAGACTGGGAACACACCGAATTGAGAGGAGGAGAAACGACGAGTTTATCATGAAAATATTGGTGCGAGATATAAGTGTAGACGGAAACCGGAGAAGAGGTTAAAGGTTATTGTATGGGGAAGACACGAGAGGGCATGCGGAGAAGATGAGCAAATAGAGTGGTCGGAGAGTGGCAAAAATAAGTGTAGCTGATCCCCGGCTGCGGTATTTAAGTGCGGGTCAAAGGAGACATATTAGTCAGTTCCCGAGTGATTGTTGACGACAAATCGTCGGATTGTCTGAGCGTGTACAATTACGCATTATTATTATTGTTTTTTTGCACACTACGATGCCAATATTTAACTTTGACTACGACTAGTGACGTGCGCCTGAAATTAAATTCGATTGAACCAACGATTTTACCGGTATACTCGTTTCGGTGTTCTCGCACTAATAGGACGAGCAACGTGTTGCGCACGTATTTATACTAACTTCTCGTTTTCAATCCTAGGGGATTGGTTAAACAAACGACGTTTTTCTCCATCTATCCCTGTCACTTAGGATTTCTTTTAACCAGGATATGTATTTACTCCGGTGTCTCCCATCGCTGCTTGCTTCACGGTAGATTTTGGCCTTTATTCTTGTCTTTTCGTCAATTCTTCCGTCGACCATTGGCCGTTAAACAAGCGGCATTCCTTGTATTAAATTTACCATCCGCCCGTTTTGCATCGCCTCTGTGACGAAGAGGTCCACCACTCGTACCGAGTATACACGTACGCTCGTTACAATAAATTATTATATCTTATTGTGGTTTTCGATGGCCGTCGTGTCGTCCGCTTTTGCCTATGTTTAAATGTAATTATATTACGGTTTGTGCGGTCCCGTTACTACTGCAGTAAAAAAATATATTTATCGACATATATTAACATAATCGTCGCGATGAACGACCGAAAATTACTGCGATAATCGCTCGAACTCGATCATCGTGTCTCCATCATAGTAATATTCTGTCGTTATGTATACTCGTATCATTGTGAAGGGTATTAATAGCACGTTATACTCATAAATACCAAATTGGTGTTTTATCTGCAATTTTTTTTTTTTTTTTGAAACATTGTATAAAATATAATTATTATTGTTTTAATAATCTCGTATATTTAAACGGCGCGGTCGAAAGAACTATATCCTTGACAGATTTATAATAACTGAATCTAAAAACGCTACGTTTCTTATATATTTAACGCTCGGATGGGGAGGGGGAATTATTACTTATCTTTTTTGAAATTTGTTTAATATTACAAGCAAATTTTTTTTATTTTTTTTTACTTCAAATGAGTTTTTCCTGAACAATCCTACATACTGTTACTCGAAACTCATATATAGCTTTTTAGTCCTTTCGTATACGAGATTAATTTGTATTGTATACGTTTTTTTTTTTTTTCTCGTATATAGGGTTCAAAATTTCGAAACGTCAGTAATTTTTAAATAATTTTATCGACTTATTATCATCGTAGAGTACCTACACACGTTATAAAATATATTTTATACGTATGGTAGGTATATGGTATATACAATATTGTCAGCGCGAGAGGCACAATATGTTTTTAAAGAATTTTAGAAAATTGCTAAATAAATGGTCTATTAACGTGGGTAACGTTATGGTTCGTTATTATTATTATTATTTTTTTTCTTTTTCGTTTATTGTTATAAGAAAAAAAAATATATATATATATACTATACCTACCTAGTCTATTACATGAATGTAGTATTATCAAATGGTGCAGTGTCTGTTAATACGATATTATACAAGTATATTATAGGCGAAAATAATTAAGTAAGTGCTAATGTAAAAAAAAAGAAAAAAAAGTAATTTGCACACGATCGTGATGTCTCTCCGGATGATTATTTTTGGACGGAATTTTGCGGCAATATAACTAAGCATATGCAGGGCCGGTGATTGTACGTAACCGACAACTCGATAAGGTTTCGTTTTGTAGATAACGAAGATGTGGATTGGCCAAGGGCCCGTATTGTCCTCGTGTGCAAACGATGATAACGCCTAATATAATTATTACCAATAAGATTATAGAGCGGTTACCGCTGAACCGTACCATTCAACATTCGCAATTCGTATCCGCTCGCCAGAAATGATGGACATTGGCGGTTTGCTTTGATATTTCGATATGTTTCGTTGTATCATTATCTACAACCCGGGTACCCTAATGTAACCACCGCTGGTCGAAGGTCCTCTTCCGGCACTTAACGCTCTATGTGCAAGGTTAAAAGATCCATCCAAGGCCCATCCGTATCTCTGTTATCTATGTCGCATTTATTTATTCTTTTAGTCGTGTAGACATTGGGCATACTACATTTGGATCTACGACAAAGATACGACGATAGGTCGAGTTAGGTCATTTTATACGTGTTTTAATTTTACTGTGCACTAAAATAATTTAAATGTGTTTGTTAAATAAATTGTCGAAATTACAATGTTACCAATATATTAAAATCTATTATTCGGATTTTCGATATTTTATTTATTTTGTTGATGTTAAACGTGTGCAGTTGTAATAACGTACAAGAATAAAATAAAAAATAAAATCTGACGATTAAAAATAATTGACTGCAGAGATTGTCGAACAATTATTATTATATTTTTCGATCACGTAGTCACAATTTTTCATGCGACGTCAAAACACAATAAACTACTGATTATAAAATTATAATATACTGCTTTGTGCATCGTAAAATAATAATAATAATAAAAAAAAAAACATTTAATTAATGTTTTATTCTACGGGTTTTTGTTTCCATGAGCATATCTACAGATGTTTTCTGAGCTTGGTAAAATGTCGTTTTTAAAAAACCCGGGAATAAACGTTTTAGTAGGTATTGTTACAATAAAACACGTGTAATGATTTTAACCGGTCGGACAAATAAATATTATCAAATTGTTTTGCACACCGAACCGCAATTAAAACAGTATTTGTATTTCTTTGGGATATTTGTGAAGAAGAAGAAGACGACGACGATGGAGAAGTAGAAAAGAAAAGAAGAAGAAAAAAACAGTCCGGTTAGTTTTTATATGTTTTTTTTTTGTAGGTGATCATTGACCCGCACTGACTACTGACCGGCCGTGCGTCGGAAACTTACAAAACGTCGTCGTTTATGGTGCTCTTATAGCGGCGGCGAGAATTTGTTACGAACGATTTGATGGATATCAAAGACGTTGTACGTGTTCGGTAAACTGATTATACGTGTATATTGTTGTGCCCCGTGACTATAGGCGAATAGGGTCATTGGGTTGTGTTCGGGGACAATATTATATATAAATTTTTTATTTTTTATTTTTTTCTCTTTAATATACGTTTATATACGGCATTATATTGAATGGAAAAAAAAAAAAAATAATAATAATAATATCAATAATAAATAAACAAAACGGAATTGGAGCGTGGAAAATCGTCGTTCGGTACGGGTACCTATTACCTGTAGTACGTCAAATCGAGTTATATTCGTTTTTTATAATCATAGAACGATAATTACTATTACGAACAGGTGTGTAAACCGCGGCTTAATTCCGTCCCGTCGGGTCGCCGATAACTTTAAAAGGGATCCGGATATTTTTTTTTTTCCCCCTCGAACGTCCGATCTTATCGGTTCGTTCCGGGCGTAGCGAAAAAAGTCAAATTAGTTTTGCTAAGACGCGTTTGGGTTTGGTTCGGTTTTTTTTGGTTTTTGTTTTTGGTGTTTCTTCTCGTAAAATACTCGTTCGGTTAGTAAATAAAAAAAAAAAAAAAAAAAACGTTCGGATTTCTTTCGGACGGGGCACCCGGAACGATGCGGCGATTTATACTTTTATTCGAACTATTTCTCTCTAGACTCCCGACGGTTTTTCTTAATGGTTATACAATAACAATACAATTGTTTCTGTTGATTTCTGGATTTATTATAGACAAACATATTACTATTACGATAAATTATTATTATAAATCTTCGCGTACGTAATTTTTTATTTTTTTTTTTTATACTTTAACACGGACAACGTGGGGGTGGTGGTGGGGGGAGGGGTCAACGTTACAAATACTGTGTAAAAAAAAAAAAAAAATTATTATTAAGTTTTTTCCCCCCTCCCGCGATGATCAACGTTTTAATGTTTGCAATTTGTTTTGTTTTGTTTTTTTTTTTTTTTGTTTTTTCGTCACGAATATTAATACTACAAGAACATTCGTTAAGAATCTTTTGTTCTTTTTTTTTCATTATATTTTCCCGCGGTTATTAGATATTTAGATTTATCGGAAATACCGCCAATAGTCGTTTATATAGTTTTTACGATGCGCCTATAATGGTGTTCGACCTGAATTCACCGGTATATTATATTTTATCGATCGATAAATTGCCACGTTGAGCCGTACGATTCTGCAGCTTATAGACTAGATAAATACTACCGACGTTCGGCCTAACACTTATATTGCATTGTAATATGCAACGTGCCTTTGAACTTTAACACGGGCAGCTGTGTTAAAATATTATAATAATTTGCGTATCGGCATCAATATAAATATAATATATTATATAACGCGCGTTTCACTCGAACGGCAACGATTTCGGTCGGACAAACTCGGATTGGATGAAACGGACAAAAGTTTTACGAAAATCCACGTGCGAATTACACATTTTTAGCCAACGGCAAACGTTGTGGGTCCGCGGTGTACGGCGTGCGCAATACAATTTACATGTTCTTAAATAAAAAAAAAAATAAAAAAAAAACCGTCGACTAATACAGTTTTCGAGATAAAATTTATTTAAAAATATGTTTGATTTTTTTTCACAGTTTTTTTTTTTTAAAAATATAATAGATACACACGACTTTCAAAGTACATACTAGTTTTACTAACACTGCGCATTCGCGTATACACATAACCACCGTGTGACGAGAAAACAATTATCAGTTAAAAATAATTATAAAATTATACGTACATAATTGTTTAGAATATAGAATTTTGAAAATAAACGTGTGTAGTTGTGGTATCACCTTCCACCTTCCTAAAAAAACAAAAAACTTTCGATTTCTTTACCGTATTTATGACGCTGTACGTAGTATTTATGTACGAAAAATGTATACAATTATTATTAATATTTTTTTAATTGATAGATAACATATTTTTATTGCGTGCATAGAGACGAAACAAACACACACCCACGCCGTTAGGTTCATCTAACCTCAAACCGCGAGGTCTTGCCGAAATAATAATAACAGTAAAGAATAAAAATTATATTCAAACGACTACCGGTATTGACGTTTTAGACAATTTAGCTAGGTGCCTAAAACGAAAAAAATAAAAATAAATCGGACATACTTTGCATCATAAACACTGATCTACTCATGGTAGGTACACTGTTGTAGATGGGAAGTTTGAAAGATGAGATAATTTAGTTAATATATATATATATACTGAAAGCAACGATAAATCATTGCAATCGAAAAACGATTTGTAGCGGATTTAAACGGATAAGGTGTTTTTTTTTTTTTTTTTTGTAGCCAATAACGTAACTCAAAAATCGTCGAACATCATTTGTTGTCGGTTTTTAAATAAATAAATTGTTTTGTTTTAAACTGTCGGGAGTCTAGAAGAAAATCGTTAAAATCGAATAGCACCGCTGGCCGAGAAAATCGCATCTTTTATGGGTTATAAATACGCTATATTCCGAGCATTTTTTTTTTTCTTATTGACCGAAAATGTGTTTTCCGCTTGGGAAAAAAACACACACACACACACATCACGAGCTAGTATTATGTACGTGATATCGTCACTTAAGAACGGTCGTCGTGGCCAATCTCAAAAGATGCGAAATTACGTTTTATGATATTGTGATTGTATTCATAATATTCACGAAGCTTGGTGACCGTGTGTTAGTATAGTTTCGTGGTTTGACCCAACCGCGCGGGTTCGCCGTGGTGTGAAAAAAAAAAAAAAAAAATAAGGAAAAGAAATAAATTCAAAAGGCGGTCTACCGAAAATCGTTCGTTATCAAAGGGTAACGCAGTTATATTTTGTTTCGTTATTAATTCGTTTAAAACGGGAAAGACCGCGGATGGCGAACGGCGGATTTAAGGGTTCTAATGAATCCATACGAAAACGTATCGGCAATATGTACCGCGGTTTACATTACTATAAAACGTAATTATTATTGTTATTATTTTTTTTTTTTTTTTGCGAGTAAAAATTCAGGGTAATAAATAACTATACAATTTTGACGAGGTTGCTCCGTCGGCGTTTACCGACTAAACTAAATCTGATTATTCTGATTTTCTTCTTCTATATTGTTACGGTACGTTCAGTATCCAAAAAAAAAGTATCCGTATGCCTAAATAATATATTACTACTATTGTCGGCGTGTCGGCGAGCCGGACGGCCCTGACATTAGCCTTTGACTACGTAATATACGGTATTATAACACCGCGAGTGCGCCGCGGTAAGATCGCCAAGAGAAATACACGTCGGTCGCAATCATATATTAATACTATTATTATTATTATTATTATTGTACGTACTATTGCGACTTGTCCTCGGATTCGCAAATATCACCTACCTATAACGCACTACTGTGGGACATAACTCTCCGGACGATTTTCGTCTCCCCCTACCGTTCCACGCGGTCTGAGAGCCACAAACTTTTCGTCCTTCACCGTTTTCCACGCTGTGCGACGATGACGACAAACTATTGTTTTCGGGCACACGCGTGTACGCAATAATGTTTCCCTGTATATTTATATGTGTGTGTGTATATATATATATATACAGGGTGTTCCGCAAACGCAATATTATCTTACCCGTTGAGATATCTCCCGAGATAACGATGATACTGTTGGTTTTATATACGTGCGTGGGTTCGCGGTGGTCATAACAATCACGAATAATATTCATATTTCCGATATTGTATTTAAAATATGGTTTTTTTTTTTTTTTTTCATTTACAACAGCGAGTGACGCTGAAATAACTGCGCGCCCACTAGGAAATATGTTATAACACAGTTAAATAATCCAAATCGAATATCGGTAATATACACACGGTCCATTAATATAGCAATAAATATTTGTATTTGAATACATCGTGTATTCGTCGTATTTATACACAAATGATTATCATTTAATCTTGTTGTTTTTTTTTTATTATACGACATATAGATATCATGACAATATATATATATATATATAATAGTAGGTATAAAATAATACTAAAATAATATCGGCCGACGACGTTTCGGTTGAACATTGTTTATATTTTCTCTGCCCGTCAGTTTTCGAATACGGATCAATTTTAAAAAAATATATTCAAAACTGGAACAGTAACCAGGTAATAACATTAACGGTTAAGTTACTTTTTTATAATAACTTTTAGCTTAACTAATAATTGGTAAAAAAAAAAAAAAAATGCCCCTGTGGGACGTCAGGTCTAGGTCGGGATTAATAAATAATAATTTTTACTCGGTTGTTGTTTTGTTAATACTTAAGTTATTTCCAAAAAGTCATCGAAGCATTTTTTTTTTTTTTTTGTACAAAATGATTCGATGAAAATTACGTATATTGATTTAAATATCAAATCGGACGATACGAAGTATACCGGGCATTTTTAGTTTGTAATAATACGAGATAGTTTCGTCAAGGATTATGCGTACGTTCATTTTATCCGTATAATATTAATTACATTTTTATAATAAAGAAAATAATAATATGTGGTTACATAAAAAATTAGTTCGATAAAAACGTCCGTTCGACTGCAGCAATTGTCTTCAATTATTTAAAAAAAAAAAAAAACAAGAATAATAACAACAGCATTGTCCTAAAGAATAAGGTCGTAAAAAAACGAATAAATACATTTTTTTTTTCTTTACAATTCCAACGTCGTGTATAGATAGATAAGTATATTTTTAGTCGTCGGACGGGTTTTTTTTTTTTAATCTAGACCTACACCTAATATTCGTGCTTTTTGGTGAATTTATTGGACGCCTATAAAGTAATTTTGTTTTTTTTTTTTTTTGTTCGATATAGAGGTTTTTATAGTTCATATAAAGAATTCTACGGAGCGGATATAAAACGATGTAACCGCGATAGGCATTCGCTTGAAAAAAAAAAATAAAAAATCCGGTGACGCATGTGATGAGATTACGTACGTATTATATACATTTGAGTTATTCCATTGTACATTTTTTTTTTTTCTCTTTATACAGCAATAATAAATGTCAATAATATTGGTACGAAAGGTCAGATTAGAGACTGATATCGATATAATCACTAGATTACATTATAAGTTTATCCCGGCCGGGGGTGCCCGTGACGTTGGAATCCGTATTTTTTTTCGGATCTCGTCGCCGATATTGTTCCGCCAGGCCAGGCCGGTCGTCGCGCGCATCGACAGACAAGCTGTACGTATAGTCGCCGTTTCGTTCCCCGGCAACTTTGTATTATGTTATTATCACGTTTATAAAAAAAAAAAAAAAAATTAATAATATTATTAAACGCGGACGGTTAGGAGGCTACGCGGTACGTTATAACGACGGTCGGCGTTACAAACTCCTGCGCGAGTTTCCGGTGAAAGCGCCGCGAGATAAAGCGGACGGTAATCGAATTCACGGGGACCGGGCTATATTATAATATAAAATCCGACGGCCAGACGACGACGACGACGACGAATATTGTTTGACGGCCCGTCATTAATTTTGCGGCTTTTGACTAGTATTCAACATGTGTACACCCTACGGTTGTACTTTTATTTTGTCGCGAGGTGCGGGCGCACACGGCACAAGAGAGACAGAGAGAGAGAGAGAGAGAGAGAGCACGCCAAATAATTCCATCTTATATGGTCTTCGACGGCGCGTCGAAAGAGGTCATTCGGAGAGGGAGGCAACCTAACCGACTACATACATCACTTATTGCCATCAATTATTATTATTATTATTAGGAGGAGGAGGAGGAGGCACTGCATTTATTCGATTTAGTCATTGCAGTCACGTGATAACGCGTGGACATATTTTGATTGATGATAATAATCATATGTTATATGCGACGTCGTCGTGGGAAAATCGTCACCGTCGTAATATTAATTGCGTGGCGTACAAACAAAAGTGATAAAAAAAAAAAAAAAACCGCGGATACCCCCCCCCCCCAAATGTACCTCCTACTAGTGATGGGAAAAAATCCGGATTTTTTTCTCCGAATTCGGTTTTTAAACCTTGCGATTTTATATATTCGTCTATTGAGAACGTTATTGTCAAAAAAAAAATAAATAAATATACTAGTGGAAAATACCAAACGATTTATATACAAAACTCTCCGAAAGCCTATATGATGATGGACATATGGAATACAACTCCGGGGATCGGCAAAAAAAAAAAAAATCTTATTTAAATAAAATTCAAGTCTTTCAGAATATTACTTTGAGAAAAATCACTAACGCCCCCTTCTTTGTTTCTAATTTACCTCTCCACGAATATCTAGGGTGTCAAACCGGTCATAGCGGGAGAGGAATTATTTTACAATCGGTTTTTTGTCAAACCAGAAAATCACCCCAACCCAACTAATCGGGGAGTTACATACCTTCAGACTTTCTTGAAAACCCACAACGCAGACTCAAGAGGAAATGGTGTCGTGACCATTTAAAATAAAAATATCTCAATAAATAATATTTATGCCTAGCTAAATGTAAATTAATATGGTGGCTTCTTATTCAAACAAATTCATGTTATATAGTCTATTATTATATCTTATACACTAATTGTGCATTTATTTGTATAGATTGTGTATTTAATTGTGATAATAAAAATAAAATAAAAAAAATATATTCGTTTATTGATTTCTCGTAAAACTATTATTGTTATCTTATTGTTAATATCGTCACAAGTGTAAAACATCAACAAATACGTATTTACAATTAAAAAAAAAATAACACAAATAGAAATTTAATTTTACAAAACAAACACAACAAAAATAATCGTACACATTATTGCACACTAATTTCTACGTGACCCGGCAAACGTTGTTTTTACTGATAGGATTACGAAATTTCGGATTGCGGAATTTGAAACATAAATTTTCGGATTTTAAAATAATAAAATTCGAAATCCGGATTTATGTCACATCACTAATACCTACCGTCAGTGGCGTGCACACGGTTTTTCATAATGGCCGATAAAACGTCACCAAGAGGGGAACACGAGGATAGGCGTTTGCATTTTAACAAAAGAATATTAGTTAGGGGCACGTGATAGCCGCGTGTGCTCTGTCTTCGTTTTACAAATGCATCACAGCGCAAACTCGCGCACAATTTTTCGCGCTGTTCGTTTTATTGTTAAAGCGATTCTCGGTCGATTATTAAACTCAAAGATAAAAACATTACCTGTGTTTGTTGTTTGAATTTCCAAGCGATTTCTGAGATTTGATCTAAAAATGCTTGGGTATTGTAAAACGTTTGTGCGTCAGAGCAAAAAAAAAACCCGACGTACAAACGCAGATAATGCGGTATTAAGTTTAATTTCGTCGATAGGTCTACGTTCTCGTAATAATATTATAACCAACATTGAATTATATATTTAGTTTTTACGATATCCGCTATGAAAAAAAAAAAAAAAATAAAAAAAAGCAATCCTCCGCCGATCAAACCTACGTATCCCCCCCCCCCAACGGGTTTACGCTTCTGGTGCATATACCTACGTCAATATCTGTCGAAAGTTTATTATATGTATTTTTTTATTATTTTTTTTTTTTTTTTATCCGTTTCGTCTTTACAAGTAGTGAAAATAATACTATTACGACGACGGTGTACGCCCGCTGCAATGGCGCGTGTTTTAATATTCGTCCAAATTCCGTCCCTAAAAATGTTATTATATATATAAAAAAAAAAAAAATCGTGTCGAATATAATATTATTGTTTTATAACCCGCGAGACATATTTCGTTATTTTATGATTTTGAAATCTCTCGTCGAGTCACGACGATCGATCGTCACACGTTTCGAATAATATTATAAATTTATTTCTTTTAGCCGGTTAATATAGTATTAAAGTTCACGGCACATAATTTCTAGAACTTGTAGTCCGGCGTATTATTTTGATATTACGTAATTTTAATTATCTTTTTTACCGCCGTGTATATATTTATTTAATTATATTCCGATGATAAAAATTAAAAAATAAATAATAAAATAAGTAGATTACCTACATATATATATATTTTTTTTTCATTCTATAACGAGTATACAATATGAATTTTTTACTACCGATAGTTATGCGTGCAACAGCAATATATGATATGTTAATAAAAAAGCTCTGTCAATGTCAAAAATATTAGATAATATACCGCGTATGCACATACGTTAACCGGCCTTCGCATATTTAAGTACAAGATAATTAAACATTAAAATAAAAATCGTTTATTATTTTTCGTATTTTTTTTTTTTATCGGCTGGCCGTTACAAATTTGAAGTGTTTTTTTTTTCTTCTCTTCACATTTTTCGCGATATTCTATATACCCGTTCCTCTCTTATTTTTTTTTCTTTCTTTCTCGTATTGTTTATATTGCAATCAAAACTAAAAAAAAAAACCGCGTGAACTAGTGAAGTTTTTAAGGATAAGTTTTATCCTGCGGCACTCAGAAGCCAAAGCGATACGAAAATACTTTACCAGAATTATTTCATCTCGTAACTGTCGATAGTAATGAATTGATTTTAATGATTTAAAAATATTCTAACGTGATTTATTCCGTATAAATTATAATAATTATAATACGAATTTCGCCTTGAAATTTGGATTAATGTCAATGCGAACAAAAAAAAAAAAAAAAAATGTTTAGTTTTGGTGGCGGGGCAGGGGGCTTGGCTTTGGAATATAAGTAAATAATTCGAAAATATTTGTCGTCTGCCGTCATTCCGGTAATTTATTAATTTATATTCAGTCGGCCGGCTGGCGGGCGGGCGGCGGACGTCTTCAAGAGCGCCGGGGCGTTGAAATCTCCTCCGCTCGGCCCTGACGAGACGCTAAAAAAAAAAAAAAAAATAGTCGAATTCCGTCGACGACGACCTTGCCACTATCCGTGTGTAGTGTTTATCGTTCGGAAATACCATATAAAAAAAAAAAAAAAAAATATGGTTTTACCGTTGTTCCGTCACGGGATAACGTAATAATTTTATCGCGTTTCATAGTGGACCCGGGTGGACATTGGCCCGGTTACGACATGTTGCCCGTAATAAAATGTTTACGACCGACGACGACGGTCCGGAGGATTGTATATTATTATTATTATTTTTTTTTTTTTTTTTTACGAGGGGGGGACAAACAAAAAAAAAAAAATATACAATATCACTTGTCGTACGGGTGTAAAATATGGTTTTCTGTAATAATATAATATATAACGCGGTGTCCATTATTATGTGAACCGAACGGACCGCCGCCTTTTATCTCGTTTTCAGTTTACATACAATTATCGTTGTAAACAAAACAAACGGTACCACGCCCGCTCTCGGATTATTCAAACACTGCGGTTTTTTTTTTTTTGTAATCGTACCAACGAGGGGACGACTACCAGTCTTTTGGTGTATTCCACAGCGGAACGAATCCGGAAAACACCGTATACGTATAAAAACGACGTCGTGAACTGGCCGAAACCGTTTTTTTTTTTTTTTTTTTTTTTCGTTTCTACACATCGGATATTACGTTTTCACGGAACCGAATCCGGCGGTTCCCAAACTGTGGTCCGCGGGACCGTCCGGGCTCCGAAATGTTTACTCAAGGGGTCCTCCGTTCGTCTCGTCATACGATTTTAATAATTCAACGACTGTTTGCCATTTAAAACAACGGAGACAACAACAAGACTTCGTCAACTCGAATGCGATAATTCACCGATACGTGCACAAACAATATATGACGTTGATTATAGATCCGTTTTCTGTGACGTCAAAACCAGCAGCTTTCAATGCGAGGTTCTTATTTGTCTGGTTTCGGACGGCCGCTATTAGGTGTCATTTAAAAGCAAACCAATTTCTGAATTTCGGGCTCAGCTATAGATCTTTCGATATTTAGAGTTCAATAGCAAATTGCTCTTAGTGCCCTGTGGTACTACGTACCATTGCGAAATGGCTTTTTCGAGGTACACAGCTATAAAAACCAAATACAAATCACGTTTGGACGCAGAAAACCATATGCGTCTTCAATACACTTCTCGGCGTGTACATGTAACGTTGTATTATTTTTCAACAATCTTAACGAGTTTTATTTTCATTATGTAAATTTAAATAATAAATAATATTTTCTCCAGTTTTTTCCAATACTATTAGTCCCTTTATTAATAAATATCGTAATGTTCTTACTCCCGTTTACAAATCGTGTGCAATACGCTCCACAGATCAAACTTAACATTAAAAATTTCCTGGGGCTCCACGAGAAACTACTGTTTAAAAAAAAAAAAAGGCTTAGTTTGAAAGAAATAGTTTGGGAATCGCTGTTTTATATACAGACGAATTTTACACCGTGCGTATAATTTATTTCACGTGATTTTTCCCACCATCTACTTTGTGATCGACAATACGTACGAAAGTATGATTTCGTTTCATAATTGAGTCGCAGGTACAATTCTCTAGTAAATATCATATTATAGTCGATCACAATTATTTCAGCGTGCCAATATAATATTTTACCGCCAATTACAAGTATTAGTACAATCATATTATATTCGAGTTTGTTTACGGTTTATAAAACAAACGATATCATTACGATATTATTTTATTGAAAACATTTCTATATAATATTGCGTGTACGTAACCTTTATGGAATATTTTTACTCAATGCGGCAAGTACTTAACATACGTACGTTTTTTGTTTGGTTTTTTTTTTTTTTTTTATAATTTCAATAAACTGGCGTCTACAATGGTATTATATTATTATTTATTATGTCCATTGTCCGTAGAATTTAAAATATTATTTTAAAACGACCGACGACGACGGTTTTCGCTAACGGTTTTCTATAAAAAAATTATAGTCCTTGTGCATTTTCATATTTGCGATTTCGGTCGGTTTACACCGTCGAGTTTTCGTATTCTAAAATGAGAGAGTGATAATTACTAGTTGGATTTGAATTTATTGTAGATGGGAGTTTTTTTTTTTTGTTTTTGTGAAATACGTTAATATTCAATTTGATAACGGAGAAAGAATTTCTATTTATATAATAATATACAGTTGATTATTTTATTTTCATAAAGCGGGGTACCCCATAAAAAAAATATGATATTTTATTGTGTCGTATATAATAATGACGCTAAGTATTTATTACATAAAACGGTTCGATTATTATTAAACGCGATTATCCATAAAAAAAAAAAAAAAAAAAAACCAAACGGTTTTAATAATAATGTATTACGCTCATAGTTAAAATCAAAAATTTCTCTAGTAGAAAATATAAAAAGATAAAAAAAAAAAATGATCACCGTTAGTTATGCAATTTATTGTATTTCATTAGAATATTGCATCTGCGCAGAAAGACTTTGATTTCCCGCGATAAGAATGTTTGTAATGGTTTTTTTTCCCTTTTTTTTTTTTTTTTCTGTTAACAATATACTCATATTATATCTTGGCGGTTATTGGGCTACCGCAACATCAGTACAGTAACATAATAACACATAATACACATTCACTCATTTATTTTACAACACAACGCGATGGTGGGTAAGTCGAGTGTGTGGAAACCGTAAACCTATTAACTATAGTTGACTGCGTGTTGAGTAAAAAAACGGCCGGACAACATCTGATAAGCAGAAATAGGTAATCCGATGGGTGGTGGGGGGGGGGTGAGAGGAGAAAAAAAATTATTCCTTTTCGCCATGTAAAGCATCATATATGGTTACAGATATAGATCAGTGTTTCCCAACCTATGGGTCGGGACCCAATTTCAGTTGGCCCCCTACCCTACAACCCCATTGTTCACGTTGAACATTATTTTCGAAAAATTCGCATGGAAAATTGGGTAAATACCTTAGGTCGCCTACACACAAAGGTTAAGAACCGTTACTATTTATAATAATATATATATATATATATATCGCGGTATTTACGATATTTTTTTTGCTCATCAGATGTTCACTTCAATACTTTTCGTTGGGTTAAGGGTGTAGAAAGCTCAGTCCACGCAGGCCAGATTAAAATGCAACAAAAAAAAAAAAAAAAAATCAAAATCATTACCAACTCGACCGCGTGCACATTATAATTATCGTTATCGTGGTTTAACTGTTATACGGGGTCTGGGCATGTACGTCACAGTAAAAAAATATTGTAGATATTACCTTTACCCATTTAGTATTTGTTGTGGAGTGTTTTTTTTTTCCCCCTTAGACGACGGTTATTGGCCGTTAGTAAGTAATATTTTAATCACTATAATTTACTGTAGTTTCGTAACCGGTAAAGAGAAAGAGAGAAAACCAACCATATATATTATTCAGTATCTGACCAGCAGCTAGCTTGTCGCCGGGTATTATTCGTTTCCGATTCGTATCTATCCGCGGAGAGTGGGTAAAAAAAAAACAATATTATTTCGTTTAAGCGCTGCCGGGCCCGTTGTACTTGTGCCCGTATTACGTATATAAAACGACACGGGGTTCAAATACGTATATTATAATTTATCGTCTAATGTAATTCGATACCTTTACCTTTAACTGGCCAAGGATACAACGCATACGGTTTTCGGTGATGATATATAATATCGTTATTACCATTAGTGTTTTCTATAATTGTCTAACGTTATTCTCATCGGACTATAAATATATAATATAAGGCAATTATAATATATATATATATGTAGGTACCGGAGAAACGGTTATATTAACGACCTTACCTTGGGATACTATTTTTTTTTTTTTATTTTAATTTCGGTCGATCTACTCATCGGTCGCCTCGGCCGTTATGCCGTTCAACCTCCGCGGACGCGAAGTGGACCGACGACGCGAAAGAAGGCAAACGTCTTATTTTCACGTTGCTAAAATGTCCGTTAATCACGTCGTCGTCGTCCAATCGACCGCCGAGTTTTGACGGTTAAAATACGTAAACAGCGTTTATTATTATGCGAATATATTTTTTTCGCTCGGTTTTTTCGATCGATTTCGACCGTCAACCACCGCGCGGCCGTGACTCTCGGCTCGTTTACATTACGCATTCAAAAATGTCTTACGGAATTCAAATTTTCTATATATTGTATTTAAACGCAAGTACAACATCGGACACCATGCATTATTTAAACAATTTATATATCGTGTTTGATATACTCATATATATATATATATTATGTGGGTATTACATAAATTTTTCACGCTATTTTTGGACACTTTTCGGGCCTCACTCCGGACTAAATGAGCTTAAACTCGAGAATTGGAGTTGTTTTATAGGCAGATTGAAATGATACAAGTAGAGTTAAATTTCAGCATTTTGATGCGGAAAGTGTTTTTTTTTTTTTTTAGCTTTGAACACACTCCCCGATTGAAGCTTGGGAGAAAGAAATTTTCTATATGTTTTGCGTTAGGGTCGAGGATGCATACCTTTTGGACACTTCAATTTTCATGCCAAAATTTCACCGTCACTATTTGTTTGTGAAGTATTTCCTAAGCAGTTTTAGAAGAACGCACCCTACCCATAGCTATATATGTAGGTACCTATTGTTATGTCATAGTATTCGGTTATTTATTGTTTTACAAACAAATATTTCTATAATAGAAAATAGGCGGCGTGTAGAGGGGGGGAGGGGAAATTAAACTCTCGTGGCAGAGTTCTAGCCGCCGCCCCAAAGGTGTTTTTTTTTTTTTTTGCTTTTGTAATTATTGTTCTTTATAACGTCATAATTCAAAAATGATTACGCTCCGAACGCATTTCCGCCTCGAATCTGGTTGCAGGCGTAATAATATTATAACGTACGTACGCTTTGTGCGCGGCGTATAAAGCGCACGCGTAATTTTTACTCTTTTTTTTTTTTCTCTCTCTTTCGGTATTTCCGCAGCGCCAAATTACGCGTCTGCGTTGTCGTTGTACGCGTAATCGTACGGGCACATTTTTCGCGGCTAACAAAACATAAATAAATCGCTTAAAACCACAAACTCTATACGTAATTTCGTGTCGATGTACGATGCCGTTAGCTACGTATATATATATATATATATATATAAATATTTATAATACGCGTGTATGACGATTAGGCAATGCCAGGTGATTATTATCGCCGCGCGTACTTACCTCGTATAATATAAAACCGTAATGAATATACGTACAACACGCCGTTGCTGCGGGTTAAAGCGTGTCGAATAAATGACGTGACAAAAAAAAAAAAAAAAAAAAAATGAAAAATCACTATTAATGTATAAATAAACGTTCGGCGTGTTAATATTATTTTAATATACGTTTACACGTACCGCGGCGCACTGCAAAATACAATATAATCGTAATTTGATATTGAGACGTACGAGTAAAAGTTGGACGCATTACAGTTTTACGCGAAAGACACAGTTGAATTTCCAATGAGATTACATACAATATTGTAATACTCCTTGACAATAATTGAGACGCGAACTGAATACTGATGACATTGTTTGAAACGTTATTGCATTTATCCGTATTCAATTGTTATCTCGAATCTTATCGGCGCGGTTTGATAACAATTGAGGTAACAATCGGATACCGATAAGGATACCGGTCCATTCATTTTGATATACGAAGAATGTCAGGTCAGCGTTCAATTCTTAACTCAATTACTCACACAGAGCGTTAAACAATTATTTATAATCCGGTCGGAAGCGAAACGTAAACGACGAGTACGTCTCTCATGCGCATAATATTTTGCGTATTCATTATAATTTCGTATAATTTCAGTTGTATTGTATTTTTCTAGAAGTCTGCGGTTCGGCCAATGTTAATTGATAGTGGTCGGTTTATGGTTCGCTAATATTATTGTACCTATACGACAATTGATAGTACACGATAATTAATAACTAGGTCAGTCAATAATTATCGAGAACAAGTTAGGTACATAAGAACAGGTTTAAAACGAAGTAAACGCGAACAATACGAATATAAGTGTTGTTTTTTACTGTCCCTCTCTTTTAGAAATCTCAGTCGCGTCAAAGGTCACGTGGACGAAAAATAAATAAAATAAAACTCAACACGTTCGGATGTCGCGACCGGTACACGGCGGCTCACTCGGAAACGGTCGGCGGAGACTTTTTGTCACAATAAACGCGTTCAAGACCGTGTGTTTTTTTTTTTTTTTTTTTTTTTTTTTTTTCTTTCCCGATCACACTGAACCTCATACACATTATATCGTCGCAAATTAAAATATTCGTTAGCGTACATTTGTTTTTTCTGTACTATCCGTTTAACGCACGCGGAGGTCGACCGGTGACTGGCGCGCACTAAACGGTGTCTCGTATAAAACAATACTGGACCCAATGGCCGTGAAGTACAAGCGTCTAATATCGGTGGAAGTTATCACGTGATTTTTTTTCTACCCATCGATACCCGCGAAACGATCCGCGAACGGACGTAAATGTCCGAAAATCGCGAAAATCACACCGCGTCTGTCGACCCGACCGGCTAGCGATCCGATTGCGGTATTTTTTTCGCGTCTAATAATCAAATTAAATCGGTAAAAAAAAAAAAAAAAACAACAAAATAAAACCAGCATTCTTTCTAAACGATATTTACGGGCATCGATGCACAACCGTGCGCGCGTTTCCATTCGTATTATTGTTTCAGTCATTATAGTCTTATTTTTCTTCCGCGGGCACCAGATTTTACAGTCCTCCGGTACACCCACCGCCCCTCTCAACCAACTCGATTTTCTGTGTTTGCCCGTCGGGATAGATACCACGAAGATATCGTGGATAAAAAAAAAAAAAAAAAAAAAAAAAAAAATGTTATTTCTGCTAAGTCAATATACAATTATTATAATCGTATAAAACCGTAGATGAGCCAGGCCCCTTCCACAAGATCCGTTTTAACCAACGTACAAAAGTCCACCGGATCATCCGGATTAACAGTTGTTCAGTCGTCGGACCGGTTTCTAAATTGACAAATGTATTAAGCGGATAGAAATTCTATCCTTTCACACGCGCCGATTTCCTATCCCATAACGGACACATTTTAATTTTGTTAACTTCCGCCGTCGCCGTGACATAATAATTCGTATTCATTTTTTATTCCGTTGTGTACAGTTGTATAAAAAAACGCCAAAACGATTGCGGTTGAGTAATACGATCGGACGAACCCGATGTTTTAATACATCGGTCAGTTTTTAAACCCGGTTTTTTTTTTATGTCTACGGCAGGGGCGTATCGAATTTCGAATTTCGGCCCTGGCGTTTTGTTTTAAACAGCACCGGTGTGCTGTTAACCAAGGGGCATACGTTTTTTTTTTTTGAGATAGGGTTCTTATTATGAGGTTTTCGCCTCGAAATAATTATTTTAAACAAATTCATTAAAATTGTTCACGGAAACCACAACGGAATATTACTTGTGATCTGATTGACTTCTCTGTTGCCAGCAATTGAATTTATCGTACGGCGGTTTTCAATCGCTCATCAGAAACTATACCCTATACCAGCGGTATACGAATATTTTTTATGCACGCTTCACCAAAAATTATAAAACAAAAAATAAATGTTTCACGTCTCTCGTGAATAATGGGAAATATAATAGGTTAAAAATGATCGTTTTAACGTATTAATGCATCGCCAGACATCTGAAAGCAGCAAACGTCGTCGCTGGTCACACGCGTTTCTTTTTTCACGTTGAGTTTGAACGAATATTTGGATTTGAGCTCCAATTCGAAGCTTTGTACCTGATTTCGGAACGTACATCCGTTATGTTGGTCCAAAATTCTAAGAGCCTTTACGGTCTAAAAATGTACGTTTTTACTCCACGCCTCCTCCTTTAAATGCTCGTGCCCCTCTCAAGGGAGGCACGTCTCACAGTTTGGGAACCACTGCTCTATACCTATACTGTACAAATTAAAATGTACGTTACTTAAAATTTTGTATTTTATAGGTCCAAATCGAAAAGAGCGGTTCCAATATATTATATAGACAGGTCCAGTCGGCCCATCTTTTATATGCATATAAAACTGAAAGTTTTTTTACTACGATATTTTACCGCAATGCTGATTTATATATATATATATTAAAAAAAAAAAAAAAGAAATTTTGTATTTCGTTTAATATGCGTGACGTAGGTACCTCTAAACGGTACTGACGTGTTGTTCGGATCGAAGAAACGGATTGTGCGAACATATACGCAGTCCATTTTTAGGTCCAATCCGATCCGTTTCCGTCGAAATATCGTATCGTGTGAATGATACCTAACTAAAAGAGGCCTACTCACGATACTTTTCCGTTGTCGAGTAGTGGACATTCGTCGTAAAAAAAAAAAAAAAAAAAAAAAAACAAACCGATTTCACTCGGTGGAATCACTGTGCGTAATACGATTTACGGAGTGTACACGGCGAGGAAGACATTAACTTACACAACACTTTGACTGTAGGCCAGGACCGCCGTCGTGTTAGGTTTTTTTACGACCGGAATCCAAAAAACCCGTTTTCGACCGCACTCGTACGAGACGATTGCATCGTCCGGCCGAATCGTTGCATTTCCTAGACGGTGTTTTAATATGTGTGTGTGTGTGTGTGTGATTTTTTTTCTTTTCTTTTCTTTTTCTCGTTTACGAAAACGAATCGTAGAATCGAGAAAATAAAATACACATTGCAATGTATATTTACAGTTGTTGTTTGTAAACGTGATTCGATAAAATTTATTTCGGAAAATACTTAACGACGATGCTTTTTTTTACGCCGGGAGCGTTCGAGGCGAACGGAACGAATTCCGAATATCGTCAATATAGCCCGGTTAACTATATAGGAGTAAAAAATACTGTTTTTTTTTTTTGTTTTTGTCAGATACCGCTATAAAATACTTTTAGATATCCGAAACCATTCAAACCATTGGTGACGTCGTTGATACAAAACTATAGGTATATAATAATTAGAGCCCGGAAATAAAAAAAAAACTTGGAAATATGCACGAACAAAATTTTTTATTTTTATCAATAATAAATTAGTGGAAATTAAAAAAAAAAAAAAAAAATTGTATTCATAAATCATAATTAAAAAGGTGACTTATCAGATGTGTCAGTAATTAAACGTTGAACCTTACTTGCATTCTGTTCTTGATTCATTCTTTTAATATTCTTTCTATTAATAATCATTTGACAATAATTGTTAATAGCTTAGGTACAATGACGTGCGTTTGGGAGATAAAACAATATCGAAAACGATAAATATTTTTTTTTGTATTACTTACAGAATTTTCTAAAATATATATTTCGACAAATGCCATGTATTCCCTCCGGAAGTATAGAAATGCATTAAACGAGACAAACAAATATAAAAAAAAAAAAAAAAAAAAAATGACCGTATGGCCCGGAATTCTATAAAACTGTAGCGAAAAAATGCAAAATGCAAATAGAACTATTTCTTTCACGACTACACTGTATATTTTAGATGTCGGGGAATTAAAAAAATTCAATTTTACACGTTATATCGGATCGGAGGCGTGTTCGGTTATGTTAAATAATGTCTTGGCGAAGGATTGCCCTGACGTGTAGAGTTCCCCCCGTAGGTCACGATACCACCAAAATTAGAAAGAAAGAAAAAAAAAGGTTAAATAATGTCCCGGTGGTCTGTGTGAAACACTCTGTATTTATACGAAGAGATATTTTTCCTTTGTCGTCCGGCGTGGTGCCGGCGCGCGGAGGCCTATAAAATAACTAAAATAATATTTATAGACTAGTCGGAGAAACGGCGTCGATCCCTCGTGGTTTTTTTTTCCGGTAATATTATTATTATTATTATTATTATTTTTTATTATTTTTATTATTTCTTTCTTTCTGCCTTGTATAGACAAGGTAATAATACTAACCCAATGCGACGTGTACGGTACGCGTGTTATAATCACGATCCCGGTCGTCCCGCCCCGGCGAAACCGGTCGGACGGTCGGACCGCGGGCGCGCCGCTGGCCAGGAGGTCTTACGAGAGTCTTCGGCGCTGCATAATCCACGCGGGCGACCGCCGTAACCGCCGTCTGACGTAACGCGACTGTCGCGCCGGGCCGGCTCCCAATTTTTATCCGTATTTTTTTTATAATATTATGTAATCCGTACACACATCGATTATTACCGTCGTTATAGTGTGTTATAATATGTCGGAATTATACGTATGGAAGAAAAAAAAAAAAAAAAAATATTTCTACGGTCGGTGTAATAATGCGCGCGCGCGTTTTTCCGTCGCCGACACGCGCGCGGTGCCGGTTTATAGTAATAATAACAATAATAAAAAAAATCGTAATAATAATAAAAAAAAAAATCATATGTAAGCAATACATGGTTTTCGCGATGTTTTCTACTGGAAAAGACGAGGGGGGGGAATATATTACTATTGTAGTACGCTCGTATTCCGATACTGGACGACCTTGATCGGCGCGGGTAGTAGGCCAAAACGAGATTGCGGAATCGCAACCGCTCGACGCGGACCTCCTAACCTAACATTACTTATTATAATAAAATATGTCCAGAGTGAAACGCGATTATAAAAAAAAAGCCAACATACTGTTGGGTGCCGGGCCGAGGAGTAAGAAAAAAAAAAAAATAATAATAATAAATACGAGGGTTAGAGGTATTAGTTTTGTCGGAGCCGGATCCCCGAGGAAGTCCCCGCGCCAGGGAAAACGTCGGCCGCTAGTCGTTACGCGGTAACCTTGACGGTAACCCGTTTTTTGGTAACGATGACCCGCTGTAGACATTTTTAATATTTTTTTTTTTTTTTACCCAATACAACCGCCTGACCGCGACCGCGGTGGCGCGTCTTCGAGTGCACTCCGAACCGGCGGCGCCCCAGGCTCGCGGCGCAGCCGTTGTCACCGTCCTCTAAATCCAAGTCCAGGGTCATTTTTTTTTTTTTCACCTTCATTTTCTCAACCGTATAGGACCAATTAAACGATTCTCTCAGCCGTCCGTCGACTATATTCTTCTTTTAAACACTGCATATTACACGTCCTTGGTCTTCCCCGGATTCCCTAATTCTTTCCGTCGATTATTGACATTTATTGCCATAAGCCCCTGATTTATCGTTAACCGTCCAATCCCACTCCTTCTCCGTGTTCCATATTGATTCGTTCGTGTCTTTGCTATACGACTTAAATTCCTTATATTATTATGTTCTCCAGCATCACATTTCAAAAGCTTCAATTTTGACTTTCTCGGTTAAGGCGGTCTACCCGGTAGACTCTATTTTTTTTTTTTTTTACCTTTTGCCGCTTTCACTAGAACCTTCCAACAATCTCTATTTTAAATCTACCTGATTTAGGTCCGTTTTTACTTGATTTAGCCAACACTTTCGTGGTCCACCTCAGCGATGTGTTTTATTGGGGTTAGTAACTAGTATTTGTCTCATTAGTCCACTCAAGTCTTTTTGAAACGAGCGATTTTTGGATATTTGGTCCATTGTAGAGTCTTTCGATGTCTGCATTCGTACTGCCCTACTCCTCTATCATAACTTTGGTCCATATAGGTTCTTCTGAGGAGCCCAAAGGTTAGTAATTTTGTCTTATCGCCTTTGGTCATCAGCCATGTTTCGGAGCAGTACATAACTATGGATTGGAGGTAGATGCATAGTTTTTTTTTTGAGCGACGCTTAGGACTAAACATTTGGTTCAGTGCATAATACCCGCGATTTTCGCTGCACGCGGTCTTAGATTTATTTCGTTGTGCGTATCGTTCTTGTTATCCAAATTGACATCCAGTTATTTAAAGTTTTCTACTTGATTGAAAGTTTAAGTATATTGTCCCATGGTAATAATCTGCATAATCCTTGAGCGTTTACTTATAACCATATGATTATACTTTGTTTTGTTCTCATTTACAACAAGGCTTATTCTTTTACTGGATACAATTGGTTTCTTTGTGTTTTCTTCTATATCTTTTTGGGTTTCTCCAATAATAACTGTATAGTTAGCATATGCTATTAACGTTCCCTTGCCAATTCACCTGCATTTCTCCGGTTACCCGCATATTGTTCGTTACGTTGTCCAACGGTAAACCGACCAGAATAAGAGACGCACTAAACTCCTTGTGTACACCCGGCCTTAATTCCGAATTCCTTCGGTTCCTCTCCCAGAAAACGTATTGCGTCACATAGTATAGAAATTGCGGATTTTCACCGGATTCACTAGATTTTTGGGTATCCCGAAAGTACTCTTCATAATTGATCTACCGGCCAACGCGTGTAAAATGTCTTTGAAATTATATTGTATTATTCCACACTCGATCGCGTAATTTGTCTCGGATTACTACACATCGCGTAATGAAAATACAATATCGTATCGTAATCGTTACGGAGTTTTTTTTTTTTCTTCCTTCTTTTTTTTTAACCGAACGTTTTCGTGTCGTCCGTCTACCATCCAAGACACGCGTTGTTCGCCCGTAGACGATAACAATTTATTATGTTACAAGAGCGAAAATAGTATTATATACTATAGCCTGTGGTGCGTGTGTACGACATAATATGTAATTATAATCAGACGGATAGAAACACACACACACATAAAAAAAAATTAAAAAATACAAGTGTCGTCAACGTCGTCGTTATTTCTTCGGGTATGATGAACTTTAAGTCGACGTAATATATTATATTGTGTGTACTTTTTTTTTGGTTATTACACCGACCGCGACGACGTTTTGAATAATAATACATGCCGTCCGTCCGTGCGAAAACGACAGAGTAAAAAATTATTATAATATTACGGTCGCGAAAATATTTAAAAAAAAATAAAAAAAAATACGTTCCTATACATAACGGTTGATTTGGATTTTTCGACTATACTTTATTATTACTTTTTTTTTTTTTTTTTTTCCATTCGTCCGCGTTCACGTCACAAAACGGTTTCGAATATCTTTGACGTGGATTTTTTTTTTTGTCGCGAAACATAATATTATTACTATTATTGCATCCATAATAATATGATTTTACCGTTTGTATACGGTGTGTTCGCCTTTGAAGATATTGTTTTATTGTAGACGAACCAGTTGAAAAAAAAAAAAAAAAAAACAACCTCATTTAATAATAGTATACGACGGTTCTTCGTCTTATATTATTATTTTAGACTCTGATGCCGGGTTGCATAAATACCGTTCTGTAAACTGTTGGGTTCATAGTCTATCGGTTCTGCAAAATTACAGTTTTCGAACAGATTGCGTTTCATACAAGTATTTCATTATCTAAATAGGATAATATAAACCGCGTGTTTGTTTTTTACGTTTTATAATCACTTGTTCGGTCATCCATATCAAATATTATAATGTTATAGTTCAACTACAAGTATCAATTACACGTAGGGAATTGACGTTTGAATAGGTTCATTAAAATAATTCGTTGATTGTGATTCGTTCGCCGATACATTTGATGATTTGATTGACTTTTAGTCGAATCGAATTATTAGAATTTGTGTTATCAATTGTTATCGGTGAATCTCGTTTGAATCGTTTTAAATTATTTATTTAAGCCTTTTAAATTACCTCATCGTAATCTTCAAGGGGATTTGATCTATCTCTAAACCGACTTGACCTTGGTGGATTAATACGGATATTAAAAGTCTTGATTCGTTTGATTACGACGAGCATGATGATAATGACGTTTTTATAATATTTGCAAGAACAATATTACTTATACTATACGTATACTCTAAGCTCCAACGGAAGTAACATCGTAGTAATAAAAAAAAAAAAAAAAAAAATTACCTTGTTATGTTATGATATTTAATAAAATAACAATTAAATAATAAGGTTAAACAGCTCTGCGCATTTTACTAAACCGAAATCAACTCAACGACTTCAAACGATTCAGTATCACGATTTTGATAACATCGGTCAAACATATACAGAACGGGATTATGGTTAAAGGTTCGGTTAGTAAAACCGCTCGGGTTTTTTTCATACTGTATCTTACGGATTTTTCGCCCGACGACAGAAGTTTTTTTTTTTTTTGAACAGTTTTCCTGAACATTGGATTTATTTTTATTGATTTCTGGGTGACCTTGGTTACAAGTAAAAAAAATTCAAAAAAAAATTGTCTATAACCAGTTCACCGAGCTCGTTTTATGATTGTGATGATTTAACACGGTTTTCAGTAAATAAACTAAAAACCACTAAATTATTCCATATACTTACCAAACTTCTCATCCACAACAGTGGTCTATCCGTGTTCGGAATTTTATAATATATATTCGTTAAATTCGGAATATATTATTTTTAGGACCCAGAACTTGATGCATTTGAATTTTTTTAATCTTTTTCTCTGGTATACTGCCCATATATAGAAATTTGTTTCACGGACCGTAGAAGCTGATAGTACCATTTTTATTTTACATTTTTTAATATTTTTCGGACGTTTAATGCATTTTTATACTTCCGAAGGGGATATATTGCATTATATATTTTAGAAAAGTCAGTAAGTAAAACACATAAAAAATTATCTTATTTGATATTATGGCGTATACTCGTTTTTATGGACTATTTGATAATTGATTATTTCATTTTACATCGAGGGTAAGTTAAAAAAAAAAAAAAATTATACTGAACAAATAATAAGTTTATCGAGTACCTATGTAATATATTTTTTTCAAATTAAAATTTCCTCTAATTATCCAAATAATCAATGAAATAATAAATTTTAGTGTTATTCTATTCATATATTTTTTTTCAAGTAGTTTTTTGGTCATCAAGTTCCGGGCCCTAATTATTATTATACGTACCCGTCGATTGGTTTTGTTTTGTATTCCCATTGTTTTCTTTGTTCGTATTTGTGTATTAAAAAAATAAAATAAAAACACGTGGGATATTTTTAGAAACCACTGTTGCACCCCTTTTTCGTCTACACAGTTTACGGTCGGGTCGGATTGAATATAGTCTCATTAGGTTTTTTTCTTCTTTCTTTTCCCACTCGGCGTACGTTTTATGCGCGGAGTTAAAAGAAAACATATAGGTATAGATGTACTACGTATACGAATTATAACATCTCGTATAATAACAAGGTATATAACATCGACTGTTAACACAGCAAACGGGGATAACCAATAAGAAAAAATACAAATTTAAAAAACAGGTATAACGCTTCCTGGATCGTCGTCGTCGTAAATATTCTCGGTGTTGTAGCGCTCGTATATCGTTTCCAATATATTTATTCGTATAAATATTATTCAGTGATCCGATCTCGTTCGCGCAAACCTAACGTACCCGGGTTCTATTACAATAAATAAATAATAAATAATAAAAAAAAAAATTAAATTAAAAAAAAAAAATGTCCGTCTAAAAGCTTCTGTTTTTATTGTACACGGCCAATCCACCGCAGCGGATTCCCCGTTAATCTTACGCTCGACCGCGTGATTAAGGTAAAAAATAATTATAATTATACATACAACACACACAACGTAAATTTTTTTTTTTTCCCCTAGATTTTCAGCAAAAATTAGTTTTACAACGATGATTTTTATTGTCTCCGAAAACGCATTTTCGGCGAGCAAAAACACTCTGAAATCTCGGAAGCCGCGGAATTTTTGCCCGGCGGTATATTATTTAAAAACAATTTCTAGATACTCAACAGTTTTTCTATAAAATAAAAATACCCGACAACAACAATATCGTCGATATATCAGTTTCATTTTTTTTTTATTATTATTTCTCGGTTACCTTGACGATAAAGGGTAAAAAACGACTAATACTACTCCGCTAAAAGTAGTTTTTTGTTTGTAATGATTGATCGTTGCACATTGCACACAGTCTAAGAACCATATATATCCCACCTTCCCAACTACCCATCTACACAACAGTGGCCTACCCGTTATAGTGTCAAGTATGTCCTGCATTTATTTGTTTATTTTTTGTTTGCAATCGAATCTTTATTAAAAATAGCGGCAATCCGATTATTAAATTTTAGTATTTAAATAGTTTGTGCTCTTGATTTTTTTTTGTTTTATTCATAATCCTATTTCCATACAATTATAATTAAATTCCATTGTGTTTACAAAAATGGTTTCGTTTAAATTTGTTATCAGTCTCGATATTTTATATACACGTACTCGTAGTAGACTTTTCCAGTGAGATTGTAATAAACAATTGTACGGCACTCGTCGATAATAATTGAGAAAAGAAATAAATTCCAATCAGAATAACGTCGGTACAATTTAAAATAATAAAAAAAATGATCAATATTTAATTCTCATCTTAATTGCCGTCAAGGAGTATTATACAATTGTTTACTTTTTCATTGAAAAATTAAACTATACGTCCATCTCTGTTGATTTCAACGTGTACACCTAAACGAGTGTAATTGCGCGGTCGATTTACCATAAGTCTATAATCCATTTCAATGGGTTAAATACATTGTGATAGCTGATATCCTACCCGATTAATCACGTAGTTTAGAAACTTAAAAAAAAAAAAAGAGAATTAATAACATACTGTTGTAATAAATAATAATAGACGAAACGCAATATCTAAAAATAAAAATAGGACATTTATTATAATATAGTATTTATTTTAGAAATTCGATACTTTTGTGTTATTATATTGTGCGACGGATTTACAATATAACAATGACTATGCTTATAGCCTAATTTATTATTAATAATTTTTTTATTTTTTTTTTCGATTTCAGATCGAGAACCGTCGCGTCAATATAATTAGTAATGTGGAAAGACTTTAAGAAACTAAAACTTCTGCTATGGAAGAATTTGCTGATCCAGAGGAGGCACCCCATCCAGTCGTTCATCGAACTGCTGTTGCCCGCCATCATGGCGTGCGTGATGGTCATGTTCAGGTCTTGGGTGCAACCCGTCGAGTTCAACAGCGTCTCCCGATACGATCCGTTCAGCATATCGGTGCCGCAGTTGATATTGGGATACAGGAACGGGTAAGTGGTATCAGTCGTCGACCGATTGTCACTGTTGGTCGGCAATTATATTATAGACATTAAATTATAAAGACCGCGCGGAATAAGGTTGTCGCGGGACAAGGCAAATCGCAGGGCAATCGATTGTCGTCAGCCCGCGAGGCCGTTGCAATTATACCGCGGCGCGCCGAGGCCAACCCCGGCGTTCGGCCCGGCCCTGTTAATTGTAACGATTATATAGGAATTTGAATTTTTAACCGAACGGACCCGACGGTAGACTATCATTATGGGTTTGGGTCCTAAGACATCTTCCACCCGAACGTCAAGGGAAACGTTTGTTTAAAATCGAAAATCGTTTAACCTAACCGTCTAGCCATTATGAGTAGCCGCAGAGTAAATATCTGTGCGTGCGTTCGATGTTTGATTGAACGAATTCGTATCATTTTTCAATTCGGCCATCCGTGCGTGTTCTATTGATAGTCACGGCCGATTGATCGTTGAGTTTGATTAGGTCTCGATTTAATCGACGGCATGGGCGCGACTAGAGCCATCAACTATAATGCTTATTGTACAGATTGCAAATGATTTATGTCTGTTCTCTAGCGAATATCTGCCACAAATATGTATAGCATACTATAGATATTCATTTATCTATCCGACTGTATAATATCTCATAGATATCTGTGGTATCTACAAGTTACGACGGTTTTTTTTCTTCTTTTTTTTCGGACGTATAGCAAATAGGTGTACTATCTTAAACCGTAGTGCCCGTAGTGCCTGCACCGAAGTAACCTAAACCGTTAATAATTTTGTTAAAACGTCAGATTAAAAAGCACCCAACGGGAAATCGTAGTTTTGGTTTACTAGGACTGGGGATGCCGAGTTAGAGCTTGGGGAGTACTTGAGCTTACGCTTAACATTTGACCCTACGGTATTGGCGTATTAGAGGCGTTTTTTTTTTGGCCGTCCGTGCGAGATTCCGCCGGCGTGTCCTCTACAGAGGTCGGATCATGTACGGTTCTTTCTTTGAGTGTCGGATTGGTATTTTCCCATCGGCCGAAGAGTGAATATCGTATACTTTAATATACATTATCGCGATGACCGAAATAACGTGCGCCCAGGTCTGGGGGCATATGTTTTCTCTGCCGCCTCAGTGGCCGGCCGGCTTGGCAAATACCACGGGCCTCCCGTGCAGTCGTCAATTTAGCGGCACCCCTCGGACGGGATTTTTTTTTATTTTATGTGTTAATAAATGTGTCTAATGTTTGAGGTTAGAACGAAAATTTCAATATAATATTGAAATAGAACAACAATTAACAAGTCGTCGTCGGTCTCTACAACGTCGAATATTTGTATAATGGAATCATTTGCACGGGTAGACATTTTTTTGACCGAATCATAAAACATTTTCCTGGTTGATTATGCGAAATTGCGGCCGCCTCTGTATTTTATTTGAAAATATTCTGTTTTCCGGGAGGCGCTCGAGTATGAAAAAAAAAAAACCAACAAAAAACACTTTGGGCACCGCTGGTTTTGGGAACCAGCATAGGTATATGCTGCGGTTATTATTAATATTTATTCGCGCGGGGGAAAAAAAAAAACAAAAATAAAAAAATTCGTTGTCGTCCCGGCCGTGTCCGCCTGCGATCGACCGCCCGGCGATATTGTTACGACGCGTTTCGAAATAATCCGCGGCGAACCGGTGGGAATCGCGCGTTCCCTTCGGCCGTTTACAATTATTATAATAATAGGCGACGACAATAGAAAATTCACGAACGTAACACGAGGAAATGAAATTCGGCGTGCCAACGGGCAATGAATTTAATATATTAGGTGCGAAACAATATTGTTGTTGATCTGTCCGCGCATAATATATCCAATAGTGATGATTATAGTAAAGAATATCCGGCGGTACCCTTGAACGCGCTGCGTCAATTTTATCACTATAGTTTTATTGTCGAGCGACAAGGAGGCAAGGTGTTGTATAAAAACAAAAAAAAAAAAAAAAAAAACTAATAACAATAATAATAATAATAAAATAAAGAGAGAGAGAGAGAGAGAGAGAGACAGATCGAGTAAAATATCCGCGTTTAATTTATTGTTTTAGATGGACCATAGCGTGGGCGCCGTACGACCAGAAATTGGAAGACATCATGAACAACGCCTTTTCGCTCACACCGAATTTAAAACGTAAGTCGGTAAATCGTATTTCGCCATACCCAGCGTTTGCGAGGCTGGGCGTGTAAACGACAAAAAATTAATATCAAATACGTCGGGGCCGAAGTCAAACGCGCAATCGGGTCAAGTCGAGTTTATTTACATTTTTTTTCTTTCTTTCTTTCTTTCTTTCCTCTAGAAAACTACTTACTTTCCTAGTGGAAATAATTGAAATTATAGAGTTTTTAAAATAAAGATGATCAATGTCAAACACGGTGAGGGGGGGAACTATTCGCACATACTGCGCGTAGCGTTCCACACTCAAGCGGGACCGGGCTTAGATTCTTAGGGAGGACCCCGGGGCAGTGATGTGAAGACCGAGGTGAAGAACCTCTCTGAAGAGTCGCCGGAACCGGATGCGGGCCGACAACTGGTTAGGGGTTAGGTTAGACCGTTTTAATTGTTTTCGGACTCTCGTCGATTATATACGATTAAGCGCAATATGTGCGTATTGGCTACCGACCAATAAATCCGGCAGAAAGATAAAATTATTTTCCACATTACTATTATTTTTTTTTTTTTTTACATTACCCGGTAACCGTCCGTAGGGTCTATAGGGGGGGGGGAAATAATTTACATCGTGTTTTCTCCCGAGCTATTGGAAAACTGAAAACGCATAGTACAGTATTAGGCGATTCCGAAATTATTCGAACGCGATTCAATATCGATTGAATATAATATTAAATATTCATATTATTTGTATTTATTGATTACCATAGCCGGTAGATTTTATTAACTTAAATTTTAAATCGTCAACGTCCAGCCTTGCATGTACGTTATATAAAACCGAACCAGTATTTAAAAATTGAATTCATATGAAAATATGAATATGAATATCAACAGTCAAATCGTTCCAAAACGCCGAGGTGATGGAAGACCGGTTGAACCAAGACAACGCGATGAAATCGTTTCTGGTCGGCATCCGTTTCGAAAACGTGGCGTCCAACGACACGTTACCGAAAAACATAGTCGTAAGTACACTCGCCGAAATACATAAAAACGCGTTGAAAATAATCACCGGTGCTTTTTTTTTTTTTTTTACTACCGCCCGTTGTTTTGTTAAGGTTAAACTCAGATACCCGTGTCATCTGAGGGTGACGAAAAAGAGTCTGATGAGTTTCGACACGATCGAAGCGAACTGGCGGACTTACTTAATGTTCCCGCTGTACCAGACGTTCGGGCCCCGGCACAAAACCGAGAACAACGGCGGCGAACCGGGTGAGCATTTCGGGTTTATTCGAAGATATTCCGATAATTGTTCGTTATTATCGGAATACGAATACCACAATACCCGGTGAACCGTTGACAACATATGCGATTTTCGTATTTTTATTTCCCATAGGTTACTTGTCGGAATCGTTTTTGTTCTTGCAAAACCAAATATCCAGAGCCCTGATACAATACTGGGCGCCGGGCGAATACGTGCCGGAAATCGTGCTGCAGAGGTTCCCGTATCCCAAGTACATCGAAGACCCGCTGCTGCCGGCCCTCACGTCGTTCGTGTCCACGGTGGTGTTGCTCAGTTACATCTACACGGCCATCAACACCATCAAAGTGATTTCGGCGGAAAAAGAAGCGAAGATGAAGGTAGGTTTACGGTGACGGCACCGCGTCCGAACACCGCCGTACTACTTATTATACGCGTTCCGCTCTTACCCGGCAGGAGGCCATGATGCTCATGGGCCTGGACAACTGGCTGCACGCCAGCGCCTGGTACCTCAAGAGTCTGATCGTCTGGATCGTGCCGCTGTTGATGTTGGTGTTTTTCATTACGTTCAAATGGCCGACGGGCGCGGTTTTCCAATACTCCGACCCGTCGGTGCTCATCGCCATACTCACCCTGTACGTGACGGCCGGCATATCGTATTGCTTCCTGGTATCCGCGTGCTTCAAAAAAGGTAACCGTACGATTGCAATGCGCAGTGGCCAATAATCATAATGACAATGCCGCGCGTCATGAAATATAACGAAAATAATGTCAGCGGTTAGTCATCGCGGTAATCGCTCGTCAGTCGTCATCGCCGCCGTCGAACAAATCGACAATAATTATATATTATTGTTTCGATTAGCATAATCATATCGAATAATATTTGCATAATATTATCACCGTAAAGGTGTATAGCGACCGTGCCTACACTCGTTTGACAAAAAAAAAAAAAAAAAAAAAACATAAGTTCGCTGCCATCACTCGACATGGTTGCTCGGGTCAAGTTTGGTTATCCCGAAACTAAACTGTCGAACGCCGAAAGTTTGATTGTTTTTTTTTTTTTCAAATCTTTTTTTAATCTATTATGAAAACGGGACTTTCTTTCTCGTGACGACTAAAAACAAAAAAATGGCAATAGCAACTGTAATTTTTTCATTTAAAATACACACTAAAATCGACAAAATGAAAATAATATAAATGCGGTTTTCGTATTAAAAATACCATTGGGCCCCCGTGAGCCGCCCTGTTCCGGCATTGAATTCCGGAATAATTTATAGCCTATGTTACTCGCGGGGGGGGGGGAGGGAAGGCAGTGTAGCTATATATTAGTGTATTGGTGTAAGAAATATTAAAATCGGTCGGATAGTTCCAGAGATTATCGTCTACAGACTAACTAACACATTTTACCTCTTTATAAAATTAAGTACAGATATATTAGGTATTTACGACGCGATAATATCGATAATTTTATCGCCCAAATTCTTGACATACAATTATTATTTACCGACATAGACGACTCTCGCGATTCGGGCGTACGCTCGTACGACGACGGCCGAGTAACCGAGTTTTTAAATCGTCCTTTTATTATTAATTTTTATTATTATTCGCAGCCAACACTGCGGCCACCGTGGGCGGTGTACTCTGGTTCGGCACCTACGCCCCGTTCATGATCTTCCAGCCCAAGTACTCGTCCATGACCAACCGGGAGATCTTGGCGACGACCCTGTTCCCGAACACGGCTTTGGGATACATATTCCAGAGTCTCATCATGTTCGAGGGGGTCGGTACCGGGCTGACGTGGAAAAACATTTCGGTCACGGTGTCGCCGGACGACAAGATGTGCATCGCCGACATCATGATGATGCTGGTGTTCGACACTGTAATCTATCTGCTGGCCGCCGTATACATAGAGACGGCATTCCCGAAAAATAGCGGATTCCGTCCGCCGTGGTATTTCCCGATATTGGTGAGACCCTCGTGTTTTTTTTTTCTTCATCTCGGTCCCCTGTGACTTTTTTCTGATTTTCGCCGTATTACTATAGCCATCGTACTGGTTCGAGCGGAAGACCAACCCGAAGAACATCACCGAAAAATCCGGCATCCAGATCCAGTCGCTCAGCAAGAGTTTCACGCCCGGAAAATACGTCGTCAACAAACTCTCGGTGGACATGCACCCGAACCAAATAACAGTGTTGCTGGGCCACAACGGCGCTGGAAAGTCCACCACCATGTCCATGTTGACCGGACTGGCGAGTCCCACGTCCGGCACGGCGTTGATTGAAGGTTACGACATCAAAACCCATATGAAGACCATCCGGAGTTCTCTGGGCCTGTGTCCCCAGTACAATTTGCTCATACCGGACTTGACCGTCCAGGAACATTTGTACTTTTTCGGATCGGTTAGTACTCAGTATAATCGTTATGCTCGTACAGTAGGGGCGCGTGCACGGTTATATCCCTTTGACCCCTCGCAGACTTGAAAATACATCAACCATGAGTTTATTCGATAATTTCAACTTTAGCGGAGAACCTTGAATAGTCGAATAAATGTCGATTCTTTAAATTCGGCTTTTAAAATCCCATTGTCGAGTTACTAGGCGTACCGAATACGATTTTACGGTTTACACGCGATTATTGTTTTATTCTCCGTCACCGACCATTCGAAAGTCCCGGGCACGCACGCCACCGAGTTTACAAAACGATAGGTTTAACATCGGTATTCTTGTGCGTGTTGTATTTAGCTGAAGGATTTGGACGACGACGATTTGCAATGCGAAATGGACAGTTATACGGTGAAATTCGAACTGGAATCGATGATCAACACGAAATCAAAACACCTCAGCGGCGGCATGAAGAGAAAACTGTCGGTGGCCATCGCTCTTATCGGCAAATCCAAGGTGGGTGGTTAGGCGCTCGTACGCGGGAAATTATCACGTTCCGTTCCCCATCGGGTGGGAAAAAAAAACAAACGGACAAACGAATAAATAAATGTATACGTATACGTGCGTGTTCAGGTGGTATTGATGGACGAACCGACGTCGGGAATGGACCCGGCGGCCAGGCGTACACTGTGGAACATTTTGCAATCGGAACGGGAAGGAAGAACAATGGTGATGACTACGCATTTAATGGACGAAGCGGATCTGTTGGGCGACCGTGTCGCCATAATGAAAGCCGGTACTCTTTGTTGTGTCGGAACGCCGTTTTCGTTAAAAAAAGAATACGGTAAGAATTGTTTTTTTTTTTTTTTTTTTGTTTTATTCTATAACTAAAATACTACTTTTTATAATATTTAATGTTACCCGATTAAATACTACGTGCGCCAGTGCCCGTATAATCAATGTTTTTTTTTTTTTTTTCACTCTTTATCACTTTTTTGAACACGCGCTAATGAATTCACGTAAAACGAAAAAAAAAAGTACCTAAAAAAAACTATAATTTCTGTATAAAATTCGTACGATTAATCGTTTGATGGTGGAATTATTACGAGGAAAATATCGTCAAGGCCGGCTGCGTAACGGATTTTTTTTATTTTTTATTTTTAAAAACTACGCAATTTACTTTTACAGGACAACTCGTTAAAAAAAAAATAAATAAATAAATACATTTTAGACGTTTTATTAAAAAAAATATCGTATTAATACTCATATTTGTATAAAATACCTAGGTATTCGTATTTCATAGAAAAGTATCGAATAATTTTAGTAGAGCTATGAATGATTTGACGAGGGGGACAATTCTCCAATCTCTGTCTGTGGTATTTATGCAAGTCTACATGTCATTTAAAATAAAACAAATATATTATTATTATTTTTTTTTTTCTTGAATTCATAGTTTAACGTACCACAAACAAAATTGTACGCGTCCTGCTGTTCTGCGTTATAATAAACAGGCAGAAATTTTAATGCCCTAAAAAATCGCAAAATAACCCTTAAAAAAAAATTGCGACAAAGCCTTAAAATACTCAAAAATTACACTATATTTTGCCTTATAATTTTTTTTATTACAGCGTAAACGGTAAAAAAAATGTACGACATGTGTTTTTTTGGATTTTTAAATAATATTCTACGCCATTTCATGGACATATAAGTAAAAAGATATAACTTAATTACTTATTTATTACTTTTTAATCATTTACTCTGAAATAATACTATAAAAAATACATTTTAATGTTTGATTTTATTTTTATTTTTGCTGGCCGCTCTCTGCGCGTTTGATGTGAACCCACCTAATAATCGCAAATTTTCGTCCACTGTAATAAAATGTTTAAAGAACGCATTTTAAGTTAAATTATGTCAAAAAAATGCACAAATATGCAAAATAAAAATTGAATTCCTTAAAAAATCAGTATCGTCCAAAACAAATTTTCTATTCACGGGCCTACGTCTCGGAACACCGGGAATAATATGCAATACCATCGTAATCCCAGCCCTAATAATGAATGTAAATATGTTCTTGATTTTTTTAGGGGGCGGGTATACATTGACTTTGGTGAAAGACGGGGTCGGATTCAGTTTGTCGAAAGTGACGAATTTCGTCCGTAAGTATTATGCGCACTCGGTACCGTGCAAAATGACCATATTGGAAGTCACGTATCAGCTGGAGGACTCGTCATTATTCCCGGATTTGCTCAACGCTTTGGAACAGAACAAACATTCTTTGGGCATCAAAGAGTACGGCATAACGTTGACTTCGTTGCAAGACGTGTTCATGAGGTGAGTTTAAACACGCCGCTCGACACGATCACGCGGGCGGTTAACAGACTTTATCGTCCTTCACCTACCCCAGAAACACAGAGCGCCTAACGTTTTTGTAATTTTATTTGGTACCAAATTCAAATTTTCATACCGAAAAAACTATTAGTGTAATACATGTATTATATTTATGTCGGTCTATGTGCCGGTAAATAAATAATAATACTTTAAAGGCATGACTACACCGTCACTAAATAAATACCTAAAGTGCGAAAATTCATATGGAAATTTATTTAGCATTTTTTTTTTTTTTTTTGCTTTTTATATTATATTATTTATTATAGTCTATTTCATTACCGCGTGAGTGCTTTAAGGTTTCTATACATATTTAAAAATAATTCTCATACTAATACTATTTTAAAATATATTTATTTAGCCCCCCCCCCCCAAAAAAAAAACAAAAAAAAATCCTAGGTTGCGCCCTTTGGCACGATCAATATTATTTTATTTCATCACATTTGTATATTATTATACTAAAGGGTCGGCCAAGAGGACAACAACAAGTTGTCGGAATTCCAGATGAACACGATCAAACAAAAGTCGTTGGAATTGAAAAATCGTTTCGACACTATGTTCTACGACGCCGAGTGTAATTCGGACGATTTAAAAACCAAAAGTAATCATTTTTTTTTTCTTCATTTTTTTTATTATCGAATATATATGACTATCCAATTCAAGACTGCAACAGCTCAAAAAAAGTATTTTTTTATTCAGCAGAGCGATTTGAAAATCCAATGGATATTATAAAATAAATTAGTTATGATTACAATTTTCAGTATACACATTGACTTTACAGGTCTTTGCTTAATATTTCCGCTGTCACTAATATTATATAAATACGTGAATTAATTTAATGAACATATTGCAGTTTAGAATATAAATATTTTTAAATGCTCTCTGGTGATCAATAATTGAACTAACGTTTATTTCATTCTTGAATCGAAATGACTACGGACAACAGAAAATAATGACGTAGTTTAACTCAATTTTCGATTATTGTCGAGGTGTTGCAGTCCTGAACTGGATAGTCGATATAACCCTAAAACGGACACACGTATTGTTTTACCGTATATTTAACCGATAATCCGAATTGTAGAAGCCAGAGGATGGAAATTGTTCATAGTCCAAGCCGGCGCTATTATGGAAAAGAAATGCTTACAATCGTACCGGTCGTTGATCATGCATTCGCTTCAAATATCTCTTACGTCGTTTTTCATACTGTTGGCGCTGCTAGTCGTCAACGCTTGGCAAGGTATGAAGGACCTGCCGGCGTTGGTCGCCAGCTTAGAGGTAATTATAACGATAGTAATAATAAATAATTCGGTTAACGTTCGTTATCGGTACGAATTAATATATTATTATTATTATAAAAATAAATACAAATTGACAACGATTTCACCGATAAAATCCTACACAGAGCTACTGGGAACCGATCAGTACGGTCATGTTGTCGACGAACAGCACCAAGATTGGCCTTTTTTACGATTCGTACAAAACCGCTTGTGCTCCCAATCCCGTGCTGGATTTGAATTATCAGAATAGTTACAGATATTTCGAAGACTTTTTGTTGCGCATAGTAAGTGTCTCCTCGATCTACCTATTACGACAATATTACTATTATTATTATTACGATCGAGTTTGATAGATCAACGTAAAGCCTGCGTTTTGATTTTTTTTTTCTTTTTTATAGGCCGGGGAAAAAATATCGCCTTTTACGCAAAAGTACATTATCGGCGCGATTTTCAACGACCAGAGAATCACCGCGTATTTCAACAATCAGCCGTACCACGGACCGCCGTTGGCGTTGAACATGGTCCACAACGCGATACTGAAAAGTTTCAGGGGACCGGAATATGGGATTCAAATAATCAACCATCCGCTACCGTACCAGGGAGTTGACAAAGTCAGTGATTTCATATATAAATCGATATTCGAATAGTTTACCGACACAAATGCGGTATCGATAATTATATCGCAGTCAGGGCCGGTGTCCGTATTGTGGGGATGGGGGCGGCTGTAGGTGTTTTAGATTTTTAAAAAAAAAATCTAAACCGAGGAATGTATTGATTTTACGATACGACGTGTGCTTATTTTTTTTTTTTTTTTTTTTTGGTTTTCCGTCTGAACAACTTTTCTACCGGAAATCTTGCTTCGATTTTCAAGTGTGACGTCTTTGCTGAAATTATTCGGATCTAGTCGGCGTATTGAGATAATTGGGATAAAACGTCGGGAATACGGGAAAATGTAACGGTTTATTTATTTACGATTTTATTTTATCGTTGCTATTCGGTTAAAAATAATAGAAGAGACCGGACATTTTCACAGAATATTGATAGTGACGGGCGTTCTGTGTTCGAGTGATTTTAGTTATTATTTGGTTTTATGCGAATGTAAAAAAAAAATACATGCATAGAGAGAGGGCTGGGGTGGTTAATGATTTTCTCGGGCCGAAAATTTATGTGATTCCGTCCGTATGATCGCGGTACTTGCAGTGTAAGTCAAACGCACCGTGATTTGACGTGTCCGCGTTTGGATGGCTTTTTACAGTTGATGAAATTGACCGGCGGCAGTAATCTGGGCTATCAAGTGGCGTTCAACTGTGCCATTTCGCAGGCATTCGTGTGCGCCGTGTACGTGATGTTCGCCGTCAAAGAACGGCAGAGCGGCGCCAAACACATGCAACAGATCGCCGGTGTCAAACCGCTGGCCTATTGGGGCGCGTCGTTGCTGTGGGATTGGATAAGTTATCTGACGGTGATTTTTTCGATTCTACTGTTGCTGTTCTGGCACGGCGACCCGGGATACGCGAGTTTGAAACAAATGGGTGTGTAGTACTCCTGTTGAGGAAAACATTTTTTTTTTTTTTTTTTTTTTTTTTTTCAACCGACAGACATTTCACGCATAGCCGACGTTTTTGCCCGCAGGACTGATGTTGAGCCTGTTGGTGGCTTTCTCGTGGGCCACGCTACCGCTGATGAGTCTGTTTTCGTTCTTGTTCACCAATCCGTCGAGCAGTTTCACCAGGATATCCATGTTTAGCGTCATGACCGGTAAGGCGGTTGAACGACCACTGACTCGGTGTTACTGGTAAGTAAAATGTATAATATTACACTCGTCGTTTTGTGCAGGTGCCATGTGTTTCATGTTGGTGCTCATTCTGGACATGCAACCGCTGTGCCTGAAAGACCAATCGAAACTCATCGACAACATAATGATCAACTTCCCGCATTACGCGCTGAGCAGCGGCATGAAAAATATATACTCTTCGTACGAATACAACGAGATTTGCGATTTTCAAAAAAACAGTAAGTCGGATAGTAAGAAGAAGAAAAAAAAACGTATTTAGATTACACCGTTACTCATCGCGTACGCGCGCGCGTGTAAACATTTAGCCACCTGTTTTGGATGGGACGGTGACAACTTATCGTGGACCAGTCCGGGTATCGGCAGGAACATGACGCACCTTTTCTGGTTGGGTTTCGTGTGCGTTTCGTTTTTGTTGTCCTGCGAATACCTCACGTACTACGGCAACAAAATCCATTCGACCGTGCTGAAACTCTACAGTCACGTGTGCAAGAGCGCCGTCAAGGAGGACAAGTACGATTTGAACTGTTACGAAACGGACGTGGTACACGAGAAACAAGTCGTGAACAGCGCGGATCCGCACAACTACTGTCTGTATCTAAAGTGAGTCGGCATAAAAAAAACAAAAACCTTTCGATTTTTAATGTTTACCGTCGGTGTACTCCCTCCCCCTTGCATTCTTTCAGTAACGTCTGGAAGAAATACGGAAACAAGGATGCCGTGAAAGGTCTGAACCTCGCGCTAAAAGCCAACGAGTGTTTCGGCTTGTTGGGTTCGAACGGGGCCGGCAAGACGACCACTTTCAAAATGCTAACGGGCGACATAAAAAACACAACCGGCGACATTTACGTGTGCGGCGTGAACGTCAACAACAACCGAGAAAAGGTATTGAGCGTTTATTTACTCGCGGCGAATTGTGATTTCACGGTGTACGGTATGTTTCCAGATTCACGAAGTCGGAGGCTACTGTCCACAGTTTAACGGACTCATCGAAGAGCTGACCGGATACGAGACGCTACACTTCTTCTGCAAACTCAGGGGCATGTCATACAAAGAAGCGTCCACGCTACCGTTCCATTTGGCTTCGAGATTGGCGTTCATGGCTCATTTGAACGTGCAAGCGAAAAACTACAGGTAGGCCACCCCTCGGACGGCGGACGTTTCTCCGAAAACAATAAACCCACGAGCATTTGTGTTACAATTGATAATTATTAAGAGTAAAATAGTGATTATGTGCGTGCCGAGTAAAATTATTAATATTATATTGTTTGGTTTTTTTTTTTTTTTTTTGTCGCAGTGGCGGAAACAAGAGAAAACTAAGCACGGCCATAGCGATGATCGGCGACCCGAGCGTCCTGTTTTTGGACGAACCCACTTCCGGTCTGGACCCCGCCGCCCGGAAACATCTCTGGGATACAGTGAGCGAGGAGAGGGATCGCGGCAAATGCGTTTTCATCACGTCGCACAGGTAAACCATATAATACACCCGGCGTCACAAAAATCGCACATCTCTAAAAATAAGTTTCCCCCATTTCGTATAAACAACAATATAATATCAATTGAAAGTACGGGTTTTTTTCCCGATAATATATCGTTCCATAAACAATAGTTATACTCCGCGTATTGGGGATATTAAGGGGAACGTATAAATGTACTCCTGCCGTATCTAATATCCTTGGGATATAGAAATAGCAGTTTTAAGTGTCAAACGCGGGTAATAATTCACTACCTAGACACTGAAAAGGACATACGCGAATACACTTTAAACAAATGACTCCGAACAACAAGTAATTCAAATGGTTGCCAGTGCTATTGAAGCCGCCCGAAGTCCGGAGCCGTGGATCAGGCCGACAACGCTGCACGACCGAAAAAGACGATCGCTTTATTGTCCCGGCGTCATTGCGCAATCGATTTTCAAACGCTGGTAGAGCTGCAACGGCAACTCGCAGTACTTCGTAGTAAGAATCCCTACGGTTAGGAGAAGGTTACGAGAGTAGAAAATCGCGGCCCGCAGACCTGCTGCTGGTCCGAAACTGATTACACAGCACCGCAAGGCACGGTTGCAGTTGTTCGCCCGTGAACATGTCAATTGGACTCTGGAGTCAATGGAGGACTGTGCTCTTTTTGGACGAAACGCGAGCGTGTCTATTCTTCAACGATGGACGAAGAGAAGTGTACCGAAGGCAGGGCGAACGGTTTGGTGCACAGGCCTGTATTGTGGAGACAGTGGAGTATGGAGGTGGCTCATGCATGTTCAAGGATCCGCTGACTTCTCATCGATACATCACAGAGATCCTAGAAGAGCATGTGGGTACCATATGCAAGTTTTGTTGCCGATGATTTCATATTAATGCACGACAATGCTCGTTCCTACACCGCATTAATTGTAAGGAATTATACGGAAGAAGTTGGGATCCCTGTCATGTCATTTGTTGTTTTTTTTTTTTTTTTTTTTTTTTTTTTTTTAACACTGATAAACAAAAATACATACCATTTACTTGTTTTCAAGTTTATTTAATGGCCTTTTAAATGATGTAGCATAACAGTACCTTTTATTTGATAAAGAGTAGTTAAAATTACTTTAAAAAATAATCTGCAATAGGTGTGATTTTTATGACGCCCAGTGTATATACGTTTCGTTTATATTATTTTACGGTCAGATTTTCGATTATTTTAATTTTTATAATCTAATATAAATAATAATTGGTTTAACCGTTCAGTTTCAAAAAAAAAAAAAAAATAAAAAACGATATTTATTTTATTACACTGCGGCGTAGTATTCGAATATATTATTCAATAATATTATCGAAATACCGATGTTAATTTATTTATTTTATATTTTACACAATATCGATTTTTTATACCGTTGACAAAAATAATAATAACATCACGGTCTTGGAAGATAAAGCTCGACAATTACACGATTGGGGGCAGATTTAATTTAAATATTACTCACTACGGCGCGCGTTGCATGTTATACTTATTTGAGGTTATGGAGTTATTGAAGACCCGCTTGTGCGCTTGTGTTTATTATTTTATAATTTGTATTCCGTGCAATTGTGTGTTATTCTATTCGTGTTCTGGTACTTATATACGTTTTATTATTTATGTTTGTAGTTTGTATTATTTTATTTTTAATTCATAACCTCAAAATAAATACAACCCGCAGCCATCGTGAAATAAAATTTGTACTAAAACCACGATTTAATTTGGTATGATTGCCCACCAAGCTATAATTAGTCAACCACAGAATCTAATCTACTCTGGTGGTTTGGTATAAAATATGTATAATGATACTGTTCAATTAAGTTCTACATAACTAGTTCGCGTTTGAACCGCTAGTTGCGCTTATTGTAGGTATTATACTTTTGGATTTATTTCGTATGCCGCGTGATAAGGTTTTTCCGATAGTTCATTGGGCAACTACACTATCTTAAACCGTGACCAAAACTGCATTAACAATGGGACTAGTCGGACTTTATCTACTGAGATCATAACCGTCGTAGTCGATATCCTAAAAATAAAATATGTCATTATTAAGATAAGAAAACTCTCTGTTCTCTCTCATATGACGGGGCGCAAAGACAATATTTTAGTCAGTTGCGTTCCGGTCGTCTTGCAGAAACCAACCATACCCAAAGTTCCAATGCTAGTGATTTCTCCCGTTCAATATTCTCCTATACCAATTTTTTAATTTTTTAATTTTTGCGGGCAGTCTCGAAGAATGCGAAGCTCTGTGCACCCGTCTGGCCGTGATGGTGGACGGTCGCCTCTGTTGCATTGGGTCCGTACAGCATCTGAAAAACAAATTCTCTGTCGGCTATCAGCTGCACATAAAATTCCACCAGGACAACCATAGAAGAGCTAAAGATTATGTGACGAAATCGTTTGTCGGTAAGTGATCGCGGCGGTAATAACTATTATTGTATGCGTGCCACTTGATAAAAATCCTTATTGGTTTTATGCATTCCAGGCGCCACGTTACGCGAGGAATTCGAAATAACGGCGCTGTTTCACATTCCCAAAAAGTATCCTTGTTCGTACGCCTTCGCTCAAATGGAACAGGCCAAGAAAGAACTGCTGATCGACGATTATTCAATAACGCAAACCAGTCTGGAACAGGTAACTTTATTCATCAGTGATTCGTATCCGTTTTAGACGTTTGTTTCAAATAGTAACGGTCGTTTTCTCACAGGTATTTTTGAACTTTACTAGAAATCGTCAACTAGTAGCATAACGTCGCTACCGCCCATCATACCGGATTTCATCCTACGTTCGGTTTTTTTTTCTCCGTTTATATATATATATATATATATATATATAGAATTATATAAATGTAAGTGCCATGTCAATAAAAAAAAAAAAAAAAAATATTTATATATATAAATGTTTATGTCTTCCTGTCGGAACGCGCGATAACACAACAACCAACCGTCGTTGTCGTCTTTGTTGTTGATGCTGTTATCATTATTATTATTATTATTATTATTATTATTATTTTATTTTTTTTTTTTCATTCGAAGGCTGACTACTGTATATTATTAATGAAAAAAAAAAAAAAAAAAAAAAAAAAAAAACCAAAAAACAAAAAATAAGAAAAACAAATTGTTTTGTAATATATCGATATTTATGTGATAATTTATATAATTAATATTATATGCTCCGTGTAAGTGTAATTATTATTTACTTGTACTTTGAAGCCGAATCAAGTATGAACCTAAAATATATTAGCTATAATATATTAATATATATATAGCTATTTATTATTATTGTATCGGCGGTTCGTTTTTTTTTTTTTTTTTTTTTTTGTATAATATAATGATATTTTATTTTCCTCCAGTGCATTATAATACTATAATATTATTATATATTATTTAAACGCTCAATGTACAGAGAAAAATTGTAGTTTTGGAAATTATATATATATATATATATGATACTATAAATGCCCGGTACGTGAAAATGTACCTAAACATACCTATTGTTTTTTTTTTGTTTTTTTTTCTACTCTAGTTACTAAATAATATATTATATTATTACGGATATTATTATTATTATTAATATCTGTGTATAATTACCCCTACCATTTATATAGATTAGAACCTATTTAATTTATATGTTAAGTGTATTATCTGTTCAATAGGTTTAAGAGAAAAATATACCAAAATGTACAGAAACCACCGTGTTCGCGTAAAATATTTCCTTCTTCTAACTCCGGTTATCCAAGAAGTTTAAACGACATCGCGCCATCTATCCCCGTGTCGGATTACTCCTCTCCGGTCTTTCATTTCCACAATTACCTTATTGGGGATCCTCTTCAACAACGTCGACCGATCATTACCCGGATATTTTTTCCCCGAGGTAAACGTTACCGCCTTCTCTTCGGCTCTTTATTAGGCCGACCTTTTGCAATATTTGTCATTTAATAAAACTGATCGCTGGCGCCAACTCTACACTACGTCGAACGGCTCCCCCTATTGCAGAGTGGTCCGCGAACTTTTAAGCCGGCGGTACTCTATTTTAGACGAAATTCAGCCATCCACCAAAATGGCCATAAATAACCAATAAACCTCCAGAGTATTTTGAAAATCGCATCACGTCTAGAATGTGCTCTGGTATTCAGTGAACACATTACGGTTATTTTCCACTGAATTAAAACAAAAGTACCGCATTGAAATACACGGAAAGCGTTATTGTGTTTCTTTAGTTCTTTTCCTGTTCATTTTAGAGAAATGTGTAAAAAAAAAAAAAAAAAAAAAAAAAAAAAAAAATGATAAATGATAAATTGTCACTAACTAGACAAAATGTTCATCAGACACCACTCGTCAGGAGTGTTGATGATGTTTGTAGCAAGATTGCTGATTGACAAGTTATTTAAAGCGCACATCGTAATAAAACCAATACATTCTTGGCTTAAGTTAGGTTAATGTAAATGTGTATATATATTTTGTCTCGTATGTTTTTTTTCACAATTTGGACACCTATTTGGGGCTATTGTATTTTCTTGGCCATCTATTTCATAGTATACATTAGAGCCTACGGATTCAATTTCGAGATTTTATTCTCGGACGTCTTTGGTTGTCTTATTGTCCAGCGGCACAGCCGTTTTCCATGGTTCACGGCCGTGTGCAAAAGTTGATCTTGCGATTGCTGTATATACACGAAGCCTTACTTTCTAGTTTTTCTAGACAACCGAAATTCTTTGTCGGCATTATTTAAACGGAACGCCTATTTTCTTGTATTAATTTTGAAACGGTTATACGATAATACGCCTTTGTACTAAAAAAAAATAAGAAAAAAGCCAAATAGACGGTGTGCTGTTGTTCGCGTCGTTGTATTGTATTCGATCGGCCGCGGCGACGGCGCGAACAAAAAAAAAAAAAAAAAAAGAAATAGAAAAAAAGTGAAAGTCGCAGTCCTATACGGCCGGTTTGTTATATGGACGCGCACATCCGTTAAAAAAAAAAAAAAAAAAAAAAATGGGCGTAGAGTACGCGTAAAATCGGGTCGACCGGTTTCGCGTGTTACGACGAAACAAAGTTTTCGTTGTTCGCGCCTCCCTTAAAAACCGCTCGCTACGGGCGGAAAACAAAACTTTTCGGTATAGACGAAGGTATTTTTTTTTTTTTTATTAACCTACACACAATAATATATAAACCCCCTCACGCGGTCAAATTAAAAAAAAAAAAAATCGCCTTTATCGTAACGAACACTATTGGAAAGTAGGCCGAGGTCGTATTGAACCAAACATTCGAATGTCGGTATTGTCACCCCTTACCCGGACACTTAACTACACCCCAACGATTATTGTTACAATATTACGCAACACATATTTGTATTATTATTATTATTATTATTTCGGAAAAATGTCCATTTGTGTTTCGGATCGCGAAAGTTTGTCAATTTCACGCTCAAATCTTTAGAACTCGCTTCAGAACGGTTTTCACGCGACGGAAAGTCTGGACTTTCGGTGTCACGTTTATCGTTTCTTCCGTCCAATATGTTGACCAATACAAAAAAATTTAAAAAAAAAAACAATATAATTTCACCGGTGAAATGTTGAAAGTAATAATTTTTCGAGCGTATATTACTAATTTATCGCCACGGGCTTTGTATAGGTCATCGGCAGGGCTCGGAAGACAGCATTAAAAATAGTTGACTTTTAGCCGCTTAATATGCATATAAAACACCAAAATGACCGTTGAAAAATAGGAAAATATGCAACGTAAAACAATTCGTTTTTTGAAGAAATTGTCGATGATTTAAAATCGTAAATAGCAATACGCAATACGTTTCGTTGACGGCCGAACACCAATATAAAAAAAAATCACCGTGTAACTACAAATTCTTACGGCAAATCCTGATCGGGTTATCCGACGATATTGCAGTACGATACGGCTGACACAATTTTAAAAAAAAAAATGACCGAATTATAAGATACGAACGGAATTGTCCGATAAGAACCGAATACGACCGTCTTATTCGGATGCGTTTAGTCGTATTTATTTGAAAATTCAAATCATACAAATTATCATTAATATATCTTTATTTCCTTTATTATACAAAAATATGACATCAGGGACGTATGAAACAAATTTGCGTCATAATCAAAATGCTCTAGGTGTCGCCCCCCCCTCAGAAAAATAGCATTTCTTACAATTTCCGAGCAAATTCTTGATCAATAGTTTTCAAACTTATTTCGCCCACTTTGTGAATCTATCATTTTCCAGTGCCCTCCCTCCCCCAAATGTTAAAACTTGTCTTATGTTGCACATTTTACAAACAGCAATTGCCATCGTTATTTTTTTCCCAGTTCAAATCCGTAAGTGATGTGGTTACGCGAGTATTATCGACAAGAAAAAAAAAATATTGTGCTTGCACGCACGTTGTTCGAAATAAGATTATAATGAAAATGATATTCGTCGAAAATTTCGATTTGGGAACACATTTCGTCGTCACTTCTACGCGGTTGTATGTGGGCATATTTAAGGGGCACTAATGTCAGTGTGAACGGCGTGCGCTAATTTTTTGTCGTCCGATAATTACGAGGCGCTATGCCTAGTGTTGTCTATAACGGCGTCTGAGTTTTTCGACGTGCTAAGAGGCCCAATATCGAATCTTGACAAAATTCCAAAAAAAAAAAAAAAAAAAAACATGTTTGGGTCTTAATAATGATGTCTTTGATTTTAAAGGCGACGCTCCGGTAGTGGGTCTCACTTATCCCGTCTGTTTAGCCACTATAGTGGTGCGTATAAAATTCCAAATCATTTTTTTTTTTTTTTTTTTTGGTTTTAAAATTATTACAAGTAACCGGCCGTGACAAAAGCGTTTCGTCGAAGGCACCGCCGATATGTTTACCGTTTTTTTTTTTTTTTTAAATATGGTTTTTGGCCGTAATCGAGTATTTTTCGTATTTACTTTTTTTTTTTTTGCCATAAGTGGTTTTGACCTTTTATCCTAAGCTGTCCAATTGTCTAGAGTTTTTTTTTATCTGTAAACCAGAATTATCTTCGTTTTAATTGCATATGTGTTAGATTTCACTAAAAAAAAAAAAAAAACTATCAATTATAATATGACGTTGTATAATACTGTGAATAAGAAAATTAATCGTTTCGTGCTACTCGATACTTCATAAACGATGAAAAAGGTAAAAAAAAAAAAAAACAAAAAAAAATCGGTGTTTGTTTATGTATAAATATATATTATACTAAAATATCGACGATTCAACATTTCCAGAACATATTATTAGGCGCAATTATTTTATTTTTATTTTTAAAAAATAAATATACGATAAATCATAATAAAACGGTTGTGTATTTTTATGACTGTAAATTCGAAGGCCGCAACGAAATGTTCGCGCACGGTGCACCGGGACTCGGAAAAATAAAAATTCGCCCGTATATCTCGACGATGCGGTGTCGTTTCGAAAACCGACCGCTTACCACCGACACCGCCGAAATAATTATTTACGGACGCCTATCGTATAACAACACTATTGTTTTATAGATTTATAGACCGTACGGACTATTACTACGGCCGCCGTACGATTGAGTTCGGGAAAACGTCCGGCCGTTATATCGGAATATCGCGGTTTCGTTTTGTTTGCAGATTCTATAAAAAAAAAAAAAAAAAACCGTGTTTTTCTCGACGACCCGTGCGAATTTATACGCGGGCCAGCGTTGGGCGATCGGCTGGATAAAATCGTACTGCGAGGACGCTACGCCGAAACGATGAACGTAGCCGACACTCCCGCGGGCAGTCCCGCGGCCGCGCCCGTTACCGCAGGGCCAAAGCACAGACGCTACAGACAAAACTATAACTAATAAAATCAAATGAGTTTAATAAATGGACAGATACAATTTGTATCTAAGAAATCTAAATTTTACCAATAAAAGACAAGCGCGTAGCGTTCGTGCCGTAGCGTTAATTTTTTTTTTTTTTCTCGAAAGTTATTCGAGTACGGTAAACGTAAAATTATTATATTGAAAACAAATTGTAGCCCTTTTTTTTTTTTATTATTATTAACGGTACCAAATAAATTAAAACACCACGGCGCAGCAAATATTATCTTCAATAATGTGTAGACATTTTCGTGTCACTACTAGGCCTTACAGACCACCGAGTGTTTTATTAACACCGCCTTGGGCGGGCTGCACACTGGAGAAACTAGTTTTAAGAAACTAATTTCGTGAAATGCGCGAAACTTTAGTTTCACGAAACCATTCGTACGCACGCTGGGTTTAAAAATTTATCATAATTGCGCAACCACGGTTTCATGAAACTTTTAATTTTGGTTTCAACAATAAAGTTCCGTATGAATTATAAATGTTCATGTTATATTTATCATATTTTAGTATTATATACAGCATAGTAACAATAGTAAATACTATCGTACCAATTTTATAGTGTTTATATACGACATAACTAGGGCTGGGATTTTAATGCCCTATAAAAAAAATAATTAACTAGAGTAATAAAACAGGGTGTTAACGACGACAAAACTCGTACTACTGAACGTCTAACGATAATATCATCGGACGTCGATTTTACCGATTTAAGATTATTTAACAGGAAACGCGGGTAGAGGTTACTCAAACCTTGTCCGATAATATAATACGAATTACGAGTACCTACTTATAATCTGTTATATTGATTTAAAAACCATGTTGGTGTAAAAATCATAAAATCTTAAAATAAAATTTCAAATTCATACGCTTGGTTTCCAAAAACTCAAAAAATGCTCCAAAAACTCTAAAATGCCCTAAAAAAATGACCTAAAAACTAAATAATGCCAAAAAATGCAAAATAAACTTTCTTATTCTCATTCAAATGTACATAAAACAAATTTGTGACAAGACGAGCCATGCACAGTAAGCTTTGAAAAACAATGCAAAGTGCATCGAAATCCCAGCCCTAGACATAACAATCGCCGTAATAAAATCCCGTAAACGGAAACGTTATCGACGTTTTGACCAATATTATCATTGGTTGGTTTTTTTGTTGTTGTTATTTCATAAAAAATATCGTTTGTGACGGTCTACCGTATTACTATTTTAATAGCACAACGCGTACGTCGTTCGGAGCAGTTGTTGTTGAGTTGTCTTTGGCGCTAGGAAAAAGTAAATTAATTAATACGATGTCGAAAGGAGTTGGAGATTGTAATTCTAAATTAATAGAAGCAAATGCGAACGATACGACTGTTGTTTATACGATTACAAAAACAAGGATTGCAGCAATATAATAGGTAAGGTCCAACATGCCCGGGAAAATGTAGCATTATACATAGCACTATGCTGTTTATCTTTTAAAAGCGGATGAATCCAATACCTACGTTTCCTTTTTTTTTTTTTTTTTGAAGCCACCAATACAACATTAACACGTCCTCGACCTAATCAGACGACATTGTCGAAACTATACACTTTTTTTTTTGTTTTACCAGTGTACGCAAATGCGATAAAACTAGTATCGTGGAATTGGTTTCTTAAACAAATTTCTTCGGTGTGCAGCCCGCCGAACAGCGCAAAACGGTTTTCACTAATAAATTTACGGACGGGTAGCGTCCGTCCACTTAACGATAATCTAGACAACGGCATACCGTTTTATCTTGTCTACATAATACCAAAATAACAATAAATAATCTTATCTGCATTTTCTTAGGTATTTTTAGTAGTCAGTAAATACGTAGATACTATGGGTCATTCTCGTCAGCGTAAACGAAAGCGTTTAAACCCGGCCGATTACCGACTGCCATTAGTCGGCTATCTTATAAAACCCGTTACCAAAAAAATCACGTTTGCGTTGGGCGAGGAACGACGACCCTAAGTATAATAAAATATCGTCATTCCTCAAAAGTGTTTTTTTTTTCTTTTCTTCTCTTTTCCAATCACACTAAATAATCTTTGAATATCAACAATTTGTTTTGAATCTGAATTACATACCTACTTAAAATATTATTTTCATGAATCATCTTTACTATTACCTTGTTTTTTTTGTTTATCATCTTCATATTACTAAGACTTATCTATAAACTTCCTAGAAATAAAAATATATCGATAAAAAAAAGAAAAAAAAAAACCAATTATATTATGAAGTGACCCGATATATTATTTCAGATAATTTGGGAGCGACTTTAATTTAGGCCTGCGTTAGCCTTGGAAAAATCAAGAAAAACGGAAATATCTACGCAAAAACGGAGTTCTGTTGTATTCGGTTTTGTTCCGTTGTTGCGATTCAATGGGAAATAAATTGTAGAGACCGGAAAATTTAACCAAACATCAATTGCCAATCGTAGTAATAATTTCAAATTATTCTGGCTTTTTATATTATTCATTTATGGCTATTTGAACTTTTCGTTTTTTTTTTAGTTTAATTTGAATACATTATTTTCATTGTTTGCGTTGTTTTTAGAGGGAAATAAAAATCCGTATAGTAATGATTTTTTTTTTTTTTTTTTTGTCTTGTTAAGCACGTTACAAGACGTTCAGATTTTGACGGGAATCGTGAAAACCACGGCGTTTTTGCGTACCTATCATTTTTTTTACGTACACCGTGAGCTCTATAATGTTATTATGTTACTATCGGATAAAAAATATATTTTAGTTATACTGTTATTATTTTTTATTGTAATAATTGATGACGACCTCGACCGGGTACGTCGACCACTCGAACGCACCATCGCGCCGAGATAACGTCTCCGATACGGACGATGATGAGGAGGGGACGGGGATATCGTGGATTTGTTTTTTTAATTTTTTTATTCTTGTCGTCGTCGTCGTCGTCGGTCGTGACACAAGTAGTTTTATGTTATATATATATATATATATATATATAATTTTTTTTTTTTTTTTATTACAGTAGTCCGCGCAAAGCGTCCTCAGACGATACCGAACAGGTGTCCGGGGCGTACACGTTACCGCGGCCGAGAAGCTGTTTTTCATTGATTTTTTTTTTGATTTTTTTTTTCTTACGGTTTTCCCGTCCGCGATTGTAACTGTTTCGCTGATATTTTTCTGCCGACAAACGCCGAGAAACGGACAACGGCACGATAAAACGGGATAGTATCGAAATAAGACCAAAAAAAAAAAAAAACCTACACACCTAAACCGAAGTCGTCTTGCGAGGTATGTATGCACGCGTAATATTATTTTAAAAAATATATTTGAACCATCAAAACGTACTACGGTTATTGTAACTGTAGATTTTTTTTTTTTTTTAAGTTCTTTTTCTACTGCAAAACCGTTCCATTAGTCGATCATTTTAGATCGGAGAAACACGCGGCGATCGATCCGTTAATAAAAATAAAATAATAATAATAATTTGTCGACTCGGATCGCGTTTTGTTGTTCGATCGCACGACTGGTTTTATTTATTTATTTTTTTTTTTTTGTGCATTTTCTCGTCAACGGCTCTTGATGGATGGTTTTTATTTTTGAAAATTGTTTCGGCCATTCGTATTCTGGAGTTGTTCTGTAACAGACGTTTAACATCAAAGGTCGACCGTCGGTATTCTCGCATAAATTAATGTTGCCTTTCCTAAGATTAAAAAAAAAAAAAAATCTCGAATAGTTTATAGTATTCACATAAACGGTACGCGTAGAGTTGTTAAAAATCTATGCATATTTAAAATTTTTTATTTTTTTTTATTATTATAATAATAAATACACAATCTATACTACTTAGTATAGAAAGTATACGTGAAAAGAGACTGAGAAAAACATGATATGCATGATTCCACCAGAGTGACTCTTTGAATTTAAAACTTTTAACATTTTTTTTCTTTTTTTTTTTTTTTTTCGGCAGTTTTATTCTTAAGGGAAATCGATTTTTTTTCTTTCTTCGGAAACACATTTAAAATAATATATTCGTTTTCAGATCCCGACGGTTGTGGGGGTGTTGCCAACGATGTGGAAAGTTCTCAAGAAATTGAAACTTTTGCTATGGAAGAATCTGCTGATACAGACGAGACATCCCATCCAGTCGTTCATTGAACTACTTTTGCCGGCCATCATGGCGTGCATAATGGTCGCGTTCAGGTCTTGGGTGGAACCGGTCGAGTTCAACACCGTCACCAGATACGAACCTTTTAGTTTGTCCGTGCCGCCCGTCATTGCCAATTACAAGCACGAGTGAGTGCACGGACACCTATTTCTATTGTCATAGGACAGTATAACTCGGTATACTTTTCGAACGTAAACTAACATTTTATTGCTCGTGTTCACTTCATACGAAAATACGAGAGCTCCAAACCGCTTGGATTGCCGAAGCCGTGTTGAATTCAACAATCAAAATGTTTCCGTTTCGATTTATTGTTCATTTAGTGTGCACTATTTTGAATTATGGCACTATTATCTGACTATCCTAACCTTTTTTTTTTTTTTTTTTTGGAGATATCACAACCTACGGGAGAAACTCTACCCGACAGGGCAATCCTTCTCCCGTAGGCGCATCGTTTATTAAAGAAACAAATTCTTGGACATTGTATGTTTTTACTTGCCAAAGCTTACAAACTAGTGGTCTCAATTCTACGGTTTATATTTACAATTTACAGCTTACAATAGTATATACACGAAATTTACAACTTAGTTTTAGTTTTATAGCCTAACTGCTGCTCTCTGGCGTTGGCGCTCCTCTTGCTCTCTCGTCTCCAGCACCCCTTCGATGAACTGAATCGTCGTTTCCCAGTTCGTCGGGCTCTCCAGCATTGTTTTCACCGCCGTTTCCGGGTTGAAGGCGTAGCCGTTGTTCGCCTCCAGCTCCCTCCGTTGCCTCCACCGTCGGTCGCAGTGGAAGAAGGCGTGGTCCGGGTCGTCCACGGGGGCCTGGCGGTTGTGGCACTCCGGGGTGCCCAGCCTCCCGATCCTATGTCGGTACTGGCCGAAGCAGCCGTGACCCGATAGGAATTGACCTAGGTGGTAGATGGTGTTGCCAAACTTTCTGGACACCCAAGGCGCCACCTTCGGGATCGGTCTTCGGGTCCAGGCACCGGTCTCGGCCCGGTCCCACTCCTCCTGCCACTTCCGCAGCGTTTCCACCCTGGTCTCCTGCGCCGTCAGGAGCTGCTGTCCGTCCCTCTTCGCGCTGTACGCGGCTGCGCGCTCCGCCGCCTGGAGGTGCGCCAGCACTACGCTCGCCGCCAGCTATCCTAACCTAACCTAACCTAACCTTACAATAATGGATTAAACTACATTAGAGAACGTTAGTTATAAGTTCTTATACGTTTTCTAGCTTTTAAGTGCAATATACCTTAAACTCCCCTTATTCGTCCTACTACAATCCTTTACTTACTTGCCTAAATCTGGTTCTTTGCGTTTTTTCGACGGGACGGGACACTTAATATTTTATACGACTTTCGCGGGACACAGCCGTAAAATAAATCATAATTTATATACATTTTTAAATTTTATAATATATTTAAAAAAATAAAGAAAGTTTAAAAAAATTTAACAATTTGAAACTGAATACTTTGTTTGAGATATTTGAGCCTGATGACTTTTGCAAATATTTTTTTAATATCCGGCCGTATGTAAGATATTGCTACTCTCTTTTACTCTTCTATATTTGTCAGCCTTTCTCGTTTCTTTGTCGTCATATTCGTCAATGATGAAAATCCAAGCTCACACAATTATAATGTTGAAAATTGTAATCAAATATTAATTGCTTTTTCAGAAATTATTTTAAATTCGGTTTGAACGGAAATCCAAAATTCTTCTACTGTTTTATCGGAAAATTTTATTTTGAGACTGCGATCCGTTGATTGCGTTATGAATTCTTCCTCTTCTACTAACGTAAATTCATAACTTGACGTGTTGATGGCAGAAAACGAATTTCGCATCCAATCATACTTTGCAATGTTCAATTCAGGAAAGTATTTCGTGATTTTTTCTTCTAATAATGCTAAACGTTCTGTTAGAATATGAATCATTTCATTGTTATTTTGAACTGAGGGAAACACGAGGTCTACTGAAATTCTTTGAACTATACGCGTTCTCCAAATGGACATATTTTTATTTTAAATGTTAATAGTTTATCCGTGGATGTTATAGTATTTTTGTTTTTATTTTGCATACCAGCATTTACGCTATTTAAATAATTGAAGTTATAGCCAGCTAAACATGCCATTTTAATACGCCAATTATCATCTGTAAGAACAGATATAAAAATATGGTTACCTTCGTTTTGAAAAAAACGTTAACGATTCATTAGTTAAGTTGCAGAATTCGAGTTAGAACGTTACCTTGCGATAATCATCTTACTTCATAATCTAAAAGTGAAGATACGTGCTGAGCTTCCATTGATTCGTACAGTTCTTTAAATAGGCGTAATTGTAATGGACACAATTTTATGTAGTTAACTCACGCTTACGAATTGATTTAATGCGATAGGTTAATGTTTTAGAAATAATTGATTCTCGGTGTAAAAAACAACGTGTAGATATGATATTAGGATTTTTTTTTTTTTCGCAAAAGTAGTAAATCCTTTAATAGTACCAACCATTGAAGGAGCTCCGTCGGAACAGATTCCTACACATTGGTTGGATGTTAAATTTATTTAAATATTTTACGAAATTGTGTCAAAAACATGCTGTCCTGTTGTGCGTTCGGTAAATTGTTTACAGCATAAAAATGTATTCACTATATCGTTTTCATCAATGAAACGAACGAATCCTAGTACGTGAACCGCAGATTCAGACTTGATTTATATTTCATTTATAAGTTACTAAATGGCCATATTGATTGCCCTTACTTTCCAATCTTTCTCCACTTGCACCCGTTCAATGAACCTATTTTATTTAAAATCACAAACTACTAATTATACTACTAACTCAACATCTATCATCGTTAAGAATTATGAACGTTGTAAATATTTTTAAAAAAAAAAACAAAAAAAACTTGATCCGTTCTGTTCAATTTCTTTTCGTTAATTTAAAAATCATATTTCTACAAATCTAGTTTCTCATAGCTAAAATATTATTCGTTTTAGTTCTGTTAAATTTATTCTTTTTATCGTTGGTAAATGTATTTAATATACTCGTGTATGTAAAATTGGGTCCAAACCCGTTAGATATTTCAATAAATAATAAATATATATAAATATCGTCGATATAAATGTCATCGGGAAAAATATTATATTTGCCTGTATCACGAAGTATTTCACTCGCTGGTTCGTCAACGGTAAAATTTGGCAGATATACTTTGGCCGTGTTGCGTATGCACCCACCTTGCCGTCGAAACTCGCAAGTGTCGATAGATAAAGCCAAAACAAATAAACGTACAATCTTATAGTATTATTGGTAATTTTCAACACTTACTACATACTCAATATTGTTTTGTTTACTCGTCTAATTGAGATTATGATTGAGTTAATGGTCTCGACGATTCGCAACACTAGTGTGACGGAGCGGTGTGCCAGAGTTTTGAATTTTCTAAGCAGGTTTTGAACAGGAAATAATTCTATGGAGGGGGGGGGAAACAACAATTTGGCCAACGTTTTGTGAAAAAAAAAAAAAAATAATAAAAAAACAAATACCACAATAATCCATCCTCTCTCAACAGCTTTCAACTCTCGGGATTTCCAAATCGTCTTCTATCACGTTAATCCGTCATCCATCATTTCCCGGGCCTTCCTCTAGGTATTCTTTCTCGAGGTTCACCTCTACTGATTACCATTGCATTCTTTAGCCCTTTGTATTTTTCTTTTGGTGCCGACCAAATATCATATCGCACAGCTCTCGGTAATATAATAATAATAATAATAATAATAATAATAATAAAAACAACTTCGGTTACAGATGGACCATAGCCTGGGCACCGTACAATCCACAATTGGAAAACGTCATGAGCGACTCGTTTTCGCTCACGCCGAATGTGAAATGTAAGTCGTCCGGTTAAATGCAATAATATTTTATTGTGTTTTATTCATAATTTCCGTGATCGTTTTTCCGGGGCCTACAGTGCAATCGTTTGAAAACGCCGAGGCGATGGAAAGTCATCTGGTCCGCGAAAAGAACATGGACACGTATCTGGTCGGCGTCGATTTCGAGAGTGACACGACGTCTCCTAACGACATGTTACTAAAAACAATTACCGTGAGTTGGAGCGTAAATACTAGAAAATAAGTTATCGTTTAATATTTTATTTATGCGTTAATTGTACCATTATAAAAAAGCACAAATATTAATTCTAGATTCTAATAACCCTGTAAATACCATATCCCGGTAGTGATATTTTATCGTAACGACAACGGGTGTAACCAGCGGCGTGGTTTCCCAAATGCGACTACTAAGTCTAAACGAATATCTGAAATTGTCGGAGACTCCCTCTATAATGATCGCCTCCGTTCCCTGAACATTTTGGATATTTGTGTAATACTTTGCTTAAGGTTTGTAATGTTCACGCGACGATTCAAGGGTGAAGGGGGAAGTGGGTCGAGAGGGTTCGGCCCCCGCCGCCGTTGGACTGCCATGGCGCCCAGGTCGGGTTAGGTATATATTTTTTTTTTTTTTTTTTTAAAGTTGCGTTTTATAATCGGTCCGTCGAAATCTAAAACACTAACAATACTCGTGCTTCATATTTACTACGAGTACTTTCACATGATTTGCATACGTTCAATATTTGTATATGCATATAGGTATTTCGTTTCGAAAAGCATAATCTGTTTACGTTTACGTTAAAAACAAATCTCGTAGTATGCTCGAGTAATTACTTATTAACATGGTTTGCGTATTGTAATACAATATGATAACGTGTATCTTTCAAAAACACAACACGTTAGGTAAATGTGAAATCACAATCAAGTTAAAACGTGCGTTTTTTTTTTACATCAAACGGGGGGGGGGGGCAAATTGTAATCGTACATTTCGTACATTTTAGATTATACGAACCGGCACGCTCCGCACGGTGCACCGGCTGTTGTTGGTGGGAAGTTGGGAATGTTGGGTTTAGAGGTAAATGTAATTCATATATCTGTATCCCGCGATAAATCGTTGTCGACGAAAAACGATTCTGAGCCAAGTTCATTTAATCATATTTTGAAATATCGTCATTTTTACGATTTTCATCAAAAATGTCAAACTTTCATCGACTATAAAAAAAAATCATTATATAACGCTGAACTTTTTTTTGTCGACTATTCGTGTCGAATTTTCGTGCAATTGTTGGTTCGGCTAAATCAATTTTATCTACAACTAAAACCGAATAAAAACTAAAAATACACGATCGTTTCAAATGCCAAATAAATACGTAGTTCAAAACCACTAGAATGTTTCGAAATGTATTTTTCCACGTTTAGAAATGGCTAATATTAATATGCCGTAAAAATTTCAGATCTCTACGATTATTTTTAACCGAGTTCTGCAACAAAAAAAAAAAAAAAAAAAAATGAAACCGTTATTGTCGTAAATTTTCCCGTTTTTCCTACCTTTTTTTTTCTCCGATTATTTAAAAAAAATCTGCATTCCCTGTACAATATACAGCGGAACGTCGAAAATTCACGATGCGATTTGTTCGACTTATCGAGGTTTTCGACTTGTTGAGGTTTTCGAATAATAAGTTTTTATTTGAGTTTTTCAAATTTATCTTGGTTTTTTTTTTTTTTTTATCATCCCGTATGAATCGCAGTGTATATTATTAATAAATTTGCTAAAGAAAAATCTAGTATTACAACCCGACGAGAAATAATTTAAACCACTAAACCAACACACACACACACACACACACGTGTGGGTTGTCTACGTCGACAAACGCGGATATTGGATTGACGCGTTCCCGTTGCGCAGGTACGGCTGAGGTATCCGTGCAATCTGAGGGTGACGAAAAAGAGTATGATGAGCTTCGACACGGTCCAAGCGAACTGGCGGACATATCTGAAATTTCCGCTGTACCAGACGTACGGGCCGCGGCAAAACGAGGAAAACGACGGCGGCGAACCCGGTGAGTCCTGGGCCCCGGATTCGTATTTATCGGTTTACAGCAATGCGTTTTGCCGTGCAGGTTATCGGTCGGAATCGTTTTTGTACGTGCAAAACCAAATATCCAGAGGTCTGATACGGCACTGGGCGCCCGGCGAGTACGTCCCGGCAATCGACATGCAGCGGTTCCCGTATCCCAAGTACGTGGACGACCCGCTGTTGCCGGGCATCACGTCGTTCGTGTCCACGGTGATATTGCTCAGTTACATCTACACGGCCATCAACACCATCAAAGTGATTTCGGCGGAAAAAGAAACGAAAATGAAGGTATAATAGAGCCTACTATACCGATTAAATCATTACTGTAACAGGTACCGTGATCGAAACTACCGGCAGTTTCGGGGGCGGCGGTACGAGAAAACCCCTCTTTTTTTAGAACATTAAACACATTTATAAAAAAAAAAAAATACCCACATACGTCCAATCGCGGACCGGCCGCTGTTGTAGACGGGAAGACGGGGAGGTTGGATACGTGTGGTACAGGGGTATTTAGTTAATATCTGATCAATCGTAAATACACGAAACACGATTCTGCACAATGTTCGGTTACCCTTTTTCCCGCGTTCGTTCCGTTTATTAAGAAAACTACAACAACAACAACAATGAAAATAACATCGTCCATTCAAAATTAAAATATTCTACACGTGAAAATCTGAATATGATTACCGGTAGAAAAGTTGTTTACAGACAGACAAAAGAAACAAACACAAAAATCATAGTAAAACCAAAAATTCGATTTTTCCGATACTCGATCCTTAAAATTATTATTATTGTCGTTATAAATTACTCGGTTTTTTTATTATTTTTTATTCAGGAGGCCATGATGCTTATGGGACTGGAAAACTGGTTGCACACCACCGCGTGGTACATGAAGAGCTTGATCGTGTGGGCGGTACCGATGCTGATTTTAGTGTTTTTTATCACGTACAAATGGCCGACGGGTGCGGTTTTCCAATACTCCGATCCGACAGTGCTGATTGCCATATTGGGATTGTACGTGTTGGCCAGCATATCGTTTTGCTTCCTGATATCTGCGTGCTTCAAAAAAGGTAAGAAAAATAATATTCCAAAATAATTAGAGAACGGCAAATAGCGAAAAGAGCGAACCACGTGGCGCATGACCTGTAACTAATCGGCCATCGGGTCTCTGCACTAGTCGACGGTTTAGACGTCTAACAGGGTCGCCCAGTAGTATAGTGGAAGAACAAAACTGGGACACGCGGGGTATTTCGGGAGTTATTAAAACGGAAGATTAGCCCGTTTATAGACGGTAATGGAGACATTTTTAACTATAGAGGAATGGAGTAGTAATTGTGGCAGGCGATTGGACATGTAAAACGCCGGGTATTTTCCACATGCATTAACTACGAAACGTTCGTATACGAAGTTGACATATTTGAAGTAATAGCTGCCCCCCCCCCCGGGGAAACTTTTGTATTGAAAACACGAAAACTTTAACGATATTACAGTGGAAATGATTAATAATAAGCAATGAACGATGAACAATTGCTGGATGACAACCTAACTGGTCTTGTCAATAAGCAAATTTAACAGAAACGATTATAACACAACAGCCCACAACGTACGAATAATACCGAACATAAATTGTAAATATTATTGTGTCGACAAGTAAAACATTTCAAAGGCAAAATAAAGTCGACCGTGTACCACACACGACATAATCGAAATTTGGTTTAGATTTCGTTCTAAACGGTGGAACGCCCGTCGCGATTCTAACGTTGTATTAATTCAATATCTGTGTAAAATTTAATACAGTTTATTCATTTATAAATATTATTTGATATTCATTGTTGCTTAAATTACGTATTCACAATATTAAAACACATCGATGTGGAATTTAAATATCGCGATACGATATCGAGAGCATAAGAACGATAATCGATAATTCAAAATATATATATCGCATTCGTTCGTTTTCGATAGTTGTACAGTACCTATCGAATATTGTTTTCTAACACAGTCTATAACAATCCGTACGGTTTATTCGTGTGTTGTGCGTAATTGACTGGTTAGTTTTAGAAAATTGAATTTTCAGCCAACACGGCGGCCACCGTAGGCGGCGTCTTGTGGTTCGGCACCTACGCCCCGTTCATGATCTTCCAGCCCAAGTACTCGTCCATGACCAACCGGGAGATCTTGTCGTCGACCTTGTTCCCGAACACGGCTTTGGGATACATATTCCAGAGTCTCATCATGTTCGAGGGGGTCGGTACCGGGCTGACGTGGAAAAACATTTCGGTCACGGTGTCGCCGGACGACAAGATGTGCATCGCCGACATCATGAGAATGTTGGTGTTCGACTCCGTAATCTATCTGCTGGCCGCCGTATACATGGAAACCGCATTCCCGAAAAATAGCGGATTCCGTCCGCCGTGGTATTTCCCGATATTGGTGAGACGATTTTAATTTTCATCTCGTCCCTCAATCATAACTTACCTATAATTTTCGCCATATTGCTACAGCCGTCGTTCTGGTTCGGGCAGAAGGCCAACCCGAAGAGCGTCGCCGAAAAATCCGGCATCCAGATCCGGTCGCTCAGCAAGTGTTTCACGCCCGGAAAACACGTCGTCAACAAACTCTCGGTGGACATGCACCCGAACCAAATAACAGTGTTGCTGGGCCACAACGGCGCCGGAAAGTCCACCACCATGTCCATGTTGACCGGACTGGTGAGTCCCACGTCCGGCACGGCGTTTATTGAAGGTTACGACATCAAAACCCAGATGAAAACCATCCGGAGTTCTCTGGGCCTGTGTCCGCAGTACAATTTGCTCATACCGGACTTGACCGTCCGGGAACATTTGTACTTTTTCGGATTGGTCAGTATTCGTGCACTATACACTGCCTATGGTAGCCGTAGAAAAATCGCGCGGTATATCGAATATAAATTTACCGTTACAGTTAAAAGATTTGAACGATAAGGATTTGAAACAGGAAATCGACAGCTATACGACGAAATTCGAACTGGAACAGATGATCAACACGAGGTCCAAACATCTTAGCGGCGGTATGATGAGAAAACTGTCGGTGGCCGTCGCCTTGATCGGTAAATCCAAAGTACGTAATTCCGAGGTCGGCGATTTTGCGGCCGTATAAAATATTGTCTTGGGCGTCGTTGCAGGTGGTGCTGATGGACGAGCCTACGGCGGGAATGGACCCGGCTGCCAGGCGTACCGTGTGGAACATTTTGCAATCCGAACGGCAAGGGCGGACGATCGTGATGACTACGCATTTAATGGACGAAGCGGATCTGTTGGGCGACCGTGTGGCCATAATGAAAGCCGGTACTCTGTGCTGTGTTGGAACGCCGTTTTCTCTGAAAAAAGAATACGGTAATATCACGTTCGTTGTCCATGACACCGTTACGGCGGTCATTCGTAATGTAACGAATACGATTTTCAGGCGGCGGTTATTCCCTGACTATGGTAAAAGACGTGATCGGGTTCAATTTGAGCAGAGTTACGAATTTCGTCGGGAAATTCTATCCGAATCTGATGCCCAAAAAATTGAGCACAGTCGAGGTCACGTTTCAGATAGAGGACTCGTCGTTGTTTCCGGATTTGCTCGACGCGTTGGAGCAAAACAGTGAGGAGTTGGGAATCAAAGAATACGGTATTACGTTGACTACTTTACAGGACGTGTTCATGCGGTAGGTTTTTGATTTTAAATCGATAACATAATTTGCACGATTGGTTTTTTTTTTGTTCGTTTTCATTGAGTAATTATTACGTTTATAGAGTTGGTCAAGAGAATAAGAAGAAATTGTCGGATTTCCAGAAGACCGCGATTCAGCGAAAAATGTTTGATTTCAAAAACAGCTTTAATACGTGTTTGTACAACGTGGAGGACGACACGGCCCGTTTAAAACCCAAAAGTAATACGATCAGTTAATAATAATTACCGGCGTTGTGTTATAAATATTTTATCGTCTTCAACGATCAATAATCGTTTTTATACAGGAGCTAAAGGGTTCGCGTTGTTAATAATTCAGGCCTGTGCGATTTTTAAAAAAAAATACTTACAGTCATACCGTTCGTTAATCATGCATTCCCTGCAAATCGTATTGACGATGTTTTTCATATTGCTAGCGATATTTGTGGTGGACTCTTGGCAGGGTATGAAAGACTTACCGGCCCTAGTCGCCACCTTGAAGGTAATGATCACAATAATACAACACGATTTGTACGTTCTCGTTTTTATGGCGATGGCGGATTTACGTGCAACAACTTTATTTCAGAACTTTTGGGAGCCTGTGACTACCGTTATGCTGTCCACGAAAGACGCGAGGATCGGTGAATTTTACGAATCGTACAAAAACTCCTGCGCACCTAACCCGGTAGAGGACTTGAGTTACCAAAGCAATCGTAGTTTTTTCGAAGACTTTCTGTTGCGCATAGTAGGTAGTTGCGCGATTTATCGTCCGGGCCGTATTTAAAAAAAAAAAAACATGCATTATTTTTGATAGGCCGCCGACAAAATATCGCCGTTTACACAGAAGTACATTGTGGGCGCGATTTTCGACGAAGGCAGAATCACGGCGTTTTTCAACAACCAGCCGTACCACGGATCGATGGTGGCTTTGAACATGGCCAACAATGCGATTCTGAAAGGTTACAAAGGCGATGATTACGAGATAAATGTGGTGAATTTCCCGTTGCCCTACCAAGGAGAGGACAAGGTTAGTGGTGATTATTGTGTACGAATCGAATTCATCGGCACCGCCGTTTATTCCCCAGCTAGTTAAACTGACCGGCGGCAGTAATCTGGGCTATCAGTTGGCGTTCAACTGTGCCATTTCGCAGGCGTTCGTGTGCGCCATTTACGTGTTGTTTGCGGTTATGGAACGGCACAGCGGCGCCAAACACATGCAACAGATCGCCGGTGTCAAACCGCTGGCCTATTGGGGCGCCTCGCTGCTGTGGGATTGGATAAGTTACACGCCGGTCCTCTTGTCCATTATGGTCATGGTCTACTGGCACGGAGACCCCGGATACTCGGAATGGAATCAAATGAGTGAGTGATGAACAGAGATAGAGTCTATCGATGACTTTTCCATTTCGATTAGCTATTCATCTTAATATACTTACCTTGGCTAAAAACTTGTTTCGTGATTCATATGCATTCAGAATAAATTTCGTTTTTCAATTGTTAGGTATTTGTACCGATAAATACGTATTTTTGTTTATTTTTTTTTTTTTTTTTGTTTTCTGTAATTTTTGGTAATTTTTTAAATAATTAACATCTCTTAGTGACAAATATAATAAGTTCTACGATAATATTCGTGTTCTCACAGAAATCCTGATCGTTCTGTTGGCGGCTTTCTCGTGGGCGACACTACCTCTGATGAGTCTGCTCTCATTCCTGTTCAAAAATCCGTCTACCGGCTTCACCAGAATATCAATGTTTAGCGTGATGACTGGTCAGTGAAAAACAAAATTGAATATACATTATATACTGAACATTTTTTTTTTATTATTATTGTCGTTTCGCATACCGCAGGTTCCATGTGCTTCATGGTAGTGTTGATCTTGAATATGCCACCCCTGTGCCTAAACGACCATTCACGAACGATCGACAGCGTGATGATCAATTTCCCGCATTACGCGCTGGCCAGCGGCTTGAAGAACATATACTCATCGTACGATTATAACCAAATATGTGATTTCAGAAAGAACCGTAAGTTGACCATAGAGAAATTATATTGTGCTATGGAATTATTCGTTTATTTATGATGAATTCTGGCTGTAGCAATTTGTTTGGGGTGGGATGGCGATCAAATGTCGTGGAAGAGTCCCGGGATCGGAAGAAACTTGGCATACCTGTTCTGGTTGGGATTGGCGGGCGTTTTTCTTCTGTTGCTCAGCGAATACCTGAAGTACTGGGCCATGAAAATACAATCAGTTTTTTCGAACATTTCCACGGGCGATTTGTTGATAGAGTCCTGTAACTACGACATGAACTGTTACGAATCGGACGTCGCTCACGAGAAGCAAACCGTGAACAATAACGTTCCGCAAAACTACTGTCTGTATCTCAAGTGAGTACAAATTGATCGGTTTTTTAAAAATTGTTTTTTTGTTTTTACTCGATATCATTTTGACAGCAACGTCTGGAAGAAATACAGAAACAAGGTGGCCGTGAAAGGATTGAACCTCGCCCTGAAATCCAACGAGTGTTTCGGTCTGTTGGGTTCGAACGGAGCCGGCAAAACGACCACGTTCAAAATGCTAACGGGAAATATCAAAAACACCACAGGCGAAATTTACGTGTGCGGCATCAACGTCAATAACGACCGTGAAAAGGTAACCGACCCCCGTCAATTTACTCGTGGGCCCGAAAATTTGCAATTTTTTGGTGTATACTTTCAGATCCACGAAGTTGGCGGTTACTGTCCGCAGTTCGACGGACTCATCGAAGAGTTGACCGGCTACGAGACACTGCATTTTTTCTGTAGACTCAGAGGCATGTCGCACGAGGAAGCTTCTACGGTCCCATTTCAATTGGCATCGAGATTGGCATTTACCACTCACATGAACTCGCAAGCGAAAAATTACAGGTAGTGCGCCAACATAACGATAATTAGCTACACGTGAGCAAAACCGCCTCTTACACACCACACCGGTACTGTTTGCGTATCTCATTGCCATTTATACTTCGTTCTCGTGTTTATAATTTGTCCACGGTCAATAGAATTAAATGCTTACCACGCGTATACCTTGACATATCATCTGGAACTATGTAAACCTTTCAACATTAATCGTTGTGTTTGCATAGTGGCGGAAATAAGAGGAAACTCAGCACGGCTATAGCCATGATCGGCGACCCGAGTGTACTGTTTTTAGACGAGCCTACTTCCGGTCTGGACCCCGCCGCCCGGAAACACTTATGGGACACCGTGAGCGAGGAGAGGGATCGCGGTAAATGCATTTTCATCACATCTCACAGGTAACAGTACATTGTACTTTTCGATCAATTTTTTATTATAATATTATATTCCGTTTTTGTCGACAGCCTCGAAGAATGCGAAGCTCTATGCACCCGTCTGGCCGTAATGGTGGACGGCAGCCTCTGTTGCATAGGTTCGGTACAGCATCTGAAGAACAAGTTTTCGGTCGGCTATCAGTTGCACATCAAATTCCACCCGGACAACTACAAGAGTGCCAAAAATTACGTGCTCAAAACGTTTGTCGGTAAGCATTATGATTTTATTTAACGGTAACACTAAAGTAATACACGACTCGGTAAATCATTCTGATAAAATGTTCGTTTTCAGGCGCCGACCTGCGTGAAGAATTCGAAATCACGGCGCTGTTCCAGGTTCCCAAAAAATATTCGTGTTCGTACGCTTTCGCCCGAATGGAACAAGCCAAAAAAGAATGTTTGATTGATGATTACGCGGTGATGCAGACTAGTTTGGAACAGGTACAGAATTTTGCGTGTTCAGTTTTTATTGAATATTCCTCGGAAGTAGAGTTGTCTCTACAATTGCACTGTATCTGTATAAATATTTGTTAATGTATAAAGATCATTTTCTCGTTTTTTTTTTTTGGACACTTCTAGTGGCTTTCTCTAGACCAGGGGTAGCCAACCCAAATAATCTTGTGGGCCACTTTATAATTTACAAACATAAATAATATAATAATTTTTTTTATATTTAGTGGGATAGATTTGTTTCTCAACGCGTTTGCTAAGCTCTTGCAAGTCTATAGAAATGCTTGTGTTTGCACATCGTAATTGATGCTGCAGGTTATCATCTGTTAGGTTTGAGCGTGATTTATCTTTGGCGAATTTCATTTTCGAAAAAAAAACAGTTGTATGTCGATCCAAAAGCACTCACAACCTTTTGCGCCAGATTTCTCAAATTGGAAATTTTTTCTTTATATTAATGTTATAAAAATTTATTTTTGAATTTGATGTTTTAAAAATGTGTTTTAATTCATTTTTGCATTGTAAGTTCAATGAGTTCCATTTGATGATATTCTGGGGCCAACTCGACAACAGTATGAAAAGGAGATGAATAAATATAAAAAATGTTCTTGTATTTTTCTGAATAAGTGAAACGACTCTCAAAAGTAGCTATAATTACTATCTAGTACTTATCAATTTTAACCTTGAATGATTCATTTATTCCACGAACGTATATTACAAGTTGAGCTGTATCTGAAATATCTGTACTATCGTCAAGTGCTAAGAAAAACTATTTGAAATCTCGAATTCAATCGCGTAGTTTTACAATAATTTCATTAATTCGACGACACACTGTTTGTCGGGATAGACTTATATTCGAAAACAGTTTATTTGTATCAAGTAATATATCCATTGCTACTGCTTCCAAACATTCTTTCATAAATTCACCATCTAAAAATTCTTTTTGCAATCAAAAACAACACAGAATAGCTTGCTTTAACAATATTGGATGGTTGCTGTAATACTGAACTAAACATTTTTTGTTGAGTTTTTAATTTTGATTTAAATTCCTTGAGCTTCGATCGTTTGACTTCATTATAATCATTATGGTTTTTTCCATAATGCCTTTTAACGTTATATTCCTTAATTACAGCGACTCTGTCTCGGCAAATTAAACACATTATTTTTGTGTGTTTGAATTATAAAGAAGTACTTTTCTTCCCACTCCTCACTGTACTTTCTATTTTCGTCCACTATTTTTCGTTTCTTTGATACACTCATACTTAAAATTGCTAAGAACCATCTTTTGTCGCAAAAAGATTGTTACTCACCAAAATAATTCTCCCGCAGTTACAACATACACAATTAAATCGGAAAACAAATTTTCACTGAAATTGATACTGTGCGCACTTCGACAGTCACGGGCAAATTATGACTGTTACTGGCCACGTTTTATTTTAACAATATAATTTGCTATGAGCTGGTGATCTACTCTGGTCTATAGGTTGTTTTCAAATTAGATTAGAATTATTATTTTTGTTGTGATTACGTTGTTATTAATACGGGCATCGCGTTGGGCGGGCATTCCAGAATATTCTATTGGCACAAAAGTAAAATTTTCTTTGCAAATGTGTGATAAATCTCGCGGGCCGCAAAAATGTCCAAGGTGAGCCGCGGGTTGGCCATCCCTGTTCTAGACCAATAAAGCTCAAACTTGAGAACTAGAATTGTTTTCTAGACAGATTTAAGTAATATTTAAGAGTTGTGTTTTGTTTCAATATGAATTTCTCCAATAACAGCGTGTTGTTAGGGGAGTACGTTTAGTTGTAATATTATAGTATTCGGTCGGTTATTTATTGTTGTAAGGAATATGTCTATAGTATAAAATAGGTGAGAGAAAATTTGACTCTAGTAACGGAGCTGTAATTCTCACGTGGGGTCTTTTCCCGTTCACTTGATATGCTATCAAACTGACACTGGCTTGATGATTTTTTTTTTTTTTTTCAGGTGTTTTTGAGCTTTACGAAAAACCGTCAACAAGTGGCTTAAACTACATGGCGGCTCGTTGACGTGTATATATTATTAAAATATATATAACTAAAGAAAATGTATATGTAAGTATAAGAGTGCCACGACTAGGGAATGGAATATTTTTTAATTTATCGGTACTGGTTCTCTGAAAATAAAATAATTGTTCCAGTTCGATTGCGGTTTTTCGTTAAAAAAAAAATAATCAAGGTATCGGTTCCTGATATCAGTAAAATACAATGTCATTTATTACCGAGTGAATAATACCATCCGTTAATGTAGAATAATATTATAGTAGAAAACAAAATATTATTTTATTTGTATATAAATTATAATAATAATACTAATAGCATAACTAAAATTGATAAAATAAGTAACAATAATGAACATTTTCTTAACTTTAAACTAATTTTTCGATAAGATTTAAGAAAAATTGCAATAAATCTGTACTTATATTGATAATATATGTAGCTATGTTATAGAATAGTTATTAGTTATGAATTACTTAATTATTTCTATTACCACTGTATAGCAGTGGTTTCTGAAGTGTGCACCACGCCGTCGACCTCATATTTTTGGTCGAAAAACACATACGGTTAAAGGAACAGGAATTTCAAACCTCCTTGGAATGTATGGTTTTCCTATTATGAAATAATGGGATATATAAATCCTAGAAACTTGTTTCCGGCGGGTATGATAATCTTAGTGTAATTATATCCTCGGCACATGAATTTAGGGTGATATATATATCCTAGTATAATCGCCATTAAAAAAACTCCGAAATTTAAATGCAGACGTTTGTAAACGTGTTGAAAAACAAACCGAAACTGGTGATAATAACCCTGATGGTACCTCTATTACAGATTTTTTGTGATTGTGATGATGAATAGTAAAAGTAAAAAAAAAAAAAAAAAATTGTATTCATAAACATAATGTTAATAAATACCTAATTATGATTAAAAAAAAAAAAAAAATAATAATATTATTTTTTTAAAAATTATTTCACGGCTCCCCGCCTAAATCACTCTGAACTAGCCCCAAAGTAATGATAATGTATAAAGAAAAAACTAATAAAATCATAAAACTTTGAAACAATGTAACCCTTAACACCATAAATGTGTCCGTTTTCCTTCAAAAAAATATACCACCAATACGGTCGACAAATGCAACACAAAGAAGATATTTTGTCATTTTTTTGATTTGAACAAGATTTTTGTTAGAAAATAGTTTTGGCGCGCTAGAGATGTCGATTCCATCCCACTGTGCGCCGTCTACATAGCAACAGGTGTGCGTGATCGAACAGCCTCCCCCCCTCGAGCACGAATTGTTGACGTCTGCTTTTGGTCTCCTGGTATTTTCGAATATTCCTTAAAACTAAAACATTTTAAGGAATCGTAATAAATGGCCATATTTCGGTTGTTGTTTAACCCCTTGAATAACTTTAAAAAAAAAAAAAATTAGAAAACTTATTTTTTTTTTATTGAATTCATATTGTCCTTTATTATCATATAACAAAAAAAAAAAACATAAAAAATTCTTTTCAAAACTCACAAGCACTCAAAAAAATGGTGGTTAAAACATATAACCACCACGGCTCTTCTAGCGATATTAAATTATAAATAATTATAAGTATACAAATGTAATTACAAGTTTATTATTTTGTGTGAAAAGTTGCAAATCGCTTTTCCAAAGGTATGAGGTGATTTTCCTCTTGGAGATGTAAATGGAATGCCAACAAGACTAGCAACTTCTGCTAATCGGAAATCCTTCAAAGGAATTGGTTTTCCTTGGCTTTTTATTTTAAATAATAAATAAGAACTAGTGACAGAAACATCTAAAAAGTGAAAGAATATTCTACGTCAACATTTTTTGCTCTTTCTATCGATTTCATAGTATGATTTCATCATATCAGCATAATCGACACCCCCATATGTTTATCGTAGTCTTTCACCAGTTTAGGACATGTTAGGGTGGTCGATTATCGTAGCTAGCTAAGGTCGTCAATATTTATTTTGTCATTGATCGTAGATTCGCAGTGGTATAAAATTGTAACCACCTACAGATTCCAAAAATAATATAAAATGAATACATTTTCGGTAAAATGAATTGTATAATTATATAATACGCATACTTGTAAGTATAAAAACGTTCGGTGAAACTCAATTCATTAGAAAATCTAACAGTAAATGACAAAATTTTAACGAAAATTTACGAGGAAAAAATTGATTAACATTGATAACATAATAATAACGGATTCGGATCAGTAATGTAGTTTTAGAGCGAATTTTTTATTTATTTTTTCGGCTATAGAGTGACCAACTGTACCGGTTAATGGTGGTTTCAATAGAATACCACCACTACGAAAAGGGCAAAAAAAAAAAAAAAAAAATACAAAAAGGTGGTTTCAATAACACACCACTACGACTGAACGGGTTAACGTACGCGGATGGAATCCTCGCTAGTCTATATATCTATATATATAGGACTGTTACGCGGGCATTACATATTAAAAACGTAACCCTTCTTCCGATTTCAGGGAAACACATTTCCAAATAATATTATTATGATGATTGTCTCGCATGTAACTAAATCTTGAAAAGTGTAATAATTTTAAAAAAAACGCGGATTTTGTATAACTCTATACAAAAAGTATGGGAAATATTAGAAAACTCAGATGCTCATACAAGAAAACTATGATGAATAAAATCGTTTTATTTTGGCAAGTAATAGGTAATGAGTACCGTAAAGAACCTATTTAATTAAAAAATTCCGGTACTTTATTTAGCTGAATAAATGTTTCGGTTACGGTTCTTAATATTTTTAAGGTTTCCGTACTAGAACCGGGTCTTTTCGGTTAGACCCCAGTCCCCCTGGCCACGACCGCTACCCACCCAACGAATCCGCACAAAATCGTACGGAAATTTCGGTGGAATTGTCATGGGAAACCAGTCCCGACAGTCACAACTGGTACCCGTATAGTGTATGGAAAACGAGATGATAATACATTTATTTTTATAACATAAACTATATTATTTTTTTATTACTTTTATATTTGTATGCATTCGAATATCGTTAATTATTCGTTGTGCATTGATATCGTGTAAAATAATGACCGGTTTAAATAAATCTCAGTTACAACGAACGAATATCTACGCAACAAGTAACGGTTTTGGTGGGTTTTTTTTTTTTTTTTAATCATGTCTAGAACGTTTTTAAGGGAGGTGGTCACCAATTTTAACTTATTTACTAGTGGAGAATCGCTCTTTAACCTCGTGCATTGGGTATTTATTTTCATTGTAAAAGCATAACATAACACGTTGAAAAAATTTATTTAATTAATTCAGAAAAACGTATTTTTATAACTGCAAAAAAAAATATTAATTTATTAACAGTATTTTCAATTGAATAATCAAAATGTATTCTATTTCAAAATTGTATATTATGCAAACGTATACCTGGCCAAAAAATGTGAACACTGAAGCCGGAATATTCATGAACCCGTGCGACAGACTCGCATTATTTTATAAATGTAATGTCGTCCTCTATAATATATTACATTATATGAATACTACTTCAACTTAAGAACATAAATGTCGGATATAATATTTTCTGTCCAATCGCTAATACTTAAAATTAAATATTCAAAATGTCTTACCACGACGTAACGTTAGACGTTTTATATTTTGTTCAACTGGTTTAAATGAAAAAAACCAAAAAAATATGCCAAACACTAACTGTCCCATTAACCTTAGTATGTTTATATTGTGTTTAAAATCAAATCGTTTTGAAATTAAAACTATTTCTTGTCAAAAAAAAAAAAAAAAACCACTTCGAAACGGTTAAAAACGACCGTTTTAAACGTTCTGTATTTGGTTTTTTTTTTCCTTCAAACTATGTTCATTGGCTTTCTCGGAAACCACTTGTTCGGTGAGTAAAAGTGTTTCGATGCCATAAACAATGACGCGGATTTTCACCCGGACTGGTTGTAACGTTACAACGACAAATGACGATACACGTTGGTTTAGTTTTTGTTGATTTCTGGCTACACGGGGAAAAGCCCGACTTGTGTCCAGAATCCTTACCGAGCTCCGCACAGAATCGTTTTAGGACAGCAATGGTTTACCGTTGCTTTCAGTCTATAAACTAAGTTACCCAATAGCCTATTTATTTTCAAAACTTCCCGCCCGTCCACGGTGCGAAATACGTCCCGTTTGTTTTTCTATTAAAATCTAGCCGGACGCAGTTTTTTTCTTGGATGTTCGTCATATTTTATACCTTTCAATCGATTATTCGGCGGTCAAATCGCGAGGAAAATTATAAAAATCACTTTTTTTTTTTTTTTTCTTTTCAAATTGTACAACACGCACGAATAGAATTTAATTTGTTATATACACGGTAACGATATTCACGACGCCTGGATCGGTTCGGTTTAATAATATGGCGTAGTTCACCAGACAACGCACTTTTTGGACGGGTTCATCGGACTGTTGGCAGGGCACTTCCAGACGTCCGCGAACTCGGCGCTGTTCCTCAGCGCGCCGACCACCCGGATGTTGTTGGGACTGTGTTCGTCACTGACCAAAAGTTCATCGGGCTCGGCGTTGGGCTTGTGGCACCAGACCTGTGCGACACAAAACAAAAATGTAATTATGTAATATTGTAAATATGTAATAGTTTTATGTTAATATTTATTATAGTTTTTTTTTTTTTTGTTTTTAATTGTAAAAAAAAAAAAAACATAATTTTTAATAACACTATAATTAAACACATAAAAACATTATGTTGAAAAACACAAAATAACATAATTTAATTCAATTGTTACTTTATAAAATGTCCTCAAATCCTTTGTTCGTGTACTTTACATTTTTAAAAAAAAAAAAAAAACCTGTTAATTTTGGTAACGGTTGTGCTGACGTGGCTTCACTATTTGATTTTTCATATTTTTCCGGAGAACTCGTTAAATGTAATAATTTGGGGCGTTCTAAAAGAAATGTACGCAATTCTATAAACGAGACATTTTTTTAAATGTTGTTTTGATCTAATTGTGTCCACAAGAAATCGATTTTTCTCGTCTGTCCATAGGACGCAATTGAAAATAATCCTTCTACCGACACGTCAGTTCTGGAGATTGAAAGCCATTGAAAAACTCTAAAATAATCGTAGTGTATTAAATGGGATTTGATTCGATAACGAACTGGCCGCGGCCGGTGGGATCGTACTGATAATTGCTATTAGAATTATTAGACAATATCGAAATAAAATACTATTGCGTACGGTTTTAATTATGGTTAAAACGAGAATCCAAAAACACAACGGAAAAGTATAGGTCCCTAATATTGTGTTCGATAATGTCATACAAAAATATCGTAAAAAAAAATACAAAAACGATTTTTTTTTGTAAAATAAATTACAAAAGTTGTAAACTAACGGTAGGTCAAAACGGGATTAAATACGGGCCAGACGTTAAAATACAAGACTAAAAGCGTCCGGGATGAATTTTGTCGGGATAACAGGACGCAGAGTTAAAATAAAGGACAAATAATGTATGAAACCGGACGTTTTAAGACGCTTTTTCACGACCGGTCGTAATAACGGAGTCGCAGAATGTAAATACCGCACCCTTTTAATAGTGATGAGCACTCACGTTGGCGTACGCTAAGAAAAACAGTTGGTCGTTCGAGAACCCTTTGAGCCCGGGCAGTTGGACGTCGTTCTCGCTCTGAAATATCTTGTACGCCAGCCACGATTGTTTCAAACCGATGTTGTCGGCCATGTTTTCGGCTAGAGTCAGCGTACCGTTCAGCTGGAAAAAAAATGGAAATTAGTGTCGTTGCGAAGAACGATCGACTATTCCCAGGAGAAAAAACACCCGCGGGGCAACAATGTTGTAGACTTTATTTATCATTGTCAAAAAAAAAAAAAAGAAATCCAATACATTTTTGAAACTAATACGCTTGTTTTTAACGGATTTCGTACGGAAACGTATTATTTTTCAATTCTATAATCGCGCCCATTTTATTCGGGACTGGGTCGTTTTCCGGCGTACCGGTCCCAACAGCGGCGAACATTAATATTACACATAATAACGAGATTATCTCACGTATAGGTTTTTCGTCAGCTTGTATCGATCGTATTCCTTGATGAAACACTGGGCCCGTCTCACGTATTCATTGATTGTTTTCTGCGACCACCACATGGTCTTCTTGCCGTTCACGTCAAAGTTTTTACCTAATCAAACGGTTCACATGTTATACGACACCAACAACGGCCGTTTATGTTATTTTACGGTCTTAAGGTCGCCGGGCGTGACTAGACTTTTTGTAACGAAAAACGGACGAGCTTTAAACGTGTGAAAATCGCGTGCAAATTACACGGGTTTTTTTTTTTTTTTTTTTTAGGTTGGCCAATATGATTTTTACGCGGGCGACTCAAAGTCTAGTCATCCGACGGTTTTACGGTGTGTACCTTCAATATCGAATCCGTGCGTCATTTCGTGCCCGAGAATCGAACCGATCGCCCCGTAGTTTATGACACTATGTATATTCATATATATATAGAAATGTGATATAATAATATAAAAAAAACATCATTTTTTTTTTCTTCAAATAAACATCATACAGAGTCTTTCGTATTTTAGACAAAATAATACAAATATATGATTTTTATTTATTTATTTATTTTTTGTTTTATTTAAAAACCATTAAAAAAATTATTTATACAATAAAACTAATAAAATCGCTCGGATTTTGACTTCTCTTAGAGAAGTGACCAATATTTTGCATACTAGTATTCGATTTCTGCCGATAAAATTTTTTATTGGCTCGATAATTTCGATACAAGATTCATATTGTAAGTCATTCTTACTGTTCAAAAAAAGAAAAAAAAAAAAAAAAGAAGAAGAAAATAATAATCATAAATGTGTTTTAAGATCAAACCGTTACGAAAATTGTCTCAAAAGTAATGCACAGCGTACTCTAGCTTGCTTGCAATATGATATTATCAAATTATTTTAGTATCAGTTTGTAGCTTAAAGTCTAACGAACACGGTGGTTTTCAGTGTTAGTGGTTTTAGTAAAGTATAATGATGTGCGAGAGCGATTACGAAAGTGAAAACAATTCGTCGGCTCGCATTTCTGTTTTCGAGCAACGCGCATACATTAAAATCAAAACGATTTGTGGTTAAACAGTGCCTAAAATTCATGCCGTGCTAAAGTGAAGTGTGTGGAACGGATACTGTGGATCGTAGTATGGTGCAAAGATGGCATCAGCGATTCCGTGAGGGTCGTATAAGTATTGATAATAACCCTCGCTCTGGCCGACTCTCTACGGTTACTCAAGACAACACTAACGCGGCTATTCTCGTAACCCTACGCGACGATGACCGACGAATAACGCCGGAAGAGATAGAGAATGAAACAGGTATTTCAAAAAAAAAAAAAAAAAAATTGCGACCAGAAATCCGTAAAAAGCGACCAGGAATGTTGCAACACGGTGTGTCCTTATTGCACGATAATGCGCGGCCGGAGCATATCGGAGTACCAGTCGTCGCTCTTTTGGAGAAATATGGATGAACACCCACCGTAATCGCCGGAATTATGACTTTGATTCATTTCTAAAACGGAAGGGACCACATAGAAAAATCCGTTTTTCCGACTTAAATATAGTAAATGAAGAAGTGAGCCAAAGGATCCGTGAGCTCAACAAAGATGACGTCCTATGTGGCATTCAAGCGCTCCTGAAACGATGGAAATCGCGTATAGACAAGAAGGGAAATTATATCAATAGTCTATAATATTGTATTTTGTTTAAAATAAATACTTAATTATTCAGATCAAAACTAATATCAATAAAATTCAGGCCTTCCAAAACATTACTCTACGCAGAATAGCAAACGCTCCTCCATATGTATCCAATCAAACCCTCCATAATGATACGCGCATAAAATCAATTGAAGAAGAATCGGTAAATTATTACAAGCGTTTCTTTGCACATCTAGCCAACCACAAAAACCCACTAATCAGGAATCTAAATACTTTAACATTGCCCGAAGTTCCTCGACGTCGTTTGAAAAGGAGATATGGTGCAGGGACATCCTAATCTAATAAACTCCAAACGATCTTTTCCCTCACTTACTTACATTACTCTTCCTCTCCACCAAGCCATAGATTAACGTAATCTATGTACAAGCGTAATCTATTGCTAATGGGTGACTGGATAGATTGTGTAATTCTTATAAAAAATTATTCAGAGCAAATTTTGCATTACTTTTGGGACAATCCTCGTATGATAAAATTCGATAAAAACGTAAAAAAAATTATATCAATCGTTTTTTTTTTATAATTACAAATTAATTGATGTTATATTGAATTTTTTAAACGGTTCATTGGCGAAACTTACTCGACTTCTTTGTAGTAAAACGGTATTTGTAAAATTCCAGCTGGTATAGCTTGCGGGGTAAAAAGAAAAATTTAATAAAAAAAAAAACGTTTGTACTTTTTAAAAATTGTAAAATTCGTTTGCGGCACACTCACTGATGGAATTGTGCACTCTGCTGTAGAAAGCGTTGACTTCTAACGGATCCGTTAGGGATCTGGAAAATAATATTGGGGGGTCAGAATGGCAATCGTAAGGGCAACAATTTGACGAACACTCACGTCAGGGTTTTATTCGTTTCGATCGGTTTGCCAATTTCCTGTAGCACGCCGGCCACTTCGTGCGCTTTGATGTCCAACATGCTCTGAAGGTACTCGTCTTCTCGGATTTTTATCTTAATAAACAAATTATAACACCCCCGTAAAATTCATTATCGTTAACGATCAAATTCTCAATAAAACAAATCATTAAACATTTTTCTTTTTTTAATAAATTAATTAAAAAAGTATAATAGGTTCAACGCAAAATTTGACATTTCATGATATTTTTACTTCCGCCAAAATCTCTGATTATCCGCGGAAAACTCGGTTTTCTTTCCCTATTCTTTAATATATTCAACGATAACACGTTTAACTGATGATAAACATCATTATAGGACGTTTAGCTAAACGGCAGAATATATTGTTTTTTTTTTTAGTGAAAACTTGAATTTTGTTTGGACCATTTACTCTCGTTTATATATATATATAAATACAAATATATACTTTTTGTGCAGTTATTCTTAATTTTATTACTACCGAACTGCGTTCTTACGAATTCGTAGATCTTTTCCAGATCGTCTGGCGTATTGAATATTTCCGGATAGCCAATTTCCGCTTTGATCGCGTCCACCTTCTGGGATGTCACCTGTTGCGTCACGTCGTCCGTCCAATCGGACTCGCCGATCATGCCCTTGAACGCCTGCTGCAATTGGCTGAGCATTTTGCGCACCTACGAGCCGACAAAAATCGTTAGCCATTTTTATTACAACTACAGGTCGTGCGAAAACTGCATGTGTTACCTTTACCGAGGTGACTATCAAATCGTCACGGACGTAAAACTCGTAGGCTATGGGCAAGTTCATAAAGTGTTTGGTCACTTCCGTGCACACGCTCGGTCTTTCGGAACACGCGGTTGATAACATAATAATAATAACAATAGGATTATTTAGATTATAACTTCTACAAAATACCTGGTCAGCTTTCGTATCGACGGGAAAACGGATTCGATGAACGCCGTTTTCAATCTTCTCATCTCGGTGGTCGTGTGCGGAATTAAAATCTCAACGATTTTCCACCAAATATATTGCTCTAAAAATATGTTCGTACGAATATTGTAAAAACGCGAAATGCACTAAAATACCGTCACGAGTAAAATTGCTTCGCTTACGAAATTCTTCCAGGGGTGTGCTGGTCATTCGTGATTGTAGTCGCAAAAAATATTTGGGATTTCGAACGAACACCACGTCGTCCATTGTCAACGTGCTGTTCGTTCCCTCGGTGAGGGCGTCGATAAACGACTGCCAGTCAAACTGACGTACAAAAATAATAATTATTTTCAATTACGTGATATTAATACAATCAATAAAAAATAACCGAATACATGAACAAATACGATTTACCCGGTTTTCGTCCGAAATGTCAGACGAATTCGAAGACATATACTCTGTCAAGTCTCGAAATGTGAATTCCTGGGCTTGCAACACTCTGTCGATTGTTTCCTATAAAAGTTTATGTATTATTTCGGTATAAAAAATCAGTATTAATGTCATAATAGAGATATAAAAATAAAAAAAAACTTCAACACGGTTTCCTGTGTTGGTGTAATGATTTACTGCAGTGTGATATTTTCAATAAATAGTTTTTGCGTTAGATCGGATTCGAATTTGTCTTAATTGACACTGCGCAGCGGTATTGCAATCGAGGGGGAATCCTAACCGAACGATATTAACCTTTAAGCTGGATTCCATTATGATGATCTTAAGGGCCAGCATGGTCAACGAGGTGACGTTGGTGTTTTCGTCGGGGTTCAGTTCCCTGATGACCGACACCATGTACCGGACTTTGAGCAACAGTATCACCCGGGCGGTCTGATCGCCGGTCGCCTTGGAAGTGGGCGGCCACCGTTTGTGGCCGTAGTCGACCAGCATCGATTCCGGCAGGGGCGACAAGGAACCGAAAACGGGTCCTAACTGATGTCGTGGTCGTAAAACACGAAACAAAAAAAAGTACGGACCGTAATGTATAATATAATGTATACAGGATATAATTACGTAAATGACAGCCCTGCTGGAGGTCGGATCCGGTTCCAAGGACAACTGCACCAGGATGTCGGCGCTCAGGTATCGTTGAGCCAGCGCCAACGTCCTCGCCAAGTTGAACACAGTGCCGTTGCTGTACGCGACCGTCGTAAAGTCCGGAAACGTCCGCGGAAGTCCCACCTTGTCGAGCACTTTGTACACCGGTTCGTATCCGGCCTCATCCAGTACTTCTGCGAGTTGAAAACAGTAAGATACTTAAGGATAGTATACAGGTAGGTAGGTACCTATCCTTACAGTAGGATACTTGAGGGGCTGTGAGAGGGCGAAGACTCAGGGGCCCGCGTGTACGTTACGATATCGAAACATTTTTCCGCACGCATATATGATACGTCAAAAATCATGAATTTACTTTTTTTTCACTAGGGAACATGTTATCGGATGCGTCTATTTTTGTATACCGATTCTGAGAACATTTATATCGCAAATAAGTATAGGTATGGTTAAGGAAAAAATCTCCCATAAAACTGTCGATTTTTAATAATAAAAGATAATAACCATTACATGCGCCTCGTTTTGGGACTCCAGTCCACCTGTCAGGTGGCGGGGGAGGACAAGAGAAACACGTTCCTAATAGGTAGCTGTTCGACGGTTTTTTTTTTTTTTTTTGTAGTTTCTTTTACCTGTATTCAGACACGTCCGATAAAGTCGTCTGGCTTGTTTCACAGCGTTCAGGTCGTTTTTACGATCCAAATCTCCCAAGATTCCTGACAGAAACCAACAATAATATAATATTAATCATTAATATCCCATTTCTATTTGGACGGGAGTACATTGACACTATTGACGGGCATTAATTTAATTACACGGTGTAGAGTGACTTATAAACGCTTAAAAACTTTAAACTATAACCAAACAGTGAGGTACGTTGGTAAGGAACTAGGCTCGGACCTCATGTCCATATGCTCCATTGATGACGTAACGATTTCGGTGCAGTAGACGTAAGAACACCTCCTACACGCAAATGGAAAAGGGAATGGATTCCCTTGTGGGGCAGTGTTAAGACTTACCCAGACGAGATTTTATCTTATCCAGATGAACATTTTGATATTTATCTGAGGGTTATCTAAGATAAAAAATATTTATATTTTTAGGAATTATCTAGGTAATTAATAAATATTTCGACCAATCATAAATAAAAGGGATGGTCATATAGGAGATAGAATATATCTCCCATTTTTTTTTCCTCCCATGACCTCATTTCTCTTCAATATTTATAAAAAAAAATAAAAAAATATTTAAATAATAGTAGCTGTTGATTATTTAATCAATTTATTTCCCCTCCCTTCCTCACAACAAAAAATACTTGACCGCCACTGATATACAATATGGTTTTATTAACTCGTGGCGATTTTTTATTTTTTTTTATTTTGTTACAAGAATAGACCGGGAGGACAAAAAAATGCATTGTTATAAAATACGTTATAATAAAAGCTAGTAGGTTTTGTAAAATATACTTTATTCGTCTTACGAAACACGTAGTTAAATGGGTTTCAATGGTTTTTTGCAATCGTAATAGGTATCGTCTGCGATGTGATCACTTTTTAAATAATTATATATAACCGATATTATACAATGAGATTGACAACAAGAACATTGTTACACTATACAACATAACATGTGGTGGTAAAGTCGTTGGAATCGCTAATTTACCACTACCTCCTAGTCGAACTATTTCACGTTTGTTGAGAAATATTATTATATTAAACCCTCGGATTTTTCAGCTACGCCCATTTTTAACGGGCGGTACGCCAAATTGTACTCAAAACTTATCGTACGTTATTATTGTGCGTAATAATACGTGTGTATGTACTCACTGGTCATTACCATAGAAATGTACCGTGACCTCTCGACAAACCAAGAATTGGCTTGGTCCGATTCCGAGAGATAGTGGTTTTGCCAGTTGCCACACGCAAAGTCGAAAAAATTGTCGCAGGGGTCAACAGCCGTGTCCATCGATTGCATAATGGTAGCGGCTACGAGTATAGGTATAATGGTAGTTGAAAATAAAAAAAAAAATGATGGAGGGAAAATATATATATATATAAAAAAAATAAGGGTAAATCCTATTATTTTTAATATCGTTTCGTAATTATTATTATCGTATCATCTACCGCACCGACCTGATATCAAACATTCGTCGCTGTGACACGTGCTGTTGGACAATATTACACCTGAAAAACACGAATATTTATTACTATTTAAAAATGGGCGAGTCCGGGTTTTGATCGAACGGCCTAGTAAACAATTATATTTTTATATTGTATTCAGAATAAAAAAATATTCAAGCATACTTTCGAAATATACATATTTGAATAATTGAAAAATTATTCGACTACTAGTAGAGCATGGTACCCCTGCAAATTATTAAAAAAAAAAACAAACACAGTAATTCCAAAGTTGAAAAACAATCATGACACTGGTCAATTATACTTATCGACCAAAGATAAAAACTGAATATATTCATAATTTGTCGCGTGGTCGTATATAATCCACGATTTATAATAACAATTTGTTTTGCCAACAGATTTAAACTATGCGACTCCAGAAAATAGTATTTTTTTTGTGAGTAAAAAAAATAAATATTAAATACGTATTTGAATATTACTTTCGAAAAGTATTTAAAATGGTTTTCGAATACGAAACAAATATTCAAATACTTATATTTGAAATATATCTATTCGACTACTTTATAACACGGCAATCATTACGGGGTAGGCACTTTTTTTTTATACTCACCGTTTCGGAATTTCATCATCATCAGTACGAAACACACGAAACTGAGTACACCGATGCCGAGAATCAGCCATCTCTCCAAAATGCTCCTGCCGTTGAATACTTCTTGTAGTTTTCTAAAAGGAAAATAAATACAAAAAAACCGCACCCACAATCATTTTTGTATAAACGTGAGGGCCAAAATGACTACTAATATTCAGTTGGTAACAATATTTTCAAAATTTTACCAAACTTTCACTGTATAATACACGGTTGTTAGCTAAAAATTTTTACGTAACCCGAAAACTTGTAACGACTCGTACGATTTTTATAATCAATAGTAAAAACTAAAACTGTCCTCGTAATTCTTTTATCACCGTACAGAGATTTTGAGTTAAATGTAGGTATCAATTCGTTAAACGGATCGATCGGGCAATGATTTGTTGAAAAAAACTGTAGAAAACGACATAAAAATGTTCAAATACGATAGAAGACAAAATGACGTTTAAAATATTTATTTTTCCGTAATAACTGTAGAAATAAATCAGTAAATAATTTTATAGTAGAATCTATAGATTTAAAGAGATGCAAGAATATTGACTATAATTAACAATTGTAGCGGGTAATCTTTAAATTAAAGACACGTGTTTTACGTAGTGGATTTTCTAAAATATATAATGCAAGTGCAAATGTATTTCTTTCCCTGGGAAAGTATAAAAACGTATTAAATGACCACACCAATCGTGTGGACCGTATGACACACAAACACACACACAATTACCTAAACAAATTGTACAATTAGCGTCCATATTCCAAGTAACAAACGGTAATATATAGTACCTGTACTTCCGGGACGTAACGGAAATGAAACCGTCGGGCTGTCGGTCCGGCGGGTCCGATGCCATGCGACGCGGTACTTCCCGTCCGGGCTGCGGCGACTGCAGCAGACGGTCTTCGCCGTCCCCTCGTCCTGCCGCTACTCCGGGCACGCGGACAACGGCCACGGGACTCCTGCGGTGATAATCGCGCGGGTTACCGTCCGCTCCGGGCCGGCCGTCGACCGGTAACGGCTCGTCCGGCGGCGCGACAAGCGGTCGGCGATTCCGCAACAGACTTTTCAACAGGAACATGACGGACACGCGCAACCCCTAAAAGTACGCCCCCGGCCGCGAACGATACGCTAGCGATACGGTCATCGTTGTACAATATAAACGAACGAGCTCTTCTCGTCCGTGAAAAAACTTAACGATGTGATTTTAACGATAAAATACGTAAAAAAAAAAACCCAATAAAACAAAATAAATACGTCGTGCGTGCGCCAATCGTCACCGCACCAGTCGGGATGGCGGCATACTAACATTATATGATATTTATAAAACTGCCCCCCGAGCTGCCGGACACTACACGACCACCGTACAACGTTTCGCCCCTCCGTCGCCCGTTCAAACAAACACGCAAAAAAAAAATAAAAAAAAAATAATATCAAATATACGGAAAAAACGAAATAAAATTACTACCGAAAAACGATTATTATCGCTTCCTTGCCAGCCGTCCGTCCGATCGTGTTCACCCCGCAATAGCTAAAATCTTTTCATTTCCACACCAGAATTTAATAATACAACCTCGCTATAATACCAATAAGCTGCGGTTATTCACCTATTTTCGTGTTTTTTTTTTTAGATTCTGAGCAAATATTATGTTTGTTTTTTTTTTTTTTCGTTTGTGGAAAACTTTTCTACCAGATATCCTGTTGCGATTTCATTTTCCGAAAGCTCTTTGGATCTAGTTGGTGCAAAGAAAGGAGATATTTTTTGATTTTTCGTTGTGGCTTTCTTGTTATCCAGGAAAATGTACGGCAATAACGGTTTCATTATTTTAGATTTTTTATTTTTATTGTAACTCGGTTAAAAATAATCGTAGACACCAAAACATTCTGACCATTCACGTACTAATTGTACGAAATTTAAGTATAATATTAGACTTAATTGTATAAAAATGCAAAAATGCCTGGGAATTCGACACGTGGTTCATCATAAGTTGTATTTCACGGTGAAAAAGAAAAATTCTCATCGTAATTTAATAATTTCGTTTTATAAGCGTTAAGTGTAAATTTCGATGAAAATCTTAAAAATTACTTCATTAAGTGAACTTCGCTGGGAATCGTTTTTCGTTAACAATGATTTATCGGCGCGTACAGACATACATTAAATTCCCCTCTATACCATACCTTTCCAACTTATTATTTTTTTTGTCAATCTGTACGGTTTTTAACACACGAAAACGATGACAAACGAGTGTACGTATATCGAATTCAATTCGGCACAGGTCTTTATTGTTATTAACGTTGGCCGATTGATCCAAACACGTTTTGCAATCAACTCGTCGTTTGCTATGTATATAAATTTAACGGTTTAAGGAGGTTTAACCGGCAAAATCACGAGATGTACAAAACAAAATGAGATGGGACACCCTAATCTACGCGTTACCGTTGTAGTAAGTCCAACACGTAGTGTCGGGTTATGCTGAATATCCATCAGTCAACGTGTTATAACATCCTTGGAATAAGCAATTCCCGAAAAATCGCGCTTTATTACCGTATTACGGGTCCTCGAGCGAGCACGTACAATTCTATTAACACCATATAAATAAGAGGACACGCAACATCAACAGAGACAGTTTCAGTGGTACGGCCGAACTTTTCGGACACGTACTCGTCGTCGGTCTCGAGGTAACATCGCCGCGGGCCTCTGTGTCCGTTCCCAGCGATTTCACGTGTACGTTCTCTCGGGCGGACCACTTACAAGTTCCGTCCGCGAATTTAACGAAGTATTATTGTCATTGTTGTTACGATACGACAGTGTTGTTTAATTGTACGAATTCGAGTGGAAGTCGAACGCGTATGTTTGTTGTATTAATGTAATATCTAAACACAGTTTGTGTTGATTTCTATATCTATTATGCAACCGTCTATTTGGCGGGCTCCCGAAACCAGAGCATGGCGTAACTCACGGGTGCGCGGGGTCGTCGAATATTTACAGTCCGCGGGCAGCGAGTAAACTTACGCCGCGACGGGTAAAAATAAAAATTATAAAAAAAATATAAAAACGTACGTACCGGCGTGATCCGGCGGAGTGGCTCGGGGCGGCCGGCTGCCCGGGGGGTGTCGGTCGGTCACGGTCGCGGGCCCGTACGGGATCGGGACGACCGCGACTCCGGTTTCGGACGCGACCGCGCTAGACGTGACCGGCGGCGGCGGCGGCGGCGGCGTCCACGCGCGAGCCCCGCGACGACATTCTACCGGTCCGCCGGACTTCGACGTCCCGCCCGTTTAACCGTTAATGTCGCGTATCGACGTGACGCGGCCGCGAGGGCACGGGAACATATGATGGATATTCCGTCAAACGCCGAGCACGGGATTTCCATTCGTTATTGAATATATTAATAAAAAAAATAAAAAAATAATAATAATAATAATACGAATTATTTTTCAATAGGTCGTGTACGCGCGCCGCGGTAACGACCGGCATTATATTAATTGTGTACCGAGCCATCGGCGGCCGCCACAATGGGACCCGGCTTCGACCGTGTCACTGTACGCGTACACAACATAATATATTATAATAATAATTGACGTCGAACGTCACACCCGTGTATGCCAATGAATGTTGTTAGTCCGTGCGAGTTTTATCGATTTTTTTTCTTTTCTTTTCTTTTCTTTTCTATTCTATTTTTTTTTTTTTTCGAAACGTTTTAGTTTCGCCGACGACCGGTCTATATAGCCAATAATATATAATTCCGGGTTCGCGAATATTGGCGCGGGAACACGTCGACGTGTATTTATTAATTTCGTTTCCTATTTGAAATCGTCATAACAGAAAATCGTATCTTATCGTCGGGATTCAATAAGCAAAAATTTGTGTTGGCTGTTTGTCCGCCGATAACTGACGTTTCAATTTGATAGATTATTTGATAGTGTATGTCCTCTTACTGTACACTTTTCAACGCGCCCCCTTAAAACACAAACAAAGGAAAAGAAAAGTAGTTGTAAACGTTCAGTCTGTGTTAAACTTTTCGATTTTTTTTTTTTTCCATAATAACCTAACCAAAGTCGGCATATCGATTCGACAATCGGTTATACCGAACGAAAAAAAAAATCGATTTTTGTGGACGCTTTTCGCACGACACGTGACTGGCGACGATTGTGCGCGGGCACGATATTTGGCTTTCGTCGTAGAAACGCACGGCTAGAGTACTACTGAAATTAATTACAATAGGTTATTATTATTATTATTATTTTTTTTTTTTTCGTACAAACAACAATGATGATTTATCGTCGAGGTGCCCTTTTATAGCTGCTGGCTGGCCGGCCGGCCACCCCTGACGCCGGCCCTGCTGAGGCCGTTAAAAAATATACAAAAAATACATCGAAATAATATTAAATTACAATATGTCCCCGAGAGGTGACGTTATCGCCTAATACTATATTATCATGGATGACAGCAACACTGTGTTAAACCACTGATAACAGTAAGTTGTCTGGGAATAAACGATCGGACAAAACGGTTTTAGAAGAAAAACAATACCAATTTGTTTTATGTGTTTATTTTACATGTTATAATTATTATAATATAGGGAAAAAAGCATCATTATAAATAAGACATAATAATTATTTTTTTATTAATAATATTTTGTAAAGTTATAAATTATAAATTGGTCTTTGGCACATTGAAAATAATATTACACAAATAAAATAATCGTATAATAATATTTTTTTTTTTTTTTTTTTTTTATCTAAATCTACTCAAGACGACATTTATTATTATTTAAGTCTTTTATATAGGTATACATTATTATATTAAAAAAAATAATAATAATAATTAGCATAGTGTTAAATGTATGACTGCGACGACGCACAACGGTTGGAATGAATCACGAGAAATAACCACAAATATAAAATAATAAAAAAAAAAAAAAATATATAAATTAATTTTATTTTCCGTTTTTTTTTATATTATTACTTTTTCACGTGATTTACTCAAAAATATATATATTTTTTTTTTTTTAAATTATACAATTACAAAATCAAATGAAATTTTTATAATAATCGGATCTAGAGTGAGGTTATAAGAAACTTAATAATTATAAATAAATTCGTCGGTTTTTAAACACAAATCGTAATAATAATATTATTATCTATTATTTTATGACTATCGTTTTGAATATTAAATATGAACACATACGATTGACTTACATGTTTTGTATTTTTTTTTTTTTTTTTTTTTAATTTCTAATATTATATAATAAACTTAATATTAACGACTATATGGTAAACGTAAATATATGAATTTTATTATAATGTCAGGGTGGTATATGTATATTATACATGTTCGCTCAACGCAGTTCTTCTATATTAGTTTTTTTCCAGCACCCGACCGGGAGGGTCCGGTTTACCGCTTCGATATTGAGTACGTCGTTGACCAACGCTCCGATGTCATCGTTGTACGTTTGGATCAACTGAGCCTAAGGAAGAGGTGGAGGAAAAAAAAAAAACATTATTTTCGACTTACGCTAAGATCCGATCGTAATTTATTGGTCGGAAACACTTAAAACAGTACTAATTGTTCGTTATTAGACAGTATACTGCTCGTTATAGCATATTGGCTGTGTATATAACTCACTTGAGAAATTCTCGCGCTGTTAATGGCCGCTAATTTGTCGTCTAACTTGGCGTTGGCCAGTTCCTGTTCGGCCATTTCAAGCCGAGCGCTGAGTTGGTTCAACGTATCGCTGTCTGTTAAAGAAAAAGAAGAAAAAAAAAAAAAAACGTTACACTGATCCGAACGATAACATTTACATTTACATACGACAATACAAATATGTATATATATATATTTTTTTTTTTTTTTTAAACAACGTTGTTTATTAAACAAAATATGGAATTTCGTATTTTGATTTCGTGTTAATACGATATTTTATTGCGTCCGAGTATTTAAATTTTATACCAAATTAATAAATGACAATTTCACTCACCGACATCGACCAGATTTGACAATTCTTTTATTATCACGTTGACGTCCTCCAGTGCTTTGTCTACGATCTTTTTAGCTTCAGACGCTGATGTTTTCGACTGACCGATTTTCGTCTTTGCCTAGAATTTACAAAAAAAAAAAAAAAAATAAATAAATACATCAGAGAAATTTTATTTTTAAACGAATAAATATGTATTGACAAAAACATAAATAATAAATCAAATATTGTTGGTTTTTTTTTTATTACTTCATTGATGCTCCCTTGATCTTGTTCGAATTGACTTTCGGCAGTTTTCAAGCGCTCTGCAGTGAACCCAACTCGTTTTGACAGACCCTCACTTTCGTCCGATAACTTATGAACATCGAACGCCAATTCTTCGGTGGACTTTTTTATTTTGTTTGCTTCCTGTTGGTATTAAAATAATAAATAAATATCGACAAATATCAATAGTGAACCTGATAATAATAATTGTCCTATAAAATAATTTTAATTCAATATGACGTATTGTACCTCCGCTGCTTGTTCGGCGTATGTTTTTTGGGCCTGTTGGGCAGTGTCCCTGGCGTTTATGGCACTCGTTTCAGCTCCGGCCAACGCTTGTTGGGCCCGGGCGGTCTTGTCGCTGGCCTCTTCTATCAATTGTTTAATCTGAGGAACTTGTTTCAAAGCTTCGGTGGCATTTGTTTTGCTATCTTGTACTTGTTTATCAAATGCTGAAATTAAAATTAAAAATGAAATTAACTTTTAAACCAGTTAAAAATGTTATCTCATTCTTACCTTTCAATGTGCTCAACGTTTGCTGAGCTTCTTCCAAAATTTTAACGCCCAATTTCACCGCTTGATCCGCTTTTTCGTACGACGCGTTTGCTTGCGCCAAGAAATTTTCTCTGGTTTTCTGCTGTTTCTCGCCTTGTTGCAGCGTAACCTCTGACTGTTGCAATTCTTCACCGACTTCGTTCAGAAGGTTTTGAAGGTTTTTATTTGTGTTTTGTAAATTTAAATCATTTTTGATTTGTTGAACCTGAAAATATCGATATCGGCCGGTTATGGTTTTTAATAAAAACTATAATAACAATAATAATAATAAATCGACAGTCCTACCTCTGCGTTTAAATTCGATATATTCTGTTTCAATAACGTGACATTAATATCCGGTAGATTTATAGCATATATATCACGGTATATCGACAACGAATCATTACTGATCATAGACACCATTTCTTGAGTTTCGTTAGCTCGTTCGATAACGGCACCCAATTTATCCTTCACATAATTCAATTCGGTATCCAACGTTTTCAGTTCCTCACTAAGTACAACGAAAATACACAATTAAAAAAAATTCTTACACAAAATTGTACTATATAACATGTCAACACTATATTATACCCACCTAATATTTTTCTGTTGATTGACGGCAAGTCTGGTAATCTCATATGCTTCGGTGGATACGTTAATAGCTTTCTCTGCGGTAGCTCGCATTTTTTCTATTTCCGTCTCCTTTCTAAAAAGAATATTCGTAATAATTATATATGTGAACAATTATTGAACTGTACAAACAATATACATACACATTTACATATTGTCTTGCTTCTCTGGCAATCTCGGACATTTGGTCACTTTGTTGACCGAGTTCGTCGCTCTTCGATATTGCTTTAGAAAGCGCTGCGGCCCCTTCGGTTTGAATGTAGTCTAATGCTCTTTTCAACGTATTAGTCGTTTCCTCGTTCATTTTTTCTATATTTATTATGTTTCTTTCGGCTTGTATAGAGTTTTCTTCCGCCGTGGCCGTCCAGTTGCTCGTCTGGGCCATTAGATCTTGAATTTCCTTTATCTGACCTTGAAGAGACTGCAATTTATCACTCGTCGGAATATTGCCTACTGTACACATACAGATAAAAAAAAAAAACCATTCATTAAACGAAAATAAATATATTATTTTATCAAGACGTATTTATAAAATACATTGACGTATTTAACACCTACCACCGGTAGCCAGTTTGGCGTTATTTTCTAACTCGTTTACGTATGACTGTACTTCTTTCAGTTTTTGTTCAAAGTCCTCATCGTTGATGACAGTCGGATTGTTGTTGATGTCTTTCAATACTTTTTCCAATTTTCTCAAATTTTCCCGGTGCGTAGAGACGGCGCTTTGAACCAAGTTATAACAGGCCGGACAATCTATGCAACCCCTCTGCCGGTCGTATTTATTCTCTTTGCATTGGTCGCACCGTCGTCCTTCGACGTTTTCCAAACACTGCGGATTAAAAAATATATATTTTACTACTACTTTTCATAAAAGTTTTTATTCATTATTTTCTATAAAAAAAAAACAAAAAAAAAAATGTCCAAATAATTAATTGGTGAATTATGATTTTCAACTTACTGGACATTGTCCGCCAGCATCGCACTGTAAAGATACGGAACCCACCGAATCGCAAGCACACGGTTTACATCCCTCGACTGAGAACCCGTAATGGAACGGTTCACAAGCATCACATTTCTTGCCGGTTGTTCCCGGACGACAAACGCATTGGCCGGAACTCGTATCGCAAGTGTTGTTTATTGAACCCACTGGATCGCATTCGCAAGACAGACAACCCTAAACAAAAATGTATATTTACAGACTTGTTTGTTAACAAATATCCGATATTGTTCTACACGACTTACCTCACCACCAGCTATATTAAAATATCCGACTTCGCATTGATCGCAGTTGACTCCGGTTATGTGCGGTTTACATTGACACTGTCCGGATATCTGATCGCAAGCCAATGGTCCCAGACTCGTTTCGGTAGTACCGAGGTGATAACAATCGCAAGGTTTGCAGTCTCCTTTTTCGGGATTCAGAGCGTCTCCAAAATATCCTGCAAATATCAATAGGTGATAATATGATTATGTAGATATTTTCAAACGCATTTCAACAAGGTATGTAGGAATGTCTATGTACCCGGTAAACATTGGTCGCACTGCGATCCACCCGTATTGTAGATACATTTGAGACAATCTCCGGTGGTGCGGTTGCAGTTGCCGATCGCGTTCGGATCGACGTTCGAATTACAGTCGCACGGTTTGCAAATGCTAATCGGGCCGTTCTTGCCGGTCGGGTCGCCGAAGTAACCGTCGCTGCAGATGTCGCATTTGGGACCTGCAGAAACGCTCGAATCGTATATAAATCGGAACGTAAAATAATAATTGGTTTATTGTCTACCTCCGTATCCTTTAGGACATTCCAAACAGATGACCGTATCCTCGCCGATCAAAACGCAACTCCCTTGGTTGGGACACGGACACAGTTTACAATCCAGAGCCGTTCCTTGTAAAGCGTTACCGTAAAATCCTTTCGCGCACCTGTCACAATTTTCACCCGCAGTGTTGTGCTGACAAATACACCGACCTGAATAAATAACCGCACGGCATATTATTTTCGTTTCGCAACGAACCGCATGATATTTTAACGTCTGTATTATATTATATTTTACATTTTCATTACAGTTTTCAGTCCAAGTTTATAAAATCGTATGATTTTCAGTGATAAGCAAAACCAAGGCCAAGACCAATACTAAGGCGGTTTTGGTCTCGGGCTTACTGTAAGAGATGCTTGCAGTCGTATTTTATTTTAAATAGAAAAATAAAATTAATATCCATTATAAGGCTAGGATTTTGTCAAAACAACGATGTTTTTAGCGAGACCAACGCCGAGACAATTTTGCTGGTTATCAATTGTTATAATATACAATGACTAGGTCATAGAAAATTAAAAAGTTCACTATAAAAAAACTATTTAAAAAAAAAATTAAAACAAATCCCGTTGTATTTCGTCGTATAATTGGCGGTTCGCCATCCCGATTACATTAGAACTCTGACGAGACGCCTCGGGCCGAATCCATAGGGGGGGGATGGAGGGAGGATCTGGGGAAATAAAAAAAAAAATAATAATAATAATAATAGTTACCCGATTCTGCGTCGCAAATGGAAGCGTGCCCGTGACAGTTGCACGGAATACACGGCGAGAAAGGACCGCCGCTATTGGACTCATGGCGAGAACCGGGGGCGCACGATTCGCAAAACTGACCGATATATCCTTCGGGGCACGTGCACAGCTCGACCCAATTGGCCGGCAGTCCGGGAGCGCCACGCCGAGCCGTCTGTAGCGAAAAGTCGTCCAAGAAACCGACACCTTTTGAAAGTTACAAACAAAAATGTATGACGTCGCGACTTGGGGGCTGACGGTATTTTCGGTATTCGGAAATGCCGGTGTACCGGGGCACCGCCGGTAATTACCGCTCTACGGTGTTTTCGGTTATAAACGGGCGTCGTCGGTCACGACGCACAAGAACGCCGTCACACACACACACCGCGAATATACGGTATTTTATTTGAATTGATGTGTCTTTTTTGTGTACACGTATGTACAGTTTTACAAATACTTGTCGAATGGATTAAATGTAAAACAAAATAGTGAAACACACGAAACGGTAAAAGAACATTTAATAAAAGTTGCTCGGTTTTTCGAAAATATATTTGACAATATCGATTATAGAATATAAACACGTTTTCTAATCCTTTCTGCACCCGTATACGATTTTACGCGCGGTTGTACGATTATCGTGTACGGTGTAATTGCCGTACGGAACTATAGAATTTGCCGGTAGCCGACGTACGGTGTTCTCGGCAATTACCGGTAATGCCGCATACCAAATACCGTATACCGGATTCGAGAATTCAAATACCGCCGGCCCTATAATACGGGGAGGACTACCGTAGTACAAACGCGCCCATACCTCTATCGGTGTACGTTCCTCGTATTTTGATCGCCGTCAAATTGGACAGGACGCTAAAGAAATCGCGCGACGACAACCTGGGCTGCCAACCGTAATCCGGATTCTCGTGTAGATGGAATTTATACATTTTCGGCTGTTTTATCGGAACAATTCAAACGATCGTTAAACAATATATATATATATACATAGGTAATATTTGAGAGGCTGATCGAATGTTTACCGTGTCGGAAGGTAATACGTTTCCCTGTCCGAATATCGCTTGTGTGATCCGGATGCCGGACCCGCTTTCCAAGATAACGTCGTTGATTGTCGGTTCGGGACTGTTTTCGCCGATGCTCAGTTTGAACGTCAAGTCGTGATTGTAACTGGACCGTTGGTCTCCGAGAAATTTATCTGCGGTTTCCGTTATTTATTTATTTATATATTGTAATTACGATTGCATGCAGGTGGCGATTAGAATTTTTTTTTTAAAAATTCTTTCGTATATCGATCGCGAATATTATTATCATATTACCCGGCGCTACAAAGTACACGGCGTCCTTGGACTGCGACGAAATCTCCAACGATTGTTTGAACGGGCTGTGCACCGGCGACACCGTCCTGCCGTATTGGTCCGAACCGTTCCAGCGCTCGTTACCCCGAGCGAATACGCTCTCCACCGATACTGAACATATAAATACACGACGATACAAATACAAATGAAAACACCGTCGACGAACAACCGGACACGAAAGTTATTTAAAGTTCCGTATATTGCGATAAACAACAATATTTACTTACCTCTCGAATAACCCGAAGCGGACTGGCATACCGAAGAATGTCCGTAACAAAAACACGGTGTACAACCGTATTCATTGTCTTCGTTTAAGTTGAAAAAACCAGGTTTACATCTATGTAATAAAATAATATAGCAATTTATAATAAAAAAAAATATATATATGTTACACGTGTAGTAGTAGTAGGTATACTTGTATTATTATTATTTAAACATCATATGAATTTCTGTTACATTGTTTTATTGTTCACCGTAGTCGATAAATAAAATGGGATTTTTTTTTGTTTTTTCGTATTTTACAACCCAAATATTATAATATAATGTTATAATTTTAATAATATTTATTTATTTGGTTCCAGAACGACTGTCCGTATATATATATATATAAAACACGATATTTTTAAAGGAACAGTAACAATTTTTCGATTTTATTGGGTTCTAATATTTTTTTTGCAAACACAAGTAAACGTGTTTAGAATACCTGCCAAGCCACAATATATTCTTCACTGATAACCGGAGATCGGAATAATAATAATAATAAAAATGTGGTTCAAGAACGATTATTATCACAAGACGAAAACGCGTAATATTTTATTCCGTTGGAAAACACAATAGTAAATACGCGATTACAACGATTAAGTATTCTCACTTGTTACATTGAATGCCCTCGACGTTTTCTTTGCAAATGCAATTGCCGTTCTCGGCCTCGCATCTCGGCTGATTGTCCAGGCTACCGGCCAAGTTACAACCGCAAGGTTTGCATCCGGTCGGCCCGAAATCGAAATGATTGTCGGCGCATCGGTCGCACTTTTCGCCGGTGACGCCAGCTCGGCACAGACAATTGCCCTCGGCGTTGCACTGCAAGCTCCACGACCCTGGATGCGATGTGGTCAACGCAGATGAGAAAATGTTTATCGAAAAAAAAAAAAAACCTTAAAAATTACTTACCGACTTCGTTGCACTCGCACGACGAACAGTGCGCGTCTCCTTTCCGCTGGTAATAGTTCTCGCGACACCGTTCGCAATTGGCGCCGTCCCGACTCCCGGCGCAGTCTAAACAATGTCCGCCGTGTCCGGTCCGATCGTACAGGTCCTTGTCGAAGAAACACCGGTGCGAGAACCCGTTACAGTTACATTCTGCAAGAAAACCGGTAAAATACAGTCTGGGATTAGCGAAGAAAATGAAAACAATAAACACAATGAATATGCGCAGAAATAATTTAAACGGACACTGGGCAGCGAGAACAACCGGGAGGGAAAACCAATTGAAATGCGGTATTACCGTAAGATGCTCAAGGTTTCGCGGAGTGACAAAGAATTACAAATGAAGACAAGAATCGAGGAAAACGGGACAACTTTGGCAAATTATTAAAAACTGAAGGGATATTATGATTGAGGTCACATACTATTACGTCGTGGTATTTTGTTGACTTTGACCGTTGAAGATTACGTAGAACGTGAAATTAGGAGAACAAGGTCAAGGGTGGAATATGTACCGAAAATTCTTAAGGACCCATGAAAAATGAAAAGCCCCTAAGGCTCAGCTAACCAATCGGAAAATTGAAAACCAGAAGAAGAATACGTTAATATAAATATAATACGAAATGACTCGATATAAATGTTAACCTTACGTTTAATGACGTATAATTTATCTACGAAGATAAATAGTAGATAGTCTACGGAGACGGAAACAGACTACTCTATATTATACTAGTTCGCTGTTTTATTATTATTATTATTATTATTTTTCTATCGTTTTCTGACGTTGAAATCGAGAGTGGGGGGGGAGAGGATAATCGAGTTTGAAATTTTTGTTCAATTTTGAAAAACATATTTTCACCGCAACGGTGGGCTTAGGTCTCGCTGTCGGGACGGTTTAAATTAATACCGCGTACGACATAGCACCGGTAAAATATAAAACGTCTTCGGCGGAGACGAAATTATCGGTTTTCGAGATTGAACCCTCCTCTTTGATAAACATCCGATGCCGCCACGCCGTCTTTGACGACTCCGTAGTTTACCGATGCGAGCAGTGTAAGTGTAAAATACTTATACCACACGGCAGTGTGTATATACATACGTATTTTTACGTGCCGCGTCTAATAAACGCGCGAGGCGGTCTTTCACTATAATCGATGGGCAGGCAACACAAATAAAATGTTACAATAGTCATGTAATAAATAACAATATTTATCGGGACATTTTAATAGTGTTTCGCCGTTAAATTCCTTGGTAGGTACCCGCGGGTACCAAACATACTATATTGTGTCGATTCGATTTACAGATTTACAGAACGTGTGCGCCGCCCCGACCGAAACAGTCGAATATATCTTAGCCCGGCTGATATTCGGTGGAGGTTTCGGCGTTTCTCAGCGACGGGTTCAGAGTAACCTATCGACGTTATAGTGAAGATATATATATATTAATTGTATGCCAAAAAACGGCAACGCGCCAATCGTATGTATATAAATCAGTTCTGGGTGGTAATAAAACGTCAACCGGATTTGCAAATCCGAAACTATTCGACCGCGCGCGCGCGTCATACGAAATACCGAATTAAAAAAAAAAAAAAAAAACATTCGGTTAAACGTATCTGGAATATTAAACAATATACCTTTACTGGTATACTCGCGTGGGAACGAAAATTACGACTCAAAATCTAAATCATAGACCGGCAAGGACGACAAATCGTACCAAAAAAAAATAAAAAATTTCACGAAAATACGTCAACTAGAATATTATATTCGAACACTCATTTGTTTTTTTATCGGTCATATTTATTTTGGAATTCACATCGGTCCGTCCGCAAATTTTGGCCCAAATACACTGGACGGAAACGGATAACACAATGGAAAACGATCTACAAATCCTATTAAAACCTATGTAGCTTAATAACTAAATTTTTTTAAAAATATTCACCGGTCCGGTCCGGTGTTTGAAGAAACTCCAGTGCACTGGCGGTATAATATTAGGTGGCACACACAGGATTTATTTCGGGGGGGCGGGATCAAAGTAAAAAATATAACGTTTTCACGCAAAGCAATAACATTTTAAAGCTATTTTGTAGGGAAATTCTATAGAAAAAAAAAAATAAAAAAAAATGAAAACCGTGTGCGGTGTGAATTATTTATAGTGTAGTGCGGGCGGTCCGTACAAAAGTGAATTGATTATAACAATAATAATAATAATACGACAACGATATTTTATCCCACGGGTTTTATTGTCGAAGCGCTAATTTAATGCGTTTTTTTTTTTTTTTTTTTTTTTCCACTAGGCAATAAAAATCGTCGGCCCGTATAATATGTACACGAATCACTTTGGACATAAATTGCTACCTGTATACCTGCGCAGCAACAGCAGTCCGAAACATACGTGAAAATCAATGATCATTTTCGGCTTTATAGCGTCCCGAACACGAGAAGACGAATAAAAAGGTCTTCCTAAACACGCCTATATTATCGCCAGTGCTCCGGACCGGACTCGGTATACGCAGTTTATAAAAACACAACAACAAAAAAAAAAAAGACACAAAAAACATTCCGAACTGATTGCGCGATCGGTTGCCAGCCAATTAGTCGACAGGAGGGAGGGAAGAATAGAAACGATATTCCGCTCGTTAAGATATAAATTATATATATATAATAATAAGTTATTATTATTATTGTATATTACTCCCGTTATTATTAATAACGGGACGAGTTTCTCGACTGCAGAATTATTAACATCATATTATAGTCTTGAGTAAATCGATTTTCAAAAGTGATAAAATTACAATATTACTCACCTCAAATTTGTATGTAAATCAGGTTACCTAATACTAATAGAAGCTACAGAGTAGTTCGTCACTTTATAAATTACTTTCTTCCTATTCTTCTTGAATGTAAAAAAGTATGTATTTTAAAAATTACTTTATAGACGATAACGGTACCAGATTAAATTGATAATTGTTTTATTGTACTGGTATTTGTGTGTTCTTATTGTATAGTAAGTTATTTGCACTGGTAAAATAGATAGAATTGTTTGTTTTTAAGTTATTCATCTCATTACTACTATCAAATTACTGTTGACGAAGTAACGTTACAATTATTTGTAAAAAAAAAAATTGAATTGAATTCGATCGTTTGAAGACCAATCCCGGCCCGATCTACTTCTACTTCCCATTCGCGTGGTCAGTTGTACTCTTGTTCTGGGCCTCTCCGTCACCATTTTTCCTCTTCTTATCCTAATAATCGCATATCTCCTGTGTAACAATAACTTCTTCCGGACAGCTATCCCGTCGTATCTCGTTTTCTCAACACGATGCCCGCCCGATACCGTTCCGATCTGTATTGTCCTTCGGTCCGGCAAATCGGACACGGTATAATACACAGAAATACCAACATTTACGATAAAATATATACAATGGAAGATACGCAATTCAAGCTGTGACATCCGAGAAACACCCGGTGCCGGCCGTACTGTTGTAAACGAATCGTGTACCCGACAATTACGTTCGTGGAGTGTCCCTCGAGGATTTTAACCACTGCCTATTCGGCCGATCCCCGCAGGCTCGTATAATGCGCTGCAGCATCTTTACGATCGTTTGCACGGATCGAGGACACCGACGACGACTGCGCCGTACAAACATCGCACGTTCAAAAGACGATCCGGTATAACGCTATTGAAACATGAACAATATCGTTTTTATTTCGAAGAAAACGTATGAATTCATTTAAAACGATAAAAAAAAAAAAAAGAAAAAGACAATTTGTAGAAAAGACAATATTTGTATAAGGAAAATAATCGAGATCGATATAGTGTTTAGATAAATAATTAACAGGTGTGCTTAAGAACAACTTCGAAATACGTTCGTTTTATTATTAAGTCTTCCTATTCGCCGACAGATTTTTCCTCCACAAATGTTATAGAATAATAGTAATTATTAGGTCGACTATACATTACAAATGTATACCTAGTTCGAGGTTGAAACAGGTCACTTTTAATCGAAAATCGTATATTCCTGTTGGACGGCGAAATCATTTTATTATTTGCGTCATACGCAACAAGGCGCCCCGGCACAGCGCAACCGTCAAAGGTTTTTGAAAAGTTTTTTTTTTTTAATTTTTTTATCCCGACCGCGTTAATAACAATAATATTGTCGTGTGTCCCCGCGTACGGCGGCGGAAGCGTAGAAAGCCGATAATGATTTATTGTGCCGCACGATGTGACGATGCGAACGTCCGACAAAATACCTCATTAGAGGTGCTTGTGTCCGGCGACGGCGTGCACTTGGGAGTAGAAGAAAAAAAAATAAAAAAATTAAAAAATAAATAAAATCTACAGTGTGGCTCCCGTTCTGCAACGCAGAGCCAAGTTCGTCGAACCACACGACGCGGACGTCGTCGTCGTCGTCGTCGTCGCCGCCGCCAGGCGCGATTTTTTTTTTTTTTTTTTTTTTTTACAATTTAAAATAATAGGCCGGCACGCAATATCCGTATAAATACAAAATGGTATTCGACGGGCGCACACGAATTCGCACCCTCACCACCGCAACCGGTACAATTGACAACGGTGCCAAATACTTTATGGTAATTAATCGCGCGAATATATTATAATATACGGCATTTAGTTGTTAGGCACGCTAATTATTGCAAATTATCCTGCAGTTCCCCGTGTAAAATTATACGATTCTCTCCCGACCCTACTTGCCTTCTCTAATCTCGACGGTTCTTCTTCAGTCTATTTGGTGATTCGGTTACTTGGACTTTTTTTTATCAGTTTGGACCACCACGAGGATAGGCGAGGTTTTCGTACCGTCGTTTGCAGGAGTCCTGTACCGTGTACAGGTACCGTTCAGTATAAAACGTACTCGAATGGCCTATGATTATTTTAGGATAAAATAAAAGTATTCCGCGCTCAAATGACGGACGACGGCCGAATCGCCACCTTAAAAATCGAATAACCGAACAAATATATAATGTTAAATCGAATTTTATCAAATTTACTCACCGTGTCTGATAATATATAAATGCTCGTTTTTATCATTTGGAATATATATTATGTTTAGAACCACTAGTTAGAAATGTTATTGGGGGGGAGGGGAATGGGAGAGGCAACTCAATGGTCGCGGATGAAGAAATATTTTTGTTACTATACGGATGACGTTGCATCGAAGGCATGTGGAGGAAAAAACCGTTTATAGACAACAGCATATTTCCTAAAAAAAAATTTGCAGTCTGTATGAATCCAAGGCGGTCCAAACCGTATTTGGACAACTCCGGGTGCGCAGGAACGCATCGGTATCGGGATCGGACTTGATTTGAATAAACAGTTATATTGTTTGAGAAACGATAAATGCATATTATTGTATCGTGTCGGTGTTTTATTATGAAGCGGGTTTTCTAAAAAAAATGTCAATCGACGTTTCGGTAATTATATTATAAATTTCACTCGTTGCTCGCGTCGCCGCCGTCGTATCTTTACGTACACGATTCTACCTACCGTAGAACCGGCAAATAAAATTGCACTCATAAATGTTAAATCTACGCGGACAATGTTCTTTTTTTAAAACGACGTATTTTTATTATAACGATGATTCCCGTGCACACGGCCGTCGTCGTCGTCGTCTCGATCTTCAAAATCCAGAAAACGCGAAAGGGAAAACTATCGTTTTGTAACCGCGGAGAATCCAACTGTCGCCTGTAGCGGTGTAGGTATCCCGGACGGGACGAAGTTAAATGTTGAACGATTCCCATTTAAAAAAAAAAAACGATTCGCGATATTGTATTTTACTCGCAATTAATTTCCGGTGCCTGCATATTGTATTCCGTAAATTGATCGGGGGAAAAAAAAAAAAAAAAAATGCAGAAATCAAATATCGAAAGAAAAAGAACCGCACACACGCAACGCACCAGTTTCGCATTTATAATAAATAATAATATTATTATTTTTATGTTCACATTCCAGACGTATGTTCCGAATATGGCGCCGTCCGGGGCAACGGCATATTTCTCCACTATAAACTCGGTGCACGGCTAAACAACAGATCACTCTCTGCCGAATATGAACCGTAACAATGACCAACCACACCGTATACGCAATAATATTTGTACATGCCCAGCAATGCGTGTATACAGGGTGTTTCCGGGTCAATTGTATGAAATCTATAATAATAGAAGCGAGAAGTCGCGCGCATGGCTCTAAAAAAAAAAAAAAATGCGCACGCAGAATCGTTTGCACCTCGGAGCCGGATTTCCGAAATCCAACACCTAAAGGCTGGGTTTTCGGTAGATTCGGAACGAAAATCTCGAATTATATTCGTTGATTCGTGTTGGTATTACCTTGGTGAAACAGATGAAAAAAAATAAATAAGCGCATTGTTATTATTAGAAAGGAAACATCGCGTTAAATTGAATTTATTTTAGTTGATCTCGGTTTGCGAAAGGATTTTTTTTGAAATTATACTTTTAAATGGTAAAAAAAAAAAAAAAAAAAAAATGGAATACTTTCGGCCGAACAATTTCGTGACCAACTACGAAATATTATTGTGATAATTTAAGTCCGTTACTTGTAAACAATATATGAGTACACTGCTGTATATTATGGAAACAATCGCCCGCCTGCTGACGTTAAGTCATTTCCCCCAAAGGAAACTAATACGTATATATACTTCAAAGGTGACATCGACAACAGTTGTGTTTTAAATTTAATTCGAAAAAAAAAAAAAAAAAAAAAAAAGCCCATCTTATTACTTTATTTACCCACTTCGTGTAGGTTTACGACGTCTACGTCGTATTGAAAATGTCTAAAAATGACTATGGACAACAATACAAATTAGTCTGTCTAAACCAGAGGTTCCCAACATATGGTCCGCGAGCCATGCCTACAAAATTTAATAATATTTAATTTTTCCTCTGGGGCGTGACACAAATATTAAAACTCGTGTGTAGTACGTCGTTTATTTATAAATTTATATTACATAATGCCACCGTATGTTATTATTTTAACCGAAAATCCAATCTTGTTTGTACAGCAAGATTAGATTATCGGTAGAATACGATAATAGTGTTATGTTTTCGACAACTTATTTATGCCAACAAGAATTTTCCGGGCTGATTTACGTTCAAAATAAACAAAGAAATCAGTTGGACGCCATTAAAGACATGCGTGTAGATTTGAGCAGTATTCGCCCAAGAATATCTTTGTTTGTAAAGGAAATGTAAGCCCAATTATTTTATTGTAATTTGCGTTAAATTGTAAATAAATATAAAACTTTTACTTAAAATTCATCAAATTATTAGGTAATATTATAAGTCCGCTATAAAGAATTTCGTTGGTTTTTATTTATTCATAATCTAAATTCTTCTAAAATGGTGGGAAAAAAAATAATTGATTCTTGTTTATAAGAATCATAAGGTTTTAAAGTCGTAATGGTCCGTAGTGTCAAAATGGTTGGGTACCACTGGTCTAAACTAATGATGCTGACAGATTTTAAAACGCCTTGGAACGGGTTTACCGAGACTAAGACCTTAAAAAGTTCACACGTCGTTTTGAAATTATGTTACATTGAGGGGGGGGACGACTATTTTTTACGTGGAACACGAATGTATTATTTTTAAATGATACGGAACGCGGAAATTATAACGTTGAATTGTATATCGTTGAAAAGTCTTCGCGGAACAGGCATTTCATGGACCGGTACGGTTTTTAAGCGTTTTAACACGAGTCTAGTGTCCTAACGCATTCCGATAATAACTTTTCCGGTATGATTATTTGATACCGAAAACGTCCGCGCGAAGTGTCGTAACTCCAACAATTGTCCGTACGTTTCAATTAAATACAAACCAACTGCATTGTATTCCAAATGAAATACGACACCCTTGCGGTGTTACACATGCAGGCCATGATCCCCGTCGCATCCAATTCGTTTCCCGTATGATATACGACCGAAACGCGCGCGAGTTTGTCCGCCCGGTTCGGGCAAAGTCATTATGATAATATCGCCGTTGTGTAATGATATGATATTAAACATCTAACCGGCAAGTTTACGAATTGACGATGTAAACACGTTTGGTCGTATGTGTTGATAATATTATCGTGTCGCGGTATAAAACACCCGCCTGTTACACGAATAATTGTTATCGCCTATTGGTTATATTGTGTTTTTTCCGTGTTCGGAAACAACAAAACCGATTGATGTTCCGGACCGTCGTCCGTAATAATATAATAATACACGACGTCTTGTATAAATTTACGGCCGGATTACGTTTTCTGAAGAGCAAAAAAAAAAAATAAAAAAAAATAAATACGTTTAGTCATAAACGCGTATTTATATAGGTACCCGCGAATAATATACGCACGGGCTCGACGACAACGACAACGTTCGACGGCGAACGATTTTTTTTTTTTTTTTTGGACGGGTATCAAGGCGAAAAAAAAATGAATCGAGTACAATTTATTATCGATTGTAATAATTTATTATTATTATTATTATTATTTTTTACGAGACCCCGTTTCGCAGGTTCGTCTATTACTACGCAAAATACATCGCTGCAGCTCGTAAAACTTTCGATACGAAAAGTCGAATGTCGCCGTTAAAATACGTAAATTATATATTATCCATTAAATGTCCAAACCACTTCTTTCTCATTTCCCTAAGAGTGTTCTATATTGATTTACGCGCGTCTGTATTTACGGAGGACCTACCTCATCATTCCTTATTTTTTCTGTCCGTGCGATTCTCAAAACTCTTCGCCGACGTCACGTTTCAAATGCTTTCTTTTTTTTTTTTTTTTTTTTTTTGCTTTCTCCGTCTGGAGAACCGTCCACATTTCGGCTCCGTACGGCGTCACGCTACACACCAACGTTTTCGATAGGAGAGCTCACTTAGTGTCTAAACTTTATTTATTATATCATTACCTAAACTAGGTACCTATATATAGGTTATACTTATTATCATACCATTCCGACGACGACGACGACGTCTCGGCGTATTTTGCATTCCTGCAGCACAGCGGAGAATTTGTCCGTGCGAGAAAACAAGAAAATAATTTACTCGCGCCGGTACTTATTTTATCGAACCGACACACACGCGCGCGTACGGTTTGAATACTTACCTACACGAAAACGTGTACGGAGACGTTAAGAATAATATTATTATATGCGTCCGTGGTGTTACGACTACGAGTCGTAGAGACCGCTATTGAAATTTCACACTTTTACGGATAATAATAATAATAATATATGACGCCGGGTAGGTACATAATATTATTGTGTTTTTGATGTAATAAAACGATAGTACGACGTAGGATAATAGTTTCTCCCGAAGACGTCCAAGTATTACAGACATGAAAGAGAAGAGAGAGAAAGAGAGAGAGAGAGAGAGAGATCAAATTAACACCACACAGAATACGAAAAACTACTATTGTCTTAACATTTTGGGTGGTCCGGCGCCGGTGTATCCGATTGGTCGAAACCAGATCGCGGACAAAGACGTCTTATGACGGTTTTTTGACAATATACATAGGAAATAGAAATAATAAGGTATTTAGTATAGTAGCGATAAAACCAAAAAACGTAAAATGGAATTTGGAAAATTATACCCGACCGCGTCGTTGTTTCATGAGAAGCCGATTCCGTTACCGGTACCGATTCCGATGTCTGCTATTGTGTCGGTTTCGTTTTCGATTCCGCATAGTATGTGTATTACAATACGAGTATAAAAGTAAATATAAAAACAGTTCCGGTTGTCGTAAACCCGAAATATTTAATCATGACGCGTTGTCATCACGAGATATGTCCGTTTCGATGTGTCGCCCACGTCGAGAAATTGCTATGCCGACCGTAAATTTATCGTCTTCTTGCATTCAATATTTCGATCGGCTGCCCCCACGATACTCTGTCAACATTTATATCCTCCGACTTTTCGATTCCGTGTTCTTAAAAATTGTCTGTCTATATTTCATCCTTGGAAAACCTTTCTCTGTTTTTTCGCCATCTACACATACACTTCGATAAATTAACTCCAACAATTAATATTCTTCAAACTTATTCGCTTGTTACTCTGTCACATCACGAAATCTTAAGCATTTTACGGTAACACCACATTTAAAATGATTCCTAGCTTTCTCTTTTCGATTGTGCTCACTGTCCGGGTTTCACACTAGTATAATATGTCGCACACCGTCCGTCCATATCTTCTAAAAGGTTTCCTAGTATCGAGTCCAATGTTCACCGTGGATAATAAGTGATTTTAACTCGCCGGTTATCCGGTTGAATTTATATAAGTTTCTGTTTTTTTTTTTTTATTATTATTTCTTTTGCGTCATTATCCATTCCATTATTCGACATACCTACTCAAAAATATAGAAGCAACAAAACGATAGAATGTTTATATTGCTCCGCGATTGAAAAAAATAAGTTGCTTTCTTGGACGTTATTATTAAGGTCGACAAAAATATGATCTATCATAATAAAACGATAATAAATCGAGACAGATGTGATAAATTCGAAATAGTCCACGGAAATATTAGTATACAATAGTCTCAGAATGTAAAGAGATATCTATTGTTCGATTTACACGATTTTGGTTACATTACTAATGTAGAAGAACGTCAGTTTATACTAACGCACGAGAACTTATATATACATAGGTATAATGTATATAGAAGCGGTTATAAAAACAGAAATCAATATATACATAATACTCGTATAATCATCACGAGAAGAGAAATTTTCTGAAAAGAAGTATATTTTATATTCATTTTTGATCGTGTGCGTTGTTTCGTTGGACCTAATGGATAAATATTTTTCAACATCAAAATACGATATTGATCAATATAATGTGTACCGATATACAAATTGGATATTTCAACGTAGAGGTATAAAATACAAGAAATGGCTTACTCGAGTGGTGTATAACTGGATACAATTATTAATAAAAATAAAAGACACACATAATGTTGTATGTGCCAGTTCACTGTTATAAGTGGGATGGGTGTAGGATAATAGATGCATTGCCATCAAAGAACGATTCTGAGCAGACATAGGTATATTGATAAAATAGAGGTTTAAGAAAAAAGGTTTTAGTCCTGTTTTTTCTCTTATAGCCAAGGTATACAGCTGCAGAAATCGACTATAATAAAATCGATGAATCATCATTTATTATTTTTTTTTTATTGTTTTAGTAAAACTGTTGAGAATCTAGAAAAAAAAATAATACCATGCGAAAATTCCGCATCCCAAAAAATGTAGCAAAAATGCTATGGTGAGTAAATATGTGAGTAAAAACTCACCAAAAATGTGTTTTTTCAGAGGGGGGAAAAAACCACACACTTTTCACACTATTAACGTTTTCGCTACACTCAGAAACTAAAAATGAATAGTACAAAAACATATTGTTCTATAATTATAAATAATTATTGTTATTGTCAACGGGAAAATAATAATTTACTAACTTTGTTTCGTACTGCGCAAATCTCATGTTGAAAATAAACGTTTCCTGTTTCAATTTAATCGATCGATTGCAGCAGCACGCGTGAGTTTCAACGGACGTCGATAACTATAGCTAGTCGTAATTAAGACGTATAGCAATAAAAAATTAACTATAGATATATAATTACTATGGGAAAAATCAAACGACCCGGGGAAAAAGTCGCGAACCACACGATTTATAACTTGTCTGCCCACAGTGTGAGAACTAGACTTTATATATAATATATTATTATTATTATTATTAATATAAGTAATATACGCGTTTTCCAGGCGACGACCCGTGCGAATCGCACGCGTGCCGAGAGAGCCGGGGAAATAATATATTACGACGGGTTCGTGGTGAGGATCGAATAAAATAAAAATAGCGAAAAACTTGGGTACGTATATAAGTAATAGTACAAAAAAAAAAAAAAAAGAAAAAGAAAAAAAAAACGCACATACACAACCGGCAACTGGCTGCGGCGGCGATGAAAGACCGGACTCGGAGGATCGTGAGAAACTCGCGTCTAATGGGCAACGTTGTGGCGACGATTTCATACCAACCCGGAAAGTGCAAAAAAAAAAAAAAAAATAATAAAAATAATAATAACAAATAAACAATAATAGTAAAAATAAAAAGAAGAGCACGCGATATGTACCGGCTACACCCAATCGTTCGTCCACTTGTCGGACGAACTTTTTACGGATATCGATGGTATAATATTATAATTACGGTGGTTTTTCAAACGGAGATAACTGTTTGAAGCATTTATATTCGTACAGTCGTGTATTTTTTTTTTTTTTTTTTGCAATTAAATTTGATTTATACAATTTTATCGATTCTCCTTCGGTTTTAAAGTCACGCGTTTAGAATTTTTTATTTTTTTTTAAAAAAAATCATACGTTTTTAAGTAATTGTAGATGGCTGTATATCGATTTTGGAAATTGAAACAAAAATAAAAAAAAAAAATGTCGTCCGAAGTTATAGTAGTAAACAGTTCCGGTTATGGCAAACCCAAAATATTTAATCATGACGCGTTGTCATCACGAGATATGTCCGTTTCGATGTGTCGCCCACGTCGAGAAATTGCTTTGCCGACCGTAAATTTATCGTCTTCTTGCATTCAATATTTCGATCGGCTGCCCCCACGATACTCTGTCAACATTTATATCCTCCGACTTTTCGATTCCGTATTCTTAAAAATTGTCTGTCATCCTTGGAAAACCTTTCTCTGTTTTTTCGCCATCTACACATACACTTCGATAAATTAACTCCAACAATTAATATTCTTCAAACTTATTCGCTTGTTACTCTGTCCCATCACGAGATAACTGTTTTAAGCATTATATTCGTACAGTCGTGTATTTTTTTTTTGCAATTAAATTTGATTTATACAATTTTATCGATTCTCCTTCGGTTTTAAAGTCACGCGTTTAGAATTTTTTATTTTTATTTTTTTTAAAAAAAATCGTACGTTTTTAAGTAATTGTAGATGGCTGTATATCGGTTTTTGAAATTGAAAATAAAAAAATAAAAAAAATGTATAAGTCACAGTGGTCCGAAGTTATAGTAGTAATAATAAAAACGAGACGTGTTTTATTGTATGCATTACACGCGGGCGTTTACATTTTTTCGTCGTGCGGCAATTAAGACGCACGCACAGCGTGCGCCGGCACTGTGTAACAATACACTTTTGTATATTTGTACAATTCACATTATACCATTATACGCACGGCGGTGTGTTCCGTTTATTATGCGTACGTAACGTTTACGTTTAAATTACAAAACCTACAAAAATCGCCGGGAGAACGCGGGAGCCCGGGGGGGATACGACCGGCCCGTATACGATTATACGTTTTTATACGTCTCGTTCGATAATTTCGTTATAATTTCGTCGGGCGGTGGTCGCCGTAGACCTTACGCGTGCGTTATTGCGCCGGTTCCGGGGCCCGTTCGCTTGGGTTTTGGTTCCAGTGCCCCCGGGCGCCAACTGTCGGTTTGGTCGTTTAAAGCGCACTGCGAAAGCCGATACGTTTCAATAAAATGTCGGAGTTTAGCGATTATTAGCGGTCGTCGCCGCCGAATCGCGGGGTACCGAGTCGCAGAACGGGTAACGGGCGATTTTTTTTAAGGCGGGAAATTCGGGAAAGAGACAAAATACAAATACAAATAATGAAATTGTCTAACCGGACGTTAGTTAATCGCCATCGCCCGGTGGCGTGTATTACCGTAGCGGTTAACGACGAAACGGTTAAAATTTTCAACAAAACGGACGAAAATATCTCTCCCGCACCCCCCCCCCCCCAAAAAAAAAAATTTAATAAAAAAATCGTAATGTCTACTCGCCGGTATATTATTCGCGCAACGTCTGCGGTGATGGGTTCTATACAAATATAAACTGGCGTCCGTTCTGGTTTTCTATCGTCCGGTTCCGGCGCCGATCACTATTATAACAACAACACGATTAGAGTTTTTTTTTTTTTTAAACAATTTTAATAACGTAAGTGGGACGCGTTTCGCGTTCGTGACGATCGGCGGCGGCGGCGGCGGCGGCGGCGGCGGCCTCGCGATGACGTTTATCGCGATGGTCCAATTGTCACGGGCCGACGGTCCCGAGCGGCAGCCCGCGGAGGTCCGTTTCCGCGATAATACGCGCCGTCGTCGCGCTATAAAATAAAAAAAATACTAAACGCGCATTACCGTAAAAAAAAAAATGATAATAAATAATGATAATAATAATAAAAACCTATTTCGCTGTACGGTATATTATTCTTGTAACGTCAACAACACACATTTTACACAAAATAATACGTTCACGAAACGGTTTTTTATTTTTTTTTTTTTTTTACGAGCACTTGTTGTTATACGCGGTTCCAATTTGTCACGTACTTATAACTAATACACGTGCGAGCACATAATATTATGCTCTGGGCGGTCCGTATTTTCAAAAACCGGACCGGACCGGCGAAGAGAAATTTACACCGGGACCGGACCCCAGAAATTATTTTTTTTTTTTTTTTGGATTTCGCGTACGACCGATGACGACTGATTCTGTAGTGACAACGGTAATACGGCATAACAGAACTATATAGACGGGAATAAAACAAAAAAAAAAAAAAAAAAAAACACCGACGAAACCGGACCGGGCCGTGTTTGTCTTTCGTATGTACTAAAAACACCGCGTTTTAATATACAAACCCATGTCTGATGCTAGATATTTTGTTTTTAATAACTCGAAACACCAAAAATCATATAAATAATAGTGTAAAAAAAAACGGCCAATGTCAAAAAAATAACATTTGTTACGAATTAACGTTTTACACAAATCGCTGTCTATTTTGAGTGCACCTCGTTGCCGAGATCCGTTTCCGTTTCGTGTTTTCGGACCGAAATCCGCGGACAGACCGAGCTGGCACCATACGGCTGTGAATTCCAAAATTATAAGACCTCTAAATTAGACTAGAGTCTGAACCGAATTTCGTAGTTTTGATAGATATGTATTTATTATTCGTTTTATGTCATCAGTTGAAGTAGATTTTCATAGTTTTTCGCTTCGCATCATTTCGTCGCTTGTTTCATTACGAAAATCGGAAAAATCAATCATCATTCCGTTTTTTTCGTGCCCGACTACGAAATATATGTATTAGGCACATAACAATGTTATCGGAGAGTATACAATATTTTTTTTTTTAAATTTTTTTCGAAGTGTACCGTTGTCGCAGGAAATCTACCGTAGAAGAATGATTTATAGCAGCACCTAGAATTTCGATTTTTATCTTCGTGCGCCTTTATATTATATGCGCGTGTGGCCTTAAATAATATATTCGCATAAATTTCCTCGTCGGTTTTTACGACGTGCCGCGAACAGAGTTTTTTTTCTCTCTCTCTCTCTCTTTCTCCAAAGGGCTGCCCGCACCACTCGACTATAGGTACCGTAACACTCGCTTAACAAACAAACGGCCGAATACAGAATTCGAATATTATATGATGGGTGCGTATGCCTTTTTACTTATATGCCTACGACAACACGCTGTTAGGGCGGACATTTTCATTTTTCATTTTTTTTTTTTTTTTTTTTTCCTCTACGTCCCTGTATTACAAATTTCTCGGTGGCCATACAGTAATAATACCGCGCGCACCTAACGCAATATTATTTTATCCTCCATATACAAATAACAACATAATACCTATGTAAGTATAATATTAAAATTACATTCTATAACACGCGCGTCACTAAAATAACACTATATTAATGGATATCGTACGCCGCGGATTGCATTGTTTATTCTTGTCGTTTACATTCTAATATAATATTGACACAAGGTCGGCCATTAACGAGTTTCAAAAAAAAAAAAAAAAGTTAAAAGTTTAACTAATTTTAACTTATTCTGTTTGCGTTAACTTAATAAATAAAACGAGTTAACATTGAATTATGTCGCATTGAGTTAATTTAAATATATTTCAATATTAGGCCAATCGATTTTGTACTAAATACTAACACATATATATTTTTTTTTTTAATCGATTAAGTGTGGGAATATTCGATTTTAAAACAAATAGGTTATTAGTAAGCCTGGGAATGTAAAGCCCTTTAAAATCCTGACCAATTGTTTTTATGCCCTAAAAAATGTATACGAGTATTTATTTAATAGTTAATTAAATGTATAAAACAACGACGTTAGCGTGTAAAAATCTTAAAATATATTTACAAGTTCGAATTTTGGATTCTGAAACTCAAAAAATGCCCCAAAAACATTAAAAATACTTTTTAAATTAAGAAAATGACTTTAAACAATGCAAACATAGTTTTCCAAAGTGTATCAAAATCCCAGCCCTAGTTATTTGGTTAGGTTAGATACCAAACATTTTTTTCTAAAAAAAAAAAAACTACCAACAAATGACGATAATCTGTTTGATATTTATTTATTTATGAGTTACCTTGACTATAAAGGGAAAAAAAAACACGACATTTTTTTATTAATCGTAAAACTTTTTAAAAAATACAAATTATATAGATTTACGTATATATGAATAAATTAAAAACTATATATTTATTATATAATTAATTTCTTTATATGCAGTTTCGCCGAACTATTAAAACTGCTGTAAGCTAAAATTCAAATCGACAAAATTGCGGGCATATAACATACTCGTTTTATGTAAATTATCGCGAACGGTTGTTAATAATTATTTATTACGACAGTATAATTTTCGACTTCGTTTGCGATATATAAAATTATGATGATTTAGTATTTGTAATAATAGTTGGCTTCTTATTATGGTTTACTATATTGTTAAAACCTGAGACAACGTATCAAATCAAAATTATATCGTTATCGTTATTATACTTCACCAATAATTAATGTTTAGAATGTATTGCAACTAATTCGCAGCAAATAATGTAGTAAAAGTATAACAGTGTATTTAAATACAAATATGGTTTTCTATAAATTTGTTCTGTTAACCAGCCATAATATGATACTAAATTTTCAACTGATAACAATTGTTATTGGTACAGAACTGCGAAAATACAGAGTGGTCTCACTCGGTGATCAAGAACCATTCATACCCATATATAACTTGACCTTTATTATCTCGTATATATATATATATATATATATATATATATATGTATGGGGACATAACAAACTATAAAAAAAAAACCCTTCACGCCACCTCAACCAGGTCTTTTTAACCTGGTGAGTGATAAGGTCATCAGTGATAATGATGTCATCGAGGATTTACGATTTAAAAAGAAACAACACCGATGCCGCTGCGGTGCCATCACAAATGAATTTAAGAACACACGTACTAATACATTAACAACTTGTCTTAAATGCATTAACCGTTAGGTTAGGTTATAGTCATTTGTTGACAATGTATTTTAATGATTGTACATTATATTGCGTAATGTTAAAATATATAGTCGCAGAGAAAATATCATTTTTGTTTTTCCGTTTTATTATCGAATCATCACGATTTTGATATAAGATCCACTATATACTTAAAGCTTTCTGCAGCAGTTGATAATATCGACATAAAACCGTGTCGTGTCGTTATAATATATTCTTTCGGTCGTAGTATACCTGTATATAGGTATACCTACTACCAAGTGAAACTATAAAGTTTTTTTTTTTTTTTTTGTAAAATTGGAGCATCGAAACAGATATTATCTTATTGAGGTATATCGTATATATTATCATAAACTATACAAGTGTATAGAATTTTTTAGACGAGTCATTATTGTTTCTATGGGATATTGTTCCATGAGTTATTCACGATTAATATATAAACTATTATTAATTTTTTTTTTTTTTAATTATTCTATTATATAATAATAGTCGATGTTTTTTATTTTTTCCAACCAATTAAGAATTTTTATCTTGATCGAGGTATAGGTAGGTTAACCTACCTATATACCCGCGGGTATTTTTTTTTTTTTTAAATGTATTTTATCGGTTAATAAGTCGATATAATAACAAAAGATACCTATTAATAATACAATTATTATATTGTTTTAATCTCATCATATAATATACGGTTGACTTTAATTGGCGTATAGGTTTTCTTTTCTGCTACCTATATTGCAGTATAAAAATAACAAACAGCTGCAGCTATATTATACTATCACCGACATCGTCGCACAAATGCACAATAAATATAATATATTATACAAATATAATGTGTGTACCCGCCGCAGCGCCATTTCATTTTCTAAGGGAGAAAGGAAACCTATAAACACGTAATAATACCTATGTATTAATAATTAACGATCGATTGTTTTAAACGTTGTACGCCCTGCGTGGAAAATAAAAACGTTTCGAGTGCCACGAAAAAATAAAAATATCAATTGTGCCGGCGTAATATTATAATACATGTTGTCCATCACCCCGCGTTAAAGTCTCCGAGTATACGTTCAAAAAAAAAAAAAACCACTCGAATATGTAAGTGTGCATTATAACATAGATAAACGTATAATAATATGATGTATACTCGAACAAACAATAAAAATAATAATATGGTCACGTTGGGTAAAACAAGTCATCACTTACAATAAGATAATAAGATAATATGTCAAACGGATGCACCTTGGTTTTTTTATGTAAATAATATTTATCCTATGTATATATATATATAATATATTTCATTTGCCCTGAGTAAATTCCTTAAGAACCCCTTTTAAAAGAAAACCAAAACGAGACTTAGTTATGTGGCGATTATAAGGACAACGTGTATTACGTATAGATGTGAAGACCGGACCACCTGCATTAATAGCTACCGCCGAAAGAATACTAAAAACGTTCGAAATTAAAATTCGGAGGACAATATTTAAATCGATTTACGATAACACGAAGGAGAAAATTTAACAAACAGCTACAAGTAGAAATGGGTGAACGTTGTTCGTATGAAGCCAATGGATACATACTGAGCAACTCTGAATATCAAAACAAACGACCAAGAAACCTCGGGATCAACCTGGTAAAAGATGGATGGATGTTGTGGAAGAAGACCTCGATAAAATGGCAATAATAAGATGGGAATCGGGTAGTCCAGGATCGTGTAAATATATGATGGCAGCAAAAACTCTTAAGAATCAGCGTGTACTAAATGCCAGAAGAAGAAGAAGAAGAAAAAGAAGATATAATATATTGGAAATTGCATTTATATATATATATATAGAAAACACGCCCTTTTGAAAAATATCGACGACAGATTCCCCGTATCTGTGAAAAAAAAAACATTAAGATATTATATATGCTCTCAGAACTCCTCCACACAAAACACTATCGAGAATTCAAGAAAATAAAAAAAATGTCTGGATTATATATTATTTTCGTTTCGGGATGCCGAAAATTATGGATTTGCCGCAGGTGCTGATAATAATAATAATATTATTATTATTATTATATTATTGTCGAATAACAATAGCACCACTGGTAATGTGGGTGGTGGGTTGGCCGTCGAAATGCGCAGCGCGCGTGGGAGGCGGTACCGCAGCTTAAAAAAAAAAAAAAAAAAAAAAAAAAATGCGATTTCTCGGGTACCAATATATTATATTCTTTTCGGGGATTATATTTTATGTACACGTGAGTGTGTTTGTGTGGCGCCACTACCCGCTGAGTATAATAATTACATATTTTTTATATACTCGCCGACGTTTTAAGGGAAACGATGGCGACGATGGCGATGACGATCTCGCGGAGGTCCTACATAATAGTGAAATTTACATAATTCTGTTCGTTTCCCGGTTTCCCCGAGGCAAATGCCGCCGTCTAATTATCGTTGCCGTCGATCCCCCGCCCTATACGAATAAAATATTATATATATATGTATAGATGATAAGAACCGGTCGGGCCTAAATATTGTACATATATATATATATATATATATATATATATGTTTATGGATGTATGTGGAAAATACCCTTCTCGACGGTAATATTATTATATTGTGTATAAACAATTGATTTACGATCGGGTGGCGGTAAAATAATAGTTATATAATAATAATAATAATAATAATAATAATAATAAGACCCAGACGCGAGGCAATACAATATTCGTTCGGGTTGCGGTGCGCGATCGACGTGATTTATAAAAATAAAGAAAAATCACCGTCGCTTCAATAATAATATTATACCGCACGATAACCGCGGCGTATAACATATAAAGGCGCGTCCGCACACCTGTGCTCGTTCTTAAGAGGCCGGGGTGATCGTGATCTAAACTAAAAAGGCGAGCTGCAAAAGATCGCGATCCCTCGATAATAACGCTCATGCGTGTTCAATATTGTGTGGACTCGATAGTCGTTGGTTTTTGCACATGTAGTGTGGACAGCAAAGTCGTAAATAGAAAAAATAAAAAAAATTTGGGTAGCTAGAACGTAACTATATTTAATATACTATTGTCCGTGCTAGAGAAAGTTTTTTTATCTCGATCAAATTTTCTATTTTTAAAATCAACGGCGTTATTATTATCCGCAGTGTTGTATTGATAAAAAAAATGTCCCTCTTCTCTTGTATTCTATCATCTATTAAAAAACAATAAGCTCATAATACACGTTTTAAATTTTCTGAGGCTTCTGTATGAAAACTTACATCAATTGAAGAAGCTATTTCTGGAATCGTTTTTTTTTTTTTTTTTTACAACTACAACTATTATTAGTCCACTTTAACAAAAAAATCGTCGACCCGTATGATAATTTGAAAACTATATGCGTTATTATATGATATGTACACATCATTCCAAGCATCTTATTACGAAAAAAAGACACGTTATCCAATATTAAGCTCAACACAATTTTCGGAACTAATTTTAGTTATCGACACTTCAAAACTAAACGATTCAGCAACTTCTTCGGTCGATATATGTTTGGAAATAGAAACCTCAGAAAACTGAAAAGGCGTATCAGCATATTATCGTCTTTTAACACACGATCGGATTGTGGAATATATTGAAAGAATATGCCCTTACCTAGAGAAGTGAGAAAACTCGTGTAAAAATATTCCAAGAATCATTTAAATTTGTAAATCGTAAAAAAAAAAAAGTGTAATTTTTATATGTAAAACCGCTAGAAAATAATCACGGGGAAATTTCGGTTATTGAAGAACACACCAATCTGTACCCGGCTATACCCGGCCGTATACTTAAATCAAATTAAAGATTTAAAAGTGCAAAATGAAACGGTTCAATTTTTAAAAAAATTTTTTTTTTTTTGAAAAGTTCACGGGTCGGCGGCGGTGCCTAACTCGAAATTGTACGCCTCGGCCCACTACAATATACTCGTACCTATATTATACGTGCGTAACTCTGGGCCCGAATAACTCAGGCGTGGACGCGCGTTAAAACCGCGTGATTCACGCACACAGACGGTCCCCTCGTGTCCGTCCCTACGGACGGAATTTTATGAACTTGTTATAAAGTCAACAGCAAATACAATAATTTGTGAACGCACGCGGGTTATTAAATAATAATACAGCCATAGTTTAAATAAGAAAACAAATGATTATACAATTTGAAATACGGACTTACGGAGGTTCTGCCTGATGCTCTGCTCTGTCCCGACTGCCGTTATACGTCGCCCACGGGCGGCGTACGAACCGCCGGACAGGCAAGAAGCTAACTCAACACATTGCGTTTTGCCTGTATTAATAGAATACGAGGTCTGTTCAAAAAGTACCAGAATTTTATATTTAATAATTATAAAAACGAAGTTACATATTATTTAAAGATATCTCCTTCAGAATACTCTACTCCGGACGATATGCAATGATCCCGGCGATCTTGGCATTTTTCAAAAGTTCTTTGGAACTGTTCCAAAGTTAAAGATATGAGTTTTGTTGTCGCGTTCGCTTTAATTCCCTATACGTCTTGAAATCGTTATCCATTAAGCGCAGATTTTAGTCTTTGGAAAAGAAAAAGTCACACCGAGTCTGATCTGGAGAATAGGGATAGTCTTGCTGGACCACAGCAATTTTATTATCGGCTTGAAAATTCACGAATCGACACAATTCGATGAATATGCTGTTGTCGTGGTAAACGATCGCGGAACGAATTTTGCAGCGCGACCCTTCCCATCTGTAAATTTTCCTGTAAAATTGCATGACAAGTCCAATTGAGATTCCATTTGTTAAATAAAACCTCGCAAATTGTCGCCACACCATCATTTCCGGATGACGTCGACGGTCTTCCAGAACGTGGATCGTCTTCGGTTGACCGCCGACTGTCCTTGAAACGTTTATAAAACACTTGAAAGTCCACTTAATGATGAATCGTCCCCAAAAGCGGTTTTAGTAATTTCCGTACGTTTCCGTTGCATCATTTCTAATCAAGTTACAAGCGAAACTTGATGCACACGCCGTTGTTCGTTAATATCGGACATGTCGAAAACGGCGAACAAAAAAAAACTGACTGGATTTGACCACGTGTAACAGTTAAACTGAGATAAAGATAGCGACTTTGGGTTTTGTTTAAAATGTCCACTTATCCGCGGGGAATACGTCTGTGTAGAATTCGGAACGTTATCGTGCGTAGATTGGCCGTAACAACAATTGTCGTGGTACTTTTTGACCAGACCCCCGTAATATCAGTGTCGGCTTGTAACAAGGTTTACCGATATAATATAACGAAATGCTGACTAACAGTCTAGGGGTTCACGACAACGAGCGGGGTGATAATAATATAATTATTACGATAAATCACCGGCGACGAGACGGGAGACGGCCGCCCGTCAATGTTTCGTCCGACGACGAGACGTCCCGCGTAATAAAAAAAATAATAATAATTGTTGAAATCGGCCGAACCGTCGTGTCGTGTGTGCACGGACTTGTACCGAACCGCGGGCCACGATGACATTACCGATTACGGTTTATTTCTAATATACGTCGCGTCGTATAGGCCCTAACCTCTTATAATACGGTCTAGTAAGTAATTTGGCTTTTATTTTTTTTTTTTACACCTATATATATATATATTTTAATTACACAGTGTACCCGTTCGAGTGAAAAACGCATCAATCTTCTCGGGGGCCAACTATACCATACAAAAATACACCGCACAATATAATAACACGTGGAGGTACCCACTACTACATACCTACCTATATATATATATATATATATATATATATATACATCACAGATAACAGACGAATAATAACCCGCACGCGGTAAAATAGAGTTGGAGTGTGAGTCGGTTATTTTTTTTTTTTTTTTTAAACAATTTTTCTCACTCTCTCTCTCTGTCTCTCTTTCTCTCTCTTTCTCTCGACGACGCCCGTAAAAGAGACACACCTCGCGGGACGGGTCATTATATAATTTATGCAGGACCCTATATATTGTACGCGTACATACACGGATTATATTGTTATTACGGTGCAGACGGAGGCATTCTCGGATACGAGAACAACGTCGTGATGATGCGCGCGAGGCCGACAGGTACGGGCGACGTAGACGGAGGAGGAACATTATCGTTTTCGGTACGCGCGTTCCCCCTTTTTCTTTTTCTATTTCATTTTTCATTTTTCATTTTTTTTTTTTTTTGCCTCCCGGACACGTCGTCAGTTATGGGCAACGGACAATAATTAGACCGCGGGTGAAATGAAAAAAAAAAAAAAAATAAATAATAATAAAACAATAAGTCGCGCGACAATCCCATTAGCAGCACTCGGTAGCGAGGAATTCATTACGGGCCGCCGCCGCCGCCGCCGCCGCCGCCTATATTACTGACCGGCCGACTGATTGGGACGTTCCGGTTACTAATACCGCGGTCGTGTATTGCGCGTGTACGGGGTGCGGCAATAGTCGTCCGCGCTGACGCGCTCGCGAGAACGTTATACGGTGCGCATTGACGGGACACGCGGATAATTAAAATTTATCTACGCGTTATCTAACGATAGAATATCGAAAATCTGTCTGGATAATAGACATCGAAGATAACCATAAATTATCTAGATAAAACAAAAAAAAAAAAAAAAAACAGATTAATTTGTCAAACATTTTCTCAACTTTTCACCTGCCCGCGGCGGTGTCTTGAACGAGGAGCGTATTTTACGACGATATACCCTACGCCTGTAATAGTGCACCTTGTTTCATAATTTTGATTCTTAAAGTTTCCCGCTCGTAAATGCTCAAGCCTTTGTCTATGGATTTTCGATATATATATATATATATATTTTTTTTTATAGCCAAAAGCACAACTCGTGGTGAACCTTGTGTCAAGTTAAGGACATGTGAAAAAATGTAATCTACATAAAATACAAATAAAGACTAAACATATACTGAAAAAACGGTTATAAATAGCGCAACAATTTCCAGAACGTTTTTAAAATGTTAACAGAAAGCTGTTATTGCGTAAACGTTCCCGGTTTTTATCACCTCGTTATTTAGGAAACTACAAGGAAAATCAAAATATGATCTCATCAACCCATCGACTAGATCCGATATACGACAACAATAAAATGACTCTTGTCGTTTTTCGATTGGAACGAGACTTTTCAGGGAGAAACGTCGTTCACGGACATAACAATAAAATACGTACACATCATCGTAATAGTAAACCACCGACCAATACATTCCACGCTACGATCAGATTCTAAAAATTCGTTTATACTATGCAATATGGTTTTTAGGTCCCCCGTCGGACTTTTGCCGCGCCGCATATACAATATTACGCTTTTCGAAACCCTTCTCGGACACATTTTTACAAAATATACCACTGGCTATTGCTCAGTAGTATAACAGTTGGTAGTCGGCGCAGTGGCGGCGGGGTATAACAAATCGTCGGCGGTCGCGATTCCGTTTCGGCCGATCCGTTTTGTTATACGTATTTACGAAATCATCGTTTTTAATGGTCGGTTTTCGTTGATAGGGGGAACGGCCAAAAATAAAATCACAGTAACGTAAATAATATTACTTTTTTTTTTTTTGTTTTTTCTTCTGTTCACACGGTATTTAAGATACGCGTTTAAAAAATATAATATAACTCAATCGCGTTGTTCAAATAACAATAATCGTTTGACGAGCACCTAATACACAGTATACGCAGTCTATATATACGTATAATATGTACACACGTAATGTTTGTATTGACATTATGATATATATTTATCAATTTTTCGAATATTCGAGAAAAATAAACGGTAACGAACCGAGATGAAATCGTAAACAATAATAATGTCGCGTTATTGTGTAAATTTTGATTTTTCAAGAGGATAAATTACAGTGGGAATGATAATGAGGCATTGTGAATTATTTCGCTATTAACGGTGCGTTTGTAAGAGTTGTGCAAATCAAAAACAAAATCTCCAGTCGAATCGCACACGTTGAAAAGAGTATATACCCTATTCTGGTGGTCGGCTAAACCGCCAAGAAAATATTATAGAATAATAAGATGCTGTATTTTAAAATGCGCAAAGTCGCGATGTACACGTTCTGGGCGATTATCATCTTACGTGTTATTAGTAACTATTATAGGTGGGTGTATTGTAGAAAAACCAAATTCGACATGCAGTTTTTATTGAAAATATTATGCGTAAAACCAACACGGTAATAACGATGACGTGATTGATTTTTTTTTTCTCCAAATATCGTATCATTTAGGGGCTGACTGGGGTGTGTTCGGTCCACCGGGTTTCTAGAAAATAACTGTCTGTAAAGCCTAATGTCTAGTCAAAGCCGTAGCTGAAAAATATTCGTGGGGAGGAGGCCCAATATTTTTTTAGAGCACATGCCGATGTGCCATATTTTAAATTTAAATTTAAATATATAGTTTTAATAAAAAAAAAATAAACTCGGCCGCACCCTAAATTTGTCTAAATGCTTAAAATATAAAATAAATCACGGTTAAAAAATAATTCACCGTGTCGGCCCTGTCAAAGAGCACCGGCCCACCGCGCTGTACGGCGGTATAGCACGACGGGCCGGTCCGCGCTGTCTACAAGACATAAAAAAAAATAAACAAAAAAAAAAATGTAATATATTTACCGGAACCCGTGAACCAGGGTGTAAACCCGTCCCATTCGGTGGGCCGGCAGTACCGGGGAACCTGCAATAGTGCGAAAACCAAAATACAGCAGCGTGCGGTCGGTCCCATCGTAACGCATCGTCCGATTCGCGCGGTTATAGTTATAAAATTATTTATGTTTCGAGAAAAACTCGGACGCGTAAAGAAGTGTCCGGACGTCCGGCGTCGTAACACTCCCGGTCGCACATTTGTTCGTCCGGTCGACCGGCCCTTGGGTGGGGGGGGGGGTGGCTCGGGTCCGGAAAACGCGGTTCGAGACGCAGTACCAGTTTTATATGTGGAACGCCGGTGAGTGTGTCCGCGAGTGTGTAACAAAATGGCGGCGGAGCGGTATTGCGCCAAGACACTTGTTGACGCCGGCCCGTGGACGCGAAGACTGCGGGTCGTCTCGGCGCGGCGTTGTGTCGGCGCGGCGACAGCCAGGTAATAGTGCCGGTCGTCGTCGTCGTCGTCGTCGTCGTCGGCGGCGGCGGCGGCGGCGGCGGCGGAGAATAATAACACAGTGTACAATATATAATATCGTATATTATTTATTATTTATTATTTATTATTTGAGCCGGATACCCCGGCACGGAATTACCTCCGAACGCCCCACCGACCATTATTAGGGGACCACTGGAGTAGCGTACCCTAATGAACCAAAGGTTGGGGGGCGAGGTCGAAGCTAAAGACTATGGCCATTTTTTCCCGGCAACGCTTATATTTTGCGTTATATAAATACTAAAATACTCTTTCCTCGGCATTAAATGAATAATTGTACACCTCTAATTAGTGGTTCAAGTTAAATAAAATCGAAAATAAATTATAATATAACGTCACACCGTGGTGTTTACCATACCACAAGCAAACGACTGCTGTACGATTTATAATCATATAATATTTTCCAATTATCGTGAGAGCTGTACACATTTAATAACGAATATCCCCTCCTCCTCAAAAAAAAAAAAAAAGAATAAAAGAAAGACATTTAGCACAATAAATTAACACGGCTAAAACTTCCGAAAATAATTATAATTCGGCAAGTTTACGACACTATGTGATAATATGAAAAATATTAGTTTCTGTTTTATAAATTATGGCGATTTTCTAAAAAAAAAGTATTTACGAATAATATGTACACGCATTGCAGTCTGTTTAACATTTTTTTTTTTTTTTACATTATATAAAACTATAGGAAATATCAAAAAAAAATAAATAAATAATAATCTCTCCGATGCACCAACAAGACAACATTTGCTACCAGAAATGACCAATAATAAAGCACACAGCAACATGGTACAATTAGAATTTGTAAAAAAAAAAGGATCAAAAAATCATATTAAAATGTTCATAACCGAGTTCGTATATAACACATGTTAGGTAATCCGAACTTTTTACTAAGAAAATGACATTACGATATGTAGTTTTACAATGTAGCTAAAAAAAAAAAGATAAAAAAAAAGCGAAATCAATTGGACTGCTGCAGGACGGGCGTATTGATTTCTTTAATTATTGTGTTTGACGAGGACAAAACATTTACGTTAGGTATATTAACAAAACACAGATCTGAATAGGCAGGCGGTATAAAAAAAAAAAAAAAAAAAAAAAAACATGAATTACTCCCACGTTATACAATTATAATATATTATGCTGAGCCCTACCGGTGTTAACACGCGTACCGGTAGCCGGTACACGGGTTGATAATACGCTGTTGAAATATTCTGTTGGTATTCAATTACGATAATGTCCAGAGGTAAATATTATTATAGTTTTGTCCGTGACGATATTTTCCTCTGGCCATTTCGGTACAGGGACATTTATTCCATGGACATTTTCGATTTGGTCGTTGTTACCTAGGCGAGCGAATAAATACAAAGTGTCCAACCAGCAATTTTAATATACCAGCGTGTCCGGCAATATTCAATGGAAGGGAAAATCGTAGTAAATTATAATCGTGAATAAATCGTAGAATATAATCTTTCATGCCCATAACCCGACAATGGGAATCGAATAGCCAGATCCAAAACAGCAAAATTTGATCCAGCTTTGTCTTAAAACTTGGTGAAATATATAATAAATGTATATTTCCCGGTTATATTACTAAATAAATACTCATAGATATATTGTATTTGTAAACCAGTGTGGGGGGGGGCTCGCCGAACCAGAGGTTATAATAAATAATAATAACCTTAGTGCTCTGCTTGAAAAAATAAAAAACAACGATTTCAGAAAAAGCGAATCCCTTGCTTTTGTTGAAACTAAACCCATCCCTTGGGAGACTTCGTTTCCCACGCCCTCTTGCACCAATCCGTCCCAATGCGCTCTCGTCCTCCTCCCCAACGAGACCATCGGATAATAATATAACCGTCAGGTGTATTGCAGTTACACGAATTGATTTGCTGCAAGTCACTTAAAAAAAAAAAAAAAAAAAATGTTCGCGGTGTTTTTTTTTTCCGTGGCGATAAAAATTGATTTGCACATACACACAAAAAAAAAAAAAAAGACAATTATTTTATTTATATCACGTCGCGGTATGATAATAATACGATGTTTACTAATTCGAATTTTGGGACAGGGAAATTGAAAAAAAAAAAATTATTCGCGTCGCTAATTAAAACTGGCTGTGCCACAGCTATACCTGTACGTATCTGTACACAATGGCTTTAGATTTACGGGACGAATAATCAAGAAAGCACCGTACATTTCTTTCTTTTTCAATATTATTATACCGAAACGCGCTTATCGACAACTACACAGCACTTCACTGACAAGCCGTTTCTCCAAATACGGAACGCGCCGAGCCGGAGTCCGCGAGCTACACTACACTGAAGGGCACAATGCGTTTAAAAATAAATCTTTAGACATTCGATTGTACGTAACGCTCGTTATACTATATTATTATATTATAATTTATATTATATGCCCGTGTGCTGCGATTGCACCGACGTTTCAGTAGCATTTTTACGTTTCGGAAAAAAATAAAAAAATGTTGCACGAGATACGCATTTCAATCCCGGAAAGTAAAAAAAAAATAATAATAATAATAATAATAAACCCGTTCGAATAATACACACGCGTGTATAATATCATAGGAAACAACAAAAAGAAAGTCGCGAGGAAAACATTATAATAAGTACACTGCGTGTAGGTGCGCAAAACAAAAAAACGCTCATCATATTTTATTCATATTTCAACAGTGATTTTATTGTTCGGCGGTTATTAATAAATACTATTGTACTCGAAGCGAAATCAACGAAAACGTGTGCAATCCATCATAGACCCAGCCAGAATTGGCGTTAGTGATGGACTTGCGCCTCGAGCAAATATCGGTCGGCCCAACAATCTGATAAGCCAAAACGGATATCCAGGAAGACGAAAAGAAATATTTCTTGTTTTTCCACGATAAGCATTGCGCATTATTTATCGCGTTTAATACGTCGTTATAACGTGATACATTATCAACGGTATTGCCGTGATATTATCGCCGAAAAAAAAAAGCGTGGAATATGAATTTTTTTAATAATTTTTCGTCAGGCGACGGGTGTTGTAGGCGCAGTCCACTGGTCCATATGGTTTCCGCAATCGTAACAATACCATATGGTAATCGAATATTATTGATTCGGCATTGTAATACATTTATCGTAAATATTTCCAATATAATATTATTGTAATTGATTTTCGGACACTGATTGATTTGAGCTGTGACAAGAACGTAGTGTAGTTATTAGGGGGGGAAAAAAAAAAAAAAAAAAAAATTAAAATCTATAGTAAGTGCGCGTATCCCCGAGCAGCTCATCTCACGAGTAGATTTGTACACAGTTACGCTGTTCCTAATTATCCATTCCTTATACCGACTATATTATTATTATTATTATTATTATTATTATTATTATGAACAAGTCATGCGCATAAGAATATTATTATTTTCTCACCGCACCGTAATGTTCACTGAATAATTATAATAAAAGCAAGTACTAAAGTATATGCATTCGATCTTATTATAAATCAATTATACGCGTATACACATTTAGAATCTCGAGAAATCACCGACTGCGTTTATAAGTCTCGCCGGTCGACTTATATCACTTATATCTCGTATAGTATTTGTCTTATCTGTATATCTGTAATCTTGTCTTATCAATGGGCTAAGAGAACGACTGTCAGTTACCGCGTCGTTAGATATATATTGTAATATAGACACACGCTGAATAAACAGAACCAGAGGCGGTTATTGGTCGGAAGGGAGGGGTGGCGTAATGTGAACCCTCCTGCTCCCATCCTTCTTGGACCGTAGTCCTATTAATCGGCATTAAATATTCACCGTGTTTCACCCACAGATTATAAATAATCATCTTGTTAAATCTATCTATCTATCTATCTATCTGTAACGTCGTCGATTCAATCCGAGTACAATATCTTAAAACTTTCTATAGATGCCTTTTAACTGGTTTAAGTTATTTTATTATAGATAAGGACGTGGGTATTTTACTATTATCGCCCCCTATCCACTTGAACGTCAAGTACAACCGCTACTCAACAAAACTGACGACCGTTTTGCAATGTATCGAGGCGACTTTGCTAATTTAAAAGCTCGAAGTGATAAGATATATATACTAATTCGGTACACTATGAGACCCGTTCAAAACACTCTATTAAATAAGGTACGTGTATATATTTTTATTCTTCTACATTTGAACTGAATATACAGGAATATAAAGAAACAGTTTCGTTTTTCGCACCGGGGCCGAATTTTTATATTTATGCAATCAGTTTCTAGCTGCAAATCCCACCTCCTCATTGGTCGTGTAAAAAACCTATTACTAGTAAAATAATCATTTTTCCACGCGTACGCACTACTATTGTTCAACTGTACGATAATTAAGTACTTTGCCAACCTAACCTCTAGGAAAAAAAAAAAACTATTATAACACATGGGCTGAAAAATCCCGGGCCTAACAAAGAAAACACTGTTTTTTCATTAAAAATTGACTTTTTTCATAAACACAATTTCCATCAAGAGACTACGCACTACTACGTTTCAATACCGTTCTTGTAGAACGAACGATTTATCTTTTGCTTCAAAATAGGCCTCGGTTTCACAGTGATAACCTCTTCGTTCGAACGAAATTTCTTACCGGCGAGCATTTGTTTGAGATCTGCGAATAGTCCAGTAGTCGCTGGGAGCCAAATCTGGAGACTAGGGTGGATGCAATTCGATTTTTAATTCGTCCAGTGTTTTTTATTTTTGACTTGTGACACGGTGCGTTTGTCTTGATGAAACAAAATTCTTTTTCTTTGCCATATATATATAATAAAATGTACCCCCGAAATGTTTGCGTACGATCTTTGGCGATCATACGGGAAATCTCGGCAATCACGGTATTCCGGTATGTGGCGTGGACAATGTTCGTCGGTAGTTTACACTCCGGATTTCTACATATTTTTCTTGCGTTATACACACGAGTGTAGCATTAAAAAAAAAAAATCCCGGCGAATAGGTACGCCACCGGCTTTACACCGCGCGGTTTATATTCAGCCGTGTGTATACGTATTATACTTGCCTATTATGGTATAAAATAAAGTGCATACCGCGACGACGACGACGACGACGAGAGACGACGGTGCCATTAGGTGCGTATAGAAAATGAAAAATTACATACGTTCTAAAACCGTGTATCACAATAATTTATATATATATATGTGTGTATAATATTATATGGTCGGTTTGACGCGTGAGTCTTTATACGCGCGCGATAATATTATAATATTACGTTCCCTAAACGCATCGGCTGAAATAACAATATTACGCCGGCGGGTTTATAGGACAGGACGATAGTGGTAATACATATACGCAGATATGCTATTTAATAATATTGCTAGACGGTTTAACATAGCGTTTTAACCGTCGGGCAAGCGTCGTAAGTATCATGAAAAAAGTCCGCCGATAAACGCGTCTGTCGCGGCCGGGCGAGAACTACGCCGGTCCGGCGGCAGTCGTGATAACCGACGGGGACCCAAAAAATAAAAAATAAAAAATAACGATCTTGCGTTATAATGCGCGCACAGCAATCGATATTCGATACGTATGTGCGTTTTCCGCGTTGTGCCGAGAAAAAAAACGGTGTCTCGAAAGAATGCGACGGTAAGCGGACACCGCGTGTCACGTGAACATTATACGATTACTATAAATTATATTCTTGAAAAATGGAAAAAAAAAAACCCGGGGTTTACTTCCGTACGGGAAGAAATAAACGCTCCCATACCTCGTATATTACTTTATAACGATTCGCCTGGGGTTTTTTTATTATTATTATTATGTTTATTTTTTTTTTTTTTTTTTCCCGTACGGCCGACGTACGTTTCGTTTTATAATAGTTTACAAAAAAAAAAAAAAATAATAATAAATATACAAGAAAATAATATTAATATAATAGTTACACGCGCGTAATGTGTAATACTTAAGTATTGTATTATATCCTCGCGACTTTTTCCCGGCTATAATTTTTTCGTTGTCGTTGGAATTATTCCAATATAATGTCGATAAATCAATTTCGTTTGTCTCTCGCGTATAGAACGGTATTAGATATGTTGTAGGTATTTTCTTTATTATATATGTATTTAAAACACCGCGGTCGCAATACCTATACATCTACAATAATAATCGTGCGAAATGACCGGATAAAATACACATCGCCAGAGCATAAAATAATACGGGGTACAAATAATATTATAATACTTTACACGTAACGTATATTATTATTAATCCGCATATTATTGTGTTTATAAACTAACCATATTATGTTGATAAGACGAACAGGATTCGCCTCGATATTATTTTAACATCGGACCGACCTGCGTATCTGCGAGCCTTTTATGGAATTATTGCATGCTATATAACATCGTTTACAGTGTTGTTTATGTAGATCACGAGAAGAAGAAGAAGAAAAAGAAGAAAAAAAAAAAAACACGTAGTCTCGTGACAAATATGAAGATCGTCGCATTCCGTGTAGAAAATAAATAAACGATTAACATTATCACTATGATTTTTTTTTTTTTTAATTCAAATATGAAATCGGCCCGTGTAACACAGATTATTTATACGATCATTCCTTTTTATTATTATTATTATTATTTTTTTTTTTTCTTTACAAAACTCAAGATAAGCACGGTGTAGTGAACTGACACAAACTATAAAATAACAAAATAAATAGTTTCTCACTACAATACTAACGGGCAATTTAGCAAAAAAGCGTTCACCGAAAACAAACGAAAAGATACATTGAATACATTATTGTCGTTTTTATTAATTCACGAAATGATCATTAATGAAGTTACAAAAAATCGTATATCAAAGATAAGCGCATTATCTGTGTTTTTATTCTCTCGATATTTTTATTTTGATATATGAGTACGTGAAATAACAAAATTTAAAAATGTTCATGTTTCGGTTAAAAATTAAAATGTCGAAAACAAATCCCAGCGTTCAAACACAGATAATATTCTTGCATTTAAGTGGGACAATAAGTGAATTCACTCAAAAATTAAAAACTAACAGCACGAAATCGGTCTTGCCGAACGCAAATTCTCTATGTGCGGTGCGTTCGTGAGAAGGAGACGGCGCCATACGGCGGGTATCGCGTCCTCTTAACACAATATAATTCTCTTCTAAACAAAACAGTTATCTCCCCCTTGCCGTGTTGTATAATATTACGACACACGATTAGAAATTAATTTCTCCCGAATAAGTTTTCCATAATCACGACTAACGCGTTACGGTAATAACAATAATTTTTTTTATTGGAAAAAAAAAACAATGAATATTTACAATTCGTAGCATTTACACGATAAGCAAATAGGATAGTTACAGAATATTTATATAACACGAATAATTTCGAGGAGCGAGGCTGTCCAGTGACAGAACCCTCGGGAATTTAATGTATAATATTTAAATGATTAAGTGACGGGGATTCAATTGATCTTGTCTTTTTAAACGCCGCTGAGGATTATCGGGTAAGTTAACGGTACCTTGAGTGGCAGTCAGTGGGTTGGAATTGTTAACTAAATTGGAATGGAATTTTGTGTAGTAGGAGTGAGCAACTGCGTTGATGGTTTCAATGTCGAGGTGTTTGTGAATCGAATAATTAGAAACGGGGCAGAGGTCAATAGACGGAGGGTTATGGATTGGAACGCCTGAATTGGACGGGTTCGAGAGAGGGTTTTGCACAGCCCCACAGCTGGACACCACGGGACCAGACACGTCTGAGCATCGATTTGCAGATAAGAGTTTTGTTTTTTTGTTTTTTTTTTTAAAAATAATGATAATTGAAATAAAATCCGAAATCTGTGCACGCCGCCGCCGGTCTCCGGGCGGAGACTTAAACGCCCGCAGCGGTCGTCCTACGGGACCTTGGAAAAGAAAATATTCCCGTCCAAGTTCCTCGTGTTGCTATATAATGCGACTTCTACTTCTTCTTCTTCTTCTTCTTCTCTCCGATCGGATTCCGTACAAGATGGTATGCCCCGTTGTCATGGCGAACGCGTAATGTACGTATACAAACTGCGGCACAAAGCTGCGCGCCGTCGTTCCGAGAAACCATTGCGCTGTACCATATTCGGCAACTAGACTCTTTTAATTCCTGCACCGTCGCCGCCGCCGCCGCCGCCGTGTATGACCGTTTTCATTTAGACCTGTTTGCTATTTTTTATTTTTTTTTTTATTTTTTTTTTTCTACTACTTTTTTCTTACACTAAACTCCCCTTCTCCCGGGTACCAATACACAAAACATAACGGGGTTACCCGCGCAACGACGACGGCGGCGGCGGTGACTGTAATATTTATGTTTACTGCCTGCGACTTACTGCTGAAACCGGCGCTTTGACGAACAGCATTGACCAAGGATATCAACCGTACAGCTATATGTATTTTCACTATTATTATTATTTCTCACATCACGTGCAGCAATCGCGCATTGTCTCCCCGCCCCGGCACTCGTCGTTGGCGACGTTTTATACCGTGACGTAATAGCCAACGATTAATATATAACCGTGTAATATTTTGTACCGGCAAACTATTTCGCTGTTGATATTATTGACGACAAAACAATAATTCGAACGCACTTGCGGCGACGATAGGGGAACGCGTGTAAATGGAAAACGCGAATTTATCAGCACTGGGGGCGGGGGAAAAAAAAAAGAAATCAACAGTAACAATACACCTTTGTAACGACAAAACAAGAAATTCGAAAAAGAAAACAAAATGATTTGGTGTATTATTAATGTACCCGTAGATGACATATTGCACTGTATACCGGATACGCAGCGTCCCTGAATAAAGGAGAGCAATTGATGTAATCTGTTATACTTTATTAGTATTAAAATGGTATATTTTATACGAGGTATAAAACCTATTCGGCGGTTAATGCCCCCGGGCAATTCCCATAGAGAATAGTTTCGGTTTTGCTGAGCGTAACAGCAAATAAAAGAACGCCTAATAACAGTGATAACCGATATGATCTATCCATGATAGGCTGTCTATTTTAATACCCATTATCCGAATGGCGAGTACAATCGAAAAAAAAGAAAGCTGGTGGCGCATTAATTGAAATGTTGTGTTACCACCATAAGGTGCTCGAGTGTGACATAGTAACAAATGAAAAAGTTTCAAGAAGAATTCAGGAAACAAGAAAACTTAGGATAATATTATCGATTGTAGAAGTTTTTTGTTGGAAATAAAATCGGAAGAGGAATATTTATACCGGAAATTCTTAAGGACGTGGGAATGAAAAGTTATCGAGGGTTTTAGGATTTGACGGACAAGTACGGAGAGCTGTAGCTAAACACCAACCGAAAGATCGAAGAAGGCCACGGAAGAGTAAAAATAAGAATAAAAATCTCTATACAGGTAGTAAAAGTATTTTATTGAAAAATACTCGAGAAATACTTTATAATACTGTGTCAACGATATTCGCGATTGTCATATTTTTTTGCATTTATCTACTATTGTTTTTTTTTTTTTTTTTAAATTTTTTCGTATACATATATAAATTACATAAAAGTGACAGACGCGGCGTAGTGTATAATAGACGGTGGTGTGGCATTAGTCACAAGAACGACTGGTAACCGTATGTTGAAGGATTTGTTTGTTTGTTTGTGTGTTTTTTTTTTTTTTTTGATTATTTTTTTTTTTGTTTTGTGAAACAGACACGACGAAAAGCGGTTCATCGGCGAAAAGCAGTTTATTATTCTTTGTGTGTGTGTGTGCGTATAGTGTACCGGCATCGTGTAGACGAGAGACAGCGATCTTTGTCACGCCTTCGTCACATAATATACGAATCCGGCCGAGAGGAGTATCTATCAACGTTGTTACTAATATTGTTTGCATTGCAATACATAAATTACACTAATTCGTGTCGGATGTGGACATTTCAAAAAAAAAAAAAAAAGTATCGAACCGGTTTTAAACGTGCTGCATCTTTTAAGTTAATCGCGATAATTTGTTGTTTTACTTTTCACGAAAAAAAAAAAACCTTCTCAATTACTTACCCGAAACATCGTCGCGTACCTATTTAGAAATGAACATAAATTATCTAGTATTGTAGACCAGCGCGTGATAAATTGTTATAACTGTTGTAACAAAATATTATGCACATAGTTGGCGGTTGTGAATGGATTCGACGGGTAAACTCCGCGTATCAATGTCGTTATAGTGCATAGTCCGGAATATAAAGCGAAATCGAAATAAAACAACCAACAACAAATAATACCTATAGTTAAATAATAATTGACTTGTTTTTTTTTTTTTTTTTTTTTGATTAAATGTAATATCCAATTTAAATAACGGCTATGTGTATAGTGTTTTTGTAGTACGGGTCAATCGGATTGTATTTTTTGTTCGTACAATGCGTATGGACGAAACACTTCAAACCCAAGTCGAGACATGCAATCGTACGATTATAACGATTGTAGTGCCCGTACGATACAATTGTCATTTCAAAACTGTGCAATAATCACTTCCCGAAGTCGTATCCTCAAATATAATTCTCGGAGTGAATAATTCGTTCGAATCAAATACCTCTGCAGCGGGCAATCTCTAGTGGATACGTACGATATTATAGGTTTTTGGTGTTTTTTTTTTTTTTTGGTTTTTGTTCGACGTAAACAATATTGTGCAGTGAACGGCGATATCATATATTCGTAATTTGATTTTTAAAATATCAACGGTTCCTGCGGATGACTGAACGTTTGATTTTACGATTTTTTTTACGATTTTCCTAACCATAAAGCACCAGGAATTACGCAGGAAATTACGACTACGGTTCAATAAGACGTATTCGTATAATATTATAACTCCTGCGGACCAAGAGCCGATGTTGAGGACGACGAGGTAAGTATATCAAACGATAAAAGTGAACAACGATAGAAAAAAACAACGCTTAAGCTTTTCAGTTTTTTTTTTTTTGTTTTTTACGAGGTTAAACAAAACAGGTATAATCTCTAGCAAGCGGTACAAGTGTAAACTCTAACCAGAATACTATAATAGAGTTCATAAATCCCGAAGAAACCGCATTTATCTAACTCAGACCGGGAGACGAAAAAAACGTATTATTTTCTTTTTATTATCCAAGTAAAGAAAAAAGGGGCTAAAGAAAGAAAAAAAACGATAAAAACTGAAAGGGACTCAACAATAACACCGTTCGAGTAGAACACGCCGAAGAAAGACTCAATAAAAAAAAAAAAAAAAAAAAAAATGTATAATACGGTGACACGCAAAAAGTTATGTAAAAATAAATAATACGTTTAAAATCCTTTACGGACGGGCTCTTTTACAACCCTTTATGTCCGTCGTTATTTGTACATATAAAGTTTTTTTTTTTTTTATATAACAACGGTAAACCAAGTGGAAATCTTTACAGAAAAAATCGTATTTTAAATGGTTTTGTATGGTTTAGATAAGGTTATAAATTTCCAATTTCTGGTAACGAATTTTACGTATTCCATTGGCGTCGGTGTAGTATCCAAGTGCATTTTTACCGATGCGGGTCAACAATCCCGTGGCACCCGGGGCACAAATATATACTTTTTTCGGGAGTTACAATTACCGGGCTTCACTTTTGGATTACGAATTATTAATTCGTCAAATAGTTACCGTGTAGAAATTTCAAAATGCCGTAAATTAACATTGCCGGCATTCATAAATATTAAATTGCCGCGTTCAATATGATTTACGGGCAAATAAATAGAGAAAATCAATCATTTCTCATATAGAACATTTGGAAATTCGGTATTCAATAACTTTTATTGTAGCATTAAAACTCCGGAAACGTAACCGACGCTAGTCGTATTTATTATTATTAATTTTTATAGGGTTACGCGGACGACGTTTTTAATATGATTATCTTTATAAATCAATAATTTATAGGTATACTATTGCGATACACGCCGACGAATTAAAAAAAAAAAAAAAAAAAAAACAATAATCGCCAGAATATCGCCAACCCTAACCCTGTTTGAAAAGTACGCGAACGAGTCGCGCTCCTCTGTCGCCCCCTAGTAGTCAAACGTACGTTATAATACTAGCAAACAGAATTTATCATAAAAATATTATACTTAACCGGATGGTGTCTAAAAACCAGATTGGATATATATCTAAGTAGGTATGTCCAATGGTTTAAAAACGGTTTACTGAGAACGCCCGACCAACGATTTTGTCGTTGGATTTTCAAACGTAAAACTACAATTATAATTCCAAATCGAGCGCGGTAGCGCCTGTTATGAGTCAGTGTAGGTAATTACCTTTGCATTCGTGCGCGTTTAGTGCGGTCGCTCTGCTCCACGGCGCGTCGTTGTAAAACGGCAAACACTCGTTGCAGTCCGGCCCGGCCGTGTTGTGCTCGCATCGGCACACCCTCCTGGAAGTACCGTCGAGCGCCGTGCTCTTCACACACTCGCTGGCGTGCCCGTTGCATTTGCACCTATTCCGGAATGAAAAAAACAAAAAAAAAAAATACATTTTTTTTTTATTAATATATTAGGGAAAACAACGATCTAGAGGGACTCCACCGGAACCGGAACATAATCGAGAGCAGACGATTACAATGTACGAACCGCGGCGACACCAAATTCGTCTCGATGGAGTCAGAATCCACTTTTACGTTCGACGGAAGGGAATGACGCCACTTGGAACACCAGCGGTGTACTAGAGTGTTTATCTCGGAGTAGGAAGATTTGGGTGGGTTATAATTGTAATTTAAACACACGTACGTACCAAGAATACCAAGGGCACTTTTTATTGTGTCTGTTCGCGGTAATGTATTATTCGATTCGTTTGGTTAGGTGTCACTGCACTCGGCGTTGTCAGTGGCGATCGATCGGTTAGTACGCGTGTAATGGGTGCAAGTGTCGTGAATGCGAAAATCCCTCGTAATTTAAGAACGTTTACTATTGGAGAATAGCAAAAGGTCCACGAAGCAGTGAAAAGTGAACGAAATAAAAAGGATATCGCTGAAGAATCTGGAATACCAGCAAACGCATTATCTATCTACCGTAACGAAGAATAGTAAGGCAATCGGTTTGAACTTTTCGTCAGACCGGAAGAGGGGCAGAAGTCCTGAATGTCCGGACGTAGAAGAATGTGTAGTTATGTGGTTTAAGCGATGCATATATGTCAGTAACGGGGGTCTTATTATAAATAGGAAAAATCAAAGAATTTCGCAAAATCATTAGGCCGCGAACAATTCGAAACCGGTAATGGGTGACTTGGATATTCTATTATAAAAAAAAACGGCACGATTTTAGAATAATGTGCGGTGATAGTGTAGTCGCCAGTGATGAATGTAAAAAAATCTAATTGAGTTACTAGATGGTTACAAACATTAATAACAATGTTATGGTAATAATAATGCGCGTGTAATAATAAAAATTTTGAAAACTCCTTAAGTCGGATTTGTTTCCCTAACAACTCGACAGTTCGTAAACCTTAGTCAGTGGAAAATCTCGAAAAATCTCGAGAAAAAAAAATTGCATTACCCTTGAATTTACACTGTATAAATGTTTTTTTTTTTTTTTTTTTTTTTTTTTTTTTTTACATAGTTAGATAATTAAAAGAATGAGAGAGCGCGTGAGTGAGTGGTATGTAAGAGCGAGAGGCAAATTAAAACTACAGATATAATCAAGAGGAATTTTTTTACACATTAAAAATTAGCTATAACTATAAACGAACAAAAACACACAGGTGTGTTTACCTTGCCCCGACTGCGAAATCAGCGATTGCGTAGAAATACGATTTCAATACTTGAGCGTCGCCGAATACTTCATCGCCAAACGTGTTCAAACGGTCTAACGTGATACGGATATCCGTTGCTGTTACCCAGTCCTAAAAAAAAAATCAATACGCATAAGACCAAACGTGTTTTGCATTATACGATTTTATCGTACACAATATATATATATATATATATTTTTAATTATAAACGCGCGCCGTATTCGAAAACGGGGCTTGTGCTCTTCTTTATAGATTAAAAAAAATAAACCTCCCCACCACCCCCGGAAGTCACGCCGGAAAAAAATTCGTTTACGGTTGAATTAAAAAAAAAAAAAAAAAAAAAAAAAAAAAAAAATGGAACGAATTATTCAATTCGACAACACGTAATTTGTGTATGTTATCTGTTATTTTACAAATATTAATTTTTGTTTTTGTTGTAACTTAGTTGAAAAACAATCGTAAAGACCTAAAAATTGTCACCTTATATAACACTGCCACCACTCCCCCCCTCCTATTGTACGCGTAAAACAATTTTCAAGATATTGTCGCGGTTTTTTTTAATTATAAACGGCGATTTTAGATTTTAGAAGTTTTTTTTTTTTTTTTAGTATTTATTTGGTTTAACGCGTAAAACAATTTTTTTTTTTTTTTTTTTTTGATTTATACTCGACAATTCGACGCAACATTCACGATTAATAGTGGCTGGTCTAATGTTCAAAAATAAAAAAGTAAAGCGTAACGTTATTATTTTTGTTTGCAAAACGTTAATGTGAAATTTTTTATGAAAATCGCGGCATTTTGCATATTGTTTTCCGGTTTATGCGGATAACATTTTTTTTTTTTTGGCATTTCAAAAATGGCCGAACATTTGACACAGAGTTATTCACTAGTTTCTGTTCGATTTGTCATATAGATTTTACGTTTTATGATTTTCCGTAGTAAGAAAATCAGGTGGGCGGGTACGTTCGTTAAAAGTGCATTTTTTTTTTCTTTTTATTTTAACTTCATCCGATGCATTTTCAAAAAGCATTTTTTCATATATTCCGAACGAATTCAATTAAACTTTCAAAACTTTTGGCGGCTACGTCGATAGATGAATTTTGATTCCGTAAACACAAATTAACATTACCAATTTGTCCTAGGGTATTGAACTCTAAAAATTAAAGTAGTCATAAAAACTTGAAATTTATTTGTAAATATGAATAGGTTTGTCGGGTGCACGGCACGCCGGTCGACAAAACGGATTTCGTTAGTATGTCCGGGGGTTCATTATTAAAATGGAAATGTTAATTTCGAACGTATCGAATCATTTTGGCGTCGAGTTTGAAACTCCGGGATTCGTCTCATTCGATATTGTTCCGGTCCCGCATCAATATAATATCAAAGATAAAAAAAAAAAAAAAAAAAAAAATATAATTTTCTAACGCATTCATTTCCCGACGGTTAATCCGTTTAGATTTCGACCGTAAACGAGCAACGTCGTACTGGCGTGCCGCCCCCCCCCCCCAAGATGTGTGCTTTTAGGCTACTCGTTGCGATTCTCAGCGATTCGACACGACGAAACACGGACATTGGGTAATTTGTTATTTTTTTTTTTTTTTTTTAAATCACAGACAAATACAATACTAAATACAAGTCGATCCGGACGCGATCAACGGGACATCGTTCAGATTCGGTTTTATCCTTTCGCAACTTACCACCTACAAACGTAATGCGAACAATGCCAGGTATTAATTTGTTTTTTTGTTTTTTTTTTTCAAATATAATTTATCGTAGAATTTCAAGGCGCATATAAAAATAACCAAAAGGCTCTCGCGCGGTTTATAACGTGTGATTTATTTTATCGCCTGTAAATAGTCGTATATTTTTTTTTTTTTTTTAATTTGTTGAACAGGTGTACAACCACAAGATGCAATGCGACGTGTGTAATTTTAATTCGAATTTTATTATTAATTGTTGTGTACACGCCGTCAAAATAACAGTCTACAGCAGTGTTTCCCAACCGGTGGTCCGTGGGCCAGGTCATTGGTGGTCCCATAGATATTTTCTTCGATTTCTATTACAAATCAATTATTATTATTATTTTTTTTTTAAATAGCAAAAAAAATTACGACTTATTGAAGAACCGCGTATAATATTATACGGTTATCTTATCGTTGTTGCTGCTGTAGGCCGATAAGTATTTTCCACTTTTATAAGAGTAATAAATTGAGGTATAATTGTATATTAGTGGAATATAGTAATAAAATGTAAAGTAAAATAATACAAATTAACATTTTTCGATACATTTCGTGTTAATGAGCAAAAAAAAAAAAAAAAAAGATTATTCCTAGTTATCGTAAAATTGAAATGGTCGGCGACCTATAAAATATTGTCGAAGTGGTGGTAAAAAGGTTGGGAAACACTGGTCTACAGTTTCATTTTGAATTATTTTAATTATTAATAGTACTCAAAACAAATACAATTATTTGTCGCTATCACAACACAAAACTATATAATCGTCAGTTTAAAAAAAAAACGTATTGTATACGGCGTATAAAAAATTATTAACGTTTCGTTTGCCGCCGAGGCTCCGGCTCAGACTGCGGTATTTTATTATAATAAACGAAATGTAATTTTAAATACAAATTGCTAATAAACGCTAACAATCCGACAACAAATATGAATTGCTGGGATTCGCGTAAGATGGCCACTGTGACGCTGATGTTTGTATTTATTTTCCTGGGAATACCGAACCTGTTGGCAGTATTGGGTAACACAAAACCTAAATATTATAATCCTTATTATAGAGCTCACTAAGACCGGCGGTATTTCCTTGGCCTAGCGTCCACCACGTTGGTGTAATGAATTTATGCGTGTTCGACATTCTCATTCCTGTATATCTATTATCATTGTGCAATTGATTTTTTTTTTTTTTTTTATTGTTTTTATTTCAATATTGTAATCTATCTATTCAACCTAGATACACAGGACGAGTACTCGTTTTGTATGCATAGTTTTAATGTTACATACGGCCAAACAGGTGTTATTATATTATTGTTGAATGAAGATAGAAAATAAGATTTTTTTTTTTTTTTTTTTAATTGTATAAAATAATATCAACTCGCCGCATTCAACACAATTTTGGTATTAATTAATACTATTTTCTGTTTGTACCTAACTTAACCCACAATCGCGTATCATGATAGGTAATGGCCTAATGTGAATTATTATAGTTTTTATTAGTTACTAAATTAATAATGAATTTGTACGTAAATTTAATTATTAGCTAATAAAATATATATATATATATATATATATATATATATATATATTTATATTAGTATACGAAAGATTTTTTTAAATCAATACTTTACCATATGTAATGTGTACTTTATTCTAGGGGATTTCATTTAGTGATCTATATCGTTATTTTATTTTAATAATGATCACACGGCTATCTATACATAAGTTGGCGCCTGTTTGCCTATTTTTTATAGATATTTGTAGCTGTAATATTATTAAATTATATATGCTTAATCGGATAATAATATACTATTTTTGAACTTGAAACAAATAATTACTATAATACCGACGTGTATATTATATTTAAATTGAATAAAAATAATGTTTCTGATCTACAATAAACAACATTGTGATTTTGTTATTATTATTTATATCCAATCCTTTAGTGAAGGTATTCCGTATGAGTCTATTTAAAAAAAAAAAAAAAAAATGACAGTTTGTCGTTATTACGTTTAAAATATATATATGCACATCAATATGCTTTTTAAACACTTTTTATTGAGGATTTATCATTATTTCAACATGTCGATATGCAAACTACCGTATTAAATTTAATATGGATACCTCTATTTCCCTCGAAGGAATAATACTGTTCGCATCTATCTGTAATTTGTTTTTTTTTTTTTTTTTTTTTTTTTTTTTTTTTTTTTTTTTTTTTTTTTTTTTTTTGTTAATTACATTATTGAATGTTATTAATAATTACATTTTGATAGCGCAAAACTATTATAAGACAAATTGATAATATGACAGTTCAGTTTACCCAAAATTCTGACTTTGAATCGTAAAACTTGGCGGACGGTCTGCCTTCTAGCGTCGAAAACGGCACGCTACCGCCGGTCAACGGGGAAATGTCTGAAAACTCGGAAGTACAAAACGCCCTGGTCTCTTGTTCGCCGAGCCGAATGTAGTTCAAGTCCGGTAATCCGTAGGTGTCTCTACAACTCGAGCTAAGAACAAACGAAACGATCGATTACAATCATATATTACACGGCACAAACCTATATGTAAAATTTAAAAAAAAATTTAATACTAATATTATGTATACGCCCATTTGTTGCGTTTAATTGTGCGCGGACCGAAATTATTAATTGAAGAAAAAAAATACATATACTTCGCACCACGGGTGCGCCACTGTGGTATGTATACGAGCAATTCTCAAGGGATTGGGTACAGGATAATATAATTTTTGTACTGAAAGCAACGGTAAATTATTTCAATCATAAAGCGATTCTGAACGGAATTCGGTAGACTGATAAAAGTTCGTGTTTCCTCCCCCCCCCCATTCTAGCCAAGGTAACTCAGAAATTAACGAAAATTCACTTTTTATTTCTTTTTATGATCAGAGCGTAATAATGTAGAATATAAATAAATATGTTACGAATATGTTTAACAGTAAATATTATTATTGGTATACGTAAATATAAAACTGACTCTTTTTTTTTTTTTTATAATATTTTATATAAATTAATTGTTATTCGAAACTGCATATATATAATGCGTTGTAGTTGTTTAGAAAACGATTGAAATAGCCACTACTGAAAAATAATTTATATTCAAGTACCTACGAATTCTATTCCGAATAATTGTATGATGACACCGATATTTTTTATTTATATATATATACTTAGACAGTTTGTTCCATATAAACTTTAATTTTAAATAAATTGTCGAATTCATTTTAGAGTATGTAAAATAAAAAAAAATAAAAGTCTCATTGCACACGGGAGCGCGGGCGATTAAATCATTAATTTTATAATCCACTCACCTGTAGAATTGGTACGGTATCCACGGCCCGTCTTCGGTACTTTTCTTATAAATCGCAAAACTCTCGGGTCTCGGCGAGTAAAACAAAAGTCGGATGTACGTGATGTCGAACGCCTTGCCTGCAATTACGTTGTTTTTTTTAATTGGTATATAATATTTTAATCTAAATTAGTAAAACTATAACGCAACGGTTCAAACATGCCGGATCGGATGTTTTAGGTTTTCGTACAATGGCATATATAGGTAAATCTATTTAGAAATATTTTTTTAACATTTATTTTGGTATGCGCATCCAGTAGCTAAAAAACGAATAGTAATCTAAAAAGTGCATCGTATACCCATCGGCAGTTGTTGTAACTTATAATCGGTTAATTACAGGTGTTTTTTTTTTTTTTTTGTACCTTGTTAGGTACTTTAAATTTTGTTCACCGATATATATATTTATATATATATATATATATATATATATAATAATTATAATATGTTTTATAAACTGGTTTAATATTCTATAACCACTATTTGCTTGATTGTTTTTTTTTTTTTTTTTTGGAATTTTTAAGATTACCTGTAATACGTATAAAGTTCTGGTATTATAATTTTAAACACGCGCGTTCAATTTGTACGATTTAGTCATTATAATTATTAATTGTCAGGTGTATTATTCGAACGTAAGGTAAACACGTTTTTTAATGTATTGCGAAAATCGTTACAGATATATTAAAAATGCATTGCAATTTCTTAATTTTAGTCGTTAAAAATAATAAGAAACCAATGGATTGGACGTGTATAATAAGACATGCGAGTGAATTACTTGGATGAATTATTGTACGGTGCGTGGATGATGAAAACTATAAGGGGAAACCACAATCGAAATACAACGCGACAAATATTTATGGGCCGAGTGTGCAGATCATTCGTGAACAGGAAATGTTAAGAAGGCGTAACAGGGAAAAGTGAAGGATTGCCGCAAACCAATCTTAGGAGTGATTACAGAAAAGAAGAAGAATTTGTATAATACATTTATGTATCGTAATACGTTTTAACTATTATATTAAATAGAAATATACAATTGAAATACTTGAAAAAAAAAAAATAATAAATAAATATTATCGTTCTAGACCAGAGGTTCCCAACCTATGGTCCGCGGACCACCGGTGGTCCGCAAGACAATTTATGGTGGTCCGCGGGCCATACCTACAAAATTTAATAATATTTCATTTTTTTTTTTTCCACTGGGGCGTGACACAAATACCGACAATCGTGTATAGCACGTCGTTTATTTATAAATTTAAATTGCATAATGCCACTTATGTTATTATTTTAACCGATAATCAAATCTTGTTTGTACAGCATGATTAGACTATCGGTAGTAGACAATGTGTTATGTTTTCAACAAGGATTTTCCGGGCTGCTCTACATTCGAAATGAACAAAGAAATCGGTTGGACGCCATTAAAGACATGCGTGTAGATTTGAGCAGTATTCCCCCAATAATGTCTTTGTTAGTAAAGAAAATGTAAGCCCAAAAATCACATTAAATTGTTTTTATAATTGTAATTCACCTTTAATAAATATAATAATATTGTGTACATTTTTTTTATAATAGTAATTTTCGTTAAATTGTAAATAAATATAAAACTTTTACTTAAAATTCATCAATTATAAATAATATTATAAGCCTGCTATACGGAATTTCATTGGTTTTTATTTATTCATAATCTAAATTCTTCTAAAATGGTGAAAAAAAAATTGATTCTTGTTTATAAGAAATATAAGGTCTAAAGTTTTGGTGGTCCGTGACGTATCTAAAGTTCTTTAAATGGTCCCTAGTGTCAAAAAGGTTGGGAACCACTGTTCTAGACTAACGGATTTCGAATTAAAGTTGACATTTAGTTTTTTTCGGTTTAAATGAATTTGTAGCGAAAACAATTGTTTGGAAAGTTAAACTGCAGTTTGTTCTCTAATAAACGATTTTTAAATACGAGATTATTATTACAAAAGTGAAGAGAGAGAGAGAGAGAGAAAAAATACTATGTTTATACCATTTCAATTATCACTAAAGTATACTGTCCCAATGATCGTGAACAATATTTTGTCTTGTTCGTTTTACATATATTGCATTTGTCTGAGTCATCATGCCCCTATAAATGTTGCAGACTGCAGTTGACAACAGCTCGTGTTGGATACGGTTTCTGTATAATATGCAATTACACTCACGACATATTATTATATCCGATTCCGATACAACCCAAATGCATTTACATATTATTGCATACGTATCTAAGCGTAGGTATACCTACAGAGTGGTTCGAACTTTTTCGGAATCCATAACACGGTATCGTGAAGTTGCACGATTCTTTTTTTTTTTTTTTTTGTCTTATCAACCAAACATATTGATGCCAACACGTGTTTTATTTTCAACCCAATGCTTTTATAAGTATATTTTTTCAAAAAGAACGAATTTAAAATATTTATATTATTTAATGCAACACTGTGTATATATATATATATATATATACCTACTTACATAAAGTGCGCGGCTTCTACTCTTTTAACCGACGTTCCAGAAAAATAAAACGCACCTAAATAAAAGAATATACCTACCAATGTATTTATATATATATATATGTATATATAAATAATAAAAAAAATCTGTTTTCCTTTGTGCAAAGCCGACAAATTTCTTTGTCAACGTAAAATTATTATAATTCACTACCGTGTTTGCAGTCAAGGAACAATTTCTGATTCAAATACGTATACATATATATATATATATATATATATATATTTGTGTATTATATAAACTACACGAATAAGCGCATATATTAGTATTATAAAATGCGAGTTGATAAATTGAACGTCGCGCATATCCAAATGGACAACAAATGATAATCAAATAATATTATAATTCCGAGTGTAAAACTAACTGCAATGATATTATTTGTGGTAGTTATTGTAATATAACCTGTACAGTCGGAATACGGGCCTCGACAAAAACGATTATGTCAAAAAGCGATATGTTGAACAACGTCAAACTATCAGAATCGACAACTCGGCAAGTCGGGCATATTTCCCCCTCGATAATCTACCGAGTTCGATAACGTTATCAAGGACGAACCATGAAAATCTGTATAATTAGTTTACCGACATTAACCATATAAGAGAAGAGAAACTACTCATTTTTGCGAGATGGATAAACCATATGTTGTACCGACCCGTCGAAAACGAAAACTATACTGGAGAATACGAGAAGAGAAACAACACAGATTCCGAAACATTATATAAGCAACCTAATAAAAAGTGTTTTAAACGTCAAGTGGCTAGAATGATGGTCCAGAAGTGAATGGCCAACTGAGGAAAGTGCACTTCGAAATGTATACCGGTCAAAAAAGAAGCTCTTGAGGTAAACGCCTGATATTTGGGAGCGGAATTGCTTGAACGAAACCCGAGGCTCGTGGCAGGTGTACGGACTCGGTAAAAGCTGCAAGTGGCCTGGATCGTTCGTAAATCAAATAGAGATAATAATTTTGATTTTATTTGGATCGGTAGAAACATCGTTTTGTCCAATTTTACAATGAATGCGAAACGGATTCACCGTTATTGTATTCAAATTCCGTTACGTTTTTCGTTAGTGTTTTTGATTCGACAAATGTGACTAAAAAGACAATGTCCATATTAAAATAATTACTATGAAACGGCAATATATTATATAGAGCGATAATTTAAAACGTCGTTATAATCCCGCCAGTTGACTTTTCGTTCGAACGGCGCGTGGGAGACGTCAAAAATAAAATAATATATATTCCGTTCATCCTACGGGAAACGGCAAAACGCCCTATCGTAATTTATTTGTCTGCGGCTATTTTTTTTTTTTTTTTTTTTTTTCTACACATTACCTGAATTTCGTTTTCCGTATGCCGGCTGTAACACGAGGAGTCAATAATCGTACCGATAGTACACAGAAGCGTGTTAACACACGAGTAGTCTGAAAGAGACGAAACACGTCGGACAGTTTCCGTTTTACAATATTACCGAAAAAAAAATTTTTAAAATAATAATAATAATAATAATATCGAACAACAGCTCGCAGTTCAAAATCGATTAGAGTTTAATTTATTCAACGTGCGACACTGCACTAACCGGCTATTTATTTTTGACATATTATTTATTTGTTTACGGACGAGTACAGCAACACACCCGCGGTATAATACTAATAAGCGGAAATCTCCAAATAAGGAACGTATCGAATTATTATACGAGTAATAATTATTACTCGGTTCAGAATAACAAGTAGATGATATAAAATTAAATATTTTTTTTTTTTTAAATATATATATATTGATGTTTGTGATTTAAGAAACCGCCGCGTTGTGGCCATTTGCGATGTCTTTGTCATTGTGAAATCGGCTTTAGCGATGAATCAAAAGCCTATTAGACAATTTGTAAATGACGAACATTTCGCAGACAATCGCGTCGACGATTTTCGGAATATTGGTCGTTACAAATGATTAAAAAAACCAATATTTGAAATACGATATTCGGTACCTCCGATAAGGAGTTTCGAATATTTCGACAATTATTAAACGCCGACGCGGTGAAAATGTTGTATTGGCAATTCATGTTTTACGTCTAAAACCGATATTATAGGACCGTTTTTTTTTTTAGTATTACGTGAACATATTTTTACTTATCTCTCATTAGAAAAATAGAGACGGCAAATACCATCACAGTGTGACGAGAAAAAACAGTGGCGGCCACTTAAGAGGAAACCACCTGAGGATATCCGCATGTGCTGACTCCGACATTTGGGTTATGCCTAGCCAATTTTGTGCAAGTAGTTTTAATACTACTTGTATGACCTATTAAAAAACTTCAAGGTAAGAAGATTATCTGTGTTTGTACGTCGGTTTTATCGATATTTCAATTTTCAAGCGTTAATAGACAAAAATATATTTTATCATCTGATTATAAAATATAAAAACTATTATTTTTCATCTACAGCCAGTTGTACAATACCGTATACTAATTTCGAAATGAACCGTTTCAATGTAGTAAAAATAAATAATAAGTCTAAACAGAAGGCTCTGTTTACACACAAAAAAACATTTCACAGAATATTTTTCTCATATTAACAAATTTATAATTATCGTAAATGTATTCAACAAACTAGAGAAATAATTTTTTTTTTTACTATCGCTATTCCGTTGAATTTGGTATCAATGAAAGTATAATATATGGAGGTCATCGTCGTTTCCTGTTGTCTGTTATCTATAAGCACAAAGTGCGTTTATAATATAGTGAAATAAAAAATATCATTCTTCGGAGACCGTAAAAAAAAAAAAAAAAAAAAACAGTAACTAATATTTATATAACACGACTACGAATGCTTTGTAAAACATTATTAACAAATGGTTTAATATTTCAATGGATGAAATGTTATCATCACTTGTAATATTGTAATGCACAAACTAAAATTTAAATAATTTTGTATTCAAACTATCACCACCGTCATTAACGTATTTAAATATAATATTATTGTTATAAATAAGTACACGATTAACTAAACCGTAAATATTAAATTTCGGTGATTGGAAATCCGCGTTTTTTGAACGTTTTTTAACTGTTAGGAATCGAGAAATCTAAAAAAATATGTTTCAAATGAAATACAACCGGTCGGAAATTCCACGTCTTTTAAGGTACCGGGTGAAATAATCGGAGTATTTTTACTAACTTAATCAGTGTTTTTCGAGATTTAAAAATAAAAAAAAAAAAAACCCCGTACCTTAGTGAAATTAATATCTTTTTCGCTACACTCAAAATCTTTCTAAAAAGTAGGTAGTTTTATAAGATATAGTAAAGACATAACGGCAAAACAAAATATAATAAAGTGAGCTAATATGACTATATTACGACGACGATAGTAAGCCTGTTAGGTTTGACAGCTTCATACATAAATTTATTCAATTAACTCAATAATATATACGAGCTAACATTAATTTTTCTCGCCGACAACCTGTCGGTCTATTAGATAATTACAGAAGGAAAGTATAATATGACTGGACGAAGAAGCGGTTTATAAATCCGTTATGAGGAAACGATGAAAAATAATCAGCGGAAAAAGGACAGCCCACATATTATTATGACAGGATGGGCCACGATACCCGCTGTATTTTTTTTTTTTTTTACACACACAGTTCGATAATACAGGGCGTCCGAAAAAATTAATATGGCTAATATTTGAATACTATTTAATATCGTACACTTATGTTCGTAAAAACGATAAAACAAATTAAAATATTGTATTATTTTTTTGGTAAATAAAGAGTGCTACGATTTTTTTACGCTGTACCTTCTAAAAAAAAAATGTGGAATTTTCATCCGGTGATAAATTGAAAAACCACTCGAAAAACTGTTTGAAATTCTCAACAGTTCGCCTATCTACATCTAGATATTTTATGCCACAGAGGTACTTTATTTGAACATTTTTTCCCAGCAGATACATGGGTGTTAGTTTTGTCGATTACTGGATTAGATATATTGGCCACAAGGAAAAACACGACTGATTAGACAATTCGACTAACTCGCTATAAACATATTGTATTGGTATTTTTACCGAGCTCCGAGAGAATAGTTTTGCAATTGCAATGACATATCGTTGCTTTCAGCATTCAAACCAAACTACTCTGTATCTTATAATATCTTTCAAACGTCCGGTTCTACAACAGAGGCCTACTCCTTCACGGTGCCAAGAATGTCCAGCTTTGAAACAAAAAATGCCTGCGATTTAATTTCATTGCGCCCGGTGCGCGATAATCGTCCGAAGCATTATAGACACGACCGCAGAATTGAAAATATATAAACTGCCGGATAGATTAACAACAATCAATTTAATATTATTAACTCTGCGACGGCCGTATAATTACTTCCACGGTGGAAATTTGTGTTTGAAAGTTAAGTTACCACGGACTGACAAAATTGAAAAATGTGCAGCCGAGCGCGTTTTGATCATCCGATCACGTGCCGCGGCAAATTATCTTTGGGATGTAGACAAATACGCAGCGGCATGAAATTGTTAAAAAATACGTTTATAAACACGAAATATCGTAAATTAAAATCATAACCTACAATTTGCATGACGATCCGGTTGTAATATTTGCTTTCGAAATTCAAATTAAACATTCCGCATGTATACAAATATTATTATATTCTAAAAATGCCTCATCAAACACCATATATTATTTTAACGGGTACCTATTATTAAAATATCAGAAATGTGAACCAAAATGGTGAGTTCGTAAAATTTAATATTATTATCAATACACGGATACGAATGAATAGTTTTAAAAATTAATTAATTGAATATACGAGTATAGTTACATATATTGACGGAAATATGAATGGTTTTTTTTTAATTTTTTTTTATTATTATTATTATTTGATCGAATTTCGAATTTTTTTTTTTATGTGTTTAAGTGATTTTAATTTAAAAAAAATATACATTTAATTGATTTCTTATATCGATAAATAATGTTTTTTTTTTTTTTTTAAAAAGAAATAAGTAGTCCCTTTGTAATATTTTGTAAATACGATATGTAACCTTTCTTGAAAACTTAATATATCGCTCGACTCATCGATGATCTTTACAAACAGGTATTTATAAATGTGAAAATTTTAAAACGAAAAAGTGACTAGACATCATATTCAGAGGAGATATGAACATACGTGGACGTGGAGTAGATAAATAAACGGTGAAAGACGGTGTTTTAGGGAGATTTACAAGGCTACTTGGGTATGATAAAAGTAAAGGAGAAGAAGACGTAACACATATAAATAAATTCAAATTTAAATATAAATCAAACATAATGGTAATATTTGAAAATCTTTAAAAAAATTATTGAAAGAATTGATATTGGCACGGATTTATCGACTAAAATACTTTCATAAAATAAACTAGCAGGTAAGTTATTATTATTATTACTTTATTTATTTTAAACTTTATGTTAGATTTTCAGTAAGTATGGCGAAGAAGTTATTAGTTTTACAAATATGTGTTTGTTTTTGTTTTTTTTTTTTTTTTTTTTTTTTTTTTTTTTCATAATACACTTTTTTGGTTTATAAAAATGCTTTGACATTTTCACGCAACAACTTCAAAGATGCTAATTCAAATGGATATTTGAACAGATTTATTGAAATTCTCAATATTTGTACCAAACATTTTTGTTAAAAACTGAAAATAACTATCGATTCATTGAAAGAACTACGAGTAATACTATAACCACCTTACCAGTTTACAGAACTTCACTCAAGAATCGTTTTTGTATTGCAATGGTTTATCGTTGTTTACAACATATAAATTAAATTACCTTATACCGTTTACCATCTAGACTTCCCACCCACAATCAGTGGCCTACCGTGGTACAACTTGCTTATTTTTCTATTCATAAACTGTATTTAACAATACGATTGAACTGTTGATTTTTGGACTATCCTACACAGTACAATATCGAATCGTTTACCATCGTATACCGAAGTCGTCTAAAACCATAAATGTTCGCGAACAAAGCAGTTGATAACCGTATGGCTATAGAATACTTAATTTTACCGCATAGTTACGACGGCAAAATGCACATACCAAAATGCAGGGTGAGGTTGACTTGGTTCGGGTATTGAACGTTCTCGTACGTGGTTTCCGATTGCCACCACGTTCGATTAGCGTAACTACTGAAGTCGGTCATGTAATAAGGCGAGTGCGATGATTGAGTACATACATCGCAAGTCTTCTTGGTCACTTGACTACCAGACTGCACGCAAAATTCAGTATGACCGGACTGGCCACACGTGTTGGTGGCCTCTATTTCCAAACCGAAAGCCGCGTTCTCGAAACCGGGTATACATCTCTGTGAATCAAAAACAATTAATTAATTAAACGCTATTGTGTACTATTGGGAAATATACCATATATATATATATATATATATATATATTTATCTAGAGAAAATATACAACGATAATGACTAAACATGCGTCTAAGATAAAGATAACAAAGATAAGAAAAAATAACATTTAAATTAAGTACGTAACTCGGGTTCAGAAAATATTCGATATAGTCGGTATAATAGGTACTAATAAGTCTGTCTAATACATTTTTTATACAGCGTAATTAAAATTAAAAAAAAAACGTTTTTGAGGAATGATGGTACTTTACATCTACTTAGTATCTATTATCTACGTATTTACTAAAAACTATTAAGAGTATAAAAGTATGATATTTCGGTTTTGTCCAGAGAAAATATAAAAGATAAGTATATTGTTATCTAGATTGTCTTTTAGGTGCTTTATATATATATTTTGTTTTCAATTTTCCAAAATATTTAAAACATATTCTATAATGTATGTGTAATTTGATGATTATCTTAACTAGAAAAATACCTATAATTATCTTTACTTGTATTTTTATCGCTCTTCCAGAACAGTAATCGAATATCTTTACTTTTACAATTTCAAGTCCCATGATGTTTTAAATTTTTGGAAAAGTCATATTTGTCAATAAACTTTATCTCGGACAATTTTCGAGATAGGGAAAAATTGTATAATTCAAAATTAATTAAAATAAATAAGACAATATCGGTAACGGGTGGCAGAAATGTGTTTTCCTATTTAATCAAATGCGAGATTTATTATTATGCATTTGGTGCACTGCATGGTAAACATATGCTAAAAATGTGTATTTTAATATCGCTGAGAAATTCCCATTTCATTCTGAGTCGTTCCGGCTGAAATATACCGTGTTACCATTTGAGTGAAACACACCGTACAACTATTATGCGATGTCGGACGTTTTTATTATCGCGGTGTGTACAGGCTGTAAATAATTGCCGGAATCTGGTTGGGATTTATAATATTTATCACAATATATTGTATATTTGTATTTTATACCTACGCGCAGCTACCGGAATCGAACACGTGTCATTTTGGTTCGATTTTATAGTATAATATTCTATACAATATAATAATAATACCTATATACCGCAACAGAGCACGTATCGTTATGTTATTATATATCCTTGCTCGTATACAATGCATATATTTACAAGGAAATATTTATTGTAACGTCGTCGTAACTAACGTGATCATCGTTATTGGCTTGTCATATGAGAGCGTAGGAAAATACAAACCAAATGAAAAAGTAAGCGAATAGCGAAAAAAAACTATTCGTTTTTTTTTTTTTTTTTTGTATTCTTCAAAGTCAGCTCAATCGGTTTTATTGTATAATAATATCAAAAATATAAAAATCTAATATCTGTGTACAATATTATAAAAATTGATCAAAAACCTGAACGTGACGTTAGGACATATTAGAATATTTTCTATCATTGTCTAACACATATAGGTTAACGTACGCGTACACGGTAGTTTTCGACAATTTCGACCGATTTTCCTGTCCATCATTTCGTCCAGATTTCGTGAAGTGGCCACGCAAACTTTATCGCTTATTCAATTTTTCAGAAATCGAGGTTTGAAATTCTAAAAAGTGGCCTAGCCAATCTCATGTACACGTCACGTTGAATTCAAATCAATCATCAAAATTCTAGTCGCTTAAATACATCGATCGGACCTTGACCGACTGACTGACAAAATAATATAGTCTGCATATGCCGTAAAGAAAATAGATATCCGTTTCGAATCCTCTTAAACCGACTGATCCAGTTTAAAGTTATTAATAAAAGTAACTTTTCGACCTAATTCAAACTTTCTAACTAGTTAGTATCCAACTTTGTATTGTAATGTAAAGTTTGGTGTAATTACGAATAAGGCTTTTTGAATATTTCAAAATATGTGATCGACTCGATATTTACAACGGCACTTCGCTGTTTGCTGTTTGCTCAAAACTGTAAATCCGTCTTAAATATGATTATTTCACATGGTCACGTTTTTTTTTTTATTTATATATATTTATTATTACAATTATTACAACGACAACGTCATACTACGACTCTAAAAAAAAAACGTATTCTTTTTGTGGTCATAATATTAATGATGGAAATATATGATCATGAATTCGTAAAAAAGAACACGTAAAGAACCGATATCTTTTTGGTTCTGATAATACTATAATTTACTTTACCGCGGTATGACCATTAAACATGGACAGAATAACAAACCGAATGAATGACAAACCGAAATGTAAATTACAGGAAAGATCGTATTATTCAATGAGGCTGAATGTCGGAAATAACAATTAATAATGAGACATGATAATCAAATTTTATGTTATAATGCAATACAAATCACATAGCGTTTTTAATTTTTAATGCCAGTGGTGATTTTTCATCTTTATTATTATTGTGGCTTTACCCAAAAGATATCGTATACAATAACGTTATAATACAAATATTCTACTCGCGAGTAGATTAATTTTCCTTCTTTGACAACTAATTTCTTAAATTATGTAAAAAAACCCATTTCAAAAATAATCCAGTCACTACTGTATACGTTTATGGTTTAAACATTATTGAAGGATTGATATTTTCGAAGGGTGAATAGAAAGTTAATTCAAAAAGGATTTTAGTAGCCTCTATCTCTCGCAATGTCATGGAGTCGTCTAAATTATACATATTTCATCACAGATAAAAGATTAAATATGTGCGCCAACAGATTCACGTATATCCAACCCGAGTTCTAGATCATACGAAATGTGTACAATTCCAATATATATTTTTTTTAGAGTTGATTATATTATATAAACACTATAAACATCACACAAATGGCCGTTTAAAATAGAGATTTCCTCTCCCCCTGCAAGTGCTGGCTAAATATCTGTTTCCGTTCCATGATTTTCACCTGAGATCACATGCATGCAACAAATATCGTTTTATAACGACTAGTGTATTTGTTTAGTTTCAGAGTTTTTTTTTTTTTCGGAATAACTTTGTCGGTTAGTAAAAATGGTTCCAAATCGTTCGGGTCGTACCTACTTAAAAATATCGGATTTTTCGCCCAGTGGTACTTGATTTAAACATTTTTTGAAGATTGCTGACAATTTTTTTAAAACATTAAAATAACCGACAATAAATGACGATACATAATTTTTATTAATTTTTGGATTACCTTGGCTGACTACAAACGAGAAAAACCCAACTAACACTATACTTTGCCACTTTATTGAGCTCCGCTCAGAGTAGTTTTTTTTATTTTTTCGTGACAATGGTTTATCTTAACTTTTAGTCTAATAACTAAATTACTCCAAATCCTATTCTCTCTCAATTTGTCACCTACAACCGGGGGTGCGCGTTTTGTGTTTTTCGTTTTTAAAATATAAAATATAAGAGTTATGGATTATAGTTAGATAGTAATAAAATTCTGACGAATTCGTAATTGTTTGTGGTTTTGTCAAACATACTCGTGGCTACATTGCCCAAGTGATCACGCGGTGTTTCACAAACCGATAGATAAAACAATAATTACCTATTTAATGTGAATTTATTGAGCTCGCACGGTGTCGTGATGGAAAATACCTAACGGCCGAGCGGTGTAATATCAAAGAGTCTGTCTTTTCCGTATATACAAATATAAATGTATATAATGTGCCCGACTGCCGACGGATGGGACGAATGGATTTCGAGAAACGGATCTAAATATATACTGTAGGAGAGAAAAAAAAAAAAAAAAAGGAACGAAGATAACCGAAACTCGTATACCAATTGTATATACGCCTGTTATAAGAGCTGATGTGAAACATAAAAATAACCGACATGTGCGAGTGTGTGTGCAAGTCTTATAATAATATATTAAACCGATTTAGATATAAGAGGGAGAATATTTTAATGTGTGTATGTGTGTACAGACGATATTTTATAATATAATGACGTCACGGTTTTGAGATTCATTCCAAATGTCGTCGGCACAAAACACCATCGAGCCCTATACAAAACGCACCGCACGTGTGCCGGAGTGCACCAAAAATCCTATTTTAATATTGCCGCTCGCGACGATGGTGTAAAAATGCCATTTAAACCGATTTCGTTTCCGGTCCGAGACGACAATAATTGTTATTGGAATAATTATTTTGTACCGGTACGATAAGAACACGGCGATAGTTTTCGGCTGATAGTAAATTGACCGTACCGCCAGACGGACGGCGGCTGCGCGACGATAGTAATGCGGATTTCGATAGGTACCGGGCACGTGGATCGAAACGCCCGGAAAAGTACTACCGCGACAGTAGAACGCATTTATGTCGCGGCGTGATAACAGCGTACACGACAGTCCGACGACAGTTCGATACCGGCCCGGCAATGCACGCCGACAGTTTACGGCGGTTACGGTTAATCGCGGTTATCGCCACGGCAACTACGACCGCGTGAGCCGCACTCGGCAATGGTGCCGGGGCCTCGAGGGGTTTCGACAAATCTTCAAAACGACGTCTTCGACAAATCCACCGAGAGAATACCCCGGAATCGTGTACGGACGTGTAAATGTTTTCACGGGCTGTCAGACCTCCCCGGCCCGCTGCGGCGGCTGTCCCCGCTCGCCGTCTCTTCAGTTTATCACGGTCCGACTATCGCGTTTCCTTTTTTTTTTTTTTTTTTTTTTATATAGATATAAACATAGTCTTTGTCTTTTCCCTCTCCACCGTATTATAATATATAATGAGATTAAATCGTGGTACGGTGCTACTACCGTGTTGCGTCCCGGTCGCAGTGGTCGTAATAATAAATAATATTATAATTTGTGTTGCTGCTGCTGCTGCTTCTCGAGTAAAGGGTCCCCAGAGAACATGCTGTATATAAAATTAGACTCGACCGATCCTCGAACCCAAGCAGATGTCACGAAACTACACACGTCGCCGCACCACAGTACGGCATAACACCGCATAACGTCGTGTTATAATAATAACGAATACTGTTCGAATTCTATAACGTCTTCGGAACGTTTAAATAGAAGTTATTTATCCGACATTTGTAGAGATTTTTAGCTTCTGGCCGAGGCCTGTGGCATTCGGTTTTGCTGTGATGCGATGTTCTGTCTGTTCACAGGTTTCGGCCGCCAGAAATCTTGTTCCGATCATCAACGTCGGGCGTGATTTCTGGGAAAATTAAAAACTCTCAAATTGGTGCACTCAAATTTGGGAAGATCACTTTTTTTCTTCTTTTTTCTATTGTAGTTTTCTCGATTATGGGGACGAATCGGAGAATAACGTGAATGTTTACGCAATAACGCTTTCCCTAACAACAAAAGATCAAAATTGATATGCGACAATTGGAAAAAAGCAGCTGTTCTGAAAAGACCAGGAACGAATGGTGAAAAGCTGAAAACCATTCTGAAGATTAGAAAAAAAAACGAACTTTTCTCAATTAATTTTTCAATTTGTTTTTTTTTTTTTTTTTTTTGAATTCTGTGAAACATAATTGTAAACGTCTGAAACGTTTACCGAATACTTATATTGCCACATTCTTGACGTGGTACAATTTTCAAAACATTCTGCCGTTGTTTGAGTTATTTACAGCAATTGTATTTTTACTAGTTTGTTTTTGATTTTTTACGCGGATAAAAATGTTTTCGTTTTGAGTTCAAAATTAGATTGGCTTGTTGTTTCTTAATTTGTATTGTCGTCTTTCGAATATATTATACGAACTATTCTATAGTCTATATCTAGTGAAACAACGTTATTAAGTAATTAAAATCTGACGGTTTTCGGGACGGGGGGGGGGGCGCTACTACTTAGGCGTATGATTTAATACTACCCGTCAAACGTCAATATAATAATAATATGAATCTGATACGGCGATTTAAAAAAAAAAAAAATAATAATAATAATAATAATGAACGCAGTTGTTTTGATCACGTAACCGAAGTAGCATAATCGCGTGGGAAGAATAAAATATTATTTTAAGTAGGTATCGGGCGTTTAATAAAATATTATAAAATGTTATTGCGTATGCGTGATGATACACATATACGTATTATCATTAATAATTGTATAACGCGATAAAATATTATTTTAAACTATTGCCGGATCGAAATATATATATATATACATTTTTTTTTTTTTTTTATTATTATTTCCCTCCCGATTTTATCAGACGAACGAAATGCGCGTATATACAAAACGGATGTAATATAACAAGTATTAGTATATTATTTTAATGTACACGCATTCTGATAAGAATTTCGAATAATATTAATTGCTCACGAAACAAAAAACTGTACCGCTATGCTATCGCAAAACCTATTACAATATATAATATTATATTTCTATTCATATACAATAGTCCGATTTACACGAAATTTCTAAGAAAAATATTTGAAAAAAAAAAAAAAACCGTCGTTTATCATCGATTGATAAACCATAAACTTATTATTAAAAAGTTAATGCCGCGCCACTTTTATACGATTCATAACAATCAGCTACAGCTTCAATCTATATCAAAATAAAAAATAAAATAAAAATACTCTTGTAGGTACCAACATAACTTTTAAGACATATCACTATTGTTATTATTATAGGCAAATAGCCTATAACGTAACAATTGGAAGTCATTCGACATGTGTATACAAAATTGTCGATAAAATATTATTAGGGAGCTAAAAAAATTTGGAAAAAAATTATTCTCTTTTGTAAAATATTGTTATAACCCGGCGCCCTTGAGCCCGCGTGTATACATTATTCTCATACCGAAATCCAATGTTCGGTTTCACTATAATATAACATCACCACTACTTCTGGACTCGAACAGAACAATTTTTCATTATTATTATTATTATTATTATTATATTTTTTTCACTTCTCCGACTGTTTCTTCAAGACTGCGTAGACAATACATTCCTCCGCCTCGGGTCCGTAGGTTTGTTCTCTATGGAATTCGTACGATCGAATGAAAAAAAAAGGTCTAGCAACAAAAGATTTTTGAGAAACCAACAGGATTATACTTCTCGTGCGAACATACTATTATCATTATTATACGGCTATGGGCTGTCGCGACGTAAACAAAACCAAACTGCAACGGTGGTTAGGTCAACAATTCTTAATAAGAATAAAAAAATACCTATATGCGTGGAAAATCTTTTACATTTTTTGTCTGTTATAAAAACATCGGGTTACGTGCGATCGTTCAAAGATACGCGCGACTCGGTAAAAGTTAAACGATGATTTCATTTTGTAGAAAAAATAAAGTCGCCAATAATTAGAAGAAGAAAAAAACCAAAGTGTTTTGTCAAACAATGAAGTGCTATTCATACAATATGCGCGGTCCACATACCTATACAGTGCCGTCTATGAGTGCACAATTCGTTTTTTTTTTTTTTTTTTTTTTGTGATTACTGTAGTGTTATACGGTTATATTCTACGGTGTTCTACATAAAATTCACAAGAAATACAGCCACATTTTTAGTGGATATCCACTGTCACGTGTCCAGTATCCGCTTTCCCTTGACAAAAATAAAAATCTCCAACAGTAAAAAAAAGATACAATTTTCCCCAGATCGGTCTTCCACTGTTAATTTATCTACATAAATTATCATATTGTTTAATTATACTTCAAAAGCATGTCTATTCGTCTAATAAGCATCGCGGTACCTTGCACAAACAAAACTTAATTTTATTTTTACTGATTTTTACACAAATTAGGTAGAACATTCCAAAATACTAATAAATAATCACTGTTAGTAGCCCAATAATTCTACCGTGCAATTTCGCTGGACACCAAAAAAAACAAAATCCTTATCCACTGGGGGTGTCCATCGTACACAGTGAGTTGTTTGTTTTCTGTGTCCATGTGGAAAACGACGAGAGGCACCGAGACCGGCCGTCTACTTCGATCCCACCTCAACCGTTAATCAAAAAGACATCCGAGTAGTTTAGCGTTTAGTATTCGTATTCATTTAAATAAAATTATTGTTTTAAACGACGTGATTAATTTTTGATGCCTGGTTGAGATTGTACATGATTCCGTATTCGGTTTTTTTTTTTTGTTTTTATTTAGTTTCATTTCAATACGATCGATCAAATTGTTTTATTTTATTTATCCGAGCAAAATCATATAATATAATGTAGACCGTATATTATCGTAAGATCGGAATCGTATATGTAAACCGCATATAACAAGGATCAGCAACTTTATTTGTAAGAATGAGCCATTTTTCTGAAAAAGTTACAAAAGTTACAAAGTTCAACGAGTCGCATTGATGTGAACAACCTTTTTTTCTTTTTTTTTTCTAATCGTCTAGTTTCTAGTCACTATATTATAGTAATATAATACAATAAACAAATGCTCGATGTTGATGCGTATCCAAGAGAACCGCAAATCGCATACTAAAGAGCCGCAGATTGCCGACCCCTGGTAAATAAGAACAGCGCCCAGAAAATAATAGGTAGGTAATCGATTCTCGATTTTAGTATGATATTTAAAAAAATAAATAAATAATTTCGTTGGAATTTGTTTACGGTTCACATTTTTAGCACCGCGTTCGCAATCGTTTTTGTTTTGCATTTCATTGTGTTAAATCGCATAATTGTGCGTATATACAAACAATATAACGAGGAAAGAATATTCCATTAAAATCTCATTTTGCTGTTTGTTTTTTTTTTCTTTCTTTCTTTCTTTCTTTCTTTCTGTCTTTCTATTTTAATAATAATTTGATGGACGTTGGAAAAGGGTCCCGGGAAAAATCGCGCGCGATTCGACGACGATTCTCCTCGCGCCTATACCTATCTTATATTATAATTTACTATAGTAGTATTAAGTGTCGATTTTAAGAATATTTCGCGGTGGCGGATTAAGATAATTCTGATAACTTCTCTCCTTCACATCAATCGTCTGCCGTGTCTCCAATACAATAGGAATTCGTCAAACAATTATTTTAAGGTTCGTAATATTATTATAATAATTAATTAAATAAATAATCGTAAATAACACAATGCGATTCTTATTCGCATACACACGGTAAGACGCAATCGAATTTTATTAACGTTCGACTAAGCTCGACGATGACCACCGCCGATGAATTTTGAACGTGTCGATGGTACGACAACAGACGAAAATAGCAAAAATAAATCTCGATTTAATTACCAAACATACGACTGTACATTACACACACGCGATAATTTAACGTAGAATAATTGTATTGTTAAGTATGACAGTAGAACAATATGACGATACGTCATAGTTTTTAACTAGTAAGAACTATAATGATTTTTTTAACCAAGGGCATTGATCCCCTTAATCTCATCCCGTAAATACGCCACTGTACCAAACCAGGTTTCGTCAAGTAGGTATGATTCGATTCGGGCAACGGTCATGGAATAAATTTCATAATGTATGTGTTCGTGTTTAAAAATATATAACACTAATACAATAGTTATTTTTCTCATCCCCATTCCGCCAATCATACTGTCCTGCATCGTACAATTAATATTAGTTATTGAAATTATTGTAATTGATCACGACTAGACACAGTGGTGGGAACCCAGAGTTACTTTGGGTTGGCTACTTTCAAGAGACCACTCTCCAGGGCTAAAATCCTGGTTCGTATACTTTAAAATATAGTTATATGTTATAACGGTCATGGAATAAATTCCATAATGTATGTGTTCGTGTTTAAAAATATATAAAACTAATACAATAGTTATTTTTCTCATCCCCATTCCACCAATCATATTATCCTGCATCGTACAATTAATATTAGTTATTGAAATTATTGTAATTGATCACGACTAGACACAGTGGCGGGAACCCAGAGTTACTTTGGGTCCGGCTACTTTCGAGAGACCGCTCTCCAGGGCAAAAATCCTGGTTCGTATACTTTAAAACAGTTATATGTTATTATTCCTTTTCTATTTTTATTATAAAAAAGATAGCGTCCAAACGAATTGGTAAATTACCCCCAACCATTAACTGCAATCGAATGCTCGTCTGGCGAATCGAAAAAAAAAAATCCAAACGAACCTATGCGGGCGATTGTCATGTGAGATGTACCTGAGGGTTGTTGTACTCGTCGTAGCAATGATTGCCGCCGGTGTTGTGGACCGGTTCGGCGGGGACGGTGATGTCGGGCTCGGCGACGACGGCGAAGACGGCCACGGCCAGCAGCAGAAGAGACGCCGGTGGTGGTGACATACTGGTACGGGCACGGTACGATATGGTACGATTTTCCCTTGGAAAACGGTCGGACCGGTATAAACGGACGGCACGGCACGGGGGGACGCGTCTACTGCGGTGGCGATCGCATCACGTATTTTCGGAGACGACGGTGACGGGCGTGTGGCGAGGGAAGAAAAAAAAAAAATATAAAGTAAATAAAAACAACGTGTCCTGAAAAGCGCTGTTCGCCTCCGTTCGCCCGGCCGTCGTTATGGTCGCGGAGCGTGTGTGCGCGGCTAAACCGAAGGGTCACCACCGCCGCATGTGGTAGCCAAATGTGCGCGCGGCCAGGCGCGGTGATGTGCGTGCGCGCCGCGGTACGGCGGAACTACGGAGTGAGAGAGCGAGCTAGTTTACGAATATTGTGGGACAGGAGGAGGGGCCGACGAGCGCGAGACAGAGCGAGATTGAGCGAGAGAGAGAGAGCGAGCGAGCGAGCAAAAGAGCGCGAGACGGAAACGACGACGACGACGACGACGACGACGACGACGCACGTGAACACCGAGACCACCGAACGCACACTATGCACGTTTTTCTCGCGGGCGCTACGGGATGCTGTGTCTGCGATGACTGTCGAGTGTTGGTGCACGCAGCCTGCTCTCCTATATCAGCCGGACGGCCGCCGCCACCGCCGCCGCCGCCGCCGCCGATCGTCTTCCTCTTCGTGTACAATGTAACGATGTTTTCCCTGCACTATATCGTTTGTTATCGGTGTTATTACGTGTACATTATAAGTGCCTATACTGCATACGCGTAGTGATGCGCCTCGGGTAAATAATTCCCTAAAGGGCGGGTAAATATTTCGTGTAAATTACCCGCCCAAAATTTAGGTAAACATTTTATCATTTACATTATCCGGGCAAACCGTCAAGTTACAATATTCAGACAGAATACTGAAACCCGATTGTTGCGTTCTTTAATCGAGTATCTTCGATTGATTCAATCGATGGCCATACTTATAAATAAAAACAACGAGTTGTCTTATAAAATGTGTTATATTAAAAATAAATTTACCCGATTCGTAATGCCCAATGAATACATTCAACATATCCTACGTGTCCGTCTTATTTTTTTTTTTTTTTTTTTTTGTGGGGGGAGACTTCATAAATATTACTCTACCAACCCACCCCTTTCGGGTAACTATAACGACAATAATAACAAGTGTGGTAAAATACCTAAAATAAGCCTTTATACACCGCCGCCAACAGTCTCGGACCAACAGACGTTTTATAATAATAGACCGGAGAAAAAAATATTGTCATCGTTATTTAATAGTATGATATGTTGTGCATATACCGTGCACGGCTTGTATAAAAAACAGTTTGGCATTAAAGTTTACCCGATAATATTATTGCAACAAAAAAATCGGTATAATTTAGCGTACTGGGAGCACGTGCCACTCCCAGAAATAATTTTTACATACGGTTATTTAGATTTTTTTGGTATATTATTTTAAGTTTAATTATTTTAAAATATTATACTGTTTAAAGATATATTTAACACATTTTCTCGTTAATTCACTATAAACTTTATAGACCAGCCAACAGCTAGCCTGAAACCGAACACTGAAATCAGTGAAATGTCATGATCGAAGTGCAAGTATAAATGTATATTATATCGGGAGGTCGTATAATTCTCGAAAGACAATTATTGTGTTATACGATTGAGACTATAACATTTTTAATTGATTATATGAAAACACTCAGAAGATTCTATAATTGTGGTGATATATTGCACTGCTTGATGGTGTAAGTGTCACATAAAATTTGGATTTCTGGTGTAAACAGTCCGCAACAGTACGGTTTGTGTGTATATTTTATTCCGGATTTCTACAGTTCCAGGAACTATAATATGGTAAACGTATCGTTTCTATCCGGGAATTCGTTCAATTCCACGACTATACGGTTAGTGACTTTCCGGATTTCTACAGTCCGCGACAATACAATCCGGATCCACCCATTTAATTTGCAGAAAACTTCAGTCCGTGATATTACTTCCCGGGATTATACGCGCGTCCGTCTGAGGTGGTATATTATGCCTGGATTGATAAAGTCTATTAGGTGATATCGGACGCATATATAATCCCGGAAAGTAATCGCACGGCCTAACGAAATAACGTTTGTTTTGACCGTGTCAACGCTATTTTGTCAACAAATGAAAAATGCTGCGTTATCAAATTTACTAATGGATTTTCGGTGGGGCACCCTTCACAACGTCTCGGCCAGCGAAACGCCGAACGACCGTTGGGAACTCGAACAGCATTTGCAATGACGGCGAAATCTCGAACGAATAATTCCGATTTGGTGTTGTTCGAAATTGATCGCCGGTCCAAGATTGTGCTACGTGCGCGCGCTCTCCGAACGGACGAAAAGCGCAAAATCCGAACCGGATAACAAGCGCCTTCGAAAGCACCCGGCGCCGTATCGTGATAACATTATTGTTATTGTTATTGTTATTATTATTGTTATTACAATATTGTCGGTAGTACTATTATATCGGCCGCGAAATCCGCGGTCGGGGGCGGGTGGGTGGAGGAGGAAGTAGTTTTCGGTCGACCGCCGGAATGATCAATGGGCACCACACGCCTGCCTACGCGCGAGCCAGTTCGCGTCCCGACCGCGCCGCGTAATCATAATGATAATGTAACGTACGTTTTGTATACGTAGCTACAGGTGGACGGCACACGCGGCGCGTAATATTATAACCCGTCGACGGCGAGGCGGTGGACGAGGGCAAGTCAGTGTGGCTCTGGTTCATAGTGACCGGCAGCGAGTGTACACTGGGTGCACCGGTGTCTGTGTCTGTGTGTGTGTGTGTGTGTGTGTGGGGGGGGCGGGAGTGAGACTTGGACACTATATAGTCCCATTCACTTATTATAATATTATTGCGCGCGTGTCTGTGTACGAGATCGGCGAGTCCTCCTCATCCACCTCCTCCACCACCTCCTCCTCCCATTCATCGGACGCGTGGGTCTCGCGGGTATAGATTCTTTATCGCGCTTGCTTTTTTTTTCTTCTTTTTTTTCGCCCTGTACAGCGGCGGTGTGGTGTTTTTTTTTTTTTATAATATTACCGATTATTGTCAACAAAAAGAAAAAAAAACCCCCCCAAAATTGTAATACTCGATAATACAATAAAACGCGTAACAAATATATTATGGTATATATATATATATATATATATAAACCAAACTCATAAGTAGTACAACAAAGGAGACAACAAATAAAACGGCAATTATCCGTTGATAATTTTTCTATTCAATTGAAAATTAAATACGCAAAACATACGTTTTAATAATAGGCTAAGTATTTTCTGATTATTTTATTTTATTTTATTTCTATTCTGTATTGTATATATATATTTTTTTTTTTTTTAACGTTTATTTTATTGCGATTAGAATGTTTTGTACGCCTACGTTCTTTTTTCTTTTTTTGGAATATTGCAACACGACCAAGACACTAATAGCACACAATCTGCAGCACGGTTTGTGACGTTTGTTTTTTCCGTACAATAAATTATATAGATTGATTTCGGTCCACTCGATTGATAATTGAGACGATTTGTTGTTATGATATTATCGCGCAGATTGTAGGTAGGTGTACCTGTATTAGTGTTTTGCATAAAAGTTTTGAAAATCTGCCCGATTTTATCGTATGGTGGTGGTATAATATATCAGCGGTTCCCAAACCGTGAGGCGCGCGGCAGGCACGAGATCAAATACGTCCGTTTTTAGACCGTCGGACATTTTTGATCTTGGAACCACTTGCAAGAGGCGAATATCCCCAAACAAGAAACGAGACTTTACGTGTACGAATGCCATATGTGACTTCGAATTTCGATTTCGAGCAGGATTTTCCGCAATCAACAGCCGTATTAGAATACGGATAATACCGGTCCGAATTCCACGTGGAAAAATAAATGAGCGTATGGCAGTTACAACGTTGCTCCAATTCAACTATTAACAATATTATACATTAATTCTACGCTAAACAATCATTATTATTAACCTATTCTATTATTCTATTATTTGTGGCGGGCGTGAGACATTTTTTTTTCTATGTTTATAGGGAGGCGTGCACAAAACAATTTTTTGCGAACCGCTGGTATATATACTAAATAGTTATCATGTTATTACAATTAGCTTTATTATTTACACGGTAGACATTTATTTTATTTTATTTTTTTTTTTCTGCTGAGCGCGTTATGATCTTTGTACACTTACTTACTGCTGTGTAGTAACACGTATATCCTCGTCGACACAACTCACCTCAGAGAACCTGTTTGGATGTATTTATTACATAAAAAGATGGTTTTTTTTTTTTTTTTACCATTTTACCGAAACATAGAGTAATGTCGTATAATAGATTGTACTCGTTTTTTAGATTCCATAATATAAAATACAAAATTAATTCGCATAAAATACATTGAGCACAGTATTACTTAAAATACAAGTATATGATATTCTATGATATACAAAATACACACATATATATATATATATATAAGTCTTTAATAGTTCTGGTACCTCTACTAATATATCATAGATATGTTCTGTTTTTATTATTATTTACAATTAACAATATCATTAGAAACAACAAATATCACCGAGTATTATCCAAAACTCCAGAACTTTTTATAAGTAGATAATCATTTTGGATATTGTTATTATTTATTACTTATTTACCGTAATTTATTATACAATATTAATAAATGTATACAACCTCCACATACGAATCAGATTATAAAACAAAACCAACAAACAAACTTCGCACCAAGAGCGGGCAACGGTTGTAGGCGGAGTAAAGTTGAATAGATATTTTAATTTGTATCTGTACGCAATGATAAATTATTGTAACGAAAAAAAGATTCTGGACGAAGTTTGGTTGAAAATTCTTTAATAAAATTATATTCGAAAATGTATTAATTTGTAGTTACAAAATAACTTACAATATTGTTTATGTTTTTAACGAATTTAAACGTAAATTCGAAATTAAAACGTTGATCAAAATAATTCACAAACATCTGATCCACATAAATAAACCCCGAAAATTTCATATGGCTCTAAGTAACTCAACAATTTTTGTTAATTACTCGCTTTGTTTAAAATTAAAAAAAAAAAAAAAAAAAACCAATAAAAACTAACGGTGTAATAATATTACTATACTTAAAAATTCCAACTATTCAAATTAAACTCGGTTTTCTTTGTTAAGGCCTAACCAATTGAATGATATAACGGTTCATAATAATTATTCGAAAATGGATTTATATTTTAATGATAATGATTTCGTTTTACGTAGCGATCAAGTGCAGATTCGATTTAGTTTAAATAGACCACTCGAGTTCCATATGTATTTTTAAAAGTCTCATGTTGTCAGTATATTATAATATATTAGTATATTAAATTTATTTTAGAGCGAACGATTTAACGTGTAGTTTTTTTCTGAATAAAGTCACACGATTAAAAATAATATCAAACATTTATAGTTTTAAATGGATATTCATAATTTGACTATATATACCGGATCGATATTTTTCGTCCAGTAATACGGCACGAGTAGAAAATAGAAATCGATATACATTTTAACTACATCGGGAACGCTGTTTTACAGTCACCTTACACGATACACACATCTGATATATATATATATATATATCAGATCATCTGAATGATTACACAAAATATACGTGTGTTTCAGAGATAAAAATATATATATATATATATATATATATAGTAAGTTTAGACCACACACGCCATGTGGGTTGTAACGAAATCTGCTTAGAATATTCATTTTACTATGCATCTGTCTATATTCTACGGTGATCTTCATAGAAAACCAAATCATTTTAAATTAAAACGGCGTAGTGTTGGAATTATGTAAGTAATATCTCGAAAAAAGTATCTGGGTACTAGTTTTTAATATTTACTTATCATTTGATATTCCTTATGACAAATTCATTACTTGAATATTCAGTTGATTAAAGCAAAATAAAATTTGATATCGTCGTCACGCAATACGTATTTTAAATTTTATAACATTTCGTTATATTATACAAATAAGAAAATATTCTGTTCTCCCATACTGTAAACCAACAATGTATTAATTGATACAACTAAATAAATATTATATTTGTAATACCTAGTTATGAATTGTATAGTTATTCTTGTATTATAGTACTCAATTTTTATTTTTCTTTTTGTGAATAGTCCAGTACCTATATTTGAACATATTATATTATTATCAATATTATCATAATTATAAGTTGTTTGTAAATATATTTTTTTTTATTCTAAATAATATTACAACGTATATAATAATATTATATTATATAACCCAGGGCGAAGTTATTTAGAGAAATCTTTGGCTGTGCATAGATGATTTATTGATGACGTTATAAATATATAGTATATATATATATATATATATATATATATATATATATATATATATATACTATATATATATATATATATTCATGTTTTTTCAAGAAATATATAAATTATTAAAAGCTTCGAAATACTAACATTCTTAAATGTATTTTTTTATGATAAAAAAAAAATCCGGATATACAATGTAACCAAGTAGGTAACCCACTGTTATAAGCAGTAAGTTTAAAAGATTGGGATATTTAGTCTACTAACTTAAAGCAACGATAAACCGAACGATTCTGAACGGAACTCAGTAAACTGGTAAGATTATAAGTGTTTGTTTCCCCCCCCTTTGAGGGCAAGGTTACCTAGAAATCAACAAATATATAACAGTAAATCGCCTATTGTTGTCAGTTTTTTTTAAATTTTAGAAAATCTGGGAATTTAGACAAATGTTTCGAATTAATATCACGGGGCGAATAATTCACATCTTTTAAGGTACGGTGTAGACAAATTCGGAACATTTGTATAAACCGAAAATACGCTTAATACTAAAATTAATTGCTTTTTCGCTACACCCAGCGTTTAACAATGTCCAAAATGTTAAATTACAGATTATAAATGATTTGTTAATATATATATAAGCCTAAATCTAAATAAAAAATGTATACACCCGTTGACTTCCTTTAAATGTCATTGTTTTAGTAAAAAAAATAAACACAGTATTCATACGGCATGCATAGGTAATATAATATAACATTATGCAGTAGGTATATTTTTACCATTTTCGATTAAACCATACCCACGCACGAATACTTTTCATAGGGACAATACGCGTCACATAATTTTGAAGTATGCTATTAATAAGACGTGTTTTATGCCAAGTGCGACTCTAACTTATCATTACTGCACAGCAAAGCTATTTAAGCCGCGATCATCATTTTATTTTTCAGTCAATAAATTCGACTTGTTGTTAAAACAATTTAATACAATACCTATGAACATTATAGACAGATAATCCGATAATCGACTAAATGTCTTGTTTTTGTATTCTCCATAATATAATCTATTATATTTATCATATCCATATACTGCAGATTGCAATTTAACTATATGGTTTTATAAAACGAATAGAGCGTCGGAATAAAATTATCATCATAAACGCAGATATCATTACAACAAACTTAAAGTTTAGTTTTGAACAAAATAAATTTATAGTATGAATAATTATGATATTATTGATTATTGAGACCGTACAAAATAAATATAAATAAATTATTTATTTATACGTGGTGGCTTATTATTATTATTATTGCTCGTCTTAAACATTGCAGCCGGTAAAACTATTATAGTAAATAATTGTTAGTGAATACAAATAAACTGCATCATAAAAACTCGAATTTGGCCATCATAAAAATATTTTACATCTCCATTTCTTTTTTTTTTTTTTTTTTTTTTTTTTTTTTTACAATAATAATATGAAGTAACAACTATTATTAATATCATCGATATCGTCGACCTATATTATAGGTCTCTGGCTATTCCAGTAATTATTATAGATATATAAATCCGGCAGTTCCGGGCAAGTACGATAATATAAATTAACATTTTATAAACCAATTGGAATAGGCCGATCCCTTATACAATTATTACTTTTAAGTATACCCAACCCGATAAACATCTAAACATGGCCTCGTGAAATATAGAGATTTGACAGTCGTCATTTTTGTCTATATAATATGGATGATAAACAATTTACAACGATAACGGATTTTACTTAAATCCTGTAACTATATTTATAACTATCATTAAATTTTTGATGAAAACCCAGTAAAATTGCTGCCAAAAATATGAATTCGCATTAAACACACATTTTTTTTGTAATCTCGAAAACAGAGGCATTTACACGCCTGGAATAACTTAAAGCACATTAAAAGGGCGAAAACTACCGGTAATTCGATTGTAAAATCTGTTTTGCGCTGGAAAAAATTTACACGGGCTATAGACCAAATTTTTACTATAAAAAAAGGGAGAACGTGCAACGTTGGTTTTAGTTTTTCGAGACCATAAATACCAAAACAATTGTTATCATTCTAATTTCGAATAATTTTAAGTTTTTGAAACTCGAGTAACTTATTTCGTTGCAGTGATATCGAAAAACTAGTACTGATGTTCCACAGTGCAAATTCTCCTTTTTTATTGTAAAAATTTGATTTTTTAATAACTCGAGGTTAATAACTCAAGTGGTTTTTTCCCACGCAAAACGGTTTCTTTCTCCGAAGACATATTTTGTACATCTCACAGTTACACAATAAATATTTTTGTAATAGACACGCTTAAATACCAGAGATAGCACGTCCTTTTAACGATTGCGTATAAACGTGGAAATAATTGCGAATTTATAATAATAATATAGTTATAATTTATAATATTATAACGTTTAGATGTATATTATAAATTATGATTATAATTTTAATCGAATTCTTTAGGTAGGTGAAAAAAAAACCATTAAAAACGTACGTATCTATTAATTAGGCAATTTTAGTACGTAGATAAATACCAATAATGTTGATTTCGTTAATTAAAGTTTTATATTTTTATTTATTCATTTTGTAGATTAAACAAATTAGCGAAATTAGTTTTATCTTTTACGGTTTTGTATTCGCGGTTGCGAAAAATGAGAAGCAAAAAAAAATTGAATAATGTATTTAAAATACAATATTATAATGATTTTGCTACGATTAATACAATTTTTAATCACTATGCGGTCAGCGGCGTGCCCAGGAATTTTCAGCGAGAGGTGATTGTGGTAATTAATAATCACGAACAAGTCTTCTTCTATATCTAACTCGATAATGAAAATTTAAAACCGGGACCTTAAAAAGCCAAATGTTTATCATTTGTCGTATCCGAAATTTCATGGGGCAGGGCGCAAAAATATAAGACCAAAAAAAAAAAAACAAAAATCATTCGACAAAAAATTCATCGAGTATAATTTTTATAAATTATAAGTTCATATTATTTTTTAGGCCGCCCATGTTGATAACTATAGTTATGTTGTTTGTTTAGACTAAATCGGGGCGATCCAAACTTCATCCACCCTCGTAAATGAAATACGAATAAATACATTTTCACAATTGATATATTTTTTATATATATATATATATATATATATATATACACGCGCAGTATTGCGGCTCGTTCGTATGCGACTACCTATTAAATTTAAAATTTAAAACTTTTAATTATAATATGTGAAAAAAAATGTATAATTAAAAAATCAATCGTGGAGATACATCTATATACATTCACCTTTAAAACGTTATTGAGTAATATTCTATACGACCGCGGTAACCATGAACGTTATCACTCGGGTGCCGACGTGAAATAGATATGCACCTGAATACCTATATTATAATAGATACCAGAATTGCCTACAATACATGGTGATTATTTTCTGTATAATCTACAAGAATAATTGTTTAGTAAATTTAATTTTTTTTTTTTTTTTTGTCAGACATTATAATATATTAAAAGAATCGTTAACGAAAACGATTACTTAAAAAAATTTTCAAAATCCTTCCTAACTGGAGTCGAACAAAACATTTGGGTAGGTGTAATTATTTTGTAAATCAAACGTTTGAACATTGCTCGTGCGGATGTTGGAATGTAAGTAAAATTATAAAAATATCACCAATAAGGCTGCCAACTGTAGGTCAAGAGCGGACACGAGATTTTTTTGTTGAGAAAGACTAAATAAAATTATTTATTAATAGTTTAATAGTACCTAATTATTTTTAAATATGTATGGAAACCTAAAAGCACACATTTCCACTCACTTATGAAATTAACTACAATAGATAATACAATTTAGTAGTATAATTTAAAAAAATAGTAAATGATTTCAACAATTTTTTATAATGACAATTGTGTTAGAACTCGAGTATTGGTTATTGCACTTTAGGTTTTTATCTAGTTACGGTGATGTCATTAACCTTTAAAAAAAATATATTATTATTTTACCGATAATCGCCCAGTATGGCCGATATAAATACATATTTGTTAATTTTTTCGATTTTTTAATTTGGTATCTAATAAAATTACAAAAACGCTTGTCAACCGATATAGGAGAGGAGGGGCTATAGCCTGTTAGCCACCCCCTTGGGCGTGCCCTTGCAGTATAGATATATATATGAATATAGAAAGATTTGAAAAAAAAAACATCCGCAAAATCATATCGAAATATCTACTCTGTACCTATCGGTGGAGGGTCTGAAACTCATTCAAGGCCTCTCGGTTTTTTAAGAACTGAAAAACAATTATACCCCCCCTCCCGGACGAGAAACCCTACCCAACCGATTAACGTGTTGTGTACCCGTGTTTAATTCAATGGTTTTTTTTTTACTCGTCGATATGTAGGCATGCAAATCCGATTAATACAAGTTTTCTGCAATTTTTTTTTTTTATCATTCATCTTTCCGAAATTCCGCTAAAATATTGCGTATTAGTTCCAGTAGGTGAACAAAAAAAAAAAAAAAAAAGGGAGAGGGGAAGGCGATTGCCGAGCTGCCCCTTCAAATCCACTACTGACATCCGTATAGTGTATGCACACAGTGGCGTGTAACTAGTAAATAAACCAGGGGGGGAATAGCAAAATAATTTATTCACCAAAATCAAAACCATGAGTAGAGTGGTGTGATTATATATGTATTCCTACCTTATATGTAAACGAAATAATCGAAGACTAATTTATTTTATTAAAAAAAAAATAATAAATAATCTTTCAAATTTCTTATTTTTAACCAATATACCCGACTGGTTCTTATTTTGTAAATGTTCAATTTCTATTGGGTCTGGCATGTGATATTGGCACTGTCTCTCCGTGAATCTTATCTGCCCAGCCAGCAAAATATTTCCAAACATCAATTGACATACCAATATGCGTTTTCAGTGCCAACGTATACGCTGCACCAGAATCAATAGACTCTAATGTCGCCAATTCGTCCCTGTTTGTATCCAATAAATCAGCAATTTTATAGCTCCACGATCCCTAGGACTCATTTCCGAACATTCTCCTTCAAAAGCCTGGCTTGCCCCTTTGACTGCATCATCTACATCAGCTTCGGATGCACATTGAATCTAAAATCATACAATATGCCATTTGTTTAACATTATAATAAATTAATTAATTTCAACATTTTAATATAAATTGGCTTAATGACTTAATTCGGCAAAACTTAAAAAAAAAAAAATAGCCTAACTCAACATGACCAGACAATGACGATAACGTTGACAATACGTGAAAACATATTATAAAACATGAGAAACGTGAAATGTGTACATAAACTTTTGATGTAATAATTTGAGGAAAATAATATTTCTATCTTATACTATTTTTTTTTTTTTTTTTTTTATAACTTTAAAAATGTATTTCCACGATCATTGTTACATCCTGAACAATTAGTGCAAGTAATAAAGGATTTTACGTCATGAATGGACGGAGTAAAGAAAACCTTCCGGTGAAAGTCCACTCCGACAGTAGTATAACATAATTCTAAGTTGTTTTTTTTATAATTTTAAATGTTATAAGTTTAGTTTAGTATTTTTTTTTTTTTTTTTCATTACTTTATTATTAGTTAATTATTTTCAATATATAATACGATAATAAAAAGGAATCGATGTTCTTTTGCATGGCTTTCTTTATACTAGAATGTCGAGAGACAAATCCGTTCGTACAAACCCTCGTGTAACCCCCGGCAAAAGAGGAGGGGGGGGGCAAAATTATATCGTTGTTCCCCCCTTCGAAAAAAAATATCAAAAAGGGGAAACGCCCTCCCCCCACCACACACACACACACACACACACACACACGAAATCGCAATGCCTGTACACGTTATTAATATTCGTAATCATATTTCGTCGACAATCGAATTGTCGAATAGTAACAAATATACTCGTCTCCGGCTGTGTTATCGCGGCCGACGATGCGCGTTCCTTCTTATCGAACTCGTCTTATCTAACTCTAATCCGACGAACCTTAACCCCCCGTGGTAACAATAATAATATTATATATATATATATATATACGTGTAAATTACGATGTGGGCGTGGCACCGGGCGTCGATATCGGTTTACGGCGGTGTTCTTTACCCGGCTGATAATAAACGACCGTGCCGAGGCATACGCCCGACGTGTTTACGCGTCTCGTACAGTATAACACAAACACTACAATAAAAACATAATTAATATTACTGCTATTGTTATTATTTGGAATTCGGAACTTGAAAATAGTGTCGCCGACGTCCGCCAGACGCGCGCGCCGTCGCCGTATTTTTTTCCCGCGGCCGTACCGCCAAAACCGCCGGAACCGCCGGAACCGCCGGTCTGCCCGTAACCAATAACTTATACGAAAATTGTATTTATTATATCGTTAATTTCCGTTTTAACCGAAATACTATTATTATTATTATTATTACCGTTCCCGGATTCGTCGACCGATTTCGTGGTGAGTATAATATTCATTTTTTTTTTTTTTTTTTAATTAATAATAACTTCGGGCGGGGCAAAATATTTAAAAAAAAAAAAAAAAAAAACCATTAGCCAATACTTGTTGAATTTTTGGTAAATTATTTTTACCATTTTTTTTTTTTTTTTTTTTTGGTGATATAATATCACGAACAAAACGAATAAATCGAAAATATTATAAACATAAACGGATATTTAACGGTTTTACATTCATTTCAGTCGGTATACTAAACAAATCACTTGTCGAAGGGATACGGCAAATGCCCCATGTTTTCCCCTCGCCTACCGGTACGACACTGAATAAAAATACTATTAAAGTGACACACACGGCTGTCTCCCCTGTGCGATTTCCCCCCCGAAAGTATATTTTACAAAAATATTTTCAAAATGATGTCAGATTGTTGGATATGGAACGTTTAAAACATACATTTATGTTATATAACGTATATTACCTACGTCGAAATGCGACGTCAGCCGTACTTGAATCCAACGCATTTTGTATTCATTTATTATTATTGTCAAAGTAAAAACGTTAAAAACAACGTTATGTTCTTTCATTTTCATGTGTTTCATTATTATTGAAATTGACTTGGCTATTATAAACGATTGCGGTATTTCAATCTAACCGTAGTGTGATGTTTACGTACGAATTTTTTTACGGAAATTATAGAAGCATCAAACAATGTGTGTTTTAATACATCCAATGTTTTCCATCCACGATTTTAAGGGTGACGTGAAGACTGATTCCAATGACCGTTGCCTCCCCTGCAAATAGGACTACGAATACGATTCCGATGTACGATTAGTACCTATAGGCCCTTTAAAAGGAGCCCGGTGCTCCTAACCTCCACACTTTTTCCAAAGATTTAGGACGCCCAACAGTCAGCCAGTATTAGTTTGCTACTTGATAAAAATTACTTTGGTTATTCCGTAACAGATATTATAGGGTATGGATAGGCCACCCACCATTAGTGTTTTTACAGTCGTCAATATTGGCCTACCACACTGCAGTAAAACCAATGATAAAAAGGCCTTACATTACCTCCCATATCCTGTGATAGCTGTGTGCTCAATGCCCGCCTATTTTGGACCGCGTCCCACAATGTATAAAACCTAGGCCTGGCCTTTATCTCATATCTTTAATAACTAAGAGTTATTCAAAAATAAACAGCGTGTCGATAATTCTCGTCTTGGTGCCGACAAATTTGCATTCACCCTGATAATAAATATTGATATTCGATGCCCCCCCCCTGAAATTAAAAATCCTGATCCGTCATGTCTGTATCCAGAGACGAAATTTCGATAAATAACTCGGGGGTGCTGAAATGGCTAAGGAAAAAAAAAATACTAGTTGACAAACTCGTAGTAGTCTATGTCTGTCCTTCCATTCTACTACACCTACTAACTATATTGATTGTACAAATAAATTTTCAAATAAGTTACAGATTTAAAACACAATCGTTTCCATTTTGATGGTTAGGATATTATGTATTATTATTATAACAAAGGAAATATGTATACCGGGCCAGAGTTAGTCAATCAACTAAAAATATTCTGCATTATTAATATTATGGTCTTAAACAACTGTTAATGCATGCACGGATAGACAAAATAATGTCTTTTTAACATATTTATCGCTTACGTGTAATTTAGTTAAAATAGATCAAGTAATAAACAAGACCATATTCGATATTTATATACATAAATCAATACAATTTTGCGGTTGAATTGAGAAAAGTAGAAGTTCGAAAATCTAAAAACCAGGAGGGTGGGGGATTTTACTCTATTATAATATTTTGTTGAAACTACATATATTAACCTATATTAATAACTAGAAGAAGTCGAACATAGTTTAGAAATCTACATTTTCAATACGATAATAATTTGAGGGTGACAATTTTAAAACTGTGGGCGCTAAGCACACCCATGTGCCCTCCTCCTCTTCCTATAATAGCGCCTATGACGTGTGCCGTTTGTTATAATACAACAAACCTGATATAATTTAATATAATAGATAATAATAATTATAATAAAAAAATTTAAAAAAAAAAAACGGTTATAACCCCTCTCCACTGGTTCGCCACAACGGGGTGGTGGTGGAGCGGAAAGAACCGCCTGTTACACCGGACCCCTCTCTCGGTATATTGTTTTAGTAATCGAAAATAAATCCAACAAACGTAATTGTCGGGTATGCAGGCCGGTACGATAATAATAATATGTGCGGACAAATTGCCTAAAATAATTATATTTTCACGTAAATAGTAGGCACCTACGTGTATAATACCTACATAAATATATATATATATATATATATAAAGTGTATTATATCAGTGAGTATTTGATTATATAATATTAAAACCCGCCCGCGGATACATTTCTTTTTTTTTGTTTTTATATACCCACGAAAATCTTTAATAACGTTTATTATTTGTTATTATTACTATACTTTTGCCCCGCTCCTTTCTTTTGATTATAAAAACAAAAAAATACCTATCGCTGGGTATACCTATTTAAATATATATTAGATGATCAACATTTTTTTTTTTTTTTTTACAAATATCGTCATTAAATTAACTAATTTAATTTGATATTGAATAAATAACACCGATTGCACAAGAGAGCACCGCCGTCAAAATTATACCTATACGTTCCGTGGCCAATGCTATGCATCCCATATAATAATAATACAAGACGACTATAATTTAAATATATTTATCCACGGCGATGCTATTAGTATTTCTAAGATGTGTTTTTTCCCGTTCGGAAAACACTTTTTCCGGTTAGTAAAACACATTTTCCGGTTAGTAAAAACGCTCCGATATTTGCATGCCGCGCGTTAGAAAATGCCGGTTTTCGCCCAGCGGTCCATTCTTGGCACGATTTGTCTTCGTTTTCAACAATTTATCTGAACGAAAATCAAAAGAAAACTGACACGTTATGGCGATACGTTGGTTTTGCTTTATGTTATTGATTCATGGGTTTCCGTGACGTCGAGGGGAAAACACGACAAACACTAACCTGTACAACCTTCACAGTTTACAGAGGACCGCTCAGAGAGTTTTTTTTTTTTTTGATTGCAATGATCGATAGTTGCTTTCAGTATTATGTATACTGCATTACCCTAAACCCCATAACTGCCCGTGGTGCGAAGTATGTCCTGGGTTTTTGCTTTCAATTGATAAACAAAGAGACTACGTTTAAAGTGATACAAAAATAGGCAATATTTTAATACCATTACAATTTGTAGAAAAAAAAAAAATAGAATAGATAACAAAAAAAAAAATTCAAAGTCGATTTATTCATCAATGTATATAATACATTGAACACAAACTCGTAAATACATAACTATTTCAAATTACGCGTGTGCCCATTCGATGTTTATTTAGTCCTTTGTAAATATTTCACTTGTTTTAAAAATGCTAAGCAAGGTTGATTTCCTATATTATTTGTACGGTCAAAGTTTATATGCCAATCTATTAAGGTATTGTATATTATTAAAATTATAATAAAAAAAAAAAAGTCGAACGTACTTTGCGCCATAGGTGGGCCACTGTAGTGTGCGGAAAGTTTACAATAGTTTATTGGGTAATTCGATTTATATACTGAAAGTGACGATAAAACCATTGCGATCAAAATACGATTCTGAACGGAGTAATATAAGTAGTATTTTTTTTTTTCACTCCCGGACTATCGTATTTCAAAAATAAATTATTTCGTCAATTATAAAACTACAGAGTATTATAAAGTTTTGGTAAATGTTTAACAGTTATACTCAACCACACTTGTCGTTATAGTACGTACTAAATCCCGATAAAAGTAGACAATTCGTAAGTTACCATACTTGACCGATACGATACTGCATTTAGATGGACATATTAGACAAGTTTTCGATATTTGTTCTAAATGTCCAAACGCGGTAAACGCGATAAATAATATTTTACTAAACACTTTATACACTGACTATTCTCGAATACGATGATATTTTTGACTTGAACTGTCCAGTTGTATATAATGTATTCTATACGAACGCCGTGTACGTTCAGAACGCCCACATCCAAAGTGTACGAAATCCAACGACGGCCGATGAATAATCAAGGCGATTCATTATTGATGAGTCGTATTTATTCAAAGACAATTAAATCGTGAAAAATGACTTTGGATTCGAACGCGAGACGCTGCACAAAATTAATATTATGTCGTCTGGGAAGTATTACGATAAAAAATATTTTATACCCCGCACGGTGAAACCGATCGATCGACACGATATACGACTAAAAAACGCATCGCATTCTTATTATTATTATTATTATTATTGTGATTAGATATAGCATATTATACACCTAGGTTTTCGAACATCATTTTTAACCAAAAGGGTCCGGGGGCCGAGTTCCGCGATCGACCTACGCGATAACCGAACAAGTTTGAATACCATTTTTTTTTTTTTTTTTGTTTTTTTACATACGGGTGAGGGGGGGGGAAACAACAAAAAACGACTGGAAAAAAAAAACCTGTTTGCTACGGAAATCCAATATTAGCCGCTACCTGCAGTCGTAGTCCTGTGACGACGGGCAACAACGCCGTGTGCCTGCCTATACGTAATCGCAGTCTACAGGTGGGTTCGAGGGCATCCCTGCGGGCAGCGGCGTAACTTGGATTTACAAGGCCCGCGGAAAATAAAGCCAGTGAGCCTTAACTTTTCACGAATACTCAGGCCGTATGAATATTATGTTTTAATGTAGACAACTTTATTTTAACGATATGTACTTTTGCATTACACTCGAATAAGTCGGTCACCGGAAAAAAAAAACCAACGGTCTTTAATCTCAACATATGGTTGGAAACGTGAAAAATCATAAATCCGCATTATTTATTGTTACATTAAATTACATAATCAAAGTAATATTCGTGCGATTCCTAATTGTTCAATAGCATTATTATTAACATTTTTTTTTTTTTTTTTTTTATCAAATTTTCAATATGATGATGGCCCTGTTGTTACGCCACTGCCTGCACGGGTACACTTAAGGGGCTGCAATACTATAGCACATAGGCATGTACCGTCTGACCAGCTGTAATTCGTTTTCGTATATATTACGGTTTATTATAATGAAATAATTTCACTAAATAAAACCGTAATATTTTGATATACGAAACTAAGTTTGACGGTCCCCGTGGTTGGCCTTCCGGTTATAAATTGTACTGATTTTCAGACACAACTATACAGATAGTGAATATATAAGGTAGCTTATACCTTATATTATATTCGCATAGTCGGTGGGATATTTCGTTATCGCTTTTCAAGTACGTAATTGTAACCATCATCTCGATTAGATAAACGAGCCAGTAATTTATTATTATAAAAACGCATTGAAATCGAAACGCGAGGTTATACGTGTAGGCCGCTTATTTCGAAATACCTACGAAGTCTTATCACTAATATCATAATAAATATATATATTATAACGCGTATAGTTAATTAATTATATCGTTTGCCATTATAATTAGATTCAGAGCGAGGCGAGAAATGTATATTTGTATTCATTTTTTTTTTTCTCACAGCGAACAAATTTGTGTCCAGACAACATGCTCGAGTCGTCAAAATCAGTGATGATTGCCAATTTAGAAAATTTTGTCTAGTCGGTGAACTGGATAGGTTATTTTTTTTTATTTTTTTTTTTTTTTCTGATATTCTTTGTAATATTCTTAATATCGGGAATAAACGGGGGAAAAAAACGTCAGAAAGACAGGAATATTTACACAATCACGGTTTCTTTTATATTGGATTGTGTTATTTTGTCGTAATTCAATTGTAAATAGTATTAAAAACCCGAAACTTTTACCGAATACTTATAATAGCGTTTTATAGACGTGATACGATTTTCAAAATATTCAGGCATACTTTGAGTTATATATTGCTTTTTGAAATTTCCTTTTTATTTTCTTAATGTGGATAAAATTTGTTTGAATTCTCGGATATTTCGCATCAGTTATTGTTATGGTTGGTAATATAAAAAAAATAAAAATTCACGATATTTTTTCATAATAAGCGTTTTAAGTTTAGATTGCAACAGAAATTATAAAATTTACCATCATTTTGCGTATACACATTTATTGGATATATGTAAATTACATTTTTTTTTTATTTTTGATCTCATAAAATTTTTCGAAAACGCACCAGAAATCACTAGTGACGGCATCGTTGGCAGTAAATATTATTATGTTTGATCAGTTTTCAAATAATACTAATGTATTATTGGTACATTTCAGGAAACTGTTATTTAATCTATTGTATTTGATCGAAAACAGTATATATTGCTTTGTTATTGACTACTAATGTCTAATATTTAAATTTAATTATTATTACATTTTAATTTAATAGAAATGATGTTATTTATTATTTATATACTACGGTTTTTGTGAATATTGTTATTATTATTGACAAAGTAACAAAATATTATATCCCTTGTCAATGTTGATGTTACTACGTGTAACCACTTTGGTAACAAATATACTCTTCGAACATACTGAAAACAATAGCGAGTCCTATCAATGTATATGTTAATATCTATGGATAATACAGAGCTAAATTATATTATATCATTTTTTTTTCTTTCAAATCGAGTTCTTATGTAAAGAATAAAAAAAAAATGTTCTGTTAACGGTTTAACGTATAGATAATTTTTTCAAACTAAGGAAGATTTTATATTTAAAAAAAACACACAGGATGAGGACTAAAAAAAAAAAATTCAACGTTCTTTTATGATGTAAATCCGTCGTCTTTCAATTCGCGTTTATTAATTAATTCGAACTAAAATCAGTAGCGCACTCAACGGAATGGTTTTTTTAAATGTTTTCCCCCCCCCCATCCGAAAATAAATCCTAGATGCGCCACTGACTATATTTGTAATAAATACTTGATGTACTATGGTTAAGTTTCTGGATACAATAATTTTAATATAATATATCGAATAATTCATTGATTTCAGATAATCGAAACTCGAAATGTTCGGCGACTATATAATACGGAAGTGTTAACAACAACATTTGTATATGAATTGCACGAGATAACACACCGGAAATAGGGTACACACTGCACGTCCGCCGGAAGAAAAATAACCAAGGTAAAAATATTACGATAATAATATATATATATATATATATATATATATATATATATATATATATATATATATATATATCAGTCCCGGTATTGTCATGGTCATATTTAAGAGTAGGGACAGTTAATTTTTTAAATATTTTAATCCTCTCGTAATTCCATTCACTCATTTTCCTCATTCAATATTATATTTTAATATTTTATAAATGATTACCACAATAGTTTACAATGGTCTATCATTGCCGTATGTATTTAATCTAATCGAAATACAAGTAAGTTGACAAATGAATAATTTTTGGTCGTAGAAAATTTTTTTTTTTTGTTTCCCCTTAACGGAAAGTTCTTAAATATAGCCCTGTGAATTGTTGAACAATATTATAACCCTTATTTACTCGTATCAATTATTTACATCGTTTTTGCTTCTTTTTTTTAGGATAGAAAAGACACGACCGCGGTGTACCGTACCGGACGATCTGGCGGGCACCGCATTGTACCAGACTGGATTGATGGCGGAGAGCAAAGGCGGCTGCTATTGTAGCAGCAGTAGCGACGACGATAACGACGAAGGAGACAGCGACGGAAGCCAATCGTCATCGAGCTGTTCGACCGCCGAGGCGAACGACTGGCAGCCGCTGTCGTCGACGCGACGTCGACGGCCTTCCGATACAGCGACCACGGTGGCCGCTGCCACGGAGTTCGACCTTATGGACGCCCGACGCCTGCCGGACCTGTTGGACCCGGTGCGGCTAGTGGCCATGTTGGACGATTGTCTGAGATCGGAATACGTGCGCGGTTGCGTCGTCGAGACGTGGGACACGGTGCTCAGCGATCACTTGGAATCTATCGCTCACCTCGTGCTGTACCAGACGCCGGAGAACACCGTCAGCCAAACGGTGTACGAACAGTTGACCGAACTGTCGGCCGTTCTCCGACCACCGATGCCGCCGCCGCCATCGCCGCCACCGCCGCCGTCGCCACCGCCGCAGCATCGCCATCAGCTGCCGTCCGCGCGTCAACCGGAACCGGCCAGGGTGGACGCGGAACAGGTGTACAGCACGCTGAGGTCGGCGGCGCGATCGCTGCTGATCACCCGCGTGGACGCGTGCTGCCGTTTGAGCATGTGCCGGGCTGTAGGTCTAGCCGTGGCCGCACTTCGGTCATGCACGCGGCCAGTGTTCACGGTCGAAAACTTTCTCGTCGAGATCAACGAGGCGGCAAACTTTGCCAACCTGTACTGCACCGGGTACGCCAGACGCATTTGCGCTGCGCTCAAGGACATCTACGACACCGTCATGGCCGGCGACTACCATCCGACCAGCGTAACGGTTCAGATGGCCGTCATGGAGAAGAGCATACGGGAGGCGCTCCGGACGCTAGCCGACGCGCAGGCCACGAGCGAACAGAAAACGGTCGCACAGCGCTCGCTGCTCGCCGAGCTTGACGGCATTGGCGCCACGGTGCGCATGAAGAACCACGGATGCCTTGACGATTCGCCAACCGCCGCCGAACAGGAGCAGCTGCAACGCGAACGAGAGCGGGCCACGGCGGTCGACGTACGCGGCGTCGGAGCGAACGCGCTCGCCCGCCGGTTCGTCCACTTCACCATTAGCCCCTGGCGGGCGCCGATCAGCATGTACCACCAAAAATCACCGGTCAGCGTCGACCAGGTGCTCAAGAACACCGTCCGTCTGATCGAGACCCTCGTTTCCGAACTGTTCAAACCGTGCCTGAGCAGCCGTCACCGCCGTCGCCTGCGTCGGTACCGCAACCGCCACAGCCACCAACTCCACGACAAACAACTATAGAGCCGTCACTCCACCACCACCGTTCGCCTAGATTCCACTAGAATGGGGGACTCCATTTTATTAATATTACTTTATTATACCATTTTATTATTCTACCTATTATCATTTTCGTTACGTTAAGTCAAGTGCTTTTTTTTCGTTTTCTTTGTTTTTGATTAGGTTATTACGACGGACTTAACACTGTCGTCCTATACGGTAACGCTCGTATAATATGAAATATGTAAATATCACGTACCTGCCTTTTATCATTAATATTATTTTTACCATTATTGTTTTTTTTTTGTAAATTATTGTATAACCATTATGTGTATGTGTAATTGTGCACACATAATTATTAAAATGTTATCGTACCGCGGGTTTAATACAAGAAAACTGCCCGAAACTCGATATTCGTTTCGCATTATATGGAATCGAAACCATCTCGTTTTGTTTCGAGCCGTTTTTCAAAACCAAATGTAACACGCCTTTGTTTTTTTTTTTTTTTTTTTTTTTTTTATAATATAGCATTACGTACTTATTGTAACCAACTGTTTTTAATAAATAATAATAAATAAATTTATAAAAAAAAAAAATTGCATACGTTTTTAACACCAAAATTTAAAAAAAAAAAAAAAATTGTGCCGCACGGAATCCACGCGATTCCCGTCGGTCACTCCCTCTAAATACATCTGCCGAATGTACTAAGATTTATGATAAGATAATGTGTTACCTACCGTATTTAAGGGGTCACGTATGACCAAAATATTCAAATTCATTTTCAAAAGTAATCGTCGTTCCATTATCTCTAATTTTTTTGTCGTGCAACCGTGAAATATACAAAAATGTTTATCGAGAAACAGTTTCGAGCGAGCAACACTACTCGAGCCTTACTAAGGAATCAAATGTTCAGGTTAAAACAAAAAAAATTGAGAACTTACACTGTGCAACGTTAGTTTTAGGTTTTCGACACCACTGCTCCGAAACAAGTCGTTGGAGTTTTAAAAACCTAAAACACCGTTTGATTTTAGAATATTAGTAATAAATTCTTTTTGTACTTAAACCTAAACAAAATCAACGTTGTCGATTTTTATTAGTGAACTATAATATATACTTCGGTATAAATAGCTCGAATAAATTGTTCACGTGCAAAACCATTTGTCCAGTCGAATTACACTCGAAATTTAACTTTCTCAAATCGGTTTAATTCTGGCAGTTTAGTTATTAAATATGTACCATAATATAGAGCGGCGATATAATGCCATCGGTTTATTATAAAATAATATACTTCACGGTGCGAGTTTTACCGTATATAATTTGTATTACTAATATGTTGCAACGTGTCCGAGAGTTGAGATAAGAAGCGAGTGTTTTTTACAAAGTTTGCAAAATTAATGTTGCGACCGATTGGACTCTCGAGTGCACCGAGGTATTAACTAATGATAAATTGAACGGTGAAAATAACTATGATAACATAAAAAAAAAAATATAGCAATACTGTTAAGAGTTGAAAGTTAGAACGCGTACCATCAAAAAACCATCCCGAGCGAACCTCGGTAAAGTGGTATTTTGGTGCTATTCCACAAACATCGCGTAATTTCTGACGATATGATTCGATGAATAATAACATAAACGTAATTTAGTTACCACAATACCATTTTAAAAAGATGCAATTTGGGTAGATTATCGTATTTTGTGGTATAAACTGCATAGAACACCGTGTCGGTAGAATGGCACCTTTTATCGTATTTTTGTTTTTCATGTTGCTAAAAATGTAAAAAAAAAAAAAAAAACGTATTGTAATTTGTTAACACCGATAGATTAAACCCCCCCCCCCATAAATTTCCGTTTTTGTATACCTACCGAATTACACGTTAAAATATATTCTAAAATCGAAAATCGCAACGATCGAAACTTAGAAAACTATAAATACAAAATCAAATCCGTTTGCAAACTTCGAATCCGTTGATCCGCACTTTTGTCTGGCTTTTGTTGTGCCGTTATACGTTTTTTTTTTTTATTTTTTTTCGACTAGATTTTTCGACAACCTCCATAACGAAAGCGGAGGAAATAACATTTTACTCGTGAGAACTGTTACACCGTCTAAAATAAAGTCGTTCTAAAATCATTGTTATATAGTTTCGCTGTAACAGTGTTATATTTTGTGCGAGTTTTTTAACTTATCTTGATGTCTTTTAAACTATATAATGTAACGATATTTTTTTTTTTCACTACGAAGATTAAACAGCGATAGACTAATGGAAACATTTTAGAAACACGCGACTAATTAAAACGTTCCGGAAGGACGTTATTATAATATAATATATTTTTTATCGTATAAAGACCTAACTGCTTTTTTTTTTTTTTTTTTTAATATCTACGATCTGGTGGAGTTAGGACGTGTATATATTATATATTGTACGCATAATGCTTAGATTAAATGACTAAACGTGTTTATTTTAAATTAATTCAGTTTTCTTTATTAAACTGACCGTAACAAAAAACCTATTAAATCGTGTTATTATAATATTATATATCGATTTTATAAAAAAAAAAAAAAAAAAAAAATGGTTACGATGATTATCTGGGTTTTTTGTTTATAGGTAACAAGACACCTGCGCGATCAATATATATATATATATATATATATATATATATATATATATATATATATATATAGGTATATTTTTTAAATCAAGGCGCTTGGATCAAAAAGGAGAAGAAAAAAAATACAGGGACGTAGGAAATATTTATATTTATATGTTGTCTCCTTGAAAATTGTGGTATTTTAAGTTTAGCTCTGCTTGAATTTTGCATCTCTAGTTATATTCGTATTATACCATATTAGGAAATATCCAGAAAGATAAGCGGAGGATTAAAAATATTCAACAGTATTTTTGGATATATATTTTGTAATCAAGTTTAAACAATCACTGTAGTAATTACACGATTGTGGCAACGGTTTCTGAAAACCTGAAAAAGCCAGGGCATTTTGAATTGTAAGGGCAAAGGACAGTTGTATGCAAATCTAGAATTTTAATTTAAAACTTCAATCCCTGTTTTAATAATTCGAAATTCGAAATCATAGATAATAATAACGTCATTTATGAAAATATATATATATTTTTTTTTTTATATTGATATTGATTATTATTAATAATTTGATAATAAGCAATTTGTTGACTTTTTTTTTTTAATTACCTAAACTATGTTTACTGTCAATTTGATCACACCTACTGTATTTTCTGTCCTATTGTTTTACGGGGTGTTAGATTCAAAAATATTGAAAGTAAGATAGATTAGATTACAATAAGATTTTAACACTTATTATTTATTTATAAAAGGGTGGGCAAATGGGTGATTGCCCACCATAATTTATCGGTTTGTCCAAAAATAAACTAGATTAGAATTTATAGTTTAAATATTTTTTTTTCTCCGGTTTTTAAAGGCCATTGAGGCCCATAACCGCAACACAAATTTGCTTCCACCTGTCTCTATCCTGAGTTACTACTTCCATATCTTGTATTTCAAATTCTTCCAAAGTCTTTTTTACTTTGTCTATCCATCTTTGTTTTGGTCTGCCTAGTGGTCTTTTCACAAGGGGTTTCCATTTTAATACCGCATTCATTAGGCTATTTTGACCTCCATACGTGGCCGGCCCATCCGATTCTTCTATATTTTGTAGTACTGCTACTATGTTCGGTTCTTTATATAGTTGTTGTAATTCTGTGTTGCTTCTACTTTCATATTGTTGTGTGATATTATTTCGTTTTGGCCCAAATATTCTTCTTAATATTCGTCTTTCAAAGATCACTATTTTGTCTTCATCGCCTTAGTTTAAATATATTATCATGAAACGGGATTGCTTTGATAAATATTTTTATTATTGCATAATAACTATAGAGTTGTATTAATGTCAACGGTGCGTCCCGGTCAACCGTTTTCTTTGCTTATTGTTCATTTTGGAGTTGTTTTTGGCCGCATAATCGAATGTCATACGATAGCGAACGTTAAAGAGGACGTCCACTATCATTATTTAAGGGGATGCGTATAGGCAATTTTAACGAAATCTTTGGAGAAAAAAATGAAAATCTATTGGATTTGGACAATTATAAATTGACTGTCATATATAAACTTAATAATGGTCCCGAGTTCTTATCACGAGTATTTATTGTGTAATCGTGAAATTTGTTCAAAAACACGTTCACGTAAAACAGAAACAAAATTCAAAATTCCATGTGATTTTAGAATTTGTACGTATTACAATAATTAAAGACAACAGCGTGATCTAGGGTGAGATATATTGATTTTCAATTTACTCGAATTGAGACGATAGATGATCGATGTTAAAAAGTGGTCATTGTTTGCAATTGAAAAAAAACCGTACATTTTTTGTAAATTAATATTCAACTAAATGGATATGTTAATATTTTAGGTAAAGCGGATTTTCTTTAATTTGTATCCTAAGCTGTTTTACGCTAAATCACACTGCTGTCGAAATAAACCGATTTTTCGTGTACGAAAACGTGAACGCTGACGTCCTCTTGAGTAATCGTTGTTTTTTGTTGTGGCTTACACGACTCGTTTTATTTACATGGTATTATATTATATTATACCATGTAATACGATTGATAAAAATCAAAACATATAATAATATTATTTACGTTTATTTAAAAAAAAAAAAAATGATCGAAAAAACTTAACAATTTCCTAATAGATAGGTTTCTTCTTATTTTTGCTTACAGTGTATATAGGATTAAACTAAATTATATTATACGTATATATTATATTATATGAGATTTTTTTTTTTTTTTTTAACATAATGGTCTATGAAATAAAACAATATTTTAAAATTATAACGCGTATAACAAATATTAAATAAAATTTAATAATAATAAAAATTAAAAAATCTATAATATTAATAAAAACAGTATACACAATATTGTAGCAACAATAATCTATGATAATAATACATTACTAGTACTGACTCCATAGATAATAACCACCTGGGCTGGATACCACCAACCGAGTCACTATATTTTCGCGGTCCAGTACCGATAACGGGTACGTTTTTTTTTTTTTTTTTTTTTTTTTACCTTTTTGTATTCTTTAATACGATTACTGCAGTGCCGAACAAGCGTGGACGTATACTATAATACGTATACGAATACTTCGTCCATAAGCTGGCATGTCCCGTCCGTGATTGTGTTATCTATGACTGACTCGTAACATAGTAATTGCAATTACTGGAATTGTCCGTTTTAATAACGGATTATCGTCATCGTAAAGAATGTATAAAAATGAATATTACAATGAATAATAATATACAATATGTATAACAAAATTAAAATTAAAGTTTACAGTCGAAGAAGATATACATTACACACACATAAACACACACACACACACACACACATATATATTATACTATTATAATCACAATAGTTTAAACGTTTGTTTAAAAATATAACCGAATTGAGCAAAGGAGTAGGTCCGGGCGGTCAGCAGACGAATGCCGACTTGAGCCATTCGGCAAGATTCAGTTTAATGTTACCGTTGAGAAGCGGATCCTTAGACTCGAACAAGTTGAACGCGATGCTAAGATGCAGTATGGCTGACACGAAATCGCCAAATCTCAGGGTGCCATCCTTTCGCATGTACCTCAGTATGAGGATTGACAGTACTTCGGTATTGACTTGGAAACCGACCTCGAGTAAGGCGTCCTTTAGCCGTTCGGCTTTCAGAATACCGGTCTTGTCTTTCGAATGATTCTTGAACACCGTCTGCCAATATTTCAGGCTACACATTAAGTCCTTAAAATCGTTGAATTTAAGACGACCTCCACCTGTGCCCTGTAAACAAAGTATAAAAAAAAGAAATCAAATTATAATACATTATTATCTCGCTGTGTAATTAATGGTTTAATTAATTCAATTCAATTTAAAAAAAAAAAATCTCTTATTCTTCACTTTAACACAATTATAAGGTATTTTAAAAAATATCTTGTGATGTAATATTAATTTAACGTTATAAATACACGCTATACCTATATTCATTGTCTAATATTAGTCCCCTGTTATAACACAGGCGCACTTTCTAATATATTAGAAATTGTCTGTTTAAATATGTACGCAAGCTAATGAAAAATAAACAGTAAACAACGTCGAACAGTAATACAAACAAAACCGAGAAACTTACGTCTAAAGTTATAACTACTTGTCGGCAAACTTCCATGCTAGCACAGCTCTTTATATAATCTGCAATTTAAAACACAGTATGTGTTAGTGTTATTTTGTGTAATCAACACAACATAGGTGCGTTTATTTACCATTTGGCAGACAAGCGTCTAAGAGCTCTTGGAGTTCGAATGCGTTCACTGTCCTGTGCTCGTCGGCCAACTGTAGGAACACTGATTCGTATTGGACAAATGTTTTACCGTCTAAATTCACTGGCGCCTACAAATAGATTTATAATATGAGTTATTAATTTCTTACAATTTTTTTTTTTTTGGAAATAAATATCAACCTTCATTATTGCTGATTTCAACAGTGAAGGGACCGTGTCGAGTAACCTGAAAAAGCCAACGCATTTGTTAACAGTGATACCTAATTCAGAAATGGCGTGCTGTTAAAGACATACTTGAGTTTTAACGGTTTACTTGAATAAACTCTTAATGTGAACCCCGACTCTTGGCCTGGTTCAAAAGTGGTAGGTATGATCAAATATCCGCCTTGGTCTAAATAGCACCTGTGACTTACCTAGACAAAACACATAATATTTGACCCGTGAAAATAACATTTTGGATCAACAAGTATTGAGATTATATTGTAATATTTATCATACTTGTCTGCTGTTGGTGTACTGCGAGTTAACTAGTGATTTATTTTTTTTGAAAAATTCTTTGCCCGTCGAATCCATACACGCTTTTGGTAACGAATACGACGTGAAACCAATTACTTTAGGTTCCATAATACTGTGTTGGTTCAGTGAAATAACGACTTCTTCCATTTCGCTCAAAATTAAATGCAGCTGTGGATTGATGTGGAAAGTTTCTGGAAAAATTATATTTCAAATTCAGTAAAAATTTAAGACGTTCGGCGAGTTCAAAATATACGTGAACAATATACAGTAGATATAATAATAGACTCAATAAATAATTAATTATAAAATCTATTGTTACCACCTGGGTTGTTTCGACATCCTCCGGCCGTTACTCCTCTTTGCCAAGTGCCCTGATGTAGACGCATTTGCCACGTTCGCTTGTGGTGCAACGACGGTTCGTCTCGGCTGGTGTCGCTGTCCAAGTGTACCATTTCCACGTGCGTGAATGTTTTCACGAATTCGTTATAGCTCGTCCTGTTGAACGCAACAAAGCGAATGCGGTTAACTTAGTTAATATTAGCCATTACGATTTATATAACAGTTTCAGTAATAATACCAAAATTCCCCTTCCATCAAATGGACGGCGTTGATGCGTTCTTTTTCCTTGTGCGGAACGTCGTCCCAATTGTCGGAATCCCTGGACCACGGGCCGTTATACTCGGATCCAGTACCGCCCGGTTGTCGCAACTTGAACAATTGTATCGGCTCGTTTTTGTACGTTTCCAACTGCAAGGCAATCACAAACGACCAATGACAAACACTGTTTCCGGTGCAAAATAATAATTAGGTTTGTTATATCGATCGTCAAAACATACTCTTTCCACGGCGCACAGCCTGTAATTGATACCGATCTGAATGCCGTTCGATAGTTTTTCTGGTACGCTTTTATTAGCCTGCAACAAAACACATACAAATACGTAAATACATCATCATTTACGTAACCGTAAAACGACGAACTGCTGTCGGCTATGCACGTGCACGTACAACGATTATCATTACATAACAAGCTAATTAAAATTGAATATTGACATTCGACGTATCGGTCGTCGGGATTTTGGCAAAATAAATACGAAATTTGCCGAGCACGGCGCGTGGCCCATAGAAACGCGACGGTATAAGTACAGTCTTCGGTAAATCTTTATTATTATAATACGCAATACGGTAATACAAAAGTGTGTATTGAAATATTCACCGGTCGGTATCGCAAATATTTACAAAGAGCTGAACAAATGCGTTTGACCCCCCGTGCACTGCGGTGTACGCGATCTGTTTTTTTAGCGTGAATCTATCCGAAATACAGCGAACAATGTCCAACTTTAATAAGCTGTGTGTGACCGAAAACAGATTTCGAATAAAACTGTCGTGTTTAGTGTGCTCTTGCAAAGTTCGGTTTATTCGGTTAACAATGTCGTTTTGTACGGGGTACTGTTGTTGCTGACCGATGCCTAACAATTGTTCGTTAAACTTTGACGGACGGGTTGCATTATTTTCCGCTCTAAAAACGAAAAACAATTCATTCGTTTTTTTTTTTCGTTTTCCCCTAAACGGCTAAATAAGGTTTAGCCTGAGTGGAAATTTCAAAAGGGGTAGTAAATAGTTTGGAATTTATTGCTAGTAAAAATATATATATAATACGATAGATTATTTTTTTCTCTTCGGAACCACGACTGTTGTGTAGAGCAGTGACGTATTAATGTAGCTTATGTTCCGTCTACGAACAAAACGCATGTTGCCGGCCCTATTAACATCCAAAGATACATTTATTTCCGTCGATTTCTGTCTTAAACGAGGCAAACAATGCGATGTTCCACCGTGCACCGCAAATCGTACCGCCCCCGGGAAATTCGTCATCCCTTGCCCTTAAACGCAGCTCTGGTGGAGGGAACAATAAAAAAATCAAAAAAAAAAATCGACCTACCAAAATGTACTAAAAAAACTAAATTTGTGTGTGTTCCGAGTATACTAAATAAACATAATTTATTATATTGCGCTATCGATCTACGGGTTCACGAAACGACTTCGAATAGCAAATCACCCACTAGTGCAGACTACTCTATACGAATAATCCGAACATATATAGTTCAAACGAAAATCCTCATAACAATAATAACGGCATGCCTACCAGTGGTGGTTTATCTAATAACGACTTATAAAAAAAATCTCAACCATGGCGTATAATTAAAATGTATTATAGTATTAGTGTAGAGGGGTTTGCATTACGTTGTGCATAAACGATCAAATTAGGTACCGTCGAAGTGTTTGTAGATCGATCGAATAAATTCATTTGTAATAAACGCATTATTATTGACGTTATCCTTTTTACGACAAAATAACATTATAACAGTACCGTTACAGCGCATTGATAGAAATACAACGAGAAAAACGTATTCACATATGAACTTGTTCTATATAAATGCAATCTAAAAAAATAACCATCCGCAACGGTTTTGTATAAATGTACGTATATATATATATATATATATATATATACTATTGCGATACATATGTTATAACATTTTGTTAAAAAATGATTCGTTGACGTGTTTTCTTTTATTGCGGTTGACGTGATCGGAATTGAGATGTCTTAAAAAAAAAAAATAATAGTAATAACACTACAACTAGGTTCTTTATAAGGAAATGTCCGAAGGCCATTGTTGTCGTATTACACGGCCGCTGCCGGCGTTGTGCAGTTTCCAGAGGCTTTGAACTCGCCGGAGAGAGAAGTTTAGCAACTCTGAAGGGATTACAGGATTTTCATTGCGTGTTCTATTTCGAATAATACGTCGTTGTCTAACTGTAATCTAACCTATAGGCATCACAAGAGCACGTCACAGTCAATTTTTCCGTCTCTGTCTTTCTGTTGAGCAGTACAACGAAAACGCGTTTTCGGAGTTCCAACGGTGCTCCGGTTCCAATAGACTTATTATATGTTTACCAGATAAATATTACAGATTATCGTTTTTAATTTCACTCTACGAAAACATAGTAGATATATTATTTTTAAGGCTTTTGAACGCCACCATTCGGGGTCTTCGCCGCAACCACCACTTCTTTTCGTCGATCCCTGCAGCCGCCTCCTCTCCATATCTCTTCATTCTTAATAGATTCATAATATCTTATCGTTTTCGAATGACTGTGCACGTCCCCCAACAGACGATGTTTACTCTGTTTTTTTAGTACTTTGACCTAAAAAACCATATCTCGACATCGTATGCTTGGATTTTTGTTTGTTTTGGTAGTGCGCATTTAATAAATATTACGTATTAAAACGATTATTAAAAAAGTTTTTTTTTTTTTTTGTTTTTATCTCATCGAGTGGTTACTGCGTTGACAGAGCCAGGGAGGGACGCAGGGTAGGCGGTGGCAACACTTGACTTGTGCTATTAAATGTCATATGTATGATTGCGTTTACTAAAAGGAATGTATGTATAGTACAGTATAAAATATTATAGAAGTACTTGGTCTCCGGAAATATACCATGGTATTTTGGTAATATAGATAACGTAGCGGCCGCTGACATATTTGCTCGTTAATTTTTTTTTTTAAATTAAAAACGCACCTAAATCACAGAAAAGTAATTACTTATAATGTAATATTACTAACTTTTTTAATTCAATAATAATATTAATAGCGTCATAATATAAAATTATCTATTCGGTATAGGAAATCGCGTAGGTACTTTATGGAATTTCAATCAATGGCTATCCAGATAGGTACCTATAATATCTACACACCAGAACTAATACTATTATCGATCAATTGTGTTTCGAATAAAATGAGATAATTGAATATTCGCGCTTTCATCTCAGCACAGAGTTAATTTCAATTGAATATACACAAATCTAGAAGATTGATGATTATACATGCCGACAATTGTTGTTTTTATTCACTTTCTTTTATTGTATATTATGTAATTTCCAGTTTTAAATCATTTTACTAGGTAGTAAAACAATTACATAGGTAAAAAAAAAAAAATAATAAAAAAACGTGTTACCATTTATTCGTAATAATTAATATTTCCACTTTTTTTCTTATTTCCGTTAATTCATTCGGAAACCCGACAAGAAAACACTAGGTATATTGGAGAGTACCTACACACACGTTTCAATTTTCAATGAGAAAAAAAATATATTATATTCGAGTAAATTATAATCGTCGGGAGCGGTATTTTATTTTTAGGCCGAGTGAAATTTTGAGTTACTTTTGCTGATTTCACTACCTATAGTAAAATGTATATTAATAATAACTAGGTGTATCATAATATCCCAAAAAAAAAAAAAAAACACGCAATTAACAAATGAAACTAGCCTAGTAGTTAGTAATTAAATAAACACGGTTCGGAAAGAGAAACTAAGAAAATATTTTAAGTTTATACTAAATGTTAATTCGACTAAGAAGATCGTTATCGTGGAGGAATGCAGAAGGCGCGCATCGTAAACTACTCGTCATCGCCATTTAATAACTTTGTATATTGTTTTAAATGAATACAACATTGAAATAAAAAATTAATATTTTAAAAATATATCATCATAATATATTGGATAACGTATACGAACGATAATGTACTCGGATAACACGTATAAGGACCTACATGAATTGTTTTCGTAATAATTGTTATTAAAAAAAAAAAAAAAAGTGATTATTTATTAATAAATTGGTTTTTTTTTTTCGTATTATTAATGTAATACGTATAGTACGGTGTCCGTTATTTGCATAAAATGAAAATGTTTTGTTCATTTATAAGAAATTCCGATCGGAAATTTATACGAATACATCCGAAAATTGGATCCGTAAAATTTGAACTCGATTTGACCCAATTAACAAAGACGCCCATTGAGCTCAAAGTTTTATGAAAAGTGAACAATTTGGTTTTTTAGCTTATACTTCCTTAAGTATTAATATTACGAAAAATGATATTGAATCTTTATTGTAGAACTGATTATTTCTTAAACAAATTGTCTCTGTACATTTGTTCCTAGAGTTAACCCTTCCGTACCAAAACGATAAAACTATACCATTTATGAAAATTTATGAAAATAGCGCTATGGTTTTTAATTCTTTTCAACTATCCACTAAACATTTCGACGTATAAGGGTATACGTATAATTCATCTCCTTGGGTACTCATAACTATCGTCTTATTATAATATGTATGGTGTTATGCATTTATTAAATTATATTATAATATATTCGTTACCATTTAAATTTTATTACATATACAATATTCTGTAGGTAGTAGGTAGGTAGGTAGGTATACTTGAAATATTCGGAATCCTTTCACTTGAATATTTCGATTTATATGATGGTTTTTTTTAGTGAGTACCTTGTGTTGTTTTATCTCGCAGTCGTACGCTTTTAAATAATTACCGGTAAATAATTGATCAAGCAAGGTAGCCGACGGATTATTATGTTTTACGATTGGTTTTCTTTAGCGGACGTACGGGGACAAGAACCGAACCCATCCCCGAACGAAACCGATACAACAAACGATTTTAATCAATTTGAGGATATAATTTATGAAACACACGATCGAATATGACGAATATCCAATTGAGAGGACTTGCTCGCTATAATACGTAGCACAAATATTATATTTTTTTTAAATTGTATACTTCGAATGTACATGTATAATTATATAAATGGATATCGTTCTAAGACCTTGACATAAAAATGATTTATAACATAATAGGCTTTTATCAACACACGTAGATTCGACGAGTGATATATTTTTTTTTTTTTTTTTTTTTACTTATCTTCAACATTCAAGTTAGTTATTAGTATGGCACTTTGTCATTATACCGGCTTTCTTTGTACACGATACGTTATTATTAGGGACGAAATTTGTATGCATTTGCATATTTTCATTGATTGGTATTAACGGTTCTGTATACGGAATTTTATTCCCGCGTATTTCTGGAGATTTTGGAAGTTTTGCGTATTCAGCGCATATTTTTGGATTTTGTACAAACGAGTTTCAATGATTTCGTAAATTGTTGAGAAATTTTCACTACGATGAATAGAGAATCACAAATTAATTGTTCGAGATTTATAGATATTAGCATTCAGCAGATGAACTAATAAATGGGTAAGGTTGCCAAATGGTATCGTAAAACAAGATCACATAACATTCTTGTCTATATATTTTACCGTACGACATTGGTTTGATTTTAGTCATCAGTCTTTTTTTTTTTTAGAATATATTTTTGATAATTTTTAGGGTTTAATTGCATAGATATTTAATAGGTTTTTAGGGCATATAATTGTCGGTCCTGTAGTTATATATATATATAAATACAATCGTGCCCGCTATTTTTTTTTTTTCCTACAAAACGATTTGATTTATTTATTTCAACAGGTAACTTGAGTTTTAAGTAGGTTTACCTGTGACGATATCGGTTGTACCGTGCATGTGACAATGGAAGTCATATCCAACATTTTCGCAATCATTCTGCCGCACGTGGTCTGATCCTGTCGGATATTGATGCTTTCCGTGATACCTCCCGTCAGGTCGGCGAGTCCGTCCAAAAGTGTACCGTATTTGAGGGCTTCGTACGAACCGTGTAATCTGAATATAACAATAATAATAATAACAATAAAATTCGAAAACCAGACAAACGCGTAAACACAATATAGTTTTTTACATTTTTTAATCGTATTATCGTATTACCGTAATGATATATCATGTCGTACTCGTATCGATAAATATGTGGATTTTTTTTTTTTTTTTTTTTATAATTTATAATACAGGTTGGTTTTGTTACTATTATATTTTTTCATATTATTAACACGCCGCTCGATAATAAATAACGTATAATATTTTAATTTTCGTTATTCGAATTTAAGGCATAAGAGTACATGCGGCGACTTTCTCGGCGGAATACACAAATTGTAGCGCGCGCAGACAATAATGAACAAAACAAATAAAATAAAAAGCACGTTTTTAATCCCAAAACATGTGGAATTCATTTTCCGGCACAAATTTGACAAATCAAATACGCATAGTAATAATAATAATTATTATAATATTATTATACGACGATATTTATATAAAAATGTAAATGCTCCTGTTTTCCAATAATCACCCGGGTGTTTTACGATTTGTATTATGTTCGTATATTAGGATTTTAACATAATATTATTTAACTGTTGCTAACTGAATATCCCGAATGTCTTGATAAATAATCCACTTGGCAATAATTGCCGCAGAGCACATTTCATAGAGAAACGGATAACATACCCGCCTATAGAACATATTAGTATTTTCGAACATTTCTTTTTTACTCAATTTACGCTAAACGTATTTATGACGTTAACCTGTAATTTTAGGTCAGTTTGTTTGTTATTTTTTTGGCCGCCTACATTGAGAAATCCCGGCTACGCCACTGGATAACGCCCCTCTCTCACTTTGTACATTCAATTTTATTAATTTACAAACATAAAATAACTATATCGATGCAAAATACAACTATAGTCGGGTGAATGAAAAGTAGCCACTGGCAATTTTTTTTTTTCGATAAGCCATGGGTTCTCAAAGTGAATCACGTAAAGCGCGATTGATAACAACATGGGCATCAGCGGCCACTTTTCATTCACCCGACTATAATATCTATCATAACCGCCATTTGTAGATAAAACTGATTAAAGATAGGTAACCAACGATTAAATTAATTACAAATGTAATGGTAGTATTAGACTAAATTAATTGAGATATTTTTTTGTGAGGTAGGCATTGGGATGACTATAGGGAGGACTAAGCTCTACTAAGCTCCTCTCCCCCCCCCCTATTTACATCTATGGGTGCTGATAAAATTCAAAAAGGTCCTAAGTTGCGCATGGGCCTAAATTAACCTAGATACGACACTGGTTGCTCCGTCATCAAATATCTGGGAAATAGCGGTTTTAAACAAAAATCAGACGGATTCGGAGTTTGGTTGGAACGCTATTAAATTTATTTTTTATTATTATTATTATTATTATTTTTTTTTTTCTGGTAAACAATACAATTGGGAAAAATCGATTTGGTAAACTTTACTTACCACTCGAATTCAATAGGTAATTATAGTACCTGTAGATACCGCGACGACGACCACAGTTTAGGTATTTCAAACGCGCGTTTAATTTTAACTTACAGACACTACTTGTTTGCCGCGGTGGCCCGTATACACTTTCACAATGTTCCAAACGGGTCAATATCAAATAACGCCGAAAGCAGTTTAATACTTGTACACCAATAATACTGTATAGCTACACTGTTTAATGATAATACGATAATAATATGATCAAACACACCGTTGACGGTCAACGGTACCCAGTGCGCAGGATTCAAGTTCATTGGCAAAACGAGTTTTCGTTGTCATCCGTTTTCTATTTTGAATACGATTCGAAAGCGATCGATTAACACACGACACCGGGACACGATCGTTTTTTTTTTTTTTTTTCTCTCTCTCTTCCTCAAGTCAAAGAAGCACAGGCATAATATTATACAAGTATAGCGTGAATTTATACGGGACGCGAATGTGCTGAACACTGCACAACCGCGCCGCACGCTTTAAAAACGCCCGTATCGCTTTTCAGTTTCGGTCTACAGTTAGTTTTCCTGTCCAATACAATATTATCACCGTGCATGTGTGATATTTTCGTACGTACCTACAATTAACATGACGTAATGAATCTGGAATATAAAAATGTATTTTTAAACATATTACAATATTGCTATAATTAATATAATCACCAGGTTGGTTACTGCTCGCGGTGGTAGGCCACTGCTGTAGGTGGGAAGTTGGGAAGATAGGATAAATAAGAGTAATTTAATTTGTAACCTACACGCAACGATAATCCTTTGAAAACGTAAAACTATAATGACCGAAATTCGGTTAACATTGTTTGGTAATTGAAATGGAAAACTGAATGAATTCGTAATTACAATAGGTATTTTTAGATTACAATGGTTTTTATCGAATTTTATCATTAATTTGACCTAAACGTTTATAATATTTAATTCCGACGTGCTACGGTCAAATGGTTTTTTATTACTACAGAGTATAACTTATGATGAACCTTACCGAATCACAACAAAAAACATAATCCAAAATAACAGAAACCGCGTTATTGGGCTAGGCCATTCTTCGATTTGTCCGTTTTCCCGCCCAATATTAACAGAAGTACAAGGGAAATCAAAAATTACCTGCCCAATACACCAGAACCTAGACAAAATTTGATACCATAAACCACCTTTGATGTTGATGATTTGAGCAAATTTTAAAACCTTTTCTTAAACAGAATAAAACGCATCAGTAATGTATGTATAGTAATGTATTAGTGTATCAGTTCATGGCTTCGCTCAGAATTTAAAACGAATCAATAATTACGATGCATTCAATTATTACCAATAACGTCATACAGATATTTTGACCACTAGATTTACAAATAAATTAAGCTACGGTAATAGTACTTAATGTATACCTACGGGTTTTGTACACGAAATATATTGTAACATTCTATATGCGGTATAAAAATTGTTTTTTTTATTTTTTTTTTATTTAAAATTTATAACAACCCACATAGTTATTTTGATAGCACATTATTATTGTATGTATATTTTTTATTCGTCAAATTAATCATGTTTTCAAATTATATATAAATAATAATATCGTAAATTATTCGAAATAACCGGTACGCGTGGGATAAACCTACGAAAATCGGTTTATGAAATTTGATTATTACAAAAATTACAGATAATTAAAAAACAAAAAAAAATTTAAGACTAAACGTTGATGAAGTAGTCTCCGAAATGCTGCATCTAGAAATTTAATCGCGTTTTATCAGTAAAACCGCATTGAAAGATATATTTTTTCCGTTTTATTGACATTTCATGAATACACAATCAATAAACAACATTGGGATCAATTACACAATTTATTTGAATATTTTCGAGTTAATGCATTTTTATTTTTACAAAAATTCAACATAAAAAGATAACGCCTAGAATATTTGACTAGTTAATAATAAAATGTCCAATTTAATTGCTTTTAATTGAATGCAATGATGGATATTAACAAATAACTAAGCTATATTAAAATTAATTTTAAAATATAAATAAATTTGAATAACTCAAGTTAAGTTAAAACGTTACTCTTTACACATACACTCATAAACGTATTTTGCACTCTACATATTTTATAGACTTATACAAAATCGTGTGAGTATCCCTTAGGCCGTATGCTCGTCTTTTTATGCATTAATAATGACGATCAATTAAAAATACATATTTCTGCCAAAAAAAAAAATGCAAAAATACATTTGGTAAATGGTTTTTTTTTTTTTTTTTTACAAAAAATTCGTAAATTACTTAAATTTTAACGAAATAACCCAGTCAAGTATTGAAAATAAATTAAACTAATGTTTAAGGTTAGGTTATGTTAGATTTAATTAAATGCATATATGCTTTTGTTTTTGGTCATCTTCTGGTTTTGGCCGGCGATGACGACGAGTATCGGCCTCAACGGGCTTAGCGAGTTTAAAATTAAAAACAAATGTGTACAACTTTTAACTTGACTTAATTTTGTCTGTATTAAGTGAACACGACGAATTTAAAAAAAAAAAAAAAATCGTTGACTTGCCCAGTGAATTGGATTCGTTTCCGATAACAGCTGAAAAGATGACTTATTTTGTCGGTGTTTTTTTTATTTTATTTTATCATTACGACATTATAACACAGTGCGTCGTGTTGGCTTATAAAACCGTTACTGTCGCCGAAGACGACGGTGGCGACCACGACTGCGTACCGTCTCGCACGGTTAAATGACCGTCAAAGCCTTAAACAGCGGCCTTGGCACGACGATATGGCACAAAACTTTTGGGTCCGACGACCCCGGACGAAATCACGTGTTTTCAGCTCGATTTATTATAGTGGTGTTGAATACGGCCGGGCGAATCGGTTTTTTTTTTTTTTTCCGTTTATACGGGACACCATGTAACAATATTATTATTTACTAATAATACGCCGGATCCAGACAATTTTGTTTCCGACGCCTTAGGCGCTCGCCAGATCACGTACGGGTACTTATACCTTCCTATACACACGACCGAATAACGGTGATTATTTCACTTATTCCGTAAATCCGTCTCCGTCGGCGCCACGCCGTTTTATATTGTAATGAGTCGTGTTCCACGCCCTCTTTTTGATTATTATTTTCAAAATAAAATCTTCTTATGGATATTAGTGACCTCGACACGCGCATTAAGTCCTCCGGCAGTTCCGTAAACTTTATTTTTCGTTCCGTTGCCCGAGGGACACCGGGCGGATTATACTGTGGAGACCCGCGGAGACCTGCAAACCGAAGCTGCTTCGGACCTTACTGTCTATAAAAATTAAATTAAACGTCGCGTTTATTAGCACGCATGATCTTGTAAACGACATATCCGATTTGCTTGAAATTTAAAATAAATATTTAGGCGAGTCTGAGGAAGGTTATCATCATCAGAATAACCCTGGATGTTTTCCTGGACCACCCGGCTATCAATATAAAATAAAACCGGAATGCATCTAATATTCCGCGGGTGTTAAAGCAAAAGATATATACCGACTCGGTGAAACACTTTAGAATCCCACCTCGCTGGGTACCAAAACCTATGACCCGCCCAAACCCGAAGCTCCAACGAGGATGTCATGGGCATAAATCTAACAAACAGAGTCGAAGATATCGATATTGACTGGGGCGGTGTTGTAAATCATCGTTGTCACGAAATATAAGACTTTTCGTAGTAGGTATACCGCGCCTGCGGTACCGAACTACCAAGTGCACCACCTATAGGTATGTCCTATAATTCGATTATAGTTCGCTAGTTTCTTTTGTTTTTATCGAGATGGCGCGTTGGTTTTTTTTTTTTTTTTTTTTCCAGTGCCACGGCGTTTGTGTGAAAGAGTAGCGCGGGCGAAAGGGAATCGTTCAAGGTCAGTGGCCGCGTTCACGATATCATTATGGTAGGCACTAACCGTAATTAATTAGGAAATTTAGTCGATACCGACGACGGCGACGGACTGATATAATAAACAGCACGATGTAATTTTTCACAACCTTTGTGCGACGCGCATTGTCGATACCGACTAATAACATTATACGACACCCGGACGGTTTTCACCGATTTCACAGTAACCGTGTTCGCTTTGTGCGCTAGCGCTGCGGGACCGCACGTCGTCGGCGGGGCGACCGGCTGCAGCCCAACAGGTTTCTAAAATGACCGCAGGTGTGTGTAATAATAATATTATAATACGGACACGTATCAATCAGTGTCCGGCGGCCGGGAGACAGATAGATTCGTTGAGGAGAAGGTGCGCGGTTGAAAATTTAAATATTCCTAGTTTAAAATATATATATAATTTTTCATCAGCTCTCGCGAGAGAAAGAAAACTGAAAAAAATAATAATAAAACCGTGTTGATATCGTCTCGGATATCTGTATAAACCCACTACGTGTAACAATTCCGATAATATTATTATATGTATATAGTTAACTCCATTACACGGAATGAAAATAAATTTAATATATAATCTGAAGAAAAGACAAATCCTAAATAGGTACCATAATATGACAATTTCTATGTGGCAAAGTAGTTTATGACGTATTATAAAATGGGATCAAAACTATAAACTCTTCCGTAACGGCAATAACTTTCACAAACACCACAGCACTGTTGGTATGCGATTTAAAAAAAAAAAAAAAAATCTTTATTCGTGTTTTCAGCGAAATAATTATTATTATTTCTCTCGTAATATTATCGTTCGGCAAAAAAAAAAATAAAATAAAATAATAAGCAAAGTCATGCTTTTCCATTGCCGTCTTTATGAAATTCGAATCGGCATATTTAATCTCAAGTCAATATTGACATAATAATAAATATAAATTATATATTATTATTATTATATTACTCTACAATCAGAAGAATATATTGAATTATTCGACTCTATATAAACGGCTTCGCTCGCATATAATAGAAAATAGAAAATTATAAACTATCTGAAGCGTGGGAAGTTCAACGAGGTTGTAAAATTATAGAACACGCGTGTGCAGTGTACATTTTTTATTGCGAATAAAATAAAACGTATATTGTTAACAAGATAATGCCGATTAAGATCTAAACATTTATTGTTTTCATACTATATAGTTTTATAATAATAATAATAATAATAATGTACCTAATGGAAAGTTCGATAAAAATTCATATTTATTGTATTCATGACTTTTGAAAAATAAAAAAAATTATTAAATTTATTTGTTCGGTAATCTATTCAAATGTATTTCGTATAAATAAATTAACACTGGTACTCGTGAATTAACAAAACAAAAAAAAACAAAAAAAAACTATATTATCTATATTTAGATATTAATGATAATTAATATCGATAATTATTGTATATTCCAGTGTATCATTAATATTAATATAACATGTTTATTGTACTCGTTTTGTATATTAATGTATTAGTGAAATTTTTCTTTAATCTTCGCATTGTCAAAAAAAAAAAAAATTAAAACGTGATAATATTCCCGAGAAATTGGTTATTTCAGATATCTATGAGAATACCATATGTGTAAGATTAAAATATTTACAAAATTCGCAAGTATTCCTAACTGTTTACATTATTAAAACAATATGTATTGTTTGCTTTACTTAGTAATATACCTCTAAGTATATATTGCACATATTATTATTATATTAATTCCGTTAACGCATACCTTGCGAAAGGTTTTTTTTTTTTCGAGGTCACGTGTACTTACTATGAAACACCTTTACATAATTTTTATATGTATAATTATGTATTTATGTGGTCGGTATACCTATCTGTAATTCGTAATATTCATACTTTTGTGTTGTATTATTAAATTGTCATGGCGTCTATAGTCGTTGGAATTTTACGTAAATCGTAATCGGTTTTGCAGCTCGTAACATATTATATTCTAAATGTACAGATTTACGTTTATATAGGTACTGCGCGCGACAGACATGGATCCAAGATTTGTAATTGGTGGGAGGGGGACAATATTTATTATCAGGGTTAATTATAAATTTGTCGGCGTCAGGACAACAATGATCGAATTGCAGTTTATATCTGCATAACTAGTATAAGTATCAAACTGCAAATGCGTGCAAACTGTTGACGGCCCATTTTCTTGGGCCCTACAGCAACCTTCAATAGAAAATTACCTAGTTATATAATTATCTACAAAACACAGCACAATGTACAATGTAAATAAAATCGACAGTCATGAATTGAAACCTTAGTAATATAATTTGTATTATTTTTTGATATATATATTAAATAATAAACAGTATAATAAATTCCATTTTTTTAAAAAAAAATTTAGGGGGACATTGCTCCCAAGCCCCCTTTGTATCCACTTCTGGCGTTCGATCACTGTAAGTGATAAGTATTTAAATATATAGAAATAATACGGAGCTTAGGAGAGCCGATGAACATATTGTCGTTTGTAAATCTGAACATTTTTAACATTAAGTAAAAAATACGATGCCTAAATCGACTAGATTATACTATATGAAGTCCGCAATTATGTTTATGTGTTACTTTGTAAGGTATACTGTTAAAGTAAAATCAGCCACGTCCAAATCCGATAGGTACTACCTGTTCTGGGGAAGTATTATTAGTATCACAAGTGAAAAACGGAAATCCTAAACCTTTGGTCATTAAAAAACCACGTCGGATTTTACTTTGGGAGGGAACGGTCGGCTACTGTAAAATTTTGCATCTGGCCCTTTATCGTTTTCTCAACAGCTGTATCTTTCCGTTTATATGTCACCGTGCAATAATTTGATGTTTAATTATTCTTTGGACCGTTTGGTGACTCGGAAGCCGGGCAGTCCACTTTTAAATTGAGTCGTCTCTCTCTCTATTTTTTCATTTGTTAATAATCTCTAGGTTGTAGGCTACACTATACGCGTTACTATCGGTTTTATGCAAGTAGAAAAACGCAATCTCGCGTAATTATATATTATTATTATTATTATTATATTAGCGTTAAAAATTAACCAATATCCAATATACGGAGCGTTGATACTATAACGTGTCTTGGATATTACCGCGGGCAGGGGAAGGAAACACCGGGATAATGTATCACCGGGACATTTTTTTTTTTTATAATCGATATTTCAATTGTTTACATATAATATCAAAGTATTTTTTTCAAACCCTTCCGATATATTTTTATGTTTTTTAGATTCGATTTGTATACTAGTTTGTACTGTACACGCGTGATCGTGGGGTGGGGAGGTGGTTAAAATAATAATTGACCCCTCCCATCGTTTTGAAAAATCCCGTGAACGCCACCGATATATGATGCTACGTGTATACATACCTATATTACGTATAAAAAAATATCATAATATTATTATTATTATTATTATATACGACCGGACGATAGAATCTATATACATTTATAAATAATGCGCAGGCATTTTATTTTACGCGTAGACGATTATTTTAATTGCAAATAATTATTGCGCTTACTTGGCGTACGCTTTTTCCAACAGTCCCGGCCAAAACTGATCGGTATGCGTAGATTGCAAGAACGCCAGCCGGTTGTTGACCGTTGGAAGTCGATCGTCGACCAACACTTCCATCCATTCGCCGCACCACCACAAACGAAACCGGAAAACGCCGCTGTAGTCTTTTTCGCTGGAAAGCGTCTGGTCGGCGGGCACCACGCGATAAAAAAGACCTTTGCAAAGGTACAGCACGCCCAGACAGGACACTAGCCATTTATCACCTGCGACAAAACATTAGTATAATATAATCGACATTTTTCAAACGCACTTTTCCCCAATTGAACGTATATTAATTCTGAGCGAGAAAATACCATTATTTTATTTTATTTTTTTTTTTTTTGTAGTTCGCTATTTTAAAATTTACAATTGTTTATAATCCAACTAATTCGGTTTTGGCGCGAATCAAACGCTTCATACCAACAACCTGCATATTGTTTCCATACCACGACGTCATAATTACACTGTTTTCCTTCAAAACAGCATATTATTACGTTGTCAATGTAAGATCCACGATTAGCCGTGTTCCCAGTCACATCGGTAATCCACAAAACCAAGTAACAGGTAAGACACACGTATGATTCCTGCCAAAACCGATCGTTTTGAACATATGTGAATGTATTAATTAATGTTTAAATATAATTTGTGAGGGATAACAAAGTCAGAATAAAAACATAATTGCATTTCCGAACTCGCGGTATTTATTAAAACCAGTTGAATGAATTTAATCAATATTATACATTTTGTATTGACGTAATAGTAGAAAACATATATAACAATTACTTTCAACAAAATTTTCATTTCATCAATGTGATAAATAATAGTTTTAATATGACAACTTTTTTGATGCTAAGCGTAGCGAAGGAACTATTAATTTTACTGAGATGTGTATTTTTTTTTTTTTTTTGGAAAACACATTCTCGGTCAGTAAAAATGATCTGATTTTGAACGCCGTACATTAAAAGATTCGGACTAATTGACATGTGGTGCTTTATTTGAAAAAAATTCTAAACTCCAAACGGTTTTTCTAAAAAACTAACACCATGTGTTGATATATTTGTCTACAAGGAAACAAAACACGACTATTAAGTACCAAATTAACCTTACTAGTTTACCGAACTCCGTTCAGAATCGTATTTTGATAGCAATAATTGATCGTTTATATTTTAATATAAATTAAATCACTGTAAATCCTACACCTTCCTAACTTCGCATCTATAAGTAACCTATTTATGGTGCGAAGTTTGCCCGGTTTTTTGTTATTTAACGTTTAATTATACGGGAAAGTCAATATTACAAAACCGGTGTTTAAGAATTACGAAGTTTAGAACTGAGGAATACAAATTTATCATTTATTTTAAAACTGATTAGTATTCTTCTGATATAAACTTAAGAGAGAAATAATAGCATAATATTGTCATAATACATCTAACGATCAAATTATACAACCGTATTTGTATTTAATATCATCAAACGGTATATATTGTCGTATTATGGTTATTATTCCGTTCCATCTGAATTGACAAACAAAATATAAAATATACTCTGGACATGTTTTTTTTAAACGATTTGGAAATACACTATAGTGTTTGTGCTTGATTTTTTTTTTTTTTTTACGTTATACAATAAACGTGATAATTCTGTATTTGTACGAATAATAACCGAATTTAAATGGTTTTGTGTTTTTAAACATGACAAAAAAAAAAAAAAAAAAAAAAAAAAAAAAAAAAAAAAACAAAAAATACGATACGAGAATAATAATAATATTTCACCGTCTCGCTCTATCCTGCAATTGTATTAAATCGACAATTGGTATTACACATATTATTCGCATTATTATTATTTTCCAAACACTGTTGAAATCCCAATGTCGCAATAGAGACGCATCTATTATGTACAGTTCTATCACACGATAGAATTAAAAAACATTAACGCTGACTGAATCGAAAATGTTCGTAATTTACGGTCTACAGAGCTTGGTGGTTATGGAAACTGTTTATTTTCCGTACGGCGTACAGGACGACGAATTATACTATAATGGAAATACCTAGCGTATCCTCCTAGATTTTGTCACCTCGTCAAAAAACAAAAATAAAATAACCTAGTAGTCTATTGATTTATGGTCGTTATTAAAAATGTATATTCTATGATAAAATAGACAATGATATTGGGTCTGCCGCTGACATGATATAAAATACAATAAATCACGTTTTCAAACGTATTTATGTACCCTTTAAAAGATTTACGGCGAACTTTTATCGAGACAAATTACGCCATCATAATTCATCGTTTTACAATATTATTATGATGGGATATCGGAGGACAGCCATATATTGACGGACAAATTACATTTTTCCTTATTGAACCAAACATTGGAACTTAATTGAATGATATTTAACGGAGCGCTCTGAAATACTTATATTGATTTATATGACGTTTACTATTGGATTAAATTACCTACTGATAAGGTCATTTTCGGACCATATCATTCTATTTTTCATAATTTCAACAAATTAGTGTTACAATAATGTACATGAAAAACGGTTAGGTACCTTTTCTACGTAAAAATTGATTTATCGACTGCAATCGCATAATATAGTTATATTTAATTTATTCGAAACGCAAAAATAATAAGATAGTAAACGACCCCGACGGAGCAGTGTTAAGAAAGATTCTTATGGGAAAAAGATTCTTTTAGGCATTCACTTTCTTTTTTTTTTTTTTAAATGCTTATTGTCAAGTCTAAATTAATTTGTTTGTATTCTATATTTTAAAATACCAATAATTAATTTGCTTGGTTTTCAATAGGAGAGAATTGCATAACATTGATACGTTTAAAATCCTAAAAAAAAAAAAAAAGAAAGGAACGAAGTAAATAAGATTCTTTTGTTTCAAAAGTAACGCGGTCCAGTCTTTATTCCTATAAAAGGAACGCGTTCCTTCCCAACACTATGACAAAGACAGTTTACTATTTTAAGTATATTTTTAATGTATATGTATTAGATATAGTGTATACAATCATCTCCAGCCGACTCTCGAATTTTAAGAGTATCACTATAACGTCCCGGCCAATTCGTTCCAGTATTGTGAACGTAATTCCGAACTCGGCGATTCACATCGCGCCATCGTCTCCTGGCTGAAGATTACCATAATAATTTTCTTTCTTTATTCAAGTACGTATTATATTATTTGTATTTTTTTCGCTGCCGATTACGAAAAACATATAAAATGCTATAATATAATCGTCGCGTCCGCCTTCTAATCCATTCCGGTAGGCGTACATAATATAAATAATATAATTTGAATTTATTTTGGAAAATTAACAAATTATTCGGAAAATACGGTTGGATTTTTATTTCGTTTTATAACACGCACCGAAACACGGTGAGAACGGAATTTATGAGAAAAACTATCGGATTCGGCGGACCTGCCATGTTGTGGACCACGATAATCACAACAAAAAAAACCATAATGTTTACATTTTGTTTTTTTTTTTGTTTTATTTTTAATTTTTTTTTTTTCCACAAGGTCGTGTAGATATACAATCTTCATCCCGCGTTAACGTTCTCTTGTCATTGCATCGCGCGCATCACAGATAATAATATAGGTATACAAACGCATGAAATTGCATTTTTCCCGCCTAATGTATAAAAAGATACGCTTGATCGGTATTAACCACGTATAGTTTTGTTCAGTTCCGTCGTGTTGCAATACTCATTGTCGACCAAACAATACAACACCGGGTGGGAAGGGCGATCTAACTGTCTTTCGGTTGATTAGGTAATCTTTTTTACCTTTTTTTTTTTTTTTTCAATAACGCCATTTCCCAGCAATTTTATTCAAAATCCCAATATCAAAATGTATGTATAGTACACAGTATACTATATGAATCGCGTGTATATATTTAAATTCTGATTTATCTAATTTTGGCCAATTTAGACAGTCGCGACAATCAATAATCCTATCCACTCCTCTCTGTTCATTGCAGCCGTTCTACAATCAGCTCCGGGTCTTATAGTTCGTCATTGTCTTTTTGAAGTTTTCAGATTTACTCACATCTAAACGTCTTTTTCCAAAAAGGAATACCTTCCTGTACTCGACGAATCGTTCCGCCTATCTTACGCCGTGATATTTCGTCTACAATATTTGGCCTTTAATACGGTGGTTCTTCATTTTCCCATATCCTCTATTCCATTCTCTAGTTGTTTCGTCAACGCACCGACCAAATATCCTGTTCAACAATTCCTATCAGTGACACTGACTACAAAATGAGCTCTCTACATAACAATTAGTCATATCACAATTTCCAATACAATAAATATATATTAAAAAAAAAAAAAAAAAACGATTTGGCAGTTTGGCATAATACGTTATGAATACGCGTTCTGCATAAAAATTGTACAAACACGTATAACAGAATATTTCCCTGGTACGAAATCAACAATCTACCATCTAGAACAGGGGTCGGGAAACTTTTCGTAGGAAAGAGCCATTTTTTCAAAAAATTACAAAACTATGATGTCCAGGGAGCCGCACAGGTTTGAACAACCTTTTTTTTTATTAGTTGTAGTGTATGATTATTACTCTATTAGTATATATTATTAAAATAAAGATAGTATTATTATTTCATTGAGAAATTAGTAGGCAATAAAAACATAATAATACGTCTTAAATTTAGAAAATATAGAAAAACTTTAATTCGTTAATTCATTATTATTATTATTGTTTATACAAATATAATATTATTTAATTAAACACAATAACACACAAAAAACCGTATCTACATAATATTAGTGGGATTTTTGACACTGAATTTCCCGGACAGCTTATTCAATACTGGAGAGTAATCTGTAGTTTTCAACTTCAAACAAGCATCAAGGCTGATATCATTCAGTAGATTTCTTAATTTATTCTTAATAAAGTTCATATTTGAAAATGTTTGCTCACAAATGTAAGTAGATCCAAAAATGGTCAAAACTCCGAAAGCGACCATTTTTTAATCGGCTGAAACTTTCGGGAAGACTGTTCCATACGTCAAATATAACTCAAATATATCGACTAAAATAATTTTGTATTCTACCGAATAATGATAGTCGAGTTTAATAGATAGTACACACATATATATATATATATATATTATATACACAATAAAACTAATTGTGTGATAAGATTAATAAAGAACAACCAAAACATTCCCGACCCATGTTAAAGATAAAATATTGATTTGTTTTTACCTGGAAATTCAGAAGTATTATCACTATAATAGCTCAGGTATAATATAATTTATATTCTATACTTCTATAAACAGCAATAATAAGACCACTAGTAACCTACGCATGCCCAGTATAGGCAGCTGCCTCAAAAACAAAAATTAAAAAATTACAAACCCTCCAGAATAGCACTAAAGGCCCCTTGGTTCATAAGAAACAAACAACTACACAACGATACGGGCCTACCATACCTATCTATCCATACCTGGATAACACAACAATTTAAGAATTTCCACGAAAAACTTCACAAAGCTGACGGAGCACTTCACTACAAAATTGGCAGAAGATCCACCAACCTAAGACTCAAACCTCGACTACCTCAGGACATCCTACTAGAACACAATGAAAATACCTCAACCTCTGATTCTAACCTAAATTTAAAGATATTGTAATAACTGTAAATACTGTTGTAAACATTTACATTATCAATTATTATTAATTGTAATAATATTGTTATAATATTGTAAAAATACTTGGTGTATTGACACAATTAAATTAATAAATCAAAAATAATTTATATTTTACAAGAAATTATCCAAAGAGCCGCAGGTTGCATGTTAAAGAGCCGCAGGTTCCTGACCCCTGATCTAGGGGGTATAATTCAATCCGGTTGTTGTAGTAAACCTATAATAATATATAAAAAAAAAAAAAAGTCTAAAATTCAAATCAACCTAAGCCGTTTAAAAAGCCATGCATACTCTGCGCCGCGGTTAGGCCACTGTTGTAGGCGCGTAGAGTTCGGAACGTTTTGGATATGAAGTTATTATTTATTTTATATGCAGAATAGAACAAAAAATAGCCAGAATGTTTTGAAAATTGTACCATGTCTAAAAAGCGAGAATATAAGTATTTAGTAAACATTTCTGCGATTATTGTTGACTGAATTACAAAAAAATTTTTTAAAAAAACCCGAAAATAACAGGAACCGTTGTTTCGTAAATATTATTAATATTTTCGACGTTGCTCCCGGGTTATCACAATTATTAAAAAAAATACAAGTTAAATTAAAAAAAAACAACTTTCCCAATGCAGTCGATGATCGGTGGCTCCGATTCGAAATAATATTTTTGGTAGAAAAGTTGTTTATAGACAGAAAACAACCACGTAGTAATGCAATATATCTAAAGTAAAAATGTCATATTATATTTCTGGAATTTCACGGTACTTCGATTAAAAACGTGCAGACTTAATTCAATAGTTGATGTACCAAAATTATAATTTATTAATATTATGTTCCAGAAAAATATTTAACATAAAATAGGTTAGCAAATTATTTTAATTTTCCCTAAGTCTTTTTAAGGAGAATTCGGAAATTCCTACTATTGAATTACATAATATCTTATCCGATTTTTATAAAATAAAAATAACACATTAAATTGACACCGAAAACAAAAAAAAAATATATTTAACAATAATATAGCTAAAAATTAACATTTTATACCAAACTTGGTCGCAAAATTGTTATAAATACCATAACCTTGTAGAAAATCATTTAAATTATTCAGTTTTTTTTATGACATTTTGACTTTGAGTCTGCAATGCTGAGACTGAAATCCAAATCCGTATTTTTCATTATTTACAGTATATCACAAATCACCATACGCCAAATGAGTTTTTATTACTTTTTAAAAAATAATATATTTTATACTTAAATATAAAAAAAAATAAATAAATAATGCAATTATCGCCTACACACAAGGCTATATGACCGTCACGATATTTGAATCGATCCTTTGTATAAATGTATTATTTACCTACGTATGCAATAAAAAAGAAAATTAATAAAACGAGTCCGTACATGGCAATCGTTTAGTTAGTATACAAAAAAATTATGTACAGGTACCAACAATATTTATAAATATGGCGGAAAAAATACATATAAGTACTGGTATGTAGGTTAATATGTTGATTCTTTGATGTAGGTACCCTATAGTTTAACTGTTCATTAAAATCGAGTAATAGTAATCTCCAATATTGATAAAGTTTCATCGATGCATTTGATACTCTTATACTGTAATCATTTACACGACATCATACTGATAAACCAATTAAAACAATATGGATTTTTTAATTTTTATAAACGCTTAAAATGATAACGAATAATACATATTTAATAAAACCGTGGGTAAAAATTTAAAACCTAGGTTTTTATATATTATAATTAATTTTCTGGTTTCTGTTAAAAAAAAAAAAAAAAAATAGTGTTCAATATTCAAAACGGCTGTAGTTTTAACAAATATATTTCTTATACTGTTCTACAGCTGCTAGAAAATAGTTATATTTTAATAATCATACATTATAGTATTTTATTTATTGACAGTCAATTTGTAACCAATTAATTTAGAAACAATTAAAGAATAAATTATTCAAATTTCGGTTATACATGTTAATGTAAAAAAAAAAAAAAAAACAATCAAATTATGAATCCGTACTTTCTCAAACAATCGTTTAAATAATTACCTAATAACTATTAACTCGTGTAGATAATTATAATGTCCGAAAATCATTAATAAGATTAAATAAAATAATAAGGTTATTGTGTAAAAAAAAAAAAAAAATGTAGTGTATAAGTTGGTACTTAAGAATATTAATAATCTTTGAATAAAATGATCATTAGAAGTGCCAGAAATAGTACCTCTTAGAGTTGTACTTATTCCGATTTTGCATTTTAAAATTTATCATATTCGTCATCTCCATGACTCATAACTAGAAAAAAAAATAACACTCACAACGATAAAAATAAAACTGATATAAGTGGAATATTTTTTAATGCGAACGTTCCATATTTATAATATTATATTTTACGTGTTTTGTAAAACTAGTTTAATTATATTACCTATAATATTGAGAACTATATTTTCATCCGGATAATTGAAAAACCAACGATAATAAATAAGTAGGTACATTTTTAAATTAAAAACAATGATATACACAATATCAACAGTGTTATTTAGAATAAACGAATAAAAAAAAAAAATGATTTGCCAGAATAGTATAGTGTTAGGTATAATGTATTTACAAAAAATATATATGAGTATCAAAAATTACCAGATAGACTGTGGGAAATTAGGCACGGGCACTCTCTCTCTCTGTGAATGATTTTTCTTATATGTTATATACAAATTTGCATACAGAATTATACGAGTGAATGTCAAAATTCATCAGTTTTCAAAAAAAAAAAAAAAAATATATAAATATACCTACCTAACCTAACTTAACCTAACCTATATATATATATAAAATAAAACAATTGGGTTTCACGGTGAAATAAAAAATATATATCATATTAATGATTAGAACGACCCAAACGATGATATATATATATTATTTTTTTTTTTAATTCCCCGCTTTCCAACCCGATTCTCAACAAAGACAAAAACGATAATACGGATTTTATAACAAATCATCAATATCGAAATTGTACACTTACCCATTTTTCCTGGACTGATATCGAATTGAGACGCTGAATCGCTAACAAAAACCGGTCTGCTACAAATTTCCTAAAACAAAAAGTAGTTATTACTATACTGAATAATATTATGTAGTATATAATATTATATTTCACTTTACTGTTGGAAATCTACTGGATAGACAAATGTATTTAATTGTATTGTATTGTTTAGTGTTTAAGTAATTCAAAATGTATCAATAATATTATTATTATATTCGGTAAATAAACTCATTAAACTTTCTGGCAACCAGGTGTACGTATTATATAACGATTTTGTATTATCGTCATTATGGATATGCCTAATTAATAATTTTATTATTTAAAATGTAATCGTTTTGAATTGTATGAACCGTCGAATCCGAATTAAAATACCAATAAAAAAAAAAGACGAACATATTTCGCACCATAGCGCTGAGCCACTGTTTTAATGTACGAGGGGAATTTTATTTTATTTTATTTGTACGCAACGATAAGCAATTGCTGACGGAAAACGAGTCTGAGTGAAGTTCAGTTAATCGTGATTTGAAATGCCTTGATTTTTAAGATTTTCATCAAAATTCACACTTGGCGCTTAGAAAAAAAACATTTCCATCGAGTTTTTTTTTTCTTTTTCACCATTGTGCGTACTATTTATGATGAACCTAGTGTAAAATTTTCGTGGATTTCTGCTGGACCAAAACACTTGTTTTATTGTATATTGTACTATGTTATACGTACCATATAGTAATCCTTTATTATTTTAACATATTAGGCAACGCGCGATATTGTGTTTTTTCTTCGGTTAAATATAGTTTATTATGTATTATTTTTTCCTAACAAAACGAAAAATTGTATAATAAAATTATATAATTTGAATTATTTTAAATATATATATTTTATATATATACATATATAGATAAATCGTGTTATTTACTCTAACTCGTTCAACTGTAAATATATAAATATATATATACATATATATTTTTTTTTTTTTTTCCATTCCATTGCATTTTTTTATTTTTATTTTTATTTTTTTTTTTTGTATATCTTGCTGGTGCCATCGAAATAGCGCAACCGGTTCTACAGTTCATTGGAATATTTTGTAATAATTCAAAGTGCAGGACAGTCGTGTGTGTGTATATATATAGTGCGATTCAATTGTAATTTCGCATTGTACTGCGCAGGACCAAACGCGCTCGCAACGATACTGTAAATGTATGTGTACGTATGTTTTATTTATATATTTATACACGCGTGTACGATATATAGAACTAACGACATGAACGAATAAGTTTCGAAGAAAATATAAAAACCGTAAAAATTAATTATAATACGAAAATTGTGTACACAGCGATGTTTTCAGCCGAGGGACGTCTCCGGTTTTTAAAATATTCAAAGCCGGTCAGTTTCACCGCGCTCGGCGTACGCGCAAACATAACATATTATAACCTACTTACAAAATGGTCAGTGACGGTTTTTCACCGTGCGTTTGTTAAGAGCCGGAGGAAACAAAAAAAAAAAAAAAAAAACAAACAAAATTGTTTGTAATAATATTACAAACCTATATCGGGTTTTTTTTTGTTGCTTTTAACGCGTGACGACGATTTTATATTTATTATATTATTTTTCAATGTTTATAAACGCTTATCAAGAGAACGGAATAGAATTCGACAAAAACCTACTCGTCGTCGATACGACACATCGTTATGAGACCACGAAACAAACACCACGTATCATATGCGGGAAGATGATTTTGGTCGCGGAGAATATTATTATATTACACTGTTGCGGCCGGGACACCAAAAAGGATCGTTAAAAGATTAAACGATCCGAAACTAAAAAACAAATCTTTATTGCCGATATAATAATACGCGTTTATTAAATTACAGCCGGAAGAAAACGATAATTGGATACTTTTTATTTATTATTATTATTATTATTATTTATTATTTTCAATTACGTTTATTTATCGACACTGCGGTGTATATAATAATTATCGGTGAGCCGATATAACTTTATCCCGATAACCGATATTCCGAAATCCTATCCGATGTTCGAAATAGAAATTCGTGAGTTGATATTGATATAAACTGATATGTCGGTAGAAAACCCTTTTTATTTTATTTTTTTTTAACCGCATTTTCATATTATTCCAGAGACATCATTGACGTTTTTCTCCGAAAATATCGGTTTTGAAAAAACCAAGATATCCGATATTCCAATATCTTCGATATCAGTATACAATGTCGGTTTATGCCGATACTCCCCACTATTTAATAATAATAATAATAATAATATTGGAAATAACTCGCTGGTTTAGACGCGAGAGATTACTTTTGTATAGTTGTTTTTTTTTAGTACCGTCGAAACGTTTGGTGTTGACTTTATTACTATAATTATATATTATATTGAATAACTGTTCATAACCGTATTTCCAGTTAAATTCAAAGAGGTTTTAATTGAACTTATTTTATTGGAGTGCATAATATAACGGATAAATATCTCGTATAATAGGTATACATACTGTTGTAATCAATAAACTGCAGATAAAAATGTATACTATTTACAATACAAGTATTATTTTTGATTTTGTATTAGTTTTTATTTTAAGTGCTTGAATTCACACTCCTCACACATGCTCGCATAATTTATAACGATGAACTAGTCAAGTAAGAAATAATTATTTTATTACCACTATTGGTTCGTTACCCAGTTAAAAATGAAGTTCAACTATTCTAAAATGTACGCTGTGCGGGGTACACATAAATGGTATAAAAAATCAAAATAAATGATTACAAAGAAAGTAATAATAATAATTGTATACATGAGTTTATAATAATATATATTTATAATATAAATATTATATTGAATGGCAGCCATTTGTTTACCAAATTGTATGGGGTTCGAAAACAGCTATCGGACGACTTTCTCAACAAACTCAGCTATATCGAAATTATATTAAAATCTGTATAACTCGTGTATTAATCAATATTTGTTTAGAAAATGTATCTCCGTCCGTCATGCCCGTGCACTCCAAAGATATGATTTCGTATTGATTACAAAATCATAGAATAATTTCTCAAAACTATTTTCGTGTTTTGTTATTCGCGAACGCGATTTCAAAAATTGCTTATAGAGTCGATTTTGTAAAACGTCCACCTCAGTTTGTAAAATGTGACAAGCGCGCTCAGAATACCACCTATATAGATTATTATTTGGTCAGTTATTGTAATACGAGAGATTTCGGGTAGGGCTAATGGTCACAGGCAGTGTAAACTGCCTATATAATATGGGAATGTGTTTTGTTTTTTTCATTCTTTCTTTCAAAATGGTAGTTCTGCCAGTAGTAGATACGATATTATAGTCGTTCGAGAGAGTCAGAGCGAGAGAGAGAGAGAGAGAGAGAGAGAGAAACAGTTGACGGTGCAATTGTAGACGTAGACAGGCGGGTAGGCATGGGCAGGAATTGCAGGTACACCGTGCTCGCCAGACGTCTTATATTGTGCTAACCGCCGGTGCACCGATATATTATAATAATAGGTAATAATAACGCTTACACGTACATAAAAACGGTAATAGTAATTAACATTGAATGCGGGTTCTAGAGAATACGAACGGGGAACAATATAATAAATACGAGTTTCAAATTCTCACTGAACAATACGGTCTGCCGACAGCGTCGTGTTTAACCGTTACCGCTTAAAAAAAAGAAAAAAAAAAGACCCCTCGCAGAGACTAGTGACAAAAATAATACGGTTTGCGTTTCGTCGGCTGTCGATTTCGGGCGCGGCAACAGGTATTATCGACGTATCGTTCGACACGTCATGCCGTACGAGTCCGCGCCCTGCCTGACCGGCCCGCGTTATACTTATTCGACAAAATTATTATGCCATTCAATATGAAATGTGCTATACATTATATTTTTATTTCGTTTTTTAACAGCATCCCAGTCGGGAACTCGGCGTCGTCGTACACGTAATCCGCAAAGCAGAGCGACGTTACTTATTAAAATCAAGTCGGGTGATGTAGAAATAAAAAGTAACCTAAAATTAAATTAAATTGAAAGTTGTTTTCTTTTTTTTTTTAATTTACAAAATATCCTATTTAGTTGGGTTAGAAGTTATTCGGTGAAAATAATAACTTTAGTTGGAATAAATGTAAAAGTCGAGTTAGATTTTTAGAGATAAAATCACATACAAGTAATGTCAATACATTCCTCATTAAGCTCAGTCTAAACTATTAATTATAAATCATAAAGTTTATTGTTTTGAATTTCCAGAAGTTAACTTGCAAGGCTACTTTGAAATTTTGCTCGCACAATAAAGTCTTTCTATATGAGCACTAAACACAATGTGGACTAGTTTATATTATATAAGAAAATTATTTTTCTAATTCTTATCATTGATCAGTTTCATGTAATCATATTACATTGGTAGCAAGATCATCAATATCATCACATTTAAATATTTAAAAATTAAAATAAAGATTTTTGGAAAATATACTAAACTAACTGAACAACAATAGTTACTTTTTGCATTCTACCGCGTTAGATCAGAGTATTTTACATATTCAAAACAAAACGCAATAGGTTAGAAAAAAAAAGTTATTCAAAATTTAAACTAACCGATTAAGTATAAAGTTATTAAAAAAAGTAACTTTTTAACTAAATTCTAACTTTTTGACAAGTGAGTACCCAGCTCTGGATGGGTATCTATAGACTACCCGTCCGGTACGAAAACCCAACCTCCTGTTAATCCGAACCAGATAAACACAATACTGTTCCAAGGAAGTTAGTGTCCTAAGTGTATACCAAATGAAAAATATAAATATAAATGTCAATTTGTGGATGAAAAACCTCGGTAGTTTTAAATAACATACGACGCGAGTTCCTCACGTTGTTAACTGTAAGTAATACGTATAATCATAAAAATTAACTCACAATTATAATTCATCTATGCTCCCATCCTCTGCAGCAGAAGGCTGCAAAGATAATTATTATTTGTCATGCAACCGTTTAAAATATAATAATATTGCAAACCTTTCGAATAATTCTATTCGCGTACCGTATATTATTAGTTCTAAATATCTCCTGGCCAACGGATGTCGCAATGATAATAATTATAAAAAAGATTACAGTCAAATATATAGGTAAATAGGTGTCTGTATATAAAGTTGATACACAAGAAACACGTACGTATAATAATTATAGACGTACATCGTACGAAATGTTGAATCGCAAGCACCGAAGACCGGGTTATACTATTGCAGCTCTTCCTTCCATCGGCCCATTTATCTATAATAATTCTATATACAGGATGATTTTTTTTGATTTTTTTTTTTATCACGATCAAGCGGTTTCTCGGAGGATTTTAAGTGAATTTGAGTTATGTTTTTGTTTCAATAATTATGGAATCGATTAAGCTTTATTTTAACATTATTTTCAAACCGTTACCGTTTCTACTACTTATAATATCTTTAGTGCGTAAATATTAACATCGAATGTCGATATGTGTGTACGGTATACCGGTCGGGTTTAGAGCACATTTTCGAAAATATTGTACATAAGTTCACGAAACGATTGTATAACGATACGGAAAGAAAACCCGAAATCAATTTAATTACGGAATCTTCGTAGGTCGAATATCGGATCATATTCAGGTAGCTTTGGGATAACGATAAAAAAAAAAAAATAAAAAAAAAATCATTCTGTTTTAACAACGGCAAACGGTTTTATTTATAATAATACCTACCTATACAGGTAGATACCACGCACAACTAAACGCGACCACATCGTTCACACGATTTATACGCGTACTGAAAATTGAACACCGCAGACGACCCGTTCTATAATACCTTATTTATCGGATTTTAACGTATTATTTTCTACAGGTCGTTGTATGGTTGGCTCGTATATACTTATAAGCCGCGTGGGTGCCCCCCAACCATCATCCTACATTATACTACACGGCTACTCGTATATGTATATATATATATATATATAACTATATAAGACGTGATCGCTCACCACCTGCACCGGCAGATTATTCAACTCGGTCGATATTATTCTCTTGTTGGAGTACGGGTATATGTAATACTGACCTTGGGCCTTTTCCACACGAACTGGAACGGGGGCTTTTGGTGGTAAAATACCGACGACTGGGTGGCCGGAAAATCGGGATCCTCCCATAATTCGCCGCGTTTCTGACACATTCTGTGGATCCTGTCATAGTCGCCCATTACAATGCGAGTCCTGATGGGAAAACAAAAAACAAAAATATTATACGTAACAATAAAACATTTTACATAATTATAACTGAAAAAGAAATATTGTTCCAGATCACACTATTGTACGCAAAATTAAATGCACGCAGATTATCTTAACGCGTATGGCTCAATTAATTTCCATTAGCATTTTATTATAAAATAAAATCGTATGAGTTGTAAAAGTAAACTCGAAAAAATTGTATTCAAACAAACATATTTTGTATTACTGAATAATGTACTATTGAATAATAACAATAGAAGATAAAAAATATATACAAGAACAGTTGTATTAAAACAGTACTATTCATTTTCAAACTTAAAAGTAAAAAAATGTAACACTGAAAAAAGCACCGTTATTGTCGTTTTTTTTTATAAACAATTAACAGAACTTCATTAACGGCAGTAATATTATACCTATATTGTAAACCGTTTGGCTTTTATAATTAAAACGCAAAATAAATTAGAACGATCGTTCAGTAATGGTTATAAACCAATATCTATATATTAGAATAATAGTAGCACAATATTTATCAGGGCAAAACTTTTTTTTTCTTTTCTTTTTTTTTTTTTCCTACAATATTTGAAAACCGTAATTAGTTTTTATAACTGTGGGAAGAAAGTATTTACAAAATAGAACAACGCAATAATTACAAAAAAAAAAAAAAAAAAAAAAAACGAATTTATTAAACAAAATTGTCAAGGCTACTGTATCGAATTACTCGATATTCAATACATATTAACATATAATTCGTACGAAGTCAAAATGTTTCAATTTATAATAATTTAAAAAAAAAAAAAAAAAACGGTTTATGTTTATTTTTTAACCTTTCAGTAAAATTCTGTAATGAAAATGATAATATTATATTTTTTATTTCACAATTAATTGGTATAAACAATTTTAAAATCGTTATTCATAAAGTAATTTTTAATATTTTTCCATGCTCTATTAAAATAAACAAAAACTATTGTAATGTTTGTGTTAATCGGGCGTCTGTTTTGCATACAAAATAAGGTTACGTCCAGATTTCCGGATTCGAAGCCCGTAGCTTATATTCACCGATGGAGTTTTAAGAATGCGGTCCATTAGACCGACTCGATATCGTATTCGATCCCCGATCGGATCTTCTGGACTCCGGAGGGCATCTCGAGTAAAAGTCAATTTTTGCAGGGAAAGTAGTTAATTGATCGGCTTCATTTTTCTCCGACGATCGCTACGATGACGCATATATGGTCTGTCGTTTATTATTATTATTTTTTTTTTTCTTTTTCTTTAATTCTGTTTCACGTGCAGCTGGTACGTAGTAAAGTACTGCGACTTGACATCATCGACCCGAGTTTAAGGTCAACGTATCGTTCTCCTCCCACGATCCGAGAGACATAAAAGTGGTCATCGTTTACGGTAATTTTCCACTTTGGTATTAGACATTTTTTTTTTTTTTTTTTATCCAACAATTATGACATTCAAAATTATGTATATATATACAAAGGTGTATAATATATTATTAAATTTACTTTCATACTTTTTCGTCTTGTCAAAAATAATAACTTCAGTTAATTGTAGACGTAATCTGTATTGTAAACAGATCAAATACCTATTATTTGATTACACGTAAACACATAGCAATATAGAGTTTTTTAATTCAAAATCATTAAACGTACACCGTTTCAAAAACGTATATTTAAAACTACCTATATTATATTATGGAAAAATTCTACCGTAAAGATAACATAATAAAAATATTATAATAAAATCATCGGTACGAAGTATATTCATTAATATGATCAAATTTCAAATATTGTTTAACGTAAAGTCGATATAATTTTAACAGTTAAATATAACTGATTCACGTTGTGAAGATATGCTTAGAATTCGTTGTACAATTATTAAATCGTGAAAACTATTAACAAGCTTCGCAGTTAATTAGTGACGAGAGTTACTGCGTTTTTTTCAACGATATTCCTCGTTATAAGGAAAATTACAAGGAAAGGCAAAAATCACCTCGCCAATGCACTAACCAGACAAAATTTGCTACCAGAAACCACGGCCGAATTTGATTTTTGGTTGTAAAGCGCACATCATAGTAAAACCAGGACATTCCTCGCTACGCTCAGTATATAATAAATATATTATATAATAGTTCTGAATACTTGCTGATCGCCGTAAAATATTAAAAAAAATTGCACGGAATTCGGTTCGCTAGTATATATTACTTACACGTTATATAGACAGTTTTTTTTTTTTTATTAATATTATATTTGCAATTGTATACAAAAAAACTGAATAAATGGAAACGACGAAGAAAGTGTTATAACATCTAAACGCGAATTCAAAACGATAAAAACACATATCCTCACGGAAATAATAATATTACGAGTCCATAAGAAATTTCGCGGTTTATAATAATGGCAATAATAGTGAAATGTGAACTATATCACGAATAAACATTTCAGACATTTTTTTAGGTTCAATGTCCCAACAGCATGGCGATGCTATACCGTCGGATAGGTGTTCGTAACAATATGATGTCACTTGTTAAACAGTCATTTCACGTTTTTTGTGTACGTCCATGAAATATCGCGAATATAACTATACTGCAGCAGTAGTGAAGTACCGCACTAATGTCGGGGCCAAATACGTGCGACGAATACACCAATAGTCGGAATTCCCCAACTAAAAAAAAAAAAAATTAACTGTTGCCTTTCGGTAATAATTTGTACAATGGTCGCATTACGACCGGGTAACGAAGCGGTTCACGGTGTTTAAAAATAATATCATTAACACACAATGTACGAGGTTCTTTTTAAATGATATGTAATGAAACAAAATTATTACTGATGCAAGTTGTAACACAACAATGCGTTTTTAATAAAAAATCATCACTCCTGGTTGGGCACCCTTAAAACTTTCAAATAATATATAATCGACCGGAATATTATTGTATACATTTTTTTTTTTTTTTTTTTTATTACTTATAAAACCGTAAAAACGTACAAATTTATCGCGAACGTATAAAATGATATTAAACTTTTGTATAACCGTGTGACATTACTTTATAAAATAATATACAAACATAATATTTGAAATATGATTTTTTAGTTGGGAATTCGTTGAAAAAATGTATCATGCATTGTAAACCCCTTAACGAATCTATTGATAAAAGTTTTTAAATATCACGTCCTCAAACTACGTGATTATGCAATGCAATTTTGTACAAGTAAAGTATTCACTAAACATAGCTGGTAAATGTGAACGATAAACATTTACATTTTGATTTGCATAATACATTTTTCTTGCACAAATCGCAGATAAAAAAAAACATTACGATTTTTATTTGTTCCTTAATTAAACATAAAATTTAGTTGAACTATTACAATATAGATAAACGCGAGACGGCCTCGAAACGCAATGACCTAATAGTCAAATTAAAACGATGTTAATAAACCGCCATGATTGTTTGTTTATTTATTCAAATATAAATTGATTTTGAATAGTTAATAAAATTATATCATCATCATATATTTCAATATATGTAGAGTAAATAAACGACTAAAAAAACAAACTTATTCACTATTTTGACGGACTTAAAATGATTAATTTTATTGTATATTGCATTGTATAATTGTGTTTTATTGTTATACAATAGTTTTAAAAGAATAATATTATAATTTAAAGTAGAATTTAAACAGCCCAATAATTACTTATTGAATTTAAAATAGTTATAAATCGCATGCTTAAAGGCATTGTACTTTAAGTATATGAATGATTTCCACATAGACATCGTGTGTACAACTTTTATGAAATTTGGTTATAGAAACAATAACGTTCAATTATTCTAAAAGTTTTAATATAAAATTTATCCAAATTGTAAAATTTAAATTTGTATTTATACTTGATTTATCTAGAGTGGACTTATCTATGCATGATGGTTATACTCGTATACATAATTTAGAACGGCTAAGTAAAAACTATACAACATGTTCACTGGCCACTGAAAAACCTTAGCCTGAATATAATAATATTATAATTAGTTATGTGCATTTACGATCTGTTTCATATTAACAAATCGTCTTTGGGTAATAGTACACCAAAGGTAAACAAAGAAAACGCAACTGAACATAATAACAAAATGAGAAACACGTAGAAAACATTACCATTTTTAAATCGAGTGTAAACTTATGTAAATAGAAAAAATTGCAAAAAGAGATGAAATGATATTGGTTAAAGACGTTTTATTTGTAATCTACAATTTTTGGTAAAGAATATTATTTTTAAAATCTATCTGTACGGTGTCTTTTTAAAATTATTTCTCTTAATAACCTCAATATAAATATGCATTATTCTGACGCAGACCTATTGTAAACGTTGTCTCGGCTATTAAAAATCTCTTAATCATTGTTTATATCGAAATCAATGGTTATTTTCTGAGACATGCCTTGCAAAATATTCCTATTAGGAGAAGTTTATTTTAATTTTATTTCAAAGATATTCTCTTTGTACCTATAGTTTGGTACAACTGTTGCTTAGTTTACATGCAGATTCAATGAAAACGAAAATTAATACTTTTTGTATTAAAAAAATGTCATTATTTACCGAGCTATTGACTTAGATAGGATATTAATTTACTTTTTTTTTTTCTTTTTATTGGTAAAATGTATTGTAACCTTATTTGACATGATAAACCAACACATAAAATGCATGATAAAGTGGCTTATGGTATGGTTGGTCGTACATTTAGGGGGCTGATTGATGTTAATTGAATACGATTAGTCATAATATCTTACAGCTTACATAGTTGTAAATGTGTAGTTTTAGTGACTGATCGAAAATTGTATAGAAATCAATGTACTGAATCATATATATATATTGATGACTTATTCGTAAGTATGGACTCGGAAAAAAAATCTGGTTCCAAAATGAGTCCAATGAACTCTATGTACTGTATATTTTTATATGTTATACAAGAAACTATAATTAATAAAACAATATTATAGTATATTCAGATACTACGAATCAATTTGTGATCGTATTGTTTCTATGGCATTATAAAAAAATAGGTTATATTGAAACAATGATTTTTAAAGATATTTTACTTATGAAAACAATAATAAAATATAAAATAATTCTATGAGCAATGGTAAACATAGGGGAGGGAGAGGGGCGATAATACATATTATAAAAAATTGTTTACACAGATTTTTCGAGTTATTGGTCATGATAAAAAAAACTGATCATTAAAATAAAATTCATAAAATTATTCAGTTTCGCAAATTATTGGTACCCGTAACATATTTCCCCGTTTATCTTGTGATTTGTATAATTTTCGTTAATATATTACAGATAATTATGTATAGAAGGATGTATGTTAACTATTAGATTGGTGACAAATTAAAAAGATATCGTATAGAAACTTACGGATTCAAAGTCCAGATTACTGTTAGTATAATTCTACAGTAAATTTGAATAGCATTCACTTCAACTTTATACGATTTATCACGAAATAATAAAATTATTAATTTACATTTAACTTAAGAAAAAATAACACAACCGAACGGTTTACGGACACACAACCGCACGGCAGGATGAACACCTGTCGACTAACTGTGCGGAAGACTGCGTGCGCTAGTTCAGGAGAAACCTGTGCCGTCGGCGCTGCTGTTTAAACTCGTGGAAATTGTATGCCGACGTGTATCCAAGTATAGAGCCCGAATTGAAATATTACTGGCAACTTTGTGTACATGGAAACAATTTTTTGATTACTCTATACAGTAAAGGCACTATTGTAACTTGTAATACATACAAATAATTAACGAATTTATAACAGAACAACACACGTATAACAATACATTATCAAATCATAATAGGATTATTATTTTCTTAATTATTGCAGCAATAGCAAAAAAAAAAACATAAAATTTAAATCCATTTTGTTTGCATTTGAATAAAATTGTTTCCAAATAAAATACGAAGATAAAAATTATAAATGGTTTACGATTGAATACCCGTTGTGAAACAGTTCCATGAACTATTTGTTACATACCATTTGAACCGATATCTCACCAACAGCTTGACGGATCACTGAGTATCTCCTCAGTACTTATTATGATATATATATATATTTTTTTTTTTTTTTTTATATGAATAAGTGGAACGATTCTGAATAGATTTTCCATTTTTACGAAGCAATAATACGCATAATACGTAATCTACAATCGTCACAATGAACGCACTATATTCGTAGATGTAGTACACAACGTTAATAATAGCCCATTTCTTTGAAATAGACAATCAGTTTTATACGGAAATATTTTCATCAAAATAATCAATTTTAAATCGACAGTCCGTGATCAAATAAAGAATTACCCACCTAAGTCAGAAAATAAATCATATTGCTATTCTCCAAAATGTATAAACTGTCCAATTTTAATATTATAAAATAATCTATGATAAAAATTTGGAATAAAAATATTATAAAACATATATTCATACCTATAGTACTACCCCTAAAAGTATTTTTCGAGATAAGAAAAAAAATCATAAATAAAATGATTGATTTAAACCAATTTATATTTACCAATATATTTATTTACCAATATTTATATACCAATTTTATATTTAAATATAATAAGTAACTACACTCTAGCTATTTCTCACTGATAATTTCGAGTCTGCAAACATAAATCATTAGCGTACAATAAAGATAATAATAATAAAAAAAAATCTGTCTAAATTGAGTTATGTGCGAACATACATGAAAAAAAAATATATACGACGAATTAAACGCTTCAATTTTCTTTTTTTGAGTAGGTTAAAAAATGTAACAAAATTATAGCATGCAATGTAAATATATAGATGTTATCATTGAGTATAGACCACGGTTATCAATAGTAGATAAACCGTGGTATAGATTATGAACATTATGAATTACTTGAATAGTAGAGTAGTAGTAGTACTCCAGTTTTCATGGTATAGATCCATGGAGTAACCATATTATTATGATCATTGTCCCCTAGAGCACGCCAGAGTTTCGAACACTTTGTAGATTATTTTATAATAATATTACGATCTTCGTGTGTCGGAGACATAGCAATGCATTTTATTCGCTAGATCGCGTGACAAGTATAGCATATTGTTTACAGATAATGCAAGAATAGTTAAAATGGCATTTTAAATGAAAATGTAAAATTTAACCATAACGGAGTATGTATCCTTCTTGTATTCGACCACAAACATTAAATTATAAAAATTGGATCCATGACGATGATTTGAGAGTTTGAAAACCCGGGAAAAAACATAGGAAAAACCGATTCATTTTTTTTTGTAACTCCGTTAAAATTAATCGTTAAGTACACTTTCACAGAATATTAATATCACGCTGTAATGGCGCGGACGCATTCAAAACGTTCTCTGGCGATTTTTAAACTATTTATCGGCATTTTAGGTTTTCGAGTTTGTTTAGTTTTTGTTCGGTTTTGGCGACCGAACATTTTTATACGCGATTCACCTTAAGTTTTAGTAAAAAAAAAGTAGAAATTTAAGCGTTATATATTAATTTATTTCATAAGCGTTTAAAGTGTACATTTTTCATGAAAATCCTAAAAATCACATCATTTCAGAACATGATTAACCGAACTTCGCTCAAAATCGTTTTTCGTAAGCAATTATTATTTCACGTTGGGTACAGATATAAATTAAATTTCCCTCTACCATTCCAATTTTCCAAGTACAACACTGACTCATCCATGGCGCAAAGTATGTCCGTGTCCCAAGCCTTATTTTTAATTTTAATGTATTTAAATTAAATTAAATAGTCGTCGTCGTCGTCCCCCCCCCTCGAGAAAATAAGGCCAGAAACGTCCCCGACTGTTGGTTTCATAAAATATAATTCAGGTTGAATAAATCGATTTGGCGGAAACGAAAATCGAACTTCTTTTCATTTTAGCGGAAACAAATGGTTCCTGATAAACCAGTTGGTTAACTATTTATGCACGAGGGTCCTAATAGTATGATTAGGTATTACCAATTAGATAGTATGATAATATTGGCAATACGTAATAACACCACGGAATTGATATAGTCACAAAGGACACCTAGCTATGTATACGAAAACGCGAGAATTCGAAAGATGGCGACCTCAGATGTCATTTCCTATGGTATTGGTTTTTTTTATCGTTACCATTTATACTAAACGATTCGGTAATTTGGAAGGTTAGGAGGACGCCGCGGTTTTTTTTTTTTATGTGGACTGACAGGTCTACTGCTCGTGTTAATTTTTCTTATCAATCTCCAGACGCTGGTAATACCGATTACCAATACCATATTCATACCTTAACCAACATTATTACTATATAAATATTAATTACACGATCGAATTTATATTTCATTATGAGCAGTTTAGGCAAAATATTTATAATTAAATATTCGTCATTAGAAAATAACGCGAAAAACCAATTTAATAATGTTGTAATTCGACCAAACATTAATAATTTCAATGTATAATTATAATGTATTCATACCTGTACTTATTTTTGAATTTAATAGATTAGGTTAGGTTAGGTTAATAGTTACAGGTTTAAAACTCTCCAATTTGTTTCTTCGCAGATAAAAAAAAATGCAGTACAGATGTATACATTGTAATTTTACGATTGCAATTATTAATGTTTGATCGAGTTACAACAGTATTATAAAATAATGAAAAATATTCAGTTGGCCGATTTTATTATCCAATATATTACGTTATACTATCAAAATATATTATATTATAATATATGCCAATCGGAACTATATGGATCGGAACTGTACAAAATCAATGACAAGGCCATGTGCATAATTTAATAATAAACAACCGCAAAACAAAATCAAACAGGTTAATTATAAAATAAAAACACGATACTTATGGGTGTTGTGGCCTTGATTCCGGTTTACATATCATTAAAGATTCTTTCGTGGGTAAACAAATATTCAATAATTGTATCGTTTATTTTATAAAATTGGACGAATATAAGACGATTATTGTTGTAAGTATTCGTATGAGAAGCGAGTGCATCAGTCGTGAAGAATAAAATTGAGATAAAATTGAGTTGAACATTTTAGAGATTTTTATAAGTTGATGATATAAATTTTTTATGTTTATGTCACGGTTGATTATAAAAAATAACACGTCAATAGATATGTAATTATTTCTCATTTACATTTTTTTTATATAATTTAGAATTTACTTACAGGAACTAGTTTTTTTCTACAAATTTGATTAAATATTTATCGCCGTTATTAATGTTATTATATACAGTTATTTTAAATAATTTTTACTCGCTCATACTAAGCAAATTTTTTACTGATTTGGAAGATTTATTTTTGAATTTTAAATCAGATTATGTAAATTTTAACATTTTACAGACGACAAGCTGTACATTAATGCAATCTACCTTTTCCTATTGTATAGCAATACGCCGATATTTCTTTAAAAAAAATACGAGAAAAAATATCGCTATAAATTAAGTTGATAAAAGATAGTTTTATGTACGAAAGTACATATTTTTAAAATTGATATAATCTGATTTAAAATTTAAATATTTTATTTACGTATTAACAAAGACACTGTACAACACATTTAAAGTAAAACTTACTTTTCTGTAGCCTATCTGGGGAAAATAAGTATTTATCGAGAAGAAAATAAAAACATAACACATCATTGTAAACCTATTATAGATTCCTTGGCCTCACTTGGAATCGAATATCGTATAAAAGATACGATTAATAATATAATTAGTTTGATTTTACTTATACATTGTTATTATTCCGATCAATTATACTTCTATTATACTATACAGCTATCAATATAGATATGTGATTAATTACGCATATATCTTTTATACAATGTAAGTAACTGTTGAATAAAACTGCAATGGATTCTAACACTTACGTGATCACTTAGTTATGAAACACAAATAATTCTGTATTGTTACGTTGAGATATTTTATACTGAACATATTATGGCATTATTTGTGTCACTCTGTTCAAAATTTAAACTAATAGCTGCCCACTATAAAATATTGTGGTCTACATCTAAATTGCCGATTAGTATAATAATATTAATTTAATTCGTGAATTTCGTAATATATAAATATATATATATATATTACTAGACTGTATTCAGATATTCTATTTTGAATTAAAACTATAACTGAAACGTATGAAACACCAAATAAAAAACCCGGAATAGTGAATATGCATATCAGTAGAATAAAATATCGGCAGGTAATGTTAACCGACGCAGACAGTCCACTTAGATAGAATCAAAAATTCAAACCAATCCTGCACTCTAGGCCACCAGTTGGATTCTAAACAAAAACCAACAATTTTTTTAGAAAAAAAAATAAAATCCTATTGAAATTATATTTAAAAAAAAACCAATAACATAAAATAAGTAACAAAGTATAAAAAAATATGTTGAATAAAAACAACACAAAGCCTTGAGCGTTATATAATTCAAATAGTATTATAATGTGTGTAATTACGACCGGTTTCGATTTAAAAAAAACACCATCAACAAATGCGAACAAATTTATAAATAAATACAAATTATACGACCCGGCGAAAATGCTCGTCAATTTCAGACTGAAAAACACGGAGAAATTATAATTGATTTTGTAGTTATAATATTTTCAATTTTAATTCAACACAAATATTTTTTTTCCCAACTTCGGTCAGAATCGTTTTTTTTTTTTTTTTGTTTGTTTTAGCTTTTGAAATACATATTGTATAATAGGTAAAAATAATTCTCATTGTAAGTTCTGCGGTAAACCATTATATCTATAATAAGGCAACAAAGAATTTATTCATAATAATAACAATATATCTGCAATTCCTCGGTTGGCTGGACAATGGGAGCCATCCAGTCTGGCCATATGTTATGTACGTGTGTATGTATAGGTTTTTGCGAATAAATAGTTATAACACTTAACTCTATACATTATACGATATAGGTACGCATGCAATTTTCGATATATTGTAAACACAACGCGACGATACGAGGACGCGTTCCGGCAAACCATATAACTTGCGTACACTATTATAAAAAATAATAAAAAAAAATTACAATGGAAATAAAATAATACACAAATCTGTGGGTCCGTTATCCCGGCACTAGTTTGACTCGAAAACTATTATGTTATTTAATTTATAGCGGTTTGTAACCGCGGAAAAAAAAACAAAAATTTTGTAACCATCCTAGACCGGCAGAAAATCGATTTTTTTTTATTTTTTATTTTTTTAGTGGTGGGGTAACGAACGTCACAAGTCTGCCGTTGTTGCCGAACAACGGACACGATTGCCTCGACGGTACCTATGCGATTTCCGAACAGTACGTCGTGATAAACGCAACTAACCTGGACGATTCGAATAATCGGTTTTCGCGAACAAAGATATTTTAATAAATTCAAAATAACTACCTAATCGTTTTGAATAAACTCAATAATAGAGGTAATCATTTATAGTCTGCTAAAAGACTAAGTATACAACCGTTGGTGAACTATTGCGGATTTCGTTGTTTTAAGGTAAGAACATTACAGCGGTATTATAGAAAAAAATACAAATTAATGGTTAATTTATTACGTGTGTTAAGTTTGTCATCTCGACCGTTAAAACTGTGAAATTATTACGGCTAAAATACTTACTAATATTGTGCATTTAAAATATCATACAAATTAGAGAAATACGCATCGAATTTCATTAAATTACAAATACATAGTAATAGGTACATTAAATTATTTCAGATATCTAAACTACTGGAATAATTGGAAACTTTTTTTTGTTTTTTTTTTTTTCTATGTTAAGATATCGATAATATTGCCTAAATTTAAATAAACCAAAAAAAAAACCAAACTGTTCACTAAATAGCGTATACGTAAAACATACAGGCAGTCACATCGAGTTTTTTTTAAACGATATACGATTCAATAGGTAATTTAAATAGTATAAATAACAAAATATTACATATGTACGTAATTTATTTAAGGTTAGAGTATAACGTCCGTTTAACAATGATCCACAAATCAAAAACACGTTATCCTTAAACAGTTACATGCGAATGTTATTACGGGGATCGCTAGTGATATTATTTGATCCTTGAACCACGGAACTGCAACAGAACCGAAGATCAGTACGCCGACGGCCACAGCCGTGTTAGTATAATCACATTTTATTTTTTCGCATGTCTATTATAATCGCATATGAAATAATAACATACCGGTGACGAATGAATTGGCAAACGCACGAGATCATCAAATTTTTCTCAATTAGCTTGGGTTATTGCATTTAGTTTAAGGTAAGGATATAAACATTTTAATTGTACTTATACGCTAACATTTTCAATTTAAACGCAAGTAAAACAATTTTGTTTCAAAAATATAAGGAAACACCGCGTAGCCTTTAAATAAATAAAAAAAAAATGTTGTCAAACAATAGAATACACCAGCCGTGTTAGGTTTAAGGTTTTTTTGTAATAAAAAAAAAAAAAATTATACTTTAGTGGCGTTTAATGCTGTAAGTATAATGAAATTAAAACAAACGTCTAGATTTGCATATTTAATATTTTAGTTGTTTTCTGGGTTACTTTGGCGACAAGGGAATAAAACACAAATAATGCCTTACACTTAATCAAACTCCGCTCAGAATCGTTTCTTGACTATAATGATTTATTGTTTCATTCGGTATATAAGCTAAATTACCCTATATTCTGTACATTCCAAACTACCTAACTACAAAAGTAGCCTACCCGTAGTGTGAAGCAAGTGCTGCTTTTTAATATTATCGATATCTAATTTAACATAATACATAATGTAAAAAATGTATAAATCAAATTTGTAATGTTTATATTATTTAAACCTCTATCGATACTCGATAAGCACGATTAGACAGGTACTTATATAATATCTAACAATTTTACCTATATAATATCTATAATTTATTTTTAAATGAAATATAACAAAATAAATAAATTCGCACCAATGTCTTGGTATATTTGTATGAGTATTTATTATTTTTATTGATGACTGATTTAAATATTCCCGGAGCTAAACAACATGTATATAAAAATAAGTCTATATGTATTCGATTATTTAATTTACCGGCATAAATTATTTATTTATAATTTATTTATATCGTGTCATTTACGTAAATAATATTTCTAAAATTCGTTTATGCAAGGGCATAAAAAACGGCAGGCAATTTATAGAAAAAAAAAAAACTAATAATTTGAAACGGGTTTTCGTAAAAAGACTAATTTCTCGAAATATTATAACAATTATATGGAGGGGGGGTAATTGTAAATTATAATAAACAATTCAAACATGGATGGCACTAGTTTTACCTAAGTTCTTAGGAAATAACACACGACTAGTAAAAATACTAAATGAACCAACGAATAGGTAGTACGTAAACAAAATTGTTGACGCTATGTCGTTATATTAAATTATAATTGTACCATAATTTTCACCTTGTGCAATAACCATATTGATGATGGCAAACATAATATAAGCACACTAACTAACGATAAATTTGTCAAATGTTTCCCTTAACACAGTAATCATTTTGTAACGAGCGACTCAGTAGTATAATCCAACTACTAACGATTGTTATTATAACAACTATTATTAAGATATAATATCTTTTTCAACGATATTTAATTGTTATAGGAACGTCCTCACGAACAAAATAATGTTTGGTGCTTAATAACAAACATTTATTACGACCAATTTTTTAAAAATGTTTCATCAATTCTATAAAATAGTGAACGTAATGAAATTTTAAACTGATTCTTTTAAATATACACAATATAGTTCCTTTTTTATGCGATTTATTCGTGGGACTTAATAAGAACATAATAACAAATATAATATAGATAATGAATGATAAATTCAGATTATTTTAAATTTCGAACAGATGGATTAATGGATCGTAATTAATGGTTTTACCTGGAAACTCGTGGAAATACTTTATAATCTATTAACATGCGGTAACCACACGTTTGTGTTCATATTATTCATAAATTCTCATATGTATGATTGCATTGTAGACTTATATTATAAGTTATTATAACCAAGTATAAAGTAAATGTCTGCAGTGTGTTATGTTCTGAACAGATCGAGGAAATTATACTCAAGGAGGTTTAGTTTATAATATTTCATTGTTTGGTTAAGTATAATTATAATAATTAGTAAGGGACGAACCCAGTTTAAAATAATGGAAGAGACGTACAAGATATTTTATTGTGTAACACGTGTGTTTAATTTTCTGACTTTTTCGACCAGATGATATCTTACTGCTATCAACTTCAGAAGTGATTCTGGTCTATCATTTTGTCTAGTTGGCGCACTTACGTATATGCATTTTATTACTTTCCCAGTACTTTTCCAAAAAAAAACATAAAGGAAAACAGGAAACTAATGTCTTATTAATTAATTAATTTGATTTGGTAAATTTGATTATTTATATAATATGGTGTTTTGCATTTTGTTTGTACGTATGCATAATTTTTTTGTTTCGGGTAGTGTATGAGGGAGGGCGCATGGTCAAAACAATAACATTCGTATCTGCTAAATAATTCTCCGCTCGTTTACGCATATTATAGTAACGGGCCATAATGACGTACTCAGTAGGAATAGACATATTACTATGTTAATTATGACGCATAAAATGTTTACTATTCAAATATACCGGCGTATTAAAATAAGATCGCACATCTAGGTTTTAAATCACGCAAACTGGCCGTATGAAAATTGGCTACGGACCTTCATGGTGAATCCATCCAATATAATCATATTGTTATTTTTATATATTCGTTCGACAAAACCTAATTAACTCATTTAATTAAAAACTAGTGTATGTATTGTGCTGTAGATTATAATCTTTAAATGTAAACAATTTTTACTTTTATTATGTTCGTATTATTTTTATTATTATACGATCAAATAATATGCGCAACAGAAATATGCTGTGAAGGGAGTTATTGTTAATACTGATGGAAATCTATCATCGTATTGTAATAAAAAACCTACGAATTATATTAGTTAAAAATATAAAATTAAATATACGATTATTTTTGTAATAAACACGGTGGGTCCGGAAATGGAATTAGTATTTTATTCTTACTTTTTAATCCGTAACAAATTATATTTCGAAATTAATCAATTCGCAAATATTCAAAACAATTAACATATCGGTGTTGGCGGGAATCGAATGTGTCTTGGTTTTGTGGGTTACAACTTATCACGGATCTTAAATTGATAACGTGCTATTTATTATTTTTTTTTTTTGATGAAGCGGAGTGACTTCATGACTTCGTAGTATCAGTATGGAAATCATAATTATATTTAATATTTGTAGTTATATTAATATTTCCCCAGGGTGGAATCCTCTCTCCAATCCTATACAACATTTATGCGTCTGATCAGCCTACCTCTCCAAACATAACCGTAGTTGAGTTTGCAGACGACAAGGCAATTTTTACGATTCATAGTGAGCCACTTACTGTCTCTTTAAATCTCTAAAATCACTTGGATCTCATGTCGGCACGGTATAAAAAATGGCGCTTCAAAGTCGACCAATCAAAATCCACACATACCACATTTACTCTTCGTATCTCTCCCTGTCCAGAAGTAGTCCTAGACAATGTGCAAATCCCCTCATGCCGAACCGTAAAATACCTGGGTCGAGTAATAGACCGCCACCTTACCTGGTCACACCATATTAGAACCAAGAGACTAGCTTTAAATGCACGTCTTCGAATGCTAAAAACACCGATCTCCAATTAACACACTAAACTAAGAACGAAACTTCTTATACATGAATCCCTAATCAAGCCTATGTGGACATATGATCTTCAATTATGGGATAACGCTAAAAGGTCTAATGTTAACAAAACTCAAACATTCCAAAATATTACTTTTCTCAAAATCGTAAACGCTCCTCCATTTATGTCCGACCAAACGCTCCATTCAGACTTAGGAATTAAAACTGTATACGAAGAAACGATAATATATTATTAAAGATTCCATTGCAGATTCCCTTCACATTCCAACCCTCTCATTTCAAATTGAGGATCACTAACTATTAACTTGGGGACCTCCAGAGACGGCTTAAAAGGTCTTGGCGCCGTGATCTTCTAAATGAATAGGTAATAAAATTTAAATAACAAAATAGGAAGTTCCACCATTGGGCAGTTATATTGTCCATCAAATTATTCACTCTGTATATCAAATATGCTTATTGTGCCCGAGAGCCATAGATTATATATATATAAAATAAAAGGAAAAAAAAAAATATTAATATTTATCAACTGTATTTAATTTAAATATATTATTATTATTATTGTAGCGCTTGGAACGTATACAGCAGACAACATTAAACATAAATATAAAATATAACTTCCTGTATTTATAAATCATTTTATACACATCACGCGAAATATTGTTATAATTTAATAGTATTTGATTTTATTACTTAATTTTTAACGAAAAACATAGATACAAAAAAAAGAGACTTCGACGTGCGGTCATTTAATTAACTTAATTTTTTAAGTAATTTACGCAATAATATCGATCTTGTAAACATTTTTTTTTTATCATTGTTTATTTAACGAAATCATTTTTAAACGTAATATTTATATGTGTAAACGTCTATACAATATAGCTACTTAGTATTTATCAAATATAATTTTTATCTTTATTAAACTAATAATTACGTATTATTTTTAATTATTTTTTTTTAAAACCTTTTATATCACTATACAAATATAAATTTAACATCGTAAGTACGCAGACATATTTATGAAATTTATATAATGTCTTTAGTATTTATATATTACACAATTTAATGCTATATAATACATTGAAGTTTGTTGATTATTTTTTTCATATTAACCTTACTACGTAAAAGTACATAGATTTATTTATAAAATATATTTAATTGTTCAATTATTTAATTACAGGTAAACATGTAGATTAGTTTGGCAGGTTAGGTTAGGTTAGGTAAAATATCAATATATTATTTTTCATATGTACATTATGTAAACCTTACAGGCTCTGGTCTGCAGGTGTTTAATTATTTTTCCATTATGCGTTTCATAAAATTTTTTTCCATTTAAAACTAATTGTATATCATTATTTATTTGTATTTAAATATTATTTATTATTTTCCGCGACTGTCATGGTCACTGGAAAAAAAAAACAATTTACAGACAGCAGTGGTCAGTATTTAAAGTATATATCAGTAGGTATGCCAATTGTTTTATAGCACCGCAGTATTACGATGTATATATTTTTTTTTTTTATAGGCATTATATTTTGCCATCCACATAGTCAGTCGTACGGTCCCATTAAAACCGCATTCCGTCTCAAAAGTTGGTTGTACTACAGATTACAATTAACATCTCACATCTGTGGATTATCGATCTCAGAATACGTATGTGTTTTTAATAACAAGTATTTCAATGGCAAACAGTATTTATTTTTTTTAAATTGCACACTCAATGCATTGGACTTGTAGATACTTTAGTGCGGTTATTAATTTTACTAAGATGCGTTTTTTCTCTCTGGAAAATCTTTTTCGGTTGATAAAAATGCTCAGACATTTTCACGCAGTACCTTAAAAAATGCAGAATTTTTGTCTAGCGATCACTTTAAATACTCGAAACATTTTTTGAAATTCTCAACGGTTCACCCCCTAGATCAGTGGTTCTCAACCTTTTTGGATTCATGTCACCCTCATCTACGATAACCCAACACTACGTCTCCCTAACATCAAAATAATAATAATATAAAATACAAGCCCTATACAGTACGCAGACAAATAATAACTACACATTTTATTTTTGCTTTACTGTTAAATAAACATTGAAATTAAATTAGAAAAAAAATAATTAAGATTATTGATAATATATAATAATTGAATAAACTATGAAATTTAAAAATTAATGAGAAGTTTGACTCTGATGATTTTTACATAGTTGTGGAATTCGAGGGTTGATGGTTGAAAGAGCGAGTCTCATATCGTCTTTTAGTGTGGTTTTTGTAAGTCTTTGACGTTTTTTGGTTTTAATATTCGTGAGCGCGCTGAATCCATGTTCACATAGCCAGGACGTTGAAAATTGAAGTAGCACATCAATAGCTTTTGTCGACAGTCGAGGGTATTCACTGTGGAGACTCACCCATAAACTGTTGAGCGAGACTTCTTTAAATTTTAGTTGGAGCGTACGGTCGTTCTTTAGTTCCACAGATTCCTGTTGTAATTCACAGTCATCTGTTTGCACCAAGGAAGTAAATGGGTTGCGAACCCAGTCATACTGTTCCACGTTCAAGTCTGGGAAATAATATTTTAATGACATTTGCAAGGCCTGCAAGTGACTTCTTATGGTTCCAAGAACTTCAGGATTGGAGTTTTCTTGACTTGTAAAAAATGATTTTTTTCAAAAAAATGTCTATATTTTTGAACTTTTTCCAAGATTTTCTTGTCACCCCGGTTGAGAACCACTGCCCTAGATCGTTGTCGTTAGTTTTTCTAGGAAATACTTTTACGTAAAATTGATCAAAATTGTTATAAATGACCCGAAGGTCTTTATAAATATGTTTGAAAATATATATCTTACATATGCACTAGTTGTTAATATATACTTTACACGTTAAGTGAAGTCACACTTCCTACGAAGTGGCTCCTGCCCTTAGTTTGAGTTCTTAAATTAGGTCGTATGCTAAGACGCGTATGTTTCGCACTTGGGCAAAACGCTTGAATTTTGTCTTTTAAAACTAGACCTGCATTATTAGATGGGCGGAATAAATTTACAACCGCTTTAATTGTTCCTATGCAATTTCGGATGGAAGATATTTTGCACGCGTGTGCAATGGCCAAATTAAAATTATGATTAGCGCAGTGGACATAAATAGCTTCCGGATATAATTCTCGAACTTTGGCAACACAGCCGTTGATTTTTCCGCTCATTGCACACACCCAATCATAGCCTAAACAATTTTTATATATGTAAAAAATAACCAATAAGCTTAACAGAAATGTGTACTTACATTAATATTGTTAATTATTAACCTCTCATATTAACCATTTAGTGTTACTGATTTAGTGGTCCGTGAGGTCCAATAGGTAGGCAACCGCTGATAAAGAGGAGGATTTTATTTATATCTGTATGTAACCATAAATCATTCCTAATGAAATACAATTTTGACCAAAGTTTAATCAGTTACTCCATTCATATGACATCATAACTTAATATCGTTTGGGACCTCGCATTTCTTTATATATTCTTTCTCGTGGTTGAATTACTTTCCACGGAGAAAGTGATGTCAAATTTTATGTTTTCTATAAATAATCTTTAGAAATAGTATTTCTGAAATACCAAACAAATATCATTTCGTTTTTTCTAGTACTTCACAATACTTCACATTTGTAATTTTCTATACATTTATGGATTCGTCATCAAGTGATGACGGTTATGATTATATTATTATTGGAGTTATAATGCTACTGAGACACGAATATTTCCATGACAGATCCAACCCGCTCGTCAGAGTATATGATCTATATTTTATACAACAATTCAGTTACCTAAATAATATCAAAATATTTTATAATCGGTCGAGTATCATTTACAAACTATTTTTTATGCAACCCAACCGTAACAACACATAATTGCAATACTATCGTGAACAAATTATAATGTTTAGATTTTGGTCAAGTGACCAAAAACTACTTCCTTCATTATGTCGCACAGGGCAAAAGTGAACAAATAATAACGGTAATGACTAATAATTTATACCCGAAGGATAAATATTCAATTCTAAAAATAAAAACAAAACGTACAATTTATCTGACTTGATGATAACTCATGTATTTTGAAAATATTATTATTTGCAACAAGAGACGTCCCAATAGAAATGATTAGTAAGGGGACCATGAAAAAAAAAAAAAAAAAACCATAAGTACATTACATTGATAATAATTAATAGGATGTGCTGTCGCCTATAATTCAATGACGTCAGCGTATTAATTCACTGTTGTCGTAAATACATGATACCATTTTTTCTATTTGATGTTGTTTACAATATTATAACTATTATTACGCAATTATGCGCGTATAAGCACCTCTATACATCAGAAATGTATGACGTATACTATTGTGATTTGTGAATATCTATAAAAATTTTGTAGCAAAGTCAACTATTAATAACCCGACTACTTAGCGCAAATGAGGCGCAGATAAATCATTTTGGGATATAATCACCATTGTGCCAAGACGACTGTAGAAAATAAAAAAAATAATACTTATTTATACAATTCGGCTAAGCTGAAGCCCAAAAATGAAAAAAAAAAAAAATAAACCATCATAGTATATTTCCTATTTTGTAATTTACTATTACAATTTTCGATTCTGAGCGTAGTAAGGATCATATTAGTTTCACCGTGTATGCTTTTTTTTTTCTGTATGCTAACGACTTTCCACCAGAAATCTGTTTTTTTGGTTTCTCGGGGAAGCTATTTTTTAACTTACATTAACACTTTGTTGGCGTGTCATAATTTTCATTATATTTTAGCGTTTTTTGAGTCTTTTATAACTTCTTAAATTTGTTTTCCTAGTAAAAACAATCGGATACACCCGCTCAACAATTATATACAAGGTTCGTCATAAATTTTACTAAATAGTAAAATAAAATAGTTGAGCGTCTTGTTCAAATGTATTTTTATAAGCGTTTATAAATTTATGATTAAATTCGATAAAATCAATTGTAATTTATCTTGTAAAGACAGATTAATTAAATTTATCAACAAATGTTTTTTTTTCCTTTTTTAATCGTTTTTCGTTTACAGTGATTTATCGTTGTATACATTGAATTACCTACTTTGTGTATCTTACCTACCCAACTTCCCACCTATAGCAATGGCCTACCCATGAACAGTACCATACCTCTTATATTAATAGTGTTATATACTTATAACAATGGTTTTTAAAATAGCATAAATTCTAAAGATGGAAGACATCAACCTTACCTATGGTGATACAGCTCATAGTAGCAACAGACAATTAGCAGTTGGAATAACGAATGCTTACAAAGCATACAGCTCAACGATTATTGTACTAAATGGATTCAACATGAATGTGGAAAAAGGGACAATGTATGTATTACATATTTTTTGTTATTATTTTACTTAGGTTTTCAATTGCCTATTATTTCCTATAAAATGATCTGATTATTTTTTATCTGCTTGTTTTAATAAATTAAAATGTAATATTGTTTATACTCAATAGATATGGTTTATTAGGACCAAGTGGATGTGGCAAAACAACATTGCTCTCTTGTATTATTGGTCGAAGTAGATTAGACGCTGGACACATTCAAGTTTCCGTAAGGAATATAAAAGACATTGGTTACATGCCACAAGTAATTATTACTTCAATAATTTTTAATCAAAATAATAATAACAATAAAATAGAAACAAATGTATTATGGATGCAAGTACAAGTCCATTAAATGTATAGTATATTTCAAATTTAAAAGTTAGTTATATGTTAAAAATATTCTAGCTAATACTATAAAAAGCATATACAAATATAGAACAAGAATGATTAATAATCTTATTTGAGAATATGAAGACGAAGAAAAGAATAAGTTACCTCCTAATTGGAGTTACTAGCCCTTCATATATTTTCTAAATCTACTTTCTCCCACCGATTTAATTATAATATAATTAAATGTAAAATAAAATTATGTTTTCATTAAGGAATTAGCACTTTACAATGAATTTAATGTACTGGAAACCCTCCATTATTTTGGGTCATTGTATGAGATGTCTTACGAAGATATTGTTTCTAAAGGAGACAAGTTGATACAAATTATGGAACTTCCGTCAGTTAAAGCTCAATTTGGTTCCCTGAGGTAAATTTGAAATATGTAATATGTAATGTCTAATAAATAATTGATAATGTATTGCAGCGGTGGGCAGCAAAGAAGGTTCTCATTATGTGCTGCACTTTTGCACGAACCCAGTTTGTTAATATTGGACGAGCCTACAGTTGGACTTGATCCAATAATTAGTGCAAGGTAATAGATTCAAATAAAATAATATTTAACTAAATTATAAATAATACTACAGATTGTTAAATAAACCCCTTTTTTTTAATTATATTTTATAGCATATGGGAATATTTAAAAGATTTAGCAAACTGCGGTAAAACAATAATTGTAACAACTCATTATATTGAAGAAGCTCGACTTGCTAATACGGTAAAACATTTTTGTATTTGGTATTTATCAACAACATTGACATAATTTTAATAATATTTCACTATCAATTGAATTCAGATAGGTTTAATGAGAAAAGGTATTTTGCTAGCTGAAGCTCCCCCAATAGAAATTATGGCTTCGTGCAATGCTGATACACTCGAGAGTGCATTTTTAATACTCAGTCAAAAACAAATTACAGTGAACACCGTAATAATATTAATAACACATTAATTTCCAGCGTATAATCATTGTACACTAAAATTTTATTATTATAATTAGGACGATTATAACACAAAATGTATTCATCCAACAACGACGACACTGGAAAAACCATCGGTTTTTGAGGTATCGCGTTTCAAAGCCCAATTGTTGAAACATTGGTATTGGAGCATCAGAAATTGGGAGTTAGTATTATTATACAAAATCATATAATTTTATGACAGTAAGTGAAATGTAATATGTAATCCAACACGAGAACGTTAAATACACAGAAAAATATACATATTTAATTAATTATTTTTACAGTAAATAATAGTAAAACTGATAAACTTATATTGTACGTGATATTCATCTTAATTTTAATTTTAAAATAATTTATTACTTGTGAGTATATATTTAAATATGACTTCGTTATTAATACACTGTAATTTTGTAATTCAGTCAAGTCTAATAAACATTTATAGTTTCGGCCTATGTCAGTAAATTATAAATATATATATATATATACACACATTATACAAGAGTGTTTAATTAAGTTCAGATTCGCATTGGAAATGTCAAATGATTAACAATATTGAATATAATACGGAAATACTATCAATCTGGAGATAAAAAAATCTAATATATTATATTTAGACTAATATTTATAATGTATTTGCTTTTAGAATTATCTTGTTCATTAATTTACTTCCGATTATGACATTGCTGATTTTTAATTCATCGATGGGACGAATACCGCCTTACCTTAAATTAGGAGTCATCAACAATGAAATTCCTTCGCATTGTTCATATCAACCATTTAATATATGCGATAACGAAATTCCATTGAGTTGCAAACTTATTAACGAGATTGGCAAAAATGGTTTAATTTTGGTAATTAATATATTATGTACAAAGTATAAAAAAAATGTAATCGCCCCAATAACAATATTTCTCCGGGTATGAACAGAGTTTAGTAATTTACCCGATCGGACATTTTTGAATTATGCTGAATTGCTGGCATTGACAATTGCGCCTATAACAAGCAAGTCAATTGTTGGCTGGACCGTATATAATACTAGATACTTTAGTGGTATATATAAATACACTATACAGTACTGGCTACATGTGACATCTAACCTAACCTACTAGCATCAGTACTATAAAACCAGCACTGACAGCAATAATGACTTATTTACAGGCCTATATAAATTACGAGTAATGGCTAACTCGTACCTAGCGTCGTATACTTATCATACGGTCATAGCGAATAGAAATTAGATTTTAAGAAACATCACGTAGGTAGACAGATCATAATCCGTTTTCAAAATTTAAATCCGTCAAATACAATTTCTACTGTTTTGTCTTGCTTTTAGGTCTAAATCGACTAAAATATACACAGTCTCCGAACCCCTCAAACGCATATAGTTATTATTGCTTAAAATTATATAATTTTTCACTATCAATGCGTGTAAAACATAATATTATTGGGTACATTTAAGATTTAACATTTTCAGAATTATTATAATGACTCGAAATTAGCAAAAGAAGACACAATGCGTGGTAATATTTGGGGTTTTATACAATTCAACAAAAATTTTACCGACATGATTAATATAAGGTTTGATGATCCAGTCGTTATGACTCCAGATGATATAAATGAATCTACAGCACTAATCGCATTGGATATGTCAGGTGATTTTAAAATTTAAATTAATTTCAAAAAACATTCGTATATATTTGCAATAATAAATATGTTTTTTTTATTTCAGACTATGTAGTCAGCAAACTAATCGAAGGAAAATTAATACTTAGTTACAGAAATCTTACAGCAAATTTTAAAAGTTGTAATAATACTGTAGTGACAACAATTAAAACATTACCATTTAAAGTATGAATATAACAGAAAATCAATTCTAATTTGTTTTACATAGTATTTTTTTATATATATATTTTTTTTTCATTGTTAATAAAGAACGAATATTAATGAAAAAATGCATGTTATTTTAGATGATGCAGCCAGTGTACGGGTCATACAACATAAATATCGCTTACTATGGGTCTGCAGCAATAATATCGATGTAAATTTATATTTTTCGTCAGTTAAATTTAACGATTTAGTTTTAATAATTTAATTGAAAATAATAACATAACACTTTTCAATCTATTCTATACATAATTTTCAAGACTAAAATTAAAACTAGATTAATTAAAATTGAATGCACAATACAAACTTGCCTCCATAGTACTTCCGATAAAAACAATCTAATTTAGTTTGAACATATTTGTCTCTATGACAAGATTACCATTAAAAAACTAAATGGTTTTCAAACCGGGTGCCGCGATGTTTTAAAGGTTTTTTTTTATATTTTTCATAGGTTTATCTAATTGTAATTAAATAGTGACCTAAAAAAAAAGTCTTAATAAGTTGTTCACGGCTGAGACTGTGCCGTGAAAATTTTGTGAAGAGCACAGTGGGCCGTGTTTAAAAAAAAAGACGTTATTTTAAAAATGTAGACTTTTTTTTTATATACTAGCTGTTATCCGCGACTTTGTCCACGTAGAATTTCATAATGTTAAGGGATGTATGAAAGGTAAATATTTTAGTGATTTAGATAAAATATGAGTATATACTCAACCAGTCAAGACAATAACTATTTTTCTTGGCTAACGTAAAACTTAGGCTTTCTTAGCGGTCGCCTACATTGTATGAGGGAACTTCTGCGCGAAATGTTCAGTTTCTATACCAAGCGGTTTGGGCTGTGCGTCGATACCTCAGTCAGTCAGTTTTTTTTTCTTTTGTATGTATATATAAAATAATAACAATACAAATATAAAAAGGTGAGAAATAAAAAAAATAATTAATAATTTTTGTTCCTAATAACACTAAGGGTCGCCTTAATAAAAAAAATGTATTAATTCTCATTAAAAATAATAATTTAGTTATAATGTTTATTTTATTTTTTAACACAATTTGTATATTATTTTTAAACTTTTTAAACTTGTTTAACACCCTAATTGAAATGTTATCTTATAAATGTGTTTTAGATTACAGTTTTATTCGACATTCACGTTTACATCGCTGTCGATTAATATGGACAGAAATAGTGGTTTAATCGAAAGGAGTCTTGCTTCAGGTCATTAAAAATGAAAATAATTAATTGTGTTCATAATATTTAACTTTTTTTATTTTATTTTTGATCAGGGCTCTCTTTTCTCGAGATTTTGGTCTCGCAATTATTGGTACAAATGATTTTAATACTCTATCAAATCGCGGCGAATTTCATATTACAATATGTTCTATTCCAACATCCATTTGTATGCAACACGTTTTGGCCTTTTGTCATTGTAACGTTACAAGGGCTGTGTGGGACATTTTTAGGTTAGTCAATTATTTGTAGATAAATAATCGCATTACAACACGCTATGTGGTATGGACATAATATTATTATTTGTTTATTATATTTACAAAAATATTCACTTGAAATTGGCTATGAATAAGTGAAATATTGGCGAGCTATAAATTGCTATATTGTTATGTATTCATATTAGTTATAATATCTGATCACAATCAGCTATACACTTCGATACCTATAGGTTATAATGTTATCTCTATCGTTATTTAAGGTTTTGCGACCAGTGTTACTTTCGACGAAAAACTGACTACGTTCATCGGAATAGGATTGGTTATGTCGCAAGTGTTCTTGGGCGGTACGTATTATCGAAATTAATTACAAATGCCACGAAAAAAAAAACACATTTTATTGGTTTTTTTTTTTTTTTAATTTACTTGTAGGTATTATGTGGCCGTTGGAAAGCATGCATTCGCTACTCAAAAACTTCACGGTTTTGTTACCTTTAACCTTGTCAATCGACGCACTTCGGTCAATGACCACGAGAAATTGGGAAATTTTTCATCCGACCATTATGCATGGGTTTATATCGATATTGTGTTGGATAATATTTGCAATTGTAATCACAATATTAAGTCTCAAATTCAATTCCGGCATCAAATCGAAAAAATAACTCGTGCAATTCGGCTCAGATTTAATGCAATTGTTAGATATTTTAAATGCTGAAAGTACTTATATTAAAATAAGCAAATGAAATATCGTTCTAGATTGTAAACATTGTCATTGTTTGCTACGAAAAAAAAAAGACTATAATGTAGCGTAAGTCAATTTTTTTTAATAATTTAAAAACTATGATATTATAATTGTAATAGTTATTAGTATTATTACATAATAATTAGCATATTATTGTCATAATTATTTATTAAGTTTATTTTCCAATGTTATAATAAAAACACGAAAAGTTATAAACTATTTTATTGTTAAAATTAATAACATTATCGTTTTAAATTTAACAAAAATTAATTAACTATAATTAACCAAGCTCATCCATTCAGAACCGCATTACATATGCTTCGCGATAATTTATATCATTTCGTTCAGGAACTAAATTAAACTAGGCAAGTATACCCCATTGTCCTACCATTCCAACTTTCCTTTAACACGAATACACAACAGTGGCCCATACACGAGCAGTACCTATCATGTTATTTTTGTAAATTATATTCCAGCTATTCTCCTCCTCGGTATGGTTTTATAGCCATACCGCATAGGTGGTGGTTCTGAAATAAAATCGAGGTCATTTTTACACTCTGAGAACATTATTCGCGGTTGTATAACAAAACAACAATTAATATCGTTTTCACGCAAAATTCGAAAATATTGCGCCATCGTCGACTTTCACTCGTAATTTTAGGTAGCCACTACAATATATAACTGCGCGTGCGTATATATGCGCATGGGTGATTTCTAAAGAAACGGCACTATAAAAAACGAACTCCGTAGACACAATTCGTCAGTCTGTCAGTTCTATACGGCCGATCGAAACACTTTGTGAAACGTTCATGTTCGGTTTTTCATATTTCACAATGATAATTAGTGTAAATTAAAGTGGCTTTAAATACATATTGAATTCTCTTTTTCACTTAAACATTTCGATTTATCATACCTATATACGTAGGTCTAAATGTCCCAACTTTTTCAACGCCACTGTGAATATCCGTATACCGGTTTGTATAAGTTGTACACCTACCTACGCACATATTGTATAATTTTTTTTTTTTTTTTTCCCCATGGCTTTATCGTTACGTATAGGTACCGGTGGCTTGCCTTGATAATATCCCGGAAGTCTGGTTAGACCGAACTTATTACATACCGTATTAATTCCCACTTGAATGCCGTCACATTTGAGTATTTATTTCGTACGATCGTACCTACGTCATTACCCGTTTGTATGCCCGCAGAAATGATTTACGATCTACAATGTGTTTGTTGAGGGTAGTTGCCATGAAAAATATAATGGAATCGGCGGATAGAAAACAAACCGATATTAATAATAATACTATAACGAAATTTGTACGGAAAAAAGGCTACACCGATTGCGTTGGTAGAAATATTTGATCGTAGGTGGGTAAGTAATTTTGAACTAATATGTGGGTACTGAACAGCAAACACTCATTATTTTATATTTAATTTGATTGTACCTTTAATTTGTACATGCTACATTTTTCTTTTCGACATTACCTACCTTAATAATTTTAATAAATAAAAATAATAAAACACCTAAATATATTTACATATATTTATGAAAAATTCAGTACTATTTCAATAGATAATCAAAATAATAATATTGCCAGTTTTTTTTTTTCTTCTATATTTTTCTTTCGAGTTTCAATTACTATAGATACCTATGACAATGTTTGTTTACAATCATAACTATATTTTAGTATCTACGTGTTTACAAAATGTAAATACGTAGATTATTAATTTTTAATTATTGAATGTATTATCAAAATGAAATTAATTAATTACTCATAAATTACCAATAATGTGTAGTATATTAATAATTTTCTATTTTGATTTTATTTTATTTTATTTGAACTGAGAAAAATGTATTGTACTGTCTTAATATTTTGCATGTTAAGTGCAATAAAAAATTCAGTTTGTAATTATTGTGAACCCGATAGCACAGGATTAAGTAATTGCCATGACGGTGGTTGCAACAATCCTAAATACACTAATGAAATTTGCATTTGCGACTTTTCTAAAAATATAATGAAGGGAATATACTGTGGCGTTTATGAAAATTATTGTCTAAGAAATCCATGTACTAACAACGAAGAGTGTATATCTGGTATAGGACACCATATATGTAAATGCAGTGAACAATTCCGTGGTATTAATTGTGAAATTCCCATTAAAAAAGGTATGTTTACTGATTATTAATTAAATGGACAATTTCTGAGTTTCATTACATCGTCTACTGCTGTTAGTTACCCATGCAATCCCCTTCCTTCCAATGATGATTTCTAATCTAGTTATAAGTTATTATATTATTAGTGTTTTAGATAGATACCTATGTACCATGTTGTCTTTATCAAACATAAAATATTTCTTCAATTGTAGTGCATATTATATTTGATATCATATTATTTTACTCTATCTAAATAAATAGCTTAAAAATAAAAACATAATTGTATGATAGATACAAAATGATGTATGATGTTTACATACATTTTCTAAAATTCGTTATTCTTTTAAGACGATAAATTTAAACATATAAGAAGACCATCAATATATTATCGAATAAAATCAACACAGGGAGAAGAATTGTATATATTGCTTGTATCAGATACATTCGGAGACAAAAAATATTATGTGACTATTGAATATATAGTTCAACAATTTAATTTTCGATTAGACGATTTAAAAAAAAAAATCAATGTACCGGATCTTGTCAAATTGTGTTCAGAAAAATTAAGTTCAAAAGATTTTACAGTTAATAAATGTAATGGGCCTGATAACGATGACTGTCAAGATATGTGCAATTTTATCCCAAAAATATACGGTAACGAAAATATCACAGCATTCTAACATCATACAATTATTATTATACATACGAAAGATGGTCAAACGGGAGGGGAGGTGAAGATGATATATCGGGGAATATATGGCCTTCAATATTTATAATATATATTATATTATCTATATATTTATGAAGAAAAAAAAGATGTAAATAATAATAATTGTTAAAATATCAGCGATCATCCCCCCTCCCCCACAAATGACTTAATCATTTGACCGCCACTGATACATACCTATTATATATCTACTTATCACTTAAAAATAAGTTTCATCAATGACACTTACAGGTAGTGATAGTGAAGTAGAATTTGCATTTATTGGTCCCTATTTCATTACAAAATCTAAATTTAGCAAAGAAAAACAAGATAATACAGAACTAATGGGAATTAAATATTACCTAGAATTTCAATTATATCCTATATATGAAGAATTTGTCGAATACAAATTCCGTTTTATTCACTTTGTTGGAGGTGATGAATTGTCACGTTGCTTACCTCTTATTGTGTTCGATAGTGATAAAGTCGAGTGAGTTTTTATTAAAAATAATAAATTAAAGTAGTTAATTTAATTTTTTACGTATCTAGATAATATTAAATAGATACGACTGTCATATTCTACCTAAAACAATTAAACAATTTGAGCATCGCCCGTTTTGTTTATAACTAATTTCAAAATTAAATTTTGTCTTTAAATATATTATTTATTATACATTATTAAATTATAATTGTATAATTTTTCATAATACAATAAATAAATAAAATTAAAGAGCCATCAACAATTCAATAAGCAACAGCCAAGTAAGAAGAAACCACCCAATATTGGTGAAAAGAAATGTACAATGGACACATAAAGTGACTGTATTTATAAATAACTATTTGTGTTCATTGCTAAATAGCACTGTACATTATACATTCGATTGGAAAATATTCAGTGCTAACAAACATATTTTTAACTACCAAAGTAAAACAATTATTCAAATATTTAATTAACATTTTAGCTTTGCTTCATAAAATAATACTTTTACTTATACGATAAAGATGAAAAGGGACTACCATACCTAGACGATTCAGTAATGCATGGCCATCCTTACCTGAAAATCGATAGTTACAAGTTGCCGATGGGTATTCATGCTATGTTCTTCAATGTAACCTCACATTATTCTACAAAAAACCAAAAATTATCCAACCTATTTGTAGTAAATATATTTGTTTGGTATTTCATTTCTAAATTTGAATGTAATCAAATAAATAAAGATATAATATTAGACGTTGGTAGAAACCCAATTAGACAGATTGATTGCAAAAATCGCAGGGCCATCTCCTCTGCGTATACAAGAAGATACATTTTTGACATTGGATGCGTCCAACTCATACAATCCTAATGAAAAAGACACTAAAAAAGATTTGTTGTTTACCTGGGAATGTAATATCATAGAAGATGAGAGTTGTACACAATTTACAACATCAGGTAATGTGGTAACGTATTACCGTATTTAAGGAGTTGCTATAGGCAATTTTTACAATATTTTCGTGAAAATTAAAATGTATCAACTCAAAAATATTCAACTTCCCGTGGCGTTATCATGATTATTTATTGTGTTATTATAAAATAAAATGAAATGTTTTCGGAAAACTGTATTGTGCTGGACAAGTTACCCTTTCCATGTTTATAGTAAAGATACCAACATTTCAGAACACACCGGGAAGAATTATATCTGTACGATAGCGTGTTTATATTTTAATAGCACTACTCAGTCAATAGAAAACCAAAATAACCGAATGTTTAATAGCAGATTAATTTAATTGTATTTATATTATCGAAATAATACGCACACTAAAGCGATGAAGTAGAAGAAAAACTCTTCTTTATGTGTGTTGTGAAAATTTGGTAATTATTCTGCTATAAATATGTCATCCCACACAAAACAGTTTTATAATCGAACTTTCTCTGAGTACTTGAAGATTACATTTTAATCTCTACGATAAAGTAATAATCAGGGCAATAATATGATGAATACTGTGATCTCGTAATAGTGAAATTACAGTGAAATCCTATGTTATTTATTTATTTTTTACATTTAGCTGGGTTATATTATCTTTCTGTTTTATAATATTATAACAACATGATTTTAAAATCGCATAGTATATGGTTTTTAATCGTTTTTTTAATTGCCAAAAATAAAGTTATGCAATATATTACGAAATATTTAATCGCTACATCAGGTTTATTATTTTTAATCGTTATTACAATATTAAAATATGTTATCTGTTGATATCACAGAACCAAAAATAACTCTAAACAAGAAATTGAATAAATTGTATGAATATATATTTACATTAACACTGAGTGTTAACGACAATTATATACAGTCTATTGGAAAACCAAAAGAAGGAATTGCAAAAATAACGGTCAAGCACACGAAGAAAAAACTAACTATCGAGTAATTGCATATATCCTTAATATTTTGTTTAATAGTTTATAAGAAATAAACTAGTATATCTAATAAAAGTAATAACTACTAGGGCTAGGAATCTATAGCATTTGCATATTTTATCTTAGTACTTCAGCACGTGGCTTATTAAAAACAAAGTTCGATTCATACACCGCATAGTTCAAATATAAAAATTGTTGATGAATTTGTTTTGCATTTTCTTATGATTTTCGTGAATTAGTGCACTTTTGATACATTAGTATCAGTTTATTAGCTTTTTTTAATACATTTTTTGTTAATTATATGCATATTCGACATTTTAAAATTATATAAACAAATATTTTTATTTACATTTCTTTCAACAAACTACAACTTACCCTATACAAACAGTTTTTTATTTATTGTTTCACATTAATATTAAATTGTATTTAGCTGTTATAAGAATTAATTTTTTTAAACATATGAAAATGTGAACATTAGTAAGTTATTTGTTTGGTATTAAAAATAATTGTCTACTAAATGTTTAGGTCGTTTTTTAATAATATTTTCATATTTAAAAAGCATTATTGGTGACATTTGAATGCGTTTTCTGTAGATTTTTAGCGCATCATTTCCCTAGCCTTAGTAATAATCGTAGACTAGACACAATTAGACGGAATATTCAGTATGATATCGCGTGCCCAATGGCCCGAGGACTTGAAAGTAGAAAATAAACTAGTCGGAGCGTTTTAATTGGCCGTCCTCGGGGCAGATTGTTGTGTTCTCTCTCACGCCTCAGTCGGTATATTTCTCTTAATCCGTTTGGCATGATCGTGCCAAACAAAGGCGTTCCCAGTCTTCGGGGCTAATGTTCCGTCTATGTATTAGGTATTAGTTTACGCTAATAACAATAATATATTTATAGCAGCGTTGAATTTTATTTAAAAAAAAAAAAAACCAGATAGGACACCCAGACTCACTTCCAATGCACGTAATAACAATAAATTAAGTAATTTTTTATTACAATATTGTAATATTATTTTCATATTTTAAACTCTGAGCATAGAATTTCTATTGTAGGTGCTTACGAAACTGCAAACCGTTAGCAAACCCATCTAGTGACATATATCTGGAGGCAAAGATAAATTTTATCGGCAATGAATTCAAATGGTATTACCAAGAGTTCAATGTTAATACAAACGATTTAGGTAGTCCAGCCGACAAAATATCACTGACGGACGTACCGGCTCGTATGCTTATTGTAAAAAAAAATATGCTACAGTATGGAAAAAAATACAGTTTTATTGTTACAAGTAAGTTTTTATAATTCCATCAAATTGGTTTTTACATAGTGTTGTATTGAACAAATTATTATTTTTTTAGATCCAAACTATAAATTGGTAATGAATATCACCGTAACGACCATTTCAAAACCAAAAGTCGGTAGTTGTACAATACTACCAAAATCTGGTATAGCAGGGCAAACATTGTTTACTATATCCTGTACAAATTTCAATGACGATAATAACACAGAAAATATTTTTGAATACTACCAAAAAAATAAAAATGACGAAACATCTATAGGTAAGCAATTAAATAACGTGTAATGAAAATTAAAGAATTATGTATAGCCCAATGTAATTATAATTTTAATTCCAATTGAAGGAGTATTATTAAAAAGAGGGAATGAAAATATGTCAAATATTAAATTAACTTCGTCCAAGTATTTAACGGTAAAAGCCATTAACAAACATGGAGCATCTGTACAAGTGAACTTGACTGCGGATGTAAATAATGCCTCTAATTATAACAAATATTATAGACATTTTTATTTTTTCTAGAATATTGTTAAAATATAACAAACTTCCTTTTATAATTATAGATAACAGAATGCAATATATATTCAATGAATAATTTGTTCAAAGAATTAAAAACCAATTCAATGAAAAATGATATTTCAAGTAATATTCAATAATATCGCTTAATTTAATTTAAATCACTGTTAATAAAATAAAATTGTATTTGTACGTTTTGATATTATTTATTTTATTTTGTTATATTTTAAGGAACTGTGTCTATAGTATCAATCCTGAGTGACCTACTTCATGATAATCATATTAATAAATTCAATACGTTGTTTAAAGTACTGTCTCAGGTATTATGAGATTTAGAAGATTTAATTTAAATTTCAAACGTCTCTTGTTTTAAACATGTTTAACTAATTATTAATACAAACTATGTAATTAATTTACAGATACCATTTAGCGATTATATTTTCGGTAATGTTCAATTTGTATTAATACTTCAGAAAGTTATAAAAGATTATAATGAAGTTACTAAAGGTAATATGGAAATTAATGGAGTTTTAAAAATATCAACACAACTGCTCAAGGTTTCTGATTCCTTACACGGATTTTTAAAAATATCTAATGAATATGATAAGATAGTCGAAACTGACAAAGTCGAACAAATAAAAGAGTAAATATTATAATGAAATTTAAAATAAAATTCGTTTAATTATGTGCCTATTTAAAATATTATAGAGTATTATTAAAAAACTTGGAGTTATTTCAAACTAATCAATATAACATTGCAAAACCAAAGAATCCTTCAGAACGTTTTTATTGGTCGTCAATTAACAACGTAAAGCTATTTATTTATTAATTTATCTTTTTTGTACTTGTTCAACGTTAACTGTTTTTAAATATTATTACATAGTTGAACATTATAACAGAGAACACTGAAAACATTCTAAAAATGTTTGGCAAATCAATTATTCTCGAACTGTTACCTTATGAAAGATCAATCGTTTGCAGAGAAGAGATTATGGATGGCAATGCATGCGTATGTCAATAGTCAAACTAAATGTATAAAATAGATCGAATAACATAAAATATTTGTTTACAGATTTTGTCACGTGATTGGATAAAAAACAGAACAAATAAAACTAAAGTTAATGAATTTTTGTATAATATCATTAATATAGATTTAGGTAAAGAACTTATATCAAACGGGGAGGAATGGGGAATAACGGTATGTTTACTGAAAAACAAACCATTTTCAAAAATGTTAAATGCAAAATGTTTGAAAGTTTAGATTTTTCATGTTGAGAATAATTTAATACAAAAGTTTGACGATAACGAGGTTCTCAACAACAATTATAAAATTGTATCAATTGACGTGTCACGTATTGATCAGTACAACCGAAGAGAATTAACTACGCACAATAAATTTAACAAATCTATTGATATACATTTCAAAATGAATAACACTAAAGCGAGAAACCCTAAGGACTATACGATTTGGGTTCCATCAAAAAATTGTAGTGATGCTGAATTTGATAAAACAATATTGGTGTACAGAATAGATATGATGAATATACAACAGATATTTGTTACGTTAAGCGGTTCAACTCACGATTTACGTGTATGTTTTTATAAAATAAAAATAAAAATCACGTTTTAACGAACATCGTTATTGAACCGTCTAGTGATGTTTACAGTTTGCATGGCTTAATGATAAAAGGCCAGATTTCAAAATAATGAATAACAACAAATATGCGATAAATATTAAGGCCGGTGTTAAATATGAGTTTACATTGAAAACCGTCAGTGAACATCAGAATAATATACATTATGTTGGTATATCAGCGAATATGGTAAAATTTTAATTTGAGGTTTCGTGTAATGTTTTGTTACTACCTACTAAACTTTAGTAAATAATATCTGAATGTGTTGTTCAATACATTTAGATAAATAAACTCGTTCATAATAAACATAAATCTTAAAATAAGTGTACGTTTTCTAGATTAATTTAGAAAATATCTTACAGCTAAGGCCTAATACGGTGGCGTGTGACACAGGGTCAAAGTGTTGCTGGGTATTGATAGGAGACAAATAATGTTTAACCATATACCGGTATAACAATACTTTAAGGGGTAGGTCATCTACAATTATTTGAGAAACACCAATTTTTTTTTTTAACCACGCCACTGGTTTAATATATTCGATCTAAAAGTTATACGGGTACAGTAGTTTATATTACCTATGCTAGATAGGTACCATACTAATATAACTTGCAAAATGTTCGATATTATAAAATATTGAATCTGACATTATTATAATCTATGTAAGATAAAAAGTCAAATATTCAATAATGTATTATATGACTATTTAATTTCTAACAATCAATAACTATGTGATGGTTTATTTTATTTATTTTAGGATCAAAGAAAAACTACTCAGATTTATATGTCTTATGTTAATTTTTCAATGGATTTGTTTAGTCCACAGTGTTTATTTTGGAATGGAATGAAATGGACACCAGAGGGAATAATTGTAAATATACTTAGTAAATAATAAGTTAATTGACAAATAAACTATAAGTACTTTTAAAATGTATAAATTGTAGGTTGGTATAACAACTAACGAATTTGATATTCACTGCGAAACTAATCACTTATCGTTGTTCGGTGGTTTAATGTTAACTTTACCGAATATAACAGACCCCGTTCAAGAGATTATTCATTATGGATCTATTTCAAATAATATGATTTGCATTATAATAGTCGCCATAGTGTTTATTACATATACAATATTACTCGTTTGGTCGATGTACCAGGACAAAAAAGACGTGTCGAGGGTAAAAATTGTATTTATTCTATTGCCCGCCCATCCGTATAATAATGTACATTGCAGTTGTTGTGAATAAAATTCGACCAATATCACATTACAGGGCGAAATCATAATTCTCCACGATAATTATCCAGGAGAAGATGAAGTATACTTGATAACGGTTTATACAGGAAACAGTCTTGAGGCTGGAACTACGGCTAACGTGTGCATACAGTTGTACGGGAATATGGGCTCTAGTCGAGTAAACTGTTGTTAATTCGAGAATATTATTGCCACTGAACTATACCTATTTGTTCCGCCCTTTTTTTTTTTTTTTACTGTATGTCGTTTTATGTGAAGTGTTTTACCTATATTATTCCTTCTAATAGGCGCATTGGTTGTATAATTATGACAGTGATGTTTTACAACGGTTCAACGATGATTGGTTTATCATTTTTACACCAAAGAGTTTGGGCGATTTACAGTATATTCGCATTTGGCATGATAATTATGGGAATAGACCCGATTGGTATTGTAAACGCGTCGAAGTTACTGATGTACGTGAAAAGAAAAAATGGAATTTCGTTGTGGATCGATGGTTTTCGCTTTCATCAACAATCGATAATATCGAACAAACTATTAAAGTCGGCAATCCTCAAGATCGGAAAAGACAAGTTGCAGATGATGTGGAATTAACTATACGCGAAGATCATCAATGGGCCAGCGTGTTTATACGGTAGACGACAATAAATATAAAAAAAAAAAATAGCTTTTTCTAACAAATAGGTACTTGATTTTAAATAATTCGACGATAATACGTCTTTATTCAATTGGTACCGGCTCGTTTTTTTTTTTTAATTTCTTACTTTTCTTGGTATAACAGATTAATTTCAACGATTTTAAAATAACATTATTTACGTAAGCAATTGAATACTATTTTAAATAGGATATATATTTTTAAATCCGCTAAATTCGATTTTAGTAAAATATTAATACTATTAAGCAATTATGATGACATGTCAAATAATATGAAACAAAAAAGATGGAATATTGATTATGTTGTTGAGCTTGACTTTGTGCACAATTTGTGTAATTTTATTATTTAAAACGTTATCATATATGGTTAGATTAACAATATAGACAGATATATTTAAAATATACAAAAACAAAAAAAACAAATATATATTATTTCTATACAAATATAATAAAATATTTAAACTAATTTTGTTTAGACATCCAAGATCTTTAATAACAAGGAGTCAACGATTGAGCAAAATAATGTGCATATTACTCAGCGCAATGTTAATAAGTTTAATATTTTACGAATTTAACGAAAGTAATTTATTAAAAAAAATAAAAAAAAATGTAAATTTGTATTTTCTAATAAGATTACAATTAATTTTATACAGCCGATGAAGAACAATTTTTAACATTTGAAATCACTCTTAAACAAGTTTCTATTTCTATACAAAGCAGCATAATACAAATGATAATGACGTTTGGCATTTCATACTGTTTTAAGTAATTATATACGATATTAATAGTATTTAGAGCTGTATAACAATATAAATGCGTGTATATTTTTTCGAGAAATACTTAACATTTAATTATTACTACTCACTATCAGTTCCTACGAAATACAATACTCGTTACAAGTCCAAATCTATAAAAGTCCCCCCCCCCTACACGATAAGTCTTTATCCGTCGGATTTTTATAAATAAAATTCGCGTATTATATAAGTGCCTGTATAATTTGATCTGAGGTTAAACAGGAACATCCTTTGATTTTCACATTAATCGACTACCACTGTTGTTGCACTGCCTTATTAATTTATGACTAACTTAGATTATTAATTATAGAAATTTCATATATAAGTTTAATATTCCAATCCGATTTGTTTTCAGTAAAAGTGGAAATTTTCAAAAATATATTCTCGTTGAAGATCAAATAAAAGAACAAAATAATGTCGATGAGGCGAATAGTAACTATTACAGTGTTGAAATAATATTAAATTTAGTGCGTATAAAACTGCATGTACTTTATACAGAAATTTAATTTAGAGACTTGGTGGAGAAAGATTTTAGTTTTGTTTGTGAGAAAAAGATTATATTTCCCCGCTCAGACGGAAAAAAAATTTATAAAAAACACAAAAATTAATAGTTGGCTTATAACCGCATGGTAAATACCACGATATTATAACAGCCCTAGTATATTTTGGTTTACGCACAAATATTTTGTTAAATTACAGGACACTGTGCCTTTTCGTCTACGTGTCGTCGTCTGCTTTAATCATTGGCTACGGGTTAAAATTGGGACCGGTGAAGAGTTTGCATTGGTTAATGAGCATTATAATAACGATGTTACAAAATTCGTTTTTAATCGAACCCTTACTAATAATAATAACCAGCTGTGTTTTGTACAAGTTCAATCAAGTAATTATATAAAAACCAATGATGAATCCAAGATGTATTGATTACTTCGAAGTACACGGATTTTTTTTTTTTTTTTTTTGAGGAACAAAATATAATAACCATCTACCAAATAAAGTTGGCCAATTACCGTACGAATACCAAACACCAGTTACAAAATTTGGTATTAATTCAAACTATCCGAGAGAGTAGAAACAGATATGTGTATAATCCGTTGTCCCCAACGGACGCTCAGGTATTTATAACAATTTTTCCGATATCAAGTAAACCTAGAAAATATTAATATTATTGTTTTGTAAATACGTTTGCGATAAAACGAATGAGACCATTAATTAGTTATACTTTTACCTACGTGTGATAACACGTAGGTAAATATAAAAATATATTTTTTTTCAAATTAAATAATCACCGATTCACTATAATAATTAAGGTTTCGGGACTTGTTGCACTAAAAATGATCGAAATATGTAATCAAATCGTCAGCATGTACTTAAAAATATGCAGCTATATTTTATTTTATTTTTAAAAATATCCATAAAACATATTAAAACTTTAGAACAATATAAGTAGGTATATACAGTAAAAATAAAATAACCGAAATATGAAACTGAATTTTTTTTTTAATTGCAAACAATTCATGTTAATATTAAAAAATTTGATTTATTTATTTAAAAATTAAGACAATTTTTTTATTTAGTAATTTTTACCAGAATTAATTAAAGATTAGATATATTAATCGACGCATGACAGTAAAAAAAAAAAAATAATAAATAATGTTAACCTTTAAAATAAATTTACTTAACATAAAATGTAAATATGCTATAAATAACAATTGTATTGCCAAAATGTATAAAATATACGTTTTGCCTAAAAAAAACCGGCAAAATATGCAACTAAATTTGTTTGTTTTTCAGTCATGTCTTACAACAAATTTATATCTTACTTAGATTATTTTACATTCATTATTAAAAAATATGCAAATGCAACAAGTCCCGAAGCCTAATAATAATATGTACGAACATAGGCGCCAGGTTTTTAAAAGAAAAATCACGGGGGGCCTCATTATTTCAGACATTAATGTGCAGTTAAAATAATTATAGAAAGAAAAAAAAAAAGTCATTAAAAATCGATGTGGGCCGCCATTATATTCGGCCTTGGTTGTACTACAGTAACTTATGCTTGCCATAATATTTCTCTATTTTTATTTTCCTTAAATTGTCCGTTATACAATTACTATAATGTCTAAAATACATTCATATTTGTGGTCTTGCGAGTTATAATATTTTAATAAAATATTAAAAATAAAGGTAATATTTTTCGGAAGTACGAGGCACATATGAATGATTTTTTTTTTTTTAAATAAGAACCATGGGAGACTGAGCCCGTCTTATAAATCACGTGAATCTCCTTAGAGCCCCTCCCACACACATTCCTTCTCCCTTTACGTGGTGCTTATGTATACGAATTAAACCGTATCGGAAAATAGGTGTTGCAAACTAAACAAGTCGATAAAATGCGGCGTAAACGTTTCAAAGATAACGCGACGACTTGCCTGTTGACAATTTTAACATCGTTATGTTGTATTGGCGCGTTGTATTCGTTCAATAGTCCCAAGCACATTATCTATGCGAACAATATCAACAAACTATTCCTCAAGAATATACTGCAAAGAACTACAATGGATTTGGAAATGTAACTAGCAATCATGATTTATACAACAACAGGGGCGAACGTTGGAAAAAATTTCGACCGATGGCCATGGGGGGGGGGGGGTTGAAAAAAATGTAATGTGTTACATAGATTTTCACAATTTATTACTCATTGGGTACTATCGATCTATTTTATTTGTAAATCTCATGCGAAACTTTAAAATAACTATTCGATTCGTGTATTCTTTACATTTTTCCTGATATTTCAGGGCAGTTTGATTCCCCCCCCTCCATCGTTTGCTCCTGTACGATAAATACAGCTATACTTTTACGCTGTGGCAGCAGAGACGGATATTATTAATTTCGATTCAAATTCCGTTTTAGGTTAAAGAAGTTTTTAACCGAATCACTTATAGGCCCGTTACACATTAACGAATATTACAACGGAATACCAATAACCAACATGTCGGATACGTATCACAATGAGAGTATAAATATAATATAATTTCGTTATTGTTCACATTTAAGAGCACGCGCGATTTATCGTCTCGGTATAACTATAACGGGTAACGGATAGCGAAATTCAAATTAAAATTGTATCGTTTAAATGACTTAACATTTTTGTTTGAAAATATTTTACAAAAACTGCAATGTGCTTCCATCAAAAAATAAATAAATAAATAAAAAATACGTTTCTCTTTAATTTCGTTGTTTGTGTTTAAGCTCCCGAATTTCTATGTAACGTAATTTCGCAATGGTGTCCGTTTGTTAGACCGAGATAGTATCAAATCCTCTTGAGACATCGTAAACCAAGACGAATTATTTCAAAATATAAAAAAAATTGTATTTTAGTACAACACCCGAGAGGTTGGTATAATCTTTACAACAGTAAACTGGTAAACGGAGGTATCAGACTTACACAAAACCGTATCAGAGCGGATAACTGGGAAAATGACATTAGCCAATATAAAGAAGGTTGGATTGAAATTACTGAAATTAATAATATTACCGCTTGGGTGTATAGATCAATACCCGTGATAAAATATTTCGGCCTTTGTACGTATAACTTATTCGTTATAATGCATTGCCCGGTGCTTGGGCGAAACCTACGTCCTAGGCTCTAAATTTCAATAAAACTATTTTGATAATTTAGGGTTTCCTGGAACGCACAACTCGGGATTTATATTAGATCTTACCGGAGGACTGTCTGACTATAAACAAAAACTAAACACTTACCTGGCAAATGGATGGTTGGACAATCGAACAAGAAATTTAGTCATAGAGTTTCATACGTACACGCCTAATATCGATTGCATTACGGTGTTCAAAATACAATTCCAAACAACATCCGGATTATTATACACGGTGAACAATGCGGTAATACGAATTAAATGTATAATATTAATATCATAGTAAAAATTGAAAACCATTACCCAATACATAATGTGAGACATTTGTACTGTGAGATTTTAACACCCGTTTACGTAGTTAATACAAAAAAATTTAACTAAAAACTTAAAAATATTCGATACGTGCCAACAATAATTATAGTATATAATGTCTTGCTACATCGTTCTGTGTGTTTCGATTGAAATGTATGAAAATATTTGCAACACCCTTAGCCACCAATAACTAAAATATACAATACAATAATTAGGGGGTCGAATTTCCAAAAATCCCTCTTCTTGTTGCACGTTTACATTATATTGTGTATGACGAAACTCTGTGCAAAATATCAAGTTTATAGACCCGGTCGTTCTTGAGGTACCAGTATGGAGTCGGTGGTGTGTTTGGCTAGATTCGTAGAATAGTATGGTTTATTGGTGTGAAAAATTAAGAAGTGTGTAGATCCAGTTATTTAAAAAAAAAAAAAAGTCTTCCACAGTCTAAAACAGCTCTAGGCATTTATTGATGAAATAAGTTTGGTCAGTGGCGTAGCTACCGCAGGGGCAACAGAGGCAGTTGCCACGGGGCGTCAAATTTGTCGGAACACTTATATGTGTGATAGGGGCACTAGTGATTGTTAAGTATTTAGTTAGCAAATTATGGTTGAAATTTAATCACTATAAACGTATATGTGAAACAGGCATAATAGCTAGTTGTTGTTCACGACGATTTAATTAGGACCTAACCTATAATGTAATTTTTGTAATTAATGTAATTATAATAAATATTTGGCAAATTTATGTACTAGTTTATGTACCTATGTACTTGTACGATGGAAATGTGAAATTATCCAATTTAAGATTAAAACGTACATTTTATATTATAGGGGCGAAAAAATATTTTTCCTTAGAGCGCTTTAATGTGTAGCTACGCCGCTGAGTTTGGTATAATGGCGTACGCCAATATCAATAACAATAACCCATTGCCAGCTAACTAACTATATGTACTCTTTTTTCCGTTTTACTCTACGGAAACGTCATACAATTGATTAAATTCATGACCAATTGCGCAGATCTATTCGGTGCCGTCGAGTTCGGTGTTCGTCTCGTGGTACACGTTCGTGTTCACTTTGGTTTTTATGATTGCGTTCGCGGGGACGGCTGTACGGCTTGTGGGCTCGGTATCGTTTATGCTGTTCAACTACGACGCTGGCGAACGCTTTTGGACAGCCTACGAATGCGCCCTGCTCGCGGTCGTCCTGTGCGCGACGTTCGCGGTGGCTGGCCGTTGGCGCCTGATGGAACTAGCCGTCGAACAGTACGAACAGTTAAAAGAAACGGCGTACGTGGCCAGCGTGACGGACATGTGCCGCGCGCACGAGCACGTCGCCGCGCTCGTAGCCTTGGTCGGGGCTATGGGGTTGTTCCGGGTGTTCCGGCTGGTTGCTTACCGCAAACGCGTTTCGCACGCCGACCGGACGTGGCGCTCGGCCGGCGGTCCCGTGGCCGCGGTCGCGGCGTACGCGTTCATCATCACGTTCGGCACGTGGTACTGCACGGCCCGGGTCGCCGACGGCCAGGGATTATTCAACGTCTTGGTCTTTGGACGGCACGCGTTCGACCTCAGTTTACCGCAGAATTCGGCGTACACCATCGTCACTATAATAACGGTTATGGTGTTTTTGTTCTTCAACGCCGCCGCCATCTCGATTATCACCAAGTACTACGTCGTCTCGAAAACCGTCTCGGGCTGACAGTCATATTTCGAGTAAAAACATTATTATTATTATTATTATTCGTGCTGCCACATGATTTTGTGTTGTGTGTGTGTGTGTGTGTATCGTGTTCGTGTTGACCGACTAACCACATAAGTTTTGTAATTGTACTTGAAATTTGTATCTGTAATTGTATTTCATATCAAAAATTAATATCTGCACAAGTTTTTTGTTGCGTTTTTTTCATTTACGATGATATTGATACTTGAAATTTGCAATAAAATTTGTTTTCAGTTGATTGATTCCGAATGGGACAGCATCCAGCAAAGAATTAATTTAAAGCGATGGTATACAAGGCAAACATGTTGGGAAGAAACCAGTCTCCTTTTCGATGATGTTTTACATATTGGTCAACTTAAAATGTTATTGAGTGTAAATGCACGCGGCTTAAATTTCCTTCCTTGTTTATTAATTGGACATTAAAATAAAATGTAATGTTGGTTTATTTACTTTATTTATAATTTTAATGAAATTAGTTCCATTGTAATCTTGTTACAATTTAGTCGAATAACTGTATCGATATTTTATTGGACTTACGCCAGCGGTTTTCAACCAGTGCGTCGGTTATTATCAACGGAACCGCGTCCGCAGCAGAAAATAAAAATACGATTTTAATATGCACTTATCACAGCTTATTATTATTTACTTCCAAAATTACTTTCCCGGGGAACTTCAACAATAAAATTGGATTAAAGATCCTTTTACTACCGATCTATCGACTGAACTATAATAATAACTATATAATGAACTATATAATTTGTGAACAAGAACAGACTTATCTGTAACAAAATCCAAATGCGCATCATCATCATTATCTCAATTTTGGATAGCTATAAAGAATCAGTATCCGATCGTAGCCAATAAAGCTATAATGGACTTTGATTCCTTTTGCTTCTTCCTACTTGTGTGAAACGAGTTTTACTGCCTTGGCAGTTATTAAAACAAAACATAGATCAAGACTGAATACTGAAAGGGAAATGAAAATTGCGATTTCAACATTCACGCCACAATTCGATCATTGTATGCACCAAAAACAAGCCCAGCCGCCCCATTAATTATTTAATTGTAATAAAATAAAACCTCAAAAGCAAAATAAAATTTAAATAAAAAATGAAAATGAAACTTATTATTAATATTAATTATTATGTGTTTAATTCGTCATTAAATAAAGTCGGTTTAAATAATGTAAATTTGTTTATTTTATTATTAAGGTTATTCATATGGAAGCCGTTTTTTTTTTTTTCAAAATCAGAAAAGCTGTGGTCCCAAAAATGTTGTAAACTGACCTTCGTCATTAAACTCAACTTGTATTATTAGTCTATTGTTGTTTATTTTTACTAATATCATAAATAGCGCATTTCCTTCCATTGGAGAGTCTAACCTAACCCTCGCACACTACTACTGTGTGTGTCGTGAATTTTCGGAGTTATTCGATAATATATTTTCAGTTAAAAATAATCGTGGAGAGCCGAAATTTTCACAGAACATTAATATTAGCTCTTTCTAGAAAAATGAAAAAATGTTCAAAACATTCTAGCGATTTTTGAGCTACTTATAGATATTCGAAATAATCTAGTATTTTTAGTTTTAATTTAGTCTTATGTGGATGAAATTGGTTTGGCCTAGCAAAAATGTGTGAACATTACGAGATACGTGCATCACTGGTCTTACTTTTAATGGTGAAAAAGAAAACATTTAAACGTTTTTTGTTTTTCTATAAACGTTTTAATTTTACATGCTGATGGAAATCATAAAAAATTATGGCATTTCGAAACATGATATCGCGATACCAAGATTCGGCGACGGATATTATATTATAATCATTTATTGTTATTATCATTATGTTGTGTCTCTTTCAAAACTCAAAAGCCCGAGGGCACCTTGGCACCTATGTCCATTTTTATAATTATTATTATTATTATTATTATTTTATTACTTTTAAAGCAAATGCTCAAATGGGCAGTGAAATCTATGCCCATTAATTTCGAAAATAATTATTCTGTGTCACTTTTAAAACTCAAAAGCCCAAATTTGTACGAAGATGACACTGACAAACGGCTTTGAATTGTTTAATGTCCCGTGGTGGATGTTGTGTTATTTATTTACAGCAGTGGTTCCCAACTGATAGTTCGCGGACCACCAGTGGTCCGTGGATTCATCTCAAGTGGTCCGCGATGCTAAACAATTTTTTTCATGATTATCAATTTTTTAATTTAAATTTAAAAATAAAAAAAATTAACGAAATTGTATTTTACATTATTTACGGTTTAGTGTACGTAATTCATTATCCCCAACAACTGGTCAAAGAAGCGCGTGCTAATAAGTCACACGAATTAAAGATGTATTAATTTGAATTATTTTTTTTTACATTCAATAAAAATCAATTAATTCAAGTTTGTAAAATCTTATAACCGTGTTGATTAAATACCAAAATGCGAATTTCTATTACCTTTTTTTTTTTATTACTAAATTAGTCTGTTTTCAATAAATTAATTAATATAAACTGTATTTCTGATTTTATTATGCACATATAAATTATATATTATAAAAGTGTAATGAAATAGTGTTGAGTTGGGAACCACTGATTTACAGTGACGACGGCACGAAATTTGTTTGTGCGTACGCTGCGCTCAAGCAACACTTCAAAGAAGTTCACGGAAAGAATTTCACCTCGATAAGGTTCTCGCTGAAAAAGGAATTCAATGGCATTTCATACCACCGTCGGCATCACATTTCGGAAGTTTATGGGAAGCAGCGGTCAAGTCAGAGCAAATGCATTTTTTAAAAGTCTATTAGGGAAGAATGTTTAGGGCAGTGGTCTTCAACCTTTTTGGACTCACGACCCACTTTTTTAGGCCTACATTTTTCGCGACCCACGTAAGCTTTGTAAAAAAGCTAAAATTGCTTAATGCTTTGCAGTACTATTATTAAAACTGAATGAATAAAAATTACATTTAATAGGTAGAATATTTAATTATTATTAATTGAAAATGTATAGAATTCATATGAAAATATAAAATAAAATGAAAATATGATACAAAAATTTTAATGTGAACTTTGTCCTGTCTTGAGTGTTTTCACATAATAAATTCCACCTTGGCTCGATTTGACTAAGCGCGATCCGTAAATCATCTTCAGTTTCAAGTCTATTTCTTTTTGACGTTTTCAAATTTGCCATAGTAGAAAACGTCTTTCCGCATAAATAAGTCGTTGGAAATATTAATAAAATTAAGATCGCTTGAGTTGCTAATTCTGCGTAATTTCCCGTGCATAAGTGTGCCCAAAATATTTCTAATGAAGTTTCACAAAACATTTGTTTCAATTTGTTATCACACGATAGCTCAATTAATTGATTTTCAATGTCAGTAGATATTTTTACTGTCATTATGTTTACTGCGAACGGTTGTTCAATCCACTCATAATTTACTCGAATATCCTCAGGACAATATTGATTAAATAATTTTTCGTCAAATGTTCGTTTACTAATTCGGAATATATAATAACATTAAATTATATAATATGGTTGATACATAATACAATATAATATACATTACATATACTACTATTTTTTAAACTGAATTTTCATTTATTAATTTTCTAAGTTTAATAATTAAAAAATTATTTTTTTTACCCTATATAATTTTATAAATTTAATTTTTATTTTAAAAAGAAGACTTATCGCGATCCAATTTAAAAACTTACGCGACCCGCCGGTTGAAGACCATTGGTTTAGGGCACACTTTGTTAGGTCGACTTTGTTATCGGTATATTAATTATTTTATTTGTGCGTGAAACATAACGCCTTACACTTGCTCTGCACATGGCTGTATTGATAAAACAATTGTGAAAAACATTGACCACCCCAAGCATATGGCGACTGGCGTCAAATGATAACGTCGGTTGGGCTATCTAGTATTCTATATCTATGACTTTATATTAATTATTATGATTTAATTCCGAATATTGTACAACCGCAAACGAAACTATCAATATTCATTTATTCGTTACTTCGTTACTTTAAACCAGTGTTTCCCAACCTTTTTACCACCACGGACCACTTCGACAATATTTTATAGGTCGCGGACCACCTTAATTTTACGAAAACTAGGAACACCTTTTTTTTTTTTTTGCTCATTAACAAGAAAACACAAAATTTATCGAAAAATGTTAATTTGTATTATTTTACTTTACATTCTATTACTATAATTCACTAATATATAATTATACTTAAATTTATTACTCTTATAAAAGTGGAAAATATTTATCGGTCTACAGCAGCAACAACGATAATATTATACGGTTCCTCAATAAGTCGTAATTTTTTTCACTATTTAAAAAAAAAAAAAAATAATTAATTTGTAATAGAAATCGAAGAAAATATCTATGGGACCGCGGACCACCGGTTGGAAAACACTGCTTTAAACGTTTGCTGCACTATTTGTTTCCAATAATCGTAAAAAAAAAAATAAAACCCTTTTACCCGTAATTCAAAACATTGTAAATTATAATATTCTTACTAGCATTTAATTATTTATAGAAATCTATAGAGACAATATACAACAAACGCCTAATTAACTTTACCAAAATAATTCATAATATTTAAATACATGGTGAATTTACGTCTGAGATACATAAATTATCCGTATTTTTATGGGATTTTTTCAACGCGATAACAACCCGGTATAATATTCAGAGATAAGAAAATAATCCAAAACTTAAGTGTACCAACTTCAATATGTGAAAATCTCATATATCATGCCCACCGTTGTGACATCAAACCTGAAATTCCCTAATTCGATTTTATTTATCTTCTAAATTCAAATATTATTGTGTAATATTAAACAAAACATTTATACCTAAACGGTGTGAAATAAGCTTATGACGTCAGAAATTAAGTTGTTTCTTGTAACGAAATACATAAAGTGTATATTTTGTATAATATATATGTTTAAATAACAGTTGATAAAAGATAAAAAGTCGTTGATAATAAATGATAATACTGTTGTCGGCGTAAATATTGTGATTTGTGCATTTTGCGTTTATACTTGTTTTTATAATACTTGGTGAATCTACTGCGGTTGCATATTTGTTTTTTTTTTTTTTTTGTCTGTATTTATTGACCGGATACCGCACGAATATTTACTTTAATTTGGCTCGTCTTGTTTTCCGAGCCATGTACGATGTTCACGTTCTATTCGTGGGCTACTGTCAGCCAACTGAAGGCGGCATAATGGCGAATTGTACGTGTACGTTGGTGAAAGGGCCGAAAAACATAATTGTCGACACTATGACGCCGTGGGACGGTAAACGATTAATAGAAGCGATTGAACAGCATGGCATCAGATGTGACGACATCGATTATGTAGTCAGCACACACGGCCACTCGGATCATACGGGTAACAACAATTTATTTTTGAACGCCAAACATCTGGTCGGCCGGTGCGTCAGTTACAAACAGATGTACTATGATGGCGGTGCGTTTTTTAACAGCGACGGTGTGTACGAAATCGATGAGAACATACGTATTGTCTCGACACCCGGGCACACGCTGACCGATGTGTCTGTTATCGTACAAACTGCCAAACAGTCTATTGTTGGGATTGTGGGCGATTTGTTTGAAAATGAAAACGATATAACCGATGAATCTATATGGTTAAGTGCCGGTAGTGAAGATCCAGATTCACAAAAGAAATATAGGCAAATTATTATGGAACAAGTAGATTGGATTATACCTGGCCACGGTGACATGTTTCCCACCAAAAAATACAAATGATAATTCTTACAATAAATTCCCCCAATTTTTATTTTTTTTTTTTATCAAATTAATTCATAATTGTTTTCAGTTATTATGATTATAAAATGTACAACGGATGTATTATATATATATAGTGTATAGTTTATTTAATGTCCATTAAACTGAAAGTTGTTTTAAACGAAGAATACAAATTATAGGCAGTAAACATCAATACTAATCAGTTATAGTAAGATTGGTACAGCAGATATTTGGTGAAAACATTGATAATACATATTAATTAAAATGTGCTTAAAATTATACTGTCTGTATTCATTTAAAAATTGTCTGTTACTTATTACATTTTAATGTAGGTATATTGTACACTAGACAAGGATTAGAGAATTTAAGAAATGCATTTATACATTTTAATATGATAAATGGGTAGTTAATAGTTAGTATAGGATTTCACTTTAATTAATAATTATTATGCAACGGCTAAATGTTTTAGTATTTTTTTGTTGTTTTCTTGAGTATTTCAGCCTTTGTGAGACATTGTGGACAACACTTTGGATAATTTTTCTCAGCTTTCAACGGCTGGCATGTTTGGTTTGGAAGACTACAACTAGTGCATGGTTTACATCTGAAATATATATGGGTATTATACAAAAATATAATACGTTACATTTATTTGTCTGGCATTTTTATCTGATTTAGTATGAACTTACACCATAGTTTTGATAATCGGAGATTTCGAATTCCCTTTCCTAAAACAATTTCGTTCTTCACATTTCCCTTCCGGATACCAAATGGAATCAACTTTGTAGAATGATTTGGTTTCTTCATCATAACATTTAGTCACTATAATATATATTTATTTTTTAGTAAGTAATATCATAGTTAATATAATATTTTATTTTATTATTTAAGTATTTATTTGAACTCTTATAGATTATAATTAATTATATATTATATTAATTACTAATATAGTATAATACTACAATGTATTCATATTTGTTATGAGTTTGTGTGATTTTTATTCTGCATATTTGTATTAATTTAATAACTATTGTACATTTTTTACTTTGATACTTATATATAAATAATATTTACAATTATATTATCTTTATTATAAAACAAAGTTTTAAACCAGAGTACTAAATTTTAAATTTTATACTTATTATGAATTGTACTCACTATATTGTCGGTACATACAATTAAATCAAAAACATAATTTTGTTATTGAAATAAAAATAATAATTTGGTTTAAATATCAATTCATTTAGAAAATAACTCGTTTAAATTGGATTTAAATTTTGCCTGTCCCTATGACGCACTAATAAAATGTTGTCTTTTGAATTAATAATAAAAGGTAGGTGCATACACATTCATTCATAAATTGCATTCTAAATTATGATGTTACATGATTTATTGTTGTATTGTTTCGCAGAGGATGGATATTAAATGCAAACTTATAATACGTGTATAATTTCATTGTGTACCTATTCTATAGAAATGTCTGTAATATTAACTTTGATAAAATAAAAATACTATATTATTAAATGTAGGGGTGGGCCATTTAAATCGTTCAACAATAATTACACGAGACGTGCACCCCCGACGAAGTACAAACAATTACGTATTTCGTTTAACTCACTCAGTTTAGACTCTTTATTATACTCTTCGTTTCCGGGTTTGTCGTGTTGCAGCAACGCGTTGTCCTTTGTGTAGTTTTCCGGAGCGGCCGCGGCCAGAGTGCACAATACGGTGAGTAACAAGACGAGGCACGATAATTTCGACATGATCGTGTTTCGTATGTTGAGTGTAAATGACAAATAGAAACGAAAGAAAGAAAAGAAACTGACCAGCAAGGTGGCGCGTACCAATACCTACGCTGCTTGTCTATGTTCACCTGCGAAGGACGTAACGGATTGCCGTAAACCAATATACGCGTAATTTTAAACACGGATACCCGCACCGCGATAACCTCGACGGACCTTTTGGTCTCGGGTCGTTGATAATATGAAAATTATTACAATAATATTACAATATTATACCCGGCCAACATCAATACTGTAATAATAATAGTAATTGTATTTGTATGCGTTAAAACAATAGCGTTTCGGTAAAGTATGGATTTGGACATTATTAAACGATTATTAAAAACAAAAGAAAAAAAAATGACTTCTTTTTTTTTTTTTTTTTTGCCACTATGGCGGACACCTCGCGTTAAATTTCCGTACAATTTAGCCAGGCCAGCAAAAAATGGCCATCCATATAAAAACGAAAATTTAAAATGGCTTTATGACGCCAATATAGGTGATATTTAAGGCACGCCACAATGTTTTGAAAATTACGTCCTACGTCTTATAATGGGCTAATTTATATCGAACAATCGTACGTTATTTCGTAAATATTCCCGGTTTCCTTCGACTATTATGAAAACTACAAGGAATATCAAAATAATATAACTTCGCGACGTACCAACTAGACCAGTGGTTCTTAATCTTTTTCAAATGACGGAACACTTAACATTTTATACGATTTTTGCGGAACACTGCCATAAAATAAAACAGTATTTATAATACATTAAACAATCGATGAGTACACAAGAATAAACCAATAAAACTACTTGAGATTCTACGCGGTTATACACGTCTTATAGTGTTGGGTTTTAGAAATCGATCAAAGCCGAAATGTTAAAATTAAAAATGTTGTTTATTTTATGGATTTTTCTCCACTGATTTTTACATTTTGGCGGAACACAAAATTCACGGAACACCGGGTTAGAGTCACTGATCTAGACATACGATTCGCTGTCGGAAAGACCTATGTGATAGGGACGATATTACCGGTTAAAATGTCGCGAACGGACAGAAAATGTTCAGAATGTAGAGAAAAAAAAATAAAATATATATATTTATATATATATATATACATTTTTGCAACGACATCGTTTTATTATTATTAATCGTACGGCTATATTTACACTGAATAAAATCGTTAGTATTTAGTTTTTTCGAACGGGCCGAGTTCGTTGATCCGCGACGACGCACGGAGGATCGGTTTTTACGGCGTGACCATAAAACGGCACCGGGCGCGTACTGCCAAACCCTATACCGTAGGGTTTGGCGCCAAATTTAACTGGGCCAACGGGACCGGCGTGTTTGCACACGGCGCCCCGGGACCGGGTAACTGTAAAACGGCCGAAAATAAAATCGTCGAACCGGTGTTACTTGTGCAGTTGTAGATGTTTTCGGCCGCAAGTCGTTTTGGCTAAATACGAGGTCCGTTCAAAAAGTACCTGGATTTTATGGTTAATAATTACAAAAACGTATTTAGACATTATTTAAAGATAAATCCTTCAAAATACTCTCCTCCGGACGATATGCAGTGATCCCGGCGATCTTGCCATTTTTCAAAAGTCTTTTGGAACCGTTCCAAAGTTAAAGCTATGATTTCTGTTGGTCTACATCTTGAAATCGTTGTCCATCAAGCGCAGATTTCAGTCTTGGGAAAAGAAAAATAAATCACATGGGGCCTGATCTGGAGAATAGGGAGAGTCCGCGGGACCACAGCGATTTTTTTTATCAGCCAAAAATTCACGAATCGACAGTGCTAAATGTGCCGGTGCGTTGTCATGGTAAACAATCGCGGAACGTATTTGGAAGCGCGAACATTCTCATCTGTACATTTTCCTGTAAAATTGCACGACAATACTCAATTGAGATTCCCTTTGTTAACTCACGAACGGTTAATCGGCGGCCATTTCGCAAATTGTCGCCACACCGTCGTTTCTGGATGACGTCGACGGTCTTTCAGAACGTGGATCGTCTTCAGTTGACCGCCGAACTGTCCTCGAAACGTTTAAAACACTCGAAAGTCACGGGACCACTTAATAAATCGTCCCCCAAAAGCGGTTTTAATCATTTCTAATAAACTGTCTGGATTTAACCACGTGTAATATTAAACTGAGATAAGATAGCTTACAATGGGTTTTGTTTAAAATATCCACTTTTTCGCGGGTTAATACATCCGTTTACGATTTGTAAACGTTATCGTGTGTAGATTAGCCGTAATAAAATTTGTCCTGGTACTTTTCGAACAGACCTCGTATACTCGTTCGGCCCGTTTCTTTGCGGGTCGGCTGCGGTAATGCCGTTCGGCCGTGAACACGGTTAGGCTGTTTTACGCCGTCCCCCTCGCCGGGACACTTGTAGGGTCTGGTAATACGCGCACCGGGTAAATATAATATACAAGAGACGAAAACGAATCGCTCTTGTCCATTTCCGACGGTCGCCTGAGCGGAGTAATTAAATTCGCGCGAGACTGCGAATGTTAAAATATAATACAATTTCCGTTACCGTCCATTAAAATTGACGACGACGGCACCGACTTCATTATAATCCCCCCCCCCCCCGGTTCGTTAATTCTTTTTTTTTTTTTATCCGACGTAATTTAGGTCATTTTTTTTTTTTAATTTTTTTTTTTTTAATTTGAATCGTGTACATAATAATGACCGTGTCGCCGCCGCGATTGGTGTAGGTATATATAATGTGGTTACACGCAGTATTATTAATCCGCCAGATATTCGTACGCGTCCCTAATTTTCAAAAATATTATCTACCCATAACGTTTACCCTTAACCTAAATGAGTTTTTTTTTTTACTTTCTTTCTTTCTTTCAAAGCGACTTCATTTATCATATATTTATTTATTCATAAAATATAATACAATAATGGGCGGCAGAAAGATACAAAAAAAAAAAAAAAAAATTGTAAACAATGATTTTTACGCGTGCTTATCTAATTAAGACTTAATAGAATATAGTATTTGGAATATGACCTTTTATTTGCAATATGAGATTTGAGATCGCATTTATATAGTTTAGAATACGAAAAAACTTAACGATGTGTTACATACAGAGCGTTTCAATGCACAACCGGGGTACTAAAAAAATAATATCTCGACAATGTAAAATTACACGTTTCCGAATGGACCCGTACCCATATAGATACTTATTAAATAGGCAACCTAAATGCTTATTAAACCGTGGTTACCTTACCGGCTATCGGTATTCGGTATTATTATTATAGAGTTCTCTGCATTCGTTTTAAATTTGGTTTTATTCATAACATTTAAATTTATTGAAGAAAACGACCATTATTAGCAACGGTCATAACAATTCGACTCGATTAGCCTCGATTCATTGATAATTTATAATTATGTAGGCAGTTACCTCTTGTATCGAAATATACAATACGAATTAAAATATTGTCTTTATTATATTATTCACATGATAATTATTTTTAGTAGATACAACATTTGAAACATCCTGTACATGCGTAATACACGCCCTTCTGCTGAAACTCGCAGATGTTTTAATCATTTTGAAGAACTCATATAATTAAAAAAAGAATCCACACACTGAACACACTCAGATTATGTCATTCGACGTTAAAAAGAGTCAGTGACGAACATGTGATTTCGGCATAGATTTTGTTCAGTTAAAGTTTATTAAATAAACATGGTTACTGCGGGATTTGTGTGCGTGTTAATGCTAATTGTTCTTTCCCACGGTTCTTTACATGATGATTCTAAATCCGAGGTAAGACTTAACATTTATTTTTTTTTTTTTTTTGGGGGGGGGGGAGGGGAAATAATACATTTTTATTTGCATTGTAGGATGTAAATACCTACACAGTTTGAAACGTTTGCATTCAAATAATGTAATATTTTTTCATAGTGGCTGTTATATCAACTACTTATTAATCTAAATATCTAATATGGCATAACTAAAATTAGAATATTCACTATTTTTCCGAAGATTATATTGTTAATTTATTTTGTGGCAATTTTATACAGCCGTTTTAACAACATTGACCATTTTTGGTTTAACCGTCGAACTTAACGTAGATTGTTTTGCAAAGTGCAACAAATTAAAATCATTTTTTTGGAGTTGAAAATAATAAAAAAAATACTTACTCAAAGTATACGACGAGTGCTCATCACCCTTTAATTCTATCGTATCCTAACTTAACTTACAAAAGTAACCTAACCTAACCTAACCTAAGTTTTTACACACTGAACAGACCGAGAAAGCTATTACAATGATGTATACTTTTATTTTATTTATTACTTGACAAAATACATTTTGGGCTATTCAGTTCACATTCTAAATAATAATTATGTTTAATGTTACGGTGGCTGCTAACTAAAAAAAAAAAAATTAACTATAATTACATTTATATTTTCAAGCACGAGTAGAAATGAATAACTTATTTTTTAATTATAGGTATCTAAGTATAATACAATGTATAATTTAATTATTAATTTGTACGTTTATTTAAAATAAGCATGATTATATAAACAATGATAATATTGTTTTCAGGATAATTCGAATGATGTAAAAAATGCCTTAAATGTTCAAATTATAGAATTCTTCGATCCAAATAAAGTAAGTATTTTTCTTATATAAACCTTTTTATTTTTATTTATTCAGATATTCATCTGGTTGAGATATATTTTTAATTATCTAGCCTTGCGTGCCAACTAGACTTCTACAAAAAGAAACTTTTAAACCATTTTTGAATCCATTTACTATTTTTTTTTTTTTATACAAGACGACAAGCCCCGAAGAAAACCGTCACGAGTGTGACGGACCACAGTTCACAAACTGTTAATCTAGCCATATAATATGAATCTAACCTAACTCAACCTACCTAATTATGTCAAACCACAAGGCTGGTCTAAGGGGTCCAGACCATCTCCGAAATGCCTTCAATGTTTTAAAAATTTTTAAAATAATTCTTTATTTTTACACTAACCAAAATATTTTCAATCATAAATGGTCTATTACCATTTGAATAGACCTACCCAACTATTTATCGTTTTATATTATTCTAAATGTCAAAACTTAAATCTAGTATTGACTAAAATTACAATATACATGTTTTGGACGCCTCCCCTGCCTCGAAAAAAATTTCACGGATTTATCTGACCAAATTATATCAGTACATTTAGAATAAAATAGAAAATGATCCACACCGTAACTAATTTTACTCGATTAAAATACAATACAATGCGTATTGTATTACATTTAATACTAATTTAAATTAAAATGATTTATTTAAAACAGTATATGATAAATGTATAATATCGAAAAATTCTTACAAACGTACGACATAACAAATTTACGTTCAGCAAAACCAATTTTGTGCTGCTAGTTTTAATATAACGGACATTTTGACCTATTATCGAACTTAGTAGTTAAAAACATCTACATTTGTACTTTGGATTTTTCGGTATTTTAATTTTTAGCGAGATACATAAGCAATTTTAAACCGTGATATATCACATTCTCTTATCCCCGATTGATGTTTAAAATACCGAATAAAAACAACCGCACAAACACAGATAATGTTCTTAACTTTACTATATAATAAAATCGATTGATTCACTCTAATGTTACACCCAACAGCACAAAATCGATTCTGCTGACCGCAAATTAGCTATATCTAAATGTCGTATGTATGTAAGACAGATACGTGTGTGTAACGTCCTTTTAACATTCTGCGACGACTCAGTTGTACAGATGTCTGCAAATCTGCAATCATGGAGTTGTTGATACATATATTATTATTACAATACGGGTAATGCAGACACCCGTCGTATCATAATACAAGTTAAATAGCCATAGATAATACAGATTCGATTTTACCTATTTACGTTTTTTTAAATTAGACATCAACAATACTATACCTACAAAAAATATGAATAGGTATTTATTTATTTTATTATGTATTTAGCGTACAATATCTTATTACGAATTCCATGTACAGTTGAGCGTTGAGTCTTGTGTAAAATTTGCAAAAAGCCTAAAAGAGCAAAAAAATTGTTCACAAAAAGAATAATTTCTCGAATGGCCTACCACATAATATATATATACACACATTTTTTACTAGTTTAAACAGTAGATTAGAGTAGTTTAAGATTTTGGCCCGGAATAATAACAATTTATACAAATTTCTCTGTAAATAAAAACTACTAAGTGCTTATATACTGTTTTACTTAAATTGGCTTTATCGTCAATTACTGAATAAATTTAAAATATTGGATAAGTGAAAAACGATGTCGTCTAAAATAAATAAACTACATTTACTTTATTAATTATTTAACATAACTTAAAATATCTAATTGTTTCAGAATATAGTAGCACATAAAAATGAAATTGATGGGGAATGTATTTTAAAACTAAAAAATGGCCATGCTGAAATATTAAATTTCAAAAATAACTATGATTCAAGTGTGGAATTATCTAACGATGAAGTAAAAATTTTGTTTTATTTTTAAATGATGCATGTGGTAAATAAACATTATATATATAATTTATGTATGCAGATGATTGAAATTATTGGTGAAAATATAAAAAACTTTTGCAAAGATACAGCCATTGTTTTTTCGAATAATGATCGACCGAATAGATCAAAACGATCAGTAGATAAAAAACGATATAAAGGTCAAACACAAACTCAGTTTGTAAGTTTTGGTTCAAAAAACTCTAGTCACGAAACGAAAAATGGATTAGCAGAAGCATTGTCACAACCCGATTTATCAAGGGCTACAGTTAGTAAGTGACTAATAATAAAAATTAATTTAATTATAATATTGTGTATCTACATCGATTATACAATAATGTATAACTACTTTTAGGTGGTTTAAATGGTATGGGACAGGCCCAAAGTCAATCGAGCTTTGGTGATTGTGATGATTGTTTAGGACAGGATTATCGAACGAATCCAACATATGCAGGAAATTTACAACCGGGAAACTTTCCGTTATTTCAACCTCAAAATCAGAATTTAAGACCATACGGTGGATTAGAAACAAATAGGCAATCCCCAGGCATACAATATGGGAGGAATAATATAGGACCGTCTTTTAATGGACAATATCCAAATACTTATCCAGGTTCAGGAATAAACAATCAAGTTCCTGGTAAACAGGATCAAGGATATGCCATCGGACCATCTGCCAATCAACAATATCCAAATACTTATCCTGGTTCAGGAATAAACAATAAAGTTCCTGGTAAACAAGATCAAGGATATGCCATCGGACCATCTGGCAATCAACAATATCCAAATACATATCCGGTAGCAGGAACAAACTATTTAACCCCAGGTAAACACGATCAAGGATATGGCATTGGACCATCTACCAATCAACAATATCCAAATACTTATCCAGGTTCAGGAATAAACAATAAAGTTCCTGGTAAACAAGATCAAGGATATGCCATCGGACCGTCTGCCAATCAACAATATCCAAATTCATATCCGGTAGCAGGAACAAACTATTTAACCCCAGGTAAAAACGATCAAGGATATGGCATTGGACCTTCGGCCGGTGGGCAATATCCAAACACATACCCAGTTTCAGGAACAAACAATTTAAGTCCAAATAAACAAGATCAAGAATATGGCATAGGATCGTCAGTTGGTAGGCAATATCCAGGTTCAATGACAAGTAATTTAGGCCCAGGTAAACATGATCAAGGATATGACATCGGGCCGTCTGTCAATCAACAATATCCAAATACATATCCGGTCTCAGGAACAAGTATTTTAACCCCGGGCAATCAAGATCAGGGATATGGCATAATACCCTCTACTGGTGGACAATATCCAGGTTCAGGATCAAGTAATATAGGCCCGGGTAAACAAGATCAAGGTGATAAAAGTTCTATAAATGTCCAATATCCTAATATACATTCAAGTTTAGGAAATAATAATCAATTTCCAGGAAATCTAGACCACGGATTTGGATATAATTCCGGTAATGAACAAATTCCGAATGTGGCAAACACTTATACTCCTGAAACCAAAAAACCTGAAAGTAGTGGTGTATATGATCAAAACACTTACGCTGTTAGCTCAAATCCATTCAATCCAAATAGTTGGAATAATAATCCATATAATTTACCTAACAATCAGCAAACATACCCTGACAGATCAAATATCCCAAGTTTTAATTCAGGTTCTAGTCAAGGAAATTTGGCACCACATAACATTCCTAACCATAATGTTGACAGACAGTATTCAATTAACAGTCCACAAGTTCCAGTTTCAACATTAATAGAACATCAAAATAGACCTACAAATTATTTACCAAGTGTAATAACTAATTATCCACATCAAAATATACACGGAGATCGAGATTCAACAAAACTAAATTTACCTTCTTTATGCAATTTCTTATATCAAACATGTCTTAATGCTGTATCCAACAATAAAAAACTAAATGAATTACAGACAACAAATTTACAAAATGTACCGACAATACAACCAAATAACATACAATATCCAAATGACGGAAAACTATTCCAAGGTATAAGAGTTCCTATTAATCAACAATCAGCTAGTTATCCTTTATATGACGGAAAAATAAATCCAAATCAAGTACGCCCTAATATTTATAGCCAATCTCAAGATTCTTTAGGATCTGGAGGGTCCAGTATTCAACAACCTGGTTATACTTCATCTGGCGGAAACGTAAATCCAAATCAAATTCAACCTCAGGGTACACTTGGTACAGGAGAATCTGGTGTTCAACAACCTGGTTATACTTCATCTGGTGGGAACGTAAATCCTAATCAAATTCAACCTCAGGGTATATTTGGTACAGGAGGATCTGGTGTTCAACAACCTGGTTATACTACATCTAGTGGGAACGTAAATCCTAATCAAATTCAACCTCAGGGTATATTTGGTACTGGAGGATCTGGTGTTCAACAACCTGGTTATACTACATCTAATGGAAACGTAAATCCTAATCAAATTCAACCTCAGGGTATATTTGGTACTGGAGGATCTGGTGTTCAACAACCTGGTTATACTACATCTGGTAAGAACGTAAATCCTAATCAAATTCAACCTCAGGGTACACTTGGTACAGGAGGCTCTGGTGTTCAACAACCTGGTTATACTTCATCTGGTGGGAACGTAAATCCTAATCAAATTCAACCTCAGGGTACACTTGGTACAGGAGGATCTGGTGTTCAACAACCGGGTTATACTACATTTGGTGGGAACGTAAATCCAAATCAAATTCAACCTCAGGGTACATTTGGTACAGGATCTGGTGTTCAACAACCGGGTTATACTACATCTAATGGAAACGTAAATCCTAATCAAATTCAACCTCAGGGTATATTTGGTACTGGAGGATCTAGTGTTCAACAACCTGGTTATACTTCATCTAATGGAAACGTAAATCCTAATCAAATTCAACCTCAGGGTATATTTGGTACTGGAGGATCTAGTGTTCAACAACCTGGTTATACTTCATCTGGTGGGAACGTAAATCCTAATCAAATTCAACCTCAGGGTACACTTGGTACAGGAGGATCTGGTGTTCAACAACCTGGTTATACTTCCTCTGGTGGGAACGTAAATCCAAATCAAATTCAACCTCAGGGTACATTTGGTACAGGATCTGGTGTTCAACAACCGGGTTATACTACATTTGGTGGAAACGTAAATCCAAATCAAATTCAACCTCAGGGTACATTTGGTACAGGAGGATCTGATGTTCAACAACCTGGTTATACTTCATCTGGTGGGAACGTAAATCCTAATCAAATTCAGCCTATTTATGGACAACCTCAAAATGCGATTGAATCTGGTACTCAGCCTGGCTATGGTCAATCTGGTGAACGAGTTAACCAAAATGGCCCATTAAGTGTTCAATCTCCTTTAGATGCAATAGTAGTATCTGGTAACTACCCGCAACCGTATGGTGATAATTATTATAGAGGTCAACAGTTTGGACCAACAGGAAATAATAATCCTTCATCTAATCCAATAATAGGTGGTCAGTTTGGAACAGATATATCTTCTGGAAATGTTGTGATACCTATAGATACAGAAGGAGGAGATACACAATCAATGACAAATGTAAATGTTGATGGTGAGGATACAAGTGCATCTGCTTCTGCTCAAGGAAAGTCGAAAACTGGAATGACTCAAACACAAGTGTCGGGATCATATTCAGGAACAGGGATGTTTTCGGCTCAAGCTCAAACAAGCGATAGTGATAAAGGAGCTCAAAGTCAAATTATAAGTAATACAAATGGTACAACAAGCACAGCTCAAGGAAAAGGGGGAAAGGGACAATCACAATCCCAAGTTGTCTACAATTCTGAAAGTGGCATTGCTTTAGGTGAAGCACAAAGTTCCGGAATTAATTATGGAACAAACACTCAACTACAAGCTGGTATAAAAGGAGGACTGGCTGATGCACAATCTACAGGTCCAGGTAGTACTTCTAGCCAAGCCCAAATAGGTTTCTTACCATATGAATCCAACAACAATACATATCAAAAATCAATATTCAAAGGCGGCGGAACAGCCTCATCTCAAGGTGGATCTTACAGTGGCCAATCTCAAAGTCAATTATTCGGTTCGTATAAGCATGGGATTTCATACAATGGTGCAGCTCAAGCGAGTTCTGGTAAAAAACTTCAAAATTTACCGAAACTAAATTTAGTTGACACAAAGTTAAAAATTGGGCAACTTGAAAAAACTAATAATGCGGTAAAAAATCAATCTCGCGAACCCAGCCCTCTACAATCCATTCCAAATATATTACAATACATAACTCCTAATGAAAGTAACATCAGCATTGACAAAACAGTACAAAATATTACTTCAACAGAGTTGCCAACTTCTGGTCCACCGCAAGAATCATCTAGAAATTTCGATATAGACTCTGAATACGAAGAAAATGATGAGTATGAAGACGAAAAAGATGAAATTATAAACACAAAATCTGTACAAACCAAAAAAGAAACAAGCCCTAAACAGGAACAAAATATTATTTTGAATTTGGGTAACAAACATGATGCGCAAATTACCCGTGATTCAGATAGCCAACTAAAAACCGGACAAGTGTTAGATGCTGGTCAAATTATACCAGGCACAAATGGATCTAAAATACCAGATGGATTTAGAGGAAGAGTTGCTTCAGTAGCTGGAGACCATACCGAAGCTAAAGCGATTCCAGGTGGACAAGCACAAACCCAAACTGTATTGTTAACTCCAGGTGCTGGTGGTTTAACTGTGGTAGACAAAACAAAGTTCAGGGCTTTATTAAGTAAAGAATCATATGTCAGTCCGTTAAGATCCTATAATGGTTTTCAAACAGATATGAATGGAGAAATGGGCAAATTTAAGTCTGATGATAAGAATGTTCAGTACTTCACTAAATCATCAACTTGTGGTTACTTTTCATTTTCATGTAACTATGTAAATGGAGGGAAAAGTGGAGCTAAGATATGCAAACCCAATCCACCACCTTTCCCATGCCAGAAGAGTAACTAACAAATTATAAGAAAAACATAAATATATATTTTTTTTAAAAACACTGATTTATTTTTTAGTTAACTCGAGTACAAAAATTATATACTAATTTAAATCTAACTTTGTACTATGAAATATTATAATTCTATTAAAATAACATTTATTATTTTATAAGCTAATTTGACTACATTTATTTGTGTTACATTTTATTATTGCTAGTTAAAAGAAAATGGTTAAATGCAATATATGTATATATTGCACAACAATGTGATTATTTAAAATTAAAAAAATAAACAATGAATTTGACAAGTATAAATAAGTAATAAATTAAATTAATAAATAATAACGCTTAAATTAAGTTAATGCATTTTGATTTTAGGGTAAATATCATAGAAAATGTATATAAAAAGAAAAATTATATAAAAAAAGAAAAGTAAAGGACATATCATAGAACTAGCATGTATGTATCTTTAGTATTTACTATTAACTATAATAATTGACAAAAATATATTACATTACATTATTATACATACAAGAAATAAGATCAATAGTTTTAGGAAATTATTTATGAATAAATTATATAACAGTGTAGTCAAATTTATTCACTAAAATTCAATCTTCATCACTGTAATTTGAATTATCTGAAGATAGTTGATTCGAAAAACGTGTTAATCTTAAAAAAAAAAATTATTAGCTGTAAACTATAAATGCTTTTTACCTAATAGTATATCATTCTTACTTCTGTGTGTCAAAAAGCAGCATCAAAAAAATATATATAAATATATGAATAAAGTTTATATGATGAACAAAATAAAAAGAATGCATGTTCAACATTTGTTTTGATGGTATGTATATGTATGTATGTATTATTATTATTATAATAAAGTAATGATTAATTATATATTATGACTATAGTCCGGATTTATATTCTCACCTAACTTATGATGCTAATATTCTCTAAAAAACCCTACAAATATTCTCCTTATATTATCTTAAAAGCTACATAAATATACAAAAATAATCAATGAACATCAATTTATGAAATTTTTTTTTTATTATTTATTTTTTTACAATATTCCTTAAATAATTAATTAAATGAGGCACTATAGTAACACTAAGATTATAAAACAACAATAAATATATTTATTAAAACATATAAAAATATTTCTTTGGTATATTTGAATTATAGTTGGCCCCCCCCCCAACAAGTCATACCCCCCTATGACTACGGCGACTTAATAGTACTATCACAGAGTGTATTTTATCAATCTATTTTAAATGATAAAAAAAAAAAAAAAATGATGACTCGAAGTGTTTTTTTTTTTTTGATATCTTAATATTAAAATAAAAATAAATTAGTATTTTTTTCTTGCAATTTACAAATTATTCCAAAATACGCTAAATATTTCCTAACCCATGAGATATTTTCAAATATGCAAAAAAAAAATTTTCCTGTGAACTCTATGTTGAATGAATCATCCACATATTTTACTCTCATAAGGCTGCATATACTCAGTAACAATATGTAAAAACATATAAATCCGGACTTTAATTATGACATTAATAAAAAATATAATAATAATTTTGAGTTTAGCTCTGTACTTATACTTAATATTTCCGACATTTTAGAAATTAACATTTGTACAAAAATAATTAACAATGATTCAAAGTATATTGTATGTAGTTGAATAATGAAAAAAATAGTGTATGATTAAACTTTTATTTAATTTTTAAGGTTTTATAATTTCAAAGCTGTTGATAATTGTAAAATGCAGAAGTATAATTTTGTTTACTTTGCAATCTATAAAAGTGATTTATGAAAATATGAATAAATTGCATACTAAATAATAGATAAAGCCCATTGTTATTGGATTATAAATGAGTGATTCATAACTAGTACACTAATAATCTAAAAATAATTGGACCTTGACCATTTAATATGAATAGGTATAGGTTACAAATAAACTATTATCATTATTATTATTATTAAAATAAATACTGTTTGTATTACTTATTATTACTTTCGTGAGTACTCACCTCATATTTTGATGTTTTAACTCGGCTTGTAGGCTATCTAATTGTTCTTGTAAATCTTCATTAACTCTTTGATGTTTTCTATTAACAATTTTACAAACATCAAAATCAATTTTAATTGTTTATACCTAATCACATTTAGCATATTAAATAAATAAATAAATAAATATGGGAACTTCTGTAAAACAATAAGGATATATTAGGTACAATGACTAGGTAGGCAGTGAATAAATTCATAAATTTATACTAAAACTCATAAATTCAATTATTTTACAATTTTTAAAAATGTCATATCAATAAATTTATTTTTTTAATATCATATTGCACATATAAAATATTTACTATATTTTAATCAAGATTTTAATTTGGCAATTAGTTTAAAAATATTTGATGTTATTAAGAAAAAAATGATTTTAAATATATTTTAGTAGGAATACCTATACAGTAAAACTTACTTTATAGTATTTAATGCATTATCATAATCTTCTTCAGTGGCCGCCAACTCTCGTTTCAGTTCTTCTACTCGATTTCTTAAACGTTTAACTTCACCCTCATATTGATCACCACGTCGCATTAAATGCGCTAACTCGGCACTTTGATCAGCAAAAATTTTCTTTTGTTTAGATAAAGTATGATTTATATTGGCTAACTCCTAAAAAAAATATTAATAAAATAGTTTTTATAATTGATTTAAAAACAAAATACTAACAATATTTTTATCAGCCAGCTCTTGTTGCAATAATCTAAATCTAATATCTGATGATGATTCGGGTTTATTTTGCTTCTGCAATTTTTCTAAAGTGTCATTCAACTCGGATTTTAATTGTTTATTGATTCTTTCTACATTCATCACTTCGCTTTCTAACTGTTCCCGCTTGCTCCATTCAATTTCGTTTTCAGACTGCAACTGTTCCAGCTAAAATTGATATTTATGAATGTTTATTTAAATTTGAAATGTGATTTTGACAATTCAACTTTAAACATTTTTATAATCACCTGTATTCTCAAATCTTCTAAACGTTTATTTGTTACAATGTGATTCTCCTGACAAGTTTGACATTCAGATTTAACACTATCCGTACCTGACAACTGACTATGTAAATTATTTAAATCTTGTTGAGTACTTTCTAATAAATTTTCCAAATTTTTCTCTAAGTTATCAACTACTTCGGTGGACATGGTTTTTACAGGAATTGGTGATTTGATGGGAGAAGTGGTTTGATTGAACATTTCAACTGCATGTTTAGGAACTGCTTCTTGTAAAACATATTCTTCGATACCAGAATCACTTACAATTGACGGCTGGGGTATAGATGAGGAACTACAACAAGTATCTGGCTCAGAAATTCCATTCTCTAGTGCGTCAACTAGTTGAGAATCCCATTGTCCTATTAAATAAATAATTTGGTATCATTTGGGATAGCAGACAAGCTCAAATAATATACCTGCATGTTTTAATAGAATCAAGTTGACTTTTTCTAGTTCCTTGCGCAAACATTCGTTCTGTTGTTCAAGGTTCTGTTTTTCTCTTTTTACACAACTGTTCTCTTTTAACACATGATCTAAATTGTCTTTCAGCATTTTAGATTCTTCTCGAGCTTTATTTCTCTCATTTCTTACCTAGGAATAAATATGTGATAAATAATATACTATAATCTCTTATATGATATTTACCTTGCTCCATTTTTCACGCCAATTAGCCGTACAATCGGACCACCAACGCATAGTCTTTTCCATTTGTGTTGCTCTTGCCCGGGCTTCATCGAGTTCACGCTGACGCATAGACTCTCTTGTATCCCAATCGGACGCTGTGGCTGAAGCGATGACACCACCAGTCTCGCTTGCAGCCATTTTAACAGCCTAAAAATAATTGTCGATTATTATAAACTAGCAGCGCACGTATAATATAATATAAGCGGGTAAATATTATAATAAAAACTTGCCATAATATAGATAACGACTTCTATAGACAACACACTTTGGGTTTAAAAATTGTAGATAATACTTAAAATGAACGCCATTAAATTTCATCAGACTGCAATATTATTAAACGAAAAACATGTAGCGATACAATTAAAATTCATTGAATTAGGTACTAATATTACTGACCATTGGTCCGCAATAGTCAATATTTCACATAGAGTATGATACTTCCAACAACCATGATAAGGTTTGAGACCATCGTCGTCATCGGGGCAACATTAACGCTGTGAACGAACAAAGTGGGATCGTACGCGGATCTGGTACTCTATCCATAGTTAAATAAAGAACTGTTTATAATCTATACGTGTTTACATAGACTTGTTATAGAGTTCTGTAATTAACGCGGTTTAAAATATACCGTTACACAACTGATAGATAGCGTCCCGATCGGTGTGACTTGGTCGCGGTTATGGACACTAATAGTGTATCTACCGCGTACTAATATATATCTGTACAGTCCGTGGTATCTGCAACCGTGGGCCCGTACCTCAAGGGTCCACCATAGATAAAAGATTAGAGGCGCCATCTGGCCCACAGTGTATATCGGGCGAGTCCAACAGTAGATATAATATCTTAAAGAATAATATCCTACAACCCGTAGGGCACTCGTAATGTACTCGTGTTTTATACACTCCGTAGGTGCCGTGCATATGTTGCACAGTCGAAATTTGTTACATCGGCATATTGTACGGCCGGAGAAAAGTTGTAATTCGCATAGGTAATAAATGGCACAGACGGAAATATGAATTTGCATGTACATTTATTGGCCGGTTAAAAAAAAATACTGAAATGCGTTTTTTATGACCCGATGAGTTCGTATAGAGACATTGTATTTTGCGTATTTTCGCATTTAGGATTTGTCGCATATATTTTAGAGTTTGTGCGGTTTTAGAGCATATTGCAAGGATTTGATAATGTTTGGGATTTCGTAAATTATTAAGATATTTTCAACTGGATAAATCAAATAAGTTGTCATGAGTTAATCAATTTATTAATAAATCGATAAGGTTAAATTATCGTATGAAAATATGACATAATATAATACCTAGACGTTATTATTATTATATAATGTATATTTTATCGTACTTATGAACGACTTTGATTTTATTCCTGTAATCACTTCAGTCGTGATCTATACTCGTGCGTTACGTTAAATCGATCGATTTTACTATTTTAGTATTATTTTTATTATAATTTTTATTTTTTTTTTTTTTCTGTAAAATGCCGAGAGTGATAACTTCAAACACTAATCGTATTAAAAGTTGCATATCCGAACGTGGTGTAAATGTCTTTTCCGCGGATGAGATTATATTATTATTCTGTAAAATATGCCAAGTGATGAATTTACGTGTGAAAAACGATTTACAGTTTTACGACATAGTAAAACGGGTAAACGTATACCGTGGTATTGAACGAGGCCGGCCAACAATAAATGGCCCAACAATTTTTACCTATAACAACAAAACTTAATAAAGATTCGTGCAAAGCTTTGTTAGCACCCAATATACCTATAAATATATTACATAATACCCATTTTCGTTCAATTTTTGGGAAAGTTTACTCATAAAGACATTCAAACAGTAGTTGTATGAAGAAGTACGTATATCACCGATTGCTACGATGAGACAATGGATACCGTTAAAATGTATTTTTTGTTATCATTATAAAAAAGAATTATAAAAAAACATCAAACACCTGTTTGGTTTTCTCGAATAAAGAGAAATTCAAATATTAATACCCGCACACATTTGATTTTTGTACATTTTTAACAGCATACTAAACTAATGTATAAAATATAAATAACCTTTTGTTATAATACATTTATCTTTTGCTATATTATAATTAAAATAATTTTTTTTTCTTTCAAGATCATATTTTGGTAATTTTTAATGCATAACTGCATATTCATATTTACTAGTTATCAGTGGTGCACTAATTGTGGATTACACGGTGGCAGCTGCTATCGCAGAATTTTAGTTGAGTGGTGGTGGTGGTGGCGGTCGGCGGTGACTTAAAACTGCCTATACATTACTTTAGAAATTGTAAAGGAATTGTAATTTGTGTGAATTAATAATTATCAATTATATAGTTCGGCTAATAGCTTTAGAGAAAAGCGAATCGGTGGATGGGTGGTATACTAACTCGTTCGACTTGCTATCCCAATTTTATATCGAGCGTGCGCCACTGCATCGAATTCAAGTATAAGTATACCTACCGCGTTTAGTTATTGGATGTGCAACGAACAAATACCGGCGTGACTCGTAGATTATTTTATTGTATAATTCGTGTACACACGTGAAATATTTTTTTCGTACCGAACAATAACATGACAAAATAATCGGTCGTTGTCGATTTAAAAATAAGTATTTTAAATTTCCCGCTCTTTATGGATGGATAAGGGCCCGCTGAAAAACATTTTCGTATCGGTACAAATAAATAACACGGATATCACGTTGATCTATAATATGATATACCACTTTTCCACTTTTTAACGTATAATTCTTATAGATAATAAGGGGAAAAAATCTATCCATGATGATAATCTCCTTCCTTAGAATTGTTTATTAAAACAAGGTTTTCTAATTCCAACGTCTTTGACAATTCTTCAATGTTTATGATTATAATCTCTCTACTATCTAAAATGATTTGTAAAGTGTGCACAAGCCCGTAAACATTAAACATTGAAATAATATTCTACCTTTTTCTATCTATTCTGCTTTTGAGATGCATTGAAACGTGAATTAAAGTATACATCAATCTTACAGAATGATACAATGACAGAAATAAATACCGAGGTGAACATGGCTGACAACGGAGATGACGACCAGTGGTTGTATGGAGAGTCAAATTCAAACCTTGATCCTCCTGTTAAAGATGTTAAACCAACTGAAGTTGCTGTTAATGAAGATGAGGTAATATCGTAATAAATTAATTGTTTAACGGCAATCTTGAAAACAAATATTTTACAATTCATTTTTTACATAGGAAGCCCGTCTTATGGAGTTTTTGGCAAATCCTGGACCAGGTAATATTTTAAGTTATCTACATAATTTGGCCTACAATTACTTTGTTTTACAATGATATTGTAATATAAGGCTTTAAATATGTCCTCTCGTAATATATGATTTAACACACAAACTTGTATATGTATTACGTCAATGCAAAAACTTATTAAAAAAAAAAATCTTTTGACATTTATTATGTGTTAAAATTATGGTGTTAGGTGAACGATATGTTGACGAATTGCGTCCCAATTTTTTTTTTCTCTGTGAATTGCATCTTAGTTGTGATTCATCCTACGTTACCTAGAAGACGAGCAGGTTCCACCACTAGGAGGTTGGACATATTGTTTAACAAAAATTTGTGGGAATAATATCTTATTCCAAAATATACCTAATACCAAAATTATAAACTTGACCAGTTTAAAATAAAATAATTTACTATTTCTACACTTTAAAAAAGCCTAATATATAAAAAGCAGCATATATATCATTACTATCTTGTTGTTGCTTTACCGTTAGTATTCCGTAAGCACCCCCTAGCGCCTATGTTATGGTCACAGGGTTGATTAAACACTATGAAAGTTATTATATTATTTATGACATTTTGATGTTCTTAGCTTTTCTAATTTTTTGTTCAAAAAGAAAAAATATATGCGGTCAATATCATATTATATTTTAACAAAAATTTAATAAAAAAAAAATCAACATTTTGAAAATCCATACAGACAAATTCCGGGAGAAATGTTCATGAGCAAAAGCACAACTAGAACCCAACATATTGGGGTGTAGTTCATCTAGTTGCTAATACAACAGTTATATCAATTTTTATGCAATTCACCAAACTTAAAAACGTCTCCTTAATATCTGAATAAATTAGTTTTTAACTTATAATTTCATTTGAATTTTCTGTTTTATGTAAAAGGAAGTATAGATGGATTACCCCCTATAAAAGAATTAGACAATGGTGATCCTAACCGACCAAGAAGTCCAGAATCATTTTTAGGTGGAGGAGTAATTCAATCTGATGCTCTAGGCAAACCAACTGATGTCAATATGTTTGAAACTAATATAGTAGACACTTCAGCTGAAGAAGAAAGTACTAATATTTCTGAAAAGAAAGCTGAGAAAAATAATGAAGACAAGCAAATTTCATCTGAAGATAGTGAAGAAGATAGCGATGATGACATTGTTGTAGCAGCTGGAAATTTCACACTGTCTTCAATGGAAAGCAATTTACCACAAACTACTATTAGCCCATCAACTGCTGGAATAAACTTAAAACGAAATAATTTATTAACATTAACAAATATTCCAGGAGTATCATCGGGAAACAAAGTAAGTAATAAAACAATTTAATTGAATTTCAGTTTTTTGATAAATTCAACTTTTTTTTTTTTGATATTAATTCATATTTTTAGCACCAGGGAAAATTTCATGTTGAAGATTTTGAAAGTATAGGCACCATAAATGGTGTTCCTGCTCACGAATACTCGATTGAAACTACTGAAGAAAAACCCTGGTTAAAACCTGGTGCAGATATTACAGGTAAGATACTCCCATATTTTTTTAAAACTTCTATTTTATTTGTTATATTGTACTTTCTTTACAGCTCTATATGTAGATAGAGAGTAAATACAATTATATACTTTTGTGTAGTAAAATAGTGCAAGTTACTATAATGTAGTTACATCCTGGTATTTTAGTTATTTTTTTATTTTAGTAGTATACTGGGTTATTCAGAATAATTCATATGATTTAAAATAGCTATAAAATGGTTAATTAGAAATTTGATTTTATCAAATTATATACCAATTAATAGAGGGTATTCCCAAATTTTAGAAAGTCATTAATTCATTATTTCAAAATTATCATGTATGGCGATTATTATTAAATATTGTTTATTTATATATATATATGTTTATAAATTTTCAAATATGTCGACCGGACAGCATAAAGCGTTTTGTGTGTTGCGATTTCAAAGTGTGAATTGGTAATACTGTTGATGCACTCAACTGCTCAGAGCAAACATCAATGATATAAGCAGTTTGAAGAAACTGTGTTTGTGTAAAGGAAAAAGCACAGGCGGACCTCATGTATCTGATAATAATATAGAAAGAATTAGAAAGGGTTTTTAACACAGTCCGTGTAATTTGGTTGATATACACTTACTATTGGCACAAGTCGAGAACTGGAAATTTCACAAACAACTATTTAGCGTGTTTTGAGACAGTGTTTGACTATGAAACCATATAAGTTGCAACTGTTTTGGGCTTTAAAGCCAACTGATAAATTTAAATGACTTTCATTTAACATTTTAATACAGGAGGATATACAGGATGTAAATTTTGCTTCTCGCTTAGTTTTCAGTTACAAAGCAACCTTCCACTTAATTGGTAAGGTGAACTGTCATAACGTTTGTATATAGGGTACAAACATCCCTGATGCCATAATCGAACACGAGAGTGAGTCATCTTAAATTAATATGTTCTGTGCCACATCATTTTTTTTTTTTATTGAAAACTCGGTAAATGGTTGCTTTTATCCGGTCGACATCTTTGCGAAAACTAAATTATCACCATAAGCAATAATTTTAAAATAATAATTCAATGACATTCTAAAACTTGGGAATACCCTCTATTAATTGATTTACAATTTGATAAGATAAAATGTATAATTAACCAATTTATAGATATATTAAATCCTATGAATCATTCTGAACAAACCCTGTATATGTTACCAATTTTATAAGTAATTAATAAAATGCAACACTTTATTTTCATTTCATTAGTATTTCATAGAAGTGGCATTACAAATGTTCCAAACTTGTATCACAACTAAGCATTTCTTACTAAAGTAATAATTATTAATATGCCACTATAATTAAATTGAATCAAACTTGAGAATGTTTCGTATTTTTTTATTCTCTATTGATTAAATTTAGTTAATATTGTTTTAAATAAAAATTACTATTATTTAACTAAAGTTTGAAAATAAATTTATCAAATACCTGGGAAATATTTAAATTGTATCATTTTACTACTATTTTGTTGATTAATAATTATGGTTTTTAGATTATTTCAATTATGGTTTTAATGAAAGCACATGGTTAGCGTATTGTGAACGCCAGAGAAAAATGAGATGCAATGAATCATTGGTTGGAATGGCAACATTGGCTATGCATAATCAACAAGTTTCTTCTTCTACGAGTACTACAAATAATTTGATTCCAACATTAGATATAAAATCTAATATAAAATTTCAAGCTCCAAACGTTGTTCCACTTAAGGAGAACACTATTGAAGTATGCATTATTTATTTGGTTTATAATTAATATTATTTAAAAGAATGAGTAGTATTACAAATTCCAATTTAAATGTACGCATTCAATATAATAGCATATTAGTCATTAGGTATACCCTTATCTTAATTTGTATTAATTTATGTATGTATTAGGTTATGACAGCAGAAAGGAGAGAATACAGCCGTAAACATTTTTCTACTCCTGATTTGTCTGTACCTCCACCAATAATTCCCACAAACTTTGATGTACCACCCCCAATGATTGCTAATTCCATAAATTCAATTCCGCCTCCTGGGTAAATATGAATTCTGAACTTAACTACAATATTATAAATCTTATTAATATTTTATATTAAATAATTTAGATTTGGTCCTCCGCCGATTAATGTGTCTTATGAACCAGAATACTATCCTCACGAACCGGATCCATACTATAATGCTTTTGAACCTACTCAAGATATGCAGTGGAGTCAAGTAATTAAATATTTTTAAAGGTTTTATTTATACTTTTAACTTACCATCATTACATATGAAACCTATGGTGGATAGTGGTCACTATTATTATAACTTAGGTTCAGATCTTCACGACCTCTTATTTTACGATCATCTAAGATTTATGCTTTCCTACCTATAAATGTGTTTGTTTGTCATAAATTAATTTGTTTAGGTTGATTAAATTATCAACATCTGGGTACTAATAATAAACTAACATTGAAATAAAATCAAGTAATCCAACAATATGTAAAACCTAATCAGTCACAATATATTCATTGTAATATTTATTAGGCTCCACTTAGACTACTCTCGTGGTTCCTTGTGTGTGTTTTATCTCAAAATATATACAGTTCAATGTATGTAATAAATATTGAGAAAATGCTGAAAGCTAAGTACAAGTATATCAACATAATTTGTATTGTAATGCTATGCTAAAGGTTAAGTTATGTAATACTAAATATACTAATAAAAACTAATACTGTAATGTAATACTATTTTGGTTCTATGAAATCAACTTTTAGCCAATATGTGATACATTTCTTGACATTTTGAAGTTATAAATTTAAATAGTAAAGTAATATATTTACTATTTTATATTGCACACCAGTTTTTGTTTTATTGTAATAATTACCTATGAAATATTTTGATGCGAATCTTATGTTAGTTATATGACTCGAGTAGGACAGTAGGCTGTTTATTTTTAAGGAAATTGACTAGTCTTACAAAATGGATTTTTACAGCAAGTAGATTTAGGTTTTTGTATTGTGGGCATTGTTAAATCCTTATTAAGCACTATTCTTAGCAATATATTTTGATTTATTCGTTGTACCTATAATACATGTTCATATGTTCCAAATGCATTTTTATTTTATTTAGATTATTGTGAATATAATATAATATTTATTTTTGTTAGAGTTGGAACTCGAACATTAAAAGTATTGAGAACATTCCTACACTTTCAAATGGAGATTCATATAGTAAAGTAAGCTGTTAATAATAACTTTTGTCTAATAATATTATATAATTTAAATAAAATATTCCATATATTTTACAGGATACGTTAAGAGATAAAGAATATTATGCCGCACGTGTTAAAAAAGAACCAGAAGACAGAGTTTATGAAAGAGAACGCGAGGTTAGAAATCGATACCGCGAAAGAGATCGTGATCGTGAAAGAGATAGAGACAGGGACCGTAGTAGACATAGAGAGAGGTAAGTTATTGTTCAAAATTGAGTATCAAAAACACAATTTGTTGGTAATATATGATAAATTGTAATTACAAATTTAGTGATGGTGTTGAGAGTCCAGAAACAAGTTATAAAGAAGAGAGAGAATATAAACATAAGTAATTATAATTTCACTATTAGTTTAGTTTATATTTTTTAAGTTATAATTTTTTCATTAGATCACATCGTCATCGTTCTCGAAGTCGTAGTCATGAAAAACGTTCGAGGAAACATAAATCTCGTAGTAGAAGTGGGTCTAGACATCGTCATAAAAAGAAGAAAAAGAAATCTGAGAAGAACAAGGAAGATGATAATAGTGAATAATTTATACTGTTGTTTTGGTGTAAATTTAAATGGTTTATTTATTTTTTTTTTTTTTTTTTTTATTAATATTATTTTCACTAAATTTCTTTGAGTTAATAGTAATCTAAACTCAGCGACTAATTTTGGATTTAATAAGTGTTCACTTAATGTACACATTTTAATAACTTAAATTGTTTGGAAATGTACAAACCATATAATATACATTATATTTAACATACATGTATGTTTAAATAAATTATGTATATTACTAAAACATGACCAATAACACATTATGTTCTCAAATTTGTAACTATTGTACAAATGTTATTCAGTTATAATTGTTCAATTTGCAAGTGTTTGATTGATTGAATACAAATTATTTTTAAATACCTTCAGTTGTCATGTATTTGAGTAAATTGTATTAAATACTTCCTCCCATTTACCATTTGGAATTGTACAAATAAAACAATTTCAAATTTAATGAGGCACCGAAAATTAACTTTTATTTTAGAGTTTGACATTTTTTTTGATTCAACCTTATCTTAGCTGGATAATAATTTTGACCAAGGTCATAATGAGTATTTAGCATTGATTAATTGATTTCACATCTCTGGTAGAAAGTTGGTTTACAACCAAACTGAGTAATTATCAACATTTATGTATAAAAAGAAACTTGGTGTTTTGTTTTTGGGGGAGAAAAACATGCCAATTTTTTGCTTTACTATATAAAGCCTTTAGCCATAGTATATACAGATGTAATAACAATGTTTTTATTATTTCTATTAGGTATTATGGTTAAAATATATATAATGTTTTTATTAAAAAAATGCAAAATATTTGCTTTTATTATTCATACATAAAGAATTCTGTTATTTAACTAGAGTGTAGTACCTAAATGTAAATGTAAAAACCAAAGGAATTTATTCGAGGTACTTAAATTATACTTCTATAAATCTTAAACATAATAATTAATAATGCAAACATATAACTATATTAGTCAGTAATTCTTTTTTTCTTTCTTTCGGGCAAGTAACACTTTACTTTACCTGAAATACATTAGTTGTAAGCTACAGTTATTACAATGCTTATTATTTCTGTCAGAGCCATATGCAAATATAATATTACAATACTTAAAATTATTAATTGTTACGTAATTAACTAGGTAAAACTTTGTCTTCGATATCTTCTTTTTCGTAAACCAACAACCGGTCTCTCAGTTCACGAACCTGTTCGTTTTTCTTCGTGATTATATTTTTCATGTTAATGTATGCAGCAGTATCGTTAAATTTCCTTTCACACTCCTTAAACAAATTGCTCTATTATTTACAATTTGTATGCATTATACATATATTTTTGACTATAATATAAATAAAACTACAAATGTGAAAATGTTTTTTTATCAGATTTATTTAGTTGATGTTACTATTGGCGCAGGATTTGTTATCTTTAATATTTCACATATTAGTTATATATTATAGAAACTAGTTTTAATCAAAAATTTCCTGCAAGTTACCTATCTAATTTCTTTTAAGAATTCGAAAATATAATATTGTAATAATATTTTGAAATATTACAATTAATTTAATTTTGGAAAATAATATATATATATTATACCTCCTACTTACCAAATTAGCTAATGTAATCTGTGATTGTGCCATTGTTAATTCGTTTTTTAATTTATCTGCAGTTATTTGGCATTCTTGATGATCATTTGTTATATCCTAAATGTATACATACATTTCACACAAAATGTTCTGTGATTTGTTTCATTTTTAATTTAGATAGTACCTGACAAATATGTTGAGTTTGTACTTCAGTTTCAATAAAAATTTTGTCAGAATTGATTTTTTTGTCTCTTTCTTCAATGAGTAATTTCAGTGCTTGTTTTTCATTATTCAATTCACTACACTAAAACATGGTCACCAATTTAAATATTTTTGATTAATAACTTGTAAAACATTTTTACATTATCTTCTAAATATTTCAATTCCCTTTCCAATTTGGAATTATGACTTTCTAGCTGTTCTAATCTTTTATGCATCATTTCTGCAAAATCGTTTGTAATATGATCAGTGATTGGTAAAAGTTTTTTTTTTTCTAATGTTCGGTTTTTAATGTCATAGCTTGATTCGATTTTGTCCATCTCTTGTAACATTTCTCTGCAAATCGAGACATGTATCCAAACCTAAATAATAATAAAAAAAATTATTGTTATACTTGTTTTGCATTTCTGATATATCTGCGTTGAGTCTCAAGTGCCACTTTTCAGCTTGTTGAAAAAATTGATACATCATTAGAAGATTAGTATTTGTAAATGCAGATAATTCACATTTGATTTCATTTGTTAGTGCTCTTTCCAAATTGTTCAAAATGTTCATCACTTCATCTTTTGTATATGTTTCGTCTAATAAACTTTAAAAATAATTTTTGTTTAATAATAATAATAAATATAATAATTATTATGTTATCAATACTCGGTTTTAAAAACGTCTTCAAATGTTTTTTTAATTACTATATAAGATTGTTTTTTTTGGTGACTCATAAATTCTATATAACTTTCAATGACATTTTTATGATGTTCATTCACAGAAATATTTCCTTCCTGTAATACACAGTAAGGAACAAAATTAAGTTTTAAGACTTTAAAAAAATAAACAAACAACAAATGATTTACCATAACTTTTATTTTGTGTTATATATTGTATATATAATATTATTTTAGTAGTTATATTATACAATATTTATAGTAATAATAAATAGGTTAAATAATTTCACAAACATTAAATTGGTCAATAACAACATTGTAAAAGTGCATACAAACTGTGATGACACGGTAACTAAGCAACACTGTACTCTACAGTAAAGTGTACACCTGCTACATCCATTCTGATAATATACCTATTGCGTACATTATAATCATAATTTTTATAATAGTGAACATTCTAATATTTTCAATTCAATTTTAATTTATCAGTCTTGTTGGTTTATATAAACAAACACAATTACTACATAATGTGGACATTGAACCAATAATATGCCATATCCTTGTTTAATAATCAAATAAATTTAAAACATTTTTGTTTGTCGTGGGGTATTCGTGTTTTAAAAAGAATAGAGTCCACTCGAAATTGTGTATTAAGAAGAGGTGTATACCCGAATATCTAAAATAACAAACATGTAAAATTAGAATAGATACAATTTTATAATTATTTATTAGTCCACCATAAATAGAAAAGAATAAACTAATAATTACCTCTGTAAAAAAGTTTATACATTTGTGACGTTCTAAGAAATGTGTTTCGTCTTCAGATAAAGATACTGGACATCCCGGGCAACGAAAAGTCCATCTAGATGTGACCTAAGTTTGGAAAATATACATATAATAATGGAGTTTTAAATACATATTTTCTTAACCAGACGATTACCTTAACAGGAGGTTTGTTAGTGACATGAGACACTAAAAAATTCATTGCAATATCCTCACAGTTCATGTATTGATCTACTTTGTCTCTAACCGCCTGAGGCAACCAATAAGAATACAAATATAAATAGTATTTATGTACAAATGCAGCGCCTGTTAAAACCATGGATAATTCACAGCTATAGTTTGAATTATAAAGCCAACCGCCATGATTAAGATCTAGTGCATGAAAACGTCCCGGAAAACCCACAACTCTATCACGCTGTTCTCTCCAAACCCTTAGGTATACAAATATTAGTTATTTACATAAATATTACATAAATCATAAATATAACACTTACCTAAATCCAAACATAATTTCATCGTGTCTTAAATGAGCATCATCATCAACTGATAAGACAGCTTCAGTTTCAATCGCTTCATAGGGCAAAAATCTATTATTAAGACTATTTTTTGCTGCCTGAATAACCTGAGTAGACAAAGTTCAAATAAGGTAAATGCTAGTTTTATAAAATAATCATTTATATACTAACATGTATGGGCACACCAATTTCAGGCCATCGTAAGTCTTCGAGAGGTGGCTTAGGAGAGTTCCACACAACAAGTACTTTATTTAAATAAGGCAAACCATTTAACCTGCTAAGTGAATTCATAAGTACCTAACAAAAATAAATAAGTTTCAATTGTAATAAAAATTAAATTATTTATAATGTATCAAATATATTTTAAAATAGTACTTGATCGCGTTCATATGTGAGTATCACTATAGTGAATTGTTCTTTTGGCGAGTTTCCACCAAGACTTTGACAAAATTCTTTCCCTGCGCCACCTGCTCCATTGTTTATTGGTCTGAAACCTTTACTAGAACCTGCATAAAAACATTTAAAAATTATATTTGTTCATTATAATTATGAGAATGCAACTATTTAAATTAATTAATATACACTAATTTTACTAACCGATAAATTTTGCATCTGACGGAAGCAATGGATCAAAAGGTGTATGAGGGTAAAGTTTAAATGGGTCCCCCCAACTATTCCATAAATCATAGCCTTGAACTTTCATAATTGTATGATTTCTTTTAAAAACTGGAGAGTTGTAAGGTGGCTCCAGTGGACCTAAACTTTCTTCTGGTTCAGCATCAGGTATAATTGGATTCATTTTAATTGGCTAAAAAATAAAAATAAAATTATATTCAACCCTCCTATCCAATATATAAATACAATTTATACTCACTTTAAAGTTTTCACTAAATATGCTAGGTGATGGTGTATCAATTACTGGCAAGGGCGGTATGCCAATCCTGTCGCGTATAATTGCAAGGGTTGTATCTAAAATTGCTTGAATAGTTCCAAAATATTTTTCATACAACATTTTACCTTGTTTTCTCATCAACAATATATCATTATCAGGAATAGCTCTTAAATACCAATGAATTTCTGGAACTCTTTCCCCGGCTAAACATATAGCAGCTCTACACCAATCAATCACCTATAATATTATTTGTTAAGAGAAATGTGCTCATCATTTAGATATTTATTTTTTGTTTAATAGTAAACTAATTTTACTTCATCAAAAGGTAATCCAATTCTATCGTGTTCTAAAAATACAGGAATCGCACCAAATTTCAATGACTCAAAAATACGGACTTGCATCATTGTTGTTGATATTAGATTAACATCTAGAGGTGCTGGAATCAATGTAAAAGTTGATTGGATCAAGAAAACTTTACGTTTAGTTTCATCGCCACACAAACCCCAATCGGTTATATTACTTTCAACTCTTTGATTATCACAATCAGTTTTTATGTAAAACTGATCAACAGCAGTTTGTGTAATAAAACTGTGTACCATTTCAACTGAAAAATAAAATTTGAATTAATTATTTATAACTCCTAAAATTATATTTTCAATTAGTATTATTAAACTACCAAAGGTTTGTTGAACTTTTGACAAGTTTACATTTTTGTATCCTTCAAAAGTTAATAGATATTTTCTTCTTGCTGGTAACATGTATGGTGAATCCATCCATACTTCTCCACCTGGCGGTCCACAACTAGCAGGCAACAAAATATCATGGCCTGGACGAAAATTACTTTCATTCCAAAATGATTGAGCGAGTATGGCACGTCCAAAATTAATATTATGATCAAAATTTGGTGTATCATGCATATTTTTACTTAAATAAAATAATATATGATTTCTACCATCACCACCCCAAAATGGCAGACGTTCTAATTGAGTTGTGTTAATAGAATTATGTGTTTCACCAATTAAAGCTACATAGACGCACGCATTTTTTGAACTATTAGTAAAATGTGGATTATAACGTAAAACTTGAAAGACAATTTTATTTAATGATGTGGATACTAATTCAGACAATTCTTCAGAGTGATAAAAGTAAAACGGAAATCCCGATGTCAATGAGCAACGAGAATAATCAAAACAATTTTTCATATTCCGACATTTATAGAGGTGATTTGCAGATAATGGGATAAATGACGGAATATTCTGGGGCAATATAATTGTTGGTGGGGCAAGACGAGGTGAGTTCTGTATAACAGCTTCATTTTCTGCAACTTGGGCCTAAAAACAATGTAATAAATTATCACTTGAGTTACTTAAAAATTAAATGTATTTGATTTACTTGTTTAACAGAAATTTTAAGTTTTTCTAACTCAGCTTCTTGTCGCACAAGTTCTCCTTTAGCATCTTCAATTTTCTGATTGTTAATAGCAAGTTCACCAAGAAGTTTCTGTCGTTTTGATTCAATATTCCTTAACTCATTGTTCACAGAATCTACAAAAAAAAAATCATTCCATTGTAGAAAAAAAAAATATTATATTACTAAAATAAAATACTATTATACTGTACTTTTTATTCTAACTAATTCGGCTATTCTATGCTTCAAGTCGGTTGCACGAAGAACACTGTAGTCTTCATAAACTTCAAGTTTTGAATGTGTATTATAAGAATTTTCAAACCCATCTTTCTCTTCCTAAAAAATGTGATTACATTTATTATCGATAGTATTTTATTTTTGATTGAATATTTACCTTTGAAAGATAGTAATGGCCAATTAAAGGTGCAATAACTAATAAGACCAAAATGGCTAATAATAAACGAGGCCTAAACTTAATAGTAGATAAACAAAGAAACATTAAGCAGTTTGAACAAGAAATGATTATAGGATAATATGATATCAATACGATTAATAATTAAAATTTAAGAAAATTACCATGAACCGTATACACACATTTTGATATAAATATGTCTACTAAATTAAAATAAATTTGAATAAATAATATACCAGCAAATTTGAATTCTGTAGTTTGTTATCATATTAAATGTCTCAATGTGATACCAATGTAAACACCACGGACTAGAGATACCTACACTATAGCATAACCAAGCCTATACCATCTTAGACCGTAGTAAACACCCAACATCGGGAACCGTGGTAGGAACATAAATATGTCTATACAATGTTATTACGTATATATATACGTGGCTAGAAATGAACCCCAATGACAAAAATCATAATATATATTCTTTTTATTTTTTTTTGTCATAATTGAACAAAATACACAATATTATCTTTTGTCGTTAAGAATTTTACGCACATCTTTATCCTTCATATCGCGGCTAAGTATATATTTAACCATGTTATACATATCATCACTTGTATATTCTATACACTAAGTAACAGTGGCGTAAGGGGTCACTAATATATGTGATAATTTCATTGAAATGTCTAAGACTATTAATTTGAATTACTGTCGTCAATATGCTCTGGTGATTATTTCATACTATCAGTTAATACCAAGATGGTATCTTAAACCGGGGTCAATAAAAATGTTGATAAGAATCATATGGAGTAACAACTGTGGTTTCAGATATCAAATAAAAAAAAATATTTAAACGGGAAAATAAATAGTTTATTCAAAATGTAATTATTTTATTTCCGCGATAATTATGCTCTGTTCAAATAAAATATTATATTCAATAAGTAATATAGTATTAAAGCAGTGGTTTCCAACCTTTTTTATTCTATGCCTCCCCTAGATAAACAATGATAAACTAAATAATCTCCCCCTTGTAGATATTCAAAATCTCACGCCCCTCCCCCCTATTATAAATTAAAAAAATTGAAATCCATATAATTAACATAAATACAGTTACGATTGTAATGTATTTAATATGAAACAACTATAGTGGCTAAAATATTGTCATAATAAATATACGCGATCGCAACTACTGAAAGTCATTATACGTTATTTAGTATCATGGACAATAAAAGTGGAAAAATTATACTTTAATAAAAGAAAAAAAAACCGTCAATTGAAGAATTTTAACTAGAATAATTCAAAAGAATTAAACGTTAATCATCATGACTACCGGTCTGGATGAAAAAGTGGAAGGCGATTTCGTATTCTTTTTAGATCACTTCCAAGGTTCCTTTGATTTGTTGAAATCCGAAAGCGACAAGGAAATCTGCCGAGTAATGCCCTACTACACGTTTACCGGTTCACTTTATTTACTAATTGTACAAGTATAAATTTCTAGAAATGGTTGGATAAACTAGCCATTGAAAAGTATACAAGTACAAACGAAAAACAAACTAGGAATATCTATTTGTCGCAACTGATTATAAGCATGAACGAAAGAAAGCTCAGCGCCCCGTTCAACGAATCTCCCAAATCGGGACAATTATCGTTGGACGGCGTCTTTAAACATATCACGACCAAACCTACTCTAGAAGTGGAACAAGAAAATGAAGTGAGTGTGTGGTTATTATTTCATAAACCCTGTAAATCTAGCAGTAGCGTGGGAAAGATTTTTGAACCGTAGGGGGCTGAACATTAGGTGTATATCATTTTTACCAAAAATAACGCTATTTAATAATCTACCAATAATTTCAAAAATATATATATATATATATTTTTTTTTTCAGTGAATAACTGAATTAAATATAATAAAAATGCTCTTAGAAAATAATACAACTTCTTTTTTGAATATTGCTCCAATTTATTTGTCAAAAAGTTTATTTTTGTTTTTTTTTTTTTTTCCTTTATTTGAATTTAAACAATCTATACACATAATGTATAATAAGCTTAAGTGCTAATAATTTAGGTTGCTGTCAGATGACATGAAGGAGAAGCCGCCCAATGGTGACACTCCTGTTATTTTTGTTTTAAATCATTTTTTCATATTGTTTAGAATGCCAACAAGACTACTCGACTTGTTTCGCATTTTATTTCGATATTCAACATACAAATCATGGGGGACGACAGAAACCTATATATTTTAGCGGTGAGGGCTTAGCCCACCAGAGAACTTTTCCCGTGAGGGCAATTGTCCCCATTGTTCCGGTGCCTCTGATTTCTAGATACATTAATAATAAAACCGCCACGTGTCTAGATAAGAAAAAACCAAAACGAATGGTATCGTTTTGTTCGAAACAGAGAATTGGAAGTTATCGACATGAATCATTTGTCGAACGACGGGAGTACGTATATAGCCTGCAAGACTTTGGCGGAAGATTCGGGTATATTTGCGTACGTGGCCGTCACGTTAGGCGGAAACCCCGACCACGGGTGGGTCAACACGTGTGGGCAGCCGATGTAAGATCATTTATTTTATGTATAAGATATTTCCGAGTTTCTCGACCTTGTCACCGTTATTGTACACTCAAAGAGTACACAGTTGTGCATTTGTGACACGCCCGCGTAGGAATTAGAGAGCTTAAAGACTTGCGTGTTTCTAGACCGGCGCCGGTTGTTCAACCGTTAGACCTAAAAGTGGAAACGCCCGATTCGCGGAATAACAATAACGAACACGACGACAAAATGTACCAAGTTACGATTGAAGTCAAAGCGATTTTGTCAAAGCGGAAGTCCGTGGAAGCTCGGATGTCGACGCAACAGTTTTTCAAAACGGTGTACAACAGTATCGAACAGGAGATGTTGAGCGAACAAGATCCCAACAGTACGGCTTGTCACGACCCGTACGTCGAAAAACTTCTCGAAAAGCTTATAGTGAGCGTTAACCGTGTGATACCGTGATGGGATTGCCTATATAATACCTGTTTGTAATAATATGATATAATTATCTTTATCGCGTGTTCCAGAACGATAGCAAGGCGTGCGACAAATTCAACCCGAACTTATTCAAACGGATCAAAATGCTTTCGATGTTGAAGAAAAGAGTCAAGAACATTCTGAATGACGTAAGACAATACAATATAATTTATACATTTCGGTTCGTCTTTAAAAAATATTCCAGATCGAAGATCGTAACAAAAACCTCGGCGAAATAGAAATCGCTTCCACTACTCCGATGTTAACCCTGACCAAACCTGCATCGACTTGCTCGAACTCTATGACCGAAATGATGTGGCAAGGAGCTTTAATGGAGAAACCTACGGATAAGATGGCCGAGGCGTTGGCCAAAGCCTATCCCGTCTGTTTAGTTAAAATGTAAGTGTTCTATCCTCTTCTATTCGTACGCGGTGTACAATTTTTTTTTAAATGCGCGCGCACAACGACTGTAATGTTTTCAGGTTGTTGGCCTTGTTAGCGCGAGAACGCCGGAAAATTATAAATCGGCTACAGGAAAAACAAGATAATCTCGTAGTAGCTATGAAACGAGATTTAAAAAACGAAATTAAACAGGGCATATTGAACTATAAGGTGATAGATCAGAGAATGCAGAACTGGTACAACAAATAGATGTATTGTGTTATCAGATACGCTTCTTTTTAACAGATCGCCCGGAAGGAATGGGTAGACGTCATGCGTATCGTGATGCATTATAATGAACTGAAAGGATCTTTGACTGACAAAGACATGGACGGCACTTCGAACAACACCCAGGGTAACTATTTGCAGGAGACGATCCGCAAGGAAATCGAGGACACTAAGAAACGTCTGGAGAAAGCCAACGTCAAAAATGAAAAGTTGCAAGACGACATTTGCGACCTGAACAGAAACTTGCACGAAATAACCGAAAAAGTCGAACTAGAACAGTTACAGAGCGCCGAACAATTGCGCGATCTGCAAATCGAAATATGCAATGAAAAAAGTTCGATTTTGGCGAGAGCTCAAAGCATCGACGGTTTAGAAAAAATGTTAAAAGAAACTAAAAAATAGTATATATTTTTTTAGTTAATCGGTTAATGAATAAATTGAATGTACTTTACACGTACTACAGGGATTATAGTTTTGTTTAGAATATAGTTTACAAATTGAAGCATTTTTTTTTTTTTTTTTTTTTTGATAACAATTTTCAATATAATATTCGAGTAGGTTACAGATAGAAATAACATAGAACTATTTAACAGTTATGATTATGAGGTGTTTTTTTGGAAATAGATGACATCGCAACAATAATTGGCACAAACACTAAATGCGAACCCAGGAGCAATTTGTCAACGTTTAAAAGTCATGGGATAGATCCAGAAATAGTACGATAGGTACATACATGTATTAAATTAGACGATTTAGTATCAATTTTTCATGAAGTATTTAAACTTGGGCAACTCATATTAACTATTCCCAGTACAAATGCTTCAGTTGAAAGATCATTTTCGGTCTGAAAACTAATTAAATCTTATCAATGATCAACTTAACACCAACATAGACTAAGTGCTTTGCTGATGATATCAATAGAAAAATAATTGTTAAAAAAAAAAAAAAAGATGAATGATTTAGATTTAATGACAAAGTTACAAATAAGTTTGCAAAAAAAGATAGACGGATGGAATTTAACTATAAATAAATATTGTAAATTATAAAAGTATCGTAAGTTTTCTTTTTGAATTATAATAAACTTTTGTAAGAGGTTTTTTTTTTTTTTTTGTTGCGTTTACTAAGTTTCAAATATTACCGGACGCCACTGATAGGTAGGTTCCATAAAATTAGTTCCCTAAAAATACCTAACTTACATAATTTTATAATTTAATTTTGGTTTATTATATTTTAATGGTTCATGTAGGTATTAATAATACCATAGGTAGGTTCAAATAAATGACAAAATTATTTTTGTATTTTTTTTTTTATTAAAAGCATTCTTTATTAATAAATACAGATATATATATAGGTTTATAAAAAAACAACTTCTTTACATTTAGAGATTGCTCTTATTATATTATTATTATTTTTTTTTTAATTTGTACAAAATATTAATATCTAGGTATCATACTAATAACTATCAATGCATGCCATCGCTATATGGTTTCTCATGTTCTTCCGGTATTATACCTTCCGTATTTGTAGGTTTGTACAAATTTCAATTTATATTTACTACAATAGTGTAATGTGTAAATAATACAATTATTTCTTGAATTCTCTCCAAGCTTCTAGGTCTATTTTATAGTGGTCTTCACAATTCCATTTAATTGAGGAAAATCTTTAATAAATATATAAAAAATACTTACATTATATTTGTAAAAATTTAAATATTAATTAGTTAATTATAGCATGGTTTTAAAATATATCCAGTGTCCACAAATAATGCATTACTCTGGCACGCCTTTATATTTTGGACATTTAGGCAAGAAATGCTTTATATAATTTCTGTTTTTATAAATTTGATAATTATTAAGGTAACTTAATGTGAATTAAAAAATCATAACGACAAATTTTTTTAAGGGAAAAATGAATTTACTTGATCTATTGATAAAACTATTTTCGATTACCTGATTAACTAACTTATACATGAATGTATTATATTATATTATAATAAATTATATTTAAAAATATTGTACATAATAATGATTGTAAAATTACATACTCGTGTAGACTTTTGAAAATATCCATCGGAAGTATATTTAAATTTGTCGTGGCACATATTACATGACCTAAGTTAATACGTTTTAGAGTTTTCAATTGGTCTGAAAATTAAAAAGAAATAAATTTTGTTAGGTATAACTAATAATAATGTTTAAGTATTAATATAATTTGAATATTAAAAGTAAGCAGGTATTATAAATATTAAAAGTAAAATTTTACCTGGCGTAAAACTACCAGGTTGTCCTTCTACATCGTAGAAAAACCTATCGCCATATTTATATCTAAAAAAGCTATCGGATAATATGCACCTAGTAGTCGGTCCAACCATCGATCCTTCTTCTGGTGCCTCGAGTAGTGCACCGACATGTAAATCAATATCGTTTACTGTTGCGTAAAGCGTTTTTAATATTTGTATTGCCTAATGGATGATAATTTATATTAGCGTAAAATTTATGTCAAATATTTGTTCTGTTTTTAAGTGGGCAGGTGGTAGGTATGCAAAATAACCTTAGAAGGAATCAGATCCAATAAGTCGTCGAAAGAATTTGCTCTTGGTATTCCACAAAAAGGCCTGACTTGATTATATATTGGTAAACCGACATCTCGGCCACGTTGTATGTCTATGGATAGTAAATCTTGGCCAATAAAGTCTGGCATATTAAAGAGAAACAGGTGATTTGAAAGCTATAAAATTGAGCACAATATTTGTTAGTATCACTAAGTACAACATATGATTAAAATCAATACATATATAAATATACTTGACCAATAATTTTAGGAAAATCAAAGCCAAATAAATAATTTAAAATCTAAAATTAAGCAAAATAATTTTTTTTTTTTAGTTGTAATATATGTATATAGGCGGACATTAAATACGAAAAATCAAACAATCACAAATCTAACCAATGTATTATAAGATGGTTGATATTCACGACCTGGAGTTTCTAAAAGTCCTCTCATTAACAAGTCAACGTTTTGTCCCACGGGTAACAAATCAGGTCTGTCCATCCAGTCTGTTATATTAACTTGAAGCGCAATCTTGTACATTTTATCTATAAAACTACGAACATATAAAGTATAATTAATAGTTATATAAGATTTATTGAAAAGTTACTAATATAGATTGGTTGGTATTTAAAATGCCTTTATATAAAATGTAGGTTAGGTGATATTCTCAAATGAACCTTTGTGTGAACTAAATTCAAGTACATTTTTTATTTATAATTACTTACGTGCCTTACCTACCTACTTAAATTTTGGAAGAAAGACGATTTATCTAAGTACTGACTTATTATTATTATATGACGTTAAAACAAATAAGATACCAAAGTATCAAATATTTTTAAATTATTTAATTTGGTTTAAGTACCAAATTTGCCTACCTTATTTGCTACTAGAATAGTAATAAATTAAATCGTATTGTCAATTGATATAATTTTATTTAATTATAATAAACACCGTACTTCAGCTGTGCCGGAATTTGGCTGTGAAGTGTTCGAAGTAAACTAGCTCCAAATTCCAATGATGTAGATGGATTAATTTCATTATTATATGTTGTTTTTGGAGTAAACAATCCATAGTATTCTGTGTATGTGTCCCCTAAAATCATTACACTCATTAAAATAAGATAATTACATGTATATTAAGCAGTGCTTAAATGGGGAGGACGTGGGATTTTTTTTAAAATATTTCAGGGTACCCCTTCTAATTTTTCATAATAGACATCATGAACATATATTAATTCATTACGACATTTAAATATTCATATTTTAATTTTTTTTTTCCACTTTTGCGTCCCTATTTCTATATTTTTTCGATTCAAGCACTGCTATTAGACAAATAAGTATAAATATATAAAAACAAATTTCTTATATTTACTTTATTATCGTTACATATATATATCAACTATAATGAATTAATTAAATTATAGTAGGTATCTAGATAGGTTTATCATTATTTATTTTATTTTAAAACGTACATTATGTTAAAATTTGTTTTATATACAATAAGGGTTATTAAGTTTCTCTCCCATATGTCTTGGACTCCAATTTCAAGATATGCGTATTGCTATCAAATAATAGTGTATGTGTATTGTGGTTTAATTATTGTTTCCCGGGGTATAGCAACTGACAGGGGCAATAGAAATAAAAATACGGTTCGTCTACCCAGATGGATTGATTAAAGAGTTTCCAAATTTGACTAGGTTGTATATTTTCTATTGGCGGCGTCGTGTAAGTTTAAGTAGGTATACTCATATAAGTAAACGTATACCGATAATCCATTTATTTATGAGCAGAAAAGTAAAATTAAGGAAAATACGTATACGGTACCTTATTTAAATGTGCGTCGTATACTATAAATATAGCCCTGATTACGTAAAATAAAAAATACGCTTTTATAAGTAGGTACCCACCTAATATAATGGGTAAATAATGATCATAGGTAATGTGCTGAATAACAGCTCCAATAATTCTTCGAGTTTCTTGGTATAGCATTTCGTCGGTCCAAAATTGGTTTATGTAGAATAGCTCGGACGCTATATAGTTATGAAATCTTAAGAAGACATTTTGAAGTAGTGCGTTTCCCAAATTTTGATTGACACGAGTGTCGCCTGTATATGAAATTAGTAGGTATATAAATAGAATATGCATGCGATAATATTATTACAGTTTCATAATTGAAATATCAATTATTTTAGACTTTTCATGAAAATCAAATAAATCGTGCGACTCATTATTATTTCAATGTAAAAAATGTATTGTCATAAAGAAATTATGTTAAAGAACAAATTATTAGATTCATATAGTCGAAAATAATCGCTTAAATATCCAATTTCGACTTAACACACACTATGCATATATGTATATGGGTGTATATTCGCAATCACATCACTCGACCTGCACAAAATAATTGTATACAAACAGATATCAACTAACCGGCTTGATAGCAAACTTTAGAATTCGGTGATGTATCACATTGTAACGTGTTTCGAGCCACCTGAGGGCAAAACTCCTCTGTGTAAAATTTCTGCCCACCTCCCATCATTTTAACATCGGATCGCAGTTTTCCGTCCATAAAAGATCGTAGACCAGCTGCAACGTCATCGCTAGATCCGTAAACTTGAGATCCGTCGATATATTGACTGACTTCAACCATCTGAAAAATGAACGAAATATTTATGTTTTAAATTGACTTCGAAAGTTCCTAAATAATTGTGGTATAATTGTATAATATTTATTGTTAGCTACTAACAAATGTAACTGGCATCAGTGGACAGCTGAAATTAGCAGATGTCACTGCACGATTAAAAGATATACACGTTCTGTTATAGTGTGAATAAACGGGATCATCTTTTGGTACGTCAATTACTCTTTGGCACTGAGGTGGTATTTTAGATAATTGTTGAGCTGCACAGCAATCATCTATAAAAATAATTGTATATAATAAATACCTAATAAGATAAATATATATAATATTTATATATCTAATAAGACAAAACATGAACGCCTGTTTGACTGTTATTCGATAATACTATCGATATTATGCTATTATAAACACATATTTTATATTTTCAAGCGTGTAGAGAACGGATTTACATGCATTGGATCAAAATAATAATACGAATAGTAAAACATAGACAACCGAAACATTTGTCCGCGGCAATGCACAATTTAGATTGAAATATTCGATTAAAATTATTTTTTTATTTACTTTTAATCAGTATGATTCGTAAAGATTGTTAACGAAAATCGAAAAATATGAAAAGGAAATGAAATAGGTAAGTAGTATAATGAAAACATACACACATACACACACACATATACAAATGTCACATAAAAATCCGTGATTTATACTTATAATAATATATCGTATTTTTAATTAAATTACCAACAGAGTTGTCCGGTCTTAAAAGAGAAATGTCATGAGCTAAAAATTGTCCCCATTGCATTAACATTACATTTAGTTTGTCGTAATCGTACCACTGGTTATATAAAAACAATTCTGTATTAATTTTTCTAGCTCCTGGTAATGATTTTCCATTAGATTGCCGTCGAAATTGGTAAATACCTATACATATATAACAAAACACAATTAAATTTAATAGTTATCAAAAAGAAAAAATATTGGCACGATACGGGCTAAACCTAACATCGCCATTTTTTAAATGCGTTTATATTTTGTACCCTATGTCATTTCAAAGTTTTTAATTCAATAAATAACAATTTAGGGTTTATTTTATTTACCGTTAAATATAAAACGAACGTTAACCAGCACTAACCTAACCAATGTTTATTCTTTTTGTTTTTCTAAGACCTTTTTTATTATATTCAACTAAAAGTTCAGTAACAACTAGATGTAAATAAAATATTATTCGAACTTATGCTACGAACAAACTTTGTTCCAACAGCAGTGTTGGAACTATGGTTTATTTACACCGTTCAATTCGAAATCTATAGTTGGAATCGATTTGAAGTTTTTTTTCACTGAAACATAATATAATATTATCACCATTACCATCACTATACTTGGCACCGAGAAGTCTCAGAAATGGAGTACCCGACGATCCCCATGTTGGATTTCTCAAGTTATTACACGACCCATTGATTGTTCTATACCTCGCTTTTGAATTACACATCACCATTGGCGCACATTTCCTCACAAAATCGTCATTAACCGATGGAAATACATCTGTATGTAAAAATGGCGATTGTGCCTATTTAAATGCAAAATCATTAACATATACATATACATATCATACATATACATCGTACAATATTATCGTTAGTATATGTATTAATTATAGGAGAACGTTTGGAGTATGGAATTTCGGGCTTCGGCGGACAATTTTAAATAGACTTCGAATAATTTATTAACTTAAACACTTAGATATATATATATATATATATATATATATATTTATATAGGTATTAAATTTAAATATGAACTACAGCTAGTATTAATATTGTATGTATATTGTATACAGAATTTTACTTACATTTATTTGCAGAGTATTATTTATTGACACCGCCATAATAAATATCAGTAAATATACCAGAGTATTATTAGTATGAAAAATATTTAGTTGTTTTATTTCCAAATGCCGTGTCATGTTTACCAATGTATCGTGGACGTTGTGCGTCCAATTGTATAAAAAAAACTAACTGTATTAAGAAACTGCACGGCTGTTTTTATAGCAAATACCCATAACTACTGCAACACATATGTATATATAGATATACCACCTATATATTATTATATATATGTTTTGTACATTCGATTCGCTCAATTTATTGTAGTTACATGTTGTAAAAAAAAAAAAATTATTTCGCATTCCTTCCGTTTAATTATTAAATTTATTGTAATTCCGTATAGAACTGTGAAAATCGAGGGAAAAAAAATATGAAATTATTAATCACTTTCTACGTAAATTACGTAATAATAAAATAAAAGGTTAACCTATATATATGTATTTATATACCAATTATTATATTTGACACCCAGTCCAGTAAAAAAATAATGTACATATATATATAGATACATTATGTGAATCGTAAAATATCACTCTGCAAATGTACGGTTCTAATACTTCTAATATTGAGATAATATAAGGACAGTATACGTCAATATCTATAAATATATTTATATTCATTTGAATCGATTTTGTATTTTATCAATTACCGCGAGAGTGCGAAATAAAAAAAATGCCTACCTACACAATAAAACTATACTTGCCAATATTCCAATACTAGATTGTTTTATATAATTTTTGGAGTATCTTGTGCAATGGCGGATGTAGGATTTTGTTTTGGGGAGCTCAAAAGTTTTTCAAAATAATATCGCACACTAGGTACAAACGTATCGTATGAATAAAAATAATAATATTGTAAACGCCTACGAAAGGAAATTATATTGTTTGGCTGACAAATCTATGACGTGTTTTGGTCTTACAATAATTAAGATTTCTAATCTTGCACAATCTCGACTTATAAATACAAAATATAAATTAGTAATTTTTACCACGCATACTTATCGTCAAGACCTTTTATAAAATAATGTTTTTTTATTTCTTATAAATGGTACGTCACAACTTTTATAAATACCTAGTACATAAACTTAGGTGCTAGAGGCCAACGAGGGAGGGCCCTCATTCTATATGTTGAAGTTCGAATAAATAGATTTGGTTACTTTTGTATTTGTACAGTTTTGCAGGTATTTATTTGTATTTCCTTTGCCCAGTTTTAAAAAAAAAAAAAAAAAGGTTAAGTCTTCACGCTTGCGTTTTCTGTAAGGGAATTTTGTATGATTATGCAATGGTGATAGGGGCGGTAAAATAATAATAATAAAATCCGGTACATAATATTTTTAAATAATTCTATTAAATCTCTGTATAGGTAAATAAATAAGAAAATATTTAAGCCGACAATTATTTCGTCCGTACATATAATAATAGTAAAAGAAAATACATTGTCCGAATCGTATTTTAGCGGACACGTTAGCACACCACTTTGGATCCACTGATAATTGTGCTCGATGCCTGTCTATCATATCTTATCATGTTATGTATATACGTCTATTGTCCGTGAATATTACCAAATATCGATACCATAGATTTATAGAAAAAAAAAAAATATACGTTTCGGCTTAAATAAATAAAATCGTCGGACCATTATATGGTCGGTTGAAATGTATCCGGGGATACCTGTGTATTATAGTTTTCCGATGAAATAATTGTCGGTCGAAATAATTTTGGCTAAAATATTTTCTGCTTTTTTTTTTTTTTTTTTAGTCCGCCCTATATATAATATCCGCGGTTCAAGGTGATTTTATAAAGGTGTCAGTGACACCGTGTCATAACTCGCGCTACAAACGTTGTACCGAAATATGATTGAAATTACTACATCGCTTGCCACCGGGAGCGTTGACTGCCCGACGAGGGACCGAAATTTAACTAGGTTACTTTTTCACTTTTCAACTGTTTTACACTCCGAGCGTATTGGTTTTACTGCCATATGTCTGTTGTTTTTTCTACCTGTAAAAACGACTTTTTTTTTTTACCAGAACTCTCTTGTTCCGATTTCCAAGTGTAATGTCTTTTCTGAAAGCATTTACGATCTAGTTGGTGCATTGTAGGGCGGGGGGGGTCATTTTATTTTTATTCATAATAAATTGGAAAAGCTGAGAAAACGGGCAAATGTATGGCGTAACGAAAAATTCTAATTTGTTTTCGATTTTGTTGAGATTCAGTTAAAATTAACCGTAGAGAACCTTCATTTTTACAGAATAACAATGATATTAATCCTTTCTTGGCGTGGAAAAACGTTCAAAACATTTTGGCGATTTTTAGGCAATATAAATGTTCAAGATTATTAGTTTTTGTTTAGTTATATGTGTATAGGCTGTCCAGAAATGTTTGCAAATTTTACACGAGGTTTATCATAAGAGTTTAAAGTGAAAATTATAATGGAAATCGTAAAAATCACGGCATTTCGTGTATTATTTTTCGATTTATGTAAATACAATTTTCTGACCCAACAGAAATGTACGGTAATTTGGCACAAGATTCATCATAAGCTGTAATACATGTACTTAAATCGTATGAATCACATGTTGCTATTTTCAAATTTATATGAAAAAAAACTTTTGTGGTTTCACAAAAATATACGACAATAATTCGTGATGGAAAAACACGGACAATTATAATTTATTTTGTAGTTATAAATGAATACAATTTTAATTGTACGTCATCGATCCACGCTGACAACGCTCTGACAAAATAGGTTGGTGCAGCAGCGATAACGTTTGTTGTCAATATATTTTTCTTATCTTATCTGTTTATTTGACGATATATTAAAATCCGTATAATAAAAAACAAAACAATTGTTGAAGGGGTATTCGACTTTATACTAAACACTTATGCAATCCATCAGATATATCGTCCCTTTTGACTGCTCTTTGACGGTCAATTGCAACCACCGGCCATCGAACTTGTTCATTGTCATCTACTGACGAGGAACTTCGTGGAAACTCGTCATTTTTTAAAAGACACATATTGTGCAAAACACAGCACGCTAATATATATATATGCGTGGTATATATATATTTGGGAATGATCTTTTCATACATGTCAATAATTTCTTCGTCCGGTTGGCGAATTTACTACAACAATTAAAAAGTACACACAGAGGTAAAATATAATATTACTTATCACTGATTACTTTTATCTCGTTGTCGATATATTCTTGATAACACGTCCAAACGCTCGCGCGCAGTAATACTCGTTCAGGTTTGGAACAGTAAGCAAAGCGATAGATTATGAATCCATAGAAAATAAAGTTCATAGATTATAAAGCCATAGAATAATTATTTATTATCTATATGTTATAAGCGCGTAAATCCAAAGCGAACGGTTTGATTATAAGCGTCTGACCGTCCAAAGCGGATACACCCATTATCATACGGGGATTTAGATGGTCGGTGATCAGGTTGGCCATTTCCCGTGAACATGTGTAGAACATTATACTGCAAATGCCACACAAAACGTGTAGGAATTTGTTAACGATCACTGATGGACAAGCAGTTGGCGACCTTGTATAACCGGTGGGTATTGATGTGGGGTGCGCGCCGCTGGACGATAACCGGTCGTCGCCAGATGTCTTGTTTATTGGCACAGTGTTGCTTGGTTACGTAGTTGACCGATCGGTAACCATAATAATTTTTACGTTCCCGCCAATTTTTGCTTTACAATAATGTCATTATTCGAATTTTAAGGTTATCATCAGATGAACAATATACTTTGTAGGTCCTGATTAAAAACATTAAACAACTTTTCAATTTAAAACCAGTCAGTATTAAAATTATATTTCAATAGTCGATTTTTAATATTCAATTATTGAACCATGGATGTCGCAGAAACTCAAACAGGAGTTAACAGGGTGCGGGATCAGTTGAAAATCAGATCGCAAAAATTGTTTCAAGATTTCCTCGAAGAGTTAGTCTTAATTTTAATATTTTAATTTTTTTACAGTAAAGTTTTTACATTATACATTTTAGATTTTCCGAAGAAGATTCTAATGAACCTAAATATTTGGAAGCGGTCGTTGATATGACAAACAGTGAACGTTTCACATTGGAAGTTAGTTTTCTTGATGTTGAAAAATTCAATCAAAATCTTGCCATCACAATTCTTGAAGAATATTATAGGTAAAGACACATACTTACTAAGTTGTTTAAACAAATAATTTTATATTTGTGTGGTTCTTTTTTCTAAGGGTATATCCTGCATTGTGCTTAGCAGTTGGTAATTTTGTTATTGATCGCACAGAAGCTTCAGGCAATCACCAAGATTATTTCGTGAGCTTTGTAGATGTTACCACAAGATTCAATGTAAGAGAACTGACAACAAGCAAGATTGGCGAGTTAGTACGAATTTCTGGTCAAGTCATTAGAACACATCCCGTTCATCCGGAACTTGTTTCTGGGCATTTTACTTGTCAAGACTGTCAAACAGTTGTACCCAGCGTGGAACAACAATTCAAAGTGATTTTTTTTACTATACATAAATTAAACTCCCTATTATAATTGGAAAATCTTACATGTATCCATCTGAATGTGATTAAATTTAAAAGTAGATTTAAGTAGCCTAACCTAACCTATTAATAGTGCAATCTTATGAATTTCAAAATATTTTAAAACTATTAAGAGGACGCTACACAAAAACGAGAATGTAATGTTCCAGACATGGTGTTATTGATTGTTGCGTATTTATGTTGCCTATCTTTGTTAGGTTTTTACTAACAATTTGACAGACGTCTAGTGCCTTCTTAAAGGCATTATTAAACAAGAATTCTTATTGTAAATAATATTTAATTATATTTTGAACAACTGTTTTTTTTTTTTTTTTTTAGTATACAGAACCAACCATATGTAGAAATCCAGTTTGTGCTAATAGAAAAAGATTTACTTTAAATGTTTCTAAATCCCGATTTATCGATTTTCAAAAAATAAGGGTACAAGAATGCCAGTCAGAACTTCCTCGGGGCAGTATTCCACGAAGGTATTTTTTTTTGTAATTTAATGCATGTTATATTTTATTATAAACATTATGTATGTATTGTAAAATAAATTATGTAAATGTTTTAAATTACTTTAATTTTATAATAGAAAGGTTATTAAACAGGGCAAAACAAACTAAATTATTTCTACAGGATTTATAAAGATAATGAATACAAATTTTTTATTGGTTTTTTGTATTATTAAATTATTTATTCATGCATGAATATATGTTTTATTATTTTTTTTTTATTATTATTATTAGTCTTGAAATTATCTTAAGAAACGAAAATGTTGAAACTGTACAAGCTGGGGATCGATATGATTTTACGGGTACGTTGATTGTTGTTCCTGATGTAAGTGTTATGTCTACACCATCTGCTAGAGCTGAATCCGCTTCTGGACAAAAAAGAGGAGATGCAAATGAAGGTGTCAAAGGACTAAAATGCTTAGGAATCAGAGACTTGAATTATAAGTTGGCATTTTTAGCATGTAGCTTATCTGCAACAAGTACCAGGGTATGAAACAATATAATTAATATTAATATAATTCTGACAATTGTTTTTTTATTTTTGTAAATATAATATATTTTTTTGTTTAGTTTGGTGGTACTGGGGAAATGCACAATGATGAATTAACTGCTGACTCGATTGAACGTATGAAGAGACAAATGACTGGGCCACAATGGGAAAAGATATACGAAATGAACCGTGATGTTAATTTGTACCATAATTTAATAAATAGTCTTTTTCCAACAATTCATGGAAATGACCAAATTAAAAAAGGTTATTGTTTAATATTTTATATATAATTTTTAATTTATATGCAATATCCAGTTTTAATTTTTAGGCGTGTTATTGATGCTTTTTGGAGGTGTGCCGAAAACAACTTTAGAAAAAACTACTCTTCGTGGGGATATCAATTGCTGTATAGTTGGTGATCCGAGTACTGCTAAATCACAGTTACTGAAACAAGTTGCTGAAATGTGCCCTCGTGCTGTTTATACTTCTGGCAAAGCTTCTAGTGCTGCTGGTCTTACTGCTGCTGTTGTAAGAGACGAAGAATCTTTTGATTTTGTAATTGAAGCAGGAGCACTAATGTTAGCTGATAATGGTGTGTGTTGCATAGATGAATTTGATAAAATGGACCCACGTGATCAAGTAGCTATCCATGAAGCTATGGAACAACAGACTATATCAATAGCAAAAGTAATACATTATAGGATTCTGGTTTTATAGCATTGCAGAATATTTTAAATGTTTATTTATACATTTTTAGGCGGGTGTTAGAGCAACACTTAATGCTAGAACATCAATATTAGCAGCAGCAAATCCTATTAACGGTCGCTACGATCGTAGTAAGTCTTTACAACAAAATGTATCTCTGTCACCTCCAATCATGTCACGTTTTGATTTGTTCTATGTACTTATTGATGAATGTAGTGAGGTAAGTGAAGAAAATTATCATTTTTTTATTTTTGCATTTTTATTACTGATCAATATAATATTTACAGGCTGTTGATTATGCAATAGCAAAAAAAATTGTAGAAATACACAGTAATATGGAAGATACAATTGAAACAATATATAGTCAAGAAGATATTTTATCATATATTAGTTTTGCTCGGCAGTTCAAACCTCAAATCACAGTTGTAAGTAAAAGTTTAATTTATAATTACTCGAATAAATGTAATAATTGTGAGTCAATTTAAGGAAGCATCTGAAAAATTAGTAACTGCTTATACTCAATTAAGACAACACGATAGCCAATCTAGTACAAAATCAACTTGGCGTATAACAGTACGACAGTTAGAGTCATTGATACGTTTATCTGAAGCTATGGCCAAAATGAAATGTTCAGATCATGTAAGGAATATTTTACCATATATTACAATTATAGGTCCTAAGAAAACTAATAAATCTAATTCATTTAAAACTAAATATTAATTTAGGTGACACCAAAACACGTTTCTGAGGCTTATAGTTTACTTAGTAAATCTATAATTAGAGTAGAACAACCCGATGTCAATCTGGATGATGATGATGAGGATGAAGATTTGTTAAATAAAATTCTTGAGTCTGATGGTAATTTTAATCATTTTCTTATAGCTTTCAAATGTTAACAATTGCTTGTTGTTTAGAAATGGATGTTGATCCAGTTAGTGAACTTGAAAAACAAGATTTAACTAAGAAAAAGTTAACACTTACTTTCGAGGAGTATAAGCGTATTACAAATATGCTTGTTGTTTATATGAGAAGCGAAGAAGAAAAACGGATTGCTGGTATGTTGGAATTTTTTTCTGTTGTGTTATAATTAATTTAAATTTATTTTATTATGTTTTAGAAACATCAGAATCTGAGGATGGTGGCTTGTTACGTAGTGAAATAATCAACTGGTATTTGGAGAAAATCGAAGATCAAATCAATGATGAGTCTGAGTTGGTGGAAAAGAAAAGTTTTATCGAGAAAATTTTGGATCGATTAATTTATAATGTAAGGATATTATGATTTTACATTAGTTTTTTTTTTTACTGCTCTATTAATATTGTATACATTTATTATATAATAGGATAATGTATTGATTGCTTTATCGCAACAACAAAGGTCCTCACAATCGGACGACTTAAATCAAGAACAAGATGCTGAAGACAATGATCCTGTATTAGTAGTTCACCCTAATTTTGTTTCACAACTTTAATGAATTTGATTGTTATATTGCTAAATGTATGATAATGTATATACTTTAATATATTTTTTAATTTAAATAATTTTATAAGAAATAACAATTTATTATCAACTCATTACATTGTAGTAGTATATTTGTATGTTCCTTTAATCTCTTGTGGACCAAGCATAAAAGTCAAAGAATTGTTCATGTTTTTTTTTACACAGATATATTTTTTTTTATACCTAAATAATATTAAAGACTAAAAAATATTGTATTTTTTTTTTCAAATTCCAAATTTGAGTTTTGATTATGGTACTTAAAAGTACTGTCGGTCAAATATCCAATTTAATAATTGATAGTTAATTCCAAGATAATTCTTGGAATCTCAAATATTGTTGGTATTATTCTTACTTGTAGCTCATATTTTGAATTTATAAAACAATTTCTAAAATCTGTAATTAAGTTTTAGAAAATTAAGAATATTACATAAAATATGTAAATACGTATAATGTTACTCAATAGATTTTACTTTTAACATAATTTATTTATTTAAAAATTAAGCACAAAACGTACTTTTACTAGTTTATGAATTAAGTAATAACTTAAAACATATAATCCTCATTCCTTAACACTTATAATTATTTTTAACTGAATCTTAACCCGTCAGTACACATGAGCACGCTGCTCACACAGATAGCATTTCGAGCGTTATTTTTCGGAACAAGATTGTAGTTTTTTATTTTAATTTTATAAATTATGAAATGTACATAAAAAGTATTTATTTACTTTTTAGTAAAGGATAAAAATATACATAATTCTAGGTATGATTTGATTTTTTAAGTTAATCGATCAATTAATAATATAAAAAGTGAAGTGTGAGCGCTGCGCTCACAGTGTAGCGACGACAGGTTAAAATTGTGTCTGTATAAATGCTTAGATACATACTACATTACCCAAAACCCATCATCAATAATTTTGCCTTGGCTAAAGATAACCCCTTTGTTTCAATATAAATATAATATGTACCAAATTAATTAAAAATAAAATGTGCCGTCATTTGTGTACATTTTTTTTTTATCTATATTTTGAGATGACCATGTGTTGTTTAAAATCTAATTAAATTCAAGGATCCGAACAAATAATTAGTAAATAAATGTAATACAAAATTACAGCATAACAATATTACTTGTAGAAAAACTTAATACTATTATTCTTAATTGTTTAAAATAATAATATGTTAGTAATTGGTATGCCACTTGCTACAATAATTCTCATACACACCACAATTACAATATATTTGATTTTGAAAAAAATATTCATTTTTTTAAATTGAATATGCAACAAGAAACAATATAGATAGTTTAAAATGTGAGCAATGTTTTGAATTCAGGAAAATACATAAATACAATATTAAAAGAGACAAAAATCAAATATCAATATTAGCACGTCGGTGCACAAGTGGATAGTAAGTATTCGTAGAATCAACATGCCTTTTTTTAAGAATTACCAAAATGTGGAAACCGATATTTTATGAACATTTATATTGTTTATTCGAGTTTATAATTTTCAAGATGTTTAATCAATAAATACCGAAAATTGGTTTAAAGTTTATTATTTTTTATCCACAACTTACACTTTATCACATATTATTCACATGCCTTAGTTTAAAAATTATCAATAATATTCTTATCAATGTAATACATTATCTATAATTGATAGACATTTTTATCAATGCTGTACAAGTTTGGTTGCGAAAAGCTATGCAATTTATTTAGTATTTTTGAGTTTTTCTCGTTTTCATTAAAATAGATACATACATAGTTTTATATTCTCAATTTATTTGGTTTTTCAACCAAGTTCTGTTAAATTGACAGAATGGCATTTATCATAAATGCTTTCCAAAGATGTAAAGCCCTGGGTAGACTTCAAACACCAACAAACGAAGCATGTGTAAGTATTTATGTACAGTTAGTAATAATATAATTGCACCTGGTAATTATTTTATTTCGAAACTTTTCAGTTAGGTGTTCTTCCTCACAATCAACAAATTCGTAACAAATGGCCCGATTTTAGGATGAAAAAAGACGCACGTAAAAGAAACACTCTTAAAGAATATGGTGTATACAAGTTGCGATATAATGCACTTCGTAAGAACGACATCATTCCTTTGGAAATTCAAGTACCTTAGAATTAATTTATAGTCTAAATTATTCATTGTTTTCATTCCATATATATTTGCACACAGCAAATTGCCGATAAAGAAATCTATAACTGTCCAAGGGATGCTAGTATAACTAGAATCGTACAACGGTGTCAAATTACATCTCGTCCTCGTGGTAATGTCAAGAGATGGCGTTTGAGCAGGATAGTGTTTAGACATCTTGCCGATTATAACAAATTGGCTGGGGTACAAAGAGCAATGTGGTAAGTAAATTTATTTTATAGGGTAAATTTTATTTTATTTTGGAGTAAATCAGTGTTTGGTAATCGCACGGAAATCTTTGATAAACTTATAGAATATCATGGTATTCTGGAATCCGGTGTACACAATATATATATATCAATGATTTACCCTCAGATTTAAGACAAATAAATATAAAACCTATAGTACTATACCTATTTTTAAAACATTTTTTTTTTTTTTTAGGTAAATTCAAAAGAACAAGTTTATGTAATTTCACCAATAAGTAAGAATACTTGATGTATAGTTAAACTATTTGTTTAATTTTGACGGCTAGTGTTATTTAAACTATATTGTGTATTTATTTAATCATTTAAAATTAATACAAATATTATAATAAATATTATTTCATTTATATTTACTGTCCAAAGTTATTTTATTTATTATAGTAGTTACTAGTTTATCTTTCATTAATATTTATATATTTTTTTTAATTTTCCTTCTTGATAAAAAATTATTTTTTTTCGAGTTCAATATTAATTATTATTTTATAACAGTATTTTGGAAAATAATTTTAAAGTACTTGACTGAACTTAACTTAATCAATAATCAAAAATGAATTTGCGTTTACAATTTAAAATGATAACTAATATAGTTTAATATTGTAACATATATTTCTACAAAAATTATTTTATTTTCATTCTGTTTTTAAGAAGTTTATAGAAGTTATATACAAATTTTATGGTTTTATAATACCAGTGTAAAAACACAGTATTTATATCTAATTTGTTTAGGGTTACGCTATTTGGGTCTTAAGAAACTATTGGAAATTTGTCTGTCAGAGAGTTCTAACTTCTAAACAAAATGAGATATTGACTTGAAATTCACAAATAATATTACTCATACCGGCTACTTAAACAATTTCTTCTTGTCTATGAGTTTCTATCTGTTTTGGATGTTGAATATTGTATTAGCAATGTTGTTCCTGTCATGTGATGCTCAAATAAATTGTTTGATTTTTTTATTATACCAGTCGCGGAGATTCTTCAATCAAGATATTCTTCTTTTTCTCTTGATCTGGTAATATAAGCTGGAGTATTTTGTATCGTTGGCTATTTCTCATAATATATCCTATTCAATTTTCCGAGCTTTTATTGTTGTTGAAAATTCCTTCTCTTTTCCCATCTTTTCCAGTACTCTTTGATTAGTAATACGATTTGTCCAAGAAATGTTTAGCATGTGCCTATACAGCCACATTTCAAAAGCTTCAATTTTCTTGCATGTTAACTCTATTAGTGTCCAAGTTTCGACTCCATATAGTAGTATCACAGAGAAAACAACACCTTAACAGACTGATTTTTGTATAACTAAACAATACAATTTACTGCAAATGCACTATTTTAACTATACAAGTTATGCTCAAAACAATTTATTGTGTACAATGTGCATTACCTATATTATACACTCACAAATACTTAGGTAGGTATTATTGATTTATGTTTTTTATAGGCCAATAAGATCCAACACAATACAATTGTCAAACATTTTTATTTGAAACATTTATTAACATAAATATCTAATGTGGTATATTCAGTGGCGTCAGAACGATTTTTGAACCATTGGTCTGAACATATGGAAAATCATTTTTAATGCTTACCGAACATTACATTGCTTAGTAATTTGATAATTATTTCAGACATTTTTCAGTTTTCAGTGGATATTTGAAATAAATATATTAAAACGTGCGCCCTATGCACGGTGGATTCATTTCGCTCACGGGTGTCGGTATTGGCGAAGGCAATTCGCTCGTTGGATAGGTCACTCTTGGTGGATGTATTGAATTTGAAAGAAATGGTAAATTACTTCTTTCAATAAATCGATTCTGAGCAGAGCTTCGGTGTAATATACAGGACTATTAATGTCAATTTCATATAAAGTATGATTTACACTGTGTACTGTGTAGTATATGATGAAAAATGTTATTATGAAAAATGTAATATTATTTATTTTAATTAATTAAGGTGTACAATTTCTATAAAGAAATAAATCTTCTAATTATACTATACTAAATTCCCATAAATAAAATAATGTATATTTTCAAATTAGTATAAATCTCAGTATATGTTGTATAATACGAGTTGTGTTCAATAAATACCCAGACTAAAATTATTACAGAAAAACTTTTAAGAGCATGTGTCATACCGGTGATTTTCAGTGGTAAAAATATGCTTACATTGAATGAGTAGAACTGGCTTAATTTTGGTTTTAAAGTAAAAGTACCCATTAAAAAACTTGAAGAGAACAATATTCTTGAGAGCACCACAATGCGTTTTTTTTTTTTTTTTTTAATAATTTTTATAATCATTTGTATATGTCATTACTTCAAAATTATGTACTGGGTTATATTTAGAATAATGTAAAAAACCGTTAGGTTAAGTCACGGGTATTTGCATCATGACAATGCACCAGCGCATTCAGCATTTTCCATACGTGTACGAAACCATACATAACGCGATAGAACTAAAGGCTGTAATCTTAGAGGAAATTCAAAGGTGTTTTCAAAAGCGGCAAGACCGTTGGCCATTGTATAGAATTTAAAGGACATTATTTCAAAGGTGATCCATTTAAATAGTTTGTAAGTTTGAAATATAATTTTTAATACACTTTTTCTGGGTATTTATTGTACACACCTCGTATTATATTTCGTAGGTTAAGTATTACGCTATTATTTATTATTTTTCCGTAGTTCATGATACAGAGGAATTTGAATATAAGTGTTTGGTTTTTTTTTTTTTTTTTGAAATAATTGGTGAGCATTATAACAATATCATTCCATTAGTGATTTTTCCGATAAAATCCTATGTGTTAGGTTGAATCGCAGTAGTATTTCGGCATAACACTGGTAACCTAAAACAATTATTTTACTTATTTATATTGGAATATATTACGTATCGCAATGGTTCCCAAACATTTTTTATGCACGCTTCCATAAAATTAGAAACAAATGTCTCACGTCTTCCGTGCATAATAGGAAATAGAATAGGCTAAAAATGATATTTTTAACGCATCACCAAAAATCTGAAAGTAACGTTGTTACTGCCACACGCGTTTCTTTTTCCACGTTGAATTTGAACCGATATTTGGGTTTGAGCACGGCTACTGCGGAAAATCGTGTTTCACACTAATTTCAAGCTATGTTTCTAAATTCGGACTATACATCTGTTTAGTGGTCCCAAAATCCTGAGAGTCTAAGGGTCTAAAAATGTGTGTACACAATTTTTTACTCCACGCCTTCCCCTTTAAATGTTCGTGTCACACTGTTTGGGGACAGCTAACGTAACGGAATAATATGTGTTGACAAATTTTTTAAACAGCTACAAAAAAAAAAAATAGTGACTACCGATTTTAGAGATTTTTCGAACGTATTTAGAATAAAGTAAATTTAATGTTAAAAAAAAAAAAATCAAAATGTCTATAAATAGCCCCAAATTGAAATAAATTTTTTGAAACTTGTCCGTGTCATTATATTACAAAGTTACATTTAATATGCAGATGTCAGGTCTCTAGAACAATTATTTTCGGAATTACAAAGAAATAATAAATTTCGAGTTTAACGAGATAAAATTGTATTTGCCGTTTTATTGACATTTTTCGGTAGTTTTTTCTGCTGCGTTAACTAATAGGTATATCGAAAAATGACCTCTCTAAAGTACCAACTAGATAAAATTATATTTATTCCTATTGATTTTAATTTTATTTGTCCGTCAAAGCTTTGCCATCGTTACCAATCTTGATTTGTTTGCAAACTGATAAAACCCATGGTCCTACAATAGTAATAAACCGAAACAAATACTAAAATTATGCAAACATTTTCGCCAAAGTAAATGAGAAATAATAATTTCCTTATAACTATATGCCAAATATGTCAGGATATGCGAAAACACGCACAATTAAACATTGTATTTTTATCGGTATCGATACGAAACGGATTCCAAATTCACTCGGCAGCACGTTTTCCTATGTATCGAAATGGAAACATGGAAATGCCATAAACGTACGAGCCCGGTTAGGTTAGGTTATAATATTTTATATAATAGTGTGTGAAATTTAGTGATAAAGACGCGGGTAAAACGAAGGAACGAAAAAAAAAAAAAAAAGTAAGATTGGTTCGCGAATATTTGTGCAGCGCTGTGTACTGGATGTGGGCGGGAGCGATGTGGGGGGGTCAGGGGGTCCTCATTGTCCGGATGAGGATGACGTACGCGCGTGTAACACTGTGTACGTGTGTCGTACCCGCCGGCCGCAGACACCCAGCGGCCACGGCGTGGCGGCGCGCTGACCTAGAAAGTAGAAATGGCACCGGCACACACACACACACACAGTTCGGCGACGGGAAGGATGTAGAGTCCGATGGTTGCTCCAGTTGGCCGGCCTTGGCAATGCGACTCGCAATCATTATCGAGGTCAATTAACAAGGCCAAGCGCGGCAAGTGGCGGCCAGAAGAAATGTAAAAAAAAAAACGTGTGTGTATATATATATATATATATATATATATATATAGGCCAAAATATCCATTTCACCGTCGTCGGCGAAAATTCATTTTTTTTTTTTTTTCCATTTCTATACAATGTAGAAATACGGTGTGAAAACGATAGAACGATATATATATATATTTTGTAACCGACGCGATTATTATTATTATTTATCGGTCGGCGGTGGTACATTGCGCGAATATTTCGACGCGGATTCAATTTGATTATCTATACGAATAAACCAAGAGTCTGTCTGCCGGCATATAGAAAGTGACTTTACACGGGCCGTAGAGTACTGGCCTTTGTAAACCACAAGTGGCTTTTGCCTACTAATTTCCGGTCTTGAAAATAGAATTTTAACGTTTCAATTAGTTTTTTTTTTTTTTTCAATTAATAAGTTTTCGGCCACAAAAGCCAAAATAATACACGCGTAGAGCTCTGAAATGACGGGGCCTCCGCTGGTAATACAACTAGCGGTGTATAAACATAGGTAGGCACTGTACAATATCTAGTAATTAAATAATAGTACCTAACAATAATATGTCACTGACGTAAAACAAAAAAAAACCTAAAACTAAATAACTTATATTCAATTATTTTAACAATAAAAAAACTAGCAGATGAATTGTTTTCTTTTTTTTTTTTTTTTGATTTTAAAAAAAATGTTAATTTTAAATTTAGGTCACCGAAAATGTTAATATGCAAAACTCGTCATTTTATGACTCTCGTATAGGTATTAACCTGTACGAGTTATATTTTTATTGCACGTGAATTAATCATTTCGTTGGCTTAGTTAATATTATTGTTTAGTTTCCAAAAACTCGAACTACTTTAACCTGTACGTGCGGTTTTCTATTTGGGTTCGACTTTCATTTTCGACTCTGTGCCCAATTTTTATGGTTGATTAAACCGGTTTCAAACTTTGTATTTCACTATTCAACATACTTTTTCAATCAAAATATTATCAATGTATTAGTTTCACTAAAAATTATACTATGTGCTTTTTTTTTTTTTGTAAACAACTTTTCTGATCTTCGAAATCCTGCTCCAATCATCAACCTCGAGAGTGTTTTCTGGCAATAAATTTTGTCTAACTGACGCATTGGGGAGGTCAGTTTTTGATTTTCTCTGTACTTCTCTTAATAATTGAGCATAACAGCAAGAAATAACTGTCGTTTCAGTTAAATCGATTTTGGTTTTTGTTGTAATTCGGCGAAAAATAATCATAGAGACATTTGGCATTTTCGCTAAATAGTTATATTAACATTTTCTAGACGTGGTATAATTTTTTAAATATTCTGACATTTTTGAGAGTTATATATTTTAAATTGTCGAGTTTTTTTAGATTTGTGTGGATAAAAATTGATTGACTTTGTATAAATACTCAACAATCGTATGACAAGATCCCTCACAAGTTTTTCTTATGGTAGTATAAAAATATCGCAAATCCGTAGTTACGATTTGTTTATAGGCGTTTGAAGTTCAGACGGAAATCGTACAAATCATTAATATTTCGCATAATATATTTTGAAGTGTATGCATTTAAGTTGTGTTTTACCGGTAAAAAAATTCAAGCATAATATACATCATAATTTTTTTATTTAATAAATATTATTATAGTCAATTTAGGTGAAATTCGTTTTCAGTATTCAAATACCATACAAAACTTATTTTCTAATAAAATTCAATGTATAATAATGACTTAAACCTCTACAATGTACCACTCAATTGTTGGCTATAGTGCAATAGATAAAAATACATTTTCCCTATGGCACGAGCAATGTTGTAAACAGATAATAATAATAATAATAATAATAATAATATTGTGATTTTTTAGGCGTAGGTACATAATTAACTTAGGGTAGCGGTTCCAAAAGTGTGTCTTTACAGGGGCGCCGCACCGTCGACCACACAAATCTGGTCTAAAAATTTATATAATTATTATAAATAAATATTTCCAAAGTATCCATTAAAATTTGTTTTATATATTTTTATCTAAAAAAAAAAAAAAAAAATGTTTTATCTAGGGTTCCATGAGACAACCTCAATTCCAAAAGGGTGCCGTCACACGAAAATGTTTTTGGAACTGCTGACTTGATTGATTTTCAGCAGCAACTTTTTAAATTTAATTTTAGTTTGTTTTTATATATATTTTAAATTATTTAATTATTTCTGGAAATTAATAACTGAACTTCGAAAAAGTGACCTGACATCGGATCTCGTGTTAACTTAAGCTGAACTCAAATCTGTTTTCAGAATTATTATCGCTTCTTCGCTCCGTCTTTTATTCCAAATTTCAAATCAAATTTATTTTCGTAAAATCAAACTGTCGAAATAATAAAAATCCAACGCGAAGTGTATACAAAATATCATCTTTCCATTAAAATTTGAATATTATAGTATACAAAATACGGATCAATGGTATATAAAAAATATTTATATTAAAAATGAAAAAAAAAAAACAAAAATTGTTTTAGAGATAAAACATATGTTTTGTTTGTAATACTCAACAAAATAAATGTAATATATATATAAATACGAAATATGTAGAAAAACTTGGCCATGAGTATTATTTAGATGTTGTGTGTATTTACGACCGGTTTCAATTTAAAAAAATCATCACCGTCGGGTAATAGAACAACAAAGAAGAAAAAAATAATACGCAATACATACATATTCATACAACAATACATATTCTTTATTTATTTTTATTAGTATATTATATATTTGTATTATATACGTTTTAAATTTTAATTTGATGTTATTAATATCAGTTTCGCATAGACATCATAATAATAATTGTAAATTATTGTAATGGCGTATGTCTTGTAAGAGCGGTGCGGCCATTTAAGACAGCAATATTATACTTCTGTGAAGACTCTATACTTATCTAACGAATGAATGAATATAGCAATTAAGTTAATAAAAATTAGACGTCGACGGGTAGCTATAATAGGTAGGTTTATATAGGCACTTAATTTTCACCAAGCCGAGAGCGAATCGTCGTTATAGATGACCTAGTTCTGGAAAGAAGAATATTAAAAGGGAAACTAATTACCTAACAGTTAAAAAGTAGGTACCCATACACTTATTCACTGCCGCAGTGTTAGTCACCTCCAATGCCGAATACAATAATTAAGTGAATCTGTAACGCAGGTACATGCATAATGATAATAATTAAATATACATTAAAAAAAACAGTCCTTGCGCAGCATAGTACTTGTAAGTAAAGGTATAGGGTATAGAGAGAAATTTAGTTTATATCCGCGCTCAACGATAAAACGTTGCCAACGGAAAACGATTCTGAGCGAAGTTCGGTTAATCATGGTTTGAAATGGTGTGATTTATACGATATCCGTCAACATTTGCTACTTGAAACGTTTATAAAAAGAAAAAATAATATGTACGCTTAAATTATTTTCTTCTTTACTATTTAGCACCTATTATGATGAACCTTGTATCAAATTTTCGTGCATTTCTGTTGGGACAAAAATATTTGATTCATAAAAATCGGAAAACAGTACGCAACATTGAGGAAAAAAAAATATTATTAATTAATAATAATAATAATAATAAATATGATAAAACATTTTTATCTAAATGTACTAAAATTCTCCAGCATGCACCGCCCTTGGGCATGTACTTTAAAAGTGACATGAATTAATGATTTTAAGAAAAAATGGCCATAGGTTCTCCGGACCCTCAGGTTTGAATGTGACTCAAAATAATAATTTAAAAAAAAAAATGGTTCTGCTTTTAGGCCAATTTGTCAAGGATTCCTTCATTTTTTATATTGAAATATTATGTGTGTGTACGGTAAACATTGGCAAACCATTTAGACCAGTGTTTTCCAAAGGGTATACCACGGTGAAAACTTGAATTTTTTATTTGAACAAATTTAATTATATATAAAAAAAAAATAGTGTACATGTTAAACTAAATATCTAAGTTTTAAATTCTAAATCTAATTAAGTACTATTTTAATGTGAAACGTGCACTTAATGCTGTTTGCATACAAGTTCAATTCGAGGAGGAATTGATGATAAACATACTCGCATTTCTTGTTCAACTGATAGAAGTCGTTCACGTTTTTTATTTTTAATATTGATTAGTACGGAAATACCAAGTTTGCAAAGGTATGTTGTAGAAATTGGTAACGATGTATTTATGGCTTTTTCTGTAATTATCCGATACTCGGTATTAATTAATTTCCAAAAATGGATGAGTGTAAGTTCATTAAATTTTGATTTCAATGAACGGATCAGATCGAAGTTCCAAAAGTTGTTCTTGTTCAGTTAATTTTAAATGAGAAAGAGCATCTGATGTAACAGTAAAAGGATTGCGTACCCAATCATATTCGTCAACAGACAACGATGGGAAATATGTCTTCAGTTTTTTTCTTTTCAAATTATAAGGTGGTTAATAATCAAAGCAGACGTTCCTTCTCCACGTGGATCAATATCTGCTGTTAATGGAAACGTTTGTAGTTGTTTTCTTTCCAATGTGTATAGAAATCTTATAAAAATTAATTATAATGTGCCGCGATGGAGAAAAGTTTGGGAATCGCTGATTTAAACGATAAATTTGTATTTTGTAGCATGCATTAAAATCCAAGAACTGTAAAAAAAAAAGAGCCCATAGTCTATCCCCCATATTCTATCCCTTCCGTAATTGCGCCCCAAGTAAAAATAATCTAAAACGTGCACAATCGGCCGTTTAGAAACGTCGAGTTAAAAAAAGTTTACCATTTTTCGAACGTACTATATATTACGACCTTGGGCACTAATAACAATAATATATAGTTTACCGACACATACGATAATAATAATATCGTTATTGTAATAATAAGCAGCAGTTACTTTTGGACCGGAGAAATATGCATTTCTCTTTCATTCATATTTTATCTGGTCCGTTTGCCCGTGGAAGTGAAGAGCGGAGAATCCGGTAATTTCCGCGATGCTATGTATACCATACACACAATACCACGGCCGCGGTCGTTACGTGGAAATTTCTTTACTTTTTTTTTTTTTTTTTTTTTTTTCGCGGTTATTTATTTATTTTTCTTTCCCCTCCCCCCCGTCAGAGTCTTCTTCCTCCGCTATCGTCTTTCGTGTTTCTCTCTCGCGCCGCCGCCGAGTAGACGATGCGCACACGTACACACGCACATCGCCGACGAGGGCGATGACTCTTCCACGGCAGCTGCGCGTACACACAAACAACTCTCACCGCGGCCGTGGTTTTCTTTCGTCCATTATAAAATATCAAGTACTACTACAACCGGTCGCGTCCGGCGATATATCACACCCCGATATTATCGAAATTATAAAAAAAAAAAATAAAAAAAAAAAAAAGATGTTTATTTACGCAACTTTGTCTGTTGAGTACGCTCGTCGGCGGTGGGCGTGTGCTTCGGGGGAAAACCGAAATAACTCGTACTACAATATTGGTACGTGAGTAAGAAAGAAAATTTTTTTTAAAAAAAAAAAAACACATAATATTACACTGTAAATGTGACATTGTTTTCAGAAATACGTGTTTTACATTAAGAGGTTTTACGTATGTCGTATGATCAAAAAAGTCCCCTCTCCATTTGTTCACAATAACATATTTTGTGATTAATGATCATGTTGTGTTTAGGCTAATCCCGAACCTAATATTTGGACTCAAAGGTACGTAACGTTTTGTACAGATTGAGATATCCAAGTCAACGCTCCTCTCTGGGCTATTTCAAAACAGGATTATCATAATTGTTTTCAGCCCGAAAGTTATATCGATACAAATGGGGTCCCCAATAAGGGAAACAAATCGTAGGACATAACCTCAAATATTCCAATATTGGTTCGTCAGGGCCTCAGGAACCTTCGGCGACTTAATCGAAAATAACCTTCGATTCGTTATGGAGAACCATGTCGGGTAGGTAAGAAGGGAAAATGTTTTCACTTCGTCCGTGGAAGTTTGATAAATGTGATATTGACATCACTTTCTGTGTTACTCTGCGAATAGGCCGTTTTATTTTATGGATATTTAATGTTCTGGAAAATTACGGGGTCCCAATACGGCCGTGAAAAACCTAATGCCCAATAATACCGTTCGGGATAAAAAAAAAAAAATTCCTAAGTACCCATGTTACCGGTATAAATTCTGGACCCCCAGAAAAAGTCGAAAAAGTCGCCACTGCGCGATATTCTGAACTAGTTCGATGGCATGCACTTGCTCGCTTTTTTGCCCACAGCTCGTCCGACAGATCCGTACGAAAATCAGTTACGGATATTTCTAATATACGACGGGGCGCGGTATACACGTATACAACAATAATACGCTATTCATAAAACGCATTTTATATATACGCGCGCGAATTGACTTTCTTTTTTTTTTTTACTTCCACCATTGAAATAATATATAGTATAATTTCGTATATTATACATGTACACCTATAGGTACTTATCGCGCGACACATTATGTTATTATTATTTTTTTTTTATTATTACACAGTATATATTATTATATTATAATGTTGTATGGGTCGTAAGTCTATAGATACATACCGACATATTTAGTATATTATACAGTACGATCTATTTGTTCCGGTAACACTTTGGATATGACCATTTCTCCGGCCCAACACAATTTGGCCGTTTCGGCCGGATGATCTTGGATTTGAATTCGGTTTTCGGATACTGATATGGAGTAGATACTGCTGATATACACATTTTGAGAAAAATTTAAAACGTTTAACACTTTCGGCGCCCGTATACAATAAAACATACATTATCTTAAACGGAAATGTCCATATTTTTAGCACCAGGTTCCAATAATCCTAAATTTATTCTCCAATAATCTTTGACTAGCTCCTTTTTTTCTTTCAATCACAAACATTTACCGATATAAAACCATCTAAAGTTATTAGTTTAAAAAAAAATTAAAACGTACCACTTCAAAAGTGGAGAATTGTGATTACAAATTAAGATATTTATACAATTGCACACATACAATAACATAAGTTTTTTTTTTTTTTGAATAAACTAGTAAAAATTCATATTTTTTAATAAACTTTAGGCCTGCCTGTAGGCTCAGGCAATTTTTGAGATAGAAAAAAAAAATTGTAATAGTCAAAGTAGCTTTTAAAAATGTAGAACTATTAAAACCTAGTGTTAAAAATTGTTTAGGTATTTCCATTTAAGACAACGTAAGTCTTGTATTGTATGACAAAAAGGTTAACAATTTGAAATCTATCCTTAAATGCGTATTTCAGTATTGGTACTGATAGTGCGCGATGCTTGCCGAAAACCGAATTTAAATCTAATAACATCGGCCGAAATACGTATAGCGTTATCTGAAGAAAAAAAATGATCACACTGTATATATGGATGGAAAATAAAAACGACATAAATTTTCATTAATAACGTTACGCGGACATCAAATTATCGTCACAGCCATTTCGGGCGACACTACAGTGTATTATCCTGCACATATATTTATTATTATACTTTCATCTCGACGAGGTGTATTATGTTTTACGCGTGTATAAGACGAAGAGGACATAATATATATTATATATATATTGCGAGGAAAAAAAGTGTTGTCGACACGCGTACATCGGACGGATCACGTGCACGAAAAATAAATTTGTATAGGATTATAAAAAAAAAAAAAAAAAATACCGATAAAAATAGAGCCCGAATTAGTCGGGTTTTTTTTTTTACACGCCGATGACGGTATAATGATATTAGTTTATAATATTATACTCGTACGTATATTTGTATACAACGATTATATCTGCAGTTTTTCGAATGGAAAGTGAGAAGACGAGGTGGATTAATTTATTGCGTTACACTTATTGACCCGGTTCGCATCGCGTTTCACAGAAGAAAAAAATAAGATGAAAAAAGGACGCTACGGCAGGCGTCAGCCTACACGAATTACACGTAAAATATTACAATTTGTGTTTTATGACGATCGTAACATAAGTGACACCCCTGTTTTTGGATAGGTATAGAGACTATAGGAATCCTCCCCTAGATTTATCTTTATAATTTATTACGATGTGGCTCATTATTTACGAAAAACATGTCGCGGCGAAAGAAAAGTTTAATAAATTAAAATTTAAAATATTCAATAACATTAACCGGTTTGTGTTTCTTTGTAAAAATTTTTAATCCCTCTGTATAATATAATAATATTCCTGTGTGACTGTGTAAGTAATTGCATTACCCATCATCAGGTAATGTATATTTCTTATAGTCTAATATTTATAGAAATAAAATATGTAAATGCGTTTGTAAGTAGAAAATTGTTAAGGACTCGAGTCCCTCTTGTTGTGTTTATTAGGTCATGCACCCGGACAGATTTGTTTTACCTGACCACTTCTACGTACAATAACAAATTACTGGTGTGGATATCGTTTGGTTTTCGGTATTCTCCTGTAAACTTTCTCGATAATTCTCCTATAATATTATATTTATATTATTTAGCTAATACGTACTATATATGCAAGGTAGATACCAATAAATTACAAAAACATAATAATAACAATAATCAAATCGATTGGTAAAACCCTTAGAATTTAGATCATATATAATAATAATAATAATAATAATAATAATAATTGACCATGTTTATTGTGAGTGGTATCTAAGATCATAATGATGATATTTGGTAATATTTTTCTTTTTTGTATACGTTTTCATTTTTTTTTTTTTATTGAATAGTTTTCCGTATTTTGTGGCATTTATATATATATATAAGTATTTTTATCGGCTCAAAAATATAAACCAGCAGTGGTGGCGCTAAAGGTGGGCCACCCTGTATGAATTTAGATCATATATAATAATAATAATAATAATAATAATTGACCATGTTTATTGTGAGTGGTATCTAAGATCATAATGATGATATTTGGTAATATTTTTCTTTTTTGTATACGTTTTCATTTTTTTTTTTTTTATTGAATAGTTTTCCGTATTTAGTGGCATTTATATATATATATAAGTATTTTTATCGACTCAAAAATATAAACCAGCAGTGGTGGCGCTAAAGGTGGGCCACCCTGTATGATTTTATAGTATTTTTGCTTTGTATATAATCGTATTTTAAAACATATAGAAATACGTAAAAATGATAGTTTTAGATTTATTTTAAAATTAAACAGAAGTCGTTATTTTGATTTTTTAAAAAATTACGATAATATTTTTGTTGGCCTGTAATTGTAACCATGCAATAGGCGATAGGTAAGGCGATTCTCGTTACGCCACTGTCTCTCCCTATAAATCAGATAAAAATTCCTGGCGCCGCCACTGCGACTAACAGCTCAAGCCAGTCCTGTAATCGCATATATAACTGCAAAATCGAATTTTCTTTTCTTTAAACGTATCTCGTTACCGACCTCGTCCAATGAGATTTTATTGTTTCGATGGAATTAATAGAGGAAAATAGTAAAAAAGCCATAAATAATATAATCGCCAAACAACATACGACATACGAACACTATCAATTATATATACAACCCGTGTGGTAAAACAATTTATAACAATTGTGTTGCCAAGTACGACCATATACAGAACAATATCATATTTTTTAAACCGCGATATTACTATAAATATATAATTAATTGCCTATAACCCTAGCCGTGGGTTATCGTCCGTGTGATCCACGGGTGGGATTTATCCCATCGATCCCCTATAGCGCGCCCCACCCTTCGTAAATACACCATCGGCACTCTAAGCGGATAACTCTTCTGCGACCAACAACAAACTACGCAGCACTATAATAATAATAATAATAATAATAATATTATAAAAAAATTCGAAATGGAGGCCAATACGAACCAAGAGCCAATGACCACTGTAGTAGTAATGGTATATATAGAGATGGTAAGGCGGTAAAGCGGAGAGCGTATATACACGTCGGGTTCGTGTGCTGTGGGCAAAGAGAAATGTTCGTTTTGATAGTAGGTAATAATATATATATATATATATATATATATACACGTTTATAATGATAATAATAAATATATAAAAGTACTTTCTCTTGTCGGCCACGGCCACGGAGAAGAAGCGGTCGTTTTCACTACGACTATATACGACGACGAAGGTGCATTGCCATGGTTGTTAGCGTAATATATTGAGGTCATCGGCACTACCACCGCCACCATCGTACGCCGCTCTTCGGACGGAAAACTCGTGGTAGAAGTAGAGGAACAAGAATAAGAACAACGAGAAGTAGAAGAAGAAGAGAGAAAAAAAATTGGACGCCATTTATATACGCGTATACGTGTTTCCCCCCCCCCCTCCCCTTCGCACGCGGCAGCGCTCACTCTTTCTCTCAGCGCGCCGTGTATTATATAGATAGGTAGATGGGTAGATAGATAGGTATATACGTGTATATAATAGCAGAATATAAAAATAATTCGCGAAAGAAAGTGAAATAATTTGTCACACTTTTTACCCGGTGCACATCGGCAGCGGCTATAATTCCGTCCGGACCTGCTGACCGCGATTTTTTCGGCCGTGTCGGCCCGAATTTGTTGCAGTTCAATTCGCGCTGTGTCGTCGCTATAATTATTATGATGATTATTATTATTATTATTATTATTATTATTAAACGCCACCGCTACAGAGTAGCCGGTCGGTCGCGTGTGCCATTTGGAATAGATTTACCATCGATTCGAATACAATTTGGTTAATTAAGGCGACTTATTATTGAATGTACGGGAAAACGCGTTTTATATCGGCCGAAAATGATTGCATTTTCGAATAACGGCCGAAAATGTCGCCGATATAACACGAAAACCGTGTCACCGGTTCGCAAGACAACACCGTAGAAAATTGACGAATGTTTTGCGAAAAACCGAATTTATTTTCGCTGTTTTGACGGCACCACGAGCATATAGGCGTGCGCAGTGTGTCAGATGTGCCGTGGGCCAAAAACGAAATGTATTCATTCTGGGCTTTATTCAAATCGAGTTTTTCATACTTCGTGGGTATCCAATACGATTTTTAATGAACTGATGTGTTGCGTTCACTGTCTTCTTTTTTTCGGGCGAGCGGGGGATATATAAGGACATTATCTTTAACAGGCACACCATGTGAATAAACCTAGCGCACGCCTGTGGTTTATCATCACGATTTCGCGTCAAATCACACGTGTCGCCAGCGAATTGGTGAATCATCAAACGGGAAAACCGTCCGATACGATATTCTGCCAATATTAATATTATTATTGTTGGTCAATTACACGTCGTTGTCTTCACAAACGTGTACCATAGCGATTAGTCATTTCGAACGAATCGGACGGGATTTACAATCTGTGTTATCAATTTCTACGTCTAGCAACGCAAGTCTTAGAGCACGGTAAAAATACCTCGTACGGTACGGAAACCTAACCTAGGTACCTGTTTGACCAAACCTGATCTACTGCGCCGACGATGTTATGAGTGTCCTAAGTGCAAACCGTGAAATGCCTATAATCACGACGAGTACACAATCAGAGGGGAAAATGCCTTAGACAAACAAAAACGAAAAAAAAAAAGAAAACCAAAAATTTTGCGACCGTCGGTACATTGAACCCAATCACATTGATCAAATCGACACTTCGTAGACCCACTGAGACACCGCGAAAGCCAACCGACATTAACGACAATATTGTTTGTTTAACAACACATTTGCATATCGGGTGAAACATAACAGGCGACCGGGTGCGGAATGCGGAATGGTTTTAAATTTATAATATGCGACCCGGAGCCGTGCTCACAATACGCACATCCTATATATAGGTCCCTAAGCCCGACAACTTTAGTTGGTACATTCGTGTCTATCGCGGTTATCTGCCAACTACATAACCGCGATATCTATACGTGTAATCAACGGATTATTAAATTGAATACACGACCTTATAACCTCGGCGAAATACTAAAAACTTTCCTATATTCCAATATATGAAAGGTAGGGAGATATACCATTCCTATAATATAATGCTGCATTCGATACTAAATAATTATAACCGTTAATATAATAAACCAACGGATCGAAACCAATTTACATATGTCCAATTGGACACCTAACCTTACCGCTGTCTTAAAGGTTTTGTCAGGCTAAAGATTGGTCATCAGTACTACTCATTTGGTAGATTTTTTACTTATTTTAACGATTATCCTCAAATTAATAATTAAATTAAATAACAAAATAGAGAAATATTATTATTATTATTATTGAATATTTCAATTCGCGACATCTAATTTCTTTCAGGAATACAAACTCTGTTGTCAACTAATAAATATATTAAAATATTTTAATAGAATACAAAAATACAATGGTTTTTTTTTTTTGTTTTTAAATTATAAATCAGCAAACTACTCTTAGAAACATTTTTGTAACCAATACATTTTTTTTAGTGAATGGTATTAACTTTACTTTCTGAAAATAATAATTTAGTAATAATAAGTATAGATAAGTATTAAATAATTTGTCATTTATCAATTGTCTGAATTTTAAGTTTAAAAATGCACAATTATAAAGTGTAGAGAAATTTGTTAGTAGATAATGAATAATTTCCCTGTAATTTCTCGTTTTACGCTATAAACTTTAAATGCCAAAAAATAATTAACTGCTGGTTCAGTATATTCTATATGTACAAATAAATTGCCCCATAATAATTTTGTGTCGGGTAAAATTATTATTTATTTTTATTTAGGCAGTAATAGTAGGGAAACCATTTTTTTTTATAAAAAAGAAAAATTGTTTTAAAGATTAATACTCAAACAGAACGACTATAAAACAAAAATACTATAAACTAAATATAGAATATATAATCCCAACTACCAACCTACAACAGTTGCAAACTATGGTGCAAACTATGTCCTACTATTTTTTTTTTTCCATTTGTACACGACTTTTCCATCAGAAATCTGGCTACGATCATCAACTTCAAGGGTAGTTTCTGATATAGAAAATGTAGTTAGTGCAGTGATAGTATTATTTTTTGATATTCGTTGTAGTTTTGTCGTTTAATGTTTAATAAATGATCACGGGAACAGTTTATAGAGTTAATATAATAAGCAATTTGCTTTTTTTTGTAAAGTTTGCCAATTTGTGAATGTATTACGCAGAGACTTGCAAAATAGATTTTCGCTGGCTTTTTGAAAGGACGAATCTGATTAGTTTGCCCTTATAACATCACAATATCCATTGTATCATTGCCTTAAATTCACAAAAGACCTTATACCTTATAGTTTTTTTTTTTTTTATGAAAACACCACTGATTATATGATACCTATATGATAGGTAGGATATAATCAATATATCGAACAAAACCGAAAACAGTAGACACCGTTATTTCGTTATTAAGTTCTTCTTCGTAAATATTTCCATTTTTCAAGGGTTTTCCTCATTAGTATAGAAACTACAAGGAAAATAAAAAAAAATGACCTCTTCGATGCACCAAAGACTACCAAAGATCCAAAATTCCACAAAAAGCTCTAGTGTCGTTTTTAGCAAGAATTCAGGTAATAAAAATATTTTCGGATTTGCTTTACAAGCCTTAAAGTCTTTTAACAGGTTCCATCATCTATTCCCGTCTAGAGAGTCGTCCAGGTCCTATTGACTTGAGTCAATCGCTCTTATGTCCTGCTTCACTCTGTCCAGCCATCGTTGTCGAGGCCTTGTCCACGTGACCGTTTCCCAGATACATGTTTAATTATTTCATTTTTATTACAGCGACGGTATAATACAGGAATGCGAATTTTTGGGCACGCCGCCGCCGCATTTCTCTGGGTGGTTATAGCGTATAGCTATAATAATAATAATAATAATACTACACGTCACACTTTTATTATATATATATATATTACTGCCGCTTCTATAATTTCTCTCTTTCTCTGTAGACCCGGGCACTGACTGGAGAGGACTCGACGTCCGTATCCGGCTTCCTCGTCGTCGTCGTCGTCGTCGAAACGAAGACAACCGCCGTGCACAATGCGCGTGTTTATAACACAGAGCCGTGACGGTAGACTCGTGTCGTTATTAGTGGGTCAACGTGCTACTATATATATACTGGCTGTGCGACGAGGTAAAAGTGGTTTTTTTTTTCCTTCTGTTCTTTCTTTCTTTCTTTCTATTTTTTTTTTTTTTTTGTTCTCGCTTCACGTCTCCGGCAACGCCGACAACAACAACAACAACAACAACAAAAAACGATATCCGTGTATCATATTATTTTATTCGTATATTATATATTGTGCGCACGCGTATACATACTCGTATACACTCGCACGTAAACCGTAGGTACGTCTGTTGTACGTGTTTCGTATAAATTACGTTTACATTTTTAAAATTGATTTTTCTGCCAAAACGTCAAAATGCCTACTATAGAAATACGGTTAAAAACGATAATGCTCGATATGTAATATGTATAATATATACTTACCGTTGTCGTTATCGCCGCAACGTTATTGATACGAGGACACGGCAGCAAATAAATAAATAATAATAATTTTATTAAATGAAAAAAAAAAAAAAAACCGCGGAATACGGTTTAGCCGGCAGGTTACAGCAGCCGTAATGTACATGTACATGTACCTGTTGCTATTGGTGTTCGTCTTCCAACCGATTGTGGTGATGCAAAAAGCGTAAAAATTCGCTTTCGTTTGGAGAGCAGACGGGTGAACTCAATTATATAGGCATAGAATATAGTGGGTAGAGTCTTAATTTGTATTTATTTTTTTATTTTTTATTTTTTGTCATTTTGAAAACTATCGGAAAAAGCGAAATTTGTCACGTTCGGTTTTACACACTACGAAATTGTTGTGCAGCATCTGTGCTATTGCGGATTTTATGTCGGGCAAGGAAAAAAAAAATAATACCCCGGATACGAGGCGTACGTGTATAATTTACGTATTATATTATTTTTTTTATATACCGGCGTCGATTATTTTTGCTGTCCTTGCAGCCTCGTCGACGGGTTGCGATTCGGTGACGGGGAGGGGATCCGCCCAATGGGGACCCGCACCCGGTGCGTAGTACTCGGTCGTGCCGTCGAATCTCGGCGTAAGGAATGCGCGGCCCAGTCCTTGGCTCGGCGCGTCGGCCGTTCGCGGTGCGCGCGCGCGGATTCGGCACGGACCCGACGACGGCGTCGAAGAAACGCGCAACCGACCGAATCGGGGTCACCGGCGCGCGGCGGCGTTATTTTTTTAATTCTTTTTTTTTTTTTTTCATTTTCGCGGTTTATTTTCTCTCTCGGTCACCGTACACCGGCCAGGGGTTATAATAAATGTACCCGCCGCCGTCCGCAGATCACGACGACACGCGGAAATACAATAAATTATTATAATACGTACGACGGCCTAACCTCCTCCTCATTCCCCTACCGGTCGAATATAGATGATAATATTTATACCCGCGATGGCGAACCTATGTCACCTAAATATCATTCGTAATTAAACCTTCACTTTCGATGTAGGGAAGGGGGGGGGGGGGTGGAGAAATAAAATAAAATAATAACAATTGAAAATAATATGTTTCAGATTTTGTTATTTTAGTGTTCAATACTTAAATATATTTTAATTAATGTAACAATAAAAATTATTTTCATTTTGTATTCGTATGCAATAGTAAATGTAACACAATAAAGTCCTGTTTATATGTGTAATTCATTATTCAAGCAATAAGCAAAAACAAAAAAAAAAGGTCAGCAAAGTTGCTGACACGCAGGGAAAATAAGATCAAACCAAAATGTTTTATTTGACACGCGGATATCAAATGGTTCGTCGTCCCTGATAAATACGATATCGCGTGTATCTACTCGATCTGCCAACGCAGACGGTTTATAATAAAAAATTTTTTATATCTGTGTTTTGAGCGATGACAAAAAAATTATTTTTAATATACGCGATAATATTATTATACGACGGAGTTTTGTATTTGTATTATTTTTTTTTTCCACCAACAACACGCACACGTACATCGGGTTGCTATACAAATCAGATGTACTGGTACACCGTACAAAAAAATATCTTATATTTTATTATAGACTATAATAATCGTAATAATATTTAATCGGCTGCAGTTATTCGATGATTATAATAGAGTTTATACACACGTTTAAAAACGTCTTACTCCTTACTAAAATATATGTTATACATGTGTATATATTATATATATATATATTTTTTTTTATTGTACAAAAACAAATCAAGTTACCGGTATAGGTTTAACAAAAAGAAAGAAAGAGAGAGAGAGAGAGAAAAATAAAGGTATACATGCAATTTTTTTAACCTTAAAACCATTACAGCGTAATAATATAATTAACGACTATTGAGATATTAAATACTATGTTTATATATATATATATATATATATATATATATATATATATATATAAACGGGTATTACAAAAGAAAAAAATATAAATAAATAAAATCGACAAATACAAAAATAAACTAAATAAATAAAATATACAAATAAATAAGTACACAAAAAAAAAAAAAAAAAATAATAATAGGGTCGTTGGTCATCGTTTGTAACCGGAATGTATACCATATTAATAACATACATGAACACCTACCTACAAAATTGTAATAATTTTCGTATTTGGAATTCGCACACGATTCTTTCTTTCTTTATTAACTTTCTTTTTAATCTACGCCCGACGATTTCCTACATAATATATAAATACGTAGTTTATGTACAACAGCATAAGTATATGTAGTAAAGTGATTCGTAAAACAAATTGCAAGTGAATAATAATACACACACACATATATATATATATATATATATATATATATACATATAAATATATATTATTATTATTATAATACGTGGGCGTTCTCCGACGAGAAAAATAATAAATAAAAAAAAATTATTTTAAAAAGAAAAAACACCTAAATTTTTCCACAAAACATCATAATGAATTATTTGTGAAAAAAAAAAATTTAACACTGGGAGTTTAATAATTGTCGGTTTTTATTCTCCAAATCTAATTAAATATTCGTTTGATAACGAATCGGAGAACGCCGAATAAATAACAAACGATAAACAAAACAAATAATAATATAAATTAATCGCGTACAACAACGGGTCTTGCACTGTAGTTAACCAGTGATGGCCGATATTGACACGCGCACAAAAATAACTTAAACACGTAATAATATACTATAGTAATAATAATAATAATAATAATAATAATAATAATTAATAATCGTTAATAATAATAATAATAATAATAATAACAATTTACAAACAAACAATATTATTTTTGTACTTTTAAAAAAAAAAAAAAAAAAAAAAAAAAACTAATCGTTGCCCGCTTCGTTGTATTAGGTTTTACAAAAGTGTAACTATTGAGATTTTAACGTCTCCGGAGACTTGAACGCCCCCCCCCCCCGCAAACTGTTTTTTTTTTAAATTGAACGTACAATTTGAAACGAAAATCGGTGCGATTTTATAAAAATATAATATCAAAACAAAAAATAATAATCATACGAACAAATCGTCGAATCTTTAAAATCTTTGGTTAAAAATGTGCAGCAGTTAATATTAATAATTTTACGTCGATAATACCTAAATATATGTTAGGTGTTTTTGTATTGCATTTATAATCATATTTGAATAACCGCGGGACGAGCATCGCGTATTATCATATAATATAATATTTGGTACCTGTACTGGGAGGAGGAAGGCTGCGAGAGTGGAACCACCACTCAGCGTCAGTCCCTGCCGCTCCGTTTGTGTATCTGAGCGTGTTTGATGAGATGGGCTTTCTGCCGGAACGCTTTCTGGCACACTTCGCACCGGAACGGCTTCTCGCCCGTATGAGTGCGCAGATGCACTTTGATGTTGCTCTTGTTCAAAAAGCCGCGGTTGCATATGTGACAGTTGTGCACCGTTCTCTCCCTGGCCACGTTGCCGTCAGAACAGTATACCACAGTGCTCCTAGCGGTCGCCCCGCCACCTCCGCCACCGCCGCCGCCGCCGCCGCCACCGCTACCGCCGCCTTTAGCCTTGCCACTCCTGTTGCGTGACTTTTTCGCGGTCATATGCGGTCCCTGACCGGGTGTGGTGGTGTGCGCAAACTCGGGCGGTGACGGCCGCGAACTGTGCACGGACGGCATGTTGTAACCGCCGAGGTCTGTGGTGCTAACTACGTGACTGGTCGGACTGTGCGCCAGATACGACGGGGTGGACGAAGACGGCGACGACGCACAGTCCATGTGGTAGCTGCCGGCATCCTGGAGCGGTGCCTTGTTGGCCGGGCCGTTCTGCAGCCTGTTGGCGAGTAGCGGCATAAATGCAGCGGCCGCCGGACGTGGCGCTGGTGGCGGCACGTTTGACGTGACCAACTCACGTGGTTGCGGCTGCTGGTACAGCGACGGTTTCTGCATCGGCGGCGGTTGTTGGTGATAACCACCAGCAGCGGCACCTGCGCCGCCGTTGCCGGCAACGGCACCGCCGCCGTTCGGTATGCCGGGAAATTGTGAACTGGCCACCAAGTCTTGTATGGTGACATCGGCCAGTATGCCGGCCTTGTTGTCTTCCGGCGAACCGTTGGGATGGTCGTACGATGCCCATTCGTCGCCGACGCCCAGCCACTCATCGTGTCCGTCCACCACGCTCGGGTGATGTTCGCCGCTGGCCGACACCGTGGTGTCCGGCCCAAATGACGGACTGCCCATCAGCATTTCGAACTCGTCGAATTGATTGTCGACGAACGTGTCTTCTTCTTTGAATTTGCAGGTCAGCCCCGCGGTGTTGGTGGACGACGTGACGAGGTATTCGTTGTGGAAGTACATGTTGTTATTGTTATTGTTGTTGTTGTTATTGGCCGTGGCCGAGTTATTGTTGTTGTTCTCGGCCACCCGATTGTTGGACGCGATCGACTGGTAATGGTGGCCGGGTATGCCGTTGATGTTAACGCGCTCGGTGATCGTGTGGAACGGCATTAGCGGCTTGAGGTCGGCGAAATTCGCGGTCGGCTTGGTGTTGGGCTGATCGGCTACGCTGTTGGGCTGTTGCTGTTGGTGGTGGTGGTGATGATGGCCGTGATGATGGTGTTGTTGTTGCGCGGACACCACGATCGGTGAACCGTCGGCAGCGTACTGATCGCGTCCCAGTAGGTCGTCCAGCTCGGCGGGATTCAATATGAATTTGGTGCCGTCCTCGTCCAAAAAGTGTTCGTTAAACTGCAACATTTCAACCATCGAGTCGGTAGTACCTTCGCTACCGTTGGACAGCCGCATTACGGTTTCGCCGCTCGTCTCCGCCCTCAGCCACTCGGGATCCAGTTGGGGTGGTTCTAAAGACTCGCCGCCCCAACAGTTACTATCATCCAGCACTCCTACAAACAATAAAACACACCCCCGGCACGTTAATAAAATTATACCGCTAAAGCGACGTCATGTGGATGAGGTATGCCGTTGTCGACGCATACACAATACGACTACAATTAAACTATCCACCAAGTTACTTTTGTTAGAATACACTATAGAATTATAACAATAATCAATAACACGATAATACCTACCATAAATAATTATATTATCGTTCCGTGTAAATATCATACAAATATTTTTTTTTTTTTAAATTACCACCTATACATACTATAATTATATGTGCAATTGATAAAAATCTAATATTATTAAAATGTATTAAAAACAGTATGTGAACAATAATAATAATACATGCAATGGTTCAATTAAATGAAATCGTTGTTATAGGTATGGAAATTATTCAACAAAATGCAATTTTCGTTTTCCAGTGTCCAAAATCTAAGCGCCAGCTAAATAGACGCGCGTTAAAAGAGCATAACTATGATCTGCGGCGTGATTGTATACAGGGCGATTGGAGGCAACTCTCCCAGGGATTCAGGGGGGGGGGGTGCTAGAACATAACGAACAAAATGTTGACTTAACATATTGAATAAGTTTCCTTATCTAACCTGATACGACATATGGGAAACAAAGTAGTTGAAACAATAGTTAAGTAGTAGAAAAGTATTTCTCTGCATTGGGAATAATTAAGACAGATAATATTAAAAATCCACAGAAATCTTAAACAGCTATGCCGATTTAAAAGCTACAAATGAGTAACTACTAGACAATTGTGGTAAAATTAAAAATATGTCGTAAATTACAAACAGGTGGCACTGATAACTAATAGATTTTAAAAGTTGAACTCGAATGAAACCAGATTTAACATTTGCTTAGCGATAAATTTGATAAACGTCGCAAACGCGTCGACATTCTAACCCTAATAATAGTACTTTTATCCCGTCGAAATCGTAGCGTTGCACACACGGTTCGAGAAACTCGCAGAACAATATGTAAATCGAGCGACGGTTTAAAGGAAATCCTCTAAAATAGACATACGATATTATATATTATTTAAATACGTTTTTTTTAAAAAATTTTTTTTTGCTGTATAATTTTGACTTGACAAATACGCGCAACAGACTGAAATAACGAAAATTCGCATAATATATTATATTTGATATCGTATCATTATATGCAAGTCATCGCTGTATAGCTATACAATTTCATTTTTGTCCGGACCGTCTATTGTATTATAAAGCAGACGAGACCACAGACTTCAGAAATGATTCAAAAGATGTTTTTTTTATTTTTTTATAAATATCATACGTGTAACATCCCCGAATGAGAATTACTCAAGAATATTAACGTGTCTTTGACAAAATAAAATCATCCTATCGCCTTTTTTTTTTTTTTTTTTATTACCGTTGTCTCGGCACTCGTGGAATAAATCGGACGATTTTATATAACGACGACAAAAAGGGATGCGATAATGTTTTATTCCATTGTATTCACTAAAATTTAAAATAGGTTTACTATACAGGATATAGGTTCTATTACCTGCGTGCAGGGTAAATGTCCACGAAAAGGACATTTATATACTTTTTTTTTTCTGATAAACGGATCAGAATATATAAATATAAATAACAATAAACATCTGGGGGAGTGTTCGAGTTATTATTATTATTATTATTTTTTTTATGTTTAATCGAAGAAAAAAAAAGTTGTTCACCGCATTATTTATACATTTATTTATATACGCGCGGTACGTTTTCAAACGATATACGTGATAGATTAACGTATATAATAAATCGTCTATTGACAATTGTATGAAAAAAAAAAAAGAAAAGAAAAGAAAAGAATTTCGATGTTCTTTTAAAGTAACGCCGTTATATACAAATTTAAAGGTAACTGTGTGTTGGTATATATATCGTATACAAACTGAAAAAAAATATAGTTTTAAATAAATAATAAAATTATGTTAGACCGTCGCAGTGGCGTGTTTCGTTAAATGGATCGATTTCGTAGACGACAACATTTCGAAGGTTCAACACCTCGTCGGCGTTTTACAATTATTTTTTTTTTGGTTTTTTTTTTTTACGCAAGGTACAACAAAAAAGTTGCAGCGGTTTGATAATATTAATATGTATATAATATTATATTGAAAATTTACAAAATAATCGAATACACCGCAATATTTAATTTAAAGGCTAAACACTGATATACTACAAACACGTATATATTACAAGGGATAGGGGAGATTTTGAGGATTCGTTCAAACTCCACCCCCCCCCCCAACATTTCAAGAAAATGTATGAATATGTATTAATACATCAACTACACATCGATATAGGTAAGAAATGAAATATATGTCTATATAATTTATATTAATAATTTTAATTAACGTTAAAAACTCGATAAATCGAGTCTGTATTCAAGTATAGCGCCGAAAAACTAATTTTTTTTTTTTGTACGACTCGTTGAAATTTATATTCCATACATTTAATTTTTTTTTTTTAATTTCTGTTATAAAAAAACGTACACAATCTGTGCTCGGTAGCGCAATAAGAGTATGTGATCGAAGGGTGAGAGCCAAGGCACGAAGGGGAAACTTCATGGAGAACTTGTTCGCCTATTCCCGTACGGTTTTTAAATGCATTTCTACGTGTAAGGCGGGAAATTTGTACTTTTTCTGACAGTAAAGTTTTCGAAACGTCGTATTTTGTTTAAGTGCGACATTTTGGCGCTTCCCCGTAGCCAAAGGCCACAGGTCCAAATGATGCGAGGAGGGTTTTTGTAGACGATCAGTTTTGTGTTAAAATGCGCTTTTCTTTTTTGACCAATCTGTTATATTAATTTACTGACCTAAATAAAATTTATGTTATAACTTAACATATATTTAGACTGATTATTAATAAGAATTTTTAAGGTTTGCGTTATTATTATTATTATTAAGGGGATTTATAATTGTACTCTAAAAAGTAGGTCTACCGTGGAAATTAAATTTATTCAAGCGTAAAAAGAAAAAAAAAAGAAGCGCGCAAACAAACTAATAATCTTATAACGCACCATAATAACAATAATAGACGTTTGATACGATGGAAATAATTATTATTTTTTGAACTAGATAATATGTACCCGAATAAAACGCATAATTATTTATTATATATTATTATATGATTTTGATTGACAAATTAATACATTTGTTGGCAATTTTCGTCGGAAAACATATTCAAACAAAAATAAATACCTTGAGATTTTGTTGTTTTGTTGCAATTCGATTAAAAAAAATCAATCGTAGACATCTGAAATGTTTACGGGATAATAAAATTTGACCTTTCTAGACGCGGACAATTTTCAAAATATACTGGTGATTTTTTTTTATCTATCCATAGATAGATTTGTTATTTTCGAGAATTTGTTTTTTATTAATTTGGACAAAAGTCCGGATAAAATTGCCAAGTAGAAACGCTTGAAAATTGTACACGAGGTTCATCATAAGATGTACTTAATAGTCGAAAAAAAAAAAGTGAGAGCGTAATGTAGTAGTTTTTCTATTAAGCGTTTAAAATTTAAAATTTTGACGGCATTTCAAAACACATTTAATCGAATTTCGCTCAAAATCGTACCTCAACCCCCGAACGTTTTTTAAAATTTAAGCTCGAAAATACGACTAGTGGTGTTCTCGTAAACTCGAAAATCGTCTTTTTATTTCGATACTTATTATACATTATAATATATTCGTGTGTACCGGATGTTTTTATTTTTTAAATGTAATTATTGTTGGTTTTTTTTTTTTTTTTTTTATAATACTCACTTCCAAGAATCGGTCGGAATTTTCGGTTTGCGTGGACTGACACGGTACAGCCTGTCGTCGTCGGACGATTTCATCTCGACCGATGAATCACCGACATCAACGAAAATCGCATAATACCACGACTGTTGGCTATCGTTTGCGGCAATTCTAGTCGTCGGCTCCGATGGTAACGCGTTCTTCACGGCAATGTCGGGCGCTGTTGTACGGCGGTTGTAGTCGGGGTTGTAGTCGTAACGGCGGTCGAAAATCTTACCCTGAGAAGTGCACCAACACGGACAGCGGCAAGAACAAAAACAGAAAAAAAAAAAAACCACAAATCTATTATAACAATTGTACAACATTAATACGCGTTTCGATAAAAAAAAAAAAAAAAAAAAAAAAAAAAAAAAAAAAAAAAAGCAAGCATATATAGGTGTATCGTTCGAATAGTTTCGCGTCCAACGACCAAATTATTAAGTGTTAATAAGGATCAACACCAGTGGCGTAATTACAAATGTTATACCAGAGGGCATATGAAAATTGTATAACGCATATCCACACCCTCTTTTAGCCCAACCATCACATGTTAATTCTTCAACAAAATACGTGTACTTAAGTCTAAAATACTATAGAAAATATTACAACAAAATTTCTAGTTTTCTTAGTTTCTGCGCCAATTTGTCAAGGATTTATTCATTTTTTTTTTTTTACTTCGACTTATAGGTATGGCCTATCCTCCCACCCCACGGAATTACGCCTCTGATCAATACTATTTATGTAATCAATTACAGAATACTGCGATTGTGCGCAAGTGGTAAAGTATCAAAAGAATTTTGGAACGTCTTGTGAGTATACTTGAAATAATAATCAACAAATACGCGGTTTTTTTTTTTTTTTTTTAACGAAATCAATTTAACAAAGTCTTTAAATCTATTGATAGTCCGATCACTTGTATAATTTTAATCGTTTCGCGCTTTTGACCGAATCGGATAATACTTACGTTTTAATAAATATATATTGTGCTCTTTTTATATACAGCGGCCAGCCGATATGACGTTTTTCCGATACCTGATATTCCGATATTCGCTACCGATATATTTGAAATAAAAAAACCATAAGTCGATATCGAAATTTATCCTATTTTGTTTTTAAATATTTTTTTTTTGTTCATATTCCAGAGATATTGCTGACGTTTTTCTGCTAAGGTATCGGGTCAAATGTCGGTTTTGAAAAAAAAACCCAATATCCACGGTTTGCGCCGATACGATATATATATATATTTAATATTTTTATCTAGTTTTTATTTATTATAAATGTATGTTTCTTTGGAGTGATACGCGTTATCGCGGAAAACAGGACAAGAATTTCGGGGCACAAGAATCATCTCCCAAATCCGGGTCGTCACACATTTTGCTCATTCGAATCGCCTACTCCCGGATATTTCGGAGGCGATACGAGGACAGCAGAACGTTTAGCATACCCGAATGGCCTCTCGCACACATCATACCTGCATTAAAGTCACCACACCGTATAAATCGATATTGCCTAATTAGAGCGGTTTTATTAGAAAAGATTTTTTTATGTTTTTATTGGTGTCGGATTCGCTCGAATAACGCTCGGGGCGGCATAATTCAAAGGTAACTATTGTATTTCAGTATTATAATTTTACATTGAAGTTCACGGCGTTTAGCATGTTTTCAGAGAGGGATTTTTAAACATCTGTATACATTTCTCAAACTTTATACATTAAACTCGGAACAGAAAAAAATTAAATAATTATAATTATAATTTTCAGGACGTTGATAAAAATGAAATTTTGTTCCGAAACCCATTTATATATGTAGGTTGGTTTTATTCGAAAAGGAATATCAATGGAGTGAGGGTGGTGCAATCGCATTTTTGATTAGTTGTATACATTCGCCCGAGTGAGAAAATATCTTCTTATTTTTTAGGACTATGATTTTTTAAAAATGTAACTAACTAAAATAGATAAGTTTCGGTGCGCATTTAAATACATCTTACTAAGCACCAGGTGTTCTATGTCACCTTACTGTTAAGGAATCCACGGAGTCATTATTAATATAATTTTTCGACCACAAGAGCCCAACCCAACCACCGTGTGATAATAACGTTATCAACCCAAGATCCGTGATAAGGCGTTGAACATTTTAAAATTTATTGATTTTTCAACGCGATTTGTGATGGATGAATAAAAAAAATAAATTTAATTTCCGAATTTCCGTGTTTATTACAATACGATTCGTGTATTTAATTAAACATTTTATTTTATTTTTCGACAACCCCTCTGTTATGTACAAACTTTAGTTACGGAAACCTGCGTATTTTATTACTTTTCTGAGGGGAGGGGAGGGGAGCACTGGGTATGTACGCCCACTCCTCCGCCATATGGACGCCCGCGGACAAGTGGTTGTCCTCCTGTGATAAAAACACGGGATACGGTACCGAAATTATTATAATACACCCCCAAGAGGAACAATAATGTATGGATTTCGTCGGGAATCGCACCTGTTGGCGATTATTATTATTGTTGTGTATAAAAACGGCACAGTTTGCGACGGGTGGGTCGGATAATTTAATTTTGGTACGTGTACCGTTGCCGAGCAATAATAACAATAATATTTTATTGGACTGCGGACGATATTATTGTATTCGTATACGGACATATGTACCCGCCGTGTCTTATAATAATCCTCTACGACAAAACGGTTAACGCGACGACGGTATCGTTACGAATGAAATATTTATACGTACGTACGTACGTACGGATAATCGTAAAAATGCGTTTTGTCCCGGATTTACGGGTGCGAACACACAATATTATTATGGTTATTGTTATTATTGCGGTACGAACCGCCCGCCGGGTTCGCGAGACGTGCGGCAACAAACGTTAAGGGTGGGGTGCCCAGCGCCTATTTTATAGCGTTATGGTGGCGAAAACCCGGTGACAAAATATATATACAAATACGTATATATATATATATATATAGTATTGTTATCAAATAGACCAGAACAATATGTATCGGTCGTTTGGCGACAATGCGATTTACGCGTAATAATAATAATAATAATAGTAATAATATAGGCACGCGCATTATTATTACGGAGCTGCCGCCGCGTTATTGTGGCGCAAAAATATTTTATATTTTAACAACCTGCTACATTATACCCTTGAAGGCAATGATATAACAAACCGGCGTATGTACAGGGTGTCCCGCGAACACGTTGACCCGTTGCGATATCTCCCGAGATAACGAAGACAATCGAATTGTGCCGTTTCCGTGGCTCGCGGGGTTAAGTATTTTCATATTTCAATTTACACGAATCGGTAAAATATTTTTAAAAACTTTTAATTTTATTATTTACGGAAAATGTAAAAATAACGATTTTATAGTGTTTATTCTTCTGGAAACACGTTGACGTTTAGCTATCTTTACTTTCGTCGACCTCGGGATTTTGAATACATAGGTTTTTTTTTTTTTTTAGTTTACAGAAAAATAAAGTGTAGTTTAGTCCTCTAAACATGATAACGTTTTGATAAACAAAACTTATCAGAAAACGGACGGGACGAGATAATTTCAACACACGCACGGTAATTTTTCTGTAAATTAAAAAAAATAATACTAATTACGAGGTCGGTGAAAATAAAAAGTCATATAACAAACAGCCGGTAGAATATAAACGCAACGAATTTGTCGAAAATAATCGAAAATGTAATCGAGACGTGAATATCCCTGTAGTAGTCCGTTGTAGTCTGCGGGCCGTGGACAAAAAAAATAAAAAAATAAAACTAAAACACGACAACCGAATTCGGCAATTCGCATTATCTATGGTACGTCTTCGCGGAACACCCTGTATATTGTGTACGTACTGCGTATCTGTCGCCACAACACGAGCCTAGATAATAATAAAAAAAATTATATATATTTTATAATACATTACTGTCGAGTCGAATGGCGTGGGGGGACGTTTCGCAAAAAAAAAAAAAAAAAAACCGGAACGTTAAAACAGAAGGAAAAAATTTTTTTTCGCGCATCGATGCGCGTCCCGTCGCCACTGGTGCGGGCCGTATAATTTTATTATTATTATTATTATTAATAAAATTGTAAAACGTTCTTGTCGATAAGTCCCCCATCACGTGTTCGCGACCCAGTTTCCCGCCGGTTAACAATATAGATATATATACGTATATATGTATTTTAATAATATCCACTCGGCATTACGCGCGCGCACAATGCAATAATATTATATTATAATATATTATTATTGTAAACGGGCACGACAAACCTAATTTTAATTTTATTATTTATATCAGGACGTGTATCGTTTTTATTAATTCTTTTGCTCGGCAATTCGTCGGGTAACGGTTACGGGGGTTTATTGTAATATTTTTTTTGGGGGTGGTCTTTTGTACAATTATCTATTGTTGTATATCGGGACGGGTACTCACTCCTGCTGCGCTACAGGCCGCTTGGCTACTGCACTTGTGCGCGCGCGTATATCCGTAACGGGACAATTTGTCAGACGTATTTATAATATTTGTATAGATATATATATATATATATTGTAGAAGGACACGCCGCGTTATATATACGTCTTGTTGTAATATAAAAATGATATTATTCGCACCGGGAATCGTCGAGAATTCCGAGGGAGAGAGTGAGAGAGAGAGACCTTCTTAAGCTACTCGCGACGGCGGTGTAGAAACTCCAGAGATAAAACGTGTCTAAGGCCGTGCAGCAGACGCGCGCGTTTATAATCCGCGGTACCGAAGAGAATAAGAAAAAAAAAAAAAAAAAAAAAAAACGATTCCCAAGGCTCAAAGGGCCCAACAAGACGTCTACCGAATCGCAGCGGCGCGTTATACGCTTCATGCGCAATCGGTCGAACGCGAAAAATCGCAGGCTCGATGGTATTTACTACAACGGCAACTACATAATATATAATACATTATTATAATATATATATATATATATATTTAGTTGCAAGTGTGTCGTAATAACTATAAATAATTTAGACATTGAAACAATACAATAACCCGCGTGGATGAGGTTAACAGCCACAACGCCGTTATTATTATTCATTATATTATCGCCTTGAGTAGCCAAAAAACCGCAAATTCTTTTTTTTTTTCGCGTTTAAAACCGACTACCGGTACGTGACGTGTACAGTGTATAATAACGACATGTGTACGTGTTTTACAAAATTTTAGTTTTTTTTTTTTTATTCTTACGTTTTAATTTATATGTATATGTAGAACAAATATATTAAACAAAATCCCGAAAAAGACGCGCGCGATTACGATCCGAAAACAATATTTTTTAATAGGTACCAACCACTTTTCTCTCTACCTTCAGGATCAAAAAAATAAAAAAACGTCCACAAAGTGTTCAAAATTAGGGTAGGGGGGGCACTGAAACCCAAGTCCGTTTTTCGTTTTGCTCAGAATCAATTACACGTAATAAAATAAAAAAATAATAATAATATAAAAATACGTTTATATATTTTACATATTACATTAATTGTATTCTTTTCTCTGTTTTATAAAAACCGTTCAAAATATCCTAAATGTTTAGCATCAATATCTTTTTCAACAGCATTATTTATACGTAAATCACTAAAACAATTTCGATAATTTTTTTATTGATAACACATTTCGAATCTGTGAAAAATAATAAAAAGTAAAACCGTTTGCATTATATTCCGTTTTGGTGGTATAAAATGTATGATGACTTTTACACAAGTATTAGTTTTTGAGAGAGCTGTACGAAATTGAGGAGGGGTTTAGCTCCGCGGCTCATTTGCGGACCTACGAGGCCCACGAATAGAAATAATACGCAATCTCAACAATTTCCGTAGGCATATAATATAAAAAAATCTATAATTTACCATTTAATCCAGTGTGGACACGGAGTATTTTATACCTCATTGAAAAATGACCTGTGCCGATGATAACAATATAAATGTGAGTCAGCTTCGGCTTGTGTAATTTACAGATATAGTTACATAACCCATTGGACATTCCAAACTGTATGTGATGTGTGTGTATCACCTAATATATAAATATATATTTATAATAATTGTAAATACGGTTTAGTAAAAAGTGTTTATCTTTCATACCACCCCCCTACCCCTATCAATTTTTAGTCCGGTTTTCAAAATTAACCGATTTTTCGTCGTTATGTTTGATGAGAAAAAAAAACTAAACTAATTTTTGACTCCGAGCTCGGTAATCGCGTAATACGCGCGAATTATATAACAGAGAAATAACCTATATTTATATACGGGTTTCTATATAACTATACATATAGAAGAAATACGGGTCAAATATTATATATATATATACGCGATGTGACGTTTTCCGCTAGCGAATCCGGATTTGCATCGTTTGAGAGAAAAAAAAAAAGAAAAAACAACACTCCTAAAACGGTTCGTCAAACGCATATATAGATGCGGAATAATACACTAAATAGAATGATTAACGAATGTACAAAAAAAAAAAAAAAAAACCGACCGGAGACAATGACACGATACGCCGACGCCACAGAGCTGTCACCAGTCATCCAGACAATCGATTGCGGGGAAAAAAAATAAATAAAATAAAAGATTGAGGGAAAAATCATTGACCCACTTGCAGGCCCGTTGGATACAGTTCAACCGTGAAACAGCCCAGATATGAATTGCCACAAAGGTAATAACAATCAAAGACAGAGTGTGTATAGTGTAATTTTGATGTGGAAAATAATAATAATAAAAAAAATAATAATAATAACTACTACTCAGACACGGCTCGTTTTTATTAATTTTATGATTCAAATTTTTACACGAGTGTCATTAGAATATAATAGGCGCACGTAGTATACGATATATAAGCGTACACTTTAATTTGTTATTATTATTTTTTTTTTTTTGGCGCGATACATTTTATTTTATACGTATGAATATGGGTTTTTAAATTATTAAATATTATTTATTTTTTTTTTTTGTGTTAATATATTTTTCATTCACCTAACCGCACAATGCGATAATATATAATATAATCGATATGCAATATTATGAATGATTATATTTTTGTTTTGTATAATTAGACGTCTGCGCATTCGGAGGTAATTTTTTTTAAAGATTTTAACGCCCGCTGCGATCGTATTTTATGATTATTATTATTTTTTGTTTTCTGTCGTCGGACCCATTCATATGGGTAATTCATTCATGATCCATTACGTTCGTTTCATTCGATTAAAAACTATTCAAAAGTAAAATTTGTCGAATTTATTTAATCTTTTGAATTCGCAAAAAAAAAAAAAAAAAGAATACTTATATTTATATGATGCGTAATTTAAACTTATGATTTTAATTTATTTCCTATAACATATTATTCTTAATATTTACACTTAAATACATAATAATATTATATATGGTCCTTTTTCAAAATCACTGTAATTTTGTAGGTATCTAAAGAATTAACAATGAACATTTTAATATAATCATTTTTTTTTTTTAAAGCAATTATATTATAGTTTCAAATGAATAGAAAAATTAATACTGGAAACATAAATAATAATTACTCCTATAACAATACAAAAGGAAATGTACGATTTATTTATTAAAATGGAAAATAAGGCAAAATTATAAATAAAAAAAAACAGACATCATTGAGCCACTGTTGAACGTGGGAGTAAGAAAGTTAAGATAATTTAAGGAAATTTTTAAAAGTACCTTTTAACAACTCAGTTATTATTTTCCTGAAAATTTGTAACTTAACTTAATTACACAAAATCGTTTATATTTTCTTAACTTGGCTTATTTATTTATTTATTTATTCATTTAAATAACTTAACTTAAACTAGTTAAATAATATTGGTTGACTTTGTTCAGTGTTGTATATTATTTAAACTATATTTTTTCCACACAGCTTTGACCGTCTACAGTTTCGAACGAAAACAAATATATCTAGAAACGTATTTCTGTTATAACCTTTTTTTTCATCCGTGTTACCAGGGTAAACCAATAAATCAACAACGACAAAATATATTCAATAATCAAACACCAGAAACCCTGTGCGAACCGCCCAAACTAATTTTTATCACAATAAAACATATTGTAATCTATCACTAGGGAATAGTGCGTAGCTTTCTTTCAGCGAAAGAATTTCGGGAATAGGATAGGCGGTTCCCAGGATTATATACCCATTCCTACAAATTTACGTACAACTTTATATCATAAAACATGTTTTTTTTTTTATGTTTAGAAAGTGTTTTTTCAACTGTTTTTCAAACATGTTAAAACACAATAGTTAATTTATTATGTACGAATATTGGTATAGGTTTACCAAAAAAAAAAATTAAATTAATATAGATGTATACATATTCCATTACATTCATTATTATAATACTTTTTTCTTTTTTTATATTTCACGAGTAAACCCGTAGCAATTTTTCGGATTTAAAGTTACTTTTTACATTATTTCTATAATACACTTTAATGTTTGATTGATTTAGGTGTTTAAAACAAAATGTTTTTATCATTACATCCATGATTATCGGTATTTACATAGTATACTCCGAATTTTCGGAGCGCCCCGATAACCGAAGCGGTGTACCGCACACGGGCGTATACATTACACGCGAATAGTAGACCGTCGATAGTGTGCCCGAACATAGGAAAAAAAAATCGTTGGTGTACGACGAATCCTAAATAAAAGTGTTTATTTTTATTTTTATTTTTTTATTAAAAATCGGCAAACGCGGGTATTACTACTGCAATAATATGTCGGTCGATGGCCTCCGCGTGCGTTTGTGTACGCGCGTATTTTCTCTATGTATATAATAATGTATACAGTGTGTGCTACAGTACCGCGTACGCAAGCCGTGACGTCACTAAGACAAAAATACACGCTTAGAGAAAAGACGATAATGTATTATATTAGTATAAAATGGCATTATTAAAACACGTAGGTATAATAATAATAATAATAATAATAATAATAATAACAATAATACGGCGACCAGATGGCGATTGAAAAAAAAAGGTGTCCAATGCATTCATTCAGACGATATAAAATATACGATACGATTATAACTACATAATATTTTTTATGTTATTATATGTTTTGTTATACCCGTAACACGCCGAGGCGTAAAACAATATGCGGGGGAAGCAGCGAGTATGCCCAGCGTTTGTTTCGGTAAACGGACGTCTCGTCCCCGGCAATTATTAAGACAGGGTTCATATTCAGAATTCATTCGAGTTCTACATAACTGATTCATTAACAATTAATACGTTTGTGTTTAATGTTTAAACGACAACAATACAAATGCATAATGCGTTTTTACAACATTTTTGTTTTGACCTAATATAATTGTGACTTATTAGTCTCTTTGTAATTATGTTGTATTGTATTGTTGTAACTAATCTCCAATCGATTTCTAACTACCCATTTAAATGTTGCTAAAGAAATTAATACAAATAATGATTTCCAAAAACCAGAGTACCGCCACGTCCTATAATCAAAATACCCCGGGGAACAAAACGACCTCGAATCGTTAATGCCAGACGTTATATCCCATGGGCATATAGGACAGAAGACTGGACGAGGGAAGTAAAGAGAAAAGCTTCGTTAAAATATTCAGCACAATACTAAATTGCGTGAAACAATTGTTGTTTTTTTTTTTTGTTCACGTTAGATATGACTATAATATTGACGGCTATTAAGCTACCCCCCAATGGCCAATACAACCTAAAATATTTAAAATTATGATTTAACATTACCTACACGTGAAAATTCTAAAATCGTTTTCGATCGGGATAAATTACGAAAACTACCGGTACACATTAATTGACTATTGGACATAAGAAAAGGAAATACCAAACACGACGCACAAAACGACTCACGATCGGCCGACAAATCATTTCACGTGTAATAGTAATATCATACATTTTTCTCGGGGGGGGGGGGAGGAGGTAATGCACACCCCCTGAAATAAATACTGCGTACGGGGCGTACGCTTCCGTCAAGGGTTGTCGCGTTCCTCCTGCAACCCGCCGGAATACATTTATACGCGTTATGGATAATCGACTTGAATCGAAGCCGGTGAAAACCGAAATTCGATATATATTTTCGAAGATACGAAGACGCGTGTAGTCCCCGTCGGACTGAATTAAAATTATTATTCGCTGTACACCACCCATTGCCCTCTAGCCGGAGGTCTAGTGCCGCTTATATATGCGCGCGGAGGAATACTTTTACTGAATCCGCGCTCGGCGTACGTATAAAATTATTATGCACGCGCGCAACATATTTCATACGCGCCCGGCCCGCGCGCGCGTGTGTACGTGTGTAAACAGACACACTGTAGCACGCCGCAACATCCGGCTAGACTTATGACACGGTAACCCGGTTCGCGCCGACTTGGCCGACGATCCGGACTGTCACTTTTTATCGTCATCCGCGCCGCGCACTTCCTCCGTCGCTAGCCCCTCTACCGCCGCCGCCGCCGCCGCCGCCGCCGCCGCCGCCGCCGCCGCCCGATCGCATTTCTCTCGACTTGCAATACGACGAACACGGCTTTCCCAACACCACCGCCACCACCACCATCCCACCCCGCGACTGTACGACGTAAAACAAAACATTATAATCACTTACGATTCGTTTCAGCTACACACCGTGCGCCGCGGCACAATAGAAAGACAATTTCAATTTGTTTGTTTTTTTTTTCGTCACAAATGCGTGCCATATAAAGTATACTTATATTAATAAAATTATTGGACGAGCATATACATTTCATTATATCGTATGGTACCTGCAGAATTCGTCATTTCCACCATTAATAATACCCTAATGGAATTTCACTGACGTGTTAACAACAGTATTGACCACCCTACAAGTAAACCCGCATCGTTGTTGGGCACATAATAACGCAATACGTATTACACGCACAACACTTTATCCCCCTCGGCTTCATTCGGGAGTCTGTATAGGGGGAGGGGTGTCTCTAAAGTCAAAATTATAATAAACATAATATAATAAATAATATATAATAATTCGGTTTTACGAAAATAATTTTTGCTCTTTTAAGTATACTTTTCGTAGGGCGTCGTGGACGTATTTATTTCAGAATAAACATTGCATAATATTATTTTTATAACCCGTAATCGTAGAGAATTTATAAACTCGGAATTCTGTAAACATTTATTGTTTTTGTAACACATGTATTATATCATTTTTGTACTTTTTAACTGTAAACTAAATTAAAAATTTGATCGGTGCCTCAACAATTGAATTGCACGTCTATACCTACCACAACCATACATAGTATAATAGTTAAACTTCGGTATTCGAATATATATTTATATATAACATGAATATTCTATAAGTATACGGGATTGTTGCTTTAATATCTTTTTCGCGCTATGAATTCTATTTGACGTCGTTATATTTCAAATTCAAATCACGAAAGTATATTAAAAATCGTTACGATAATAAAATTGTACGCAATAAATTAAAAATTGATACATTACGAATGTATATACTACTGGCAGGTGTGTATTTAGAAATTAATAATGGGGCACAAAAAAATAAAAATACAATTTTGTGTTGTTCCTATACTACCTATATTTAAAAATATTCAGATTAATTCTATTACGAACTCGTAATATTCTTAAAAATTATAACAACTGAATACGATCTTGGATGCTTGTTGGCATACGTATTACGTTACTCCTTCGGATTTTATTTCTATTTCACCTCGTCCCATTACTATCGTCGTCTATCCAGTATTATTTTATACCGTAATCTAAACAATAACCAGGATAAACTTTATTGCGGCCCATCCGTAGATTATTATGTTATTAGCACGATTTAGTTAAAACTTCACGACTAATAGCAACAACTATAAAACTAAATAGTATTTGATTAAACAAAAAAAAAAAAATACATACATATAGGTACGGCCAATGGGAGGGGGGAACTATACTGATAATTCAAATGATATTTTAATTTTATATTTTTATACGTTATTAAAGTGTGTATGGGGGTGGGAGTAATTACCCTATTACCACCCCGATTCCCGCCGGCACACCGTCCTAAATGATATTTTATTAAACGAATAGGCACGCTTAACGTTTACGGTTTGGCGCCTTCGTTATACTTATTTAGTTAGGTAAAAATATTATAGTTTGCAAAACCTCGTCGGTATAAATTTAACGATTTCTGAAATAATTAACTAATTGCAATATAACAGTATAATACATATACAGGTATAGTAGGTGCCTATATAGCGGTATTTAATGTTTGCAGTGATTAAAAACGTTTATAATAATAATATATATATATACAAGTGAGCGACGCGAATTCAACATTTTATTATAATATATAAAGAAAATAATGATTACTATAATATTGACTATATTATAGTTAAATCGCATAAAATTTCGTATGTGTCCGGTAAAGGGTAACAACGATTATAACTTTTATTATAATTATTATAGTAAATAAATATATGGTAATAATATAGTTCCGAAAAAAAAAAAAAATAATAAAAAAAAAAAAATGTACGATTTTTCTTTATACGAAAACCCGATTTTTTTTTATTTTTTTTTTCGTCAAACAACATATTATACGTATATACGCACGTACATTATTTAAAGAAGTTATACCGCTCCGAGTGACCTTACGAGCGAGTAAACGGTACTTTTTCGAACATAATATTGTATACCATTTATAATAATTTTTAGTATAAATTTTTATAGGTAGCTTTATAATAGGCTCACGTAGGTACACTATACTTATATGTCGTTGTTTATTAAGAGCCCGCTACGATTCGTATAATTCGATTAAGGAGATTGACGGATTTCAATTTTAAAAACTTATTATGACTGTTTAGATTCTTTAAGACACTTTGAAATTGTTGTTTTTTTTTTTTTTTTAATTTTAATTCTCTTAATCATGAGTAAAAGGCAAAACGCATTTTAAATACGTTTACAAAATTCAATCAAATGTGTTTACGTTTTCCTGCTGAAAATCAAATTAAATTTCTATTTCCGACGTACGATCGGAAGTTAAAGTCTTAATCATAATCCATATAATAAAAAAATGGCAAACCGCAATTCCTACGGTTTTTGTTTGGCTTTTACGTATAAATCGACTAAAATGTTTTATACACCGCCTACACCAATCTCCTTAATGTAATTATTACAATAATTATTTGTTATCGTTTATCTTATCATTATCATTATTATACATGATTCATGTGTTGGGCTTAAATTGTTACCGGTACGATTCTGCGTATTTGAACGCACGTTTCGCATTAGTCGTAATTTCTTTAGATATGTGGTACGTTGAACCAGCTCGAACCATTATAGTAATAATATTATATATAGCGGTAGCTTATGGTTTTAATTTAATCAATTTTAGTTCTATACTCGGGCGCTTATTCATATATAAAAAAAATCTTTCCGTTATAATTAAACATTTTTTTTTTTTTTTTTTGTTAATTAAGAACGACGTTCACCGCGGAAAACCCGCGAGCCGTTGATAAACGCGGTACATATATAATATATATGTGTTTAAATTAATAACCGCGAACAATACAAATAAAACGATACGATGTTTTACAAAAAATCATGCATAATATTTCATATTTTATATAGACTGACGAAAAAAAAATTGGTTATGATCACGGGCTCGAAATAAGTTGCATGTTTTTTCGCTACATAAGAAAACATGAAAAGTGCGGTACAAATCCGTTTTATAAAAATTGTAATGTAAGACACACAATTTAATAATAGCGCATATTTCGGTATATAGTAGATTTTTATTTTTTTTTTTTAGAGTTATTAGGCGCATATTTCGTATAAATTGAGGAAATTTACTTTTCCGAACATTTCTTATGAATTTAACGGCAGTACCACAATAACAATGTTATCGTTACCTTAGTGTAAAATTAATTTTTCAATATACTGATTTTTTTTATTTCTCTTTTGCGCATATTTTTAGAATTTTAGTGCGCGAACAAATTGGATCATTTTTAGTTGGATTATTTAGTTGTGTCGATAAATGCGGCAAATCGAGAGAACTATAACGAATTAGTTGAATTATTTTTGTGCACACCAATCTGTTCAATAGTAATTTCAGCTGTATTAACTAGTAGGTATAACCATATATAAAATAGTTAATTTATAGTAATTCAAACTAATAATTAGTAACTAATATATTATTTTAATACGCCCGACCATATATTTAGGACCGTTGACACCAACGTAAACGAAGGCGTTTATCCGATTGTTTTTTAGCTGAGTTTACCTCCGGTTTAAAATCAACGTTACATTAATTTATTTTTCCGCAGCGACGGGCATATTTAGATAAAAAAAATTAATTTAACGGATTTCGCGAATGTTTATGTATACGTGTCCGTACGACCCCGCGGTCGCGGGAAATTAATTTCGATTCCAATCGACCACCACCAACACTGTTTTTTCCACGATAATATAATTATTCACGTGACTTTTTTTTTTTTTTTTCTTTTCTCTCTCCCCGTTACGAATTTGCGACGATGATGAATGAAGCATTATATTATATTATATACGACGATAACACAAGGTTTACTACTCAGTGTGCGTGTGTGTGTGAGTACACGAACGCGCGGCATACGCGTATATAGAATATAACGTGCCACATTCTCAGCGATATAACGGTATACACACCTACTCTTCAATTGGTTCTCAAACTAATTAAAAAATTTGTAAATCCGTAGATTATATTCGAATAAACGGTTCCGAATGATTGGAACACAACAATGTCGCAGTGTAAACCACCACCACCACCACCGCCGCCGCCTACGCCACCGCCGTAGATTAGCGTAATTAATAATTTATAAATAACGATTTATAATATACTTTCGTATTATATAGTTATTCAATTACCGTTTTTTTATTATATAGTAATTTATTATTATTATAAATTATTATACGTTTTAATCGAAAATAATCGGGTTTATAATAAATTAACGGTGAGCCGATGCGATATTTCCCCTCCCCCCCCCCCCCGGACAATTGAAATAAAAAACCGCGAACCGATTTATTGAGACTGCCGATTATTATTATATTTTTTTGTAAACGCTCCTTTTTCATATTTCAAACACATTATAGGCATATTTTTTTTTCTCTCTCTCTCTCCAAAAATCGGTTTATTCCCCGATAAAAAATAATCGTTTGTCGATCGTATTGGTAACATTAATTGCATATACTAATAGGTATATGTATTCTATAGGTATAGAATGTACGTGTTTTTTTTTTTTTTTTTTAAATCGGACGGCGGGCCGCGCGACAGTACGCTATTAGAAACCACTGGTCGGCGGTTGGTCGTCGGCGGCGGTGGTCAGCGGATGGTCAGCCGGTCGACCCACTGGCCCATAACCACTCGGACACTCGAGTACGATTTTTATTCCTATACATACATTTATTATTCTAAAACCCGACCCGTCGTCGCCAAAAATTGCGTTTAAGTATCGTTCATATTTTATATATTATTATTTTATCGAAACGCGCGCGCGTAACAAACACACCGTATACGTATACGCGCGCCGCGCCGCAGACGCCCTAATGCAGTATTAATATTATTGTTTTTACATTAAATTTAAGTTCCATTAGTACATTTACCGTGTATATATATATATACAGGTATCCGTACATTGTCCAAACAATAATAGTAATAATAACAATAATAATAATTACAATACAATATATGGATAACTGCAGGATTACGGACGTACGCGTATCGTTCTGTACAGCCCGACGTTGTTTTAATAACGGCCGTCTTCCGGATTCGGCGATTAAAATAATTTTATCGTCTATCCCGAAACCGTTCCTCCGGCGGTACGATAATATTTTTTTTTCACTTTTGGAACTCAGATCCGAATTTCAGCGTTTCCAACGAAATTTAATTTCGTTTAAAGGATCATTATCGGCGTTCAGTATTTTTTTTTTTTTACAGATTGTTCTAATTGATATTTCTCATCGGTTATTGTTCGCCGTGGTTTAAATTTATGTCGGGTGCCTACCATATTCGATAACATAGGACAAATGTTTAAGTCGAAAATGATTGCGTTCCATTAACCAACGCAATCTAATATAATGTATTATTGTAAAAAACGTACTTTCGTACTTCCAATAATAGTACTTAACTCTGGATCTGTTTGATCTGACACAAAAATTATTTCACCAAATTAAAGACACCATTCCTTACTATTATTTTTATTAAAATAAAATGATTTTTTTTTTTTTTTTGATTAAGTTTAAAATATGAAAAGATTGTTTGGGAAATAGATATCAGAAAATCCCTCTTTGAAAACATATATTGAACGCTGCCGTCTTTAATTCGGTGACATAATTACTGTTTTAAGTCTAAGTCTAAGCCCGAGTACTATTGGAAATGAGAAAACACATTTTTGCTATATTGCCCGTTAGAACCGAAAATTATGCCGTTTGGTTTTAATATTGGAGTAAATCGACAGATGATCAAATTTAAAAGCAAGAACATTATCTATGCGCGTTGGGTGTATTAATTTTTTTTCTTTTGTTGATATTTTAATTTTTAAACGAGATAATGTACGGAGAGTGTGTGAAAATATCACGATTTAAAAATCGCTCGATAATATCCGGGTAATATCCGGGTAATATCCGGGAATGAAATTTGGATATTATAATAGGTCGGCGGTTCACGCGCATTGCAATATTAACAAAACTGACAGCGCGAAAATCGGTTCTTCCGAACGTAAACTTCATCCGTCCCGTAAAGTTTTTATCAAGTTCAAACAACACGAGTGTTGTATTTTAATAATTTGTGAAATTTCTATATAATAATATAATACCTTGCCTACGGTTTGAAATCGGGTTGGCGAGGAGGGAGGCCAGACGAATAAATCGATAAACGCGTATAGGCGATAATAATGCGAGGCAGAAAAAAAAAACAAAAAAAAAACTCGATATCAAGATGTAGACGCGACGATATTATAATATATATTATATACTCGTATATATATAATATTATTTTCCCGGAACCGAAATCTAAACCGGATGAAGGAGTCTATGCGGCAGCAGTGCACCGAGATTTTTATCTACAACACATCGCACACCTAATACGAATACGGACGCGCTGATTTTTTTTATTTAATTTTTTTTTTTTTTTTATGTCACCCGCTGACGCACGGGAACCTAGGTCCGGGAAGCCGCGAACACAACAACCGTATTATTATTATTATTATTATTATTATAACTATTATAACTATTATATTGTACAAACACGACCGAAAACAAGTTAATTAGTGGACTATTATAATAATAACGTATAGGTAATACCATAATATAATATGCAGGCATTATTTTATTGATGTGAAATGCGCCCGGGAGTTGATAATAATAATATTATTATACTCAAACGCATAATATTTATAAAAAAAAAAAAAAAAACAGTGGGAGAGATTATAAATATTGAGTGCGCGTATTGTTAAATTTTTTCCCAATCTATCTATATATTCAAAAAAATCATAAAAATGTGTTTGTACCTCCCTATATAGGAAATAAACGAAAATTGTCTCGTTTAAACCGAGGCTTGTCGGAACCCGAACCGTATACGAACGAGGAACGTGGATTAGTACCATATACTATTAAAAAAAAAATAGCTTTCCTTTTTGGATTTTAAATTTAAGGCGGATCGGATTAAAAATTGCGTGCAAAAACATATATTAATTAAACATTTATCCCTTTGCTTGATTTTTAGCCTACACTTTATAATACAGGTATGGTACAATTTTCTAATTCAATATCTCCCTCCTTGATAAAATTCGCCTCAACACTCCACTTATTCCGAGGGCTCGGTATATTGTTCGTCAAACGTAATATAAGCGTGTTTAACATTATTTGGGATTTTTTTTTACAAACGTTTATAACACGCGGTAAACGATTTATAACCGCGTATATTATTGAGGAAATCCGAAGCGTATTAAAATGCACGTCATTATAGAAATAATCAAAGTTAAAACGGATTCGGTCGTTAAAGTCTCCGGTCAAAAGCATTTTACACATATAATAAAATATTATATTAATAAATTCATTATAGTATAAGCTGCAGTTATTAGTTATTACACGGAAGCGTTTATATAATATTTATATGTATATATTTGCGGAGTTATGTACATTCGTGCTGAATATATTTTCTTTTATATATTATTATTAATAACGTATTAAAAATACGAGTAAAATGTAAAAAAAAACTTAAGGTATACTTTGTTCATGCAACTATAGTAAGTTCGACACAAATATAAGGAGATGGTTCGGATAGAAAAAAAAATTCTTTATATAAACTCAACAATAATAAAACAATAATTGTTTTTTTTTTTTTTTTTTAGGGAGGTTTTACAAGTAGTCATCACGAGAGTAAAGATCCGGAAGAATGTGTTTTAAATCACCGACGGAAAAACAAAATATGCTAATCCCAAGTTTTTTGATGAATTTACCTGTTGATCATTAAAGGGCGAGTCCTCGTCGACGGTCATTCACCCCGAGAAAAAATTATTATAAAAAAAAAAAAATAGCGTTTTTTTCACAAGGTCGTACTTGTTTAATATACCGATATGTTTAAATTTAAAATTAAAAAAAAATAAAAAAAAAAACTTTTTTCGAATTTGTTCACCTGAAAAAACGGAAAAAAAAAAATCGGCCGAGGATCTTTCGTGGAACCTAAGTAGGTATATGAGAATCGACTATATATAAATTATTATTATTATTATTATTATTATTGTTATTATTTGGTAGGACGAACGGGAATAATACAATCGCAAGGAAGTTGAAAGCGCACGGGGAGTAGTGATAAATCCCGCGGGGGACATTGTTTTTTGCGAATTAAAAATATACGTATAACGTGTTCCGGACGTCACGGCCGGGAAATGTCGAACGGAGAAAAACACCGAACATATCGGCAGGCCCGGTGTATAATTTAATATATAATATTTATATATATATATATGTATTTAAAGAGAGAGAGAGAGAGAGAGAGAGAGATAAGAGAGAGAGAGAGAGAGTGTGAGTGAGGATAATTGTGCAGAAATAAATCCAATATTGGCGTTTTTTTTTGTTATCGTTTCAATAATCGCCCGGAACACGGATAGGTATATTTTGTCGACACTACAGCGTACGTGTATGTTTTTAAGTCTAAAATAATCGAGCTTACTGTTACAGCAATCAAAAGTAACCGCGTGACGGGCTTTTCGTAAACGATCGGTACGTATGCCAAGTATTTGCCTGCGACTAAATACGCGTGCGCTGGACGCCGCCGGTTGGCACAAAGGTCCAGGAAATTCGCACTTGTAATATTATTATTATTATTATTATTATTATTATACACCGCACTTATCACCACCGCGACACACGAATACGACGGTCAATGATATTTTATTAAAACGGATCGGTTCGAAATGAATATTTAGAGGAAAAAACTTCAAGACCGATTTAAAATAATAATAAAAAAAAAAAAAAAACAGAAAAACTCGAGTACGCGACGAAAATGACGGGTTCTCGCGGATGCGGGTTTAAAGAGTTGTGAAAAAAAAAAAAAATCTATTTGATTTTCCTTGACCACTTGCAGTCGTCGTCGGCATAAATCCACGTCCGGCGCGTCCGCGAGATACTATGCGCACCGAGTGTATTGACGCATATGCGCGTGCACCGGCACACGGCCGAGCGGGGCCACCGTCGCCCGGGGGGTCCGCCGGGGGGCGGAGGTGGGGGAATCGCGGGGTGGGGCGCCGCGTCCACCTCTGTATATATATATATATATATATATATATATATATATATATATATAGGGCGGAGGGGAACCATATACATATATACGTACGGTGCCTACTCCCCATTCCGTTCTTCCTGCGTATACCGCGACGGTGGCGTTCTACCTGCTCCGCGGACGGAACCGGTCCCCCTTTTTGGTAGGAGTCCCGCGCGACGGCGTTACACTAACCTAGTTAAAAAAAAATACTACACGCGGGCAATGACGCCACACCGCGGCCCGCCGCCGTACCGCCGCCGCCACCGCCGACGTACACCCGACGAAGACGGTATACGGCGACGGCGGTGCGGGTCGCCGTTCTCCTCCCGAAATACTGTCCTTCAACTTGTGCGTTTACACTCTGCCACGGCTGCCGTACACGCGCGGACCTTATAGGCACTGCGGCCGTGGCCGGTGTGATGCGCTCCAAAGCCCGCGTATCTCTATATTGTATGTTATACCGGAGAAAAAAATCCGACAAATTAGGAATCCATATAATAAACATCCAGAAATTAATATAACCAGACAATTTTTTTAAACAGAAAGTAGTTTTACTGAAGAAGACAAACAAAAAACGTCCAGAAAATAATTGGACAGAGAGTATGAATCCAAAATGTTGTATCCCGTTCCGAGAAAAAACTGTTATCACTTTCTGGAAAACTACTTTCTGTTTAAAATTTTTTTTGGAATTTTTACGTTCGCGACAATTTTATTTTCCGGAATCCTACTTTCTGGATAACTATATTCTGTAAAACTATTTTCTAGCTATCGACTTTCTGGGAAATAACTTTTCTTTTTATATTATTATCTGGAATATAACTTTCTGGGAGTTTTATTTTCTGGAATATTACTTTCCAGATTTCTAACGTTGTGGAAAATTACGGGGCCCCAGAAGCACAACACACATGCGCGAGCATTATAAGTACCAAGAAAGGGTTGATGGAGACGGCCGAATATCAAAAATGGTTAACCTGTTAAAATTTGACTATTTATAGTTAAATGAAAGTTATCTTTAGCTAAATATTAGTATAACAAATCGTATTCAGAATTATTTCGTCGGGATTTTGATCAACAAGTATATATTTCAAAGGTCGAATTTCGTTATATGGCGTTATTGTTATAAGCCAGCTTATCAATCTATTTCAGTACAATACGTTTATTTCGTTAACTGACAATTTGATAATATCATACCATAGATCGCGCCACTCTAAAAAAAAATATACAAACTCAGAGACGCCAAAACCTTAAAATTAAAATTGTTTGATACATATCTTGCACTGGTTGTATAAAATAAAAATTTAAAAAAAAATTATTCCTAAAATATAATAGAATACACATTAGTATATATAAATATCTATTCGTGTTTTAGGATTGTCGCCTTTTATCGAATAATATTATTCGGCAAACCGGATGGTTCTCGCAAAAAGTTAATTAGTCGTGAGAAAACCGTCGAAACTCGAATATACATGTATTGTACAAAACGAGGCCGACATAATATTTTGTCGTATTTTATCTATACACCGGATACCTCCTATATTATTATTATTGGTATATTAACTTGTGTGTATAAATAAACTAGGAAGTGTATTAAATCTTCCGGTTATAACCATATAAAATCGTGTGAATATCGCAAGTAGAGACGTATTTACATATTTGGCGCACTGATGTTCCTTTAGCCCTCTTTTCAATAAGAACACAATTTTTTAAACAGTACTCTAAAATTTCGCACCACGCACTTTACTTTTTGTACTGTACACTTCGTCATAATAATAATAATTACTAAACAATTTCTGTTTTACGGTGTCTTAAAATGTTATGACGCCTCTCGAAATGTGACGCCCCAGGCCGTTGACTCGTCATCTAGCAAATTATGATAAATTATATACATTTGTACCATAATAATAGTAATCGCGGTATAAAATACCGAAAAGAAAATAAAAGAAAAAAATGATTAGATGCCGGCTTTAAAAACTAGAAAATTTTAAATGGTTATAAATAACTCAAAAATCACCAGAATGTTTGAACTAATTTCCTTATCTGGAAAGGGCTAATATTAATGTCCTATAATAGTTCAGGTCTTTATGATTATTTTTAACCGAACTACTACGTTTTTTCCCATTTATTAAGAAAACTAAATCGAAAATCAAAAAATGACCACCGTCCTTTTCAACAACTAAATGCAAAATACTTCCAAAAAATATGATACACTTGAAAATCAGAGCAGGGGATTTGTGGTAATAAAATTGTTTATAGGAAAAACCAAACACACGTCGTAGTAATACGTATACATATTCTTCGCTTCAAAAATTATTGTTTATTAATTTCTCTATTTTATTATATCGAAAACGCGTATATATATGTGATGCACTATAAAACATTTAAATACGCCGATTATTACACGAATACAACAACGAGGTCAACCAGAAATTATCGTTTTCGTCGAAAGTATATAACATAACGACGTGGCATAACCCGTAGGCCTAAAATTAAATCGTTTGCCCCAAACAATATGATTACGCTTGTAGGTTTGAAGTTATATTATTAGAACTTCGTTCAAAACAAATATATTATGTGCAGACACTGAGCCCAAAGGAGAGTACAAACACCCGGATAATTAGACACCTTTCTAATTTTTCGTAACAGACATCTTGAACATATCGTATGGATATAAAGACACTTTAAATTTTCAAATTGGTTCTGTAATATTTTGTTACACGCGATTCTCGTCTAATTTTTTTCTAATTCAAGCACATCAGGTTTGGTAACAGGGAAGAACGGAATAAATGTTTATAAATTTTGGAAAATGGCTGTAACACCGGACGAAATATTGGAGAGATAATACACCTCATCTTATAGGTGAGTATTATACAACTGCAGAGAATGGTCATCGACTGTATGTTTTTATTTTCTATAATATATAAAAATATACATATTTTGTCGAAGAGTGTAATTTTTGGGGCGGTCACCCCCAGTATGAACACCGCGCGTGTCGTCGGTCGAATTCCGACCCGGTATACTCGATATACCACTACGGTAACCGCGGTGACCTGTACGGCTACTATCGCGATATTATCTTGCGTATTTTGGACTAGGTCGTTCCAGATGGAAACCGGTGGCGGCGGCGCCTGGGAGAAAAAAAAATGAAAGTCTTCATCAGTGAAAACGTGATTGTGCTCTAAAAATACACTGTATACACGTATAACGTATTGAAATTTTGTAACGATATTATAATATTAAAGAAAAAAAAAAAATTCAAGTGCGCGCGCCCGTTAAACTAGTTTTTTTACGCTGACGTTTATTATTGTTGTTATTGATTTGATTTTTTTTTTTTTAACACATCACGTTGGCAATGTTGTTATATATATATATATATCGTTCACGACCAACATCGAACCCCTGTTCCGCTCATTAGAAATCCAATAAAATATAGATACGGGATATATAGAATACAATCAAATATTACATTCGATATAATATATAGTTTCATCGTTATAATATATTGTTCGGTAAAATCCGTGTGAAAATAATAATTAAAATATTTCACTGTATAGACATCGCATTCGTATATATAATGGCACGGTTGAAAAGTAGGTAATATTATTTTGAATACTAAATTAGCTGAACTTTAATTATTTTGTATACGTATACAACTAGTATGTAGTATATATGTATAATACTACAGCTAGACGCGCGTTTAAAAATTTGTTCTAAATGTAATAATATTAAGAGAGGTGACGTTTTGCCGTATTTGTCTTTCTAATTAGCAATATACATAATATATATACCTAATAATATAGATAGTCAAAATGTATATTTTCGGAATTCAAACGGTACACTACTGTATAGGCTTTCATTGTACAGACTTAAAATGAATAATTTTGTTAGCAAATTAAAGACATTTACTATAGCATTTACTACGTTTTCGCAGAAAGGACTATTTTTGCGATTCAAAAAAAAAAAATATATAGATATATATATATATACAGTAGTCACTCGATAATTCGAAAAACTCCAAAAATCGAACTAAACGCTTAGTCCCCTGAGAAAACCTCTATAGTTAGAAGAAAATACATGTATTCCGGTCACCTCGATAATTCGAAATGTCTGTCGGTGGGACACATTTTACAATTCGAACTTTCTTTTCAGGAACCTCTATAATTCGAATTTCTTTAAACGCGATTATTTGTATGTTCATATGTACATATAAAGATTATGTACAATCTATTTCACGTACTCGTAATGAAACTAATAAAAACGGCGATTCAATATTATCGTAGTTTATAAATGTCAATTAATAAATGTAATATGTACAATTTTTCATCTCTCTTTAATTCGAATTGATTTTTTTTTCCCTGGATTATTCGAACACTGGGTAAATCGAAAACCTCTATAAATCGAATTTTTAGCTCGGTCCCCCTGAATTTCGAATTGTCGAGTGACTACTCGAGATGACGCTAATGATAACAGTAAGCATAGTAAATGTCGTCGGCTTTCATATTTAGTGAAATAATTTTTGTTTCAAATCTATTAGAAACCCAACTATAAATACCGCAGTTGCATTTCCGTAAAAGTATCTTGGTGTCCACTGCGCACTCTGTATATATATATATTATCTATTGAAATGAACAATTCAAATTACTAAAATTACTACAACTATATATTTTTGGTCATGGTAAACACCATAAAGGCCGATTTTTCAAAAACCAATACACATTATACTGCCGTGTACCATAATAATAAATTATAATACAATTTATGAAGTACTTGCATCGCCACACTATATAGGTCACTGCGGCAATTCCTTCGCAGACGCCACGGGCACAACGGTGTTATTATTGTCAACAAATGTCATATTGCGTACCAATATTTATATTTTCCATCGTATTCCTAACAATCGAGCAGACGACATACGAGATATATGTTTAACACGAAATTTCGAAAAATAAAATATAATATTGACCATTGGATAGATACAAATACCTATATGACATCATTATTTACATAAATCATTAACGTACAACAACATTGATCGTTCATCGATTAAACTAAAAGGACACCACGCATAAATTTACCGTCTCGGTCGGGCGCGTAGCCGGGATTTTATTTGGTGGTGGGGGGTCTAAAAAAATGTTTCATTTTCTTCGATCGAAATATAACTTTTAATAATAAAAAATAAATTATCTTGAATATAAGTTTCCACACATTATTGATCATTACATGTAGGGACGGAAAAATTTCGCGGGGTTGGGGATGCTTTGATAAACAAACCGTATCAGAAAACGAGACGAGATAATATTTCAAAACACTACTGTACTATTCAATTTATACTGTAACTGTTTTGCTGTAAGCTAAAAAAAATATATTAAAAACCATGAAGTTAATTTTTTTTTTTTTTTTTGTAATTAGCCATAGATTTTTTTTATTTAGATGACCAATAGTTTTTATAAATACAGTGCATAATAGGTGTATTAATATTAAATAATACAAGAGTAGTATACAATTATATATGAATCCATGAATATGTTTGGGGTTGTACCAACAATGAGGTAGTCCCGATGCATAGCCTAAGTAAACTAAACCATACGGCTCTCAAGCGTTTGAGAAGCCTAATGTCTTGCGAGTTGTCAAGAAGTTGTTTAGGAGTTACATTGGTGTGCAACTCTAATCTATTCACATGTTTGTTAGCAAACTTTTTGATTTCGTTCTGAATGGATGATATCTTCAGATCGCGGTGTATGATGTCGTTTCTATCGAACCGACATACTACTACACAATTGTACGAAGAAGAGCGATATTTTGACAACGTTGAATAACTTGGATGTTGGATTTGCTGGCACAGCCTCAACGAGGTTAACTTAAATAAAAAGTCGAAACGTCAACCTTTCCAGAAGATTATATAACATGGCTATCTTCAAATGTGTCCAAAATAATAAAATAAAAAGTTACCAAAAACGGATAGGTGGTATAAATGATATATGAATAAAAAAAAAAAAAAAAAAACAGAATTTGATGATAATCAGGACATTATGTGTTCATTATCTCAAGAGAAATCGCAACGTGTATTGTCTCTTCGTGGTACACCCCCTGTATAATGATATGCATTGTACATTATTATGTTATTTTACACGAACGCAAACCGATCGGATCTGGTCATAATATCGTTATACTATTACACACGACGTACGGTTTGTATTTTAAATATATTGTTACTTGTGATAGTTTAGTATTAAATAGTGGGTACGGTGAACGCACCACGGCGGGCCCCGCTATCAATTTATCATTATAATAAAAATGAACTCGCGTAATATCGTACGGTAGGACCGTTCGTTTCCGTTGCACGGACACACGCACATACACATTACACACATTACACACATTACACACACACACACATCACGGTATGTTCGTACTCACAAATTAATGATCTATGTTAAATACAGTTATATTTATGTATAAGAATCATATTTTATAGGATATACCGCCGTTGTAGTATACAGCTGATATATTATCATTATATATAGTTATACATCAGAACGCTCACTTGCCGGTATATTAATGTACCTCTGTAACCCTCATGTAAGCCGTATTATACAACGTATATACGAGTAATAAGTGTAATATATATATATACACGGTAAAACATAATATTAAAATAACAGAAGCGGTTTATTGTCCGTTAAAAGTATTATCGTTTAATTGTTATTTCTAAGACCCGATTGTATAAGTTATTGTTATATGCAATATTATATTGATATTTTTAAAAAAAAAAACCCAAAATATCCGTTTTAACGTACGAATGAACTATGACATGTTAACACGGGTTGTCTTTGAAACGGCCAGCGTTGCTACACCACAGTACTCAACTACACACGCTGTAACTATTATTTCTATTAGTTTAATAATTATTATAATATATTAAATATATTAGGACACCCAGACCTAACTATATTATATAGAAATTTATTATAAACAATTTAATAGATTATAGTTAAGTATACGCGAGAAAGAAATTATTATTATGCATTTTTGTTAACTCGGAAATACTTGTATATAGGTGTTTAACTCAGAAGCATTATCGTAAATTGCAACCGATTTTAGATTCTGAATGTATACAGAGTTAGTGTATTAATTTTTCTAAGATGTTTGGCCATTTTATTTCGACAAATTTAAATGGTAGGGCCGAGAAGGGATTTATTTTGTCTAAAATGAATATAATCGTTTGAGAATACGGACCTAGTTTTCTGAAAACATATTCGTTGAATTCGTGATAAAGTTAACTTCATCAAGTAAACGTTCTGACTTTTTAAATTCGTTATTCTGTTCAATATTATTCATATTTTTTAATTCTAAAAAAAAAAAAAAAATCAAATTTTGAAAGGTTAAGAGTTAAAATGACGGAAAAGTTATTTTCAAGTAAACTTTATGACGAATCCGAGCGTGTTTTCAGAATTTATATCCGATTGCTGGGACAGTCGGTACAATCGACATAATATAGGTATGATTTGATATGGAAAACACAGCCGGTATCGACCTATTGTAATAACGTTATAAATTAAATTTTATACCAAAACCAAATCCGATATATAAATTACGCGTACCTTTAATAATGTCTATTATTATTTATTATGCAACGTGAAATTGATCGGATATATTATAACATAATATTGTATACTTACGGCAAACAACAAATGTCTTCAACGACGGCGGGCGACGAGATCCGGTTACTATGTACAGTCGGACTTGGTTAACTGGAAGTTAAAGTGACAAATCGTTTAACCGAATTCTTTTGCTATTAAAGATTTTGTTTTCTTCCCTTTCTCGACTTCCCGAATCGCTGCAGCTTCGTAAGTTCGCGTTTTAACGTCGACATTACGAACGGAAATCTTAAAAACACGATCGAATTCGCTCACGCGTTGAAATGTAATGGAACACTGACGTGTGTACACGGAGCGGAAAACGAATTGTTGTCGTGTGGAAAACTTGTTAGATAAACCAGTAACCTATCAGTAACAATAATATTAATGAATTCGTTTGTTTTCATAATTTTATAAATAAAAATGGAATTTCGAGTAATTCGTCCACGATAATATTCGAGTTGAACGCGATTTTTTTTGATTTTGTTTTCGTGTTGTTTAAATAAACACGAAATTCTACGGGTACAAAGTCCGATGTATCGCGCCGATATCGCGTTAAACGACTTCGAGCGTAATAATAATATAATATTTACTCGTATACTACCTATACCTACTAAAAACGGGAACCTCTTAATTATTTTGTCTCCCGCACAATAACGGTATAGACCGCGCTAGCACGCATCTATGTATATATATATATCTCGGTATAATAATACAATAATAATAATAATAATATGTGCACGGCGTATTTTTTTTCCCTCCAAACGACGACGCTTTTGTGTACACGGCGGCGGCGGCGGCGGCAGTGCCTAAGGTCATAAGGTGGTTGGTGTACGTCTCCCTCGCCTCAGACCCGTCGTAATAGTGTTATTATCGTGGACCGGTAATTATCATCGTCGGTACCTGCGACTACGTGACGACCAGATGATAATACGCGTACGCGACTGCTACGCCCGCCGTGCCGCGGAATCCCGTGCGGGCGGCCCGGCAACGAAAATATTCAGCGAAACTCCAAAGTCATGTATTAATCACGAAACAAACGGTTTTTAACGGTCCCGTTTTTCGCACCGCCCGTTAATATGCGCAGCTTACGACAGCGCGGCGGGACATTACAATAATAGTATTCCGGGTACGACCGAGTAACCGCGCGAAATTTCGGAATAATGCCCGGGCGTTTTTGACAAAAAAAAAAACCATAAAAACCACAAAAAACAAAGCGATATAATATTATAACAGGTAAGTACCGTTTTCATTCATATTATAATACTGTACGCGCGGACGACCGAGGCGTTGACTACAAAACGCCGTACGAATTCCTACGCCAACGCCAAATAACTTTGAACCGACGATATTAATTATAATAATACACGAAAATGAATAGGTTTTTTCTTCCTCTTATTTTAATCGATGAAATTAATTATTTATCGAATCGTGTCTCCGTAAGAAGACGAAACAAAAACGGCCAGATAATTATTTTTGAACTGTATAAACAATTATTATACTTGACCGGTCACGACGAGAAAACGTAAACGCTACCGATTTTAATGATATACAGTCCATATGTATATAACACACAGCCGACTAAATTGTGTTTTTGGGACGATGAATATAATGTCTTCAACGATCACTTGTTCCGTTTGTTCGCGCAACCATGAATTAAGTTTCCACAGCAATAAATGGTGGTTTCGTATGAAACTTAATTTTATACGATAAACGGAGTTTTTGATACAAGTCTAGTTTGAAAGGTATATTATTAGGATATGTATATAGGGCAATTTAGTTTGTACGCCAAAAGCAACTACGAAACATTGCAATCGAAAAACGATTCAGAGCGTAGCGTGGTAAACTGACAAGTCCGTGGTATTTTCCCCTCGTGGCCAATGTAACCCAGAAATCAACGAAAAATAAAACCGATTTGTCGTCAATGTTGTCAACTGTGTTGGGAATCTCGTATAAACAATTTGTTCAAATAAAATGCCATCAGTCGTAAATTCGGCATTATTTATTGCACTGTATGAAGAAAACCGCAGGAATTTAATCACCAAAAAATCGGAAAAACATTTTTTTTTTTTTTAAAACCATTAGCTACACTCGCAAACTAAAAAAAGTCGTTGAACCCTTTTTTGTGTCCCGGAATATGTTATGAATGTACACATTATTGTTGTAGAAAAAAATCGCAAATTGTATTGGCTAATTGAAAAACATTCCACCCTAAACCTTGCTAACAAACGACCTCTTTACGTAGCTATCATCAAACCGATTTGGACTTATGGAATCCAGCTGTGAGGCTGTACCAGCAAATCAATCATCCGAGTTATTCAACGTTATCAAAATATCGCTCTTCGTACAATTGTGTAGTAGTATGTCGGTTCGATAGAAACGACATCATACACCGCGATCTGAAGATATCATCCATCCAGAACGAAATCAAAAAGTTTACTAACAAACATGTGAATAGATTAGAGTCGGACACCAATGTAACTCTTAAACAACTTCTTGACAACTCGCAAGACATTAGGCGTCTCACACGCTTGAGAGCCGTATGATTTAGTTTACTTAGGCTATGCATCGGGACCACCTCATTGTTGGTACATCCCAAAAACGGGGTTCGTGTATTCATATCTAATTTACTACTCATGTATTAATACACCTATTATGCACTGTATTTATAAAGATATTTATTGGTCGTCTATATAAAAATGTCTATAGCTATTGAAAAAAAAAAAAAAAAAATTATTGTTGTAAATTTTTCTCGAGTGCAAAATATCGTAAATACTATATATCGGCATCACTCGCCACCGTATAAAACCATTATAGTTAATCGATTATCACCATTATAAATTGTAATATTATTACCTATAAAGCTAATCTAAATCCGTATTGATATTAATGTCCCTGTAACATTATTTATGTTACATACTGGAATTTAAAAACGAAATTGAATCTGTCGGGACCAAAAAAAAAAAATTAAAAAAAATACACACGGTAGTGGTGTTCGTTATAATGTGTCTTTCTGTTTATCGAACCGGTAACCATCGCGAACAAAATAACACGACGATAAGCGAAAATATTCATATTATCATAATGCGACACGCGCGCGCGTATACACAGAGAGATACAAAAAACCAACAAAAAAACCGCTGTCACGTAATACAAAAATAATAAAAAAAAATTATAGATAGATAGATTACATATATATAGATATACGTTATAATATAATAAGCGTATATGGCAGTGTGTGCTTTGGTAAGATATATCGACGACGTCCAAGAAGAAGGTGAAGGGAAACGCGAGAGAAAGATAGATATAGACGGCGGTAGGAGGGGCGGGAAGTGAAAGAGAGATAATGAGGGGAAGGAGAGGGGAAATTATAGTGAAAGAGAGAGAGAGAGAGAGAGAGAGGGAAGAAGTGCCTGCGACAAATTCAACTGGTCGAATTTTATTGGGCTGCTCGCTGCATGAAACGCGCGTGTCGGTACAAGCCGACGGCGGTCCCGGATGTAGGTCATCGAGCCGGATGCGTTCTTGTATATTTTTATATTATACAGTCGTCCAGACGTTTGGGCGGCCGTCGAGTCGAAAAAAAAAAAACTAGTCATTGTTCGGCTTCTCCTGTCCCGCCAGCACGCCGCCGCCCGGCTTGCACGTATTATATATATATATATATATGTAATAATATTTTGGACGTAATAAAATAAAATAAAAAAAAAGCCACGGGACAAGGTGAACAAAAAAAAAAAAAAAATAAAAAAAATAATAATAAAACACCGCACTGTTGATAAATAATATATAAAATATTCCGGGAAGAACCTTGAACTTGCGGCGTCGCAAACACAACGACCGCGCATACCTTTATGGAAATAAAATATCGAAAAATTATTATACTCTTAGCAGTCCAGTGGTTTTCAAGCTGCAGCCGCGAGGGACACGAGCGTGTTTTTTTTTTTTTGTTGTTGTATTCTAAGTTCTGAATGCCTGCAACTGCAGGTGATCGTAAAATTCTTTATCGTATATATATATATATATATATATATTTATACTCCTGCGTAATTATTATGGTCAAAGTGAATTTTCGATCGGACACGTCATTATACGTTTATAGGCACGTTAAGTGGATTATATAGGGAGACGAAAGAAGATGTATATATATATAAAAAAAAAAAAATTATTACTGTCGAAAATTTCATCATTATATATTATAATATTACTAATAATGAATAAGTAAACACGATTTATTACCGTGGTAACCGTACTCACTCGAGCGGGAATTCGTACAGCTGCCATTTAAACGTGTGATTATTATGACCAGCGGCGTACCCCGTGGTAGGGGGAGGGGAGAACTAAGGGGATTCAGCTACGTTTGTTGGCCGCGGTTAAATACAAATAAAAAAAAGCAAATGCTATTACTTTGAAAACTTATTACAGTAGTCGTCGCTCGTATAAGGACTCGACGGATATAAGGTTCAGTCGCTTATAAGACTCAAAATCGCCTGGAACCGTCCGGACGTATCCAAATACACTAAAAGAAAAAAATCGGTTATATGACTAAAATTTAATTTAAACTCGATCGATAATGCGTTGTAGGCCCATCGTAGTATGCACAGAATTAAAAACTAGATACGAAAGAACAACGAATATCTCTAATGCTAAATTTTAAATATTTGCCTAAATTACATTTTTATATAGCTACGAAAACCGTAAAGAACAAAAACGTAAAAATAATCATTCGAACAATTTTACCAAGATGTGTTATATTTTATTATAGAAAAACAAAGTTAATGCTAGTCATCTCTGTGACTTTGTTGAAATGTCGACTTGAAGCTCCCCTTTTGCCATCGTTGCGTAGTTAATGATAAAAAATATTAAAAATCGCGTGCTATACTTGCAGTAAACGATTAGGTAGGTTAGGTTAGGTTAATTGTCTAATATAGGTTAGGTAACCTAACCTATATTAAACAATTATTTTATTTACGTTCTATAGCTTGAAAACTATTAACTTGAAGCACAAAACAATGCTAATAGATATAAACCTACATTCATATACAGTCTGTATGGTTTTAAGGGCCATATACCTTTATATATTTGAAACTGCGTAATAAAATAAGTCGATTTATATGATATTTATGTTCAATAAAAATCAAAACCAATAAAGTTTAACTGTCGTTCATCGATTGAACGTTATCGACGGATGTTTAATATGTCTGTCGAGATTTTTTTAAGGTTAAGAATCGTATAGTTATACGATTCTGTATATGCAACCATAAAAATATGAAAGTCAATATAAGTTCGCGAATCAACCCAAATACGTTTATAAAACAAATAATAATTTTTTAACGACAGTAATCACTCTAAACACAGTGGCGATGATAATTTTGTGTGGGTGAAGAAGCCCATCTATCCTGAGATTGTTCAAGGGAGGGTAACGGATTTTTTTAAAAAATCTATAAAATATTAGAGTTACGTAAAAAAAAAAACGGCCCAAAAAGTGAGGTGATCCGCTCCTCCCCCCCCTCGTACCCGCCACTGCGTTCATTTGGTTTTTTTCTTCTTTCTGTGTCCATATATGTTATCTATGGTTATACCTAATCATCACTTTCTCGGTTGTCAGTGATACCTGTGACATTATTATATTTGTATTTATAGTTTAAACGGTTTTTAATTTTACAGAACAGATAGTCAGTTCCCGGCATGAATTTTATAATAATCTCTTAATTGTATATAATATACAATAGTGAACAGTGATATTGTACACGTGCTTGCACTACAATAATCATAGAATTCAGCGGAAACACATTTTTTATATGGTTCGTAATAAAAAGAGCGTAGATGAGGAGGTATTTATAGGTACGACAAAAGTAGTACTGATTATTATTAGTAGAAAAGAGTAATTATTGTGGTAGCGCGGCGCAACAGGAGGAAAAAAGAGACCGCTTATATATTTTTTATACGCGACCGATCGGGTCGTTGTCGCGCCGCGGCGGAAAACGAGTTTTGTACGAATAAAAAATAAATAATAATAAACAACGTGTGCGTTTATGGCGGGAGCGATATACTCAAAACTGGGCAAGTTAATCAATTTTTCAACTAGTTTAAGTTAAGCTATCTTAGTAAAATTAATAAATAAAATAACCAAGCTAATTTAAAAGTATAAATTAATTTCCGTAACCAAGTTAAGTTATTTTCCCGAATTTTCGGGAAAATAATACCAAAAAAAAAAAAAAAAAAAAAAGAGTTTTAAGAGCTAAAAGTTACTTTTTTTTAAAAAAAAATTACCATTAACTTTACGCTCATATAAACAGCGCCCGATTGGAGATATAATTATATTATATCGCTAGGCAATATTTTAAATACTGAGCCAAGTGGTTGTACCTATTGTTTGACTATGGTGTGTGTGTGCTTTTTTTTTCTATCTGTAAACCACTTTTCGATCCGAAATCTTACTCCAATCATCAACACCAAAGGTGGTTTCTGGTAAATTTGTTGTCTAACTGTAGTGTATTGAGTAAAAAGTTACCATTGAGGCCTAAAAAATTGTCATTAAGTTCGAGTGAAAAAATTTTCGTCGAAAAATAAACGCAAAAAACACAGGAAACCGGTTTTGTTTTTTTTTTTACAAAATTCGTTAAAGTAACTTTTTAAAAATAATTTAAATTTTAACAAAATTAACCGAGAGGACGTTTAGCACCCGTATTTAATGGGTTGCGTATAGGCAATTTTGACAGAATTTTCTAAAAACTGGTAATTTATCGATTGAAAAATATTCAAATTTACTATCGAAAAAATGTACAAACAGTATCATTGTCACAAGTATTTTTTTTTTTTTTTTTGTGTAATCATGATGTAAAATAAAATATACCCAAAAAAACGAAACAACTTTATATATACTCTTTCCGTATTCGTAGTGGAACCTAACATATTCAGATAAACGTAATGTGTGTCGTAGCGTGCCTATTTTTCTTTTTTAATAACATAAATACAATAAAAGTTATCAGTTTGAACACTTCCGATTATTTCGATGTTTCAATTTACTTATAAAAATATAATTGGGTAGTGGTTTAGAACAAAAATGGCACGCTACGACACAGATATAATGTTCATCTTAATACGCTGTGAAATTTTGGTAACTCTACTGTGAAATACTGTACGAGTACGGTTGTCCCGCGTAAAACCGTTTTTACAATCGAATCACAGGGGGGGGGGGTATAATATTAGAACGTCCTCTTAATTCAATAAAAGTAACTTGTATCTTTTTTTTTTTTTTTTTTTTGTTAAGCTAATTATTGTTATAACTATAATTCTTGGTGTAACAATATTAATAATTATACAAAAGATATATATATATATAAGATTGCGTTCGAGAATCGCGTTCGGCGGCGTCCCACGTGTGCGACCGTCACCGCCACCGCCGGACCGGCATCGATATCCCCACCTCACAGCCTCACTACCATATTTTTCGTATATTTTATTATATCCTCGCGGCCGCGCGCACACGATGTTATTATGTAGGCCATGCATGTGCGTGCCGTCGTCGTCGTCGTCGTCGTCGTCGTCTCACACACGCGAGCGCGCGTGTAGGTTACATATATACAGGATGTCCCGATCGTGGACGCGCGCAGCCTAAAACGTGTGTATTTTTCAAAACAATTTATCACTCTGTCCGGGAATTGACGTTTTGCCCGTTTAGGTATACATATCTACAGTATAGTTTTGTAATTTTATTTTTCCAACGATAAATTCCCGTATTTTCGTATCGTTAGGATTGCCCGCGGGGTATTATTACCCGAAGGCAGCGGTTGGGTTTGTTTTTTCCGTACACGACGCTGCCGCAGAAAAACAAAATTAAATGTCGACGGACGTTGAAAATTACATATTATCGCGTCGGCGGCGGGTTCGACACATAATTCTCGAAAGAAATGTCACAAGAAATGTACATCATGTACGAAAAGTTAATTTTTTTCTGTGCTAATGTCGCTAACGATGAGTACTCGTTATTACTATACTACAGGTACAATTTTTTACACTATTGCTCTTAGGTCGGCGTAAAGGATATTATTATCCTCACGCCACCATGCCGAAATGCATAATAATATCTTTTACGCCGACATAAAAGCTCGTGGCGATAGTGTAGAAGAGCAATAGTAGTAAAAAATCGTACGCGAGAACAACTTGTACCTGTAGTGTTAGTAATAACGAGTACTCGTCGAGAGTGACATTAACACAGAAAAAAAAAATTATACTTCTCACGGAGAACGGCGCACGTTAAATCGAACACCTTGTACACGCGTATACAACACGTACGTATTTACTATTTACAATACTATGACGGCGGCGGCGGCGGCGGCCCAGGCGTATTAACCTACATGCGTGTGCGCGTGCGTGTGTGTGTGTGTGTGTATGTGTGTGTGTGTGTGTGTGTGTTTGTGTGCGTGCGGCACAACGACGCACACAATAATATAATCCTGAGCCGCCAATCAAGGTCAACAGGACTCCACGACGCCCTCGCCACCGCGCCGCACCTCCACGGTCGTCGTCAACGCCACCGCTGCTTCCTCCTCCTCCTCCTCCTCCTCCGCCACATCCTCCGCCGACACCTTACTGTTCGTCCTAGTCCCGCGCGACGACGTCGTGTGTGCGTATATACGCGTACGACGACGACGACCCGCGTGCGTGACCTTTGCGTGCTTGCTTGTGCGCTGCAGCTCTCCTCCGCGCGCAGAGATCATTAAACCAATGGGTCAACGACGGCGACGGACACGGGTCACGGAACGCTTCCGACCGCCTACTTTTGGTGCCCCCCCTCTCGAAACCACGTGGACGCGACCGCCCAGGCGATGGATTCGATCGGCGCCGAAATTTCATCGACCACCCCACCCCCCACCCCCTTACACACACACACACACCCAACAAAGATAGTAGTGTAGTGATTGCCGCCGCGCGGCCGGGGAAAAAACTTTTACGACGGATCTCGTGTCAAATTTACGAACATCCGTACGAGGGAAGTGAGACAAACGAATTTGATCAACAAAACTTTGAGCAACAAAATAAAACTCGACAATTTCAAATATCTCTAACTACTCGAATACAGTCAAAATATTTCGAAAATTATACCATGTCTAAATATGCAAATAACATAAATAAAAATATTGTACAGTCATTTTTTCTTATGCTAATTCCTATATGACTCTTTATCGATGTTCGATAATAATCCGATATAAAACTGATAACCAATATTGGATATTTGTAATTGAAAACCGCGAGTCACTATTGAAATTAACCGATAGACTGAAAACTCTTGAAATCTGTTGAATTTAAGAACGCTTTTTCATATTCCAAAGACATTGAACGTTTTTACTCTGAAAATATCAGTTTTGAAAAAAACCCGAAATTTCAAAAAAAAAATAACAAAAGTCGACGACTGCGTAGATAAGTATATTTTTTTACGATTTAGTGATTATCTACGAAGATTTTAGTGTTTTTTAGTAGCTATAATAGTCTAATGATCTTCTTTACGATATTTTCAATATATTACCCCATGTCCCCAGACTCCTTGTATACCATAAATTACTATACATTTTTTGTTTTCAAATAGCTACCCTCCTCATCTATGGTCTAACCAAATTCGAAGACAAAATACATGTCAAAAAATTGTTAAATGCATACCCAACACTAATATATCGGGACAATGGCGTTTATGATTTACAATAGTTAAAAATGTAGTACGTGAAAATGGTTATTGTCTAATAACCCATATGGAAATTATTACTTTTCCCTGCTCGTTTAATAATCGTCAACGGTGCGAGGAGTAGGCGTAAAAACGCGAAAATAATGTTAAATTTAATCTTTGAAGATTCCCGTAACAGTTGGAAAATTAAACAGTCAACGAATCTACTGCAAATCTTTTATATTTGAACAGAGATATAAAATACAAACCGTATTATTGATAAGACGTAAACATTGATTGCCACGCATAATATATTATGGACATAAAATGCAAACGTCAATTAGTCGACTATCTAATATTTTTATTTTTTTTTTTCCCCGCCCAACATAATAATTAATAATTTAATATCGTGTGGACCGGACCGTAGTCGTTTCCGTGGGATAATCGAATCGGCCCCGCCGGAACACGCGGTTAAGCCGCCGTCGTAAACCAACTGTTGCGCGCACGCGGACGGCGAGTGCGAAATTCGAAGATGTTCGCCAGATTATTTACGAGAGAACGGTCCCATAAAATAATAATAATTATAATAATAATGATTTTACTATTAATAATAATAATTTGTCGTCCCGTATAATATAGGTCAGGCTGATCGTGACAAACCAACTCGGCGTAAACTATAATATATAGTACATATATATATAATGTATAATATCGGATTACGGCGAGAATCAGGCGAGTGTAATGAATTGATACCGATATTTTATTGTTGGTTCTCGATTAATTAACACAGACCGACCCGCGCCCTCCATCAGGCGATAATATTAATCGATTGAAATAAAATCAACGAGCTTTCTGCGGACGAAATCATGCCCCGACTATTTGACTTAGTAGTAGTAGTAAAAGTGTATAAAAAAACAATAATTCTATAAAAACAAAAAATACACACGGTTTGTTAATAAACAACAACAACGAAAATTCGGACATAATTTGCACCGCGGGTAGGCCGTCGTACTGTTGTAGGTGCCAAATCGGGAAGGTGTGGAACGTATTTAGTTTAAATACGTACGTGTGCAGGGTGATCCAAAGCCGGACAAGTCGGCCAATTCGTCAGTTTATGTTAATTTGTCTTAAAAATAAAAAAATAAAAATTAATTCGAGTAACCTAGTCAAGAAGTTACACATTTTCCGGGAGTTTAAGTTAAAAGTTACATTGAACCGGTAGTATTTAGACTTCATAGATAAGACCTGTGTGGGTAGCAAAAATAACTATTTTTCTAACATTATATTTACGTTAATTTCAGTTACCGCCCCCGACGCGGTTTTGCGTGAATCTCCATTTATATATATATATATTTTATTTTTTAGGTTTTATACTCGACCACGGAAAATACGAAATAGTTTCACGGACTCGATACGATCGCGAATTTACGCGTTTCGCCGCGTGCGCAGCTTGTAGGTTTACACGCCGTATTGCCATTTCGCTTCATCGAACAGCTGTCACCGGCACATATAATAATAATGTTTTATAACGAAAAACAATTTATAATATTGTATGCGTATTGTTTGTATTAAATAAACGCTGCACGCGATTTACGACTCGTGGGAAAAACCGCATTTTTTTTAATGTGGCATTAGCACCTATGTTTACAATATTCTCAATATTCTTCTTCTTCTTCTTTTTTATATTATATTAAAAAAAATAACGTACACGTTACTTATAATTGTGATCCGCGTTGTACTGATAGATTTGTTTTTTTTGTTTTTTCAACAAAAGTGTAGGAACAAACCCTCTCGTATATTCGACGAGCATAATATTTTTATTTTCGTGTACATTTTATTATTATATATATATATATATGTTTTTTTAATGCGAGTATAGGCACTTACTAATTGTAAATTAGGTATATATTCAAACTATATATAATGACAGACCATAGTTGTCGGTGTGACACATCGAGGTTGCGAAATATAGGCCGTTCGCCGTCCACAGTACACTGTATAGGTAGAATATACAATATACAAATACTATACTCTAACCAGAAAGAAATATCATGTACATTTAAATAACAATATAGTGGAATAAGCAAAAAAAAAAAAAAATATAAAAAATCCGTTGACATATAATTACACGTACGCGTTATATTACTATATGGCTATAATAACGTGTCCGACAACTTCTGCGACTGGCGTTTAAGTCACTCGGGTATTGTTATAATAGGGATATTGCAAAAATTAATTTGTCCATGCCGTACGTTAAAAGATCCGGATTTTCCGCCCGGTTGTATTCGGTTTGAAAAACGTTTCAGGTTATCGTCAGTTTAAATTGTAAATTAAAAAATACGTTGGTTTTTTTTTTTTTGTATTGATTTCCGGGCAACCTTGACCGCAAGAAAAAATAACACGACTAAAATACTATAAAAAATAAACCCTTACCAGATTACCGAGCGCATTCAGATTTCGATTGCAGCGATTAACCGAAATACAGGGTGCGGCAGACCAGACTGACGAGTTTTGATAGGCTATAAATAACGAACAGTAAAACTTAGAGAAAAGGTTTTTTTTTTATTTAAATCAGTAGTCAATCCCATTTTTAAATATTATTTTTTGAAAATTAAATCTCCAAGATGGCGGCCGTCAGCACTGATACATTGTTGTAGACGATCTCTGAAGCTCTCATATGATTTTCGGCACATTTCGACTGGTATGGCCTCGACTTCCACGGTGATTTTCTGTTTAATTTCTTCTATGGTATGTGGGCGATGTCTGAAAACCTTATCCTTAAGGTAGCCCCAGAGGAAAAAATCACACATGCTTAAATCTGGGGACCGTGCTGGCCAGCCTATGTCTCCTCTCAGAGAGACTAACCGCTCAGGGAACATTTGTCGCAAGACAGCAAGTGAAATTCTAGCTATGTGCGCTGTAGCTCCGTCTTGCTGAAACCATACATTTCCCAATTCATGTTCGGTTGCCGTAGTCAGTAGAGCATTTAACTCTTGGACAAGCATTAATTTATAGGGATGGAATGATAAATCTTCGTAAATAATTCTCCTCAAAGAATGGTCTGAGATTCCCAAAGCTACAGCGTGTTTCCAGGCTGAGCGTCTTGGTGACTGCTCAATTGACTTTCTAACCAACTGCACATTTTCGGGGGTTCTTACCGTTCTGGGTGCTCCGTGTCCAAGTCTACTTAGGGTACTTACAATTTCTTCCAAATGCCGTATCCACAATTTGATAGTGTTAGCAGAAGGATCAGATTCAGCACGTGGAATGCCGAAGTGTATACGAAAAGCCCTTTGTGTAGCCGATCACAGAATGATTATTTTCGTAATACGCACGCACGACGAAACCACGATGTACACCTGTCCAGACCACGATTACGAATAAAAACAGCATTACCGTACAATTCAAAATATACCACTTATTAAGGCCTGCTCCTTATCTTATCACAGGCTAATGACCTCATTAAACTCGTCAGTCGGCTCTGCCGCACTCTGTATATTAAATAAATTTCATGATTTGCTGTGATATCGTGTACTTGACACTACTATATACGTCTTGTATTTAGACATTTGTTATCACGACGACAATAGTTTGACAACACGGTACGTACCCGGATTTCAACGGCGGCTGGGCGGTTCGTCGATGATCCTATACCGTAGCCCTTTCTTTTTCTCGCACATATTATCTTTAATTCGCGTATCTCTCTCTATTTAATATTATCTAGGTACTTGTATACAATCACAAGGAATTCGGAACGTATTTATAATAATTTCGAGATAACGCGGCCGGTATAGGTGTAATAATAAGGATAACACAATATAATATAATAATATTATAAGGACCCTCGATGAGTCGGCTTATTCGCGGCGGGAAAATCTGTATTCTTCCCGCGCGACAACCGTGACAAGAAAGAAAAAATATATATATATATATATATATGTAATAAAAGAACACATCGCCGGAGTGGAAAACTCTACGACAAAGAAACGAATTTTTGCTTTCTCTTTCACGCAGCATCCCGCCGCCGGCCCGGGCTTTTCACGCTCTACTTATACCCGCAGCGCGTTTATTGTACACCGAGAAACAATGCTCGGCATCGCCGCCGTGCCGTGGACCGCGCTAGTCTGCCGTTCTACAATAATGTTTCACCGGCGTTCGATACAATATTATATTTATACACCTCGATATATAATAATCTATTATTCTCGTATGTTGGGGGGGGTGGGGGCGATACCTGCCAGTAAGAATAATAATATAATACACGACGGTGTGCCTAATAATAGGTTAGGTCCGTCGTCGTCGTTTCCCCCTGACGAATATCCACGAGATAATATATATTATATAATAATATTATTCACAACAAACCAAATATCAACGTTGATATTTTGTATAAAACGTAAACAATATAATATATAATAATAATATAACGTAATGTAAAGGACACGCGAAGAGAAAGAAAGAGATACTTTTGTAAGGTTAACCTAACCAACTTGTTCCAACTAACCTATCGACTTTGACACGTAATTCGTTGCGATCCGTCTAATAAAATAATACCCCGTAACCAACCAGTGGCGCCAAGACGTTTATCAAAAACCGGGGCAGTTGTAATTTTTGAAACCCGCTCACCACACTTACTAATGGTGTATTTTCATTTTATTTTTTTTTTGTTTTTTTACTACTCAATACGTAACATAATATTCTATAGAAATCTACAGAATATTTTTGTCAATACATCCGGGAGGCGCATAATTCCGAAATTGTCCGCTTTGACAGGGGTCGCGACATATCATAACACGTCCGATTACTTCTTATACTGCAAGGGATCTCCTGGTGAGCGCAATCGGCCAAACAATTATTTACAAGACTAAAAGTCCTCGAAATACGGTAGTTGGCGCGTATCTTATATTTTTTCAAAATGTGGCCCAATGATTTTTATGAGACATTTGTGGAACGCACACGCGCTAAACAAACTATTTGTATAATATAAAGATTCGTATAAAACCTTAGAGTAAATATATTTATAAAAATAAAATCAAATAACAATAATATAATAGTATTATGATGTATATGTATATATAGTTGTATAGGAGTTGAAAATTAAGTATGGTATAGTATTATTGTGCGTAATGTTTATAAAGCTGGAATGTTCGGTTTGGTGTACATTTGTATAAATAATAAATAATTGTATATATTATATATAATGTTTGTTCTGGGTTTGTACTCTCGATAATATTAACCTCTGAACAAATAATTAGTAATAAAAAAACAAAGTCTTTCCATGTACCTATGTATGTGTGTGTGTATATGTGTGCGTGTAATATGCGCGGACGTATGTATGTCTGCAAAAAGTACAGACACGACAATTGTATCGTCTAGCAATAATATTTCGAAACCTCTGCCACGAGTTTGTCGACGTTCGCTTCGTTGATCTCCAAGAATATCTTGTTCTGCCTGCTGAAATAATAAATGTCGCCGGTGTATATGTCGAACCACAGGGCGTGTATGTGCAAATCGTGTGACTCCAGACGCTTCCTTAGAAAACCGTAGCTGGCGATGTTTTGCAACTGTTGGAGAGTGTTTACCTATATAAATATGAATATATATATATATATATATTAATTATAATTAATATATTATAACAATTAAACGCGATGATATAGTTCAATTCGATTATTATACACAGGGCCGTCCCTATAGGGCAAAGCGGTCGGGGATCGAGCCCCGAACTTAAACCACGGTTGACGGGACAGGCTCTCCCTCGAATTTTATCACCGCGGCTGGTCAAAAACAGAAAAACTAACGACACTTCGGCACGCACTGTACTAATAAGTATTTTAGAAATGTTCAAAAAAATATTGTAAATAATAAGATCCATTAAACGGTTCTATAACGACTGAAGGAAAACACAAAAAACAAAATCGATTTTACTTCTAAACTCATAGATCTTTGTTTGAGGGATTATGTCAGACAGAGACACTGCTCGAAAAAATCCTAGTTGCGTCACTGATTATCGACGGTGATATCATTCTCATACCGTATATCGGGAAACGTCAACATTTCCCCGGTAAAGAGGCAGTGGTCATTAAAATAATGACGGGGATTCGTCGATTTTACGAGAGTCAAACGATAAACATTCGTTGTTAATCTCGGACGATTCGAATTAAAACAAACCGTCGACTTTTTTTTTTGTGGTTTTTTTTTATTTTTATCCTAGGTACATAATAAAATGGTGTAATATAATAATGGCGTCGGCAATACGATCCTTCGATAAACGCACTTGGATAATATTGGATTGAACAAAATAATATTATATGGATATATATTTATATTACGCGCACCTGCGACAATTTATCCGTGACGGAAAACTTGTTTTCCGGATCGATGTAAGCGATAATCTTGCGCAAGGGTGTCTCGGCCTGGAAAACGAGCGGCGTGTCAAAGCCGGCCGCTTCCAGCTGTAGGTACTTGTCCAAAGACGATATGCCGTGCGTGCAGAGCCACGCGCGGAGCGGCGAAAGCCGCCGGTTGTCGATGCTGGCGAATTCCGTGTCCCTGAGCAGGTGCAACAAGTTCATTGCCTGTGAATATACACCGAACGTATACGATGCGACGGGATTATAATATAACTACGTCATTGTGTTGATAAATTCCCGTATAATAATAATAATAATAATATAACAATTATGATTATTTATAAAAAAAAAAAAAAAACAAAACAATTTTATTTTCGTCAGGCGCGATTACTGTTCGTCACCGTTCGTATTATGTTATTACTGTCCGGGTATATAATTATATTATTTTTAACGTTTCAACGTAATAACAAAAATATCGTCTACGATACGTGTACCTATCTGTAAAAAAAAAAAAAAAAAAATATTTCGAATATATTTATTCCGTGATGTAGACCGTACTATGCACGCCGTTTGTACATTTTTCGAAAATGGATTTCCGTTCGTCCGGGCCCAAGAACGTTTTGGTTAGGTTAGGTAATTTGTTGTGTACGACACGTTTTGGGCACCAAAAATATAACGTGTCGTGTGGATATTTGGTTCGGGCACCAAACGTTTTACAGAACCATACGGCGTGTTTGGGCGCCGGATTTTCATATATACAATATAAAGGCGTATACTGTATATAGAATTAGTATTTTACTCGATCGAAAATCGGGAACGTTACCCCGTTACGTAGCAATAAATTGCGAATTATAACTTTCGATAATAATCCTTAAACAATTAGTTATTGGAAATATCAGTTCGACTTGCGTTTTTTTTATCAAAACCCACGAAAAAAAAAAAAAAAAAAAATTGTGTTTGTTATTTTCTTTTTTTTCTTTACTTTACTTTCTACACTATCGTACCGAATTATAATCGAAAATAAATAAATAATAAATAAATGAAACGATAAACGAATATACAATGGTGTATGTGTGTGTGCGCGCACTGCGCAGTATTCGAGCGCGGCCATAATGAACACCGTGAAATTAGGGTTGTTACCATGGTATACCAATAATAAGGCCATGCAAGGTACAAGGGGTGCGGCCAAACAGTCTGTATAAAGATGGTCTGTAACGTCTTATAATAATATGATTCTATATACGCAGCAACGTAATTTTATTTATATTACCACGAGTATTTTCGTGCCACTGACAAAAAAAAAAAAAAAAACACGTTTCGTTTTTTTCTCGTAATTTGTCTCATTCGGATGACTAGGTAGGTGGTGTACACACGTGTACACATCAGATAATAAATAACTAACCTTAACCAATTATAACCGCTTATAATATTTGTACAGAAAAACATAATTGTGTTTTATCAACTCTGTATAGTTTGTATATAGTTTAACTATCGACGGAAGGGGAGGGGAGGGGCATTAAAAATATCGTCAAGAAACTCGATTCCCTATAGATTCCCACATCGATTAATTTAATTCGACCGCTGCAACAATAACCGCATGTTATAAATGTAATAAAAAAACTCATCCAGAGCGTTTATATTATAAATAATCGGGCGCGTATTTCAGTAGACTTTTATACTTATAATACAAGTGTTCCCGTAGGGTACTGATTATCGTTGTTTGTTGGGTAAACCGCCCGCATTCCGTCATATTATGGCAACGGCAAAATAATCACAAAAAACTAGACATAATTGCAACGCCTAAAAACAACAGTAATCAGTGGCATATTTACAAAGGGGGTCCCGGGGGTACTATTATGGTTTATAACATTTACGTACAAACTATGGACCTCCCCCCCAATGACAGAGACCATTTATATCTATGTATTATAGTCATCTACTACTAAAACATATTTACACATTTTCCTGAAATAACGGGCAAGGGGGTAGGGGTGTTCTAACCCCAAAAAACCCCAGTTTATACGCGCCTATAAACATTAATAGGTTAATTAATTATTGGTTCCGACGAATATTAATCGAGTGTTAATGGTCAGGTTACCGACAGTAACTTATTATTCGCCGGGGTCGCGTTATTTTATAGTCAAAAACTATTGGTGATTGACTAAAGGCCCCGGCATTTCCATATTTTTATTGGATTCTCACCGGGCGAGCTGATTAGGTTAGGTTACCAATCAGTATCGTATAACAACGTCACATAATATTCTCGTCTATATGTTTTACCGTACCCGTGTACGACTTTGATTTTACTATAGTCATCATCAGTCGTCGTTTGTTTTTTTTTAGCGCATATTTTGGTAATTTTTAGGACGCAACTGCGTGCACATTTATAGTACATTTTAAGGGCGTATGATTGTCGGCCTTCGTTATTACCTTGCAATCAGAATGGCCGCAAACGATAACGTGTCTTATATCGTTGTGTACACATCCTAGTTCCAGAGCCGCCGGTTCGCACGTAGTGTACTCATCCAGGAAATGTTGCGAATGTGGAATCAGATTGCCGGCATTCCGAACTAAAAATTAAATAATGCAAAACTTAATATTGCAAATATGATATACACAAACTTGTTCGGGAATTTTTTTTATAAGTTCACACAAGTTTAAATAAAACATTGATAACGAAAATTAAAATTAGCAATTGTACTTCATCAATACGAAGGGTCCGTACCCTATGATCATCACCCCCCCCCCGCGCCCTTCCCTGACCACACCTATGAATGTTTGTATATATATATATATATAAACGACTGTTAACTCTGATCTAAACTAGTGGAAAACAAAGCTGGGCTGAAGTTAACTTGGTTGTTGAAATTTAAATTATTTCTAAAAAGTTATTAACGAACTTTTCGTAAAAAAAAAAAAAAAAAAAAACTGTAATTTTCTTTGAAAATTACGTATTTTTACTCAATTATCATTTAATATGTAACAAGATAACAAGGAAGGTGTATCGCTTATGGGATCACGCGAGTCATGTATAATATGTCTATACAAGTGTAAATATTAAGAGTACAATTTACGTTTACAGGTAATTTAAAAAAAAAAGTAACCTTCAACTCGAGTTATTATTTCTCTGAAAATGTGTACCTTAACTTTGTTACTCAAATTCATTTATATTTTTAAATTAAATTTTACTTAGCTTGGTAATTTTTTAGGATAACTTCACTCGTAAAAAAAAATTGCCCAATTTGCTCAAAAGCTTTGTGACAAATATACTTATACAGCTCAAACGTGTACAATATAACTCATGCCACAATCTGCAATTTGTCTACAATAATACCGTTTTGACGATTGGCCACATAATTTACTCGATAATTCTCGTATATGACGCATGCATACAAACATACACAAGCGCAGTGTGTGGACAATTTAAGGCTCATCGGCTCTATTTTTACTCCCTAACCTATTCTTACCTCCAAATATACGCAATCTACACTAAAAATCGAATTGAAATTGTAATAACGCTATAAAATAAATTTAAAAAAAAAACCTCATAAACGTCGACCATATATTTTATTATTTTGTTTTATAGATTTATCACTCTCTTTCGTAAAGCGGCTATTTATAAAATTATAGTGAAAGGATATTATTTTATTGTCATTAATGAAAAGAATAAAAAAAAATAAATTGGTTTCATATTTTAATGGCTCCGGTATAAACAATAACTAATTCGTAAATTATATATATATATATATATTTAACCAGATATTTTATATTAATAACTTAAAAATTCACCATCTTTTAAAGTACGATGCGAACAATTAGGAAAAATTTTACTAACCGAACGTGTTTTCCTAAACAAAAACCAAATTAAAATCTGAACACTTCAAATAAAGTACCACCGAATGGAAATTCTACATCTTACTGGGCAAAAAAATTTAAACATTTTACTTAGTAAAAAGTTTTTAAAAACAAAAATCAATGTTTTGGAAATAGTATTCGAACATTATGAAAACAATTTTCAAATAAAGAACTATGTGAAAAAATCTGAGCATTTTTATAAACTGAAAAAATGTTTTCCGAAAGAAAAAAAAATATTCTTAGTAAAACTATAATAGCTTCTTCGCTACACTAAGAATGTAAAATGGCATTTTAATATCATATGTAGTAAACCTATTTGTATTTTTATGTTTTATATGTTCTAATAATTGTTTTTGATTTAAGTATTGGAATGAAATGGAAAAAACGATTTGAAAAAAAATATTAAGAGTCTATTCAATTTGCTTTCAAAATTGCATTTGCTACGTACTAAACAAATTAAATTACATTTTGTTCGAGTAATTTCGATTAAAACCCGACAAAAATTGCAAATCGTAAAAATATAAACTGCATTAAATATAATATATTCGAATTGTCCAACGTACACGGTTATGAGAAGAATTACGAATAACGATTGTGTACAGAAATAATATTATAATAATATATTACTCCTGAATTCTCGAACGGATACTAACCAATGAACATGTCGCCAACGTTGGTTTCGGTAAATCTGGCCGGTAACATTCGGCTGTCCATACAAGTGAAAAATAACGCTTTTGGCTGAAACATTATATATATATATATATATAAAAAAAAATTAATTAAAACAATGGTAATAGAATATATTGAAAATGTATGCAAATATTTTGTAATTATTCTTAAAACAATATCATAATGGTAACGATAATTCCTAATTAATTGTATAAAATAATATTCATATATATACTTATATTTTTTTTTGTCGCAGATTAAATATTTTTTATCCGTTTAATACAGTGTTTCCCAACTTTTTTTTTTTTTTTTTTACCATCAAAGACCACGTAGAGAATTTTTAATAGTTTTTTTGATTATAAACAAGAATACACAAAAAATATGAGTATTTTTATCATATTACTTAAATGTGCTTGACTTTGTTTGACCAGTTTTTCAATTGTAGAACTGATACTGTTGCTCGTAGCACAATGTACCTAATCTATTTTTCGTAAAATTTTTTTTATTAAAAAAAATCGAACGAGCAGCAAAGTAAAAGATAAACCTATGTGACCGTGGACCACGGGTTGGGAAACACTGCTCAATACCAACGAATTATATTTCATAATGTTTTACAAGTGCCGAAAAGTACTAATAATAAATATTGGTAGTAAACATCTCCATATCGAGCGGACCCAAGGACGCTATATTATGCATATCAGGGGCGGCTAAAATGCGGATCGCGTTTTATTTCCGAAAACAGATAATGTTTACTTGTTGATATTTGGATACAAGAGCGATTTCGTATTTATTGCAATTTAAACATTTAAACAACATTGTCTATAAATTTCCAATTTTATAAAAAAATATTAAAAACTATTAATTATACCGTAAATGTTTTTTTTTTTTTTTTTTTTAGGCGGTCGAGGTGTTTTTCGCGTGTCGTCGATCATATAAGAACAAAATCATTAATGAACCGACAATTTGATAAACGTTTTTTTGTTAAGGTTTGTCTTTATTACATTTACAATCGTGGACAGTCGATAATCGTTATTGTACTAGTACGCGCGGCGGCTCGGCAATCGTATTCACGTTGGCCACCCCTGCCATATATACAATATATACACGTATGAACATTAATAATTAATGTAATATAATTATTATATTATATTATCGACGTTATTACCGTAATCGGATAACCGTGTAAACGGGAACCATTACGAATACGAGTGCAATCATATATTATAATAAAATGTCTCGGAAATAATTTCGTAATATGATAATATTTATATCCACAGGCAGACCCATAGTGGTGTGATGTTGTCGATGAAAATACAAACTCGATAATGTTTGGCTACTCCCGTCCGGCCCTACGAAACACAATCATATTCTGTCAATTGTTGGTGTAAATTACTTTTTTGTTTTTATTTGTTCAATGCCTATAAATAATTACGATCGTTTATATAGAGATGACGATTTTTTTTATTTTTTTTTTCTATGCATATTACGCGACCACACTTAAAATAGTATTCATCTTAATGATTGATGATGGACACTAATAATTGCCATACATAAAAAAAAACTAATCGATATATATATATATTCCGTAAATAAATCGTAGCCATCGAATTTCCACGCTGAACGCCTCGTCGGATTTTCACATTTTAAATAATTCGTTTTAATTAATTGATAATTAAAAATAATTTATATTTATATAAATCGTAAAGAACACCTCCTTAGTATTGGATACATTTTTACTGCGGCTATTAAACGTAATTGTGCGTAATCTATTCATTTTCAATATTATTACACAATTACGTGCAAACTAATTCTATTTTATTTTAATAAATGCAGTTTAAAAAACAATCAAAAAAAACATCGGATTCTATTTTAAAATAGGTGATCGAGTTAACAATAAAAATAATAACAATAAAAGAGAATAGTGTTGCGTGCATTAGGTACGATTCTGATTTTACATTTAAAATAATGTGCAAAAAATTATCACAAGTCATTGTTCTATATATATTTTTTTTTTTTTCAATGCTGCAGATTTCACTACAGTACCCAGGTACCTACACAGAAATTTTACAGTGCGCCAAATCATTGTAAAGATTATATGCATAAATAATGATACGTTTTTTGGCACAATTTTCACTTACTTATATAGTGTATCGCATTGGTTATAAAAAAAAAAAAAATCTACGAGTGATAATTTTATAAACGACATTCCTATAACAAGCATAACAGACCTAATAAAATATTATTTTTTGCATCTCATAAAACCCACAATGACTTTCCATCATTACAGTGGTGCACAGAGGATTTTTTTAGAACACACGCCGTTAACAAAACTATACACAAACCCACTTTTTTTTTTTTTATTTATATTTTTAAACCTTTTTAAGCTTTCCTGTGACACCAATACACCAGTAATCTAGTCAGTCCCACTCCCCTAGAAAGGACATGCAGTTGCAGTAGCACGTCATCAATTTTGCATTAATAATATTTGAAGTTTAATGGATAAAAGAAAGTCGATTAAATATACTTAATAACACTTAAACGATTAATATAATTACACCCTTATCAGTAGTTGCGATGCGAGTTGTAAACTATATCCAAACTACGTTCGTCCAAAAAGAAAATTACTGTGCCCGTCTGTATAGAAATTGTCTGAATCCGGGTTAATTTAAATACGTTATTTATTATCACGATCAAATTCTGCAATTATTTTTTACCATTTTCGCCTATGTATATATATATATATTACACATTATTCAATGCTCACCTACAAACCGTGACCGCCGCCGTGTCTTAAAAATTATAGTTTAATTGCACAGAGAATACCATATAGCTGTCATCTTTCCCATCAAAAAGAAATTCACCGGGTTTACCGAACCTTAGTCAAGAATAATCGATTTATAAACTATTATATAGGTGTAAAACGAGACGTGGCCCGGGAATATCGATGGTTTTGAGCAAAATCAATTAATAACCTACACCTCGGCTTAACGAAACCATCTGAATATTACACTGCTATTATAGGCTTATCGAAAGTAATTTTAACGGTTTCGTTAACCTTCTCGAATTATATATACATTAATAGCGTATCATAATAACATAATTTGGCGTTGCTTTTGATTTTTATCGCAAAAAAATATATATGACCCGAAAATTATAAATGATTCCCAACTAGTACGGCGTAATATTAAGTGTTTGTAGTTTAATTTTTGAAAATGAAATTATTCGGTTTTCTCTTTTATTTATATAAATCTAGTACAAGTATAAAGTGTATACATCAATCGGTCGAAATTTCGTCACAATCAAATAAACATAAAATATATATATATATATATACAATACAAATAAATAATAATAATAATAAAAAAAATGTGCAAAATAAGGTAAAAAAAAAAAAAAAAAAAAAAAAAAAAAATCAAAACAAAGTTGTATTATATAGATTGTGTGTAAATCGAAACCGGTCGTATTTACACACAACCTATAATAATAATCCAGACGTAGTTTTCTTTTTTCTACGCATTTTTTTTTTTTTTTTATTTATTCGTATTGCTCATATATACACTGGTATATTTATATAGTGTATCTATTGGTTTCTTTGGAATATTGTAAACATACCAACAGTAAGTGTACGTACCAATAATACATTTACATATTTAGTGCATCACGCCGCGGCCGTGTACCTATACTGTGCATTTGCTCTTGTAACGACATATATATATATATTTTTTTTTTCCTTCATATTTTCGTTAAGCTGATCGAATTCGTGTCGTCTGAAAATTACATTATTATCGTGTCGTTAGAAAATAATATACACCGCAGTCGCGTTAATTTATTGTCCCATAAATTATTATATTGTACCACTGACACGTATCGCTGAATATGAAAATAATAAATTATTTCGTCATTTCCGATACGGTTTATACACGGCAATGCGGTTTTTCGGCTCCGAGAATGAAATATTAGGGTTGGGCCGCCGATCCTATTTATTTTCGACATCCGATAAACCGGTATACACATACAGGTATATTAGGGTGGTACTAATTTTTAAACTTTCGCATTTTTGATATTGGACTCCCCTCGCTTTTTTCATTGTCGTAAGAAAGTAATTTTGGTTAAATTCGGTCAAAACTACTCAACCCAGCCGCCAGTGCCCCCGGAGAGTTTAAAAATAGCCAAAGAGGGTAGTTTCGTTATTTTTCGAACTCGGCGAAAGAATTACAGCACTTACCAAAAAAATGTATTTATATTACGGGCAATAAATATTATATACATTGTCCAGGTATTGTGTAGAATGCCCGCATTTTTGGGCAATTGTTTTTTTTGTTTTTTTATATTGGCAATTTTCTATATACATACAGAAATGCATTCTATTGAATGGCCAATTTATCGCGGACAATATGAACTTAATAAAACAATATTTTATATATTATATTATTAAAATAGGGTAAAGTTGGAGAGTCAATGGCAATTAAAATCCCAGATGTCGATAGAACACGTAGAGATGTTCGTAATGTTATTGGAGTATATTATCAGGTGGTATTTCTACAAAATATCATTTTTAAGTATGATTATGTTAAAAATTAGTTTGTTGTGCATCTATTTTTATAGTCAATATGAAATTGGAACATCAGAAGGCCGCCCACCCAAATTTATATAGCTGTACGCAGTTTACAATATGTAAGGAGTTGTAGATGTGCTACAATTTGATAATACGTTAAGGGCAGTGGCAAGAAAATTATCGAACTGGGTGGTCAGGGATATGAAAGATGTTTATATGTACACAAATGCAAAACAAAAAAATGCAAAGCTGCAGGACGACTTTGCACATCAAAATGCCATGGCAGTAATCCGTGTTCTAATAAATAATAATAAAATATAAAATCATTTTTTTTTTTTTAAATGTTTAATTAATATTAATATTTAACATTTATATAATCATTTGTTTCTTTGGTTAATAGATATCTTAAAAAAACTTCAAATATTGTACGTTTCATATTGCCTGCTAGATTTTTATAAAATTGTATAAAACGCCCGGACATTTTATAAAAAAAAGCCGATTTTCTACATTGCCCGTAACATATATATTATATATTGAATACCGATATAGTTAACTGATAGCCGGATCCAATATCTTTTTTGTGACGTATTAAAATAGCTTATATAATTTTTTTTTAACACTGTGCAGCAATATAATGGTGTCGATGCCGATAGCTTTAGTTTAGTTTTATAAAACATCATTGAAAGGTAATTATATTTATCTAGTATTTTCTAAATAGTCGAACATTTATTAGTGACCCTAGAAATAATACTTTTTGGCCGGGCAGTGACCCAGGAGCATATTCAAGGGGAGCACGCCCCTTCTTCCGTTCACCATATTTATACTTTTTTTATTACTAATAGTTTTGTATTCATGTAACATGACATCAATTTTTATTTTCATTTCTGTTTTTTCTATCCTTCATTCAAATATACTACAAAATTCCGTCTTACAAACGTACGCCATAACGAATTTTCGTTCAGCAGGATCAAATTTGTGCTCGAAGTTTTAATGTTTGAGTGAAATTACCTATATTAACAAACTTAAGGTTTGAGAACCTTACCCATATAATTAATAATATGATATTTTAATCATAATTATGATTACGAGTTGACATCTCATTTTATAATTATAATATCGCGAAAAAAGCGACGTACACACACAAAGAACCGGATTCGGTTCCGGTGAAGACCGATTGAAATTCCGACGTTTAACAATTTTCGCATACGATTAAAATTTAATCCGATGAAAAAATAAAAAACTGACTAGCTAAATGACTAAAATAGAATCCTAATTTATGCCTGCTTCTAAATTAATAAAGCAAATACAGGTTTTTTTTATTTTATCTCCTGAGAAGTTATAAAATCTGATTTATAAGCCATTTTTCACAAACTCCGTTCGATTAATCCGTCGGCTGTGAAGTAAACTATACACTTTTATGCGAGGAAAAAAGTATTTATTGTCTAATATTGTATTAACTATATATATATATATATATATTTCGTATAGAAACGGGTCTTACTATAGTCTGTTCGACTTAAGAGTGCCCAAACTCGCGCATGCATACTTAGCCGCCGGCAACTGTCGGACCCCCCCACGGACGAGATCAAACGCTCGGTGATTGGTCGGCATTGTATGACCGCCGGCGTTATCTACCGGAGTCGTCGGCGCGCCGCCGTGTATACACCCGGTTAGGTTCAAACGAGTAAAACCACGGTGCGCCGTGAAAACGTTGTGACACTATATTCACTACGTATGAACGCGCGTCGGCATATCACAGCGCTCCCCGTAGCAAGATAAGCAAGACAGAACTCGTTTTCGTCCGAGCAACTGGAGGGGGGGGGGGCACTCTTAACCCGAACAGAGTATTGATAAATAGTAATTATCGTATTTTTTATTAAAGTTATTATTATTAGTGTTTATTCATTGGAGTTTTTTTTTAATGGTATGTTTAAGACCGCCGAGGTACGAATAAGTTTAAGAAGTTGAACGAATCTGCGCATTAATAATATTCTATTATTCTATACGTTGTCCGCGATAAAACTGGTTTGTAACTACCGCAGCTTAAGTTTGTTAGTTGTATGACCTTGTTATGGTAGTTTCTGCGCACGATTCCGTGTTTAATAACGATTCTGTATTAATATTATACAACGGAAACTACGTTGTTAACCCCCCCCACCCCCATCCAAAAAAAAAGTCACATATTTCCGTGACACTCTGTATATATATATATATATATATATACACGTATGTTCCTATTACCATATTATAATATGCGTTTTCGATAAAAAGAAAATAAAAAAAAAAAAAAAAATAGGTAACCTAATTGTTTTCGTGGTGGTCTACCCCTGCCGGTCTCAAATCAATCGAAAGCTGATCGAAATCAATCGAAAATGTATTATGAACTTTCGATTGATTTTTTTTTATTTTTAATCGGGAACGCTTGTCGATTGATTTGAAAATATTCCCCCGCCGTTCTCATATTCCATCTAGCGGTGACCGATAGGAGAGAAAGGTGGGCAACTGCGGTCACCTATTCAAGAATTATTGTTATATTCTACGGCTCGAAATTTAACGCTACTACATGGAATAGATAAACACACTTGTTAGCAACTTTAGGTCCAATGGCTCCAATATATTTTATATGATTTTTAAATAATTACTGAGGGATACATATCAATTGGAAATAATATACTGGTTATTGTTTTTTGTGTACTATTAATAATTTAATTCGAATGATTACTGCTGGTATTCCCCTTTTCAGCGACTTATGAGAACATGTTTTTAATCGTTAAACCATTATGTTATTACGTGTTTTGAATACGGAATCGCAATAATCCTTACATTATTTATTATGTACAACTACTACAACTATAAAGTGGAAAATAATATATTACAATGTGTTTTTTTTTTTTTTTTTTAATCAAATTTTAAAAATAACTGCAAAATACTATAGTATGTTTGTTGAACATACGCGTGTGAACAGGTCTTTCGCGTATGAAAAAAAAAAAAAATTAATAACCCACACCCGATGACCGATCACGCTTAATAGATCTGCACCGTGTGCGTAGAGTGGGCACAATTGAAGAAAAACAAATATATTAAAAACAACAAAAATCGCAACATTCATTAGGCAATATAGGCACATTTTACCAGACAATTGCAATTTTCCGCACTTTTGTGTAACATTTTAACATATTTATGGACTGCGCTGTCTCCCAGACCCTAGTGTCAAACATTGTTAGAGAAAGATAGCCAATGCCGGGGCATATGATAGGGCCTATATTCTGTGTATGCTACAAATATTTTTCTAACAATGTTCTAATCTTTGTTGCTAAACTTCTCCCTCTCCCACTATATCAGCCCACATATTCATTGTAATAAATATATAATATAGTGATATGAAGATTCTTCATATAATAATCAACGGAAACGTCTTTTCGGTTCAACGGAATTGGTTTCCGACGTCGGTTAAATAGCGGTATTTATTTCGAATGTTATTCTCAAGGTATTGTTTTGGGCAATTTGTAGATGCGATTGGGTTTGTTATTAGCCCCAGCCCGAAGTGCGTGTTTAATAATTACATCGTATTAATAATATGTAAATATTTAATTTATATATATATATACATATATAGGTAACCTACAGACTATACCTACTAAATAGTTAAAAACGTGTGGGCTAAACTTTATTTAAAAATCTAGGACGGCACACCCGCATATACCTCTCTGTCAAAATAATATGGTAAAATTACGTTACGCAGTAGTAGACCATAAGTGGAGGTGTTTGGATAAAAATTAGAGTTTTAACACGAATAACCAAATTTAAATATTTTCGAAGTCACTGTTTTTCTAAAATATTGTTAAAAAGTTACAGCAAACGTGTTGGTTTTTTTGTTTAAATAACTACAAGTTGTTCGTATTAAGATATTTTAGAAAAACGCCGACGCAAGCATCTCGAAAACATCCTCCTCTTTAGATCGCGTCATACGTGATGAAACTGTAATTTTTACTTGAACGCCTCAACGTACGTAATGCGCTAACGTCTAAGTACCGTAATTGTGGCTATGTCGCCCGTTAACTAGACCGATACAATAATTGATACGGGTGTGGCGTCCCATTGAGTAGTGTTCATAACTCTGTAACACAGCCAACTCTACAGATATTGTCTACGCAGTAGTTATGTTTTTATTTTTATTGTTTTACGGTTAATTTGGCGTATATAATATACGATATACACAGTACATTTTATACAATTCGAGTCGATTACAACAATATATACTATTTTTCGTTTTAAACAATTCATAAATTACATTTTCGAAGTAAAGATATTGTTCGATATTTATATATACATTGTATAGTTGTATATTATATCGTCATATATAATATACACAATTTCATAGACCCGAAGTTATATCGTATAAAACTATAGTGTATGCCCGCAAAATTGACTCAATTATTTTCAATTTAACACTCAAATATTGTCCGACTGTGTCGTTAAGTGGCAATCTCACTATATCTATTAAAAAATACTCGAAAGAACAATATTTTTACGAAGGTTTTTTAAAAAATAAAATAAAACTTGTTTGTGTTGACGTATATTTAATATTTATACAAAATAGACCATAATATTTTAAATAAATATAATTTACATATTTTGTTTTAAAACGTTTAGATTTGTTAATAAATTATTCGTGTTACTTCCTAATGCTTGAAAAAAAAAAAAAAAATTGTCTTCTATATAATATTGTTAACTTTCAAGGGTTACGTATTTATTATCTATCGATATGCGCGCCGCACAAAAAAAAAAAAAAAAACCGTAATATTCAATAATTTTGATGTTTATTATACACAGATAGATTTCGTTTTATATTCCGAGTAGAGGAAATTGAAGGTGTAATTGATTAGATTAGGTGTACCTACACCGAATCAAACGCGATTTAATACTATTTAGATGGGTAAGTAATTTGCGAAAATGCTCTGTTTATGCCCAAGAAATTGCGAAAAACCGAAAACCCGACCGGAGAAATTGTTCCAGTAGTAGTAAACGTTACCGTCTTATAATTCGCTGAACATTACTTGCAGGAATCGTGTTCTAAATGTAAATGTTACTCATCGTTGCTTTCGGTTTTAGAATAATTGTAGCCTACATGTATATGTTGGTAGGTAGGTAGATAAAAAAAAAAAAAAAAAAAAAAACTGAGACACTTACATTGCAAACATATTATAGCAATAAAACAAAGTTTATTAATAGAGAATATCGTAGTAAAATTATTAAAATCATTTTTACAACTTGTAAACGCCCCACTACAGTACAACATGCGATCGGTTTTTTTTTTTTACATTTTAACTAGCGCGTTGATTTAGCGCGTCGAATTAGCAAAAAAAAAAATTCTCAATTTATGATTATGAAATAATAATATATTTTTATTATAATAATAACGTAACTGAGTTAATAATATTATTATTATTATGACTCGTTAGTGCGTACAATGCGATGTCGGGAGAAACGAGATAATATTATATAGTAGGTATGTACGAATATAAAGGTGTACATAATAAGGTACGCATGGTTAATGGAATTAAGAATTTAACTAAAAACGGCAAAAATGACTAAGCAAAGTATAAATAATGCTAATTAAAAAAAAAAAAAAAAAAACAAAACAAATATAGATTAATTGATAACTTTGTCCGTATTTTGCGATGATTTTAACGACTAAACACCTAAGACCTATAGGATGTATAGTTAATTTTTCTCATAATGATAAACGCGTACATAGGTTTACATTATTTTTTTTATTTTCACTAAAATCTTCAGTTTTGTCTGTTACGAGTGAACGATCGTGTTCTTATAGTATAGATACTGAAAATCTTCGTCCGACGGCGAGTATTATCGCGTCCTCATAAATTGTTTGTAAATATATTTCATTTAATTGTTATTATATATGAATAGTGCCAGTTTTCTTCAATTTTCTCGGCCAAAAATAAATCTAATACAATTATTTTGTTTTTCGTTTTTTCTTTTATCCGCATAATATTCACAGAAAAATAACAATATTGTATAATCGATTTTAGACAAATAAATTATTAGTGACGCAAACCATTATTTAAAGGTTTGATAGTTATTATTATTTTTTTTTTTTCAAAAAAAAAACGAGATATTATGTAGTAGGTATGTACGAATATAAAGGTGTACATAATAAAGTACGCATAGTTAATGGAATTAAGAATTTAACTAAAAATGACAAAAATGACTAAGCAAAGTATAAATAATGTTAATAAAAAAAAAAAAGACAAATATAGCTTAATTGATTACTTAATTTGTATAATTCTCGGGCTCGAACGTGTATTCTATAAGAACCAACCTAAGGCCGGGCAACACATTTTCTAAGTATACCACCACGGACCGTCAAAATATCGTTTTGTTTCAATAACGTTTAATTTGATTACGATGATTGTTGGAAATGTCTAATAATCGTGCGAGCCGGCGCAATATAGAATTTTGCAAATTATTTTAGAAATTACTCACCACTCCCCGCGTGTAATATCTAGAGAACCAATGTCACCAGAGGTCGCATAAATTAAAAAAAAATAATAATAATAATAATGCAATTCCCGCCGTAGAATGGAATATATTGATGAAAACGAAATATAATGTACATTGAATCCGATTGATTGGGTTGCGCGGAGAGGCCGAAAACAAAAACGAAATCGAAATTTTGTACGGTTTCCAATGTTTCGACGTTTGTGCGACAGTATATTATAATTATATGTATTTACATAGCGTCTCTATTTCAATTAATTGTACAGTGTATGTAGAAATGTATATACCATTGATGCATTGATTGAATATTTCGAGTAACGCATACGATTATCGCTATACGTTTTGCATAATAATATTATTGTGTACGTTATAAAACAACAAGCGTCAACTCAACCGACTATTTTCACATCGGTACGAGAATTTTTCGGAAATGAATCCCCCCCCGCATAAATATTAAACGATATACCGAAAAATACAAAAAAATAAAAATAAAAAAATAATAATAAAAATCGATTTTAATGGGCTCCGGCGGTAACGTTTATCGTTTTTCTCTGCCCGTCTCCGATCACTTTTTAATATTTTCTTTTTTCAATAAGTTATCACTAAACGGTTGATATCAAGTTCACTCTTGATAATTTTTTTTTTTATGAAAATACATATTAAAAAAAAAAATCGTTCGTACGATGCGAGCATGTCGGACGCCACTAGTGTATATTATACACATATATTAATATTAAGAAATCGCACAAAAAACAAAAAAAAAAAAAAAACGATAGGGACCTCTATTTAATCTACTCAGAAGTATTAAAATAATCTTTCGAATAATAACCTAGGATAAAAATAATCTCGTGTCATCTTTGAATAACCTTTGTCCGTATTTGCGATGATTTTAAAGACTAAACACCTATAAGATGTATAGTTAATTTTTCTCATAATAATAAATGCGTACACAGGTTTAAATTATTTTTTTTATTTTCACTAAAATCTTCAGTTTTGTCTGTTACGAGTGAACGATCGTGTTCTTATAGTACAGATACTGAAAAACTTCGTCCGACGGCGAGTATTATCGCGTCCTCATAAATTGTTTGTAAATATATTTCATTTAATTGTTATTATATATGAATATTGCCAATTTTCTTTAATTTTCTCGGCCCAAAATAAATCTAATACAATTATTTTGTTTTTCGTTTTTTCTTTTATCCGCATAATATTCACAGAAAAATAACAATATTGTATAATCGATTTTAGACAAATAAATTATTGGTGGGCAAACTATTATTTAGAGGTTTGATAGTTATTATTATTTTTTTTTTTTTTTAAAAAAACGTTCGATAAGCTACCCGACAAAATGAAACGAACCTCCACCCCGATAATACTATTCACTGGTAAAACTATTATATTATCCAGTGGCAAAATTATTATACACTTGCTCGGGCCGCGTATTAAATTAAAAATGGAGACAAAAAAAAAAAAAAATAAAAAAATGATATAATACCCCATGCCCCAATAGTGTGTTTTACCCGCGGTTTTACCGGGGGTTTTACCGGTGTACCTACATTACCAAATCCGTTTTTAAGTTTATTACCGCCGGGGCCCGGCAACACTGAGAGGACGCTATCGTGAAAATGATAACCGCGCACGTTTCCGAATAACGAATGATAACAAGTCAGTTTTTTTTTTTTTTATTATTATTTACCTAGTAAACAGTTCTGACGACCACCGCAGTACCGCCGCAGACGACGTCCGTTGTTCAAACGAGGTAAACAAACGCACGCGACAATACGATCGTTTTAATTTTGTTGATTATTATTACTATAATTCGTTTCGCGCTATGGAACGGCGGCGGCACGACTGTCGATTGGCCACTACTCTCTCTCTATGTCTTACCTCCGGGTGGTTTTTCACGTGCACGAACTGTTCGACCATTTTCTTCTTGTTGGTTTGCCTGTACTTCATTATGCCCCGGAATATGCGGTCCATGGCGGTCGGTGCTATTGGGCGGCCCGTCGTTGTCGCGGTGTTCTTCTCGGCCACATTTGAGCGATCGACCGCCCGGACGAGCACGCTGCCAAAGTGCCGACTGACGCTTTTGAACGGTTGACGCACACGCCTGTTGTTGCGATTGCCGTCAATGCCGGACGACCTTAACCCAAGGGCGTCTGGCTCTGCCGCCGCCGCCGCCGCCGGCCAGCTCGTTTATGCGCGCGCGCTCGCCACTCGAGTTCCGAATGATCAATTGTATTTCATTCCGTTTTTACGCACACCTTAGGTACCCTGTACATATACTGGGTATGCCCGGCATACCGAATTTTACGAGTCCGCGGACGATTTCACTAGGCACGAAGGTATATTTCATTTTGCCGTATTGGCATATTTAATTTCAATCGACAATCCATTCATTGGCGTGTTGTAGATTAGTTATCATTATTAGTTTTGGCTATTTTGACGGTACGTAGTGAAACAGTCCGCCGCTGTCACTTAAACCGATACTCGACTACTAAAAGTGATATTTGCCGACCCTCAACAGGTGTTAATGGGAATTAAACATTCAAACACCAAATTGTATTACAACTGAAATTTAGTCTATATATATATATATATATATATATGGTATTTGTAATACCTACCTGTAGGTAGCCATTTGAATTTTAAAAATTTTTTATGAATATTAAACATTTAACAAATATCAAAAATAATGCATTTTGAACATAATAAGATTCCAAAACGTTTTCTTATACCTATATCATTAAAAACAAACAAAAAATATATTGAAATGTTTATTGTCGCGTAGAATTTGGAAAAGCCTATATTTTTATATTATTTTTATATCTGGACGCGAAACGTCATCTCGTGAATTTCATTTCTGTTTATTGGGCATAATGTGTTTCCTGTCACCGTATAATTAAAATCTCTCCATAATGAATTGTTGCTATATCGCTATGACTGACTGTTTTGAATTTTCTACAACAAAGCCACTCCAGTGATTTGATATTGTATTTTCATAGATATATGACGACGAGCACCTATCCTTAAAATATTATTTTACTGAACAATACAAGTAGTACTTAAATAATATTATTTAATTACCAATTAGTATTATAATAGTGTAATTCTAAAATAAAAAAAATGTACGGGCAACTACCACCAATTTATTTGTATGACAGAGCAAGCAATAGCTTACAATTTTACTGCAAACATAGCCAATTAAATTAAACTTTATCTTTGAAACTGTAATGTAAGATTAACATTAATGTAAATTATTGTTAAAACATTAAAAAAAAGTCTACACTTTAATGACGAAATATCTAACCTTAAATAATATTAATATAATTGTTTTCATCTATTCACTGTATTTACTGTAATGCTAAATAATATTTTCACTGGAAGTCAAAGTTAATTTAATCATCAAGTGTAAAAATGAGTACAAATTAAATTAAACTTCATTAAAAAAATGTAATAATATTTTAATAAAAGTAATCAATTATTAATAAGGTTATTATTTATTTTGTAGAAATTAAAATGGATGAAAATACAGAAAAAATTCAACAAATGTTGTTGAATTTTGGCTGTTGTCGGGTATGTGCTATCAGACACCTTACAAAACCATTTGCTATAGACGCTAAAATGTTTCTTGCTGCATCAGAACAAGATCACAATGATCAAAAACGTCATAAACCAAATCCGTGTATAGCGTGTTTGGGATTATTTCAAAATCCACAAAGGGATTATATTATAAACAAAATAATTGCTCATTTGAAAACATCCAATTATGATTCAGATACATTTAATTTAGCATTTAATTTACCTATGTGTACCTTAGTTCGTGAACATTCAATCGCGTTATATGTAAAAGAATCTAGAGAATTATTAAATGCAAAATTTTCATCAGTTTTTGTGTGCGCCAAAGATGCTTGGAAATTAATGGCTGAAGAAGCTATTATGAAATCCACTGAAAAACGTTTTGACGTTCAGTCTCCGTTGTTAATTACTGTGAGTTTCGTTTATAAAGATACCAAAGTCGAATGTGATCGTTTGAACATAATTTCAAAATTGTCTAACAAAAATGTACAAAATATTCTATCACAAATAGATAACAAAGATTTCGTAAGTAAATATGGAAAAATGCCATCTATACCGGATTCGATTATAGAGTTCGATAAAGTACATTCGAGACATGAAAGCGTGTATATAGCTGGTCGTTATAATAAATGGTCTAGGACCCTTTCCCAAACACCTTGGATAGTCGATCAGGAAAGAAGACTAGAAAGTTCCGTTGAAGAAATAATAGTTATTCCAATAAAAAATCAGGCAATGGTCAGCGACTTCAAATTTTCATCGTCCGGTAGAGAGGATATCGATGTCAGGATGTTAGGAAGAGGAAGACCATTTGCTGTTGAATTAGTTGATCCAAAAATAACTAAATTCAGTTATGAAGTATTAAGACAAATTGAAAACGAAATCAATAATGATCCACAAGTAACTGTAAAACATTTGCAAAATGTTTCCAAAGATGATTTAAAGAAATTGAAATCTGGAGAAGAATCTAAAATCAAAGTATATAAGGCTCTTTGTTATTCTGAAACAGAGTTACCGGACTTAGAAAAGCTCAATAATTGTACTCCGTTAGATATAGCACAGTATACACCAATTAGAGTATTGCATAGAAGAGCTAACATGATGAGGCCAAGAACTATACACTCGATGAAAGCAGTAGCTACAAAAGTTGAAGTAGAGAATGGATGTTCATTTTTCAATGTTACCATATCCACCCAAGCTGGTACATATGTAAAAGAATTTGTACATGGTGATTTTGGTCGTACGCACCCTTGTCTCCGAACAATTTTGGATGACAATACAGTTGACATTTTAGCCTTAGACGTTTTAGATATTGAAATTGATTGGCCGCCCCCTGTACAATATTATTGATTGTTTATAATAATAACTGTTTTTCAGTATAATATTTTACTATATTTATTTAAAATTAAAATTGTTAATTTACCTTGTTGAATATGCATGTTTTAATAAATAAATGAAAACTTGAAATATTTATTTGTTGCTATAATTTTGATTTTAATGAGTTATAAGCATTTCTAAATATTAAATTGTATTTTAAAACTATAAAAACTGATTCAGTTTAAAACATATATTTATCATTGCATAAATATAGAATGAGATTTAACGTAAATCACATTATATAAATAAAATAAACAATTTATATGCATGCCGTTTCCCTAAACATTAATAATCAAGTAAAATAAGGTTAAATACAAAATCCATGTAAAAATATATTCAACTTAAAATCCAAAAAAATACACATAGGAAATTAAATTAAAATTATGTCGATGTTAAAATAATGACTAAATAGTGTTATATATATAAATATAACATTAAATTATATAAAAGCTTACAAAATAATCTAAATTGTATAATTAATTAATTAATTTAAAATTCATTAATTTTAGATAAAAATTTGACAACTGATGTAAATTGAAACTATTTTTAGAAATATTACTGTTGCTAAACAAAATTCTGATAAACCAGCAAATAAAACTCACATTAATGTAATGAATTGTAAAGAAACTTCATATCAATCCAGATGCTGAATCAGAAATTCTATTAACTTAACTTAATTGTTAAATAATCAAATTTCAATTACAAATGTGTGACCTGATTATCTATTCAAATTATTTTTAAAAATTATATTCCACCACTGGCCTACTAAAACTATTATTGTTACATTATAATTAGAATAAGACCACTGTTAAGTGATAAGTAGTTACAAGTATATTATTATATATAAATTAAATCCATTTCATTTTAGATCTTAACTAAAAAATAACAATAAAAAAAAACAGTCATTTTAAAAACATTATTTATCCATATTAATCTTATAAAATAAATTAATGAACATGTTCGTAAAAAAAAATCACAACCATAGTTTTTCACTTTAGTTATTAAAAAAAAAAAAATTGTAACTGGAATTTCTTTATAATACTGTAAAATAGCATTGTTAATACTTAATTATAGATGACTTGGAATATGTGCAGTAAAATACTCACATTTTGTTATCAAACAGACAACTTTTTCATTCATAAATCATTATAGCTCGTCTTCATATCGAAAAGACTTGATATTGAGAACGGGTTGATTTAGTTCATCCAAATGTTTATGAAGTAATGCAAGATTATGTTTGGCTTTTTGCATTTTTGGATCAATTTCTAATGCTTGTTTGTAATGAATTTCAGCGAGATCATATTTTTCCCAACGATGATACAAGACACCTATAGTAATAACCAATAATTACTCAATTCTTCTTAGAAATATATTTAACTAAACTATTTACCCAGATTTGAATGATATAAAGCAACTACTTGAATCTTAGATGCCAAGTGTTTTAATTGAATGGCGGCCAGAAAATGTTTCTCAGCTTCTGCAAACTTATCCATTTTACCCAATATGTTTGCTATATTGAAATATAAATTTGGTTCGTTTGGTAAAATGGACAGTGCTGTACGTGCTACATGTTCCGCGTGTTTTAATTCACCAATGGACTCTAACAGTACAATCATGTTATTCCATGAAATAACATGTGTTGGCTGTTGAAATGTAGCGTTTTGCCAAGCAAATAATGCTTTAGTCTTCTCTCCCATCTCCAAATACTAAACATGACAAAAACACATTATAAACCAGAGTATAATTGAATGTTTCATATACAAATTATCTCACTAGATTTCCCAAGTTAAAATAACAATGAGGATAACTTTTTCGGTGTTGTAACGCAGTTAAATACGCAACTTCAGCTTTAATATATTTATGTTGAGCAGACAATACAATCCCTAAATTCATCCAAGCAGCAGCAAAGTCATTCCTTAAAGTATAAAACAAACAAATTAATCATTCAGAGTATATATTACTAATATTACTTAATAGAGTAGATATCATATTATTAAAAACCATGAAAATGTAAAGTTTCTCTTGTGTAAAGTATAAAAGATAAAAAAAAAAAGAAAGAAGTTGCTATATTATAATTGACTTTTAATACAAGTTATTGGATAAAGTGATTTTTAAATCATTTTATTACATGATGTTGAGCATAAATTGTTAGAGCTGGAAAAATAAACATACACAGTGGATCTAAAACAAAAATGTGCTATGAAAAATGCAACAAATTGTTATTAGATTCTTCATTATTCTACAATCAAAATATTAACTGTAAGCTGAGAATCTATTACAATGAATATTTCAGATATTTCATGCTTTCCAATTCAGACTTTAAATATTGAATAGTTAAAATATTGCATGATATTTTAATTTTCAACCTTTTATTTTTACCTAATTTTAACAGCTTTTTCTAATAAAAATCTGGCTTCTTCAAGCTTGTTCTGGTCTTTTAAAATATTTGCTAAATTGTTCATTGCTTGATCGTATCTTGGATGTAATCTAATAATAAAATTGATAAAATACTATCATTTTGTTAAACATTTGTATGAACTTTATCAAATTTACACTAATGCATGTTTATATCGGCCTATAGCTTCTTTCGTGTTTCCAATATCTGCTAAACTTTTGGCTAAATTATAATGCACTTTAGCATTCATCGGGCAAACCTGCAAAGCACTTTGGAACAAATCTAATTCAGTATTCCATTCCTCACTGCGTTTATATGTCCGAATAGAATGTACACAAATCAACAAAATAATACATATTCCAGTTACCTAAATCACAATAATTTTGTTAATTTCAAAATTTAAGCACAACCATAGAATATATTGAAATGCACATACATTAAACATATAAATTAACTCACTTTTTGAACAAAAGGTTTTAAACATAATCGCCGGACACCCAAGACTACAATTATGATAAAACCAGCAGACGGCAAGTATAAAACACGTTCTGCAATGACAAAACCTACAGTAAACATTAAATTTGAAGCAGGTAGAAATGATAATAAGCCTAATAAAAATCCCATTTGTATTTGTCTAGAAACAAAAAAAAAAAATATTATTTGTAAAAAATAAACATTGATATTGATTTTCATAGCTGATAAAACATACTTTTGATCATAGTTTTTTGAATAAAGTAGCTTATAAAATACTAATAAAAGAATAGTCCAAAATCCAAAAACAATGAACATTCTTAGATCTTTAGGAAATGTATTTAATTGTATCAGAGATATACAACCCATTGACCAGTCAAAACACAACCAAACTGGACATATCAGTATCCATATGTTTATTATATAGATAAAACTGTAATTTATAATCTGAAAAATATTAGTCACAATGATAAACTTTTAGGTATAAAATTAAAATATAAATTTAATATGTATAATATAAATTGTATACCCTTTCAATTGGAGATTTTAAAAATGATGCAGGATTATCAATTTGTTGGAAAATAGGAGGTGATCCCATAACAGTCCATCTGCCATACAAAATAAAGAAAAATCCAGCTGTTAATAAAAACAACCTTTCCGATGATTCTTTTTTAAATAATTTAGTCATCTTTGAGTTTTTAATATTTGTCATTAAACTGTAAAATGTGATTTTGTTGATAACAATCACTTCGTAAACACCACAGAATGTCTAAAATAATAATATTAATAATAAGTTATTTTCTCGAATAAAAATATAACAATAGTTTTAGTAGTTCTACCATAATCATAAGTCCTTGTTCTTTACACAGCATAGCCATAACGCTTAAGATACAACAAAATAATGTAACTATAATGTTGGTCATTGTAGTTATTTGTTTGGTTTTTGCAGCTCTTTGATAAATTATGAAAACAAAAAGAGATATACATGTACTAAGTAAATCAGCACGGCCAACAACTCCAGATACCTGCAAATAATAAAATCAATATCCAGCAGCTGCCTGGTTACACATTACTTGACCTATTAAATAAATAAAAAAGCCTCTCTATACAGGTACAATTAGGGAAACACAGGGCCCACCAAACTCACCAAAAGTTTTCCTATTTTTAAAATTAAAAAATACATAAGCCCTTGGGAGAGCTAAATTAAACAAATAAATATATTTGCCTCCTAACGGTTAAACTTTATACCAAAATTGCACCAATGGGTCCTTCTTTAATCAAAATAATTGAAATATAAAGAATTTATTTTTATAAATTTGCACTTACTTGAAGTCGAGTCATTCAATATTATACCTGAATTTACAATGCCAAGAAAATTATGGTATACGTAAGTAGATAATATGTTGTCTGGTTGGTTAATGGTAAACGCAAACACCGTTCAATAACGATTAATATTGATATCGAGAAAAATATTATGTATACATATATCAGGGTTGTTACAATATATACATGTATAAAACGTTTAATTACACGCATAATGCACTATGTATAAAATGACTAAAACGCATAAAACTATATGATTAAACATAAATACATACGGTTTTTTCTATAACTTTATAATTATTCATTAAATACTAATATCTCTTCAAAATGTACCTTAATAATATTATAGCCTTGAAACTATTTTTTAATTTTCATCTTATTTACTCTAATTTTTAATAATTTATAATTTTTTTTTTTTTTTAATATTGAGAAAAAAAGCATAATATTTAAGGGGCCCCAGTTATTGCCGTCTTGCTGATCTGACCATGTCGACACTGTCAATATCTAAGTTAACATGGTAATAATACAAATTATAACTTTAATGTGATTACATACCACTTCAACATGAACAGGATGCACCGCAAACATGAGAGCAGCTAGGAATGAAGTTTTAGGTGCATTTCCATTGAATAATAAATTATATACAAATAATAGTTGACAAGAAACAATTGCATGTAAAATAATATTGGTTAGATGAAATGCCTTAGGAGACAAAATTCCATTATTTAACCAAACGTTAAACCTAAAAATGAGAAAACAATTAATTATTAAAAAAAAATATAACACTTTATGCAATTCTGGTGTGAGTACCTGAATGACAATATTGTAAGGGGTCTATATGATTTATGACTAGCACTGTTTGTTAATCTGGTGCCCCAAAAGTCATGGCTAAAAATCTTAATCAAAGGTGTCTTTAGATTTACATCTTGATTGTTTACAATTGCCTCTGAATCATCAAACACAAATGCACCATAATACGAGTTACTGTAGCATAACACACATACAAATGCAATTATTACAATGTTCATACAAATCGGCAACTCTGTAAACATTTATTTAATAAATCAGCTTTTGTTTTAAATATTTATTATAATGAACTCTCTAACTCGGCAATGGCAATTTAGAGTCTAAAGAATCATCCACTAATACTTTAGTCTTCATAATGAACTCTATTTCAATGATTTCATCAACATTAACTGTTTTCAGCTTTGTGTATTCCTAACACATATTAATAAGTTGTGTTTTTGCTGAGCAGGTTCGCCTTAGTTAACACTATTAAACTAAGACAATAACAAAAAAAAAAAGAAATAAAAACATTGCGTAACTAATTTATAGTATAAAATCAAAAATATAAATGAAAAATCGTGACACACATACTTGTTCATTATTTCTTTTAAATTAGTGCCTCACCGGTACAATCGTAAAGTGATAATATTCTCGAGTTCCATAGTGCCATGACAAAATAGACTTGTAATCAATTCCGTCATGACCCGTGAAATACAATTTTCCACACAGTAATAGTGTTATCGTCTTTCCCTATTTATCAATCCTCCATATTTCGTTATTATTTATTCAGAACAGCGTACTAAAACCAAACCACCGGGTACTATAGATTTGAGTGTACACAACGTGTTATCAATCGTTATCGTCAAACGGTATCACCTTTGTGTTTATAGATGCCGGTGACTGATAATTAATAATTGGATATCATGAATTAGGTATGTTAAGACGGATCGTAAAGAAATATAAAAGATGACTTAAAAAACTGACTGACTGACATATCAACGCGTAGCCCAAATTGCTAGGTTTAAAAATTTGACATTTTACCCAGAGGTTCGTTACACAATGCAGACTACCACATTAAAGGGATTTTGCAAAATTCAATCCTAAAAGCGTGCCAAAGTGAATATTAAACCACACAGACATTTAAGTCGAATATATAAATTAATCTATGACAAAATAGGTAGATAATAACAAAAGTTTATAGAAAATAAAGTCATGTAAACTAATCATAAAATATAAATATTAGGTGATAGTGATAGAATGATCTGTTTTATAAATATAAGAATGACTAAATCTACATCTAATCTAATCTGCCCTTCCTTGTCTAAACTTCCTCAGTCCTATTTTATCAATTTTATTTAACGATACACCTCTAATCTTTGGTCCTCTCACTGGAAGAATCTGCCCGCGGAGTTCACTTCGAGGTATAGACTTATTACGCCTAATATAAAAAACTATTGGTTCAAAAACTTGTACTTACATAGACCCCTTATTATCCAGTTTATTCGACTTTAAAAATTGGAATAATGGCACCTAAAATTTCATTTATGTTTTTAAAGTCCATAAATAGTGCGTTAGAAGTATTTTGAATGCTTCTTTTATAAATTCACCGTCAGAAAATGGTTTTTTCTTCTTTGCTAACAATCATGCTACTTTGAATGAAGCAATAGTTACATTTTGATTTTTAATAACAGATTGGTTCGGTTTTAATTTCATTGTTTTTAGCTTATTTTGCCGCAAACTGGAATTTGTTTGGAAACTTTAAATTGAAATCGGCATGTTTTAGTTCGATAATGCCATTCTAAGTATCCACGTTTGAAAATTGAATTAATAATAATATGTCTCGGCATAATAAACACACACACATGCCTTCTAATGTTAACAACAAAAAACTCCAACTTCCATTCTTGATTAAAATGATAAGTTTAACACTTTGCATTTGCATTTATTTTAATATTGTAAAATCTAAAAATTCTAAATAAATTCGGAACGTAAAAACGAAAATTAAAGATCATACAATGTTACACGCTGCGCGTGATTAATTGACAGATAATTATTTCACTTCTTACCCCCTTTATTTTTTATTTTTTTATCTATTACAAGTGGCGCCCAACTGGGTTTCGTTACAATTGGCACTTAATCGGAGTTATCCGACTAAAACTAATTAATAAACTGCTATACAATTGAATAAAAAACCTACCCAATCACAATTTCTAAAATAATTGTGTCATATTTGACACAATAATATCGTTTTACAATTTCCCGTAATTTATGGAATCAACTCTTGACAGGAACACTGTTTTATCAAACAGTTCTAACACATCGGACACTCTCTGGAGTAATATTATTGCTTTAAGCTAGACTCGAGCAATCGAACAGCTAAAAAAAGAAATTTAAAAATAGATGGAAAGGTACTTGAACGGAAATCCCGTCTGTACAAATACATTAAAGACGATTCCCAATTTTACCGCCAAAACTTCACCGCGAAATCACGCCGAAAGGCATTGAGTGTGTAGATTAATGTGTAGATAACTTTAACGTTATTAAAAAAAATGTATTATTCCACAGTATAGCTTTTCTTTTTTATTGGCACACATTTTAATGTTTTTTTTTTTTTTGTACCGTACATTATAATACACGAGTACATGCATTAATATTATATTTTTATTTCATATTTATAGTTTGTAATATTTGAAAAAAATGTCAATAATACGTACCTTTTACCAATGTACCTATTTTTTATAATTTCAATACTATATTATAATCTGATGGTTTCAAAAATAATAAAAGTTCTTATCAAAAAAAAAAAAAAAAAAAAAAAAAAAAACAATTTACTCGTATATCTAAAAAGAGGGCAATTTTTTTTTTGTGCTTATAGCGGCACTGGGTAGTAGCTATTACCTGGAGACCGTAGTGTAGGATTGCCATACGTCCCAGTACACCAGGACTTGTCACTAGTTTATGACTTCGGTCCCGGTTAAGTGTAAGGAAGTACCAAAGGTTAAAAATTATTTTTTAAAATGTTGTTTTAAAATTCATTAACGACAAAAACATTTAATTTCACGTTGACAAAAGATTGACCTGGTGTCCTCATATCAAGTCAAAAAGAAAAATTCTCAATAGTCGACTCCACTTACTTCGCCCAATTTCTAATCAAAATTACCCTTCCACACAAAAATAATCATCTACAAATCCTTATTACGGCCTATCTGGGCTTATGCAATCCAGATCTGGAGATGCGCCAAACCGTCTCAAATACGTACCCTCCAAGCCTTCCAATCTATCACTCTCCTCATTATCTCTTCCGCACCTTGGTACGTATCAAATTCCACAACTCAAAATGACTTCAAAATAGAAACAGTAAATCAGTTAGCCACAAAACAACATACAAAATTTCACTCAAAATTACATTCTCACTTTAACCCTTTAATCGCTGAACTTGCTTCCAACTCACTTCCTAATAATCCCCCACGCCGTCTAAAGAGAAAATGGTGTCGTGATTTATTAAACGTTTGATGGTTCAAACCATTTAATTTTAATTTAATTTATGTTAAGTTAATAATTAATAAATAAATAAAATAACGTTGAGTTCTATCACTGGATGGCCTCCCTCCTCATGTGTTCAGGTTGTAAACATTTTTTATGTATGTGTTCAAATTTGCTTATTATGCCTTGTAGCATAGATTGTAAATATTCTTTTAAATAAAAAAAAAAAAATTTCATGTAACGACACTCCACTTCAATGAAAAGATTATCTTTACTGATAATAATTATTGAACTGTTTTCCTACGATTTAAATATAGAACATACAAAAATACTGATATGATTCGCTGTCAGCCAACATGCTTGCATTAGTTTAAAGACATAAAAGGCATTGGGGTTGTCCAGCTCATATTTTACATAATTCAGCATCTACATCCACTCATGAACTTTTTGTTGACGTGGAGTCTGTAGTACTAAAAATGTATAAATATTTGTAAGAAATGAACGTCTTTACTCATTTTGCGAGGAGACTGATGTACATTATGTTAATTTACAGTCTCATTCGAGAACTCGAAGGTTGACTTTAATGCTAGCAATTAAACATATTCTAAAATTAAGGGAATCACTAAAAAATTTCTTTCTCCAAGAAACAAGACCACCAAAAACGATCGTCAATTTGTTCAACAATCCGTTGTCACCTATTGTCATTTATTTCTTGTTTTGACATTGCCAAACATTTTTATTTGGGAAGCAAATAAAATAAATAAAATCTGATATTACCATTATAGAAATCAAAAAAATAATTATAAAAATAACGATTTAGAAGTGTTAGTACTTTCAAAACGCGCTGAAGGTAATTTTTTGGGAATTAAACCTAAAATTGAATATAGTAAGATAAAAGATGATGCTCAGTTTTTAGTTTCAATAAAATTATTTGACAAGAAGTCGATAATTATTACAAAACAGCACAGTAATATTTAAAACAGTTTAATAAAATTTAATGTCTGTTCATGGATGGATTTGGATGCTTCTTTGCTGCAATGGCAAAGGTACGTTGAAAAGACAATAACTTATTTTAAAGAAAAGGGTATTGATATCACGCTGATAGTTACTTTGAAGAAATATTGTACCTTAAAAACTTATAGACAACCAGAAAGTCGACGAAGATTGGAATAAACAAAAAACATGCATGACAAATAATTACATTTCTTTCAAAAAACTGATATATTGGAGAAAAAAAACATAATTTAATTTTTGATGTGCCAATACTTATATGCTATTCCTGGTCATAACACTAATGTTGAGAAGATATTTTCACTAATAGTGGCCCAAATGGACTAAATGACGCAAATACTGTAATAAGTTATAAATTATAGTAATCTAAACAAGTAACGAAATAAACACGTATATTACCTGAGATGTCATGAATATGTATTTCATTTTCTAATTCAATATTACTGTTTGGGCTGTCCGTCCGAAACCGTTCTGCTCCGTGTATTGTAATAATTAAATGTACTTATCTGTGTATTATTTCCGATTGAAATAAATCATTACTGTTATTTCTGGTGTTGTATTAGGCGGGCTGCACAGTGAAGAAACTAGTTTTAAGAAACTAATTTCATGAAATGTGAAACTTTTTCTGGGGCAAACAAACACATTTATTTTTTCAACTTTTGTTCCTAAATATATATTGTGAGAGCATTAACTCGTCGTTGGTCGCGTGGTGAGAGATTCTCTCCTAAAAAAAAATATACTTTACATTATGTTTCTCTTAAGTTATATCTTAATTTAGGATTAAAATTAAAAAAAATTCATAAAGTTATAGAATTTAAACAAGCTCCTTGGTTTAAAACATATATAGATTTAAATACTTCACTAAGAACAAAATTAAAAAATAATTTCGAAAAAAATTATTATACATTAATGAACAACAGCGTTTTTTGGGGGACTATGATAAACAAAAGACATTTTGTAGATATTAAATTGTGTTCAAATTGGGCTGAAATAAAAAATCTAATTTCTAAATCAAATTTTGATCATAGAACAATTTTTACAGACAATTTATTAGCAGTTCATATAAAAAAAAAACCTCTATTAAATTAGATCAACAATTAGACCTACTTATCTAGTAGTGAGAATATTTGATTTATTTAAAACAATAATATATGATTTTTATTATAATTTTATAATTAAGAAAAAATATGGAAATAGAGTTTGTTTAATGTATACAAATACTGATTCTCTAATATTAGCAATAGAAACAGAGGGGTTTTATTAGGATATGAAAATTAATTTAGATTATTTTGATACTTGTGATTATTCAGAGAATAATATATATACAAAAATTATGTTAACATTATTTGTTTAGAAAATAATACATGTTGTTTTTTAAAATTTATTTGATAAATGGCAATTTCCACTATCTTTTAACACCAACAGTTTTTCAACAAATGACCAATGATTTCATTATTATTATTTAGAAATGTCATTTTTCTCCAAAACAATTTCTTACTAATTTGATCATACGTAAAGAATCAGGTAAAATAGGTTGTAAGTTATTAATTGTAAAATTAGTTTTTAAATTATTAGGATCATATGTGCATTCAAGATTTTTCATTGTACCAATATTGGAAAAATATTCATCAAAAGTAACACTCACAACAATACCAGTTTTAGAATCTAGGTCTAAGCATAGAGAAAGCCAGTTAGATTTCTATGTACTATTAAAATGTTTACATGGCAAATATCCAACAGGCAATTACCATATTATTGATAGCTACAAGCATAATAAACAAAATATTTAATTGGTAAATTTAATTGATTGCTATCAAAATCAACACCAAAATTCACATATCTGAGATAATTACTACTACTCCATTCAATATGTTGACGAATTGGCATTTCATCCAATACTAAATCACAATATATTGTATAGTTAATGTTTTTGCATTTTAATGTTAATGTCAAGAGATTATTTTGTAAAGCCAGGACTAGCTTCAGTGTCTGTACACCATTTACCTAATGTTCTTGGATGCAGTAAAATTTTATCAAATTAAAATGACAAAATCATAAGCTTTACCAGAATGAAAATGAAGCTATATCGCAAAACTATCAAAACAGTGCTCTGTAAAATGTGCAGAACACATTGCACTCCTAGTTTTGACCTCCTTTGAACATTGTTTAGAAATTCCATCCAAACTGCAAATGTAGGATTCTTTTTTGGAAATCTCATTATTATATTAAACAATTTTTTAAGTCTGATTGTATACAGTATTGTTTTAAATTGTATATTTGTATGTTAGAATATAATAAATAAACATATTACAACTAGCTGACCCGGCAAATGTTGTTTTGCTATAAAAATTATTTCTAATGAATTTTTGGTAGTCAAATAAAAAATAACTAAGTTATTGTAAGTGTGAAGGGATGTGGTATACTGGTATATGACTGAAAGAGGAATGGAGCACTGTGAACGAAGACGGCCTATAAAAATAACAAAACACTAAATATTCATTTTTTGAATTCATTGTACTTTTATTATCTAAACTAATAAATTTTAAATTACATCTCTATCACAAATTATGAAAATTAAAAAAAACATTATCAGTCTCTTAGTGCAATGGAGTGTACAATATTTTTAGTGAGTCCATCTTTAGCCAACTCAAACAAACTGGTTGGTTTACCCACGTGAGAACATGCCACGTATAATTGTCCGTGTAACCAAATATAAGCCACAAACAGACATCGTTTGGCCTTCAGACCTATTGATTGTCATTGCGAATGCCAACCTAATTGGAAATTGAACCTATTTGAATTCAATTGGGACATATGTGGTAATAATAGGGATTCACGGTAGTAATACATCTTCTTCTCGGAACTTGCCATTCAAAATGCTGGCTTCGATAGTGTTTTTTTATCAATTTTTTAATGACTAATCGCATGCCATTGCACAGCCTTGGTGGATTCAAATTACGAAGCAAAATAATAGGAGATCCAATCTTCAGTTGTAAATGGTGTGGTCGCTTTCTTAAACAATAACATAAAAATTACAATTTATCAATGTATGTAGTTAACTTACTTATGAAAAGTTATACCTTTGTTTTTTACTTTGGCTACTTGCCATCTCCCCCAAAAGCAACAACTTGACATTATTATATTTAACTATATTAAATATAATTATATAATATTATATATTTATATATACTCATATTCAGCTGCAGTAATCATAATTTGTAATGAAATAGAAATTATATTAATTATTATCAGTGGATTAGTTGTTAAGAAAACAGCACAAATGAATGGTACAGTTTATCGGATGCAGTATTTGCATGATAAAAATTGCAGCTATATTCTATACACGACGATATATGTAGTGCCGTCTCTATATTTTTATTACTTTGAGTTGTCGAACTGCTCAGTGTGTGCGGAAGTCGCTGCAGCCTATTGGATTGCCTGTTTCACAACCAGCCTGGGGATCGAACATGAGTAGTTGGCTATCTCAGAGAGAGATGATTGGCCTTTAAATTGATTTGGTCCTTCGAAATAAAATAGTACAATGTCCGATCGATTAAATATAGTACATAAAGTATTATAAAGTAATATCAAAGAATATTATATTAAGAAAAATCCACAAAGTATTAAACTTAGACAATAAATAATAAGTGTAATGATATCAACAGGGCCGTAATTGGGTTTGCTGGCGCTCCCGGCGAATCACTGGATTAGTGTCCTCCTCCCAAGTGGGAAATAGGCATTAGATTTAAAAAAAACATTTGAGATACATAAAACATGTAAAAATACATAGTATACTTACAAGGTTATAACTAATAAACTTAAAAAACTTCTTGTATATATATGACTTGAAAATATAAACAATTACTACATTATAAAGTTATGTAATTTTTTTTCAAAATGTTTTTTTACAATAATTGTGTTAAATAATTTTAAATTTATTAGAATATTTTAATTCTAATACAATATTACAATGGTACTTTTCTTGCTTTTATAGAGACAAATTCATCAATGACATTATCAAATGAAATTGTTTTCACTATATATTTTCTATTGATAATATAGCTATACTGGTGAGACGACTTTGATCTATTGTTGACATTAGATAATTTTTTATAATTTTCAGCTTGCTGAAGCTTCTTTCACGTGTAGCTGTAGTTACAGGAATTGTTAAAAAAATGTGCAGTGCCACCCCTAAATTCGGATATAAATCTTGTAAAGAGTACTGATGAATATGCTTTAGAATATCTAACCGAGTTGCATTCCTAAATGTTGTCATTAATAATGGAGCCTGATATTTGAAACATTCAATTCCAGAATATAACTGTACAGCATTTAAAACTCGATTATACTTCAATGCCAAGTCATTAACCCAGAGTTTTATATTTTTAAAGTTTTATAACCTAATAATAATTATAGTATAGTAAGTTGTTAAAATAAATATACATTTTTCAAATATTACGCGAAAAAATTATTACATAAATAGTATTGAATATGCGCCCCTTTTAGAATTGTACAACTGGCCCATGCCCACTTGCCCTGCCCTAAGTATGGCCCTGGATATTAAAACAATAAACATTCTATTATCAAAGAATACTAGAAAAAAGAATACCTTTGGGTATCTGGTGTACTAATAAAATTCTCCACCGTAAAGAATATCTTGCGCTTTGGCGTATAAATATTCCCCTTGATAATCAGATTTCATACGAGATACCTTTTTCATCATGGTTATTTGTTGATGTAGAGCTCTTCCATGACACAAGTCAACATAATGGTTACTAGAACAATGTAAAGCAGACTTAAGAAATATATTGAAATTGATCAAATATTGAAAGCGCATAAAACAAAATAATATTACTAACATCTACATAACAAATAATCTGGAATCAGTTTTGGAACTACTGAATAACTGTTGACTTTGTGAAAATGACTTTTTCCTCTTGTTAATGCAAAGTCCAATACAGAGTACTTATAATCATAACTATTTGTTAAGAATCTCTGTAAATTGAAACAAAATAATATTAAACAATTAATTAACAATATATTTAAAACTAATGTATTAATAAAACCATTGACGTAATATTATGGATAAGTGTCTATTTTAATATTAATCTTGGTAATTTTGGGTTTCATGTATTGATCTAGTTTTTTTTAAATAAAACTTATTATCATAAATACAGATAGGTACTTAAAATTAATATTAAGAAAAAAAAAATAAAAATTATAGATACGATAATTTTTCAGTTGATAAAATAATATGTTAAAACTTACCATCGTCATTTTTCGATAAACGTTCGGTCTATCGTTTATTCTTATAAATATATATAATAGCACAGGATATAATAATCAGTCGATTTTAGACGACTGGGTTAATGTAATTCCTAGGCATCGAATAGAAAAAAACAACTTAAAAACCATTGAATATTATAATGAGCAACTGATAAAAAAAAAAAAAAAAAATGATCTGAATAGTAGTTACCTTGCGGATTTTAGCATAATACGAATACATTATTTTCTTGCATTAGAACAATATTATTATTGTTATACAACTTATCTTTTTCCAACACGATTGTGTTATCAACAAGGTTGATACGATACGGTTACTGCTAATACTATCTACGACTGATATTATTCTGTGATAAAGCGGAAATAACCTAAAAGGTAAACATATGTTTAATTCGCAGTGTATCAGCTTGCGACCTTATAATAATCTTTGCCGAGTACAACGCTCTCCTGGCCGTCCGATGATTTCCAGTTCCGTATCCCTTAAGATTTGAATTCTCGATATTTTGTGAAATAATGGCGTCGTTAGGAAAAGTATTGCGTAGCGCGTATTTCACGACAAACACTGGCCTCCTAAGAGCGTTGAACCGTTACCCGGTATGTGCGGCGAAACAGCGGTTCAGCCAACAAACGTTCGCCAACGACCGGTCGAAAAATATTGTACAGACGTTCAATGTATACGCCGCGGTAAGCACAACCATTATTTTATTATAATTATTCGAAGGGATATATATGTGCGCGGCGTGTGTAAGTATGAGCGAGATGTTTTAACGACGGTCCGATTTCTGGTTTAAAGGTGAGGTGTGGTGGTCGATGGTATTCCGGTACCACGACGACTATCAATCGATTGTCCACAGTCGAAGTAGAAACTAGAATACTCAAAGTGTGCATGGCGTACGATAAAATTACAGCCGACAAGGTATGTAAATCGTTTTGTTTTTTTTTATTATTTCAGACTGTCGTGCGGCATTACAGTGTCAAGCCGCCCCTGACTATTGATCAAATTAAAAAGCGCGTTCTATTGGTATTACAATTATACGACAAGGTCAATCCAGATAAGGTACACAACGTTTCCTAATAATAATACGGGGTTGAACTATAGGAATTCTGTTGAATGTTTAACAAGCCATGATCGTTTATAATAATAATATGAACATTTTGGAACGAATGGGGGTTTTTTCATCAAATATTGCATTTGTTTCTCATCTTAATTTTACGACAAAATATTGTACCTATAATTTGTATTACCTACTTGGAATAACAATAGTTCACATCGCTTGAATAAATTAAAAAAAACTGACTCTTTCGGTTGGTAAATTCGGTAGTTAGGTGTCCCTTTAAAATAATTGTATTATTTTGTTTAACTCTAATATTCTATAAAACATTTTTATGAAATTCAGCTTAGAAAAAAATATAATATATTAATATTTTCAAAACTGTCACCATTCAGTATTAAAAACAAATTCATATGTAATGAATTTTAGCTGAGCCTCGAATCACATTTCATCAACGACCTCGGATTAGATTCCTTAGATCATGTTGAAGTTATTATGGCTATAGAAGATGAATTCGGTAAGTTTTAAGTATACAAAAAATGTATCTTGTTTTCGTTATGTTTTATTATTAAAATATATAAACTATAAATACAATTTTTTTTTTTCCAATTGTATAGGATTTGAAATTCCCGACGAGGATGCTGAAAAATTGCATAAACCTAAAGATATTGTGCAATATGTATGTGACCGTGAAGATATTTATGATTGAAACATCCATAATATCTTCATAATATATTTAATGTAGTTTTTCCATAAGTAATAACAACTCACTGGAACAGCAAAAACTGATTTGTAACATTTTTTAAGAATATAAGTATAGTAAGTGTTAAAAGTTTGCTTTGTCGAAATATATTTTTTTTTTTTACAATTATTATTATTATAGTTTAGTCATAAATAGTTGCATACTTCTATGGATATCCTTTGTAGTATTTAAATGCCCAATATGCGTCAAGCGCATATAAAGCACCGAGAATAAATCCTAATGTCTGAAATATTAAAATCAAATGAGTTAATATTTTTGAAAAAAAAAAAAAGTAATTATTATTAATAAAGTTTTTTACATATGCTAATATTATTGATGAAAATAGGTTACTAAAAGGTACAGTCATAAAAATTGGATACAATAACATGTAAACCGTCATAGTAAGTAACGATGAAGAACTCAAATAACAAATTGATGCAAATATTCCAAACATTATTTCCTGAAATTAAATTGTTAATTGAAATTAGGTACATTGATTTTATTATTCAATAAGCAATTAATATTAATTCTTACAAAAAGCGTCGATCTTACGAGTACTTCGGTATTTTTGGATAGCAAATATGACGCGCTAATAACCGATGTTGTCATTAGACATCCGGCCACAGTTGTAAGGAATGATTCATAAGACGTTCCAAATGTGGGCATGTACTTAGCCCCATAAAGTAACATTATACTTTGACAAATCGAACCCAAAATCTAAGTACATAATAATTATTTAGTAATAAATTACAATATTTATTTAGGCTTAAAAATATATGATTTAAAATAGCTATAAAATTATAAATTTTATCTTATCAAATTATATACCAATTAATAGAGCATATTCCGAAGTTTTAGAATGTAATTAATTCATAGTTTAAAATTATCGCTTACAGCGATAAGTTAGTTTCCACAAATAAGTCGACTGGACAGCACAAAGCGTTTTGTGTGTTGCGGTTTTCAAAGTGTAAATCGATAATAACTGCAACGTGATTTTCGTCGTCAGATCAATGCACCTACTGATCAGAGCATACGTCGATTTTAGTCAGTATGAAGAATTGGGGTGTATGTGCAAGAAAAAAACAGGCCGACCCCATGTATCTGATGATAATGTGGAAAGAATTGGAGAGAGTTTACAGCGCAGTCTGTGTAAGTCAACCAACTGCGCAAGTCGATAACTGGATATTCCATAAAAAAAACTGTTTGGCGTGTTTTGAGACGGCAAATGCCGTCAATTAACTATGAAACCATATGTAATTGTTGCTAGATAATACTGATAAATTGAAACAACTTTCATTTAGCATTTTTATGCAGGATTTAAATTTTGCTGCTCGCTTAGTTTTCCGTGACAAAGCAACTTTCCACTTAAGTGGTAAGGTGAACAATCATAACGTTTGTATATGGGCTACGAACAACCATCATGCCATAATCGAGCACTTGCGTGACTCACCTAATGTTAATGTGTTTTGTGCCATATAAAAGATACAGGTTTAAAGCCGCTTTTTTTTTTTTATTGAAAACCGTAAATGGTAGATCTTATATAGAAATGCTTCAAACCTGGCTACTTCCACGATTAAACAATGATTTTGATTACTACACTTAATTGAACTTTACACATTTTTCTTTTATTTAATGTATAATATATTGTTCTAAACCAAAAAATTAAAATATGTAAGCATTTCAAATAGGATGATAATTTTTAATAACCCTGTATTATAGTTAATATTAACCGTTTTGGCTAAAATACAGTCTGGTGCAATACGGGTTGACCAACACCTTTTCGGTTAACATACGCTTCGGCGGTTTAATTGCTCTTCAGAAAACTGAATTATAATTTGTACACCACATATTAGATTCATTTTTTTTTTTTTAATTGAGCCTAATTAATTTACTTGCAGTTTTGATTTTTAGTAAACATTCGAGTTATTTAATATCAATACAGTATAAATATTCTGGTGGTTTTATCGGGTACTTACGAGTTGAATAATTTTCAAAATTCCACAGGCCGTCTTGAAGTATTGAATATTTAAACACGAACAAAATATGCAACACATAGGCGCCGATCGTACATAATGTCTACTCACTGTATACATTTTCAAAATGGAAATAATAATTATAAAAAAAAAAAATGCTTGTATTTTCTAGTAGGTATTTTCAATATTATTTGGATGGTCCAATAATGCACAGACACTATAGTATTGTAATATACTGCTGTTGGGTTTCCACGTGTGCATACCGTACACCCCCCGCTGAGAAAAATAAATATTTTATTTTTAAATTGCTTTAAAAAAAAAAAAAAAATATATGGACTGCTCTACCCCGCCAATCGCTCAAACGTTATATACGCTTAAACGGATAACGAAAAAACAACGTTGGGGGGAGTTGAAACATCCCCAAAATTAAGGGTTTTAATATTATAAAAACTAAACGTAAATCCAGTGGCGTAGCTATACATTAAAGAGCCCCGAGGCAAAATATTTTTTCGTCCCCATAATATAAAATAGAAATTATACTCTATGACCTTTGTTGTTAAAACAATGCTCGTATTTTTGACTGATTAATGGGTTTTTTTATTGTTGGCAAAAATGGTAATATTAAAAATGTCGTTTTAATCTTAAATTGGATAAATTTCCATTTCTATTCAAGTATATGTTTGTACTTTATATTTACTATATCAACATCTAATACATTTGTATGAAAAAATGAAAACCAACCTTTCTTAATACTTAACAATACAAATTAAATTTCCAAAATATTAATAATAATTAAATAATAAAATAAGTGACATTATAATTAAAAACAAACTAATCATATATTTTTTTATTCTCGGTTTTTCTTCGGCAAAAATATCAATCAGGGTATCAAAATGCCATGTCTGCGCTCTTTCAGCAATATTTATCAGCTTATTCAGTTTGTCGCTACGGTTGACACATAAACCGCAGTTAATTAAAACCTAACCTACCAAATACTTAACAATCACTAAAAATTGAGGTCCTGCCTCTTTTACTCCTGTGGTAGCTACGCCACTGGAAATCGTACATTACGTATTTTTTTTTTGTTCTCTTAAAATGAAACTAATCGTCTAGTTAATAACACAGTAAAGATAGGTTTATACATTTTTTGATCGAGTTAATAATTATATTTATTAAAACATTTAGTATAATTTATTACAAAAAAATCTAATCTAACATTTTTGTTTATAGCAATGTTAAAAATAATAAAAATAAATATATATATATATATATATATATATATATGTATATTATGTAATAATAATAATATTTAACATTTTGATATTAGTACAATTATATTGTGTAGATGAACGCAAGCGGGTGTTTTTTTTTTTTTTTGATTCGTTTGAATATAATAATAATAATAATAGTATAGGTATAAAGCACTTTTAGAAAAAAATTAATTATACTTAGGGCACACACAAAAAAAAAAAACTTATATGTATATAATGAATATATATGCTTAAAATGTTGGGCAGCGTTGTGCGCGGATAACTTAAATATTATTCAAGATAACAGATAACCTGGTTTTTGTCTGTATAAAAAAACCAGATTGTTTGGTTTTCAACGACTTTCGGAAAATATAAAACCCGTGGAATAGTAAAAAAAAAAAAATATTATTTATTCGATTGTGAATTATGATTTCGTATCGAGCAGGCGTGTAAAATGAATAATATAAACGTTACGTTTTACGCCGTGAATCGACGTTAATTATTATTATTATAAATTTTAATAACAATAAAAATAAAATTTAAAAAATAAAATGGTCAAATATTAACAGTATCTACTAGAAAAACGGAAAATATCAAGTGAAATCTATCATAACGGTTTTGTTTTTACATATCTGGATAAGATATAAAGATAGATATTTTTTTTTTAATCTAGACAATGCACAACACTGCGGCCTCAGGACGGCGAATAATTTGTACAAAAAATATATCGGGTGTAAGGGCAGTGGTTTTTAACCTTATCCGAATGACTGAACGCTTAACATAATTTGTATTTAATTTTATAATATATGCACAAAAAGTACACAAAAAATAAAACAACGGAATAACCAAAAACGATTATACGTTGTCATACACGTTAAAATGTTTGAGACGATGAAAAGTAAAAATTATTTTATGGATTTTATTCGCGCCGATTTTTAAATTTTGGCGGGACACTTACTCTATGTTCACGGAATATCGGTCAAGAGCTACTGGTTTAAGTCATAGCCGTTCTATATTATCGTTTATTTTGTACATTATTTGTTTGTTTTCCGTCCGTGTGGGTTTGTCGAGTGTCTCATATAATATATTTATACAGGTGCTGCGATAATATTATTACTATTATTATTATTAATAGAGGCCACTAGTGTTTGTGATGTCACGGTCTTTCCGAGAATATTATAACGAAATTGTGTTACCGCGACGGCGTTAAAAAAAAAAAAAAAAAAATTAAAAAAACCGAGTAGATATAATTTTTTTTCGTAAAGCAATAAGGGGTGGGGGGAGGACCAAGGTTTTTAGAGACGAAGAAAACGTATAAAATGATAACATTTCGAAGAAGTCAATATCGCGTTTAGCGTTGCATACAATATTCTCTATTCGAAAACCTAAACACACGTCACCGATTATGCAAAAATGACTGTCGAATTTCATCATTATTGTTATGCACTTTATAATATGATTAAAAGTACAGTGGTACATTTTTGAATAAGTCAAATTGACCTGGAGAAATTAAGTTGTTTTTTGTTTGTTTGCGGTTCCTGTCAAATTTAAATTTAACGACTAATATTTCGTCTCTATAAGCCTTGCCGGTTTTAAAGGCATTTTTTTTTTTTTTTTTGTTATACGTTAACACATTTTCACTATAATTATCGGAAAGACAGAGACGGCAAACGGCACTGCGACACTGGTTTCTTAACGGGTCGTCGTTCACGGTCCTCTGTACGATCGATAGCCCCAGATTGAACTCAGCAAATAGAACGCCGCCATAATCAGCCCGAGAATCTGTACGAATAAAAATCGTATAAAAAAATATTTGTTTCCAAGGTGCAAAAAAAAAAAAAAACTCCGTTTCCGAATCCAAATTAGAATGCCATAATTATACTCACAGACGCGACGACAAAATGATTGTGGGGGTTGCGACCGCTGTGATCGTTGGCGTCGAGCAACAGGAACACAGACGCTATCAACAAAAATATGAATCCTGCACCGTGGTAAATGAACTCCTGCGTAGACAACAAAACAAAAAACCGCGAGTTGTTAAATTGTTCACTCTATTCATAGTAATAATTATAAATGAGAAGCGTACGACAAAGATTGTGTGCAAAATAATGGTTACCGGTTTTTTTTTTTTTTTTATACATTTCAAAATAACTACCGGGTAGTTAAAAAAAAAAAAAAAAAAAAATAGAATGTAATTGAAATTATTTGTAAAAAAACAAATAGTCTTGTTTGCTTGTTTGACTGTGCATTTTTTATTGACGAAAATTGTGTATTTTTATTTGAATATCATTAATACATATTTATTTAAACGTTAATTATTATAATTTTAACTTAGATTAGTTATTTTCTTCTTTTATTCAGGATGACTTAACTTAAATGCTTTGTTTACTTAAATAAATGCATTTAAGGGGTAGGTATAAAATGAACACCACTCCGTTTAGAATCTAAAAAAATTAACAATTTCAAATTCGCATCAATTAGCAATTTTTTTTTTCTTTTTGTCGACTTCTGTTGGAAAGTTAATTTATACGAGTTACGAATATTTTTTTACATTAAAAAAAATCGAAAAACTAATTACTATTCCAGACATAACTGTACAAAAATATAATTTATTTCGATAACACCATTATTATAGTGAACGATTTGTTTTGTCGAGCACCTGTTGGACTGTGTAGTGAGTTGTGTTGCCTATACAGTCCCGGTACTTTTAACACTGTATTATTAAATAATAATCTAATCTAACGAAGCAGTTGTTCTACACTCTTGTAGCTCGTTCACTAAAACCTAGTTCTCGGTCTTAAGGCGATTCAATTCGGCGGGTTTTGATTTTGAATTTTTTCTAGCTATACCGGACGAGGGTGCGCCATAATATTACTGTCCGTTTTATCAAACGCACACGTGCAAGGAATTTTGAATCGCGTCCCATTTGTACTTACGAAATTTGTTTTCGAAATAATAGGTCCCGTAGAAATCGACAGCAGACAGGATATCAGTAACAGGAGACTAGTTGTGAAAAACGTACTGATTACAGCCCAGAAAAAAAGTTGCGCATTATGCGTGCCCAATACCCAGCTACTGCATAGATTCTCTTTGTTGTAGATCATCAGTGCCAATATAATACCTCCTAGGATCTGAAAACAAACAATAAATATGTTACGATTATTATTGTAATTAATTATAGTATTAAAATATTAATTTTCTATCGATTTTTTTCATTTGCCGTCGATGTAATATTTATAGTTACATGACAATAATTAAATTTTTATTTCCTATATACCCGAATAGAATATTGATGGTTCTACAAACTATGAATAACTACAAGACGCTCTTTACGTAGATTACGATGCTCTGTATCCTGTTCGGCTAATTCGATAATACTAAAGGAATACTAAAATGTATGATTAGTTTGTTTTTTATTATAATGTCACTTGTTTTGTTATTATTAAATATTGTAAATTTAATTTGTATTGTAATTATCTAAAGCCGTATTTTTTTTCTTTCGAAAAATAGAACGTAAACGTGGTAAAACTATGTTTCGCCTGTTATAGGGGTAGGTATACGTAATTATGCGGGTTGTTTTCGGCCACGTGACAGCGAATTCGAGCGATTGTCGATTAAAATGTTATTTTTAATCGTTTCATTAATTTCATCAAAGTTTACATATAAATAAACATAGGTAAATCATGAAATTTAACATTTTTATTTCGATTAATTAAGTGTTTTATTTAGAAAATTTGATTTTTAACTATATTTCATTCAAATCTAGTTAAATTTGATCAAACCATTTTTTATCTGTATCTAAATAAATGTTTGGTGGTCTTTGCGCAACAGTGATGGTCAAGACCTGCGATTCCGTATATATATATTATACGATTTAACGTCCATTAATTGGTATGCCTACCTACCGAAAACCGCCGTGTTTAAAACGAGTCATTTTGTCATATTGACGGTCGATTTATTTCGTATTACGTATATTACGATGCCATTGCGGTCGGGTTTATTTTCTTCTATATACACGGTCTCAAGGCCGGGGACACAGTTTTCCAGTTCGTTAAACGCAAATCGAGTATACACAAGCAGTCGGACGATAATATTTTATAACTGTTGGACTTTTATGTCGAATATTGAACTATACAGTCGTGGGAGGGGAGGCGAGTTTTTATGGCGCCACAGCCCTCCCGGGCGAGACTATATTTCAATCACGGCGTGTCTTTCTACTATATAGGCGCTCGTCCTCGGGACACACCCCTCGGGACTTGACCTATTTTTCCGCACACACAGGTCGGATTTTCGATTTCATTAAAACTAATGCGTTTTCCTTTACGCATCGACCGTTTCAACTGTTTCCGCTTGGCCTTTTATAATATCGCTCAAATGTGTGTGCTAAAAATAAAACCAAAACCTTTATAAGCAAGAAAAGGGAATTCATTGGGAGGGGTTCGTTTCATGGGCTACGTTAGGTTAGATGCAAGATGTAAGGACGGCTTGGCATGTTGGGAAATCGGAAATTTTGACGATGGGACGGTTTTCGTCTGTGTGGGTTTTGTGTTTTAATATTATAGTTAATTATAGTAATATTATAATTATACATAATTTATATAAAATAATCGTGGAAGCTCTCCGCGTTTTACTAACCAGTATAGAGTGCTAACCCTTCCCCCCAATCACAAAATTCTGTTCAATAGTTGTCCCATATGATGGGAGTCCGATTTCCCGGGTCGAAAAAAATTGCCAGTCCACCCCTGTCGCGATTTCGTGACTAGTTTCGAAATATTTTTCTTAGCTAGTAACTAAACTTGTATTTATAAATTAACATATATGTTAATATATCGTACCAAAATAACGTACGGTGTAGGCGTACCAACACAGATGCAGGTCATTTGTCTACAGGCGTTGTCGAGAGACTAAACATTAAATATAGTATTTTTTAAAGAAACCACAATATACGGTTTCTAAAACAGTAAAATGAACGTCCGCCCGTTCTCATCGATCGTATCCTCCGGTTATTATTCGTTGAGTGTTTTCATGTGCTTGATAAAAGGCCACGGCAATCAACGATAACCGTTATTGTATGTTATTGATCGATATTGATTGAACCGTAAAAAATGTATTAAGTTTTTGCTCGGAAATATGTCAGACTCGCGACAAAAAAATAATAATACCGAAATGACTACCCAGGCGATGGCCAGTTTCCCGGGCGTGACTTTCGATAACAATCGCATTTTTTCCGCGTGTAAAATACGCCTAGCCACCGCCCAAAAAAAAAAAAGATTGAAACACATATTTCGCACCATGAATGGGCCACTTTTTTTAGGTGGGAAGTTGGGAAGGTAGGGTGTAGAGAGGAATTTAATTTATATATGCACGCAACGATAAATCATTGTAATGAAAAACGATTCTGAGCCAAGTTTAGTTAATCATGTTTTGAAATTTTAAAGATTCTCATCAAATATTTCAGTTAACGCTTATAAAACAGAATTATTACATTAGCATCATATTTGTTCTTTATCGATATTAAGTATACAACTTATGAAGAATCTTATGTCAAATTGCCGTGCATTTTTGTTCAGTCAAAAAACTTAAAATACCTATAAATATTTTTATTTTTAAAGGGGTGTAATTTCTTCGATTAAAAATATCAAAATTTTAACTATAGATTTCATCCAAATCCGTTATAATCGCGGTTTATTATTATTTTTTATTATCAACACATTTTGAAAAACTTTTAGGATTCCGTTGAGAAAAATGGTACAAAAATTAAGTACAGTGTTATCCTTTCACCGGGCGGATAATCCGGTAATTTTTAATGTTTACGTACGGTTTGGACGTTTCGGAGCATTTTTTGTATGAATCGAAAAATAAAGAAATGTGTTCCGACGAAGACAAACACGTCTTACGATAATATAATATAATAAAAACAAAAAAATTTTCGTGGGTCCGCTCGAAATGTGAAATATTTAAATCACGATAAATCCCGACACAGCCGACCCAAAAACATGCCGAGGTCATCGTCTCAACGTACACTTAAAATTATAATGATAAAAATGATTGCGTGTATTATCCTATTAGTCATCATTATTATTATTACACGCGCACGTTTACACAATTCGTTTAATACCCTCTGGCCCGACTCGAAATAGTTATACTAGATTATTATTATTTTTTTTTTGTTTCTATTAGTGTTTCGTTCCACGACCGGTTGTCGCGTAACAAACCCGTACGATAAATAAAGTAATACGTCTTGTGCCCGTTTATGGCCGGTGATTATTATTGTTATTATGGTATAGGCCCCGGCAGTCGGCACCGCTTATTCTGTTGTGTCATCTCGACGTTGCGCAAGCTCAATATCTCGCGTTTTTACTGTATAGAGCAGCGGTTCCCCCAGACTGTGCGCCGCGGTGCCCTAAGGCGTGCCCTAGGGGAGTCCATACCAAAAAAAAAAAAAAAAAAAATTATAATATATATTGACAATAACCTAACCTAAGCGAAGAATGGTATCGGTTGTAACTGCGGTGTGTGCTTTTTTTTTTTTTTCTGTCTTTAAAAAACTTTTCTACCCCAGTAATCTCTTTATCAAAGGCGATATCTGCAGGTGAACATTTTGTCTAGTCGGTGTTAAGGAGGTGGATCGTCCTCCCTCTTAGAACCTCCTTAGAATATTTTAGTTGTGATGGTTTCTTATCACGACTATAGCCTAGTTATGGTGACATAACTCTTGAAAATCATTTAAACATTGATAAGTGTTCTGATATTATTTATCTTACTATTAGTTCTTTGATTCACATTCTTGCAACTTTGTCAATTAGTGTAGTTTTGTTAGACGAAAGCGTTTATTAAGATCTAAGATTAACAGGTTTGGCATTACTTAATATGCATAGAGATATCGACGTAGACGTTCAAGTAGTCATAGATAGGTCCGTATGTGAAAAAAAAAGATTAATATTACTTTAAAATTTTTGTAAATATTTTTTTTTATACATTTTGTATACAATTGTTTTATGTATATAATTTATATATAAATCTGTATACATTTTTTTGTATAATATTAATAGTTTATACCTATAAACAATTTTTTTTAATTGACAAGGAGAGGAAAATAATTATAAAAAAAATAAATATTATAACTGTTGCTATTTTTTTGGGGGTGGGGGGGGACGAGGGAACCTTTCACGACAATATTTGGTGTATTTCAATTTTTAAACTGTATCATATTAATAATATATACGCCACACTCGAAATAAAACTGCAAATAAAAATGCATTCGAGTGGGCGATGTATACGTATATTATAATATCTCATGTGACGGTGCACTTACTGTGTAAATATGAATTTAAAATTAGCCGTCGTCGGCCAACGTTCGTCATCGCTATCGTTGGCGGTATAATATTGTACGGATACAATCGACGGACTCGGTAAAGTGTTCTGGTAAAATAGAATTTTTGTATAGAAATATCCGAACTGAGTAGTTTTTCAGTATTCGAATATATTATAAGTGCACGTTCTGAATACATCTACGGGAATTGCTCGGTATTTGAATTTTAAATATTTTTCAAAAGTATTTAGATATGTATTTGAAAACGAATATCTATTTTAAATACTATTATAATATTTTCTTTTTTCAAAAATCGTTTTCCATATTATTTTTAATTGAAGAGCATCGACGAGAGTAAAACGGATATAAAATTTTATCTCGCTCCTAGTATTAAAACCCTATTATAAACGACCCTTATCACAACTGAGCCTATGATAGACCTTTGCAGACAGGCATGAGAACATTCAGAAATGCTCATAGATATATATTTATTTATAGATATTTGTCTATATGTTTATATATAGTAATTTAATTAAAATACATTTTACCGAATAAAATATATATTCGTTACATTCCTCGGATATTTATACCAGGAAAAAAAAATAAATCAAGTTTTGGTGGTTTTTTTTATAGCATTGTTTGGTTTTTTTTCTATGTGTGTAGCGGAGATTTTATTAGTTTTACAAAGATTTTTTTTTTACACCGTATATTTAAAGATGTGCATTTTTCGCCAGTTTTTCTAAACAATTTAAAAAAACTGACAACAAACGACGTCACATCTGTGTTAGTCATGTTGATTTCTGGATGACCTGGCTACAGGCTTGTAAAAGATACGTTTTTAAAATATTTCAAGTAAAAAATACAGATATACTTTTTGAAATGTATATATAAGTACAAATTATTAAATCTTTCTTTCTTTTACACAAATCCCATAAGACGATATTTCTATAATATCCAATAATATTCGGTTCCCCCCCCTATAATACCTTATATCAAACTAGATATTAAACAAATACTTTCATATAAAACCTATAAAGATATTATAATATAGAATTTATAGAAAGATGAATTAAAATTGAATATGTATTAATATAATAAATTAACTGATTTAATAATATTATAGATCTTAAAAGTAAAAATTGTTCAACTATCATATTATAACTAGATATTTAAGCGTGGCTGTGACGCGTAATTTTAAATAAGGAAAAAAATTATGAAAGTATTTGATTTTAAATACAAATACTTTTGAAAAATATTTAAAATATAATACCCGTAAGTAATTGACGTCGAAGTGTTTAAAATAAACGTATTCGAACACTTCACAAGTGCTAAGCTATACAAGAGAGGAGGAAATTTGACGCCCTTCCAAGCACCATACAATTCGCCCTTTCCTTGCAATCGCCCTCACTGAAACGACCTACACAACAATACTTAACTGATAACCTTCAAAATACAATATTTACAACAGATATTTTATAGTTTCCCAAAAAATCAAAATTGCTGTAGCAAAGTATACGGCAGGGTTTGCGCTTAGAAAATTTATTTTGTATAACCATTTTGGCATTCTCTCATGCCAAAATCTCCCCCCAACTAACCATAATTGATATACCTTTCTCATTTTTTTTTTGCAATGATAAAGTAGGTAGCCAGTAGGTACTACATAATTAGCGTTTTAAAACTGTACATTTTATTTAAGAATTGCACAATTCGTGTTGTACTGCACACTAGCGCGAACCCTGGTATACTGTATACACTCACGCTATATTTCGCTATTTTTTTTTTTTAATTACTCGGTCGTACAAGTTTTAATGGACAATTTTCTAATTTCGGTTTATAAATGTATAACGCTCCCGAGTTACCTTTTAATCACCCGTCGATTCAGACCGGAACTCGACGGATACCTAAATAATTGTCCGCGGTATTTAATTATTTCCCAGATCGTACACAGATAATAATGCAATTTCATCGTTTAAACCAATCTACGGATTGTTAAATTAAAAAAAAAAAAAAATATATATATAATAAATACAATTTTACGACCGAACGTTTTAAAACTTAATTTTTACACGTCAATATTAATATAAAATATATAATAATATACTCACGATTTCGGCCAACTTCAATAGGCCGGGCACCGATTTCACATAACCGGTGTTTAGGATTATAGCGGACGTCGTGGACGTCGTGGTCCTGGTCACTGTCACCGTATGAGACATCCCTCTGGAACTGAAACAAACACAAAACAAGACGTTATTGTTATTGTTGTTTCTAGTGGGTTTGTATTTTTTTTATGTTTTTCGTTACGCAAATAAACGCATTTATTTCGATGAAAACGTTGTATTGTTTTAAAACATAAATCCAATAAAATCGGAGTATTCGAATCGGCTGCCATCCCGGGACTATAATTTCCCACAAAAATAATAAATAAAAGTTCTTATAAACTATATTAAAATACATAAGTCGTCGTACTGATATTTTTTTTTAGATTCTGAGCAGAGCGAGGGGTCTTGTGGTTTTAGAATGATGTTTATTATTTTTTATTTTATTATTTTACTGTAAACACTCTATCTACCAGACCACTTTATCCGATCTATACACTTCTATATTGTTTTCGGTAGCAAATTTTGTCTAGTTGGTACTTTAGAAAAGTCATTTTTCGATATACCTATTAGTTTTATAACGCGGCAGAAAAAACTACCAAAAAATGACGAAAACAGGATTTCGTCAATCTCGAGTTTTATTATTTCTTTTTTATTAATGTTGATTTCTGGGCTACCATAGCAACAATAAAAAAACACGACTAATCACTCAGAATCGTTTTTGTTTGTAATTTATCGTTGCATACAGATATGAATTAAATTCCTATTTATATAGTATCTTCCAAACTTCCCACCTACAACAGTGACCCATAGTGCGAAATATGTACGCTTTTTTAATGTATGTATCTAAAAGTTTTTTAAATACATTTTCTACTACATCTTACATTAATCCGGTTCAATACGAGAACCTATACCTAATATTGTTTAATTCCAGCATCAGGTTTAGCTATAAAAGCAGAACAAGTTTATTCCGCGGGCGTTCGGCCCGACCGACGTTTGGGTATTATTATAAAATATATATGTGAAAGTTAATAGAAAAAAAAAAAAAAAAACATTTACGTAGAGTGAAAACCGATAATATTTGATGTATACGTACACGGTTAAAAATAATATTATACGGTACCTAATTTATTATATTTCACGTGTATATATTATATACGTCACGGGTGCCCTTGAAATCCGAATGAAAAATACGTTTCTAGAACCTAACCTATATTAATAATATACCACGGCCGTGTTAATAATATTATAATACCTAAATGACTGCGCGCGCATTACTCACAACTATGTATATATACGTTATTTTTTAAATATTTACGATAAAATATATACAGCTCACGTTCGTATATATTGCCATTGTGGGCATTCCTACTGGAAACGATTGTTTGAATTGTTGTGTTTAATAATCCTCTTAAATACAACAATTGTCTTGTCAAATCTGGAGAAATGTCATTATATAAATGAATAAACTCCATTGAAGCCTTAGAGATCTCATTTTCATACAATTTTTTTAACGTTGTAGGAAATAAAAAAAATCAACATATTCTGTACCTTGTTGTACTCCTTGAAACCTTGAGTTTAGTTGAAATAGTACTGTATCAATCACAGATAGAACAATTTTAACCAGGACATTTTCATTAGTTACATTTAGACGACGGTCACCCTCAGTTTCATCAAAATATTTTGATGCAAATATATTTCTTTTCACTTGAAAATTAAAAGAAATTCCCCATCTAGAGCTTAAATCTTTACATTCTAATAATATATTACTATCTCTTCAATTCTCTAACTGTTTTGGCTTCTTTAAAATTTTGGCATGCATTGAGCAAAATTGTATTCAGATTCTGAAGTGATTTGGATACCTTATGTAGTGCTCTCAAAATCTTTTCCCAAAAACATAAAATTAGGACATATTTTATGGGTTTTAGTTTTTTTGTAAAGAAAAATTTGATGCTTTTTTATCTTTATTAGTACTGGTTAAAGATATATTAGTTAATGCTTTCAAAACATCTATAAACCTCAATTTCAATGCATTAATACACTCATGTCGTGATTCCTATCGGGTTGGACACACCAATTTTAAAACTTTTAGTTTAATCTTTCTGTACACATCTTCACCAAATATAAAACAAGCCCACCTTGGAGCACTGATGCTAAATAAATTGAAAACAGCTTGAATGATTTCAAAAAATAATACTACTTTTTGAGAACTTTTAGCTGTATTTGATATGATTAAATTCAAATTGTGGGCACAACAGTGAACATAAGATGCTGTAGGTACTTTGTCCTTATTTCGTTTTTGGACTGCAGAGTATACGCCACTCATAACAGTAGCCCCATTATACCCCTGTCCTATACATTTATTGGTGATTAATTCTTCATAATTTTAGTTATTGATTTTCGGCTGTTTTGACATCTGTTCTTGAATTTCTTTCCTTTTTTTTTCTTTTTTGAAATCCACTCAAACATTTGTTATTAAGTAACAAAGTGACATTTTATTAAGTATTGACTGGTGTACTAATTGTAGATAGTTTAACAAAAACAAAACACTTTCAATGAATAATTTTGGTGACCCGTGAGTCGTGACGACGTCACTGTGTAGCACGGAAGCTATCCTAACAGTTTGTTGTCGGCATTATTATTTATCACCGTATTTTTCCATTTTATTTTTAGCCGATACGAATACATGCATAATTAGTACAAACAATAACATACTTGCTATGGTCACAGAACTATATACAGTCTACGAATAGACTCTATAATACATTCTATATGTATAGATTAATATTTCGATAACACATCAATACTGATATGCCGATCCCAGATAATAGGTAATAAACAATATACTCTTATGATGCCCAATATATTATATTTTATTTTTACTAATGTATTAGTACTTAGTAGTACGTATTTTGTGAAATTGTTGATTTATACATTAAAATCTGATTTTGATATTTGTTATCAATTACGGAAATAGGCTATTATAGGTTCGGCTGAGGCCCCTGCAGTATGTGGGTTAGTTGAATCCACTTATTTTAGATTTTTAATAATTAAGAAAACGAATACAATTTGTCTAGAAAAATCGTGTAAATGCGTGTATAAGTATAAAGACGTTGCGCGGTGGGTGGGAGGGCGAATAATGTACCCAAAAGGATTGTCACGGATTTATTTTCCGTACTAAAAAAAAGTATGTAATACGACAAATTGACGAAAAAATTCAAAACTAATCGGATTTCAACGCGGACGATAATATTACCCATGGTTTATATATTGTTTGATAATAAAAAAAATAAGATCGTTTCGGAATTATTATTGTTATTGTTAGGTACGACAACGTTACGACTGGGCGTCCTCTATACATCGTATTTTATATTATATCGAAAAGTCAAAACTGCGCTCAATTCCTGAATTAAGCTCAGGGAATCGTTCAGAAATTGTGTACCATACACAATGCCGGATTTAGTGCTCCGTGGGCCATAAGCAAATAAGTTAGATGGGCCTAATTGTCCATAAAGAGCGAAAAAAGAAAAGAAATACACCTTAGACCTGTCCTGTATCTCAGCCGTGCCTCTGAACTACAAATTAAATAAAGTATCATTCAATTCTTTGAACATTTCGCCAATCATTATATCCATCACAAATTATGTTTTTTTTAGAAAAAAAAAAAATACAATAATAACAATATGTCATTTTTTTAGTCGGTGAATAATGCAACTATTATCTATATTACAATAATCGCCATTAGGTTTATTTAGAAAAATGCACTTTTGCTTAAATAACGATTTATTTTAGGATTTTCATATGGTTTTTCAGTTACGGATAAGTCAGCATCTTTATTTTGAAATAATGTCAGCCCTTTTTCTAATACGTAAGATCTTAATTGATTGGATGTTAAATACCTAACTCCAGAATCATTAGCGTGCACAATTATGGCATTAATTTTAGAACAATCATCAGTAAACAAATAGAACTGATAAACTTACCACATTATGTGAGTTCGGTTCATTTATAATTGTATCTTCTTTATTATTACTATTATTAGACGAGTTACCAACAATCGGCGCGCGGTGTCTGGCCATAAACGTGTAATATATATTCATTAACCGGTCAATTTATGATCATAATTATTTAGTGTGCAAATTAATATAGATTTTCAATTTTCTCAATGCAAAAAAAGTATACAAATACTGGCCATTATACGGGCCGAATTTTTGGAGGGCCTTAACCAGTAATTAATTTGCTTATAGGTTGACCATACAGATAATACGGTGACGTGTACGAGTGGAATCCTCTTATTTTGCAGCACGCTGCATTAATAAGGACCGAACGGACAGCTACCCCCCGACCGAGCCGAGTGACACACGCGAGGTCGTGGGTGGTATTTTATAAAACTGCGTACACGCGAAAAAAATGTGAAATATGAAAAAAAAAAAATCAATAAAATAAACACCGGAGTGTCGGGAGGCAATAAAATAACCGTGCGGTTGTATTGTACATAATTTGGATAGAATAATTTCTTATGGGTTATTTTTTATATTGTAGGTATTTGGGTAAAATGTATATTTTTTGGAGTTTTTTTTTATGTAGAATATTTTTCGGGTGTGTATAGTTATTTAGGAAACGACTCAGTCCCTGTTTTTATGCGCAGCACGAGCCATTTTGTACAGTAGGTACGAAAGAAAACAAAAGTGGTGGTATAGGTTAGGCTGTTTACTCTTCGTTTAATAATAATCAATATCGTACTGTACCCCGCCTGTTTTATCGTACAAAAACTCGAAAACTAATAGGTAAAGTCGTTTTAAATTATGCATCATCACTATCGACTATATCGACCGATAATCGTATTTTATCATATCTATTTACTATTATAAACGTTTCGATTGAGGAAATAAACAATTGTTTTTGAAATTATTATACAGCTATCAATTGTTTTATCAAATAACGAGTTCGTAATATTTAACGTTAAAAAACATTACCATTAGTTATGCGTTATCTAAATAAAAATGTTTATCTATTTATATTGTCCAGATAAAATAAATGTATATTATATTTTTATCTTGTCTAGATACAGAAAATTGTTATCTGATTATTTATAAATAATCAGATAGTTAATTTCATTTGGTTTTTTTTTTGTCTATAACTTTTAAAATTTTAAATTTTTTATTCAAACGTATTCATTTAATCTATATTGTATATAATATAATCTATAATATAAATATGTATTATCATTTATGGTGTAATATGTAATAATTATTATTACACATTATTCGTTATTCATAATCAAAACGGTAATACGCAGGTTTTACATTTTGCGAAGGTTAGGTTAAAAACTAAACAATTTTTTATTATCTTCTATCTAGATACATTTTATTAATGTTATCTGTTATCTTGTCTAGAATAATCTGTGCATTCTGCACAACACTGATTATTAAATGTTTTTTTAATTTCAAAACAGGTTGTTCAGTGAGTAGGAGGAGATGGTTACTATAACGCTCGTTGACTCGTGGCTCGAGCCGTTCAAGGACTCCACTGTTCATTCAAATAATAAAAGTGTTTAATAAGAAATGTTAGTGAAGTAGTAATTAGGAAAATAATTTATTTATTTTTTATTTTAATAAATACTGTCCCGTTAATCGTTATCAATAAATATATATGATGGGTATATAAGGCCCGGATTAGAGGGGGTAGAGCGGAAACGTCCCCGGGAACCACTCATGTTAAGGGCCAACAGACAAATATTTTAAGATATTTATGATGAGATATGTTTGGTGGAGCCCATTCTATATATTCGGGCCTGGGTACCTATCTATTACATAATAAACGTCGTTTTTCAATGATTATCGGCTCTCCTGAAAAATAAAAACGTTACTATTTGTGTCATTATATTTATATTATTTTGGACGTCGTCAATTTTTTATTCCACATTCATACAGGTACTCGTATTCGAATATGGTCATGTTTTTTTTCCTTTACCACAGGTGATGACCGCGGCGACGGTTTGCCGAGACATTGTGTCACGTAAAAATAAATTTCTCTCCGTTTATGTGTGTGCCGCTGTAAATAGTAACCATACAGATATTTTTTCTATACGTCTATGTCTAAATTAACTCTATACGTACTTAATAATGTTCTAAGACATTAGAATAGTGTTTTTTATTTTCGTCCGAACGATGATTTTCTATGGGACGAAAAAAAAAAATAGGTAGGACACTGTTCACGAGTGGGCCACTGTTGTAGATAGGGTAATTTAGTTTCTAACGTCTGTATACGCAACGATAATTCATTGCGTATGAAAAACCGATTCTGAGCCGGTAAAACACTTTTCAATAAATTTTAATTGAAAATATGATACTAATTTGTTACTACAAAATTAATTATAATGCTGATCGTGTTTTTTCACCTCAAATTTTTGATAATTTTTTTTTATAGTCAAAAAGTTGTATCGACATAAATTGGAACACGAGTAGTTACACGAAATGCCGTCATTCTACGACTAAAATGTGCACTTTAAATAGGTAAAAATAATAATTTTATTATGTTAAATTGTTTTTTTTTTTTTTTTACTACTATAAGTACAACTCATGGGTGACCTTGTATACGATTTTTAGGCATTTTCGCGGGGCTAAACAAATTGTATCCATTCAAAACCAAATAAAAACTAAAAAAAGTTTTGAAAACCGTACCTCGTGATGGAAAAACAAATGCTGCACGATTATAATTATCGTAAAACCAATAAATTATTTATTTATTTTTTAAGGCGTTTAGGTATTGCGGGGTATAGAATAATAATAATAATAATAACAATAATTATAATCGAGTGAACAATATCGACGATAACCTTATGGACGGGCGATGACAACACTACCACTTATATTATATTATTATAATATTGAAGTCGGTCACCACTTTACGACGAGTATATTATTTATGAACGGTTTTGACGATAATAATATAGTCGGTTGCCTTGTACGACAATAAAGTGACGTAGGAGTAAAATAAATGTCGCGTTCGTCGTTTTTTTTTTTTATTCGGGATTCTCGCTGTACGGTGAGTTTAATATTATTATTATTTTTGCTGTGGTATTCTTTCCACGGTCATAACGCACGTTGGTTTCAACCGGAATACATGTATTATTTGCTTTGTCGAAATAAAAAGGGGCGCACTTCTCACGGCGGATGTTGATATTGGCGAAATCACTTTATTCGTTGGACAGGTTCGCCTGGTGGATGTGTTGAATTTGAAAGAAATGATAAATCACCTCATTCAACAAAACGATTCTCAGAAGAGTTTCGGTGTAATATATAGGACTATTATTATCAATTTCATATAGAGTATGTTTTACACTGTGTAGTATACGATAGTATTATGAACAATTTGATATAACTTTTTTTTTTTTTTAAATAAACAATCTATACAAATTTGCACAATAGGTTTATATGATGGGAATAACAACAGCATGAAAGGTTTGATTAAAGCAGCCACCCATTTTGTGACTATTTTAAACTGATATAAAAAAAAAAATTGTGACTATAGATTTTGGAGATTTATTTAGAGCATATTTAGAATAAAGTAAATTAAACCCAAAAATAAATTCTCAGGCCTAAAATCCAAAATTTCCCACTTTAAGACTTTAAACCTTGAAAAAAAAAAAAAAAATCATAATTTCTATAACTAGTCCAAAATTAAAATACATATTTGAAGTTTTTTTTACGTCATTATATTACAAAGTTACATTTTATGTGAAAATTTCAGGTCTCTAGAATAATTATTTTCGGAATTACAAAGAAATAATAATATCCTATTTTGACGAAACGTGGTTTTCGTCATTTCGTCATTTATCGGTAGTTTTTTTTGCCACGTTAAAAAACTAATAGGTATATCGTAAAATGACATCTTTAAAGTACCAACTAGACAAAATTTGCTACCGGAAACAGTGCAGGAGTGTATAGATCTGATGAAGTATTTTAATAGAAAGAGTGTTTACAGACCAAAAAAAAAAAAAAAAATTAATAAACATCATTGTAAAATCACATAAACCCTCACTCCACTCAGAATCTAAAATAAATACGTAAAACCGATAACAAATATGCGACGACGATACATTGGTTTTAGACAAAATCAACGATTTACCTACCAACCTACCTACACAATGTATGGGTGCCGCGTTTAAATTTTGGACATTTGCGTTTTTTTTATATACTTCCGGGGTTCTTCAGTTTAAAAAAAAAAAAAAAATATCCTATTTAAATTACGTAAAGCAATTAAACAGAAAACAACGACGAGGAATAGTATACCGGAAAAGCTTGGCGGCTTCACATGACGAGACTGTACACAATTCTCGCGTCTTAAGACCTAAGGCCGGCTTTGGAGTCCAATATGGATTGGTTGTCACACATCGAACAAATATATGTGTTGCACTTAACGAGTCTTGTTGGTTAGGTTAGATTAGCCCAACTATAATTTCGGGTTCATATAGTTACACAGTAAACGTACGATTGGGACTACCTACTAAAAGCAATTAGTTAAATGTTTATGATCGGAATTACTGTTAAATAGGTTGGTGCAATAAAAATTAATTCAGCTATAATTTATTATGGTTCTCTGGACTTGCGACATTTGTCGGCACAACTAAATAATTAATCGAGCCAACTAAAAACCGATCCAATTATTAATCATGACCAAATTTTGTTATCTGTGTTATCACAAGGAGCGTGAAAAAAATCGTATAGTAATATAGAAAAGCCGTGCCGTATACTATCACCTACACAATAATTGATGCGTAAATAGTAAAATAAACAGAACCGGAACATAGGAACAGGACGAACGAAATGTTAAGAATTTTAATTACACTGTCAGCATGCCCTCACACCTGCACCACAGAAAATATTCATAAAGTGGAGTACGCAGTGGAATTTCGGGCCGGGACATTATAGGAACAACCAGGCATGCGGTCCTATTAAATATGGAATTATATGATAATCATTTTTTTTAAGTTGAATTTGTATTTTATTATAATTTTTATTTATTGACACGAAAAAAAAACCTAATCAACATTCTCTCTCCAACTACAACAATGGCCTACTCACGGTGCAATGATTTTTTCCAACGTGTGAACATACTAAATTGTTTACGTGAAATTATTTGTACGATGGATTTTCCGTTTTCGACGACTCTATTCGGTTGTTAAAATAATTGTATTATTACTATACATTACGGTTCAGTAGCGTAACTGGGTAAAAAACTATGTAGTGGGGGATGGCAAAATAATTTATTCACTAAAATCAAAACGGTGAAAATATATTTTTTATTCTATGTACACAAAATAGTCAAAGATAATCAATAATAATAAATAATTAATAAATTCGATCACTTAATCAAACAAAACTTAACACACAACCGAAAGAATGCATCGTTATTTTAATGTTAGTTTTCTTACCTTTGTAATCCAGATAATGCGATAACGTTGACAATACGTCAAAACATATCATAAAAAAGATAAACATGAAATATATATAAACTTTAATGAAATAATTTGAGGGAAAAAATATATTTATCATATGAATATAAAAAGCAATTTTAATGTATTTCGTTTTTTTTTATTCTAGAAGTTTCAAAAATTCGTAATATTTTCTTATCTGAGGGGGGGCAAATGATACCTTTGTCTCTCCCACAAAAATTTCATGTCCCCTCCTTGACTCTCATAATTACGCCACCGTTGCGGTCTATGAAAATATTTCGATTCGTTCAAAAGTATACAACTATCTGCTCGATTTGTAGGTACCATATTCGGTCCTATTTATATTTAAGATTGTAGTTTAATTTTCAACGACATAATATTATTGTCATCTCGGTATTATCGCTTCAACGCAAACTGTTTTGATTAGTATTCACGATATTACGTATATTGGTAAGCGTTGTTTGGAATTTTTTTTTATTTTTTAAAAAATATTCAGACACGGCTGAACAAACACACGCGTGACGTACATAAATACATAAGTACATATAATTATTTTAGTGTATAATTAGTATAATACGTCACCTGTTAAAAGAACAATATTATCGGATTTATTATATATTTATAAGTAGTCGTAAGACTTGGTCGATATAATATATCGTATTCTAAATCGGTATAATGTCGATTGAATAATAATAATAAAAAAAAAAAAATGTTAAAACAAACTTATAGTTAGGTGTATAATATGTTATTATGTTATACTTACTTATTATACTGCATGCTGACGGTAAAATGTTAATTTTGTTAGTTCTTTTACGGCTAAAAAAAAAAAAAGAAAAGAAAAATATAACTAGCAAGAAAACGTTAATAAAATATAAGCATAGTTATCATAATAAGTGTTAGTCGTATATACGCGTGCGAATTCCGACGTTGCTGCGATCCAACTGCAATGACGAATCGAGATCGGTCACATTTAAAACGTATATAATGAGTCAGTCAGTAGTAACAATAATTATATTAAATATATAAAAAAAAAATATAAAAATGTTCAGTATATTTGTTTATCGTGAAACAAAACAATTCAACTGACAAAATGATAATAATAATTTATTATTATAAGAATTAATATTTGTTTGGTAGTCGGTCATATACGTTCGTATCTATAAAATATTATAATCGTTAAAATAAATAATACGTTTTGTTTTTTTTTTCTGCTTCTCCTAACCGATAAATAATCATCAATGGGACCGGATCGAGATGAAACGGAAAAAAAAAATATGTCGTTTAAATGTCAAACGTTTGGGAAAATTATTACTCAAATGTGAGTTGGGCCGCTTCAAACTGTAACTCGGGCCTAACTAACACACTAACAAACATATTAATATAAAACATCAAATACAATAATAATCGACTCGAAAGTATTCTATAGTAATATATAGAAAGCGATGGGCAATAAGTTACAGAGTACTCAAAAGCAACTCGATACAAGTTACAAGTTACACTAGTTTGATATAACTGGTTACAAGTTACGGGTTGCATACAAATGATTGTATATTTGTATAATTAAATTATACAAACGTATTACAAATTAAAACAAATAATTATTGATTAACAGTTATAATGTGAAATTATTATAGTCGGATAAATGAAAAGTGGCCGCTGGCAATTTTTTTTTTTCGATAAGCCATGGGTTCTCAAAGTGAATCACGTAAAGCGCGATTGATAACAACATGGGCATCAGCGGCCACTTTTCATTCACCCGACTATAGGTAGTAAAATAATTAACTACAATATTAATTAATAATTAATATAATAGACATTGTTTTTATACAATAGCTTCTGTTACATACCTTTACCGATATTACCGACCAATCCGTCGGGCGCGATTTAAAGTCTGTTGCGGCGCGCGCGGCAACCGGAAGCGGTCGATATGGCCATTTTAATAGAATACAGGTTGTGAATTAAAAAAATAATACGAAAGTCGTTTACAGATACCTACAGTCTCTCGTTAAAGAAAGAAAAATAAGTATTGGCCCGCCCCTTATAATAAATCGTTAAAATCGAATAGTGACAGTGTATACTGAGTAATTGCAAGTTTTGTGATCGATCGCAGAATAGAAAGAAAAAAAAAAACAATCAAACTATTACAGTCCCAAGACATTGAAATTGTTATTATATATATTTTTATAGACCGTACGTTTATCGCGATTATTACTTAAACTCAAGTGACCTATCAATTTCACTTAGAAACTCAATATAAATTTCGTTTGACAAATAAAAATTAATGGTTTTTTATATTTAACCAGTTCCGGAGACGGACGGTTCTCCATATATACGGATGCGGAGGTGTGTTTCGGTTTCGCGTATAGGATACGGTACTTGCATATAACACATTTGCATATTCTTTAATAATACCCGTAAAATTGTCAAAGTAAACAATAAGTAATAAATTTATTTCGAGACGTAACCAACTCGAATTCGAAAATTTATAACGCATATTTTTTCGGTTTTTTTTTTTTTTTTTTGACTAAACCCATATTTAAAAATAATTTTTGGCAGTTCAATTGTTATTTTTGGCGTTATTCTATTCGCGTTAATGTATTAAGTAAATACATTTTAAAAATTTCGCTGGTAAATGTCGACGACCAGTATAAAAATATAGAATGGGACTCATCGAGAGTGTATTTTTTTATTTTCTTGTTATGCGAAGATTTAAGATAAGATAATATTTTGTTGGCTGGACGTAACGGCTAGAGACATTTAGCCTAATTGTTTTGCGTAATTTATTTGTAAATTATTACTATATCGCATTTCAAGATATCATTTTATCATTTTAAAATTAATACTTACGCTTGTTTATAACATGCGAAAATATTCTGATCAATGAGCGCTGCACGTTTAAATTGGACGGTATAATTTTATCGAGGTAATCGTTTTATTCATTTTTAAATTTATGAAAAAACTGAACCTATTTTTTTTTTGTTTCATTGTTGGAGGAAAAGACAAAGGAAATTAAAGTTTTCGAGTCCCGGTACTATGACAGCCGCCACGCTTGTGACGTAATCATGGCAGGGTGTACACCCCTGCCCCCCTTGGAATTTTTTTTTTTTAGTACTGCTACTATTTCAAAACCCACAGAACTATCTACCCCGCAGAGAAATTATTACACCACAAATAAACGTGTAATAAATTTAAAGAAAGTGTTAAGGATTGAAAATATAAAATGTAGTATTTTTATTGCCGTACGAACTTAACATTTCATGTTGCATATTTTTACGCATAATTCAGTTTTTTATGTGTATATTTCCAAAAAAAATGTAAAGCAACAAGTCCCGAACCTCATGTATGAGAATTCCATATCGCTATAAAGAAATAAACAAAAATACCGGTCGTTTCTTTAACACCGAGCGCACGGGCATAATCTCACGTAGGCCTCGCGGCGGTGTACGCGCTGTTAGATGACGAAAGGTGAAAGTTTTTATCTAAAATATCATACAAAAAAAAATAATAAAATAAACACATAATAATATAGGAATGGCGATAAGACGATTATTCATGAAGGTTGACTGTTAATTAATATTCTTAGGCGTGCGCACCGAGAGGAATCGTAGGGCAGCGTGTACGGTTTGCGAACGGCGAATATTTTATTTATAGAATTATCGAAGAAATCGTTCGAAACGCGGCCGAGACATAATGACGGATCTCGTCTTTTCGATAATAATATTTATACAAAACTTTCGGTAAACCGTGTAACGAATGAAAAAATGCTCATAAAATTGATACGTTGATTTTCTTACAAACAAACGTTTCGCGGATATACTCAACGAAGAAGTACAGCGTGTGTGTGACGCAACGTTAGATCGAACGATTAATAACGGTCATAGTATGAGATTTAGTAGATAAAAAAAACATTGGGCGTGATAAAAAAAAAAATAACCTTGCCGATTTACCGGAATTAAATGCCGACAATAACATAACGTGTGGTCCGTCTTAGCGCGAACTTTCGATCGTCCGGATGCCGAAGTATTAAAAAGTGAAATTATTCTACGCCCAACATGCAGATGGTATGCATGGGTATCTAGAATTGACTATATAAAAAAAAAAAAAAACACTTGTTGCCATTGTAACTGTTCAACTAGGTTTGGTTCTTGTGCAAGGACTTGTTCGAAATAATTAGTTTAGTTATTAAAACAGTTAAATAGTTACATAGAATACTGAATACTGTGACAAGATCGACTGGACGGACTAAATTTATTAGCGTAATAATGAGCTATTGGATGACAGAGGAAAAATACAGCCTGGCGCAGTAACGTAATTACGACTAGATCATGGGGGGGGGATCCTTCAAAATACAAAAACAAAATGTCTTGACCTGTTTTAAACACAATACATGTACAACATTTTTCTTAAATAATTAATCTACTTTATTTTAAAATATTATAACAATTAACTCATTTTTTTTTGGTTTTAGAACCAATACATTCAAAACATCTTCTGGATCTATGGGTATATTTGTATGCACTGACAACATTGTCAATCCATTTAATCGATTATAAAGGATAACATTTTTTTAGACATGTTATGTTTGCCATAAAAAATGTATTAATTTGTCTAGTAATAAGTAAATAACTAAATCACATGGAATAACGGCGAAAATTCAAAGTAAAATGAGAAAACCAGGCAATAGCCACAGAATAAACACAGGAACCGATAACGAGTTTTGGCAGTATCTTCGAAAAAAAAAATAATGTACAAAAGGTTGTTGTATACAAGATAACAGAAATCGTCAAAATTTAAAACAATTACTTAGTTTTTGTTTAGAAATAGTAGCAGTACTAAAAAAAAAAATTCCAAGAGGGTGTGGGGGTGTTCACCCTGACCCCAGACCACGATTATGCCACTAGCGTGATGGCTGTCATTAGTACTGGGACTCAGAAAAAAGCCGGAATATTTTGAAATTTGCTTTGCGTCTGGAAAAAGCAATGTATATAAGTACAGGGTCCCCACAAGAAGGGTAAGGGGTAGTTATTTGGACCCACAATACGAGGACTGGGTCGTTTAGGGGCCCGTTGAAATTTTAATAATTTATGCCATTGTAGACGGACGATTTATTATTTTGTATGATATATACTCGTATATATATATGCTTTGAAACTTAAAAGTGATCATCGCCAAAAACACAAGTATTTTTTTTTTTTGCTCATCGCCTAAATAAGGGACTGTACAAATATTTAGTACAGGGACCCTGTAGGAGTAGGCATTTGTGTAGATATCGTAGGTCTCGTATACGGTTATTTTTAACCGAATAGACATTGAACGAACAATATCGAAACTAACAGAAAACCGTTATTGCGTAAATATTCCCAGTTTTTAATATTACGTTTAATATTATATATATAAACATTAAACACGTATACTCCTAAAAAAAAAAAACTGGGTCAAAATATGATGCGGATACGCGCTAAAATTAGAAGTCACGCGGAATGCGTATATATCATAAGGGCTATATATTTTAAATTCAATATTTTTTTTTTTTTTTTTTTTTTTTTTCAACGGGCGCGTGTAATAATATAATACTTGCAGCTGAATAGTGTATAAGTACAAAATGGCAGTTATCCAAGACGAAACTTTTGGCACCCGTCCACGGGCGTTATAAAAACGCGGGCGTCCACTCTTTTATTTTCGAAAAAACTTTTTTTTAAATTATATAATATAATATTATAAATATACTGATATCGGTTTTAATTATTTATAAGCCTCCAACAACAATAATAATATTCTATACACAATTATACATATAGCCGGACACAGTAAGACTATATTTGAAAATAATTTTTATGATATTATTTTCCTGAACATTTGAAACACCCCTCATATGGTTACTCGAATTCGTTTATATTTTAAAATTAACTTTAACTTTAGCTTTCTTATTTATTTACTTTTTTGTAGGATAACTGAACATAAACTAATTAAAAAAATCGGTTAACTTACCCAGCTTTGCAAATTACAAAAAGCCGGATATAAATCCGTACCTTAAGGTATTTAGGCACCATTGTTGTAAATGCAGGAAAGGTATACGGGTATAATTTAATTTGTATACTGCGGAAAGCTACGACAATAACCGTCGCGGATCATCAAACCGTCTAATCAAAAAATGAATCCGAGCGGATCGTCGTGGTTTGTAATCATGATAATCGTTGTTTTTTTTCTCCTATTGTAAAGCCTGCAGATATCGGCGAAAATAAAACGGGCGTATCGGAATTTGTTGTCGGTTTTTTCTTGTATTTTTATTTGGAAAACCCGTCGGGAATCCAGAAAAATATTTGAAATAAAGTACCGCCGGGTGATAAACCGGAGTATTTTTTATTAACCGCCAATGTGTTTTGCACGTCGTCCTAGTGAGACAACGCACGGGCCCTTAACGATAATGGATATTGAAATCCAAATATAAACCAAATAATGCGTTGAAATGTTGCTGTATAGACGTGACTTCACGTTTACACGCCAATTGAGCCGCACTTTTATTACCGTCGATACCGTACGTACGTAAAATGTGTTCGGAAAAATGTAAGTATGATGGAAGTTATGTTCAATGTGGATTTACACCCATTGAATAATATATAGTTCTTTCTTATCACTAAAACAAAAAAAGGTCTTCTTAACTCTAATTTAAGGGGGAGGGCATGAAATTTTTGAAAATTTGCAAGGAAGGGGATATAGAATAAAAAGGGTTGGGAACCACTGGTTGACGTATAAGTCGAAAATGAATTTAAAACAAAAAAGACAGTACTGGTATCTTTTTTAATGATGTCGGTATAATATTATATTATTATACTGTTATTCGATATTCATTACACGGATACTCGTGACAACGCCTATAAAAAAAAGAAAATTGGCATTCGCCAACGCAATACTTTATACGTTTATATTATCTAGTAGGAAACCTAATTGTTGTACAGTACTGCGAGTTAGTACCTATTGTCACATAATATGATTTTTTTTCTTTCTGATATACGACGAGCATTGAGTTATTCAACGAAATTAATTTCCTTATTTTATTTTGGTTTCGAATGAATTATTATGTCACGGTGCGGTATGGGTTACATGTAGGTCATGGGAAATAAAGATAAAATTGAAAAAAAAACAACTCTGCGCTGTTAATTATTAGACGAGCAATATACACAAAAACGTTCTCCTAAGTACGTACTTCTCTAATTATAAAATCGACGTTTTATGTTTGACCGGCGGTGGCACCTTATAGATTTATCATTTTTGTAACCAGGTAGTAAAAAAAACGTTCGTAACGTCATAAAAATTATATTATACAACTGTTTTGTTTTGTTTCAAGGTGTATATGAATTTTTCTATACTGTAATTTTAGGTCTGAAATTAATGCAATTTCCTAATTTACCGCACTATATTTTTTTTGTTCAATATAATAACTCTCCTCGCAAAAAGAAAGAAAAATAAGGGCTTACATATTTCGCACCAGTCACTGTTGTAGGTGGAAAGTTTGGAAGGTTCTGTTAGAAAAAGCGTTTATAGAAAAATAAAAAAAATAACGAATCTTTTTTTTATTTTAAAAATTGGAATTACACAATCTGTACGGTAATACAATAGGTGTATGTGAAAAAAGATGTTATTGACATGAAAATTGTGAATAAGAAGCCACCCACCCATTAATAGCACTTGACTGAAATAATGAATCTAAAATAATAATCGACATTCCATTTTCAAATATTTCATTACACTATTTTATAGTGTCTGCTGTAATTATTATTTGTAATCAAAAATTATTCCATGGGCGATTATTCGCATCGTATATTATCATTACTTGCTGTTTCGAGAATTCGTAGCGTACATTCAACAGTTACCTATTATTCGGCGGCCGTGGGGGGGGGCGAGGGGGTGATTCAACAGGGTATAAAATGATGTGCGACCGAGGTTGGAAAGTGAATAAAAAATGTTCGTCAATTTCTTTATTATATAATAATAATAATATAAACGACTGAACATAAAAGAAATAGAAAAAAAACCACTACAATGTCCAGCAGTATAATATTATACTTATTAAAGTCGCTCGATTTTTAATAGCAACGCGATTTAAGTCGGTTTGAAATTTAAAACAAATCAAATTATTTTAATGAATTGTTTTTTAACACTTTCAGTCTTATTGCGATGGACGACACGACTTTTCAACTATCAAATGATGATAACAATAATAATTGATCCTCTGTAATCGATATTAGATGTAAAACTTATATTATCTTACTCGGGATATTCTTTTGTGAAGTATACAAATATATTTAATATATAGCTATTGTTTTTTAGGTGACGGTTAAAATCAAACGGTAATAACTAGGACGGTGGAATTATCGCATTTGTATCTTGTTTTATTTATTTTTTTTTACTATTATATTCATTGCTAAGCGAGCTTAAAACATGATACGCTAAAATATTTAAATACAACTTTTTTTTTTATTATTATTTTAATAGAATGCAATTGTTGACAATTATTTTAATTTTAGTGCGATATTCACTGTTCGTTTGTAATTTTACGGTATAATTTAAAACAAATATTTAACTTGCTATACTATTGTAACGTAGCAGCAGTGTACAAATGCTAAAAATGTTAAAAATATTTATAATTATACATAATTCTATATCGATTTTTTTTTTTATTTACTTATCCTTCAAAAAACCGTCCGCATTCGGTCGACTAACTATATCGGGTGGTTAATTGAAGGACGAAAATCGGAAAAAAAAAAAATCGACATTTTCTACACCGGGTCGATTATATCTTACCTGGAAATTTCGACTGTGCGCGACGTTTAAAATATATTTAATAGGATTCGACTCGAATAAATGCAAAACGCACGGTATTATTTATGATAGTTTACAAATTAAAAAAAAAAAAAAAACAAAAATAGTTTTAATTGTAGTATATTTTTTTTATCGATCGCGAGAGAGCAGGTGTCCGACGTCGGCGTTGTATGGGCGCGCGGACTTGCGCGATTGGCGTTCAAACGTTTACTGCGTGCGAACGGAACGGATAATAATCAGCGCCGCGCTGTTGTGGACACTGGCAGCGGCCGCGTATTACACTGCCGTTAACCATACAATTATTATTCTTCTCGTTTATTACTATAATATAAGTTAGGTACGCCCGAGGGCTTTTTAACTTGCGAGTGTCTATACGACACGGTAAATTATAGAATATTAGATGACCGTCATGGAAAAAATTAAAAAAAATAAAAAATAATAACAATTCTGAGTCAAGTTCGATTTCGAATCGTATGTATCGTATAAATACGTTTTAAATTACGTGTGATTTATTCGTTTTCGTCGTTAATATCAAAAACGACTTACGATGAAACTATCCGCGTCTAATTTGCTAGTAGCTAAACCCGTATAAAACCAAATAAAAACTAAAAAAAAAAAAACTCAATAATAGCTATAAATAGCTCAATAATCGTTATACTGTTAACTGAATAACGATAGCAAAACGAAAATTAAAAAAAAAAAATCGAAAATAACAGAAAACCGCGTTATTGCGCAACTATTCCCGGTTTTTCTTCATTATTACTCAAGAATTACAATGAAAATGGTCGAAAAATGGCCTAACTAGATGCACCAACTAGATCCGAAATGCAACAAAAAACTCTCCTGTTCCCGTGAATTTTTTTATATTACACTAGCTGCCATCGCCCGGCCTTGCTTGAGTCAAGTTCGGTTATCCAGAAACGTTGCTAAAAAATGGTCAAAACTTTTGTTTTTTTTTTGTTAATCTTTTTTATCTCGTTTAAAAACGGGACTAAATTAGAGTGGTAATAACGACTTTTATTTTTTCATCCGAATAAACCGAGGAACCCCATAATTCAAAAGGAAATAATTCGATTTTCGTACTAAAAATACCAATAACCTAGGTTTAGCCACCTTATATAGGGGTTGACTTTCGGAATATAATATAGCCTACGTTACTCTTGGATCAGTGTAGCTACAATCTATTATAATTAATTATAATTAACTTTAACATTCCTAGAATTGAAGGTCTTATATTTTATCCGGGAACGAAAAATATAACGAAAGATATATAGAAAAAATTTTTTTTTTTTATTAGAGAATCAGAAAGACAAGGACGAGAAAGTAATATTTGACAACTCGAATGACCAAAAATAGAAGAACTAAAATTAAAAAAATCGAAATTAAATACAACAATTAAAAAGGAATTCTAGAAATATAAAATTAGAAACTAGATATCGATTTTTGAAATTATTTTCAACATTAAATTTTTTTAGAATTGTACGTCATAAATATCCCGGAACTACGAAAAATACGAAACAGGAAAAGAACAAAACAAATTTTTGTTTAAGGACGAGAAAAGAATAATTGAAAACTAAATTGACTGAAAAAAACGAGAATTAACAACAAACAATCGAAAATATTGAAATTTAATAGAATAATTAAGGCAACAGTTTTGCAGACGACGAAAAAGACGAATCGGGCAAAGAAAAATGAAAATTTTTATTTTAGAATGAGAAAGATATGGACGATAAAAGAATAATTGAAAACTAAATTTGGTATAAAAAAAAAAGAAGAATTAATAAAAAAAAAAAAAAAAATCGAAATTATGGAAACTGAGTAGTACGATTACGGCAACAGTTTTGTACGCGCGACGGTGGTGGTGGTGGTGGTTAAAGTGATATAATAAAGAATCAATTGTACTTACTGATAATGCCGGAATCTTGGGATGGTCGCAATCGACGCAATCAACGCAATCGGGCCGACTCGAATGCGTCACCGACCCGCACGCGAACTGTTTTGCGATAAACGATTTCGGAATTAACACGCAATAGAAAAACGCGGAAATCAAAACACGTGGTTACACTGTAAAAAAAAAAAAGAAAAAAAAAGAAGGCGATTTAAACGCGGTTTGGCGGAAAGTAATGTACGAGATGAGGCGAAATTCCGTAAGTCCGAATCGGCCAACTTTTGCGGGCAGGCGGAAAAAACAACGACGGAGCGTACACGAACACGTCTAACCGGTACGGCTTCGCGAACGCGACTAATGTGAATTTGGGACATTAAAGCGCCAAGGGTTGTTTGGCTTGTGGCTACGGCGAAAACTTTCGCGCCAATTAATTTCATAATGAATGAAAATATAGCTTATTTGGTATTTATTTTACAATGTGAAAGATAAGGACGAGAAAAGAATAATAGCCATCTCGATTGACCAAATAAACAATATTTACTTAAAAATAATCGAAAATTTCGAAATTGAATAGAACTATTACGGCAACAGTTTTGCCGGAAGACGAAAGAGTCGAAAGAGGAATTTGAAAATTTCAACCCCTCCCCCACTCAAATTTTCGATTGCCCATACCTTCTAGGGAATTCGACTTAGAGAGACCGTTTTACCATGTATATAATTTTTAAATATTATCATTACCCTCTCCCGAATCATATCAAATACCTCATTCGCGAAAAACGTAAAGCAAGATCTCGCTGGCAAAGTCTCAAGTACCCTCCCGATAAACTTATCTATAATCAACTAAAAAACAAATTGAGTAAAGCACTTCTTCAACACAGCTCCTCCACCTATAATAAATATATTCAAAATCTAACATCGCAAAATTCCTCACTCTGGAGGGCAACAAAAAAAATTTTAAAAACTCAATCAACTCCTTCTCCTTTGCGCAATGAAGACAACTCGTGGGCTATTTCTGATATAGATAAAGCAAATTTATTCGGCGAATACTTATCAAAAATCTTTACACCCCATGATATAATTTTAAATAATAACCAAAATCTAATAATCAATCAATCATTGAACGCTGCTTTACCCGTTTCTCTTCCAGCAAAACCTACTAGTCCCGGTGAAATCGACTTTATAATAAAAAAAACTCCATAAAAAAAAAGCTCCGGGTTATGATCAGATTTCAAATATAACTGCCAAAAACTTACCAAAAAAAGTTATTATCTTATTATCTTACATCTATAATGCAATGTTCCGCCTATCATACTACCCACTAACCTGGAAATTCTCTGAAATAATACTTATCCCTAAACCAAATAAACCTCCCGAATCAGCAACCTCTTACCGCCCTATCAGCCTTCTTCCAACTTTATCCAAAGTGTTCGAAAAGATCCTACTAAAAAGGCTTCTCCCTTTGGCTACCGAAGCAAAAATTATTCCAGATACGCAATTTGACTTCAAGCCAAACCACTCCACCATTCACCAATTGCATCGCGTAGTTGATACCATTTCCTCGTCTTTAGAAAAAAAACAATATTGTACAGCCACCTTTCTGGACGTATCTCAAGCGTTTGACAGGGTCTGGCACGATGGTCTCCTGTTTAAACTAAAAAAATTTCTTCCGGCGCCTTACTTTCTACTTATTAAATCCTACCTGAGCGACCGAACCTTCGTTGTACGCCAGAACTCGAGCTACTCGAACTATTTTAATATTTTAGCCGGAGTTCCCCAGGGCAGCGACATCGCTCCCTTCCTATACAACGTATTTACTCATGACATACCCAAAACATCATTTACCGAACTCGGTACCTACGCTGATGACACTGCAATCGTGGCTTCTCATGAAAATCCTGCTACAGCTTCCAAAATGATTCAAAGACACATTAATATAATCCATCAATGGACAAAGCGATGGAAAATCAAAATAAATGAATCTAAGTCCTCATTCATTACATTTACACTAAAAAGAGAAACATGCCCACAAGTTACAATGAACAATATTTCAATCCCTGTTTGCTCCGAGGTAAAATACTTAGGCCTTATATTAGATAGTAAACTAACTTGGAATTCCCATATTAAAAACAAACGTAAAGCCCTAAACGCCCGACTTCATTTATTAAGGCCTCTCCTGCGATCTAAAATGAACATAAATAACAAATTATTAATTTATAAGTCTCTACTTAAACCACTATGGACATACGGTATACAGTTATGGGGAACCGCAAAACCCTCCAACATCAAAAAAATTCAAGCCTTCCAATCCATCTGCCTCCGCCTACTTTCCTCTGCACCCTGGTACATAACGAACAATAATCTTCACAAAGATCTTAAAGTACAAACTTTAAATCAAATTGCCAAAATGTACTATGCTAGATTCCACAATAAACTTCAGTCACATACGAACCCATTGATTATTAAACTATCAACAAAAACTCTACCCGATAACCCTCAACGAAGGTTAAAAAGAAAATGGTGCAGGGACCTTTTGTCTTGAAAAAAAAAAAAAAAAAAAAAAAAAAAAAAACCACATTAACCGACAGTAAATAACGTATCACGTGCTGGGTGTTACCACTGGGTAACTCCCCAAAATCATAATATTCATTGTTATTTGTTTTATATTCTTTTATCTCATCTAATTAATGTGCATATTTGTTGTATAGATTGTAGATTCTCTTTTTACTCAATAAAAAAAAAAAAAAAAAAAAAAAAAATATTATCATAATTTTCAGGGGAGGCGAGACACGCGAGGACTTTAAATAAACTTTTTTTTTTTTTTCAAATATATATTTTTGGAAATAATTTTAAAATATTATAAATTTTATGAAAATTGTATAGTTGAAAATCAATAAAAACACTTGTTTAAAAATATATTATCTCATTTATTAAGAGTTATTTATAAACCATTTTCGTAATGCGAAAACTTTATAAAATGTACATTGTTTTGGATTCAAGTCTATATGAAAAATACAGCATGGTAAAGTGTCTTCATTGCATAATTGGTCTAATCGGGGACAATCCATGGTCCTCCATATTAACGACGTTGACTTGTGGAATAATTTCCTTGATTATTACCCGTTTTTGTTCTCCTTTAACGTATATATGATCGAATTTCAACGAGTTTAATATCCGATCCAGTTCTTCATACTCTACATCGCCGTATTCCGATGTCATTTGATAAAAATTACGCTCGAGCCATTTATTTGTCTTACGACTTTTCCGTTTTGGGAGTTTGGCGGACTTTTGAATATCCAATGTTGAGTCACCCACGTACATGTTTCGATCACGGACGTTTCTTTTATCAGATATTTATTATCCGATCGCAAAACACACTGAATATCTAATATAGCCGACGACATCGCGCTAAACACGTATTGTTTTTCTTCTACTGCGGCCTTATTTGAACTAAACACCGGTGGTAAAAGAACTTCAATATTGCTCATTCTAATAATTAGACTCGGTATTGTTTTATCGATTAGTAACCGTTGGGATATAGCTGATTCCGTAATAGTTAAAATTTCTTTGTGATATCGACCAATAATTCCTCCGTATTATGTAACTTTTCCTCTAGGACTATGATTTTCTTATCATACATATCCACCCGCATAGTAACTCTGATTAATCCATCGTTAATTATCTTGTTTGATTTTTCCAAATTAGAAATAATCGTATTCCGTTCGCTTTCCAAAGATATATATATCCAACTGTTATGTGATTTATCAAAACCGAGCCATTTGACTAAAACTCTATCGCCTTTACTCTGTATGATTTTTTCTACTAAATAATCATTCGGGAACGATGTTTTCCGTATTTCTTCGGAATAAAAACAACCAGCTATTACTTTGCTCGTATAATCTCCCTCGTTGATAAGTAGGAGGCGAGGTACTGTTTAGTTTAACAATTAAGAAAATCTCAGTCGACCATTTGGGGAGGTATCCTTTTGTAAAAACTCCTTTATTCATACTTATTCGGACTCGATCGCCCACTCTAAATTTTATTTTCCTAACGGTCTCCCGTGAATGTTTTTGTATAACTACTGCTGGATTATTATCGGCTTGATTCGGTGTCATTCCGACAGTTCTATGAATAGAATTATTATAATCGTCAATTACCGATTGTAAAATAACAATCCAGTTATGTGTTCCTCGAACCGTGAATTCCCTAAACATTTTTTCTTTTAGAGTACGATTGAACCGCTCTACAATACACACTTTGGTAGTACTATACGTGGAATATTTTTTCACATTATATTCCGACAATAATGCATCGAATGTAACATTGTAAAATTCTTTTCCGTTATCGAGTTGTAATAATTTAGGCGAACGATTAATTAATATCGCAGCCATTGCTTTTGCCACTTCTCTGCCCGTCTTCGATTTCAGCGGTATGGCCCATGCGTATTTTGTAAAACAGTCTATCACACATAATATATATTTGTATCTTTTATTTTTTTTCGAGTACGGTATCGTTTCCAATAAGTCGGCTTGCCACAAATCGTTTTTACCATAGACAATCACTCTACGCCTTTCGAAATTTTTCCGTACCGGTTTATGCAGTTCGAACGCGATCTCGCGCTTAGACATTCGGTATTCTTTTTATTAACCCCGCCTCGTGTAATTCTTCGAATATCGAAGTTATTTCATTGGAAACACCTGTATTCCCGCCGCTTTAGACGCCAACAATAATCGTAACCTGTTTACTAACTCGTTTGGATCATCCCAATAGACCAAATTATTTTTCCGTAATTGCATATGTATGCCACTGCCGGATGGAAATAACTTACTTATAATATTCGTGTATTTACGTCCGATTTTTGTAATATTTCCATCATGGGTTAAATGTAATTCGGTTTGTAGCGATATAGTCCAGTATGTTTCTAAATCTTGACCGGTATACGAACTCAGTGATTTTAAAAATAACAATTGCTAAAGCCCCTCGGTTAACCGATAAGACGTACTTATACACACCAATGTATTTTCAGTGAAAGTAATTACCTTTTTTCCCAAATAAATATTATCTTCAATTTTTTTCGGTTCGTATATTTTATCTAAACCGGACAAAGTAAACCAAATATCGACTAGAGATTTCTTCGTATCTTCAGCCTGATTTTCCGGGTCCGTGTCAACGTAATCCTCGGATAACGTTTCTTTATTTTCGGTTTGCTCTTGTATTTTGTTCAATGGTTCGATCACAGGTTTTAAAGTTTTTATTACTTTTGCCTGAATATCTGCCTCTCCTAGCTTTAGCGCTAAATATTTACGTTTTATATTTTCTTTGGCCTTGATTAACTCGCTTAACACTCCGTCTTCGGGCATGTTTGCGAGATAAATGGGATATGGGTTAGTAAACACGTGGTTTATATAGCAACAAATGTATCAAAACCGTGTCTATATTTGTCGGTATCACGATCGTTTTCTTTACTAATAACGACAAACTCGAATCTTCCTTTTTGCCTACAAAAATTTTTAAATTCCCCGTATGACATATTACCAGAACAGTGATCGTTATACACGTGTTTTAAATTAGTTCGTCTTGTTTGAATAAAATAATTAAATTACTGTTATCTCTAATTAATTGTTTGGGTACTCGGGAAAACGATTGAGCCAAGTAGCATACGTCTATCTGATTGTGACGTCCTCGTGAAAAATCCGAACGGACGATATTCTGGTTTTCGCATATTATATCGTCACAAACAAACACAGAGTTTGGTAACGCTTTTTCGGGCGCGATTACTTTAACATTATCGTAGAACATATATCATTTTATTCCGTCTATATCTTTCAGAATATCGCACACCATGCGATATTTAGGTTGATCTAATGTTTTTGAATATATATACATATTATGGAATCGTATCCCGTTTATATTCGTTAACGTCGCATATACCAGATTTGTTTTCCCGCACCCGGATGGACCCACAATGAGTGACCGTATAGTATTGGGGAACAGTGAACCGTGTCTTGGCGGTGGATTGAAAGACGACGACGGGTCTACATTGTCAACTGTAAGTTTTACGTCTTGCTCTATAAACGACATTTTTTTCCGTATAAATATCTGTGTAACACGGAATATCCAACCATAACACAATGTCACCCGTTCGTGGTAGCAAGAAGAATAAAGGATACGGTATCATCAACACTCTTATAAATAGATTACCAATCGAATTTCATTTACCCGGTTATCAGTACTGTGGGCCAGGTACTGATTTAAAAAAACGTTTGGCTCGAGGTGACAATGGTATAAATCCCTTAGACTCGGCGTGTAGAGAGCACGATATAGCATACGATCGTAGCAATTCGATAACAGATCGGAACCAGGCAGATTATATATTGGAAAATCCAGCTTGGGAGCGATTTAAAGCGAAAGACTCTGACTGTAAAGAAAAAGCAGCGGCTTGGGGTGTTACTACAGGTATGAAGGCGAAACGTAAATTAGGTGCGGGGTGTGGTTTCAAAGCCGCTGTTAAAGCAGCTAAAACAGCGAATAAATATCTAAGTGGTATACAACTGATAACATACGATCTATAGTATTTACTATTACGAACGAGCTATGGTGACACAGGTAATATAACAGGTAATATAAAGGATCGTGATAACAGAATAACATTAGTGATAATAGTAGTGTAATAACAGAATAACATTAGTGATAACAGATATAACATTGGTGATAACAGTAGTGTGATAACAGAAATAACATTAGTGATAACACAATATCATTAATGATAATATTAGTGATAACAGTAATGCGATAACAGAATAACATTAGTGATAACAAATGTTGAAAAGAGTGGTGGGGTGGTATCGGTTTGGGCGGCCATGTTATTGGTATAGCTCATGCTCATGCTCATAACTTCTAGGGATTTCAACTTAAAGAGACCGTTTTACCATGTATCGAAGCACAATCCGACCCAATTTATTTTTCAAAAAGAAAAATTTTCACCACAATATTTTAGGATTTAAAAAATAAAGGTGTATTATTATGATTTTGTATGAATGTTATATAAATACTCTTAAACATACACCCTCCATGTATGATTGCACTCCCGTGTCTGTAGGTTGTATCACAAAGATTTGGTGGTTTCAAAATGGTAAATTTATCGATCTTTACGATGCATCTAATATAATATATTATAATAAATAAGGCAGTCAATTTTTGATTAAAATTAATTTTTTTACTAGAATATGAATCGCTAATATACCCAATTTATAACATTGAGTTTACTTAAAAAATTTTTTTTTTCTTGATAAAAAAGTTTTTTTATGTATATGATAAGAATAATTGAAAAGCTAATAATTTTTTGCGATACTACTAATTTGCTGTTTAAAATTTTCATTTTTTTTTAAACAATATTTGTATTTAAGGTATTTATTATGCTACTAATATTTAGCTTTATAAGTGTTAAAGTTTTGTATTTTACCTTAGCTTAATACTGTGGAATATTTTGATTAACTTATAAATTATTATTGAGCCCATGCAATTTCTGTGGTCTAAAGCATTACAATTTGTTGTTCAAATAAAACTATATGTTTTTTAATCAAATTTTACCTTTGAATAATTAATAAAAATATAAATATATAAATTAATATATTTTTTTTTGCACTTAAAATTATGATAACAATTAATTAAATAGACTGAATTGTACACATACACACACACTGTGTAGATCAATGAATTGTTCACTTTTGTCAAAGTATGCCAAAAATGTATAGAAGTGTATCAGGGGAAAAAAATTACTTAATTATTTGTTACCTATTAAAATCTTACTGTACCCAGTGAGTATATTGAATTAGAAAATAGCAACACTATGAATTTTATTAAAAGAGCAACAAGTGAAATTTATATTATTATGTTATCGTAAATAATATAATGGAGTTATATATTATATTTTATTGTGCACCGCCTTTTAGAAAATTGTGTATCGATAACAGAAAACGTGATAATATGAGACCATAAGTTCTCAATAGGATTATTGTACCATAAAGAAAATGAATTGTTTTAAGAATATTATTTTTTGTAGTGGTTTTTTTTTTTTTAACGGTTTTTATTAGTACCTATATAATGTATAATTAATGTTTTTTTTTATATGTATAACAACTATATATTATTATTAATATTGACTGCCAACAGTAAACCAATTATCCATTTTGAACAATAGATTATAATATTAGGCAAAACAATATACACCGAATGAGCCCATTCGAATGAGTCTTATCTCCAACTATCACATAGTTATTTAAACTTTTATCTTAGCCGTATCCGTAGTTTTTGATAATCTTAAATCTAATCCACAGGTATGAAATAAATCTTATGTGTTCACGCATCAGTAATTTTCAAATAATAAATGAATAAAGCCAAATTGGTGGGTATGGTCAGTTACCTGTTAGCCGTCGATATAGTTTGAGCAATACCACATTTCGAGTCGTCCTTAATACATTTGTAAAAGCAACAAAACCGTGTGATTTTTTTGTTATATTTTGTATGGTTCGAAGAATGGCTTTTGAAAGTACGAACTTGTCTAATGATGTATAGATTATAGGAGAAACAAAAACAGCATATTATTTTATTGTCACCAGCTTTTTATTGTTAATTGTTTTAATAAAAATGTCATTCGGCCTGTATTTTAGGAGTCCAGTAGTATATGACCAGCACTTGCATGACGTTTTTTGGAGTGTATTAATTTTTTTTATTTTTTTTATTATTTAAACATAAGACATTCCTAGCCAGAAGCTATCTATATCTAGGGATATATTACAATATTATATTTTATCAGATTAACGTGATAATTAAAAAATATTTTTATAAGTACTATAAGGATAATTACAATTGGTTATTAAGAATTACAGAAGTAACAATGTGATTACAATAATTCTAATATTTACATATTTACAATAATATTTAATAACTATAGGTAACAGAGGGGTCGTAGATTGATCTGGAAGAATCTCTTGTGTATAGTGAAGATTTGGATGTTGATAGAGGTGGCTTAGTGTAGGAGGTCGTGTGGACGACCTCGTTTTAATCGACGATGGGTTGGGTGAGTGAGGAGGTTATAGTGAAATGCACTAATACGGAAAACATAGGGTTTTCATATTTTTGGGGTTTTGTTGACAAAAGGTTAGTTTGCCCCTAAATTTGAGTTGGGTTTGAAATTTTTAAATTTTAATTTTTTAAATTCCTCTATTGACACTGATTTGGTATATCCTAAAGTATTGTGGTTAGACAAACATTTCTTATTGAAAAAAAAATTGCGTCGGATTGTGTTTCGATACATGGTAAAACGGTCTCTTTAAGTTGAATTCCCTAAAAGTTATAGGCAATCGAAAATTTGTGTGGGGGGGGGGCTGAAATTTTCAAATTCCTCTTTAATTGTTATATTCAATTTCGATATTTTCGATTATTTTTTGTTAATTCTTGTTTTTTTGGTCATTCGAGTTGTCATATATTCCTTTCTTGTCTTATTCTTTCTGATTCTCAAATAAAAAATTTCTTTGTCCTATATATCTTTCTTATTATTTGTCGTCCTGAGATATATAAGACGTTTAATTCTAGGAATTTTAAAGTTGATAATAATTTCAAAAATTCGTATCTTGATTTCGCCGGAACAATATCGGCCTTTTCTACACAGTACTGACATTTTTAATTCCCGGCCGGAATATGTATAAGTACCGGTTTCTTAAAATTAGTCCAAAATTGTTGTCATGAGTGAATAACTAAAAATAACCAATTGTTGGAAATTCCTGCGATAGCCGAGGACCAATAATTTAGTGTTTCATTGTGCCATAGCGTAGATAATTTATAGAATTAATGATTATCAGTCTTTAGTCTTATGATATACGTCAAACGTTCTATGTTTTGTGAACTTGTGATGTTCCTGCATTTAATTTAAATTACTCAGGCTAAGTTCACATGAAGAGCGTTTTGAGTCAGTGTTCACATGAATTAAACATTTTACGCGTTAAGCGCGCGTATAACTATAGTCAGCCGGAATTATTATTGGACCTTATATAGACGAATGCAGCGTCGCAGGCAGCTGACGCGCGTTGACAGGTATTTTGCGTTATCGCTGCGTTGAACGCGCGTCGCCATCCAACGCTCGTTACCATGTGTACAGTTAATAGCAATTAATAGTAATTGTAAACGCCTCTCATGTGAACTAGCCCTTATTGTGACAATTGTGTTGTAATTATGAATTTTTATTTTTATGCAATTTAAATATACATTATTGTTCCAAAACGATTATACAGCTTCACTAACTCCAAAAAATAATTTTGATGTGCAATATACTGTATGTTTGAGACATTTTCAGTTAGACTTGGTGGGAAAACTAATATAAATTATCATATGATATCTAATAAACATAAAATAGCACAAAAGGCTGCATTGACATCTTGCAAAGTAAATAATTTCAATGTTTAAATGGTGTACCTAATTTAATTTTTTAGATTTAGATTCAAGATCAAAATTATTGACTCTGACATTTTGTTGAATATTGGTATAAATTTAAAATACCTTTTTAATTTTATAAATATAAATAATTATACATTATATTTATACATAAGAAAATAATAATTATATTATTACATTTTGTTGTATTTCTAATGTTTGACTTTTTTAATTTATTAGTATTATACAAATATTAAATAACGTAGGACTACAAAAAAGTATTGAAAATTCTGAAGAATGTGTTGGGGGGGGGAGAAGTTTTCCGGCTTGTAATTTTTTATAAATGACAATTCTAGGTTTAGGACCATATGTATTTTAATGATATAATATTTATATTATGTCTATGTTTTGTACCGAGATTATTTCAGATAACCGCGAGGGAGACGAAGAAATCTGTTAAATTATCTACAAAAATAATTATGCATATTTGGAAATAATTGCGTGGACGAGTACATATATATGTCAAGAAAAAAATAACTTAATTTCATTTAAGATTCTTAAATTATCTATGGTAAACTTATACAAAAACTGTGTTTGACTATTTGGAATGATAAGTGATATCGTTGATAACAGTTATGATATCGATGAAAAATCAAAACATTAAAAAAAAAGTAAACAAATATAAAGAAATTAATTTCAAAATGTATGTTATATTGAAAAGAAATGACTATTAACAACAAATATGGATTATAAAAAAGATGCGATTTACACGTATTGGGTACAATACACAACAAAGGTATTTGTTTATTTAATATTCTTATTATACAATTTGAATTGTAAAGATAATTTTTGGATGACAATTATAATAGTTGGAGTAGTAGATAAAATTGAAATCAATTTTATTATTGTATTAAACTTTGTCTGATCTGTTGTTTGAACATTGTATTTTGTTAAAGAATTTTGAGTAAATTAAAATATGGGTATTTTATATAAGACTATATCTAACAGCTGTTCGTATTAAATTCTTCAACGAAACAATTAATTATAATATTTTTAAAGGAGAACAAATCTTGTTTTTAAGTACCTTTATAATTATATACATAATTTGTCTGTATAAACAAGTTTAAGAATTGTAATTTATGATTTACCTACTTATATATTTAAATTACTGAATTGATTATGTTAATTTAAATTGTTGATGTCCAAAATGTTATTTATAAAAGTCTGTTATAAAAAATTCCTCTGAGTTTATATTATGACAAAAAACTACTTTAATAATTTTCATAATTTATATACAATGTAGTTAGATAATAATGTTTATAATTTTTTAATCTGAATATTTTTTCTAGAATGAAGAAGCCTCTTTCAGGCAATTTATATATGGGTTTGTTGCAATATGGGAGCCAAAATTAAATTTAAAGTGGGTTAACACAGATATTTGTTTACCGTCCATTATTGATCCTGAAGCTGGACCTTCATTATCGAGATTGCCTGATGAACTATTACCAGCAATTGCAAAATTTTTATATATTGCTAAAGATAACACAGAAAAAGTAATCAGTAATTATATTATATTGTGAACTGAATAACACATATGTATTGAATATTGTTTTAAAATAGCTACCATAATTCTATTTATTTTCAGAATGAATTGTCAAAACAAAACATTGTCGAAGCAGAGTATTTAATACGCTGCTTAATAGTAATTAGTCGAAATTTTTATAACATTCCATTGTTAACATCTTGTGATTATATCAAAGAAAGCACATCTGTGGCTATTAACTTTATACATAATGTTAGTGAATTTAATAAATATATACCTTTGTTTAAAAGGTAATTGATTAAACTATATAATATTTATTTTTATTTAATATTGTATATTGTAGCTCACATCTACTGATCAACAATATGACAAATCTACGGAGTCTTCATTATTATCATTTTGTTATTCGCTCTGTCATTTTCTGGAATGTTTATATGATCCATATCAAATATGGCGTTGTTTTGATTCATCTCAAATGAAAGATTTAGACATGTCTAAACTTCAGTATTGTCCTTCTACGCTACATGTTGAGGTTGTACCTTTTATTTTTGGTGTGTATGGCTATTATTACTTTGATATCACTATCATTTTATGCATATGTTGATGGTTTCTATTTTTTTTCAGACTGTTTTGAAACAAATTTAGCAGTTAAATATCCTTTGTTAGCCGCAGAACTTTTAAACGTATTCGGAGCTATTGTCTGTGGATCACAGGTAAATGTTTAAATTAATATAAAATTGTTGGGTATTATGTATATTAAGCTTGGAATTTAAAACTTATTTGATGTGAATGTTCATTTGTAGCCTCTTTCTTTTATATTTTATTTTTGTATTTATTTTTAATATGTGTTGGTATTAGTTACTTCTTCTACAGAACATTTGGAATGGACAGTGTTATGTTGGTAGTAATATGCTGGTGAGTGTGGCTTTGGTGATATAAATTCATTGAGCAATTTGTGGCAATGAATATATATTTTTATTATTAACATTACCTAAAAACAAAGGCCTATTTTATTTTTATTATTTTTCCTTTAAAGTGCATTTTTAACTGCTTGGTTACTAACTCTGACAATCAATTGATTTATATGTTAAATACTTAGTTTAATAAATTACTATATAGCTTTATACCATATTATGTATTCTTACATTAATATTATTATTTTTTTTTAACTGTGTAAAAAAATACACTAATATATTTGAATACACTTAATTTAGAATTAAAAATAGATATTATTAAATTATAAAATATATATTTATTTATGAATTTAATAATAACAATAAACTATTTTATTATATTAGATATTAACAGGAATTTACATAATATATATGGATATGATACCCCTCCCAAAAATAATAATAATACATCTTATTATTACGTTAATGTGGCAAATTTTTTTTAAATCTGAAAGTTTGATACTATTTTTTATTCTTGATATTAAATTGTTCTTATAGTAATAATTAAAAATGTATTGTTATAGTTTTTTAAAATTGGTTTAATAACATAATAACTGTAATTATTTTGTAGTTAATAATTAATAAAATGTTCAATTTAAATTTAGAACAAAATGTTTAACCAAGCTCCATTTAGAATAGTTTTTTGTTCTCAATGATTTAATTTATATATTAAAAGCAACGATATGCTTTTAATATATAAATTAAACTATTCTATATCATACATTTCTGATTTCTCATCTACAGAAGTGGCCTTCTTGGTGGGATGTATGTTGGGCTTTTCTGCTTTTTTTACTGATTGTATGATGTATATTGATTATTAATATGATAGAAATACAGATTACTAATACAGATAGCACAATTTTGTCTTTTTTTTCTGATAAATTTTTGTTTTATAATGCATGTGCAAATTTATTTATTCATCCCATTTTTTAATATACCATACAGTTTGAGTATTTATATTTAATATTAATAATACAAATAATAAAAACCGGTCTAGATATGGATATACTCATTTTATTTGTTCATTATAAGCCAGTCTTGTATATTACATTTGGTTTTAAAATAAAAATAGTTATTTAATAATTAAATTATAACTAATTTATTAAAATTAACATCTAATTTTATATTTAAAATATGATACACTAATTTATAATAATTAATACAAATTCTTGAATATTTAGTATTAGTTTCTATATAATAAACATTATAAATTAGGAATAAATATTAAATTGATCATTTAATTTAAAAAATAATTTTGTATTACACAAAAAAAAGTATTATATATACTGTTTTATTCTATATGTTTATTCTCTGATTCGAGTTCCGTATAAACACCAAATGGAAATATTATACATACAAATTTGAGTATTATTTACCATCTGATAATGAGCACTTTTAGTAAACTCCCTTGTGTATTAATTAATTGAAAAATTTTATTATAACAGTCATTTCATACAATTATTCATTCATTTCACATTTATGGTTATAACTTTTTTTATTCGAATTATTTTCCTAAGTTTTTTAAAAACAATTTTTAGTTAATACTTATATATATAATTTTGTATTTTAGCATAATGCACTTCGTGGCGTAAGTCCTCCAACTTGTACTTTAATTATGAAAGTTATATCAGATACAAATATCCCATTAGTGGTAAAGACAACAGCTTTAAGATGTTTTGTAACCATCACTCAAGTAATGATACAATTTCCTCCACACCAAGTAAGAATTTTTTTATACCAATGATATTGTGTTTAGTTTTATGTATATTTAAAAATAATATGTTATATTGATGTGTTTATATATTAGTGTCAATTAGATGTATGCACTCAAATAGAATGTTTAAGAGATACATTAAAAGAATGTACAGCATTTGAAATAAATGTGGCTTTGGTTTTAAGTGTGATTAAAGCAATTGGACAATCAATAGAGTTATCAGGAGCTAATGCTGAACAAATTAGGGGTTTTGTTGTTGAGTGTAAATTTTTGGAAATAATTTTAAATATACTAAATAAATTAGAGGTAATAATTCATTTTTTTTTGTTTTGATATTATTTCTATTAGATATTAATTTTTGATTGTAATTATTATTTTGATAGGCTGATATAGAAATAGATGATGTAGTAATATGCGTTGAAACTGTTTCTTTGATTCTTCGTATGTCAAATGAAGCAAAAAATCAAATGTTAAATATAAATGGTTATGATAAAATTTTTGAATTTGTGGGCAAACAATCAAATAAAAGCCAACCATTATTAAAAGCTATAATTTCTATTGCTACAGAAAACACAGATAAAACACTGGATCAAAATTTAGAGGTTAAATTTGTAAATAATTAAATAATATTGGCATGTTACTGATTTATGTTATATTTCTTATAACAGAATGCACAAATGATTGTACCATTAATTGAATGGTTACCAAGTCTTGATGAAATAGACCAAGTTTGGCTAGCAAGTGTAATATTTAATTTGTGTACAACAAATTTGCAAAGGTAATAATGTGATTTGTTTTACAAAAATAGTTTTCAAACAATTTAAAAATATGAAATATTTTTTAATAAGTTTGACCATAAGTTAAACCATGTTTGATAAAGTTAATTTTTAAACAATTATTAGTGTTCTGAATATTTCCTCTTCTTATCTACTATTATGTATCAAAATGCAAACATAAATTATTATTAAATTTATTTATTTTAAATTCTTTTCTTTTTAGTAAATGCCAATCATCAGCTTGTAAAGTTATAGATTCTGTTTGTAAATGTTTGGAAAACAGTAATCAATTGTTTACAAAAACTGTTCATCAGCTGTTGAAACTTATTGAACATTTGGCTTCACATTCTATTTCAACATCTGAACTTAAAAAAATATTTTTATTAATAAGAAATAAGGACGAACCAGTAAGTTTTTTGTATGCATCTGTTTTTAAATATTTTAAAACAATTTTTATTTTTTTTAGTTTCCATACATCACACAAATACTCCAAACATTGTCTGAAGTTGCTTATAGTACATATGATAACAGTTGCAAAGTTTTTTTTGATATTCAAAAAGATCGAGGTATAAGATTATATATATATACTTTTTCAAGATAATAGTTGTTATAGAAATACCTAATAAAGTTAAAATCGAAACATTTTGCTCTTTATTCTCTCCTGACTCTCCCATCTATTTGGGATCAGCCATCTGAGTACCAATTTTTTGAACCGATTTTAAACCAGTCTGTAATATATTAATTTTGAATATGTATGCATTTTTTTAATAAGATTTTTATTGTTTTAAACTTTTCTAATGTTGATTTGTTTCGTTTTTCTAATTTTCATTTGATGATTAATCAGAATGGGGGGATTAACTCCATATATTATTTATTTATGTTTTTTTTTAAACACCGTGGGTTTTTTTATTTAAACGACCCAAAGGTCTTTAAATATGTTTGACAATATATATCTTACATACTAGATGTTAATATATAATTTACACGTTGATGAAGTTATACTTCCAATGAAGTAACTCCTGTCCTAAATTAAAGTTTTTAAATTAAGTCTTATGGTTTCGACGCTTAAGACATTTAATATTCTTGGAGTTGTCTAGTAATTGGACGGCCATTGGATTGACATGGTGCCTCTAGCCTTGTCTAGTGTTTGCGATCAAACTTTTAGATTTTGTCTGCTAGTGTAGGCAGCATTCAAAGTATCCGATTCATTTTTTTTTCTTTTGTGCTCTGATTTTCGATTGACTGTTTTCAAGCCTGCCCAATCTTTTGTTAATTTTTGTTAATGCTATCATCACGTCGGATAGCGATGGTACATTATTTTTCTGTTGAGTATGAGTGAATGTGTGGATCCTTGTTTGTTATTCGAAGAACTAGTCATATGTGTAAAATAAACAACTTGAGTGACTGGTTTTGTAGGTTTTTGTTGTATTCCTTGTACTGCTGTAATTTTTTTTGGATGGGCTTTTTTATAAGTGAAGCAATTTTACATCCTTTGCAATTTGAAGTGTTGTCTTCGCTACATTTCATACACTTTGGTGTTTTATAACAGTAGTTTTGAGTGTAATCAAAAGTTTTGCAATTTTTGCTTTGTGGCACTTCCATATTATGGAGGTTCCATTATTATTTTGTGATAGCACAAATTTTCAAGATCATAGATGTCTTTGTTGATTGCTTGTGGCTCTAAATTCACGAAGAATAGTGGAAGCCTCACAATAGTAAAATCATTACTTTCTTAGTTAGAGTCAACTTTTTTTTTTAATTTGATTATTCCTAACATTATGTTACAAAATGTCTTAGTTTGGATAATTCATATTTTATGTCACAAAGGTCGGTTTCCAGGTATAATGACACGAATTGCCACTAGAATATTTTTTTCTATTTTAAGTTGGTATTTGTGGTACTCAATTTTTTGTACTTCCAATATATTTATAGTTTGTCAAAATGGCGTTCGTCGCCTGTAAGTATTTTAATTTCACCATTATCCAAGGTTTTTCATTGTTGCTCGTGTCCCTCAGCTTCTTTGAGTTTTAGATTATTCATTAATTTTTTAAAATCATTTACACCAAATACATTATAAGAGGTGGTTTGTGTATTTTTGTAGAAATTATTCTTTTATCACTTTGATAGGTTTTTTAGGACATAAAATTTCTTTAAAGCTCCCATGGTCATTTCAGAAATTTAAAGTTGTAATTTCTCATTGCTCGATTTAAATTTTGCTGTCATTTGTTTTAAGGTTGCATTGTCATTTTGTATTTGTGTCCAAAAACTAGCATCAACTGTTAAATTTTGCAGCTAGTTTGCACCAACGAACATATTTTCATACATTGTAATTCGATCAGTTTGTGTGTGACCTACTTATAGTATTATTTGTTTATGAAAACTTACCATCAGTCCAAGAGGCCGTGGTTTGCATTGTAAATATTAATATAACAAAAGTAACTGAAATAGCACTATTTCGCGGACTGCAAGAGCAAAACATACGTATTGCTTGTTCGGTGTGCCAAACGCAACTGATATTATGTTGAACATTTATTTTATGTATCAAACTATCAAAATATGATTATTATTGTCATTATTACCTATTTATTAATTTAATACATTTACACCATACACTAATATATTTATATTTTTTCATAAATAGAAGGTCTAACAATTGACGAATTAAAAAAGTGGCCTGGTCCAATGAGTGGATTTACGTTTCATTGTTGGTTACGTTTAGATAATGTCAGTTTTCATCATTGTGCTAGTACATTTGGTCTAGCATCTTACAGAAGACAACTATTACAGTACGATATTATTTATTATTAAATTCATGCTTTAATTTTCTTTAAGCCAACTGATATAGTTCTTAAAATACTAATACGTATATATATTGTTTTAGTTTGTTAACCAATTCAAACACAGGATTAGACATTTTTATAGGATCAGATTGGACTCTAGTTGTTGGGATGAATACGAAAAAAGAATTTTTTACTGTAACTGCGCGAGATTTTAGATTTGTGGAAAACCGTTGGTATTGCATCAATGTTTGTTATAGTCCACCAAAGTAAGAATATAATATTTTGCATTATATGTAAACCCTATATTTGCATATGTTTTTATTTAAGGAGGCCTTTTGGACATAATCAAGTATCAATTTTTATTGATGGCGTACAAAACATTAGTACACCAGCCAAATTTACACCATTAATTGATGTAATATATAGTGCAGCTTAATATAACTATATTTTAATTGAATTAACCTTAACTAATTTTAAATTATTGTATGTATTTTTATGTAGCCATTTCAAAAATGTTCTATTGGAACTTTTCTTGCCCATGTGCCAAAATCAATTGATACTCAACCTCATGCGGATCGTGGAATTTTACCATCATTTATTACTCAAGTAAAGTTTTGTGAAGTCCTATTTTTTTTTTTTTTTTTTAAACTAATGTATTTTAATGTACATAACTAGTACAAATATTAACATTTTGTATAAAATGAATGCATTCATTTTATAATATAAAATTGTTATTTAGGTACCAAATTATTTACTTATGAGAGGATCAGGTTCCTTGGACCCATATGTGAAAGACTTTCCTCCTGGTATGCAAGATACTTTATATGGTCGTCCTATGTGTCTTAAGGGTCAATTAGGTCCAATTTGTTTGTTTCCTGAATATTTGTCAATGCAACAAATAAAATCTATTTATGATTTAGGTAAATTTAAACAACATAAAATAATTGGTTTTTATACAATTAATAACAATTATTTTAGGCCCGAATTATTCTTCACTTAGTACAATGGATGATTCGACGTGTGATATATTAGCACTGTTTAACAGATCGGTATTTTACTTTAGTCCTACAGCAGCGTCTGGCCGTGATACTGCTCTAGATTTAAGTCAAAAAAATAAAATAAATGCTCGCCTTACAGCATCTGTTTACAAATGTTCACCCATACAAGTACTTATTAAATCAATATGTTTCATTTAATAAAATAAAATAAAATAATATTATGTGTTTTAGGATGTAATCAATATGATAGGGGGTCTATATGTCTTGTTTCCAATACTGGAAAGTCAAGTTTTAAATGAAAATGAACATTTAGGTTTGTTATCATTGGATCATACAAACACAGAATTATCTGTAGACTTAGAAGATATGTCGTCACTTCGTTCATTTTCTTTGGGTATGCATTAAAACTTTAACTAACCTAACTAACAAATTAAATATATTTAAGGTATTGAAATACCTAACATTTTTTTTTTTTTACTATTGTTTAGACGAAAAACTTGAACTACATCCAATAGGCTTGTTATTGATTTTAATAAAAAATCTCATGAAAGGAAATAGTGTTGGCCAAGAACAACTTTTAAAAAAAAATGGCATACCAATTTTAGGGGAATTGCTTACAAAAGTAAACATTAAATAATATTTATTGTAAATATTATATTATTTAAATATATTTTCTACTGATATTTAGGTACCTTCTGATAAAATTGATTTACAAATGTTAGAAGCAATACAGTTATTTATGGAATCTTTACAAGAAATTTCTAATATTCAATTATTAAGGGCATTTTATCAGCACATACTCTTTAATTTTTCTATTTGGTCTAGATGTTCTTTTAATGTACAAATCGGTAATATTCTTTTGCATAACAATTAAATGACTTTTTATAATTGTATTTTTATTTTATTTTTTTTAGTTGTAGTAAAGATAATATATTTGTTGATAAAAAGTGATCGTAAATCATTTCGAAAACGATTTGGTGTACAATATTTTTTAGACACAATTAGAGTTTATTACACAACATGTGATGTATTATCAGTCAACCACATAACAATACTAAGAGCTTCATTGCTGGATGTTGTTCGATTTTATATTTTAAAAGAAGTTAATAATTCTGATGTAGATATAATTGTACGATATCTTATAACATGTAGATCTGAAACAATGGTAATTATTATTTATTTATTTTACAAAAATACGGTAACATTTACTATAATTTCCTTTTCAATAATAGTGAAATTAGTTTTTAAATAAAATTAATTGTAATGCAAATTTGAAATTAATTTTTTTATAGATTATTGAACTATTAGACATACTGATAAAAAATTTAGAAACTGAATCATGCAAAGATCAATTGTTTTTATTGTTGTTTGAGCCTCATACTGCTGATATTTTGTACTGTATTTTAATTGAAAAATCAATTAGTATGTTGGCAAAATATAAAGTTTTAAAGGTATTGTTTACATTTTTTAATTGAGACTCAAAAAAATTACAATAATTATCCGTTTTCAGATGTTGTCATTATTACTTCGAACAAAATATGTATATGAGCGGCAGAAGTGTAATTTACGATTACAAAACTCTAGTTGTGGTTTATACCCAGGTCTAATATCATTATTACCAGATTTTCAAAATTTATCAATGGAAGTAACATTAATAATGTTTGATCAAGTTCTATTAACAGGTATTTTAATTATTTGAAATAGAGCAGGATCTTACTAGCCCAATTTATAGTCTGATATATAACTTTATGTAATATTGTTGGTTTACATATATTTCAGTTCAACTAGAAAATATCTAAATAAACCTATTAGTTAAATAAATAAATAAATATCACAAATCACATCTATTTTCGATAAAAACTTTTATATAATATAAAACAAATAGAACTTAGTTGTTTTATAGTGTACATTTTATAAATGTTATATGTATGTATAATACATGTATTTTAAATTAAATGTGTTATACGTCCCTACCCTATTATAAACTATAATATATCTGACACCATACTGTCACTTTGGTGTCTGATTAGCGGGTCCTACATTTATGTATATTATTTCATGATTAAATTATTGTTTACATTTCTTATTATTTTAGATTCTATATGTACTTATCCAGCAATTCTATCAATTCTTCATCGTCTAGCATATGAAGATATTGATATAAAATTAGAAATTGCCCGAAAGTTATTAGCAATGATTTACATGAACCCCAATGCAGCTAAAGCATTTGCTAAACAATCTGGTTGGCAGGATTGTGTAACAAGACTTTTAGTACATCGGTTAGCAGAAGGAAAAACATCACATAACAAAGATCTAATGAGTTTTGAAGATCATGATGTTCAAAAAGTCCAAGCAAAAATATTAAAATGGAGTTCATATCCCAATATTTTAAAAGCTAAGCAATCATCTATGAAAAATTGGAACTCTATGTTTGAGTTTGAAGAAGAATTTTCTCATAATGTTATAAATAAGAGTTCAGGAACAGCTGTAAAACAATTTACAGACTCTACTAGTTTCTTTGAAAACGAAATTAAAGGTTAACAAATATTTTTCATATAATTATTTATTATTTATTTTTGTTATCAAAATATTATTTGGAATAAATATTAATCAGTATAAATAATTGTTTAGGTGTCGCTGGTTCTGTGTCGGCAGTTGTTGTAGACAATCTTCAGTATGCTACTGAAAATCTAAGTTCTGCTGTAAATACAGTTGGTTTAGTTGTCAGTGACAATATTCAAATGGCGTCTGATAATTTAGCAATCGCAATGAATACTGTTAGTGGTAATATTCATTCAGCTACTAGTAATTTATCATTAGCTGTCACATCTGCATATTCAATGTTTAAACAAAAAACAACAGAAATACAAGTAAAATTATTAAAGATTTAAATTATATAATATATTTAATCATTAATGAATTTATTGTATTTGTATATAAATTTGTTTAGGAAATTGGAGAAAATGCTAAAGAACGAATAAAGAAGTATACCATGTATCCACCTCAGTCTGATAGAAATGTTATTGATGAGGACAAAGCTCAAATAATGACAAAACAATTATTGACAGAGCTGGGTCTTGATATAGATACATATAGTATCAGCAATAGGTACGTTTGGATTTATGTATTATTACTTGAATTAGTTTATATTTTCGTTTTTTAATTTAGATATTCATTGTATTCTAAATGTATACATTTAAATAAGATTATTATTGTTTATATAATACAATCAATTATATGTATGTCATATGTCTCATTTGTTCAACAATACACTAAATATATTATATTTATTTTAGATCTATGAGTAGTAGTCTTGAAGATATTTCATCAATAAAATCTTCTATTGCACCAGATAATCGTTCAATTAGTTCAGGAATAGCCATGTCTGACAATGCATCTACAGTTTGTGAAGATGTTGATAGTAGTGATCAGAATGATTTTGATAATATTAAGTAAATTTTATTTAATTATAATCTTATATGTTTATTCAGTTCTAACTTTTATCATATCTTAGTAGTATTTAAAATTTGATTAATAAATTATTTTAAAATTCATATTATATTTTATATTATTTTAGTCCGTGGCAAGAATTTAATGATGGCAAAACTGAAAATAAAGAAAAAGATTTGTGTTCTTTAGTGGAAAATATTCTGTTTGTTATTATGTGGAGAGGAGTTAATATTCACAATAAAAACTGTTGGAAGGTAATAATAAGCTTATGTATACAAATCCAATAAGTAATAATAATGTTTACAAGAAAGTATTATAATTAATTTACTATTTTTAGGAACGTGGTCAAGTTATGGCTTGCATAAATATGTTGAGTTTAAATAATATGTTATATTGTTCTCATTTAGAACTTAAACTACATATTTTAGAAAAAGCTGTCGAAGCTGTATTAAGTGATCTTCATGATGCTGGGTCAACTGTCGAATGTGACTATGCTAAAATGGAAAACATCGGCCAGTTAATAGGTTTGGTGTATGATTTAGTTGTATTGGATCCAAGTCCAAATTTTGATAAAAAATGTTCAGTAAAATTGCTTGATGAATGCATAAAACTAATTGAACAATTATCTATATTTGGAGATAATCAAGAACTGTACAATAAAGATATTGCAATGAAAACTTTTGGTACAAATTTTATTATGATTTAAAATGTTATAATTTTAATGAGAGTAAATTATTTATGTACTTTTAATTTTATTTAAAGGACTCTTGTTGAGCTGCTCTTCAAGCCCCAATATGGAAATTTGTGCAATGGCAACAGTTAAGTTGCACACTATATTACAAACAAGTAATAATTTTGTTGTAGAAGTAGAATGCTATTTATTACGTTCAGCAAACAGTATTTTACAAAAAGCTCTTAAAGGTATGTGCAATTTGTATTAAAAAATTAAGTTTATTAAAAATTAAACATGTTTTAGATGATAATATGGAGCGTTATTCTTTTATTTTACCATTGGTAAAAACACTTATTACCAAATTGTCTGAACCACTTAATATTTCTAATTCTGAACTTCCAAATTTGACAGAAGTTCTATATAGTGGCAATTTTTATGATGGATTTTTACCTTATTGTGCTACAGAAGAATGGACTGTTTTTATTGAAACTAAGGTAAGAATATATTTTTCAGAAAAAGTGCATATAATATAATTACTGGTGGTTAATATGTTTAACTATTTTATCAATAGATTCATTTTTGTATTTTTATAATTATATTTATTGAGTTATATAATAATAACATTTAGTATTAATATGAAAACATTAAGCAAGGTATGATTAATCTTGTTTTTACCAATATACTTGGATGTATTAATAAATCAAGTATGGTTTTTTGTATTTATTATAATAATAAAACTTAAATAAAATATTCAATCAAATAATAAACTTAAACAATAGTAAAAAAAACACAAATTTTATATTTACATTTAAAAAGTGTGTTTTTATCACAATCTCTACCTTATATTACAATAGTGCTTTTAAATTTTTAAGGTGATAAACAGTTTAAAAAACAAATTCGTAAATAATTTTACCCTTGTTTTTTTTTTTTTAAAAAAGGTACATTTACAATATGTGTAATTATATATAATATTTTTTATACATATACATTATAAATCTATTCTTAATATTTAATTTAAATGACTCGCCATTAATTATTGGCAAAAATAGGTGGATATTTGATAACATTTGAGATAATGGTATTATATTTATACCATACTATCATCTTTAGTACTGGAGCTCGAGAACTGACAAGATGATTTTGCATTTAAATAATTTTAAATTTATAAATAAAAAATATAACATTAGGTATACACATATTATATATATTTATTATCTTAGGTTTTCTGTGATTTTCCATTGATTGTCGGAGTAAGTATGTTTTGAATTTTTCCCAGAATAAGATTCACTGTTTTTATGATTAATTGGAAGATTTTCAGTTAATGAAGTAAGACTATCATTAACTAGAGATGGAGATTCTTCGTAATTGAAACTATATGTCTTTGTGGGTGCTTGAAAACCTGTGTCTGGCTTTTGTGTACTTTTAGCTATATATTTCAAATATGCATTTAGTTTGTCATTTACAATTACTTTTTTCCCTTTTGATTTTTCATCTAAATTTAAAGACGATGCACTATCAGTATTTTCTGAAGATTCTTTATTACGTCTTTCTAATGTATTGGATGGCGTTGTCTGTGTATCTGTAGGACTCTGAGTGTTGTATTGGGATCGTACCACATGGTATGAGTCTGCTGATGATTGGCCTAAATCTTGATTATTTGTAAGTTCGCCATATGAATTTACTATTGGTAATTGCGAATTCGATTCTGGTAATGAAATAGAATTTGATATACTGCTGTAAGAGCCTTGGATTTCTCCATTGCCTTTAGGAGAACCATATGTAATTGATGGTAAGTTATATGTAATTGAAGGTGTTGGTGCACTAAACTGAGTGTGGGAATTAAAACCACCTATATTATATGAGTCTGAATTGACGCCTCCTCCAAAATTATTATGAGAAGAACCAAATGAACTATATGAGCCTGACGTGGGGGCTCCGTAAGACGTTGAAGGTGCACCATATGAAGATGATGGTCCACTTGAAGGTGCACCATATGAAGATGACGGTACATTCGAAGGTGCGCCATATGCTGACGATGGACCACTGGAAGGCGCACCATAAGATGTTGATGGGCCACCGGATGGTGCACCATATGATGATGATGGTACATTCAATGGTGCGCCGTACGATGATGATGGGCCACTGGAAGGTGCACCGTATGAATTTGAAGGGATAGTATGTGAAATTGAAGGGCTTATTGAGATTGAATGACTAGAAGGGGGTGCATAACTATTTGTTGGTACTCCATACGATGTTGCTGGTGGTGAAGGCACCCCATATGACGGTGAAGGTTTTGATGGTGCACCGTATGATGACGAAGGTTGTGATGGTGCACCGTATGATGACGATGGTTGTGATGGTGCACCGTATGACGACGATGGCTGTGATGGTGCACCGTATGATGACGACGGTTGTGATGGTGCACCGTATGATGACGACGGTTGTGATGGTGCACCGTATGAAGACGACGGTTGTGATGGTGCACCGTATGAAGACGACGGTTGTGATGGTGCACCGTATGACGACGACGGTTGTGATGGTGCACCGTATGACGACGATGGTTGTGATGGTGCACCGTATGACGACGACGGTTGTGATGGTGCACCGTATGACGACGATGGCTGTGATGGTGCACCGTAAGAAGAAGATGGTGACGGAGCATCATACGTTAAAGAAGGGAACGATTTTAATGAAGATGGGCCATATGAAGGAGATTGACTTTGTGAAGGTGCCCCATATGAGGTTGATGGCGGCGCTCCATATGAAGCTGATGGCGGAGCACCGTAAGAAGATGAAGGTGGAGCTCCGTACGAAGAAGATGGTGGAGTACCGTAAGACGACGAAGGTGGAGCTCCGTATGAAGTTGATGGTGATACTCCGTGGGAGGATAGTGCAGGTGCTCCATATGAAGATGACGGGGCACCGTATGAAGATGACGGGGCACCGTATGAAGATGACGGGGCACCGTATGAAGATGACGGGGCACCGTATGAAGATGACGGGGCACCGTATGAAGATGACGGGGCACCGTATGAAGATGATGGGGCACCGTATGAAGATGATGGGGCGTTGTATGAAAAAGATGGGGCACCGTATGAAGATGATGGAACACCGTAAGAAGGTGATGGTGGAGCTCCATATGAATTAGAAGGCTTAAATCCCCCCCCGGATGGTGGTCCATAAACTGATTTTGGCGGCCCATAAGATGTGTTTGGTTTTGATGGAGGGCCATATACTGGTTTTGGAGGTCCATACTTTTGTGTTGGCGGTGGGCCATATACGGGTTTTGGAGGTCCATAATTAGGTTTTGGTGGTGGGCCATATTTTGGCTTTGGCGGTGGTCCATATTTAGGTTTTGGTGGTGGACCATAAACTGGTTTAGGTCGTCCACTAGATTTTGGCGGCCCATAAACAGGTCTCGGCTTTTGAGGGGGCCCATATTTTGAAGGAGGTTCTCGTCGTATTCTAACAAGTGATTCATTTTCAGCGCCTACTATATCGTAGAAACTTATCAAAGTAGTGAGTAGAAATATCTGCAACAAAAATTGAAATTCAATACTTATAGAAAATTTGCGGTTTTGAATATTATTAAAAATGTTAAATATTTCGATTGAAGTGAAAGTATTGCAACAAATGGTATTTAAGTATAAATATTTTCCGTCAAGGAAACTCGAGTAATAATGATAAATGCAGATGACATTTACAGAAAATAGATAAACAATTGTTTTTAATTAAATGTTTTGGTCCCATAAAAAGAATAATTAATTGTATTATTATAACAATAATGATAATATAATTTACAGTATAGTTTAATTTTTCACCTATTAAAATGTTAATAACTAATAAATAATGAACAAATATATGATTGCATGTTGATATACAGTATTTGAAACATTTTAGATTTCAATACCATATATGTTTTGCGTTTTTTATTTTCGTAAATCGTAATGTTTCATAATCTAGTTAAACGTCTATTTGCATAGATAATAATAATAATAAAAAAACACCTAATAGTGTATTTTTTGTCTGTTTCCCATTTATATAATAACAATTTAATCTACTATAAAAATTATTTATTAACTGGACATTTATTCTAGTCTCGTCGATATCGACTACACCTCTAGTTTCACTACGTGTAATTTAAGATATTATTTTTAGAATTTTTTTACTAATGGAAAATTCGAAAAATTACATTTTTTCTAAATACCACACGTGATCTATTTCTTGTAGTCTATTTAGGTATATCGCCACATGGTAATTGTGTACACTTACTGCTGAAATGTATTATCCAGGTAAAACCGCATAATTATAAAATTAAGAACTTTGTATGTCCGTCAAAATTAAAAAAAAATACAATTGTAACCTAGACATGAATATTTCGAGAAAATAAACCCATCATAGTAAAAACGCTGTAAAATTAATAGTTCGCTTGTCCCATTAGTACCAAACATGTTTTTTTTATTAGATACCTATTTGAATCTATATCCTGTCCTCTATGTTCGTTAATAGGTAATAACCTCTACATACTTTCCACTGTGGGTGGGCAACTGTTGTAGGTAGAATGTTGAGAAGGTAGGATAATATATACGTGTATTTGTGATACACAAATCATTGCAGCGATAAATCATTGCAAACGAAAAACAATTTTAAGCGAAGTCGGTTAAACACGTTTTGATAAATTTATATAGAATTAATTATATTAATTTGTAATTATAAAATAAATTACAATAGTTTGTGTTTTTAACATAAATTTAAACTTAAACCTCTGATAAAAATAAATATAGCAAATCGCCCTGCAGGAACTAAAAATAAAAAAATTGAATTTTATTTAATATCAGTGTTTACCTAATATGTTTCGATAAGTTTATTTGTTTATAATTAAGCGATTATAAAAATATTTCCCTAATTGTACATATGAAATATCTATACCTTTTAAAATAATGTTTGTAACTACTTCTCTTAAAACATGCTCTCCATTTAATTTCGCTAAGTATAGAGGTATTTTAATTTTTTTTTTTGTTGTATAGCTAACTATATAAAATTCCGTACAAGGTGCGCGAAAAGGATGGGGTTATATGGAAGTAATCGTTACTATATATTAACAATTATTGTTACGTCGAAATTATATATTATTAAAATGTGTGATATTCTATGTATTTTTTTTTTAGAGTTCCCTAAATATACTCTTTTATAGAGTATTTAGTTATTCATTCTAAATATATGTTAACGTTATATTTCATATGAAAGTAGAATAATGAGATCGGGGCATCGTTATGAGTTACAGCACACTGCAGATAGGTAGATATACCGGATGTTCAAGACAACATTTCTGACCACGGGTTCTAGTTGATGCTGTACTGACCTTCATCCACTGGCACCGATTCCGCGACCTATGTTTTATGACCCCTTAATTTTTTTTTCTTTCTAATAGAATTACGAAAAGTAATCATTGGTGGGTTTGGATGTTAATAATTTAAAAATTAAATTTACATTTAAAATATAGTAATGCTTTCTAAATTTTTAATTTATAATATTAAAAAAAAAAAATAAATATATTTATTACAAAGTTTGATGTTGTTTTTAAACAGTATAATTAATCAATATGATTAATATAATCACGAGAAATAACTTTAGGTGTTTATAGTTATACGCAGACAATAATTAATTAATTAGGACGTCTATGGTTAAATCTAATGTAGATCATTTAAATTAACATTGATTTCGACTTTTATTTTAGTGTACATTATTTTAATTGTCCAATAAGTATACGGTATGCCAAATTAAGCGAGACACGATATCATTGAATAATATATAAATAACTTATATTTAAAAAATACTCTACAGACGATATTAATTGACATGTATGAAAAACAGAGTCATACTTTCACTGAAATCATTGTTATTCATTTTTATAGAATAGTATTCATATACAGCGTTGACGGTCCGCCTATTCTATTATATTCTGCTGAATAAAACATTTTGGAGTTATAATATTTTAATACTCTTATCATCGTTCATATTATAAGAAAGTTAAAGAAAACGAATGTACAATTTTAGATTAACGGACTTATTAATTGTGATTCCTCGTGATTATTAATTATAAAACATTAGCAAACTAAAATTTGATATTATATTGGTAGGACAAACTATTTATAATTTCGTTATTTTTTAATAATAATACATATTTGAATTATCCACTGAAGGTGTTAATCAACCATCAAATGTATAATTTTCTATTATGACGTAAAACTGTTGTTTGAATACTGTTATAAAATGCGTAAGATTTATATTTTAAGGTTTAGTATAGGTTTTTTTTACTACCCAAAGTTATTAAGACTTATGAGAGGGATACTCAAAAATGTGTATTTGGCTCCACCTACATTATATTTTAAACAGGATACATAATATGGTACCTACGAGATGTAATATTTTATATTATGTTTCGTTTTTTAGAAAACAATAATATTAGACATTTTTTTGGTTAATTCATATTTTATTTACGTACATATTTTCTAAAATCTGATCCATTTTCAGGATCTTAGTTACAAAATTACGTGGGGATAGAATGATAATATGAATACATTTGTCGACTTTCGCAATAGTTTTTCTAAGCGTACGAACAAATTTTCTTTGGTATTATAAAAACTATAATCAATTTTTGTTCAAGTTATAGATACATTTTATTAAATGGACCCATATTATTATTTAATCGTTTAAATTTAGTTAATATTTATTTATTTTATAATGCCGTGTCACTGTAATGATTTTATTTTGTTCGTCAGCGTTACATTAGTCGAAAGTATCTTTCCAGTGACAGTCGTATGATTTTATGTAGGTTAAGTAAATCGATATTTTTTAAATTAAATATTACGTATTATTAATGAGTAATATGTTAGGAAATTATTAATAATACAAACTTCGAGAAAACCGTGAAAGTACGTACCCATAAGATACTAAATTATTCCCACGTCTATCTGTATGAAACCCGGGATCTTCTTTGTCGGAAGTGAAAATGAATGGTTTAGGTCATGTGATTTATGTGCTTTTATAATGTGGATTATTGTCATTTAATAGTTAACATGTCTTTTTTTATGGGTCTCTTCTCCATGTTAGGCATTTAAATTTTTTTTTTTTATTTGTATCTTAATTACTCCGGCCCGGTATTATTGTACATATTATATACAAAAATATAAATGAATTAATTAATGCAATTTCACTTTTACTTTATAAACGTACAATTTTTTTTTTAATTTTGTAATAACGTATTATTCATATTTTAAGTAATATTCCATAAAATAATCGTACCTAATTGTTACTGTAAGCCGAAACATGGTCATTGTTATTGATAAATTAATAATGTCTTAACATTTTATTTAGTTCTCCAAAAGTGTGATAAACACTCTTTTTACATTTCTTTGCGATAATGATAAGTATTACAGGTGTTAGTTGAGTTACGCCACACCAGTTAAAGAAAATATCCTAGTTTAGTATTTTGTGTATTTTGATATTTTCTCAATTATGATTTTCATTTAAACTTTTAAAATTCCAAGTAATATAGAAATTAGATATGAATTTCATAAAAAAATAATGTTTAAAGAAATGTATTTTCGTCATTATTATATTAGTTCAATGATTATTTTTCATTTACTTCCATGTGTGCCAGTGGAGTACATTACTGTACCCGGTGAACTTTTGATAACCGATTTTACATTTTGGTTTTGTTGATAAATATATACATACATATAACGATTATGTCTTATTTAGATAAGTACAGTTTAATTGATATCGTTCCACAAAAATAGTTTGTCACGTGTTACCGTCATCGTTCAAAAATAATCAAAATACAATCCTAATAATGTCAATGTTGTTTCCTGTAATTTTCCTGTTATTTACCCGACGTGGATTTTCATTACGAATCGAGAAATATTTTCGAGCCATTGCAGCGAACTAGTGTCAAACATCCGAATAATTAGGGGCTGGGTGATAACAAACTATCTTATAGCTTGTATTATATTTTAAGATATATCAAATTTAAAGTGTTGATTTTTTTGAAAACTTTAATGTATTTCAACATATTATTATAATGCCACAAAAAGTATCTCGTAATATTAAATAAGTACCGAACTAATCGTTAACGATTTAAAATCTAGAAAAGCAATAGCGATACTAATATTAAGTTGAATTTATTTTAGTTTCCTAGATTTAGGTTTTAAGTTAAGTGTGAGAACAATTCGGTATGTTTTTATTTAGATTAAAATGTTGAACAGGGAAATATAGTACATAGTTCTTAAATAACTTAATATGTAAACTTTATGTATTGGTAGGTTTTTATAAAGATGGTATTAAAAATGGTTTATTTTTTTAATATCCCAATGCAATGCCTGGGAAATTGTGAAAATTAATGTATGGAAGTGTTTCAATAACAGGTTTTACATTAAAAAATGTATATAAGAAAAAATATGATAATTTATTTTAATTTTTATTTGAAACTTAATTTTTTTTTTAATTTAAACTAACCTGACAATTTTTAATCAATAATTAATTGGAGATAATAATGATATAAAATGTAATATTTTAGAAATTGTGTTATTCTATTCTTTAAATTTTTTCTTATGTATAAATACAAATTTGGTTTTAATTCACTTTAGTTCTAAATACAAATACAACATATGGTGTGTAAAAAAATTATTTATTTTAAAGTATATTATATTTTACTTGTTTTATAATTTATCAATTTATCACTAGGTCATGTATTAAAATGTATTTCGTTTTTTCTAGTTACTTAATCATTAACTAAATATATATGTACTAACTACGTTTTATCTAAAATCATTTTAGTGCATATTTTAGGAACTGACCTACCGTTTTTAATGATATGATAAAATATTTTACGATTTTTAGAGCATAAATTCGTGTATATTTCATATGATTTTAAGACATCCTAATTAGGTCGTTAAGTATATTATATTTATATTTCAATGTGATATCATTTGATTTGTATGAATTCTTTCATATCCAGTATTAAAAAATAAAAAAAATTCATGTGTAGTTCGGTTTTTCGCTGGCCACATTAGAAAACACTCGGTGGAGTATATAATTAAATAGGTTCTACATACTACATAATAAACCGGCGTTATTAAGCAGGATATATTTTGATTTCTAAATAAAATTAGTAAGTATTTGGTTAGGATAGGTTATCATGATTAAAAATATTTAAAAAATAATTGTATCGATACTGTGCACGTCGATATAACCTAGGAAAACGTGAAGAACCTAACCTATATTTGTACATACATATGTATAATATTCAAGTGGTATATATCTGTCTTGTCACGCTATAGTGTCATCGTTTCTTTCGACGTAGACCTGGACATTTAGCCTTGTAAATCCTATTTAACGAATTATATTCGAAAACAATGTATACAATTTAAACATTGTTTTCGAAAATTTAATATTTATTTAAAATAATTGGTCCATCATATTTTGTTTTTATAAACGATGTTTTGTTGTTGCCCAATATACTGTTCTTCCAGGCATGCCTTGAAAAACAAAACTATGACAGTGTAGCGTGACAGAATAACAGACAAATGCACATACTCGCTACAATATTATATTTATACATTTATATAATTGTACTTTAGCTAACTAGACCGTTGATATTTTAAAAGTAATTGTTTTTGTCTCTGTGATACAAATTAGGTATACGATCGTGTGGCTTAGTTTGAACTTATACTACAAACAGGTTTTTGCGTCCTTAGTTTGTTATGACTATAGCAGACAATTATATGCCCTAAAAACCTATTAAATATGTATGCAAATTACCAAAATATGCTCTAAAAAAAAATTTAAAAAATTAAATAAATATTCTAAATAGGCTCTTAAAAAAATGTATAAAGTCTTTGAAATATGCTGTAAAAATTAACAAAATCCAAAAATATGCACTTAAAATGCAAAAGTTCTCTTTTGAATACAGAAACGTTAGGTTATGAAACAAATTTTGATATAAACTATAGTTATTTTTATGATCTACTAATAAAAATATGCAAATGCATTTAAATGTTAAGACTTTTATGAGGAAATTTTCGTACAATCACAACGATTGATTTCAGTTTATCTTTTTCTGTGTTAGTATAATTTTTTAACTCGTTCAGATGACTGTGTTACCAGTTTATTTAACGCACATGTCCAGCGTTTAACTGTATTCTAGTCTTACGATTTGTGTTTTGATTTTTTAGTATCAGTATTGAATTTTTGATTGGATATGTTTTTATATATTTTAATCTATGGGATATGTCATTTTATCATTTGAGATAAAATATTATTGATATTCTCTACTTTTGAATATTTTGATATTTTTTCAATTACTATCTTTGATTATTTTCGTGATAAACATTGGTGTTAATCAACACTGCAGTTTTACATATTAATATCCGAGTCATTTTAAATCGTCTAGTTTAATTTAATCGCATTCCTATATTTTACATGACCGTTGTGTCTGTCATGACTTTAGTCGATTCTATATAAAACATATTATTTAACAATTTTTTGATTTTATTTTTTTGGACCTCTTAGAAGTGACATTGTCTTTTATATATTGTTATTTATACTATTATTTCGTATACTATATACAATTTCTTATAGAAACCAGTATTTATTACGTGTTAATGTCATTTTACTTTTTATGGTTTTTTTTTTTTATTTATTTATTTTTTTTTTCTATGATTTATATTTATATTTGATAAAAACTGTAAAAGGTGAAGTTAATTTTTATAATAATGTAAAAATTATATAAACCGATAATTATTATTATTATATAATATAGTTATTAGTTAAAGTAGATAAATAATTCGTATTCCAATCATATTATTATAATCATTAAATAATAAATATTTCAATTATCAATCGATTGATTGAAAACTCTACATCATAATATCATCAAATCTACGACGAGTTGTTTTAATTTGACAAATACACTTTGAACTTTATTAATTTATACAAATCTAACCCAACATATTTTTAAATCAGAACTCATAATTTCTATATCAATATACATTTATAGAAATATATTACGTTCCATTTATACTTAGTTGGGTGTAAACCTATTAATGTTTGCTCTATTACTGTAATGCTCAATTATTGTTATCTTCATTTTTATATACACAATGTGTAAATATTTACCTAAAAACCGCCGATATATTTACGTTTTTATTTCATAGGCTCAATCAATAAATATGATTTTACGTTTTAATTTATGTATATATATATATAAAAAAAAGACAACAACAATAATTTATTAATTATTACTCCACAACGAGTAAAATCTCATTAATATTACAGAGATCAACGATCAATAAATTGTAATTTGCTATTACCATTGATTATTATAAAATACCTATAGGTACATAGTATTATAAATGGGGTAGATATGTATGTATGTAATCAATGCTAATATAAGCCGATGAATATAAATCTTAATCATAAACGTATTATTGAATTTGGTTAGTCAAACCAAATACAAATTTAAATTACGTTTAAAACCGAACTACGCATTCCAGGGACAATACATGTAGGCTGTTTATTTGTATGCTGTGGTTTTTTCGAAAATTAAAAAAATAAATATATATATATAAGTATATTAAAATTAATTATATAGGCGATAATAATAAATAATTTACGTTTATATTTCCGTAAAATATGTGCCTATATATCAAGTCGATTGTTGGTTTTATATTTAATAATTAATTTTACTTACTGTTTGAGCAATGCGTCCAGTCGTCATCATCGTAGCGTTGTTTTAATCCACGTGTAGTTAGTAAATATTGTTAAAACTAACCAAGACTACACCAATTTATATAAACGATAAATAAAAAAACAATAACCGCGCACAAAAATGTTTAAAAAAACTCAACAACAATAAAATAGTTAATAATACTTTTTAACAAACACTGAGCAAACTAGACACGATAGTTGATGTTGCGGCGTCCTAGAGTCCACTACTGGTTCAGAGCCTTCAATGAACGTCTTCTTCTCTCGCTAACATTCTATAGCACCCGGAACTTACTTTCCCACTTACACTCTATAAAATACGCACACTGCGCATAATTCCATAAACCCACTGAACATTTATTTTTTTCTTATTTTTTTTTTTTCTTAATTGATATGTAGCTGACCGTGAATAATACGCGGTTCCTTAGTCCATTACCTGGTCCATGAAACTTTCATCATATCAAAAGAAAGCCACGGTATTATTGAGTCACGTTAATTAAGATTGTTTCGATGGTGACTCACTGTGAAGCAGTGATGATGGACCCGTTTCTAGCACGAAAATCGTCTAAAATAATAATAATTCCTGGCTACGTGTTTTCACTTACAATTATATAATATATGTTTCTGTTTGGGACGTTTTGCCGTACATTTTTATACGGATTGTTATGTTTAATTTCAATAATAATCCTATTAGTTTTACGACGAACGTGTTGGTCTAATATTATATACATCGTTTTGCACGGTTTTGGGTGTTATAACGCGTTATTGGTTTCAAAATAGGCATTGAAGAATAAAAAAAAAAATCCCGTGTTTATTACATTGAGAATCTAGCGAATCACGTATCGTATTGTTAAACGCGATTTATTACGAGATATTTTTTTCAAATTAGTTGAAATAATTACCGTTTTTTGACATTGTTAAGTCGAGTGTTTAAACAATATAGATAACAGGATATAGATTCAAACAGGTATCTAATAAAAAAAAAAAACGTGTTTGATACTGATGAGGCAAGCGAGTTATTAATTTTAGAACTTATTTACTATGATGGGTTTATTTTCTTGAGATATTTATGCCTAGGTTACAATTGTAAATTTTTTAATTTTGACGTATTTACAGAGTTATTAATTTTATAATTATGCGGTTGTTCCTAGATAATATATGTTAGTATACACAATTTCAAAAATAGCAATACACCACTGTCCTGTGTGGAGGGCACCGTAGAAACAGTTTTCGGATATTGTTTAAGACGTAATAAATTGAGGTTTTTTTTTTTTACTAATTGTTTGTATTGATTCATTTATTTGTTTGAATTTGAAATATTAAGTTTTTATTATTATATTATGTGGGGTTAGTTATATGTGTTTTTTTTCTTCTTCTGTGACATACATTTTTCAAAATATATTAATATTAGTCCTTTCAAGACGTGAACAAATACAATACTTTTAACTTTAATATTAGTTTATGCAGTGGTAGTTAATGTAGAGAGTTGTCTTATGGGGGGGGAGGGTGAACTCTTTTCCTCTGTAAATTGTAATAACTAATACAATAATATAAATAAAAAATAAAAAAATCAACTATCTAAAAACTTATGGTTATATATTAATTTGTAATTTTTCAAACCGTCCCCTCCCCGAAATTTTTTTTGACGTTCGTTCCTGAGTTTATATGTTTATCATCTTTAAGAATTGTGGTATAATGTACACCTTGTAAAACATTTAAATAACATTAATAATTAGATCATTAATTACCGAAGTAATTTGGATTCTTATAATTAGTGAATATGATGATATATAATATGTCAAGTTAGCGTTCTTATGATTTAACTAAATGTTTAGACAGTATGTAATAAATGTCTATTACGAGTCAGGCTAATGGAAAGTTAAAAATGATATATATATATATATATATATATATATTTTTTAAATTTACGTTTTTTATAATGAACAGTTATAATATTTATACTAATAAATGATTAATAAACTTAATTAAATACTAATTTAAACTAATTTATTTGTAAATTTTAATTTTAGATAGATTATCTTTATAGTTTGTATATTAATTATGATTTTAAAATAATTAATCCTTATAATTGTTATATTAATTACAAAAATAAAAGAAAGTGATGTATATGATGTTTAATTGTATATTATAGCCTAAGTGTTCAACCTTTTGTAGTTCGTGGGTCAATTAATTTAAACTGCGGGCTACAGAAATTAAATAATCGTAACTGGAATCTTATTTTTATTTAGTTTTTGCTCATAAGTCTTCTTAAAAATGTATATATATATATATATATATATATACATAAAAAAAAAAAGAATTGTTTTTCTGAAGCAAGTAACCAATTATAGGTACTTGCATACCTCAAAGGTGAAAAAAAAATCTTTGTGGGCTACGGGTCAGACCAGTTGGTTGTCGGTAATAATGGCAATGGAAAAAATATTCATATACCAAAATGGCTTGAGGAAAATATTTATAGTTGTACAAAATCTTTTTATTTTTATAAAATTTGTAATTACTTTTTTCCCCAATAATATATATAATCTGTATTATTACTGGCATTAAAAATTCGTAATATAAATGTAGCCATGTAGTTAGGTAACTAACGAAAAATATATGCACAAAAAATTACAAATATGAAAATCAGTTTAAAAAAATTAAAAATTGATATCATAATAAAATGTACATTTTCTTTTTAAATAACTATAAATACTCGTTTACATAATATTATAAATCTGTTTCCTACTTATATATTTCATGACGTATTCCAGAGATTTTTCTCGGGGGAGCTTGTTTTTTTATAAATACAGTTCCAATACCCCAGAACCAGCCTTTCTTTAAATTAAAACTATTATTTCCCAAATATTTCGTTGAGGGGGGAGGTAGTTTATTCGGTGTAACATTAATAGTTGTAATTTTATTGCGTTTAACATCATAATAAATAAATTTAAAAAAAAAAGATATATTACAGCAGATGCAGTTCAGCTCCCGGTGTTTTTGACAACCTTCGGATTTTAACCTGCAGCATTTCCACTCTACTAATTACGATATCGCAACCCTTTTTACCGAGCAATTCAAATTATTAACGGTATTATTAAATATGTCTACAATAAGACTTAAGTCTTCGATTATTGAAAAATCGTTTTGTAACATTGTATTCGAATTTTATTATGAGATAATACAATTTATCCTGATTATTACTTTGAATAATTTAAATTTAGCATGACTAATAATAAAATTGAGTATACAATATAATACAGATTGTAACAATATTCACTCAATGTTACTACTTTGTATATTATTTAAATTAATAACGAAATTATATAATTTAATTACAATTGTATAGAGTATCTCTCATCTACTGGTTTATAATTAATACGTCATAATACATGAATTTGATTTGTATTGCACAATGCATTTTATTCGTACTTTAATCACGCGTAAAGAGATAATAAATCCAAATCTTGTTTTAGGATTGCGGATTGAGTCAGCTAACTTAACATACCATATTTTATTTCCAATGATTATTCACCAGATGAGTGAAGTGAAACGTGTACCCAGTTTTGTAACCTATACGAGTTTATAGGATATTATTCATACTCATTATAATTTATTTATTTATCTAGGTTTTGTTTTTTTATTTTATGAATTATAAATCAAAATTATAGAAAATACATTTATTTGCAGGACACGTAATAAATAAAACATTATTTTCATATACGATAATGTAAATACTTACTTACTTATTTTAATTACGTTACATGGAAATGAATAAACACGTTTGTACAGTTATTCGAAAACTGAGGACCGATTTTCATCGTAATACATTTTTTTTCTTTTACATTATACAAGATTATGTCTTGAGTGTGAGGAGAACCTACCGATTTTACAATCACGTGTATTATTATTTTTTTTTTTAACATTGAGAAGTTTTTTCGGCATTGTCAGTGTGTAACAGTATTATTATGCGTAGACAGTTAGAAACGATATTTAGATTATTTTTTTTCTAAATATCATATTGTCTACTATTGCTATTTTAAAGAACAATTAATTTATGTAATATAATAGAATATATGTATATTAAAAAAAATTATTTAAATAATAATTTTCATAGTTTTTAAAAGAATATGCGTATAAAACCTAACTAAAACGACTTTAATAAAGACGGTGGTTATACACATTACACATGTGATATATTTATTTCGTTGATATATTATAACGCTCTCTTCTGTGTTCCATATGAGCGTAATATTTTCATACATATTTTCAATACGAATATTGTTCCGAATACCATTGTCCGATCGTTGTTTTTCCATACGAATATAATATTCTTCTTTATAGGAATGATATTCGTTTCGTTTATTCGAATCGCATTGTTCCGATGTAACATGTAATTCTAGCGAAAGTGTTCCAGTGCGTATACGGTATCATGCCATCGTCCAAACATTATGTGCCGTAATACGGCAAAGTCATCTTTGACGAATTTTCTATAGACAAAGAAGAAAAAAAAAAAAAACATATCTAGATACGTCAAATACGATCGTATTCGGAGTGGTCGAAATATTTTTTGCAAAACGTGGCATTTTAGCGTACTGCACAATCGGTTAGGGATTAGTCGGTACTTTACTACGACGGTAGCTTCGCGTAATATTAAACTAGACGATATTGAAATGCGATGGTTTCCTTTCACTGGCAAAAATACACCATTAGCAGTGGCGGCGGCGGCGGCGGCGTATAATCATAACAATAATATAACGATGTGTTTCTCACGGTGTCTGGGCACCATTATCGATGAAGGGGTCACGGGAGGTTTCAGAAAGTGAAATCATTATTGTTTTTTTTTCTTGGGACGGCACGACCCAAGTCCAATTTTTATTCGGGTGTAGCAAGTGGACACAAATTAATAGAAAGCCAGGCGCTATGATCACCCAAGTCTGAATCGTTCTCAAATCTAATAGAACAATCTCCGATGGTAATTTCCATCGTTATGGTTTTTGTTAATAAACTCAGTTAATGATAGTCTTTATTACTTAAACGATTGTATAATGGTCGTCTGCGAATGCAGTTTACGGCATTTGACTGAAAATTGTTAATCGAGAATTAGGTGAGCCTTTCTTGAAGAATGATAAATATACACGCGCGTACAGTTTCACCGGTCCCGAATTTAGTATTGTCTCCCATTCACCGACACCCTCGTTCTAGTGGAGAAATTCGCCGTTGTCGTAACTGACACGTTAAATAACTGCTTTACGTTTACCTTTGACCCCCGGAAGATGTGTTTTAAATTCAAATCACAATGGGCAATATTCATAAAACGTTGTCTTGTCACACCCGCAAAATGGAAAGTGCGACAGTCGCCAAATGATTGATGTTGTATTTATGACGAATTGGTATTTTTGTTTTCACGCAGGTGTCGGACCTTTGCAAGGATTATCGGCGGTCCATGAGCGCGGAAATTACCGAATCCATGAATACGTTTTGGGCAGAGTGCTACGAGTCCTACAAAAACGCCTTGGACACTAGGAGTAGACTTGTGGCCGAAAGTCGAAAAGCATTTCAGGTACTCTAACATTATAATATACACTAATATAGAATGTAGTATACACATTATAGGCACACCTTTTCTTTTAAAATTATTACTAATATTATTCGAGTGGGTTTGATTCATTATAAAAATCAGAACCTATTGTCGCTTATAGTTATATAATTTCCTAGTACCTGAATTTCTTTATAACTTTTTTGCAGTAGATTAATAAGTGACTTGTGTTTTTTGCTCTTAACTTTTTGAAGTCTACATAAAAAAAAATCGCAATTGTCGTTCACTTTCTATTTTCAAGTGTTAATCTAATTATACCTTATGATTATGGTTTCTATTCGGTTATTAATAAATATATAACATATCTTATCAATTAATTAGTGCGCGTGCCTATACATGTATTTTGTTGCGGTTGTTAAACTCGCTTTCCTTCGTAAACATCTGAAATTGCGTTTAATTGTTATGATAATTATTTAGACGTTAATTTTGGAGCCGTACAAAAATAAAAAACAAGAAGAAGAATCGAGAATATATCTAATGGAAAATCAGAAAAAAGCTCAAAGATTACTGGTCCGTGCTAAATGGAGGCAGATCAAAGGATACCTGTGCGGAGAAAGGGGACCATGGAAGTCAAGGTCAGTGTATACATTAATAGTTTTATTTTGTTAAGAAATTGAAACGTACCTTGCTTAAAAATTTTATACGAACCGCATTAAACCAAAATTAATAAGTTGAACACGATACGGGAGAGTAATAATGCGTGGTATTATATAGTTTCGTATTATGGTTGCGAGTCTTGTATTAATCTAATATTAACTACAAATACACCGTACTATAATACTATATCAAGTATTATCTAGTTTTTACATTTTTTGGTATCCGATCTTATTAGTGTCGGTAATTATTCTGCTCTATGGTTAAATGTAGATATTTTTTTTTATGTACATTCTAATTGTTATAACGATTTTTAAAAGTATTCATTTCATTTATTCATACGCTGGATGTATTTTTTAAATACTAATAAATATGTTTTTGGTTAATGAAAGAGTATTATCAGTTATCACGTGACGTAAAAATTGAATTATTTCAAATTAAGCTATATGGTTCTTAATATTATACTATCGTATTCAGACTTATCAATTAATGTATATTAATTTTAAATTTAGTGAAAACCTTTGTAGAATCAAATTTAGGTTTTAACAATATTATTTTACGACTATTACTAAATTAATTACTTGAATGATGTAATTATATGTGCAGTTTTTGTGACAATGTGTTTATTGTGTTCAGGGGGGGGGAACCGTTTTTACTAAACGATATTTAATTTGTTCAAAAATCTAATTGTAATGTTATAATTCGACTACATTCATTGATAACGCATTTCTTAATCAACGATCCAATCTTTAGTTGACATTTCAAAATTTGATAGCTGTATAATAGTTTTATCTATTTTTTTTTACCATGTAGATAATAAATAAAACATCTTCAGTGATTTCATTTGATAGTTTTCAAAATCTATGTCTTATAAACAAAAAGTCTAATTACATCTAAATAATGCTAATTAGGAATTGAAAAAATCGTATAAAACTTATCAAGTGAATAACAGTTTTTCAAAAAGGAAATTTTTTTGGGGGTTAAACTTAAAACGCAATTGCCTTTTTATTTGATTATTAGATAAGGTTGATTAATTACTTAATTAATTAATTACTCGTTCATTAATTACATGGCACAAAAGTTATGTTGATCTATGAGTATATATTATACTTAATTAATAACCATCAATAATTGTTTGTGTATCATATGTAGGTATTTTAATATTTGTCAGTTTGTTTTATTTTAAACAGAACAAAGACCTTAAATTGAGTTTTTTGAGTACACTATAATGTACTAGTAATAATACGATATTACAAAAAAAAAAAAAAAGATATTTTTCTGTAGGTATTTATATTTTTTTTTCTTCAAAATATATAACATATATTATAATTAATTCGTCCATGGTTTTTTTTTTTTTATAAATTAACATTTTTTAGCCAAGTATACACGTGTAATGTGTGTTAAATATTTTTTAATAACCAGTTTCGGGTTTGGTTTCTGGTGCAGCGAGCGTATTCTTTAACGGCTTTGAAGCCGAAGGCGCATACCTGACCGGTTCGACTTCAACGGCGTCTACTTTGATAGTTTCCACGTCGTCTGTCGATACCGATGGTACAAATACGGCCGGCTGTGCTTCTGATTTCTGTACGTACGCGTTGAATCCGTTGGTCGGGTCAGCTGTGTAGTCTACGGTTCTTCTGGTGCCGTCGGGTTCGATTAGACTGTATCTGCCTTTCACGACGTTGCCGTTTCGGGTTTCTTCTTGACTTTTGGAATCGCCAGTTATTTGATCTTGCACTTGGTATGCGAACGTGTACGATGGGTCCGCTACGGGCTGTAATTGCGCGGGTAAAACTTGAACGGCTCTGGCGACCGGTACGGTCGGGGTCCCGACAATTTTGGCGGGAACTACGGGTACGACTTCGGTCTGAGTGACGGGGACGACTTTGGTCGGAGCGGCGGCAACGAATCTGGCGGTCGGCGCTGCGTACGCTACCAGCGGGGCCGGTTGGTAATATTGTTGCAAATAAGTCCACGGGACGGGCCCGTGCGAGGTCAACGAGGACGTAACGTAAGTCGGTGCCGGTAAATAGACTTCGGCGGCGGAAACCATAGCGGCTATTAAAGGTAGAATGATGAACACCTGGAAATTATTGGTCATTGTTTATTATATTGCGTTCGGTTTGGAAAAAAAAAAAATAAATGAAATTATTATAAAAGCTAAAGAAAAGATTAGTAGGCAGACATGTTTTACTCGCCTTCATGATGATAATGTCGTTTGATTTGTGAGCCGAATACTTCTTATGACGGTATTGTTTGGAAGTGATTGATTGAGTTGTGATTGAATCTTCGTCGACGTCCGTTTATATATCATTTAAAAGGTCCTCGTACCCCACCATTCTTAAGGACATCCCGTACGTGTAGACAGATTTTATTCGTATCGACGAACACGATATTATAATTCTGGCACCGTGATTGGAATTAAATTATATTTATGTTTGTTTCAAATGACCATGATTCATCTTCGTTGTTTGAATTTTGCAACGAAATAGATCATTAAGGCAATTTTGTTTTCGAGCCAAATGTGCAAATAGAAATTGACCCTTTTATGTACTTGGGTAATAGTACCACCAACTTTTTGTCTTGGTTCCATTTACTTTATAGTCGTATATTAACAAATAATGAACAGGTATTAAATAATAATCATTTTATATTTATATATACATATATAAATATATATATATATATAAATATATATATATATATAAATATATATATATATATAAATATATATATATATTATTATACTTAAGAAAATTTATTGGACATTAATATATATATATATTTAAATAAATAATGAATTAATAAATTATCAATTTTTAATAATTTTTGGACAATAAACAATTATAATAATAAATGGGGAAATTTAAATTAATTGCATGCGATGTATTAATATTCGAACTATTTAGATCGCCAATGTTGAGCATTATCTAGATAGATAATTAATCATCTTTTATCTTATCTAGATAATTAAAAAATTATAACTATCTGACGAATACGTGAACACCTCATGAATACCTATGCATTTTGTAGGAACCTAGCAGTATTTTTATCTAGATAAATAGTGTTTTATCTTTTATCTTTATCTACATAATTTAGATTTTTAACTGTATCTAGATACGTTTTATTTTATCATTTTTTTATCGTTATCTAGATAAATTTTTAGTTATCTTTGCGCAACACTGTAGATCGCACACGCGAAGATTGCCAGCACGCGTTTATCGAGGACGTTGTTGTAGTTTTAATGTATACCTGATCGAGGCCTAGGCCGTGGATGATAAATTAATATTTTACTAGGCGCAGAGAAGTTAAAAAATATTACGGATTATTTTGTAGGCTCCTTGGGTAGAAGAATAATACTCGCCTATATCATTGAGAACAATATGTCATTGATATAAATATTAAGTAATTTTAGTTTACAGCAAATGAATATATCAATTTTCAAAATTTTACAATTTAATTTAAAATTTAAATAGAGCGTAACCCAAATGTCATTTGAATTTATAAAAAATCTTTCGGTATTTATTATATGCATGTTGTTTTAGATATGTCATAACAATGAAAATATATTTGTTAAATATTAGATAAATTAATTATACAATTATTTCTTAATTCTATTTAAGAAAATTATTTAATGTGACGAAGCAAAGTACTAACATATTTTATGAAAGTAATAGATTTTAATTATAAATTATAAATTGTTACACATTACGTACAGTTTTTAATTTTAATATTATGAAACTAATATATTTTTCGGAAAAAAAAAAACTTATATTTATTATGAAAGTGTTATTTCATTTTTTTGTTCAAACTAAAATTATTTCCAAAATGTATATTATTGGGTACTTAATTATTTTCGTATTTGTATTTATTTTTTTAATTAATCAGTATTACTTGTTCAAAATGAATACAATTCATTTTTGTCTTTTATTTCTAATAAATATTCATAGTTAAAATCATTTTCTATCTAAATAAATTAGTCATTGAAATCTTCAATCGCCTAAATAGGTAATTTATTAATGAATCGAATGCGAATTTGTTGTTTTTCAAGTAGACAACAAGTCTGGCACGAGTTTATATATTATAAACTAGTAGCCATAATACAATGTGTATTTATTGTATTTACAATTCATAACTGTGGTTTATAGTTTACATTTATTTATTTTTACGAATTAAAAAAAACAATCACGTAAAACCTTTTTTTTTAATATTCTATTTAATATCTGTTATTTTAGATTCTGAGCGGAACGATGTAGTTATTTAATTTGTGATGATTATGGCGTGTTTTCTTTTTTCTTTTTATTACCTCGGAAAACACTTTTGGGGACAGTAAATAGCGCGCTAAAAATGTTTTTTTTTTTTTTTTTTTTACAATAACTCTTTAAACAGGTAATTGAATACGGATTGTAAGTAATGTTCTTTAGATCGTTATTTGTTATTTTTTCACTTCCTAGTTCAAAGCTTGACAATTCTAAACAATACTGGACAATCGTGTGGGTAAAAAATCCAAAAAGTTAAATAATACAAATATTTAAATTGTATTTTGAATAAATTCGGCTCAGAAACGTTTTTCGAATTTATAATTATATCACGTTTTAATTAACACTAATAATTCGGTACTGAATAATTGACTTTTGCTTTATTTGTGCGGGTAACCCAAAACCAGAGACCCCTTTTTTAGGTTAGGTTTTAGTATTGTAGATGGTAAATCATATTTCAAAAAATTATTAAAATACATATTTTTATTAATTAGTGGCTTTTTATGAAATATATTAAAATACTTATGATATTATTGAATAATATTGTAAACATGTAATAATCCCCATATCATCATAATACATCTGTTATAATATATTATATTCAAGATACAAACTTATTTCTAGTGTTGAGCCGATATAATTTTTTTTCCAATATCCTATTTGATATTTGAAATAGTAAACCGATATTTCGCTATTAAACCCTATGATTTTAAACTCTTTTTACAAATTCCAGAGATGTTAATACAGGAAATGGACTTTTTCCCTCCACAAATATCGGGTAAATATAGTTTTAATAAAAACTCAATATCCGATATTCCGATATCCTCAATATTGACCGATAATTGTAACTTACGATATTTTATTTAAACAAATATTCAAAAAATGTTTAAACAAACGACTGTATACATGTGGGTATCAGTGTTGAGCAGATTGCATTAAAGGTGTGCCTATAAGTTTTAGCAAAATATATTAAAATAAGTATAGGTGTTGAGTAAAATAATAATAAATTAACCCAGTTTTGATTATGGGACTAACTGTACACATAATAATTATAATATTACAGTTATTGCTAATGCTCTAGTTATGTGCATCAATTTAATATATAAGTGGGTATTGGGTTTTTTGATTTAGGTGGGTATAAAAAATTCAAAGCATTTTCAATTTATTGTTAAATATATAATTATTATAAAAGTACATAACGAGTTATTATTTTATCGCACTAACATTATTTTTTGAAATGTGTATAATGATTTAGTTTGAAATATTTACACAGTCTGAGTTTACTATTGATGTACAAATATACTTGAAAATTATTACGTTAATTCTACTGAATGTAAAATCGATATTAAACTACTATTACATTTTTATTACCGGAAATATTCCACCACCTTCCTATTTTTATTCATCTGTCTGTTTCACTATGGTTTTGACGTTGTTAAATTTCCACTTTGATTGGCCGGTGTTGCCAAACTAGTCGTGTTTTTATAATGTTTTTTTAATTCCGTTTGTATCGTCGTTATGTCCGGCCTGACAATTATCGGTTTTATAGCTTTTGATGAATCTAATTTGTCGTCTTGGTCGGCTTTGTCTAGTTTTTGTTTGTGGACCACTGCGTGAAAACTCGCTTTTGGATCATCCGTGTATTGAAAAACTTTCTTACTTCTATTTGGTTTCTCTAAACTATTATAGCTTTCCGATATTATATTGCCATCATCTCTAAATTCAGGTTGGCGGTCCGAATCGCCAATATCGCCGTCAATTATTTTGTAGCCATAGCTGTACCGCAACGCCGGTTGACCCTCGACATGTTTTTCCGAATATATCGTTGTAGGCGGATAATACTTGTTGTATGTCGGTTGATTTGAATTTTGTGTATTTGAATATGTTGTTATTGGGCTATGCCGTGTGGTTGACCGATAATCGTGACTGGAAGAAGACGAATCATAATTTGATGATATTTGTCGATTTTCGTTGTTCGGTATAAAGTATTGTACCGGAGCTTGTACAGGATGGTTTATTAATGGTATTTTCCCTGTATTTATGACTACCGGTATTAATTGGTACTGTTCCACGGGAATTGGATAATGGAGTGCTTCGTATGAAATCCCAGACGAGGCCGGCAACAGTATGATGGGATTTAAAGATTCGGTGTTATGATGGTCGTGTGGTATTTGACAAGAATATTTCGCGAGTAACGAGAAGATGGAGAAGATTAAAAAATGCCAAGTCTGTTAAAAAAAAAAAAAAAAATAAATAATAATAATAATAATAATAAACATTTTCTTTGCGTTTTGAAATATAATTTAAATTAATCAATGTATTTTCTACTTATTCGGTATACTTTGTATTATGTATGGTATGATTTTATTGGAGTGAAACGGAATGCATATAACTAAATACACAATCGGTATATTACGTGAAAAGGGCAGGCAGGTACTATTTTAATGACGATTTTTATCTATGACGTCCTTGAAAACAATTTTACTGAAGTGTCGTTTGTGGTCGATTTAACAAAACGTAATTGATAAAAAATTATCAATTGGAAACGGCCAAACTTCTGATTTATGATAATAACATTGTATATTGAAATATCCTGCTCGATGTATTTTGTTGTTTTTTTTTTACACAATACTGGTGTATAAGAACAGACGTGAAATCGAGTAATTGCATATTTCGCCACTGTTTCTCGAGAATTGAATGCATAATTTAATCAAAAACAAGTCGCCAAATCCGCGTGTCTGGAATCTATTATTTGCACAGACAGTGTCGCGCTGTCGATTAATAATAAGTAGGCGTACTCGAGTTGACCTAACCATACGTGCGTTTTATATTGCATTTTTTAAAATAGTCGTTTATAAATATGTTTCGTTTTATTGTACCAGTTGTCGATTGATGTTCTAAAGATTCGTATATACAGTGGAGTTCAGTATAGTTTATCAACTTACTTGTGAATGTATTTCGTTATTTTTTTTATTCGCACGATAAACTGATATTGTCGTAAATTTGTCTGTATATATTTAAAATATATTTAATTTTCAGTTTATACCTTTATTATATATAACTAGTTGATAAATATCTCGTTTTTTTTTTTTTTTTTTTTTTACAATACCGCATAATCCGTAAACCCGGTACTCCAGCTACTGTATAGGGTCAATTGCATATTTTATTATTTCTGTCCTAATTGTTTGGGTAGATAATCATATTATGAATAACAAACTGTTGGCAATTGGGTAAAACGGTAAATATTGCCTGTGCAATTTAAATATTGGCGTGTTAGGTTTTGTGGCCGCTTCTTAATTATACAAATACACATTAATTTTTATTGAGTAGAAAAAAAAAAAAATGCAAATTTAAGTGCCATAAATCTCAAGACTGACTTTTTCTTATCGGAAATCGCAGTCTTCAGAAATTTCTAACGAGTAATTTATTAACAAACATTATATTATTAGGTATGACATATTATATTTACCGTAATAAATGAGATGTTCATAAACAGTCGTGTTTAAGAATATATTTTTGACGAATAATAAGTTTTTAAAGTTCTTTTTAACGAGAAATATTATTTTATTATGTACGCATTCGTGATGGAACTCTCTAAAAATTAAAAGTGGAACTCTCTAAAAATTAAAAATAAAACCGAGTTTTTTTTCAATTATTTTTAAATAATCACGAATTATTGCCGTATTGCTGGTTCTAAAATAAAGATTTGTTTGAAGTTAAAGTTACGAAATTTAAAACTATGTGTTTTATTTTTGTCTCGGATAACATTTTTTGAGTCAATAAATCCAAGAGGATCTTGCGTATTTCACAATAAAAAATAAAAATTTTTAATTTTAAGTTTAATTTACATCCAAGACCAAATTAATTAGCTATTGACATTATTTTTGAGTAAAATTAATATTTATATTTGAATATTTAAAAAAAAAAAAGATTTGAAACGTATTGAGGAATTTTCTGCTCAGGGGTAATAAAAAAAATGAACTGCCCAATTATACTAAAACAAAAATTTATTAGTTTAAAAAAAATTTCTTATAATTAATTATTTATCAGATTATCAATCTCGATCAGTTACCACTTATCAACTAACTTGAATATCGATAGTAGATTACATAAATACGATAATAATCTTATACAATTTGGTAAAAAATTACAAAATATTAAATTTAGGAAATAAATTAATGGAATTATGAGAATATTAAAACAGTAAAATTATTTCAAACAAATTAGCTGCCAGGGCAACAGTTCTGTTGTCCAACTCCCCTAAATACGGTCCCGTATTTACAATCATATATGCATGTTTTATAGTAAATTATTCTAACTGGGTTTAAATAATTTGTACGGCTCAAAATCATTTATATCTGTTGTTATAAATTGTTAAATATTATGTACAGTGAAATTCATTATATTATGGATTTTTAGATTTAATGATAATCCAAGATAACAATAACTATTATATCATAATGTTTGAGTATTCTAAACGAATATATTATGAATATGTTATAAATTATGATGTTAAAATATTTTTTAATACAAATTAAATTAATACTTGCTTGAATTAACCTCGCATAGAGAATCTTGTTTTGAATAAATTTATATTTATTTTTAAAATTGTACATGACAACAAAAACCCACCATTGCGCTTTTTGATACTTAATAACGTCCTCAAATTTATTTTAAATTATTACATAAATCGTAAAATGTAAATACATTTTTAAGTACTAGTCGGGAGGACTTATAATATACGTTATTATATTGCTCCTCAAATAAATTTCTCACCCAATATATTATCAACTATAAGGAAACTATTATTTTTAAGATCAATTAGAGTCTTTGTTTTTTTGTTTTTTTATACTCTTTTGACTACATATTGATTATTTTTAATTTTAATATTATAAATTATAATGGAATTTCAATAACTTTAATTTCGCTTTTTTTTGATTCGTACCGAATGTAGAATAAATATTTTTTATTTTATTGATATTGAGAATATAGTACATACATAGTATTTACTTTGATACTTAACATGGTCTGATATTGCGCGGAGAAAATATAACGGGCATGGTATTATTACCTATTTGGAATGGAATTTGTATAAAAAAATATAAAGTAAATGGTAGTAGAAAAAAAAAAAAAAGAGTAATTCATGAAACTATTTCCAGATTTAGCGTCGAGTGTGATATGGTTAGGTTTTATTCGAGCAGTATTATGAGGTTGTATAGACAATGTTTTTGCTGTTATTTTTTTATTTTTTTAAAGTATATTTTTAATTGAATAAATATCGTATAGAACTAATCGTATTTCCATTATCTTTGTATATATTTATACATATATATATATATATATAGTATACGTATTATAATTTATAACACCGCTTAACTGACTTCTACATACCTCAGTTATTGTTTATTTTAGTATAATTATATAAATAAATAAAAATAATAATCGCATATTATACTTGAGGAAAAAAACAGATTTTTATTCAATTATAAGGTCGAAATACGTCGATTATTTAAACCAAAATCAAATTAGTATTATAATTTTTTAAATGTATTATGAACCTTTATTATAGTATCGTTAATTTCTTTAATACAGTATAAATATTATTTATTCGTGTGGACAATTTTATTATCATAAATGTCTCGAACGATATATATAATGTCATATAAAACGTAAATTCGATAACGACGACCAAATAGCCGATTAGATTCTTTAATTTTAATTTTTAGATTTTTTACCAAGAGTGTCAATAAAAAAAAAAAAAACCAATCGATTGTAAAAGCGAAAAAATGAAAATAAATTAGGTATATTAAGGGTAATAATTAACTTACTAATGCTTCCATGATCCAAACGACTCTTGAGTATCTTGCTAGTAAAACATTGCTCCGGGAGCTATAAAACTAAACGTATTTACACGCGTGTGTATAACGTATGTATAATAGTATATTTAATGTGTATTTTATACTGGAGTTCGATACTGATATATTTTAGAATTGCCGAAAGTCCAATTATATATCTCCGATATATACTGTGTTACATACTTCGGAAGGGGTTTCCGTATCAAATTAGCAGAACGGTTCGTATCAAAAACAATATTATCGTTGACCGAAAAATGGTCAATATTTCGCCTATGTTATGATTATAATAATAATAAATGAATTAAAAAAATATAATATAATATTTTTTTTAAATACATAAATGAATATAATTGTTGATTGTTTTCGATAAAAAAAAAAATGAAAAAAAATAATAACCATTTAGGATTAAGGATAATACAACGAAACATATGATACAGTCTATACAATACAGGTATATTATAATATAGTTACGTTATAAACTATATATTTATTTATATCGAAAAATGAAAATATATTTCTCTTTTTACTTATATTTAAATTACATTAATTATTTTTACTAAATTAATTTAAAAATAATACAAATTCTTCTATTTTTGATTTATAAAATTAAAAATAAAACAGTTGGCAAGAAGTCAAGCTTACATTTATTTTTATTTTATGTTCATTAAGACCCCTATATTATAATGTTTTATTATTATTTTAATTAATCTATTATAATATTACCTACTAAATATCGAGTCATGATAAATAATAGGGCGTAAGCGACATTTTGACAATTGTTCAGAAACATAAACAAAATAAGTTTTAAAAATGTGATATTTTATGAATTTTAATGATTTTTTTTTAACTTCTTATATTTTGTTATGAAATAAGTTCAAGTAAATACATGTGTAACCATTTCCGCTTTGGACTGGCTGTCAACAAATTTAATTCATGGTGCCAAAACTGAGCCATTTTTCATGAAGTAGTCGCTTACACCTCTGTATCGTTGTTAAAGCTGATTTTTCTGAATTTTTGATATCAAAAGGTCATTTTGGGCAAAAGTGTCGTTTACGCACTTTTGCCTATTAAGTTTCGGTTTTGTATTGATTATTTTTGCTGACAAGGCGTTTAACATATGCAATATAAATTCACAATTAAACTCTAAATTGATTGTAGATAAAAACACACCTTATAAACCCGTGATACGATTTTACATGTTTGTGTGTAATGGGTTTGCCTATATTATTTTCAATGCAATATAGTATTGCGTTTATATCTTATTTTATTTGAAGACAATAACATACACGTATTACGTATTTAGAAATAATGATTTAAATAAACCGACAAGACATTGTGATAAAAGTACCAGCGATTCAGAGTTTATGAATATAATACGGTTTTTCTTATGTAAAAAAGGATTCATACAAAATACAGCTATTTTCAAAAGCTATTGCTCTATTCACGTACCGTTTTTCATTCGGTTAATTTCATGAATTATTTCCGATAGGAATATTACTAAACTGAAGTAAAATTAAACTGACTACGCAGTCGTTCAATCTGAGATCAAAAAAGTTCAGTCGGTTGACCTGTAGTACTGCTGGTCCAGTATATAATATCGACTGTTATGCCGGGTTTACAACAAGCCGACTAAACAACAACTTTTTGACTCCAGATAGCAGACAAAATGGAAACATTTTAGTGACGTAATCCATTTTGGCTACACAATATTCGCGTTTCTGGAGACATTTTTGTCATGTCAGCTCAAAAGCGGAAAATAGCGGGTTTAGTTTAGTTTCAGTTTCCGGCCACATTAGTCTATTTGGTATTTAACGGGCGTAGACGTGACATCCGAAAATTTATAATTGTGTATATTGTACAATTAAATCGTTATCTTGCGATCATTATCAGTGAACGATAACCAATAGATAATAAAATATTGGGTAGTAATTGCCTCCAATTTACGTTTTTAGTGTAAACGGAAAGATGATGTTTTATTATGTTTGTTTTTTTTGTTTTGTCGGTTTGGTGTAAACCTAGCAGTAGGTTGTGTTGCCACCTTTGTTTATTGCAGTATTGTTAAGTATTGTGCAGATAATTAAATACTTTTGAGTTAGGTGCATAAAAATCTTATGCACCTAACTAAAAAGTATCGTATGATACTATTAAAATTCTTCGAGTCCTTTTTTTTTCTTCAATTTTATTCAAAGTTATTTTTATTTGGCTTTATATAAACCACTTATTTATGTTATTTTAATTTTCGAAGTGGTCACTATGTTAGTAGTTCACTATGATATTCATCATATATACAAAATATAGACAAAGTACCTGTAAGCTGTATTCAATATTCTCCAACACACTACACTTAGACAAGGGTCATGACATTGAAAACCTCTTTCGGGTTCACGACGCGGGCCGTATAGGACTACAAGACTACTACGCATTACACACTATAATAATTTATTTACTTCACTTTTCAGTGATCTTACATTTTACATTTTTTATGCGGCTGTAAACAACTTTTTATCTAGAAATTGTATTGTTATGCCAAACGACGGATACCTTGTCTACGAGGGTGTACGAATATAGTTCTATGGATCGTTTTTCTATGGTTTGACATTTTTTTCCCCAGATCCGAATGCCGGTGATCAATAACCGAATTTCAATTTTGGATAACAATAATACACAGTTTTGCTGTAGCTATACACATAAAGATAGACGGTTCCAATGAAAGCGTTTATAGTATCCCTGGGTTAACTAAACGAAGTGGCACGGTAAAATCTATGAACAAATTAAAGCGAACTCCGTCCCCCTGCTAACCTGCGGGTATTGTGTGGGGAGGGCGCACAATTCGAGCACTGCTTGAATACGACAGTTTTTTATTTGAACTTTAGCAAAAGTAATTTTGTATTCATCATAATCGTCTGAACATATGTACTGTACAGGTCACTTAGTCCGGAAAAATGTGTTTAATATTAAACACATTAGTTATTATTTTTTGTTGCTTTACGTTTAAAAAACATTATTTTCCTCAGAGATTGTTTACGATAGCGATTGAAGATTTAATTTATGTACTTTTATTATTATTATTTATTACATATAATTTATAAGTAATAAATAAACTTCTACAAAAGCAATAAATAATCTATCGGCGTGTACAACATTAATATCATCTTTCCACTGTAAAATATCATGGTTTTCTACGTTTATCCTAAATTATATTTATGATTTTAATGAAATACAATTATTTAGGTTCTTACTACAGAAAAAAAAAAAACAAACATGATTTATCAATTTTTTTTTATTATTTTTTTATTACGTCTCAGTGTAATTTTATAGTGGATATATATATTTTTTTTTTAAAGAATTTTTGTCATTTTGATAATAATTATAAACAACTATTTTTAGTGAGTTTGATATTTACAAATAATTATACTTTCGTATCCTATCTTCACGAATTACCAATTTTTTTTATTTTTTTATTTATGGACTGTTATACGGAGATTCATATTATTTTTAAATTCTTAAATAGATAATAGAAAACAGACTAGTTAAATGTAATTTTATTATAATTATCGAATTGATCAGTTGTCGCTTTTAAAACCAAATTTATTAAATATATAAATGATATATCATACCAGAAGAAATATTTTAAACATGATGCATTTTGAGGATTTAAGGATAGTCCGATTAAAGAAATATATAATATATTTGTTAATAATATTTTTTATTTAGTATTTCGAACCTTAAATGTCAAAAATATATAAATAAATATCATGTCTGATAATAAATAATGATATATAAATTAATATAATAATAATAATAATAATAATAATATGCGTATAATTTACACGATTTTACTATACGCGTAGAAACGATATAATATAATCAAAAGGTAGAAATAAAATATAAACAGTATAATATGGGAAACGGAAGTTTTGTAATAAAAAATAAAAAAATCATATTATTTTTATTGGGATGTTGCGCGCCAGAGAAGAGATCTCAGTGATGGTAAACCGGGTACGTGTCGTCGTACGTCGGCGCGTACGCTTTGATCGCCGGGTAGACAGGAGCGTACGCATTGACGGCGGCCGGGTACACGGCCGGGGCTGGCGCGTACGCCTTGATTGGGTACACCGCTGCGGGGGCTGGCGCGTACGCCTTGACGAGCGGTTCCTTGGTGACGACCGCGTTGAACCCGTTGTGCGGGTCGGCGGTGTAGTCGACGGTTCTCTTAGTGCCGTCCGGGTCGACCAAGCTGTACGATCCGTGAACCACGTCGCCGTGACGGCTCTCGTGCTGGCTCTTGGAGTCACCGGTCAGATGGTCTTGCACGTCGTACGCGTACGAGTAAGACGGGTTCGGGTCGTAGTCGGCGTCGTACGACTTGGGCGCCACGGCGTACTTGACGTACGGGGCGGACGGGTAAAGGGCGGGCGCGTAAGGGGACGGCGCGTAGACGGGCGAGCCGCGAGCGACCGCTGCTAACACCGACGTTAATACTGCCAACTGAAAAATAACCGAAAAACAGACATTAGCATATTTTATAGAAGACGGTATGATTGCGAGTACTCGCGATTGGTACGTCAAAGAACGGACAAATAGCACGGGAAATGAATACGATACACGTATAAGTAGGAAACGCGTTGGGTGTGCCGAGTTTCGCTGTGAAACGGACGCGCTTTCGAATCCTATACACACTAGACTTACCCTGAATGCCATGACGGAGCGATGATGATACGTGTGTGGGGTCTGTTGTGGAGTCGTCGGTTGTATTTCGGTTGTTGTTGGTCTAGTGTCGGACTGGATTCGTGGGACTGATGCAGTTTTGGACGTCGGGTGCACTATTTATACGCAAAGATCGTGGACCTTCCGAGACCACTCCCCCGAAAATCTGGCGCGCAACGGGAGGTTCCCATAGCTCACGTGCCGTATAAAGGGCGGTGTATATATATATATATATAAATTATTATCTGTTATTACGTCGTACGTGTCATTGTTGTTGTTATAATAATAATAATAATATTGTATAATATAACGTAACGCACCGATGCTGGCGTGACAATAGGGGGAAATTATCGGCGGGCCCCTGGGGCTACGTGGTAAGACAGCAGTGTCGGCGCCGCCAGCACCGCGCCAGCTTCATTCAAGTTAACGATGAGTCGGAAAACGGGCGGGCGTTGGTGGATCCATACATGGCGACACGACGTGACCTCTCGCCAAGGTGCGCGTGTACGTCGACCGTGGCCTCCCGTCGCGATATCCCCGAGTCCCGTCCGGTTTTCCTCGCCGCGGTCAATTTTTCTAATCGCCTCGCGGATGACCGTCGCAAATTATTCTCCCAGACATGGGCGTCGGCACGTCAGTCAATTTTAGAGGACGTCCGGATCGATGAAAAGATGATCGCCATTGCCGGCGATACAAGTCGTTTTTTTTCTTTTTTTTTTTTTTTTGATAGTTTTCTTCATATTTTTCGTGACATCTTTTGTGCTCAACGTCATTGTGCGCAGAACGCAACACTGACGTTTTATAATAATATTATTATTAGTGGTAAACATTGGAATATGGGATTTGGATTTTTTTTTTTCAAAACCGATATTTTCGGAGAAGTTCAAATTTTGGCGAAAATCGTATAGATCGATGGCATTTCAATGCACAATCACGTAACCGAACATCGCTCAGAATCGTTTTTTGTCGGCAATGATTTGTTGTTTGTATTGGTATTAGACAAGTTTGTGCTATCCACTAGGACGAAACTCGACAGTTTTCTCGTTTTACACGTGACGTGCTCAAATAGCTCTTGACGATATAATATCAACAAAACACATTGTAGTTCGATCTTTATTCGTGTGATTTATGTACACAAACTCGACGTGCAGTTTGAGTTTATTTTCCGTAATTTTCGACTATTCATCGTTTCTTACACTATTGTAAATATATTATGTAACAGGTTTTTCATTTGAATTTCACGGATTTCCTTTTTTTTTTTTTTTCAAATAGCGACGCATGAAGAATTTGGTTTTGACGTGTGCTTTTTTTAAGAATAAAGAATAATTTTTTTCTATTAGTAAACAATTTTTCTACGATCGTCGTCATCGGGGTTAGTTACATTTTTCTAAGAAGTTACAAAGTTACAAAGTTCAATGAGCCGCATTGGTGTGAACAAACTTTTTTTTTCTAGTCTGATTTTATTAGGAATTGGTAGGTTATTTTTACTACGGATAGGTTATAGTAATATAATACAATATAAAAATGTTCGATGTTGATATCCTAAAGAACCGTGAAGTTTCACTTGCGGCTTCGGAGCCGCACGTTCCCGACACTCTTCTTTCTTGACTTTCCACCTACAACAGTGGCCCACTCACAAGTGGCAGTGTTGTACCTAGGATAGATATTTTCGGTATTTAACCGGCAATTATCAAGGAGTATATTTACCTACCCGAAACGTGTGTAAAGTTTCATTTCTTATCGGGACAAACTGTTTATTCTGGTATGAGAGGTAACACTTCAAATATTCAAAAAACATTTAATTGGGTAATAGACGAATTTCTAAATTACATATTTAAGAATATTTGGATAACCGCCACCAATTTTCCTAAGGTCGGACGAATTATTATTATTTATCGATTAATTTAATCTACAAGAAATTTAGAATTAAATTCAACTATCTTTTTATTAACACCAAGGATGATGAGGAGGAGGAGGAGTTCTGGTAGTAGTATTTTTTTTATTTAGACAGTGAATTCGAGAGGCCGATTTTTAAAATTCCTCGTACTTTTTTTTAATTATCGGGAAAACTCGACTAGAAATTACGAAACCACGGGAATATTTTACAAAAACTATATGGCGCGTAGATATTTGAAATATTGGACACAGGCTGACAGATGGGGTCAACCAATAGCATCACTCGAATTTTGGAATTTTTTTTTTTACGATGTTTTATCGTACCTTTCACAAACTACCCACATACGATTTTTGCTCAATTTAATCATAAGTTGGTTAATTATTAACGTTTTGATTGTAACAGTCATGGCGGGATGATATGAGATTGCACACGGGATTTACTCGGAAAAAAATATATATTATTTAACAAACCGTATCGTAATTGTGGTCTGTAAATATTTTGATAGCGAACCAAAATTCACGATATTCTAACAAGAAACTAAATTATCATTGACATAGGTACGACACAATATCGTAGTAGGTACAACACAATAGTCTCGTAACATCGAGGGCACGGCCATCGTATGCGGTCGCCGGTAAGTGTTATTCTTGGCGAGAAAAAATATAATTTCTTCAAATGACGGCGACGACGTTCCGAGTTCTATTCGAACAATCCAAACCAGATATTTAGAAGAAGAAAAACACAAAAAAAGTGGTAGGATACTGCTCTTAGGTGGGCCACTGTTGTATAGGTGGGAAGTTGAGGTGTTAGGATATAGAGGGGAATTTAAATCCAGCGATATACGGTTCTGAGCCAAGTGCCCGGTAGGTGTTTCGATAAATTACAAAATTAAAATTATATTAATTTGTAACTACAAAATAAATTACGATATTCTCTCCGTCTCAAACTTTTGATCATTTTTACGATAGCAAAAAAAAAAAAAAATTGTATTTCACATAAGACCAAAAAAAAAAAAAAAAACTAAACAAACTCGAAAATTTAAAACGGCTATAAATAACTCAAAAGAGAGAATATTTTACAAATTACATTTTGATAATTCGGTTACCCGGTGAAAATTACAGTAAAATTGCAATAATAATAAAAAAACAGAATTTGCCCTTTTTCAACGTTTTTTTCGTAGTTATTAAGGAAATTACTTTTTATCGCCGTGTGTTTTAAAGCAAACGTTTTGTAAATAAGAAAAAATACGTTACTGTTGTCGATAATTTAATAGTTTTAGTTATAATAATAACAATTTATCGAAAAACATAATTGTAGTGCTGATAATAGAAATTTATCTGTAGTTATATCAAACTCTCAATTTATTCATCAATATTTCCACACTAATATATTCATATATATTTTATTACATTTATTTGATTGTTAAAAACAAAGTGTACTTATACCGATAATTATGTTTATTCACTCTAAATGAATAATCGATTTTGGGAATTATTTTCTAAATATACGTAAAATTGTATCATTTATGGCCATTGATACAGTTTTACTAGGACTAAAGATTCCGTCTTTTGAATAAAATTGTCGGTTTCTCACGATACCTACGTTAGATTCACGACTAATGCAATACTATCATCTCAATAGGTATTGACACTTTATCATCGTCTTCTGGGTAACGTTAATAATTTACGAACAACGTGATAATGATATTGTGACACGATATTTAGTATTTTTGTATTGTATGTTACATATATTTGAAGAAAAAAAAAGATTCCTAGAGCTCTAAGGGGTGATGCATCATCCACACGAGTACGCCACTGAATTGTACAATAATAGAGGACGCGCAATATAATATTTTATTTTTAATTCGTTCGGTCCCGTGGGTTTCGTAATAGATCAGATATTGTACGATTCGATCGCAGATGTAGGATAAAATATTTTTACGCCTTCTTATATTATAATATATTACTAACACAAATGTGTGTCTGTAGGATTGTTTTATTATTGTTTCGATCTCACACGAATAAAATATCAGCGTTTATCATCTATACAGCTTGTGCAATTCGAATTCTTATTCATATCAATAATATTATTATTTATTTTTTTTTTTCGTTACAGGTAAGTCATTGAGAATTATTACAATACGCCAGTTTGGGTTTGCTATGACCACGTACACATGGCCGCGGTGCCCCGTGATCGAGTGTTGCCGGTATTGCGTAACACGTAAGTCGTTTTTTTTGGCATTTGGACCGATTTGTTAAGGGGTCTTTCGCAAAAGAATTTAATATTATACGGCCTACGTAATATATTGACCACGCCCGAAAGTCAACAGAAAACCACCAGGTAAGGTTCCACGATATAAATAATATACTCGTATTATTATTATTATTATTATTATTATAATATTTGAACGGCTCTTGTACGGCCCGCCTATAATATTATAACAAACAATATTGTTAAGGCTATAGGACCGGCAAAAACAAGAAATACCACCGGTGTCGTTAAAATATAGAGGAGTTTTCACTCTGTTCACGGTCTCGCATCTGTTTATTATATATTATATCATATTATATTTACTATAACGTCGTAATCGTCAATATATATATATATATATATAAATAAAAGTATTGACTTATCAACGCCCAGTCTAAACCCTTAGACCTAGAAAGCAGAAGTTTCGCACAGGGGTTTCCCATTATGGTGAGACAAGGAACAAGAAAGGATTTTTTGATAATTCCCAAGGGATAGGGGGGAATGAAGGGAATTTATATTTTGGCTTTAAAGTTGCCTTATTTCCGTAACTATAATTGTTAGATACTTTAAATTTGGCATTTTAAAGTTATAAAGCTGAAACTATGCTTCCGTCACTATCGTTAGGCTTTAGGAAATTTCATTATTCACTCGGGGTGCTACATATTTACGTGTCTTCGTATATCATCCTGCAGCAATCGCAAAATAAATAATCATAACCCTCTGTGAATAACAACCTAAGTAATTTTACCTTCAGTTTACGGATTTTACAATAGGTGCCGTGCGAGTTTTTTTTTTTTTTTTTTTTTTTAAAGAGTAAAAACGCAAACAAAGTCGCTGACAACAGCTATAATATATTATAACGGTTATTATATTACACACTCGTTCGTTCACACCGGTCTAGTGTGTCGATTTTTGCAATCCCACGCCGGTCGTTATAACCGTTCGGTGGTTATACTCGACTAATTTTTATATACATTGCTCGACCCTAAATGGAATCGGGGAGAAACCGCTGGTACGTATATAACATGTTCGGTCGGTTCATATAGGTATATACAGGGCGATCAACTAAACGCAAGACTTACTCATTATCCTGCGAGTAAGTAGGTAACTATATTTGGATATTTTTTCGTTGTTGTTGACGATTTAAGAATCAAGCCAATCTAAAAAATGTTACATTACCAAGTGAAACCAAGCTCGGATTAACTTATATAGTATAGAAGATTAAGGGGCACCACGCCGATTTCGAACCTATTTTAAATCCTGGTGTATTCCACTATATTCAATTAATATTATTTATTAGTATAATTTAAAAAAAAAAACTACGTTTAACAATAATATAATTACACCGCGTCTAAAAAGGGCCGGTATAGTATTCGGTGAACATTTCAGGTTTCTACGATGGCTAATGAACCGAATTATAAATAAATAATGTAAAGGTAACATTTTAGAATCGCTAGTTCTAAAATCCGAAAAAATACATTATTCTCCGAGATTTACGATTGACTTACCGTTAAGTTATTGGTCACCAGCTATATATATATTGCGTGTTATGTTATTATATTATCATCATGCCTACACACCGCGAAACACATTTATCATTTCTTCATATAACATATTTTTTAATCACTCGACTGGAACGGTTTACCTATATTATAATACGGAGTCTCGATGAATTTACCAACAGATGAATAATCGATTAATCGATTAACTTTAACCGTCGCACAGAGTGGCGAGGGTAGCTTTAATAGAGTACGTAATATATTAGAATTTGTCGTATTTTCAACGGATACATTTTCGTTTTAAGGTATTGACTCACTCTTCTCCCGTGGGCATGTTTAATTTTAAATTTTAAAATTATTTTTATATTTGTATTGTTTATAAAACATTGTATAACTGCGCCAATTGAGCCAGATATTTCATCAATTGCAACTCGCTAGTCACAAAAGTATTTTTCGTGTAATTATTTTATATTATCAAATTCGAAATTATAATTATTATAATATAATATTAATAATTATAATTTATTGTTAATAATAATAATAATAATAATAATATTATTGTTAATAATAAACCGCTATCATTATTGTAAAACGTACATTGAATCGTGATAAGCACTTTGGCCGGACCGAATCGCGCCTTGGATACACAACAAACAGTCGGAGGCAACAATAGAGGAGACCCTTATTTCGATCTGTTTAGCAGATTGCAGCATTTGTATTTTATTGTTATAATATGCTATTCGAGAATTGCATAACGATACCGTATAATATTATATCGTATATACTTGTACTTTTGCTCCGGACAAATCCCATGCGATATCTCTGTGTACTCCCCCTGTACATTTTATTGTATAACGTGCCGTGGTTTGAAATGTTAAGCTTATACGTACAAAGTATTTTTTTTATATTTTTTTTTCAAGTATACGCGTAGTAAGCTATATAATGACGTTATCGTGTTCCATCGGCCAATTAAAAATCTAAGATGTATATATTATATTATTATACGAATACGAGATTATTTATGAGTATAATTTTCTGGTTTTTTTATGGGAAAAAAAAAGAAAAAAAGAAACGAAAAGAAAGATTTAACTTGCTATGACACGGGTTCAGTGATAGATCGATTTAGTATTAATGAGTTAAAAACATTATTATTATTATTATTATTACATTAAAACTACGGAAATAAAAGACCGAAGAACGATTTACTTTATACATTGATCGTTACTCTATTCGATTATAATTTAATTGGTGGCAGAGGGATTAACGTACTATAAATATTTCCCCCCCCATACAATCATTTTTTAAGTGTTTAAATAGTATGTATATTCGTTATTCGTTAATAATTAGGATACAATTAGATATAGTTGGGTAATTAAATGCAGTCTTGATTATATTTGAAAAACACGGAAATCTTTCGTTTGGATATTACTGGGATATATTGATATCCCATCCAGGAAACTAATAATCGGCAATGTATATTATCGAGCACGAACAATAATATTACGAAAATAATTTCTTTCGTATTCCGCCGTCGATTATAATTATATACAGTGTGATCAGTTAATTAGTATAAGACACTCGTTATTTGGGGAAGTATTGACTTTTTTTCCAATTTTTTCTTTCGAAAATTTAAGAAACAAACAACATTCTATAACATTACAACGCCGATAGTTTTCGTCACCCTTATTTTTGATGGTGAAATCACTACTTTTGTGAATTTGAAATAGCAACGTACATTAATAATTCCATAAATAGATAAAATATAAGTTAAAATACAATTTTCGTCAACTCGTTGACGAGATATTACAATCTAAAAGATATTTTAAGTCGGTCGTTTTGTGGGTAGTGGGAGAGTGGAGTGCCGACACACATATGATGGGATCTATTTATGGGAAATCTACTTAGGGATCCCGGATTTATTATTTAAAAATACGGTACATTTTAAATCGTACCTGTAGTATACTCGTAACAATAGTCCGACCATGTAAAAGTTTATTTTTATTTTTTAACAAGATACCGGGTTTTTTCGGGTAACCGAAAAAAGATTGAAACTAGTTGGATATCATGACCTATGTTAACATATTACAAAATTAAATATGTGACATTCATTTTTCCCTCATACCTAATAAATAAAGAAAAAAATAAATATTAAATAAAATATTCAATACTCGAAAAAGATAGGTATGATTAAATTAAATTATAAAATAATAACAGATATAGAAATCAGTGTAGCCACAAAACCAACATAAAAAAAAAAAAATGTCTTAAGAGATAATTTTAATATATTTTGCAGATTTTCGTTATTATAATTATATATAGTTTTAAAATAATTTTGGTACACCACACAGTACGGATTAACCAAAATACTTAGACTTTTTGTCGGTACACCGGGACAATTCCTTAAAATACGGGACGAATGGGACATGTATTCTCCCCTTATCGACAAAACGACAGACTTGAAAGTGGTATATCTCGTCAACAAGCCGAAAAAAATTAAAATTATAAACACCAAAATATTTTTCGACTAATTAATACTTAATCTACGTATGGCGTTTGTATATAAGGTGTTATATTTGAAAATCAAAAGTGTGGGGGGGGATGGTTTCATCCTGCCAAAAATAAGGGTGACAAAAAATATCGACGATTGAGCCGCCTGTCTGTTAAATAGCCAAACAAAAAAAAATGTTAATGCTTTCCGCAATCTTTTCGAATGTCACGATAGTTAGTGTTGGATCACCCCGTTATTACACGTCACATATTGTCGTCCACGTCCAAGGAGAAAAATATCAATACGATATCATTACGAGTGGTTATGGCCATTTTTAGTTTCTCTAAACTTATTATGGATTGGGGCGTACGCATTTGCCGCAAACTGGAAATATACCCGTTTCTTACTGAAATCGCTCGGCGGCTGTCGTAAGCACCACGGTGGTATTATCATCGTCGCCCTAAACGCACGCGCGCGCGCGCGCTCTCGTTATAATTTCTGTATAAAAGCGTCCCGCCGCGCCGGATTGTCATATTCAGTCGTCAACCGCCGCAAAGTCATTTGGACGTCGTTTAATATAATAATAAATTACTATTTGTCATCCGTCAACGCGAAGCCCGCAGCCGACCGACCGCCCCCGTCATCATGTACGCCAAAGTAAGTACGCATCCCCCACACGTATAATATTATTCTCGTCGTTGTTGTTACGGTCAGAAACAAATACCCCGGCGGTTTCGTATAGATAATAATATGTTGATTTTTTTTTTTTTTTTCCCTCTCGTCGTACTAAAGGTAGCCGTTTGCTTCGCTTGCGTCGCCGTTCTCGCCGTACAGGCCCAATACTACTCGGCCGCTTACCCGGCCTCCTACCCCGCCGCTTATCCCGTCTATCAGCCGGTCGTCACGTCGAACCCGTCGTACGCGTACAAGTACGGCGTGGCCGACCCGTCCACCGGCGACTACAAGTCGGCCGAGGAGAGCTTGTCCAACGGCGTGGTCCAGGGACAGTACAGCTTGGCTGAACCGGACGGCACCGTCAGGACCGTGTCGTACACCGCCGACGACGTTAACGGTTTCGTGGCCCAGGTCAGCAAGGGCGGCAAAGTCGTCGCCGCCGCCGCCCCGGTGTATTCCGCTCCCGCCCCGGTGTACTCCGCCCCCGCACCGGTGTACTCGCCCGCCGCACCGGTGTACGCGCCGGCCGTTTACCGCACCGCTCCGGTGTACGCTCCGGCGCCCGCCGTCTACCGCCCGGCCACGCTCTATCACGTCGCTGCCACCGCCGCGCCTGTTCCCTACTCGTTCCCCTACAAACGTCAAGTATCCACCAAATAATGATACACCGTCCCCATATAGATATACGTCATCATCATAATCATCGTCGTCATCATCATGTTTTTTTTAAAATTTCATACGGCTTTAAATAGCCGAGATATTATAGTAACGTTATTATTATTAGTATTATTACACACAGTACTGCAACTGTTGTTCTTCTCCCGTCCTGTTTATTCGTTTCAAAATTCGTTACAGGCGAATTCAACTCTACGTACTTAGAGTTTTCCCTGTATAAAAAATACAACTATTATATTGCGTGTATAATTTTTTTTTACTTATACATTTTTTTTTTTTTTTTTTCGATAGCTCTCAAACAATGTTCGCGTATACCATCGTAACGTATACGCGTTCCATTTGTTTTGCAGTTCATATCCTAACACAGATATTGTTTTTATATTATTCGTTCACATATATATATATATAAATTAATTATTTTATAGAATATTTTTATTATTAATTTAATGTCAAATGCGCATTGGAATTACTGCAATAAATATAATATTTTTAACGTATAAATGTTTGTTTTCTTCTTTTGGGCAAAGATCGGATTTATTTGATATACCTACTTTTTTTTTAGGGAATTCACTTTATTTTGTGATCCTATATATACCACGTTGATTTTATCGTAAACGCCGTCACTCATCTGGGTTTTGACATTGCTATTGTCTGACAATATAATACAAGTACTTTATAGTTTGTTATGAAAAAAAAAATCTTTATTTCAACTTTTCAAATCCACCAAAATGCTCTACAATGCTGTAAAAAGTGAAAAAAAAAATAATAATTTGAAAATTAAAAATTGTCAAACACAGTAATATTAAATGTTTTATTGTCGTATAAAAATACATGAAACGAATGTGTAGCAAAACGAACATCACACAGCATGATTTGGAAAATAATGCAAAGTGCATTAAAATCCCCGTAGGGTTTAGAGGGGAATTTAATTTATATCTTTATGCAATGGTAAATTATTGCTAACAAAAAACGTAGTACGGTTTATTATATTTTATAATTTTTACGAATTTCACAATTTTCATTACGTTCAACTTTTTTTCTTTCTTGACTGCCAAATACAAATTATGATGAACCACGTTTAAAATGTTCAAGTATTTCTGTTCGGTCAAATTATTTTTATCCACATTATGTCAAATAAAAATTAAAACCACAACAATTTCAAATGCCCAAAAATAATTCCAAAATCGTCCCAATATTTTAAAATTTGTACACAAAGAGCTAATATTTTTATTCTGAGAGTTTCTGGTCTCTATGTTTAATTTTTAATCGAGTTCAACAATAATAAAAAAAATGAAAATAATAAAATCATTATTGCTGTACATTTTGCCAATTATTTAAAAAAAAACTATAACGAAAATCAAAATATGACCTTTTCAATTCATCAACTAAATTCAAAATGCTTTCAGAATAGATGCTACCCTTGAAAATCGGAGCATGATGTTTGTTTACAGACGACATTTTTTTTTTTTTTTTAAATAATACACATCATACATAGCAAAACCAATATGTTCTTCGTTTCGTTCGGAATTTAAAATTGACAATCGATTACGATACGTCGGTTTATATTTCTGTTGATTTCTGTGTTATCTCGGGTACAAACGAATATTTATTTAAATTTATTGGTTAACCTCCAATCAGAATCGTTTTTTTATTGCATCGATTTATTTAGTTGCTATCGGTATATAAACTAAATTGCTCTTTTTTCAAATTTCCACCTACAACAGTAGCCCACAGACTAGCAGTATGAAATTTGGCGCTCGACATATGTGGCGTTTGCTGGACTTTTTGTTTTTATAATCCGTGTACTATTTTCCGAATATTTAAAACAATAATTTTATACGAATTTCGGCCACACTTGCATATTGATTAGACGATCTGTAAACAGCAATTGTCATACGGGCGGCATCGGTCAACGTAGAAAAATGTATTCCACTAGAAATAATTTTTATACATTACTGTTAATAACGAACATTTCCGAATTGCTGTATTTACCGGTAGATAATAAGTGTAATAAATAAATCTCTAGCGTGCTGTCATCGGTTCTCGTTTCCGGATTTATATAATGCAACGCATCGTTAAAATAATACTATTTACTATTTTTTTTTTTTTTTTTTTTTTAGATATCTATAAATTACTTTTACCAATAATAATAATAATTGGTATACTTATATTTTGCGAGAAAACTTTTATCGTGCCGCGTGCACAATAAACTGATATCCGATCGACAATATATATTTGTCACGCTTGAGTATCGTTGTAGGTAATTGATCCGGTTATCGTTTTGTGTTATTTTTTTTATGTAATCCGCATAAAAATCGTCGGATAAACGTTATTATATAAAAGTAAATCAAATATATATTTAATATAATAAATATATATATTCCACGGACACGACCTTGCGTATTATAATTTTATAGATTTGAGTGGTTTTTTAAATTTTTTTTTTTTTTTGACAAATTATTTGCCGCCATTTAATTCGGGCTGTTTGTTACTACACCAAACCCGTTCTTTGTGTGGAAAGTCGTCGTTTTTTATGTTACAGGCACATTAGTGATTTAAGTCTTTGATTTTTTTTTTTTTTTTTTTAATGTACATATGGACGCTGTGTATTGAATAAACTTGTGATGTCTATTATCAATTGTATAATTTGGCCGTGATAAATTGGCCATTGTAAAAAAAAAAAAAAAAAAAATAATAATAATAAATAAAAAACAGATCGCGGGTATAATTTTATTTATAACAAACTCGCGTTTTATTATTATTATTATTATTGACTGTTAAAAAATTATTATTTTTAGTTGTCGACATGCCGGCTATTGTTCGCCGTTTTTGGGATGCTCAGTGGGGATATAAAATATCATTTCGGACCTCGATTATTCGCCGGTGTCCCGAGATGATTTTATTTTAAACGTCGATTCATTGTACTTACATATATGATTATTCGGTGTCCGACCGGAGTATAATATTATAAGTCATCTTAGAGAAATGCATTATTGTCCATCATTTCGAATCTTTGCGATTCGTTTTTTAATATACATTTATTCGATTACGATACGTTTTTATTCGGACGACGTGCTGTTAAAAGCCCTTCCTTCACTATAATACCAATACAAGTTTTCATTTGTTTTACGAGATTTGAAGAAAAAAAAAAACTTCTTAATTTATTAAGAAATATTTATTAATTAATAATATAGGATATGATAAAATTGTCAATATTCTGCAATAATATATCGGGCGAAATTCTCGGTTTTACGTGCATTTTTAACTTTTTCAATCCGCGTATTCTACAGTTTTAATATAGTTTTTTGTTTGATTACGATCAGAACGCTATATGATCAGAATATAATATATCTCGTGTAAACAACAAGTAGTATTAGTAAGTAATATAAAAAAGTTGATCTCGAAATTTATTTCTTTAGAATAAAAACCTTACCTTTTTTATTGATTTCAAAGCATTCTTGAAGCGTTTACTATATTTTTTGTTCCGTCGAGTATACAATTTTTTTCATATACTACTGTTGACAAACGCCGGAAAGAATATCTTTTTCTCTATTTATTTTTTGTCTCGCGACCCGATAAATTAGTAATACTGTTGAAATATTATATAGATTCGCCGTTATTATATTACAAAATAGTATCGTTCGATTTCCATTGTTCAACGCTATAATATAGTAAAGTTGACAAAATGAACATCGACCAAGGACCACGAGATGTGTATGCGCGTTATTGCACTTGTTATGCAACAACGATTTAAATGTCTGTGACAATGGCGAACGAAAATATAATACGAGATAATGACATAGTGTCTGCTTTGAATCGCACTATCACTATGATTTCGCGTTATCAATCACTGAATAGGAGAACGCAATATCACTAAAGACAGCTATTTATTTCGGAAAAAAATACAAAAATTGTTTTAGAGATTAATACTCTTTTTTTTTATTATTATTATTTGAGTCTTTCTGTATACTAAAAATGACAAACCCGGATCGACAAGAAGGTTTTGCGTTATCAGTGTTTTCGTCTACGCGACTCCGTGTTAGAAGTATAACCGAAAACAACTCTTGATTCATTGTGAAAAACCATCACAATTGGGTAGGTCACATGAGAAGAAATGTATTTTTCTCCCGAGTTCATCGATTCCAAAAGAAAATGATTAAAAATATATTGTTATTTTCATAGGTAAAACCAATCTCAAATGTGTTTATTTTTTAAAGATAAGCGCATGTTCTTGAATGGTGACCGTCGTGACCGGTTCACGGGACATTACTCGCGGACTTTTGCAGGATTCATTACGAAACGAATATCAATTATTACTGTCGGCCCCGGCGATGACATTTAAACGAAATAATCGTTTGATTTTGAAAACAAAATCAAAGAATTCGATGAAAATTCTTACGGTTCCGTGTCCTTGCCGGGTATAGGTATAGTCTGAGGCGTGGTCCTTGCACGTTATATGTGTACTCCGAAGAATCGACGACCTAGTTTTTTTTTTTTTGTAATATTATTATGTGTATCTATGATGTATATACGTGTTATAATAGAACTCAAATGATCGATTACCCGAGTAATTTAATCGAAAAACTCTCGTTTCGTTAAGAAATCATCAATGTACTATATCTGTATAGGCAAAGTATACCCGGAGGATGTCCGTATAGGATTTTTAAAATTTATCAAAATCTTCGTACCCGAGGTTTGGAAAATAACGTGATAATCATAATAAATAAGTCGAGGTTTTAAATCAGTCGACAGTATGATATTATTAAATATTTTTCACTATAGAAATAAATCACTTGTCGGGTAATCATTTAGTCATTTGGACACGAATGTCCCTATAAAAAAGATTTCGGTCGTATTTAAAAAAACTGAAATAAATACGAATTAGTACATGCAATTCAATTGTCATTTTGATTTTGATTCGATATGATTTACACGTTTATGCGGATAATTTTAAATATTCACATTACAAACAAATTATATTTCAAAATCGATAGGTGTAGGTATTTATAAAAAAACTTATTACCGCGTACTCGTTTACTTTGTTCAGTACCAAAGATAGTAGTAAAGATAAAATATATTTAAATAAGTAAATTATCTAGATAAAGATAAAGATAAAAAAAACATTATTTATCTGGACAAAAATATAAGATACAAATTTTAAATTGTATTTATTAATGGATGTATATTTTTTGATTTATTTATTTATATTTAAAAAAAAAAAAACGTTTTTCGCAATTTTTAAGAAAATTTCAATGAAAATCAAAAAATTACTACCTCAGTGCGGCAATTAAATCCGAAATATAATCACATAATGTGCTACACTTGTAAATCGGATCAAGATTTCTGGTAGAAATATTGCTTAGAAAATAAACCACATATAGTAAAACTAGTACGTAGAAAAATGTATCTAGATAAATAAGTTTAGTTAACTCAATTGCTTAGAATCTAAATTTAAATCAATGCCATTAGCAGAATTTTGGTGCAGTTCAAAAGATGAATATCCTCAATTGTCACAAAAGGCCGTGTTGGCGCTTTTACCATTTGCAACCACTTATATGTGTGAAACGGGGTTCTCCACCTATGTATCGACAAAAACAAATTACCGCAACAGACTTGATGCCGAACCTAATATGATAATACAACTTTCATCAATAAAGCCCAATATTAAGAATATTTGTAATAATAAAAAGCAATTTCACGCATCTCATTAAGTAATTATTATTAAAGTATTATTATATACAATTATTATTATTTTTATTTTTTTTTAACATATTCTTTACCTTTAACACAATATTAGCGTATGAAATAATTATATTTTTTTTTGCAAATAATCCTAAAAAAAGCTTAAAAGCTATAAAACAAAGTAGGGGTTCCACGATAAAAATGGACGTCAAAAAGGGTTCCACGGATAAAAAAGTTTAAGAAACGCTGGTTTAGATAAAGATATGATTTTGCCAATTTGTTAGTTAGCTAGATAAGATAGTTAATTATTTATCTAGATAATGCCCAAGACTGTACCGATGCGATAGTATTAATTATACTTGGCCGATGTTAAGAAGAAAAGGAAAGAAAAGAAAAAAAGAACGTGTGATTCTTGACACTTTATAATATATATACGATTGACAAAATATTGGTCAATCAATAATCATCGTCAGACTGACCTCAACTCGTATGACGTAAAATACACGCGTTCAGTTGTATACAGGTTATCTGATCTCAATTCTACCGACGGACAACCGTTATTATATATAGTATTGCATAGCGAAGAAGAATAATGTCGAAATGTTAATTCAGTCCTTATACGTATAATATAATATATATAAAAAAAAAAAAAAAAATAAATAAAAATAAAACACAATACTGTATTGATTATTTCAATATCCGTTTTATTTTCGAATGTTATCGCATTATCATATCAAATTATAAATGGTTTTGATAATGTAAAAAAAAAAAAACAAAAAACAATAACACGTGCCATTTATACTTCGAATATGCCGTTTTAATTTTTAAACATTTTATCTTAATATAACGCGTACGATTATTATTATTATTTGTCGTTGTATAAAGGTATTAGTTTTAATATTATGTGTGCTTTTTTTCGTGTCTGTAAACCGCCTTCGACCAGAAATCTTTCTCAAATCAAAAACATTATTGGAATTTTTTTGTAGCAAATGTTGGGTTTAAGCATGTCCTTTTCGATTTTCTTTGTAGTTTTATAAATATTTTGGAGAAAAAAAAACAAGAATACTTACGACAATAATGGTTACAGTATTTTCGACTTTTTCTTTTTGTTGTTACTCAGTTAAAAATAATCGTAGAGACCTGAATTAATTGAATTGCCCTATATATCCTCTGTTCTTGACTATAAAACAGTGGTCTGCCCGCGGTCCGAAGTATGTCAGCCATTTAACATTTATTCTGCAATCATTTGAACGTGTTGTCTCTTGTAGTTGGTCATTATTTCAATTGTTTTGTCAACAGGGTGTGATTACTCAAGTATAATACTCTCTCTCCATATCTAATGAATATCAAAATACTGTGTATGTTAAACACTAATTGCGGAATCTCGCTCACTCTTCACCAAGTATTAACCAGTTTCGAGACGATGTTTTACAAAAAAAAGTGACTGTATTTATACAAGTAATAATATATACCAAAGTATATGCCACAAATGTTTTTGTCGTAGTGTTTTTTTTTTTTTCTTGTTCGTTTTCTAGACTTTGACAACATATTATTACGCCCTAATACGATAATAATTGTAATACTTCCGTATTATACCAACTACACAACTTTGTATTTAACGAAATATTTTCTTTATACATTTATCTCTGTACATCAAATTTTGGTGTTGGTGTTTTTTTTTATTTTACACTGAAGAAAAATATGATTCTAACAGTGTTTAATTACATAATACATTAACAAAAAAAAAAAAAAAAAAAAGAGTCCGTACCCTTCTATATCACTATCGATATCCACATTAGAGAGGACTATTAAACCTCGACTTTTACATTTTAATTACTTAATATCACTTGATCGTATTTATATGGAAATTTAAAAAAAAAAATACGTGGTCTGCTGCTGGATAAAACACGCGAATAAGATCGAAATGGGTTTTAAAAGTATTGAGTGTAATTGTTGTAATAACACCGTAAAATATGTAAAAATTCGAATTGGATTACACCGATAACGTATTTTTCATATATTTATTACGGTTTTAAAACAAGTCGATTTGTTATTTACTGAATTTCTCCATATGACGATTTTTTCCTTCATCATAACACTACGTAATATATTACAGACATTTCACCGTACTACATTAATATTACTATTTACGTCGTATGTGTATTTTATATATTTTTTACTATATTTGTTCAATTAAATTAAAAACTATTAAAAACTACAATCATGAATTCAGTATACTTATTCAATTTATACATAGTCTACTTTTTAAAACGTACCTATTTCCTGTTATACCACATATTTAAGTTAGACATACGTACCAATAACGTGTTTTAAAAAAAAAATAAATAAAAAAAGTTTGTATTTGTAGAATACTCGTAATAACGACTGATATGATATAATATTTCATTACGAACTTTTGTCCGTGGTACAAATACTATTGTAGGGGGGCATTTGAGAATATAGGATATATTAGGCAGGTAATTCAATTTATATTTGTACTCATCGCTATCGAATAACAATTATGAGCCGAATTTGGTTAAAAATGATTTGATTAATTTTAAATAAAAATTTGTAACTATATATCCGTGATTTTTCGTTTCAAATTTTCGGGTATTTTTGCTGGCTAAAATATATTATTTTAACATTATTCGGAAAATGTTCTTTGTAACCCATAATCATTCAAAATGTTTTGAAAAAATGTATAGAAAATACTAACATAAGTATTCTGTGGTTTTTTTAGATGTCTACAATTATTTTTAACTGAATAATATACAAATATAATACATAAAATTTAAATCGAAAATAACAGAATATGTTATTTAGGTTATTTCCGTTTTTTTTTAACGATTTTTCCCAGTTAATAAAAATACTAGGAGGAAATTTAAAATATGAGCACCTCAATTTACTAACTAGATAAAGTTTGCTACCAGAATATTGCTAAACAAATTTTGATTGAAGTTAGTCGAAAAGTTGTTCATAGACACAAACAAAGCACACATAAAACCAATACATGTTTTATTGCCCTCAGAATTAAAAAAAAAAAAGTAATGTTATTGAATACATTTTTACTAATTAAATCAATTTACTAATCCAGCGTTTCCCAACGTGTGCGCCTCGCCGTCAACCAGATAACTTTGGTCTAATAATATATAGGATTGATGAAATCGAATTTTCATATTCCTCTGGGAGGTATACTTTTCCTATTATGAAATTTAGGGGTATATAAATCCTAGAATTTTGGTTCTGCCGAGTATCCTAGTATAATTATACCCCTGGCATATGAATTTAAGAGGTATATACATTTTCTTGCATAATCGTATCGGTGGTATGATTTCCCTGTTCCACTGGCCGACCGCCATTTGCATAGCAATAGGCGTCTCTCTGAGCGCAAATTATCGACGTCAGCTTTTGGTCTCCTGGTACTCAATTTTCGGATATTCCTTAAAACTAAAACATTTTAAAGAACTTTAATAAATAGCCGTGATTAGGTTGATGTTTTGCGTACATGGGTGGGATCTTCACTAGTACTTATATGACTGTTATGGGCACTACATATTCAAAGTATCCCCCTTTTCGATTTTTTGATCAAGTATATCTCAGCGGAATTTGGTGATTGCATAGTGGTTTCAACACCAACAAATTCGGATCAGGCCCCCGCACAAGTCCCTCTCATTGTTGGGTATTATAAAATCCCTTCCCGTACTTTAACGATAATGATCAATTACTAAGGATAAAGTCCACTGGAAGAGATTTTATGATATCCAACTATGGGAGAGACTTGTGTGGTCATGCTAGCAAAATATGTTGGCATTAAAACCACTCTCCTATCATTAATATGGGTACCAGGAGTACTTTATTTTCGGTAGTCACTTCAGGTTTATTATTAAATTATATATAATTTATAGTTGTTTTTTTTGAGAGGTAACTATAACAATAAATAATAGTAGTTTTGGTCAGCGGTTCCCAAAGTGTGTGCTGCGCCGTCGATCAGATAATTTTAATCTAAAAATATATATGTTTATTATAAAATAAATGTTTCAAAATTATCCATTCAAATTTCTTTTTATATATTTCTATCTATAAAAAAAAAAAAAAAAAAGGTTATCAGTTATGAAAAAGTTTTGGAACCGATGCTAATCCATAACATAATACTGTTTCACAAGCGTAAATTATGTGGTCTATAGATCATAATATAAGGAGTTAAGTGATTTTTTAGTTTAAAAAAAAAAAATTCTATAAACTTAGTTTTGCAATTAGTATTAGTATATAGATTATATATTTGTACATAATTTGTTCATATTATTCATTAAGATCGGTATTGTTTTAACCTAAACATTTTCAATTATTTTAATTTTCTATCTGAATATTTAAATACATAATTATATCACAAATTTGTAAGATTTAGACATATTTCATAATTGTATACAATTTGTTAAATGCACACTTATTTTCTAAACTATGCGAATATTATCAGTAGGTAATAACCGTTTATTATGATTTATGTCATTAAATGTCTGATGGACCTGCAGTGAGTTACATATCATCGTAGACTTTATGGTTTTTTTAGTTAAATAAATATTGTTTTTATGAAATAATTATCTTTCTAGGCAGATACATCAATCGCAGTGTTCGCTTTCATAAATTACATTAAATGGAAATTTTAATCAATGCTGACGACTGTAAAACCGAAATGCAATATATTAGTTTTTAACGAATTAGCAATACGTATTTATAGACTAATTGTCACATTTTCCAACGACAACAGCTAAATAAAAATATTTCATATTATCGAAAATTAAATATTTAATATGAGATGTACTTGTTATTTATATTTTGAATTTCACTCGGAGTCGTTTAACAATATTAAAATGTTTTACCATTACTTTCCACTTTATAATAATACTATAGAATGCCGATGTATGTACATTTGTTGTCACTCACCCAAAAATGTGGCCAAACACCCAAATCACATTTTTACTGTATCTAAAATATGTCTTCATTTTGTTTAGTGATTCACGTTTAATTGTATATCGTTATTTATACATTTTACCGATGAATTTTCTTGCGTGATTAATACAAGATTGGTGTATTTCTAAAAGATTACGTTTAATTTTCTAAAATACATTTATTGCTATTCGTATTAGGGAAATTCTTTTAAAACAATTGTTTCAGACAAATTATAGTTTCAATGGGTACTTTAATCTCGTTAATTTGTTTAGTGAAACAAGTACGTTTTAGTTATGACTAAATAGTACATATATTATTAATAATTGTATAATGTATACAATTCTAACAAACCAGTTCTAGTTTATATTATGCTTAGAATTAAATTATAACTATAATTTTATGTAGTAATACATAAAATACATTGTATCATTATTGATAAAAGTCTTTATAAAATATAGTATAGAGAAAAAAGTTGCACGTGCCGCAATTACAAAATGTTTAGTAATCCACGTGTTTTGACATTGATATTGTGTGTCCTATACGAATCGTGTTTATTATCGTTATTTTAAAATGCCAAAAATACATAGTATCTTTACATAACTTCGACGATCTGTTAGGGAAATTTCGCTGTTGCTATTTTCAAAATTGAATTAAAAATTCATATATATATTTTTTTAAATCTACCAGCATTAGCAAATAAACGCTCTTGAGTGACTTGGAATTTAACTTATTTTTGCCAAACATCACACTTGTCTAACAAGTTAAAAATATATACAGTCAACATTGAAAATAATACATTTTAAATTAATATTTTTTATCAATTGTGAAATAGGTAAAAAATATACTGCTTATGAGTGGGGTTGTACGGGGAGACCTATATTATTATTTGTATCTCATCTCTATAAAGGAATTTAATTTATAACCTTGCGCAACAATAAATCATTGCTAACGAAAATTGATTCTGAGCGAATTTCGGTTAATTGTGTTTTGAATTGATTTTTACGATTTCCGTTAAAAATGTACACTTTAAACGCTTAGAAAAAGAAATTTTATTTCGCTCAACTTTTTTCTTTTTTACATTAAGTATAACGTTTTATGAATTTATTCGTGTAAAATGTCAGTGTTTTTCTCCCTAACCAAACAAATTGTATTCTTATAAATCCAAATACAAATGAGAACCAGTATATTTTGAAATTTCCTCTACGTCTAGATAGTAGATAGGGCTAATATAAGTATTCGGAGAACGTTTTTTACAAAAACCATTTTTGCTTTTTTTTGGTTTTGCTAATTATTACGAAATCTACTATAAAAAGAAAATCGACTATGACTTATTCACCGAACCAACTAGACGAAATTTTCTACCAGAATCCACTCTTGAAGTTGATGATCGAAACATTATTTATGAGAAAAAAGTTATAGAGAGCGAGAGAGAAACTACACGTTGTAAGTAAAGCCAATAGATTTCATGACACTCTCAGAATTTAATATGATACAAACGATATATAATTTAGTAAGTAATTGCAAAAACTTATTCCATCTTTGTAGTTCAATATAGGAATAAAATGTGTTATTTATTATTTATATAGTTTTTGGTGGATATTAATATAATATTCAGTATTCTATTTTTTATAAATACATTTAAATAACGAACGCGAATACATATGCAATATATAAGTAAGAATCTTTTCTACACAATATTGTATCGATACGCGTTTAATGACACGGATTCCTAGTTGTGATGGCCCGTATAATATATAAATTATAATAAATATACATAACGTACCCACGTTATTCGCGCTTACATCTGCCAAAATAGAATTTCGAGGAGATCAACTTTTTTAGATGTGCTCTGCAATATCTGTGTGCATAACACGTTTTCTATTTATACAGAATATGGTGCGTTATATTTATTGTATTTCAAAAACAGAATATATAATATATCGTTGTGTACAGTATTGAATGTATACCTATTTATTATATGTCGAATAGTATACAAATATTTTTATTATTTTTTTAGTCACTCTAGGCAATTTTATAATGTATTTATTTAATATATATATATCTATGATTATATGATTATATTAATATAATAATATAATCGTATTATATTTTAAAATTACCTTAAGAGGTAGTTTGAGTTTAAGAGGCTTTTGAATGAATTTCACGATTACACAATAAATACCTGTGATAAAGTCACTGAACAATTTTTAAATTGATACAAATGTAAAATCGAAGATTGATCGACATAAATTTGTTCAAAGGTTACGTTTAAATTGCCGATGCGCAATCCCTTAAATAATATTCGTGTGACTTCAAGAGGACACTGCATTTGCCTGGTAGTCATATCTAACGGGCAATCCAGCAAAAATATCCCCACACAGTCTGAGTAGAACACGCTTAATTTTGGCTTTAGAGTAAAATCACGTATTACAAAATCAAACGACGACCGAGTTACGGAGGGCAACTCAAAACGTTTTTTTTTTTTTTTTTTTTATATAATTCTTTTTCAGAAGAGTTACAGTCATTTAAAAAGTGTCGAAGTAGTTATTTCTGTATGGTTTATATTGAACTATGTTTCTTGGAATGATACCATTTGGAATGTATAATTTATATTTTGCATTTGTTTGCAAATTTAAGGAGTTGTGGGTCATTTTTTGATATCGTTTGTTAAATTAATATATTTTTGATCTTTCTTTGGGAATATATTTGCATTTTCACTATAAATTTTGGAAGTCCATAAAACACGTGTTTTAAATTTAAAGGTCTTCCGTTTTAAATATTTATCGTATTCAATATTCTTTTATCTTTTAAAGCTAAATTCTATTAAAGAAAAAGTAAAAAAAAAAAATAATATTTTTATGATGTGTATAATATATTTGTTTCATTTAAAATATTTCAAATTTATTTGAATATTTTTTATGAGAAAATAAACATTTTTAGAAATATTTATTTCTAAATAATTTTGGTCATCAAGTTCATTAAAAAAATAAGTTACTGTTGGGATGGGCGTATAACAGACGACAATACTACATTTCGTAATAAATATATTTTTATGAAAAATATAAAAAAAGTATTATAGAGTATACTTATATGAAGAATGTCATTACTAATCTACGGCGCGACGTTTGCTAATTATATCTATAATGTTAGTCATTAGGTTTTAAGCACAATACTATACGAAAAATCTAGAAAGTTTGTCTAGACTAAAAGTGATTGATGTTACATTAACGAAAGGAGGAGTTAAGTTTATGGCTTTTTATTTTTTTGTAGCTACTTATAAAGGGCTGTTAAATTAGTTCTTGTTGTCAGTGTTTCGTTTGATTTTAACCTTTGTTGGAATAGATTTGCAATCATGTTGTATATCAATGTAAGTATAATATTTTATCATTATTAGTGTCTAACTATAGTTACACTATTTATACACAAATGTACGTATATTTATTACTGTACTTATATTTTCATGATTTCAATTCTCACTGTATTTTAATATTTTATTATTGAATTATGGTTAAAAGATACATTTTTGTGTTATGGATGTGTGTATTGTTAAATTTTATGATCGCCAGTTATTAATTTTCAATATATAAATTATATATACAGTAAAACCTCGTTAAGACGCTCTCGAAGGGGAAATCGTAAAACCGCGCAATATGCGGGATAGCGTTATAGGCGATATCCCGCCTATTAAAAGCGTTTTAAATATGATAATATGTAGATAGAATAAATTAGAAAAATGTTCATAGTGTGATTTGTTATGTATTACACAGTAACATAAGTTGTATTTAAAATTAATAATAAAAAAACATCAAATATACATACAATAAAATTATTAGGAACATATTTTATAATTATGTATTATTTTCTTGGATTAAAAAAAGTGGTAATGGTTGGTTGTTTCAATACATTATTTTTATATTTATTCAATAAGAAATTTTCCACCCTACCTAGATATAGAAGCATGTTTTCGGAGCCATCAGTTGCAGTAAGTGCCTGTCTCAATGTAGATATTGATTGTACAGTACTAGCGATTGACGGAAGTGGTGGAATGTATTCTTCCTCATCATCACTTGGCTATTAATACTTATACTTAATATATTATTACTTTTTTTTTTTTAATTTAAAATAAAATAAAGCAAGCATTTACAATCTCTACATTTTTTTTTTTTTTTTTGCACAATAAGCAAATTTGTTAAAACAATATAACCTGATAGGACCCTAAATTATTATGTGTGATACTCATTCTCCATAAAATAATATTAACGTTATAATAACCGAAATTACAGTGAGAACTGAAATGACGTTTTAATAATTTTCTATCGAATTTTATTTTTAATTATGTTTTTATACATATAGGGCATCTTGCTGTTGTCTATCACGGTGTGTTTTGTATGTACCGAAAGCAAACCACTAATAGCACATAATATATGCAAATACATTTTTCTGGTAAAACATACGACTACACCGTCAAACTCTACGGTTTCAACTAAATATACTGTTCCTAATAACTCGACTACAGGGTCAGAGCTTATGTATACTTCACCACCAGTAACAGAAAAACCAATTATACAACAACATAAGCAACAGTTGTCACAAAAAAAAGGACCGCATTATCCACCTACACACAATGTGCAATTTCTGTCACAACAAGAACAGCAATTTCCCTCACAAGAAGGGCCACAGTTGTCACCACAACAAGTACTGCAGTTTCCACCACAACAAGGACCGCATTATCCATCTCCGCAAGATGTGCAATCTCCGTCACAACAAGAACACCAGTATCCTCCACAACAAGGTCCGCAGTTGTCACCACAACAAGGACTACAGTATCCACAACAAGAAGAACCGCATTATCCATCTCCGCAAGATGGGCAATCTCTGCTACAACAAGAACAACAGTATCCCCCACAAAAAGGGCCGCAGTTGTCACAACAACAACATCATCATTATCCACCTCCACAAGATGTGAAATCTCCGTCACAACAAGAACAACAGTATCCCCCACAACAAGGTCTACAGTATCCACAACAACAAGGACCGCATTATCCATCTCCGCAAGATGGGCAATCTCTGCTACAACAAGAACAACAGTATCCCCCACAAAAAGGGCCGCAGTTGTCACAACAGCAACATCATCATTATCCACCTCCACAAGATGTGAAATCTCCGTCACAACAAGAACAACAGTATCCCCCACAACAAGGTCTACAGTATCCACAACAACAAGGACCGCATTATCCATCTCCGCAAGATGAGCAATCTCTGCCACAACAAGAACAACAGTATCCCCTACAAAAAGGTCCGCAGTTGTCACAACAACAAGGACCGCATTATCCATCTCCGCAAGATGTGCAATCTCCGTCACAACAAGAACAGCAGTATCCTCCACAACAAGGTCCGCAGTTGTCACCACAACAAGGACTACAGTATCCACAACAAGAAGGACCGCATTATCCATCTCCGCAAGATGTGCAATCTCCGCCACAACAAGAACAACAGTATCCCCCACAACAAGGACTGCAATTTCCTCCAACACAAGGTCTACAGTATCCACTACAACAAGAACAGCAGTATCCTCCACAACAAGGTCTGCAGTTGTCACCACAACAAGGACTACAGTATCCACAACAACAAGGACCGCATTATCCATCTCCGCAAGATGTGCAATCTCCGTCACAACAAGAACAGCAGTATCCTCCACAACAAGGTCCGCAGTTGTCACCACAACAAGGACTACAGTATCCACAACAAGAAGGACCGCATTATCCATCTCCGCAAGATGGGCAATCTCTGCCACAGCAAGAACAACAGTATCCCCCACAACAAGGACTGCAATTTCCTCCAACACAAGGTCTACAGTATCCACTACAACAAGAACAGCAGTATCCTCCACAACAAGGTCTGCAGTTGTCACCACAACAAGGACTACAGTATCCACTACAACAAGAACAGCAGTATCCTCCACAACAAGGTCTGCAGTTGTCACCACAACAAGGACTACAGTATCCACAACAACAAGGACCGCATTATCCATCTCCGCAAGATGGGCAATCTCTGCCACAGCAAGAACAACAGTATCCCCCACAAAAAGGGCCGCAGTTGTTACAACAACAACATCATCATTATCCACTTCCACAGGATGTGCAATCTTTGCCACAACAAGAAATACTGCAAATTCCACCACAGTATGGATTAATGTGTCCACCACAATATGGACTTAGGTGTCCACAACAACAAGGACTGCAATATTCTACTCTACAAGATTTGCACTCGCCGTCACAACCAGAACAGCAGTTTTCTCCACAACAAGAAATATCGCAGTCACCACCAAAACTAAGACTACAGTATCCACCTTCTCAAGATCTACAATATCCAACACAACAAGACTACGGATCACTGTATTATCAAGGTATTCCTTTTAATAATTACAGACCTCAAGCATACTCAAATAATCAAAATCATACAGGACCAACTCAATAATCTTATTTCGACCTTCAAAATGCTTTATACAATCAAGGATCGTATAAAAATGTTTATACTAAACAAAATCTAAACAATTTTCAATATCTAATTGGCTATGGCTCGGCTCCGTATTTTGACTATATCACTCAAAAGTTTAAAACATCCATTATAGTTCATCCTCTCCAAGGTAATGGAAAGTCTACTTAATTCATTTACGTTTATGATTTTATTCTGTATTTTTAATTTTATAACAATATAATTGAAAAAAATTTAATACATAGCTTGTAAAGTAATATAATTACATTTTTAATATAAAATAATCTGTATTCATACCTCTATGCTTACCACTTTTTATTTTATTTATTCAATAGGAAAAATAATTTTACTAGAAAAGGACTTGTATTTAAAAAATGAATTGTAGTATTTTAAGTAGTATAAACAATACGTGTTAAAAATTGAGTGTCGACCATTTTATTTGATTATTGTATTTTGCGGCTGAAAATATGAATTACATTCATTCAATTAATTTATTTCGCTTTATTTTATTTATTGGGTGGTTTTAACTTGATGTACTGTTATAAAAATAGTGGTGGATATACTCTCATTTAGTTCCAAATCGATTTACTACATATTTTGTTCAAATACTAATATTGTTACAGATATTAGTTTTGATATAAATTCTGTGTATTAATATAATTTTGTTTATAGAGAATGAGCAATATATTAATGATTCTCCAAGGTTGTCAGGTAAATGGACTATATAATATGTATTCGAAGACGAGAATTCATTTTTTTTTTTTTTAAATTCGATTCACATTTCCAAGGTACTTTAAAAGATATTTAAACTTGTTTTTGTATTATTTTTTTCGTGTTTCTTTGTTAGATTTTTACTGTTAAAATTTATCAGACATCGAGTAGCACTTTATGAGAACAAATGTAGAATATATAATGTGCTCAATATCTCTGCTATACTATATAATTTCAGAATATCTTATTATATTATTTCACTATTTATGTTTAAAAAAATAACATTAGTTGACTACCTAAGTTGCCTTCTATGTAGGTAAGGCAACATATTTTTAAGTTTTAAGTAAATAACAGTTTTTTTTTTTTATTTAGGCGCATAATTTTCATTGAACTATGCAATTATATTATATTATCATATTCAATTATTGTCAAATATACAAATATGCAAAACAAAATTTTGTAAAAGCCCTATAATAATAATTATAAATTAACATCTATAAATATGTAAAGTTAAGGAAATTTGCAAATTCATAAATGCATATTTTATTGGAATATGATATCATAATACAACGTGTGATGTGCATCATGCTAATCAAAATGCATATTAAATACAGGGTTATGATATTGTTATTAGATTACATTTTCCCGTGTTCTTATTTCCAGCTATCCAAGTTACTAATTTGATAAAAATACATTTTTGGAAATATAACTATTTTAAATTTATATAAAACAAATTTAAAACGATTTTATGAAAAATTAATAGCTTAATAATTTGTGGAGTGTTTTTTTTGTAGATTGAGTATGTTAAGGAAACAACGAGCTTACTGATTTATATATAGCGGATTGAATACAATACTCGTATATACCATGAAGACAATTATTTTACAATTTTTTTGTTCAACAATATGTTTTAAATAGATAATTAAGCATTTAAATTAAAATCACGTCTACGGGATTTTTAATATTTTTATATGACCAACAAAATACCTATAATGTATTTTAAAAATTCAGTCAAATTGTCGCACATTTTTAAGAAGTCAAAAACATTTTATCCACATAAAACCAAATAATAACGAATTTTAATATAATAACTGAAAATTTCTAGGACTGTGCTAAATAACTCGAAAATTTACAGATTGGTTTAAATAATTATCATGTCCAAAACGGGGCACTATAAGTATTTGGTGAACATTTCAAGTATCTATGATTATTTTAAACCGAAATACTATAAAATAACAAAATCGAAATTAACAGTTATTGCGTAAAAAATTCTGTTTTTCCTGGGTTTTCCTCATTATTAAGGAATCTCTAAGAAAAATCGATTAATCGACTACCTTTTCTCAGAATCTAATAAGTGCATCAACATTTGCTTAAAATGTTTAGGAACGATCGTGCATATTATGTATTTAAAATATGAGTTTTAATTTATAGAAAAAAAAGAAAAAAAAAGATTATCGGAACAAATGTATTATGTAATTAATTAATATCAAACATTTTGTCTAAAAGATAATCGAGGATAATAATTTATTGACTATTGAAAAATACATATCATGGCGTAGTGATAATACGCGAATGAAATGGCTAAGATTTATATACCAATAGAGTGGTACCTCTACGACAATTCTCTATTGGATTATATAGACTATTAAATATGTATTATTTATGAACTGTATCGCGAATTTGTACTGTTATTTGTACAATTTAGAACACGTTTACGAATTATAACGAACTTGGTGTTTTTTTATTAGTTTGAAATGTAACGTGTTAAATAATAATAAAAAGCGGGCGTCTTTCATACCGGAATCGAAAAATATTAAATATTATTTTTGGATACGAGATTCACCCGGTGCTTTATCGAACGATAATAATACTCAAGGTCGGCCGGATTCTACGTGTTTTTGGAATCATCCGTGGGAGTAAACCTGACTATATATACCGCGGTTACTTAAAGTTTTGAATACACATTCGCAACTACATTAAACCTCTGACCGTTTATCCGGCCATTACCGACCAAGACACTCGACCAGTATACACTTACCAGTAAAAATGGCAGGACTTAAGGTAAGAACATTATTGATCATATTATTCTTACGATTTTTGTTAACGTTTCAATCATATTAACTCGAAATAAAATTAAAAAACCACAGATTAAACATTAATTATTAGTTTAAAATTTTTTTTCTTTCTTGTAATATTATTTTCTGTTTAGTCGTTTTTTTTTTTTTTTTTTTTTTAAAGAGTTTGAACTATTTTTTAACGCGTATTATATATTTTTCAGACTGTAGGATTGTTGTGCGTGGCTTTGGCTTGCATGGCGCGAGCCGCCGAAGAACCGTCGGCACCGGCCCAATACGAATTCGCTTACGCTGTAAACGATCCCACCACCGGCGACCAAAAGGACCAACAGGAAGTGAGAGACGGTGACGACGTTACCGGGTATTACCGCACCCTGGACGCTGACGGTTACTTGCGAACGGTCAAGTACAAGTCGGACGCCGTAAACGGATTCACCGCCGAAGTGGTCCGCGAGCCCGTAAACGGAGCCGCCGTCCCGGTACCCGCCGTCGTTAAGGCCGTGGCCAAGCCCGCCGTCGTCCCGGTGGTTCCCCAGGCGCCCGTTATTGTTCGCGCTCCGGTCGCACCCGCCTTAATCCCGGCAACCAGCCCGGCCGTGGCGCCTTTCTACTACGGATCGTCCGCGGGTTACCCGTACAACTACCAACCGTACTCGTATGGTTACCAGGGATACCCGGGATACCAGGGATACCCGTACTCTTACTCTCCGTACTCATATGGACAATACCCGTACGGCAGTCCGTATCAGTACAGCACCCCGTACAAATACGCGGCTCCGTTCGTCAGAAAATAGTTGCCGAAACAAGAATTCAACCCAACGGAACGTTCCGTTGTGCGTGTACATAATAATATGAGACGTCTTGTGGAATCTTCTCGACTTCGTCCGGAATGTGTTCGGACAAACATTTCTTCTACTATGTTTTTACCTATTAATAACATGTATTTCTTGATGTGATCATAATATTTTATAATTCTATACTTTATACGTGTATTTTTTTCCAATGAAATTTAAATATACTATTCTTGTTTCTTCTACTTACCTGGTATTTATTTATTTACGTCAATATACGAATACTACGAGTATTTTAAACCATTATTATTTAGACAATTATCGAATAGTTTGTTTTTTTATATATATTTGTAAAACTGAATGCCATCATGTAGATAGGTTACAATGTAGGAATGCACAAGAAGTGTAATGTCGATTAAAGAACGTATTGCGAAACCGCCAAGGGGTTGAAAAAAGAATTAAAAATCCGTTTCATATCATAAACTATCGTGTTAAATATCTATTTTATAAATGGTTAAACGTTTTTGTTAGATTTTGAAAATTTAACATTTAAATTGTTTCGTCTTAGGAAAAACGCTTGAAAATTTGACACGAATGACTACAGGCTCTATGTACTTAGTGGTAAAAAAAAGAATGTTGAGTGTAATGTAGTTATTTTGTTTTTATAAGCGTTTAAATTCCAATGTTCGATGGAAATTGTAAAAATTACAGAATATCCGATTAATGTGAACAACATTCCTTCGGTTCTATAAAAAATGCTCAACATTTTGAGGCGAAAATACACTGACCAATGTAATTTTTTTCATATTGTTACAAATGAATATAATTTTAAATTTATACTTTTCAAAGCATGAACATCTGGGTGTGCTTAGAATCGTTTCTCGTATATTAGACAATGATCAATTGTAATATATGTAAATCTATCGGTATAAACTAAACTACCCTAAATATTACTTATAACCTTGTCGACTACCCGCCTATAATAGTGGCCCACCCATGGTGTGAATTATGTTTATATTTTTCTTTCCATTTTCATCGTCATTATTTAGTTTTAAGTCTTATTATATTATTTTTTATTGTGGTATAATATATGCGGCGTGTAACCGCGGAAAGTGGAAATATGGACGTTATTAAATATAACCTTTTCGTTTTGTCCTACACAATTTAAACGCGTTAAGAAAAAAAAAAAAAAAAAAAAACAAAAAAAATTATGCGTTCGATTATACCGGAATCGGTTAACATATTATATTCCTTATTATAGACCATGAGATTCACCCGACGTCTTGCATCATGATGATTCAAGGTCGGTAGGATTTACCGTTTTTTATATTTAATATATCACCCGTGGGGGTAAACATGACTACATAATATATATACACTGAGATTATACCGCAGTAATCATTACTTAAAGTTTTGCAAACGCATTATTATAAGTCTTTGATCGTATTATCCGGTCATTATACCGATAAAGGCACAGTAGACTGAAATGCAGGGGCTTATGGTAAGAACGCATTACGATTTATTTAAAAAAAAAACAATTTTGAAATATGCACCGCGAATTTCTTCCGTAACATTTTCGTATTTTTTTTTTTTACCAAATATCTATTTCATTGTCATCGTTAAAAACGATTAGTTTTATTATAAAAAATTGTAAAATGTACAAATCCGGATTCCAGATTTCTATATTGAATACTTGTACACATCGGGTTGTTACGCGCTCTTTTTGTTTTTAATGTTCTTCGTTTATTAGAATTTGTATTTGTTCGTTTTTATTTTGGAACGCTGACGTTTGAAAGGAAAAACTCCTATCAACACTGATTTTAGTACTCGCGTGTGTACAGTTTTTAACGAATTTTCGATACAAAATATTATGTTCAATTTTATACCGGCATATTCACATAATTCAGAGTTCGAAATCGGTTCGGGGTTTTTTTTGTCAACCTTTACGATATTACATTTTTCAGACCGTAGGATTGTTGTGCGTGGCTTTAGCTTGCTTGGCGCGAGCCGCCGAAGAACCGTCGGCACCGGCCCAATACGAATTCGCTTACGCTGTAAACGATCCCACCACCGGCGACCAAAAGGACCAACAGGAAGTGAGAGACGGTGACGACGTTACCGGGTATTACTGCACCCTGGACGCTGACGGTTACTTGCGAACGGTCAAGTACAAGTCGGACGCCGTAAACGGATTCACCGCCGAAGTGGTCCGCGAGCCCGTAAACGGAGCCGCCGTCGTTAAGGCCGTGGCCAAGCCCGCCGTCGTCCCGGCAACCAACCCGGTCGTGGCTCCTTACTACTTCGGATCGTCCGCGGGTTACCCGTACAACTACCAACCGTACTCGTACGGTTACCAAGGATACCAGGGATACCAAGGATACCAGGGATACCAAGGATACCAGGGATACCCGTACTCTTACTCTCCGTACTTGTACGGCCAATACCCGTACGGCAGTCCGTACTAATACACGGCTCCGTTCATCAGAAAATAGATGCTAAATTACAACGTATTGTGTTCATTTAAGCGTACATAAGAAATAATAATACGACGTCTATTCGATTCTCGGTTTTGCCCGGAAAAAAAGTTGATTGTTTCTTTTTTTTTATTAGAGAATTTATCTTGTGTCTCTTCTCTTCTCTAAACTGTGCGCATTTCTTATTATAGGTAACGATAATAATTTTATTCTATAGTACAATACAATGTTTTATTTCAACCGTGCACTTGTATTTAGTACGACATGAATTCAAATTATCAAATTATCCTTCTTATTATTTATTATTATTTCGAACCTGTAGTAGACAGTGATATATTTTATAGTATGTTTGTTGATCAGTTCACGTATAACTGTTCGTGGACGGATAATATTAGTTTCTAATAAAGTTAAACTCGACCTAATCCTAGTTTTGACAGATTGAATGTACGAATTTATGGTTTTTTAATGTATTATATTTTATATATATATATATTTTCAACTACAACGTGCGTCAACGTCATACATATTTGAACGTCGATTTTTCGCCAAGGATTTAAAAGTGTTATTTCTTAATCGGAACCGTTTTAAAATGTATAAAACCACCAATCGATGATATAAACAACGCGGACGAGTTATTCAAACAACAATATGTTTTAAATATTACACTAGATCGAAAGTCAATACAAATGTTCGGTATATTGGTCCACAACAATTTTAATGGTGTTAATTTACCTCTTGCGTATTCTGACCTTATAATAACCCAAATATCAAAACGCAATTTTCCATGATAGACGAAATAACGTGTGTTGTTTTTAAATTTAACCGCCTTCATTGTTTCTATTAACCTTCCAATTCAGGGTTAATTTCAGAAATATTTAATTTAAGTTATTCATTATAGTACTTATCGAAATGTATTTTATGTAGTATCCGAATTACTCATCAATTGCCAATACAATTAAAGTTAGTAATTTAAAGAATAAATCAACACATTTTCCATAATTGTATAATATACATAAATGATTTATTTATTCTGGTGCGGGGACAATTTTGTAATAAAAAATAAAAATGAATACATTTAAACACAACTACTGTACGATACGTTATTATATAAATAACTTATAATATGGTCATATATTGACATATTATTATTAATCTCGGTTTTAAACGACCTCTTTGATTCTATTATTTTAGGTCGAAAAATCCATTTTTAAATTTCGTTGTTCAATAATTGTTTGCGTTTATTTGTTATCACTATCGGAATAGTTCAAGGTTATCCAAAGTAGATTTGAAAGTTTTAAAAAGTATTATTACTCTCAACCATTAGACACACTTTATAATTATATATCGAAAATACGATTCGCTATTTCAAGATATAGAAAGAATATTACAAATGTATGGGGTATAAACTATAATCAAAAATATATTTAAATGTTATACGACCGATATTATTATTGAAAAACTCGAAAATGTTCCTCCGTGCCATACTGTTTTTTTAAATTTTTATTTTAAGAATATTCATTTCTCACTACTTAAAAACGTACCTACTGTATAATGGCATATTGGTACCGAATTTACTAACCTTCTAAATTAAATAGGATTTTCGTTCTGTGAATTTAGTTGAATATATTAAAATTGTAGGAATACACGCCTACGCAACGTCGGTGACAAAATGATTTGTATTAGGTAGTTGGGTATTTAAATAAAATTACAACCTTTTTTTTTTTTTTTAAGCTTAATACTGATTTAAGTGTTAAAAAACCTTCAGACTACGTGCACAATTTTGTGTATAAGATGTTCGTTTAGTTGGTGTCATAACAAAACGCATGTATGCAAATATGATATTTATGTTACATATTCTATGTACAATTATACATACGTGGGATTATTTTTCAAACAAAACTAGAATATAAAAATGGATTGTACAAATTGTTTTGAAATCAGTATTTTGTTTAGCTTACGAAATATATTGTGGAAAACTGTTAAACTGAAAATCGTATGAGGAAATCGGAAATATTAACTGTATTGTTTAGAAATTAATCTAAACCGTCCGAAAATTTAAAAAAATTAAAAAAATTAAAAAATAGGGACGCTAAAGCCAACGGCCTATTTTGTGGACTTTTGGTTTCGGGGGCGTTATAATAGCTCTTTTTCCTCGGGACGGCCCTGCACGTGTTGTATTAATATACTCTACAGATTTGTGTTCTCTATATACATGTACTTTATTAACAATTTAACACTTGATAAATAAATTAAAATATGTATTAACATCAAGCTCGATTACGAATCTCGATTGTATCGTTTGTACAAACGTAGACAATTATAAATTGATAGTTTCCTACTAAGTCTTGCGTCAACTTTGATCGGGACGTAGGAAACAAAAAAAAAAACCGAACAAGTCGCGTGGATGTGACCGGTAAGATCAAGACACTTGGCGGCAGCCCACGCTCGATTATTAATCGGCAACTTGGCCGCCGATTTCTTTGCGGGTCCACGTTTCGAATTGTGTTTTAACGCAATATTATTGTTGGATTTGATATCGTACTGTAAAAGCGTAACGAAATAACGTTTGTATACTTGTGGGGAAACGGTTCGGTTTTTATTACCTTATAATATTGTATTATGCATGCAACCGGATTCATATCAATTTTGATTGAACTTATCGGATTGGCCGTTTGTCAATTGTTTTCGTATTGAGTGTGTCTATCGTTTCCGGTTGTACCGCCACGGTACTTTCGATTGACGTTACAATACTGCGCATTCGGTATTATGTGTGGCCGTCGACAGCGCAAAAATAAAACCGCACTGGTCGAAACGAAACGTATTATCAAATGTTATTACTGACGTCGTAGATTTTTATATAATATTGTTGGCCATCGGGCATGACGCGAATCCCCAATTGTCGGTGTCGGCGTGTACCGGACGCGTGCGATTGCATATTTATTATGAGTGACGGTCGCTTGCATGAGGTACACTTACATTGGATTTCCGGACGGCAAAACCAACCGGGACTTGCGCGTAGTCTTCGTCCAGACGGGCGATTTACCGTTTGCCGGAGTCACGAGCCCTCGGCCCTTTCGCCGTCGGTCGAACCGTATACATTTTTAAACGATAATAATAATAATAAATATAGTTCAAAAAAATATTCGTCCGCGTACATATTTTCACTATATAATTCTCCCCTAACCTGACACACGTTTACGAATTTTCAACGAGTTTTGTTTATTTTCGTATTATTTATATCGAGCCTAAAACAATATACGCGAATCGTATTGCATTTGGCACGCCGGTGTGCCCAGGCGTGTAGCTACTTACAGTTAGTGGTTGTATTGGGTGTGAATACACCCCACTCGGCCGTATTTAAATCCAGAAATAAATCAGGTGTATACTAAACCGTGTTTCGGGGGGTTTTTTTTTTTTTTTTTTATAAAATATGTAGTTTCTTGATTCTATTTTACACATGATATTATTGTTTATTATGAAAATTGAAAATATTATTATTAGTATATCGAATACTCGATAATGGTTATTGGTTATCTTCTATACCGTAAACCGTGGTGGTGGTAACCTATGGAAGCACCAGCTGCTGTTGGATTCAACAATTCTAGAATTTGTCATATGATAAGGATATGCGATCCCCCCTTCCCATAAGTTGTATTTAAGTATAAAATTAAAACACCCCTCCACCGTTTAAAAAAACCTGGCTACGCGCCTGGGTGTGTCTATAAATTATGAATGTAAATATTTTATATAACTGTGTATTAAAAATTGTTATATTTCCGACTAAATTTTGGAAATACAATATTTGCTTGCTTTTTCTTTGTCTTTACGAATGATTGTATCTATGCCTTAAATAGTAGGGCGATTACTGGAAAGCGCATAACACTTGCTTATTGCTTTTAACTGCCCACTCGTTAAACTTAAGAAAAGTTATATTGACGTGAAATTCGTTTTTAATACATTTTCGACGTTCTATAATATCTGTTACGCTCGCTCAAACATTAGTCGAGACTTAAGAGAATCTTTCGAACGCACGATATAGCGATTGTGCGCTCAGCAGAACCGATTTAACGCTGTTAGTTTTTATATTATAGTGCATTGACTTATTATAAAACTCAAAGGTAAGTCTATTGTCCGTGTCTATTTGTTTGAGATTTCCGGTGTTTTAGATTTTTAGCGGGATATAAGCATTTTTAAATTGTGATATTTCACATACTCACTCGCATCTCGGTTAAATATTAAAATACCGAGGAAAAAAACTCAGGTACAACATGCACGGACCATGTTATTACCTCGAACTGAAGTTCGATAACAGATCGATTGACATTAATAATATCAACTATTAACTGCACGAATTTTGTCCAGCCGAACGAAAATGTCGGTATGTCGTGCATTGGTGAGACGGAGACAACGAACGAAGGTGTGACAACATCGTAAGGGACGTATTCTGTGCGAATCGTTCATTTGTTTGTATTGCAGTGAAAAAAAACGTACTAAATAATACTAAAATGCACTTGTTTATTAAAAAAAAATGTATAAAAAAAAAAAAAAAAACGTATAAATATAATAAAAATCCAGAGAAAATCTTTACAGTCGTGTTGTCCGAAACGATATCGTTTACCAGCATCTATATTAAGATTAGAAGCCTTAAAATCTATCAGAAAATGCGTTCGGACAGCGATAAAATAGAAAACGACCAGACGAAACATGCAAAATAATGTTCTCGGGATGCGTATTGTACCTAGAGCATTAAGAAAAGGACATCAACGTTGAAATTTACACCCTAATAATTATGGGTGATATTTTGGTTACTACTGGTGCTACTGATGTCCGAGGCTCGTCAATAGTGTTGCTCGTCGGCCGCCGCCGTCGGTGCCGCGCCCGGCTTCTTCCTGTCCACCACGGCGTTGAAGCCGCTGTGCTTGTCCGCCTTGTATTTGACCGTCCGGTTCCACTAGCGTGTAAAAACCGGTCACGACGTCCCCGGTCCTGGTCTCGTGCCGGCTCTTGACGTCGCCCGTGTGCGGGCCGTGCACGTCGTAGTGGAACGGATAGTGGACGGGCTCGTGCTGTTGCCGTTCGCCGTCCGGGTACGACTGTTCCGGCGCAGCCCCTGTTCCGAGTCCGTGCTCCTGCCGAGAGTGTAGCTGATAGCTGCTGCTGCTGCCGCCGCCGCCGTACGATCCGCGGACGTACGAAGGGTAGGAATCGTCTGCGACATTACGACGGCCGTGCTGCGAACACTGCGACCACGTGACCATACCTGTACACGACGCATAACTGTATATGACACGCATCCGACGCTGTTAGATTTACACGATTGCATCAAGTTGAGTTTATGATGTTGCGAACCCTCCATCCCGATTTTTAGGTGAAGTGACATTATGATCCGTTGTGTCGTATAGCGGTTATGACGAAACTGTTAGAAAATTACAATTTTTATCAAACCAGATTGAAATGTCGCTTTACCGATTTTTAAGGTCCAGCCTAAATGTTTGAAATGCCGACAAAAAAGAAATATACCTGAAATAGTGTAGATTTGTGTATTCTGAGCGGGGTAAAGACGACGGGTCTGTACGCGCACACTGTCCGCGTTACAAACGTTGACAGAATGACGAACGCCCGCCGCCGATGCATTTTCCAGCCTTAATAAATGTCTGCTTCTAAGGAGTAAAAACGAAATTCGAGAAGGCGTTGGACAAAGTGAACACTATCGGTAAAGAATAACGAAACCTTGTGACGGTAATGTACGAAATCGCTTACCACGGAACCGTTCATGATGATGATGATGATGATGATGTCTTGCAGCCGAACAGTGAACTATACGGATGCCGGAGACCCGATGGCTATTTAAACCTCTGTCACCGAAAAACTTTTTTACTTAATTTTTTTCTTTCTCTCTCTCTCTCTCTAGTGAAAAAAACTCGTGTAATAAAACATACGTAAAACATTACGTACATATATGTGTGCCGACACGGTACAGTGCCCACCTCCCCCTCGAAATATTTAACGATATTGTTTTTATCGCGCGCAATTGTTCCGTTTCGACATAATAATTTAGGACATTATGTTAATAATTATTATCTCACGTTGTCATATTATTATTTTAATTTTTAGTTTTTTTTTTTTTTTTTTTTGTGTATTCCGTTCGGATCTTACGTTCCGGTTTTCGATCTGTGCCGCAGTTTTATAATACCGTCGTGCGTTTTGGTCGTTTTTATCGAACCTCATTACAATTCGGTCTATTTGGAATACTGTTTCGCGTGTGTTCAGCATAACTGTATTATTATTGCCAGGGCTCGCAAGTTTGTTTGTAATTTTTTTATTTTTTGCTACATAGCAAAACACCATAAACACCACAAATCCGTTTCAAAAACCCCAAATACTTAAAAATGTCGTCGTTGTTCTAAAATGTAATAATTTTAAGTGTTTTTTTAAACGCGAATAACTTATTTCGCAATATAGTGATATCGGAAAACCATAACCAACGTTACACACTACGAGTTATACTTTTTTTTATGGTGAAAATGTATAGCTCGAGTAGGTTTTGCCCTCGCAAAACGGTTTCTTGGTAAACATTTTTTGTTAATTTCAGAATTACACGATAATTACTACAAATGACGCGCGACTGCTTATAAATGTATTTGAAAGTGTAAATTTGAATATTTTTTTATCGATAAATTTCCATTTTATCAAAAGTGTTCTATACTCATGTCCTTTTATTAACACTATATTAGCAAGCCCGTATTTAGGGGTTGGGTCATTTGCCTTTTGTGGCATAATACTACTGTTGAATACTCCGACTTAAAAACCATTCTTATAGGAACTATCGGTTTAACATTTTCCATTGAAAATTGTATTTACATGTAACTTTATATTTGATAGTTTTAGAGTAGAAAATTGGCATTTCATACAAAGCGGTCAGAATCTTATGACTGACTACTTCTGATTAGGTCCGGTATAAAATTTCAATTTTCGACCTCCAAACCATCAAAATCGATTTTGTTTTCCGGGTTTCTCTTTACGTATCGAGTCACAATGAAAACGTCGTTATAATAAATCATTAACATCATCATACACGATTACAACAAAATATTGTATATGATATATTTTAAAAAATTTTCTGAACGATATTTGCCATTATTTCCGATGATCACTTGAAATAATAAAGTATGATAATAAAAAAAAAAAACACAATTTGTACATACTTACGTAATGTTTTAAATAGTTTGTAATAATTTCATTCTACTACTTTCGTTCAAACTTTTATCTTATCTATGTATTTTAATATCTTGCTTTCGTACGATATTAGTGTTACGTCTGGCGTTTATAGAGTTTTGTATTTTTTTTTTTTTTTTTTTGAAGAATAAAATAATTACATTTTGTTTAAATATGAAAGTAAAAACTGAATACCGTAACACGTCTATAAATTGATTAAACGATAACGAGTAATAATGCCAGTTGTATCTGTCCGGATAGTCATCTATAATATAATTGGTCCGAATAATTTAATGCAGTGGAAATAATATACGAGTTAAATTTTATTTTTTTCTATTTTCGCACAACCGTAACACGCCGTGTTTTTTTTGTCTTGTTAATATTTTTGATTTAATAAGTCTGTATACGGCGTCAAATAATATCGTTTAGAATATGTATGAAATTGTTCGGACTGTTTCACACACAACAATTTCGTCGATTTTAATCAATTTCTCGGTTTGTATTCGCACTCGACGGTTTTTTCTTTTTTTATATTTTTTTTATTATTCTTTTTTTAATTCAATTGAAATCTGAATTCAATTATATACAAACATTTTCCCAAGCCTTTCTCGTTCTATTTCGATCTTTATAAAGGTCTAAATAATACTTGTCTCGTAAACTACGGTTTCCACTGATGAAATTATTAGCATTTCTGTGTCGGCATCGTCATTCATAACTTTCACAATAGATGCGTAAATCACGAACATTTTCCGTGGATAGTAATAACCTGCAGTCCACGACAAAATAATAAGAATAGTTAGCCGCGACAAAAAGAAAAAAAAAATATTAAATTCCTACAGATAAATCGAAAAACCGCGGAGTATTTTGAAAATTTTACCATGTCTAGACAGTGCTAATAATTCAGTATTCGGTGAAAACGGCAGGCCTCTGCGATTATTATTCACTGAATTACAACCAAAAAACAATATCGAAATTATCGGAAACTATTGTTGACGACATCCTAGAAGCAGCATAGACAGAGATTGATTATTAGATTTCCGATTAAAAAGTTATTCACACACTGGACAAAAAAAAGCACACGTCTTAGTAAAACTTAAACATTCATTGATTCGTCCAGAATCTAAATATCCCTAGGAAAATACTTCAACTTCGACTACTATTACTATTTCTACTTTGACTTTAAGATCTATGTCTATTCTAACCTATGATTTACCTATACTTTTACACATTAAATTAAATACATTTAGAGTTTGACGGTCTTGAAATATATTCCTACGATAGTAAAACTCACTATATTAACGACTTTTGGATGAAATTGTTTTTAACAATGACATACGAGTCATCAAACACGTTTGGAAACTGAAAGGTTAGAAAGAACAAAAATATTTAAATATATTAATATTGAATATGATATTGAAATTAACCCGACATGTCGGTTGATAAGTTCTATTTTTTTAAACGATTTGTTCATATTCTAGTGCCGATATTGACGTTTTTTCTTCAAAAATATCGATTTTGCAAAACAAAATCCCGATTTTCTCAGTATTGGCCCAATACTCATCACTAGAATTCAGCGGCCACCCAAGTGTAAACCTAAAACCTAATATTCTGTCGACGAAATTCCACCGCGGGTTTAGATAAACCGGAAAAAAACATATAATCCACCTGTTGGTCGGAACCCGGTAACGATCCAAGGACGCTTGTGTTCAAAGCGTAAACCTAAAAACCCGGCGGATAAAGCGAACAACGACGAAAAAAAAATAATAATAATAATAATAATAATAATAATAAAATAACCGCAAACGGTTTTGTCTTAACGTATTCGAACCAGACAGCCGGTTTCATACGGTAATCCCGCTTGGGAACGGACTATGGGTCGCGCGAGCACTTGTAAAACGGAGTACGGTGTTTATACTACTCGAAGTGCGCGCGCGGCGTAGAGTGGCCGGCTGGCTGTGACTGGGCTGTGCCGAGCGGGTGCGACCGGACGACGGGCACGGCGACGACGCGTGTATAATGACAGTTATAGTAATAACGTGGATGGCCGGCGTATCGCGCGGGCCCGTTGCTAGACCGCGTCTGGCCGGAAAACACATTGGCGGACGTTAAACACGGCAAAACCGTCCGATTCCCGGCGGTCGACATCGAAATACGTCGGCGTATCGTTACGGCGCCGGCACGGTCGGCCGGCTCCCACCAACCATCCCCGTCGGCCGCGTGTTTACGGATGCCGACCGTATATCGGTACCGGGGATTCAATTGGGGGGGCCCCATACGCCGCCGTAGGCCGCGTTTTCGGTTTACGAACCCTGCACGATACATTATAATGAAATATTATTATATCGACGACACCCGCCCACGGATTGGTGTGGTGTTTCTTATCGCTCGAATTATTTATTCTTGTATATCAAAACTAAGTGTCTGTCTGCCGGGGTCTCTATAGAGAAAGCGACTTGCCATAGCCGTAGAGTTTGGACGTTTCGAACACAATTGGCTTTTGCCGTCTAACTTCCGGTATTATTTAAACAGAAAACATTAACATTTGAATACGTTTTGTTTTTTATTACCTGCAAATCTGTCCGTACAAAAGGCCTTTGGGCCTGGGCTAGGTTGTTTTTTGAATTAAAATACTGTGCTCTTGCCATAATTCTTATAAAATATAAGCAAATTTTTCCCTAACCTTGTCGAGTGGGCGGAATAGATGTACCAACAGATAACATCATCGAACGATTTTACAAAAGTTAAAGAAAGAAACTCCGAGTTAATATTGTAATATTGTTTTTTTATTTAAATAGATCGTTAATTTTTTTAACACTAATTTAGTGACGAGAAAAAAGAAACTGTTTTTACCGATGTTTAAAACGATCGTACCGTATGGTCTACGTTCGCGTAGGGTCCGGTATCGAAATTGTACGACCCTAACCGAAATCGGGATTTTTCGGTCTCGTGTAGCTTTCGGAATTAGGCGACCCGGTCGCAGTAGTCGCGCGGGATGACGACGACAAAATCGTACGCAAAAAACGCAATAATTGCGATGGCGCACGTGATACGCATACACGCGCGGCCCGGCACGGGGGCGTTTTCTATTCGCGGCAGTTTCGCAACGGCGGTGGTCATTTTGAACCTGGCCGTTGTATTTTTTTTTTTTTTTGGTAAATATCCACGCTTCTCCCACTTGAAAAAAACATCTTCCTCCATTATCGTTCAGTCTTAATTATTCCCCCTTACCACTAGTAAAACCGTTACAATTGGCGCCCTGATTTCTTACACGAACACGGTAACGGGACGCTTTAGAAGGTTAGAAAGAACAAAATTATTTAAATATATTACTATTGAATATGTACATTGGAATTAACCCGATAATGTCGGTTGAAAACTCTACGTCTTTTTTTAACGATTTTTTCATATTCTAGTGCCAATATTGACGTTTTTTTCTTAAAAAATATCGATTTGAAAAGAAGCCCCTGATTTTGTCAGTATTGGCCCGACACTCATCACTAGAGTTTAGCGGCCACTCAAGTGTAAACCCAAAACCTATTGCTTTGTCGACGAAATTCCACCGCGGGCTTAGATAAACCCGGGTTAAACAATTTTAATATTCTATTCGTTTTGTCATAACCGCTATGGTAATCCGCCGCCGGGCGATGACTGAACGGGTCGAAATGTCCTTTAAAAAACCGAATCAATATGACCCCCGGGACGTATGAATAGTGCTGCTCCAGACCAAAAATGTCCCCGATGAAATCAGTTTAAAAGTATTGTACATGTTCTTACAAATACATTATTGTATGATAACCTGTCACAATTGAAAAATAGATTCAAAAGATCCCAATTGGGACTTACCGAAAACCGCAAAATAACGAGTTTTTTTTTATCAGAAAGTACTCTTCGGTTGTCCGAAGAACATCACGCGTTAATATCAACATCAATAGATTTTAAACGTAACTGATTAAGTTTAATGTCATTTCCAAATGTAACTTTTTTTTTCGATTTAATTCTAACGATCTAACTCTATAGTTAGTGCTTATGGATTTGCACTTTTCGTGTTGGCAGACTGGAAACCCGCGAATCACGACCACAACCGTGCACACGGGGTGAGGGATAGGGTACTGTTGTCTCCTCCGCTTAAGCGTTATTTTTTGTTTTTTATATTATCAATATGTTCAATATGACATTTTTAATTGTATTTGTGTTTTAGCATATTTAACGGGCCGCCCGTCGCGGTGGCATTTATTTGTTGTTATCGTAAATGTAAAAAAAAAAAATGTTCTAAATGATGTTTCCTTGTTTCGTTATTTGTTTAAAACATAATGTGCGTGCATTTTTTTTTTTTATTATTATTTCTAACTGCACGGAGAAGCGAAAAAAATGTGCGTTTTAATACATCACATCCGGCCGCGTTATCCGCGATTTTTCGTGTATGGTTTTGCGAATCCAACGATCGCCGCAACCGCTGCCCGCCGACGGGACCCGCACCTGTTGGCGCGGCTTACGGTCGGGGTTTCCCCGAATCACCCGGACCGAGACCGAGGGCGACACCGGCCGTCCGAGGCGCGTCATCGCGGTCGCCGTGATTTCACTTTCGCGCGCCGGACGACGTGTGGTCGTATTTTAAATTGGCTTGGACTCGGACCAAGGCACCGCGAGTGCGCCCGATGACCCGTTTAACTCGGCATAGGTACGATGAGGCACGTCGCGCCTCGTATCGTCTCATATCGCATTCGTATCGCGCCGCCGTGTCCGTTACGACACGGCGGCGGCGGCCGTTTGGCGAACGCCCCTGCGTCCGGCGTGCCGTGTCCGAGAGGGGCTCGGAAAGAAGAAGAAAAAAAAATAATAGAAAAAATTTTATGTGGGGACGACCGACGACTATAAAACCGTCACCGTTGTCCAGTGTCAATCATATCTAATCGTCCAGCAGGTCCATCAGGTCGTGTGCTCAAAAACCGTATAGCAGCAAGTGCCGTGTGCAGTCTAGTAAAACAGCCGACAAGAAAAACAAACCCAATCGAATAGCAATGGCGTTCATCAAGGTAAGTGTTTTATAATAATTGTTATAAATTTTCGTTTTCGTATAATTCATTCTTCATTTGTTCGTCAGTCTTCGTTGGCACTTGCCGTGGTGGTCGTCGTCGCCGCCGTCAGCCGCTGCGACGCCAATGCCGTGTCGGCCGTCGCCCCAGCCCCGTATTCCGCCTACCCGTACTCGGCGTTGCCCTACTCGGCTTTACCTTACTCGGGCGCCTACGCCGCTCCGTATCCTTTCAGAGCGCCGCTGTTGCCCGCCGCTTCCCGAGCCTTCGCCGCCCCGCTGACCGCTTACCCGGCAGGAGCCGCTCGCTTCACGGTGCCACTCCCAGCTGCCGCAGCGCCGTTCCCGGCAGCCGTCGCCGCCCCGGCCGCCGCTCCGCTGGTACGCGCCGCCCCACTGGCCGCCGCCGCCGCCGCCGCCGTGCCGCTGGCGCCCGTCGCCGCTAAGTTGGACTACACCGACGCCTACCCGCAATACCAGTACGCGTACACCGTCCGCGACTCGTTGACCGGCGACGCCAAGGACCAAGAGGAAGTCCGCGACGGTGACGTGGTCAAGGGCCGATACAGTCTCATCGAACCCGACGGTAGCCGCAGGACCGTCAACTACTACGCCGACGACGTCAACGGTTTCAACGCCGTCGTCCAAAAGGACGTGCCCGTCGTCGCACCCACCGTTGTAGTGTAACGACATCCGATTATACTACAAACGATATTGTCGCCACCGCCGGACACAATCCCATGATATACGTGTATTTGTTTATTAAACTAGTTTGTGATTTACTTTTGTACATAACGTGTTTTCCTCTGTTATATTGTATTTTCTTCCAAGACAATAAATAAAGTTGCTTATTCTCTTATACTATTGTATGTTGTATCATTACCGTCGTCAAAACACCGATAATTTCCACTAAAAAAAAAAAGGCCAAATTGTCGGAATGGGGAGGGGGGGACAAATCCCACCATCACGATGTCGGATATCTGCCGGCGTAAAATTACTCGTAAAGTTTAAGACATGTTTATAACATATATATAAATATTTATTTATTACATCAGATATCAGACGATGCATCCATATCCTGTAAGCGTTACTTGTGCTGGATATAGGGAATTATACACTACGAGCTTTACATAAATACAATCTAATTATTATACATTAAGATATGATAATTTAGTGACACAGTGTGGAGAAGAAAAACAATGTAAAGCGAATCAAATAAAGCTTACGCGATATAGGATATTGCTATATGATAGCATCGTCGTCGTACTGATTATTGACGTAGGTAGTGAAAACCGCGTTAGATATAATTTTGAAATATTTCTACTTTTATTAATGCCAATGCATATTTATAAAATAAAATAAAAAAGATGTATACAACAATAGTTGGCAACGGAATCAACCTTATCCCCTTTCTCCCTTCCGTGATACAATAATTTGACCGCCGCTGGTCGGGAATTCAGTTGAGTGGCCTGCCGTCACCTATAGAGCCCACCGTCCTCGTAAACTGTACACCGCGGGAACACTACCCATATTTTTGTATTTTTCCACACCACGTGACAATATCGTTTGTAATAAATTTCGTCATTTTTACGGCCGCGTGTAAAACTATAATAATTTATTAACATTATTACGTGTAAGTAATCTGCGGGCTGTGATATATTATTACTGGTGCCCGAGATTTAATGATCTATAAATATTTTCTTTTTTAAAATTGTACAAGAAAAAAAATACGATATAAAGCAACGTACAAAATATTCGTTCAAAAATGATAAAAAAAAACGAAATTACATTAAAAAAATTTTATTTTCTCGTTATTACTATTAAAATAAGTTGATAAACGATTAAATAAAACCCAATGTAAATTAGACACTCCATAAAATTGTTATTTTTTTAGTAGAATTTAAATTTAGGAGATAAAGGAATGTTGAATACGAACGTTGAAGATTGCCTGGATTTTATTTAGTTGGTACATTGATGAGTTCATTTTTTTTATTTTCTCTGTAGTTTTCTTAGCAACGAGGAAAACGGGAATATTTACTCAATAACGGTTATTGTATTTGTATATGTTCAATTTTGTTTTGTATTCCGAGCGAAGTGAGAAATGTATTGGTTTTTACTATGCGTGTGGTTTTTTTTTCGTCTGTGAACACCTTTTCTACCAGAAATCTTGCTCCAATCAAACAATTGTTCGGTCGTTTTTTGATACAATTTTTAATTTTTATATATCAAAACATTGTAACGAACCTTCGCTCAGAACCGTATATTCTTAGCATTGATTTATCGTTATTTACTGATATAAATTAAACTCCTTTGTACGTCCTAGCTCCAACAGTAGTAGCCCACTAGTTACAAAAATTATCCTGTACGACAAGCGTAGCGACGATGTACAAAACACCCGCAATGGACTGGCTTTTTTAAAATTTTTATTGAATAAAAAATAATTATTATTGTTAATCTATAACTATTATAGAGACCCGAAACATTCACCGAATTCATTTATTATTTCTCTTTAGACGTGGGACAATTTTAATACCATTCAGGCGGTCTTTTTGTGACTCGTAGCTATACATTCGAAGTTTTAAAATTTTTTTTGTATTATGTGGATAAAAATGTTATATATTTATTTTTATCTTTAACCTAACCTATATGTTCAAATTCGTCGAAAAAACACTAACAATATTGTCGTTTATCGTTTCATTACAAACTCTTATACAATTTTAAATTTAAATTTATCAAAATATGTCAAACCGAACATTGCTCAGGATCGTTTTTCTTTCGCAATCATTTATCGTTGCGTTCAGATTTAAATTAAATTACCCTTTATATCCTATTTTCCCGACTTCCCACATACAACAATGGCCCGCCCACGGCGTAAAGTATGTCGGCTTTACTTATGGCATATCGGAACGATGATTTGTATTATAAGTGTGTAACCGTGTAAATTATAATAATAATATCCCACGCGATATTTGAACGTAACGTATAGTAAATCCGGAGTCCTGTGTTTAAATAACGGTGGCATATTAAATCATGTTGGACTTCTTGGGTCCAGCCACTTGTGGATGATCCAATATAGTAATGTGTTTACTTGATAAAAAAAAAAAAAAGAAAAAAAAAAAAAGGAAATTCCTATAGCGTAATTTACATAAACACAAATAATACACGAATGTGTACCATATAACTTTGTTCCGAACGATGGTAAATAATTTATAAAGAGTTTATTAGTTTTATGCAATCGATTTGCATTGCTAACCGGTTTTACAAAAAAAAACAAACAAAATAAATATCATATTAAAACGTTTTAAATTTGCATGATTTGTACGTTTTTATAACATTTTTTTTATAGATTTTTTTATAGATTTTTTTTTTTTAATAATATCTTTTGACTGTAAATAGTATTATATATTTTTTATAAATTATTAATTTATATATAATTTATAAATAAAATGGAAACATATTGAGGTGAGGTCGTGGCTGTTTTTTTTTTTTTATTATAAATAGCTTGAAATGATTTTGTTGATCAGCATAAGTAATTTAATGTTATGAAGTTTTCATGGTTATTCTGTCTTTTTCAATGATCAGGTAAAAAAAACCGTTTTATAATACGGAATATTGAAGAAATATTGTGACCGTGTTTCGAATACTTTAAAAACGTTTTTAATTTTCCGTAGTATTTAAGTTGTATTGTATGGTTTGAATTTTAGGTGTTGATAAAATAAAAAAAAAAGTCGGGTGAACAGCTGGTAAAATTGATACTAGTCGCGTATGTTGTATTATCGTGTTTAAAATATTGATAGAGTCGATGAAAAATTAACCGTTGCGTTTGGAATTAATTACTATCTCTTTGTAATTTTTCAATTTGTCGCCATTTATGTAGAGCTGCATTGAATTTGGAAAATCGAGTCGTTGTATTCAATTGTATCTATCTAGAAAAACTATTATTATTATTATTATTATTATTATTTTTTTTTTTTTAATGTACTATGTAGTACGAGCAAGACAACAATTGCATTATATTGCATTTAACTGGGACGAATTGGCCGCGTTAAAATGGATTTTGGATGGCCGACCACTAGACCCGAAGTGTACTGAACAATATTTGGCACGGTTTAAAATATATAATTGGAAGTTGTAGTATTCGATTAACCTTGTATATATTGAACCGCATACATTTGCAATTTGCATTATATAAGCTATATAGCTGTATATTTCACAGTTTACAATATAAAATTATTAATGTTCTTAGATAACCGAATAGAACCCCGTCTGTACGAACGACACCAAAAATAGAGCATCCAATGAAGCGTAACGTTCTTATGTGTTATTAAAAATTTTATCAAACTCTAAATCGAATAGGTTTTTCATCGGTGCCTTTTGTTGGTTTAAATTTAAGTTGATAACGACTATTCGTCGTACCCGTGTAAAATATAACCACAACGTATTATTATTGTTGCCACAGGTCGGGAAAACCTGAAAATGTCAAAGAAGTTAAAAATAGTCAGGGAAATTTCAGGGATTTTGTGATTTTTACGGGAAGGTTAGGCCTACCCTTGGGTATACTCCAGAAAATAATTGGCCAGAACGTTAGAAATCCAGATAGTGTAAAGCGAACAGGCCAAATAATGTGCAGAAAATAAAACTACCAGATAGTAATATTCCAGATAATAGTATTAACAGGACATTAATATACAGAAAATTGATGGCTGGATAATAGTATTACAGAATGTAATTTATCAGAAAAAAAAAATAGTCGGGACGTAAAAATGCCAGAAAATATTAAAAAACAGAAAGTATAATCATAGAACGTAGTTATCCAGAATGTGATATCAATTATTTCTCGCAGCGGGCTACTACTTTCTGGATTTCTACTTTATGTGTTTATACTCTCTGGTCATTTTACTTTTTGTTTAAATATTTTTCGGTTATTTTAATTTCTGAAAGTCTATTTTCTGGATTCCTTCTTTCTGGCCATTTAATTTCCGGAACATTATGTGCGTTCGAGTAAACCTGCAAAATCTACGCTACAAAAGTCAATTCGCATTATTAAACGTTATAATACGACTTTTTTTTTTTTATTATTTGTCGTTTTACGTACGCGATTGCGAGCCAGTCGCAATGGTAATCGAAAATTAGTCGACCGCCAATTTCGAACATTCAATATTTCGGTAGCCAAATTGGTTTTTTATTTATTTATTTTTCACCCGGTTTGGCCTGAGCGGTAGGTACGCCTCGACAATAATTTTATTATTGTTTTAACACAATTTCACCGAGACGCCAAACTGCAAACCGCAGTCGCACCGGGAATAATAATAATAAATAATAATAATAATATATGTAACGTGTCTACAGTAAATTAAACAGCAAGCGAAATTTGTCGCTCGCCAAGGCGTGAAAATAATTAGAGAAAAATACAAATATATTAAAAAATAAACTAATCAAATTGTTTTTTTTTTATATATATATATACACGAGTTACAGTATATAATATGTTCGCATCGAACACGACACGCTAATAATATATTCGTAAAACTATTTTATTATTTTTTATGTCTAGTATATATGGTTTTTCGTCGCGGAAATTAGAATATCGCACTATTATTTATTACAATATTATAATATAACGTATGCGATTTACGTATTTTCTATTTCGGGTGTATTTTGTTTCTCTTCTCTGCCCTTTCTATTCCTCGACGTTATCACACACACACACACACATGTTATCATTAAATAGATTTTTATTCAATATCGGTCGATGATTTCTTACAACAATAACGCCAAACAATAATGTGATATTTTTTTATAATAAAATCGCCCTGTTTGTCGACCGTTTCGCGTACGCCCGCGCGGATGAAGTATTTTGTAATAATTTTTCTTGTTAATTTCCAAAATGAATAACATGTTAATCTGGGTTTTTCTTAACGAGTATTCTGGTTGTTCAAAGACAATAAGACAAAAATTAAGAAAAAAAAAAGCACATGTCATAGTTAAACGATTACATTCCTCAACACGATTAGAATAATAATAATAATAAAAAAATAATAAAGAAATTGTAATTGATCAAATATAGCGGCCGTATAAAAGTGAAACGAAACTGTTTTCGTGACTGACGGATTTTCAATTTAAAATTAAGGTGCGGAAGTCGAACTTTGAAAGATGTGAATTTTTCGCCCGGTGGAAATTTAATTCCTGGCAAATTTTATTAAAAATTAAAAAAAAAAAAAACTGACAACACATAGTAATATATCGGTATTATTTGGATTTATCATATTGCTTTCAGTTTACAATCTAAATTATCCTGTACCGATTATATCTTCCCAAATTTCCGCCTACATCAGGCCTACCCATGGCGCGACGTATTGTCCGGCTTTTATATTTGCTAATATTACATACGAATTTGAGGTCTCTGTACTTAGGCTTTAATAGACTTAAAACAAAAACAAATATTTTACCAAATTAAAGACAACACGATGAACTATGTTTTCAAAGTAGGATTTTGTTTTTCATTGGGAGATCTATTTCCCAGACAATCTATTTATACTCGAAACTTAGAAAGAAAAAAAAGTGTAATTAATTGTATTAATCTTAATACAATATTGTAGAATGAAAATATCAAATAATCTCTTTTCGAAAAGATTTAGTAAATGTTGTCGTCTTTAATTTGTTGAAATATCCCGATTAGAAGTACGAAAACACATTTTCGCTGAGTTATGGTTTTACAAAATTATATAATTTTATAACTACTTTGAAATAATAAAATTAACAACGGTGTTTTCCTATATAAATTAAAAAACGAGGCGCATAATCGAAGATGACGATGTCGTCTCACGTGCAATATTTGATAGGTTCGTGTACTACTCGAAGGTTTTCGTGTAAAACTTTTTACCAATTTTCGTTTTGTAAACGCGATAGCGTAGACAATCTTTGCATCGCATATCGAACATTTCAATATGGCGAGCCAAGAAAAAAAAAAAAATAATAATAATTATAATAATTTCACTGTGTCAATTTCAACTTAACGCCCGCCATACAGACCCATAGACACTCGTCTCGTCGTATTATTAAAAATATAATTTATTTAAACGGGCGGTACACCTACGTGTTTTGGACTGTTATCGTATTTTCACCGTTTGTTACGTTTTTTTTTTTTTTTTTTTTTTTTATAACGATACAATAGTCAGCAATAAATATACGGTGTTGTTTCGGTCGCAATATAGCACTGCCGTCGAGATTTGTCCAAATATATAAAATAATTATCGTATCTGTGTAGCATGGAATTATACAAGTTATAACAAGAAAGTATTTGTAGATCTAAACCGTCATCATTTTCTGTTGAATATCGGGAAGGTGGATATTTATTGGAAATATTTATTTGTACACCTAACGGTATAACAGTGTAGTGTTGTTAAATTTCTGAAATTCAAAAATGTAAATATCCTCGCGTCCATAGAGTCCGCGAAAAGGAATGTTCAATGGCTGTAAAAGGTCAAGGCGCGAAGAATAAAAATATAACTTAACGAATTTGTAATTACGTTCGTTAAATTGAATTGTTTCTCGAATTGGAAATTTCCGTTTTTTTACAGCACTACGGCGGAGAGGTAAAAAGTAAACGCGTTCTGAATTCTTTTCGAGGACAAATTCAAATACGCAAAAAAAAAAAAAAAAAAAACGTATTTATATGATCGCCTCCCCAGAAATGCGTTCAGGCCTCGCCCCTCGCACCCAGGTCGGGAAACACTGCTATAGACGGAACTACATCGTTTTAGGTCTATTTAGCCGGATAAAAAAAAAAAAAAACATTTATACATATATTATTGTGTACGAGTATGTAAAAAAAAAAAAAAAAATTATTAAAAACAAAATATACTTATTCGGGCTGAAAACTCATTGCCAAAACAGCGTATAGCGTATTCCAGACGACGCATTAATAATATAATATATAACTTTTGTTCAGTCGTTAACATTGTAATCGCGTGCCCGCAATAATAATTTAACACACGCGCAACGTAAAGTCTTCGGCGATTGTGTAACAATATTTTATACATGTATAAAATTATGTGCGCGGGCCTTCTATTACAACGATACAATATACTCGTACGATATTTCGTCATTACACCTTCGTCCAAAACGCATTATTCGCACACAATATCGTACGCATACGCATATTGGCCATTGGGGTAGCCCGTTTCGTCGTTAGTTAACGTAACTAAAATCGGTCGTTATTTGTGATGAATTCCCCCGTAACTCGACGTTGAAAAAAAAAAAAAAAAAATAAAATCTCATAAAAAAAAAAAAAAAAAAAATATATTAATAAACGTTTACGCAAGTATTTACAACGTAGTATTTGTATAATTAGTGTTGCCAGTGTTCGCGCGTGCAGAACTTAAAAATTGTCTAGATGAAAGAAAAAAAAAACGGACGATGATTTAATTTGAAATTAAATCGTAATATTTAAATATTATATTTTAATTTTACGGTAAATAACATTGTCTTTGATGAAAATCAAAAAAAAAAAAAAAACGTCCGTAAACCAATTATATTTTACTCGGTTTTTTCTTTTAATAATATTTTTCGTACAATGAAATGAATATAACTAACGTAGATATCGAAATGTAAAATATCGGTAAATACCGAGTTTTATGATGAATAACTATACATTTGAGTAATATATATATATATATATATAGTATGTAATTATACTGACAAACACAAAAACACGCGAACTCTGAATTGTATTCATTTTTTTTTTTTTCGACTCGAAAACTATATATTGTATTTTATCATCGATTTAAAACGACCTATTAAAAATTCTTATAATATCGTTATAGGTAATGCTAATGTATTTACAGTTCTAAGACGATCAGAATTATAAGGTTTTAAATCGGATTCGTCATTTTGTTTACGGCTTGGAATAATTTTTATCCATTATAAAAACACCGCATTGACGCACGATGACAATTTTTTACAAATATAATATTAATGTCCACTCTTGGTCCATTTGGTCATGTGTACGTGGATTGTATATGTATATATATATATATATATAAATAACGATTTAAATATTTGTATAATGAATTAATTGTTAATTAATTCCTTCCAGATCAACCACGGAACGCCATTGGATTTTGTCACAACACGAAAATTACTCGAGAATGCGACTGAAACTTTGTCCCAACTATCATTTCGATAACCATCAAAACGCTAGTAATTTGAGAGACAACGCTGGTGAGTACAACAAACAAAAAAAAAAAAAAAAATTGCACGAGTTACATTCTTGTGTTGCGTTCCGTCGACCACTCGACTTCCCGGACGTAGGACCGCCCACAGATACTTTAGCACACTTGTAGCTCCGAAGCTCCTACGCAAATAATATTACGCTTAATGCGGTTGGATAAAAATTCTATAATAAAACAAACAATTGTTGTTTTGGACTTTTGAGAGGAACCTGATTAATTAAACTTTGAGGCGCAAAATCATTGATAATCGCAATAATTTAATTTTTTCTATGTTTTTTTTTTTTTTTTGTAGATTTCAGTCTCGTATATAAAATATTTGTACCGCTATTTGTTGTAGTTTATTACCGTTACAGATATAAATTACAACTTATATTGAATATATTATCATATTTTTTACAGGGGGTGGCATAAAATGTATGATGGACTGTCCGGAAATTCCGCCGTGCATGCCGCAGGTGGCCGTCAGAAGTCTGGTGGAAGAAGACGGCGAAATGCTACCGGACGAGGACATAGCGTCTTATAAAATGAATTATCCAGAGTACGTATACATATTTGAGAATTTTCACTAGGTATCTATTATCGTTGTATTTATCTAATGTTTTTGTGATTGCGATTTTCTTATTTGTATGCTTCTTTTGAATAAATATTTTTATACGTTTGTACAATACACGCAGTGGCGGATCCAGAGTTGTGGGACAGATATTTTTGAGGGACCGCTTTTAAGAGCCAAAATCCATGGGATCATCTTCTTTTTAATAGTTATTTGTAATTATTTTCGAAAGCACTGTATAACTTTCCAATTCGTATCATACAAAAGACAACGTTCAAACAAATTCATCCGAATCCCGGGGCTTAATGAGAAATCAGTTTTACCTCTTGAACCTAACCTAATCTAGATGCGCCACTGAATATACGAACGTAAATTAATATACTATATTTTGTCCCCGAAAAGTAAACGTGGTGTCGTACGTAAAACAAATTGGATATCTTTTTAGTAACAATTACCCGCCTGGCTACGTATTTTATTTAATTTCGCAGGGAAGACAACGAGCGAAAAGAGAAGTTAGTTTTGTCAGTCGACTGTCAATTAGTAACATTGATGAGCGTGATCAAAGGACGATTAGTCATATCGACGACGCACGCGTATTTTCACGATTTAACGCCGATCACGGAGGATTGCGACAGACACGACTTTAAGGTAGCACGTCAATTTAATTGTTCGTAAAATAATCATAATTATATTAACACGTTTATATTATTTTCATTATACGGTATCGACGTGTAGTACAAATACAAAAAAAAAAAAACGGTTCCAATAATTATTATGTCAAAATGTGCCAAATTTAAAAGTATAAATTATTTTTTAAATTTTTTAACAAATTTTACACTTATACATAACTGTACAAATTATTGTGAAAATTCCGATTATTTTCAATTTGGAAAACTGCAGATTTCGAACGCCTTCTAGAAAATGCCTAGGTGTACGTATGTTGAACCAATTTTTTTATTTTTTAATATTTCACTGATTTTAACAACATCGTAATATGTTTTACGCGAGGACTGCAGTGTTATCGACTATTTATCACCAATAAACAATGTAGATGCTATTAGTTTATATAATTACCCGTTTGGCTCAACGATTGAGGAGGTAACCTAATACTAATTTTTTTGATTCGTTAAATAACTACGTGCTCAATATTTTGCAATAATTACTAATTAATTTATGTAAAACCTGTAATTTTACCATAAAAAGTTTTCTTGTAATTAATAAATTATGGAAATGACTTAAAGCGTACACATATTTATACCTATTTGTTACTTTGTATGTATGCATATACCGGTTAGGTTTAGTATAATAATTTGCATTTCGTTTGTTTATACAGTATACAATTTTGAACTAATAATTGTGTATAAAAAAAATAATAATACTCGTTTATCAAATTTATGTATACAATAAACTAAACGCGGATATATGAAAACGGTAATAAATATGTTAATATAACTTGAGCCGTTTATAATTTTTTTTTTTTTTTTTTTATGTACGACTGTGCACATCTAAATTACTTTTTGTATGACAGTGGAATGTTCTACAACCGGACATCGTTTATTCATCGGAGTACTAATTATTATTATTGGCAATACTGTATATTATACGCCGTGTCCTTGTCTAGTGAAAGCAATCCGTATCAAATTATACAACCCGAATCGATCAAATTGTCTACGACATTATTATTACTATCGATACGTTTTTTTGTTTAGCTACTGTAGTTACTGATAATACATAATTCGCCAAATAATTATTAAATGTGCTCAGATGTTACGGCTATACACTAAAATATTATATATATATATATATATCTTTTTTTATATCTGTAACTAATTTTAAGAAACTATCCCTTGCCGTTGAATAACAATAATCGTTTCAATTGTGCGTACTGAGCGGTACTTATGTTTGCTCGTAAAATCGAACGAGACGTCATAATATAATAACGGTTTTGAAACGCATTCGTGACGGAAACTCACATTTATTTATTTATTTTTTTTAATAAGAGTCGAGGTAAAAATATATTTGTATTTTTTACATTAGTCCTGTAATGTCTGAAATGTTCGTTTTCTAGTGGTCTATGACAAAACTAAGGGACGTGTACCTGCGGCGATACAATCTGCGCAGAAGCGCTTTGGAATTTTTCTTGATGGACCAGTCGAATTATTTCCTAAACTTTACGACAAAAGTAAAGAATAACCCCTAATATTACATAATAATATGTTGTACCTTTGCCATATTAATGTTGTACGATTTTCAGATTCGTTTGAAAGTATTGACGGCAATCTACAGCGTCCACCCTCCTAATTTTTCGTTTAACAGCAGTCGACACCCGCAAGACCTTTTACGAAAGTCTGGCTGCACCCAAAAGTGGGTAAACAGAGAAATATCAAATTTCGAATATCTTATGCAGGTCAGTATATCTACGCAAGAGTATCTTATAAAATTTGAATTATATTTGTCGTTTAATTTATAAATATTATTATTTCCATGTTACGTGCAGCTAAACACCATAGCGGGTCGCACATACAATGACCTTTCGCAATACCCGGTGTTCCCGTGGGTGTTGGCCGACTATAAATCCGAAGAATTAGATTTGAACGATCCGAAAACGTTCAGAGACCTATCCCGGCCCGTGGGCGTAGTAAATCCCAACAACGAGGCCGACGTACAGGCCAAGTACAAAAATTTCGAAGACCCGAACGGGGTCATCGGGAAGTTCCATTACGGTACACATTATTCAAACTCTGCCGGTGTGCTGCATTATTTGGTTAGGGTCGAACCGTTCACATCCCTACACATCGATCTCCAAAGCGGAAGGTTGTGTTTAATTATTTTAATTGTCGTTTCGTACGTGAAATTATGAGTACGCGCCAACATAACGAAATGTTTCGAATTTTTTTTTTTTCAGATTCGACGTGGCCGACCGTCAGTTCCATTCGATCGCGCAAACTTGGAAGCTTTTAATGGACACGCCCAACGACGTGAAGGAACTGATACCCGAATTTTTCTATTTCCCAGAATTCCTAAAAAATATGAACAAGTGTGTAGTATTTAATCGTTACTAAATATCCATAATCTATATCGCAATAGTTAATCAACAAACACAATGGTTTTAAAATTAAAATCGCGTCTTTTCGCGATAATTCTTACTATAGATTTGATCTGGGGCGTTTACAATCGTCCAAAGAAAGAATAGGCGACGTAATTCTTCCCCCTTGGGCCGACAGCCCGGAAGACTTTATATACAAACACAGAAAAGCGTTGGAATCCGAATACGTGTCTAGTCATCTTCACGAGTGGATTGATTTGATATTCGGTTACAAACAAAAAGGCCAAGCTGCGGTGGACGCTATGAACGTTTTCTATTACTGCAGGTGATTCTACACCCGCGATACGCGTTATTTTAAATATTCTAATACGACGTCATTCGCAATATTATGTTCCAGTTACGAGGGCGCGGTCGATTTAGACGCGATTGTCGATCCGATAGAAAGAGAAGCCGTGGAAGGCATGATCAATAATTTCGGACAAACGCCGAGCCAACTACTAAAAGACCCGCATCCGCAGAGATTGCTGTTGGACAGAGCGTTAGAAAAAATGATGAAATCCGACCACAAAAAACCGGATCTCACAATGATGCTATCGGAGTTGTTCACGTTTTACGTTGAAGTAAAATTTCAGCGATTGACGTACACATACGGATATTAAACATTTCAAACGTTTTGTTATTTCGTAGGTAACGGATAATAAACACCCGATGGTTTTCTTGAGCCCGCCCCGGTCGGGACCCAAAGGATTGTTGCAGACGTTCATGACTGACAATACATTAGTAACAGTGTGCGATAACTCTTTGATCGGCCGACACTCGTGGTTGCCCTACGACAGACATTCCAACAAAGGGTTCACGCTCGAAGTGGACCAATCGCACCTTTTGCTCAAGTAACAATAATTGTTATTAGTAAAAACAAAAACAGTTTTTTTTTTTTTTTTTTTTGGTATTTAAACAACGTTACAATATTGTTGTTCTCATTGTAGGGGCAAAAAGGATCCGAACGCGTACCCGATGAGATCGTCTTCGTACCACCCGTCCATCGAGATGAACAGTCACCTGTTTGCCGTGTCCCACGATGCGAAACATTTATTCACGGCCGGCCACTGGGACTACAGCGTTAAGACGTTTAGTTTTTCGAAAAACAAATACATGTCGTCCGTGATACGGCATTTCGGTAAACGTTGATTTGGAAACTATTAATGAAATACGTATGTTTTACAGTGGACAATATTATTGAGATATTATATTGTTTTCCGTATAGACGTCGTGACGTGCTTAGCGTTGGACTCATGCGGATGGTACATGATAAGCGGCTCGAGGGATTGCACGTCGGTAGTGTGGGACGTTTCCAATTCGAACAGCACGAGTCCCAAACCGTTCCAAACGCTACTCGGTCACGATTTACCGGTAATTTGTGTGGCAATAGCTACGGAGTTGGACATGGCCGTCTCCGGGTCGCGGGACGGCACCGTTAACGTGTACAGTATACACCAGGGACTCTTGGTCCATTGTCTCACTCCTCTGGGCTGCGTTTCGCCCCCGTCCGTTATATCGTACGTCACCATTTCGTTTCAAGGACATATCGCTTTCTCGGCCAAAGACAAAGTACGTACGCATTGCGCGTCGCCACCTTGCATCCGACCGAAGTGTTTGTGCTAATACAATTTTAAACCGTTTTCAGAAAAATCATTCCGTCCACGTTTTCAGCTGTAACGGCGACAATCTGGGTTCAAAATACGTGGCGGCCCAAGTGACCGGTATCACGACTATAGGCGATTGTTTAGTCGTGGTCGACGACGCGGGCGATCTGACGCTAAGCAGATTATTGGGGTAAGTGATAGGTAAAAGGGTCAAATATTGAAATTGTACAATGAAAACCGATTAAAGTTTAAATTGTAACGCATTGACCAAATTTTGATTTAAACAAAAAAAAAAAAAAATGTTTTAAACCTATAGCTGAAAAGAAAACGTATTCGTTGTATCGTCATACTATGTAAGATTGTTAAGTTTATACATATTTATAAAAAAAAAAATGCAAGAATGTAACAAGGAGTATTTTACTCACGCAAACACGCGAAATTTTACTTAATAATAACGTGTTATCGACTAGTCATGTACCTATGTGTGTTAAGTTGCCTATACGTCACACAGTTAATATTTATGTGCAAAAGTTTTATTTACTTCTGGCCAAAAAATAATCACAAAATAGAACACACATACAGTAGTTGCTTAGTTTGCACACCGAGTAAAAGGATATCGTTGCGTTGTTCGCATTATTATGGACGATATTTTTGACCGAATTCACTGTCCAGAGGCAAGATTAAATACGTCCACGCCCTTTTAAAATATAATATTCTAATATAACGATAATACACGATGTTTTTATCAATACTATTGTTGTTCAACGGTTTAACCTCGAACTTGTTTGTGGTTACAGTTTGCATCCAGTGTACGACGTCCCGTTACACGTCCCGATCCAAACGGTGGTCGCCACGCCGGGCAACACGCACCTGTTGGCACCGCTGAGTGACGGGAAAATTGTCGTCATAGGATTACCGAATTCGAACAACCAATAATTTAATGGCCCGACCAATACACCTCCGGGTCTCCGTTTTTAGCACTAGATTTTAATTACGGAAGTTACAATTTTCTATTATATTATCGTTATTTATGTAGGAGAACTCTATACGTTTTCGTTTTTTTTTTTTTTTTTTTATCATTGGTTACTTATATTTTTAACCGTTTTCTATCAATCTACCCGTATATTATAGTACATCTAATTAATTTTAGTGTTAAGACTATATTATTATAATAATCTATTTGCCAAATTATTAATTATATATATCATAGACGTGTATTTTCCTCAATAATTCGATTGCTCATATATTACATAATAATATTGTAATGTGTACCCATTGTTCGACATCTTTTAATTCAACTTTTTTAGGTGCTAATACTATTATCGTCTACACCATCAACTATTCCGTATTATTATTATCATCATTAGGTTATATATTATTGTAACTCTTATTTATTATTTTTAATTATTCTGTGGTTTTTGGGTATACCTATACGGCGGTTTAAAATTATTCAAAATAATAATAACTATACACTTATATTATTTAGTTACTCATATGTGATTATTATCATTTCGTTAATTTTGTTATTGTGATTTTTGAATATTGTACAATTTAATTATTGTATTGGAATTCGATCATTATTTTAATTAATAAATATATTATACAAATCCTTCGAATTTTACGTGATGTTTTGTGATATTTTTGTTTAGATTAATCTGTTCTATTTTTTCCTATCTATCTGTTTCTCTCTCCCACTCACACTCTCTCACCCTTTCCTTTTTCTCTGAAACCATAATAATAATAACTATGTATAACTATTTTTACATTTTAATCGCTGGAGACTGTGAAATTCGTGCTACAGGATTGTTAAAATATTATATTAGATAATATTATACCCGAGACCTCAGCGCAGTTTATTGTGACCCTCCGTCGTCCTGACAGAGAACAAAAAAAAAAAAAAACCCGCGCGACACTAATTGTCATTACGAGTATAAGGACCCCAGATAGAGGAGGTACGGGCCTCGATGGCCTTGATTATCAATTGAAACCGAATTTTACACCGAACCACTATTTTCCGGTTGTACTTGACCATTTCCATATTATATGAATGAATGAACGAACGGTACAACGTATTTGTTTATATCGTAACACGTATAGTATAATCGTTCACCCAAGTTATAAGTTACCTAAATACCTTATTAACAACACACTTTTTTAATTTATATATATATATGTATATATATATATATATATATATATATAAATATATATTTTACTATTCAATAAATATCAAAATAATCACACGAAGCGTTTACGTTTTATCGGAGATCAAAGTTTATTCTTATATTATTTTACGAATTACAATTCGTATTTATATAGTTACCATAGTGAGTAGTAATCTCTATACAATAACCTTTCAGTAATCACAGACAATAAGTCAAGTTTACGTAAAAACGTAATCTTAAAAAAAAAAAAAAAAATAAAAAAAAAAAAAAAAAAATATATATTTAATCAATATGAATCGTGAATATGAGAATTTAATCTATTTAGTATTATTAGTCTTAAAAATTATCATCGTATCCAATAGCGTGTACAGGAATTTTGAAATTTTGAATGAGTGGAATGCAATAGGTATTTGATATTTTTTTTTATACGATTTCGTCCACCCCCTTTCCCTCGGACAATTCACCGATTGTGTCGTATATATATATATATATATACACATTATCAACCACTTCGAATATTTTTTGTTTTGTCATTTCAACAATAGAAACCAATTTTCCAAATTCATAATAAAATTTAATTTCACTATTAGAACCTAACCCGCCCACCATACAGTATAATAAAATTAAACTTCTATTATGTTTTTGATGAATTTATAAACTACGACTAATCCGTATGATATATAAATAGTTTACGCAGCGGTATAAAATTAGATAGGTAAATAGGTAATCTCGTTATTTTTATATGACCCCATAATTTGTTATACATTCAACATGTTGTTGAACCATATCCCATAACGGGATATATAGATATATTTTTTATTTTCAATAACGATAATAATAAATAGTAGTTATAATGTTTCGTGACCTTTAATACATACGTAACATATAGTTTTAATGAAGTTCCAAGAAGATAGAGAGGAACCAGTCTACTGATTTTAGCACATTAAACTTGCGTCGAGTTATAAGAAAATTTATCTAAAGCCAGCAGATAAATATTATCAAAAAAAAAATAATGCAACCGAAAGACTTACCGATCGGTATCGGGTTATCCAGTTTATAGTGTACATATTAGGTGTCTAGGCGTACGCAATGCATTTAAAAGTTATCACGGCGTGTTATCGCAATACATTGGAGGAGTTCATTACGCTCCGGAGTGGGGAGATCCTTTGGGATGAATGGAAGCATAAAATATTATATTGTCTACGATTAGTGTACACCTAATGTAAATCCTGTAAGTGTGTATGTACGTCGTGAAATTCGTGTAGTGCGTGTTCACTGAATTTCGGTAGTTAGATAAATAAAATTAATTAATATATATATATATAACAAAAAAAAAAAAAAAAAAAAAAAAAAAAAAACAAACAAACAAAAATGATAAAATATCTCGGCGTTGTTGTGATCGCATTATTTTCGCCGTTAATATAAATTTCAATTTAGCGGACTGAAGAACAGACGTTATAACTCCACACAAGTCAAGGAAATGACCGAAAAGTATGTTGAATTCACTGTTTACCTAACAAAACATGTATTCGTTTTTTTTTTTTTAGTGATAATTGCCAAATATAAACATAAAAATATACTTACTGTATTTTATTAATAAATACGCTTAAAGGTATAGTAAAAATATTTTTTTAATTTTTATGTTATTGATAAATTATTAGTATGTATAGGTAAATCACTGATGTAAACTTTAAACGAATCGGTTATTTATGAAAGGGGCTAAGTCAATTTTTTTTTTTTTTGAAAAATTTAAAAAATATTACACTTAAATACTTAATTGAACAAATTATTTTAAAGATTGATTATTATACGTTTGAATTAATACGTTGTCTTAGAATAACATTTATTTTTGCGATTTTTCTTTTTTTTTTTTTTCATTTAAAATTGCGAATAAAAACAGTTTTTTTATTTTATAACATTATATTTGTTTTTGTTTGAGATTTTGCCGAAGTAGAATAACATTACAGCGTATCCCACAGTAGGTTTTTTTCTTTCTACATATTATTAATATAATATATTTTATTACTATAATAATATACTTTCAGTACAAATATAGTTGCGCTAATAATTTATATAATAATATGTCGCGTGTTAGAATATCTTTCGTTATACACTTTAATAATATATATATGTGCAATTTTAAAGGCGACTTTGATCGTCCAATAATTCCCTTTATGTCCTAACCGGATACATGAATTACGTGGTTTTATGTAATATATTTATTATGTATATATATATATGAGTATGTGTATTGTTAATCACTACTAATTTAATAAATGTTTGAAGAACACAACCTGCAGTGGCGTCATTTCAACGTTTGATGAACACGGGAAAATTTACCGAATTTGCTAGACTGATGGAAGGGATTGGAGTGGTTTACCAAAACAAATAAAATAATTTTCACTTTGCTCGAATATTCCATTTAATTTAAGAAGTATTTCACATTTATATTCTCATTAAATAAATAGGTACATATTTTGTTGGGCATTAAATTGTATATTTTATCTTAAAAGTAAAAAATAGTTGCTAAAAGTCGTTGAAAATCGAGAATAAAATCACTTATTTATGAGGGAATATGAATAAAAAGTATAGGTTATGACGTTTGTCAATATTTTGAATAATATTTTTTTTCTCAGACCCAAAACTAGTGGTTAATCAAAATGTTGACAAGGCTAAACTAAATGCCCAAGTTTGCCTCCCCAAAATGACGCCACTGAACGAAAATCACAATACGACAAGACCAAAACAAAATTTTGTTTTCGTTTTTCTATTGTGAGATGTACTCAATAATGGAAATATTTTGCTCATTGATTTGTGTTAACAAAAAAATTATTAACAAATAAACGCACAGGTAATTAAATTGGGAAATTTAAAATGGGTAAATGTTTATAAAAATGCGTTTTATTTTAGATTCTGGGCGTAGCCGATGAATGCATTAGTTTTACTATGATGTGTGTTTTAGTTTTTTATTTTATTTTTTTGAGTGTATTTACAACTTTTCTACCAGAAATCTTGTTTATCAACAGTTGTATTATATGTATACTTGCATATATATTGTATGGTTTATTAATGCTACACATAGGCGCAAATCACCAAAAAAATATTAAGAGCACAAAACAAATTTTAAATGAAACAGAACCGTGATGGTACCTCGCACTCCCCAAATACTATACTATATCCGTTACAATTGATAACATATTTGATATTATTTTATTTATCGTTGATAATATCAAATTAACTATTAATTTAAATCAATTATAACATTTGAACGACTATGCTCGCTTGTATTTAGTATATTTATTCAAAATAGTTTCATTGTTAAGGACTATATTTTATCTCTTTCAACGTAGATAATTGATTCAATATAGAACCATTGTAGTTAAGATTTTTAAATTTCTCTGTTACTTGGGCTAATTCTTGCGATTCGTCAGAAAACCTTGATTTCAAGTAGATTAATGGTAGTTGCACTATGAATCGTAAAATCGCGGAATTCGGGGCGCTACCGTTAATATACACCTTTAGCTCCCCTGCGATTTGCGCCAATGATGCTACAAGTCTTCTTACTAGCCTTATTAACGACGCGCTAAATACGTGCCAGTTTTCATATAAATATCCATTTATATATGTTTATAGAATATAAATTCCACTGATAAGTATACGAAAAATTGCATAATGAAATCAAAAAGTTAGTATTTTGGTTTTTTTTATTTTTAAACTGATTTACATTAGAAAATAAAATGAAAACTGTAAAAAAACACGTTTAGACGCAATTAAAAAAAAAAAAAAAAAAACAATTGGACCTATTATGACGTTTAACAACATGTTATGTAATGTAACTCAAAATTTTATGTACCTAATATTTCTAAATAATAATAAAATGATTATATCGCAAAAATAAGTTTTACGTATTATTGTGCCGACAGGTTTACGTGATTTGTATCGTTATTTTAAACTAGCCAGATGGTACTTGCCCGTATCAATTTAAATCCTCCTTTTTTTCAAAATAATTAAATGCAATCAACGATGAAAATTAAATTTAACGTGTCTCTAAAATACCAATTTTTTATTTTTTTTTTTGTATTTTATTCGTGTCACCCATATAAATAGATTTTAGTCACCTTTGTTGGGGTTGAATTACCGAAATCCGGCTTCGAGGTGCCAGTTTATCTGAATTTATATTTTCAGATCTCTGCGTGCGATATATTTGACTGTGTATCGCACACAGACATATAGATAATCACTTTCTTATATTGTTATAGATTATACATTATTAATACGGTTTATAATTATATGAATAATTATAGGTACTTATATGGCGAATGATTGATTAAAAATGCGTATAATTACAACGATAATAATTTTTTTTTTTGCATTTTTGCGAAAAGCAAACTCCGCTGATAGGCGATTCCACAATCAAAAAACAATACATTCGTTCGGTCATTATTATTATTATTATTATTATTATATTATACATTATACCGATGAAAATAATGGAATTTATGTACTGAAAAATATTCAAGCCCAATGTTATTATATAGCGTACCCATTTAATCTTATTTTTCGTGTGATATTATTTTATTGTTGTCCGAATATAACCTTGTAAATAACCTCATACATTATTATATTACCATATCCGACCACGGGCTCCTATAATCCCGTAGAAAAGCAACACTCTCTTGGTTTTTATCAAATATTTGCCGCAAATACGCGCGGAAATATGCAAAATTATACAAAAACAGTAATGCCCAGGCGGTCTGTCCAATATACCCGTTCGAAACAATAATATTATATTAGTGTATAAAACGGGCGGTACGACAGAATACAGATATTTACCGTGTACGGTTTACACCGGTTTTATAACACGCGTATTATTCGTTAACATCTCATGGGTGTAACGGATTAATTTGACCCATTAATAGATTGATATATTCACATAAAATTCACGTATAGTCGACGTAATCGATTTCAGTGATTTTATCTTATTAAGTCTGGGAAAAATAACGAATAATATTCACTCGGCCTGGTTAAGTTAATTGAAAACAAATCTACGAATTAACACGTCCATTGTTTTATTAATCGACTGAGTCAAGTAACTTAAGTCAAAATTTAATTTTGTTTTGTTTTATGTAAAATTGTTTAAACCTAGGTTTTGTATTTTTTTTTTTGTTGCAAATGAGGATGTAAAACACTAGCGGTTGTTACGGACTCTGTCTTTAACCGGACTATGGAGTCTAAATGAATATTAGATAAGTAATTACGATTATAACGGGACGCCGTTGTGTCGTTTTTACATGTACGTTGTAAATGATAATATTAATTAACAACAAAAGTAATAAGAATAAATTAAGTCGGGGCCGGTGAGGTCAAATTGAAAAAAAGGTAGATGCGAACAACAGGCGGATATCGCGTCTAATTTAATTCACGGCCACGTGACGGGATGTGGTCCGACCTGACCACAACGGCCACCACCACCAACGGACTAGTCGAGCCCGGGGCTATATAAGAGCCCCGACGAAACGGGTCAGGAAAGACAGGAGACCAGGAGAGACAAGGAGAGACCAACGTCAGGGGCGAGTGTCGAGGAGGACGTCATCGTCAAGCCAAGCCGTTGCGTCGTTCCGAACCGCTATAAATCTATACGAATTGTCTCGGGTTTTGGTGGCTCATACTATTGAATTTCTAAAATAACTTTTACTTGCATTTACGTAATAAATAATAATCGAATTATTGTGTTCAACTGGCACGCAACATGATTTACACCGGGAAATATCAAATTATACTGAATTATTTTAAACTCGATACTCCGCATACGAGTACATTATCAAGAAAAAAAAAAAAAAATTATTTACACGATCGTACCCATAGAAATATAGTGTACAGATTTGAAATTGACTTTCTTCGGTATCAATCAGAATAAACTTGTTATTTATTATGTTGACGGAAAATAAAATACTTCGCACCATGTGTGGACCACTGTTATAGGTGCTGTGAAACTAATTATATAAAGATAATTCAGTCTAATTATGTACGCAAAGATAAATCGTTGCATACGAAATACGATTTTGTAACTCGGATACTAGCGTAATTGTTAGTTAATGCCGAAATTCAAATGAGTAATTAATATAATAATATAAATTACGTACTTGTGCATATATGACACGTTGAGGGACATGGCTTGGGGGACATTAGAAAAAACATAAACTGGGCGTATTTATTTGTGTATCGCTACGTGATGTTTAATCAAACATTGTTATGTGTACCCACAGGGCTATCGACATCGATGCGTTACTAGCAGAAGTCGGCGAATTCGGAAGGTATCAAAAATGTTATATATTTCTACTGGGTCTAGCGTTACTGTTCACGGCGTCGTCTACCCTGTCGTTCGTTTTTACCACGGGAGACATGAAATACAGGTATTCTTTTTTTTTTTTTTTTTAGTCCTAAATATTAATCGCATTACTGGGTTAATTTAACGAATTCCTAGTCGGGGGATGGTTGTTGTTATCGTTTTACTCAATATTCGAAAATTAAATTTACAAAACGTTTTTCATACGCCTATTATAGTAGATGAATGGTGAATTGATATTGAAATTACAATTATTGTTGACTACGAACAATGCCGGGCTTAGGGGGTACGTCACTTTTCATTGGTTTAAATGAAAAACAACTGCTAGTATTTATTTGGTAATTCAATTTTGAAATGGATACATTTCCGCCAAGTTACAATGAATAGCTCGATTCATTGAATAAATATTGTCATTTTAGAATCGGGTTTTTAAATACCCACTGTCGGATTAGGTAGGTATGGGGTTACGCATAGAAGGAGATTCAACGATTGCTATTTAAGCACTACATCCGCTCTCGTTGAAAATTCCGCCACTGGCTACGCATCGTCATTTTTACACTAAAAGCCCGATTTCGGTATGCCTCAAATATTTTATATTATACGCCTGTCGTGCTCGTCACAAAAACACCAAACTCAAAAGAAATTATGGTTCGGCCGGGCAAGCGGTGCCTGGACACGGATACGGCGTTAGTCGTAGGCTCGACGGGGATATTTTGCGTGTGTAAAAGTTTGTTACATACCTGCAAATTTATTATAACAGGTGTCTGATACCCGAATGCGATTCGACGATGGAGACGGTCGCATACAAACCGCGCTGGCTCAACTGGACGGTGCCGTTCGACGGGGAAGCGCCCTCCAAGTGCTGGCGGTACGCGGCCGACAAATCGAATGCCGACGACATTCATTCTGGGACGTGTCAGCAAATCAACTTTAACAGGTCTTCAACGGTCCACTGTGACGAATTTGTTTTCGAGTCTGGCGGCGAGATGACCATCGTCTCTGCGGTATGCCTGTTATCCGTTAAACTCAAACCAATTTCTGGTCAAATTAGGAATATTGGGGGGGGGGGGGTGGGCGTGAGTTTTCATTACGGCGGTTTGAGCAGGTCGATTAAAAAAAAAACACACACACACACACTTAAAACGACTCAAAAGCCAGACAAAACTGTGCGACTTGGGATTGACGGATTTATAGTTTCTAAAAACAGTTTTGATTTTATATTCTAGTTTTTTAGGTTTCGATCGAGGCGATTTTCGATATTAGAGAAGTTAAACGTGTGATTTGATACACCAAATAATGGAAATTTATGTTTTTTATAAACTGAGTTTTGACTATCAGTCGATATTTTAACGATGATGATGAATATCAATAAACGCTTCGATTGGAACCTAGAAAATTAGAATACAAAATAAAATTCAAATCCATCCGTGCCAAGCCCGCAATTTCGTCTGGCTCCGAAACAATGATGAGGGCGAGGGTTGAAAGCCGAAACCCTCCGAAAAACAATACATATACTAAATGTTATTCACTTTCCTTCGTGTATGAGGTTTGTAGAGGTATTCAAAGCTAATGAACGTGCCTTCCCCAACGACATACTAATATTCAACTCTATTTTTATCATTTCAATGCGCCTATAAAACAACTGTATAATTCCCGAATTTGAACTAGAGGGAACCGCTATAGAAGTGTCCAAAAGTAGCGGGAAAAGGATATATATATATATATATATCGGACGCAATACTAAAGGGCAATTTTTCGGGGAATATTCAAGAAGAAAAATAAATAAATAAATAACACTGCAGAAGAGCTTAGAGTTAATAATAATATGGGAAACGTCTGAAGAAATCGCCCTTATAGGTGTAAATAACGATGCGATCGATTGCCGGTTAATATTATTAATCAATAACTTTCGAACTGTAGTTTAACATATTTTGCAAAAGCAACAAGTGGAAACTAACAGCCGTGGGGACGCTGAACAACATAGGTCAGTTCATCTCATTACCCATATCCGGTTTTTTGTCTGACAAGTACGTTTAACAACGGGCAACGGCGCGTTTCATTAACGAGCCGAGTTAATAAATTGGCGTACGCCATGGTGTTTTTTTTTTTTTTTTTTTTTTTTTTTCCTTATGTAGGTACGGCAGGAAAAACATTATTATCATCGGAAGCGTATTGGCCGCGACGTGCGGTATTTTACGTGGGCTGTCGATAAATTACATAATGTTCTTGGCGTGCGAATTTTTCGACGCTTTTTTTTCCGGCGGGGTTTACAGCGCTACTTTTATAATGGGTGAGTAACATATATAAAATATATAATAAGTGTTTACACACAGGCTTTATTAGAAAATTTAACGCTGCGGGATAGTATCTGTTCACATAATATTTCACACACAAGTATTTCCAGTCGGTTTGTGGTTGCGGAACGCGACACCGAATTGGAGTCCTTAAGGATTTTGTAGAAAGCAAATTTGAATAACAATGTTTGTCGTTATTCCATATATATATATATATATGTATATATGTATATATATATATATACTTTTTAGACCCGTTGGATTATAATTGATTGGAGAAAACCGAACGTTTAGGAAACTCGGAGAAAAAAAAAAGTCAAATTCAGACTATAATACATATACTTAATAATGCTTAAAAAAAATATCTCAACGATCGAAATAAGTTTAAACAGCAGAATACGAAAATTACATATTTTTCTGTGTCGCGCGTGTGTAAAATGGAACAGATACTACTGCAGTTATCAGCATTATAAACGATTTCAGTGTCGTATTACTTCCATGTGATTCGTTTTCACTGTGTAACAATATACGATTCGATAAACAGATGATGTTTTTCACTTAAACGATAAAACAAAATATTTCACCCGGACGGCATTAAATCGAAATAGATATTTTTTTTAGTAAGATCCTTCAAAAAAGCCTCCCAAAAAATATGATAAACTTTTAGTATGTCTATGAACCAAAACCTAAAAAATAATAGGAACCTATTCCGTAATTAAACCTAACCTTTGTTTTGGAGAAAAATACAAACCGAAAACTTCTAATTTATGTAAACGATACAAAATGCTGACGTATGAAATAGAGACGTAAAACTCGTCTAACGATTCAATTGTAAAAATCTATTTGGAAATCCGATATTGTATTGCGTATATTATTTTATATAATATATTATTTTATATAATATACATACGTCACACATACCAAATCCATATTTTATATAATGAACAACATAAAATACAACGTTTAGGAATTAATTTTTCTACGAACAAAAATGACTATGTGTATTCATTATTATGACGTATATGATAACAATAATAACCATGAACTATTGATATCTTTAAATAAAATTACCATCTAAAAAATAATCAAATTTAACGACTCAATTAAAGATCAAAGTTTATCGAAAATAATAATTTAATTTTAAACAAGTTTGAAGTCGAATCTGGTAATAAAAATAGGTGTTTCCGATTGGATGGAAATATGAATTTTAGAAGATATCCTAAAAAACAAAAAAAAAAAACCGTAATTTCCACATGAGTACATCTAGTTGAAATATTTTGTGTTAATGTTCGAGTGAAACGCATCACGTATACTGAAAGTACTGCATAAAATTACCCCCCCCCCCCGTCTACGTATATGAACGGGTAAAATCGAATATATAATTATTTTGTACTACACGTTTTGTTTCCAAAAGGTCTCGGACTAGTCGGCGGCAAACACAGGGTGTTCGCCAGCACGGTTTTGAGCGGTTTTTACCCGATCGGCGAGGCAACGGTCGGACTGCTGTTTTGGTACATCCGCGACTGGAGAAAATTCCTAATATTCATGAACTTTCCCGGGCTATGTTTTGCTTTGGCCTACACGTAAGTGTGCAGATGATGTCTGTAGTGCGAATGAATATAAATCTGCCCATAATGTTGAATAGGTATCTAGACTAGTAATACGATCAAAAACTTGTTTTTTTTTTTTTTTTTTTTTAATTTCTTATTTGGTATGATTTTTAAATGGGGAGGATTCATTCAAAGAGACGGCACCAATGGGGACGAGAGGGGCGGTAGACTCGCTCCCGTGTACAAATTCTCACCACCCGCCCTTCCGCCCCAGACAACTTGGCAGTTATAATTATTTTTGCAATAATTATAAGTATTCATATTTTATTTGTTCAATTGATGTGTTATCAAATTTAAATGTAATCAAATTGTCTGCGTTAGTACGTCGGATTTTTTCTCGATATTTTAATTTTCAAGCTAGATACGAGTACGTGGAATACCACAATTTAAAAGCGATTATATATTCTGGTATAAAAAAAAATTAAAATATCGAAAATTACCACCGACGTACAAACACAGATGGTATTAATAGTATTCCCTTTAGTTTTGTTAATAGGTCAATTCACACTAATATTAAAACTAACAGCGTACGATTTGAACCTAAAAAGCCATGTCGTGCGCTTTTAAGACGGAGACGGCACACGCGGGTATCACGTGATTTTAATTAAATTTAACATTGAATTGTATATTTAATTTTTACGACATTTGCGATACAAAAAATGGACTTTTTTCAATTTATTTTTGTTATTATGTTTCCGATACACTACCATATGGGGCTGTCTTAATAGTCGGAACGACAAGCACGTCATTAATTTTAAAAAAATTTTCACGACACTGTCGACCAAACATTATTGTGTACAAATTGTTTTTTTTTTTTTTTTTTTTTTTTTTTTTTTTTTTTTTTTTTTTTTTTTTTTTGGAAAAAATAAACAGTCGCGACTTTTTTCCGTCCCCCGAAAATATTCCACCTCTGGCAGTCGCATGATAGTTCTCTAAACACGGCCCCGCGCGTATATCAAGTGATACTGTGATAGTATTGGCTAATCAGTCACCAGGCTAATCGATTATCATTTACAAAACCAATACGTTTGTTTGTAGTATCATTCCGGAGTCCGTGAGGTGGTTGATTACGGCGGGAAAGATAGACGAAGCCGTAGAGGAATTAAAGTGCATCGCCAAACACAATGGGCGAAAACTGTCTGACGAGAGTATGAAAAAACTTGAAACGTACAAAAACACCAACGAAAAGGAGATGGGAATAGTAAATAATAATAATAATAATAATATTATACGCGCTTTAACAATTTGGCTACCCTTGTGGGTTTTTTTTTTTTTTTTTTGATACTTCAATTACCTGCCACGAGACTTCCATACGGAATTTCAGGCAATCGTTCTTTAAGGGATCTTTCGTTTGAGTTGTGATGACCATAATGACCAAAAAATGAGATTGCAGTGTTTTGAGTCCCAACAGAGGATCGCACGTTTTAAACATAAAACAAAAACCTATTGGAAAATCTTAATTTAATGTAAAGTTCTGAAACAATGAATAAAAGTCGGTATCCACCCAATAATTGTATGGAAGTTTTTAAAAAAAAAAAAAAAAAATTCACGGCAGGGAATTTAAGTCCCGTTTGATCCCAAACAGGGTTTCACGGTAGTCAAATTGATAAAAGTGTACGGCAATAATCAAGGCTGTGAACTTGTAGCATTTGAATATTATACGATATACGTACATAGGTATTTTTTTTTTTTTTTTTACATTTATTTATATTTTCGATTGTTTACGATTCGATCGAAATGCGTTGCATAGTCGATTTTAAAATATACAGACAAGCTCTGACGGTCGGATGGTAACGTCCGTGTCCCGTTCGTCTACGATACGACGAGCTATCCCACCGGTTTCTACCCGTTCCAATTTTCCGGTACTGCACGGCCTATCCGTATATTCTAAAACCAATGGTACTTGTCACCGATTCGATGACGATATTTAAATGCTTGGCGTATTTAGGTGGTTTCACCGCAATTTCAATTGTATATCAGTTGTACGTCGTTATGCGTCGTCGTGTATATTTCAAGCTATCGGAGGGCTACAACTCCACAGCCCTGACAATAACGGTACAGTTATTGGTTGCCCTTAAATTCATTCGTTGTCGGTGTGTGTTTAGGTGGAGAACACGACCACCACGTCTTCTAGATCGCAAGCGTTCAAACGCGCTCTGTCTTCCAAACTCATGTTGTACCGATTGCTCAACTGTTCGTTCTGTTGGTAAGTACAACCATACCGTTATTACCATTACCAGTTAGACGGATCTCCTGCACGCTGTTCTAGGTATTTTCGGTGTAATTTTTTCCTACCGCCGACCACCGGTTATCAAGATTTCGATTTTGTTCAGTCGTTATAGAGAATCGTTTAGTGGTTCTAATCGCAATAGCTTCAAGATGTTACCGTTATTTTGTACACCATAAACATGTCACATCGACTTATTTGATTTTCAAATAGCTCCTCCTTTGTGCAAACCATCAGATACGGTAAGAGAATATTGTAAAAATGTCGATATGCGAATACAACGAATGTTGGATATATTTTGTGAGCCTGTGAGTTATAATGACAGTTTGAAAACATTTAACCGTGAGGATTACCGTCTGAAAATGAACAAGCAACGCATATCGCCCAGCCGTGTGCGGGGTACCTATTGCCGCTTACGATATTTTTATAGTTTTCCGTATAGTTTTTTACCGTTTGTATTTTACGGTATTATAACGATAACGTCTGGTCTGTGTGTACAGGATGATCAATACGCTCGTGTATTATGGGCTGTCGATGAGTGCGGGTTCCATAGTGGGAAACCGGTACGGCAACTTCATCCTGTGCAGCTTGGTCGAAATACCCGCCCTGATCCTGGTCATCAAAATCCTCAACAACTACGGACGGAGGGAGTCGCAGTGCTTCACGCTATTGTTGTGCAGCAGCCTGTGCATTTCGACAGTGTTCGTCCCGAAACGTCAGTTGTTCTAATTGTGTATTTATTTTAAAAACAAGCAACCAGATTCCTATTTCATGTCGGGTCGAGCCCGAGATAATTGAGAGCACGGGGGGAGGGGTCTCGTATACGCGATTTTCTCAAAACCTTAGGAAAAAAAAAAATGCAATTTTATCATACTAAAAACATTCAAATACGTTAACGGGTGGGCATTCGCGGCTACTCGATCTATTATAAATAACCTAATTGACAAACTAAATTGTCATCGCGAAGAAAAATTAGAAATTGCGTTGTGCTAGGTTGGTTTTGGTTTTTCGACGTCTCAATGCTGTATAAAACGAGTTTCAAAAACTTAAAACCGTTCGGTATTTGTTTTTAATTGTAGTATCGAACAAATAAAAACCAACGTTGTACAGTGCACGTTCTTTTATTTTTTTTATGGGGAAAATTTGGTTTTCTTAATCCACAGATATTTCACAGAGGTACCCTTCCTAATATTAGTATTGTTAAGCAATAGATAACTAACAACTATCAACCGTACAACTGTTCATACATAATTATTACAAACCTGCAAAATGATTTCCAGATGCCATCATCCTCAACATCGCCCTGTACCTGATCGGAAAGTTTTCCATAACCGTTTCGTTTGTCATACTTTACATGTACACCGCGGAAATGTTCCCGACGGAAATCCGGCATTCTCTGCTGGGCATATGCTCGATGTTCGGCAGAATCGGCTCGATGGTTGCGCCACAGACGCCCTTATTAGTACGTGCAAACAAATCATGTGATCCTTTCATATTTTTTTTTTTTTTTTTATTGTATTCCAAGGATTATATTTTTAATCAGATCGTTATATCGGACCGTTTAACGATAGTTAATTTACAATATTTTCAAAATCGTATCCATATTCCGTATATCGTAAATACGAGTCCATATCAACTTGTTATGGAAACATTGTTAATAAGACCTTTAGATTATTATAGAATGTCTGAAAAACCGAAATCTGTTTTCGTATATTCGTGTAATTTTGTTAGAGGATACGACAAGTAGTGAGGCAACAACATAATTTTATCATGCGTTTAGACTTTTCTACCAGACATCGATTTTCTAGCGTAGCGCTATTTCTGAAAGCAATTTCGATTTTATATATTTTTTTTATTGTAACTCGGTTAAAAATAACTGTAAGATTCTATGCAATTTGCACAGAATATTAATATTAAGCCTTTCTAGACACGGACAAATTTCCAAAATATTTTATCCATTTTTCAATTATTTATTAACATTTTAAGTTTTTTTTCGAATTAACTAAATAAAACTGTTTTGGGTGAACAAAAATACACGAAATTTTTTCACATGGTTCATCATAAATTTTATACTTAATGGTGAAAAAGAAAAAATTTGAGGGTAATGTAATAATTCTTTTTTATTAGCGCTATAAGTGTACATTTTGAGTGAAAATCTTAAAACATGAATTTCGCTCAGAATCATTTTTCGTTAGTAATGATTGATTGTTGCGTACATATATAAATTAAATCCCCCTCTAATTTTGTATTAATCTATATATTTTCCATATTTTAATTTAACACGATGATCAATACACTAAAATTAAAACTAGTTTTTATAAATTTTTAGGCTACTTATTTTGGTGAATCAGCCCCATTGCTACTGTTTGGCGGAGCTGCATTTGTATCTGGATTTTCGGCACTCCTATTTCCAGAAACGTTTAATAAAAAAATGCCAGACACAGTTTTGGAAGCTGAAGAGATTGGAAAATCTACGAGTTGATTCAATTGTAACCCTGAACACTATCTATTTGTCCACTGGCTTATGCAATTTGATTAAGCAATAGCAGACAAATCTTCTGAGGAAATATGAAAACACAATATTCATTTATTATTACATAGGTGCCTACTGCCTACACAATATTATAAGTTTGAATTTAGATTTATTGTGATTAAAACTCGATGCTGATACACTCATCAACATGATTATATTATAGTGTATCTTTAAAGACTTAATAAGAAAAACATCCAATCTGTCATAAGGATTTTTTTTATTTGATTTCGTATGTACATTTTATTTTATATATTATTTACTATAGTCAATCAATATAATCAATGCTAATACTTATCTATAGGTTTTTTTAAATGAATCGCTAACAAATAATGTGTTTAAAATGTTTAAATATTATTAATCATACCTATAAAATAATAATTTAATAAATTATCAAAGGAAAACAATACATATAGATATTACCTTCTTGTATGCATTTTGTTTAGATTTGGAGCAAAGAGAGTAGTGTATATTAGTTTTACTATTGTTGTGCTATTAGTTGTGCTTTTTATATTCTGTGAGAAAAAATAAATCTTAATTCTAATCATCAACTTCAGTGGCAGTTTTTGGTAAAAAACTTATCTTCCAGCCGGAGGCTATATTTATGAGTTATTTTAAAGTAACATAGATAATTTAAAATATAATAGAAAAACACTAATTAAAAATTACTATTTTTTTTTTTTTTTTTTTAGTTTATTTGTTCACTGAAGAAAATAAGTAAATCTTCTTACATTATATTACCACTGTTATAACCTATATTATAACACTATACAAAATAAGTGAACACTACATTAAAATACTTAATTAAGAAACAATGCTATGGTTGAAATAAAAAAATCTACTTGATATAAAACAAACATCAGTCAAAAATCCATTAATGATGTGATTATTATTACGTACCTATGCACTTTATTACACTGTATAGGCACAATTAATAAAACAATGGTTTAGAATAGTTATACAAGGAAACATTTGAAATTCTATAGTTCACCAAAACTATTATATACTCATTTGGTTTGCTTTATTTTCAAAATAAGATTCTTCAGTAATGAATGAAGGTAGTTGACGCATTTTCTTATATACAGAATTACATTCTTTAATGTTGTCTAACACAAACTGAAGATTCCAATGTTTCATTAAAAGTGCTTGATCAATGGTAAATGATGAATATCGTATACAACGTATGGCAGTACACGTCGCTGAACATCTTAATTTCAGTCCAATTTCATGAACTAATGATAATAAATAGTTCTCATATTCATTGATAACATTAACTTCTGAAATTTTAAATTCGATTAGATATATAATATGTATAATCAATGTTAACAATAAAATAAATGTAAAATAAAAATATGAAGAAAAAACTTAGCCTGGAGCTTTTAAAAGATTTAAAATAATCATCATCTGATAATAGAATAACTAATGCGAAAGAATTATTTATTTAATCATTTATTTTATTGTAAGGCCTTGAGTAGTAACCGTTAATCAATGTTTATTGTACGAGAGGTATTCGAAAAGTAAGGGCTGTTTGCTTATATTTCAAAATCGACAAGTCGTAACAAGTTTAAACTTGTGCATATCTGTGCGTACAGTAAACAATATCCGCGATAACCGTTGCTCCCACCATCTGTGAAGTTTGCGCTGTAATAAGATTTTTCTGTGCAAAAGGATCTTCAGCTGCTAAAATTCATCGAGAGTTATGCCTAGTTAATGGACCTACTGTAATAAGTGAAATAATGGTTAGACAATGGTGTTGTTATTTCAAAACTGGACTAACAAATGTCCAAGATGTAGAATGGAGTGGGTGGCCCAGTATGCAAACCGATGAAATTGTTTCTCTGGTGGATCAAAATCTGCAATCTGATTGTCGGTTGACGATTAGTGCCCTGGCTGATGAATTTCCTCATCTTGGACGCACTACTGTGTACACAATTGTCATGGAAAAACTTGGATACCACAAATTGTGTGCAAGGTGGGTACCAAAAATACTTACCGACCAGCACAAAGAATGTCCAGTGGACGAGAGTTTTTGAACTGTTACCGACAAGATGGAGATGATTTGTTTTCCCCACATTGTTACCGGTGATGAGACGTAGATATTCTACATCAATCCAGAAACAAAACAGGAATCAATGCAATGACGCCACTCAACTTGACCAAAACCAAAAAAAAACGCCATTGAAAACTGGTTCAACTCGCAGGCGGTGAGCTATGCAGAGGGGTTAAGGAAGCTGGTGCAGCGATACGAATAATGCTTAGAATTGAACGGGGATTATGTGGAAAAGTGAAGATTTGTAGTAAACTTTATGTGCTAATAAAACCTATTTCATATGATTATAATTTTTTTTATGAAAAAAACAGCCCTTACTTTTTGAATATGCCTCGTAAAAGAGTAATTGAAAAGCTGTAATACTAACCAACAACAAAATGTGGTAATTCTAAACTTATGCATTTAATTCCATAAATTAATGGCTCTTTACTAGATGATGGTCTGATTAGGCCTTTAACAGCCAAATCATATGCCATTTGAGTTTGTGTATCAACCTGTGCAAGCCTTAAATATAAACAGACATAGTTTCAAAAATACTTGTAATAGCTATAGGTTCACAATATAGTTACTGAAACATTTTCTTTTGATTTGATGCCTGTATTGTAGACATGAGTTTGTCGAAATTTTCACGTTTTATGAAATCAAAACGTCCTGTTTCAACAACTTTACCATCAATGTGCATATTCTTAGTCATGATTCCCAATTGACCATGTAAATGATATGTTCGTATTGGATAGTTGTTTTGGAGATTTCTTGCCATTTTAGTACCCTTATTAAGTCCCATGACTGTCAAAAATAAATAAATAAATTATTTTTAAGTGAATTGTTGACTCGGTAAACATTATTGCAGAATTTATACCACAAACACCAGACACACGCATTCCTAAATGAGTGGTCCAAATACATTTCATGTCTTCACTCTGGTACCTAGGCCCCACAACAAGTACATTGTCTGCATAACTGGACTGTACTTTAACATTTAGTTTTTTTGTTGTGTCTCCAGAAATGACAACACGTTTTTCTGGAGATCTAATGCCCGAAGCATTCAAATCTGCAAATATAAATAGATTATTTTTTTATTCATAGGAATTGTTTATTTGTTGATCCATTTTACATACCATGGCATAACTTTAACAGCAAAGTATGACGGCAACCCTTTAAAGGCACACCGGCTGGCTTATACAAACATACAACGCCATTTAAAAGATTAAATGCTTTTTCACTAACTGACAATTTAATCATTTCATTTGTTATAAAACATAAACGCTCGAATCGGCAAACCTTGCATTAATAACGAGAAATTAAATAGTTTTCGCACTAAAAAAATAAAAATAGTTGCACACTTGAGATTTGAACAAACTTCTAAATTTCTCATCGGATCGTATTGTTATCATTAGCCGTTGCTGATAAGCGATAACGCCGCGGCTGATAATAAACGGGACATGGGCACTTGTTCTAAAACGATAACTGACGCTCAACGATAACTGTCCACGATAACATCCGTTGTTCGTATATTATTTTAGTTTTGATTTTAAAGTATACACTACATGATACAGGGCGCGGCAGAGCCGACTGACGAGTTTTGTTGGGCTATGAATAACGAACAGTAAAACTTAGAGAAAAGGTATTTTTTTATTTAAATCAGTGTTCAATCCCATTTTTAAAAATTATTTTTTGAAAATTATATTTCCAAGATGGCGGCCGTCAGCATTGATACACTGTTGTAGAGATTTATGTCATATCATTTAAGAGATTTAATTCAATTTGCCACATTTAACACTGGGCCATTTTTGCAACGTATATTTTTCATAATATAGCAAAGTTTGGTATACAAAATGTGTCTTTTAATACCGAAAATTTTATTTAATAACGACTGAATTTTCATTTAGTGCTAAAAAAAAAAAAAACACTAACATAAAGTATGCTATAGATTTGTAGGTTGTATCAATAAAAATTAAATTTCTTTCATTGTATACCCAGCTTATTGATAAACGTTTGCAATCACGGACGTTTTAAAACCATAGGTATTTTTTTAATCGATGAGAAGGTAATACTAATCATGTTATTTGGTCTTTTATGTCCGATCAAATAAACCAATTTCGAGATGATTGAGAACTGCGTTTACCAGAACTAGGTGTACATGGTTAGGTTTCATTGATTTCATATAATATAAAAACCGTCGAAAGCATCTTCATTGTCAAATTAATTTTATTTATGTATTAAACTAATTTAAATCACGATTCGAAAAAAAAAAAAAAAATCGGTTTCAAATGTAATCAAGGCCAAATTAAGAAGAAGGCACACTACTATTTATTATTTAAGGCGGTGCGTTTATAGGCAATCTTAACGAAATCGTTGAAAATATTAAAACCGATCGATTTAAAAATGTACGAATTTACTTTCGTATACATTTTCTTCGCTAATACTATTTGTTATAGTTAAAATAATGCGCCTACCCAAGTCAATTATGTATTACTAAAAATTCCTTTTTTAAATTGTATACACCACTGGTTCCCAAACTGCGGAGCGTGAACCTTAAATTGCTGGGGAGGCGCAAGCAGTTATTACGAAATACAATTTTTATTGATTATATTATTTTTATTTTAAAACGTAAAAAAATTAATCAACCGGTTCTCTTTATCCATTATCGGGTATCAGTAACGAATAACCGATAAATACTATAAGTGTTTGGCCGCAACGTGTAACTTAATCATTTTATGCCACGTTATCTGTAAATTAATGGGTACGATAAAAGGATGTCAGGAGGGAAAAAGCTAATAGATTAGTTTAGACTCGATTTCGTTTCGTTTTGCAGTTACACAGTGGCACGGTAGTGTCGTAGTACGTAGTCATCGCTAGTGTACGTACGTAAAAATAATTGCTCCGCAAAAAATATGATTGTATAACGTCGATTATTTAAAGTTTGGTTTCACGTTCGTTGGAAAACGATGGTATCCACAGTGTGTGTTATTTGTCACGTTGTGTTAAGTAACGACGCTCTCCGGCCAAGTCGACTAGAACGACATTTAACCACAGCTCATCCGATGATAAAAGAAAAACCTAAAGAGTTTTATGCTGCTAAAAAAAAAAAAAATTCTTTAAGTAAAATGACACTCGACAGTACCGGAGAATTTCAACAAAATAACGATTGTTACATTTTATTATTTACTATTATTTATATTTTATAATTATTATCGTCGGTAAAAACGTAGACATTCCGAATTATTAGTTTATTGAAATTGTATAGTTTATTTGTTAAGTACACAAAGAAAGGTGATGGATTTTTTTCAATTTATAAGGCGAAGGGGGGGCGCGAGATTTTCGAAAATCTACAAGTGGGGCGTAGAATAGAAGAGGTTGGGGACCACTGGTATACACCGAAACAAAAACACGATTTTCTAAATTTGTTAAATGTTCTCTACTTTCTATATTGTATTATTGTTGTATCTACTACAAGCGACTAGATTCCGTTGTTTGAATTAAACAATTATTAATTTAAATATGAATAAAAACAGTTGTTTAGCGAAAGAAAGACAGCCAAGACAAGAGGAAAGTTATCCATAACTTCTATGCATATTGTTGTATTCAAATTATAACATATTATACAAAACGTATTTAAGCGAAGCTCTTATAGTCATAAGAAAAAAAAAAAAACTTTTTGCATATATATTATAAATATTCGTGACTTCTTTTTGTTCTCGTGGTCTTCTCTATTTTTTTTTTTTGCCGTAATTCATATATTTAACTTAATATTTGTAAAATGATTTTAAGTTTTTCAATAAGTCAAAATGGTTACTACTTTTTTTATTGTTCTATAAAATAGAACAAAATGTATTGGAAATAATAATATTATTCTTCCGAGTACTTATTATAATAAATTTAAATAATTCCTTTAGCAAAAAAAAAAAAAAAAATACTAATATTTTTTTTCCTCGAGTGCTGACTCAACCATCACTAACCCTCAATTAAAAATAATTCGAGTGTTATATTGTTTTGAATTCGTGATTTTTTTTTTAAGTGCGTATAGTCGTCGAATGTAAATTAGCTGGATAGTCGTAAAAAAAAAAAAAAAAATAATAATAATAACGGTATGCAAATAAAAAATAAAAATCAAATTATTACAATAATTAAAAAAAACAAAAAAAAAAAAATAAAAAATAAAAACGTAATAACAGTAACACGGAACAATTTTCGTCGGTGTCGAACATTACAATATAATTCGTTACGATTGTTATGGTACCCCGTATAGATTTGAAAATATTTCGGTGTCGATAAACGCAATAATGCGGACCCGGTTGGGTTCCAAAAGCACAGCGCTGCAATAAATACACCAAAATGCAGCTGCACATTACAATATATCAAGAGACGTGGGTGTTACAGAGACTTTTCGGTAAAGAGGAAGTGACGGTGTCCTCTAATTTCCGGATACGAATCCGTTTTCGCGTCGGTCTCCGGGTGCCCTTCCCTGTGATTTTTAGTGTTCGATCCGTTTAGACTTTTGCCATTACGACGAATGCCGCCGGTAAACGGCTACGGCACGGGTAAATAGTAAAAAGTCGGCCCGCGAAAGTCCACGAAATGTGAAACATTTTTTACACGATCCGGCAAAAATGTTTCAGGGACAATTCGCGGATCGAGCAAATCGTACACGACTTTTATTTGCCCGTCCCCGCGAACAGGGCACAACAAATAATTATATCATCGGACGATAATTTCATTACGGAAAATATTAAAAACGTTCCTACGGTATGTAAGTGTTTACTGTAGATGCTAATAATAATGGTAAATATTCTAGAAATTTTATTTTGATAAACAAACTACAATATTATACATTTATACGCGACTTTGCCCGTTTCGCACCGTGTACCCATGATGGATCATGAAAAACAAACGTATCTAAATAATCGCATTTACTCTTCGATATTATTTTACGAAAATAAATAACTACCCGATTCACGAATATTAAGTAAGATTTATTAGTACCCAGTCCGTGGATTGTGCGCATTTTTCACGTTTTGGGCGTAACGTACGTACACACACATATATGTATAAAGGGTGTTTACAAAAGGACGCTCTTTTTAAAAATGCCAAAATAACACTTTAATTTAATCAAAAAAAAAAAAAAAAATAACATCATTGGAATCAGGAGAACCTCCGGGTTTAGGTATGAAATATTATATCATTTATGTGACCACCCCCCCCCCCTGGCCTGTTGGCACACTGTCACACGGTTAAGGAAGTTGGCGATTACTGCCCTACAGTTCTACTTGGTGGGATCCCGGATGACTCTCTGAATTTCTTCCTTCAAATTCGTGATCGTGTGAGGTTTCCTCTCGTACACTTGAGACTTCACAAATCCCCACAAGAAAAAGTCGCGGGAAGGTATATATTAAATGTATTTAAACTTAAACTTCATATATTTATGGTATTTTCAATATAGGTTGAAAATTAAATGTTTTATCGTAAAAAAAAAAAAAAAAAAAAAAACGGTGACTAAAAAATGTAAAATTTTAGAGCTACTTGTTTCTTAAATTGTCAAAAATCCGAAAAAAGTTAATACTTTCCGAGATAATGAGCGTCTTACGTTTAGTTGATCACTGTGTATACAAAAACATACGTACTACAATTGTCCGTCGTTATTATCATCAGTGACACGGGTAGTAGTGGGATCGGGGGTGTGAAAGGAACAAAATTCAAAATTTAAATAAATTTTTACAGGAGTTTTTATTAGGGGAGGTTTTGGTTTACTAACAAATGATTTTTTCTATATTAAAATGACACGCAGAAGCGAAAAAAAATATATATATTTGAAATACGGACCGCATTTACCACACACAATTTACAGTCCGACAGTCGTCACTCGTAATAAATTTACGATACTAGTATATAAATAGAACGGTTAATTATTTTATCAAATAATTATTGGGAATCTTCAAATTAATACTTTTTGTAATGATTGTCAATTATTTATTTGAAAAGTTCACGTGTAACGTGTGTCGTGTATACACTAATAAATTTTCTTATGTTGAAATCCAAAAAAATAGATTTAGGATTTTAAAACCAGAAAATTTATGTTTTGAATTCCAAAATTCGAAATGTTGTATTTTTACAAGTAAAAAAAAAAAAAAAACGTTTGCTGTGTCAGTTAATAATATTTATTATATAAATTAGAATGTAATATGTATGATTTTCGTTGTTGTACTTGTTTTTTAAAATAAATTTCTATTTGTGATATTTATTGAATTGTAAAAACGTATTTATAATGTTTTACACGTTTAATGCTATTAACAATAAGATAATAATAATAATAGTTTTATGAGAAATGAATTAAATGAATATAAAATGATAATTTTAATAACCGCAATTTGGACTCGGATAATAATCCGGATTTACAATAAACGTCGGATTTCCAATTTCCGAATCGAAAAATCAGGATTCTTGAACATCGGCAAATCCCGATTTTGTGCAATATATTATGTATAATATAATTGAATAATAATAAAATGAGGAGTATTAAATATGGTCGTACAGGTAGTTACTGGGGAGGAGCTATACGAGTTAGAGGATACAAGGTCGGGGTAAGGCCTAAACAAAGAAAAACGTTTAAGAACGGGCGACGAATTTTTTTTTTTTTTTTTTTTTGTCCGGATAAACCACAGATTTACGCCACTGATTGCGACTTTCGTTATTATTGTAATTGCCGTTATAGAATTCGGTAAATGTACGCTTCGTGCGATTTCCGGTTTCCCCATGGCCCGATCGTCCGTTTTTTTTTTATTCTCTGTCCCGGCAAAATCCCACACATCAACCGCCGCGCCGCCCTTTCCGTCCACGGCACGTACACCGTCCGTTTTCGAACATACGTGCCGCAAAGTTTAACTATCAACCGCCGCGGTGGATTGTGCAGAAGAGGGTTAAGGGGCACTGGCCACCCCTGACCCCCAGAAACGCCGTACGGTAACGGTATGATTTTTTTCCTTGTACTCGTAGTTTACCCCCCGATATGTACTGGACGTAAAAAGATATTATTATATCATATATATATAAATATTATAAACGTGAGTTAAAAAAAAAAAAAAAAAAAAAAAACCCCGACATATTCGTATACTATACGAACCACGGGCAGGCCACACTGTTGTACGGACGGGAAGTTGGGAACGTAGGATATATAAAGTGAAAAGTTATTGTGCGCAACGATATATATCATAGCAAACGAATAATGATTCTGAGCAGCGTTGGGTTAGACATGATTTGATTCTAATCTAGATTGAAAATTGTATTCATTTCGAGCTATAAAACAAATTGAAACTGTTGGGATTTTAAATAAATTTAAACATAAATTTTGACTTAAAACACTAATGAAAATAAATTACAACATTTTTAAACAAGTAAATCAAAAATTAAAACTCGACAATTTCTAATAGCTATCATGTAGTCCAAAAAATGCCAGAACATTTTAAAAATTGCATCACCTCTAAAAACTGTCAATATGTATAAATATCCAATGGAACCAAGACTGAAACTTGTAATCAAGACCAAGACCAAGATTGGATCTGCGAGAACAAGAATTAATTATCAAATACAAGGGGATGATGGACGGTGACCATTTTCTATTGGTCCGAGTAACGCGTACGGTTCGTTTATTAATTCATAAATTGCATTTCATTTATTTAAAAAATAACGTGCGCGTGTGAGTTTCGTGTCTGGCGATGAATCGTCTAAAAGCGTGTTCCGGCATCGCCGTGTTTGCGGCGAGAAGAAAGAAAAAGTAAATTCGGCGTACCAGGATTAGCAATTCTCCACCTGGGGGTCGCGACTCTTCTGGGGATCGCTAATAAATTGTTAAAGGTTCGCCAATACATAAAATAGCTAGTGCGCATTTAAAATTAAAATTAACAATAAGAAAAAGAAACAATATAATTGTAGTAATTCATTAGAACTATTTCAATGTGATCGTTACAAACGGGTCGTCAAAAATCTTGGTGACGTTATAGGGGATTGCGGCCTCGAGAAGGCCAAGAACCGCTAATATAGATTGTAGTGTAATTATTACTAATGTTTAATGTGATAACGGATCGTAGAGACGTCGTTTACGAGGTGTCAAAGGTGATTTACAAAAACTATGTTGAATTAATTATTTCGGCTCTAGAGTGACAGAATGATTACGCGACGGTTCTTGTAAAAAACATATGGGAAAAAAACTCATGGATTCTGTGGCGTAATCTAGTTTAAATCACCGCCGCGGTATTATTATTTTTCTCATCTAGCGCGGGTCAGTATTTCAATATATCTACTTAAGCTTAAGCTTATTAAGGCTAAGTAAAGCTTTATTATAGTGGTCTGTATTTCACTTGTGGTATAAGCTTTACTTTTGTTCGGTTTATCTTAACGAACGCTCCGGGCTAAAAAGGGTTTAAAACGCTGTTTTGGTTAAGATTATCTATGATTTTTAAAATTATCAGTTTAATATCATAAATGAACAAGTTCATAGTTCTAAAAGTATAGGTACTACGACTACTACGCAATATATATTTATAATTCACCTTGGGTCGAGGGTGGAAGGCGAATTGAGGTTCAACAATTTGTCTAGTTGTATGTGTATTGTATCCATCGTCCATCTAAAATTTTAATTTATAGAATACGTTTTTGAGTCCTCATAAATAAATCATTTGTATTTTATTGATTTCTTCGCGCTAACGATATATTTTAGATATATTGGTGACAATTTTGTTCCGAAACTTTCTAAAATATATATATTAGACAAAATCATATTACTCAATACTTTATTTTCATTGTGAAACTATTATCTATATACTGGTTTATATGGTTTTATTGTTATTTTTATAACTAGTTTCATTAATACATAATTACACATATAAATATACGCAAAAGTAATGATAAAAATTAACTGTTTATTTTAAAAAACAAGAAGCTTATTTATATTACAAAATTAATTCCAAGTTTCTTTTTCTAGATTTGGACAAAACATTACGTTATCTATCGATACTTTCTAATAACCTTAAAATTTACCCGAAAAATATACTTATATTTTATACGAATTATGGTTTGAGAATTATGGTCAGACGACTGCCCCCTCGCCACCCTTGAACCCGCCCATGTTTATATTATATTTATTTGTATTATACCTCATAAAATTATGGATACTTTTTCGTCAAGGTTATAATAATAAGAGATACTTACGTATAAATTTGTACCAGCATAAAATTAATATGATATACCCTTATTAATATTTATAATTTATTTATTGTATAAATCAAGTTTCTCTGCAAACAATGGAAATATTATACTATACCTATATTTATTTATTTTATTGACGGAGAAACTCCATTTACAAAATAATATAGTATTTTTATTTATTTAATTATAATTGTTTTTCAAATAAGAAGAGAAAATAACAAAAGATACATAAATATAGGTACATAATATACAGTAAATTAACAAGTAATTCAAATTTTTTTGAAAATTCTTTGTCAAAAATATTCTTTGTTTCTGTCGTATTCGAATATAACAGAAAACAATTCCGATATTAAATAAGCATGTTATGTTCGCCAATTCTACTTCACCTGGATTTTATTTAATATAATTTTAGTATTTTATGCCTAATTAACAAAAATAATAAATGATCCTATTATATTAAAATGTAAAAACTACAACAATAATAATTTAGAAAAACACTATAGACATACAAAATAATGTAGGTAGGTTAACCCGTCATTGGTTGCGTGGTGAGAGATTCTCTCACCACGATATTATTTTGGTCACCACTATCTTTTATGTTGGTTTATGGCCTAGTGGTAATGTTATACCTTATCAGATACATTTAATCTAAAAATATATGGGCAATAACCGAATCTGTAATTGGTTATCTATTGTCAGTATCCGTCTAATGCGACTCGTATACACACGGTGAGAGGAATTCTCTACACGCGACCAAATAAGTTAATATTTGTGATTTTCATTATGGATAATAACGTATCTGCTTGGCTCGATGAAGCTTGACGATGTTATGTTAAATGATTTTGACCCCGATGAAGATGATAGTGAGGGAGAAGTATTAAATGGTAATCCAGAAAGTAGTGATGAATCTGTTGAAAATGAATATGAGTCCGAAATGTCTTGTTCTGAAGATTCTAGTAGAAATGGTTTTCGTAAATATAATAAAGGCAATATTATCAAGTGGTATACTGACCCTCCTATTCGTAATGTTAGAACTCCACAAAGAAATATTCTAATACACCTTTCTAGCATAAAATCGGTAGTAAAATATGCTAAAACTATTCATTCTTGCGAACTTTTTCCCCAACGACGGTTTACAAGAAATTACTACTTGTACCAATATATATTTGGCAAAACTTTGTGATAATTATCAAAGGGACGAAGATGTTTTAGATACTGATGTAGATGGTGCATTGCTGGTATGTTGCGAAGTAATCACATAAATCTTTCTGACATGTGGGAAAACGATGGATTTGCTCCCGATATTTTTCGTGCCGTAATGTCTGAAAGACGTTTTTACTTTTTACTCCGTGCTTCACGATTTGATAACATACACACTCGAAATTAACGAAAAAAATTGACAGTTTAGCACTAATTAGAACGTTTTTTTTTTTTTTTTGATGAATTCGTAAACCGTTGCATATCATTTTATACAACAGGAAAATATTGTACAATCGACGAAAGGCTTCCGGGGAAGATGTAAATTCTGTCAGTACATAATCAACAAACCTAATAAATATGGCATAAAGATTTTTGCTTTGGTAAATTCACGTGTATTTTATACAGTAAATATAGAAATTTATGCAGGCAAACAACCTATTAAACTGTTTTTACAAAATAATAGTGGAGCCAGTGTTGTCAGACGTATGATAAAACCAATTGCTAAAACGGGCCGCAATATAACTATTGATAATTGGTTCACTTCAGTCCCTTTAGCGGTCAAACTTCTAAAAGACTACTGTGGTAGGTCAAATTTGCAAAAAAAAAAAAAAAACATACTACAACCATATGCGATTCCTGTATGTGTAATACGCAAATTCAAGAAGAAAACATTTAATTTCTTTATTTTTTTGTAATAACAATAATAATAATGTTAATGCTCGATTATTAAAATTGTAACGTGTATGTATTTTGTATAAAAATAATACAAATACTGAAATATATTTAGTTTATAAGTGCTCATAACAGAATAGTTAATACAATTTACATAATAAATGTGTTTTAGTACTTTAAAACAAATTATAGGACATATTAAAAAAAATGTGATAGAATCTCTCACCGCGTGACAAAATGAGTATAAAAAAAAAGACGCGACCAACGACGGGCTAAATATAAACGTTGAAATATAAGTCCTCTGCCCCAACTACATTTGCAATGCCTATTTAATATTTTATAATTTTGGTGTTGACAAATGCATTAGATACTTAATTTACTCTGTTACTTACCCACTTAATGTCCTTTTGAACTGGTAGATACAAATAAACACAAGTTAAATTAAAAATTAGCACATCAATAAAGATAATGACATACATTCGTATACTGATAATTAGTCATGGAACACAAACAGAATTGTCATTGTTATAGGCTTAAGATTAGTTAAGTAGAAGTTTGAAATTTGTTGAATTGCTCGTTTATTTTAAAAGTCTGCCGCAATCATAGTTTTCGGTTCAAGTTGAGCCTAGTTAGTTTGCAGCGGGTAAATGTTAAATTTGATAAGAATCATTCTACCTGCAACCGTAGTAACTAAATCCCGTTTTTATTGTCGTATTTACTAGAATTTTCCTTACGAAATCCATCAATCGGATTTTCCGTATTGACATAATAGTTTTTGATATATCCGTTTTATTTTTTCTCCATTCAGTTATACCTGAGCTAAGCTCTTAAGCTCATCCTAAAATCCACGGAATGACCGCATCCGTAACGCAAATCGTCTACTGTGTACACAATAGTTTATTGTCCGGTCGTTAGCCGTCTCTTCAGATTTCGCCGGGAAGCCGGTTAGGGCGCGATTTGTCGTTGAATTTCGGGGGATTCTTACCATTAGGCGTATTCATATATAGACTGCGCATTCTTAATAATCTGATTCCTGGCCATAGGTAGCCTAGTACCAACGTTGTTAGAAATCGATAGAAATAGATAAGATAAATGAAATCTGTGCGCTATTATTTTTAAACGACATTGTTATCTTTGTTTTTAAACTGTCTCTCTCACTCTCTTCCATTGACCATCATGAGATCCCATATGATTATATAAGTCGTATGCCATATATCACTTTCTAACAATGTCCGTCCCCGGACACCTTTATTTATCACGTCTATGACTATTACTAAGAGAGAAAAAAAGACCACGACATAAAAAAAAAAAAAAAAAAAATAAAAAATACCTATTTTCGTAAAACCAATATATTCTATTCGCTCCGCTCGAAATCTAAACCAACCGCTACATTTACTCCGACGGGAAATCGTAACAATAAGTAGCCCATACGTCTGCCGTCCGGGGTACCCTACACGGCATCTAATAGACAAAGGATTTAGACGTAGAGCGTGTGGTACACAGTCCCCTCAAACCGGACTTAATAATGGCCGAACGCGCATATCCGATCACGTACGGCCGGGGCTTGCGCCTCGTAAATCACGCGGCGGTTTTGAGCGATGCCCGCGCCGGTGGTCGCCCCGTCCGAGTGCGGTACACGAATGGTATAATATTATACAGGGTGTTTACTGACATTGAGTACAGTCACTATGGTGTCACTATCGCGTTCGGCAGGGCGCCGGAATTTTTGACATTTTTTTTTTATTTCTTTCCAACTCTCCCAATGTCTTGTTATTGATGTGTTTAGAATTCGTTTGTAGAAAAGAAGATTTGCACGAATTGAAACGCGAAATTATAATTCGCCTCAATGTCCCCGTGAACCGATATGTCACATCGTTATTGCGCGTTTTATAATCCTTAATCGCTTAATGACGCCCGCGATATATATCACAGGATTGACAAAAAAAAAAAAAAAAGCAATGACGCGACACGTCTATTAATCGAAAGTGGATTTTGCAAGAAATCATTTATTTATCGATATCTAACTACACCTGCCGATTATAAGAACACTCGGTAATGTAGTCGGTGGCCGAATTTCTCTACCCGATTCGTATACAACATTTGTGTACATTTTATTACCCAGTTATTGGGCCACAAATTTATAACATTCAAATACACGAGTATACTATATATATATATATTTATTAATTACAGTATATTATCATCGATAATCAATCGATAGTTAAAAACAATTTTTTTTTTTTAAAATAAATATAGAACTACGTACAAATATTTTATATAAACCGAGTCGGAATAATTATTAATGTTGTTTGTTCCGTAGACGGGAGGGCACACATTGTATTTCAATGTTCCGCTTTTCCAACGAAACTTTTGAATAATATCACAATTTTTTTAATATAATTGGTATATATCAGTGGTCCAACTACCGGATTCATTAAAAAAAATCGTTGAAAATAGTGGCCCAATATTACTGTATAACTTAATGAAAAAAAAAAAGGTTAATTTTGGCCCCATTCCGGCGCAGCCATGTTACCAAATCCGAAAACCTTATTCGAAAATTAATTTAACGTGTGTTTACTAATATCGATAAAGAAATTAGACCACGATATTTATTAAAAATTTCCATCGAAATTGACGTGCCCAATCATTTTTTCATTCGACATCTGGCGAGCCAATGATGTTATACTTATAACTATAGGATTTTATAAAAATATATCCATTTTACGTTATTATTTTGAATATGTACGTTTATCGTTATACTATAATATTGTTGCGTTTTGTGTTATATAATTGAATTATAATCACGAATTAAGATATACAGGATGCCGAACAAGATACCGTTATCAGTATTTTGACGGTTCAAAAGTTTCCAATTTCCAAATTAACTCGTGGCGCGAAATGGCCACGACGGTTAAATTCTCAACTAATTTTGTGTGATCAATTCATTAATAAAAAAAATGAATGATGTGTAAAATTATAACTCATCACAAATGGTACCACTGTATTAGTTCGTTAAACACCACTGTGGCGAAAAAGCGCTATGAGTTATTCTGGAATTTGGAAACTTCCGTCTTCGATTGATAAGCTCTGGTTATAAATCTCGTTAAAAAGGATTATTTTCCCGTAAAAACCGATCGAATAAATTAGTAAACATTAAAATAAAAAAATGTATATATTAAAATTATTGTTATTTTTTTTTTTTTAGTAGAAATTAGATTTGGGAAATAATGGAATATTGAATAGATAAGATAAATATTTGAAGCAGAAGAACTTTAAACCGAATACACCTGTTCGACGTACCGAATTTCCCAAAATAAATTTGATAAAAACGCATATAAAATTCCTCTGAAAGTATAAAAATGTACTAAACGACCGAATAATATTAACAAATTACCGCGTGTGTCACCCGATTCTCTAAAAATGCAAAAAAAATGCAGAATACAAATTGTACCCATAGCTTCTATAGTCCAAGAAACAAATTTCTCATGTATACATGAGCAATTAAGTGGAAAAAAAAAAAAAAAAATGCGAATGCATCAAGTTCCGGGCCCTAGTCATGAGTCATCACGCAAACCAGCCATCCGCCCGCTAAAAAAAAATTCAGAGGCCCCTTAAAAATCCCCCTCGCCGCGCTACTGAATCCGCTATAGAGACTGTATCGATTCGAGAAACACCCTGTACAACGAGGGCGAGTCGTGCGGTGCGTTTACGAGTGTTGTACGCGAGTCGGCCGGCTGGCCGCCGTATTTTATCCGTCCCCGCCGGCGGTGATTTACGGCGGCGGCTTTTTAACGTACGCATTATACGAAACGACCGCGCGACGGATATTGCCGCAAGGTCTCCGCCGCCGACTTTTCATTTAAGAAATACCATCCACCCCATATTATATAGGTACACGGACATCATATAAAAAAAAATAAAAAAAAATAAAAAAAAATACGTGGTCTTTCGATGATTAAAATCAAAAATTATTACTAGAGGTGTTTTATGACGGCGTCGCGGCGAATGCAAAATTATTATTATTATTATTATTATTATCTTATGGGTATCTACGTAGGTACAAAATATTTTATGACTTTTAAACGAGTAAAAATGTTATTCGACGCATTCAAATTTCGAACCGTGGATATTTTCTTAACCGTAATAGTGCGGTTAGTCGGTAACAATGGCCAAATACAAAACGCTCAAAATAAGGCGAGACGAAAATATGGCACTGAATTCAAAGATGGCCAGCAAAATAAATTGCCGAGTATACAAAAATGGCTGCTGGTGAATAATTGATCAGTAATTTTAACGTCTCAATGCGACGTAAATAAAATAAACAGTTTTCAATTTAAGGACACCCGAATATGCGGTTTAACCATATAAAAATGGGTTTATCGATAAAAAAAATCGGTTGTATTTTACGTGTAAACAGAACAATGGCTGTAGTGACGGGTTCAGGTCTTATCACTGTCTAAATATCAAAACGTTAGGATCGTTGAATTGTTATTGAAATAAACAAATTAATAAATATTAAGAATTCAAGACCCATTTCAGTACAATCGCGTGCAAACAAGTCAAGTAGTTTAGACCGACTTATTATTATAAAATCGATTTCATTTAAGTACGGTTTATTCCGTACCGCGTAAACGTAGTAATATTGTTTGTTTAATAATAATTATATTTATCTAGTATTTTCCGAATAGCGTACAAAGTTACATGGTGTTTTTTTTTTTTTTTCAATTTCTAAAGGTACGGTGTCGGATATCAAATAAAACCGATAGTGACTAGATATCGGCCCGTGCCGATTCCCTATTTTCCGGACGGAGATAATCATTCCCGGTAACGTGTATACGTTCAGGTGTCCGTTTCAAAAACCATGTCGATTCTGGTTTTGCGTGCAAAAGTGTCATATTGTGTTGTGCTGTTATCACAGTAGTAGTAAAATTTCTTCGTCCCGAGTACTCAATTAGGAGGCCGCTTCGCGAGCTCATGTCGAAATTTAATCGAAAATAATCATCGATTTTTTCACGCGAAACTGTTACGAACATAGAATATATATATATATATATAAATATTTTTTATTATAATTATAAAATGTTTCAGCACACCTAGTGCTATTACAACTTTTTAATTTTTACAATTTTATTTGTTACAAATTTAAATGATTATAAATTTATTAATGACATGGATTATTAATAGTGAGAGTGATATAATAATGTGTTACATATATGAATATAATAATAACGTAGAGGTCTAGTATATCAATATTGATCTTCATTTTCTGATGATGAGTTTTCTGTGTCTGTTAAAAGAATGTCCTGGGGAAGTCGAGGCCGCAGACGTCTATTGAGTGTTTTTTTTCCTATATTGTAATGACGAGCACTGTCCAAGTTTTTTAGTTTGGCGTGGAAATTTTTAAATTGGGTTTTCATCCATGTATTTATCAGGGATATTTTCGTGTCATTATGGATCTGACGATTTCTCATGAACCACGGTGCTTTGAGACATATCCTTAAAAATTTATTTTGTAAGATTTGTATTTTATTTATTTTAGTTATAGAGGCAGCGGACCATACAGGACAGGCATAAGTTATCAGTGGTCTGATTATTGCGGTGTAGAGAAGGAGAGAAGATTTCATTTGGAGAGTTGATTTGTATTTCACTAAAGGGTAGAGAATTCTCATCCTGGCATATCCCTGAGTAAGTTTTTTGTTTATGTGGATATTCCATGTCAGGTTTTCATCGAGAAAAACTCCAAGGTGTTTCACTGAGTCATCTTTTCTGTTCCATTGTATGATCTGGTTGTTTATGCTTGTATTTATTGGATCGTTATATCTTTTTAATGTGAAATATATATATACATATTGGTATTGTTGGCAACTGGTCACCACGCATTGATACACTAGCAACACTTGGTAGATTTTTCGCTATCCCGACCAGAAGAGCAAAAACACAATACGACACACGTGGAACAATCGCAGAGAAGAGGCGTTGCTTCCTTGGCGGTAAAACGGATCCCAGAACGCATTTACGCGTCCCTGTGCCAGTTCGCACCGGCGAAACGCCGCCGTTTCCCGCTCTTCGTTGTCGCCGCCGCCGCCGTCGTCGTCGTCGTCGTCGTCGGTCGACTCGCCTCCGAAACGTTTACCGTTTACATTATTTATTTACGGGGAAATATTTTATAATGTTTTCATTTCCGGTACGCGTCGTACTCGGGGCGCCGATCGTTTATTAAAAAACAATATCGCCGGAGAGAGAGAGAGAGAGAGAGAGTGAGAGAGAGGCCATAGCCGCCACCGTACGCCCCGTGACCCGCTCGTCGCGGCAAAGCCATTGTCACCAACTGCCGTCAAAACGAACGGTGCGAACGATAAATTATTAATTAAATTTTCGCCGGCGGTTCGGTTCTACCTCTACTACGTTCGCCAACCGCCGAAAAACCTACCCATGGCCGTGCGATTGTCGCACGTGAAAAAAAAAAATAAAAAATAAAAGTGTGAAAATATTAAAAAAAAAAAAAAAAAAAAAAATAATAAAAACGGAATTTTCGGGCGGACGATCGAAATGTATTCGGCCGGGAAAATCCTCGTCGTCGAATAACGACCGCCGTCTCCCTGGGCGCGCGATGAATTTCTCGACGTACGCAAAACTACAGCAAGTTTAGATTTTTAACCATGAGTTATAATTCTTTTCTAAATTAATTTAATATATTATTTTTATTTTGTTTCGTTATTAGTTTTTGCATTCGGGCCTGTATGAATATTTAAAAAATAACCGCCTCCGCCGGGAAAGTTTTCGGCACTCGCTTCGCGGATTACAGTTACTTAGGTTATGTTCGGATAAATACGGGTTTTCGTAGTTCTGCAGCTCAACACACATTCATATTCCGGCGAATATATAATATCGTAAATAATAAATTATAATAAATAAAATGTTATATCATTTCCGGTCTAAAGAATACAGTTGTCCAAATCCTATATTTTATTATAATTTATTTCGTAAAGTTGCATTTTAAAAATGACTCTTAACGCACAATGTGAGTTATGATTTAATTCAACAGAAAAAGTACGTAGCATCTCACAGGCGAGTATTTGAAATAACGGCCTTGAATAACTTACTTCAGTGCCATCATGAGCACTGTTGAAACACAGATAATTTAAATTTATCTAACCTATCTTACCTATTAACTTGATGCATAACGAGTTAATTTTTAATTTTTACCACTGTTGAGACACAGATAAGTATAATTTATCTAGATAATGATAATTGCATCAATATCATTTAGATACAGATATAGCTAATAAGTACTGAATTTATCTTGGAAAATATAATAGATATGTGGAATTTATCAAGATATAGAAATAGATCATTTTTATTTTAAATTGCCTATTATTGTGAATATTATAACAGGGAAATGAAAATGTAAACGGTTAAAATAATTCTGTAAATACAAAATGTGTAATTCACTGGGTAATAACTTGGAATTTTTAACTACAAATAAAACAATACAGTTAGGTATTTAATATTTTCCACTATAAGTAAAACAATTTATTTTTAACGGTTCATAGGTATAGTTTATCTAGGTTAATACTAAAAAGATAATTATTTTTTATCTTAGATAAACATCAGACAGATTCCAATATTTTTATATAGATAAGATAATAGATAAAAAAAAAAATATTATCTAGATAAATCTCAACACTTGATTGATATATCGTTAAATTAATTTCAATTTCTTTTAGTTTTAACACAACATAAAATGTACAATAATCACTATACACTATTTCATATTTGAGTAGGTATATATCGTATATATATATATATATATATATTTTATTTATTCAGTGATGTACGTAGAGTTCCAAGCTAAACTGAAGTATAATTTCATATTCCAAGAATAATGGTATAATAATTTTTACAATAAACTCAACTTATTTAAATTTTCAAATAAAATTTGAATTTAACTAATACACTATTATATTATAAGACAACAACAATTGACTTTTAATTCAACTAACTTGACAGAATTAAAATTATAAATATTCACGAACCCTGCCCTGCCTAGTTCGGTACAACAATAAACGTATCAACTGGTAAACATAAATACAATAACATGTTATATAATATTATTAAATAATTCATGAATACAGTTTGTTCAAATATTTTTGTTTGTTTCCATATTGTAATAAATATGTAAAATGTGGGTAGTATCTACTTATCTGCTGTGTTTACACAATATACGTATTCAAGTGGCATCGTATTATAATATACTCGTATAGACACATTCTGAATTTTATAATAATATCACATCCACGACCAACACAAATATTATTAGCATTTTATTGTGTACAATTAGAGTTGTTAGTAGACGGTATTGTTTATATATATATATATTTTTTTTTTTGTGTTAAATACGGTATTATATTACAATTTATATACGTCTTTTTCAAATTTCTTCGAAGTTATTGTTGACTACGAATAATAATAATAATAATAATAATAAAAAGAATCAATCATTTTAGAGTAATAATAACGGTAATAAAGTTATTACCTATTGTATTATAAGAGTACTTTCAATTAATAGCAAATATTTGTCATGAGTTGGTCTACTTAAGCGTATCTCATTTAAAAAATTTTCTATCACTTTTAAACTCTAGTTTAGGTACTTTTGGTAATAATAATTTAATATAATGATATGCCATTATTCCTAAGTATAACTCCTTGTAAAGGTTTAATAAAACAAAGAACGTAATAAACCTATATGTATACAATATACATACATATTAACGTAGATATTTTTTTTTTATTATTACTAATACTCTTGTTGTTTAGAACTTATTATAATAATTTGTTCTGTGGTTGATTATTTAATAAATAATCCAAAGTAATTTTTTTTTTTGGGGGGGGGGGAGTGCTTTAGGACAATGCGTTACAAGCACAGCAATTTCATTAATGTTACAGATTCTTCAAAAGCGAAACATCTATTTTGTGATTTTAGATCATTTTTTTTTTTTTTTTGAATTTTACATTTCGAGATTATTTATTTATTGTTTAGAGCATATTTTACAAATTTTACGAGATTTTCGTGAAAAAAAATTGGTTATTTTAAATATTATTCCTAGCAATTTAGTTTTCGTAATATTTTTCATAATAGGATTTAAGTATTTTTCATCTGTACCAATTGTCAATCGTTCGCATTTTTTTTTTTTTTTTTGTGGCGCTTCTAGAATAACGAACTTAGACAGGTTCATTGTTCGATTCACGTAACAATTTAGTAACTTTTGTAGAATTTTTTGATCGCGTTTAGGACGCGGGCATAGAAAATGAAAAAATTAGTTATTCAAATGTTATTAGAACGCGACAATTGAGACGAAATACGATCGTCCGGCGTACACACAGAGGTAAACCGTTACCGCACTATGTTGAATAAAAAACATTAATTTACACGGGGTTTGAATTATCTTTGATAATATTTACGACAGGAATAACGACAACGGCATATAACCTTATTGTGATAGTGTAAAACAGTAATAAAACATTCGATTTCTCCATTACAACAATACGGTTTTCTATATACGCGCGTGGAAAATAAGAAAACGAAAGAATATAAGAAAGAAGAAGAAAAAAAAAAAAAAAAAAAAAATAAACGATTTATGCGGGCGTTTTCCCGAACTTCGCATTTCTCATTGTCTCGCAGCGGGTCGTGTGCACAAAACTACTATTTCTTTCGCCCTCTCTATCCAATTGCAGCAGCTCTCAACCCACAAGTCTTCTATAACGCAGTTCAACAGTGTTTGTAGCGGCAGTCCCACCATTCTTATATAAATCGTCTTATCGGACTATACCTACACACAAAAACGCAACAAGAAAACAATTTATTCCGTTCTGCGGGGTAAAAAAAAAAAAAAAAAAAAAAAAAAAAAAATATAGATATATATGTATTTGTATACAAATGTATCATTAAATTATACATTATACATACACAATACGCACGTTGTATACGTACAAAATTATAATACATGGGTACTCATCGTTTTCTGTACGTCGGTAATATGATTTTCTGATGCATGACATAATATTATCAGAAGGGGAGCACCGGAGTATAGAAAAATACGATTTTGTCAGAAATAACACCGCAGCGTATAATTATTATAATGAAATATAGTCTACTACAGTTCTCCCGTAGGCTTGTGCACAGGACCATTTCAAATTAGATTTAAAGAAAAAAAAAAAAAAAAACAACTGAAAATATAAAAAGAAACTCAATGCGTTTCTCTTCGTCTTCTTGTGTTTCTTCTAATAATACAATTTTTTTTTTTTTTTTTCATTTCATCTGTATTACCATGGTACTAAGGTGACACATATTTGAATAAATACCGCAAATCGATTTTCGTCGCGAAAATACTAAGATCTATGTGTCAGCCAGGGGTTCAATTTCGGAAATCCGACTTTGAGGTACACGCGGGCCCGTTTATTCCCTTCTGTACATTTTTCAAATTCCGGATTTTCAGATTTATCTAAATAAAAAAAAATCGTAAAATGAAAATATATAAATAATCCCTTATTGAAAACAGTAAATGAGTTGTCACCATTGATTTAATGAAATAATTATTGTTTTAAGTCTAACCCTGAGTACTATTGAAAGTACGAAAACATATTTATTAGGCACGAATAAATCGTACCTAATCGAAAATTTTTATATAAAGAAACATACGTATTGTCGGAATAATGAAAACGATTCCAAATTTAAGTATATAGAAATTTTAATTTTTTCTATTACGATCCGGCAATTATGCTTGGAGATTTGGAGTAAAATTTGTTTTGGTTCAGTCGTAATTAGGCGTGTTTTGGTGATAGATCTTTCAGTAAACAGTTGGCTGTTTACTACTTGGTCTGGTTATTCGTCAAAACGTTTTGTTTACTGCACAGTATCTGTTGCTTATGTTTTGGTGATAAAAATCACCTTATCAGTGTACGTGCTTTGTAATTGTTTGCTGATTCCGACATGTTTCAGTAAGCAATATCGCAGAAACAGTTCGCTCACTAATCGCTAGTAACCGGGTTGCTCGACATTTTATCGCCGAAACACGCCTATTGTATAGAATTGTTTTACGATCATAATATTATTTACAATGTATTTAACATTTTACCATTATTTTCTGTACGGGCTGGATGGACAAAAGTAATTTTGTGCTTTCCCCGGTACCTTTCACTTAGCTCGCACCGCCCTGTATAGGTCGGCCACACTTTGTGCCGGTGTGTGTATGCTCAGTCAGAGTGGTTGGGTTCGACGTGCAAATCTGATGAGCTACGCAGTGTCGGCGGGTGTCTTAAAAACTATGGACAAAAAAAAAAAAATGGTAACTGAAATAAGGTAAAAATCGGCCGGTAACTCAATGCGTTGCTGCGTAATAATGAATTTATTAAACAATACAAAACACAATATAAAATTCACAGCAACACGGAAAATCGACAATATAATAATTGATCGTAGAATATAACTCACAAATACGCGGACCGCAGACTGGCCAGCTGGTTACCGTACCGCCTATACTATAATTCAAAATCCACGCGCAATTGTAATTACAAAATTTCTATACAATTTTCGAACGGCAATTCGTGCCGTTGGCGATTAGCGCACATTCACGATATATTAATAAAAACGAAATTGATAATATTGTCACGGCGATTCGCCGAGTCGGGAATACAAGCATTTTGCGAAAGTCGGATCGCGAATCACAACGTTCCGCGACGGATAGATTTTTGACAAAAAAAAAAAAAAAAAAAAACAAACGTATACAAATTTACAATATTCGATAACAGTAATAACCCAAATCTAAACCGACCGGCTGTCTGTCCTTCATTATAAATGTCTAAACTTAAACTACTAACCCAATTAAATGGTATTGGCCCGGGGAATGCGTGTCATATTGTTTGTGATATCGGCGCCCGGCATTGTCTGTACACCATAAACGCATAAAAAAAAAAACATACGATTTTTAATTTTAAAAATTACAATTTTTAAATCCTACCATTTTAACGCGGATTTCAGAGTATATTTTTCTAAACATTAAATGATATGCACGTAGTGAGACTCTCTATTATTTTACACAGTTATCTATACCTGTATTCAGACAGTATTGGAGTAATTATTTAGCGATATAGTCCTCTAAATTGTTTAGTGACTGTACGCTTTGCCCCACACTTCCTCACACCCTAAATTGGACAATATATTTTGTACCGAACTACGGTGGGACATATGTTTTAGTATGTATGTGTTCCCTCGTAGAGCCTAAACTATTGGAACGATTTCAACAAAAATTTAGGGGGTATATATGCAGTGGTGTAGCGTGAAACTTGGTGGCCTACAAGAAATGGAGATCCTCTTTAACACATAAATTGAAATTATAATACAAATATTTATTATTAAATAGATTCTAAGATCTAATGAAAAATAAAATTATAAATAATTTAGTGTACATTGATTTGTATTTTCGTATTTTAAATAAAATTAATTCCTACATAAATATTATAAAAAAAAATAAAATTGAATAATAAAAGTCCCCCTGTGGTCTTGACTTGGAAATACCTTGGCGGGGGCCCCGGATCTTGGGCTCCGGTGTCACCGGCCTAAATACGTCACCGGGTATATGAATCGGATAGGAACGACCTCACGAGCAACCGAAAACGGTCTTTGCAGATCTTAATCGTAGATTAATAATACAAGATTATTATCACGATACGAATGAAATGAAACAATTTTATTTGTATGATATACAGTTCATATTTTATGTACTCTCGTAATATAAAGGGTATTTTATAGGCGGAGAATCTTGACTGTTTTGATAACGTGCACCGATGTTCGGTGTTTTTTTTTTTTTTAAATAATAACTATAAGTATACGTATTTCTGTGTTCACGTTTACTCGCGTTTCAAGTAAAAAAGTTCGAGTACCTATACTCGCATAGACGAAACAACCTCAAGAAATGGGTATACTATGGCTCGACTATACCACTGGACTATTCATATTTGTATCTAATTCAGCATCATATTATACGGTATAAGCGATTTTTTGCCGAAAATAATCAATTTTACGTTAGAGAAACTGTTAAATTTTACATTCAAAAAAGTAGACGCGTTAATGTCTATACCAGGGATGGCAAATCCATTACACGCGAAAAATAAAATAATTTTATTATTTATACATATTTATTATTATTTTTTTTTTTATATTTTAAGATTTTACCCAGCATTTAAACGAATTGAATATTAAACTAAAAGGCGATGATAAAATAATCACTAATATGTTTGATATGATCCAAGTATTTCAGGTAAAAATGAGAATATTTAACCGTGACATTTCAAATATTTTCCTAACCTTAAAACGTTTATTTGGGCATTGGAAATTTTCGAAAAACCTTATATTAATCATCTTATCCAATAATATTCAAGTATTATTGAGACAGCTATGAATGAGTTCTCTACACACTTTACTCAGTTCAAAGAATTTGAAGAAACTATGCAAATTATTATTTATCATAATTATTATTCATTTGAAAAGCTCAACTTAAATGTGTTTGAATGGTCGAATTTAGATGATTTTGAAATACAGCTTGTAGATTTTCAGCCAAGTAGAAATAATAATTCGTTATATTGGGAAATGAATTGGAAAAAATTCAACGCGATGGGGCAATAGGCAGATTGATCGTAAACACAGAAAACAAGATTTTGAAAGTGTGGAATGCAATTCCACAAGATTATTCTATATTATAAACAATAGCATTAGCTATTTTGTCTATTTTTTCTTTGACTTATTCATACGAGTCACTATTTTCAGAAATTAATTTTAGAAAATCTGATTTAAGAAACCGACTAACTGATGAATGCAGTGGCGCATGCACTTTATTAAAAGTTTCTAACTATAAACCAAATATTAACGAATTAGCATCAAGTATTCAACAAAAAAAATCACATTAAAAAAATAAATAATTACCAAAGTAATGTTATTATATTATGTACCTAAACTAAACCTTTTTATATTAATACATTAATTATTCACTAAAATTATAATAATTTTTTTCTTACAATATTGAATATAATAATATTTTTCATAATTTATTGGCACGCTCGAAAAAAAAAAAAAAAATGTTTAATTGTAATTTTTGGCACGTAGCGTCAAAATAATTTGCACCCATGGTCTATACAGTCAAAATAATATTTCGATTTTGTTGTAATTTATTTAAAAGTAAACGTAGGAACTTGCGATTTCCACCCAGTTGCAGTTTTCTCTTATATTAGTCTTTTATAGATGTAGTAAAATTTTCTCATAATAATCTGGCGTTTTTTACTTGTGTACGGCGGCTATTTTAAAATTTCAAGGTATTTTATTTTTTATTTAGTTTTATGTGGATTACATTTTTTTTATGTCTTTTTAAAATGCTCGAATGAGATTAGCAAGTTGTTCGTATGAACATATTAAAATATTTGTATAAGATTTCAAACACAGATTTTAGCGAAAATCGTACAAATCACGCGCGGCATTCCGCGTACTTTTCCGATTAACGTGGACAAAATTTATTTGGCTATAAAAACAAAGCTCAACAATTCGAGACGAAAATAATTGACAGTTGTTGTTTATATCGTAGTTACAAATTAATTTAATTTCCAAAAAAAAAAATGTTTAACCAATTTTCGTTCAATATTGTTTTTAGTTTTGCAATGATTTATCGTCGCGTACAGATATAAACTAAATAACTCTATATATAATCCTACCTGCCCGAATTTCCGCCTGTATTGTGTCGGTTTTTTTTTTATTTTTCAACTCGTAACTACAATATATGGCATTATAATATCATATCTGTTTACGTCCGGTGTATCGGGGGAATACTATACGTACAAGAAAATCTATTTTGTACTGTACGTTGTTTGGGATGTGTGGTTAGCAAATTTTCCTTACCCCCCCCCCCCCTCCACCCCCCTCTAACAATAACCCACTTTCGGGGCGATGTTTGTCATTTTTTTTAATAGGTAAATATTAATTTTTTTTTTATTTTAACAATATACCTTAATGGAATTTTACATTGAAAAGTGTATTCAATAGTAATGTGTAGTACCTACCTCCATATAATATTGTTTACCGACCAAAATTGTGTAAATATTTAATTTACGTAATTTTAGTGGTGGTAAGGTTAATTTTGCATTTTAGCTGACGACTTTATAGTTTGTTCAAATAAATGTAATACACATTTTATATAACAGAACCTATATGACATTTTACATATGTTCTTAAGAAATCCGTATTTTATTTTGTCTAGAAAATAGTCTATGATTGCCTTTTATTTATAATCTGGATAACTTTAGTTCAGTTTTTATCTTTTTTTCTATATCAAGTCAGATTTTCGGTTTTTATCTTTATCTAGTTAAATTGTCTGTGAATACAAAACATTATGTTATATACATAAATACGTTTCATTGAATGCTAATATACCTATCGTGCTAAATCGGTATAGGTAGTTGTCAATTTGCGCATTTATATCGGTTTTTTTCTTTACTTTGGTAAATCTTTTTGAATCGTTTTATATTTAATATTATCCACACGTTGATGTTAAGTTGATAAAATAAGACACGGGTTTAGGAAGACTTTTTAAAAATTTATTATTTTTAAAGCTCCCGGCTGCGCCTTTACCACTTTAACCGACTTTTCGTTTCACGTACGTGACATTTTCTCGTATAAACGGCCGGTGGTAGAATAATTCACACGCGTTTAGTTTTGCGAGGCAGCGTTCGCTATAATACTCTCTCTTCCTATATATATATGCCAATTCGAAACCAGCATAACAAAGCGTAGATCGTTTTTAATGAAGCAATTAATCTAAGTATACACCGTTCCTTTTGCAATTTGAATGTTGAAAATCCTAAAAATCAATCGTTGTCAGTGTAATATACAAAATCGTATACATATTGCTGGTAGTATTTTAATGCCGGGCCCCGCGGGTTTGTATTATTTGCTTATTTGTTTTTATATATTGTTTTATTATCAAATAATAAAATAATATGTATAACGTAACCTACGCCAACGCATACGACCGTCGACCGAGCACGGACGAGGTGTAAAAACCCCATCCCGGGCAACCAACACAAATCGTAAAATCGTATCTTTTTCTTTAGTTTTGTTTTTGTTTTTTTTTTTTTTTTTTTATTGTGTGTATTTCTTTCATCGCCGTTATACTGTATATGGATCATTTGTTCTTTTGGCGAGCGGATTTCCCAGTTTAGACTTTAGAATAGGAAAAGTTTGCGCGCTGACCGACGACATAAAATGTACACCATATAGAAGTCGTATAACAATGATACTCGTCTGCGTTGAAACATTCCTAGTAGGAAAAGCCGTGAAAAAAGACAAAGCCATACACAGGACCAGTGACGTGTTTTAAGCACGTGCGCCACCGGGTTAATGGTTATTTTTACTATTAGTACTTCCATTCCTTTCTCAAAAAAAAAAAAAAAAAAAAATGGTATTAATTTAGTGCGTGCTTGTAACTTTTCTCCAAATACGTGACGTTCATATAAAATTTATGAATGGTTATTATTAATATTATAGTAAGTTATATTATAAATAATAATCAGCAATAAAATAATTAACATTTTATTATAATATATTATAAGCGTAATATACTTTACATATATTAGTCATTTTTTGTGCAAATTGATTTGGAACTGTTGAAAACGATTCCCAGTGTTGAGCATTATCTAGATAAATCAACTAAATAATTAACAAAATTGGACGTCTTATTTTTATTTTATTTTTTTCTTATATGAACAATTGTATTATCTAAACTGATTTACCTAGATAAATTTTCAGATTCCGAGCGGTTTTACTACGGTGCGTGATTTTTTTTTTTCTGTCTGCAAACAACTTTTCTGAAAGCATTTTGGATCTAGTTGGTGTATTGTAGTTTTTTGATATTTGTTAGTGTTTTATTAATAATTGGGAAAAACTGGAAAATTTACGGTAATAACGGTTTCATTATTTTCGATTTATTATTTTTGTTGCATCAAAGTATCATTATCTAGATAATTTACACTTTTAATTATCATTTGTCTGTATCTAGGTACATTTTATTCAATTATCTATTATCTTTATCGAGATAAATTTTTAGTAATATTCGCGTGACACTCGCGAATTTGCATATTATATTTTGGTTTTTAATTCCTCTAAAACAATTGTTCGGTACGAAATATTTGTAATTAATATTTTTAATTGTATTCAACCGATAATTTTTGGTTTGATTTGAGTCTTTAGTACGCGAAAACATGGTTATACTATTTTTAGGAATTCTAAGTATTTTTCATTCTAAGATTTTCAAATCTAGAAAATAAAAATTATAATCACATATAAAATAACAAATATTCAAATTATTGATATTTTGTATTTTTACAAAAGTTAAACCTTTTGTAAAAAAATTATCTCTGTTATATTATAGTGTTCTAAATTCAAGTAAACATTAATTGAATTATTTGGACTTAAAAATGCAATGGTCGAATTATTAAAAACGTGTGTGTCGTATATTTTACTAGTTTTTATTTTCGTAATATTCACAAGGTTTTTTTCGCACATATACCGAGAAACTACCGGGTAAATAGAAAAATGACCTCTTCAACGTACAAACTAAATCAACTTTGTTTTTGGAAAATATGTAAGCTTGAAAAGATTGATACACTACCCAACACATATATATATCGACAGAAAAATAAACACACATCGGTGTAAAACCAATAGGGCAGTTATTTTTATTTCGCTTCGATCGAAAACTAAAGTCAGTTTGTTTTAAATATTTATATCTTCTATTAGTCAATATTTATAAAAATTTTACTCGATTTTGGAGACGAACAAATCTGGTTTAGAAAGGACGATGACACGATTGTAGCTCGTTCAAAGCGGGTATAATAACTACTGTTATCGATTATTACCAAAACGAAATAAATAAATTTAATTCGTTAAATATTGATACCCCTAAACAAATTAGAAACTAAATTCAAAACAAAATCAAACTTCGATCAGAATAGTTTTGTGAATTCAATGATTTATCGTTGCGTATAAATATAAACTGAATTACACAATATATATCCTTATTCCAATTTTCTACCTATAGTAGTGGCCCAGCAGTATCTTTTTAACTATTAAATACAACTTAACAAATGAACTTTGAAATTTTCGAGCTTTTATGTTGGGCCGATCAAATATGTTATATTGATATAAATCTGAAAATAATTCGCGAAGTTCAATGATTTTTACGATTTCCATCAAACGCTTATAAAATAAAAATAAAATCATGATTACGGATTTTTGATATTTTTATAAATCTATAAGAAATCGTATGATGGACCTTATGTCGAATTTATGATAATTTTCTCGAAGTCAAACTAATTTTAGTCACACATAAAACAAAATAAGGACTAACACAATTTGAAAATGTATACTAGCAATATATTACATAAAAAAAACCAAAATATTTTTAACATTTTATTACCTTTATAGAGTTCTAATACAGGGTGCGACAGAAAAACCTCCCGGATTTGTGAAACTTATAAATACTAACCCAAGTCAAGTATCAAAAAGTATGTTTTATTTATAAATTGTATATATAATGCCATTTTTAAAAATTATATCACTTAAGTGGCGGCCCTCGTTTTCAATACACTGATTAAGCCTTTTTCGGTAGTTGTCTATGATTGTACGGGTCATTTCGGGCGGGATGGCAGCGAATTCCTGAGTTATTATCTCCTTCAAGACTTCCACAGTTTGGGGATGATATAGGTATACTTGGCTTTTGAGATAGCCCCAAAGGAAAAAAATCGCATGGGCTCAAATCTGGTGAACGCGGTGGCCACCCAATGTCACCACGTAAAGAGACAATATGCCCGGGAAACATTTCTCCTAAAATGCTGAGCGACCGATGAGCTGTGTGTGCGGTGGCACCAACTTGTTGAAACCACACATTATCTTGTCTATTCTCATTAAAAAAAAAATCGCTCAATTTCGGTCGAAGAAAGTTGTCAAGCATCACACAATAACGATTAAAGGTCACCGTTGCCGTAACATCGTCTTCTACAAATAAGTACACATTTTCCAGTCGTGTTACGGTCTTAAGTCGACCAGTGGGTTTTGTTTTTAGTGCTCAACTCGTTTGTCTAAATTTTTAAACCCAATTTTCAATGGTTTTGCTGTCGTGGACGGTTGTCCATGTCGACCAAGCGCGAACCGAACACGATACGCACGCTGGACCGATATCAGTGAACCGCCGCTTTTAATCGATTCCTCGACAACAAACGCACGGTGTTCTTTCGACCAAACCATGATCAGTACTAATAATGGTGTAAGTAAAGCTTTTTATCGAAGTAAATTCCTTTAGTTTATCTCAATCTGAACTCAGATTACAGCCTTATCAAAACTAGGGAGTTATTTCTGACGCACCCTGTATAAGTATTCAGTGAACATTTCGGGTTTCTAAAGAATATCAAAAGATTGCTATCAGAAGCCATCCCTGAAGTCGATGATCGTAGCAATATTTCTGATAGAAAAGTTGTACACTGGAACCAAAAAAAATAAACATAGTAAAACCAAAAACTACGTTCCTTGTTACGCTCAGAAGCTAAACAAAAATATTATGATGGTTACGGTGAGGATGGGTAGGGGTCATGATCACGGGCATTAATTTGTCATGTGCAAGGCTATTCGAGAGCGAGAGACGCTGGCCAGTCTAGCAATTTATCGTGGATATTATTATTTATAAATTTTACGAAATCGATTATAAATTAACACATTAATAGCTTGTCAAAACCAGATGTCGCCAAGTGGAAAAAAAAAAAAAAAAGACGAAAATACTTCGTACCGTGGGTGAGCCACTGTTGTAGGCGGGAAGTTGGGAATTTTAGATGTATTTAATTTATATTTGTACGCGACGATAAATCATTGCTAACGAAAAGCGATTCCAAGCGAAGTTCGGTTGATTATATTTCGAAATGCCGTAATTTGTACGATTTTCATTAAAATAAAAACTTTAAACGTTTATAAAAAAAAAAAAAAAAAAAAATAACAATTTATTCCATTACGCTCAACATACATTTCTACTCGCCCAAACGACTTTATCCACACAATACGAAATAACCTCACTAAAAATACTCGAGAATAAGAATTTCAAATGCCTATAGACAGTTTGAAAATCGCCAGAATGTTTTGAACATTTTTCCACGCCTATAGTAACGTCAATATTAATATTCGGCGAACGTCCCAGGACCGAACACCCACAGGGGTGGTTTGGATCGGAAAATCGAACGGTTGGTAACATCATTAAAAACCGCGTAACTGCGTAGGTGTCTACCGTGTTCATATTGGTGTCTAACCCTTGAAACAAACCGAATCGCATGTACGTTAAAATATTGAAAAAACATTAATCAAGTATAAATTTCTGTGCGTTTCAAGTTGAAATATACCGACTGTTCTCGGGAATTGTTTCTCGTCACACTGCCCCGTGCAAGGTTATAATAAATATAATATGGGTACATAAAAAAAAAAAAAAAAACCCAATTTTTTTTATTCCCCTTTGGTCCCCAGGGCCCAGAACGAATCACGACCCCGAGCCATTATACACGATGTAATTTCATTAATCTGTCGACAAAATGTAAAAGTATCGCCGGGCCATAGGTATACCGACCGCATCACGGGAACGCATCGCCGGCAGCGCGCCCGGCGGTTCCCGGTGTCGGCGAAACACTCCGATCCGGTTAAATCGGTAAGAATAGATCGCGGTACCTACGCACCACCACCTATATCGGTGCATCTCGGTTGCGTCCCGTCAAAAATTCCGTATACACGAATTGCGTCCCGGGACTAGCGGTCCTAGTGTTTTTATTTTTTTTTATTATTTATTATTTTTTTTTTTTTTTTTTTACCAGGGGTTCGCCGCGACGTGCCTATTAATTACGATAAACTCGCGGATTGTTTTTGATCCCGATCCGCGGTCGATCACGAGGAATTGTAATCGAGGTGTCGTTTATCGTCATCGCCGGCCAACGAAAAACCCCGGGCTCAATACTACGCTATCGGTTAGGCTTTAATATTATATATTTATTTATGTATATAATATTTGTTTCTTTTCAAACAGTCTTTTCGCGAATAATGTAAAACAGTGCCCGTCCGATTATATTTATACGCTTTGAAACGTTTTCAATATAATTCCAAACGTATAATTATAGGGTCGCTTACTCCTGCACGTCAAGTTAGGAAACACCACCACCGAAACAATATCGTGTTTATTGAAAATCGGATGTAAAAAAAAAAAAAACAAAATAAAATAAAATATAAACCTAATGTTTGAGTGACATTTCGTTAATGACTGTTATTTATTTATTCGATTGTTACACGGTTAAGTATCCCCCCGATTGAAGGACACACGAGTCCGCGGCCCGAGTCTGTCGGGACGCAATTCGCGTGCTCCCAAAAAATAGACACTCGTCTATTGTTATAATAATCTATGCGCCGGAGATTTATTTCTTTTTCGACGATAATACCCGATATATATATATATATATAATATAATATAATATAATACGATACGAATTGTATCGACAACCGACGTCGCCCGGAATCGTTGTTTCGCCGTATTCTCAAATCCAACGGCCCGGAAATCCCATACCACTGTCAATTACTGTATACGGACTCTTGAGGAGAAACGCGAGCGCGTCGTGGGAACCGGTCACACGGTGGCCCGCGGGATACCCGGGCGTCGGTCGTTGGTATATAGTAATATACCGGGGCTGGTAAATACCGAGCGCTCGCCGCGGTATTGTTCCTCCGGTACCGCCGCCGGTGGCCCCCGTCATTAATACCACGACCGCCGCCTCCTCCGCCTTTACGACGATACGCCCACTGATTACCATTACACTGTTAGGCGTAAATTTTCGAGTGACATTTCGTTAATGACTGTTATTTATTTATTCGATTTGTTACACGGTTAAGTATCCCCCCCCCCTTGCCGATTGAAGGACACACGAGCCCGCGGCCCGAGTGTGTCGGGACGCAATTCGCGTGCTCCCAAAAAATAGACACTCGTCTATTGTTATACTTATCTATACGCCGGAGATTTATTTCTTTTTCGACGATAATGCCCGATTACACAATAATATCGGTATTATTACTGTTATATTATCGTGTCGGCATTATACCGTACCGGTGTATGTACGTTTTCGCGCGCAAACCGTAATTATGATTCGGATTATTCGCGAACAGTTACGTATACGTATTAGTGTCGCGCTACTAATATAAATTTCATATTATCGAGTGTCACCCCCGGCAGCTCGGTCGGTCGGCGGAGCGATGGGCGCGCGCGCGCCCGCAATCTCTTCGGCTAACGCGTAATATTTTATCGTACTCTCGCGCGTACATTCGCAATTATTTATGTTATTCGTCGGCCATAAATCGCGCCGAATAGGCGTTTTCGCAACCGCCGGCGTATACCACCGGCGTTAATGTAATTCGCCTATAATACAATCCAATCTCGGTGCGCAAACAAACGGGAATTTAATTAATCGCCCGATATATCGACGCGTATACGGTTTAGAATAATATGGAGACGTACGAGCGCGCATACGTATTATTGTAGCGCACAGTAATACTCTATAATGTGTGTGTGTGTGTGTGTGCGCGCGCGCACGTGTACGGCTGCCATCGCCGTCGTCGTCACTGCGGAACGGCCGCCGGCCGGACTCGAGGCGGAGGATTTCGATCGGTCCTCAAATCCGGATTGGACGATATATCGTACCTAGACTAGAATAACAATCCGCGTCTAATCCGGATAAACGGACCCGACCCGGACCCACGGATTCCGTCCGTAATCCGGACCGCGACGGATTCGATCCGAATATTAAACACAATTCCGTATCGCGACCGACGGACGTTGTTCAACGATATTAAATGGGATCCGAAACGGAACGTGAACATTTCTTTGTTTAACGCGCGCGCGCATAGTATAGCGATTAACATCATTTTTTTACAAATTTCTTTTTTTTTTTTTTTTTTATGTCAATCGACGTAGTGGAAGCGATAAAAGTACAGAAAACATTCGATTTTCAGTCCTAAAAAAAAAAAAAAATAATGGAAAAATTGGAAATTCATTCAAATGTATACATACAAAAACTAAAACTTATCTTAAAAAAACTTCTCATGTACACTTCACGTTGAGTTCAAGTTCAGTTTTCGGAATTCATATCGTTTGACTACATCAATCGGAGTAAATGGACAAAAAATTGCTCTAAATTGCGCTACGCTGCGTATATGTTAGACAAAGAAAGATAAGGGAATCCTCTGAACAAGTAACAGTAACTGTAGTTTAATGGGATTTGAGACGGAACGGGGATTCCCTTATCTGAAAACAGTTTTGAATTCAGCGCGAAGTGTACGTGCGATCGGCCAGGCCATTTTTTTCTCGAAATTTAGTCCTTTATTTCCGAACATTTATAAAATATATCAAATCACGTGTTTTTAGAACTCTTATCGCTTTACTACACCGACGGACAAAACATTGTGTTAGATAAAGAAAGACAAGGGAATCGCCGAATATCTATAACGTATCGTGTGTATTGTCTACATACAAAGCAAACATAAGTACTGAAGTACACAACCCATTTGTGATTAATGCGCGTGTCGAATAACAATTTTTTTTTTTTTTATTTTGCTGGAAATCGTTAATTAAATTTTTTTAATAAATTTAATTTTACAATAATAATAATTATTATCTGGATTGTTATCAATATTTCGGATTGCATCGGATAAGTGTACAGTACTAGTCGACACTATAATATAATATACGCTCTCCCCCGCCTATATATTCGGATCGCTCTGTATATATTATGCTGTTTCACAGGGACGCTCGGTGCCAAAAAACCGCGCGTGCAGACACACAGGCCTCGGGTACTGAAAAACGAGGCCTCCGAACTTAACATTACATATGGAGCTGATAAAAATCGAAAAAGGTCTTGAGCTTTGGCTAAGCACACACATTTTTTTTCAAATAAAATATCACGGGGCGAAATATCAACAGATGCTACAAAGAAGCTCTGTCGTTTTTTGATAGGAGCAAGATTCACGGAAGAAAAGTAGTTTACAGACGGAAAAAAAACTCGCGTATATATTATATTTATAACGTACGGCAGCATACCAAAATGTATTTGCAGCGAATATTAATGGGCTAAAACACTATGACTCAGTATGACTCAGTATGAAATTCTGTCATACTGATAATTTAATAATAATACTTTTTACTATCTACCATTGATTATATCAATATCGTATCTACAGTAAATGTTTAAAAAATATTTTCAAAGCACGGGTTTTTTTTTTTTTTTTTGTATATCAATATCGTTGTTTCGACATCAGCTATAGAAGAGCTCAATAAATAAAAACCCATACTAAAAGTGGATAAGGTATAGACATATAGGTATGCAAAAACGATAAGAACATTTTATTTGCGTTAGTAAATCGATTTAAAATGAGTTTTCTGAACTTTATTCTGTGCACAGCCGTATCGTTGTGGTGATGATTTCGTTTAGCATATACGCAGTACACCAGTACCCATAAATGAAAAATGAAACAATAAAACGAAATACAACACGACAGCGGTTTAGAATATAGGTACCCGAAGAGTGGGGTAGGTATTTACATTTGATTTGTAAATGCAAATAAGTATACCATTAAAAAGTATTTAGGTTAGGTATAATAGGGGCGTTATATTACTTATGTGTTGAGACATATATAGATAACATTTGTTTATCATTTATCTCATCTAGATGAAAACTTTGATATCTATCTGAAGTTTATCTAAGATTAAAATTAATTATCTTTTTAGTAACTATCTAGATAAAATATACGTAAAAAAAAATATTAAAAAGTAAATATTTTATTAATGTTTCATGGTAGAAAATATTAAATACCTAAAAAATGTACACATTTTCACTTTCAGTTGAAAATTCGAAGTTACTAGCTATATAGAATAAAGTGATTTATACCGTTTACATTTTAATCTCCCTACTATAATGTTCTTAACATTAACAAAAATCAATTGACTTTTTTTATTTAGATCAATTTTACTTATCTATTATCATATGTGAGATATATTATATATCCGATATTTTTATCCGTGTCTTGATGATTTTAGAGAAATTATCCTATATCTTTATCTAGATAAATTTCACTTATTTACGATCCAACACTGCTAGCGCGTAGACATTTTAAGTTTGTACGGAAACCAATTCCGTTTGCTATAACCGGTGTTGCTACGGTTATACAATTCGGGGCACACGACATTGTCGGGCTCGGGGGATAAAATGTCGTACGAGAATCTGCCCTAGTGCCAATAATAATACCTATGTTATACGACCGCAGACGATACTATACTATTAGTAATATATAGTATATTATAATATTATGTCGTACGGAAATCGTAAAATATAGCGTATCCCTGTGTGAGCACGATGTGGCAGGAGAAGGAGTGAGTGAGGGAAACAGAGAGGACGGTGGCGGTATACCTAGGTCGGTGTGGTTTAAAGAATATGGTTATCGGATAGGGGAGAGGGCGAGCGGAGGAATCGGACCGGAGGCCGGGCAGCGTATTAACGTTCCCTATTGGAAACGAGCCACACATTTTTTTAAATTATTGTTTAACACAAATCGATAATGCGATTTCAATGATATTAATCATAAATATGCTACTCTGTTACAAGTGTTTTTTCAGAGTAGGTCGAATTCCGCTCCAAGGAAATTACTTTCTCAAGTTTAAACATAACCGATTTTGACATCATCTACCGCCTAATCGTTGAAAATCCACTACGGGCTAAAATAAAACAGAACAGAAACGGAAAAACTCAACCTGTCCGCCTGTTTTTCCAGACCTGATTATGCTCTAAGGGAGTTAGAGTATCCTAAACATAAACCTGAAACCTTAGTCGATGAAAAACCAAGACGGATTTAGAAACACAGTTTTTTTTTTTTTTTTTGGGGGGCGGGACGAGAAAACGCAAAAAAATTGGTCTTCGATCGTCAAATTCGAACTCGCCAACATTGATTATAATATGCAAATTAATAATAATTTGAAATTATACGATTATGCAAAACGTGCTGCGCGGTGTACCTACGATTACAAGACCGGTATTTGGCGTTTATGCGTGGCGAATGTTTAAATTAGTGTTTGAAGTCTAAGATATTTCATGTGGAATATTGATTTTTTTTTTTTTTTTAATTATTAATTTGACCTCATAACTTTGCAATTACGTTTTACGATCTCGGTTTCGAGCCGACTAACACACGCACGGTTCTAGTGCACGTGTCCAATCCGTATGTCGTATACCGTTCAATGTTTGGGCTTTCTAGAGATTTTCAGCATCAAGTGTCGATTAACGTTCTGCACTGTTTATCGGTCCGGTCAATCCTCGAATCCATGGGGCTCGGTCTTTCGGGATCCATATTTAGTGGGCGATCGCGCCCAGTTGGAACGCGTCCAACGCAGGTATCGTACTATGCTATAGGTGCTATTTGATTTTTCAAATTTTCAACCGATTATCCGGGGTTTCGGGGTTGCGTGTAATAAATAATAACAACCGCGTTTAACCGGTCTCTCTCCGGCTCGTTAAAAAAAAAAAAAAAAAAAAAAAAAAAAAAAAAAAATAGACAACCGCAAAATTCGTACGATAATTATACCTCACGGGCTACGCGATATGTTTCGCGCAAACAAAATACGACATTCGTAATTCATACGGTACAATATTATAAGTATCCGCGTGCCGGCCGAAAAACAATAGTTTACGCGTAGATATGATTGTAGTATAGCATTATAGTATACGACATAGAGATATTGTGTTGATTAAAGACAATACCCGTAGACATTCTTGGCGAATCGTAGAGGCGAATGCGGATTCCGTTTTCCGGGACGTCCGGACGAGGTTGGCCGTTAATGAAGATTTCGGCGAGGAATGCGGGAACAAGATAAATTATCTGTACCTTACACTACACTATACCATTACCGAATTCTTATTAAAAATTATTGAATTTCCGTTCGAGTGTTTTTAAAACTATTAAGTTTAAATTAATCGCGCATTGTTTCAACTTCGAATAATATTATATTAAACGCCCAAAATATTGCCATAACTCAATAAAACCATTAAAACAAAATATATTTGGTTTTTTTTTTTATTTTATTTTTTTTTATTTAGAACGAGTAGCAGGCGATATTATTTCGGTCGTTCAGGTATGCAGTTAAAAATTCAAATAAATTTTGTTCGTTGTAAAACCAATAACAGCTAGAAGTACCGGTACCACTGCGGTTTTATAATTAAATTTGTAAACGACGTGATAAATCACGTATGTACGAAAAAAAGTGTTAATCGAGTGGAGATTTTATTAAACTATTGCAAACACAAAAATATGGTTTGTAATTTGTTTCGTTGTTCTGTTGAGGACACTTGCCGGATAAAATAATATTTGATCGATATGTAAATAAGTAACAATACCTTTTCAATTTAGATATTCTTTTTATGTAAAAAAAAACCCGGGTTTCTAGACTAATATTAAATATATTTAGAGATCTTACATTTTTTATAGTTTAATGTATTAGGATATTTTGAGAATTTCACCAACTAATTTATCAGCAGAAATGATGGCGTTAAAAAATACAAAAAAAGTTATGATTGTTCTAAAATCTAATAGTTTTAAGTTTTTCAAGCACAAAAACTTATTTTAAAATGTTGATATTGAAAAACTAAAACATTGTACTTTGTGCGGTTCTACTTTTTTTTATAGTAAATATTTTGTTTTTTTTTTCATTAGGTTTATAACATAGTTTTTGGTAGTTTTCGCCCTGGCGAATCGGTTTCTCGGTATATATTTTTGTTAATTTTACGATTACACAATAATAAATACTAGGGAAATAGTGGCACGCGGCTATTTCGTAAATGTATTCGAAAATGAATTTGAATGTTTTTACGTTGATCGATTTTCATTTTTTTTTCCCCTCGAAAATATCGGGAAATTCGCCTATGACAATAACTGTGTGCTCGATCGGTTTTTAGTTTAGTTTGATCCACATCGCCGTGCCCGCAGTGCGACATTTTTTTCCAATCGTCGTCATCAAAATATTACGTAGGCATTTCCGGTAACGGGGAACGAATATATACCGCGTATGTACCAATCTACTAGGGAAATCGCACGGTTTTATTACGTAAACGTGCCGTATGAAAATGAAAAAAAAAAAACAGTGTACAATATTATTATGCAGTCATTATATTATACACCCGAATGTGCAGTAGTGCAGTGTTTTATTGGTTTCGTATCGCGAACGTTATAATATTCTATCTCGTTTACGTATATATTATTTACAAACGAGATAGGCATATATATATATATATATATACGAATGTCTGAATGTTTTGTTGGCATTGTCGAGATGTCTAATATTATATTATAGTGTTGCAAACACCTGTGCTTATACGCATAGGGAAATTCGTTTATCGCGAACCACCGCCCGGGGTTTTGAGTAAATTTGATTTTGGGTTTTTTTTTTTACATTCGTTAGGCGTTAATTTCTATATTTTTTGTGCCCTTGTTATGCTCCGCGTATGCGGGTTTCGATCATTTTTTTTTAGATTATTCCAATAGCTGATACGTACGTTTTTAAATATAAAAATTTAAATTCAAAACGAGAAACAAAAAAGGAAAAATGTCCTATACAATTTCGATATCTATAATCGAAAATTCCATTTGCGATGTACAATAAGACCAAAAGGATGAGAAATAATACGAGCAATGCACTCAATATGAAAAAAAAAAACAAATGACCGAATTTTACTAAAATAAAAAATATATGTGCTAAAACATTAATACGCAATTAAAATGGAAATTAGCTATCTTTTTTTTTTTTTTTTGTACAATAATTATTAATAATAGTAGTGCAAGTTAACATTTTGAATCCATTTATCTTTCGACACGGTGTAATGTTGAAATAAAAAAAAAATATTCAAAATATAATAATACCATAAGTAATTTTCGTAGAAATATTTGAAATACACGCGTATTCCAATACTGAAAAATTAGGTATTTGATTATTTTTACTCAAATAGTATAAAACCGTATAAATCGTCAAGATCAATAATTAATTATTATTATTATTATTATTTTTTTCATCTCAGATGAATAATTGTACTGTCTCAACTAATTTATCCAGAGAAATGCCCATGCGTGCAAACAACTCTTGTGAAAGCACTTTCGACCTAGTCGGTAGGTACACCGGGGAGTAGGTACGTTTAAACAAACGTGCATAGGTGAACGATTAAAATTCAAAACGTATATTATCATTTGTTTTCCATCCGGATAAATAGTGTTTTATCATTGCCTAGACAATATCCACTTTTCACTATCTTTTATCTGTGTCCGGGATGCGTGTTCAGCGTGTTCTTCGCGCAACACTGGGCGCGGGGTCGCTCGCGTAAATTATTATAACAAGCGCGAAAATTATACACATACAATAATTATACGAAATATATATATAATTTTATACGAGTTGTCGAAAATAATAAAAGCCCCCGCTGGGCCCCTATTCATTGTTAACGCGATAAATATTTAGTTGTATTATACTGCTACTACTACTATTACTACTACTACTACTACTAGGTGCCTATAGGCGGCACAATAGTAATACGTAATTTATATAATATATATATATGAAGTTATATTGTATTATAGTAAATTGCAGAAGAAGCGTTGGCCCGGGGTGTGTGTGCATGTGTGTACGGGCGTTTGTGTTTCGGGTTGTTCACTGCATTTCGCGTATATATTATATAAAATGTATAGAGGAAATTGATTAAGCTTGACGGGACGGACTATATAATATACAACACGTTCGCGTACCCTTTTTATCATTTTAATGGGGTTTCTTAAAAGCCCCTTATTCCGTCTCTGTATATAGATATAATACGTATACACGTTTTTGGACGCCGCGCGCCGTACACAAGCCGGGCGGTTCGTCCCGTCGCTCGCCCCCGGACGCCCATTTCGCCCATTCGCCAACCGCCGCGTTTCGGTAACGGCCCGACCGCGGGTTATTACTAAGCACGATATTATAACGCCGCCGGAGTTTCGCCCGCCCGGGGCCTTGACCGCGGCACTGAACACCGGCGGTGGCTCGATTGATATTGCAATTTTACGTAATATATACGCGGGCGGTGGCGAACGACTAGTGGCTTCGGGCCGCGTTGGTCACGAATTTTCGATGGCACCCGAATCGGCTCGCGCGTGCCCGTTGATCATTTCTTAACGTGTCACACCGCGTTCGTTTACGTCACCCTCCGAAACCGCTTAACCGATATCGTACGGAATCTCGTAAATGCGTATTGTTCGGCCGAACACGATATACAGGAGAGTTTTGAACTCGTTACGTGCCCGCCAATAGTTTTTATTGCGAATTTAAAAATTCTATACAAACGATAAAACGTTTCTCTAACGTTACGTGGCTCTGTCGCGTGTCTTGCGCAGGAAAAGTCTACACGTGCTGGCCCCAGAACGTTATGGATACCGAACGCGGTTCATCCAGAAATATTTTTCCAGTTGTAAACTAAAAAACGAAAACAAAAAGTTTAATTACATTTAGACGGGAGAAAAAAAGCACGCGTCATAGTAAAACCAATACATTCCACGATTTATACATAGAATTTTAAAACGATTTTTGTTCAATTTATCGTGCACAGGCAACGCTGTGCGGGGCAACTAGACGGTTCTGGAAAACCAACGAAATTGACCCGAGCAAGGCCCGGTGAAGGCACCTAGTATATCTATAGATTTTTAGGTAACATATAATATATATATATATATATATATATATATATCAACAAAACTGAATTATCGATTGCAAATATTGTATGCATTAATTTCACAACGACGTACGGCTATCTTTATTATTTATATTTTGCACCGGGACACTGCGCCATGAAGTATACGGCCAAGTCAATATCTAATCAGTTCCCGTTCGCGTAATAAAATAGCATGTATAAATCGCACGGTTTTTTTGCGAGTATTATGTTAATGATAAGTATTTTTAATCCAAATGTTACCTACAAAAAACCAATAGTTACAGGATGTTCGACATTTATTTACCATCATGGACAGTTGTTTATGGCTTTATCCTAACCATGGAGATAAAAATCGATGTTCTGAAGTTATTGTATCTCGAACATCGTATATCAAACGAACCATAAAGAGTCTTCCGTATTAAATATTTCCAAAAGTCTAGAAACAGGTTAACCGAGGATGATTCGGTTGCATGTATTACCTTGCAAGCAACAGCATGTCATACGGATATAAAAAATCTCTCAAGTAATATGAAGCAAAACGTTTATAACACACAATAAAAGTTAATTTTTTTTTTATAATTTTTAGGCTTCATTATTATCATTAATTTTTCATTTATATTTTGTCAACATTTTCTGTGTTTATAAAATTGATTAACAGTTGAACATTTTTTTTTTTTTTGTTGTATTGTGTCATAAATTGGCAGGTTGAATAAATCCTATTTGCCATCCCAGCTATACGTTTTAATAGGCGTATTATGTATACGTTAACCACCATACAGGACGTGTAGAACGATTTTATAAATTTTCGAGAAAAAAAATTCCTACCAAACTCTCTGTAGAGGTATCGCGCGTATATTACCGAGTTAAAATCGTTTGAACGCGAAAAAACCCGTTTAAAAAAAATATATATATATTTTGCACCGAGAAGATAAGAAAAGCTATTGATTTTATAATACGTTTTTTTTTTTTTTTTTTTTTTTTTATGCACAAGGCGGCTTATATATGTTTTTTTTTTTTTTTTTTTTTTTGTACTATATGGATTTTAAATTCCAAACGTTGTAGCGAACAAAAATAAGGCGCGCGCGCGTGTGTGTTTGTATTTTTTCCCAAGAAAACATATTTACGGATAATAAAAATGCTCTAAATCGGTTACACTGTACATTTTAACACACGATGTGGATTTCTCTTGCCCACTAGTACATTTCAATTGAGACGTTTTTTTTCTCCAAAATCCCGGTGGTTCTCCCATCATACTATAGCGCACAGGTTTTAGATAAAATCTACAGTGATAATATGTATTGGTTTTATTTCGATGTGTATTTTATAAAACATTTTTTTTATTTTCGTCTATAATCAAATTTTCTACTAGATAATTTGCTCAGATTTTCAAGCGTAGCGTCTTTTCAGAAAGCAATTTGGATATAATTGGTGCATTGCGGGGGTAGTTATTATGATTTTCATAATAAACGGGATAATGTACGGCAGAAATGGTTTCTTTATATTCGTGATTTTGTATTTATGTTGTAATTCGGTTAAAAATAATCGTAGAGATCCGAAATGTTCACAGAATATTAAGATTAGCCCTTTTTAAGCGCGTAAGAAATTCTGGCGATCTTGAGCTAGACCAAGGCATTTTAAATCGTCTAGTATTAATAGTTTTTATTCGGATACAATTGGTTTGGCCGTGCAGAAATGCTTGACATTTTATACAAAGTTCATCATAAGTTCTACTTCCAGGAAACATAAAAAACTGAGCGCAATGTTATCGTTTATTTTTTTTAATCGTTTAAAGTGCAAATATTGATGCAAATCGTATAAATTCCATAATTTATTCGATTTTCAACAAAATGTATGGCATTTTGCTATATTCCTATTTATTTATCGAATACAACTTGTTTGGCTCTATAAAAATACACTACACATTGAAAAAGCACGAAGAATTTATAATTAATTCTGTAGTTACATATACATATTCAATTTTAATATATCAAAATATTTTTACCGAACTTCATTTGGAATCGTTTTCCGTTAGCAACTATTTTTCATTTATATAAATTATATCAATTATATAAATAAATTTTCCCTATAGATCCTACATTCCCGGGTTTTTTTTTTTTCAGTTCGGAAAATGAAAATAAATTCTTCATTCAAATGTGGCCCCAAGTAGTTAGTAACGTATTATTTTTAGAGGGTTTTGACCTATATTATTTTTAGTATAATATAACACCGGCATTTATTTTTTTTTAATATTTGTTAATCGACGTGTATAAATAAATACTCGATACCGGCGTTCGTTTTATTGAGGCAGCGGGGCAGGCGATTTCTACGTGTTTATGTTTCGATAGTGATAATATTCTTGGCTAAAACATATATACTTTTACTTTGTCGTTTTTCTTATATTGATTAATTTTGAAGTATACAACGAGTAGAATACTCGTTACTGTATAGTATTAAATGATAAAGATAATATAACATAAAACAGTAAGAGCGTAATAATATTAAATTATTAATATGAAAATGTAAACCGGAACGGTGCCTTTATATAAGTTAGATAACAAGGACGAGAATATATCTTAGTTCGACTGACTTGTGCATAAAATTAATTTTACTTATAATAATTTTATCGGAATATAATGTCGTGTTTTCTTTGGTCGAGTTGAATTTATTCGTGTCAGAAGTTTAAGGCATACAAAAAAAAAAAAAAAAAATAAAAAATAAAAAAAATTGTTAAACTTGATCGTATATACAAATCGATTACAAAAATAACATTTTTAAATATAATTTGTTTGTATTTAAAGTTTGTTGTATTATTTATAAATTAATGAAATTGATTGCAAAACATTACAAAAAAAAATAAAAAAATCGTCAAAGATTTTCGTTTTAATAGACTTATTAATTATATTGTTTAGATTGCAAAGTTCAAATTATTTTCACAATATTAGGTAATAGTTAAATTAAAACAAAATATTGATTTTAATTGCGTATACTGTAATTACTGACCGAATAGAATCATCGAAAATTGACCATCGTAGACAACTTATTTTCAGCGTGACAATTTAGAAATTTTTTTACCACGTAGGTGATTGATTTTAAACCATTTTATAAAAAATATGTGTTATTTTCAGTTATTGATGAGCGTGCACACCGAGGACGTGCTGTTTTAAAAGAAGACAATTTTTTTTACAAAAATTACTTAACCGAACAATATTGTACAGTATGATAGATATTGAACAAAAAATAAAATAAAATCATATAATTGATCTTTAACGTTTACGAAAAGATGGTTACGAATTTCGTAAATTAAATTCCAAAACTAATTTATTTTAGTTCATTTTTTTTTTTTTTTCGTTACGATTGAAAATATTTTTAATTATTTTTTTCTAGTCCTCGTTTTCTGCCAAAATAAACTTTCTCCGTTTCGTTTTTGCGGTATTCTTAATGCACATAACTGTGTAATATTTAATACTTTTTTTGTTACATCCTAATTTTAATTAATTTTTGAAAGGTGAATTTTAATTTTTTATTAAAATACAAAAGACATTTTTTTTACACGTTAAAATCCTTAAAAATCCTTTTTAAGCCAGTTTTTTTTTTTTTTTTTTTAAAAGTAACAATAAAAAACATACATATTATGAATTCACCTCCTCCATGTTCACATATTAAGGTTTATTGACATTGAGTATAGTTTTACTATAAGTTTAAACTTTTTACTCATACCCTTTATGTAAAATATTTAGTATTTTTTCAAATACTAAAATTGTTCATCTTGAACTACATAAAATCACTAATAAATACATTTGATTCAGGGGGTATTTCATACGTTAGCCTAGAAAAATAACACTGCCAGAATTAAATTGAATACAATATATTATTATTTACTATATGTATTTAAACATTTATGGAAAATATATTAGGTTTGTACAATATATAATATATTATTTAGAATGGTATTAAATTATGTCATTTTACTTAAAGTTAATCGTAATAGTAAACACTTAAAACATCATGAATTACTTTTTATAGTAAATACAAATTATACAACAACATGGAATGTGGTATTATAACACCTATCTAAAAAGTAATAAAATGTCGATTCAATTACGGTTACATTTTTATTTACATACGTCGAATATATTTTAATAGTGTGATTTAATACAATTTTACTTTCTCGGGTATTGTTAACATTTGTAGTTTAACGGTTTGTTATGGAGCCAAATTAAATGTAATCCAGTGGATATTTCCGGACAATAATACCGTAATTACGGAAATAATGTCTGGGTTATTCTGATGGGTATTTTGATTTGCTATATTTGTAACTAAATTGAATACTAAATAAAAATATCATCTCCATTCGTATTGTACCGTCCCATTTGATTTTAGTTTAATTTTTTTTCGACCGAATGCATTACACAGGTAGACAATATTGACATTAACGTAAAAGTTATTTTATTGTATTTGGTCACTATAGATTAATATTAAAACCGACATTTTAAACCTTATCAACGTATTATAATAATAATAATAATGTACATAGAAATTTTACACAAAAAACGAATGGAAATTTGTTCCCATTTTAGGACGGGCTCGTTATCTTATGACCATAAACGCGATCAATAAGATCGCGCCATACGGGTGAGCAGATTTCAATCCTGAAAAAATAAACAAATAAAAATATTAGTATTATAAAAAAATAAACGTTAATATTTGTATAAATCATCACTGTTCATATTAATATGGTAAAGGGAATAATCGAATACCGATTTGATTATTTAAAGCGTGGATATTATACAAATATATTTTCTTTGTACTATACTTTTATTAATAATCACTGAAGAAAACCGCCAGAACAACGGGAATATTTACGGAACAACGGTTTTAGATTCTAATCATAGCCAGAAATTTATCGGTTTTACTAATATGCGTAGTACTTTGTACTTTTATTTCCTGTCTGTGTGACGTTTACAAAAAAGTTGTATTTTTCTGGTATTATACAGATTTCTGTTATTTTAGATTTTGACTTATATCAATAACTTTGAAGAACAATTTTTTTATTATAAATAGGTATCTATGCATTTCCGTTTCTCAAAAACAAAATTTCCTCACTGTTTTTTTTCATATATCAGTAATATCAATATAGTTTTTTTAAAAAAAAAAACAGTGAGGAAGTATTGTTTTATACGTGGCAAAAATAATTATATCTATGGCACGCTGAAAACAAAAAAAAAACAGTTGTTATTTTATAACATTCTATGTATTCGGCTGTCAGGATGATCTGTACACGGAGTTTTATAACGGTTCCGTTTATGGCGATTCGAAAACATTTCACAATTAGCTATCTCTGTCCGTTTATGCGTACTTGCTCGGTTGCCCGTTTACTATCGTAATTGTATTTCAACGTATAATATTAATTTATCGTCGACCGTGCGCTGTTTGTGAAGTTTTACAGTGTGCTAGTGAATAATAACATTTCGAACGATGAATGATATTTGGAATAAATTCGCGTCGACATGCGGCCGTTTGGCGTTCGTCGACGGTGTAAACCCACTGGACGATTTAAACGGCGATGACGGTCAGGGGTACGCGCCGGGATCCGAATCTCGCGGACCGGCTGCGCCGGCGGCAGTGGACGGCGTGACAATTCCGCGCGAACACCGCGGCGACGGCGAACCAACACGCGGACCGCCGTATCACGTGCTGCCGTTCAAAAACGAAATCCGTTCGATCATGAGCGTGGACGACGGCGTTTTCAACGATACGACCGTCAACGGATTGGCGGCGTTATTAGCCCTGGGCGATTTCCTGTCCGACGCCGACGCGGTCTGGGACAGTAGCGCCCGGTGGCGGCCGATCGCGGGCTCGATAAAGACGCTCTTGGTGAAGTTCGACGACACCCGGCACAACATAGCGTATTTGTCGGGCTGTCTGGTGTGCGTGTACCGCGAGGTCGCCGGCATAACGGGAATCCCGCCGGGCGAACACAAGGCCAAACTGGCTGCGTTCATCGGCGGCGTCAGACAGTTCGTGCACTATCTGGATGGCGCGCTGTGGGAAAAATGGTTTCTGTGCTGCGGCACCGCGTTCATCGACTGGTTTTATCTGCTGGCCAGCGTTTTCATGCCCAACGGGAATTTCGTGCGGGCCAACGACAGGGTTATCATTCGCGGCGCGATGGCATTTTTAAATTACGTGGTCAAACGCCGGCAGTACAAGTTCAACGAGAACATCCGAAAACCGGCGCCGCAACGTCCGCAAACCGACGCGTAAAACCGCCGCCAATGCGGACGGACAATTCCGCGACGGTGGAAACACCGTCCGACTGGGCCCCACGGCCGGATTCCGGCACGCTTTTCGGGCCGTTACCCTTACCGTCATAATCCAACGGATTCAAATTAAAATATCAATGTGCGGCAACACGCGTATGCCGTTATATATTTATTTTGTTTATTATACTTTTTTTTTGTTTGTTCGCTTATTATTATGTTTTCTACCTATTATATATTTTTTATGTACATTTTTAATTCGAAAATTTTACATTTACAATTATAACTGAGTTTTTCACCAATCACCCGTGACAATAATGGGATTATTGGCTCAGACCCCCCGATCAAGTGCCTCCTATATTTGGGTATCATAAAATCCCGTCCCGTACTTTTACGATAATGATCAGATCAATTACTACGGATTAAGTCCATTGGACAAAATTCGAATGTATTTGCAATGTTATTATGTACAATTGTCCTGTCCATATCACCATTTAATAAAAAAAATAGGCGGAATGTGGGGGGTAGTCCACCTTCGGCAGACTAAATGTGTTTTGTTTTGTCATTTCAACCGCTAAATCGATAAAAATAATTTGAGTAACAATCGAATTAAGTCCGAATTTCATGTCAAACAAATTTTTATTTTTTTTTTTTTTACTGTGACATAATCATTTCGTTCATTGCAATGCTTTATGATGTACGGCATTTTTTTTGTTCTGTTGTCTGGCGCGTAAGCAAACAAAGCTGATGGTTTTACGTGTTTTACTTATTACCATAGATACCCGCACAGCACAGGGATTGCACTACAATAATTAATAACGGTTTTTTTATCATCCGCATTACCAAGGTAACTCATAAATCAACAGAAATAATTAGATTTTTGTACTAAAAATACCTAAAATCCGAATAGGGGGTGGATTTCAATAGCTATAAACCTTCCCCGAACAACGCGAAACATTATGCAAAAGAAAAACTGCGTACAATTTTCCAATTTTTCACCGGCAACACCGTACGGGACAGCTTGTATATTATATACTATAATAAAAGCACGGTCAAAAATAGAAAATCGAGCGGAAAACCTAGGTATACTGAATAACCTTAATTTGACAACTATTTTTTTATTTTTTATATCCGATATTATAATAAATGTTAATTAAAATTTTCTCAAACCTGGAAACGAATTTCTGAGGATCGTTGTTTTTTAATGAATATATTCGAGGAGACAATTGAAGTGGTTAAAAGGGGTAGACCTCTCGCCCCTTCCCCCCCCATTCACTACTAGTTGCGCCTATGCAGAGGAGGACATTAAAAGGATCCATACTTAAAGTTCCACTCTTGTCACTATCACGCCGATCGCCATTTCAAGAAACTTTGCAACATTCGCCGCGAGTTTACGATTTATTACGATTTATTATTATTTAATGGCGGGGAATTTAGTGGAGATTTTTAATAGTCGTAGTTTTACAGAACGCGCCCGTTCATATACATCGACCGCGACAAATAATGACGGTGAATTAACGGGTCATGCCGGTGTATTGGTGTATCTATGGTCAGATCAAAAATTCTGATGCCGACTCGTATAAACAAATAAGATTATTATGCCTCGGGCAATGTCCTAATAACGAGACAGGATAGGTAGAGGTGGTGAAATTAATTTATGCATATATTACATTTATTAAACAACGATAAAAATCGTTAACTCCGGAAAGGCGGGAGTTTAAATGTTAAGATCATATAGATATCGAATTTTATGCACGTTATCCAAACTACAGGTTAAGCATGAGTTAGTTAGAGTTCATTGAGTTTTATTTGCACCACAAGTGAAATCCAAACCAATATTTGACTCAACATTAACTATTACAATCACACATTAAATAGTATTGAAATCTACACATAGCGAAATGAAATTTGGAAGGGTTTTAAATATAAAATAAGGAGTCAAATTAAATTTTTAAATGTTTATAAACGTGTAATATAGAGAAAAAAAATTAACTCGAAAATGTATAATGCAGGCTACATGTTTAGTTTTATTCTTTTAATTAAATAGTATTAAATTGTTAAAAAGTTGAAACAATCCTGTAGGCGGATGGGTTAGATTCGTTACGTATTCCGTCTTGTTTTATTTTTTTTCTTCAAACACTTAGGAATTATTTAATATTTTTAAAATTGAATATTTGATGTATGTTCGGATCATAATTAAAAATAGTAAAATATTGTCTTGAAAAACGATCTCTGAATTATTAATTTATAATTTATTACGATAATAATTTATCGTGTTAGAATATAAATGATTTAAAATTCTCCTAACAATTAATTAATTATTACTGTATACTTTTTAAATCGCTAGACTGAAAGTAAAATTGCTACTGGGCATTTATTTTATGCAATTAAAAAAAAAAAAAAAATATATATTTCTATTGATTTATGTATAGGTTTGATTAGAATATTCGACTACATAAATCAATTTTTAAAGTAAAATATATTGGTAAACATCTATATTTACTATAAATAGCTCCAGCCTTTAAAAAATACGAAACACAGTTAGGTATTTATAATTTCATTGATTTAAAATGTGTATTCTTAATTACCATTTATTATTGTTTAATATAATTGATAAGACATGATTCGAATACAAATAGTAGTTTCAAAACTAAAATTGAAAAAAAAAAAATATATCTTTTTACTTATTAGCGACTTAGGTCCTTTATTGAAATTCAAATTGCTATATATTTTTAGTTAAATCGTAATATTTTTTGTGAGTTCTAAACAATTAATTACAGCTACACGGCACTTTATTTTATACCGATGACACTTAGTAGTATTTACAAAATAAACAACTGTATAATTGCAAGTACAATACTATAAATTATGGTTTTAACTGAATTTTATAACTTGGATCCGAATGGTTTTTTTTCTTTTTATTCGCTAACGTTTTTTTTTTTTTTATGTAAGCCAAATTGTTACATGCAACTAATGACATATTAAATAGTGCTGCTGCTTAAATACTTAGGTACATTTTTATTTTTTTTTTTCAGCTAAAATAGAATAATTTGTATACATTTTCATATAGGTACCTACATTCGGTTTAAAAGGGGAAAAGGATTTCAAAGGACCCACGAGGTTTTATACGAAAAAATAGATCTATTAGACTTTACGACTAAGCAATGACCGACCCAGTGCATCCCCAAGGCATTCCCAAAGGGGAAATATGTTTACCTCCCTCTAGTTCATTTTATACATAAAACTCGCATTTTGTTCTCCCTATCCTTTTTTTTTTTTTTTTTTTTTTTTTTTTTTTTTTTTTTTTTTTTTTTTTTTTTTTTGTGACCAATAATGCTCTAATTATAATGCTCGCCCACCTTTGTCCAGTATAAATTATATTTTATTATGTGCCTTATATTTTTATGTTGGATTTATATATATATATAAGTACCTTTATAAATCTGACTATAATTATACCATTTTTTTTTTTAAATATATATTTTACACTATTTAAATTAAAATATAAATGCGGAAATAAATTATTGTTAATAATATATTTTCTATGCGTAAATATTAAATTATCGAAAAATAGTATTTTAAATTTAAATAAAAAGAAATATTTGTAGTCAATCTAATCGATTGGGTTTCACTCAAATCATTATTATTATGTTTTAATTAAAATATATTTTTCGGGTTCTATCGTTGTATGGGTAGGTATCACATGAAGTATAAACATATTAAAATTCTCGACCGGACTGACGTTCAAATACGAATAATATTACCGGTTAAATTGTGCCTAATAATGATATTTTAATTAAATATTCGATTTCGAAATTAGTAAAATTAAACAGTCAATGCATTAAACAATATTAACTATTGTAACATAAGTACTGCAGGTTATGAATATTGGAGAAATATGTTGCCTAAGGTATTTTGTACTCTTGACATTACCTAAGGTAGGCTCTTTGATTAGAACATCTATAGAAATTTATTCTCTAAAGTATTTGCAATATTGATTATATAGCCTTTGGAGTTGTAGATAATGCGGTTTTTCTGTATAGGTTCATAAAAAATTGCTACTTTTGTATTCTGGGTATTTCGTCACCAATAATTACATTGTACGGTCAATACAATTTTATTTTATATTTGGACGGAAATGAATTGAATTCTTAATTCTCTAATTGAAATATATCGTTGAACACCGGTTCAAGTATAAACAAATATTATACGAATTAAAATAGTAATTTGAAATTATTATTATTTGATTTTTGTATGAAAATAATTGAACAAAAACGCATACTCTATGATCTCGCTATCTGATTATAATGCCCAACTATTAGTTTCGTCGTCGTTTTTAATGTCATGAATTAATCAGTATTAAACTCAAAAGACCTCAAATAATTGTACTTAATTCTTCATAAAAATAATAATTGATACAGCAAATCGTTTTTATTGATTATGATATGATAACGGTTTATATAAATTTTGAGCGATTGTGAAAGAAGTTCGCGATTATAAACACTCTTGGGAACCCATAAGAAAAAAAAAAAAAAAAAAAAAAAAAAATGACTGAAAAAGCGTTTGTTTCGTGACCCGCTATACAGTAAAATAAACAACCGATATTGAAGTTCATCCTCCGAGAGGAATCCTTAGCTTTGTAATTCAAGACTAATAAAAGACTATATAATATCCACTTTCACTTATCGTTCGATATTTTTTTTTTTTATAGTATTTAAAAGCATATAATATATTTTGTAACGTAAACTTTTCAAAATATTCTCGTTGAGTTTTACCGTTTTTAAACAAGCACACGGGCGGGCGGAGGGGCGGAGGGGTAGGCCAAATGATACACGGGGAGAGAGTCGGTGGTTTTAATAGGGAGACGTACGCGTAACACAAAAAAAAATGTTTGGATAAGGAAATGGGTAATGGAGGAGTTTGTACCTACTATCTAGTTTACTTTAATCACGAAATATACATGTTAATAGGACAAAGATAAATTATTATATAACGGGGGTGGAGGGGTGATGGGGTGGAAATTGTTCGCCAGCTAACTTTCGACGAGGGTCGCGGGTTAGGTTTTTGAATAATCGTCGTGTATTCGACCACTCGACATACATATTTATACGTATTATACCACCGAATACGAAAATATGCGTACAAAAAGGTAAAATAATTTCCACTAGTGCAAGGCAAACCTGGAATATATATATATATATATATATATATACGCTTGACGTATACGCTATATGCACGATATTTATTCTAAATACCCGCGGGAACATTAGCCGTACGTATGTATTATGTACAATTAATGTAATAAACACACTGTGCATATATTGAAAATATTATCGATTTTATATATTCGCAATGTAAGTACGTTATTAAAAAAAAAGGAAAAAAAAAAACGTTCTCTCGCTTACACCTGTCATTTTGATGATTATGTTGGTGGGGCTATCATCTTTATACCTTTCGTATCCCGGTCATGTCGATGTTTGATTTCCCGGGAGACCGCGGAATCGTCTCTCTCTTTCTCCCAATCTCTCTCTTTCTCCCAATCTCTCTCTTTCTCCCTATCTCTCTATTTCTCTCTCTCTCTCTCTCTCTCTCTCTCTCTCTCTCTCTCTCTCTATCGTGATAGCGTTACTGAAAAAAGTTTCATTTCGCACGGGTAGTGTCTATTGAAGAGGTGTCACCACTGTCATTTTTTTCAAAAACATTTTTCCACCTACCTACCTACCCGTCTTTTGTAGAACGGTTAACGCTCCGGTTCACCGGCACACACGCTCAGGTTCCGCCTAACTTATTGTACCGAAACGTCGCATTAAAAGCTGTGTGTGTATGTATGCGCGAGGGGGTTAAAGCCCGTCATTCTCCATTGTTCGCTGTCAAAAACAACAATGACTTTTTGAAAACATGAAATCCACACGCATACATCGATTGTATTTTTGTTAGGACCACAGTCCATTTAGTCACCGGGTCTCTATTATTTTAACGGTCCCTTATAAAAATGTGTCCACAATAATGCGTGCGAAATGTCCGGTCCAATTCTCTTGCCCGCCTGCATGTTGATAAGACAAATAAAAATGCACGATTTCATCGCAACGCCGGTGACGGGCCGGGGTGAAACACCTCTAAAATGCGCTATATTTACAGTTTTGAAGAACAAAATATTAAACGGGTTTGTTGGATTCAACCAACGTTTTAATTATGCAATTAAGAATGGTTTGCTTTTAAGAGCAAATAGCAAATTATTTATCACTTAACATGTACTAAGTGCTTTAACTAATTTATTAGTTGCAATTTGACTTTCTGGTTTAATGCTACTAATTTAAATCATTAGGCAGTTATATAGACTCGGAAACTGTTATTCAACTATACACCATACACTTCTTTAGAGAATTATTTAGATTCTGCGCGGAAAACTTTTGATGATATTGAAAGAAGAGGGTTTAATTTAACCGGGACTTGAATTTGAAAACAAAATTTCGTTGTACGTTATTTTGTTTTAGGACTATTGCGCTTTACGTTAATATTAATTTAAACCGTTATACAAATACGTTACTTTTAAAATTAAAACTTTATTAATTTTCTGTTTATCGCAATTGGAAATTTAAACGTTCTACATTTTTATATTTCACGCAATTAGAAATTATTATTATGTATTAACTTTTAACTATTCCAATCTATATGTCTACCTCGTTAAATTGGGGATGTACCGTTTAACGCGACTTGGATTGGCGGGGCCCAAATGATGAACTTGACCGTTTTAAATGTATGCTCCTAAAATCTGCAGACTCCATTGATTCATCATAAAACAAATTTATCATTTATAAAAAAAAAAAAAATAAAAATTGCTATGATATGTATTTCAATTTAACTACGGTTTTGATAGGAATTTACGCCGTCTAGTTCTTTTTCGGCTCTCATACGCATCTTTCTCACTCATTCTCTCTCTCACTCTATCTCTTACTTCCTCTCTCACTCTCTATCTGACACATTCTCTTTCTCTTACTCTCTCTCTCACACACACTATTTCTCTTACTTTCTCTTTCATTCTCTATCTCACACACTCTCTTTCTCTTACTTTCTCTCTCACTCTCTATCTCACACACACTATTTCTCTTACTTTCTCTCTCACTATTTCTCTTACTTTCTATCTCACTCTCTCTCTCTCTCATACACACACTTTCTTTCTCACTCTCTCTCTCTCTCTCTCTCTCTCTCTCTCTCTCTTTCTCTCTCTCTCTGTTGGCGTGCGCCCGGAAAACGATAGCGCTGCGAAACGACACCCACGGAATCTCCCACTCCCCGGCCCGTTATAACATTGACCGTCATCATTGTTTCCTCCGTACAATAAAATAATAATAATATAACCATGGCCGAAATAATATTATTATAATAGTAAAAATAATACATCGCCTCGAGCCGACGATTTGTCGCGCAATAACGTATAATAATATTGTGTACGACCGGTGGGGGATTTTTTTTTTTTATACACATATATTATTTAATACTAGTCGATATACGCCCGGTACCGGTGCATTTGCGGATAGACAAACACACGACGTTAAAAAAAAAAAAAAACTAATCGCACGAAATTTCGTCGTAAACCATGTCCGTCGTTAAGATCATACGGATTAACGTCGCGGAGTCTGTCTCTTTTAATCCATTAACCGCACTCTAATCTGTACGAAGTAGACAACTACACCGGGAAGCTACCAGGAAATTATGATAGCATATTATCAATTGAAACGATTATTATTTTATATACGCAATTAATACAATTCTTAGTTACTAAATACTGTTATTTTTATTGTACTTTGTTTGTTTTTATTAGATTTGTTCAATGTAACTTATTCAATGTAAAATGCATAGTAAAAATAATAATAATAATAAAAAAAAAGAATACAAGTGAATCGTTTTTAAGAGATTTACGATCATATGACTTCAAAACCTCCGTATTTGGGTTACGAACAATAATAATAAATATAATAAGAGCTCCATTTAAAACGGGGCCACTTAATCCGGCCCCGATAATAATAATATGCCATGATATTTACTGACCAATATGACGCAGAGAAAAGCAATATGGCCGGTTTTCGTAAACACGTACTCTATTTTCGACATTCCTCTTTATTTTATTTGCTATGCGGACTATTTGGTAAATAATCTCCATCATGACTTTTTTTTTTTTTTTTATCAAGAATTTAAATTTAAATAATATCTCAGAGGTACGAAATATTAATAGTTATGATAAAATTTTTTCCTTTAAAAATACATAATTTCGTTTGCGGTAATTCCCGGTTAATTTATTTATTATTTTTTTTTTTTTTTGTCGCTACTGAAAATGCACCATACATAAAAGACTCCGCAGTGACGTCGTGTATGATATCGTATCGTTTTGATGTCTGTTGTTCAAATTCCCACATACCGTATATCCGTCGTTTACGAATATTGTGTAAAAATGCTTTGGAATTTCCTGCTCTTCGATCGTTGCCGTTGTAAATCGATTTCATTTCTAAAATTCACGTTCTGAGTACCGCGATTTTGTTATTTCGCCTGTTGGATGGATGGATATGTAGTGCTCGGTCTTCAAAATGTCAACATTATTTTTGAAAATAATCCCGCGCTGTCTGTAATTTTCCTAACGGTGAAATACTGCGGTATATACTGTTTTATTATAAAGGTTTGTCCATTTTTATCGACATTGGCTGTAATTTAATATCCGTTAAATTGTCAAGTTTACACGGAACGCGTACAAACCGCACGCTGTCGTCGAAGAACATCTGCCGAGACGTATTATATTACCCCACACACGACTGTTATAACGCACAAAACAGCCTAAATACGTCCGAAATATAATAAAAGCATTTCAGTTCAATAAAACAACGAATTATCGACGGTTATAAGTTTTACGTTTTATTTATTCTTTTTCTTGTTTTTTTATCATATCACCGAGTTTCGATATCGACAAAATCTTGAAGCGATCGATTATTTTTAATATTTCAACGTTATTGATAAAAAAAAAAAAAAAAAAAAATCAAATCGTTAACCCGTCGTAATACTACCGAGAATATCCGATAACTTATCGAACCCTTTTAGAACGGCCGTTCCAGCGTAATCGAGTGCTATACAGTTGTTTATTTATCGAGAAATTACTTAATACTGGAACCCAAATACAATAATCTTTTGGTGATTGCAATCCGTAAGTATTACTTTGATGATTTCGCTATTAAAATCGATTTTACATATAAAACCGCCCGTAATAAAATCTGTATATAATAACATTTTAACGACGACCACTATCGACGTTTAGTGAAATATGTAAAATATGATTAAAAAAAAAAAAAAAAAAAATATATATATATATATGCAAAAATACTACAAATGGTAATTGTAAATAATTTTGTTTTATAATAATTGCTCACCCGTCGAATGGCCCTTGGGCTGAAGGATGGACGCGAGTCTCGGTTTGTCCTCGTCCAGCATCACTACGGTTTCCGACCCGATCACGTGGTAGATGTCGCTTTGGCATTTCACCTTAAGCTTACCGGCAATCAGGACGTCGTATTCGATCGACGACACAGTCTTAAATAACGACCCGGACGGCCGAACTGACGGTATCCTGAACGTACGGCCGTTGCCCAGCTGAAAATTCAATTACCGAACGTCTCGTAGAGATTGTCGTGATACAGAGTAATACGGGCGCACAACACCACTGCCCGCCGTGTCCAATACGAAAAATAGCATCGTTTGCGTAATATAAATTACGAGCAATTACAAGACAGCTACGCGCGTTTACAACGATCAAAAAAAAAAAAAAAAAAATTGATCTTTAATTTTCGATTTTCGTCAAATCCACGCGTTCCGACACCGTACCCACTGCGCCTTTTATCGATTTTCAACTCTACCGATCCACAACTCCACTCGCCTCCATACCCGCGCAGTCCACTCCTGCTTTGTTCGGTTCGTTATTGACTTCTCAAATACACCAATCGGACACCGTCCCCGAAGTTGATGGTTGGAGCAAGTTTTCCGGTCAAAAACTTGTTTACAGACAGTAAAAAAAAAAAAAAAGCACAAGTCATAGTCAAACTAATACGTTCTTCGCTTCGCGCAGAATCTAAATGTTTATTTGGATTCAGTGGGCTAATTTTATACACAGATTTACCTACCCTTGCAAACGATCTCAGATTCAAATTATTTAAGAGTATAACAAATGACTACTTCTATATTTTTAGATTCGGATCTAGGCGATGAACGTATTGTTTTTACTATTAAATATACTATTTATTTGAATATGATAAAACCATTTTTTTTTTTTTTTGATTTTTCTTGTAGTTTCATAATAATGGGGAAAAGCCGGAAAATAGAAATATCACGCAACAATTATAGTTTCCGTTATGATCAATTTTATTTTTCTATTGTAAATCAGTTATAAATAATTGTAAAGGCCTGCAATTTGTACCGAATAAGTACTTATGTTAGCACATTCTATACATGATAACATTTTCAATACGTTCTGGCATTTTTTGAATTATTCATATAGCTATTTGAAATGTTCGAGTTTGTTTTTCTTTTTATTCGGTTTTAGTTAAAACACTTTCGGCTTCACAAAAATACTCGAAAACAGTTGTACAAAATTCACAAGTAGTCCTTATAGCAAAATAATAATATCGAAAATCTTTAGCTACGATTTTTTGATTTTATAAGCGTTTTAAACGTTTAAGTATAAATAAATATTTGCGTAATACTTTTGAATTTATGTAAATGAAACTTATTTTCCTTTAAAATAATGCTTGAAGATTTTAGGCGCATATATATATATATATATAGTGAAGATTTTCGTGATAATAATATTATGATGGCTAAAATTTATGAAAATCAATTTAGTATTCCCTTCCGAAATGAGCGAATATATTTTTCGTATATTAAAAGAGCGCCCGAAAAATTAATTTCGATTGGGTACGAGCCCTGCGGATGTGAATGTGTTCATACAGCACTTTTGCTTCAATATGCTCGCCCAATTCGGATTCCGTTCATCTAACCCGGTGTGCTGATAGTTCCTGTCTGTGTCGATATAATTATACTGATTCGGAATACAAAACGTGAACAATATTCACTATAACGGCATAAAGTAGACTATACTTGCATTTAATCTATCGGCACATTATGCCGTGCTGTATTATACCGACGTATATACAACTCGGTAATAATGTTTTGGGATAATTTGCGAATGACGTATAATCGGTTTGTTGCAATGATAGCCAGGACACTATTTCAACGCTCAATAATATAATTACACTATTTCAAAATCGAGTAAAAACCAATTTGAATATTTATTTTTCGTGTTTGATTTAACGATAATTACTCGGACTTAACGATTGGTAATTCTTGTGCTATTATTATCAGTAAAAATGTCAGTTAACCCCGTTTGTTTATTATAAACCAATGAACGAATATTTGAAAAAAAAATATTACATTCCTTGTTGTAAAAATTATTAAGAAACCATAATGCAGTCCAAATTATTTGTCCAATTAGGTATTGCGTTAAAAAAAAAAAAAAAAAAATAACTAACGATTTCATATTATACAGATTGCGGTATCGAAGTTTGTTAAACTTCAATTAACAACTCATTACATTTTTTTTATTCCGTGTTAGTAATTATAGTTTGTTAAAAAAAAAAAATAAAAAAATAAAACTACAATTGTGTAGTATTAGAACAAATAAACGAGGTGAAAATAGTAAATTAATATTTTAGATTAATTTTTTTAAATATAACGTATTTATTTTTGATCGCGTCGGTTTCGTTAATAATGGCTTTTATCTAATAGTTTATTTCCATTGTAGCCGTACGCGGAGTTCTGTGTAAGAATTGCAATATCGTTTTCACTTTATTTAACCTATATTCACGAAATATCGAGTGTACAGCGATAAATATCATTCGGGCTGACTTAAAAAATCGAAAAAACAAATCATACATAGCTTTCAGCAGACACACTATAGTCCTATAACTACATACATTCTATTCTATTCGATTTGCGAAAACATTTGAATATATATATATATATATATTATACTATTTTTGTGGTCAGTACAGATAACACTGAAATAAAGTCGATGAATCAAAATTCGTTCGCATAGCTCTTCACTCAACGATATGTTTAGGATTTATCTCTTTAAACGGTTTGAACGTATCAATCACGGAATACTTTGGGTTCGTTACCGCCGGAAACCTTAGACAGATGACTAACACAGCGTGATACCCACATCAAAATAAAACGTTTGCCCGTAACAACTGCAGACACTGTGAATTCGACTATTTTATTATTTCTTTACCTCTCCCGTAAATTAATAATATATACGGCTTGAATAAAAACAGCGACGGTAATTATCCGCAGAACTTAACAGACGTTACTTTCACAATGAAGTTGAAAATGATGTAAATAAACTTTTGGGGATATATGTTACGTTTAGTATAATAATATTGTATAAGTTTTAAATTACCAACTCTATTCAAATACACTATCCGACCATTGGGACCGATCGAACTAAAGGCGTAACTCAATTATAAAACTCATTCATCTGGAATTTCATGTCCATTCATCATCTATCAAAATGCATAGTATATACGTATATATCGCATAACCAATTAAATGCGAAATTAAATCAAACACCACTCTCAACAATTTAAAAAGTAGAAATAATTGAACTAATTAATAACGGAAATATCTTAAAACTATATTAATGTTTAAGGTCAAAATGTTAGAAAAAAAAATAACCGTATTTATACGAAGTTTTGTCAAATTTATTCCAAAAAAAAAAAAAAGATACTATAATTGCAATGTATTGTGCCTGATATGTATAGAGGAACGAGATCACGAGGTAAGATATAATCGGTGACGGTAATATAAATGTACTGTTTTTTATTTTCAAATATTCTAGATCAAATTGTTTGTAATATTTATGTGATATTTTGTGTAAAAATTATTATAAATAAGTATGTTGAGATATTTGAAAAAATGTATCTGTCTCATCTTACCTCATGGTCGGGGTAAGATGGGACAAATTACGTTTTTTTTTTTTTTTATTTTTATTAATATAATTTTTTTTCTTACAATAATGTTATAAGAAACTTTTTAAGTGTAATATTTTAAATCTTAGGGAACATGAGATTTCATTTAAAATGCAATTCGTATGCTAAGATTTTACCATTTGTGTGAGTGGTAAAATTTATTATTATAGTGTAGTATTGTAATATTGTAAGGTTTGGTTATTTAATATTTAACAAAGAGTATTTCTATTTAAAACAAATAGATGGGGGGGGGAGGAAATTGGACTCTGGTGGCGGAGCTTTACGAGAATTTTTTTATAAATTAGTTTAATAATACATTTTTATTTCGTCTTTACTTATACGCGCTGTTTAAAACTATAGAAGATACTCGATTTTTTTACTTGGTATAATATTTTACTTATAGTGTTCCTTGAGTTGTCTTCATTTATAATATAACGGAGAAACAATATTTAATATGGAAAATAAGTTTATTATAATAGTATTCATTTTATGAAATGTACTTTTTAGTTTTGTTAATACTAGTACAATATTCAAGAAGCTAAAATATTATATTTTTATTCAGGTTTTTTGATGGCAGTATATGAAAATATTCATATAGTCTTCAGAATATTATATTGTACGTGTATGGTTTGTACAAAATCTAAAAAAAAAGAAAAAAACCTAACACACCTCCCTATAGTGATATTTAAATATTTTATTTTATTTTTTTGATCGCAGGGAAGTGATATTTTTTTTTAAAAACGTATGTTAATACTGTTGAAACACAACTGTAGAAAAAAAAATTAATACATTTTAGGTACCTAACAAAGACGACGATAAAAAGTTGTTTTATCAGATATTTTCCAACAGATTTAAGACCATTGGGTATTGCACTCGGGACAAAAAGAGGTTAAAAAGTAACTAATTTACATAAACATAATACATTTTAATTAAAATATCATTCTTTTGAATAAGTTCTGGAAAAACAATTAACGGACCGAAATACGTTTTTAGAGTTTGTTTAATTAATTAACCATGCTGAGAGTAGCGCGATAAGATGTTGTTGTCCTGGTTCTATCCGGTGAAAATTATAAGGAGCAGATAAAGACGAGTGGAGTTTTTGTTAACAGGTTATAAAATCAGACAATAACAACGAAAAAGAGAAAGTTCGAGATGAAACTTAGTCTTTTTAGTGGCGATTAAACGAAACAAAACAAAAAAAAAAAAAATAATAAAAAAATTCCAGTCGAATAAAACATAGCTTGTTCAGTTTTGACTTTGACGTGGTATATACAATTGTTATAAAAAATAAAGATATAGAAAACGTTATTATTACTGACCTCCTTATCATTTATGAACCAAGTGATATTAGCAGGCGGATTCGAGGGCGGCGACGAGCAGTTCGCTCTTAGTTTTTCACCCGGAGAATATTGTGGCTTTTCGAGCTGTAGATCTGGTTTACCGTCCATTGTTCCTGAAAATATAAAAACACACACCGTTGTTGTATTTGAAATATGATCTAAATAAATCTTTCACTCGAACGGAATCAAATGTAAAAATAGCCATCGGGGATATTTTTCGGTTTAGCCGAATTCAAAAAAAAAAAAAATCCTTTTAACAATTTTGAATTTCCCAGTATGATTTCTGGTCGAAAAGTCATATTGCGAACACGCACCCAAATAAAAATAAAATTACACACGCCATAGTAAAACATACATATTCTCAAAATCTAAAAATGTATGCAATTTAAAAAAAAAAAAAAAAAACGTACGTTAGCATAAATTAATACTCTTCCTTCTTTTTTCCCAGTCGTTTCGAATAATATGTTTAAAAAAAAAAACCACGTTAACACGCCTTAATTGTTCGTTTTTATCGCGTGTTTACGCAATATTGAAAATGTCCAAATCATTTGTAGCGTTTTTTCGAATAGGAAATGTAAATCAGCGTTTTAATACCTAACCACGCACAACGGTGTTACCCGTGAATACGTCGTGTAAAAACAAATCGTTATGTACGTTTAGAGCCCGTGTCGTTCGGATCTGCTTCGCCCACGTAAATCAATTCGCTAATCGCAGCTATGGGTACGCTTAAAATAACGATCACAAACACGTTGGTGTATAACTGTTCAATGACTGATTAAACGTAATCAATTTATTAAATGGCTTTGGGTGTGAAACGGTCACGACCGTCAAAATCCTACACACGTTTCGAGTAACATTTCGAATTCAATATGACTGCTTTATGTATATATATATATATATCTCGCAGTGTTGCGATGTTCGGCGTTTCCTTAAATCCTTTATTAATTTTAACCTCGGTTCACGTTTATATAATAATAATACTAAAACACCACGCATTAGTCCAGTAACGGCACAGTTTATAGCGATTTCGCCGCGGATTACGTCACAAACTCATAATCGCGGTTCGTAACTTGTAGCGTTTTGCGCATGTGTTTCAAAGGGTTCGCAGACACACGCGCACGGGGTATGGCTATAAATCTGTTTCAGATCGCCACCAACACACGAATGTAACGATGCGGTCCGGTTGTTTAAAAAAAAAAAAAAAAAAAAATCAACTCTGACGTCAAAATATGCACTTTGAATTGGTGTACGCCAACTAATTCAGTCCTCTATTGCAATTGTAACCGTTAGGGCCATTAGGTTTTAGGCCACTAGCCCGTACTTTTAATAAAATGAAATAATATATTTGGAAAGTTTGCCGCGGTATTCACGAGAACTTTTCGAGCCCTTTTCGACCCACCTCCATCTCCGCGGCTAGTTTTGTTGAAGGTCTGAATTATTTCAGGAGAAATGAGGTTACCGAAAAGAATTCCGTATTCCAAATTTCGTATGCCTAAGTGGTGCCTAATAGTTTCTAAGATACGAGTGTCCGAAAATCGCAATTTTTGCCATCTAGAGTACTTTTAATCTATCTAGAACAGTGGTTCCCGACGTTTTTTTTTTTTTTTTTGACACTACGGACCACTAAAGAGTACCGTGGACCATATCGGTTTATTGCGGTGACCTTTTTTTTTCTTTTTTTTTTTTACTTATGGCTTTTTTTGCATTTAAGTCGCACGGGGGCTCGAGTTTCTCTGACGGGTTTGGAAACCCGTTAAATAATTCTGTGCTAATCAAATATAGTTTTATATTCGATTATACGAAATTGAATTTCGAGTTTTACAATCGTATGGGATATTTTGCGCAATAACTATTATGGATACATACGGACAACGTGCATCCACGCGGCCACGATTTGCGTGTGAAAAGTCGGCGCGTCCGCACTGACTTCGCACCTGTATTTGCCGTCCAGTTCGGGCGTTACTTGTCGCAGCACCACTTGGTTCGGTCCCGATTCGCTGACCTGTTGAAAATGGAAATAAAAAAAATAATAAAAAAATAATAAAAATTGTTCACATTTCCCGTTTTGCAATATTAATCCGCCCGGAAAAGTCACGCGAAAACCCGCGGTGGCGACGAGCCACGTTTAGAGTTACGTTACACAGTAATATTATCAGTTATTCCGTTTGGCCGATTTCCGAAATGATTACAATGCACTATAGTACGACTGCCCGCAATAATAATAATAATAATATTATTGCACAATGTTTGAAATTTTTCATGAAATAATTCAATTAATTATTATTATAATATTTTTTTTTTTATTATTATTTCAAATAACTTATAGGTGAAACAGAACTTAATATTGTATACAAATCAAAACGGAATTTTTTTTACTGGTTTGCACGTTTCTATCGCATTTAAAATGTGTGTACATAGCAGTGGCGGCGCGTTAGGGTAGACAATGTCTCATTGTCTACCCAAAAATATCAAACAATTTAATTTTAAAAATTAATTGTTTATTATAATATGATACCTACTGCATACTACCTATATAAGTATTTTATTTCTTCATAATTTTATAAATAAAAATGTTATTTACACTGATTCGTCTCTACAGTGTCTGTGTGAGTGACGAGTATGACTAAATATATATATAGTATAATTTTATTTATATCTTATCGGTAATACCGTAATCGCTCCGTTGTCGCCGTCAAATCGGTCGAAAAATATTGAATTGTGTCTCACCATTGATGACGGGCGTATGGCATGGTAAACGGGGGACGTAGTGCGGTATTACCAAAATTATATGTATGGAAGAGACACGTCTCAACGTAATATTTTAATAATTTAATTGCATTCCGACTGTGGCTATTAACGCACGTGTTTAATGTTTATATTTTTTTTCTTAATGAAGTGATATTATATGTTCAAATAAATATTAGATTTAAAGATTTTGAAAAACTAGAATTTGTTGAAATAATTAATGAAAAAATGTTTCCATCATATAAAGTTCATTTTCCAGAAGAAAAATTAAGACAACTTTTTAACTACCATCCAGATATATTTGATAAAGATCGTCTAAAAAATGAGCTTTACACAATATATGCAGATCCATTGAAATACTTCGCTCCTTTGGAATTTATTGATTATATATTTAAAAGTAAGAACATAAAACATTCCTTAAATATTTTTACTAATTTTTCAAATGAATTATAATTATAATAATTATAAATATTATTTTAGATGAGCTTCAAGAAGTATATCAAGAAGTCACGAAACTTATTCAATTAGTATTAACTATTCCTGCAACAACAGCCTCAAGTGAAAGATCCATGAGTACTTTAAAACGTATCAAATCCTTTTTAAGAAATTCAATGACAAATGATAGGCTTTCATCTTTGTCTACTTTAGCTATCGAAAAAAAAATGTTAGGTGAATTATCAAAAGATCCAACATTTATAAACAATCTATTACGATGTGTTCGCAACAAAACAAAATCGGCGAATTGATTTAAATTATATTCAAATATAGTTATTTTATGTAATTTACCTACTTTTTTTTTTTACGATGATCTAATTTTTAAATAAATTGTATATAACACTATATCTTTGGTTGTCTTGTTGTCTACCCTAAAAAAATTGTTCACGCGCCGCCACTGGTACATAGTGGAGCACGCGTTTAAATAATAATCAATCCCGTCGGTGCATCCGAATACTCGGTTTCCAGCTCTGTGGCGTATGTCTGCACGTGACATACGTGCAATTTCTACGTAATTTTTACTGTTCAAACACGATACGCACGATTTTCGGTACGGATTCGTTCGTTGACCGTATTCATTTATTTGTTTTATTACCCGGAAAGCACAAATCGCATCATATTTTGAATTTTTTTATTTTTATTTCTATTATTATTATTATTGGATAATACATTTTCCCTATAAATTCGATCTATTAGTATTTTATGTGCATCTAGTGTGTATTGCCGACGTTGCTAATATTTATATAAATATATTTACATTTCAATTAATCGAAATGTAAATTAAATAGCATTACGTAAATATTTATTTGTTACCTATTTTGCGTGTCTAACCTGACGTAACCCGCACGGCGGTTTACTCGTCCATATATCGGCGAATATTTCAGCCTCAAACCCAGTATTAATCCTAGTCGCGTATAAAATTACTGTTTCAGACTTACGTCCACGTTGATGGTGGCTATCGGGAACACCCTCGTGTGCGGCAACTCTTTGGGCACGTAACGGAAAAACTCCTGCCGGCCTTTGTACCACTTGACCGTGTACAGGGCTTCCTCCTCCAGATCGTAATCACACCGCATGATGGCTGTGGTGCCTTCTTTGATGGCCAGCGGGACTTCGATGAACACGTCTTTCAGACACGTCGCCAGACCTGTAATTATTTACAGGTTTGTAATGCAAGACGAAAATTATACGCGTTTGTGTACGTTTTATTTGGCCGCACATGACGTAAAGAATGTGATCAGCTCTGTGTATTCCAAGGGTCGCTTTAAAGGCGCAGTGGAATGCGGACGAGCCACAAATGAGGCGCCTAGGCCTCAGTCGAATTTAAAATGAGGCGTACTAAAAACGAAACTTGCGGAAGTAACTCGGAACAGAACATTGGACTATGTAGTATATTATTGTGTATTAGAAAACAATATAATTATTTAAAGAAAATAATAATAACCATTTGGTCAATTTGTAAATTAACGCATTTTGTCATCTGAACCTAAAAAAAAATTTTAAATTTATGACAAAAGTGGTGTTTTAGTGTTAAATCGTTCCTATAATTATAGTCATATTATGTTTTCAAATATGTATTCTAAAAGTATTCGAATAGTTGTACAAGTATTTGAATACATATATATATATATATATTCTTGACAAATAAAAGACAGAAAAAAAAAATGATAAAAAACACATTTTTCATGACCAACATTTTCAGGGTTGCGTATAGGCACTTTGAATGCAATTATTGAATAAATATAAATTGATTGTCTCAAAAATTTTTAAATCAAATACAGTTAATTTGTTTGGCTATTTGACTTTAAATATTTCATACATTTTATACGATTATACAATTTTATTTAGCAACAATACGATATAATTAATAGAGTCCTGGCACTAACGAATTAAAAGGTTAAAAGTTAATTTTAACATTTGATTTACTTTTTATGTACTTAACTTATTTTCTTTTTTACTTTTATTTCTAATAACCCTTTTTTTTTTTATTATTTAGTTAATAAAACAGTTGACGTTTAATCAATTTACTATCAATATTATTCAATGTTAACTTAACTCACCTGAGTTTATATTATTCATTAACTTGACCAGTAGTCTTGATTAATTACCTTGTTGATTAGGTTATAGGTGCAATTTTTGCTTATTATTTTACAAATATTATAACCGCGTGCAATATCGTCTAACCAGGACGTACTAATTTTTTTTTATTATTTACTATTCTATTTTGCTAGTCGAATACTATTGAAATGCTATAGGGGTGGCCTGTAGATGTAAAAAAATAATTCATGCCTAGCATGGCCAACATTGGAAAAACGAAAACAATCACACAGTAATGGTTTTTCTGTTATTGGCGATGTGGTTTTTATGTCGTAATTCAGTTAAAAATAATCGCCGAAACTAAATCACTTATCGACTGTTTACTATTTTCCTCTCGTATATTGGCATTTTTTTAGACATATTACAATTTTTAGGTTACTTATAAATAGATTTTTTAAATTGACTAGATATTTTAGTTGTTGTTGGATTAATGTGAACACAATTTTTGATATCTCAAGAATGCTCAAAAGCACATGTTTTACTTACTTTACTTAAGTACACAAATATCGAAAATCTGCAAAAAATATATATATATATTTTTTTTTATATATATGACTTCTTTGTAAAGTTCGGATTTTGACGAAAATCGTAAACATCACTGTATTTAGTTTGGTTATTTTCTTTATGTGTTATAATTTAGCGAAAAATATAATTGTAAAACACTGAATCATTCACCGAATAACTATATTTGTAGACTGATGTAAACATTCGTTTGAAATACGAACAATTGTAATTCATTTTTTTTTAGTTACGAATTTTTTATAATTTTCAATTTTTGTAATTTATTGAAACACTCGTATGTTTACCGCCGAGAGTTATCGCCCAGTGTTGATTTTCGATTGCAACTTATTATCGTTGCGAACGTATTTAACACGACTGTACATATTAAACCTTACCGGATCGTCGTCACCTTCTACAGTGGCCTACCCACGGTGCGAAGAATGCTTTACTTTTTTATATATATATATATATTTATATATAGTCGTCGAAAACCGCATTATTGTAATATTAATAAACCACCCATTTAGTACGTTGACGTCAAGACAAAACTATGCATTAAAATAATATAATCACTGTACGCGTCCCCTGGCATCCTTTGTCGCGTTCACTGGAAACACGGATATGATTGCAGATCATCGTGAGACCTGCGAATTCCGCCAAGCCTTTTTAACCCTCCGGTGCAGTTACTTTTTAACTAGACGAAAACGCACCGATATACCGATACATTGTTGTCTAGTGTTGAAAGGTTTTTGTTAACGGAAAACTCGAGCATAGGATTTTATCGATATTATTATTATAACCATTTGCAGTATTACCTTACATTATTCAATAATCCAGCATGCGCGAGAACGACAATTTCCTGTGCACAACGGCATAGGCATATTAAGGTTAATTTTTTATATACAGGGTCGTAGAGGGAGGGGGGGGCACTGAAACAGCCGATTTTCAAAGGTTTTTATACATAAAAAAAAAACGAATAAAAATTAATTATCAATTTATTTTAATGAAGTACACGAATTGCCATTTATTTTTTTTTTTTTAAATTATTTCCTCGAGATGACGGCCGTCTCTTCTCGAGCACTCTTCTAGTCTACTTCATATATTTTCCACTGCACAGTGTATCACTTTCAAAGGTGTATTGGCGATTGCTTCATATCATTTTGAGAGCCTATACTAAATGTACCTTGATCACTACCTTTATTTGTGTACTTTGTGCAGGAGGATTACCGATTAAGCGTTACGCTTTATTTTGTATTACCTTTGGTTTCCGTGGTAAATCTACAAATGTTTTTTTTTTTTTTTTTTTTTTTTTTTTATAATACGGCGCTTCAAATTTCCGACTTTTCCGATGGATTTTCCAATCGTTTTCTTTCGTACAAACTTTGTCCTGACAATTACGAACACATCAAAAAAAAAAAAAAAAGGTCATTTCTCAAGTGTTAATCATGCGGCAATTAATTTTAATTTATATATATTTAACATCACATTTATTATTATCTATGTAAAATGTTCTATATTTTCACCTTCTCATATGTTCACAATCTATTTTTTCGTGCATATATATTTTTATCTCTAACTATGCAATCCCGGTGATGATTTTCAAAATTCCATTTAAGTGGATCTTTCCGGTTAATTAGTTTGATTTTTTTTTTTTTTATGAAAATGATTTCATCAACGACGGTACTGCAATGATCAAATAGGAGTTCCCTACATCGATTTGATTTGTTGCCATATGATCTTAAGCATATCGAACTAGTTGCCAACACATTTCTTATCAGTGATCGTTCTCATTTCTGATTTCGGTTTTATTCACGGACGTGGTTGTAACGACAATACAAAATGTTACTATTGAAAAGATTTTAATATTGTTCAAATACATTCTTCCCTCGAAATCTAAAATAATATTAGATGTATTATTTTTCGCTATTGTTATGCTATCAGCTGATGGTAATTTTTTAAATCGAAACCGGTCGTATTTACATATAATTGATATATTACTCTTGGCATCATTTTTTTTATCATTATTTTTCTACGTTGTTTTATTTTATTCGTAATGCATATATTTTTATATTTATTTGTTTTTTATTTTATTGAGTATGTATTAATCTCTGTAACAATTTTTGGTTTTGCTTTTTTTTTTTCATATTACTATGCCCTGGGTACCTGCAGATGTTACACTGGAGCACAGGCTGCAGGAAGTCGCTAATACTTTTGTTCGCCTCGAACCCTCCCCCGGGGAGAGTGTCGAAAATTCACGAACGTGATAATATGTAAAATCGACAAGAATTTTGGCGATTCGCCCGCGTGTGTACCGCTGAAGTTTGCCGATTGACTAGGTTGCCAATTTGAGTGGAGAACCGTACCGTCCGCTATGAGACCCGCAGTATTTTTTATTCGTGTTTCTAAAGCCAATATCGATGTTTTGAAAGTGTTGTTTATCACAGGGTGATTTTATTAGAACTGCGCAACACGAAGCGTGTTTTTCGCGTTATTACTGTTCGCTGGATTTTTATTTATTTATTTATTATTTTTTTAATGATTCCGAACAGTGTAGCAACAATAATTGTCAGAATTTCAATTTCAACCGATGCGTTTATTATTCACCTTGTTCCAATCTCTTCCAAAGTCATTGGAAAGTATTAAAAAATGTCTTTTTGATATTTCTATTAAGAGGTTATATGTGTAAATATAAGGGTAAATATAAAAATATGAGGAAACAATTGTCATGTTTTTTTTCCATTTTCACGAAAAACTAGGTTTTATCCGACCATGATGCCATCTCATGATGAGGTTATAATCTCGTTACAAATAAAATATTTCGAATTATTGAAACATTTTACACACGAATACTTAAATTTAAGTATATAACAAAAAAAAAAAATTAAATTATCTAACAAAAATTGAGGAATTAATTTGTAATATTGTGAAAAATACTACTAACGTCAAATTATCAAATGGAAATATGGTGCTTAAACGTAAATTGTGTTATCGCTAAAACAGTGTTATCAATGGAAAGAAAACCACATTTGTCATCGGAACTGTTGCCATGCGGAATCGTTGGACTGTTCGTAAAGATAGTAGCCGCTGAGATATACTTGGTCTAAAAAAGGGTGTGGGGAGTACTATTAATATGAAGGGTGCATTATTGAATTATTTTTACTAGTAAAGACACCTGCGTACGATCCAAAAAACCGGAAAAATGGTATCAGAGTTTAGGCAGTGCGTGCGGAATCTACGATCGTCTGCCTCGCAACAAGTGTCCACGACCGATCGGCCACCCGACGGCAGTGTCCGGTCAAAGATGCTCGTTTATTCTCTTAAAGTTCAGAAAACTACAAGGAATTTTAATAAATAAATTTAAAAATAATTTGGGCCTTGCAGGAGGCCCAGATCCCCATAGTGTGGATTAATATTGATTATGCATACCATTCACACGGTAAGGACTTGATTTGACGGGGGCTTGGCTGAGTTTTGAGGAGGGGGTCTAAGGTAATCCTCCCTGCTCATTTATGCCAACTATTGTGGATGTACCTTAATTCTGACTATCGAATCGCCTTCGATTTAACGGCCGCCTGAGCACAATTCAACGAACTGATCTAGTAGAAAATTTAAATTCCCGAACGTAAACATTTACAAAATATATTATTATTTAAATTTATCAAACAAATTAATTTGTAATATTTCTATTTTGCGCTCAAAATTCAAGTTTTCGGAAACCTTGCTGTTCTCACATTTCCTACGCTACAATCCCTTTTAAAATCGGGTCTGCCTTCAAACGTTATTTGTTAAACCTCAGAGCCCGGAATGCCAGCATACGTATTCGTTCCCTAGAAGAAATAGTTAGGTAAATAGGTATTTACAATAATTTCGTAAAGTTCAGTACATATATTATAAAATTGATGGTAGCCGCCACTGTTCCTGATTATGTATAAAATATCGATCACATTTTTGCCGATTTAATTAAATTTCAGTTCGAAATTCAAAATATTAAAAACGCTTTAACACAATAAAACATTCGACGTTCTATCGTAGGTATTTCATAAAAAAAAAAAAAAAAAATAATTTAAAACGCTCGTTTGACATTTCGGCCATAGGTGCATTGGTGGAGTGGAAATAAAATTCTATCCTAGTTTATCTAGGCCACTCAAACATTTTTTCCGCAAAAAAATACCGGAAAAATTATCCTTGCTGCTCTCGATTTATAATATTTTTTAAACAATAAAAAATGTTTTAAATAGTTATTTATTCCTAGTAATTTATACGAAATTATTATTAAGTTAAATTTATTTCAGTACTAAAAATTATTTAAAGCAATACACTATTGATAAATATAATTAGTTTTTAAATAAAATACTGTATAATGTTCACAATAACTCTTTTATTTTTTTTAAGTTAATTTTGTTACACAATCAGTTGTTAGTCGAAACTTTATGGAAATTATAAAGATAAATCAATCAACAGCGAACCGTGATTATTCGAAAACCGTTAACCAGGCCATCCGGAAAATTCCCATTTTCAGAACCGCCGCTCTGCTCGTGCACATAATCGATAATAAACGCGCAGATTTATATATAATTGTGAAAATTAAAACGTGATATTATTTAGTACAACACTATAATTATCGACCAACGTATGGTTTATACGTTTTCAGAATTTCGTCAAATACGAATCGATCCGCATAGTGACCGGAGGTTAGGTGTATTTTACAAGTCGAAAGTTTAAACTCGATGAACGTGTAATTCGAATTATAGTGGTATTTCGTAATAAAAACGACGATATAAACCGTATTTCGCGCGAGCACTTTTAACGCCCGAGTCATTCTAATGAACGTGGAAAAAAAAAAAAAAAAGAGAACAACCGCGCACGGTAAAATGAATAGTCAATCCGATTGGATTTCGGCAACCAAACGCCCACCACCTGGCCCGGGGTCTCGTTACGTTTCCGAAAAATAAAATACGCATCTCGGGCGTGTGTTTATATATTTATATCCCGTATACGTTCGTATTTTTCGTATATACGGGTATAAAATATAGGAAACTTAGTTTCGAGTACAGAACAGAAAAGAAAATAGAATAAAAAAAAAAAAACAAAAAAACAAAATAAAACAAAATTTTTTTATTCGACGACGCACATTTGGCGGGTCACGTCCGTCGTCCGACCCGGCCGGCAAGAGTTTTTAAGCTGTACTATAATATAATAATATGTGGAATATTGCGCGCGCGGTAGAGTCATTTTCACACGTCTCCCGACAAATGGCAAAAAATATATAATACATGTAAATATATGTGTGGGTTTTTTTGTTTTTTTTCTGTGCACACATCGAACCCCTTGCCATATCGATTATACGTAAAATAATATCGCACTATACTCGTGGCGGCGGCGTATCGTATTTTCGTTCAATGCAACAACGATCGAAAGATTAGTGTAATGTGCAAAGCGCCGCCGTTTCGAATTTCTCGGTTACAAACGATAAACATGATAAATATTATATAAAAATCAAAGAAAAAAAACATTATTAATCTTGTTCATTTGCATTTTATAAACAATAGTAAATCGTCCGGGCTACAGGTTAGAAACAATTAATAGTAACTACATAGCGTTTCACTGTTTTATTACAAAACGGTTTTACTCTTAAGATGATGTAATCTACTATTAAAAGTATTTAATAATCGTGGACCATAACAATTTAAATATAAACGAGGTATATTTTTTTTTCTGTATTCAATCTTATCCAGATAAATATAAATAAATAATCGATAACCGTATTGTCCAGGATAAAAAATTAAATCATCTAGCGAAATGGTTTTTTTTTTTTTTTTTTTTTTTTAATTGTGATTAATGTATTTATCAGAAATAATAGGTAAAATATTTCATTTAAATTATATACTGTTTATAAATTAATTATCAGGTTACATCAATCACCCCGCCTTTTTGAAGTCTAGATGTATACCATATCTGGTACACTTTCAGCACTTAGTATTACGATGAGAAATTTAAACAAATTATATTTTTATTTTATCAATATAAAAAATTGCCGATTATTTATCATTACGTGGATAATTTTATTATTCCAGCATTTGTTTCTTAGAGGTTTTAGGTTCTTAGAGGACCCTAGACATTTTAAAATTTATCTCCAATCCACACCGTTAGCACCAAGCAGTTAAGTATGAATAGGTAACTCACATGTTTTTATCGAATTTTTAAAAAAAAAAAAAAAATAAATAAATAAATATATAACATCTGGTCTATGCGAGTTTTGTCTGGTGAAGTATCGTCGCGTAAAATTATGCCTGCTAAAAAACATTTGATTTATTTACAAATAATATATATATAGGTATAAAAAGTTTATAAAACACATCGGTTCTCCGAGTACCATATATGTTGACGGTGCTACTTCCTGAATTACTACTTTTTAAACTTTTAATCAATTGATGTTGTGATATACAAATGTAATACAATTCAACTTGCTCGAAATGAGTAACAAAGATTATAAAACAGACAGATAATGTATCTTTTAATAGAAATGACTCTACGCTCAGGAATCGTGGCCATATTGAAACTTATTCAGAACTACTATTTAAGAAAACTTCTACGGTGTTCTCTGTTTCATCATCAGTGTAAAATGTCTAGAAATTATACGCGAAGTTTTAATTATACTCCATAGACATAGTTTATCTTACTCGATTGTCAAGGAACGGTTACCCCGATTGAAACTATTCAGCACACGCTGCATAGAAATTTTGCACACGTCTATGAGTTCAAGATAATTGTTCCAAAAGCTCATAAAAAAAAATACGTACGTAGTAAATTATGGGTTTTGTTTTCATTTGTGTTTTCAAGTGCAAAATAGGTTACAAAATATTTATTGTATTTGGAAAAAAAAATTACTTCTTAGGCGATCGTTTATGATTACTCACGAGGGAAGGTATTCATCATTCGTATTTTAATACAAATACCAATTGTAGTTTTAAAGTTTGTATTTTCATAAAAAAAAAAAAATAATAACCATTTAAGACGACCAGAGTGAGTATAAAAAAAAAAAAAAAACTGTTTGGTCCGGTGATTTATATATTTTTCCAAATACACATTTTGTATATCCGCGCCTAATTTATTATTGTAAATTCTTGCTTATAAAACCATAATATTAATTTTGAAACGGGTAATTTATTCGCGGGGGATATTTATTGATTTAATTATTTTCGACCCGCCGTTTTCGTATGATATATAGTGTTAAATTTCGAAATTATTAACTTTATAATACCGACACCGTATCCGCCGCAAACACCAATTTCTTTCAAAGTCGTTGGCCTCCGTGCAAATGAACAGCCGCTCGAATTGCCGAACTCGTGGGCAATGCCCCCCCCCCCCGGCCCATATATTAACGGCGGGGTGCGGTATTAAAAAGTTCGGCCGGCAAGAGTTCTTTTATGAAAAATGATAAAAACCGACGGCGGGCGGTTGAACGCTGACACTAAAAAGTCTCTTCAAACGGCAATTCGGCTGATGGTAAGTTGACAATTTCTTAATTAGCCTCCGACGGATGATTTACGACACCGGGGTTTTGAATTTATGTAGTACACGCGCACACAGACGGTATATGTATAAATTTAACAAAATGTTGCAAACAATTCCCTTCAAGATGTTTTCCACTTTTTAAACATCCATTTTGGTAAGCGAGTAATAATAATAATAATAATAAAAAAAAAAAACAAAAAAAAACCTAAAACTTTAATAGACGGTTCAAAGTATTATACTACAGTGTATAATAATGTATTACACAACACAAATACTATGTACCGTAAACGGACTCTTAAAAAGTGATTAAATTTATGAAATAATCTTTACGAAATGTGTGTAACAGTGTCCTATGTTCATAATATCTCTTCCGTACGGTTAATGTAACGATATTTGGATTATGAATTTATTTTCAAAACCGATATGTTTATCATACAGTATACACGGAGTAATGCGCGATAGAAAAAAAAAAAAAAAAAAAAAAAATCGTTGTACAAACAGGCAGTTTATTTGTGTGAAATGACTGTTGTGACTGCATACGTTCCGTTTACATAATACGGTTAGGTATTTCCGCGATGTTGCGAATTATTATAATTATTACGTATTGCCATTATTATAAAAAAAAATTACAATATCTATTATTTGTATTTTTTTTACCTATTGTTATTATGATTGCATTTTTTTTATTATTATTACTATTTCGTTTACGTAACACTATGATTGTTATAAACTATTCATTGTCTTATTGTGACCTAGGCAATACAGATATTATCAGTGATGCGCACAAATAACTAAAAATTCATCTAGATAAAGATAAAAAAAAAAAAATTAAAAAAATGAATTAACATATAACATAGATAAAACACTAATCGTTTGGATAACAAAAAAAAAAAAAGATTTTTTTTTACAATTTATTTTTATTTCAAAAATAATAGCTTTTTCCTAGTATCTGAAGTTTAAAGATTGGGTTTACAATTTACAGATTATACCTACCGAATATCATTGAATTAAATATAGTTCAATTCGTTTAATTTATTATTATTATTTTTTTTTTTTTTTAATAGCTAATATTAATATCCTGCGAAAATTTCAATTTTCTACGATTATTTTTAACCGAATTACAAAAAAAAAATAAATAGTAAATAGAAAATAACGAAACCGTTAATACTGTAAATTTATTACGTTATTTTCTATTATTTTCCTAACTATTAAGAAAACTACGACGGAAATCAAAAAAAAAAAATGACCACCCCAAAAGTTGATGATCGAAGCAGAGACGTGGTAAGGGCTTAGCATAACTGGCTCAGGCCAAGAGATTATCGCAGAAAAGGTCGTAAAATTCAGAGTTTCTACACAAGTGAAATACACAATTCTAACAGTAGTAGGGTATAAGAGCGGAATTCTGGTGGGAAAGTTGATTAGAGTTACAATAAAGCGCACGTCCTCGTCCTGCTCGGGAATCGATAAACGCGATGTTCAATATTCTGAAACATTAATTAGATTCGAGCTGAACAAAAGTGAAATAGTTCGACGACGGTATTAATACTTTTCAAATTTTTGATCCACTCGTCCTATATGTTTACGCGGACAATCGAATTTATTCGTTGGGCAAATGTTTTTTTTTTTCTTTGTTTTTATATCTACAGACACTAGACACTGTGGTTATAAATGATTTCGATTACACAGTAAAGCATCCGTATTTTTTTTTCTCTCACCAAATATCACACTTAATTCTCAACATTGTTTAGCTGCTACTGTATTTATGCGATAACCCGTGTAACGGCCGGGGGTTTAAATCGAAACCGTATAGTACAGGAATTAAATACCGAAAACGTAAACCGTAAAAACCGATTTTCGTAAATTCATTTGTACGCGAATGCCGGGCAAGTACATAAAAAAAAAAAAAAAAAAAAAAAAAAAAACGAGTAAATCATCGACTTTCAATTAATCTAACGCGTACCTATAATCGAAATACACTCTGAGTTATGCGCATTGCCGTGACGGAGGGGTTTTCCTCTTTTTTTTATTTTCTTTTTTTTTTTTTTTTTTATCGCTGTCGTCAAAGTTTATACTGTGCTGTATAGGTATATTTTATAATAGTGAACAACTTTAATCGAGATCCAATTAAAATACTCTACAAAGTATTTCATGACGCCGCCACGCTTCACGGTTCGAAGTTTACAAAACGTACGTACATAATTTTCTACTTGCATTCTTAGCGGTCAACTGCAGCGCACGGCGCGTAATCGAGCGCGGGACATTATATGCAAATTTTTAACGAATATACCTACGGACTACCGTATAACGCTGCTGAGGTAACCTAACGTCAATATTTTCTATAGTATATAAAACATAACACTAAGGGGACTCCACTCTGAAATATTCAATTACGAATTTATGTAAATTTAAAATTGTCCTAATCCCGAGCATTTTCTGTTGTCGTATCGTGCGATTCGAACTAAAACGCGGTCACGTAAAACAGAAAACGGTACTCCTATCGAGAGGTTCTAGAACTTTCGTGTTCATTATCATCGTATTGATTTTAAATTTTTTTTTTGAACGGACAGTAAATTTTAGATGCTCGAAAATTTGACACGAGGTTCTATGTAATTTGTACTTAATTTGTGAGACGTTTCTCGCTAATCAACTGCATATTGTTATATACAGGGTGCGGTAGAGCCGACTGACGAGTTTTGATTGACTATAAATAACGAACAGTGAAACTTAGAGAAGAGGTTTTCATTTTAATTTAAATCAGTATTCAATCCCATTTTTAAAAATTATTTTTTGAAAATTATATCCCCAAGATGGCGGCCGTCAGCATTGATACACTGTTGTAGACGATCTCTGAAGCTCTCATATGATTTTCGGCGCATTTCGACTGGTATGGCCTGTCTGGAAACCTTATCCTTAAAGTAACTCCAGAGGAAAAAATCACACATGCTTAAATCTGGGAACCGTGAGGCTGGCCAGCCTATGTCTGCTCTCAGAGAGACTAACCGCCCAGGGAACATTTGTCGCGAGTCAGCAAGTGAAATTCTAGCTGCGTGCGCTGTAGCTCCGTCTTGCTGAAACCATACATCTCTCAAATCATGTTCTTCAGCCATTTCCTCCAACCAATGCTACAGATAAGTTTCCGACATCACAACATAACGAGCGGACGTGACAGTGACGGTCCTGTTCTCCAAATGCACATTTTCGGGGGTTCTGGGTGCCGTTCTGGGTGCTCCGTGTCCAAGTCTACTTAGGGTACGTGCAGTTTCTTCCAAATGCCGTATCCACAATTTGATAGTGTTAGCAGAAGAAGCGGATTCAGCACGTGGAATGCCGCCGAAGTGTATACGAAAAACCCTTTGTGGAGCGATCGCCGAACGATTATTTTCGTGATACGCACGCGCGACGAAACCACGATGTACACCTGTCCAGACCACGATTACGGAGAAAAACGGCATTACCGTACAATTCAAAATACACCACTCATTAAGGCCTGCTCTTATCTTATCACAGGCTAATGACCTCATTAAACTCGTCAGTCGGCTCTGCCGCACCCTGTATTTGTATCGGTGTATCTTGATTTTTTTGAGCATTGATTTTTTTCATATTTTCGCTATTTCATACCATACCATCCTGCGGCCAGCCTTGAGCTCCGTGACAATGGCGATATTCAGGAAAAATTCAGTTTTTCTCAACATTATGTAAAAATTATTCTTGACAAACCCATCGAAAATGTTTTGAACCACTTTTATTTACGCAAGTCCAACAAAAAACTATATTAATCATTTAGTATGCAAAGAACTAAAATATTTTTTTTTCAAAAACTATCCATATTTACGCAATTCAATATTAAATTTTTTATTTAATTATTTGTTCGTGCATAAAACGTGTTGAAAAAAATGTTACACGAGTACCTTACTAAATAGCGTAAATAAACATTTTACATGGAACTAATTAAGTGTCTTGGGTTTTTTTTAATTTTTTTTTTTTTTAAGTCGTGCGTAACGTAGTTAGATTTTTTTATAAGCGTCTGAATTGCGAATTTTGATGAAAATCATAAAAAATACGGCAATTTGCACACTATATCTTCTGGTTTATATGGATGACACTTTGTCGCCACTAAAAAAAAAAATGTTCAGAAAATCGCCACGAAATACCACGAACAGTCGTAATTTATTTTCAATTTTAATTTATCAAAACATTTTTGATCGATCTTCGCCCAGTATCGTTTTTCGTTCGCAATAATTTATCATTGCGTACAGATATCAATTAAATTCTCCTCTATATGCCTTGTTTTTTTTTTTTTTTTTGTCAATCCGCTCGCGGTCCGTCTACTGTTTCAAATTCTAACATTATTCCATCAACCGTTATGATATTTAATGTTTCGTATTATCGCGTCTTAAGAATCCTTTTCGATACGACGATAATATTTTAAAGATAATATCGACGACCGAGACGTTTTAAAAAAAATAATAACCAGAAAAATAATTGCCACGATTTAAAACACTAGTCCCTGGATACGGTACAGGATAGTTACATATATATATATATTATGATGAGCGAGGAAATGTAAGTTTTGATTTATAACACCAGTGTAGGCTGTAGATGATAGATTGTTCGGTGCATTATGCAGTGGCTTATCCAGTAAAACCTCGAAGGGAATGGTTTTTATAGATTTTGAAAATACGAAGAGCTCACAGCTATCTATTGAGTTCTTGTCGAGAGGCCATTTTGCAGATAATAAATTTCCGAAACGGTAAAAAATCGGGGGTTTTTTTTTTTTCTTCGATAAAGGTCCGATATAATAAGTCGTAAAAATTTGATTTATTTATTACATATTACGAAACATAATATTCGAGTTGGGGTGGGTTTTTTTTTTTTCAAATTTAAATAACTATATTTTTTCGGGTCAATTAGTCATATCAAAAAAAAAAAAAAATGTTTAACCATTTGAAATATTTTCTGATTATATTTACTACAATATTATTGTTTTAGTCATTTCATGTGGGTTACCTACACCGCATTACGGATATAGAGCAGGGGGATGGAGATTCGGATATGGGCGTATTATCCGTATCTTGTGTGTTTCCGACACGGACACACTATCAGTGGCCGGTTATGTTTCGATTTAAAATATTGTATAATATATGAATATAATGGGAAATCGAATGTGTTTACCGTATTTTTTTTTTTTTTAACGTTTACGTAATTCGTAATACACACAACATGTTGAACGGTGGATTAAAACGCGGTTATTTGTCTTCGCGGCGCGGCCCTCTAAACCTCGTTCCCGACTTCCAGGCCGGGCCTCTATAGTTTCGTCAACAAACTCTTATCGTCTCTGTATGTGATTTTTTTTTTTTTTTGGAAAAATATTTCTAAAATATTCACCGCCCTCCCCACGACCACGAATTATGACCGCATTACGCGACATACAATATTTGCATTCCGTATTCCTAATTGTTCAAAAAAAAAAACCACGAGAGGATATTGGGCGAACATTGTTGGCCACCACTTGCCCGTCGTTATATTGCAGTGTTAGCATCAATATTAAACGGGTAAAAAACTATATATATATATATATATATATATATATATATATATAAAAAAAATCAATAATGAATATTATTGATGGGTTACCTACCGGGTCCGCGGGCCAATTCGGGAAATTGTTACGGGGACTATATTATATTAACGATAACTTAATTCCGGAGATTAGACTAAATGTTTGTAAGTATTCGTTTCCAATGATAATACCCCTGATACCTGTTTTTTTTTTTCTTCTTTTTTTTTTTTTGTCGTTAATCTCGTAGTTTCGATCGTGATCGAGATGGATGTGTGTGGGGGGGGGGAGGTGAAATTATTTATCGGCCAATTACGCCCAATACTTATGCACATTACTTAAAATGTCACTATACACGCTTTACACGCCAAACTTTGTTTTTTACAAATACGAATAAAATATCTGGCGGTGCGAAATGTCCGGTATATTAAAATATCTACACATGTCGTGACGCGAAATTATGCGTAAAATCAACGCCGAGACGCGGATATGTGAAAGATAAACATGTTCATTGCTCCAAAATCGTCCGGATTAATGAAAATATACATTTTTTTAATATTTTTAATTGTTGATTGTCAAGAACGGGGAAATCATGAAACAGGGAAATACTCGATAGCGTCCAATGAAAATAGGTCTAAAACCGTTAACCGAGTTATAATGAACAGAAATAAAAATCAAAAAAAAAATCGAAAACGTTGAAACCATTGTTGCCATACATTTTTTTAAAAAATTTACAGCGGAAATTAAAAAAAAAAAAAAAATCACCTTTCCAATGTACCCACTAGATTCAAACCGATTTCGGGAATGAAAATCGGAGCAAGGTTTCTGGTAGAAAAGTGGTTCACAGACGGGCGGGGAAGATTACACACATTACAGTAAAACCAATACATTCCTCGCCTCGTACTGAAATAGAATAAATACGAAAAAAAATAACTTAACATGTTCTATTTATACGGACGATTTCGAATTTAAAAATCGTAACTAGTAGGACAACAAAGTTGTCAAAAAATAAACGCGATTTTATGTATACGATATATAATAAGAAGAGTATGATAAATTTATGTTTGAAAAATAATTCTTTTAATTTTTTTTTTTTGTCCGTTTTATTCTCATGGCGATCACGGTATACCACGGATCAAAATTAAACGTATGTATTTTGTCTAAATGCAAACGAAGTGCTTTTTACAATTTTAAAAATTTACAACCGTATATGCGCGTTTTGTATGTTATTTGACGTAGTTCGTCGAAAACGTGTAATAATGTAAAGTACGTGAATTATACGCACATTAACTTTACACCGCGACCGTTAGTTGATAATTTAGGACTGTTCGGGTTCCCGGGGAACTTGTATATACCCGTCGGGAAAATTTTTATTACCGAAAGTCCGGATTTTATTACTAATATAACCGACATTTTCGGCGATAGGGGTAAATCTTTCCCCGTACGTGTGATAAGGAAAAAAAAAAAAAACGTAGAACATTGGTTTTGACCGCGGTAATTTATTATCTATGGTTTGGACACTTAATAATAAATATCGAGGTCAGTGTGGTTTTCAAATGTGGTTTTACCAAAAAAAAAAAAAAAAACTCTGACCATTTTAACTATGATCTACGATAGAACTTATTGTGTTGGGCGAAGCACTTCGATAAACATGCGTATAGTTTAAATCCCTCACCCCCCATAAGAAAATTGAAAGCACATCATCACTGGTCGAGGTTATAGGGTTATAGAGTTTAGTGTTAACATTATTATAATCCGCCGAAAACCAATTTGGTTTATAAAATATTTAAACCGAATCGTTTTACACATGAAAAACAATAAAACAAAAAAATTGACAAACGATGTAAATTTGGTTGTTTAGGAAATACTTTGAATTTCCAATAGGCACTGAAGAAAAATTATTATGAACATAACGTATACACGGAATAAATAATAATATAATATACCGGTTGTTTTCTGTTCATGTTCAAGACGTTTGTTACGAGCTATTCATTTTTATAGTACCTAACGAAAATAAAATAAAACGCACTCACAATTGATAATTATCAACTTCATAAAACTAATATTATTTTACTCAAAAGTCAAAACGTAATGGTGTTATCTATTCCTATTTACATTTTAATACATTATACAGAGATAGTTACACAAATACACGACAGTAAAATACACGTCTAGTGTATGTATAAGCACATATAAGTTCGTAAATAATAGTTAAATCTATTACGGAATGTAATTACGTTAAATTTTAAAATTTTTTCGTAAATAATTCATTTTCATAAAATTGACATTATTTTAGATTCTCACCCGGCTATCCGAATCACCGATTATTCGAATTCCGACTGTATCTCGACTCCCCCGGTCAAATATAACAAAAACTGTCCGGTGGACAGTAAAATAACATTCCCGACGTTTTTAGTTTGTAATACATACATCAATAGTATTGCGCAGTTGAGTTTGTTTTGTGTTGCATTGTTTGACTGAAACTGCAGGTCGTTTTTTAAACGATATAAAATAATCCATACACTAACGTTACGTACCGTTCGGTATAGGCGAGCAGGAGTCGAGCCAATTAAAATAATTGAATGGATTAAATTCAATAAACAAAACAAAAAAAAAAAAAAAAAAACCTCGGTTTAAAGTCTGAATTATACAATAATCATTAAAACTACACTCGGTTAATGCAATGTTAGGATTTTTCTTTATTCTAGCAAAAATTCACGTTGTAAATATTCTTATCGTTATTAGTCAGGAATAAGATATGTATGCTCTAAAAAAAAAAAAAAAATTATGAAGACCCGTGTTGAATGTTTTTCCTAGTTTCAAGTGAAAATTATCGAATATTTCAATTATACCTCTCTTATTTAATTGAATTTAAAATGTAAAATTACAATTGGTATTTGTAATGAATTATTTTTCTACCTTCACTCGAAATTCTAAAATTGTTCAATAATATTTTATCATAAGTTTTAAATTTTAAAATATATTCTATTCATTTATTCCTCAAAACAAATGGTTGGTAACTCGGTCGAAGCCGTTTGAAACCGCTAGTGTTATATATAAAAAAAAAAAAAAAGTATGCATTTAAAATATTTTACATTTTAAAAATAAACCACAAGGTAAAACGTATTAATTTATAAATAACATAACAACGCGCCATTCAACAAGTAAATAAACTTTTACGTCCCACTCCGATTAAAAGATACTATTTAATTGTTGGCGATATTTTACAAAAAAAAAACTCAATAATCTGACATACAATTTTCGAAATGTTAAAATATTTAGTAATCTTTAAAATCTCGTTAATATACAAATGTACGCAAAATAAAAATCGCATATTTTTTAATCTCTAGTAGTGCGATTTCTATCACACTTACCTTTTAGACTCGCCAAAAAAAAAAAAAGTATGCGAAATGCTACGACATCCTAACACTAAGTATAAGAACATGCTTTGCATTTCTACTCGATCGTTCGTCTTCGACCAGAGAGTAATTCGACTGGAGAATTTCATGGAAATTGACCGTATAACATGTTGAAAACTAAACAAAAATGTGCGAGTTCATTGAGTCGAGCATAAAAATAATCAGTTTATAAAGAAAATCATCAATATTTTACGTCGAATTTAACATTTTATATATATATATATATGTCATATTTGTACGGTCGCCGGTCGCGTGCGATATCAGTAAAATCGGTAAATCGTCCGTTTTATCACTGCCGACATTTAATGTTATTACGATACAAAAAACGTAAAAAAAAAAAAAAAGCTCGATTAGTCGTTTAGACGATTGCCCAAACACCGTGATGACGAGACTGCGTGTCTTTACTATTCCAGTGATAAAATCGGACAGTCGAACAAATTTCAAATCTTATCTAATATAAAGTCACCTTACCGTGGCACGATTCTGGCCTGTATTGTACCTTTTTTTTTCTTTCTTTTTTTCTTTTTTATTACTACTATTATCATCCCTTAACATTTACCTCTACCTTGTTGACCCGCGATTTTCGGCGCAATTGTCCGTGCAATGTCCGAACCCAAAGGTTCGGTCGACGAATTCCGACAGTTCGTATCGATGTGTACGGACCGACGAAGACGATGGCGATTAATCGTACATTTGTACGCAACGATAGATCATTGCAAACAAAAAACGACTCTGAGCGGACGAGTATTATTCGCGAATTTTTCCTGTAGCCGAGGTAACCAAGAAATCAACACCGATAAAGCCGATGTAACAACAACAACAATAATTATTGTTGTGGGATTTTTTAGTCTTATAGATAAACCGTTTGGTACGGAAATTACTTAGACAATATTTTTTACAAACAGTGTACCGCCGGTCGATAAATCCGCATCATTCCGGATACCATGTTAACAAATTCGGAGTTTAAATTTGAAAAAAAAAAACAAAAATAGTAATAATAATACCCGTGAGCCACGACTTGAGCTTCGTCACTAGCATACAATTGCTCCTCGCTCATATTGAAATGTGAACATTATCTTTGTAAAACAAAAAAAAAAAAATCAATTACAACTACACACAATTCAATAAAATTTTCGAATATTGAAACCCCCCTAAGGTTATTAACAGCGTCCGAAATTAGCGTGCACACTAAATCGGATATAAGAGTACAACGCAATAGTAATTTTATTTTCATGGTGAATTCGACAAAAACACGCGATCCAACTCGGTAATAGGAATTTATGACATTCGGATGTACGTAGGTATCGCATTGTCGAATAGAGCAATTTAATCAACGGCATAAATGTGTTGGTGGTTACAAGGTGAGATTTCCTCTACACGACTCCTTTTTTTTTTTTTTTTTTTTTTAATGTAACTCGATCGTAGGGATTCGCTGCCAAAAACGCTATCCAAAAAAAAAAAAAAAAAACCGTCGTCACAATTATTTAGTATATAGCCACGAATGCCGAACGATGACGGTGGCCAGAGCTTTTGTTTTACTATTCCGACCTCCACTGTTAAACATTCTACCGGGGTACGCGCATATTACTTATAAGTATCGCCGATTTTCGTATATCCGAGGATTACGGATTGAATACCCAATGTCTAAACGACTTAATAGAACTGACTTTTTTTTTTTTTTCTTTCTATTAACAAATTGAAACGTTTTGATTTTCCATTTGTGTTCGGCGATGTTGTGCACTGGTTTATGTACATTTATAAGCGCTTTCCCCTCAGACAATTGTAGCGACCCTTTATCGTTAGTTTGTTCAGGTCTCTCTAGCTATCACACGAATAAAATAATATCAATGTTTAAATTTGCAAAATAATAGTAACGTTTTCGAATAATGACAATTTCGTTTGTTGTTTGGCACGAACAAAATTATTAAAAAGCGCACGCCACAGAGATATTGCGCGTAACAACTAATATACAATATAATAGTATTTTAAAATCATTTTTAATAAAAAAAAATAATAATAATAAAAATACCAAAAATAAACGAAATAATTAATATAATCACTACCAATTTCAAAGTATTTTGTAGGTCCCGTACAAAATATATCGATTACCGTAAAATCAAATGGTCTGTGAAATTAACAATAAGCTGATATTGTCGATATCAAGGATTTCGGATAGAATAAAAAGCCGCCTATTGGTTTTACAAACGATATATTTTTATACAATTTAGATTCTGAGCGACGATTACAATGATGTGTGTTTTGTTTTGTATTTTTTTTTTTTTTCTGTCTGTAAACAGTTTTACTATAAGACATTCATGCTCCGATTTTCAATCGTAGAACCTTTTCTGAAAGCATATTGGATTTTGTTGATCCGTAAAAAAGATCATTATTTGATTGTCGTTGTTGTGTTCTTAATAATTGAGCAAACTAAACGTAGGAAAAACGTGGTAATTTGCGAAAATAAAATAATTTTATTTTTTTTGAATTTCTCTTTTTGTTAGCCCTAGAATTAAAATATTCGCCAAGACCTGAAATATTTACAGAATATTAAAATTATCCCTTTCTACATGTAGAAAAATGTTCAGAACATTCTCGCGATTTTTGAGTTATTTATAAGCATTTTAAATTTTCTCGTTTTCTTTGGTTTTTATTTGAATGAAATTGTTTTGGGCCAAGCAGAAAAGCTAGACAATTTTACAATTGATTCATTATAAGTTGAACTTTATTTGATCGTAAAATCGTAGTTTATTTTTATAAATGTTTTACGTTCAAATTTGTTTAGAAATCTTTAAAATTACGGCATTTAAAAATTCTGTTTTACCTATTTTCGCTCAAAATCGTTTTTAATAAGCGGATGATACAGTTAGCGTGTATAAATATAAATGAAATCTCCGTCTATATCTTTTCAACTTCCTTCCTACAACAGCGGCCCACCCATTTATGTTAAGTATGTTCGACTATATTTTTATTCAAATTCTTGAGCACAGGTAATTCTATTAGCTACTACTTATTATATATACATATATATTTTTTATTTTAAATACTATGGTTTTAAAATCGTAAAAATCCTTCTTATAAATGTATACGCGTTTTAAATTAAATTAATAAAAAACAAACAAACTAAATTAAGTGATATTTCTGCACGGTATTTAACCTCTCGTAATCGAACGATTTTCTAATATCGCGTTTTATTATATTAATATTAATTTACAAATTTAGTTGATAATTTAAATAAATATTTAAACAGAAATATATACAACATTATACACCTATGTATTTTATTTTGAATTTGAATAGAAAAATGTTTGATATTTTTAATGTAAATAGATCTGAATACACACAGCAAAACATTTTTCCGAACAAATTATTTAAATATTCCTGGTAAATTGTATAGGAGACGATTTTTTTATTAAATTATTTATCTGATGAAATGTTTTGCGATTTAAACAACATTACCTATATTACGTAAAAATGTAGGTATTTCGTTTTTAAAATATTTATGTGCATAATATCGTCAAACAGTTATATTAATATCAACGTCATAACGTCGAACTTCAAAGTTATTTTAAAAATGTTCATGGTTAAAAAACTACAGCTTTGTTGCTAGAACACAGATTTATATGTAGGCCTTAAAATTTATTAAAATATTTTCTATATTGTGCGGCGTAGATGATAAAATCGCAAAGTAATTTATGCAAAAAGCAATATTGTAAATAACTTATTCTCATTACGATTCGTAAAGATTAAGAACGAAAATCAAAAAACGCAGTAACACACGAAAATCCGTGCTCTATTTATTTGTTAGGATAGTTAACAGTAACGTTGTTGACTCGATAATACGTAGTCAATAAAACTAAAACTGTAAAACTCGTATTCTATGTTAGGTAAATTATTTAAAAAGAAAAAAAAAAAAACTTTTTTTTCCACTTTCCATACTTAAGGCGAAGACAATATTGAAGATTAATGTCAAAAATTGCAGTTAAAAATAACGATTATATTTTAGATTGCATATAATACGACAATATAATATGCTATAAGCGTAAAGTAGGTAAAGTGCACCGAGTAATAAATTTGAAAAATATAAATTACGAGTATGTTTCATAAACATATTTAAGGTTTTTTTTTTTTTCCGAATAAAATAACTATATCGAAAAGCATAATAATATTTGAGTATAATATATGGCGATGTGTCATCGCGGTCAAAACTTTTTCATTGAAAAAAAAAAAACAAAAAATGCACTAAAGCCGTACTAAGCTTGTATATTGTATACGGTAGCAATATACTCGTATATTTTAGTAATTCCACTACAAAAATATAAAATTAATAAATAATTACGAAAATAAATCTCCAAAACTAATTTGAAATTAAAACAGTAAGGGGTGAAACAAATTCATCTCTTAACTAGCTATTAACAAGTAAATTATTAAATTAAAAAAAAAGGATAATATATTATACGGTACAACTGTCACACTGTGTATAGTATTCTAAAAAAAAAAAAAAAAAAAAACCGTCGGAAATACACGAGATAAATTATTGTTTAATTAATACATCGTCGAGCGGATACGAACATGCAAGTATCGCGCGGTAAAAATTATCGGACGAAACGAGCCCAATCCGCATTCACAGTCCAATTAATAGGCAAAAAAATAAAATAGCGTAACTTTTATTAAAAAATAAATAAAGTTACAGGTATTTAGTGAAATTAAAAACCAACGTGGCCGTCACGTAACTTGTCCGGAAATATTTTTGGGGAAAAACAGCAACACGTCACCGCCATCGAAAACATTTCCGTCTCGACTAACTATTTGCGATCTGTGTTTAAAATCTAATTTTAACCTAAACGCCATAAATTATAAAATCCGAGTAACGTTATTTCGGTATGTCACCCGTTAGTAAATCCGTGGCAGTAAAATGCGGTGGTTAACCATCTCTTAAACTGGAAATCACGACGGTGTCGGGCCAACAGGAATCGTAACGTAAAAAACGTCAAGAATTCCAGGGGATGGACACACCGACGTCATCCGTGGGTAGTAGTTAATAAATCAACGCTCGCAAAATATTTGCATTATTATTATCATCCGTGGTCTTTGATCTAGACGTAAAAACGACACATGAGACAAACGCAGATTCGTATTAATTAACCGTTAAAGTTTATCGAGTTTTCAAAGGTTTTCATTGTCGCGATATACGGTTACCGGCGGCGTAATTACAGAGCCACGTCGCGGGGAAATCAAAAATTTTATCATAATTACACGTAATGTAAAAAAACGTATTTTCTTTTCAAGTACCCACTTGAATATTTTTAGGTAATTGTAATTTTTTACTATAGAAATATTCGTGAACACTGACCGACCAAGCAAATCGTTCATATTGAAACATATACTTTTTACGGGTCGTTGTCTTTGGCCGTGTACGATTTATGATTGTCGATGGCAAGATAACCAGCGGCTAGTTTCCCGTATAATCTCCGTGATTAAAAATTATAAATAAACCGAAAAAAAAAAAAAAGAGAAAAAGGCCAAGGGGAGTGGGATCGGGCACACGGATTCTTCCTCGCGATTTTAACCACCGACGGTTTACATACGTAATAGGTACGGGTTTATACGGAAACTTTCACAACGGTTTTCCGTACATTGAGAAATACGAGGTGCGACAATAAAATAACGAGACTTTTTGAATAAAAGTTGTTTATTTTAAAAATATTATAATTTAATGATTATCACCTTCAAAGTACCTTCCCTCAGAATCAATACACTGTTGCATACGTCGCTGCCATTCTTGAAAACAGTGTTGCCAATTGCTTTCATTCAGCCCTTTTAGAAGTTCTGCCGTTTTCATTTTTACGTCATCAACTGTTTGAAAACGGGAAAAGAAATAAGAAGGAAATAAGAAGAAGTCACAAGGAGCAAGGTCTGGCGAGTACGGGGGATGTTGAAGTACAGAAATTTTTTTTTCAGTTAAAAAACGTTGAATTGAAAATGCACTGTGAGCTGGAGCATTGTCTTGGTGAAGAACCCAGCCAATATTCCATAGATCTGGTCGCTTCTTTCTGACACGTTCTCTTAATTTAATTAATACCTCTTTATAATAATATTGATTAATTAATTTTGTCGATTTTTTCAACGTTTTCGTTTGTTGAAGACGTGGTAGGACGTCCAGAACGATCATCGTCTTCGACGTCCTACGTTCCACTACAAAACCGTTTGTGCCATTCAAAAACACGAGCTCTTGATAAACATTCTTCACCATAAACTTCACATAACATACGAAACGATTCCGCGGCAGTTTTTTTTTAATTTAACAAGAAATTTAATGTTAACACATGTTGTTCGATTTTTATATCTAACATTTTTCGGCAGTATAGTCGAACTCGCACTAATAACAAGGCTACTAACGTATAAGAAAATGAATCGATGCCATCAGTGTTCATAGTACTTTTAGATAAGTGTTTTCTAATCATATTTCAATAATCGTTTTATAGATAACGTTAATAGTTTAGGTTATATCTAGAAAGTCTCGTTATTTTATTGTTGCACCTCGTATACGAGATTGTGCGTTTAAATTAAAGAACAACAAACACAAACGGGAACACGTTAAAATGCCGTCGGTTATAATTGGGTGAAATGATTTATCGCGTACAACCGTGCTTGCAGATTGGCGGCATCCAGAACGTGCAATTTCGAACGCCACGCGAGTTTACACTGTTCAAATAAAATTATATTTGTATTGGCATCGATCGTATTCGTATCTTGTACTTATAGAAATATAATAGGTAAATAATTTGTATCTACCGAACGGGCTTATAATTTCCGTTTATCGTTTGAAACTATAACATTTACTAGGCAACCGTATTTGGAATGTTCATAATTTCCCAAACGTATTATTATACAGAAAATACAAAAAACGTTACTAAAATCGACACCGCAAAAAAAAATTAAAAAAAATACTCGATTTAAATTATTAGCTTTCGAACCGGGCGGAGCGGATAAAATCCGCTTATTGAGCACTTTTATTGTAATTATATCGATTTGTTTTATTGTGCTGTAGTATCATCAATAGTCGTTTCGAACAAGCGCCATACAAATGGGCCCTTAAAATAACACATTGTTGAGGTGTAGAATTGTAATATTAAAACAATAACACTGTAAAACGCAAATGGCGACAACTGTTTGTTTTTGGGGGAATGTGTAAAAAATTCCATCGTCTCCCAAAAAAAAAAAAAAAAAAAACCACAAAAAAATCATTCGGCACCCTTCCCAGACACGCTTTGAATGCGGCATGGTTTGACTTGAGTGACCCCCTGTGCGGAATATTTTTTTTTGTCGAATAGGTCTCTTTTACTCTACTTTACTTATATCAATGCTTAATTTTACTAATGTTTAGCTTTTTGTTTTAAAATAACGACTGACTAATCTCGACCTATTTTCTGTGCGGAGGCGCAAGCACAAATGGCTTGTTGGTATTATTAGTAGAGGTCAGAAAATAATAAATAGATTGTCGACGATGCGCCCGACGCGTCAGCAGTCAACGTGTCAACCGAATTACACCACCGGTTTCCCACGCGAATGAATGGGAACCGGTAGGCGGCCGGCGATCATTTTTATTTTCTCAGCCTCTCTATACACGTTGTTATAACGCGGTACGAACAGTATCTGTCCAGAATAGTTTTGTCGGCAGAACGCGGTATAAAAAATGCAAAACAAATTACACGAAAAAAAAAAAAAAAACACTCGGTGGTCGGGGTGTTTGCACCCCTTTTGCCGCTGTCACGGCGTTTATGTCCCTCAACCGTATTATTTCATACGCGCGTCGTTTACGACCGGAACTCGTACGCAGATTTTTGGCACGCGATGCCCGTGACTGCCGTCCAAAAATTAGGGTTCCTCATCAATGCCGTTTGTAAATTATTAACGCCTATCTGCGTACGATCGGCGATATTGTCAGGTGATAAAACTAAAGCGTTCTGCGGAATATAATAATCGCCCGGTGTGAATCATTGCCGTTTATTATTATTCGGTGTTCGCCGGTTTCCCGTATACGGTGCCCGCCGACAAATCCACGCCACGCGTTTGTCGACAAACGATTAAAGAGAATTGATATAATACAAAATATGGAGAACGATAAAAAAATAAAAAATAAAAAAAACGCCCCCCCTCCCCGGTAATATAAGTACGCGATTTGAATTATTTAAAATATTTGTTTCGCGACAAATGTTCGATAATCAAAAAATACGACGCGAGTAAATAGAAAAATGAAATAAATTATTTTAAATATTTACCTACAATACGATTTCAGTTAAATTCTTCGTGGGATCAGCCTAGTCTGACGGCTGTAAACGTAAACGTAAACGTTTAAGGAAATTGTCCTCCGCACAACATAACAATTATGTAATCACAATATGTAATTCGAATAATTTGACAATTACAAAAATCCACAACAATATGATTGGCATTTTATTTGATTTTTTTTACTCGGTAACTATTATACATACAATGTACAAACATATTGTACACTGACATTATTCTGACGTAATTTATGGGGAAAAAAAAAAATAATAATAATATTTACACGTACACAATATTCGTATTTTGCATATACGTTTTTTTAGAACATAATGATTTCCAGATTCTCAGCGCATCAAGTAATTTATTGATAATATTACTACGACGTGTGATTTTAATTTTTCCGTCTGTTAACTATTGTTTTCCCATAAATCCCGAGGTCTAAAATTCCGGTGGTTTCTGGTTGATAATGTTATTGTCTAGTTGGCGCATTGTTGATTTTTGTAATTTTGTTGATAATCCTTGTAGTTTTTCTGATAATGGGGAAAATGGGAATAGTCACGCAATTAATGTTCTATTCGATTAAAACGTTCGCCGAATGTGTTCACCTTATGTTAACCCGTTATAGACGTTGAAGGTTTGAGATTTTTAAGTTCTTTTAAGGTTTTACGTTGTGGCCCGGCGAAAAAATGGCCGGAAATTTTACACAAGGTTCATTGGCTACTGTAATTGATGGTCGAATAAAAAGTTGGGCGTAATTTAGATATTTTTTTTCTATATAAGCCTTTTAAAGTTAAAATTTTTATGAAAATCCACGGAATATTGCCTTGTACCTGCTATTTTCCGTTTATGCTTATATAAAACGTATACACGGACAATTGTATTTGATTTTTTAATTGCAAACGAACACAATAATATTCGATTCTAATCCATCAAACCCTTTTCACCGAACTTCGCTCACAAATGTTTTTCGTTAACAATTATTTACTGTTATATCAACCCCCCCCCCTCATTTATGAATATCCTATATTTGTTTTTTTATAATACTATACAGTTTTTATATTGAAATAGTGTTGTGAATACGATTTAAAGTCAATTAGCAACTGTGTTGGTGTACAAATAAATATGTTTCAAATAATCGTAACAGAAATATCATCGGAACGTACACTAACACGAGGAAAACGGACCATTTAAATAGGTTTTTATATATTCTGGCGTAAACAAATGGATTTTAATAAACCGAAATTATAATCTGCCGACACAGCGCGGTTAATACAAATACGCAAAAATACAAAAATATGTTGGAATTTTTATCAGTTATCGGAATGTTTCAAAAAAAAAAAAAAAATAAATAAATACTTGTCGATTATACAAATAACAAATTTTGCTGCGTACGACGGAATCACTAAAGGCATAATTATTTCCGTTTAATCCCAAATGACGATAACTCTTAAAAAAATAAAATAAAAATACTTTTCTAAACCGAAGTTCGATAATAATGATAAATTAATTTGAAAATCGTATGAATTTGTAACTATAAAATAAATTACAATTGTCCGTGTATTTTTACGGAACCGACATTTTTTTTTAACGTGCTGCTATGTTTCCATAAATTAAAAAAATAACAATACACCGTAAATATTTACAATTTTTATCATAATTTGCACATTCCTATGAGTTCCTATTGCGTTCTGAGTGTATTCCGCTCTTTTAACCTTTATAAAAAAAATAAAATAAAATATTAAACTTGTTTCTTTTTCGCCGTTATGTACAACTATGTGCAATAGCGAGTTATGACTACGTCTGGCGTGACCACTTAACTGTTATCTCCACCTCTGGATTGTGTCTTGTATGTTTGGTTTTTGAAAGAGTTTCACTAATTCCTCGTACTTCTTTATTCTCCATTCAGCGGTTTCGTCGTCTTTTACTGGTCCGAAGAACTTTCTTAGGATTTTCCCCGATGTCCATGTTTTAACTCTGTATGTTATTATTGCGTCATAGCGTAGTACACATATCTAATAACCTCGACAAGCTCCATGAACCCAGCAATGATGTAGTTACGGCAAAATATTTCAATATTTTTAATCCATACTTTCGGAATAATTTCCATAAACAAATGGTTCTATTTTAAATAATTTATCAACACGTTGAAGCGCGTTCAGTGTTTGCCAAAGACAGTTAAAAATCAATCTAAATAAAGACAAAAGTCAAATTATCTGGAAAAATAAAAAAGATAACAATTTTAAATTTTAATAATTTACCATTGCATATTTCTGTCATAAATTTATTTACATTTTAAAAAAAAAAAATGCGTTTTTTTCAATTATCCAGACAAATATAACGAAAATCATAAAAAAAAAAAAAAAAAAAAAAAAAAAAAAAAAAAAAAAAAAAAAAAAAAAATGATATCAACCTAACCTAACCTATCTGATTATTTATTCGAAAGATTTATCTAGATAATGCCCAACATTGGGTACGGTATGCGTTTTGGAAAAGTGTTTCCTTTGATATCATTTTAACAACCGCATTTCCATCGATCGGTACATAATCAGAACAGCCAAATGCATTTCGCCTAGAGAAATACGAATTTTTCCCGACACGCACGATTTGAATAATCTTTGATCGATGTTGTTTTAGCGAACCGTGCGTCCCATCGGATGTAAATTTGACATACGATTTCCATTTCAATGCGAATGACGCACATATAGGTTTATGAGCGTGAAATATTTTACGTTTGAAATATTTCAATCGAGAAATTCCGCACTGTTGGGAATATTTATAAATAAATAATTTTTTCAAAATGTTTGTTTATTCAAAATACTTATTGTGTTCCATAAAGTCCCGTAACTAATTGTAACATTCACCTCGCTTATTCAAATCGGCCGAAACAAACAAATTACCCGGACGATGAACGAACCCGATCAAATGTAAATATAAATGTTTTTATATGTAATTTTAATTATTTACTTATAGAGCAACACTGAAATGAGATAGACAAATGTGCGAACGCGCACAACGACCGATTCTCATCGATCGGATTGTCGTCGATTCTTCCGCGACCCGATGATTATTACTACGTATATATCGTTTGCCGTTTTTTATCTGCGGAATGCAATTTATTTTCTCGAGCCGCAGAAGGTTTTTTTTTCCCTTATGCAATTTACCTGTCCCGGTACGCGCCGGTATATTATTAGATGAATTCAATTAATTTGGTTCAACGGAAACTGTGTTTTAACATTAAACAAGTACAATACAATCATTTATGTGATCCGAAACGAAATTACAAACTAAGTAATTCCCGAACGTGATAAAAAAAAAAAAAAAAAAAAAAAAAAAAAAACACCGAACAAACAACGTAACAATGTTTACATTAATTGAATAATTTGTCAAATAGTCAGTTACCGCCTACGAGGTGCGACAATAAAATAACGAGACTTTCTAAATATAACCTAAACTATTAACGTTATCTATAAAACGATTATTGAAATATGATTATAAAACACTTATCTAAAAGTACTATGAACACTGATGGCATCGATTCATTTTCTTATACGTTAGTAGCCTTGTTATTAGTGCGAGTTCGACTATACTGCCGAAAAATGTTAGATATAAAAATCGAACAACATGTGTTAACATTAAATTTCTTGTTAAATTAAAAAAAAACTGCCGCGGAATCGTTTCGTATGTTATGTGAAGTTTATGGTGAAGAATGTTTATCAAGAGCTCGTGTTTTTGAATGGCACAAACGGTTTTGTAGTGGAAGGGAGGACGTCGAAGACGATGATCGTTCTGGACGTCCTACCACGTCTTCAACAAACGAAAACGTTGAAAAAATCGACAAAATTAATTAATCAATATTATTATAAAGAGGTATTAATTAAATTAAGAGATTGTGTCAGAAAGAAGCGACCAGATCTATGGAAAAATGGTTGGGTTCTTCACCAAGACAATGCTCCAGCTCACAGTGCATTTTCAATTCAACATTTTTTAACTGAAAAAAAAATTTTTGTACTTCAACATCCCCCGTACTCGCCAGACCTTGCTCCTTGTGACTTCTTCTTATTTCTTTTCCCGTTTTCAAACAGTTGATGACGTAAAAATGAAAACGGCAGAACTTCTAAAAGGGCTGAATGAAAGCAATTGGCAACACTGTTTTCAAGAATGGCAGCGACGTATGCAACAGTGTATTGATTCTGAGGGAAGGTACTTTGAAGGTGATAATCATTAAATTATAATATTTTTAAAATAAACAACTTTTATTCAAAAAGTCTCGTTATTTTATTGTCGCACCTCGTATACGTGTAATAATGCATGTGTGACGGTTGCAGGTTATACGATAATAGTTGAGTTTAAATATTCGTTATTCGTCGGTGTATAAAACGTAGAACAGGGGCGAATTCAGGACAAGATAACGATTTGAGCGATCGCTTCACTCCTCTCAAAAATCTACTCGTGGTACGGATTCTACACAGATGCAAAATGTGTCTCTGGTATATTTCAAATCCGACATGAATCGTGTTATCGATAAAAAAAATGTATTCTTAACATATTACATCGATTATTTTTCGAATATATGTAAACTGTCCAACGGTTATATACGCATGAGTAATGCGACATAAATCCGGATTATCCGAAAATCTAATAAATGCGGAATTATCGATATTTAAATCCAAAAATCAGGATTTAGAATTTCAAAATATGAAATTTTTTTATTTTTATGAGCAAAACAACGGTTGGCCGGGTCAGCTTGTGGTAAATTATATAAATTAGAGTGTAGTACGTATGATGCTTTTTTGTTGTACTGGTTTTTATAAAATAAATTACTATTTGTGATATTTTTTTAAACTTCAAAAACGTATCTAACGCTATGAAAAATAATATAATAATAAAAGTCTAAATGAAATTAAAATGAAAAATGAATTAAACGAATATAAAATCAAAATTTTATAAACCGAAGTTTGGATTCAGATAAAAATCCGGATTTACGATAAATGTCGGGTTTCCAATTGCGGAATCCAAAAATCCGGTTTCTGGAACGTAGGCTAATCCGGATATTTCCCATCGCTCATACACGTATACAAACATTAAAAAGTATACAATTGTTCGTAAAAAAAAAAAAAGAAAAAACGTTTTTTTCACAAACGTTTAACATTTATCGCGAATAAAGTCGCTGTGAACATAATTTCTACGCCCTGCAATAACGTTTCCGATTTGAAATTAAACGCCTACCCGCCCGTTTAAGGTTAATCGCCCCGAAAAAACTATATTATGTAAAATAATATTATTATATTTTGTAATTTATAATAAATTGTGGCGCCGCACATAATTTCGTGACATAATGTTAAATCTACAAAACACGTGTGTTTTTATTATTATTATTTTTTTTTTTTATTAAAACCATACGCGCGGTTATTATAATAACATTTCGAATCGCACTTTAAAAGGTTGCGAAAAGGGTATAGGTAGGTACGGAACACCTAAATCGTTGCCAAAACAGTCCCTTATTATTATTATGGAAAAAGAAAAAAAAATTAGTGACCCCCTGGGGTTAACTGCAATAAAAACGGAGAAAACCGCCAGGTATCCATTAGTAACAAAAAAAAAAAAAATAAATAAATAAATGAAACGTATTCGTCCGGTTCGTTACACTCCCGTGTACGGATGAGTTGAAAATGTTCGAATATTTATTGGACGTTTATGACGGAATAAAAAAAAAAAAAAAAATAAATAATAAAAAAAAAATTATGCATTCGATGTACATTAGTATTTTTTAATCAGTAATTTCACGTTGAAATTATCGTAAGAATTCAATTTACGCGCGTAGTTTTTATTTTTATATCCTGTTGAACAATTACCCGTACTAAAAATGTAATAAAAATCCTATGATGATGATGATTATTTTTATTTTTTTTTTTGATAATGTTTGAAAATTATGCACTCGTTCACTGTACTTACGTATAAACGTTGTTTTATTATGTATCTATAAACGCCCATCCTATACCTATACAGAATCCAGAAGGAATAGTTGCATCAAGGACTATTCGCAAATGTATAATATTGCATGAATGCATTTTTATATGTAAATTGTGTTTGTCAAAGTCAACGATCAACGATTTAATTTTTGGTTACGTCGTCGCATTCGTTTATTTGTATTGCTACAGTGTTGTATTTTAAAGACTAAACTATAGACGCATTTGGACAAGTTAATGAAAATAATTAATTCGTTTACGTTGAGTTGATCAATCAAAGAAAAAAGGTTTTGGATATAAGTTGAATGTTAAAAAAATTATCAACTCTGTTAGTTTTTTATTTTTATTTTTTGCTCTTCAAATACAACATTTAAAGTAATCAATATTAAGTACCTTAATTGTTATACATTTTTATACCTTCTAATAATTAAAACCTTTTTACATTTTTTTTTTTTTTTTTATATTAATCCTAACATTATATTGAATAATATAACAACACATTATCGTTAATTTAAATAAAATAAATGAAAATTGTATTATGTATTCGGAATACATGAGTCACAGTACAAACATCCAACTAATAATGGATTTCGAAAAGAAAATCGTTCGTCTTCAACTCATTAACTATATTGGATGATTAAAAAAAATAACTGTATTCAACTGAAAAAAAAAACAAAACAAACTTAGAGTTAAGTTAATAAGCTCACGATAAACAATAATCGACTATTTATTGTCCACCTTTGATTATTGTATCGAAAAATAAAATTACGTTTCCGTAATATTCATTGATATTGTACATAGAGTGAATGGAGTTTAATTAAAATAAAAAAACAATAAAATCTATTGGTTTTGTACAGTAATGTATTGTTCGTGTATTTGGTAATTTAAAATAACTAAATAAACGGCAGAAATACAAAAAAAAGCCGAAACACATGCCGCACGTGTATGCTAGGATCTATTTGATAACACGATCGATTACAATATTATTAGTTCTTTAACCGAAATCGATTATCAATAAATATTACGGTCCCGTTTTCGTTTTTAGTTTTTCACCGTCTTGGACGATATTTTCCTAGCTACAGAATTGTAAAATCTGTCACAAAACCTGTACGTACAAAAGCGTATTTTGGATTCGTTCGGTCGTATTAGTTATATTATATCACTATATTATCCACAAGCCGAGAAGAAAATATCAATGAAAATTAAAAATGTTTTTTTTTTTCCTTTTTCCCCTTAGTCAACGAAATTTGAATATTCGAATTGTCATCAAAATATGTTTCGTATACGTACGAGTTATTTAAAATGATCGCATTACCGTTTCTAGGGCATGTTTACAGATTTTTTTTTTACGTGTATTCAGTGATTTCGTTAATAATTATAATGCATGACGCAAAGCTCAAATCAAATGTTCAAAAATAATAAAAGTAACTATCGGCAATTTAAATAATTATTCAAAACTAATAATTATGAATGAAAATAATAATAAAGAAAGACTTTGAGAGATGCGAAATTTCTGCCCGACGGTACTTTGTTTGAATAACGGTTATGCTAGTTATTATTTAACGAAAAACAAAAAAAAAAAAAAATCATATTATACATTTTTCCGAATTGTACGTTACGTACCCCTTGAAATGTAATTACAATATTTTATAGTATGAATTTTCTTTTCGTTTGCCTTTATCTCGCACGACATGTGAGTGGGTTGATCGTTATTATAATGATAATATTATTGCAATGATTATAGTGCTTCGCGCGTTTTGTTCTCAACGCGATTATAGTATGGAAATCTGCGTGTTTTTTAATATTTACATAATCAAACCAGGAAATAGCGATAATATAATTTTGCCGTTTTAAGGAGCAGCCCTAATCTCGGCGTATAACGATAATTAAATAACTATCACTTAACATTCGGTACTGTTAAAAATAGGTCGGAGCAACCGCCCGAAGACTTAAACCTACGAGTATATCCGTCCAATTATGGTTTTTATCGTCGAAAATTACGCCTGGCGTACTAAAAACTAATTTACTCGATTTTTATTTTTTTTGTTGTTGTTTTGTTTCTATTTATACAAACGTCGTTTGTCGCCTTTATCGTGCATTGGTCACGACTAGAGAGATTTAAATGTCGAAGCCTTTTGAATTTTTGGCCCATAAATCTCAAATAACCCCCCCCCAATGGCTAAATAGTCGTTTTACACTATATGCATTTGCCCATTCAAAATATACACTTTTTTTTTTTTTTTTTTACATGGTTGACTGTCTGAATGCATTTTTTTTTTTTTATATATATATATAAATACATTTCACAGCGAATGAGTTTTAAAATAAATATTTAATATATTTTTAATCATTTAAAAACATTTTTATGTCGTACTTGTATAGCATTTAGGTAATTAACGAGATTCTGTTTGTATAACATTTTTTTGTAGGACTCATTTCGAGAATTATCATTAAGGAAAAAGGAATCTATTTCCTAGCCATGACAAAAATGTATTAACATTATTATTATTATTATTATTCCGTAAAATAAATAAAAAATGTTTGCAAGTCAATTCGCATGGCGCGTACGAAGAAATCGAAGAAAAAAAAAACAAAAGTAAAAATATTTAGACCACACAAGTATTCAATACTGTTCAATACACAATGTTGGTTTTTTTTTTTTTTTTTTTTGACTAGTTTGACATAAGATGCCGAGAAACTGGTACGACGGAACACAGAATAGATAAAAAAAAATCCCTCGAGTTACGACGTCATTCGGACTCGACCGAGCGAAATGAAATCGTGTCGATTTTGCTCGGTGTTCGACGGGTTGTTCTGAAATAATGAATACGAACCGCGCGTGTCATAAACTTAATTTACGCCCGGGTAAGCTACACTTTTGTACGATCCGAGAATTAGAAAAAAAAAAAATAAAATAAATTCGTCGACGGTTTCCGGAGTCCCGCGATCGTCGGAAACTCAAAGCCATCCAAGGGGTGGTGTAGGTTGAAAATCGAATATCGGTGTACACTTTTGTACGGTCCGTGCGAAACACATCTGCGTACGGCCCACGCTTAATTACGATTATTGTACCGCCGGATAATTCGCGTTTCTTATAAAGACAAACGAACAATATCATTAAATTATTTCGGATAATCGATAAATCGATAGATAATCGAACGCTATTAATCCGCGGACATTCGGGAATTAATCAACAAACTCACCGCGCGGGGACGCTATAAGTAAGCCCTCGGGCAAATACAATGCCACCTCCCCCATCATCGGCCCCTTCGGCGAAACTATCGTCCCCGTCACCGACCCCGCTCGCCGTAGTAGCAATACCCGTAGTATATATATATATATATATATATTTATATATAAACAGGCACACATTAGCGGCTTGTTCGTTTTTGTGGATGACACTGACTGATGCACCGCGGCTTGCGACGATGTCGAAATGAAAAAAAAATCATCCGTCGAACACCGAAGAGGAAGCAAAGAACGAAAAGAAAGAAAGAAAGAAAAAAAAAAAAATTGAAAAAAAGCTCCACGACGAGGGGTTTTATGCGCTTTTTTTTTTTTTTTTTTAAATCTCTTTTTTCTTTTTGTAAATCATATACGCGCCCGCGACATACGATACCCGGTTCGACGACCGATTCATAAATCACGTCCCCGGTATACTTTTATTGATATCATCGTATCGCACCTAATAACCAGCGTTGGGCATTATCTAGATAATTAATTAATTTGTTTTTTGTAATCTTATCTAGACGATTAATAAATTTACCTAGACCGTATCTATATCTAAGATTGTATAATTGAATTATCTTAAATAATTTATTGAGATAGTGGATTTTTTTTTGTGTACTTGTCGTAAAACACGTTACTATGCGTGCTTTTTATTTCTTACTATAAATAACTTTTCTACTAGAAATCTTTATTCGATTTCGATTGATTTTTTTCGAGTGAAGCGTCTTATCTAAAAGAATTGTGGATTCAACTGCTGAATCGACGAGGTAATTTATTGATTTTTTTTTTTTTTTTTATCTTATCTAGATGATTAATAAATTTACCTAGACCATATCTATATCATAGATTATATAATTGAATTATCGTAAATAATTTATTGATATAGTGGATTTTTTTTGTGTACTTGCCGTAAAACACGTTACTATGCGTGCTTTTTATTTCTGTCTGTAAACAACTTTTCTACTAGAAATCTTTATCCGATTTCGATTGATTATTTTCGAGTGAAACGTCATATCTAAAATAATTTTGGATTTAACTGCTGAATCGACGAGGTAATTTATTGATTTTTCGTTGTATTTTTCTTTATAATTTGGAAAAACGTAGGGTAAACCGAGATATTTACAACAATAACGATTTCATGATTTTCGATTTGTTTCTTTTTCGTTGTAAAAGGTGAAAACGCATGTACCGATCGAGCTATGCCAATATCATTTGTGCTATGCGAAACGCGTGACGAGATAGTATCTTTGTAGTAATAGGGATTAGGGATTATAATATAGTTAAATAAAAAACCTGGTTGAATAATTTTTACCCGATTGGTATAAATTTGAATAAAATTTTTTTGGCCCCATTCAAACGTACGGAAATTGTACACAAAGTTCATTAAAAATTTTGATGAAAATTTTAAAAACAACGGCATTTCAAAACTCAAATAAATAACATCGCTCAGAACCGTTTTTCGTTATGATTTATCTGTATTGCACACAGATAAAAATGAAAGTCCTCTCTATATCCTTCATTTCCAACTTCCCATCTAAAATAGTTGCCCCCACACATTGTTTCCCTTATTATTTTCGCTACCTATTTATATTCTATTACCCGATTTATTTTTATTATATTTTTTTTTTTTTTTTTATACAACTCGTGTGCCTTTGTGATATTCGTATTTACATTTATATTTCAAAATTTTACATTTTCTATTATACCTATCCAATCGCGTGCGGCACAAATAGGATTGTATACTCTGTTCGCGTTAAGAGAGCGATTGGGCAATCGCTCGGACGAAAACTAGTTCTGTTCGCGCGCGCGTCTCGCTTATCTCGCCACGGGGAACGCTGTGGTGGTATGCCGACGCGCGTTTATACGTAGTGAGAATAGTGTCACGACGATTTCGCGGCGCACCGTGGTTGTACGAAATTGAGAACTACAATTCTTATTTGTCTCGTGCCGTCCGTTATTTTAATGGTTTTGTATTCTATTTTTTCAATATGGACAATTACAACAACGGCGGAGATGAGCAAGCAGGATCACCCGGCCCAGTTAAAAGGAATACGAGGTGCGACAATAAAATAACGAGACTTTTTGAATAAAAGTTGTTTATTTTAAAAATGTTATAATTTAATGATTATCACCTTCAAAGTACCTTCCCTCAGCATCAATACACTGTTGCATACGTCGCTGCCATTCTTGAAAACAGTGTTGCCAATTGCTTTCATTCAGCCCTTTTAGAAGTTCTGCCGTTTTCATTTTTACGTCATCAACTGTTTGAAAACGGGAAAAGAAATAAGAAGGAAATAAGAAGAAGTCACAAGGAGCAAGGTCTGGCGAGTACGGGGGATGTTGAAGTACAGACATTTTTTTTTCAGTTAAAAAACGTTGAATTGAAAATGCACTGTGAGCTGGAGCATTGTCTTGGTGAAGAACCCAGCCAATTTTCCATAGATCTGGTCGCTTCTTTCTGACACGTTCTCTTAATTTAATTAATACCTCTTTATAATAATATTGATTAATTAATTTTGTCGATTTTTTCAACGTTTTCGTTTGTTGAAGACGTGGTAGGACGTCCAGAACGATCATCGTCTTCGACGTCTTCCCTTCCACTACAAAACCGTTTGTGCTATTCAAAAACACGAGCTCTTGATAAACATTCTTCACCATAAACTTCACATAACATACGAAACGATTCCGCGGCAGTTTTTTTTAATTTAACAAGAAATTTAATGTTAACACATGTTGTTCGATTTTTATATCTAACATTTTTCGGCAGTATAGTCGAACTCGCACTAATAACAAGGCTACTAATGTATAAGAAAATGAATTGATGCCATCAGTGTTCATAGTACTTTTAAATAAGTGTTTTCTAATCATATTTCAATAATCGTTTTATAGATAACGTTAATAGTTTAGGTTATATTTAGAAAGTCTCGTTATTTTATTGTCGCACCTCGTAAATGTATTATAATATAGAATATGTTACGCGACGGAGAAAATTACGTTTTGTATTTATTACCGTGTGTATACACGGCGGCGCCTGGCATACAATGCCCACTAGGGATGGGCGAAAAAAATATCGATGTTTTACTATCGAGGTTAAGCTTCGATGTTTTTTTTATATATATAATATACAAATTTTTGAATATTTCTCTATTGATAATCACTGATTAACTGATAACAGTTTTCAGATAACAGAGGAATCACACTGCTTATTATCATATTATCATAATATTTTACAACGGACAACGGTCGAAAACCAAAATCAAATATTAATTATAATATATTGTAATTAATTTTGTCATTTGTCAATCGTTGTCCGTTGAAATTCGATATTCGTTCGTGCGATTTGTTAATTGTTTATTATTGTGATTTGTGATGCGAAATGTAAAACTGCGACTTAGTCGCAGACTTAAGTCTCAACTGATACTTTTAAACTTGATAATTTTTTTGTTAATTCGTTGTGATTGAACCGCTTACGTTTTGGTCACTGTCAACGAAACGATGGGTCCCAGTATTGTATGGAAACATTTTACGAAAAATAATATTGGTACAGCTACTTGACAATTATACCAGAAAACATTAAAAACAAGTGGTAAGTAATTTTCTTGTTTACTTATATTTTATAATATTAAGATAATCAAGGAAAAAATTATAATAAAAAAATGTTATTCATTTTTTTTTTACAATTTTTTGATTCCCATACAATTAATTTAAAATTTTAAAAATTATAAAAATTTTTCACAATATACACGTATTATACATTTTTTAACAGCTTTATAATACTAAGTACCGACTCATAATAAATAATTATATCATATAACAAATTATGAATTGGAATTGTTATAACTACCTTGTTAGTAATGGGTAACTGTAATTTTATTTTCAGGCGACACAAATAATTTAAGTGGACATCTCACTAGCAATCGCAGTAGTGTTATGGTTTCAAAAGCCAAGTCAACGGCTACATCGAGGCAAGAGTTGGAATCTTCAGATGTTGATGATCCGTCACTAACATTGTCCATATTATCGACAGCTTCAACTTCAAATATGTCATTTACAGTTTTTTTTTTTATAATTGACAAGTATTTAAAAAAAATAAAGTTGAGCAATGGTACTCTGAATGGTAAAATGGTTAACTCTTGAATTCATTATTTAATTTGAAAACTAGTACACACTGCACTCTACAGAATACAGAATACAGAATACAGAATACAGATAGAAAGATGTGTGTATCAGATAGCAGCCCTAAAGGCTAAAGGGGAAAAAATTGTTGTCGATGATTTTATACATCGATGGTTTTACACCGATACATCGAACACATCGATATTTCAAAAAACGATGTATCGATACATCAAAAATCGATGTTCAAACATTTTTGTCCATCCCTAATGCCGACCAATCACAGAGCGTTTGATCTCGCCCGGGGGGTCAGACAGTTGTCGGCGGCTCATTATGCGTGCGCGAGTTAGAGCACTCTTAAATTGAACAGAGTAGAGTATAACTTTTTTTTTTTTGTTATTTAAATCCGTTTACCAATTTTATTGGCTATCTATATATAAATATTTATTATATAACATTTATTTTTTAATACAATTTGTGTCCGAAATTGTATTTATAAAATCAAGTTACGGAAAATTTCAATAATGAGTTGAATGTTTAGACAACGGTAAAACGATGTTTTCTCAAAATATTGTCATGTATAGAATTTATAAAAGGTTTATTTTTTTTTTTATCTGTAAAACCGATTTTCTAGGACTATTCATTTGGTTTATGTGAGCACATTTTCGATATTTTGTCCATTAGAAAAACAGAGACCTAACCTAATTGTTAATTATAAAGAAATAAATATTAAGTGTACGGTTTGATATTGGTAATATTTCTGATGAATTTCTAACCCTTAACGCCCGAGTGATTTTTATAGAACACATGCACATAACGTATTCTAATATAGCCATTTTAAAATTATATATATTTTTTTTTTTATATATATTTATACAGTTATGCTACACGAAGGGACACTCGATTACACGTCTCGTTTTGCTATTTATCATGATTTAACATTAAAACAATGGAATTATTTGAACTTTATTATTGACTGTTGTAGACATCACTAAATTAGTGTCGAGGAGTAACGGGATCATCATCGGGTTTTCCAACACAATAATCATACTATGAACGTTTATTTTTTTTCATTTTTACAGGAAATCGAATATTGAATACTCGAGTAATATAGCTACGAAAGGCGTATTAACTAATTTGCTTAGTTGTGCGTCGACTTCGACAAAAAAAAAAAAAAAAAAAAAATCAAAAATCGCAATTATTCTCGAATCTAAATGAATTCAACAAATTGAATAAAGAAACGGTCTAATATAATTTGTTCACAGTGTACACAGTCGTTTTTCTATCGATTTTAACGTTTTTTTTTTCTCTACCTAACTACGATAATCTCTGAACGCAGGAAAGATCAATACCTAGTAAATTTTAGCTATAATTATAAACTTGTTTAATAATCATATAACTTTGTTAAACCTACTTTGTTAATGGTTAGTTATGAATAACAGTTTATATTTATGTTATTCGAAATAATAAGGAAGTTACAGCTAAAATAAGCATTTTGTTTTCATACAAATTACTATTGGTTATAGATTTATTAAAATTGTAATAAAATTCAAAGGAGTTTGAATTAACCTGACGCGATACAATTCAAAATTAACTCGTTAGTTATTTAGTTAATGTTAGCCAAAGTTAGTTAATATAATAATAATAAAAAAAAAAACTCGAATGCTAAGCGAAATTAACTTTTATCTTTTTCATTCGTTATTATCGCCCAGCCTCGCGATCGTGTGTTATACTTAAAGTATTCATACTCGACAATAAAAAACATTTGTTTTCGCCCCCCGCCCCCGGTAAATTCTAATCTTATCCGTACGCTGATGTGTTTCTTTATTGGGTATTAGCAGGTTATTGTGCACGCGCGTTTTTGTTCTTCCAACACTATATCGTATAAAGTTCTCGAACAAGTATAGGTAATACCTATGCAATTTTAGGAATTTACATATAAATGCGATATTTCTCTTAACAATGTACACTAGGTAGGAAACTCACCGTGAATCGCATAAGTGCGTATTACTGCGGTAAAAGTTTATTCATGCAGTTACCCTATTAGATTATCAATTGACTAAACTGTTGTACAAAGCGTGTATAATTGAATAAAAAGTAATACTCCGCAGCCGAGGTGACGTATATAAAGGTTTATTTATAACCGGTGTACCTATTCATAATGCATTATGCGTGTTTAGTATACATACGAATAATACTTTTTTTTTTTTTTTTTTTTATCACTCAATATTCAATGATGTGAAAAATAAATGCCCGACAGAGCCACAACTGGTGCAGGTTCGAAAAAAAAAAAAAAAAAAAAAAAAAGGTTCCTATTATAATGATGCGGAAATCCCCAGGGATCGGCGTATGAAACGTAATACGAAAAGTGTGGATTTTTAACACGGACTCCGAAACCATTAAAACCCTCGGTAGGTGATGGTACCTATAATAATAAGAACGAGAGTAACAATACGGAACTGTTAAATTATTCAAAAGCCACAAATAGTGCAATGAACGCGATGCCCTTTTTTTTTTTTTTTTTTTTTTATCGTCTTTGATACCTACGAGGAAACATAGTCGGGAACTTATTACAAATCGGCGGATATTTTCGTTTTTATTATCACAACGGATTCGCGAATAGCGAATAACACGAACGCGTGTATTTTCGACGTTATGGTTACAATTTTATCAATACGGTATATTTGTAAAATGCATCGCTACAGATTACGTATTAAAATAAAATATTTATATAAAACAACACATCGAGCATAGCCACCGCATATTTATTACTAAGTTTTGCTTTTTCGCGTAGACAGCGCGTTAAAAATCATTCGTTTAACACTACAAACCAATCGGCACATACACTTAAATAAAAACATAGTGTGACGGTATGATCAATTTACTACGATAATTATCGACTATCGGAATTGCAACAAAAATACCAAAATCGATTTTTTTTTTTTTTGTTTTTTAACCAGCCTAACTGTCTATAGAATACCGATATAGACATCCGGTATGAATTTCAGGTCTCTACGGTTAGTTTCCACCGGGTTACAAATGAACCGAATTGAAAATTATAGAAATCATTATTGCGTAAACGTACTCGTTTATTACAACGGCATTTTCCTCTGGTTTCCCTCCGATATTAAAAGAATCAGAAAACATCCAGCCTAATGTACCGACTAGAGAAAATTTATTCCCTGGAGCCAAACAACACCTAAAAGAACCACTTGTCATTTATCACAGCAAAACCCGTACTTATTCATCGCTACGTTCAGAATCTAAAATATAATGTCACGGTGATTGGTTTTTAAATTTTGTTCCAGTGGATGGTCTCCGTATAACAACCACGCGGACATTTTCGTTGATGGAAATTTATATTCATATTTTATGTAAATAGTCGGCGAGTTTACTGAACATGTTGTGTTTACGGGTACGCTGTATAAAACAAAATTACCCTTAATTAGAGTGGCGGGAACCGAAAATTCAGTAAAGCATATCAGTTTTATATCGAAATAAAACCAATAGGTGTGCTGTGTGCTGAATACCAATATATTTGGCATACCAATATTTACGATTAATAATATTATGCTTTATATTTTGGCGTAACGATGGAAAACATCATTTATTTTTTTTTTTTAAATTTTATAGTCGATTTGTTATAATCTAGTAGGGTATTCCCGCGTGTTGTCCAGTTAAACTGGACGGATCACACCGTGGAAATGTCAGTTTATAAACGCCAAAGGAAAAACCGAAAAATCCATCGCGAAAAAAAAAACATTCTTCTATAATATATGTTTGGCGTTCGAGCAAAATCGAACATGGTTTTTATGTCCGTTCGAGTATACTATTTTATCGCTTTATCATAAATTTCGTCACACTTGTGCCTATGTTTTATTATTATTATTATTATTTTTTTGTTTTGGTCATCCGCGAGTCACCAACGGAGCTCTGGGGCTGTACTACTGGATACAAGTATGTAATTGTAGTAATATTGAAAACAATAATATTAAAAACCACAAATAATTCTATTTTATATACAAGATCAATAAGTCACAATGATAATACTGTATAATTCCAATATGCGTACACCGGTGTGCAGAATTAATATTAATCGACAAATCTCGGACAGAATTAATATTTTACAGTACACCACCGTACGAGTAACAATTGCAGTAAACCGTCATCGTGAATTCACGATGGCGATCGAAATTATTACTGCGATTAATTGAACGTCGTATACTCAAGGGGCTGTAGGTAAAACGGTTTTCAACTTGTTTTCGATTGGCGTTCCGGTGTTTTAATACGCGATTGCCGTTATAATTATATTGCCCGGGTAATTTATTACAATTTAAAAGCGTTTTGCTCGCACGTCGCCGCCGGGCGAGTTTTCTATGCGGAATCGTCGTGTAGTTAATCGGGCGCCCCTCCGCGGATTTCCGCGATGGCCGGCGGCGGTGCTCCGACCGCCCGGACGCGGTCGCGGGGGCTGGGGGCAGTTTGTTCGTTTAACGGAAGACGGTTAAAGTTGCCGCGCACCGATGCGGTCCGGTCCGCCAATAAACGAATTATGAACATGTCGACAATATCGCGCGGTAGAAGGTTATTTGTCCCCGGTTTCCACGGTATACCCACGCGGGCCGTTATGTTACGACGACGCGTACGGTTTGTTGGACCGGCGAACGTATTGCTGTCACACAAACTACACGAGTCGGTAATATTAAATGCGATTCGACTACCCGGATGTCGTACGGTCCGTGCGTGCACTGTAATCTGTTATTTAAACATCGATTTTCGGCCCGGCCGATTGGTGATAAGCCGTTTAGGCCGGGGCAATTATTCGCGTCCTTGTTGGCGTGCCCGTCTGGCCGGGTGTCGCCGAACTAAAGGCAATTCTGCCGGCGAACCGGTGGTCGTGTTTGAGTCGCCGTAAACGGGACATGGGTCGAAAATATAACACGACGGGCAATGGTAAATAAACGAAAATGAAAAATAAAAAAAAAAAAAAAATGATATGACGTTTAATGATTGTTGGGGAAAAAAAAAAATGTCGCTTGCGACTGTTCTTCATTCTCCGGGGTGACCGGGCGCGGCCCGGATTCACGTCTCTCGGGATCCGATTCCCGGTCGCGGCCATCGAACAAACGTAATTTGCTCGTTCGCGCGACAGTAACGCGTTAGATAACGTCAGGCGGTTCTTAAATAATTCGCGTCGGTACCGAAGGAGTTTCAGGACTGTAACCGCCGCGGACGATTCGCGAAACACCTGCCAATAATGTTCGTCGATACGGCCGGTTAGAGGCCGTCAGGTACCAAATAAAAACCGGACGCGGTTCCGGCCGTCGAAATCGAATGCGACCGCCACACAGTGCATTACGATTAAACGTGACGCGATTCTTATCTACAATCGACAAGTGTCAGCCGCTGACCGATCGGGCGGAAGTCAGCGAAACGGATGTCGGCAAATCCGACGAGCCCGTTCGATTTTCCGCCGCGCGCGCGTTCAAGTGCCGGCGCACACAACGACTTTATTTCATACGATAAATATCAGTGGCATATTTTGTCTTTAAACATTTTTTTTTTGTTTTTGTTTTCAATGGGGGGCGCGGGGGAGATATAAATTTGAAAACAATTCATTCGTTACGCTAATGTTGTATGCGTTTAATAAATTATTTTAATTACGTTTTTATTTTACCTAGCCAAATAGATTTTTTCGTTTTATTCCATACGAGTATATTTTGAAATATAATTATAAAACATCGTCTGGGGAGTCTTTGCTATTTTATCGATCATCTCCTTCGCATTATTTTAGGTAGGTTTTCTCTCTGTATAAACAAAAAAAAAATACGGTTCGCGTGTAGTGGTCGAAACTAGTAACGTGCACACGATTTAAAATAAACAATTGATCATACTGTTGTTGATTTAATGACAATGAATACGTGATTAAAATTGTAATCTAAAATTAGAATTAAATAAGGGGATGGAAAATGGCCCAAAATGCAATCTGAGTCTTGTTTGTTGATTTGTCTAATTAGTATTTGGTTTTAATAAAACTTATCGGTTTGAAAAGGCAAAAAAAAACCAATAAAGAAACACAAACCGGTTGTTTAAATCGAAAAAAAAATATTGAATAAAGAAAACCATTGATCGAACAAATAAAATATGAAACCTAAAAAAAGAATCATTAAAAATCCAAAAAAATGAAACGCGCTATTTTCGAATTTAATCCGATAATGATAGATTTCCGATTGACGTTGCGTTAATAAATGTGTATATGATAAAAATATCCAATATAATAATTATAAAAACCGGAAAATCGTATTAAAACGTTACTGGATGTAAATTGTACGCTTTCGGTAAATACTATCGCCCGATAGGGTCGAAATATGGTCGACCGGTGTTTTCCGGTGAGCTGCACAGTCGCCCCGGGGGTCGCGCCCGTACGGCCGGAAGTAAATGCGCATAGTGTCGCCGCCGCCGCCGCCGCCGCCGTCGTCGTCGGCGTTTTGTCGTGTTGCTCTGGACACGAGAATATCGTTCGGCATTTCCGCCGGAAGTCGGGCTCGCAACCGCAAACGGAGCCACCGAAATTACGTACGAGCATTCAGTTACGTCGGACTGTTAGGTTAGCCGTCGGAAATCCGAGGTACACTTACCGGCGGCTCCACGAGATCCAATTGTCGCGAAAACCCTTTTGTCACCGAGTCGTTTAAATCTGTTTCGCCGGTCGCGGGTCTGCGGGATGGGCGGAATACAAATCCCGTCGTAAATAATTATCACGAAGTTTATTTCGAGTCGGGGTACATGACAAAAAAAAAATTACCGACACGAATTTAAAAACGATTCGGCAAACAATAAAAAAAAAAAAAAAAGGTTGGCAGTCATTCCCTTATCCCCCGACGACTTTTCGGCGTTCCTGCGTGTAAGACGTTTTGATCAAAAAAAAAAAAATAAATAAATAAAAAAAAAGAACCCCCCCCCAGTGGAATAAATTAAATAATTATTTATTTGTAGAGATTTTCAACGGGACGACCTTTCCATTAAAAAAAAAAAAAAAAAATACTATACATAAAATATATATATATATATATATGTGTGTGTGTATTATAACGCTATTAAGGTTTTATATTTTAGGAAATCGGTACTGTTTTTTTTTTACTTTTTACGTTTTCAATAACAAAACACGTTTTCCTTGGATTTAAATTATTTTCCGTTCGTGTAAATCTTAATTTAAATTCACAAAAATCGAACAACGTTTTCCAAAATTAAATTCAATCTATTCAAATGTTGCGTAAACGCACGCTGCAAACGGAACGAATAATACATTTTGCAATTATTATATTGTATACTATACAGACTTAGAAAAAAAAAAAAAAAAAAAAAAAACCATATACCAGTTTCAATAATTTTTATATATTTTGTTGGCGATTTGTTTTCTTCCTATTTTGGAAATAATTTAACTATCAAATTATATTGTGATGACCAAGAGCTTGGATTTGAAAATAAAAATATTAAAAAAACTACTGTGTACATTCAAACAATAATAATAATATTCTTCTGGTTGATATAATTTCGAATACATTTTGGTACCGATCTATTCACATAAAAACTGATTTATTTTCTATACTTTTCATGGAGTAAGGATAATCGTTCCAATAATTCTATGCCGTTTTCGCTTTTCTCTAAATATTTATTGATATTGAAATGCTTAGGAGATTTAGTATATCAAAACGAGAAATAATTAAAACAAAATAATACAAATACTCATGTAGGAAGTAGGACATTACAGATGTTATTCTTTTTTCGATCACTAAACGAACATTTGTGTTTTTTAGTAGAGCCATAATCAAAATGTGAACACTGACATTTTCATTTTTTTCTCCGGTTTTTGGGATTGTCAGGGCATCAAAATGAAAATTAAAAACGAGAGAAAAAATGGCATCTATACATTCTGTCTTTATTGTAAGATTTATGATTAATAATTTTAAAAGAAAGGTCTGATACACTTCATACCATAGGTAAGCCACAGCTGTTATAAATAGGAAGTTGGGAAAGTAGGATATTTAGAGTAAATTAATTTCAATTCAATTGTATAAATCATGATAAACGAAAAACAATTCCGAGCAAAGATCGATCAAAAATATTTAAAAAAAAAAAAAATAATTTCAAAAATTCGAAATGGATATCCCGAACCCAAGGAATACCAGTACATTTAAACAATTTTACAGAGTCAATAAAATGCTAATATAAGTAATGATTTGAATTTCTACAATTTTTGTTCACTGAATTACAAATATAAAAATAATATAATGGTTAAAATTATTTGATATATTAAAATTGTTCTAATTTGTAACTTCAAGTTAAATTATTAAATTAAGTTTATTTTTCACTTAGTTACAACAAAATCGGAATTTACAGAAACCGTTATTGTATACGTATTAATGTTTTTCCAAAATATTCCCACTATTAAGAAAACTATTACTACTACTACTACTACAAAAAAAAAAAAAAAAAAAAACTAACCTCTTAAATACAACAAATAGATTCAAAATATGTCAAGAAAATTCTTGTACATTTTTAAATTGAAATATGATTCAAAGTTGAAAATTGTTTTTATGCACCAAAGAACTTTTAAAAAAATTATTCAATACAACATTCTCTCTACTATGCAGTGGCATAGATAAATATTTGTATACATCATATATTGCTATATAAATACATATTTTTTTTATTTTAAATTAAAAATATCCGTGTACACCAACTGCTTCTAAGTGAATTTAAAAGACATTTCGAATGAACATATATATTTTCGTTAAATTTCAAACCACTTGTGTCCGTCTAGTCTTTGGTTACTCGTAACTATTGACGAATTTATAGTTTTAAATTTTAAAGTTACCACGTCAATTTCTGATGTTATATTAGCTGTTCACAAAAGAAACGCTTATCTAAAAAGATAACGTCTGATTAAAATCGCAAATAAAAAAAAAAAAATGACAAATTAATAGATAATCAAAGACTTAAAGTTGTATAAACTAAATCATAAACGATACGAAACGAGATATAATCCGCAACGTTTTAATGCAATTAGCTCAACTACTCGGGATGCACGCGACTAAAGTAGATAACGCGACAGAAAGTGAATCGCCATTTGAATAACCATAATAGAATTTCAGCTGATAGTCGATAATATATTATTTCTTTTTAAATATTCAAAAAAGAAATCTAGAATCTATTCACGGCTATCCAATACTTGTATATTTCATTGTAAATATTGTTTCCACAAAATAATGTATTTTATTTTAATAAAGTATTTTTTTTTTTTTTTTATAGATAATTGCATTGTTTACAATATAGTACGTAAATATTTATTTTCTTCCAGCCGTAAAAACAATAGAGTTATCTGTGAAAAACTGATTTTATTTACATTAAATGGCAGAGCTAGCGGTACTTTTAGTAGGTTAATAGGAACCCTTCAATTGGTCATGTCTATCGAAAATCACTTTTGTTTCGCTGATTTGTCCAAAATAGTTGTAAAAGTCTTTGCCAACAGTGTGTTACAATAATACAATTATGAGGGAGGTGCAAAAGCCCCATTCGCTCCTCTTAAATACGCACTTGACTTTGGTCAGAGTATTGTTTTCTTGAAATCAAAATAACAGTATTAGGCGAAAATTAAAATTATTTGAATACAACAGAGATAGTAATTTACATAGGTAAAATTCCGGATAAACGAATTTTACGGTTTAGAATCTGAACCAGCAGTACCCAAACTGTGCATTACGGTGCCCTAGTGGCACCACGAGCCCATTCCAGAGGCTCCGTAGCTCAAAAAAAAAAAAAAAAAAAATATTTATTTACGATAACCAAAACTTAACCTAATTTAAACGAAGAACGGTTTAACTATGATATGTGCTTTTTTTCTGTCTGTAAAAAACTATTTCATTAGAAATCTTAGTTCAATCATCGACATCATCCCGGGTAGTTTTCGGTGAACGTTCTTACTAGTTAGTGTATCTGAAGTCAATTTTTGTTATTTTTTTTTTACACATCTTTAAAACGAAAAAACCTAAGAAAAACAACGGAATAACAGTTTCTCTTAATTTAGATTCAGTATTTTTGTTTGAATTCAGTGAAATGTTCACCAAACATTTATATCAGTACTTTCCAGACGTGGTGCATAATTTTGAAAACATTCTGGATGGTGTTTGGTTATTTATAGCTATTCGAAATCGTCTAGTTTCTTTGGTTTTACGTGAATACAATTTGTATTAGTCCCGTAAAAATGCACAACAATTCGGTCCAATGTTAATTATTAGTTGCGTACCAAATAATTTAGCGTAACGACGTTATTTTTTCTTATGATAAGCTTTTTAAGTTGACATTTTTTCGCGGTTTTCACAAAATGGCACGGCGGCCGAATTTCCTCTATGAAAAGGCACCGCCATCTAAAATGATTGAACACAACTGGTCTAAATAATGGGAAACCATTTCAATGACTACCGAAGATTTGTAGGTTTGACATCGGCGAGGTACTCAGTTTTAAACGTAAATTCGGGGGGTCGACATTTGGTTTATTTCGAAATTTGTTTTTTACAGCGGGCATTGAAGAGAAACCAATTTCACGAAGATAAGTTCTCGTGAACGGTATACAAAATAACAATGGTTTTCTAGACGGCGACGGATATTCGTTTACAGTCTTAATCCAAAACTCGCCCTGATTATAATCCGGTGAATTCCCATTTTCGATCATTCATCGCACGATAGTGTTCTATCAGACACTCATTTCCATTGTAAGTGAAAGTTCTAGGAATGTCATTCAAATTCAAAACGAAAGGGTTTCTTAACAATAATGCGCATTGTAAATAATAATTATTAAAAATAATATTTCGGAAAACACAAGGAAAATTGTTTTATATTTAAACATTCCGTTCGTACCCACCGTGCGGACTCCCGCGTGCCGCAGTTGGCGAACCGCATTTGGTTTAGACGGACTGTAAAATCGAGATTAATTACTATCGATATTATTACTAAATCGATGATTACATGCTATCAGTATAGGAATATACGGGGAATTCAAATGCAACGTCAGAGTAAAAAATTGTACAATTACGTATTATGTCTGAATCGCGTCCGCGGGAATTCATTGATTACAAATAGTCGCGGACGAGATAGGTATAAATCGTTATTTATCGATGCCCGGTAATTTGTATAAAAATAGTTCAAAAGTTATTGTACGTTATTTAATACACATATATATATATATATATATATATATATATATATATATATATATATATATATTGTACTTTACGTTTCTGACAATTGCAGCTATTCTTTTTAAATTTATTATTAAAGGATAAAAATATGTGAACACAAAAAACACAATGATTACAAATACTCGCCAACGGGATAGGTATAAATCGTTATTTATCAATGACCGGTAATTTGTATAAAAATAGTTCAAAAGTTGTTGTACATAATTTAATACATATATATATATATATATATATATATATATATATATATATATATATATATATATATATATATATATATATATTGTACTTTACGTTTCTGACAATTGCAGCTATTTGTTTTAAATTTATGATTAATGGAAAAAAATTATGTGAACACAAAAAACACAATTAAATATTATTATTATGCTAATGTTTTATTTCATAATGTAATATTTATGTATTTTCTGCAAACGGTCACAAAACTTTGAAGACAATTTGTTGACCGTTCAAATTTGGGATAGCGAAGAAACAATTCGTTTTACTAAGATGTGGTTTTCTTGTTTCTCACCCCCTTCTCTCTCTTTTAAAAAATATACTCTAGATTCCAAAAACTTTTTCTAAAAAAAAAAAAAAATAACCGACACAAATTACGATATTTTGGTTTTAGGTTTGTCGATTTCCGGGTTTCGAGGGAACAAAAACACCGGTTTTCCGAGTTCGGCTCGGAATCGTTTTTTCAACTTTTTTTTTTATTGCATTGTAGCTTTCAAGTTTCAGAATACAAACTAAATAATTACCTACCAAACTTTCCTCCTACAGCATTGGCTTATCCACGCGAAGTGTATTCGGTTTTTTTTTCTGCAGACTACGGTTCCCAATCTTATTACCCAATCAGATTTACCAGACGACCCATTTTCTGAATGTCGTTTTACCCAAATATTTCCCTAATGATATATTTTCCGAAGAGTATTTTTCCCGAAGAGTGATTCTCCCGAATACTGTTAATGCATGTTGCCCGAATGTCGTTTTTTCCCGATTGTTAATGTACAGGGTGCGGCGGAGCCAACCGACGTGTTTAATGGGGTAATTAGTCTATGATAAAATAAGCGCAGGCCTATATTAGTGGTCTATTTTGAATTATACAGTTATGCCGTTTTTAGTCGTAATAATGTTCTGGACAGGTGTACATCGAGGTTTCGTCGTGCACACGAATTTAAAAAAAAAAAAAAAAACATTCTGTAATTGAAACTCAAAGGGCTTTACGTCTATATCTTGGCATTTCGCCCAACGGATATGTCCCTTATGTGAACACTATTCAATTTTGGATTCGAAAATTGGAAAAGACTGGAAGTACCCTGAGTGGACGCGGAGCACCTAGAACGGTAAGAACCACCGAAAATGTGCAATTAGACTGAGAGGCAATTGAGCGGTCACCAAGACGCTCTGCCTGGAAGCACGCGTTTGCTTTGGGGATGTTGTGATGTTGGAAACTTATCTGCAGCACAGGTTTGAGGAAGTGGCTGAAGACCATGACTTGGAAGACGTATGGTTTTAACAATACGAGGCAAGGCGCACACAGTTGGAATTTCGTTTGCTGTTTTGCGACAAACGTTCCCCGGGCGGTTGGTCACTCTGAGGGGTGACGTAAGCTGGTCGGCACGCTCCTCCGATTTAACCATATGCGATTTTTCCTCTGGGTATTTCTTAAGGATAAGGTTTTTACACATCGCCCCCATACCACATAGATGGACCCGGAGAAATCGCGATCATACCAATCGAATCGTGCCGAAAATCATACCGAAACGGTAGAGATCGCCTACAGCAATGTATTGTTGCTGACGGCCGTCATCTTGAAGATATCATTATCAAAACATAAATTAAAAAAATGTGATTACCTAATAATTCGGATAAAACGAACCGTTTTTCTCTAAGTATTAATGTTCGTTATGTATAGCTCCGTCGCACCCTGTACTTTCACCAATTCTATATTGTCCGTTTTGCCCGAATATCTAGAAAAGATGGACTATTAAAATTAACTATTTGTCTAGATCATCGGTCCCCCAAACAGTTTTTGTTCCACGCCCCATATGACTTTTTTTTGTAATTTTTTTTTTTCTCTATACATCGCAAAGAAAGTATACGATATACGTTATGACTTCGGCGGAGTGTTTAGCCAATTAAGCGATACGTCGATAACGGGTAACCCTTTCGCTCCCCCTAGGTCGTTGTTCGTTTTTCGTTTTTAATTTCCTTCTCGTAAAATAAAATTAAAAAAAAAAAAAAAAAACCTAAGAAATACGAATTTCACTAGGCTTGCGCGTCCGCAGCGACGTGTTCTCACCGTCCTCCGCACATCCGCCCTTGTTGGCGGACACCTGCGGTCGGCGAAACTATCATTGTCTTTTGATTATATTTCTCTCGTAAAACACGCCGCGCGGAACCGCCGGAGCCGAGGACGTACCACCGATAAATTAATAACGTTCCCGTATAGACACGAGTTGCAGACGCAGTTTGACACTTTTGAAACCAACCGGCGCGCGACGTCCAAACTATCGTAGGTACGTCTCGGACGGAATACACGGGGCTTAACGTACTGCCGCGGTCCGATTTTTTATGAAATTTTTATTAACATGATTGTGTTTTATAGGCTTTGCCGCGCATTAACTTGTCGCACGGAGTAAATACGCGCGGTCTCGTTTACGGATTATGTTTTTGTTTTTTTTTTTTTTTTTTTTTAAATAAAACATTATTACGATAAAACCCCGCATTGTTGTTGTAGAACGCGCAATACGTTATTGTTTTTTTGGTTTTTTTTTTTTGGCTACGTGCGTTCAAATTGGAATTATATTATTCGACGTTGTTGTACGGTTTTTTCGGTTTTATTTGCAAACACGAAATTGCCGTTGTACTAACAATAACCATAACGATAATATTATACGCACGCGCGTTTGTCTGCATACACAGACCGGACAATAATTTAATTAATCAATCGTACGACAATTGCCGTCGTACAAAATGGTAGTATATTTTTTTAAACGGCGCACGGGACAATACGATACATCGTAATCGTGCGTTGTCACTTTAAATTTTTTACGACGTAATATATATATATATATATAATTGTTTTGTTAGCGCGTGTACGAGAGACTGGGAAATTAACGAGTCAAAAAAGTTTAGTTAATTTTAACATTTAACTAAAAAACTATGTGTTTAAACCGTTGATTTTTTTTTTTTTTTTTTTTTTTTTTTCGTTTTTTTTTTGTTGGTTCTTACATTAACTCGATAAATTAAATTACAAAAACTAAGTTAGTTGACTTTCAAATTACAGCGCGTATAGTCGATTTATATTCCATTTAATTGTATTACAATATTCAATTTTACCATAAGTATAAAACATTATTCTTCTTCTCGATAAACTTCCGAGTTTAAAATAATTTAAATTTAATATTCCCGGAACGGTGATCATCGTTGTTTGTTAAAAATCTCAAACTGGGATTGATATCATTTTAACTATTCCGATAACAATTTTACAGAATATTCACTCAGTTGAGATAATAAGTTAATCTTTTTCCAGCATTAAAATAAACAATTTCATCGTAAATTATTAATGAAACAATTATCTTTTAACTGGTTGACTCGTTTACGTTTCTTCAATCAACTTAATTCGATCGGGTTAATATTATTCATTGACCTCGTCCTCAGTGTATACATAAAAATAATAATATTATTTTTGTTTCTTTTAGTTTATCGTTAAAAAAACAAAAAAAAAAAAATTCATTTTTGACATTATACAGGTGCGATTCAAACAGTACACTTGTTACAACGGTATTAAATCGAATAAATATTTGAAACGGCGTGCACGCGAATTTATACGGCGGAATGTCTGCGGAATCCCATTTCCAATTCGGTTAATGGACCGGAAGAAAAAAAAAAAACCTACAGTCAATGATGTGCAGTATTGGTTTTCCGAGTTGGTTTTATAGTGAATTAAAATCAAAGGCTGCAGTCAACCGTTTTAAATTGTGTTCGAGCCCCCCGTCCAATGTAAGTGTACTTGCGAAATAAAAACGCAACGAATTACTACGCATTATTATTTATATCCGTTTTGACTTAAACTCTTCTATTATTATTTACTTCGGTTGTTGCGAATGATTAACCAAATTAATTTCGAACGCAATATAACAAACGTCGTCGCGAACTAATACTGCAAAGGGCAATCAGTAAGAGTACAGAATAACAAACAAAACGCAAAACAGTCCATGAATAATAATGTATAACACACTGTGTTGCAGTATATTAACGCGGGGGATTATTTATTATTTTATGTCGAGAAAGAAAAAAGAAAAGGGAAATTATCGGCCCTAACGCTACATAGAAGATAAACGGATTACACGAGGTTAGGTCGAAAATAAAACGTTTAAAACGTTTAATAGAAATTCAACGTTTTAAAATATTACATCTATTACAACTCCGTATTATATTCCGCGTAAAAATTATTTCATCCACAAACGAGCGAATATATTTCGCCCCTCGAGCTAATTATCACGGTTGTCTCTCTTTTAATTTTTCATATATTTTTTTTATTATTATTATTATTTACAATCTGTGCTACGTGCACAACAAACAAATTAGAAAGAACAATTGAACGTATATACACAAATGATTACACGACGAGGGGGGCCATCCAGTGATAGAACCCGACATTAACTATTTCGAACTTGAAATTTCATTATAAGTAGCTAGTTGACGTTAGTCATTCGACTAATCTCGTCACCGTTTTCTCTTAAGGCGACGTGTGGGATTCCCAGGAAGTGAATTAGATGCAAGTGCAGCAATTTTAGATGGTTACAGTGAGTTTGTAATTTGGAGTGAAACTTTTTATAGTGTATGGATGGCTAATTGGTTAAATGTTTATATTTTACAATCATTTTGAAGTGTGCCATTGGATACGTACCGTGGTGCAAAAGAGACAATACGAAGAGTTATGTTTAGCACAACTCCAGATTTGGATTGCATAAGTCTTTATAGGTCTTAATAGGGATTTGTAGAATATAATTTTTGTGAAAAAAAAAAAAAAAAAAAATGTTCATATTCAAATAGTTTTTATTTGTATCGACGAAAACTGTCTTTGTGCGCGCCTAACGTTTATGTTGTAATACGTAATAAAAATATAAAAACTCTACGAATACTATTATTTGTGTACCCACAAATGTACATTATTACCTATGTTTGTTCTGAAATGATATATTGCATCCATGCATAAGCGTTCTGAACGGATATAACATTAATTTTATTACTTTTTATTGTATTTTTTTTCCCACGCGTATACGCTTAGAGTAAAACTATTGAAAAAATCGAAATAATACTTGTTTAAAGGTTGCGAAATTTAGTAACCATAAAGAAATAGTACATATTCTACTAAAAAAAAAAAAAAAAAGTGACGAGAAAACAATACATTATAATACCAATATTGTTCCGTTCGTTATACCTACAAAATTACTCCTATATTACATAATTGCATAGTTCAAACCAAAATATATATATATATTTTTTTTTTTTTTAACAAATACAAACACAATTAATATATTACTATACTTATATAATCAAAAAAACTAAATTTAAAATGTATATCTTATAATGTTCAACAATAACTACACGGTTCGGTAGTTTTATTAATTGATAATACTCAAAACGCGATTAGCTGATATACATTTTTTTTTTTTTTTTTCAATTCGTACAAAATGAATAATGTTACTATATTATAATCTTTACGTTATTTTCTCAATAACACGATATAAACTAACTATTCAATATTTCCACAAATCATTTCAAAACATTAAAAAAAAAAAAATCCCCATATTTAAATATATATTTATTATTATTATATTACAAAATGATGGTATTGAAGTAAGTTTTACAATTTTAAAACGAAAAATATAAACGAGTTAATCTATTCTCGATGAAATGAATATATCCTATATGTTTGGGAATAGCAACAATTTAATAAAAATACGAATCAAACAGAGAAAAATTTAAACGGTCATTATATTAACGGTGATAATTTTCATGTAAAACGGATAAATACGAAATAAAAACGACGTACAAAGTAAATTCTAATATTTCACGAATTTAATTTCGAAAAGTTCCAAAAAAAAAAAATTGTATGTATATAGGCGAAACTAATGTACCGCGATCATACAATACCGGCGCTGAACATTGAACATGTCATGATTATCAAATGCAGCGAAATACAAATAGTCATACAAATCTAGACTACAAATTATATTGCAATTGATTAAACCAATATGGTAGACCGACAGGAAATATCAAAATCGAATTGGTATTTATTGTATTCGGTTGGTTTTACGTCCAGTGGTGTAGCTGATCGTGTTAGTCGCGCTCTTTGTTTACCAATGGACATATTGTTTTTTTTAAATTATTTATTAAACAAAACGATTCTCGGCGACTCGTAAAAATAATCGTATCTGTAGGCCGCACGCATTTGAAGTGTGCGGGATCTTATGAGTACGTTGTGTTTTATTGTGCAGATAAACGCACTTAAATGTAAATAGCCTAATCATAAATTCATTGTTGTCCGGAACACGACCAACCTTTGCGCGCGGTACATATAGTACCTCAAAAGAACGAAAATTGCAGTATACCGTTTTTTTTTTTTTTTTTGCCGTCGGTCAAAAGTCGGTAAAAACGTAACCTTTTCCTTTATAAAAACCGTGAAAAACTTTTTCACTAACACTCAAATGTATTGCTATAAAAGTAAAACACTCCATTTCAAACAGACGTAACGTTACGATGTTTAACGTTAAAATTTACATTAAATTCGATTTCGAGTAATTTTTTTTTTTTTTTATTATTATTAATATCTTAAACAATTTTTAAAAAATCGATGTACTTATAAATATGTTAACGTTATTGTTTTTTTCATCTTGACTTGACCGACAAAATATAATTGTTAATATTTTCTAATAAAATACAAAATTAAACGTAACACGTTTTATTGTGTTCTATAGGTTTGATTACAACTGAGCATTTTTCAGTGACGATTTTTCGATTTTGAAATAAAAGCCAAGACAAACGCGAACAGTTTAAACGAAACTTTTTCACCAACACTCAAATGTATTGCTATAAAAATAATATCTTAAACAATTTTTAAACCATAAAAAAAAAAAAAAAAAAAAAATCGATGTACTTATAAATATGTTATCGTTATTGTTTATATTATAATTAAATATAATTGTTAACTACTGTGCTATTCGTTTTTTATACGAACGGCAGTTATCATTTACTTGCTAATAATGTCCATTTTGAATGTAGTTTGGTGTATAACAAAATAATCTTAACATATTCTGCTACATCATTAACGTAACAATAATATTGCTCCCTTTGCAGTGACCTACTTCAATTTCAATCTGATACATAACGACTACGATTTTTAAATTTCGAGAAGCACGGGACATCTATGAAGACAGGTATCTAGACATAGTAATCGTAAATTATATATTATAATAGGTATACAATGCTTTTTTTTTTTTTATTTAGGTCATTTTACAAATCACGTGGTTGTGTTGTTGAACGATTTGTACTCGGTTTAATTAATTATGTAAATGTAAAATGATTATTATTTTATTAGTTATGAGTTTCCAATGCTAAATAGTTTATATTCCGTCGAACGTGGAAATGAAAACGTTAGACTTTTTTTATTTCATTAATCACATCGCAAAAAAACAGATTTATTTCTAATAAAATACAAAATTATTTCTAAATACGTTTTATTGTGTTAAGTATAGGTTTGATTACAACTGAGCATTTTTCAGTGACGGTTTTTCGATTTTGAAATAATAGCCAGGACGAACGCGAACAGTTTAAACGAACCGCGCCGCCCGAATAGGATATAATAATAAAACTAATATACAGAACGGTCGAAAACGGAGTTTTCCACTTTGGGTAATTGTCCTTGTAATGTTAATGCCGTGTTGACAACACCGAGAAGGTAATAACCGCCACTTTGTCAAGAATAATTTAACACCGCGAATATTAATTATTGTGCATAATAATAATATATTATTATTACAGTAGGTTTTGTACGGATATCGTATAGAGACGTCTGTTTGGAAAATAATAATACGGTTTTTTTTTTTTTTAATTTTTTTTTTTTTTTTAGTATTATTTGTATTGCGCGAAAGAAACGCGAATTCGTTTTCAATAATTACATAAAATGCCAGTTGATTTGTATGCGTTTGACACATGGCAATTACTACAAAAGGCGACGGCGAAAAAATAGCGAAAGGAAGGCCGCGGTGCAAAGGATAGTTAGCCCGAAAAAAAAAAAAAAAATGTATAGATCGATAAACCTAACCGTGGAGATATATGCCGAGAACACGTCCAGACAATTCACAATGCAACATAATTCGTCCGCAATAGAGAGAGAGAGAGAGGCAGTCAATAGGCAGTCCAAGATGCAAAGGTGGGTAGACGGATTTCAGAGGTATCGAGAAAACCTAAGACTTATAAATTGCAATTATTTAGGCAACGACAGAAAAGCATGGTGGAAAAGCTTGCGGCGATGATTCAGACGGAATGATTTTTTTTTTTATAAAACCGCGGGAGAAGTAAAATGCTAAATATAATTGTTTTATTTTTATTATTTTTTTTTGACGCTGATCTCGGGCAGATCATAATCTAAATCTAAACTAAATCGATAGTTACGGTAAAATTATGGTAAATTAATAACTGTCGTATCGTTGCTTGAAGTAAATTTGTATTTCGTTGTTATAATTTTAATATTTCGTGTACACGGTAATGAATTACCACTCATTTTTACTCATACCGTTTCTCAACAAATAACTTTCTAACGTATTATTTAGAATATTTTTTTAATTAAATAGTTCACGTTTGCATAACATTATTATATTTCCGCAAACAAATAAACGTTTATAATTTTTTTTTTCTTTCAATTGTGATTGTGCGTTTTATTTAAATGTTTTTTAATTTTTTAATAATCCACCTCCAAACATATGCTTCTTTTAATAAATTATTTTACAGATTGCATAAATAAAAAAAAAATAAAATAAAAAAATTAAAAAAAATGTTCAAAGGGAAAAGCGGTATTGCAAGGATTTGCCCGTAGGCAATTTGTCTGTACTACTCTATACTACACATTTCTAAAATTAAATACACAAAAGAATTAACACCATTAGTTTAATATCGGATGTATAGTTTTCGACAAATTATTAAAAAAAAACATTTCTCATATCAATAACAAAACAAAATTATAATACTGTTCGAAATATAATAACATAAAGGAATTTAATTTATATCTGTAAGGAACAATAAATCATTGCTAACGAAAAGCGATTCTGAGCAAAGATCGGTTAGAATATGTTTTGATAATTTTAAAAAAAAAATTATATAGATTTGTTTTTAGTAAATAGACAACAATTGTTGTATTTCATCACAAATTGTTTAGCAGTTTTAAAAACCGAAAAAAAATACGTTCCCAGAAATTAAAAAAAAAGTACGCGAAATGCCGTTTTTTTATAGGATATTTATCAAAATTTCAATTTAACCCTTTATAAATAGTTTTTTTTTTCTAAAATAACGCTTAACTATTTTTTTTTTATACATACCGCTATGTAAAACTTTTGGTAAACCTTGAAACAAATCAACGAGCTCAATTTTTTGCTGAGCTAAACACATTGTATTCTCACCAAACCAAATAAAAGCCAAGCAATGTCGACAATTTAATATAGCTTTAAATAGCTTAAAAATGTCTACAATGTTTTAAAAATTTAACAATGTCTATAATAGAATTATAAAAGTGTTCAGTGAAAATGTTAAGTTTCCAATGGATATTTTCAACTGGTTTACCATTAAAAACAAAATCAAAATTAACAGAATTTATTATTGTATACATTTTACAACTTTTTCGACGTTTCTTTACGATTTTTTACAATTATTAAGTTTTACTGCAAGGTGGTAAAACAATAACCCCTCACACCACTGCATTAACAAAATTAATTTGTATACCTTTTAACACCTCTGGTGTTGATGGTCGAAGATTTCTGGTATATAAAAAAATGTTGACGGATAAAAAAAAAAAAAAATACACACATCATAGTAAAACGTTACACTACGTTCAGAATATATAAAATATATATGATAAAGAACATAAAAGGTGAAAAGTAGTAAAAACGGGTTTTTTTTTTTTTTTATTCAGCCCGAATGAAGTGTTATTTATTCATAATCAAATTTATCTACACATTAATTTTAAATCATTCTGTTCATTGACATAATATGTTAAAAAGCACTCTTTAATAAAAATAAAAACTGTCAACAAATTTTTGAAAAATATATAACATTTCTAAAAGATTCTATAATAAGTCATAAATAAGTAAAAATATATTATCCATAAGATTTTGTTATATTTGGAACTTTAAAAACTTAAATAGAATTCGGTATTATAAACGGGTGTAAAATAAATTCAATTTTCTCCCCTTTCCACTGCCAGCCGTATTTTTTCGGTTATAGCTTCTGAAAAACTTGAAATAAATTCTAAAGACTCCTGTGAATCACGTGAGTTAAATTTCTGTTTGAAGATCGTTTTTTACGGAAAATGGTTTGTTCACAAAGTTTCTATGGGTCGACGATTCAACAATAAAAAGAACATTTGTTTAAATTCGATTAAAATACGAGGGACGGTCGGACGGCGGACAGAGTATGCAATTTCACTACACGCGCGTTTATTGTTCCCAAACAATTGACATAAAAACGACCGAAAAAAAAAAACTCACTCTTCAAGAGCGCTTCCAAGTGTCCGCACGGCGGACTGCATCTTTAAAAAACCGAAAAACTCCACACCACGGGATGGCCTCTGCTGTAAGTGGGATGTTTAAAAGGTAAATGATTTACGGTCATTTAGTTGCAATCAAAACGCGGTTCTGGTCATAGCCCGGTATAATACCGGCGAGGTAAGATTGGCGGTATTTTTCCACTTGCACAAATGGATACGCAGTAAAATAAAAACAAAAATAAAAGAACCCGATTTATCTCCATTTGTTTATTGTCAGTTTTATCAGTTTATTTGTCAAACAGTTGGGAACCTATTAAAATGCAAATAAAATCACCGGCGGGCAAAAAGTCCGAATCATTTAAGGTGCGCCGTGTACAGTCTGGAGTATTTTTACTTACTAAAAACGTGTCATCCGAGAACGATAATAAATCTAAACAAAACGAAACAAATAGCCTCTCTGCTACACTCAGAGGGTCGTTCGGTTTCATATAACTACCAAGTCCAAAATATCTTTTATTTTTTTTTCACCCTTTTTTTGACTAGTGGGGCGCATAAAAATAGCCGATTGTGTTAGGGTAGGTTTTGTTACCAAAATGGACGAGCTCAATTTTTTTTCTCATCTCAAACAATGTTGGGCGCACGAATTCAGTTGAACGCGTACTTTTATTTTCAATTATGCCCTTAGTTTTGTCTCACCTTCGAACACGGCCAACTCTTGTAATGCAATTTTTTTGCAGTAAAACCACTTCGCATTCGCAGTGTCGGCGTAAAAACCATACTTGGTCGTCAAAAAAAAAAAAAAAAATTAAAAAAAACGCCCGATTTACTCAAAAATGTTTTACTCGTTAAATCCATTCGTTTAAACATAAATATATATATATATATATACTTAAAGTACACTGAATATTATATGCACGCATGTGTGTTCTATGAATATTTCAAATAATCGTTATAAATATCGGGGCTGGCCGAATTGTACCTCCATGAGACGCAAAACAAATTGTTTACTAATATAAAAACATTTTTTTTCTAAAAAAATTATTAATATAAAAATAAAAATTCAAAATTGCAATTAATACAATCAAGTGTTATGAATTTATAATAATTAAATATAGTGTAATTTTTTACGTAACGTATTTGTGGAGTGTTCAATATTCGTGTAAGTTTTCTGAAGTCTGGATTATGTTAATGGATTACGATAGTTTTGAACCATTTTTTTATTTTTTAATCTTGGCTCTTGCAGTATTTTTCGTTTTATTGTGCGGCTCGCGAGATTCTTCGACGTTGGCCGCCCCCAATATATATTGTAGTTGTCACTTCGAACACTTAAACCAACGTTGTTTAATTATTAAAGTCTGCATAGAAGTGTTATTAAACATCAGATAAGTTAACAAATTATAATACTAGTTGTTAATATCTACTTTTGGATTTAGATTGTTATTTATCGGGTATATTATTTATTTATTTTTTTTTTTTTGTTTTTTTTTCAACGATGAAGTGGATCTTACGACAAAACGACGACGGCGGCTATTTGTCCTAAATCGTTTCACCCTTAATGGTTTGCTATAAAAAAAAAAAAAAAAAACAAAAACGTATTATAATGTATAATGGATATGTCGCGGACACTTAGCGAAATTGATCTTTTTACGAAAATTTGTCCTTTTCTCGAAATGAAAATGCCCAGTACGAAAAATAGAAAAAAAAAAAATAAAAAATGTTCACAAAACAGTTAAATTTTCATGAAACGTACACTCGAATGTAACATCGCATTAACCATTCATAAAGGTCGAACGATAAACTCGCGATTGCTTACTGAGGAACCGAATATGATACCAATTAAAAACGTTTCGTTTTCAGAGATAAATGATAATGTAATATACAATGTCACAATACAATTACATTTGTATATGAATATAATTAACAGACAGTCTTCTAACTAGATGAATGGAATAGTGAACATTTTCGAACAGAGTCATCGAGGGGCCTGAAATTACTTGATAATTATGAAGAATCAAAAGTTATTTATTCCCATACCCGTGTCCATCTTCATATTCCTTTTCATCATCAGCTAAAAAAATAAAGACTTGCGAATTTCAATACCAATCGTTCGAATTTCTGCTAAAAATAATGACATTAGAGTTCCATTGATTTTCCAGAACGCGTGACGGGTATAATATGAAAGCCCGAAATAATGAAATTCGTTTAATAATGTACAGTGCTTGAAAAGTTCCGTTTTAAATTTGTTTCAGGTTTGATGAAAGGAACTCTTCCGTAGTAAAGCAAAATTGATTTTTTTTTTTTACTATAAAATTGTAATAAATTATCGATTTCATAAATACTAGAAAATATCGTTGGTATTCCTCCTTAAAAACGAACGAAATTCCAATACGTTCCTTTGCAGATCCGTTCTGGTTTAGGTTCGTGAAAAGCGAACGATATCAAAGGAACCCGTTCCTATTGAATTCTTTTCTACCAGGCAGCGTGGTAATACACCGTATTTAAAAACGTCGATGTATCGATCGTTAATAATATATATATATATATATATAGTGTACGAAAAAAAAAAAAAAAAAAAAAAATATGAGTCAAAAGTCGACGACGGACGGAGAGAGAGAGAGAGAGAGAGAGAAAAAAAGAAGAAAAAAAACCATTTAATATATGCGGCGTGATTTGTATTGTATTGTCCCCGTTGCGGTAACCGCAATAAAAACACGATTTATATCTAATGTGATGAAACGAATAGATATTTTGTAATTCGACGACGGCGGGAGGTGACGGGAAGAAAAGTAAAAAATCAACACCATTATATCAATGTTCTGTCGGTCGGGTATCGGGAAAGAGAATGCGTTGTTGTCGTAAATCATTGACGCCTCGTATAAAAAAAAAAAAAAAAAAATATAATATTATATTTTATATTATATTATACGATATGCGTTCGCCGCGGAGCTGGCAGCGATCTCTTGTGCGCATTCGGTTATAATATGCAAACGAGTAAAAAGGAATTCAATTTACACGTGTGTGGTGTGTTCGGCCGTGTACGTGTGCGAGACGTCGCATCTGGACACATTATTCATAATACTCTAAAATGTTATTTATTAGTTCGAAAGGGCAGAGAGTGTATTTTGCTAGTGCATTAACATTCGTGTAAGCCTGTTATGTAAATTCGCCCCGTGGTTTATATACGATACGTTATATTTTTCGTTTGCGAGTATATAATAGACTTTTATTTTGTTTTATTATGCTTTTTTTTTAAATACGATTTATGAATATAATCGGTTGTTTAGTTTATTGACCACCGCGAGAAAAACCGCACATGAATACGACGACGACTCCGGACGATTATCGTCGGGGAATCGTTTGAAAAAAAAAAATAATAATAAAACAATCGTTGAGACTCGGCGACGTGTTTATTCACCGTGCACATATGTTAGCCGCCGCGGCCTAACACATTCTGGACCGATTACGATTTTAAAAAAAAAAATTCTTACATTTATCGTGTTATTTAAAGTTACTCGAAATGCTTGGAATATTTTTTTTTTTTTTTTTTGTTTAATGTAGTATATGAACTAATAACGTCGTATGTATTTGAAGCAGCGGTTTACGTTAAAATCCGTTATATACACGGACAATTATAATTTAATTTATATTCAAAAATAAATACAATTTTCAATTCAAATCCATCGAAATATATTTCACAGTCATAATCGTTTTGCGTACATCTAAACATTGTATTGGTTAGGTTAGGTCAGGTTAACCTGTCCGGTTTGTCTGTAAACCATTTCATTACCAGACATTTCGGTCCGGCCATCAGTTTCAGAGGTGGTTTCTGGTAGGCATAGTTGACTAGTTGATCATACATCGGGGAATCCATTTTCCGAATATTTCTACACAAATATTTCTCATTTATGTGGGTCGAATATTATTTTTTTCCCGTGAAAATATTCAAATATGCGGTACGAGGTTCGAGATGATTTTTATTTAATGGTAAAAAGCTGATCGTAACGTAGTAATTTATTCGTTTATGCTTTATGAGTTTGAATTGATAATAATAGAAATGCGCTGAAGACCATCGAAAAATCCATAGATTCTAGACCATAGATTCTGAACGAAGCGAGAAATGTGGTGGTTTATTATGGTGTGTTTTTTTCCCGTCAGCGAACAACTTTTCCACCAGACACGCCGTGTTTCAAATGTAGCACGTTTTCTGAAATATTGTTGTATTTGGTTGTATTTTTTATTTTCATTGTAGTTTTTTTTTTTTATATATATATATAAATAGGATGAAACGTAGAAAAACCATAAAATTTACAACAATATTAATTTCATTTTTTTTTTTTTTATTCTGCTCGTTAGAACTCGGTTGAAAATAACCTCGTAGAAACCTGAAATGGGCATAGAACATTTCTGGGCGTTAAAAAATACCGTCCCAACTTTCCATCTACAATAGTGGAATCTACCCATCGTGCGAAATACGACCGTATTTGATTTATTCGCTGATTTAAGATAAAAATAAAAAATAAAAAATAAAAAAAACGACCGTAGTACTTGATATGTTCACCGTACGCTTTTATTATCAATTTCTAAACAAATGGTCACGCACCATAGGAAAACCAATACCGGCCTCACCGTACACAGAAGCTAAAAAATGCATGTAACCCAATTACTACCCGTGTAATCAAAATGTCAGTATGATTACTTCACTATTAGATTTATTAAAGTATTTGAATCACATTTATATAGTAAGGTAATTTGTAAGTATGTAATTCAGTGTTCATTCGAGCGTGTTTAGAGCTTTTCTGTGTATTATTATTCGTGTGATTCAATATTTAAAAAAAAAAAAAAAAAAAAATAAAACTTTTTTTTTAATATTAAAATTCGCAAAAGGTTAAAGGGTATTCATTGTAAGTTTATATTCCAAATGTGCTCAATGAAGCAAATTTAATCCCAAAAAACTATAAGTACTCAACGACTCTTCAATTTAATCCAAATGGATATTTTGAAAATCGAATTATGAATATTAACTTTTTATGTTTCAAAAATTAATCTCTGTTCCATTAAAAATCCTATTTTTTCCCCTTCATATTCGCTGTGTATGATACACTTCGAGAGACTTATTCGAATATGATGGAAGGGTTAAAGAGAAAATTTTCCAATAAATTGACTTGCTGTATAACCACGGTATAAATATAGATTACTTAAATGATCAAAAAAAAAAAAAAATTAATTTTCGTTTAAAATACCGAATTTTATCACGATTAGGTTTGCTTCTAAAGGTAAAATACAATATGCATACGTAATTTGTAGTATTCGTTGTTTTTTAATAAATTAAATGGTATTCATAATTATTATGAACGTCATTAAAGCTGACGGAACTCCATAAAATACAAAATAATTTTAATATTTTCACTGTAAAATTATATTCAAATAAAAAAAAAAAAAAATATGCCATCAACATCAAATTTATCCGGTGTACTATAAAATATGTTTTTGAATATTTTAAAATGTAAGCACAGTAAGGAATTTGTATTCATTTTACTATGAAGTATGGGATTTTTTTTTTTTTTTGTGTGTCGTTCTGTCCGACAAAACACTATGGATGAGGCAGTCTTTTTTTTTTTAAATTTTTCTTCTAGTATTTATAAGTAAACGGAAAAATCTAAAACTCTTGTTTTCTGTTATTTTTTAAAATTGGTGTTTTTTTTTTCCAGTGAAAACTAATCGAAAAAGTCTGGTAAACTATCATCGAATATTTATTGTACCGAAACGGTTACAAATTTCAAGGTTTTTTCTCTTTGGTTTTATGTGCATAGAAATAAATTTTTATTTGCGTTTTAAGTTCAAATTTATGTCGAAACCCGTTAATAATGTGAACATTTGTAATTAATGTTGTGGTAATGATATCACGTCGCGTACCCTATGTTATATAACTACAACAGTGGCACACCCATTGACCACGGTACGAAGTTCGTCGGTAGCATTTTTTTTTTTTTTTTTTTTTAAACATTTTTAATTTGAATATCAGAAATGTTTTAATCGGGATATTTATGCGAAACACTTATTATTTATACAACCTACGATTATGTAATTTTACAATCTGGATGTTAATTTTTGTCGTTAAAATATTTACGAGGATTAATTTCTAACTAAAGTACCTATTCTACTCGTTAATATACAAAATTAAAATTCATCATCAAAATCCTCATATTCATTATCATTTTTTTTTTTTTTTTTTTTCTGTTAATAACAAATCATTTTGAGCGCAATTATTTATTTCTCGAACATTGTGTATAAATAATACTCGTAATAAACGATAATATAACTATAGAAATATTTGTTTTCTGGGTTTGGATTCGATTTTCAACAAATACTTACGTAGAACGTAACATTCTACGCGTTATCCTCAAAATCCAATCGTATTATTTTTTTTCGACAGTCGTATTATGTTATACCACCGACGATAATAATATTTAAAAAAAAACCGCGTGAAACCGTATCGCAGTGGCGTACATGAGCACGAGGCAAAATATACGGCGGCCCTTCACCTCCCCTGAAATTTCTTTTTCGGCTAATACGTTCCGTGTCCGTTGATAGTAGTATGCATCCATTGCACCATTTTTAACTACTAAGTTTCATTGAAAACCGATTTCCGGTTTCCTTTAATTAAACAACAAACGTGCACGTTTATCAATATCAAAACAGATTTACGATATTACAAAACCCCAGGGCGGTAAGAATCACAAGATCCCGTAACTTTTTATGACTTTTTAAGCTCATTTTCGTTTTGCAACACCTGGGCAACACACAGTGGCAACTAGACGCAATTATTATTACTATTATTATTATTAGTGTGTGTTTTTTTTTTTTTTTTTTTATTTTTTTTTTATAAATCACTGTGCAATGACCACTGAACCCCCCCCCACATCCCTTCCTCACAACTCACCGCCGGAAATATTTTCTTCTAGAACGCATTATAAATTACGGTATTATCTACGTGCACGCAGATGATTCTATTGTACCCGTACAACGTTTTTTAATCGTACGTTATTATTTCGCGCTATACGCTCCGTGAAATAACGATAAAAAAATCGGACGTGGACGGGCGTCCTCGGGTTTTTTTTTTTTTTTTTTAGAAGCACTCAACATCAAAACGATACACGAGACCCCGGCGAAATAAACTGAAGTCCACTATTATTATACTCGTATTAAAAGAATCATTTTCGTATAGGAGGCGATGATTAATCGTTGCTTTCAAATTAAAAATAACAATACAACAATGCGTATTGCGCTCAAGTGAGATAAGTGCCCGATATTCGGTTACCGTATTCGGGTCGCTTTTCTTATTTCACTCTCTCCGACTCCCCAGTCTCCGTCGTGCTATCCCTCTGTATTCCGATACTGCCGGACTGCAAATACTATTTTATAAATAAATTCGAAAAATATATAATACAAGGTGATTTGTTTAATCACGATGTTTCCGATTGATTTAAGGTGCCTAAATTTTATTTTTATACGAAAAAACGTAAATGTTTTTAATGGTCGGGAACGCGGTTTTCCATATTTTCACCGAATTTTGTACAATCCATAAACATTTTTTTCAAATTTTAATGATAAAACATTTCCGTTAATTTACGGCACGGTAACCCTTACCGAACATTAAATGCAAGGGGTTTCAACGTTATTTATGAACGTAAGTATATATCTATACGCGTGACAAAAATGTCGGTATTCATAGCAATTGGATTTAAAAAAAAAAAAAAATGAAATGTTTGAATTCAAAAACGAGTTTTCAGTTACAAGCATTTTTTCTCTTCGATTTTATACAATTATTTACGAGGAAAAACGGTTACACATTTTTTTTTGTTGTTGTAGATCTGTGAATTTCCAATGGTAAGCGATAAAATCAAAAATGTACTTCGATCGGTTTGAATTAAACTCGTAATATAAATTCATAAATCTTAATTATTTTTTTTTTTTTTAAATTTAGCCTAACATCAATTTTCGTTTAGGTCGTTTTGTCGAACATTTTATGGATTTTCCATATTTTCAATTAGATTTTTACCGAAATCGGGCATTGAATTGTGATTTGTATGTATCGACACTGCCTCATTAACACAGATTCGATAAAAACGTATATATTTTTCTAAAAATTGTAAAACGCTAAACGAAAATATATCGCGGACATCGTTTATCAATAACGGATTAAAATGTAAACCGGAGGCGTAGGAAATTGAAACAGAGTTTAAAAGAAATTAAAGTTGCATAATGTCTATGTATAAATAACAACACTTTCGTAATCCTCCGGTTTAATTTCTAAACCGTTATAACTCATAAACGATATATCCAATATAGTAAAACTATTAAAAAGATATTATCTTTGCACATTTGATTTCACAAAGGGGGTGGCTATTTGAAAATCATTAAAGTTTATAGCGCCACAGCGTAACGGTGAGGTTATAGAAATATTGTAATTAAGATCATCAAACGGTTCTGTAACTGAAAAAAAAAAAACCCAAAATCATTTTTATTCGAAATCTTCGTATCGTGTGTACGATCGACGGGCAAAAAAATCACACTGTAAATATGGGTAAACGGAAAAGAAAAAAAAAAAAAGATCAGCTTGAACCGTAATAACGAGTCGAATTTTTATTTTAATGTACACCGTAATTCAACATACAGGGTGTTTCGTAATGGTCGTGCCATTCCAATCACACCGTACTCGGTGGAGTAGGCTAATAGCGACATTCATGACATTTCTTGGCTACATTTAAATTCTTACATAAATATATATTTTTTTTTTTTACATTTACCCGTATAGAATTATAGAATATATTCGTAAGTAAAAAAAAAAAAAATAAATATTCTTTAATATTTGCTGAAATGTCAACGTACCTTACGAAACGCCTGTACGAGGTGAATTTGTTCGACAAACGGCAGTGTTTTTTTTTATTCTACAATCATTCGTTGCCAATATCGGTGTTCCTATATTTTCCCATATATAATTCCAGCGTCCCAATCAGCTCAGTTCCCTTCGGGTCAGCCGGGTCTTCGGATATTCTAATCATATTATACTGTAAATTATATTTCGACCCGTACATACGAATAAATAATTACGAACGAACTCGCTGTAAAACGATAAATTATTACACGCACCAACTTTTATCTTGGTTTTAAGCTCCGGCAAACCGCTATGGTGTTATTGCGATATAAATTTAAATTAAAACTACAAAAACGTACAGGAAATTACGCGTTATTGTCGGAAATTGAACCGGACAATCATGGGTTAGGTTATCTGCGTTTAATTAATAATTATAACAATATAAAATATCGTTTAAAATGCAACAAAGGCGGCAAAACTTTACGAAACCTTTTATTTTCTCTCTTTTTTGCTATATTTATATATATATATATATATTGCTTTCTCTTTTACTCAGTTTTTTCCTCGATCTGATTCGTACGAAAACAAACATAATGTAAATATTTTCAAAATAACAAATGTGTAACAATGGAATGGTAAAGTTCTGGTACGTTTGAACTACCAATTCGGCGCATATTGAGTAAAATAACAATAAATGAAAATATGATTGAATCATTCAACAATCATATTTACATTATTTTCAAAAACGATATTCGCGTTCCTTATATACACTATTACTTTGAGTAAATATCGCGCTGTTTAGATTACCTATCCCTATCTATATTTTTATTTTCAATTTTAAATTATAATATTCTACAGCTCTTGAAAAGATTTCAATTTATCGCTATACAGTAAAAGAAAAAAAAAAATACATAAAATACTGTCTGCATTTATCGCATTAATTTGATTGGAAGCAGTAAAACGTTTTTTTTTTTTTTCAAAACAACATTTTTATGACCTGCATAAACGTTTGGTTAAACGCGAGTTTTTTTAAAAAAAATAAAAAATATATGTATATTTATATTTTAACTTATTAGATTCCGAGTGAAGCGAAGAACGTATTGGTTTTACAATGATGTTTTTCTTCGGTCTGTAAATAGCTTTCAAACAAGAAATCCTACTCAGATTTTTATGTGTCGTAACTATTTTGAAAACGTATGCAAAACGTGAAAACTTAAGGAAATTCGTTTAAAAATAACCGTGAAATTTAAACAGAATATTAATAATAGGCATTTCTAGATCGAAATAAATTTTAAAAGCATTCTGGAGATTACTGACCTATAAATAGGCATTTGGTTTTTTTTTTATAGTTTTTCTTCGGTTTTTTGCGGATGTAAATATTTTGGCCGAGTAGAAATACTTGAAAACTGTACACGATGTTCGTCGTGATTCGTGCATAGTAGAAAAATAAAAAAAATGTTGAGCTCAACGTAGTAGTACTTTTTTTTTTTTTATGTGTTTAAACTTAAAATCGCAATGGAAATCGTAAAAACCGCGGAACATTTTTTTAACCGTACTTTGTTGAAAATCGCATTTCGTTTTCAACGGTTTATCGTCGCGTACGGATATAAATAAAATTTCACTATGTTTTACCAATCTTCCCGACTTTCCGCGTACGACAGTGACAGTACCCACGGCAATTTTGTCGTTTTTTTTGTTTTACCTTGTTTAACGACGACGTAAGGAGCCCTTTCGTCCGTTGCGTATAGCTTTCGTGATGCCGAACACAAATACTTAAAACCGTATCTTATGTTAATCTGACGGACGAAATGCGAACGTTTACAACGGTAACCGTAATCCGAAACGACGGGGCGGGTATAACAATAACGCACAGAAGAGGCGTCGCGGTTTTTAACGGCACCGCGCGCAAAATATTATCCTCGACATAATTATAATAATTATAACGTTATAACTGTACAAGTCGTGAGTGCCGAAATACTGTAAACACTCGTTTACATTCGGTTCGCGAAATATTCGCTAGTGGTGTCTAAAAATCCCAATCGGAGACGGCGGGCGTACGGACCGGTAGGAAAATCAAAAACAATATATCACGTGCCTATGCTCATATGATTTAATAAAGCTTAAACACAAAATGCATTTTTTTTTTTTATAATTCTGGCCCTCTTCTAGAATTTCTTAAACTTTGTGGCCCCCATTAAAAAAGTTTGCCCATCGCTGGTCTAGGGCGTCAATCGGCCAATGGTAAACGGGGAAGAGGGAGTCCTACGAAATAATTTATTTTTTTTTTTTATTTCCAATTGATATGGTTCAAAAAACTCGTAGCTCTCTATCGGTGGCGTTACCGCGCGTGCAAAATAATCGTGTCGTAATTATTTTAATTTTTTTTGTAATCTTCCGAACGTGGTCACCGCCAGCACCATAAAAACGGTAGGCAATTTCATTGATAGCGACCGGTGACGGCGTTCGGGGGTAGACGCGAGCGTGCCGTTTCGACACCGGCGAGAAATCTCCCGACGGCGCGAAAGTATCGTTTCGCACCGGCGGCGGGCGTGTTTAACGGTTTACTCCGTTCCTTCCTGTGTTTTCTAAACCAAAAAAAAAAAAAAAAAATGAAATACATTTTACCGCAATAACGCTGCGATCTTTCGATTAAATACCGTGAAAACAAGCAGTCACGTGGGCCGGTTCTATTCAATAAAAATAATGTACCCGTTAACTTTTTACACAGTTTGTATTTATGAAAATGGACCACTCCAAAAGTAAATCCTACGTCCCCCATTAAATGTACGCGCACAAATATATATTATTAGTCGTCGTTTAAATGGAATCGTTGAGCCCAACAAGTTCGTTTCTAACATTACTCTGATAAACTTTAAAGATATCGTCGAATTTTGATTAATCTAAATCTAATCGAGTATACAAAAAAAAAACAAAAAAAAAAACGACTATTCCACACCAATTGTAAAACCGTAATAATAGAGCGGAACCTCATAAATCGGTAATTTCGATATTATTCGTTAGGACAATTGTAATAAGGTCACGGTTGTGAGCTGAATTCCTGCAGGGTTTTTGTAACGCTTACAGGAAATGTAAAACCCATCAAGAGGATTTATTTATTTTTTTTTTTTTGTAAATAAAACAGTCGAGACGATTAGTGAAGTCGAATACTCGAGTTGTCAAGTACTAAAAGACGAATTTGACTAAGTGGATTTGAACGGGTACTCGAACAAAATCGGAAAATAATCGAAAGCCGCACACGGAGGACGGTTGAATTATTAGGATTTCGGTCGGACGACTCTGGTTATCGGGCTGTGTTCAAACGATTCGAGACAGAATTTAGTCAATATTGTCAATGACTATTCGTCGGAGGTTAACAAAACGATTCCGGCGAGCCGATAAATACAATTATTATAACGAATCGAACGAAAAAATCGAATCTACCGAATGGTACCACCATTTGGGTGCGTAACGTCTACGGCGGGCAGTGGAGCGCAGAGACGACGGTGGGCGGGATTGGGCCGGTAGCGGGTTAGGACGAAAATTACGGTTTTCGTAAGACAAAAAAAAAAAAAGAAAAATATTATTTAACGAACCCCCCCCCCGGTATCGTAAGACGGTTAAACGTCGTTATCAGTGGCTGACAAACAAGTGACGATGATAAGAACCGCGGCTGTTTTTCAAGGGGGTTCGTCCGGTTAACGTAATCGTTGTGGAATCGATTGGGATTTTTCCGAACCCGGGCTCGTAATTAACCGGAGTTTACTCTTGTCGGAGATTCGAACGCAGACCCGGGGTGGGTTTTTGTAATTTTAATTTTAATTTTTTTTTTTTTTGTCCCGTTCGGCATTCCGGTTGCCGTCTGCCGGCGGGCGGACACGGGTAACGCCGCACTCGGTGGCGGGCGGGCGGACACGGCGCCGAAACACCCGGCCGCCGCGCAGTGGTACTCGTATAATATTGTTGTTGTCATATTCTCCGCCGCCGCCGCCGCCCCTTGTCGCGTCCCGTCCCGTCCCGTCCCCGACGGCATCATTATTATTATTATTATTATTATTATTATTATTATTATTGTCTGCGCCGAGGAGTTTTGCGCGCGCGAACACCGTGTCGTTAATGGTCTTAACGATTTGGATGCAAATGAGTGGCGAAGATAACGCCACCGCCGCCGCCGCCGCCGCCGCCGCCGACGACGACGACGACCCCCCGCGGTGTGAAGGCTTCTCGGGTATTGCGCCGCACCGTACGGGCGAACAGTCGCCCGGTATTATATAAACGGCCAACGCCGGCGACGAGTCCGTATTGTAGACGGCCGCATATTGTATATTTATAGTACCTATAACCGGAGAAGTATAAGTTTATCGTTAGCAACGGCCATAATGATAACAATATTATTATTGTTGTAGATTCGGCGGCGGTCGTGTTCCTCGAGGAGACGACACCACCGCGCCGCCCCACCTTTTGCCGACCGCCCGCCGATCCGTTAAATCCGGACCGGCCCTCCTAGTCCCGTCCGCCGTCGCCCTTTTACCGCCAAAAAGACCGTACCGTCGTTTCGCGGTGCCCAAACCGACCGATAGCCCGAAGTTTCTACGTGAAAATACCCGAGTCGTTTAACAACGGCACGCGCGAAATCAATGCGAAATTTCGGTCTTGGGAAGAATTGACAACACTATATACAATAACAAACGCAATCCGTGTGTAGACGTCGCTTTATACGGCTGCCGAGACACGTGTTATAAATAAAACGGGAAAACGACCCCTTGAAACATTCGAAATCGGGTGCGAGGACACAAGCTGGACACAAAAGTGTAACGGACATGAGGACGTACTGTCCCCAATTGGAGAAACACTGTCCACAATATATTTCAAAATGCGACGAAGATGGGACACGACGGAGCACGTTCTACGCCATGGTGAAGAAATGCTTCCCGTAGAATGTGCAATCGAGGGTCGGAAACCACTGGGAAGACCGATAAACTCCTTACGGATTGAACAAATACGCAGAGATAAATACTTACGCCGGATTAAAAAGGCTAGCTGGGAATCGGAAAAATAGACGACAAAGTTAAACAATGTAAACCGACCTAATACCGGTTGAAAAAAAGAAAAAAAAAAATTAATAACGCGAGTCGAATGAACGAAACGTATTTGAAAATAAATTAATACTCTGTTAGAGTGTAAAAGTCGACGATAAAATTAATAATCGTCTATATCGTATAATCGTATAAAGTTAGACACAGGACGAGTTGTTTATTTTTTTTTTTTTTTTTTTGAAGTCGAAAAAGTACAATACGAAAAAGAAAAAAATGGGTAAGCAAAACAATAACCATAAATATCTAATGGACTTAAAATTGTCACTGAATACTTAGGACGGTATCTTTAAAACCTAACCTACTTATAGTAGCCTTTTGTAACTTTTGGTCTTATGTAGATAAAATAGTGGTCGTTTATTTTTATCAGCATTTAATGTTTAAATATATGTAAAAGTTTGTTAAAAACTTGAAGAAAAAAAAAACTCGAAATTGATTTTTTATTCACAAATAAATGCAACATTGTCAATTGAAATTAATCGAAGTATGTTTACCCAATCATCGCCCGTGATCGTTTTTCGTTCGCAATGGTTTACCATCTTGCTCACAGATATAAACTAAATTATTACAAAATATTTCAGACATACCATATAAAAAAGTCTACCCACCAATGGCGCCAAATATACGGCATACTAAGGGATGTATAAGGTAGGGAGGGAATCTTATCGGAAAATGTATACGTTATATTAAAAGACAAAAAAATAGGTAAAGACCTTTTTTTGAAATCGACAAATTTGATATTTGAATTTTTAATCACACGCCCCTCCATCGAGTTTTGTTAGCGAGTGCTCTGAGTATGGCCGATTTCAGTGAGTTTTATTCCAAATATTTGTAATATATATATATATATATATATATATATATATATATCGTCGTTGGCATGAAAAAACCGTCCTGGATAAAAACCCAGGAGACACAAAAAAGACAAATCGACAACAATCGAAACAAATTTAAAGTTTGGTATAAACTTCTAATTTTTAAAATCGGAACACTAAACACAGCACTTGAGTGTTTTCCAATATTTTACGGAATAGGGGATTTTTCGATTCGATTATCGATCTCGTTGGTGTCACATATTAATGTTTCTCTATTGTCATCATAATCAAAACAAATACAACTTGAATTATTTTATTTATTTAACCGAGATTACTTGATTATATTTATTTAAAAAAAAAAAAAAAAAAAAAAAAAAAAAAAAAAAAAAAAAAAAAAAAAAAAAAAAAAAAAAAAAAAAAAAACTATATATTATTCCTGAAAACGTTTACTTTTTAAAGTTTAATTTTGAACGAATTTTTCATAAAACGTGAGGTATTTCATACACATAGTATATAACGAGCACAGAGTATTTACGTTTAATTTTTCATTATCCCTACAATGAAGATAGCACAAAGGAAATTTTTTCACGACAAACGTTAAAAATAACGTTCTGGATCCACGAGTACCATACGGGGCTACCCTTGAAATCCTAAACTCTGCACAGCGAGGTTTTTTCGTGTTGACGACGATATTCGTTCGATCGAACCCTTATATTATAATACTGATCGATATTCAGAGCCGGATTAAGTGTTAAGCACTACGAGCGCGCGGTTAGGGCCTCGAGCAAAAGGAGGGCTCCGGAGTGTATTGAAATAAACTTTACATTTATTGAAATGTACAACAATAAAAGAAAAAAAAAAAAAAAAAAGAAGCTTTTCCGAATGCTTGAGAATTTCGTTTAAACATTAACACGGATACACACTGTTCGACTGAGCGCTAAATTACACTGTTGAAACGCATCAGAGATGAAAAGCGAATAATGGCGAGACAACACATACGCCCGATGCCTTATAGTTGCTTTGTATCAAAGCAGATACTGTGCGTGTCTACAATCGATTCTAAAGATTTTTCGTAAAAGACTTTTCATTAAAAAAAAAAAAAAAAAAAAAAAACCGGAAAAAACTTTATATCTAAAACAAAGAAAACAAAACTGTAATATTCTGAACGAAGCAAAGGATGTATTGGATTTTACTGTGCTGTATTGTTTTATAATTTTTATTTTTCCGTCTGTAAACAACTTTTCTACCAGAAATGTTCAACAGATTCTCAAAGGTAGCGCATTTTCTATAAAACGATTTTGATTGCAATTGGTGCACAGGAAGGACGTTTATTGATTGGTTCTTCGTAGTTTTCTTAATAATTGGGAAAACAGTTGTAAAAAAAATGGAAAACGTAAGGCAATAACGGTTCTATAAGTTTTGATTTTTTATGTTTGTTGTAATTCGGTCAGAGACAATCGTATGCCTATTTGGACTGACGGCGTCTAGTTATGGGGAGCTGCCAACGAAACCAATATAAATAAAATTCAAACCATCCAATTCATAACTCTTCGCATAATTACAAATGCACCATTCTATGTTTCAAATCACACTCTACGTACCCACCTAAGAGTTAACTCTAGTAGACGAAACTGCAATGTTACTATATAAACGATTTCGTTCTCGACTAACCAACCACCCTAATCCTCTAATATCAGCACTAAATTCTGACTCCATTCCTGGGAATCCTCCTCGTAGGCTAAATAGATGATGGTGTCGCGGTCTAAACCATAATTAGAAATTAAAAAGAAGAAAAAAAAATTTATAAAAAATTCTAAATTAAACAAACTTCTGTTATGAAGTGTCGCTATTGGGTGGCTTTTTTTTTCACGCGTCGCATGCCAATTAATGTGTTTCCGCACACATGCTTATTGTAAATTTAAATAACAGATTGTATGTTTTAAAATAAAGTTAAAAAAAAAAAAAAATTAAATATTAAGAGATAATCGTAGTGATTCGAAATCGTCGCCGAATGTAAATACGTCTCGTCCGTTGTAAGGGCGGACAAATTACGAAACATTCTTGCGATTATTTACTTATTGATAAGCGTTTTAAATGTGGACAAAACCGTATTGGCCAGGGAGCAGCAGTTACAGAGAGTATGACACGCGTTTTTAAAAAAAAGAGTAGCTAGTTAGGTTAAAAAAAAAAAAAAAAAAAAAATAAGCGGTAATAAGATATTTTTATATATATATGTAATCGTTTGAAGTTAAACCGAACTTGGCCGGGAATTGTATGCAAACAGTGTTCACTACGGTCGGTACAGTAATTGTCGTGTCTCTCGAACGCCGAAATAATTATAATTACATTAACGGAACGAACGCCGGAACGATCGTCCGGCTCCGGTCGGGGGCCCGAGAGCCCCGGAGACCCCGGGCCTTAGTCCGGCTCCGGTCGGGGGACGCGGCGCGTTCCGGCGAAAAGGTCCCGCGTCCTGCGTAGCCTTTCGACACCAACCCGTTTGTCGGGCCGCGGACGCACAACCGGCCCCTCCCCTCACTGCGGTGGGTACGCACTCCGTACATTATAATACGTATTTGTTTGTGTATACTGTTTGGTTTTCGAGGGTACGACCGGTCGGTATAATCGAATTATTACGATGTCCGTGTGTATATATAAATACATACGTATGTTTTATAATTTCTCTCTTTCTCTCTCTTTCTCTGGTAGATATATATATATATATATATATATATATACGAGGTGTGTTCAAAAAGTACCAGGACAAATGTTATTGCGGCCAATCTACACACGACAACGTTTCAAATTGTAAATAGACGGCTTATTCCCCGCGAACAAGTGGATATTTTAAACAAAACCCATTGTAAGCTAACTTATCTCAGTTTAATATCACACGTGGTTAAATCCGGACAGTATGTTTCGTTCGCCGTTTTCGTTATGGTAAAAAAAAAAAAAACAACGTAAGGAAACGATCAAAACCGCATTTGGGGATGATTCATTAAGCGGTTCCGTGTGACTTTCGAGTGTTTTAAACGTTTCGAGGGCAGTCGGCGGTCAACTGAAGACGATCCACGTTCTGGAACACCGTCGGCAATGTCATCCAGAAACGACGGTGTGGCTGGAATTTGCGAGAAAAATGCGAAACGGCCTCCAATAAACCGTTCGTGAGTTAACAAAGCCAACCTCAATTGAGTCTTGTCGTGCAAATCCACAGGAACATGTACGGACGAGAAGGGCCGAGCTGTCGAAATCGTTTCGCGATTGTTCACCACGACAATGGTACCGGCACATTTAGCGCTGTCGATTCGTGAATTTTCGGCCGATAAAAAAATTGCTCTGGTCCCGCGGACTCGGCCTATTCTCCAGATCGGGCCCCGTGTGATTTTCGTCTATTCCCAAGACTAAAATCTGCGCTTAAACGACAACGATTTCAAGACGTAGAGGAAATCAAAGCGAACGCGGGCAACAGAAGTCGTAGCTTTAACTATGGAACAGTACTTAAAGACTTTTGAAAAATGGCAAGATCGCCGGGATCAGTACGTATCGTCCGGAGGATAGTGTTTTGAGTGAGATATATGTCAATAATACGTCACTTCATCTTTGTCGATTATTAAATATAAAATCCCGGTACTTTTTGAACATAGCTCGTATAAATATATTTACAGTCGAGTCATGATAACTCGAAGTTGAATGGGGATAAAAATTCACCCCGAGATATGTATTATTCGTGATACCTAACTCGAATTTATCAAAATAAAATAAATACTTCGAGTTACCTATGTAATGAAATATAATTTTAAAATTTTACGATAAAAACGTTATGACAAATATAATACATTTATGTTTATACATAAATGCTATACAAAAACTAAAAATGTATTATTTATGAGAAAAATAATTTGTTATTAACTTTTGGTGTTTTAGCTGTTTATTGACAAAATCTTCTAATTTGTCCTATGGATTCGAAAATAGAAGTATCCACGCCTTCGACACATTCAACAAATTGCCTAACAGTTTGTAACGATGACATTGCTTGGTTCGCCGTAATTATATTTAAAGTTGTTTCAGGCTCATCATTTTCATTACTATTGGAATCACTATTTGATATATTTATACCCATGATTTCGTTATCAGTTAACATTCCCCTTACTACAACAGTATCATCGATTGTAGCATATGATTGAAATGCAATCTCTTGATCGATACTAACCGATCATACTTATTATTATTGTGTGTGCGCTAATAATCAGTAATCATTATTATACAGTACTGAAGTAGATAAGACATAATGCATAATAATTATCACGAAATGCCCAGAATATCCAGATACAGAAAATATAAAAATATACTTCGACTAAGCTATTCATCACAATTTTATATTCGAGTTAACAAGACTTATAATACATTGAGTGTTATTATAATTTCTAGGGGAATTAAAAAAAAATCGAGTTGTCGAGTTCTTCGAGTTATCGAGGTTCGAGTTATCGCGACTCGACTGTATATATACACGACAACGGCGGCCGCCGCCCCCTGACGAATTTATGTTAATCGAATAATTATTATTATCCGCGAAGATAAGACGCGGGTTTTTGTCGGGGACGGTGGCGGGGCGACCCCGGTGTATACGTACACCGCCTATACACGTATATAATAATAATAATATTATTATTATTATTATCATCGCCCCGTACGTATTGTGCGCCGGAACTTTTTGCGGCTCCGCGCGCGGCTTAACTGTTCGCGCGGCGCTTTTATCGCCGGACAGAAGACTCCGGCGCCGGCGAATAAACGCCCGAAAACGACTTTCGGGGCGGTGTTACCGAGATTATACCTTTATTATTATATTAAGGTTAGGTGTTTATACACGTCCGCCGCCGTTTATTATTATATTGTTGCGATTGTTATTATTGCGATTATTATTATTGTGATTATTATTATTCTTATTATTACGCGATATCCCGTCCGATCAATGGCTCCGCGTAAATTACGCCGTCTCCGCCGCCGCGTAGGTCTCGCGGGTCCTGCTGCGCCCGAGAGATAAAATTTCGTCGGGGTTAATGACAGACGGGGGGTATTTTTTTTTCTTTCTTTCTTGTCCGTCCCGTCCTCGAAAAAACGCGCTACACCCACCGCGTATTTTAAGGTGGGATGTGGGAAGAAAATGAATAATTTGTCGACTACATAATATTCCCAAATGGCTTTCGAATACGGTCGCGTGTCTCGAGTGTCTTTCTGTCGTGTAATCGCGAAATAAGAAAAAATAACGAAAACCCTTTACCGGAGAAACTGTTTCGTACCGGCAAAAACTCTACTCGATCTAAAACCGAATATTTAATAATCGGCGATCAAGCATGGCACCTAAACACCAGATATAAAAAAAATGCGCAATATAAACAGTAATTATTTTTACCCTAAAAAAAATTTCGGTGTATTGAATTGTATAGTATTTAAAAATTATATTTCATTTTAATTATAATTTATTTGCTTGTCTTCGAAGCTTTTTCATCTTGTTTTTTTTTTTTTTTTTTTTAAACGTAAAACTCATAAACCGAAACATATACTAAGACTATGCAAAAATGTTCGGGAATGTAAAATGGAAACAATAATTTCGTAAATTAATACGAAATATGCACGGATAACTCCGAAAATTCTGCTATATGCCAAATATGCTAAAATACCCGAAAAAAAAAAAAATTAAACTCTGTACGCTTATTACTAGGATTTTGATTTTAAACATTTTTTTTTTTTATCTACATGAGATAGAATTGTATTTTATCATATACAAGTGCGTTTCGTGTCATTCCGATTCTAAACAGCTTTTTTCGGCTTCTTTTATGCACAAATGATTTTTTGGCAATCGATCCCGTTTTGGCGTTTTATTAAGTTTATTGTGCCATAAAATATAATTTAAAACAAAAAAAAAAAAACATTAATTTAATTAATCAGAAATGAAAATGTACGGAAACAATTGCTGGACATATTAACAACACACTTGGTGTGGTGTTTTATCGAATTTTACTTTTCGCGTGTTCGATTTAAACAAAACAGCATCAATATGCATCAATTACTTTCGTAGGTGTAGACCGTTTGTTTTTTTCCGTATACGAATATTTCGTCTGGTAACATGTTCAATTTTACAACAGACAACCCGACTGAATGCGTGGTCGCCAATTCAATTTTTGTAATTTTAAAATTGATTTTAAGACAATTTTTGGTCGTGTTTTTTTTTTTTTGTTATAAATAAATATGCTTTTTTTCTTTCTTTTTTTTTTTTTGTTATATTTTGTGCTTTTAAATCCGAACCCTACTTATTGCACTCCCCTCGGTGGTGACGTTTGGCGATAAGTTTTCGCTGCCGGGTTAGGTTTAACTCCGTAAGTATTTTACGTACATGCGTGTATTTTTATACTGCCCAATAAAATCGCCGCCTTCGCCGTCGGGGTTTAACGGTTTTTCGTATTTATCGTGATTTCGTTTTCGCGTGCGGCGGACGTATACAATTTAAAAATCCACGTCTATAATAATGGCAGTCTCACTGTCGTTTGTTCGAATGCATATTCGCGTTGAAATTCAACGAAGTATTAAACGAAAACGGATATATGCAACCGTTCTAGGCCGAACCGTTTCATCTCGAACATATACATAAGCACGAAAAAAAAAAAAAATTATCTCATACTCTTATCGTTATCATCTGTTCCTATACACGTTTACGGTCATTACGGGGTCCCACGACGAGAACGATTTCTTCCAGAGTCGCATATTTTTTTATTTTTTTTTCTTTCATTTTTTCGTTTTTCTTTTTAGGTTAGGATTCGCCACTATACGGAATTTGTACTAACGAACTGTATTTCTACAAAAATAGAAATATACCGGTGGTTCCCAATTGGTGGTCCGCGTGTAGATTTAAGGGGGGGATAGGGCTCCGAGGTTGTGGGACAAGACGGAACAATTGATCCGATAAATAACGGAACGATGGAAAATTATATTTTCAACGGTAAAAACCCAATTGATTTTTGTGCGAACTGTTCAAAATGATCGAATGCAACTGGTCAAGATAGCTTTAAGATATTCGCACAACTTTTGCACAACGTATAAACTCCAACAAGATTTTTCTACCTACTGTCACGTGAAAAACAAATATTAGTCATAGACATTCAATACAGACGCCGATTTAAATGTGAAAATATCAAGCATGCAGCTGAGATTATGAACAAAAAAAAAAAAAGTGGTTTCACTCGTCTCACAATGTTCGAAAATCAATGCAAAAACTAATTTAAGTATACCTTGTAATTAAATTGTAAAGAGCAATCGCAATAGTGTTGTGTGTAAAGTAACGTGTTAAATCAAATAAATCTCTTGGTATTGTATTTTATTGTTGAGAAAATCTATGTTTACGTTATTACAAAAAGGCACGTAAAATAAAAATAAATCGTAAAAATATTTATTTTTCATTTTCGAAGTGAAACATAATTGAAATTTGTATTTACAAAAAGTGGACCTTAGGGCCAATTTAAGTATTATCTAGGGGTTTACACTAATTGGGAATCGCTGTTCTATACTATACTATTTTACATAATGTTAAAAAACGTGACGTCCGCGTAAAACGGCAACGATTTGTATACGAATAATAAGTGGGCGTATTTTTATACTGATATAATCGTATTATTAATGCTGCCACGTAAATAGCGAAATTAAATTTATATCTGTACGCGATAATAAGACATCGGTAACAAAACACGATTCTGTGCAATATTCGGCTGTACGTGTTTTTAAAAATTAAAAAAATTGTCGTCGAAATCGGAATAAAAAACGCTTGTAAATTACATTGCGTTCGACATTTGTTTCTTTCACCACTAAGTAGTAAACTTACGGGGAACATTATGTGAAATTTTAAAGCATTTACGCTGGGCAAAACAATAGTATCCAAAAAAATAAAAAATACAACTCGAGAATTTCAAATTGCTATAAATAAACACGATATTTAGATTGAAACATTTGCCCGTGTTTAGAAAAGGGTAAAAAGTTAATATTCTGTGAAATATCAAAAAAAAAAAATAATAATAATTATAATATCACTATTTTAATCTCCGTTACAACAAGAACAAAAAAAGTAAAAAAAAAAAAAAAAAAATAAACATACGATTTAAAATCGATTTAAGTCGAATAGTTTTTACTAATTTTTCCAAAATCTTATTGTCTGTGGTTTAAATAATTAATTTTCGCGATCAAATACTATTGTCGATAGATTTTGAACGGCATATTCTGCAAATAAATGTTTAGTCAATGTACGATTTTCAGCGTTTTTCGTTTTGCGTTGAATAGACAGAATTGTGCGCTTAAACGCGGCGTGCGTTATCGTTCTATATTAATGACACGTTTTAATAACCGAATAAAAATCGTATTATATATGTGCGCACAAAAACGGCAACTAAAATGTATGTGCGTCGTTCCGGTTTTTATTAAATATGGAATAGTAAAATTGTCTTTATTACTCACTTTGCACTTCAATAGTACTACTTGCCCGCGACCGAAACCTACGGTATGGGATGTTAAGCCTAGGATATTGTAATGCGGTTAATCTACGGCAGTATAACCAATAAAGCTTAGGCAAACACTGAATTTAATCCTTTTGTACATTTTAATTAAATTTGCGTTCGGTAGATCATAGTCGAGGCTTTAACACTTTCCTACGAATACAATAACTTGCTTTTTAAATATGGATATAAAATCGATTTTCTCGTCAAACACCGTCTTAAATACTTCAAATGATTATTTTATTTTATAATTCACGAGAATATGTTACAAACGGAAGGATTAAATAATATTAATCTATATCTGTGACAAACGGATTACACAGATGTGTTACAGGTAACAATACGGTCAAGCAGACGTATTAAACAGATGTATTTTTTAATTTGAACAGCCGTCAAATGTTTTTTTTTTTTTTGGAAAATAAATTAAATAATAACGTTAGAGCGTAACCAATACATGAAATATAAATAAAAATATAATTGTTTATCTCTTGTTGATTTAGCCAACACAGTAATCTGGAACAAGTTATCCGAATTTCCACAAATTTTTTAATATTTGATAAAAAAACTAAGGCTTTCCCGTTAATCTGCTGTTTAAGGTGAAGGGCATGACCGTTTTTACGAGTAAGTATGACATTTTAGACTAAACAGCGGTAGAAAATTAGACATACTTTTTCCATTGTTCAATTCGTACATACTTTAAAAAACTACCGTAGGATATTTGGGAAGTAATTCCCAATTCTCTACCGACGTTGGTCTAAAACGTACGAAAAATATGTGCGCCTCGATTTTTACATTTTTTTTTTTTTTCTTCAAAAATATTTTTTAAAAATTATAAACGGTTCATAATTTGTATCGTTTTTAAAATACAATCGTATCGGCAATATTTTATTTTCATACACATAAACGCATTCTTGTTTCCTATTTATTATATTCATAATGTAAGCATTCGATTTTCAACTTGAAACGCATTCCAAGTACATAAAATATAAAAATAAGTTTTATATTTCCTTTTGTGATAAACTAGTACATTACAATTGATAACCACGTGGTAGCTGTAGATAAACTCAATAAATGTACTTTATACATTGATGTACCGCTCAAAATGCTGTGACGACTAAGATTCGAGATATTTTTTATTGTTTTGTTTTGTGTTTTTGTTGTGAATTCTATCGTCAAAATGAAATGCTAATTTTGCATTCATATTCTGACATAAATTAAACGCATTCGCACGCTACTTTCCTTAAAAAAATAAAAGGAATACTGTTTTTTTTTTTCTTTAAAAACGAACGAAATTTCTATGTGAATTCACTCTTTCGAAACACTGGTAATATTATTATTATTATCAGCTGTTCTCGTTTTAGTTTAGGTTTGTTGATTTTAGATTCACTACTGTAACGGACAGATATATTCATTCAATATTATATATCGTAAGAATTCCGTTAATATTATTGGCGTGCTCGATACTAAAACACAAATTTTCAGTCGACTCGTTCCTATAATAATCTCGTATAATTAAAATATCGTTTTTTACATAGCTACATTATATGTTTTTCGTTTAATTGATTATTAAAAAAAAAAAAATTAAAAAAAACCACTTAACGGATCGGAATGAGTCAACCCTACAGTCGCGTCGCATAAATTATTTAATAATATTGTTTATGTAAAACTATCATTGACAATGCTAACAAAAAAAAAAAGAAATAAAATATAATGGATAATTATTCGGTGAGAAACCCCTACCCTTGGGTACGTGAAATCAACTGGCTACGAGTTTACGAAATTCCCGACGGTATCAATACCGATTGTCGTTGATTAACTATACAGAAGTCCTACTCATATTACATAAAAAAAAAAAAAAAATTCAGTCAACTCGTTCCTATAATAAGCTTGTATAATTAAAATATCGTTTTTTACATAGCTACATTATGTGTTTTTCGTTTAATTGATTATTTAAAAAAAATTTAAAAAAATTCCACTTAACGGACCGGAATGAGTCAACCCTACAGTCGCGTCGCATAAATTATTTAATAATATTGTTTATGTAAAACTATCATTGACAAAGTTAACAAAAAAAAAGAAATAAAATATAATGGATAATTATTCGGTGAGAAACTCCTACCCTTGGGTACGTGAAATCAACTGGCTACGAGTATACGAAACTCCCGACGGTATCAATACCGTTTATCGTTGATTAACTATACGGAAGTCCTACTCATCTTACATAAAAAAAAAAAAAAAAAAATTAAAAAAAAAGGGAAACCTCAAAAAAATCGTATCCGTTCGGATTTCTGGCGTGGCTATATTATAATATACGGGAGAACATATTTAAGCCGGATTTATACGAAATACCTTCGTAAACCGGACATGCGATTTTGTTGACCCCGCATACGGTCTGTAGACTTCTGCGAATTCGGAATACCGAGCTTCGCTAAATTAATCAACGAAAAAAAAAAAATAAAAAATACCCCATGACATTTACATTCGTACATATCCGTTTCGGAATCCGTCGTATTACGATGTATTTCAGTATTGCCACCAAAAAACTACAAATATATTATGATAAAATACAGGCACCCCTTTTATGGTTATGTTAAATCTCAAGGGGAACAGGAAAAACGTTTGAAATATCAATGAATTCGAGACAATGAGTTTTACTAAAAATTAAAAATAATCGGAAACAAAAAAAAAAATAGTAAATAATTTGAACACTTAAAACACTTAATACTGCTTACATATCTATAAACTAAAATTTTTTTTTTTCAAATTGGATAATGCTAAAAAATCGCCATCTCTCATACCTGTAGTGGTCTCGATGTTTTTTAAGCGTGTTTAGCTTGTTGAATTGGCAACTGGCATTGACTTCCTACTCTTCTTGTGGCTCCTCTTGGGATTTTCGACGGTTTCTGATAAAATTCCATCGCCATTATTTTCATATTTCCACCGTTGAACGTCAAAATTAATCTTTACGTTTCGAAATTGACGATAATGTATTTGGCGGAATGTTGATATTTTCAGCGAGTTCACATTATTTACGGTCACCTTTTTCAACTAAAGATGTTAGACGAACATTGTCTGAAATCGTAAGGACATTTATTTTACACACGTTATTTTCGATTTCGCCGCTTTGTTGTATGAACGCACCTAAATCACAATCACTATGCCGAGTGCGCAATTTTCCGTTCTTATCTTGACAAAAATGTTTATTACGTCTTCGAGATAACGGAATACGATTAATCGTTTTATCGTACGTAAAAAGCTATTATTGTGTACGATGGTAGTTTTAAGGGGATTGAATATACAGTCCGAGATAGCGACGTTCGGCATAATAAGAATCGACTTGTACAACAAATATCGTATTTGCGTGTACATACCATTTAAAACGTACAAATCACTAACATTATGACGTTTCGTATTGATTTTCAAAAGTGCATCTAGCCGAATTCATACATTCCTATTACACCGACAACGGTGACAGCCAGGTGCCGAATGCGGGTATTACGTATTTTACAGCGTATTTCGATTATATATATATATATATATATATGATCCAATTAATATACGATTTTGCCTAATGATATTATAACGAATATATTACGTCGTTCGATTCACTGGTATTTAAAATTAAAAATTCCATTATGCCGAATACAAAACCTACTTTATTATTATAATGCCGCCGCGGCCGTTGTACTAATATTATTTTATTATAATTGTGAATAAAATATGTCGATACAATTCAAACATAAATGTCTGAGGACAATATAGCCTCTGATAACAATAGCGTTTTCGAAATATACCTACGGTGTACGAGGCCTGTTCGAAAAGTTCCCGAATTTTTAACAATTTTTTATTTATAGTGCTTACCTACAAGCTATTGAGACTTATCGCCCCCCAAGTATTCTCCCCACCCCCTATCTTGGTTTATACACTTTTACCGACGACGTTTCCATTGTTCAAAGCAATCTTGGAAAGCAGTTTCTGGAATTGCTCGTAGCTCCGTTGGCGAATTTTCTTTTATTTCGTCTATCGTAGAAAATCATTGTCCTTTTAACGGAGATTTTAGTTTTGGAAATACAAAAAATGTCTGCTGGTGCCAAGTCGGGAGAATATGGTGGACGAGGAAGCGCGGTCATGTGATTTTTCACGCAAAAATCTCGAATTAACAGGGAAGTGTGTGCCGTCGGAGCATTGTCGTGATGGAGAAACCGTGAGTTTTTCTTCCACATCTTTTCAGGCTTTTTTTCTCGAAGGCGTTTTAATACTTCTAGATAGTAACCATCGGTTAACAGTTTGTTCTGCAGGTAGAAATTCGTGATGAACAACTCGCGGGTTGTCAAAAAAAAAAAAACCGTTAGCAGGGCTTTGACGTTTGATCTGACCTGACGAGCTTTTTTTGTCATCAACTGATTCCCGACCGTCTTTAAAACGTTTAAACCAGTCGTAACACTGAGTACGTTCTAAACACTGATCGCCATAAGCATTTCGCAACATTTTACGAGTCTCAGTAAAAGATTTACAAATTTTAACACAAAATTTAATATTTATCTTAAAAATCGCAAAATACACACGACTCGCGTCTACTTTGAACGCGCACAGTTAACGGTTAGATAGCGATAAACATTTGAGTTTTAATTGAAAAGATAGCTGCTTATCTCTATTTTATTTTAATCTAATAACATTTACGATACTATACATTTTCTATTTTTAGGAATTATAGTTCGGGAACTTTTTGAACAGACCTCGTATACGATTACAACATTGGGTATATTAAAGAATTTAAAAACATAAATTCCGGCGGTTTATTTACAAGCGGTACAACAACGAAAAACAGAATTATTATACTTGTGCATTTTTAGTAAACGACAACTACGATATTCCGTATGGAAAATATGAAATCGTATTGTTGTCCGTTTATTACAAACTAATAAAGTACGTTTTATTTATACTTTAGTTTATATTCGAGTTGTACGTATGGGTATTCTAGATACGAGCCACCGTTTCGAATTTTCCACCGTCCAGAGGTTAATTGCGTTAATATTTTTAAAATAAATCGTGACGTACCGTAGAACATAGAATTTTTCGCCGTACCAAACTATTGTGTCCGATATATAAATAAACTTTTGGACACTTCTAGTTGCTCCCTCCGGACCGAACGGAACATAAACTCGGCAATTGACTTCAAGAGTTGTTTTATAGGCACAATTTAAGTGATAAAAGTCGTGTAAAATCGCAATATGGATTTCAGAATATAGTCACGGGGCCAAGAGGAACGGAAGGATGTGTATTTTAACTTTGAACATCATTTACAGACCACCCCGAATAATGCGATTTCGTATATATATATATATATAGAATATTACGTAAGTACCAACGATGTTCCTTTTGGAGGTGTCAACTGAAGATTTCAACCCACTCGCCCTCCTCAGCCCCGATTTGTGTAATAAAATGTCTTGTTTTTTTTAATAATTTTAAGTATATCTAGTATAGTGTAGATGTAGTATATTTGTGTATTATAGAATTACGTGATTATCGATTGTTTCGCATAGAATATTATTTCATTAATACGAAATAAGTGGCAGAAAATGCAATTCTAGCGACGGAGCCCAAGCAGTAGCTCACACGGAGTGTATTTTTTTTTATTTTTTAAAGAAATCATTAGTTTAGATTATGAAAACAAATATATAAATATATACACGTATTTCGTTCGGAATAACTGTGTGTATTGTTTTACGAATATCTGCAGGTTGTGGTAACAGAAAAACGTTCTTATGTTAATATTATTATTACTCGTTAATGCCTCCGGAAAAAAAATTATACGGTCAAGTCGATACGGCGACATGTCAGTAGTAGTTTTTTTTTTTTTTTTTTTTTTTACAAATCCGCCGCTATATTGGACTGATATTACCAATAATATTACACATTGCCAACGCCGTATATAGATAGGACTGGAATTTTGAACCGTTTTTTCCGGTGTTTCAAAACGTAGGACCGCGAAGAGAAAATGTTTTTTTTCGAGCGATTACTTAAATGTAATTTTTAATTTTTCATATTTATGTATATATATATAATTATTTTTTTTTTTTTTTTTAACATCAAATGCATATATAGCGTATATTTCAATGATTTTACGGCATTTTATTTTCCGATTTTTCAATTCAGTGAACGTGAATTTTCAATTACTGGTGGGCCCACATCAAACGTTCCGGTAATAACTGGCAAAAAAAAAAAAATAAATAAATAAAAACTTAAAATATTAAAATGTATTTTTTAAATTATTATTTCAGAATGAATGATTAAGAAGTCGCTGAGAAGTACTTATGTCAGAAGGTATGTCGACAAAACGGCGTAAAATACTATTTAAAAACCAAAAACACTTGAAATACATTTTTTTTTTTTTTTTTTACCGTTAAAGCTATTATAAATGAACCATTATCGAATGTGATTTTTATAGTGAAAATTAATTGAGTTTTTAAGGCATTTTCGTAGGTTTTGTATTGTAAATTTTTTTTTTAAAACTCGACTCTCTAATGCACCGCCGTACGTAATCAAACCTAACATTTCATAACGATTTCCACATGAAAACCATCATTGAAGGAGCACAATTCTTTTACGTGCGCTTCCGTATGCGATTTCTATCCCACCACGATCCACTTATTAAAAACCTCTCCTCACTAACTCTCCCAGGAAATCCTAGGCGCAGGCTAAAAATGAAATGGGGTCGTGACCTCATACGAGTTCCAATTTAAAATATTTATCTATATAAATATATAGAATTCCAATCAGTAACAATCAAAAAAAAAAAAAAAATATAACTAATATAAATAATTCATGTTAAGTGTTGCCAGTGGGCGGCTTCTTATTCAATTTTTCACGTTCTGTCTTCTCTTAGCACATAAGCTTATTGTGCATTATTTGTATAGATTGATTATTTCTCATTAATAATAAAAAATAAAAAAAAAAATTTTTTATATATAAATTTTGCCCACCTATCATGTTTAACAACCAAATAATTCCCTCATCAAACGAAGTCAAGTACCTAGGGTTAACTCTCGAAAAATGCCTTAACTGGTGCTCACATCTTAAACAAAAATGCAAATCAGTTAATTCTAAACTACATCTCCTCAGACCCCTCTTAAGATCGAAACTTTCCTTAAATAACAAACTTTCGATATACAAATCAATAATTCGCCCGGCTTGGCTCTACGGAATCCAACTATGGGGGACGACAAAACCGTCAAACACCAAAACCTTGCAATCCTTTCAATCCATTTGCCTACGTTTAATAACCTCTGCCCCTTGGTATGTAACAAACAAAAACCTCCATAAAGATCTGAACTTACCAACCCTCAATGACTTGGCCAAATCCCATTACAAAAAATTTCATTCAAAACTTCACGTTCATTCCAACCCATTAATAAAAAATTTATCCTCTGCTTCACTTATCCCTAGAAGGTTAAAAAGGCAATATCCTAGAGACCTACTCTAAATTTAAATAAAAAAAAAAAAAAAATTTTAATTAACTAAAAACTTCTCAACTCATGTCAGGTGACACTGCTGGGAGCCTTCCTATTCTTAATATAAACGTCAAATTAAAAGTTACCACACTTACTAATTATACTGTGTGTATAGATTGTAAATATATATATTTTAAATAAAATTAATTATTTATAAAATAAATTTTTTTTTTTTTTTCAAGGGCATTGAAAACGCAGCCCTATAATATGAAATAACCGCGGGTCGTCCACGTAAACCGCCGAGCGTGTAATTTTTAATTACGACCGGCGGTGTTATCGGTGTATATGCGCCCATATAGATACCGGCGTACATATTATCATAACGGCCGTTATGTTATTGTACGCGATTTCGCGTACGGAAAACACCGCGGCCGCATTGTCTTATTTTCACCCCTCCCCCTTGTTCCATTAACGGAATTCCGTTCTGTAGCCGCCCGAATCCAATTATTCACTATACAAGAGACCGGCCGGCCTGTGTACGCGCACGCGCGTTGTTTTATCACTTGCATCAGCCCGCGCCCGGGCAACTGAAAAGCACTTAAACTTTGCCGTTTACCATAATGTAATTATTTGTAAAAGTGACCGCGGGCAATCGCGGCGTGTGCCGCCGTACGGGTTCCCGATTTCGGCGGCGTCGCGTTTGACGTTTACTTTTCGGCACCGGAACCCGGGGGGGGGGGGTTTCGACCGACGGGGGCGGTGACGACTCGCCCGGGCCGCCGCGCATAATATCGCCGGGACGACATTCCGGGCGGTACGCGTAAACGAAACGTACCGGCGGCGGCGGCGGCGGACGGCACGCGGCGACAGAGTGTTTACGTTCGAATGACCACCCCCCCCCCCCGGGTTCGGTAAGAAATAATTTATTCCGGTCGGGTGTTTCGAATTATATCGGCACCGTAACCATTACAGTTATATACGAGTATCGTGCGCGTACTATTCGAATAATTGTACACATATTTGGAAATTTCAAAAAAAAAAAAAAATAAATAACCGATATTATATGGAGTGATGGGACGCAGTGAATCGTTTAAGCCGAGTAACTAAAAAAAAAAAACAACAAACTATTTAAACAACAGATTATTAACCTAACCTTAACTTTTTAGCTACCGTAAGTATATACTCGTATCTAATAAAAAAAAAATATTTCAAAATTCGTTCATCCGTTCAAAGTTTAAAGTGTACGAACGAAACATAAACTAAATTCATGTTTTCGATAAGCTCTGAACTTTAATTGGGAGAGTGGTGGTCGGTCATTCTAATCGAGAATCTAAATTTTGCATTAAGTATTCGGGTAAATTACGTTAAACTATAATTATAAATTTTAATAATTTCATATTTCACCAGCTTTATCGGTAGTGTATAATTACCTTAATTGGTGGTCGTCCCACAGAGGTGGCTCTGCTATATTCCTCCTGTGCTTCTTCTTCTTTTTTCTTCTGGAAATCAAGCCTTTCGGGTTCATCCGATTTTACACCTAGATCTCCAATCCTTCTCCATCCACCGCCAATGCATCCTTTCCAATTCGGGTCACCGTCCGAGGATTTCACAATCTTTTTTTTGTTTTTGAATTAAGTCGTCCCATCTTGTCCTGGGCCTTCCCAGCGGTATTTTTTCTCACGGCCTGTGATCCATCAGTACACTTAATAATTCTTTTCGACTCCTCCAAGCATACCTCGCCCATTTTATTCTTCGTTTTCTTATTGCATCAATTATATTTATGCACCGGAATTATGTCTCCTGCTCCGCATATACCCTGCTTTTTCATTCCCAACAGGTGTTGTCTTTTATCTGTCCGAAGATCCTACTGACCCATAGAGGAATTTCCGGACAGATCAAAGTCATATACAATTGCATTTTTAATTCTCTAGATAATGATTCCCCCCCCCGCCTCTACTTGATAGGGAAAAAATAAATCATTTGAACCATATAATTATACATAAATACATATTAATGATTTATAATACACGGCCAACTGTCAGTCAGTCGTTCGACAAATATCTTGGGGTGGGATATAGCCTCTTATATATCCCATCTTACCGACTTCCCAACTACAACAGAGACCAGCCCATGGAGCAAAGTATGTGCGTCTTTTTTTTTTTTTTTTTTGAATTATTATTAAACAATTGTTTTTACTCCGTATTGCATTTTCGTTATAACGTTTTAATGAGACGATATTATGTAATATATCCTCACAGAATAATCGTCCACGGAGGTAGAAATCGTCTGAACAATCCGAAGATAATTTGTTTATTGTCGTACAAAAGATAAAAATAAATACCAACTGAGTTGGTGCCTGGCAGCGAATGCAAAATATTAAGATATTACAATATCACAACAAAATAATATTTCACACTGAAATAATTCAATAATAATAATAATTAATGATATGTATATTTATCCGATGCGAATTTAGTTTATAACTGGTATCGTCGTTACGACAACGTTTAATTTTTATCGTCGTTTCTTCGACACTACACGCAATGCATTTAGATATAATATTATGGTAAAAGTTAACGATTTATATACCGTACGTCTTTTACAAGTTTACCGTATAAAATATTATATATTGGCCAATATTAGCGTATATTAGCTGTTTAGTTGAGCGATTCTGATCTAACCGAAAGTTAATTTTTCGTTGTTCACGTGTAACGTGCGATGCCCCCACACCTACCTGTGTTGTATCCGCCGATGTTTGAGCGGTTTTCACGCACCGATAGGCTCTCCTTACATTGTGCAAAACGGAAAGTTTACAAACGGAAAACGGTTTCCGTTCCAACGAACAAATCAATTACCCACGTGATAAACTTATTCGGTACGGAATTAATCGTCGCCGGCTGTATAAATATACGTACGAACGCGGGCGGGACGCGGTGAATTTTCGTCCGGTTTCAACGCGTTTCGGATACGTGTCGGGTCCAGAAATCCTGTACGTTCTCGGTCTCCGTTTGCGGCACTCCCTCGTCGGTAACCCGCAAGACAGTCCTCTGTCTTGCGACGAGCGCGCGCTGCGTGAGGGGCCCGGGCGTTTTCCGAAAACCCGAGTTTTCCCGTCTCGTAAACTTTCCTCCACCGTTTAAATTCCCCGCGGCCTATCTCAACGCGCCGATAATAAGCATAGGAAATTTCCGTATTACTACGTTTCGATAAAAATACCGACTCCCCCGAGTTATACGACGACCACACCGTCGGTGTTTGCATTAAGCATTAACAATCAAAATGAAAAACTGCCGTTGCCGTTTTCAATTAAGCATTTCGCGGTTTTCGAGTGTAAATTTGAATATGCAAGTGTAGCCTTCCACAAAACCAACCGACGATGATTCATTGTACGTACAGCTAGAGTAATTATATTACTTGTGTACACACGACGAACCTTATCGGTTACCGCGGTAGGACGTGCAAAACGTGTAGGACGTAGAATCGCGTAGCTAGCAAATATAATCGTCCTAAAAAAAATACGCGAAAACGAACACAAAAACAGTAGGTGTGATGTGTAATGTTTGTTTAATGTATTCCATTCGGTTGTCGCGAATATTAACGCGAGTGTTGTAACGATCTGAAATTGACGGACAGATTACAGGTGGGGCCGTACGTTTTACATTGCGATTCCATTTTATTTATTTGAATGGAAAAATGTTTTAACGAGAAAAGTAAATCTAAGAATTACTTTGGCATTTGATAATTGCTATTTTATTTTCTTAAAAACATATAGGTATTTCATCTTTGTTCAATTCAATTCGACAAATATCATAACTATAATACTATTTGAACGAGATATTTTTTATTTTATTGGATAGTAGTTTTATATTTTATGATAAAAAAAAGCAAAAATTATAGTTCAATTGTAAAATACCTGCAGAACGAACAAATATTTGTTTGGTCTATATTTTTAAAAATGTTTATAATCGATTAGAATATATAATATTGTCAAACTATAGCTACAATTAGAAATTATATTATTTTTAGAAAGCGGGGTAATTTGACTAAACTAAAAAAGATTCCCAGCAAAATTTGGTCAAACAAATTCCAATAAATTTGAATTGAATTAATTTGTAGCCACACAATAGCTTACAATTGTAATTTATGTTGAAATTTAATATAAATTTGAATTGAAACGTTGTTAAAAAAAAAAAAAAAAACCTAAAAACTATCTGATATGTCATAAATCTAAAAAAAAACTTAAAAAAGTAAACAAATTGTTATAAATTGTACCGCGTCTGGACAGTGCTAATATATAAGTGCCCATTAAATGTTTACGATTATGTTTAACTGATTTACAACAACAACGAAACAAAATCAAAAATAGCAGAAACCACGTAAATATTCTCGTTTTCTTGGTTTTTCCCCGTTATTAAGAAAACTACAACGAAAATCGAAAATTTACCTCACAATGCCACCAACAAGATAAAATAGGCTATCACATAATACCCCTGATATGATTTATATAAGATTTCCGGATGAAAATTTGTTCAAAGAAAGAAAAAAAATGATAATCATAGTAAAACCACACACCTCACAGTAAAAACAAAATACATTCCTCGCTTTACGCACAAAATTAGTTGTGTGAATATAACGCACTAAAAGTCTAAAGTGATTGGTTATTAAAATATTATCATAAATGCTAAATGCTAAAAAAAATATGTATAATTGTTGGAATTATTAACTCGTTATATATTAATAAAAATTGACTTAAATAAAAAAACCTTAATAAAATGTATTATTGAAATGTAACATTTATATAAAACAAAAAATTAAAAACTGTTTTATTTAAACAGGCCTCAGCCGCACTCGGTCATCACAGAATTTACTTTAAGATATATCGATATTAATACTTCACCGGTGTACATGCAATGCAATAAAAGTAATTGCCTATGACATTTTCGTGTAAAAAGAATTAATTTTACCAAATTTAAATGCTCTAATAATACATGTATATCGGGTAAGATGTAAGTCCTTCGATAACAAAAATATACAAATATTATTTAATCGAATTAATCAAAGTTGAAAATTTATATTGAAAATGTCGAATATACTTAAAATTGATAAAAAAGAAAACAAAATAAAAAATATTAAATATAATAAACTGACGTTAAAGTATTAAAAATGCATTTATTCGTGAAAATCGTAAAATAAAAAAAATAAACAATGCAAACAAACGCCAGATGATATTTTATATTAATATACTCGATATGAATCGAATTTTGTATTTGATTAGTTCCGTGCCGAAGTATTATGAAGCAAAAAAAAAAAAAAAAAAAAATGGAAATTCCACAATTGCTAACCCTACTCACGGTCTATAAACTTAGTTGCTGTCGTTTGAAAACACTGCAGAAAACGGCTTTAAATTAAATACAGTTACTTATTTTTTTTTTTTTAAAAATAACACAAATTATATAAAAAAAAAAAAAAATTTTAAAAAAAACCACGAGTATTTATAAGTATTTTATTTTATTCGTTGAGCCGTACGATATGATTTGCCTCGAGTCAGGCATGTACAAATTATTATGTCCTACAATTAGACGTTCTTATAAACGTCCAAGGAACTTTAAATAAACTTTACTCGTATTTTATCAATTGATCAGCGGAAATATTCTTATAAAACAGAATTAAAATAAATTATCGTTCCATTAAATATAATATATTATTAACATCTCAAAAATTTGTAACTTTGATTTATATATTTCCGAAATACGTGTAAAAACCTGTACTGGAAAATCTTACACGAAATTATTAAAATTCTATAAAAATAAAAGCAGTCTATCCTCATTTAAGTGTATGACTATAATAACGACTAAAAGTTTATTAAATTGATTTTATTCCGAGGGAAAGATTTTTTTTTTTTTTTTTTATGTTATTAATATTACTAAAAGAGAAAACAAAATATCGAAATAACGTATATCTATTATACGCTTATAACGTACGTAAACACACACGTGCTTGTTTATTTTATTAATAAAAAAAAAATAAATATATTTTATATTATTAAACTGATCGATTTCTCCAATTTTACGAGTATCTCACGTGGTATTACACAATTTCATATTATTATTAACGTTTCGATTTATTGTAATTTGGTTATTTGTTTGCACGCGGATTCCCCACGCATTCGTATTTTTATTTTTATTTTTTTTTTTTTTTTTATTGACGAGCAGAAACCAACTAATAATAATTAATAATAATTATGATATCCACGATTTCGGGCACAGATAACATACATTTTTTTTAAAATCGCGTCGCGAATAAATTACACGCAGAAACACGATATTATGTGATAAATATTCTAATTAAATTATCGTTACACCGAACATTATGTAATTTGTTTGTTTATAGACCAACAATGTAATTATGCCTTCCTGAACTAACCTTACTAACGTATCACAGGTATGACCTATACGCGAAAATCAACTCATAATATGTATTTCGATTTCGAAGTCATGGTTACATCGAGTTAAACGTATATTATCTTTGATTAAACTTGATTATCTCCTAACAAAAAAAAAAAAAAAAAAAGTATAAAAATATATTATATATTATTTATTTTTATATACACACAGACACTTAAATTTAATTTAGCTTCTTCGCGTCCCGGTTAGAATATATAACAAACCAAAATTATCCTTTTCTTTTTTTTTTTTCTCCTTCTACGTTTCTTCCTTCTCATATACGTTATCGGAATAAGTAAACCGTTTTTGGTACTGTAAAAATAGTCTTGTAAATTCTGTACAGAAATAATAAATAATGAACATTCATCCTTTTCGTTCGCGTACAAGTTGAATAAAAATATACGTATGCGGAATATTATGTTTCATAGAGATTTATTAATTCAGAGAGGTAGGTATGCCCACTTAACTATATTTAGAATCTATTACACGACGAATTAAATATTTCTATGACGCCGTGCACGTTGCATCGAATCAATCCGGTACTGCTTCGATTCCAATATTATGTTAGTTTTGATATTTTAAAAATGTAAAAAAATAAACGAAATACCATGTGTGTACCAGTCGGAATAATAGCGCGCAACGGATCTATCGTAACGATTCTGAGCGAGAATCGCATTAATTTGTAACTATAAAATAAATTACAATTACGTTTGTGCTTTTAACGAATTTTAATATGTATTCAAACTTAATGCGCTGATAAAAATAAATAACGAATGAAAAAAAAAATCAAACACCGCAATTATCAAATAGCTATTAATACCTCTCAAACAATATGCCAGAATAATTTTATTATCTCACCACGTCTACAAAGTGCTAATATAAGTGTACGGTAAATATGATTATTTTTCAATAAATGTCGAAAGAAGACAATGTCGAAATGTTTCGATATTTTTATAACAAGATTTTCAAGGTATTCAATGAACTTGAAATCAAGTTGCCGAGCATTTTTGATAAGACAAATAAATTGTATCCGCATGAAACTAAATCGAAATTAACAGAAACCGTTGTTGCGTGAATATATCGCCGGTTTTTCGCGGTTTTTCACCGTTATTAAAGAGGACGTCACAGTTACATTTGCTGTTTCTATGTATCTGACCGACAATATAACAAAAATGTATTTTCGTACTTCCAATAGTACTACAGGCTCTTATAGACCTGAAACTAAAAATTATTTCACCAAATTAATGACGATAATATTTAGAATTTTCCCACTAAGGGATTTTTTTTTTTTTTTAATATTAATTCTCTAACATTTATTATTAATGTTATTTAAAAAAAAAAAAATTACTTATTTGTAATATTTAAAGAATAAACATATTAAAATATCCCTGAGTGGAAAAATAATAGTAAATTGTGTTCTTCATTAATTTGGTGCAATCGTTTTTGTTTTAATTGTATTAGAGCCTGAGTACTACTCATATTATTCATACTATTATTGGAAGTGTGAAAACACATTTTTGTTATATTGTCTGTTAGATAAAGAACTACAATGAAAATAAAAAAACTGAGACACATACGTCGCACCATGGGTGGGCCACTGTTGTAGATGGAAAGTTGGGAAGGTAGTAGGGAATTAAATTTATATCTGTACGCAACGATAAATCGTGAATAACAAACAACAATTGTGTTAATCATGTTTTGAAATACCGTAATTTTAACGCTTATAAAAATAAATTATTAAAATAGTCTCAAATTTTTAATTTTTTATCATTAAGTACAACTTACGATGGACCTTGTGTCAAATTTTGGTGTATTTCTGGTCTGCTAAATTAATTTTAATTCACATAAAACTAAACGAAAATTGAAAAAAAATCGAAAACTATCAATGCCTAGCAATAGTTCAAAAATGGCTAAAATGTGTTGGAAATTTGTCTGCCCTTAAAAAAGGCTCGTGTTAATAGTCTGTAAACATTTTGATGTCTTAACAAATGTTTTTCAACTTGGTTACAGCATAACGATATCATTATTGCCGTAAAGTGTCGCGTTTTTTCTCAGATTGTTAAGAAAAATACAACGAAAATCAAAACAACAAAACAACTACAGCCAAAATGCTATCGGAAAAGATGTTACACTTGAATATCGGGATGTCAGGAAGAACGGACAGTAAAAAAAAAAAAAACACAAATCACGTTGTAAATCCAATACGATCTTTGCTCTGCTCAGAATCTAAAATTATATTATCGTTGCAACAACTTTAAGTACGGTCGGAATCAAATACACAAGTTAATAATGTAGATGTAAATTGAAATTTAAAACATCAAGAGACCATATGTAATAAATTGGCCTACGGTTTTAATGAAAGTGGAAAATATATTTTCGAAATCGCATTGATTCCGTGCGTGCCCGTGAGGTTTCGGGCCGCGCGTAGCTCGAAAAAACCGCAGGACAATATACACGGTATAGAACGACGTGATTAATGGTCAAATGTGCAGGTCCACTCCCAAATTATTATTATTATTATTATTATTACATTGTATTATTACAATATTGTAAATCGGGTTTCACTACATTAAGTTATCATAAAGAAAGAATGAAAGAAAAAAAAAACCACGTTATATTACTAATAATGATTTCAAATATATATGGAAGTCCGTGACGCACGACTTGAGGGGATTGAAATATAACTTGTGTTGCGGTTTATCTATATTAATTTCAAACTATCTTGTATTTTATCTAGATAAATATCGCCAAATTATCTAAATATTTATCATAGATATAAATTTCACTTATCTAGATATTTGAACGCAGAAATTTTTTCTTATAGAGTTTCCCGAGTCAAATACGTCGGAATACGGGTATCCGGACCTTGGGTCAAGTACGGCCAAAGTCGGTTTGGAAAATTCAAGTTTGAGTTGAAAGGCCTCAGTCTTTATTTAGTTTTTTTTTTTTTGCAAATAACACTAATATATTTGTTTTCAACGTCTGTCTGTCTATCGAATTTTATATGCGAGGCCCTACATCGCATTTTCGCCACGTTTTCGCGACCCCAGATCCAGATATAATACCGAATCACGGCACACCAATAAATAAAATATTCAATTTATTGTAATCCGACCCATTTCATAATTTTCGACTCGTTTGTCGTTTACTAATATTTAAATGCGATATGAAAACATTTTGTAAAGAATACAAATTAATATATACTCGTATATAATATTGCATGTGTTTGTGCACAAACAAAATTATCAATATAAAACATTTCAAAGAAAAATAATGTTATTAAAACATTATTGGCGAACTATCGTAAAATATTTCCACTGTTTTTGGTCGAGAGAATAAAATATTTCATAGTGAAACATTAAAGAAAAAAAAAAAAAAACAACAAAAAATCATAATAACAATAATAATAAAAAAAAAAACATACCTGCATGCATAAACTGTACTGGCATGAATACGGAACAATTTTTATGATAAGATCAGAAACGCATTTGCGTTTGTTATAATTTTTGAAATGATTTGCCCTCTACGGTTTGCTCTCCGTCCCTTTTGAGCAACGGTAATTTTCTTCGCCCGCACAAGATTTATTTCATCGGTGTAAATAAGAATCTGTGATACATTAAATGGCTAATTTCTCGTTATTGTTCAAACAGTTATATGTACAATATTAATTTTGTCAACATTATTTAACATTGAAAGTTGTGTACTTAGCGTCGAGTAGAGGCTGAGTGGCCCGGTGGGCCCGGTTGCTCGCTCGTTTGTCTAAGTAACCTGACGTGTAAACAATTTGTTACATAATAAAAAAAAAAAAAAAAAAAAAAAGCACCACGGGTAGGCAAACGGTTATAGGTGTGGGGCGTTTGAATGTAATGGGTATATATGGCGATTTAGTTGATATGCTGAAAACAACGGTATTGCAATCGAAAAACGATTCGTGTAAAACTGGCGTGGTAGAATAATGGTAGTCGTGTTTTCTTCTATTGTTGACAAGTTGTTAACAAAAAATAATTGTATCGACATTTGTTTTCAGTGTTTTTACATATACCGTTGGAAATCTTAAATATTTTTTAATATACCATTAGAGGAAAAATCGGAGCATTTTTTCTATCCGAAAAGTGTTGTTCAAAAAAAAAAAAACATATACATCTTATTAAAACTAATAGCTTCATCCGTAAACTCAAAATCTAAAAAAATAAAAAGCACATACATATTAAACTAGTTTAAAAGTATGCATCGCCATAAAATTAAATAAATTGTATAAGTTTTATCCCGTCCAGTGGACAATAACTCGTATTATTGTAATTTATATATATATATATTTTTTTTTTTTTTTTTTTTTATGAATATTGGTTTTGTAATTTTACAGTGTACAATTCTTACATCACTCGATCGAAAAATATAAATTCCCGTTGGAATTTTACTACACGTTATAACAGAAAGTATTATATTTTAACTTAACTTGATATTTAATAAAAAAAATCTAAACACATTAAATATACATCTACTACGTTTCCATATAGATATATATATATTTATTATTAGATACATTATTTATGCCATTATAAATATATTTAATGACAATACCGTTGTACGGCTGTGCGGTTGTATTAATATTTTCTGGTTGAAATAAATCTCTTTAGAAAAAAACAAATACGCATTGTGGATACAACGGAGGAATGTTAAATGCATTCGGCGACCAAGCGGTGGAGAGGCTGAGGGACCCTAGGAAATCGTAAATTCGCCACCATCCGAACTGTCGGGCGGTTTCTAATAATTGCATACCCGAAAGATTTGGTTGTTTACGTATAGGCAACTAAAAATAGTCATTATTTCGAATATATTTTCTTTAAAACAATGTATGAAAAAAAAAAAATAAATAAATAACGAAATCCGTTATATTATACGTAACACCCGGTGTGGCGGAGGCCCTCTGCACACCGGTAAAATCCTCCTAAATTCGACGATGACATAAATTGTAGCTTTCAATCGAATTGTTTTACTTACATTAAGAACGCAATACGTATTATTTATCTAGATAAATTTGTTTTTCATAAATAACTCGGGGGGGAAAAAAAAATCGAAACTTAACGCATGAGAATAAACAACGTAAAAACGATATTGGTTGTAAGAAATTATAACGTTGAACATTGTTGTGGCAAGCAACAGCGGACACAGAATCTAACGGCAGTGTAGTTTCAGAATAATTGTTTGCTCTTTAATACAAATCGCATGTGTTTCGGACAAGGCAAAACGTTTTTATTCCCTGGGTTCGAAGTTTGGACGAATTATTTCATACTTAATAAACGGTATACGGTTCGAGTAACAAAGAATTTTGAATTGTTTAATTCCGACGCTGTCGTACATTGTGTTAGGCGTTATTATTAATTTTTCCGACACACAATCGTGATTCCCTGCATGACCAATAATATTACGCTTACACTGCTTTTCATCCACCCGTTATATAATAATTGAATAACACTAGTTTAATTGTTCCGTTATTTATTTCATTGTTTGTGTATTTTATATACACATGACGTCGTGAAGCAATTCAATTTGCATTTAGTAATTCGCGTGTGGTTCGGAGTATGTATTATGAGCACTGACACGGTTAGGAAATTTCGAACATTTCTTTAAATATTTTTTTTCAATATTTCTTCGTTGCCGCACGAAAAACAGATTAAATATACTCGTTTTTTTGATTATTTTGAATTTAATTAAAATATCATATTCAAATTGAATTGTACGTATTTCCCGACATTTTTTAATAATTAATCATATTTTTCTGTATCAAAGTACAAAGTTAAAGAAATACTTATGGCCACGAGTTACATATAAGGGCTAACGGTGTTACATTTGACATTAAAAATACTGCATTTGCAAAACTATTAGAATATATTAAGAAAAATAAATTCAAAAAAAGTCGATTTATATGCTTCTCATAAAGGATAGTGTTTATAAGTAGGCAGCTGATAAGGTAGGGCATAGAGAGGAATTTAATTTATATCTGTATGCAATGGTAAATCGTTGCGAACGAAAATGGATTTTGAGCGAAGATAAGTTTTTGATGTGACCTATCCCGTCACAATTTGCACTTTAGACACGCTTATAAAAAAATTTTAAAAAAAAAATAATGGATTTTTGATATTTTTATACGTTATTTCGTAAATATTCGCGTTTTCCCACCATTATTTTAAGAAACTACAAGGAAAATTCAAAAATAAACTTCTGGCACACCATACGCAGCTAATTCAACAAAAAAGTTCTCTAGTCGTTTTTTTTGATTGAAGCAAGGTTTCTAGTGGAAAAGTTTTTTTACAGAAAAAAAAAAAAATTAATATTTAAACTTTGAAAATGAATCACCTGCGACAATCTGACAATATTCGATTTTGTTCACAAATTTTAATATTTAAAAGATGAAATCATTAATTGAAAGTGCAATATAAAAAAAAACCGAATAGTTGTATTAAATATAAGTTCCTAATACTTGTTAAAAAACAAAACAACAAATACATAGTTACAACGTGTTAATATATACACACAATAATAGTTGAAAACTATTTCATTTTAAGTTTTAGTATAATATCATAATTAAAATGTTTAAAATATATTTTAAAAATATATTACCAGTCTGGTAGAGGATGTCAACTAAAGATATTATACTTACTCCCAGAATAATAATTTATATATATATTTTTTTTTAAATTATTTATTGTATAAATGGTTGTAAAAAAAAAAAAGGTTAAAATATACCACTGAGTGTAGCTATAGAGTATGAGTATCGAATTATATTATATAAATATTATAAATGAGAAAGTATGTCTGAACGTTTGTCACCCTTTCACGTCAAAACTACTGATCGGATTGGACCAAAACTTTGCTTAGATGTCGTTTTCTAGACCAGGAATGACGTTTTACGTTACATTTTGTCCTCTCGAACTCAACCACTTTAAGAGGAGATTAGACACAGGGTTATTGGTATCTTTGGTACGAAGATCTATTTATTTATTTATTTTTTTTTTTTGGTTTATGGATTACAATTGGTTGGATGAAATAATAATAATAATAATAATAATAAAAAAAAAACCATTTTGTAGTCCTAGTCTAAAAGATGAAAATTAGCAATTCGCATCATATCCCACAATCTAGCTGTTATGATTATTTTGCTAGTGGCACGGGTAACGCCGAACGGGAAAACATTTACCATTGAAATTGTAAATATCGTAAAAAATAACAATACGACAATACGGCAATCACTACTGTATGCGTGGAAACAATAATATACTCGTAAATAAAATTCAACACTATCGAAACGTACGTATAAGCGACCTGAAGATCAATTTTATATAATGCGACTTGTCAAAATAAATACGCTAGCAATTATTTGTATAGGACAAGTTCCACATCTGTAAATGTCATATGCAGATACGATAAAATCGTTTAGAGGTGATTTTTGTTCATAAATGTCGTACTACTTGGGGAAATACGGACGAACAAAAAAAAAAAAAAAAATGATATAAAATGTCTTATAGTCACTACAAACTTGTGTATTACTATTGGCATTGTACTGTTTTATTTGGGTCGACACTTTAACTTGTGCGATCCTTTTCTCTGTCAATTTATGTGTTCCTCGATTCGTTTTATGGAATTCGAAATATACCGAGTATTTCTATGATAGAATATACGTATATTTGTGGACTAACTCGGAAATCCGTAATCGTTTTTCGGTGATTTTTGTTCGTTGTTTTTATTTTAATAGAAAACGTACAAAGGCCGATCGACGGTATACTCTTGGCAAGTTGTCGAGTGTAGTTTAATAAGCGTAATAGGCGGTGGAAATAAGTGTCGAGTGCAGATGTTTTGGTCAAGTACTTTATCGGGAGACGGTGATAAGATATTGTTTCCGCCTACAACCCGCCACGACATTAAAATATAAACTAAACGAGACGATTGATAAAAAAAATATAGAAAATATAGAAAATTATATTATAACGGGTAAAGAGTGAAAATCGACTGATAAAAATTTCAAATTAAAACAAAACCGTGTATTTTTTTTTTTTTTTACGGCATCCGTGATTCGCGATTCGTTATATATTTAATAATAAACGTTACGCGAAAGTTTTTACGTTCATATAATTAACTACTGAAACAGCAAGACGCAATAAACAATATAAAATTGGCATTTTATGATCGTTATTTTCGATACAATTATAATTGTTTAAGGTTTTGATGAAAATCTACGCTTGAAAATAATAAAAAATAATAATATTAAACCGGTAAATTGTATTAGCAACGATCGGGATAAGCGGTATAATATTACCGAACCTATTTTTTTTTTTTTTTTTTTTGTAGTTTTCTTAATAATCGGGCAAAATGTAAGTAAATTAAAAAAAAGGAAAATGTACGGTTTTGTTACTTTTGATTTTTTTTTCTTAACTTGGTTAAAAATAATCTCAGAGAACTGTTAATTGCACAGAATATTAGACTTTTTCTAGACGTGAACCTTTGATTAGCATTCTGGCGATTTTTATGGAGTTTTTTTTTTTTTTTTTTTTTTTTTACAATTTATTTAGTCGAGCACCCAGCCATGAAGTTGCTGGATGAAACTATTTAGTAATTTTTATTCGGCGCTAAAATGTGTTACGTACCTATTCCAGAAAAGAAAAAAAACAAAACATACATAAATTATAATTAAACTAATAATATCCAAATACCAACTCGCCCTACGCAGAATAATAAAAATAAAACCTAAATGGTCAATGAAAAATAATGTTAATTTTAGTAAGGAATTTTTGAATTTATAAATAATCGCATGTTTCCTATGGAAACCAAGGCTTCAAAGCGTTAAAATTTAACATGTTAAGTTATTAATATTAATTAAGTTAACTTACGAGTTAACTTTTCACATAGTTAACTTAATTGTACGTTAGTTTTTTGTGTATTTTATGCGTTAACTTCAAATAAAATTTTATGTATTTTAAATCATGTTAAATTTTGGTCGAAGGCATATTATCATAATTTTCTATAATATTTCTTATTTGATAAATGTACAATTTTAGAAAAAATTTCCAGTAATATTTTCGGTTTTTAGAAAACCGTAGAGCGATTAGCGAAAAAGTGTAACAGAGCGTGAATTTATTTTTATTTTTTAATCGGATAATCCACTTAGCGATAGCAGTAGTCAAAGCAGTGGTCTTCTGGTTTTGGCCCGCGATGAAAAGCGTATCGGTCCATCGCAAAAAAAAAAAAAAAAAAAGATAGAGATCCCTGATCGAACAGTTCTATTAGGATATCTAGATTTCCAAAGAAAATGAAAAATGTAACTGTCAACTATGTTAATATTCATTTTTTTTATAAATTTACTTTTAACTCGACTAAGTTAAAAAAAAACTAAGTTCACTTTAACTTGATTTAACTTAATTTTGTCTGTATTAACTGAACTGAAACGAGTTCAACAAAAATTGTTTACTTGCCTTCATCCTGGATGAAAACTATTATTGTATAGGCATATCGACAGACATTAATATTATGACAACATAAAAACGGTATACGTATATGTCAGTATATTATTTTAAAAAAACAATTTCGTTTTCTAATAAATTTTCTACTCCGCATGTTTGATACGATATATTAATAAATCGATTAGCTAAAACCCGGATGATTTTATGTTATTACAACTTTAATGTAGGTCACTACTAATAACAAAACACTATTATCGTATCGTTATATTTGTTCGGTATAAATGTGTACACAATTTTTAGGAAACTTTTTTCATTTTTTTTTTTTTTTTTTTTTTTTGGAAAGTTCTATCTATACGTATATTTCTGGGTTTAAAGTGAATTACGTTTGTGTTATTACGACGGAAAACCATTTCAAACCGAGCGTCTCAATCGATATTAAACGTAGAAACTATTACATTAAAATAACTGTCGGTAATCCATACTGATATTATAAATGCGAAAGTGTGTTCGTTTGCCCGTCCTTATTCACGTCACAACGGAGCGACCGACCGACGTGATGTGCAGCACACGGGGATAGTCCCAGGACTGCGGAGTGACACGGGATACATTTCAACCCGAAATTTAACCCCTAAAGAGTGGCACGCGGGGGGTTATTGGTTTCCACTCCCCCCACCCAACCATCACATCGCGGTACTAAAATCTAATTTATTTTTTATTTTTTTTTTTTTTGTTGATTTATGGGGTTACCTTGGCGATACACGGATGAATTAAAAAAAAAAAAACAGTTCATAACGACAGCCTGCCGTCAAAATCCATAGTAACATTAGACGTAACAACTTCTACGCAATATAATCGCGTACAATTTCTGAAATTAATTAATTTCACATTTTTTTTTTTTGTGGCTATTCCATTATTTTTTTTTTATTTTTATTTCTACATCAATAACACATCACATTTGCCATTCATGCGCACTGCCGAGAAGGAAATTATAAAAGTTATCGCTGTCGTAGCCCCGCGACTACCGGCTTAGTAATGGGAATGGGTAGATTGCATAGTGTGTCGGAACACAAGTTACGGGTAACTTATTCCTAAATAACGTAACTTTGATACGTGTAACTGATAACTGGCCATCACTGGAAAACACTCTAATACAAAAATCAATATTAATGCACGGCGTATTATTGTTGCTTGCTACCGTCCTAATACAGTTGGTTTTTTTATGGTTCTCTATGTGACATCAAACCGATATTAAATTAATACGTAAAAGTTTTCAGTTTTCCCGTTAAATGTACGTACGTTCCAAGAAACATAGATAATTTCACGAATCTCCGCTTCAATCTGGCCAGTAAATCAAATTACTAGCAATCGTGTTTTGTCTTTTGATTGTCAATTAACATAAATAAACAGAAAATAATATGTGAAAAATCAACAAGGAACACGTAATGTCACTAAGCGAATAAAAACAGTAAAACGCTAAATGGTCATAGTCACGATCGAGGCTGGACATTTATGAAACAAATAAACGAAATCTCTATCTATCGAAATTCCCACTTACAACAGTCGCCTACGCATGATACAAATTATGCCTGACATGTTTTTGTTACTCGCAAACAATGTTTCTTTTAAAAGCAAAATAATAATTATACTTTAATTAATATGCATTTTTTTTTTTTTTTTTTTTTTTTTATGATGAGTTTCGAACTTGTAGCAAAAATTACAAAAAATTAAATTGAAAGTTTCTCAATAAAAGAGAGATGGTCAACTAAAAATATGATTTCAAAAATTCCTTTGAGCAAAAGTAAAACATTTTAAATAAATAAAAACGCTATAACCATAAATAAAATTATATATATATATATCAAAATTATAATAAATTTAAACACTGAATAAATGTGTGTACTTGTACGTTATCATAAAACAACAAATCATTGTTTTATACATTTGGCGAGTTTATTGACACTGCTATCTATACGAGACGCTTAATGTGGACGAAATAAATATTTTTTTTTTTACCAAATGTACCTGCGTATAATATTGGCTATGATTTGCGAGTAATGATCTTCAAAAGACTTAAAAAACTACGATTTTTTTTTTTTCTGAAAATTTTAAGGTCAACACAGATTATATGTTTTCGCTTTATAAAAAAAAAACGTTGCGTTTTAATCCGTATTACAAAATATGCGGTATTTCCACTAGGCTTTTCCAATAGACGTTTATACTGTCTGTGTATCAATTAAACGTTACCATTGCCTTAACAAACGTGAAAAAACACAAGTAAAACACCCGTTAAATAATTAACGAATGGACAGCATCTATAAGAAAGCCGATTTATATCTATGTGATCTACGATATTATACAGGCTGCGGTGGAAAACCTCCCCGATTTGTGATACTTATAACTACCAAATAAAGTCGTATATCCAAAAGTATGATTTTTTTATAAATCGTACATAAATAAAATGCTATTTTATTTTAACTATTCTTAAAAACGGCGCTTAAGTAATCACTTAAGTGGCGGCCCTCGCTTTCAATACACTGATTAGGCCTTTCTCAGTGGTTTTTTATGGCCCTACGGGTCAATTCGGGGGGATGGCTATGACTTCTCGGACTACAACTTCTATCGAGGATTCCTAACTTTGGGGTCGATGTTGGTACGCTTGGCTTTTGAGATAGCCCCAAAAATCGCATGCGCTCAAATCTGGTGAACTCGGCCACTCAATGTCACCACACAATGAGAAAATAGCCCAGAAAATATGTCTCGCATAATACACAGAGGACGACGAGCTGCGAGTGCGGTTGCACCATCTTGTATAAACAACACATTATCTTGTCCAGACACGTGAAAAAAATCTATAAACCCATTAAATATTATTATTCGTAGGTATTCTCTTAAAAAAAAAAAAAAAAAAACAACCCATTATCGTTGTTCGATCCGAATGTTTGTACTGTTTGTAGATAAAAATCACCGACGGTCGTATAATGTTATGATTATTTCGAGTTAAAAATACCATAGATACATAAATCAAAAATATAAAAGAAAAATATTTCTATAAAAAATATACACTTGTATTTATTTGATTAAATCATAAGCGAATTTAAAATATAATGTTCAATAATTTTTTTAGAACCGAAAGTATTAGTATTTTATTGAAAAATTTCCGATTCTGATTCCGGTTTCATGCCTTGAGAAATCCGAGTACCAATAAAGGTTCCGGGTCTAGTCCTTGTGATAAATACAAATAATACAAATCTATAAAGCTTTCTGTCGATGTAAATCCCATTAATTTCACTCGACCCGAACCCAAATCACAACCCTATGAAACATTTTGTTCATTTTTTCCAACACCATGTATCTCGTATTGTAATATTCTACGTTTCATCGAAATCGGCCTAGTGCCCGCCCGAGTTATATCGGAGGGGCCAGCAATTGTTTTTGATCAATTTCCAATAGTTTGGGCAGGACGTGGACGGATTGCGTTCCGCTCCGCCTGGTAAAAAAAAAAAAAAAAATGTTTCATCAGTATTTGCACAAGTGTTCTCAGACTTGATGTATCCGACAAATGTACAACGCAATGGTATACCTAAACTATTGCGCGTAAATAAAATAAAATAAACAAGCATTCCGTTATGAATGTTTGCTTTTTCGATTCATTTCGCGTAATATTTAAAATATCGTTCATTATATATATATATTTTTATATTTTTGTTTTTTGTGAACATAACAACGTCGTTATTGGATTTGTTTTCTAGTTTGGTTTGGGTAGGTACCGTCAATGTTAATATAAGTAAGACATATCGTATATGCCAACGTTTATACTTAATACATTTTAATCGAACAATATAAACTATAGGTAGGTGCGCATATTTGTAATTTAAATATACAATCTCCGTTGAATAAACAATATTTTCGATAAAATATTCAAGTATGTTCAACGATAGCATATTTTTCCGTTGAATTGTTGTATTTTTATGTTGCATTGTTTACCGTCGTAGGTGTAAATCGTGTCGGTTATATCCGAAACAATGAACCGCGTCCAATTCGACAATTTTCAACTAAACGTCCCGATACACAGACGTGCAATACAATAGTAACATCTTTTTATACGTCTAACGTTGTCCTGCATTTCCGTACGTATAGTAAAATTACGCTCGGGTGATTTACAAAAAAAAAAAAAAAAAAATCGATATTCGGCTATTCAAGCGGTATTAACTGATATAAGCGATTACTGAAAACCGATAACTAGGCGGCGAGGTTTTTACGTTAAAAATATCGGCCTGCCCGGCAATGACGCCCCGGGCATTTTTTACTCGGCACGTAATTGCGTATGTAACATATTTTTTTTAAAACAAATCCAAAACCGCAAAAATTCGCATAAACCGTACGTGCAAAATGTCCGCTAGTCCCCCCAATCGTGGACGGATTTACAGTCATACCCAAATAGTCGAAATATGCACACTACGTGTACGCTGTATGTTTACATCTAAATCTACGTATATTGCAATTTATGTCTACTGTACGAAACAAAACGGTGTACGTACGTATACGGTCGGCGAAATACGCACCCTTTAACACGTTTCCCTATATATTTATTATAAAATAATAATCTCCCCTCGACTTAATGTAATTTAATTCCAGTCAACGTTAGTTGAAACGCATAAACTATAATATTATAAAATATTCTCCTATTATAATAATGTTATTATAATATCGTATAAGTGCATTGGGTGTTGTTTATTTTAAGCGATACCAACATTGAATTTTCGCATAACCCGATTATTTAAACTCGTTGTTCTTATAAATAAAATGAAGTCGAATTATTCGTTTTATAACGCCTACGCTGTCGTTAGCATCGAAACATTTTGAAAATTACACCACGTTTAGAAAATGTCTCTGTAATTATTTGTCACTGAATTGTGACAAAAAAAAAAAAAAAAAAACCAAAATCGAAATTAGCAGACAAAATGCTAATGATTTATACGATTTACGTCAAAATCTGACTGCAAACGTTTATAAAAAAAAAAAAAAAAAAACCGTGACTACAGATTTTCATTATTTTTATATTGCCATAAGAATACGACTTTTTTTTTTTTTTGTCTTCTTTTGGTTTTGGCCCGCAATGACAAAGCGTAATGACGAAACGTAATGACGATCGGTCCAACGTAAAATAATGTTGAAAACACCTCATCTAAGTTCTCTTAAGATATTTTATTGACAACAAATATGTCAAATTTAATTTTAACTTAGTTAATATTAACTTAATTCATTTTTTTTTTTTTTTTTTTTTATTATAAACTTCAAAAAAAAAAAATTAGGTTAACATTTAAATTCATTTTGTGTTTACTAACTTAACTTAACGGGTCAACAAAAAAATGTTAATTTGCCCACCTTTAGTAAAACAAATACATTTTTCGGTACGATGCTCAGAATCTAAAATGTGACAAAGTAATGGAATACCAAATATATATTTAAAAAATAATAATAATAATAATAATAATAATAACATTTGTATAGTGTATATCGATATAAAGAAAAAATTTCAATTTAGTATGATCATGAATAGAAGCGAGTGATTGATTGATTAATATTATTTCAATAACAAGTCGATAGAAAAAAGTCATGAAGATTGATGTGAAATGATGGTTAACGGTGTACCTTTTGAAAGAGATCGTGTAAAAATATTCAAAATTTCCATATAAAAGAAGGGAGATTTAAGAAAAAATAGTAATAAAACGGAAAATGAAATAAAAATGTTGTCATTGATGTGTATAATCATCAAAATGATAATAAAAAAATGTCCAATATAGGTGGTAAGTACCTACCTACAAATATAGTATATTTGGTGAATTGCATAGAATTAATAAGAAGCCTTCACTGCTAATCACAAACCACGAAACGTGATTTTCAGGAAAGATATGACTGACTGAACCGTGGTTGATAAAATGTAGTAGATTGTAGTTAAGAAGATTCGATACCGGTTGTGTTTTCCATCAAAACAGTCCTTTTCTGTGCTAATTGTACTGACTACTCTTTTTTTTTTTTTTTTGTTTAAACCGGCAATACCCCCGCCTCCCGGAAACGCCGTGAGGCACTACTTCGGGAGTGTACTGACTACCCTAGTAATCGGATAAAACTTCTGAAAACATGAATGAATTTGTCATGAAATTTACTTAAAAATGATTTTCCACTTTTTTGAAATTTAACATAATATAGAATGAGAAGAATAATAAGAAGAATAGAGATTATTATTGTCATCAAATATATATTTTGTTATTTTGTTGGTAGTTTTATTACTAAAAAAAAAAAAAAAAAAATCCTAATAAACAACGGGTAATGCTATTTGAAACTATGCGTTTTTAAGAAATGGTATTAACAGGAACATTTATTTAAGAACCGGATTTGGCATTGGTACGTTTTTTTAAAAAAACCAAACCAAAATCAGAACCGATAAAGGTTCCAGTCCCTGAATACGATATAATATGTTATTTTGTAAAATATAATTAATTTGTTTATTCAATAATTAAATATTAAAAAGCTAAAGAACCAAATCATGTTCTCTAGGTTTTTTTTCGCAATTTTATTGTGCACCATTTCTGGAGTTATTGGCACATCTTTATACGAGGCCAACAATGGTGAGCCATTAATAAAAATACAATAATTACAGGAAATTAAAAAATGAATTCTATGAAAAAAAATGGTGTAGGGGTGTGGTGATGTGACCTCATCATCCCTTCCCGTGAGCTCTTAACCCTCCCGTGTTCCATACCTATACCGCAGCATAGTTGCGTCTAATCTTACTCGGTCACGTTTGGTCGCGACTGGCTGCCGAAAATGCGCTAAAAAAACACTATTCTATAAACTGGATTATATTATTCGACTATTATTAACATTTAGATAAATCAATATTTCTCTGTTGTGTTGTTTAAATAGACACGCACGCAGTTATACGCCGTTGAGTAAAGTATTGTAAATCGATTACGGCTGTTTACAATAATTAAACTAAAACAATATTCATAAAACTACTCAGCATTGACGTACACAAGTAGGTACCGGTGGATATTGTAAATTGACAAACGACATAATTTATCTCCGGCGCATAAATAATACCAAAACCACAACGGGCATTCAACCATCAACGAAACATTATATACATATTGGTGTATGGGTTCAAGCACCCCACAGTGAAGTAAACTTGAAGTATATTTAATTGGATTGTACAACTAGGAACCCATACCGTCGCAGTACGATTATTGAATTTGACAAAATTACCATCGGTTCAAATAAATTAACGTTTACAATAATATAACGATATTATGTCGCGAAGTCGCTACGTGTCCGCGCAAACTCGTCGGGAAGGGAACGATTGTAAACGCTGAGCAAACATAAATGTCCCGTTGAAAATAGTCATTTTCGTGGGATAATTGTATACGAGGTCTGTTCAAAAAGTACCAGAACAAATGTTATTGCGACCAATAAACATACGACAACGTTTCAAATCGTAAACGGATGTATTCCCCGCGAAAAAGGGGATATTTTGAACACAACCCATTGTAAGCTATCTCATCTCAGTTTAATATTACACGTGGTTAAATCCAGACAGTTTGTTCCATTCGCCGTTTTCGTTTTGGTAAAAATGATGCAACGGAAACGATTAAAACCGCTTTTGGGGATGATTCATTAAGCGGTTCCGTGTGACTTTCGAGTGTTTTAAACGTTTCAAGAGCACTTGGCGGTCAACTGAAGACGATCCACGTTCTGGAAGACCGTCGAAGTCATCCAGAAACGATGGTGAGACGACAATTTGCGAAAAAAATGCGAAATGGCCTCCAAATAACCGTTCGTGAGTTAACAAAGCGAATATCAATTGAGTCGTGTCGTGCAATTTTACAAGAAAATGTACAGATGGGAAGGGTGGCGCTGTCAAATTCGTTCCGCGATTGATCACCACGACAATGCACGGGCACATTTAGCGCTGTCGATTCGTGAATTTTTGGCTGATAAAAAAATTGCCATGCGGACTCTCGCTATTCTCCAAATCAGGCCCCATGTGATTTTTGTCAATTCCCAAGACTAAAATCTGCGCTTAAACGACAACTATTTCAAGATGTAGAAGGAATTAAAGCGAACGCGGCAACAGGACTCGTAGCATTAACTTTGGAACAGTTACAACAGACTTTGGAAAAATGGCAAGATCGCCGGGATCAGTACATATCGTCCGGATTAGAGTGTTTTGAAGGAGATATATTTCAATAATACGTAACTTCATTTTCGTAATTATTAAAAATAAAATCCTGGTACTTTTTGAACAGACCTCGTATATTATTACATACACATTAAAATATATCGTATGTATGTAATAATGTTACGTTACCTTTAAGATTAAAACATCCATAGACTTTATGGTCGAGTTTACTCGGTTATCGGCTAATTTATCTCGGTTGTTATTTTAATATATAAGACGTTACTATTATAGATAGGTGGGCTCTTGTGGCACAAGGACATATTCTTTTTACGTTCTACCGTTCAAAATATAATGCGGAAATCAACGGTCCGATTCGAATTCTAGTAGTAATTATGACAATATTGATTCCACAATTCCGTTTGCATCTGGGAAATTTTGGCTCAATTACGGGTATTAATTGTGTATAATATAACGCCCGTGGTGTAAACACATGGGCCGAAAAGTCCCGGGCCTAACAAAGAAAACACCGTTCTTTCATTAAAAATTGACTTTATTCATCAACATATTGTCCATCAAGAGCAACACAATCATTCCAACGCCGCTGGAACATTTCATTACCATTCTTGTAGAATCCGTTTAAAACAAGGCCGTATGCCCTGGTCGTAATGTTTCACAGCGAGTACCGAAAGCAGTTTTATTTTATTTGCTGAAATAAATTTAAATAATTAAATTAAATTTGTCGGTTTTCTACTTTTGGTGTTGCCCAAAATAACGGAATTGGATTCAAAATATATCCAATACCACAGTTCGATGAAATTGATTCATAGGCAACATAATTTCATATCGATATTGGATGCTATTAAAATGGAAAACAAATTCTAACGAAAAATGTATATATTATTTATATAGTTGCGTATTTTTTTTTTTTTTTTTTTTTTTTTTTTATGATTACGTTTCCAACGAAATAAAAAATGTGTTAGCAATTTTTATATTATTATATTCTTAAAGCTATAACTCGTCCCGCCAGCCTTTATAGTTGGGTATTCTCAAAAGCTTATGGTGTCTTGGCGGCTAAAATCGACAAAGTCCCATAAATTGTAATTCTCAAAAAGTAATAGCTGTCATCTTCAGCACCTCAGTGTTAGCGACAAAATAACGCTGCTCTTAATATCATTTTCTAACCCGGTACCGTGCAGCAGGAGGATGTAATTCAAAACGGCTACACGCTGCGGCCGTAATATATTATATTATTATATTCCCTATCAGAATATACCTATAGTCGTCAAAACAGCTCTCGATTATTATGTAATATCGTGTTTTGTATAACGAATATTATGTAAATTATTGCATTGTAATCAGCACTCCGGGCGAATTACATTTCTTTTTACGCGAATAAATAATACTCTACAAGTGCGACTAATGCGAGTATAACGGACCGTAACCGAAAATACCAAAAACCCCAACATTAATAATCCCCCATAATGATATTTACGTATATGTACCTAAGAATACATTATCCGAGAAAAAACAAAATTGATATTTGTTCGATTATATGTTTTAGTCGAATAATAATCAGTATATTTAAAAAAAAAAAAAAAAAAAAAAAAAAAAAAAACTGTACATATACTTTAATCGAGTATAAACTGCGGATTTTCAAATAGGAACCCACTCTTTAAGTCCAGATTAGAAAACGAGAATATTTTCCTAAAATATTTGATATTCATCACACTAATATTGGATATACCGTTTATGAATAATAACGGTATAAAATTTTAACTGGAGGAGTAGAGAAGTGTTATCATCTGAAAACGGATGTGAAGTCGATTACTCTTCTTTATCACGGGAAAACGTTAAACGGCATTATTTATTAATTTTGTTACGATAATTATAATACTAATAAGAGTATTTGGAGAGGTGGTAACAAAATCCCTTATTTTTTTTTTTTTTTAACTTTTCGTATAAATTTACCTATCTAATTTTAGATGAGTTATATTTTAGAAATAGTTTTATCGATAAAACTAAAATTATCTTTATTATATAAATTAATAAACGTCATGTAGATTCATTGTATGATCCTATCTGAACGCCTAGGCTTTCGGAGGGGAGGTACATAGCAATTGCTCTTTCCTCGTTAGTTTTACATTTTTATGTGTAAACATATGTATAACACATAAATGTTACCATTTTTTGAAAAAAAAAAAAAAAAAAAAAATTAACTATAGGTCCCACCCTTGGAAAAATTACTGGAGATATTAACGATATTAAACACGGAAAAAAAGTGGTTTGTTTGCCACTGAACAATAAATTCATTGATATTGATACGTAACGAAAAAAATTAAATAAAATAGGCTTTGGTTCAATAACGGCTTTTAATCGAACCGTATATTTCTGATGGGCTTACATTTGATATTCTCACTCCTAAAAAGACATTATTTTCGTTGGTTTAATTAAATAGACACCGTCTTAACGGATATGTGTATGTCGAAGACGTTTTAGGAGGGGTTTCGTGCAACCCACACCCCCGGATACGCCACTGCGTCAATCACATAGGATCTTTCGGAAAATGGCGAAAAGGTTAATTATTCCGGACACTGTTAAGCGCATGTAAACACCTCGGAAGACAATATTCGAGATACACGTGGACGGTGAGGGGAACGTATACTAAAACGCAGTCCAGGCTGCAAGACCAAATTCCATTACGCGGGCAAAAATGCACATTCGTAAGAAACACAATTCTGACCAGACGACGACCTGACCGAACAACGAGCACCTTTGTGACCATAACCGGCGAAAAATAAAAAAAAACGTACGTGTTACGGTAGATAACAGGGATAAGACAAGACATTGACGACGTTGTATTTTATTTGCGGGCTGCGGCTACATATAATTATGTAAATGAGTACCGTTCGATGCACAACGACTTTTTAACCGTTTTTTAAAAAAAAAAAAAAAAACCCCCCGAATCAGTTTTATACAAATTAGTAAAATATTTTTCTTTTAACATTCGTTTATCGTAGTTAATAACTACACGCGTATCGTAATCTGTTATTGGCCCCCGGGCAAAATTTCATATATAGGCACATAATAAATATATCAGTAATTGCCAATTGTTTTATCGGTAATTTCGGTGAATGTTAATAACATTTAATTACATGTTTTTGTTTTTTTTTTTTTTTTTTTTTATGCCAGTGTAATAAATAATATTTTTAATTAACAAAACTAGGACTTTTCGTTTGATTTAGGAGAAAAATACTTCAAACATAATTACATATTGTTTAAATGCATAAAAAATCATATATATATATATATATATTGAAATCTTTATTAGACAAAATATACACGATTGTAATAATTTTACGTAAAGAAAGAAAAAAAAAATTTACTTATTTTAAAACTAAGAATTATAACTATTAAAACATTTGTGTTTATTTTCTTGAATTTTTCCATGTAAATATGTAATTTATATCATTGTAACGGTAAAAACCACCACACTGTTATGCAGTGATATTTATTTATTTAAAATAATTGTAATTTTAACACTATTCACAATGAGCGTCGATAACAGGGCGAGGCCCTGTCGCGCGGGCCCTGGTTTTTGACAATCGCCCGGACTATAAAAAAAAAAAAAAAAAAAAAAAAAACGGATATAATATACTTGGCATAACGCGGAACGTTTCGCAAGGTGTTCCTTTTCTTTGACCGGCATAATAATATAATACGGCCACAACGGATGTCACAGCGGAGGATGTGCTAAAGTGTGAATGCTATTATTTGAAAAATCCCTCTGGTCGAAAATGGAGATCCCTCCGGAAACATTTCCGCGAATGATTCCATTATATCATCAGTGCGCCTGGATTACAATGCGGCCGTTGAGCTGTGTTGTACCCGGACAACATGCGTAAACCACGAACAACCGCAAATTGCCTACAAGTGCGTTCGAATGTTACATATTTGATCGTACGAGTCCACAATTCGTTAGAAATTTGTACAATTATTAAAATTGGTCAAGGGAACTGACGTAGTACGTACCACATCGTCTTTAAAAATATGTCGGCGTGCCCATTCCACAATGTTTTCCACAATGGACATCGTAAATATAAAACGACAAAAAGACAATTTAAATCTTCAGGTAATAATATAAATATATACATTTTTTTCTTTTTTTTTTTTTTTACACTTTTCCGTCCGACATCTAATTTGTATTCGATTCACTGATTTTGAAAAATAATTAATCCCTCGAACTAAACGAGTTTAATAGTAAATAAATTATGGTTGAACTTTTATTTTTTATATTAAAAACTGTATTTTATCCATTTTAATAAAGTTTTAGACAACTAGTCGGTGTAGTCGGTGTAATATAAATAATACGATTTAAATTTATCCTATTGTTAAATAAAATATGTTCATTTTTTACTTTTACATGAGCATTAATGTATTACGTTTAAAAAATGTATACAATTAAGACAAAAAATACAAAAACTATAGATTTAAGTTATTCGTTATATTCATGTTCAATATTCACTATTATGTTACCACCTGATACATTTAGCCTTTAGGGCCTAAAGTTTAGAACATAAAGTTACGAGACACAATCACTAAAAAAATAGTTATAACTGATAAGCAGCAGTTACAATACCATTACAATATCACAAAATAAAATATTTTAAAAAAAAAATCAAAATATTCAGACAATTTCAGTGAAAAGAATAGTTCAAACAAAAAACGTTCAAGTTTATGTCCTAAGTAACAAATAATTTCAAAATGGCACACAAATTAGACAAACAAAAAAATAAAAATATAAAACAAGACTAGGTGCTAAAACGCGTGACTATTCTAAAACGGCTAATACAACCGTTTTCTCTTTAAATACTGCAAAGAATTTAAAATATAATATACAACGACGTCTTAATCGGAAATGTTTTTAGAATAAATTATAGAAGTATAACTTATATTTAATTTTGATTTATAATACTATTCTAAAATTAAAAAAAAAAAACATGACATTTTTTAATGAAATTAATATTAAAAAATGAAAAAATACTGCCTATGGATGAACACCTGTTGTAGATAGGAAGGTAGGATATAGAGGCGTATTCAATTTGAATCATTGCTACAAAATAAAATAAAAACATTTTGAATAAATATTTTGAAGAATTACAATTTTAAACTGTATTCGATACTTATAAAATAAAATACAATTGTCCTTGTATTTTAGTATCATATTATTGTGTATTTTCACGGAGCCAAATAAATCGGAAAATAACGATTTTTATAAAAACTCGAAATTCAATTGTATAGCTAAATAGCGAAAAAAATATTTAGTGCATAAGATGAATTATTAAAGTGCCATAGTTCTTTAGGGCTTAGGCAAATACGTAGAAGTCATTAGTGCAGTATGAATAAGTAAAAGATAAAGTATATAGGCCACATTAAATATAATAAAATAAACTACGTCGCGTAAATATCTTATTGCGGAATATAAAGAGAAAACGTTACCTTAAACTTATTATTATCAATAAAAGGACATTTTTAATAATTCATAAAAAAATAGCACAAGGGCAAGAATATTTTTTCAATATTTACTCATCGATAGGGTACGCGGTCTGTATTACGTACATTGATTTACATAGATTATCATACCTACTATACTTTATAGTTTATTACATTATTCATATGGAAACGCATAACAATTTATATCATTACATCCGTATACTGATCACAAATTCCTTAGCGTTTTAAACATATTTACGATATTTACTTTACACTGGTAGTGTTTGAATTTAACGTGCAGACGGATAATTTCTTTTACGTTTGTTTCCATAAATAGTACACACCTATTTCAGATAAGTGAAAAATAACTTTTGACCAGAGTTTATATTCGAAAAAAAAAAACAATTCGTTTTACATTGTCTTGATTTAAAACGTTATGAAACGTTATAAAACGTTTGCGTTTATCCGACTTTTTTTTTACTTAAACGTTGCTTAAAAATAAAAACGTTTTGTTAAATTTCCGTTTTATAGTTTTAATTATAATTTTAATACACTTTACAGTGTAGGTACCTGGTACATAGATTTAATTTATTAGCGTCGATAGTTTTTTTTTTTTTCACTATATTATACTTTAGTTCAACGTATTAAGTCCACAAGTAGCATAATAATATATTATATCTATGGTAATACGCAATGTAGTGTAGTACTTTTATTTTATTTTATTATAATTTATGCCAAACAGAATATATAATTTTACCTACACGCGAATACAAGCACTCGGTGATAATTATTGTAAATTGTGAAAAGAGGAAAATAAATAGTACCATACAAACACAAAATTCTACAGCGAGCTTAAGGGTCCCATTGGAAGTGGTAATCATAATTTGGGTGAGGTATAAATATGCGATTTTCCAAATGTTACTTTGATAATAATCGATTATAAATATAATTATGGCCGGCTTAAAAAGTAATGTAATAATGCCAATAATGGGCCGGATATAATAATACAGTTATGTAAGGCTTGGATTGATATAATTCCCAGATAGAAATAAATTGTATAGGTAAATATTATGTCGGGAAATCTTAAATAAAATATAAACCCAATTATTTCTTAATAAAATTGATTATTATGAATTATTCTGTTTTGAGTTCTGTTGTGCTATTATTTTTTATTAGGTTTTCAAATTTCAATCGTTCTTTTGTATCGTGAAACGTTATTTAATATTTGCAATACCTGCGTTTGGCACAGTAATAAGTATGAAGTTATAGGCATGTAATATAATACGTTCATTTACATAATAAAAATATATTATTTAAACCTTCACCGGAAGAGTAGTTTTGTAATGATTACATTTTAAATACTTTTATTGATTTTATGTGTACCATAAATAAATATATGATATTAACGGTTCCGTTATTATATTATATTAAATTGCATAGACACGGCCAATATCGTTATTGTAAGAGGACTGAAGCAGAACATATTTTGTAGGGCTTGTCGTGGTTTTAGAGGGGGGCTAAACAGTCTAGCCTTTAATTGTACCTATGGTAAGTGCCTCGGCCGTCAAGTAGATGCTGGAACGTGTACATCGTAACAATGTTATCGAAAATATATTAATTTCACACACTCAAACCCAAGTGCTTATAATATAACTAATAAACATTTAACTATGAATCACGCGAGATTGCGCACTTTGCGCTAACCGTATCCGATAAAAATTATGTAATATATGGCACACCAAGATGAAAACATTAAAACAAATTCGAATCACTACTTCCGAACGCATTCCTCGCTATTAGGCCGGATATGTAATACGATATAATATTAGTTAATAAAAAAACAAAAATAACTTGATTTATACCAAACAAACCTAATAGCGATATTATTTTATTTCGCACGTCTACATTTTTTGGGCATGTTTTTGGGTTACGTACATTTTTATGGCTATAAGTTGTTATTTATTGTCGACATTCCGCCAATCCATAAGGTTAAATTACCAATTGGCATCGTAGAACAATATCACATTCACGTTTATATATTTGATCGTACCCAAATAAACGATTTAGATATTATTGTAGTCGTCGTTCGTGGTCGATACTCGTTCGGTGCGCTAAATCGATCGGTTTTAGTAGTTTCATTTTAAATTTCGAAAGCGATACCTTCAAAAACACGAGTCGTGTCAAGAGACACATAATCTGGTTATGGTAAAAATATATTTTCTTTTGATGGGAATATATTATGTTATTAAATATGCGATGTGAATGTTACGTGTGAAAAACGATTTATAGTTTTACAACTTCTTGAAATAGGTAAACATATTCGCGGAAGCCATAAGCAAAAATAAGTGAATTGTAAAAAAATTTGTATTTCGATCTACAAAACAACTGATGTGGAAAATCTCGATTTATTGCAATTTTTGGTATTTTAAATGCCGATGAACCGGGTAAAATATTTTCAATTTTTTCCGATGTTCTCGAAATAACCAAATACTCTATAATACATCATTTTTTTTAAAAAATTTTTTTAAACTTTTTTTACATAATGGCCTAGTGGAGTCCGACGTGCGGTACACTTTTGTTTTTGAACGACGTTCATTTTTGTTTGAAAACTTATCTAAATCATTATAGTTGTTCAATGCATCGGGTTAGAATTACATTTTCCATCATTAAAATGTATTGATTAGTTTTCCGACGATGAGAAATTCGAATAACTTTTCCGAAATACCGCACCTTTTTTTTTATACAATTTTGAATTTTATAACAATTTTTTTTTTTTTTGTTTTAAACATCATTTGCAGTGTAGTATATATGAATGAAATATTGTAGAATTTATTATATTATTATTATTTTAGAGCAAACGTTTGTTGAAACAATTAAAATTTAATAATTAAAAAACAATATTTAACTTTTGTATGCGTTTTCTAATAAGAGCATAATACAAATTTATCTACGTCAATCCATACATACGTATGTAACGTATATTAAATTTGTTTTTATATAAAAATTGAATTATTTGTTTTATAATGTGTGTTACTTAAACAAATTAATTTTACCACTGCGATCATAAACGTATACACTGACATAATCAGCTATAAATGATAAAATACAATTTTGTAAGTATACGACAAAAAAATATATGATTAAATATCAAGAGAACGTCGCGAGTATAACAGAGTATTTTTTTTTTTTTTTTTTTTATATCGTAAAAAACGCTGCACATTCAAATGTATAAAAGTACTCTCAAGTAATAACGTAAGGTATTTGTTTCCCGTAGAAATTTTGAAAAAATGATGCAATTCGAAATAGATTTATAATGTCGAATAATACCTATAAATAATGTTTTATTAATGTGGAAGTATGTCCCATAAGGTCCAAGGCAACAGCCGTGTAACTAATTGCAATTTAACAATATTTAGAACTGTATTTGTAGTGTTGTATGTGTGCATACCACGTTTTCGAATTTCAGTCGTTTATTTCGAAAAACTGATTTGAAAACTTAAAAAAAAAAAAAACAGAAAAGAAATGAAAAAATATATCAAAACCAATACATTTTCTCAGCTACGCTCAGAATCGAAAAATACAAATATATAATTATATACAGTTGGTTAAGACTAGACATTTAATGAGAACCACACTTGACAAACTATTATAATATCACACTGCAAGCGTGCCCCTTTTGATTGCCTATTTATGCCGCCGTGATATTCATTTTTTTTTTTTTATAAAATACGAACGTACCTAAATAATTACTTTACGATTCTTTAATAATATTAATTATTAGAATAACATTTTTAAACGTCGTGCGTTTTATATTTACGTTACCCTTCAGTTACGGTTTTTCATTTCCGAGAGATCGAACGAAGCCAATAATTATTTCGGGTAAAATACATTAAACAAAAGCTGTTTTCATCGTTGATCAAATGAAATAATAATTTGTTTAGCGTATCGCCACGTTAAGGTACGTAATTTTTCAGTCGTATTTCGTCGGTAATTGAATGACGCGCCGATAGTGATAACTTTTTTTTTTTTTTTTTTTTTAATCGGACTTTGAACATTTCAATGGAATATAAAAAAAAAAAAATCATTATACCCGACAAACAATGTGTGTCAACACGGCCGTGACAACGTGTTTACAAATACACGTTCATTTTAAATCGGTAAAGGTTAATGATTTTTGAATAAGTATTACATTCAAATAAACCCGCCCAAAAACCGTTTACAGATGGGTAAAAAATAATTGTTTTTATTTTTTTTTTTTTTTAATACATTATATTTCGTTTTATATGTGTAATAATTGGTTTTAAATAGAAATTAACAAATATATAGGTAAATAAACATTCTAATTTACGATGTAGTGCACTTAATATGTTATGGTCAATTCGTAATTCTTTATCAGTTTTAGATAATCCAAAGACAATATTATTAGTGGTACAACGGGGAGACGTTAGCTATTAAGTCAACTATTATTGTTGTACGCAATCGAAGGTTCGAGGGTAATATTAATCATAGAATCTAATCAATGTAATTGAATGCGCATTAAAAACTGTTGCTGTACAGAGAACACGGACCTTTATAATAATCGTAAAATATTATCTGTAAACTATTCGTAGCCTAGTCCGGACCGCGATTAACATACGCGGATAAACACGTTGTTGAAATTATAATATTTCAAAGTTTATTTTACTCAATATATATTTCCGGTTTTGACGTATTCGTACATAATTATACGTGTAGTTTTGATACATTGTAAACGAATATATATATATATTTATTTTATATATTTGTAGAAAAGTTTTTGTTCCCCCCGCACATATAAATGTTTCACATATTATGCACGCAAACGTTTGGAAACCGTAAGTGCGCAATATGTACGCTGTTTAGTGATTGGTAATCAAACAGTAATAAAACATGCGATAAATACCACTGGTATTTTTGTTACCAGTGATATTTATCTCAAGGTGTTCCGACAAGTCTATCGGATATATATTTTATTGAAAACCAAGCGAATGCGAATTTTTTCGATTTATTAATTTATCTTATATAAATATAGAAAATACTGAAACGAGGCAACCGACGTTTACGGTAAGTATAAATATAATATGTCTGTTCGCTACTGTCGGTTCAACCGAGCCAAAAAAAGAAAAAAAAGGTATGGACTTAGCAAGGTTCACAGTTTAAACTATGTAAGCTAAATTTTTATTTTATAAACTACGTTCAATATTTTTAAAAGATAGATATGTAACGCATTTTTTTTTCTCGTACGACTGAAATTTTTTAAATTTAATAAAGACGGTTCTGTTCAATTTATATTTAATCTTTCAAGTCGATGTTTGTTATCTAATATTATAATGAATAATTTTGTGAACATATTTTCATTATTTTTTTTTTTAATTTTTTTTTTTTTTTCATCGCGTAAAAGTGCATTACAGTTCGTAGACAAAAAAACACACATTATTAAGAAAAAGAAAAAAGTGCAATTTTTTACTAAAAGTAGTTTAGTTATAACTTTGTTTGTCTGTATGCTTCGGAGTTATCATTTTTTTTTTTACAAATATATTTTATTATTATTATTATTATTATTCTTTACGTTTCGGGTCGCCGCTGTGGGGAAATTATTAAATAAATTGCCATTAGCCATATGATGTTAGTGAAATCCGATTTCATACTTGTTAATCCATTAACGCAATGCACGTTCGATAGTAAAGTGTGGAGTAAATGTTAGAAACGTACTCGTTATTAAAGTCGACGCGTTCCTGTACAATCGTTTGGTACGATTATTGCGGGCGGGCGGAGCATAAAATCTCGGATTTTGCGTAATTATCGTGAATTCTATTTAAATAGAAGTAATGGCACGTTAATAATGGCAGTATGGATGGTCCGTTGCGTGTGACACTAATCAAAAGATTCGAAACGCTTTAATATTGTGGTTAACGATTGGAAAAAAAAAAAAAAAAAAAAACATGCCACTTGTTAATACTTAAAACGACTGTATAAGTGTATATACAGACATTGTATAACAATATGCACTACAATACTTAAATTATATTATAACAATGTTTATTATCCCAGTAGTACGACGAATATATCGTATAGACAAAAATATGTTTTAAACATGAGATCTTTGAGCATAACAAAAACGGTACGTGTAATACGAAATTATTGCTAAATAAGTAAACACTGTAGGTGTCGCGTTGATTTATCGTATTAGAACCTAACCTAACTGTATTTAATGCATTCACAGTAATAATAAATTGTAACAATATTAGTTTCTCTTATGCTTGTACTATTTAAATGCGTATTAATATCATATACTTGGCCAACACTTCGCGTCATTATATGGCACTGCGTATAACAGGAATAAAAACCAAGCATGTTTTATATTCCGTCGTTGTATTACTCTAATGTACGTACGTCTAAATCTAATGAATTAGTTTTCTCGTCTACGGCGCAAAGAATTGATAATTAGTCATTTGTGTTTGTGGTTTGGACACCTGTAGCTATCTGTTTAAAATCTACATAAATACATTTTTTTTTTTTTTTTTTTTTTTCGAGCTGGCGTTACGGTAATACGAGTATATATTATGTAATACGAGTATCACGAGTATCGTTATGTATTTATTTTCCCTCGGGATATAATTTTTCACCATAGAACCGTTAATATTTGTTTTAGTGCGAACTGTTCGGTTTTCGTACCGAACCCGGGGCTTGCTGATGACAAGAAAATTAAATTTGAAATGAATTTGTACAATCCGGGAACACCAGTGTCCAGTGAACGAATCTTTTTCAAACCTGTGCAGTGGCGACAGCCAAAAGACAAAAGCCGTCGCCGCATTCAGTGGACAAATTTTTACACGCCAACGTTTGGATATTAATATGTTTAATAATTTTATTGTACAACGGAGGTTTTTTGATGTGACCGGTCAGCAATCTGGTTTATAATCAATATCTGTGGTAAATATATTAATACCGAATGAGAAGAAAACGGAAAATCTATAACAATATAAGGAAATTTTAAAATTAGTTGAACACTATTTTATATTTGTTACTAGATATTATAACGGCGTCGGAACAATTATATCTATTAAAAAACTCATCACACGCGTTATCGATTAAACCAGAGATATATCAATATAACAATAGCACAAATTAATACGTTAATATGTTAAAACATAAATTTTAAAGAAATGTGAATTGGCTGAACGCGATGTAATTCAAAATCAAATTTGTGAATTTAATGTAAAAATAATAAGTAAAGGGCACCTAGAAAATATCAAAAGTGAAAATTAACTATTTAAACTCGTTTGAAGCCTTGAATTCATCAACGTTGATAATTTCAATTTGCTTTTTCGCCTTACTCTCCATTTTGATTTTGATCGCTTAATGACACTTATAAACTATAGACACCACCCATATAGGTACCTGGAGTATTATTATTATAAACGCGGCGGGGAAGAAGAAACGATAAAACGATTCGTGTAAAAAATATTTTCCTGCTATAAAATGTGATGTTCGTACTTAATAACGTCTATAAAAAAATAAAAGTCGTAACTTTTAAAACAATACGGCGCGCGTTATAGACTTTTTATTTCTATTTTTTCCCCCATTTTTTTTTTTCTGTTCATAAAACATCAGCTTATCTGCATAGCGGGCGGTTTTACACTCGACGGATTATAGACACGGCGGTGGCGTGATAATTTACGCGCGCAGATGATTAAATGCGTCGAGACGTCGAAGTTAAACGAGTCTGCCCAATAATAATGACGAAAATCGTATCATTATAATATACAGTCGGGCTGGAACGGAAAAATAATTATTGACGGTTATAATATTAATAATTATACGTACGCTCGGGGGTGTGACGGAAAACCATTACGAAAAAAAAAAAAAAAAAAAAAAAAAAAAAAAAAAAAAAAATGAAAAAATACTGCCCAACATAGTGGGCCACTGTTGTAGGTGAAAATTCGGGATATGGCGAAATTGAGATGTGCAATTAAAAATGTATACGTGTACGTAACGATAAATCGTGCTAACGAAAAACGATTCTCGGCAAGAATCTTTTGATAAATTAAAATCGTGTTTCGATTGTCCGTTGTATTTCGTCTCGAATTGTCGTGCATTTTCGCTGGGCCGTAAAAATTTTGTTTACAGAAAACGAAAAAAACTAAACAAATTCAAATAGCAATAAATAGCTAAAACAATAGAATAGCCAGAATATTTTGAAAATTTGACCACTTCTAGAAAGGGGTAATTTTCGGTGCAAAATTCAAGTCACTACGATTATTTTTAACTGAATTGCTACAAAATCGAAAACCGTTTATAAAAAACCTATAACTAAATGCACCAACTAGATTTTGTTTGATTTTTTTTATTGCAGTAAGACTTCTGGTTATTAATTTTTTGGGGATGGGTTAAGATAAGCCCCCTCCTTATTTGTGCCGATAATTGTGGACATACTTTAATCCTAGTTATCACATTTCCCCTCACCTACAAAAATACTCTAAATACGCTCCTGGATCACTGGCTTATACTGGCCTAACGATAAAAGACGAACCACAGGGATTCCTGTGAAGCGTAAAGCGAAAAAGTTAGCCCCTCCGTCTAACGTGAAAACAATTTGAATGAAATTATTCCGCATATAGACTCAACATGAGGATATGTATTATTTAAACTTCGATATCTCGAGTTCTAGATCGAGTTTAAAAAATCGACTTTCGACAAAATTCCGTGTTGTATTTTTTCTGTGCAAATTTACTGTGAACGCACACTTCTAAATACACAAAAGCACCTACCCGTACAATGAACAATTTTTCTTTTTTTTTATTAAATCTGATATCATATTATCATTATGGCTAAGTATTGGCAGAGCCGAATTTACGAGGGGGGGCACGGGTGGCACATGCCCGGAGGCGGCTTGTCTTAAGGGCGGAAAAATATTCAAGCAATATTAGTTTAAACGGTTTAATGAAAAATATTATGTTTATCATAATCATGTTAGCCCAACATGAGATGGTCTATAGACGGATTCGTTATCCTGGACAGGTCATCAGTTCATTGCCGGGGAGGTGGATAGGTTTTCATTATTAAATGTTAGATTTTAATATTGAAATACGAATATTAAATGTGCAGAAAATATTAAAGAATATTAAGATGAAGTGTAATATTGACAATTAGGAGGATTTGGCGGCATAAATGTATGGTCGGGGTGCCAAAATTTTAGATACGGCCCTGGGTATAGGCGGTAACTATGCCTAATTTATATATTTGTCCCTGTATGGACGATAAAAAATATTATAGTCGTCTCGTAAAATGTCAAAAAATATTATTACATCCGCACTAAAAGCGGTTTGCGATTTTTTAAATGCGACGTATGACCGCGCACGGAACGCGTGGCACACAGGACTGATCCATTTGTGGAGCTCGAATTTTACAACAAAAAAATATAAAATAAAAATGATAATAATAAACCAACGTTTTTATACGTAAAATGTATGTGGTAATAATATCGGCAGGGGAAACAAAAATGTTTCGTGGTGAAGCGAGGAAGACGTTTAGTATAGTTGAAAAGTAAAAACATGTGCGCATTATCGAAACACAAGAAACGAAAAGGAACCTAAGGAACTTGTCGTCGTTCGCGACATACAAATAAATACACGTTACTACATTTGGGAACGTAAAGATATGTTTAAAACGACGTGCTTCTACCAGCACTGCCTCTCCCTCTAAACAATTGTTATCAATTCGTGTTGATCAGACTCGATGATATAAAAATGCGATACATGAGGCACGTACAGTAAGTAAAACTTTCTACCCTGCAGGCGCAAGAGGAAAATTTTAAAAACAATTTTGTGAACAATTGTGTGATCAAATATTTTGTAACGAAGAGAATGATAGGTCATTGCCCTCAGTACGTCTTAAACAGCGAACACAATGATTTTTTAAACATAAGTGCGTCTATCTAGTTTGCCTCCACTTCTGTACAACAATACGCTCGGTGCAAAATTCGTTCTATTATACGTTTTTTTTTTTTTTTTTTTTGTCGCGATGGGTAAAACCCCAATTTAATTTTTTCGACAACTTGAATCTGTGTACGGAGAAGGTGTGACGAGTAAAGATAGAATAAGGAAGTGAATTTAATGAAGGGAAAGTTAATGTTCATGGTGGTTTGTCTCCTGCACGACAATGCCCGTCGTACATACCGCCCGTCTTCTGCAGTCGGACTTCTTGAAGGCTTTGGTTGGGACGTGTTGACCCATCCACCTGGCAGTCCAGACTTGGCACCTTCTGACTACCGCCTTTTTACCGGATGTTTTAGGGGGGAAACGTCATGGAAACGACGACGAAGCAAAATTGGCTGTGTTGAATACGGTAAAGGACGTGGAGCGAACGTTCTTCAAAGCGGGAATACACAGGCTGGTGTCGAAAATCGTAATGTACGATACGGCGACTAACGTCGAGTAATAATTACATATATATACATGTAAAATACCGTGTAATTTTTTTTTTTTTTGGAATATAAAACAAAGTTAAATTTTTAAAAATGTGGAAACATTATTTTCTGGACAAGTCTCGTACGTATACGTACTACTACTAATGATGATAATATAGCAAAACACTTACCGAAGACGAACGGCGTCAGAGCCGCGGTGTACCACCAACACCACCACGTCATGATTGCTATACAGCGGCGGTAGGTTGTCGGCTTCGCCATCGCCGTCCAAAAGTCATCAGGGGGAGCGCTGTGCGGTTGTTTGGAGGAAAACAAATTTTAGATTTAAGAAGAGAGAGAGAAAAAAAAAAAAAGAAAAAAAAAAAGAGTGACACGCGTTGCCAGGAGAGAAATAATTTTCGGGTTTTCACAAACCTAAAAATAGTAGGCACGCCGGGTCGTTTAAATTTCTGCGGTGGCGGCGGCGGCGGACGAACGGCGCGCCGGCTTAGCGGCGGGCACGGCGACGGCGGTAACCATGAGCACGCGTCGGACAGGGTCGGTTCGCGAGACGTGCGTCACGCGTGGGCTTTTCCACGACACTGCCGGGCGCACTACCAGACTCGCGGCAGTCGGCAGCAGCTGTTGTCGACGACCGCGACTATACGGTTGTGAATTCGCACCCCACACCTCATCCGCAAAAACAGACCGTCCACGCTGACCGCCCCTGCCGGCCCCTCTTGGAATGGGGCAACCGTGACGGGGGGTGCCCGTATACAAGACGACCTGTACGGCGTTATTGTTATGCTTATTTTATTCAATTATTTCTAATATAGGTTTGGTTAGGCGAATAATATTGCTTAATCAGACCATATTTTAGAATTATATTGCATTTTAGAGTATAATATTTGGTTTAAGCTCAACTAAAACGATTTTATTTAAAGAAATAAATATAGTTTAGTGGTTATTTCCAGTGTTCAGACTTATTATCTGGATGATTTTTTTTTTTTTTTTTTTTTTGATCTTATCTAGATGAACATTTTGATATTTATCTGTGGGTTTCCCAGGATAGAAAACAATTATCTTTTTTCAAAATTATCTAGAAAAAAATATTAAAATATACCTAAATAATAACAAATTATATTAAATAAATATTTAGATCACTTTACATCTGTAGGCGATACGCTCGACAAAATATTCAAGTTAGTCATTTTTGACTATAACCTCGATATTTTGGGCAATAATGAAAGGCATTCGGTTCTAAATTTAAAAAAATGCCTTTTCTGTATGGTCAGTTAAACAATTATTGTCATTTGTTGATGAGTGATTTGCACGATTTAAGAAAGTACTATCCGTTCTGTGGTATGGTGTGAAAAACATACAAGTTCAATAGATTTGATTGTGGACCAAAGTACTTACCGAATATTTATACGATGAAAAAACCTTAAAAATCGCAAGGTATTTGATTACGATACATAGTAAAGTGTATACTTTTTTTTTTCTTTTTTTTTTTATGACTACTAAATATTTCGAAAAGATTTTGGTTATTTCTGATCGAAGTTCCCTTATTGATTTGTTATTAATATCCATTAATACAGTTTTAATGCTTGCTCGTCCTCAAATGAACCAATGGAATATACAGATATAGTCTATCATCTAAACCTAATTCCGTTCTTATATTTTGTCTATTTATCAATTTCGTAGTTAAAATGAATTATGCATGTTTTTTTCATTATGCAAGTGTTTAGATATTATTCATTATTATATGTCGTACGTTTTACGTTTGGTTAAAAATTAAAAAATAACTAGCTAGTAATTAACAGACATTGCGTATACCGAAATATTTTAAATATTTAAATATTCATATTATACAATGGTCTCGACAAAAGCAATATAGGTAATAAAAAAATACATATATATTTTTTTTTTTTTTTTGTATCGGTTTGTTATTGTGTTGAACAATACAATTACAATATTGTACAAAAATTCAAGTATTTCACACTTTAAAGGTGTGCGCCGTTTATTAAATAACCAGTTAAAGTATAAATTGTATAAATTACTTAGTTCTTTCATAAACTAACTAAATCAGTTAAACATTAATATAGGGACTGGAGCTGGAACCGATAGAACCCGTTCCCGAAGAAAATTTGAGAATCGGAACCTATATTGGAACCCATTTTTCTCAAGTCAAAAAACCGGAACCGGAATCGTTTTAAAAAAAATACAAATATTTTAGGTTCTAAAAAATTATTGAACATTATATTTAAATTCGCTTTTGTTTTAATCAAATAAATACAAGTGTCTATTTCCCATGGAAATATTTTTTTTTTTTTTTTATGTAATTTATATACCTATTGTATTTTTATCTTGAAATAATCATAATATTTTACAACCATCAGCGATTTTTATCTACAAATAATACAAACATTCAGATGGAACGATGATCATGCGGTTCTGTTTAAACGAAAATACCTATGAATAATAATATTTAATGGTTTATAGTTAAGAGGATTCGTTACCAGTTGTGTGTTTTTAACAAAATAGAGGCCTTAAATATGCTAATTGTTCTGCTTTAGTTATCGAATAAGACTTCTGAAAACATAATTGAATTCGTCATTAAGTTTATTTGCAAATTACATTCCTACTTTTTTGAAATTGAACATAATTTACAGTGAATCATAATAATAAGAATTGAGTTTATATTGTCACCAAATATTTATTTTGTTGGTAGTTTTATTATATATATATATATAAAAAAAAAAACAATTCTACTAAATAATACCAATTGTTAATTTAAACTATTTTTTTTTTTTTTTTTAATTGAATTTATGCATTTATGCAATTTCATTAAACTGGGAACCTAATTTTATAATTTCAAGAACCGGAATTGGAACCGGAACCAGTCTTTATTTTAAATACCTAACCAGAACCAGATCCAATCAAATAACTAGTTCCAGCCTCTGCTATTAACATATACCTTATACTTGTACATACACACTGTAAAAGACGAGTTTTAAATAATAGTTAATAAACGTATACAATTATAGGCGTATACATGTGATTGCTGACTTTAACAAATATTTATATATATATATATAATATATTAGGTAGGTGTTTACATTTAGAATGTTATATTTATAGAACTAGTTGAATCATTGAAAAAGTCACTTGAAACAACGAGAAATGACGAATATCTATTATCAATAATATTTAAAAAAATGTAATGAAATTCTAAAGACAAGAAAAATGTATCATATAGTTGATAGGTTTTCTAACACAAAATATTACATGGATATTATAAAGGAGAATAAATTAGGGATACAGCGTATAATGAAATATTAGATCAAATGATTAATGATATTACTATGAGGTTCAGCCAAGAAAGTTTGGACGTGATAAAAAACCTTGCCAATTTACTGGAATTAATTGATGACAATAATGATATCTCCATCTTAACGAAAATCTTTGATCTGGACACCGAAATGGTAAAAAGAGAAATTGATCAACTTCAATGTACATATATTATATTATATATAATGTACCAAAAAACGATGATAAAAAGTGTGACACGTGAATAAGATAGTTAACAAAGATTGGGTGCGGAAGATAAACTAATAATATATTAAAACCATTAAAAACACTTGTTACGATTCCAGTGACTAGTTTTACTTAGTTTAGTTAAAACAAAGTTGCGTAGCATAATGCGATACGATCGACTGGATGGACTACTAACAATGGTTACTGAACAAAAATTAGCATAAAATCAGACTTGTTTAGTATTTGAGTAAAAGTGTTTAAATACAAATAATCGGTTTTTTTTTTCTGTATTCGATTACGTGTTTTAAATACTTCTACGAAAATTACTTGGTATTGTAAATTGGTTAGAACAAGTACCAGAAACCTGGAAAATTGTTTCGAGTAAAGTAAAATCGGTCAAAAAATGCACACATTTTCAAGATACGTTGTGATCAATTTGGAGAATGTTTAGTAACCGGTAGTTTAAATTGGGTATTTAAATTCGATTCTTAGTGGAGTTCGGTTAAACATTTATTAACTATGGGGTAATTTAAACTTTGTTATGAACCTTGTATCAAATTGTTGAACATATTATATGGGACTAAACAAATTTGATTCACATAAATCGGACATCAGTATGTATGCAAAATGTGTGTAAATATTACGATTTACGTCAAAATCTGAACTTCAAACAAATATAAAAAAAAAAAACCCAACTATGGATTATCGATATGTTTATATAACAGAAACGGCAGCATCTCTAAAAGCCTAACCTTAATCTATGTATGCTTCAGATCATTAAAAGTATACTATAATGTAATATAATATATTTGCACTTAAACGAAATTAAAAGTTGCCGAGGAAATGGCAATAAATTACAATCGGTTAAAAACATCCGGACCTTATCGTCACAGTATCTACGCTGGCGATAAAATGTCGGTAGGTTTTAGGCGATTTTCAGTGTACCAATGCAAAATAGATAATACAATATAGGCATAGTAGGATTATAAAACACACGGCTTAAACTCCGAAGAGAATGTTTGGCGGTTTATGAAAACAATGGGTATAATATGGTGTATAATATTATATTAATTCTGGTTTGGTATTTGTACGCAGTCGTTACTATACGTGTGCCAGGTGCCTAATGGTTAGCAGATAACAAACATGCATCTAACATTATGATCGAGTACAATTGTTCAGAAATTATTTTCACTAGCGCACGTTTTCCAATCCAATAACACGTAAAACGGTTGTTTACCAACTATTATGGAAGTTTTCGAAGTTTCGATGAGAAAACGTGATACGGTGGCGTGGCGTCGGCGACAAAACAAAAAGTGACGTCCAAAGTTGAAATAATTGAAGACACGGATGGATACAGGTGTAAGATGATATATATTTTTTTTTTTCAACTGTTCGGAGGACAAGACTTTCTATAATATTTGTAATTTTTTTTTTTTTTAATTTTTTAGATGAATGTTTGAGATTTGTATAACATATATATATATATATGTATACATCTTGAATTCATGTATTAGATATGTGCATTCGGAATTAATACATTTACTCAGGTTAGACTTGCATAATTATTAATGCTAACTAAACAATTATTTGTAACGAGTGTTATGTAAATTAACAAATAATCGACAACAAAACCAATAACCATAGTAGTGTAGGTTGTTTGTCCAACACTTAATTATTAAAATAATTTAACTATTGGTCATTACAGAAATATGGAAATACGTTTAATAATAAGAAAATTAATTCTATTAACGACTCGAGAATAATAACTTTGATAGACACTTATCACTTAATGTAACAATAAAATATTTTCATTGCGAATAAACAATGGAAATACTTGTAAGTCGTAATGGTATATTATATACAAGTACCCGGATACTCATATAAGTACCTTATATAAGTAACCCATTGGTAACTTTTGTACCTGTATATGTTCATAGGATGCTCATGTATGGGACAATTGAAAAAATTATTTTTCCCTAAATTAACAGGAAAAAAAAAAAAACTTTTTACCGTGTATAAAGTCCTTTTAGAATGTGTATTTCTTTCTCGGTATTAATATGACGAATTAAGATAATAAGCAAGATGGGGAACGAGGGCGAAATGTTGAAACACGAAAGTACTTACTCACAAATTATACATATCGCGTAATACTATGGCAGACCGCTTGTTTGCACTTGTTTCACCACAAATATGGATTAATAATTTATGTCTATATAGCGGTAATACATATTTAAATCGTTTATATCTATATAATAATTTATAGTCTACATATCAACGCGTCTGTATAAAACATATTTTTATAAGTCTGACTACAAATACTGTACGTACTGCAGAGTTCAATAAAATGCCTCCCCTGTTCGCTTTTGTATTATGTTATTTTAGGGGAAGAAATTGCGAGCACACCACCTCTCTCTCCTCCTTCTCCTTCTCCTCCTTCTACCACCCACTTTCCCACCCCCGAAAACCGTGTTTGTATAATAATAAATTAAGTAGGAAGTTGACAAAAAAAAAAACACCGTGTATTGTAACGAAATTGTAAAATAATGACACTACATGAAACTTGCTGTACGAAAATAAGTCATGTTTTTTTTTTTTTTTTTTTTTTTTTTATTCAAAAGCAACACTACATATATGCAAGTATTAAATTATTATATGCACAAGGTATTCCACCGAGATATCCGTATTTGCCCCGAGCATATTATTATATTCCGCTGTAGCAGACTAGCGTGATACAAGCAAATAGCCTGTCAGATTTCCGAAACCATATTACAAACTCTAGGTGGGTATTCGAAAATAGTATACACGCGTATTATGTTAAGGACTTTTTACATTCGTCGACTTAATGTTGACTAAAAAAAAAATAATAAATAAAACGTAAATTATAAAACGTGAAAAACGCATTAATATGGTAATAATAATAATTGTTATTATTATTATTATTATTGATGGATTCTGTAAACGGTTTTCGGGCGATTTTCAAACGAATACTATAGGGTTTGGCATGAAATCAGAACATCCGAATTATCCAAATATTCGGATATCCGAATTCGGATTTGCTTAACTTTCCGAATAATCCGGATTTACGGATTTGCTTCTTTTTTTTGTGTGACTAATTAGTTTAGACTGGTAGTCAAAATGCATCGAAAATAAAATATAAATTTTATAAATATTATAAAAATAAAATTTATTAGAATAAAATAATGGATCATTGAGCAGTTGGTTTTTTTTTTTTTTTTTAATAACTAATTGAATTGGATATGTACAAATTATTCGGATAATCCGTGAAATCCGTATTTGACTAATCCGAATATGCCTATGCCTAAACAATAGGTACCCGGTCATAAATTATACGGGAAAAGAATTTTTTTTTTTGTTAAAAGATTAAAATACCATAAAGACGTCAAGTACGATTTTGGGTCTATATTAAATTAGGAAGACCGGGACGAATTGATATAGTCTGTTACGATATGATAGTTATAATAGTTTTTAACGGACGCCTATCTTGTCGGACAAAATCGCAAGGCCCTGAAGATAGATATAAGATAGAAGAAGATAACTAAATTAATAATAGAATGAGTTGGTTTAATCCCATTCCAAACATGTTATTTTTATTTTTATTAACAGGATTGGAAATTGTCTACGTAAGAAAAAAAAAATGTAAATGTATTTGATTTTATAAAAAAATTACATCTATGGAAATTCTCTTAAACGAACTTGTTAAAAACTTTTTATGTGTTTAAAGGAAATATATTCGACTATATTCGATTATATATTCGTATACAGCTATACATTTATTGCTGTATAATAATAATAAAATGAATATGCAAATAGGTATGGTTTAATTTGCTATTAGCGATTAAATTATATGACTAATAAATTAATTTTGTTATCGAATTTAATAAATAAATCATATTTAATAACACGAGGGAGTATCACAAAAAATATATATGCATGTATCATTATTTGTATCTAAATGAAAAATCACGTTATTTTTTTTAAAATTTTTTTTTTTTTTACTAGACCATACAATTTTAATTATCAAGGGATAATCATGGAATTTCCGATCGTAAATTAAACACCAGTATGGTTGACAAATTATATATATATATATAAGATGGTTCCCCAATTGATACATTTAAAAAGAATCCAATTTAACTTATGTTGGATTAGGAAGTTGTATAGTTGGCACTATTCTCGCTGTGTACTTATATATTATACGATTTGTATGCAAATCCGGTCATTTTAACGGGCCGTACACAGGCAGCTGATATTGTATATAGTCTGGTAACGGCACATTATTTATTTATACTAACTATTTTATACTTATATTTAATCTGAATTAATATTCTAAACCAAATTTCAATTTAATTCAATGTGTATTGTTTAATTATCAGATTTCTTTTAGATTCCGAGCGTAACGAGGAACTTATCGGTTTCATTATGACACGCGTTTTTATTATTTATTTTTTTTTTTCCGTCTGCAAACAATCGTTGGACCAGAAGTCTTGCTCCGATCATCAACATTAGTGGTGGTTTCCGGTAGAACATTATTTTCTAGTAGGTTAATTTAGGTGGATAATTGTTTGATTTTCCTTATAGTTTTCATAATGTCTGAGAAAACTTTTGGAAAATGTACGTGACAACGGTTTCGATTTTGTTCTTTTGGTGTAATTTAGTTATTAAATTGTACTGCTCGTGGGTGGATTACTGGTGTAAATGGGTAAGGTAGGATATAGAAGAGGATATATAATATTTAATTCATATTTGTGCGCAACGTCCTCGTTCTATTTTTTTTCTTTGTACCATTAAGTGCAACTTATGATTTATGAACACGTTCAATGTGCCAAAACTATGTTATTAACATCAATCGGAAAATAGTACGTAATATTCCGTGATGTTTACGATATCCGTTAAATATGAACTTCGAACAATTATACAAAACATTGTGCTTAAGGATTTTCGTCATTTTTATGTGGTCCGAATAAAAGCACTTATGATGAACCTTGTGACAAATTGTTAATCGTTTTTCAGGGATATGCGATGGATTAAAGACTACCGTATATTATGTATGTACACCGGGTTTGGGGGATGAGTGTGAACAATTACAACGAGTTGAATATACAATCTGAGGACGAAGATGAGACGGTGATCGAAACGAGGATATCTCGTGTTACGACGCTCGTGCCGAATTTAGTGCTGAACTCATTCTACTCAATGATGTCGAATCATATTTTGATAATAGCGGCGACAATGATACCAGCGAAGAAGATGTAGATTTATTTTGGACGTTTCAGAAAACGTAAACGATACCAAGTTTATTGACAAAATCTAAAGTAAGAGAATCATGTACGACTCTAATTTCCAATAAATAACCAAATGCTCTTGGGGTATTATTGCGTCGGTAAACACAGTACCTATCATATCTGAGCGCAATAATCGCCAAGGAAATGACTGCAGATATCCGCAGTAAAACATAATCGTTCTGATATTGTTCAGGATGGCGTAAAGAAAAATTGTTGAGTCAGCGAGTGGCGAATTTATCTATATAGATGACGATTATGCAACACATCGGCATTACGCCTGTAAACATTTCTATTGTAAGCGTTTCGGCGGATTAAACGTATTTATAATTTTATTTCATTACTTTAAATGCATTGATAATATTGTCCGGGTATGTACTTTGAGAAATATTTAATTCATTTTTAATATATATATATATTTTTTTTATTAATTTGCGTTGTATTTTAATTCTACGTGATACGTACATCATCTATACGACATTAGTATTGATTCAGAGTATTCAGGCTGAACATCAACAGTCGTAACACGCAAAAACTTTTAGGTACATCGATGATACTGGCATGTTATTAAACGCGGAATATGCCCAGCAATTGTAAACCTTACATTGTCTACGTATCTAGTTAAGGACGATCGGGAAAAATCTAATTTATGTACGTAAATCCACAAGTGTACCGTATACCAAATGCTGAATATATATATATATATATATATATAAAAAAAAAAAAAATACATTTGGAAAATATCTCAAAAACCGCACACAACAAATATACGAATTTACCTATTTTTATAAATGTTTAAACTATAATACCAAGCGCGTTCAGTTTTTAAGAGACTGAGATAATGGTATTCTGTTGATATCAACTTTAAGGATAGATCTGCAGCGCAGCAACTATAGCGGAGGTGCTGGGAGTTCAAGTCGCCTTCAAATGGCCCGAAATATTATTTCTAAGGGCCAGGGGCCGGTTTTTTTTTTTTCAAAAATAGTGATAAGTATAACATTACGTAATGTACTTAAGTGGCCTACGTATGAGCACCGAAATTTGACTTATTGCAGCACCGTAGTTCTGATGGAAAATGTTATTTCGTTGGGGAATTAAAGAGGTCAATTTTTAAACTTATTTGAACTTTTCACAAAAGCCGCACACGTCCAGAAAAACATGGAAATGTCAGGAGATTTTCAAATGCCCGGGGAAATCATAGCGATTTTGTGATTGTTACGGGGAATTAACATTTAATTTTTTTAAAATTGTCCGAGAAACGCGGAAATTTGACAAATTTAGACTTGTGGCGACGGTGTACATAATGAATAATAGTACGGCGATTGTGTTTTAGCGGAGAGCTAAAACCATAAAACGCACACTCCACAATAACGTAATATATACCTATGCATAATAATAGTGGTGAGGGAGGAAGTGGGCGACAGAGCAGGGACCAGTGTTCCTCGAGCTTTTTTTTTTTTTTTTTTAAATAAATCGCGAAAAATTGCTAAATTGTAAAAAAAACTTAATTGATTTGACCAATGAACGTTAGAAAAATTACACATTACATACTGAACGAACGGGTAACCGTTAACGAGAACGTCCGAGGAGAGTAGGATACGGTCGCGGTGCCTCGGGCCGGTATTGTAATGTCGGGTTCGGTGTTTGTTGGCGGCCAGCAGCGAAGAATCGCCCCGTCGGTTTTCGCGGCGTCAAGTCGGACCATCTGTCACATTTCGAAACGAGTTCACCGCCGAGTTGGTCGTCGACAACCGCCCGGTGTAGACTCTGCGGTGGCGGCGCGTCAGTCGTTCGGGGGGGCGACGACGCGGCGCGAGTCTCCCGATCCCGCGGGCGCCGTTACCGTCAACGCCAATAACGCCCCGGCAATAATACGCGGACTCCAGAACAATATTTTGCGCATACGCGGCGCCGTGTATTAAACATTCGCGTCGCATAAACGCCAAATACCACCGGTCTCCGGGTAGTCGTACGCCGCCCCGGCCCGTTTTGCATATCGTATAATTTCAAATTATCAATTTGCATATTCTCCAGCGGGAAAGTGCAAAGTTTAATCGCCGGTTTATGTGCTGCCCGGCCACCGTTCCGCCTCGTGTCCCTATCCTCTCTCTTTCTCTCCTTCGGCAAACCGAATTATTTAAATCTCTCGCACGCTCGTTCTCTCCGGCCGCGACATGCTGACAAAATGCAACAAACAAAATCTCACGCCGTGGATCGTCTGCTGGGTGCCCGTGTTCTCTTTTCCGCGCCTGCTGGATTCCAGCGTGGACCGACCGGAGTATAGCGTCTCGCCAAGCGTGGCCATTTGTATTATAATTGACGAAAACAAATGTCGTACACTAAATACGGTGAAAAGCTCCGTATAGTGGACAAAAAAAAAAAAAAAAAATAGTAGGAAATTAAGAAATGTCCACTATTAAGATAACCTCTACATAGTGAACGTTTGAGAAGAATTACAAAATGTCCACTATAGGGAGGCGCTATAAGAATAATGTATAAAGTACATACATACACATTAATATTGATATTATTTATTAAAAAATTGTGTTTATTATAACTTCTAAAAAAAATTATTATTATTATTATTATTACACCGTGATACGATGCTGCCTACAATAGCAGAAGAAATCCAAAAGTTTGCTCGCAAACACGAGATGAGATTAGTTCACCATATCAATCCAATGGCCACCCAACTGTTAGACAACTCCAAAGAAATTAGACGGCTTAAGCGTCTGAAACCATACTACTTAGTTTAAGTATTTAAATTATGTACAGGCGCCCCTTCATTGGAAGTGAGACTTCATCAATGTGTAATGTATATATTAACATCTAGTATGTAAGATATATCCTGTTAATCATATTTATAAAGACCATCAGGTCGTTTAAATAATAAAATCCCAGGGCATAAAAAACAAAAAAAAAAATTATTATTATTATACTGTACTGTAAAATATTTACTATTTTATCGTATTATAAGTACGTTTCGAAAAAGTGCGTATAAATATTTGTGTACAATTAAAATAATCTGTTTTTTTTTTTTTTTTTTTTTTTTTTTTTTATGTACATGTTTTCTGTTCTTCACAGTGGATTTACAAATTGACTACCATTGACAAGCCGCATCTTCTTTATTTTTAAATTATTTATCGTTTTCCAAACTTCATCATACGTTGAATTATATATCTACTTATATTCTTCATATGGTCGTTTGGTTTATTGTTCAGTCAAATTGTCTTCATTACAATTAAACATATACGATATTATTAATTTATTTATTGCCTGTTGTAAGGAGATTGTCGTTTACAGAAATAAAATCCTCAATTTGAACGGTACTTTGTACAAGTTCTGGAAATGTACCGCAATTTGTATCGTTTTTCATGTTCCGTTACGTATTCCGCAGTATCGGACGAGAAAAATCCCGACTTTTTAAAACAGATTTTAACAGTCTGTGGTTTATTAATCAATGCAAAATAGATAATACAATATAGGCATTGTAGAATGGATAATGAAACAAACGGGTTAGACTATGAAGAGAATGTTTGGCGGTTTATAAAAACAATAGGTATATAATATTATATTAATTCTGGTTCGATATTTGTACGCAGTCGTTACTGTACGTGTGCCAGGTGCCTAATGGTCAGCAGATAACATACTTGCATCCAACTTTATGATCGAGTACAATTGTTCAGAAATCATTTTCGCTGGCGCTCGTTTTCGTTGGATTTGCCCATAAAATCGCATCTAAAACGTTTGGCGATTTGTTTTCTACATTTTGATCAACTCTAGATAAAATATTACAATGTAATCGTTGGCGATAATGAACTTTAAAACTATTGTTATTAAATTTAAACTACCGTAGGTTCGTGTTCGTTCAACGGTCAGCACACGGCTGATGTAATCGAATCAGTTTGTTTTATCGAATAGTAAAACCATTAAGATAATAAAATATTACCGAAATGTATAAAAGATATGTATGGTATTTTTATGAATTAAACATTTTCGTTGTGTAGTGTCTATATACATATATGATGTCTATTTATGAGAGGTAATAATTAATTTTGGTACCAGTTTTTGGTGTGCACGTCCGCAAATTTAGAGGTTATAAATACACCTATTGTGTACGTATATTTTTGCTGGGGAGAATTTAAAAGTGTTGGGAATGTGTCCGCTTTTGAGAGGTGTCCATTAATTTAAGTTTTACCGTATTAAAATTCGAATTTGCAAACATTATTCGAACTCTTAAATCCTCCACTGGGTGTTAAGTTGTATAAACTACAAAACCATGCCTGGCAACAATCAAAAGACCCGCGACGGTTTCCGTCACAGAACTCTCAGCGGGCGGTCCAGTAGCGAAACAAGCTCCGTTGTGTGCACCGGACCTAACATTTTGTTATAATATTTAGTACACAGTAGTTTTAAAATCAAAACGAAATGCATAACCAGGAACACAAATCGTCGGTCGTTATTAATTTTTCCGCGGTTGGCATGGCCTTTCAGGATTCTTTCCACGGCGGCTATTGGCCAATTTTGATGTCGAAAAATATCATCCAACGGTTTTGTTTAATAAATAGTTTGTCACTAAATTGTTCGTCCTTTTTGCTGTACGTGTAATTGTACATTTCGCTCATGCTCGGCAAAGGGCCAAAATCTAGTAAAAAGACACGTTGATCGTCGATAAACATCAGCGGGACACGTTTGTATATCGACATTCGACACGGACGCATATTTTACGTCGTAACTCTTCGAAAACTATTATTATTATTTTTATTTTTTAATTTTATCACATTGTACACACATTGTCTACGCATTCTACGTAGTCAGCAATGACGTGCATATCTTTATTTATATGCATATATTATTAAACGCACTCTTAGTAATGCCGAAATATGCACATACGACCATGGATCGTCTGCCTTTTAACTTCTGGGTTTTTTTTTTTACCAATTATACCAGTCCAGATGACTTGATTCCGCCCGACATAATTTTAAACAATCGGTCTACATCTAACATGTATTTATGATACATTATTATACATAAAATTAGTAAAACCGTATTTAAAACACAATTTAAAAAAAATAAATAATCGGTTTTTTTTCTTTTTAATCATAGTACGTGTTCTATTACTTATGTAGGGTTTAGTGTCACCCAGAAAATCTCGGGCAATGAATGTTATTTATGATGTAATTTATACGATAATTATGACAAAGGGTCTACGAGCAACAACTCATAAAAAAAAAAAATTAAAACAAAACTAAAATACATATATTTTAATATGGTATAATATTAATTTTGTGTTAGAAAAGTATAATCTTTACGGTGTGATAATATTAACTTAAACAAAATTAATTAATTATAATAACTTATGCTATGTAGATCATTTTTATAAAAAATCTGTGTAAACGTGTTATGTCAATGTGTCATGTTATTATGTTATACGAAATTATTTATGCATTATTTAATTAAGTTGTCGCAAGCAAGAGAGTCCTGGTTTTAATTAGGCCGTAGAGACCTGAAATTTTCAAAAATGTTTTAAAAATTCTAGCGATTTTCGACATAATTTAAGTATTTTTGAGTATGTTTAGTTTGTTTTTGATTTTAAGCGGATAAAATTCATTTGGCCGATCAGAAATGCTTGCAATTGTTACACGAGGTTCATCATAAGTCATCATACTGAGTGGTCGATGAAAAAAAAAAAAACCGCTTGAGCGTAATATAGTAGGTTTTTTTGTTTGATTTCTGAGCGTTTTAAGCGGATATTGTGATGGAAATCGTACAAATTACTGCAATTCGTGTACTTTTTTCCGATTAATGTAAATAAAATTTAATTACACGTGTAATTCCTGTAGTCCGTATGTACACGTGTATTAGTTCGTGTCATTGATGTTACACGTGCATTAACAAAAAGTAAATATTTTGTTTCCGTGTATGTATCTTAATGCGTATTAATGTAAGAAGTAAACATCTATAATTTATGAATTTCTTGACAAAATAATATAATTAGTTACCTACTAACAACTAAATAATTTTAAATGTAAAATAATTACCTTTTTCTACACGAAATCAATATTGTTGTTATTATGTTAATATTGAATAATAATAATAAAAAAAAAAAAAAAAAAATCCTATTTATTATTTAGGTACTATCACTAAATGCATAGGCGTAACTATGGTCAAAAATCTTGGGAGCCTTCAGATTTGTACAAGTCTCGTATGTAATCAAACGGTATTCTTCCCTCCTCCCCACATCTGTCATCGACTAGCAGTATATATAAGATTTCTCTTATGAGAGATGTGGCCATAACCCAAAACATTAAGTTAATAATACACTAGATAACACAGACATTTTATATTTTATTTTTTTGCTCTTAATATATATATATATATATACTTTACGGAAATAATAAACCTATTTATTAGTTTTTATTAATGTAACACGTCTTATTGGGGAAAATGAGTGTTGGCACGTTGCTGAACTTATTGGAATAGTCACAGCAATTTGTAACAACTTGTACAAATTTGGGTAGATATGTTTATTAATTACATTCCTTAAATCGTTAAAATCAATATCATTTGTTTTAATTTCTAAACAATTGTGTACAACTACCGTTTCAGACCTTAAACTGTCGATTGAAATATCTATAACATCATAAAAGGAAAAAAAAATATTACGATCTTAATTATAAATATTGCTACAAAAAATCAACTAATTTAATAACTAGTTCAGCTATATTATTACAAATTAAAATGCATAATGTGAGTTTCATATTATAAACGATTGAATTATGCTCTACGTTTATTAGATACCTTATAATAATTAATGAAGTGCAATTAATTTGTATAATCCAAATTAAAAAAAAAAAAAAAAAAAAAATGAGTTAATTGAACTTGCCATTAATAAACGTTCATCTGAAAATCTGTAATTTAAATTAGTAATTGCAGTAACCATGACGCGCATATACGCTGCAGTTTTCCAAGATATTTCAACTGAATTTGATACTTCATGTTCTGAAGCAGAAACTTCCGCTCCTGTCGTTATTGTTAGGACGTAATCATGGGAATTGTTTGGTTACCTCCGTTGACGTTTTGATCCTTTTTACCAAATAAATATAGATATATTGTAGTATTACATTATAAACTTTATTATTAAAACATAATAATACATATTATATAAAACAAATTAAACCGACCGTTCAATAGAATTTTGTAAATATACATTTTTTTTTCTTCAGCTGTACGCATTACTTTTCTCCACAAATTTAAAAATCCATCATCAGATCTTAAGTTATTATTACACCTATAGTTACATTGTTCGATATACCACGAGTTAAAGCTTACAATTGTTAACTCCCTGAATTGAATAAAATTATTTAACTAATTTTATAATGTAAAATATAATCACCTAAAGATTTGATCTGACGATTTAAAAAAAAAAAAAAAAAACAGAAATCCGTACAGTCACAAACCCGTATTTTGAATTTTAAAATTTCGGATTTTGGAATTCGATTTATTGGATATATGAATAATCCGGATTTATGTCGCATCACTAATTACGACGCACGAACTTCGCGTACACGCGAAATTTAAATACACGTCAAAAACCGTAGCCTCTGGTGTAAAAAAACCAAACTTTCATTGCCCAAGGACAAACCACATACATATATAAGCTACCTTTGTAGTTTGTACAACTACAAATAAAAGGCACGGGCATAAGCATGTACCCTTTATTTATATTCGTTTAGATAATTACCCGGCTTCCGGAATAGTCTAATGCGGTTTAGTATTTCAATAGTAAACTAGCGCGACATTGGATATACGTGCGTAATACAATTGTTGGGTTCAGACTACGCCCGCGAAGATTAAATTGCACGGAAATATAATAAAAATACATTTATTTAGTGAATTCATGACGAATATGATTTGCTAAACGTTTAATCGTAATAAATAAAATCGTATGTATTTAATAATAATAAAAACATTAAAAACCGAATGAAATTTCGATAAAATGATTAAGTAAAATACAACGTACGAATAAACCTAACTTAAAAAAAAAAAAAAAAAAATCAAAATTACAATTGCTTTGTTGAATCGAACACATTCTAAATTGTTAAATAAAACTCGTTTATAAATTAATATTTGTTGTTCCCTCCTACTAACATTTATTAATTTTTCTCGGTATAATGAGCAATGAACGAAAATGTAAAAAAAGCGTTGTTTTTTTTTTCCTATACTAACAGGCAACAATTAATTTAACTTAAAAAAAAAATCAATATTTCACAATGTTTTGATATATTTCAGACTGCAAACACTACATATTGTCCTACCTTGTCAACTGTTCACCTATGTGGCTGTGTTTAAATTATCGTAGTTTTGTTTTATTAGATTTGTTTTAATCAGAAGAAAACGGTACATACAATAAAAATAGTATGAATATACATAATATATATATGTGAATGAACCATTAGTAACAAATTGTTAAGTATAACAAATTTAAATAAGTTAACTAAGTAGTTTCAATAACATAAATTCTAGACGGACAACGACTAGCAAACAATTGGGTCACGTACAAGCAATACAGATGTTATTTTATATTTACGATTGATATTTCATCCCTAAAGCAAAAACAGAAATAGGGAATAGATAACAATAATTTATGTTTAAAATAAAACTTTATCTAAACTTGTTAATTTGTCCAGATATAGATACACCAGACGAGTTTTTAATGTTTGTAGGTAGGTAATGGGAATTATTTGAACTACTAAAACAAAAATTCAAATTAAAAACTACTTGGCTAGGATAGTATGTTGTATCCCAGTCGGAACACATAATCAAAATCTCTAATATACAATTAAGGACACGTATAACTTTCAGTAGGCATAAGGATAATTAAATTGTATAATTTTATTGTTAATCAGTTAATTAATTAATAACACATTAAAACACTAACTAAATTTAAATATTTTTGGCATTTTAAACAACAAAAATTAAACGTGTAAAAATGTTTTTTTTTTTTTTATAATTTTGTTGGTTTTCATAGTCGAGAAATACTAATTATGTCACAAAATGTCTATGAGTTTAAAGCTGATCTAGAATATTCCTTACGAAAAAACAAAATAAAAGTAATAATCTTATATAATATAATAAATCAAAAAACGGACTTAAATCTAAAGTAACAAATAGTTATTAAATACTAATTACATAATGTAATCGCTGTACAATCACAAATATTATAATTGTTATAATCTATAGTTAAATTCATAAAATTGGTATTCTACCTTAGAAAAAATAACACCGATACATAAAGCCCTTACTTTATTTCTTAAATAGTAAAGGAATATTTCCTTAATTTATAAATAAAGTGAATCACAATATTTCTTATTTATGTTATATTACTAATTGTCGCCTAAACTGGAAGACTTAAAATCAATAAAAAATAAAATGAACAAAATATTTTTAAATTGTTATGTCTGTAGTTAAATGGTGTGTTTCTTAATTTTAAGGCTTTTATTTTAATTACAATATGCATTAAACATTACTATTCTACAACTTGTATGTGGTTATTTTAGATCTAGAATTAAATATAGAAAAAATAACCAATATTTTTGTTTATTACAAAACATATTATAATTATTTATTATACTTGCATACTTAAATAAAACATAAATTATCGATAATAATATTATAGCAAATCAATGGGAATTATTAAAACAATTATTACATCAATTACATTGTAGTTCAATTGAACATCAACTATTTAAAAAGTGTATTCTAAATAAATAAATACTAAGTACCTATACATTTTATTCTATGTTAATAGAAACACAACAAATATGAAATGTGTTTAACAAATATAATTTGTTTTTTTTTTTTTTCATATTAATTTTTTCCTCCAGAACTAAAGTTACAACCATAATGTTTAAAATATAAATTATAATTTTCAGTAACGTATTAAATTATGTTGAGCATTTAAATTTTAAATAATACAATAAAATGTACTATTCTTTATAATTTCAATAATTAAATATTGAACTTTCATTAAAAAAAAAAAAATAAGTAAAAATCTAAAAAAAAAAAAAACATAAAAGAATACAACTATATCAAAACTATTTTATACAAATAGGTACTTAAAAAGAACCATACACGGATGCATTATATTGTAACAAGTAAAGTCAACAATATTTTATTTATTGTATTACAATTAATAATTAAAAAAGAAAATGTAAAATAATGTCATAACATATCACAACTAAAATAGTAAACAATACATTTAATATTTTTTTATCATGTATATTATTTTGATTTTTATTAAAAACGGTGTAAGTTTAAACCCTTTATAAGTGTTATAATATAAATAAAGTACAATAATCATGACAACAAATTGTTGTGTACTATTTAAAAAGTCTAATCTAAAATAAAAAAAAATATTGTATATTAAAATCTATCAATATATTTACAAAAAAAAAAAAAAAAAATTGTAAAATATCTTTTATTTTATTTTAAACAAAATATTTCTGTGGTGTTTGGTAAAGGGGTAGATGAATAGGTAAATAAATGAAAACTTATGGTTAAAAATCAAAATATATATAAAAAAAAAAAAAAACAATTCTTTAACTTTGAGAAGTTATAGTATGGTTTATACAATAATATGCAATGGAGACAAGCATTAAATGCAGGATTAAAAATGCTCCTAATAGTTTAGCTCTAGAATGCTCAAAACAGTATAATTCACTTATGCTTTAATACATATAAATTAATTTGAGGAATAAAAAAGAATTTACAGTGTATCCAATGTGTGATTATAATATTTAAATATTTTTTTTTTATCAAAGATTTTAACCTGTATATTACAGGTATACTTGAAACATTTTGATTAATAAACATTCAAATCAATAAATCATTCAAATATCAAGATAAGGTGTTTTTTTTTTATTTATATTTTTATTCTAAAGTTTCTTTCAATCATCATATCGATTTGATTAGAAATAAATGTTTGATGATTATAGAGTTATTAAAAAGTATTTGTAAGAATTTTTAATAATGAGTTAGCTCTTATAACTCAATACTTCTCATTAGTTTGCTTTCATTATGACTAATTTAACACACGGACAACATAATTTAAAATCAGAGTTTATTTATTGTCCAGAAAAATTGTTTAAGATACTTAAAGTATAAATGGCACGTTGAACAAATTCCACATTCTGGAACCGTTTCTTACTTATCGCCTATTTAATATAGTAAATATTTTATCTTACGCCTATTAATTTAAAATGTATGTTTTAAAAATTAAAAATTTTGTTTTATTTAATACTACCTTATGAAATTTGTCAAATATTGTGTCTAATTAATATATTTTAGAATCATTCTAAATTATTAGTTTGTTGTGCTTTGCAATTAATTTAATTTATATTAATACTTGTAACTTATTGTTTTATATCGCATACTTTAAATGTTTTATTTAATATTTATAAATTATGTATTATTTAATAATTGTATATAGTCAATATTTGAATAAATTGGAATTTATTTCCATAAATAAAGAATATTATTATTGTATTGAATAGTTATAGAAATAAGTTAAGTTGAGTTTTGATTTACATTAATGTTTAACTACTCTACCGGTACAAATTTATGTTGTGTTCTATACAAGTTTGTCACTGCAATACATTAATACTACAATGATGGATAAGCATCATCAAGTTCTATGAGGTTCGAAACCAATGGAATAAACTATATGAATTCGCAAAGTTCACAATGTCTTTGTACATTGACATAAATAAAAGATCAAAACAAACAACATTCACTTTGTGCCAACTTTAATAGAAGTCCTAAGGAATGATTAAACCTAACAAACAATTGACTATAAATTACAAGTCACATAAGAGTGAGTATTTGATAGTGATTGCACTGTGACCTATAAAGTCTCATCTTGTGCACGATCGTTTATGGCCAAAAACCATTTCAAATACAATGAAATGTATGCCATGTTAAAAGTTAGTATGTTAAAGAATATTAAATTACAATCTTGAACTTAACTTGTGCCCTCTCTGATATATATCTAAAACAGTACTGATAATTGATACTACGAGAAAGACCTTTTTAAACTAGTTCATGTCTACCCATTCAGTTAACAAAGATAACTACAAACATGAGCAAACCGATAAATCTCAGACTTAAAATAACATTTACTTAAAAATGTTATTTTATTTTATATATACATTTAGTATCTTATTCTTGTCTTTATATATGTATAGAAATACTGTATGACAATGAGTTTAATCATTTTAAAAGTCGATGCAGTTTTTACAATTTTATTTGCATTTGCAGATTTTGCTCAAAACTACCAAATTTAGACTTATATCCCCCTTTACTCTAACACAACAGAACTACAAAAATAATAATTTCTAATATTTAGTTTAGAAAAAATTTACAAATTGAGAGAACATATGGTGCATGATGAATGCTGACCGCACGAGGAATTATGATGGACGGGTGGCACAGGGCTATCGGTTGGATAACGCTGGGGACCGAAAAAATCAGCTGTTGTCATCATTGAAGTAAACCAACCATGATTAACAGCTGGTTGTCTGTTGAACATTGTAGATACAGGTGTATTCTGTGATTGAAAATAGGAGCTGCCGGAGTTCCTATTAATGTCTGCGGATAATGGCGAGCAACGTTGGCGTGCATTTGCGCCACGTACTTTAGATCTCGCCCCACCAACGGCAGCTCCCGACTCTACTCACATAACCTATTAAACAAATATAAAATAAATAATAATTACTAATTAGATTAAATCATAAATCACATTAATAATTATATAACATGAATTTGAACTTTTCTGCAAAATATACCTGCAAAACTATCGTCCCTTCATATGTGTTGTTAGGGTTCAATGTAATCGGAGTAATTACTATGCCAGCTTCAACACATATCATGTTTGGAAATTCGTCTTCGCCAAAATCATTCATTGTGCCCGATGTAACATCCCAAGGGTTCCATACAACTAAAATTAACATTATTTAGTTGTATTTTTGGAGTAATGAGTAATCATTTACCTGTATCTGGCATGTTGTATTTAATCATTTTCATTTTCCTTCCTGACACAACATTTGAAACTACATGTTCCTGCTGGGTGTTTTGATAGATTCTGTCGGTCCAATGATTAACAGTCACCATTTCTCTTGTTTCTTGATATATACCATTTTCATTGGTCTACGATACACACACACACACACACACACACACACACACACACACACATATATATATAAATATAATTGACTTGTTTCTAATAAAGGAATAGTAATTTAAAAAGTGTATACCTTATCCACGTACATGCATCCCTGAAGACCAGTTATATTACACTTTCTAACATCTGGCACTTTTAAATATGTGTGAAAGAGCATGTTGAATTGGAATGGTTCAATAGATGTATTGTACAAATTGAAGCTGACTTGTAATTCTTTTTCTCTCAATATTACTCTCAATACTAATTTGAAACTGAAAACCAATTAAACATATTATAGTAGCTTTCAGGTGAAATATTATTTTGAATACAAACTAGCATTACCTATAGTTCCACATTTGTTTTGTAATCGGATTGTCCACCAAGGAGAATAGTGCTTCTATGTCACCATTTTCTAAGGGTTCCGGTTGCTTTTCAACATTCCATCTGCATGTCATGGCAAAGCCATGATGGGGACCATAGGCCCAGGATCCAAAATGAGCTATATAAAGAAAAGAAAAGAATTTAATTATTTGGCACAGCTTTGGTCGACATTCTGACGAATTTTGACATATATATATATATATATATAGACATTTGAAATTTTCGAATATGTTTAGTTTTTATACGGATAAAATCGATTTGGCTGATCAGAAATTATTGAAATGAGATTTTTTTTTTTCTATCTGTAAACCACAATTCTACGTTAGATTAAGTTGGTTAGGTTTAGAGTATAAATTTGTATGAAAATCGTTAAAATATACGGCATTTCTAAATACGATTAACCTTTAAACTGAACATTGCCCAGAATCGTTTTTTCGTTGGCGTTACGTACGGATATAAATAAAATTCCCCTTTATATCCTACCTTCCCGACTTTCCACATACAGTAGTGGCTCACCTGTGGTGCGAAGTATGTCCATGTCATTTTTTATTGTAAAGTCTATTTTTCATATAGTAAAGTAGGTACCCAGGCTTAAGTTTAGGAAAGTTATTATCATTATTTTTATTGTTTGTTATTAACTTATATAAAATATGTTTTATTTTTATTTGCAATGGATACAGTGCCCCCCCCCCACGAAGATATCTTCTGAGATAATGAAATTCCGTTTTATTTTTTTTTTGACTCGCAAGGATAAGGACTACAAATATTCATATTTTAGTTAAATTTTTAAGTTTCGGTAAATATTTTTAAAAAATAACTTTATTATCTTTTTTTTTTCTTTTATAAAGTTTATATTCTTCTAAATATATTGGCGTTTTAACTCTTTTATTTTCATTAACTTCAAGATTTTTAATATTATTTATTATGGTTCAGAAAAAAATAGCCTGCTGCATGACCGATGTTAGGATACGATAAAAACTAATTAGGCATTCATTCTTTTAATTGGCATTAGTGAAAAACATAGAAAATTATTATTTTTTATAATTGACTACACACTATTATTCTCTGAACTATGAAAAATATTAAAAGTCATGAGGTTAATGAAAATGAAAAAGTGGAAACGTCAAAATTTCCGAAAGAATAGACTCAATATAAAATTGCTATCTTCAAATTTGTCGAAAATAATAATAATATAAGAAAATATTTTTATTTAAACTATTTACCAAAAAACATATAAAAATATGAATATTTGTCGTCTTTGTCTCTGTGAGTAATATTATAATAAAAACAGAATTTAATTATCTTATTCAACATCTCATAAGACGGATATATCTGCGTGGAACATCCTGTATACTTAAAACCTATCTATTAGTCTTATAAACATTATGATATCAAGAAGATATTGACTGAAATAAAATACTATAAAATTATAATTTTTTTTTTTTTTTTGCCTCTCCGTGTTTTTCTATGAAGAGCCATTCTTCAGCACTTATCCATTCAGCACGGCTAGAGTGCTCCTTGTTTCATACTAATTTTACTAAAATCAATTATTGTTCAAATTTATAGTTATACAATTGTATTATTATACTTTCAATAATAACATATTCTTCAATTATCTATCCATAAAAATATATTCTTCTTACAAATTATTCTGTTATTTTGCAATCGTGTTATTCTCGTTATAAAATTTATACCTCACCCGTTTCTATTATTTTTAACTATGTCTATCCAAGTGTATATCTGATCTTGATTGACCCGTTCAGTAGTTCTAGATATATTACATTTCCTAATAATTTAAAAATCATTTCTTCTGTACAATTCTCTGCGTTATATTATTGTATTTCCTAATACAATTTCCACACTCAGTCAAATAACTATTTAAGTATTTCATTATTTTGGTTTTGTTCCCCGAGATTTCGATTTCATTATAATAATAATAACGTTCCCGTGGCTCTTATTAATTAATTCTAGAATTAGTATTTTCAACCCTTTATTTGAACAAAAAAATACTGAAATGCAGATTTACCTTTTTAAAAAACATAGAAATATTTTTTCATTGGAATAATAATATAATCATAGAAAAATTATATTCATTTTACTGTCTGTTTGGCCATTTTTTTTTTTTTTTTATATATATAAATAAAACGATGATAATAATATTGCTGTATTTCTGGTATTTTGAAAAATCTCTAAATCGTTTTTGCTTACTGCAATATAATTTCAAGCACACTTCTATCCAATTTCCCAATTTTCCATCCAAAACAGTGTCGTACCCACCCACGGTGCCATATAAGCCTGGCTTTATTATTTATACATTTATTTGTTTAATTGAACATATATTGTAAGTTGCATGTATTGGAATTAACATACTCCGTGCTCGTATAATGTTATATAATTATTTTTGTGGTAAGTCGGGTACTCACGAAAAACTATTGGAATTCCTCCGCGAATCGACTTCTGTCCATCGAATACAGCCAATTTACTAAAAACAAATATAAACATATTATGTAAAACAAATTTTTTTTTTTTTTTATATAATTACAATTTTAATATGTATAAAAGTAACAAATATCGTGTCATAAGTTTGAGAGAACGTATTTCACCATTTTAATATTTAATTTAAAATAAGTACTTATACAATTCGTTATTAAACTATAGGTAAAAAAATAAAATGATAGAAAATTGCAATAACCTATCTACTATGTAAAAATGTATTAACTTCGTTATATAAAACACATGTTATTACATTGAATGCACACGATATTATAAGTCTACTACATAGACAGTTTAAATTAAAATTTTAAAGATTTTTTTTTCCTAATCAAAATTGCACAAACATTACTCTTTGAAAACATCAACAAACATTTAATAACATAATATTTCTATTGTCTATGCAGACATTGCAGACATAAAGGTTAAAATAACAAAATTGTTAACAAGTTTAAACAATTGTTAAAACAGTGATTAGTATTCAAAAATATAACCAAATATATAAATAAATGTGAAGAAAACACTTGGCCTGAAGTATTGTAAATGTCTGTGTGTATGTACGACCAGTTTCAATTTAAAAAAAAAAAAAAAATCATCATCATGTAAATAGAAGCGATCAAATAATTTTCTTTAAGCACATTATAAATACGCATCTCTTTCAATACAGAATTAATGTAAACGTTGTCTTGGCGATTCAAAATGTCTAAGTTATCATTTATATCATCAAAACCAATACATGAAATTACATAAATGTAATTATAAATCAAAATTAATTCCGATACGATAATATTTTACACACACACAAAAAAAAAAAAAAAAGGTTTTCTCGTGGGTGGTCGTCCGTTCTTTAATCTGACATTTTCTTACAAGACTATGGAAACTAATAATATTATCAACGACATTTACAATTGGCATATTAGAGCTTATTTTAGATATTATGCGCATGACGCATTCATTTTTTGTCGGGGTTCAATTGGACCCGCTTAAAATGTGGTCAAATGTTTAAACAACATAAATAAGCAAATACAATTTACACTTGAAACACAAATAAATAATACATTCAATTTTCTACATCGACTATATCTAACACTCTAAGAGTGACCATAATCAAATAGTGAATTTGAATATAGTACATGCGGAAAACCGACACTAAAATACCACACAATTTCAATAATCGTTCAAATTATCAAAACAATTTCGTTTTGTAATTCTATATTTGCTAAACTTGAGCGTACCATAATTATCAGCATGAACTCAATATTATCTAACTTAAACTAACTTTATATAACTCGCAATATCAATTGGATAACTATTGAAAAGATCCACTGACACGTAAAAATACAAATATTACAAAATCCTTCCAATAATATTGATTGGATTGAATAACAACTTTGACTGTTGTAGTGTGAAAAATGAAAATAAACTCGGAACAAACTATGAACAATAAAATAATTTAATGAAGCAAATTAATTATAGCGACTGAGAACTTCATGAAAAATATCTATTACTTTTGACTACGCAAAGAATACAAACGTAAATGTAATTTCAATACATTTTATATTGTTAAAACAAATAGGAACTTTTAAGCTAGATATAAATAGCATATCACTGAAATACAATTAAATAAAACTCTTCTAATTCTAATTTCAATAGCCATAGTTTAGAAAATTATTGATTTCGATATAAATAATGACTTAGGGATTTTGAATAGCTAAGACAACGTTTGCATTAGGTAATTGTCTGTATTGGAGGAGTTGCATATTTACAATGAGGATAATGAAAATAATTTAAAAAACATCAAATATATTTTTAAGATTGTTAAACGTACAGACAGATTTTAAAATTAATATTTTAGATAATATTTGAAACGTCTTAAACGACGTTTATGCTCATGATTATGATCTTTTGTCTCATCTCTTTTTACAATCTTCTCTATTCAAATTACACTCGTAACCACGGTTATGTACAAATGGTAATATTATGTATTCCCATAAATATATTAAACAACTATTAGATAACAGACTCTGTGTGTATTCCTCAATTTGTTTTTTATATTCGGTCACGTATTATTTTTCGCATTTGGTGTACTATTACCAAATTATGATGTATATATATATTTTTTTTGTAATAACAAAACAGGTCATAAATACACACAACTAATCATAATACTCCAGGCTAAAGAATTGCCTTCATATTTATTTATTTTATATATATATATATATATATATTTCATATAAAAACGTTTTTATATTTTGTCTTAAATTAAAATTATTTATGTTGTCATAGTTAAATTATTCCGCATATAATTTTACTATACAGATTTTTGGTTAAATAATAACAAAAAAACAAAAATCAAATTATTCTGAAACGATGTAGGTAGGAGGTATTGTTATTTATATAATATCTCGTTAGTCGTATGTACTCGTATACCATAGAAAATCTTGGATACACATTTTCCAGACAGAAAATGGCATAGCGCGTAATGTAATTCGCAGTAAATATTAAGAATAACCACGAAGAAACCAATGCGATATGGTTTTTATAGATATTATATCGATTTTATTTACAATATTTTCAAATAGAAAACACATTAATTTGTTTAACTCGTATTCAAAAAGAGAATATTTCTCTAAAAATGTTGATACATTACTATAATAACATTAAATTTTGATGTTTAATATTATTACATCATAAATATTCAAAAACAATATCGGTTATGATATTATAAACGTACAACTAAAAAATGTGTACCTAAGGGCAAAAATAAAATAATAACACTTTTTTTTATTCTTAAGTTTAAATAAAATGAGTAACTACTCGTAGCTACCCTATTCACCTGTCATACGCAGAATTAAAAAATATATTGATTCATAAACAATTTATTAATTATGAAATCCGTCGTTTTTATATAACTGTAAATTACTGTAAAGAACGAAAATGAGTGAATAATCTCTCATTCTATAATGGTCGTTTCTTTTCCAACATATAAATCTGTTAATAATAATAATAATGAACGTTATTGATTTTTTTTTTCAACTATCTATAGTTACCCAGTTATAAACTACAATTAAAGACTTCTCATATTATTTTTCACATGGCCTGCATATAATATGAATGGTTTTTTTTTTTTTTTTTTAACCACTCAAATAATAATACAAATTAAAATAATGCCTTTTTGAGTTCAAGATACAGCATAATTGTTGAAATTTGTATTGTTTTGTAGATTTTTTGCGGAAGTTTTTAAGGATTTGGCTTTTTTACATTAGCAAACAGGAACCAAAATATCAACGTACTATTTTACTCTATTTTTCGTACTATCAGTGAAAACTGCTGTACAAAATATAGGTATAGGTGCTTATATTATTTGTCCATATCGCGTTAGTGTATTATTTATATTATTACTCTATTATATATTTTAATATTTTTTTCGATACACGGTTTCCTGTCCCAATATATGACATATATTTAATAGTATCAAATTTAATCACTATTATATATAAAACTTAAAAACTCGATATATTGTGTAGGGTGATTTGGTGTATATAATCAATTTACGTAACAGATTTGATAGTGAAACTGGAATTTGTGGCATTCGTAATATATAATTTTGTTGCTATATACCAAAAATGTGTTCATGTAAAACGAACAAAAACTCCTTTAGAATCGGCTTTAGAGATAAAACACTTATTGTAAAATTTATAGACGATAAACATTTTGAAGACAACCTCGTCAGCGTTTTACAATTCTCTAAATATTCAACTCACTATCGAAGATAAAACAAATTCGTATTTTACATTTTTTTTTTTTTTTTTTTTATAACAACTGTAACTTTTAAAATAATTAATATTTCAAAAAACGCCGACGAGGCGGTCTTCAGAATATTGTCATCTACACATTTTGTATAATAGATGTTTTATCTTAAAAACCGTGATTTCGTTTGTTGTACCAGAACACATTTTTGCTTTATTGGCCGATAAAAGGACCGAGACGGCAAATGCCACACTGTGACTGTCACTTAAATCGGTGCAGAATATCGTGTTATATTTTTATAATAATAATAATAATAATAATAATATTAAATCAATAAAACACGACGGAAAAAATATGATTCAAATTATAGAGTTCATCAGTTAATTATATTTTTTAATTCAACTATAATTATTTAATGTTCAAAGAGAAATACGTCAAATAACACATTCACGTTAATTTTATAATTATAATGGTACTATTTCAAATATGATAAAATAAAAATACCAATAATTTACGTTATAAATTTAATTTAAATAAGGGTATTCGAATATCGTGGTGATTATTTGTTGAATAGTAAATTAAAACTTTAATTGCTTCGAAAAAAAAAAAAAAAAAAACCAATACAAAGTATGTTCATTTTTATCTGGCCGTTACAAACGAGAGCCGTCTGGCCGTTTTCAAATGTATTTCACGTTCGATTCAACAAATTTTGGCTGAACTCTGTTTTGTCACAGACCGACATTTTAATGTTGTGATGGTGGATACAACATAATTATAACTATATTCCATTTTTTGATATATATATATATACGATGTTTAGAGCACTCCAATCGTAACATAAATCGTATTTCGCCAATTCTATTATTAAAAAAAAAACGCGTACAAAGTTTTCAAAAATAATATACAAAGAAAGTTGAAATTTACAAAATCAAAAATAATAGAAGTGTTTATTTGGCCATAGAAAATGTATTATATAGATATACGTAAGTAGGTATATTATGGAAGTATATATTTTTATTTGCACGGGTTTTCGAGCGAAACGGTCGGTTTTTAGCCTATTGTTGTGCAACTTTAAGATAAAAAATGTCGGCATTTAATTCGTTGAAAACACCAACGGACACGTTATTGTTGTAATCCGTGTATTTAGTTCTAAACGAATACAATTATCGATTTGAATTTATCGTAACGCGTCTAATGGGATTTTGCGCAGAATCATTATTCGTCCGGAACGGATTACCGTCGCGTATCCAGCGATACAGTTAAATTCAATTACCCCGTATGACTTTGCACATACGACACCGGCGGCCACGCACCGGATTTTTCGTTATTTTTTTTTTCTCTCTTCTTCTTCTTCTTGTTGTCGTCGTTTCATTTCGCGCGTTCGCTCTCGAACCTTAAGGGTGTCGGTCGAAAAGGAAGAGTTTCCACCCCGGCGCGCGGCGGGCGTCCGCAACCCACGACCGTCGCGCGGCGTCCGAAGGCGGGCCGAAGAGCGGCGGCGGCGGCGGCGGCATATCCCTTTCGCGTGCCTTGACAAATGAGCGTTCCGAGATAAAAACCGTCGAACGGCGGCGGCGGCGGTCCCTTCTTTTCCACGTCTTTGACTATACGTATATATATTATATTATATATACAACCCTCCCCGGGCTCGGCATATACACCTACCACTCCTCGGCCCGCACCCTATAGCCCGCGCTTTTCTTCATCGTACACACGATCCTTTCCCTTCACCGCCACCGCCGCCGCCACCGCCGCCGGGTTCTCGCCCGTTTTAATCCATAAAGGACCTCTATCACTAATTACAATCGTGGCCACCGCCGCCACGTATATAATATATTGTTGCTGTTTGGACACGCCGAGGCGGCGGCGGCGTGCGAAATACAGCAAAAAACACCGGGGCCGTTATGCGCGCGGCGCGGCGCACGCACGCGGACACACGTTGTGACGGCGACTGCGGGGCGGTTGAAAGTTCGGCCCTCACATATTAAACGCACGCCGCACAACAAAATATCATATATATATATATACATACGCATATAATAATGTAGACGTCGTTGCAGCGCAGTACGTATAATAAATTATACAGTCGCGCGATTCGGAAAATCGCGACCGTTACTACGGACGATATTATAATATTATGTAAAATTAATATTGTACGGGGTAGGAACGACGGTGGGTTTTTGAGGGGCCCCGCCGAGCGAGGCGCGTACGAGACACCGCCGCGGAGATAACGAAACGTGCCCGCTGCAAGACCGGCCGCGGTCGAATTTTCGACCGCGGCGTATTGCCGTCGTTGGCCGTCGCGTTAACCTGATGGCGTAGGTTGTTAGGTAACACTCTGCTGTTGGGACATTCGGATTTGAACAAATTATTGGGTTGGAGGCGGATTATTTTTTTAGCACCATATATTTATGGTCTATATTAAATGTTAATGGGAAAGGGGCTGTGCCCTGGGCTCCAAATTCCTAAACACGCTACTGAAACAGGGCCGGACTGGAGATATGGAATTTCGGCCCCGGAAATCATTAGTATTATGACGGCCCGTGACGTTATTCTTCATCGCCCCATGATTTAAAAAAAAAACCTAAAACACTAGTCTTATTTATATTATATCACTATTATACTAAGTACACGAAGAAAACCCCATGTGATATTTCCTGAGATAACGAGAATAATTAAATTGTTTTTAATTGCTATGATCCATAAGGATAACGCCTGCAAATATTTATAGTTAATTAAATTTCTACGTTTTGGTATATTTAAAAAAAAAAAAAAAAAAATAACTCATTATTTTATCATTCCGAAAGAATTGGAAGGTAGCCATTTTAATTTTATAGAGTTTGTTCTGTTGAACATTTTGACGCTTCGATCTTTTATTTTCGTTGAACTCGTGATTTTTTATATTTTTTTTTTAGTTTTCAGAAAATAATAACATAAAGAGGTTTTTATTTAAACTTTTTACCGAAACATATATAAATGTAACTGAAATATGAATATGCATGTGTAGTCCTTATGCCTATAATTCATATACAAAAAAAAAAACAGAATTTGATTATCTCAGGAGATATCGTAATGTGTTTATCTTCGCAGGACACCCTGTATATATTATTTTAATCAATTATTTTAAACATTTGAGCATTTTTAACAGCACCAGCGCCTATCGGTCACCTATCGAATAGCGTGCACCCGTGATTTTTTTTTGTTTTACTAAATTATTTCAAATGTAAATGACGTGCTGATGATTTTTTGTTATTCAAGTTGCATTAATTGACGTATCGAACTTGTCCATCAAATATAATATAGCATTATTTGAAACGAATAAACTATACAAAATATTGTATATCGCCATCGTGCTTATATTCACATTTTTCAATAGATATAGATAAAACCTACTTAACATAATACATATTTTTGTCACCAAATTCAACCTGAATATTTTATCATCCTGGGTACAATGTATGGTAACGGTAAATATACGGATACCGGTAAAGTTCGTATACAGGGTTTACCGACTGATGCCCATTGATTTCGGTAAAACCTATATAAGCATAGGTTAAACGAAATAGTTTGGTCAAACACCGAATGATTACTGTTAGTTCGGACTTTGATGACTCGGACAAACGATGGTATAATAAAAATTCGCAATTTCATATATAATTGTATATATAAATATACATTTTTTTTCTTCTTCTAGTAAGAGCTAAGGATTTTCCGGTTAAACCTGTGTTTTACCGGTGTTTGTATACTTTAACCGTAACATAATATTATATATATATATTACGCGTGGGAAAAGGATATAAAGGCAATTTAATGGAAAGGATGTCATTGTTATTAATGGATATCGTTTTACTTTATACCTTGGCTTATTCAAATGTAGTACACCACCACATGTGTAGTTTTATTATTATATATATATATATATATATATATATATATATAGTTTTTCATAATTAATAACGTTTAAATTACTACACAGAATTATATTTTAAATGGTTTAGACGACGCGCATACGTATATAAATTAGACAACGGGGACACGCAGCTTGTTTAATTCGTAAATTGTACATATCCGTCTTCGAAATCGTAAACAAAAAAACGAATTAAATTCCGATGTACTTACAACACCCATCCAATATTAAAAACGTCTCAAGAAAACCAATTTAAAGTTTCGTTTATCATTCGGAAACTTCCCACTCTATTTTGTAAAACACTATTAATTAACTTCATTCCATAATATAATTTAATATATCGTTAAGTATACGTACAAAAGTGTTATATTTCAATTTTTTACGCTATGTACATAATTATTATAATTATTGTTTTAATAAACGGAATATTGTAAAATATTAATAAACGATAGGAAAATGGTGTTATAATAAATTATTTAAAACATAATTTATAGTTTAATAGGTTTTTTTTTTCGCTAAAATTGATAACGATCAGAATATTTTAAGAAAATAATACGATTGGGAGTATGGCTCAAACAAAATAACTAAATAAATCATTTAAAAGATTAATTAAAACATTAAGGTAATTTCCTAGAAGGAAAAAAATTGTAGTTATATATTATATTGTAATACTATTGAACTGTATTATCTTAAAAAAGAAAAAACTAATAAAAAATTTAATTTTTTTATAATGGTCATAATTTTAAGTATATTTATTAATACGGTTCAAAATATAACGTTTAAATATTAATTAATTGCTCATTTATTTTATTGCAAAGCACAGTTATAAATTATGATACCTACAGTATTAATTTAAAAAAATTACAATTAATTAATTTACTGAATTTTTTTTAAAAATAAATTTTAGTAATTTGTATAATATTACGTCTGGTAAAAACTATCGCAGTTGTAAAATATTATTTTATTTTTGTTTTTTTTTGTCGCAGTTTACACGTCGACTTTTAGAAAAAGGGTAATTTTGTCGCAATTTGTATTATGTATACAAGCCCTGTAGTATACTCGTATCTATAATATCCGAATATTATTCCAAATGAAATGATAAATAAAGTTTCTTGTTGTTTATAATAATTTTGCCAAGCAAAATAATTCCGCTTATACAACGTCACCGAATTGTTGATTTGTATGTAACATTTTTAAAAACTAAATGCGGAAAAAAAAATGCTCTTTTAAAAGGAAAAAAAAGAAAAAAAAAAGAGGTATCCGGGGAGGTCAAGTGGCACTTGTGAATGTTTTCCCGAGTCGATAATTTCGTCTCGTCGCAACTCTTTGATGTTTAAAAGCTCGAAATGACCCGGCTCGATTCTTGTTTAAATATACGGTACTCCGACCTGAGCATAATAATGTTGAATAGCATTATCAGCTCGTATATAGAACGAGATTAAATTTAAGCTTTGACTTTGTTCCGTTGGGCCAGTTCGCCGTTTAATTACAATGATTAAATAATGACGTTGCCGTTTAATATAATTTAGCTTGGCCATTGTTCTCGGTCATTTTAGTACACTATTCTACCATATATGTATATACGTATATTTATACACACACACACACACACATACAGTAAACATCTATATTTGTATGTATTTTTTGTTCAAACCCAATTCAAAGGTTACTTTGATCGTATTTATATCTATCAGCAATGCATATAGGCTATAGGGACGTAAAGCTAAACAAATTCGAAAACAATTAATTTTCCACCGGAATTTTCTGAAAAACCTCAAATGGTCATTGAAAGTTACGTTGTTGTTTTTTTTTTTTCTTCAATATTTAATTTTGTAAATATTGCACTGGCTGTTATCACTGATCGTTATCAAAGTCGAAAAATCAGTGCCGGTAACTTAATAGCGTAGTATAATGAATAACTCAAACATAGTAAAATATAGTTTCCGTGTTTTGCGTTTCAATTGTTAAACGTTCGATTTTAATTTTTTTTTTAAATTTAAAATAAATGAATATTAAATATTTACGGACAACCGAAACTAAGTTAATTGCCATTTTAACCGGCACGGAAATAACAATCATCATCACAACTATAATAACGTTCGAACGCGTAGTTTTGTTCGTTATGTAAGCCTTAGTTTATATTATACTATACGGAGATGCAATTAAACGGGAACAATAAAATGTCAAGCCAATAATTATTATGACAGTTATACTGCATACTCAGTGTTGCAGAATCGTGTTCACAGCTCAGAATTTTCATATATAGGGGTGGGTGGGAATCTAAATATAACCAGCTATCGGTATAAAACCGTTAAACATGATATAAATTGGTACAATATGCTTGGTATCTACCCGTTCGAACAATGAACAATATATTATTATACACATAACACAACACCGCAATATACAATTATGTAAAATATATTCGTTTGTACAACGGTTTTGTGTATTGAATATTGCCATCAAATATCAATTGAAAAAAGACGTAACAATAAATGACGGGAAATTCGTACGAAAGCATTAACAAATAAAACTACGACTAGTATACGTTGAGATAACCTAAAATAATAAAAAAAACATGTGGCCAAGTTTAAGTTAATTGTAAAACTTAAACGAATTCGAGTAAATAAGTCAATTTACGAGTTTTCAGTATAATAACAGGTATAAAACTCCGTTTGAATTACAAATGATCCTAGGGGAAAATGACTCAATTGATATAGTTGCGCAGCCGGTAAAATATTTCGGAGGGGTTACAGTCCCTCGACTGCCATCCCCCAACTGGGTTCAAACGATAATTCTGACCTGTGTTAGGTCCCTAACAATCCGGCACCACGATGGATATATATATATATATATATATATATATATATATATATATATATATATATATACACGGGTTAAAATTAATTGCGAATCGTATAAATTATATATTCTCAAAAGTCTGACTGAAATGTTACACACGGCAACCATCACATTCGTTTCCCGGACAATCACGGGACGCGGTTCCAAACGATCGATCCGACCTACCCGTTAAACCCTTTTTTTTTTTTCTCTCTCTCTGTCTCACTCTCGTATATACGTGCACGCGTCTATGGATCACTGCGTTTATACAATATATATATATAGATATGTATAGGTTCCCGCCTGCAGCAGTATATTATATTATAACCATCAGGGCCGGTTAGCACCTCGTGTGCGACGGCGGCAGTCCGCGGCGACTCCTTCCTCTCTTGCCCGTCGCGCGTTTCTACGCTCACCGTTTCCGCCCCTAGCCGCCGCCGCCGCCGTCGTCGAAACCACCGCCGTCCACCTGCGCAACACGGCCGCGTCGGCTAATAGCGTTAACGCGAACGATAATGGCCAGGTTTTTGCGCGCGTATATCCGTTTTGTAATCGGCAAGGCGGCTGTTAATGTCGTTCTCGGTGTACGCCACCGGTCGTATTATTTATATGTATTTGTATATATATATATATATATATTAATAACGGCCGGGAACGCCTGTACACGCTCGCGGTAATTACACTAACGCCCGGGGGCCCCGTCGCGGTAATATCGTCCGGCGTTCGTGGCCCGCGACGGTATACGTGAAAAACAATCGGAGAAAACTCGACGCCGAGCGCGCGCGCACACACACACACACACACACACACACACACGCACACCCGTCATTACTTTGGCCGGTCCGCCGCCGCCGCCGTGTGTTCGGTCCTACGCGACGGCCCCGCACACTCGCCAAGACCCAAAACGGTTATAATATAATAATACAATATACTATCGCGTGTGTGTATATATATATATATATATACATACAGCTCTACAGGGTGAAATATATATATACACACTGCGCGCGTTTAAACCCTTATAGTTTAAACTAGCTCGGTCAGTAATTCATCGTCTCGTATACGATAATCCACTTAGTTAACTCCGCCCCGCAGTTGTACGCACGTTGAAAAACTAAATTCCCGTTAAATCTATAATGTTAATGTTCGTTTGCAGTGCCCCGCGTATATCTCACGGACGGAAAACCTTTGGGTGGCGTTGCCGATTCGATATAGTTACGTTCATTACAACTAATAGATTGCATAACTTACGACGGTAATGTCCGCGACAATAAATAACACATTCACGGTCGGACGAAAAGCCAAAAGCAGGATCAGCAATGGCCAATGGTCGATAAACGTCCGAAAGGCTCACTTTTCGTATAATTAGTAATGCCCCGACTGGTGGGCATTACTGGGCAACGTTGAAATTAATTAATCAGTGAAAGAAGAAACGTTAGAGAATCGGTTTTACTAGATAATAAATTGTTTAAAAATGTTGTATTTAAAACGTGTAGTGTGCCTATACGTAGACTAATCTAAGATTCGCAGCTACACATACATAGCCATCATGTGAATCAGAAATATTATATGAAAAAACCAACAAAACTTAAAAACATACGTTGGGCACGATCACCTATTGAATATGGATCCTAAGAGACTTCGAGGATTGGCACTTTGTACCAAACATCTTTGGATAGCCTCTTTACAAAACCCAGAACATTCAGAGCTTTATATTATCCTATATCTATTGTTTTTATAGTTGATCTATTACCTATGGGCGTGTTGGTAATTTTTTGTATTCGGTGTTTCCGAAAAGTAGTGATAAAGATATCGGGTAATATCTATCTAGTTAATCCGATCCCACCGGAAGTCATGATATAAATAATTTCACCATATTATTTTGTTATCAGTGTCCATCTTAAATTATTATCAACAAAGTTAAAAAAAATATATTATAGGAACAGTTAGATATACTTCCGGTATTTAAATTTCATATTTCATAATTTTTTTTTAAATGTTTTTATTGTGTACAAATACAGTATTATATTAAACTAAATAAATATGAATATTGTTATAAAAAAAAAAAATAAATAAAAATACTATTGACTTATGAGTGTGGTTAAATCGCTTGTTATATTTGTTGGGTATATTATAATTTTTAAATTGCCCCCCCCCCTTGATTGAGCTTCAGATACGCCACTGCTATCGTTTGTATGATTTAGTGTTATTATAATATCTCAACATTGTAATAACGTTAGTAATGTTTAATGATTTCGTCATTTTTGACAACTCTATAGTGGTTTTTTATATAACTTTAAATGGGTTATACAGAAAATCGTTAAATTTTCTATAAAGTCAATAAATCTTTTTAAAGTTATAGATCATAAACAATAGAATATTATATCCTCCTCTTCTAATTATTTTCAGCTATATTATGTTTTTAACTATATGGATTCAAGACGTAATCTTTGCTCATCGTTCAGTGTAATAATTTGAAAAAAATATATGTGCCTTATCTGATTTTAATGTATCCATTAAATAATAATACAAATACGAAGCATAAAGTTGATCTAAAATTAAAGAGGGGTTTTTTTTTGATGTAAAACAATGTAACTAAAAATTATTTCATTATAAATTTTACTAGAAAGTTGGAATAGTTAATTAAATGATCTATATCTTATAGCTTACGACTTCAAAAAATATTACAATATTTTGAAAATTTAATTCACTACCCATCTTTAGTATATCCTCCGATTATAAATTTGTCCACTATTTCTCGTATCAATGTTAGCAAGCGATTTGTCTTTTATCGTTTATAAAATAAATATATATATATATATATATATATATATATATATATATATATATATATATATATATAAATAACAAAAAAATAAAAAAACAGATATTTTACAAAACGAATAACCACTTAGATAAAATAATTTGTTTTCACGCAGCCCTGTTGTAACATTTTAAGATTATATCAATAGAGTATAGATGGTTTATTGATAAAATGGGTCCAAGGATATTAATTAGAAAACAACCTCCAGCGTTTTACATAATCTATCGACTAATAATATTCAATACAATTTATTAATTTCCCAATAAAATTTAAGATAAATAATAGATGTGTTTGTGTTTAGATTGTTCGATTTTAGAACTGTAGAATATCCTACAACAATATCTCATGAGTAGGTATATTGCTATTTAGTCTTTATACGTTATAATTTTGTTTTAATATATAAACTCTCATTATTACACGCGTTATTTTATTGAATATCACGTTTACGATAATATATTATAGACAATTCTAGTTATAAGGTTATAAAACTATACGTTTCAAGTAAAAACAAATAATAATCATATTATTGAAGTAATTTATGAACAATGGAGGTTAACTGTTAGGATTTTAAACCGTCTAGAATATTAAATATATGTAGGTAAATGCAATCATTTGTATATGTGTTCTTGATTGATAACTGTTGTGTAATTTAATCGTAGAATTTAATTTTGACGTTACTGTGTTGTATCTGATTTCTCAATGTCGACATTTTAGTGTTTATTGTGTTTTACTTGAAAATTATTTTTATTATTTAGTTATTCGAGTCACGACGCAACGACCGGTTATAATTAAAAATATATTAAGATTAAATGATTTTGTTTAATCGATTATAATATAATTTGAAAAAATGCTCATCTATTCAACTTAATGTATGAATATAAATAGTCAATTTAATATATAAAAATCGGTGAATGTAACTATAAATGTTTCTAAATGTAAAAGTATTTTATAATAAAATTGAACATGCAATTATAATATAATGATTGGCTTGTATGGCAATATTCAATAGCTAATTTCAATTAATTAAATGTACATTTTGTAACTAATGGCCTAAATTACAGATGTTACTTATCACCAATAAAAATAAATCAAATTTAAAATACCTAATTTTAGGTAATTAAAACGCTCGGCATCATTATAATACGGAATTATATAGTCTAGATCTATCTAATAAATTAATTCATTATTGTACGTTAAAATAATATTTTATAATTAGTAACCTAAATAATTTCTACCATAATTCGTATGTAGTTAACATTTTTATTAAGTGTAGAAACAGTAACCATATATTTTATTTTATATTATAAAACTAAAAATAATACATATTCTTTTAAGTATTTATTTAATTGTTAGACAATTCGATTAGGGTTTTAATCATTATGATGGAAATATAAAAAAAATAAGTTACCATTATTACGTATTTAAAATAAATAGTCAAACCATTATATGATACTTAGGTATACCTATATTGAATAATTGTAGCATTTTTGTTCACTCTGAAAGGAGTATATATTTGTAAAATGTAATCTTAGATAATTATTCTCTATTCAACTAATCCTGACTTTAAATTTGAAATAATTATAATTTTATAATAAACCAAAAGTTTTAGAAATTATCTTATTTTAGAATATGGCATAAATCAAAAATAAGTTTATATTAGAAAATGTAATTAATATAATATATTATAAGAAATACAAGTGAAATCGATGGTAAAATGTTCAACATAGTATAATCGAGGCCTTCAAATGATTCATAATAAATGCATTCGAAAATACGGAAATTACTTTAAACTTATAATCCCTAAAATATATATAAATTTATATTTGTTGAGATGAAACAAAATGGAAAAAATATGAAAAATTATTTAAATTATAAAAATGTATAACCATTTTTTTTTCTCCGTATTACGACGTATATAAATATTAAATTAATAACTTACAACCAAACGACCTTAACTATTCATCCATATAACGTTGAAAAAACTTTCTTTTTTTTTGTACATTTGATCTTTTTTACAAGTGATATTTAAATTAAAATACGTAGAGTCCACAAGATTGGTAACATGACAAAATTAGTTCACATCCATCAAAATCTGGCGATTTGCGTCTTTTTTTTTAAAAAATTCCACCTTATTACCTTTTAAGTAGCTCGTGTGCTTGTCTTCTATCTGAGGGACACAAAGGGAGGAGTTATAATCTGATTAACGAGTCTCAAGGGTTGATCCGGGCCCAGGCTATCAGTCAAAAGATGTTGGACGACAATGACTTGGACAGAGCGAGAGAGAGGGTCCTTACGAGGGATAAATGCTTCATCAGTCATTACCAGACTGCCACACCCTCGGAGGGGTGAAAAAATAACAACGGAACCCTTTATCTGCCAGCTGCACAAATTTCGCTTTAAATTGTCTTTTAAAAAAAAAAAAAAACGTTTTTTTCTTTTTTTTAACGTATTTCTAACCCATAATTATAATACTTATATATAATTTTTAAATAAGAGTTTAACAAATAATTTATATTTAAAAAATATAATTATAAAGAATATCAAAGAATTTACGAGTAACTAACATTATTTAGTACTTCAAAGCTGGACAGTAACCAGCAAGGGCGTGCCCAGATTTTTTTTTTTTTGAGGGAGGGGGCTAAATACAATTATTTATAAATATTAATAGCATCTAATTATTTTTTAAATATGTGTAGAAACCTAAAAGCACACTTGTGCAAGAGCATTTACTCAATTGTTTATGAAATAAATTACAATATATAATATAATATATAGAGAAAAAAAAATAGTTTAAAAAATGGTTAATGGGAACAAAGCCACACCTTAACAACCAGTGTTGTATTTTATCTAGATAAATATATATTTTTATTTTTATCTTCTCTAGATAAACGAAAAATAAATTATCTGAGATACATAATTTAATCATCTAGATAGAATATAATGTTTTCAATGTTTAAATATTTTCTTATTCCAAAATATCGAATTTATACACATACAATCCAAATTATTATTATAAAAACGTATGTGGCTATATTAACAAAAAATAAAAATCAAGAACAATATTATTTTATAATTTAAACATCTCTATATTATAGGATTCGAGTATTTGAAAAATAATATTTTAGAAAACAGTTTTAATTAAAATGAAAGCGACGAAATTATAATTATCGGCTATGAATTCGTAAACTATATGGAAATAATATAATATAATAGTTTGGATACCTAAATTATCAGAACTAATATAATTTATTGGAAATCGTTATTTCATAGGTAAAAACGCGTATGAATCCATATGCGTTTTTACGCGTACGTTATTTGAAAACAATTAATGAAACGAGTGTAAAATTATTAATTACGTTTTAAATTATTTACTTTTTACGCGTGCAAAATGTTATAATATTATAATATAGATATTTACAGGGCGATGACGTAGCCGGGCTTAACAAGAGACGGAATGCCTCTTGTTAAGCCACGCCGAACGGTACTCGTCGGGTGGTTGACCACCCATCCGGCTATTTAGCGGCGTGCCTGTTCCCCTCTTCGACCCAAATTCAAATAGTACGATTAACGACGTAATAATATAATGTAATTGTCAAAGCATAATAATGCTAATTGAAAGCTAATATACATACATATATACATAGGATATATATATATATATATAAGCATTAAAACATATCCACATCAATTCATTTTGAAAAATAACTCGAACGAAGATAATTTATTAATTGTTCCAATTAAGTACATTACTTCATAGATAATATTAATATATTTACAGTAAAAAAAAAAAGAAAAGAAAAAAAGGCGGCGTATTCGAGGAGGCGAGAGTTTCGTGAGGGTTGATAGCAGTCTCTGAATTACAACAATATTAAACGTTCGGACTTGTAATAATATAAAATGCATTATTATGGCTAGGTATCTATAATATAGTATAATCATTTTTTAATTTTTTTTTTTTTTTCTATATATAAACGCACAATATTTTAATGAACGACTAAATGACGCTGTCCGTGTGATAAGGGTGGGCGAACGGAACTTCGCGCTTCGTTAAGAGCATCCCACACTTGACGACCGATTAAAAAAAATAATACCATTTAATCGGGCTACTAATCTGCAATTATATACTAAAGTCACAATTGATTAACGTAAAAATATTTAGTATAATAAACGGTATATAAGAACAGTAATTGCAAATAACGGTACACCACGCAAGCGTTTGGAAATAAACCGAGAAGAACAATAATAAGTTGATAATATTATGGAGTTTTTAATATTACGTATTTGGACGTGCCTATTGGCTACTGTATTTTTTGTCAGACCAAAGTAAAATATTATACATTTGTTTAAATATTGTATTTATTGTATTAATATTTTCCATAATACACTCAAGTGATTTAGAAAAAAAAAGAATAAAAAAAGGGTAATTGTCCGTAAAAAAAAAAAAAACAAAAAAAACTTTGACAATTAAAATACTACTTTAGTAATTATTATAGACTATGTATAAACAATGGTATACGATATTGTTAATTGTACAAATAAAGAAGTATATAAAGTTGAACAACTAAGAGAGAGAAAAAACCGTGTAAAATGTTTAAGGGAACAATCTAATCGTATCGTGGATTCTAATGATAACTATAAAACAACTGGTAAATCTCAAAATACAACCGGATAAAATATAATTAAATAGATACAAATCTTTATACTTGATAAACTAATACGAAAATAAAGATAAAAATTATCGTTTAGAACAAACTTAATAGAAATAAAATTAATTTATGATATTGACATTAAAAATTGTAACGTATCGTTATTTTAATTATTTAACCAAAAAATATAGATTATTTGTAACTGGAGTATTTATAAACTATATAATGTAGCGTTTTCGTATAACCGATACAACTAAATAACAATGTAAAGGGTTTAATCCATAGTAGACATGATTAGGTACCTCTGTGTCTCATATACTTACATAGAAGCAAAATAATATTTTGTCATTCCTGTTTGATATAAACGAAATTTTCCATTGATCTCTACGATGTAATAAAGACCACTATAGCACCTTATTAATATGTATATTATTAGCATAAAGTTCTGGATAGTAGACTACTGAAGTAGATAATAGAAGTATTATCTAATTATTAGAGTATTGTTTAGAAATATCCGTTTTCATAATTAATTAGTTTCGGTAAAATATTTTCCATCCTTATTAAATCTTCAATTTACCCTGAAATACCATTAATGACTACCTGCCTCGAATGGCGATAAGCAAGGCAGCATAAAACCACGATTTTCTACATATACGAATATTTATAATATTTATGTAGGTAGAATCAAAATGTAAACGAGAAAAACGCTGTCCGGGTGAAATTTAATCGTTATTTAATTTCACTAAACAGCATAATTGTTCATATATGTATTTAAGTTTCAACCTTATCAACGTTTATAATATATTCTCTGATACATTCTTAATCCTTAGGGTATCGCCGAATTCGACTAACAATTAAGTAATAAATATTATATTACGTTCTGAACATTATAAGTTATAATAACTTATGTTATACGAAAAAATTGAATATAAAACATCTACAAATTATACAGTAATTGATCAAATTAAGAGAGAGAAAAAAAACAATAAAACAATTGGTAGGTCTAATGTGTTATTTATTTCTTCGCTTAAACGGAAAAATGTATTTTTTATTGTTATGTTCATGGTGCGGTTATTTAGGTTACCGTATATTTAAATTACGTATCTAAAAAATGTTAGTGTTAGTGTATCGTTGACTTTTATACTGCTTGTTTCCGTGCAAAAAAATGTCGAACAATCATTAATATTATCATTATTGAAACACTAAATAAAAATAATATGGTCCAAACACGTTGTCGCGGAACGTAATATTTTGTTCGTGTCTAATATTCCGACAAAACGACGCGTGTAGGCAATTTTTCGTCTGTCCCATAGAAAAACGACCGTGTAAATATTTTGTAAGCAACATGACGGAAACGGACCACTTTATTTACGACTAATAAATTAAATTTCATAAACTGACAAAAAAAAAAAAAATATATATATATATATATATATATTGGTTCGCTTCTTCGACATAATAATATAGTATAATAATGACCGGTGGAAGTGCTATTTGTATAGACATTTATATTTAGACTACAAGACAGCAAATCCTTTACGATTTTTATTGCCGTATTTGTAAAAGGAGGAAAAAAAAAAGGGAAAAAAAGTTACCTTTATGTTATGTATAGGTACCATCGCGCCTTAAGAATAAAACCAACACATTTCACGGTCTATATTATATATTATTGGTCTTTTGACACGTTTTACAACTTTATTAAGAAACTAAACGCAAAAAAAAAAAACTCGACCTTGGAAATTCAATATTTTGTTCGGTGCCGTTTGTTAAAAAGGTCTTTTCAAAACACATAAATGATTATATTATGCTATACAGCGATCACCAACAGTTTACAACTACACAATAATTCTTTTTCCGTTTTTACGCAAGATGTGTAAAATGTATTATAATGTTAGAGGTCGAAATAATAACTTATTCTAAACGTGATATTTTTTTTTATAATACTGGTAAATTTAACGAACAACCAATTTCAAAAAATAAACCATTTTGTTCGGTTGATGTTCGTGCGTTTTAATCCGCTTAAAACAAATACATCATAGCTCAGATTATTATACACTACGGTTAGCTTTGTCGACAAAACAGAATAAAAAATGTATAGCTTATTTGGAAAAAATTGGTATTTTGACGTTAATTTAAATGTTAAAAAAAATGTAAGTGAATTATAAATATTTAAATAGGTATTGAATAGATTTCAGTACTGATGTTGATAATGTTTTATAAAATTGCAATAAAAATTACCATTTGTTTTTAAACTAACCTATTTGAAAATATATATATATATTTTTTTTTTTGATTTAAAGTGAGTTAACCAACAAGTATGAAAATATCTAAAATCATTTATAAACAGCTTACTTACTATACTTGTATTATTCAATTAAAATCAATCACAATTCATTATAAATATTTTTAGTTACAAATGGTTAACATCAACTTCAAAATTAAAAAAACATCAATTTAATAAGTATTATTAGGTAGATAAATAAAATCAACGAACCATAATTTAGTTTTTAGTTACAAGTGCATATACATTTTGCAATTTATAAAACATATTTAACCGAATTTCGCACAGAAATGTTTTTCGTTTCGCTATCGTCGGGTAAAAATTAAATTACCCTATTAGTCCTATACTTTCCCACCTACAACCAGAGCTAAAAATCAGGAGAGAGGTGGCCAAGGCTTCTCCACTATTTTTTTTTTTTTTGTTGGATCGTCTTACTAATTATTTCATCAGAACGCAGTACGACGTATATTTTTGCAAATAACGATATTTTCCAAAAAAACGTGAATTACCAACTAGGGTATATTGTACATATTTTTTAAGAATTAATTATTTATAGATCAGTAATTTATTATTATTATTATATTGTCTGATTATTGAGGTATTTATAAGCATTTTATGTTTCCGCGTTATTTTTTTATAGTTTTTATTTGATTTTAAATGTGAATAAAATTGTTTTGGCAATGCAGAAATGCTTGCAATTTTTACACGAGATTCAACGTAATGAAGTAGATGGTTTTTAAAGCGAATACTGTGATAAAAATCGTAAAAATGACACTGCATTTCGTGTACTATTTTCCGTTTATTGTAAATAACATTTTAATTTTTGTTTTTTTGCCCATCAGAAATGCACGGAAATTTGACACAAAGTCAACCGTTTTGGCGCATAATTGAACGTAATTATTTATGGGAAAATATTAGATTTTAAGCGAAGCGAACAATGTATTTGTGTTTTTTTTTTTTTTTAATTTAGTTTTTTTCTATCTGCAAACAACTTTTATACCAGAAAATCTGTTCAGATTTTCACGTCTAGACCCTGTTCTGAAAGCATTTTGGATTTAGTTAATGTATTGAGAAGGTTAGGAAAAAAAAATGAGCGTAACGTAATAGTATATTTTTTATTTTTGTATAGGCGTTTTAAGTGAAAATCACGGCATATCAAAATATGTGTTTAACCCAAGTCTCCGGGGAGTGCGCATTCGTATACAAACTTTTTATTATATACGATTTTTGACTTGGGTTTTTTTTTAACCGAATTGATTTATTGGATTATTTACACAATAAATATATATATATATATATATATATATATATATATATATATATATAACCCGTTTATTGTAACGAGATGCAATTATTATATTTATAAAAATTCGATCGCCACGATTTTTGGCGGGAGTCTTATAGAGTTATATCATAATGTTAAATAAAAAAACATATAATACACTGATATATATATATATAATCTAAAACATTAAATGATTAAATACTAATGAAAATTGTACAATCGGAAAAATGATATTGGTTGTCCTATTTGACCTCGATGTTATTATAATATATATATACAAAGTTGAATCTAATCCAATTGACGTATACCTAATTTTTATTCGTCAATATTTTATGTAGAAAAAAAAAACACAACACAACTCCGGGTTGTATAAATAATTTAAATCTAAAAGTAAAAATTAAAAATTAACTTTTCGTGAACGTCAACACGGTCGATTGGATTTCGGACAACGGAAGTTTTTCGAAAACGAACGTTACGTTTGAAAAACGTAACAATTACGACAAAAAAATAAATAAATAAATAAAACAAACAAAAATAATAAAAAAAATCGGACGCCGTTACAACGGAGACTTTCTATTTTTCCTATTACGGTCGCGACAATTATAATTATTCAAATTTAGAGACGCAACGAAAAATATCCAATATTCTCGTATAAATTATAATCGATTTCCATAAAACAACGAAACGGCATACGTGCAATCGTTGCCGAATAAAATAAAAATAATAATTGTCCTTCGAATATAATTTATCAAGTATAGGCATTATTATAAACGTAGCGCTTACCTGACGAACAATTGTTCCTGATTGTTGACCCTCCAGGAGACCACAGTCGCACCTGTAAACGAATAAAAACGAAATTGAAAAGTTGTGAGAGAAAAAAAAAGAAAAGAAAAATAGACAAGATAATAATACATGTAATACGTATATGTTAGGTATTAATTAAAACAAAAAAAAAAAAAAAAAAAAACCAAGGCCAGTCTTGTCCGGTGAAATTATTATTATTATATTAAAATACACTATCGTTGTGACGACAATAATTATGGCCGTTGGGGTTCATCGATCTGTATAGGATTACGAGTGCAATAATTAAATGCTTACCGTGCAAGTTGATCGTACATGTTGTGTTGTTTCCTCTGTCGAGCACGACGACGCTGGACGCGGGAGCTGCCATCACGGACGCCGGTCAAAACACAAATGATACGCGTTGATAGCGAGCGAAAACCAGGCCGCTGCCTAGGCCAGTGGGCCCGCCTTATCAGTAGTCGCGCGACGAGCGCCCGTCGCCCGCCATCTGACCGTACGGTGTGACAACCGCTACCAACCCTCCGGCCACCGCCGCTGCCGCCGTCTACTGCCCAGTGTGACCACGGGGGTACGGATTGCTGAACACGGTATACCGCCCGTGCAGACGGCGACCGTTCAAAATCGTACTAGCCGCGTACTAAGTGATAATATCTTATTAAGTCGAGCTGGAATAGTATAAAGGTCCCTCCTATTATATATGGGTACGGAAATCCGTGCACGGGATACAAGCACTTTATTTTATGAATATCGACGAAAGACAGTTATTGTGAGATATTACGCCGGATACAGTTATTGATTTCGTGCGTAACGAAAGTATGGATTTTTGTTCGCGTGTAAACAACTTGTAGACCAGATATCTTGGGCCAATCATTAGTATACCGGGAGTGCTTTCTAGTAGTAATGCGCGTCGAATTCATCATTCGGCGAGCCCGGAAGTTTTCGTCGTATAATTATGTTAGCAGTTTCCAGAAGCGGTACAATTCGCCGTCTTCCGTACGCCGAAACCCGGCCTAAACCTCTACACCGCGTGCACCGGCCGAGTGTTCGGTGCAGTCACGAACAGGGGGGCGTCCGGTGCGTCCGCGCTACCGGCGCGCCAACGTGTAAACAAATCGACCGTCTTCGATTGTCCGGTCGGGTGGGGATCGGTGGGGAGGGGAGAGACGCCGCCGACGACGAGATAAGGACGCGGCGCCGTAATCGGTCTTATTAAATATTTGTTTTGTTTGATCGGTGGGTAGTAGCTGCCGTTTTGCCCGTGCGGCCCGTTCGTGTGTCGTTCCGTCGAATCGCCGTGACTCCCGCGCGTGTGACGACCTCGGCGACTTTCTCGCGCCGGCCAAGGGACAGAGTCGGGCGTACGTCGGCATTAACGACAAAATCACTACCGAAACCTTACGTCCGCGCACCTACTCTCAGGGTACGCGTTGGTTAGGCTCTGTATAGTCGACGTACATTATTATTCGGCGCGCCTGTCAGGTACGTACCTACCGCGGCCGGTCCCGTCCTGTCTGTTTTCCACGGCGTCCTGCGTATACCTGCCTACCCCGTGGGCAGGACGGCGCCTCGCGTCCCCAACGTTCATCGATTATTCATAATCACGTTTCGTATTAGCGTTGGTACCAACAAACGGAATTCGAGGTTACCGTATTTTACGGGCGCACGCAAAGCGCCTTCTTCGTAATCGTGCAATAACTAAGAGTTTCCGTTATTCACTTCGGCGGGTACTTATATTTGAGTACGTTCGCCACTGCTGCTGCTGCTCGCCCCTACCCCGTCATCTGCCCCCCCACCCACACACACACATACACCTTAGTGCTTGACCGGACCGCAATACCGTTTTTCATTGTTCAATAGTTACCACCTACTATTATAGGTGCCTATACATTATTATAACATATATATATATATATATATATATATATATATATATATATATATTGTTTTTTTGTCCTCGCGACAGGTCTTTGTTGTTCTCACAACATCAACAAAACTGGATTGCTGTTGTTTGCGTCCCAGCAGTAGAAATAACATGATGAAGTTCGGTAGCAAGAGTTCGGCCAACGTGCCGATCAAGTGTACCGTCCGTCTATTGGACGACACTCAGTTACTGGATTGCGAATTTCAGGTACGTACCTATGTATTAAGTTAGTATAAAATATATTTTATATTCCGTCCAGAATATCATAATGTACATTTTGCACTAGGAAATGAATACTTGAATGTAAGTTGAAGTTACTTGAAGGTAGTTTATTTTTTTATTTTTTTATTTCTATAAATAACTACCTGATTATTTAATATTTGTTTCAACTTGTACCTTTATAATCTCTTAGCCTTAATATTGTTCACTTTAAATGTAAGTACCTATTAATTACAATTTTTTTTTTTTAAATTTTGTGTAATTTAGATTTAAACAGATTTTGATGTGATTTGTGCATTTGTTCTACTCTGTCTACCAATAGCACAATATAGCAAAAATTCCAATAATATTACTTATCGAATATGTTTTCGACTAGACAAAACCTATTGACAGAATTGACGACTGACTGTTTACCTGTCTGTATAGGAACCAATTTTCAATATTTAATTTTTGCCATTATACAAATTTCTTCCCTTATTGGGCATTGGTAGACTTCTTGTCTGCAATTTTTTAATTGATATATTTTTTTTTTTTTTTTGCACAATCACTTAATACGTCATGTTATTGGAAATATGAATACACATGTTCACTATAATGCTCGTTAGATATTAAGAGACAGTGAATACAACTATAACATACTCTTAATCTTTCTAGATAGTTTTATTTGCTTAACTTGTATGAATCAATTATATCTGAATTGTTTTATTACCTTTCTATACAGTATAATTACAATAGGTATATTATACGTTATTATAATTATTATCTATTAGTTAATAATATAAATAAAAAAGTTCCCAATTTATACAAGTAAATTTTGTTCCTATTAATAATATCAAGTCAATTTAACTAGAGGCTAATGTGCCATTCGATGTGATTTGCCACTCCAAGGTTAAATGTTTAGTCAAAATTTCAGTATATGTCCCGTGCTAGATACATTTTGCTACATTTTATTCATGAAGTATTATTTTATATTACCAGTTAATGTTGTTTTTTTCTTTTTTATTAAAAAAGTTATGATATAATTTAAACAAAGTTAACTTACTCATTTAAATAAAAATACTTTGGTACAGAATATTATCAACCTCTATTTATACCTATTGGCTATTATTGAGTATTTAATTTAACATAGTGACTTACATAAGAATACGCAATTAATAATGCAGCATAAATAAAGATTATCGTTTAACTAAAGGTTTTTTTTTTCTAATCAAAATAAACAATTAGGAAACTTTTTAGTATCACAATTAAAATACCTACTTCTATAAATAATGTTTCATATAAAAATATTGTTGTTAATTATTTATTTTTATTACGTTGGAAATATTTATGTGGGAACCTATAGATATTCTGTTATTGATTACCTACCCAATCAACATTTAATGGTTATTAAACATTATTTTTTTAATTTAACTTATCTTGAAATAAATAAGAAAAACTCATGTTCGTATCGAATGGTATAATATGAAATTATGCATAATAATAATATGTTGATTACACCATTAAAATAGGTTTTTTAAATTGCAAAATGAATATGATTTTACAGATATATATGTATACAGCATGTTTGAAATGTTTAAGAAATTTATAAATACTCAAGGTTTAAAATTCTTAACATATTACAATTTGTTCACAAGAAAGTGAATTGTACAGAATTTTGATATACCTACGTAAACACATAAACATTTAATAGTGATCACATTTCTATTGCGTTGCCAGTATACCTAATAATAAATGTTACTTATTTTATTAACCATGTTATACCTAATATTACCTAACCTTTATACTCAGAACAACAAATCTTGGTGGTATTGTGAATAGTAACATAATTTATTTGTGTTGTACAAACAGTAATAACATAAGATAAAAAAATTATCCCTAATTAGTGTACATATACTAAATTTGTATATGATGTTCACCAATTAAATTTACACATTATTATATTTATTCAATAATACAACATAAGTAAATATTAAATTAACTTTCAGGCAAACGCATAAAATCACCTATTGTTTGCGGGCGCGCAACGGTATTTACACCGTTCATGTTTCTATTCAAATCAAGCGCCTAAATTATTTGTTTTGTATACACATGATCATTTAATATTTAAAATAAATGTTTAAGTTGTTGAACCTCAGTAATTTGCTCAAAATAAATTAAAAAAATAGAAATAAAAATTAGTGTTGCGTTTTTATGTTAGCCTTTTTTCTAACACAACTAAATAAACCTAATTATATACACTTTTGTTTCGTTCTTTTATATTTATAAAATACATATATTGATACCATTTTCTTGTGGAAAATTGAAAAAAGGACCTTTTGTTTAATACTGAGACTTAATTTTTAGTTAATACTTAGACAGCATCTTCTAAATCGTCTTGTTCTTTTTCGGGTTATACACATGATTCGCACTGTAGGGCTTTAGACGAATGCTTTTTACAAACATGGTTACCACAGTGACAGTAAGTTGACAATGATCTATTTTTTTCTTCTTACCACGAAAAACACAAGCTCGACTTTGTGACAAAGCGATAGGTTCAGCTGGAAAAGGTGGTTTGTATTTTTCTAAAAACCATTTGATTTTTCGAGGAAGCCTCTGAATTGCGGCATGATATTCCAAATTTTCTTTCAACAGACCGATTGCTAGGTTATATATGTATATTCGTCAGAGATTTGGGTTTGAGTTATTTGATTTGAAAATCTTGTATGCATTTATCGCTGCTAAGTCGAGAAGGCGGAAAAAGACAACCAATATATCTACGAGTGTTTCTCGATGTAGAACATCTGGCGCACATCAAATGTACCGTGTAAATTTTGTAAACCTCCACTTTTGGTAATGTAGTCCATTATTTAGTTTTGCTTACCTGTATGTTTATCAACACTGTTATAACCATGCATTTTGTTGCAATGGTAAACACCGTCTTAACACGCGTACTGGACCTTATTGCCTTTGAAACTAAATAAATACTCGCCTGAAGGCTATGCCGATCACGTAATCATACATCTAAATTTGTTATTAGAGAATACCTAGAAGTGCCAATAAGCTGCTGCACGGACATATTAACGACTAGGAATAATTTTATCTTAAGTGCGGTGTAAATACCGCCCGCTTAAAATTTAATGGTAGGCACATTAAATTATTTTAAAAACGTAAAAAGAAAATAATTAAATGATTATTATAAAATTAAATTCACATAAATCAAAAATAGTTAGTATGAAACATATTTGTGATTTTTACCAATTTTGTCAAAATTGTAAACACTTATTCTTATCTACTTACCTTCAAACACTTATTAAAAAAATTGTAGCTACTGATTTCCGATAATTTTATATTGCTATAAGAATAACTTGTTAACATTGTATACAATATCCAAGCATTTTTAAAAAGCCAAAACAGTTTTATTCCCATAAAACCAAAAAACAACACAAGAATATTTTGAGTCTCTACATTTATTATTCAATGAATAACAACATAAAATCATAATTAAAGATCACACAAACTGTTATTGTGTAAATATTTTTCTAGTTTTACGGTTTATCTCATTATTAAGAAGAGTGCAAATGATGTTTTTAATGCACTAACTAGACATCAATTGCCACCTGAATCATAACCTCTAAAATTGATCATTGGAGTAAATTGTTTGTTTGAAAACTTATTTTCAGTTGGAAAAAAAAAAAATAAAGATAGAAGAAAATATAAATCTTAAGTGATGTTATACTCAGTCTACTTATTGGTGTGTGTTATTACTCTATTGAGTAAAACAATTGCATTAACTAAGAAATTATTTTGTTTAGCTTTTATGGTTGTACTCCTTAGCGCAATCGGTTTACCAAAAATATTGTAACTACTAACGTCATTGCCTACTAGATAGGTTAATATAATTATACATTATAATACTATACAATTGTTATTTATGGTACTCTCCACAAAACAAGTTGTATTACATAATAATGTTGATATATTTTATAGTAGGTAGTTACTTAATCGGTAGTTTATATGTTATCATATAAACATCATAAATATTTAATTGAGTCTCATAAGTCAAGACTTCAATAAATAATAAACACTAGTCATTTAGCTATATTTACTATAATTTTTTATGTATTTGCCTTAATTACTTTATACTAAATACCTATAGGTATTTTAAAATGTTTTATTATAAATTAATATATTTGGCTTTATTCATATTATATTAATAATAATGTAAATTTTAATATTTTGCAGATAAATGAAAAAGGCAATGGTCTGATTAGTCGTGTTTGTGAACAATTGGATTTAATTGAGAAAGATTATTTTGGTTTACGTTATGTTGATAGTAAACGCCAAAGGGTACGCATAAAACTCGATAATTTTATTATTTATTATGATCGTGTTGGAATAAACCAGGAAGTTTTAATAATAACCCATTCTATTAAAATTGTATAAAATGAAAAAATGTTTTAGATACAATTTAATGCAATCGGCATTAATAGATAATTGATTCTAATAATTAATAATCATATTAAGTAATATTAATTGTACTTAAAAAGCCAATTAATTATAAAATAATTATTGTTTTTTTTTTTTTTTTATATATATAGCATTGGCTTGAACCATCAAAATCAATTTTTAAACAAATCAGAGGTATATTAATTTATAATTCCTCTTACATTATATATATTAATGTTCAATTAATTTTTTACTATAGATATGGAAGCAGATAATATTTTATTTAGCTTCCGCGTGAAATTTTATCCACCAAATCCGTTTCGGTTAAAAGAAGATATAACTCGTTACCAAATTTATCTTCAACTAAAAAGGGATTTATTACACGGTCGACTTTACTGTAACACATCTGAAGCAGCTCTATTAGGAGCTTATATATTACAAGGTAATACTTTATTTAAATTGATAATTATTAATTAGGTACCTACTAATATTACAATTATACATATTCAATAATTGTATTGCATTTTATTAGCTGAGCTTGGGGATTTTAATCCAGAAGAGCATATTGATAATTATGTAAATGAACTAAAAATTCTATTAACACAAACATTGCAACTGGAAGAAAAAATTATGGATATTCATAAAAATGAACTTAAAGGAAAAACTGCAACCGAAATGGAAACAATGTTTTTGAAAAAATCATGTGTTTTAGATACATATGGAGTAGATCCTCATGCTGTAAAAGTAAATTGAATGCAATTATCTGTTGTATATACCATTAAAACAATTTAAATGTATCTTATTTTTTTAGGATCAAAGAGGTAATCAACTATATTTGGGTATTAATCATACTGGAATAGTTACATTCCAAGGCAGTAAAAAAATGAACCATTTCAGTTGGTCACAAATTCAGAAGATTAATTTCGAGGGTAAAATGTTCATCATTCATGTCATTTTGAATGAGGTATTTTATTTCTTACATTTTCTAGTTAATCAATGATTTTATATTATTATTATTATTTTTTTATTATATATATATAATATATATTGAGGGTGATATGGTATAGCTACTCACGAGAGACTACATGTTGTATCTCGTGTTCAGCTGTGCCGACTGTTGCTAGTATTAATATGGGTAACCACATAGGTATTATAGTAACGATTCACCCCTTAAGTAAGTAGTGTTGTATCATTCATTGTAACTGTTGAACTGTAATCTTTAAAATAACTTGAAAAATCTAAAAAAAATACAAAATTATATTAGTAACTGTATTTTTAAATTTGTTTATGTATTTACATGCTTCTTAGGATCAGAGAATAAAGGTAGTTATTGTATTTAAATTTTGTTTAGAATAGTGTAATACTATAATATTATACATTCATACATACATTCTTGTAATAATTAGAATATTTTGGTTATTTTCGTTCTTATAATTTATAATATCATTACTTGTTTTACATAATTTACTCTGGGGTTTTTAAATTCTCACACATATTATTTATTTTAAGTAGAACTTTTAAATTATTATTCTCCAATTGAACAAATTATTATTCTGATATTACTTTTCTCTAATCTGCTATTAACTGCTATTATGTTCATTAATTAGTATTTATCACATTTAAATAACTATAATATAGATTTTATAAACCGCCATATCAAAGGACTATAAGTGATTAATTTGCATTCAAGATTTAATATAAATATTATACACTTGGCTTACTTCTAAGTATTCCGATTAATGATCAGTACATATATTTTAATTAGAATTATTAAATTATACATACTATTATGATCAGATTAGATATGGATGGATATATGTTTAACTAATAATTTTAATATTGAATTTAAATACAAAATATTAGTAAAAAAAAAAAAAAAGTTAAATTTGTTTTACATAAAACAAACATATAAATATTGATATAAAAATATTATTTACAGAATGTATGTATATTATTTATTAATATTTTTAACCATTATAATTAATATTTGTGGTTCCTAAAATATAATCACTGTTATATAATTATATTTTTACCTCAGTTTAAAATATGTAGATATTCTATTAACAATACAACAGTTTGAATATTAAATTTAAATTATATATGTTATATATGTTTCATTTTAATTTAAAAAACAATCGGAAATACTGAATTTTATTGTTGTTGAAAAACTTTTTTTTTTTTTTAAACAGCCTTATTTAAAATTGAAATTTACCAAACCTATTATAAAATAATAGTATTGAAGTATTATAGATGAATAAATTAGCCTTCGTTATACATCATGTATATAATAAATATTTTCTTATGTAAATTGAATATGATTCAATTCTATGTATTTTATAAATATTATAATATATATACATGTAATATTACTACTACTTATATTATACATTAATATATTTAGATTTGTAAGTAAATTTATTTTTAAATTATTTAAAATTCATATTCTTAGAAAAAGCAAACTATTGGGTACAAATGCCCTAGAGGCTCTTCTTGCCGCCATGTATGGAAATGTGCTGTTGAACAAATGCTATTTTTCACGCAAGTTTTTTTTTTTTTTTTTTTTACTTTTAAAGAATAAATTTATTTGATTTAATATCAATATAAGGATTTAAATATTTGTATAATTTTAACAAATTTAATCTATAGGTTTCCTTCAAGCTCCGATGTTCCTAATGTTGTTTCTGGTGGAGGCTTTTTTTCATGGGGCACTAAGTTTAGATATAGTGGACGTGTTGAACGCGAAATATTAGAGGATATGTCCATTACAAGAGAATCCCCATCTGTAACACGTGTTGGTAGTTTAAGACGGAAATCATCAAGTGAACCTCCTACTCCATCGAATATTGTTATCAATCAAGTTGGTAAGTAAAAATACATTTTATCCATTTGTGTTTAATTATTTGATATAATGATATTAAGTAATTACACATTATGAGATTAGATAATATATGTATTTTTGAAACCAGAAAATACTATTAATATGTATTTTTGGAAAATTATTATTTTACAGCAGGATTTAATAGTCTTCCTCGGTCATTAACAAACACCAGTGACGAGTATAGTACATCAATAGATTCATCCACTCAAATTGATAATTCTTCAGTTCTAGAGACATTATTGGAAGACCAAGAAATAATAACACCAAAAAGTAAGAAATATTTTTAATTTTTGCTCTAACTATTATATGTATGCATATATATTATTACTATTTAAGATAAATAATTTAAAAAAAAAAAAAGAGTTATTTCCAAAATATTAGAATTATAAATGATTATGAATTATAATTTCTTAGTTGAACAAGAGGTCAACCCTGAAGAAATCTTGAATAATGATCATTTATTAATTGGTAAGTCTCCGGTATTGGGTCGTATTATACTCCTATTTGGTTCAATTTCACCATCATATTTTTACTCATTTTAACTTTATTAACTATATGCACACAAACATGTTTAGTACTCCTTATTTTTATTGAAACAAATAAACACATCCATCAACAAATTTTACTTTTATCATGTAATATAAATATTAAATATTATAAATTAAATATGAATACTTCCTTGTTTTATAATGCTAATCCAAAACTTAAAATATTTAAAATTTACAATTTCCTTATGAAACAATGTTTTTATATTAATGTATTATATTTAATAAAGCTTTTAACCAAATTTGATTTGCTTTAGTAACGTTTATGAATATTTACATGGTGTAAAAAACCAGAAGTTTTCTTTGTAATCTACATAGTACCCAATAACTTGATTTTAAACAATTGTCACAGAATTCGCCTTCTGTGTCTATCTAATGGGTGATATAGCAAAAACATGCTTACGCAGACTGAGTAGAACCCGCTAAATTTTGTTTTGAAAGTAAAATTATCTATTATAAAATTAATAGATAAAATATTTTGGAGTGCAAGATGGTTCTTTTTTTCATTATTCCGAATATTGATCACTCCCCTCATTGTTTAGAAATAACAGCCAATTCAGCACTCCAAAATGTGGTCCTCTTTTAACTTTATAATTGGTGATATACTCTAAAACCAAAATAAATCAAATTCTACTCAGACTGCATAAGTCTGTTTTTTCTATTTCGCTCACTCGTTAAATCGACAGACGACAAATGATGGTTTGGAGCCCCTATAATACAATTTTACAAATGTACCTAATACAGTTATAATTTTTTCTATGAATAATATTTCTACACCCTCCATTTAAATTTTAATAGAATGTAGTCAAAAAAAAGTAATTATTATAGCTTTATTTTATTAAAAACTTATGTGTTAAGTGTTAACAAGTAAATTTACAAGTAAATTAAATTTGTACAATCAATATGATTATTTTTTTATTCTTAGCTCAAAGTACTATGTCACTTGAAAAAAAATATATATATATGTCTCATTATCAGTATTTGCACACATTGATTTAATTTATTGATTTTTATGGAGTTTGTTATTATTTTGACCATTACTATTAATTTTATATATATATATATAATCAATGCCACTATAATATAATTAGTTGTAATAATTTTGAAATACATTTGCGCATTGCATTTTTGAATATTTAGATACATGAAATATCCTAAGAACCATCTATGTAGGCACTTATTCGAGAACAAATACATTTTGTTTTGTTGTTTTAATACACCGGAAAAAATTGATCATTTAATTATATCCTCCTTATTCACTATAAATAATGTGAATATTCTGTTCATGCTTATTTACATTATAACATCACTATATTTATAATATATTCCTTACTAACAATAAATACTTAACTAAAAAAATTTAATGTGAATTTGGGTGTATTATTTTAATTATAATTTTATTTTAATTATAAAAAAGATTCTAAATGGTGTTCAGAATTTAAGTCTGCATGATTACCAATTGAGTACCTTGAGAGGACAATAAGGGAATTTGTCTCTCGCCTAAGAAGTGCTTGTTAGTTTTCATAATATAACAATATTTGAATATATAAATTATCTCTAAAAATGGTTATTTACTTACATTTCTCCTCACTTTTTTTTTTTACTATTAATTATTTTTAAACAGCAATTTCACTGGGAAATTTATTTGAGCATGTTTTTTGATATAATTTGTGTTTAATCACAAATAATTAAAAATGCTGCTTGGAACGTTTCAACATGTTTAAAATGCCTCAAAAAAGAATCTTCGGGGAAAAACAGTTTACTGTAAAACTAATAACACTTTCACGCCGCTTTGAATCTAATCAAAATAAACTGAAAAACAAAATTGTAATCATTAGAATATTACAAAATGTAAAATTATTATTTGATTACTTTTACTATACCCAACATCGTAAATTGAAATAGTGTGTTCGACATTAGAAGTAATGCAAAATATTTCTAATAACCTTCAATTTCATTTGGGCTTTTTTTTTTCACTAGACACTGTACATTATAATGAAATGTCAAACATATTATTTTAAACAATTCTTATCTTCTGAGTTTCTATCAATCGCCTTCAAAATTAATCTAATAATGTTTTAAAATTAAAATTAATGAAATCTGTGTACAATATATTATATATAAAACACTTAATTTAAGGTTTTTATTTCAACCAATTTGCACAAAAAATTATTAAAAAAAATCAATTTGTGTATTTGTCCAGTAGGAAAATTTTTAATTCAATGCCATTTTGAAATATATTATGACTGATAGGTATATTTATGTTTTATTTATTGTTGAAAGGTCTAAAATATCTTCACTCAATATCATATTATTAGAGGGGAAAACAAATTTAGAACTTATCAATTAAAATATAATTTGTTAACTCTGGGCATATGTTTTCATTTAACCCATTTTTATTGATTTATTTATTTTTTTTTTTTTGTACATAAAAGTTTTAAATCATCATTTATTCAATGACTGGACTGTAACTAAGTTACAATAATTTATTAGTAAATGTATATTTTTCTCTTTTAATTATATAATATTGATAAACTAAAAACAAATATGATGAATCAAATTACCTTGATGCAAAATGGTTGAAGATGAGATCCATTTGATGTATAATTGAATGTTGATTTCTCTTTATCCAGCTATTTGTGATTTTTAACACTTTGATCGCTGATTTATTAAGATTGTAAATTTAACCTACAACCAGCAGTTATATTAAAGAATATATTATATTATTTAAATTATTCATGGAATTACCAAAAAAGTATTGGGTATTTAATAATTATTATAATATTTTCCTTGTAGATAATATGTTTGTTATTATTTATTCGTTATAGGTAATGGGGTTAAGTGTAATAGGGTTAAGGTTATAAACAAAACAATAAAAACTTGTAAAGTTAATGATATAAATCCATATTTATATTTAATATAGCATATTTCATAGTCAATTAATTTGTTGCTTTTATGTAACACCAGCAATTTATCTGAGGAAGTTAATATTATTCGTTTGTTTGTCATTGATTGTTCACACATCCCATTTAAAAAAAAAATAAAAATCTATTCTATTGTTTAAACTATTTCTTTAGTTTACTAGACAAACTTGCATTTGTATCGCAAATTAAGAATAATTTGTGATTTGTATAGAAGTCATTATGGATTTATTTTGTAGTATTTAAAATAAACTTTAAACTTATTTAAATTTACAAAGTTACATAAAACTCTCCAAAAAGTTATATTTTTTTGTCATATAAAAACATGATATTATTGTGGTATTTTATAGAAACTCCATGCAGAACATATATATATATATATATTATAATATACATATTGCAATTTATAATATTAGTACATTTCAATTGTGCCAGTCCAGTCCACGTTATCAGTTCATTATTTGAAGTAAAACCTAAAACAAGAATAAAAAATAGAATTAATTTCCTACCCGGCATAATATTATATAGTAACCTTGATTACCTAACTATATTTATTTATTTTTGTGTAGGTATTCTTAATTAAATATTGTTATGTTTCATAATTGCCTCTTGTAAACAGTTTTATCATTCTAAAAGGTATTTTTTTTCCTATCAAAGGTCAATTTGACTCTAATTAGTATATATTGTTTATATTGTTTTAATATAATATGTCGATTTAATTATTTTTTTATTTAGTTGAATGGTTTCATATCATTTTATAAAATGAACTCCACTTTTTATATAACAATAAAACCCATGATCCCAATAATGTTCTACTTAAGCCAATGTTTCCAAACTGATTATTCGTGGAACTATATAGGTCACATGTAAGGACAAACTTCAATAATAAGCATAAAAATAAAAAAACTTGTTTATTTTAAAATCTATTGGAAAAGTAGTTTATGAATTTATCTGAAATTATCATGGTGATCAGAATTATCTGGTTGGTCCGTAGTGTCTATACGATTTGGATATACTCAAATAAAGAGTGACTTTTATAAAAAAAAAAAAAAAAAAATGTAAAGTAAGTCTTTTGATAGTATCTTTGCAGACAAATGATTAATTATCGTATTGACTAACGTGTATCTTAAACTAACACAGCTTCAAAGCTTAGTATAATTAGTATTATTTATTATTTGGTTAATACATATAATTAAAACCATGTATTTTAATTAATTTAATTTTGTACTGAATCAAAATTCATACAATTTATTGGTGGTATTTGTACACAAATACAACAGCTTATTGTTAAAATAATTTTAGCTTCAGCTCATATAATATAAACTTAATATATATATTTGTCTATAATATAATATTTATAAATGTATTTTTTATTTTTAGACTTCACAGTTACTGATAGTTTGCCAATTATTCAATCTATCCCTAATCAGCTATCTGGTCAAAAACATTTAGAAACTACAGTAATTCGGAACAGTGGATCAAGTTTATCATTTTTGCGACAGACTTTGCTGCCAATTGTATTTGGATTGTTTTTGTTGTTTATGATTGTAGTTATTGTTTTAGAATCTGATTTACACATTATGGCTATAATCAGAAAAGCACCAGAAATTGCTGCTTTTAAGAAGAACTATTATGAACCGGGTAAAGACTTCTTAATGCGACGTTTTATTGGGTCAAAGAATTTTTAATAACCTAATATAAACATTTTAAACATTTTTTATAATCACTTAACACCTGTGGGTAGATAAATTAGATTTAAATTTGTACTTACATAAGTTTAAGGTGGTGGAGTTAATTAGTTATTTGACATTTTAACCTATGTGTGTGCTCAACATTTTAAAGACATAATCTACAAAATTGCGATCAAATTTTAACATTTACGTTTTTTTTATATAATATAATTCACCTAGATTTTTGCATTTATATATTCTAATCAAATTAAAAAAAAAAAAGTGTGTTTTTATGGTAATTTTTGAGCTTTCACAATTACTACAATGATTGTTTTTTTTGTGTTTTGATTATCAGTTGGTATTGTTTACATGCTGTAGCAAGTCATAAGAATTGTTGTTTGTACGGTGCCTTACAAATTCACATAAACCAATGGATATTTACTCGTTTTGTGTATAATACACTTGGATTTCGGTACTATTTATATGAAATATTGGTGCTTCAATTTATAGTCAACTTGCTAGTATACAATATCCTCCCAAAATACTTATCTACCATTCAGATTTTCTTATAACTGAACAAACACATTTTTTTTCATTGATTTTTTTTTATCAAAATTTTTTTTTTTTTTTTTGAAACTTATTCAATTAAATGTATACGTTTTAATATATACTGGGCACTGTTCCAATGCACGGCTTACATGGATAGTTGATCTACCATTATCTTCACCGAATCATCATAGACCTAATGAGGAAAGTGAAAATAATAGTGATAGTTGTGAAGGATATAAATGTAGTGGCCGTTAAAAAAAATATATATTTTTATAAAGTACAATTTAACGACTTCTTCGGGGAAGAATTCTTATGAATTATAATAAATAGGTATAATCCGTGGCGTATTTAAAAGAATTTCGAGTAAATATTATTTTTCGCTGTATAAAATTCCAATTGTATCGTTTTATTGATAAGAAGTCTATCATAAAGGTAACTTGCCTATATCTCGCTTTATATTTGATCACAACTTGGACACCATCAAAACGACTATATGTATAGTGTATATCATGTCTTAAATATGCCGCAGGAACATTTATCTGATTTTGTATTTATTTGTTTTGCTTTGAGGGGTCCCAGTACACATAAATCCCCTCCCCCAAATACGCCATTGGATATTATACTTATAAATTTTATACTATTACAAATGCAGTACAGATGTGAGGTCGCATTTTGGATAGAAGTCTATATACTATACAATACAATTTTTTATTATTTTTTTTGGATATTATTCTATATACTTTATTTCATGTGTATTATTCTTTGTTTACCACATATAAATTATATGTGAATTTCTGTCTGTTGTTACTTGTTGACATGAAAGCTATTTGAAGTCGGACATTTTTTATTTGCAATGTATACTGTATTTAATGGCATTTAAATAATACCTACTTCAAGAGGTTTTTTAGTTAAGTTTTATAAAATTATTTACTCATATCTCTGTAGTGTGATATTTTATTTAAAATACTAGTCATTTATAAATAAGATGAGATTACATAATTATATTTTCATTTAGACAAATTGATCCTTTACATCAATTTTACACAGAACCCAAATTTACTAGTGCAATACATTAAAAACTAATTTATTATAAGCTTTGCTTAATTGATATTTCCCTATGTGATTTTTTTTTTAAATTATTTTTATTTTAAAATAATAGCTATATTTTAATCTCTAATCTTAAACATACCTACCAGCTCATGATAATTGTTAAATTCCATTAATAATAAATAAATTAACAATACTTATTATTCATTTTATTTTTATTTTATGTTACATTTTATTTATGTTATACTTAGTTTTAAATTAATTTTTTTTTTATTATTATTAACTAAAGATAAAGAAAATAGGTGTTGGGTTATAATAATACAAGTTATATTTACATTTTTGTTTTGCTAATACAATCTCGGGTTTTCGGTAACAAGGAAATACAAATAATTTTGAATTTGTAATACTATTTTATATTTTCCATCCATAACCTACATATCACCATCATTCAATCCGGCCGATTTGATATACTATTGATTATTATAGTTACCAAACATTCCAATTTTACTATTAACAAGGATCTCTAAAAACCGAAATTTAATAATGAAAAATATAAAAAAAGAGTCCAAAGTGGTTAACACAATTTTGTTTTTGACATTTTAATACAAATTTATAACTAATGCATTACATATACGATATTAAAATATTAATATTAATATTTAATGTATATATAAAATATTAATATAACTACTATTATTATTATTATTATTATTACTATTATAATTATTATTTTATTATTATTATTAATAATATTGATATAAACCACTATTTTTCTATATTTTTGTACTTAAAATTTTTTGGTGGCTTTGTTATTTATCATGGTTTTATTTTCATTTTACATATATTATTATTATTAAAAACGTGCAATTTTTATATTAAATGTATTTTATAACTTTAATTATTATTCCATTTTTATGTATTAGATTTTTATTACCACATTAGTTTTGCTTGTACATAATATGTATACTTAGATATAGGTTATATTACTAGATTTAAATAACATTTCATCAGCGAACTATGTAAAATCAATACTGTGTTTCTAAAAAGTTTAAAATCTTAAATTTGTAAGTGTCGATAACTGGTGATATTATACAAAAATAATTAACAATATCAATGACCAATAATTTTTAATCCGTATAAATCGAATAAACTTGTTCCAGATTAATCTTTAAATTTTACTTTAGATCTCTACTAAACAGTTAAATATCACAAACTTTTTAGACAAGTATATAGAGGGTTTGCGAGAGTTGAAGGAATATAAACATCTGTGATTCTATCGTTTGGAAATACATAATTTACCAAAAGACTATTTATTGATGAGCTATTGTATTCTGTATTCTTAATCTAATGAAAACATTTTGACTTTTCATTTATGTACTTAATTGAAACCTAGTAATAAGTTTAATTTTCCATGCATACAACCGTGTACCTTATAGTTGATAAGGTCTTCTAATACAATAATAATCTGAATATACATAAACTTTATTATTTTCATGTTTTAAAAACTCAAGTACTATTCGGTAACTCTTTTCATATATGTTTTCAAAATTATACCCAGATTCTCTAGAATCTCGTTTAATTATTTTTAATCAATCTTAAAATTTTGTTTAGAAAACGTATAAAATACATTTTAATATACTTAGTACATACATTTTATTAATTATACTATATTTATATTTTATTTTAAATAATATTTTTACAACAAAAATATGATGTTATTTTTTATAATTTTATTATTGAAATGATTGAGACAAAACATTTTATAAGCTTTATTCTAAATTAGTAATACATTTTATAAACATATTATTGTTATCATCATGTATATATTAAAATATTATGAATTTAAAAAAATTAATCAGATATCAGATATCACATTACATTTTTCATAAGAGAAATGTAGATATTTATTTAGAGTAGAAGTTATACAGAATTCCTCCTTAATATTGTAAGTTTTTTATGCAACATTATTTTTATATTTCATTAAATATGTACCCCATCGATAAGCTCCCGCTCTCTCCAGGCCCTCTAATTGAAAACTATATAATTCGTGAATAATTTTAAAATTTTAATGCGTATTCTATATATTTAAATTGCATTATTGTATTTAAATCAATTTTTCAGATATTGTAATTTGATGTTATGAAATAATAATAAACGCTGTTTACTATATACTGTATGATTATAATATATTATGTCTTATTTAACTTACAATTATTTGTATTTTTGTTTCACAATTGAATACAAATCATTAATATATTAAATTCAATTAAATATGATGTCGAGTGAATTTGAATTTTGTGTATTCATTTTGAATCCAATGTTTGTTGTTGACCCTGTTAGTTATCCGGCACAGTGTGGGTGGATGGATGTTGTACCTATATGTGTTGGTAGACTCGAATTAATTTTATTATCATCGATTAAAACTAATATGAGGAATTTTAAAACGTGTACAAGTATAGGAACTGTAACCGAATGAGGGGTAAACTCTGATTATAAATGTTCACAGAGTACACGTGCTGAATATTATATTACACCAAAATTAAAAAATCAAACAAATCCGTTTGTTTGGTTTAAACATTTTAATATTCTATGGTTATAAAAATAAGTTTTTTTTTTTTTTTCAGTAAATTGATCTGCCTATCCTGATCCACCTGTATGGATCTATAAATCAAAAGAGGGGGGAAGTACTTAAAATATGTAGCGCCCCTAAATGTCCTATACATACTAGTGAAGATGCCAACCGCGGGCCGCGTACACCGAAAAACAACCGAGTTATGGCACTTAAATGCACTAGGAATTTCATGATTCCCTGGGAGGTGTCTATGGTTTTCTTATAACGAATTTATGGGGTATATAGATCCTAGAATTTCGGCGCAACTAGAGGGGGTGCTTTGGGTTATTCACGCCTAAAAATAATGGTGTAAAGTTGGGGAAGGGTTCACTGATGAGTTACAATAGAACCTGGAGCGTAAGCACCCCCTTATCCAAATGTCTAGTAACTCCTAGGGGTATGATAGTCCTAGTTAAATTACACCCCCGGCATATGAGTTTAGGGTGTAGATAAATATTAGCATTTTGCTACCGGGGGTATGATAATCCCAGCATAATCGCACCGTAGGTGGTTATAATGTTCCTCGGTATGAAATGCTTGTCGCCTCGCACTTTCTGGACTCTTGGTACCTTTTGGACGATACTTCAGATTTTTTACATGAAGCAATCTCCGATCGAAAACGATCTCACTGAAACACCGTTTAAATTTAATACTCATAAAAAAAAAACCTCTAATGAAATCTCCGATCAAAAACTTCATTAGAGGTTTTTTTTTGATGAGTATTAAATTTAAACGGTGTTTTAGTGATATCGTTCATTAAAAATCATTGTAGTCAACTCAATTTTTAGTCAATAAATTTGATATTAGTACCATATTTAAATCCATTTTTTATTAATAATATGGAAACCTCAGGATTGTCTCCAACTCCTGTTGATCAGTTTTATAAGAATTTTGTATATCAAGCTTGTATTGGACTAGCAGCAGTTGAAAAATTTCACATAGAGAAAAAGCTAACAAATAATTCCAGTAAAAAAAAAAAAAGATATTATTGATGATAAAGATGACACTAAAAAAACAGATGTTTCTGTAAGTCGTTATTGTACATTTTGCCACCCAGTGTATGGTCCATTTTTTCAAAGATTTCGTTAAAATTGCCTATATGTACGAGACAATTACGCAATAACGGTTTTGTTATTTTATTGCGAATGAATTGAAATTTGTAGGTTAGCTAATGCTAACGACGTAATACAATTTTCAAAATATGCCGTATTTTTAGATATTTAGCTATTTTGTGTTTTTAGTTCAAATGATAAATTTGGTGAAAATCGTATAAATAACGGCTATTTTCCGATTTGTGTATTGGACAAAACTCCATAAAAACACACAACAATTCGACACGGAATAGCACGGACGTTTTTAATTTATCTTTTAGTCACAGATTATTACCGTTTACAATTTGTATTTATATTTCGTAAAAATACCTACCACATATTTATATGACAATTGCATGTTAGACGTCGGGTGTTAAGGATATTTTTGTAAATGAACAAACGCGAGAGGCATAATGCAGAGCCTGAAATAGTGTGCAGTACGAAATCGCATTAGTGTACAATTTTTATTTGTAAGGGGTCGGAGAGGGAACTCATATGAAATTATAAAATAGCGTAGAACGAAGTTTCGTTTATTTTAGGCCCCGACATAAATGTGTTTTGTATTTTATACATTAGTAACCCGTTTGATGTACCTACATTTTAGAACTGTCAAACACAATTAAAAATGCGTACCATCACCGAACAAGAAACGCCATTTTTAAATAGATAATATACGACTAGGTAGCTAAATTTGTATTATTTCACTAAGATCTTATGTTATTATACGGTTTAAATATTATTGGGAATTGTGTACACGCCGGTCAACAGTGACTGTCACCCAGGTAAAATATTTTTTCGCCCCTATAATATAAAATAGTAATTATACACGTTGACATTTGGTCAACGCTGTAATCGTAATTTTCATTGAGTATTTGTGTTGTTTTTTATTTTTTTTTTTGAAAAAATAGTCATATTCTTACATTAAAAATGTCGCTTCAATCTTAAATTGGATAAATTTCCATTTCCATCGTACGAGTACACGGGTAGTACAAATATATATATTTGTACTTAATATTTAATACATTTTTACGAAAAAAATAAAACATAACATCTTCCTTTATACTTGACAATAAAAATTAAATTTGCAAAATATTAATAATATTAAAAAATGCACTATAACAAAAAACACAAACTAATTCAATTTTTTTTTTGCTTTTTCTTCGGCAAAAATATGAATTTCGGGTATCAATAATGTATTGCCTGCGCTCTTTTAGTATATTATTAGCTTTTTTTAGTTTGTCGCTGTGGTTGAAACAGTCAATTAAATTGGTACGAACAACTTGCTGTTAGGCGTGTTTCACGTGTACGTTTATATTGATTCAATTTTTCTACCGAATACTTAACGATTACTAGTGCCCTTATCACATACGAGGTGCGACAATAAAATAACAAGACTTTTTGAATAAAAGTTGTTTATTTTAAAAATGTTATAATTTAATGATTATCACCTTCAAAGTACATTCCCTCAGCATCAATACACTGTTGCATACGTCGCTGCCATTCTTGAAAACAGTGTTGCCAATTGCTTTCATTCAGCCCTTTTAGAAGTTCTGCCGTTTTCATTTTTACGTCATCAACTGTTTGAAAATGGGAAAAGAAATAAGAAGGAAATAAGAAGAAGTCACAAGGAGCAAGGTCTGGCGAGTACGGGGGATGTTGAAGTATAGACATTTTTTTTTTTCAGTTAAAAAACGTTGAATTGAAAATGCACTGTGAGCTGGAGCATTGTTTTGGTGAAGAACCCAGCCATTTTTCCATAGATCTGGTCGCTTCTTTCTGACACGTTCTCTTAATTTAATTAATACCTCTTTATAATAATATTGATTAATTAATTTTGTCGATTTTTTCAACGTTTTCGTTTGTTGAAGACGTGGTAGGACGTCCAGAACGATCATCGTCTTCGACGTCCTCCCTTCCACTACAAAACCGTTTGTGCCATTCAAAAACACGAGCTCTTGATAAACATTCTTCACCATAAACTTCACATAACATACGAAACGATTCCGCGACAGTTTTTTTTTAATTTAACAAGAAATTTAATGTTAACACATGTTGTTCGATTTTTATATCAAACATTTTTCGGCAGTATAGTCGAACTCGCACTAATAACAAGGCTACTAACGTATAAGAAAATGAATCGATGCCATCAGTGTTCATAGTACTTTTAGATAAATGTTTTCTAATCATATTTCAATAATCGTTTTATAGATAACGTTAATAGTTTAGGTTTTATTCAAAAAGTCTCGTAATTTTATTGTCACACCTCGTATATAAGCGTTCCAAAAAATTTTTGACTAACTGCCTCTGTTGATCCCGCGGTACCTACGCCACTGACGCCACCCGTTTTAGATACCATCGCCGCAGCCCTCGACGAAATATTATCACAAGTGGAAATTGTATTTATTCGATGCGATTAACGTAAATGGTAAGATAATAAAAACCGAAAAGACAATATTGTGATATTGGACGATATCTACGTCGTGTCTGGTGCGTAAATCCCAATCTCGAACGGCAATACTTTGAACAAACAGTTAATATTTTATTTTATTTCATTCGAAACTTCGGTGGTCGAGAGTTTGCCGTTTGTTGTGAATTTTGTTCGAGATTTTGAACGCCTAGCCAAATATTGACGGAAACAAATCGTACAATACACGATGAACTTCATTCAGAATCGTTTTTCGTTGGCAATGATTTTTCGTTGCGTACAAATACAAATGCAATTCCCTTTTATACCTCGCTCTATCAGTAAAAAACTTATTTACACTGATTTGTACGAGGAGCAACAATGTACAAAACACCCGCATGGACTGGCTTTTTTATTTTTCATTCTGTCCAACGAGTGAAAGTTTGCTTTTACTTTTCATTAACCACCTAGTAAACAATTTTTTTTTTTTTTGTTTTTTCACACAACTAAAATATTAAACTTGAATCTTGTTTTATAGATATTAAACTTATTATTAGTTTTACTATGGTGGTTATTTTTTCCTACGGGTGAAAAACTTTCCGATCAGATTTCTTATTCCAATCAAAAACTTCATAGAAACTATCTTTTAGAATTGTGGATTTAGTTGGTGCGTTGGGAAGTTATTATTTTTTTTTATTTCGCTTGTTCGTTCTACCGAGTTTGAGCCATTTATAGGCATTTTAAATTTTCAAGTTGTGTATGTATGTTTTTTTATGTGACGTAGTATATGTTCCATTTTCCGTTTGAACTACCGAACCGATTTTTACAAAATAAATACGAAAATAATCCGTAAACTCTTTGGTAAGTTTTTAGCCAGGCATAATTGTCGCGGGATTCCGTTTAAATCCAAAAAAAAAAAAAAACACATTCTTTTGAGTCTATAATATACCTATTACTAGCTAAATACGGTGCATAAATGTTTTGGCGCACTGTTTAGGTGTTGTAATAATATGTTGGCGCGGTGGCATTGACAAGATGAATTACCAGCTGAACGGTCTCGTGTGCTAATCCCGAACACATTCATTAATTTTACAAAACTTTTTACACAACAATATACTTTGCGTATACGATATATAGATACTATTTAAAATAAAACTGTTTAAGTTTTAATGTGCTTTCTTGGAGAATTAGCGGTCGGTTGAGAGGCTGCACACCTACCGAACGAAGACCGCCAACGTATTTACCCGCTCCTCTAATAAATAAACACGGCTTTCGGAAATTCTCTAGACGTACTAGCTTGTTTAAGGGATCAATAACACAAAAACTATACGTGTAGTTTAAATATAAAAAAAAAATAAATAAATAAATCTACTCTAAATCATTTCATCACTTTTAGTATAAATAATAGACATTTAATTTTGCAGCAAGTCGTGTGCCTTCCGAAATCACACGGATCTGTTCAACTATAATTATTATCAACTAGAATTACCGGAGGGTACCCGATTACTATGGAAATAAATATTTATTTCATCAACACTAAAAATCATAAACAGATTCTGAGTTTTTTTTTTTTAATTTTAGAGCGGAGCTCTTGTGGTTTTACAATAAAGTATAGGTTTATTTTATTTCAATTTTTCTAAAAACACTTTTCCTACCGGAAGACTTCGTCCGATCTGTTATACATTGCTATACTGTTTCGGTAGCACGTTTTGTATAGTTGGTACTTTATAGAGGTCATTTTTCGATATAACTATTAGTTTTTTAACGCGGCAGAATAAGCTACCATAAAATTACGAAAACGAATTTGTCAAACTCGAGTTTTATTATTTCTATTTTATTTATATTGATTACTGGATTACCATGGCAACAATGATGAAACATGACTAATACTACTTCGCTCGGAATCGTTTTTTGTTTGCAATTTATCGTTACATACAGATATAAACTAAATTCCTATCTATATACTTCCTTCCCAACATCCCACGAAATATGTATACAAATTTTATCTAAATAATAATGTGTTTGTTCCCCGGAAATATGGAATATTGAGAAAATTCAAAAGGCGATTATTGTAATAAAGTGGATAATATATCGAATATTCAACGTGCATTAATTAATAATAGCAATATATGAAACAATTTTTAAAATGTAATGTACGTACGTAATACTATTTTATCGATAGAGGATAGTTTATACATATTGTTTACAATTTGGATTTTTAAAGACCCGGTAAGTATCGGTAACCAAAAGGGCACGTATCTCGTAAATTGTATTGTTTGTAATACTTTACGGTGTTGTGAGTTGCAATTGTATACCCCGGGAATTATTCGAAAAATTTGAAACGTTGCAGTGAATACAGGTCCCTGGCCAGGATCATATTATTCGATAGCTCGACGTGTCGTCGTTTCCGACAACCTTCCCACAGTATTATCAAAACTTGCTCGACTATATAAAAACATTTAGATTCCGGGCAATAGGGAGAAATCTACAGTAATAATAATTTATTGGTTCCACAACGGCGTGTGTTATTCTTCTGTTAAAACTGAACTTTAAACTTTGGGGCCGGGGGAAAAAAAAAAGTTTCATCCAGTAACTTTATATGGACACACAGGTTATTAAACACACGCGGTACCCCTACGTTATACTTTTGAAGGGTCATTTTTCAAATTCCCCTTTTTCGACGCCTACAACTAGAAAATTTATTATATTTTATTTTAAATAAATAGTCGCCCGCGATGGTGTACAAAGTGTACGTAACAAATAAAAAAAAAAAACAGCGTTTTAAACCAGCGTTTGAGTTTTTCTCAGTTACGTATGGTACCTAATCTCAGGAAATCGTATTTCGTTTTATTACTAGGTACATACCAACAGTACCAAATTACATATCTTTGGTGCGCCGTCAAAAAGGAACTTTAAGGTCATGTTTTTTTTAAATTTTTATATCGTGTATTTACTCATTTAGATTTGAAAATAAAACAATTACGATAGAAACAAGTTAAGTCACATATAAGATAGTTACGGTGAAATTTGACTGATATTAAAGATATAATGTTCCAAAATGTATTAGTTTTAAGATCTTAACAAGTCATGTCGTATTATATCATTTATGTTTAAAAATAAAATAAAATTTTAAGATAATTTTGGGTTAAGTCAACATTCCAAAAGCGTCTAAAATTAATGCCATAGAGAATACTTTTACAGAGTTAATTATCTTTAATAAAATTACAATTTCTATTTGAGAACAAACTTTACAATTAATATTATTTATATTATTTTTATTTATATCGAGAAAATCAATAACTCAAGTCCATATATTTATTTTTTAAACTCGATCATAAAGAGTTAAGTTGTGGTCAAAAAGATAAAAGTCAACTTTCTAAAAAGCGAATTAGAATTAAGTATCTACACACACACACACACAAAAACCATAATAAGTTAATTTATTTTCAATATTTTAAAAACACAACTTAAAATTAAAAGTATATATTATTAGTTCGAAATGAGTGTAATAAAGTTTATGTAATAAAAACCTGATTTAGAAAAAACGTTTAAACGTTCAATAACTCCTACGGTAAAGTTATAATTTTTGACTCAACGCACCTTTTGACCGCGCACCACCAAAGATATATATTTCATTACAAGTTCGAAACTCGAGAGGAAAACTTTCATCGACCGGAATCAATTGTCCGTTTCGCTAGAAACGTCGTCGTTCCAACACTTTTTGTCTAACTTCTGTTATTATATTGTTATTATTGTATCCAGCATTATATCTGTACACACGTAACACGTGCCCGAACTTCAGTACACGAGTGCCCGGTACAGTACTATGTTTCACCGTTTCGGAATAGCCCGTTCGATCGTGTATACAATTTTTGAAAACCTAAATTGCTTTTAGACGTATAATACATAAATAGTTCAATAAATAGTTAAAGGTAATTTATATTATATCTACGTTGTTAAACGCGTATTGCCACGCATTTAATTTGTCTTTATTACAATTCGATTGGACCTCATCACACCCGGGCCAGAGTGTCCGCCACTGAATATTATAATACATTTCCAGTATAAACTTTGAAATATAATTGAGTAGGGCTGGATTAGAATATTTAACACTGCGATATGCTAATTCGGTATGGTTACGGGTTGTAATTGGGAGTTTTCCCAATTCTACTTTTTCCAAATATAATACATTTTCCCAAGGCTAGTGTTTTGCGAACGCGTTCTTAATAACAAAAAAAAAAAAAAAATAATAATAATAATGAACGTTCCAAACACTGCGAACATGATATTCAATAAATTAAAAATGAATACCTCATACTCTGAACTAACATAATGGTATTTAATATACTAATATACTCGCTAAACATAGCATAATTTATTAGGCAGTACTTAACTGCTTATTGTTTTCGCTCGGTTAGACTGTGCACGCTCTAGCGTGTAAACGAGAGCGAATTTTTTAGCTCTGGCCGATTTTTTAAAACTGTTTTGTAAATATATATTATAAATTATAATTGATTATTATTATGAATATTTAAGGGAAATGAGGTCGTGAGAGGATATCCCAAGGGATATCTACCCTTTTATTTCTCCCCTTCCGTTTGGCCACCTCTGGCTGTAACATCATTTTTGTCGTATTCGCTTAACTTTATATTATTTATTTATTCAATAATTTGTTGTTAATATTACACATTTACTAGTACTAGTTTTACTATTATAATTGTTCGTATAACTTTATATTAAATATCTAACAGTAGTTTGACGTGTAATGCATTTATTGTGGCAATGTATTTTACATGAATAATTTAACATATTTACAGTGAAAGTTGTCTGTGACACTGTACGATACACACCGTGTAAAATGGAAACCCGTAAGCTTAATGTATAAATAGGTTTTTCAGTGTTTGTTACAATATAATTGTAGAAATCATTGTAATAAATGCTTGAGTTACCCGGTACTCGATTTGGGTAATATTAAGTCAATCTAAGGATTTAAAAACTGAGGCCAAAGTTATTTAACATAGGCGCATGTGGAGGGGCTTATAATTTTAAAATTGCAAAACTCTTTACATTTTGGCAATTGATTTATGATAGTGACAATCAACAACGCACTGATGCGGTTTTATTGACAACAATTTAAATACACATTTGGGACAAATTATTTCGGGCATTTAGTTTGTGCCACCCCAGTAAAAAAAAAAAAATAGCTAGGGTAAGCAAACTAAAAAAAATAGTAGAGGAGCTCATTCCCCCATGCGAACCCCCCGACAATTCGAGCACCGAAGCAAAACCTATGCAAAACGAAGATTAATGATTCAAAAGAAAGTATGCGTAATGATGATCCGATGTAGGATCTAATGATTTACTAAACAGTTAAAAATACAATAAGCAAATATAATACAGCAACAATATGTGTTCAATAATGACGAAACCTGTTTATTTTTTATCCTTTCGAAAGTTAAATAAAAATTACAATGCGAAGAGGACAATGGGTACGAAAAATTAACAGTTAACTGTATTTTTGTGTATACCTATTCATAAATCATACATACAGCATAGATTTTACTTAATCATTTTTACAAAAAAAAAAAAAATAATAATAAGTATACTAGGGTATACTAGGGGAAAAATGTATTTGCGTCAATTGTTTACAGCGGATTCCGTCGTAGGCACATTTAACTGTATTATTTTTCGAGTAAAAAATCTACGATCAACACAAAATTAAAATCGTTCAGCAAATTCACATTTTCACAAATGCATAAAAAAATGCATACCAAACCGCAAGTACCATACACCATGCCCAGCCGGATCAGACACACAGCAAATTTAACGTTTCTATATATAGAATAAAATATTTGGTTTAGATTTAATCATTTTTTTTTTTTTTTTTTTTACTAACATAATGCATTCATATTAATTGTACTGTCAAGTAACATTTACGAAGTAGGTATACAATTTAAATAAATGTATGTAAGTTGTTTGGTTTATTTATATATACCATCTAGAGAAATAATTAATTAAAATGCGTTCCATACGAATAATAATATATGCTTGAATATTTAAGCAAAAATAATCAATAATACTATAATATTGAGCTTAGATATTACAAACTTTGAAACATTGTTTGTAACTGTAATATGAGAAAACTATAATAATAATAATAATATTGTTGCTCTTCTATACTTGAAAACTTATTAAACGTATCTTTGAAAATCGAACAATCTAACTAAACGCCAACTTCTGGAAATTTGTCGTCCGATTACACTACAGATTGTAAACAAACAATAAATGCAACATTGTAACCGTTAATTTTTGACTTGTTTCTTTGCTGTTATTCGGTTGATAATAATCATATAATGGAAATTCGAATTCTTCTTTCTCATAGTAATAAGCTTTAAAAATGTATTTTATTCTTTCTGGGTGATATTTCGAAAATTTAATTGATACAATATTGTAATAATAATAGTAATAATATAGTTTGCAGAATCTAAAAGTCACTCCGTGACAGAAAATACGCACAAAACAGTTATCGTGATACGACGAAGAAACGTTATATAATAAAAAAAATTATAGTATTTTTATATGATTTTCAACTCGAGATTTCGATAATTATTAGTGACTCGCGAATTTCTGCATTTATATAAAGCCGTTTTATAGAAATGGATACCAACAACGGAAACCGGTCGGAATTCCGGTTCACAGCGCCAAAGAAATCGGTTTCGAACCGGCCAGGCAGTATTATGCCGTCTTGGACCGGATGCCTTTTTTTTTTTTTTTGGTGGTATCGCGACCTACGAGGGGAACTCTACCCGTCAAGGCAATCCTTCCCCCATAGGCGCATCGTAAGTTCCGTAAAACTTCAATTATTATATATTAAATAAATCCCATTTACCCCTGCGGGCGGGACGGGCTCACAATGATTGTACAATAGCGCTTTGGGCAGAATTAGGGTCTCGGCCCTAATGCTGCCCTTACAATGTAATAATAATAGCTAGGCTAGCACCGGTCTAGGGTTCTGGGCGGCCCTCTGGCGTTGGCGCTCCTCTTCCTCCCTCGTCGACAGGCTCTCCTGGATGAAGTTGCTTGTTTTCTCCCAAGCGGTCCTGTCTTCCAACATTCTCCGCACTGCCGTTTCCGGGGTGGAGGCTCTGCCCATTGCCGTCTCCAGCTCCCTTCGGTGCCTCCACCATCGGTCGCAGTGGAAAAAGGCGTGGTCCGCGTCGTCCACGGGGGCCTGGCAGTCGTGGCACCCCGGAGTGCCCAGCCTCCCAATCCTATGCAGGTAGTGGCCGAAGCAGCCGTGGCCCGATAGGAATTGGGCGAGGTGGTAGTTGGTGTTGCCAAACTTCCTGGACACCCGAGGCGCCACCTTCGGGATCAGTCTTCGGGTCCAGGCGCCGGTCTCGGCCCGGTCCCACTTCTCCTGCCACTTCCGCAGCGTTTCCGCCCTTGTCTCCTGCGCCGTCGGGAGCTGCTGTCCGTCCCTCTTCACGGTGTACGCGGCTGGGCGCTCCGCCGCCTGGAGGTGCGCCGGCACTACGCTCACCACCAGCAGAACCGCCTGTGTGCCGATGGTCAAGCATGGTGATTCTACACCGGACCATATACGAGGACGACACGGTCGACGTCGCCACCACTAAGAGGGAAGTCCAGCGGATGTTGTTGCGCCCCGCGGCAGGGGATCGAGACCGCATCGCCGTGGACAAGGTGACATGAATCCCGTGCGACGATTCGGCGGACAGGTGGACAGATGGTGCTGATCTCTGGAGAACGGTACTCGCAGACGTTCGTCGTCGAGTATCAAAACTCGGGAAAACAGAATTACGCCATTGTGTCGTCGGTCACCATGTTCTTTCCGGCCGAACCGGCTGCTGTGGACTCGGCTCCGGCCGCGGACTCGACTCCGGCCGAAACTGTAGAATGTCGCGTTTTTCGTTTTCGTAAATATTTAATTTGTACCAACCGTTGTACAGTAACCTCCGTTTTAGTTATATTTCACGGCCAGTGTTGGGATTATCTAAAAAAAAAAAAAGAAGAAATCATATATAAGACGTTCTAGATATAACGACCAACTCTCATTTATCATTTATTTAGATAAAACAAAATCATCTTTGTCTTCTTAATGAATCTACGTGTAGATAATATACCTATGTATTTGTTGTTTTAATCACTGTCTAATTTTCGCAATCCACAAAATTGATCATAATATATAATTTATGTACTAAAAGAATAGAAAAAATAAATTATATCTATGTAATATCTATCCATATCCGTACTATTTTGAATATTTTAAAAATACATATTAAGAACAAATCTCAATCTCCGCTCATCATACTTAAAAACAATCAACCCGAAAAACTTAAAAAAAAAAAATATAACTATTTATGTGGATTACTGGTGTAACATGCGTTATGTGCGTAGTGTAATATTAACGATTTTTTTTTTTTTTTCAGATACTGGTCAATTGCTACAAAAACGTTTTTTTATTTTTTTTGTTTGTTTTATCTGTTCGGTATTAATTCTCATACCCGTGGTTGTCCTCCCGGCCGGCCGATGGCTCGGCGAGCGAATACGGCGCGGACCCTCGTCACTCGCACCGTACGAGCGGTGCAAAGGGCCGCGTTCAGATCGCAAACCGACCGTCCGGGTCGGGAAACAGCCACGGCCGATTATAACCGAAACATAAATTATAATAATCGATAGTTTTTTTCATACAAATTTTTCACTATATTATAATATAAATAATAATCATATGCAAATGAATCGTAAAATATTACAAACGCACTTTGAATTGTTATCGTGCATTATAATATATTATTATTAGCTGAACCGTTAATGTTTTTTTTTTTTTATATTGCTAGATCATTATGTATTATATTGTCCTGCCCATTTCGCTATTTAAAAATAATAATTTAACTTTTAACTTTTTTTTTTTCGTTCGATCTTGGTTAAAAAAAAAAAAAACTCCATTGCTTAAAATATGTACATTAACAATGCATATTTACACCAAATACCCAAGTCGTACCTAAATAATGTTAAACTCTGTGTTTTTACGTTGAATTAATTTCTATTAAGATTTTTTTTTTCCTTTGTCCATATATATAGTATAATATAATACATATACAAGTACGCTTAAGCATAGTGTAACTATTTGATTTAATTTGTAACTATTTATACCACGCGTCCCTTCGCTTTAATACTACTGCATTACCAGCATCACCAATTTAACGAGCTCCTTTCCGAATGGTTTTTTTTTTTTGATTTCATGTTGCTTTCGGTTAATAAAATTAACTACCCTGTATCCTATAATACCTTTTCAACTCTTCACCTAACCAGTGGCCTCCCCGCAGTGCCGGGTACGTATCTTTTTTTCTTTTTTTTTTATCATCACGAGAATAATATGTTTATATGCTTATATCGGCACGCTAAAATAATACAGTAAGCATGATCTTCTCGGTTGATCGATCAGCTATACAAAATGTGTTAATCATAATAATCTACAACGTACACGTGTACCACGAGTTCGTGATATTTTTTAATAGATTAATATGCCCGTACATTAATTTGCCCGTTAACCAACTAATTACAATACGAATAATTACGTAAAATTTATTAGTTTATTACTTAGGTACAACATACTGTCTCAAATGGTTTCTGTTGAAAGGAATTTAATCACATCGCGTCAAACGAGTCACTGTGCAAACAGAATATATAGGTAATAATAAAATAAAAAGCGTTTTTTTTTTTTTTTTTTTTTTCATGGGTTTGGCCGCGAACAAAACAGTCAAGAAAAATCTATACGATATAGAACAAAGTATAAATATATATATATATATATATGTATATAATATGTAGTGCCCATAGTTAAAATAACAACGAGTAAGGTATTGATTTTGAGAGACGTAATAATGTATTGAACGTAAAGAAATTATTTTTCACGATTATTTTTAACTGAACTACAATATAAATAAAACAAAATAAAAAAGTAAAATAGTACACACCCAAAACGCATCTGAATAAAACAAATACATTTCTCATTATGTTCATCATCTAAAACCGTTGTTCCGTTTTTATGACGGTTTTTTTTTCCGGTTTTCTTCAATTTTCAAATAAAAGTACAAAAAAATTAACTCCCCCAATGTATCGACTAGAGGAAATTTTCTAACCGTCCCGGATTCTCCGTTTGTTTGATAATAAATGTTTCTAACACATTTGAATACAATAATTTACTATAGGCGTTTATTAAATTTGTTGATTTGTTTATATAAATCCACATATTACGTATGAGTACATAGAAACATTAAAATTGTTCAAATTATTTTTATCGAAGATATTTCATTTCATTATCGTTAACTTTGTACGTATCCTCTCTCAAAAAAAAAAAAAAAAAAAAAACATTTTGTAACAAATTGATTCCCAACCGAAACGACTGCCATGAGTACATATATTCTTGTGTTTCGTTAAAAACATTAATTTAAAGACGTTTTCGACGAGGGCAGACGATATACTAGATATCGCAAGGTTGAACTCAATCCAATACGGTAATGATATTGTTCACCGACCGTTTAGAGGAATGAGACATTGTCTACAAAAGGATAATAGTTCCTTCTACCCTATTTAAAGATTTGTGGGGGAGGGCCTAGGGCGTAATAATTTTAATCGGTCTCCCTCAATCTGAAAACGAACTAATAATTTATTAAAAAAAAAAAAAAACACTCGATATAAGCATTACGTTTTTATTATAATCAACTGTAGTATAAATAGTATAACAAAATAATAATACATAAAAAAATTTCGATCGGAAAATGCCTGTAAAACACCATCGTAATTCAATTTCTCGGTTAAATCCGACTGGGTTGTTAAAATTGCCACCGCCGAATGTTTTAAAACGTTTATGATATTCTCTCGTGAAAGACCTCTCTGCTTAACAGATTAATATGGGACATCTGAATATCCTTAGGGCAGTTTCAACATCATATGAATGTTAATGTTCACATTCGTTATCTACGTATAATTGCGGAATACATGTTGACTATTTGTACCGGGGAATACATCACTAGGCAATGTCAATAGAAAACCACTAACGTTAAAACATTACCTTGCATTTTGTAACAGGCCGTTGTTGTGTTTAACCAATAATTTCTATAACAACGTGTTGTCGTTATTTTTACGTACTTGTAAAAATTAAAAACTTACCATCAAAATTAAAAAAAAAATGCCACCCCTAAAATATTACCACCGAGGTCCACGGCCCTCTGCCTCCATTTACCCCTTTAATACGTTTCTGCGTATACCGATCCGTTTAGAGATACACTTTGTCACTGAATAAATATAAAATATTTAAACATACTATAAAGTATGCGTGTATGTATATGAAATGGAGTGGAAAAGGCGGAACGTGGCAGGAAAAAAAAAAAGATTTCTTGGCGGTTATACTTGCTATCCGTCTGCCCCAAAACCGACGGGAGGTGGTGGCAAAAGGAAACCCCGAGGGCTGGCAGATTTTTTTTCTTGTTTACGGCAACTGGCAAAACTCCAAAAACTCTTAACGTCCCGATTCAATTCGATGTTTTTAAAAACGTTTTCGACTTTCCCTATACACTTTCTCGCTCGACCCATTATTTTTTCTCCTTTCAATTGGTCACGGTAAATTGTACTTGGCGAAATTGTCTATATTTATTAGGTAGACATTGGGACTTTTGTATATTAGGTACCGGAAACTTTTTTCACTCGGTATCATCAACACATATTGTATGAAAATCATAAACTGCCAACGACACTTTACCGGTACAACAAATTTACCCGGTACAATTCCGTACTTTTGTGTTATTATAGTTATTTGTATTATATCCCTGGACTTCAAAGCTTTTTAATGGAAAGTAAAATATTACAATAAAACGCTTGCAGTGCGTGATATTATTTTGTAATCTAAATAATAATATATATATATACCTACGCAAGTGTATTGTGGAGTATATCTACAAATAAATATCTTTCTCGTAGAATTCGATTTAAAATGTAATTATCGTTCTTGAATAAAAACGTATCCCAGTTTAAAATCATTTTATAGTTACAAATACAAAGTTGCGTTATCTATAGTAAAATTTATTTTGCATTAGTGAAATATTGAACAATATAGATACTAATTCGAAAAATATTTATTTAAACACCGCTTAGGGAGTTATGCAAATAAACTTGTCGAAATTATCAGGTGCGTTCCGAGACGACGGAGTAAGTGTAAATATTATTTGAAAAACAGTGATGTATTATTAATATACAGTTACAACAAATGCACGAGAAATAAAAACTCATTTATTAAATATATCTTGGCAATTGTCTACTTTATTCATAACTAGATTCCAATAAAATATGGTAACAAATACCATAAAACATTTGTATAGAAATGAATCTTGACAATGATCTGAATACTCGGGGTAAAGGTATCAATAATTGTTACTTGTTTAAAAATTATAATTTGGGACAAATGCATTGCAATTGTATGGGGATTGTTATGCGATAAATAAACGAATGGTAATCAATGGTTCAGAAGTAACACAAAATAAATTCACGTTTTAAATATTAATTTATTAATACAATTCAAATCAATTTCCTCGTATCGTGGACCTAGTGTTAAATTATTTTAACTCAATTTTTCCAAAATCCTTTGGAAGAACAATATTTAAAAGTATAAACGGATTTTCAAAATCATCGCGACGACAAATTATTATTTATTATTTTTCATAAATATAAACGCATACTATAATATTATAAACTATCTGATGATACCAATTGTTTCAGCGAGATTGTTTTTGGTAATTTAAATTTGATTACAATACAAATCTTTTTTTAAAATCAGAAGTTTAAATTTGCATATCCTAATGGCTATTCGTTTGTATTCGTAATGAAACCACGTAAAAATCTCATACTTTTTCGTTCATGTTTTGAATAAGTAAGAAACCGTTTCACGACCAAGAAAAAGTGCCCAAATTTAGCTATACGAACACTTCAAAATAATTCTTATCTTTTGTGAAGTCGGAGATTAACTTTTATAAATAAATACTGAGTTTTGTAGTTAACGTATTCAACATTAATGGGCATTTTTTTTTTTCTATAGCATTTCGCAAACGAGCGGGACCATTTTTCTTAAAGAAAAAAAAAGGTGCCTGCTTTTCATTTTCGTTCAAACATTTTTTTATTTGCACTACCATCATGTCCATTTTCCTCTAAATTGTAAAAACCGGCATTGCTTTAACTGGCGTGTACTTAAATTTAAGCAATCGATTTATAGCATCTGTATCAACGATAAATGTTTTTTTTTTTTTTTATTATTATTAAATTTATATCAAAAAATATTATAACTTCTAAGAACAATGTTACAACGTTACAATATTTGAAATGATGATTTGATCGCAGTGCAAATATAATTAATTAATCGATGAAATATAGTTAATATTAATTACGTCATTTTTATTTTTAAGTTTTTTTTGATAGATAATATCAATCTAATTTTGCATACTTTTTAACTTATCAGTATTTTATCTCGGTTTAAACTGAACAATGTTCGGACAAATAAACACGGGCAGAATATGAAATGCATTGGTTTACAGTTTATTAAAGTCTATTTATTTACGTTGGTAAATAGGGAAAACGATAACTCATTTTCGGGGGAAAATGATTGCGGCCATTCAAACGTACTAGGTCCCTATATTGAATGAAATCAAGGACTCGGAATTTAGCGGCCCGCGGCGATTGTCCCTTTTGGTCACTTCTCCCTCTGAATACGACTCTGACCGCGTAAGGAGAGAAATACGTGAAGGCAAGATATGCGCAAGAGAAAAAGGGCTATGATAGAATTACCGAATATATTATAATCGAAAAATATTTTTGGAATGTTTTATTATCATGCAATAACTATGATATTGCATACTTGCATATCGTAACAATCGTCTACTAATAGTCTTTAATCGTATTATTTTTTTTAAAAAAAAAAACATATGAATATCGTAGGACATTGATACGATTTTGTTTATCACGTCTTTTGATTTTCGAATGTATGTCCGTTCCTCTCGCACATATATTTACTTGAACAAAATGCATTGGCATAGATACGATATGCGTGATCCATTTCTTAATATGTCTGTGGTTCGAACATAATATCACAAAACCATAAAGTGCCATATTTTCATCTGACGATCAACGTTAAATAAAATAAAAACGAGTGTTTTAGTAATACAAATTTAGAAAACCGCATTTTTAAACATACGTAATTTTAGTTGTACATTACAGAGCTTCCTGCCAGCGGTTCATTTAATTGTTTCATAGTTAAATACCTATACGGATTAAAACTAAAAAATAACTCATTCATGCCAAATGTGTACAATTATTATTTTCTATCATTTGTATAGGTAAATTGAATTATTGAAATCAACATGTTCAGTCGTATAGAATAATAATTTAAAAAAAAAAAATATATATATATATTCAACTGACTCGATGTACGAGTATAAATCAATGTCTGGGCATTTCGTAACTAAAATGTCGAATGTCCGCCGGTAATAAATAAAGCAGATCAATATAATATTATTATAGTTAAATATGAAAAGTTAATAGGTAACGGAATAATTATAATTTCAGTCTTGTGACTATTTAGCTAGTTAATAAAAAAAAACAAAAAAAAAAAAAAACCGTTTAAAAATGATTATTAAATTAATATTGTAGAGGCGGGAGGAACATTGTAAATTAAGCTCGAATAATATGCACATCATTTGTTCGATATGATATTATGGTTTCTACTAAGATCAACACAATTAAATTATCTTAATGGTAATCTAGCTTATTATAATCGGTGCCATTATGCAACACAAATAATAAAAACTAATCAAACAAACAGTTTCAACAGAAATGTTGTGAAACGCAATTATACACAAAGCAGATAACTTATACGACTATCATTATATCAATACACGTAACAATATCTACGTTTAAAATATACGGAATTTATCAATGAATACTTATTTAAATTCAATCATATCCACACACGTTTATTGAATTTTCGATTAGATATAATTATTCACGCATTTAATTGGGTCCCCTACTATTATTCATAAAAAAAAAAAAAATACGAATTATCAATATGATTTGTCGGTTTCAATTTTAGAACGACTTTCTCGTATTTCGATAACGAATTCCGTATTTTCTTATTCCCGACAAATTATAATTATTTGTTTCGAAACACCTGTTCTCGGAAATTGGCCAATAACATTATTTTCCTATGTATATTACGATTGCATGTAAAAATTTTTCTTTTTTTTTTTTTTTACAAAATAATAATAAATTATGAAATTATATATATTTTAATTCACGATAATACGCATTTATTCCAACAATCAAATGTCGGACTATTGGTGTTGGTATTGGGTGTTGTCTGGAAATTCACTCTGACTGGTTAACTCGAATTACCAATGTAAATATTATACGTTTTACAGTATAAGCGGTCTGGTAACGGGTAAAGAAATCGTTGAAATATTTTCACGAATTTAACGTAAATGATTGAAAACCGACAAAAAAAAAAAAAAAAAAAATATGGAAAACGCATTATTTATATACGTGGGTGGGTACCCACTGATATGAGTTCAGATAAACGTGTTGAGAATACAATTGATCGCAATCGGTTGGGCGGGTGTGCCTGACAAATCTGTGAACAGACACCGAATCTATAACCACCCACGCTCCGAACATCTCCGAACATCTCGAATCGTGATTTTTAAATTTCGATTTAGGTGTTCAAATGTTTTTCGTCTTAGACCGCATACCGTTTGTAGTTATTTTCAAATTGATTCCTGGTTTCCCGCGGTCACGGCGACTAATAACCATAAACTTAACACGTTTATTATTCGAGTCCCTGTTACTTCGGGCTGTAACTGGGGGGGGAGGGTTTTCGGGCCGACGTCCGAATTGTACAAATGAATTCACCGGCCGCGTAGTAATATCGTATCGAGTACTTGCGCGAGTACCATACGACCGGGGGACGTTGTCGTGTTACCACTATTTTCGGTAACAGAAATTATAAAATAATTATTATTATCGGTTTGAATACACCGGCAATAGGGTGAATTTCGAATTTCCAATGGCTACGCTGTTATAACGGCGTGTTTCCTAAATGGTTTTGTTTGTATGTAGCGTATTCAGATAATTGATTTATTGTTAAATTAACCTACTGCGTTCGGTTAATTCGACTTTGAGTATGACTGTATTAAAAGTGTTATCGTAATAAATATTATAAATGAACGTTATGTTATTTCATTTCGTGATAAATCAAATCGGTCTTTTAGAATGTTAAAAATAATATATATATATATATTTATTTTTTTTCTCTAAAACACGTTATGTTTTATTTAAAATTACCATTAGCATGATTAATTGTAATTGAACATTTAAAATTACGCAACTATCGCAGACAAAAAAAAAATAAAATGTGTCCGATTATTATAGTATGACTTTTAATATTTTGTCTATATGAAAAAAAAAAAAAAAAATAAAAAATAATATTATCGTTAAAAATTATATAATTTTATCAATGCAAATAGTCGGGTGTATTACCAATGATATCGCCGACAATCATACACCACTCCGTGATTTTAAACTTTTCAATTATCGTTTTGAATCGATATAATGTATTACTATAAATATATATGGAAATCACTATTATGTGTTTATAGAATTATTTAATTGACTATCATAACGGTTTCGGATGTATGGTCGTTATTGATCACCGGATACCTCCTACTTAATACTTACTACTTATCTAGCACAGTGATTCGTGATTTTACGCGAGATCTAAAACAAGAGAGTCGCGCGTTGTCGGTTTTTTTTAAATTTTTTATTTTGTTTTATTATTATTTGTTCAAGTATCTTTGGTAAACGAGTTATATTATACATCTTTGCTATTACGTTGGTCTGATAAATAATGTGAAACTTTGGTATCCATTTATTTATAAATAAGTTTCGTTTTGGTAATAAAACGTTGATAGTGTTCCCGATGTATCGTGTTCACTTCCAAGGTAGAATTTAAATGTTTCGCAAAGTAAATTACTTTTATCGATTTCTCTACGACAATTTGATATATCATGCGCTCGACGTGACTATATATTCTAAATAGATCAAGTCAGTATTTGGGAGAAGTGGTGTGACTTTATATAGTCATCTACGTGTTACGCGATTTTAAATCCGTCGACCATGTAATTGTTAAAAAAAAAAAAAGGAAAGGAGAGAAATTTCCGTTTTTGAGTAGATTTCAACAGTTATAGTTTTTAGACCGGCGATAATGCACATTCAGCGCTTAATGCGCACTGTAAAACAACAAAGTTCTGTTTGAAAAATACTCGCAAAAAAATAAAATACTAAGAAGAAGGAAGTTGTATTTTAAGTTTACATAGTAAATTATGAGATGAGTAGCCAGAAGCCAAGAGATTTGCGAGGTGAAGTTTAATTAATGAAAAACAATATTTCCCTCAGCCGGAAAACATCAAGACTTATATAATAATATATTCGGAACAGAGAACACAATAAATTGCGAGTCTGCTTATTTTGAGGTTTAAATAAATATATACGTGTATATTATACGTTAGGGAAATGTATATCATTTGGGCATATTGCAATGCCCGGGCAATATATTGAATGTCTACGGTATATCGGCCAATGCGAATTTTACTGCTTATTGTTATGTTGTTGTTTTTGAACAAAATTATAATTTATTTATTTACTACATACGTTTATTACTTTTTTTTTTTTTTTAATGTTGTTAATGCTATTATTTCGGATACGTAGTTTTGACAATTCGTTTGCTTCTACTTATTGTAATATATTTACCGGGGACATTACAAATGTATTTCTTCTGTTTCCACAGTCAATAATATGTACGTAATATGAGTAGAGCCTATTGAAGGCCGCATTAAAAATGTATACATCCGAAATCAATTCGTAATTTGTACGGAAATATTCGTGAAAATTGATGATATTTCAAACGAAAATTCCCCTCGGAGAGACGGCCCGGTAAATATTCTTAATTCTGGGATTAGCACTACACGAACGGTATACAAAAATGCGAAAACACGTTATCTAGTGCAAGTGCATAACAGACGAATGTACGTCAAAATACCGGGTAAGTAGTGCGTGACACAGTAGACAATATTAAAAAATATATTAAACAAATTGTGTTTAAATAAATAATAATAATAAAAAAAAAAAAAAAAAAATATACAACTTATGTAAATTTTACAACAGTATTTATGTAATGTCTAACGAAACCAATATTAATATCTAAATAATCGTATCTCATTAATAAATACATAGGTTATAATTTTGTACAAAATTAATAATTTTACATAGTACCTACTATGAATCCTACTACAATTGCCGTTTGTATATATATATATATACATATTTAATTACAAAATTAATTCGTCAAATATGCACAAATGTGTTATTATTTATTACTTACTATTTGAAAGAGAATAATTTAACTACGATTATATACATTGTGTTAATAGTGTAATTTGAAATCCATTATGATAAAATGTTTTGATTGCCAAATATATGCATGCTAAATTAACTTAATTATAAAATACCTATTCGTTTTATTATAATATAATATCATAATACCGACCTAAAATAATGTTCGATAAAACAATAATTTATCTACCAATAACGTTTGGATGTAATAAATCACTTGCGTTAACTTCAATTAATAATTCTTATTAAACTTAATTTGTCTGTCGGCACTTTTATGCAGGTAGAAATAAAAATCAAAAATCCATCTACCGTTTTATTTCCCAATCAGTTACGGTTGGTACAACCGTAACCGTTTAATTAAAACTTTTAATACCAACGCATAATACGATAAAGATATTAGTATAAGAAAAATAGTAGGTAAGATACAGTGCGATAAAAAAGTGATAGGTTTTATTCAAATTGTTTAACGAGTCAATTGGCATGGGCGTAACTAGGATTTAAATAACTACGGGGGCTACAGTCCTAGAAAACTAAAGTTAAAAAATAGCCGTGGGGGCAAAGTTCCCCAATCCCCACGTCATAATTTTTGCTATACCTTACTAGATACAGGGCGTTTTGTAAAAAAAAAAAAAAAAACTCAATAATATAATTTAAAATTTAAAATAAGTTTAATATATATTTTATAACTGTATACGCATATGTGTATACAAACGCATTATATAGTATGCAAATATTAATTATTTTACACGATGAACCCATGAGGTTTTCATTTGCAAGTATTTGGACTTTAAATTTTAATCAGGGAGGAAAAACTTATAGAGGGGGAGGGCTTATAACGTATATCAGGAAGTGAGGCATAGTCCCAGTACATGACAATATATTATTGACATTCATTATCTGTTACCAAGTACTTGTATATTTGTCGACTTATAAAAATGTATTTTTCTCGAATTCTTTATCATAAACCCCTCTCCCTATTTTAATGGCAAAAAACAATAATACTCATATTCAGATATAAGTGAGCTAATGACACTCCCATAAAAATTAATGGGAACCATCACTGCATATGCGTTAGGTGATAAAATAAATTAGCTTACAAAAATCATTTATAATTGTAAACGTTTTTTTTTTTTCCATTACAGATATATTCAAAATTTTCTCAGGCTTTATATTTAATTAGTTTAAGCTCATTCAATGCTTAGATTTGCATGGAAAGAAAGTTGATCTTGTTTTATTGTCGACCACCGTAAATAAGTATTGATACTTTTCACATTGTCGAAAATGATCTCTCGGAGGAAACTTAGGAGATTGGTATACTCAGAACCAAATTGAGAAGTTTTTACAGATTCGGACAAGTTGACATTTTATATTCAGATTAAAAATCAGATACTGCCAGACAGGAGATGTACATTTTTAATATCGTGACAATATTTTTAAAATTAATATGGCCTACAATTCTAAACTCTGCGGGGGAGGGGTTTGTTCATGTTGGAAGGCTGAGCCATCCTTAAGCCCAGCCTCCTAATTACACCTATGATAATAATTATTGTTACTTAACTATCAACTGTCTTCATTTTTGATACCGTTTTCAAGAAAATCTGGTCTTGTCTGTTACCTTTGAAAATTGTTAACAGCCAAAAACCGACGCACCGTAAAAAAATACATTATTTTCGCTTTGTTAAAAATCTAAAACTGTTCATAATTTATCTTTGAACGCGCGTTTTGTTAATAAAAAATGTAGATTATTTATCAACATTACGGTTATAAAATAATAAAGTTATTAAAAAAAATAATAATATTATTAAAAAAAAAAAAAATGATGTGATAATGTGTGACTTAAAAATACTTTTTTTTTTTTTTAATTTGTATACATTTTTTATATTTATGTGATATATAATTATAAATATACAAGAAAAAAAAAACCGTTCGAATAACAGTGAAAATACTTATTTGAAAAACCAGATGAACGACTTAATTTTTCCCTCTTTTTTACCCTTCAGTATACGTAATTACGTTTATGAGTTAAAATCATTGAGGTGCATTTGATTATATGACATCAAACGGAATGACTGCTGTTTCCCCGTGAATTCGTTCGTAATTTGCTTTTTGCGGAGTTCGTATAGAAATGGGCGACAACAAACATTTCGATTTCGATACTCGACACTATAAAAAATGACGGGCATACTTCGCATCGTGGGTGAGCCAACGTTGTAAATGGGAAATTGGAAAGGTAGGATACATACAGGGGATTGAGTTTATATCTGTACGCAACGATAAATCATTTCTACCGAAAAAAACATTACGATATTCATGAAAATTTAAACTTGAAACAAAAATAAAATAAAAAATATTATCGTAACAAGGTTGCATTTTTCTATTTCACTACTAAATACAATTTATGATTAATCTCGTGTACAATTTTTAAATTATTTCTGCGCAGTTAAAACAATTGTATCCACGTAAATCAAATAAAAACTCGATATTTGTCTTGCTATTATTTTATTAACCAGCAAACGGGTTCACAAAGTTTTTCGGGTTAAACATTTAAATTTGTATTCATATGGATGATATAATTTCGTATTAAAATATTATAATACTAAACGTATACTAATTTTATATTTCATGACGCGAGATTTTCGGTACTTTATTCTATACGTCCAAATCATATTTATGTATAGCGAGGTCAATTAATACAAATATGGTCCAAAAACAAAAAAACCGAAACAAACAAACTGCATTTTTTCGTCAACTTTACAACGTAGTTATTCGATTATTTTCAATTGGAAATACTTATAATGTTTACTGTAATATGTTCTATTGTTTTTTTTTTTTTTTTTTTTTTTTTTTTTTTTTTTTTTTTTTTTTTTTTTTTTTTTTATCCGTGTATCTGATGACCCGGATTAGACTGAATATTATGTACGGTGCCGGTGCCGATGTGAAATTAAATCCCGTGCCCTCGTCGAAAAACGCAATGTAAATGTTTAAGAAAAAAACCCGGAATAACTATTATTTTCACATCACAGCTCTTCATCCTTTGTTGTTGCGCTATATTTTATAATACACGAGCGGTAAATTAAAATGAAAACAGTATCTTCTTGGGCTCTTTGACATTGTGATTTCAGCCAACGACATTGAATATGCGTTATAATAATATTATAATATACGAGCGGGTAACGAATTTACAAACGGGGTTTCGTATATTTCTAGTCTGAAATTATTATTGCCGGTCTGTTCTTTGAGATAATACGTATTCGAGCGTTTACACGGTTTAATTTACCGTATAAATAGCCGGGTTTATTAACGCGGTTTATATGGCTTTTATTTTTTTATTATTATTATTATTATTATTCCTGTGAGTTACACAGGCCCATCAAATAACTACACGGCAACCATCGCGGTTCGTAAGACAACTTGGATTTATTCTCGGGCGGAGGGTTGTGTACATAATTATATTTATATGAAAAAAAAAAAAAAAAAAAATGTACAGTATACATCATTGTATGTAATGACGTACCGTTTGAAATTTGACTTTAAAACAACATTTCGGGTGTTAGGGGGTTTCAAGGGGTCACAACCCCCAAAACCACAACCGTTGTCGAGCCACTTGATCTGTGTACTGGTCCGGCCGAGGCCTTGTATTTCTCTTGCACAACTCCAAGAGCACAACTCAGTGAGTTCCGCGTCACTATAGGGTAATAAATTTATAAATGTAACAGCATAATAATAATAATAATAATAATTATAACAACGATATTATTATTGTTCTTGTTTCGCCAGGCCGTCGTACATTCATTCGGGCGAAACAATAGTGGCGGCCAAAACGAAGACACGAGGAAGGGAAATCTACGAACCGAGCAAAACAACGCGGACGATATTAGACAATGTACACGGCGATACGTTACGTTTATCGCGGCCCACAAACGATTATCGTCGAAGATTTCGAATAAATTGGATTTTCGGTTTTCGGTTCTAAACTTGGCCGACGTGGGTACTAACTATGGGCCACCACGGTGCTTTTTTTTCACGTTCTCGGTATGCTTTTATCGATGTCATCGTATCGCACGATTTAACCAGTGTTGGCAAATATCTTTTATCTTATCTTGACAATTAACAAAAATTACTATTTTATCTACGATATATATATATATATAATTGAATTATCGTAATTGAATTTATCCAGATACATTTTTTTTATGTACTAGTTTTACTGTGTGCGCTTTTATTCTGTCTTTAAACGACCTTTCTACTAGAAATATCGATCCAAATGATCCGATTGAGGTGGTCATATTTTGATTTCCGTTTTTTTTCTCCTTCATACCGATTGGGAAAAACGAATTTTGTAAACTACAAATTAATTGATGACAAAAATATGCACAGCCAAACGATTAAAATTCAAAATTTGTATCTTTATTATTCATCCAGATAAACAGTGTTTTATCTTTATTTAGATAATTTACATATTTGACTGTCTAGATAAATTGTATTCAATTATTCTTCATACATTTCTAGATACATTTTTAGTGTTCTTTGCTTAACACTATTGGTCACCGCTAACACTCTTAAGCTCGATAGTCTGCCTTGACTTTTTTTAATATTAAGCAGGAGCGTTTTGCAATCGCTACTGTCAGTAGCAAGAATTGTGGTAAGTATTCGGTTAGTATATTGAACAGTGGCGCCACTGCTCAGTATTGAATACGTCCAGAAATTGAAATGAACCTAGACATAAGCAGTTAAGCAGTCGGCTTTTATAATTTTTTATGAATATTACAGACTACAATGTAATCTATCAAAAAATATACAACTCGCGATAGAAAAAATTTCAAGGGATCGAGAAAAAATGTCGATGTATCGAAAGTTCGTTGCATCGAAATTCGTTTTATTAAGACCATAAACCCAACAAATTTTTTATACAGATATTTAAAGGAAAAATTGTCCTAAACGGAGAAACTCACATGGTCGGCTCTTTTTCCGTCTACCTTTTGCGTCAGTTGTATCAAAAATCGCTTCTTTTTGTTTCAAAATTGTAGAAAGTGACGAACAAGAGATTTGAAAACTATCCGCTACGTTTTTTTTTTTTACTATTTGCCACTCTCGCGAGTGCTTTGACCAAAAAACTTTGTTATATCAAGGGGATCAAAATACATATTTAATTTTTCATTATATCACGAGATTTTCTACGGGACGTGACAGTTTAATTCGTTAATTATTCAACCATCTATGGTTATATATAAAAATTAGATATAAAAATCCCAAAAAAGTAAATTTTAAACTTAGCTCTTCTATCACAAAAATAATCTCCTCTCTCAAGAGAATTGTCCAGTGTGTATACTATTTTACTCATTTTGCCCATAGACGATCTCCGTCTATATAAATTGTATTTTTTTTTTATCTGATTTCTTTATTATTTCTATTTCTATTATCAACTATAAAAACTAATTAATTGAAATTGTAACGTCATTACAATGTCAACTTATTAGGTGTGTGTCTATATGATAAAAATACTTTGAAACAAAAATTGAAAAATTGAAAAAATTTTTTTTTTTTTTTAAATGTTTATTTACAATCTATATTTAATAAATACAATAAGTAAATTTGAGTAAATTAGAGTTTTTGACATGAGTTCACGTGATAAGAGAAAAAAAAAACCCAATGGTATTAGTCTTCAGTTAGGTTAGGTAGAAAAGAAAAACATATTGAAAAATAAAACTTTATTAATATGTTTCCTACATATGTAATACATATTAGGATCTTAAACTCTGCGTATGTTTTTGTAGTATGATAAGCTAATGTTCCTTCTTTTGCAGTAAGTTGCAAATTTTCAGTAGTAAGATCATTATTAAAAAAAAAAAAAAAAATAGAAAAAATGATTTACCATTTGACTAGATGAAACATCATTTAAGGTTACTCTGTGTTTTTTTTTTTTTTTTTTTATTGATATTGCTGCGACCGCTATTAGATTTATCAAATTCACTTTTACATATTCAACAGTACACATTATAAGGAGATATTGAAGTCCTTTTTTTTTTTCGAAGTATACCCATTTTGTAGATTTGTATTAAATACACATTTAATACGTGGTAGACAACAATTTGAAATAACATTTACCTTTTGGAGGTTATGTTAACAGTTTGTTAACTGTTAAATGACAGTGGATTGTTATATTCTGTAATGTAATAGTCACTATCACTGGTAAAACACCAGGCGGGACTACATCGATAACCAATCGAATTAACCACACTACCATATAATATTCTATTAGTATCAGCTATTAGCAATATTATCTGCTATAACCGAATTATGTTGATTAATGCAACCATTATATTATATTTAATCGTGGCTCATCCTAAATAGTATCAAAATACTATCAAAATAATATTTGCAAAAGATCGAACCATAAAATTGATAAATGAATAATCAAATTATTAAAAACCATTAACATGGATTAGACCGTAATATTTTCAAAAAATAGTACAACTCTATGTACTTCGCATTATTATTTAGGACAGGGATGTCGCAAATCCATATCACGCGTACTAGAGGTGGCACGCGAAAAGTTAAAATATTTGTATTATTTTTATTTTTAATAACATTACGATGCAAGTACTTTTTCAGCATCGTTGACGTCTTTCAAAAAACATTTGATTAATAGATTAGTTTAAAACCTAGATAACATACTGAACGCAATATTATATTATATAATACGAAATTAGTGCGAATAACGGAATTAAGATGTTTTTGGATGAGCAATACTAATTAAATACTCGAATAATCTGACTTGCAGTGGATAGCCAGATTGATGTTCTTTGCAGAATTGTTCACCCAGCATTTAAATTAATTTAATATTAAACTACAAGGTGATAATAGGATAATAAATAATAAAACCATGAAAATTATTATTTATCCAGACACGTTGTAATTTGAAAAACTCAACTTAAAAGCGTTTGAACGGTTGAGTTTAGATGATTTCGATATGCAGCTTGTTGATTTTCAGTCGAGTACCATATGGAATCAAAAATTCGTTAGACTGAGAAATGAATCGGAAGAAATTCAGTGTAATGGGACAATAGGTAGATTGATCGTAATCACGGGGAACCAGATTTTAAAGCATGGAATACAATTCCACAAGATTATTCTACTTTAAAAATAGTAGCATTAGTTATTTCGTCTATTTTTCCTTCGACTTTTTCATGCGAGTCGCTATTTTCAGAAATTAATTTTATAAAATCTGATTTGAGAAACCGCCTAACTGAAGAATGCAGTGCTGCGTGCATTTTATTGAAAGGTTTCTTATTATAAATCAAATATTAACGAATTGGCGTCAAGTATTCAACAAAAAAAATTACATTAAGAATTTTTTATTAATACGTTAGTTATATAATAAAATTACCATAATTTTTTTCTTACAATATTGCATATAATATGTATACGTATATATAGGATATTATTCATATTTTAATGGCACGCTCAAAAAAAAAAAAAAAAAAATTGTAATTTTTGGTCTAAATAAATTGCCACCTACGGTTTAGGACAATTCTTCAAATAAATGAGTTCTGTCCTACGTCTGGAGATGACGTAGGTCACCATACTGCTATATCCCGAGTTGACCATTTATATATTTTTTCGGTCCGAGTGTTACTGCTGGGTAGTAGCCACTCTTCACAAGCCCTCAGGTCTCGTATATTATTTATCTTGTACACGCTCATGTGCTTATTGTAATCCATATTACAGATTGTATATTTTTTTTTCTAATAAATGTTTAAAAAAATAAATTTTTTTTTTTAACAGTTGATTGCGATTATACAGGGTGCGGCAGAGCCGACTGACGAGTTTTGATGGGCTATAAATAACGAACAGTAAAACTTAGAGAAAAGGTTTTTTTTTTTGTTTAAATCAGTATTCAATCCCATTTTTAAAAATTATTTTTTGAAAATTATATCTCCAAGATGGCGGCTGTCCGCATTGATACACTGTTGTAGACGATCTCTGAAGCTCACATATGATTTTCGCCAGATTTCGACTGGTATGGCCTCAACTTCCACGGTGATTTTCTGTTTAATTTTTTCTATGGTATGTAGGAGATGTCTGAAAACCTTATCCTTAAGGTAGCCCCAGAGGAAAATATCGCACATGCTTAATACTGGAGTCCGTGCTGGCCAGCCTATGTCTCCTCTCAGAGAGACTAACCGCCCAGAGAACATTTGCTGACAGAGATTTTTACGGTTGCCGTAGTCAGTAGCATTTAACTCTTGGACAAGCATTAATTTATAGGGATGGAATGGTAAATCTTCGTGAAGAATTCTCCTCGAAGACAGGTCTGAGATTCCCAAAGCTATAGCGCGTTTCCGGACTGAGCGTCTCGGTGACTGCTCAATTGACTCTCTAACCAACTGCACATTTTCGGGGGTTCTTACCGTCCTGGGTGCTCCGTGTCCAAGTCTACTCAGGGTACTTTCGGTTTCTTCCGAACGCCGTATCCACAGTTTGATAGTGTTAGCAGAAGGAACAGATTCAGCACGCGGAATGCCGCCGAAGTGTATACGAAAAGCCCTTTGTGTGGCGATCACAGAATGATTATTTTCGTAATACGCACGCACGATGTACACCTGTCCAGACTATGATTACGAATAAAAACGGCATTACCGTACATTTCAAAATACACCACTCATTAAGGCCCGCTCTTATCTTATCAAAGGCTAATGACCTCATTGAACTCGTCAGTCGGCTCTGCCGCACCCTGTACATATAATTGATTTTTTTTGCGGCCCTTTCCTCCACCCCCCCCACCCATACACACACATATTATTAATTTCTAAACACGGCCCCGGGTATCCGGGCATAGAATTGATGGGTAACCGGGGCGGGAAGTGACGAACAAAATAATATTCCGTCGTGTTATACCACTGTATATAATATATTGCCGGTAACGTTCTACTATATTACGATTGAGCCGTGTGTGTACAAAACTAATAAGCGTCTCGGGCGATTGCGCCTCCCCGTGCCGCCGCGCTCCCTCACGGCTCACGCGCGCGCGAGTCGAATTGGGACGCGGCTCGAGAGCCACGTCGACCCGACCGGAAAACGCACTCGGGACAGCGATTTGTAGCCCGCGCAGCGGCGTAACCGGGATTTATACGGTCCGCGGCAACACAACCCAGTGGGCCCTCCTAATCTTTAGGAATACTCGCCCGGCCCCTCGACGGAAACATTATTAATTATCATTAACAATAACCGGCGGCCATGCTCAATACGCTTGTCAATAGAACAATATCCGTACGATTAAATACACACTCGACATATATACGACGTACCTGTTCAAAAAGTACCAGGATTTTATTTTTATTAATTACATCAAAGAAGTTATTGCGTATTGTTATTGGAAAAATTATGTTGCTCCGGTCTCCGGGTATTTCATTTCTTTCGAATTCTATAAACCAGCGTTTCTCAAACTGTTGGTCACGACCCCCTGGGGGGTCGCGATTCAATTTTTGGTGGGTCACGAGAAGTTTTTTATATTATACAGATTATATGAAATTTATGTTTTTTTAAATTGTATAGACTATAGAATATAAATACTAATAGAAGTATAAAGTAATATATGAATTATTACGGGAATTATTACGATGGGTATTTTTGGTACGTCGTTATCGCAAAAATATTTCGATAAAATATGACGATAAAGTCGGTACTCGGCAATTAGTTGTCTGTAAAATTTCAGTTAGTCGTTACCGCTGTATCATCGTCGGCTTGTAATTTTAGTTAATGTGTCGTGCAGGTGTATGAGTGTTGTATGGCGTGCGTTCGTATTAGTGCGATCGATTGTTTTGTGTAATTGTGCACGCTATTTTTGAGACAAATTATTTACAAAAATTATATGATGGATAAATGGTTGGTAAATAAGCGAAAAATTGAAACTGACAAAAACGAACCTTCAACTTCGGTTTTAAAACGAAAAAAAAAGACAAGAAAGTATGATTCAGAGTACCTAAAAATTGGTTTTTCTTGGAAAGAAGATAATGATGAACAACGACCACAGTGTGTAATTTTGGTAGTAATACCTTTCTCATCTTCATACTTGTGCGAAGTTGGATTTTCGGCAATGATGGGCATCAAAAACAAACACAGAAACAAGCTCCAATTATCGCACTCCTTGCGTTTGAAAATAACTAAAATTGACGTCGATGTTGGTGCTCTTATCAACAATAGCAGGAAACAAGCACATTCATCACATACGCCTAATTATTAATTAAGTATTATTATATTATTATTATAATTATTAGTATTGTTATAAAGTTGTAAATAAGTAATAAAATAGAAAAAATTTGTTTTTTTAAATTACTTTTTTGATTCTGTAAATGTAAAACCATGGGGGTCGCGATAGATTTTTGGAAGAAAATTTGGGTCGCGGTCCTAAAAAGATTGAGAACTACTGCTATAAACCATTTCGTTTTTTTTATTTGAAAAATTTACAATCTGCAAACACAATGAGTAAAAGTGATGGTAACATAACACATACGTATAAACACAAAATTCTAAAAACCTACGCAAATAATTTGTTTTTGTAGATTCTGAGCAAAACACAAAACGTATTGGTTTTACTATGTCAATATGAAAAAAAAAAAAAATAAAAAAAAAACATTTGTTTAAATTTTTTTTTGTCAGTCTGTGAACGACTTTTCTACCAGAAATCTTACTCCGATTTTCAAGTGTAACGGCTATTCCGAAAACATATTGGATCTGTTCGATGCGTTTGGAGGTGGTAAATTCTCGGTTTTCACAATAATCGGTAGAAATTCGAAATATTTACACGAAAAAGGTTTCCGTTGTTGTCGAATTTGATTTTTTTTTTTTTTTTTTTTTTTCGTAATCCAGTGAAACGTAATCGTTAAGTGCCGTACTTTTCACCGACCACTCGGGACAGCACTATAATATGCCTTTTTTTTTTTGAGTTTAGTGTTGTTTAACGTTGATAGAAATTTCGTAATTTATTTTTATCGGCGTTTTATGTTCGTAATAGTTAAAGACACACGAAAACTATTATGAATTTACTTCGTAGTTTCGTAACGATACGATTTTCAATATAAATCTATTAAAACGCGATTAACCGAAATTCGCTCAGGACCGTTATTGGTTCGTGGTTTATCGTTAATGTAGTGTAGTGTAGTGACACACATTGAATAACTCATCTTTCACACGACTTTTAGGCAAGTAAGATGGATTTTAGTAGAGGGGGACGATTCCATTTAAGACAAATTACAAAATATCAAAATAATTATAATATAGTATAATTATATCGGTGGTTCTCATTCGTTTTTTTAATCGCGTCCTACCAATGACTTAAAATGTAACTATTCAAATTTTACACGGTTAAATACATTTTCGTTTTAAAAAAATAACGCGGTAAAATACTTGAAACGTGCGGGACCTGTTTAATAATAATTATTATAAAGACAACGATAACGATATTGGTCGGTTTTTTTTTTTGTACCTAATACACAGGATTAACAGGATCCGTAAAATGGAAATCGAGCGGAAAACCAGCGGTACAAGGAATAACTCGAGTCGTCTCCCAAATAATTATATTATAGTCGCGTGTGGCCTCGACTGTACGAATAGCCGAGGAGTACCTATGGGTTAAAACCAGGCAGAGAACGACGAAAAAATAGACAAAAAGCCTATACAGTCTCAATCCGTCTCGCTCTTTCTCGCGCTTCCTCTCTATCTCTCAATATCCCTTTGCGACCGAATAATAAAAATAGCGACAAAAAAATTAATAACGAATATTGTAATCGAATAACGGCACCATGCGGGACAGCTAGTAGTATTTTAATACATGTTTTATCGTTCATTGACACTCGGTTTATATTCATTGTATTCATTTCGAACGCAATTAAAAATTTGTATTTATTAATTTTCCGTTCAACTACTACGCGGCCATAACGCACCAGCCTTTGCGATTTCTTTCTTAAAACAGCGGTATTATTATTTTTTTGTTTTTTTAATTTTAATTCGAACCTTTGAGTGGCCTTTGATGGTCGCTCCCGCGGCTACCGACGAGGCCGTTGACAAACGCGATTGGAACGCGGGCGGCCGCGACGCCGACGAGACTCGTTCACCTCCCGGAGTTGTACGACACGGGAAAGGAAATAAATACATAAAAAAAAAAAAAAAAAAAAAAAAAAAAAAACAAACCGAACGCACAAACGGTTGTTTGTTTTTTTTTTTTGTCATTTTTTTTTTTTTTATAATCAGTTTTTTTTCGGTTGCCGTCGTCGTCATTGACAATGCGACGGGGCTCGGGGTGTTTTAACAAAGTCAAAGTTAATTGAAATAATTATATTTACTTATACTTAATACACGGGTTATAATAATATTTTTAATGTATAAACCTGTAGAATATAAAAAATTACAACAAAAAAAACCGATTATTTACAACAAAATAAAAATGATTGTAGAAGAACAGGGGAACAGTCGTGCTCCCGCCAAAACAACAACAACACCAACACCAACAACAACAACAAAAACAGCAACAAAAAACAGCAACAATAATAACAATAATAACAATAATAACAATAATAATAACAATAATAATAATAATAATGTAAATATGATGATAACAATAATGTGAACGCACTACGATATAAAACGATAAAGTATTGCTCTATTGCTTTTGACTAGTTTCGAAATAAATAAAATAACACAAATGAGTCGGCGCTATAATAATATTATTATGTATGAATTCATATGATACGTATACATAAACATTTGTTTATATACCTAAACGTGACGATTTTGTAACGCGATGATAGTCAATTATGATACACAATTGTCCGTTAAAATATTGTATGTACAGAGCGGTCCGGCGGCGACGGATCAGTCGACGGACACGGCGATTTTGGTGAACGTTTGCGTGACGTGAAAGTCGACGCGGCCGCGGAAACGTGCGGCCAACGATTCCGACCAGCCGTCGTCGGCCGGCTGGTTGTCCATGTGGTCTTGGAACGATAGCCGTTCGAACGTCAGCCGGAACGTGCGGAGCTGTTCCAGGGCGGCGGCCCGCGCGACGGCGTCCACGTAGTCGGCGTTCAGCGGCAGCGTCAGGTCCAGGTCCTGGACCCGCTGGCAACCGGACAGCATGTCCGCCACGCCCGCCGCCGTAGTCTTGTCGCTGTCGGTCAGGTCCAACCGGAGTCGGCGCAATCGTCTCAGTTCGCCCAACCGGTGCAGCACGTCGTCCGTCACGTACGGGCAGTCGCGCAGGCCCAACGACTGCAGTCCGTTGGCCCTATAGAAACCTGCGGACAAAAATAAACGTACGGTTATAAGTATATAAGCGGAACGCAATCATTATTTTTATACGATTACAAAACGATGAATTAAACGAATATTAGAAATTGATCGAAACAAATTTCACTTTTATACGTGACGACGGGAATGTCTCAGAAAAATTTGTCTAAACCATTGGAAAAAAATGACGGGAAATACGGAAAAAGCGTAGGCAATAACGGTTTCTTAATTTGTTGTTATTGTAATTGGGTTACAAATAATCGTGTAGATCTGCGATTTTCACACAATATTAATGTAAGCCATTTCTAGACACGTGGACGAAATTTCAAAATATTCCGGCGATTTTCGGTCTTACTTTACAGGCATTTGAACGTTTTTATTTATAACATTTTAAAGTAATTTTATACATTCGTATATTTGTGCATAAATGATTTTGTTTATTTAAAAACCAGTATACGCTTCGTTTTTTATTTTTTTTTTTTTTTTAAATAGGCCCAATATAATCATTAGTGTTGCGACATAAATCCGGATAATCCAATTTTAAAATCTAAAATTTGGACATGACTGTACAGATTTCTGGTTTTCAAAGGTTAGGTTTCCGATTTGGATTTTTCCCCATCGCTCGTAATTGTACGTATTTAATTATTTTTTTTTTTTTAATAATTGTGCTATATTTTATACTCGTATGTCGTCGGTGGCGGCGGAAGGAAATCGATCGGAGGGACGGCATTGTTCGACGCGGCGGGCGGCTGTGGCGGGCGTTGCGCGTTTCCTATTATTTCCGCGGAGTTACACGGCGTTCCCTTTGAAGTCGGAAATAAATGTTCCGACACAACGCTCCGCGCCCTACCCCTCCGGGCACCGAGTTACGGGCCCGTTTTTGTGGTATACCGGCGCGGCATAGGTACCCGGGAGTTATAACATCTCCGTATAGCCGCGCGCGTTCGTTCGAATTCATTTCAATTACTTCGCCGGCAATCAGTGGCGCGTCCGCGGCGCCGCCATATTCAATGCGGGTCGGGGGACGGGACGCCATGTAAATACATACAAATGGTTTTTTTTTTCGTTTCGGTTTAATAATAATAATAAAAAAATAAAAAAAAAAAAACTTCAATAAATAAAAGCCCGAGATATCGCACCATGAGTGGGCCAGTGTTGTACGTGGGAAATTCAGAAGATTGGATAATCAGTACGCAACGATGTACCGTCGCTAATCGAAATCGATTCCGAGCAAAGTTCAGTTAGTCGTTCAAATGTATACAAAAAAAAAAAAAAAAACCACTACAACCTACTATGCACCTCGTGTAAAAATTCCAAACGTTTCTTAACGTAACGTCGAGAAAACAAAATAACTTTAGATAATATTTCGAACTAGTTAAATTTCAATTTGTAACAGCTGGACTGACTAAAAACAGAACAAATTCAATTTTCAATTTTTATATACTTTTCTAAGTAATGTTCAATAATTATTCAACAAAATTAAAATTAAAATTTCATAACTGTGCAAGTAGTTTTTCCCCCCCTCTTAATCCGGGATTTCTGATGAGTCGTTTTATATTAAATATGTATACGTTCGTGGCTTTTTTTTTTTTTGTCTAGTTTGATACATTCACTAGAAATACATATTTGATTTTATTGACAAGAAAGTAATATAAAAAGTTCAAGGACGGAGGTGTATCCTCCCCCCCCAATTTTCGCCCATTCATTACGCCATCAACGGTATAACGATATATTTTCTATTAATTTTGTTTTCATTTTAATCACAAATCACTTTCAAGTAAAAAAATTATAACCGTCAGACGGCGACGACGTCTTTTAAACTCTTATAATAGTATATCGCGGCAGATTTTTTATGTTTTTTTTTTTTTTTAGTATTACAATGTTATTAGTTTTCCACGGGTGTAAACGGTTGCGCAGTACGTTATTGAATAAAACAAAGTTTGTTTTACATTATGACAAAGTCCCAAGGACTATTATTACAAATAGTTACCTATGGTTAAAAGAAAACCGTCAGTTTTCTCGAATTCCAAAGCGCGTTTCCGTTTCGATAAACTCGAAATATAGCGTCCCGAGTAAATAAAATATTATTACCACCCACTGCGATATATCGCGTATACTGTTAAGAAAAAAAAAAATTATAATATTATAGTACAATATTTCGGCAATATCCGTCGTATGGCGTTAAGAATAAATCGCCCTAAAACTGGTAAATAATGTAAAAACTGCAGAAGAACTTTCGATATGAATATTCTGTATACTATTATTGTTACTATTATTTATAATATTGGAATATCCGCGAACGATTATTTAAATCGAGTGTACCGGCGACGTTGAACGATGAATAATATTAAAAAAAAAACTCCCGGAAACGATCGCGTTTTACGAGTTTAAAAACAAGCAAAAAACCCATCGACAAATACCAGTTCGTTCGACTGCCAACTGACGTCGCACCGGAAGATTTTTTTCGTTCTGATAGCAAAATCTAAAATACTAAACTAACACGTATACAAGCCTGATGGTACGATATGATCGCTGGCAAATAATCCGCAATCGTTTCGTATGATCAATTGAATTATGGCGATAAAAAATTTCCAAAAAAAAATTACAAGTCCGGTTACAGGGTCACTGCGCTATTATACGTTATTGCGTAATAGTATTATTTGTTTGTTTGTTTGTTTGTATTTTTTCTTTTTTACGTCATTGATCCGATTAGAATCCGTATTATTCGGTTTTAATTAATTATTTATCGTTTAATCGAAATATAAATAGTACGTACAATCGAAACGTACGAATCGCTCCGATAACGAAACAAAATATCAGTCGCTGTATATTATTTGAAATATTACAAAATACACGAACTGTTTTAGATCGGTATTATTGACGACGACGACGGCACGCGTGTTCTGTAGTGAACATTTTTTTTTTTTTTTTTTTTCCAAACAAACATTTTACTACGATGACTCCAAGATAAATATTTTTTTTTTGGGGGGGGGGTGTACAACCTTCATATCTTTTTATCTATAAATATTTAAGTATTTTGTGAAATTTTCGAGTTTCATAACATGGAATATTCCTGGTTTTCTCCTCATTCTTTAGGATACTAAAAGAAAAATAATAAAAAAAAAAAAAAAAAAAAAAAAACAACCTTCGCAACACACCGACCAGATCGGAAATGCTACAAAAAAGTTCTATTGTCATATTTTTTATGATCGGTGTAAGATTTTCGGTAGAACAGATGTTCAAATGAGACACAGACACACACACACAAAAAAAAAAAAAAAATAAAACAACAAACTCACATAGTCAAATCAATATGTAATTTCTCGGTACGCTCTGGGTCTAAAATAATCGTTATAGCTCGAACACGTGTTACGATATTTGAAATTCGAATTTGCATATCAAATTCTCAATACCTTAATAATAACCGTATATTCGCGGAGAATACAATTATTTATCGGGAAACGATTAGTATTATTTTCATTACTGTTCAGTTAGGTTTTCAATGTATGTTAAAACGAAATTTACCATTTAGCAGGCCGTCGGAGGTGACGTTTGACAGGCCATCTATGTCCAGGTGTTGGAGGGACGGCATGCCGGCCAAGGCCTCGAACCCTTCGTCGTCCGCTTGCCGGGCGGCTTTCAGGCACACCCGGCGTAACTGACGGCAAGCGGTGCCCAGCCTCTTGTACGCGGCGGGCTTGAGCCCCGAACAGTCGGCCGCGGTAAACACGAGCAGGTCTTCGGGCAGTTCCATGGGAATGACGGCCATGGCCTCGGCAGCCTCGGCGGCCTCGATAGCCTCGGTGTCTGCACCGATGTAATCACCGTCGCCGTCACCGTCAACGTAACCGTCGTCCTCGTCGTCACTGAAGTAGTTGAAATCTTCGACGGGCACGGCCGCCGAATGGGACATCGGGTAGACGGCGTAGGCGCGGGGTGCGGGCCTCCGGACGGTGACCCGGAACTCGGCCAGCAGGCCGGCGCAAGTGCATTCCACGTAGTCCAACAGGGCGAGCACGTCCGCGTCTTCGGCCCGGTCGTACGAGCACCGGAGCACCGGCGGCTGTTCTTCGTCGCAGCGGCCGGCTTCGAACAGCGCAGACACCACGTCCACTACGTCGTCGCCCGTCATCAGGACGTTGCTGAAGCACACGCGTTTCGCCCGGACGCCGGACAGCAGCCCCCGTACGCTGTCCGGGGACAGGTCGGTGTACTTGATGTGCTTGGCGTAGCCGACGTGCAACACTTCCAACGTTGTCGTTTGGTCGGCGTCATCGTCGGTAGTATCGCAACTGTCGTCGTCGTTGCCACCGTCGTCTTTAGCGTCGTCGTCTTCCACACGGTTACAGCCACGGCATAAAAGTTTACGGGACACGTCCCGGTCGAAATCGTACACGTCCAACAAGTACAGCGACGAGACTTTCCGTACGTCGAACATCCCGGTCACGGTGGCCGTCGTGTCCTGGCCACCGCGCACCATAAGCGCGCCGTCCGACAGGTACATGTGATGTTGGGCCACTCGGTACAACCGTTCCGTGGTCGCGGACGCCTGCAACAGGTCTTCCGTGGATAACCTACGGAATATGAACCGGGTCATTTCCGGTGGCAGGCGGTCCAGCCTCGTGCTCTGCAACCTGCAAACATGACGAAACAACAATAATTAAAAAAAAATATATTATTATTTGTACACCTGGGATTTGAATTTATAATTTTGTATTTTTTTTTTTCTAATGCTATAGCAGTGTTGGCCGATGTCCGTTTTGTTACAAATCTGTTTGGTGTATTTTACAATAATAAATTAGGAATTTTATATTGCATTTTTTAACATGGCGATTCTATGGAAAACAAACACTACAAGTACAACTACAAGTAGGTTGTAACCTTATCGGTTTACCGGGTTCCGTTCATAATCGTTTTTTGATTGTAATTATTTACCACTAAATTACCTTTTTCCTAAACATCTAACGAAATTCCCGTCTACAACGGTGGTCTACTCATAACGCGCAATTATGTCCATATTTTTTTATCGTTTTAATGTCAGTTTTTTTTTTAACGTTTTACGGTTTTTGTATTTTATTTAAAAAACAGAATTTTAATTTCGCAATGGAACTTAAATTTTTAGGGCGTCGAATACAATTTTTTAGGGCCTCATTTAAATGCATAAAATGCAAATTTCTATTGTTTTCACACGATATCGTTATTTCGTTATTTAGACGTTGAGAAATGTTTTAATATTCCTTCATAGTAATATTATGGATGCTAATACGAACATAATATTCGTAATGACTGTTTTGTAAAGAGTATTTACCGAACGTTTCTATCGCAACGGAACGACGTACGTGTATTATAAAAAATATATGGTTCAGGAATCGACTAGGCCACTTAGAAGACAACCTTCATTGTGTTTTTAAAAAAAAAAGTTTTAATTGAACAAAAAAAAAAAAAAAAAGAAAAATTCTCTTCGTTCACTTAACCTTGTTTGGTAGTCGTGCATAGAAAAACACAGCGTTGTATAATTATTGTCATAAAAATGTTTGTTCGGGTTCACGCATAAAACGTATTCGTATAAATTAATGTTTGTTTTTTATTTTTATTTTTTACACGAAATGTGTAACAAAATGTTTAAAGTGTTTAATATATAAAGTTTCAACGGCTATTATTAAAACGTCAGGTTAAAAAAGTACACTAATGCGTGCGTATTCTTTGCCCTAAGCGAACTAGGAAAACAAACACTAAATTATGTACTTATTGTACCCGAGATATTGGTACTCGTGTAAGTATTGGAATTTGCAGTCTACTAAAAATAAAAACAATAATAATAAAATCCGATCACTAACAATATTTTATATTGTGTGCAATAATTATTATCGAGTGCATAATGAAATAAAATTACGAAAAAATATTTTCTTTAAACTATACGATTTTTATACAACAAACGCCTCCGGGTTGCAGCTGTGTGCATTTCAGTAAACATCCCGTGCAAAAAAATAACAGTGATAACTTTATTTTTATAAGACAAACCCGATATTTTCAGGGGCGGTTTTTATTATTATTATTTTTTTTTTCCCCGGTCAGAATATGTCAAAACGGTTCGAAAATCTCTTTGAGATTGGTTTTTAACCGTTAAGAGTTTCAACTTCCAAACTTTTTATGTCTCAACTCCGAGCGAATAAAGAAGGAGACAATTTTTCACACAATTTAGAACCCATAAACTTTCGTACTATGAAAACTTTAAGTTATTCTCCGCCCTATATTACATCCTGCAGCAGTATTTTCTATCGATTTTTTAAGAATAAAAATATGATAACCGTTCGAATGAAATTGCAAACACCGACAATAATATTTATATATATATAGTAATGGGCAATATTAATACAGTTTGTATTATTTTAGTGGCCGTTGCGAAGAGCGTTCCTATAGAGGAAAAAATACATAATTTAATTTATATTTGATTTTGCGTTACCCGTGGAAAAAAAATAAAAAAAAAAAGAAGAAAAAAACCGAGAGATTGCCTATTATTATTTAGGTATACCCGCGACGCGTCGGTGCGCGAAAGTTATGATCGCGTCCGCGACAATGGAATAAAAAAAAAAAAAAAGCTTACAGATTACGATTTGCATTCGGAAGCCGGGAAAACTATTATCCGCGAACAGATCCCTATATCCGATTTCTAACATGACGACGACGGGAATCTCGAATGTTTGCGGAAAGGATAAAAACGATGCTCTTTTCTTTTTTTCTTTTTTTTTTTTCCCCAACACACTTTAACGTTTTCCCATTACGCCGGAGAGGATATATTATAAGGACTATATAATACGATTCTAGTGGATAGATATTTATTTATTATTATTATTTTTTTTTTCCCCCCCGTTACGAGTATGTGGACACTGCAGATTCGCGCTCATTTCCTTTTTTTCCCTCTTTTTTTTCTTCCTCTTTATAATATTTTCTATCGCCCTGCCCGCGCAGCCGTCCAATCCCGTTTCGTTTACCCTATCGAGTTTTTTCTCTCTCTCTCTCTCTCTTTCTAATCCATTTCATAATGACACATTTTCTCTTCTCGGCCGTGTACACGCGGTTAGTTTGTAATTTTCGAAAAATCGATTCGTTACGTTTTCCTACGGTAACCCGGTGTTCGGGTGGTGGGAGGGAGGGCAAACAATCAGCAGTGACGTCTTATCTGCCATTATAATAGTCTGGCAGAAACAATCAATAATTATCGGACCTACAAACGTTAATAATATAATGTTAAATATGTAGGTGCGCGTACATTTCCGACCGTTAACGGTCGATAATCGAAGGTTAGCGTAACAATAATTATTTCGACAAAGTCGATAACATTGGTACACAGTTTCATAAGACGTTTGAATTATGATAGCGGGACATCAGTTCGTACGCGCACGCATATGGTTTAATACATACGTGACGGCACGCATGTGGACCCGAGTGAGTAAATCACTGTAATTGTAGTGGCGTTACGGACATTCGGTCGGTAAAATATCGAAACGTCCGTCGAATCAATGGAATTTCGACCGTTGCCGAACGCCAGATTGTCGGGTAGATTTCCGCCAGCGGAACCGGCCTCTTGTAGGGCCGTCCGGAATTGTCTAGCCGTACACGCGTATGTGTACAGAGAATGATTAATTCATATTTATTATTATTATTTTTTTTTTTTTCGTAGTACTGTAAGTTATTCGGTGTTTACGATTACGATCGCGGGCGACTGCGTGTATTTAAATGTGTGTACACGACGGTGATTTTTAGCCCGAAAAAAGCGGTCCGATTCGCCCACCCTACCCCCCCATCCGCCAGCGACGACGACGCGTGGTGTGAAAATACCCGAAATAAAAAAAAAAGAACTCGAGCGGCATGGGAGAGGAGGAGGAGGAAGCAATAGTTATCGCGTGTAGCACGATCTAATGTTAATTTCGAAAAACGCATAAAAAATACAATAAAAATATAAATAATTTAAATACTCACTCGTCGGTTTCGTCCATTTGCGCTTCGATGTCGAGATTTCGGATTTGTTCGGACATGCGTGAGCGTTCGCAGTAAGACCGTGAAATAATTGTATTACGAGTAATAACGCGAGTAATACGATTTTTCTAAAAAATCGGATTCGATTAGAGCAAACAAAAAAAAAAAAAAAATAAAAATAAAAAGAATAAAACTTGACGATTACTTTAGTTATAAAATCGAAACGTTTTTTTTTTTTTTTTTAAATTTTTTTTTTTGTTTTTTAAAATAAAAACCGCACAACACAACACGCGTAGGTAACTTTTTTGTAATTATTATTTTTTTGTAAATATTATTTTGTTCAGTGTGTGCGTGTGTGGTATTTAGACGTCGAACGTTCCGACGCTGTGTGCACACTAAACACAACCGGTCCGCCGGGCGTATTTTTATACCCGTTGCGCGCCGACGGCGACGGACGGCGGAAAATGTTTTGCGTTCGGAACTCCCGCGACGACAACACGCCCGGCCTAACCGGACAATCGGCACGGCGAATCGATTGAAAGGAATGGAAAACAAAAAAATCTTATTCGTCAAAAAATAAAATAAAATAAAAAAATTATAATACATTTATTTGCTGAATATAACAGTTTACATATAAAATAATCGATTGGCGCGCGCGGGTGGGAACGTGAAAAAAAAAAAAAAACAATCGGATAGTAAACAATAGCCGAGAACGCTATGTTATACATAAGTAGAAAACAACAGAACACTAAAAAAAAAAAAAAAAAAAAAAGTATGACGACGTGTGCTTAAAATTGTGAACAAATTTCGATCCGACCGTCAACCTTGAGGGTGGTTCCCGGTAGAACCGGGGCCCACAGAACTGACGCTCGGGTCTTTAGGAGGGGCCCGTGGAAATTTTAATCGTTTATGGTAAATCGGACGAGAAGTTGTGCAAAATCAGTCGAAAAAAATGTACGGGATTTTCAATATCCGATGTACCTTTCCTTTATTCTACGATAACAGACATTATTACTATTATTATTCAATAGGGTCGAATTAAAAAAATACATTTTATTTCCTTTTTTTTTTTTTGTTTTTATTTATTCCATACGTATATATTTCATTTAGTGAGAAAATATATTTAGTACAGGGGCCCGAAATATGATGTCTGATACCTGGGTAGAAAATGTCTTCTGTCTGGTGAATTGGCGGGGTAATTTGGTGCATTTCGATATCCCTTGTAGTTTTCCTAACGATGGGGATTAACGGTAATCCTTGAGTAATAACGGTTTCTGTTATTTTCGATTTTGTTGTAATTCGGTTAAAAATTACCACAGACACTTGCGGTTCCGTCAAAATACCCATAAAAGCACTTACTAGACGTGTGCAATTTTCAAAATATTACAGCGTTTATATTAGTTCTAGTCAGTTGTATACAATTTTCTCGTTTGTTTTATGTGAATATATAAATGTGGTAATATTATTTTTATCGGGCATTTTAAGTTCAAAATTATGTTGAAATTCTTTAAAATCACGATTGATTGTAATTTTTTTATAATTACAAATTTATACAATTTACAATTGAAATTTATCAATTCATTTTCGCTTAAAATCGTTTTTCGTTTATAATAATTTATCTGATTTCCCACCGATGACAGTAGTTCGCCCATAGTGTTAACTTATTTTTACTCAACAGTAAAATTATCTGATAATTTAGATTTTCAAAAAAAATTAGGATCTGAACGAATTTTTTTACCTCGATGCGCGATTTTTAACAATTTTATTTCGGCATATTTTTATTTTCTAATAAATTGTATTTAATTAATACAGAGAGAGCTGGTTCGTTTTTTGTTTCTTTGATTTTCCGCTAAACGCTTTATAGCCAGTGTTGTAAAAAAGACAAATTTAAAAATATCTAGATAACAATAATAGACAACTGCTAAGATAATTATTTAGATAAAATAAAATTTAATTATGTTTTTTTTTTTTTTTTAAATATTAAAAGTGTTCATTATGTACATTTTTAGATTTCAGTATATTGTATATTTTAGAAACGGAAAATATTGAAAACATAAAATGTAATCAACATTGCGGTTTTTTAGCATGTGCGATCCGCGGCTCTTTAGGATACGCATAAACATCGAGATTTTTTATTGTATTACGAACGTCTATATTTCAACGTTCCGTCTGGTTTTTTAATCAATTATAAATCCGCAATCATTGTTATTATACAATTTTATCGAATGCAGTTTTATTTAGTGGAGTCCGTTTACATTTGTTCACTGTTATTACCTTGTGTTATTTGTCATTTTTAACGTATTTTATCATGCACGGCACGTTGCGATATACTTAATCGGTCTTATGCGCATAAGTCGATACATGTGCTCGGTCAGAGCCATCCAGCTATTTATTCGATTTGTCCGAGACGTGATTAAAAGTTTTTTTTTTTTTTTTTTTTTCGTGCGTTTGGGCGAACCGTTTACAAACGAAAAACGTAAAATACAAGAGGAAAACAGAGGATTTCAAAACGAGTGGGGACTGATAACACGAAATATAATAACACGACCGTAATATAGTAACTATAACCGATCAATTACTAACCTAGAAATGTACGACATGGACTAAAAAATAAAATATAATTAATGTTGTATAAATTTACAGGAAAAAAAAAATGGCTCTTTCCTGCGGAATGGTTGCTGACCCCGGATCTAGATAACGAAATGACGTGTCTCGGATATTTCACATTTATCCAGATAAGACGAAAGAGATAGAAATATATCTTTATTTAGATAATTTATCTAGGCAAAATAAAACACTGTTTATAGTAAACGCTGATAAAATAATTTTATTCATCGAGTCGCATTCACGGGCCACGCGAAACGATTTCTCGTTGACCTCTGCGATTTATTATTATTGATAATTTTTTTTTGAAACGTTCACAATCGAAAGCCTAGAATCAGGCCGGACACTTTATCGAGCAATATGTAATTATGACATTGCAAAATTACAACGTTATTGTTAGGCGCTTGTCTATTACGGTATATACGAAACGCAGAGATAAAATTAGTGTTTTTCGTTTTAAAAATATTATCGAATAGTTATTATCTCAACATAGCCCTGTACACTGGCAGCGATTTTATCACGCCTAGGTACGAAATCGTTTACGAAAAAGATATTTTTTGCAATGATCACGAGAAAATATTCTTACAAAATTGTTAACTATTTTGTTTAATAAAATAGAATAGTTACCATAGTTAATAGCTTGACCATTTCGTTTGTTTGGATGTTGCGATGGGTATTACTTTTCGGCGGCCACCTAAAACCAAATGTTATTACAAAGAAACCGACGTTTTTTATTTATAAAATGGCTAAAAATTCTGCCCGTTCGTGTCCCGGTTATATATAATTTCGTTGAAACTCAAAAACCCGTCTTCATAATAATATGTACGGATACTCAAGGCTAAAAAATTCAGGTTTATATCGTTTTTTTTTTTTTTTTGTTTGTTTGTTTTTGCGTTCGGGTATCAACGATATTCGATAGATTCATATTTTTATTTCGCGGTCTTTTGCGACATTTCGAAAGACGACTTGTATACCGTACAATAAATAATGCGTTTTTACTAACTAGTTTTTTATTAACAATAATAATTAACTGTACATTTTGCCGTACAAATACAGACAGACTGTTTCTGCCGGCAGCGGTCGTCATGAACTCCGTCCGTCTGCGCCCCGCCTCCGAATGCGATCACTGCGTTTTGCCTATCGAAATATTATTATTTAAGGTGACCTATCTACAATGTAATATAATGGGTTTTAATGCGATCGCAGGGCCGTCGTTCAATATCCCAGTAGAACCCTTGAGCTACTTGTTGACGGGTATTATAACGACAGTGGGAGCAAAAAAAAAAAAAAAATCTCAAGAAGTTTACATTTCGAACATGTACCCTTAAGTGTCGTAACATCAATTTCGTGTCGACGATCGAGCTTAGGCGCGATTAGACCCAAAATATCAAGGTGCTGTAATTATATATAATGCTTGGGTATGTTGTTATCTAGACAGTATCTGTCACAAGTATCTTTAATATACAACAGATATTTATTTGTCTATCTGTCTATCTAACTATATATTATATTATAGATATCTGTGATACAACCACATCAATAAATAGATATATTATCATAATCCGGATGTAGGGCTACAATGATGTAACCATAAACCGTTAATATTTTTGATAAAAACGTCAGATTAAAAAAAAAAAAAAAAATGTGTATGAATGATATTAAACAATTAACTGATAATAATTTATTTTCGACCAATACAAATATTTATATAGACACTGGCATATCTACATTTACATTTAGTAAGTATTAACACATGCATAAAGTTAAAACTATATATATATATACCATAGTCAATAATATTGTATTATATATTATTTACCTTAAATTGCTGCTCGCAAAGTGGCCTTTTTGTTTTTCTCCTTAAAATAAGATTCAATGGTATTGTTACACGTTTTAAGATAAACTATCATTATACGTCAACAAAAATAAAATAAAAAAAATTGTTGGTCCACCTTAATATATATATATTTGGAAAAACCAATTTTTAACTACGACAATGATTAAATTGTAAGTGGCAAGGGAAATTAGTGTTTTAGAAACTTTTAAATTAAGTTAAATTTTCCGTACATTTTTGTTGAAATACCTTATTTGACTTGAGTGCAATTCGACTTAAATTAGTGCCATTCAACCTAAACTCCCTACAGACCCACCAAATGAAGATAGGTGGATGAATAATGTATTTATGCACCGTGGTCGTGTCATCGATGTGCCATTTGGGGGGTTTCAACTTCAAGACCCCGCATCACCATTTTTATGCTAAATTGTCTTAAACAACCCAATGATACCCGTTCTATGACCTGAAGTTGATTTTATTTAAATCGAAACCTTTCGTGTTTACACAAAACTTGTATAATACTCTAGGTTTTTTTTTTTTTTTTCTATATATTATTTACATTTCTTTAATTTTTGTTTTGTTTTATTTCATCGACTATTAGTTTCTAATACAATTTTCGTTTTACACTATTCTGTTCGGAATTATCTAGTACAGTCGGTATACTGTAGTTTATGTGATATTACACATAGTATCTTTTTCGGTTATTTATTGCCATACCAAAAATATTTATAAAACACAAACTAGGCGGTGGAATTGTATACTCTAGTGACGGAGCTCTTCTCCCGCACATAGATGTTTCAGCGTTAGTTCAGGGTATAGTTCCATTAAATATTTTGCGTTACAATTCGTAATCCACGGTTTTCGAAACTATACTTATATCTTTATACACATTGTAATAACCGTGACTAACCAAGCGCAAAAATTGAACAACGCAATAGAATAATGCTGTAGAGTTGGTACATGCTATTTGCAGTGGGTTTAATGTTGCGTTCTTAAGTATAACACTCGAAGACAACCGCAAGAGAAAAAAAAAAAAAAAAAAAAACTATAATAAAATATACTCTCGCGGTATAAAATCCGAAATGGAAGTATGGCTGTCAACGACTTTAGAGCCAACTATTAATAATCTATCCCTGGAATAACGACGTTGTATATCGTAATAGGTTTATTATCAAATGCAAGTGTAGGTACAATAATATTATAATAAATTATTTATCACAATTATATTACACACACACGTTGTGTGTACCGAGATATTATAATTTTATACGACTAAGTCTAAGTGCGATAATTATCTACTAGTTGAATATTATATTTTATTTAATAAATTTAATTTATCGCTATGGTTATCGACGCAGGTTAAATATAATATTTTAATTATATATTTATACCGATTTCTTCATATTATTTACCTCAAAAAAAAAAAATAAAAAAAATAATAATAATAATAATCTGAATAATTGTCGAATATAGGTTATTATAAGACGGTTTTAATTAAAAACGAAACGTACCTATTAAATTAAATTATGAATTATGATGTTCATCATAAAATTGTGTTCGAATGATTAATCACGGCGAACGTGTCAGATTTCGATGTCTTAAACAAATCCGTTATTATTATAGGTGCCTACACAGCTTAGCGGAGTTCAAAATATAAAATTAAGTTTTTATTGTTTCATTGTTACGGTAAAATAATAATATTAAAGACCCGAGGTGCAACAACCAGATAACTCAACTTGTTAAAATTGTTTAGGAGTGATTATATAATGGGTTTCATTCTTCTCGAATTTATCCGATTGCTGCACCGAAATATGATTATAATATCTGAGTCTAATATCAGTTACTTGTATAATATTGCTTGCCAAACTTATATTATTATATTGGTATCGGATTTATCTGATTCTTGCGCCTGAATTCAGCGATTTTTTGTCCTTAACTTAGGCAATCAAAAAGTATATTATCGAAAAGATTCCATAATCTGGTTGTTACATCATGGTCTTCAATTGTTTATACTGCACATATTCAAATATTTAAATGAATATGTTCCCGTTATATTGTCTTATTTTATCATTCTAAATGCGTGTTTATAATATAATATTTACAGGTTAAATACAATTTTTTTTTTTTTTTTTTTTAATTATAACGTAAACACTTATTAATAAATTCATAATAATATTTTCTATTGATTAATAAATGCGTGTTAATGCGTATTTAATTGTATAGGTGATATATAAAAATTATTCGAATAAACAATGCAAGTTGTGAAGTAAGTATTATTTTAATTGACCAAGGCTTTTATAAATATGTTATGTTTTTAATATAATATTTATGAAAGAATAAATATATGATAGACCATTTTGTGATGTAATTGAATAAGTGTATTAAAATGCTTTAGAAATAGATTTAAAAAAATGTTTGAACCACCCATATAAATGTAGAAAATGAAAATATTTTATGATACAAGACCAATAGTTGTCTAAAACTTTAATTTAACGAATAAAAACAGATCTAACAGATATTTAATTTTACAAATAAAGGTAAAACATAATATATTTACTTAAAACCATTAAGTTTGAATATTGTCATGTAAATTTCCAATTAATGTGTGTGTTCATTACTGTATTTTGTCCTTTTGAACAAAACCTATGACATTAAATGAATATCAATCTAATAGATATATTGCAAAATAATTAGTAAATATTTAACGAAAAAAAATTGATGATAAATGATTATTAGCGCGGACACCGTTCAATATTTTATCGGACCGCAATAGCTGTGGTTTTGACAAACACGGCTTGTTTATAATTTTATAAATGTTTGTAAATTTTGTAATTGTTAATAACCTTAACGATTATTGATATCAGTAAAACGTTGTTAGAACACACAGATACTGATTTAGTGGATTTATTATCATGCTAAGGATTGTGGAATGAATGAATTACGTTGGGCATATTTAGTTTAACAGGGTAACGGTTATTTAATTTCTCAACGAATGAATCATAATGAAAAAAAAAAATAAATAAAAAAATGAAAAAATATATAACACACAAGTTCAAAATTGACTAACGTTTCACATTGGATATATGAATTTAAAGATCGCTAAGGCGTCGGCATCCCAAGCGAAACTCAACATTTGACGCCCCTGGGAAATCGACCCTCTCCCATGAACACCTATTCAAAAATTCCAATATTAAATATATTTCAAACACCTACTCAAATACGTCACTATACTTAACTATGCATCTTAAACATATTAAACAGTTACTTAACGCCGAATTGTAAACACATTTTAGTATAATTCATAATAAGTAATGTCTGGGCTCTTGAGCTTACCTAAATAATTGTATTGGTTACTTTTGAATGTATTTTACACACGGCCGAATCTAACAGATTATTATTGTTCGGCTTTCAGGTTAAAAAAAAAAAAAAATGTTTAAATATAATATAATTTTCACTAAAGTACTTACCAATAAAAATTATACCCAAACAAATATTATTGAACAAAATGATTATAATATTTTGTAATTAATCAATTGGCGATTTATCATGATAATGGTAATTAAAATAAATCCACGTTTATACACTACAATTTCTATTACGCGCACAACAATCAATTTAACAATTTTACAATTTTTAAATTTTTCATGTATTTGAAATATTCGATTTGCCTTTATCTGTCATTTTAGCAATTTTTTTATGATGATATATTTGATTAGGGCATGAAGAAGTGCTGACACGATGGTATTAGATATGATAACACTGGCCCGGAATGAGGTGTTTTCTTTTTAGCCGGTCATTTATCGGTAGATTTTTATCTAAATTCTGGAGCAGAATTGTTTACACGGAATACAACAATTTGAGTTTATAGGTATCTACAATAGTTATATTTTAAAACTTAAGTTTTAGTCAACTTTATGTAATTTAACTAACTGAAGGTTAATGTGTATTTATTCGGCTCACATTTATATATGGTCGTATATAAATATAATACATTTTTACTTTAATCGCAGTGAAATAATACTATTCAATTGTATTTAAAAATGTCCATCTATTTTTTTCAGACTTTTGTCACGCAATGCATATTAAATAAAATATTATTCAGTTTAAAGGATTTGAAACTAAAAAAAAAATAAATAAAAACGATTGATATTTATAGGCTTTAAAAAAGTTTAAAGCCTCTTAATAAAATAATAATTTTATTTGTTTTTTTTTTTATGATCCTTTCTCGTTGGCAGTATTAGTCTATAAAAAAATATGAGTTTCCATAGGTGCCAATCAATTGTTTTTTTTTTTTTATTATTATTCCCGGCATTTTTTCAACTCTTTTTAAATCGCATTAATTTTGACGTTATATCGTTTCAATGTTGTTACACATAAAAAAAAAATCAGTACCTGTACATTAGTGAAGAATCGCTGAGAACGATTTAAATATTAGATGTACACTACCTACCATAGAAATCCATAATTCAAAAAAACCCAATCGTTTTAATCATTATTATTCACCCGACACGATCAATAATGAAGATTTATTATTTATCCTATGCACATTTCTGTCTTGCATCCCGCCCATCACGGTAGCCTAATCGCGTGTAGTGCGATCGATCCCATGGTCCGGCCTATCCGTGTGTTAAAAAGTCAATTTTATCTGGCTTTTATTAGATATTTAATTGAATCGAAAGAGGTGATTATTGGGTTTAGGAGAAAATTATTAAACTCTTGTTCAAACGTGTCATATATATATATATTGCAATAGCCGACGTTAATGATATAAAAAAAAAAAAAAAGCGACGCGTTTGTACAACATTTTTGTTTGTATATACGAGGGTAAGTCGTTTCTCTTAATTTTCGATTACACGAAGAAAATAATTATTTTATGAAAAAAAAAAAAAAAAAAAAAAAAACAGTCTTGGTCCTGATTAAGTGGAGTTATCCGGTTGTTATACCCAAGGTCTTCAATTGTCCGACACACGTTTTTAGGAATGCCTTAGTGTCTCCTCGGCAAAAATAGTATAACGTCCCGTACGTTTAAAATATAATATTAACGTCGAAAATCCGTTGTCTTTTTGATATGACACCGTCTCAATGGAATATACGCGTCCTTCGAAATCATTTTCACTCGGGTGCCTGCGTAATTCAGTTTTCGTGTACAAGTAATATTAACGATTCCGTCGGTATTATTTAGACCGTCAAATTGCAGTAATAATTATTGTACTCCGGGTACTGTTTAAATTATAATGGACGGACATAATGCCTTCTTGTTTCAACTGCCGTTGATAATCGAAATCGCATTATCGGTATTATTATATGTTTGATTTTATGACAAACACGCTGCGTATGGTTTTTGCAGATGGCCCAAAAGGCCCGCGTAACGCGTTTTGCGCACATGTTGATTATTTTTTTTTTCCGATAACGGTTTCCTAACCGGGAGTTTACCGATTGTGCCTGAAATGATCTTTTTTTTGTATACCGATTGCGCTCAACATATTTTTAGGTCTATACACCAATTGCGTTTTTTTGTTTTTTTTTTTTTTTTTTTATGTATAATATGTCTATTAGAATAATCTAATACATATTATATACGAGTTATACGAGAATATATTAGTCCGTCAATTATTTACACTCGAAGTTTTTTTGTTGAACAATGTACATGTCGGTCTATGTTTCTATAATAAAGTATATATCAATTATTAAAAAAAATACGTTTTTAATTTTCAAACGTTTAAGTTATATACTAACGTTTATGTATGACGATTCAATGTTGATGGAAATAGATTGAACAGCAATATTTCCATACCCGAAGGGAAAACAATTTGAATGCAAGCGCAATAATTGGTACACTAACCGTAAAAAAATAAATAGCGCAATTGGTATACTGACCTTAAAATATAAGAGCGCAATTGATACACTGACCCAAAACTGACATTTTGTCTTTGGCGCAATTGGTCCGTGCCCTTCCCGCCAACTATACGAAAAACGAAAAGAAGATAAAAAAAACGTTCGGCGCGCCAATGGATTTTCAATATGATAAGATTAATAACAATAACTATTTATCGGCGTTCGATATTGTTTCTGTTACGAGTTATACCAAACATATAACACATACATATATACACATTATAATATTATACATTGTAAATTGAATATTACATTATTTTTTTTTTTTTTTGGATCTGTTTTTAGCTATTGTATACTATTACAATAACTGATGATTGCCATACCCGGAGTCGTATAGGTTATCGTTTGGTAATATAGTGTAATTTCCCATCGGCCATAGTACCTGCGTGTATTGTAATCGAGTCATTGATGATAGCACACAATACAGGTTAAATTTTCTTGTACAATAACTAAAAAAAAAAAAAAAAACACAAATACAAAAAAAAAAAAAAAAAAAAAAAAATAAAAAAGTTCGTAGCTATCTAAAAACTGAACGAACATGTTATTATTATAATTATTATATTTATAAAGAGATCTATAATTTATAATTCCGAGAATAATAACAAGCGTGTTTTATACGTGTCGAAACAGTATAATGTAAACAAGTAACAATATCAAACAATAATATTATATTTACCTATCCGGGATTTGATTTTCGCACAAATTTCTGATTTGCACATGTTATACTCTTCACGGTATTATATACCGAAATCGTTCGTAAATAAACACAATCGATCATAATAAACCATTCCGAGTTATTATTCGTATCTAGATTCCGCAGTCGCATCACTCGGTGCTCATTTTATTTATTTATTTTTTAAGGGGGACGAGTAAACTTTTCCCGAATCTTCAAGGCTTAAATAATGTGTATTTACGTCGTATACTGTAACGACCGTAGTCTAAAAATACATAAAACGCATAAAAGTTACATAAAATTTGTTTTTTATACAACGAAACTGTTGTCGAATACAGTAACCATACAATTTAACAATATACGAATTCTACTTGTGTACAATGCGTATAATATATAATATTACTATTGATATCGACAGGTATAAAATAGTAATTGCTCTTATTTCAGAGGCGTACAATTAATAAAACCTATAATAGAAAACCTATACGGTATATTATTATTATACTAAATCAGTGTTTCTGTTCTTCATAGAATAAAAGACTTTTAATTATGAATAAAACCAATGAATATAATCAACTGCAAAATCGAGTTCACGGTGAAAATGCAGTAAAGCCAAATTGCCGCGGCAGCAGTTTAAAGGTCCTGTTACCCAATACCGGGTTTTTATACATTATTCTAGATAAGAAATAACAATAAATTTTAAAAATTAAAAATTTGTTTTTTGTATGGACCGTTGTGCTATCGAGCTTATTCGTAATTTAATTATTATATTAACTATTAGTTACTACAATACGGTTTCCGGGGAGGCTTAAATTACGTGCCTTAGATTCTGAGTGCAGAGAAGAAGCTATTATAGTTTTACACAGGTTGGTTGGTTATTTGGTTTAGTTAAGGGTTTTTTCACGCTATAATCTAAAAGATACGAAATTTTCAATGAAATTCCCAAACAGTCACTATTTTTTAAAACCTAGCCGATGATAAATTAATAAATAACAAATTATTATGGGCGTTATTTGTTAATTTATGGATTACCTTGGATGCAATGTAAAAAAAAAAAAAAAAAACTACTTGTACAATAACCTTATCAGTTTACCGAGATCTGCTTTGAGTAGATTTTTGAGATTGGAATGATTTATTAAACATAAAATATTTATTTATTAATTTATAATACATCTATTAGCATCTAAACTACCCACCTACAACAATGACCTATGGATACATGGTCATATTTTATTTGAGTATTACTCAGTTACCATTTTATCGTGGTTTTTTTTTAATATTGTTGTTATATTGGACGTGTTTTATTACGTCCAGCGTCAATGCCAAAAATCCATTGGTGAAATAATATTACGACGATTACGAATATTATAATATACAGGTGTATTTATTTTAGGCCGTACATGTTCAGAGCTTTTCAAAAACTGTGTGACACAATATGATTTACAATAGTGGTCAAGCAGATTCGATACAGTCACGAGACGGCGATTGTTTTCGAATATTTAGATATTCGGATTCATTGTTATTCGATTACAACAGAAGCATTTCACCCAGTAGGGGTTTTAAAATCGGGCGAATCCAAGCGTTTATACAGTTTGGAACACGCCACTATAATTAATCGAACAATAGTAAAACAAAATATATTTTTAATCTTTAGCCAAAAAAGTTTTCTCGAAGTAAATGAACCGTCGAATTTCCAGTCAATTATAATAGGCAGGTAATTATTTCGTTTTTATATTGTTCGTTCCGAATGCTTCGTTACGTTTTTGCTCTGTACCTACCTCTTAGTAAAAAAAAAAAAAAAAAATAAAAAAAATATGTTAATTTTATTTCGTTTATTTGATTTTTTTTTTCTGCGTGCTGTTACTAAGTAATAAATATATAAAAAAAAAAACAAAACAACCCGCAGGCTTTGCAGACTAATAACTATGTTTGCATACGGTTCGCAATGAATTTTAAGAATACCAATTAAGTTTACTATGCCGGGTCATGCACATTAAATAGTAAGTTGTGTGGAATAATTTTCTGTTTAATACATTCGTATTATTGTTTGAAATAAACAACTTTTAATAGAGGAGTTCGACAAATTGGAATTTGAGTAAAAACCCGCTTGGTGGACGTGGAATTATCATTCGGGTTTAGAAACGTTATTTTTTAATCACGGTAATAAATTTAAAAAAAAAAAAAATTAAAAACGAGTTATGCATTATTCTTACCGTCGCGTTTATCGAGAAATAATTTGTTCGCGTAATAAACGCATTGCCAGTACGGCTTTTATAAAATGTGTAACATTGTGTGTTTTAGTATTGTGGGCAACGTTCGTTATTAGATAGTGCAGTTTTATTTGTATAATTAAGTACTGTACATAATTTGTATATTATATTACATAGTGCTTTATTTTAAATTTACAGCGTAGGTAATTATGTATATCAATGTGATCTGGCAAATCTAGATAAGCATTTTAATATTTACATACCTATATGCAATATATTCACATTGTCAGAACTCACTGAATTTATATAATACATTTTGTAACAAAAAAAAAAAAAAAAAATTTTATCAATGACTTACAATTTTTTTTTTTTTTTTTTGGCGTTAAGTTTACATCGTTGTAGAATTATTTGTACAAGTACAAAGTTGTAGAATTATTTCAAGCATTATTTACTACAGTCGAATAATAATAATTGATGGATTCGCAACTATGTCTAATATGTACATGTAAAAAGGTGAATTTTATTTTTTACGAACTTTCCTTATCCCTTGCAGTTAATGTTTAAGGTTTAACTAAATAAAAAAAATATAAAAAGTTACCTATGCGTTAGTGATTTTTTTTAAATATTTAAAAGCACTCTATAATAGCATGTTAAAAACGAAAAGTAGTCTTTGGACCGTGTGACTATATATTATATTTATACAGGCTACGCATATTTTATTCTCAAATAAATCATTTATAACTGCGAGGCGAATTTTCTACAGGAGTTCCTATATTTTTCGGACCGTTAGAAAGATTGTGAAGTTTCGAATAAATACGTTTCCAAAGTCGGATTATTTCAGATTAAAAACTTTTTAATGCGTATTTTTTGATTATTTTGGCATGTTTATGTGTTGAGACTCGAGTGCGCATTTTAAGGTTTTAAAGACAATGCCAAACATTACTATTTGGTGTTAGTCGATTAACCGCAAATATCGTATTGTATATTAATTATATAAATTTTTTACGTTCAGTGTTTGCATTTGAATGAAAGAATTTCGTTTTACGTTTAAAATTTTTGTTTAAAATATTGTACGACTATGACATTTGACGTTATTAATAATTCAAATGTTATCCAAAATTTTGGTTGTACGTTACCTATTAAAAATTTAAACGTGATTTTGCATTTTGCATTATATGAGTACACTGTTCAGTGTATGGTGTATTCAAATTTGGGAAATTAAATTTTCGTTCGAGTTTCAGCTTGGTTTATTTACGAGTGCGATGTAAGTAAAATATAAAAAAACCAAACAAATTGTTTATAACGAATAATAAGATTAAAAAAGTATTAAAAAAAAAACATTTGCATGGACGATTATTATTAAATACTATGATATTAGTATCGTGGGCGACCTTCTGAATACAGGTTTTTTTTATTATTTTTGTTTTTATGGTAAACGTTGAATTAATGTAACGTGTTTGCATTAATTCAATGATGACCAGTTTATTTTCACTTCCTTTAATACAACCAGATATGCATTTGAAAACAATAAAATACAGGAAGTCGAAATTTAAACCCTGAATAAAATAAACTATACTATTAAGTATTCATGATTTTAAATTAGCATGGATTATTGTCCTCCTACATCGAAATGACAAAATAAACCAAACATTTCCGCAGTAATTTTTTTATCATATTGTTACGTTGTGTGAGCAAGTATACTCAAATTCAATATTATTAATAATATTTTTAGGCATTTCCCCGGTCTATAGTATAGGTTTTGGTTAGGATATGTGTAACCGCTACAAAACCCGCATCGAACACAGAATTGCATATTGTTGTACGCGCAGTATCATATAATGTCATTTTACTTATTTTCAGCAATCTGATAAAACTATAAATATATAGATGCCTTAAGGGATGTAATATATTGTATACTTTTACTAAAGCAAAACTATTTTTATTTTTTAAACAAAATATTTACCCGATCGACTATTTATGCAAATATGTTCGGTTGTTTTATTGTCATCTTGTCCATAAATATAGTAAAAATCACAGACAAAAGTATACTTTTTTGAAACGAAAAAATGATTCGTAGCATCCGTTAGATTTTATTTTATTATTATTATTTTTATTATTTTTACTAGTCATCGGTTTTATCCGTTTGTAGTATTTTTTTTTTTTTTTTTTTTATATTAGTGTCTTCGTGTATCCTTGGCAAATTATTTATAAACAAAGAAAATGCATCCGTTAGGAAATAAATTCCCGTATAAAACAGGAGCCTTGGGTAAAATTCCCAACGATATCGGTTCGGCCGTTTTCGATATTAGCCCGGACAGACAAACCGATAGTTTCAATTTCATTTATATAGATTATGAACAAAAAACAAAAAACAAAAAAAAAACTTACCTGTATCTCTGACATAAGAGGGTCTAAACGTCTGCATTAACGATTTAGCGTCGTTTACACATGCAACTGTTTGCTGGTCATCAAATTGCTTACGTTTGTCTAATATACTGCGAATGAGATCTTTTTGGGCAATTGGTACGAACTCGGTTCTAAAATTACTCATTATGTCTTATCGTGCTGGCGCAGTATGACTGTTACACCTGATCTATGTGTATCTGAAATAACGTTACGTTACAAGCGCCAGCGGCAGCTAACGGTTTTGTGGTCGCAAGTAAATCGCGTTTGTTACCATTAAATCCATAGTGTGGCCACTGTCCGATTGCGTTTTTTACTGTCGCCGGCATCGAACGGCAATGGAAAACGCACGGTTTCCTAATAGACAATCGCCGATTCGTGATGGAAAACAATGGCAATGCGTCCGTGTGCAAATCCGACACAGTACACCCAGTGTTTCACAACCTTTTTACCACCACGGACCACTTCGACAATATTTCATAGGTCGCGGACCAGGGATTTTCGGACCGTATTTTTATATTATTACTAGTAGCGTACATTTTTATAGCGGCGGAAACGCCGACAAGGAGTTTTCTGACCTTATCGTCCGAGACCGTGCGATAGTAATTATCATCACGTCGTTATCGTTGTTTAACTTATTGTTTAGTAACACTGCGAGGATCTGCACGTGCTTATTTAGTCGGTAGTGGGTATTAATGGCAAGACTCGTCCTATGCGCAACGATATTCTTATAGTATAGATACAGTATAACAAGTTAAATACAAAAAAAAAAAAAAAAAAACGAGCCTACAGCTGCCAAAGTCTACGGCACAAGTCTGTATGTATGTCCAACGGATACAGTACGAAATCCATGTTGCATTTGAATATTATCGTTGCACTGCACAGAACAATATACAACGGGAGAATAAAATTTAGACTCAGGGCCCATTGACAATTTGTTCGCCCGTTTCGCGTTCCACATCACATCCGTTACCCGATGCTAATCCTGAGCGTACTGTTGCTGTACAACCGTATCGACGGTATGTCCTGGAACACGGTGAGCACCTTCATCTCCCCCAGTTGCCGGATGTACACGTCGGAAATCCAAAACTTCGGATCCTTGTCCCACGTCAGTACCACCCGGTCCGTGCGGTCGTCCAAAATCCGGATACGCGGGTCTTCCCAGTAGACGTGCAAAAACAAATCCGACGCTATTTCCAGCAGTAAACGTTATGAGCGTGGTAACTCGGTATTGACGGGACGACCTTTTGTGATACACAGCGGTCATGGCCACCACTGGCAATGATTTTACCGGTTACACATGTTCCGGATTTCTGGACTAGCACAGAAATCCGATGATAAAAATCACTGCCAGCTGAATTTTATTTCAATGAAACTGTCAATTTTTTTTTCGTTCTAATATTTAGTATGTCATCATAGTAAGTGTTTCCCAACCTTTTTACCACCACGGACCACTTCGACAATATTTTATAGGTCGCGGATCACCTCAATTTTACGAAAACTAGGAATACCTTTTGTTTTGCTCATTAACAAGAATACGCAAAATTTATCGAAAAACGTTCACTTTTATTTTTTTACTTTACATTTACCATTACTATACTCCACTAATATATAATTATACTTCAATTTATTACTCTGATACCTAGACACTTATAAAAATGGAAAATGCTTATCGGTCTACAGCAGCAACAACGATAAGAAGATAACCGTATAATATTATACGGTTCCTCAATAAGTCGTAATTTTTTTCGCTATTTAAAAAAAAATATAATAATTAATTTGTAATAGAAATCGAAGAAAAAATCTATGGGACCGCGGACCACCGGTTGGGAAACACTGCAGTACACGTGTATTCGAATTCGATCGACAGAGTCTTCGGTAACCCTGGTAAAATACGGCCAATGCAATATTTTTTTGTATTACGATCATTGTTGACTGACAGCAGACTGATAAACACATTTACGGGCGTACGTATAAGTATAGTCTGTATACCGGATACTACGTATATACGGTGTACATAAAACCAAATTACCCGTAAACACACCGGGAGTTATTATACGGATGACAAAATCCCACCGGAGCGTATAATTGACGAAAATGTTGTGCAACACACGGGCTGTTCCACGTGGTAATAATCCACATGGTAGGTACCTACGCCGAACATATTACAAACATTATTAATAACAATAATAATAATAATATAATTCTCTTCCGATTTACGATGACAGTCCTGCATTGGATAACATCCGAGTGGCTTATCACGACAATTAATAAGTGTCCAATAACGATAAAACGGAAAAACGAAACCGTTGTAATCACTCCGTCAAACGGATTTTGGGCTGTCCACTTTTGAAAATATAACAACACAATTCCCGTGCTACCCGAACGTGAAAAATATTCGTACATTGTTTTCGTATACGTTTAAAAAATACAACTGTATGGTAATTTATAACTTACGACGGTCATGTTAGTTTTTTTTTTGGTTTTACTGGGCTTTGGAAAATATTTTGCTCTTTAAGTTTTGTTTTCTGTGTTTAAATCCTGATTTCGAACTACACGCTACAATTTTGTTTTAAGTAACGTAATTTTGTTTACATTGCCCGTTAATTAGACTGAGACAGTAATGCTCTGAGACGGTATCGTGGTTTTATTTTATTCTACACTGTCTAACGATATCCAGCTACAGCCCTAATTAAATATTTGACTAACGAATTTCAAATTTATTAATTTACATTAATTTCCTTTGATTTTAAACCAGTTACGACTGGTGGTGTTGCCACTATTTCTTTTTCACTTGTGTCGGTATAGGTATTCCAGTCAATATTGAAAAACTCCACTGTTTGTATATGCAAAATTACATCGGAGTGATATAAGATGTAATTTTGCTACCACTAGATTCTATTAATATTATTACTATCAATTACCATAACAATTGGCTTTAGTTCATTCATAAAATATCAATAATGCGCATAGTAGCTGTATTATATACGTCATGCATATTTGTGATATCTATACGAATATTTACACCAAATCGAATACAGAATAATATATTAAATGATTTATAATCCTAAATTAACTTAATCAGAAATTTGTATAGGAATACAAAATAATCCTACGCCCGTCCACAAGTATAGAATATTCTGTTTCTGGACCGCTGTAACGATTATGGTTAAGCTAAGCATAAAGTAGGCGTGCAAATCAAAACGTTTCTAAATTGTATGATATGACTGGTTTTAACAAAGAAATATTACATTATTACATTATTATAATGATGAATACTTTGAATTATTTAGACTTTCCCCTGAATAAAAAAAAAAAAAAAACAAATACTGAATTTAATTGTTAAAATTGATAAATAAAAATATTATTCATATATATAAAATGCACATCCGGGTGAACTGCTGTAGGTATAACGAGCCTTTGAACTTTTTTTTTCCTTTTTTAAATATAATCAAATTTAATAAATCACACATATCATTAGATATTATTATACATTAATCGCACGTGTATAATAATTAAAACCTACTCAAGATAATGTGTATGAACAATGTTGTATAAAAAAATAAACTGCAATGACAATGCTTTTCGTGTTCAAGTGAAGTAAGAATATTATTAACTATATTACATAATATATTACGAAAATAAATATTTCGCACGGTTCTAGTTTATACTGATAAATTAATTATAATTTATGAATTTATACATATATATATAAAAATAAAAAATAATAAATAACACCGAATTCCAATATTTCGAAACAGATAAAAAGAATATTAAAATCAACTCTAATTATTATTATGTAGGCATATTTCAAAGTATTAGTCGTCGGTAATAATTGCATTCCATTTAAATTTAATAAAAAATGTTTGTGTAGTTTTATTATATTATAATAGATAATTTTAGATTCTAAACGAGGCGAACAATGTATTTGTTCAATAGTTTTACTATGATGTGCGTGTTTTTTTAACATTTTTTTTTTTTGTCTGTTCATTAACCCGTGAATGATAGGCCATGATTAAATCTAATCTAAACAAAAATTTCTCAAAAATATCATTTTTATTTATATCATGCATTTATTAGTTATTAAAACACTGGAACTTATTAAATTAAACTACGTATTACATGGGGCCGGAATTTGATGACCTAAACATATTTTAATATTTCTCAAAAAATGTAATTCATGACATAAACATGTTAAAAAGTTACCTACAAATCAAATCAAAATGATGTTCCAAGTAAAATTTGGTTAAAAATATTTTGATATATTTAAATTAAAAAACTGTATTTATTTCAAAAGCCATAAAAATTACAATAATTCGTGCTCTTGACGGATTTTAATACAAATTATTGATAATTTTATTGAAAAATTTGTATCCACATAAGATCAAAAAACCTTGAAAACTTAAAATAGCTATAAATAAGCAAACAAATTCTAGAACGATTTAAAACTTGTGCCATGTCTGAAATGCGTTAATATGCCATGTCTGTATGACTATTTTTCACTGTATTTAAACAACAAACAACAAAATAGAAATTTACAGACTCTTGTATCGCGTAAATGTTATTGTATTGTTAATGTTTTTATCCGAGTTTGCTCCATTCATAAGAATACTGATATAACCTACTCAATTTATCTTCAAGACAAAATGTTTTACTGAAAACCATCCTTGATGTTGACGTTCGGAGCAATATTTCTGGTAAAGATGTTTATAATAGACAGAAATAAAAAAAAGAAAAAAACCATCCGTCGTAGTAAAACCAATATACATTCTTTGCTACGTTCATAATCCAAAACTTAAGGGCTCACTCAAGGGGATTCGATACCGGCTGTGTTTTCTATCAAATTAGACTTGCATTGTAGCAATTGAACCGATTGTATTCTAGAAATCGAACAAAATAACCAAAAACATGCTTCAAATCGTCATAAAGTTTACTTGAAAACGACTTTTCCACATTTTTTTTATAATTAAACTCTTAAACCGCTCAAAATTTTTTTTAAAATTTTTAAAATCAAATTTTGAAGGGTTTATAGATTTCAATTTCAAAAATGTATTTTTAAGTAAACTTTATAACGTGTACAAGTATGTTTTCGGAAAATTTATCCGGTAATTAGGAAAGTCAGTACCAAAATAGAATATACAGCAAGAAATATATAACTGCAATACTGTGAATTATTTATTGAACATTTATAAAATCACTGGGTGTTGATGGTTATGTTAATAAATTAAAATTACCTACAATAAATTAACTTTTTTTTTTAATTTTAATTACTAGATAGGCACTGATAAATTATTATCAAACCGTACTCTGCACTCCAATATTGGATCTAAGGTATTGGAGTAATAGGTACGTTATTGAAAAATATCTTTCGATTGAAGTCTTCTTTATGTAGAGGCCCGGTGAAATATCTAAGGATAAACGGCGATGAACGTTTCGACCTATGGTTGCAATCATAAAAAAAAAAAAAAAAAAAAAAAAAAAAACATTCGCCACGTTTACTGTAAATAGTATTGTTTTATAGGTATGTCGCAAGATTGTTCTATTTTAGAAAATATTTAAGTCAATGATCGAACCGACGAGATGATATATTATGATGTTCGTCGAGTATAAGTATGCACCGCCGTTTGATTAAAAGTCTAAATAATGTTGTGTGCGCAGGGACGGACTGAGCTGGCTTTGCCCTTGAGATTTTCAGGCCCTTACGCGCATATTGGGCTCGAGTGTCGGTTCAGTACACATCCGCAATGTTCGCGACTATATTGTCTTATAATATTTAAGTTAAAATACTAAAATATTGTTTAAATGCTTTATGGTTTGGCTATTATTACACGTAATACACTTTATACATACAATTATAACCGTTTAACAATAATTACATTCTTATTATAATTAATCGTTTTATTCTCTGTCATGATATTAATCATGGTGTTTTTATTTAAAACGCAAATAATTACAATTTTAGCCAAGTACAGGTTTTGTTTTTGTCCATTCGTTCCGAGGCACTACGCTTTTAAATAATTTTGATATGTTAGTATTGTAGGAAATGCCAAAGGGCATTTAATCGACAATCACACTTGTAATTTATTATTATTAATAATATTTCCGTTGAGTCATTGACCGTGATTTACGGAAGCTAACATTTATTTGGTGGGGGTCATCGATGGTATTAAAAAAAATGATTTTATACAATACAGGTAAATTCGATGCGATATTTGATCTTTCCAATGGTGAAATTAGAATTTTACTTGGAAAGGCTACACTCTCACGCTTCGCCAGTAGAAAAATAACGACCGGACCGATTTTTTATCCGGGTCAGCCCGTGTTTGTACAAATCATAATGTGTGAGTAATTGGTTGGGTTACGTACCGAATAAGAAAATGACTAGGCCGTTTATAAACGAGACAAAATTAAATTACAAATGAAAATGTAGGGAGGGGCTGGAGCGAATACTGAGATCGTTAAGTACCTATACGCAATAGTGAACCAAATCTTTATACAATCTGATAATATACGTAAAAAATTATAATCGAACATCTCAATCGGAAATTATTATTACTCGGACCAAAAAAAAAAAAAAAAATTTATCAGCAAAACACATGTCGCTACACTCACGCGTGTTCCCAGATTTGTGAAAACTTTGAGCCTCGAGTAAACACCAAGCATATTATTACCCTTCAAGATTGACGTAAATTCCCGTCGAACATTTCGAATTCCCATGGAGTAGCACATACACCGAATGCAACGAAGTTAATGGTATTCATTTTTTTGAAGACATCGGTCTGTAATTTAATTGACACCCCACATTTTGACGTATCATACAAATTTGTATTACGGGCCGATATAAAATTATGAACAAATTTAATGTAAGGCGGTCATTGTCGACAAATTCAATTTTATTTTTGTTGTTACGATTCACAAAGAAAAAAAAATCATGATTTTTCTTTTTATAAGCGTTTGTAGTTGATATATATATATATATATATATATATATATATATATATATATATATATATATATTTTTTTATACAATTCGTTAAAGCACGATAAATTGTTAATTATTTTGTACTTGACAAGTTAAATATTAATAAAGTTTTCTATTTAAATACCCAAGGCCTAGGTTGGTATCTAAATGATAAGTATCGATATTTGTAATTTTGTCGTTGATCGACAGAAAACATGTTATTGATAATTTTAATATTAGGTTTAACCGAGCTCTACTAAAAATCGCTTTTCGTTTTCATTATTTAAATATAACGATGACTCCTATTTCTGAACCACCGCTATTAGGACGGAAATAATTCATAGACATTTTCTAAAAGAGAAAAAAAAATGAAATTTAATAGATAGCTAGACATTGGCATAAATACGGCGCCTACGATAGGTCATATAATATTAAATACTGTTTTTAAACAGTCTATCACAAATGTTATCTATACGTTATTATATAACGTGGTAAATGTATTATATTTTGTTTTTTGATAACCAGTTACCGAATATATACGAATTATGAATAAAGTCAATGAATTAATACAAAATTAACTAATGAAATAAGACCTTTTGTTTGATCCCAGTCCAGATTTTCAGTCGATTATTAAAATGTCGAGGTAAAGCATTTCGGAAACTCACTGCAAATATTATATAGACAGACTTAAATACCACAATTATCGCACCAAATAAGATATTGCTCAATATGTACATTGTAGGTACGTATATATTTACAAGTATAGGAACTCGACTATATAGTATTTAACATTTAAGCACAAATTTTTAATGTATTACCGGTATATTGAATTTTAATTTTTTGTTCTTTTATTATTCTACACTACGATTAATTATTATAGTATTATGCAATACAAACAAGATAACCGCGCAGGTACGTCGAGTCCCGAATAATTATTCACTTATTTTATTATCCGTTAAGTCAAGTCTAAGAAATTTGTATGCAATAGGTAAACCGAGACCGAGAAAAATGCTCTACAATCGAGATAAGCCATACTTAGCCTAGTAAAAAAGATATTTGAGGAAAAAAAAAGGCAAAATTCGAAAATATATCACGACTACAATTTTATAAAATCGATTAATGTTAGGTTTTACCACCGTCAAAATAAAAAAAATAATAATAAATATAACAGTATTTCGAATCAAAGTAATTGTAAATAAAAAATCGCGAAAAACAAAAAAATCACAGACAAAAACCTGTAAATTTTAGGAGGAAAATGTACCCAAACATTTTTATTCCTTTTTAAACCTCAGACTCAGTTTTTCCTAATATTTTTGAAACCGGGACCGAGGACTACCCACCAAAAGTCAAACGGAATTCAACATACAACCCCACGACGACATCATGCGGAGCGAATTTTATGGTTGTGAGTGCCAAGTTTAAATCGAATCGTAATGATTTTATTTACCGAGATGAATTAAATTTAAATTGAAATACTATTAACGGTACAATAATAATAATACAAAATTAAAAAAAAAAAACAGAATTGTCGGGTAACAAAATCGAAATATTTTTAATCTAACTATAGAGTGCTGACTGTTATTTGAACACCACCGGCGGATTCTATTATTATGATTCCTATGTCGTACAGAAACTAGGGCCATCACCCGAAACGAGGAAAGTAGTAAATCCCGCGTACGATTCGTTTTACCGGGCGATAGTTGTACCGAGCAGTACACGTTTTTAGCGGGAAATCATACGGTTGTACTGTAATTGGTATTAAAATTGCACATTATGTAACGTGCGAATATAAAGAACATTGTATAACGGCCGTGGCATTGGCAGCAAATACGTAATATTCGTGTTTCATTACTCCGTGTATAGGCAGGCGGCTGATAAATATTATTATTGTGGAGCACAGGTGGTAAACATCGTAAGGCGGACGGGCCGGGGCGGGATTTCTTGCAAAACGGAATGCAAAATACGAATTCATCCGGCGAAGGTCAAAAACTAAATATTATCTATTGCCCCGTTATCTTGAGAACAATACGAACATGTACAAATAATAGGCGCACAATAATATACGAAGAATAATTGTTATTATGTTAATTACTACAGTTTGCACCTATAATATAATATGTTGTTACGGTTAGTTTTTTTTTAAATAATACATATATATGTTACGTATATCTCAAGGACGTTTATTTATCGCGTTGTAAAAGACCGGCGCGAAAAAGGAATACGAATTTCCGACACCCGTACTCGCCGATTATATTATTATATGCTCGTATTAATATATAAATACGCACTTGCGATGTTGACTGTTTTCATAATAAACTACTATAATTGTGCTTACGTGAACATTATGCTATATAATTTAATAAACTATTGCAGCATTGGAGCCATATACATAATATGAAGCGTTATTATAATTTTATTTCGTCTCCCTCCCCGCGGTAAATTTTTGTTTAATAATTGAGAAATCGAAGAAAATTTCTTCACCGAGCGAAATGTGCTCTATATTCAGCTACTGATCGATATTATAACTCGTAACCTTTTATTTTCTATGAAGGATACACAAACGGCATACAAACAAAAACAAAGTATATTAATTAATTTTTTTAAATAAACGAGACTTGATTATATACCCGGGCGATTTACATTAATATTAACTCGTCGATCCGTGATTAAATTCTAATGTAAACACGATGATTTGTACGGGTTTATACATTTTTAAATTTTCCCCATTAGCGAATATTAATATTTGACTCTATGTGTTCATTAACAATTTTATGTAAGCCGACTAAAACACAATAAAGTAATTTATATTCATATCAGTTAACTAGAAGCTTTCACTTAGAATGTATATTTTTTGTGAAAATCAGTAAATATTATTGGAGATAACCGTCAACCAGCTTTTGGTTCAGACATCGTAAATACTATACAATGTTAAACAAATAGGACTGCAGCCAAGTTAAACGGGGGACACAAACCAAATGAATGGGTATATAGATCGAATAACTGGGTGATAAGATTGCTTGTCAATGATTTCCATGTATTAAAATAGGTTATAAATAGCTGAACAGTTTCTTGTTGATTAGCACTTGTATAGCCGTTTCGTCGTTACTAATAGGAACGACGGTGGAAAAACGATTCTAACTGATAAAATCCCAGAATTTTTTGCGGTTATACAATAGAAGATCCTCTACATGAATACTCCAGAAAATAGAATCTATAACATAACTTAGACTTCATATTAAATCTGGCATGTAGCAAAGAAACGTCCCGGTTATTAGCCGGACAGAATGAAGTCTTTAATTTGCTACGAGCTATGTTTATTCTACTGGTTTTTCCCAAATCTCTGAGTTTACGTGAAGCTCACTAGGATATCATGATCAGAGAGACAAAGTGGATTGCATCAGAGAAAATGTTGATGCTGAGGTGACGTCAAGAGATAATAGAGTAGACTGCCAATCAAAGGAAGGAATATGCAGCGAATTTTGATGGTTAGCTATGAAGAAAAGCTCGAGCCCCCATTCGAGCTGGCACTGCAGTTGGGTGTTTCTTGTCCAAATGTAATTTCGCATGTTCGAACTTTGAATTCAAATGTTCATGTCTTTGAAAAGTTATATATTCTATCTGTTCGGAAGGTTATGAATTCGAATAGATATTTTCATTATTATTTTTGCAATTAATATATATATATATATATAATTATTATAAATGCAATAAAATTAATTTGTATACAAAATTAAATTCCAATAGATTTTAAGAAAAAAAAAAAAAAATGATTATTAAGTTAAGTTATGTAAAATACTTTTTAAAAATGTTAACTCATCTATCTTCGTAAATTCTCCGCTGAATTAATTTAAGCCTTTAGTACTTATTTTGTACATCGACGTATTTGTTTTACAATTTTTGTACTCCGTCCTTGTATTAGTTGTTCACTACTGCCGATTCAGTTTTCTTATGTATTGGTTTATCGAGTTTAAATACCCCCGAAACACAACATTAAAACACAGACATCTTTTTTGCCCCCCTCAACTTTTACGCTATTAACCGCTTGATACCTCATCCCAACTACCCACAGTGGCCTACCTCCCACGGTGACAATTATGTCCGGCTTTATAATTTTAATAAACATCAATATTACAACCGTATTGGAGAGTCGTTAACGAATATTATCACACTGTTCATAATCATCACTACCTATTGCTCATTTAACGCAACGCTGATAAAACGAACGACTAATTAATGTTTACGTATTTAGTTTGACCGACGATTAATTAATATATTAATTTAGCGGAAAAAAAAAAAAAAAACACGATCGTCTGCTATGACGTACATTTAATATGTCAGCCATCACAGCAGTCTAAATTGATCTATATGCAATTAAAAAAGATAACAATATTATTTATAAACGAATAATCATGATTTGTTTTATTATTATTACTTTTATTCGTACTGTTACAAGTAACCTTAATATTTTATCATTTTACAATTATATAATTAACGCTTGGTGCACCTTTTTATAATGTTTCACAGCAAACCAGAACAATAAAAACGATAAACAAAAATAAAAAAATAAAAAAATCATTAAAAAACCGAATACTTTTCCGGGCGAAGTTCGGTAAACATGTTTTAATAAATTAAAATTTACAATGTTATTCATTTGGAACGCTGATATAAGTAAATTACACAATTTTTATCAATAATATACCGAAACAAGAACATTTCCAATCGTCTTTACTCATTAAAAAAACTCAAAAATAAAAAAAACGCCAAAAAGTTTTGAAAATTGTAAAATACATCTGAAAAGTGCTAATGCAAGTATTCTGTGGATGTTTCCGGTATTTTAAACGATAATTTTAAACTGAATTATAGAAATAAAAAACATAATCGAAAATAACCGAAACTTCTAGGCGATATTTTGTAAATATTGTTTAGAAAAAGAAAACGAACTATATAAAATTAAAAATTAAAACACACGACATAGTAAAACCAATACGTTCCTTGCTACAATCAGATTCTAAACAAAATCCATTTTTATAAATATAATTATTTTCATAACACAGAGAACATTAAGGTCAGCTAAGAAAATATAAAAGAGTAGGTCGAAATCGATTGGAATAATATTGTTCTTTTTTTTTTTTTTCAAACACGCTGTTTGTGGTGATTTTTCTGCAGGTTCATTTGTATTATACGCCAGACATAAAGTGATTGTCATCACTTTTTTCCCCGGTACCCTTGCTCCGTCTCTAAAATAATTTCGCCCGAATGCAATATCCATCGACTAAGAACTAATGCGTGTGCATTAGGTGGAGATTTGATTTGCCAAATGTGACTGCGACGATAGTTTCTACGCGTTTACGGTTATCATTCAATGCCATTGTCCGACAAAATCCATAAGCAATGCCTGTTGTACCGTCAACGTTGTTAAGTGCGTAATTCGGACAATCAATTCAACATCACGTCATCGGTAATACATATTTTTTTTTTTATTTATTTCTCGTTCCTACTATACTGGCCTTTGGGTTTTATTTTTGTTTTGTTTCAAAACATTGTCCCAAAACACATATTTTAAAATCCGGTATATAAATTGTATTATATTTATTAGATTCTGAGTGTATTCTGTTTTTAATAAGCTATTAGTTTTATTAAAAAGTGTTTTAATTCCCCGTAATCGTTTTGTCGATTAGCAAAATTGCTGTGATTTTTTCACGCAGAACACGATTCGTGAGGAATTACCGACCGATGGTACTTTCGTGACAATTTTTTTACATGGATATCCAAGAGTCTTTTTAAACTTCTAAAGAAATAAAAAAAAAAAACTGATAATATCGGACGGCTACAATGTTTTTGTTAATTTCTGGGATACCTTGTTTGCAAGGAAAACCACGACTAATTCCATGCTTATAATCAAACCCGCTTCCGCTCAGAATCGTATTTTGATCGCAATGATTTATCGTTACTTTCCGTATATAAACTAAATTATCGTATATAGTGTAAGTTTCCGGATTTCCTCTTACAACAGCGGCCAACTTATGGTATGTACGGCTTTCCATTAGTTACTAACTTACTAAACAAATAATTATATTTGTTTGTTTAAAAATAAATTATTTTTTTACATTTGTACGGATACTCGTGAATGCGATAAACAATTTTGATTATTATTATTATTGTTATTTTTTAGTTTTTATTTTGAAATAATTGCGATATTCCGTTTGATTATATTTATGTTTTACAATTAGTATGTTGATTTTATAATATTTTTACAATAAAACAAACGGAAAAAAAAATAAAGAATAACCTAACCTTTGCGTAAATTATATAATATCGTCTGAATTTTTACATTAAAATAACTATATTTAGATATAATTCTATTATACATTGTTGAGACTTTGATATGTAGTGGAACATATAGGACGCGCCTTATCGAAACGTATTTATTTATTCAAGTCATTATTAAATATTTCAATGAACATGTATATTTATATATTTATATATAGCACTGTCCATCCATATTTTTACATATTAAATACTTCTGAAACATAGAAAAGAAAAAAAAATGAAAATTGTATATACGTTATTTGAACAAATATAGCCAAATTCAATTGATAACCAAAAGAATTTAACAGCAAAATAAATGTAATCCGTTTTACAATTATATTTTATAAAGTGTATTATTCTCTAAAGTTATTATTTTTCATGCTATGTTTAAATATGGTTTGTCGTTCAAACACTTCAAACTCGATATACGAAAACGTAACGTAAAACATAACATAAGTAGGACATGGTTAGGTACTATTTGTAATTTGTAACCTATAATTACCGATCTATCATTTCCAGCAAACCACATTGGAATATCCGAGAAGAATATGGTGAATAGTTTGCAAGTACTATTTACGACTCTGATATGCGTATACTGATATGAGTGATCTGCCTGCGTAGTGACAGTTGTGAAATTGCTACTTTATTTTCGTCAGGACGAATAGGTAGAGAACAAAATACTAACGCTTGTCATCAACGTATAGTAGGCAGTGTTACGAGAGGATAATCAATATTATTATCTAAATAAAAAATAAAGATAACTAATATAGGTCTACTAGAGAAAAAAACATAATTTTCAGTTATCTAGTTTGGTAGTTTTAATAACGAAATCATAAAAAGCCTAATTGTAATAAATAATATTTGTTCCACACAAAATAAAAATTATGAGTGTGATTATGATATACGTAATTAGTGATAATAGTAAGGAAGATAAAGACAAGATATACGATATTTTGGTTATATCGAGATATAAAATATAAGTTGATCATTATCTAGAATACATTTCAGGTGATTATATCTAGATAATTACAAAATGGTGTAGTTATTTATCGTCCATCCTAATCCGTCTGATGTTGCCATTCAAATAATATGGAATGTTAAAATCACGTTATATACTTAATTTTCAAGAAATCAATTTAAATAGTCTGATACGATAAACACGAATAGTGTAAAGGTAATACAAGGTAAAACATATTAAAAAAAAATCGAAGTTAAAATGTGAGAAATTTATTATTTATTTTATCAATTCGTCAGTTATACACTATTAAAATAATGTTCATAAACAGTTCAATACAGACTTAATCTATAACGTACATTTGCTTCCACGCATAAAATATGTATATTAATATTATTATTACGGTACATTGACCTTCATTTTTACGTAAATATAATCAACAGTTACCTTTAATTATTATTACGAGAGCGTATGCCTACTTAAATTTTAATAATAGTATAGGCGTGTAAAAAACATTAAAAACAAGATCGTTTTATCTACAATAATAAAAATTAATGCGTCTGGTAAGTGTGCGGTCCACAACAGAATCAACTGCGCGCAGAGAACTGATAATTTACATACAGGCGCGAATGAATAGGTTTCTGTGCAACTGGAAGCCGAATTTCCAATACTCAATACATTATCGATGGCTGACAATCGTTTTTGGTGTTTTCGGAACGGAAATCAAATTCTTTGTTGTAGACTAATCGGTGACTAAAATAAGTGACACCGATGGGGAAAAAAACCAGTTATTCCAATTATTTAAAGGATTTTTTTTTTTCGTTTGTTTTATTGTAAAAATATTATAATAAACTATGTCAATATAATAATTGCAAAACATAAAAATATCCAAACAAAATAATGCAATTGTATTAAAATTAAAAAAAAATATATATTAATGTAAAACACAAATCTAAATTGTACATTCGCAATCACGTGTATCCGTACAAATGAAAAAATAATTTATTTTTAAATAAAAAAAAAAAAAAAATGCTTTATTTGTAGAGTAAGTAACAAATAAAAAGCTGAACAAACCAGAGGCTAGCCACTTTTGTAAGATAACATTAAGAAAAGTACATTTTATACGATAATTTAGTTTATATACTGAAAGTTATGATAAATCATTGCGATCAAAATACAATTCTGACCGGAACTCGGGTAACTTGTTTGATTATAAGCACGGAATTAGTCGTTATTTTCCATGCAAACAAGGTAACCCAGAAACTAATAAAACCACTGTACCCGTCTTATGTTATCAGTTTTTTTTTTAAAAATATTTTTCAGATGTTTAGAAAAACTCTTCGATCTCCGTGATACAAAAAAATTATCACGAAAGTAATACTACCGGTCGGAAGTTCCTCAGCGAATCATGTTTTGCGCGAAAAAATCAAAGCACTTTTGTTCTACAAGTATAGTTACGAAGGACGGATTTAATTAAAAAACCTCGCCGCACCGACCGCCCAAGTGGACGATCAGTTTAAGAAGATAATAAGAAATCTGCAACCCGTACCATCAAAAATTTGACAGTTGCCACTATCACGTCTGACGATATTATTTCGGTCAAAATGCAATTTTTATACCGAATCGTTATATTTACAAAACAGAGAGGAACGTTTAAAGTCACCTGACCTAACTGTACGAGGCCGTAATTGAATTGTGACGGGTAACCGCGCCGTCTGAAACCGACGTGTTTCACACGTACATACGAAACCGGACCAAACACCGCAAACGTGTCGGTCAGCTCCTGAGGCTTTTGGTAGACACCCGACAAACAAATTAGCAGAAGCATAGCGTTGGGCCTTTGGCAGTCCGTGGATATGCTCGTCGGTAGGGTCGGTTTATATCGAACACTACAGTAGTGGTATTCGTGTGACTAGAAGTGGACACTGTGTTCAGATACATAACAAATTTAGTCGTTCGGCAGACTCAGGTATGTTGGGCACCTAAGTAATCTGCAAGGAAAATGCCAATGCTCACTATTTTATGTATAGCAAATGTGAATAACAAAGTGTCAAACGTACAATTATCGGTTGTGAATATATATAAATGTATGTCTTGTACAGCATTTCGCTTTTAGTAATGCACCAATACTACTGCTTCAATAAAGTGTATCATCCGATTTATCTATAAGATCGTGTACCTAACTTAATTTTCAAAAAACCTATACTCAGTTAATATTAAACAAAAATTAAATTTCATATATTTTTAATGCGATATTATCGCAATCGGTATAATAGACGAAAAATAATTAGATGAATAAATATATAGAGATAAGGTCCTATATTTTATGATAAAAAAAATCAAATACCGCGACGGATTCCGTTTATATTGTGCGCTGTTCAAAAAAATATAAAAATTAAGAGAACGAAAATTCATTTCCAGTTAATTTTAATCGGTCTACCGAATAAATAAAAGGGAAAAAAAAAAATCATAAGACCGATATAAAAAGGTAGCAGCAAATACGAACCTGAGTTTATGTCGTACGCCTACTACAGGTATTTTGTCAGCACATTTTTAAAGAAATCAATTTCATTCGTCAATAACTTACATTTTTAATTTTATCATGGATCGTTTTATGTCTGTAGACGACTCTTCTACCAGAAATCTTGCTCCGATTAAATAATAACAAAAATTGAGTAATTCTATAGCTTTTCATTAACTCTAAATTACGAATCGTACATTTCCTTTTTTCTCCCTTAATAACAGGTAATATTTGAAGAGGGAAAAAACCAAATAATTTTAAAACTATAATATAATTCTTAATTCATAATAGAATAAATACGAAGTGGCCAAATAGAATGAAAAAAAAAACCGTTTATTATTATAAATTATAATTACGATTCATTGCTATGGTGCCCACACAGTACCGACTAAAACAGAAGACTGCCAATCAAAATAATATTAACATAAAACTATTCTATATTTTCATTAAATATAAAACCCGAGTATTTGAATTAATTTTTTCTTTTCAATACTTATCCCATTAAACGATTGAAATGGACGCAGCAAACAATAGTGGACTGCTACATAACCAATATACAAGCAGCGAAATCGGCCATGCTCTGGTCGAACAGTATTTTGATGTATTGGATCGTTTTCCGGATCAAGCCTGGCGGTTCTACGCCAAACGCGGGTTTTATCAAACGATTTACCCCGACGGAACTACAGCTGTGGCCATAGATTGGAAGGAACAGAGCAATATTCTGATGAGCCCGGCGCCCGACGGATTCGAGACAGTATTAATCGAATCAGTGGAATCGGCTTTGTGCGGATCGATGGACCGTATACTGGTGGTGGCCACCGGTCCGAGATTCACGCAGTCGTTCTTTATAGAAAATCGACCGGAAGAACGGAGAACGTACGCCATTGTGGCGTCGGTCACCCGTTTTTCGAGAGCCGAAAACGTCGTGGACTTACCGTCCGTCGACTCTACCGCAGGTCAATTAATTCCGATATCGGCCACGGAAGTCTCGATTATCGAATCCTCCGCGGACGGACAATCCGTCGACGCAACCGCGGATCGATTGACTTCGGTATCGGCCACGGACGTGCCGATCATCGAATCCTCCGTGGACGGACAATCCGTCGATAACGCTGTGGTCCGATTGCCATCGGTGTTGGCCAAGAAACCTAAAATGACCAATACGAAAAACCGGGTTCGTTTTGCCGAAGATATCGCATCAACGGTGGTGTTTGATAAAAACCTACCGCCGACGAGCATATCAGCGGACAGCCGGTGTCCCAACGCCGACGGCCAACGTTATGCTTCGACTAAACTGTTTGTCGGGTGTGTTCCCAAATCAGTGAAGTCTCAGGAGCTGACCAACTTGTTCGCTGAGTTTGGTTCGGTTCATTATGTACAGGTAAAGGGCAGCCGTAACAACCGACGTGGTTTCTCGGCACAATTCAATTACGCCTTCGTGGATTTCGACTGTCCGTCGTCTGTCGACAAGGCTCTTAGTCACGGGCCTATTCGCATAAACGGACACGTTCTGAAAGTGAACCGTAAGATCGCTAGTTGTGAACGGAGATTTTAAACCGTTTCGCTATATTTTGTAAGTTTTTTTTTTTGTAACCATTCGTTTAATGTAATTTAAATCTAATTTTTACGTTAAGGTCTTGGTTAGTTCTATGTTGTAACTAGTCAACAACATTTGTGACGGAAGATGTTTGTGGAAACTTGTTTTGGTGGTTGATTCCGAGAATTATTTGAAACATGTTACATTATAAATACGTAAAATTGTTTTCTATTTCTTATTTACAGATGTTTTAATGTAAATAAATACATTTCTTGTCTTATTTATGTTTTTTTTGTGCAACTCGTTGGTACCTTTTTGGTGTTAAAATATTTGTACATATTGTAATAATCGATAGAAAAAAAGTGTAAAATCTGTGGGGTACTGTCTAACCTAACCTCGGTGATAGACAGAACTGTTAATGTTCCTCCCGAAATAATGCCTTACGGCGGTTCCGGGAGGCGGATGTATCGCCGGTACAGAAAAAAATAAAATAAAAAAAAAACCTGTTAAAGATTTTTTTTTTTAAAAAACAAATCTATAGATTTCTAGTTTTAAAATGATTACATATTCAAGTCAAGCGTGCAAGAAATCGGAGCATTTTACTCGCCGAAAAATTATTGTATATGAGAAAAAAAAATCGTAGATCTTTAGGTAAACTATTTATAATGTACGCAACTGAAAAAGTCATTTTGTTCCGTTTAACTTTTTAGTATCTGGTATATGTTGTGTGATTGTTTTTTAATGTTTTTTTTTTTTTTTTTTTATATAAATACGGTTTTCATCTGCAAATTAAATAAAACGTTAAAATTAATTTTGTTTTATTACATTATATAATATAATAGTTTACACGCTTTTATTACACCAAAAAAAACACAACACAATTCTCCGTTGTAATGCAGTACCTACGATTTGTGTGATGTGGTTTGTTCAAACATATTTTTTTTTATGCGTCCATTGTTGACGAATAAAATATTGTTATCAACTCGCGTGGAAATACCCGCGATATGTACCCCATCCCCCGTCCAATATTAAAATCGTTTTATTAGCATTTACGTCAAACTGGCTGTAATATTTTTACATTCCGAACGTATTAATACCAATCGGTTTTTTCTAAAATTTGGGCTTTTCGTGTGTATGTGAAACGATCAATAGCTAGTTTGCCAAAACGACGATAATAATTGGAAAATTATGAAATCGGAATTATTATTATTTGAATATGAAATAATCGCATTGAATATATAGTGAAATGATATCAAACAAATTGCAATGATATAGATTATGACGGAAAAACGGGGGGGGGAACAGAAAATAACCGAAAATCTATATTATACGACTGGGCAGATAATCTTTGTTTATCTAAAATAATATAGGTCTCTAGATAATTTGTTATTTTGAATTTTGACAGCAATAGTATTATTATGTCCTTTTCGTGTATACAAGAAAATTTTTATTTATGCGTTTTCAAATATTGTTTCTCAACTTATGGTTCGCAATGCAAGAGGGTCATAGTTGCCCGACCAGCGAGTGATAAGTTGGCTCTTGAAATTTCCTCATGTTAGCAGAACAGTACTAAAACGCACCATAGGGAAATGTTAACTATTACACGTTATCGTGTATTCGAATACGTTAAAATTTATTAACAAAACAACACATGCAACAACAACTAAAATAACTGCAAAGGAATTAATAATACGACGTTTGTTTGATGTACTCTTGTTATAATTTTGAATTTCACTATTTTTAACCCAGTATTGGGTATCAATGTGGAATTCACCATACTCTGCCTGTACTTAATATTATATTAAAATTCACCGATATCAAGCAGGACCTGATAATATGTTATTTTTTTTTATTATGAAATAATAACGTAATTTCATATATAGAGATACTCAATAAGTCTCTGATAATTTATTGGTCTAAATTCCATCCTAATAACCATAGTTGTAAATATGTACCTATTATTATATTTTTATAGGTGTGCAAATGTTTACGGAAATAATATCGCTGTTGTCCTACACGTAAATGGAAATACAATATTTTATATCTAAAAAGTGTGGTCAATTTATGGAATATTATAAAATACAGATTAGTTTTAATTAGGATTATTTTTTATAGTCGATATATATATATTATATAAAAAAAAAACCCAGGCATAAAATTCGTACCGTCATTAGGCCACTGTTGAAGTTGATAAGTTGGTGACGTAGAATACATTTTGTTTATAAAGTAAAATATTAAACGTAAATATTGTAAAATGGTTCTAAATGGACCTCATTTCACTGTAAAATGATTAAAGAACTGGAAGGGATATAGTCAGTTCTTCCCATGTACGTCTTGTAAGAAAATCAAATATTGGACATGACCTAAAATTATGCTCCAATCTTGCTTCGTTTTAGGACTTTAGTCATTTCAATTCGTTGGTTTCGCGAATTTACGTTAGAACATAATCGAAATATTTGATTTCTATTTGTCGTATGAAACCACGTCGGGTAGGTCACAGGGAAAAAATGATTTCGTTTCTTCTATGGATTTTTGTTTTTCTTTAACCACGGGGTAATACCTTTTCCGCGCACCTGTCTGGACATTTGATGTGCAAATAGTGAATATTTTAAATATTAACCACTTACAGAAAACAAAATGTCCATTCTATGAATCGTAATAATAAATTCTAATAATTCAATGGGAATTGAAAATTTTCGATCAAGAGCGTGAACATAGTATCAGATATCAATAGTCAATCAGCTATCGCAAACGTCTTATCACAACAATACAATAATTTGTACTTTACATTTTCCTTTTTTTTTTTTTTTATTTAAAGTAGTTAGTGTACAATAAATATAATTTGCGCATCAATTAATTATGGTACGATCTCTATGACGCGCGATTAGTATGACGTTACAATATTATAACAATCCTTATCGAATATGATTGAATCAAAAAAAAAAATAATTGTGGTGATTTAATATATTCTTGTATTCATTTTCATATTCAGTACTTTGGCAATTTTTCGATTGCCAAAAACCTCATTTGACGGACTCTTGTTGATTAACAAGTCAATACTGATATTTATCAATACAACACGGGCGTTAGAACAAATCGTGAGTGTATTTTTAATAGTGCTGTTAAATCGTTTGGATCGAAACTTCCAATATTCCAACGGATAACAGATTGATAAGTAGCGTACAAGACTTGGGCGCTAATCATATCTCCGGGCCCTAGTAATTTTCGGACGACTGCCGGTGTCCCCGAAAATCGTACAATAAGTGTTAACCGATAACGGATTTTACGCCTAGAAAATGCGTATTTAACACGCGACAACCAACCGCAGCGAAAATCCCGACCGGTATTTACCATAAACATTTGATATTTAACAATGGAGGGCACCTATGGAATTTATTATCCTTATACGGGACCGCTGTACGGTAACAATAATATTTATACTCGTATACTCGTATTGGTTAATGGTTCGTACGCGCAAGCTGTAGGTGTAATAATAACGACATTTGCGGTGCTCGTAATAATAATAATAATAACGGCAATAATAATTTGACGTTTACCGCAACAATGAACAACAAATAGTACCTCTATTTTACCATAATACCAAATCGGAACGGCGGTGAGCGGCAGAAATCGCCTCGATGACGAATGATTTCGGCCATTGTGGTGCGACAATAATTAAATAATATAATAATAATTACAGATGACGGCGAAACGGCGAAGCACGTCCGATTCTGTATAATGGGCGAGCCTTTTGTGCGCCATTATCACGGCGGGCACAGCGATTGCGTCGGGTTTTGTTTCGCGATTTTACGCCGTGTCGTTCACCGCCGGGCGCTAGTGAAATCCGGTACACTGCCGGCCACGGCCGCGGGGGCGCCGTCCGCCCGTTTTTCGTTTATTTGTTTCGATTTTGCATTTTCGGTACGCGCTGCGCACCTACCACCTAGCCGCGTGACAACGGCGATACCGGCTACGCCGTATAGCCGACGCGTTCCGACAATATTGTTCCCGGGCACACGGATCGAAACGTTTCAAGTATATCAATCTGATAAATAATAATTACTGCCGCAGACAGTGCGGTTTATTTTTAACGAATAACCAATCGCCCCGAACTCCCGCTGCACCATAACCTTCGCGAAAACACCGGATTCTGGACGTCCGACACGGCACTCTGAACCCGCGGAAGTACAGCACGTATCGCAGTTAACTGATAGTCCAGAATTTTGAGAGTCCCCGTGTTCGAGCTTCCGGGTGAGCATTCCGACGGGCAACGTCGAAATGGGGCGAGTGCAATTCCTTAATGCACAAATCGGACGTTTCGGAATCGTTAATATTGTTGCACTTATCGTGTACGCCACATTGTCGAAATGTTTACGGACACATTTCGACAGAGCATTGGAAAAACTCCACGGAGCCGTCACGATAAAACGGACGGAGAACCCGGAGAGAAAATTATAAACTAAATACGTACCAAAGTTTATCTGCCCAGTCGTATTACAAAGATTTTCGGTTATTATCTGTTTTCCCCCCCTTCCCACCGTTTTTCCGACATAATCTATATCATTTCACTATATATTCAATGCGATTATTTCATATTCAAATAATAATAATTCCGATTTCATAATTTACCAATTATTATCGTCGTTTTGGGAAACTAGCTATTGATCGTTTCACACACACACAAAAAGCCCAAATTTTAGAAAAAACCGATTGGTATTAATACGTTCGGAATGTAAAAATATTACAGCCAGTTTGACGTAAATGCTAATAAAACGATTTTAATATTGGACGGGGGATGGGGTACATATCGCGGGTATTTCCACGCGAGTTGATAACAATATTTTATTCGTCAACAATGGACGCATAAAAAAAAATATGTTTGAACACACCACATCACACAAATCGTAGGTACTACATTACAACGGAGAATTGTGTTGTGTTTTTTTTGGTGTAATATAAGCGTGTAAACTATTATATTATATAATGTAATAAAACAAAATTAATTTTAACATTTTATTTAATTTGCAGATGAAAACCGTATTTATATATATAAAAAAAAAAAAAAAACATTAAAAAACAATCACACAACATATAAAAGATACTAATTTTTAAACGGAACAAAATGACTTTTTCAGTTGCGTACATTATAAATAGTTTACCTAAAGATCTACGATTTTTTTTTCTCATATACAATAATTTCTCGGCGAGTAAAATGCTCCGATTTCTTGCACGCTTGACTTGAATATGTAATCATTTTAAAACTAGACATCTATAGATTTGTTTTTTAAAAAAAGAATCTTTAACAGGTTTTTTTTTTTTTATTTTTTTCTGTACCGGCGATACATCCGCTTCCCGGAACCGCCGTAAGGCATTATTTCGGGAGGAACATTAACAGTTCTGTCTATCACTGAGGTTAGGTTAGACAGTACACGACAGATTTTACAGTTTTTTTCTATCGATTATTTCAATATGTACAAATATTTTAACACCAAAAAGGTACCAACGAGTTGCACAAAACAAACACAAATAAGACAAGAAATGTATTTATTTACATTAAAACCTCTGTAAATATGAAATAGAAAACAATTTTACGTTTTTATAATGTAACACGTTTCAAATTATTCTCGGAATCAACCACCAAAACAAGTTTCCACAAACATCTTCCGTCACAAACGTTGTTGACTAGTTACAACATAGAACTAACCAAGACCTAAACGTAAAAATTAGATTTAAATTACATTAAACGAATGGTTAAAAAAAAAAAAAACTTACAAAATATAGCGGAACGGTTTAAAATCTCCGTTCACCACTAGCGATCTTACGGTTCACTTTCAGAACGTGTCCGTTTATGCGAATAGGCCCGTGACTAAGAGCCTTGTCGACAGACGACGGACAGTCGAAATCCACGAAGGCGTAATTGAATTGTGACGAGAAACCACGTCGGTTGTTACGGCTGCCCTTTACCTGTACATAATGAACCGAACCAAACTCAGCGAACAAGTTGGTCAGCTCCTGAGACTTCACTGATTTGGGAACACACCCGACAAAAAGTTTAGTCGAAGCATAACGTTGGCCGTCGGCGTTGGGATACCGGCTGTCCGCTGATATGCTCGTCGGCGGTAGGTTTTTATCAAACACCACCGTTGATGCGATATCTTCGGCAAAACGAACCCGGTTTTTCGTATTGGTCATTTTAGGTTTCTTGGCCAACACCGATGGCAATCGGACCACAGCGTTATCAACGGATTGTCCGTCCTCGGAGGATTCGATGATCGGGACTTCCGTGGCCAATACCGAAGTCAATCGATCCGCGGTTGCGTCGACGGATTGTCCGTCCACGGAGGATTCGATGATCGGGACTTCCGTGGCCGATACCGAAGTCAATCGATCCGCGGTTGCGTCGACGGATTGTCCGTCCGCGGAAGATTCGATGATCGGGACTTCCGTGGCCAATACTGGAATCAATTGACCCGCGGTAGCGTCGACGGACGGTAAGTCCACGACGTTTTCGGCTCTCGAAAAACGGGTGACCGACGCCACAATGGCGTACGTTCTCCGTTCTTCCGGTCGATTTTCTATAAAGAACGACTGCGTGAATCTCGGACCGGTGGCCACCACCAGTATGCGGTCCATCGATCCGCACATAGCCGATTCCACTGATTCGATTAATATTGTCTCGAATCCGTCGGGCGCCGGGCTCATCAGAATATTGCTCTGTTCCTTCCAATCTCTGGCCACAGCTGTAGTCCCGTCGGGGTAAATCGTTTGATAAATCCCGCGTTTGGCGTAGAACCGCCAGGCTTGATCCGGAAAACGATCCAATACATCAAAATACTGTTCGACCAGGGCATGGCCGATTTCGCTGCTTGTATATTGGTTATGTAGCAGTCCATTATTGTTTACTGCGTCCATTTCAATCGTTCGATGAGTATTGTAAAGAAAAAATTAATTTAAATACTCGGGTTTTATATTTAATGAAAATATAGAATAGTTTTATGTTAATATTATTTTGAATGGCAGTCTTCTGTTTTAGTCGGTACTGTGTGGACACCATAGCAATGAATCGTAATATTAGTTTATAATAATAAACGTTTTTTTTTTTTCATTCTATTTGGCCACTTCGTATTTATTCTATTATGAATTAAGAATTATATTATAGTTTTAAAATTATTTGGTTTTTTCCCTCTTTAAATATTACCTGTTATTAAGGGAGAAAAAAGGAAATGTTCGATTTGTAATTTAGAGTTAATGAAAAGCTATAGAATTATTCAATTTTTGTTATTATTTAATCGGAGCAAGATTTCTGGTAGAAGAGTCGTCTACAGACAAAAAACGATCCATGATAAAATTAAAAATGTAAGTTCTTATATATTGATTTCTTTAAAGATGTGCTGACAAAATACCTGTAGTAGGCGTACGACATAAACTCAGGTTCGTATTTGCTGCTACCTTTTTATATCGGTCTTATGAATTTTTTTTTTGCCTTCTATTTATTCGGTAGACCGATTAAAATTAACTGGAAATGAATTTTCGTTCTCTTAATTTTTATATTTTTTTGAACAGCGCACCATATAAACGGTATCCGTCGCGGTATTTGATTTTTTTTTTTCATAAAATATAGGACCTTTTCTCTATATATTTATTCATCTAATCATTTTTCGTCTAATATACCGATTGCGATAATATCGCATTAAAAATATATGAAATTTAATTTTTGTTTATTATTATCTGAGTATAGGTTTTTTGAAAATTAAGTTAGGTACACGATCCTATAGATAAATCGATTGAATCTCTTTATTGAAGCAGTAGTTGCATTACTAAAAGCGAAATGCTGTACAAGACATACATTTATATATATTTACAACCGATAATTGTACGTTTGACACTTATTTATTTACATTTGCTATACATAAAATAGAGAGCATCGGCATTTAAATTCAGTATTTTGTCATATATGTATATATTTCAATTAAAGCAAATGCGTAAATAGTGTATTCGGGGAGAAAAAAAAACTCGAAAATATAAAAAGTTCTCTATTTGACCGAAATGTTAAGTTGTATATATTATATTTATGTAGGTTTATTCGGCCCAACGAGTTTTCTGTGTATTTCGTATTTTAAAAGTTTGTTTTAGTTAGAAATTACTCTGGCAGGGATCCAAAATCGAGTTGGACGGAAAGTGTATGATAATATTATAATGTACGTCTTGGTAAAAAGCCCGGGCGTTTTGCAATATTATCAAGACAAATAAAAACGCTATGGTACTTCGATACGGTTAAGACTTCGCGGAAGACGTTTAAACATGTGATGCACTGAAAGTAAAATACATCAGACGACCGAAGACATTTTTGGCCCGGAGACCATAGGTATACACGTTTTCTCTCGTACCTCGCTTTTTTTTTTTTTATTGAGTGGAAAGGTTAACCTTCCGTTCGCGTAATATATGAAGACCAACAAAATGTCTTCGGTAGCTGTATAATTCATCACGGCGAGCCTGTACCGGATTAATAATTTATTAGGACAAACATTATCGAAATTCAAAATAATACGTCTCTACTCCATACGGTGTACTCTACGGTGCTTGTTTATCGAATTTACTAATTTCACCGCGTCTACGGACACGCGCAACATTTTTATCATTGAAAGGGCGAACATGCGAAAAAACACAATCAAGGATCAAGGATGTTATGCGAATTTCTTACGGCGATTTATTAGCAATCAGTATTTTTTTTTTTTTTTTTAATCTTTATATGGTAAATTTTGTATTTCATTTTAATACTTTAATTTAATCTCGAAATGTTTGGTTTTGCTCAAGGTCGGCGCGCGTACAATGTACATGCATGCTCGTAAGTCTCGAAAAAAAAACCGATCAATTCAAATAATATATTCAAATATACAATAATATACAATATATTAGGAATAGGCTGTCAACGTACATTAAAACATTGTGAATATTTTGTTTCAGAACAATTTTTTATTATGTAAATTTAAATTTGTTGTGTATAAATACATTTATCGTAACCTTACCAGTCAACTAAATAAAATACATATTGGAATTTAACCGAAACAGTTATCTTTAAATTACTCTGCTGGTCAACTGCATTTAACAGTAAATATTGTTGTATTATCTAAAGAAAGAACATTAAACTCGTAATTTGTACTTACATCGAATAAAACAGTCTACATTTATTCGTTTTAATAATATTATTTTTTGGGTCGCGCGTCAGGGCAGAAACAATCTGGGGATGGTTAGGTTTTATATTGGGCCTATAGCTTACTTGTAAATATATTCGTGCCCGTAAAAAATTCGAAGCATTTTCACTAAACGAAAAAATAAATAAAAAAAACATAGTCTTAGTAAGGTGATTTTTTTCGTTACTCTAGGAATCTATAATTAATCGAAAATATTAAATCAATTGATACGAATAGAATTGAGTTATATTATTTCGTTAGACATGCGAATAATAAATAATATTCATTAAATATACGCACGCTTACCAAACATATTGTAATTATAGTTTGTCTGTAACAGTAGTATTATTTTTGATAGAAAAAAAAAAAATCGTATTTCGTTTAATAAATAATTGTTTATTGAATTTTAAACTAGAAACTAACAATTATTATTACTAAAATTTAGAGGCAATTAAAAAAAAAAAAAAAAAAAAAAAAAAAAACGATGAGTGGACGCGTGGATCGCCATCACGTACACCGTGGGTCATATGTTATTAAATAACAACAACAATTATTATGATTTATTATTGTAGTAAAATTCGTAGTGTAGGTAGTGTCTAATAAGGTTGGTTTTACTAATAATTAACCGAATTACGTAATGATTATCGGGATGAAAATAAATATTTTCAACAATTTACAATGAAATAATTTAGAACAATATACCATATTATTATGTTAACTAAAAAACTGGGTATTCGATAATTATATGTATTGTCTTTCGGCCGAGAGGACGTCACAGTAACATGTTTTTTTCCGTCTCTGTCTTTCCATAGTGGGAAATTCAGCGAGAATGACGTGTATTACGAGTTTCAACGGTATTCCGGCTCTATTAGACTAAAAAAAAAAAAAATACCGTATTTCACAATCTACAGACTGTCGTTGGTGTTTATTGTGTTTTTCACAGAGGGATTTTTTTAGATATAAAATTCCCAGACAATTCTTTCGTAGTTTAAATATTTAAAAAAAAAAAAAAACCCAGATTTTTGCGCGATAATAGGTTACAGATACTTGTTTCAGTACACCGAGGACCGTTTGCATTTATCTTTGAGCTTAACCGAAATTTAGCTTTGTGCATACGATTACCAAAAAATAGAATTTCGAAATTAGCTTTCTTCTAGACGCAAGGCCAACATTTAAAACAAACAATACAAGTATAGATAAGCACGATAAGAGTCCAAAATAAGGGGAAATATAAAAATAATCCGCATATAGTAAACGTTTTCGCTTTTAACGAAGCGAAATACCTACAGATTTTGTTTTATGTCTATTAGAGTCCGTATGCCAAAAACATAATTTCGACATATTGTCCGTTATCTTCAAATGTTACTGTGACGTCCTCTGAAATTCGTTGATTACAATATACCGCACACCTTTTTCTCATTTGAAGATGTAATACTGACGTTGAGCCCGCGTGTGTTTAATCGACAATTGTACGTTTGTATTTTTTTTTTTTTTTTTTTAATGAATATAACCCAGTTATGTGATCAAATTCCATTTGATTGTATTATACAACAATACTATTACGATAAAAAAAAAAAACCGAACGACATGCGTATAAATTGTAGAACCATACGCCATTAATAGAATTCAGTACACTGTTTTGACGTTAGTCCGACATCGACTTTCGGTTTTGATCGACAAATAAAAAGGACACCGATATAACACGGTGTCTACATCAGTGCGTCACGTCGATTTTGCCGTCAACAACATTTGGCAATAAATAAATAATAGTTAGGTAATGTCCCATTTGAGAAAAAAAGTCGGATTAAAAGTCCTGCCAATTGTCTGATGACCCGACGACAATAAGTACGTAAAATGAAACAATGATAATTAATATCATACATAATAAATTATTGTTATTTATTTTTGTAATCATTTTTTTTTTTTTATTTAGCCACGTTTCAAAAATACCACTCATAAAGGCTTTTCGTTCCATTTCATTTCATCCCTATCGATTAGCGAATTCGTACATAAGGATATGCAATCCTGTTGTTTTCTCAATTCCCTTTGGTAATTTCTTGATTATTTTTACACATTTTTAAGCCTACGTAGAACAAAATCATAGATAGCTTTAATATTTCAATTGTTGTTTGATTAAATCCAATAATTTGAAGTTTAAATCTCAGGTTTCTACGAGTTAATTTTATGTCTATCTTAAGTGAAAACAAAAAATTGCTTCATGATAAACTGGGCATTTTTAGTTTGTATTTTATAATAATAATATTTCATAGGGTTGATTTGATTTTACGGACGTTTCTACCGTGGTTCTACAAATATTATTTGACATGACTCACATATTGGCAATACATTACTTCTGAGCAAAATTATATAACCGCAGATATAATATGTTATAAACTATTGAAAATGTTAATTCGATCCGGGGACTACATAAAATGTAATTATTTTGTGTATCGAACAGTTTTACATTTGTACACTGTTCTTACACTGATCTGCATTTAGGAAAAAATAAAAAAAAAAAATCGTATTTTGAGTCCTCTACACATCATTTGTTTTTTCTGTATGTCTCGCGCGGAATATTTGCAACAAAGGCATTCCTCACTTGAACGGTTGCGACGCTCCGGTTGAGTTTAGATCAAAGTGAGTTATTATACATTTTATAAAGAAGAGTATTTACTACGCCTTGGCCGTATGATTTTTTTTTTTTTATGTTTTCATTCCTTAATATAATTAATTAATGATAAAAAAAATCAAGTCCAACTAAAACACGCATTTCCATGATGAAATACGAAAATAATATAAACGAAATTATTCTATGGCAAAGCATAGCGAGTATTAAAATGTATTACAAGTTTCGTTGCTCTTATATCAAATAGACAGCCTCGTTTAAGTGCGAAATGTCTTTTTGATGCTGTATTACGTGCTAGACAGACAGAGAAAAAATACGCGTAGAGGCACCTTAATAATAAATTAATGTTAATCGAACGTGTTTGTAGATATATTTTTTATCCAACCGATAACATGCCGTTAGTACTATAATAATTACCGTTTAATTACCTAGTTAAATGGTATTATGCGGCGCCATAAATACGTAATGTACGACTGTTATAATATTTATTATAATATACATTAATAAATAATATATTACAATCGATGATTGTAATAAAAATGTACGAATAGTCTAACCCGAAGGTTCCTAAAATGTTCTATTTCGCTTACATACCTTGTATATTGTTAAATACATGTTACAAATGTACACAGATAACATATTTGTGTTGGGTACTAAATAATTTTCCCAATCAAAAAAAAAAAAAAAAAAACAATTATGACAAATACAGATAATTTTAAATAGTATTTATAATTAAATACATTAAAAATAGTTTTTTTTTTTATACTTATTATTCCATAGATACGATCGATAATATATTTGCTTATTTATCTTTTATCACAATACACCGATATGTTATATTTTGTAGTTTTTTTTAATATTTAGGAGATAAACGGGAAAGATTGCAATATTATTCGCGCAAATAATGTTACTGATATTTTTGATTTTTTCGAAATCCTTCTAAAAAAATTTAAAGTCTTGCAATCATCACTGGACACTATATTAATCTTGTCGAGATGTAGTGAAATTTTAAAATTATTCTGTCGATTTTTGATTTGTAGCTGATGTTTTCTGGTTTTTTTTTAGTATTTATTTGTATACATGTGACGAATATTTTTTTGACTATGTAAATGCTCAATAATTTGATATAATCCTTTATAAAAATATTTAGTCACAAATACAAATACTTTTGAACAATATTTAAAATACAATACTAAAACCGAATCCTTAAATTGTATTACGTTACATTTACACAAATACAAGTTCTTCAGTCACGTAATACAAATTACTGAAAATAGTAAGTTCTGTTCGAAATTTCAAAACCGTAAAACAGAAAAAACAATCTCCGTGTACCAACCTTCGGTAGCATCGATTACGCCATAAAGGTGAAACGACAGTCATCATTTTTTTTTTTTTTTAAAACAGAGGGCGTGGTAAGATTAAAAGTAAAATAGTAATTAGTAGAACAAAAAACAAATATTAAACACTTATTATAATAATAAAAAAAAAAAAACAAGCCTAATTTATAAGTTGAATATAATTGCATAAATGTAATGAACGTTATTTTTTTTTCTCTTTGAATAAACACTAATTTACACAAATTATGTAAATTATGTAAAACAAGATAACAGATGAAATTTGGTGTTCATTTAACACTATCAAAATTCAGTACCACTTGTATTGCGGGTAATTGAATGCAATTATTAAATGCCATGTCACGCGTTTGTTAGGGCGGTTCGGCACCATTACCGACATATTTTCGCCTACCACCGGTTGTACGATTACTACAGTTTTGGAACCTCTGGCCTGTCTGTCGTGGCTATTTAAAAAGAAATTATAATGTTAGTGTAATACAGGTGATTATGATTATATAAAAAATTGGAATATTGATCAATCGATCCCATAACGTTATCTGTGTCTTTCTTTTGTTTTCCCCTTGGTCTCCGCCTGTCGGTGTTGTTATCCTTTACTGGTCCAAAGATCTTCGGCAATATTCTTTTTTCTAAATGCCAACAATTTCATAATCAATATTCCGTATATCCGTACGCCTCGTATAATGATAATGAATAAACACATTTTCCACAGATTCGTTAAATTTATATTATTTGGGTTCTAACTGTACGTATTATTTTTCTATTGTTGCATTATTTACAATAATTTAATGTTTTATTTGACTGCGGTATCTATTTAATCAGGCCAAGTAAGAATACGCAACTTATTAGAACTTTTCAATGCGCCATAAAATAATAATGTCCCTTGAAAACTTCAAACAAGATATAATTGGTGAGTTGCTAATATTCCAGGTCAGATCCCTATAGGCTATGATACATTAAAGTTAAGTTATTTAAAGTTTTCTACCAAGGATGATTAATATGTTAGTCCACTTCTTGTTCTGCGCTGTCAAATACTAACAAAACCACGATATTACTTATTAACATACGGTAGTTATAGTAATTGTATTACGATTTTTTTTCTAATAGAATTAACTCGACAGTTAACATCCGAACAAAATAATATTAACGTTGATCGATAATAAAATACAACTATATCTCCGACTTTACCCGAAATCGTTAGGGTAATTTATACTCCAGACACCACAATATTTCCATCGTGGCATGAGTTCTACAGTTGTACCAGAGGCTGTTGGTAACGAATTATTTAACTAATTAAATGAATAATAGAAATTTCAGTGAAACGAAAACAAATACTATGATGTCTTTTGTGTAGTTTTTTTTTTTTTGTTACAACGGCCAGAGGGTTTTTAAAAGTGTTCATAGATATACGACTAAACAAATTTTACTTATCCTTGCCACAGATATCTAAAACGATTAGACAGCCGGAATATTTGAATAAATGGGAAGCCCAAGAGCCATCAATCGTTATTTTATATGAATGTAGGTTCGTTCATATGAAAATTATTTAAAATCAATTCTATCGTCCGCGACGTAAACTATAAAATTTTCACGTCATATATTCTCTAGTAGGATAGGTCCGGCCATCTTGTATTGTTTTACTAAACGTTTACCCTGTATACGGAATCGGTGAACAATTATTATTACGGCCCGCATCCAAAAGCGAAATTGTATATATATTTTTTAAAAACTTTTTCACATTTGGATTCGGTGGCACGGGCATGCGTATACAATAGTATATTATCATACCTATAGGTTAGACCGGAACCAGTAAATACACCGTTTCGTTTGAGCGAAATACGTACAAGGGACACATAACAGCGGCAGTTAGTTTTCCACTGTACATTATTCGTCATTTTTTATTTTATAAAAATGGTTGAAGTTCTAACCGGCATTGCTTTTTCTACTCACCCCGAATCCACTTCAATTATTTACAACGCCCAAAGGCGTATTGCGTATGAATTGCCCGTTTGCCCGCGTCTCCCCGCGTGTACATAATATATAGGGAAAAAAAGGCTATGATTCTTAAACGTACTTTTCAAACTGTTTTTCATTCTGTTGTCCGTAGTACACCTGAGACCGTTTGCAAGGTTGCCTTTTATGAGACTCTTTATTATTATTTTTATTTCTATTCGTGCGCCGTACCACGGGCAAATGCAAATTTTCTTTTGTAACATTTTCTTGCAGTGCTATGTGTTGACAGATTTGTGGATATAATTTTTTTTTTCGGTTTTTCTTCGAATATAGGGTACGATTCGTACGGTCTTTATTGCGTATATCTAGAATTACCCGGGTTATAAAAAATATTATCACGGATTAACAGTACATACAAAATAACGATAAATATATTTATTTTCGTTTTATTACATACTAATACCGAATATAAAATGTGGTCAATTGTTTGAAAACGACACATTCATGTTTGCGAAAACGTTATCGACATTTTTTCGATTTTATATATTTAATTTTGTTTTACTATAGTCTATAAGTATATGTTTGGTACATAATTTAAGCCAACTAGTTTAACATACTATCCACATAAAAGATTACTCAACACAAAATGTTATATCCTAATGGAAAAGTTGAAAAATTGAAATGATCACGATAACAGCAATACAAACAGAATTAATATTATTAGCTAAATATTACCAAAACTCTATTATGAACTTTGTTCAGTGGCGTATTAACGATTTTGTCAAAGAGGGGAAATGTTTAATTTTAAAAATTCTATCATATTGATAGTTATACAATAGAAACAAAAAGACGTAGACCAAAAAAAAGCTTTAATTTAAATACGATTATAATTCAATGGGCTCTTATATTCAAATTGAAATCAAAGAACTATATTCGTACATCCACCAAATAATAATTTTTCAAATGAGTTTCGTTTGAAACATAAAAAGAGTACATTGTACACAGCGTATATACATTCAGATTTGTTTGATATATTAACAAGGTACCAACATATTTTAGATTCTGAATGTGGAAAGCAATGTATTGGTTTTACTATAATGAGAATTTTTTTTGTATTCTTTTTTTTATTTTGGTGTCTGGTAAAAAAACTTTTTCATCAGAAATTTTGCTCCAACAAAAAACGACATCAGAGCATTATTTTGATTAAACAATAATTGAATGTTGAAGGACAACAATATATCCGATATCGTTGAATTTTTATGTTTATATTTATAATTTTACGAACATATTTATGAATAATGATAAGTAAAATTGAAAAAAATAAATTCAAATGTTTTTTTTTATTTTGAGTTTAAAGCAAATCAAATAGAATTAAAATACACGAGTAATATTTAGTATAACAGTAGGCAATACAATATTTTTTCCCCTCATTTAATAAAATCACCCATATTAACACAAGCCTTCTGTTATTTAATTATGTAAAATTCTAGAACACATTAAATATATTTTGGTGAATGTTAAAAAGTATTTTATTTTTAGCATATTCACGTGAAATTCTGATACGGTTAATAACAGCTCCAATATTGTTTTACAAATATTTACTTCATTTTAAACTAAATAAAAGCGTCACTGAAATATAAACTAAATATGATGTAGTTGTGCATATTCGCTATGTTGTATCTTAAATTTATTATAAGTGATAACCATATAAATGCATTGCAGAGAGAGTCTTAAATTAATTAAGCGTTTAATGTCTGTACAAGTTGTACCTGTCTGGTATACAATGAGTTATTTTACTTTTATTTTCTTAACGTACCTTTTATAACGTCCGTGTACAATGCATATGAAGGGTTATGAATGAAACTTTAGAAATGCATAAGATATGCCTGGAGATTCTAATGCTTTCGTGAACATCGATTAATGTAAATCTTCTGAGGAAAAGCAAACTGGTAATAAAACAACGAATTAAAAATTGTCTATATTTTTATTTTTCTCGATAATCAATATTGTCTCCACGAATATAAAACAACAAGCAATTAGGTAGGTATTGTGTGTAATGTGTTAAAACAAAATCGATATCGGAACGAAATACTCATTTGCTGTATACATTAATGTAAATGTTTTCTGAAATATATTTGCAATTATTACAAACCATAAAATGTTTGCCAGACCATTAAAAGTAAAGTTACAACACGAATAATACTGTTTTATTTGAGATTATAATAGCTTAAGTTTATAATTTAACTTAATGCTAATTCCAAAGTATTTTTAAATTACAATGCACAGTTCGAGAATACATACAGCAATATATATATATATATGTATATATTACCAGTAGTGGCTCGTGAGTAAATATTCTAGGGAGACAGAAAATCTAAATATTTAATAATTAATAGCGTCTATAACATAAAAAACGACAAGAAGAATCATTTTTATTGGAAAATTAAGTATTTTTAAATATCTTGTATATACATACAATTGAACTGTTTAATTACATAATGGTGTAAGATATAATTCAATTTTGTGATTTTTTTTTTTTTCTGCAAACTCGCCAATAACACTCTTTACAAAAGTTCGATCTTTAACTATATCACTAGGTTTTTTTCATTTGCTATAGATAATAAACATGAAAGCATCACATTGGTCATTGTGATTCTTAAAAAAAAAAAAAAAAAAATAGTAATACGTTTTATTATACTCACAGACCGTTCAGTAGAGACCGTCGTAGCCGGAATAGTTAACAATAATTGACAAAGTTTAGTAACCTAAGGATAAATATGTTTTTGTAAACCTCCTGCTTGTTTCAATGGGAAAATTAAATCTATAAAAAATAATATTCGGTTTGGATGAATTATTATTTTAACTTCCTACTTTTTTATTTTAAAATCTAGGAGCCCACGAGGGAGCAAATGCATTTATCATCAGCATAAATTCTGGCCAATTTGATGCGCAAACGATCTGCATCAAAAGTTTTAGGGTACTACTGACTGACTTGCTGAACTTTGATTCGAGAAAATTGAAGTGGTAGCTTTCAATAATTTTTGCATGTAAAAATATCTGTAAACTCGAGTATTGGACAAATCTTCAATTGTTATGTTAATTCCTATGTTAATTTGGACGATAAATGAATTTAGTATTTCATATGTAATTTTACGTAATTCGTTTGTTTATAGAAAGTCTATTATCTGGTTTTTTTGTTGTATTTTTAAGCAAAATATTATAATATAATAAATTACGACGGCTCACGGTGACTTAATGACGCGGACGCAGTTTCAATCTCCCCATCCACCTAACCAGCGACAGTTTCACGTAATCGGCGACCGTCGGCCAACTGACTGAAATAATATTCCCATCGAAATAACTATTTAAAAAGTTCTAGATTTTTTGGCCATCGACAATTTTAGACAAAAAAAAAACGATATAATATTTTTCAAAACAGATAAAAATACTTTAATACATATTTATTTGTATATCAATTATTATTTACAAGTAGCCGTTTTATTTATTTTATTTTTTTTTTAAGGAAAGACGCAGCTTCACAGTCACCCCCGACGAGCCGCCACTGCGATATTACACAAACATAACCTACCTAAGTATTTGGATATAGATACATTTTTTTATTTTATTCGTGTTTTATACGAAAATAAATCTTTATAATTTAAAAAAGCACATAGATTTATGAGATAATAACGAATTATCGGAAATAATTTAATCTACTACGCACAAATACCATTAGTTTTATAATGAGAATAATATTTTTTCCGTTTCTACACCGGAGCACGTTCGTTATTTACAAGTCAAAAAATTTGACCAATATACGTGCCAATAGGAGGTACCTATCCTATTTCCTGTTTATCAGAAATAAAAAAACCCGGACATATATTATAATATTAAACTAATAAACAACATTTCATAATTGGCCGACCGAAATAACATTCTATACGAGGTTCAACAAGAATGGTAAATAATGTGTGCACTACCTCGTGAAAAAACCTCGGTACACATTTACGTAGGTTAATTTTAAGACTAAGATTATTATTTTCATTATTAAGAATTTCATCCATCAAAAAGTTAAGGGAAATAATTTGTTAGCTTTTGATAAGCTTTGGTTATTCTCTGGTAACGAAAACTTTGATGTAACATGACTGAAACTTATTTTAAACAATTACGTTAACCTGAAGTTATATATTAACTTAAAAACTAATTTACTGTTAACATCCATAAACGCCCAAAGCGCTCTGGTCTACAAATTAGAATCATTAGACAAGTTTTATGTTGGTACCTGCAGATCTCTAAAATATTTGTCTATTATAAAATCACTATGGTTTCGTTGTGTGGGTTTTTTTTAATAGATCTTGCAAGTTCTATTATAGTCGTCTTTAACGGTCAGCGATTTTATCAAATATTTAACACTAAGAAAATAATCTATTTAGCTAATTAATCTGTAAATAATCATATAACAGTTTTATCTAGATAAGAATACAAATTTAAAATTTTCATTTAAATAACTTATTTTAATAACGAGAAACACTGCTTACGACCGTTTACTAGGGATAGGGAATATACAAAATTACATTTATATTTATATTTAAGTAGCTCGTCTATATTTTACATTAGTTATTATTTTATCGTGTCTATCACTATTTGACAACAGTTTACAAAATACAACTGTAGGAAAACATCTGTGTAACATATTTATTTGACTTATACATATATTTATATATTTTTTTGTTATTTACTATTTAATTAATGTAATATATTACGAATGCAATACTCCCCTGTGTAATGGAATATAAGTAAATACATCTATGGATACGAAGCTATAATACGTTTTTTCCGTGAAATATTATTGTACTGCATAATAACACTGAACACCGGGTTGGCACTTATTAAACGTTTTTTGTGAAGTGTTGCGTTATACAGAAATGAAAGAAAGACTGTGCCAAGATAAAAAGGGCTGAAATTAAATTATTCGATACATAGTATACGAGACAGTACAGAGAAATGTAAGTACTGAGAAATTCCGAGACAAAAAATGATTTTATTCAAAAATGGACACACAACATCAATGCAATGTATGTAATGCAATATTTAAACAAGTAGGATGAATTATTATTTTATTAGGACAGTTCAAAGATAACAACGGTAAATTGGAAGAAACAAGAACTGGTACCTTTTTTTATGGTTCGTAATTCTCAAATTACGATCAAATAACTAGTCATCTTTTATTCATGTTTGGACAGGTTTTCTGGTTTTAAAAGAGAAATGTTAAAATCAACGAAGGACTTAATCGTAATTTCCATCATTGTCGAAGTAGTCGTATAAAACGTATAGAGTATTTTACGAGAATGAAATAAAAACCATCTACCAATCGTCGTATTTTTTTCCCCTTCAAACGAATTTAAATTATTTATTGTTTTGTCCATTTAATTTGTTCAAATTTATAATATATATTATTCTCAAGTTACATATTAGGTACTATACTTCTTGTAGATTCTGAGTGTAGTGAAAACACTTTCTTGGCGAGTAAAAGGATTTATCGTTGCTTTTAGTATATAAACAAAATTATCATATATCCCATACCCTTTCCAACTTCCAGCTTACATTATGGTACGGTTTAATGTCCGGCTTGTGTTAGTAATAATGTTATAATCACAGTACCTCATTTTTACGGGCTCCATTTAAACTGTAAAAATATTAAATGTAAAAATATATATTTTTTTAAGTATCGGGCAACGATGTGATACTACGATTATAATATTTTAATTATTTTTAATGTTTGGTAAGGGGTGATATAGATAAGCGATATACGCGTACTTAGTGTGCAATAGATAATAAATTTTTTTTTTATAACATTATAATTAAACTCCTTCTATATTCTTGCCGGCTAAACATAAAAATTTAAATTCGTATAATTAATTAACAATTAATTTGTTATTAAATGCATCTATGCATGGGTACAGCGCTCGAATTATGGAGGGGGCTGCTGGCAGATGGAATCCGCTTTCATTTTCTTTATCGATTTTTTTAGCGTACCACTTCATTTAATTAACTCGGGAACGCTAGAAACGCTTTCGTAGAGAGCCTCTGATTTTGTTTATACAGCACAACTCTCAATTGTTATTGTTTTCCATTTCAAAAATTGGTTATGATCGTAATTTCTATGGATTTTTGATTGAAGAAAAAAATTTAAAATATAGAAAAGTGTTTAAAATAGTTTTTGTGCATACACACTCAAAGATAAAGAACCTGTCGTTAGGTTTTCAATTTTTCAAAATTCAGGGATCAACTTAAAAATTAATTTTTTTTAAATTTTTTTATCATTACTTATAGTGTTTTTTCTGTTGAACAAATAAAAGTGCCTTGGCATGGTATTTTACACTTTTTTTATTACGAAATAAGTTGTTCAATTTATATTGCGTGTAGGAGGAGTGGTGAATAATGGTCTCTGTATGTTTTTGTACCATACTGCTATGAAATAATTGTTTTTAAACTAAAACCAGCGCCTACCATTATTTGTTTCCCTTTAATTCGATCACTGTATGAAAAATGGCAAAATCTTTATAAAAATATCTTTCAGGAATTTAAAACAGAAATCGTTATGTTACTATTTAGAAATGTAAAGTTTTTTCTATTTTTCTAAGGAGAAAATCATTAAAATAATGCGACCGTTATAAGTTAATGCTATTGGCAGGGCTTCGGTATGACATCCTGTATTATCGTCATAGTTGAATACCTCAAGATCAAATAAATTAAACTGTAAATTACGTAAAATTACGATCACTACTTTTACTTTCACTAATATACGTAATATTTTGTATTGTTCTCGATTACTCTCTGTTATTTAAATTGTTTGGCTTTTAATTGCAGTGAACTTATTATTTTGGATAGTAAAAGCTTTAAAATAATTAAAATTCTGCGAAAGGACATACAATTTCAGCATATTTCGATTAGCTACTGCGAATTCCCCATTAAATTTAAGTTTCTACAATACTCAGTTACTGTTGTTATTCGAATATAATGGAAGGTAACCGAATGCAGAAGATCTATGTAGATCGTGAACCATAGTTAGAATTGTATTGTGAATACGAACTAAGACCGAGTAGATATACAAATACATAAAATAGAACGAAAAAGAGAAATATATTATATTTATTGCACATTTAGTATGTTTAAGTTTGTTTCAATGGGGATAAAACAAAAAAAAAAAAATAACAAATTGTGAGGACAAATGTACAATTATGCATTAAACGATAGTTAATTTAAGTAGGAATGGGTCCATAATATTACATCTTATTGTATTCGACTGTTTATCGAGCGAAAACAAGACGAGAAAATTTCAATTTATTAGAAACTAGAAAAAGAATAAATATTATTTGTATTGTCTTACAATATAGCATCAGTATGGAATAAATGATAAAAAATTAATTAAATAAAAATTTATATAAAGAATTATTATGAAATATAAGGTTTTAGATATTATTTTTATACGAATTAAAAATTAAAAAATTATACTTTTATTATTGTATTATTTGTCACCACTATACTTATTAAAATATGTGTTTATCGATGTATTCAATAAGTATAAAAAATAAATAGTAGTGAATACTTAAATCAAGATCGTTTTGGCTCTTTTTATTACGATTTTATGACGTTAAGTATTATCCAGGGAATAATACTAAGTGAGTTTTCCAAAAGTAATTGTTCTGTTTCAGTTTATATTTATGCAAATTCTGATGGTTATTCGAATAATCGATGATTGGCAACATTTATCGTGGCTTACTGAATAGTGCTATTAAAATTAGTTATATTATTTAGATATTTTTCCCTATCAAGCACGAAAGCCTAAAACGACTACGTAACGACATCTATTAGGACCGGAATGTCGTAGAATTAGTTTACCTTATAAAAACTGAACGATCCGATAATGATGTATGAGAAATGACGATGAAAGCGGATCATTTATTAGGCTACAGAAAATGTTAATGTTCGAAATTTAAAATACTATAGATCTCAACGTTATAAGTTGACAATTAGGAAAGTTCGCACTAGCATATAACCCTATCGTAATTTAAAAGAGAAAAAAACACTCGTGAATATTCATTCCACCTATTCTGTGTTTTAGGAATATTACTAACCCAATTCTATAATTGTTACAATACTAAAACTATACTAATTCCAAACATACGGTTAATATTTAAGCAAACAAACGACGGCGGTGGAGGTTGAAAGTTTGAAACCCCAAACGGGTGGTACGTCCTTTACTACACTAACGCAATACACGTACAAAATTTCATCATCCCTTTAGCCTTATTTAGGGGTCTGTAGAGGTGGTCAAAGCCAATTAAACGCCCCTTCCAGCAAAAAACACAATGAAATTAGTTATATTGAAACTAAACCCGACATTTATCACTTCAACCCGCCTAAAATGCATTTATTTTTTTTTTCTTCTTTTCTTTTATTTATTTTTGAGCTCATTTATTCCAGAAGGAGTCGCTAAAAGTGTCTAAAACTAACGAAAAAAAAAAAAAAAAAAAAGAATATATACACAGGGGGCAACAAAGCCGACTGACGAGTTTTGATGGGCTATAAATAACGAACAGTAAAACTTAGAGAAAAGGTTTTTTTTTTTATTTAAATCAGTATTTAATCTCATTTTTAAAAATTATTTTTTGAAAATTATATTTCCAAGATGGCGACCGTCAGCATTCATACACTGTTGTAGACGATCAGGGAACATTTGTCGCAAGCCAGCAAGTGAAATTCTAGCTGTGTGCGCTGTAGCTCCGTCTTGCTGAAACCATACATCTCCAAATCATGTTCTTCAGCCATTTCCTCCAACCTATGCTGCAGATAAGTATCCAACGTCACAAAATAACGAGCGGACGTGACAGTGACGGTCCTGTTCTCGTCCTCAAAAAAGTTTGGTCTGATCGCCCCATAGCTACAGCGTGTTTCAGGGCTGAGCGACTTGGTGACTGCTCAATTGACTCTCCAGCTAACTGCACATTTTCGGGGGGTCTTACCGTTCTGGGTGCTCCGTGTCCAAGTCTACTTAGGGTACTTCCAGTTTCTTCCAAATGCCGTATCGACAATTTGATAGTGTTAGCAGAAGGAACAGATTCAGCACGTGGAATGCCGATGTGTAGCGATCACAGAATGATTATTTTCCTGATACGCACGCACGACCAAACCACGATGTACACCTGTCCAGACCATGATTATGAATAAAAACGGCATTACCGTACAATTCAAAATAAACCACTTTTTAAGGCCTACACTTATTTTATCACAGGCTAAAGACCTCATTAATCTCGTCGGTCGGCTCTGCCGCACTTTGTATGTATCAGACACAATATAGTGACATAGTCTTCTATTTCCGGGGGGAAAACTCAAGAAAAAATGAATGCCTATTAAATAGCATATGTACGGTATAGGACTGACGTGCAAAATAAGAGGTTGGGTTGACGGTTGACGTGTATGTGTGTATTATATTATATTCGAGAACCCTATATTTATTTACATACTTATATATATATATATATACAATATTGCAATAGGGATATATTCGAATTAATTACTGTCACCCCTTGTACGATAAGTCAAACTTTTCATATTTTCGAAACCTAAAAACTCGAATACATGAATACTATTAATGTGTATGCAATTGCCCCCCCTCTCCATATCGGCCTTTCCGAACAAGATCGACTGTAAATTAAATATCTGAATTTGTTAGTATTTGTAAGTTTTGCCCTAAATGAGATACGTGAAGCCCTAGATTTATTTATTAGCCCTGCCTAATTTTGGCTAAATCGAACCGGATCGATTATTGGTCATAAACCTTCGTTTGTACGCATTTGTAAATTGGTTTTCGGAATTTGTACGTCAAATCCTATCCTTGCTGGCGAATTTTGGAAAATTAAACAAGATACACGACCCAGTACTTTCGAAATCCAAATCTACATCAAAAATATATCATTTATTGTTAATTTATTTGTTATGAATTATATTAACGTGAACGTGTTGTGTTCATGAAAAAAAAAAAAAAAGAAATTTTAAGAACGTTTCTAAGTGGGAACGTTTGTATAGTAATTACAATTATTCAATGTTATTATACTATTTCTACGGATAATCAATGTAAATATAAAGAGAGTATTTTTCTTTTATGATTATCAATTAAGCTGGCTACACACGGACCGCTTCATTCACGAGTGGACTCGAATTTTTACTCCAATGTCAAATTTCGATTAATGACACGAGGTCGGCGACCCTATCGGCTGGTTACTTAAACCTTTTCAGCATGGTATGTCCCACTTCAAAAATCGTATTTCCGTCGCGGTGGTACTAATATTTACCTACATTTTATCATAATTTTACCCAATAGTTCAAAATCAATTCTAACCATAACAAATATAAACTGTTTTAGGAGCTTATTATCTATATTTATTTATTTATTCATTTTTTTTTAAATAATACGAAAATAAATTAATTTCATGTTATTTATAACTATTTTTACCGACTATTTTTTTTTTCAATCATTGGTTGGAAGACGCCGATTGTTAGTTATAAAGTTTGAAATAGATAATAGTTTTAAACGTATTTGATCCATTAAATTATATTATTTATATCTGTAACTAATTACAATTATAATACATGAAATTATTTTACAAATTATTATTCTTATTAATCAATATAAGAGTTAATTTCAAGTTGTATAAATTCGGCCCTCTTGCACTGATAGTGCGACAATTAATTCAAGGTTATTTAAAATTTTAAATTATTAATGCAGATAATTTTAAATTATTACGTCATAATAATTAATAAACACTTTTACGGCGGTAAATAAATTTATTTTTGCCAAGATTCAATTCTATTAATATTTTGTTCTGCTTGAAGTAAATAGATGTAACCGTGTACGAATCCGTCAAATAAAGCTCTGTTTATATTTAAATTATATCTACCAACTACAATATTTCTAAACGCATTTTTTTACGTTTTAATCAAAATGTTGAACAATTTTTTTTTTTTTTTTTTTAAGCATTATGTTGTTGTATTTGTAATATTTTATTGTTATACGTAGGTATTGTATCAATTGTAACACTTCAGGATATCTCAACAAAAAACGCAAATGGTCATATACCATTAATACCTTTTTTATAATATGATTATCAAACATTATTATCTGTATTCGATTGATAATAGGTCATAAGAGAAAATGTGATATCTATTACAACATTTGATAGGTAATCACACCTCTTTTCACATTACTGCAAACATTGAAAAGGCAATGGGGGATAGTGGGCAAAGGCAAGTAATAAAACAAATTACCTGGGCGCGGAAGAGTTTTTCAAAGTTCGCCAGCGGTGAGGGATCACATACAAATACTCACAAAACAAGGTCTTAAACTTACAAACTTCGATATGGTCGAAATGGGAGGGCTGATAAATAAGTCTAGGTTCGCAAATTTCTCAGTTCGGCCGACATACAAATACTCACAAATAAAGACCATTAACTTACAACCGGACCGGTTTGATATGAGGGAGGGGGGCAACTTCACACGCGTATACTATAATATTAATTATATTTTAATAAAAAAAAAAAAAAAATCGACTAAGAAACGTATAATCCGATAAAATTGTAATATTCGTTTTATGTTTCGTTCAAGGATATCCATGGACTTTGCGCCGATCCTGAACAACTTTTGTGAAATTAAAAACGGGTGGTACTTACCTACGCAGTGCTACGTCCGAGAGGTAATGTTCGGCAAAGCACATCGTACTTGAGCGGGTTCATATAGTCAATTTTGACGTGTGATTATTCCAAGGGAATGCGGGCCCTTCATTATTGAACAACGCGTTTCGTGCATGTTGATTATTTGTTCTACCGCGTGATGTATTATATAAATGATACGATATATCTTTAAAAAAAAAAACCAACGCATTGTTCGGTACACATTGTACAGTATCGAACATAATATTTTGATTAAGATGTTAAAAGCCGAAATCACCTAGATGCTCGGGTAAAATTATCAATATAACACGTGTGCGAACGAAGGTAAAAGTTTAGATTAAATTTACAAAACTTTGAATGGCCAAACTCTACGCAAGGCGTGTTACTGGTCGATCTGGTTTTGCTTTGATACACATAAAACTAAATCTGGGGACTAATACACATCAAAAGTTTTCAAACACTTCTCCCTATCCGTTTGTACAACCTGCAGTCCGGGTATAGGCTCTGGCAACGAGATAAAAAACATATATATATATATATATATATATCGTACAAACTCATGCTATGCGTTCGGAATATTTTATACCGATATAATTGTGTAAACCGTTAATCGACAACACGATATTAGTCGATTATTACGAATATCACGTAATCGCCTAAGGATTAAGTAGTACAGTGTTTCATTGCAGTAGGTTTCTATAACGGTATTTTTTTTACGAATACGGTTTCATAATGACGGAAGTACCGTCCAATTTCTAAGGGATGGCAACTGTGTATTTGTAATCATACGGTAAATTTGTTATTTAAATGTTTTCCCCGTACTTCGCATAGCATTTAACCTGGAAGTCTAAGACGAGAGTGACTAAAAATATTAACAATTTTATTGAATAAAAATACTATTCAAAGGTTGTTAGGATTAATTTATAAGGAAAACTGTTTATGTGTGATAATTTACTTTAAGTGTAACACGCCGTCGAGTACATATTATGCACACCCACTGTACTTTTATGTGACTTATTTACAACGCTAAACTTGGCGATCAACAAAACAGACGTATGGAAATAATTAAATATACCAGCTCGGGGTCAGCGAATCCTATAGCGATGTTAACGTTTTAATCTGACACGAAAATTAATATTTAATATATTCAATAATACAAATGATGCGTTATTTTTCTTTTTTTATAAAACTTGTAAAAAATTCAGATACTACGTTGAATAAATAACAACATTAATAATACATTTTTTTCAATAAAAAATTTAAAACTTAAAATATTTCATTAACCTTTATGGCCAATAAGAATTAAAAAAAAAAAAAAATACATAACAAAAACTATTTTTTATATACGAAATATATGTATTATTTATTTTTATTCCGCCACATCGATTAATTAATTGTGGTTTACATTTTCCCGGGTCGACCTAACGTGCGTTATTGTCGTTTGCGATTCGATATCCTATTAAATATATATTAAGGAAAAGTTGGCAAAATAATATGATTTAAACTAACGGAATCCCATTATAATAAACGACGAAAACTTTATAGTTTAACAACAGTTTACGCACATTGAATTCGACTTGAATATTGATCATGCTCCGGATATAAATCGAACATTAAACGAATCATAGAAATATGATAACCGTTGTTTTAGAAAGAAAACCATAAGCCCGTAATGTGTATTAGTAACTTATATTATTCTCCAAAATGACCAATATTTAGATAAATTCCATATGTCTCAAATGAAACAATACATAAAGACCTACACCTCCTCACAGTTAAACAAACAGCTATATCTCGATACAAAAACTTCCATTAGCGACTTCTCAACAATTCAAACCCACTCATAACACAACTCTCTTCTCCCAACCTTCCCCGAAATCCCCCTAGACGTCTAAAAAGGTCGTGGTGTAGAGACCTTCTCCTCCAACCATAAAGATACCACCCACAATACTTAGGCTAATAAGTAACGTTCATACATTATTATTTAAAATAATGTAAGAGTCAGTTGGAGAACCGGTAATGATCAGTTGCTTCTCAAGTCGTTATATGCTATTATATTATTTGTTTTTTTCCCCCACAATTACTTATTGTACTATTATACAGATTGTAATTATATTTTTTCTAATAATAAAAAAAAAAAATAATAAAAAATTTAGATAATTTATAATTACGTTTTGTTATAATTTTTTTTTTCTTTTAAAGTTTTGCATTTTCAACAGTGCCACCGTAGTAGAACTTGTACATGGAAATTGTGTGTTAAATTGTAGAATTCAATTTACCCCACACCCATAAATGTCTCGTTGGTCGGAAAACTGTAAAAGTAAGACAATTTTTTGTTGTTTTTTTTTTTTTTTTTTTTTTTTTTTTTTTTTTTTTTTTTTTATAAAAAATAGTTAGTTAACAAATTGTATTTACATAAATTTCACGAATTTGTATTGTAAAATTGTTCCTCGGCCATAGACGATCGGATATGTCGACTTTGAAAATATGCAAGGTTACATACTTATTTTTACCGTGAATTATTTGTGTGTGTGTGTGTGTGTATGCGACCAAATTGTAACACAGAGAAAACCGAAGTCATTTTTATTTTTACACGCTCGTGTAGATATGTACAATCAGACGTCTTAAATATATTTTTACATATATATATATTTGTACTTTAAAACGTACGCGTATGATATTGGTATTTTTTTTAACAAATAATAATATTGTTGTGCCGCCACTTTACGATAAAAAAAAAAATAAAGAAATAAATAACAAAAAAAAAAAAAAACCTATTGCGACCCACCGAATTTAGTTTTCCGTTCTTATTTTTTTATTTTTTTTTTTTTGTTTAAACCCGCGAAATAATAATAACACGTTAAACGAGGGCACTGTTATAGAATCACCCGATTTTGTCGGGACCCGAGAATTAAATTGGTACCCAAGCGTGTTGTAATCCTGACAAAATGTATAAATTACTGAATTCAATAGTTTATCAGTAGCTGAACATACTCTAAACAAATGCATGATATTACCTACAGTGTATACAGTGTGCATCAATTGTATGAGGGTTAGCACAAAATAATATTTTTAAAAAAAAAACCACTTAAAATAAATCAATAAAGCAGTTATAGTCCTAATAAAGTACAAATAAATATTAAAAAAAAAAAAAAAACAAACCATTATATGATTTATATTTTGTTTTATTTATTATATTCAATATATATATTAATAGATGATATATGACTGTTACACATTACAGTTAATTTTTTAAAAATTTCAAATTTGTAGATATAAGTTATTAATAAAACGAAAAACTAAAAAAAAAAAAAAAACCACTAAAAATAAATACAATTTCGTATACCAATCCTACATCGTATGATACGAATTTAAAGCTTACGTAGCTTCATATAAAACCGATAGAAAAAAAAAAAAAAAAAAGTGAAATGCCTACGATATCCTCCGAACTCTATTAATATTACGTAATAAAATGTTAATATGTGCAAAACCGAACAAAAAAAATCGTAATAATTCGTTATAAAATAGTTTTTATATTGGTATTTTTTTTTGTTTTGATGTGCGTCGTCGTATCGCCCGGTTTTCTCCGGGTCTTTTTACTGAACGCGGCGCGTACGTTACGCGCTAAAATACTTTTACTTAAAAAAAAAAATAAATAAAATAAAATCTTATATATTATACCTAACGGTCGGTGTATATATTTATATACAGTCGGGTATGCGGATGCGTGTATAATTTCGCCACTATACTCTACATGTATAAATATATAGTTTTGCACCGAGACGGCGAGATCCCGCGCAACTATACATGTAAATGTACCCGGTTTGTTGGGGTTTGAAACGTACGAGTACTTACTTACTGTAATATAATATTATTATGTGCGTATAAATGAATAGGTATTCGAAATTCGCCGGAACGTTCAGTAAAACCAACGGCGACCGCCCGACCACACCGCGCCCGTACACTTGACCCCGTTTTTGTTTGGGACTAAACCCGGGGCGAGTGGCGTCGGGCCGCCGGTACATTACCTACGTAAATACGCTTTGATTCTTATTTTTTTTTTTTTTTTTTTTCACAAATAATAATATCGTTTTGCCGCCAGTTTACGATAAAAAAAAAAAATAAATAAATAAATAACAAAAAAAAAAAACCTTTTGCGACCCACCGAATTTAGTTTTCCGTTCTTATTTTTTTATTTATTTATTTTTTTTTTTTTTAAACCCGCGGAATAATAATAACACGTTAAACGCGGGCGCTGTTATAGAATCACTCGATTTTGTCGGGACCCTAGAATTAAATTGGTACCCAAGCGTGTTGTAATCCTGACAAAATGTATAAATTACTGAATTCAATAGTTTTTTTTTTTTTTTTTTTATGACTTTCTAATATCAGTAACTGAACATACTCTAAACGAATGCGTAGTATTACATACAGTGTATACAGTGTGCATCAATTGTATGAGGGTTAGCGCAAAATAATATTTAAAAAAAAATACCACTTGAAATAAATCAATAATGCAGTTATAGTCGTAATAAAGCACAAATAAATATTTTTTTTAAAAAAAACAAACCATTATATGATTTATATTTTGTTTTATTTATTATATTCAATATATATATATATTAACAGATGATATGACTGTTACGCATTACAGCTAATTTTAATTATTTAAAACAAAAAAATGTACGATATACATTTATACGTGTATATATACCATTAAAAACGAAAATCCAATCTGACTTTATCTCCCGGACTTATCGATTTTATTTTTTCGAATATTACGTGGAAACTGATTGACATTACAATCGATTTCCGCTGACATTAATATATAAATATATATATATTAACTATTCAAATATTTCAAATTTGTAGATATAAGTTATTAATAAAAAATAAAAACACTAAAATTAAAAGACGGCTTAAAAATCTCGTATCCTACATCGTACGAAACAAATTTAAAGCTTATGTAGCTTCATATAAGACCGATAGAAAAAAAAAAAAAAAAATGAAATGCCTACAAAATCCTCCGAACTCTATTAATATTACGTAATAAAATGTTAATATGTGTAAAACTGAACAAAATCAATCATAATTATTCGTAATAAAATAGGTGATATCGGAATAGATAAAATTACACCTAGTTTACTAAATTATTTTAAATTTATTAAAAACATAAAAACTGAATATATATATATATATATATCTGTGTTTTTATCTGAATAAAAAGGCTATATTATCTTTTATCTAGAAACATTTTTTTAAAAATGTTATGTGGATAATATTCCAACGCATTAAATTTCGCTATTGTATTTATACAATTTTTAAGATATCTGTGCGCAACACGGCTTCTCCTCGGATATGTGTGGTTATAAACTGTCACTACTGTGTCATGCCACGTCACCGACTTCCATTTTCTTTAAAAACTTCTCTTTTGTTATAACTTACCTGTGACGGGCGTTGGTTGCTGTTATGTACACATGTTCAATGCTCACGGTTCTATCCCACGCACGGCTCGTGTTCATGGGCACTGAAATCACTTAAATCATGGCAATTGCAATGAGAACTATTTCGAACCTTAATCATTGATTTTCGCCTATAGTTTTCGTTTTTTTTCAGCAATAGTACTTAACATTGCCGGTATAAGAAATCACAAATCCAGTCGATTTTCGGTAACACGACGTTCACTGGAACAAAAACAAAAATTCAACATACTTCCTTACTGAAAATTTCGAGTTGTAGTAATCAGGCTAAGCCATGATCACTGGTTTTTACATAGTGTGTGCATAGTATATTGAGTAACTCTTTTTATGGTTACGACGTGCTTAAATATATAAATTGTCTATGATTAGGTGTTACGACTATTTAGTTAATATTCACTTTAAGTAAATGATTTCTACTTTCGCTAGCTTTTACATTCGAGTTAGCTATATATGAATACGGTTTTCCATAAATCTTTAGACTTAATTTAGACTTAGTGTCGACTCGATGTATGGGCAGATCGTTGGTATCATACCTTACAGTTGTACGAACCACTGGTTCCTCAGTCTCAGTCAATGAAGATATATTTTTGTAATGTTTCCATCGCAAGTGTCGCTCCTTGACTCGTTACGGCCGGTTTTATTCATGTTTTTTAGATTTCGACTTCGTTATCACTGACCAATACGCTGGAGACGATATCGTATTCAGTCGGTTCTCCACAAATATTCAAATTTCCATCGAAATTGACGTATGATTCAAATGTTCCATTAGGATTTACCGTCTCTGGTAACTGATCACATTTATTGTTGTTATCCTGAGTTGTGTAGTAATCAGGTTAAACCGTGATCACTACTTTGTACATAGTTTGTGTATAGTATATTGATCGAAATCTTTTTATGGTTACTATGTGCTTAAATATATAAATGGTTAACTAGTAAGGATTACGATTATTTAGAGAGTAGTTTTAAAATACTTCGTTAAATATCAATTAAGTGATTTCTACATTCGCAAGGCCGTATTTTTGGCTTTATATATATGGACACGGGTTTTTTACACTTAGTTTAGACTTAATGTCGACTCGATATATGGGCCGATCGTTGGTACCTTTCAAACCAAGCGACTTGGTGTCGCTCATGTTGGAATCCCCAGACTTCGCAAAGACGGTCGTCGCGGAAAAGGAGTCGGCCGAACGGCAACGCCAAGCCCTCGACGCCGCCGGCGCGCGCCTTAGAGCGCATCGCCGCCGTCGTTGATCGCGGCCCCGCAGACGCCAGACCGCCGGCCGTGGAGCCGGTAGGAAGTGTCACCCCTCCCCCTACTAGTGTAAGGGCAGTAAGTGGGTTTCGGCCCGGTTACTGCTCATTCCCCGGTAGGGACGCGAAGCTTCGTACACTAATAACGTGAGCCCGCCCCGTCGAAGGGGAATACGGGATTTTATTTTGTGTATCATTTGTACGTGTTCATTTTGTTAAATAAATAATGGCGACCCGCCTCCCGAAGCAGAGCCTCACGGCCATTCCGGGAGGCCGGGGGTATTGCCGGTACCAAAAGAAAAAAAAAAAAGAAAAAAAAAAAAGACCGTTGGTATCATACCTTACAGTTGTGTGAACCGGCGGGTTGCCCAGTGTCAGTCAATAAAGTATCTTTATCGTATATAAGTGTTTCGTGATTGACTACTAAACCTTTTCTTCCATTCAACATCCACTGCGGAGCCGTCAGTCAACGGTGACTTCGCCTTTATATAGTTTTGAGTCGTACCACCCAGTCCGGCGCACTACGGTTGGTACAACGAATCAACCGTAAAACAGTCGTAGTGATTAGTTTTGCGATTTAATATTCGAGTTAAAACGTTTATTGAAACCGTTATTTAAAGGGGAATTGTATTTATTCGAAGTGTCGAGGGAATCGTGTTATCGTGTTCCGAATTACCGAGAGTCGACTGCAAAATGTACATATGTATTTATGTAAATAATTTTTACGTTTATCCCATTGTTTTTTTTTTATTATTATGTTACACGTGCCACGACCTATTTATGGCTATCTTAACGAATTGTGGATTTTGTGGCGACACAGAGTTATTTTTTAAAACGAACCCGGACGTAAGTACTTAAAAACCTCGAATATATATATAATAAAGTGCATTCAAACGATAGCGTACCGAACGTCGTGTCGGTATATCACTTGATTTTTTATAACATTTTAAAATTCGTAATTATTGCGCGTAAAGGATTGCGGCGGAAGGAAATGAAATCCACCGACATTGTTTGAAACTTATTTTTTATTCATAATTTTTTTTTTTTTTTTTTTATTATTATTATTTTTATTTAACAATTAAAAAGACATTAAATTAGTCGTCGTATATTAATATTATTGTTAAAAAATGAATATTTACATTGGACACAATACTGGGGTTGTATAGTATGCAGCTCTCTTATTAGTATTAATATTACATTTTGCCGATAAGATTTATAAAAAAAAAGTGGCATTCGTCAATAGTAATTACATACCAGGAACCGCTGCAGTGATGTATCGGATATTTTCTCGAAACGATAAAAAAAAAAAAAAAAAAAACGACGTAATCGTTATATATTACACAAAACAAATTTCCGTTTGGTAAATAAAAAATATAATTGGAAAAAAAAAAAAATAAATAATAATGAACACTGTTATGTTATGCGCACGCATTCGCGAATTTCTTTTGAGCCCTACCACCGGTCCAAATCGAATGTCCTAAAAAAACAAATACCACATTTTTGCTCGGATCAACGCGGTCGTTTCGCGAAAATAATTATTATTCGGTATCTGTGTATATTTTTTTACGATGTCGCTGTCCGAGGAACAATACTAATAATAATAATAATAATAATGTCACTACATACTATCACCAGCCGGATATATGTCACAAAATGTATTAAATACATAATATATTATTTATATAATAATAATAATAATAATAATAATAATAATAATAATAATAATAATAATAGTAATAATAGTAATAATCGTAATAATAATAATAATAGTAATAATATTTATGAATTACAATAATTAATTACATTCATAATATCGTTTTATATACTTCCGAAAGAACAAATAATAATATTACAGATCGAACAAAACTATTACATAACATGCTCGTGTATGCCGTGTACGTATGCACGTTGGAGATGTATTTGTACAGATAATTTTTTTTTTTTTTAGTAATACTATCAATACCGTAATATTTTTTTTAAACGGTAATGAGTATAATAATACGTGTTATAATATTATGTATCTAATAACGCGCCCGTCAGTAGCCTGCCTAGTTTATAATTTCATAATTGTTAATTTAATGTATAGATAAACAATAACAGTACTAATGATAATCATAATAACGAAATCATTAAATAAACCTAATGGTACAACAGTACAGAACAAAAAAAAAAAAGAATTTTTTTTTTTTTTAAATCGAATACATATGTCAATTCTAATAAATACAATAAATAAATAAATTGAAAAAAAAAAAAAAAATATTTTTCTCAATCGCATTAGACGCCTATTTGGTTTGAATTAATTTTGATTTTAAATAAATCTAGGTATTTTTCTCCAGAAATAAATAAGTGTAACCCTGTACAATATGTAACTTATGTGCGATAATAATTATAATTGAAATAAAATAATTGCATAACATAATTTTCGTATGTTAAAGTTATTTTTTTAGATAATAAAACAATAACAGTTATCATATCCATTGTATAATAATTAAAAAATAATAATAGATACAAACATATATTATAATGGTAACCGTACTAAAAAAAAAAAAAAAAAAATCAAAGTATTTGGGTGATGAATTGTTTAATAATATAATAGTAATCAGCTAAACTACGAGTAGGTAGGTATTTAATATGTATATCAAAGGTTTTCGTTTTTAATTATGTATGACAATGATTTAATTAAAAAAAAAAAAAAAAAAAATTCGAGTAAACAAAATTGTTTTTTGTTTTGTTTTTGTTTTTTTTTTTTCACGAATGTTTTAACAATATAATCATAAATTATTATTATTATTCTTATAAATATACTATTTACAAAGATTAAAATACACCATTATATTGTTACCCGAACAATAATATCGTTTTCCCTTATCTTATAGATATAACCATCAGCGGTAGTGCTACAAACCAGAGCATTACTTCGATCCCCGAAGCCGTGGACTTCCGGCGTGATATGGCAGCCATTGTGTCCCCTATAACGATACAAAAAAAAAAAAAAAAAAAAATAATACAATTGATTGGTATAGTTGAATTATTATTTTTTTACTAATATACTGTTTTAATAATACAATATTAATAATCGCATACGGCTGAACGGTTGTGGAACACGGTTGGCGAATATTTATTAACCGGTCTCTTAAGACGGAACCAACAAACGAAGAACGAAACGCATCAACCGGCAAATACGAAACCCCGGAAAACGCAATGGAATTCACTACGGTAGACATAAAATAAAAAAAACTACGGGTGCTCGAATCGCATACGACAATGGCCGATTGTCAACGAAAAAACGTTTTAAACACATATGAGTAATACACAATTATAACACTCAGGATAATTCCACTTCAGTGTCGAGGCTAGGTGGAGTGTCGCGGGAAATCGGTTTTTGTGAATTCCACTGGCGCCCCAAAAGCCAAGTGTCTAACGTGACCGCTACGAACTCCAGCGCGCGGGTTTGCCACGTTTCCTCCACTAAAGCTGCCCGAAACCGTTCGGGTACTGCACTGCGGGATATTATTAATTTTTCCGAATATAACACCCGTCGGACATCCCGACGGACAACTATTCAACGGCAGCCACGTTTGCCGATGACACGGCAACAATGGCAATAAACGAAGGCCGGCCGACTGCTACTGATTGCCTTCAAAGGTCCCATCAACGACGTTTCCGACCGGACGAAATGTTGGAAGATTAAAATTACACAGTGCGAATATTACCGTCTATAAACCGGTACTGCTAGAACAGCAGACCATCCCACAGTGTGACGCGGCCGAATATCTAGGAATGCCACTGGACTCAACTGGAAGCACCACGTTAGTCAGGAAAAACTGCGAATTAAGAAGAAAAAGCGACGACTGAATTGGCTGGCCGGAAGACATTCCGAACTAGACCCCACAAACAAACGCCTCTTGTACGTACAGATAAATTAACCTATATGGACTTATGGAATTCAACCTTGTGGTTGGGCCAGCAAGTCCGACATTGTGATTATACAACGTTGCTAGAACATCGCTCTCAGTACTATCGTCACAACTTACCGGTATGACAGAAACGAAATTATTCACCGAGATATGATGATCACCTTCGTCCAGGACGAGATTACCAAGTTTGCCCGCAAACATGAGAATAGGCTGAATCGACATACCGATCCAGCAGCAATTCGACTACTAGACAATTCTCTAGACATTAGGCGTCTCAAATGCCGAAGACCATACGACAAAGTATACGATCATAGACTAAGACCGGGGACACTCTAATGAGACTGAGAGGTGTCACATGATTATTTTTATTTTTATTTTTTTGGTTTATTAATACATTAAAGTATAACTTTGATAATTAATTGTTAAACGATCGTCGATCGTTACAGATAAAAGCTTTCGGGTGGTTTAAAAAAAACAAAAAAAACTACGGCTGATACTAAAAAATAAAATTCAACAGACAGTTATATCGATTTTTATCGATTGTTGATCGATACGCATTACGGATTGAACCGAACATTATCGATTTAATATCGTTATCGATTATCATAGACCGAGGGCGGTGTATTTATAAGTGTTGTGACGTAAATCCAGATTATCCGAAAATCTAATAAATCCGGATTTAACATTTTAAATTTTACTTTTCGAATTCCAAAATCCGAAATTTCCATATGTTAAACAACGTTTACCGGATCAGCTGGTAATATATTATATAAATTCGAGTGTTATATGTATGATTGTTTTTTTTTATTTTTTTTAAATCAATTTCAATTTGTGATATTTTGTGAATTGTAAAAACGTATTTAATGGTTTACACATTTTATGCTATTAACAATAAAATAATCATAACAGTTAGATGAGAAATGAATAAAAGAATATAAAATCGCGATTTTAAAAACCGAAATGTTGATTCAGATAAATCTCCGGATAAACATTAAATGCCGGATTTCGAATATCGGAACACAATAATCCGGATTCCCGAACTTCGGCAAATCCGGATTGTTCCCATCACGAGTGTTTATTAATGTTCATGGAGTGTTTGATTGTCTTCAAACGAAATTTTCGTTTATTTAGTTTTTCTACTTTCTATTTGTACACCGTCCAGACTAATGTGGTTTTTTTTTTTTTTTTTTTTTTTTGTCGATCAAAACGGAATCAAAAAATAGAAATATTTATTGACGAAACGGCAAAACTTTCATTAGTGTAAAATATGTTCGGGAACAGTGTCGAATTCAAACGGACTTGGGACATAATTAGGCGTATCTGTACGGCTGTAACATTCCCGTAAGCCGTCCGCAATTAAACGCACGATCCGGATAGGAGCAGCTGTCACGATATTGTCAGCATCCAGGTGGTCGGGTAAGCCTGGACGCGATGTACGCCGCGCTAAACAAATACGCGGACGGTAAAACCGAATAATTCCGAACATTTTCACTACAAGCCCGCCGATTGAAAATTATAAATATTTCCGACTATTTGCGAAAACGCCTACCCCGTGTCATCGTTCTCAAACGTATTTCGGAAATATTGGTATTATCTACGTGTGGGGACGTCCAGCACAGCCGATCGGTCAACGAGGCCAGATCGTTTTGCATATAAATGTTCTATTGACTTTTGTTCGTTCTGCAGTTCTAAAAAAACATCTGGATATGTTCGATTTCGATAGAGACGCCGAGCACCGGGATGGTCCCGGCGAATTTCTCTCACGCAACACACATGTCACAAGACTTTTTGTTTTCGAAGCATTCAAACGTTATTTTATTTATTCGTGCCAGTTTTGTTTTTAAACAAAATTAGTCCAGCAAATTAAACGCACTGCGTCCATCATTGTATATTTTCTGGGAGACATGACTTATAGGAGCCCGCTTGGCTAGGCCACCGTATCTTTTAGTGAGTTAGAATCGTAAACCGTTGCAGTTAAAAAACGATTTTGAGCACAGCTTAGTAAACCAGCAATATTAGGCGTTTTAGTAGCGATTTACACAGACATATCGATGTAATCATTTGTCGTGAGTAAAATCTATGGAAAATCTAGAGAAATCGTGAAAATAATAAGATCAATTCGTAATTTTTCAGGTACGGCGTGATAAAAACCGGAGCAGTTTTACGAACCGAAAATGTGTTTGCGAGAAAAAAAAATATCATAGTAAAATTAATAGCTTTTTCGCAACAGTCGGTATTTAAAACGTGTTGAAACAGTCGAAACAAATTAAGTTTTTTGATTATGTATGTAAAAAAAAATACGTGCTCTTATATTTAATTAAATTTTTACGATTCGTTTAAAGATTTTGTTAAAAAAAAAAAAACAATTTTAAAAATCGTAGGTATTTATATTTTATTTTCGGCAATTTTAAATGTATATAACTATGAAACACCTTGGTATTTCTATTGTTCCCTTAGTTTTGTTCGAACCGCCATTGGCGGGCCAGTGAGATTATTAAGCAATACCTTCGTAATATAATAATATTGATATATGATATTATTGAAAATGTCATTTCATTTGAATATGTTTCCATATCCCGTCAAAGTACGCAACTTATTAAATATACGATCAGAAACTACATGAATATAGTACTATTAAAACTCACGCGGTTTCTGGGTTGTATATGGGTTATAAGTTTGAACGTAGACATAAATTAATATCTAGTTACATGTTTAAAATAAAGTTACAAGTACACGTCTACATTGATAATAATATGCACTACGTATAGAACTTATATATTTTACATGAATCATCTTTGAAATATTTTGTTCCTTATATTTGAATGTGCTCAAAGCACAATGTGTTTACTCAACGTTGTGTTTGCCCTCGTTTGTAAATTCTACACGAGATAACTCGTATTTTATCTTATCTAGATAACTATCAAAATCTAAACTTATTTATCTCGATAAAATCTCTAGGTATAAATTATATTTAAAAAAAAAAAACCCCGATCACAAGTGTGCTATTATTGAAAATAGGAATTCGGGAAGGTACGAGGTTAGGATGGAATATAATCTTTTTCTGTATGCATCACTAAATCATTCCTGACGAAATACGATTCTAAGCGAAGTTTGGTTAAACATATTTGGAAATTCCGTGATTTTTACGATTTTCAACAAAACTCTGAAAACCCTTTCAAAAACTAACTATTACATAACGCTTAATTTTATTTTTATTCACTACTATGTGCAATTTATTATGAACCTCGTATTTAATGTTCGGACATTTCCGCTCGACTAATATAAGTGTATCCACATAAAACCAAACGAAAACATAAAAATTAGACAATTAAAAATGCCTTTAAATAGCGCAACAATATCCTGAATATTCTAAACATTTGTCCGCGTCTAGAATTCGATAATACGCATGACTTTATCGTAAACATTCCTAGTATCTACGGCGATTTTTAACCGTGTTACAACAATGAGAAAATACTGAAACCGTTATAATTGCTGCAAATTTTCCGGCATTTATCAAGAGAAACTACACCGAAAATCAAAAAAAAAAAATCAAAAAAAAAAAAATTACTTGAAGTATCGAACAGACCAACCATTCTATACAATATACGTACAGTAGAGTCGGGCAAATTATTCACGAAGACTTTCGGATCCGGATTGCCGTTCGCTCGACACGTATACGTTAAACTGGATCGTGTTTTTTTTTTCCCCTCTTGTACACCAGGGACGTTTAAAATATTTATAACGTCCCGTATATTATAATAAATAGAAATAATTTTACGGTACGCGTGCCACCTAACTAGTTTTGCCTCGTGGAAATAAACGCGTCGAATTCCACACATGCCCCGGACGTTTTCGTTGCATTTCGCGTTTGTTACAATACTGAAAATAATATAATACCGAACATATGTTATCCCCTAGCCGCGTTCAGCCGTAGTTTTTTTATTTTTTTATTACAATTCGATTCGGGTTGGCACGAAGGCGAAACGATCGCCGTGCGTTTATTGCGGAGCTTCGATCTCACGTTACGGTTTCAAATTAATTTACGGAAGAGTAAAAAAAAAAAAAAAAGCGTAAAAACATAGCGTCATTACGGACAATGAATTCCCAACGATTCTTTAGGTTATTCGTGCGAAATATTGATGAGTACATTTTATTTTTGTTTTCAAAATATTTGTCGGTTTAGCGTATTACGTTCCATAGAGTAATTACCGAGCCACTGTAATATCGGACTCGGTTTAAACTATAAATATTACATTGTTCTACGTTCATATTTGCATTTTTTTTTACCGCCATGAACCGTATCGTAGGTATTTAACTGACGGCCCTTACATGTGTTGTTGACCAAACAGTATTGATTGTAGTGTAGACCGTGTGACAGTTAGGTTAGGTTCTCGCATAGCATTTCGTAATGATATTTATGGCAAAAAAATGTAATTTATATTCAAACTAAATTATTCGATGTTCAACGATTACGCAAAATATTACATACAATTAAATAACCAAGTTTTAATCTAGTGAATATTAAAAATTAATAATAAATATTATTTGGAACTAAACAATTGTTTCAAATTAAAGTTCAATAGATATATTATTATATTAATATTTATAACTGAAAAAAAAAAAAGGAATTTTCTATTTTCTATTACAATTCATTTTATTGTTTAATAAAAATTAAAATTGTAAAACGAATATGATAATTTATTATAAGGTCAAAACTATTAGTAACTTGATAAATATCCATAACAGAGGACAGTATTTATTCTCAATATGGAATTATTATTGCAAACATTTTATGTATGTGTTTAAGAGTCGTTGAAATGATGAGACGTCGGAATTTCTTTACTATACGAAAAAACAACAACACAGATTTCTTTAAAACCGAATAACATAAGCTTTTAAGTTTTTTTATGTGGTTTTTATTTTATTTTTTTTTGTTTAGCTTTTTATAACTTCTACCGAATACGTATACTTAAATGTGAACATTGACTTCGATAAAGTAACCACTTGTCCAATTTCCTATCACTTAAGTAAAGATGTTACACTAAACTTAAAAAAAAAAAAAAAAAACATTTTATATTGTTAAATTAATTATTTAATCGAATTAAAACCAATACACTTATCTAACAGTGGTTTGCCACTTAAAATATAATTAATTATTTATTTTAGTTTCTGCAATGCCCGTGTCAGTAGAATGCAGGTTATACAAAATAAAATTAACAACAGTTATTGATATTTTATATTGTTCGTTGATAGTAAGATTATAAGTCTTTTTTTTAAACCATACAATAAATACGGGTTTTAAATTATTATTTAAAGTATATGTGTATCCACAGATTTTATATTTTGATTCAAATAAAATTACAGGATTATATGGGTAAAACCAATATTTTTCTGGGTTTATTATTTTTTTTTTTTCCCAATATTATGTAGAATCATTATTGTTTTATGTATCCAGTTTCCATTTTAGTTTGTGGGTGTGAAATAATAAAACCTTTTATTATTATTAATATTCACTTGAGCTGTTTGTATTGGAGAAAGTGTGATATGAAACGAATATCATAAGTACCTTGAAATGGAAAATAATTAATAAGTATTCATTATTATTCATTTTTTTTTTTTTTTTTTTTAACAAATTTAAGAATAAGGCTTATTTATTATTTTTATGGAATATTATCAATATCTCAATATTTATCTCGCGGGCAATGTAGATAACATGATGAAATAGTTTACAAAACACAAGCACTCGGATGCACTAATATGTCCGACCGGGACAATAGCATTCGGCAATGCTAATCTTGTTTCGATTTATTTTATTAGCTGTAAATTATTTTGCGACTTACCTTCAGAAACGAAAACATAAACGTAAGCGGGTTCGGCGTTTGCAGCTTGACACGTGTAATTTCCACTGTCGGTGTCAATGACGTCATGTATAGTCAACCTGCTGGTACTACGGCCGCCATTCTCAGTGTTTACAACAATGCCTCCTCTATTGTTATCATAGTTGATCATTTTTTCGTTGTGATACCAGAACACGTACTGCGGGGGTTGTGGACTCTGGAAACGAAAATTACAATTCCTATAAACCAATTCCGTATTCGTCGCCCACGGATAGAACGCACAGTAATTAAAATGTACATCGCGACAGCCGGAAATTTATAACTCATGGTGTGAGTTTCTCTGTGAGGAATAAATCTCGAAACACCTACGTTTTGTGTGCGGAAGAACGTGAACAATTAGGTCGGTTAAAAAAAAAGTAAACCGGGGCCCTTGAAGATGCGGTGCATTAGAATAATTAGTTTTAAAAATAACGTAAGGAAAAACGGCTACTATGAGCGTGTTTTCAACCCCGAAAAATAAATATAGTAGGTAACAATTATTACACCAGGCTTACTGAAAACAATAAGAGTATGCGGAATTTGGAAGGCAAATTGCCTAAGAAAGTGCAGAATATAATATATGATCCGTAGTGTTGGAGTACATAGACGGGGAAAATTTAAAGGATCTACACAGATTAGGATCTAAACTTAAAGCATGCTGGCCGAGAGGGACTGCAACACACTAATCTAAAAAGATTATGAACGAGAAGATGATGTAATATCATAGTAATTCGTAATTATTTATAAATTATTAAATACCTAAACGACGAGACATTTATAATAACATAATATTTAACCCGTCAGCAGTCGCGGCACTCACTCGAGTACTATACAAATGTTAAAATTATAATAAATTTTGCCCCAGATTTATTAAGATCACGTTCCAGAAGTCCTCTGGCACAAGACAATTCCAGTAAATATTCAGGCGAACATAACGTGACAAATTGGTATAAAGAATATTGTGCTTCAAGTAATAGTCGTACATGTCGACGTTATTAAGTGTTACGTTTACCCAGTGTGAGAAGAGTGGCGCGAGACGCAAAAACTATTATTGATTGCTGGAAGTTGGTTTTTTCCGGAAATAGTAAATCGTACAAATATTTGTTTTACTATGATAAATTTTACGAATTTCCAGCGGGCAAAGAGATTGTCTCGATACAACTAGAGAGGGAAAAAAAGCGTTATTTGGGCCTCTGTACTTGGCAAGGTGTTTTACGTAGCAAACATTTGAATATGAAAGATCTTTAGTCAAACGATCTTTTATCTCCCGACTATTTTCGAGTTGTCATACCCCTAAAACGATCGTATCTGTTTCTTCGTGCATTTGACGTGTTTGACGATATATTTACACGAACTGACAGAAAAATGTACGCCGAACTAGCAGCAATCCGAATGATATTTGATGGATTTGATGGATTTAAATATTCTTATCGAAATTCTTACATACAGTTCGATTAACAATTTTTTTTTTTTATAATAATAATTGGAAAAGTGCCTAATCGTTGAGAAAAAAACTACGAAATCGCAATATCGGCCTCATTGTTGCATTATGTTTCCAGTCAAGATGGTTTAGTTTATTTCAAGTAAAACAAAAACAGACGATACGATAAATGTGTAATTATTTAAATGGTAAAAAACATATAAACATTATGAATTAAATTAATTTGTATTATTTTTAAAATACCAACGGGCGTACAATTAGGGGATTTTTATTTTATATTTATGTCACCAATTATCGACAAATACTATAGGGACATAATATTATACGAGCATATACAAAATCTGATGGAATTTATAATGTAAATTTATCAGTAGTGTTTCTTTTTTTTTTTTTTGCTGTTCAAATAATTCCATTTGTATAACTTATCAATTATTGCGTTTCAGTTTAAATTTATTTCATTCAATTTAAATTTTTTTTAATAATTTGTATACACATAAATTTTTATGATATTTTAATCGTTTTTAAACTACGGATTTGAATTACACTGGAGCAGTGGCAGTAGGTGCTCGTACTACATAGAAATAACTATGAATATATATTTTTTTTTCTTAAATTATAATCTTGTTGTATAAAAAAAAAAAAAAAAAACCCATTTAAATTGAAATGTTTTAAATTAAAATTATTTATTTATGTACAATAATTACTTTTAATACACAACAAAGAAACTAATTTTTTAAGCCATTACGGATTATTATGTTTTTTTTTTTTTAACAAAACCACTATAAATGACTTCCTATCCTTGTTTGTGCTCATCCGCAAAACTGCCAAAACAGCAGAAAAAAATTCGGCGGGTTTTATTTTTTTAATCCTATTAAAAGTTGCACGATCTTTTCTTTTTGGCCTATGCATGAATATGAAATAATTATTTGACAGAAATCTGGTAAATATAATAAATCCTACTTTAAAGGTACATTTCATAATCCGAATTGAATTTGGAAAAAAAATGCATAAAATCTAATATACTAAATTAAATCTTTAAGTAGTTTTTTTTGTATATTTTTCAAAATAATAATAGAAATTTATAATGATAATAAATCGCTCTAAATAAAAATTAATGTAATCATAGTGAAACAAAATTGTTCAGTGTTGGAATAAATGATATTTATAAAATATTATAGAAAATTAATTTATTAATTTATACAATTTATTAATATGACGCGGCGTACCGTGTATGCAATTTCACTACACACGTGTACACCAATTATTTTGTTGCATCCTTCTGTAACCCATTAAAATTTTATTTACCTATATTCAGCATAATATAATGACTGCATTCAAACTGGGAAACAAAAACCGAACATTTTCGTATAAAAATGGAATCATATTCATATTTGTATTATGTTTATTTATTTATTTTTTTTTTTTTGATCCGTTCTAAATGTGATTTTTATGAAAAATTACGACCTTTCGTTTAACAGTTCAATAAATAATGTGCACGTACTTTTTCGATGATGCAAAGGAGATTTATAATGCTGCCCATGTCCACGTGTAGTTCACTCGGTCCGTCGATGTGAACCTCGGGCACAACAATGTGCAGATTGATAAACGATGACATTATTCCGGTTCCTGTTGATATCTGAAAAAAAAAAAGAAAATGTACAAATATCGTCGGCACAATCATAATATAGAAGTTTTTTTTAAAAAAAAAAAATATGAATTTAACAGCAATGTAGAATGGAAAACAAAAATTAATCAACAAGTTAATTCAACAAAGAAGTCAACTGAAAACGATAAATCGGACGAACCGTATTATTATTAGCATTTTGGCAGGTTCTTCGTATCGAGTTAGGTTAGTTAAATTTATTTTTTTTTTTGGAAAATGCATATGATGTTTGGAATTTCACGTACAATATTCCGATTTATTAAAACAAAATAGTTTTGGCCTAGTGGAAATAGCACGGGAATTTCACACATTGTTCGCGGTGCGTTTTACTAAACGGTAAAACAGAAATAGTTGTGCGTGCCGGACCATACAACTATGTCCATAAGTAAAAAACCCTCTTTAGGATTTTTTTTTATCAAACGCAACTTATCTTATAATATTACGTATATTTCGTTAAGTAAATTTTAGGAAAACCCATGCAATACCTATTAAGAAATCTAATCACTCTTCGTCGTGTACAAGAATGATGCACATTGCACATCATGGACTAATTCCAGACATTATTTATCTACTCAAAATATGTGTAATTTCAGAATGACGCGGCAAGACCCGTACGTATCGTGTTGGAGGGCAATGAAAAAAAAAAAAAAAAAACGTAGAAAATAAACAATTGTCCGGAATGTACATTTTTTATTATTCATAACTCGTACAGCGCAATGAAAATCAATAAAAATGATATGTTTTTAATATCATTATGCGTACGACGTATTTAATTGTGCATATTTTCGTATTTTGACGTATGCTTTGACATTATAATTTTTCCAAAGTTTACTGAAAATAAGAATAACCCGGCGATTATTATAACCATGTATTTTTAGATAAAAAACAAAAGAAAAAAGTCTACAATAATGATAAAATGGATTGTACAACGCCGGAGTAAATTCGATTGCTGTCACATTTTTCACTATATTTAATTTAAGTCAATTTGATTTTCCAACGGAACGTATTTGAATCGAGTTCGATTCAAACATATGTCGATATTTATTTATTTATTTATATATATTTATTAAACTTCGTTGTTTATATAGTCACATTTTAAGTATACACTGCACATACATATTATTTCGTGTAATCCGACGGAGGGGAGTGTATAGTAATTGAAAAATCCTATGACTTAATCATACAAAAAAATTATTCGTACTCATAATAATATGTTAACCGTATACTCGTGTTATGCACGCCAATAAAATAAATACGCCCGTTGCAACGTACAATACGGGAGAATTACGTAAAAATAAAATATTACATTTAACCGTGTAATACCTCGTAAAACCATACCATATAGCACACAAACGCAACTTTTTATTTTTTATACGAAATACGAATATATATATATATATATGAAAGTAACCGGATAAACGAACTACGGACCGTTCGGTCGGGAGAGTTATAAAATAAATTTCATACTACGCGATGGACAATTATCGGGGGGAGTCACGGGGTCCCGAGCCCCCACTCGTTACCCTAACGCCTTTGTTAAAAAAAAAATCTAATGACGTGTTTTTTTCGTTTAAATGCATTGGAAATGATCGTTAAACCTAACGCCAATGCGGTGCTAGAACTGTATCCATATGCCGCCGCCTTGATAACCCAGTGGGCCGGCCTTATCTCCTAACACCCCCGGTACTCATGAACTCGAGTATTGAAACATTCCGAAATGTTGTAGTAAGTCACAAAAAAAAAAAATAAAAAAATGTGCACACCGACTTTTTTCTTCTTCTGGGTACGGTTAGGCGCGGAACCAATAGAACGTACGGAACAAAATGGGAAAATTATTTAATTCTTATACGCTTAATATTTAATTATAAAACAACATAAATGGTTAAGACAACTGTATAACGTATATTCGTGAGTAATTAAAAAACAATTCCGTGTCTAAACCGCAATGTTACTTTAGCAGTTATATGTATCAGACGTTATCAAAACTTATATTTTTTTTTTGTATACAAGTATTATAAAATACTGGCTACAGATGTAAAACCGTGTATACATTCTCCAATATCAGTCTGGAATTCAAATTACAATATCATATAATTGATATAATTTCGCTACTAATCGATTTAAACAAAACGATAATTTGTATAAATAACTAGCTGTGCCCGTGAAATGAACTGCAAGTCGTGTACCCTTATAAATTGTAATTTTTGTTGTTAAACAAAATAATATGTATTGAATGGAAAGAAAAAAAAATTGTATTGCCCGTGCCAATTGCAAAATTCGACGCTTAATGCTTATAATTTATCTTATAATTGATTTTATCAAAGAAGCACAAATATTATCGTTCGTGTATGAACATTTTTTTTTTGGTATAACTATATATGATAATGTGTATGTTTTAAAGATATTAGTTATGCCTGTATTTTGATCATTTAAAGACTGAAAAAATGTCTTTGTAAACGACGTTGTCGAATTTTTCCGGATTAAGATGAAAACTGTACAAATTGGATATCGCACGTGACGGGGCAACGTACGGTTGACGGCGAGAAAAACATTTAACGCTTTAGGTCAATTCCGGAAACGTTAAGTGTCTGTCCCCGTGCTTTATTTCTAGTCATTCCAAATGCTATTTTCAATAGGAAATTGAACACGGCTAAACTGAAAACGTTAATCTAATGGTATAATTGGTATATGTGGTATTAAAACGGTTTTTTTTTTTAATTTTTTTTTTTTTAGAACCACAGCCCGTTACGATTATGGAATCGACCAATAAACTTCTCAACGTTTTTGATTTGTATCGTTGAATCCAGTATACACCCAAACCAGCAAATCGATAAAAGACGTTATACCGAAAACGATAGAATACATTTAAACAACCCGTAAAAAAGTACCGCAGCGGAAACGTACGCGCATTATACAGCACACTAACATATGCATAGAAGGGAAAAGACAACTAACGAAAACCGACGGGACAGCACCGCACGTGTGCCGTATCAAAATTTGATTGTTTCATAGTAATATTATCAATCAATTTATATCAATAAATTGTACACGTAAACCGTCCTTGGTCAATTGGCTATCCACAGCGTAAACCGCATCGAGATCCATTCGGCCTTTTCGGAGTTTATCGCGAACAAAAAAAAAAAAAGAAAAAAAAAGCGACTTCATTTTACACTATATATTGACGATTGATAATGATTTTATAAAACGCCAAGGTTTGCCTTTTGGACGTCATGGCAACGTGAAAAACGCGCACAGATATTTCCCAACTTAAATTTCTCGAATTCGGGCGAAAAAAGCAATTTTTAATAATTTTCACGATAAAATCCTACAATCGAAATTTTATCGGACAAATTAAGAGGAACATCTCGACAGTAAAACAAATATAAAGGATATTAAAACGTTTACACGTTTATTTCGATCATTTCGTCTTTTTCACGAGGTAAAAAACATTATTTATACGAATCTTATACAACGTTTTTTTTTTTTTTTTTTTTTTTATACAATTTCAACATTATTGCCCCACGTACATTATTTGCTCATCGTACATACAAATATTTACAATGAAATCGTGTTCAATCAAATAAACCAAATATTAAAAACAACGTTTATAAAATGACTATTAATGATCTATCTTTTTCACTCACTCTTGAGCACTTTGATTCACAGTAAAAGAATAGATGGGTATCATTTAAAATTGTATTATTAAGTAACCTTAACATTTATGATTTAGTCGACAAACAAAATATTAAACTACGGAAAATATTATAAAATCTATTATAGTCGTTAGCTTACGGTCTGTGTTGAAATTGCTACCGATCGATAATAATAAAAAAATTTCTTTAGCAAAACAATAAGACTCAGTTGTATTTCAATATTTTTACGATTTATTTGCCAGTCATTGAAAAAAAAAAAAAAAAAACATTATTTTTTTTTATTCTGTATTTTTTTTTCCATATCGTATAAGATGTAAAAAAAAAAAAAATGATTAAATTATTTGGAATTTTTGTTTTCTGTGTTTGTCAAACCCGTCATTATAGGGGACGTCTGAAATCTATGTATTTTAGTAGTAGGAGCGTACCTCTAGGGAATTTTCCCTGTGCGGTCTATTGTCCACATTGCACCAGTTATTCCAGCGCCCCAGATTAGATTTTGTATTTTGTAAGTAGATACGATTTTTATATATCCTAGTCACGTATTGTATTTCGAAACATAACATAAATACGCACTATTTCCTCTGCCGTTTGAAATTAACTATCTAACTCAAAAGAATGTCATTATTATACAATAAGGAAAAAATGTACAGATTTTTCGTAAATAAAATTGTCTTCAGCAAATAATATTTCGTTCACGTCAGATCGCGTATAGAAAAATTTTCGAGTATCGTGTAGGGATAAATCGAATTTTAAAATATGAGAAAAATATCCAAATTTTCTATTCATTTTTTCAACACACTATTATAAAATCCAAGGCATTTTATTTTGTTTAGAAATCATCAAATTCCGTTTCAGTTCTGTTCGTATATTCATCGTCCATGCAATAATTTTCACGCGTACCGCAGTGTTACATTTGCAATAAAATAAAGGGTGTCATTTCCTTAAAAGACGAGCATTTTTTACTGGCTATTTATTGTACAATAAGTATTTTGAGAGGAGAATATCGTTAAAGTCGAATAAAGAATTGCCATGTAAACGACTTCTAAAATATATATATTTTAAATTATGAATGAACAAGTTAATGAACTGATGTTTTAAATATACTGATAAATATTTTAAAGAACTATTTAATGTTTTTTGTACCTATATTAAAGTAATAATTTATTTTAGTTTAATTAAAATATCAAACGTTTGATATTGTGATATAATGTTTGATCAAAATCTGTTTGTTATATTTTTTACCTAATAAGTATTTATTTGCCTATTAATCATTAATTAGTTCACAAAAATCTGATTGAAAGCAAAAATTAAGTCGACAATAATGCTGTAGTTATAATACTGTCGTCTAAATCTATTTTTTCATCAACCTTAATTTATTGTATAAAATAATCGAGATAGGGCTCGGTTTATATTTTTTTAAAAGCATAAATATTTTATTATCTTAAAAATTCAGTTTTGAAGTTTAAGTATTGATCTTTGCTCTGTACTTTTTGATTCTGATGTCAAAGTTTTGCATATTTTTACAGTACCAAAACAAACTTATATAAAAAGAAATATCTTACATTTAAATTCGGTCGTTAAATACCGGGGTCTGTTATAGAAAGCTTTATAGGAAGATCGTTAAACTTTATTTCACTACATACATACTGCTGTTCTTGAATTGGCTTATGAATTTGAAATGTTATTAATCAAAATTTAGTAGGCGGAATAATACACAACACTAAATAAAATAGATAGATAAAATAAATTATTCGCATTTTAATGTTTGACCTATGATTATAAAAATAAATAAATAGTCACTTTATAATAATAATTTTTCTAATATAGTTATATAAAATTAAAAAAAATAATAATAATACAAGTTCGGATATGATAAATCTAATACGTTATATTAAAACAAATTTATAGAAATAAATAAATAAGTTGTTGCGGAAAATTCCGTTTGGGACTCCGCACTAACATTTAAACGAATCATCGTGTATTCCCCACTCGACCGTTTTTTTTTTTTTTTTGGTTCATCGTAATTTCAAACGCAAAAAAAACATAATTTTTTCGAATCGCCTGTGTATTTCGGTCGAGTTAATTGCATAAAAAAACTACCTACCTGTAAAACATCATAAACACACTTGTAAAACGGAGACATTACTTCATATTTAAAAATATTAAATATATAAAAAGAATAATTATAATTAATGGAATTAAAATAAAGAAAGAGCTGATCTATAATTGCCGTCAATAAACCCGTATTTGTCTATCTGACGGACAATATAGCAAAATGTATTTTCGTACTTCCACTAATACTTGGGCTCAGCTAAACCAAAAATTGTTTCATTAAATTAATAACGAAAACATATACAATCTTCCGATACATCAAACTTCTAATAAAAAGTTTTTGTGTTAATAATACATTTTTTTTTTACCTAATCTTAATAAAATATTGTAGAACAAAAAATATCGAAAAATACCTCCCCGATAGAGTAGTAAATATTGTCGTCATTAATTTGATGAAATAATTTATGTTTTGGGTCTGTTCGAACGCGATTACTATTGAAAGTACGAAAACCCGTAATTGTCATGTTGTCATTATATATACAGAGAAGAACAATTTAACTGTAACGCTCTCTTAAAAAAAAAAAAAAAAAAATTGTATGCTTACCCAAGTATATTAAATTGAGATCATATAAAATGTGCATGGGGTATAAATTCATCAAACGTCTTGTGACTTAAATATTATTTTACTCGTCAGCATCCTTTGGAAATACCGGAAATGACTATCTTATCGTTCTAAGATTCTACGTTTTAAACTTTTTTTAATTTACTTTTGTTTGACACTTGATATTGGCCGCTCTTGTTCGATAAGCCATTTATATCCTACTCTTATCTTATCTTTTCGTTAATTCGTTTCTAAACTCAAACTTATACATACCATTATCTATCAAAACTTTATATCTCGTATACAATACGTATTTAGTCGTGTTGCATTGTCTGCCATGAAGTAAGGAAGTATTGTTTTAACACTTGAAGATCGATATCGAGATTTCGCTGGTACTCCATAATCTGAAGTCGCCAGAGTCAAAAAAAAAATAAAAAATAGTTATCAGATATTGGACTATGTAGTATTTTTTTTTAATTTTTTTTTTTTTTTTATATTTTTATCTAAACCAATGAACCGATAGACAAAACTAAATGGTATATTTAATTTAGACGCCCACATAGAGAATGCGATGTTTGACAGCAAGCTTGGCGACAAATTTCTCTTACACTGGTATGAGGCAAGCATAGCAGAATTGTCTAAAAGACTGCTAAAACGAATTTTATTATACTTACTATTTCGTTCACATGAATCGCGGACTAAAATTAAAATCAAATACACAATAGAATAGTGTTTGATGTGAGTAACTAGATTATATACTGTTAATTTACTACAACGGTTTATTGATGAATTTTTATTTTTTTTAAATTTCGTTTATAAAAAATTATGAAATATTTTTGTTTTACTATGTCCTATGCGAACAGGTAGATAAAATTAATATTATATGGTCGGTTATAATAAATTGTAAAATTAAATAATTTAAAAGAAGCGTAAAAAAAAAAAAAAATAATAATAAAATACCTTAATATAAAAAAAGTGTTCGGCTTAGTATTAAAGGTATATACATTATTCCTTACGAATTATAGTATATAATAAAAAAACCTAGAGTTATAAAAATACGAGCAGAATAACTAAGACATTATGTGTACAACGTCTTGTTTTAATTTTTGTTAAAATAGCCAATACTGTATCCAGGTACTGATAGATTTTTATTACGAATTTGACGAATTTATCGGTAATCGCCACGAATATGGGAATAGTTTACCCACGATAAATGGAAAAACGTAATAGATATTCAGAAATTACCTTTTGTTCGCGTAAAGTGGATGATATTTATTTTTACTGGCGAAAATGTAAGTGAAAAACCTATACGGATTTTATAATAAATCTTTTTGATGAGTTTATACAAAATGGAGGGGAATTTAAATATAAGTTTTATCCGGAAATATTCGTTTCGAAATTTATAACATTTCACTTTTCTCAGACAGTGTAATTACACATTGTCGGTATTAATAAAGTTTCGTATAGTTTGATAGTTTTGAATTAAGTTATTTTTCTGCTTAAGAAAATTGAATAGAACATAAGTGGGCACGTATAATAAAATATTCTCGTTAGTTTACGTTTTAATTACATTTCTTTTAAATTTGATATCGTAATATTATTGCTCACTTGAAAATGTACAAACTGTAGTGGTAAAACATAAATGATGAGCTAATAAGTTAGTTGCAGTCGAGTAATTGTTAGTCTTGATATTAACCGTTGATTTTCGATAAATTCTTTAAACATCACATGCCTGATACCTACTAACTTATAATAATTTTCCTATAAGAAAATTCTCTAAAAACTACTGCGGGCGGTTGTACAATCGTTTTTACATATTTTAATCGAAACGTCCATTTTAAAAACCTGAACCGTAAATTCGTAATATTTTTATATGATTTATACAATATTTGTCTATATAAAAAGTGGCCTGACATACAGACATTTTAAATTTTATTAAAAAATATGATTTTTTTTTTTGAAAATTGAATTACGCACGAAATTAATATTGAAAAATTTTAACTGTTCTCTTATGGACGGGTGAGGGGCTAGACAAAATGTATAAATTAAGATAATCATAACGGAATACGTTTTAAAATTTATGAAAAATCGCGATAAAATCATATTTTTGGTATAAAATTTATCGAAATTAAATTTATTTTAACATATTCGGGCTGAATTCGTTTTTATTTACTCGATGTTGAAAACGCATACACATCAATATCGATCGTGTGCTATGCGCGGGACATTGAAATGTTTACCGAAAAAAGATTCTCGTATATAACGACACAATCCGTATGAACTTTGGCATATTAAGCCAGTGCGGGCAGAAGAAGTTAAAGAAGTTTAAATCACCCGATCAGTCGTACGGTGTTTTTATCTCTATCATTGTAAGGTACCTATATCTGATAAAAACACTCCATTCTCAATGAGACCGTCGACCGCCAGCGTCGCAGCCACCCGCTGGATTTTTTTTTTTATTTTTTGTTTTTTTTTTTTTATCTCCCGTACTATATCTTTTCACCCTAGTGCACAAAACTACGAAAAACTTTTAAATGATCTCCATACCTTTTACGCATGATTTGTTCTAGGTTCAACGTGGACAAATAGAAAAAAAAAAAAAAGAGAAAAAAAAAAAAAGGTCAAAACAATATTTAAAAGAAAAAAAATATATAGAAAAACAGAATTAAGAACGTGAACATGAACGTAAAATTGAGAATAATTTATTAAAAATACGATTCTGAGCGATATTCAGTTAATTCTTAATCGAAATACCGTGATTTTTTACAATATTTCCGTCGAAATGTGCACTACAAACGCTTATAAAAAATAAATAATAATAATAACTATATATCATTAAAAATGTTCACTATTACCGTTGAGTACACCACTGTGTCGATTTTTCGTAAAATAAAACATAAAAAAAAAAAAAAAACACCACGGCAAGTATAGGGTAACATTAGTTTTCGACGATAATTTCAAGTCTCTACGATTGTCATTGACTAAATAACAACCTAAAAAACAAAAAAAACAACAGAATACCGTTATTGCGTGATTATTCCCATGTTTTCCCGGTTTTTGAAATCGTTAAAAAACCGTCAATAAATTGACCTCGCCAATGCAGTAACTATATCCCTAACACATCAGTTCATTTGTCGTTTTTCGATTGATGTAATCTTTTTTGTAGACAAGTTGTACACACATGGATATAAAAAACAAGTGACGCAAGACAAAGAATTGCACTACAAATCAATATTACTCTAAACTATATAGGGTAGATACTTTTCCTAAAACTTAGCTTGTACGTATGTATTAACATATTAAATTATTACACATTAGTTTATTTAACTGTTTCGAAGATATTTTCGTGATACGTTTAAATCGGTTTGTACGACGTGATGTATAATATTATTGTTATACTCTCGTAGTTTTTTTTTAATATTTCAATCGGAAATCTTATAATCCTATGAAATCTTTTTGATTTGAAAATATATGATTTTTTCGAGACGTATTTAAGTATCAAATGTATAGAGCGAAACGGCCGTAGTGTGTTACCGTACGTTTTATGTAACAAAATCCTTTTCTTAAATAAAACCCTTAAAAATTAACGACAAGAGAAGTTCAGAAATAAATAGAAAAATTAAAATATGTTACTGTTTAATTTTTCATTCAAAATGAAAAAACAATATTTGTACAAATAGTTTTTACGTTTTATACTCTATTTTGATTTTACGTTCTTAGCTGTACACAAAGGTTGTTTTTGGTTTTTTTTTTTTTTATTAGTTGAATGTGTTTAATTAAATTATTATTTTTTTATTTTGCCTCTAACCACTTTAGGAGTAGTAAACATAATTAAAAACTGCATTCAGTCGCTACATGAATAAGTAATTGAATACTAATTAAATTCCCAAATTACAGAAATTATTCTAAAAGTATTTATTTTATTTTATTTTTTTTTTTTTTTTAAAAAGAGAACATTCGTATTTTTGGTACTTTAAAATTTGTTGTTTTACAATTAGTATTTATTCGGTGCCCTGTATAATCCAATGGCGGAAGTTAAAAATAAGAGTATAAAATGCACAAATGCTAACAGTCTAATCCGTTCTAATAATATTATTGTCCTTGCTCACCACTCGAAATTAAAGTATTCGGATTTTGTAATAATATTGTAATAACAAAAATACAATCAGACATAATAATCAGATAATAATCAGACCGAGAGTTCGTAGGTTTTACTATACATTAATTTTGAGTTAAAACATTTTAAGCGAACCGCTCTGAAATGCATTAGAGGAAATTAAAGGTTGATACGTTTACCTTCGGCCACTTACATCATTTTAGTTGTATAACTTTTTATGTTCAAAATCGATCATTCGTACGCTCTCTAGAATATTAATTTTCACAAATAATATGTAATAAATAATCTCAAATAACAATATTAATCGAAACAACATTTTTTTTTTTTTAATAATTAACAACGGCTCCGATTTGAGTACTCGCAGTTGTAATTGAAAACACTAATTTTACAACATTATATTCTTTAAAGATAATTTTAAACGAAATACTATTAATTCCTTAAAGTCGTAGAGTTATAAAAAAAAAAAAAAATACTAGCAAAATAACTAAGACTTTACGTACAACGTATCGTTTCAATTTTTGTTAATCGTTTTGTTATTACGATCCAGCGGTTCTCAACGATCGATTATCGAGTAAAATTTATTTTAGTTTATTTGTTGGTCATTATATAGAAATAGCTACCATTATTTCATACCCTGTGTTCCCAATTGCAATTCCGCCATCCTCCGTTTATAACCCGGAATGTTATTAAGATCATTTTGATATTGGATTTACTATTTACGAGTTATTGAGGTTTTTTTTTATTATCATCTATAACTCATATGAAATGTAATATCATTCCCTGTTTTTCCGGTAAAAGGACTAAGAGTAAACATTTGAAAACCGTGTTAAAATAACGTCTTTCAAGTGGCATAACGATTTAAAATTTACAAACGAATCCTACGTCAAATTCGCCGGAAAACCATAGAATAAAAAAAAAAACCTCGTAAATTATTTCAAATTTTTACTAAGATTTACTTTGATAGCAATCTGTGTTCAATTTTACCGTGTTCAGTGAAATCGAATCAAAATAAAATATGTTTCCCTTCTATCAGACGAGAAACGTTGATGGAAATATGAACACTATAATATTTATGAATTTTCTTTCAGCGATAAAAAGGATACACACTTAAAAAAGTTCTTTTTTTTTTTTTTTAATTTGTAAATTTTAATATTTTAGTATGCATTATTATTCGATTCGTACAAGGAATACAAACACCGGTCTTTACCATCAACGTCTACATTTTAATTATTTATTATTTATTAATTCATATTTTTACGATAGGCACAATAATGTTATTCGGAAAACAATTTTATCGACCAATGATATTGAATTAATCTAAAATAGCAAATTGTTTTTTTTTTTTTTTAATATATGTATTTTTATTGCAGTTTGGTCTATACTTTCTAAACGTCTTGGGGATAATATTCGATGGTCATGTTTCTCATGATTTATATCAAATATCATCATATATGTATTTTATATAACGATATTATTATCTCTGGTCATTTTATGACATAGTAATATAAGAAAATATACGAGTTTTTCGGAACATTAGGCATTTTGCCACGTTCTTGTAATATGAATTTTATTTTGAAATTCTTCTACAAGTTCATAAAATCAATTGACCCGATACCGACACTGAAACCGCACACGCAACACGGAACTCGCGGGGAACGTTTAATATCGAATGTTAAAATTGAAATACGACGAAAAATACGGCAGGTCACTTAAATATTTGGTTCGACTAAATATTATAATTTGGCCAGGTTTTTTTTTTTTTTTTTTTTTTTTTTCAATATTATTTATTAATGTCGTCGATATCGATTAACGCGCAATTTACCGCATACTCTTACGATTTTTTTCCTTTTACATATTTAATCATTTCGGCTGGCTATTGTCCGATATACAGGATATCGGGTTTTTTTGATTGATACAAGTGTAGGTAATTGTACAGGTTTGGACCTTATACAATAGATTGCCGTTTTTTAATTTCCATCGCATTCAATAAATATAATTTTATCACGATTATTATTGAGTTATTTTAACTTCGAATTAGATTTTTCGTTCGACGGTGTAAATTATTTGTCGATACAAATGTAACCAAAACAAATGATTTTTTTTTTTTAATATATATATATATATATATATATATATGCAGTACGTATAAATAACCACTTGTGCGGACAGATTTGAACCAAAAAATTATCAAATATTTTATTTCAAGGAATTTGTTTAGGTACAATGTAAAAATAACTATATTACATATTTCACGTGTCTCAAAGAAGTTCGTTTTTTACGTTTATTTTTTTAAAAGCAATTTTATCAAGAATGTTTATATTAAAACAGAGATTTCCAAAAAAAAAAAAAAAAAAATGGCTCTTAGACCTCTTTGTGAAACTTACCGTTCAATGCAAAAAATCGATTTAAAAGTAATTAGTATTAGACGTTTAATAAATAAAAAAATCATAATTCATAATATTTTTGAATACACTCGTAATTAATCATTGACAGTTGAGTTTTTGTTATTCATTAGTCATTATGTAAAAATATTAATTAAATGTATATAGTATACGCATTGTAGTATAGTCTTTTTATAACGCATAGTTTGAAATCTTCAAAAATATTAATACAATCGTACAAAATCATTATGTATAGGTATAAAAAAACTACGCAATTTTATTTATTTATTATATTCTATTAGGTTAGCTGTGCCTAATGTTATGTTATTGTGTTTTACTGCATGAATAATGGTTTGATCAAAATAATGATGGACTACCGCTCGTTCGACCTGACACGAATAATAATAGTTTTTCATCTGAACAAAATAATGATGTCCCAGATGGAGTTTATGAACCAGTGAAAAATTTAATGTGGAGAAAAAAAAAAAAAAAGATGAAACATATACATTAAACCGAAAATTGTCTGGTACATACCATCCCCTAATAGCATTAACAAATTTACCGGTTCCTCTGCTATATTAAAGATACAAACAAAAAAATTTAAAAAAAAACCAATGAAATGTGTAACCTATTAATTATGACTATGACGTACTTGTACGGTAACGGCGTCAATGACTTTTTAGCATATTATTATATTTTCTTAATTGATTTTTTTATTTTAAATTATTAATACATATTAAACATATTAATGTTATTTTGTATTAAATCCTGCTATAAATAAATTTGCAGTCTTTATGTATCCTCCTTCCTCCTTGTCCGGATTTTCTCGGCATCTTTTGCTTATTTTACAGCTATCTACACTTCTGGCTTCCATGTTTAAACTCAATTTGTCTTCTATTTATAATATTTTTGAATTGCATTTATCTTTTATGATTTTTTTATTTTTTGTTTTTATCAATATAGTGACTTAATATTTAAATTTAAGAGAAAACGCCATTCAAAATATAACAGAGGATATACTTCTGTAGTTTCGGCTGTTATAGTAATATTCATTTAGTCATTCGGTGAATTTGACGACGCCTGCTAAATCGAATAAACTGGTCTGGATTTACGAATGAATAGAGTTAAAGATATGAACTGGACAAAGAATAGTTTGCGCTGTGGTTGATAAGTTCACTGATCCGTATTGTTTAGACAATGCTAATTCACTTAGAGTAGTCTAGAACAATATTGAACAAATATCTTTTAGCATTGAAACAATATGATACAATAAAACCTATTGAAACATTCAGTCAATTTGCCGACGTTGAGTAATTCAGACACCTAAAAATGATTGTAAACTGACGTCTGTAAATTCTACTTGTATCGACAACATTGCTGACATGAAATCGTATAGAGCTGTAAAGGTCTTGCCAGATAAAATATATCCAAGAATTTTTTCCAAAAGATTATAAATTCATGAATAATGGTATCAAAAAAAAAAAAAAAAAAAAAATAAAACGAAACTCCCTCAATTCAATCATAATTTTCGATTAATATGTACATATTAATCGGTGATTTTTAGTATTATTGAAAAAATTACGACCAGAAATAAATGTTCGGTTTGCGGAAATCCAATTTTTTGTAGTCGAAATATAATAATATATTATGGTCTATGATAATAATTGTGTTTAACAAATTATACGTTTGTCTTATGTATTATTAGCCGTCCTTCCTGGCGTTGCCCATGGCAATTAATTCCCTTATATTCTGATACTTTATAAACAGAATTTTCATATAATACTGAAATCAATAATACATGTTCAATTTACACGCTATATTTTTATTTTTATTTTATCCGTATTACCAAGGTTAATAACGAACGAATTATTCACGCAATAGTCGATGAACAGATAAACAGTTTAACACATATTTCTCGTAGATAATTTATAAGTTAAATTGTCGGCATATTTTCACTTGTAGGCTATTATTTTTTTTGTGTTGGTACATAAAAATTATAGTGTTACTATTAATTTGCATGACTATTTATCATGCGATCGTAATTTCATACATTCTGTGCGGATTTTTGAATTCAAATCAAATGATTGCTGTGTAATGGTATACATTGATTTTTAGAAGATTTTCATCGGTTTTCGAGAAATCGAACAGAAATATATAAAAAAATTGTACTATCCGTATGCAAGATGTTGAATATTGATAGAAAAATAAACGGAATTATAACGACAGGCGATATTGACTGCTATATTATTGGTTTCGTTTTTGTGAAAACAATTTAATCAAAAGTTTACGGGCATTTGTGCAATAGGTAACAAAAATAATTGTTAGTATTTTATCAACGAAATAATTATTCGTAAACAACATACATTCTCCCGGACGAGGTATTATTTTTAGTGTTTTTTCATATTGGACAGTGTTTGTATAATACATACGAGGTGTGATCAAAAAATATCCGGACTGTGTTAATAATATATATATATATATATATATCGATTAAGATATCGAAACGACGATAATTTCATACGATGACGAACTTTCAACGAGAATTAGAGCGTTGGTTTGAAATCGATAACAATATTTTTTTTTGTTTTATGGCATATTTACGAAAACACGTTTCAGTCATGCGGCGATTTTCGTAATGAAGGCAATACAGGAACAACGTGTGTGCGGAAAATTTCGTTTTAAATTAGGGAAAATAGCGTATTTCAACAACATACCCGTATATCCAAGTTTCATTTTGTTTTACTGGTCGAGAATCTACAAGGTCGTTGGTTATCCTTAACGGATGTTCCACCTTCCTTAAACCATTTAAAACACTCAAAACAAGGTTGTCCGAGACAGAACATCATCTTCAAACGCTTGCTGCAAATGTTCAAAAGTTTCACTAGAACTTTTCCCTAATTTAATACAAAATTTTACGCACACACGTTGTTCTTCTATTGTTTCCATTACGAATATCGCCGCATGACCGATACACGTTTTCGTAAAAATGCCATAAAACAATAACAAATATCGTTAACGATTTCAAACCGACGCTCCAATTCTCGTTAAAAATAATTCGATAAAGATCGAAAGACATTGTCGGCGTTTCGTTACAAAACCTTTTGATCACACCTCGTATACTAGATATGAGGTCTGTTCGAAAAGTTCCCGAACTTTTAATTAATAATTAAATTAGGAATAATAATTCCTAAAAATAGAAAATTTATAGTATCGCAAATGTTACTAGAGTAAAATAAAATAGAAATAAGCAGCTATCTTTTCAATTAAATCTCAAATGTTTATTGCTATCTAACCGTTAACTGTGCGTGTTCAAAGTAGACGAGTCGTGTGTATTGTGCGATTTTAGAGATAAATAACATTCACGAACAACTTATTAATATTAAATTTTGTGTTAAATTTTGTAAAGGTAAATCATTTACTGAGACTCATAAAATGTTGTAAAATGCTTATGGTGATCAAAGTTTAGGACGTACTCAGTGTTACGACTGGTTTAAACTTATTAAAGACGATCGGGAATCAGTCGATGATGACCCACGTTCAGGACGTCCGTCGACATCGACAGACGATGCTCATGCGACTAAAGTCAATGAAATTGTGCGGTCTAATAGACGTTTAACTCATTGAGAAATTGCGGAAAATTTTATCCTATCGGTTGGTCCATGTCATGAAATCCTGGTAGAAAAACTTGGAATGCACCGCGTTGCAGCAAAATTTGTCCCTCGGTTGATGTCGCAAGATCAGAAAGACAACCGCGTAACCATCTCTCAAGAATTGTTAGATCGCGAAAATAATGATACGAGTATGTTTATGGGGCAAATTATAACGGGTGATGAGGCGTGGGTCTATGGCTGTGATATTGATACAAAAGACCAATCATCACAGCGGGTTGGTAAATTTTCTCCAAGACTAATATAAGCTCGTCAGGTCAGATCGAACGTCAAAGTCCTGCTAACGGTTTTTTTTTGACAACCTGGGATTTATTCATCATGAATTTCTACCTGCAGGACAAACTGTTAACCGATGGAACTATCTTGAATTATTAAAACGTTTTCGAGAAAAAGTGCGGAGGAAAAGACCTGAAGTGTGAAAGAAAAACTCATGTTTTCTCCATCACGACAATGCTTTGGCACATACTTCCCTGTTAATTCGAGATTTTTGTGTGAAAAATCACATGACCGTGCTCCTTTATCCACCATATTCTTCCGACTTGAATCTCCGTTAAAAGGACAATGATTTTCTACTATAGACGAAATAAAAGAATATTCGCTAACGGAGCTACGAGCAATTCCAGAAACTGCTTTTCAGGATTGCTTTCAACAATGGTAACGTCGTTTGCAAAAATGTATAAACCAAGAGGAAGAAGAATACTTCGAGGGTGATGAGTCTCAATAGCTCGTAGGTAAGCACTATAAATTAAAGATTGAAAAATTCGGGAACTTTTTGATCGGGCTTCGTATATATTAAAAATTTGTCTAAAATTTTGTCGAGTTTTTTTTTTCTCCTCTATTTAATCGTTAAATATGTGAAGATATTGTGAACTCATTTATCGGTAATCGCCCGTAATTGAAATGTTCGCGATTATGGCGAAGAAGACGGATCAACAAGTTATAATATGTTTCGCACTTACCTGGCATTCGTACGTGCCGTTGTCTCGTTTTTGTACGTATTTTATTTGCAATGTCCAATCATCCGATCCTTCCGCGTGCAACACGGTGAACCTCTCGTCGTTTGTGTACGTGAACAATCCGGAAGTCAGGATGTGCCAGTCCCTGCGGCGTACCCATGATATCTGAAACCGTATACGAACATAACGATACTATCCCTTTAAAACACGTTTTTTTTTTTTTTTATATAAAAAAATTTGTTTTATACATTTTTATATAATGTTGGGCAATTTTATTATAATTATGTTGGTGTCGTTAACGTTTAGCTTCTGCGCCTAGCGAATCGACGACCGTCGGTAATACTTTTTTTTTTTTTATATTTTACGTCTGCGTAAACAGCTTATCTGCCGGACATCCTACTCCGGATTTTGTAACACAACGCCAATTCCGATAGTGATTTGGACTTGGATGGTGATTGTTTTAGGATAAAAATCCTAAAAATTACCGAATTTTAAAATACTGGACTTCGCCCAGAAATGTTTTTCGTTAGAATTGATTTATCGTTGAGCACAGATATATTTTAAATTCCCCTCTACATAATTATCATCCCGATTTCCCATCTACAACAATAGCCCACTCACGGTGCGAAGTATGTGTCTCAAAGTTGCTATAATTAAAAAAAAAAACGAACCATTTGAATTTACTCGATACATTCGATTTTACTTAATAACGGGGCAACGGGATTATTTTTACAATAATTATATTGTGTTATATTCTATTTGGTTTTTTGTTGTAACGTTCAGTTAACAAATAATCATAGAGACTCAGAAATGGTACAGAATCCTTTATTATACATTTTTTGACGTAGTCAAATTTACAAAAAATTCTAATAATTTTTGAGATATTTATTACTATTTAAAAATGTCGGGTATTTATGTTGGTAAAATTTGTTTTGTATCACAATAATGCTCAATAATTTGAAATAGTATTGATAATAATGTTCAAGATTTACTGCGGGTGGATAGTTTTATAGTATACGTTTTATAGTGCACAGATCTAAATTTAGAGAAAATAATAGAAAAAAAGAGTTTAAAATGTAATTTGATATTTACATTTTTTTGCCATTTTCACCGAACGTATTGTAAAAAGAGAAAAATACGACAAGCATCGTCGTAAAGAATCAACATTTTATTTTATCACGACCAATTGTATTTTATTTTAGATATTCAATATTTTTGAAAAACAAAAATAAAAGTTTGACAAGTACGTTCTACGTTCTTATATATATATATATTTTAATCCAAACTCCGCAGTGCATTGTCTAATGGAAGTTTCATATTTTGCTCTCGTAGTGTTTATGATAACTTACCATATCGTGAAACATTTTCAAGTTTAAAATTTTTAAAAAAATAACAGACGTGAATTAAGTTTTGTACGCCATAGGCACTTAGTATATAATACGAGTGAACTTAATAATTGATTTCGACGGTTTTCCCGGGTAGATCACGAAATATTTTATAGTTAGACATTTTCTATCGCAACAGCTGCTTCACTGCGGAGAAGCACCGTAAAAACATTTATTGTTAAGGATTTCTGTTTATTTGCAGTGCTTATCAAAAATGCAAATATTCGCATATTAACATATGAATAGCGAATAGTGCGAACAGGTTTAAAATTCCAAAAATTCGGACGCGAATTATGAGTATTAGCCTAATTTATACAATTCGGGTTTCTTATTTACGATGGGGTCGCGGCTGATAATAATTTCGCTCTGTGCCAGTGGCGCGGTGAACGACGATACCCTAACACAATCTTTTAGCCCTAAAAATATGTGAAACGGTAGAAGGATAAAGGGGGCAATTGTTTTGAATAAAACGATATTTTGATATTTTGCATATGGTTTGAAATATGTTCACGACGAAATTGTTTCGAGGTAATGGTATTTGGTTTTGTATAGTAAACCTCGCATCTAATGTTAACGAATCTACGAGGCTTGGAGTTTGCAAGCACCTTGACGTCAGTTATTTCCAGAATTATATTGTACAGTGTATAATCTAAGTGTATCCAAGGTACTTGTAACGTGTCAATTAAAGAAATTCGTTGGGACTAAGTTTGTGTATGGATTTTGTTCGTTTTTATCTTACAATTTCACATTTTGTTTTACACGAAATGGTTTAAATTCGACACCAATATCAGAACCAAATAATTATTATAAGATCTCATCATCTTCGTATACGATTTGCTTAACAAATGATGTTGAAGCAGTGGCTTCTGTTGAGCATTTTGGCGACGTACTTCCTAAAGCACCAATAAAATTACTGACCAATGACAACTGTTCCGTGTCAATAAAACTAATGAAATACGATTCAGAATTCAGATACTTGAATTGAATATGAGATAAGTTTATATAACAGTGACTTATGGCCGCTGAGCACATCATTAAAACGGCTTTAATATCCGATTATTTCTCGATTATAAACATATACCGGATTAAATAGTTATGTTTAATAGATGGAATGTTGCCAGAGTACACTTAAATAGATAACACAGAATAGGTGTTATTCATTACTATTATGGGTTACTTCTGGCTACCCGTTGTTAGTAACATCATCCTCTCAAAGCATTATCGGAAAATAGCATTACTTAATTTATGGTCAAAACTCGGTAAAAACGCGGCCCTTTCAATCTACGGATATTCTACATTTTTCTATGATCATTGTGCACGTAGACATAGGTCGCGCTGTCGATCTTAATATTGCTAATTACAACGCAGAAAAATGCTAAAGATAAAGAAATTGAAAGAATAAGGGTTAAGTGGCACTTCTCTCGCCAAGAAACCCCTCCCCCTCCCAGAGCAATAAATCTAACTACAACATTCCCCGGGGGAATTGGACCGCCTTAAACCGAATATGTTCAGGTCAAGGAAGATTGGTGCACCTTGTGCAAAAATGGGGGAGGCATTGCTCTTGGTCCAAATTGTGACGGCGGTGACCTCAAAAAAATTATAGACCATATAATATGTGAGTGTCTTGAGAGTCCTAACGGAAAACTCGAGGATATCTACAATGCGCCCCCGGAACCACTGATTAGATGAAAAATTTAGATAATTCCCTAAAATTGCAAATACTATTGCTGATATCGATAAATGTATAGTTTATTATTCCTTGTATATATTGTTTGTCTTTCTTTATAATATGTTTTTAATTTATTTTATAATTTGTTATCTGCTTGATAATACATCAATTACTCACCATATTTCATTGTCTATGCCCTAAGAATAAATATATTATAGATCTTTGATCACAAGTCGTTTGTTTACGAAATTGAAAAAAAAAAACACAAAAAAATATTATAATCCGTAAAATTTAAGAGTGTTTGAGCACCGTCGTCTACTTATAGAAGGAATCTGAAATTTTTGTTCGACAATACAACACATAGGCCTTAAACAAATTTTGAACCACTCTACTCAATATACTTCATTAAAATATCACTATTTTTTACAATTAAAAATTAGACGTTAAACCGATACCGTATTAACAATTATAGACTAACAAGTCAACGATTGACCTATTATCCGTTACTACACTGAATATTTTTTTTTTTTATTAAAGAAACAAAAAAAATAGAACGGTTCGTTATAATAATCGCCGTGGTTGCGGGGGGGGGGCATATATTGAATAAATAAATAAATTATTGTCCGAAGGCACTTTCGATAGTAACGCTAAAGTAAAATGTAAATAAGACATCCATCAATATAATTAATTACCCCGGGCGAGTGGTTATTATTGCATTAATGATTTTTTTTTTTTTTTTTTTTTGTATAAAAACACATATTAAAAAAAAAATAAAATAAATACTCAGTGGTTATGCAAATCCTTATTCCGTACCAATAAACCGTTTGCGAAATTCACAACGACCAGCGGAGAGGGATGCCAAAACACGGTTTAAGAACGTAATTAGAGTGAATGAGCGGGGATTATAAGCGTACTGTTGTGATTATTGATTCACGAAACGACTTTCGTTGACACAGTATTATTTTATTAACGCTATTCAAGTGCTCATTAATTAGATTTTTAATGAAACGTAAATAACAATTATCAATGCAAATGATTTAATGCTATATCTTTTTTCAAAAATTTTTTTTTTCCCCCGGCCAACGACACTTGTTATCCTTTTTAATCACCGTTCATTGTCTATTTCGAGAGGAGCGAATCACTTAAATTCGTCCGGCACAAGCACTGCAGATATAACGAACAAATAATCCACTAATGAATTGTTGAAAAAATCGATTTCTCCAATGTGTCGTAAAACGTATAAAAATGATGACGACTCAAATAATAATAAAATAACACGGTGAAATCACAGTAATAAAAAGTTACGAAAAATATCAACCTATATTTTGTAATTTATTACACAGCGCACAATATTATACCTAAACTCACATAATTTTAATACGCTATCTTCGTTCAAATATATGTATATAAAGTACATTTTGTAATAAAACAATAGCCGAACATTATTTGTACCATGAGGAGGGGGCCATTGTTGTGCGTGAGAGATCGAAGAAATTGAATATGCATTTAGGGTAATTTAGTAAATATCCTGAATTGAGACTTATCTAGATAATATATTTTTATCTTGTATCATATTTAGATGAAAATTGCGATATCTATCTGAAGGTTATCAATGATAAAATATATAAGGAATTTAGTCTGAAAAATAAAAAATAAAAACATACTAAAAAAGCGTGAGAAATCGAGGAAATTAAATATGCATTTAGGGTAATTTTGTAAATATCCTTTACTGAGACTTATCTAGATAATATATTGTTATTTTGTATATTATTTAGATGCAAATTGCGATATCTATCTGAAGGTTATCTATAATAAACTATATAAGGACTTTATTTTGGAAAAAAAATATATACTAAAAAAGCGTGAGAATTCGAGGAAATTGAATATACATTATCTTGTTTCTTATTTAGATGAAAATTGCGATATTTATCTGAAGGTTATCAATCATAAACTATATAAGGAATTTATTCTGAAAAATAAAAAATAAAAACATACTAAAAAAGCGTGAGAAATCGAGGAAATTGAATATAAGGTAATTTAGGGAAATTTTATAAATATCCTGTATTGAGATAACATCTAGATAATATATTGTTATCTTGTATCTTATTTAAATGAGAATTCCGATATCTATCTGAAGGTTATCAATGATAAACTAAATAAGGAATTTATCTTAAAAAAAAAAACGTACTTAAAAAGGAGTGAATAAAACAAACAAAAAAAAAAAACCCGAATTTATATCAAACGGGATGGAAAGTAGACCCGACGACGAATTCAAAACGGTCAATAATTCGGTTTTGGTATACGGTACAAAATAATAATATTATACTAATAAAAACCGTAATAACAATACGCACTATTGGCGGTCGATTACCGAAAATGTCACCGAACATCGCGTGAATCGATTTCATCACTAGTGCAGTTTTTTTCTTTCTTTTATTATAGAGATATTTTTTTTTCTCTTTATAACGTGACACGGCCCATTACCCTACAACCACACACACACAGGCCCCGTTAAATAAAATAACATCGTAAATACCGTCGCCGGTATCATTACGGAATCGAGGCGATTTATGCGATAATACGCCGTGCGCTCATACCGCAGGTGGGTACATGCGCGTTTTATAGACAGCCCGGGTTTATTTCCCCTTACTTTTCGGTTTTTTTTTATTTTTTTTTTTTTTTTTTATATTTATACCCGCCGTCAGATTGTCTATCGTCTAGCTTCAATTTTGATTACGATTATTTTAATGCTCGCGCGTCACGGAATCCGTAAAACACTAACCTATTAACTGTACTCGTAGGTATATTTCGAGCGCGTGCTGTTTTATTCGCTCATCCGGCCCGCCATCACACACACACACACACACACACAAAATAAATACAAATCGTGTCTTTCTTCGTAAAAAAAAAAATAAAAAATCAAATATCACTCAATAGAGCATTTAGGCGTCCGAAAAATTATTGTGCTTCGTGTATCGAGAATCTGAAGATCTCGAGGATCGAATATCTGTCGGCCGTGAACACTGTCACCGTGAACCGCGTATCCGAAATTATCACGGATAGAGAATTCAGCTTGAAAGCCATAATGATTAGGATCGAAAAGATTTACAAATTGGTCAAAAACAATGGGGGGGTTTTTTTTTTGGCCACGCGTTCACAAACACTAGTATTATAGTTTTCAGAAAACTACAGTTTGTACAATAAATAGGTTTTTTTTGAATGAATATAATAATAAAAAAAGTGTGTATATCGGATATGGGAAGACATCCCAATGGTGACACTCAGCATGCATATTTTATTACTAATCGTAACCTAGTATATTCTTATGATATGTGCACGGAACTCGTAAATATAATCAATTGAATTATTATACGCTGAAAATGTTTTATGTTTTATGTTTTTTTTTTTTCAATAATTATAGTATTATATTTCCGTTAAATACCGTGCACGGGCGTTGCCGAGGATTTCGACTCGCGCAGATCAATACCGAAATTATTATATTATTTGTTTGCAGCACAACGTCGAAACCGAAAATGTACTCGTAGGTATTATACGAGTAACTATACCTTTATACCGTAGTGATCCCCGTCGAGGGTGGATAATATTATGAAGAACAGAGTAGCGTATTATAACACTTGAAACCATAGCTCGGAGTACAGGCTCCACAATGACGGGAATCCGATGAAATTGTTGGACAATTAATTGATATTTCCGTTAACAGATCGAAACCAATTAAAATGTTTTATGTGGAGCGATATTCGATTTATTATTGAAGAACTAACCCGCCGCAGTTATGATAGACAATCGCGTGGAAATCGATTTATCCGACAAATTTATCAAGTTTGAAATATAAAAACTACAATTCACAAACATATTTGTAAACGTAAATTAAATTTACTATTCTAATTTACTTACAAAAATGTAATAAGTATATTATAAATATTAACGGGACAACCGTGTTTAGTTAAAGGCGCATTTAAATATTCAATTATTTTATAACCGAATAGTTTGTGAAATAAATAATAACAAGAATTTGTGAGACGGAAAAAATAAGGTCATCATGTAGTTTATAATGGTGTTTTTTCAGGAACCATTTTCTAAAGATTGCAAAACGACTTTTGAAAAGTTCCTCAAACATATAACCGTTCATTTAAAAAATATGACGTTTTCTAAATTACATTCGTAAAAATAACACAAAACACTGTCGTCAACCTGTACAACATTCCGAAATATAATATATTAACGGTTACTTCCATCGAAAGCAATACTTTTTAATTTATATTATATAATGTGTATTATCAATTTGTTATTTATCGTTTTTGATTACGGGTATAAAACTATAAAATTTACTGAAACACTCAAATGTCAATCTGATATTTTATAATTTTTTTTGTTTTAACCCGTAAGTATACCATACCCATACTCAAATATATCGTTCCATTTTTTTAAGCATTTAAATATGACCGTTGTAACAGTATAAAAAAATATAGATGGATTAGATTGACTAAGCGGAAACGACTGAAGACTCATCATAATCCGATGTCATCTGGGAGAAAAATAAATATTTCTGACATATAGGTATATAAAAGATTATATTTGATTTTATTCAGGTTTTCCAATGATTTAAAATTGTATTAGTAAACAGTGGAATAATGTTTAGTCACGAATAAACGATTTTAAACCGAGTTTATGAGCTTAAATTCGTTTTCACCGCTTCAGTGCACACATATAACTTTAGTATTATAATATTTTATATTCATCACGGAATCTGATATGCACGATGCAAATAATATCCGTTCGTATTTTTTTACCATCGTATACGTATAATCATATAACGATCAGCATGGCAATTATGAAATCGACAGTTTTTAAATTCAACATCGTTGTTTTTCCTGTACCCCTGCCGTCACGAGTCACGTAGGTACCGTATACTCGAATACATATGATTTTTTTTTTTGATTATTTTCATATATTACTCCGGAAATAGCAACTAAAAATAAAATCAATACGCGGCATTCGCCATTATTCATTAAAGTTACGATTTGTATACATGATCAATTTGATCGTATTGCGTGACAAAACCACAACAATGTTATTTCCCATTAATATTTCAGTATCAATTAATTATTTCGAGTAAATGATTTTACTATAAAATTTATGTAAAAGTAAAGAAATAACTGCAATGTTCGATATTTTTTTGTTGTTTTATCTGTTGGTAATTTTTAGAAAATATTCCAAACATAGTACCGCCGGGCGAAAAATTCGCATATTTTTAAGTGCGACGTGAAATGTCTTAGAAGAGTATAATTTCTACCGAAAATGTGGTCACAGAAACAACTAAAAATTATTAAAACTATTATGTTAGACGTAAAATAAGCTTATCCTGGGTGGTCAGGCCCCGATTTTTTTCTATTCCCATGACTAAAATCTGCGCTTAAATGACAACGATTTCAAGATGCAGGGGAAATTTTAGCGAACGCGGCAACTGAGCTCATAGCTTTAACTTTGGAACAGTTCCAAAAGACATTTGAAAAAGTGGCAAGATCTCCGCAATCACTGCATTTTAAAAGAGATATCTTATTAAGTAATATGTAATTTCATTTTGCCGATTATTAAAAATGAAATCCTGGTACTTATTTGAACAGACCTCGTATATGTAGTTATCGTTTTGACCGGTAGTCGCACTTACTGTATGGAATATGTCCCGTGACCTTCGGGTTTATTTCGTAAGACGCGTGATAAGGATTTGTTTTCCGTTTTATCTTTCAATATCGGTCGTTGGGCAAACACGGTATCCGGAATCGCGGTGTGTATTAAGACGGGCGCCCCCGTGATTCTTTTTTTTTTTTTTTTACCGACACGATACTGCCGAGGAGTGACGGAAGACCCGGCGGAGTTGTTCATGAATAAAACAGTGACGACGGACGAGAGAATAAAACGGCGTGCGGGTGTGTGTGCGGGCGCGCGCGCGCGCACTTCAATTTCTCGGCTGCCGATTTTTCCACTCTTTTTTCCTTTTCTTCTTCCTGGCCCGTCGACGCATATACATATACATACATATTATCCGTGTGTTGCTAAAAAAAAAAAAAAAAAACTACCAGACAAACGATTTATTTCGAGGCGCCGCCATTACAATATATTCGATTTGCTTGGGTATACTATACGCGTATAATATTATTATATATCGTATATCTGTACGCTTTTATTTTTCTCCTTTTTCGCCCGACGCGCGTACCTCCGACCGTCCTCCGATATATATATATATATATGTGTATATCTATACACCTCTCCACCACTCTTCAACGCCGGTAGTACACACACGAGTACGAATATAATATATATCCGAAAGGGGGACTGTGAATTCAGGAAAAACCGTTGGCGTTCTTTATGGTCGGTTGTCGTCAAAAGGGAGAGGAGACGGTCCTTTGAAGACTACGGGCGTCCCGCCGGGCGCCGGCGGCAGGTGGGAAACGGTTTGGTGGAGACGACTAACCCATTTATACGTCGCGAAACAATACGGACGACGAGCGGTTCCGTCTTCCGTAATCAAAATATAGGTATAGGACAAATCGTATTTATGACGTACACCGCGCCCGGTCACACTGTGTGTCGGCAGCAAAAGAGAACGAAAAAAAAAAAAAAAAAAAAACAATAATAATAATAAATAAATATAAAAAAAAAAAAAAAAACCCGTATACGAACGACGTTATTCCGAAACCTCCGTATGCGTATTCGGCGAACGCTGTTGTTTTTTTTTTTCCTACGACACCGTATAGTATTTTTATATTTCCCTCCACCCATCCAGTCTATACACAATCCACAACCGCGATAGTCTGAAAAAATTGTCGCGTTTTCATACGATATTTCATATCGGTGGTTCCCAAACTAATCCGGAAAAACGCGAAGTGAATTGAATATTGTACGCGGGGTTTTCATTGACCGTTTTTGTTGAACTGTCATACCCGCTCATAACAGTCGTTAGGTGCACGGATAATTTAAAAATTATCTAGATTAGATAACTGAATAATGTGTATCTAGATAAAACACAAGATAACATCCTTTTTTTATCTAAATAATAGAAGAAAAAAAACAGATAAATCCTCAGTATTTAGGACATTCACAAAATGTAATACCTGTGTTATAGTAAAATATAATTTATGTTTATATAATACATATTTGATTATCAATTATGATTTTTCAAACATTGTAAATTAATAAAAACCATATATACACACAATAGTAATTGTTCCTTATAATCAATTGTAGGTTCAGATTCCACATGTTAACAGTTATTGAAAAACGAAAAAAAAAAAAAATCAAGTGAAATTAACTATCTGATTGTCTGTAGATAATCATATAACGATTTTATTTATCCAGATAAGATAAAATTGCTCGAAACCCGCAATCGGGAGATATAATATATTACTGTTACCCATATAATCGACATTTTTAGAAAAAAATACATTAATTTTTAGAAAAGTTTATATGGTTGTGATTTGAACCCGGTTGTCATTTGTCAATTCTGTTTGTGGTATTCAAAGACATTTTTATACAAATCCATAATGGTCGTAGGAACAAAAATCGCATTTACCTAAAATCCCACGTGAGTATCGGCTGGATCGTAACAAAAGAATCACTTTGTATTACATTTCCAGCTACCAAAATAATTTCCGACGCATATTATGCGTATGATATCCGTCTATTTGTTCATAAAAGAATTGTATTTTATTTTTATTATTCACGGTGCGAACACATGATTTAATTTTAAGGAGGCTCGCCTAAAATAAAAATATACAAATTATATATTAAGATAACACAACACTACTGCTGTGTTTAAAATGCGGACAAATGCCACTGAGACTGAAACGTATGAGACTTTGTTGGATATTTCTTCTCGGCTCATATATTTACATAAGATACCCTACTTTAAAAATGCATGTAAATTGTACACAAGATTTTTTATTAGTTGTTCTGATGATAATATATAAATAGGTATTGAGAATCCATAGTAACGGGTTTAGTTAAACGGGCTAATAAATTCGCCAAAAACACAAACGCTTGCTATTTATTCGGTAGTAACGAATTACGTATACAATTTTCAATTTGTACTTATAAAAAAAAAAAAATGTTTTAACTGAATTTCGTTTAGAACCGTTTTTCGTTTTCAATGATTTATTGTTGATGGTATAGTAAATGATAAACTAAACACTCCAATAAAATATATCCTCTTAACTCACAACCAACAAGAGTAGCCTACCCGTTGGTATTGTTATTTTCATTTATTTTTGCTCATAAACCAATTTTCGAAGGCTAGTATTTTGTTTTTGTATTTTTTTTTTTTTTTTTTGATATTATTCATAGGCCGCGCGAGACAAATGTTTCGTTGGCTTGAATAAAAATTTCTTTTTTCCTTCGAAAACCGCCGGATTACGAATGAGGCAGAAGTATCGATTTCAAAAAATATTATTTTTAGAACCCTTTCTCTCCATATAACTTAAATAAGCTAACCACAATTGTATAATACAATATTATAAGAAAGCGTTTTTTTGTTTTCCTAACACTAATTACTGATATGGTTTTACACAGTTTTCCTAAAAAAATATACGAAATACTCTATTGATAACACTCAAAGTACACCGGTTATTACGTTCTAAACTTATTGATGAAAATATCGTTGTTTTTTTTTCCACTAGGAGACAGCCGCGTCGAACTGTACGATCTATATAGATCTATATATATATATTATGTGCTTCTCGCCCTTGTGATCATTTAAATATTATTTGATCGATATTATCGTCTTAAACTCGTTTTAATGGCCTGTTTTTTTTTTTTAATTATGTCGCATGTGTTATGCACTACAAATTATGAAACTTCGCGACTGAACATTTTTTTCTTTGGTTAAAATTGATGTTTTATATAGAGAAATTCAAAATTAATTCCCTCAAAAAAAAAAAAAAATGATTAATATATTTTTATATATTATTATAAACGAAATCGTATAGAGTTTAACAACCATTAAAACCTACACCGTAAAACTATTATTTTTAGTTTCAAATAATAATGAAAATTTTTTCATTTTTTTGATTTTACTCCAAGTATTTTGAAGTTAACTTCCACAGTACGTAATAATATTCAAACGCCAACGATTCGAGCTTGCCCCTATTACCGAAGGTTTAATATTTATGAGTCCGTACGATGTTCTGTATTTTGACAGTTAATAACCTGCAGTTATGTGTTATATTTAGAATTAAACAAAGATTTACGTTGATAATAAAAATAAAGTATTTTTCTGGGGGGGGGGGAAAGTTCGTATAGTTTAAAGAGGTCGCCGATAAATTGCACACAGCTGCAGCATTCGTACATAGGCAATATCATACATTATTGAAATATGATATAGAATGTTCTAAGGGCTATTTAAAAGGTAAAATATAGCAAACGCGTCATTGTAAGCCCTGAAAATAGACGATTTTTCCATAATCATAAATTATATAGAATAATACACCACCTATATTCAAGTCAAATTAAAAATATAAATTCCATAATGCGACCCGAATAAATTAGTAAGCTACTTTTAAGCTTATGATAATACCGTGTCACTTATTTTCATTTAAAAAACGTACATTTATTTTGTTTAAAATGTAATACGGTGTCTGATGCAGGTGGTGTTCTATCCTAAAATATGCACCATAAGAAGAAGAAGAAGAAGAAAAATCTTTACTATGTTCCCATTTAAATATTATAAAATTGGCGTTATACCGACACTTTCGTTCACGGATATTATTTCAGATACAAAAATTCAACAATTTAAACCAACAAGTATTTGTTTACGTAGCCGATTTGAAATTAAAAGTTTAGAAATATATCTAATATAACATTCGTTTTTTTTTTTTTTTTTTAGCTATTAATGTCACTGTGGTTGAACAGTAATATAACATGCAAGACGATAATATCTATCAGAAAGATTAATATCTTGACTAGTTAATAGTATAAATTTGGTACCTATTAACGGAATAGTATAATAGAAATAATATTGCGACGAAAAATGAAAGACGTGTAGAACATTAAAATGTTAAAAAATGGCGTTTAAATTGAACATTATCATAAAAAAAAATAGTACAAAGGACGAGGACACGGGGTGCAGAAACGTGCGCGGAATTGATTAATGTAATATTTTAACGTCGGGCAGATGTCCCACCCGTGTGGGTTCGATGATTAAAAATTGAATTTATATATTTTTATTGTTTTTTAGTGTCGAACGTACCCAATTTGGTTATTAGCTACAAACATGAAATAGACACATAAAAAAGATAATATTTTATGCATATTGTTTCACGACCAATCATAATTACAAAATTCGTATACATACCTAGACGCGTAGATAATACATAAATAGATTTTAAAAAAAATATTATGATAAATGTACTTAGGCGAACGCATTTCGATCATTAAATTACTAACACTCGTAACGGCGGATTATTTATTATTATTTTAATATTATGACCTAAGCAAATTATATACAATATTTTATTCAAACTACATTTATAATTACGTTCATAAATTGTTTGCGAACAACTTCTCAAGATGTTCGTTTTCTTTACTCCGGTCTATGGATATATATATATATATATAAATTTATTTTGATTAGCTTATTAACTTATATTTTGATTATGTCACTACTATTAAAACTAATATTTTTTTTTTTTTTCAACCCAGAAGGTTCTACGACACGAACTCGAAGCCCTCGGGTATTACAAGTTTAAAACTCTTGCAGATCTAACAGAAAGGATTATGTGGAATATCCCTTGTAACGTTAACTTTTTACTATGAACTAAATTCATATAGTTGACAAACGAAAAAGTAATTATTGAAATAACTTATTTAAGGAATAAAGATGAACCAATTTGACGAATGGCGTTGATTTAAAACGTATTTTATGCACGTTGTATTATTACATTAATAATTATTTTTTTTCGTAAACAAACAGCGGAATTACTGACGGATGTTTTAGACGAAATATATTAAAATATTCTTCGACGGAGCGAATAATAACGTTACGAATAACAATTTTTATTAAAACAATAATTACTAGAATATCGTATCAATCCATGTTCATAACCGAAATCTAATAAATGTTTTACGTCGATCCTACGCATATCCATACTACACAGACATTATGTTGCCGGTATATTAATAATTCGCGTACATATGTATACTTAAGTTGTATATTATAAGAAGTTAACTGTTTAAAATAAATTTCATACAAAATATAAACGCTTAACTCGCACAAAATATCGGGTCCATGTATTGGAAACATTTTATTCGTGGGTTTATTCGGTTTTTGTACTCCGAGGCGCGGACATTTTCTATTTTAAACCGGATTTTCTTAGATATGTCGTATTTTTATTTTATAGTGATGCATTAAACATAATCAGAATATTGTATTCGGGCTATACAATCGTATTATATATTACGTTATTGCGGAGAAAAAAAAAAATGCATTTTAACATGGCAACAATATCATTTCTCCGAAATTGTATTTTTTCAAAGACTTAAGTAATTGAATGATCTCGGTAGCATATTCAGCTATTATTTTCTTGGATTCAACATTTCCTGGACGTTTCACCGAACGAGGTAATTGCGTAGACATATACCGTTGATCGACTGTAGTTTAACAAAATAATATGTAGAGATGATGTTTACCACGTTTAATGGTTTTCTAACCACTGTTCGCTAAAACTTTACAAAACCGTACAATGTCATGAATAGGTAAACATTCGACATTTATACCATTTCATGACTTTGTTCAATAAATAAAATATACCTATGTTTTCGATGAAACATACCTTATTAGTAGTACTATTCCTTATGTATTTTTTATTTTGTTAATAAATCATTAACGAAAGACGATTTTTATTCATTGTTAACAGGTAAAATACGAACACATGTGCGTTGCTCGTATTTTGATTGAATTTTGCGAATGACGATCCCAAAAGGGGCATTAAAAAAAGATACCAATACAGATAGTAGTCATAGTATTCGTTATTTTCAAAAAAAAAAAAAAAAACATATAAAAATACCTGTCACATCGGCTGTTGATGACCAAATGATAAATCCGTAAAAATATAAATAATAAATTCCATCATGCGTGGAATTTTTTTTTTTTTGAACTATATACGCTATTATATATTTTTACCTTCCCAACACGATGTGTATATATATATATAAAGATACGGATAGTTCACATCATACAAGTGTAAAACCATTAACGGCGTTTAGGAGTATTATAATATTATCTTTTTTCTTATTTTACTTGTGTCACATCTGAGTAGGTTGGTAAAACGGCGAACCATCCGCGTTTCGAATACGGGCCAGAGCTAAATAGTACTATTTCCGTGACATAACTAAAATATATAATTATTTTTCAAAATCAATTTATAAAATATATTAGTGTCGATTATATTTGATAATAATAATGGCCGAAATTATTTTTAATGAAAACGGTTTCGTGTATCAGCGCATCAGCCAAGCTTCTTGATTTTCTGTTTTATTTTTTTTTTATCATAAAATGCACTATGCACGGTGACAATGACATAACTTTATTGCGAAATACTCTTAAAACCGTCCTCAGCTGTTCCAATACGAATCGCACGTTTAAAAACAATTGAAAACGTTTTCACTGCAGTTATACAAACATTTTCTGAAGGGTAATAAAAACTCAATGTATAGTGTTCTGTTGTCATTGTTTGATGTTCAGTACCTATGCATATATATATGCGACTAGTGTGATTTCGAGAAATTGAATATACGAGGAGGACACGGATTTTTAAAGAAAAAAAAACTATTTGAACTAGGAAAAAAAAATACCATTGACAATATTGACACCTTCTTCTAATATACCTTTAATGTTCCTTTTACGGTGTTCTACCCGATGATAATATGCATATTAAATTATTTATTAGACACTGCGGATTCCATAGTTTTAAGTAGGAAAAATTTTGGTAGACGGTCGAATTGTATCCATGTTTTTGATGCGCCCATAATATACGATTCGGCAATATAAAAATATATCAGTCTTGTAATAATATCAAATACAAGTATTAATAATATATATTTTTTTTTTTTTTTAATAGTATTTTTAATATTTTTAAAAAGTATTTCCGCCCAATCTGAATATTTCAATTTAAATACTGAAAAATAATTTCAGTTTAAATATAAATATATTCATTGAATATATATCTATATTTGGCGTGTTGGAGTTATCTTTACATTTTTAAAAAAATGAATTGTAATGCTAACTATATGAATAATAATAATAATAATAATAATAAAAAAATAACAACGTCTTTGTTTTTCGAAAAGAGGTTGTTGTATCCCATTGCATCACATCCCTCAAAAACAATAAATACTATTTATTAAGTTTTTTGACATGCCCCTCCCCCAAAAAAAAACTTTGTCTTTTCGAAAATCAACATAAACATCAAATTCTCCCGCTATATTCTATTATATAATACATATAAATACATCGGGATTCTGGACTCTATGCTACAATATTATTACATAAATTACCTATTGCTGTGGTATAACAATATATAAAATAGAATTACCTATCAGTGGAATGGCTGTCGATATATATATTTGTCTAGAGTAAATTACCTTAGTTCAGATTATCTGAACTGTACTAGTGATCACTAATCGTGTAACAACTGTATTGTTGCCAACATAAAAATGATATTTACTATATAAAAACCAGAACAATATTAATGTGATATTGTGCAGATATCTGGATATAATATTAATACGTTTTTTTCGTTGTTTATTCCATAATTATAGGCGAATGCCAATTGACAAATACTAGGTTTATACAAATTTACTCGTTCTCCACAAAACTATAATAATACAACTCATATATATATATAATGCAATAACGTGACAAGTGAATTATAATTTTTTAGGTAACCTAAACACTCCAGTATCGTTTTCACTCAACGATTTATCCCGCTGTATGCCCAATAGTAACCGGTTTTTTACTTCTTTAACACTTATGCAAAGCCATAATTCATATTTTTTTTTTGTTTTTTTTTTTGATAAGTATTCCGAGAATTATTTTTAATACTAGTTTAATAGTATTTATGTACTTTTTAAATGGTTTTTTTTTTTTTTTTTGTACAAAATGTTGCACACCAATTGGTTTCAGGATAATTGTATAATATTTGATTCCGTTCATTTATGAAATCATTAACTATAGTAGAGATATTTCACGAACAAAATAAAAACCGACAAGATAAAAAAATTACAATTTTTTATTAACACAAATATTATGTGACGAGTGAGTGGTTTGCATAAAAAACGAAAAACAAATAGACACAATGCTACATAAACATTCGAATATTATAGTATATTTGAAAACTTTCCGAGTAACAGACATCAATTTGAAGACTTGACGAATAATTCAAAATAGTAATAGGTAAATCTGTATACATATGGGAGTATACGTTTATTTTTTATTATTAATGATAAGTAAACGTCGAACGTGCAATATATTTCGTAACTGTAATGTCACGAACAGAAGCCCCCAGCAATATTCGAACCATATTTCTGTTTTTATCACAAATAAATCACACGAGCATAGGTACCTAGTCTATAAATTACAATTACTGTACAAAACTAACAATATTATATTACAAGGTGCCAAGAAAACCTATACACCTTAATTGAATAAATAATTTTCAAATGTTTTTTTTTTTTTTTCACCACGTAAACTACACTAAAATACGATATTATTAATATGATTTTAAAATACCGGACGTATTCCGAACCAGGCCAATGCCGTATGTAGGAAGTCGGTGACGTTCGGATATACGGTATTCATGATTATATAATAAAAGCAACGATACAAAATAAGAAAATAAAAAATATCGGAAATACCAAAGTTCGATAATTTTTTATGGCCAAAAGAATAACTTTGTGTCAAATCGTCGAGTATTTTCGAGAAGCCAAGCAAATTTAATCTACATATATATATATATATATCCAAATACCATCTGCACAAAAAACCTCGGTATTTAAATATGAATGATATTTATAACGAAGAATCCGTCAGAATGTTTTGGAAATTGGGCCACGTTCATAAAGAGCAAATATAAGATATACAGTGAAAATTGCAAGTCTCCACGATTAGTTTTTACCAAATTACAACAAATAACTTTTCTTCAATCCTGGAACGAACCTGGAATTAGTTCCATTTAAACAAGACGAACGCAAACGTGAACTAATTACTTTTTAAAAGGAACTCTCCCAACACCGTCACTAGCAGGAATTTAGTAATATTAATGTTTTTATTAAATTAAAATTCCATTTTATGCTCTTTTCACGTAACCGTTAAATTATAACTGTTTACGCATAACAGTAGTATACCTCGGTTAGAACAAGGGGTTCCCAATCATTTTAGGCAAAATTGAGCAGTGGTGCTCAACTGTTAAAACCAAATGAACATTTTTTTTTTGTTTTCACTTCAAACGGATATAAGGGGAAAAAAACCGACATTTTTAAAATTGCACTATGCCTGGAAAGTGTTGAATTAAAAGAAATTAACAGAAACCATTATCTATTGTTATCTCTATTTGTTCGATATTACAAAAGGGGTAAAAAAAAAAAAAAAAAAAACATGCGAAATTGACGTCAATATACATCATTAGACACCACTAGAGCTCTGACGGTGTTGATGATTGGACTTCCGGTCGAAAAGTTTTTTTACAGACAGAAAAAAAAGCACACATCATAGTAAAACCAATACATTCTTCGCTAATAGGTCAGGTTATTAAAAAAATATATTTTTATTTTTTCGGTACGGGCCGCGATACCCACTGTCTGGGTTAAATTAACAATATAACTGTTGTCAGTTATTCGTTTTGAACATTCATTTGCTTTTATTTTGAATGTTAATAATGACGGACCTATTATAATTTATACTATATAGCGTTTTATTACCGGTCTAATTTCTCGAATTCCGTCACTGAATTCCCCATTGCATGTCTACAGGTTTGCGTTCGATTGTATTATTTCAGTAACACTGACAATTTTACCGGCGAATTCTGAATCGATTTATCGTTGAAATGCGAATTCCTTTGTGTTAAGCGCCGCCGGGCGTTACGAATTATTTCTCGTGTCCAGCAGCACAAGAGTTATAAAAACGGAATTTGGTGAAATTCAACCGGGGGCTATTGCAAGAAAGTAATAATAATAATAATAATAATAATATATAGTGTATTAACGGTATTATAGTAATAAATAGCCCGGCATAAAAGAATTCTTATTGATGCCAATATTTTCAGGGAAAATCATGTATGACCTCCTTCCCACCCCCTCGTCACAGGAGCGACTCCTCATGACAATTGAACTCTAACGGACAAAAAAAAAAAAAAAAAAAAAATATTATTATATATATATATACGTGCGTGCGTTACGTATGAACGTATATTTACTATTTTTCTCAATTGAATATCGTGAAAGGAAAATAATGGGAGTACATATTTGGGTTTTTATCTGCGAACGGATGATGTTTTGTTTGAATTTTCGTAGTGAAATATCGCGGCGAAAAAAAAAAACGCACGAAATATAAAAAGCAAAAAAAAAAAAAAAAAAAAAACGCCGCACGGCTCGAAAAATAAAATAATAATGCGCCCGGAGGCCTCTTTGTTTTCATTGAATATGCCGTTCAACACGCGTTTTAACGTGAACACGGTATGTTAAACAAGTTAATAGGTACCACGGTAAACACGAACACCTATATATATATATAAATGAAAAAAAATAAAAAATATATTTTTTTTTTTTTTTTTTATTAAACGAGCGTAGATAGTTTTTTTCGATTTCAAAACGTACCTAATAATATATTATACCTATATACCGGTACGTGTTTTGTTTACCCGACATAAAAGACGACTAACCGTAATTTGGCATCGGTTTCCCCGGCGCTCTATCGATTTACATAATACGCAATATATAGTTTTATTAGTATATGTATACATACACGGGGGTATTTTTTTTTTTTTTTTTTTTTATTATTACTATTTTATTTTTTTATTTTTTTTCGCTACCGCAGTTGACACAATACAGTATTATTTATTTCAGTTACGTTTGTGTCGAATAATTCAGACGACAAAAAAATGTAAAATATATAACAGCCCGGCATTTCATACCTATATTATTATTTTTTTTTTATTTTTTTTATAATTTATGTCGTATTACGATTATTAATCGTATATGAAAATTATAAACGATAGCCGGTCGATATTTACGCAGATATACGCGGTACACCTCCCGCGGCAATCGGATTTAAATCAAATACGATCGCGTGTACTATCGGAACGGCGAACAAAATTCATAATTACCAATTTTGGAATTATTTGAAGAAGAAGATGAAAAAAAAAATAAATATTATTGCGTTAAACCGGCGGCGGGAGGCAAATCCGCATTTTATATATTTTTCCATATTCGTTTGTTTTATTGTTTTTTTTTTTTTTTTTTTTTATTCATTATTCGGATTTCGATAAATCACCGACTGGGACGTGTATTGTTTAGACGATAATTATGTACGGCCGATAGAAAAATCAAATGTGACCATTGTGTTTGGTAACCGATAACGCGTAGGTATATATTGATCGGTAACCGGGCAGATGAATTATAATATATTATATTACGCGCATCCGTGCCCGTCGTAATACAACTGAAAACAACAGCTGGCGGATTCATTTGTCAAAAAAAAAAAAAAAAAAACATAAAACACCTCCCGATAAATCCGACCGCTCGTCATTCGCGTACAACTGGCAATACCCCGCGTCCCACCGGCCGGCCGGCCGACGGCGTCGTCGTCGTCGTTGATCATCGCTTTTCCGCGCTGACAACGGCGTAAATTATATTGTAATTTTTGTCCGAAATACATCGGGACGGAATTATAATAATAAACAATAATTAATGTATTCGAACCGTTATTTTCCCGTTTTTTTTTTTTCATTTTTTTCGTTTATGATAGAACTACGGCGACATTCATTAAACGGAAAATCGGAAATAAAAAAAAAAATAAAAAAAATCCCGCGTTACTGCGGTGCGGGACGGCGAGTATAGCCTCGTAAATGTTATAAGTCATGTTCTGTCACGGAAAACGGGTCTTTTTGGGACTGGAAAAATTATACAATGCCGTTTCCTTTAAGTAAATCTGATGGAGTGTTTAAAAAGATAAGGAAAAACGGTATTTGAATGGCATAAACTCGGCACGACAAAAAAAAAAAAAAAAAACAACAACAATAACAGAAAGCACCTCTCTTTGCAAAAAAAAAAAAAATAAATAAAAATAATAATAAACGCATACAACTTTTTTTTTTTTCTCCTTCACGCGGTTCTATAGAGCGAAATGCAAAAATTACAGGGAATTTATTAAGTACCTACGTTCAAGAGAAACCGCGTAAAATGATTATTTGCTTTCGGTTTTTTTGAACACTTTTAACAAAACATTTCAGATTGGTGAATAGTTATTCTCAAAGTCGGTACGTACATTTTTCGTACACAAATCACGACTGAATCTTGTTTTACCATTTGTTTTGTTAATATTATAGATGTTCCGACGAGTTTGTAATTATAAAAGATTATAAAAAATTATAAACATTATTTTTTTTTTTTTTTTTAGTATATTTTCTGATTTATTGATTATTTCGTTTATATTTCGATTCTTTCTAGGACGCAGTTCTTGAATATAGGGGTGGAGTAAGCAGGAGAACGGAGTTTCTCTACTTATTTATACGTAAGTGTTTCGTACATTTTTTTTTTTTTTTTTTTTCGGAACACTGCTTTATTTCTCTTAACAGAGCTCCCCTACAATAATTAACGCAATTCGTGCACTGGCTTGAATGTTTGCGAATTGTTTCGTTTGACACGCTACACCCGTTTTTTGTTTTAAATCTAAAACAATTCGTTTAATGAGTATACTCCTTTGTTTTTTTTACAAACAACATTGTATTTTACGGGGGATAAAATTGATAATACTAATATTTTTTATTGTACCCATAGAGTATGGACAGAATTATTGAGACATTTGAAACGATAGTTATCGTAATTATTTGCAATTAAAAACTACATTGCTACATAATACTTGTTTACAAAAAATTGGAAGATAAATTAATCATAGTTTAGTTTGTAGTTGATTGTTATATTTCTAAAATTAAAACGAACATGCTATATCATTATTCTTGTTCTCTGGCAGAGAGTTGGAGCTTTAATAAAAAATCACAATGGAAATATTTCACTGTTCCCTCTCGAAATATCATCAGTAATACTATAATTTCGTTTTATGGTTTATATGGTCTATCACTTGGATTTTCTACGTCAATAACTGACTTACTTAACGAGGAATTTTCCATGTTTTTCTACCTGACGTGTTATCCAACGACTATAGGTAACATTTTTTTGGTAATTAATTAGGACAATAACTCTGTTGGGCCACCAGTATCGGGATTAGACGCGATGGATTTTTTTTTTATAGAATTCTGGTATTGCTTATACTTTTCATACCAATAGCAAGAAAGATGTGGGTGTGTGTGTGTGTTGAATTAAATATTTTAGTATCATTTAAATGCTAGATCAAAGTTGTTATATTGAAAATCAAAGATATTATTACACTATTGTTATCATTGCAGTGTATCAACATAGGCTTGTGAAACTTCTTCATTGACCAATGACGGCGGTAGAAGATTAATTATGTTCGAATGAAATGTATTATTAACTAAACAAAGACCAAATTGTAACCCGGAGATACAGATATATGGAAGAAGAAGTAATGTGGATATAATAAAAGACTACCGATATAATAAGCCAGAAATACCCGTTTTAATTAAGAGCAAACATATGTTAATGCCCGGAAATTAATTTCACATCATAAAAACGTAAAAGTGAAGAATTAATGATACGAATTTGTGGGGGGTCACGAAATTGTTAACCGTCCTGTTAGTCGTAAATATCGAACGAATCGAAAAAGAATTAAAGCTCATCTATATAATTTTAATGTTCATACAACTAACCAAAGAGTTTATGGTAAACTTTAGAGCGATTGCTTGTCACCTCAAATTATCAATGACTACGAATAAATAATTGATTATTATTTTTTACTAAAAGTAACTACTTATTAGATAACTAAATTTGTTAGACATTAATCAATGTCCGGATGAAAGTGCTCGGATGTGTTAAACATTGAACATTAATTTCTGGATATATAAGCGTTGGACTATAATTTTTGGACATTTCTAATGAGCGCCGACGGTGGATTATCAAGTTATTAAAAATACACAAGTCGACAAGATAAACAAACCAAGGCTCTAGGGACGACCTAAGGCCCAATGGCTTGATGCGGTAATAAAAGATTTAGAAATGATAGACAAAGCGTTCTACATAGACAACGTATCAATGATGGATAGATGGAAATGTGGGATTGTCGAGAATTGTCGAGAATTTTTGAGATGAAACAGAAATTTTATCAACATAAAACTGGATAAAAACTAAATAGAACTCAACGATTTAACAAATCTTTAGAAAGCCAAAAAAAAAGTACCAGAATATTATGAAGATTATAGCGCGTCTAAAAGGCTCTCTAAAAGGCTAACGGCAGTGTACAGTAAAAATTGCAGGTCTCTGGAAACCGTTATTGCGTAATATTATTCCGGTTTAACTATTAAGAAAAAAAAAATTAGAAAAACTGGGGACTATTAATACCCGGGGTCTCTCGATGAATCGGCTAGAACCGACCCCGGTGTTGATTCTCAGTGTAACCATTGCCGTAGACAAATTTCTCACGGGCAGGATACAAAAAAATGAAAATCGAACACTGTAAGACCGGTGCATTTCGCGGTACGCCCGGAATCTAATTTAATAATATAATACGACGAAAATCCTAACGGATTATTATGTTATTTGTATTAAAGTACAACCACTGTACACTACGGTTACTAGGTATATTATAATATGGTTTTAACGTTACCCGGCCGAATTGAAATGCACGTTTACACGAATTGCTCACATTTTTATCGGGGACGTCGCGCAATTCCGTTTATTAACCGGGCAGCTTGTTACAGCGCGCGCATAACGGGCGGCCGGGGCGATAGTCGGTAGGGCGACGGGGAAACGGACACGGGCGTCCGGAGGAAACGCAGAAAGGCAGAGGCGGCTACATCTACTGGCGGAATTTAATTTCGTCCAACGGCATCTCTCTTTTCCGGACATCATTATGTCAAAAACGACGACAACGAACCGGCAGATATATAAACGGCCGCGGCACTAGGGTATACGTGACCGGAATATCCGAGTGAAATCGGCCATCTTTCTTTCTGGTCTCTATTTCTCCATCACTCTCTGCCACTCTCTCTCTCTCTCTCTCGCACACAGTTTCGAGTCCGTCAATTTGCCTCGAATTTCTACGTTTTGTTTAAGAGAGTTGCCCTTCTCCTCTCCGGCTCCCGCCACTTGTTACGGACAATTTAAAATCCAGTCGAATCCGTAAAAGGGACGCGGGCGTCTTGGTTAGTGTGATTGGAAAAACGCCCGGATAGGTTAGTACATACATACCGGCCGGTTGTTTTACGCACAGCGAAGAGGCGTATAGGTATAGAATTTTTACCCGATACCCAGTACGGTGCCCACAAAACATTTCAGCAGTGCGATTGTACGAGTAATGTTCCATGTAATGCGGTCGTTTAACTCGCGGAACGGCTTACATGCGGGGCAACTATTATTCAATATATATGGCAAACTAATGGCTTGCGACACGGGTACGGGGCGAAGCCAGGCGTACGAAAAAATGACCTTAAACCGTAAAATACCTACGTTATTTTACGAAAACACGAACACTTTAGTTTCTCGTCTAATGCGCTCGAATGACTCGGGCTGCTGATCAGCAATGTTTAATACTCATTCCGGAAACGTTAAACATTAAAAGGGTAAAGTCTATGCCTTCGGTAAGTGTGTTGTTTGACCGTTACTCCAGAACGGGACGTACTGTTTTACGCAATTTGTTTCAAATTATAATTTGACAATGAACCCGTAATAATAATTAAATCGCCTCGACCACACCGGACGGTAATTGATATCCCGCTAAAATATTTATTAAGTTGTAGGTAAATTACTACAACGACGACGCGGTGGCTTCTTCTTTTCTCTACACGTTTTACATTCTGTGATTATTTAACGGTATTGATGTGTATGGCATAGGATTTAGTTCTAAATTAAAATAAAAACCGTAAATTGTGGTTTTCAATTTAAAACCTATTATTATTGCGGGCTGTCATAAATAACCGCGATTAGGGGAAATAGTTAAAGGTAAAACCATAATTTATTAGCCGCAAATTATAATAGATCGAACCATTGTCTATTATATTGAGTGTTTAGGATAAAATTCGGGATTATTGATGTCAGTACGGAACAATACCGTATAAAATCATATATATTTTTTTTTCTATTTCAAAATGCCGAATGCTTTTCATAAAATATATATATAATAAAACGTTACTCTCGTACGAAACGTCCGTTTTTAATACGTTCGTTTGATGCCGGTGTACATGTACAAATTCGATGTAGTTCCATAAAACGACTGTTGTTGACGTAAAACAAAGGTATCGGGCGTATTAACGCGTCCGTACGAATGCAATACAATTTGAATGCGTAAATTGTACGAGATTAGACGAACGGCCAGTAGTTCTGTAAATAACACAAAAGTCCGAATTCCAAGCATAATCTAACCGAAAGTAAAATAACCCAGTGCAAACAATAGTTCACTTTGTGGTCTGCCCTAACCAAACATTAGGAGACGAATAAAGTTTAAATGTATTCGTTCTACAACTGTGACCGTACACAAATAAGCGGACCAGCCATTTCGTTAAATATTATATAAGGTGGCTTGGATTCGTTTTGAATCCGCCATTATTTCCCGGTAAAACCGACTTTGGTGATTGGTATTTTTTTTTTATCGTGTACATGCGATATTGTTTTAATTAAAAATAAAACGTAATAATTATATATTTATCAACACAAGTAGAAAAACGAGTAATGAAATGTAAGAATAATTAAAAAAAAAAACAAAAACTACGTTTCAACTTAATTAAATAATATTTTACGTCCGTTTCCATACTTTTCGTAATACAAAAAAAAATTTAAAAAAATAACTAGCAAACGATTCCAGAGTCGCGCACACGATTACCTTGGCATAGTTATATATTTATGTAACATTTTTTTAACTTAAACCCGTTAGTTATTATACTGGAAAACCACTTCGAGAGGAAAACATTATTTAAATTTAAATTCCTAATTACATTTGTTCTGGTCGACTTAGAAATGAAACCGAATTCTCAAGAGTGAGGATCGCGAGTTGAATTTACTGGCTGTTTAAAAACTGTCCGCGTAAGACTATTTAAACTAGTTTACTACTCAAAATAAGATTTTTACCGAAAAAATACACAAATTATCGTAAATATAAAAACCGAGAACGGGAAAACTAACTATACCTACGGAAACGCACAATACGTATTATACACGGAATGCAATTAAAAACATTACAAGTATTTAGTATGACATATACAAAGTAATGTATACAAATGTATGTCTATTAGCATTTTTTATAGGTACCTTTAAACTATTATTATTATTTTAATTTTTTCCATAGAGAAAAAAAAAATATTCATTTTTAAATTTGTATTCAGTTGTTATAATATCTATGCAAATTTGACGTCTTGATGGTATAAGAAAAGTGTACAAGAGGAAACGTTGTTCGGTAACGCTCGGTTTTTTTTTTCTTTTGAATCTATTAATTTTAGTAGTCTCACTGTGATAGGATTTATTATTATTATTATTTTTTTTGTAACATTTTTTAGGTCAGCAATACGTGCTCGAAAAGTTTCGCGCGGCAACGTTATAGATAGATAATTGAATACAGGCGGTATATCTTACTCAAGAATGCTCGTTTTTCAACACGGAAAACTGTATAAAAACATAAAGGTAAATGGGAACGATTTTAATTTTAATTCAAGGACTGTCCTTGAAATGACGTTTCGAATTCGACGATTTACGGGTTGCTTTAAAATGTGAAAAAAAAAAAAACAAAAAACACCCGAATTTGAATTTGAATATTTTCCTACGCGTCATACGTATTAGGTATTAGCTGACGGATTTATTTTTAAAAACAAACTATTAGATACGGTTTAGTTAACGCGCGTGCGTGGGTTTCGTAAAACATTTCGTTTAATATAAAATTAATAGGACGCGACACTCGTTTACTCGTATCCGTCTTACAATTACACGATATAGCAAACGTGCGTTCAGCAAAACCAATTTTGTGCCGTAAGTTTCAACAATATTGCAGTGCATTTGATCTGTTGCCAAAATTAAAAGAAAGTTTATAATCTGTTTTTTTGCGTTCATTTTTTTCTCGGTCGTATTCCATTTAAAAGCGATATATAAGCGTTTTAAAATCGTGATAATTCGCATACACATTGCTCGCATTAGAATTGAAATACCGAACAAATGCCCAACCTACAAATACAGATAACGTTCGTACCTTTAAAGTTTTATCATTTGATCAATTACTTTTATATAAAAAATTACAGCGCAAAATCAGTTCTGCTACATACAAATTTGCTCTGTCGTGCGTTAGTAATACCGAGACAACAAACGGCGTCTTTTTAGTATAAATCCGTAATAAGTATAATTTACGAATGTACGTAGTGCATTTATTTTGTATACGGTATATAGTGTGCAATTAAATTAAAAAAAAAAAAAAAAAAAACAAAAAAAAAATATAAAAAAATGGTTATTGTCTTCTAAATATGTTTTAACGAGCGAAATTCATTAATAAACTAAAATATACCGTAACTTTCATACTTAATTGTGAATAATAGTAAGCCGACGACAAACAATTCAACAAATGGTTAAACTTTCACACTGGTCGTTTTACACCGTGAGCAATCATTAAACAATAAAATTAATGTTCCGAGTGTCTTCACTACACATATATATATATATATATATATACGTACCGAAGTAATTTTTTTTTAAAAATGACTGCAATATCATAATATTATTAAAGTGTTTGAAAACAAGGTTTTAGTTAAATTGTTTCCTAACGATACTTCGTTGGGTTTTAGCAATAAAGAAATCGGTCATATTTCGCACCGTGTATAGGTCACTGTAGGTGAAAAGTTCAAAAGGTATGAGAATGTACGAATATTGGATATTTATCGGGTATATTGTAACACCGAATGCATCGATAGATCATCAGAATCAAAAATATAATTCCGAACGGATCTCGGTAAACTAACGTGGTTTCGGTATTAGGCAATTTTAGGTTTTTCATTTTTTTTTTTTTTTTTTATCATTTGTTGCTAATTCAAGCAAAAAACTGACAATTATTAAATCGGTGTATTGTATGTTTATTGTCAGATTATAACATATTTTATGTTTTTTTTTTTAAAACCGTCGGGAAACTAGAGACGAATTTTTCAAATAAAGTAGAACGGGACGCAAAGTCAAGAACTTTAATGTTACGGGAATTAAAAATAACGGTAATCGAACAATGATTTTTAAAATACGTTTCGAGTACCAAATTTCGGCGGAATTTCCGGCTCAGTAAAACTATAATAATTTCTTTGATACATTCGGAATCTAAAAAAAAATATCATATAATTGTGTTATATTCGTCCATGGTATAATAATATCTTGTTAACTATTTGTATTCGTGATAAGTTGCAAATAAATTATTCGATAAAACATGAAATGTTTAACATAAGTACGCAATTGTTTAATAAAATAAATCAAAAAAAAAAAAAAAAAAAAAGGGAAAGTGTATTAATATTACAAGTTAAAAAAAAAACATTAATATGTTTTTAATACTCGTAGATTTAATTTACATATTAAATATACGTTTTAATTTCCACTGGAGCTCTCGGATTAATATTTAACTACCATACTATAGTCACAAATAATACCAATGCTTGTTTATATTATTTGCATTGTATAATATTTAGTGTAAACGGAGTATTATCGCGGGTATTAATTTGCGTGTATACATAACGATATGCGTGCATGATAATTTTTAAAATTTAAATTCCAATCCGGTACACCTAAATATTATAATAATAAATTCCGAGTGAATTGAGATATCAGTATTAAATGGATATTTTTTAGCTCCCTTTGGTAAGAAAAAAAAATAAATAATTATAATCGTCACCAATCGAAATTTCGGTTGATGTATTACATATGTACCAAACTGTCATTCGACTAAAATCCAATTATATCGCAAACGAAACACTATTCTAAACGGACTTAGGTTAAACGTGTTTTGTTAAGTTCAAATAAAAAATTGTATATTTATTTGTAATTAATAAATAAAGTTAAAATAAATAAATAACCTAACCTAAAAGTAAATTACAAAATTTGAATGCACAAAAAAACTCGAAATATTATATTTCAAATATTTCGATAATTCGTCAAAAAATCCTAAAAATTGTACCCCGTTTTAAAAAAGTGGTAATATTAGTCTATTCAGCCAAAATGTCTGGTTTCTACAATTGCTTTTCGGGGCAAGAGTTGTTAACAGATAGGAAAAAAGAACAGCGTAAACAGATCATAGAAAAATCAGTACATTTCTCACAACGCTCAGAATTTAAAACATTTATAAACTGATTTGAATTATTGAACGAAATATATTCCACCAGGATTGTTTTATGACAAAATCATTTAATTTCAATGTTAAATTACCAAAAAAAAAAACCCCTTTGTTTTTAAATCAATTTAAAAAAAAAAAATGTATATTAAACAACATGTATTTGGTAAAATTTAATATAGCTAGGTATAAAAGAGCATAGGATTTGCTATGGTAATTAAAATATTATAGCTCGAACGTTATATTTGTTTGGAATTGATTGTTATTTACAACTCGATAATTTTAAAATTATTGCAATAATATTGACGGTGTTTTTTTTTTTATTTTTTAATGTGAACATAATTAATATATTTTTTTTTTAACGAGTTTCCGAGTTACCGAGAGTTTTCGTTCGCAATTATATGTTTCTATAAAGTACAAAATGTTTGTAAGTAACATTATTAAACATTATTCAACTGTTATCATACATTTTCAGGCCCGTGGGAAATAAACGAAAGTGAACGGTTTGATTTCTGTTTGGGAACAATAGGTACCTACAAATAAATATACCGGTACAGTAAAAATACGTAAATCGTCGTGTTCGACGGAGCCGAATAGTTTTAATTTTCGAATTTTAATTACCGAAAAAAATTTAAACGGTTTAAGTCGGACACGCAAATCGATAAGAAACCTAGCCGATATCGCGTTCGTAATATTATTGTTTTGATTGTTCGTTCACGATCGGTGTCACTACACATCACTTTTATGTCATAAACCATGTAATATGCGTTCGATTACGTTCTATAATATTATTATATTTTATACGAATTGTGTGACACGCGTGCAATAGAAACACTATTTATTTGTTTCTCATTACGCTGAAGTAATCGCATTTATTTATTAAATTATCAAAAAAAAATAAATCGTATACATCTAAGACAGTGATTCCCAACCGGTGGTCCGTGGGCTAGTGTTCTTCGATTTCTATTACAAATTAATTATTATTATTTTTATAAATAGCGAAAAAAATTACGACTTATTGAGGAACCGTATAATATTATACGGTTATCTTCTTATCGTTGTTGCTGCTATAGACCGATAAGCATTTTCCACTTTTATAAGTGTCTAGGTATCAGAGTAATATATTGAAGTATAATTGTATATCAGCGAAGTATAGTAATAAAACGTAAAGTAAAATAATAAAAGTGAACATTTTTCGATAAATTTTGTATGTTCTCGTTAATGAGCAAAAAGAAAAAAAAAAACAGGTATTCCTAGTTTTCGTAAAACTGAGGTGGTCCGCGACCTATAAAATATTGTCGAAGTGGTCCGTGGTGGTGAAAAGGTTGGGAAACACTGGTCTAAGACCGTCATATTACGGAGGGCATCCGAGTAAAAAATATTCGTTCGTCCATACCGTTCGTTCGCCCAAATTTCTGACACGACAATGCAGGTACGCTGTACTACCAAACGGCACCGTCAGATTGGTTTCAGTGGTGTTGTCCAACAATGGCTCCGTGAGCTTTTGAAATTCAGCGAAGCTTGAATACCACAATTGTTGCCATTCCGCGTTACCCGGACCTCCCGGTTGTCCACCTTTACTTTTCGTACTAAATATTTCTCGTTTTTCTGTAAAAAAAAAAAAAAAAAATGATATATCAACGGGTATATTTGATTTAATACATTAAATGACCACTAAACGGCAAATTTCGTTGAATATTGGTCACGAAAATCCCAAGTTAACACGTAACACTATGTGATATGGTTGTTTTTTTTTTTTTTTTTGTTAAATATCCGTGCAAATATGTTTGTAATTCTTTTTTTAACAGTTTTAATATCGCGTTAGCGTACGCAAAATGTCGTCGGCTACGCGGCAAAACGCAAAAAGACTTTTTTTTTTCTTCTATTGAACGATGAATCTTGTAACTTATCGTTGTATTCGAATGATTTGATATGGAAATGTGTAATCGCGTTATATCGTGGCACTCAATTTAACCGTCATTCAATTTTACATTGTATTTAATCATTTTTACAGATACGAAATTACCTTCCCGGTTCTCGGCAGAAGATATAAGATTAAAAGATTTAGACGAATCGAGGAGAAAAAAAAAACGAATTATTTTACATTACTATCGATTTGTTTCTGATTTACTAAAAAAAAAAAAATAAAGTAAATTACTGCGTGTAATTTAACTTGATTTATTATATATTATGTATACTGAAAAAACCGAATAAAATAAAATGTATCTTTTCGTTTCTGTTATGTTGGTATTTTTTTTATGACATCGTCGTTGTATTTTTAATAATAACGATTTTATTCGTTTTATTATTTTATTTTGTTCACTTAAACATCATCGTAATAAAACATAGGTAATAATTGCATTTCGAGTGTCCTTCGTCAATTTCTCAACGAGCCCCGTTCCGTGTATAGACGGAATTCGATTAGACAACGTCAAAAGCAGTTTTATTATTGGGCGAGTTTTCCGATCGGTCAGAAAAGAAAGATATAAGCCAAAAAAAAAAAAAAAAAAAAACCTACTTCATTAAGAAGGTACAATCGATCGAAATTAGATAGGCTCGATCGATTAATTTTCCCGGGATTTAAGTTGTACACGAGTTAAAATTTCCTCGGTTGATAGATCGTTAATCTGTAACCTCGTTTACGGTTTACTACGAACATTGTCCAACTATATAAAAGTGCGGAATTGTAAAATAACGCTATTTTATAGTAAAGTAAATTAAAATCCGTACACTGAAATACCGCCGAGCGTATGGAAGTACAGATGTACGCAGTTATATATGGGTTGCACGCTGCGAGGAAATTATAAAATGTAAATATCCGGAATGCTCTTCTAAAAAATTGATTGCCTTGCAAAAGTTCTATAATAATACGCAACATTCCTAACAGTATTAATGGTAGAGGATACAACAATATTTATCATAAAATAGTCACTGGAAATTATGTTTATTGAAAACGGCGAGTGCACGGTCCGATCGAATTACATAAAACCATATAACTAAACAATCGTGAATTTCCAGAAGGATATGGAAATATTTTATGGAGCGAAATTAAAATCGAAAATAATGGAAACGTAATATTGCAAGATGGATGCGCAGTAGCCAATTTTTAAAGTGTTAATGTGTGTAATTGTGTATACAAGCAATACCGGACTAGATCAAGGAGGCATACAAAGCTTTAAACTCTATATATTTTTTTCTTTTTTTTTTTTTATAAATTTGTTCCCACCTATAATCGTTAGAAGTTAAAAACACAAAGGACCTCCTACCACTATATATCAATTTTCATTTTTTATTATTTTTTGGAAACTGAACGAAGAAAGACATTTACTAATGTATTCACGTTTTAATAATACGTGTATTTTTTTTTTTTTTTTATTATTATACATTATTATACGCGATTATTGCGTTTGGACTGGAATTACACGAGAAAGAAGTCACACACTTGATAGCAAAAACTATATTTAATTATTCGCACTATTTGGTCGGTAATGAAACCACTAATTAACCTACCAAACATTGATTTTCAAATGGTTAACTATACGAAATATTCTTTAAATCGATAAAGTTTTAGTTGAAATTTCTATTATCTATCAAGCCTCCGGCGTGATTTACCTGCACACTTTTTTCAGAAATAAAAGTGAGCGGTGGATCATTAGACCATCATAGTTGTCCAGACACTGCTACACAAATGACGTTCCACGACTCCCGAGTAATAAACAAGTATGCAAGTTATAAATTATAAAATACGCGACGGCACTCTACTAGGGTTCTACCATTTCACGAAACTTATTTTTTATTTTTTTTTTTTTAATATTTGTTTATTTAAACTTACTGTTTCACCAACGCATAGAAGTGAAATACCCGAGGGAATTCGACAACTAGTGGGTCTTCACGTTCTACAATTGAAACTACAAAATAATATTGGGAGTAGAGATGCGAATTTTATCGATGTGGACACAATAGAATGTTGTACATGATAAGTGATTGGAAAAAAAAAATAAAATAAATATACTTAAAAAAATTGATAATATAATAAATACTAATGGCATATAAATTATCAAAAAAAAATTGTTGTACACATACATACATCTGTACTATCTAGAGTTATTAGAAATGCCGGTCGTCTTACAATTAAACGATTTAGGAAATAGGACATAATATTTGTTTTTCACGAGTCGAAGATACTTCTAAAAGAAAAATTTTCATTAGTACCTTTTGATTGTGTACTTGTCGTGCCAAAAATAATGTTTCAATATACATTCACTTCTAATGATCCGCGTTTGTTGAAAAATAGTGTAAGTATAATATTTATTACTCGAGAAGAAATATTCTTATGGCGATAATTTATTGTTTTTATGTGAAATGCGATTAATGCACGTTGTAATTGTAGTTAATTACAATTGTTTACATCGATTATTAGGTTATCGGATATAAATTAGGGAAGTAATTATTATAAGGTATTCGAAATCATCGCCCGGCGTTCGCCGATAGTTTGATTCGTTGTGATAAAGTAGAATTATTCATCCGAGTCCCTCGTTTGTATTATATCGGCGGTGGTGGCGGGAGGGGAATGGGATTATATCGAAACGTGTAAATTGCGAAATTTAACGATTTTCGATTCAAACGTAGCAGCCCGTCCAAAACTAATTGTATTAGGTACGGTACGACAGACGCGAATATTCCATAGAGTATATATTATCCATGTCCCGATAATCGTTTTAAATATAACGGTTATATTATTAATAATTTAACGAATTTGCCAAAGTATACGCATATATATATATAGGGTGAGGCAGAGCCGACAGACGAGTTATATGAGGTAATTAGCCTGTGGTAAGTTAAGAGCCGGCCTCCATAATTGGTATATTTTCAATTGTACGGTAACGCCGTTTTTATTCGTAATCATGGTCTGGACAGGTGTACATCGTGGTTTCGTCGTGCGTGCGTATTACGAAAATAATCATTCTGTGATCGGCTACACAATGGGCTTTTCGTATACACTTTGGCATTCCACGTGCTGAATCTGTTCCTTATGCTAACACTATCAAATTGCCGATACGGCATTTGGAAGAAACTGCAATTGCCCTAAGTAGACTTGGACACGGAGCACCCAGAACGGTAAGAACACCCGAAAATGTGCAGTTAGGTTAGAGAGTCAATTGAGCAGTCGCCAAGACGCTCAGCCCGGAAACGCGCTGTAGCTTTGGGAATCTCAGACCGTTCTTTGAGGAGAATTCTTCTTCTTGTTGGCCAGCACGGTCCCCGGATTTAAGCATGTGTGATTTTTTCCTCTGGGTCTACCTTAAGGATATGGTTTTCAGACATTGCCCACATACTGTAGAAGAAATTAAACAGAAAATCACCGTGGAATTCGAGGCCATACCAGTCGAAATGTGCCGAAAATCATATGAAATAGCTTCAGAGATCGTCTACAACAGTGTATGAATGCTGACGGCCGCCATCTTGGAAATATAATTTTCGAAAAATAATTTTTAAAAATGGAATTGTATACTGATTTTAATAAAAAAAAAACCTTTTCTCTAAGTTTTACTGTTCGTTATTTATAGCCCATCAAAACTCGTCAGTCGGCTGTGCCGCACCATGTATATCCCCGAGCGATTTATTCCAATTTAGAACCGTCGTGTATTTATTATTTCGAAACAGTCTTTGCGAAGCCCGGAAAACGCGGCACCGACCAAGTAAACACCTGTAGATTTATATTACGATTAAACCGTTAGTGTTCTCAAAGTGTGTCCTACTAGTGGGGTTCAAATCGACAACGGGTACCGTTGAATAAAATATTACGATCGTTTTTTGCGACATAACGCGCAATCGGTATATTACTCTTATTCGTAGTTTCCATTTATGCAAACATTCGGGCAATGTACAGTTGAAGTATCGCGTAGCCGAGTGTCTGAAAGAGTGTCCGGTACACGTGTGTTCGTACGCACATGGGCGCATTTGAATTCGAATCCGTCAACATTTTTAGCGGTTACGGTAAAAATTCGCTTTTTTTTTTTAAAAAAACGTCCGTTACGGATAAGGTCAATAACAAAACAAAAACGAAAAAAAACCCCAGTTTATTGACGGGTACAAGTTTTACTGCCTACTCGTTTCGATAACGTTAAATCGTTCCGGCGAAGACGGTGCACGATTGCATACCGACGTGCGTTTGAAATGTTACAAATTTGCAGTGATGTACGATTCGAGTTAGTATAATGCTAATAACATTGCAATTGGACATTTCCAAAAAAAAAAAAAATCGTGCACGTGTTTTGTGGTAACGGTTTTTTTTTTTTTTTATGTTGATGCAGTATCCACGTCGCAGGAACGTGAATATATTTATCAATTCATTCGGCAATACGTTTTTGCGGGCATTGAAATTATTGCATTATCTCCATAACGTCACTAGTCCGTTGTACAATAACATATTTGCATTTTATATATTATTATAATGCGTGTATCGTATACGGAATCCGCGTCCTTTATGTAATTGAAATAACAAACGAATCACGAACATTTAATATTATATTTAAAAAATATCGTGAAAAAATTAAAACCTTAATATTATGTACGCCGTGTAGAGAAGACGGAATCGGGCGATGGATTTCACAATATCGACCGTTGAGAGGACGAAAATTCGAGAATCGTTTATTAACCGAAGGAAGTAAGTAAACTAAGTGCATCCGAGTCGACTTTCCGATTCTGCCAGTTATTTTGAGCCCGGAATTATTTTTACAATGGTTTTATTTTTGTTGTATTTTAATTTAAATTTTTGTGATTCTAGATTTAGATAGGGTTTGTTCGTGCATAACTATAATAATTCCTATTATAATTGTACATACGATATTCATTTTAAAAAATATATATTTACCAACGATTATACGGACTTGTTATTTTTGTAAAAAAAAAAAAAAAGGAAAATAACTTTTAGGAAAGTTTTAATGAAATTGAATAATTGTCGTTATGTTAATCAAAACCTCGTAATGGCCAACAAAAACAAATCTATAATTACTATTTAACACTACTTATCACGCTACTAAATATAAAAAAAAAAAAACACGCTTCCGAATCGAGTGAGGTTTTTACATTTTTTTTTTTTTTTTTTGATGGATTAAAATTGAATAATTCATTTTTATTTGTCACTACAAATACAATTATAATTATTCGTGTTTTTAACGAATTTGAACATAGATTTGATAATATTAATACACATATAAATACTGTAGTTTTTATTCAAAAATATATACGACAGTATATTTTATTATTATTATTATTTTTAAAGTGTTCATAGCATCCGCCTTCCTTTTTTTATAATTTCTTAATGGACTTAAATTCACCGTTACGGGTAACAAGGTACGCGCGGCCTTCTCGCCTCGAATACGGGCCTGGCGATCCGGTTGTGCAATTGACAGGAAAAAAAGGTAATACGTTCGTTGCACCGAACGATATTATCATCCGAAATCGATAATAAATATATATATATATATTAATAATGCGGCATTTGCGCGGCCAGTCACGTGCGAAACGCGCACAAGATATTTTAATCTACTAGAGACGCCGTCGTCGCCGGCCAAATAATAAAACGACGGCGCGGGAGTCTGCGATATTATCGTAAGTTTATTGCCGACAGGTGTGCGGTTCGCCGACGTTCGAATAATATAATAACGGTAATATCATATCGTTTTCCTTAGGCTTTTTAAACGACGGGAAACGGCTTGCTATCTCGGTCGCCGGGACCGTACAGGATCGCGACCCTCCCGGAGTGCACGGACCGCACACCGCGTCGCCTGCGCCACCGGGGTCTTTTTTCCCGCGTACGTTTCCCCGGCCCCTGGCCCAATCGAATTTTATTAGAGAATTTTTTTTTCTCTACCAACATATATACATATATATATATATATATTTAGTAGTCACGTTATTATTATAGTGGATTTTATTGTACGGCCAAACGTGTAGTTTGTACGACACAGCAGTGGCACCGGGGATTTTGGTGAACATTTTACAATTTCACCGGCTTTATTAGTAATCTCCGTGGAAATTATAAAGACAATTTTTTTACTAAAATTCAACATTTATTTATTAAAATAGGTACCTAAATGGAACGCCTAGGATGAATGTAACAATGAATTTTCGTTTATTTCATCGGGATATATTGAGAAAATGGTATTATCAAATCGTATTATTATGATGATGTTTTACATGAAATATTTAGAGTTTATTTCACATTACCGACACAGAATTATAACCAAAACGATTTATTTTATTCAGTATCTATTTAAAAAAAAAAAAAACATTCTTCTAATTATTTTATTTATTTATTTTTTTACACATTTTCTAAGTAGTTATGTTTATTTATTTAATTTATTGATTTCTAATGTTTTCAGTCACCGTACAATACATAGTATCTACAACTTGACGAGATATAATTGTTGTGATATTAATTTTGAAAACAAATTTACAGTATTCGAATATGTGTTGGATTGTACAAATAATTTTGAATTATAATTTAATAAAATAATTTTTTTTTTTTATTTGTTAATTTGTTACATATTTCACTTTAATCTAACGATGATCATATTCGTTAAATTATTGGAATAATATTTTTGTATATAATATCATCATCACCATAATCAAACTAAATAGGGATGGGTACGTTTTTTTTTTCCATCGCTAGAGTTATGAAACTATACATTTAATATAAAATAAAATAATTTTAAGAAAACATATTACAATTTTAAAATGTATTATTATAATAAATATTATTTTTTGAATAATAATAGTCAATAATTTCTTTTTTAACGTTTGAATTTATATAGGACGTATCTAATGTACTCGTATGTGTATTTGTAACCCCAACGGTTAGTTTTTGAGATTTATTATAAATGACGTGCAGGAAGATATATGATTTATTACAATGATTAATAGTATTGTAATTAAATAATTTTTATAACAGTCTACTATTGTATTTCAGTAATACATTTTTAAGAAAAAGTTATAATTATTTGTAAAAATAATATTAAAAAAATTAATTAATCCAAAATTCGTATGCTATATGTACTTTGCACAGAGTATTCAATATTCCGCACGTCATTCATTATCCCGGAAAGAAGTGACTTTTATCGGAATTTTCATTTTAGAAAATTTAACATTTACGCAATTTATCACATTTTATTCGGCCTGAATATTTTATCGAAATTATTTCTAGTAATGGACTAGCTTTTGATTTTTCAATGGCCACCTATATAAAAAAAAAAAAAAAAAAAAAAATCCCCCAAGTAAATAGAGGAGTTTTAGTTTTAATCAATTTCAATTTCCATCTACACGTTAGGGAGATACGCCATTTTTTTAGTAGGATTAGTTACATAAACTGCTCCATCCTAGTCCTACCCGACTTCTTTGGACAAATTAAAAATACTAGCTACAACCACAAATCAATATATTAATATATTAAAAAACCGTATAAAACAAATCAATATTCTTAAGCTATATCGCAAAAAATCACCCTGATAATGCGAACTAAAATATCCCCTGAGCTATTATCCTAATATTCATAATATGCGTAACAAATATTTTATAATTTTTTTTTTCCCTCCCATTAAATTAAATCGAAAAAATATCTTTTTCGCGCAACATCTCATTGTTTCCCTCCGCGGGACGCGTACCCCTTGTCATAATAATAATTACACAGTTTAATTTACGATGTGCCAGCACTACAGTGGAACGACTAATTGGCAGTAATTTAAGTAAATAAATACAATGGGCTAAGGGAACCACGGCGGAAAAATTTGCATTTTCCAAACTATGCCTAGCTGGTACAAATTATTTTTGTTTTTTATTTTTAATACTACTGTCTTTTTTTTTCTTTTAGAATTCCCCGGCGATATTATTGATTTTAATTTTCTTTTTCACGTAACTAATAAAATATGTTTCGATCGAGAAAAGAATATTGATATGTTTTCCGGCGAGTTAATAAAATGATATACTATGCGCGTTGCTATGGTTTTTCACAACTTTTTTGTTTCATACAACATATGCGTTGATTTTGGATTTTGAACGAAGCACGATGCAGAACGTACCGAAGAATGTATTTGTTTCATTATGAAGTGTGATTTATTTTATTTTTGTTCCCCGTGTAGCGAGCCGGACCGGGTAGTACGACTCAAAACTATATAAAGGCGAAGTCACCGTTGACTGGCTGCTGCTCAGTGGATGTTGAATGGTAGAAACGGTTTAGTGGTCAATAAAGAAACACTTATAAACGATAAAGTTACTTTATTGATTGAGACTGGGGAACCCGTGGTTCGTACAACCGTAAGGTATGATACCGACGGTCTGCCCATACGTCGAGTCAGCACTAAGTCTAAAATATTATAGAAACCCATATCCGTATATATATATAGCCAACTCGAAAGTAAAAGCTAGCGAAAGTAGAAATCGTTCGCTTTAAGTGAATATTAACTAAATAGTCGTGACACCCAATCATAAACAATTTATATATTTAAGCACGTCGTAACCATAAAAAGACCTTACTCAATATACTATGCGCACACTGTGTATTAAATAGTGATCACGGCTTAACCGGATTACTACACCCGTCTTCGAACGGCTCTCCTACGAGAAATCATGCTCCGGTATTCGAGTGTAGCAACTTTTCTGAAATAATTTTGAATCATGTCGGTGTACCGAGATCGTTTAATCTTAATAATTGGGGGGGGTGAGAAGGAAACGGGAATATGTTCGTTTTAAAAATACGGTTTGACAAATATTATTTAGTTTTCGTACACGAAACTGGCTGCCTGATAACGTGCCGATAATATCAAATTTAACCGTATGGACAGTTTCTTGACTTACAATCCGGCGGTCCGTCCGATTGAATACAAGACGAGAAAAACTGTATAATAAGAGAAATGAATATACTCACAAAGAAACGGATACAAATAATTGTTTAACTAAATATGAAAAGTATTATGTCGTTATAATTTGCGTTTCAATGATCTCTCCGTTAATTTACCGAACAAACAATACAAATTCCGTAATATTATTATAAACTAATATATTATTTTGTATTAAAATCCGGATAATTTGTGTGTTTTATTAACATTAAATATTTACTATTTTACGGTAACAACGCATAATGGTGTGTTTTAACTACACCGACCCAATGATTTTTGAATGAAAATAATTAACTCCCATCGTTTTAGTTACACGATAGAATTTATAAAAAATATAATATGCGTATGACGTAAGCTTATTAGCGACTAACTTAACTGATCCAAACTGTCTTATTTGCATAATAACTTACGTGTAAGAGAAAATACAAACTTACGTTTTAATTAAATCTTCCGAAATAGAAACTCATTTACCTACCTACTATATTTGTTTAATGAACAATTTTATGTTATATTTTTACGGTTTACTTGTGTTGGTTTTTTTTTTTTTTTTTCATAAAACTCAACGTTCAGTTTAACGATGAAAACATTAAAAAGTTTGGTTTGCAATTATTACGGTAGGTAAAAGTTCATTATTATATTAAGTACCTATACTGAAAAAAAAAAGGGTTACCGGTTAACTACAAAGGGGAAAAAAGTCATTATCGAAAACATTTAACAATTACCTGTTGATATGGCGAAAACGCATTATTGAAAATATAATATCGTTTATGACCATGTGTTTTTTTTTCCAACGTATTACACCTATTAGAACATGGAAATAATTTTTATTTTTATTTTTTTTTATTTTAATGATAATTACTATACGTGACTTTTATCGCAATCACCCCCTCAACCATTCCGTACGTTTATATATTTCGATTATTCAAAGTTTATTACGGAATGAGCAATTATCGACAACGCTTCTGTAAATATCGTTCAACACGGTCAAATACTACCCAGTCGTTCACACTATTGGACAAATGAGGCGATGGACTTGTTTTGTATCGATACACCTGGTGAATATGATACGGAAAGATGCGGACGCATTAGTAGGAGGAGGAGGAGGATGAGGAGGAGTTGGAGGAGTTGGAGGTGTAGCATCGGATAGGGAATACTGGTGGCAAAGGTGTGCGGCGAGAGACAGCCCCCCCCAAGGGACAATTCGCCCGAAAAGAAGAAGAAGAAGAAGAACGAACACATAAATCGGACTACATTTGATTTCACAATACGATAATCCGTAATGTTTCGGACCGGAGTGAATAGCGCGCGCTCCTCGTGGCTCGAAAATCGCCATCGACGTGTAAAACAATATTCGGACGGCCACGGCCGGTATCCATCTTTCTAGCGATTTTCATTGCCATTGGGTCCGGTAGGTTTTTTCCAATCCGGATCGCCGCGCGGACCCGTGTGTGCGGCCCTTTGGCCACCGCGCGGAAACGTCGGCCGCGTCGCCCCGCGATATTCGACCGCACCCGCCGGCGTACGACAATAATATAATATCATAACCGCGCGGGAGACGCAAAACAGTTACGGATATTATAATAATAATATATACACGCGCAAACGCGTATTTATTACCTACTCTCTCTCGTCACTCAATTTACACGCTCGCGTCCGTATGCAAACAGTTTAAGCTCTTGATGGTAAATGCGTCTGCCATCCGTATATATGTGCGCGTACACGTATACGCGAGCGTTAAAATAACATATCATTTACGAGAGAGAGAGAGAGAGGATACGTTAGACGACGGCGGCGAAGACGAGAAGACGGCTCTCGACGGGCCATCCTCCGCCCCGGTATAATATCCCGGTGACGTTTTGACGCGCTATAAAACCGCCGCCGGATTCTCCGTCGAATCGCGCCCGGCCCGGGCGCGAATGGCAAACAGGCGACCGCGAAATACTCTCGTAATAATTTCCCTCTCGCGCTCCATCCTGCTCCGCCGTCGGTCCGCTGATGATAATAATAATAATAATAATAATAACAATAATAATAATAATAATAGTAATAATAATCCCATCGCCTTTTGCATTTACGCGAACCGCCACCGCCCGCCTCTGCGATTTCATAACGTCTCTCTCAATCTCTTTCTCTTTATTTCTCTCTATTTCTGCCGTACGGATAGGTAAGGCGGTACAAGAACAACGTTCTGTCAATATCCATCTGCGCCACTGCGTTGTTCGTGTTGTAATGGCCGTAGTGTCAAAACCCGTATACCGTACACCGATTAAACACCTGCACCGGCGGATTCCCGAGTCGTTATTCCGCAATTTACGAGGTACGAACGACGACGAACATGCTCTTAATATTGTTATTTTTTTATTATTTTTTTTCGTCTTACTCGCGGTAGCCGATGGCCACTTCTCCCCGCGGATTTCTACCGCGTTCGCGTCGGATGGACCGTCGTGATTTCGAATATTATGTATACTCAAAGGGCCGGTGACTCCGGGCGAGATCTTATTTTTTTTTTTTTTTTTTTTTTGGTCGTTTACACGGTACAAAAATACCGCGCACCAGGCGTGAAACGTGTCGCGTTATCGCTTTGTTCGTATATTGTTAACGTCGCTTAGATCCGATGGCCCGAAGTCAACATAGAGTCGATTGTATTGTTAGTTGTGAATCGTGCGAAATATCGTATTCAATATGCCGGGTCGGATGCCGACGGATATTATACGAATATAATTTAAACGTTAAATGTCTAAAAAGAATTACGCGATATCGTTATCAGTTATCATTCTTTATCGTTCACATCGTCAGAAAAAACGTCCTAGTCAAGCCACTGATGTACACTAGCCAACCGTCACAGGGCCGAGAAACACAAATATTATTATTTTCATCTAACGGCCACGGCGTGTTTATATACGAAGCAACGATGTATAATATGTATTTATTTTTTTCTTAAATTCGTATTCGCCCGGCGAGCTATTACTTATTAGTAACGTGTAACGAAATAGCGGACGACGCCGTGACCTTTTGATGTAAACGTAATATAATAATGAACCGGCGTTGCCGAGATTGATTCACTCGAGTATCTGACAATTTCTAGACGTTCGAGGGGGACGTTTATAACATCACGTAAAAGGGTGAATCGAGGGCTAAAATGAAAATTTCAAGAGGAAATGCCCGTTAAGAGGGAGCAGAGATTGAAAAATGATTTGTAGGCGGACAAATTAATCATTACTATGCGCGAAATTGGATTGGAAAACATATCTCGTCCCGGTTATTTTACCCTTAGAAATCCATTAAAATTTCATCATTACTTTGCTTTCGCAATATTCAATTTAACACCATTATTTTATCGATTAAAACCTGCGATGCCGACCGTAATACAAAGTACAGTATATTGTAGTAATATTGAATTAATTGTGAATGTTTCTACTAGGCAATCAGTTATTTGTTCGGTATGCCTAGGTGGACTCGGTATAATATGTTAATGTAAATATAGTTGAATTTATCGTTTTGATTGCAACACAATATTTTCTAAAAAAAACATATATATAATTTTTTTATAATTCCGATATTCCCATCTAACGTAATACGAGAAAATGCATTATCGTACATTTTTACAATGGTAAAAAGTCGAAATTGTTCGAAATGTCATAATACCGGATATATGTGTAACATATTATTATAAACCAGCAAATTCCAAAAAAAAAATATATACGGAAGCGTTTTTTTTTGTTTGTTTTTGGAATGCGCAATAACCCATAGTGTCTCGTAAATAATAAGTAAAAACAGATTTCGGTACATTATTTCATGAAAATCTTGGATTTATTCCAAAACTATCAATCTGCATTACACTAGTCTTGCGCCGCCACTCGGGCGGTATATATATATAGTCTATAATGTTGAAATTAATTAATCTCAATCATTGCGGGATTTGTGTTGCTATTTTATCCGAGTAGTAATATATTGTTATCATTCGTTAACGCCAGTAACTATACTGAAATAATTTACTCCGGCAAGGTATACGATAAATCGCCTATATGAAAATATATCGTCATGCCGCAGATTTCTAAATTATTACGAGTACATTCGGAAGCTGCAATAAAATCAAATTACCAAAATCTGGACACCGGGTAAGGGCACTGAACAATTTTGAGACAAACGAGTGCGAGCCAATTATAATATTGTTCTTCAACGTTACGTTTCGTGTAATTTTGTTTGAATATAATAATTCTCAACAGCAATCAGAAATAAAATGCCAACGTTTGTATTTCGTTCCATTTTTTGTACTTTATAAAACTCACAAGTTAGGAAATAATTTATTTAAAAAAATCATATATAATATATTATTACTATATTTAATTACCAATCCGGCGTCTACTCCTAACCTAACCATTAGTTTATCCGGAATGTCAATTTTACTCGACCACTAATGGGTTTATCATTGTTAATTATTATCATTGCATACTTTAAAAATGTCCTAAAACGAACCCCATCCCCTCTATATGTACTTAGATTTCATAGGTACATTTTTTAATCGTCTCCGGAATTATATTTAACTGTTGCCATCCCGAGCCGAATCGTTCATAGATCCGTATTGACGCGGTTCGACTCTTCGACCGTCAAACGAACGATAACGCACACCGCATATCGATTTCTAAATGCCCTTTGGCCGGAGAATTTCGATTACAGAAAATAATTTAATATCAAAAACCATACAATATCAGGAGGTATTCGTCTTATTTTCTGGAGCGACGCGGATCTCTTTGAATTTAGACTGTATTTTTAACATCCGGTACAATACAGTGCACTTGAGTGTTGTTTAATATATGTATACACTGTTATTAGGTGTACCTACTGTTTCGGTGGTTTTCAAAAACTCTCTGTAAAACAATCGCGGTTTCGCCAATATAATAGTTGCTTTTTTGCGGTGCACCGTCATATATTTCATTTTCATTTGCATTTATTATCCCCCGAGCTCATTGAATATAGTAAAGCCGGCGCTTTCAACACATTACATTACGTTTTTGCTTTTCGCGAAATCACTTATTTTGTTCGTGCAGGATTTTAAAGTAGACCGTGAGAATATCAGACTCGTATTATTGTTTCCACTTGACAAAACATACCAACCCCTGGGCGTTCACCATTGGATACGACGAGTTTTAATAATATTTTACCAACGAAGTTTTTGTTTGTTTTGGTTTATTATCATTTTTTTTTTTTTTTTTTCAGCGTACAATTTCCACATATATAATAGACCAATTCCTCACACTACAGTGTCTGTGTCTAACTAAATAAAATATAAAAACTAAACTCTTCATTGTACGGGTTGAATGTACAGCGTTAAATCGGGAAATATCTACTTTAAATTAAATACGTATTGTATTTTACACAAAATATCGATTTAATTGGAAATTTCATGGCGTAAATTTATAGTCAAACGAAAATGTATGCATGTATCTATTATTAACATTGAAGCGGCAGAGGAATATAAGAATCATGGTTGTACAGTATATATAAAATATTATTGTTTAAAATAGTTTTGTACATTCTCGAATGTATTGCTTTTATTATGATGTGTGTGGTTTTTTTTTTTTTTTTTTTTGATCCGTCTGTGAACAACATTTCTATCAGAAATTTTGGTCGATTTTCAATTGTAGCAACTTTTATGAAAGAATTTCGAATTTTGCATTTGGATGGAAGGCCAATTTTTATTTTTGTTATAGTTATTGGGGAAGAAAACGTATGCAAAACACAACAAATAACGCCTATAATGATTTAATGAAATTCGATTTTTCTTTTGGTCGTTACTCGGTTAAGAATAATTGTAGAAACCCGAAAACGTTTACAGAATTTTAATATTAGCCCTTTTTAAGCGTGACAAATATTCAAAACATTTTCAATTTTCATGTTTTTTTTTGGTATTTATTTGGTTTTGTGTATATAAAATTGTATAAGCAAAGAAATGTAAGGAAACTTACAAAAAATAAGTTGACCTTCTTGCAATGATTTATCATGACAACCAGATATAAATTAAACTTTTCGATGTACCCCACTCTTTCCCAACTTTTTTTCTGATGTTGTGTGGTGTTAATTTTTTTTTTTTTTTTGACTGCAATATTTCAAATTTTTACATTTTATATTTTTTGTAATAAAATGTATTTTAAAGGTATAATTTTTACAATACAACCAAGCAAACATTAATTATTGCAATATATTGAGATAAAATAGATAATAGGAGACACGTGCGATATTATAATGTTCGTGGTCGTTGAGTATAACTTATCTTGGTGTTATCCTGGATAACATATTATTTTTGTGGTTCCTCGGGGACTGCGAGAAATAAATGCGTTTCTCTTAACCAACACTGACCTTTTCCGAAAATTTAATAATAAGCATCTGTTTGGATATTTTGACATCACCAGTTGCGTATTGTTTTTCAGTAAAGAATTTTTTTTTTTTTTTATTAAATCATTTTGTTTTGTATTACACATATTACATTGAAACAATAATTTGCCGTTATGTTTGCGAAATGCTTAGATTTAAGGGAAAAAAATGTATAACATACAAACAATACCCATTGAATTTATAATATTATTAACAGTGGCGTATCCAGGAGGGCTATGGGGACTACGACCGCCTCAAAATTACTACGTTTATTTATTTTCTCGTATCTAGAAACACGGCGTGCATATTAAGATACGAGATAGTTGATAACCTTAATAGGTTCAAACCAGATATTTTAATAAGGTACTGTATAAAATACGAATTAATTACAAATACAATTGTCTTAGATTTTTTGTTAAATAAAATTAAAAACTATTAATTTCACTAATGTGTATTTTTTTGCGATACTTAGAAAAACACGGAGTTTTGGATCGACAGTACTTCATTTGAAACATTTATCGTAATTCCAAATACACGCTTTTTCCAAAAAGATGGTTTTTTTGTTTTCTTCGAAAACACTCTTTCGATGAGCCAGAAAATATTCTCCGAGTTTTCAACATACAAGATCCGAAATGTTTGCCCGGTGGGCTACCCTATTTGCATAAACATTTTTTAAATTACACTTTATGGTTATTTTTCAATAAGGTGTATTGTTTATTTTATCCGCCGGCCAGAACTCAAAGTTTCTGGACACGCCACTGATAGTTTATATGAAAGCGATTTGTTCATTGATATAATTGCAATTATTACATGTGGTAAATAACATGAAAATGTGTCTGTGCAAACCTTTTCTTTGTTGTGTATTACGACCAAGCACAATTGAATAATGAAAAAAAAAAAAAAAGATTCAGTGATAAATTTAGGCACATTCTTAAATATGCCACGTTACACTTAAGTTAAAAATATTTTGTGACAGTCAGTTATCTGCAATAGAATAAACGCGACAAGTGGTTTCTGTTGAGCAGTTATAATTGTATTTGTGACATTATTCATATAGAACCAATACCATTGGTACGGTTTTTTTTTTTTTTTTTTTAACAAGGCATTTCAGCGTAGTTTCGGAGTTTTGGACTGAAAATTGTGTATAAATACCGTTTACAATTATCTAAATGGTGTACATGTGTCGGTGAAATAATTATTTTTCCGAAATGTATTCAATGTTCTGGACGTCTAGACTGCAGTGTACGTCTATCAATTACGGGTACGAGACAAATAGCATTCGTAGGAAATACTCGAGGACGTATCGGCAAAAGAAAACTGCGAATAACGAATAATAATAATAATAATAATATTAAATTTTATAGTATTATTTTTATGCGGCGCTCGTTGCAATAGTGAGAAAACCGTTAATGAAATATTATGATAAATTTCGGGGTTGTCGTGTCGGACTGCTGTATTATTCGTACACGGAATCAATATTTGTCTTATACGGATTCAACCGTCTCACGAAACTCCATCCTATGCTGCGGTATTTTTTATTTTTTTTTTCAAAATTTTTTATAGGTAAATCGTTTGGGCAAAATATGTCGACTTGTTATTTACGGCCCTTCATTATGTAACTCATCGTGTTTGTAAATTACAATTAATTTCTGTGACTTGTAAATTCCCGTACTACTCATTATTTGTAATTTATTTCAAGTTTATCGCATATAATGTCAGACTTGTTCACAATTTTCGAAAACTCTTTCAGTTCTCTAATTCGTATTATAAATACTTCATAAAACTTACTTGGTATTGTATTTTAAACATCTATGGTGGGGGGGGGGTGAATAACATACAAGGAAAAACATATTTGAAAGTATTTATAAGCACTTTTTCGAATTATTTGTACTAGGAACATTTTTAAAATGTATATTTTACAAGCGTATTCCATACCAGTGGTCTTCAACCGGACCCAATGTTGAGATGACACAATATCCTCGGGGGAAAAATAAAGGAAATTATAATTTTTTTCAAATAAAATCGTATTCGATACGATATTAATATCCCAGTTGGGACCCACGTATATCAGTTTTCAACGTCTTACACATACAATGTGAGTATGTATTTGGCGCACTAAAAAATATTTAGACCAAAAAGTGTCAATGACTCACAAAACAGCAGTGGAAGACGATATGAATCTCGATAATTCCACCGTCACCCGTCGATTTATTCAACTTTGGAAAAACCACCGTGGTCAAATTTCGCATATATTTTTCGGCTCTTTTACAATTTATTATTATAATAATTCAAAATTGTATCAATATTTGTTCAACACTTCAACTCAAATTAAATGTTGGTTTATTATGTTTCCGCTGACTGTATTTTTTGTTATTTGTTACTAATAAAATGAAAGTCCCTCGTGTTTTCCTTTTAAAATCTACAGATTAAACTCTTGAATTTTAATTCATTCTGCATATGAGGGCACTAGTTTCAAAGTGTACAATCTCCATGTTCAATAAAAATTGAGATAGACATCGTTGCATATTCAATTGTCAGCGCTGAATTCGAATAACTCACTATATTTGAGCAAAAGGGTCTCACCTCTCCAGTGTATTTTAAGATTGAAAATTGCATTTATTTTCAAAAAGTACAATCTCCTTTGACAAGTTTGTTTCAAAACGTACAATCTCACTATTGTCGAGCAAAATGGTGAATCTCCAGTGTATTTTTAAGCTTAAAAATAACATTAAGTTACAAAACGTACAATCTCTAATCAAATAATATTTTTCATGAGTTTTACCATAAAAATACACTGTACACTGTTTTGACGGGGTTTTCGCTTATCGATAATAAAACCAATTACAAAAATAGCAAAGAACATTATTAACATGAAGCCCTTCAAAATTCCAATACGAAATGTTGTCAACAGTAATAATAAAACGGATGTAAATAACCTACTAACTGCTCATTACGGAAAAGAGTGGAAAAATGATTAGCGTTTAATTTTTTACAAATTTGTCATAGAGGGAGATGCAATACCGGGTTATGTTGAGGAAGACATATTATGTGAACGTCATGCGATAGAAGATGAAATCAATGGTGCAATGTAATAAATAAATTGACTATCTTATTATTCTTAAGTATTTTTTTTATTTTTAACGATTTTTATTATAAAATTAAATTTTTTTTGTAAACTTCTAAACTAAATAAAAAAAGAATAAAGACTTCTAATTTTTAGCTTCTCAATACATATTTATTATAAATTAAAGTTATTTTCAAAACAAGCAATTTCCTACTGTTAGTTGTATACTGTACAATTTCCAAACAAAATGTTGTCAGAACTAAGACAAAATCTTGTCTTTTTAAGCAAAAAACTGGTAAATCATCTCTGCATAACTATATGAAAAGGTTAAAAAAATCCAAATGGAGAAAAAACATTTTTTGATTAAGTTATTCGTTATTTTGGTTTTCTGAAAATTTAGTGATCGTGGAGGTGATAGCCACTCAATTGCCGCGTGACGACGATTTCGTTTCACCGTTTGTGGTCTATTGTTTTTTTTTTTTATTGTTACTATTATTATTATTATTATTATTATTTTATTATTTTTCGCTGACTTATTCGGGACTTTTACCGTTTGTAAATTTCTCTCTTGGAGAAAAGATAGAGAGAGAGAGAGAGAAAAAAAACACATTTTTTTTTTCTTTTTTAAATTGATAAGTGCGTGACACGATCTATTCGAACGGTCTGCAATGGCACTCGATTGTATTGGTTTAACCTACAGCAGACGACTCTCTTACGTTCGGCGAGTCATTCGCACAACCCCGAAGTCTCGAAAACTTATTAAAGTTTTACACGGACATCGCGTTTAGTGTTTATTGCCGACCTTTATGTATGCCGATATTTTTTTTTTTTTTTTTTAATAATATTTTTAACGTATAACGATTTCAATCTAAAACGCGCACAATCTATGCAATTAGATGCGACCAAGTCAGCAAGGTTAGCCTTGGTTTAGTGTTCGTCGTCGAAATGTATTTCTCCGTCTGTTCATCGATATTATCGGCTTACATCTATGTGTTTCACTTTGAAACTAATGCCCTCAAATTTCGATGGCAAGGTGCGCAGTGTTGGATTCTCGTGAATGAGGGTGGTACGATTAAAAAAAAAAAAGTTCAAAACCACTGGTCTACACGATAATAATGATGGTAATAATAGAAATATTACTATACGAGAGGAGTTCAAGGCCAGGTGTATGTTACCGAGATACAGAATCGTCGACCACGATGACGTTCGATAATGATAATGATGTTGATGATGTTGATGATGATGATGATGATGATGATGATGATGATGATGATATACTGATGTCGATACTGGTGCGTATACCTAAAAGGCATTGTTGGAGATTTTGCCGACGGAATCCGAGAGATTTGTGGCGGCGGCGGCGCGAAATTAAAAACGCGAAAGAGCGGAAAACAACGGACACCGGTGACGTGCCGGCACGATTCCGTGTTTGCCGTCGTCGGTATCAACAATTATTTATAATATTATTGAGTTTCAATGGTAATTTTACAATTGGAACCAGTGGTGCCGAAATATTTTTCCTTCAATATTTTTATTATTTTTTTCGTGGTCTAGCTGGGAAAATTGTAGCACCCGCCTGCATAGCCCTTTAAAGATTTATACGGGTTTGATTTATCCGTATATCGTCATTATTTTATGATCGGATAACGGATTAATCGAAAATTAATTTTCTATATTTATTACACGACCGAAACATATACTTATAAAAACATAAACGTTTTTATAACTCACTTTATCCGTACATTTACCGATAGGGTATCTGCAAAGTGAAAATATCGAAAAATACACTCGGCATACTGTCGTACGTGTTAACGGCAATTGGCACAACGCACAACGCACGTTACAGCTTATTACTTTCGCATATCGAAATTTGTAATTTTTTTTTTTTGTTTGTTATTTATCGTTCATTAGGTTTCCCGCTGTGCGTCGCAAATTTTAGTGGCGTTGTGGTCGCATTTTTACCATAACCGTCTGTAATAGAATCGATTATCGGATTTCAGTAACGTTGTTTAATCGCAAAAAGAAATCAATCGCGAAAAACCGTTATCCGTTTCAATGTGGTTCGTATACGAATAATTTATTGATCGCGAATACAAAATTCAAACAGCCCCGTTTTTATTTGCGAATCTAAAACGTGGTAAAATGTTACCGCTCCGTTAACGAAAACTATAATTTCATCAATTATTGTTTCGGACACAAGGTCGTAAACGTGTAAATATACGAATACCTGTAATGTCTGTGGATTTACCATTGTCGGTTTAAAAAAAAACTAGGAGCGGCAGTAGTGTTTCGACGGTATCACTGACAAATCCAGCCGATAAACGATATCCACGAAAGATAATTTCAACTTAAATTTATTTACAAAAAAAATTATAATTGTAATAAATTGACATATGCAAACGTTGAATTCGTTGAGCACAGTCGAACATAATTACGGACCGGAACATTTATTAAAATATACAAACGTCATTTCGAAAAAAATAAAAAAATAAAAAAATTGTATAAATAAAGCTATAAAAGAGTAGGCAACAAAAATAAGTTTAGTACATTAGCTTAAACGAAACCATAATAATATACGGATTACGTTAGAGTTAGCCGCGCAGGAGATATTTAAATAGTTTTCGTTTTGTTTTGTTGTTATTATTATTATTTTTTTTTTTTTTTTTTTGTATTATCGTTCTCGGTAATTTTATTGGTCCGGATGATATTATACAGTTTAAAAGAAACCCGAGAGAGAGAGAGAGAGAGAGATAGTTATCGCGTAAATGAAAAAAAAAAAAAAAAAAAAAAAAATGTACGAAATTTCGTTTATTCTTGACCGGCGCGTAGTTTTTAATAATAATAATTCAATTATGCCGTACCCTTTTAAAACTACTCATCCGCGGCCGCGGCCACATTAATATTTATACGTACACGAGATGTGCCCCGAGAGGATTTCTACTAATCTAAAGTGCGGACGGTGGTGGGGCCGCGAAGGATTTGCGAATTTTACAGGAACACACCCTGTACACGATAATAATTTATAACGTGTTTCGCCGTGCTCGCACGACTCCGGGCCACTTGGCCGTCGGTTATACATTTTTTAACACGGCCGCGCTGTACACGAATACGGGTACGTCTGTGTGTATATATATTTTTTTTTTTTTTTTTTTTTTTTTTTTTTTTAACGTGCCCGCCTAAGCGTTAAATATTAATTCACGGACCCTTGACGCGGTCAATGTTTTCACCTCGAGCGTTGTACACGCGGACCGACTCAGGAGGTTCGGTAGGAGGTTCCGTTCCGCGACGTCCCGGCAACGTACGAATAATTAAGGGGTAACCGAAATGCACTAAAAACATTTCGAGAAACCCGGCCGTACAATCCGGCCAGTAATATTTCGTTCCCGGTTCTACGGCTATTACCGCAGATGGTTATTGTACCTACATAATGTTCTGGTAGCCCGATTAATTTTCCGCTTTTTAAACGTTTAAATAATGTTTTACGTAAACGCATTCGCAAAACACCACTGTCCCTATAGACGGAATGGTGGTGGACACGAGGAGGCGACACGATCGGTTTTTTTATTATTTTTTTTTTTTTATGATATTACTAAGCACGAGCACGTAGTAAGGTATGCTAAGCGGAAATGCTTTGTATCGTCATAAGTGTCCGGATCTTCGTATACGTTTATATATTTGCAATAACTGTGTAAGAGGGTTTGATGGGAATAGGAAATGTGGACGATTTGTGTAACAGAACGTGCGTAGAAAACAGTTTATTTTCCAGATAAATGCATATTCTAGAGATAGTGACATATATGAAGAATTTATGCATATTTTTTTTTATAAAATTTCGTTAAACCAATTATTTTATTTTTACGAGTTCATGACGTACTGTTCGGAAATAAATCCCGTGTGTCCCGTGTCATTTATTCTTGGATAGGTATTGTAAAAATTTTATCTCGTGGTCGCCGGCAACAATGTCGATCGGTTGTTCATAATTAAATTTCATTTTTTTAAATTCTATTTCGATAATACACCGTGCAGTGTTGTCGGAAATAATCGCTGGTCAGTGTCAGTACTGATTACTCAGTAGTGTGGCTCAAATTTTATGTTTTTTATGATCGATTTTGATAAATTCGTTTTCGGTACGTTCATACATTTTAAAATACCGAAAAGTCGTAGTAGTATTCCAACTTTATTAAATTACTGGATTGTATTTGATAGTGAAACAGACCACACCATTCTTACCACGAATAGTTCTGCAGTGTTTTATCAATTGTGCGACAACAAACTGTTTGCACAAAAAAAATTTCAATTACAACAACGCTGATGCATTGGCATTAACGATATTTTGGGTAAGAGCATATCAAGTGCATAGTATTAAAAAAAAAAAAAAAAATAAGATCGTATCAAGTGTATATTTAATATATAAATGCATTATATTTGAAGCTTTTTAAGTCCGTACAAATCCAGAACTTAATCATTATCAATATGTATTCGGCGATTTTGCGGCATTTTTTTTCACATGTCATAGTGACATTTCGCGACTAAATACGGCATTTCGTATAACCGATTATCGCTACAATTGTATTTTTGTTTGCAATAAAATATTTCAGACGCACGGCATACTGACCTGAAATATCTGATTTTTACGATATTTTTTTTGTTATGTATTTTACAAATGTTTTCATTTTTTTTTTGGACTTACGGTATTTTCGTTTATCGGTGCGAAGTGCTGCCCTAGTGCCGGAATACTATATGTAAGGAAAAATATATAATACAAACGCTAAAAAATTCCCAGTTCTAATAAATTCTCCAAATTTTCTCTCTTACACCATTAATTCAATTTTTGATGCGTTAAATGATATGCGATTTCGAGTAATAATTTATGATTTGTTTTAAATTGTCCGGGAAAACCAGTAAAATTAAATTAACTTAAAATGCCTATTCATAGTTAAAAAAGTGGCAAGAATATTTCGAAAAAATGTCCACGCCTAGGGAGATGTAATATTAATAATCCATACAAATTTCAGATCTCTACGACGATTATTTTTAACAGAGTTACAATAAAATGGAAAAAAAATAAAAACGAAATCCGACTAGATCGAAAATGCTTTCGGAAAAATCGCTACGCTTGAGAATAGGAGCAGTGCGTCCGGTTGACATGTCGTCCGCGGACGGAAAAATCAAAAAACGCATCGCAGTAAAACCAATACCGTCCGTCGTTGTGCGCCAGAATCGAAATAGAATTTAAAAAATAAAAAATAAAATAAAATAAAACACACGCTACAAGTCCTCAGCCGTGACAATTATCTCGACGGAACTTCTACGATTCGGACGGACACCGGGCACGGGACGTCATCAAGCACGACAGGGTGTTCATGTACGCTTGTAAAGATATAATTATTATAGGTGATAATCTATATTATATATTCATAGGTGCGTTTAATGTTCCGTAAAAAGTTCAATAGTAAGGTTTGGATTAAAGGTTTGGTTAAAGCGATTTTAATAGTATTGGCAATGAAGAGACGACGGACCTACGCACGGTGGCGGACGATGCGGATTCTGTTGGCGTAACATAGCCGTCGAAAAGACCCTGATAGGTGGGTAGACATGATAGATGGGTCAGCAGTTCGGCAACAAGGTGGGTTAGTACGCGTTTAAAAAGTACCCTTTTCCCGCAATATTAATTTAAAATAAAATTACAAAAGGTCGTCGACTAGATCGAAAATATTTTTTCCGAACAGCCGCTAAAACGAACGTCCGCGGACGGACAAATAAAAAAAAAACGGATCGTAGTAAAACCAATACCGTTTGTCGTTGTACGCCAGAATCGAAATAGAATCTAGAAAAAAAAAACACACACTACAAATTCTCAGCCGTGACAATTATCTCAGGGTGTTCCTGTACGCTTGTACAGATATAATTTTTATAGGTGATAATGAATATTATATATTCATAGGTGCGTTTAATGATCCGTGAAAAGTTCAATAGTAAGGCGATTTTAATAGTATTGGCAATGAAAACACGACGGGCCGACTCACGGTGGCGGACGATGCGGATTCTGTTGGCGTTATACAAAAGTCGAAAAGACCCCGATAGGTGGGTAGACATGATAGATGAGTCGGCAGTTCGGCAGCAAGGTGGGTAAGTACGCATTTAAAAAATAACCTTTTCCCGCAATATTAATTTAAAATAAAACTACAAAAGGTCGTTGACTAAATCGAAAATATTTTTTTCGAAGAGCCGCTAAAACGGACAAATAAAAAAAAAAAAAAAAAACGGATCGTAGTAAAACCAATACCGTTCTTCGTTGTACGCCAGAATCGAAAACGAATCTCAAAAAAAAAATCGAATAACTCAAAAACTACTTTTTGGCACTTGGCCCATTGATGATTCCCGGTTTTCAATTTTCGACGTGTGTGTTCGAGAAGCCTCCCCGCTAGATCCGAAATGCTTTCAGAAAACGCGCAAAATCGTAGGAAGAATGTCGGTAGAAAAATTGTTCGCAGACGGAAACCCGTATCTGAGAGTAAAAATGGAACTAAAAATCTATTAATATTCTCGTCACGGATCCCGTCGTCGTCGCTATAGTATAATTATTATAATTAAAACAATAATATTCGGAATCGTACGCGGTACTCGGCAGAAACATTTATTATCGGGGCTTCTACTCAAAAAAAAAAAAAAGAAGAAAAAAAAAACCGAATACTCGAACGTCCGCATCGTCATCATCATCGTCATCGTCATCATCGTCATTTTTGCCATGTGGCTCGTTAGACAGACCCTGTTAAAGCGACACCCGTCTCATCTATGGATAGTTCTCGATTTATTCGATTTTCGGTTGTTTTTTCAACGTTTAATACGAACATTTTATACGAGAAAGTGAAAACTATGTAAAATAATTCGAATAAACAAACCCGGTTTGGCCACCGGGACCTGACTCCATTACGGCGGTGCCTAATCGATACGATAACCAGTTATCGTTATAAACCGTTTCAATTACGATTTTATTAATCAAACGCTATCGTTGAAATATGAATATGGTTGACGGCACATAATTTTCCGTTCCCGTACCGCACAATTCGTACGGACCGGGCAAGACGTGGCAAGTAGTGTACATTTGAAACTACTCGGGTTTTATCAATTTTAATAATTCCCTCGCCGGTTGGCTGTGCGCGCATTATTGATAATACGCTTTAGTCTTGTGCCGTCCGCTGACGCACCACCCCCCCCAAAACGACGCCGCCGTACGGAATAATATTATAATAACAGTACACTACAACAGACATTAATATTATTATTTTAAAACACGCACGCGCCCGACGACGTGCCGTTAAATAATTTCACGATCGTTACTGTCGCCATTGGTATTATGGCCGCGCGATATTAACACCCTGGCGGACGGGCGCGAGCAGAGCGGTAAAACGCCCGTAGAACGAGCGTCGCGAACGCCGCGGCGCAATCTCCCGAAATGCGCAAACATCACGGGCACGTTGACACCGGTGTTTGTTTAAAATTTACAATTTTACGCGCTTCCCGTACGGCGTCTAATTCGCCGTTTCCGCGATGCGCCCGAGTACGTAATTAATACGCGGCCAACCGACGGAATCGACCGGATTTCCGGGCGAGCACGGGGGAAACAATAAAAACGCGGTCCCGCCGAAAGATTTGAACGTTACCGTGGGCGCGCACGTACGTACACGTTCAGGTGCTCCGCGTCGAATTCCCGGCGGCCGTACTGAACGACATTGCCGTTCAACATTTTCGCTACGAAAAACAGAAGAAGAAACAAAAAAAGGGACTGGTGTTTTTGGCGGCGATCGTTTTTCGGTATTTTATGTATGAAGTTGTGTTCTATTTTAAATATATATTGAACAATATCAAATTGTTGGTTTACCCCGCAACTGAAATTATCCAATCATAATATAACGCGAGGTCTGTTCGAAAAGTACCAGGACAAATGTTATTACGGCTAATCTACGCACGATATCGTTTCAAATCGCAAACAGATGTATTCCCCGTGAATTACTGAATATTACGAACGAAACCCGAGGTCGCTATCGAATCTCGGTTTAATCTTACACGTGGTCAAAAATCCGGTCAGCTTTTTTCGTTTGCCTTTTTCGACATGACCGAAATTAACGAGCCACGCGTGTGCATCGAGTTTTGCTCGAAACTTGGTAAAAATTATGCAACAGAAACGTACGGAAATGATTAAAACCGCTCATTGGAATAATTTATTAAGTGGTTCTACGTGACTTTCGAGTGTTTTAAACGTTTCGAGGACAGTCGGCGGACAACTGAAGACGATCCACGTTCTGGAAGACCGTCGACGTCATCCAGAAACGACGGTGAAGCGACATTTTGTGAAAAAAAATGCGAAATGGCGGCCGATTTACCGTTCGTGAGTTAACAAAGCGAATCTTTATCGAGTCTTGTCATGCAATTTTACAGGAAAATGGGAAAATGTACAGATGATAAGGGTCGCGCTGCCAAATTCGTCCCGCGATTGTTCACCACGACAATGCACCGGCACATTTAGCGCTGTCGATTCGTGAATTTTTGACTGATAAAAAAATTGCTTTGGTCCGTCGGGACTCTCTCTATTCTCTAGATCAGGCCCCATGTGATTTTTTTTCCTTTTCCCAAGACTAAAATCTGCGCTTAAAAGACTACGATTTAGAGATGAAGATGAAATTAAACCGATCGCGGCAACAGAACTTAAATCATTAAATTTGGAACAGTTCCAAAGGACTTTTGAAAAATGAAATGATCGCCGGGATCACTGCATATCGTCCGGAGGAGAGTATTTTAAAGGAGATATTTTTAAATAATATGTAACTTCAGATTTGTAATTATTACAAATAAAATCTTGGTACTTTTTTAACAGACCTCGTATATCGTACGATATAATAAATATACCAGACATTAAAAATACCCTCCGTCTATTTTGGTTAGAATTGCATTACTTCTAATCAAATTTACCAAACATTATAAAAAATATCAACAGACCCCTGCCATGGGCGTCTAAATGACGCCCCTCTCCTTGTGTACATATTGTAATATTTAAATTTATAATTTGTTTAGACATCGGAATATTCACTAAAAATATACTAAATATGATATGCAATGAAGGCATATATGCGTTAAAAAATTTTTACCGAAAAATATATATTTAAATAAATTTACGCAATTCGGCGTATTTATTTTCGAGCAGGCTGTCTTGTCAAATTGTCAAGAGATATGAAACTTGAAACCAATCGAAAACTATTGATAACAATACAAGTAAAAGCCACAACTGTGCAATTAATATTTGTTTTTTTTTTTTTTTTGATTACACTAAAAATGTTACTATGTTAGACCAAACAAATTTGTTTTCCCTAAAACTAAGAAATATAATTTTCTCCTATCGAACAATTGCCCGAGGTTATTTTCTATTAATTGTCCATCAACATGTTATTTATCATTTTTACGGCAAATCGTTGTACTATTTAGATTTGGATAGAGGAAATAGTGCGTTTATTTATTAAGAATATGCCCTAACCCTTCAAACATGCATCGATCTGAATAATACTATTTTGCATATGACATTAGTTTGATTTGAGATACCCGCATTTCAAACCCTAGTGGTATACACTCAGTATGAATGTGCAAATGCGCATTGTAATTCCGGTCTCTAATATTATTTTTTTGAAAAATAAATTGCAGGAGACATAATATACTTAATACCTATTATATGAAAATTAAATTTAAAAGTTATACTAATTTAATCATTTGTATTACATTCAGAGGTGTGTAGGTAGCACATTGGAGCACGCACTAGAATAAATTATCTTGTACGTACATTTAAATACTCGAATTTGAACTGTGTGTAGGTAGTATTTACGTTTATAGTTTTATGTAAATTTTATTTTTTTCGATATCTCTTAGATGCAAGACAATTTAACACAACTTTGATCGTAAATAGCTATTTTGGCCGTATACATATATGGATAAGCTGTAAAATATATTTTATTTTATTTTTTTTTTTTTGATAAGCGTTTAAAATTTAGATTTCAACGGATATATTAAAAAAAAAAAAATCATAGAATTTCGCGTACTATTTTCAAATTTATATGAATATATATTTTTTTTTAGCGGAAATACACAAAAATATCACACAAGATTTATCAAAAATTGTCCATAATGGTGAAAATCGAAAAAAAAAAACTAGAGCTTATTAGATGTTGTTTATTTTGGTTTTTAGAATTTTTTAAAGTGCAAATTTTAATGAAAATCGTTGAAATTACGTGTACTAGCGTGGTTATTTCCGATTTTTATTATTTTGCTTTTTTATACATTTTCGTACTTTTAAATACTGCTGAAATTTCTTGTATTGCGGAGAGACAAAAAATTATCCCGTTAAAAAATTGTAAAAACAAAAGGTATATTCGCGCGATAATTTATGCACTACGTTTAACTGGCATACACAAACGCCCTCTATTGCATTTTTATAACAAGCCTTTAAATAATAATGCTGCCGTACTGCGAGAGATTTAAAGGTCGTTTTATATATATATATATATATATGTTTGTATACTTTTATAATATTTATGTCGGGAATTTTTAACCCACACCGTCATTTTTTATCGCCGGTCTGGCCTTCAAGTTTTATAGTATATCGTTTCCAGTGCCGTATTATTATCTGACCGCAAAAGTCCAACTTTAGTCCGTCTTGAGAGTAAAAATGTCCATTATACGGTCGTCGGCGTTAGCACGCACCGAGTTTCAACATTCCCGGGACTCGGATCGCCGCCGTCGGGCCGTTTGAAAATATTTTATTACTTAACGTTGTGAAATACACTTTCCCACCACCACCCCCCCCCCCTCCCCTCTAGCCCACCGATGACGGTTTTAATTTAATTTTTACGATTTTTCACAGCGCCATTTTATCGTTCATATAACATTTCTGAAATCGCGATTAAAATCTAACTACGAGTGTAGTTTTTCTACCGCAATTTATTTTATATTTTTTTAACATCTCTTTTGGCCTACACAACCGTTCGTGCGGAGCGTGGTTTCGAAACCTATCAGAAAAGTACCGACTAGAACCAATTGAAACGTGGATTTGATGACAAATGTAAGCACGGCCTAGGAGAATAATGAAATGTAATTTAGCGCATATTGATGAGGAAAACGAAGACTATGTGGCTAGCTGATATAGCTGATATAGATCACTTTATTAATCATGACGCCTGCAAAGGAAAGATTTTGGGGAGAAAGACTGGAGGACGTCCAAGTACTTGGTACGGTCTGAAGCAGCTCGCTGAAGTTACGACATAATACTCACAGCTGAGGCACACGGTAAACGACGGTTAGACCATCGGTACTCCGTGTATCATCAGACGTCATCGTTCGAGTTGTAATATTATTTAAATTTAATTTTTTTCGGATCTGTTCGCGGAGCAAAATTAGAGAACCGTTGCTCGGGCCGATAATGTGTCGTACGAAAATCAAACTTGTTTTAGTATAATAATAACAATACGAATATCCATGTTTGTACGTTGGGTTTTCGAAATCGCATAAGCACACTAGTTTTTATTAACTGTTAAATAGCAGATTATCGATTTATCGTTTATTTTGCTATGGGTCATAAAAATTGTTCCTGGTCGAGTTGACATTTCTACTTAAAAAATTAAACATTGTTTTGCTATAGGCGACAACAGTAGTGAATATTTCGATATTTTCAATAGATTGTCGCTCAAAGGGATGCAATTTTATTAGTTTACAAATTTGATTATTATCTCACTAACCTAATGCAACAAAATTTGTTCGTGCATCCCCATGTCGACATTCTGTGCTTTATAAAGTTATTCAATAATCAAAGACGACTATTTATATTATACGTTTACAATTATTTTACTATTTTCCATTCATTGGCCTTCCTTTTTTTTTTTTTTTTTAGTTATGTACACTAAAAATTGTATAATTTCTAAAAATGTCTCATATCAAAGAAAACGCAGCATTAAAAAAAAAAAAAAAAAAGAATCGACAAGTTGACTGAGTACGAATTGGAATAGTTGTTCAACTTCAGGACAAATTTATCTAGTAATTCGTGGTCCAATTAATTATAACAAGTAACTATTGTAAAATTTAATAGTAGGTTAATCGTTTGTTTAACAATTATTAGATTATAATATTTCAGTTGAAAGCATTTAATATAGCTCGAATTCTAATTCGAAGTTGTTTAATGAGAGTCTTACGGACACCGAAAACGAAGTAGATTTAGATACACCAAATATTTGTTTAATAGTCCACTAGGCTTATGTCCCAAGTACATCGACACCAATAGCTTTTTTTTTTTTTTATCATTGTGAGTTTGATTTTTTAGATTGTTACAATTGCAATAGATGTAATAGCTAAATTGAGAAACAATTATATTTACTGTTATAATACTACATGAGACATGGCGGCCGCTGTAGTAGGCGACAAATGTTCGTCTGTTAATTAACGTATTTTATCATAGACTTAAACTCCAAACCACTTGCATTGTATCACATATTTTAAAATAAAAAAAAAAAATGTAATTTACACGAATTGAAATATAATTGAAAATAGCATGCGAAATGCCGTGATTTGTAAGTTTAATTATTTTGGTGAGGAACACCGTCAGTGGCGTAACAAAGATTTGTCCAAGCCGAGTGTCCGTCTTAACCAATCCCATTTCCATGTTAGTTATTTCCGAATACACCACTGGTGTATAGATACAAATCTCATATAGTTTTTATAATTATCAAATGTTGAGGCATGAATGTCTTTGTATTTAACCAAATATAAAATATATATACATATACATATTAAATTTCTATAAATATGGTTCAATGAAGTGCCCGGACACCTAATGTCCCCATTTTAATGCGCCACTTAAAACCGCCATAAATCATCTAAACTAACTCACTAAAGGCACCTCAGAAGTGGCACGAATAAAGAACACCCTGTATTTGTAGACCACTGTTTTCTCTAATGACGGGAAACTATGGGTATAGTAGCGCCTCGTGTCGAAAACGAAAACATGTTCAAACATTTATCACGGTTGTTTACTGTTATTCTCAAACCTTGAGCGATTTGTTTTTTTGAATTATTTCCGCAATGGATGGACAAAAGAAAAGAAAAAAAAAACCACAGGAGATATATTATATATTATTTATTCACCGCGGGAGTGGTAAAACGTCATCAAGTTCACCGGTTCGTTAAGATTATACAGATAATCGGATTTCGCAGGTTAGATGGAATCGCCAAAAACAGCACTCGCCGACGGTGTACGTAACGATGAACAGCCCATAAAATCGTTAAGCTAAACATGGCTACAGGGCGATTATATTATCGCGAGCCGGCGATTCTTTACGAGAATATTGAAATACAATTAAATTCGTTTTTTTTTTTTTTATCAGCCATTATATTGGATTATACTGATCTTATTTTCGAAATATTATTCGAATTGTGTTCACCCGAAATTTATCAACTTTTGATTTTCAAATGGTGTTTAAATCGGGCCAACGGTTTAATAAAAATAACATTCAACCTGGATGGCACAATGAATTTTTCCAGATGGCCGTAATTAGTGAAACCTGCGGATGTATCCTATAAGTCTGTAATGCATTAATAAGTTTTTTTTTTTTTTGATATGGACAACACGAATATTGGATTAACGATCTTTAACAGTTTAAAACGTAGACCTAAGCAACGGGAAAGTGAGGAGAGTATCATTAAAAAACGGATAAGAAATATATTATCGTTCTCTTCAGTTAAAACTGTTATAACTCGTTAACTCATCCGATTGTTGATGCGTATTGTTGAATATGTTAAAGACAAATATTATTTGTTTGAAATTGGAGCTTGTCATGTGGAAATCGATAGTTAATACACGTAAGAAGCAGCAGTACAAATTTGGTAAAAATAGTATCGAAATACACCTTAATTATCGTTTAAAAAAAAAAAAATTACAGGTTAGGTAAAATTTCTTTAAAATCCTACGAGGATATCGTTGGATTTTGAATTAAATAAAAAAAAAAATATCACCCTGTATATACACGGACTGCGCCGAATAATACGGCAAGTCACGCCATTAAATCACACTATTCCTTTTGGAAACACGAGCGATTATCAATCAAGGGGTTCTAACAGTAATTTATTATTATACTCGTGGCAATCGTTAAGCCTCTTGTTGTATCCGGCGACAATAATTATATTGTTTACCGCGTGATTATCGTGCGGGAACGAAACGGAACACCGACAATTACTCGTATAGTAATTGTGATTATAATTCGTTATTAAAAATCGTCGACACTCGAAATTAAACCGTAAACCGAATGCCATATTTTATTCGCACCGGCAGCGTGAATTGCCGTAAAAAAAAAAAAAAAAAAGAAATTAAAAAACCCCTCCCCGTAACAGTTATATTGTTTGTAAATCAAATTGCTCACACGTACGCTGATAATAAGCTAATATAAAAATGGGCCAATGGAAAAAATTGCATTTTACACATTTTTTTACCGTTTCGACGACATCAAACGAAAACATTATCGTCCTGCGGTGTCTCTGTATCCTAAATATAATACGTATAATCGCGTTTGAAATTATCTCCAGACGAACACAAATATCCGAGCATTTACACCCGAGAGCTAGTTTACCGAAACTAATTTTCAGGCCGATAACGAACTCGGGGGTAATTTGTAATCAAGCCGACCCTAATCGAAATTGTGTTATTAACAATATTATACAGGATGATGATAATGATTCCGGTAAAATAATTATTATTTAAAATAAACAGCTACCTACCTAAATGTATCGAAACGGGCGATTCGTTATTTCGGATCAGTTTTCAATATATTCGACGGACCGATGCGGAAAACCGATATGCTTATTTCACGTACAAACGCAATTATAATCTTTTAAGTTGTTTAATTCGCATGTTTATCGTTTTTGTCGAATCGTCAGTGTTGTATGCTCGTAGTATTTATATAACAATACGCTCAGCAATACATTTTATTGTTCGTGTTCGGTATACCTATTATAAAAATATTGTTAACTCAATTTTTGCGTTCGATTTAGAAAAAAAATAAAAAAATTACTTAATTTTTTTCGGATATAAAACGATAAGGGACTCCGTTTTTACCTTTATCGGCAATACAACGCGATAATTGTTATATTTTAACGTGACGACAATTTATTCATTTTTTTTTTTTTTTTTTTTACATATTATATTAATAATTTCTACAAATTAACCAACTGACTAACTATTATGAATATTAAGATTATAGAATTATTTCACTGGTTGTTGTACAATGTTTATTTTTAAATTTCAATTAGTTTATTTCTATAATAGTTCAAAGCTTTTATTTGATAAACGATATGATTCGGAGAGTAACGAAGAGGCTTTATATTAGTTTTACAAAATTTTATTTATTTTTCTCGGAATACCCGTTTTTTGTATCATTAAAAATGCTCGGGTTATTTCATGTCATACCATAAAAAAAAAAAATGCCGATTTTCCGAAACTCCGTATACGCGTAAAGTATTGGTAACTACAAAATGTGATTTTTTTGTGTGTGTGTGTGTTTGATATCTGGATTACCTTGGCAACATTGGGAAAAATACGTCTGACGCAATTTCGCTCAGAATCGTTTTTCGATTGCAACGATTTATCGTAGAATACAGTAAATAGATAAAATAGCTACACCTTCCGAAACAAGCACATACGACAATAGCGGCCCGTAGTTATGTGTGTCCTACTTTTTCGCTATTATCGTTCCATCGGTGCAATAGCAAAAAGCAGATATTTTACCACGACCCGGCGATAATCTACGAAGAATTGTTTAGCAAAATCGACCGGACACTGTACGCGCACTTGTACAGAATCGTTAGGCGATCTCATATTTACAATATTTTACGAAATAACACTCCCTACAGTATACGCCGCACGCGAACAATGTTCATTGAACATATTGTCTAGGTATTGATTTTGGAAAAATGCAATCGAAACAACGATTTGAAAAAAAAAAAATAGAAAACTACTCTTCTAAACGTTTCAATTATTACGCGGAACGTTTATATCGAATATATCGTGAATATATATGAATTACGATTTTAATTCGTTGATATTTTTTTTTTTTTTTTGTTTTCTATTCCATTAGTACGTATAATCCGAGCGACTCGTAGCGTTCGATAGTATATTTTCTATTTGCGACCACCGTAACTTTACGATTTGTATAAATCCAGCCTATCAGTCGAAAAGTATTTCACATCCGAATTCGTTGACTACGGCTCTCAAATGTCACGTGTTAGGAAATTTAGTTTTATGCATTTTAAAAATTCTACGTGTATTATATTTTAACTGAAACGAAATAATCGACTAGGATAAAATACAGACAACAGTTGTAACCGGCCCCGGTCGTTCGTTAATCATAGTTTTAATCAAATTCCATTACCACGAAACGAAATGAAATGATCGATTATCTATTATTTGAAACTCCATAATGTCCGCAATATAATATTTGACAATAATTATAAAACAGCGTAGGTACAACAATGTACATATAGGAAATGAAAAAATATCCAATACGATAAATATTTCGGGTTTCTCTCATAGAATTGTCTAAAATTTATAATGAAAATTGCCTCCGAAAGTATAAAAATGCAGTCAATGACGGAACAAATGACCGATTGCCCCGAAATTCACTTTAAGTGCAACATAAAAACGGTATCATCGGCTTCTACGTTCCGTGAAACAAATGTCTATACATTCGAGGTCTGTTCAAAAAGTACCGGGATTTCATATTTAATAATTACAAATATGAAGTTACATATTGTTTAAATATATCTCCTTTAAAATATTCTCCTCCGGACGATATGCAGTGATCCCGGCGATCTTGCCATTTTTCAATAGTCTTTTGGAACTTTACCTAAAATTAAATCTATGAGTTCAGTTACCGCGTTCGCTTTAAAGTCCTCTGCATCTTGAAATCGTTGTTCTTTAAACGCAGATTTTAGTCATGGGAATAGAAAAAAAAAATGATCAGGAGAATTAGGTGAGTCCGCGGGACCACAGCAATTTTTTCATCAGTCAAAAATTCACGAATCGACATCGCTAAATGTGCCGGTGCATTGTCGTGGTGAACAATCGCGAAACGAATTTGGCAGCGCGACCCTTCCATGTGTACATTTTCCTATAAAATTGCACGACAAGCCTCAATTGAGATTCGCATTGTTAACTCGCGAACGGTAAATCGGGGGCTATATTGCATTTTTTTTTTGTGGTAAATTGTCGCCACACCGTCGTTTCTGGATGACGTCGACGGTCTTCCAGAACGTGGATCGTCTTCAGTTGTCCGCCGACTGTCCTCGAAACGTATAAAACACGGAACCACTTAATAAATCATCCCAATGAGCGGTTTCAATCATTTCCGTACGTTTCTGTTGCATAATTTTTACCAAGTTTCGAGCGAAACTCGATGCACACGCGTGGCTCGTTAATTTCGGACATGTCGAAAACGGCGAACGAAAAAAGCTGACCGGATTTTTGACCACGTGTAAGATTAAACCGAGATTCGATAGCGACCTCGGGTTTTGTTTGGAATATTCAGTAATTCACGGGGAATACATGTGTTTACAGTTTGAAACGTGTGCAGATTAGCCGTACTGGTGTACTTATTGAACAGACCTCGTTAGCTCAAATGCGTCGAATTCCGGGCCCTATTTGCGATACATAAAAGTCATCGTACTTAACTCATCAAAACAGTTTCGAATTTGGACAATACGTTCACTGAGTTATAAATGAATCGCGTGTAGGATATACGTAATTTTTTTTTTTTTTTTTTGGCAATCGAACCGCATGGGTTACGGCAGACCGATTCCGTCGACCGCGCGTGGCCACAAGAACATGTGCCCGTAAATCGATTCCCGACGTATATTATATTATTCTGGTTTCGAAACTTTACCGAATAGTTACTCTTAATTCGGCCGCGGTATACGTACGTTCAGTTTGACCGGTAAACTCGTATTATTATTAGATTATAGACGTCTGACGATCGAATTATGCTCGAATCGGAGATAGGGCGCTCGGAAACGGTCGAGTCCCTCTACTGGTTTTTCTTTTTAACTAAGTTTTTTTTTTTTTTTTTTTTTTTTCTTAGTGTCCTGTTGCGAACAATGACATTTTCGTAAAACGCGCGTTTCATCAACTCGGTAATATTGTAAATATAAATTTTTTTTATAATATAATATTTAATAGTTCCGTCGTAGATTACTATCGAAATCGGACTTTAACCGTGCGCGATAGTAAAGTATCCAGTGTTTAACCAGAATTTAAACGTCATCGATATTATTTTTTTGCGCATTAAAAGAAGAAACAATTGTTTAACCAAATAAAATCGATAAATATGTATGCAAAAACTTAATCCGTAGTAGGTTTTGTAAATAATTTTTTATTGAATTATATCTAACAAGCGGTTTGAGGGTTTAAGTCGGCAAAGCCCCCCGCGGGTTAGGTTCAGCGTTGAGACTTGTGTAGATAATATTTGTTTTATCTATCATATTTGCTAGATACAAATTTTGATATCTTTATGATTTTTATCAAAGTTAAAAAAAAAAAAAAAAACATCTAAATAGCAATAATTTAAATTAAAAACAAATTTAAAAGTAAACGTTCCATATTATAAATACAATGGTATGCATACACTTCACCAACAACTTATGGCGCTCATGTATGTGCTGTGCCCAGTCCAATCATACAGTGTCTCGCTGCAGTATTTCTGTCCGACAAAGTAATTGACATAAAATCAAAAAAAAAAATCTATTAATCCGCAAACACCGTCGAACTAGCACTGGAGTTAAATTCATTAAAACGCAAGATGTATGGAGTATATTGATGTATGGGTCGGGGAATTGGAATTTGGGAAGGATGTGAGAGTTAAACTTGTATGAGGCAGTGAATATTTGTATATGGCCATGATTTTCGTGAACTGAGAATAGTCATAGGGAAAAGTATTGCGAGAAAATCGGGGAGAAATGAAGTTCGACAACGCATGTGTGTTGGAAGTATAAAAACCGTGTTCTTTTAGGGAATATTTTTTAAGACATTATATACGTTTATAAAAAAAAAACATATTTGAAGGTCGGAATCGGGGATGTGGAACAACCGAGGACTACCGAGGATCTCCTTCAGATTTCTAGGCGCAAAGACCCGAATGAGCTGCAACACTCACGCAGAGATAAAGTGATGACATTTGGCTATGCCGACGAGGCGGTTCCTTTAGTGTATACGAGTGGACAGATAATATTATTAGGAGGTATTCTTATCCAATTCGCGGTGTCCATTTTAAAAGTCTCTTGTTCGCAATCTCTCCAGCGTACGATTCTGCCGCGGCTACACTTTTACGATTTCCACACTGCTCGCTAATCGTTTTCTCTTCGGTATACCGCAGTTATATTATTATTATTATTATTATTATTATTATTATTATAATGGTTGTTGGCCAAAAACTGTTTTCTCCTTTATACCGGTGACCGCCGCCGCCGCCGCCGCCGCCGCCGTGCCCCCGTTCCCTTTCGGCAACTGTACCTGAGGGAAATCAAAACTCGGCCCCGCCCGCCATTAGCCGACCACCGGTAAAACCTTACACGCAAGACTTAGCGAAATGGACCGCCGCGTGTACGCTCACCGACCGACGAGCGTTACGCCACGACTCAGTGGCGGTTCGCCTCCTCTAAACGCAGCTACGGTTTTTCTTAAATGGCCAACCTGGCCCGACGGCCGTCCGTCTATATAATTTACACTCTAAACAGTACGAAGTCCGAAACGGACTAATAGGTGACCTGGTACCGGTGTTGAGACGCACACAAGTAAAACGTATTGAAATAATAATGTACAAAGACAAAGAAAAATCAACCGGGTTAACAGAATGATAAGATTTTTTTCTTCTTCAAATTGTTGGTTGTTGAGAGCAATACACCACCGAACAAAACACGTAAACGGTTAACATAACTTTGTAAATTCGCCAACTAATTACTTCAAATGTGTAGCTTAAAATAATGATAAAAAAAAAAAAAAAATACAGTTTTATTTATTTATTATTTTCTACTATGGGTAAACAATTTTGTATTTTATAGGTATAATGTAACTATTTAAAACATAAATTATTTTAGGGTTTATCTACCCTTAGATAAACTCCAGAGAAATATTAATATTGCCTTCTAGATATGAGGATAAGGATAAAAAAAAAAAAAAAATATATTATCTTAATTGATTACGATGATATTTTTTTTTTTTTTTGTAATAGACCTTTTACAACCAGATTTGAAATCTGCTCTCAGTATTATTACACCAACCATTAAAATATGTCCTTGGAAAAAGTGAATTAAGGCTTATTTTTTTTACCAATAATTATTTCTACATTATTTTTATACAAATTAAAATATCGGAGATCGATGGGGGTTGTAAAATGTTGTAGTTTAATCATTTTAGCTATTTTTTAACGGCATTGAAATTAATTTTGAACATGAACTGTCCCGATTCTCGCGTATTCACTTTCGTCCGCTAAAACGTTACCCTTTCCTCTAAATGTATATCGAACAGTAGATTGAGAGTGGACGTCTCATAATAATGGTGGCTATTCTAATTTCGAAAAACTGGAGAAAATATGAAAACTCGGCACCAGGAAGCCCTTTTGACAACATAATGATGGCATTATTGTCTGCGAAAATGTATTATAATTGTGCGAAACAAAAACGATATTAAAAACTGTTTTTGATTACACGGTTGTCTAAGTCGCCATAATGCGGATATCAAAACGATGCGTTCTTGTATACCACGTTACCCGTTTAATATTAAACTTAGTTAAACCACCCAGTCAATTCGTTCCTATGTCGTTTCGCCCTCGTACCCCCGGGGAATGGTCTGAGGACCGCTTCGTTTTCGACGTTCTGATCAGTAAACTGGAAACGGCCGACACGCTCAAAGGGATTTGTGATTTTTATTTATTTATTCCTCTTTCCGGCTCTCGGAAATTTCGCACGTTTCGAGGGGTCGAAAAGGGTCCGGTTATTCGTGCGATAGTTTTCCAACCTCTGCGAAATTGACATTAATTACCGAGTTACTTTTGCGAGCGGATTCCGCGAGGCACGCGTTCGTGCCGCTGTTCTATGGTTGTCAACACGTAGGTATGAACTCGGAATGAACGAAAATACAATGCGCACGAGTTAAACTCAAATCGTCTCGAAATTTCATTAGGAATTCAGTTTTTATATATCGCGGAGTACACGTTTTATCGATGCACACGAATTTACCGATAAGAACAAATACTAATATGTAGCATTCATACGTTGATTAACGTATGTTTACGATTATCGAACCAGTCATTTCAAAAACATCAAAAGTTCTAATTTTACAGGGACCACAAGAAATTCAATTTATCCACGTGAATTTTACTGATTTTTAATTTTTACTTATTTACGGCGTTCAGACTTTCATAATCTATCTGGATAATATTTCAATTATCTAATTATCCTTAATCGTATTTAGATGAACATTTCTTGGAATATTTACTGTAGTTTTTTATAGATAAAATATTTAAAAAAAAAATGAAAAATCTCTAAACAGTTGTTTTAAATTTAGTTAAAAACTCGAAGTAACTATACCTAGTTATTATACACCCCTGCATTTACAGTATTATTTTCACCGTTTAAATTGTTATCTCTCTCCTATTTCGGGATCAAAAAATGAAAAAATAATTATCTTTTTTTTATATTTGTGGATATATTGCACATATCCATTTATCTTATCTAAAAAAAACTATGTATTTCTTATATTTATCTGTAACTAGATAATTTTGACTTATTTGTGTCTCAACACTACGTTTTCAAACATTTATTTATAAGATCCGTGTTATCTATTGAATATGTCTAGTTATAATTAATCTATGTGACAAGAAGTAACTTTTGCGAATCCAGTGACCCGTGAAATTGTTGAAATTGCCGATTCAATTAATTCGTATTACACCGAATCCTATTTGTTCGTCCCAAATGTGTAAATACATGTACACAACAACCAAACGTGCATTAGTGTTGGAAAACCGTCGAAATTTAGAACAAAAAACATACCAACTTATTACACTAAATCCTCGAGGGCTCACGATGAGTTACTTTTGTAACTCGCGGGTTCGCCGTAAAACAAATGTACGGACGACAAAAAAAAACACGCGACTTCCCATTCAATTACATCGCTAAATAATAATTCTAGTGTCGGAAATATTTAGTTTTTGAACGGAAAACGTTAAATACAAAGTGCGGCAGAACCGACTGACGAGTATAATGAGGTCATTAGCCTGTGGTAAGATAATAGCCGAACTTAATAAGTGGTACATTTTGAATTGTACGGTAATGCCGTTTTTATTCGTAATCATGGTCTGGACAGGTGTACATCGTGGTTTCGTCGTGCTGAATCTGTTCCTTCTGCTAACACTATCAAATTTTGGATACGGCGCGTTTGGAAGAAACTGGAAGTACCCTAAGTAGACTTGGACACGGAGCACCCAGAACGGTAAGAACCCCCGAAAATGTGCAGTTAAGTTAGAGAGTCAATTGAGCAGTCACCAAGACGCTTAGCCCGGAAACACGCTGTAGCTTTGGGAATCTCAGACCGTTCTTTGATGAGAAATCTTCTTCTTGCTGGCCAGCGCAATCCATCGAAAAAATTAAACAGAAAATCACCGTAGAAGTCGACCATACCAGTCGAAATGTGCCGAAAATCATATGAGAGCTTCAGAGATCGTCTACAACAGTGTATCAATGCTGATGGCCGCCATTTTGGAGATATAGTTTTCAAAAAATATTTTTTAAAAATGAGATTGAATACTGATTTAAATTGAAAAAAAACCTTTTCTCTAAGTATAACTGTACGTTATTTATAGCCCATCGAAACTCGTCAGTCGGCTCTGCCGCACCCTGTAGTTGGTCGCGGTGATGTTCGTGTGACGTGCGATGCGGGGTGCGGCGGAATGATGCGCATTTTTTTTTTAAAGCCTAAATAATAAAAATATATTTTCTCAAACGATCCGCTACAATATGTTAACGTTATTGCGCGTAATTACAATTAATATAAACGCGTACGCCACCGCCACCACCGTCATATTATTACGTCGTCGTGAAGTTTAGATCGTCTGATATAATATTAGCGGCGGTGCCATTAGAGATACCATTATAATTAAAAAGACGGCCGTGTATGAATTTATATATATAATTCTATAAGATATTTAGGACTTCCCTGATTGTGAAACTTTGGCAATTTGGAACATGACGTATTCATATCCGGAACACGACGCCGGGCCCGGCCGTCAGATCGGACCGACCGAGAGACGGTTGCGGACGCGCCGCACGCCACACACACACACGGCTCTCGCAAGAACAAACTTTTGTATATTTTTAACAGACGGGCTGAAAAATCCCGAGCCTAACGTATAGACGGCCCTAGTGTTTGTGGAATTCACCTCGTTTTTACTTGGTACTGACCTGCAAAATACAGCTGTTAACATTTCGTGACAATCTGTTCGTTAGTGTGTGAGTTATTGTGCTAAGAGTGACGCTGCATTTGTTATTTATTCAAAATAATTGGTCATTGACAATTTCGTGTTTTAATTTTACATTGTTTCTGTTTGATGGGAAAAAATACCGTTCGAGCGAAGAAAAGTGGCTTGAAAAGTGTTATGGGGACTCCGTTCCATCAGAAACAAAAATAAAACGTTGGTATGTTGATTTCAAACGTGTTCGTAGAGACACTGATGATGCGGTGGACGTCCAAATGAGGCGGTAACACAAGAAAACATTGAAAAAATCCACAAAACCGTTTTGAATGATCGCAACGTGAAGTTGCATGATTTAGCCGACATCGTAATGATATCAAAAGAACGTGTTGGCTTTATATTGCATGATCATTTGTCCACGAGATAGCTCTGTTCAAAGTGGGCGCCGCGTTCGCTCATCGTTGAGCAAAAACAACAACGTGTCGATGATTCTAAACAATGGCAAAGCTACGTGAATTAAAAATCGAATTGCTTCCGCATCCACCGTAATTTCCAGATTTGGCCCCCAGCGACTATTGGCTATTCGCAGATCTCGAACACATGTTCGCCGGTAAGTAATTTCGCTCGACCGAAGAGGTTATCAGTGGATCTGAGACCTATTTTGAGGCAAAAGATAAATCGTTCTCCAAGAACGAGGTATTGAAATGTTAGAGGAGGCGTTGGAAGGATTTCGTTGCTCTTGATTGACGATTTTGTCGATGAATAAAGTCAATTTTAATGAAAGAACCGTGTTTTCTTTATGCGTATAACGAAAAACAAAACTTACCTTTGCCATCTCCTTGACCGCAATCCAAAAAGCACAGTATCAACAACGCGATGAACTTCTGATGATACCCGTGATGAGATTGATGGTGGCCGGACGTCATCACCATTATTCTTACGCGTTATTCTCGCCGTACACTCGTTTCCGACCCTGTAACATAATAATACGGGGTTATTCAAAACGTTTCATCCGATTCCATTTGCTTTTATATTTTTATTATTTAGGTGTAAAACAACATGCACTCTACATTAAATTTTTTAAAAAAAAAAAAACATGTAAATTTTAATTTATTATAGTAATCAGAATCGTTGTTTAATCGTGGAAGTAGCCAGGTTAATAGCATTTCTAAATAAGATTATTTACTGTGTTTCCATTAAAAAAAATAATAAAAAAAACCCATATCACATTGAAGATGGCATGAGGGTTGTTCGTACCCGGTACACCAACGTTATTATGGTTCACCTTACCACATATGTGAAAGTTTGCTTCGTCTGTGAAACTACGCGAGCAGCAAAATTTAAATCCTGCATATCCTCCTGCGTAAAAATTCTAAATGAAAGTCATTTCGATTTATCAGTCAGCTTTGAAGCCTGCAAAAATTGCAACCGATTTGGTTTTACAGTAAAACCCCGTCTCAAAACACGCCAAACCGTTGTTTATGGAATTTCCAGTCATCGACTTGCGCGGTTCGTTGACTTGCACGGACCGCGTTGAAAACACTCTCTAATTCTTTCTACATTTTCTTTGGATACACGAGGTCGGCCTGTGATTTTTCCTTTATAAAAACACCCCGATTCTTCAAATTAATTACCAACGATGTATGATGCTCTGTGCAGTCGGTGCATCGATCCCGTAACGACGACGAAAATTGCGTCGCGCAGTTATTTTAACACAAAACGCTTTGTGTTGTCCGGTCGACATATGTGCAAAAACTAACTTATCGTCGATAGCGGTTATTTTAAAACCACGAATTACTGACATTCTAAAACTTAGGAATATCCTCTATTAGTTAATATATAATTTATAATTTTCCATTTTATAGGTATTTTAAATTGAATGAGTCGTTCTGAATATTACATACCTACTGGATTAAAACCAAAACTGACGTCAACGAGTCCAAATAGCTTAAAACGAATACAAATAAACCATTTATTTATAATACCGGATTTAGTTATTTTTCGTTGTTTTTAGTGTGATCTTGGTTACTCGGTTAACTCGAAGGTAAGGGGACCGGCCAAAACGTTCGAGCAAGCCGAAAAAAATACAATTTTAAATTGTTCTATTTAAAACAGTACAATATTTATTATAATAATTACACATGTAGTATAGTAATTTATTATTTGTTATATCATCAATTTAGTAAAAAATAAAAATGAAGACAAAATGTTCACTAGAAACCACCTATGATGGTGTTGGCGATTGGCGGGCATGATTTCTTGCTGGTCAACAAGTTATTTACAGACAGACAGATAAAAAAGTACACACCATTATAAGACCAATACGTTCTTCGCTCAGGTTAGGTTAGGTCATTGTAAATATTTATTTTTATTTTTTTTTCTCATTTGCCACGGTGCCCTTGTATTGGGTTCATAGTGCTCCTAGGGCACCGCAGTGCACAGTTTGGGATATGTTACGGTATTATTATCTCGAAAAAAGACTGCCAGCGATTTTTATCTACAAAATGTATAAACATTCGCATCGAACAATGGGTTTTTTCAAACGAGAATATACCTACGAATAATAATAATTAGCGGCTTATAGTAAAAAAATATTCGATACCGGTTGTGTTTTCTATCAAAACGGAATTTATTTATGCCAATTGTATAGACTGTCCTAATCGGTAATCGGATAAATCTTCTGAAAACGCGCTTAAATACATCACGGAGTTTACTTGAAAAAGATTTTCGCAATTGTTTGAAATTCAACATACTACAGACCGAGTAATAATAGAAACAAAATAGTTTATTAATGTCACCAAATAAATAGTTTTTTTATACTGTTGGTAGTTGTATTATAAAAAAAATAAAAAAAAAATCCTTATTAGAAAAAATATAGGTAATTTTTAAGAACCAGTATTGGCCCGGAACATTAAATTTAGAAAATGTTTACAACCGGAAACGGTTATTTTTAATATTTTAAAATCCGAACCGGAACCAGGAACCGATAAAACCGTTAAGGTTCCCGTCCATGGTTCGTATGGCGGTCGGAGCGCAAAAAAGTGGTCGCTCGCGGTAGATTTTAAATTATACGTAACATTTCGCGGGTCGTTATACAACGCCGCGATTATTTTTTATTCATTAGTAAAAATGATTGATTGCTTTCAGTCAAAATATAGGTAGGTAGGTAGGTACCGCCTTAAATTGTAGCAGATTGTATTCAACCGGCGAATTTTGTTTGCAGCGGAAAAAAAAAAAAAAAATGATTGCAAATATAATATATTTGTGGTCTTATCGAACCAATTAATCGTACACTCTTTTTATCCGATGGTTTTTTTTTTTTTTTTTTTTAATTAAGACTCGCGAACATATTATTAATAATTGATGTATCGGTCGCGAGCTTCCTCTAAATTACGACGCCATACAAATAATCGTTAAACTACATAATTTTGTTCGTACGAAATTGGAGCACCAGAGTCCAAACTCTGATGGAGTTGTGTAAAAAAAAAAAAAAAAAATATATAAACAATATTGTAACTTTGTTTTTTTTTTTTTTTTTGTCATACGCATTGGAAATGATAATTATTGTTCGAAGTCGAAATTTATTATGCAATACATATTATTCGATTTTCATTTTTCGACGGTACATCAACGTTATTTTTTCGGTTTTTTTATTTTAATAATTACTCTCCGGATTGAAGTGGAAACGTGATTTTTACAAAATCAATAACAAAAACCTGGTACACATTTATGCGTAATTTATTCTTCCCCAGAGGTATTATATTGTATATTTCTGTTCTAAATCAAGGACTGAGCGTTATTTGTTTTTTTTTTTTTTTTTTCTATGTACCTATACAGTATGGCCGTATTTCTTTAATAAATAATTGTCACAATTTTACAATGGAATACACGGACAATACGTATAATAATAATAATGAAAAAAAAAAAAAAAACAAAATATAATATGGCATTGCAGTTTTTTTTTTAAAATTTATATTTATCGCATGTGTGAAATGCGTTAACAAATTTTTTCTGTTATATTTATCAGTTGTAAAAATGTAATATTAAAATACCACTTTTTTTTTTTTTTGATAGAAACATTTTAAACTCTGAGTGAACCGAGCGATGTATTTGTTCTTATACAATGATTTGTGCTTTTGTTCTGTTCATAAAACCCTATTTGACCAATAATCTTGCTCAAATCTTCAACTTCAGTAGAAAGTTTATGGTTAAAATCTTATTTGTTAATTTGGGATAATTTAAGCAGTAACCATATTTTTTTATTTTTTTTTTCCTTAAACGTAAGGTATTTTTAATTTATACCACACATGTATATGTGAGAATTTTAGATTTTTATCGAGCATAATCAAAACGATTTACTAAGAACAAAATTGATTTGCATACGGAAGCATATCAGTACGAAAAAAAAAAAACATGCTAAACTGGTCGTATGGAATTTCTGTTTTAAAGAAATTATATTTGAATCTCAAAAATTTAATCGTTTGAAACCCACTGCACATTGTGGGATAATCATTTTTTTGTTTATTTCAAAGAAATATTTGAAATCCTGTTGTGCCGGATCCATAAAAATATTGAGTTTAGTATTAAAGGTACTAAGATTATCATTATATCTTCTTAGATATTATATTCTTGCATCAATACGCCTTCTAAACATCGTCATAATAATATAATTAAAACAGACAATTCGGCAGCATTTGTAGGTAATCACGAATAAAATCACTCTGAGCACAGTCATTGATCGATTAAAAATAAATTCGTCTAAAATGGGGTGCACGCACTTTCACCAAATTAAATATTCTTGCGATACGTTTAGGGGAACCTCGTTTGCTTTTTACCTTCGATTGGGCTCTTCAATAAGAAACTTTAATACGTTAGTTTTGTGTATTTTATGCCATTAATATTGCATTATTCAATTCAAATATTCAAACATAACAGGCAAATCGAAAGTGTACACTATTTATTTGTAATGTAATTTAAAAAGGCCAACACGGGTGGGTCACTGTGGTATAGGGGGAATTTGTATAGGTATGATAATATATAAAGTAATTACTGAATTACATTGGTAAACAATAATAATAATACCAATAACGAAATGATAATTTTGAAAATACGTAGGCTTAACATGTCAAGCACACTCTATTTATTCACTTATTTTTTGTGATATCATCATGAAGTTTTGATTGTATAATTACAGATAATGCCATCGTTTTTTGACTAAAGTCAATGTCAATAAAATACAAATTGTAGTACCCGCCTAGTAATAATATTAAAATTCGAGGTTTTTACAGTTATTTTACTATCCCTAAGTAATACAAAATTTTTTACCATAATTACTCGATATAAAAATATAGATAAATCGTCGACACATTTTTTTTTTAAAAAAAAACCTACTAATTTTTTGACATTTGTGGATAAAAGTTTTTTTCGTTCCATACAAATGTTCGATTATTTGAGATGTGTATACACGGACAATTTATTTTATAGTTACAAATGTGTGTAATTTTCAAGATACAGATACAAAGGTACAGATTACCACAGGTACAGATATAAATTACATTTTTCTCTACCTTCTTATTTTCCCACATACAACAGTGTCCCACCCATACGTTTTTTTCGTATATTCCGTTATGTTGTGTACACAAATACAAAATAGGTGTGCTCATTATATTATCTATTCGTGAATCACATTCGATATGAAAAGTGTTGTCTATGTTAGTCTGCAACGGCATATTCAATATGTATTTGTACCCACGTACGGTCAGAAAAAAAAAAAAAAAAAAAAAAAAAAACATATTCCTATTACCGTAACATTGTACGCAATTTACGATAAGAATATAACGAATAAATGCGGAGATAGGAGTAACTGACGACTAAAGAATGAAAAAGTCGTTATAATATGTGGGTACATAGTACAGACAATATAATATGACGTACCGTAGGTATTTTATGATTTTAAATGTTTACGACGATTCCAGTCGACAAGGATATTAAAAATTCCGTCGACAATAGTTGTAAAACAACGACATACCCATGTGTACTATAATAATAATAATAATAATAATAATAGATATCCATTATTATTTTATGTAATTCGCGTATATCGAATAAAATATAAAAATAACATCGCTATAACCAATGTATTTTCGTTGTTTGAATCCAACTAGTAGACTAGTACTCGATTTAGGTACCCCACACCCACCACAGTACATTTAGTATAATAAAAACGTTCGCAATCGTGTTAGTAATTCATCGACTTATTTTAATTGTATTGCGTATAAATAAAATAATAACGATTATTTTATTTCCAGTCATAATTCGATCGAACGATTTTTGAAAATTGATAGTTCCCATAAGAGGATAGCGAATTATATTGATTATTTACTATTTGATGTAAAGCTCACTTAAGGGAAAAGATTCTCGCTGATTCTCCACCAAGCCCTATACTATTATATCCATTAAACACTTCAATATATTGCGATTTATAATCCGACATTATTTCCGCTGTGTGTTTTACTATCGAATAGGATTTTCATTTTGTGTTAATATTTATTTTTAGTATTGAGTAGGTACCAACTCTAAATAGATTGTATCTACTCTGGATACTAAAACTATCGACGAAAGTAATATTATCCAATAGCGGAATTGATATGGACGACTTGAGAAAATATTAAAAACAGAAACTTCAATTTTTTCTCGATATTATGATATACTAATCATTGCAAAAAAAAAAAAAAAAAAAATAATAACATTTTCCGCAGAAAAAATATGAATATTCAAACATTGATTTTGATATTTTAAATTTATTTTTTTTTTTACAAAGTATAATGAATATATTCGTTTAGCTCGTGTGCAAAGCCGTTGCATACGAAATAACGATTCTGAGCAGAGTTCGGTCAAACTTTTGTCGATAAATTTAAATTGAAAATTGTATTAATGATATACAGTTTATAATTGTAATTATTCTTCGTTTTTTTCGTTTATTTTATGATAAATTTGAACGGGCAAATCTATAACAATAAAGTAATACATTACGCTCAACTATATTTTTTTACCTCTACGTACAACATATGTTGAAACATTTATGTTTTACATCTTAATAATTGATGGACATTTTTATACATTTAAAAATATTTTATTCGCGTCGATGTAAAATATACGGACATTAGTGGTCAGTTATAGTACACAAAATGTGAATGTCTGTGATTTTTTTTGCGAATTTGACTATAATTTGGAACATTATCCTTTTCGACATTTTTTATATTGCCGTATGAACTTGTATTACTTGTAAGAAACATTTGTGTCTAATTGTCGAATAGAATTTTTATCCGTAGAAACGCGACAATATCATATGGCTTAGGGAATTGTTATATAAGAATTGAGTAAAAATTCGTGGTCAGTACGATTATATTTCCTGAATTATAACGAAACAAAAATAATAAAAAAAAAAAAAACGAAATTAATGGAAACTTTTATAATTTTCCAGAAAAAAAAAATTAGAACTATTGTTTGTTTTAGATTTACTGACTCAGAACTAAATATTTTCACGCGTACATAATTGTAGTTCTATAAATACGTACCTGTTTCTAAAAAAAAAAAAAATAATACGTATAATATTTTAATATCTTCAAAACGATTGAATATTATTTGTTTTAATATTCAAAAATGGTCAAGGGTTTCGTTTAATAGTCACGGTAAGTGCCAGTTGTGTATATTCGTTCAGTTGATGACTCGTATTTTTTTTTTAAGTGCGATTATATTGTTATAATAAAAGATTAAACCATTCAATAATTAAAATCAAACAAATATATGCAATTCTATTCGAAATGAGGAGGACGTTCGTTATATTTTATAATTAACTAACAAATTCTCGTAAATGCGGAACACAATTAAAAATCGCACAACTCCCATTGGTAAATGATATTCCGATTTTTGATCTTATTTATCTGTACGGGCGAAGGTTACGTTAATTTACTAATTACGACTGATCGTAAAAAAAAAAAAAAATATTTACATTGAATAAAATTGACAACTCGTATAAAATATAAATGTTGGACGAATACACGGTAATTTAATATCATTTAGTATCTATCGACAGTGTCGACATACAAATAATTCAAATTTATCTTGATCATAGTAAATACACAACACCAGATATCTATCTAGATCAGTGTTTCCCGACCTTTTTACCACCACGGACCATACTTCGACAATATTTTATAGGTCGCGGACCACCTCAATTTTACGAAAACTAGGAATACCTTTTTTTTTTTTTTTTTTGCTCATTAACAATAATACACAAAATTTATCGAAAAACGTTCACTTTTATTATTTTATTACTATAATTCACTAATTTATAATTAATTACTTCAATTTATTACACTGATACCTAGACATTTATAAAAGTGCAAAATGATTATCGGTTACAGCAGCAACAACGATAAGATAACGATAAGTCGTAATTTTTTTCGCTATTTAAAAAAAAAAAAATTATAATTAATTTGTAATAGAAATCGAAGGAAAAATCTATGGGACCGCGGACCACCTATGACTGGCCCACGGACCACCGGTTGGGAAACACTGATCTAGATTAAGATAAAAAAATGACTGAACTAAATTGATCGAGATAAAAAAAAAAAAAAAAAAAAAAATTGTATCGCAATTAAAATAAATACATGCAATTTTCACTATTGAGCAAATCGACATTTATGACGAAATGTATATATAATTTTTTTTTTTTCGGTCTTGACTCAGCCGGTTTTAATAAGCATTTAAAAAAAAAAATAAAAAAAAACACATACAATCGCGAACGTTTGAAGTTTAATAACTTTTAAGTAAACATTTCATTATAATAGGAAGAAATTAATGATAGAAATAACAAAGGTCACAGATAAAATTGTTCTCCATACTGTCAAAAACTACTATATGAATTTATCTCTAAACTTATTATAACTCTGTTTCAATGTGTTCGCGTAAAACTCGTTTTCAGTCTTAAAATGTGCGTGTGTAGCATCGTCTTTGTAAAAAAAAAAAAATAAAAAATAAAAAAAAATGATATACCCCGTAACAATGCTATCGACATGTTTAACAATATGTTTTATTGCATACGAGCGATAAATTATTTACATCTTTGATATAACGTAATTATTGAATGTAACTTTTTATCGACAACAATACTTTATGCTAGACGAATGAAAAAAAAAAAAAAAAAATGGTTTTCCAATATTGTTCCTGCCCATAATTATTATAGAACAGTAGGACTATAAACACTATAGGTACTTACACTTGCCATCTGCAAACTGCACCGGACGGATAAATGGAATCCGGAGTTTGTGAGTTAGGATTGTAATAATTTTCTTTTTTCTGCGTTTTATCGTCGTGTTGAACGTACCCGTATGTTCACGCGACAAGACCCGAATTTCATTGCAACTCACAAACGTAAATAGTCAATGCATGTTAGTGATAAGGTTATCGGTGTCGGCTTGCAAAATTACCGAAAGACAAACGTGCGATCGATTATAATAACACGTCTATCGTAATATAATTATGTAAAATAAAAAATAAAAAAATCAAAATAGTCGTGGTTTGCCCGGTCATAACATTAATGAATGACTGCCGGGGTAATCGTCTTGTATTTGATTTAAAACAAAATACAAGACGAAACGGATTTACATCGTCGATGATTTTTGAGAGGTTCTTTCAAATAGTATTGTTGTCTTTTTATTTCTTTTTTTCTGTTGGGTATCGCAACCTACGGGGGGAACTTTACCCGACGGGGCAATCCTTCCCCTGAAGTCTAGCGCAAGCGTAAAAAAAAAAAATTAAACGCAATAATCTTATAATTATTTTAACGCGAACATGTGTATGAGTACAACGTTGACAATTTTCAAATGTAAAATATCAACTATTGTTTTAAACTATGGGATTTAATAGACTAAACGAATTGCATAATATATTGATAGCAAATCTATTTTGTACTATTCAGCGGGATTTTAAATTTCACACGGATCAACCCGAACCGAGTCCTTTTTACATAAAAACTGACCGAATCGTCCAAAATTACCTTGATTTTTTTAATCAATAATCGAAAAATGCATTTATTAATTTCCGCACGAGTACTGCGCGTTCGTATTTCGTTCGCACATATGAAAATCAATTGATTTAATTATTATTTAAATGCGTTGGACCGTCCCTATATATTGTATAGAAATATACTCAATACTCAAAAGAAATATATATATATATATCAGAAATATACAATTCGCGTTAGCAAATAAAAAATTAAAAAATAAATTATGTATTAATTTGTCGTCTATAGTAGCGTGCCCGTCATATTATTCGGTTAATCATTTATTTGAACGAACAAATAAAACTGGCTATTGTGTTAAAAAAAAAAAAAAAATGGCGTTTATTGTTTTTACTAAAAATTACTCTTTGGCAATTGGTTATGATGTGATCAGATTTACAGGCAAAATAACAAAAAAAATATTTCCACGGTGTTTTGAGAAAATCAAATTAATAACGTATTCCCATATTAAGTTACCATTTACATGCATACTATTTTCCGGAGTTTTTTTTATAAATCTAGTTTTGTGTTAGTCACAAACAGAGAATTGATTTTTATCGGCTTATTATATTATTAAAATGCTTTCTAAAAGACAGAACAAGTTTTCAAAAATCATTTCTAGCAGCGTGACTTTTATGAGTTTTAAAACTTTTTTTTTTTACTTTTGTTTGCGGATAATATTTAACGTTGATCGAATCATTATTTACTACCATAAATAATTTGAAAGATGCATAATTAACTTTATATTAGTTAATAAAATAAATATTTATGCAATTTTAAAATTGTATAATTTTTTTTTTTCTACTCTTTCCACGTCAAAAGTATACATATTTAATTTATTTATTAGAAATGTATTATTTTCCAGGTAAATAGTAATAAAAATAATAAAGTGTATTCAAGAGCTATTTGTTGTTTTGGTCTCATTGTAGTTTTATAGCGATAAGTGTTTATTTTTTTATACATAAATATGATAAAAATATTTCATTTTTTCTGCTCGTGAAAAATTTTTCGACTTGAAAATTTATTGCAATCTTCTAGATTGGGAGGGGGGTGTGAATTGGTTTCTGGCAGAAAATTTTACCTAGTTGGTGCATTGAGGGAGCTTGTTTTGTGATTTTACTCGGACTCGTCAAAACCCGTTGAATTTTAACAATTTTTTATTTATATGTTTTGGTTAAATGTGGATATGATTGTACCCGTTCCGTTAAAACTCTCCAAATTTTAAAACAAGGTCCGTAACAGGTTGTACGGGTTATATTGAGCGTAGGGTATTTTTTTTTTTTTTCACCTAATAATATGCATTTACTTAAATGTATCGAATATTCGATATAATAATATGCGGAAAGGCTAATTTTACGACTGTTATTTTAACCGGGAATTAAGTAAAAGCAATTGCGTTTCCATCTTTTGGAGATGATATTATTCGAACACTCAAAAAGGCTAAGGGGATATGACGCAAACACGTTGTAAACAATAAAAAATAATGGACTATAAAGAAAACGCGTACGTACATAAGACGCGCGCTGACGAAACCAATCAAATAGCATTCGGATGAAAAAAAACAATCAATCGTCGTCATCGGATAGTCATTCGACTATCGCGGAATATCTATGCCCTTTACTCGTAACTATGATTACGTAATAATAAATACAACCCTTGTATTGTTATACTTCACCTAAATATTAGATTTCATATTTCGTAAACTGTACATACAGGTTACGAAATATAAAATATTTTAGATTATGGAATAGGTTTTGGTTTACGTCTATTATTTTAATTACTCGGATCGAATCGACTTATATAAACTCTTAGTGGTGTTTTTTTGTTTAGAAATAAATAATAAAATTTATTCTTAAATTTCAAAATAATAATGCAAAAATAATGCTCACGATTGTTTTAACAACACTATTCTGGACGTCAATTTTTGTGTGTAATATTCAAAGCATGTGGACGACGTTATTTCCATTTCGCCCGGCATTATCCAAACCCGCGGTGGCTTTTTGCCGGCCGGGCACACTCAGGGGGGGGGGAGGGGGGTCGGACCAGATTTGGACCAACAGCGATTTTCGTCGACTGGGATATGTTTCGGGGATGATCCCTCCGGTCACGGACGGGCTAAATGCGCATAAACCTCGACCGTCCTACCGAACCGCCCCGAGTATCCGAAAAGGTTTCTCTCTCTCTCTCGTTTAACAATCGCCGCGTGTTTTCTCGTAGGAAAAACAAAATTTCGGTCATAGACGCCGGACTCCGTCTTAAGGCCCGGTCGGCCATCTGCCAGTCTAGCTGAACAACGTTAACCGGACGCGGCTGGACTCCGTCGAATTCGATGTCGCGGGCAACCGGATTCTACATTCTTGTCATCGATACTCCGGCACTCTTTAGCGCTCCGCTCTCTTTGCGCGGGCGCATCTTGCCTTTACGTACGTTTCGAGAGCCGCTAGAGACCGCGGAGACGTAACCAAATCGGTAACGGCCCGCGAACCCCCGGGGTGCGCACAATGGCCACAGTTGATCGCGATCGCTTTTTAGCGTGCAGTGGAAAATATATAAAGAGTGTGCCACGAGTCTTCCGTGATAGAAACGTCGCACGTACACGACACGACGTCACATAGCACGAACCGGTGCAAGTGAGCCTCGGAGGCATCGCGACCGGTAAAACTGCGAGGCGAAATCGGTCGGCAAGAACGATTGTTGCGCAAGCGCCCACCGGACATTGGGTGTTTAATACATTTGTTAAATGTCATCAAACCCTCAGTGAGCTCTTTACTGTAGACCCCATATTGTAGATAATTTCGAATATCGCTCGATGAACTCGATTCGTATTGCTGAAAATGTTATTTTAAATTAGTAATATTACCGCTGTACGCAATAACAGTCTTAACACTCGCGACAGTAATTTTGTTTCTTATATTAACACTGTGAACATCATTATCATTATTTGAAAGCGAAAATATTTCCATATACCTCCGATGGACTCCAGGTAATGGTTCTATCTTGAAATCTCATAGTTGTTCGTTAATTGTAATTGTAACAGTAATTGTTTATCGATTAAAAACTCGACTAAAACGACGGAAAAAAACGATACTGATTGTAAAAATCCAACAGTCACTGCTACATGCGTTCATTGTAGCGGCCTTATCGTATTGCTTACCGTTAGTGTTCATCGTTCTTTGACATTGATTCACTGTCGGAACTTACATTAATAGAAAACGTAAATTTCAAATTGCGACGAATTGATATCGAAATACGATATCGTTGTGCACCATCACTAGTACGCATTGGTACGCGACGCGGCCAGTGACGGCCGTGCCACTCGGCGACCCCTTTGTAGTCTTCAAAGTCGAGCGGTAGTGACGTCGCTAAGACTCGTAACGCACGAGCGGGCGCCGTCCGATACGTGCCGGATATCTGAGCTCAGGTACGGTATCGGCGCTCCGTTCGGCGCACACGTCGCTCCTTTATATATATATGAGTCTCTCAGTGCGGGTGCTCGGAGGCACCTTGGGCGTTCTTAACGGCACGGCTTTCGATTTATTAGCGAGTTGTACTCGACGTGCGTCGCAAAACCGAGTTTCGAGGTCGAGCGTGACGCCGAGGCCGCGGGACAAACCATCAGAACGTGTAGGGCCCCGTCGGTCTTTATTAGTGGCACCGCGGTCCATCGAGTACTCTGAGAACTGCGCTCGTTTTGCTTGCCACCACCCACCGGGCTGGTGTAGAAACGAACGATCCGCGTACATCCGGAGCGTAGCTGTTACGAGCGGACCAATGTATATTTACGTTTCAAAAAAAAAAAAAAAAACAACATAAAACTAATGTAATCTTGTCGGTTTTTTATTTATAATATACAATAACAGTGTATCGCGTCCGAGTGTTACTGCTGGGCAGCGACTGTTCTCGAGCACCTCCGAGGGTCTTGTATACGTATTGTATTTATCTCGTAACGCGCCCATATGCTAATTTTCTAATAAATGTTAAAAAAAAAAAAAAAATATTTACATGTCGCCGGGGCATTTTCGAATACCGGCACCCGGTATTTAATAATAATCTTAATAATAATCGCACCGGGCTAATATAACACGGTTATTTGTAGGCATTTGTCGTCTATTTCACCGTGCGGCTGTCATCGTAAACGTTCCGCAACGTTCCCCTGTTAGGCCACGGGCACCGCGGTAACATTTTCTCTTTTACGCGGGTCGTATTACTACTACTACTATTATCATTATTATTATTATTATTATTATTATTATCATTATCATCGTTATCGTTATTATAGATAGTTACACGAGTAAACGCGTGCCAACACAATGTTGTATAGGTACAGACACAATAATAATATAAAGTTAGGTTTATATATATATATGTGTGTGTACATGTGTAATAATTACAGAATAACGACGGTTCCGTATCGCTGCGGTTATTCCGAATTCCAAATTAAACGGAAAGAAAAACGGTTTGCCAACTGCGGAATACGGAAGGCGAACGAAAAGAAAAAAAATTACCCAAAGCGAATATTTCCTTTTTTTTTTTTTTTTTTTTTTTTTTTTTTATTCCGGCAAACACGCGGTCTTCGGCCTTTTGGATTGCTTTCGTTTCGAATACGCCGAATGTGTCCACCGCTCGGTTGCTCGATTCGATAATTTTATTATTTTTTTTTTTTTTAATCTCACATTTACTAATTGTATTTCATTAGGCGACGGCCTAGCCTTTATCGGACGCTGTCCATTTCGTCTCGCGGCAGGCGGAGCACATTCGTAGTTGCACACATATCTTTGAAATATTATCGTTCGGGTCTGTCTAGAGCAGTGTTTCCCGACCGGTGGTCCGTGGGCCAGTCATAGGTGGTCCGCGGTCCCATAGATTTTTCCTTCGATTTCTATTACAAATTAATTATTATTTTTTTAAATAGCGAAAAAAATTACGACTTATCGTTGTTGCTGCTGTAGACCGATAAGCATTTTCCACTTTTATAAGTGTCTAGGTATCAGAGTAATAACTTGAAGTATAATTATATATTAGTGAAGTATAGTAATAAAATATAAAGTAAAATAATAAAAGTGAACGTTTTTCGATAAATTTTGTGTATTCTTGTTAATGAGCAAAAAAAAAAAAAAAAAAAAAGGTATTCCTAGTTTTCGTAAAATTGAAGTGGCCCGCGACCTATAAAATATTGTCGAAGTGGTCCGTGGTGGTAAAAAGGTTTTTTTTTTTTTATTTATTGGATTTAAAATGTTTCAGCATATTATACATGCTATTACAAGTTTATTAACGGGTTCTATTTACAAATGACAAATTATGAATTATTAATATTATTAGTTAGTGACATAGTGATAATGACGTATACATGCTAATGTTAGTTAATATTTATTTTCAATGATAATAATAATTTAAATTTGGTCTTCGTCTTCGCTTGATTGTGATAGAAGGCGATCTTGAGGTAGACGTGGTAAAAAGGTTGAGATACACTGGTCTAGAGGTATCTTGTCCAATATTTTTTCCCTCCGTTATGTTGTACAAAAACATTTTTTGGGGTCATATTATAAGTCTAATTTGTGTGGTATTTTTTTCCCGTTATGGGTTCTTAGGGAATCGTTCTTTTACGTATGTAGCCCAACACCTGTTCGTTTGTTTTCCTTTCCGTCCCGCGAGTTATTGGGGTAAGTAAATAAATTATAACTACGATAAAAAAAAAAAAAAAAAAAAAAACACCGCAAAAGAATATTACAAACAATAATTAAGAATATAATATTACTCGGTATAAAATCGTTATTTCCTTTTCGTTTTTCAAAATTGATCAATAACTATTTTCTCATTGTATATATAAATACTTTTGTGTGCAAATACATTAACTTTTCCTTTCCTGTTTTTTTTTTTCCGTATTATAACAGTCAGTAGCCGTAGTGTGAGAATACTTGGGGATGATATCTCTCCAAATATTTTGTTCGAAATGATACATCCCCATATAAACGTTATCTATACATTAACGGTCTTTAATGGTGTTTATCAAAATAAAGTATTTTTTTTTTTTTAAATTAGTTTCGCAATAAAACAGTGATACTTATTTTTATACTAAATGTGCAACTACGTTTTGTAATTGCATATTTGTTCAATACAAAATTGTTTATTTGTAATAACAATACCTTGTTGAAATATATGAATAGGTTTTCCGTTAAAAGACACAATCTATATTTTAATCAATAATATTATACGCCGGAACGTAATAATTTGTGTTATTATTGATATGCGTGTATAAAAAAGTTTAGATTTTCCATTTTTTTTTTTTTTTTGTCCCTTCTGCGTAATAATGTAAGTTAGGTATATAATTGTATTTATAAACTGTACGTACATAAATGCTTAAATTATATGCATGCAAATGTATTCAAATGTATAGAAAAAAGTGGTTAAAAACAACACACGCCAAACACCAAAAAGAAAAATGTTTACTATAAAAACAATTGGACAATGAAAGAAAGATTACTAAATTTTTATCATATCTCCACCTCCCATCACCCTTCTTCATACAAAACTATAAGCAATCATTAATGAAATGCTATACATTCATTCACTTATTTTGAGCCACTTCGACTGATTGTTGACCGTATATTATTAATTATATTTTATAAGAATTTATCGGACCATTGGGAGAGGAAATCGCTCTCGGCTTCCTCGCAATTAATCCACTCGTACAATTGTTGCTCAATGAAATAAAAAATACTCATTGTAAATTCACTTATATCATTATCGTTAGTAAAACATAAGATTCGCGGTGTGAATCAACGTGACTACTGATTTTCGATATCCACTAGTGGCCGTAAAAAGAATAAAACTCGTGTCGAATCGCCGAACATTTTTGAAAAACGAAAAAATGTAAACTATACAATCAAACCAAAACGCTAAAATCGTAGCGAATGTTTTGTTATTAACTGTATTATAAAATAACAGACACAGTTACACCGTAAATATTCCCGTTTTTTAAAAAAAAAAAAAACTACAAAGATAATAAAAAAACATGACCATTCCAATAAACCGACTGGAGAGCATTTTCTACCCGAAAACCACACCCGTAGTTAATTACCGGAGCAGTGTTTTCGTTTGGAAAATTATTCACAGACAGACGAAACACTAACACTAATGATACACGCACGTCATAGTTTAAACCAATAAATTCACGCTCAGAATCTGAATGTTCACCGTCGGGGGACGACATTCGTTTGACCTAGTTTTTATTAATTTTTTTTCCCCCTTTTTTTTTTTTGTTTTTTTGTTTTTTTCACAAGATCCGGGGACACGACACGAGCCCAGGGATCGGGACGCGGCCCACGCGGTGCCATTTGAATTCCGTCCGCGGATGCGTTTCCCCACACTTCCCCGTTTTCCACCGGGCCCGGTTGCGGGTCGGGTCGGTAGGCGGATGTTTTGTTTGCCCGGAACCGCGGTCGTGGTAAATCTGTCCAGGGGCGCGGAAAAACCCGCGGGCCCGGCCGTTTTGTCCATTAGTTATTGGACCGGACGGACTCGGTTGCGACGTCGCGGGCGGACACGGACGCGGCCGGAGGGACTGAATTCGGGGTCGGGACGCGTGCGGGAGCGGCGCGCCGGAAAATTTATACGGCGACTCCCGCGGTACGAGAGACACGGTGCGCAAGTGCACGCGCGCGTAATATTATTATCGCGGAATCCGAAATAAACGGCCGGCGATGTGGACTGCGCGTTATCGGGCGACCCGGTCGGATAATCGCGTGAACCGAAGACGTGCGCGGTGCGGAAACATAAAATAATGCGATCGAAACGCAGTGCCGATCGGTCCGGACCGTAGAGCGAGCCGGACACAAAACTATAATGCAGACCAAGTCGCCGTTGACCGACGGAGAAGACGGACCGGCCGAGAACCTTCTCAGGTGGATGTCGAACAGCAGAAAAGGTTTGAAGACCGTTAAGAAACACTTATCAACAACATAGGTACTTTATTGACCGAGACTGGGCAACCCGTCGTGGCTCGCACAAATACCACTATAGGTCCGCCCATACGTCGAGTCGACACTGAGTCCAAATTAAGTCTAAAAAATTATGGAATACCGTGACCGCATGTATGGCCAACTCTCCAAAATACGGACTTGCAAATCGCTAGAAATCACTTTTACTTTTAAAACTACTCTCTGAATAATCGTAATTTTTTAAAAATAAAAAAATTATTTAATTAAACACGTAGGAACCATAACAAAAATTCGATCACTATACCATAAGCACACCGTGTACAATGTAGTGATCACGGTTTAACCTGATTACTACAGTATAAACTGACGATACCAGTAGTCACGACGAAATGATCTGTACTTAGTTTTACAAATATCCGTACCTCTTTTTTTTTTTTTTTTTTACTCCGCTGAGTTTTGAAATTTAATAACCGCAACACTGAACGTTTCGGGAAATATTGTCAGAGATGGTTTTTTCGCTGCAGTCCTCCCAATGTCTGCGGTGTGTATATACTAATCTTCGAAGAGTCTATCGGCGATATTAAATAATTTAACATAAACGTTATGTGTAAAAATAAAAAAACCATTTTCAATTTTCGCGGCCCCTGCGATATTCTAGTAAATATAATACGCCCGGTATAATCGCAGCTGTTATATAATATTATATTTACACTGAAATATTGTGTTTTTCAAAAGAAAAAAAATAATAATAATAATTTTCAATCGAATGTGTTTCGTTTGAAAATCCATTCGATCGTATACGACCCGCTCCCGGATTACAATGTGTGTGAAAAGGTTTTAAAATAGATTATATACAATTCGACGTATACGATGATTGGTTAGGTATTTTTGTGTGATATTTTGTAATGAAAAAAAAAAAAAAGAAAAAAAGAAAAACCGATTCAGTTCGTTTGAAATAAAACTTACCGGATGAAGTTAGGCCGGGCCGTGACTATAAAGAGTCTATTAAGTACCTATATACAAAAGTTTAAAAACCACTTTAAAAAAAAAAAAAAAAAAAAAAAAAAAAAAAAACAAAGCGTATACAATTCGAAACGATAAATGTGCTGTGCGAATGTCCCGAGTGTCGTTTGGATCATACAGTCAAGTATTTATGATTATTTACTTTAAAAAGAGTGTATGGGTACCTGCTACTACTTAAAACTATAAACAAGCATATAAGCTGCACTTTTAAAAATGTTCAATACGCGCGTAAATCGTTTTTTTTTTTTTTTTTTTTGTGATAACCACCAGAGTTATTAATCATATACTTTCACTGACAATGGACTTTCATTAAAACGGTTCGAACGTTATTTATTATAATTTTTTTTTTTTATCGAAACTCACCTTTCTAAGCCGGTCTCCGAAAACTCGGTATCCGTAAAATTATTGGGTTTTACTACCACATTATCTCGAATATATTACCTATATTTTAGGATCCCGATATCCTCAATATTTCTACGGAATTCAAAAGCAAGATCAAGTGCATATCAAAATTCAATAGTCTCTACTCATATAAATTACTTTTTTTTTTTTTTTTTTTTAATATATTATACGGAAAATAGCGAAGAACGAGGTCGAGAACGATTTTCTAAAACGACCATTTAGTTCTGATATATTTTAAGTAAAAGTTTCTAAATGCTCATTAAATGATAACTACCGTACTAGAGCCGTTTTTTTCAATCGCCAGTTAAGAGAGTTTAAACTCCGGTCGATGTTAACACTCGGTCAGGTTAGAAATGAGATTTTATTTTCACTCGGTTAGACATTAACTACAGACTAATCAATCCGAGATATTTAGTCAGTTAATGATTTTTAAATCGAGATCACAGTTTCACGAGAATGCATATTTAGCTTGCTAACGTTATTATTACTTAAACTTGGAATAAACATATGGTAATTGATAAAATCATACATTTTTTTTTATTATTATTATTCGCAGTTAGTTTTTATCTAATACTTGTTAACCCCGGCCGTTCAACTGGCGATTGGTAAAATGTGCTATGGAACTATAGAAATATCGTTTATTTAGAAAAAAATGTATGTAATGTTATCCATTAGGTTGACGGCGGTCAATTTGTCTGGGATTTAAAAAGCTCCGACGATGCCGTGGACGAATAAGAGCGCCCGAACGGAGTTTGAAGAGCCGGCGGATTCACCGAAAGCAATTGAGAAACATTTAAAACATTCAGCTGAATCGTGCGACATACCAATTATATCGTTGCCGAGGTCCGCGGTGCGCGTCGCGCGATTATTGTGCTCGCTGAAAGGATTACAACGGCAAATAAAAACATTTTACCGGGACAAATGTGTGTCGACAGTCTTCGAAATATATACAGTCATTTTATATTATAAACGGTTTATATAGGTAATCGGTGTGTGGGCCGTTGTCAGAACACGAGCTACGCGAACACATGATACTCGTTTCTCGAGGCGAATGCTTTTGTCGAAACCGATTGTCGGGCTAGTAAATTCTTCGTTTTACAACTCCAAACTTAATCCGAACGTAGTGCACCCAATCGGCCCGATATACGTATACAGATGCGTGTTCGGTTCCTGGGGTGTCTACGTAAATTTTAATATTTCATAACGGACAATGCTGAGGTATTTTGTCCGACGAACAAGTGATCATTATTCCATTTTTCGTTTATAACACGGCACTCCTCTGTCGACTATTCGTGTTTTACGATATTTAAACCGGAATGCACCACACTCGGTTGGAAATAATGCTGCACCTTTAATTATTGTAAATTTGTAAAACGCGTTCGATTTTTTTATTATCGTATTTTTATACGTTGGCCCGACTGGATTCTCTGGACTTCAATAACGGTCGTCGAGAACAACACAAAAACAACCGCTGTTTATTTGTATCATTTCGTTTTAATCGACACAATTAAACACGATACTGATATTTTTTTTTTTTTTTAAACTCATCAATAAGCTTGGTGATGGGCCGTGGTCATTGGGAACCCCTGGGCAATAACGAAACTAGAATTTTACGCGAAGAACCCCGGCACCGTTATCGGGATGCATGGTTAAATTTATTTTTAATTAATTCATCGCACAAATAAAACAACAAAACCGTGTAACGATTATTTCAAATTAATTATTTTCTTGCGGTTTACATTACACCCGCCTACCGCGACGTCCCATTAATGGTAGGATCGATTTACGTGACGATAAATTATCGTTCACTCGGCCCGGTTTTGTTATTTATGACGATTTCAACGTTATTCGTCCAACAATTATTATTTCGATTCGTAAAAAAAAAAAATAATACAAATGTACGTTTAATGTGATAATTTCATAATTTGCCTAATCCTACCGAACGACGGCGTCCGAGGTACGTGCTTCGATATACGAGGCGTGTCCCAAAATTAAGGTCTCCATAATTATAACAATCGAAATAAGATTTATTCAAAATATGTTTTACATGAGTATTATATATACAGTACTTATGATTTATTTTTTCACATAATCGCCATTTACTTGGATGCATTTTTCAAGGCGCACTGGAAGTTTTTGTACGCCAGTCTCATAGAAACTAGCCGCCAGCTCCTTATTTTGATATTTGGTGACTTCTGTCTTCATTTCTTCATCTGTCTCTAACCGTTTTCTTCCAAATGTTTCTTTATGTTCAAGAACAAATAGTAGTCTGACGGGGCATGATCTGGGCTATAAGGGGGATGGGGGATGATCTCATCTCAACCAAACTTTTCCAAGAGAGCTTTTGTGTCACGGGCAACGCGGGGCCGGGCATTGTCATGCAAGAGACAAACCCCCTTCGTCAGCATGCCCCGTCTTCGATTTTGGATGGCTCTGCGAAGTTTTTCAAAATCTCACAATACGAAGCTGCATTAACGGTTGTCCCAGTTGGCATAAACTCAATCAAAAGAACTCTTTTCCTGTCCCGAAAAATAGTGGCCACGGTTTTTCGAGCAGACTGCGTAAACTTTCTTTTTTCCGGTGAGCGAGAACGTCTCCACTCCAGTGGCCGTTGTTTGGACTCAGGGGTGAAATGGTAAACCCGTGTCTCATCACCCGGAGTCTAAAAAAACCTCTCCTTGTTCGGCATAACGAGACAAAAAATCACAATGCGAGAAGTCACAATGCGTTGGCGCTTATGGTCCTCGGTCAACATTTTAGGCATCCACCGAGCACAACATTATCGTAAATAAATATTTATATATATATAATTTTGTTCGACGGTTCGCAAGTGTCTCGATTTTTTAAACGTTGCGTGCAAATTAAAAATAATAAAAACCGTAGGCCGTATCGAGCGGTGCGCGAACGGCTAAGTCCCTTCATTACCGGGTGTGCGCTTCCAGTAAATTGTTTGCAGTACGAAAGTTTGTTATTTTAGGCACGTGTTCGGTGTAAAAAAAAAAAAAAAAAAAAAACGCACTAATGGTGCGCTGAACATTTCTCGTCCGAGTTCGCCCAGCTTCCGGTCCCGTTGGATAATTGTTATACCCTCTATACGTAATAATAATAATAATAATAATAATATTAAAATACAGCGACAAAGACGCGTAAATCGTTAAATCAATAATTATTGTTCCGTTATATTATGCTGTAAGCAGAAGCATTTTTGTCCGATGAATTTTTCGCCATTTTTTAAATAATTATTTTTTATTTTAAAACCGAACAAAATCGTAGCGATTGTTAAAATCGATCGTCTTAAAAGTGTTTGTCCGTGTCGCGTTCGCGGTTAATTGATAATTAATCAATGCATAGACAATATTCATTTATCTTAGTCGTGGTATACGTACACATTAACATTTCCTACTATTTCGTTTATTTCGTAGACTTCGAGTCTCCACTCGTCAAATATCAGTTGGTAACGCGGGTATTTGGACTCTTCGTCGTCGCTATATTATTCGATTATGGATTTGTGTGCATCTCGAGTAACACCAGCGTGTGGAAACACGACATTGAGAACGTCCGGGGAAATGTCTACACCACGAATGTTGATAGAGAAAACAAAAAAAAAAAATTTTAAAAAACGTGGCAAAAAATTAATAAGTTATTCGCGACCGAACGGAGAATCAATTAAATTAAAAATTTTTTTTTTTTTTTTTTTTTGTAGTATGGCGCGTGCAAAGTATGAAATACGTAAATTATAATAATATTATGTTCGCGTACGTATATAATTTTTTTTATCGTATTTTATATTACGAAAACCACACGATAACCATACGGTTTATACTCCGGCATAGCCACCGCTACCGTCGAAATCAAAACGATTCGACAATTAAAACAATCGACATACCGACGTACCGGGTTAATATTTCAGTCCCTGTTTCCACTCGCGCATACCGTCTGTACGCAGTGTTGTAAAGACCGGCGTTGTTCGTAAACGAATATTTTATGTAAATCTGAATTCATATTTCATAGGTACCCACATTGCGTACGGTACATTTCTCGTTTGATTAAATTTATTCGTTTCTTGTTTTTTTTTTTTTTTTTTTTTTTCCCCGATACGAGTTGTTGTTATCTCTGGGGATTCGTCCCGGGGGATCTTCGGTATTCCAACTAAATCGCATACACGGAAATCGGGGTTAATCTTACGTGATGAATTTCCACGTTCCTCAGTAATACGGTTTGATGTTTGACGCTCGAGGGAACGAAATACATTATAAAAAAGCGTAAATAAAATATAAAAAATCGGTGACCCACGTGTATGTGTCCGCGAACTTCGCAGATAATTACAACGAAACCTAGTACCGACAAAAATTTCGATTATTATCGATATTCGTCGATCGATTGTCCGGTACAGTCCTCGTCAGAAATCTTGGCCCGGTGTCGGCGGCGCAAACCTCTTACGCAAACCAGTGACGATTATGCGCTCAAACTTGAATATCCATCGGTCATCTTGAAAAAACTATTTCTTGATTTTTTTTTGGTTAAAAAGCCCTCGTTTGGAATATTTTTTAATGGCATTGAAAACGGATGCCCGGTATCGTATACTACTATTGCGACTCTCGAATTACAACACATACAGTTATTAGCAGACGACAATAGTCTCAAACAGTTTAAAAACGATTTTTATTCTATTTTTTTTTTTTTTTTTTGTAAATTGCCCGGAAATAAAACCTGAACCGCATGTGGCTCGCCATCCTCAATTTGGCCACCACTGCACTATAACTTCTAAGAGCGAAACATTATAAATTTATAACGTATTATATAGTAGTGCACTGTGTAGCCGGGTTGATTTATTTTATTGTGTTTAAATACAAAAACAAGCAAGAAAAACAGCGGTCGGGCCGTGATTTATACGCTCGTATATGTATTTTATGAATTTATAAATGTAATATTATTAAAAATACACAAATAAAATGTATTATAGAAGCACTATGGAAAATTATGCCTTTAGTTAGATATTAACCATCGTTACGAGCATTAAATGTTTGCAAAGCGTATAATTTTATAACATTTAAAATACCACTTACATCGATGATATTGGCAAATACTACAAGACAAATATCGAGAAACCAGGACGGTTATAACGGCTTTTGAAGAGATAATATTATGGTATTTCAATTCAAACCTAAAACTGTATATTTATGAACATAACTTAATAAACATTTTATTTAATATTCATGCTTTCAGCCTTCTTATACGCACAATAATAATACGAAATTAAATATTATAAATTATCTATATAAAAAAAAATTAAAAAGTATATTATATGAATAAATTGCCGCGTGTATGTATGATAATCACGTCAGAACTGCTCGACCGATTTGGTTTATTTTGTTTATTGTTGTGTTCGTAATTATCAGGACAAGGTTTGTTTGAATGAAAATTATTAAAAAATCCACCGGAAAAGTTGGAAATACGGATGGGAAATAATTTGTTTATTTACTATGAAAACCAAATAGTATAAATTATACTAATACAAAATAAATCAGCGAGTTCAGTTACCGTGGTAACCAAAGCTTAATGCTAAATCGGTAATCCTCCTCCACAAAAATCAGTTACTTGACTATGGTTCACAATGAAGTAGTTCTATATTAATTTAAGCTCATAAATTTTTTTATTATTTTTATCAAATAGATTATATAAATATATAAAAACATACGAGTGCAACGTTATGTCAAAATTTCAAGTCAATCTATTGATTACATTTTGAGATTTTCGTACACAAACATACCGGTGCTGGATTTTTTATATAGATAGATAAAGGTAGTAATTAAGCAACATTTAGTTTTAGATTTTTCAAAATGTAGTGAAACAATTTCAAACCGATCGATACATACGTAGATGTGTATTTCCGGACAATCTGCCGAAAAGTTCAAATGGAGAAAACGAGGAACCACAGTCGAATGTTATCCCGAAGTAAACAAAAATGGATTCGGCTAGCAGAATATATTATGTAGTTCGTCCGAATTACCGTGAAGATTTTTACTAAGGAAAATTTCTCTACGTGATCAAAGGTCCGATGTCCTTTGCAAGGAATCGAGGAATAAAATCGTTTAAAAAAAACTGTCTGCTTAAGTGACACGTGTGCTTACGATCCTTACTGGCCCATGGAGCTGAGGAAACGGTCTCGATTCTCAGAACATTAATAATATCAATGATATTCTACCATTCTGGTTAGTTAGTATTCCGATTTCTCGTAAATTTATGCTTTTCAATGACCATAAATAAGGCACAGGGCCAAACATTAAACGTTACAGGTTTACATCTAACCGTCCAATGTTTTCCCATGGTTAATTTTGCGTGGTTCATGCAAACAAAACCTATTCGTGCTGGTTCCAGACAGGTTTAATGCGTAAGGCCAATTGTAACATACAATTAAAAAAAAATAATAAAAAATTTAATTCGATTTAGACAGAAAAAATGTTTTTAAAAATGCACACATCACAATAAAACCAATACATTCGACATTTCGCTCGGAATTTAAAACCGATTTTCGTTCAACACAATAGATAGGCAAATCCGTGCGGTACAAGTAATCTTTTCTGGGCAATCAACAAACGTGACCCGAGCAAGGTCGGGTGATAGCAGCCAGTATTAATATATTAATCATTAATGGATATTAATTTGAATTTATTTTGATATTAAAATAATATTATTATGATGCATACAGTATTATTTATCGACCAGTTGTGAGTTATTTGACTTTTGATAAATTTATGCACTGTTATGATATACTAGTTTTTGGTAAATTAAAAAAACAAATAGGTACATCAAATTTAAACGTCTACAATTATACAAATTCGTTAAAATAATGATTATTAATACTACGCAAAATACATAAAAAAAAAAAAAAAAATCGCCATAACTACACGTAATGTTGATTAATTATACTTCAGGAAGTATATTTTTATTTTTATTTTTCTAAAGGAAAATTTAATTTACAAAAAAATCGTTACAATATTACGTCTTTTAACGATTGAAACTTTTAGTTTTTATATTTTTCGAGGGAGCCCACAATGTGGATTCCGCACACGATACCGGCATTGACATTACACCTGTTTAATCCTCCGGCCAGTACAGTAGATATTGGATCGCTGCCGAACGGTGTAATCAAATCCGACGATTTCAGTTGGGATAACCGATCTCCGGCTCCATTAAAGTTGCTGTGTTTAGACGTTATGGCCGTGAGTTATACACGGCACCTGGGAAAGCTGTTGGAACAGATTACCCCTCTGAACGCCGTGTACTTTGTAGAAATACTGAACACTAGTTTACCGATCCCATTAGTCATCGGTGTGCCCGACGGTGAATACTGGCGCCGGCGGTTTGACGATACGTGGCCAAACTTTGTCCAAACGTCATGGGACACGCTGGCAACCGACTCTTACAAAACTTATTACTTAACCAAATACGTATCGGAAATTATTGAAAACTTAGTACCCGGTTACGTAGACGAGGACGAACTCGCCGCGTTGTTGGTAGCCTGCAGCCCTCACGTTACGGCGGTCGATTGTAAACAGTTGTGCGTCACCGGTACGCCGCTGCGCGAGTCGCAAGCCCCGGAGGAGTCCGGCGGTACTGCGGTCTCACCAGACCCGGCGCACGTAAACCTCGAACTCGTATTGAACCGTTTGAAGAGAGTACGGCGCGTGGGTCTGGTGTACGGTCCCCGGACGGCCGCCACGGACGTTGGACACGCAAGGGACCCAGACCCGTACAAGTTCAACATCGAAGACATGGACACGCTCGGCCGCGGGCTGGTATCGTCCCGGTACCTCACCAGCCTGGCCGTTACCAAGAGCGACATGGACGCGATTAAGTTCGGCAGGCTCTCGCAGTACTTGGCCGAGTGCCGGTGTCTCGAGGACGTCGATTTTTCGTTTTGCGGGTTGCGCTCGCCCGGCGCCGAATCCATCTCGTTGTACGCGAAAACCGCGAAACACTTGAAACTATTGAATTTGCGCGGGAACGGTATAGGCCCGGACGGTGTCAAACCGCTAGTGGTCGTGTTGATGAAAAGACGGAAAACGGGATTACCGGCAATCGAGTTGAACTTGAGTAAGAACACTCAAAATATATTATTCGTATTGCGCGTTTGTAACAATATTATACGACTGGTGTACAGGCGTACACTGAACCGTTGTATTGGTTTGAATGGTATCTCTTTGATCCGTGAAGAAACGGCTATTAGAAACGTATGACGGTGAGCTATGTGATACGCGTCTATCGTGGCCACCGCCGCCAGTGATTTTTTTCAGTAAAAAAAAAATTAACCTAAAGGGAATATCAAATGTAGAGACAATCCTGTATTCCTATTATTTCCCCCTGTATATCGTATTGAGTTTCAAAAGTATAACTTTTATTTCGGATCGTTACGACCACTCGTACAATTATCAACTGCACACTGGCTCCAATTTCCCGAAGCAATTAGCTACGCTGTACAACAAAATAAATATGTAAAATTTGTATTGTATACGAAATGATTCCGTAACCATACGTGCCGCAATGGAGATGCCGGCCAGATGTCAGCCATGCCTAAATTAATACGAGTTATTTAACTACGATTTAAACAAAGCTTTTTTTGGCAGTGGATATCGAAAACTGGCGAAAAAATAAATCACTTTTAGTTTTCATGAGTTGAAATATCCGTGAGTTAACTATCATTGAATGCGCACATGTGCAGTTCAACGTCATAATTAGTTGTTTAGCCATAATCAGTGTTAAGACTTATCTTGACAATATTCTTTTATCAATAACCCAACGAGGTGAAAGTTTTTACATCTAACTGGAGCCTACCTCAGATAAATATAATTATATTTTTAGTAGTTATCCAGATAAAACATGTCTATCTAAAATTTAAAAATAAATCGTTTTACCCGTATTAGATAGTATTGAATACCCAACCGTACTGTCTCGGGTTTGGTTAATAAAACCGAAGTTACTAGTGTCACCTACTGACACCTTTACACCCTTGGCATTTGCAGAAATATTTGACCTTTACCTTAGATTTATATTTCCCCGCTATAATAGTCGACAACAATAGACAATTAATAAAAATAAAAATAAAAAAATTTTAAGATATCTATTACATATCGCATAAGGTATATCTGAGATAATTGAAATATTTGTTATGTTTGTCTGTATCCGAATAAATTGACCAAATAATAACAAGATTAATTATGATTAGATTGTAAAACATTGAAATGACATTTTGACGGTCTCGGAAATAATATCCAACGGTACTGACGGTACCGTGTATTCTCAATATTCATTTAGATATGAACGATATAGGCGACGCCGGTGCCAAATATTTAGCCGCCGCCTTGGCTTCGGGAGTTCAACCGTTTACTACGCTCCGACTCCGCAATTGCAATATAACCGAAATCGGCGGCGTAAATATCGTCCGATCGTTGGAACACGACCGGGGATTGCGCGCTATGGAAATAGATAACAACCCGTTGACGTTGGACGTGGCCATTGCGTTGCACGCGGTGTTGAAGAATAATTTTAATATCGCGTATCTGTCCACTCAAAATTGCGATTTCCCGGAGAAAATGGCCGTTTTCTTTAACGCCGTCGCGTATTACAATCGACGCGACAAACGGCCCGAGTTCGACTACGCGGACATAACGGATTTATACGACAACGACGACGAAGGCGATTATAGTTTACAAGAAGAAGGCGTGTGCGAAGAACAAAAATCGGAAATCGACGAAGAACCGTAGTGGTAAGATGTAGCGGTTAAAATAAATTTTTTTTTTTATCGATGCGGTTTATTAATTCATTTCTATTGGCTTACATACGCCGATCGCGCAACATTTTCCAAATAGAATTGTTCGTGCACTTTCGGCACTTGGATTTATTAAAAAAAAAAAATAAAAAAATAGTTTGTTTTTTTTTATTCACGTCTAAATAAAACACTGCTAATTAAATATATCGTCGTATAGATAATCGATTTGGCATGTTGCGTTCTTGACTTCATCAACATAAATGATTGTCTACCTTTATCTCGTTTCTTTATCTAGATATTTTAACATTGAGTTTTAAATAAATAACATTAAAACAAAGTGGAAAACGGTTCGTTTTTATTAATATTAATAGGAAATCCCATTTTTTAAATTTATGTTTTCAAAACGATTTGTTCGTGCTGGCGGCCGCCGGCAGCAATACATCGCTGTAGTTTAGATCACTGAAATTTTAAAATGGCACGTTTCGATTGGTATAGCCGCGATTTCTTCAGTGTCTTTCAGGTTCTCTATGGTATGAAGACGATATTTGAAAACCTTATCCTTAGGGATCCCCCAGAGTACCAAATCGCACGTGCTTTAATCGGAGGAGCGTGCCGGCCGGCCTACGCGTCACCCCTCGGAGAGACCGACCGCCCAGGGAACGATTGTCACGAGAGAGCAAGCGGAATTCGAGCTGTTTGCGCTCTTGCCCCGTATTGTTAAAACCACACGTCTCCCAAGTCGTGTTCTTCAGTCATTTCCTCCGACCTGTTCTAAAGCAACCGCTTCCGGGCAGAGCGTCTTGATGACCGTTCACGATTGCCTCTCTAACCAACTGCACATTTTCTCACCGTTCTGGATGATCCGCGTTCACGTCCACTCGGGGCACTTCCGGTCATTTCCAATCGTCGAATCCATAATTTAATAGTATTGACATAAGGAACAGGATCCGTTGCGTGGAATGGCAAAATGTAGCCCTTTGTGTAGCAAATACAGTAGAATGGTTATTTGCGATAAACGCGAGCACAACGAAACCCCGATGTACACACGTCCAGACCCACGATTACGACTTAAAACGGCATAACCGTGTAATCCAAAATAAACCACTGATATAGGCCGGCGCTTATCTTATTTCGGACTTATGTGCCCATTAAACTTGTCAGTCGGTTTCGCCGCACCATGTATACGATCGGACTTCCATTAACGTTGTTAATTCCGATAAAATTTGACATCTAAATTCGAATATAACGAGAAATCGATCAGTGTAGGACGACTAATTGTTATTTTATTTTGTACTCTTGCGTTTGCTCTATGCAGTTTGGTATATATTACATACGATATATACCACCAAAGTGATATACTGTGTATACTGTTCCCCACGAATTTGGCACGTACAGCTAATGGGTGGCCCGGGGTATAGTACCGCAGTTACCCTTAATATTTTACAGGCTACGTCGCTGACCGCCCCGATATATCAAACGGCGAATCCAGAAAAAAAAAAACAGAAACCTCAAATATTTGTGCTGGGAAAAACAACGTTATAAAAAAAAAAAAAAAAAAAAATACTCTTAAAAATCGAATATAATATCCGGCATTTCGTTATTCTGTTATCCGCATATTGTCCGCGTTGATAACTTTTGCACGAACGGGCTATTTAGGTAAGTCTGGCGATAAAGTTTCGTCTGTATTGGCAACGGACTATTTACTCGTCAATTCCGGGGTATATTATGATTATATCAGTGATCAAATTCGTAATTGAACGGCGTCATACGAAACGCAGCCCCGTCCCACAATTGATATTCTATTCGGAAGTTTTACAAAAATATTTTTATATTTTATTTTTGATTTCGTATACACAACGTCCGATTAATAACTAATATATTCCTTATACAATTTAACACCTATCGTTGATTCAATAATTGATAAAATAAATAATATTTACCGAATTAATAGTTGCATAGGTAAAATTTGCATGGATTTAGTTAGATAAAATATAGCGTTTCACTCCAATATCGGTTTTGTGGTTTTTTATTTTTATAAAACGCGTTATCTGACATATTTTATTAATAGTTCTACTAAAATCTTTTGTTGTTCATAATTTCTCTGGACGATTGCATTCTGCATAACGGCATTCAACGTATACACGTGGGATTTGTTTATTCTTTTGTAAAGGAGTAAATAATTTAATGCGAGTAGGGGTATTAGCTATAGTATAGACAAATATTTCAACTATCGGTTGGGAGGGTGGCACACTCGTATAATATTCCTGGCTACGTGCCTTCCACGAATACACGAGATACACGGGCTCAAAATAGTTGGTAATGGATTCTGCATTAGATACCTTATCACTTTAAATAAGTTAATACTCTCGAGACGTCCTCGTACGCCCTTTTTTTTTTTTTTTTTTTTTTTTTCGGCATTTTACCGGTGAAATATAAAACACTCTGTTGTATACATATAAATAATCTTCTGCTTCTTTTTTTTTTTTTTTTTTGCAGCTAAATCGAAAACGTATATATATATATATATATATCGTGCGGGCATACAGTTACAATACACGCGTCCGTATATTATTATTTTTCTACATTGACAACGTATTGAAATTAACAAATTAGTTTTACGTTTTAACAAAGCCAATCGTAGCTCCCAGGTACAGTATAATCGTACAGGAGATCCAAAATATAAAATGCGAACATTTTATACAATTCGTAAACAATTGTATTAATATATTGTGAAATAGAGTTTTTACAAAAATAATTATTGAATATTAGACTTTGGTGATTATACGCAGTTTTAAAACGTGTATAAAATTAAATCGAGTAAGGTTCCGGAAAATTGTTTAAAAAAAAAAAATAATAAATAAACCGCTAGGACAGAGCAGTGTTCTCTTTAATACAAAACAAAACGTCATATATTTATTTCGATTGTGAATATCTGTGAATATTTTTATGTTTTGCGTAAAACGTGTAAAACGCTAGTTTTGTTTTGTTTTTTCAAATTTCACAATTACACAATAAACATGTGTGGTGACGACACGATATCACTGCTACATTTATTTGAAAGCGGTTTTAATGAATATATATATAATGAAATTTTTTTTTTTAACGAAACTCTTTTTAACGAAAAATTCTATGTAACGTAGATATTACTAAATAATTGTTGGTTTGTTTTATAACCCTTACATTAGTTCATTTTCTACAACGAATTAGTCACGTTCAATAACACACAAATATTTTACATTTATTAATACACACAATTCAAACAATTGATGTGTTATCGGTATAATCATCATAAATGATCATAAATCATGCGGAAATCGACGTTCTGTCTGACATTGAATGCAAGAGTCGTGCTCTAACATTCGGTCAGTGAATATAGCAAGTCAAATAAAAGCATTTTGCGATTGGAAAAAGTGTTTAGGATGCCGGGCGACGTTTTGTATTCGGCCTATCCACTGTCACTACTACTATCTGGAAATGTATGGAAAAAATACTGCAAGCTGAAACATAATTAATTTTCTGCTATAAAATAAGGAAACCGAAATCTGAAGACTTGGACCAGGCCATACTGTCGTGGTTCCATAAAACACGTTGCAATAATGTACCAATATCCGGCAAAGAAAAATGTATGGTTTCACGAAGATGATCCCAACTTATCCCAGGATGTGGATAAAATTCATAGAAAAATACGAGAAAATTATTGACAGAGCAAACAATTTGAACACACGATGACAGGATATATTAAATAATTGTTACACGTGTAAGATTAATAATGGTAATACTATAAATAAATTATAAAGTAATTTCGTTCTTTTTTTTTTTTACAACTCCTTTTTGTGTTAGGAAAACTCACCGTTACGAAATAAATCTTATGAGATCACTTGAAGTCCATAATGATTGGCTGTAGAGAAATTTCGCTGGATAATTATATCGACGAATTTTCGTTATTTCGAATAACATGTCGTCAAAATTGGCCGCGCGCGACCCTTTAAACTATCGCTAACGTGCGGATTTTTAATAACAAGAACAACAAGAAGAAGAAGAAGAAAAAAAAATAATAATAATCACTGCCGCCTAGCCGTACCGTATCGTTTTCGGTGAACTACCGGAGTGTAAAACAACTTGCGTGTAGACGGCAATGTATTGTTTTTGAAGTCTGGCCTTAATGGCGTCTGCAGTAACAACTGTATACGTGTACATAAGAAAATCGCCGCCATTAGCCGTTATATCCAAAATGCAAAAGCTCGGTTTCTATATAATATTATTATAATACGTACAAAGCTAACATTGTGCGAATATTCTCCTCGTGTTCTGTGTCGCGCGGCGCCCGACCATATTTCCGGCCACTACCCTTACCTCTCCGCCACCGCGTTCTCCCCGCCGCCCGCGACGACATCGCTCCCGGCCTCGTTCCGAGCAGTCACACTGCTACCAATATTATACGAGTTTTGTTGAAAAAGTACCGGGGAAAATGTTATTACGGCTAATCTACACACACACGATAACGTTTCAAATTGTAAACAGACGTATTCCCCGCGAATTAGTGAATATTTTAAACAAAACCCGAAGTCGCTATCTTATCTCAGTTTAATCGTACACGTGGTTGAGTCCAGACAGAGTTTTTGTCGTTCGCCGTTATTGACATGTCCGGAATTAACGAACGACGCGTGTGCATCAAGTTTTGCTCGCGACTTGGTAAAAACTACGCAACAGAAACGTACGGAAATGATTAAAACCGCTTTTTGTGATGATTTTTTAAGTGGTTCCGTGACTTTCGTGTGTTTTAAACGTTTCGAGGACAGTCCGCGGTCAACTGAAAACGGTCCGCGTTCTGGAAGACCGTCGACGTCATCCAGAAACGACGGTGTGGCGACAATTTATGATTATGAGTTAAAAAAGCGAATCTCAATTGAGTCTTGTCGTGCAAATTTACAGGAAAACGGGAAAATGTACAAGAAGTGTGCCGCCGCCAAATTCGTTCTGCGGTTGTTCACCACGACAATGGCTCCGGCACATTAGGCGCCGTCGATTCGTGAATGTTTAGCTGATAAAAAAATTGCTGTGATCCCGCGGACTCTCTCTATTCTCCTAAACAGATATGTTTTTCTATTCGCAAGACCAAAGTCTGCGCTTAAAGGACAACGGTTGAGAGGATGTAAAAGGAAATAAAAGCGAACGCGGCAACGGAACTCATAGCTTTAATTTTCAAACAGTTCCAAGGGACATTTGAAAAATTGCAAGATCGCCGGATCGGTGCATTTTGTCCGGAGGATACAGTATTTCGGAGGAGATATCTTTAAATTATACGTAACATAATTTTTTTGTAATTATTAAATATGATATCCCGGTGCTTTTCGATCAGACCACCGGTATTATAACCGTTTTTGTGGAAAATCAGTTGCAGAATTGATCCGTTTATGCACAAAAACCACGTTTGTCTTTATTTGATTTTTGTCATCTGACAATAATTCTAAGAGTACGCCGTAGGCACCGTAGAGATAAAATTTCTAAAAATATTATTATCTTATAGTATTGTTTTGAAATGTATTCTGAAGGAGATGTTGCGGAGGAGATATCTTTAAATAATACGTAACTTGATTTTTTTTTGTAATTGTTAAATACGAAATCCCGGTACTTTTCGATCGGATTGTTTCAATAATTATAATATTTCAGTCGCGAAATAACGTTGGTGTGATATTAGCGGCAAGTTTCCCGGGGGTGTGGGTGGGGGGCGAGGGCCGTAACAGCGCCGCGCCGAGGAGTAACACGTGCCGGCGGCGGCGGCGGCGGCGGCGGCGGCGGTCGGTTTTGGACAGGCGATTCAATTACGGACGGCGGGGGCGGCCGATTTTCCGGGTGGCCGGCGGACGCGAAACTCCGGCTATAATTTCGCGGCGCCGCGCGCACGACCACCCCCGCGGTGCTCAATATCATTCCGGGGCGTGTGCGATCCGATCCCGTAACGTTGCGCAACAATTATAATTATCGTAATTATCGTAATTATAATTGCTACGATCGCGATTGTACAGGTCCGATCGCCGCTCCGGTATAATAACAGCCGATAATATTAAATTAATTTTGACGAGTGCCGCCGCACTCCGGTACCGGAAAACCGTATTACACCTGCGTGCGCGCGCGCGACGTGCGGCCGATTTTAACGGAATTAACCGAATTCATCGGCGAAACCTAACCCCGACGGTAATAACCGATTACGTACGCCGCCGCCGCCGCCGCCGCCGCCGCCGACGGTCACACCGTTTCGACGGTATCGCGTTAGTTAATCGCGCCGGGCCATCATCGATTTTCCGGCCGAATCGATTTTCGGCCAACGCTTTAGCAGGGTGGACGGCCGAAAAACATCGATGTGTGTTAGTCTTCGATACATCGGGAAAAACATCGAGGTGTTAAGCTTCGATGTTTTCCATTGTTTTTCTATTGATAATCACCGACAACGGATTTCGAGATAGAGGAATCGCGCGGCTTATTATCATAATATTTCACAACGGACAAAAACCAAAATCAATTGATTGATTATAATATATTGTAGTTAATTTTGTCAATCATCGTCCGTCGATATTCGTTCATACGGCTTGTTAATCGTTTACTATTAACGTGATTTGTGATGCGAATTGTAATACTGCCACTTAAGTCTCAACCGATACTTTTAAACTCGATAATTTTTTTTTGTTAATTCGTTGTGATCAACAATTGCGATTTAAACCACTTCACGTCTTGGTCACTGTCAACGAAACGATGGGTCGCAGTATGGGTACGGATACATTTTACGAAAAATACACAGCCACTTGTCAATTACGCCAGAAAACATTAAAAACAAGTGGTAAGTAATTTTCTGGTTTACTTATATTTTATAATATAAAGATAATCAAGGAATAAATTATAATAAATAAATATTATTTGTTTTTTTTTTTTACAATTTTTTTGATTCCCTTACGATTAATTTAAAAATATTTTTTAACGGCTTTATAATACTAAGTACCGACTCATAATAAATAATCATATCATATAACAAATGAAGAATCGTAATTGTTTTAACTAACTTGTTAGTAATGGGTAATTGTAATTTTATTTTCAGGCAACACAAGTAATGTAAGTGGACATCTCACTAATAAACACAGTAGTGTTATGGTTTCAAAAGCCAAGTCAACGGCTACGCCGAGGCAAGAGTCGGAAACTTCCAGATGTTGATGATCCGTCTCTAACATTGTCCGTATTATCGACAGCTTCGACTTCGACTATATCATTTACAGCTTTTTTTTTTTTTATAATCGACTAGTATTTTATATGTATTTAAAAAAAAAAAAAATCAAGTTCAACAATGGCACTTCTCGATGGTACAATGGTTAACACTTGAATTCATTATTTAATTAGAAAACTAGTACACACTGCACCGTACAGAACACAGAATACAGATAAAATGGTGCGTATCAGATAGCAGCCCTAAAGGCTAAAAGGGGAAACAATTTTCGTCGATGACTTTAAACATCGAACACATCGATATATCAAAAAACGATGTATGGACACATCGAAAATCGCACAGTGATCAGCGATTATCGCCGGGGCCCCGTGCGTTACGGTGCGGTTGCCGGGAACACGGTACACAACGAATTAGCAACTTTATGTCTAGATAAGAAAATACTATTGGACAATTGTATTTCATTGGCTACCGCAATGCTCAGTCAGTACTTATAGCGAAATATGTTACCCTTTTTATTTGAAAAAAAAAAAAAAGTTAACAAAATAAAATAAATTAATTTTTATTTTATTTTAAGTGTACGGCAATTCGAGATTTATCTAGACGACTTAGTTGTTTATCTCAGATCGCGGACTCTCATTTGTCTGGGAAATAATACAGGAAGGTAGCAAAACAAATTAGATTTAGATAAAACATAAAATAAACTGTTACGTTTATTATTATTTTTTACAGCAACGGGAAATGTACTGGTTTTACTGTATAGCGTGTATGGTTTATTTTCCCGTGTTTTATTTTTACACGGTTTTCACTAGAAGCAGGTAACAAGAATGTAATACTTTTTTCCGATCATTGATAAAATATCGTTTTAGTATTTTGATCGAGTCTGTGCTACGGGGCAACGCGTATTACTATAGGACGAAAACGTTGAATATTTTTTTCGAATGTTATGTTTTGGACCGTAACTACGAAAAGATTACGGGAAAATCCGACATTTCGAACGTAAATTGAAAGATTGAAGGGACATCGATTGGTGTTTCGGACAACGTTTCGATGATATCCGATTATTCACGATAAATATCGAAACGGTGCGGGTCGGTGTGCGTGTGCGAGAGGCACGCCGGAATTTTATTGTATCGTATTTTTTTTTTTTTTTTCCCCTGTCGATTTCCGTGTAGGACATTCCGATTAAACGCCCGGCGACGTGACGAATATCCGTTAGGCCAATTGCGTTAAAACAATAATTATGATAACCGTGCGAAACGGCCGAGATTTATACAGACCGACTTAATGCGGCGGGTGGGTGGCATAACGAGGTGCCGGGTAAGTGAAATTTACGTTTTGAATTTATTGTCCGGAAAGTAATTAGGAGATTGTAATAATAATAATAATAATAATAATAGTAATAATAGTAATATTAATTGTCGGTAGTATTTCCTCGTAGACGCGCACTTGGCCCACCAGTAAAATAATATTGAAAGTGCACAGGCCTAAATTGTTTCGGAAACGCGATTTTATCACCACCGGTCCGACGCACCGATAATATTACGCCTACGTCTAAAACCGCAATAAACCCGACACTTAACATACATACGTATTCGCGTTCTAGAGCCGGGGGGTTTTTTTTTTTTTTTTTTTGGTTCCGAGACGAAAACCCTGATAACAATGTCATTATTACTATTACAATTATCGCTATTATTGTCCGTGGCGGCAGTAGTCTACGAGAATAATGATAAATCGCGTAATAATAATGCTAACGTTATCGTATCGTACGATTATTATATCCCCGAAAATTAACACGTTCCACTGTAATAATTATGAATTGTTTGATATCGTACACTATAAATTATCACAGCGCCAACACTAAAGTAATAATTCTGTACTTGGGACACGTGTGGTTAGGTATTATATTCGCAATAATAATTACGTATATACCCTACAGTGTACGCACGATTTCCAATAAAATCGCACGTTTTATTATGAATTTTCCGAATTATAGACGTGTAAAATTTGTTTTTTTTTTTTTTAAAAAAAACACGTTTTATTAAGTAATTCTATATTTTGGAATTTTTTAGAGTTATACTCTCATTTAATTTAGAATCGGGTGGGATACGGAAATAATATAGTCGGTATACTTAAAAAATACAAATAATCAAGCTTCTTTATATCGTTGTTTAATATATAATTGATTGATATTCCATTAAACTTCTACTGATTTCACTCGGGCTCAGATTTAAACGCCCTAAAAATATCAAAAAAAAAAAAAAAAATCCCCTTTTAAATAATGCGTTTAACATTAAATTTATTATTATTATTATCATTATTTATTATTTATTCGTCTAATATTTTAAAATTGTGTAGGTACCTTTATAATTTATATTTTTATAAATATAAAAAAAACGAGATAAAAAATTAAATTCCAAAAATTACAATTGTATTACACCGTACAAAATTCGTTAATATTCTGAATTTTAAATGTTTGACGGTTGTTTGCCAACAAGTTTCCATATACTGAAAATGACCTCTCTACATGGGTCAAAAATGTCTCAAAACATTAATAAATGCATTTAAAAACGTCAAAATTACCATAAAAAGTATAGAATCTGCACGAAACATATTTGTAGCTTGGAATGCATCGTGTATGACATTCCCAAAAAAAAAATATTCGAGTCCCACTTATCACCGATAAGCTCTACTGAAACGTGTAATAAGGATTTTTTACGTGTGCTTCTCGATTTGTTTAAAAAGGATTGTGATTTTAAATTAAAGATTAAAAATACTTTCCTACTTTTTATCATGAAAAATATAGTAAAGGGGAGAATCGTCAATGTAGACGTGCAGTTTGGGCGTTTAAAAAATCCAAATTAACTACATTGCTGTTTATTTTGTGTATTAATGTCACACCGTAGAATTAAATTTTTATAACGATTTGTGGATTTATCATTATTTGATTACGGTATAATAAATGTAGGCACAATGTTAATTTTCGAAGTTAAACAAAATAACCCAATAATAATAATTACGTATTTGAGTTATCCAAACAATTAGGTGCTTGGCGTATTATGCAATTTAAACAATTTTCAGTTTAGTTTTTCATTTGACAAGGTTTATTACATTATTCCTATAACGTTATTTTCAAATAGTTCAGCTATTTATGAAAAACTACACGGGTACCGCTACTCGCATGCAAGTACCCGAGGTTTGGTTTTGTGTTTTTTTTTTTTCATTCTTTTTCCGCCCTTAAAAAGTAACCAATTAAAATTAATTTTATATCTTTTTGAATGTCAGCGGCCGGAATTCGGGTAAATGTCACGTACGTTTCAATGTTTGAAGCGTTACACTGCTATTGAATTTTCTCTTCCGTGTACTTGAGTGTAACAATAATAATAAGAATCCCAGTGACATTTTGATCGGTTTTGTTAAAAATTTTAATTTTCCAACTGTTTCGTCAGGTTTCGGGTTGTACGCGGCCGGATGATAACACGACGGATCACAATGTCCTCCCCTCCCCCATCCACGAATGTTATTCCGGATCATAATTTTCCGCTACTACTAACACACCTAGTTCTTTTAAGAATACAAATAAAAAATCCACTGTGTTCTATTTTTTCGATTTAACGTTATTGAAATTTGCGGTGTATACACCGATTGCACCGTACGTATTTATTATTAACATGCCGTATGTTCGCGGGTCATACACGGGTATTAAATTCGATTTTGGAACACCGCGAAGACTTTATTTGATTACGGTTATAATAAAATATTAAATCGTAATTCTTGTACAGAGACCTTGGATACCTAGCCGAGATTTTATATCGAAATCGACTATCGTGAACAAATCCGACTGAATAAATATATATATATTTTTTTTTTTTGTGAAATCCCCATGTTATTACTATTTAGCTTGTATTACAATTCAATTTCGTTAGATTGGTAACGAGATTTCTACGTAGAATTGTATTAATGGTAGCACGCGTTTTAGTATATTGTAATAATTCCTGTTGAAATTACTATTGTATAAATTGAATTCATACAATTTATATACTTGTAATCGTGTCGTGAACCTTATATTGCGTACATTATTATTTCGTATTCAAAATTTAGAGTTGCGGTCGTGTCTGTCTCCGAGTTCTTACCCGAATAATTTAGAATTTAACTAACGTAATATATACCGCTGCGATAATTCCTATACCCGCGAAAGAGAAATACAAAATTAATTCGATTGTCCATCTGCATCTAGAGTAACCAGGCAGGTACTACACGTTTCCCCTTATTGTAGTTTAATATTTTATCGTTTAACTTTTACAACGGAACTATTATAATATTCGATTTAAATTAGTAGAAATTTAATGGATTTTGACGGACGCAATACCCTACACCGGGGGGGAAAAAAAAAAATAAGGAATCATAGTGATTTGATAATATTATAATTAACTCTACACTTTTATATTATTTTTCTAAATAATATTTAAAAAAAAAAAATAAAAATTTGATAAAAGGGCCTTACACATAGTATATCTACTATCACCTCGTACATAGTCTAAAACTGCACATAATTCGGTGGGTTTTATTTTTCTCCAATTTCCGGATGTTTACGCAGGTGTTAGATAAAACTCGTATTTAATGAAATCCGTTAAAAGTTGAAACTATTCTGAAATCGGCGTAAAACGATAAATTAACCGCTGTCTGTATATAAATTGTTTAATAATTAAATTCTTGCACAGGTCCTCAAAAACATTTTGAAATTAAGTTACACCTCTGATTTGGACGAAATACAAAATTTTGAATAATAATTTTTAATGGTTTTTTTTATTGTTATCTATCATAATATTTTCATTTTCCATAATTTAGATTACGTCAGTGCGTGATTTTCTTATTGAAACATCTGCCATTATAATTATTCATTTTTTCTTAAACTGTATCGATTAACGATTTTATTTTTATTATAATGTTCTAAGTACGTTTGAATTTTTTTTTTTTTTATTAGTTAATAATTGTACACGTACTCGGCGAAATTTCTTGTAGATATACGTAAAATCTTGTGTACTTGTACACATAAACATAATGTATAATTTGTATTTTTGAAATCCGACCGAGCGTTCTGAACGCGTTGCACTCGTATTAGAAGAGCATACTCTGTAAATATTCGGAAATTGACAAACACCTTTTTTTTTTCTTTTTTTTCTGGGTAGTACCATATATTAGAGTTTACCGGTATTTTCGGGAAAATATACATTATCCAAATTTCAGATATTTCTAGCGGAAAAACGCATTTTCACAAACGTAGTACTTCTCAATATATTTGTATAATACCCGTGTCTTAATTTTTGTTGTTTTGTATAAACAACAATGTTCGACAATTTGAAATTAATTAAAAGTTCGACAAGGACAATATGAGCGTTTAACAATAACATTTAAAAAAAAAATTAAAGTTCGACATTGACACGTATGTTTGAATAATTTGATCAACTGGATTTCGTAAAACGTGTACGTATGCATATAGAGTTAGCTTCAATAAATACATTACTGTTTGTTACTGTTTGTGTTGTATTTATATGTTTCTGTTTCGATGAAATAAGAGAATAATCCAACTACGTACAAACTTATACGTCTACCAGCAATGTTTTCAATATAAAAGTAGTAACTCGGACTACCGAGGTGCTACTGAAGCGCCAACGTCTTCGAGAATGTAACAAATTTAAACAATATAAAGTCTGGCATTGTTCCTTTAATATTGTTAAACTTACCGAATGAAAATTCAGGCTCCTTATCTTGTCAAAATGCGAAGGAATTAGGAAGCATTTTCCTCTACCAATTTTATTGTTGATAATTTCTCGGTTTATCTAAAACGTCGAAATCTGAAACAAGAAAAATACAAATATTTTACAATTGTTATGCGTATCAAGTATTATTCGTATGATATAAACAAAAATATAATATAGTTTTTTTTATAACTATGATTATAACATAAATTTCGGATGTACCCACCTACCATTTGTGAGTTAACAGTTGTAAACAGTTTAAAATGTAGACTGGAGGTGTACAGAGTAATAATAAATTTCGTATTCAATTTTAGATGATACGTTTCAAATTGTTATAAATCATCAATGATACATAAAATGTATTACTTACATAAGATACATATCAAAAATCTAAAGAAAATATTCCGTTTTCGAATCTGGTATAATCTGGTTGAAAATCGAAAATTGATAATTTTTTATTATTGTGTACGGAACAAGAGTAGATTTTGAAAACATCGTTATTAGGATCATTACGCCATAATATGACTGTAAAAAGCCAAAATTTAACTCAAAATATTTGTAAAAAATTGCTCGATTACGATAAAAATAAATAATTACTCTGTATACGAGTAATTATTATTGTTATTTTTTTTTTTAGAATTTACGATGTTGAAGCAGTAATATTTTATTAAAGATATCACGAAGGACTCCCTCGCATTCCTACCCTCTTATGGCCAACCTAGGAACATTAACAATTCCTGGTGATCCTCATAGAAGGCTCAACAGGAGCTAATGCCGTGATCTCTTAAATAATTTATTTTATACTAAATAAATAAAACAAATTTAAATTAAAAATAATCTAACAACACATTAGGAAGTTCCATCACCCGGTGGTGGTTACCTTTCATCTAAATCATTCATGCCTGAAATACTGTTATCGAATATTCTCATTATGCCTGAGGGGCTACAGATTGTATATTTCAAATAAAATTATTAAAAAAAAAAAATAATAATAATAATTTACGATAGTGGTAATTTACAAAATCATTCTTTATAAACAATAATAGTAACCATACGGAATTCCGTATGATTACTGCAGTACCCAACGTAATTATTACTCATAAGTTTTATCACTCTTGCAAACGTTTAGATAAAATTAAGCAATAATAACAACTAATACTAATAGTTTACGTAATTATTGTAAAACCAATTCGAATAATACGTACATTTTTTTTAAAAAATATATTGCATTGGTTAACGGCGTTAACACATTACTTTTTAAGGTGCCAAATTATAGTGAGTATATAATTATTCACTCGAAAACGTGCGATTTTTTTTTTTTTTTTTGAGAAAATGTATAAATTTACTTAAAACGTATTTTAATTCAACCGATGTTAACGAGGCGTAATTAATGCAAAATGAATGAATAATAATAATAACAACAAAAAATATAAAGAAAACCGAGCGGTTTCGTAATGTTTAATTTGGAATTCATAATTGTTATTGTTGTTTTATAAATATGTAGGATGTACCTATACGGGGAAATGTTAAATTAAATAAAAACCATAAATTATTATCGCGCATCCCAATTGCCAATTAGTGTTATATCCAAATAATTATTTAAAAAAAAAGAAGCTTTTGATTAAAATAATTCGTTTGCCGGTCTGTCCATACGTGCGGTTAATAAAGAATAGAGTTATCGCGCCACGCTATAATATCCAGAATGTAATTTATTATTTAATCAAAAGCTTTGAAAATTAATTATTGCTCCGAATACTAATATTGTATTATAATGACCTGGGAATTAGTATGCAACGTGTATAATATCACTCGTTAACGAAATTTGTTACGAACGGTTCGGCATTATATTACCGTGTTGTGTTTACGCGATATTTCCGAAACGCATACACGCCAAGACATTGAGTAAAATCGAATTCGGTTTTATTCGATAGCCGAAGATAATCGAACGATATTTACGGTATTCACTTTTGATCATAAAAATGGCCCCGTTTTTCAAATGGAATTCGAAAAGAGAATATTATTTCTCAAAAAAGAAAAAAAAAAAAAAACAATTAAATTACTATGTTCGTAACATTGGATTTATACGTTTTAAGAATTATAAGATATTAAAACTCAGACCGGAGGAATGGGGTAAAATGTTATACGACCGTAATCTGTTTTGGCGGACAATCAGAACAATAGTAAGTACACAATTGCCCTGCAAAACATCCGTACAATTATATTACTATCGATGATAGTAGCATTTTATCGGAATATTATTGAACGTCATTCGTCGACGCATTAATCGAATATTATATTTTACTGTTTTTTTTTTTTATGGTTGTTGTCTTCCGAAATGATAGTCATATTATCGGTTTAATTAGTGAATCGTTAAACAAAAAAAAAAAAAAAAAAAACAATATAAAACGATTATAAAATCGGTTTGTTTTAACCTAACCAACGACCACTGCACTAAAGTATTATTTTTAAAACGTAATTGTTATTCCTGTATTTCCGTATTTCGACTACTGGATGCGTAACGATAATGCTATGCCGGTGTACAGTTTAAATGCAAACATTATATAGCTATTGACTACGGAAATTAAATTAAAAATTCACGTATACATACGTTCCAACGACGCTAATAGATTAATTTACATATTATGTACTGGTCGAAAAATTACTTTAAAAGCACTCCATTCTTTTTTTTTTATTTTTTTTTTCTATTTGTCCAACATCCAACGCAACGCTAAATTTTTCATTGCCAAGCGGTATAATTATGTGGGTAAAATATCAGCGCATCTAGCGTGGTGTAAAAAACAGCTATATTACGTAGGATTAACATTCCGAATACCATCAACGTTAGCCATTATTAATTCCCCTTTTCGATAGTTAAAAAGGTCGACGGTATATAATAGGAGGTATCAATACGTCCGCCGTTATAATATATACTTACGTAATTCGAATTATTTCTGTTCTGTTCGTGCAGAGGACGTAAAACATAGGAGTTATATTATTTCAGTAAGTAAAAATTATTATTGTGTTTTTAGTATGCGTACAAAATTTAATTTCGTATAATTATAGTGTACCGTGCCGCTAAAATTTCAATACTATCGTAAATTATAAATCATTGTAGAACCCACGCTGGCGTTTATTCGTCCGTCCATTACGTTACGTTGATTAATGTCTAACGAAATAAAAATAGGAAATTGTGAAAATAAAAAATGTTTAAGTTACGAAAGCCGACATTCGTGCGTTCTAGAAATAGTAAAAAAATAAAATTAATTGGTCGGTTCTATACTTTTCCGTTCATATGCGAACGAATTTATTTACAATACCGTCTTGGAATTCGTAATTGTCCAAGGTTTATATCCGGATGACCGGATAAAATATTATTGTCGGTAGTTTTATTTATAGTAAGTTTCCATCGAATCACTACAAATACCATTTAGAAAAACTGCACGTTTACTCAAACCATTTTTTTAAAAACGCTATTCTAGACTTTCGTCTATAAACAAATTATTTTTTCCTGATTTACACTCATCTCGGACTGCTGATTGTGATAATGTTATACGATGACCGAGTGGCATAGGTTTTATTTTAACGTTTAAAAGGTTTAACAGTGTTCACCGTACAGAGTTTAAAAAATTACAATTCTAATAACCGAAAAAGTAACATAACGTAAAATTAAAAACGACATTTTGTTTTCAAATGTGATCTCTGACAGATACAAAATAAAAAAAAAAAAAAACATTACACATATAACACTTGATTCAATGTATTCCTCACTTAGCGCACATAATCTCAGGAATTTTAGTTTTAGATTATGAGTGTAGCGAAGAAAATGTATAAGTTTTACACTGATTTGGTTATTCGCTTCTTTAGTAAAACTGTTCCAATTTTTCCATGTTACATTTTAAAATATAGACATTTCTAGCCGGTGATACTGAACTGGAAATATTTTTAAAAATTCTCAACGATTCACCGCTTAGATTTTTTTTTTTTTTTTTACACGGTTCAACACTTTTTCGGTTGGTAATATTATATTCAAATTGCGCGGAATAGAATATCTCGAAATACGTGGATCTATTCACCCCGGTGGTTTTACAATATTTGAAAACATTTTAAATTTCTATAACAATAAATCAAAAAAAAACTGACAACTTTTGTCGATACATCAGTTTTATTTGTGTCGGTTTCCGAGTGGCCTTAGCAACAACAGCAAAACACGATTACCATTACTCTGCTAAGAATCGTCTTTCGTTCGCGTTGGTTTCTACCAAATGGTATGGTATCATAGAATTTCAATTACCCACATACAACCGCTTGCCCGTGGTGCGAAGTATGTCTCACTTTTTTTATTGTTAATTTGACTATGGATTGTTTGGTTGAGTCAATATATCTGTAATTAATATCAATGTCAGTCTATACGAATAGGTGGCAATAAGAGCAATAAAAATCGAACAAATTGTATCAATGGCCAAACCTTATTATTACAATATAGGCACGAGCAGTTTTCATTTAGTGATATATTCAGTTGATATAATCGAGTAATAAAATTAGATACTGAATTTTAATAAAAATTCTATTATACAACGGTGAAAGTGGAGTTAATTGGAGGAACGGGTTTCGAGTGTAACAGAAAAGTTTTATTAAAAGAGGCTACCACCAAAGGTAATCTGATAATCCATTGTTAAAAACTTGACAGTTTGCATAACCCATTTTCTACCTAGTCACTTAACTGGTAAAAAATAAATCGATTATTTAATAAGAAAAAAAAAAAAAAATTAGTTTTTTATACGTTTATATTTAGTTTAATTAATAAAATAGTAAACGGTAAATTAAAAATATTTCACGATAAATTGATATACGGGAATACGATATACAGGTCGGATACCTATCCGTACAATCGGTGGAAAAGAATTTGTTGGTTATTTTCAACGGTATATCGGCGGTAATAATTTATATATACAAAAAAACTAAAATCAAATAATGGAATATTTCGATTTTATTTTAATTGCGTACATCTGAGTGATTTGAGAGTATTCCGGCGATGCTCTTGAGAAATATTAAAACGTCTAGCGGTTTTTCACCCCGGGACGCAGAGCGCTATAGATGTTTAGTTGAATCAACACCGTTGTAGGTTTACCGCCTCACCGGTATTTCATTTAGATCTCCAATCTGTATATATTATCTCGAATCGTAATGAGAATAATATGAGCCCCTTGCCTAGTGAATGACAATAAAAAAAAAAAAAAATTTTAAAAAAAGTACCACGCAAACATAAATTCTACAGCGATCTTAGGCGTCCGGGGACGTGGGCCATTGGTGGCCATATGGTTTGGGTAAAGTACAAACGTGCGGGTTTTCCAATTGGTACTTGGTTAACGTATTACTATGAATAATTAAGTGACGACGACAATAGTAAAAAAAAAAAATGATGCGATAATACGTGTCGGCGGACACGGTCATACGAGGTAATAATTCCCGGGTAGATATAATTCGCGATGATACCGAAAGGTAAAACCGAAAAGGACAAAATAAAAACCAATTTATTTTATTTAACGGGTACCATAATATACTACTACCGTCATATATAAAACCATAAAGTAAGGCCAGCTTAAATGATCGGAAATCGATCGTTGGTAATGTAATTTTTTTATTTTTTTTTATTACCGCATCTATAGACAAAGATAAACGATAATTGAATAAAATGTATCTTAATACAGATAGAGATAAATCACTATTTATCCGTAGAATAAAAAAGAAATACGAATTTTACCATTTTAAAAATAAAAATAAATAACTATGTCTGATGGTTGTCTTTAACAATTTTTACGGAAACAAATAAAACTAATAAATTTCCTTTTGATTATTCAGTTAAATATATAATGCGACTTCGTATATAATTTGCAAATATTTCAGCTGTAGCAATACAATTTGATCAACATAAAACCAAATCTAATCAACCAGAAAATTTCAAATGCTTATGAATTGTTCGAATATCGCCAGTATGGTTTGAAAATTTCACCACGTCTAGAAAGGATTTTATTTCGGTGAACATTTCGGGTTTCTTAGATTCTTTTTTTCACCGAATTGCAACGAAAAATCAAAATCGAAAATATGTTAGTTTTCCGGTTTTTCAGAACTATTATGAAAACAATCACAACGACTATCAATTAATCGGATCAAGAATTCTGGTAAAAATGTTTGTTTACACATAGTAAAACAAGCACGTCAATAAAACGCGTGTTGATAAATTGGTATTAGATAATTCGATTATTCATCTTGGAAAAAGATAAGATTTAGCAAATTTCGTCCATTGTCTAGAAAATGTGAATAAGATAGTTAATTGCCCGTATATCTAGATCAGTGGTTCTCAACATTTGAAAAAACAACAATAATGGTATGCTTGAGAAGTGTGTAGTCGAAAATTAAATAGAAACAATAAATGTAAAATTGAAATTAATAGAAAAAATAATAATCGGCGGAATGGTTGTAGTTGGTGTTTCAGAGACATGATTTTGTTTTGTTTTTTTTTTTTTTTTTTTACGTCGGTTTCAACGGTTGTAAGACGAAGCCGGGCTCTTATTTTAACGACGTCGGTTTCTATTCTATTTTTTTCCATTTCTTTTCGAGTTATATATTATATGCTCAACACCAACCGACCGGCCCCTCAACACAACGTCACGGACGAATCGCCCGGGAAGTGTGCGCGTGCGGTGGTTGACGTCGCCCACGTCGAGTAACCACACTGACCTAGGGATAGCGGCCAACACCGGTTTCGGGGATTCGTCGCCGTTAGGTTATCGGGTTAGGCGTCCGATTGGTCGGCCGATGCGCAAAACGCCCGGCGGTCGATGGCGGCAGGCCGTGGAGAGACGGCACCGGCGTACGTTTCTGTACCGTCCGGGCTCGTCGACCGACCGACCGGGCGGGCGCGCGCTCGCGGCAGTTAATCCCGTTGTCAGTTTTCGGACGCGTTTGCGTTTGGAAAAATTAATTGCTCCGGCACGACGGCAGAGAGACAGAGAGAGAGAGAGAGAGAAAAAAACGAAAAAAAAAAAAAACACGAAAATGATGACACACAATTTGGTCGGCGGCGACGGGCGAGTTTACGCCCTCAGCGTTTTACACACCGCCGGCGGACCGCCGAAAACGTGTTAATGGACGAGCGCCGCGCACCCGTTTTGGCCGCATGACGTCTACACTTAAAAACACCGTGCCCGGCGATTAATGATCGCGCCCCGGCAATGTCGTCCTTGCGTTTGTCTCCGAGACGTTCAAGACTGTATACGCGGTCCTGTTATTACTATTATACAATAAACCGGGCCCGGTTTCGTTTTGTTTTGTTTTTTTTTTTTTTTCCCCTCCACACCGGTACGAAAAACCGAAGAAATATTTACGGAAACAAAAACAACATAAAAAAAAAAAAAAATTGTTATAATAAAAAAACCACCGTGTAGAACGCGGTCGTATTATAATAGACACGGGAATATAATATACGCTCGGCGGACGGGAAAATATTCCCACTGTTCGTGCGGCGATTTGCGACGGAAAATAATAATAATAATAATAATAATAATACCGTACAATGGAAATTACCGGCCGTGGTGACGAGTGGCGGACTCGGTGTAATACTTACACTCGAACTACCGTCGGAAACCGCAGAGGGAGTGCCGGGAAAAAAAAAAAAAAAAAAAAAAAAAAAAAAAAAAAAAGAGAAAGAACACAAAAAAACAAAAAAAAAAACGGAATAACGAAAGAAATGAGGGCGAAACGACGCGTCACAAACACGACGGCGGGCGAGAAACGAGCGACCTTTGACGGCTCGTACGTTACGTGAAGTGCAGAGGGCGGCGGCCGTACACGTCTGTAGTCCGGATCTGATAAATTTCCGTGGCTTTAGCGATTAATTCGACGGCTAAGTTTTCTTCTCCGGCCCTCTATGACCGTCCCGCCATACGTCCGGCACTATCGAAATACTTTGCCGTACGACAGTGGTCCACGGCCGGGACGACGCGAAATCCTCAGCAGAAAACAACAAAAAAAAAAACAAAAAAACACAAAATACGAGAAATTGTAACTGTTCCGAATCACACCGAATCCGATACGATATTAATACCGCGGTTTACACCGACGTCCTGGCTGTACGCGACCCTGTGTTTAGCCATTGAACAATTATCAATGCAAAGCAACGCCAAACGTCCGGAAACGCAACGATACAAGACTTGCCATTTCCGCCGTCGACCCTTCGAATTGTCCAATTTTGTAAAAGAAAAATAGAAAAATAGAAAAAAAACCAAAGGTCCTATACGGAAGCGGCTGGTGATTTTATTGTAAAATCTACAGTGATCGTAATCCTAGGAGACCGACTCGCCGTGCGTATTTTGACGGTAGGCAGGCGACAAGAAAAAAACAAAAAAAAAAAAAGTCGAAAACCACCGGCGACGCGGTATGGTAATATACCTGTAATAATATACTATCGGGATACGACCGTGATTAAAAAAGAATAAATATTTTTTTGTTGGTCCGTCCTGGAATTTGTATACGTATTTTATACATATGAAATCCCGAGCGGTCAAAACCGACACCGGTGTAACTTTTGCATTTTTTACGACTATAACCACGCCGATATATATATAATACTGGCACTCTTATAAATTACGTCGTTCGCTTTTGTCCGTACAGAGAGTATATTTATGGAAATACTAACGCACCGGACAGAGATGCGATTTATATTATACACACATTGCTATCCGGCCGGGACAACGCGAAATCCTCGGCGGAAAACAAAAAAAAAAACCGCAGAATACGAGAAATTGTAACCGTTCCGAATCACACCGAATCCGATACGATATTAATACCGCGGTTTACACCGACGTCCTGGCTGTACGCGACCCTGGGTTTAGCTATTGAACAATTATCAATGCAAAGCAACGCCAAACGTCAGGGAACGCAGCGGTCAAAGACGATACGAGTATTTCCGCCGTCGGCCCTTCGAATTGTCCAATTTTGTAAAAAAAAAAAAAAATAGAAAAATAGAAAAAAAACCAAAGGTCCTATACGGAAGCGGCTGGTGTTTTTATTGTAAAATCTACAGTGATCGTAATCCTAGGATACCGACCCGGCGTGCGTATTTTGTCGGTAGGCGGGCGACAAGGATAAAACAACAAAAAAAAAAAACGTCGAAAACCACCGGCGACGCGGTATGGTAATATACCTGTAATAATATACTATCGGGATACGACCGTGATTAAAAAAAAAAATAAATATTTTTTTTTTTTTTGTTGGTCCGTCCTGGAAATTGTATACGTATTTTATATATACATATGAAATCCCGAGCGGTCAAAACCGACACCGGTGTAACTTTTGCATTTTTTACGACTATAACCACGCCGATATATATATATATATATATATATATAATACTGGCACTCTTATAAATTACGTCGTTCGCTATTGTCCGTACAGCAAGTATATTTATGGAAATACTTAAGCGCCGGACAGAGAAGCGATTTATATAATACACACATCGCTATCCGGCGGTTTCTAAAACATTAACGGGACACACGCTCGCCGAGTACTAGACGGGAACGTGATGATAATTAATACGATATTATTACCGCATACGTACGAAAATACTCTCGTAAAATAATAAATAGTCTATAGAAGTTGCGTGGTAATTTTTGTGTTTTTTTAAATTTTTTTTTTTTACATACGTACCCGCGGAAATGTCGGACTATATACGAATACAATAACGTAATGTACAATATTATCGTATTATAATGATAAATTGTTAAATTACACAATCGTTTTCGTTAGAAAAAAAAAATATATATTTATATAAATAACTATATCGGGTAATAATTATATGCGAGTCGAATATTATCGGTGCATAGGATTATTTTAAATTCAATTATATTTCAAAATACGTACATTGCGATCGGTATACAGATTATGACGACTGTCATTCTAGTAATGTAATTTAATTTTTTTTTTTTTTTTTTCTGAAATTTTTCCGTTTAGCTGTTTCGTACTAGCTGATGATGAAAAATAAAATCCCCTAATCCTCGTTCAACCACTATAGACCACTACTATATCACGGGGTTTTTTTTTTCATTCTTGTCGCTAATCTATTTAAAAAGAAGACATTCTTGTGGAAAATCGGAGCTGTCTAAACCAGAATGGTAGATACCGTTGATATTATTGGTATTTTGGGGATTAAAACCGTATTCCCGGGTCCACGGCCAGTAACTCTAGCAAGATGGTCTTTTCAACGATTTTATTCCACGATTCCTTGCAAACGACATCGGACCCCGTGGAACAATATTTCCCAAGTAAAAAACGTTCACTGTTATTCGGATATTCTGCTAAAGGAATCTGTTTTTCTTATTCCGCGACAACCATTGACGGTGGTGTTCTTCGCAGGAATTGTTTGGTCGATTGTCCGGTCTACGTATGTTTCGACCGGAACGGCATTGCTTTACTTCATTTCAAGAATCTAATACCATGTTGAGCATCCGTATATTTGTGACCGTAAAACTCAAAATCTAATAGATGAAGTGACTTGAATTATTAATAGAACGTTGCATCCATATAAACGCATATATATTTGTTTAACAAGAGGAAAAAACGGAGGGCCTAAATGTCGAGCTGCTAAAACTAATGTAGAACATCTTCTGTTCGTATTAAGTAGAATAAGTCCCCTAGCGTTGTTGTTAAGCGTAGATATAGTTTGACATTAAGGAATACACGTAAACCAGAATAAGGAATATATTAGGTAATATTTTTAACATATCGATAACCGTTGCGCCTGCGGGGTAAGGATTACCTTGTCCGGTTAGGGTTCCGCCCGTAGGTTGCGATACCACCTAAAAAAAAAAAAAAAACTAAGAGTATCTACACTACATACAGATACGTCGGTACATGTATATGTCTTGTTTCTACTGAATATAGTTGCCATAAGAATGTCGATGTCAATTTGGTATTAGATACGAGGATTAAACTGTAGGTAACTTTTTTAACACGTGTAAAAAATAAACGAGTTTCAAAGACAGGAATTGTTTATTTATTTTTCAAAGACAGCAATTATTTTTATTGAGTATACATTTTTGTAAATTTTTAATTTAAACTACAGAATCGTCATTTACAATACTTTTAGTGATGGATAATAAAGGACGGTGTGTACTGAAATATGAAACGTACTCACGAGTTTCAAGCTTCTCGATGTGTCGATAAAATACGCCGTCGATACAAGTTGAATTGCGCGAAGTAGAGGTTTTATAACAAGTATTGCACACGCTCATATTATGAGAATCTAAGTCTGGGTATTTTTCGAGCGAAAAATCTACGGCTTTCTGGGGAACGTGCTTCATATCTTTCTCGAACCAAAGGCGATCGCAAACAGCGCAGGAAACACCGAATTTGTTTTGGATAAAACGAAAATTGAATTCGTTATCAGCGACGGGAAATTCGTCAGTACAGACATTTCACGGCGGTTCGGTAATCGGAATGACGATTTTGAGCTTGTTAACATGGTAACATTCTCGGTGTCGGACAAATTAACAGAATGACCCCCAGCCATAAGACATATACATGTCAAAAAAAAAAAAAATGTACGTAGGATCGGACGCGATGTCCGCAGTAACCCTGGCGAGCGAGTACTCTCGACGGCTTTCCAAAGACTCGGCGGGCGATCCGGCGAAATGTGTAGGAACGCGAAAACCACATACAGACGTTGCCATTGGCATTTATTTTTATATTGACGATTAAATGTTCGCATCACTGTACTGATTTTCGGCGCCGAACCCCGATTATGCCGGGCCGCGATTGTGGACGAAACGAGTAAGCAGGCGGTTTTATGGGTAACCGTAAATCCGGCAAACGGAAATAATCGCTCGACTGGACGAGTCACTGTCGGCGGACTTGTATTTGTACATTTTAAATATTCAACTGCAGGAAATGCGACCGTATTGAAGCGGCGACCACGCATGGAACCACGCATTTCTTTTCCGTATAATACATTATTATTATTATCATTATACGATTATAAACTGCGGACGTATGATTATTATTATTATTATTCGATAATTTTACTATCGGATTGCCGACATTCGTACGTTCTAGAAATAGTAAAAAATAAAATCAATTGGTCGGTTCTTTACTCTTCCGTTCATATGCCAACGAATTTATTTACAATACCGTCTTGGAATTCGTAATTGTCCGAGCTTTATATCCGGATGACCGGATAAAATATTATTGCCGGTAGTTTTATTTATAGTAAGTTCTAAGCGGATTACTAGAAATAATATTTAGAAAAACTGCACGTTTACTCAAACCATTTTTTTTTTAAAACTCTATTCTAGACTTTCGTCTACAAACAAATTTGTTTTCCTGATTTACACTCATCTCGGACTGCTGATTGTGATAATGTTATACGACGACCGAGTGGCATAAGTTTTATTTTAACGTTTAAAAGGTTTAACAGTGTTCACCGTACAGAGTTAAAAAAATTACAATTTTAATAACCGAAAAAGTAACATAACATAAAATTAAAAACGACATTTTGTTTTCAAACGCGATCTCTGACAAATACAAAATAATAATAAAAAAAAAAATCATTACACATATAACAATTGGTTCGAAATATTCCTCACTTAGCGCTCATAATCTCAGGAATTTTAGTTTAGATTTTGAGTGTAGCGAGGAAAATGTATAAGTTTTACACTGATTTGGTTATTCGCTTCTTTCGGAAAACACTTCTTTGGTTAGTAAAACTGCTCCGATTTTTCTATGTTACATTTTGAAATATAGAAAATTTCTATATTGAACTGGAAACATTTTTCAAAATTCTCAACGATTCACTGCCTAGATTTATTATTATTATTATTATTATTATTCGATAATTTTACTATTAACGCAAATCAAGTTGCCGCGAAGAAATCGATTCGTAATTTATTTCGAAAAGGTTCCAGTGATTCCGCCGGACTGACTTACGCGCGGTGCCTAGCGACCGACTGCACATTATTTCTGTTCGCCGGCACCGCCTTCGAGCGTATGACACGAATTATTTTTTTTTTCTTTTTTTTTTTTTATATAAAATATCGTTAAATACCGGAATAATAACGGGGAGGTAAAACGAAACGCGAACAAGAAAAGACAAAAAAAATGTTTTATTATCATTAACTGTGCCGGTACGATTGTTAACGCGGGTGAAAGGAGATGAAATTATAGGATTTCGCCAGTGAGGCAATTTCGGAATGCTAAATACATTAGGGGTATTTTTTTACATTTTATATATATATATAAAAAAAAAAAAATCGAATAATTTATAATATATTATATTCTTTCTGGAATGTATAAAAAAAAAAAAAAACTTACGGTTTATTTAATCTTTTTTCTCTTCTTTTTTTTTTTTTTTTTGTTAGCGTTTACAAGCCATTTTTAGGCGTTTTTCCGCTACCACCTAATTCCTTCGACTCGATCGTCATCCCTCTGGGTAGGAGGGTATTATTTGGCCCGGCGACTTGTCTCATTAGACTATGATTATCCCGCCATATGTGTCCGACGTGTACCGGTATATTTGAAACAAGACATTATTTTACGGATATTTATACTGCTGCTCGTTACAGGAAAAAAAAAACTCCAGACTCGTTACATTATAAGACAATCGTTTATGAAAAATAGATAACGACTTTCCTTTTTTTTTTTTATTATTATTATTATTACTTTATTTGTATTATATTTACAAACTGTACCGCGTAATTCGGGAATGCCGTCGGACCTAAACTAATAAACGATAACTGTTATAGAAAATTCAATAGTCTGTTGCTTTATTTTATTACTTTTAGAGAATAAAAAAAACTTCCATCGAACCGGTAAACAATCGGGAGAACGAGCGAGTGTGTGCGATTGATAATTGTATAGATTGTATAGAATTGTATACAATAAAATAAAATAAAAAAGTTCGCCCGGTTATATATGGATGCGATTGTCCCGTCCGTCTGTCCCTTGTCACCAAACCGATTTTATACGACGATGTTTCACGACAACAAAAAAAAAAAAAAAAAAAAACTACGACTACAGACCTCAGGTTTTGTGTCGATTTGGAACAACGAAAATCCTCCGAGTTCGATAAAAACTTTTGCGTGCCTACATCTTACCGGTAAATTTTGCGCAGCACGCGCGATTTGATTAAAAAAAAAAAAAAAAAAAAATGTTTATTTTATAACAATAATTGTATTATTCACATTTACCGTGAACATCACCGTGAAAAAATCAAACGAGAAACACATTTCGACAAACTTTGGTTAAAAAAAACCTTTTTTCGATACATTTAAAATGGAAATTTGTATTAATTTTTTTAAATTCGGAATAAATCACGGTAATTGTTCGCGGTGTTACGAGCAATTTGAAGTTATTTTAAACGTCGATAAAATTAAATTACGGCCATTACGCTCGATTTTTTTTTCCTACTACATGAATACACCGCCGGGCTATGTAACAATTTTTTTTTAGCATTTTTACGGAGCCAAAGTATTTTTTTCTTCAATTAAACGAAAATTTATAGGCGGCGGTGGTACCGTACGTACAATTTACGTGATTTGTACAAATAGTCATCATAAAATGGAATGTTCATTAAAACAATTCCGAATACAGAATTACTAATTTGGTATATTATGATTAGAGCAACCCTCGAAGGCCTCGTGTTAATTGGTCGAGTATTTATCAAATATTTTAAAATGTGTGACCTTACAAAAAAAAAAAAAAAAAAAAACGTCATTCATTTTATGTGAAGATAAATACCAAAAGTAAACGCCAACATGTATTGTGAAATTCTATCAAAAAGGTACGTTTCGTCTATAAAGTGCTGACATAAGTATTCGGTGAAAGTTTTAGTTTTCTATCTACAATAAGTAAACTACAAACAAAAAAAAAAAAAAAAACAAAATCGGATATAATAGAAACCGTTATTGCTTAAATATTTCCGTTTTTTAGACAGTTTTTTTCCCATTATTTTGAAAAGTACTCGGATAATAATAAAAAAAAAAAAACCGACTTCCGTGTTCCGAATAGACTAGATTTTTATTTTTTTTTTATCAGAAATCATCTCTGATGCAGTGAGAGAGTACAGAAGAAGCTACGCCCCTTAAACCCAAATTACCGAATTTTTAAATATTTTTATCGTAATCGGTTGATGTTACTATTTGGTGTATGCGGTTGATTGTCATATAAAATTGACTAAAAAAGTGATCGATTTTTACAAAAAGTTATGGAAAATAAACGTTAACATCCAATTTTTGGTTCGTCCCCCCCTATCTATTGGAAAATCCTTGATATCCCATCTGCCTCAAACGCACGAATAGAACCAGATTTCTAGTTCAAAAGTTGTTTATGGACAGAAAACAAACACGACGTGGTAAATAAACACAGAATTTAAAAAAAAAAAAAAATACTACGACACATACATTGCACTATATGTGGTAATACGGAAAGTAAAATATAGACGGAAAATTAATTTTTATCTGTACGCAACAATAAAAAATGTTTAACGAAAAAAAATTTTGAGCACAGTTAATCGGCACGTGTTGAAATACCTTTAATTCTACGTTTTTTTTTTTTTTTTTTTTATCAACAGTTCCATTCAAACCCTTATAAAACAAACTTATTACTTATTCTTTTTTTACATTCCTTTTTTTTATAATTATGTACAACTTACGATGAAATAAATATGAAATTTTCTGTTCGACCAAAACAGTGTCCTTTAATTCTTACTCGAATTTAAAATGTTTATAAATAGCTAAAACCAAAAAAGTTTGGAAAATTTGTTCACTCTTCCAAAGGGTTATTCTATAATAATAGTATTCTTTGGGAATTTCAGATTTGTGCGGTTAATTTTAATCGAGTTACAATAAAATGAAAAAATCGAAAATAATGAACAACCGTTATTGTCGTAAATGTTCTCGAGTTTTGCCAATTATTCGAAAAACTACAGCGAAAATTATATAAATAATGACCTCTTCGTTGCTACAACTAAATCTTAAATGCTTTCAATGATAATGCGCTACACTTGAAATGAAAAGCAGGATAACTGGTGGAAAAGTCGTCTACGGATGGAATTAAACAAAACAAAATAATAATAAATAATAATAAAAAAAAAAAATACAGTAAAAACAGAACATTATTCGCGTCGATCAAAATCAAAAGTGTACGATTACATTGATAATAATATTCTCGGGTAAAAAAAAAAAAAAAAAACTGTACATAACACGACGTCTATCATAATAAAAATGCAATCGATACATATTAATAGTAATACGATGCGAGCAAAAATGCTTTGTATTCAATAGTTATAATTGCTTTAATTTTATTTTTATTTTTCATTCAGATTCGCCCTATAATAATAATAATATATTAAAATATAATGTTTTTTTTCCTTTGTTTTTTATTTTTTTTTTCCAAGTGTATCCCTCGTCGTCGTTTTTAATGAGCATCAATTTTCCACAAGACAAAAAGCCGGGTAATTAATCAAAGAAAATTATTGTCCTCGGTCCGCGGGATTCACGTTTAATAAGAGTTCCGTTTACCGTCTACAACGGCGGCTTGGACGGTTTCTAATTTTTTCCATTTACTTTTTGTTTTCCTCATTTTTTTTTTTACCGCTTTTGTTTCTTCCGATTCCGAGACACCCGTACGTACACGCCCGTGCAGAGGATACGGGGACGCGGCGTATACCGTCCTCGTTCCATTAATAATTTATAATAATAATTTCTCAACGTTGTATTACTATTTATTTATTTTTTTTTTTTTATCTTTTTTCTTATACACACACGCACTCTTTTTTAGAATATTATTATTATTATTATATTTATTTGTTTATATCCGGCTCTCTCTCTCTACTACTACCTCAAACAATTTTAATTTATACGCCGGCGGAAAGTTGGTAAAGAAGCACTGTCGATCCTTAGAAGTTTAAAGAGCGTAATACATTGTTATAATATATAAAACGCGTGCATATAAAAAATAAAAAATGTGTACACGGTGCTGTTAACACGGAGTTCATGATAATAACAATTATGTAATGTATGCTTATACATAGCGTTACGTAGGCAAATTATTACGGTTTTTTTTTTTTTTATAATTATTATTATTTAAAGACGTATACGTTCTTTTACAGGCCGATCACGGATAAAACGAAACATAAAAAAAAAAAGTATTGTAATATCATTGCAATTATTAAGCCGCAGGAACGGATTTCGGTTCGACGATTCGATATAGTGTTATACGATAATTGTTACGTTTTAATACCTGGGCACAACATATAAAAGAAAAAAAAGGAAAACTCTAAACAATCGTTTCCGAATGATTAAGCCTTTAATATGCAACAACAAATACACCTCTACTAATGTCAAACTCTTTTTGTACAAAACTTTATTAGAGCCAATATGGACTTACGGACTCCGACCTATGGGGTAACGCTAAAAAAACCAACTGAAGTAAAATCCTATGCTTCCGAAATCTTGCCTTAAGGAAATCAATTAATGGTCCCCCTTACATATCGAACCACATACTTCCATTCAGATTTGAAGGTTAAATCTATTCATGAAGAAGCTAAATGCTTCTATAAAAGATTCCACTCCCGTCTTTCCTCTCACTCAAATCCTCTAATAAAAAACCTTTCATCCTTATCGATTCCGGGCAGTCCCCCTAGACGACTATAACGAAAATGGTACAGAGATCTCTTACAATAATTAATAATAAAAAAATAAAAATAATGTAAACTAACAAACAATCAATATTAAAGTGTCATCATTAGGTGGCTTCTTTTCTCACGTTTATCATGTTATAACTACTTATATCCTATACGATTATTATGTCAAACGATATAGATTGTATATTTCTTTTAAAAAAAAAAAAAAATGTTTTAATACTACGCGTATATAGGCCGTGTTCGCGTAAAACAAACGAAATTGCCTTAAAAATCGTTTTTTGATGTACAACCTGTGGCATAGAGAGAAATTTGCATTGAGGGGGGGGGGATAAATATTCATTATTTCTAAGACGAGCCGCAGAGTAGTGCGCCCGGCACCCGGAATAATGACATGATTTCAATACATTAAAATTGTTTTTTTGTTTTAAATTTTAAATTTTATTTCATTTATTCCACAATAAACCTTGTACTGCCGGCTAGTATAAGGTCAACGTTAGTGACTAATGAGTAACAACCGACAATCTCAATGTCCTTTGGACGTAAGCTATCGGTCGGCAGTGTAGGCATTAGGTGTTGGGAATAAATAAAAGAAAACGTTCCAGATCGTATTACCATAGTAAATTGATAACAAAAGATAATCGTTTTTTCTCATATTTTTCCGGGTAATAATTAAGACAATTTTAATTTATTATAATTTATATTTATCATAAAAAAATTGTCACGGGGCATTCATGACCCATATCCCTCGCACCAACCGTGTCTATGCCCACGGGTACGATACCCCGATGTCGTTTTACAAATTATTCTCTAAATATTCAACTGATTATCCAACGTTCATAATCGCTATTGAAATCGACAAATTCAAAATCGTATTTTACAATCGCATTGAAATACCTGACAATTCTTAAATAATTAATATTTTACCGGAAACGCCAATATTGATCGTCTTGAAAAAGCTATCGTCTACGAATTGCATCCGAAGCGTTTTATTTCTAAAACGGATATTTCAAAGATATTTTCGGATTGTATTTACGTCAACACATTTCCGTTACATCGACCGTTCGAGAGACAGATACTGTAAATGCCACTGCGACGGCCTCTGTCTCCTATAGGTCAGCACCTAATATCTGAAGAATTAAAGAACTTTAATACATTAACATAATAACCTTAAAAATTAAACAGGTAACGTATCACAGGTCGTACGCCATCACAAAGTCAAATAATATTGTAAGGTTAAGTTAGGTTAAAAATGCAATCCATAAATATTACCTAGTCGTATTTATCAAATTAAAAAAAATAATAATCATTTGTCTCGCAATCAAACCAAGAACACAAAATATACATATATTTCGTAAAAATTTCTATTTTAATTTTTTTTATTTAGGTATAACGTGTTGAAAAGAAAAAAAAAAAAGAAAAGAAATCCACTGAATAATCGTTTTCGAACGTATTTTTTCCGTTGTATTCGTAAAAAATATAATATTTCAAACTCCAAGTCCCCTATAATTAGCAAATAAGATGTTAATATTATTATATTCATATCGATTTAACAATTAAACCTACCAACCGAGTTAATGGTATTTAAACGCCCTTCTCGTTTTTTTTTTTAATAAATAATTTATCCGTCGTATAACTGCGGCGTTTGGTGTGCGTTTATTTAATATAATTTTTAAAATATTTAATATTTTTTTTTTTTTTTTTTTACCATCGATACAATTTTAATTGTTGTTAATATAGGAAATACGAAATACGTTTTATAAATATAAATTGTATTCGACTAATACACCGGGTACGGGTCATATAATTTTTATCACCGCGATATAACGATGCGCGTCCGATTATTTTAATTATTATTTTTTCCGGAAAATAATTATATTATATTTTTTTAAATTTTTTTACCAATAACTTCGTGGTACGATAACAATCATTGTTGTTTCGCTCCGATAAATCAAATACGAGAATGAATTATACTATAATAAACTATACATGGTTGATTAATGGTATTCGATTTTACACTTATTTTAATATAATATAATGTGTTTATTTAATAAGAAGACTGTTGAGACATTTTTCTATGCATTTTAATCGGATAAATACAAATATCAAATTAAAAAAAAAAAAAAAATAAAAAAAAATACGAACAATAAACAATACTAAACCAATGGTTTTCGTGTTTTACATACTGGTCAAATAGACTTATCTTATTCGATATAATGATAAAAATTATTCATTATAATTACTATTAAATAAGCCGAGAATTAGGTGGGATATCGTACGGGCGCGTTTATAATGTTATTAATGATTTTTTTTTTCTCGTGTTCATCGGTCAAAACGATAATATTTTCAGTCGTGTAGACAGTTAAATGTCCAACACATTTTACCGTTGTAGTTATTGATTTTACGGTTGTTCGAAATACACAAAAAAACCGCCGTCGAAATGCATTTCATCGGCGATCGTTGATTTTTGTGATTTTATTCGAATGGCTGTGCGTAATACGCACCACGGTGGCCGCAGACGAAGAAAAAGTATACAGGTATGTGAAATATAAAACTAATCACGTAAAACAATCAGGATTTATCGCTGGTTTGTATAGAGCACGTCGGTTTCGGTATACGGTTTTTTTTTTTTTTTTTTTTAGTATGTCATTAACGAGACGGAAATCGCCCTTGCAAATGTTGATTACAGATCCCGATTATGCGAAAAGATTCAATTTAACATATAAAACTCACCCGACAAACGATAACGTAACACTATACAAGTATTTGGACGTAAGTTATTGTAATTACGGTTTAAATATTTATTGTAAAAAATCAGTATTTTTTAAAAATTATTTATCAAGAATTGTCATCAAAGTTTCGATTTCTTGTCCATACAGTCATTTATTTAACCTAAAACGGTTTAACTAAGTGATCACAAACAAACAAATCGTATTTAATTTTAATTTCGTTTTTGACAACAAAAATTATACCTATCGAGTTGATATATACAAATTAAAAATTTATTCAAATATTATAAAATACTAAAAAAAAAAAAAAAAAATGGATAAAAAACTATATTATACATTTATTATTTTTCTTTGACATTGCAATTACCTGATGATGGTTATTTAAATCATAACCAGCCGTATATACAGTTTGTTTTATGTATTTTAATTGAATGTATATATAATATATATACATGCAGTTTTTTTTTATTTATTTCGGATTTTGAGCGAAGTGATGAAGGATGTACTGTTTTTACAATGATGTGTTCGTTTTTCTGTTTTAAAACATCCATTCTACCAGAAATATTTGTCTTGCTCCGATTTCCAAGTCTATCATCTTTTATAAATTTTTTTTTTTTTGAATCTATATGGTGCATTAAGGAGGTAATCGTTGGGGTTTTCTTAATAATTTTTTGCAAAAATGTAGGGAAAACGGGATAATTTACAACCATAATAGTTTCTTTATTTTCGATTCTGTTTTTTTGTTGTAATTGATTTTCTGGAATTTATACACAATATTAATAGTTGCCCTATCTAGACGTGGACAAATTTTTAAATTATTCTGGCGATTTTTTACTTATTCCTAGGCATTTGGTGCTTTTAAGTTTTTTTCAATGCGGATAATGTTGTTCTAGCCAAGCGCAAATAAACGAGGTTTATCGTAAGTTGAACTTCGTAGTAAACAACAAAAAAGTGTAATAGTATTTTTTTTATAATCATTTAAAATTAAAATTCTCATCGAAACCGTTTTGTTATAGAACATTTTTTCGTTTTCCAATTTATGTGAATAAAACGCGTTCGACTCCATAAAAATAAAATACACTACAATGCACGAATGTATACAATTTTCAATGTTAATATATGAATACATTTTTACCGGACATCGGTCAGAATTTGTTTTTCGTTAGCTACGATTTATTGTTGCGTACGGTCATAAAATAATTCATCATTTATAATTGTGTTTTTTTTTTTTTTTTTTTTTTTCTTAGAGCGAATATTACGCTGAGATTAATATCGGCAAACCCGGGCAGAAATTCCATGTGATTTTCGACACGACATGGGCAGATATGTGGATACCGTCGTCATTGTGTTCGAAAATACTTATCCCATTTGAAGTAAATCTTTAAAAAAATAATAATAATAATAATATTTATATATATATATGTTACGGGCAAAGTATAGAATTAGGGCATTTTCTACGATGGCCGTCGTATATCCGGCAATATGGGTTTTTTAGTTGATATTAAATTACAAACATATTTATATAATCGGTTATATTGAATGATTTTTAGCCATTTAGACGATATTGGGTATTTTTTGTTTTAACAAATACCGGTTTTTTTTTTTTTTTAATAATAATAATTTTAACGCTATTTTTATCAATTTTTTTTTTTTTTTTTTAATCACTCCCGTGGCGTTTTGATGTGCGTTGGTCGCTCTGCACTTGCACTTTCGTGTATTGCATATTTTCTGTACACGCGTACGTTTAAATCGACAATTGAACTTGTCCGTTTTCACTAAAATCAAAACGCGCGTGTAGCAAATAGTGAATTTTACAAGAGCAAACAGGTAGGTCCGTGGAATTACGATAGTAAAAACAAATTTTTTTTTTTTTTTTTTCGATAAATAGTGCAATGGCGTTTATGGACGTGATCGGTTAGACCAGTTGAGTGCGGAGCTGGTACTGAAACCATAATGATTTTTTTTTTTCTATTCTGGATCTTAAAAAACAGAAATTCCGGTTTTTAAAATAATAAAATAAGTGTCCCGGTTAATAATCTGACCCAGTGTGCTTATCGGGAACTTTTTTTTTTTGTTTTTAATAATAAACCTACCAACAAAATAAATATCTGGTGACAGTAATAAACTCTATTCTTATTGTTATTGTCGACTCTCTAAATTGTGTTCAATTTCAAAACAGCCGGAAAGTCATTTGTCACGAAAACTTCACGACGAGTTCAAACATGATTCCAGTAGTTGTATCCGATTACCTCCGGACGGTCGGTACAATTGGCATAATACATACGTCTATTTTGATAAAATAAAAAAAACCCACGACCGGTATCGAATCCTCTTAACTGAAAAACCACTAAATAAAATTGTTCGTACGAGTGACGATCGCTGTGAAAAACGTACAATCGTAGTTCGTTCGACAGACTCGGCGGTCGTACGGTTTGCAAACACGAAACGCCGGCGATTCTTTTAATGCGGTTTTTAAGAGTTAAAAATACCGCTGATATATAAATTATAAAAAAAAAAAAAAAAAAATTACGGAAAATGGCCGCTCGTATTTATTCGATTTAAACGTAATCCAATGATAAACGCGATTAACATTAAACACGTTGGGCTATTTGTTCGAACCGTCAAGAACCCGCAAAAGGACCGGCAATATTTTTTTATTTAATTCAAATGGTTCCCGGTAAACGCGAACCGATAAACACGAGTCCGGTTCCAGTACCGGAGTGACAATTGCCCGTCTTCAAAGTGGCCCGCGAAAACGCACGGCGGGCCGAAACCCAGGGCGGGCATACTGACCGCAATGCACGCGTGGATAAAGTTTTTAGTGTGTGTGCTGAATATTTCTTACAAATTAGAACTAAAAAAAAAAAAACCAACCATTATAAATATAAGTTCTGAGGAAGCAGAAGTAATCAAAAACCGACGAAAAATTCTTTATGAAAAATTGCATACAACATTAGGCATTAGAGTTGATAAAGTCGTTCAAGGGAAAGGGACTTCTAATAGAGGAAATGTCGGTCGTATTTTTTTTTCGAAAATTACCAAGAATCATCTAGAAATACTGGCGTAGATGAAGTCCTTATACGGAGGTTTGGTGTGATAATGATGGCGTTATCGAGTGGCTATCAAATAAATATTGAAAATTTTGACTCGTTTGCACGTGCGACTGCCGCACCGTATGTTGAAAAATATTCTTGGTATAGAATGCCTGTGAGCGTGCAAAAAAAAATCTAATCCACGGAGCTGCAGTCGCCAAATCCTATTGGTATTATGTCGGGAGAGGCACAAGAAGCCAGTAATAAAATACACCGAAGAGTTTTGTGAATGACATACCCGAAAAAGTAGCCGAACGGACACAGACCCTACAGACTTTATTCACATGGTGCTACAGCAATCCGACCCGATAACGTCGAAGACAAGAGGCCAGCCAAAACCAAAGCCGAAATAAACTACCCGGGGAAGTATCGCCTTTGTTAATTCGGTCGACTCAACGATTGACAATGAATGACCAATAGATCCGTCACCGGAAAATGTAGAAAAATAATTTTTTTTTTCATTTTTTTTTCCTTCGCGAAATATGACATTTAAATAGATTTAACGATAAAATAAATGTTAATATGTAATATCTAAATATAGTGTAACATATGTATATAAATATATATATATATATATATAACAATAGACATTTAGCGAGATTTGTCCGCCTAGAACTGCGGTCCGTCGCACTGTGCCGGGGCCCGGGGACCGGTAGAAAATGCCCGGGGGGTTTGGGGGAGGCGTCGGCTCAATACTCTGCCCGTAACGTCGCCGATGATTATACGCGTTTATAATAATAATAATAATATTATTATTATTATTATTGCTAATTGTTGCCGTTATAAATTATAATAATTACGTTGAAGGGAGCAAAGCCCTGTACGACGCGGGCGCTTCGTCGACGCACAAGCCTATCGACCCGCCGCGGCCGTTTGATGTGGCCGGATTAGCGGGAACGTTGACATGCGACACCGTCAAGGTAATTGTTGCGATTAAAAACGTTTCGGAATCGGCGCCGGGCCCCGCGCGCGCTTACGCCTATTTAACGCCGATAACGCCGCCGGTAGTAACCGGGGCAAACCGCGAAAACGATACGCAAAATCAAACGTAACCGACACGTAAATCGGATTGATTTATTTTTTATTATTATTATTATTTATTAATCGTTTGTTCTTACAATCGAATTTTATTAGGTTTTTTTTTTTTTTTTTTTTTTTTCAATACGCTTTTCTCGTTTCCTTCCCCCACCCCCTCGCCACCCCGGCCGCAATCTGATATGATAACGTACATTGTGTTTTGCCGGTTGTAATTAAAAAACAATAAAAAAATGTAATTGTTTTTAAAACGTAACGTCGGCACCCATTTGTCCGGGTGGTAAAGATTGATTAAACAGCGCGACGACGACGTCGGATGCCGGCCGTATTTAAGGGAACGCGAATAGGCAATTTTCCCGAGGTGTTTGAAACGAACGAAAAAACTAATCGACTCAATAAGTATTCAAATTCGCTTTTTGAATAGTGTACATTCGATGTGTAAATCGTGAGAAAAACGAAAACGGTCAAAACTATAATCGAGCTATAAAAAACCTTTGTTAAGGAACAAAATGTTCACAAAAAAAAAAAAAAAAAAAACAGCAACACGCACAATTCGATTTTAGTTTTTCGATATCGCTACTGCGAACTGAGTTTTTCGAGTTTGAATAACTTAAAATTATTACATTTTAGAAACATAATAACTCTCTATGTATTCTTTTGGTATCAGAAAAATAAAAGCAACACTTGCACGGTGCGAGTTTACTTTATTTTATGGTGAACATTTGGTTTCTTGTTGCTCGAGTAGTTATTTCGGTGGCTTTGAACATGAAAATTTCGTGTCGGATAATTGTTTTTTTTTTTTTATATTGATAGGTGTACAGTTAAGCGTAAAACAGCATATTATGGACAATAAATAACACCACTTTATCTAGGACAGAGCATATTATTCGTTTAAGTTAAACCTATTTATCTACAGTCTTGTTCGAGTAAATTGAATATCAATATGACACACCACAGACCGTGTGGTTGTCGTTACTGATAAAAACGCAACGAATAAAAATACTAAAATCACATTTTTGGGTATTTTTATCCGTTTTACGGGAACGTTTATTTGAACAAATCACACGGTTACACAAAACAAAACCATTTTGAACTCGGTCGATTTTCGTTTTTTCAAAGATTTCGTTAAAACCGTCTATAATTGGCAACCCATTAATTAATGGCAGTATGGTCTCCTCCTATAGTTAAACTCAGATTCGACCGGATTTTATTCGCATTTTCTATACATCCGATATCGTTATGTTTAAAATACATTTTTATTACAGTATATGTCTACTAATCACTTTTATTTTTATTTTTTTATCTATAAATAATATGATAATTTAAAATATAAAATTGTTAACAATTATAATATGATTATATTATTTGCTGACCTAACATAATCTTACCCGATAACAATTCATTAGCGAAAATGTGTTTACGGAAATCAAACGAAACCGCCTTTAAAATTGGTTTTAGAGATAAAAATTTACTTATCGTAAATAGTGTAGACAACAATATGTTTTAATGCTAAACATTTTTGTAAAAACTCAGATTAAATAAATTTGAATAACTAAAAAAAAAAAAAAAAACAATAATAATATTAAATACGTTTTGTTGTCCTGAAAGTCGTCTTCAAATGTCGTACGTATTGGTTTATCTGTTTTCAAAAGCTTTTTCGTTTGTTTTACGTGAACACACATTTTTAATACATCGCCCGGTAGAAAGACCGAGACCGTAAACTACATCGTGACGACATATAGTCAGAGATTTCTATGCGCTTAAAATGCTGAAATTCTACGCTCTATCATTTCATCGAAATATATTTCGTAAAACACAAATAATAATCGAAATTGATGAGTAGTAAATCCATTATAATCGTCGGTACGTACTAAATAAGTTACGAAAGTCCACTCTACAAGCGTGCCAAGTTCCCGGTTTCTATAACGTATTTCGAACAACAAACCATAATCCCGTATATGATTTTGAAATTTCGATATTAAAACTACTATTACCTATTACGTACAACATAATATTATCTATAGAATATTAGCGGGTACGGATTCATACATTTTGCGTTGAGATTTACAAAAGCAGCGAAAATCCAGTAGTATTATATGATTTCTATGTTTTTTACTCTTATTATTCTTTACAATTGCTTCTAAATATGGAATAATTCGTTTTAATTGCTCCTTGTCTATGTCTTCTGTTGAAACATGCCACGGCGTAGTTGTGGTCAAATAATAAACCGTTTCCTTTAAAGTACGTGGTTTTTTTTTTCTTCATAAAACAATACATATTTTGTAAAATTTTCTATTATATGTCGATAAATTCTTGAAACATATCGAATATCATTGTACGAAATATTCTGTAACAATAAAAAAAAAAAAAATGCTTTTTTCGCACGGTAAAGATGTTTTTAACGTATCTATCGGTTCTTTGTGAACAATTAATTGTCGCGAAACCTCACCCGGTTAGAGATGCATAGTATCAGTGACAATATGTTTATATGATTATTCGTATATACAAATTACTCTTTACTATTCTTATATACTTTTAAGTATTGACGGTTTTAATTGTCGACGTTTTTTTACTCGTGCGAAACGATAAAATACAGTCGTTAGACATACCCACAAAAGTAGTCTATAGGTGTGAGGTCCGGCGATCGAGGTGGCCATTATATTTATCCCATTAGTTCCTATCCAACGATATTCAATGTTTGCGTTCAAATAGTTTCTCGCGAAAATTATTGCATTATGTGCCGGGCTCTATCACGTTACAAAAATCGAATTGTTTCTTGTTTCAAAAGGAATATCATCCAGCATAGTCGTAGATCATTCATTAGAAATTATCGATAGGGTCTTCCGTTTCACGTACCATTGTAGAAATAACGAAAATAAAGAATTTAAAATATAACTCAACATACAGAAAGGAAAATTTCAACTGAAACGAATGTGGGAGTATTTCTACGGAGGTCAGAACTTAACGGAGAGCAGTTTGAACTAACTATACAAATTTAAATTAATAATTTATTTTTATAATCGCCTAGGGAGATAAATTATATATATATAAAAGTATGTTATGATAGGAGGAGAGGATTATCATATCATATGGTGTAAAAAGGAATAATTTAAGTCATCAAATTGGTGAAAAATAAAAAAAAAAATGCCAAAAAATAATATCAAACGGTTAAATATCCATAAGTCGGCTTATTTTCTTCTGTAGAAAGTCCGTTTAGCCATTAAAGTTTATAAAAAAAAAAAAAACCATACGAGTAAAAACAATTACCCCCCAAAAATGGGGGGAAGTGTTTGCTGTTCGAAAAAGAACTGTGTGTTGTAATACAATTTTTGATGGGTATTCAAAAAAAAAAAAAAAAAAAACTGAATTCGAATAAATTTAATATGTGCAGAGTTACTATAGAGTGTTTTCGACAATCGATTACACACTGTATACGGGTACATATATTTCAATAAATGGCCGACTTCCGAGACGAATAAAAATCGAAATCAAGTGAGTTTTTAGTGAAAGCCAAAACGTAATGCGGACTCGGTACGACGATAATTATACGGGGACGCCGCGACTGCGAAAACGTTCGGACAATCGAGTGGGTGACGAAAACGTTTGTCGGCAAACGATAAAATAATATTTAGTCGTTAAACCAAACCCTTAATCCGCGTGTGTCGTACAAAAAAAAAAAAAAAATTACATACCTCCCCTATTAAATATTATAAAACGTTAAAATTACGGATAATACGGTTTCACAATGACCACACATAATCACGTATGACATTAGACGTATGCATTTAATCAATTTTTCGTTTCTTTATTCTAGATCACAATTTATTTCTTTTTTTTTTTTTTACTTATTTACAGTTGGCTCACATTAATGTGTCCGATTTAATATTCGCCGAGGTCAAAGAAATTCCGAACAACACGGATTACGAATATATGCACGCCGACGGAGTAATCGGTTTGGCGTTTAATACAATTGCCAGGACTACGAGTAATACATTTTTTTACAAGCTTGTCGCCGACCAAAAAATCGCGAAACCGATTTTCTCAGTGTATATAAATCGGCAAGTAATGTAAAAAATATCGTAAAATTGCTTACCGCGTTGCCCGCCGCCCATAATATCGTTACGGGCTCTGGTATTTTCCACAAACAGTACTGTTCAGTATCCTAGACGTTGATTTCGATAGACCGCCCATAAGCCTTACTCGGACTTTTTCTATTTTGACGATTACCCGAAACGAAATACCAACTACAACGCTTACATGCCCGTATATCTGGATAGGGGTCTGGACAGTCCACGAGCCTCGGCATTTTTTTTTTATCCCATTAATATCTATTTATTTTTTTTATCATAATGCAAATAATGTGTAATTGTTCAATTACATTTTTGCGTATTTTTAAAATTAAATTTGATATGTTGTATAGTAAATTTTTAGAAACATTCCAACACCCTCCACTTCGTCACCTAACCAACAATTGACTCTGAATACGTTATTGTACGACAGTGATTAACTATACCGACTTAACATTTAAACTATATAATGTATTGATTCCAAAGGATGGACTTTCGGTACATTCAATAACAAGTCAGTACTCGAAACATAAATTCCGCTTCTTTATTTTTATGAGAAACTTATTTTTTTATTATTTTTTACTCGTACCCCTATCAAATCGGACGACAATTTTGTTGTGCGGGCTCGTTTTAATGAACGATATTACGATAAATATATTAAATCCGGATAATATAGGTTTTTTACGGTTGTTTTAAAAAAAAAAAACAATTCTTATATATATATATATATCAAACTATGAATATATTTGTCGCACATTGCATATACGTGCATAGGTATTTGTATGCATATGCAATACGAGATTACGTGATTTATTGGTGACGTTCGTTTGATATTGAACGGTCTAAATTTTGCTGTTTTGTGTAGTCAAAGATACACTCGAAAATTCCACATTCCCCTCGTTTCGAACCGTAACTGAGGTTAGACGGTAAAACCGTTGCGAACTTTCGATTGTTGAAATGGCAACACGAAAAACCGATATGTACAACAGCTATTTTACCGATTATTTTTCATCCGACGACCAATAGATAACACCGGATTACGATTATAAATTTATTTATATTTGAAAATTTGTATATCTCATCTACGTTTGCCAATATATATATATTAGTCAATTGCATTAAATTGCACTTAAAAATACAACTCGTACAATAATCGAATTTTTATTGGATACGAAAATGTATCGTATACACTTATATTTGAATTCGGAAAATGAAAAAAAAAAAAACCAAATCAGTCGTTGGTAATTCTATTACGTTATTGGTGTTTGTTATTTTTCGAATAGAACGCGATACGCATAATATCGAAAATTCGATTTATTATTTACAATAATTACAAAAACATCGAACAATTCGAGTGACTACCGATAGACGGGCAGAGAGAATTCGTGCGGGACTCGTTGCTACTAAAATAACTAAGACATTGTATTAATCCTACTTGTGCATATTTATACGTAAATTGGCCGACGAATAATTAACTCCAGTTTAGCAGACAAGAATTATTATTAAAAAATGAATTCCTAACGTTTTTTTTTTTACAAAAAAAAAAATATTAGCATTTGCGAATTGGAAACTGTTATTAATCATAAACGGGGGCATCGGAGTCGTGCATAATTTACACGGAAATTGTAAAGAACACGTTTACTCTTCGGTTCCGTGTTGGTTAGATAAACGTGCGACGGACGGGGTGGGCGAGATGAGTAGCTGTTTAAAAATCGATATTTGATACGCGGTCACCTAACAAACTAGACGACCGAATGTGTAAAATACATTGTAAGTGTGACCGTTATAGATATTCCAAAAACTCATCTTGATTTCATAGGACATTCGAAATAAATTTTACTAGAAATTTCCGTAGACGGATAGAAAAAAAAAAAAAAAAACATTATTACTCTGTACACCTCTAATGGGCTCCAAAAATATTTTTTTTTTTTTTTTTTTCTTAGAGATTAATTTTAGGGAGTGTTACACAGGGCCCCCGCCGAATTATGCATAGGAACAATTAAATTTATTTGTTACAGATCCTCATACGAGGCGTGATTAAAAAAAATACCGAGACTAAAAATATATCTGCGCTAAATAAACGTATCGGAAATGTACACATATCAAATAAAAGTAGAGATAACACTCAATTACGTTATTCAAGCCACGAGTTAATATTGTCTTTAAGTATCGAACGACAATTCGTTAAAGTCATATGCTTTTGTTGTGTCTGCCGTTTTATCATGCCGAATAAACGCGAGCAGCGTGTTTGCATTCGATTTTGCGTTAAACTCGGTAAATCGGCGACCGAAACTTTTGAAATGATTAAAAAAGCATTTGTCGATGAAGCCAGCGAGCAGATTTTAAAACGTTCGAATGACACAAAAGATTTTGTGTATTCTCTGTAGTGACACACGTTTTGTTATTTTTTTATTAATGGATTATAGAATAATTATTATTTTTTTTTTTTTTAATTATTACGTTCGTTATTATTTCAACCGCAATATCTGAATACGATATGTCGATTTTAATATTATGTTTCCAAGAGGGTTCGGCGTACATGTACGCAACCACGTACAGTTACCTAATGAACACGGTGACACACGCGATTATTCTGAGATTTAATTATGTAACACAATATATTATTAACATTATTAATATTGGGTACATATTATTATTTATAGTGTACGAGCAGCGTATTTTAACGGTATTATAGTAACAATATTTTATGGTATTGCGGTGTAATGAATCCTCTTTAAAGCGCGAGTATAGTTCAGTTTTGGTTATATATAAATAAATTTATACGATAATATTGGCGGACGTTAACCGGTAGGCTGGTTTAATGTCCGTTTTAGTTTCGACGATCTTATAGGGTTTTTTTCGGTTTACACGAAAAAAAAAAAAAAAAAAAAAAACCGAATCTATTCATTTGTTGATAAATAACGACGACGTCCGCCGACTCGACGGTGAAACAGAAATAACGAAAAAAAAAAAAAAAAACAAAAACAAAAACGTAATTTACAATCGAGATTATTCGTCACCTTAATTGTTATTAGACAATTATCAACAGTACATCTGTCGATTTCGAAAATGTTAAACACGAATTTCATTTCGTTTTTAATTTGACCACTATTGCGGATTTTTTTTCCCAACCGATCACTTTGGTACACGATAAATCGATTATAATTTTTTTTTTATGAAAATATATCGCGCCTAGGTAGTCGATATTATTGTATTGCCGAAACCGTGAAATAACGTTAACAATTAGACTAACTATGTATTCCTATCGATATTGATACAGTATGGACTATCCATACTGAATCGCGAAATTAATATTTGAATTATCTAATTGCAATTCGCTACCCGTATGCGTAATATTATTTGTACGCCAATATATTCAGATAACACGTGTAACGATAATATCACATCTGCGTATCCGACTATTTTAAATTGTAGGTTTTTTTCTTTTGAATCCAAAATTCTATTTCAATATTACACCCACATCAAACGAAATCACGTGTATTATTTTCGTTTTAAAACTAAACGCAAAATGAATATTAAAACTTGAAGTTTTAACAGTTATATTTGAAGACAGAACAACGACAAAACTTCACTCGAATATTTTAAATAATAATTATTATCGTGTACAACAATCGCGTACAACAATGTGTTCGGTGCACTACTAAACTCATCTCGTTCATAATTCATCAATTTTGTATCAAATCGTACGGCTGCCATTACTTTCCTATTATGTTCCTCAATTCCACTCCCATCCTCTGTCGTTTTCGTATTATTCCACGTACGTTCAACCAGACCCTATACAGCTGAAACACGATTCGTACCCTGGTATTCCGTTTAAAAGTTTTGACAATCGGCGCCTCCCGTAACTATATTGGTAATTAAACAAAACTAGCGGTTCCTTATTTGACCTACATCAAATAAAAAATTTATTTTATTTTTTTTTTTTTTAATTCACGTACAATTATTGTTTAGTAAGTTCAATAAAAATAGTACTGTACGGCGCAATATTCACTAAATATTAATTATTTCAACAGAGATCCTACAACACCGAAAGGAGGAACCATATTACTCGGAGGTATTAACAATAAACACGTAAAGAGCCAGATAGTTTATGTACCAGTAACAAACAAAAATTACTGGCAAATACAAATGGATCAGTACTTATACCAATAATATAGTTATTATTTCTACAAGAAATTACGATTCAAAATTATTTTTTTTTTTTTTAACTTGAGTTACGGTATGTCATTTATTATAAGTTAAAATAGTAACCGAGTTACGTAACTTTGATCCATACGATTTGACTATAAATCAATACTATGGGTTTTGAAAAACACCGGCTCGATCGGAAAAATAGCAGTGCCTTCATAATAGCACATTCAGACATAATATCTGTTCGGTTCCAAAAGTTATATTCGTGTTGTGGATCCCCTTTATTAATTACTTCACATAACGTTCATATATCCCTTTAATGGAAATTTCTGGACTTCTCGGAGATCTCAAATACACTGACAATATATAAAGTTAAAGCTTCAATAGGCATATTTATTTTTGACAGTAGTCCGGTAGACAAAGTATCGATCAAAGCAAATCGATAAATGAAAAGTTACTGAAATTAAAGCGGTTTATCTAACGGTGTGTATATGTTTTTTTTTTTTTTTTTTTTTTTTTAAAGAATTCATACTATGCAATTAACAATTTTACGATTTTACCAATCGCCCAGAACGAACGATATGTAATCAATAAATCGGTTTCTGTATGGGGCATTTATAATTCGAAATATTTAAAATAATTTTATCCCGAGTAAATATCTAACGATCAATTGCTTATCGTGGAAGATGTTCGTCTAGACGACATACTCGTATGTTCCTTAGAAAACCCGCACGTCTAAGGATAAAAACTGTTACACTCGTTGGCGTGAAAACCACGTATACAGCACATACTTAGAATTTGGAGGATAATGTAGGAAAACAGCCAACGACGACGGCCCATACAAGGAGAAAAATAATTCGGAGAGTATTGTAAATTGATTTGTACAACCAGTGGGAAAAGCTCTCTTCCAAACGTTAAACAAATATTAGTTGAAAAACAGTTGGAAATCGATGTTTCAAATCTAAATTGAAAATCGAAATATAAATCGTCCCAAATGTCTAGTCCAGTCGGTGTTTTATGCATGTGTTGGTTTTGTGATCCAGAAATAATATTACCCGAAAAGCATGCGATTTTCGTATTTATAATGTTTGTCCTGATAATTCTAAATTCGTATGTCGGTAGGTAGGTACAATGCAGTGTACCAACCACAATAATTATTATTTGTAATAATAGTAATAACCAGTTGAATATTTTTTGTGAATAAATAAAGAACTACAAAATTATTCATAATAAGGTTTTTATTAGACTTGCGAATTTCAAAATAAGAACATATGTTGCATACCAGAAATGGATTTTAAATCTTATTTATTGTTATAACACGATGTAAAAAAAAAAAAAAAAAAACTATTGATTACGTCGATGTAAACGATAAAAAATAGCTTGTGTCAATTCGCTAAAAGTATGTGCATTATTTTTATAAAAACGGATTCTATAAAGTTATTATATTACTTGAAACATTTTTTTTTTTTTTTTTTCGTATAAGGTGTGTTGTATTTTTATCTGTTAATTTGTATTTAAATAGTCTACTAAATTCCGATAGACGTAAAAAAATTTAATTATGATTTCCGTTCTAATCCGACACGTGACCGCTGGCTGTGATATTGAATAACGCCGATTAACGCAGAGTGTACGATTTTTAGTTTTCTTCAAAGGTTTTCGTTTCTAACACTCGTATTAATTAATATCACATATTTGTCTAATAAAAAACCGAATAGAATTTTATAATTTTCATTTAACCTTATATCAAATGTAATACGTATAAATAAATAAATGTATGCGTAATCATACATTATCCCGTGGTGAAAATGCATACGAGTGTAATAGAAATCATTAAAAGTCCTGCGCGTGTGCCCAATACCAATGAAACGGGACGACGATATTCAATACGACCTATCCAATTTGTATTAGTGAACCCAAATCGAAACTGTGCTTACCCGATATCGTAAAATCGAGAACCAAACTGTTTTATAGTAAAGAAAACGTTTTATTTAGTGTACTGGTATTGTTAAACCCGCACGGAACCCTTAGTGGACATCGTGCCATAGGGTACGTTGCGATTGATATTTATTCCTGTTGTAACAACAACAAAAACGTAATAGCACACTTCACGAACACTGAAGTGGAAACTCTAATCGGAGTAAAACGTGTTTTTTTTTTAAACATTTTTTTTCTTTTTATAAAGGTTGGTTTTTACACCTGAATTCAGTATTTATAGTACCTATTCGAATAGAATACGTATAGACTAAGGTACAATTCATATTACTTACTGTGATCCATAAACCATATTTCGAAACGTATTGCATGTTGTTTTTTTTTTTTTTTTTTTCAAATTGATTAGGTCGATGAAATTGTAAATTGCAATCGGCACGAACAAAAAAAAACCTATATGATTTTAACGCAGTTTTCAAACAAAATTTTAATAGTTTTATAACGTTCATTTATAGATTTTCGATTTATGAGAATAAAACGTATTCGAAAACGTTTTGTAAACCGACGTGTCAAGTGATATTGGACACGAGTACGAATAAAATAGAAGTGCCCGCAGAAATGGTTGGCGAAATAAATTCTCTAATCCACGCCGTACCGTACAATTACAACAGATACGTGGTAAGTGAACACTACAAAAAAAAAAAAAAAAAAAAAATGAGAAATCATACTCGGGAAAAATCAGCAGAAATCTGGGGTGGATAACGATTTTTTCCGATCTGGAAAGTATTATGAATCAAACGGAACCGTGAACCGCACATCAGAGTAAAAATTTGGCGGTGCCAAAACTCTATGCGTGTTAATAAAACGCCGGGAATATCCACAGCCATTTATCAACCAAATGAATACACGTGGAAATCCTGAATTTTATTGCGTTTCAATATTATAAAAATTTAGGGAATATTAACATTGAAACTGGGTTTATTGGTCGTTTACACTCAGTCCCCACACTTCAGTGCTACAAAACGTGTAACGCAATTTTTTCGGTACATCGATAAGGCCAATTTTTGCTTATCAACACGAACAAATCCTATCATAGTAGATTTGACCATCCGCAGTTGATGTTTTAAAGTTATTGACGATTATTCATGTACAAAAAAAAAAAAAAAAAAACACCTACCGAATGCATTTAATACAACGGTACAAATGCAATTGAATATTTAATTTTAATTTTTTTTTTTTTTTTCCCCTTACCCGAACCCACTTTGGCTGAATTTACATTTATTTTTTAATTGTACCACACTACTTACCGTTATTGGTAATATTCAAAACTATACGTCGTAATAATTATATTTTTTTTTTTTTTTAAATAAATTTTATAATATTACTACGACTTATAGTTGTCCAAACGATAACCGGCAAATCGGGCAAATTCCCCACCGAAACCTAACCTAACCGGCAAACCGCGGCCCTTGCCCAGCAATTGTCGGGAACCGTGGCTATGATTATTAATGACCGCACGGGGACGTCGGTTGATTTCCCCATTTTTTTTTTTTTTTTTTTTGTACTTATTATAATGTTTTCGTGTTCCGTAAAGGTAAATTGTACGCAAGTGCCGAAATTGCCGACCATCACGCTCAAGTTTGGAGGCCGCGATTTCAAAATACACGGACGACAATACATACAAAAAGTAATTTTCATTGTTTTAAAACGCTGCGGCATACGGGCAGCGTTGAGACTTATCCGGCTAGATTTACCGATTTTCCAATACCGTATTATCGAAATTGACGCAAATCTCGCTTAATCCTATGCAAATTGTCACCCCGCTGTACAGGTGTACTTTACTCAAAGCGTTTAACGAGTTGAAAAATTATATTAAACATTTGGATTGTTCGCGGGCCGAACTATGCGCACACTTCAGTTTGACAACCTACGATACATTTATATCGTCTAATCAAATTTTAAAATTTTATCAGTTATTTCCGACATGTCGACGTGTTTTTTTTTTTTTATCCACATAAATTACGGTTATTTCGCGTGTATTATACGGAGAGATTTTTGGTATTCTATGTCGGTCCGGATCGATTGTAATTGTCGTAGTCTCAACGCCGCTCGCGGCCACCAAATAGTTTGCCTATGATTTACAAATAAATGTGTCGATAATCCAATTTCAGATAGAGAAAGACACCGGCGATATGGTTTGCCTCTCGGCGTTTTCCGAATCGAGACTGACCGACCTTTGGTCGTTGGGCGGAGCGTTTTTGTCCAGCATTTATACCGTGTTCGATTTGGGCAACGGCCGAGTGGGACTTGTCGATTTGATCAAACCGCCGAATTACTAATACAACGCGCATACAAAATGTTAATTTTTCTAAAATCTAATCGTTTAAATTACGGTTCATAAAAAAAAAAAAAAAAAAAAATTGCCCGTGTAATAACGATGTATAATGTATATTTATAAAATGAAATAAATTCATGTATCCGTAATAGTTTTAACCGTACCAATAATAATCATATTAATAATGTCCGTTTGATGATCAACTGTATTTTGAAAACGGTTATAAAATACTCGTGATATGCTGGTTGCTATAAAAGGTTGATTCATTGGATGTTTTTTTTTACAACGTCGTTATGCATCTGGCACTGGATTGCGCTACTAAACAGGCTACCGATAAGTATAGGCAGATATTTCGACTTATCTGTGGGAGAAGGGCTTGACATGATAAAAAAACGATTGACAAATTTCTTTAAAAAGTTTTGATTATTATCTATAATCGTATGTTATAAGTGTAATCGAGAGATTAAAACGTTCCGGGGAGTGGGGGGGGGGCTTGATAACATGTCGGGTAGGAGATTATAGTCCCCAATGTCTCCAACACCAATATACGCAATCGCTGATAGAGTGACAGGATACAAAGAGGAATTTAATATATATTTTTAATATACAGAGTACGGCAGAGCCGACTGACGAGTTTTGATGGGCAATAAATAACGAACAGTAAAACTTAGAGAAAAGGTTCTTTTTTTTTTTAAATCAGTATTCAATCCTATTTTTAAAAATTATATCTCCAAGCATTGATACACTGTTGTAAACGACCTCTGAAGCTCTCATATGATTTTCGGCACATTTCGACTGGTATGGCCTCGACTTCCACGGTGATTTTCTGTTTAATTTCTTCTACGGTATGTGGGCGATGTCTGAAAACCTTATCCTTAAGGTAGCCCCAGAGGAAAATCTCACATATGCTTAAATCTGGGGACCGTGCTGGCCAGCAAGAAGAGGAATTCTCCTCAAAGAACGGTCTGTGATTCCCAAAGCTACAGCGTGTTTCCGGGCCGGGCGTCTTTGTGATTGCTCAATTGACTCTCTAACCTAACTGCACATTTTCGGGTGTTCTTACCGTTCTGAGTGCTCCGTGTCTAAGTCTACTCGGGGTACTTCCAGTTTCTTCCAAACGCGCCGTATCCACCACATGATAGTGTTAGCAGAAGGAACAGATTCAGCACGTAGAATGCCGCCAAAGTGTATACGAAAAGCCCTTCGCGTAGCGATCACAAAATGATTATTTTCGTAATACGTACGCACGCCGAAACCACGATGTACACCTGTCCAGACCACGATAACGAATAAAACCGTACGATTCAAAATACACCACTTATTAAGGCCTGCTCTTATCTTATCACAGGCTAATCACCTCATTAATCTCGTCAGTCGGCTCTGCCGCACCCTGTATGCACGCAACAGTATTTTCAATATATAAACGAAATCGAAGCGTATTTAAAATATGTATTTATAATAAAATATAATACATGTGAACGTTGTGCGTCGTGACTGCGTAGGCAATAGGAATAGCATATTATAGACAAACCCGGAAACGTATTACGTTTACATTTTTATCCTTCATCAAAGGGAAAACAATTCTATGTGTTTTTCCCGCAGTTTTTCGTGCACCAGTCGAAGAAGTTTTCTATTAACAATTGTCGGTATTTCCTTTTTATAAAATCTGTGAGCAAAGACCAGCACAAAATTGAATTTGTCGCCACAATCAATTAACGCAGTTCAACAGAATTTCGATCGTGGCTATCGTGTGGTTCAAAAATGGCTGGGAAATGAATTGGTTCCTTCATATGAGGTATTTTATTTTAATCATGTTTTTAAATGCTGACCAAATTGAATACTATTCGCAAGGATAAAATGACAGCTACCAATAAATGAATCTAAGACTCTGTGAATAATCCTACAGATTTTTTTGGTCAACGAAAAGATTTTGTCAAAGTAGAAACAGACAGCTAGGCATTAAAAAAAAAAAAAAAAATTATTTATTTGTTTTTAGTGTTTGTCATTCAAATGACATTTCACTTAAGATTTCCATTAAAACGATTCATTTTACGATTAAATGACTACGAATATATTTCCTCGGATATTTTGTCAGTTTTTATATGCTTCATTGATATGTTTTACACCCGAATCCAATAAAAATTATGGTATTCGCAAATATTTACTTTGGGGCTAAAATTTTAGCAGTTTTCAGGTCCATAGAAATTTACGCATCCACCCGAAAATCGGAGACTTTGGAGAACTTATTCAGAACACTCCAATGAAGCCAAAAACACTAAAAAAAAACATATACAACTAATACACAATGATCTAGAAATAGCAGAGCGTTGGCGGTTCGGCTAGTAATAATATATTATAATACATAATAGTAACAATTCAATGGAAGTTTGTAGTATTTTTCGATTTGTATGCTAATATTAAATATTAGTTATAATAAAATATAGCGAACAAATTATTTAAAAAAAAAAAAAACTATTGATTATTTTAATTATTATAATATCGGTTATAAACGGTCGCGGTTGTTTCCCGGTCGGTTTGCGATCCGAACGCGGCCCTTTACCTACACCGGTCGTACTGTGCGAGTGACGAGGGTCCGCGTCGTATTCGCTCGCCGATCCGTCGGCCGGGAGGACTACCACGAGGATTTATACCAAACAAACAAAATGTTTTTATAGCATTTTACCGGTATCTAAAAAAAAACAAAAACGAAACAAAAAAAATCGTTAATATTACAGTACGAAAATAATGTATGTATTATACCCAGTAATCCACATAAATATTTATATTTTTTAAATTTGTCGGATTAAATGTTTTTAGTACGGCGGGCTGTAATTTACTCTAAATACGTATCTTTAGAGTATTAAAAATAGTGTACGGGTGACGATTTGATATTACACTGTTATAATTGTACAACGATCGAAAAAAGAAAAACGAAATGATTATTTTAATACATCCGGGATAATCATTTGATTTTAATGATAAAAATCACCTTATACTCCATACGCAGGGGGTCGGACCGGCTCGGCGTTAGACCGGGACACTTCCCGGACGGCCGGTGTCCGCATGGGCCGATTTGTTTTAGATTTTAAGAAAAGCCAAAAATATAATTTATTTTACTACGTAATGTGTGCTTATTTTTCCGTCAGAAAAATGTGTCTACTAGAAATTTAGCTTCGTTTTTCAAGTGTAATATCTCTTCTATATGCATTTTGATCTAGTTGGTGCATAATGGTGGACATTTTTGATTTTTTTTTTTTTTTGATTTTAGATTGTAGTTTCCATAATAATAGGGGGAAAACTCAGAAAAAAGCAACCGGAAAAATATACGATAATATATTTTTTTACATGTATTATACCAATAATCCACATAAATGGTTATATTGACATGTATATGTCTTATGGCTGGGGGTCATTCTGTTAATTTGTCCGACACCGAGAATGTGACCATGTTACTGTACTTGTGTCAGTTTACATCTCTCCGAATACATCATTTGCAAGAATTAAAAAATTTTTCGTCTTAAAACTAATGGCATAGAGCCCTAAATAAAAAGGAATGTTCGAGGTGCTCAAAAAGTATAATAATCAAGATTTGCCCATGATCGTTGGCGGAGACTTAAATTCGGATTTACGAGGATCACACGGAACTGAATTCATCGAATTTATGCGTACCGAACTTTGATTAGAATTAAGTAACGATCTCGCAACCTCTACTTCGCGCAATTCAACTTGTATCGACGCCGTATTTTATCGACACATCGAGATGCTTGAAACTCGTGAGTACGTTTCATATTTCAGTACACACCGTCCTTTATTATCCATCACTATGAGTATTGTAAATGACGATTCTGTAGTTTAAATTAAAAATTTAGAAAAATGTATACTCAATAAAAATAATTGCTGTCTTTGAAAAATAAATAAACAATTCCTGTCTTTGAAACTTGTTTATTTTTTACACGTGTTAAAAAAGTTACCTACAGTTTAATCCTCGTCTACTCGTATCTAATACCAAATTGACATTGACATTCTTATGGTAACTATATTCAGTAGAAACAAGACATATACATGTACCGATGTATCTGTATGTAATGTAGATACTCTTAGTTTTTTTTTTTTAAGATTGTCGGGTTAAATTGTTTTTAGTACAACGGGCTGTAATTTACTCTCAGTACGTATCATTAGAGCATTCAGAATAATGCGGACATAGATAGATAATAAAAAGAATTGTAAAATAAATTATTTTAGTACGTAATTTATATATTATATGGAAATTGGATTAAGCGATTAAACCAACAAACACATAGATAGTATACTATCTAATGTACGTCATACATTAAGAAGACAAAGTCATTGAGATATTTATTTTTTTTTATTTTCAAGATATTTTTGTTCGATCGCGGATATACGAGGTGTGACAATAAAATAACGAGACTTTTTGAATAAAAGTTGTTTATTTTAAAAATGTTATAATTTAATGATTATCACCTTCAAAGTACCTTCCCTCAGCATCAATACACTGTTGCATACGTCGCTGTCACTCTTGAAAACAGTGTTGCCAATTGCTTTCATTCAGCCCTTTTAGAAGTTCTGCCGTTTTCATTTTTACGTCATCAACTGTTTGAAAATGGGAAAAGAAATAAGAAGAAGTCACAAGGAGCAAGGTCTGGCGAGTACGGGGGATGTTGAAGTACAGAAATTTTTTTTTTCAGTTAAAAAACGTTGAATTGAAAATGCACTGTGAGCTGGAGCATTGTCTTGGTGAAGAACCCAGCCATTTTTCCATAGATCTGGTCGCTTCTTTCTGACACGTTCTCTTAATTTAATTAATACCTCTTTATAATAATATTGATTAATTAATTTTGTCGATTTTTTCAACGTTTTCGTTTGTTGAAGACGTGGTAGGACGTCCAGAACGATCATCGTCTTCGACGTCCTCCCTTCCACTACAAAACCGTTTGTGCCATTCAAAAACACGAGCTCTTGATAAACATTCTTCACCATAAACTTCACATAACATACGAAACGATTCCGCGGCAGTTTTTTTTAATTTAACAAGAAATTTAATGTTAACACATGTTGTTCGATTTTTATATCTAACATTTTTCGGCAGTATAGTCGAACTCGCACTAATAACAAGGCTACTAACGTATAAGAAAATGAATCGATGCCATCAGTGTTCATAGTACATTTAGATAAGTGTTTTCTAATCATATTTCAATAATCGTTTTATAGATAACGTTAATAGTTTAGGTTATATTTAGAATGTCTCGTTATTTTATTGTCACACCTCGTAAATGATAGTCTGTCGTTATATCTAGAACGTTATTTTGTATGATTTCTTTTCAATTATTTTTTTTTTTTATAGATAATCCCAACACTGGTCGTGAAGTATTATTCAAACGGTGTTTACCGTTATAACGGTAAGTACAAATTTTACACTTACCAAAACGAAACGTTCAAGCTTAGCGGCCGTCAATGTCGGTGGTTAAAATACCGTCAACGTTGGGACGGCCGGTGGCCCAGGGCTCCTGTTGCCGGCGCCGGGGGTTTTGAATTTTACTAGTGCACAGATTGAATTGGACGCGGCGTGTCAACCGTGCCGGTGCGTACGTTTTTCAATCCGCACGCTCGGCACCGGCCCACGAACCCTGAACGGGTTCCACCCGGTCATGTATTTAAAAAAAAATTCCCGGCGTGTTGGCGATTGCCTTGGTAAAAACGTCGGGCTGCGGCGTCGGCGGCCGTGTCCGAGGCCGGCAGTCGAGTCCACGGCCCGCGCCGGGCTCCAAGACCGGAGTCGAGTACGCGTCCGGAGCAATTTCTAAAAGAACTCTGTACTCTGTTGTAATTCAAATAGAATTTGACATTCGCGCGTGTCTGTACTATCGAAACGAAACGCGTGCGACAACAGAAATGCCGTGATAATAATACGAATTATAATTTTTACTATCGAGGTACCAATAGTTAAAATGTCTCTCCCCCCCCCTCCCCCCCCCGTTTTTTTTTTGCCTTTTTCTCACAGTATTAGTATAGCTGAAACTTTGTACATACATTATACGTATTATTATTATTATTATTATTATAAGTTTTATTGAATCGTGCAGAGTAGAGGATGCCAGGGAAATTTAAGGCGGGCAACATCTGGGTACACCATCTGTCCCAACGACTCGGGACTTTTTAATATTTTCTTTACATTATTATGGCCGTTTTTGAAATCGTTCCGTCGAGTTTCAGTATATTATTAAACGACCGCGCTTGATAACTCCATTTCCACAAAACAAGTGTATATTTTAAAGGACGTTTATTATTTATATTAGTTATTATTCCGCTCTAAGTTATACGCGAAATTAATTTGTATTATTTCTACTACGGTTACGATTTCGTTCGGTTTGTCGAGTAACGCTTTACCGTCCGGATTTGCAGACAATCCGGAATTTCTATATTTACATTATAGACGTATTTCTAATGCCCGTAATTACAGCGTTTTAAACTGCGATCGGATAAAAACATATACGATGCGAAAAAAATCGCAAATAATTATTGGTCGTGTCATCTTGACATTTTTTTTTTTTATCGTTGGGCGGAAGGCGTTAACAGGTTAATTATTTGCTACTGCATTCCATACACGGGAAAGTGTCTGAATTACGATTTGATATTGTAACAAATTACGTACCATAATAACGAATATATAATAATAATAATAATAATAATAATACGAGCGTATAAACACTATTGTTATATTTTTGATAGTGTAAAACAATAATTTAGTGTTTTTTTTTAATAAGGTGTAATTCCGTCGTTCAACGAAGAAACATAAAAACTGTTTTAAATATCAATAAAACCAACATTATTCTGCGGTATTCCGAAACAAACTTTCTAAACGAAAATTGATACAACCACCAGAAAGAATAATGTTGTAATGTTAATTCAGACTCGGAAACTTATTCTAATTTATAATATTCTATCCGAGAAAAAGCTTTTTGCGCGAACAAACGTTTATTTTCATTTGCTCTATCTATAGAGATATACACGTACATTAACCGACATTTTGTGAAAGTTTTTTTTTTTTTTTTTTTTTTTATAAGTTTGACCTGTTTAGACATAAAAAAAAAAAATAAAAAAATAATGTCACAATCACTTATTATACTGCAGCTGTTCGTGGATTATATCCAAAAAATGTTGGCATATTTATCGTTTTTGCGACACGAAATAATAATATTATTATGCGTGCAACTCCGAAATCCATAGGCTTTAAAATGTAAAAAAAAACAATTATATTTGGGTTGTTTTTTACCACTGACATCGATATTTGTGCCATAGCTCGTACACAAATTACGCTACCCGCGCGAAATAAAATTATCGCCGATTTACAAAATTTTACTTCGCAATTTTTGTTTTATTGCGGGCTCGATTAAACACAAGGTACAAACAGAATATTGGATTTAAAGATTGAGAAATAAACGACATTCGTCTTTTACGAAATTTTCACCAAATGCATTGCAGTTTTAGTACGAAATACGAAATAGTTTTATTAACGATATTTTCGATCGACTATCGTTAGGATATTCATAATTTAAAGTGTGTTTTATGAAGACCGACCAAGGTGGTGCCGTACTTTGAACAATGTCAGGATCGTTTCGGAAAAGTATTCGTTCACACGGTCACCATCAAGTTTGACCATTCAATCTCCACGAATGAAATGCGGTCTTTGGGCTAACTACACAATGGTTAAGAAACGACCGAGAATCGGACACGGTAGCAACGATTTTTTAGCTAGGCCGTGCATAAAATTATATGATGAGTACAACGCGGGTATTTTTTTTTAAGAATATCGAAATCCCAACTTTACCAACGTGGAATGTAATTTCGTCGAAATTCGCAAAATATAACGTATTCCGATATCCGTAGAAACTTCCTACCCTACAAATCTGGATTCCTCATCGACACGGTTCAGATTTTTTTGCGGTTTTCTAAGGTTTAAGTCCAATAATTATAAACGCCAGATTAATAGTGTCTATGTCTTTTATAGGTACCCCGCATAAGAGACCAAGACTAGGACGCCCAAGTCAAAGATTGGTAGACTGGGTAAAGGGAGTCGTCTGCAAACGATATGAGTAACAAATGGTTAGGTTAGGGAGATGGTCCCGAATCTGCCGCGGAAGAAGAAGACGAAGAAGAAGGTTTTACAGAACAACGTTTACTTATGGATTAATGATGATTCTGATCACTGACGTGTATTTTTTTTTTTTTTTTTTGTTATCAGTTAGTTATCAATTACTATTTGTTTACATCAATAGTCAAAACAATTATGTACTTATATAATTGTTTTGACTATTATAGTAGTGTAAAAAAGGCTTGTTTTTAAGCAGTATAAAAAAAAAAAAATGTAAATATGAAAAAGTCCGTTTAGTGTTCCATCAGGTACGCACAATCATAACCCAATAGACGATTTGTAAAAATAAAACATTGTAGGTCGCCCCATAAATATACCGACCGAGTAATAATTATCTTTAGCACCGAGAGCTTAGTACATTTATAAATATAAAAATACAAGTAAATATAAAAAAAATAATACGTTGGAATAGCGTTCCATTTTACGTGCACTGTCTTTTTAGAATTTATTTTTGAAAAAAAAAAAAAAAAAACATGTTTTTACACGTTAAAACGGAACGATCAGTGGACTCCCGTACTCGTCTCGCTCTAATAAAAATTATTTACTCGTAAATAAATACTCGTCCGGGTTCATCGAACACTAAAACGGAACGCACGTGGCTTTTCGAGGTGGACACATTTTTTATTATTTATTTATTTTTTTTTTTTTGTCCACCGTCGCTCGTGTTCGTGCACGATAAACGGTACACGGGCAGGGCCGTCGGATCGATACTTGTGTTTAAGAATATTCGCAAATCCGAACGTAACGCGTTCGCGGCCGCCCGCCGCCGTATCAATCGATTAACGGGCGAATAATAATATTATTCGGCTCGGAGAGGATTATAATATTCTTTATTTTTTTTATTTTTTATTTTTTTTTTTTTTAAGTCTGAAACATAATAAATTACCGGTATCGTTTTCGTGCGCACAAACTGCACCGGAATCTCTACGATATAGGCCCCGCGAGTCGTAATAATGCGTTCGTAAAATATTTATATACGTACATACGTTTAGTACGATAAATTAATGAACGCGCGTTTCTCTCAAAATACTAAATACCCGGTATTACGCCAGTCGTATTATACGATATTTAATTAAAAAAGAAAAATTAAAAAAAAAAAAAGAAAAATAAACCCGAAAATAATAATAAAAACACAACTTCGCGATTTTCGGACTTTTTTTTTTTTTTTTTGTTTTTTTTCCTGGACGGGATCCAATGTGTTTAACCGTTTTTCGTTTACTTTGTTTGCCGGTAATCAAAAACAAAAACGAAACGAACGAACTTACCTACATTATTATAATATTTATCGTCAGAATCATTTAAAAAAAAATTCTTATAGTTCAATAACCTCTTCGTAAAACAGGCATGACACTGAATTTATGTATAAAACATATAAGTATTTATTTTTTATTTATTTTTTCGCTATATCGGGCGCTCGGTTATTGGTCATAGGTAGAAATGATTCGGTATCCATTTGACTTGTATAAAATTTTGATTCGTTTTGATACATTAACATTGTCAGTGGCACAACCAAAAGGCGAAAGTACGTCGTCACAGATTCGGCAAATGTTTCTCCGCATCACGTTCCAGATTGTACAGGTATTCGTCTATACGGGCCAAGTCCACGAGATGGAATGATCCAGAACCCGGATAGGTCCCCCGCCCCGGATGCATCACTGCGTTAATTTACTTTAATAATACCACGTTAAAAATATTATAATTGTCGAATTTCATGAACGTTTTTTTTTTTTTTTTTTTTTAAATTCACTCGGCGGACGTTTGTCTGTTTGTTCGTTAGGGTCGAATCCAATCTAATCATGGCGAGTGTAAGCGATTAAAACCGTTATTCGTAAAAACAAATATTTTAAAATCGCGGTAATTCGTTGGTGGGGGGTGGGGGGAAATAAAAAACTTTTGATTTACTGCTGCGGGCGTTCTCTGTTAATTTTATATTGAATTATATTCGCTTATATTTGTAAATAATAGAGTTATATGTGCAATCAATTATATTAAGTAAACTCTTTTGTAAACAGTGGAAATGTAACTACGCCTTTTTAATAATTCAACCCGACGACAGTACTCGGATAGTCTTCCTCTGCAGATTTGTCGATAAAATTCTCCAAACTTTAGTTAATTCGGACGCGGGACGTACATTTGCCGCGCCCCTAGTATTACTTACCGAATAATTATAATTAAATTGATTTACCGTTTAAAAATCGATATTATATTTACAAAGACTAACTTTCTTTTTATTTTTTAATCTAAGTACATAAATATTTTCTATATACATATAGTTTTTATACGTATAGTGGACACACGCACGTACATACTTGTATTATTAATTGAACTAAACATACACACTTAGTCGGGGCTCGAGCGAAACTACCATTAGCGACTATTTGTACGAGGGGCGTCCCTAGAGGATCTACGGCTTTAGGTTAATGACATTTTTAGTGTCACAGAACCGGGACACTTAAATTGAGTAAAATTTTACGCGGGGCAGGCATACCCACACAATCGGACGCCCGAAAAGAAAAAAAAAACAATACAAATATATTGCAATAGGTTTGGTAGGCATAAAAAAAAAAAAAAAAAATAAAATAAAATTCAATGTTTTATTTCAATACAATAGCTCTAGTCAATATTCCTCGCATCGTTACATCCCGAGCGTAAAAATTGCACTTACTGTTATAGAACGATAATTCCGAGTCTTATTTTTTTCTCGGCCGGAACATCAATTGTAAAATTTAATTTACTATACCGAGACCCTACAACGAGCGCACAGGCCCATTAAATACCCTATGTGATCGTATTGTATACATTTAACAAAAGAATCAAAACGAATATCACGTAAACCCGATGCGAGATTTTTTTTTTTTAAGTCCGCAAAGAAAGTCTATGTAACTCGCAGCGCGTTGTCAATATGACACACGGTCACTTTTTGTTTTATCATGATCCAGCGATTGCAACTGTATTTACAACGCATATTTTGAGAAAAATTGATGGTGGGAATTTTTTCAATTGCTATAGAATAGTTTTATAAATCTTATTTATCTCCCATACACGCACATATTTTTGAAAAAGAGAATATTCGTCTAGCATTACGATCTACATATTAGTGAATATTGAATTTTATGAGTATAATCTTCCGGTTCAAATTCCAAACTGTAATAACTCACGAACGGTAAATATCCGTATAAAAACGTATGGAAAAAATATTATTTATTCGAATTTTTGTTGAAAATGAGGAGGGGGGAGTTGCCATTTGAAGTCAAAAGTTAAATTTTTACTAATTTTTAAAGTAGAGGTAAAACTTTGAAAATAGTGTTAAACTACTATAGCCTAAAGTAGCGGTTTTCAAAGTGTGCGACGCCAGTGCCTTTAAAGGGATGCCACGCCTTCGACCAGATGACCCTGGTCTATAATTCATATGATTAGGGAAAAGAAATTTCAAACCTCTGGAAGGTATGGTTTTCAAAGGGTTATATAAATTCTAGAATTTTGGTTCTGCCGAGTACCATAGTCCTAGTATAATTATACGCCTGGCATATGAATTCAGGGGATATGTATCCTACTATAATCGAACCGGGGGGCTACAGTTATCTTGGATTTTGTCTGATTCACTGGCCGACCGACGTCTGCATAGCAACAGGTGTCCTCCTAAACGGAAATTATTGACGTCAGCTCCTGGTCTACTGGTACTCAACATTCGAATATTCCTTAAAATTTAACTATTTTAATACATTTGAATAAAAACCGGCCGTAGCTCGGTTCTTGATTACCGTACGTGGCTGTGATCTACACTCGTAAATATTGGACTGTTACGAGCGGCGCATATAAAAAATAAACTCCAATTTTCGGATCAAGTATATTTCGGCGGGACGTGGTTATGGCAGAATAGTTTCAACGCTAAACAATTCGGCTCGGACTCCCGCACAAGTCTTTCCATTGTTGGACACCATATTATCCCTCGTCGTACTTGTACGATAATGATCCGATCAATTAATACGGACGACGTCCATTGGATATGAAGTCATCATATCCAACCGTGGGAGAGACTTGTGCGGCTATGCAAGTCAAATTTTTATATATATATATATATAAAAACAAAAAAAAGGAGTCATCAGTTTCATCGTGGGCGCCACAGGACGCACTCAGTTCCAATAAGGTGCCGCGAGATGATCATGTACGTTTAGAGGAATTCCGTTATGATAGAAAAAAAAAAAAAAAAAATCATAATTCAAATATACCCGGGAAAATCATCGCCGGATCACGGTAAAAACAATCAGCCCGTATGAGTTTTTGTTATTTCGTTTCATTCATACCGCGGGAGTGCCGGAAAGTTTCTAATATTAATTGTTTTGGATTTTAAATAAAACAGCCGTTTGCGTGTGTTCGTTGCGCGATACACAACTTTTTCTCGCCGAAAGTATATTTACTCCGACGATCCTTTTGTACCCGTAAACCCTAACGGTATAACTAATTGCTTTCTTCCTTCTCGTTATAAATTATAATATTATGTGCGGTATAAACTCGCCATGCGGCGTCTTCAGACGTATAGTATTCCGTTTAGTACACGGATCTGCCATTTTCAAACACAAATCGCCTATACGCAGTGAAAACCGTACGTATGGGATATCCGAACGCCCGGCACGGTATTATTTTATCGTACAAAACACCTACACACACGGTGTCGTGTATTTTCAGTTGTTACGAACGCGTATACCGAGTAAACTTACCTAACCCAACGATTGAATACCGTGTCGTACAAATCTGCAACACTGAAAATGGGGTTTTCCGCGTGTAGATGGTTTTTTTTTTTTTTTTATTCAATTTTTAAACACTCGCTGAGCTCGCGTAGACAGCGCAAAAATCCATCAATAGGTACAAACGATTTTGCATCGTTAAATGTATGCTATGAAAGTGCGACGCAATTTACGGAATAAGACCCACCTCAGTCATTGTGGACCGTAAACATAGGGAAATGCATAATCGGAACGCGATTGTTCCGCTTTGCATCACCTAGGCTACAATATCTCCGTACTGTAATCTATAAGCGAAATGCGTGGGACATTTCGCGTGGTCTCCGCGGAGATTAATGACAAATCCTGTTACGAGCATTGAAAGCGAAAAAGGACTCTTAAGGGAGTAGTGTTAGTAGTATTATAAGTCGCGTTTTTCCCGTGTAGCACGGGTAATCAAGAAATCGAACCGTGGTGACTGACACGGAAAAGAGCCCTAAAAAGAGCGAGAATGAGACGCAAAGTCGTTGTCGAGAACAACGTGGTTAGGAAGATTAGTAGATTGGATAGATGGGCTACGGATGGACGTTGTTAGAGGTCTGGATGTACGACGAGACGATACTAGATGCCGTTTTTGTACCCCGCAAATGAAGAAGACAACTTAACGATTTTGCGTTAAGAAGAAATATTTGATCAGAGAATGGCTCTACTATGCTGTAGTATTGGATATGAGACGTTGTTCGCAACGAGCAATGTGCTCGTAAACACGAAATATTTGTATATATTTTAGAAACTTACATGGACGTAAATTTAGTACAAAAATTCACAAAATCCTTAAGCCTAATATGTGTGAGAGCACAAATATATGATACAAACTTATATAACGCTGTACTCTCGTAAACGAATTGTGTAATAATAAATTCCAAATTCAATATTTACATATAAAAACAAAACTCACGATATCAGTTATAAATTAAATCCCATTCTATACAATACCTTCTCAAATTTCCGCCTACAACAGTTTTTTTTTAATTTTTTTTTTTTTATTTGTTACTTATTAAATTTAACACACACGCCGTGTTGTCTGCATTATCGCAGTTTTCATTCGTATTCACACGGGGCAACACGGGATATTTCACGGTTAGCCGAATCCATATTTTTACACGCTTCAGTCCAGACCGTTTTGTTTAGTCGGCTTTTGAAACTACGCGTTCAATTATGCAAATAACAAAACAAATATATATATATATATATATACATGTAAATTTATATTTTTATAAACATAAAAATAAACGATGACTTTCAATTGAAAAAAATGCGTATTCTTTAAACACGCCATGTATAATAATAATAATAATAATAATAATAAAGAAACAATGAAAATATTATTCCTTAGTGGTTTCATAAGCCAAAAAATAAAAAGCATTCATCCATATATTGTGTGCTATATCAGAGGATACGGTACGGTTTATGGCTTCCGTTTAATAAACCGAAAAAAAAAAAACTCTCCGACAATTTTCAATTTCGCCACGTCGACTGTGAATTGTTAATTTTAGGCTTTTTTATCCTTTTTTCCCCCCCCTCTTTCTTATCAGTTCGGAAATAAATAATTTCGCAATAGCTATAGGCAGATACGAAAACTGCGTAACACGCGCCCAATCGATTTACTATATTTTATTACGATTTTTAATTGTATTTCTACGATCCGGCGTGTTCGCGATGAATACAAAAAGATATGCCATAAGTATACCAACAATTTTTAACAATGTACAATGTTATGCGTGAAAAAAAAAAAAAAAAAAAATGTTATGTTATATATCAACGGGAATTTTAAATTTACATTACGGTTTCCACTATTATTTTGATTTGATTAATCGCATTTTCTCTTTTTAATCCAAAGTTAATTATTTTACGTACGTATATAATACAGGTACTGTGGCGGAAGTATAGAAATATTCGTTTAAAAATGTATCTAATGCGTTTATTGAAGTGCATTACGTGCGTGGATTTCGACGGTCCCGGTCCGTATAAAATATTTTTTTTTTCAAAATGATTACGTTTTTACCGTTTTTTTTTTATTTTTTTCTCTTTTCAAAGGAGGGGATTAGATTTGTCCGAATGATTTATTTAAACTCTCGTTCGTGTATTATTCAAAAAAATTGCAATGCATATTTCCAGAGTATAATATATAATATCTTTGGGTAGTCCTTTTATAATATATACTTGCTTTATAGTGCGGGTACCTACTGTGTACCTATATAATAAATCCACAAATAATAATAATAATAAAAAAAATAAAATAAGTTTTTTCTACTCTCTGCCGGCGTATTCCTGGTTTTATGTTTAAATTTTGAAATAGGTGCCTTTCAAAAAAAAAAAAAAAAAAAAAAAATATATGACACTTCGTAAAGGTTTTTTTTTTTTTTTTTTTAACGATATTATTTAAAATTAATTGTATACTATTTAACGTGTGTGTGTGTGTGTGTGTATGCGCGTGAAATTCTCGTATTTGCTTGGCCATTATTATAGTAGATTTATATATAACACAATACGAAACGTACGATATACCTAATCATTTTTTTTTTTTTTTGTCATATACCTAGTAAATTACACACAATCAAACAAACAGACACGCTAACTCGATTCTTTACGGTGAAAAAAAAAAAATAAAAAATATATAAACAACGGACTCGTTAATTATTTTCATTGTTTTGGAACCGTTTGAATAGGCGCAAAATATCCGTACGACTAAATTTTAAACGCCAGTTTTTGTTCGCAGACGATGAACGTACGAGAATACTGCGGTACCGAAAACTATAATATTATTTAGTTTGTGATGGTTAGAAAAAAAAACACAATCATATAGTTGAACAAAACGGGTTCGAATTTGAAATGTATATAGAGCACGCTCAAAATAAAAAAATATCGAATAAAAGTAATAATTTTACGTTTATTTCTTTATTTTTTTTTTTATAAATATTAGGTACCGTTTTGGAACCATCGTATTTACGTAACTATCGTAATTTCCATAAGGAATAAATACACGCACGTAATTCACTTGTAAACCGAAGATGAAAAAAAATAAAATATGTTTCTATATAATATGAATATAGTATTATTTTAAAATTAATTTCTACCGCATGTGCGCGTTTTGCGTTCTATTTAGCTTTGAGTCGTACAATTATGGAGAGAAAAAAAAAATAATAAAAGTTTTACACGTTACACTCACTCTCGAGCATGCAGATGAATTATTTAGCGATAGCTTTGTAAGTAATTGTATCTCTGCAAATTAAATAAGTATACTGAACAATTTCGCTATATTGTGTATTCTAACCCAAAATACGGTTCCCTTTGGTCCTATTCATTTCACGCTACAAACGCATAGTGTGCACTGTTTGTTTATAGACATTAAATTACCCCGGGAACGAAGTTTCTTTTACTTGTATTTCAACGGTATACACTTTTGAATCAAATAGTTACATCAGTCGAGTGATTTCGGCGGACATTAAAAATAAAAGGGGTCCTAGACATTCCGTGTTATTATAAAAATACACACGGGCGATCGTATACAGAAATTATACAACTCAACACGACGCCCCGGCGTAAAACAATTTACACCGATTGCGGGTTACCGACTTCTTTATATTAATATTATTGTGTACAATACAACGGACATATCCGTGCGAAAAATACGAATGCGTTTATTGGTTTCGATATTACCCAGAGCAACGGGGTGCAAATAATTTTAAACGGTATGAATATGACATATATGGTTTTATTTATTGTACGACGGTGGGCTGATAAATAATGTCTCATTACGTAAAACACATAAAAACTAGTGATCGTCAATTGACGAAATAAAAAAACGGATATGCAATCATTTAAATAATCTTTATTTATTGATCGCTACATTTATCATAGCTCATTTACATTTCAGCCGACGCTTAACAAGTATTGACGTGCCGTCCAAATAAAATTGTTCATCTCGAACAGCAAACCGCCGCTTGAATTCAATTTTAATTTCTCCATCAGAATGGAACTTTGTACCTTTAAGATGTTTTTCGAGTTTGAAAAACAAAAAAAATCACACGGTGCTAAATCTGGACTGAACGGTTTGCGTTTAAATCTCAGCGATTCAATTGCTTACATTTTGGCTCGGCTGGTCGTGCTGTTGCAGAACCCGATTGTCATTTGGTCGGACACGTTTTATTTTTTTACGTAAGTCATTCGAAGGTCTTTTTATATCGTACAAAAGTAATCATCGTGTTATAAATACGAACATTCAGTGCGAATCACACCGTTTCAATCCTAAGAAACAGTTAACCTATGACTTTCAACTGTGATGCTTGATCATTGAACATTTTCGGACATGGCGAATATTAATGACGAAACTCCGTTGACTGATGTTCATTTTCAGGGTCGTTGTGATGTACTCGAGGTCTACGAACATCGACAGGTTTAACAGGTTTTCTGCGACAAGAGATCCGATTACAGCAGGCTGTTTGAACCGCACATCCGGAGAGGCCATTATTAAAAATGAGTTACCAAGATAAACTTAAGAAGTTATACTGTCGTGACTTTGAACATCACACTGAACTAAAATCGTTAGCCATTAAACGCTCCACAAACGACAATCTTATTGGAAATGTAAAAAATACTGATGAGATAAGAGTCATTATTTATCTGCCTCGTGTAATACATGTTGACGACAATAGTTTTGTATAGATTGGGCATTGTGTAAAAACACTAGTTATTTACATTATAGGTCAGTGTCGGAAAATCACGTGTCATATGGACCCGATTATCTTTGAATTTCGTATATTATAAAAGTTATTTCTCATAAAAAAAAATACCTTTGTAGAATGTTTATGAACTTTTTTGGTACACCGTGACATGAACTTCTAATATCCCATAGAAAATTCGAAATACCATCCCAAATGTCGATCTGATAATAGCCATAATCTCTCATCAAAATTATAGCAGAGGGAATGCATTTTTATTATTGTTATAACAGATATACTTTGGTGTTGACCATCTTGTTTTAATTCCGTTAAAATTGACGATGCCTTTTCCTATTCTTCAATTTCTCGTTTTTTATATTTATTTTAATCGTATAATACTTTTTAGTGCATTTCCCCAGGGTAATACCCACTTGGTATCCTTCGCGCAATATGACCGAATGGTCCTTTGATATAATTTATATTTAAATACGCGTCATGTGTTTATAGATTCTTTTTTTTTTTTTTTAATATATACATTTTCGGTTGACTATCGATTACGAAAATATCGTACGATCGGCGCCTAACAGAATATTTGCGCCGATTTATTTCACTGCCCCCCCCCCCCCGAACGATCTTCTACAGTTAAAGAATTCAAAAACAAAAAAAACGAACAGCAGATAATTTTTGTTTTTATTGAAACATTCAACTAGGAATATTTTTAACATTAAATACGTTCGGTGTGCATTGGAAAAATGTTGTATACTCATATATCTATATTTATAATGTATGTGCGATATCACGGTGGGAATCTCATTGCGAGTTGTTTCTCTCTCTCCATATTATTCCCTTTTTTTTTTTTTCTTTTACAATATTATTTATTGTAACTAATATGAATTTTTAAGAGGAGCGCACAATGGGTATTTTGTTAATTTTATTTACTGGCGCGAAAGGAAGAGTCTGGTTGCGAATATCCCCCGAAAGAACAAAAGAAATATTGTGAACATATTTCCGGGGCGCTTTGATAAATTAAGCGGCGTGGTAAATTGGTCAATGCATTATTACTTTTTTAATAATTCACGTTTCGTTTGAAGGGCACAATATACTTGTATATTTCTAGTGTTAAGACTACAGTACGTTTCGTTGCCATGCATTATCACCGTTAGTCATCCGATGTGCGTTAGATAATTTGCAACAATTATCTAGTAATACCATACCAATCCGGGGTTTTTATTTTTATTTTTTTGTTATATATTATAATATATATTATTTATCGTTCGACTAAAAGTACATATTAGCGTGCAACGGATGCATTTGAGGAGGACCGCGGGTTTCTTTTTTAATAATATATCAGCCCTTCTAATTTCGCATAATGCACATCATAGAAATGTACGGACCTATAATGATATTAAAACGTTCGCGGGTACAATTTGTTTGGGTTTTTTTTTGTATTTTTTTTTTTTTTTTTATTACACTTTTGCGACCCTCTTCTTATTCATGTTGTCAGTTCTAACGTACCGACGTGCTGTAAATTCCCGAAACCAAAGACGTTTAACAAAATATGATGCACAATCGTACTCATAAAGTTGTAATGTTGCCAATTCGTAAAAGTAATTTACTTAATTGACGCGGCAACGCTGTTGAGATGGGTGTCAGCGAACCAATACCGTTCTCGTTGTGCCGTTAATGCACAAGTCCGAACATTATCATTGAAATATGCAAATCGAATTATTCGGCAACGGTTTCTCGTCGGAACAGCAATTTCCCGGATACTAACAAAAACGATTGAATACCACCGCTACCAATTTATCCGAATGGGCACTTGTTATTAGCAATAAAAACAATCCTGAATATGGCAATTGTCTTCCATCAAAACTCCAAATGATAATCGTTATGTATTATTTAGAATATCAGAAAATTTAATTTTAAACGGCACTAAATCGTTGAAAGTCCCTGTCGTTTACACAAGAAACGATTACTAATTTAGTTTTCGTGGTTTTTCCCGCATTGAATACGAAAATTATTTCACAATCGGAAAGTGCAATAGTGGGACAATGAGGAGACGTGTCAACTCAAACGATAAACAGTGATTGCTTTTTTTTTTTACAATCGATATTTGTTAAATCCAAAATATCAACATTTACAAGTATTTCTTTTGGAAATTTCAATCTCAACACCTCGCATAAATCATACATTTTTCAACGTTTTGTATATTATGAAATCAAAAAAAACCATTTTCCAGGTATATTTGACCGTATAGTAAATATCATTTTTTCAATTTGTGGTCTTTTAAAAGTCGAATGTGAAATTGAATATTTTCGAATAGAGCAGATAACATTTTTTTCAATCAATTTCGAAAAAAATGACCTATACGCGAACTCTTAAATGTGGGGGCAGCACGTCATCTTAAAAAATAACATCCGCTCCTGTAACAGCTACTCGAAAACCCATTGTCTGGCATTTCATGGTGGTTGCAGAATTTAAATTTGTTTCAATTGTTACATAATAAATAACATAAAAACCGGATGATTTTCAAGTAGAATTTTCAACACGGTTGTGCCAGGGGCAAAGCACTTATTTTACTTTTGTTAAATTGCAACGCTGACACGAATATTATTTATAACGTACAACACGGGGGGGGGCGAGGGGACAACGTTTAAATAACGACAAGCGAAAATGCGATCGCAAAAAAAAAAAAAAAATATATATACAACGTATTAAACGCGTAAAAAAAAACATTTTCGCGATGTAATGTTCACGGCGAAATAAGGTGAAATAATCGACGCGTAACGTATTAATTTACTCATTAATTATTTCGCGGACTGCGGTGTCGTTTCTAATAAAATATGCATCGGCCGTAATGCGTACAAATAAAAACGACACCGGCGAATAAAATGCGCCAAAGACTTTGCCGATCTCTACGGTACATTATTAAAATTTTTAACTCGATAAATTTTTATCATTTCCACCGTTCTCGAGATTGAATTAATAGTGACCTAACCTTTGAGTACGTCTAACGCCAACGAATTTAACGTGGCAACACGTATTTGTCTCTTCCGCATCCCTCGTGTTCGGGCACTAGGAATCACGTTCTCTATTGTCGTACGTGTGATGAGCGACCGGTCGAATCGTAGGTAAATCGCCATTTTTACGTAGTATATTTAAAAAGCGCAGAAATATTCATGTACCCGTTGCTAATGACCACACTCGGAGAGCGTTTATATTTACGTTTTTTTTTTTTTATCAATTTTCGTAATTTTAGATTTGAACAATTTCCAACAACGATAATAATATCATCGGTTTTAGGTCAATTACCTAGATAAGACAAACCATTATTTATTTTTTATCTTGATCGTGCCCTACTCTGGAAATAATTGTAATGATCCAGGTTGGTAACAGCACTTCCGATTGTTTATCGGATGGAGGCACGTAAGAAAAAAAAAACGTAGTATATTTTTTACAGGGCGCGGAAGGATAGCGAACGGATACATAAGGATATTTTGATCGCGGTACGTCCTGGCACACCGGTCCAGTTTCGAATAAATACCGAATTGGCTAGACAAACGAATGACCGCGTGCTGCAAATGAAATATACAAACAATATTTTATTGCGATTTATTCCCCGGTAAAATATTTACCGATATATTTCTTGGCAGACTGGACGAAACGAAAATGTGTAAAATTCAAATTTGTCCGTTTCGCGAGTGCGATTTATCCGACTGAAATGCCGTTTTTACACTCTTAGACCGCCACGTGTATTGTTAGAGGGCATTGTCGATATCCTTTTATTTTTTTTATTTTTTTTATTTACCCGGTTCCCGGGAGAGACGACGTGCAAAATCCCGCTGCAAGATGAACCCGTGATTCGTATTCTATTGGGCAATAACGTCCGTCCTTCTCCGCGATACATAATTATTAATATAAAACCGTCTTTTGTGACACTGGTGTATGGATATCGAAAACTATATTGCAATTTTCCCTTAAGAATTCGAACGTAATTTTGAGATTTCGATGTTTTTTTAGTAGTTTTCGCGTTCGGCCTAAATAAATAACTACCAGTTTTTTTTTTGTATTCTCTTCGGTTGTTTTTCGTTGGATTTTTGTATGTTTCGACGATTGTCGTATACGACTCAGAAATCATTTTTATGTCACCACGGTAATTCCAAATGGCCTGTAACAACGAAACAACGAAACTGTTCTAGGGGAGAAGTCGGCATGATAAGATAAATTTATATCTGTATTGACTATACCCAACCCTAAATCATTGCCAACAATAACCGATTCTGAAAGATACTGCGTTAATCATGTTTTGGAATGCCGATATTTTTACGATTTCTATCAATATTTCACATTAATTTCGTATCAAAAGAATGAAACGCATTCCACTCGGTTACTTACTACATAACCATTAAGTAAAAATTATGGAGAATCTTTTGTCATATCTTCGTGTATTTGTGCTGGACCGTAATATTATTGTTCGTATAAATCGGAAAACAGTCCACCAAATCCGGGAATTTTACGATTTCCGTCAAAATCAATGCTCAAGAAGGATTTTCGATATATTTTTATGATTAAAAGAACACCGAATGATGATCTTCACGTCAAAAAATCGAAATCGAAAATAACATAATATCGTTATAAAAAAATGCGAAAAACCGCTAGAATTCTCCCTACGATCATTATTTAAATGTGAAATATCATGTCGGAAAACGGGTCAAGATTAACAACATGTGATCGTTACAACGAGCCCGTGAAACGTATTAAATCCCCGAAAGTCGTTTCTTTTTTTTTTTTTTCTTTTTCATTTTTACAGTCGATAGGAGGACGGTGGCTGGAGGGCGATGTGGGTAATCGCCTCGGGCCGGTACAATTATTCTTCTTGTGAAAAATAGATGGCCGCCGGGCGGTGTTCTATATGGAAATCCGTCGAAAACACCGCCCGAAGGAAAATTTGCCCGTCCGTCGGGAACCGTGTCTCTGGCGCGAGGTCGAATACGTTTTACCGGTCATTTCGCCGAGAGGGAAACGGCGGCGGCGGGCCCGGGTTTTAAATTGGTAATTACGTCTACACATCCCGATCGGCGACCGCTTACACTAATTTTAATTATATTTAGGTGTTCTGTACGCAATAACGGCACGTCCGGCATTTACAATAATTTCGTTCCGTGTCGTCGGTCGCGCGTATCCATAGTGATAAATATCGATAGCCGACGATTCAGCAAATGGCCGAGAACGGGACGCTAATTTTCCGGGACATCGGTTAATTCCGGACTAAGGCCGGGTTCGACTTTAGACGAATTTGTTTACGCCGTTTTCAAGACAAAATCGATAGGTTTAAAAAAAAAAAAAAAAAAAAGAGAGAAAAAAAGGACAACCGAAATATTATAATGTGTAGGATGAAAAAAAACAACATTTTTGCCCCTTAAAAAAAAAAAAAAAAAATTCCTCTCCGCTCGGGTACCCCGGCTCACTCCTTTGTAGATACATTTTTTTTTTTTTTTTTTTTTTATTATTTTGTTTTTTTCACATTTCTTACCGTTGCTTTTACAAAATTATTACTTAAAGCAATTAAAATGCTTTCGAAAAAAAAAAAGGTTGAACGAGACTAGAGATATATCTAACCATTTTACGTTATGCACGATAGGATTTAGTAATTTTATTCCAACAGAATAGTTATACTTTTAGATCCTTTGCGCGTGTATCGTTGTAATAATATTATAAAACGACAAAAAAAAAAAAATATATACCATTCGATAAATACGTTTTTCGATTAAAAATTTCCTTTTTATTTTCACAAATTTGTTATTTTAAATAACGCGCTTTGAAGAATCTAATGGTTTTTTTTTTTTTTTTTTTTATAATTTTTATTATTACTATAAGTATTCGACAGAAAATTATTATATAATATATTAACATAAATAATATGAAAGCCCGATTTTTTTTACTCACTCTCGCCAAAAGCCTAAAATAATGGAACTAATCATTTAAAATAATGCTCGTGAAATAATGAATACGAAAAAAAAGAATAAATAAATATATCTGGAACAAGGCAAAGTTTTTTCGTATTCCTGCCACAACAATGTGGTCGTCATCACATCCAACCACGAGTCATTGTTTAGCGTCGGTGACATTGTCATCGAAATATAAATACCTACCTGTTGTCTATTATAATACGGTAGGCTTTCATTTAGATATTTTTTAATGAGTAGGCGCGTATTTTCGTAATGGAATGCAAGATATACAATGTCTGTTTCAAACTAAAAAAAAAAAAAAAAAAAAAAACGTAACATAAATGTTATTCCAGTATATTTTAAAACACATTAATAACGATTTAATTTATCACTAATAATACTACACAACTGGTTCATCCGGTAAATCCGACAGAGCAGGAAAAGTTGACGAATCGAAATGAACTCGGTAAATTTTATTGGATCAAATATAAAAAGTTAACTAGGTTTATTTCAACATTTGACTTAGACAAATGCTAAGCTAAGTGTTGTTTTTTTTTTTTTTTTGTAAAATTGTAATTTTTATGTATTTTCTTGAATAAATGATGTTGAAACCGGAAATATCAAATTCTAAGTTGCTTTTTTTTGTCTCGGATTTCAATATACATTATCGAGATAAAATTAACAATAAGATTGGACGTATTAAAATAGTGTACAGATTATAAATTTAATATGTTTTTTTTTTTTTTTTAAAACTTAAGGTAATTTTATATTAAATTAATGAGGTGTGGTAATTCATAATGAATAATTTCACGTTATTTGTTAAATGAATGTAAAACAAAAAAATTAGTTCATATAATAAAAATATTAAAGTTTAAAGCTTTGTTGAATGATAAAGTCTAACATAAGTTTTCACTTTTTAGCTCAATCCCCACCCTTTATCCATTTTAGTTCAGATTTATAAAATCCAAAAAAAAAAAAAAAAAACAACAAATTTTTTCACCGAATAAATCTCGTGGTTAGGTTGTTGTACATCCGTTAAAAAATCTATCGAGTCGTTTTAAATCGATTTTTACCATAATTTGGGTTAATTCGTTGAAATTGGACATTATAACTGCAAGAAAACAATAAAAATATCTAGAAAAAAACACTATAAGTTTTACATTCATATCGATTACCGACGCTGAAAGAGTTAAAACAGAAAGTATTACAGTACAATAACGTACTACAACACTACTGTTTGATATTATAATGGATTAGGTAAGGTTTATTTAATAATTATTATTATAAAAAAACGAATTGTATTACTCAACTGGTTGAGTATTTTCACCTGACGTAATATTATAACCAAATAGTTTTACAATGCACTATGTTTACTTGAGTTTGGCGATTTGTGTGTTCGTGACACTATAACGAGGCTATTATACATTAAGACGCAGACGTTCAAGTACAATACGGAATTGGATTTTGTATTTTCGTTTTTTAATATTAAAAACGAATCTAGATGCAAAATCGTGTGGCGTAAAAAACAGAAATCGAATGCGATTGCCGTTCACGTATTAACACGTCGCTAACGCACTGAAATTGTACGACTCTACTAGACGTTGACGATATTCGTAATATAATAACAAAACTGTAAAACCGTTTGAAATATTGTTCATATGGGCATCTATAAATTAATAAACATTGATAATATTTCACAATTTTCGTATAGTGACCGCAACGTTATGGTCATTAGTTCTATTTGATTTCGAAATTTAGTTCAATTTCGTACTTGATCGCCAAACAAATGGTTGTCATTAACGCGATAAAATATGTTAAAATTTAATCGGATGTCTACTTTCGATTTAGCTTTGGTATATTATCGCGACTCGACTTATTATACAGGGTGCGGCAGAGCCGACTGACGAGTTTTGATGGACTATAAATAACGAACAGTAAAACTTAGAGAAAATGTTTTTTTTTAATTTAAATCAGTATTCAATCTTATTTTTAAAAATTATTCTTTGAAAGTTATGTCTCCAAGATGGTGGCCGTTAGCTATGATACACTGTTTTAGACGATCTCTGAAGCTCTCATATGATTTTCGGCACATTACGTCTGGTATGGCCTCGACTTCCACGTGGAGTGGTCTTTCATGGAGCTAACGTGGGTTATTTGTATCCCAGAATCGAACATTTAGATTATCTACAGTTCCAGAAAGATGAAAATGGGCCTCATCGCTACAGAAAAATGTTGATATCGGAGGAATTTGCAGAAGAATTTGCTGACAGAGACTTTTACGGTTGTCGTAGTCAGTAGTATTTAACATTTGGACTAGCATTAATTTATAGGTATGGAATGATAAATCTTCGTGAAGAATTCACCTCAAAGAACGGTCTGAGATTCCCAAAGCTACAGCGTCTTGGTGACTGCTCAATCGACTCTCTAACCAACTGCACATATTCGGGGGTTCTTACCGTTCTGGGTACTCCGTGTCTAAGCCTACTTGGGGTACTTGCAGTTTCTTTCAAATGCCGTATCTACAATTTGATAGTGTTAGCAGAAGGACCCGATTCAGCACGTGGAATGCCGATGTGTATTCGAAAATCCTTTTGTGTATCGATCACATGATTATTTTCGTAATACGCACGCACGACGAAACCACGATGTACACACCAGTCCAGACCATGATTACGAATAAAAACGGCATTACCGTACGATTTAAAATACACCACAATAATTAAGGCCTGTTCTTATCTTATCACAGTTTTATGACCTCATTAAACTCGCAGGTGGCTCTGCCGCACCCTGTGTATTAACATAAAAAAAAAACAACAATTTCCTTAAATATTGAATCAAATTGCGTTAGGATCGTTTTGATTCAATTTGATATGAACACAATTTATTATATTATTAATCTATAAACGTCGTATTTGAATACCACAGTACACGTATTAAGAGTCTATTTTGATTTAATTTTTTTTTTTTTTTTTCATTATGATGGTCTTATTCTATACACGACCGCGTGGTCCTCCGGTATGATTGAAAAATTACTTTTTTTTTTTGATTAAGAGGCGAATAACAAGAACATGACAAATATATATATATATATATATATATATATATATATATATAAAAATAACTTTTTGTGTAAAATATGAGTGGTTTTAAGTCGAAAATACCCATCTACGGGTTACCGAGCTGATTTATTCGACGGCGATAAACAAATTGTACGATATTAATTTGGGTGTTATTTTCCGTGTTATCATGAAAATTACATTCGTTTTATCAACAGGGAGTTCTAGATAACGTTTGTTTTAAAATAATAGATCGTTGTTCTTCGGAAACATTCATTTGAATATGGAATAATCAATGGCACGCAAATGTACGAAAAATTAAAAATGAAATTATTTTCGCGTACGAAAATGCGTATTTTATTTATTGAAAATGCAATTGACTTATTTTTGCTCGCAACTAACGGAATGAGGTTTTCAGAAATCAATTACTACGGGAATGCGTATTGTAGTCTTTGCAGGACAATATCACAATGGCCATTGTTCAACGACCGTTGCATGATTTTTTTTCGTTGTCATTACTCGTGTTTGTTAGATGAAAAAATAGAAGAAAAAAAAATCGGTTCAAATAATAAAAAAATATTATATCGTACACCGATATAATATTATGATTTGAATTACGTTCGGTTCCTAACACTTATGTAAAATGGACGCCGGGCGTTATAGAACTAAAAACGAGTTTTTTTTTTTTTTTTTGAGCAAACACATTGTAACAGGAGTGGTATAGCTGTTTAACCTATTCGGAAGTTAACGAAATAAAATTGAGCCAAGTTCCAAAAAAAAAAATAAAAAAAATAACGTATATTAGAAACGTTTCGTTGCCGATAAACGAGTTCTGTTCGTTATAAAAAAATTGTATTTCGATTGTTGTCCGTGAGTATTATGTAGGCGTAAAACGCGTTTTGACGCGAATTTTATTCAATTGCCACGATTACACAATGAACGCTCGTGTTGACCGGTACGGGGCTACTTTTAAATTTCTCTGAAATGGTAATATCGATATTTTCCAATTGATAAATGTTAATTTGACAAAAAAAAAAAAAAAAACAAATTAATCTCTCGCGAATTTGGCGAATACGGGACTCCTTATCATATCGGGCGATAAAATAAGAGGAAAAACCGTGATTTAGTTTCTTTGGACTTCCAAAAAAAAAAAAAAAAAAAAACCACGAAGCCACACTATAAACATACGGCCGTCCCCGATGTCCGGTCATTAAAACACTTTCGAGTGGCCGATCGCGCTCAAGTCGAGACTCTCGCTGATTTATACTAATAGAAAATAACATTAACGTCGCCGTTGATTATTAATGAAACCGAATACAAACGAACCGGGGCCCCGGGCTCGGTTTTAGCGCCGCGGACCGGCGGGCGGTAGGCGATAAAATCGAATACGGCGATTATACACGCCGTTGGCCGATTTTCCCGACCGACAACGGATTCCGCATTATCGGCATTATACAGGGCGTTTCAAAATGATTCATCCGATTTCAAATAATCATATTTATTGTAAAATTTGATTGATCATGTTAGAATTAATTTTATATTTTAATGGATTATTTTAAGTTTTAGGTACAATGCTTATAAATGTTCAATGCGACCCCCCTTACTTGCACGACACACATCTAAGCGATATTCAAATTCCTCATAAACCTGTTGAAGCATGTCGACTGTAACCAAGTTGATGGCGTCTGTAATGCGACTTTTCAATTCGTCAAGATCTTTTGGAAGGGGAGGTACATAAACAATGCTTTTTATGTAACCCCAGAGAAAAAAATCACATATTGTAAGATCCGGCGAACGGGGCGGCCATGGACAAAATGTAGCGTCATTAGCACTACAGCGACCGATCCATTTCTGTGGTAGCTGATCGTTAAGAAATTTGCGTACTTCTACACGCCAAACTGTTGTCGGTGGTATTGCAAGTTCTCTGGATGCTTGACGAACTGATTTCTGTGGACTTCTTACAAAACTTTCTCGAATTTGTTCAACATTTTCATCCGAAGTTCTTGGTCTACCTGATGACTTCCCTTTACATAAGCAACCAGTTTCTTGGAAGGTTTTATGCCATCTTCGAATACTCTGGGCTGTTGGAGGTTCAATGTTAAACTTTCGACGAAAATCACGGTGCACGGTAATAACAGACTCGCACTTCTCAAAGCGGAGCACACAAAACGCCTTTTGTTGCTCGGTCGACATTTCGATAACAACTAATTAAGTTACGTCACTTACGATTACGGTGCCAAATTTAACAACTAGATAACTTAAAATAAACTTAGTTGTCTAATCTTTCCATTAATACATTGGTCATTAACCTGCGATTAACCGTTGCCGAACTATATCAGTTCGTAATCGGATGAATCATTTTGGAACACACTGTATTATTATATTTCGCTGTCGCGCGTCCCGTTCCGGATTTGTAACCGGATCGTCGGCGTACGTTTGATTTGCTGCAAACGCCAACAGTTACGCCCCCGACCATTCCGACGCGACGCGTCGTTCCCCGTTTTCCACGCTCGCCGCCGCCCCCCCCCCCCGCCCGGACGGGGGGATCCTCTCGCGCGGGTTTCCCGTTTCGGACGCCTCGGGCGGGGCGCGGGGCCGTTTACGCCCGTCGTCAAACGCCGACCGCCGTTACCGTACGTCGCGGTCGATATAAACCGGCAAAGTCTCGCCGGGGGTTTTACGGGGAACGCCATTTGAAAACCGTTTATAAAAACACCGCCGCCGCCGCCGCCGCCGCCGCCCGTTGTCTCCGTCCCCCGACTCCGTTCGGCTCGCGATATCCGCGGACAGTAGTCCGTCCGGCGTCCGTACGCGAAATACGCCCGTCCAACGTTCCGCGTTCTTCCCGCCGCCGCGGCGCTTAATCGGCCACGTAATTCCGTCTGTCCCCCGGTGTAATTTGCTTACGTTCCAGCCATCGATTTCCGTGTCACCACCCTAACACTCAATTGATCCTTTTCTGCGGTTTCTTTTATTCTTCGGATCAATAGTGCTCGTTTTCCGTAAATCTCGGGATATCCACGTAATTTTCTTGTTATATTGGTTAGGCTATAGTACGTTTTTTTCGGGGGCTGGGGGCCTTATTGTTGTTACAGTATTTACAACAAAATATGGAAAACGCCCATTGTATATAATTTACGGAAAGAAAGAAAATATTACCAATAATAACAATCGTATTAAAAATTTAGAATTTCGGGCGCATTTATGTGATTTTTTCGTTTTTTTTTTTTTCGCTTGTAATAATTTCCATTGACTTTCATCTTGAATTCTTATAATTAATTTAGTCTTAACCGTTATCTGTTATCTAGTTTTACATATACAATCTATATAATGTATATTTAAAAAAAAAAAAATGCCGTTTATAGCCGACGGTTAATGCCTCTAGTTATTAATTTGTTTTTCGTAATATTATATACAACGTGTATTATGCAATCTGTGTGATATTATGCATTTTTCGCGGGTGGCCATTAACGAGTGATAAACAAGGTTAATTATGTAAATAATTACTTGTTATAAATACACATTAAACGGTATTATAATAATTTAGCAAGTATAAATAATGCCACTCGTCGAGGACTAAATGCATTAACAGAACAGAGAACAATATATAGTCGTTTTTCTGCCGCTGTTCATTTGAAAGTAATTCTATCCCGATACGTTACGCCACGCGCCGCGTGGAAAAAAAAAAAAAAATTAAAATAAATCACGTGCGATTCGCAGCAAACAGCAGATTTATCAAAGCTCTTCCCTAATCCTCTTAAATTTTAAACCATTTGTGTGCGGCCTTTTGGATACCTATTCTTAGGGACTTCGCGTCGTCGCAAGAGATGAGAATACAAGCACAGTGGAACATATTATATTATGTAAGGTGTCCGCATTCCGGGGTCACGCGGGTCGGATAGAATACGTATCGCATGGTTCAAAACGTTTTACGTGTCAAATACCGTAGAATCTAAGAAATATAAATAATATCCGACCGTCGCGTACGCTTGACCATAATTATACAAATATTTATCAGAAAATTATTGCTCAACAAACACCGTAATGCGCGCACGAGACTATTAAACCGAACGGGAATAAATATTTACCATTTTTTAAACGAGGAGGATAAAAACGAGTGTGTTAAAACACACACACAAAAAAAAAAATAAAAATATATATCAATTGCCACAGGAAATGCAACGTTAAACAACCAAGTTGGTAGGTAATTTTTTCAAAAATACTTCTACGAATTATAAAAAAAAGAACCATAGCGAATAACGTATTAATATAGTACATCGTAAATATTCACGGTAAAATTAATAATTTATAAAATTGAAAAAAAAAAAATATATATATTTATATTTCCAGTCGAATGGCTTTTTTCTATACAGTAATACAAATTCAAAAAAAAAAAATCATATCGAATCAAAGTAAAAGTTATTTGAACGTTTTTAGTATTTAAATAAAATGCTTTTTATTTGTAGTCGTACAAATGCATACGAATATATATTTGAACAGTCTAACTAAATCTGAATGACGAACAGGCTTTATTTTTTTTCGACGTATTCATCAGAATATAATACAAATCGATCGTAGCAACCGGATTTTACATGCCAAGTGTATTATAACACGACTAGTTATTTGTACTTAACATTTTCTTTGAAACAGGTGCACGCGGGACGAAAATATAAAAAAAAAAAACCTTGTCCTTCGTGTACGAGTAATGGGTACTAAAGAGTTAAACTATGCCTAACCCGGTATTGAGACATTGCGATATTTTAGCGATTTACGACGATTTCAGTCAGTGATGGACAAGTAACGGTGCCCAATGTATTTGGATACAATTTACCAGTCACTATAATATTAATTTAGCGGGAAAACTGTGTACTCGAATATCTGACACGCGTACAACCGTTTCTCCCCTGCTCGTATAAAAAAAAAAAAAAAAAAAATAACAATAAGGTTCACGCGATTCGCACGATTCGATCGTGTGTCCATGATTGCATTATCGAACCGTATACGTATTTGATAAAGAAGAGAAATAAAAACAAAAATTAACCGAACGTTATTATGATTACGTCGAGTTGGCCGGTTTCTAACTTATATGGCCGCGTGTAAATTTTAGGCGAACGACCGGCAATTGTTCATCTGGCATTCCAATCGGAATTCAATTCAATTAGACGATTTTATTGCGGACCCGAATACGAAAATATTAATTATCTACAAACGTGTTTTGTGCCAAAAGTTTCCGGACGAATTTTAACTTCGTTAACAGACGGAGTTTTAATACGATTTCTCGTAATAATAATTTCGCCGTTTAATTAACGTGGCACGGCGTAAATCGATTCGGTATAAAGTTAATATGATCGCGGAAATGTTTTGTTTAAACGGAAATCTCGCCGTTACCGGACGACGTGGACGCGTTCAATTTGTACACGCCGCGCTGTATTTTTATTATATTTTTTTTTTTTTTTTTTAATTCGTACCGAATTAATATTGGCCGTCGGACAATCACACGTGTACGCGTAAATGCAACTCCATCTGAAAATCTCCTAGTTCCGCCATTATTATCTCGGGAGATCGATAACGATCGAACGGGCACCGTGATCAATGAGGCCACGGCGCGTAGGCGTGCACCTCCGATATGGTGTAAATTACGTTTTCCCCGGAGGACACGCCGAGTCGCCAGACTATATACACACACTTGCATATAATGGAAATCACTCGAAACAGTAATTGTAATAAAAAAAAAAAAAAAAAATACTTTACCGTACGAGGAAACCGCTCGCTCTTCTTCTAACGGCGCGTGCATTAAAGTGTACCGGTCGAAAAAGTTCTTATAGCGTCTCGCGCGACATGTATTATAAAAGTTGTCGCCCGTCCTCGGGACTTTATGCATTCGCATATTTATTCGGAAATTAGACGAGAGAAATCGGATTCGATACGAATTTTGTTTTTGTAACACGAGGGTATATACGTTTAAAACGTATTGTATAATGTACGGATTCATTCGGTTTTACTGCCGTATTCTATAATTGATTTTATTTGACCGATAAGATAAAATGCATTATAAATTACCCATGAGAAATTTCTATGTTCCACGAGTTATAAAAATGTTATTCGGCAAATGATTATTTCTCGTGTTTAAAATTTTCATTTTAAATTCAATTTCATCTATAGGATATCGTCTGCAATCTTGACGATTAGCAATAGCACGACTCCATACTATACGGTAGCCGGTTTCCAGCGTTTTTAGTTGTGCGTCCGCACCAATTTTATAAAAAAAATCTTCGAGGCCCGCCTATAAACGTAAACCCACACACACATATATATATATACATACGGCAGTTATTAGAAATAAATAAATTAAAAAATTAAGAAAAACACTGTTACAATGTATTAATAATAATCGGACACCGTAGACCGTAGAGTGTAGATAATATTGATTAATATTATTATAACCAGAAATATTATCAGGTATATAATAACAAATATGTATTAATATTTTTTTGTAAATATATAGAATATCCATAATATTTAATATTATATGGTTCGCGGCCCACAAGTTGGTCGGAAACCGCTGCTCTACGGTATGCCCATTTTGTTTTCGCCTCTGAAGACAGTATAATTTTTATTTATCCGACTGTAATATTTTATTTGCCAGTACTCAGTGATCGCTATCGTGTCAAATAAAATATACATAGACACCTATAATGCACACATAAAATACATTAATTCTTAATTAATTTAATTTGTATAAGTTTTTTTTTTTATTTTATATTAAGATTAATAACACATTTAAGCACATATTTTGATATTTGTAAACGCGTATACTTTAATGATTCTAGGCGCATAAAGTCCCGAGCCCGGGTTATTACAAATGAATTATCTTTGTCGGTTAGTTAATCGCCCGGATGTTGGCGATTACCGAATTTCCGCATTAACCGATAACTAATCAATTCGGTTAAACTACTCTCGAGAACGTACGAAAAACCGTGTGGCGAAATATCGTTTCGTAAGCCAACCTTAACAGTATATATTTATATAAAATATATAAATAAATAATCACGAGTTTTAAATACACTATTACATAATTTATATACCCGTACAGCCAAATTCTATGTTGAGCATTTTTTTTTTTTTTTTTTTTTTTTTTTTTTATTAGACTCCCTGATTTTGTAGCATAGGATAGGACCCGGAACGGCTGTCACGCCCTCCTCACCGCCAAACAGCCTCCACGGCAGCATCATTTCTCAAGAAAAAGGTTTATTACATTTATATTTTCAGACCATCAAACGGATCGTTAAAAATATATACGACGTTCGGATAACAATGTACTTACGGGTAAGGAGTTACGCTGGGGGTGAAAAAAAAAACCCAATATTTAGAACAAATATTTTTGCCATCACTCTCTATTATAATTGACCGAGGGGTGGAAATAAGGATCACTATCCTCTACGAGTTTCGACCAGTGAGAGCCAGCGTAGCACTGCAATTTAACGTTATGAATATCATTTACAAGGTACAAAGGCTTATGAAAAAACCGTTTTATTCTGATACAAAATTACGGAATACAAATATTCTTAATTTTATGATGATGACGACGGAGACTACATTTACAAGTTCATTAGTCTCGAAGGACGTTCTCCGGCACCGAATGGATCTCATCCATTATTTAACACTTAGAATTTCTAAAAGGAAATATACATGTCACGTAAAAGTTAGGCAATTATACTTATTAAGAAAAAAAAAAAAAAAAATGAAAAACTATTTCACCCCGTCACAACGCGACAATAATATTTCGTCTTTTGACATCATCGCGAAACAGTCGTAATAGTTGTTTTATAATTATATTTGTACAGAAATTTTGCCGGGGTACCTATTTTTTTTTTATGGAAAACGATTAACGCGTTATCAGTTTTGAGATTTATCCATCTGAATCTATCTGGATAATTATTAAATTTTTCTTTTCTCATTAATAAGAAACTTTCGGTACATATCTGAAGAGTATTCAAGTCAAACATATAATATATCTTTTCGGATATTATCTAGATGAAATGTACCGAAAAAAAAAAAATGTTTTATTTATGTTCCGTAATAGAACATATAAAATATCTAAATGTACTAGTAAGTTTGACTTATTTTATCTATTAAGTTGTAAAATTTACAGCTCTTTTTTTGTTTATTTGCTATTTATCTTGGCTATGACAGCGATATTAGAAGAGTAAAAAAAAAAACACTATTTTCTTTTTCTTTTTTTTCTCGTTATCTAGATATCTATTGCACTAATCTAGAAATCGTGCGCGAAATAATAATTTAAAAAAAATCCGTTATCTTTATCTGTGTCTAGATCACAAACAGTATCGATTATCTCATATCGTTGTAGAACAGTTTGACTTATCCGCGTCTGGACACGTCTCGAGCGCGTTAGTAAATTCGATGGATTTTACCGACTGGACAATTACGCGTATTGCCGGAAACGCAAGAAAAAAAAAATTAAAACAAAAATGTATAATTAATTCGACGCGATCGATAAACGCGTAAGGGTGTGGGTAGTGCAAAAAAAAAAATAATAAAAAATACAACTACCGAAAATTATATACGCCGAAGGCGACGGTCTAATATTTCGCGGTTTATTATTCAGTCATTTGTTGCGCGCGTGGCACTACTCTAACCGGATAAAATTGCACTTTATAAAAAAATAATAATATGTATACGCATGTGTTCATATATACGTATATGTACGTGTGTGTGTGTGTGTGTGTGTGTGCATTTATATTATTATTATTATTATTATTATATGGCGACTAACCTGTAAACATTATAATGGGTACGTGTGCGCGTGCAATCTCGTACGGGGCGGACGGGAAGTCTACTCGCCGGGCCGGACGTACCGGTACGAGAGAGGGCGACGTGGAGTTTGTATATTTCAAAATCCAATATGCCAAAGTTGGCCGACGAAAGCGGATCAAGAAGAGGGGAATAATAAAAAAAAAAAAAAAAAAACGTAAGTATATAATATTATATATACGTATATATACGTACGTATAATATTATGTAAGACCACGCGAGTAGTTTTCGCTATCGACTCTCGAGCAGATGTCGATTTCTCAGCGTCGTCGTCGCCGTCGTCGTCGTCGTCGTCGTCGTCGTCGTCGTATCCACTCGCCTCCTACCGTCGAAACGCATATAGCCCGTGCACTCGACGGCTTTTTTTTTTCATTCTTTTCCTTCTCTTTTTTACCCCGCCCTTTTTTTTATATATATTTTTTTTTTTCTCTCGTCCGCACACGTCACACCGCCACCCCGCCCGTACGAATTCTTATCACGTATTCCGGTCCGTCACAGGCGCTAAAAGTATCATAATATCGCCGTCGTACCCCGGGAATCACACGCGCGCACCCGGAGTCTCTAAACCCGTAACCCCGCCGCCGGCTTCGGGTTTTCGTTTTTTTTTTTTTTTTTTTTTTATGTATAACACATTATATTCGACCGATTTTATTCGAGGCTCGTACGCGTACCCCTAACGTTATAACCGCGACGTACGCAAAATAATAAATAATATATGCCGTTTCTCCCCGCACCAGTTCGTCCCGTCGGTAAAACCGAGTTTTTTTTTTCCCGATCGCCGTACACCATTAACACTTCTTGTTCGGTGCCCGCCAACCTATTTGACTGCTGCGCGACGCGCACGCACCACAGGTTACCTCTACGATTCGACATATCAGTAACGTTCGTTTTTAATCCTGGCCAGTAGTATGTCATTGCGTAAACCGATAGCGACCAACCTAAAATTACGTCGCAATCGAATAATACGACGCGGTGGTTATTTGTCAATCGTTTTCGATTGAAATATCGCGAATATCCCGGACGGAATTCCACAAATCGAAACCGTCTTTACCGGGGAAAATATACCCGAGACGGCATCAACGCGGGCCGACTCCCGGAAAATCAAATGAAATCCTTCGTCTGAAGTACAGTACACCGGCGGTGTATGTAAATATTGGCTAATCTAACGAGTGAAAATCGTCGCGGGTTTACCCCGTGGTCCGATTGACCGAAAACTCACCGTGGTTCATTGTTTTACGTGCACACGCGCCGATAAAAAGACCGACACCAAACACGATTCGAAATTAAAACTAAGGGACACCCTGCTGTCCGGTACGTTATAAACGAACCGTTCGAGTTATTCACGTACAAGTGCATTTTTTTTTAGTATCTCGGCATGGGTCGATCCAAAACTAGTGAAAACCGGCGCACGTCTATGCGAATGATTTTTTTTTTACTTTTGCGCTGAGCATTTACGTGTATGTCAAAAACGTAATAAAAAACCCCATGATAATTCGACAAATTGTTTTCAGCGATACAAATGCATTTGTGCACAATGGAAGCCGCTCACGTGCATTATAAGTTAAATCGATAAATCCGTTTCAACAGACGCACAATACTATTTTCGAGATTCGACAAATTTCGTAACGATATAAAAGCGATTCGTTCCTGCGACGGGATTTCTATTTTATTTTCTTGATGAAATTATTACCGAAGATATTATTAAATCAAAACTTTCCATGATTCTGTGTATTTTTCAAATGCTTATAAAATAAACGAAAGGAATAGAAAAAAAAACCGTTGCTAACCAATTACAATTCTGACCGAAGTTTGGTTAAACCCGATTTCACAATTCTGCGATTTTTACAATTTTTAACAAAATTGCTACTAAAACTCTTATAAATAAAAAAACTATTGCAGTAGGCTTTTTTAATCGTAATGTACAATTTATGATGAACCCCGAGTCGTGCATTCCCGTGACGATAAACTATTTTTATTCAATTATTTCGAAAAATACAACGCAAAATACCTTAATTTGTACGATTCCCATTAAAATTTTAACATAAAACGCATTAAAAAACCCAAGACCAAACTCGTGTAAATATACAAATAAACAAATACATACAGATTTTATTTAGGCCTAAAATTAGGCCAATATAATTTTATTTAAATCTAACCGAATAAAAACTGAAAAAAGCTCAATAATCTATAAAATGTTTTGAAAATGTTTCCACAACCATAAAGGACCAATATTAATATTTTTTGAACATTTTGTGTCCTTTATATTATTTTTAATTGAATCATGCCAATAATACAAAATTGAAAATAAAAAAAAAAAAAAAAAACGTTATTGCCGTAAGTTTTCGCGTAAGTTATTCAACGGCATTTCACAAATACATAAAAATTTCCAATAATTTTTATAAAATTGAATTTTAATATTTTCTATTGGATACATTTTCATTATTTCTAGAAATTTCATAAACGCAAAACCTTACAAATTGTCTGTGTTGCGTCATTTTTATTAAATAATGCGATCTTGTTTGTTTGTTAAAGCATTCTTCCAAAACCAAAAAATTGTACAAAGAAAGAAAATTAATGGCAATTTTTTCGTAAATTGAATTAAGAAGTTCGAAATGTGTTTGAAGTATAATATCATTAGACGGGACATCCAATATATTTTAAAGTACATAAATAAAATCCGAACAATTTTACTAACTAAAAAAGTTTTTTTTTTTTTAAAGAAAATACACACACACTTATACACACGTCTTGTACACACTAAGAATCTAAAATTAAATATAAATATGTATAAATCACTCACTTTTGATGTCAGAAATATGCGGACTGTAGACAATCTTAATCATAAAACAGTTGACCTGGAAGAAAAATATACGAAATCAGTATAATTGATAAATATATATATATATATATATATATATTATAAGGGATTCCTAAATGTTTCGTTTCTCAAAATGTATTTTTATTCTACGACGTATATTTTACAGGGTGCGGCGGAGCGGGCTGATGATTTTTGAGGAGCTACAAATAACGGACATTGAAACTCCGAGAAAAACGGTTTGTCTTGTTAAAATAATTAGGAAATCCCAATTTTTTCAATTATGTTTGTGAAAATGATATTGTCGAGGTGGCGGCCGTCAGCAACAATACATTGCTGTAGGCAATCTCTGAAGTTTCGATACGATTTTCGGCACGTTTCGATTGGTACGGCCACGATGTGGCTTCAGTGATTCTCTCCGTCAGGTCATCTATCGTATGGGGGCGATATTTGAAATCCTTATTCTTGAGCAACCACCGGAGGAATAATCGCACACGCTTAACGCGGGGGAGCGTGCCGGCCAGCCTACGTCACCTTTCAGTAAGACCGACCGCCCAGGGAAGGTTTGTCGTAAAACAGCACGCGAAATTCGAGCTGTGCGCGCTTGTGCCCCGAATTGTAAAAAACCGCACGTCTCCCAAGTCGTGTTCTCCAGCCGTTTCCTCCAACCTGCGCTGCAAATAAGTCTCCGACATCATAACCATTCCCAAAGCAACCGCGTGTTTCCGGGCAGAGCGACTCGGTGACCGCTCAATTGCCTCTCTAACCTACTGCACATTTTCGATGGTCTTTACCGTTCCAGATGCTCCGCGTCCGCTTAGGGTACTTCCAAACTTTTTTGTTGAAATTTTCGAGTCCAAAATTCAAATAGTGTTACCATTAGGGTCAGATCCGTTGCGCGAAACACCGAGATGTATACGAATAGCCCTTTGTGTAGCAATCACGGAATAATTATTGTCGAAATACGCGCGAACGACGAAACCTCGACGTACACCTGTCCAGACCATGGTTACGACTGAGAACAGCATAACCGTGGAATTCAAAATAGACCACTAATACAGGCCTGGGTTTATCCTATCGCATAAACTAGTGATTTCATTTAACTCGTCAGTGGGCTCTGCCGCACCCCGTACAAGAATAACATAAATCGCACGCCATTTGTTTTTATCGTCCGTCAATATCGCAATTAATGCATTTATTGGTTATCAGTTTCTCAACCTGTTGCGGTAATTTTAAAAAGATAATAAACAATTTGGCCTGGGTCAAATCGAATATTAAAAACCATACAAATATTGAAAAATCCGGGATAAACAATACAATGTACCGAGTGTACCGATACATGTCCGGTCGATGTTCACAGAAAATACATATCCACTTAGTCAGTAAGGCTTTGGAAATATAAGTAATTCTGCACAAACAAACAAAAAAAAAAAAAAAAAAATTGCAATTTTTAAAGTTGTTTTGTTATATCGATATAGACCCATTCGTTATCACAGTGTTCGTTTTCCATTGACTCCAGGACATGAAATGTCATTATCCATATTTCGTCTTATGGAAGTATTCGGCCTATCAGGGTTCCACCGTGTAATAATAATTTCTGATATGATATTGAAACATTTATGCCGTGTCTTAGTGGTGCGATATTATTCCGAATCGTGTATCCCAGAAATGAAATTATTCAACAAAATTTAAATGTAATTATAACGTATACTCCGCGTAAATACTTTGAAAAATGAAAATAAAAATATTCTCTAAAAAAATACTCGACGATTTTTTTTTTTTTGTTTTTATTTTATCAACTAAATATCTATAGTACGGCAGACGAATGTGGGTGTATTGATTAAGAAAAGAAAAGTAAAGAAAAACCAAACGGCTTTGGCGGTTTTTTTTTTTTTATATTCATTTTATACCTTTATCGGTAGGTAGTAACAATGAAAAAACAAAAACGTAAAATACGTCTTGGCGTATTATTTTTTTTGTTGTTGTTGATAGGATTAGCATATTTTTAACGTTTTAGATTATATAGATCGTTCATCCGGATCCATCGCGGCAAGAGCTATGCATTTTTTTGACACGCAAAATGGAAGGCGGCGCAGGTTGTAAATTATCCTTCTATGGATTAAACATGTTCGTAAATATTATTTACTATTTTTAAAATGCTTCCGAGCCGTTTGCCACGGCCGAAAAACCCCGCCAACGCAAAACCGTTAATAATCCACGTGGGCTAACTGTGCTTAAGATTATGGGTGTTTTTCATTTTTATTTTTATTAAATGTCTTTCGAATAGAAAAACCACCGCTCGCGGGGACTTCCATATTGTTAACACGACCAAATACAAATTAAATAAATTAACCGTATAAATAATAATAAAAAAAAAAAGACCGTTCGATATTTTTTTTTATTTCATATTGGGTATATCGAATTATTCGAATGACGTTATTTTTTTTTATATTTAATTTGTATGCACGACGAAACCTATTTAAATAGGATTTTTTTTTTTTTTTCACTTTCAATTTATAAACGAAATCTTTAATAATATATTTGATGTAATATTTTCCAGTGTAATAGTGATTTTAAACCGACGACCTCGTATATTTCTATATACGCCTGACATTATGGAATTCGATTTGTGTTTATTTTTTTTTTTTTTTTTTCTAAGAGCACGGTAACATTTCCCGTCCGTGTCATTCTAAAGGACGTTATAGTAAAAATGCATTTTCGAGATTCCGGCGGTTTGTATAGTGCCGAAACAAAAACGGTTTGACTATAATTCAGCATATTTTATGTTACCTCAAAGAGAGAATTGTCGATTGTTTAGTTACCAGACAATCTATATTATTATTATTGTAAACCGCAGTCATACGAGAATAAAGTGTAACAATGCAAATATAGAGAGAGAGAACACAAAAAAAAAAAAAAAATCTCTTTTTTAAAATATATTAAAATGTCGTCGTTAATTTGTTAAAATAGTTATTGTTTCAAGTGTACGTTCGAACCACGAGTACCGTCGGGGTATTCCGCCGACCGCGCATTTTTTGCCATAATGCCCGTGTTAGATACCGCCGGCGGTCTCTTTTAACGGCGCGCGTTTTTACTGGGCCGTGACTAAATTTTCGCGTTCCCGCTGATTTCCAGTTTTTACAACGACGTAATATGTATTTTTTTTTTTTTTTTTATCGTGCTTAACGCGCTTTTCGTAAATACACGCTCAAACGCAATTCGACGGGTTATTTTTTATGATGCGTGCCGAAAGTGAATACGTAACACCGGGGACGAGACGCCGTGAGTGAGTGCTGCGAGATCTACGGGAGTTTGACGGCAATCTGCTCGGTGTATACTCAGACACATTGACCGTTTTATTGTATTTTTTCCTTTACCTCTATTATTTTCTTTTTTTTCTTTCATTCATTCATCCAATCGAGAAGTAGAACGTCTCCTGAAAATAAAAGCTAAATATCCGGTCAATACGCATCAGTGGTTTTAAAAAAAAAAAAAAAATAAAAAAAATAAAAGGCAGTATCATTGTTATTGCATTTCTGTAGCCTCTCGGCGGAGAATTACTACACATACATATATATATATATATATATATATATATATATATATATATATATATATATATATAGATTTTTTTAAAAACATTTTTTGTCCACGCATGTCCACGAGACCTTCGGTCGATTCAGTTTACAATTCTCATATTTATATATTTGTACGATTTATCGTGTCCAAATTCGGCTTATGAAAAAAAAACAAATAATTTTTTTTAAAAAAAAATGCTTCGGTTAAATTCGACAATCAACATAACCAATAGTATTCTGGAAATCGATATTATTCGTAATTAAAATATGTTTTTTTCACATATGGGGGTACCCATAGTTGTGTTATTATTGTACGAAAGTAATTTTTTTTTTTTTTTTTTTTTTATGTTTTTAATATTCGAACGATAATTGTTCCGGGTGAATATTATTTATGTTTATCGAAATTGATATTTGGAAACACAAAAAAATAATTAACTATGACACAGGTATACTTATTTTCGGTTCTGAGCGAACCGGTGGATGTATTTTTTTTTTTTTTTTTAACAAGGATTTGACTTTAGGTTTTTTTTTTTCTATCTGTTTATTACAATCCCACCAGAAACCTGCCAGTAACTTGTATCTATTCGATGGATTAAGGAGGTCATTTGTAGGTTTACCCTGTGATTTTTTTTATAACGGGAAAAAACCGGGATTATTTATACGCAATTACGGTTTATGATATTTTAGATTTTGTTTTTTTTTTTTTTTTAGTCTTTGCCGAATACTAATATATTAGCCTGTTCTATACGTAGTGAAATTAAACAAATTTATTGGCATTTTATGAATTGTTAATAATTATTTTAAATAGTCGACTGTTTTTTTTTTTTTGTTTTTGGTTTTATGATAGTAAATTTTGTAATTTATTTACATCAACGTTTTAATTTCACATGTCTGTGTTACTATTCGCTAAAAACATGTTCAATTATAATTAATTTTGTAATTTAAAATCGTCACCGTATTCAAAACTCTTATAAATAAAAATACTATTGCAGTACGGTTTTTTTGTCGTAATGTACAATTTATGATGAACCCAGAGTCGTGCATTCCTGTGACGAAAAACTATATTATTCGATTGTTTAGCGTATTATTATTATTATTATTGTTATTTTTTTTTTAGTAATTTACTCCAATAACGTATTCTAAATACATTACAAATGATTTTAAATCCGTTTAAATCCTTAAAATTTACCTTTAACGAGTGCTCTAGGTGTGTATTAACAATATTGTAAAAACCTAAATTTTATATTCTGACTTGTCTATCGTTGGAAATAGCATTTGGAGGCCACCTCAGTGGCATGTGTCGTCTCTGCATTAGGCTAAAGCAATATATTTTTTTTTTTTTTTTAGAAAAACGTGTTCGGATGAAACAATCCGAAAGGCCTACAAAATCGACTTTAGATGAGACGAAACACGGAATTAAATACGAATATATGTGGATGACGACCGGAACTGCGTGCATTGGAAATATTAATCAGTTAAAAAGATATACGGTCGTAAAAATTACGCTTTTGCGTATCATCGACAACGGGTTGAATATTATATTCAGTATTGTCACCTACGCGTATTATCGTAATAGATTTCCATCGGTAAGATAACGGTTTTAAAATATCAATTCGTTTGTTGTACGCATTCGTACGATATTGACCGTTCATGTAGACGGACAAAGAAAATTCCACCGCTACCGAGACTCTTTAGGAATACAAATTTCGTCTCGAAGGACAAACAAAATAATAATAAAAAAAAAAAAAAAAACGAAGGCGTTCGTAGGGAATTTCGGGACGTTTTTTTTTGTTTTTTTTTATTGTAAAATAGTATCGAAATATTATTATCGCACACTAACCCGTAATATATTAACGTACCGTTATATTTATAACTTGTTCAACGTTTCCACGGTTCGTGGTCGGATACGTGATCATTTATACACCTTTTTTTTTTTCTCTTTTTTTATAACACACACACACACACACCGCGGTTTATATTATAATATTATGGTAATCAAAATGCACATATTGTTGTTGTACCGCCATAGTTCAATAAAAAGTACGAACCAAACGCGAAAAGGGGCCGTATTGTGTATAATGTATATATTTGAAATAAAACGGATGAATAACAATGTATTCGGGAGTGGGTGGACCGGAGGGTTATGAAGTGTACGTATATGTCATATACACGTACTATACCTATACCTATATTATACATTTTGTATGTCACACTTTTTTTTATTTTTTTATTTTTTTTTCTACACACCGTGTTTACCATTTTTTCCCCTCCATAATTTATCCAACGCTCCGCCGGAACGTGCGGGTAAACGCGGCCGCCGACCATATAAATAAATAATATAAAATAATGTTATAAATATATACACACGACATGTACAACATAATAAATAAATAAATAAATAAATAAAATTCTTCGGAAAAGTATCGGGATACCGGTATTCGAATACTTTTAATATTCTTCAAAAAGCATTCTCGCGAAATGTGAATTAATCGTGCATTTTAATACAGACCGAATAATTTCGGTTTTTAAAATAAATATTCGACGGATATTTTTATATTCGGAGTACCTTGTTTAAAAATATCTTTACCTTAAAAAAAAAAAAATAGTAACCAAAGAATTAACAAGACGACATAAAGATGTTCTTCTCGGCCATGAATAATGCAATAAAAACATTTTTACACTTTTCAATTTTTATAATAACACAAAAAAAAAAAAAAAAATAAATAAAAAAAAATTGTTATCTTTTCACAATTCGCGTACTACATCAAATGTTTCTACGTCTAGATTCTGAACTCCAATGTTAGCAATCATATTGTTACGTTTACAAAAAATGAATAAACAAACTATACCATCTGGTATATTATATGTACATTCCACGATTCATTATTATAGGTTACTTATAATTCTACCACCGTTTCTAAAAAAAATGTCTAAGATTTTCATTGGGCAGCATGAAAATATCATTAGGTGAAATGGTTACCGAAAAATGTAACGATTTGTCTGGACTTCTAGAGTAAACTACTTGTCAGAATAAAAAGAAAAAATAGAAAAAAAAAACGATTTATAAAACAATACTATAATAAAATAATATTTTTAGAAATTTTATCTCTATGGTGTCGACGGGGTACTCTTATAACGATTGTCAGATGACAAAATCAAATTACGTCAACATAGTTTTTGTGCATAAATGGAACAACTCTGATTTCGTAATAATACGAGGTCTGTTCAAAAAGTACCAGGATTTTATATTTAATAAGAATTACAAAAATCAAGTTACATATTATTTAAAGATAATACTCCGTCGAAATACTCTCGTCCGAACGTTATACAGTGATCCCGGCGGTCTTGCCATTTTTCAGAAGTCCTTTGGAACTTTTCCAAAGTTAAACCTAAGAGTTCTGTTACCGGGTTCGCTTTAATTTCCTCTACATCTTGAAATCGGTGTCCTTAAAGCGTAGATTTAATAGATAAAATAGATAAAAATTACACGGGGCCTGATCGGGAGAATACGGAGTGTCTGCGGGACCATAGCAATTTTTTTTATCGGCCAAAAATTCACGGATCGACAGGGCTAAATGTGCCGGTGCATTTTCGTGGTGAACAATCGCGGAACGAATTTGGCACCGCGACCCTTATCGTTTGTACATTTTACCATTTTTCTGTAAAATTTCCGGACAAGACTCAATTGAGATTCGCTTTGTTAACTCACGAACGGTTAATCGGCGGCCATTTCGGAAATTTTTTTCGCAAATTGTCGCCATACCATCGTTTTCGGATGACGTCGACGGTCTTCCAGAACGCAAATCGTCTTCGGTTGACCGCTGAACTGTCCTCGAAACGTTTAAAACACTCGAAAGTCACGGAACCACCTAATGATTCAATCCCCATAAGCGGTTTTAATCATTTCCGTCCGTTTCCGTAGCTTCATTTTTTTTTTTTTTTTTTTTACCAAGTTTCAAGCAAAATTTAACGCGCACGCGTTGTTCGTTAATTTCGGACATGTCGAAAACGGCGAACGAAAAAAACTGACCGGATTTAACCACGTGTAATATTGAACTGAGATAAGATAGCGACTTCGGGTTTTATTTAAAATATCCCTACTTATTCACGGGGAATACATCTATTTGCAATTTGAAACGTTATCGTGTGTGTAGATTGGCCGTAAAAACATTTGTCCTGGTACTTCTTGAACAGAACTCGTATAACATGCAATAAGGTGGTAATGTGAGTTAACCCATTTCGGGCAAACTCCCCGTAGCGTTTAATCCTATTTTTTACAGATGGATGTGTACATTTTCAAAATCGCCCTGAAACTCTTTTTATTACGCTCAGTTATAATCAGTTTTTGTTTACATATTTAACACTAAATTCGCATAATTTTGTTTCTTTTCCCTTATCATCCTTTGCCCAAACACTACGTAAACGACATAATCGACTACGACGGTCGATAAATTTTAACATTCCAATGATTTTGTATGTATTCGTAAAATATTAATTATTTACAAGTACGAATTCGGACAAATATTTGTAATCAAATATAATAATTACTCGTTCGAAAGGTGTTTTTTTTTAATGTATATATTTTTCTTTTTACCGGATTGAACGATGCGCGAAATAATATTTCTAATGATTATTTACGATTTTAAATGTTTGACGAGAATAATATAATATTTATTCGTAAATAATATAAACGTTTTTTTTTTTTTTTTTTAAATAGTTATAAGAGTTGATTTCCTTTTTGTTTAATGGAAATTAATTTCGGCGCTTGTTTTTTGTAGACGGCGGCGTTTCATTGTGTATAATATTTTTTTAATTACCTATTATATTATGGGCTTTACCCGTCGTTGTTTTGTTGATATTAGTAATATTATAGCGGTAATTCGAGACTCCGGGCCACCGTAAAACGTATACGGCCGGTAATAATAATAATATTTGCAAACACCGCCGCCGCGAAGGCGTGGCGGGGGTCGTTAACGTGTTGAATTTTAAAAATATATTAAGAAAATATTATAGGATTTTTTTTTTTTTTTTTTTTTATTATAAATCCACGACGAGGGGGACGACGACGACCGACGGCCGACGACCGACGACCGACGGCGTCGTCCTTACCTTACGCGTTTTCGGCAACGTCGCCATGCCAACGGTTTTATAACACCGGCGACGCCGCCGGGCGGGATCTTTTCGACCGTCGGGTCGCATTTCGGACGGTCATCACGTCCGGCCGTTTCGGTTTTTCGCCGGGCGTTCCCCAAGGTGTATTTAGTCACCGGCACACCGTAATAATATTATTCGAGCACGCACGTGCCGCAACGGACCGGGAAAGAATAATGTCAACGGCAGTTTAAAAAAATAAAAAATAAAACAACAACAAAAAACTGTTTTATTATTGTTATTATATTCAACTCTTGCGGTCGTCACAGACACCAAAGGTTTCATACACAATTCGAACGACATTACTAAGACTCGTCGTATTATTGACGATCGACCGTAATGTAAAAACGTATACAAATGGAAAATTCAAAATGCGTTGAAATACGGAAAAACAAAACGTAGCCTGGAGCAAGGACTGGGAACATGAACTGGAACGCATTGAAAATACCGAAACCGCAACATCATTGGAACCAAAATTTAATTATTTCGCAAAAACCCGAACCTAAACTCAAATCTTATTTTAAATATTTTTTTGAATCCGATATTTTTACGGTTCAGGTTTTTCGATTAATTTCGGTTTCAATATCGGTTCCTGTACTGTTAAGACGTATTCACCCGTACGCAATCTATTATTTTCCATTTGCGTAGCAAATTTTTCCACAAATAACTAATTATTGAATAATTCGTAATTTGTTTTACATTTTTTCGTTTTATTAGTATTAAGTAAAACGTTGAGTTCAATAACAGCAGGAAATGCTAATTTTTATTTTTTTTTTATTATTATTCTCATACAGTCCCTCTTTTTTTATTTTCCAATTCGAGCACGGCGTATAATTAATATCTTCCTTATTTTTCAGAGTCCAATCTCATAAACACGTTAATTATAATTACCAGATAGAATTAATTTATGTTAAATTTATTTATTTTTATATTAATAAAATAACGTACACACTGTACAGCAAATATTATAAAATATTATTTTTTGTTTGACTACTGTTTGGGTAAAAAATATATACGTTTTGATAAGAAAAACAATTTCGAAATGTTAAAACGGTTGAAATAAACCTAAATATTTGTTTTCTTTTCGTCCCATTTGGCTTTGGGTGCTTGATACTTGAAAATAACCAAGAGCCCCCGGCGATTGCCGGATAGCCGGGCACGCAAGACCGTAGATACTTTGGTAGAATACAAAATATTTGTTCATATTAAAAATTATTATTCTTTATAAATATTATTATCAACGGAAAACCACGGAACCCGCAGGCGTTAGATTGGATTATTTTCATGTAAACCGCGGATAATAAAAAAATAGGAAATTCCTGAAAAAATAAGCGTTATCACGTGGATCGCGCACCTCATCAACGGCAAGTTCGAAATTTTTGGTTAATATTAAATTACCGAAACCAAAACTGTAAGCGAAAAAATCATTTAAATTTCAGTACACGGCCTGGAGTTTTTTTTATGTATTTGAATAAAATTGGTATCGGGCAATAGAACGGCAGAAAATGATCGCCTGTAATGATTGCCCTAAGACAGTGATTTTTTGGACGCATCCATCCGAGTTCCGTCTCAAGGACCTTTGTTATACCAATTACGTCCCTTTAAAAAGAAGGCAGAAAAATAGATCAAAGAAGAATTACAATTTCATAATTAAATCTTCCATGTCTATAAATATATATATATGCTCATAATTCGTATAAATTAATGTTATTATAAAGTTTACACAATCATTTTACTCATACGACCGTAAAATTCAATTATAATACATATCTTCATAATTTTTAAAAGCGTAAAGTTATATAAAATAAGTCCATAAAATTCGCACGCCTACTTATAGATAGTAAAATAAATTGTAATAAAATAATCATAAAAAAAAAGTTATCCCTACACCTATTATGTAACGTTTTGGATCCGATTGTCATGTTAGTGAAGTCATTTTTTAAATTTCCTTGTATTTTCTTAATAACGTTTTTTCCGATTCTGTCTGTTTGTCAAAATTCAGTTGGAATGTACCATTGCCAATTGACATTTTCACCAGATACTTACAAAACCCATTTCTACACGCGGTAAAATGTTCAATATATTCTGGAATGTGTTGATTTTGTTTGTTATTTTTTTTATTTATTTTTTTCCATTTTAATGTGAAACAGATTTTTGTTAGCCCAGCAAAATAGCACGAAAATCCGATACAAGGATCGCCGTTAGTTGTACTTAACGGTAAAAATGAAACATGTTGAACGTCATACGATAATATTTGTTTATAGTCGTTTGAAGTTCAAGTTTCAATGAAAATCGTTCGGATATTTCTCATGGACACCTGCTGTTTTTTCGATTTATTTGAATGAAACCTGTTTTGGCTAAATAAAAAAAAAAAAAAAAAAAATGCACGTCAACGCCGCGGAGAAAAAACGCGGACAATTAATTTGTAATTTACGCCGTAGTTAAAAATTAATAAAATTTACAATTTTATCATATGAGAATCGTTTTTTTTTTTAACAAAATCCCGCTCAGAATCGTTTTTCACCGGCAACGGTTAATCGTCGCGCACCGGATATAAATTTTAATTTCCCTTTGTTCATTTATTCCGTACATCTCTATTTTTATTTTTTTTTCATTCTTTTCCACGAGCTTCTCCTTCGGTTTTACTCGGTACCGCGTGACGTCTACGCGGGTTCGGGGGCGACGGCCTGATACGAATAACGGTGTGCGTCCTGCGGATGGAAACATTGTCGCGTCCGTGTATTGTTACGTTGTACCGGCGGCGACACGCCTCTGTCGGGCCGATGTCGCGGGTCCGACGGTAGCGATACGCTCGACGGGCGCTCCGGACGGCAAAATTGCCGGCCGGAATCGGACGACAGAAGCCGTCGGCCGTAACGTGACCGGCCACAAGAGTGACCGCGGCAGCATAAAAAAAAACACGCTATTATTTTAGGAGCGGGAGGGAGGTGGAGAATAGGTCGGTAGGTGGTTCGAACCTTCTCCCCGATTCCCCATAAATAGGCCCGTCTCGAGACTTATGTAGACCGTTATTTTTTTATTTTCATCTTTTATCATATCTAGACACGACAATTCAGATATATTTTATCCGAGATGAAAAAAAAAAAAATAATAATTATCTTTTTTTATTAATAATGCGGAGAGACACCAGCGAACAAAGTCGCCCCGGATGGATAATCCGGACGGTTTTTTTTTTTTAATAGATAAAAAAATATTACCGCGCACAATACGGTTTCTAAAGTTTTGTAGGATTTTCGCTAACTGATGGCAAAAAACGGGTCACCGGCATAGAAAGAATAAAAAATAAATCGGCTTTGTAAAACCAATACGGTACAATGTAAAACGATTCTGAGTATAGTCCGGTGTTTTACTGGTCGCCGTGACAACCATTAAAGTCCAATTTTTTTTTTCTCCCCCGTCTCCCGTGCTTAACCAAGTGGATCCTGCGGAATGTGACAAACGTAAATTGAAAAAAAAAAAAAAAAAACCAAAATTCAAGCGTGAGCCCGCGTATAAAAATTATAGTACAGACGAACGGATTTTTGCAATAAACGCAATACGGGGTCCCCGGACGGTTTAAATAAAAATTCCGTATCGCGCGAAATAAAAACAATAAAATATTTGAATATAGGGCAAATGTCAAATAAATAAATAAAATTATATTCAATTACACGTCAGTTTTACCGCCGTGAAATCGAGAATATATCTAGTCAAACAAACGCACTCGTTTATTATCGTTTTCTTTCCGGAAAATATAGCGTAAAAGATAATATTAAAAAGATGTGTCGACAGTGTTAGTGTTTCGGTGAAATTAGCGAACCTTTCGAATAAATGCATTAATTAATTACACTTACCCCGTGTAAATAACACTTAAAACCGTACAATCGTCCAGTTAATTTTATACGGTACGATAAAAATTGATAATCAGATATCGATAATAAAAAAAAAAAAAAAAAAAAAACAGATTAAAATTGCCCAGAATTCAAGCACTGGCCGCCGAGCAACCGAAAACACGCGAACGGGAATAAAACGTTTTTTCAGTGAGACCAATGTTTTTTTTTTTTTTTATGACTTCTTTGACTCTGGCATAACCGTAAATCAGCGAAAACGTTTCGCCGATATAATATTGTTTAGTGTGCCTTGAACAGATTTTACTTTTTTTTTTTTTTTTTTTTTTTTTTTTTTTTTTTTTTTTTTTTTTTTTTTTTTTTTTATAAACGACCGTCTAGGCCCTTTGCCTCCAATAGCAATTTCTTCTGCACTTCCTCGTTACACGCGTATTGTTTTTTGATCTCCACGCCTTATTTCCGCATTTTCCGACAAAATCTCACCGCCGGTCGACCGTGCGGTGTATTCTTATTGATGTCGTACGCGAATACTGTTTTGGTATACTACCTATTGTCGGCTCACCAACCTCGACCTGCCCACTCTAATCTTGCACGGTCGCGCCTATTATGAATCGAAATAAACTTCGTTTTCTATATACAATTATTTGAGCTGTCTATTTCTGGTCATCTCTCCCGCACCTTCCCGAGTGCCAGAGTTATAGACGGTAACATCAATTTTCCTCGACTCGCTTCTCCCGGAGACATTTAAATCTATCCTCATCCCTTGTACGCGGTCCGGGTACAACGTGCGCACGATACAACCGGTCTCGGACACGGTATTTCTATACAATAGTTTTGATTTAAACTGACGTTAAAAACACGGCAAAGAAACATCCGAATCCAGCTTTGAAACGTAATTTGATTTCGTTATGCATACAGTTCCTGTTATTTATGTTAACCCGCCCGGGGTAATAAAAGTCATGTACTTGTTATTCGTATAAAAAAAGAATTTATTCAATATGATATATAATACACGTTTTTTTTGTTTTAAAAAAATAACGGTCATAATTTGTACAAGAACCACAAATGCTAACTATATAACTAACCACCGGCCGATAAACTGTAAAATAAAATCGAATACGCCATATATATATATACCATCTTTGAATAAATAATAAACGTAAATATATCGTAACATTTAATCCTGCCTTATCGAGTTAAAGCTTGTAATTATGATGTTTATAATGCGTAAAATTAAATATGTTTTTTTTTTTTCATTTTGTGTTTCTCAAATTATTATTGCGTATTATGTGCACACGGAAACTCCTCGTGCAGAAAGACACCCACGGGAAATAAACTCCGATGTCTGCTTTATCGTCGGGTTAAAAAGCAGGAAAAAAAAAAACAAGAAAAATAATTTAGTTTGAAAGTAAAAAGTATATTTTACTGCGAGGAAATTAAGATGTGTCCGTATACAGAAAAAAACGCAATTTATTGATCAAGAACAATTATAATTTCGTTACGTATGACGTACTTCTAGTAAGAAGAAATAAAATTTATTCATTTTTCGTAATAAATTTCAAATTCGGTCTTTAATATTCTGATACGCATACTCAAATTTGTCGTCGCACTTTTTTTACACGTTAATGAATATTATGAACATTATTATTAAGTTAATTATTAATAAAAAACACGATTATAGTCAATTGTTCTGTTAATTTACTATGTTTATTTTAATATTTGATTTACCCATTAAATAAATATATTGTATTAAGTAAATTTAGTTTTAGTTTATGGTAACATTTTTATCAACATAATGAATATATTCCTGGTGTTTGTTATACATAAAAAAAAAAAAAAGCAAACATCGTTTAACACGTGAGGTTTATCCAGGGAATATAAAATAATATACGTATTCTAAAGTCAAAACACGAATTATTGGGTCGAAAAAATACATACGATATAATATTTTTTTACAATGTTGCCTATTCGAATAGAGTGGTCATTGAGTGTGTTAATTTAACATCGCGTTAAAATCAATAGAAATAGAAAATAGCATAACGTTATATTAAAAAAAAAAAAAAAAAAACACGTTATTTATTAGATAAACCGAATCAAATGAATTAAGTTATTTGCGTACATGATAGATAATAACTATAATTATATTTATATTAAATCGTCTTCAATGTTCAGTCTTGAACTGATACACTAAACGGTTTTTATCTTTTTTTCGGTTTCCTTTTAAACGTCCTATCTAAAAATAAATAATTACAAATGCGAATATTGTATGGAACTTTTTATAAACATATATTGTTGTATGCGTGTAGTAAGTGATATTTTAAGGAAATATTTTCAATGGTGGATTCAAGAGCATATAAGAGTAAAAAAAAAAAAAAATAAAAATAACCATTTGAAGTACGAGTACTAACGGCTTACCGGCTACGGGATAAGACCAAATTATAAATTGGATAAATTTGAATAATACACCTCCAACCTCCTTTACCTTGAGTATATTTTAAATATTTCATCTAATTATCATAATGTATGTAAACATTAATATTTTTCGCTCGCTGAACAATCATGAAAACTCTCGTGTTTACCTACGCCATCTACTATAATTTTTTGTACATACCCTTAACTGTGCAGTATAAAACAATACATTTTTTTTATTCAACCCTTGACGGGCATACTAATTTTATCATATTGACGTTACAATTTTCGTACATTTTTGTCTAGTCATGGGAACGAATTAAATTTCTAGTTTTACTATTATATTGTATTAATTAAACAAGTCTTGTATTTGGTAACGTTAATAACTGTTTGGTTGTTTTTTAACGGAATAAATTAAACATCGAATTATTAATTTGAAATCGATTATTTTATCATTTTGGTTTTGAATATTTGCATATTTTTTTTGGCCGGTAGAAAAAAAAAAAATAGTTAATTTATATTCGTTGCGTGATCTACCGATTCCGTATTAAAAGTTTAATTATGGATATTTTTGAATTTTCCCCATGTTTCGTGTACGTTATTGATTTTATTTTAATCATCAACCATTTTTGTTTTTTTTTTCTAAATTTATTTGTCACGGTAATATATTGGATTTTTTTAGGACAAACTGCATACATGCATAATTCGGTTTTTAAAACGTATAATTGTCGGTAATAATGATGATATTCTGATTTACAAATCCCCTGTGAAATATGTTTCACCGATTTTCGGCGACAGACCGGATAGAGCCGAATCCTCGTGTATACCAATTGGGAATACACCCTGTACGTATATTTGTCTATTTTTAATCGAGATCGTTAGCAGAGGCTTTTTTTGTTCGTACATTTTTAAAAAAAAAATATCGTTTTTTCTTATATATTAAGGTTGTGGACAGTGATATTACTCCTCGGTGACGCGATAAGGACAACAATCTTACGGGGAAACCGGTGGAAAACCTCATAGTCGCGTCCAGCATTTTGTTATTATTTTTTTTTTTTTTTTTTTTTTTTAGAGGCCCTTGAAAACTCTAAAAATAATACTACCGGTTGATCGATTCGTTATTGTTTTGTGAAAAAAAAACTATTAGGAGGCATACAATTACATCTTATAGGACAATTATGTACTTGTTTACGGCATAAACCCCTAACAAATACAACGTTGCATAAATATAGAATAATGTTCACGTGAATTTTACCGTAAAAAAACAAAAAGAAAAAAAAAACATTATACCAGCCAACCCGGGACACCAATCCGTAACGGATACTCTTGACGGTGCCGTGAGGTTCACTTTGCGTTAAATTCGATACGATAACGTCGAGGCCCGAAGAATTTTGAATTACCCATTAATTGAATAATACAGGAGGTGCCGCGTGTAATTTATATTGGTTTTCCATAAACCGATAAAAGTCGGAGATTGCGTTAAGTTCTAGCGTGACGTAAGTAATCTGCTTTTCCATTATCGTAACGCGGAAATTGTGTATACATTGGTTTAAAAAAAAAAAAAAAAAAATAATACACTGTAAGGAAAACAAACGCGGACAGAACAACATCGACGAAAGCGAAAAAAAAAAAAAAAGAAACAAACGTATTCGGCCGATAAATACGGTCTCGCGGAAATCGCCCAATGCGACCGGTGACCGGAGAGAAGGCGAAAACTCCGGGCGTTAACGCAGTCGTATTGTTCGTGTCTGTATACCGGCCGCGGCTTAATCCGCCGTACATTTTACGGTTTGTAATGTACACAGGAAGTGTTTTATAGCCGCGGAAACGACCGCCGCCTACACTACCCCGTACGGCCCTAATATTACCGGCCGCCAGTGCTTTTACTACGTGTTTTTTTTTTTTTTTTTTTGTTCGTTTTCGTTTTCGTTATTCCCGGTCGAACGTTTACACTGTTTTTGACGGCGGAACGCACGGAGAAACCGCGAAATTGGCCGGCCGGACGAATGTTCACGGCGCCCCGGGCCCGTACCGGTGACATCCGCGACCGTCGACGGGGCGCGCGACCCTTCGGACCGACGGACGGACGGCGGCGGCGGCGGCGTGTCCGTCCCGGACGCCGCGCCCGTCGGTCGTCAATTCGCGTCGCCAATGTACGCCGCTGCGCCCGGCACCGGCACTCGCCGGCGCCCGGGCTCGTCCGTCGCCGATTGTTGTCGCGCGCGGTGCGCACACCGCGCCCACAAAACACGACGCCGGACCGAGCGCTTTTTGGGCCGGTATACACGGCGAACGCCGGAGATTCCGGAAATTTACCGGCCGCACCACAGGTGCCGTGTGTCGATTCACTATTGTAAATATATACGGCCGGCGTCCCGAATGTAATGCACAGACCGCTCTAGTTGTCTGGCAACACGGTGGTTTTAGTAATGTATAACTGTGTTGCGAGACCGATTACGAATGCGAAAACAATTCGTGACGAAACAGTGCCTGAAATCCACGGTGCGTCAAATAAAGTGTGCGGAACGGATACTGTGGATAATATTACGGTGCAAAGATGACATCCGCGACTGTCTAATATGTATTGATACCATAAATCGCTCTGTCCGGCCCTCTAGGGTTACTCAAGACAACGCTAACGCGGCTATTCTCGCAACCCTGATCGATAAAGACCCGACTCAAACTGACATCGAGAGCGGTAGAGAATAAAACAGGTATTTCAAAATGAAAAAATTGTCACCGGGAATGTTGCAACACGGTGTGTCCGATTATTGAACGATAATGCGTGGCCGCATATCGGAGCACCAGTCGTCCGTCTTTTGAAGAAATACGGATGGAAAATCCTCGAACCTGCACCGTATTCGCCGGATTAAAGTCTCCCGGATTTTGATTTAGTTCCGAAACTGAATGGGTACCACTTAGAGGAATTAAATATACCGAACGAACGAACGAGCCGAAGGATCGTTGAGCTCAACAATGATGGCGTCTTAAGCGGCGCATTCATGCGCTCCCGACACGACGGCAATCGCGTATAGACAAGCGGGCAGATTATTATATCGAATGTCTACTGTATTGTATTTTGTTTAAAATAAATAATTTATTCGGAGTCATTTGTGCATTACTTTTGGGACGATCGTCGTCCGTGAGGCGAGCCGGGCAAACCGAACGATTGTTCGTCCGGCGACGGACGCTTTGACCGCGGCGGTCCGGCGTCGGGCGGGCGGTAGGCACCTACCCTCTGCGTACTGTTTTGGTGTTGTTTTAACACCTCGGTAAATCCGGTAGGTTATTTCAAATAGAAACACACGCCGTGTAAAAGCACACTCCGCGACACGTGTCGATTCAGCCCGGTTACGGGCGGATTTCTAAAACACGCGTAATTTATCAATCTGATGATATTAATAATAATAATAATAATAATAATAATAATAATAACAATCATTTCGGCTATCCTCATCCAGAAACTGCTGCAACAGCTCAAACGAATAATAAAAAATTCCGAAAAATCAGTCAACTACATAGTTTCATCCCCACACACACATACACTCAACTCCCTCTCGCCCGTAGAATTTCGATTACGAAACGAAATAAAAGTCTATTCGACTATTGATCGCTATAGCTCTCTTTTTGGTTGTTTTTTTTTTTTTTTTTTTTACATTATTTTATTGCAACACTGCCATACGCGATCATTAACCGTTTAGTTAATTCACTATCTGTAATCCGGCAATGCTTTTGCTATAGATTGATATTGCCGTTGTTTGATCATTGTGAATTATTGTCCTGCCCATGAAAAAAATGCATAGATTTTTATATACTTTGATGACGTATTTACGTGTTACCACAGCACAGAGATCGCACTACAATAATGAATAACAGTTTTATTTATAACCGTGTTACCAAGATTACCCGTAGAATCGAAAATATTATTAGATAGGTATGCTAGAAGTACATAAAAAACATTTTAGAGGATAGTATTTAATAAGTGGTGAGTTTCAATATCTCCAATCTTCCTACCGATAACGTGGAATAATTTACGAAAAACTGGGTAAAAATCGTTCCAGTAAATTTTGAGTTTATTAATCGTAAACAGACATACAGACATCCATATATATATATATATATTAGTATTATATACCTATAGGTATTATATACCTATTAGTAACAATGGAAATATAAAGTTAAGTCCTCTATGTGTATACCGAAAATTGTGTTCATAACGTGTTTTATTCGATGATTAAATATTCATTGAATTTTCAAATCGCTTTCCTGAACAGTACTATTTTGAGTTGTTGCAATTTTGAACTGTACATTCAACGTGTAATAATTTGTATTATTAATAACATTAGACAATGGCCAATCGAATTTTATTCAATGTAGATGAGTAAAAAAAAAAAAAAAGGCGACATATTTCGCGTGATTGCTGTAGGATAAACCGGATAAACGCAAAAATGATTCTGTACGAGAAACCAGAAATGACAAAAAAAAAAAAAAAAAAAAAAATGAAATAACCGACATGTCGCCACTAAAAACGTAATTGCCAACGGTTTTTTGAAAATATCTGGATAAACCGTCTGGAGTCTAGGGAAATGTTTCGATTAAAGCCGAACCGGGCAGAACGTTTAAATATTTCAACATACAGCGCATTTTACGTAACTGGGAATTTCTGTTTTACGAGCAAAACGAAATGCGAATTTAGGATTTAAACCAATCACGTTAATTTTGATTAATTCGAACGCTATGCGCGTCCAAAAAACCTTTCAATTTTAACGTATTAGTTTGGTTTTAATACAATCGTAAATACAACGACGGCGCACATTGTAGATAGCTAACGCGATACACGGCCAAAATATAAAAAAAAAAAAAAAAAAAAACTTTTAAACAATCGACAACGTTATATTGACGACCATAGCAACCGAAGTTTAACGGACGGTCTGACGACGGTCGTAACTTACGTATCAATATATTATAAGGTATTCTACGCGCAGCACACCCAACCCGAAAACATTTTTTACGTTGGTACCCCCGAGAAAATCAATTGTTTTAAAATTATTCTAAACGCGTCCGAAGAATATTACTCTCCTCTTTTTCAAAGCGTTTATATTATTATTATTATTATTATTATTGTTGTTGTTGTTGTTGTTGTTGTTGTTAAAGACATTTCGGCAAATATTGTTTTTCATTCTATACGTCAGAGTAATAATATTTACCGTTCGCGGTATATCTACAACTCAATAACGATAATATACGTTTAGAATAAAAAACAAATATGGCCCTATGCACGGCGTTGCCCCGTCGCTAGAATCGAATTTTCTCCGTCTCCGTTTCGATAAAACTTTTACGATTACGGTCGGTGTTTTCGGCGTACGGCTCCGGAGCATAACCCACGGTTTTTTTTTTTTTTTTTTAGCATACAAATGGACGCTGTCGGAGTTTAGAAGTCGAAACGCAGAAAATTCGTACCTTCCAATAGATAGGTCCCCGTAATCGAATATTATTGGTGAACATCCGTATTGTCCTGTTTATTCGCGAAAAACACAATTAATCGTACACGTCCCGCTTGTGCTTCTATCGGCGATAAAAACTCGATATATGTCCGTAATATATTATGAATATAAACATTTCTTTAGTCGTGTGTTTTAAAACTATTATACGCGACCATTCGGATAGTTACTTTTTTCGAATATTTTTTGTTTTTTTTTTTTTTTTTCGAAAAAGTATTTCAAATAGTATACAATATACAATATGGATAATTGTAATAATTTTATTCGAATGCATTACAACAATGCGTGTACCCGACCGGATTATTATGTTCGCCCACTACCCGTGTTCTTCATTTGCACAATGCGCAATGTCTAGACTTAACAGTTTACGTACGATTCAATGTTCCTATAAATGTCCGTACGGAAATTTATGCAGAAATACTGGGTGGAGCACTGGGAATGGCCGCTTTAAAAAAAAAAAAAAAAACAAAATAATAGATATTCTCAGTTGTAATTATGATATAAATACTCATTGAATATTATTAGATTAAAGACAACCTAACCTTAAACGCAATGATATGGCACCATCGGCTAAGGCTATTGAAATACGGATAACCGACTTTGAAGAAAACGCGTTCTGCGTTAAAAAATAATCCTGTATACAAAAAAAAAAAACACCATTCGCAAACCCAAAAACGTCACTTTAGTCATGGCCGCTTTCACAGAGAGTCCCAGGCGTTCTGCACGAAAACTTCCGTTATCGTTAAATTTATCCAGTAGAAGTCCTGATTTTTCAGCATGTGAATTTTTTTTTATGGAGCTATTTAAAAAATAAAGTCTATGGTCTCGAAATATTAATGAATTAAAAAAAAAAAAAACGCCAATACGCATTTGAAAATGATACACCGTGTAGTAGAATATATACGAAGTACGCTAGAAGAGTACACGTAAAGAGACAGCCATCATCTTGACGTTATAATTATTTTTTTTTTTTAAAATCAGGCAAGTTATGTACTGGATTAAAAAAGAAATTCTTTTATTTTAATATTAAACATTGAATATTAATCGCTCTGCATAACAGTCGATGTATTATTTCTGTGTAAAATAACCGGAAAGCGGAGGTGATCACGTGGGGAGTGTTTGGTCCACCGTAATTAGAAAATAACGGGGAAAAAAATTACCTAGGCCTAGCTGAAATGCGTAGCTAAAAGAAAATATTTGCGCGAGCGGCGTTGCTACTATAATTATTTTTTTATTTTTTTTTTTTTTTGGGTAAAATCGTAAATAAATATAATCGTACAGTAATAAGTATTTACTAATCGCTGCAAAGGGGGGGGGAAAAAAAAAAATAATAATAATAATTTCATTACCGTATATCGTAATTCCTATTTACCCGCAGAAGTGCGGGTTCACTATGATAATATGCTTAGGGACATTTTAGAGGTTGAACACTGCGCACAACCGTGTAATAATAATAATAATAATAATAATAATAATACGTTATTTGAATACACTACAAAAACCATTATTTTGTGTTCGGGACCACTAAAGGTGGTTTCCACACACACACACACACATATATATATATATATATATATATATATAGGGTTGACCCTAATAATAGTGGTTTCCACCCTCGACGCTATATGTTTTTCGCCGGGTCTATTCCGTATTATTTCCACAGGTTTCCCCGCTGTCCGTTTCTCTTTCTTTCCGTCTCCCCGGTACTTTTCTCTCGCGCGCGCCCGCTGTAATAATTCTCTCGCCCGGCCGCCCGGCCGCCAACCGACCCGCACGCCCGTAGGGCCTCTCTTTGACGGCGTCATCTTACTATTCCACCCCTCCCCCCCCTCCCCCCCGCCGGTTCGTTTCTACCAGCATTTTGATTATTTTTTTTTTTGTTTCGTTTCGTTCTATATACACACAGCCCGTCGTTTTTCGAGAAAAAAAAAAAAAAAAACAACAAAATACGACTATTATCATTATTTTTTAGGCCGGCGAGACCGCACGGTCAAAAACCTTGTCGTACGTCTATACGCGCGAGACACACGAATAAAACACAATGTAGTGTATACGGGTACGTTTGTATAATCGGCTGAGGGAAACAAAAAAAAAAAAAAAAAATACAAAGAAGACCGACGTTTTGTTACTGATAATAAAAATATTCGGCTGTTGTATTTTTTTAATACGGCCGATGTTTACCGCGCGCGAAGGCTTTCGATAACAAACGATAAACCGACACGTCGTCGATTCGAAATATTTCGCCGGTACGATCGTTTATTTTATTTACCGAAATACGTTTTTGTATATGCAGTCGTTTTTTTTTTTTTTTTTATTATTATTTTTCGTATTTACTGTTGAATTTATGCGTATTATATATAAAGTAAAACAACTTCTGCACACGCTCTGTTTGTCTTTACACAGTTTGTATTTCCATCGCAAACAACGTTTAAACTTTTATCATCCGTGCGCGTTTCCGTCGTTATATTAATATTTTCTATCGTATAACGATACTGAATAGACAAAAAAAAAAAAAAAAAATACAAACAGAGATTTTTTTTTCATTTTTATTTAGGGATTACACTTCCGTTCCGAACAAATCGTCGTATGTTATAGCGTATAGAATATTATGATTTGTCGATTCCGTGAGAATTTTATTGAAAAATACCTGTGCAAATTTAACAAAATACGAACAAATATATTGTACACTCATTTCCAACGGGCGAAATTGAATAAGAAAAAAAAAAAAAAAAAAAAAAAAATTTTAATCGTTTTAGAAACACTGCGAAATACTTTTGAGATAAATTGTATTATTTCGATAGACGACGATATCGTCTCTATCCTCGAATCTTCTGCTTAAGCGATTTTCCTTATTATTTTTTTACGTATATTAAAACACTCCCATCGGACGTGTAGTTTAATATTATAATAACATTGTCAATGGCTTTATTAAAGTTCATTTTTTACATATACATATATTATGCTCAAATATTTTCAAGTATTTAACGGGTGCGTGAATACGTATAATTTCTATTAAACATTTTCGTTGGGTAGTTTTTTTTTTTTTTTTTTTACGAAAATCGAAATGTGATTGCGTGCGGTTGTATAGTGCGGCCGGCGCAACACACCCTCTGAATAAAATATAATCCTTGACCTTAATTTTCATTGACCATTAAAATGCTTTTGGTTTTTTTTTTTTCCCCTCTTTATGATGGAAAATATATACAATATACCACAAACTTAAATAAAAAGAATAAGAGTCCGTTTAAAAAAAGAAAAAAAAACTTACTCATAATTTTAGTTCAACGCATCACGAGAAATTCAATTGAATTGCGATCAAAATTATTATTATGATCTATCTTTTGCGTAACATTTTGTCAGTTCCTTCGAACAAATTTACAGAAAAAAGCACGAATGTCGGTTAAATATATATAAAAAAAAAAAAAAAAATAAAAAATTGGCATAATTATTTTAATACTATATGATTATAATCCAAAGGAGTCGATTAAAAAATTCTCTAAAATAATTGTTTCGTAGTTATAAAATTTTTCCGAGCATTATAAAATACGAATTTTCAACACTTTAACATTTCAATCATTTTTACTTAACGGTTTATACAGATATAAACTATTTTTATTTTTTTTTTTTTTTTTGCAGAGGTCAGTTTGGTGAGTGAATTTCATTACCGATGAATAATAATTTTACACGTACGTACCCGATACGACGTATCGTATTAATATTTTTTTATTGTACATCGAATCGAGTTGTTTATGAAACGGAGGTATACGTATAATACGGTTGAGACGGCGCCAAATTTCTTTACGGATAGTTTTAAGTATTCATTATTGTGTCAACCTTTATAGTTTATTGGTACGGGATACTCGTATTTATTAATATATATATTATACAATAGTACAAATATTTGATCTATACGACAAACGTCGTAATATTTTTCAAACACGCTACGATAAATAAACGTATTTTTATTTATTCCGTATTTTCACTCGAGGGAATATCCAATTTTTTTATTTACAACGAATTTCGATACGAAAAATAAATTTGTCCGCTTTTTTATGAATGTAAAAAAATCAAAAAAAAAATCACAATGTTGCGATTTTCGAATATAACCGTACAACTAAAAGACGTCTACTGTGCCACGTTGCTTATTACACAAATACGCGCATTGTTATTATGTACGTATAGGTATAACGCGTAGCCATCGGTAAACCGATTTAAAATTTTAATATTATTATATCAAAAGACGGTGTAGCGAAAATCCGAAAGCGGAAAAAATATCAAACGCAATTTTATTTTATTAAAAACGGGCGACGGAAATCCCGTCGTGTGCCGTACGCGAGTACTAAACGACCGAGGTCGTTCGTTCGCCACCAGACGACATCGCTCGCGCGCATCGGTCATCAGTGACAAACGCTAATTACAAGTGTACCTTCCGTATTGGGCAATCTGGCGTTGCTCAAGAATACCACGTTATTAGTTTGTGGGTGCGATGGGCATGGTTTTCATTCTAGACGGTAGGTTCGGGCGAGTCACGGACGTACGAAACGACTACAGATGGCCAAATATACGAATAGTGCAAAACGTTAGACTCGACTAAATGGCCGATTTTTTTTTTTTTTTTTTTTATCAAATACCGGCCAGCTGTTGACGGTTCGTTTATATTATTTATATTATTTCATATAGGATAATTTTTCGGCCAGATAACCATAAATTTTAATTCGGTTTTCGAAAAAGTGATATAGAGTTTATTGACATACATTAATTACGATAAATTTAACAAACGTTTAATACATTGTGTACGCGTTAAAATATTTCCTCAAATCAAAAAACCCGTATTTCATTTAGGAATTTTATATATATATATATTTTAAATAATCCAATTTTGTAAAAACAAGTTTTTATCCGTTACAATAATTGGCGATTGTTCATGGGATCCGTTATTTGTAAATGGCAATGTTTTTGATATTTCATTTATTGTTTAGAATATCGGTTAAGAACACGAACATTATGTGCTAGAAATACAAGTTATTATACATTAGAAAAAATAATCTCGTTTTCTTTATTTTTGTTTCATCGAAATGTAAAGATACTATTGCAAATTCTCCCGGAGTTTGTTTTGTCGATACGCGATGAGAGGGTTGTCGTATGAAGTAGAAATTACTATATCGTTGGCAAATTCAGCAATTGACGTTTAAGGAGAAATTGTCTGATCAGCCGCATACATATAAATTGTAGAGAATGGGAGATGATATACCACCTTGTGGTACTCCGGCCGGAATGGGTATTAAATTTGAGAGTTCAGAACCTATTTTAGTAACAAAGTGACGATTTTCCAGATACAATTTTAAAAGGAAGAAGTAGGGAGGGGTAGAAGTTCTTTTAGCTTAAACAGGAGTCCGGTGTGCCAGACCTTGTCGAAAGCTTGAGCGACTTCGAGCAGAATGGCCGAACAGTACAGTTGGTTTTCGAAAGAAAAGGCAATGACGTCGGTTAAACGATAAATTTGGTGAATAGTGGAGTGCTTATCACTTAAGCCGAATTGGGTGTGAGGGATTATTTTTTTGTCGCTGACAATTTTCGATATACGTCTGATAATTAATTTTTCACTGAGTTGGGCAATGGAAGGGAGAATGCTTCTTGGGCGATATGAAGATGGGATGTCCGAAGGGTTTGCTGGGTTTCGGAAATATGACTATTACAAAAACTTTCCAATGGAGAGGGAAGTATGATAATCATAGAATAGACTTGAGAATATGGGTTAGGTGAATAAGTGATTTTTTTTTTTAGGAGTTGTCTAGCCAGCTCCGCGGCGATAAGATCCATCCCGGGAGATTTTTCAAGAGGAATAGATTTATTGTAGTATTGAATTTCACTTGGAGACAAAGGTTTGAGAGCAAACTAAAGATGTAGAGGGGAAGAGAGAGCGTCTTCAATAAACTCGTCAAAGGAGTTGTTGCCAATGTCGGTATGAGATTGAAAGACTTTTGATAGGTCCGCTTGCTCTTTAAGGCGTCGGAGGAATATGGTGCATTTTTTTTTATTCGGACTTACGCCCACTATTTAGTTACGATAACCAGTGGTTTTTGGCGTGATCGTCACGGTAATCGTATAGAGTTTAAGGGTGAACATTGACATATTCGATACGAAACGGTGGCCGTGATGGTCGGCGTCGAATAACCAAAACCGTATATCTGAATATCTTGAGTGTATTTTTTTTGATAATATCCGCGCGAATAGCGTCGGTTTCCGATCCCGCCCCCGGGCGCTGCCGGGATATTTGATTGCGTTTTTCCCGCATCGAAATGCGATATGACACGACATTCTTGCGGAAAGCCCGACGACTGATAGGTTTTACCACGATGTGCATATTAGGTCGGTGTGTACACATATCACCGGGGCCGAAACACGCAACTCCGTTCCACGAGGTTTCCCGCGGTAATATCGTAATCCGGTGGGATTGGCTGACATGCGACCGAAAGGCACACACACACACACATTTCCCGCGGGAGTAAAAACGAAATTAAATTATTACGTGCGCGTGCAATTTTCAAAAAAATACCAAAATAATAATAAAAAAAAAAAAAAAAACCGCACGGCGTAAACCACATTAAAATAGACACCGGAAAAATCGCCTGTTGCTGTGCGCCGACGTATAATGGCAATAATAAATCTATACGCAAAACCGTATTACGAGGTGAGATAACGGTGAGGGATGGACCTAGGGCCTAGGCCGTTTGTATCGTAATTGTTTGTCGGCCGATTTCGTTATTAGAATTTTCCCATCGTCGCCGGGGTTAAATTATCATTATTTTTTTTTTCCCCCCCCCAACATGTTTCCGACGCGCGATATACGTACAGTTGGAAAATCTCGTTACTTGTTGATCGGCGGGTCAGCGGGACCGCCAACAGCGCACATCGCCGCGTCATTACGGCGTATAACCGGCGGCGCGTCGCTGCGAAACTATTTCGCAGCGCAGTCGTAAATCTGGAATTCGGTAAAACGCCACTAACCCGGCGGGTCCCATAGGAAATCAGGCGGCCGCAAAGAATAAACAACACTGTTGTTCCGGGGGTGGTGGTGGTGGCGCAAGTTTTCACGACCGTAAATTACACGGTAGACGGCCGTATTTCACCGTGTGCTCGTGAACCCGCGGACGGACGGGCTTTTCGCGTCTAGAAATTTGGCGAACGCCCGTACCGAAATACAATAATAATAATAATTACGTTATGGCAATAATTATACCGGGACGCTGTCGAGGTTTGTCGCGGGTTCCGATACACCGCGGTCAGTAATAATACCGTCGGTTTTCGTATTTTACTGCGGACAAAAGCCGTCGTTTATACCGATAATCGCGATCGATTCGTTAATAATTCCCGCATAATAACGAACGGTGAGGTACCTATACAAAAAAAAAAAACGATAAAAACCTTCTGGTGGAACGACGATAGGTCCGTAACGTATTGATAAAAATATCACGCGTAAACTAACGGTTTACGAATTATTGAAATAGACAAAATGAAAAACTGTACTTCTACACTACCGTCCGTATTAATCGAATGTTGCGAAACTGTAAACTCTGAACAGGATAAATATAATTTCTTTTAATATTAATGTTGTTTTCTATTATATTGAAATGTAGAGAAATTCAATATTCGCTTTTGGTATTCGTGGTAGTTTATGATGTTATCATATAGCCATTCGGAATAAACGCAATGTCAAACTAGTGCATACCTGTTCTATCGTAAAACGAAATATAATATAATTTTGTAATTTATATTCAAACGATACCGAATAGCAAAAAAAATGAAACAAGTTTAAATATTATGCATTTACGTTAAACGATATATCATAAACAAATAAAACGCGATCGTTGACAAAAATTTAAAACAAAGTCGCATTGTATCTCTGAAGACATCAAGTAACTATAGCTATAATATGTATGAATATTTTATTCTGACAGTTAGATTCCCGCATCAATCATCGTGCTAATCTGTAGGTTTTTTTTTTTAGTGTTTGTCATAAACTTTTTACCATTTATATACACGTAAAATTTAATTTAAAAACTACGTCAATTCGCATTGCGCTAAGCACCGTAAAACTCGTCTGAATTTCATCCTTATCGCAATAGTATTTCAACATATTATTATTATTATTATTATAGCTTTAGATACCTATACTGCTGCAGACTATAATATTTTTTATTACAATCGCAGGAGTAATGCCGAATTATTTTAATAATAATATGATAAACTTTTTTAATATCATCTAAATATCTTTTATTTTTCATAAAAGAAATATACAATTTCTATAAAAAAAAAAAAATAATAATAATAATAAGAGACTGCAGCACGTTTTGTTAAAACGTGGCATAACATACATATTTTTCGTTTAATATATTGACGATAAAAACAGCTAGTAATATAAAAAAAAAAGACGGATATGCTACACACCACAGGTGCGCCATTGTTGTAGGTGGGAAATTACGATGGTTAAATATAGAGAGGAATTTAATATTTATATTTTTACGCAACGATAAATTATTACTGACGAAAAACGATTCTACGCGAAATTCGGTTAATCATGTTTTGAAATTCCGAAATTTTTACCTTTTTTTTTTTTTTTTTTTTTTTTAAATATTTTTTGCATTTATATGCCTATAAAAAAAAAAAAATGTACTTAAATACGTTCAACTTTTTATTCTTTTCCGTCATTGTGTACGACACATGATGGCCGTTGTGTCAAAACTGTCATGCATTTCTATACGGCCATTACAATTTTATTGTAATTATTTGAATAAAACCTAAGAAGTCCTATGAATAACAAGAATGTTTTGAACGTTTTTAGTAAACGCCTAGAAAGGTTAAATACAAATACTGTATAAAAATATCAAGTCTTTTAAGATTTTTTTTACTCGAGTTACATAAAAAAAAAAAAAAAAAACACAACGAAAATTATCAAACCATTTCCGTAAATCGTCTTGTTTTTTTCCCAAGTTTTTTTTTTCTATTCATTAAGAAAACTACAACGAAAAAAAAAAAAATAAAAATAAACGAACTCGTTAATACACCAACTACGTCTAAAAATTTTTCAGAAACACACCACACTTGAAAATCAAAGCAGGATGTCTGGTAGAAATGATTTTTTACAGACAGAAAATATAACAATCATTCCATTAACGATTGCGGTGATACTTAAATTTAATGAACATTTTTAGCGGTATCAGAAATTTTTTCCAATATTAAAACAATATTTTTAAACAAAATATAGTGTCGGGCACGTGTACATGAACGGTTTGGGGGTGAAACCGTCCCCTGCACTGAAATGCATGGAATACTTAAAAATATGTTTCATTAGATAGACCAAACTTGGAACGGAAAAAATGTATACCTTAGCCGAACCCACCACCTCCCTAAAACTTTCGTCTATTAACGAGCCCGATTCGTACATAACTATATTTGAAAATGTCCTGCCCATAACTTCCCCATTTCCGATCGTATATATTATTAAAAAATAATAGGATACAGTTATATTTTATTCCGCTTCCACGATTGCATGCGATAACAACATTATTTTGTCGAAAATAATATAATTATTAAATTGTAGATATAGGTACGTTTTATCGAATATATTATCAAAAATGTAATACTCAAAATAACAATTTGTATTTTTTTTTTTTTTTTTTTTACCGTGTCGGATCACGCGAGTCGAGATTGACTTGAGGTCTACCGATAGCATGTGCTGCAGCAGTCTTTCTCTCTTTTAAATTCGAAAAAGCCTATTATGTTGTTAGTATATAAGTAATTGTCTATACATTCGTTTTTTTTTTTTTTTTTTTTATATATACGGTTTTTAAAATCCGGATTATTTCTATTTCTGCAACCGATTCGTAGCATATTTACGACATGGTAATGGAAAATTATAATTTTTATCAAGAAAAAAAAAAATAAAACGTTATTTATTTACTATATTTGATTTGATTTATTACAATAAAAAAAAATTAATTTAAAAATTTAACAGAACCCGGATCTATTTCACACTATGAATAGGCCGTCGTTCCAGGTGAGGTGTTTTAAAGGTAAATGATATCGGGAAATTTATTATATATACAGGGTCAGGCAGTGAAACCAGACGATTTAAATAATTTATTACTATTTAAATAATGAATGTAAGTTTTTTTTTTAACAAATATAAATACAAATTTCACGAGCAAACGTTTAGTGTTCAATACCAAAAACACTATTTTCTATACACTACGTTTGCCAAATGATCTCTTTTGCATTTTTATAGTCAAAACTGGATGTTTTGCACGACCTCTCGTTACATATAAACAGGAATAGATTTCATCTCGTCCCGAATGTGTTGTTTGAGGACTTGGATTGTTCTGGGCGGATTGGCTTCAATCACATATGATTTAAGAAACTCCCATAAAAAAAAAAAAAAAGCCGCCCTACCTGGAGTTCGAGGGGGCCATGAGTTATCCCCGTTCGGTAAAACGACGCAGCCGGAGAAAAAAAGCATTCACAGCATTCTTTGAAATTCATGCGGTGTACGGTTTGTTGCCTCGTCTTACTGGAAATGTGTGTGTCCATTCACTGGCAAAAGGGCGAATTGTGGTGTAAAAAAGTTATAAATCATTGTAAAGTATCGTTTACAATTAAAGGTATCTGCATCTTTAGTTTTTTTTAAATTTTTTTTTTTTATAGGGGTTACTTATAACAAAAATGTTTGAGGCCAATCCACCGAGAACTATCTAAAAGTCCTCAAATAACGCCTTTGAGACGAGATTGAAGCAATTTCCGTTAATACACCGCGAAAGGCTGTGCAAAACTTCCAGTTTCAAACTACAAGAATGCGTTTATTGCAATAAAGGTCATTTGCCAAACGTGGTGTATAAAAACTATTATTTTTTTTTTTTTTGTATTTAACAAAAAATTTACATAAATTCATTCATTAAATAGTTATGAAATATTCGAATTCTGTTTCACATTTCCCATTCCTATTTGTATTGAAAACAGAAAAAATCCATTGCAATCAAATAACGATTCTAAGCGAAGCTATGTAAACTGGTGAGGATAGTCCTGTTTTTTCTCATAAAACAAAGGTTACCCGGAAATCAATAAAAAAAAAACGTATGTTTCATTATTTGTTGCAGATTTCTTAAATAACCTGCTGATAATTTAGGAAAATGTAACAGAATTGCCGTTCATATCGTGACGAAAAATCCTAAAATAGTACCGACAAAGTTCATTGTTTTGCATCTAAACTCGCTGTGCATTTATTTATGGACCCAAAAAAGATTTATTCACATAAACTAGAAATTATAATAATTCCGTGATTTATACGATTCGGATAAACTGCTACACTTGAAAACTCGAATGATTTCTGTTAAAATGTCGTTAACAGACGGAAAAAAATCGAATAAACTCATTAGAGTAAAACCAAATACATTCTCCGGTTTGCTCCGAATCTAAAACATACGTATAAAAAAAAATGTACATTATGAATAGCATAAAAATTCAACGAGATAAATAAAAAAATATTCATGCCAGAATAAATACCAGTCAATATACAAACAACGGAAAAAAAAAAAAAAAAAATTATATTTCTACCTATACCTATAGGAGGAATGCGGTTCGGTGCGTTTTACGAAAGAAAATTATTACATAGCGAAGTAATCGTTATTTTAATTTTAATCAACAGTGTACGGCAATAGTATGTATATTTTTTTTTTAAATCGGAAAAAATTGAGATTTTTTTTTTTTTTTTTTTTATTAAGTGGTCGATATAATCCGCATTGATATACATCTATAATTATTGTTTTAATTAAAATTCTATAGGAATACACGGGATAATATTAAAAATATTCTGATATATTTATTGCGTAAGTCTCCATTTAAGTATGTAACTGCAAAATTAAAAATCACTCCCCGGTAGCTACGTTTTCTTTACACCGGAATCGTCCGTGTTAGTTATTTTAATATTGCCAACACAACTTTTAATACCCGAAACCTGCTTATAATTTCCGAGAGATTTTCGCGAACACGTACACAATATAGGCGCCTATAATATTATAAGCGAAATGCCGACGACGTCGACACCGAATCATATATGCATACATCGAGTAACGTTATTTAGGCCTAGGCCTATTTAAGCCGTCTGCAAATAACCGTACCTTTGCATATAAATGCATAAAATATTACGTCACGTGGGTATCACAATACACTTTCGCGGATACTGTTCGCGGTGGTCAAACATATGGCGTCGTTGTGGTCGTTTTTTTTAAATATTTTAATACAAACGAAAAACGAATTATATAATTATACGCTCGTAGTATTGTACGAGTCACAATCGATCAAACACACGAAAATTGTTATCCGCAAAAATCAATAACAAGCCGAGAATTTCGTTTTGTTTAAATTAACAACAGACGTCACCAAATTATTATGAAAATTCTATGGTTTTTTTTTTTTAAAATGCTGAAAACAATCAAAGAAAAAAAAAAAATGATTTCCTCGGTGCACCAAAAAGACAAAACATGTTACTAGAGACTACTTTTGATGTTGATAATTGGAGCGAAATTTCAAAGCGAATTTCTGTTTACAGAAAAAAAAAATAAAAAATTTACTATCAGTGCACTAACTAATACTTTCCCAATTTTAAAATATCGTTAACAACCAATCTAAACAACCCATCGGAATTAAACAATATATACAATTTAGTTTTTTAAATATAACCAACAGTTGTTCGTGTATTTTTGCGAATACAAGATTTGGTGTATGGCCACCGCCCCTTGAAGACGCCCCTGTCTAAAAGGTGGAATTTAGTATAACATAACTGTTTTAATTAGGCATTTAAACTTTGCTGACCGAATATTTCATTGACTGGCGATCATACGGTTTTATTTAGTTGTTTCCCCAAGAAAAATATAATGTAAAAATATAGACTTATTTAGTAAAATCCGTCATTATTGTTCCGGTGGCTTGTCTTTTTATTAAATTAAATTTAAAATTTGGAAAAAAAAAAAATGTAAGTGCTTTAATTTAAACATTTATTGGGCAACATGTTTTGCATTTTTAAAATCACTATTCCTGGCTACAGTACTCTACCTTGACGATCAACAATAAAAAAATCCTTAAAATTGTCCACTACAGAAAGTTTGAAGTATGTTTTTATTGACTAACTAGTCTGTACGTAATACGGTCGACCGATAATTAATATCAACTATTCCAAACCGTCGTGTATTGTCTTGACGAATTTATGTGCCACGGCCGTGTAAAATAATGAATACCGTATATCAAATTGATTATTCGATTTAATATTAAAAAATTTTACGAGTTAACACATGGAACACGTGATTTTTACGATTTAAACCTATAGAAATAATTGTAACGAGTAAAATCAAAATGTGTTTAAGCTAATATGGACGTAATGTATTCGATGAACATTTCAGGACTCTACTACTATTTTTCACTGAATAACCAAAAAAACTAAAAAAAAAAAAAAAATCTCCTAACATAGGTATACGGTTTTACTTAATATTAAAAAAATAGTGCTGTATTGAATTCGTAGTGGATAACAAGAATATTGTATTATGTGGGAAACGCAGACGAGACGCACGGCGAAATGCACAGGCAAATCAAGTACACGCATGAGTTGGGGAACAAATTATTACATCATAATCAATACAATTACCGAAATACCTAAAAAATATTTTAATAATTGTATAATTGACAGTAAAAGTTTAAAAATAAAATAAATAATATAATAAAATAATTTTTTAAATAAACCGAATGGCTGTGCCGTTGTTTTTGATGCGAAGTTGAAAAGAATGAATACATAGTGTCATTTTTTTTAAAAAAATTGTATTGTAGACAACGATAAATCATTGTTAACGAAATACGATTCTGAGCCAAGGCACAACATGTTCAAAAATGCTCTGATTTTTACAAGTTTCGTCAAAATTTGAACTTAATACGTATATAAATTTAAAAAAAAGAAACCTATTACATAACGTCTTATAAACTTTTTTTTTTTTTTTTTTAATACTAAGTATAACTAATGATGAAACTCGTGTAAAATAATAAACATTTTTGCTCAGCCAATGCAATTTTGTCCATCCACATTAACCCAAATAAAAAACCTAACAGATTTAACAATTAAAATGCCTTAAGGTATTAAAAATGTTTCCGCGCCTAAAAAAACGGTCTAATATTACCACTATGTGATAATTTCCCGGTCAAGAAGACTACGGCAAAAATTAAAAAAAAAAAATGCTTTCGGAAAAGGCAAATCAGTTGATAACTGGAGCAGGATATTTCTAGTAGAAAATTTGTTTACAGAAAGGAAAAAAAAACACACACACACGTATCAATACATTCTTCGCTTCGCTCGGAGTCTAAAACCTCTAAATCTATGTGTTAACGGGAACCGTTGTTGCATTAGCATTCCTGTTTATCCGACTTTTTTCAGTATTTTTTCCTATTATCGAGGAACCGTTTAAAGAATATCAAAAATTACCAAAACGCCAACGGGACGAGTTTCATTACTGATAACCATCGATAACGTTGATGATCGGCGTCATTCGACTGTCGGCCGAAAAGTGTTTTTTTTTTTTGTTCACAGACACAAACGAAATAATATTCGCAATTACAGTTGAAAAAAACACACGCACGCACCACGGTAAATGTAATAGACGCCCGGCTTCGTTCGGATGCTCTAAACGGATCAGTTTTGATTCATCGGGTCGATTGCTTAGACGCGCCGTCGTTAACCCCGTACGATTTTATTAGAATAATTTAATACTATTAATTTAATGCGTACAATATCAGTTATCGCGCACAATTTTCGAATAACCGTAATGAATGCCATTGTGTACACGTTCTCCAGAATGCCCGTATAGTATAAATGGCATTCTGATTCGTGCGAAATAATCAAATTCAAGACGATGCCCGAGATGGGTATGCCGTAAACACGCGTCCGCAGACCGGTTTCCCGGATGGGGACGGAAAATTGTGTTAATTTTAAGAATGATTTACATATTTTCGGTCAAAAAAAAAAAAATTTTTACATCAGTAGTAGTTTACCGACTGATGTTGGCCTGCGGCGTTTGAGTGGTACGCTGAAGTACTGTTTTCCATTTTTTATCGATGTTTAAATTTAAACAATCGAAATTATAATTTTAAATTAAAAAAAATTAACGGAATTGTATGTCGTAATAGTAACGGTTTAGTGTACGTAATTGTATGTCCCGAAACTGTTCAATGAAGCGCGTGCTAAAAAGTCACACTTGTTAAATACATTATTATAAATTCGTATTAATTCTTTTACATTGAATTCGATAAATTTAAATTTGAAAAATCGTATTTCCGTGTTGATATAACATCGAAATTCGAATTTCTATCGCCTGTTTATTTACCAAATTACTAAATAAATGAATACATTTAAATTGCATTTCTCAATTTATTATGTACATATATATATATATATATTACTTATACCAAAAAATTATAAAACACAGTGATTAAGCGATGGGCGGGATGTTATAAAAAATACGTCTTGGTCCGTGACGGTGAAAAATTTACAAAAGTGGTGCGTGCCTATTGTTTAGTTTGGAACCACTACTGTACAATAAAATTGTCCGTAAAACACAACAATTTAAGCGATAACTATTTTAAAATCTGCAGTATTAATAACCCGAGAAAAAAAAAAAAAAAAAAATTCTGATTGTACTGAAAATAGATTCATCACTTGTGCCAGCATATCTCGAGAAGAAGTTCCTCGTCGCCTGACGTAACTGACGTTAAAGACGAATATCCTGAGCTTTCCTACAAAGCGCACAATGTCGCGGTACTGTTCACGGGCATTGTATTAGTGGAGAGTGCGTTTTCGTCATACACGTTCATTAAAAATAAGTATCGTAACAGACTCTTTGTGATTCCAGAAACACGAGTTTACTTGTCATCTGTAGAGCCGGATTTCAAAAAATTAAACGCTAACAAACAAGCCCCGAGATCACAACAAAACAATAATGTTTAACTGAATATTTGTTTTATTTTTTTTTTTGTATACATCGTATGGCACGAACTAATTTAAATGTATGAATATTTCCTAATTATTCAGTATTCAACTTTTTTTCGTAAACTCGAATTTATCCCATGCGAAAATATATGCCATAATTAAAAATGGGGGTCCGAAAAACAGCGGTAAGAGATCAAGGAGTACGTGAAAGAAAAGAGTTCGGGTAAGCTGCCGTATATTATTGGGCCGATTGGTTACAAAGGAATAGTTCTACGAGTTTTACGTGCGGCTCCAAACTAAATAAAAAAAAAAACCACAGCTGACTGACACGGTGAAACGGGACGTAAAAATTGAACGCGTTCTTGTAGTCGGTATTATGTTTCGTTTTTTTTTTTTTTTTTTTTTTGTTGAAGTTTTCTGATATAAATAATATGTTGGGAGTAATGGGCGGAGAGGGAGGACCGAATCCACCCGATAGTGTCTCAGCAGGTGACCGGACACATCGGCTATCCCGTTCGTCGACTATTACAGTGTTTCGATAACGGTTATTTCCACGTACAATTGAACGGGATGGAAAAGTGGGATTTTCCGCCAAGTACGAGCCCGCCCAAGCGATAGCCGTTTATACTTCAGTCCGGGAGACGCGGCTTAAGCAAGGCCCTCTGCCCCCTGGTTCGCCCGGTTTGGCGGATTGTTGGTATCGGCGGCGGGCAGTTGCAGGTGAAATGTGCGAGCCAATTAAAACTGGTGCGATTAAGACGATTACGGATCCTGAGAAGGGCAAGTTTGTTCGATCACCGGTGATCCAGTCTTCGGTGGGCATCTTGACTCGATGGTTTCCTGGTTTCGCATGGCGGCAGCTTGCTGCCGTAGCCGTTTCCTCGGTTCGGTCTTCTGTTCTTAAATCCGTCACGTGTTCCGTTAAGAAGTGATTTTTGTCGGAAAAAAAAAATCTACGGCCCGAGCTCGGTGTACCGGTGCACGCGTCCAGATTGGTGTTCAATCTCGCCGTCGGACGTCTAAAAACCTCATTTTCCATTTTATTCGTCGTATGGCGACGATGCGGTTTTTTCACGTCAACCTATTGATTTATATCGCCAATTAGCGCTGGATCAGTACGGCTCGTGCGTGCCGATATGAGCCGATAATGGCCATTTGGTGGTGTCGTATGCTCTGCTACAACCGTAGGAACGCCGCATTATAACCAGAAGGTCCTCAATATGTACAGCTGTTAAAATCGCCCAAATCGGGCCGTTATTCAATTTATAATCAACTCGAAAAATCACAATTTTTATGTCTCTCGGATTAAAAACCGAAAATACATTAAGAATTTATACAATTGTAAAACTCTTTGTTAATAAAATCCATTAAAAAGAAAAATTATAAAAACATTATTCAGTTTCAATTAAATTAACAAATTTAAAAAATATTTTTTTTCTAATTAAAACGTAATACTTATTTTATGCGTCGGCTATCATATGCGTTCGTTATTTACTTTTTATCTTTTGAAAAATTAATTAAATGCTTTAACAATTATCATTCACTTTATTTTAACGATTTGTAATAGTACTTTCTTATTAGTATACCCGGGAAACTATCCTATTTTTTTTTCTTCTTATTTTATTATTATTATCATTACGAGTTTAAATTTAATTGATCAAACTTTTCAATGTTAACGTAAAATTTATTTCAAACATAATTATAATTTAAGTTTTTCACTTGACGATAAAGTTTTCAAAAAAAAAAAAAAAACCAACGATTAGTATTGATTTTCACCATTAAATCAATGTAATATAATAATATTATAAAAGTATATAAAGTTTATAATTTAAAAGTTTTCAAAAAAAAAAAAACCATCCGTTAAGCTTTTGAATATTTTAACGCTGCTATAGTTATAGTAATAAAAAAAAAAAAAATTCAAAACAATGCCCTTTTTTCTATCGCCCCGAAGAATAATATTATGTTTTATGGTCTTTCATCGACGATTTCATAATAACACCGGAACCGGTGCTTTAAACCCTTTGCTCTTTTTGTTTTTTAATTTTTATCGAATTAAAAGGCCCTGGTTTCAGTTATGGTTATTGATAATATTAAAGTGCACAGTCCGGGATCTCGTTATTTCGCTTGTTTTTTGGGTTCCAATATTCAAATTATGAAATACTTTGGTTTCCTAAATTTGATCTCAGAGTTCTGTTTGGAAGGTTGCGTGCTTTGAAAAATACACAAATACACAAAACGAATATTATTCGACGACAGTTGATAAAGTTGTAAATTAAAATACAATCATAAAACTAATAATCGTTTTCAAATCCGGTATCTTTGGTTGGAAAATACGGTATTCGGTAATCCGAACATATATACAAATTCAAATTCAATTCCCAATATTTTTTTTTTTTTTTTTTTGTGGTAGTTGGTTTTAGGCCCTTTAAAGTAAATAAATACTAACGACTAACTTAGCCGATAGGGCTGGCACTGAGGCGCGCGTAATATCCGGAGGAATAATAATAATAAAAAAAATATCCGTCCAATAGGATCACTGAGTTCATACACTAGAAATATACACAGAGGCGTCCTATTTCGTTCGGTATTGCAACAAGTCCAGTTTTTAGCGTATGAACACGAACATTTTTTATTTTTTTTTTCCGATTTTATTGTAAACGAACAATCGGCTGCAGCTGTACAATACCGAAAATCGATTATACTCGAAATCTCCGTAGATTATCGCACGGGCTGTCCGGTCGATAACACGTAAACTCGTATAGTACGTGAAGTACGAAAGAGCATCCAGCAATAAAAAACAAAAAAAAAATAATAATAATAATCATACAATGATATACGTTTCTGACGGTTTGAGTCGAATGCTTTCAATTTTCGAGGAAAAAAAATACATTCGTTTTATTTTACTCTGTGTAGAATATGTGTAATGTTTGTATTTTTATCATTATTGTCATTTTTTTTTTTTTATTATTATTTACCCGCCTATACTTAAATGTATTGTGCACGTGGGGATTTCGCACTTCAAACCTACAATTTTCGAAGAAAACCTGCATGAGGCGTAGATTAACGCAAGAATACAAATGTCATACAGTATAGTACAATAAACCTATCTGCACAACAATGAGTTTTCGGGTACTCGAGAACATATTGTTGTTAAAATAAAGTTTTTATTTTTATTTTGTTTTTTTTTTTTTTCCCCAGACACAATAGGACGAACAGAAGTAAATTAAATTTTTTATCATCACGAAGCTATTAATATCTGGCGTTGCCCGGGTTATGTTGGAATATCCGAAAATATAACAGTCCGCCTAGTATGCCTGTACGTACACGTATTACCGAGTAGTTAATTTATTGATTTTACAATAATGTGAATGTGTGTTTTTTTTTTTTTTTTTTTGTATTTTATAAAAATATTGCTACTAAATTATTAACAAAAATATATATATATATGTACAAGGCGAGTTAAAATGTTAATTTTAACATTCAACTTAGATTTAAACCTACAAATATTCACTTTAATTGTTTCATTACATTTGCTCAATAAACTAACGATGTAGATTTAAATTGCAACACGTCGAATCGTTTCAAACACAATATTAAATGTAAAAAATTAACATTTTCTTTTTTTCGTGTTAAAATACCATCGTACACCTACATGTTAATTTATTGGATTTATTTTTAAAAAAAAAACGTCTGGAGTTACCGAATTTATAATAAGTAAACGTTGATATGACTGGAATAAAATTAAAAAAAAAAAACTGATTAAATTGTTTCACAATTAACTAAACTTAACCAAGCCAACATTAATTATTCGTTTATTTGCCAATCCTTGACGTATAATAATGTCAAGTGTATTGACGAGATATATTAGTCGATGTTAATATTCAGTCAACATTTAATATATACAATGTAGGTCATCAAGAAAATATATATTTTCTTCTAAAATCGATTATATTCGTGTACCAATATTGTATTTTTAAAATATAAAAATTAGATATGTTATAAGATACTCGACGAATTAAAAACGTGTTGTATAAGTTGTCACACAACTTAAAAAAAAAAAAAAGGTAATTTAAGGTATTCCCTTTTATAATTCAATAAAATACAAAATATAAAATAAACGTTGAAACAATATAGAATTGAAAAAAAAGTACATTTATGATAATTGTCATTTAGCAATGGAATAGTTTGTATTTTTTTTTTGATTAGAAAGGATTTTCAGTGAGAAAATAAATAATTGAACTGTAAGTTCGCCAAAGTCGTTGAAACAGTCGGTCAACAAAGTTTAAACGTTTAAACGTTTATATGTTGGGCTATGCTTGCCATCTAGACATCGACTCAAAAGTTCACATAAGGTTTTCAATGAGAAAAATCAATGGGAATTGTAAGGTACTTAACCTACATCAAGTTTAATTATATTTTTAAGTCAATTTAATCTTCGGCTTACAGCGCGGTCGATGTAAGTATATAATTCAATTTTTAATGGAACGTGCGACGGACCAATTAATAATCAAATTAATGCCTTCATTGCACAGTCAGTGTAAATTTACGCGCAATTACATTTACAGGAGATGCTGAATGACCACAAAAAAAAAAAAAAAAAAAAAAAAACATTTTTTCGTGTTATGATTGTTATCGGAACAATGTGTTTAGTTATTAATTTTTTTTTTTTTTTTTCTATTTATTCATATATTATTTTAATGGTTATTACGAACGAACTGAATAAAAGGTGTAAAAATATATCCGAAAAACGAATGTTTCCATTTGTATACTCGTCTATTTAATATTAATTGACATAAACACACGTTACGCTAAATTTCTTTAGGAAAAAAAAAATACAATGTACCCAAATTATTTTATTATTTATCTATCGGTCGTTGGATGTTATTATTATTAAAATAACGAAACATAATAATAATAAAAAAAAAAACTATATCATTCAAGTTGTAATAACACAATGGTAAACGGTCAATGGTTGGCGTTTAGTAAACGTGTTTAAAATAATATCAAATTGAATCGAATACGTGTGTATATATATTAAAAAAAAAAACCTTTCAGAACTTTAGAATCAAATTTTTTTTTTCTTCGAATATGTCTGATAATCAAGGCGTATCTAGTTTAGGGCCGTCGGATTACAGAAATGTTGGCTTTAATAAAACGATAACGATTTAGTTTTTAATATGTGAATTTATTCCATCCGGTAGGTGTAGCCGGATCAGTAGGTTTATTATAATTTGCTCTGTTTTTTTTTTTTTTTTTTTTTTTTTATAAAATTATATTTTCCTTAGGCCGGCGGAACGATACTTATAACAATTGAAATACATTTTTTTTTTTTTTATTAATTTATTTATTTTCACGCCAAGACAGAAGACAACGACGACTGGTGTGTCGGCAACAGAATATAATAATTACAATAGTACAGACAAAATTATTGTAAGGTACGTTATACGTTGAAGACGCGTAGGTTTCCATTTGTAAATGACAGTAATATAATTTCGAGATCCGTTCTACAGATGCGGCAAAGGCATCGATTTTGGTTACTCTAATAATAGTAACGCAGTTAAATCATTCGCAACAATTATTCGCTAGATATTAAAATAATCATTATTATCATAATTTATTTACTATTTTTTTTTTTTGTTTTTTATCAGTTGTTATATATTTTTACATAAATTAAAATTTAACAGTAACGAGTAATGTAGAAAAAAATAAAATATTTTTTCTTTTCCATTTATAAATAATAAATTGTTTTTTGTAACACACGCACACACAAGGACACGGTACACAAAGTAATCCAAGTGAACAAGAAAAAGTTTCTGGGGTGTAACTCATAAATCATATCATTCAGAAACATACATAAATAATAGTGCTGAGTTAACTATACCGTATACCTAATACTAAATGAGTTTCGATTTTTCTCATTTTTTTGTGGTTTTCGCAGTACCTAGAATAAAATTCAACTCGTTTATTGGCGAATCATTTGATATAAATATGAATGAAAAAAAATAATAATAAAGAGCAAACAATTGATTTTAAATATTGCCGTTATGAATTCCAATGTAATATTTATGTTAACGGTAAAACAATTTTGAATTAATTACATTTTGAGCAAAAACAACGAAATTCCATTTTTTTTTTTTTTTTTTATTGCTTCCGTCTGTTTTATATTACTCAACAGTATGTGATAAGTTTTAATTTAAACTTAAGCGTTTGAATTAACGGTAAAATTAAATCGTTCGCACGAAACGTATTATTCGTATAATAATTATACCGAAATCGCAATGCAAATTTCCAAAGTAATCGTAATGGATTAGTTTTTTTTTTTTTTTTTCCTCGGGGAAACTATAAACCATACAAATTGCACGGTTTTCAAAAAAAAAAAAAAAAATATTATTTAAAATGTCCGGTATATTGTGCTATACTACCCGGCCAGACCTGCTGCTACATTAAGTAATTATACCGGCTCGTGGAAAATTATCAAACGTCTCAAGCTCGCCCCATGCAGAAAATATGTAAACGATCGATGCCACCTCATTAATGGCTCCTCTTGAAAATGTCTGGACGGTTATAATAATATAACGTAGGCACGCCGCTGTAATGGAACGCGGTGTAATGAAATTGGAAATACCGAATAGCGAAATCTCTAATATTCGTCTCAATGTACCGGAGAAAAACAGGGCCCGTAAGAGTAATAATTAATTTCCCCGGTGCGCCCTTGTCTATGTCTACGACGATAAACCCCTAGGTGCCCCCGCTCGGTTGTTCGCTGTTTTTTGTTTATTTGTATTTACATACAATTATATTATAATAAATAATACAAAAAAATAAAAAAATTCGCTATCTACGTATAATATTGTTGATTATTATCATAATTGTAATTTTTCAACTTTGTTCAGACTTTTTGAGCGTAGGCCAAACAATTTTCAAGTAAACACGCCCCTGTCTAGAACAGCGTTGCCGACCATGTGTACGATACAATTGCTCGTTTTGTTCTAGAAATTACATATGACCCTTTGTCTATTAAATAAAGTAAATTAAAAAATACAATTTTTCGAATCCTAAACGTAACTATGGTCAATTGCGGTTTTCATGTAGCATAGCGCCGTTTTAATAGTATAATTTTACGTGCATATTTCTATCTTGCCCACTACATTGGCTGCAGAGTTATTTCTTTGGTATTTTTATAGTCAAAATATAACAAATCCTCTTTAAAGAGCACCTTGTCTCAAAACCATTACGAACTAACGTTAACTAAAAAGAGTGGAACGGAATCTGACTTAACCGAAGACGGTTCGCAAAACTAATGTTTTAAACAACTGATTATCAATAAACAAATAAATCGTTAAAAACAATTTAATCAATTTTGTTTTTTCATTATTTCTGTATAACTGTCAGTGTTGTGTATGCATTATTAATCATTATAATTTTATTTGTCTAAAGTTCTTAGGACGAACATGTAAAACGAGAGCGGCGATTAAATTTGTCTATACATTCGCAGGGCATTTTTAATAATATTTGTCGATAACGAAAAAAACTGCCTAGCCACTATTGATTGGCACTACAAACTTGATCCGGCTGTTCGCATCGGGTATACATAATATTCCATCTCCGATAACAAGCATTTACTCCGGGAAAATAGCGTACCGCGTACCGGAGACTGCTCGGCGAATTCTACCCGCGGCTTTTAACCCATTGTTAATCTAGCCCATCCCCGAATCAATAATGTCCAAGAGTAATCGTATGCGGGAGAACGTAAACTCGGAAACGTTGCGCTAAACGGTGGACCGCGGAAGAGTCGAACAGTATCTGGTCGGGCGAAAATTATTGTACGAAAAATGAGCGGATCGTACGGAAACCGTCGATTACATGACAATTTTGTTCGTGTCTAGATAAAATGTATTATCTTTTAGCTCATCATCTATCTTGCCCGAGATAAATTAAGTATTCGCTGTCTGTATCCGTTTGCAGATGATTTTCGATAAATTATAATTTACCGCATCCTCTACGCCGGAAAAAAAAACGATTTATTTCTCTTGAAACTGACCGTCGTCGTACCCATAACGAATCGTAGTAAATGAGTAGTATTTGGACTATTGTGGAAGGAAATTTAATTAATAGATCAATCGCCTATAAGTGGGTAAAACAATATTGAATTATATTAGCACCGCGTAATGGTTCGTAATAATATTGTTTTTCTACATTTCGGACTGTGCAACACAATAAATCACAATCGAAACGGTTTCTCTTAACATCTCATGCCGCGTGCGCATATGTAGTTAGTTTGAATAACAATTTCAAACGAAAATATTTATTTTTTAGCCATATGTATTACACTGTTATCCATTAACTAATTGTTCGTATATTACACGGTGCAAGTTTTCTAGGCGAATGTCGGTTAACCGATTTCTCGTTTTTGATATAACGATTTTGGTTTGCGTGAAAAATATACTCACGAGCGCGAATAGTGGTAAAAATTACTTCGCGGCCTTCGAATAAAGACAAGACGGGCTGTGGGTTGAATACTATAAAAATAAGAGTACAATAATAATAAAAAATAAAAAAATAAAAAAAAAAATAATAATAATATAAAGGTTTCGTATATTTAAACATGTTTGTTTCTCGCGTTTTGAATTGTATGCACGTGCGCCCATTTACCGTAGACCGTTTTATTCTATATAAATACGTGTAGGAGGACGTAGGTACACCAGTTCAAGACTTATAGAACCGGAAAATTGCAATCGCATGTGTAAATATATATTCAGCGAAACGTGATATTTATCAATTTTCGTTTAATACCATAACACTCCGTATAAATACTATAAAATATCAAACTTTTCAATATCGCCTCCGCCGGCATCTCCGATGTCGGATATCGTATAGGATACGGCCGGCCACCGAAATGCATTTGTATTCTACATCTATATCCGGAACCTTTTGCATTCGTTAAAAATGTCCAAATAATAATAATAATAATAATAATAATATAATAAAACACGACGGTTTATGCGGGTTACAAAGAAATAAACCGGCAGTGCATTATTATTTTTATGCGAGTTTTTATAACAATTATAATAATAGTAGTACGAGGTTATATGTATACACACGCACGCATTATACGTATAATAAAATATGAGATAAGGAAACCAAATTAAACGCGCACAGACGCAGATTATCACGTTTCGGGGCTTTACATACGGAAATACGGAGGAAAATAAAAACCGTACACGAGACAATAATAGTATTCTCGAATGCTAAACATTATACGCGGAGTGAAATATTATTTGTGCGTTTTAAAATGAATATTATAGCGGGTATGCGGACTGTTTGCCGTTTAAATAAAATATTTTCGCGCCGGACCGAAACCATAGATTTGATAGTTCAATAGGGGGCAACGAAATATTATAATATTGCCGTCCGACCGTCCGGCCGGACAGAGGGCCCGGGTAGAATATATAAAAAAAAAAAAAAAAAAATGGGGAAACGTCGACGGCGTAATAACGGCGTGCGAAAAATACGACATACATGGCGACGGAATCACAAAGAATAATATATAAAGTCGGGTTAGCCGCGGGAATAAGGTAAACGTGCGCAGTTTAATTTACTGTACCGGTATTATATCGCGACGGTCGGTAAACGTTATGGGGAAACGATGGAAAACAAAAAAAAAAAACAAAAAAAGTCTTGAACATTTTGAGACAGTAAAGCAGTGTCAAAAAAACATCGCCTGGAGAACTCCGGTCGTTTTCATTTCATTAAAATGTCACATTCAGTGTGCTCACCGACAACATTGTGTTTCGACAATACAGCGCCGCTGCACTTGACGAACAATTATTGCGAGGCAACTTATTAATTTAAAGTATATAATTGACTCTTGTGCCGTTGATGGTAAAAAAAAAAAAAAAAAAAAAAAAAAAATGAACAAAATATACAAATTTTACCCGAGTTACCTCGGCCCCGCACCGTACCTGTCATAACCATAGAACGGACAATTTACATTTCTCGTTCAAGCGTTCGTCTAGACAAACATATAAAGCTATTTTCAGTGTATATAATTCTTTAAAAAGAAATCTTATATTAAAAAAAAAAAAAAATTATTTACCAATGGATATATAATTATATTTACCTAACCAGAATTATTCGATAAAATGGCGTTTTTTTTTTTATATTTAATTACGCACTGGTATAAAAAAAAAAAAAAAAATGTTAATAAAAACAAATAATAAACAAAAATACTCGGAATATTAATTGTCAGTTCAAATGATTTCGAATGTTATTTCGAACTAAAAAATCCTTTTTAATGATATTTTTATATTTTTTATTTTTTTTTTTTTTTTTTTTTTTCAAACGAATTTTAACTTAATTCATCACATTTAAAAATCACGTACAATATTTAAACTAAATGAAATACCCAGTTTAAACATAATAATCTGTGGTATTTAGTAAGGCAGGTCGTGATAAAATTCAAAACAAACTCGTTATTTATTAGCTCCATGTAAAAAAAAATTAGTTAAGTTAATTAAAAACATAAATGAAAAGTTGAATTAAAGTTAAAATTAACTTGGATGCCGGTATGCGAATGTAAGTACGGAAAAAAAAAATAAAACTTGTGTTTTTTTTTTTTACAAAAAAACAATAATCTACTCAGTGTTGAATAAATTAAAACGAATATAATCTTTTGAAAATAACCACAATACGATGCTTACAATGTCCTCAAATTTGATAATATGCATTTATATTTAAGCAAAGGCTGTTAAGTTATGAAATCACAAAACAGAGAGATTTCGACAAATGCTCAATTTGGTAAAATTTCTGGGAGTGATGGAATCATATATAGAAAATGAAGCCACGACGTTTTGACCTTACACTATTAAAACTTTATTTAAGAAATAATTCAATACTAAGGTACCAGCGTGTTTTCTTGGCTTTTTTTTTATGTTTGGAAAAGGATGACTTCCTATACAGACCGCACTGAAAATCGTTTTTCAATATTTCCATCTAAAACCTTAAATGCCACTGAAAAAGCACAATATTTAACTTTATTCTTACCGACTATTTTGTTATATTATTCGAAATAAAATGAGAAATCGCATTTGAGTTCGATGCGGTCAGTGCATTGCTGATGATCATCAATTAAATACAAAACGTTAGAGAAATATCATAAAATGTCATGAAAATGGGTTAATCCTATTCCGACAAAGTCATTTTTGTCAGTAAAAACGATCTGTAGGGTCGGAAAATAGACTAATGGAAATTTCTTAAAACCCAAGAATTCCATCATTTCCAACCTCCTGTTGTAATAATTTACGCGGTAACAAAATATTATCAATTGTTCGTATAACAAAAAAAAAAAAAAAATGATAATGAATTTCAGACTACAATATCAAACCATCCGTAAAACAACTATTGTACGCAATCAATTATAAAATTATAAAGAAATAACTAACCGCAGTGGTTAATATGACAATAGTTTTGTCACTTTTGAGAATATTTGAATTTTTATATTTTCAATTGGTTAAATATGCAAAAATACGATTTGTTTATAAATATAAATTCTCTTAACGTTAAAATATGCACTCGTATGCGAACAACTTTTTCAATTCCTAATATATAAATCGTAGACGTATTTTTTTTGGTCGTGCATACATTTAATAAATACATTTATTACAGACTTATCCCAGCTTTAATTATAACTAACTGATACCCTATACGGAATGTAAATAAAACGATATTTTAGTACTTACGTTTTTAATGTTATTTTCTACACCATGAAATCATCTGGAAAAAAAAAAAAAATATGTTACAATCAATCCGTTATAATTATTAACTTTATTATTATTAACAATTCAATACTAACACAGATTTATTCTATACATTTTTTATATAAATAACATATATATATATATATATATTTATATCTAATTATATAAAATATATAATTGAATTAAAAACGAATGTGAACGTTAGTTTGTAAACCTACTGTTTTTACGTACAATACAAAACATTACCTACTACAATTGCATTAAAAAAAAAATGTACTCGAAAAACAGTACCTACTACAACTGCATTAAAAAAAAAGTACTCGGTAAACATGATCTCGTGTTAATTACCGATATTTTTATATTCGGTTTGCTTGAAACAAATACTGTCCCAATATCGACCGTTGATTTCTTAGTTATAAATACAAATGCGTTTGGTGTTCTTGTCAAATATTGCCATACCGGACAAAACCGTCACGGATACAGCTTTTACAATAGATTTTTATGTATACGGGGTTGTCCGTCGAGTGATGACCGAAATAAAAGACATTCGATTCATCTCGGCCTAAAACGTTGTCCGAAGGCAGTGCGAATCGTAACGGACTTCGGTTAGGCCCGAGGAATCTGCGGACACGAGTACACGACTCTTGTGGGTATGAAGCTAAATTCTGGAGAAAGATTGACAATCGCCGCGAGAGTTTGCTCCGAACATTTGTTCGTCAGATGAATACATATTGGCGGGAAATAGAGATAAAAAATAGCGATTTGTTTACAATAGTAGTTTTTCTATATTGTGTGGGCTCGACCAGAAAAAAAAAAATGCATTAATATTAAATTGGTGTACCGCGAATGATAATGCCCCAGTTAGGTACGCATTTCGCGCCAGCGTGTAAATATGGCACAAAAAAAAAAAAAAAATATATATATATTTAAAAACCGTTATTAACAATCGGTACGGATAGGCGTTTGATGTCTGACAGTGGAATAGATCGAAAAATAGCGATTATTTTTTTTTTTTCGGAAATCCCGTTCGTTTCGCCTTAATGCGTTTAACGAAAAGCGACCTAACGGGTCTAGAAAGGAGAAAAAAAAAAAAAAAAAATGCGCCGATCGCAAAAGGTACGTAAAACGTTGAAAGGTCAACGGGCGCGATATTGCCGGGGACCCGTTGCGAAGTTACAGGGACCCGGGGGTCGGATTTATCGTCCGTGAAACGAGGCGCGCAGAATAAAAGTACTACGCGCCGAACCCATTAATATTATTAGTATTATTGTACACATAATAATGAACTTTTTAGCGAATGTCCGTGTGTGATATAATAGTAGTAACGAATGTGCAAAAGATCGGAAAACCGGAAAGACGCCACGGGCCATTGGGTTTTCGCGGCGCGCCGGCGTACGGTTTGGCTTTGCTCGCGGGCAAAATCGTGCGTGGCCGAAAAATACGCGCGAGGTCCGGCCGCGAAACCTTAAATCACTTATTCATACGTCGCGGTATTATAGTGCCGGTTAGAGCTCTAGCCGTATTTTTTCTCTATTTTTTTTTTTTTTTCCTCCCCTTTCATTTTTTCCCCCTTTCTTTTTTTCCCTCCACTGCCCGTTGGCTGCACGCGCAATGGACACGGTCGACCGATTATAATTAAACGAGCCGCCGGACCGATATACGGAAGAGACCTTTATTATTTTTTTGTTTTTTTTTTTTTTTTTTTTTTTTTTTTTTTTTTTTTTTTTTAGCCGACATATAATAATCTCGATTCTATTGTTTTTCTGTCGGTCGAGTTTCCAGCATAGTTTAAACCAATCGATATTTTTTTTTTTTTTGGTTACCATAGAACTCATACAACCAGACGATCTATGCGCAATAATGCAATTACCGTGATCCTTGCACGTTTTTTTTTTTTTTTTTTTTTTTTTTCGTCCAACGTATAATATTATCATACGCCTGAGAATTGTTTACGGTACCCGATCCGTGACAATAGTTTTATCATTTTCCCGTAAAATATATTAGAAAATTATATTATACGTTTTAACGTTCGTTGTAGAATACAAATGGACAGTGTTGAAACTTATCTAGATAAATCTATTTTGTTAATTTATTATTTGGACAATATATTTTCTATCTTTTACATTACCGAATCGACAATTTCGGAGACTAACTGATGATTATAGTTGGTAAAAAAAAAAATACAAACATTTAGACTGTTTCATCAATAGTGCGAAATATTATATGCCTATAAATGTAGTGTTTTACTTTTAGTTCGAAATTCGTATAGTAAGTGTCAATAGTAGACCTTTTGCATTTACAGAATAGATGTTTTCATAAGATATTATTTTGAATAATTTTCATCGATTATCTCATCTAAAGTCATATAAATATTAGTAATCTCTGTCTAAATTCATTTTAATTTTTTAACGTTTTAAAACTGCAAATTGGTTTCAAACGCGTGGTTTTGATTAAATAATCGGAAATCATCCGAACCTTTGAAATTATATTAGTAAGTCATTGGAGAAACAGACCCGAAAGTTCATAATACAAAAGAAAAATCGTATCAAGTTTACAAAACATCAAACAGAATTATGTTGTAATCGTATCGAAATTGTTTAGTCGACGGTGAACGATAAGTTCAAAATACGAATTGTTGGACACCACAAGTTGTCTAAACACGAGTGTAGTTATCCAATAAAAGATATAACAAATCAGTACAATACTCGGAGTAATAGGAGAAATAAAAATCAATAATCATAATATTGTTATGTTTGTTGAACGCTGTTTTGTATTTCGGATTCGGATTGTTCATGGAAAACTAAATATTACAAATTCATCTGAGACGAATAACATTTTTATTTTTATTGTTGCGAAAGTACAGTCGATCAGAGCAGCACGAAAACGGTTACTCGAAAATTGGTATTCACGATGACAGTCGATTTTACTATAATTTATTCTATTGGATTCTCAATTTGGAAAGCTACAAAAAATTATTTTGAATTAAAAAATAAAATATGAAACATACGGCTAAGTAAGTATGTACGTATTGCCGCATGTGTAATATTTAAAATTCGATTTTATTTGTTAGAAAATAATTGCATTAATCAACAAAACAATAATAGTTATAAAATACCGAGACTCATACTTCGGACCATGGGTCGGCGGCCTGTAGTATTTTTTTTTTTTTTTTTTTGCATCATTTAGTACATCATATGATGAACTCTGTATCAAATTTTCGTAAATATCTGTTAGGTAATTATATTCAATTAGTTAAAAAAAAAAAAATACAACATCAAATGCCTATAAATAATTTTAAAAAAATCGCTAAAATGTTTAGAAAGTTTGTCCACGCCCCTGCTGTGAGAAATTCAAGTATAATGCGTACGTTCAAAAGTGATTAAAACGCCAATAATACCCCATTATGGCGGTAGGTTACCTACAACAAATAACGTAAAATATACGAATATTTGACATCGTCTAATCCTACTAATATAATAAATACCAAAGTTTGTGCGTACGTTCGGAACCATACTCGGATAAACCATATATTTATAAAATATATGTTTTTTAGCGATATCGACACGTTTTTTTTTATTTATTTAGAAATAATTTGCAGCTGTTGAGTTTAGTCCCAAAGCTATAATAGTATTGTGAAAAGTTAGAATTTTTTACAAATAAAAATATGAGATAATATATATATTAAAACAATGTTCTTTTTTTAATCAATAATTTTAATTTATTTTTATTTGTTTGCCCAACGGGATGATGCGATAATTTTCCAATAATCAATGTCTAACAACTATCGTTTATCGATATTAAAAAAAAAAGGAATTTAAACTTAAAAAAAAAAAAATCTCGAAAACATGCATAAGTGGTGTACCTACATCTTTACTGACGATTATAAAGTTAAAACGATTTTAATTTATTCAGAAACAGTTTGTATTCCCACTCGAGTAATTTGTACACTATTCGTATTCAAATACTATACAGAACTATTAATACCTAATAAGTATATTTTTGTCGTTCAAATATCCAAGTCTATAAATAAAAAAAAAAAAAAAAAAAAACGTGCTGGACAAAAATTCCATTACCGAATTTATATAAGTTCGCAATTCTAATATATTATTATGTTAATAATATTTGTAACACTACAAAATAATAAATAAATATAAAAATTCCGTCCGTAAACGTCTTTTGAACCCAAACCGCATGGGTACAATATAAGTTTATGATGTTTTATAACCAACTCGGTTCGTGTGCTATATTTTTTTTTTTTTTTTTTTTTCGAATCTTCAAAAAGAAAGATTTTTTAAGTGTATCCAATACCTGCACGTTGAACCTTTGCCAAACTATTGTATTGAAAGTGGTGGTTAAAACTCATATTTTTAATATTATCACTACGTCGTCGGGGGAGGGGGGGAAAGCCACTAGATGCACTGCTCATGCGTGGGCCATTGTTGAAGGTGGAATGTTGAGAAGGTTGGATATAGAGGGAAAATCAATTTATATCAGAATGAAACGATAAATGGTTTTGCTAACCCAAAACGTTTCTCAACGTAGTTCGGTTATTCTTGTTTTGTATGATTTTCGTCAAACTGTTTACCTTTAAACGATTTAAACAATTTTTTAAATCTCGCTTTACGCCCATTTTTTTTCTTCATTTTTATACATTAACTTATAAAGAACACTGTGTCAAATTATCGTGTATTTCGTTGTCGAGTTAAAACAGTATTATGAACATTTATCGGAAAATAATACACGCAATTCTGCCATCTTCTGCTTTTTGATATTTCAATACGGCCGGAAAATCAACGTATGACGATTGTTGTGTACAGTTTTCATGCGTTTTTGAGATACCATTAAATAAATAATACTAAAAAAAACTTTAACAATTGAATGAGCTATATTGGGAATAGGCATTGCGTCAAGAAAAATAATGATGCGTATTCAGTGGAAATTCTATGTTTCTACGTTTATTTCCTGATAGTTTTGCAACAAAAAAGCAAAATCGAAAATATCAAAAAATCGTATATTATTATTACGTATATTAAAATCATTTTTTCCCTCATTTTTTAAGGTAACAACAAGGGAAATAAAAAAAATGACCTCTACAACGCAACAACTTGAATTAAAATTCCATATAAAAAATCAATCTGGTCGATTTTTGATTTCAACACGATTTGTGGTGGAAATGTTACATACAAACGGAAAAAAACAAAAAAAAAAATTATCTCATTTAATCTGTTCGTACGATTCGGTGTAACAAACCTGTACATTATTTACCGTATTAATAACACAACACAATATAATTTATTACAAAAAGTAACCAAACTAATAAACAAACAAATGTTATTTTATAATCCCGTAAACTTTATTAATATCTCGTTAAATTATTGCATATTACAAACAACTTTTTATGTAGGTTCGTTCAAAGTCGAATATATTAATATTGCGTTCGTAATTATATTTAATAATTTTCCATTGTAAAATAATAATAGCACGATACTCGGGACGTAGAGTTTTTTTTTAAAAAACACCAGTGGCTCCCAAAGTGTGGATCGCGGTGCCCTAAAGGCATCACTAGACCGTTCCTGGGCCACGGTAGTTCATAAAAAAATTAATTTTTTAAATTTACAGTAACCCAACCTATTATAAGCGAAAAATGTATTGGTTTTTTCCTGTCTGTAAATAACATTTCGACCAGAAGTCGTGCTCCGATCACCAACATCGCCGTAGGTGGTTTCTGGTGAACATATTATCTAGTAGGTGTTTAGGTGTAGGTGGTCAATTATTAATTTTATTTGTTTACACTCCTTTAAAATTTTGATTAACCGGTGGGGGGGGGGAAAAATACGATATGTAACGGTCTCTGTTAATTTCAATTGAGAATTTTTGTTTTAATTCAGTATTTTTTTTCAGACGCGGTGCAACTTTTAATGGATTTGAAATTTTCGTATTTATTTCGGTTTTACGTGCACCGGCAAATATGCGCGAAAATTTACTACGTGTTTCGTTATATGTTGTGCCGAACGGTTTTAAAACAAATCGAGCGTTACGCCGTTATTTTTCCCAATAAGAGATTTCAGTTTTAGCGTTTCCTCGCGGTTTTCGCAATAGAGCACAAATGCTCGATTTTGTCTAAAAAAAAAAAAAAGACAACCGACGTCTAAACAGATAACCGTAACCACTGATATACAGGCTCAAGCCGGTTAGAATCATTGTACACGCAGGGTTGTACCTTTTTTTTTTTTTTTTATCGTAATTTGGAGTTCAAAATATATTCTACGGAATATATATATATATATATATATATTTATTTGCATTTATAACAGAACAGTTTATATCGAATATAGTAAAACGCATCCTAAGGGAGTGTACATATATATTATATCGATATAGGATTCGTTTCGACGAGGGTTTTGGATAATGTAGTTCCCTTTCTCCGCAGAAATGAAAAACTTCAGCGTCCGGAAATTTATTGGGGGTATCCGCGAAATAATATTACACACGCGGTGGCCACGTTGCGTTCGTGTGGAACGTCCGACTGTCCGATAAACGAACGCCGCGGACCCGCCTGTAAACAAGACTTGAGGGACTTCGGGGATCGCGGTCGGAATGACTAATTATAACGTACGAATAAACGACAAATACTAACGACCAAAGGACCCGTATGCACGTTTCGGTTAGGTATGACTAAAGCGAAATGCTGCGCGTCGGTAAAGTTTTCATTCCATTACGGTTATCGGTGGCGTGAGCACTGCCGTAAGATCCGCGCCTGACCGTTAAATTAACGGAAAATAATAATAAAAAAAAAAAAATCGATCAACCGAGAGATTTACAATACAGTAGAACTCCAATTATCCGAACGCCAATCATCCGGACGTCCAATTAACCGGACGAGAAAAATACGCTAACCTAACCTAACCAAATGTTGAAATAGCTGAAATACAAGAGTGTATAAGCCAAGTTCACGTATTTAGCGATTGCGATGAAGAGAATATAAGTGAGTGGTTGCTTATGGATACAAATGATCCTGGATATCAAATACTTTCGGATGATGAAATAGTTCGTAACTTATTTGAAGAAGATGAAACTGAAGAAGAGGAAAATGAAACTGACGATTTGACTGAAGGTGAAAATGGGCCGTCTCATTCTGAAGCTTTTGATGCATTGGATTTGGCGTTTAAATGGTTTGAGAGACAAGAAGAATCAAACACCACTCAATTGTTGCAATTAAGAAGACTGAGAGACCTAGCTGCTCTAAAGAGAAAGTCAACTATGAAGCAAACTAAAATATCATCATTTTTCAAAATAAAATAAATTATGTGCCAAGTCAGATTTTTTTTTGGTTTTAAATTATGTCACGTATGTACTTTAATTAAAGCTTATTTTGTTTCAGTTGAATATCTAATAAAATTACATATTTGTTTATGGTTACGTGTGTATATAACTTTTGATATATCATATGTCAATCATCCGGATATTTGCTTATGTCCGGACCACCCTTGACATTAATTAGTCCGGATAATTGGAGTTCTACTGTACATTATAAACGGTTATCGAAACGTTCATTTTTCTTCGGTATAGAATTTAATTCGTAACGATTGTCGTCGGTGTCGTCGTCACGCTGTCACGACTGTTTTTTTTTTTTTTTTGATCTATTGTGTTACCGGTAAATCGCACCGAGTGCTCGGTGTGAAGAAAAAAGTCCTGAAATTGCGTCACATGTGACCCGTCGCAACCGGCGTTCTTGAACGGCCCGGTATTATGGCCGAACGTTTGTAAGCACATACGAGTCGGCCGTGGCCAACCGCGGCTGTACAACGATTAACATAATTCAGTCGGTTTTACGTATGATTATTGCTGTCCCGACTCGTACTAGTCAGTAACCGTGTAAACTGTGTTTTCAAAACGATTAAAAAAGAAATTAAATGGGCCGACGTTTGTTTTTCGCCAAACGTACAATTATAGTATTCCAATGACTTTTCGATGAATTATCACTGTTCAAATCCTTCTTTATACCAACGCCACGCCACCGATGCGTATTAATAGTATTCTTGTTTTCGGCGCACACACACGAAAAAAAATAATGATTTTATACGAGCCGCATACAGTAGGCGGACGGGCACGCGTATAAAACAATCGAATTACCGAAATGCGTTTCGAATTCCACACGTAGCTAAGTGGACACCTTGCTTTAATTGTTAAATAAAAAAAAATTACTCGATTTTACCACTAATCTTTGCGACATTATTGTTTATGATGTTGTAAAATATACAAATATGAACGAGTTTTCATCTATACAAATACAATGTGCCAAGTCTGAAATGTTATAGCAAGCAGGAATTTTTTTTTTTTAAATTAAAACTTGGCACCCGCGCAGATCTTTTAATTCATTGTTCGGCCGAGCTGAGACAAACTTTTTCGTCTTACCGAACCCGGCCCCTTTTTCACATTTATCTTGTTGGTGGAACATTACTACTTTTTGTTCAGACAGACGTCGATCTTAACTCTCCCCCATTTAAAAGTCAGATGTTTTATCGATTTTGATCATTTTCTCAAACGCAGTACCGAATTTACCAAATCCAATTGGGAATCGCATTGAATTTTGATAATCTACCAGGGAGTACGAGCTATGTGGGTCGCATACTAGATACTCTTCCGCCTAGACTTACGAAATTTAAAACGCTGCTTCTTTTCACACCCTATTTACACGATTGAAATAATTCAGTCCTGTAACGTAACTAGCGTCGAAGATAGAGAGGAGTCGATAAGAGCTCGAATGATTCGTCTAAATATTGCCCAGAGAGCGTGAGGCCGAATTACGGATGGCAGACTGCCCATAGTCGTGCGCTCACGTTGGTTTTTTTTTTTTTTATTTTCAATCCGTTACAACCGTTTGACCAGATTTATTTCTCCGATAATCGACATCAATAATAGTTTCTAAAAGCACATTTTGTGTTTTTAGTCGAATATTAATTTCCCGCGTAATTTATTACTAACGTGGAAACAACGTCGTAAAATCGGCAATATTTAAGCAATAACAGTTTATGATATTGTGGATTTTGTCGTGAATTGTTAATTCAGTCGATAATTTGATGTGACAATCCCACAGAATACTAAGATCGGCCTATTCTAGAAGTAGTTTAAACCCTCAACATTTTTTGTGACGTTTTCTCGTGCTTATACATTTAAAATATTCTCGTATAGTTTTGGTTCAATTAACAAGACATTAACAGTTGCCGTTTATTTTTATCGGCGTTTAACGTTCAAATGCGAATATGTTAAATGCACGGACATTTGTAGTCACCGAATAATTTGACGTTTTAAATTAAAATTTATCAAACGCGGAGTTCGACTGGCCGACGGTGTCTCGGCAACCACGTCAACTGACACTTTTGTTACGTCCACAACTGTATTTGTCGTACAAAATGAAAAAAAAAAAAAAAATGAAATGATACGTATATCGGAACTGTTTATCTACAACACAGTAGCACATGGCGTGAATGTACGACGGATTTAAACATTTTTTTTTTTTTTTTTTGATATATATTTTTAAACCCAAATAAACGCAAGATCACAAAAAAATATATATAAATATCCCGTAGCCGCCCGTCTTCTATATTGGAAAAGTGTTTGTTTTGTGCCGGATTACTGACGCGTCTGCAGGTGGGGTGAACGCACATCCGTTACGCGGAGTCCAGCGAGGCGGTAATAATTTCCCTAGCAAAAAGAATAATACAAATATATAAATATTTGTTTAAAAAAAAAAAAAAAGAAATAGTACCGTTTCGACGAGGGTTTTTCAATAACAACGGCGATATTCGATTTTTAGAATATCCATTGTTGTGTGTTAGAACAACACGGCACTAGGACGCGACAGACGTGATTCGCGCGAACGTCGCGCGCTGCCCGTGAAACAAAATTAATAATAAGAAACGAACGTTTTTACACGGAAACGTGCACAATAAATTTTTTATCGCGAAATCGTTTTACGCCCGTGAAACCGCCGACGTTGCATTTCCCCTGCCCTCGTCCCACACTGTCCAGCACCGCGTTCATATTATTTCGTTCGCAAAATTATTATAAATTATACAACTGTGTACCATACGAAATCACGGTTCGAAGACGTCCGAAATTTTTACGGCGGTCTACTGCCGCACAACACATTCTGTCGCTTGACCGAACAATTGTTCTTAATAATTCGATTTAAATGACGTCTAGGTTGATTTCGTCCGATTATTTGGTACATCAAGTACACAAAATATTTAAACATTTAAACATTTAAAGATTTAAACATTTCCGTTGGCCCGAAGTAGCGACTACTATCCCCTGCGATGAGCCATTGATCTATTTCTGGCACGACTTTCATATTCTTAGACACTTGAAACGAGTCTCCAAATCAAACCCGAAATGTTTGGATTCTCAGTGGTTAGCTCCACGACGTGTTGCTCAGACAATACAGTATATTTATTTCCTTTTTGATATTCAGGGCGATTTCTTTCCATTTTCTTTAGCGAAACGCCTGTTGGATTTCTCAAATCATCTTCTGTCCCGGCCATTAAAACTACATTTATCCGCACTTATTACTTTGTCCAATTCACAGCTGTATATTATTATTTGTATGCCCTTAACTAAGATTAGTAGTTCCCTCATAACGGATTCCAATGCGATATTAAATAATGATGGTGATAATGCCGTCATACTGTCTGTGCTAGACCTTAATGGAAACTCCTCGGAATCTCCGCTTTGCTTTTTTTTTTTTTTTTTGTTTTTTTTTTTTTTTAATGTTATAGTTACAGCGTTTCTAGACGATTTCGCGTCCTCTGGACAGATGGAAAACTTTTGATAGTTGTTTTGTTGGCGAAAAAGCAGAAAGGTCCCAGGCGCAAATGTAAATTCACTTTGTTCAGTGATAATAGTATTAAAATATTAATAATGGATTTCAGAGTGGCCGGTACGGGAGTGGCCGATGAAAGGTCGTGGAGCCATTGGTTATCTACGCCGGGTAGCGGAAATAGAGAACGCGTGCCCGTGATAATTTATTGTTTGTGGGTTCCGTAAAAACCGAATACAAGCGTTATTGTTGCCGTTAAAATCCAAAATAATTGTTTGCCCATAATAATATATTATGATTCGATTTTATTGAGACTGCCGCTGAAAAAAAGGAAAAATAACTGCACTGGGTCCGCCCGGAAAGATAAAGGAGTAAAAGAAAAGAGAAAAAAAAAATGGTACACATTAATAGTAGAACGTAATAATGCGGACAGAACCTTTTTTCGTCCGTTGATTTGTATCATACTATTACGGTAACCAATTGCCAGTATATTTTTTTTAAATATATAAAATTACTCCGAAATAATAATGACGGCTAACCGAATAGTTTGGACAAAAAAAAAAATGCTTTTTTTCTTTTTAATCTTCGTATCGTACCCGAGAAAAAAATAAATATTAACCTATATTCGATAGTGTTCACGTTTTTAGTAGGTATCTTTTTTTTTATCACCAACGAAAACGATCGAATTACTATTTAATTATAATTTAACTTTAATATTGATTTAATGATTTTCAATAACACTCAAACATGTGGATAAAATTTTTTCCGCGTTATTCACAAGACCAATGACAATAGAACCCGGATAATAGAACGCTGTAAACATTTCGGACACGTATCCAAAGATTTTAAAATCTTCCTCGACTAGTTTTTATATTTATTATCGTGCGCACACCACGTTATGTGGCCAAAGCAGCCCAGAAATCAACAAAAAAAAAAAAAAAAACATTGGCCAATGTATCGCCGGTCGTATACGATTTGAGTAAAACCGTCTAGACGATTTATTTCAAATAGAGTACCGTCGGGAGTAATAATCCGTATATTTTAAGGAACGATGCGAATAATCCGGAGCGATATTACTAATGGTAAAAATGTATTCCGTGCAAAAAAAAAAAAAATAAAAACCACATCCCATAAAAACTATTGAGCTTATTACACGTTACACACTGGGAGTAACTCGGAATGGGTTTAAAACGACAAAAAAACCCTAGTAAAATCTTAATTATTATGTTATTAAAATTATAAGGCATGGGTAACGAATGGGGGTATTTTTTTTCTCGTTTGTTACACTCCGTTACGTTTTACGGACTCGGACGGTTTTACCGAAATCGCCGTCGATAATATCGACGGTTTATTTGTAATAATAGTTGGATTATATTTTTTTTTACGGTTACGGCAGTGTGTTGTGTACGCGGTATGGGAACCGGCAAAATCGATGCGGCGGAACATCCGCGTCGTGTACGACGGCCAACGAGAATAAACGCAACGAAATACCGCGGGTAATGTTCTTGGCCGATAATCCGAATCGCGCGGTTATTGCGTACCGATACCTACCGCCGGCTTTAGCGCAATATACGCGAATTCTGTTTGTCTAGAAAACCTAGAAAATCGTCCTCTGTCGACAAATGTAAAAAATTTAAATATTATATTAAACGCTTCGCGTTCTCCGTCTTTCGGTCCGTTTCATATGGGCGGGCCACACGCGGAATATACTGCCCCGTATACGTTACGACTTACAAAAAAAACCTAATAATACGCCTCGCGAAATTAAATAAGTTTTTATTTTTTTTAATAAACACATTGATATATATATATATATACGTCCCATATTTTCTACTAGTTTATTTTTTTTTTTTTTTTTGAACAATTTTTTTTTTTTTTTTGATATAGGCGTATAGTTATATATAATATTTATACTCATTTGATGAGAAAATGTTTTAACGAACCTTCTACTCGCAACAGACGTGCAATTTATCAAACGACTAATAATATCTCGCGTCGAAGTTTATACAAAAAAAAAAAAAAAAAAATGTATTTTCAATTAAATATTTTCTTTTAGGTTTTTATTTTCATCGTAAATGAATTTCGTTTTGAAACTTTCTATAGGCTTTCTATATCGTAACATCCAAAATATATCCACAGACAAACGTCGCGTCCAACGTATTGTTACTGACAATTATTTCCAATTGGACCGTAATAGAATAGCAATGCACGCAGTGTTGTCCTAAATCAAAAAAAAAAAAAAAAAAAAAAAAAAAACAATAGTTTTACAACACATTACAAGTTAAATTTCTCCAGCAATTCCAAACGGCCAACGTTATAATTGACAATAAAAAACCGTATACCCAACGGTCGTTTTACAAGCTCACGGTAATCTCCTTACTGTATACACAAACAAGGGATCGATTTTTATTTCTTTGAACCTTTTATTATTATAGAACCTTCGTTTTGTTAACGATTCCGAAAACGAGTAGAGTATTAAAACGTTCGAATTTCAACTGAATATTAATAATAAAAAAAAAAAAATAATAATAATAAAAATTATAGGCACTTCGAAACGATTATATTAGTTTTACCCGAGAATTTTATTTTTTTTTTATTATAATATTAATATAATTACACTTTACCCCCCCCTCCCCACACACACACCCATCAAAATCATCACGTTAACATATTTAATTCAAGTGAAAAAAAAAAAAAAAAAGATAGATTAATAAAGTTTACGTTACTATATATTCGATCGTTTTAAAAAATAATATTGATACGATTAATTTTTTTTAAACGAATTTCGGCAACGACATTATTCCGGCAGGTGTTATAATTATAACGTCTTAGAGTAGCCGGGAATCGAGTTTGTAATGCGATACATTGAATAAATTTAAATATTATGGGCGCGCACACCTACAACACCGCGGCGCGATAATAAAATATGCAAATGATACTGCGCCAAGAGTAGATTACATAAATCATAATTTTTATTATTATTATTAGCGTTGCCACATTAAAAAAAAAAAAAAAAAAAAAAAAAAAAAAAACCGCGATAATTATTCATTTGGGCGGCGGAAAATTTAATTTCACGCGAACACCTATTACAATTGTACCATTCCGCGGTCGTTAGTCACGCGCGTTATTATTACGCGACGGCGTTATCATCTGTCCGGACGACCCGACAATTCGCGTCCCGCGGTGTACAACCCGTACTCGGGATTAATAAATCGGCCTATTGTTCGGTGTATCCCCGTCGTAACGATACACTGCAGATTAGACGCCCAAACATCGGTTCTCCATTATTTTACGCCCCGATAACGCCGGTAAATAAATTACACCGTCCGCGTCTGTATGCACAGGTGTGCAACAACTCCGGAGGAATTCGTTTCCGAAATACGAATATCGATTACACGGATACGCCGTAAACTGCGCTCCGCGGTGTCGGCAACGCCGTGCCGGTAATTATTAAATTTATCGGCGAAAAACAAAAAAAAAACCTGACGAAGCAATCAAAAAACATTTCCGGGCGGATCTCGGTGAACCGATAACGTCGAATTGTTGCTGTTGGGCGACGTCGCGTGCATCGATCGATCTACTGTCGATATACGAGGTGCGACAATATAATAACGAGACTTTTTTAATAAAAGTTGTTTATTTTAAAAACGTTATAATTTAATGATTATCACCTTCAATGTACCTTCGCTCAGCATCGATACACTGTTGCATACGTCGCTGCCATTCTTGAAAACAGTGTTGCCAATTGCTTTCATTCAGCCCTTTTAGAAGTTCTGCCGTTTTCATTTTTACGTCATCAACTGTTTGAAAATGGGAAAAGAAATAAGAAGAAGTCACAAGGAGCAAGGTCTGGCGAGTACGGGGGATTTTGAAGTACAGACATTTTTTTTTTCAGTTAAAAAACGTTGAATTGAAAATGCACTGTGAGCTGGAGAATTGTCTTGGTGAAGAACCCAGCCATTTTTCCATAGATCTGGTCGCTTCTTTCTGACACGTTCTCTTAATTTAATTAATACCTCTTTATAATAATATTGAATTTTGTCGATTTTTTCAACGCTCTCGTTTGTTGAAGACGTGGTAGGACGTCCAGAACGATCATCGTCTTGGACGTCCTCCCTTCCACTACAAAACCGTTTGTGCCATTCAAAAACACGAGCTCTTGATAAACATTCTTCACCATAAACTTCACATAACATACGTAACGATTCCGCGGCAGTTTTTTTTAATTTAACAAGAAATTTAATGTTAACACATGTTGTTCGATTTTTATATCTAACATTTTTCGGCAGTATAGTCGAACTCGCACTAATAACAAGGCTACTAACGTATAAGAAAATGAATCGATGCCATCAGTGTTCATAGTACTTTTAGATACGTGTTTTCTAATCATATTTCAATAATCGTTTTATAGATAACGTTAATAGTTTAGGTTTTATTCAAAAAGTCTCGTTATTTTATTGTCGCACCCCGTAATCAATTGTAATATTGAAAGAAAAAAGTATTTTCAACTGACAAAAATGAATCTTAATAATGTCGAATCGTTTACAATTTTTTTTATTAAAAACGTTATTTATTAAGTAATTTTGAGCAGGAAATACGCGTCGTTTTGTATTAGGCATGTTAGGTTATTACTAAACCCTACATTATTACTAAACCAATATGCGTTGCACGAAATATTAGTCAGTGTATGGCGTAAACTAGATAAAAAATAAATTATCTCATATCTCGGAAATTAACAAAAATTGGCTATCTTATTATTATTTAAGATTATGAATGATTGAATAATCTAATCTCGATATTTTATGTACTGGTTTCACGTTGTGAGCTTTTTTCTTTCTGTGTGTAAACAACTTTTCTAACGGAAATCTTGATCCGATTTTCAAACGCAGCAACTTTTTTAAAAGAATTTTGGATCTACTTAGTGCGTTGAGACGGTCGTTTTTATGTTTTATTTTCCCTTAAGAATGGAACTTCAATAGTATTATAGCCAATTATTATATTTAATTGTAAAAATATAATTAAATTTACAAAACAATATACATTCATACATATATATATTACAATATATAACTTTTCCTTTTTTTTTTTTTATCCCTGTATACAGTGTTATATCTTTTAGCTGGATAATTTACACTTTTAACCAGTGATGGGCAAATTACGGCCCGCGGGCCAACTCCGGCCCGCCGAGGGTCCATCGACATGGATAGTATATGGCCCGTATAGTATAAAAAAATGTATTTATTTGTTTATTAATTTAGTATGCGTCGTCTTATGTGTGCGAACAGACTTTTTCGACCATGAAATTGCGGGAAAACTCAATCGGAAATCGATTGACTGATGAACACCTTTTCTCGCTGTTGAAAGTTGCTTCGTCACAGCTGGATCCTGCTTTCGAAATTATTATGGAAAATCAAAAACAATTCCATATGTCCCACATGCCTTAAATAAAGCTTAAACACAAAATGCAATTTTTCTATAATTCTGGCCCTCCTCTAGAATTCCTTAAACTTTGTGGCCCCCCATTAAAAAAGTTTGCCCATCACTGCTTTTAACTATGTTTAATCTTTATCTAAATACATTTTTAGGTATATTAATCTACTGGTTCTATCCTACAATCGTGTGATTTAAAAAAATATTTATTTTTTATTCAATATACGTTTATTTATATATACATAAAAAAAATAAAAAATAAAAAATTATTTTGATACGGGGTGGGTAACCGGTGTGGATATATTAATTAAGCGGTTAGTTGAATTACCCCACTCACGTCACATTCGGATAATAAATCGCTTCGGAGCAGTTTATGTATAGACAGGGCGATTTTCTCATCACGGACCTTATCCACGTTAAATTTTAAGTAAGCATATTATATGATATCTGGTTTTTTATATATTATCATTTTGGATAACTATTTCAAGTTTATATTTCTAACGGAATTTGCAATACGTATAATTATCCATTAAAATAAAAATAAATTTTTTAAATTTCGGATTTAATTAGAGTTAACTTATCTGAAAATTATAAATGCGATTGTTTAAAAAAATGGATGGGAAAATGGCTAGTCAAAAAATATTTACTAAATCCAACTAATCTGTTCCATTTCCCGATTTTCCCGGCCAAACATTATATATTCGTATAAATATCGGATAAATGCCTATGAGTATTTGCATTAGATTTATTAAATAAAATATCATAATTTGAATTAAATAAAATGGAATTATAATTTGAACCGGAGTGTTCGTTTATAAAAAGTAAATATATAAAAATATAAACGAGCGTAGAGATAACAACGTATTAATAATCGCGCAGTGAACAATTTCATTGTGATCGATCTGAGTTGAACAAAAATGTTCTCCGAATGTTAGAAGATTATTGTGATAAAAGAGTCGGTGGAATAATAGGCAGGGGATATAACGGTACACGATTTTTATTTTTATTATAAAAATATAAAAAGCAATAAAAAAAAAAGATTGCATTTGAAAAACAATTATGTGTAGAGCGCCAAATAACATTTCTTATGCTTGTTTGAATTTTATCTATGCATAATTTCCCTTCTTATCCAGGGTATAAAACTAAACATTTTCTCTGTGCGAGGTCTGTGCGAGTCGTGTATTTTAAAAAATATTGAAAATATGTATTTTTATGGTTTTATTCTGTTAATGTGAACGAAGAATGATTTTCAAAAATAATTGCAATTTACCGATTTTGTGTTCAATAATATACGAGGTCTGTTCAAAAAGTACCAGAATTTTATATTTTATATTTACAATAATGAAATTACATACTATTTAACGATTTCACCTATGAAATACTCTCTTCCGGACGATGTGCAGTGATCCGGCAATCTTGCTATTTTTTAAAAGTCCTTTAGAACTGTTCCAAAGTTAAAACTATTAATTCTGTTGCCGCGTTCGCTTTAATTTCCTCTACATCTTGAAATCGTTATTCTTTAAGCGCAGATTTTAGTCTTGGGAATAGAGAAAAAATCACACGGGGCCTGGACCCGGAGAATAGAAAGAGTCCGCAGTACCAAGCAATTTTTTTTTTTATCAGCTGAAAATTTACGAATTGACAAGGTCAAATGTGCCAGGGCATTTTCGTGGGCAACAATCGCAGAACGAATTTTGCTATTCGACCCTTCTCATCTGTACATTTTTCTTGTAAAATTACACAACAAAACTCAATTGCGATTCGCTTTGTTAACTCACGAAAGGTTAATCGGTGGCCATTTCGCATTTTTTGGAAAATTGTCGCCACACCATCGTTTCAGGATGACGTGTCGACGGTCTTCCAGAACGCGGATCGTCTTCGGTTGACCGTCGACTGTCCTCGAAACGTTTAAAACACTCGAAAAACACGGAACCACCTAATGAATATTCCCCAAAAGCGGTTTTAATAATTTCCGTACGTTTCCGTTGCATCATTTTTTTTTACCAAGTTCCAAGCAAAATTTAACGCGCACGCGTTGTTCGTTAATTTCGGACATGTCGAAAACGGCGAACGAAAAAAACTGACCGGATTTAACCACGTGTAATATTAAACTGAGATAAGATAGCGACTTTGGTTTTTATTGAAAATATCCCTACTTATTCGCGAGGAACGCATCTGATTACAATTTTAAACGTTATCGTGTGTAGATTAGCCGTAATAATATTTGCCCCGGTACTTTTTGAACAGAACTCGTATAACTGCCAAATGATTAGCGCACAACGTTTAATATGCGAATTAAGTAAATTGATATATAGAGTTCTTTATATGGATTGTCATTAAATACAAAACAAAACAAAAAAAAAAAAAAAACTATTGAAAATTGAAGAGAAAAAAAAAACAGCAGTAAGTTATGACAAAACGAAAATATAATATGTAAATAAGTTGCGTTAATGAACGCAAAAATCTAAAATATATTTTTATTTAATGATATAGTAGATTATGAAGAGCTCAAAACTCAAGGGGAAAGAAGTAACGGAGTTGTCGAAAAACTCGATTTATTATGTTCTATAGAACATATATAATGGGAGTTTCGAGGGAACAAATATATTACATATTTTTTTAAAGATAGGAGACTTTGAGTTATTGATGTTGTAGATTTATCGAAAATCAATAGCCTTCTATAGATATTAAAATAGATTAATTTAAGAAATAATAAATTATTTTCTTCTTTCGTATTACGGTACTATTTATATTAATACTTTTCGTGTAATTATCATGTTTCAAAACATTTTGAATAATAATAAAAAAAATAATACATAAAAGCTGATTTAAAGTTCACCAACTACTAATCATTAAAAAGTTTTCGTTGTAAAACCGGGATATCCTTTATTTTTTTTTTTTTTTGTCGCTCACTGGGCTAGATAAATATTATTAATCATATTATATAACATGACGTCAGCCTTAAAATCGTCTCTCTCAATTATTATTTTTATTTTTCTTATTTTTTTGTTCAATAATAATAATAATAAAATATAATATATATATATATATATATAATATTTTTTGCACGTGCACTAAAACACTACAATATCTTTAAATTTCCCCTTTGTATTAAAAAATAGCAAGTACGTTTTTACACAAGCAGTTTGCAACTGTTATGGATAAGAAGTAGGGTGTACAAGTAGGTGATTTAATTTATGCACGCGACGATAAACCATTGGAAACGTAAAACGATCCCGAGTTGGATAAAAAATTATATCAATTTAGTATGTCGTAACGAAAAATACATAATTGATCGTGTTTTTCTATAACCAATTTCAACAATCGTTTTGAAATTAATACGCCGTTAATTATATAGTACAACATTTGTATCAAAATTGAACAAAAAAAACCTAAAACTCAAAAATTGCAAAAATCTATTCATCACTCGAAATAATCCAGAACGCTTTGAAAATTATACCGCCTCTAAATAGTGTTTAGCACTCAGTGAATGTTCCAAGTATTTACTGGTTATTATAAATAAATAATAATTAAAAAACCCAATAGCCGTAAACATTTTCAAATATTCATTTTTTTTTTTATCAATAATGGAGAATTATTTCAGGAATTTCGATCACAGACAGAAAAAAAAAAACACAATTATTTGTAAAATCAATAAGTTGAGCTTAGAAGCTATAATAATAAATATTACACATTAATCATCGAAATACAATATATAATTTGGGCTTGGAGTAACTTAACAAACGTGTGAGTTATTTCAATAATCCTCTCGATAGTGTTGTCAAATAATGTATTCATGTGATTCAATTATTAGGAAAAATACATGTTTTATCGATTAGTAAGTAGTTAAATTATAATTTGTACGGTATATAATATTATGTACTAAATAAACTATAAAAAGTTGATATGTGATCTGTTAAAAATACACAGCAGCCTATAAAAAAGCACCTATATCTGAACTATATGAATAACTTGGACCAGTACTAATATGTATTGAATTGGATGCGGAAATTCGACGGTTTGAAGTTACGGAAAAGTTTCCAAACCTCTCTGCACACCACCGCTTGACCGACAATAGTTTGCCAACGAAACTCTCGATGATTTTTGGAGATATTAAATATTATATGCTAATGTAAATTGTTTTTAATTATTACGATATCATACGTAAAAATCTTGACGCATTATTATGTAAAAAGAAAGACAAAAATTGATCGCATCACGACAATTATTTTTTTATAGTAATTTTCAGTTGATATTTTAAACGGAATATTGCTCGGAATCGTTTTTTGTTGGCAATCATTGGTCGCTGTCTAAGGATATAAAATAAAATTGTTCTCTACAATTTGCCTTCTATCTTACCGCGTACAACAGTGTCCCAATCATAAGTAGTATTTTTTTGGTTTTTTGTATTCAATTACCAAAGAAAATCGTTCGCTAGAAGAACGCCACGTTTGCATCTACTGCACCGGTCTAACGAACGGGCAACATTACTAATTACGTTACCCATAAAACATAAATTGTTGCGTTTAGGTTAAAATTACAGTTTAAACACAGATTACAAAATTTAAAACAAACATATTTCCGAGGGCAGTAGTTTAATGTCTTTTAAAATATTGCCAAATAAAAAACAAACAGCTTTTTTCTAGAAAAAAAAAAAAAACAAAAACAAAAACTATCGTGGCTGTGTAACGTTATTATTTAACAATATTTTAGACAGATATTACCGCCCTCGGAAATCTTTAAATTGCGTTACGTTAGCCGCTAGGCTTTGTCGTGCTCTTAAGACATTTTATTATTACATCGCGACACTAACGACATTCAGAATTGTGCGTTCGTGTAGAGCACGTAGCCGTTTTCAGTTCAAATCAGATTCTAGTTAAATTTTTTATGCTACCCGGACATGTATAATGTAATGGAATGTTATTTTTGGGAACGACTATCGTCAATATTAAAATATTTGAACGAATATTCCTTGTTATCGATTATTCTATATGAAATCCATTGGAATATACCTAGAGATTCGGTGCTCGCGCGCATTGAATAAACACAAATGTACAAATAACCGATCGAATACGATACAGACAATGAACAGCACCTGACTACTGTTGGAATATTAAAATAATATTTCTACGGTAATACATTAGAAAAAAAAAAAAAAAAAAAACATATTAATATAAGTGACGTGTTTCAATGTCAGTGGCTGCATTTGTGCGGGGGGGGGGGTGTGGGCGGACACGAGGGACGACGGTCCCCAGGTGATTGCCCGGTGTTATCTTCCAAACGGGGGGGCAACGCAGTATAATATATTTCGCCCGCACACGACGGACAAACATATTAGAATATAAATAATCTATTGCATACGGTGTAAACGATATATTATTTCGGCTTAGGCGCGTCATTGTTTAAATACTAAAAAAAATAAAAGCGAAATTTAATATCGACGTTGATTCCATAAAAAAAAAAAAAAAAACGAAACGGCCGCCGGCGGCCGCACCGCGGAACACGATAAACGCCTGCGCCCCGGTGAGTTTCTAACAACCGTCGCTCGTGTTCAAAGACGTTGTGCATACGAAATTTAAGTATCTCTGGCGGCTCGCTATCAATATCCGCGGTACTAACCCTTATCTTATTTCCCTTATCATACTCAATTGCCGTCCGTGCGTACACTATAAGTACAAGTTTATTTTTGTTCTCGCTCGGTTTGACGTCGTCTCGCGCGTCTTTACGGTTCAAGTCGCCCTAAAATTTAGTATGCAATCTGATTTTCTCAAAGTTCGCTTACACATTATTATAATTAGAGATTTCCGGAGACGATTAATATATTATTATTATTATTAGTTTTAAATGAAATGTATAACTATTATTCCTAGATTTTAATCGTACCGTATGCATTGCAAACGGTTGAAAACAATCATACACGTATTTAAATAGATACGAAACGAAAACCGCATTGTATTACAACAATCGTCCGTCGTGTAAGACGAATAAGAAAATCATAATAACAAATAAGGCGATTTTTTTTTTATCACGATCAAACAATATTTTTTTTTTCCGGTGAATTTTAAGTTAATTCGATTACTCGGGGTTTTTTTTTTTTTTAACCATTATGAAGTATTGTTTAAGCTTGATTTTAAAAATGTTCGTCCGCTGCCTCTATAACTAAAATAAATAAAATACAAATCTTACAAAATAAATTTTTAAGCATATGTCTCAAAGCACCGTGGTTCATGAGAAATCGCCAGATCCATAATGACACGAAAATACCCCTGATAAATACATGGATTAAAACCCAATTAAAAAATTTCCACGCCAAACTAAAAAACTTAGACAGTGCTCGTTATTACAATATAGGAAAAAAAAACGCTCAATAGACGTCTGCGGCCTCGACTTCGCCAGGACATTCATTTAATAGACAACAGAAGACTCATCATCAGAAAATGAAGATCCTTATTAATATACTTGACCTCATCGTTATTATATTCATATATGTAACACATTATTATATCACTCTCACTATTTATAATTATGTCATTAATAAATTTATAATCATTTAAATTTGTAACAAATAAAATTGTAAAAATTAAAAAGTTGTAATAGCACTAGGTGTGCTGAAACATTTTATAATTATAATAAATAAAAAAAAAAAAAAAAAAATGTTCATCACCCCTATTCCTCATCGTACGTTAATTTAGCATTGAGTTTCGATTTTCATATGGCACGGATTCGAAAAAAATTGTTATTTATTTTTTCTAAAAATGATAACGTACGTAACACGAATGTGTACCAGACACAACATTTAACGCCATTTAGGCCGAAACAGTGAGAATGTTTTTCAAACGGCGGGCGTATTAATTTCTCAATGATAACTGTTGCGGTTTAAGATTTTTTTTTTTTAATCTGGTATAACTTTTAAACGGTATATCCGATTTTAGTGTGGTGCGTATCGAAAAATGTTTTGAAAAATAATCAAGTCTGTGTTTGAACAGGACGCCGTGGGTTGTTTAAAAATCAAATGTCGATGTGCGTTTACGGTATACGGCTTATGTTGCCTTTAGTAAAATGTTATAAATACGATCGTTAAACGATTCGAATGACAAAAAAAAAAAAAAAAAAAAAAATGAAAAACCAAAAATCAATTTTACTCAAAATACTCTTAGACATATTCATCAGTGATACAGCAAAGGGATAAAAATAAAGTTACTGTGCAAACGTGTATTATAATGTTATCGTACTGACGACAGTTAAAATCGCCTATACGCTGACAATAATTACAATACGGTTATTACAACTGATGATGAAACTCTAAAACTCCATGAATATACTTTAGCTCCCGTAATAATATTATACATACGGTAGTTGTAATTTATGGTAATTTATTTGTTATATTTCGGTTATACAGTTTACCTCAGTGCGCAAAATGGCATTGTCAAACGTTCGGTAAGTAGATAATACTCATAATTTGAAATCTGGCACGTACGGAGACAATAGAGAAATATTCTATATTTTGAGAAATCCCTTGTAAGTAGTTGAACTCGAGTAAACGTACAATCGAAATTATACATTTTCGTCGTCGTTTTCATTGTTTATATTTCGATTCAACGTAACTACGTTAACGCGGTACACGATAAACCGTTATTAAATAAAACCAATTTTACAATGAGTTTCGTTATTATTTTGTATGTAAAAAATAAAAACAAAAACTAAAAATATCATAACGTTTTAGTATTCGGGCTTCGATAAGACCTTAAACCTCTCAACGCAATAATAGCGTACGTTCTGTTTACAAGTTACAAAAAAAAAAACAAACGGTTTTATTAATTTGAAAAAATATCAAATTTTTAACTCGGAAGTAAACGTTTCAGTACGCATCGAGGTAGGTATTTAATATTTACTACTATTGAACATTAATGAACAATAACTTTTTAATTTTTTTTTTTTTTTTTTATGTATATATAGTCTAGATAGTCACTGAAAAGATAATTTTTATTTAGATCATAGATAAACTTTACATTTTCATCGAGATTAGAAAAAAGACAAAAATAAAAAAAATACTCATCTTGTAGGTTTATCTAGATAAGTCTCAACACTGTTTATACATTATGGGTTATGTTCATGCTTATTAAACGTGCTATTGTCAAAAGTCTAAAAACGTTGTCTGCCACTGTGTTGACTTTTTGAATTTTATCATATTAAAGTTAAATTAAACGAAATACATTGTACGCGAATTCTTTTAGTAGATTGCCTTTAGTTTATGGGCTCAATGTGCTCCCCACTGCGCCACTCTGCTGTAATTCCGTTAGTCTATACGAACCGTATAAATATTGTTGCCGAATTCCGTGTACATTTTAGTTTTTTGTATAACTCTCCTAACCCAAAAAATAAATTAGTTTGCACTTAACAATAACCGAATCAAATCACATTATAATTTCATCGATTTATAACGAAAGCGTATTTGTAGTTGCCATTTCGATTGTCAATTATAAAATATTAACACATAAGTAGTTATGATAAAATCGGATATTTTTACTATAATTCATTTTTTAGACTAACTCCCCTCTCCCTCTCCATCTTCAATTAAAAAAATTGAATGTACGCTACTGTTATACCTCACGATAGTATAATTTTTATATTTTCATATAGCATATACATATTATACTTGTATACTTATAGTAAACCTTGTATCAATTTCTCGAGTATTTGCCAAGTGTATCTAACAAACTTTATACACAAAAAAAAAAAAAAAAAACACTAGACGGTAAAAAAAAAAGAAAGTAAAACTAATACATTCCTCGCAGAATTTTAAATAAAGTATACCGCACCACTGTAATATACCGTACTGCGTTTAATGCAAATAGAAAACTCCTACGCGTATATTGCTATACGTATATATATAATATATTGCTTTTTTTATTTTTTTTTATTTCTGTTTCTCTCTCTCTCTCTCTCTCTCTCTCTCTCTCAGCTGGGAATTCTATTTGGAAATGTTCACCGAAAGTCATCTCCCTCCGGTAAATATCGCGGTCCGCCTGATAATCGTACGTCGCACAGTGAGTCACCGTGACAGTGCGATTCATTAAACGTGCCTTTTTATTTCGTCGTTGCCGGTTTAATAAACGAACATCCCTTCCGTCGCGACCGCAGAATTGGATTTCCGAACGGACTGGCGCGGGTTTAATAATATTACAAGTATATATAATATGCGTTTATTTGATTCCGCGGGTATCGGGCGAATACGGCAAAAACTATAACAAAAAATAACACACTCGATATATAAAAAAAAAAAAAAAAATTATAACGAACGCTATAATATATACACGTCACGACGTGCTCTAAGACCACGGCGGGCGAGACGGCATGTCGAGTCGGGCACTCGCCCGGGGCCTCGGGATTCTATGGGGGCCTCGCACACGCTCGCACTTGTGTAGTGTTAGAAGTATAATTATTCTTTTAAAAAAATATCACTACATAAAAATAGCGGCTTTTCAATGTAAATAATCCGTGTAATGTACTAAAGAAATCGCGTACGGGCCCGCTGTGAGGATTTAATTTTATGGTTCGTAATGTACGGCTGATGAAAAGACGTTTTACGTCTGACTGTGTCCGATCATATTTTATATTTTATTGTGTATAATTTTGTATACATTTTAAAAGCCATATTGTGTCCGAAGTAATTTTCTCATAAATCTAACGAAAGTTCTTCGTCCGATCAATTGAATTTATTATTTATTACATCGGGACAAGTAAACGTGTAATTCAATTTTATTGCCTAGAAAATATTACCAATTTTTTTTATGATGATTAAATACATCGAAATAACCAATGAATAAAATTACTTAAATGCCGCCATTTAGGAGGTGCTTGGGGTTAGAATAGGTCGAAATTTAAATATTAGCAGCCCCAAATATTTAATAGTATCAGCGAATTATGTTAAGAATGTAGGAGCGTAGGGTCTCTTTGGCACTATTTTCATATTAGTACCCTCATACATTTATCCCTAATTGCGTCTATGCCCATCACCATCAATTGTATCTCTTATGTACCTATATAGGAAATTTTGCCCAAGGCCACAAAAATAATAACGCGTGCTCTACCAAGGACACCGCGCTTTTAAAACGAAAAAAAAAAATTCTGTTTAGCTTCGGAATCCCGAAGAAAATATCTACAAACCTAAATATCAGTTACATTTTATGCATTTCATAACAAAGAAAACATACCCCATACTTTTGTTTTTCCCGCGGCATCACAAAAATCTCTCTCTTTCTATAAATATATTTATAAATATCATGGACAGCACTGGTATTTTATTAACGACCGTTGTCGTCAAATATTTCGGAAGGAAAAAAAATAAATAAAAAAATATCATTAGGTACGCGAATAAACGTGTAGTCGTTAGTGATGGAAAAAATCTGGATTCTTGAAATTTTTGGATGCTCGATATTTTTTGTAAATCCGGTATTTTATCTGATTACAAATTTTACATTCTTTAAGCCATTACTCATAAATCTATTATTATTATATTATTGTTGATAGCGTTAAATGTGTAATAAATTTAATACGTTTAAAGAATTCACAATATATCACACATAGAAATTTGTATTAAATAATAAGAAGTACAGCAGAGGAAAAAAGAATCTATAAAAATTGTATAGAATTTAGTACTAGGTGACCCGGGTAAACGTAATTTTACTCGTAAATATACGAAATTTTATATAAATTTGTGGATTTTAAAATTCTAATTCCCGATAATTGGATTTCAAAATCCGAAATTAGAAATCCGGATTTATTACATTTTTCGGATTGTTCGAATTTATTTCACATCACTGTATGTAGTACGTACGTACTACTAGTACATATTATATCACGTCAAATATTCAATATTTAGACCGATGTATATGTCGAAAGTAAGAGAGAGAGACAGAGAGAGTGAGAGAGAGAGAGAGAGAGAGAGAGAGAGAGAGAGAGAGAGAGAGAGAGAGAGAGAGAGAGAGGGATCGAACTACGCGGTATAATTATAATAATATTACTGGCATTGCATTGCAGTAACCCTCGTTCAAGTCGGTCGCAGACAGAATGACAAAGAAAAAAAAAAAAAGAAAAGAAATTCTCCGCGAGAAGGTATAATATTATTATTATTATTATTATTATTGTCATTACGACTACCGGCCACACCGAGACGACCCGGTCCCGTCTATTACGCAATGTACACAATAATATTACGGGAAACGTACACCGTAGATATAACACATGTGCTGAAAAGTCCCGGGCCTAACAAAGAAAACACGGTTCATTCATTACAAAATTGACTTTATTCATCAACATTAATCTCCATCGAGAGCAACACAATCATTCCGACATTTCAATACCTTTCTTGTAGATCGATTTGGCTATTGCTTCAAAATAGGCCTCAGTTTCGCTGATAAACTCTTCGTTCGAGCGACATTTCTCACCGGCGAGCATTTTTTCGAAACCTTTGCGAATAATAGCCAGTAGTCGATGGGAGCCAAATCTGGAGAATACGGTGGACACGGAAGCAATTCGATCTTTAATTTCTGTAGATTTTCCATTGTTTAGAATCATCAACACGATGTTGTTTTTGCTCAACAGTGTGCAAACGCGGCACCCACTTTAAAATGAACATTCTCATGGACAAATGACGTTCTTTTGATATCTGTTCGATGTCGGCTATCTCATGCAACTTCACTTTTCGATTTTGTGGATTTTTTCAATATTTTCTTGTGTTACCGCCTCATTTGGACGTTCGCCGCGTTCTGCACTATCGGTGTCTCTACGACCACGTTTGAAGTCAGCATACCAACGTTTTATGTTTGTTTCTGATGACACGAAGTCCCCATAACACTTTTCAAGCCACTTTTCTTCGCTTGAACGCCCTTTTTTCCCATCAAACAGTAGCAATGTAAAATTAAAATACGAAATTGTTTTAGATCCGTTATTTTGAAAATTACAAAAGTAGCGTCACTCGTAGCACAATAACAGATTGTCCTGAAATTTATGCAACTGTCTTTTTCATGTTAGTGCCAACTAGAAATGAGGGGAATTCCAAAACGCATCTTTGTATTTGGCCCGGGACTTTTCAGCCCATGTGTTCATGGGATAGATTCGGATATGAGATACGGAATCGGCAGTCGTATCGTACACTATAATGGCACGCCGTGTGACAGTTTATCAACCGACGAGATGTATTGCGATTGATCGCGAACAGTTTTCGTATTTTATCGCACGGTATACCGACAAAAATTCATTTCACGGTTTAACCGTTACCGTGGTTCGGTGTATATTACCGACTGTCGAGCGTCAGATTTTCTCGGAGAAAATTTAGCAGATTTGCTCGTACAAATCATAAAATCAACACTATTATTTTGGATCCTATTGCCAATGGTCGCATAAACTGTCTATACGAATGAGAAACAGTTTGATAACTTATCTATACCGTATCGTATCGGAGGATACATAACGTTATCGTTGCCCCGTGAAGCTTGTACAAGTTATACCGCGGTTTTTAATATGCTATTGTATCGGATTTTTACATAAAACAACCGATAGTTTCCAATTATATTAAATTATCGATTTTTTTTTTTTTTTTAAGTTAACACTAAACAGAAAACGCTCGAAAACCTGACACGAGACTCACCGTAAGTTCTACCTTATGGAATAGCATAATGAAAAAGCCGAACGTAGTGCGATCCATTACTTTTTTTTGTTTTTTATAGATATCGTTTAAATTTAAAATTTTGATTAAATAAATAATTTCCCATCGTGTTTGATGGGAAATCGGAGTTAGAAACTCGGCATTAGTAATTCTATGCGATTCCGCCAGCAACGCATAGAATATTATGTTAACATTGCATAATCTGAACCTACGTTCAAAAAAACCTAGCGAAATTTGCCATCAACCGAAATCAAACTCGACGTAAAATCCCAAAAAAAAAAAAACTGACTGGAATTGTGTCGCGTTAAGTACGCGAAAAACGTAACACGCAAAGTTAATACGTAAACGGGTAAAACGTTTAAACTTAATTTTAACTTTTAACGCGTTAATGCCCGGCCGTGAAATTATTATATTATCGGCGAGCAGCGCGCTAAAAGTTTTTTTTTTTTTTTTTTTTTTATGTTTTAATAATACCGTAACATTTAAACGTGTTGTATTCGCAGGGAAATTAAAATAATGCGATTTTTATTATTATTATTATTATTTCCGCGACGTCTAACAAAAGATTGCGTATATATATTTATTTATTTATTTTATTTTTTTTTTTTTTAACGTTGTGCATCTTTACACGCCTCTGTAGAATAAACGGCGCAGTATTTTAATAAATATTATCGACAATAGTCACACACACACGAGGCCGCGTTTCCGCGGGCCGGTCCGGAACTCTGCGGGCAGCGCGGCGGCCGGGTGTACGGCGGTGCGCGTGTCGCGTGCGGTTTTCCCGTCGCGAGTGGCCAAATAAATCTGGCGAAAAGTTTACGGGGGAAAAAAAAAACAAAAAAAAACAAAAAAAAAAAAAAATAAAAAAAAAAGCTCGCGCACGTACGCCGGCATAGGTATAGTTTCGTGTACCCATATACGCGGTCGTCCCACCCGGACCCCGTCCCCGCGCGGCGCCGACCGTGTCCCGGGACCCGGGACGCGGGGCCACAGGGGGCGCGAAGGGATTGGCATCGTACTGGCAATAAATACGCGCGACCCGCCCCGCTCACCGCGGCCAGCCATCCCTCCGCGCGTCCGCCCGCCCGCCGACCCATCGAAAACGGGACGGGACGGGGGGGGGGTGATATATTTACGCGGGCACGTTTACCCTGGCGACATTTACCCGCCGTACGAGTTTTACGCGATTGTGCGGTCGTCGTCGTCGTCGTCGTCGTCGTTATCACCGCGGGTGCCTATATTTTCATATTTTACGGTGGTTTTTTTTTTTTATACTCTCACGAGTACGGGCGGAAAAAAACAAAAAAAAAAAAAATTCCAATCGAATTATTATCGACGACCCACGGGCGGCCATCATTTCTGTATTTACAGTCACATTACAAACACATTCGTCTAACCGATCGCCCCGAATCGTCTAGACCCAGCCGGGAGTTACCGGTCGGTTTTTTTTTTTTAATAACGCATTGGATTTATAATCCATACAGCGACACTTCATTACTAGGTTTTTTAACGGAATGTGGCACAGAAGTAGCGGTTTTTTTTTTTATTATTTAATCGTTGAGACGAAAGACATTCTAAAATGTTTCGTTACCGAAAAATTACTCGATAAGAGTCCATTTTAGCCGCAGGTTTTTACATAAAATGTCTTTTGAAATTATCATCTTTAACAACTGAAACGGTTTCCTTACAATTTAGACATAATGCCTCGTTTTTAATTTTAATAAAAAAAAATAATAATAATTCATCGGTCGACTTTTCGTTTTCTTTTCTTATTCCGGGACGACGCCGATTGCTTATTAATAAAGTTAATTTAAAAAATAATTTCACTGAGGTGAAAATAATAACACCGCCAGTTTGTTATGTCATTTCACATGAGGGAAATTTCAATTGTTAAATTAAAATCAAATAAATAGCTTTTAAAGAAAAAAATCTCGAAAATCCGCAAAAAATTATTATATATGACTAGGGCCCGGAATTATTTGCACTAAAAACAGTCGAAATATGCATGCATTTTTGCAATGGTTATCATTAAAATATGCAAAAATATACGAAAATATGCAAACAAAAATGCATGTTTATTAATTTATTATTTATTAAATTTATTTAGTTTTAAAATGTATAATTCATTAAATAATTAATATTGAACAAAAAATATAGTTAAAAATATATACAGTGTAATTTTATATATTTTATTGAACTGTGTGGAACTTTATATGTTGTATTGAAATTGAATTGTATTTTGAACATTCACTCATCTAAACAAAAAGTCATGAACGAAAATCAATTTAAACAAATCAAGTAGTTTTTTATAATATTTTTAAAGATACCTGGAGAGTTACAGTTAACTACTACAGACTTGGATAGATTTTCAAATAAAAAAGCACGTCGATTTTCAGCAAATATGTTCTTGAATCGAGAAAAACTTCGTTCTACATCGGTTGAAGATATCGGGGTATACTTAAAGTATACCAAGTCACTGCTTGAAAGGTCTTCTGGTATATTGTTCCTTGAAGTATTTTCTCCAGTTATAATTTTGGATATATTTGATAACTGCCGAATTCCGTCATTTTTTTCAATAACATTTTTAAATTTATTGTATATATCAACGCCTTTTGTACAAGATATCTCTATGAACTTATTTTCAAATATTTTCAACAATTTTAATGGAATCAGCTAACGGAAGACATAGCTTTCTATAGTTGTTTTTAATATTCCATAATTTGAATAAATAAATACTAAATCGGCTTCCAAAATGTTTTCTTACAAGATTATTTTTTTTACTTTTCCGTTGGATATTGTGTCCTCGGCACTTAACTGCTGTACTATATTTAATATTGGTTTAAAATATTCACAGTAATATATTGCTGCCTCCAACCATGTTCCCCAACGTGTGATAATTGCCGAAGGAGGTAAAGGGACATCAGGAGCTTCTTTTTTAAACAGTTCAACACGTGCAGGGGCTTTCAAAAATACCTTTTTCATGTTCGCAATTAGCTCATCAACTTTTGGAAAAAGAGATAGGATTTTTTCTGATGTTCTGTGTAGTCCATGCGCAATACAATTTATGTGGATCATTTTCGAGTAAAATGCTTTTATAGCATTCGCTGCTTTTACCATATATGGCGCAGCGTCTGTAACGAAAAGTAGTACATCATCGTGTTGTATACCACTAGGCCATAAAGAAAACAAAGCTTTATCGAACTAATTGTTGAATGGTTAGCTTATTCTAAAACGTCACACGAAAGTAAAAATATTTTCCCGGGTTTATCGATTTCTAAAGTACCAATCACAACATTTGCAATATACCGTCCGGTAGCATCGGTAGTTTCGTCTATGGACACACAAATCTTCTTTCCCTGTACTTGATTTCGTATGTTGTTCATTGTGTCTTCATAACATTCATTGACATATGTTTTTCTTAATAATAAAACCGAAGGTATATTTTTCAAGAAACAAACGAACATGTTTATTTTCCAATTTTTCCAAAGGGATATTTGCTAGGAGCATTGTGTTGCATAAATCTTTTGCGAACATGGATTTGTCCGGTATATTGAGCAATAATTGCTGAGATTTTGATTTATTTTCAATTTTTCTATTAACAGCTCGGATGTGTTTATCTGTTTTCAGATGTTGTGTGACAGTAAAGCGCTTTACACTATTGACATTAATCTCACATACTGTACAAAAAAGAATTCCCCCGTCAGATGCAAAAATATTTTCTCTAAATTCCGCTACATATTTACGAACAGACGATTGTACTATTGACAATTTAATAAAATAATAAGAAACACACAAACAGTTAAACACACAATATCGCGAAACACGGTTGTATAGAAACTAAGCCGGTATTTAGTCATTATTAGTCCATTACTAATTTTTCGTTATCGAGAATTATCGTATTGGCACCTTTAGCAAACTTTATCTTATCTTATTGTAGCACACAATTTACGGGATTTAAGTAATAAATAATAATATTAATAACCTCGTACTATTTTTTTGTATATAATATGCATTATATTTCAGAAAAATGCTAAAATATGCCAAATTTAATTTTGCATACCAACACAAAATATTAAGATTCAAATTTGTGTTTTACCTAGCTACGTTTTAGTTTAATATATAAAAATGTGCAAATGCACACAATTCCGGGCCCTACATATGAATAAACCGATTTCGGATGCAGAAAAAAAAAAAAAAAAAAAAATACTATAATCGGATGTCGGTATCGGTGTATTCGGTGTCGGGTGTATTGCAAAGATTTTTATGAACTCACGCGAATGTCGTTTCTATAGCACAATACCCTTATCGGCTATATCGGTATAGAGCGTCAGTCGGATTGATGGCGAAAGAAAACGTGTCGGTTTATTTTCGTCTGATATATCGCTATATAATGCTGAATTATTGAACGATAGGTTTTCACGCATAACCAAACTAGAGGTCGGAATTTTATGATTTTTCATTTTTTTTTTTTTTTTTTTCCCTCGGTTTCATGTGTAAGTAATAGAACGCGAGTATGATATTGTCGATTTACGATTCATTTAACATAAAATATGAATTCAAGGTGGATTTTATCGCATACAAATACGTTATAGAATATTATTTGTGGTTACAGTGTGGCATATTTTTGTGAAGATAATGCCGTTGTTTAATAACAAAACAATTATGCGTAAAAATCAATGAATACACGTACGAGATGGATTTATTATTTGCTTAATTTATGCATACGAAAAAAAAAAAACACAATAATCACGAATTTAGGTAGTAAAAGATGCTTAGAAAAGTAATCGTTGATTTTTTATAAATGACCAATCTCGTTCACTTATAATCTATAAACTCAGTTAAAATATCAGATAAACGAGTTCGTTTACGTTGATAAACGAGGCGTTTAATCTATTATGATATAAAAAACTGTACAGTTCTACAATTGATATAAATACATTCTATATTCTGTAGGTTTATAAAAATATTTAACATTTTCTATTCCTCTAACATTTCATTTAACATCTTGTGTTTTTCGACAATAGAACCAAATATTCAGACCTCTAAACACACACCCGCGGATACGAGGCACAATACACATAGAATGGTATTCTAAAACTTAGTATTATCTCTCGCGGCTCGCGAAACAAAAATGATTGCCCGTCGATTTTGACAGTATTTAAAAAAAAAAAAAAAAAAAATTGTTTAACATAATATTAAAAAAACATCAGATGTGGACAAACCGAGAATTATATTATTATCTCTTGTCCAGTTGGCGTTATCAGGGAGGGTGTTTTGGGTGTACGGAAATCATATTTTAACGGTATTTATTGAAATTAAATTTATGTTTTAAGCTTATATTTACAGAAACAATTATTTCTTAAAATTTGACGATAAAAATCATGTGATGTTCGTTTCTATGGCTTGCGTTTTCACACATTACCGAACCTATGCTAACCGGATAGTACACGGTACACGGATCAAAGCTGTACAGTATTGTTGCACATATTTCAATGAGTTAAAATGTGTAGTTGATGACTTCGACGAAGAATCTCGATGTGTTTAAGTAGCGAAAGAAATGTTTAAAAACATATCACATCATTCAACCGTTGTGTATAATTCAAACAAACTTTGGATTTTTACCAGATACTAATACATCATTTGAGAAAAAAAAAAAAGGTCCCGTTTCCATGGCTTCGACTTAAACGAAACAGCGTGTTTGACACACATGCATCAATCACTTTCGTGAATGCAGAGCGTTTGTTTTCCATGTACAATAATATTTTGTCTGGTAATAGATTATGTTTTACAACAGACAATATGGAAGTCGTCTTAATTCTTTATTCGATTTAGAATAATTTTTCAATTTTTTTTTCAAATTTAATTTAACGATCATGCTTGCTTTTTTTGTTTTTTTTTTTTGCTGCTGCTTCGTTTGTTTATTAATATGCTTGTTGTTTGCATTTTTTTTTTTTTTTTTTTTCAAGCATTCGTATGCGTCATTTGTTATTCATCGTTTTGCTTTAAAATCCGAACCCTGGTAATAATAATAGTATATCGACCATATCGGCTCACGAGGAAATCCATTTCGCGCAACCGGACCTGCCTACTCGTCTACTATTTGCACCTTGTGTTACTTGTACTAAAATAATAATCGTAATATTGTACGCGGAATGCTAATCCGCCGGTCGTCTCTCTACCGACACGATAAATATTTAACGGATAATAAACACGTGGTCGTTATACGCAAATACAGAATAATGCGTTACGTCACTCGTGCCCGAAACCCAACGAAAATACAAAATTAAAAATTCAACTCGTCTGCGCGTACCCGGGACAGGCCTCGGCGATGACCGACAGTCGGTAGGATATATATATATATATATATATATATTTTATAGGGATGTGTAATTTAGTTTTAGTTGTTTTTTTTTTTTTTTTTTAACAAATTTTTTTCCCGTCCGTTTTTTATGCTCGTTTCCTGTCCATTTTAATTGGCCCGTTAATACATTTATTTAGACAAGTGTACCGTAATAATACTACTGTTTTTTTATTTTTTTTTTTTTTACGCAATCGAATATAATACATTTAAATACCCCGTGAGCGGCGGAGCCCTGTCGCTATAGAGTCGAATTTCCCCCTCGGCCGGTTTGTTAACGCTACAACATTTAATAATTTGTTTGTTTTTTTTTTCATTTATTTTTTTTTTTTTTTATTTATTTAATTGCTAAAAACATGAAAGTTTTTTTTATTTAAAAGGCGGGCAATTTCGACGAATTTTTAATAGGCCCATCCATGAACGTTCACAATTTGTATGCGAAATTACATTCCCCGGCTAAAAAGTACCGGTTTTCCCTTAAAAACGCGCGCTGAAAACCATATCGACCACGTCCTGTTCCTAAACATTTGAAACTTCTACTGCATTTTTATACAGTTTTAGGTTTAAAAATTAATAATCAAAACAATAATAAATCCAATCGAGTGCCTAAACTTAATGACGATCGTTGATTGATATATAAATAAAAAAAATGTTCAATAGCATTTAAATTATTAAATGTTATATTTTTTTTTTTTGTTATTGTTTATTATTTACAAAATTTGTAGAAAAAAAATAACATTTCACTTATATTGCACTAGTAGATACAAGAAAAAGAAACATAACCGCGATATTGACGAAAAAAAAAAAATAAAAGTTAACGAACCCTTATTCGTATATATTAATAATATTTACAAGCAATTCCGTTTAATAAAATACAAAATGCACTTTAGATTAATTTACAGGGAGTGCACAAAGGCAGGGGAAAACAATTTCAGTTAACTAGTATAATAAAAAAAAAAAAAAAAAAAAAAAAAAAAAAAAAATGGAAATTTTTCATTTATAGTATGAAAATTAAAATAAGCAATATAAATTATACCGTAAAATATAAAATACAAAATTCTATAAACTCTACAAACGGTAAATATAGTTTAAAATATAAATGAATAACAGAACACCGATGTAGGTGGTAGATGGAAAAATGGGAACATATGTTAGAAATAGTGGAGTTTAGTTTATAAACGATAAATCGTTGACAAAAGAAAAAAAAAAAACACGATTCCGTGCAGAATTTAGTTGATCATTTTTTCATGTAAATTTTATTTGAAAATTGTATACATATTTAACAAGCTACACAATTAATTATAATTTTTTCAAACGAATATTATCATCAATTTGTACATTTGAAAAACTCAAACAATTCAAATTCGTATTTAGGTCTTAAAAAACGCCGGAACATTTCGAGAAAATTTCACCGTACGACCATCTAGAGACCTCTAATACTCGTGTTTAGTTTCAAGTCTCCGCGATTATTCATCCCGTTTTCGGTAATTATTAATAAAAGTAGAAGGAATATCTACAAAATTTTCGACCGGAATGGAAAAGTTTGAATTTTCTATCGGAAACCGCGGTGGAGGCCGACGGTATATGTGCACATGATCGATTTTCGGTCGTCGAGTGATTTTTAGAGGGAAAAAGTGAAAAAAAAAATTGTAGAACACCGAGTAATACCCCTAATGGAATATATATATTCAACACTAAACGGTCGGCGTACAGTGGATTTTCGGCGATATTGCGTCAAAAACCGTATGTTTTACAATAGTATTACAACTCGTTATTATAAGTGCGCGTCAATTGTTTGTCGAAGAAAGTCTTACGAACCGCACCGACCGCCTTGCGCGCGCGGTCACGTGCGACATGCGAAAACGCGTTTCGGGTTGACTAATCGCTATTATTGTCGTGTACGAGGTGCGACAATAAAATAACGAGACTTTTTGAATAAAAGTTGTTTATTTTAAAAATGTTATAATTTAATGATTATCACCTTCAATGTACCTTCGCTCAGCATCAATACACTGTTGCATACGTCGCTGCCATTCTTGAAAACAGTGTTGCCAATTGCTTTCATTCAGCCCTTTTAGAAGGTCTGCCGTTTTCATTATTACGTCATCAACTGTTTGAAAATGGGAAAAGAAATAAGAAGGAAATAAGAAGACGTCACAAGCAGCAAGGTCTGGCGAGTACGGGGAATGTTGAAGTACAGACATTTTTTTTTCAGTTAAAAAACGTTGAATTGAAAATGCACTGTGAGCATTGTCTTGGTGAAGAACCCAGCCATTTTTCCATAGATCTGGTCGCTTTTTTCTGGCACGGTCTCTTAATTTAATTAATACCTCTTTATAATGATATTGATTAATTAATTTTGTCGATTTTTTCAACGCTCTCGTATGTTGAAGACGTGGTAGGACGTCCAGAACGATCATCGTCTTGGACGTCCTCCCTTCCACTACAAAACCGTTTGTGCCATTCAAAAACACGAGCTCTTGATAAACATTCTTCACCGTAAACTTCACATAACATACGAAACGATTCCGCGGCAGTTTTTTTTAATTTAACAAGAAATTTAATGTTAACACATGTTGTTCGATTTTTATATCTAACATTTTCCGGCAGTATAGTCGAACTCGCACTAATAACAAGGCTACTAACGTATAAGAAAATGAATCGACCCACCATCAGTGTTCATAGTACTTTTAGATAAGTGTTTTCTAATCATATTTCGTTTTATAGACAACGTTAAGAGTTTAGGTTATATTTAGAAAGTCTCGTTATTAGATTGTCATACCTCGTAGGCTCGTCCCGGTAATTATTCGTACGGTACATGTTTTTGCGAATAACGATCGCGTACACGTCCGGTCGCTGCTCACACGATTTCGGATATCGGATACGTTACGGACAAGGCGTACCAGACATGCGTACAGATATGGTTTTCTGACCGTTTTCTAGACGTAATAGTCATTACGACGACGGGGCGACAGCCGACGGTAAAGTTTCGCGACAAAACGGGCACCGGTCCGCGTTCGAACGGTTTTCGTATTTCGACACGTTACGGCGGGGCGCCGCGATTCTCGAATCAACCCACTCGGTCGTACCCGAAGAGTCGTTAAAAATTATTTCAATAATAATAGTAATAATAATGATTACAATGTCGCGATACGCGCGTCTATCCGTTTATCGGCAATGTTAATAAAATAACGATAATAATATTTTTATTGCGTCGTATATCGTATAAATTTTACAGCGGCGTTGCGGGATATCGTATTCCGTCCGGCGCACACCGGGCTGAGGTCTGAAATTTTCGATAATCTCCACACCGCGCCCGGTACAGAAATATACGTGTTTTATTGTTTTGTACAAGACCGTGGGCGTGGGAATTCGTTTACGACTGCCAGCGTTTGTTTTTTCTTTTTTTGAAAAATACATTCATCGAAAAACCGGTGTTAATAAAAACCTAACCGTGATAGCAATTTGTTCATTGACCACAACACTATTCGAGTCGGACGGTTTAAATCGTAGTTGTTTTCTATTATTAACGTGTGAATTCAAAAAAAAAAAGTTCAAACATATACACGGGTAAATTGTTTAAAATTCGGATGAATAGTGTTTTAGCTTTAGACAAACGTTAGGATATCTATGCATAATACATATAACTAAAAAAAAAAAAAAAACAGGACAATACTGTGAATAATAACCGACAATAGTTTAATAATGCATTTTTAATAATAAACTTTGACATGATACATTTATATTCTAAAAAAAAAAAAAAAAAAAAATAACGAGCAATACTAGCAAATATTTGACATGCATGATGAAAAAACTAACATTTTTTTTTTAAAAAAAAAAATTAAAACATTTATCGATTGCCGAAATGGTTTCATGGCCGAAAACAGATATTTTTGTTGAATTTCCCATTAGAACGTGTTGTTGTAGTCCGTATTTGACGGTGTCGTTGTTTGGTAAAAATTATCATAAATGCGTTACACTTATCAATGTGACCACGACAATATTTTATTGCTATTATTGACGATTCGGGTAAAAAATTATTCTCCGGACAATCGTATAATTACACAAATTAATGTAATAAAAAATCTTTTCTGTTTTTTTTTTTTATTTAAAAATTACGAAGATATTATTAAATATCGTGTAAAAAATCATCAACGCGGACACTCGGTTTATCAGATTAACGTTAACATTACTTGCATTTAGGTTAATCTAAAAATTCTCGCGGAATTTGTTTCGGCGTTATTGTTATTATTTCCATCATCATTTATTAATTAGTGCGCTTAGGTAATTAGATGTGCTTACCTACCCGGAGAGTGTATTATAAACATTAATTAAGGGAAGAAATTAAGATGTATACGGTTTGGAATTATACGGTTCTTAAGACGGTGATGGTTAAAATGCCCGCGGTGTACGGGTAGTAAAAAGTGAGTTATGCCTCACCGTCAAACCGGTAAAAGTGTGTAATTACAAATAATATATTACATTGTTACAAGGGTCAATTACGATCATTAATATTTTAAACCGTAATTTAATGTTATTGCAATGTATAATATATTTTATATTTTTCATTATTAGATTTATATTAATATGTGGCGTACCTGTATATTATGTTTCATATATATATATATAAAAAAAAAAATTACATAAAAAAACCCCTTTAAGAAAAAAATTCGTACTAATTTAAATAATAACTCAATGCACATAACAGAAAAACAAACATAAATTTTTTTCGATAATTTTTATCAAATTTATTATAGAAAATTCTTAAATATTTTATTAAAACGTTGCATTATTAAAACCTTGACAATATATTATTTTAATTTAGAAAAATACATTTTAATAAAATAATTTTCTTGAAAAACGAGGCAGTGGAACCTATCACCTGGTAAAATTGTTAACGAAGACGACGACGACTTAATATATTTTTCATTATAAGATTTTTATTAATATGTGGCGTACCTGTCTAATTTCATAAATAGGTTATATATATATATAAAAAAAAATTTACATAAAAAAACCCCTACAAGAAAAAATTCGTATTAATATAAATAATAACTCAAAGCATATAACAGAAAAACAAAAAAAAAAAAACAAATATAAATTATCGACAATTTTTATCACATTATTCATAGAAAATTCTTAAATATTTTATTAAAACGTTAACAATATATTATTTTAATTTAGAAATATACATTTTAATAAAATAATTTTCTGGAAAAACGAGGCATTGGAACCTATCACCTGGTAAAATTGTTAACGAAGACGACGACGACGACTTACACCGCGATATTTTTTATATCCTTACTATAATTATAATTTTTGTTCAATAATAATAATTTAAATATACGTTTATCGGTAAAAATAGCATTTTGTAATTATTTTTTTGGAACAAACCGCCAATGCCAATAAATTGTATTATTTATATGTCTACATATATATTTCAAGCCCTTTATCGATCTGGAAAAAATAGCCAAACAGCTCTTCGCTATATGTAAATTAACTAAATATAAAAAATCACACTTGTTATTGATTCAAATAAAAATAATTGAATATTTTTATTTAAATTCTTTACTAGTTGTTATTAATTAAAAAAAAAAAAATAATAATAAATAAAAATATTTTTCATATTTTAATTATAACGCAATGCATTGCACTAAATATAAAGTTAATTGGATTCAACATTTTTAAGTTATACAGATATAAACAGTGGTATACAAAAAAAAAAAAAAAAAAAACCGAATATAAACGATTACAAATGGGATAATTTTGAAAAACTTTTTTTCAGAAAAGTACTCGAATAACTTATTATTCGTACTAAAAATACGGAAAAAAAAAAAAATAAGTATTTTGTATACGTTTTAAAAGACGTATGCACAACACTGTATTATATTCAGCGCCATAATTAAAGGGGGAGTGAAATTTTCAAATGTTCTCAATGTTTTAATATTATCGTAATTCCATTAACTTATTAACTATATTTCTTAAATCTCCTAAAGATAATGCTTCAAGAAATGTCAGAGATCTACATAAAACGATAAAATGGTTTACAAACAATGCATTTCTTTGTTGACGACGAAGGACAAAAAAAAAACTATCTTAGGTCGGTAATGAAAAACGATCCTCTGTAAGAGCATTTAGCCGTATTAAACTTTTAATGCGATCCGCAGCATCAATTGTTACGAAGGTTTACAATTTAAGAATCACAACCGAGAACGAAAATAATACAAAATTTTGTAATCTTTATATATTTGTACAATTTGGAGCAGTTTTTTTTTTATTCGTTTCCCCCGGGCGACAAACTCTGGAATACGGGTCCCGATTATTTATAATTGTTAACCTGTACGCGGCAAATAAGCGCTGGGTTTTCAACATCGCTACAAGTGTAACAACTCTAACGGTTAAAATTAATTAGAAAAAAATATAGGAAAAAAAAATAATAAAAATTGATTTCATAAACGAGTTAGCCACGACGAATGTACTCGACGAATCGTATCGATTTTGGATTACACGAGGCCCGTAGTATATCAAAGTTGGACGTATGATCGTCGTCGTTACGACGAAATAATTGCCGGTATTAGACAAACTAACAGCTTTTCGTACGAGACGGAAAAAAAAAAAAAAAAACATTTATTATATCCACGAGTAAATAAAAATAGTTTTGGACGGTCGGCGCTATAGGTTATGGGCGTTCAATTTTTTTTCCCCCTTCTGTTTTTCGTTGTTTTTTTGTTTTTCATTATCGATAGTGGTCCGGGCACTCGGCCGAGTCCGCGGCGTTCTCGCGTCTCTTCTTCGGCTGGGCGGACATCGCACCGCTCGACGACACGGTGCCGTCCGATTTTGACGGGGAATCGGCTTAATCGATTGATGGCGGCGGTGGGCGGAAACGGAACATCGTACCGTAACGAGATTAAAATATTTCCGTTCATGATCGATACCGTTTGATCGGGCTATAGGCTCTTGAAAGAACCGACAAAAACGATCCCGTTCAAAACGATAATTCGCATTAAATAAAACGAACCGTTTCTAATCGTCCTTTATAGTTGTTCGAAAACGTTTTTTTTTTCAGCATTTGCTCTTTTAAATGTTGGCGAAAACCAAAAAATTCGTAATTATAATTTTGTCATTACAGTAATAAATTACCGTTTATATCCAACCTTCCCAATTTACCATTTACAACAGTTACCTTCGCGCGAAGGGTATACATTTTTTATTTATTTTTTTTTTTTTTGTTAAAACATAACCTATATTTTTTATTTTTTTTTATTAATTTAAATTTTAATCGTAATGGTAGGTTCTATGGAGAACACGGCTGGTTTCCAATCGGTTTCGGGTTGCGTGTCGTTCGGGCTTTGGCCAATAATTATTATAATTACACGCACCCGGCTCGCTATCGTCGATCGAATCGCGTTCGATTAAATTTCGTTCAAGTGTTTGCACAAGTCAAAATTATAAAAAAAATAAAACATTCTGTCACAGACAACGTTCGTTGGTCGAAAAATTAAAACGTAAGTTACATAAAAATATGATATAATTACTCAAATACGTGATGTAAGCTAAAATATTTTCATTTAAAAATTTTCTTTTTTTTTTTCCATTGAAATGTTCAATGAACATTGAAAATGTAGAAACTTATGAATTTTTTTAGTTTTTTAATATTATAGTGGTTTCAACCACTGACAACTGTATTAAAAATCTGATATGATCATATAACCTAAACGCCAGTAAAACAGTAAAGTGGTGACAGTAGTTAACTTTTAGTGAATATGGAAATCATTATGTTCTGAATAACTAAAACGTAATAAAATTTATGTTTAAAGAAGAAAAAAAAAATCAAATAAACAATGTAAGTATAAAATAGATAGAAAATAATATTGTTTTATTGTACAATAGGATAAATCTGATAGAGTTTTAATTAAATTTAAAAAAAAAATATATTAAAATTAAAACCCAATATATGTATTAGATTAGTCGTTAATTTTGAAAAAAATAAACACGTTTTTAATATTGTCGTATTAATTCAGGCACGTCACTAACTCGGACACGGGCTGACGATTGGGGTCCTCCGGTTTAAATGAAAACGGAATGCGGCTGAACAGTGTCGTTTTTCCGATTAGCAGAGTGCTACTCGTTTCGTGTGTTTCATTAATAAAATATGCGTCTGCCCAATGGAAATATCGGAATTTTTTTTATCAGCGCTGTGTCGTCCGTTATCACAATAATAATAGGTTATTGTTTGCTCGCCATCGTCACCGTAACCATTCGCCCGTTGTCGTACGTTGCGTGCCATCGGCTGCCCCGATCGGGTAGCGTGCGCATACCGTCCCATCGGCACGCTGGCCGCTTTGCTGGTGCCGGGCGCAGTGCCGGCGCACCTCCGGGTCGCGGTGCGCTGCGCCAAACAAGAGGCGAAGAGGACCGGGCAGCAGCCTCCGACGGCGCAGGAGACGAGAGCGGAAACGCAGCGGATGGGGCAGGAGGAGTGAGACCGGCGCCTGGACCCGAAGACTGATCCCGGAATTGGCGCCTTGGGTGCTCCTGGAGGTCCGGCAACATCAACTACCGCCTCACCCGGTTCCTATCAGGGCACGGATGCTTCGGCCAGTACCTGCACATGATTGAGAAACTGGAAACCCGGGAGTGCCACAACTGCCGGGCCCCGGTGCACGACGCCGACCACGTCTCCTCCCAATGCGACCGCTGGTGGGTTCGACGGAGGGAGCTGGAGGTGGCAACGTGCAGAGCGTTCGCCCCGGAAACGGCGATGAAAAGGATGCTGGAGAGCCCGACGAACCGGGAGATAACGACGGAGTTCATCAAGGGGGCGCTGAAGACGAGAGAGGAAGAGGAGAGTCAACGCCTCAGAGCGGCGCAGAATCACAGCGTATAACTAAATTGTATAAATTAGTTATAGCATAAAAAAAACTTTTTTTGTAAATTTTGTGTGTATATATTATTGTAAGCGGTAAATTTTAAATACTAATCGTATAATTAATATTATTGCGGATAAGAACATGGAGTGTGATGAGAATTTCGATTGTTTTTTTTTTTTTTATAAACGACGCATCTACGGGGCACGGATTCCCCCGTCGGGTAGAGTTCTCCCCGTAGGTTTCGATACCACAACAAACAAATCAGATTAAAAAAAAAAAAATCTGCCGATCGGAATACGTTTTTTGCGTTTAGGTCGGTGTCGCTGGTTCAACGACGTACCGCCTCACTCAACTGCTCGCGGGGCACGGATGCTTCAACTCGTTCCTTCACCGGATCGGGCGAGCTCCGTCTCCCGGGTGTTCTCGCTGCGGATTTCCCGGTGAGGAGAACGAGGTGGATGACGACGCTCTCCACACCTTCATGCGCTGTGAGGCGTTTGACGGGGACAGGGAGCGCCTGGTCCAGAGGATCGGTCCGTTTGAACATGGTGCCGCTCAAGCTGGAGTCTCCAGACCACTGGGATGCCGTGGTCGACTTCGCCGTAGCCGTCATCGAAGAGTCAGCAGAACGGCAGCGCCAAGCCCTCCTGACCTTGTGAGAGGGCAGCAAGTGGGCTTCGGCCCGGCTACTGCTCATCCCCACGGTAGAGCAAGAACTGTTGTTGCACACCCATGTGAGCCCGCCCCGCCTTAGGAGAAAACGGGATTTTTTTTTTTTTTTTTAAATTGTATTATTTATTCTCAATAAATGATGGCGACCCGCCTCCCCCGAAGTAGTGCCTCGCGCCGTTTGCGGGAAGCGGGGATATTGCCGGTTTAAAAAAAAAAGAAAAAAGGTTGGTGTCGCTGGCCCCCACTGGGCGAACGCGGTAAACCAATGCCGCGAAATCCGCCGGATCTTTGTGCCGAATTCGAAAATAAATCCAAACGATTGGATTCGATGATATTATAAACTGGGCGACTCCTATAGCGTTTTTTTTTTTTTTTATGGACAGATATCGCAAAACGGGTACGGAGGCAAACACGATCGTTATCAAACGACGGACGAGAGTCAACGTAGCCCGATTAACGTGCCCCGTGAATTTTATCGGGCACGTCAACGATGCATATAAAAAAAAATTTATATTTGTTACAGACGACCGGCGAAATCCGTCAAAACCGTTCTCCACTAGTCAAAACTTCAAAATTCCGGCACACCATTACGTTACGACTGGTTCGATCTACTTAAATTTTTCGTTAGCAATATAGTTGCGTCCCAAGTATATTTATGAATATTTACATTTTTTTTTTTTTTTTTTTGTGGAGAATTTTATTTTCCACAAGTATTTTCTCAAGTGTGTCAATTTTTTAATATCGTATTAGTTTTATTTGATTCTATTGGCTATAATATTATTTCTTAACTCGTTCTGCCTTGATCGACACGAAATCGCGTGATAAATGAAATAATACTATTATAACCAATATATTATATTTGCATTTCATAAAATAATTACCGATAGTTATCGTTTTGAACGATTCATATAGTAAACTACCAATCCGTATAATTGGATGCGCAGCATCAAAACTGTTTAATATATCGTGGTTCATATTATTCTACAATTTATTCATTCAGTTTAATTAAATAAAAAAAAAAAAAAAATAATAATAATAAAGAATAAAAAAAAAAATAGAGGATATAAAATGGATTATTTTTAATGGATTATTTTTACATAGCCGAAATAAATTTTTCAAACTACGTAAAAACACATCAGTGTAGAATAATCGGGGTTTTTCGCATAATATTTCAAAAATTATTTATTGTTCGTTTGAAAAACTGTGGGCAATAAATTACGGTGCAATAAAATGCGATTAAATCTGTAGAGAAAACTTTAAGCGTTCAATCGTATTAAAGGATTTCGAACTGATTCCATTTTACGTTCTTTTATAAAAATAAATAAAAGCCTACATTTTATTCATAATTATTTTATTATTTGACGAAAAAAAAAAATTGTTAAGTAATAAAAATACTAAATAATTTAGACGCCAAAGCATAATGTTTTAAATATTACAGTGCCTTTAATATTATTATTTGCAAAACCGTTAGACAAAAGTACGCCCGATATCTGAAATTACTTATATTATTGTAATTTCCGTTAACCTTTATATCGACTTGATGAAAAGAAAAAAAAAAAAAAAAAAACTATCGTCCGCGATCGATCAAGCGGCACTGACGTGCAGATATATAAAAAAAATGAAAAACGACGACGTCTTTCCAACAGTACAGCTCGCGATAAACGTTTTATTTAGTCTGATAATATTAACTAATGTGTTCGGGTCGGGTTTCGCAAACGCCACACGGTCCGATCGAAAATACAACAATATAAATAAACACGAGGGTAAAGGATTTTCTAAAACGTCGTAAACGAAAAAATCGATGTCGGAAAAAACCTTTCCGGTTTTTCTTTCCGGAACACGCTGCAAAGCACTGCGATAATCACGTTAATGCAACAGACGCCATGAATTCAAATTTATAAACGCCCGATTTCCGTTTCCATTTACAATCTCCGCGAGGTCGAGAAAAAAAAAAAAACACGGAGATTCCGTGTAATATAACGCCAAAAAACATATATTATAGTATTCTGTATTATTTGCCCCTCCCCCACCCGATAGACATTGACCGTTTCGTTATCCGGTCTAGGATTTCATACGTACGAAATATATTCAAAATTCAGAAATCTGCTGACTAAACGACAAATTATTTTATGTGCGAGCGGTACGTGTTAGACGCCGGACAATTGATTTTAATGAAATCCCCAATAGGGGATAAAAATTTGATCAACGTCTAAATGTTCAAATTTACTTATTTTTAATTCAAATTTAAAAACGGTTGCTGAGTCCTGACCAAAAGTTTTTTTATGTAATCGTATGCAATTTCTCCAAAAACACGTTCGCGTATAACAGAAACAGATACTCTTAAATTTATATTTTATACATATTTAAAAAAAGAAAAAAAAAAAACACTATGGTCTAGGGTAATAATTTTCAATTACTCAAATACGACTTTGTAGATATTCATGATTAACATTTGTTATTTTTTTTTACAATAAAAAAAAAAACCTTTATATTATTTTATAAATTAACATTTAACTCGATCGATGTGTCATTACACAGAATATGTTGTATTCTTATATTTTAACTGGAGGCTGTTTTACCTTAACAATCGTACTGCTGTCGAAATATAACGATTTTTCCACACAACATCTTCGTGTTAAAAAAAAAAAAAAAAAAAAAAACGTTAGGTAACCATTATCCTAATAATTTATTATTCGTCTCATCGAATAGAAAAAAAAAAAGTGCGGAAATAAAATGTTTTAATTCATAGCCCACCCTACCCCCCTGCCGACAATTTGTGAGCGGTCTAGGAGTACTTCGGCCAGGATGGGAATAATTTTAAAATGGCATTGTAAATTCGTTCGTTAATGTTTTATAGGACGATTCGGGTTGTCCGTGATTTTCAAAGACTTCTTGGACTCGTCGTGGACTAGGTAAGGTTAGGTTAGGTTAAATGCTCCACCCAATGAGCGTACCGGAGGAATTTTTTTTGGAATTTAATTTCGAACATACGTATAAAACATCAATGATTGTCAATAAATCTTAGATTTCTTTTTAAACGGCCCGTTGAAAACTACTACCCACGTACGGTAATCAGACGGAATACCGGGACAATTCTACCGGGAATTTCCGCCCTTGTCCGCCGCACACCAGCCCTATAATCCGATAACGTTTAAAACGTCCGGGAGTAAAATACAATCACTTGGCGGCGATACTACGCAGAGCGGGAAAAATCCTGTTTTATTTTTTTTTTCGTTTTTTTATTCGGACTTATCGGTTCGGGTTTTCGAAACGATAGGATCGGAACGCCGGCAGTACTACGCGCCAATATCGTGCGAGAAGGAGCCGACGATAGTTTTCGGCGGGCACGGCGCGTGCAGGTGCGTACGTATAATAAAACGCGCGGGGAGTCGCCGGAGGACGTGGCGAGACTTTCAACTTTTCCACTCAAAAACGCAATATCCAAGTATAGAAATAAATAAAAAAAAAAAGAAGAGAGACCAACGGATTACGGCGGTTATTTCACGTGCGTGTCGCAAATATATATATATATATATATATACGCGCGTGTGCGTGTGCTTTACGAGTGTTTACCGAACGAAAAGTCAATCAGTTTCGAAATTAAAATACAGGATTGTCTGTGATCTCGATTGGGCCCGAGTCTTTTAATCTCGTCTACCGGAGCCCGTTAGATTCAAAAATCAAAATATAACAAAACGAATATAATTGAAAATATTACTATCGATCCGAATATGTCGGGCAGTGTAATTTCTCTTGTATTTTTTATTTTTTTTTTTTTTTTTTACTTTTATTTTCCATTCGATCGTTTCGGCTCGTTCGTCCCGGACGGTTTAACACGCTAAAACTTTCTGTAATATATGTAAACACTGCAACGCCACTCGAGTATATAATAATATAAAATATATTATTACGTGTATAATACGGACTCGGGAGAATTCGAGTCTCCCGGTGTGTTCGGCGGTATTGTTGCGCGAAGGAGCCGTAATGAATTTTATTTTAACGATTGGAATCCGTTCGCGGCGAGTTATTATGTACACGAGAGTGTAACTTTCGGGTTTTATTTACGAATAATACTTCAACCAGTCGAGAATGCCGTCTTGTAAATCCACCGTGCTCGGCGGCTTGCCATGGCCCCTGTCGGCGTTGTTCCAGTGCGATTTTCAGTGGGTACACCGTCGGCCGACGATTGTGAAATTTAAAAAAAAAAAAAAAAAAAAAAAAAAAAACACGGAACGTATTATCCAATGTTCAGCGTTGTCTAGATACTTTTTTGCTCCCGTCTAGTGGACCTTATTAAATATGCGTCCGCAAATTCAATCTCGATCGAAATGCTGTTATTTTATTAATATTTACCCACAATTCGTTATTACAATGGCGATACATTTTTGTTATTACACTATGTTACCATCAGTGTTGTGCACAGATAACATTAATATTCTCTAGATAGGATAACATATAACATTAGAACAAATGTACCTAGATAAAATATACGATAAGCTCGTTATTCTCCAAAACGAAAATAGATAAATTTTTATTATTGAGTTTTAAAAAACCATACACATTATGTAATACATAAATTGTCAACGTATCATTACCTAAATAATTATGAATTATAAATAATTGAGCATTGAAAATGTATTAAAAAACATTAAATAATATATTGTATTTGCAATACACTACAAATCAAAATTCACGCAACAAAAAAGTAGATGAAATTATGTATTTTATTATATATTGAATACGATAAAAGTCGTATTAAAAAATACTAACACAATGAAAGAATGCCTAATTTTTTAATAAAGAACGTCTGCAATATAAATATTGAATCTCGACGCTTTGGAAAAAACACATCAGTAAATGGTAGTGGTAATGAGTGTTGCTGTTTAGTGTGATAAAGACACAATATACAAATATAAGAAAATAGCATTCCATTGAATCTAATTTACGAATCGTAAATTTCGTTTTTTATTTTTTATTTTCCTTGTAATGTGTTAAAAAGGGGTAATATTTGAAGGGGAATAGACCAAATCATTTTAAAACTATAATATAATTCTTAGGTAAATTCATAATCAAAATAATACGACATGGCCAAATAGAAAGAAAAAAAACACGTATAATATTATAAATTATTATTACAGTAAATTTCTAGTGTGCCCATAGCTACCAATTAAAACAAAAAACTGTCATTGAACATAATATTGAAATAAAAATAATCCATATATTCATTAAAAATAAAACCCGTCTACGTGACATAATTTCTTCATTTACCAAAACATCCGATTAACCGTTTATAATGGACGCAGCGATCAATGATAGACCGCTACTTAGCAAATATACAGCCAGCGAAATCGGCCAAGCACTGGTCGAACAGTATTATGATATATTGGATCGGTTTCCTGCTCAAGCATGGCGGTTCTACGCCAAAAAAGGGAAATTCAAAACTATTTACCCCGACGGGACGACCGCTGTGGCCAGGGACCGGAACGAGCAGAGCAAAATTTTGACGAGTCCGGCGCCCACCGGAATGGAAACGGTTTTAATCGACTCGGTGGAGTCGACTTTGTGCAAATCAAAGGATCGCGTGCTGGTGGTGGCCACCGGTCCGCGATTTATACAGTCGTTCCTATTGGAAAATTGCCCAGGAGAGCAGCGATCGTTCGCAATAGTGGCGTCTGTGACGCATTATTTGACAACGAATCCGTCGTGGGTAGACCTGCCGAAAAAAACTAAGGTGTTTTCTAAAAGGAAGCAATGTTCTATTATGTAACTGTTCAACAGCGTTTGTGTCGGACGATGGTTGTGGAAATTTGTTTGGTGGTGGATTCCGGGTAAAATTTTAAACATGTTATATTATTTATACGCATAATAGTTTTATATTTCATATTTACAGTGGTGGTTTTAATGTAAATAAAATATTACAACCAAAACATAGTTCTAATAAAATTTAAGAAGATTAATACTTGTTCCAACGCAATGGGTCCAGGTTTTCTCTAGTTGTATTAAACCAATACAAATAGTGAAAATCGCGTTTTGTGGATAGTTCGTTTATAAGGACTTTTGGTATTAACAATAACATATAAATATATAATAGTTTTAAATTTTTCTCTTTTTATTAAGAGTTATATAATATTTATATTTTTTGATTGCAGGACGTTTCATATTAATCCGTTTTTAGTGTAAAATGACGTGGACCCGCATAGTAGCGGGACATTGATTATTCGCCACCCAAGCCGGGAATAAACACCGTTAAAATATTGCAGTTGCAATTTAATATTTGTTAAGTGGAACCATTAAATTTTTCTATTATTATATTTTTTTATATTGTAAAAGACAATTATATCAATAAAATCCAATAAATATAAGAAAAAAGTGTTGTTATCAATTATCGATAGAAATGTCTTTGACGTCTGTCAAGAGTACTTCACGTGAATCTGTTATGAATACATTCGATAGAACCAAATTAATTATTTTAAAAGTATACAGGTATAGGCCTGCAAAAAAACGGAGCAAATTTCTAGAAAAAGTGTTATCCGAGGGCAATAAAACACTTCCTCGGAAAGCTTTATATTATAAAAACTTTTTCACTGAATTCAGAATCTAAAGGTTACGACGTGGCCAAAACAAATAGTTAATAATTATTTATTGTTATAATAAAGTATGACTATCGTAACTACCCACTGGAAACTGAAATCAGCAAAATATAGTACTATAAGATACGATTTTTGGATTATTCTATATTTTAATATGTAACCTTTATACCATTAAAATCATGCTTTAGCTGATTTGAATTTATTGCTATTAAATTTAAACTTATAACTTTGTTAGAACACACGGATAGTTTTATTAAAATTAATAAATTTATCAATTATCTCATCGAGATGAAAAATATCGTATTTCTTTTTTACAAGAACGTAATTTGTAATTTTGTAATTACAAACATTTTGCATGATTTCGTATCAAATGTTTATTTATAAAATCTGGATTCAGTTACGTTTTACACACTGAAGATGCAGTAGAAAAGTATCCTTCGCTTTTATAGTTACATAAATTTATGTCTTGTACAGTAGCCCGCTTATGGTAATAAGAATACTGCTTCAATAATTTGTTTCAACCTATTAATCTATTTGAACTTGTACCAAAGACTCGTGATATAATAAATCTAAACAGAGATAATCTTAATCAAAAAAACAAAAAGGTGATATTATCGCAATCGTTTTTTATTCGTTAAAATAGATATTTGAATAATAGATTAATATATAGAGAGGGATTCTTATATTTTACAATTAAAAAATCTTATACCATGACGGATACCGTTTATTTTGTTCTCTGTTCAAAAAAACAGAAAAATTAAGAGAATGGTAAATCATTTGCAGTTAATTTATATAGTTCCACCGAATAAATTGGGGGCAAAAAAAAAAAGTATCTTTAGGCCGATATGAATAGGTAGCAGCAGGCATGAACCTGAATTAATGTTTTTGTCATTTACAGATAGTTTGTCATATCATTCTAAAATGAATCAATATATAATTACTTAAAAATTTTAATTTTATCATGCCTCTACTTCTTTCCTGTAGACAACTTACCTACGAAAAATCTCGTTCCGATTAAAAAATAACAAATATAAAATATTTTTATAGCCTTTCGCTGAATCTATTTTACGAATCGTAAATTTAATTTTTTTTTTTTTTTTTTTATATCCCTTGTTATCGTAATAACGGCTTATACATGAAGGGAAAAACCAAATAATTTTAATACTATAATATAATTCTCATGTAAAATCATTATCGAAAAAATACGATGTGGCCAAATAGAAAAAAAAAACCCTGTTCATTATTATAAATTATTACTACAGTGCATTTTTATGGTGCCCGTAAGGTACCAATTAAGCAGAAGACTATCATTCAAAAAAATATTAAAATAAAAATATTCTATATATTCATTTAATATAAAAACCGTATATTTGAATTAATATATTCTTCTTAAATTATCCGATTCAACGTTAATGATGGACAAAGCAAACAATAATGGAAGGGTACTTCAACAATATACAGCCACCGAAATCGGCCGAGCTCTGGTCGACCAGTATTTCGATGTATTTGGTTCGTTTTCCCGACCATGCCTGGCGGTTCTACGCCAAACGTGGCTTCTATAAAACAATTTATCCCGACGGCACGAGACTGGAATAAACAGGGCAAGATTTTGATGAGCCCAGCGCCAGACGGTTTGGAGACAGTACTTATCGACTCAGTGAAATCGGTTTTATGCGGATCGATGGACCGCGTGCTGGTGGTGGCCACCGGTCCGCGATTCATGCAGTCGTTCTTTTTAGAGAATCGACCGGAAGAGCAGAGAACGTGCGCCATTGTAGCGTCGGTTAGCCAATTTTCGGCAGCCGAAACCGTCGTGGGCCTAAGTACCCTCCGTCGACGCTACCACGGGTACACTGACTGCGGTTTCGGCCGCGGAAGTTCCGATCGGCGGATCCGCCGTGGACGAAAAATCCGCCGGAATCGTTGTGTCCCGATTGCCGCCGCGGTCATTGGCCAAGAAACCCAAAGCGACAAACACGAAAAACCGTGTTCGTTTTGCCGAAGATATCGCGACTATGGTGTAGTTGACCATAAAGGCCTACCCCCAACGAGCATATCAGCGGAGAGCCGAAGTCCCAACGCCGGTGGCCAACGCTATAACGTCGACTTAGCTGTTTGTCGGAGGTGTTTCCAAAATCAGTGACTTTAGAGGAATTGACCGACCTGTTGTTCGCTCAGTTTGGTTTGGTTCATAATGTACGAGTAAAGGACGGCCGTAAAGACCAGCATGGGTACCGGTCGAAATTTAGTTACGCTTTCGTAGACTTCGACTGTCCGTCGTCGTCTGTCGACAAGGCTCTTAGTGAAAGACCAATCTACATGTACGGACACGTACTGAACGTGAACCGAATGATCGCTGGTGGTGAACGGAGATTTTAAATCTTTTAGCACCGTGTTTTAATTTTTTTATTTTATCAATTCGATACATTTAACATATATATTTTTAAGAGTTTTGCTCATTGTATTTAGAGTTGTATAATATTTTTGACTTTTTTTTTTTTTTTTTTTCGTTTTAGGACTAGTTTTATTAACTGGCTTTTGCGGTAATATGAGATCGACCCGCATCGATTGCGAGTTCGTACTAAGTACGAGCACGGTAGCGGGACATTGATTATATGTCATCCGGCCCGGGAAAAAACACCGCTAAAATATTGCAGTGGCGATTTAGAATTTGTTTTGTGGAACTGTATTATATTTTCATATTACAATTATTTTTTATATTGTAAAAGTCGATTACATCAATAAAATCTATTAATTTGAAGAAAACGTGTTGTAATCGATTTTCGATTGTGGTGTCTATATCGTCTTTCCAGGTTTCATCATCTGTATTTGGTATGGATATACTTTTTAAACCAAAAATAAAATGATTAGATTTCGAAATATACAGGTATAAGCCTTTATAACTCCCAGCGGAATAAAACACATTTTTGGGAGACTTTTATATTATAAAAGCTTCTTCACGGAATTCAGAATCTCAAATTTTAGTGCGAGTTTTCATATCGTTTTTCTTTCCGTTTATTGGTTGTGAACAAGCGTTAAACTTTACAAACACAAAATCCATCTCAAACCCGACCCCAAACAATGCCGTATATAACCGCAGTGCTAAAGTAGAACTTTTGTTAAAAATCTGTCAGCGGACGTCAGTGGAGTTGTCGGGCCCGTTCTGTTTGGTATTTATCGGTCAAACGATTGAACGGTGAAGCGGCGTGTTTAGCCGGATAATCGAACGGAGGATCATCGGTATCGGAAATGGTCAATGTCAGCCGTATTTTAGTCCGCCGATTTGTAGGAAGAAGTTGAACGACCAACTATTTAGACAGTGTCTCGGAGTCTATATTTGTCGTATTTTCCATGCCCGCACTATTTCGGGACCCCAAAACAATGGAAATCTGCTCAGATTTCGGACAAAACTCGTCACGAATAATATTATTGAGCCCGGTGGCGCGTCGGCAATGCTTTCGACGATTCCCGGCCCCGTCGTATTTCATGTGGCGGCCGGATATGAGAAGATGGATCCTATATTATCATAATAGTTTTACACATTTGAAAAATATTCCATTATCATAAATTGAACCAGTTTAACGTAATAGTAACTTGCGATAAGTCATGTGTCTTCGATAGGCGTGTTTTCGAACGGAGTGGCTTAGCATTAATCACGCTAATGAGTGTGCCTACACGACGAATAGGCCAAATAGAATTTAACGGTTTACGTGCGTTTTGTGTGTGCATCTTTTTGTAATTAGTGTCTGTTTTACCATTGCCGTACCATACGTCAAATTCGTATGCATTTTCCCGTCGACAAAACGCATTTATTGTTTTTACGAATAAAGAGAATTTTCGAGTCTGGTGATTTTCAGTATTTGTTATAATCGGTCGATTATTCTGTGGCGTGAGGAGTTAAATTATAAGTATTCTTTCTTTTAAAACTACTTTTACAACACTCGTGCCACTTCATTCATACGATCTTGGATTTTACGGGGCATTAATTCCGATAGTTTTATCGTTGAAACATTGCACTTATTTGTAGTGGCCGGTCGTTAAAACATGTTTAAACGTTATAGGGCGAATTATTACTAATTCAGTTTTATCACTACAAATAGGATTACGTAAATGTCTATACCCTATAGGTCAAATACATGTCGGATTTCAGAGACATAACAATTGATGATTTCAATAATAAAATGTTTTACAAAATTAAAAATAATAGTCGATAGGGTGTCAAACTAAGTCTTCATTAACACTCATTCTATTGGCGATGCGGAATAAATCCGGATTATCCAAAAATCTAATCGATTCGGATTTCGAAATCCGAAAATATACGTTGTAACCTAATGTTTTCCGTGTCAGCTAGTAATATATTATATAAATATGTATGATTTTTTTTTTTTTTTTTTTTAGTATTAATTTCTATATGTGATATTTTTTGAATTGTAAAATCTTCTTGTATGTTTTACACAATTAATGCGCAATAGAAATAAAAAGGAAACAATATGGTTAGGTACGTGAAATAAAAATTAGTGTATATATGAATGTGTTGAAAATATATTAGAAATCATATATAGTGTAAATTAATAGTTAAGGATACGGGTATGAACGTAAAAGATATAAGAAAATTATAGTAGTTTTAGAGTCATATCACACAGAGACGGCGCACGACAAAAGTGCGCACGCGCAGTATTCGTTAGGGGGTGTTAGTAAAGAACAATATAAAAATACCGGACCTGCGGGCGACTCGCGATGAACGTCTCGTATAACGATATGTGTAAAATTATTGTCCCCTGTTCCCATGTCATTCCTAATAACGAGAAAAATAGTGAACGTACCACCGAACGTATTTATTCAACAACAATTGATCAATTATCTGCGCGGCGGAATACACGGTGATGGTTGTGCGTGTCGACAAATCGCTGCGGTATGAGCGAAATTGCGTATGGCCGAATAATAATCGAGCAGCATTCGTTCGATGTTTGTTCGCCGTACATCAGTCCTAATGCGGCCACCATCACTCGCAGAACGGTGGCCGATTTATCGATATGTGTTCCCGCACGGTCAAGAATGACTTATAGCGGATATTTCAATGATGTCCGTAATAGTATTTGGTCGCCTAGCCGAAGTCGTACGTGTTGAGAAACAACAAGATTTTATAACTACCGTCGTGTGTACAGTGTGCCGGATTATGTCCGATAGAGGACACGCTAAACAATCGTAAAAAACGTCGTTTGTGACAACCGACATTATCAATGGATAGGTAAAAAATTGAGGCGCTACGTTGATATATGTACAACGTTTGGTCAACCGCGCAACAGACTTATGCCGGGCGGCCAAGTGATCTGCAACGATAAATACGATGCGCGCATGTTGACGTACGGTCAATTGCCAATTGTCAAACTTACAATTGTCAGCTGCCAATATAAAAACGTATGTCTCCTACAGCGGTCCGCCAATGGTAATGCAACAACTACACGAATATGGCGTATCAACCGATTTATCTACAGGAACTTGTACCGAAGTACTAGCTTAATGTAATAACTCTACATACAGATATAAGTAATGAAAAAAAAAATCGCTTTTGTAAACGATATATGACTAGTTTAATGAATGTACAAAGATAGACTCCTATATTCTTAAATTAAAAAATTCCTATACCGCAAAGGATACCGTTTATAATGTGAGCTGTTACAAAAAAAAAAAAAAAAAAAACAGAAAAATAAAGAGAACGGTAACACATTTCAAGTTAATTGTTATAGGTCCACCGAAAAATTGAAAGCAAAAAAAAAGTATCATTAGCCGAATAAAAAAATATTAATTCCCCTTATGATATCTTCATAACGGGTAATATTAGAAGGGAAAAAATCCAAATCATTTTGAAACTATAATATAAATCATAGCTAAATTCATAATCGTATAAATACCACGTTGCCAAAAAAAAAAAAAAAAACGGTTTTATATAATAAATGATTAAATCCATGTATTTATTTACTAAAACAGAAGATCAAATAATATTATTATAAATAATAATATTAATGTTGTACTATTCCAAACATTCAATGAAAACAAAACAGTATAGCGGTTATTATTTTTTAAAATATTTTTTTTCAAAAATAATCTCATAAAACGCCGATTAAAGTTGTCATTATATAAAATGGACACAGAAAGCAATGGAATATCGCAACCGGATTTCTATAAAGCTAGCGAAATTGGCCGAGCTGTGGTCGAACATTATTATGATGTATTGGAACGGTTTCCTAATCGAGCCCGGCGGTTCTACGCCCAAAAAAAGGGAATTATAAAACTATTTACCCCGACGGGACCGGAATTTTGTTGAGCTCGGCGCCCACCGGTATGGAAACCGTTTTAATCGACTCGGTGGAGTCGGCTTTGTGCAAATCGAATGATCGCGTGCTGGTTGTGGCCACCGGTCCGCGATTCATACAGTCGTTTCTATTGGAGTTTTGCCCGGGAGAGCAGAGATCGTTCGCCGTAGTGTCGTCTGCGACCTATTATTTGAAGACAAATCCGTCGTGGGCGGACCTGCCGTCGAAAACTACGGTGGTGTACGATAAGAAACAATTTTGTATAACTGTTCAACAGCGTTCGTGGCGGTAGATGTTTGCGGGAATTTGTTTTGGTGGTGGATTTCCTGATATAATTTAATCGTGTTATATTATATAAACTTATAATAGTTTCCTTTTTTTTTTTTTTTTGTTGATTGTTACTTTAATGGAAAATGTTGCTTTTCATGTTTTTTTTTTTTTTTTAGATTTAGAATTTATTGGATTGGTGTAAGACACGACATGGTCCCCCGCAGCAATGGCGAATACGAACTAAACCTAAACTACAAGCTTTGTAGCAGGCTATGTGTTGTTGGGTATGCGACCACCAGTTCCGGCCAAGTCATTGGTAAATTACTTTGCAGTTCTTTTCTGTATTTTTGAGACTCGAAACCTTTTAATAAGTTTATATAATTGTTCTTTTTGTTAAAGTCGATTATATCAATAAAATCTGTCTAATGTAAGAATAAGTGTTTTAATCGATTTTTGTTATTGGTTTTTTTTTTTTTGTTTGTTGTGTATTTGTAAGCCGTCGGGATTACTATTTGCCTGTACCAGTAGCACATACATTGCTTGCCGAAATGCCGTTTTTCGAGGGGGGATTAAAACATATCTTTGTAAATCTTTAATATAATATTAATTTCTTCGCTAAATTTAGAAATTAGACGTCACTACATTGCCGAAAGAAATATTTTTTTTTTTATTAATTGCGATTATAATGCATTTATATCGTAGCTACTCTGGTACCTACTAAAAACAGAAATCTGCTCAACAAAAAAATATTCTACAGTAAATTAATTATACTATTATATGAGGGCGGTAACTGATTTCCGGTTTATTTTAAAAGTCTAGTGAACAAATATTGTACAAAAAAAAAAAAAAAATAATTATTCTGGCCGATATGTAAAAAATTCAGCATTGGCATACTATATTGTATGTATAATATCGTTCATTTCTAGCACTTCCAATATTTTATTACTTGCATTGTTCTATCTTACAATGGATTTTTCTTTTTAAGTTTTTCGTTCTCTCTGTGAACAACTTTCCTTCCAGGAATCTTGCAACATAAAAAAAAAATATTAAAATTTCAATTTTTATGGCTTTTCGTCGAATCTAGTCGATCCATCTATGATGCCATTTTTTATTGGTTTCCCCTTTGTAGTTTACCTAATTATGTAGAAAACTGGAAATTCACGCAATAACTTATACTGCCATTATCGACTTTTTTTTTTTTTTGGTTATAATTTAGTTAAAAATTATCCTAGAAACTTCACGTTTTCACCAAGTTACATTATAACCACCTTATATTACACATTTCTTAAATTGTTTCAATTTTTTTATATTTTTTCTGAGTTTTTCGATAATTTTAGTAATTTCTAAATTTCCGATTTTTTTTTTTTTACTTTTTGTTTGTTTTTATGTGGTTACCCATGTTTTCGGTGTCTCGAAAATTCCTTAAACATTCAAAAAATATTTATTATTTGTTGTCATTATGGCTATTAGAACATATCAAAAATCACAGTCTTTATTTTATGTTAAATTTCGACGAACATATTTCAAGACATAGAGTGTACGTACGCGGTTACAATTTTTTGGCTCCATAAAAATATACGACAATTTTAGACGCAAAAACACGGACTCTGTTTACTACAAAACAAGGTTAAAAAGATTAAAAGGGTTTTTGGTTAATTGCAATTGCATGTACAGTTATTTTATTACATCTTTTGTAGTTATTAACCAAAAATATTTTTAACGATATTCGCTTAGAATCGCTATTTGCTAGAAATAAATTATTATTGTCGCGTACATATATATATATATATATATATATATATATATATATATATATATATATATATATATTAAATTCCCCCGTCTATACCGTGTTTTTAACTTTTTAACATACAAATAGTGGCCCGCCCATCTAACGGTATCTTTTTGTTATTTACTAATAATGTGCGGTTTGTTGGGGTATCTTTAAATTTAGTTTAATTGTCTGTGCAAATCCGAATATACGGCCCGTTAATATCAGACGCACGGTGTTATGTTATCTGCGATTATATCTATACAAACTTACGGATACATGGATATTATGTTTTATTAGAGACGTTATTAAAGTTTTTCGATAAATCATTACTGTAAATATTTATTCTAAAAGTTTCCGTTATCTCCGGGTTACTGTCTTTAGGAAACAATTAGGTAACCGCCCCCAAAACACCGAATAAATCAAACGGCGCGCGTCTTGAACTCTAACCGTTTACGTTATTTTAATTTATGATTTCTATTGTATAACATTGGCTACAAACTACAACAGTGCCACGTTATAATATTATCACCACATTTTAGTGAAAATGTTTAATGCGCGCGTATAACGTGGCAAAGCGAGTTGACAATATGATGACGACTTTACGTTAACCAAACCGGTACAATGATATTATTTGTATTTCGCATCGATATCGTATAAAAAGGGGGGTGGAAAAAAAATTAACAATAATCGATTAGCCATTGTACTAGTAGTCGAGAGAACTAAACAATTATTTTGGACAAAGTTAAAAAAATATAGTTAAATGTTTTTAAACTGTCACTGGATACAAATGATACAATTTTTGTATTTTTATAATACACATTTGAGTAATATGGTATATTTTCTTTTGTGTTTTGAAAATTAAAAATAAATTATTAGCTATCATACGATGTGTATTTCAATAGATTACACTGTATATTATTGAATTCTAGCTACATCATTTATTTGAAATTAATAAATACGTCCACTATCGACATGGTGGCGTACAAATGTAATCGAATTACAACAAACAAAACCGAAAACAATAAGGTGTTCTCTACGTTTTTCTCAATTTTTTTAGAAAAAAATACAACGAATTTCAACAAAAAATTACCATTTCGTTGCACTAGCCAGATCCGAAATTCTTTTTGATAATATGCTACACGCTTGAATATCGGATCGAAGTTTTTTTGTAGAAATGTTGTTTATTGATGGAAAAATAAAAAGCACACATCGTAGAATTAGTAAATAAAAAAAAAAATAAAATAAACTAGATACATTAGATAATGATAAGATTTTTTAAAATATGTTGATTATCTGGGTATCTAGATATATTTATCAAGATAATGCCTGACGCCTGTTTAAATCGTTATCCTGCATATATACAGTGTAGGGAAATTTGTATATTTTTTTTTAAAACAAAGACAATAGGTGCTATAAGCATACGATTTTCGTACGATGACGTCTAAGTAATTATTCAAAAAACACTAATGCTGAAATCTCAGCACGAATCCGCACGATTTATTTTAAAGAATTACCGAAACGTTCGTGACGATGGTTCGGGAAACCGATGAGAGACGTCTTGAAAGTATTAAAAAAAAATAAACGCTTTCATATCCGTCGCACAATTATTGTTTTAAATCTAAATACATTCAACTCTCGCTATGTCTTATTTTAATGAGAACAGGAAAAAGTTCGAGATATCGAATTTTATAAAACATACGAGGTTGTTTAATAATTGGAAATTCTTTTTTTATTACTTCTATCTTCAACGATGTATTCGAAATAAGATGAAAAAGGTTAGGTGCAGAAAAAGCATCATCCTCCATACATGTGGTAGTCTCAACAAAATATTTACAATGGTTTTAACGCGTGTTGAGCTTGTTAAATAGTGACTGTAGTGAATTTGTCCTCTTTTGGGGGTCGGTGTTCACTTTCGCTGGTAATTTCGACGGTTTCGGATAAAAAAATTCGTTGCCTGTCCATATTCCACACATGCATATACATTGTATTCCATAATAATGCGAGCGAATTCTGTCGTCGATTAAGAATGAGACCGGCAACAAACTACCGTTTGGAATGAATTTGAGTGTTCCGTTGGAATTGTCCTCCGAACACCGGCATTTACGAAACAATTGAAGACGGTCTGTGGCTACGGATGTTACACGTTTTTTTTTTTTTTTTTTTTTTTGTATTGTTTTCAAAAAGGACAAAAAACCTATTGCGCGTTTGAGGGGCAGAAGACATTCTACCGTTGGCCGGTTCGTCCGACGAATATAATCGCCGTCTAGGAAAACGTGTAAAACCGTATAAATCGTAATTCGCGGTCTACAGGTCCGGCCCCGGAAGCGCGGGGTCGGTATAGTAATAGTTATCGCAATAATAATCGCAATCGTAATCGTTATAACAATAATAATAATAATAATAATAATCGCAGTTGTAACAATATTAACGATCCGGTGGAACAACGGTGGAAGTTCCGGCGAGTTTATACCCGTAAGTGTTACCACGCGAGCGAGCGGCGGATCGGCCGGGGCTGGTAGTCGGCGAACGGGACGGGACACGGCGTGTTCGGAAATTGTTTTCGGACACCGCTCGGCCCGGAGACCGCTCCGAGGAACCGGCACGCGCCGTCTCGGAATTTCGTCGTTTTTTTTTTTTATTTTCTACGTTCCGGCGACGTCGGCCGAAAATAATAATAAAAATAAACCGTCCAAACAAATTAAAAAGGGAGGTGAAAAAAAAAAATATTTCGTAAACGGTATACTCAATACAATACTCGTAACGAAAACAATAAAAAAAAAACCGCTCACGATCACTCGTACACCCGTCGTATACGCGTTCTTACATTTCGAATATCAATTAAGTTTATGTTTTTTTGTATTTTTTTTTTTTTTTATTCTTATTAAATTCGACCGTTTGTAACAATTTCACTGTAAGAATTCGCTTTGAAAACGTAACTATTCGTTTCGTGTAAATACTCATTTAGAAATTATGTTCAGAGTATGTGTCTAAACGTCACACAACTGTATCGGTTGCGAACGGATACAAAAAATATTAATTTTTTTAAAATCAACGCAGGTAATTTTAATCTCGAATATCTACCCACTGTAGCTTATTGTGTTGCATTTGTCTTCGGATAATTATGTGATAACCGTAAAATCATTTATTAAACGTACCCAAAACGCGACGGTTTCTGTTTCTCGGTGAACATCGTGAACAACGGGACACGCGGAAACAATTTGAGTAAATTTTTACATATCGTTAAGTTAAATTTTATTTTTTTTTTTTCATCGAAAATTTCCTTTCAAAACCGTTTACGACGCCCTCATATGGAAACGCGTTGACCGACCCCGTCCAGCCCGGCGATTCACGGTCTGGGAGTCACGACCTCACCGCGGGTCGCCAATACGTACGATTCTCTAGTACGTGTTTAAAACGAAAATCTACAATAAAAAATAATAACAATAATCGTAGTAATTAGTATTTTTTTTTTTTTTTTTACCGGTATCGTAACGATCGTGTCGGAAAAAAAATCGGTGACGTTTTAGAGGGTCGACAATGTGTCGAGAACCGCCGCCGACAAGATTTATTTTTTTCTATCCTATCCGCAAATACCGGACATATACGACGGCATACGAGGTGCCACAATAAAATAACGAGACTTTTTGAATAAAACCTAAACTATTAACGTTATCTATAAAACGATTATTGAAATATGATTAGAAAACACTTATCTAAAAAAACTATGAACACTGATGGCATCGATTCATTTTCTTATACGTTAGTAGTCTTGTTATTAGTGCGAGTTCGACTATACTGCCGAAAAATGTTAGATATAAAAATCGAACAACATGTGTTAACATTAAATTTCTTGTTAAATTAAAAAAAACTGCTGCGGAATCGTTTCGTATGTTATGTGGAGTTTATGGTGAAGAATGTTTATCAAGAGCTCGTGTTTTTGAATGGCACAAACGGTTTTGTAGTGGAAGGGAGGACGTCGAAGACGATGATCGTTCTGGACGTCCTACCACGTCTTCAACAAACGAGAGCGTTGAAAAAATCGACAAAATTAATTAATCAATATTATTATAAAGAGGTATTAATTAAATTAAGAGAACGTGTCAGAAAGAAGCGACCAGATCTATGGAAAAATGGCTGGGTTCTTCACCAAGACAATGCTCCGGCTCACAGTGCATTTTCAATTCAACGTTTTTTAACTGAAAAAAAAAATGTCTCTACTTCAACATCCCCCGTACTCGCCAGACCTTGCTCCTTGTGACTTCTTCTTATTTCCTTCTTAATTCTTTTCACATTTACAAACAGTTGATGACGTAAAAATGAAAACGGAAGAACTTCTAAAAGGGCTGAATGAAAGCAATTGGCAACACTGTTTTCAAGAATGGCAGCGACGTATGCAACAGTGTATTGATGCTGAGGGAATGTACTTTGAAGGTGATAATCATTAAATTATAACATTTTTAAAATAAACAACTTTTATTCAAAAAGTCTCGTTATTTTATTGTCGCACCTCGTACCGCGTTTGAAAAACCGCTCCGCGCGCACAACAATATCGTACAAACAAAATATCAGATCGAAATTACTTGTGGTATTCCTATAAATAAATATACACGAACTGCATTGTCCGTAGGCAAGTTTTTATTATACCCGTTGGCCATCTTTTAGATAAAAACAAAAGAAAAAAAAAAAAAAACGAAATCTCTATTTACATAGCGCACGGTAAACAATTGACAAACAGACAAACAGAGAAGGTCTACTACTCGCGCGGTACAAAACAAGTGGTTTTATATTAATAAAATAAAAATACACGTATTGTGCAATTGTATTAATTTGAATATTAAACCATGGCCGAGCGAGATGTTTAGAAGGTATGCATACGATATTGGCGAATTAAATTTTTTACACCAAAAGCAACGGTAAAACGTCTAACAGTAAAAAAAGTACGATTCTGCGCGGTGATCCGGTAATAAGAATTGTACAGTTATTAGTCGTGCATATTCGCTCGAAACCAAGACAAAACTGAAACTACCGGAAACAAAACTCACATATTGTCTCATTCGTTAATGGGGTTTTTTTTTTTTTTTTTAAATACCCGTTAAGAGCGTAGAAACATTTTTCAAACAAAGTACCGCTCGGCGAAAAATCTGCATCGTTCCCGGTTACGTAAGCATGTAACAGCATTGTTTTCACTAGGAATCTAAAATTAATAAATTTATATTATTTTATTATCATTTGTTTCATAATTCCCGAATATTGTTCGCCCGCGCGATAATATTGCGCTTTTTGTGTTTTTTTTTTTTTTAACAAGATTTGAACAATTATTCGTTTTATTTCCCAGTGTGAAGATTTACGTTTTTATCATAATATCACAATATCTATGTTATCCTATGTAAATGTTGCTGTAGGGGTACCTACGACGCTCAAAAAACAGTAAAACCTTATCGTAAAACATGACCGCAATAATAATAGTAATATAAGTTCCGGGGGTACAATTATTAATAAAATATAATGGTACGAATTGCATTTGTTCAAAAATGCATGCAGCACGGATTGCATGTAGAATGAACATTGTCAAAGAATATTATAATATAATTATTATTCGCCCTAGGTCGTCTTTGCACCGCTTTCTTCTAAAATAAACAACACCGCGATAATACGTTGTCCGACGATAAACGGTATGATATAATTTTTTAGGTCGTACGCATTGTTTCGGATTGCGTTATTCGAACATTGGTTTATTGCGTCCCGGACAAAAATTACAAATTTTTATTACATAATTGTTTACGACACTTACGCGAAATTTCACGGTTTTAAAGAGTTTCGTCAAAGTTCGACCTTCAGCCGTTATTTAAAACAAAAATAACGACACGACGAATATATCTACTACCAACGTAAGAACAAATTATGTGAACGTCGTATCGAATTTTCATGCATTTTTGTCGAAAACGAGAAATTGTATTTATAATAAATTTGAAAATGTCAAAAATCTATAAACTCAAAAAACGCCAGAATAATTTGAAAACATTAAAATGTTAGTAATATAGGTAATTATGTAGTAAATTCCAAATCTCAATAATAATTTTGCATCGAGTTAGAATGAATATCTAAAATCGAAATCAAGAGAAAACGTTATTGCATATAAATAGTTCCGTTTTCATAAAGAAACGTACGAATTAAATATAAAAATTACCTATATGCATCACGTTCTGAAAATTGGATTTTTGGAGCATTTTCTAGTTAAAATGTTGTTATCCAATAGACATAAAAAAATAAAAAAAAAACACATCATAGTGATATCATTAGATTTCTCGGTTACTCGCTACATTCAGAATCTAAAATACAATAAATTCTATCCTACGTATATATTTTATGTATTGTGTATTCTGCGTACAGCGATAAATAACTAGTAAAAAAAAAAAAAATCCAACCTCTATATTATACAATAAATTTTTTTTAAAAAAAAGCACTTACATTAAAAACTATAATATATTGAACAGATAAAAAAAAACTACAATTTTCCATATATATATTTAATAAAACTACAAAATATTACAAGAGCGACTCGCGTGATTCCCATTATATTCGCATTTTATGATTTAATGTCCAAAATACTCGTTGTTCCGGGGTTTACCTTGTTATTAGTAAGTGTACAACAACAACAAAAAAAAAAAATAATAAAAAATAACCGACACGATAGAATTTTCCACCGGAATCCAACCACGGGAGTTGATGGTCCGGGCAAGATTTTGTGGAAAACGCGTGCGCAAACGGACAAAAAACACGCGTAATAGTAAAACGTAATACGTTCGTCGCTCTACCCAGAATTTACAAATGACTACAATAATAATCTCTCCATCGCGATAGGTTCGTACCGAATACAACGATAGAGTCTTATCCGGGAAAATATGATGGCGTTCGTAAAATAAGTAGGAAAATAAAAGGAAAAAAAGAACACGGTAAAGTGAGTCGTCGTCGGAGAATTTCACACGTACGGTTAATTCGATCGCAGTGCTCGCGGGGGGTCGGCACACACGGCGTTTTTATTGTCCGGTCAAATGGACCGGAAGCCTGGATGTGAGTGCCGTCAATGCGACGGTATCGTAATTTTTTCCCGGACGTTTTTCCCATGCGTATAAATATTACGATATTATTATTATTATTATTATTATATTAAACACGTGTGTGTATTGTACGCCGATTTCACAACGTCCGGTCGGAACAAAACACCGCGGGATCGGGACTTCGACGTCCCTATAAACTATAACGGCGCTCAAGCGCCGACGTCCGGTGTAAAAGTACAAAAAAAAAAAATCATCGACACTCGAACGTTGGGTATCAACTTGCCGTTGGCCAATGCGCCACGGGGTTTTCGTCGATCCTTACTCGACTACTCGGCTTGTAGTAATTTTTCCTACACATAGTTTTCGGCCGTTAGATCACAAAATCACTTACGAGGCCCAGACGGTTCGTATTTTTTGTTCTTCAATTTCGTCGAGGACCACAGGATATGGTCTCTTGACGCAACGCAAATGTGTTGAAGCCAAACCTAACCGCGCGCAGGGTGCCCGGGCGTGTTAAAAAACGAAATTCCGCGCGTCTGAATAAATGATTCACATATAGGCTAGGAAAAAAAAACTCCCCCATTTGGGCCGCGCCCACGAGTCGAAAACCGATATATAATATTACTGTCGTCATTGCGGCCCCGGATCGGCCTCGGCCGAATGACGGCAAACGGAAAATCCTGGGCCGTTTCCAAATCTCCGTTCGGTTTATACACTGGGTTTACCTCGGCAACGGTATATTATTATTACAGTCGTCGCCGCGCTGCCCACCAGCCGTAAACATAATTTACCGATAATTTCATACGACAGCGCCGCCGCAGTCCCGCGGCCCGCCATCGGCCACAAATCAAGTATTTCGTGCCGTTAACCGATAATCGATCTGCACGGCACGCCGGGGTCGGGCCGAGACCGCCGGCCCGTACCACAGCGGGCGGATTCGCACGATTCACCGATATTCGCCGACCCGGGCGCAATGTCGGCAAGTAGACGGAAAGACCGTCGACGGCGGCAGGCGGGGTGTACCAGAGATGAGTTGATCAGACGGATCGGTGGATTCACTTATCGCCACCGAAACGGCATCGAGTTCCGTAGCGGAGTTAAGGCGTCGTTATATGTCGTTAGTAATCGACAATACGAGACCGAGTTTGCGGTGTTAACAATCGGTTGTGTATAATTTATCTAGACGAATACAAACGATAATTGCTCAAAAATTACCTAGACAAATACATACAACTAAATCTTAAATTATCTCAGATGAGGTAATAGAAATGTGCGATAGATCTAGATATATATATATATAAAAAAAGATAATTATAAATATCCCTTTAATTGTATACTATTGGCAATATTATATCTAGGAGATAAAAATATAATCGGTTCAAATCGATTTGCTAGTTCAAGGGTATCAATCACTGTAGCTTGTGACTTTGAATTTTTAACTAATAGTAAAACAATGCAGTCAGGTATTTAATATTTTCTACTATAGGTAAAACATTATATTTTTTTATTTGTTCAATGGTATACATTTCGGCTGGATAGTTATTTGTCATCATAGATTAGCTTCAGATAGATTCCGAAATTCTCATGTGGCTAAAACAAACATTAACCAGATAATTCGCAACACTGACGAGCTGTGGTTTGGATGTATGCTGATGAGGAGTTATGGTAAATGTGAAAGCGAGTTGGGGTAAAGAGGAAGACCGAAAAGGAGATGGTGGGACGTGATTGAGGGCGATACGGAGACTGGTGGGTAGAAGATCGAGTCAAGTGGTTAGTTAGGATCCCAAATAGTTGAGGTGGTGAGACAAGACAAATACACGGATTCGATATGTTATACGACAAACTTTCCTCGCCCTCGCGCTTAGATTATCGGAGAAATGTTTAGGTAAAAAAAAAAAAATGTAACATTAGAAAGCACGCATTCGCTCGAATCCCAGAGACGTGAGTAAAATAATAGTAAAATGTCTACGACGAATTTCATACCTCGAACATTGTCCGGACGAATATTTAACGAGTTTTGCCACCGTTCGACGGTAAACGTGATACATTGGACGATTATTACTGACGGCTACAATAGCAGTAACAATAATATAAAACCCGTACCGGAAAAACAAAAAAAAAAAAAAAAATGAAACCGTATACTCGTGTATATTATTATAATACGTATGCGTTCGCGTGTATATTGTGTTTGAGTGAGTGGAATAAAAGACAATGGATTTCCGAGAGTCTTCGCGGAACGTGACTAATTATACCATCATCGATCCCTGGGACGGGAAATCCGATTTATGCGCAATCGAGTTTCGCGTGTGGACAACAATATTTTTTTTCCCCCCTCGGTTTGCCGTACGTTCGAGTTTGGCTGTGCATAGCAATATTGTGAAAGGCAATACAATAAAAAAAAAAAATAAAAATAATTAAAAAGTTCGTGCAGCGCTTTCCGCGAACCCGTGAAATATCGTATGACGCGGGTCTCGATGCGTATAGTAAATTTTGTTTTAAAACATTATTATCGGGTCGTGATCGGTTTTATTACTTTCGATTCGTTTTATCGTTAATACGCTTGTACACTATTTTAACTATACCAAAAAGAAACATTTGTTATGAGATTTGGCGAAAGCGAGTATAAAGCGAGCATAAGAAAAGGACATCAAAAAGAAAAGACAGCGGTGTAATCTCTCTCACCTAGCAAATTTGATGCATTCATTCAAAAGACAATTGACATAGCACGAGAGATTACATATTTCGGTATAAATTTGACGTGCTACGGTTTGCGGATGACATAGCGGTTATAGCTGGAAATGCAGAAGATATGCAAAGGATGCTGAGGTGTATGGGGAAACGCTGTTCAGTGAACTAAACATGAGAATAAATACGAAGATTACCGAGAAATAGAGCAAGTAGAAGAGTTCACATACTTGGGATGTAGAATAAGTGAAGATGGCAGATGTTAAAAGGAAATAATAAAGCGAATATGCCAAGCGAAGATACCATTTAATAAAAAAAAGAAGGCCTATTATTTCATAAAATTATCAGCATATAAAACAGAATAAATCTTTTGAAGATGTACGTGTGGAGTTTAATTCTGTATGGTAGAGAAAAGTGGACGATTGCTAAGGAAGAACAGAGAAGGACAGAAGCTTTTAAGATGTAGCTAAAACAAAGAGGGAGGCAAATAACAGGGATTAATGGAGAATAGCTGCAAACCAATATTAGGATTGAATACGAAATAAAGAGAGGATCCTGTACCGAAAAAAACAAAAGGTTCCTATCTTAAAATATGCGGATTTTATTCCCAAGGGTACATTATTTTTAAAAAATTTTCAAGGTTCCCGACACCTTTTCTATAAAATTAAAAAATACTGACAACAATTGTTGATACATCGTTTTAATTAAGCTGATTTATGAGTTACTTTGGGAACTTTTATTGCTACTTTGCTTAGAATCGGTTTTTTTATTGCAACGATTTATCGTTGCTTTCGGTTTATAAGTAAAATTGCCTTAGACCGAAAACCCTTTAAACTTCCAAACCTATTTCCGTGGCCCATCTATGATACAGAGTACTTCTGGCTTTGAAAAAAAAAAAAAAACAATATTTAAATTAGAAGATAAAAAAAAAAAAAATTTTATTTTAATGGAATTTTTCGCTAATTTTCTCTGATAATTGTGATGTATTTATTTTAATAGCGAGTTCACTAACCAGCATCCTTGCTATTTAGTAGACATAATACAAATACAAAGATTATAAAAACGTCGGGAAACTTTTAAGCGGTATGTATAATGAACGTAATGGTTTAAAAACCTGCACAGGAAAAGAAAAAAAAAACAGATGTAAATATAGTTAACGAGACATCAGGAAATCAAACGATATAACAAGTTAAAAGAATTTTCAAAAAGTTTTTGCTATAGTCGTGCTAACAACCCCAATGGTCGATGGAAATCAATAATATAATTTAGAATTCGATTGGCTTGGAATCGTAACGAATTTGTTGAAATGAGCTAATAAATTATTTAAAGAAAATAACGTTTCTTTTATTTTTCGTAAAAAAAAAAAAAAAAAAAAAAAAAAATGCTAACATTAATGATTTACATTTTAATGTATAAAATGTTTTTAATTTTGTATAAAAATTATTTACGTCTGTTAATTTCGTCCAGTGTTAAGACAAACATCATTAAAATTGAAATTAAATATGTAAAGATGATAAAAGATAAACTGATCTAAAATTATCTAAATAATAGAGAGAAAAAAAAAATAAAACAGTTATATTTGTTGAAAATCCATGATCACGTTTTAACATTTTATTAGATGTTAAAAATATATAAATGCATAATTATAGACTAACGTTATTACTATTTAGTGTTAAACATTGGATTTAAAAAAAAACAGGATATATCTCGCATGGTAAAGGATATTATGGATTGTATGATTATTTAGTGCATTAAATACTGAAAGCAAGTATAAATCATCGCAATCTAAAAAAAAAAAAAATTCTGAACAGGGTTCGATACACCGATGGCGTCACAAGCCGGTGATATTTTCTGCGTGGCCAAAGTAACCCGGAAATCAACCAGAATAAAACCAATATATCATTAAACACTATAATCGACGTTTTTTTTTTTTTTTTAAAAAATTACGTATGTAGATATTTGTTTCAAATAATATACGACCGGACGAAAAATCCGCGTACGGTGTGTGAATTATTTCGTGGATTTTTACTAACCGAAAAAGCGTTTCCCGATAAAACAAAAAAAAAAAAACACACGCGTCTAGGTAAAACCAATAGGCCCACACGCGGAATCTAAAATATATAACGGGATCGGAAAAGCCGCGATGAAATAGAATATATAAACGAATAAATCATTATACGATTGTGGAAAGTCCACAAAGCAAAAAAAAAAAAACTACAACAGTATGATAATTTATGATGTGAACAGCGAACACGAAGGATTCCGAGTTTTTAGTGTCCGGCGGCGTCACAAACAGAATTCTATCGTTTCTATTTATAAAAGGGATGTCTGAAATCGTGACTGTAGACGCGATTTTTTTTTTTTTTTTTTTTTTTTTTAATGCAGGCTACGAGAATAATAATTAATCGCAAATAATAACTCGCACGCTCGTCATAACCGACGAGGAGAACATTATTCTTAAAAATCGGGCGAGTTAATACAATAATAATTATTTTATAATTTACAGATTAATTATCATACACACTCGTTTTATCGAATCGTATAATTATTAATTTTTCCTTTTTGTTTGTCCCGTTGTTGCGTTTCGTTGCCGCGGCTAACGGTATAAACGGTATTTGTTGAACATTTATTGTATTTTTTTTTTTTTTTTTATAGTCTAAAATGGTATAAATAAAATATTAATTATACAGTTTGAATTCGTGATCGTAAGGTTACGGGAAATATATTCATAAACGATTCTTTTAATGAAAACATAAAATTTAAACACGCTCTACCAATACGATTTTATTACAGTTGAGTTTTACACGAAACAAAAAAAAAAAACAGAAAAGAGTAAAAACCATACAAAGGTTAAACAATTTGTTCGAGAACTGCAGTAATAATTATTTGAATTCGATAGATTTCATTTTTTTTTTTTCCGCTTCAGACAAATTTCAATGCTTAGGGAATTTCACGTTTCTATGGAACTTTTTCCAATCGATCACTGTTATGTGTAACAAACAAAAAAAAAAAATACCCATCGTTTTGAATTATTTAAAATAAAACTGGCAATGATCATCTATTTAAAGTCATATTTTATATAAATAAGTCGGTTTGAGAAAGTAAAATATTCATTAAGAGAAATTAAATTTCATTTCAACTTTCAGTTTTCGCAACGTTGGCAAATTTAAAACAATATTTAAATTAGGAACTTTTTATGATAATACGACTACTAACCGCGTAGTTAAACGCAACGAATTTATAATTGTTTTTCAATTTTTCATTGGTTTCACTATAATTTCTGAGAGGATTTTGAATGTGCGTTGAGATTATCGTTTTTAGCTTTTCGTTATAGTTTTGTTAATTATTATAAAAATAACTAAAACGAAAGTAGGCCTGTACGAATATAATAGTTTTTCATTGATTTCGAATTGTTTTTTTTTTTTTTTTTTTTATAGTAACTCAGTAAATACTCGGTATATAAGTAAATAGAAAGTCACTATTTAATTGTCTAAAGGCGTTTAAAGTATTTTTAGAGTTTATTTGAAAAATTGATTTGATCCAACAGGATTGCACCTGAATTTGACACAGCGTTCATCGTACGTTGTACATAATTGATAAAATTAAAAATATCGAGAGTTAACGAAATAATCATTTATTACAAGCGTAAAGCGTACATTTTGATGAATATCTTTAGAAATTCGGAATTTCGAAACACGATTAAAGAAACTTCGTTTTGCGTTAAACTAATAAAAATTAAATTCCGCTCTACGTGCTACCTTCCCGTCTTCTCATCTAAAGTAGTAGGTGTCCCGCTTATAATTCGTAAGTATGTGTGCCTCTGTCTGTTTGGTTTTTTTTAATTGTTTTACACGAAAGCGGGATAGAAAAATAACGAGCAATATGAGTTATTTTTATTTTATGAGTCACGTGACAAACTGCAATTAGGCCAATTATTATTTAATAATTTTAGAATGTTCCCTTTATGCTACAGAGAATAACTAAGGGGAGAAAAAATAAACAACGGTGTTGGCGGTACTCGTATTTTACACACGGTGAATTAGTATCAATGAAATCGTTTTTTAAATAGTAATACGCGTATTATTATTTACTGTTACTACTACAACTATCTATTTAATCAATTAATATAAGACTAACAATTTGTTTTTTTTATTCTAAATCGATGCAGAGGATGTACGGTTTGCTTTGATGTGTTAATGTGTTTTTTTTTTTTTTTACTGACTGTAAACAAATTTTTTACTTGACATCTTACATCGATTACAAGTGTAGCGCTTTTTCAGAAAAAATTTAGAATTTAGTTGGCGAGTTAAAGTATTTGATTTTAGTTGTAGTTTTCCAGTAATAATTGAGAAAACGGGAAAATTTATAGATATCAATACAGTTTCATTGTTTTCGATATGTTCTTTTTATGGAAACTCGATTGAAAGAAATTCTAGGGCCTTGAAATTTTCATTAATTATTATCATTTTTTATGGTAATTTTTTTAGATAATTATGGGCATTTTACATTGTCGAGTTTATTAAGCTTTTTCATTTGGCTTTAAAGTGTATACACTTGTATAGAGCAAAAATTGATGACAATTTTCCACGAGGTTAATCGTAAGTTGTTTTTGGTAGTCCAAAAAAAAAAAAATAAAATAAAATGGCTGAACGTAATTTAATAGTTTTTTTTTTTTTTTTTTAATAAACGTTCTAAGTTCACATTTCAACAAAAATCATAAAAATCACAGCATTTGCAAACACGTTTAACCGAACATGGCTCAGAATCGTATTTCGTTAGCAATTATTTATCGTTGTCTCCGGATGTAAATTAAATTCGCTTACGTTCCCGAAATTGTCCACCTAGGTGCTGAATTCGTGACTTTTTTTATTATTATTCGATTATTTTATCGGCGAGTTACATATTTTATTATTCAATGTACGTTTAATATTTTTAAGTCTTGTTCTATAACTTAATTAGTTGAACATTGTTCGGTTTTGTTTAAAACCCACAATTAAAATAAAAAAATCTCTTTTCTAACTTTTTATTTAATATGCAATTATCTTGTCATTAAGTATTATGAAGTTCTATAATTTAATTACAACAGAAATTATATCGGCCGTTAAGTTTTCGCTGAAAAACCTAAAAACAATCTCGAACGTTTTCTTAATGCCTTTTAAATATATAAATATTATTATTTATTATCCAGGATTTTTATTCAACGTTCGATATACTACTGAAAATCAAATTCGATGTTAGGTCAGTGTCCAAACAATACCAGCCATAATTGATCTACGCCTAAAAATTAAATATATATATACATATATATATATATATTTATATATATAATTATATACGGTCCGTATATAAAACAAAAAAAAAAAGGGCATATTTAACGTATTCGTCACAGTTTTATACATCAGGAGTATATACTATACGATTTATACAAATATCTAACCAAAATCAATTGTTGAAACTATTCGGACCAATTGTTATTACTACATAAAACCGCGTAGTCCATTTGGGTGTTTCGTAAACGATTGTGCGGCGTTTAAAAACGCTATTGCTATTATTCAATTTGAACGAGATAAGACCCACTGCGATGATGGACGACCCGTTAATCTTTTCGCCGAGACGCGCCTCCGAAAATATTGCCCATGGATGCAATTTTTTTTTTTTCTCCCACTATCCTTCGAAATTATTAATCAATAACGTTCGTTCGCCTATTGAATATTATATTATGCTTATATCGGGGAAAAAAAAAAGACGGTAAGGTAGCTATCGCATTGAATACCAAACTTATAAATACGGAAAATGGACCTCTGTAAAACAACAAAAAAAAACCTGTCGAAGGCAGAAAGTTAGGAAGATAGAGGCGCAGAGGCGAATTTTAATTTGTATCCGTACGCAACGATAAATCATCGCCGAGTAAAGAACGATTCTGAGCGAATTTCGATTAATCGTGTTTCGTATTAGTTTTACGATTTTCGACAAAAAAAAAAAAATTACGTTTCTATAAGAAAAACCTATTACCGTAAACGGTGATTTTTTTTTTTTTTGTTTGTGATTACCGAGTGTACACTTGCACACGGTTCGACCTGGTGTAAAATCGTTCGAAATCGACCCGTTCATTATTAACGGTAACGCAAAAAAAAAATGTTCGAAATTAACGCGAAACTTTTGAACCGGTGATAATCTCGTATAAATTACGCAATAATTATCGCAAATAAGTATATATATATAGGCGGCGATTACTCGATGCGGGTAAATTGACCGCGGCCGTTCCTTTTGACCGGGGGGGTGGGGGGCACGCGGCCGTCGCACAGACGTTTTTTTTTTTTTTTTTTTTTTGTTGTATTCCCCCCCGTACGGGGGCGCGGGGCCAGGGCGCGCAGACTTATCGATTCGGAAGTACTGCCAAAACGGACGTGCGGATTCGGTATTTCGCGTGTAGTATTTTTTTCGCGGACGCCGGAACCGGTGGGCAGGGGGGAAATATATATATATATATAAAAAAAAAAAAAAAAAAATACCGTCGTTGTCGTTCCGGCGGTATTATTATACCGTACGCGTCCCCCCCCCCTTCCCACCACATCCCTACACGGTACACCCGACCCGAAACGGCCGCAAAGTTTCGATTTCCAATGTAACTTTTAAATTATAGACGGTTAAACAACGGCGGCGGTTGTTCCGTAAATCGTTTTCGTTAACGACGGTAAGTGTACGTTCGCGGGGACACTCTGCGTGCGTAACCGCCGCCGCCGCCGATCCGGACGACGTTTTTATCGGACACACGAGCGCTGCGACCGGCGGCGGCGGCGTTCCCGTCATCAATTACCGCGATAGTGCGCACCGGGGCATACAGGGTAGGTATTCCGGGGGGGGGTTTTTTTTTTCCCCCCCCCGATTTTTCTTGTTCTTTATCCGCCGCTAAACAATCCGGTTTATATCCCGCCAAGGGCGGCGGAAAATCCCGGACGAAATTGTTGAATAAAAACAATTTTTTCATTCCCCTTTGAACCGCCCGATTTGAAAAATTGATTTTAAACATAAAACGAGTACGGCAAAAAAACAATCGTACGAATTTACATAATCTATTTCACCGGCTGATCCGGTACACGTTGTTTTACATATGAAAATTTCGGATTTTTGAATTCGAAACGTAAAATTTAATACCTTGAATCCGGATTTACGTCGCAACACTTATAAACACACCGCCCACGGTCTATGATAATCGATCATATGTTCGGTCCGATTCGTCCGAAGTCGTATCGATCAACAAACGATCAAAATCGATATAACTGTCTGTTGAATTTTAATTTCCGGTATCAGCCATAGTTTTTTTGTTTTTTTTTTTTTTTTTTTTTTTTTTAAACCGCCCGAAAGCTTTTACCTGTAACGATCGTCGATCGTTTAACAATTTATTATCAAAGGTGTACATAAATACTTGTAATGTATTTATATACCAAAAAAAAATAATAAATAAAAATAAACATGCGTGGAGTCTCGCTCTCGGTAGAGCGGCCCCGGCCTTAGTCTAAGATCCTATACTACTAAGTCTTATGGTCTTCGGCGTTTGAAACGCCCAAAATCTAGAGAGTTGTCTTGTAGTTGAATTGCTGCTGGATTGGTACGTGGATTCAGACTTTTCTCGTGTTTGCTGGCAAACCCGGTAATCTCGTCTTGGACGATGATGATCGTCGTTCTTGGTGGATAATGTCGTTTCTGTCATGACGGTAAGCTGAGACAATGGTTGAATTCTATACGCCCATATTGGTTTAATTGTCATTAAGAAATTGTTGAATTAAAAAAAAAAAAAAAAAAAAAACAATACGTTTCTGAACAAATCCAAAACGACATTTTATCGTAGTAGGAAAATTTCCGAAAAAAAAAATTAAAATATAATTAATATACAATTGATCGTTTCATTATCGTATTGATATTAATTCGAGAACTATTGTTAATGACGAGCGTTGAAACATAAAAAAAAAAAAACGATTGGAGATGTTTTATTGACATTATATCAGTATTCGATCGCGAACCGTACGGCTGCAGATAATTTATCCGCGTTAAACATAAATAATCCAAACAATTTACCCGACTGTTTAAGACTTTGACGGTTTCCAATGGGAAATCTACCGTTACGTATAGGGTTTTTTGTCGTGCCATTCGACAGCACACGACATATAATACATTTCATATGTACATTATTTTTCATATAAGGAATGTACAAACTATACACTGCGCAGTGTGTACTCGAGAGTTTTGCAATTGTTCAACGGTAGTAAACAAGTAACTTCTGTATTATTACGCTAAAGTATCATACTTGCCATCGAGCACACCCGATTCCCGGTGTTATTCTCGATTCAATTTTCCCGAACGGAATAAATTCCGTATATTACTATTCCCGGGCGGTAATTTTACCGAATATGCTGCGTGAGGGGGTCGGTAGCGGACGAGCGAATAAAACGCAAATATTATACATTATTTTTTTTTATTTTTTTTTCGTCTATTTACGAATATTACAAGTAAATTAGTTAATTAGGTTATCACGTGCAAAGAAATATAGCTTTGAAACAAATAAATTACAAAAGCAACACCGGTTAATTGAGATAGGTACGAGATAAAAACGGGAAAACGCCTTTTTTTCTTCTTTTTTTGTGTGTGTATCTAATTTTAAAATTGTGTATATCTGTGTGCTTTTAAATAATTTTTGTAACTTAAATAATCAAAACATTGGTTATAATAATTTATATTTCTAACAATTTTTCATTTTATTACTTTTAATAGTTCAATTATACAGGCAAAACGACATTCGGGTTGAATAGATGAAATAGCAATCGAAAAAAATATTATTCGGGAAAAAGTTCGGAAACCAGCACTCCGATTATCTACACGTGTATAGTAATCTAATCGTTTAATTGTAACCACACGTTTTTACAATCTCTTTTGTAAATAATAATTAAATAAATTGTTAAAAAAAATGAATTTTATCTAATATTATTTAAGAAAATATCCGATTTATTTTCCGGGAAATCACTAATGTCTCTAACGATAGCAAATCCGAGAACATTTAATTTTTTTTTTTTTGTAAATCCTTATACGCAAATTTGGAAGAGAAAAGATGTCATCATCGAGGGGATCAACAAAAAAAGTTCGAATTTAGTAAATTACAAAACACTCGTTTATGGTTAGATTAGGATAGGATATTGACGATATTGTAGGACTATAAGTAGCCTATTCCACTTTACGGATTTCGCTGTATCGATCACGTCAATTTTATCAGTATCGGTCGGGTAGTTCACGAGATAAATCCAAACAAATAGGAGGCAGCGACATTTTTAAACGTAGGGTTCTAAAATGGAACGAAACCTATTTTGTTGAAAAAAAACAAAATTAAAATTAGTTTTCCAATTTATACCTCAGTATTTTAAGCAAAAAATTACATTGGCGACTAATACAAATACTGGTATTCACTATACACAAATTACAATATTAATTTTAAAAAAATGTTAAAATCCCAAAATAAAACGCTTCGATAATTTACGTCTAAATATCTCACTACTAACCGCATAATACTCGTACATTCGTTCCGTATTTAGCCAACTATTAAAAATGACTTTGCTATTATCAGGAGTTTTTTCATATTTTATTTTAATTGATACAGTTATAATATTCGAGACGAGGGTTTATTATTACATTGCCAAATAGCTTACGGTGATATTAGTTTAACGTTTAAAAAATCACAAACATAGTTCATATACAATATTTTCCGTTCATGAAATATCATATCGTTCAAATGAATGATGATTGAAATTTAATGATATGATATGATACGATCAGTCAATCGGTGTGAAAATATAGTTTACAATGATTTTATAAAACACATTACAAAACCATTAATGAAAAATGTATTTTTCGATAATTCACTTTTGAAATATTCCAAACGTGAAAACTTCAAATGAAATATTGCATGCGCATAACTAGGGCTTGGATTGTGATGCAATTGCATATTTTTTTTCCGGTGTTCCAAAACGTAGGTCCGTAAATGGATTATGTGTTTTGGGTAATACAGATTATTTTAGTGTCATTTTTATTATGCATTTTTTTTTACATTTTTAAATACGATGAACGTAAATTGGCGATTACAGGAGTGTCCACAACATCAAAAGAAAAATAATGATAAAATATTAAAAAATATTTTTAAAATTGCTATTAATGAATGAAGTAGTTATGAAGTAATCGAGTAAGGAGAGACATTCACCGAATAACGTAAAATACTATTTAAAAAACAAAATATAATCACTGGTTATGCATTTTTTTTTGTTTTAACCATTTCGGCTAATGTAAATAAATGAATAGGCATTTGTACGGCGCATAGTTTGAGTTATTTATGATTTTTTTTAGAGGAATTTTTTGCGATATTGTAGGGCATTGAAAACCCCGGAGCCACGCATAACCCAGTTTGTATGTATAGATGTAAAACGGTCTCGGATTAAAACAATATTATACCGGTGCCTACACTAGGCAACTGATTTACCGATGCTCGAATACACTTGAATATCCGTATTATTATTAGTATTCTACCGGCGAGTGTATAGTCAGGCAAAGAGCCGATCAGTGGCGGATTTGATTTGTCCATAAGGACGGGAGAGGGGGACCGATATCCTTTCGTTTCAAGTGTCCCAGTTCGGCAAGGCCCGTCATACAATCGGGCCCCCCTTTAAACAGCTAATAATATTAATATATGAAAAGTTTGCAAAACGAACTGATTGTCCAGGGCACAACAATACGATGTACAACCCACGGTGTATTCGAACGTTTATTTCCGCATGCCGGTCGGTCGCGAAATTATTAAAATATTTACACGCGTACGTGTGCGGTGCCGAACGGCAAAACCACCGGACGCCCGAGCAATAATTATCGCTGTAATTGCTCGGCCGATTCCGCAACTCTAACTACTATATTGTCTATTGTACACTACTGCGAGAAACGGAAAAATTAACTTGTTGGGTCGTGTTATTATGCCAAAGCCGCAGGTTTTTAAAAAAAAAAAAAAAAAAAAGAACAATAATCTCGTATTAAAATTATTCGAGTTCAGAGTAGAAATAAAACCCCATATGGGACCGGCGTTACCGGTGTAAAAAGATACGAGGTCTGGTTAAAATTTACTGGGATTTTACTAGTTAATAAATTACAAAAACGATATTCCATATTATTTAAATATATCTGCTTCAAATCACTCTCCTACGGACGAGTATGCAGTGATCCCGGCGATCTTGCCATTCTTCGAAAACCCTCTAGAACTGTCCCAAAATTAAAGCTATGAGTTCTGATGCCGCGTTCGCTTTAATTTCCTCTACGTCTTGAAATCAATGTCCTTTAAGCGCAGATTTTAGGAGAATCAGGAGAGTCTGCGGGAACACAGCAATTTTTTTATCAGTCAAAAATTCACGAATCGACAGCGCTAAATGTGCCGGGGAACAATCGCAGAACGAATTTGGCAGTAACTCTTCTCATCTGTATATTTTTCTGAAAAAATTGCATAACAAGGCCATTTCGTATTTATTCGCAAATTGTCGCTTCACCATCGTTTCTGGGTGACGTCGACGGTCTTCCAGAACGTGGATCGTCTTCGGTTGACTGTCGAACATTCTTGAAACGTTTAAACTACTCGAAAGGCACAGAATGAACTTAATAAATCATCCCCAAAAGTGGTTTTTAATCATTTCCGTACGTTTCCGTTGCATAATTTTTACATAAGTTTCAAGCAAAACTCGATGCACACGCGTTGTTCTTTTAGTTCGGACATGTCGAAAACGGCGAACGAAACAAACTGACTGGATTTAACCATGTGTACTATTAAACTGAGATAAGACAGCGACTTCGGGATTTGTATAAATTATTGACTAACTCACGAGGAATATTTACAATTTGAAACGTTATCCTGTGTTGATTAACAGTAATAACATTTGTCCTGGTACTTTTTGAACAGACCTCGTAAACGCATAATCACATATAAGCGTTTATAATCATATTATTTAAAAAAAAAAAAAATATCGATTAAACAATACTATTCATTTAATTCGTCATAAATAATTACAGCTGACATACAGGATATGTTAGATGAATAGGAAATATCGGTAATTATAAAAATTGCTTTGAAATAAATAGTTTTTTATAAATATTTCGAGCATTTATAATAAACCGAAAAAAAAAAAATACCTCAAACATTTCAAAAGGCCAACAATATCTTAAAAATCCGCTAAAATATTATACCAATCGTCCGACGTCTAGAATGTTGTTATCTATTAGTCTTCGGTTCGGTGCTATTATTTCTCAACCGTTTTTTGACTATTTCTCACCGAACAACCTAACCGACAATTGTCTACCGGAAACCGCACGGTAGCGTGGTTGACGGTCGGCGCGGGATTACCAATAGAGAAAGTTGTTAACCGACAGAAAATGATAGAAAAAAAAAAAAAATCAATCTGAATCTAAAACAAAACGAAAAATTACGCGAACGTAATACGATCGGCGTGGATGGTTGTTTCCGAGCGTTTTTGGCTGATTTAAACCGCCACCGCGTGGCCGCCGAACCAGACAATATTTCCAATCTACCCCCTCTTTGGAATCGATGTGACGGACCGGAGAATTCCGGTAGAAAAGTTGTAAACGGACGAGAGAAACACACACAATCGGGGAAACCAATACGTTTGTCGTAATATAAAAAAAAAAAAAAAAAAGAAAACAATATAAAATGACGCGTTTAATAATAATAAAGTGCGCGCGAGAAACACACCGATTGCCGTCTCGCGTATTAGACGGATAGCCGGAATACTGCGCAATAACGCCGCCCCGGAGTTTACGACGGCGACGTTCTTGTGGCCCGGTCGGATGTTTTTCCCGACGGAATTGCCATTATACCGCCCCGCCGCCGGTAGCCCGCGGAGACACGTCGCCGGCCCCGTCACGTACGCGCGCACGCGCCTCACCCGGCCGACCCGCGGAATACGTCGGCGAACAGTCGGCGGCGTTTGCAAAGTCCGCGCACGTCGTCGCGGTTTCTCGGGGCGGCGCGGCGGAGTCGGTGGCCGGGATTTTCGTTCGCAAGTGGCCGCGATTAACTACTACACGGGTACCCCGCGGTCTCCCGACAATAATAATAATATTACATCTATGCACGTAAACATATATATATATATATATGTGTATCGTAGGCGACGCATAGGAGACGAGATACAGGCGGACAGGTGGATTGCCCGACCGTGGCTTTATGAATCGGGTTTACGAGGTGTGGCTATTAAATAACGAGACTATCTACTTAGCGATAAGGCATGAGTAGATAAGGGTATAATGGTAGTATATTTGTAATCTATGAATATCACTGCATCGAACAATACCAGTTTAGTCAGTTTCCGTTTTGTAGTCTATGTGTAAGCGTCGTTTAAATTGATCTCTTACGTGTTGAATGTCGAAATCATGCCGGACGAAAAAATTGAACAACGTATTAATTTAAAATTTTTAGTGAAACGTGGAAAATCTGCGACCGAAAGTTTTAATTTATTAACTGAAGTATATGGAGATAGTGTCCTATCACGACCACGTGTTTTTGAGTGGCACAAACGATTTCGTGAGGGTCGTGAAGAAGTTGAAGACAATCAACGGGTGGGTCGTCCATGTTGGTCGTATTTTTCGATATTAAGGGTGTAATAATGACAGAATGGGTACCTCAGGGACAAACTGTGAATCAACATTATTACCTTCAAGTATTGACAACACTCAGAGAACGAGTAAGAAGAAAGCGGCCTGAGTTGTGGGAAAATGACTCTTGGATCTTGCATCAAGACAATGCGCCGGCTCACAGTGCCTTATCTGTAAAGCGATTTTTAGCTAAAAATCGAACTCCAGTGCTTCAACACCCCCCATATTCACCAGATCTCTCTCCATGTGACTTTTGGCTTTTTCCAAAATTAAAAAGTGCGTTAAAGGGCACACATTTTGAGTCAGTTGAAGCTGTAAAAACAAAAGCGACAGAGGTGTTAAAGACATTGCAAGAAAAGGATTTCCAACACTGTTTCAACCAATGGAAAATTAGAATGGAGCGATGTGTCAAACATGGAGGGGAGTATATAGAAGGGGAAAAATGTTAAACCATTAAAAAATATAAATAAAAAGTTTTTACAGAGAAAATCTCGTTATTTATTAGCCACACCTCGTATATCGTTTCTTTAGTTGCACCGCCCGGATTAATACAATAACCGTCCCGGCGAATCCACGACCGTTCCGCGTCGTCGATTAAATACGAGTACAATTTATTTATTTTTTTTTTTCTTATTTTATATATTTCGAGCGCGTAACACGTTTCTAGAAAATTGACGACGGAAATCGCGGGTTAACCGCACATTTCAATCCATCTGACCGCGCGTAATCAATTATTCCGGGTCAGAGAGCGACGTTCCAAGCTTCCGGTATCCGTGCAGTACGTTCCGAATTAAATGCAAAACACCTGCGATTGGAATTCAAATGGAACACCGGTGCTGACGGTGCCCGTCCCCGCGGTCGCTGTAGTCGTCGATGGGAAACCGGGAAGCCCCGGGACGGTCCGTACGAGGTTCTTCGGTTAATACGGGCGCTGTCGTATTACGCGACGACAACCGTTTGAACGAAAAACCGTTGAGATCGGCAAAACGTGTTTTAAACAATTTCAATTTAAAATTAAAATAAAAGAAAGAAAAGCGAATAAAAACTACAACTGTTCGTAATTTAACGGATTTACAACGCCATTCGGAATAAATTAAATAAAACATTTGTATCAACTGTAAACCAAAAACATCTAGGAAATTTCAAATAAAAACTCAAACATCGCCGGAATATATTGAACAGCTGGCTGCGTTCGAAAAATACTAATTCTGAATAGAAGATATTCAGCGAATGTTTTAGGTCGTTACCAATATATTTTACCGAGCAATATCAATACGAGAAAATTAAAAATGGACATGAGTTATTGCGTAAATATTCCCGTTATTCCCCTCGCCGGATTTCGTCAATTAACAAGTAAAGCAACACGAGCATAAATGAATATAGTGTCGACGCATCGACTAGACACAACTCACCTAATCTGACCTAACCAGAAAATATCAATTCCCTTGGAGTTGATGATCGAAGCGAAATCTCCGGTCGAACACCGACAGAAATACAACACTTTTCATATAGTAGAACCTTTAATTTCGTCATATTAAACAGCTCAGACTTCAACTCATCGTTGATATTTCAATTTGCCGTTTATCCTTCGTCAAAAGTGTGATATTTTATTCCTCGCTTCGCTCAAAATCTAAAACAGATGTGCAAAACCTTTACCGATTTATGATTTATTTTCATTAACAAGCAATTCATTTACACAGACAAGTATGTTCAAGTAAACGTAAATTGAAATGAAAATATTCGAATATTCGTTCAACTGTATTCGAATATCTTAATTTTATTCGTATTGTATTTGAAATATTTTTCAAATATATTTGTATTGGTGGTCATATTCTTGTAAAAAAAAAAATTAAATATCGTTTATAGTTTCTAAAAAATTTGTCTGTGTTGTTTTTAACCGAAGCGCGTCGCGATACACCGCGTTGAAAGTCATATGAATTCGCAATTTTAACGTGCACTAGTAATAATAAATCGGAATTATAAAAAAAACAAAAAAGCCTCATATAAACAATATCTATAAAGTTATACCGTAAAAAAAAAAAAAAAAAGAAAAGAGTATTTACAAATACGTTACATAAGTATCTGTGTTCGTAAATCGAATATGTTTTTATTAGTATAGTACGAGAACACGTATTCCAAATAAATTTCGAAAGTTCATTGCTGTATATTTACTGGGAATACTTGAAAAAAAGCGTCTTTGACTAGTCAGCAGATAGGTAACAGGTGATACATTTTAATGAAATATATTGCCCGCGTTTGTCTAAAAATACTATGTTCGTGTCTGTTATAGTTTTCTGCCGACGGTTCCCGCTTTCGGTTTTACAATATTATAATTAAATATTATTATTATTATTATTATTACAATATACGTTGGACGGTTTTGCCGTCACGCCTGCCGCCAGACAACGGGACGACAGTGTTAAGTGCGCGCGATTTCTACAGGTGTCATCGAGCGTCGTGCATCGAATCGTCTCCCGTCAAGTCTCTCGAAAATTATACTCTCGATAATATTTCGTTTATCGTTTATCTTGTACAGACGACAATACCGATATCAAAGACAAAAAGAAAATTATATTATCTATTCGGCAATCAACTTGCATAATATACCTATAAAATATTAACAAATTGAAAATGAAATGATCCGCCCGCAGTCGAAAATATTAAATGCGGTATTGTTTTGCTTTTGTTTGGAAATTTCGTCGTTACTACCTCCTAATGGTCAATGTTCAACACATGCGAGTGTTGAGACCTATTTTGATAATTATTTTTTTTTTTTATCTTATCAAGATGAGAATTTACCTTATAGAAGAATCAAATTAAACATTTCAAAGCAGAAAATATAAAACATATAACCCGGTATCGTTGGCTAATTTACACCCGACCTAACCGAATATACTATCCGCGAACGTTACGCGTTTTAAATTCCAAACTCATTCGGGATGCAATTAGTTTGGTAATCGTGTTTTTTTTTTCTTATTTTTTTTTTTTTTTTGTCTTGGGAAATACTTCGGGAGAAAGTTAAAATGCACAAAAAGTTTCGCCCGAAAACTTTCTAAACGGTTTAGGTAATTGAACACTAAATGTAATAATTAGTATGTATGTATAGTATTCATGTACGCGTATTAAAGAAAGGTAATTTCAGTAATTGCCGGTTCGGCAATATATTGTATTATATACAGTGTGTAAATTCTCACAAACGAATTGCGATTTTTTTTTTTTTTTCACGATAATCCGGGTACCATTTTTAGCCGTTTGAGCCATTCTGACCCTTTGTGGTGCCGCGCATGTGCATTATAACATACATATTCTCAATCAATAACGCCTATTTCTAGCACCGGATTCGAACTGTTCTCATTCCTGCCCAAGCAACTGTGATCAAGTTACAAGTTACTTCTATCTCAAAAATTGACCGAGTCATCTTCGATATCACAAAACTTGTAAAACATGTATTTACGGTATTTCACGTTTACAGAAAATTGTTCTGTAAATAGAACAAAAAAAAATCGTAAGAATCCGTGTTGCTTTGAATGAAAAACCACTAAGTTCGTAGTTAGCGATAAGTACACGCTCGTGATAATTTTGTGCACGCTCGCACCGAATGAGCTGCACATTTTGAAATGTAATTCAAATTATGCGCCATGGTACTTCTGTGAATCTCCGAATACACTACATTTTAATCTAAGTCCATCCGGCTGAAATATTATCACGAAAATGAGACAAATATCGCTAGAATAAAATACCTAGCGAATCTCAAAATTTGATCACCAATTTCTATACCTAGTATCTCGAATGCGTTGCTTCTCGTTGCTTTTAAAGTTCAAACAAAGTGTTTACTTGACTTCTGCGATTACTCTGTCGTCGGGATATGTAACAATATCCTTATCTTTATCGTAGATACACACGGCGTTTTCTTTGTTTACAAAATTTCTCTTTGAAAAAGTTTTAACTTTATTATTTTACAGTAGATTACATCTGTTCATTAGAACTTTCTAAAACTGGCCATCTTGTTTAATAATAAAACCGGAAAACTTTCAATTCATACTTGAACAATTCGCTACAATTTACTGATAAAAAAAAAAAAAAAAAAAAAAAAATTATTTTATATATATAATTTACAAACGAATTATCAAAAGTAATTCGGGTTCCTAAATTTAACAAAAGAATGTTGCTCGTTATAGTTTCTAATCTAAAATATGCACTAGATTTATAAAGAAAAAGAAATAAAATAGCAGGATCGGTAAATCATTGTAACGGAAATCGGATCAATCAATAAGTAAAATACGAATAGAAAAGATACTTTTAATAACAATCGTGTTCGAATCGTTTTATCAAATAACGGAAATTTCGATTTATCTTTTAGTTTCTGAGGGATCTGTCACCGAACAGCCTCCGTCCTTAAAATTGTTCATATTATGTAAACATTCTGTAATCATCCTATTTGCTTGTTGTACAAATGCTACAGTTTGTAAATATTCATTGGTTTTTTTTTTTCCCAATAAAAATAACATTTAGTATACAAATCCGACATATATCGGCACACGAGTGAGCAAATTCTGTACGCACGGATAATTGGTAATGTCGGACCGCACGGTCTGCTGAGTTAAAAATTAAAAATCGTATTTATATTTAATCGAAAAATTCAGAATTTTTTTTGGAAATTTGAACGGGTGTTATTGTGAATCTGAACATTAAACGCAATAATAAATTATGAAAACACAAAAATGTATCCACGTTAAGCTATAAAGAGAGCACGAATGTTTCCAACGACGCGAAAATGTCTCTTAAAACTGGTATATTGTGTAATCGTTTCATTACACCGAATGCTAACCGACGAATAATTTTTCGGATGCGTTCCCGTCGATGCCCGACATGATCAAATGGGAAACCGAACGAATGTTGGGCACCGGCCGGACGATTTCCATCGGAATTCACGGGCAAAACGACCGGTAGACAAGTCGTTAGCCGACGGGTATTATAAAAACGCACGTCGTGCCCGCGTATTCCTATGAAACCGATACGTTCCTCGTTACGCTCGGAATCAAAAAAAAAAAAAAAAAACCGCTATATACGCGTATGAATTCGATGTCAAAGACGCACTGTAATACTGCGGATACGTGTGTATTATAAACTTCTATTACTTTTTTTTTTTTCTTTTTTTTTGTCAGCGGTTTATTTATTTTCCTCCTCGCACACCCGTGTCATCTGTCGTCCGTCCGCTTTTGAACCTCGGCCAACCGAACGTCTATTTCAAAACCGACGGTGCCGGGATAATGTCGCGGCGGCGGACACACGACCGCACCAGCCCACCGCCTCGCGCCCGGTTAAATGCGTTTCAAGAAAAGCGACTTTATCCCGTACAATACGTACGATATTATAATACGGAGCCGCGCGCGGATTAAATAATTCCCTCGCGTTTCACGTTATATTATTATTTTTCATTACGTTATTTTAATCGGGCGGTTAAAATAAAAAAAAAAGAAAAATAAAATAAAACCCGTATACGGACGCACACGCTTAGCCGGGCTTAAACAACAACAACAAAAAAAAAAAAAAAAAACCAAACAAATATTTAACGGTCCGCCGCCGGGACGAAAACTACGATTTTCGTTCGTTTAACTGTTACACCGGATTCAATAATTCAAATTCATACGCGCAAAACAAATCGACTAGAATATTGTATTAAAATACACGTAACCGAATTTCGAGATTTTCCGACCGAATATAATATTATTTCGGTAAACCGTGTCTAACGCGGCCAACTGCGGTATACAAAATGAAATATAGTGATATTATATATTACCCATAAAAAAAAAAAAAAACTACGTAAATTGTGTTTGATAAATAGTCTGGTTTCCGATTGAAATTTAAAATTATTAGCCCGATAATGATTATCACGATCACGCGTTATCGAAAATATTGAGGGTATTTAATTTACAGGTTTTACCGAAATATTATTTCCTTCTATTTTTTTTTTTTTTTTTTATTCACATTTAAAATTCAGTTAATTATACTTGTCGACAACCATACCGCAGTTTATTATATTTTTAAATATTAAAAAAAAAAAAAACGATATGCGCATTAGTCGATTTTCCTGGTCGAATTTATCGGGTATGTTACGGCAGCATACAGTTAAATAAAAATACGGGAACATTAATAATGCATTTGTAATTTTCGTTGGGTTATGAAAATAATTATTGTCAAGAGACGAAGGACAGGCAAGGCCCAACGCGAGCGGGCCGCTGTTGTCGGCGGGAGAAGTCGGGAACGTATAGGACACCGAAATCGACAAAGTCAGGTTTTTTTTTTTTTTTTTTTTTAAAATTGTAAAAAAAAACTGTCGGGAATCCAGACGAATAGTGCCGACGGTCGGTAATCCCGGATCACTTAAAGTACTGCGCGAAATATCCTAGCATTTTTTCTACAAACCGAAAATGTGTTTTTTGTTTAAATAAAAAAATAAAAAAAAAACGACGCTACACTCGGAGCCTAAATACGTAACATAATATTTATACGTGTATTACTAGACGTTTTTTTTTTTTTTTTTTTTTGTATTTTCAGCCACGACGCCCATAATATCACACACAATAACATTACGCTGTGTTTGTGTTCATTTACACGTGGAAATTCATGATTAAAATATTTAAGTATAGGTGGTGTACAATATAATATACATTTTAAATTTGTCGCTCGTTGTGTAAGTTTTTCCATTAAAATAATAGCGATTTTTTTTAAAACGTAAAAAGTTTTCTTTAAGAAAAAAAAAAAAAAATAAAACTAAATAATAAGGAAATAATATGTAAGTACAAATAATAAAAAAAGAAAAAAAAAAGAAGTAGTTGCTTGGAATAGGTGGGTAGTTTTAAAGCATTGAGTTTTTCGAAACTAAGATCAATATTGTGATACGGAGAAAAGGTGAAAAAAAAAATAAAAATAAATAAATAAATAATAATTACTTATTTTAAATAAAACGTGTCTCGAATTTTTCATTTTTACGTAACGATATTCATGTGATCAATTTAACAAGTAGGAGATCGCTTTTAGTTTATTTTTAGGCACCTGAATATTGCGAATACGTATTATTTTTTTTTTTTTCACTTATTCTTTTGATATATTTTAGATATTCCATCATCGCCCCCGGTTGCTTTTACCGTTAGAAAGCGAAATATTTTGCCATATCGGTATAACTACGAAAATAGTAATATATTAATAATTTTGAAAACGACTTTTTCCTTGTACTGACTTTGTGTCTGAGTACCCTAATAACTTACACACCATAATGTATCTTCCGTTCTTTCGGAAGATCCGTCTCTTTCTTGATTCTTGATTCTACAACCGGAACCAGACTAGAGCATTTATTTTATTTATTTGTAGAATGTTCAAAAATCATCTAAATTCCTTCACATTATATCCGTGTTTTTCGTCGATGTCGATGTCCAGATTACCTTGGATACGAAGAGTAAACAACCGATTTCTGTTCAGAATTCGTTTTTAAATGCAATGATTTTTCGTCGCCATCGGTTTATAAACTTAATTGCCCGATACCAATAAACCTTTCCATTTTCCCGACTACAACAGTGACATACTCGCGGTGCGAAATATGTCCGGATTTTTTTATTGCATTTTATTTCGATACAAATCAAATAAAAAAAAATACACGGGCATACATCGCACCGAAAAATCGTCAAACATATCCGGTCGGCTTAACCAATTTTATCCACACAAACCACTGGTATACTAACGGAAACTCGAGAAATCAAAACGAGCACGATGTTTTGAAATATTCGTTGTACGTTCCCGGTCTATACGAATATCATGACAACCGAGTTGAAACAAAAACAAAAACGGAACATTTTCTTATTTTCCCTAATCTTTTTTTTTTTTTTTTTTTTTTACCCAATGATTGGGAAAACTTTACGGAAAAGCCCAAAACGGTTTCCCCGACGCACGCCGTCCAAATCGGAAATTCGTTCGTCGAACGCGCTACGCTTCGGAACGGCATGTCTGGCGGTACGAACGCTTGTGCACGGCTACCAAAGTAAAATAATAATAAAAAAAACCAAAAAAAAAAAAAAAAAAAAACACGGGACATCGTTGTAGTAACACCGATACGTTGTCCGTTTCACCGGGAACCGGCATTGTTAACGCGCGGATGTGCGCTCGAGCGAATCCAAACGCCTACGTACGGATATTCGTTTCATGCGGATTTGGTCGGTTAAACCGCCGTGCACACGGGACGTTCTTGTGGACAAAATCGTATACAAGAATGAAAGTATTAATATTTGTTCGGTCGACTACGCAATATAGCAATATAGCCAATAGCCCGCACGGCTTCCGCGTAACTCCCGGGCGGACGCGGCCGTTCCCGGGGGGTCGTGAATATTCAGTGAATTTAATCTCTGCGGAATATTTCCGAGGTTAACCCGCGCGCAGCCGCGATATTATTATTATGATTGTTATTGTTCTCGACGGATTTATAATTTTTGATTAGTTTTTTCAATAGGTAAACTGCCATAAACAAGAATTATCAACAGTTGTTTCGCATACAACTTTACGTTGCCCGCCTATAACAACCGCGTTGCTTATACAAAGTTCCCGTTCGTTTCTCGTGTTTTTCATTTTCAATAAATTATTACACGGCTTAATACGCGTTCATTTCTCTAATACATACAATCCGGATATTACATACAATACAAAATTTCGTATTTTCCATGATAAAATCCTAAATTTGCGTTCAACCGTACAACCGTACCGATGTCTGTTTTTTTTTTTTTTTTTTAAATCTCAAAATCAAATCCTCGGGCAATTGTTTTTATATTATAAAATTAGTTACATAATTTTCATAAATTTGTTCTAAAATATTCTATAGTTGGTCAAACATGCATTTTTATGTGTGGTTCTGTCACAGTAAACAGTACGCATTTTTTTTTTTTATTGAACAAAAAAATCATTCAAGTATAAAAAGAAAACCAATTTTTATATGTTATACATAATATCTTATAACATTTTTCTATAGGAAAAGTTCTGGTTCAGGCAATTTAAAATACCCGCTAGTTATACGAGAAATGAACTACAGAACATAATCCGGATTCTCGAACTCCGGCAATCCAGATTTTTTCCTATCACTAATCGATAGTGATGTGACAAGAATCCGGATATATCAAAAATCGTATTATCGTTTCGAATTCAAAATTCCGAAATTTCGTATTTTCTATGTTAAAATCCAAAAATTTATGTTCAACCGTACAACCGTGCCGATGTCTGTTTTTTTTTTTTTTAAATCTCAAAATCAAATCGTCGGGCAAAGGCGACAGCGTTGTAGTAACAGCATCGTCATCGGGCTACCGTTCAATCGGATGACCATCGAATATAAAGACAAAATTTGTATTCATTTCTATTTCTCTTAGTCTTGTTTTGCATATATGATATGAATGGAGTTTGTGCAACAGTTAGAACCGTAATCTCGCCAATACAAATGTCTGCTGGAGTGTTTTTCACACGTTCCGTATTTTTTTTTGTATCCGTCGAACATTCATTGTAGCCGTGGAAAACCATAACCGCACTGGTTCCGAAACTGTTCTGTTACGGAGCACAAATACGGTTGAAGAATTTGATTTTATGTTGAATTTAATCGCCACACATAATGCAAAATGAAACTATCCAATCTATTGCGATTGGCCGCGCGTTTTCAACGATCAATATTTTCAGATTTCGGACGTCGATGGACAATAATTATTGTAAACTGTCTATAGATTTACGGGTTATAACACTGATAACATTGATAAACTGTTGGTAGCACACTAGCACCGGGTTCACTACTGAACATGGACATAAGAATATTTATACATATATATTCTACTAAATACTCTACGGTAGTTATACCGGTTGTGGATGAGTATTTTTTTTTTTTGTGTGTTTTAAAAAATATACCGTTTGTCGACAAACAAAAGGAGCAATAAAGAATATAATATTAAAAAAAAAATCGTAGTCCATCCGGGAAAACGTAAATATTACGTTTACGCGCCGCCCCTATCGGATATTATAGAGCGCCGGATAAATTTCGCCGTCCGAAAAACAACAAAATCGTATTTGTTGCAAACGTTGTCAACTATATTTTCGTTTAGAAATATTTTTTTTTTTTTTTTAAAAATTAATAATTTCACAAATCGTTCAAAACCACTGAATAACTGCACATGAAATCCACGATGGCGGACACTTGGCCGGCCCTTTGGAGGGATGATGCCTTTTTTCTTTTTTTTTTTTAAATAATCAAAACCATATTTTCTGTGACTATTAATTTCGGTTTTAAAGGCGGGATTTCAAAAAAAACGCAAACGCAAACCTACACAATACGGTTTTACGGTTTCCGTCTCTGATTAATACATTTTTTAAATTTTATTTATTTATATTTTTACAAATACACCTATACCAATAAACGGGCCGAATTTCTACACTACCTATGTCGTTTATACTATTTACTTGATTTGTCTGGTATAATATTTGTACACAAATGCGATTAAATGAACACAATACCGACTGGGTATTGTATAAACAGCCGGTGTTTACGCAAACGATATTAACATGTAAAAACTCATTAGTTCAGCAAATTAAGCCGTTAGTAACGCCACGATAAAATATATAAATGTATTTTTTATTACACCTAACAGTTACGACTATTACAACGGCATCAACCCTGTACATTTGATAACGATTTATCACATTATACATTTTTGTATTATTATTATATTTATTTTTTTTTTCTTCCAATTATTCGAGCACCGATTTTTATACAGATATGAGATAACAATATCGCGAGCGTTTCCGAATGAAAATATTACTAAACAAGAAAAAAAAAAAAAAAAAAAACAAACGCCCGTGTAGTGATATTTAATACTGTAAATATATTATAACGTGGGCGGGGTATTTGTTGCAATCGCATCTTTTTCTCCGGTATTTAAAACGTTGTGGTCCTTACATGGAAAATGTGTTTTGGACAATACTGATTATTATAATGTTTTTTTTTTTTTTTTTTTTTCGTGTTTTTGAATTTTTTCACAATATTAATCTTAGATGCATCATTAGGGCATATATATATATATATATATATATATATATATATATATATATATTTTAATGATTTTACTGCATTTGAGAACATTTTAAACATTTTCCTTGTACGTTGAACGAAATATAAAACTGCATATCATTATACAACCCAACAACAAATAGGAACAGGTACAAAAAAAAAAAAAAAAACAATTTAAATATTAAAATGTAATTTTTAAATAATTAATATTGAATGAATGATAAAGAAGCAGTTAAAAAGTAATTAAGTTTGATGATATATTCGCCAAATGGCGTAAAATACTATTTGATGATCAACAAAAAAAAAAAAAGAAAAAAACTCGTAATCAATATTTTTTTTACTGTTTAAGCTAATATTAATAAATTAAAAGGCATATTTTGAGTTTTATTGGGGTAGGGGGGCGCATGATTGCATTTTATCGAAGGCATTTTTTGCGATTTTTTAGGGCATTAAAATTCCAGCCCTAATCAGGAGAAATAAATTATAAAAATTACCTAATATCACCAAACTGTTTTTTAGATGCCATGCGGTATAAACCAGAGTAAATACATGCACGTTATTATTCGTCCCGAATGCAAATAACGATAATGAAATGTACACTACGTACAGTACGCACCCCGAACGAATATTAAAACAATTGTTGTATTCTTGTGTGAACACACTAGTAATAGTATTATTAATGAGTGAAATGTAAGTATCAAAAGTACCGATTGCGTTCCCAATGGTACTACTTTTGCATATTTATTGTACACGGTATGAGAATTATATAGTAGGGACGACAACAAAAACATAGTCAATATTGCTCACTACGATATTTATGAGGATAATTCATAATAATGATATTCGTCGTAATACATTTGAATGGCCGCAACGAAAAATTAACGTTTTGAAAATAGAAATGTTCTTGCGATGTTCTAGATAATATTATCGTGTTCTTTTGGTCCAACATATAATCGGTTCCTGGGTCTATTGAAAGACATCGCTGATAAAATAAATCCCTATTGCAATATGCCACCATATCTATCTCTTAAAAAACCAATTTTGCTTAGCTGTTAATATTGTATATTTAATATTAATTCGAACATCTATATAATAGTCGATATAATACCTGTTTCTACACAATACGCTCTAAGCGGATGAGAGTTTATGGAGTGAATTTTATTGATAAAATTTAATCGAATAATATAAAAACGAATTAATATTTATTTAAGATTGTGAGCGATCGCTCTGGAATGTTTCGGTATCGAGGATATATATTTTTTTACATTTTTTTATTAGTACAGCACCGATCGTTTATGCACATCGATAAAATGCATATTAGTGTACCACCACGGAATCCGTTATATAGTCAAAAATATGCTTTTTACTTTTATCTCATTACTCAGGCCTCATAAGTAATAAATAAACTCGATTTCGGTGCTATGATAAACACGAACGATTGTACTAAATGATTATAATGATCTATTTGTCTGTAGAACAGTTTTTTTTTTTTTTTTTTAATATTAATTTTTCAAACCGATTTAAATTAATTTTTTCATTTTTAAAAATGCCGTTATTCGACAAATTTATTGGTTAGATCACGTAAAATCGTGAAGATGAATAGAATTTTATTTTAAAAAATACCCTCGTAAAGATACCCTCAGCAAAACTTCTCGTGTTAATTTTAACTTCAAAATTAAGTTTGTACGACCGGGAGGACTTGAGTATGGCTGGAAGTACGAAAACATATTTTTGCTGCGTTCGACGTCTTCTCGGTACACATAAAATACGTCAAAACATATTTAATATTGTATGTACCTACAAGACGTGTACAATATATCTACAATATTATGATTGGCGGGGATCATAAGTTTTACAAACTCTAGATTATTTTTATTTATTTATTTTTTTTTTTTCATATTAAATGTGTGTTTAAATTTAATTAAAACTACCTTGGTTTTACGTAGAAATTAATAAATTGATCAAAAATGGTTTTATAAAAAAAACAATAATATTAATAGGCCGTGGCCGCTACACGTAATTCAAATGTAAATATGCTTTGGCGTGGACGAAAACTACTCGATTTCCGGCATAAAAAGAAAAAAAAAAGGATAACTGGGGCGCTGTATACAAGAACGTATTTTGCGGTCGTGAAATCGACAAAAAAAAAAAAAAACAAACGTTGTGCAGTTGCAAGTTCTTTAATCGGTCGGTGACAGTGCGCGTTTTTTATTTTGGATTTTTAGCTCGAGTACGTTTCGCCTGCGTGATACGGATTCTCGGTGAACATTTTTATTCATTTCACGATTACATGGTATACACAGGAGATAATTACCAATGGTTAGATGTACATATGAAGTATCATGTATCTAGATAGAGATATGAGATAAACAAATATTTATAATATCTAGTGGAATTTATCTAGATTAAATCTATTTTTTTTTTTTTTTAATCTTAGACAACCATTAGATAAACATCGAAATCAAATAAAGGATAAAGAAAAATATTATCTGGTCAAGTCTGAACACTGATAAATGCATTTCAAATGTGAATTTGAATATTTTTGAGATGTAATATGCCGAGAAAATTAATAATTTCACAATTCGTTCAAAACCACTGAAAAACCGCACGTGAAATCCATGATGGCGGTGGACACTTTCGAGGGACGGTGACTGTTTTTTTGTCATTAATCAAGAGCCCAAAACCATATTTTCCGCGAAGTCGTAAAACTTTCCGATTCAATTCCGGAAAAATCCAAATTCTAGTGACTATTAATTGCGGTTTTAAAGGCGGGATTTAAAAAAAAAAACCACGCAAACCTACACAATACGGTTTTACGGTTTCCGTCGCTGATAGAATACATGATTTTTTTTTTATAAAAATCATTATTACATTCCGTAAAAATTAATGTTTTCCGTGTTGTGTTGCACGTAATTATTTTTTTATGTGCGACCCACTGGTTGCAATACACCGACGGTACCGCACCCGTACCAATAGGTTCTTCGCGCGGATCCAAAATTAATATTTTCCGTTGTGAAATTACACGTCGTATTCGTGAAAACCGTCGATACATTATTATTTTTTTTTTTCCCCTCTCGTACTCGCGAAACACGTACGCCGTTTGCCCGCGACAAAGGCCTAGGAGTGAATTCGGATTTTTCACTATAATATTCGCGTCGTGTCTATGCGTACGCGTTTCTGCCGGTGTCGTCTCTCCGGCGGCCAATAAAACATTACAGCCATCGCGGTACCGCGGCGACTATAATAATAATAATAATAATATTATTATTATTATTATTTCTGTATATATATATATATATATAAATTTTTTTTTTGACGTGTCGTCTGCGAATTTATAATATTTGTACGTACGCGTTCGGCCGACGACACGTTGATAATAATAATAATAATAATAATAATAATATTACGATAGCGAATACGGATGAGATAGTCATCGTATACTCCGTCTACTGTGTTGTTATATATTTATAATAATATATCGTATAATACACCGTATATATACACCGGCGCGGAAATGATATAATATTATTTAATGATATTGAAACGGACGCGCGGCACGGTAGGACGGGCGAAATAAAATATTATTACGTTATATTATATTTATGCAAAAGTCGGTATTTCGCGCGTATATTACGTTGCGTAACGGTTACACGGGAAACGCCGTTAATATAACGCGGGCCCCGAAATCGCATATTTCGGAACGTGTGACGGTTTCGGTATCCGGGGGGCGGGGGGGGGGGCTCCTGTTCGAGAAATATATCGTAATATCGTAAATCTTCCGCCGGCTGCCTCGTTTACCGGGCACCGACATACCACACCCCGCCCCCGTATAATAATAATAATAATCGCGATACCTATACACACTGGAATATAATATTTTCTTCCGTCATCGGTTTTCCTATCTTTCCGGAAATACCTATAGATATATATATATATATAAAAAAAACCTACCCGTAAACCCGCCGGATATTATCGGCCGCGTTCGGTTTTCTCCTCCCGCCCACCAAAAAAACACTGCCCCCAAAGAAACCAACGGGCATTGCGGTTTTTTTACGCGTTTGTTTTAGTACCGTTCCTTTTCTAAACGCTCTTTTTAACCGCGTGCCCGTCTCATCCTTCACTGTTCCCGGTTGACGATTTCGTCCGGTCGGTTTTTCCACATAGCTATTGAGTTTCTAAACCCGGCAACGTCGAATTTAATTATTACTATATGTGATTCCGAAAACAGTCGTGCTACATACCGGCACTTCGCGCATATTATGTAACTCTGTAATATTGTGACGTGAAACTAATGTCGTAAAATTTATATCGATTATTAAATGTTTAAACGATAAATCTTGGATTTTCAGACCCGAAAATGTGTTTTAACGTTTAATTTATTTTATTCCAAACATCATTAATAGCTGTTTAAAATCGTTCTCTGCTCAGAACCGTGATTATTGAAATAGGTGATTTATCATTTCTATCAAATTCGTTACATCCCCCCGAAGAGTAGCCGATACAACAACGACCGAGGTGCGGCCTTTTTATTTATTTATTATTTTTTAATTTTTTTTTTTTTTTTATGACTATGACAAAAACCGTACGCGGCCGTTATGTCGGACAAAGTACTTGGGATGAAGTGCTTACAAATAATAAGGCCGATTCGAAATCTATCGATAACTGGCTAAGCTAAAACAAAAGTTTATTATTTCACTCTTTCTCTATACCGTATTCATTAGCAGTAATACGTGATAAAAAAAAATTCACTAAAACATACGTTAATACAATAGGACTTTACAATTGTCACTGTACATCGGTTATCGTTGAATTATAAATGTTCAGGTTATAAAACGTGTTCTGGTACGAAATGGAAAAACACAAATATTTTTTTTTATTAATTTAATTTAATTGTGTCGATACACCAAGTATTTTTACAATATTATAAGAATATTATTACAATATATCAATGTATTGATAATGTTTACTATTTTTACAAAAGTATTTACAGCTATAATAATATAATTACGTTTTGATTAGCTTATGAGCCTAAGTCAGAATCAGAGGTTGAGGTGTTTTCATTGGGTTCTAGTAGGATATCCTGAGGTAGTCGAGGTTTGAGTCTTAGGTTGGTGGATCTTCTGCCGATTTTGTAGTGACGTGCTCCGTCAACTTTGTTAAGTGAAAAACACAGATAACATCTCCTTGGGGCGAGCCGACGAACGACGAACCGATGACGCGAGATTATACCATTTAAAGGATACGAGAAAAGTATTTTAAACAATCATCGTTGATTACGTATATGTTTTTTCGGTGAGGGCCAATGACTATTTTCGGTAAATAAAAAAAAATTGTTTTTAAAACAAGATAATGACGGGCGGTTTTATTTTTCAATTTTTTCATATTTTCTTTTCCTATCCTTGATTTATCGCCAATATTGCGCAAACACAACCAATACAAATTGATCCGATCAAAGCTTACAATGGATCAAGAGAATTATATATTTTTCGAGGGGAAAAAAAAATTAAACTCTATAATGGGTTGTTTAAAATTAAGACAACATTTGTATTTTTCAATGTAGCAGTCTTAACGGATACATTAAAAAAAAGACAAAACACATATTTCATAGTAAAATCAAATTCTTCGTTTTCAATCTAAAAATTGTAAGCAACACTAAAGCACCTTCTATAAATGTGTACAATATGATTTTAAATATTTCGATTAAAATGTTATATTATTATGATAATGATATTATAAAAGTAAATTTAATTTCGTAATAGAATTAATTTTGATGAAAAAAAAAAAAAAAAAAAAAAATGAAATGATTAATTCGAACGTGGGTTAGATTCGGTGTAGTATTCGATTAGAAAATGTGTTTTTTTTTTTTTTTTTTTCGGTACTCGTAAACCCGAGTACACGAATTTACTCGCGTACAAGAGTGTATTATTTAAAAAAAAAAAAAAAAAAAAATATATTAAATCAATATAACGACTAGGTTAGACGTATCTTCAAACCCAGATAATATTTCGATAAGATTATCGTCGACGGTTTGAATTTACAAACACAGCGTGTGCAGGCGGGTTGACGTTTTATCGTTTTGTTATCCCGATTGGCATACCGATCGGTAACCGCCCGCAATTTGTTTCGCACTCGATTTGAAAAAAAAAACTGAAACGCTCGACTGGTTTCCGAAAAACCAAAACTCGCCGTCGTAGAAAATTACATCGTCTTATTAGTCCGCATAAAAAATATTGTCGAGGCGGGCGACCGCGGGCAGGCGAGCGAGCAGACGGCCGACCGGGGTAATCCGTCCGGGTTAACCAAACGCGCGTTCAGGAAAAAAAATCTGAATACTTTCGTCCGCCCCGGCCCCGGGATTCGAACATTTTTTTTTTTATTTCGGCATACGCTACCGCGGCCATTACACACGGCCGTTAATCCCGTTTGAATTATATACACTCGGGCCGTTGTTCGGCGATTGCACATAAATTAGTCGGCCGTTCTTCGCTATCCGTCTACCGGTGTCCAACCCTCCCCGGTGAAAACGCACCGGCCGCACGGATCGTCTAGCCCGACGTTCGGCTACACAACACCGGGACCGTAACGACGAAACGTCCCGAGCAATTAATAACGTCTGTAACCAAAAATATATCCTGCAGGAACGCCGCGGTTTAAATCGGCCGCGATTATTAATGAGCCTGGGAAATAATAATAAAAATAATAAAAATCACTCGGTATTTATACACTTCGCGGCCGGCCGGGCCGCGGGGGTCTTAAAGTTGTCCGGCCCTTTTTTTTCTTTCTTTCTTCTCACATCCCTCTTTTTTTTTTTTCTTCCTTTTTTTATTCCCCGGGATAGCGGCGCAAAGATTCCTCCGCCGCGGCCACCGCCGTCATAATCCCCCGCTAAGCACTCGGCGAAACTGCCGGCGGCAATCTAAATGAATGACATGATTTATCGGGGACGTGGGACGGCAGAGGATGGGAAACGAGTATTTCATTATTTAACCATCTGGGAGCATCCGGGGTTTTATTTTATTTTTTTTTTTTTCATTTTTTGTTTTTGTTGTTTTTTTTTTTTTTTAATAAAATCCTCGGTATTACAGATGCCAGTACACGAATAATTTCCCCGAAAACTGAATATTATTATTGTAAACGACGGTATAGGTATACGTTCCGAATAAATCCATATTGTAATACCGGCTGCAGATATGACTTTTCAAATAAACGAACAACGATTTCGAACTCGACAATTAATCACGCGTTTGTTCGTCAAACGTAAAAGCAAATCATGCGATCAGTAATATCGTACCGATCCGAAACTCGGTTACCGAGGAAACCGGAGGAGAATAACAATATTGGCCATTTGAAAGTAAAAAAAATATCGCGTAAGATCTTTGAACCGGAAATGTACGACATAACCGGAGAGCGAAAACGAAGAAAGAGAAATTGTGAGCTACAAATCAAAAAGAAAAAATGAATATTTGCGACGGACTGGTCACAAACCGTAAAACCATTACCCGATAACCTAACCTCGTTTAAACCACGGGCAAGGTTAGGATACAACCCGATAGGGAAATGGTCTTCGGGAAGATCAAGTGAAAGATTTAGGAGTCGTGGAACGAATTGTCGAACGGTTTCGACGACGGATACAGATAGTCGGAGAATAACTAATTGTTTTACATTTAAGAAACGTTCGGATCTTGATACCATGTTACAAGGTACTTCGTATTCGTCGTAGTAATATCAATAAAAAAAAAAAAGTATTCGTTTTGTTGAACAGGGAGCGTGTAGTGAAATTCGGCGTCGCACGACACCGACGCGGTACCGTTGCGAATACCGATAGACCCGCGACGCGCGCGCGAAACGTGCGAAAATCACTCTTGGCGCTCGGATGACTTGCCGTACGCTGTGGCCGTTTACCGTTAAAATAATCACCAGCTCAAAGTGTTCCGCGGAATAAGAATAATTACTCGCGGGGAAACTTTGCGCGAAATAAGTTTAACGGTAATGCGCGAACCGAACGAAAACTCGATGCGGAGCTTCGGTCGTTTGTACTGCGGGCGAACCAACAGGTAATGACAACGCGTTCTATAATCGAAATCGTTATTAACTTTTCGTTATTCCAGCGCGACGTTTCTAAAAAAAATTCACGAGGTAAAAAAATTAAAGGGCGATTTTATTTCACACCCTAACCCTGACCCCTGCCGCGAAAACATCGCTTTTCATGAGTCGAGTACCCGCCAATCGGCGAGGCATGATCCGAAATATGATTTTACCGCTGCTGCCACCAGTTTTGTACAATGACAATATTATTTCGAACATTTTAATTGATTAAAAAAAAAAAAAAAAATAACTAATCTACTGACCGGTAACAACGTTCCGCGGACCGGATTGAACTACGATTTCTCGTCGGATTTCAAATAATATTGCGTGTACTCAAACATTTCGGTGAAAATTGTAATGTTTAAAAGGAAAATATTGAAAAACTGAGTTTAATAGTAACGAGTCCTATTCCTCTCTGCGACGACAAAAAGAATAAAAATAAAAATAATGTTCGAAATCTCCGAGGCATAAAAGTTTTCCCCGTAAGGCATGGATTTAGGCCAACAAAACGCTGATAATGAGCCCCTTAAGAGGATTGCGAATTTTGGACAAACAAACTTAAATGCCTGACAAAAATGTATGTACTTACTGCGGTTCTATTACAAGAACGTTAATATGTATGCAATTCTAACAAAGTTTACTTTGGACCGGTCGCAGCATGTTTTCCGTGTTAACATTTTTTTATTTGATTAATTGAAATTGAAAATTACCGTTTCTCTTAAAACGCCAAAAGTTTTACTCTCGTAAAGAATTTTAATAAATTTGATAAATACCGATGTAATGTGAACTTGCTCGTGACTAACAAAATATATATTTTCATCGGACCACTGTAAGCACGACAATTTTCGTCGGTCCAGTATAGGTCCACTCTACGTTCGTCAATCACGTAAAAACGACTGTTGCCGTACAATAAAAAAAAATTACAAAATAATACAATCAAATCATACGAATCGAAGCAACACGGAAAAATGACAATATAACCGGTACTAATTTACAAATAAAATACTCACGAATTTCTGGAGCGTGGACCGGCCAGCTGGTTACGATCAATCCTATAATAAAAAGTTTAAAACACACATTAAAGCATCTTCAAACGTCCATAATATACAAGTATTAAATAAAACTCACTACTGCGAGTGAGTAAGCATATAAATAAAAAAACAATATGTCTATGCCAAGTCGGGAACACGGGTTTTCCACGATATTTAGATAGAAAAAACCGATAATTTCGACACTGGCCTTCGCCGTGATAGACGAGAAATATCCCGCGACTGTATACGGTACGGGAGTGCCGACGGACGACAAAAACACAAAAAAAAACCCCGCAATAATTTAACGTATAAAATTCGCAATATTTGATGACGAAAATTACTTAAATCTCAATGTGCGTGTATGGCCGTCTAACACAATGTTCGCGATATCGACAAAAAAAAAACAATCGCTAAACTTATGTATGCCACGTGTACGTCGTACGACGTTACCGTTTGGGCGTATCGGAGAAAAAAACAAATCGCACTCGAATGGCCAAGGGATTCTCGAAAGACCAGTCGACGAAATACAGAACGTCCTGCCTGGTAAATAAAAAATAAAAAATAAAAAAAAAACAAAAAAACCACACATCACTCCATTTTTCCGCCATTAAATCGTTTATCAATAATGTATAAAGGGCTCTATCGTTACGCGCAACCGTTACGGCCGTCGTTGTTGCGCGGATGTTTAATATCGGAACGGTACGACCGTGATTTAAAACGCGACGCGAGAAATCGTTTTCGTCGGCGATATTATAATATATTCGGATATTCGGACCGGCACGGCGAATGTACAGTATTAGAAGATTACGTTTACTTAGGTAAAACTTCAAATATTCATATATGCGACCGAATAAACAGCGTACCCCGCCGTTTTACGGTGAATATTGCGATCCGGTATATTATTATACCGACTGCATACGGTAACCGCGTGCGAGACATTTCATTTTAATATTATACTTTATCGAGTAAACGTGTACGATACTGTGTTGGTATTCGACTAGGGTTTCGAAATTATTTCCATTGAAACACCGCCGGCGTGTAGGCGTACAGGTGTGCCCGCCCCTATTGTATTATTGTTTTTTTTTTTTTATTTTTCTACCCCTCGAGATCCGATTAAATTCCGTCGATTGTTTCCCGTCCGCCTGCCCCGCCGTTAAAATATTAATTTTATCCAAAAAAAAAAAAAAATCGATTCCAAATCGAATACCGATCTTGACTATCGGTCCCGCTCGTGTTTCCGGAGACGAGAAACAAAAAAAAAAAAAAAAATACACGGGAAAACTTAATTCGTCGGCAAGACGACGCCGGAAATTATGCGGGGCCCCCGGTGTCGTCGGGGTTATCCATAGCTTCGGGGCTGTAGAACGGCACGTAAAATGAGTTTTTTTTATTATTTTTTTTTTTTTAATTTGTTTTTAGTATTATATACAGTTACGTACAAATTAAAATCAAACGCCAGAAGGCTAGAAGGCCGAGGAAAATGGAATCGGACACTATTGCGCGGTACCCGTGATCCGCACTCAATTAGGCCGTACGGAATAGCTATCATTATTACGACGCGATTCATTGTGAACGAAATAATGTAAAAAAAAAAAAAAAAAACGAAAAAAAAAACGTGTATGTCTGCGTGTATAGCCGTACGAGGTATTTCTCGGCCATTGAAAATCGGGTCCGATATCGTGAAACGTCGACACATGTGCCGACGCAATAGAACACGGGTAACCCGTCTGAATTCCAATTCGATTTTTTCTTTTTCTACGCGAGATTTTTATTCTTCGCCCATATCCGGCACGTGACGTGTACCCGGTTTTAATTTCTTTTCGGTTTTGTTCTACGACAATGAATACGATACAAACGCAAAAAAAAATATACGCTGATAGTAGTTCTTATTTTAGATTAAACGATTATTTATTGTTGTTTCTTTAAGTATAAAGAGAAAACTTTTTTTTTTTTTTTTTTTTTTACATTTTTAAGATTATTTTCAAGACAAGAACGTACTACGTGGATGAAACTGATTTGTGGTTATTATTTTTCGTATTTTTCAATTTATAAGCCACCTTGTAAATCGGAGGAAAAAATTTATAAATTATTGAATATTTTGCATTCCAACTATTTTACATATGAACATTACCTACCGATTAGGTACGAAATATTGCCAGTTACACATGTTACTCATTCACATGAATTCTACTGCGGCGTGTCGTTCGGTATCAGCGATGCAAATAAAACATTCCAATAATATTATTAAACGTCAATAATTTGATATTTAAACAATATGGTAAATCTAGTAAATAAACTAATTAAAACCGATTACTATTTTATGCTCAAGCCCAATCACGTATGTCTTCGTTCAATTGGTTTTCTCTGAGAATAAAATATTCGAATAAAGAACATACGCGGTTGTTGTACTTAAATTATATTGATATAGGTATAATTTTCTAATTTCAAATACTCGTTTAACCGCTAAAATTATAATCCAATATAATATTTCCTTTAATAATCAGTTAACAAAATCATTTTTTTTTTTTTAAACGACAATGTGCATTTTTTGTTCGTCTTTTTTTTCATTTATTAAGAATATTTACAATGTGTGATCTGAACAGATTTATACAATTTATGTACAATTTTAACATTGAATAATACCAGGAGGGATGCCACCCAGTGATGGAACCCATCACGATGTTAATTTAGGTAAGTAGATCTTTGCAATATTTTCTCTTGAGCCGACGGGTGGGATTTATGGGTTTTAAGATATGCGATACTAATGGGTTAGTATGTGAAGGTAGTTTAGAATAAAAATATCTGTAATGTTTGGTGGCTAATTGGTCAACTGTCTCGATTTTTAGGTCCGGGCGCAGTGTAAAGTTGGATACGAACCAAGGTGCGGAGGTAACCATACGGAGAGTAATAGTCTGGAATGGTTGTATAGTGCGAATTTTTGACGGCCCAGCACCACCCCAAATTTGGATCGCAAATGCCCATATTGGTCGCAAAAGGGATTTATACATAATAAGCTCGGTATGCATTGGGAGTTTTGATTTTAGAATCGGACGAAGTAGGCTGTTTAGGGGTTATTCTTTCTAACCTAAGGTGGGGGCCCCAAGTTCATCTTTTATCTAACGTAATGCCAGGACAACTGACATTTGAATATGATGGAATTTGAGTGCCTTGAAAGTAAACAGGCCGAGGGTCTGTTCTTTTTAAAGTGAATGGAACACAAACAGATTTGTCGTCTGCGTTCGTCCTAAATCGTAAATAAATTGAAAATTAATTTTGTTCGGTTAACTTTATACCGAGATGTCAGTAGGAGGGATGTATAAATAATAATAATAATAAAAATAAAAAAAACTATCGAACTGCGCATAGCGTTGTCGAGACACTGTCGAGTGTTGTAAGTGTGAAGGTGGAAAAGTAAAAAAGAAAATCTACGGTAATTTGGTTTATAAAATCGCGAAAGCAAACGGTAAACCATCGCGACCGAAACCCTATTAGTAGTACCTACAATATATTGAATTATTTTATTGGTCGTGTTTTAATCCCTCGTAACCAAAGCAACCCAGAAATCAACAAAGAAATTACCACGACGTAACGACAATCGTTTTCAGTTATTCTGTTGGAAATCATGTCATTATTGTTGCCATTTCGGCAGACGTGTATTTGTAACTGAAAAAGTGTTTTCCGTGAAAACAAAACGACCTATGAATGGCAGTGAGAACTGTTAAAAATCTCGAAATGAGATTGTCGCGAATTACGGGTTGGCGGAAATTTCGCGTCTTTCGTATTTACTACTGCGCGAACACAATCGCGAGGGTACGGCTCGTCCGAATAGTTACACATAAATCGATAAAAAAAAAATAATAATAATAATAAAAAAACTACTTATGAAAAATCAATTGAATTTGAAGTTTTACGACGAAATAGGTTAGGTACACATTAGGATATAATAAATACGCTATTTTCGTATTATTTGTACATTTTGCGACCGTTCAATTTGGCATTAAACATTTATAACTATATATATATATATAACATTTGCAGTCCGATCGGACTATTTATTATTTATTTATACGGGAGATGTTACGACTCGGCGAGTATAATGCACCTAGCAATAATAATTCTGATAATTGAAAAATACTCGTCGGTACGGACGGGGACGGTCCGGCGAACAATCCGAAGAACATTTTCCGACCACTATAAATATTGTATCCGGGGTCGCGTGCGAACATAGTGTATTAATTCTATTCGACTAATTATTATTGTGCTTGTTTTATCCGAACGAATTCGGAAAAACCTTTTTTCCGGTATAGATTCCGTTAATAATAATCACCGTTGGCAACCGAACCCCATTGTCGACCGCGTTCGATAGGCACGCGGCTAATGGGCCGACAATGCGTGTTTTTGCGATGCATGCAAGCCCCCTGAACTGTTTGAGTACGAAAAATGAAAGTTTAGACGCGGTCGCCGCGATACTATTTCGTGTCGACGGAAAAATTATACTTGACCGTTTATGCCGCGGGGCCTTCTTACCCTTTAGCAGGCGATCGCCACTCGTAACCCAAGCGGGTACGTTTCAATACGCGTACGTTTTTTGGTTACGATAATGTTTGTCGGTCGAATCGTAGTTTTGTGATCGTATGGACTTTTCGTACAATGATGTACCGTTGTAGCGCTTTAAAAAAAAAAAAAAACACGCACACACACACACACACACACACACGATTATATGTAGTAGGATCAAAAAGTTCCTGGAATTTATTTATTGAAAAAAACTATTTTTCTTATCAAATATCTGTTTATTGGAATTAAAAGTAGACATTATTAGCTATCTGTAGGGGGTTGTGGAATTGTAGAAATTTTTTTATCCGTTAAAAATTGCCGAACTGCAAAAGACGAGTGGCACGGTGCATTGTCATGATGCAAAAACCAACCATTTTCCCATTTTCTTTGCCTTTTTCGCCGAATTGAATCTCTTAAACGCTTTAAAACTTCAATATAAAAACTTGAGTTGACTGTTTGTCCATTAGGTACAAATTCCCAGTGAACTAACCCTTCATTGTCGAAGAACACAATCTTGACCTTCAATTGTGATTTGACAACACGTGATTTTTTTGATTTTTTATGGACACGATTACGACTCACATGAGACTAATGTAATTTTAACGACAAAACCTACAGATAGCTAATAATGTCTACTTTTAATTCCAATAAACAGATATTTGATAAGAAAAATGGTTTTTTTTCTATAAATAAATTCCGGGAACTTTTTGAACTTACTACGTATTATTATTCGAGTGCACCGCGGTCCCGAGTAAATCTGACGCCCGGCAGCCAATCGGGTCGACCGGCGAAATATTTTACCGTCCAAAAAACAATCGAAATTAATCGCAATATATAATTTTGTCGAACATTATCATCGCGAACAAAAAAAATCCCTGACGGGTTAGTCAACACGATTTGCCGTTTTCGGTATACGGCTGCCGCCGACTGGATACCAATACGGTACCACCAGGAACTCCGTCATACTGTCGGCGAATCTTGTCGGTTTATCATAATACGATTGTATTTACCCACAATACAGTAGGAAAACGAACGAATAGATTTGTTTGACTGGGATAACACAAAAAATCGATCGCTGACGACGTGAATACGTTTAAAAACCCAATATACTTGTAAATATCACATCGATATCGTACTGTTCGTCCGCACCCCCCTTTCGGAGCACAACAATAGTAATGTTTACACCGTATCCATAAATTAAAAACTCCGATTCCGGGTCAAATTAAATATCATTTTTGTGCCGTAGACACTTTGCGTTTAAATCACCGACGGCGAGATATAACGATTTGCGTAGGATTTTTATTTTTTTTTTTTATTTCGCCGTGTTCTCTTTTTTATAATCCCGGGCCAGTTACTTTCTTTTTTTTCTCGTCACCGTGTACGTTCAAATAAATTATCACAAATTGTATGTGCGGTGTAGGTACGCGCACCGACGCCGATGCCCGGAGTCTTTGTTTTATTCGTTAACGGGATGAGGGGAAAAAGAGGGTGGACAAAAAAAAAAAAAAAGTTAAAAAAAATGTTACTGGACAGGCGCTGTCAAAAACGGTGTGTTTTATGCCTCCATTGCACTAGAGGAGAGATAATGTATGTATATCGTTATTTTATTCCCATTATTCCCATCATATTTTCCCACCATCATGGTAGGGTACGAGTGCGAAACCCATATCATGACCCACGTCCAGTTCAATTCTATTGTTACCGTTTTTCGTTATAGTATTTTCAAAAAAAAAAAAAAATGACAAAAACCCGAAGGCTCTTTTACATTGCATTGGTAGGTATATATAAAAAATAATAATAATATAATACAACGAATTTTTTAGTTAATTTGAAGAACAAAAAACTACAACATTTATTTGCCGGGCTTTAAATTGAAAATTTTTGTTAACGAATTCTGCATTAGTTTGTAATTAATTGGCTGTTGCGCAATTGACATTTTTAATGATTGGTTTCCAAAAAAAAAGAAAAAAAGAAAAAAAAGCAAGTCTGTTGATATGTAATAATATTTAGAGGAAATAATTTATTTAAGACTATGGTCGTCGTAAAAGTTTTTTGATACAATAATAAAATATTATGCGAAAGAAATAAATTCGAAAATTAAAATTACAACAATAACTCTTTCGTACCGCCAAATCTAAACATTATTATCATTTTATATACATAAAACAAATGTTGACAAGAACAAACTTTGTTATCGCACTTATAAAAATATAAATATTCTAGACGTTTAGAAAACTCCAATGCATCTTTAACGATTTTTTTTTTTCCCCCACTCAAAATTGCATTATATTATTCCGCTGTTGTATTAAACGATCAGAATTTTCAATTTTTATAATGACAATATCGCGAAACGTAATTTCCACAGAGTTTTAACAACTTGCAAAAAAACAAAAAAAATAACCAAAATATGTAATATGTTTCTATGCGCGTAATACGTATTGTATATAAATTTACTCATCACAAATAAATAAAAAATGTAAAAGAAATATCTAAGACCCGGAGTTGTATACTCGTATATGGATTGTGTGTGTATTTACGATCTGGTTCGATTTATAATATCATCAGGTATCGGGTAATAGAACGACAAAGGCATAAAAAGACCTTATTGTATTAACTTGCATTACATATCATATATATTTCATATTTATATTTTAGATTCCGAGCGAATCGGTGAATCGTATTTGTTTTACGATAACGTGTGTTTTTTTTTGTATTTTTTTTTTTTTTTTTTTTTTTGTATTTTGTTCCTGTCAGTAAACAATTTTTCTACCAGACATCATTTCCGAATGCAATTCGATTTTTGCGGGAGCTTTAAAAATGTAATTTTTGTACCTCGTTTCAAACATTTAAAGTGCAAATTTCGATAAAAAAAAAAAAAAGAAATAAATAACAATGGAAAAATTAACTAAATTCTGAATTTATGGCCGTCTATCTGAATACGATAGTAGTGGGCGACCCGCGGTGCGAATTGTGCTCGGTTTTTTTTCTTTCTTTTTCTACAATTATTCATTTGTCATAATAAAGAATCGTCGAATTTCGTAAATTCATACATAACGGATTAGATTAAAATATTTTTTTTTTTTTTAAAAATGTCATTTAAAACGCCGAATACGAAAACTTTAACTGGAAATCCGTGCGTTTTATTTTACTACTAATAATTACTGTCTATTGATTTTGCCCGGGGCGTTCGCTCGGCGATTTGTATTATGGAAAAGTGGGTAAACTGATTACAGAGAACCGGCTGGAATCTGTGTAATACGGTTATAAAAACTCGCGGTGATTTCGGTTAGACGTGTAACAAATATAACTGCACCGGTGTGATAAAAGTTTTATCCGACAACTATATTAAGTGCAAACAATGCGAATACGTATAAACATTGAACTTTGGCGCGCACAATATTCCGTCTCGCCATATCGTACTCGAGTATCCAACGCTCGTATAATAATAATATTATGCATTTTCGTGACACTATTTCGCGCGGGCAATTTTTTTTTTTTTTTTTTTTTACGACTTAATATAGGCGCAAATGTTTCCCTAAACGTCACGCGATACTACACATTTTCACCAAATAAAATAAAAAAAATAATTATATGTTTTCATAAGTCCCGCGCGCAGCACTCTCTCTAGGTACCGTGCAGAATATTTTTTATTGAAACACGCGAATTAAAATATATTATGTATATATATATTTTTTTTTTTTAAGTCACCATATAATCACAATATTAATTATTATAGTATATACCCGGATTATGGTGGGTACGTAAAATAAATACAGAATTTTTATATTCAGAGAAATTGAATACACCATAAAAAATGTACGACTACCGTTATATATTTCTTATATTATTATAAGTTGCGTATTAATGAGTTATTTAATTTTTTTTTTTATATATATATATATTTTATATAGTTATAGAGTGCATGATACGTTTTAATGCATTTTGCGTTACTGCATTCAATGTATATTGTGTACTTGACCATAAAACTTTTAAAACCCCCAATAAAACAGTGTTGGTCCCTACCTGGATAAATAATCAATTGTCTTGTCTAGACAATAGACAAAATTGGCATTTAGTCAAGATGAATAACTGAACGATCGTAACTGCATAATCGAGATAATTATTTATTTTATACACTTGTTTTACTACTCGCGTGCGTTCTTTTTTCCGTCTGCCAACAAATTTCCTCCGCCTGATATCTCGATCCGATTTCAACGCGTACATTTTATTTTTCACCCGGTAACATTATTACGGTTTACGAGTAAATGATTGTATATGATTTATGATATTTAACGCGAACCGTGAACAAACAAAACGGGGGAAAATAAAAGAAAGGCGGCGGAATAAAAACGAATAGTTTGTGTAGTATTAGCAATAAGTTGGTAAAGGATCAAAAAAAAAAAAAAAAAAAACAGAAAAACAGAAAAAAAAAACCGTGGGAACGATCGCAGTTGCGGTAATGTTCAATGTATACACGCGACACGCGCGAGCCAAGGAACCCTTAAGTGATCGTTTATTTGAATGGCAGGGACACCGTAGTGATATTATTTACGTACACTGCGCGACGTTCTTTTATGTTTTATGCACGTAGGTGCCTACTTATTTATGTGCATTGTGTAGGCGTTTGTTTGTAGTGAATTGAACCCGGAACCACATATAACAATAACCATACGTACGCGCGAATAAATGCGCAATATTCTATTACCGATCTAAGCTAAAAATTATATCGACGAGATGAAAACCAATGAATAATTCACGAGATTAGATAACGGTTTGACGAACCGGGAAGGAATAAACTATCGGGTACCGCCGATTGAATAAACGCCAACCGGCGTGGAATCGCATTGATAGTGTTTCGTTTTACGGCGATTACAGCAAACGACGATAAACGTCGAAAAACACACGTAGGCCTACTACCTACAATTCCATATGGGTAATTTTTTTTTTTTTTTTAGGAAAATTGTTTCGAAATACAATAGTTAAACTCGAGAAGTCGGTAATTGCATATAGGTACGTAACAAATACGATTGAATAATTACTTAGTGCAACATCCGAGACAAGTAGAAAACGATTTAATTGCAGCGTATGGAAGCGTGTGCTCGTGTATGACTAAACCAACTCGCGAAATTTCGTTAAAATAACATAATAAAATAACTTATCGAACACAGCCGTACGGAATGATAGTCGTGCCATCGTTGCGCACGCTTTATATAACTATGGGCAACAATTCCGTCGCAACGGGAATAACGATTAGAATATCGAACGTGACAAAGGAATAGCGATAGAGGAGAGGCGGGAAAAGTTAGAGCGGCGACCGAATGGAAACCCCAGGGAGAACTTAAGAACTTAAGAGGACCGCAGAAAACTCGATGACCGGAATACAGCGCGACCCAGTGACGTTGGAAGTGACGGAACGGGAGGAAAAGGTATTGATTATTATAAGATTATACGATTGTTGGAGGGCAGCGACAGTCGCCACTAACACTCTTACAACCGGAGTTGTAAGAGGCCATAGGCGCATCGGTAACCGAATTCGGGCCTGGAGACTGAAGTTTACCTGACTTTTTCGCCCAATAAAATGGGTACCCGAAAACCGTTTATTTCGCGGCACTTAATTCGACCGCCCGGCGGCGGCGGTACTTTATTTGTCAATAATTTAAATTGTTCGAATCGTCGCAATAAACGGTTCTACGCTATAAAACAAAACGTTTTTAATGTCTAGTAATAGTAATTTATACATTTTTTTTGTTTTTTATATATTCTATCGATTCCGCAATAGCGTTGGGCCACCGGGTTGGACGGACTCGGGGAATTGGCATTTCGTATACCGGCCACATGGCCACCCGTGCGGTGGCCATACGGTTTCGTCGCGCATTCATAGAGAAAAACGAATTAATCATTCGTTATAAAAAAATATCGAAATAAAAATGTAGGTATGTTTTCTCGGTCGATATCGTACGCGTTATAGAATAACAATAATAAAACTCTTCGAGACGTTTATTATGACATTATAATAATAATATCATTTCAATTTTATCGATACAAATGCGACTGCAACAAAATATAATATAATCGTGGCCCGGCGGTAAATAATATAATATATGTATTTAATCGTCAATAAATATACGCGGTCGTAATAATATATTATTCAGTCGAAATATTATTTTCATAGTTTACGTATTATATAAAAAAAAAAAAAAAAATAATAAAAATAAAAACCCGTATTAGAAATGCCCTCTATATATATATTTTTTATTATTATTATCACATTTTTATATTTCTTTTTTTTGCCACCTCCAACTATATATATATATATATATATATATATAGGTATCTACTATTACACAGACACTGGCCGTTTTTACGTTACTTTTCAGGGTAATGGCTTGGCGGCCCGACGGTCGATAAATAATATCCGGGGCAACTCTCTGGGGGAATGGGAATCTATCAACCGGCAAATCGGGCGGGTCGTAGATATAATAACCCGTGTTGAGCCCGGGCATATCTAAAGGGTAGGGCGGCGACGTTTGTCCTCCCCCTATAATTTTATTCGCCCTCCCTGAAAAATGCAACTGTTTACAATATATATATATATAAAAATAGTTGTACTACTAAAAAAAAAACGTCAAAAATATCTGGGCTCAACACTGATAATAACACTAGTCGGCCCTTGTCCGCGCGTTATTATTTATTGTTATTATTATACGCACTGCACGTGGCGTTTTTCACGTCTTGTTAAATAATTCCGTGTTACAGTCCCGTATTGGAGACGAATCCAAAACGAAGGGAAATATCAAATGTTAAGCCAAAAAAAAAAAAAAAATAATCGACAATGTCACATAGCTATGCGAAAATGGACAAGTGCGGGTTGACTCCGCGCCCTGGGGATTCCGTACTACGGGAAACTCAAAAAAAAAAAAGTACATAGTTACAGCGAGCCATTGCGATTATGATCGGTGATAATCTCGACTTAGTGACCGATAAACATAAAAAAAAAACAACAGAACAGTATAACAGATACGAATTGCGTGTCCGGTAGAAACCACAAGTAGACTGTGTAGCGTACATAGTCGTGTTACCGACCACCACGCGAAACATTTAACGGTTGTGCATGTTCGTTGGATTATGTCAGGCAGGCTAAACGTTTTTCTGGCAAAATCGATTCGTTCAATTTACAGTCACGGCGTACCCTAAAATTCCGCCTGCGCCATACCCGCGTTCATCGTCTCCTCAATTATTTTAGACCGCGGTGCCGGGCCCACGAGAAAGCCAAGGAACTGCATCCCATCCCCGTCGGCAGGCAAACACAACATTTATGAGTATTTGTTTAGTTATTTAGTTTTCTTGACACGGTACAAGAAACCAGGTGATTTGTAAAAAGACAATTGGCATAAATGGCCCGTTTTTAAAATGAAAATTCTCGACTTGGAATAGTAGAAGATTTATTCACAGATATTATTCAGGTTTCCACAAACTACACCCTCAGCTACGTAAAATTTCTGGGCACGCCACTGATCATAACGCACAGTACCGTCCTATAGTGTATTGAATTTGTGCGCTTTCGATTCAATATGAATTTCAGAAAACATTTTTGTAAAAATGATTTCCCAACGTTAATGTGGCGGGTATAATTACATATGAAATATACTCAAATGCGATTTTTTTTTTTTTTTTTTTTATGTCGCATTATTAGTTTTTTTTTTTAACAAAACCTTTAAATGCATTCATTTTTCAGCGTAACTTTTTATTGTTATGTTGATTTTTACAATTGTAATTATTTTATATGGCGTAATATTATGAATTTTAATTATTGTCTAAATGTTTTTTTTTCTTTTTTAGAAAAACAAAAAAAAAAAAAAAAAAATGTAAATCGTAATATCATCGGACAATCGTCGGAATCGAGCGCAGCACGAACAATATCTTTGGATACGTAATTTTTTATTATTATTTTTTTTTTTGCTAGATAAGTGGTAGGGGGGAAACGGGTGTGCCGGATGAATTTCAGTCTCCCGACCGGAATTATAATCGTCCGCAATGTATTACCGAACATATTTTTAAACATTTTTATTTTTTATTTCATTTAGTAGCCGGAATTCTAAATAAAAATATAATAACGATAAATATTTAATTTGTTATATTTCGTTGGCGCGGACTCGTCTTGTCCACACCAACGGGCAACAATAATTATATACATATATATATATATATATTACAACGAAAAATTACCCGTTAATGGGGTAAAATTAATAACGGGCAAAAAAAAAAAAAAATCAATATTTCACAGTTTTGTGAAATATGTCCACCGGGCGGTGATATATATATATATATACATGCTCACGTGTAATATTTCAAATTTTAAACGCAATACCTGGTCGCAGTATAATATACTCGCATCATAATATATTATACGTTCGGAAAATACGGACGGCAAAATAACACCGGGACCACAGAATACTACTACTGGCCCCGGCAAATCGCATAAACCAAATTAATATCGCACGGTGCACTGTAATAAATCGTAAAACGTTCGGTCGTCGTGCACTTTGTTTGGAAACGTTCGAACTAAACCCGTAAACCGTTTGCTCGCAACCGGCCCGCGGTAGATTTACACTTAAACTCGTAATAATAATTACACGACCGTTTTGCCGATAACCTAACACAGTGCCAACGGTGTTCGGCGTGTTAGAAAAAAAAAAAACCAACAAAATATCGCCACGGTAACCGATAAACACGAAATTTACTAACATTACCATGGCCGGTGTTTTAGGCGGTCTATTTTGAAATCAAACCCTATATCCGACACACGTGCGTATTTAACGTATATTTTGCATACGCATTTATTATCTAGTATAATTTTTTTTAAATTTTTTTATCACCCCCCCCCACACCCCTTGAAGATATAATTTAGATAATAGTCGTAAATTAATATGAATACGTTTTACAAAATAATAATTGATAATATTTAATTTATTATTCGAATAAGTTTTACATTTTCCGTATTGCAATCCCTGAAATACCGTTTTAATATAATAAGGTATTTTTTTTTTTTTTTTATATACAAAAGCGTATATTCTACATTGTGTAATTCGAATTTCTTTCGGAATGTTTAACCGAGTTACGACAAAATGAATAATCAAGAAACCGTTATTAGTGCCGTTTAATCAAACCAAAATGATAATCGAAAAATGATTTTCTCAATGGACCATACAGATCCAAAAAAAAAATGTTCTACGCCTGAAAATCAGAGCGAGATTTTTGGCTGAAAAATCATTCGCAGACGGAGAAATGAACACGAGGGGCGGAGGTGCTATCGATAGAATTTTTTTCGATCGTCATTTCGATTTACTGATCTATATGCTATATCGATTTAACTAATATTTTAGATAAATTTAATACTCAACGGATCGATCAGGCAGGCAGAACTACGCAACCGTAATATCGATATATAACCCGTCGGGGGGCGTATCCAGACGGTTCGGTGGACATAATTTTCGGGTCTTTAATAGAGCGGAGAAGCGTCTCAGAGTGGGCAGGGGTGGATAGGAAACCTATAAAAAAAAAAAATCGTTTGATGGCGGTGAATGCGGCTGTGCCGGGTGCGGTCTGGTATTATTGTTATGCCGGCGTCACGCGAAACGGATCACTTTTCGCGCGGGTTAAAACGCGAACAAAATACGTAATATTTTCGGGGCCGGTGAACGTGTTCGCGTTGATGAATTATCTCTATTTAACAGGCATTTCCCGGGCCGTTTGTCGTGCGTTTATCGCGGAAAAGTGGAAAATCGTGTTATGTAAATAAGTAAATAAAGAAGGCTACCACCACCAACCCACCGGCAGCGCATACCGGCGCCGGTAAAGTTCCTTTTAATACGGACGTCCCGTTCCCGTTCCTCGGCACTACCACTGCACGGCATCGACCCGTTCCCGTTCGTCGTCGTTAACTTTGTTAACGAAAGAAAAAAAAAAAATCGCGGTTGACAAGTTGTCGGCCTACGTGGTTTATTTCGGTTTAATCACAATTTCACTCGCAGTAGTCCGCGAACTGTTTACGGAGTGAACACTTGAATACGACACGTATTTACCGTGCTGAATTCGTAATCATTAATGAAATATAACTATAAAACAAATATCTATACAAAACAAAATCATACTCCGGACAGTATTGTCAATTTTACAAAAAAAAAAACACATAAATTCTAACAATATAACCAGGTTAAAATAATAATAATTGTCTATAATTAATTTTGTTGTACAATTTTTATACAAACCGAAATCGTGAAAATAAATTCAATTCAGTTTGTTTTTCCCAGTAACCGCGCGGCTCGCTACTAAAAGTTACTGTTTAGTTTTTATTTTTTTTGAATTTTCTATCACCTAGATTACCCATAAAATAACAAAAATAATTCGATTTTTCCTCCAAAAATACCAAAAACCCCACGTCTGCCGGCCACGATTTAAGAGTCGAATTTCAGAAATCCGGCTTCAGGATACCTACGGACCCGGTTTGTATAGAAAAGTTCATACTTATCTTTTTTTTTTATTATCTTCTATTTTAGCTGGTGTCCCCCGAGGTGCCATCTCATCTCCATTTCTGTATAACATTTATGTAGCAGGCCGACAAAACATCCATTCACACTTTTGTACCCGAGTCCGCAGATGACAAGATCATATTTACTTCCAAAAAAAAACTTATTTGCAGCCGGCCGATATCTACAAGATCATCTTAACGATATGAAAATATGGTACACAAAATGGAGAATTAAAATCAATAATGAGAAGTGCTCCCATATTACACTTTTACGTTAAAAAAAGCCACTGTCTTCCCGATCACACTGTCCAACAAAATCATACCGCCGACCTCCAATGTCCGTTATTTAGAATTAATATTGGACAAATGTTTAACCTTGGCTAAACATGTCAAGCAAAAAGGACTTTTGCTGAACACCAGACGCAAATCTCTTCACCATCTTCTAGGTAAACACTCAGATATTTTACTCTAAAAAATATACTACTTTTATATAAAACTCTTTTAAAACCCAAGTTGGCCTTACGGGATTCAATTATGGAGCCCAACAAAAAAGTCGAATATCTATCAAATACAATTTTTTTTTCAATCTATTTCATTACGAATTATAACCAATGCACCCTTCTATGTCTCAAATCATACCCAACACACAGACTTAAATATATAAACGGTCACCGAAGTAGCTACTTTATCCTACAAACTCTTTCGAGCACGCCTGGCAGACCATCTAAATCCTCTAATACTTGCCCTTAATTCAAACACCATCCCAGATAATCCTCCGAGTAAGCTAAATAGAAGCTGGTGTCGTGACATGGCTTAAATTTAAAAAAAAAAATAATAATACAAATAGGGAAAAATATCAAGTCAGAAGTTTAATTGTTTGGTAACTTTTTTCAATTATATTCACCGTGCAAAAAATCATCGAACGTGCTTATTGTAAAAAAAAAAAAACCGCGTTTTTATCTAACATTTCTTTTTTTTAAACAAGTTATCAAAGAAAGTAACTTTTCGACTGGCGACTGCGCCCGGGTGGTACGCAAAACGGTTTTCGCCTGGAATTTTTAACGCAAATACGATTCCGCCGGTCTCCGGTCCGGACACAAAGACGGGCGCGACGGGCTCGTGGCCGGGAGCAATTCTGCGCGCAAGTCTCCGGGCGCAACGGTCCCGCGGCCGGGTTTCGCGCGTCTTGTGGCAGGGGGACGTCGGTTCGTATACAATGTTCGGCGTAAACCCGGGAAACGATTCGCGGACGGCCCGGGACGCCGTCGTCGTCCGGCGTGTGCGGGACGTTTCCTCCGGACGGGCGAGTACGCGATTTGCATAAAAACGCGCGTTCGGGCTGCGGCGTCGGCGGCCGTAACAAACGACAACAATAACCGTAAAATTAAATCTCGTCAGTTTTGTCGCCGACTCCCGGCTCCTTCCACCGGTCCGGCGCGCAAGAGATAATACTAATTTACAAAGGCGTCTTCTTCTTCCTCTGTGACGGCCGCAGACGCCCCCGACGACCACGGGTTCCCATACGCCGTCCCGTCCCATAAAATATACAATGCGATATTGTTTTTTTTTTTTTCCGTACGATATAGACGCGGCAATAATATCCGTTATTCCGCGAGCGCAACATCGGATGGGAAACTGAAGAAAAAAAAAATTAAAACCATTTTCCGCGATATTCGCCAAACAACAAATGTATCTCTCTTTGCTCGTCGTTAGACGCGTAATCTATGCACGGTTATCTCTGGCGTCGCGGTTTGATAAACGAAACATAAATTGTTTCGTCGAGGCTTAAAACGGCACGAAATAGCGATTCCGCGCGCGCCTGGTCAATTTTAGGTTAAAATTTTTTTTTTTTAATACAATCAATTCATTTCATAATCTGACTTCGTAACCTTCTGCTTGTGCGTGAAAAATGATTCGTCGTCGCCGTCGTCGTAATTGTTTTAGATTCCGAGCGGAAAACAATACAATACCAACCGATTTTGCCATAAGTATTTCAAATACGTACACTGAAAAAGTACTCATGTATTGTAAATATAGTAATTACTTACTTAATGTGTCGTTAGCGCCAATCGCCGTCGGTTAACCGAGCGAATTTCGCCGGTTTTCAATGAAAATACCATACGATTCATTTGTAAGAATGGATCTAAACAATGCGGTGGTGTACGTATCGAAAATGATAAATACGACATGTCGTGTTTCGAAAGAAAAATAATCTAACGTAGAAAATCCGAAACACTCCAGTGTTCCGAGACTCGTTTGGTATACGTACATATAAATATCTTGGACAATTTATCCGAATAAAATATATAATACTTCATTGAACATTTATTATCGTATATCTAGATAGAAGTTTTAATATTTATCCGAGACAAAACAAAACAACTATATTTTTGGAAGTTTTTTTGATTTTCAAAATCCAATACGTTTAGCCCATAGTAGGGAAATAATAAAATAATTGCATACGTTTTGCTTTTAGTTTGATATTCCAAGTTACAAGCGTTTCGCACCATACTAACAGATACTGTTGTTGAAATTATAAACGGTTCTCCGCCCGTAAAAAGAAAATGAATTGTAAAAAAAAATGCCTATTCGGCTCGTGTCTATATACGAGTATATTCCTTTTTATGATAGGTAATCCACTTTCGATTTGAACAATAGGTTGCTTATCTGTATATTATAGAATCAATGATTGCTAGCTAGTGATTTACGCCTTTTGCGTTTACAGAATTATTTTAAACCGTTTAAAATTTTTATCTCTCCGTTTGTATAATGTTCTCTGTAACTAGATAAATTCTATTATCTTTTATTTTAAATTATCGTTATCGGCGCAACGTCCAGATGCTTTTGGAGAGTTTCACTTTATTTTTTTTTTATTCGGATCGATTTCACTTAACTGTTTATTGTGTTTTTTTTTTTTTACTATTCGACATAAAAAGCCAACGACCAAATATTTAAACAGTAAATTAATAGGTATCATTATTTTTTTCATTTTTTTTTTTTACGACAAATTGTTGCACTCAAAAAACGATTCTGAGCGGAGCAGTTAGGTTATCATAAGCGGTGATAATGATGACTTGTAGCCCAAGTAACCTAAAAATCAACAAAAATAAAATCGTTTTTAGTTTTTTTAAATAAAAAACATAAGACATGAGTAATGCAAACAATTATCCATAATTACTCATTTGTATTGGTTTTAGTATAACGTATTTGTTTCTAATTATTATTCTACCTGAAGATCAATTCTTTTACCAGAAATCATAATCCGACTTTTCAGTGTAGCATCTGTACTAAAGCTTTAGAGCAGTGTTTCCCAACCGGTGGTCCGTGGGCCAGTCATAGGGTGGTCCACGGTCCCGTAGATGTTTTCTTCGATTTCTATTACAAATTAATTATTATTATTATTTTAAATAGCGAAAAAATTTACGACTTATTGAGGAACCGTATAATATTATACGGTTATCCTATCGTTGTTGCTGCTGTAGACGGATAAGCATTTTCCACTTTTATAAGTGTCTAGGTATTAGAGTAATAAATTGAAGTAATTAATTATATATTAGTGAATTATTGTAATAAAATGTTAAGTAAAATAATAAAAGATAACATTTTTCAATAAATTTTTTGTATACTTGATGTATTACTTGATTTTAAAAAAAAATGGTATTCCTAGTTTTCGTAAAATTGAGGTGGTCCGCGGCCTAACAAATATTGTCGAAGTGGTTCGTGGCGGTAAAAAGGTTGGGAAACACTGCATTAGAGTGACCTAGGTAGTGCTATGGGGAACAATTTTTTTTTTCGTTTTAGTTTTCTTATAATTGGGAAAAACTCGGAAAATTTACGGCATTAGCTATTTCGTTATTTTATTATCGTTGATTTATGGGGTACCGTGTCAACAGGCGAAAAAAGACGACTACTAATATTTCGCTCAGAATCGTTTATCGTTTGCAATGATTTATCGTGGTGCACGGATACATATATATATATATATATATTAAATTCCTATCTATATCGTACATTCCTACGATGGGAAATATGTTCGGCATTTTTTAAATTAAAATTGTCTAGAAAAATTGTTTGGAAATCCAGAATAACATAAATGAAAATAACAACAAATGAAGTACAGCCGAAAGGAAATTCTGCATCGATTACTATACCGGGTGAATAATTTGGAGAATTTTTACCAACCACGCAATTGATTTCCGATAAATAAATAAAAAAATCGTCTTAGTAAAACTAATAGCTACTCCGTTACGCTCGGAATCTAAAATAAATACATTATAAAAGAGAAAAAATCCAGAGTCCGGAATGTAATATTATTATCAGTTGTACATATGCTTACAAACGGTTTATATTTCAAAACTATAATCGGGTAACCCGACCCGACCACACCCGATCTAACATCGCGTTTTTACGTCGCAATATTTGTAATTTTGTAATCAAATCTCGAATTTCGTGTACGGTAAATATGACAGTCGAATTACATTTGTTATGGGCAAATGACATGGTAATCGTTTAATAATATCGTACGCCTAAGTAATACAATAAAACACGGGCTGGGATTTTAAAGCGATTCCATATTATTTTCTTTTTCTGGTGTTCCAAAATAGAAAATTCGTTTTGAGTGATTAAAATGTAATTTTTTTATTTTGCGCATTTATGCAGTTCTTAAGAAATTAAATCTTAAATATATAAATTAAGGTATTTTTTGATACTCCCGAAGTAGTGCTTTATGGCGTTTCCGGGAGGCGGGGGTATTGCCGGCATAAATAAAAAAATAAAAAAGGTATTTTTTTGGTGATATTACTGTGTTTTTGTTTTTTTAGTTTTAAGAGCATTTTTTTACAATTTTTTTCTACATTCGAGGTTATAAGAAGTTTTTACAAATGCATATTAGCCGACCAACGACGATCAGTATTGATCGATAATTTAAAATAACATAATATCATAAGTGCATCAACAATTTAGTTCAGGTAATACCCGGCAAAAAAAAAGAAAAGGTTCAACATAAAATGCATTTTTTAAATTCATATTTCGGAACGACCGATTAAGATGTAATAAATTTGTTGAAATATATCCACGAAATAGCGTAAAATACTTTTGTAGAAAAAAAAAAATCATGTTATACATTTTAAGGTATTATAGATGAATTTAAAGGCATTTTTATAGAGCATATTTTCGGGTATTTTTACATATTTCTCAGGGAATTTTTTGCTTTTTTCGAGCCATCGAAATCCCAGCGCAAATAATACCATTGTATTAACGGTTCGACCGTTAACGGTTTCGTACGCACAAACGAATACTATTTATTACGAATATCCGTGCGATTCATAACGGTTTAAATATACCTGTACGTTCGTACAAGTCACTCGGTAAGCGGATAATATTCGTATTCGTGACTGAGAATCTTTAAGGAAATTCACTTGAAAGTTTGAACAGTTCGCGTAGACGTTACATACGTACGTGTATAACGACGTGATAATACTGGGCCAGTGCGTATTTTGTTTTGGCGTACGTTATGATATTGCGAATATCGGCAAATAGTGACGATATGTCGCCGTGGTCCGACCGCGGTATTATCCGCCAACGGTACAATAATATACGTATAATGTCGAACGGAAACAACGCTTATCCGAAAATTTATCGCCCTCTCCGAGGTAATATTACAGGATTCCCAGGTTTAATAAAACTCAACTTTTATATAGGAAAACCGTACACTAACGACGTCACGTAATATTTTACGCCCGCTGTTTAAATTCTCCGAGGGGAAGAGTGGGTGCGAGTAAGGTCACGCGGAACGAGGAAAAGCCGCCACCGATGGGTTTTAAAGTACGCGTGCGATTCATACTGATATGATTGTAACAATTGTCTGAATCGAAAAACCGGGGCCGTAGTTTTGTTGTTATGTCTCTAGGACCGGGTTTGCTGGAACTGGGTTGTAAATAACCTGAAAATTCTAAAAAAATGTCTCTATAATTATTTTTTTTTCTTTTGAAAATTACGACAATTTCGTGTTTGTTTTTCTTCATAATTTTATTTGAGTTCAACACGAAGTTTTCGCCTTTAAAGTTTAGAAATATTCACCGATACCGAGTATTAAATGCACTTGTGCGACGCAAGGACGCGAATTATTATGATTGCGGTTTGAATCGCCCGTCCCAGTGTCCACGAACTTAACTATACCGGAAAATACGAATAAAAAAAACTATACGAATCGACTGACGGTTAGAACCGCGTATTAATGCCACGGAGGTTATAACAGTTTGATAACGGAATTTTTGAGTCACGTCAGAATGTTATGAACGAGGCAAGGAAGGTTTTGCAGTCCAATGCTTTTCGCTCCACATGTGGTGCTTACACATTCCGTAAAGGCAATGACAGATTTAAAGATCCGAATAATGTTTGCAAATCCATTCAAAATGTATTGATCCTCGTAGAAAATGTATCAAAACTTCGGTAAGCGATATTGCACTTTACGAAAAATATTGTTATTTATTGATTTTTGTGGTAAGAATTGAAAAATATTAACTTTAAAATTTAAGTGGACAATTTAATTAAGGAGAGCTGCGCCGTTAGTATTTGCCAACTAAACGACCGATTAATTCGCCACTGCTAAAACGCATTCAAATTTCCCACATCATTCATGAATTTGTTACATACAATAATTTGAATTCCAAACCAGTAATATTGTTGCTGTCGGCTAAAAAAGTTTAAGTTCATTGGGGAGAGGGTTAACGCCCGACATCCCCGTCCGTAACATTTCGTCACTGCGAACAACTCTGCGTTATGGACATCACTGGCCATATACGATTCCGGGGTCTAGGGTGTCGGTAGTGGACTTCTTGGCGTGGCCGTTTTGGCGTATACCGTTTTGGCGTACGGCCATTTTGGCGAGTGGTCATTTTGGCGTGTTAATAATAATTGCAAAAAAAATTAATTTTACTTTTACTCGTGTATGGCGTATATCGTAGTGGTTTAGATTCCGAGCACACAGTATCTGTAGCGCAACTACGATTTTTCCGAGCATATTTGCCGCCTAATCTAATACACTCTCAACCCCCCTCGCACTGGTATCTTATTTTCGTAATACTCCACAGGTGTCTGCACTGTCCGGCGTTTGACAAACTGAAAAACGCACAGGTATTACAGATTCAATTCCTACTCTGTGACTGTCAAATGCTAAGGTATAATTATTGATGGATCGGTCATTTTCGGTCAATGGTTATGTGTACAAAAGTACAGTAGAATCCGCTTATAACGAACGTCAAGAGATCTAGAGAATCAGATCGTCACGTCCAAACATTGTTGTATCCGCATTATCGTTGTAACCGATATCGTTGTATCCGACCGGAATTATTGCACGTGAGAAATAAAACCAACCGAGTATATGGCTGGGAATCGTTTTATCCGGAATATCGTTACATTGTTAACAGGCGCATTCTATATTGGTTAATCTAACAGTTAGTAAGTACACATAGGTGGGATTTTTATGTAAGCATTCTCCACCTTGGAGTTTGTCCCCTGCCAGACACCCAAGACACCCCCTTTGGTTTGGCTACCATACTGTACACGATTAAGTTTTTGTACAGATCTAATTACAATGACAACGTTCAACTTGTTTTGAAATCGAATCGACTGATCTCACTAATCAGTTGTAATCGATTAGAACCATACTCAAGAACATGCGTAGACGTGAAATTTTTACCCGCGACGGGTACATATTGTGCAATTTTAACAAAACCAAATGATTTTGGCGATGCCAATATAAAAAAAAAACATTTGTACATTTCGGATACACACGTCCATAATAATACCTAAATATCATTGAGTTTTTAACATTCTAAAAAAACAACCCCGTGATTCGGAAGCAACGTTGATTTAACCAAATGTATCGATTATAAATTATAATAAAAACATTTTAAAACACTATTTTGTAAACAATGTGGAAATAAAAATCATTTTTTTTTGTTTTTTTTTGACAATTATACACACGCCAAAACTGCCATATGCCAATATGGCCAAACGACAAAACAGACATACAGACAAAACAGGCATACAGACAAAACAGACATACAGGCAAAACCGTCATAGTAAAATGGCCAGGTTAGGACGCCCTAGACCGATATTGTGGGCGGGAAATCGAGAAGTTATGATATATATCAGGATATAATTAAATTTCAAACGATCCAAAACGGAGCCCGGTTACGGTTTTCGATATATTAGTAAGAATTTGATATAACGGATCAAATTTAACACGATTTCGGCAATGGGTAAATGTAGCCGGATTATTGGTTTGAGACGAGGCGATACTCGAAACCCGTACAAATACAAATAATAATCCATCAACCGATAGATGCCATTTAGATCAATTTTTAAGTTGAAGTTGAACGAGAAAACCACTGACGTTAACCACTAGATTTCTCTTTCGAACAATTCCTACACAAAAATTACGTTATAATGTACCGTAAACATTTCTTCTCTGCCACTAAAATTTTACACTTCTGATAATATTTTTGTTTTATTTAGTTTTATTTAGGAGAAGTTATAATATTAATTTTTATTGCTCGATTAATACCGAACGACATCATTAATAAAAAATATACAATTATGTAAACTATAATGGCTAAATTAAAAATGTACAAAAGCATTGGATATTATAAATTATAATTCGTATAATATTCACAGATGAAATTTTAATGTTCTCTTCAGTAGGTACTTAGTTCATAGTTAAACAGACACCAGCAAATTTAAACTATGGATCTAAAACGTAATCTAATAGGTTCTATAGATGTTTCGACTAGATTCTATATTCTATATAAAAGTATTAAAAGAAAAAAATACTTTATAAATATAATTATTGTTAACAATTAACAATTTGTAGAAATTATTTATACATTTATTTAGCTTACACAAAAATACGATTTTAATATCCAAATTTATGTTTATTAATAGTTCAAATATTTTAAATAAACATTAGCATTGTAGGTTTATAACTTTCAATGTTCTAACCTTCGTGGACAAATACAATTTAAGATTTTACTGAAGTCTTACCAAAGTTTTTTAATTATATTATGGAGGGTCTGTCTTAAAATAGAAAAAAAAAAAAAAGTTAAATAAAATATAACCTTAACATAATTTCAATTATTGTGAACTTTGCGAAAGGGAATTACTACGCATTTTTAACACAATTTCAATCGATAAGAACAATGAATCGTATTTTATATATTTTTCTTAGTCAAACTTATTCGGCGTCGTATTTTGTTTGTTAAAATTTTTTTCTTACGTAAGTTTAAATAAATTATTAAAAATTATAACGAATTTAAATATATTGTTATCAACTCAATACTTAAAACTTTTACCATTAAAAAATAAATAGTGAAAAAGCCAAGTGACGCACACGGTTTAACCTACACAATATTAAACCATTAAAAGTATAAAAATAACTTAATAGTTATGCTAAAAAACTAACTAATGGAGTGTTTAATTGCATTACTAAAATTGTGCACGCGTATTTTTTTTATTTATTCGGTATAATTCGAATAATTGTTCGAATTACCTTGCGTTTCACATTATTTTATTTTTTTTTTAATACGATTCAAAATATGATTAATCGGTTGTGTTGAAAAGTAACACCTATTCGAAAATATTAATTTGTCGTCGTAACGCGATCGACGTGATGTGTAGTTCGAGCCTATTCGCAGGCCTTAGGGACATTATTATTATGATATCTCGTTTCGATTTTACGCGTTTACGTACGACAATATAGAATTACTTGATGGAATCTCGACGTTATGTATATGGTAATCCGAAAACTGATCAAATTGTTGCTAGAATATAAGTGAAATTCTAAAACGAGAAATTTGTCAATAATACAAAAGAAAAAAAAAAACAATAAAACAAACATATATGTTTTATAGGAATGCGTGTGTTTCCGTAGAGCAGAGGTTCCCAACCTATGGTCCGCGGACCACCGGTGGTCCGCAAGACAATGTATGGTGGTGGTCCGCGAGCCATACCTACAAAATTTAATAATATTTCATTTTTTTTTTTCCACTGGGGCGTGACACAAATACCGACAATCGTGTATAGCACGTCGTTTATTTATAAATTTAAATTACATAATGCCACTTATGTTATTATTTTCACCGATAATCAAATCGTGTTTGTACAGCATGATTAGATTATCGGTAGTAGACAATGTGTTATGTTTTCAACAAGGATTTTCCGGGCTGCTCTACATTCGAAATGAACAAAGAAATCGGTTGGACGCCATTAAAGACATGCGTGTAGACTTGAGCAGTATTCCCCCAAGAATGTCTTTGTTAGTAAAGGAAATATAAGCCCAAAAATAACATTAAATTGTTTTTGTAATTGTAATTCACCTTTAATAAATATAATAATATTGTGTACATTTTTTTTATAATAGTAATTTGCGTTAAATTATAAATAAATATAAAACTTTTACTAAAAATTCATCAATTATAAACAATATTCTAAGCCTGCTATACGGAATTTCATTGGTTTTTATTTATTCAAAATCTACGTTCTTCTAAAATAGTGAAAAAAAATCGATTCTTGTTTATACAAAATATAAGGCCTAAAGTTTTGGTGGTCCGTGACGTATCTAAAGTTCTCCAAATGGTCCGTAGTGTCAAAAAGGTTGGGAAACAGTGCCGTAGAGTGATCCGATTTTGTCGAAAGAAGAACACTATTTCCGTTCAATTGGGAACATCGCATTTTAAAATAATTGAATATATGAATATGACAAATTTAACTATATATTATTTTTGTTGAGGTTTTTCTGTTAGATAATTATTAAAAATCCGCTCATGTATGAAATTCGTCTCGTTTTAACAACGGCAAAATAATGTTTTTCTTTAAAAGCATAAAACATATTTTGAGAAAATACAGTTTGTGCGCAGACATTTTAGTATAAAAATTCAAAAACGGTATGAACGTTTATTAAAGTCATTCAAAGCGAAATATTATTTAGGAATTTTGTGGTTTCCAGAAAACGATAACGGATTTTTTTTTTTTTTTTTTGGTACTCGAGAGGACGTCGACGTTAGCGTTTTTAGCACAAACTTTATGTCGACAAATCGTTTTACTCGAAATGAGTATGATTTAGCCTAAACCGGCCTGTAATTAAAACTAAAGAACACTACTTTATCTAAAGAATGACATTTTTAACCAATTTGTTAATTATTAATTTATAAAAAAAAGTTAACGTATATTTTAATTGTAAAAAAAAATGCTCTTTTGTGATTTTGAAGACCAACTGTTTCGTTCGAATAAATTCAAAATTAACATATCATACCTTCGATTATGACGTATTTAATTTGAACAATAAAAGGAAATTTTTTAAATAGCTTTTTAAGCACCATTCTCTCTGTTTTACGTGAACGTTTTTTTTTTTTTTTTTTTTTTTTAATTCATTTTATAATAACACATTTAGTACGTGTGACAAATGTATATCACTGCGAATATGAATATTATTCAAGAATTTCGTTGAAAATGCCTATACTCGTCTAACATTGACTACTGGTAACGTTCCTTAATATATACATTTTTTGTAACAATAATTATAATTATTAGTTTTAATGCTTTTTTTTTATGTATTTAAAGCAAATTTCCATATTTTCTATGTAAATACCGCGGCAAGAGCTCCATTAAAAAAAAATATTAAATAAGTAAAACGTTACAATCCATTACAAATCACATTCATAGTTCAATAACAATTACAATTGTGGAAATTAAAAATCTTAACAGAAATTCAAGCAATTTTTTTTTTTTGTTACGAATATTTGTACGTATAATAATATTGTTCAACAGTTATTAGTGTATAATTGTTATTGTTATGTTATTATTATTATTATTTTTTTTTTTATATTTTTTTTTTTTTTATAATATTGTAAATTTGTCAACGTCGTCGTTATAAATTAGATATGATAAACGAAGTGCAGCACGTCAGGTAATTTTGAAATACCGATTAAAGCGTGAAAGTTTAATAACGTTTTACGACATAATTAATCAAAAACTAACGATTCTTGTGAACCTACACTTTCTTATGATGACGCTAACACCTTCATTAAAAGCATCTATGTTTCAAAAGCAAACATAAATTACGTATAATATTATAACAATATTATTATTGATTGTAAATTTATGTAGATTGAAATCGAAATTGGGTCGTCGAATAGTAACGATTTTTTTTTTTTCTCGATGAATATTCCAACGCTATGCATATACTCATATTTTGATTGAAAACTTGATTTATTTCCCACCACGAGTAGGCCACGAGTCTTAGAGGTAGAAAGTCGGATTATAGGGGAATTCTAAACGGAATTCGGCTAACTTAGTGAGGTACACAGTCGTGTTTATCCCGAATAAAAATCGCAAAAAAAAAAAATTGTATGTGCGTACCGTGTGCGTATCGTTGTCTGGCTTTTTTACATTTTTTTAGATAATTCGTTGGGATTTCTACATCGATTTTGCAAATAACGTACCACCGGATGATGAAAAATCCATATCGTTTAAGGATGTAATCGATATGGAGTTTTTTTTTTTCTAATAAGCGCAATAACTATTGCGGAAAATGAACAACTTGAATGAACAGCGAACAATTAAACAATTTTTTTAAAATAGTTTCAAGTTAAGTATGGCACGATAAGAGAATCAAATATCACCGTGACTTATTCGGCATAGAATACCGTCCAGGAAGTAATGGTCAAAAGTGAAATTCGTGTTTATTAAGACGGACAGTAATAGTGAATACGTTTTAGGAACGTCGTAGAAACCTATCCAGTTGACGCTGTTTAAACATCATAAATACGACCGCAGTGTTATAATTCCTGCGAAAACTCGTTTTTTTTTTTTTTTTCATTTTTTTTTTTTTTTATATTAATTAGAATAGGCCTGGCAGCGGCGTCGGGCCAAATTGAATTGTGCATCTTTGTGCCTATACATATATGATACAAATATACGTATGTTGCATCGTCACTGCAGTTGATTTACATAGGACACACAGTGTAAATTCAAGTTGATCACAATTTGAATGGTATTTCGAACCATTGTTTAGCGTTTACTCGCGTAGACACTACGCACGCCGTTTCGTACATTTCGAAAAATAATTGACAATCAAACGTAATGAATCGATGGACGAATTATTTAAACCGTAACATATAATACCCGATGGGTACCCATGCTTAAACGCTAATGTCGTTATTACGTGTCTTTGTGTCGGCTTTCCTAAACACAATCGTTGAGTTCTCGTGTTGTTAATAATTTTTTTTAATTTCCACGGTCGTTTCGTAAACGATTCTATACGCGAGACGAGTCGGGCCACCAATCGATTCAAAAACTGTCCGAAATACATTTAAATTGCGCAGCCTTGAGAATCGCGGCGATTAATCGTTTCATATCGTATCTTTGTTGTTGAGAAACTCTGAATTACATCGGGTCGCATAACTGAGAAACTTTCGGAAAGATTATACCTTTTAATAATACTTTTCCATTCGATACCGACGTTCTAAATTGGAAAAACAAAACTGTAAAAAAAAAAAAAAAAAAAAAAGAGCAACGAAAAGCAATTGTTTAAATTTAAATCGGAATTCGTCTTCGAGTAATTATTATAATTTTCACTCTGTTTCTCAGTCGAAAATAATTCAATAAAAATATGTTTACTGGATACACGTGCGCAGTGTGAGTAAATTTTATTTTTTTGTTATTTTTTTATTATAATTAATACCCTGTGCTAAAGTCTGAACTAGTTTTTTATATTCTTAATTCGAAAATATTAATAATTAATTTGCTTCGAAATACGAATAATTGACGTAATAAATACATGGTTCCGTCGGCTGCTCAGACTAAATAACGTCTTTGAAATATAACGTACACTAAATTTATTAGTTGATAATCAAAAAAAAAAAAAAAAACACGAACTTTTGGGTTTCCTTTTCCTAGTGTTTCTTAATTTAAAAAATGACGCGTTCATTCTTCCGTTCCTTACCAACTCTGCCCACATGTAGGGATATATGTTTTTAGTGGATTTGATTTTTTTTGGAAATTTTTTCAAAAAATGATTCCACCCCGAGCATTTATCGTTTATATATTTACATATATTTGTTTATACGCATAACGCGATCAGATGAATACTTACCGAGCGGATACTCTGTCAGATTACACGTCTTTGATATTTACCTAAAACATAAAAAAAATTATACAAGTTAATAAAATATAAGTTTATCAGTCATTTTTTAATGTATCTTAATTGTAAATATTAACCGCCATAATTAAATTTTTAGATAATAATATTCCCGTGTGTTTTAAACAATACAAAAATATAATGGACACCATAATTCGCACCATGGAGTGGCCATTGTTGTTGGGTGGGTAAAATATAATATAAGGTAATTTTGTTTATATATCAAGGTTTGTATACTTATAGCGACGATAATAGAAGTATTCGGTGCCATTTTTAGGGTTCTATGATTATTTTTAAATTAATACGATTAAAAATAATTATAAAAAACCAAAATTACAATAAAATAACAGAATTCTATGTTCCCGACGTCTTTTCCGAGTTTTCGCCGTTCATTAAGAACACTACATGAAAAATTTACAAAACGAGCTCCACAAAGTATCAACAAGATTTAAAACTCATAACAAGAGTTTCTATAATATTTTCGATAGATCGGAAAAAGATTTCTGGCGGAAAAGTTTTTAACAGACAGACATACAGAAGGAAAAAAAAACACTCACACACACGCATCGTAGTATTACAACCAATCGTTACTCTCGGAAGATAAATAGCATTTAATGGGTGAACTATTGATAATTTCAAAAACTTTTTCCTGCAACTGTTGTCGGCAGGTGAAAATCTCGCATCTCGTATGTTATGACACGGAATAATCGAAACTTATTCACTAGGCGTAAAGAGTGTTTTTTTTTGAACAAAAAACCTTCATTTCAGCAACGCACACAAGGAATCTAAAATTACTGTGGATCGAATTGGATGTATTTTAATGAATGTTATGGAATTAAAATTGAATACAAATATTATTATTATTCTATGTAGTTTTGTATAAACGAGTAAAATATCAAATTATAAGTACGTTAAATGTAATTTTAATGTCATCTGGCTGTCGTATAGTTTTTTATTATTGTAATAAAATTACAGTTTATGTAACCTGTTTGTCTACAGAATAAAATTGTTGTTCTTAAATGTATCGTAACGAAATGTTTTGATTTTATTATTAAATTCTTTACTATTTATCATTATAATTGTACAAACCATCAAAAAAGATTTCACTAGGAAAACGATTTTAATTGCGCTTATTTTATAACGAGTAGTAAAAAAAAAAGCGATAAACATACGAATAACATATATCAGGTATGAAATATTATCGAACAGTAAAAGCATAGCACGACCACGCAGAAATATTTCAAAAAGTAAAAGCGTTGTTTTTAATGTAATATATTGTCTATTATGCATTTTTTTTTTTTTTTTTTTTTTTTTTTTTTTTAATATCTCCGATTTTACACAAATATGTTAACTATATGCATAATTATAATTCATAACATTACAATAAGAACCATAGATTATTCGTTTGGTTTTATGTGAGCTGCCCTATAGTTTTAATTCAATGGATTAATTTGCGTGTCAACGGTTGTAAAATTATTCCAATACTTGTGAAAAATATACCATTTGTTTTTTTTTTTTTAATATTACTATTAGTGTCTGTACGTTATGTATAAAGTGAAAATTTTATTGTACTACTTTCTTGTGTATATATTTCCAAAACGATTTCGAGAAGAGTAAAAATTTACGTAGTTATTATAAGGCCGTTTCTCACTTATTGTTGAGTGGCATGGACTGTAAGAGGAGAAATTTGAAGCTATTCAAGATTTAAGTACGGAGGAAAATATGTGAACCCATCATCGGTGAACAAAGGCTAGCATCAGTAACAAACTTCGTTCGGAGACAAAGGATACAATAGTCAGGTCACATAACGAGGAGAGGAGAAAATGAGCTGCAACGGAGTGAAAACCTCCAGGAAGAAGACCTCAAAGTGAACGCAGGAAAAAATGTATCGACGTGGTGGAAGAAGATTATAAAATTTTGGGAGTTGAAAACTGGTGGGCGGTAGTTACGATAGCTACAAATGGCGAAGTGTAGTTATGGTGGCAAGAAATCATTTTAAGGGTAGATACGCCATATAAATAAAAGCTGATACATTTTAATAATTATTCATAAATTTCATAAAATAACCATTTTTTCTCTGTTCAAACGTTGTTTATGTCATGGAAACTATAAAATCTGAATGTATTTTCTGTAAATAGTAATTTACTTTTTTTATTTTCAACTTTTTTTTTTTTTTTGGGATCTCATCGAATTCCATAACTATACATTTCTTATGGACTTTTGGTAATAACATATATGTTGTATCATTTCGTTACTGTGTGCGAGTGATTGATTTTTAGCATATAATTAAAAAAAAATAATTTATTAAACATTTTTATTCTCGTTGAATTATTTGATCTTGGCGGCCGTTTCCATAGGCTTCTCTGAATACGTATTAAGATAACAAAAAAATTACAATTCAATTACGTAATCACTCACTTTCCCGGACGTTAGTATGACTTCCCGTGCGAGTAGTGTTTTTTTTTTTTTTTTTTTTTTTAAATATTTTTATTTGACGTGCTCGGGTGATTTTTATTGAAATCCTTTACAATGAGCCCATGCAGACGAGCGCCCAGTCGTAATATCGTTGGTTCGTAAATTAACGACTTACAAAAGTATTTCACGGTACAACGAATATAATATATATTAAAATCCTCGGCAGAACTGGGGATTAATATCATTAAAAGTTCCGAGTAAAAATTCATTAAAAAGCAACTGTTAATTTTAGCCCCGTTTTTTTTTTTTTTTTATTTTATTTTTTTTTTTTTATTCTTGAACGGTACATAGATAGTCGCGTCGGTAAAACTGTCTGGGACGCACATCGTGGAAGGCGGAATCGTGGACGCCGTGCCACCAAAAAAGTTTAACGCCAATTAAGAAATGCGATTGTGCCGTTCGTAGCCTCGCTGCTATTCTTCGAGCACAATAAATATTAAATACTATATTATTCGAAAGTTGTCGGTAAATCGGGCGTAACAGTACCGCCGATATTTCTCTCGTCGTTAATCTCCGAGGACGGCACAGTAATAATAATCACGGACGCGCGTGTATGAATAATGCGCTTATTCCGATAAAAAAAAAAAAAAAAAAAGGGACCACGGATACGTCGCGATTCGCCACAAGAGCGAAAAATTTCGGCTTTTAAAGGGGAAATTTTTTTTTTTTTTTTTTTATCGGCCGTTATCGATTGATTCTAAATGCAGTTTGTCCGAGCACGGACCGGTCAAGTTTACCCCCAACGATCAGCGGTGTACGTGTGTTATAAAAAATAATTGAAACCCCGGAAAAAAAAACAAAAAAAAAAACAACGAAGTATTGTTATTTTATTGTATTGCGCAAACAATAGAGCGAGTTTACGGATTATTTTAGTTATCGAACGCGCGTACCGATTTTCGAGTACTATTTAGGCGCGTTTCAGCTGCCCCAATCACACCGTGTCCGGTCTCCACTCCGGGCAATCACAACTCTCGTCTTGTTCATCTGCCCGACTCCGCCGTTGTCCAGAACGTCATTTCTGGAATTCTTGTCCGCGGTTCTTCGTCGTCTGATCTCCGCACACGTCTGGCCCGACACGGTCCCGCGCTCGTAAGGATTCCCGTTATTGTTCCGCGTCACTCCGCGTTCGTCCTCGTATCCTCGTCATTTCCATCGCTCATAATCGCTATTCGCTTCAAAAAACTCCGTCAATTTTCACAGATACGTTTTAAGATCGAAATACCCGCTAAATAAGTGTCCATAGTTATTGTATTTTTAAGCCTATAAATGAAGGGAGATAACACTCACGCCCTGCCCGCGCTATACGCAGTTATCAGGCCGTAGATGTCAATTTGACGTGTACGTATTAATTATTTCGTTGCGAATAACATAATTCATCACATAAAATATTTTCACTAGGTTGTTAATAAAAAAAAAAAAAACATTAAAAAAACAACAAAAAATTGTTTAGTATTCGGGACATGCGTCGTTTATTCGGTTTGAAGGGTGATATATATATTTTTATTTTTTTTTTGAAAATTATTATCAATTAATCAATCGGTTGTGTATAATACAACCGATTGATTCATGAACAAAATGCCTACAATTGATAACGTTTGAAAAAAAAAAAAAAAAAAACGGCGTAATATACGAGCGTACGAGTAAATATTGCGATCAATAAATTGTCGCTTTTGTCAATCTCGCGTTGTGTCGGCACTGTTGTTCGTGCATGCGCATCGCGATAAATAATAATAATATTATTGAACCCGTTGACATTTGCCGACAGCCGGTAAATTTTATTTTCGACAACGTTTCCGTACAATTGGTACGATATTTTCTTCTATTCCTTCGCCCGTCTCTCATACAAGTGTGGGGCGAGCTACCCCGTCGCCGGTATCCTTCACACCGTTCTCGTATATTTCCCCCAGTGAATATAAGCGACTTGACCGTTGCACAACACCGTGCCCCCCCCGTGCTTTATAAAATACAAAAAAAACGAAACCATACGATGTATGGACGTACTGGTTTTAGGGATACTCGGTGATAATTTCGGGCCCCCGACAATTTCGCTAGCGTTAAACACGCCGTTTAACTGCTGTTGCGTGCCCGTCGAACACGGTATGGGAACGGGTAACAATGTCCGATTGAAACTTAACTCAGTTTTCAAATATTTTTCTTTTTATTACACTAAAACATTGTACAATTCTAATGGAACGAGCTACCAGACCCGGGTAATTTCGGCTAATAAGCTTTTTAAGCGGTCCGGAACGACGTGACGGGTTGGCTCGACGACGACGTCCTTTTTCTGGACTTTCCGGCTGATTGTTGTTTGGACCCGAATTCAAATCGCCTCGCCCACCCGCACTCGGCCGGAGCTCGTGTTGCGGCGGGTCTCGACTAGTAGTAGTCCGCCGGTGATGGCGGCCGTGGTATCCGGCTCTTGCCACATCCGTTGGTTGCCCGGTCCTCGTCTTAATCGTCGAATGCGATGCCCGCGCTTGCCGCTTCGTGTCCCGTTTGCTAATTGCACGCGGAATTCATGCACGTGTCGTGTCTTTATTCAAAACTACTTTGAGCCCTGGCCTCGACTTAATAATATTCGCGTGCCGAATTACCGCGCCCGTCCCATGACCCAGAGGTACGTCCACGTTACAAGTCCAGCGTTTATTTATTATCGCCAAATCGTACGTGAGGTCCGTGTCGGTAACAAAACCATCCTATAGGGCGGGCAGACGGTGCGCAATTTTAGGCTCAGCGATTCGTCTACGTCCCGAGCCCCACAAATCCTCGGCACGTGTTTCGGTATATTACGCAACAAAATGTTAAATTGCCGTTTGCACGCGTGTTTAGAAATCGCATACGTACCGATTTCGACGAGCGCATATTTTTACAGTACATTGAGAACGTCTTTTACGAATACTCTACAATTATCGTCGATGGCCTCGTTCCGTTTACAATCGTACGTGTTGGCCGTCGTATTGTATACGTTACCGGATTTCGGTGTTGAATATAATTCGCGTCGTTTCCCATCGTGTTTTGTCCGGGTTACGTCGCGTTAGGTCAGGTGTCTGGGTTATATCTCGCACAAGAAAAAAAAAAAAAAAAAAAAAACGTTCCTCGGGAGGTCTTGAGTCGGGCGAATGGCGGGACGACGACGGTCGGACACCACCGCCACCGATAATATTATTATTTGGAACGACAACGGGCCGTCGTCGGTCGCGGCTACACGAGACATTAACGATAATAGTAATAATAATAGTAATAAAATATTATGGTACATAACCGTTTAGGGATGTTTAGATGGCTCGGGGCAACGATTAAATTTTATTCGAAACACCCGGGGATTAACGGCCGTTGTTGGGCTGCGGGTACGGCGGAGCCGCGCCCCCGTCGTTTACGAACGGACCGTCGGGCAAAACACCTGAGACTTTGGGATTTCCGCGCCCTCGATACCGGGCCGCTTATAGCCGGCGAGACCGGATCGGCGAAGAAAAACAAAAAAACACTACAAAGTTCAATTAGAATAAGAGGTATTTATTGGACGGATTATTGTTTCAGTAATAAATTCATTCAATTTTCGCGCACGTGCGCGCGACATAATATTGCTGAACAAACGTATCCGTCGTCGTCGTCGTCGGATAACAGAAAATTCGGGACGACACGGTCGGATGTGCGACCGTCATGAAAGCCGTCGTAGAAACGACAGTGGTTATTCTGTCGATAAAAAAAATGACGACGATATATTAGCCAATAATATGCCGTTACCTACGTTGAATACTATCGGATGGGATAGCACCGTGAACTGTAAATGGTGAGACATTGATATCGTAAGATACAGACAGTGACGACACTCAGACAAATTTGATTTTTCTGGAAAAAAATACAAGTTAATTGCATCGAAATCACTTAAACCCAGAGAACGGTACTAAGTACTTCAATAATCATTGATAAATGGATTTTGTCTAAATAAAAAAAAAAAAAAATGTAGAAAATTCTCTATTATAATCGTTTACTATCGAGAACATTATAACGGGGGAGATAAAAATATAAACGGTTAACGACTTTTTATAAATCACAATGTTTTATGACTTTGAATTTTTAACTATAAGTTAAACAATACAGCTAGGTGTGTATTTTTAATAGGTATGATTCTATCTAGATTATTATTAAAATTTTTATTATTTTAGATCAACTTCAAATAGATATCAAAATTCTCGTCTAGATATGATAATGGATAAAAAAAAATATTTTTTCCGGATATATAGGTCTAGATAAGTCTCGCCGATGAATTGGGTAAATAAGTTTATATTAGAAATAGAATCATAATGGAAAGGAAAGCAATAATATAAATCATCGCACACGATAAACGACGCCGAGTGGAATTTAGTTAACTGGTTTCTGTGACTACCGATAGAAGACGTATAACCAAGGAAATCCAGAAAGTCCAAAAAAAAAAAAATAATAAACAATTGCAATAGATTCGATTATGTTGCCCCGGCCCCAAGTACGTAGAAACACATTGAATTGGAAAAAAAAAAACACCTACACGGAATATAGCCTGCAATACGTCGCTCATCGATTTTAGGTTAAGTATAATATGCCTAATATCAATATTTGTGCGAGAAACTTATTGTATGTTTTTAAATCCGAGTTATTTTCGCAGGGGTTAAACGCTAATTAAAATCTAGAAAATCGGTCGTCGATCTCGAGAAACGCGACGGAAAACATCACAAAGCGAAACGTATTATCTTATACTTTGGGTTTCTCCAAACAGCACACAGCAGACGAGATTAGACCTCTATTTGTCCTTTCAAAAATCTATGGTCCTCGGCAAACGAGGCGAGTTTATCTTACAGCAGCCAAAGAGGCGGTTTTCGTGTACTTACTAGTTGATAATTTAACTTCTTTGATAATTATCAAAACAACGCTGGATAAAGTATAAAAAAAAAAAAATGTGTAAAAGAGAACGGCATATCCTCTATAGTTTGATTGCGGGATTCACAATGGGCCTGGGGCATAAGTCCAAAGATGATAAGGAGCCGACAAATGATAACGGTCCGAAAACGAATAAGTTTCTACCAGTCATTCCCGACGATAGCCTACATTTTGTAAAAAATGCCGTACACAGCTGCACTTGCGGCCTCGATTCGTTATGCGAAACCACGTCGGATAAGTAACAGTGAAATTAACGTTATTAACTATTAATTTTAGCTAACGGTGTGTGCCTATAAGTTTGTACAATTTGAACAATTCCAACAATTTTGTTCATATAAAATGTCAAATTCATTCGTGTGGGTAGGCAAAGCGCGAGTTCGATTGCATTCGTGTATATTCGTTTAAAATACCGGCCGTGCCTAGACTCGACTGTTTTATTAAAACCCTCGGTTAATTCGAATTGTAACTGGTCCAATCCAGTTGTCACGTAGGGGATGCGCGGATACAAGTTTTGACTGGTTAAAATTAGTATTTACGGATTTTGGGTATCAATCGTAACATATCGAAATATTATCTACGGACGACGAAAATGGCGGTCATACCTGTTAAGCACCCAACAACAATCACTTTCTTATCGGCGTCCCGCTTTGTCGGGCAAATATAAAGTTTGATAATTTAATCGCTATAAATAAAAAAAAGGAGACCGCCTAATAAATGCACATATACTTAAATACCGAACTCATTCTAACGTGTTGTTAATACTTACTTTTTCCTAGTTCAAACTAACGATAAAACAATGTTTTCTGTAAATCAATTTTTCCCTAGACAATTGTAATTTCCGTTGATATGATTTCAGACACAACCAGTATTAGTTCCAACTAGAAAATTGTTGGTTCTGGTTAACTAGTTCTAGGGTTAAGGTTATTTCTGGTGGTAACTAGTCGAAAAAAGCTGTGACGCCGATTTTAGTCTCGTATTCATAAACCCACGTCTCGTCGTCTGTGATAATTTTTTTTTTTTTATGAAACCAACATCAGCAGAACGATTTTTAAGTTATTGACAAATCATTAAACGATTTTCCTTTCGCTCCAAAGTTAACAATCGCGGATCGAATTCGGCAGCTACTTTTTTCATCTGTACATTTTCGGTTAAAATTTCATGACAATATCCAATCGAAATTTCTACTTCATTTCCTAACTCACCAACGGTTAATCTGCGGTCGTTAGGTCGCAATTTTCGCGACAACATCATCGTTGCTAGATGTCGACGGTCTTCCGGAACATGGATCATCATCAGTTGACTGCCGGCCATTCTCGAAACGTTTAAACCACTCGAAAGTCACGGAACGACATGAGGAATTATCCCCAAAAGCAGTTTTACTCGTTGCGTGCGCCTCCGTCGCATCATTTTTACCAAGTTTCGAGTAAAACTTGATGCACACACGTTGTTCGTTTGTTTCGGACATGTCGAAAACGGCGCACGGAACAAGCTGACTGGGTTTAACCACGTGTAAATATTGATTTGAGATACGATAGCTACTTTGGGTTTTGTTTAAAATATTCACTAATACGCGGGGAATAAATCTATTTACAATTTGAAACGTTATCGTGTGTAGATTAGCCGTAATGTCATTTGTCCTGGTTAGGCTTTTTGAACAGACCTCGTATGAACAGAACCCCGGCCGAGAGCCGAAGGCCCGATTCGGATACAGTCGGTCGGAGTCAAGTCCGGCGAGGAGGGGACGTCAACGTCCAGCCAACCCGTCGTGTCTCGTAGAAAAAAAAAAAACTATACGCAATGGCCCGGGACTGGTAGCCCGTTGAATTTAATTGTAAAAATATCTTAAATCCAAACAGTGTAGAATAAATATCCGGCGTCGAGTTGCGTCTCGATTTACATTTATTCGGCCCGTCTTCGCGCTGTCTCTAAACCGGCCCGCAACAATATGATTGATAACAGCCGCCGCAGCTATATACGGAAACAAAAAAAAAAAAAAAAAAAAAATGACCGCCGCCGCCGGTAACATTATTATAACCGTGATTATAACAATGTACAAAAAAAAAAAAAAAAAAAAATTATTATAATACAATTTTCCGACGGGACCCGGTATATTATTATTATTATTATAAAGTATACGCGTACGTATGATATATATATATATATGTTATGCATACACACACGCATTGTATGCCCGCGCACAGTCGTGATATTTTATAAAACGTCGGCGGACGAAAAAAAAAAAAATAAAAAAATACAAACACCACCCGGGCCGGGCCCGGTAGCTTTCTGATTTGCATTCCCTGGACAACCACTCATAAATCCGGCGGGAATGGGCTCCGTCTACACCGCCGCCGCCGCCGCCGCCGCCGCGCGCCGTTTTCTACCCAATTTACCGAAATTCAGATCCCGGCCGTTCTGTACCGGCGCCCGCTCCCACGGCCCCGGCGGTCCCGTCTGTTCCGTCTATCGCTCGGTGTTCGACTACGGCGCACGTCCGACCGAGCCGAGAGGCTCCCGGGCCGTATTATTTATCGGGCTCGTGCCGCCGCCGTTATTTTTACGCGAGATATAATATATATATATATATATATATATATATATATGTTTTTTTTTTTATTTTTTACAATCGCACACACTCCGACCAGAACGGACAGAAAATCCCGTACATTTATATATATATATATAGTACACACAACAACTATATAATACTACTGCGACGCGATACAAACACGGGTGTTATGTACGAGTATTTTTTCTGCGGGCGAGACGACAACGATAAAAAAAAAAAAAATATATATATATATATATATATAATAATAATAACTACGCCAAAAACACGCCACCAGAAATTGCGCAGACTGCTGCAGTCGGTTAGGAGTGCGAAATTGTTTTGGGGCGTACACCTATATTATTGCCGTGTTGTATATATATATATACGATATACGATACCAATTATTGTCGAAAACGATACGACACGAACGCGTGCACGTGATGTCCGCGCGAATTAAATATATAAATGACACGATTATAACGACAAAGTGAGCGTATGAAGGGAACGTTTTGTAACGCGATGGCGGCGTGGGCTCGTTTTTTTTTTTTTTTTTTTTTTTTTTTTTTTTTGTGTTTCCTCCCGGGTCGAAAACCGTTCTCGTACCGGACGAAGGAATCGCATTCGAGTCGTCCAATTGCAAAGGACGTGAAACGACGCCGGGCCCGCCAATCGCGTGCACACAACAACGCACGGTTACCCGTACGGTTATTTTGTCGCACGACAAATATTGTTGTGCAGTTATCTATTGGCCCGTGTGTGCGATAAACTGATGGCGTGTTTTTTTTTTTTTTTTTTTTGCGAAGCGGTTCACGCTTGGGATACGTCTTGCGGGGGCCTATCGAGCGCCCGAGAACTCCGGTCCGCGACGCCGGGACGGGGCGATACCCGGCAGCGACCGCCGCCGTAATCGACTGCCGAACGTGTCCCGTTAAAACAATTCGTTTTCGAAGTTTTTATTTCGATTTTGTGGAGAAAAAAAAAAAAAAACGAAAATATAACGCGCCGTCGTGTGCGGTCCGACATCACATTAGATTTTATGTTTGTGACCGTTCCTTGTCGGCTCTTACCCGCCTTACGCAGCACACGCCGGAAATTAGCCAACACTGCAAATCTACTCAAATACCGTCTTCGCGTGTTGATGTGTCGTAATGTGGCTCAGTTTTTCGGGCGAGGGGAACACAAGAGTCAGCGACGTCGTTTGACGGGTGCGAGGCGGTCGTTTGTCCCTGTCCGATTTAAAATGCCGGTCGATGACGATCGCTCGTAATAGCTGCTAGTCGCCGAAGAAATATTATACCGTTTTAAATATATATTTTTTTTGTTTTTTTTTTGCCAGTAATGTAATTGCCGTGTACTCGTATACGAGGAATATACGTTGCGGTATGTTTTAATCGATAGTACTGACAACAAACGCGTTTTTATCTATGACTGTATAATATTCTCTATTATTTATGCATATTGGGATTAGACGTAGGCTATTCGTGCCTCTATCAACCCATATTTAATGCCGGGCAAGACGGGAATCGTATCGATCGGTTTCTCATTCGGTTATACGGTGAAACCAATAACATTAATCGCTTCGCCCGGAATCTAAAAACCCATCTGGTCGAATCGGTTGAACAAAAAAAAACGTTATATCCATATTGGATAGAGACGAGATAGCTGATTAAATAAATTGTCTAGTTAAAGATAAAAGATAATTTGTATATTTATGTGGAAGATTAATCTAGACGGTGCTCGACATAATAAATCGCGTGTATTTCACTCGCGACCATATTTAAAATAATGAAATATTTTTTTTTTGTTTTTGACACGGTATACGAGTATTCGTACACCGAGACCGCGTGGTAAGTGTATTTTTACGAATAAATTATTACGTATTTTACAAATGTCTGCATTTTGGTTTTATACTTATTATGATAATGGTTGTTAAAACGTTATTCGATACGATGCGTTGTAAACATTGTAGTTTTCCAGCTGGTGAATTCCGCGCGGAAAAATATATTTACTTTTGTATTTTACTAGTAAAAAAAAAAAAAAATAATACGTTTTACGGTGTGGGTTACTTGTTCGGTACCCACTACACGCGTGTGTGTTTAAAAACTTACGACCGCGCCTATTTTTATTATTTTTTTTTTTTGCTTTTATTTCCCAAGTCAAACCAATCGCCGTTATCGCTTAAATTATATGAATTGCGTTTCATTTTTTTTTTTTTTTTTATTTCCTCGTGCAATACTAAACGTTTAATCGATAGGATCGGTTCATATTGTATTACAAACGCCGGGCTTAATTTCGGGCTTAACATATTCGGTTTGGATAATAGCTATGCGATTATTACAACGACAATTTAGTGTACAAAATACAATTTTAAGCGTTGGAAAAATACAACGGTTTAAAATACGGTATCGCGGTGAAACTATTAAATACAATCGAAATTACGGAATATGCGTAGGCGTGTGTCCAGACATTTGCCTCACCGGGCAGGCGGATTGTGAATTTTTAGTTTTTACCGAGTGTGACTGTATTAAGTCTATTAGAAGGGTGTCTCTTTTTCTGTGATACGACAGTAATATTTAGCGCCATCCGAAACGATTTTCTTCGGATATTGCAGTCGTACGACAACAGTGTGTACCAGTGATGTGCCATAAATCCGGATTATCCAAAAGTCCAATTAATCCGGATTTTCTGATTTTTAAATCCGCAAATTCATGTACCGAATTCAAAAATCCGACATTTTCTATTTTCACGAGCCAAACGACGTTTGCCGGGTCAGCCTGTAATATATTTAATACACTGTAGTGTAACGTGTATGATTTTTTTTTTTTTTGGTGTACTTAACTTTTTTTTCATTACATTTCTTTTTGTGATATTTTTTCAACTGTAAAAACGTATATAAAGGTTTTACACGTTTAATGCTATTAACAAAAATATGATGGTAATTGTTCGTGAAAATTGAATTTAAAAACTTAAAAACCGATTTTTAAAACCCAAAATTTTGGATTCACGTAAAAGTCAGGAATTTAAATGCGAAATTCGAAATTCTCGAACTTCGTAAAATCGGGATTTAACCAATCATTAGTACTTGCATTAACACATAGACACACATGCAAACTTTAAATATTCTATGAAATAACAGTGATGGGCAATTTTGAGATTTGGGAAAAAGTCTTCTTTGCAACCTGTCGTACAACGAATTCGCGGCCTGTTTTGTAACGTTTCAAATTCCGAGGTGAATAGATTTTCGAAAAATCAAATGCGCTCAAAACGAATTATCACAATTAAGTTGTCTTGGCAGGCCGGTTGTTAGGTTTGAGACCCTTGATTTAGCGTGCCGGCCGTGGAGAATTTTCGGGGAGAAGCTCTAAACCCCATCGAATTATCGTATCGCTAAAAGTTGATCAAATCAAATCAGCGGCCTCGATAGCGTTAGACGCGGGTCCGGATCGTTTGAATAAAATGTGAAAATGACGTGGACATTTCGAGTACGCAAACGGTTATGGAGTCGATAACGATTAAAAAAAATCTGATTCGTTTGGATTAAGTTATCGCGTTTATTAAATACATACATTCGAGTACGGCACGACTAGGCATTATAATAATTTTTTTTTTTTTTTTTTTTAGGCTCACATAAATAGTTATATAATGAGACGACCATTCCGAGTTAGCGCATTGTACGGGCGTACTCGTACGGGCAATAGCACATATACCAAAAAAAGTGGCAAAAAATTAGGTTTTTTTTTAATGTTCCCTGAACGAATTTCATTCAAATACAAATACATCATTACGGCCTTGACGAGGACCCGGGTAACGTATTTAAAAGGTATTATAACGTTTTTTTTTTTTTTGTTTCTATTTTACTATCGGTACTAATAATCATTGAAATTGCATATAATCGATCAATTATTCGCATGATACATTATCGTAAAACGCACGCTAAACCGACGACGTTATTTTTTTTTTATTATTATTATTTGACCGGTTTTCCGTGTGCTTGTATTTTTTTATTTTTTTTCCTATTCCAATACCCGTTTATTATTTATCGGTGCGTTTGTTATTAATATTCTACAGACAATGTAAAAGAGCACCCGCGTAGGTACACATTATTTTCTATGTAATTATTAGTTTCCAACATTTTTCTTATTTTTTAATTTTTTTTTTATTTGCGATCATTAAATATTCCAGTGTGCGACTGTTAATTAATTGTTTCGTTCGAATTGAAATTATTACTCTTTGGAAGTTTTAATTTTCGGTTCGTAAAAATAAAATTTTCCGCAGAGGTCTACCGTAGTTCACGAGTTTATTTCACATAAAAATCAAGCACAGTTACAATGCATTGTTCGAATGATGCACGGTTTTTTTTTTTAAACGGAATTTTGACAGACAGAAATAATAATAAAAAAAAAAAAACCTAGTCACTCGTCGTTATGTCTGCGAAAATTCATATTTTATTATTATTATTATTTTGATATTTTTTTTTTATTTTACGGTCACGTAACGGTACAACAAATTGACATTTTGTATAATTCAAAAGCGTACAAAAGTTTTTATTTTTTTTTTTTTCAAATTGGCCGACTTGAACGCATTCCACGAAAATTTGTTACTATAATCATTTTTTACACGTCACACGTTGGCGGTAAGGGGAGGGGAAGTTCCTTCACATCGGCACTGTACGTTTTTTATTTAAATTTTTCTTCCGTTTAATTTACCGTAATTCCAAAAAAAAAACGTATAATTATCACGTCGGTTCGGACGGTTTTCGGTACACGGAATTTGTACGGAAATATTGAATAAATTATCGCGAAACGTTAACGCGCCTTTGATATAGGTATACAGGCGTATGAATTACGCTTTTGCAATATTTAAACGATTGCGTCAAACGTAATTTTGGCTTTGCCGCGGACGCGTTTCTAGAGGACACGCAATCCCGCCCCGCCGATCCGCGAACGATCAAATGTGTCGTCCGGAATCGGACGGTAATCCTTGTAAAATTACCAATATTACCACAAGACGGGCCGTTGGGTTCCATAATCTCTTTCGGTACTAAATAAATACTCCGAACCGCGTGCCTTACCGGCCGGTACACCTGCATTTATGTCGTACGTCCAACGCGATTGCGTGCGCCTAAAACAATACGCTAACGCCATTCAGCGTTGCCGTCGGTTTCCAATGCCGGAACACGATTAGGATTTTGTCCTCTTCTATATCAGTTTTTATCTGTATTTTTCTGGTTGTAATTTTCAGTCCGGTTGAATGTGTAAAGAACCACGCGTAAAAACGACAAATCTGTTTTTATAAAAATTCATTTAACCCCGGGCCCGTCCCTTGTTAAGAGCCGCTATAATATTATTATTAGTAATATTACATTGCGGATAGTTAATAGTACTTGTTGGCTGTTCCGTCGTTTTCGCATAGGCGAATAAATCAACTAGACAGCCGGACAGTGTATAGAGTCCAACAGTCAATGGACACTACGCTAAAACGATCAAACCGTATTGATTAACCCGGCGAACTATTCGATTCGTTACAGATGCGTTCCGGGACGATATTGAATGGGAAAAAAAAAAAAAAAACGTGCGATTATTTTCGTATATTTTTCGTATTGTCGCGCGTCGTTCGTGGCAATAACGATAAAAAAAAAAAAAAAAAAATATTTCGCGGATTTATCGATCAAATTTCCTATCCCGGACTCGCTCACGGGGTCGGCTATCAAGTTGTTTTATACCCGTGCATTCTTTGGACGATTAAATAACGGCGACTTCCGTGCGACTTGGGCGTTTGTTCGCGATTACTACGACTGCAGATACTACAAAACGTGTAGGCTTGGAAATTAATTTCGTCTTACCTGTCCGGCATAAAATAAAACAATTAACATTCCTTTCGATTGCGATTAAAGCTGGCTGGTCGTATTGTTAAGAAAACGCGGACTACGGGCCAAAGAGTAAACGGGAAATTCGTACACGACACTTAAAAACACCCGAGCATAACATTTAATTACTATATTAATGTGAACGTTTTCCCTCGGCTTCCGTTCACTAATAATTAGGATTAAAACCGATGACTAGACCAGAAAATAAAAACGAAAACCCAACATTTGTCTACGTTAAATTCGATTCGAACACACGTTTTTTTTTTTTTTTTTTTAATTTGAAATACCAAATGTCATAGTTGCTATTATTATTTAAATTTGATTAGGTCTACGGACGGCCACGGCCCTAGTAATTCGTGTTGGATCTTCTAGGAGAAAAAAAAAAACTAAAAACATCCGAGAAGAAAATATCGCAAAGCGTTTAAAATCCGTGTCGACCGGGTACGATAATCAATTTTCCATCGCGGAAACGTACGAATCGCTCTCGTATAATTACGCGTAAAACCGACGGGAAAACAACAATCTCGCGAATGTAGACATCGATTATTGTACGCGATCAAAACGGCTCTGGTAACGTCGTGTGACATTAAACGGAGATTATAACGCCAGGGAAACGACATTTACAAATCCGTGACGTCTTCGATCGGTTTACCCGCTATATTTTTGGTTCATGCCGTAAGTCTGTATCTATGAATGTAACTCGGAAATCTTCAAAATTGGCACTAGAGGGCAGGCAAAAGTCCGACAATCGGATTTTCAATTGCGATTTATTGATTATGATTAGTTATACTAATCGTTAACGGAGCGGCGCAAAAATAGTGAAATACCCACGCTCCTCCTCATTGTAAAACAAAAAAAAATTCGGTCATTTGGTGATTAAATTTATTTGGCGTTTTAAATATGGAACGAGCGACTGTTTAATAAGTGACGGGATTTACGTGTCACCACCCGTTCTTTAATCGTCATTGAATTTCACATGATTTAGATTTTTCCACCCCCCCCTCATGCCCCGATTTCCGGTCATTCTTTCATTAAACTTGGGGAAAAAAAACGTATTTAACGGGCGAATCGCCGGGCTGTTTACAACGGTTTATTGTTATTCACAATATTTTATCTAAATCGCCCAATAAACGCTAAAATCGTATTCCTTTCTGAATTCTTGTCCACAATCACGGCCTCCAACCGGCAAATTGAATTACGTCCCGTCCGAATATTAGTTTTTATAATTGCAGGTTTTACAGCAAATTTTCCTTATGCCTAGGAATCCTTAGCACATAAAGGTTTTTGTCTCGGTGAGAACCGATAGGTATTTATCCGGATAAAACGTATTCTAGGGGACTCCTTTCTCCCCGCACTGGGATTCTTGAATTATAATTACGTATCAACCTCGTAAATACAAAATACATTATCTACTAATTGTTATTTTCTCTGTTAAAATTGTAATTAAAAAAAAATCGTGTGTGCGCTACTGGAACGTATTATATTTACTTAGGTTTCAAAATAGTAAAAAAAGTCACGGGGAGTATATTATATTATGTGTCATATTATGATATGTTGAGGCCCTGGGACACATGGAATTATGCCGCTCTTATGAGAATTACAAATTTACTATTTTTTTTTAAAATTTTCCACTACTGTTAAGTAAACTAAAAAAAAAAAAAAAAACATTATTCCTATCATAATTGTTAGAAAGAGCAAGTTATGCCGTCAAAATATATATATATATATAGAAATGGTGTTTAATAACTATTTGTCTATCTATATTAGTCAAAACTTTGTCGCCTCCTAAGACAACTAAAATTCTGTCGCCCCGGGACATCTTGCCTCTTGTTGGATGCGGTTCCGCCGCCGGCAGTATACGGGGTAAATTTTCATCGGGATGTCGCGGCCGGCGGACGAGGAAAATGAAGAGGACGAGGAGGAAGGATCGGCGGTTTTTCTTGTCCCGTCGACGAATACCACCGCCGGCTCGCATCCATTCCACCCCAGAACTGTTGATGGTCGTCGTCGTCATTGTCATCGCCGTCTATTATATTATTTTATATATATATATATATATATATAAAGATAGACCGGACGAGTGGTGAAGCGGACGCCCTCGACACGTCCGAGTTTTGCGCTCCGGACATACGCCATCACTCGTCTCGGGAGTCGGCGAGGGTTTTCGGGCTAATGATTTTTAGACGTCCGTCGTGAGCACGTTCCACCACGGTGCCAACCCCACGTTCACCCATTATCCCGAAACTCGTAAATTAAAGGGCCGTCCTCGTCCCGAAAACATAAATCGGTCGTTCGGGAACGGCGTGTGTGGTAGGTGACGATTTAGGATATGAAAATGCCGACTTGAATATTTCCCGGAGTATATTACGGCGGACATCCGTATTAAAAAAAAATATAATAAAATACGCGTGAACCGCGAGAGTCGGCGGAATTTTTAAATTCAATTCCCATCATTTTTCATTCGGAATGTTCCTACGCCGTTAAAGGCGCTGGTGTGGTCCCTTTGTGTTTCCAGTGTCCCGAACAAATTAAATAATAATGCATTCTCGAAATCTGAAACGGATCTGAGAAAATCCAAACGCGGGCGACTTGCGGATCGAGTCTGTCACAGGGTAACGTATTAATATTTCACTGCAGTTACTCATCTCGGTTGCGAAATACATTTTTTATTATTTTGGCAGTTAAGCCGATAATTAAAATATTTTAACGATTGTTCGTAAATAGAATCGCTATGCCAAAATAATAGAAGAAAAAAAAAAACCGTCTTGTATAGTATAATGTCATTACGTTACGTTGACACCGTTCTGTGAAAACACAATGACGATAAAATACAACGCCATAATCGTATTGTGTTATCCGTTTGTTCCGAAGTTTTTCGTTTCGCAAACGACTCTCGAATACATTGCAATTATCCGTCCCTTGTACATCACAGCGTTTACGGTCAACTCGAAAAGTGTCTAAACATTCAAAACTAGTTCGGGAGGTCGTGAATTTAACGGCGGACGGTTTGATTAGGTTGAGGTTTTATAGCCCGAAACGAACTTCTGTTTTCAGATAAACCAACGAAAAATGATTGTCTCGGAACCATAAAGTTCGTGCGGAGAAGAATCATCAATAAAGCCCCCATTCTGTATATATTGTGTTTATGGCGGAATCCGACGGTACGCTTCCTGTAACGTGTACGGGAAATAAAACATTTCTCGTTGCAATAATACCGTATTACAAAATGCATTATTAAATGTATTGCGTTTCGGAACTATTATTGGAAAAGTTGCCGCGATACCGCACAATGGCCAGATTCGCGGTGCTCCTGAAATTTTCCAGACACGAACAATCACCTGGAACAGTGCGGAAAACGTTGTCTTGTACATCATGACCTAAATAACAACGACTCGAATACGCGACATTATCATAATATTTCCCGACGGTATAAAAATTATTTCTCCCTTGTGTAGAAAAAAAAAAAAAATTCTAACGACGCATTTACCACACTATCGGTTTTCATCTCAACGCGACACAGTTACGTTCTTTTTCTTTCGGTACACTTCTTAAACGGTATCCGTGAACTTAATGGGTATAAAGTATAAAATATATTTTACGGACTTAATAGAATTATATTAAAGTAGGTAGGTACATCATTACCGTGTATTTAAATTGCTTACTAACTTATCTGTATAGGAGGTATAATATCCAAAAAAGCAATTTGGAAAAATGCATTAAAAAGTATCATAAGTGACAATTTTTTTTTTTTTTTCACGATATACAAAAATTAATCTTAATCTACACATTCGCGTTTGGTATTTCGAATCTCGCATGAAAGCCGACGAATACCGAACAATAGGTATTTAACAAAATCATAAATCCAATACACTACAATAGCGTGTAAATGTGTATTTCGATAATATTATGGCATTTTTTTTTTCCCCCAACGTTTTTCCATAGTTTATTTTGTACGCGTTATCAAACAAAGGTAAAATACATATAAAGGGAAATTAATAGTTTTTAATGTTTTTTTTTTTTTTCAATCGAAATTAATTCGAAACATACTCAATTGAAAACGTACGAGACACAAATCGAGCGAGAAAATCTTCTACCCGCCGTATTGAGTCTTAAAAAAAGTCACACACTTAATTCTATAGTAAAAAAAAAACGAAACATTGCATTTTTACGATTTTTCGTATTTTAAGTATTAAAAAAAGTACATCGTAATATTAAATAACTACCCCGCTTGATATCCATTTCCCTTTGACCGATAAACGTTATTATTGTACCGATTTATTTATTAATTTTACAACGTATTTCGAATATCGTCTAGACCAATAAAACATTGAGAAACAATAAATATTCATATAGAACGCGGCGGCGGTATTATAAATTAAAAATAGAAGTTAACGACGGGAAGAATTTTTCTTATTTTTTTTTTTTTTTTTTGTTGCTTTTCCTGTCATTGATTATTATTATTTTTTTTCCGCCCCCCACAAAGCAACCGCGACGGGAAGACAAGCCATGTTAAATATTTAAATGAACGGAATTTATGGTTTCATTATTCGCAATACAGAACGACCGTTATTGAAAAATATTCTTTCAATCTTGTCTCTTTTACACCCTCCCGCAACCACTGCCCCCCACTTCCGTTGTGCATGCGGGCGAGTGGTGCGAATGAGTGACAATGTTGCAAAATCCATTGTGGCACGCTTCGAAACGCGGGGTTTTTTTTTTTTCGAATAACCGACCTACTGGCGAGAAAAGAATTTCGCCTAAACGTCCACACACACACACACGACACAATCCTCGATCCAGATAATAGTTTGGCCGTCGTCGAGCATAATTTAATTTCCCGGGGGCCAAAGGCAATCGCAAAAACTAATAACCGTGCAGAATTAAAAGACCGCAAATTTTTTTTTTAAAAATACATTTCCGTTATGCATATGGTAATGTATAAAGGACGCCAAACCGCCGGCATATGAGTTCTTTGGCAATCTAACCGGGAAAACATGCACGCGCAGTCCGAGTACAAATCGTTATTAATTCCGATTATACAGTAAAATTAATGTAATATATAATTAAATGAGGCCACACGGATAAAGCGTTAGAAAAAAAAAAAAAACAAATTAATATTTTAAAAAGTTACTGTCGTATAAAAACGTTGAAACTTGTCTTTTTTACTAATCGGGCCGTTGAGTGTTATATGAGGGTTAATGGAAAAAAAAAAAAAAAAAACCTATCTAGGCGAATTCCACTCCGGAATTTCATTCTCATTACATTTTAACACGGGTGCTTTTACTCCACTCTAGTCTTTTTTTCTCTCGAAAATTTCGATAAAATATTGGCTATATACAAAAACCGCGTTATTTCGCGGCATAATCGTAAATACAGGGTGTAGCACTTTCTTTTAAATACGAACAATATTCGATTTATTTTAAATATTTTATGTGTTTACTAAAATAAAGGTATAATATTTGTTATTTATTCTTATGTTCATAAAATACATTATTTACGATAACTATATAATCGAATATGAATAAATCATATTACACCATATCGCATGTTTTAAATTTTACGAGTCTTCGAACACCTTAAATGTAAAAACGTAGAGGGTTTTTCATCTAGATTTGATAACGAGACGCAATATTTTATCTACTATCTAGATAACGAATTTCTAGTCTTATCCAGACAAATTACAGGGCATTATCCGTTATCTTATCGAGATAATTCTAAAGTTATCTTTGCGAAAACGTGTTTAGAGAATTGTATAAATGATTGTAGAGTTTTTCTTCAGATATTCTGTGTATACACTACACCGCGTTGTAGATTAATATGAAAGTTTATTTTTAACGAAACTGTTCGAATTTTTTGTTTTCATGTTCCTAGTGAAATGTTTTACAATAGTGTGTGTTAATTTTTCTACCTATAGGTAAACATTTGTAGTTTTTATGATGGTGAAAATAGTCGAAAATTTCGAACGGACATCTTTACAGATAATGTAATTTAAACACATACTAACGTAAATATTTTTCAATTTTTTTGAAAGTTTTCCAAATCGAAAGAACAAATTTAACCGAAGGAGAATGTTTATATATATATATATATAAAAAAAAAAACCAAGGAAATTTAGAACATACGCGTATTAAACAAATCTATAATTTATTGTGATATATTTCTTTATAGTGTAGGACAAACACGTCTAGTGAACTTCTAAATGTTTTAGACTTTTTATAGTTTTTATAATACGAAATGTCGTAATTAAAAAAAAAAAAAAAACCCCCACAAACATTGTCATACGAGTTTTTATCCCGTTGGATTGTTATTTATAACGTGACATTCGGCGGTAATACGAATAAAAATGGCTAACCCTATTGATTTATGTAACCCTTTGTACTTATAATATCGTTTAAAGGGTAAACTAAATAATACTATATTAGATTTCGGCCGAAAAGATTTGATTTACCGTTTAAATAACGCGATGTTTGTGGAATAGTATTTTTAGTGTAGTACAAAAGTTCTTTACAACTTTTGTATCGGAGCATATGCGCCCAACTGGAAACTTAACGTTGTATCCGTTTGTATTCGGCGGTGCACAATATTAAAGCGAAATCGCATTATACACACAGTACACATTGCTTTCGGTGAATTATCGTAAATACAACCGTAGAAACCGACCACGTTTTGCGGAAAACAAACTAAATCTATAAAAAAAAAAAGAAAAAAAAAAGTGTACACTATGGAATTTTTATTAATCATTTTTTTTGTTTTTCGTACGCGTTCGCGCGCTCGTCCCGAAGTCGCACATATTTTTTCACCGGTCCCGCCTCACCCCCAACACGCACGACGCGTTCTCGACAATTTTCCCGTTAAACATTCGACCGCAAAACGATATAAAAATACGATATTTATCTGCTCTACAACAACGCGGAATTCAGTGACCGTCATATGTTTATTTCGGTTTTGGTGTTTGTTTCGCAATATCGTAACCTATACGGAATATTATCGAAATCACAATGGACACTGTGCGGCCAACCGAATGGGACTCGATGTATTTGCAAAGCAAATCAACGCAAGCTGTAATATCGTGAACTTTTTTGTTTTTTTTTTTTTTTTTGAAATGTAATTTTATAATAACCGTACGTTGACATGCAATGGGAAAAAATTGTTTAAAAATTTACGAACGGCCAGAAAGGGGCAGCGTTTAAGCAAAATTCTTGCTCGTGGCCTCGTGTAATTCATCTGGTTATATTATTGTTTCCGAAGCGAATGGCTATCATTTAACCTTGACTCGGCCCCTCGGGTTAATTGGTTTTCGCTATAGAATTTCGACACTTGACCGATGTTTACCACGTACGATTTATCCGCAACACGCAATCTAATTATATAATAATATATTATGTGCGTGCTCCCGAGCTCGTAATTTCGAATAACACTTGCGAAGATTTCGCACGATAACAGTTTTTGGCCGCACACCTGTCCGGCGGAACCGGTCGTGTAAGTGGTTTTTTTTTTTTCTTTTTCTTATCGAGTGCCCGCCGAGTCCCCGGGCTTTGTATAGGCCCGCCGGTAAAAATTATTCCGTATCCACCCACCCCTAGTAGTCCGCTGGTATCTCCGTCCGAACGCAATTCCCTTTGGTTGCGCGTAAAAACGTACGTTTTTTTCCCGTAGCCGTAAACGGCGTTTAAGGCGAAGGATAAAAAAAAAAGAAGAAAAAAAAAAAAAAAAACCCACCACCGTTACCACGCGAAACGGCCATAGTGGTGGCCTTCGCCGGTCCGGCGAAATTAAAGAGGCGGGTACCGGTTCTGAATCGTTTAATTGTCTTGGACTAAAAAAAAGGTTATCCTTGCACTTTTTAATTTTAACGTCCGCGTGCGCGGTAGGTACCTACGTACAATTTACGTTTTGTATCAATTTGCGTTGCAAAAAAAAAAAAAAAATAAATGCCTTTTAATGAACTGGAGGGGATTTTTTTTTTTGCCCCCCTTTTGACCTCATCGCGTACAATATGTATAAAACAACATTTTTTTTTTTTTTTTTTTTTTAATTGCAATTAATTTACCATTCATTAGTGTGTTTTTCAGTGTGGCATTTTTTTTTGTAACTTTACGATAAAATAAAATGTATCACACGTTGGCGTACGTAAAAAAATCGTGGGTAGCTGGTATTATACATGTTTGCATTTCCCGTTTAATATCCATTAAAGTATCCATTTCGAGGTGACCGCAATTTTTTTTAAGGAATAATATTTCGTAAACATTCAATTATATTTTATCGAACAATTAGGCGATTAATAAAACCATAACGGTTGTAAAAATGTGTAAAAATAAATTAGAAAATATTTAATTGAAACGGAATTTTCTAGGCGTATGCCAGTAGAGTCCACTGAAATATTATAATAATTCAAATCCAATCAAGTTACACGTGTACTTAAAAAAAATATCTAATAACATCGTGGTCGCGTGTACACCGTCAATCCGTAATTTCTGATTATGTATAATTTTTTTGTTTAATATTATTACATTAAGTGTATTCTTTGAAAATTTTATTCGAATAAATCGTATAAAATACTATACACTCAATTCGCCTAAAAGAGTTATCGGCTAAAACGTATTTATGAAAACGAACGTTTCATCGAAAATAGAGTTTTTCGGTGATAAATTCCCGCCGCAGGGTCTATTAGAAATAATAACAGTATTGACCGGCATAATATGTTTAATTATAATCAACGGATCAGCGGGTTAGTGGGATGAAAATAATAGAAAAATGTAATGCGGAAAAAAAAAATACCAAATATTGAAATATTAAAACAACTTGACGGTGTAAAACAGCTGTATTACAACCCGAAAACCGTCAGCATTGTTTGAAAATTTTACCACGTCTAGAATAGTGTTTAAAATGTTTTCGGTGTAGTAAATTTTTAATCAATTGTTAACTGAAATCGGTACGTTAACAGATTTAAAACATAGCTTTTACGTGATTTTTTTAATGCTTGCAAATCTGTAATCAAATAACAATAATAATCTCATCGGATACATCGGATTCCCGTTGAACTCTGACCAGCCTAAAAAGCTACAACACGACCATACCAACGATCCTTGACAGCAGTTGGTCGATTATTTCCCTCCGATCTGTTTATATTGGGAATATTATCGGAGAACAATATCAGTCGTTCCATTATTGAGCTATTTGGGTTTATCGTCAGCGCGTACGGGGACCAAAATTACCGGATAGTGAGAAAGAGGGGGGTTTCTATAAAAAAAAAAAAAAAAAAAAAAACGATGCACGAAAATTGTCGAACGGAAGGCCGAAATTTAGTGGCAACGAAATGAATTCGAAGTAAAATTGCCGGGAATCGACACTCTACGTTGGACTTTCCGAAAAATATTGAAAATATTGAAAATGTAATATCGAGTATCAGTCACAGCCGCCCGAAATAATTATCGCGACCGCAATACTTGGACGTCGGTTTCGGCTACACCGATGCCCGGTGATGTCACTGGGTGATAATCCCGGAGAGTAATTACGAACGGGGCCCCCCACGACTATATCAAAGTTACTGTATTCCGTTTGAAAATCGCCCGGGAAATCTACGCTTACGATTGCGAAAAGCCACAGAACAGGGACCCCTAGACGAAGTAGTGAACCGCTCAGCGTACCATTGATTTTAGCGGGACGACATGAATTAATAAGGCGGTACAATTATACAGCCGTACGGGTGACGCGTTACGATAACAATATTATAACCGTTTCGATTGTCGCACAATCAACGGAAATCAACGATAAAAAAAAAAAAAAAAAAAAATAACGGAATGTCGCGGCATAGGAAACAAAATAAAAAAAAAGGGTTGGCGAAACGCCCGGCGGAGTATCCGGTGGTGACGGAATACCGGCGACCGGTGAAATACTGGTGGGACGTTCAAAGACATCGTCTGCCCCCCCCCCCCCGGTAACCGCGGCCGTCATTCCGTTTTCACGCCACTGGAAAAACGAAAATAATTTCGTAATGGGTATTGGTCACACTGGTTTGTTCGCGCGATTTAACGCGCGAAATACTCGCAAAACACGATCGTAAAAGTTTAGACAAATGGGTTTTTATGCGATCGAGTTCTAAAAACTTATAACAAACTATGTAACTATGACGAATAAGACATCGCTGTCGCACCGAAGAGTCTCGTCTGGTTTAAAATCGCGGTCTAAATTCACAGAATATTTTTGAAAAATGTGTACAAATAACGTACGGAATAAAACGATTGCTCGTTAACGTTAAATTTGACTGTATTTCATAAAAATTAATTATGTCATTTTTTGTTTTTTTGGTATATTGAAAAAATACAAAAAATACACTTTATCCTTTAAACCATATAAAAAGTTTTGGATTTTTTTTTTGAAGAAATATTAATTTGTTATCAAATTGTAAACAGAACATTGTTTTGTAGTATTATACCGAATGTTTAACATTAAAGAAATTTTCGTTACTTATTTTTCTATGTGAAATTTTCGATTTTTTTTTTGTCACGTGTTACGCATAGCCATTATTGTAAAAATCGCGTTGGAATTTTTTATACTTTTTACGTTTCCGTTGGAATGTAAATTCAATTATATGCCCATAAAATTTTTCTCCCGCGTGTTCGTCATGCGGACATAGACGACTTTTCACGTTTCCGTATATATTTGTACGCTTTCGTGTTTTTTTTTTTTTTACTCGTTCATTATCTAAGTGCAAAATTACAACATTTCATTTGAATGCGAACAATTCGCATCTGGGATATAGGGGATAAACTATGTATAATAATAATAGCTGGCCGCCCAAACTTCCGATATATCACCTTTATTGTTCCTGTTAAGCCATTCGAATACGCTCGAGTACACCGTAGTACGCGTTATAGCGCAGTTTTTTTTATTTTTATTATTTTTTTTTTTATTATTTATATAAATTATTTTCGTATGTTTAATATTACGGGTCAACAATAATCTCGATGCGAAAACAATAAACGCGTATAGAACCGTACGGAAGCGGCAAGAATAATTTCTAAAGATATGCCATTTGTATTTATAACGTTCGCTATCTATCCCGAAATTATTACGTAGTAATATTTACGCGGCGTTCGACAGTGGGTTTAAAACGTCGTAAATATTTTATATTCGCTATTATTATCTGCGTTTTCGGGCCGTTACTGCTTACAATTAATATTAATTCAATGTTTCCCATCCCCCGAGAACAGTGAAAAGGAATTGTAATTAGTATTTGAATTATATATGGCGTTCTTGACAATATCTTTTCGAGACGATAAACCGCGTTTGCGTTTCGTAAAAATTATCCATCTGCGTGTTATCGAAAACGATTGTACTAACGAATTAGCGTTGAAAAACAAACCGATATTCCCGTTTTTTTTTTTAAAAAAGACAACAGTTATACACATGGTTTTGAATTCCGATATCCACTCATGGCCGGAATTTTTACGGAATATTTATCATTTTTCGTTTGGACAAATTTAATTTTAAAAAAAAATAATACAGCACAGACGAAGTTGTAAAAATCCGAAAAACTTTACAAAATATATTGGCCGGTCCACTGTTGTGGGTTCGATGTCGGTTGGAAATGTTTTATACGCACATATGGAAATTGCATTTGTTTATGTATCGTAGACATTTAAACGTCCGCGATTGTATGTATTACGCAAAATCATTGTATTTTTTATGAAAATCGTTTTCCGTTTTCGCGATACTATTCGTTTTCGTCGTTTCATTATCGGTTCATCACCGGGAAAGGCCACAAATATATAGTGCGTCCGGTCGGTTTTGCATAATTTTGGCTCAAGTAAGCCATTACCAACAGCAGTCCATTATCGTACGTTTAACGCGTTGACACTGGTAAAAAATTAGCGTTGAGAATTTTTAGGGGTGGCCTGTGGAAAAGTGTGTTCGGTACGAAATCCGTAACTTTTGCACCGTTTCGTTTTGTTTGAGTAAATACCAAAAACCGATTAAACTAACAAAAATATTGTGCGTAGTTATTAAAATGTTTCTCGAAAATACGTCATTTTTACTTTTTTCGGCAAATAATTATTGTTATTCGATAATAATTAGTTATTTCTAAAATAAACGTTCTATAAAATATCCGCGTATATTTTATCACTATAGTTTTTATTAAATGGCAATAGTTTTTTTTTTTCCGAACGACCGCTAAGGATCGGTGTAATTTATGATCCGATTGGGAAATCTTTTTGTTTTTTTTTTTTTTTTTTGTATTAAGCGTGTAATTGTGCGAATTACGAAATTCATTCAAATCGTACGAGTCCAAATATTCGAATAGTGATAATTTTTTTTGTTTTACGACGATTATCAGAACTAAAAACTTTACACCGCTCCGAACTAACGACATTTTCTAATGAAAAACGGTAGTGCTCGAAATGATTGTTTTTTTTAGTTTGTTTGAAAATGAGTTTAGCATTTATAATAAGGTAAATAATAACGTCGACCTTTAAGAGAATAATAATTAAGTTTTTATTATTTAAATACCCTAATATTTAAAACGGTCATTATTTATGTATATTGCGTTTAATTTTAGTACGTTGGCGAACCGTTGAATTCCGCCGCGCTGAATACCATGGCCATTAGGTTTAAAAAAAAAAAAAAAAAAAAAAAATAATAAAAAAATAAACAAAAAAATACGAGTAATATTATAATGATTTATCGGCGCGGGACCTACGTGTACGATGCGTACGTCGGATACAAAATATTGAATAACGTTTTATTTTTTTATTTTTTTTTATTTTTTTTTTTTTTTTGTCGATTCCACCGCGGCGATATTCGTTTTCGTTGGTGTGATTAATTTTATTGCCGTTGAAGCCGAACACCCGCGGCAAATGCCGTGGGGTTACGACGAGGGAAATTCATCAAAAAAATTTGTATCGTATTTTCACAAAAAAAAAAAAAAAAACCCCGTAAAGATACGTTATGATATTGGACGAATTATTGCGAATTAATAACGTTTTGTCGTTGATGACCCGAGAAAATGCACATTTAGCCAGGCTATAAAGCACATGGGCTGAAAAGAACCGGGTCTAACACAAAGATGGCGTTAGTGTTTTAGAATTTATTTCATTTTTAGTTGGTACTAATCTGCAAAAGACAGCTGTTTAAATTTCATGACATTCTGTTTATAGTATTGTATGAGTTATTGTGCTAGGAGTGACGCTACTTTTGTAATTTTTCAAAAAAATGGATCAAAAACAATTTCAGGATTTTTATTTTACATTGCTTTATGATGCGAAAAAATACCGTTCAACCGAAGAAATGGCTTGAAAAGTGTTTATGGAGAATCCGCTCCATTAGAAATAAAAATGAAACGTTGGTATGCTGACTTCGAACGTGGTCGTAGAGACACCGATGATGCAGAACGCATTGAACGTCCAAATGACGCGGTAACACCAGAAAACATCGAAAAAATCCACATAATCGTTCTGAATGATCGCAAAGTGACAGTTCACCAGTTAGCCGGCATCGTAAAGATATCAAAAGAACGTGTTGGTTTTATATTGCACGATCATTTTACCACGAGAAAGATCATTTCAGTGTGGCGTTTGTTCCCGGTTGAGCAAAATCAACAACGTTTCGACGATTCTGAGCAGTGTTTGACCATGTTCAAACGTAATAAATCGGAATTTTCGCGTCGCCATATGTGTTAACGGATGAAACATGGATCCAGAACTTCACTTCGGATTAAAAACGTTCGTCATCTGAGTGTACAGCGACCGGTGAACCCCGTCCAAAGCGCCCGAAAGCGCAACATTTAGCTGGAAAGTTTATGGTATTTCGGGAAGGGCAAGGTAAAATATTCAACACTTACTGTGCGAAGGGTAATACCATCAACAGTGAATATTATTGAGCGTTATTGGAGCGTTTGAAGGCCGAAATCGCGAACAAAAACGACCGCATATGGCAACGAAAAAACATTTGTTTCGTCAAGACAACGCGACACCGTGTCACAAATCAAATAAAAAACTACATGAATTGCTACACCGAATCGCTTTCGCATCGACCGTGTTCCCCAGATTTGGCTCCCGGCGACTACTGGCCATTCGCAGATCTCTAAAATAACGCTGGCCGGTACGAAATTTCGCTCGAACGAAGAGGTGAACAGGCCTAGGCCCGTTCAGAGGCAAACGATAAATCATTCTACAAGAACGGTATTGAAATGTCGCGGTGCTCTTGACGGAGAATAAATGTTGATGAATGACGTCAACGTTTAACGGGAGAACATTGTTTGCTTGGTTGGGCCCGGGACTTTTCGGTCCACGTGGTACCGAGCCGCCGATTGTTGTTGAACGACACGCGGACAGCCGATTTCGATATTACCGTCTGTCCGTGATAGTACGGCCCCGTGAATTTCACTATCGTTCCGTTGCCGTAACCGCGACGGTCACTGTCGGGGCACGGCGTGAATTTCGCGACAGTTTGATAGTAAAATATCACGCGTAGCCCGCTGTCGCGACAGGCGAAACTCACCACTATCTCCGATGCAATCGCTATCGCCACGCGGACCAGACATTAGTTTCGATCGAGTTTTTACGCACGAGTGGTTTTTTTTTTTTATTAATATTATTAAAACAATGATACGATAGCGTTCGGTTCGGCGTACATAAATCTACCGGCATAGGTCCGCGTATAATAATATTTTATTATTTTATTATATATATTTTTATTGTTGTTATTTTTCCTTTTCACTATAACCTACGTATATTATAAATATATATATTTTTTATTTTTTTTTTTTTTTTTTACGGCCGCAGTTATGAGACTGTGTAACGACGATATTTCCGTAACTGCAAAGAGATCTCCGAGGCTTTTGAAACTGGCAACAATGACCCACAATAATTCAAAAATTCTTTCATTTTTTTTTTTTCTCTCGCTCACCCTTCTTATATATGTGTTTATATATATATATATATAAATAGATTTCACACAGGCCCCGCATACAGGACGCCCGAAAAGCGTTTTATTTTTCCGTCCGCGTTAAACTATCGCACGGGGTGCTAACCACTTGTGCCCACCGCACAAGAGCCAAAGGGGTTTTAAATTATGGGTTACATTAGTTTTTTTTTTTTTTTTTTTTTTTTGTTATTCAAAAAACGTTTCGTGACGTGACCTTAATAATGAACGCAGCATAAAATTAAATATGTTATCAACAAAAAATAATCATAATTGTAAGTTGAAATAAATTATAATAAATAGTGAAAAATGTTTTATTATTTCTTGTAGGTACATATATTACAAAGTTTTTAATTAAATAGAAGTTACTTAGTTTGTTTTAAACAGAGCTCACTACGTATACCGGAGTTCTAAGGCGAACGACTTGTAGCGTAATTAAAAATATGAAATTAAAAATTAATAAAATATAAAGATTTTTTTCATTTTAAATATTCAATAATTCATAAATAGGTGTAATATTCCTACACAATTCGAACAATAAATTTACTATGATAATCTCGACAATAATAATATTTGTTGTCATAATGCATTTAAAACGCCATATTCTCATAATACTTTGTTTTTTTTTTTTTTTTTCTTTTTTTTTTCATAAGGCTGAACTCTGTTATTAATGAATTACACCCAATTCAATATGCCAGAAATGGATATACATTTAACACAATATTAAGGATAAAAAAAAAAAAAAAAATGTAATTTTTACAATTTTTACATATACGGATAATAATAATAAGTATTATTTAAGATAATTAAAATCAAGTGTTCTGCGAACATATCAACACTCGATGATTATTTTCCACCGAATCACGAAAAGAAAACTAAACCGTGGGCAGCAAACGGTTTTTTTGAAAATAATACCGTATTGAATTTGAAGTGGATTTGAATTAATGTAATATTATTGGCAAGAGTAGGCGATACCCGGCGTAATGTATAGGCAAATGTGGTGCATGCAAGAGTTGGGAAACATATTATTATCTAAGCAATAAGATTGTTAATATATCTAAACGTAATTTTATTATCTTTCTATTGATAATATTTTATTTAAAAAAAAGCTTCGACTGCTCACGGGCGTGCCGCTGTCGGAGGTGGGAAGTTAGCGACACGTCAAGTATAGATTGAAAAACCATTTTTCTCCGTACCCAACGATAAATCAACGATTTTCATCGTTAACCAAAATGGTTTCTTAGCAAAGTTCGGTTAATCGTGTATGTGAAAAATTTCCATTTTAACGCGTAAATATTGATTTATAAATTCAAACAGCACGTGAAATTTCTTCCGTTATCATTATAAAGTATAACATACGTGACTAATTTTCGTGAATTTATTTTAGACCAAAACAATATCATCCAACTAAATCGAATTTAACATAAAATAATCAAAACGTATCACGGAATGTTCACACCTAGAAAAGTCCAATATCTAAAGTCTGTGAACATTTTTGGTTCCTTCGATGATTTCTGTCCCAGTCACTACAAAAAAAAAAAAAAAAAAAAAAATTCTACAAAAACGAAACTATCGCCGTCATTTTACCCTTCGATTTTATCTTCGTTTTCCCCCGGTTCTCCTCGATAATTAATAAAACTTCGACACACCGACTGGATACGAAATGCTTTTAAAAAGGCGCGACACTTGAAAACCCGAACAGGAAGTAGGCTAATTGTTTACAGAGGGAAGAAAAAAAATTGAATGGAATAACTCACACCGTATTAAAACCAATACATTCTTGGCTTGGCCCTAAATCGAAAAAAAAAAAAAAAAAGGCAACAGAAACATGCTCAGGAATTTTTAAGAGAGTAATAATTTAAACTTATTGATATGATGGGGTCATTGTCTTTGATTAAGTATGTAAATATATAAAACATAAAAATAGCAACACGACCACACCCCTTTCCTCTGTACGACATCGTTTATATATTGACAATGAAATAATAATTCGTCATTTTTAAACGAAAAATATAATATTTTTTAAATGTATAGAAGTTTTTTTAATAGCTACGTTTCTTTATAACTGACGATTGGAGTATAACGTATTTATTTTTAACGAGGAAAGTAATCCACTTTCGTCAATAGAAAATTTACGCGAACAAGAGGTCGTATACGGAAAATCAGTAAATCTCTGATACCGATATTCGGCAGTCTCTGTTTTTTTTTTCAAATACTATTCGTGTCGGATCCAGTACGAGGCAACAGCTGTTTACAGTGTGAGCGGCGGTGAAATATCGCCGGGAAATCGCATCCGACCGGAGTCTATTGTTTTTTCTTTTTTTTTTTTTTTTGCTTTTCCTCTCAAAGTCCTTACGGTTGTCACCGATAAAACAACGCGTTTTTCGACACGGCAAACAATAAACGTTTCGCCGACAAGTATTAATATTTGTTTTGGTCGAAACGACCCAGTAGCCCTGGCAGGCGGATTTCTTTCACTCTCCAATCTCGATCTCTTCGCCACCTCTTTCAGCGTCCCGGACCGTCACCTTTATCTTTCTCACTTTTACACACTTTTGCCCTCTTGCTCGTTCTCTCACCGGGACCCTTTCCGCGGTCGTCCCTCGCATTACTCGCCGTCGGCGGTTTCCTCTTTCTACGCCCCGGAATATCCCTCCGGCGCGCAACTACTTTTTTTTTTTCCGTCGCCGGCAGGCGTTCCCGGCCCGATCACTAATTATCGCAAAACCTTCGGAACGACTTTTGTAATAATAATTTACACCGCGGACGAGGGGCCGGGCAAAAATGAAAACGAAACCCGAATTGCCCGTCCGATTTAATTGCTCTTTCCGTCCGGTCCGGTGGCTCCCGTAAAATAAGAAATCGCGTTCGCGGACGAAATCCCTCGAGAAAACACGTTGGCGGCCGGGCGGGCGGCGGGAGAGTTAAAGCGGCCGACTAAACGGGCTCTAAAATACTCGTGTTTTCCGCCCGCCGACCCGGCCGTCGGCGGCGTTCTTGCATTATTTTTTTTTTCTTTTCTATTTCATTTTCATTTATTTTTCTTTTTTTTTCCGCGCCGTTCAACGCCAGAAATACCCGTTCGCCCTACCGCCTACCTGCGCGTCCGTGTCCGCGTGTGCGTGCGAGCCGTCTGATTTTTCAAACTCGTTTAACTCGGTTATATACCCCACGGCCCCTGCGATTCCATCAGGGAGCCCCCGGACGTCCGCCGCGGACTACGCACAGCCTTCCTCCGGCCCGCCGTCCGCGACGATAATAGTAAACCGCAGTTGATTCAAAACTTACGTACCCGTACCTTTATATATATTTATATATAAATATATCGCGTACATCATGTTAAGCGATGACACGCTAACGTCATAAATCATTTTCCGTTCGAAAACCCCGGCTGTATCGCCGCCCTGCGCCAAGGACTTCGCTTCCGCCGACCGCGACCCCGGGCGTGCGTCGGCGTGTGTGTGGACGGCGCGGGCAAAACGATTTTCGTACATCCAAGACCGGCGCGGCGGTGCCGCCCGACGCTTTTGTCGACTTGTTCCGCCGAGTTTTTCCCGTCGAATATCGGTTTGGGGATATCTCGACGGAAGAAAAAAAAAAAAAAAAAAAAAAAACCGAAATTCACACGTTTACTCCATTCGCCGCGATTAAATGTTATCCGTTACTATCCGTTTATTCAATACAATAATGCCGTAAAACGATTGCAATTGAATTACTCGAATATAATAATGGAATACGCCGTTCGCGGTTATTTTACTATTTACGTGCCCGAAAAATAATTCCTAACGACATTTTCAGTGACGCACTGACAATTTATCTTATTTTCAATCGCGGAGACTGCGATGCTAATCCAATTCGGCTAAGTTTTTCCCATATAAATAAACGAAAAGTGGTTTGTGTACCTAAACCCGACGGCGGATTAAGCAATTTGCTGCAAACAGGCAGCAGGAAATTCACCGTCCCTTCATTATCATACGGTTTTTTCAAAAAAAAAAATAATAAAAAAAAAAAAAAAAACGTAATTCAATTATAATTTATTATTTAAATTTTTAAAAGTATATTGAAAGTAGCACGGAATAAAAACATGGTCTTATAGTGTTACCTAATGAACGCCAAATTTTGAAATGAAAAGATCTTAACTAATTTTTAGTAGTTCGTTAATGTATAAAAAAAAAACAACACATTTTTCGCACAAATGCGGAAAAGTTCATAGGAAGGTAAAAAATTAGTTTTGATATTAATCAAGGGAACACCTAATCTTTGCATTGAAAAAAAAAAATTTTGAACATAGATCTTTAAAAAAGTAAGCCGAAATAAAAACCTACAAATCCACATATATATAAAACCGATGTAACGCCATTTGTAGTCAGTTTGTGAAATTGTTTAGAAAACCAATTGAAAACCTAGAATAGTTGTTCATGTGAGAAAATCTGAATTTTTGCTACTTACCGAAGTAGTGTTACTAATAACGTGCCTTTTCACTATTGCATACAGAATCAAAAAAAAAAAAAAACAAAATTAAATAAACAATTTGACGACAAATTAAATTATATTTTGAGACAAATTATTTTAGCGGATAAGTTATGATACAATTATTAATAAAGCAGTCGTGATAAAAATACAATAATACCAATGATGGTTTTTAATCAAGAATTGAATGAAACTGCAAATAATAAACATTATGGAGATTAGCGTAAATCATTGAAACGCTATAATAATATAATATTGCACAAAAAAAAATTTAAAAAAAAATACTACAATTAAATATATTTTACAAATCGTATTTCATATGAAATAAACTGTTCAGTGTCGGCGCGTTCATAATTTTATTAATTAATATGCAAAACTGTTTACCGTTTAAAAAATAATAAAAAAGAATTTCGTTATAATAATAACTTTATTTTATTTTATTTTTTTTTTTGTTTATTTTTAATAAATGTATGAAAAAAAAAAAAAACGATTGAAAAATATTATAACACGGGTGCCGTTAGACTATATCCATACATACGAGGTCTGTTCAAATAGTACTAGGCTTTTATAATTAATAATTAAAAAAACGAAGTTACTTATTATTTAAAGATATCTCTTTCGAAATACTTTACTTCGGACGATATGCAGTGATCACGGCGATCTTGCCGTTTTTCAAAAGTCCTTTGGAACTGTTGCAAATTTAATGGTATTAGTTCTGTTGTAGCGTTCATTTTAATTTTCTCTTCATCTCGAAATCGTTGTCTTTTAAGCTAAGATTTTAGTCTTGGGAACATGAAAAAATCACATGGGGCCTAATCTAGAGAACAGGTAGAGTACCGAGGGATCACAGCAATTTTTTTATCAGCTGAAAATTCACATTGACAATAACGGTACTATACGAAGTGTGTTCAAAATGTACCGGGATTTTATATTTAATAATTACAAAAATAAAATTGCATATTATTTAAAGATATCTCCTTTGAAATACTCTCTTCCGGACGATATGCTGTGATCCCGGCGATATTGCCATTTTTTCATAAAACCGTCGGAACTGTTCCAATGTTAAAGCTGCGAGTTCTGTTGCGGCGTTCGCTTTAATTTCCTTTAAATGTCAAAATCGTTGTCCTTTAATAGCAGATTTTAGTCTTAGGAATAAAAAAAAAACACAAGGTGCCTGACCTGGAGTATAGGCAGATTCCGTGGGACCACGGAAATTTTCTTATCAGCCGAAAATTCACGAATCGACATGTCTAAATTTGTCGGTGCGTTTTCGTGATGAACAATCGCAGAACGAATTCGGCAGTCACTCTTCTCATCTGTAAATTTCTCTGTAAAATTGCACGACAAGACCCAAATGAGATTCGCTTTGTTAACTCAAGAACGGTTCTTTGGCGGCCATTTCGCATTTTTTTTCGCAAATTGTCGTCAAACCATCTTTTCTGGATGACGTCAATGGTCTTCTAGTACGTGGATCGTCTTCGGTTGACTGTCGACCCTTCTTAAAACGTTGAAACTACTCAAAAGTCATGGAACCACTTAATGAATCATCCCAAAAAGCGGTTTCATCATTTCCGTACGTTTCCGTTGCATCGTTTTTACCAATTTTCAAGCAAAACTTGAGATACACACGCGTTGTTCGTTAATTTCGGACATGTCGAAAACGGTCAACGAAAAGAACTGACTGGATTTAACCCATTGTTATATTAGACTGAGATAAGATAGCGACTTCGGGTTTTGTTTAAAATATCGACTAATTCACTGGGAATATTTACAATTTGAAAAGTATTCGTGTTTTAAATTGCAGTTATAACATTTGTCCTGGTACTTTTTGAACAGACCTTGTAAACCCATAATCACATATTAGCATTTATAATCATATTATTTAAAAAAAAAAAATTCCGATTAAACAATGGGTTAATTGAATAGTTTATATCATAAATAATTACAAGTGGCATGCAGGATATGTTAGAAAAAAAGGAAATATCAGTAGTTATATAAATTGTTTCGAAATAAACAGTTTGTATCAATATTTCGAGCATTTATAATCAACCAAATATAAATCTCAGACATTTCAAAAGGCCAAAAATATCTTAAAAATCCGCTAAAATATTATACCAATCGTCCAACGTCTAGAATGTTGTTATCTATTAGTATTCGGTTCGCTACTATTATTTCTCAACTATTTACTCATTATTTCTCAACTATTTACTCATTATTTCTCAATGAACAACAACTGACAATTGTCTACCAGAAACCACTTGGTAGTGAAGTTGACAGTCGACCAATAGAGATAGTTGTTAACCGACAGAAAATGAAAGAAATAAATCAGTCTGAATTAAACAAAACGAATAATTACGCGAATGTTATGCGATTGGCGTGGATGGTTTCCGAGGGTTTTAACCGCGTGTTATATTAAACGGAGGTAAGAACAGTAACTTCGGGTTTTGTTAAAAATATCCACTTCATCGCGGGGAATACATCTGTTTAAAATCTGAAACGGTATCGTGTGTAAATAAGCCGTAATATCATTTGTAGCGGTAATTTTAAAAAAAAAGACCTCGTATTGGACACGCGATGTAGTTGTACAATCACACACGCAAACAATAAAAATCGAAATTAATACGTGTTGTTTCTCACGAGTTGATGATATTAAAGCTGCCCTGTCGAAAATTGCAATTTTTGCAGTACAGATAGAAAAACAATATTAGATACCACGTCCGTTTTAAAAGGAAGTATTAAGTTTCAGTAAACCCGCAGACGGTACATGAAAATAACGAAAAAATCTTTGCAATATATACCGGATGATTTTTTTTTTTTTCCTTTATGATCCAGTGAATTTTACGGAAAATTTGATTTTAATTCAGTTTCTGTTATTATTATTTTTTCGTATTAAACTTTGTGGACTTGTTAAAGTTCTGTTTTAACAATCTTTCCAAATATTAACCTTGCATTTGTGTTTTAAGTATGTATTAACAATTATTTTTTCAAATGACAACCCCCCCACCATTTCAAGCACACGTTAAAAAGGAAAATATTTTACTAAAATTGAACTCAATTGTTCTCTCACAATAGTTAAATTTCCTAATATCATATTTCTCATACAAACAAATTAAAAAGTATTATTAAAACACGATTTTCAAAATCTGTGTATTTTACTATTAATGCCGTAAAAAAAAAAAAATTAGTACCTATTGTTAAAGTCCAAGAATATTATTAATTTCAAAATTAAAGTATAATTACATTAACAAAAAATCTGAACAAATTTAGGTTTGATGTAAGTTATATAAAAATAAAAATACAATACTATTTTTACATCGTGACCAATGCTCGTGGGGTTGTGTGTATGTTTTTTTTAAAAAATAATATTTTTAGAATTGTTTTTTTTCTTTTTCTTTTTCTCGGGAAATTCGATTATATTTTAGATACGGAAATATTGTAAACGGGAAAAACTATCGACTGGCAAACTTGATAAAGTGAAATTATCGGGAATATATATCGTTGGGTAAATGGATTCAAACGCAAAACGGCACTGGGAATATAAACATTTGGGCTGGGGGAATGTCGATGTTAGTAAATCCCTGCCGTTAACAAGATCAATGGCAAATCGGATATTGTCGGATGTAGGACGGGAGTGCTGTTAAGTGATGCCTATTAACACATAACTATTTTCAAATATCCAATACGATTGTTGTTTGTAGTGCATATAGTACCTCGGGTTATTGTGTTTAGCATGTGACTTAGCAACGATATAATCGTTACGTTTTAAGGTTATTCGCGTGTAATCTATAATAATAGCCTTTGCAGATGTGTGGTTCAAACAGCGTGCTGTAATAGAATTACTAGTCCGCAGCGATTGTTGAACCTGTCGATATTCATAGACGTTTGCTCTCCGCCCGCGGTAACGAAACACTTAATATCAGTACTGATGGTCGTTGGATAGTAACGATAAAATGATGCGATGTCGGGAAAGACATTATTGCCGATCAACACCGACGGGGACGGCCAGTATCGGTACCGGACGAGATTCATACAAGAAAAAGTCGTTGATTTCGTTCAAACGAAACTGACAATTAAGCAACAAAAAAAATATTTCATTTGATTTATAAAATTCTCAAGAAGATTTATAAAATTAAGCTTTAGTACTACAATTTAAGGCGTTATTGTAGCTGTGCAATAACGCAAGCATTTGATTCGCTGGGATTTGGATTTAGCACTGAGTGATTTTCATTCCGAAGTGAGAGATCGTCATAAAGTTACAAAATTTGATTCCGATAAAAAAATGAAAGATGGAGTTGTTTGTAGTGCAAGAAGAACAATTTTCTTCGGAAGGCATTACACAAATCGTTAAGGATTAGTAGAGAAACGCGTTGACTTATTGAAAGGAATGTCCGTTGAAAAATACTCAAATAAAAACATTTTTAATGATTGCCCGTATGATTTTTTCTCGTCTATTAGTTTTAACGTTTTACGTACGAGGCGTTACCTGTCCTAGGCCCGTGTGGTATGTGCACGACTTGCAAAATATCAATACCAAAACCCCGTGTTGATTTCTACTGTTGATTTGTCCGCAGTATTTCGAAATAAGCGCCATAAAAAATAAATAATTTCCATTGTTTTTTTTTTTTTTTTATAATACGCAGTACAATACGAATGTACGTTTCGGAATAACGTCAACGCTCTCGCGGCAGGATTGCGACCGGCGCGTCGGCGGCGGTCGGTCCGGCGGTCGGTCCGGCGGTCGGTTCGGCGGTCGGTTCGGTCGATTCCCGGCGGGACGACGTATACAGCAAACATAATACCACGGCGTGTACGCGGATCCCCCGCGGCCGGTATTTGCGATGAAAAAAAAAAAAATAAAAAAATATAATAATAATAATAAATAAAAAAGTAAAAAAAAATATTTACTATTTTGTCAATGTCACAAACGCGACACTATCAATTTTTATCATACGCGGCCGCGTTCCAACAAGTGATAAACGATTTGGCCGTGACGGCATCCGGCGGCGTCCGGCCGCTGCGCGAATACCTGTATTTATATATATATATATATATATTTAAAAAAAAAATATAAATGATATGTATTCTATTATATTGGCCGGTTCGAATCGTTTAAAAAAATATTAGTGGCGGGCCGCGGACGCGAATACGATAATAGTATTTGTATTGGCGACAGAATATTGCGATTGTTCTGATAAGGACGGCGACACCGTTAATGTCCCGCGGAATGGAAATCGCCACGTACCCCATGGCGTGACGACGACGTCAAAAATAACACAACGAAAAAAAAAAAAAAAATAAAAAAATTATTTCCTATACGAGAGAACGACACGGGCGTCTCCGTCCCCGCGATAAACGACGAGCCCGCGAAAACAATAAGGCGCGCAACTTCGCAAATCGTGTTTGTACGTATTTCATACGTCGCCGACAACCGATGGATTTTCGGTAAAACGGCCGATTCGAAATAACATTAATGGCACCCGTGTTTGCCGAAACTATAATATCCCGTTTACGAACTCCGCCCGCCACCCCGTACTCGACAAACTTACGGTTCGTAGATGTCTGAGCGATGCCGGGAACGAATACGAAAACAAATAAGTAAATAAAACTAAAGAACATTCGCTAGATCCGCTAGAACTCCGCGGAAAAGCTCTTTTTCTCCCTCTGTCTTGTCGGTTTTCGATCGGGCCGAGGATTAACGCAGACACGGCCAACCGTACAGTACAAGAAAAACAATAACCGCTCGCGGACAAGCCAACACCGGCGTGGGTGTGATGTCGGGAACGAGAAATATTGATGGGTATTTAATTGATATCGTTAATTCCGGGCCGGGTGAGTGTTGCGATATTTTGACGAATCAAAATTGAAAAAAAACTGTAATGATTTTCAACCACACGAATAAACAACAATTGTCCGTGCGGATTTTTTCTAATTCAAGAGATTAACGCATTTGTGTGTACACAAATATTGCACACTAAACGCATGGAATAAAACAATAACCGAATCACAATAAAATTGTTTAGGTTTGTAGACGAGGGTCCAGTACAATGGTACAGATACTACAGATTGTAAATGTTCATTGTTTTTTGTCCGATAAAATAATAATAAAAAAAAATGATTTGTACAGTGTGAGACGGAGTTGTGTTTCTGGTTTGGTTATTACGATTGGATTTGTTTTCGCGTCCGTAAACACCTTGAAATCCTAATCGAATCAAAATTGTTTCTATCGTATGGGTTCCACAGTTTTTTTTTTTTTATTTTTTATTATTATTATTATTATTATTATAGCCAATCGGTAAGAAGATTACAATACAGATTACGACAAATTGTCGATGAAACCGTCGGGCCTACTGTAGAAATTACAAAACTAAATATCGAAACGTATTTTAAGTGAATTATAATTGAAAATCGCTAATCGTATCCAATGGTTTATCGTTATGTACAGATATGAACAGAATTATCCGAAATAACCTACATTCTTCACTTGCCAACTACAACTGTGCCCGTTTAATTTTTTAAATTTTTTTTTAATTTCATCTTTGTGAAATATCACCGACATTTTATGGAAGTTCGGTACAGACGATGCAATCGAAATTGAATGAACGTACCAACGACAAAACATAAGATAGATATCGCTCGTTATGTACAACGTTGGTCTCCATAGTTACGCACGCATTAATATTATTTAATGTATAAAATACAAATATTCTATTGAACAAATTAGAAATAATTATTGTCAAGTTGAATAAAAAACAAATAGGAAATAATACACGTACGTACCAGAAATATATTTAAAAAATTCCGTGTGCATCGAGTTGTATTATCTATTATCAAACAGTACACAGTATATATATATATATAAAGATATATAGGTGGACATAATAAAATAATATTTTCTTTGCTTCTATATATGTTATTCCGTTGTAATATTATAACATTAATAACGCGGGGACAGATCAAAGTGCACTTCATTCTTTTATAAATTTTTCTTTGTATCTCGTGCATTCCCTTTATATCGCATAACTACGTTAGTATGAAAATATTTAAAACAAAAAAAAATACTACACGCGTGGTATTTCGGGTGCAGCGGCTGTCATAAAACCGAAACTGAGATTTCGTAGCGATAAAACTATAAAAACACATACGCGAAATATACTGAAGATGTACGGTTAGATATTCGGTGAAAATATGCAACGGCAACCCTATAAGGGTTCCAAACGTGTACTTCGGTTACGGAACTCGTGGTTTTTTATTTTTTTATTGGTTTGATTATTAAAAAAAAAAAAAAAAAAAAAAAAACATAACGAATGGAGAATACACATTAAAAACTCGCACGTCGTACTATACTTATATTATTATATAATGTGAAATTTTCAACTCAGTAACTCGGTCCGTTTTTCATCCGTTTAGCGGCTAAACCGATAAAAAAAAAAAGGTTTTGATGAAATTTGGAATATATATAGGACAGATGTTAGTTGACCAAAATAAAAAAACCGTCCGATTGCATTCGTCGTTAAATAGTTTACGGTAATTATTGTGCATTGCTGTTGTCGATACATATGTTTTTTTTGTTGGTTTTTCTTTCTAATAATTTATCGATCTTTATTATAGAAGTTGAAATTTTCGAATTGTCTACTGTTGTTCTACTCGAGGCCAGTAACCTAAACTTCTACCCCGCTAGTCGTAAGTCTGATTTAGCGCGTACCATCATCATCAGTGTTAGACAAAAATATATGAAAATATATCGAGAAAAATATAAAATAATATATTAAATAAAATTTACCTAGATAAAAGTAGACATTAAAACACTATTAATCCGAATAACGAAAAAAAATATTAACATGTTGAATTTTTTATATTTTTTTCAGATGATTCATTTAAAATTTCAAAATATAAACAAATAATTAGCTACTATACTATTGTATTATTTTCATTTTTTTTTTTTTTTTTTTATAGATATTACTGCATATTGTTGAAAAAAAGTATAATTTATCTTCGTAATTTATTCGATATTAATAAATACATTTAAAAAAAAAAAAAAATCATTAATAATTAGTAATTCTAATAAAAACTAATATTAATATTCTGTGCAAATTTTAGGTATCTGCGATAACTGTTGACCGAATAACAAGAGCAAAAAAAAAAAAATAAAAAAATCGTTATGGCCGTAAATTGACCGGTATTTCCTACGGTTTTTTTCTTTTTTTTTTTTCCAATTATTAAAGAGAAATACATCGGAAATCACGTACGCCAATTAGATAAATCGGATCGAGATTTTCGGTGCAAAAGTTGTTTACCGACAGAAATATTAAATAAAAAAAAAACACGCACGGTGAAAATAAATATCAAAAAAAAAAAAAAATCGTTTTTGATCAAATTAGTTTAGACAATTCGATTGTTGGTGTTGGTCGAAGATACAATAGCCAATTTCGTTAATGATCCGGGTATGTTTTAACGGTGATTAATTATCAATCGGGAAAAAATCGATTTCGACATTTTAGACGTTCAACGGTCTGGTCACCGCAAATCTCAATGTCTGTGCGTCGGTTTTTTTTTTTTTATTAATATTTTTTAACGTGCGTTTCGAACGACAATTTCCGGCAAATATTATCGCGAACGTCTCGACGACATTGACTAATACTCAATAGTTAGCCCAGTGAATACATTTCGTTCGACACTCCCCGGGGACTGTACGACTAATATGTTTTGGATCGCATTGATAAAAAAAAAAAAAAAAAAAAACACACGGTATGCAAACCGTCATTCCCCGCATCCAAATGCGCCTTGGGTATATCACGTTCGGTATTGGAACCCAACGAGACACGCCAAGGATATTGAAAGATACGTCGGCGGCAGTGCGGATATCGGTGGCCGCGTATTACGATAAGGGGGGAGGAAAAAAATAAAATACTTTTTTTTTTTGTTTTATCCCGTCAGCGAAAAAAAAAAAAAAAATAATAATAATAATAATAAAAATAACGCGTCTCCTTTTTTGCCTTTTCATTTTTTCCCCCCCGCGCCACCGCCAAACGCCGGAGACAAAAATCGTGCCGGCTACGGTACGCATCGACGCGACGGCTCGGAATATTAACAACGACAAAAACGAAAATAATTATAATAACAATCAAAATATGATTTGAATTTGTGATTCGGCAAAAATTTAAAAACTTTAATGATAAAATAACAAGTAGACAAAAAAAAAAAAAAAAAAAAAAAAAAAAAACAACACTAACGATTAAAACAACCGGAAAGGAGGAAGAGCGTATTACTATATATAATTATACTGTAAATTGCGTGTAAATTGTATTATTGTTTTTATATAATTTTAACACTACTGCCAAAAAAATGGGCGACGATTTTTTTAAAAAAAAAGATTGCATTGTTAAGAACTGTAATGTCTTCGGAAAATGTTAATACATTTAAAGTATCATGACAATAATACGACATATTTGATAGAATAACAATCCGGATAAAGATGAAAAAAAAAAAATGCAACAATTCAATTATCTAGACCAGTGGTTCTCAACCTTTTTGGATTCATGTCACCCTCATCTACGATAACCCAACACTACGTCTCCCTAACATCAAAATAATAATAATATAAAATACAAGCCCTATAAAAAATACAGTACGTCGGGTATTACCGGGAATGAGAATACATATTACGATAATCTAAAATTTTAAAATTAGACAATTACGTATTCTTATCGGGATTTTAATAATGTCTCTACACGTATCGGTGAATTATATTTGATTTGACGGAGTCTTGTTAAAATAATATATTTTATTCTCGTGGTTTTAAATAACGATCAATAATCGTTATATTATTAAATTTTTTTTCAATAATACAACGGTTACAATAATACGATTTTTTTCAAAAAAATGTCTATATTTTTAAACTTTTTCCAAGATTTTCTTGTCACCCCGGTTGAGAACCATTGATCTAGACCGACATAAAAATAACTGTTTTTTTTTTTTTCATTCCATTTATCACATAACACCAAGTGTTTTATGTTGTTACCGGATTCGGTACACGTCTGGATTCGATAATATTTTTTGCGATTAATTTATGAAACTACAATATTTAACCAGTAATATTCTGATACATTCAGAGTGCTTGCGATTTGAAAAATATTAACGTATTTTCAATTTGTGCGGATCGGACGAATGATCGAAGGATACCTATGTGGATAAAACACAACAAATGTTATAAAAAAAAAACAAAAAAAGGCTGCAACCGTATATGAAATTAAATATTCAAACGAACCGTTTATATAATATTTGCAGTGTTCGGAACTACATTTTTCTCATTCAATTATTATTTCCATAAACATTTTCTTATAAATGCAAACCTCAAAAACCGATACGACGGCAGTATGTATAAACGCATACTCAAATGTAATCTATTCTTTACCCTTTTTTATATTTCTTTTATTATTTTTGTGCGGTTTCTTCGTAAACAGGCTAAATCAATAGAGAGAGAGATAGAGAGCGAGATTCTAGATAATATGAAAATGCGTTTTGCCTCGTAATTTTTATAATATTATTCCTACGGTCCTAGGAAATCCAAGGCGGATAAAAAATATTATTATTATTATTTGCAACGGTTCATTATACTCACTAAACTCGTCGTCTGGCGCTTTTAAATAATTCGAAGCTTGTTTGTATATAATTATTATACAACGGCGGCGCACATTAAACGGAACGGGGGTGGGTGGTTTTAAGTTATAATATTAAAAAAAAAAAAAAAAATATTTATAAAAAAATAATAATAAAAACCGCGGAAACTCGCATTAATACACTTTGCCCGATAAACTATTTTATATATATATATATATACAATATTATATACGATAAAACTATTATAAATAATTTAAATTTGAAACGGCCCGCCGGTATTATTATAGGGACGATAAAATTAATTTTCCATTCAACGTATACGCGGACACGTAAAACGTATACGTATACGCATACGTAAAAAAAAAAAAAATAATAATAATAAAAAAAAAATCCATAAAAACGTATAAATATTTTATATAATGAAAAAAATGATGTTTTTACAATCTGCAGTACCCGAGGATACAATATAATAAGAACCGAATGTAAAAAAAAAAAAAAAAAAAATAACAACTTGAACACATAACGCCGAGGGCGGAACGGCGCAGGCGAATCCGAGAGCGGGTACGACCGCCGCCGATGCCGTTTATATAAATATTTAACGCATTCGTTATTTTTTTTTTTTTTTTTTTTTTTTAACGAACGTAATTAATAACCTAATAATAAATACCATCGAAACGATATTAATTTATGCATAATGATTATTAATACGTTAATTTTCATATATCAAAAACATTATTTAGAGTTTATTGATGTTTGCCCATATATATATATATTTTATAAAAAGTAATTTTAAACAACAACAACTAAAAAACAAAAAAAAACAAAAAAAAAACGGTTGATATAATGATAATATGTACGAATCCCCGAACCGCAATTTATTAAATTTATTTCTACGGGAACCGAATTCGCCGTGAAACGAAATAACCCAAATTTATTATTTGCATTTGTGCGACACGGTTCGGCCCGAGAAAATAGTTTTCTCGAAAAAACGCGTACAAAAATAAATTATGCGTGCGTATGTTTTTTTTTTGAAGACAGAACGAGAAACGGAATTACTGCTATAGCATTTCTGGCATCGGTACAACATAAAAAAGAAAAAATATTCTATAAAGAAATCGTCGGGTACCGAATAAATCAAAACACTTAGGCATTTACAACGGTATTTGTTTTCATTTACGATGTATGTGTGTGCGGGTTTTTTTTTCCACGGCGGGGAGGGTAAAACGAGGGTTTTTTTTTATTTTTAATTTAATGAAATGCACGTGGGAAATAAAATTTATTTTTTTTAAAAAACTTCTATATGTTCTTCGTCCGAAAAAAAAAAAAAAATACAAAAATAACCAACAACAAACAAAGAGCTACAGATATCGTTCGTTCAAATAGAACAATATTTCAGAGGCGTCATTTACGATATTGAAAAGTAGGTGTGCATATGGGTATCCGTTATTTTTTAAGTAGAATATTTCAGAGAGTGCCGGCCTGAAATTTGTTCCGGTAATTCTAAAAATTGGGCCTGGAAAATTTGAGCTCGATTAGACCTAATCGACAGGGCGCGGTCTAAAGCTGAAAGTTTTATGAAAAAATGAACAATTCGGTTTTTTTTTTTTTTGGCGTACACTTTTTCATATTGAAAATTTGTATTGGATCATTGTTGTAAAGCTGATTTATTCCTCAACAATTGTATAATTCCATATATATTTCATAAATTTCCCATTCCATTTGAAATCGATAAAAAAAAAACACACGGCGTTTATATGCGGACCAAAAATTTTACCCGCTAAATAGTGGCCTGCATTAACGTTTCGGCACACCGTACCGATAATTTATTAGTAAAAGTGAACATTTCCCGTTTTAAAATTTAATTATTATATCCGCACTGGCAGGTTTATAAACGTATTAACGAAGAAAACTTTGTCTACAATCATAATTGATTTATTGAGTTTATTCCCGTACATGAGCCACTGGTGCTGCTTGTTCAGTTAATATATTATTTCGGCTTGTTTTTAGTTTGGCGGACCAATTGAAAAACCGAAGTCGACGCCCCCGTAATATTTTAGACACTTATCAAAAAAAAAAAAAAAATTGAAAACTTCGGTGCGCTAGCCACGCACGGAGAGTCCCGAAACTGCAAATAAGGACAATTGGGCGGAACACAATCCAATAGGGAAAAGACATTTGGGAATTCCGGGGTCGAGGTGGAAAGGCGTGATAAAAAAAAAAAAAAAAAAGGAAGTAGAATATTTTAGGTGTTTGACCAAATTGGACGATTTCGGCGATAGGCATAACTGGAGGATTGGTTATCGCGAGACGGGATGAAAGTACACGAAAAATACACGAATAATAATAAAAATCGAAAGCTATCGTTTGGTTTCGGTTGAAATGTATTATTAAAAAAAAAAAAAAAAAAAAATGTTTCCATTCTATAAATAACGAGACCATAAAATGATAAAATAAATGCGAGATTATACAGTTGGTAAATTCTATACGGTACCGTATGTCGCACGTATAGAGAAGACGAAAAAAAAAACGAAAAATCCTATAATCGGCTACAGCGTGAGGGTATTTTTATACCGTTCGATAAGTTTTCGTATTATTATTATAACTGTTTAAGATTTATTGAAGTAAAAAACAAAACAAAAAAAAAAAAAAAATACTTAACGGCATTATACCTAGTGGTAGAAAAGCAATAAAAATATTGTTAGGTTATCGATTAAAAAACAACGACCCGAAACGTTCGTCGCGTATATATATATATAAATATTGGCAGTGTTTTTTAGCCGTTCTCTTATTTTTCAACAGCTCCGGGGTATTGTTTCGACTTCCCGAGCCCGGGGGGAACAACCGAAAATACCGGCCGACAAGAAGGTGGAAACGGCGAGAAGGTCGCCGGGGCACCCCGAAACGACAATTCCACTCCCGTACAACAATATTCGAAAACGCTATTATTTTAATAATCAATACGAACGAATTTATACGTAACATACAAAACTTTCGGGACGCGTTTCACTCGAAATATTATTATACACCGGCGTAGTAAAACTTTTCGGTGCACTTAACGTCCAATATGTGCCCTCGTATCGCCGTTTATCGCCGTTCTCTTAACGACATACTACGCCGATAGATAAATACGTGACCGGTGGCCATAATATCGCACCGTCGCGGGACCGTTACACCGCAAACCACACCATTGCACCGCGTTAAATTCATGCACAACAACGGAAAAATCCAAACGTTTCGTTGTAAAATCCAACGTATTACATTCGTGTATTATTGTGTTTTGTTATTTTTTTTTTTTTTTTTTTTTTCGTTTCGGTTCGTCCGACTTCCAAGACCGTCCGATATCTCCGTCGCCGTGGTTCAGCTCTCTATAATATTAAAATCTCTTTGCTACGTCTGTCCGCCCGATCACCGGGTCACCTAACCTCACCGTCCTCTCAAATGTCCCATGCCCTTTAGGTTCTCGCCCGCTTGGCGTTGCCGTTCGGCCGAGTCCTTTTCCGCGAAGACCGTCTCCGCGAAGTCGACCACGGGTTTCCAACGATCTGGGGATTCCAACATGAGCGACACCGAGTCGCCAGGTTCGAAAGGACCTATCCTCCGGACCAGGCGTTCCCTGTCCCCGTCAAACGCCTCGCAGCGCATGAGGGTATGGAGAGCGTCGTCATCCTCCTCGTTCCGCTCACCGGGAAAACCGCAGTGAGAACACCCGGGGTGCGGAGCTCGCCCGATTCGATGAAGGAACGAGTTAAAGCATCCGTGCCCCGTGAGAAGTTGAGTGAGGCGGTAGGTCGTCGAACCCGGCGGTCCCGTAACCCACCGCATCAGCAAGTCCGGGGGAATGAGCGTGCGCGTTAGGGCACGTCCACTGCCCGCTACGGATCCGGAGCGCCCATCCGGTCGCGACGCGGATCCGCGTGCGGAGCGCTGACGGGCGGGGCGCGTCGCCTTCCGTCGTAGTCCCCGACGCGCGCAGATCTTCGAATGCCCTGCACCTACCAGAGGCCAACAGATCGACAGGGGGTTGTCCGGCAACGGTAAACGCCGTCGTTGATCGCGGCCCCGCAGACGCCAGACCGCCGGCCGTGGGGCCGGTAGGAAGTGTCCCCCCCCCCACTACTAGTGTAAGGTCAGCAAGTGGGCAACGGCCCGGCAACTGCCGATTCCCCGGTAGGGACGCGAAGCTTTGTACACAGATAATGTGAGCCCGGCCCGTCGAAGGGGAATACGGGATTTTATTTTGTCTATCATTTGTACGTGTTCATTTTGTAAAATAAATTACGGCGACCCGCCTCCCGAAGTAGAGCCTCACGGCCATTCGTCGGTATTGTCGGTACCATAATAAAAAAAATAAAAAAGGTTCTCTACCGCCACAGTCCCAGGCAGTGCGTTTCGACTGCTCGGCGTATATCCGGCCCGTCACACTATTTGTGTTGATCTGAAAAATATTTTTTTTTTTTTGTTTTTTCCCACATAGTATGTTTTCGTTTAACTTTTTGATGTCCGCGTTTGCTCCAACACCGAATGTACGTTACCCCTGTCGCGATTCTTCGTAGAAAACGTCGGAATAATAGTATTGTCACGGGGCTACTAGCGTCGGAGCTGAGCTCAAAGCTTTTTAAAAAAATAACCAAAAAGTCGTCCAAACGTGAAAAATAATATAAAAAAATTATACATCGTCATTTTTCACGTTTACGATTATTCATGCATACATTATACATTACCTATTTTTTTTTTTTTTTTTTTTTTATGCAATTTGCATTAAAATAATTATGAAAATATTATAAACTCTTGAAAGGCTTACCTTTCACCATTCGACGGTGAAATTTTTTTTTTTTTATAATTTTCAATTATCTATTTTCAACGGAAAACGGTGTTGGAATCGCTTGCACGTTGTTTCGCGAGCACTGTACGCACTGGGCTGATAGTATTTTTTTTTTTTTTTTTTTTTCGTGTATCTAAAAAAAATATTCCCATTTTATGTCTGTACGGCACACGGGTTAGGTATGAAAAAAAGATGGCCGGGTTCTCCGGTACGGCGGCGGTTGTGGAAATCTGGAAAACGGTTCGACGCCATATTATTATATTGTACCATTATCACGGTGACCACACGGCCACTTCCGCGCGCCCGAGCGACCGGAGCGCGCACAAACGCGGTCGTGGTCGCCGGGGTCAAAAACGGGGCAGACCGCAATTTGGACCAAGACAATAGACCCGGGTCGCGCTCCCGGCAAAACTTTTATCTCGATTCAATTATTTTAACAGACCGACGACGACGACGACGACGGCGGCGGCGGCGGCTGCGGCTGCGGCGGAGTTACCCTTTTGCTCCGGTCCGCGTCCCGCCGCGACCGCCGCAGCCACCGCCGCCGCCGCCGCCACCGCTGACTCGTATATAATGCAATTTAAAATGATTAGTCGTCTCATTTTTTTTTTTTTTTTTTTTTATTCCTCCCTTCCATCCCTCGAACCGATCTCCGCCCGTAACCGCACATAGTCGGCCGAGCCGTAATTCTCCCAACCCTTTGTTTTTTCCTAATTTTTTTTTTCATCTCCTCCCGACTCGATACCGCGGGCCGACCGAACCCGCGGTCTCTGTGTTTCCATCGACGACAAAATTCATTATTGTTCTGCAAACTAGAAACACAACACGTAAACGGTCGTGCCGTAACGTCACCTCCGCCGACAACCGAAGACGCAAAGACGACGACGTCGTCGGTTACAGATATCCGCGGACCGGGCCGGCGTTTAGGCCGTGCCCCGCCGAACTTTCGGCCAGTCGGGGCGAACTCGCGTCCAAGACAAGTCTCGAGTCGTATCTCGAAATGAGTACGTTGTAACGTGGAACCATACACTTTACGATGAAAATTGAAAAAAATAACACGAAACGGACTAGGGAAGAGCGTGTCTATTGAGTTCGCTACACAAAGACCTCTTCTTATACTCATTTCGGCATTCCACGTGCTGAATCTGTTCCTTCTGCTAACACTATCACACTGTGGATATTCGGCATTCGGAAGAAACCGGAAGTACCCTAAGTAGACGTGGACACGGAACACCCAGAACGGTAAGAACCCCCGCGAAAATGTGCAATTGTTTAGAGAGTCAATTGAGCAGTCACCAAGACGCTCAGCCCGGAAACACGCTGTATCTTTGGGAATCTCAGACCGTTCTTTGAGGAGAATTCTTCACGAAGATTTATCATGGCTGAAGAACATGATTTGGGAGATGTATGGTTTCAGCAAGACGGGGCTACAGTGCACAGAGAAGGTCCGCGACCCTCGTGCAGTGGCAGGAGCGGCATAGCATGGGTACCAGGGGTGAGTGGACCCGTAGGGTGATCGGTCCTGTTGCGCCTTGGGCCACAAGGTCACGGGGCGAGCTGGACTATCACCTTACCCAGCTCCTCACCGGACACGGGTGCTTTGCTAGCTTCCTGCATAGGATCGGCAAGCGCGACGCCCCCCACTGCGCCCATTGCACATCGGAGGTGGACGATGCGGCCCACACCCTGCTAGACTGCCCGGCTTGGAATACCGAACGTGCAGCGCTGGTCGCGGTGTTGGGCAGCATCTCTCCGGAAGGGCTTGGACCGGCCATGCTCAGCAGTACCGAAGCATGGTCAGCCGCCAGGGCCTTTGCAATCTCCGTCATGGGGGCAAAGGGGGAGGAGGAGCGTCGGTGGGAGGCGGCCAGAGCGGCGGCGGCAGCGGCAGCAGCAGCAGAGGCAGCAGCAGGAGCACCGCCGGAGCGTCGGCGACAGCGTCGACGGTAGTAGCAACCGATGCAATATAAAATAAATCGCCATTGTAAATAAATGATTGTATTTTTAGGTGTAAATTTTGTATATTTAAAAAAAAAAGAATGTAAATTTTTAGTTTTTAGGTGATTTTATATTTTTTATATTTAGTGTTAAGTTAAATAATGTGAGCCCGCCCCGCGAAGGGGAAAAGGGGTTTTTCGTGTGTGTATATAAGTGTTACGTGTTTTTTGCGTTTTAATAAACGATGGTGGCGGGCCGGTAGCATTTCCGCAAGGCCAGTCCCCGGCCCGTCATCGATGCCACAAAAAAAAAAAAAAAAAAAAAAAAAGGGCTACAGTGCACACAGCTAGAATTTCACTTGCTGTTTTGCGACAAATTTTTCCTGGGCTCTTAGTCTTTCTGAGAGGAGACATAGGCTGACCAGCACGGTCCCCAGATTTAATGTGTGATTATTTCCTCTGGGGCTACCTTAAGGATAAGGTTTTTAGACATCGCCTACATACCATAGAAGAAATTAAACAGAAAATCACCGTGGATGTCGAGGCCGTACCTGTCGAAACGTGCCGAAAATCATATGAGAGCTACAAAGATCGCCTACAACAGTGTATCAATGCTGACGGCCGCCATTTTGGAGATATATTTTTCAAAAAATAATTTTTAAAAATTGGATTGAATACTGATTTAAATAAAAGAATACCTTTTTTCTAAGTTTTACTGTTCGTTATTTATAGCTCATCAAAACTCGTCAGTCGGCTCTGCCGCACACTGTATTAATTTGTAAAAAAAATATAAAAAAACAACGCTCTTTATTCGTGAACATCTACCGTCTCGTTTTTTTAGTTTATTTAAAATCATTATACTCGCGTTGTCGTCTTTCATCATCATAACGAGTGAAAATTTCAAAATCGCTTTTCAGTGTACATTCAACTGTATAACGTAAACGTATTTTTGAACAAATGTCACGATCTCGCAATTAATACTCGCCGAGGACTATCCTCGGCCATTCACGAGTCAATAAATATTTATTTGTTCACAGATTTCACATATTTTGCATGTACGCGGCCCCTTAACGAATGGTTTTGTAACATCCGTGTCAGAGGACGTCGGCGTTAACGTTTTTAAACGTAAAAACCTTGTGTCGAAATTCGATTCATCTCGAAATCCGAGCGGTTTAGCGTAATATACATTTTACGATAAAAATTCCAGATCCTTCATCTAGGACGGTGATTTCCAAACTTTTATTGGTCAATGTCTAGTCTTTATTGATCTTAAATAATATCAGACACCCCCTCCCCCCTTACCCTCTCATTTAATTTAAAAAAAAAAAATACTTGAAGACCTTATCTTAATTGTTTTTTTTTTTTTTTTTAATAAAACAGTAAAAACATTTATACGAGATTAATTATAATTTATTCATTCAATACGGCCTTTTTTTTATTAATAATATAAAAACACTTTTTTTTTTCTACTTTTTAAAATTAAGCTACACCCTAGTAATTTGTTTATTACTTTTACAATATTATTATTGGGTACTTCTTAAAAACAAAAAGCATTTATCTTAATGTGAGACTATGAAAAGGAATAACGAATCATTTAATAATAGGATGGCAGATAACGGCTCGCGTTCAAAATTTCTTTGTATATCACCTGCAAAGAGGACGATAATAATCGTCCGACCGTTATAATATCGTATTTTCGACTCGCCATAAAAATCCCAATAAAAGTAAATAATAAAACCAAAATTTATTATCTTCTTTTTCTTCGTGAAAATTTTCTTATTTTATATTACGATGCAGAAATTAATTCTTCTGACATCAACTTTGCTTCCCCACTTAACACGTTAAGTTGGTTAATTTCGTTGGAGATTAATTCATAAATAATTTCACGATTTTTTTTCAACCGTAAAAAACAACCGCTTATCATCTCTGAAATTTCGAAAATCAATATACCAGGCCCTCGGTATAATATAATCGTTGTTTTTAACATTTGTCGTGATTTCAAAAATTTCACATTGAATAGTATTTTTCGGGTTTACGTTGTTTTCGACAAACGTCACGGTTACAGAATAAGTGGGTATACTCACGATTAAGACCGTTTTCAAATTAATTTAAAAGCGAATTTGGATAACACCGACGATTCGATAATGTTTGTTTTTTTTTTTTTTTGTAAACTGTTTCGACAAAACTGACCAAACAATGACAACTTTACAATTGATAGTGTGACATTTTTATACCTCCAGCCGTGATATTATTATTATTATTGAAATTTCACGAGTGAGTCATTATAATGTCATACAGAATAATATAGCGAATATTATAAGGCACTGTGATATTTATGGAAAAACATGAAAGATCCGTTTCATTCTAAAAAAAAAAAAAAAAATAATAAAAAATCGCAACAATTTCTGCATTTGAAATGTCCTTTACGATAAATAATGCATACACAAAAACGTCGTATACAATGTTATTATTTCAGTTGTTTGTGAATTTATATATTTTCCAGTATCATTATGACGTACATTTTACGAGTATCTTATATAAGAATATAAACCTCCACCTTTGGTATGGTGTAAGCCAATTATTTATACGAGAAACAAAACGAAATACACTTTAAATGTTAACACTTTTTTTTTTTTTTTTAATATGGGAAGGGCAAACATAATTGACGTTATCACACCAGCGTGTACAAACACCGGTATATGTTATTCAATATAATTTAATATAATCTATTTCATTAATTGACGCTGAAAATGAGTTTTTAATGAACAGTATAAAGTATTAGTGTGTAGGTGTATAGTGTGTATTAATAACGCGCACGTTATATTTAGTAAACGAAAGTAATTAGGACCCAATAGATTATTCGGCGGGGGTTCATTCGGATTTTTTTTTTTATAGCGTAAAAAATAAAGAGTTGTGTTTACCTGTATTTAATGCCAAACGTATATGTCGAGATAAACAAAAAAAAAATCCCCCACTTTATGAGTTGTATTTTATTTTTTGGTACGATGTTTATGCACTAAACATTGTATATGCGCATTTGTGCACTAAAAGACAGCTAAATGTACATGAAAAACTTGAACAATATGAATTAAAAAATTCAAGAATTATTAGCCGTGGTTATGCGATAAAAAAAAAATAGAAGAATGCGTTGTTCAATAGTTTAAAAACAAATTTGGCAATGGTGTTCACGATACATTGATTATTAAACTTTTAAAATGTTCTAATTTATTATTCTATAATTCAAATAAATATAAATGTAAAAAATCACCGATAACCTTATAGGTTATCACTGATAACATATACGTGAAATGCGGTGGAGAAAGAGACAAAAACAGAGTGCTACAAATAACGTTTGGCAAAAACAATATTTTAGAGAAACGTCTAAAGATGACGACTGCGTTGGTCTGATGGGGCATGTAGCCGAAACCCACTATTACGGACAGTGCCATAACATAGCCCGATAGGAAAAATCCATTTGGGAAGGCCAGTGATGATGAGAGGGGAGGAAAACGTACTGGAAAAGATGTAAAAGCTTTAGGAGTTGAAAGTATTCGATAGATTTGGACGATGATTGGTTATGAAACGGGACGGTCCTAGAGGCTGAATAAAACCCGAACAATAATAATATTTGTTTGCCGAACAAGTTTTTGATTCCCATCACTACGACGTGTTCTTTTTTTCATTTATAGTCTATTTCAAATTTAATATTTAACACGTTATAAGCGCAAATAATAATAATTCTTCACTATATTCGGTCATATAATTCGTTCGTATCACATTTATTGTGCGTATGCGGTCGATATAAATTTAAAATGTATTTATATATATATATATATATATATATGTATTCTATATTGAAATTGAGCGTCAGGCGATAGATAAATAATATCGATTCGCATTTCGTAAACATTTTGGAAATAAGTCAAACAAGTACCCGGATACACACTAGCCTGCCGTGCCTATCGAGTAAATACGCGATGGAAATTCGATTCGGAATCGAGTGCGTTGGCAGGTCGTAACGGCGGGTACTCGGCGTGCAAAAATAATATTTTATAACGTTTAACCGAGTCCACGTGATTTATTCATTTATTTATATAGAAAAATTGATTAACGCGAAACGCGAAACGGAAATGATAAATAAATCGCACGGTTAATCCGCGTTCAAACGTGTGCGATACGGGCGAAATACACGCTCGGTGTTTAGAAAATAAACTTAAAACAGGAAATATTTTAAACGTTCAACTCGTAAGCGAAATCCCAACTTAATTATATGCAAATATATTCAGTGTAACTGAGTATACATACAACAAAAGATATTACAGTAGTAGTGTTATACGTATAACGGGTATAATAAAATCCAAAGCAAAGTTACCGAACTCTACACGGTTTGTGCATAAAATATTTTCCAAAGGGTATTAAATAATAATAAAATACTTAACGTTTCAATATAATGGGAATAATGCATTCCCGTCGCGTTCCCGCATAATGTGCGCATTGTAAATTCGGAATTTTCGTAGGGCCTCGGGCGCCGCGCACCGTCTAAAAACCGAAATCGCCCGATAAAATCGTACCGGATCGATTACGATCGTTTTATGCGAGTATTATACGCGATGGAAATCCGATCTGTTTTAATTTCGAACGACGGCCGCGGGCCCGCGAAATCGCGACGAAAGAAATTTGGTTTCGCCTCGACTTGGTGCGTTTGTGCGTATTCCGTTATTATTAAAAAGGTCGAAATAAAAATGAAAAAAAAAAAATAGTAATATGAACGGACTGTTTTGTAGCGGCGCTACGCTATTGTGCGAACCACACGACGCCGAAGACGGGAGCAACAAGCGCAAAAAAAAAATGTCATTGTCGCGGCGGAAATTTAAAACGTGAAAACATCGTTTTTCTCGCTTGAACGCTGGCGATAATTCATCGTTAATTTCGACTACAACTCCAACGACGATTCCGTATTCCTTCGGTATTCGCGTACACCGATCGGGTCGTTAGTGGACGATTATTTGACAACGAAGGATTCCGGACGAACAAGAATTTACAAGACGGTAAATCGTAAAGGTCGAAATCGAAAAAAGACGACGACGTCAGCAATATCGCCAGAAGAGCGAAGAGTCGGAAGAGAGAATTTAAAATTACAACCCCCACGCAAAACATCGAATGCTCGTCACTCCTATGGAATTCGACATGGCGAGACTACGTATCGGATACACAATCCTACCCTAATTGTTTTTCTATAACAAAAAAAATTATCTAACCGCAATACACCGAGACAGCGGTTCCGAAACTGTGCACCGCGGCGCCCTAGGGGCACCACGAACCCATTACAAGGGCACCGTGGTACATGCGAAAAAAAATAAAATAATATATTTTTTTTATTTAATTAGGTTTATTTTATTGTTTCAACATAAATATTTGTTTTTACGATTTTTCTGATGATACCGATGCTGAAGATGATGATGATGTTTCAGGAGGTAGCAGGACATCTTGTGGAAGACGTGGCTTTAGTCTGCGGTTTTTGGTTGTTTTCCCAATTTTGAAGTGAAGGGCTCTTTCTGTTGTGTTTAGTTTCGAATGAAATTTTTTAAATTGTTCGATTATCCGCGTGTTTAAGTATGGCATACCAGTGTCGTTGTGGAGTTGAGTGTTTTGCATGTACCATGGGGCTTTAAGAGCTATTCTGAGAAATTTGTTTTGTAACGTTTGCATTTTTGTAATTTTTGTTTGGGATGCGGCTGCCCATATTGGGCATGCATATGTTAATAATGGTCTTATGATTGATGTGTAAATTAGAAGTGAGCATTTAATCCGAAGTGTTGAGTTGTAATTTACTAGGGGGTATAAGATTTTTAGTCGTGCGTAGGCTTGGTTTAATTTTTATATTTATACGCATTTTCCATGTTAATTTTTCGTCAAGGTAGACTCCGAGATATTTAATTGATTGATCATTATTATTCCATAATAAAGTCTGATTTTTGATTTTTAGTTGAGTTGGATTTGTATATCTCTTTAGGGTAAATATTATCGCTTCGCTCTTAGTTGGATTAAGAGCGAGTTTCCATTTTGCGAACCAGTCTGCGATTAGGTCTAAAGAAATTTGTAGATCTGTGATTGAGTTTTCATGATTTTTGTGTTGTGTTATGATAATTGTATCGTCTGCATACATCGCTAGCTGACATTTTTGTGGGATTAAGATATCATAGCAAAAGATATTAAACAAGGTGGGACCAAGGACTGACCCCTGTGGAATCCCTGCTTTAATCGGGTGTTCTTCAGAGGTATCAGTATCTATTAAAATAATATATATTTACAATGGCCGAACATGAGCAAAGAACGTATTGGTTTTATAACGATGTGCACTTTTTTTTTCTTTTTTTTTCTTTTGTCTGTCTGTATAAAACTTGTTGACCGAGCAATGTAAAATTATAACACGAAATTGTTTGTGATCCGTTATTTCGAAAATAACAAAAGCAGCGTCACTCTTAGCACAATAACTCGCACACTAATGTTAACGGATTGGCGTGAAATTTTAACAGTTGTCTTTTGCAGGTTAGCGCCCACTGAAAATGACATGAATTCCAAAACACCAGCTTTATCTACGTGTAAGGCCCGGGACTATTCGGCCGATGTGTTATAAATGTCTAGAAGACCAACCGTCGTCGTTATAATTGCCCGGAATTACCGGGTGTCCGACAGATTTAAAAACGATAACGAACCGCGTCGGCAGTAATCGTTTCCTGCCGTTTCGCGATCACGCAGTGTCTACGAAAACAGTGCATCACGACGGGGGGCCCGCTGGCCCTATTAATATCGGTGTACATTTTTTCCGAATATTTTTAATTTTTTTTTTTTTTTTCTTTTCCACCGAGAAATATAAGGAAATAATCTCGACTGTTGACGAGTCGGATTAAATATAATAAAAATAAACCCGTACACTCGCGACGGGCACACGGCGGCATCGTATCGTTTCAATATTATAATATTATTTCGATTTTACGACATACCGAAGTATAACGCGATAAGTAACTATTCGTGTAGACCATCGGCACGTATACGCCGAAGGTTAGAACGTATCGTATTTTTTTCATTTTTTTTCTTTACGAAAAGCCGTTTAAAAATGTTATATTACCATTAACAATCTCTCGGTTATCGATCGATATCGACGCGAACGGTACCAACAGACGGCTGAAAGCATTTGCCGACTTTAACGAATCGATTTTACATTTGAAAATAAATTTCTAAAAAATAAAAAATTACTATTTTCAGACACTTTTAATGTTTTTAACGTATTATGGCTTATACACAATGCCATTTTATCACATCGCCCTCACCTATCGTCTAAATATCGCGGGGTTGAATTTTCGAGGTTACAAAAATTATATCAGAAATATTTTTGTTTGTTTTGTTTTTAATTTTTATTATTATTATTTTGTGGAATACTTCATTCAATATAGGTAGTAATTTAATGAAAATACTCAATAGAAAATAAAAAATAATAAAAATACTTTAATACAACTATATTCATTTTTTTTTTTTTTTTTTTTTTTGTACCAATTTGTGTGCCAGTCTTTGACGAGAAGTTTATTTTATATTTTTATAATAATTATATTTTCGTCGTGAGAAAAAAAATTCACAATCGAATGCGTACAGTATTTACAGTATTAAAATAAAAAAAAAAAAAAAACGTATAAAACATTACGTTTAATTAATATCGATTTGATTCGTATGAAGAACAAACTTTTGCGTCATTCTCGTCGCGCGTGACGTTACATTAATGTTACTTCTCTGTAGGTTACGACAAAATGTAATAGTTTCTTCGTTTAAACTGAGAAAATGAATCGTTCGAAATACCAGAACCCCCCGTAGTCGGTCTGTTTTAAGTATGGATAACGTTACGACCACAGCACAATGTCAATAATTATAATAATAAAAAAAAAAAATACCTTATTAAAAAAACTTTTCGAAAAAATCATATATTCGTAAAAAAAAAAAAAATAAAAAAAACCACACCTATATTTGTATTATATATTTTCCTCTGCCGTACGCTAAATGTTTGAATTTGGAAATATTTTACGAAAAACGTGAAATACCCATGTGTTAGTTAGCGGTTTGGTTTCGTTACTAAACCATGCAGATTGACCGTCGGTATTAAAAACCGTCAAGATCCCAATACAATCCACGTGTCGTATAACACGCGTGGACAAATGAAAAATTACAAAAAACTATATATTCTATTTCACTATTCATTTTAGGCTGGGTATACTGTGACAATATCACACCGTAACGTTACGCCCATAAACTAAGTGTCATCTCGAAAACCAATAATTTTATTCGTGGGTAATTGAAATTAGAAATGAACTACGGACTACCGATGGAAAAAAAGTGCTGCCCGAGATGAAAGTAAAAACAATTTCAATCCGCGTCGAAATGTTCGCGTTTCGTTTTACGTTCTCTAACTAAAGAATGTGCACGGATACAAAAAAAAAAAAAAAAAAAAAAAAAAAAGTAAACGAAATAGTTTACCTATTTTATACGTCGTAAAAATGTTCAAGCACTAATATTATAGATCGCGCGGAACTCCGTATAGAGGCGATTTGACAACGTGCGTGTAAAGAAAACGGGATTGCCAAATAGTATGCACAACGTGTACGACGGAAACTCGAATATTATTACCATTTTAAATTCGAATATTTACCGACTATTAATATTATTATAGTAACCATGACGAAAAAACAAAAAAAACAGGGACTCCTAAAAGTTTAATGATTGTTTGGTATACAGACAGTTATCCCGTTATGTTTTTCCCAACGCAAAATATTTCCCAAAAGTTAATTTTCCCCAGTAGAAAAAAAAAAAAAATTCTTTACATATGTGTTAATGAAATATGAATGTAATAATATTAAAAAAGAAAAAAAAAAAAAAAAAGAGTTAAAACGTTATACTCGGATATTCACCAAGGCCAGAATACGACGAATACCACGAGTATTATTGAATAAATTTCATAACGAGTTGCATTATTGTCACGGTATTCTTGTATTATTTCCGTTACACGATTAAAGTACTGTAATTTTTAGATTAAACGTATTTACCGCGATTCAATTCAATGATGTCCCTGCGACGTAATAAAAAAAAAAAAAAAAAAGAAGAGGCCGATTTAAATACAGTTTTATTTTTTTTTAAATTTTTACTTGTGCGAGAACTTCGTATTCGGTCGAATGAAACTCTATCGGCGTACTGAAATACCCGCGGTCTCGCCGCTATTTTTATATTGACCGTATGGTCATTTTAACGTTAGTTTTAGCAGATCTAGGAGGAAGAACACACCAATACAACAAACAAACAGACAAAAATATTTAAATCATTTGCATGATTTGGGCGAAAATCCGGACCTCTGCCCCCTTGAACACACCGACGGTTCGAAAAATACTCGAGGATTTTGTTATTTAATTATAAACGTTTTTTTTTTTTTTTTTCAAATTGTACAATTTCTATAAATGTGTACACACACACACGTGTCAACTGTGAATATTTTTCCACTATAATAAATAAAAATTATAGCATAACGAGTATATTCGCACATGTGCTTCAGGATGTACACGATCGCGCGCGGTACGATTATCAATATTAGGGAGATGTCGGCGATAATTTGCGATTATCCGTCGGTAGAATTTAATATTATAATGCCACGCGCTCGGGCCGTAAAATTTATTATTGTCGCGGGAAATTTCGGTAAAAAAATATATCGAGGAAAAACCATCGTACAATCAATAACGGCGTGTCGCGCTTTTCTCTTAACGTCGCGTCCTTCGGTGTTCAATACGCACCGAATATTTATTGCATTTTCGGTTATAATTTCGCGATCGGGTTTGGCCGGGTGTTTACCTAAAATCGTTTAACGTTTCGCTATCGTACGAACATAAATCCCGTATTGATTTTGTAAATACTACCAACGAGTATAATTGCGTGTTATTAACGATAAGACCATCGACAAAAAATAAATCATAAAAAAACCGCCGAAATTCTAAAAAAAAAAAATTAATATCAAAATTCAAATCGTAATAATAATATAAAAATACGCGAAAATAAACACGATTGTTATCCGCGAGGAGGCACGAGTGAGGGTTTATTTTTAACGAGATAAATATTATTTTATGTGAAATACAATAAACGTCATTCATTTGATAAATTAATTGCGTTTATAGAACAAATATAAAAGCTTTTGTAGTACCTTTACGATAAAATTGATTTAAAAACATCAAATGAAAATGATTACGATTTATAAATATATATATATATATAATTTTAACGGTTTTAAAGCATATAACCAGACAGTGTTGAGAACTATCCAGATCGTTTGTGTATCACTATTTATTTCTAAACGAACATTTTTATTTCTATCCGAGGATTAGAGTACAAGAAAAAAAAAAAAAAAAAAAATGTTATATCATTTATAGAGAATATAGAATTACTGTACACGTTTTGCTTTCAGTACATAATTTTAAGAAAATGAGTAGTTTTACAACGAGTATTACGTACTTATCTTTACAGTTTACACTTTTCTATTACTGCTATAAAGTTTTCTACAATATAAAATTGAAAACAAATTATTTATTTATTTATTTATTTTTTTTTTGTTCGTTATAAATTCAAATTATGTATCGCACACACAAATCATTAATCTACGGACGGAACGTAGCGCAATGCAACGGATAAGTCACATTTATGTTTATGTTATTGGAATTTCTTGGCTTTCTTGATAGTTATTAGCGATCTCTGTCCGTACAAACTAATATCGTTTATACCGGGAACGTCGAAGCTCCGCGGAAAGCTTCCTCTCGGGCGTTTAAAACCCTAGTAGATGAAAGACAACTCGTACCAGATATTATTCACCGCGATCTGAAGATATTGGAGACGGAATCAAAAAGCTTGCCAACAAACACGCGAATAGGCATGAGCCGCAGACCAACGCAGCTACTAAACAACTTCCTAACCACTCGCAGAACATCATCAACGGCTCGATGCCGCATGAATTAACTTGATGGTATAATCACAAATATGTTCTCGTGGTAATTTATTACATGACAATTATAGGTAAAACACTGTTAACCTACGTTTAAATCAAAATTATTATTTCTCCTATCTGCGTCTCAAAACTGCATTAAATTAGATTATTAAACAATGATAAATAGATTAAAATTACGATATCTTCGCTGCCTAGGTTTGCATATAATACTTATAAATCCAAAAAAAAATCCTAACGTTTACGCACAATTATTACCTTCACTGTTTCCCCCCAATATTTTTCCCGTCGGACGGTTATCGAAATTAACGCAAAATTTATTTATTTTTTTTTTTTATTTTGTCTCGAGCATCTATAACATTGTAATATTTTGGTTTTAATTAATTATCCGCAAGTACTGAAGTGAAGTGTTTAAGAAACAAACTGTTTAAGACTTCTCCGCCGTACAAAAACGCAATTTATATTATGAAAAATAAAGTTTCTTCCGTAAAGCTCTTATATTTCCCATTCCAAGTATTAATTTTATGATAAATGTACATTGTTTAATAACCTTAAACTGGTACATAAGATATTTTAGTTAAACAACCTTAACATTGTAAAATGTGTAATTAAAAGAATACCATCATCAGAAATATTAAGATTGTAGGTGGGAAGTTATAGAGGGCAATAAAGTTTATATACTGAATGCAGCGGTATGCTGTTGCAATTAATATATTATTTTTAGCGTAGGTTGGTGAACTAGTAAAAAGTACTAAGTTATTCTTTTGGTATCATTATTTTAGTATTTTAGAAAAAAAAAAACTGTTCGAGTAAAGTACTGACGGGCAAAAAATCCGCATCATTTAGTGTAACATGTGTAGAATTTAATGGATTTTTATTGACCAAAAAAGTATTTGCCTAGAACAGGGTAATAATGAAAAAAATCCAAAGGACGAGCTGTTGGACATTAAAAAACTGTAACGAGTAAAATACAAAAAGACAAAAGCAGTTTAGCATATAATGTTAAGATACCTACATTGTGAAATAATCGGAGGATATTGCGCGTCACATAATGTCTTTTCAACGAACAAATATAATAACTTTTTTGGAAAATATGTCGGCGATTTTAAAATTTACAAATTACGTAACATCCGGCGGAAAATTCTAGACTTTAAGGCATAAAACAAATTGAAAATTCGTTTTACTCGAAAAAGTACTTTCGTGAAAAAAAAATAAACACATCTTAGTAAGATAAAAGTTACACTCAGTATGTAAAAAAATAAATTCTATATTCATAATTTTACTAAATAATGTTCGACGCGAATATTTTTGAAACTTTTCACGAAAACAAGGTAAAATATGTAGGAAATGCGTTGTCAAATGTTTGTAAATTGTCGTAAGAAAATATTTCCGCAGATTTTATATTGCACACAGTCAAAACATGTTTCTTTGAGTATTTATTTATTTATTTTTTTTTTTTCCATAAAAAATACTTTACGTTTTATAATAAAAATATAACGGAAATATCGCACGATTTCGGGAGGGTATCCTGTTGGCCGTTATACAAACGGAATCCGGAGTAATCGAATTAAACCGGCTAAACGCTCGGCGTCCGCACAGACAACAACAAGCAGCCGGGCAGAATAAATTATTCAACAGAGTATAAAAATGAAAATAAAGTTAATCTCTACCCATACCGGCTATGTAATGATTGATAGATCCGTCACGTCATCTGTTTTCCGTAAAACATGTACACAAAGTTAACATCTGCAAGTTCGACAGTTTCGTGTATCCGTTTTGAAACACACAATGCGTACTATACACTAGACATTTCGCACAATAGAATAGTACAAGCCCGTGCTAGAGTTCGCAAATGCCCAGTAAAATATTATATAAATTTTTATTATTATAAATATTCGATTAAATGCCGTCCGTTCTCGACAAAACGTAAACGATGATTTGTAAACGGAGTCGATTTCACATCGGACCGCGACGTTTAGTCGGTTGTCGGCCGTAGGCTCGGTTTAAAACAAAAAAAAAAAAAAATCAGAAAAACTCCTCCGGTTCCGTTGATAGGAACGATATTGCCATGATACAAAAAACGAAATAAATCCACCGACACGTTGTTAAAGACTGTGAAATATTATTAATTCCGACACGGCGTACAAAATCGTTATTGTGACGTTACTTTAATAATGACGTGTTTATATATTATTCACTTCAAACTCGATTAATCCGACGATTTGTATATTTAAGTGGATTGTTTTTTTTTATTTATTTATTTTTTTTTTTTTATCAAATAAATAATAAAACACAATAAAAGCCGATGACAATGCAATAATTGGACAGTGACAACGTATTGTATTTTCTCTGAGCACGTGCATTGGTTTAATATGAGATTGTAACAGAAGTGCCGAAAGTCTAGTCTGACGATTTGTGTCATGAATGACAAATTATACGTTCGGTGCTTTTCAACAGTTGTTGAATTGATTATTTAAAAAAACAACAGTGTTGATCGTCGTCGTCATTAGAGTGATTTTCTATAAGTTTTCCTAGGTTTTTTTTAAATGTATAATTAGGAAACATATTAAAAATGAACGAAATAACATCATAATTACTACTACAAAAAAACACTAAGTAAATTAAATAAAATCGTATCATCTCCCAACCGGGTCGTCTTTTTCGGTAATCGAGCAAGTTAAATTCAGGTAATTAAATTGCAGAGTTCCGAAGTTTTTTGCTGTCTAAATGTAAATTTGCATTAATTCAGGCCAACCATAATTGCATATTCGCGTTAGTCATTTAGGAAAACGAATTTCTGGGGGTATCGATAAGTATGTACTTTCGTTGTGGTTGTATACTAAAAAAAAGCGGTGTGAATAACACAGTTACTAGGAATCGTCAGTGGGGAATATATTTTTTCGGATAAATTAATAATAATAAAAAAAAAAAACCTACGACTTTAAACTGACAAAAAAAAAAATATTTTTTATCCGGTGTACATATTTAAATTAAATACATTTTGATTATTCAGCGGACACAGGGGTCTGTAACGTTGAACACATAATCTAGAAGACAAATTTCCCGCAATGCTGTTATTGGCCGATTTCTTATCGTAACTCATTCTTGAGCCAATAAAAAAAAAAAAAAACCGTATAAAACAAATGCGCATTGGACAATAATAGTCGTATTTTGTACGTGCACATTGCACATACAATCTCACGCTAAAGTGGCGGTCAGATGATTCTATCATGGGCTGGCGGGACGAGGCAAAGGCTAATATTTTAACGATTATTATAATATACATGCGTTGTATTTTTTTTTTTTTTTTTTATAAATTCATGGAATATATATATTGTAATATAAATATTGAATGGAAATGAGGTCACCGGGAAATATATTCTCCTCGTCTCGCTCGCCCTTGTACGCACACAATAGTGAGAAAATAACATGACAAATATAATTTTTAGCCCGTTGACGACGAGCCACCGTATTTGTCATATTCGTATTTTATTATCAATATATATATATATATATATTTATAATATAAACGGGTAACTTTTTACAGTAAGTTCATTATTATTATTATGTGGGGCACAATTTACAAAAAACAAAATTATAGATTTTTCCGGGATAACCTTTTTCGCCCGGCAAATATACCGCGATTTTTCTTTTAGTTTCGGGATAAACGTAATAAACAAAATTACCCACCTAAGGCCCTGTCATTTCAGGAGGAATATAACCTGAAAAATAATAGAAAAAATTACTTGGCGAACTGACTGGTCTTGACTTAAGTATATTTGTTATTTTCTGAAATTCCACATTTTAAAGTTTTCTGTCCGATAAAAGAAAATAAAGAAGGGGAAAAAACAATAAAAACGAAACTCAGTAAAGCGGAAAATACAATCCCCGGCTAAATTCACATTAGTAAAAAAAAAAAAAAAAACAATTTTGTCACGGAAAATATCATAATTCGGAAAAAGCATTTTGGTTTTACATTTGCCTAGCCGTCAAATGATTCGTTGCAAATTAAATTATGTTTAAAAAATAGTTCATTTAAACTATCAACCACTACCGCAATATAAATATCATCAAATTATGTGCAGTCACATTTTTTTAATATGTCGTGTAAAATTCCGTAATAAATAAATGTTCGATAAATACAGATACACAAAATTTCTTTTAAAAAAACCGGTCAAATGTGCATCGTATGAGCATAAATTTAGGATTACGATAGGGATAATGTTGTGCGTTTTGAGATAAAATTGTTTTTATTTTTTAAATAAATAACACTGTAATCCGGTTGTCTGGAATTCATTCACAATAGTAATAAAAATCCATAATACAATATAATAAAAAAATTGTTCATACTATAAATAAATAAACTCTGACGACTTCGTGAGACAGAAGTCAATAAATCGTAATCCGCAATCAAATAGATAATTTATTGAACGAATTATATTTTACGATTACACAGGTTTTACATATTTCGATAGTCCTTGATAAACCTAAACAGTAAACCGATTACTTGGTTTTTTATCTAGATTTTTTTTTTTTTTAGAGTTATCGATTACGTTAACTGGATAAGATTTCAACGAAATATCTGTAAACAAAACTTAGTAAGGAATACAGGAATACGCATTATTTTGTGCAGTTAACGCTTTCGTTAAGCGCACGCCGAATAATATTTACAGTTTCTTAAACGGAACCACGTGTTTTTAACACCAGATTTTTTCTAACTGAAAATATGCACGAGATAATAATGCAGTTTAATAGAATTGTAAAACTTTACAAAAAAATACGATTGTGAATTTAAAAGCGAAGACATAAGCTCTTTATGTGAAATAAATTAAAAGCAGATATTATCATAAAGTTACATCGCGTTCATAAAACAATATTATTACTTTTTTTTTTAAATCGAACAAAAATCATATTATTTCAATGACGGCTGGGATATTGACGGAATGGGTAATTACTGTATACATTTTTGTTACTTGAAAAAAAAAAAAAATGTTATGATAACGGTGATTTCGTTATAAAAAACAAATGTACGATTTTTGTTCACACGTGCGGCACCGGCGGGGGTAAAAATGTTGAAAATAGGACTTTTGTTTTTTTTTTTTTTTAAATCGGGAGCCACGGATCTCCCGGAAACAAAAAAAAAAAAAACCGTTTCGATCCGAGCCCGTAGGCCGGTTTGTCCGAATGACGGTGCACGGCAGTATAAAAACAGTTAAAAAATTAAATCGCCGTTATCTAGAACGCGAATAATAATAATAACGCGAAAATAATAATACGACGGCAAAACAGCCGTGACGGTTAAAAAATCGACAGAGACGCGAACAAGACGGAAAGGAGGGGAGAAAAAAAAATGTAATAAAAAAAAAAAAAAATAATAACAGCAACAACAATAGTCGTCCCAGGCCCGACTGATATCGAGGAGTCCCTTGTTTCAAGTCACATCAGTCATTCTCGATTGGCTATCGGTTAAAGTTTGTCGCGGCGTATCGTATCCCCGGGCCGCCCGCGCGTCTTTCGCCGCTCCGTTACCCCGCCGTCTTGACCGTTCAAAGGTTACATGGATAAGAACCTCCCCTATATCGTCCCGACGATGGCCCCGGGCAATTCATCACCGAGCGAGCGAGCGAGCGTGCGCGCGCGCGCCATCAGTTAGCGACAGCTTGTTAAATTCAACGGTTGTCGTCGCGCGCGCACACACGCCCGCCCACCCCAACCCCGTCACCGTGTCGCACATACAATATACGAGTAGAGTACATATACATATACACACACACATAAGATTGCGTACACGCGGAGGGATCGTATTAAAAAAAAAAAAAAAAAAAAAAAAAATAATAGAAATATCTGCGCCGTAGAACCCGTTTAAGACGATTTCACAACCCGCGTCTTAACGCGTACACAAAATGTACTTTTTTCCGTGTCCCTTGATTTTTACAACGGAATGATTACTCCGGATCATACGCTCTGCGTTCCCGGATAAGCCGCGATCCCCGTCAATGATTTTTTTTTTTTTATTTATAAATAGTAAATTTAGTACTGCTGGTTAACGGACGATAATATTCACGGCGAGATACGATACGCCACAACACGGCACAAGGGATTTCGGATTGTGACTCTAAGTATAACGCGCAATGTATTCAATTCTCGATTACCGTGCATTTTTCGTGTTTAGTTTTGTATTATGGCCGGACGATATAGTCGGGGAATTAGACGAATAGCTCTGCCGTGTTACTGACAAGTTGAACTTTTTAGAAATGTACGACGAAACAAGCGACAGAAATAAATGGATTTACTTGCGTCGGATATGCGAACAATGCCGGTAAACAGAAGTAAAAATCGAGAGCAATGTAAATGAGCGAAACAACATCAATTGCATCTTGTGACAATGCCGACGGATCGTTACACCGCCTCGATAGAATTGAGAACTAAATCTGGGTACCACTGTAGTCCAATAGAAAAATAACAATATCAGCGAGTGACGTAATGACCGACAGACCGGAAAAAAATTCGAATATCGGTCATTATTATTATTATATTCATTTGTTTCGTCGTCGTTTTATTTTTTTTCAATAATAACGCCTATACGTCTAAACGGCGCACACGGCGTCGTGTTATGCCGTTTGTAACTGGATCCGATCAGCGTAACGTACCGGTACCGTAGAATGCAGCGTTCCCGTTCCCAGCCCGGTCGACCCGTCGGCCGCTCCGGCGGTTCGCCGGGTCCCTACGGTCGCCGTTTAATTACGCACCGTTGCCGGAAAACACGGTGCGGAAATAACGGCGGTGGTACGCGTGTATCGTTCGCGTTCCGGACCGCGGGACGACTAAACATTTTTTTTTAACACGGCAAAAACCGTACGTAAAAAAAAAAAGGAATGGGGTTTTTTTTACACACCCCAAGGTGCCTAACATTACGCGTACTGTGCCCGTTTGCGTGTTGTATAAGCACACGGCGGTGGGTGCGTGCAGAGAAACGTGAGGCGGTGTTCGCCCAGAACACCCGCGGGTTCGATTTGAAAATACGAGAAACACACCGGGACGGGGGTCACCCGAATCCAAACCGGAAAGCCGGCCAGACGGGATATAAGAGATATATAGGTATGACAATAAAATAACGAGACTTTTTGAATAAAAGTTGTTTATTTTAAAAATGTTATAATTTAATGATTATCACCTTCAAAATACCTTCCCTCAGCATCAATACACTGTTGCATACATCGCTGCCATTCTTGAAAACAGGGTTGCCAATTGCTTTCATTCAGCCCTTTTAGAAGTTCTGCCGTTTTCATTTATACGTCATCAACTGTTTGAAAATGGGAAAACAAATAAGAAGGAAATAAGAAGAAGTCACAAGGAGCAAGGTCTGGCGAGTACGGAGGATGTTGAAGTACAGAAATTTTTTTTTCAGTTAAAAAACGTTGAATTGAAAATGCACTGTGAGCTGGAGCATTGTCTTGGTGAAGAACCCAGCCTTTTTTCCATAGATCTGGTCGCTTCTTTCTGACACGTTCTCTTAATTTAATTAATACCTCTTTATAATAATATTGATTAATTAATTTTGTCGATTTTTTCAACGTTTTCGTTTGTTGAAGACGTGGTAGGACGTCCAGAACGATCATCGTCTTCGACGTCCTCCCTTCCACTACAAAACCGTAGAGGGGAATCGAAACCGTACGTCGCGACGTCGGATCGTTAGAAAACGAGATAAAACGATTCCGAGTCCGTAGTAGAACCGATGACGATAATTTGAATTCCCGGGATATCTGTATCAATATCTGAACTTGAAAATAAAATTTTGTATGACAACATTAAATTTCATCGTTACCGATTGCCTATTGTTCCAACGAGTGTGCGATTGAACTATTTATATTGTGTATGATTATAATTATGTATGACATGATTGTGCATATTTCGAGGTTGTTATAGAATTTTCATATTTTTTACAATTTCGGATTTAGTTTGTGCGTGGAGGGTTATAATTGTTTGATTTCCGTTTTAATTTTTGGCGAAAAACATGAACACAAACGGCAATAACTGTTTCTTTACATTTCCGTTGTTATTCGGTTCAAATAATTATATAAGAGACATGACATTTTAACAACTATAAACATTTTCAGTCGATTTTTCAGCTATTTGTAAGTTTTTGAACACATCGAGTTTTTTTTTTTTTTAATGTATTTATTTGGTTTTATTTAAATAAAATTTATTTGATTAAGCAGAAATGCTTGACGAATTTACTCGGAGTTGATCATAAATTTTATTTGACGGTGAAAAAGTTGGACGAATTGTAATTATAAGTTTACGCACTTGCAGAATGTTTAAATTGTGATGGAAATCGTTTAAATCGCATTGAAATTTTGTAATTTATCAATTTATTCGCATGAAAATGTTTTTACACAACAATTTGAGTCAAGAAACACGGAAAATAGTAATTTTTGCTTATACATGAAAATTAAATATACAATTTTCATTTGATTTTTATTTTATAATCGGTTACGTTTTTACCGTACTTATGAAAGCGAGGGGGTGGGTGTTAAAATTTCTCCCTTCGTAAAATGCTCAATAAGCCGCCGGTCCATTTATATGTAATGCAAAACTCAATCAATACGCAATAATATAATAAAAGTTTTAATCTTTATACTATTCTTTGCTCACAATTACGTAGTCGTGTTTAAAATCAAGCATTTTTACTACCGGTCTCAACCGATTATGACAGTCGCGTGATTAGTCGTCAAATCCCGATTAGAATTCGATTTAAATTCGGATTTGGATAGCCAAATATCTGGACAATTCGGTTAATTCGGATATCCGGATTTCACGTCCGGTCGTAATTTCCTTAATGTTATTTATACAGAATAAATGCAATATGATATTATGACTCGTTTAGAATTTTCGAATAAGACACGACATGAGCTAATGGTAAACGTTTCCTAACAGAATATTTCTCAGCGATAACATAATATAATAATATATTCGGTAATGCGTTTATCCATCAATCAGGAGCAACGCGAATAATAATATTGTAATAAAAAAAAAAAAATATATATATATATAAATATATATTTTTTTTTTATAAGTGTAATTTAATTTAAATATCGTAACTATCGTCATGTTCAATAAAAACCTCCTATTCGGTTTTGTGTCTAATGGCCGTCCTATTGAAACACCCGCCGATCGGTTTAATACAATTCAATTAGCTCATACTGGCAAAGGGGCGAAAAAATGTAAAAAAAAAACCATAGGAATTTATCGAATTAACGGATACGATCGAATTTAAAGATTTTCGATCGGTAACAATTGACATCGTACGCCTTGAACATTTTATTCGGTAGTGTATATTAATGTTAATAAAACAGGCAGAACAACTCTGCGAAGTCTTTTCGCGTTCGTCGCATACATTGTGCAATATTGCGTGGCTACGGTGGACCCGGATGTTACAGTGACGTACACCGTCGTTCTGCCGTACATATTTTTAAACGCCAGCGAGGATTTAACCACTTATATTAATCTGTTGTCATTTAATTTTTGTGGTTTTTATTTTTATTTTCTAATGGACCTACGACCTTGCGAGTATGAGTCATATATTATGCATACGCATGAGCGACGCGGACTATTATAAAGGAAGTTGCTCGCTCAATATATAATACTATAAACCAAGGCTAGGATTTTGTACTGAATGCGTTTTTATTGAAAGAGCATTTTTAACTATGAATGCTTTTAGCGTTTCGTATCATTTAGCATGGTTCTCCCTTCGCCGTGCCATTCTGTTCATTTTCGTTTGCAAAAAACTCACCTGTTTCTATATGTATAATTTTGTTATGTTCGCCGTGTTATCGCACGGAAAGAGGTGAAATTTACGTAAAACTTACACGGAAACACTTTGTGATAATAAATGCCAATAATATTTAATACTGGAATTTTTTTATCAAGATCCAGCGGTTTCCTAGGGTGAACTTTTGGTTAATTGGATTTTTGGTAATTTCAATTCATAACGATTATTACTTAAGCTCCGCTCAAACAATATTATCAAATTTTCCCCTCTATTCCGTATAACCGAAACAAGTAACTTCTAACATATTAACGTAATTAACTTTTGATATTGAAAAGGAATACCCTACTTTTTCGAGATAAATTCGAAGGAAAAGATATTTTATTATTAAATATACTGCTCCGGTTAAAATTGTATTTTGTTTAAACCCATAAATGATGGCGTATATAGATAATAAATTTTCTTTAGATAGATATTCTCTTTTCGAACGAGGCCATAAATAGAAAAGTTGTTATTTGAAAGAAGAAGAAGAAGAAATAAAAAACCACGAGATACTGTGTACTGAATAATGAGGCTCTAAGACAGAATATAGTCGTGAGGCGTTCAACCGAAGTAAAACTCGACGTCAAACTGGAAATCTTCGTAGATAATCGTTAGATCACGGTCGAAAAAATCACTCCTTATAGCCGGCGACGTCGAGTCCGTAGTTCGAGTGCGGGACAAAATGATAATTGTAACAGTATTATTTTGCTAAACGAAAACTCCTTAATTCTCGTCTACACCTCCTAAGACCACGATTGAGATCTAAAATGAACATTGACACCAAATTACTAATTTACAAGTCTCTATTCGGGCCGCTATGCACATACGGTATCCAACTATGGGGAGCCGCAAAACCCTCCAACACCAGATCAATACAGGCCATCCAGTCCATCTGTTTCCGTCTAGTTTTCTCGGCTCTTTGGTACTTAACAACCGCCAACTTCCATAATGACTTAAAAATCCAAACCCTAAATCTAATCTCCAAAACATACTAAACCAGATTTCATAACAAACTCCAATCACACACTAATCCACTAATAAAAAAATGATCATCTAAAACACTACCCGATAACCCTCGGCGTAGACTTAAAATAAAACGGTGTAGGGATCTTTTACATTAATAGTCATTAGTCAATAACCAACGCACGTGCTGGGTGTTATCAATGGATTACTTCCCATCCTTATTATTCACCGTCATTTTATATTCTCTTCTTTTTTTTTTTTTTTTTATCAAATCTAATTATTGTACAAAGAATTGTATAGATTGTAGATGTAAATATTTTTTTTAAAAAAAAGACAGATATTCTCTTATCGAACGTGGCCATAAATATAGGGGTTGTTATTTGAAAGAAGAAGAAGAAAAAAATAGCCACGAGATACTGTGTACTGAATAATGAGGCTCTAAGACGGAATATAGTCGTGGGGCGTTCAAACGAAGTGAAACTCGACGTTTTAACTGGAAATCTTCGTAGATAATCGTTAGATCCCGGTCGAAAAAAAAATCGCTCCTTATATCCGGCGACGTCGAGTCCGTAGTCGGAGTGCGGGACAAAATGATAATTGTAATAATATAATTTGGCGACTTCTATAATAATGGCATTATTACCGTTATTCGAGTTTTCGTAACACGGCCGACCGGCATATAGTACGTGGCGGTATGCCGCGTGCATTATACAAAACGGGCCGGCGGCTATTTAAATGATTTTACATGACAAAACGCTTTCGGCGTAAGTCCTCGTCTGACGCGAGCCGAGATTCGGAAACCCACTCAGCCGCCGTCGCTCGTCCCTCGCTGTCCCGTTTACCGCCGCCGCCGCCGCCGCCGTTGTCGCCGGCAATCATTATAATAATACTGCCGTCACCGGTTATGAAAAATGTACTAAAAGTGAGGTACCGTACGACGGGGACGCGATACCGAAATACGTACGCGTTTGATAAAACAAAAAAAATTATCATACTACAATACAATACGATCGATGTTATTTACTGGTTTTTTTTCCAGTGGAATTCTTAGTGGTCGTCCACACGGCTACGGTCGGACCCAACGGGCCACGGTTGGGTCCCGGCAGGCGCACGACGAAATTAAAGAAATTGCTTGGAAAACGCAAATTCGATCGGGTGTCGAGGAATACTAATGGTTCGGACACGTAATGAAATTACCGTAAGATTAATTTGTACATAAATTAGACACTAACGGATGGAATGAGACACTCGGTGTGATGTACGCGAAAAAACCAAATGGACGTGGTTCAAATGGAATTAGAAGAACAAAAAAAAGTGGACAGTAGAGTGGTTTAATAGTGTTTTAAATGCAAGATTTTAGAGAGAGAGAAAAATAGAGATTCAATAATCCTAACACAGACCTCTGAATTGGTTCGCACTAGATATGACATTGAATTACTAAACGTACCAAAATGTATTGAGGGTTCGCTGGAAATTACGAATTTCCGAAGATTAAGATTTTTACAACAGTCACTAGAACAATATTTCCCAGATAGAACCGGACAAATTTATGTTGCGAGTGTTTATTGGTCCTCTTCCGAACCCCGGCGGAATCGACGCGGTTAGTGTACACTCGGTCGTTCCAGTGCAATTAAATGGAATGTGAAACCACTACACCAGTTCTACTCTGGTATAATTTAACCCGTCTCATATGCTCGGGTTTTAAAATGTTCACCAAATTGTAATATGCGTTAAAGTATTACGGTAAAACACGATCAACATTTCGAATGCGGCCCGGGTCCGTTTTTCAATTTGATATTCGATATAATTTCAATATTGTAATAATATGTGTTCATCACTAACACGAGCCCTACCGAAGTTTCCGTATAAAGTAGTGGTGTATTGTAATACGGAATAATAGAGCATCAGCAAATTGTACTACGGATAGTTTGTGGAAGCCGCCAAGTAAGGGATTTCAGTTTGGACTCGTCGCGATCCGTGTCCTTATAACCGTACAATGTATTATTACAGCTTCGACCTTGTTATCGTTCACTTGTAGACGCATTAAGTAGCTATTAAAATCGATATCGTTTTAATAAAAGTCATTTCGGTGGCAGTGATCCAATAGGGTCTCTCTCTCTCTCACTTGTACATGTTCGTCGCGATTAAGTTCGCACGGACACCGTATTTGATAACAATGACAAGTTCACATTTTTTTTTTTTTTTGTTTTACGATGTTGAGGACATTGCATTTTCCACATTTTATCCTATAAAAAATTTCGGCTCATCCATTTGGAATATTATATAAATTTTTGTATTGATTTTCAGCTATAAATGCGTTTTTTTTTTTTTTTTTGGAAAAGTATTAAGCGTATATTTGGAAATTTATAGACATACTACACGATATATTTATTAACGATTTAGATATTAATACATTTTTCTATAATAACAAGTTTTACAGGTATGATTTATTTTCGCGTTTAATTTCTAACTTGGTTTATATATAAAATATTATATACAAACGCGATTAATTGTCGCGTTAATATGTTTAAAAAAATTCTAACGTATATCTTATTCGAAAAATATTTGTTTTAAAATGAATTATTAATAATTCTTACATTTCTTCTTTATAATTTTTACGTCATTCGTGGTCGTTAGATTTGTCTGACCGTCAACTTCTTATCTCTAGTAATAATAGATAATATTATTGTGTATACCGTTAGAATACTGTGTCCGGGAAAACGCATTGTACCGGAACGTTCGTAATAATGTATTTTCCACGGTTTTTTTTTTTTAGGAAATGTTGTGAATCGTTGGCCGATGATTTCCCTAAATGTCCAGTCAATCGTTTTATCTTATGGTTTATGTGTTATTTCGGCTGTTGACGATTTTATTTCTCCGTAGGTATTTCGCCGTTCCGTGCTATTATCGTTATTATTGTTATTTACAACTATAATAATAATATGTGCGCCTATATAATATTATCATTGTCAATAAACGTCATGTTCGTGTTGTGCATAAATAATATTATTGTAAATTCGATCGGCGGTGTGGGGGAGGTTGAAAATACTGACGGATCGAACGATAACGGCAACGGCAGTAGAGAGGAGTTCCCACCACACCCGCACACCTAGCCGTATACGATACAGGGTGGTTAGGTAAACTCGGGATCGGCGTCAGGTTTAACTTATGCGAAGAATATCTTTTGGTAATTTTAAATCGATTGTCAGTTATCGCATATGACGTGTTGGGTTAGGTTAGTCCGTTATGTCCGAGAACGTATGGACGCGATTTCGTGAACCGACCACACTGATGAGACTGGGCCGTACGCCATAATCTTCTAAATTCTTTGTGTACTTATTCAATACGTATAATAAATTATAAGTTCGGCATCTTCGGGCGTTCGCAATTACGGCTACAATTATGGCGTAAAACGTAAACTCGATAACGTGTCATTTTTAGAAAATATATATATATTTTACTAAGACAGAACTGTCTACGTACTTACGAATTTCCTTTAGGTAAACCCAATGTCAAAGCTGAACCGTTAAAAAGTTACGAGTCACATTTATTTAATAACCTTTACTAGTGGAAAAAATGAAGTAAGTTATTTAAATAATTTAGTTATTATGTTATATACGAATTTTGTGTAAAAAAAAAAAAAAACAAAAAACGACTTTTTGCATTTGTTTTTTGACGAAAAATATTAACTACATATATTTATTGGAATATCGATTAAGTATAACATAAACAGAAAGACAAGCAGGCTATGGGATTTACACACGAATCATGTACTATTAGTCTATTAAAGTCTATTAAGTATATTAATCTATAAAACATATTGTACAAGGTTATATTGAGAAAAAAACTTTAAATTTGAAACTCAACTTAAACTTGTTTTAGCAATTTAAACAATTGACCAACCTTAAATAGATGTCTATTACGCAGTGTTCGGACCGTTAACTTGTTGTATTGTTCTAAATAATAAATGTTTTAGCTTTTATCTTGTCTAGATGATAATTATTATATCTATCTGAGGTTGATCTAAGGTACAAATATAAATAACAGTTTAGTAATTGTATATTTATAATCTTAAAAAAAAAAAAAATAAATTGATTTATTCGTACGTAAGAGTTATCTTAACCGTTTACATTTTTATTTCGTCAATTGTTGTTGAGTTCTTGATAATGATGGTTATAAAATATAAAAAAAATAAATGTTTTTTTTTTTTTGTTATCTAAATATAAAATGCCACTTATCTACCATCGTGTCCGAGTTAATTTAAATGTTCGTTATCTCTATCCGTATACTGAGGGTTCCGGAGCGATTATCAAAACTAAATAAATTTTACTCATTCAACGCCTGGACACTGATATCAGACTTACACGGGAGGGTGAAGATTAAAATAAAATAAAAATACGGGACGCTTTAGTTACCTTATTAAATATAATGATTTAAAAAAAAAAAAAAAAAACAAATTGAATGCGTTCTGCACAGTAGTTTTGAAATAAAATATTATTAATATGTACACGAAAATACAAACAAAATTTATTTTAACGATGAAGGCCGAACAATGTCTTGTCCTGCTATTCCCGTGTACTTTTGTGCCGAACTAATTGCATCGGGTAACTCGGTTTCTTCTAGTCAAATATTATAAAAAAAATTATTAGAATAATAGTTTTTTTTTTTTTTTTTTTTTTTTTTTTAAACGCTTTACCACAAACAATGTTAATTAATTTGGCCGAAAAACGATGTTGTTTTTTTTTTCTTTCTATTCGTCCGTTTGGTTTGCCGAAGAATGATTGGCCGGTGCCCATTGTCATGTTATAAAACGGGACGGACTTGAATGGAAAACAGGACGAAACGCGCGCCGCGCAACATTTGCCGGGACGACGGGACGCGACGGCCAGTCGAAACACGGGACATTATCGTCCCGGGTTTACGGGTGTTTCCGACGTCGCACGCGGTCCGCCGCCGCCGCCGCCGCCGTCGTCCGGCCAAGCGTTTCGTTTATTTATTTATTTTTTTTTTTTTTCGTTTTCCTCATTCTTACGGTGCCGGCCGACCGCTCCGGAACTAAAAATATAATAATAATAATAATAATAACAGTCGTTTTTACGTTCTACTCGTCGTTTTTATGGCTCGTCTGACGTTATATTTTATAAATATATATATATATATATATAAAAATATAATAATATTATATATATATATATATAATATACGATAGCGGCCAGAAGACGCGAATTCGCATCGCAAATATTAATCAACACACACACACACACACACACGAGCCCGAGAGTTGTTTAGAGGGTAACACGCACGCGTACGTTTTACGCACACGTGTACAAGAGTACGCGACGACCGAATAACGATGTAGTCGTATTTCTGTATGTACGTGTATATATACATATATATATATATATATATATGTGTGTGGATGATGATACCCACATGCGCGAGACAGATAAACGTGACGCTGACAAATGAAGGAAAACCCCGAGGCAATGGTAAAACCGCGAGGGTGAATTGAAATGTCGTCATCAATTTTATTTATGTTTACATATATGCGTCGCGTAGGTATACCGCCGCCCGGAGAAAGCACCGCGGAAAATGGATAATATTATGAAACCCGAGAATATAATATTTTATTGTAATATATATATATTACAATTCGTCTCTAAAACCGTAATATAACGACAATAATAATAATACTACACCGGCGTACTGTAATATTAATAATAATAATAATAATACGACGACCGGTTGTGCAATTATTTCCGTTTGATACATCGCCGCCGGAATTAAACTGTATTAGGCGCGACGCCGAGACGCCGACCGCCGGGCGTACCCGTTGAACGCGGCCGCCGCCGCCGGGTCGTACGACCCCGACGGCGCGGCCCGTACTGAACGGGCCGCGCTCGTACGGCCGGGCAAATGTTCGTGTCGACGCGTAAAAACCGCACCGTCGCAACACCGGCCGGTCCGAGGCGGTTTTTTTTTTACACGGCCGACGGGCCAATGTTTTTTTTTTTTTTTTTTTTTTTTTTTTTTTTTTTTTTTTTACAGTTGGCCCGCGCGCTTTTTCGCCACACACCCCGCACGGACGGCCGAAATCGTTTCTAGCCTTGACGGTGCGAACGACAAAAAAAAAAAAAAACGAACGACACCGATTCGCTGGATCGCGTCAACCGTTTGCCGGTACCACCCGGTCTCGCTAACCAGAAACGAACCCGCGCGAATTTCGCCCATTCTGATTACCCGCGCGCGGAGTCCCTTCGGCGGACCGGCAACACGGAGCGGCCACACCGCGAAAACCCCCCACGCGCGCTCGCTTAAGCCGCGTCTCCCGGACCGAAGCCAAAGTACAAACGCCGCTCCTTCGACGAGCCTTTACTATTAAAAAAATTAAACGAAAAGCGCTGCTGACCACGCGAACGTGTTCGTTTTTTTACGAGACGGGGCCGCGAAAATATTGAACGTACGCGTTTTACCGTACCCGCACCGTACCCAGGGCCGTAATCGGCTTTTGGCGGACCTCGGACCGACTAAATCGTCGTCGCCAATTTCTCACTTTATCGTCCTCAGTGTTAAGCCTGAATTTCAATGAAAAAATTTGTCCAATTAAATACGAAAACAAATAATAATTGAACGGTTTTAACATCGAAAATCATTGAGTCCGCTCGGTTTTAATATGATTTATCGCAGTTGGTCTCATTGCGCGGACACAGTGATAATTATATACGAATAAAATGTGGTCGGCACACGTTACCCCTAAGCTCTAGCCGGAGTCTGTCGAGACTTTTAATTTTTTCGTAGGCCCTTTAGAAATAGACCTAGAGCCGGGCCTCTGACAAATTACCCGAGAAAGACGGTCTGAGTACGGTCCTGCTTCGACGCGATCGTCCGATATTTTTCGGAATACAAATCCATACACATTTATTACTGTAGTGCAATATTGATCGAAATATGCGCAAATTTTTCATTTTAGATATTTAACTCATCGGTACCCGAGGCGTGGAATAATGATGAGGGTTCCGCGAGACATACGGGAATGTCAGAAGAAAATTCTCTTGTGCTCAATTATTTGGAGGAGAAATGAGTCGTCCAACTTTAAATGTGATATCGGGGTTGCTTAAGTACAAACCGTATATTGACGGTGCCGTAGTAGTAAAGGATAAGAAATATGGTGGTAAAAGGGTCGGCGTTTAATATTGTTTAATTGAGTGGGCCAGGCTCCGGACTTTCGGTTCGAACTCCGAACCGAAAGACATTTGGACCGTGAGAGATTTATGAACCGGACCAGATCGCGATAAAACGTTATTCTAGATTCAGAGTTTGCGATTTTTTTTTTTTTTTTTAACGGTCTACGCTTGATAATTTGTTATTCAATACCATATAATATAGATCACGATCACGACCTTCCTTTACTAGATCTATTACATTTGCATTCGGCATCTCATCGCGCATTGCATATTACCACTGATTTCAATTAATGTTATATGAAGTTTATAATTTATTTATGATAATTTCATTCTACAACGTTATGTGTTTGATCATTTTAGTAAAAATTATTTTTTTTCTCTTTACTACAACGATATAGTAAAACATCGATTTTCTACGCTTGTTTATGTACGTGTGAAAATTATTGCGATTCACGACCAGTGGAATTATTAGCAATAAGGGCGCTAGATTGGGCCAGAATACATACTATGCTTATCTATTCTGTCATGTCGTGTGCTCAATGCCATACTTCCAGTTGTTCAATAGAAAATATTCGGCCGGAACGTAGGATTTCAGAAAATATCTAAACAGAATGTTAAAAGATAAAAATTAAATGACTAGAAAGTAAAAATCCGGAAATGTAGTATCCCACTGCGAGAAATATTTAATATAACCTCGTTGATATTAATTATCATTTGAGTACTTGAGAGATAAATGAATTCATATAGACCTTTTCGAAATACCCGATACTTTTTCTGAAACTATTTATTTTTTTTTCGAATGTAAAATGCTCTGGTTTTGCAGGATTCTCCGGGCGGAGATGTTTTACTTGAAACATTTTATTGGAATTCTCAACAGCTATTCTAATAAATTAAACGAAACAATTGATGACCCATGACGGTACATAGATTTTATTATTGTTCGTTTTGTGTTCTATGTAACGGATTAATGACCTTTTGTGTCTCCGCAAGAGATCCTTTATTTGATTGAATAAATGATTCACCCTGTATACTTTACCTTCGAAACTTCCACGGCCTACCCACGGTGCGAAGAACGTCCCGGTTTTTTATTTGTGTATAAGAGCACTTATCCGAATAACACCCACGAGACCGCTCCTCCACCCCTCCTTTAATTAATGTTTACAACCGTACCTATAATAAAAATAAATCACGATGTCGTTTAAGTTAAAAATGTTTAGTTTTGTTTACGCGTATAAATCGCACACTCCATTGGTAAAACCATTGCAATTAAAGAAAGTTTTAATGGCCGAGAGATTTTTATTATTTTTGAATGACACAATACATCCATCGTTTATTAATTAATAATATCGACGAAATGTACAATATAAAACAACCACAAATTGATGCAAATGTCTGTTTTATAAAACAAATACAACGATGCAGGTGTGCAACGAAATTATATCAAATAATTGTACGAGACGAATGGCCCATCGAAACCTTGATTATTTCAATTTGTGTGTAAATACATATTTTCATTAGGAGTATTTAAAAAACAAATAATACGAATATAAAAAAAAAAAAAAAAAAACTTAAATATTTAAATAAGCTCCCGTCGAAGAATAACATTCAGACATTTCTGCATAATATAGATAACTCGGTTATAAAAAAAAAAAGTTTATTTTATATCCATTAACGAGAAAGTTGAACAGGAAATTGTTGTTTTAAAACGACTTACCAGATAAATTACTCTCTCCGAGTAGTGTCAATACGAAGTTATACGGGAACGCGTTTGCATTTATAATTGGTTTCTCTCTCCTATGCAAACCGATAATATGAGACCGAATACCCGTTGAAAACATTGTAATATCGTCCTTCGTTTTTTAACGCCCTCGTATGCGTTTTGTAAATCGTATGCCTCCCATTCGGTTAACACGCCCCTCTCACCCTCAATCCAATCAACATTTTGCGTATACAATTCTAATAACCGTCACTCAGTAGATTAATTTGACTATATTTTTTTTTTTTTTTTCTAAGGCGAACGAAATTAAATACCTATTAAGAAAGAGATGGTTAAAAAAAAAAAAATAAATAAAAAAAAAAAGTAGTACAGTATTACACAGCTTATTTGTGGGGTTATTTTACCGTGAAAAAAAATTCGAAACAAAGGATAAATTTAATCATCTCGTGGTCCGCCTTTGGCTTCTTTGAGAATTATATTACCGTTAGTGGATTTTGCCTTTGCCGAGTAATTTTTCGATATTTTATACTCGGCGTTCTACACAATTTCAGCGAGAGTTCACACGACTATAAATACCATGACCGCACGTTTATGACGATACCACCGCGTGTACGAATTTTTCAATTGTATTTTGTTTTATTGGACGCTTCTTTTAAAAAAAAAAAAACCCAATTACAAACAATATATTAAGTATGTATAAGGATTTTGCGACCAACTCCTAAATTAAAATGAAAAAAAAAAAACACCCTCGTACGTATTTAGTTTTATTGATTTTTTGTTTCAATAGCCAATCCATATGAAATGATTGCCGAACGAAACTTTTTACGCACAATAATATTCGGCATATCGCGAAGTTTAAATCGAAAAATAACCGATATTGTTATAAATATTAAACAGTAGGTACAAATGTGCCTGTCTACGTCACTCGGTTCGACGACCAAAATACAAAACTATTCAACGGTAAATTATTGCTAAATGAACAGTTCATCTGGGCTGTTAACCGTAAATATAATATTATTTGAATATAACTTACAATCGTTTATTATTTTATTTTTTTTTTTATTTTTTTATTTTTTTATAAACAAAGTGGAATTAATTCATTCCAAAAAACAAACATCGATTATAATAATATTGTTTTTATGCGCGCACGGGGTTCATGGAAACATACAGATTCAATAAATTACTATACGTATAATTGAATAACATCCTTTCAATTATTTGTTTTCTTTTTTTAATTATACGATATAATCGAAATTAAATAAAATTCCCCATAACAAACATGCCTATTCGGGCAAGTAAATATGAAACAAAAAAAAAAAAAAAATATATCATATTCATTTAATGTCGGTTCGATATTTTTAATATGTACGGTGGACGCATGGAATTGATAATTTCAACGACGGTCGTCCTTTTGAACAAAAACTACTTCGGGGGGGTAATTATTAATATTAATCATCGCGGACTTTCGCTAACACGCGAAATTTTTGTTTTAAAACAAATATGAAAATTCGTCGGTTCGCGATTTATTCCACACGCCCACTATACAGGTAAGCCCTCCGGCAATATCTTTGAAATTCCCTCAGTTCCCTAGACTTCTTGCGCTTCTGTTCTAGACCGCGGTGCCGATACCACAAACCTCGTAGAAAACTTAATGCTTCACATGTTCCTTTGAGTATGAAATTCTTTCCGCTATTCGCCTATTACGTTTCATACGCAATAACACTTCAAAGTATAAACATACTTTGTAATAAATACGGTTTTTCTTTTTATATAAAACGGTATGCGAACAGCATTGCTGTGAAATAGTTAAGCAGTTATGTAATTATGGTAAAAACTGTATACAAATGTATAGTATTAATTCATTCAATTAAAACGATACGCTTAAATTAAAATACTTTTTCAAATGGAAATTTATCATAAAACAAAAATCTCAAATAAAAAAAACATTTTCATGAATCGAAAACACTGGATTCCACATTGGGTGACTTTTTTGTGTTGTTCAGACATATTGGTATTGATTTGCTCGGTATTTTTTCATTATAATAGTATATTGTATCCACGAGTAACAGCTATTGTACGTAGGCACGAGAATTTCTATTTTTTTTTAATTTATTTACACTCTTGGGTTGTTTTTATTACTAATATTTATTTTTTTTTTTCGATAATTCAGATTTAGAATACGTATTATATTGGCTTTGCCATTTTTTTTTTTATCTTATATGAACAACTAAACAAATACAGTCACGTTTCATTTTTTTTTTTTTATTATTCTTATCAGATCAACGTGTCTATCGTAAAATACACATTTCTGAACGAATATATTATCTTCATTACACCAGCGATGACTGCGAATTGTATAAAAATACATTTTGATTTTAAAATTCGCAAAGAAAAAATTTAAACTGATAACTAAAATAATTAGATATAACTTTCTTTTTTTTTGAATCAAACAAATAATTTCTATCACTTAATAATTAAAAAAGTCGTTATATCGGACGCTAAAAAAAAAATAGTGTAGTGCGTATGTTCTTCGTTATTATATTGTATTAAGTGCATCACTAATTACGTGTGTTTAAGTATATCTCACAATCCAATGGTTATTTTACATTTTTTTTTTTATTACGGTTATGGCATCATATAATATTATAAAAAATATACAGTACATTAGCTACAGAATTCATCGGTCCAATTAAAAGGAGATGACTTTAAAACAGAACAAAATTACTTACGGACAATGTTATAATAGAATATTTTTTTTATTTACTTCAATTTATTTTTTAACGCACAAGACATTGTTTTACTAAAAAAAAAAAAAAAAAAAATAGCAATTACGTTCGATGGAAAAAAATATGTTGTCGTAATATATCAGAAATAAGTGATCATATCATGAAACAATGGTACTATATACCCAGTGCTCGAGTCAGTGAGTGGGTGCAGGGGAACGGAGTCCTTTAACTATAATTTTTTTACCGTCCCTCCTTACAATTTGAAAAGTGGTGTAAATGTTGTATGGATGGGAGGAGAGCTTCTGGTTAGGTTGAGTCAAATATAATTGCAATGGACGGTAGTTTTATTTTATTTTTACAAGTCTCACAGTCCCTGTCGTGTTTTATATTTTTCCTATTCGGACACTGGATATACCTAGACGAATAATATCACTATAAAATATTAGTATTGACGCGTCCCTACATAATAAATATATAATTTTTTTATTTGAAAATTGCCCAAGATTTATCTCGACGTCCACGTTGCGAACGTGCGTTAATATGTAATGAGACGTCTATAGTATTCGACGGCAATGGTCGTTTACGGGACGAAAATCGAAAATCGATGGACACAATTCGGACGGATATAACGTAAAGTGGGAATTTGGCCGGGAAAACAGAATTCCGAGTCCCGTAAATGAGCCATGGGTAAGTATTTATAAATAGTAATAAATGTTAATAGAAAATACAACGAAAACTTTCTAGGCAAATATGTGTTATTCAAAACTAAGACTTTAGGTTCTTAATTCTATCTAAAGTAGAAATAAAACATATTCACATGTGCAGAAGAAGTGCGTATTGTTTGTAATTGTACTATTATACCGTATTAAAACACGTCAAATGTGCTTATGGTACTAACTATGGATTTGTCTTTGCAATATCTTCAATACATTTCGGTAATCGTTTCATTGTTATTTAATAAGTACTCATATATTAAGCGAGTGTCAAGCATACGCGCCCAAAATTGTGAGCGCCTTAAGTTTTATAAATAGTTTTTTGACGATACACTTTTGGGCCATTATGGTTTGTCAAATTTTTTGGGGGGAGGGTCATGAGGTATCGTGTGAGACTTCGGATTATGCCGTACTTTGGCAAATTTCTAAGACTGTCGCACCAGATTTTTAGATTTTGATTTTAATATTATTGCGGTCGATAAAATTAACACAGTGCTTGGCCGACAACAATAATACAATTAATTTCTAAAGAAATGTATTATAAACGATTAATTTTAATGCGTATATTTTGAAATACAAAATTGCATATTTGTATCGAAAATATCATATTTTTTTTTTTTTTGCGAGGAAATTCAGGGAATAGAAATAATTTGATAGCCGATGTTATATATATATATATATATATATATATTAAAAAAAAATAATAATAATATTTGAAGAGCTCAGTACCCTCCGACGATTCGTGGCAGTAAAGTGCCCGGGAGGGGAAGTTAGATGATATATCCCATCCGTTGGTTAAGACTCCAACATTTATGAATATTTCCCTAGTAATTTAATCTGGAAATGTATGTATATTTTACCGGAGTTACGATATGAATTGCATGATTTGTCGAATATAAATTGGCGTTAATTCACACCGCCGGGTTAGGATAGAAGAAGATTTATGGACGAGTATTGTTATTATTCGGGTAACCGGGTCCTCCACCACCCGCTCCCATTGTGAATTCCCGGGTACGCCGCCGGTCAGAGCGTCGCTATTGGTTTTGGGCAGAGTTTTTTCATTTTTTATTCCTTTCTAACAAAAAAAAAAAAAAAATCGAACTATCCGTCAACACTGCCGCTAATAAATTACCGGATACCCGGCGTCGGTCCGACCGAAAAATACACGCCAACACAGGAGAGGGTACGTATTGCAGAGGCTTTGGGTTTTAGGTTTGTTCCGGGAACCGTTGGGATTCCGGTACGGCGTGTCTATAGCGTTTTTAAAGACGTGCTCACCTCGTGACGGAACCGCAAGACAATCGGTCGGCGAGCCGGTGTAAATCACAATTTCGCCATCGTACCGGCGACGCTTTTTCGGCGGGTATAACAATTATCGTCGTCCGGAACCACCGCCGGCACTGGTGCGAAGAAAACGCGCGCGCCCACACACACGGCCCGATAATAATTTAAAAAAAAAAAAAAAAAATGAAAACCGTAATCGGTCGAAAGTGTTACCGGAAAAAACGTTAGTCCGCGCCGGGCGATAGGCGTAACGCAACGACCGAATAATAAAGCAAATAGAAGAATAAATAAATAAATAAATAATGCACGTGTACGCGACAATCGGAACGAGACGAAATATTTTATAATAATAATAATAATAATAAAAAAAAAAAAATAATAATAATAATATACCGATCGACGGATTGCACGGTATTCGGTTCGCGGATTGGTACGCGATCGCGGTATGCACACGTCTCGCGGCCGCGGATTAGAACGACGAGAAACTGACGCGCGCGCGACACCCGACCGGACCGACACACTGGAAGCACAGTATTGCGCCGGTAAACATCGCCGCCGCCGCCGACGCCGACGCCGCCGTCGCGCTCCCGGCCCGTCCAGACAGCGCCACCATACGCGCCCGACGGCAATTATTTTTTCGGTTTTTATTTATTTTACTTTTTCCGCCGCGGCCGGCCCGGGTCCTGTAAAGCACACCCGATACTCGTACGACCGCCACCGAGTGGTCCCGCTCCTGTTCCTGTCCGTGCTGCTCCTGCTCGTGCTCCAGGAGACGCACGGCGATTGTCGGCCGGCGGCTGTTGAGTGGCGTTCACGTTTCCGCGCGCGGTGCGCCGAAAAAGTCATTTTAGCGCGTTTTTAATACGTATCCAATACAAATTGTCGGTACGTAAAAAAAAAAAAATTGTGTAATTATAATCGTACGTGGACCGTATACATCAGAAGGGCTTAACCATTTTTCTTTAAACGAGTCAATTCACGAGTTTTTTTTATTTTTAGAAGAATAGTTCAATGTTAATTACTAGCCGCCATCGCCCGGCCTTGCTCGGGTCAAGTCTGTGGGTAGCCGCCACAATCGTCTAACTGTCCCGCACGGTTTTGCCTGTGCGCAGTATTCAACGAAAATTGTTTTAAAATGCAGAGCGAAGTACGGAATTTATCGGTTTTTTATTACGACGTTTTTTATTTTTTTCAAATGTCTTCTGTCTAAGTCGAATTAAATGTCTTTTAAAAAAAAAATTTCATCGATTTTAAATGGTAAATTTCAAAATTCAACTGGCCTCACGCGTTACATATTTCTGGATACACCAGTGTCTCGTTTTCCGGGGACGGCACAAATAGATTTTGTTCGGATAAGACACGTGACAGAGCCACGTACTATTTACCATTGGATTCACATTGGACGGTTAGGTGTAAACCCGCAACGTTTAATGGTCGGCCCCGTGCCTTATTTATGGTCATTGAAAAGCATAATTTTACGGGAAATTAGTGTCGTCTGAATTGGGATTATACGTATCGACCGGACTGGAATTGCTTCGCTTTATTTCGAGGGTCTAAACTAAATGTAACTCGATCACTGCATTTATTTGTGTATTTTTTCGAGTAGGATTACCGATTTAGCGTTACAATTTGGATACCGAACTGACCGTTTTGTTTTGTATTGTTATTTTATACTATGTTTGGTTTCAATGGTAAATCATCATGTTTCTCTAAACAGGGAATGTTCCCAATTTTCGCCTTATCCGGTGAATTTTCCAATGATAACATTTCATATAAAGTTTGTACAAAAAAATTAAGAACACGACAAATAAAAATAATCAGCCGAATCGGTCGAGCGGATCACGAGTTATGGCGTCAGCGACGGACTATCCCTCAATTTTTATATCTATAAATACGTGTGCATATACAAATATATGATGAAAAACCGATATTGGTTTCTAAGACAACATTTTTTTTTTTTAATTTTTCCGTGTACGACCGGTTGAGAGACGCCGGTGTAGAATAATGATAATAGGCAACGACGTCGTCAAAACATTTTGAAACCTATACAAAGTGTAAAGGGGAATTACCCGAATTGACCATCCAACAAACCCTCCTGCTGCCCATTCACGTATTTTCGGGGCTAAGCAATTGCATTACGGTTCAACTGACCACCGGATACAGACTGTACGTATTCATATTATCCGACGTGGTGTGGCAAGCGAATCACAATGCGAAAGAGAGAGAAAGAGATATAGTGAGTGAGAGAGGTGGTCACTCACTCCTTCACGGGTTCTAATTGCTAGGTTATGTTCAAATCGAAAACGAGTTACGATAATACTGAATATTTATAATACAATCATCAGAACGATACCCAGTTATGAATTCGTTTAAGTTTTTTTTTTTTTTCGATTTACACAATTAAATCAGAAAATTCTAGCAGAATATTGAGATATCTATACATATAAAGTATAAAAACAAAATCATCTATTTTTAACTACCGAAAGGACTTTGATGCGGTTTTCAATATTATAATCTAAAGATTACGATTAAAGGTACTTATTCATATAAGATATCGCACAATCACTTATGGGAGCTAAACGTTAATGGTTTTAAAAAATCAGTTTGGAGAAAGTTTAATTTAATTTGTTTATATCCTCGTTACTTCGATGATACGGATGCAATATAAAAAGCGTGTGATCATTAAAATAAAAAAAAAAATCTGCTTTTAAATAGTCATAATCGAATTGGTTAGGGGAATAAATTGGCACAACCCACGCCGGGAACGACGGCAAGTCGTCAATTGTCGTTTATTGTTAAATATTATAACACATTCTTTCGGTTTTGTTGCAAATAGGATTCCGGCGTAAATATTTCGTTATGTTCGGTCGCCCGTTGCCGGTACGCATGTACAAATTTCTGTAGCGCAATCGGCGGGCTGATACGTTGCCAGGTATAAAAACCGAATATTAATCCGTTTGAATCCGATATGCACTTAACATTGTACACGGAATAACGGACGTACCGGGGTAAAAAACCACCCTGTATCGTATTGTTCGAGGGAGTATTCAAGGGTACCCATGCCGCTGCGGGTTCACGAGGAAATTGTATACTCGTAGAAGACCCCCGTTCCCCGTCCTACGTCCGCGTATTGATCACACTTGCCGTGAATGTTTTAAGGCGAAAAAATCACCACGTCTCCCGGCCGTCAAATATATGGTGTGTAGTTGTTGTAGTTGTTGGTTTTTTTTTTTTTTTTTTTTTGTGTGTGACAAATTCCCGTACACGGTAATTAACAGTGACGGACACAGGGGGAGCGTTTACATCGGAAAACCGCACGGAAATTGATTTCGGAAACTCGATTAGCACACACGCGTCGAATACCGGGCGGCCGGATATGTTTTCGGGGTGCACGCGACAATATCGAATTGGATATGCGCCCCGAATGAGAAAAATTAAATTTCGAATCATATTGTAAATATTTAAATTTTCAATAAAAAAAATATACGACTGAAATTAGAATAATTTATTGTGTAATTTTGGAAAATGGCGCACCACGAATGGACCGTTGTTGCAAGTGTGGAACGTCAAATAATCTTATTTAAATCTGTAAGCAACGCTAAAACATTACGGAAAATGAACTTGAGCAAAATTTGGTTAAACATTGAATCGATTTCAACTGGCGAGGTTGAGTATATTTTTTCGGTCGAAATGTACAATAATATTATCAATAATTTCAACACCTAAGGTGTAAATGACACTCGATTTTTGGCATTTTTAAATCGAAATTAATTCTTTGTATTACCTTGGTAACGGATAATAAATAACACAATTATGCAATTATTTAATTCGGTTGTCACGGACAAGGTTCCATTTCATAAGAGATTAAACAACTAAAAAATGAATTTAAAATTTCAACAATATTAAGTATTTCTTTTAGTATTTCTATATAATTTGCGAAAATATGGTTCGTAGACTCGAATCGATATTGATTTTTCGGGATAACAAATCTCATTAGAACGCCACAACAACTTTCACCGTCTTTGTCATTCTAATGAGCAATATACCAAAAATGTGTTTTCGGTGTTCCAACGGTACTATGACTCCAATAGACGAAAATCGTATCATCGATCTAATTACAACAACATTTACTAAGTGTTCAAAATGATGATTTTTATATTTTCAATATTTAATGTTATAGCAAACTAGCCGACTTGTCACACGGTGCCCGTGCAAATTGACTATCTCTGTTTTGAAAAGCAGAATTTTTTTCTAATATAATATCAATCGTTTTATATTTCACATTTCAGCAGTAATTCCATTCGGAAACAAACCAACGAAATATAATTTCTTTATGTTACAACGCTTCGGCCATCCTCTAGGGGTACAGCGTGTAATGTACAGAGCGAAACCTAACGATAAAACGGTTTGTCGGAGATGAAACGTTGTCGCGAACAATTAACGACCAGCAGTAAAATTTCGTGCAAATAACAAAACCTAAATGAAAAACAGCGAAGAAAAAAAGAAAATAAATAAAAAAAGGTTAAAAACGATTACTTCTGTGGAGGTAGAGGCGAGAGCACGTTTTTCTCGGGGTTTTTTTTCGCAAACTCCTGTCCAACAATTGTCGTACGAAACCGGCACGGGGTTTTTCGTAAAAATTCGTACAAAATAATTGACCCACGGCATGAAGGGGCTGGACAAATCAGTGTGGCGTGTCCTCTGAACCCGCGCCCGTTAGCCTACGGGACTAATGTCGACGAATAATTTTTTATTCGTTTCGGCATCGGGAAGGCTCGTGTCTTCTGTGAAAATAATAATATACCGAAATGCCGGCGGTGGTGATCGTAGGTAATAATATTACTATCCGGCCGTATCATGTGTCCCGTGTGACCCCCGTCGATTACCACGACAACGACGACGTGCGGTTTCAGGAAACAGTTTAATTTGTATGTATCGGTCGTCGGCCGGTATCTTATTAACATATTCTATACCAGGGTCGGCTTTAGCCCTTTCAGCGCCCCGTCCAAGAATCCTTTTGGCGCCCGTCCCTCTTAGACGACTTATACATATATTATATAAACAGGGGAAATAATGGTAGCTGGAGGTCGAGAATGCCCCACAATAATGTCTCTGTTAATAATTAACGAAATATATTTCGTTATCCATAAAACACGTCGTTGCGGTGGTACAAAATTAAATGAAAACAAAAAAAAAAACCCAATGAAAATTCACTTACTTGCTTTTTTGTCCGCAAATATTTTAACTAGTTCCGAGGTTTCCGAATTTCGAGCAATGGCATTTTCGATACCTTATGTGCCTTGTGATACGGTTGACTTTAGGTAAGTTTTTGTTGACTTGAGTTTAGAGAATCTTCTTTCTCCTCTTGCAACAGTTACCATGCCGGTCAACATAATCCTCAACGAAATCCAAAAAATTAGTGTGTAAATCCTCCAAGTGATTTACTTTAAAATATATTTAGTACACCAAGCGGTGTATTTGAATTATGGATTTTGGTAAAGTATTGTATACTTATTATAATCATTGCTAAGAAAAATCGCTTCGATATCAATATCTTAATCAACAGTCAAAGCTAGTCGGGGGTCGGTACAATATATTAGTAATTCAATGCTAATTGAAACTAGATATTTTACCGAAATTATAAAGAAATCTCCACATTTCTGTATGTTCCGATATCATTTTAAATCTGTCTTTAATGGATGATAACGCAGTGTCTAGTATAGGATAAATTCTGATTATGACGCCTGTCACGGGCCCTTTTCATTTTGGCGCCCTGAGCCCTCGCTCGCGTCGAATATATCTAAGGCCGGCCCTGTTTTATACCCGGGGTGGCCGACTGACTAACAGAGACTCCTGCCAGCGGCACAATGAAACAGAAAATATGTAAGAGTCAAAAGCAAAAAAAAAAAAAAAAAAAAAAAAAAAAACGGTTCTCGATTATCATAATCCGTAATAAACGCGATCCGGATTTCGAAATACATACGAAGAACGAACACGCAACAATTTAGAAGAAGAAAAAAATAAACAAAAACTGTGCGTTTTCTTGTTTTAATATTATTGAAAAATACGTTTTGCATCTCGCGGTATGACCGGCGGTTCGGCCGGCCCTGTCCTATGCTTTGCTACGGGAACGGTCCCAGGTCGCTCGTTCTCGTCTTATCACGATTTATCACTATTTTAAATTGGTTTATACCTTATTGACCGTAATGGTAACACGGGTTATTATGGCGGTTCAATACGGGTCAACCATAGCGTTTCATCGGTTTTATAGATAGAATTTTCGCTTAAATTCTTTCGTAATTTTTTCCCCGCCACCACGATGGTGGTAAATCGACGTGGTTTCGCATAATAAACCGAAAACGATTTTCGGACCAAGCCCCGAAGCGATCGGAGGCCCCGAGACATTGATACAATTCGACAAAACGTTTTACCGCGCGATAAAATAATTATAACGTGAGACAACACCGTTATATTTGATAAAATCATATCAGCACGATAAAAAAATGTACGAATTTAAGAAGGCGCGGCATTTGGAATTGGCCGAAAACTGGAAACGAACAGTGGAACGTGTTTTGACTAAGACATTGTCAGAATTTCACGTGGTACATAACGTTTTTTGGTATGGCAAAAAACACATATACTTAACATTCTCAAAAACAAACAATTGTAGTTTTATATTTAGTTATAAATTACAATACAATTTTGTATTTTATTATTACGAAATTTAGTGTGATTTTCGGTCTTTCGAGTTACTTCTGCGCCCCACACGACATGGTTTCGTATTGACAATTGAGAGTTTGTTCGATAAAAGTTTCTGCATAAGATAGCGAAGCGAACGAAGCCCCGCCGTCGAGACCATTGATGGTTAGGTTGGCATTGTAAAAAGTTTGAGGTTAATCCTAAAACCCACATTTCAGGTTTGGGAAAAACTTCATTTAGCCCGCGCGGGTATGCGTATTACGGGACATTATTTATTGTCAACAGATGTTTTATAGAAACCCTTTGAAAGGCGCAAAAAATAAACTTGGCGTCGGGACACTACTGAACTGGATTAAAAAAACATATGTAGCTATTTCAATGTCGCACGATGATATACCAGATGATATATCGCGGACATTGGAAGATAATACTAATCGTTTAATATCGTTTTTACTAATTACACAAAATTACTAAGCTCATAATGCAAAAATCCTATTTGTTCTCGTCATTCTACTAAACAAATTTAGAACAGAATAATATACGTTTTACGGACTACACGAGGTCTGTTAAAAAATGTACCAGGACTTTATATTTAATAATTACAAAAATTAAGTTACATAGCATTTAAAGATATTTCCTTGAAAATACTCTACTCCGGACGATGTATAACGATCCCGGCGATCTTGCCATTTTTCAAAAGTCTATTGGAACTGTTCCAAAGATAATGCTATGAGTTCTGTTGCCGCGTTCACTTTAATTTCCTCTAGATTTTAAAACCGTTGTCCTTTAAGCGCAGATTTTAGTCTTGGATACAGGAAAAAATCGCAAAGGGCTCGATCTGGAGAATAGGAAGAGTCCGCAGGATCAAGTAATTTTTTTTTTTTATCAGCCGAAAATTCACAAATCGACAGGGCTTAATTTGCCGGCGTATTATTGTGGTGAATAATCGCGAAACGAATTTGGCAGCACGACCCATCTCATGTGTACATTTTCCTGTAAAATTGAGCCAAAAGACCCAATTGAGATTCTCGTTGTTAACTCAAAAACGGTTATTTGGCGGCCATTTCGCATTTTTTTTCGCAAATTGTCACCACACTATCGTTTCTGAATAATGTCTTCCAGAACGTGGGTCGTCTTTAGTTGACCGCCGACTGTCCTCGAAACGTTTAGAAACACTCGAAAGTCACGGTTTAACGGTCCAAATGTGTCCAAAAGCGATGTTTTAATCATTTCCTTACATTTCCGCCGCGTCATTTTTACCAATTTCCAAACAAAACCCGAAACGCACACGCGTTCTTTGTTAATTTCGAACACGTCGTTTACGGCGAACGACAAAAACCGTCTGGACTTAATCACGTGTATTATTAAACCGAGATAGGATAGCGACTTGGGAGGTATTTTTTTTTTTTTAAATATCCACTAGTTCGCGGGCAATACGACTATTTACTATTTGATACGTTATCGTGTCAATGATTGGCCGTAATAACATTTGTCCCGGTACTTTTTGAACAGACCTCGTATTTCCTATTACTTATCGTTAAACGATTTGAATTGTTACTCGTTTTTACGGGATAATAAACGCGCTGTGCGTAACGTGATTTTTTCAACATTTAACAAAAAAAACCCCCAATAAATATTACGAGGTTATCGAGTTCCGGGCGCCGGTATACAAGAGTGTACACACGGGTCAACAATCGTTAATCCGAGGCGGTGATTTTTACGTAAAACGCTAACAAAAAAAAAAAAAAAAAAATTCTAATAATAATAATAATAATAAAACGTCGATATTCAAAAGTGAAATATATTATTATTGTTTTCGCACGGCCGCGTATTGTAAATCGGAAAGAGCTCCGCCGGCGTGCCCGTAATAATAATAATAATAATAATTAAAGCGCGAGAATTAATCAGCGGAAAATCGTCGGCGGCGCGCAGTCGTGTGCCGCGTGCAGGTGCCGCGCCGGGCCGCCGCCGCCGTCAGAAACTTAATAGAAGTACCGAAACGGCCGCCGCGGCGTTGCACGTGTGATGGACAGCGACAATAAAACACGACGGAATACGAACGTACGTGTATTTCGTGTACGTTATTTTATACGTATAAATGTATTATTTTTTTTTTTTTACTCTGACTTTTTTACTATATACACGTCGAAAACCTCGCGTGTGCGTGCTGTAGCCCCTATACCGTCGCGGGTGGAGTGATGAGACATGGGCGACCGGGGGACACGTCCGAATTTTTATTAATCCGAATAATACTCGTGCCATTGTTATTGGCGATTAGTGTTTTTTTTTTTTTTTTTTCATTCGTTACAATGCAAATTCACGATTATAAACGCACCAGACTCGACAGAAATAATTTTCGTCACCGCACATGAAACATTGAACATTCGAATTACTACTCGGTGGGCGTTTCGACGATAATTTAATTTTTTTTTTACGAGGAAATACTATGAATTTCTTTATTTCGTTTTGGTGTTTTATTACGATTATTGTATAATGTACATTTATTTTTATTTTTTTTTTTTTATCGATTCGGCATCATCGGTGTCCGTTGCCGCCCGTATAACGGGTATGAAAATATATTTCGAAGTCGGTACATTCTTAATAACAGCCGTCCGTCGATTTGTGTCGTCGGGGCCGACACTTTGGCCGTTTCAAATATCCATACTAAAAAACCGCCCAACTACTTGGTCTTCCTCTTCGTTTGCGTCCATTAATACGCACACGGTGCACGTACACTTGACCCCCAAAACAAAAGAGGCCCGCACAAAGGAAATAAATAATGCCCAGCTGCCCAGGGCAGCTGTTATATCCATGACCGCAGTTTTTTTTGTTTTTTTTTTTCTCGTTTGAAGCATAACTAAGCGTATAATACAGAGGACAACAAAAAAACATAGATAATTCGCAATCGGATGTTGAAGATTATTTGGTAAATAAGAACGGGGACGTTATTTTTTTATATATATATATATATATATCAGTCAATACAACCCCTACTTTTTGTTCAAATTTACCGATCGATACGAATGTAAAAAATTGATGATGATAAATTAAATCCCGTATTCACCCCCCCCCCCCAAAAAAAAAAAAAAAAATTTCATCTGCGTTCGCCCTGGCTAGGATTGTGCACTCGGCTACATACACTGGCATTATTATTGCGGAATTTACCGAACCGTTTGCTTCGTTTTATTGCCGAGGACTCAAAGGGATCGAATAAACCCGGCACTAGTCGTTGTTACGCGTTCGCGGCGGTGCCGACGACCGATTTTCGAAATTCGATCCAGACTCGTGTACGGCCGGTACGCAGGTCGTGTACGGGCGGTATACGGTTACAGACCCGCTACGGTACGTTTTCTTAAATATCCGTAGAAAAAAAAAAAAAAAAAAAAAAAAACGCGTTCGTGTAGGCGCTCGAAATTCCACTAGAATTTACGCCGGCCGGTGTAATCATTTTAGGCGCGGACTCCGGGGTGGGGGGGGGGTGTAGGACGTCGGGCCCCTCGGCACGCGGTTGTCCGTCCGACGCCGCGGCGCGCCGTTTCGGCCTGCTACTCCGCTGTCCCCCCCAACCGCACGTTGCCGTTATTATCGCGATTATTGTTTTATTATTGCCGTTTGTGCAAACGGGTCCGAGACGGTCTCGGGCCCGTTTCACCGTTGCGATTATCGCCGCCAAAACTGCCGTTAAAATAATACGTAATAATAACACTGTTGTCCCGTGCGTTCGCCGATTGCCGAAAACCTACTAAATAATTCGAAACGAGCCGATTAACGGTACCGGGAATATAAAACGGCGGTGCCCTATTTTCCGGTCGTTATCAATAAGTTATTATTAAACCGAAAACTACGGCACGGTGGCCTGTCCAATCTCGTACAATATCATTATTATTGTTATTATGTCGCCCGTTCGAATAAACGGTACGGCAAACGCGGTTGTCCGCAAATTGACGAGAGAGAGAGAGAGAGAGAGAGAAAAGAAAAAACTAAAAACAAAAAATAACACATAAAATAAAAAACAAACAAGAGTACGGGCATTTTCGAGAAGTTTAATCATGGAACGAGGGACGTGTACAATATGCAAATCGGACGGTAAAAATCGCTCGTGGGCCGAAATCTGACCTCTTTCGCCAGATAATATATAGACGCACCCTTATAATAATATATGTGCTGGCTATTAATCTTACATTACTTCGCACGTTTAAAAAAAAAAATAAATAAATAAAACAAAGAGTCCATTATTTAAACCCCTTAATAGTTTTCCATTTTTACAAATTATGTTAATATATTTTTATAATACATTTTTCGTATTACTAAACATTTTTTTTCAAAAAAAAAAAAAAAAAAACCTTTCCCGTCACAATGAATTTTATTGAAAAATATAAATTACAATAGTTTAATAGTAAATTACTATGGCAGTTTCGAAATTAACGTACTGGCAATTGTACATAAAACAAATGCCATTTTGAAATCTAATAGTAAAAACATACTGTCGTTTTTATTTTATTTTTTTATATGTTCGTTATATCGGCAAACAAATAATAAAACAGATAAATAACTAAATGATACAACATGTTTGTGTTAATCTATTTTTTTTTCTCACATTCTTTTGTTCGAAAATGTTAGTATCACTACTAATATTGTATTGATATTATAAATAACTAAAATATATTTTATAGCGAAACACTAAAATAAAATCACGCGACTGGGAGAACAAAAAAAAAAAAAAAAATACAAAGACAAATACAAATTGTTGTGGACCATTCCCGCAAGTTTTTCATCGCCGTCTTAATAATTTATAATAATATGCAGCTACTGAATTATTTATGGGATCCACCGCAGCTGTTTGATGTAATAAGTATATAGACGAATGATATTATATTATTTTTTTAAAATATCAAAATAAGATTTTAAAATTAATGTTTCGTATAATATTTTCTTTCGGTTATATGCACGCCGTCGTCGACATGTACAGCATTCGACCGTATAATTTAAAATAAAATTATCTATACGGGTATACGGTGTTGAGCATAATCTATACAAAAATCTAGATAAATAATAAATTATCATTTATCTTATTTTGGTTATCAACAAAATTAGCTAATTACAAAAAGTAATTTTATCTTCGACGAATAATTGAATCATCCAAATTGATTTATCTTGACCCAACATGTCGGTCCTGTGCAGTGGCTCGTTTTTAATGCTTACCGACAATTACGTATTTTAATAATCTAAAAATTATTTTAGAATTTTTTTTTTTTAGTGTGTATCCGAGAAAAATATATTAAACAGGTTCTAGAAAAATTATCCAACTAAATTTTTTTTAATATTATTACAATTTAAAAGTCAGTTATGTTTATGCGAATGGTTTTATTTGTTTAAAACCGTTCGTCTATAATGTTAACAAATTTACAATGTCAACGGTTATTCGAATATTTCAAAATTTATTTTTAAAACATAAATACGTTGAATAAAAACAATAGACAAGATTGAAATTTTTAAGCAGCTTTTCCATAGATTTTCCTAGTAAATGTAGTGTTTTTAATGTTTAAAAATGGCTTCTCAACCTAGAACTGCAATGGAAAGGAAAAACAATCGTTTTGGCATTTGTAAACAAATTTAAATTATTAATAAAGTAAAAGTGTTCGGACCGGAGTGTCACATGCTGAAGTATCGAAATGAACGAGAGACAGACCCACTCACCGGTTGGGCAATGATGTTCAAAAGAGGAATTCAAGGATTTCTGTTACAATACGATTAGGTTCGCCCAGACATAGAGAATAAAATAAATCACTTAGTTGTTTCATCCTTTCTAATATGTATAAATAATAAAAAAAAAAATAATAATAAAATAAAACACTAAAGAGTTTTTGAAATTTAAAAATAAAACCTATCCTCCATTTTTTTTACATTTTTGATTATAGCCTCGTAATCCGCCCAACTTTGCTGGAACCTAACCTCTGCGGATAACAAAAAACTTGGTTTATGGATTAAGTAGCCGTGATAAATTTTTTTTTAAAAAAATAGTGTGTAATCAATGATTTATTTTCATTTTTTTTTCCACCCGCCTACTGTAATGCCGGCGATAGTCCGGCCACATCGGATGTTTTCGATTATATCGTATTGTAACGCGGATAAACGTATCCTGAATTAAATATTCGACAAGATTTTTCTGTCCGGACGAATATTGTCCTAATCTTTATCGGTCCTATTAAACACCGCAGAGACTATCTGTTTTTATCCGTATAAATATTAATATATATGTGTACACTCTAACGATCTTAAACGACGGATACATAAAAGTATGTACACTTTATATATATATATATATATATATGTATTATTATCATTATTATCTCCGCGGTGCACAAAAAGGACATAATTTGTTGGCACATCCGGTTTATGACGTGTACATAATACGTGTCATATAGTACGCCGAGCACAAAACGCACAAAGTGTACGCGTGGAAAAACGTAAAGTATCAACACTACCCGTGCGCGCTCTCACTACCGTTATCCTTGGCTTTTAACTTGTATTATTATAAATTTTAACAATGCTCTGTATTGTATATTAAATATAATATTATATAGTGTGGGCTTAACGTTAATAACGTCCTTCGGCGGCCGTACGGCTGAAAAGTTTACGCGCTCGGGTTAAAATACAATATACCTTTTATTTTTTTTTTCACCCACGTCCGACGTTATTACTACAAAACGCAGTAACGGGAACATTTTTTTCTCTTTTTCTCTTTCTTCCCGTTTCGGATACGCTTGTTTCTGTTCCTTTCCGTAAACCGACCGTTGATGTTTCCACTACTAGGGCGCGGCCGGAACGCAAAAACCGACGGGCTCGTTTAAAACGAAAATATCATTAAAAAAAAAAAAAAAAAAAAAAAAAAAAACAAACAATCACCGAGTAAAAAATTATTTTATCATACGAATTTATAATATCGTAAACAGCGAGACGAGTGTCCGCCGCCACCACAGGCTTGACCGATTGTCGTATTCGAATCCTCACACTCGCCCGTCCGTTCAACGACAAAAAATTAAAACAACATTTTTATTTTTTTTTTCCTTTTCTTCCGAACAGCTTAGTGGTGAACCTCGATGACCAACTCCCTGTCATCCGGGATCGTACACCGCTGCTCGTTTGTCGATTATCGTTCCTTACAAATACTCGTTTAAATCATTTCTATCAGCCCTGCGAACACAAACCTGAAAATTTTTTACGTTTTTTTTTCCTGATTTACGAGATGTTATTGGATTTCCCGTAGATATTTTCCAAGTCGGTATTTTATGTCTTCATTAGTAACTTCCCGTTTGTATATATAAGGTATAAATAAACTGGGCTAACGATTTTTTAACGTACTTCGCGTTCCGTTCCAGGGTTAGAGTGGTTACCATTTGTGACTGTCAACTTTTTACAACCAAACGTCATAAAATGTCGTTTTTAGCGATTTTTAAAAAAAAAAAAAAAATAGCTCGTATCTTCCGTACATACATTCTACAACGTAGTCTCGTCGTATATTTTTAATTCAATATCATAGTAAACTGGAGATCTAATTTACCAAAAAAAACCGGACAAATATGGCAATTTTTCGTAAGTAAAAAAAAAAAAAACATTATTTTACATTAAATAAAATTTAATTTGCTGAAAAACCAATTTTTGAAAGTTATATTTTATTTCAATTTTAGTTATAATTATTTTACTCGTCGTCCAAGCGTTCGATTTGTTTGCAATTTGTATAATTCATAAAACCCATAGTCGTACAAGAATTAAAATAAACCGAAACTCAGATTATTTTGAAAAAAAATGTTCGGGATAGTATAAAATAAATAATAATTGCCTCGGTGTATACGAAATGTGCGGTTAGAACACCGGGAAATCTACAAATAATACGCTCAATATGCCCAAATACCAAAACTATGCGAAAACACGAACTATCAGACTCGGCATTTTCATCACTAATCATCGTTACGAAACGGATTTGTACTTTACTTGCCACGTTTTCCCGTGCAGCGAAATAATAAACCCGCCGTCGCATGACCCCCCTCACGAGCCCCGGGTTCGAACTGTAAAATTTATTTTCAACGTTACCCTCTAGTGGAGTGTTTCACAACCCGTGGCCTGCGGGTGTGAGCCAGTCATAGGTGTTCCGCGGTCCCGTAGATTTTTTCTTCGATTTCTATATACAAATTAATCATTTTTTTTTTTTTTTTAAAGCGAAAAAATTTACGACTTATTGAGCATCCGTATAATGTTATACGGTTATCTTATGGTTGTTGCTGGTGTAGACCGATAAGTGTTTTCCACTTTTATAAGTGTGCAGGTATCAGTCACAAAAATACACATTGAGTAAATTATTTAGTATAGAAAAGTACAATTTTATATTAGTGATGTATAGTAACAAAATGTAAAGTAAAATAATAAAAGTAAAAATTGTTCGATAAATTTTGTGTATTCTTGTTAACGAGCAAAATTAAAAGGTATTCCTAGTTCTCGTATAAATTGAGACGGTCTGCGACCTATAAAATGGTAAAAAGGTTGAGAAACACTGCTCTAGTGTAATTGACGTTATTTCCACATTAGTCGACTAGTCCTGTTTATTTATTAGTCGAAAAACTAAAGGGACATCCCCTGCCCCGCACTTGAACCGTGGGCGATCCTGTTCACAAATAATAATAATAATAATAATAATAATCGAATGTATATATATATATATATATTGCTATAATAATTAATAGCAGGAACAATATTGGAAAACCATTTTTTTTTTTTTCATTCGTATAGCATAAAATATTGTTGTCGATAAAAAGTTACATTCAATAATTACATTATATCAAAGATGTAAATAATTTATCGCTCGTATGCAATAAAGCATATTGTTAAACATGTCGATAGCATTGTTACGGGGTATATCATTTTTTTTTTTTTTTTTTTTTTTTTTTTATAAAGACGATGCTACACACGCACATTTTAAGACCGAAAACGAGTTTTACGCGAACACATTTGAACAGAATGATAATAATTTTAGAGATAAATTCATATAGGAGCTTTTGACAATATGGAGAACAATTTTATCTGTGACCTTTGTTATTTTTATCATTAATTTCTTCCTATTATAATGAAATTTTTACTTAAAAGTTATTAAACTTCAAACGTTCGCGATTTTATGTGGTTTTTTTTTTTTTTTTTTTTTTTTTTTTTTTAAATGCTTATTAAAACCGGCTAAGTCAAGACCGGAAAAAAAAATAATATATACATTTCGTCATAAATATCGATTTTCTCAATAGTGAAAATTGCATGTATTTATTTTAATTGCGATACAATTTTTTTTTTATTTTTTATCTCGATCAATTTAGTTCAGTAGTTTTTTTATCTTAATCTAGATCAGTGTTTCCCAACCGGTGGTCCGTGGGCCAGTCATAGGTGGTCCGCGGTCCCATAGATTTTTCCTTAGATTTCTTTTACAAATTAATTATTATTTTTTTTTTAAATAGCGAAAAAAATTACGACTTATCTTTACTTTACGGTTGTTGCTACTGTAGACCGATAAGCATTTTCCACTTTTATAAGTGTCTAGGTATCGGAGTAAAAAATTGAAGTATAATTATATATTAGTAAAGTATAGTAATAATTTTATTAAAGTAAAATAATAAAAGTGAAAATTTTTCGATAAATTTTGTGTTTTCTTTTTCGTATAAATTGAGGCGGTCCGCGACCTATAAAATTGTAAAAATGTTTGAGAAACACTGCTTCAGTGTAATTGACGTTATTTCCACATTAGTCGACTAGTTGTGTTTATTTATTAATCGAAAAACGACTAATTTTTTTTTTTTTGTTGTTAATTTTTATTCTCAAGTCCGGACATCCCCTGCCCCGCACTTGAACCGCGGGCAGGTTCCCGTTCGCAAATAATAATAATAATAATAATAATAATCGAATGTATATATATATTCTCACGGTTATTTCGTGGACGGCCATTTTGTAATCGATATTATACGGTTTCGTGGGTTCGTACGACCGGCATGTGCCGACTGTCCCCCGTACCGGATACGCTATATTATATCGCCGTAATATTAATCTAGTTATCGTCGTCGTCGTCATCATCATATTATTATTATAATATTATTATTGTATCGTGTCGGCGAGTCACTCTTGCCGGTGGTCGCGTCGCCCGGCGCCCGCATGCGTATAACGCGTACGTGTGTATTTGCGTCATAGCGAGTCGCCGCCGCATTGTCCAAATCCCGGAGTGCATAAATCCGTAATGTTAATTACCGGTGCCGAATCGCGGCGGTAGAAGTTAACGCGTTCGGTTTGAATAATTAATTAAGTCGTACCGGTAGTTTTGCCGAACGCCCCGGCGGCACCGGCGCTCGCCATTACCGGGCGGGCGCCCGGGCTTTTAATCAAACCCAACTTGAACATGATTAAGGCGGTCCCCTTTGTGCGCGTACCGGTACGCAACAATCAATGTTCGGTTATTATATTATAATTACAGTATTGTCGCAAGTGTTTGCCAGGGCCCCCGTCCTTTGACGTGCCCGTGGCCGCGTACGGATTACGCAATGTTACGCACGCGTTTACCATCACCGGTATTAATATCGCGGAACCGTACAGTCGATTTGGAAAATTTGTCGTGGCAAATATCGACGGCGTACGGATACGGATATGCCCGGGCACATTCGAGCGTCGCGCCAGAGGCCCGGTGCCGGGTGAATGCACGCAAAAGGCCGCGGGTCCGGACCCGGGCCGGTTGAAGGAGTTCCGGGACTAATACCGGCGAGTTCGAGCAATTTTACATATATATATATATATAGGAAGTGTCGTTCGAATCTCATTCGCGAGATAAACGCAAATTGGCCCGGGTTTGGCGGGTTCGTACCACGGTTAATTTATACGATTTTGTAGATTTTACCCCTTAGAAAATAAACAGTTTGAATTTGTAATTGTTAACAATCACGTATTTCTACCTGTTCCTTGACCGTGTTCGACTGGCACGTAACATGAGCACCGCGGTGTTACGGTATCGTATCCCGCTATGACGCCGTCGTCGAGCGGACACGATTCCCACAAACTCGGCGCGGTTGTTCGCCGGGGTTCACGCCCGAGTTCGATTCCCGCAAACGATCGAAAAATTGTCCGCGTTTCTCCTCTCGTTTTTCGCATTCGGTTCTACGGGAACGGCCGTAAGGATTCCGTGGCGGTTCTCCCGGTCGGAGTACTGAGACTTTCGAAATGCTGTCGGATCGCGAACAAAATAAAATTATACGTTGTACGGCCCATCACATACGCGTACACCTTTTTTTTTTTTTTTTTTTTTTTTTGGAGGTGTCGCTACCTACGGGGGGAACTCTACTGGACAGGGCAATCCTTCCCCCGTAAGCGCATCGTTTTTCAAAGAAACAAATTCTTAGCACATTGTATATACACGGAATTTACAACTTAGTTTTAGTTTTATAGCCTTACTGCCGCTCTCTGGCATTTGCGCTCCTCTTCCTCTCACTCGTCTTCAGCACCCCCTTGATGAACTAAATCGTCGTCTCCGGGTTGAATGCGTTGCCGGTGTTCGCCTTCAGCTCCCTTCGTTGCCCCCACCATGGGTCGCAGTGGAAAAAGGCGTGGCCCGAGTCGTCCACGGGGGCCCGTCAGTCGTGGCACTCCGGGGTGCCCGGCCTCCCAGTCCTATGCGGGTACGGGCCGAAGCAGCCGTGACCCGATAGGAATAGGATGAGGCGGTAGTTGGTGTCGCCAAACTTCTTGGACACCCAAGACGCCACATTCAGAATCAGTCTTCGGGTCCAAGCGCCGGTCTCGGTCCGGTCCCACTCCTCCTGCCATTTCCGCAGCGTTTCCGCTCAAGTCTCCTGCGCCGTCGGGAGCCGCTGTCCGCGTCCCTCTTCGCGCTGTACGCGGCTGCGCGCTCAGCCGCCTGCAGAACCGTTTGTGTGCCGATTGTTCGGTACGCGGATCGCCATTTTCCTCTGCGGCGCGAGCAGCGTGCGCACGTTTCGCTCGAACGCCAGTACCGGCGCTCCGTATAAGAGCTGGCTCTCCGTCACCCTCATCAGCGGTCACTGTTTACCCTGAATAGAGCCCCCTATGTTAGGCATCAGTCTCGCCATCGCGGTGACTGTCTTGTTGGCTTTGGCCGTCGCGCTCTCCGCGTGTCTGGAGAAGCCCCGCTGGCGGCTCATCTCGACCCCGAGGTAGCGGATTTTCTCGCTGACGTAATTACATGTACACCTAACCTAACCGTAAACGGCCATAATACTATTTTCATCGAAATCGTAAAAAAAATTTAGGATACTGTTCATGGGCAGGCATCGTTGTAAATAGAAAGTTGGGAGAGTAGGATATAATAGGGAAGTTTAAATCTATATACCATTAACGAAAAACAATACTGAGGCGATGTTCGTAAATCGTGCTTTAAAGTACTATATTTTTTTTACGATTTTCGTTTAATGTTTATACTTTAAACTTAACTTATTTTGTTTACCGTCCGTATTACTGGACTATAATAATATTTTGCTCATTAAACTACAAGAATCGAGAATTAACAATGACTATAAATCGATAGTATATTTTGATCATTTGACCACTTCTAGAAAGTAAAACGGTATAACGTCAATATAAGGCGAAAATTTTAACTTCACTACGGATATTTCAAAATTAGTTAAAATCGAATTCGACGTAACAGAACGCCATTGTCGCGTCAATATTCCCGTAATTTTCGCGTTATTAAGGAAATTGTCACTAAAAAAACATTACCTCCCCGGTGCACCGAAATCCTAGATCTCCAAATACTATAAAAAAAAAAAAACTCCTCTCTTCGTTGATTGATCGTTGTTTACTGGTAGGAATGTCGTTCACGGGAAGAGGAAAAAAAAGCAAACATGACACACCTTAGCAAAACTAATACGTTCCCCGTTACGCTCGCTATCTGTTATATTCGTACGTTTAACGTATACGCAAAATAGCATTTTAGACAAACTTTTCGTACGTCGGTCCTCGGCCGGTATTCGTATCCCGTAAAAGAAATTCGAATTCAGTGTGTACAGGAAGCCGGTCGCGCCACTTTTTAAAATTTAATTTAAGTTTTTTTACTATACATTAAAAAAAAAAAAAAAAATGAATGATGTACTTAAAATTCAAATGATAACGGCGACATTAAAAGCGTGGTGCGTCGTAGTTATATATAAATATACATATAAAAAAATAATAAATCAAATTCTAGTAGGTATAGTAGTGTTATTATTATTATTATATGAGTAGGCGAGTATAATTTATTCGAAAGTTTCTCTCGGCGGGCGGTCGTTTTTTTTTTTTTTTTTTTTTTTTTTTTTTTTTTAATTACTCCAAATAGCGGGTAATTCGAAAAATATAAAAGAAAAATAATACGGACAATACTCGTAATCAAATTTAAAAGTATTACAATACCACAGGCCGCCTCGTAAACATTTATCTAGACGACGGCACGCCGCGTGCGCGGGAGACCCTTTGTCTCGCGAATAACTCCCCGGTATATTAAAATAATATAATACAATATAATAATAATAATAATATTAATACATAGAGTGAAATTAGCTCTCACGCGTTATAAACTTTTGAGCCGGTTACAAAGTTACCGGTAGTGTATTAAAATAATAATTTTTTGGAACGCGATAAGGGCGGGCGATGTATACGCCTAATCCGGCGGGCGCGCGCGCGTCACGTTCGGTTTTATAATTAATATTTTTTTATACCGCCGGAATATCCGCTTGACGGAATAATGACGGAAAACACACGTCGCGCACCGCCGTCGTCCGTTCACTCGGACGGCCGTCGTCGGGCCGCGGGTCTTGCGTCTGCCCCCGAGCACGGCGTACAAGACGGCAACCGGCAATTGTGTACGCCGGGCCGCGAAGACCCATCCCGTGTCGGCCGCGGACAAAGAACGTTTGCCGTCGACCGGCCAGACACGGCGGTGTTCCCCGAAATCCCGTCGGTTCGGTTTCGCGTCGGAGAACGGCCGAGCAACCGTACACGATGAATTTTATTGAAAAATCGGTAGTCGCGACAAAACCTACCCGAAATGCCCGTGCCGAAACGAACCATTTGAAAAATTCCTTCTAAACGTCGAATTTCCCGCGATAAGTAAATGATTGTATTTGGTCTAGCAATATTCGGCCAAAAAGGCACAGTTTCCGATTGTTTTTTTACAACACCGACTATTTCCGTATCATTTCAATACGCACAATGTCCTAAATTAAAAACACAGCAAACGAAATTGAGGTAAATATAACAAAAAAAACTATTTCCTGGTCCTTTAAAATACATAACATCTTTTTTTTTTTTTGTATATTATTTATAATTAATTAATTTACAAAAATTAACTGCGCAAATTAATTCGAATGATTTATTTACTTATTTCTTCGTCATATGCCTATGATTATTGATAGAAAATTGCGCCAATAGTGTAGTAGGTCAGTAATATCGCTTATTATTCAAATATTAATGATCCTAATACCGTCGGAAGAAAAAAAAAAACTGTTGAGTTGTTTTGTGTTGTAAAAATGTTTTAAGTTGATAATACGTTTCTGTAAAGTACGTAGAATACAATATATATATTTATAAAACCAGAACCAAAAAACTCGTGCTTCAAGCAATTCAAAATGTATGTAATAATAATATTTAATGTATAGTTATAATTTTTAAAATGTTACGATTTAGTTAAGTATCATAATGTTTACAATAAGAACTATTTTAACAATATTATTCGAAATAATAAATATAAAAATATAGAAAATAATAATTATTGACTAATTACTAACTTCTTATCCTGACCTAAATCAGTTAATTAGATCAAAACATACTATTTAATCGTTTTTTACAATTTTTTTTTTTTTTTTTTTTTTAATGTACGTATTTGTTGAAAATAGGACTCATTCGGTAATTGATATTGTAAAATTAAAATTATAATAATAAATAACGCCGTAAACTATACAAGTGCAATTGCGTGCATTTTTTTGATAGTTTTGCAATATTCCTACTAGTGTTTAATAAAGCAAAATAGATAATCTTGATTCCTGTAAAAACTGTATACACTGGACACAGTACATTTTAAAATGTCGCCCATCAATTAAAACTAATCTTTCGCGTGTGTTGTTTTTATAGGTTTTCACGAACATGAATTACAAAAAAAACAAAAAAAATTTGGTATAATATTTTATCTACTCCTATTTACCATGTACGTACACGCGAAATCCGAACCCACGGCGACGATAACACGGAAGTTAGGTTAAAACCGCAGTTTTAAAATCCGCGGTTGAGTCGGAAATGCATTTTATTTAATAATCCATACAATCGATCGCATTTATACGAACGCTGTAATTTGTTTGAGATACGTGTCGATGATTTTTGTTATATCATTAAATTTCACTATACATATATACTATGCTGTTAGAGATTAATACCGTACAAGGTACACATGTACGATTAATACACGCGAAACCGGCAATCGGTTCAATTGTCAGTTGATATGCGTACGCGACACGTGTACGCTATTTCTAGTAAATGTAGAGTTATTAATTTTTAAAAATGCCCTCTAAACCTAAAACTGCAACGAAAAGGAAAAACAAAACCTTTTGGCATTTTTAAACAAATTTAAATTATTAATAATTTAAAAGTGTTCGTCACACGCTAAAGGTTCGAAATGAACGAGAGACAGACCCACTAACCGCATGGGCAATGAAGTTCAAAAAAAGGAATTCAAGGATTCCAGTTACTGTACGATAAAGTTCGCACGGACATAGAGAATAAAATAAAACATCGCTAAGTGTCACTTAGTTGTATCATCCTTTCTAATATGTATAAATAAATAATTTAGTAATTGTATAAATTATAAAAAAAAAAAAAAAAAAATTCAGAAATAATAAAATAAAATACTAAAGAGTTTTTAAAATTTAAAAATAAAACCTATCCTCCTATTTTACCTTTTTTATTATGGCCTCGTAATCCGGGCAACTTTGCTGAAACCTAACCTCTGCGGATAACAAAGGACTACTCTGTATGAAATATATGTATAAGTGCATTTTAACTTGAATTTTTTAAAATTACATAGAATCTTTAATAGTTATACATATTTTTTTTTAAGTTTAAGCCGAAAATGGTTTTTATTTGTATTCACTTTTTTTTTTTTATGGATTAATTAGCTGTGACAAATTTTAAAAAAAAAATATGTATGTCCCGTAATGTGTAATCAAAGATTTATTATTATTTTCCACCCACTTATTGTAAAGCCGGACCGTGGTGGTTTACTAGGGATGTGGACTGCATTTCAATAAACCTGCCTTAAAGTGGCTGGCCATTTGAGTTTACGAATATGTTTGATTATATCGTATTATGATATGGATAATATCTTAAATTAATATTAGATAAGATTTAAAACATTTTTTTTTTTTTTTTATGGTTTAAAATAGGTTATAGTTATACTGCAACAGGTACAACTTCGTTTAATAAAAAAATATTTACCTACACCATGGCGAATATGATAAAAGTTCACGAGTAGCTAAATACGACCACTCGATAAACTCGTGCGTTTATTTTCAGATGTGGCACAAAAAATACTGCTGAAGTTACAACCGAACGTTCGACTTTTGATATTGTTTAATATGTTTGACTATAGATATACGAAAAGAATATTTTGTTAGGAAGTAAACAAAAAAAAAAAAAAAAAAACAGTGAGCGATTCACTCTTGAAATATTCTCAACGTTCGGAAACCACTAGCGTTGCTCATATTATACTTAGAGAACCCTGTAGTTTTTATCCGTAATCGCGATCTATAATAATGGCTAATTATTATGTAATCCTTATGTTGGATTGGTATACAGCATTATAATATTTTTTAGGAAAGAGCATAAAATCACCCAGTTTCTTAATAGCATACGTTGCGGAAAAAATCCTGTGTACACATATAGGCAGGGGGCGGTATTTGGGTAATTATGATTTGTTTAATATCACTGCACAGCTCACAAACATCGTCATCTAAGCATATAAATTTGTATATCACATTTATAATTACGGTTTGTCAACAATGAAAATTATTTTTTTTTTACTTAAACCACTTGTGTTGTGCTGAGGCCCCCTCACTGCTCTGTGGAACGTTACGACTTAAAACTCCGCTCGGTTTGTTATTGATAAATCAATTAACGTATTCCGCGTCCGCTGGATGATGAATGGTTCTTTTTTCAATAAACTCGACTTAACCTAGTCCATATTATTCATTAACTTGTTCAGCCTTAAACACTGTCTTTTTTTCGTTTTTTTTTTTTTAATTTTTATTTTTATCGTTTCTAAACTTGTTTACTGAACTATCGCGAGATAATCGATTTGTAGTTTTTGCCGCGGATTAAACACCGAACACCGGTAAAATCGCATTAGCAACTATATGGATATCGATCTATTGCATTTTCCTTAATAAAACCGTGTATCTACGGCGAGTTGGATTTAGGTCAAACACTCCCATAGGTCCAAATATTAAATGTGATCCGTGAAAATGTATTGTGCGCACGGGCATTGTTGGAAATATTCGATTGTTATACAGTCAGCCAGTGTCGGGAGCGCGACGAAGACACAATATTTTTTCAAACGTTCAAAGGCAATATATTTAGTGTATTATTTTATACTTTTGTACTCGGCCAGTAATCCTAGAGCAAAAGTGAAATACGAATGGTACGACGGGTAATTTAGTCTACGACTCAAACGCAACGATAAATCGTGGCAACCATAATACACGATTCTGAGCGGGACTATCAAAAAGCTTATCTATTATCACTAATCTCGAATACTACAACTCGAAAGTTTTTCATTAAAATATTCGTATCGTTTGGTCGCTTTTAACGCCCAGATATCGACAAAACCGTCTCCAAAAACGGGCTTTCGAAATTTTCCGTACGGAAATCGAACTATATTCGTTAATCCGCGAGTTACCTTGGTAACTTTCGAGTGAAAAAAACTAACAGTTTTTGTGCTGCCAATAAATGTCGATAGTTTAGTGCCGAAATTGGCCCCTGAGTTAAGGCGGTAGTCAATATCCACGAGCGTCGGACGATTTGTTATCGAAATCTGATTATTGGTGTTATTATTGAACGGTATTGGATCGGTTCGACGACGGTTAGCGGTCGGATCGATTAAACTTTTACCGGGCGCGCGCGGTCCCCGCGGGAACGGCACCGCCGCGAAACGTCCGACGTTTCGGCCGGACGATCCGCCGGACGTTTGTAATTCCGACGGAAAATGCCATTTAATTTAACCCGTGACGATTTCTCGTCTCTCGCCCCCCGCCGCCGCCGCCGGACGCTAGACTCGCACGCCGTAGTGTGCCACGGGCACCTCGGATACGCGTAATATTTTATTCCCGGCCGGTTCCCGTATTATTTTTATTATTATGGACGTACACGTGTGCGCAATATCGGCGAACGTCCGTCGAAATTGTTTCGTGTCCGACGTAGTTATGCCGGCTGTATTACGCGGCGAATCGCCCGAGCTCGTAAATTATTTCGGCCGTCACGCGCCGGTGATGGATGCGATTCGTCATCGCGCCGCGGTCCCGCGAATACCGGACGGAACGCTCGCGCGTCCCGCTCTTGTCGCTCAGTATATTAGAAGGTAATAATAATAATAATAATAATAATGAAATAACATCGACGGCCTTATTAGAAAAACCTCCGAAAAGTCCGGTTTATGTGAAAAAACGAGAGGACCACACGATCTGGCGGCATACGGGGCACCTGACACGTGTGAAAGAAATCTGTTCGGTATGCCCGGTGAAAAAAAAAAACCTAACTCATTTACACCGTTTATCGAATGCCGTTCTCGCCGATATATATTTTATTCGATTTCGACAAATTTAGATTTTTTTTTTTTCTCTCTCTCTCTCTCTCTCTCTCTAAAAATGTCTAGTATGTGCAAATTAATGCGCGCCGGGAGATTCTCACCGGGAAATATTTCGACCTTCCCGGGCATTTAATATTTTTTGTTTTAAATAAACCGCCTAAACTAACCGCTGCCAACGGCCTGACAGAATTATCCTCTCCCTCGATTTGCTGACTTAAATACGCAATTTTTTTAAAAATTGAAAAATATCATACGATTAGTCATAAATAAAAGCCTGTTCATTGGGTGTGTTTTGTACGTTGTCGCCATGCTTGTCGTACACAATCGCGTTCGATAGTAAAAAATATAGAGGAATTTATAATATAATCTATACGATACAATATTATACAATTATTTATTTTTTATTTATTGTTATTTATTATTAAGTAAATGTAAATAAAAAAAAAAAAAACAAAAAAGTTAATTTAACAAAAGTAATCTAACATAATTCCTTAATGTTTTGTAATATCGTGTTAAACACGTGATCCATATATGCTTCGAGCGCTAAGCCGCGCATGAACCATTGAGTAAAATTTTTAATAAACAGAATTCGAGAAGTGAATCGAATTATTAAAATTAAATAAAAAATTCGAATGATTCATTAGGGCTCTAATGGTTCACTAAACATTTAGCCAACGCGCGTGCGACCGAGTATTAGTAAAATACCGACATACCTAACACATAATTAATGCTGCTCGTTGCAGTTAATTTTAAAATAGATTTTAATCACCGTAGATATTATAGTTATATTTTACGATAAATTGTTTACAACAAATAATACTCGACGGACATACCGTACGAGTATAATTATTTGTAACAAGGCAATCGTATTTGAGAGAACTGCAGTTAATCGTTTGGCAATAGGCCCCTACTGCAGCAGTCAAAATATAAAATAATGGTGATGTTTACAATCTACAATAAAAAAAAAAAAAAGGGGGAAATATTTGTGTACTCTGTGCGCGATCTCCGGCCGAATCTGTCGCACAGAGTGATCTAAAAATGTTCCTGGTATATATTTCGAAACCAGATTTCCATTTCGGGGATTCCGGTGTTTATGAAACGAAAATCAAAAAATATTTTCGTTTATTTATGTGCTACCCTGGCGATCGGGGTGGAAAAAAATAACACTCTAAATACGAGAGTGATGCGGAAAATTGAATTTATTTCGTGAATTTATTACGGTTTTTCGAGAAGGATTTATTTAAAAATCCAACCAGTATCAATTAATATGTTCAGTTAAATTTCATCATACGTAGGTATAGTAGTATAGGTGCTCACTCAGCGATATATAATATAATATTATACTATGCACGAAGGATAATTTTATCGGTTACATTTTACGCGGGAACTTCCGTCGCAACGAAATCATACGCTTTTATCGCCGTTCTAATAATTGAATTTCTCAGTCCTCGACGTCGTAAATTGTTTAAAATTTCCTATCAAATGAAATTTCAAATACGCTATTGGCTGCGCAGTATCGCGCTTTTAATTCGTTTTTGATAAATTACATACGAGTATATATTCTGGACAACAGCGATTGAACTTACCTCAAAGCTTTCCGCGCCCGATGGTGCGGTACCCGAATGGAACTTCGAGTCTTTTCCTTTCCGCGCTGTTGCTGTGGACAGAACCGCGAAAGTATTCACGGAAGCCCGTGCTAAAGTCATCGCCCCAGAAGTCCGTGACAGGCATATACGGTCAACAATTCTCTCTCGCTATCCCTTTATTCGTCAGTGAGGGGCAATTTGCAATTGTCTTTAAAGGCCTAAAGCCGTAGTATAATATGATTTGTTGGACACCGTGCAGCTATCTTCACGTCGTGGTAACTGGGTTAGGTTAGTTTTGGTGTGCTAGCAAAGTGAACGAAAATCTGCACAAACATTGCTCCGTTTTACGCGAAAACACGCATTTTATCCTCCTCCCTCACCCCGGCATTTGAATAATGACCACTTTTGGGTTGCGATTATGTGTTTGTGTTCATTTATAATGGCATTGTATCGCCGAGCTACCCTTATAGTAATGCGCCGGGACCATTTCGAAGAGAAAATAAAAAACGAGCGTGAAAGTGTTTCTGGCGAAAAATTAAAAAAAAAAAAAAAAAAAAAACCGACACTCAAAGACCGAACGAAAGATATTGACCGGTCCGAAAATGATTTCGCTAGTGCGATTTCGATATGGATGGGCCGCTATTACCGGGTAGCCGTTCCCGATCAGAGGGAAATGTATTCAAACGACCCACCCTACCGGTACCGGACAAAAGAATTGAAAGCCTCATTTTGCACGCTCGAGTGTACGAGCATTAAATTAATAATATTATTACAACACGGCTACGTCAATTCGATTAACTTAATGGAAGTCGGTTTTGTAGACCCGGAGTGCCATCGGTGCACCACAGACCGACCGTGGCACCGCACACGGTTAAATGGTCGGCCCGGCGTATAGGAGGGCACACCGCAAACATATACGACCAGACGGATTGCCGAAAACAAAAAAAAACCGAGCGAAATGATTTCAATATCGTAATAAAAAAAATAAACCATCGCCGAGTAAATAGTAGTGAATATCCCTCGCCGGTCGCCACGGACAATTTATCTCAAAATACGTAAATACTCCGGAAACGGACCCCTTATTGAAAAAAAAAAAAAAAAAAAAAAAGCCGTACTAAACGAGCACTGTTTTTTATTATTATTATTCCAATTCCTATTTGATACGGACGCGATGTACACACAATATATGTCCAGAGTTAATATCTTTGAACCGGGAATTTAATATTGATTATTTTAAGAGAAAACTATTCAAAATATCTACTATGTATAGAAAATAATAACAAATTTTGAAATACAAATGACAAATTTGTATTTTTTATTTTGATTGTAAATGTATAGTGGAAATTATTTAAATGAATAATTGTACGTATGGTATTGTCGATATTATTAATGTTTGTTTCGTGAGAAATCCAAAAAATCAAAATGTTTGATAGTAACATTTACGTTTTACGAGAAAATCTCTGTGAATATCAAAGTTTAATAAATTGTCATATATTATCATAGAGTTATTATTGTTATCAAATCGACATACCAAGTTGTACGTGAAATAAAACTATTAATTTTAATATTCGACGAGAAAAAAAGTCAAAAAAATCACAAGTACATAAACGCAACGATGATTGAAAAGAAATAAAAATTTCGCTTGATTTTATAACTTGGATAAAAATTATGTATTTGAGTAACGCGTAACTTCGTGAATTTATACATTAACTTCTAAATGCAACTGTATAAATATGCAACAATATTGAATATTGATGGAATTCATAAAAAAAAAAAAGTGGTAATTAAATTACCACTGCGTTACGTAAAATAGTAATTGCGTGACGGTAGTTTTTCACATGCGTTACGTTACAACAGTGATAATACGGACAATAGATAATTATTTTAATATTTATTGATTAAATATACGAAAATGTGGGTGGGAGGGTGTTGAAAAATTATACTGCGTCATGGATGTAAAAAAGTTAACGCCGCCAGTGCGACTACTGAATAATCGGGCCCAGTGGTATGAGATGATAAAGACCGAAATTCCCACGTAATAATGTCCGAAAATGTCCACAAAAAAGTGGTGTTTTCGGAATTTTTACGAGCACGATCAGGTATATATTAAAGCCCTAACCTTACAGTGTATTGTAGCGCGTAAATTGCAAATGTCTGTTGGAATAAGGTCGACAGAATAACAAGGCAAAGGCACGTAGTTGCCAAAGTTTATAGATAATTTATAATTATTAATTATCTATAATCGACCGCCACATTATGCAAATGTAAAGGTAAACGCAAATTGTAGTACACACAGACTAATAGAAATTTACTTCCAATAAAAATACAATACAGGAAAATTCGTGAATATTTAAACACTCGAAAACAAAAAGTCAATTTGGCTAACATTACGAACATTTTTTTAATAATAAGTGAGATCAGTTTAACAGTATTATTTTTTTTTCTTTTTCACATTACCCCTTCGTGTAGTTTTATGCTAGAAATTCGACGACCGATAGTGTCCATCGCCAGGCCGGGCGAGGACCGTGTGTTCCCGTGGACCGAAATTAGATTTTCGCGAGGTCGGCCGCGACAGTTATTAGCTTTACTCAATCAATCGGAGGTGCTCGCTTAAGAAAATAATTCCTTACAATTTTTCCATTAAGAAGTGCGAATTTCCGGTAACACTGCTCGTTAACGCAAGCGCGGGATTTGCTGGTCGGAGCAAGGCGAAATCGGTCGGAATCGTGTGAACGGACGAAGAAAGAAGATTTATGGGTTTCATCGTTGGAGCGACCGAGGTGGCCAATCGTTTTTCGAGCGGATGGCAACGGCGGCCGGTTTTACTTGCGGGAAATTCGCTAAGTACGGGCAAGGGAAGCCAACCGCCGACTTAACCCGACCTAATCGGCCGGTCCGGATAAGTCGTAAAACGGTCACCGTCGTCTTTTTATTATATTGGGGGTGAGGGACACTTAAGACAACCGTTTCTAACGACCGTGCCGAGAGATCGTTGCCGTTCGCAAACGACAAATCTGTTATAGGAATAATTATAATTATTGTAATAAGATACGAAGGCGAACTGGCCGTAATCATCAACGGTTGCTAACAACACCGTAAATATCCATTCATTAGCCACTGCAAGGTGTCGTCCAAAGTTATAATATGATATAATACGTTTTAATGTCTACCGTACAATTACTTATTATTACCGACGATTTAGTTTTATACCGACCTAAAAAAAAAAACGTCTTTACGTTGAATATTTTAAAGTCTTCGGAATCCTCGGAGTTAAAAATTATACGGGTTAAAAGTGAACTTTATCCACTTAAAAGAACAACACGCGAAAGCTGAAATTAGTTTGAGGGCGCAGCTATTTCGAAAGATCAATATTGTACGAATAACACGTGTTGTGCCTCATATTGGAAATGAGTTTTCTGCGTTTGAGAACAAGAGAACATTTTTTTTTTTTTTTTTTTTTTATTCAATACGATTGTGCAATATTTTTTTAATCCGGCCAGGCTTATAATAACGGCTCAATATAGTTAATTATGGCTTAGCCGAGTATCGGGTAACTTTATTAAGGTATTTGCTGAAATCGAGTGGGTAGAAGGCATAGGGCAAATTAGTATGTAATTGTCTAAGCGGATTTCAGATTATACGATTTTGATCAGTTTAAATTTTAATTTAGTTGATTTGATATTACAAAACAAATATCAAAAATGCATTTAAAAATAAATTACGACGATACACTCGATTTGTTTCTACAACTAATTACAACTCACGACGGGCCATTTATGCAATTTTGAAATATATTTACGTTTTTTTTATTTTTTTTTTTTGTATAAAAACACGAAAAATAGTTGGTTTTTGGTAAAATGCAATTCCGTTTGTGATTTCATCAAAATTTGAACTTTAAATTTTTTTAGTTGTGAAATATTGTCCACGGCCAGTGAAGTATAAAATTATTTTGACCATCATTGTAAGTAGCAATGTTATAATTGAATTGAACAACGGTTAACGGTAATATTAAATTATCACCGGAATGTTCACTGAATTATATTGCGCAATAATCGATAATTACGGCCATACAAAACAAAACGATAAATCAATAAATTAAAAAACACAAACCGTAAAACGACAAGCGATAATAAAACGGTATTGTTAATTTTAATAATTATTACTCGCTACGTTTACATAATGCATATTTACATTTATAGTTTATACCAACGCTGGGGATATAATCGTTAAAAAAAAAAAAAAAATAAATTAATAAATATTTAGGTTAATTTTAACGGTCAACTTAAATTTTGACTTTTGATTTTTTTTTTTTTTTTTATCGACTTGACTTATTTTTAACGTTAACATAAAAAACAACGAGTTAATTTCCACTTATATCACGTTATGTTATTATAATTTAAATCCCTTTTGGTTTTAATTTTTATCAAAATATTTTTTGTACTGCGGTTTATTCATAATTTATTTTATTTTAATCAATAATATGTGTGTGTAGCAGCTGGGTTTTTTTTTTTTTTTTTGAAATTTATATAATTTGTAACCTTAATTTCCAGAAAACCACTAGTTTTATGTGAAATCGGTTTCACTGTGAAAATAACAATTTTCCAAAAATAAGGAAATTAACTTAACATAAAATTAATTGTTGATTGAATATTTCAAATAAACTATTTAATAAAAAAACACTTGGATAATTTATAAAACAATATGATAATTTTAAACGTGTAAATTCATTAATTTGTTTCCGACTAACTTAACTTTACGAAGTAAATATTAAATTTATATTCATTAACTCTCTCGGTTTTGGATTATACACGATTTCATAAATTACAAAATAGGCTAATGGCTTTATTTTTTCTTTTTTTTTTTTTTTTTGTCTATACATTTATATTTTCAAATCTGTATCGGACTCTGTATGTTGGTACGTGTCCGAAACGAGTAATAAAAAAAGTAAACGTTACAGAGAATTTCAATGAAAAAAAAAACGCAATAGAAAATATTACCAGAATCATAGTGAAAATCGTAAAACTTAAGTTAAAGTTTTACGGATAAAATACCGCGCGCTTGTTCACGTGGAGCTAGCTATAGTTTTCATTTATTGATAATAAATGAAGCTGGCGGATAATAGGTAAAATATATTTTCGATTATTCTATACGGATAATCCCGACACTGATTATAATCGTTATAAATATCCTCTATTGTTATGCTTAAAAAAACTTACAGTAAATTTTGGCTATAAGTTCTAACCCGACAATTTGTTTGTATACGCATTGCCAACAAAAATGACGACTGAACGTTCCGAACGGCAAACAATAATAATAATCGAGAAAAGTCCGAATTTTAATTATATACTTCAGGAAACTCGTAAAGTTATTACATAAATTATTCAGATATTAATTTAATTTAAAATAGCCAATACGATAAAATAATATTAAATAATGAAAAAAAAAAAAAAAACAAAAAAAAACAAAAATAAATTAGTTACAAGAATGAAAAATAAGTAAACAAATTTAACTGTACACAGCGTTTTATGAGAAGAGTTTATTTAAGCCACGAAATACCGTTATAAGTAATTCCGTGTACAAAAAATTACATTTTCTTTGAGAACAAAAACTACGATCAAACAGAAACGTCAGTATATTAATACGCTACCAAAAACAAAAACCCGAGTTTTGTATAAAAAGAAAAAAAAAAAAATGTAGCCAAGAACTCGGAGTGTTTGGTTGCGTAACTAATTCTACTAAATATGTGAAATCAATTATTCAAGTGATAATTTTATTTTTTTTTTTTTTTTTTTTTTTTTTATTCACAAACTTCAACGAAATTCTATCTACGTACGTTCCACAAGTCGTAGCAGAATAGGAATTTAAAGCCCTACTTACGAAATATGTTCAAAAATTTATGTACAGCATAGCAAATGTAAACCATATTGTGTAATTCTGTAGTAGTCGCATGGCAGGTTAGGTTAGGTTTTTATTTTTCGTAATTATTCGTTAATTATTCGTAATTTGTGTACTAAAATAAATATTAAATACCTACGACCTGTGTAATATATGCAAAGCTAGAACGTACTTTGTACAATTATCGGGCGTCTGTAATAGATGGGAAGTTTGGAAGTTATACGATAGAGGATATTAGTTAATATAATGAAAGCAACGTTTGATCGTTGGAATCAAAAGACGATCCAGAGCGGAGCTGTATTGGTAGAACAGATCGATTAGTCTCCTCGTAGCCAAGATCACTTACAATTGAAAAAATAAAATTAATCGATTATATCAATTATTGTTAATAGTTTTATTTTTTTTTTTTTTTTTTTGTAAATTGTTTTATAGAAAAGTTATTGATAATCTAGTAATGCTTTTATGTGAAATGTTATAAAACACCGGTCAAACAATTCGCCATTTTTCAAGATACGCTGTGAACAGTTTAGAACATCGTTAATGGCCAACTAAAAAAACGTTATCGAGAAAATTGACGATCTACGAGTAAACATTTTAAAAATGTAGAACAATTTTCCAAGTTATGTTTTTGATTTACTAAATACGTGGAATAGTCCTGACCATTTGCCACACGGAATACCATAAAATTGTATGAAACTCTTAGGCACCTAAGAGTGCCGAAGATATTTGTATTCTATTTAAACGGTTTCGGTTACGGTTACTCGAATAAAAAAAAAATTAGAGGTTCCAATAAAAATGCCGGTTCATAAATTGTATTCGAAATTCTATTCCAGTCCCTGGATTATAGGCCGCATTTGTTATTATGAACATAGAAATTGAAAGAATAAAGTCGATAATTCACACCATTTTATTTTGAGAAAATTAATACTGGCGAACACGCGACGGAACGTAGTCTCGTGGGATTTCATATAAAGGATACGAATTTAATTTTATGCATATGCTAACCCAACTCACACGGATTCTACAAAGTTTTGATACGATGAATAATAGTAGATATATTGGAAATGAAATATTACAAAACACGGACGTGTCGTGGATTATCGCCGTGCTGCGTAATAATATGTTAAATACACTATTTTAAACAATATATAATTGTTCTGGCTATACATAGTTATAAAACATTCGGTATGTGCCATAAAACCCAGACGTTTTGCGCGATACAGAACATTTTAAAACGATAATTTTATCGTGCATCAATGTACACGCATTTGTAATGGTGTTTAGCGTAATTTTAATAAAAAAAAAAATTTTAAAAAAATTGCAGGCTGCGAATAATGTTTCTAGATTATAGTTGTTCGATAAAAAAAAAAAAAAAAAAAATTAAAATAATATATATCGAAACACTTTGATAAAACTAATTTAATTTTCTATAATTATGCGCCGCACCGGGGTGTAAGTGGCCTATATGTGCGTTTCAGAATAATTTTTATACAATGTACTGCAGCAGTAATACATTTTGCAGTTTAATTTATAGTCGCGTGTATACCGTAAAAAAAAAAAAAAAAAAAAAAACGCTTTCGCGCCTACCTATAAGCAGTACCGTGCCCAGGATTGCGATGTCCCTCTTGTGAATGAGATATAAATAAAAAAATTTACGAGTATTTACTTAGTAATTTAATCTTATAATGTATATTTTCGGTCAGGTTGTACCGGAAACAAATCATATTGGCTCATCACCGCGGTTACACGTCACTTTTATTGATTCGACTTTTAACTAATCAACTTAATAATTTAATAATTTCTTAGTTATTTTTTTTTTACTTATTTTGTTCGCATTTAAGTAATTCTACGGACTTTTTGTAAAAAAAAATCTGGGTAACTACTTATATTTTTTTTTAAATTGTTTTATCTTTAATATCATTAACATGTAGTAAGATGACAATGCAGTCTGCAAGATTAAGAAATACATTTATAAGTGACTGGGTGAATTTTAATAAAAGTATGTTTAATGGATTTTAACTTGAGATATAATTTTTCGGAAATTTTGTTTCATAATTATGTTTATCTAAGTTCACTTTTATTTTAAAATTAACTCGTTAACTTTGCTTAAATATGCTTTTTTTTTTTTTTTTTTTTTTTTTATTAGACTTAAATTAGTGAAACAAATTAGCTTATTTGTCCAGCATCGTCTTGTCCCACATGAATCCGCCCAGGGTACACCTTGTCCACGTGAATCCGGGCTACGTCGCCCGGATCTCCTATTTTACCCGTAAATTATTGTACGCGTGTAAATTTTTTTTTTTCATATATTTTATTAATAATAATAATTTACTCTCGGCACATATTAAGTGCGCTGGTTAATTTCTAAACCGATTAAATATACAGGGTAACGGCATTTTACGAATTATTGATGTGATATTTGTTGTTCTTCGTTATCAAATTGCAGTGTATTTTTGGTCCTTGCGCCTTTTAATATATTCATGTGTGTATGCCAATGTGACATGGTAAAATATATTTCGAGTGTTTGTAAAATATCGCAAAAAAAAAGTAACATTCTCCCGGGTCATTCATTATACTATTACCCAAGTGTAAATAAAAAAAAATTTCAAGTATGAGCTATCAATGGCATTGACACGTTAATCATATAGCCAATACAAGAATATAATGTTTAAAAAAAATACAACGAAATTATTGTAAACAATATATTAAACACAAATATTCGGATAACATTATAATTTATTTTTTATAACAAAAAAAAAAAAAACTTAAAATACGTATTAAATGATAAATAAAGAAAAAAAACCAAATATTTCCACAACTTTCTTTTCACCGGCAATCCGCACCGTAATTTATTTTTTAACTGATTTAGTAATGCGTTGATATTTACATAATAAATTGCGTTTTTCGCGAAAACATTTTTTATTATTTTTTGATCAAGTGGTTTATTTCACATTGAGAAACAAACAAAACTGTAATACCCCACCGCTGCCGCGTTGAAATACAATCGCGGATAATGAAATGTACAGACGCCGGGAACAATTTCAGGTACAAAAAAACCACATAAGATTTATACGAAATCTCTTGCCACGAAATACGGGATGTGGAAAGTAATATTTTTGTTCGGTTTTTTTCGCAGAAATTTAACAACCAATCAGCTCAAAAATATTAAATTTCCAAAATTGTTTGTGACCTTAATTTTAGAAGATGAAAATACCGTCAATTTTGATTTTCGAATTCCGACTTTTCTGTAAAATCGGAATTGGAAAATAAGATTTTAAGGGGCTAGGATGCAAAAACAGTAACGGAAAATTGTCATATATTCCGATTTGTTGTACTTAATGCTCATTGACTTACAGTAATTTTTTTCGAGTGAGCTAAACAAATCGTAGAGGATAGTACTTATATGTCTCCTCGAATTATAATGTTCCTGTACACAAATCGAATCCTAAAAAGTGATCGAATTGCACAAATTTTAAATGAAACACAACACACTGAAACACATCTCGAGTCTTTACAATATATTTTGTATATCTGAATCTATAAAAAAAAAACAATTGTATTGTGAATAATTATATAAACTATTGTTTAGAAAGTAAACAACGATATGTACTTACTATTCTGGTATACTCGATTGATATAAGGTAATTGTTTTAATGTTAAATATAAACACAAACTTCTGTGTAGGTTTATATTAAATAGTACGACGCGAGACTGTATAATTCAACTAGAAATATAATTGAATAAAATTCAAATTCAGTTAATCAGCTAAATACTCGTAGTTCTGAAAACCGAAACAACTTGATAATAGCTACGAATAGAAAGCAGACGACACTCAATATTGTAATGTATTTGCCAACAGTGTTAAACCAGCGTTATTTATTTTATTTCTTTTTAAACGATACTGTTTATGCGTGGGACACATACATGTAGGCGAGAAGTTGGGAATGTACGGCATAATTAACGATAAATTATTACTAAAACAATTCTGAGTGCTGTTCGATTAAATTATATTTTGATAAATTTAAATTTAAAATTATATTAATTTGTAATTATAAATTAATCATTACAACAGTCCGTGTTTATTTTTTTTCTCAAATTGTTTACCGTTTTTTTGAGAGCCAAACATATGTTACCCATAAAAATCGGAAATTAATATCTAAAAGGCAACAATAAATGCTAAAAAAAAAAAAAAAAAAAAATATATATTACACTCAACTATGTTTTTCCTATACCAGTGAGCACAACTTCTGATGACGTCGTGTTAGTATTCGAGGATTTTTGCATAAAACAATCGATTTGATTTATATAAAACAACATTTCCAGTTGTTATCAATAAATAAAATATGTCAAAATACTGTGAACATTTTTAAACCTCTAGAAATGGCTCATTCCATTATTTGGTGAAAATTACAAATCTCTACGAGTTTTCCTCAATTTGTTTCGAAAACTACGAAAAAAAAAAAAAAAAAAAAAGATTCAGTCAATGCACGAACCAGAGACGATTTGCAATCACTAACCTAATCCCTAATGTTGATGATCGGAGCATCATTTCTTGCAGAAAAGTAATTTACAGACCGGCAAAAAAACACTACATAGCTCGAATTTACTACTTATTACACTCAAATATATTCCCCGTCATTTATAAATAATTAACATTGTTTGCTTAGTATTTTTTTTTTTTTTGCCCTTATCGAATTTTCGTTAAAAAAATATATATTTTCAGAGACGGTTTTGTTTATAAACATTTTAACGTTAATAATTATGTTTGAATTTAGAACATTATTACAAACATTTAAGAACAGTAGGTTATAAGATTACAGTAGCTATTAGCATTTACGTCTTATATAAACACGATATTAAAATTACCAGTGGGGGGGGGACATGCGATGAAACAGATGGTCATTATGGATGATAATATTTCTCTAAAACATTGTAAACAAAAAAAAAAAAAAAAAAATAATTTTCAAAACGCTTGTAGCGTTTAAAATGTTTTATCGCGCATATGGTGACAAACGGTGACAATTCGGAACAACACGGGTGTGCGTAACAGTAATTAAGTACGTATTTCTCTGGATTTTAATTGTCACCATTATCGTTAAAATTATCGCGCGATATATTTATATAAAAAAAAAATTTAACCACACAACACTCTGGTAGCAAAACTATTAATCGGCATTACATTGGAAACACTAGCCGAATCGCGATTACAGAAAAGTATTGCACGTTTTAAAACGGTTGGTGTTACAGAAATAATATACACAATAGTCTTTAGCGATCAAAAAAAATAACAACCAACGGATAGTTGTTATTAATGCATAATGAATGAAAAATCTATTGTATAAATAAACTTTTTGCTACATGAAAAATCGATTCTTCGTTTGATAAGTACCGAATTATTGTTATTATTATTATTATTTTTTTTTTATTTTTTAAACAACGTTTTACGGTTAAATAGATTAAAATTATTAAACAATTTCCCGGTCAATGGACACAAATATTCGATTGCATAAAGCCGGAAATAGCGTTTTATAAATTTCGATAAAAATGTAAATATTTTGTTTTTTTGATATCTAACTATCCGTATGTTTGTGTCCGCAAAACTCAAAAATTAGTCAATGGATCGACTTGAAATTCTGACACAACGTCGCGTTCGTACAATCGCCGGTTTTAATGTATTTAAATACTCGAAAGATTAGTTAGTCGCTTATATGTTGGGATGCTAAAACGGACTTTTTATGTGCAATTTATTGTCAAGTTTCGGTATTTTTTGTAGGAGGATTACCGATTTGACGTTACGCATTTGTTTATATATGGTAACCAAACTCCCCGTATAATTTTTAATTTTTATTATTTATACTATTTCAGTCCCATTAGTAAAACAAACCATTTTTTTCCCCCATCGAATTTTCCGACTTTTCCGATAGGTTTTCCAATTAGTTTTCATACAAAGCTTGTACTGACAATTACGAACACAACATAAAGGAATTATCAGCCAAGCTGGCCGAGCATTTCTCAGGCGATAATGATCTTATATAACATATATGTGGTAATTGATTTTTATACATATAAATATTTTATCATGAAAAAAAAAAATGTCATGATGGCATTACTGACATATCTGCATCGCAAAAGACATGTAAATAGGATAAGATGTATTATACGTGAAACCTTCGCGGGAGTGTACTCCAACAACTTCTCAAATCTACATTGGTGATCGGATAAATAGTGTAGGAATGCATAAAGGGCAAACAAACAGACATACATTCGCTTTTATCTTTTTATATATATATACATTTCTTCTGTCCGTGTGTATGTTATTGAACTAGTCCTGCGTTTTTGCATGTGTTTGAATGGGTCCCTGGATGGTTTAGAATCACAATTGGACCTGATAGGAGGCGTTGGCAAGGGTGGCTGACACAGGGTTATTGGTTTTTTTTTAGTAAAGCGATCAAAGATTTTTCGTTAATTTATAGATTGCCTTGGCGATACGGCTGAAATTAAAAAAAAAAAAAAAGACAGTTAAATTTGTCGATAACCGTGGAAACCAAACGGTAACTATGCAGAATAAAACGGTGAGTTTGGTTACGTTAAATCGGCAATCTTCCGCCACGAAATATGCAAACAAGAGTAGTGTACCATTGAAACCGTATGAAAAACGTACGGCGATTCGGGGGCTAGTAAATCATTGGCCATACGGTCGTCGTATTACAAACCATTGCCATACGACGTTTTCGATTTCCGGCAGGCGAATTTGCCCGGAAATCCGTAATGGCGTTACGCGCCAGGCCTCAATCACAAGGTGATGGAGTCGCTGGCCACGTGAACAATTACCGGACGGGTAAACCGTGTCGAGAAACGAACCGCGTAAATAATCGGTTGAATAAAAAAAAAAAAAAAAAAATCGACGAGGGTTAGGTGGGTACGAATTTGACGGTAATGTTGGAGCCCGCGTGCGCACGCCGCCGACGCAGTTGGATTAGTTCATCGCCCCGGTCCGGTACTCGCACGCACAAGTGGATTAATGTTATCATAATATTAAACGTGCAACAATTACTATTAAAAATTTATATTTTTTCCTTATTTTTGTTTTTAGTTTTTAGTCTTTTCGTGGCCATTGCCGTCGTCGGTCGCCGATTATATTGTACACGGGTCTGTAAATTCCCGGTCGTCAATCGATTTTTGATATCTCACCGTTGTTGGGGCATCGCGTAGTCCACGAGCAATAAAAATTATTGTAAAACCGTTGCGGATACGTGTGCGAATATCCGCAAAAGTCACGGCTCGTGTTACAGTCATATAGGCTCCCGCGTCCATTCGCCATAGTTACCAAACACTTTTTAAATCGCATAGTCATTTTGTCTGTTTTTTATATCGTAATTTTCATTATTATTGTTTAGGTTAAGGTGGCCAATCCGCGTTCCGTTTAGCGCCAGCCATTATTAGTGTTTTTTTAAAAACATTTTCCTCGTTGAGCCAAAAGGGCCATTTGAATTATTTTTTAATGAACAGTGACATTAGTATTGATGTGAATTATTTTTGTTTTCCATATCTGTTCTATTTTATTACCGGGTGCATAGCAATAGAAATTAGTTACCATATTATATCGCTAAGTTTTGAATTTTCTAGTTTTAAGTCCATAAATCCACACACCGGTGTCCACTGTGTTTGTATGACCGATGAACCCGACCGCTACAGTAGTCGGGCACACACAAGTCCGGTGGTCAACTCGAATTTCTGTTTTCTAGCCCCCAGCCCGTACAGATAATATTCGGAAAATTCTAATGAGAATCGAGCCTTAGAACTAACGTAGCTAGTAGCTCGACGAATAACAGTAACAAAAGTGAATAATATTAAACGGCGGAATGACCGCTTCGAACATATACGGAACGACAACAAAACAAAAATAAAAATTAATACGAGATTGCGGCATATAGCCGACCACACGACCAGATATGTATACGTGACCTGGAGTAGACGAGCTGGACTTCTGGAGGTGCCGGTGTCTGGTTCACCGTCACCGGAAGGAAAAACCGACTGACGGATATTGAAGGCCGAGTTTTTTCCGTTAGCCCGCATGCGTATGGTGGCGAAAGCCTACCGATAATCATGGTACGGAAAAATGTAAAAAAAAGACGAACGACCTGCCTATATTAAAGCCGCTCTTTACGCTTGCAACAATCTTCTAATGCACCCGTGAATTATAATATTTGAGTATATTCAAGGGGGGTGGGGGGTGATTTCTCTGTTTGTACGTTTAAAAGGATCATAGCCCTCTCAAATCGCCCTCCAGAAATATTCCCCACTTGTTTCCCAAAAATGTACACGATAATCCGGTAATCGACGAGGATCAGCTTTTTCTGTCAAGCCACAGATTTGTCCCAGAGTATCAGAAGGGTGATTTTATACGTGGCGTCCTATGAACTCGCTCCGCCTGTAAGAATGGCCGGCGACGGACTCGGTCCTAATATTACGTACTAATGGGTAATAATAAATAATGCCGGACTTGTAACGAGGACGCTGTGCGCGTCATAGGATACGAATTTGTATGCAAATTATGTCAAGACAAAACCGACAAGCCGATTAGAATAAAAACATGAAACGCGTGCGAATTGCACGTGTAACTGCGGCCAATGGGGCACGAACGGCCAGCGGATCTTATTCAATCCGTGGACTTGTGGCCGCGCGACAATGATGTGGCGAGAGCCAAACACTACGGCCACCACATCGCCGGCGGACTAGTCGTAACTGACTACATAAGAGCCCCGGCCGAGTGCGGGAGGGCGAAACGATTCAGGATCGGCCAGTCAGACAGAGTCAAGTCCAGAGACGGTCGTCAACGTATGGCCAACGCGCCGTTTCATTGCGGATCGCTTGAAAATCAATACGAAATGCGACCCGGGTTCGGTAGTCTCTATTCGATTAAATTGTAAAATATTCTAAATTCATACGGTACCGGTATACAGTACAGTCGTCATTAACTCGAGTCTTGAATCGCATTGATCACCCGTTTCGTACTGTCTCTGACTGGCACGCGACAGTCGAGAGGACGTCACGGTGGCCTGGGCTGAAGACAACCTCGTTGCCGGCTTTTTTTTCGTTCCGTTCTCTATAAACACTCGACTCGTTCAATAGACGGCCAAGAATAATCGTATTTTGAGATGTATATGCCTTATGGCTGGGGGTCATTCTGTTAATTTTTCCGACACCGAGAATGATACCGCGACGCTCGTTTAAAGAACAAGCTGAAAATCGTCATTCCGATAACCGAACCGCCGCGAAATGTCTGTATTGACGAATTTCCCGTCGCTGATAACGTATTCAATTTTCGTTTTATCCAAAACAAATTCGGTATTTCCTGCGCTGTTTGCGATCGCCTTTGGTTCGAGAAAGACATGAAGCACGTTCCCCAGAAAGCCGTAGATTTTTTGCTCGAAAAATACCCAGACTTGGATTCTCATAATATGAGCGTGTGCAATACTTGTTATAAAACTCTGCTCAGTAACAAAGTTCCCCGTTTTGCTACGATTAACGGTTTTTGTTGTCCTCCATTTCCATCTGATTTACCGCCTCTCGATCCTACCTCTGAACGATTAGTGTCACCGCGTCTTCCATTTAAAAATTTAGAAAAATGTATACTCAATAAAAATAATTGCTGTCTTTGAAAAATAAATAAATAATTCCTGTCTTTGAAACTTGTTTATTTTTTACACGTGTTAAAAAAATTACCTACAGTTTAATCCTCGTCTCCTCGTATCTAATACCAAATTGACATCGACATTCTTATGTCAACTATATTCAGTAGAAACAAGACATATACATGTACCGATGTATCTGTATGTAGTGTAGATACTCTTAGTTTTTTTAATATTTATTTATTCATTTTTTTTTTTCTGTTTGAATAAAGTAAAGGTAAAGTTAATTTATTGTCCTTGTAAAAAACCTTCCCAAAAATTCCGATGCGGAGTTATCTCTGGAAATTATTACAATCGATCGATTGCGTGTGCCGGCCGTGTTCGTGCGTTTATCCTATAACGACGAACGGTGATGCGGCCACATGACACAATTACTCATCTTACCGTTAATACCCGACAAGACCGAATTACGCGTACACGCGTCAAATGGGTTTCGGTTACATTCGACGGCCCACTCTGTACAGCCGTATGTACGCGCGCCCGTATCATTATACTAATTGGATCGTTTTTAATCGTCGTGCCGCGATTTCAAAGGATTTCCGCGGTTGAAATCGCAGGATAAAGTGTTTCTCCGGTGGGCGAGGCCGCCGCCGACGACATAGTATTAAAAATACAATTTTTTTTTATTTTTTTGTTATGCAGTTCTCGGAGAGACTTAGTGTGTTACGCGAAAAAAAAATTGTATTACTATCGTTTTTTATACTTGCAACGGCGTCCGGTCAACAGCGATGCGCGCGCGACTGTTTTACCGAATTACATAATTGTTTTATCGTTTTTTTTTTTTTTTTTTTTTTTCGTAAAAAAATCTACTGCCGTATCTCGCGTATTTCGATAAGCCGTCGCGAGGTACGCAAATGCCGCCGGTCTGTACAGTATAAATCACCGAAAACCTACGGTTTAGAAAACCATTTGATAATTTTCCAATTTTAATGGCAATCGTCCGTGGTTTTTTTTCATTTCAAATTTGAAATTCGGAAACGCTATTAAACAGAAATCGATTACCTATCGACGAAAACAAAACGTGAAAATAACGCAAAACATAATATAAAGAATATACTAAAAGGATAAAATGGTCAAAATAAATTTATTTGGTTAAAATTTACAGGGCATTTTTTTAATAATAATAATACGATTTTTCTTATATCAATCCAAAACTGGAAGGCCAAATCATAGGCTTAGGGTGGTCGAATTTTTCGGAGTGGAGAATTGCCTGTAAGCATTGCTTATGTGTATTATCGCTGAACCAACGCAATAATATTCCGAATAAAACCGAATAAAAACTGAAAAAAAAATATTTAATTTAAAATTGCTATAATTGAATAACTGTTAATGGTTAAATTTTCTCGTTTACTTCCGTTATTAAGGAACTGAGGGAACGTCGTGCGATTGATAATTTAAATTAGGTTTTTTTTTTTTTATAAGTCCGGCATTGTTTATAAACGATTTCTAATTAATATATTTTATGAATATATTTCACGGACCTAGGTCCAATTTTCAATGAAATGCAGTAATTCATAACCTAAAATATATGACAACAAGTCGAATAACATAAAGTATCTTAATAATATTACAACTAGAATGCACATAACAATAATAACAAAATAATATAAAATATATAATAAAAAAAAAAAAAAATATCAAAATTAAAATCGACACATTTACCATTCACTAATAGAAATCGGGGAATTACGTATGTAATTGAAAGAAATATGCTTTAAATAAAATAAACAGATGTCCCCAGTATTATGAACATTAACGTTAATGTCAATAAGACTTACTAAATAAGAATTATCTGATTTGTTACTTAATAACTCTTTAAAAAAAATAATATACGACTCGTTCCTGCGATTTTTTTTTTTTTTTTATAGAATTTAGGTTTATAAATTTTATTAAGTTATCATAATCAGAATGATAAGCTCTAGCAGTATTAAATTTAAAACCAATAAATCGTTAAAATTTGTTTTGAACCATTCCAATGGGATTGGAAATGCCAATAGTATTAGAGTCCCAAATAATTGACGCATATTCTAAATGAGGTGAAAAGATTATTTATAGGTGAGAGGATCATTAAAAGAAAAGCATCCCGTTTTAGAGTTATTTCTGAAATAGATATCGACTTCCATAATGGACGTTTCAAAGACGGTATTAATTTATTGGTCCTCATTCGTGATCTTATTAATATTAATTTTTTTTTTTTTTAAAGAGAATTTTTAAACTAGATATTTTTATACCGAAAATCGGTAAGCTTTTAATCAGAATATTGTATTTTTTTTTCTTCTATAAAAATATTAATCTATTTTATAAAAAAATGTTCAAGTGAAATCGTTTGTCATTGAAAACAGTCTGTCATTACACGAACAATCGTCGTTTTCAAAAGAAATTCTTTAATTTCTAGATATAAATTTTCCGAAAGTGTTCAATATACATTCTGTAATACTTATATGTTATAAATATACGTTCATTGCGCAATGTTAAAACAGTGTTATTGGAAATTTTCACGAATACTCCGCAAGAGCCTGCCAAAATTTTGTATTTAAAATGTTTTATGAATTAAAGAATTTTTTGATTAATACGTATGGATTTAAAAAAAAAAAAAAAAAAAACATTTGTATAAAACCACTGTTTAGTAAAGATTTTAATGTATTGTCCGGTTTGATTTTTATATTTTACTGGCCAGATTACTCTTATCGGGACGTCACTGGAATTATATTTGCATTATTAACAGCGGCTATTGATTTTGTATTACTACTATTTATATATTCGTAAACTCGGTATTTCGAACTGGAATTTAATTAAAACGTTATATATATATATCGTTTAAAAGTTTTAACGTCGCATAATGTTCATATAAAGTTATAGTTTACAATAAAAACACGTAAGGAAGACTACTAAAATGTGCTAGTCTACTAGAATGCAAAATTACAGGGACGTTTATGCATTGTTACATAAACTAAGGTACTGGAATACCAACTTTAGCTGCTCCCTGAATACAAATTTTTTTTTTTTAATTTATTTGACAAACTTTTAAAATTAAAATGATATCACAATTGATTTTTATCGGTTTTAAAATATCACTTATATTACATGCAACGCGTTCGGGTCCATTGATGATCATTTAATCGGAGATGATTATCCAAACGTTTTTAATCGAAAATGTAGGTTAGTCCGAGGATTTTACTCGTTCTGTTTAAACAAACTTTCATTTAGTTCTGAAAACAACCATAGAAAATTAATAGAAAACCTATAAATAGAAGTTTTTCTAAGTCTTTTCGAGTTATACGATTCGAGCGTCTGGCTTAAATGGTCGAAGTTTATTTTTTTTTTTGTTTTGTTCTATTTTCCATTCATAGTTAAATACTATAATGGATTTTCCATAACGATAATATTATATATTATTATTTATTAATCTGTCGGTAAATTCGCAATCCATCTTAATTTACCGTCCACGAAAGATTAATGTACGTCAACAGACATAATTCGATTTCGAGCAACAATTTTTAATTTTCAACATTAATCTGATAACTGCGGAAACCGTTCAAAATTCGTACGTTTATTGTTTACTCGTAATAAACTGTATTACATATTTTTTTCTACTCATGATACACATTTATTTATTTACAATATTATTATAATATTTATTATATTAATGAAATAAATATATTATATATCCGCAGTGCCACGACTAGGTATGTGTTGGTCGGTGTGCGAGCCATTTTTATACGGTCCGCGTACCAAAAAATAAAAAAAAAACCCCTAGAAAACTAAACCTTGCCCCTAGCGAAAAAAAAAAAAAAAAAATTTACGTGTTCAAATGATCTGTCTGTTCGATGGTTCGTCGGTAAAATAATACTCCCGATAAATGGCGACATGATTATTATTTCAACATTCGTAAAATATAATGTCTCAACAATAGCCGTTTACACATTTACATCATTTGAAGTACTGCACTAGAACAAAACAATATGCATTTATTAAAAGACATAACAATTTTTTTTTAGAAGCACAGTACGATATTATTTCGCATACTATTGTGTTTTAAAACGATATGACCTATATTCGAAATTACATTTTATTTTTTAAATTTTTTTTATTTAAAACGTTCACGACAAAACTAAGACCCGCAAATTCAATTGTAATATTGTATTACGTATTTTCAAAAACGCTAATAAAAATACGCCTGAATTAAAATTCAATCCCTAGAGGAAAATCAAAAAAAAAATTTAACACGATAAAAAAAATCGACGCATATTATTATAGAAGACTGGGTCGGTTAACGAATAATATTTATACCGCTTAGTTTAACCGTTAAATAAATTGAAAATAAATGCACGATTTAACGCATTAAAAGTTAATTTAGGTTTGTTAATTTACTAATAGCGCAGTTACAAAATTAATTTTGACATTTTTGACTGACTCGCTTACTTATGGTAAATTAATTTAATTTTTGGAAAATTGTTATTTCCCCGTGATTAAACATATGTAGTTTTTAATTTTTTTTTTTTAAAAAAAAGAAAGAAACGATACATGTCAAACAAATGGAGTCGTGTACACATTATTGTCTGCCATGTTTATTCCGTACGCTGGGAAGCACACCGGAAGAGAATAGGTCTTGTACGTAAATGGGACAAAAACTAACACATCTGTGTGTTTGTTTGGAACGGAATTATCACGAATTTGGCAATATTTAGACGTGAAATTCGTCAGCATATTTGTAAATAGTATTGGAAAATTTCTCAATCAGTCGAATACAATTGAAAATTTATTACTAAAACGATGTATACGGGATATCACCGAAATCCATACCGGGATTATCGAATGATAAATTATATTTATTTTAATTTCGAAATTCCGCCAACACACGTGTTCGATTTAAAAATACTGCATATATATATATATATAAATATATTTATTATTTTTTTTTTTTTTTTCAAAATAAATTGAAATTTATTTTACACGATAATATTAAAAATTAATATTTATTCGTGTAGTTACATTTGTATTCGTTATTGATGATGGTAAACGTAAATAAACGGTTCAAGTTAAATCTAAATTTCTATCGCCCGGCCCCGTTAATATATTTTGTATTTTATTCTGTAAATACATTAAAATTAATTGTAGAATATATATTATAAATTACATTTTTGAATATATAACAAAAACCTAAAAAAAAAAACGCGAAACTTTAAAAATGTAAGTATATACATTGGGTATCGTACTAATTTATTTTTTTTTTTTATAAACGTATTTTGTTTACTAGGTCACATTTCCCATGATTTTTCATTTTAGTGAAATATTTTAATATCGATAATAATTGCCTATTATTTTTAAGTCGCGAAATAATGTATGAAATAATAAATATCATATTCGAATTTAAATGGATTGTTTACAAACTATGGTAATTCCAGTATGCGAAACGATAATAATGAAAAGCGAAATCATTTTTTTTTTTTTTTTTTTTTTTTTTTTATCATGAAAGCCAATACATTGTCCAAACAAACTTTAAAAAATCATTTTTGTATAGAATATATTATCGTATGTATAGTGTATACGTATTACGTATATGTTTTATATGTAAATCGTTACTTTAAATTTCAAATAAAAAAAAAATACTCTGTATGATATCGCGCGTAGGCGAAACATATAAGAGAATATATTGAAAATTACGTCGTGTTACGCATATCTGAATACGATTTACGGTAAATCGTTAGTACTTAGGTGCCTATGGTTATTTTGGAATCGCAAACCGTTTAAGTTAGGATTTTTTTTGTTTTTTTTTTTTTTTTTACACAATTTAAGACGCGTTCGATGGTAACAATTTCGGTCATGGAAATTAGTAATAATATTTTATTAGTTTACTGTTTAACATTTATTTAGTTACTTGCCAAGCATATTATTACTGTTTTTTTTTTTTTTTTTCAAAACGAATAATTCATTTTCATTTAATTGTCTTGCGATTCGGGCCGTGTTTGAAAATACAACGCGATATGAATTATTGTACGAAATGCCGTTAAAGCAATAGAAATAAAAAAAAAAAAGAAAAACCAACAAAACGACAATTATAATGCGTTTTGTTTTTTGGTATCGCACGAATGATAAAAAATAAAACATATATATATATATATGTGTGTGTGTGTGTATGTTAAAACGAGCGAGGACAAGTTTTACGAAATGATTGAAATCGATCGCGAGGTCCAGATAAACGAATGTAAACGAGACAAATCCGCGGGTTTCGCCGAGTTTGTTGTTCGCGAGTTATAATGTTCTAGAGAAAGATTCCGGATAGATAGCGAAACGTATTGTTTCTTTTTTTTTTTTTTTTTTTTTTTTTCTCAGTTCTAGGCCAGTTTACACGAGTCACGGGTTTCGTTCCCATTCATTGCCGGAAAACTTTCCGTACAACTTTACAACTTTAAGATGTGTTGCAACGAAAATATCCGTGTGTGTATATAGTTTGCGGCGTATAGCAAACCGCTATAGCACCCAGCGAAAAACTTGATATCCCCCCGAGATTTGTGTCTTAATAATATATATATATAAATATATATAGGTGTACGTTGGTTTTTCTATCGGTTAAATTCCGTCTGGAAACGTGTACGTTTTTCGAAAATTAACGAATGAGATCCCTGCGAGATATTCGGATTCGTAATCGCCGGGGATACAATAATAAATCCAAAATACTAAACAAACATCACGGGAATGCCGTTGTCGAAACTCGTCGGTGGTGAAAATGATATTGTCGCGATTGATATTATAACGGTGTTCGTGTACCGGAATATTTTCATTATTCCGATTAGTTTTACAAATACGACTGCGCAGGCCTTCTCGGTGGGACTGATGGGAATCGCATTTACCGCGGACATAATCAAATCCCTCTGACCCGGCGCGGCAGTATAATTGTAACAATACTATAAAATAATTTATCCAGATAAGACTGACCGTCTAAAAAATCCCGTGACCTTTTGCTTATTCGTATACGAGGTGTGGCTATTAAATAACGAGACTATCTACTTAGCGATAAGGCATGAGTAGATAAGGGTATAATGGTAGTCTATTTGTAATCTATGAATATCACTGCATCGACCAATACCAGTTTAGTCAGTTTCCGTTTTGTAGTCTATGTGTAAGCGTCGTTTAAATTGACCTCTTACGTGTTGAATGTCGAAATCATGCCGGACGAAAAAATTGAACAACGTATTAATTTAAAATTTTTAGTGAAACTTGGAAAATCTGCGACCGAAAGTTTTAATTTATTAACTGAAGTATATGGAAATAGTGTCCGATCACGACCACGTGTTTTTGAGTGGCACAAACGATTTCGTGAGGGTCGTAAAGAAGTTGAAGACAATCAACGGGTGGATCGTCCATGTTGGTCGTATTTTTCGATATTAAGGGTGTAATAATGACAGAATGGGTACCTCAGGGACAAACTGTGAATCAACATTATTACCTTCAAGTATTGATAACACTCAGAGAGCGAGTAAGAAGAAAGCAGCCTGAGTTGTGGGAAAATGACTCTTGGATCTTGCATCAAGACAATGCGCCGGCTCACAGTGTAAAGCGATTTCTAGCTAAAAATCGAACTCCAGTGCTTCAACACCCCCCATATTCCCCAGATCTCGCTCCATGCGACTTTTGGCTTTTTCCAAAATTAAAAAGTGCGTTAAAGGGCACACATTTTGAGTCAGTTGAAGCTGTAAAAACAAAAGCGACAGAGGTGTTAAAGACATTGCAAGAAAAGGATTTCCAACACTGTTTCAACCAATGGAAAATTAGAATGGAGCGATGTGTCAAACATGGAGGGGAGTATATAGAAGGGGAAAAATGTTAAACCATTAAAAAATAAAAAGTTTTTACAGAGAAAATCTCGTTATTTATTAGCCACACCTCGTATGCGAGTTCATCGAGTATTTTCGTTCGTTCGTTCAGCTCGTTCAGAATGAATTGACAAAACGCCGCGCATTTTTTGTTTTTTTTTTTTTTAAATTGACACTATAAACGAAACTAATATCGAATTTGAATAGCACATGCGATCAGAGAGCTCTGAGCCGAACTAATATGCATATGAAAGGGAAATAGCGAAAACTTTTATTCTGCGGTTCAAAGAAGTAGGTAGACGAACGAAGAAGTCCAAACAATTGTTCGGCAACTACAAGTTTTCTAAAGCTTTTACCGGTTCAATTAACCTCCTGTCCTTGCGTTGTCAATTTGAAACGTTCCGTCGGTTTAGTTTTCGTTGTACCCGCAGTAATGCAATTATACAGAAATATGTCGATTGATTATTAAAAGCTTTTTCCGCGCGGTTCGAAGGACGGCATTGTAATTTTAAACCTATCTCGCTGTATCTTCGTATCATAATTTGGAGATTTTTTTTTAAGAACCAACATTGGGCGTATTGCGCATATCAGTCGTTATTCATCTCTCGACGGACCAGCGGCGTAAACGGGGGAATCCGGACAATGCGGTTGCACCGGGGGTCTCCTGTCCGGGGGGCCATTTTGTCGGTTTAAAACATCGAATCACTACAATGGAGTACTTCCAAAATACAAAAGTATTGTTTCTTTTTTTTTTTTCATTTTCCAATAGTTATTCTCTGATTTGTCTCTTATTAACGTTATACATTAACGCCACACATAACCACACATTTTAACGCTCGCCCGCATTATGTTCAGCCAGGTATTGTCGAGGTGTTCATCGATTGGAAAATAATCTCGTTGAGTATCTCCCGTTTTGTATTTTTACACGATAATATAAATTCGAAATTTTAATAATATTCTGGGCCTTAACCGGGCTGTATATATTGTTCACGATATTAAACTCGATTAACCATTTAATAAATGAAAAAAAAAAAAACATTACGCGTCATTTAAAAGCAATACTATCCTCGTTATTCATTGTCTAAAAAGCTTAAATGTTTTTCACGAATTACTTTTGATACTATTGCAGGAGCCGTAACAAATCGATAATTTTTAGGCTTTTCGAAAACTTAATATGTTTTTAATATTTATGAGTAATTTAAACTTATCTTCACTTTACACAGTAAAAAATAAAAAAAAAAAAATTTGCCAATTGTAGAATATATTTTAATATTTTGATGTGCTACCTACTATAGGCTACAATTAAAACTTTTGGAATATATTTCAAAAGGATTTTATGTTAATTCATATAATACTTTGGTATGTTGTTTACTCGCTTAGAATGTATTTATTTCACTGAGACGTGATAAGTAAAACCAAAGTTGAGAAAATATTATTCAAAAACAATAGTTTTTAACAAAGATATAAAGTGAAAGAACATCGAGTTTGAAAGAATATGATGATAATAACAATGAATATTAACGTTAAGCGATAAGCTTAAATTATTAATATTTTGGCACGCCTTTTTCCACTTTATCATTTAAATTTATATTATTCGTGTTTTTATTTCGACCATAGTAAACTAAATTAAAAAAAAAAGACTAAAATCCAATTATTTTAATTTTCTTACAGATTCGTACATGACATAATTGTATAACTGATAATAGTACTAAGGAAAGTAATCAAAAAAAAAAAACGTTTAATTTATTGATCAGTTTTATACATTTACATTTATATTGTATATAGTTAAATAAATCTCAATAAATTCACATGTGAACCTCACCTATCTAAATATTTTACGTGTTATCTATTATGATATTTATAAAAAAAAAAAAAAAAAACCAGTAAGATTAGACTAGCAATCATCCAGTAGCGGATATTTAGAGGGGCTTTTGGGGCTTTAACTCCCGTTCCCCCCCAAGATTTTATAAAGCCCCGGACGATTAAAATAATACTACTACACTTATAACATACAATTGTAGAAAATAATCAAAACTTATTGACAAATGTTTCAATTATTATTCTATCATGTTAAGCCCCCTCGTAGATGTGACCGAATTCATCCAACTACGTATCTATACACTAACCGACGGGATGAGGGTTTTTTGTACGTCGGCGATACGCTCCTCGTAAAAGAAAATGTTCATATCTAGACAGGAAACTAGGATAAATATAATGTATATTATCTATTTAAAACAATAGTATACATAAATTATTATACTATATACGAGCTGTGCAATGGAAAAACGAAAAACCAATCCGAGCTAACCAATCTGTGTTAATCGTGTTTTGGTCGATTTAAATTTTATATTTCCTCGTAATTATCGTAACTACAATAAAAATTGCATACGTTCACTACCAAATAGAATTCAATTTTTTTTTTTTTTTTTTCCCCTCGTATCCGAAATATTACGGATTATAAAATGTCGACACCTCAACACCACAAAAAAAATCCTATACAGTTTTAAGTCGTAACGTTGGACATTAACGTCATTTTGGATTTATCAATTTGAATTGTACGCCATTTGACGCCGTGTACATTTGTTTGTTTTTTTTTTTTTTTTTTTTTTTTTTTTTTTTTTTTATGTAGATAAAATGCCGTCCAACAATACCCACTTGTAGATTTGTACGGTAATGCGCACAACGTTCGGTGCAAATTGGACGTGTTTAATTTAATAGGGAGCCGGCCGAGCGGCGTTAAACGAATACGATAACGTAAAATATATCCGTTATAATTTATTTCGCTAAAACGCGTCGCTCAAACGGTTCGTCGTGGCCCGTTAATAGTTCGCGAAAATAAAACCATCTTCCGATATAGAATTCTCCACCTATGCGACCGAAACCCGAACACAAACTTTAACGTTACCCGGCACGGAAACAAATACAATACGATAAATAATTTATAATAGTTTATAACGTCGTTTCGGAATAATACGCGATAGTTATCGGTTTTACACGATAATTCGGTGGGGTGGTGTGTGGGGCAACGCGTATAATTAATTTTATTTAAACGCTCGCGGGGCCAAACGTATCGTCGTCGTCCATTGTGTTTCGTTTAACGTGTTTTTTTTTTTTATTGTGTTTTATTGTATTTCGCATGACTTTGCGCCACGGTTTTATTTTAGTATCGGATCGGGAATTCGAATGTTTTCCGCGCGGAAATCGTATCGCTCACGTGTATTCGTACAATTATTTTACAATATTCAAATGTATAAATAAAATCGCACGTCGTACCGCTACGATATCGTCGACGATCGTTCGCGCATATTGGTAACCTATGGATTGAATACAAATAAAAATTAAAATCAAACCGATAACGGGATCCAAACAGTTTATCAACAGATCGCGCGACAAACGCCAAATGGGTACTTATGTTGTATTAGATTTTTCATTTTCCGTCCAACTATAAATATTAAAATCATATTCAATAAAAAAATGGGAATGTACACTGCAATTTAGTAGATCAAAAATGTATTTATATTATTATTTGTACTGTAAATATCATTTAGCTGGTAATTATTTACCTGTTGCGTTTACAATTTTGCCAGAAAAATAAAATAATTTCGATAACAGTGCAATGTCGAATTCGTTAATTTTTTTTTTTTTCTACCATATGCACGGAGAGCGTAAAATCATAAACTGTTCAGAAATTTCCAGAGTACCGAAAGCTCGATAAATATGCACTATTGGACTTGCACAATCTACAAGGGTATTTTTATATTATAAAACGGTCTGGAAATGGGCGTACGGTTATTTTTTTTGAACAAATCATACAAAACTGAACTATTAACCCCCCAGATACCGATTTATCAATATCTACTAAAGTCGGATATACGTTTATTATTATTATTATTATTTTTTTATTGTTTTTGTTGCTCGGCACGGCAGAATTTAAATCAGCAGATTTGGGAATAGAATTTTATTTATAGGTACGTATTTTTTTTTTTTTTACGTGTCAGATAAATGTAATATTTCAAACCGTTTTGATTTTAAACTTTTGCCTTCGGCCGCTGGAAATGATAAATTAAGTGCACAGATCTAGGCGAGTTTTGTGGTATTGCCGGTGTTAGTGGCGTTTATTTGAAATCCGCCGTTTTAATATCGAAATCCAACACCGACAATTAACGAATAATTAATAGCTATTGTCGTCTGTCTGTAATTTGCGACCCGGTTGGATAATTTTCGACTATTATCAAATATTCAACGCGTTTGTGACAATGGTGTATTTGTGCGCTCATAACTGCAGGGAGTGTGGGAATAATTCGCATACATAATTTTATATATTACGTATTGACTTGCCTGATGTCGAAAATTGTGTAACGAGGTACATTGGCCACCAAATATGCACCTACAATCAAACTAAAACCGAATCGCTGAACTGTGTTAATGTTAGTTTCAATTTCTCTATTCCCTGTACGGATAAAAGACAACACGACAATAAACTTAACATCCGTACTTCTGTCAAAAATAAAATCTCTTTAAAAACAAAAATCAACCTTGGCTTTGTCAAATATAACCGTCCACTGAGTAATTAATGTACAGCAAACACGAAACTTACCTTAAAATTATCACCTTACAATTTAATAAAATTGTCCAAAGCAAATCTATCTTATTTTATCAAAATTTACAAATCCACATCCAAATCCAATACAAGGAAAATGCATTGCAATTGTCCACGAAGAAACTACTGTCCAACAATCGGATCAATCAACATGACCATCCCAAATAATAATATATTAATCTTAAGCGACTCCCTTAGGCGTCATCCTTAGCACTCAAAAATCCTTTTCCGTCAAACGAAATAACCAAGAATATTCAAACCAAACTAAATTTATCAAAAAAAAAAAAACACAGAATGCATGTGAGTACCAACACACATCGGTATTACTGGCAATAAGATGACTGATCAGACAGCCAGGTCTTGCTAACAGAACAACCATACACCATAGTGAAATTAAAATCTCGATTAAACAGAAAATATACATGGCATGGCAAAACTACTGGGATTCTATTCCAACATCATATAAACTAAAAAGAATTGTAAATAACACGATTAAATGACATACTTTTCAAAATTGAAAATGTCGCCAGGGAATTGCTATAATAAGGTCAATAATCGGACACACGTGTCTAACCCACTAATTCCTCATAAGCAAAGATCCAGAACTCATATGCAATAAATGCTTAGTTGTCTTAACTACCGAACAGAACATTCAACAACATTCAAGATCACCAAAACATACGTAATACCTTATCAATACTGGACAACCTAGAAGAAGCTCTAAACGAAGACAAAACATCAAGGATTCTCTTGATTTCCTGAAAGTGTAAAAAAAAAAAAAACACTTTCTTTTTCTTTTTTTCGCACCATATTCTGTATAATGTTTACAGGCTAATAAAATTAGACGTTGTAGCCTATTATAAACAATAAAACTTTTATTTATTTTTTTTTTTTTAAAAAGACAATAATATTGGCAAAATTAACGTGTTTTTTTTTTTTTCGAGAAAAAAATCAAATACATTTTATTAAATACCCAATAACGGTGTACATCTGTGTGTGCCGTTAAAAAAAAATCATAGGCCGCAGAGAAAAAATTAATTCAACAATTAATTGATAATTTTTGATAATACGGATAAGCTGTGTTTGGTTATTACAATGTAATAATTAATATCATCTAAGAGTTGGGCGGAATTGGAAGTAAGTACCCGGTGGAAATAACGTCGGTAAACACAATTACCCCGCTGGTTGATAATTTCCGATTTGCACGTGTACCAGCCAATGTAAACTGTCCTATCGCATTGTTAAATCGCGAGTAAACAATATAAAACTGATTGTTTGGTTTTCGTTTTCTTGATCAGTATATTTTATGTGGGTATATAAAAAAAAAAAAAAAAAAATCTCATTCCGTTTTCGTATTTCTAATCGATACCGTAAATCTCGAAAAATTCTCCCCGTACGACTCCGACGACGCAATATTAATAACACGAATAGCACATTTCGGGTAAGTAATGATATTATGTAGATTTTTTTTTTTTTTTTTTTTTGAAATCATATCCAAGCGCAAGTAAATCGACGAGAGCGTGTGTGCGTGTGTGTGTATAATAACGATATTATTTTTTTATTATCCCCTGCTCGGTGTAGCCTTTTAAAACTCCCTGAAAATACATAATCTGAAAATATTATCGTGATAACAACCGTATGCTCGCGGTTTCTATTGTTTTCGGTACGTGTAATATTATAACCGGACCAGAATTATGATGTTCAAAACGCATAAAAATGGCGGCACGTTTATGGCGTAGTCGGATGCGATATTAAAACTAAAAAAAAACAAAACTTTTTATGCACTTTAAACAATCGATGACGCCGGAACGAACTTTGTAACTCGCAAAAAATACATTTGCACGTTGTTCGTAGGGCGGCGTTTGAATTGTGATATTTTCATTGACAATTCCATTTTTTTAATAAGAGTATTATTATACATCGTACCGTCGATATTACAGGGGTTTCGCATAGGCAATTTTACCGAACAATTAGAATAAATTAAGATTAATCGATTTAAAACCATTTTAAAATTCACATTCATAATAAATAAAGAAATACAATAACGGTACTATGCGAAGTGTGTTCAAAATGTACCGGGATCTTATATTTATTAATTACAAAAATTAAATTGCATATTATTAAAAGATATCTCCTTCGAAATACTCTACTCCGGACGATATGCCAGTGATCACGGCGATCTTGCCGTTTTTCAAATGTCCTTTGGAACTGTTGCAAATTTAATGGTATTAGTTCTGTTGCAGCGTTCGATTTAATTTCCTCTTCATCTCGAAATCGTTGTCTTTTAAGCGCAGATTTTACTCTTGGGAACAGGAAAAAATCACATGGGGCCTGACCTGGAGAACGGGGAGAGTCACAGTAATTTTTTGATCAGCGCGACCTTTCACATCTGTACATTTTCCTGTAAAATTGCATGACGAGACTCAATTGAGATTCGCTTTGTATAACTCACGAACGGTATTTTGGCGGCCATTTCGCATTTTTCTCGCACACAATCGTTTCCGGATGAAGTCGACGGTCTTCCAGAAGGTGGATCGTATTAAGTTAACTATCCTTGAAACGTTTTAAACACTCGAATGTCACGGAACCACTTAATGAATCATCCCCAAAAGCGGTTTTAATAATTTCTGTATGTTGCATCATTTTTTATAAATTTTCATGGAAAAATTGAAATGCACACGCGTTGTTCGTTAATTCCGGACACGTCGATAACAGCGAACGAAAAAAACCGACCAGATGTAACCACGTGTAATATTAAACTGAAATAAGATAGGGACTTGGGGTTTTTTTTTAATTATCGACTTGTTCGGTGGCAATAAGTCTATTCTCAATTTGAAACGTTATCGTGTGTAGATTAGCCGTAATAGCTAATTTGTCCCGGTGCTTCTCGGACAGACCTCGTACTTATTGTGTAACTGTGAAGTTTATTGATGAAAAAAAAAAAAAAAAAAAAAAAACACGTTCAAGTAAAACAAATACAAATTCGCTTCAAAGCGATTTCAGTTGTGATCACAATTATGACATTATGATGTTGGATTTCCCGGAACGAGACGGTAGACATTCGATATTAAATAACGGTCTCTTTTTTGGTCAAATCATATTTATTTAAATGGATATGTCGATCCATTGATAAAACGTTGTGCGCATTACGTTTCATCGTTTACGCTGTATCGTACTCGTTTCGAGAATAAACGATTTTTCGAAACGAATTCCAAATACGATCACGCTAATATCCTTTCGAGTGAAATATCATATTTCGATTATTCAATTGGAGAGAAATACAATTGACCGTTACGTTTGTAATAAATAATAGACAGCACCAGCGGGGGTACTGCGTGGCGTACACTATAACCGGCAATCGAAATTGAAAATATTAATTTTGTTTCGTACATAATAACGAAAATATATTTTTATTTTTTTTTTTTTTTTATGCATTTAGGTACTACACGTGCAGTTTAACGGGTATTACAACATGTGCATTTTTATCGACGTAAAATGAAGCCGAGCGGTATTAATAATCGCAATCATAAAAAAAAAAAAAAAAATTAATTAACGTTCATCGGATTTATAATTCTATTGATATAAACGACAATGTGGAATTATTATATTGTACGTATACGGACAGAGCGACAAGTGCGATATTTAACGATTCACCGGGACGAGTATTTCATTTAATGTTTAAATGATTGTGATCTGTACGGACGTAATCGAAAGGACGCCAAAAAGCGATCCTGAGGTGAAGGGGAAAAAAAAAGTAAACTTAGAGAATCTACACTACATACAGAGACATCGGTACATGTATATGTCTTGTTTCTACTGAATATAGTTGACATAAGAATGTCGATGTCAATTTGGTATTAGATACGAGGAGACGAGGATTAAACTGTAGGTAACTTTTTTAACACGTGTAAAAAATAAACAAGTTTCAAAGACAGGAATTATTTATTTATTTTTCAAAGACAGCAATTATTTTTATTGAGTATACATTTTTCTAAATTTTTAAATGGAAGACGCGGTGACACTAATCGTTCAGAGATAGGATCGAGAGGCGGTAAATCAGATGGAAATGGGGGACAACAAAAACCGTTAATCGTAGCAAAACGGGGAACTTTGTTACTGAGCAGAGTTTTATAACAAGTATTGCACACGCTCATATTATGAGAATCCAAGTCTGGGTATTTTTCGAGCAAAAAATCTACGGCTTTCTGGGGAACGTGCTTCATGTCTTTCTCGAACCAAAGGCGATCGCAAACAGCGCAGGAAACACCGAATTTGTTTTGGATAAAACGAAAATTGAATACGTTATCAGCGACGGGAAATTCGTCAATACAGACATTTCGCGGCGGTTCGGTTATCGGAATGACGATTTTCAGCGATTGTTCTTTAAACGAGCGTCGCGGTAACATTCTCGGTGTCTGACAAATAAACAGAATGACCCCCAGCCATAAGACACATGCACGTCAAAAGGAACGGTTGGGAGTATCGGACGCGGAAGTACGTCAAGTGTTGTCGGCGTGTCGGAATTGCGGAAATGGTCGGACGACGGACGTGATTACAATCGTTTTCCGCAATAATTGGCAAAATATTCGTACGTTTGTACTATGACCAGTGTCGCGGCCGAAGAACGATAATGTAATAATATATATTTCCGCGGAAAACGTCGAAAACAGTCTCGTGTATAGATCGACACAGAGTCGGTCGGGGGAGCCGAATGCCGGTAAAAAGTTCGTATTAAAAATACCTTCGCCAGATCCATAACGACACGAAAATACCCCTGATAAATACACGGATTAAAACCCAATATAAAAATTTCCACGCCAAACTGAAAAACTTGGACAGTGCTCGTCATTACAATATAGGAAAAAAAAAAAAACTCAATAGACGTCCGCGTCCTCGACTTCCCCAGGACATTCTTTTAACAGACACAGAAGACTCATCATCAGAAAATGAAGATCGTTATTGATATACCAGACCTCATCGTTATTATTATATTCGTATCAGTAACACATTATTATATCACTCTCACTATTAATAATTATGTCATTAATAAATTTATAATCATTTAAATCTGTAACAAATAAAATTGTAAAAATTAAAAACTTGTAATAGCACCTAGGTGTGCCGAAACATTTTATAATTATAATAAATATAAAAAAATACCTACAGAAACCGAGCCGGGCGATCGTACGTTTTGCCGATAGTTCGTATATTATAAACTGTCCATGACGTTTTCAACGTTTTCCGGTGCACGTGCCGATACGATTGTATGGCCGACGCCTGCCCCGGCACCCGCACAACGATTGCCCGCACCGGGACTACGGAAAAAAAAAAAAATAAATAATTAAATAAAAAATAGGTACGAAATATCGTAACGCGACGTTTTTGACAACGGATATCGTCGCCGTGCGTTTTTTTTTGTTTTTTTTTTATCCGTTCGGCCTTCGTCTTATTGTACCGTAACGGCAATGTTTGTGCGCGTAAAAACCGAACAAAAAAAAAAAAAAAAAACACTTTGTCCAAACGTAAAACGCAATAAAACGTGTTGGCCGCCGACGGGGCGGGCACGTTTAGGAGGCACCACCGACTGTTTGTGTTTCCGTGCTCTATAAAAAAAAAAAGAAACGAAAAACGAAAAAAAAAAACGTATCGCAATAACGAATCGCCGCGGGAACGGAGTGACTGTAATTATTCCGCATTACAACGCCCATAATAAATAAAACAAACAATAATGATATAAAACTTGCATAATAAGCCACTGAATATCGCATAAAAGTACGTTTATGTATATGTATGTGATATATTACATTTTTTTTTTTTTTTTTTGAACATGTTCGGTGTAATACTTCCGGCCGGGCGGGTTTAAGAAAACCCGGTGTAATTTTTTTTCCATTTGTTTTTTCTAGACGGCAAACATCAGATTTGAAATATTATTATGTAATACGCGCGGTATAAATCGCGTGGTTAAATAAATTATATTGTTCTGCCCGATAAATACGTTATTATATCCGACGATAAAAAGACGAAATACACGCGGGACGAGAACCATTAGTATTCGAACACGGTCGGTATGATGTTGCTGCTGAAAAAAAATAAATAAAAATAAACCGATACGATTAATTGATACAGTCGATAAGAGTTCAGTTTTTTTTTTTTTTTTTAAACGCGTTTTAATTTTAATGCCTGCCCACTACAGCATAGAGTCCTCTGAATATAAAAAAAAAATGCTAACAATGCCCCCCCCTCTCTCCCCTTAAATATGTTAACAAATATAGGCTTCCTAGTTTCAATTATTTTATAGCTGACGCTTAGTTACTGGTAATTTACATATTTTGATTGAAAAAAAAAAACTGAAACTATTTGCATTAGTTTGTATTAGTTTTGCTACAATGTGTGTTTTTTTATTTTTTTTGATTTCTGTTTTTAGAGCGAAGTTTTGATAAGTAAGTCACAGTCCATCAACATATGGTAGAAAATGTAATCATATACGTGTTGACGTATTGGTACGGTATAGTTTAAATATTCTTTGTAGTTCTCAAAAAAAAAAAAAAAAAATAATGGGAGAAAAATCGGGAATATATACGCAATAACGGTTTTCTGTTATTTTCGTTATTGTTCTTATTACTGTTGTCCAGTTTAAAATATCCGTGAAGACATGGATATAGACATGTCGTTTCCACCGTATTACTAATAGTATTTCTCTCTAGACTCGGTGCACATTTCGAAATATTCATATTAGCCGTGGGTTTAGTTATTGATAGGCATTTGAAATGTTCGCGTATTATTTTAAAGTGGTTTTATGTCGTCTGAAAAATGCTCAACGTCTTTATTTCTACTTGTAAATACTAAATGTTCGGATGTTGGTGAAAACTGTACAAATCACGTCATTTCGAACACGATTTATCATTTGCGTGCAGATATAAATCGAATCCTTCTCTGCGTGCTACATTATCAGTGGACTATTCGCTGAGAAAATCGTGTACGAAGAAGCGTAACCACGACGATGTAAAAAAAACACCCGCAGTGGAGACTGGATTTTTCCTTTTGTTGTTTACATATGGAGACATTTTTTTCAACTCCTCCATAAAAAAAAAAAAAGGACGACAATTCGATACAATTTGATTGTCGTAAGTCGTACCGCAGTGGTAAAGTAATTTTTTTTTTTTTTTATCCTCTCCAATTTAAATTATTTCGATCATTTCCAACGGCAGTTGTTGGCGATTAGTGAGATGGGTAATGTTGCTGAACCTACCTACGGGAAGTGTTATTATTATTATATTTGCTCGCCGTTGTCATTACGCTTGTTTTCACGGAGTTCTTACGGGTTTTTGTCGAAAACTTATATTTGTATGTTTTATCACGTGCGTAGGCGTACGCTATAGACGGCAGTTTAGAGGATTTTCTATTTAATCTTCGCGGGGCTTAGACGATTCGCCGGCTCGCCATGTGAACAAGGGGGACGTCTCGAAACTCATTTGCAGGTTTATTGCAATATTCATTGTGAGCGTCTACGGTAATAACTCGCCTAGGATTTAATAAATTCACCACACTGGGTCGCAACAGTGTACATATTAAACAACGCACTTGTGTTACGATGTTTCAACGTAATCTTCCGAAAAATTTGATATAATGCGCGACGATAAATTCAATATTGTACGTGCGCCGGTGTTGTGCGGTACGTATAATTCCGGACCGGAACAATTTAAATAATAATATAAACTGTCTATCCGGAATACGTGTTATTTTTTTTTTTTTTTAAATTTTTATTTTATCACGATATTAAAATATATATATATATATATTTTTTTTTTTTTTTTTTGTAAAATTAACATAAATTATATCGAGATGTATTGTGCAACTCGCTGGAATTTCCGTATTACGTTATGGTGTACATTAACAACATCGTGTTAAAAATTTTCAAATGATGGTTTTATTGAATAAAAAAAAAAAAATTATTTTCCATTAGGGAAAATTGTCTATCGTAGAATATTTTTTATGTATTTAAATATTTAATTTGCAAACAGCATGTTTCCGGAACAAATTATTTCAAATTATATTCTCGTAAAGAGATTTTTTTTTTTTTTTTCGGAAATTTACTATAATATTTAATATTTTACCACTTAACTGTAAATGGGACATAGTATTTTAATAAATTAAATAGTCTCATTCATCATATTTTGTTTTGTTGTACACATTAAATACCTTTTTTTTTTTTTTTTTTTTGTGTGGTATCGATGACGGGCCGGGAACTGCCCTTGCGGTAATACTACCGGCCCGCCACCATCATTTATTCAAATGCAATCATAATTAAATTAAATTTCGTCAAAATCCCCTTTTCCCCTTCGCGGGGCGGGCTCACAGTTTTACTTAACCTAAACTAAAACTAAGGTATTTACAATCAGTCAACTTAAAATTACTCCTCTTGTGGCTGCTCCTGCCCTTGCCGCTGCTGACGCTGCTGCTGCTCCTGCCCTTGCCGCTACTGACGCTGCTCCTGCCCTTGCCGCTGCTGCTGCTGCTGCCGCCGCTGCTGCCGCCGCCCTTGCCGCTTCCCACTGGCGTTCCGCTTCCTCCTTCGCGCTCATTACTGAGTTCGCGAAACGCCGCACCGCACACATTAAATACCTATAAAAGTGATTCATCAATCGATACGCAAATAATTCCATTAAATGTAACGAAATTGGCGGCGAGCCAATTAAAATAAAAGTTTACGATGAATACAAAAGAATACTGTTTACCGAAAATCGAGCAACTCATACGAAAATGGAAAATTTCATCGAAGGCATCGAAGATATTTCCAGTGGATTTTATTGATAGTGCCCAACACGGTATTAACTAGCTCACGCGAGTCTCGTGTTCTGGGCGTTTGAAGACGAGAAATGCAGACGACAACCGAGGGTATCGCCAAGAGGATTCTGTGAGTATACTCGAAAACGGCTAAAACGGCAACGAAACGCCAAAAACCACATCACTTTCGGGGTACTATTTCACTGAAAATATCAATTTGTTACGATCGGTGGCATAACTGGGTAGAAAACTAGTGGAAAGTGTGGAGGCGGGATTATTCACTAAAATCCAAACCATGAGGTGTGGTGTAAATGTGTTTTTATTCTACGCGAATAAAATAATCAATGACCAGACAGCAGAATATTGAAATACTAATAAACTTTTAGGAAATAATTTGACGAAAAACAATTACTACGTTACGAATATAAAAAGTTATTGCATTCTTTCTTTATTTTTAACTGTTCAGAGATTTGTACTGATTTTATACCTAAGGGGGCAAAATTATTATTTTACCCTCCTTGCACTCACATTGATGCCAAATGGTAAAAACATTTATTGTCGTCAGTTTAATACACGCCTGGATAACATCGAATCAATTCACGTTTTTTTTTTTTTTTTGTTTTTTATATTCCTTACCCCGGCATTTCCGCGTTTGCTGCGTTTTAATAGAAAAATTGCCTTGTTCGTCAGTTGGTTTGTTCCGTGCGACAAACAGTCGAATCGACGGCACGCAGCTACCCGACGTTTCGAACATTGCCCGGGCGGGAAGACGGAATTCTGACAACCCCTCGGTGCCGAATTTCGGACGTTGAATATAAAAAAAAATTGATTTTTTTTTTTTTTTACATTTCCTTTTATAAATTATTGTATTCGGGTTTCCTTTAGTTATCCGCGGATAAAAGAAACACAAATATAATGGTTGTCGCCCTCTGTTTCCTTGTTTTTTCTTTTTTTTTTTTTGTCCACAATCGCAACACAGCTCATTAATCATAAGCATTATTCGAGTACCTATTGACTTTTTCGATAATTGTATCCGAGGAGCATCGCAGTGAGACGCACAATATTCCAGTATAAATGTGACTGTAAAAAACAAAGGTTTCGATGTTACAATCGACGAACGAAAGTCCGGAAAAATATTAAATTTAATGATGCGTTTTAACGTTAAAGAAAAATATTGCTCAGGAATCGTAAAAGATTACTATTATTGGAGAGCAAAATGAAAAAAAAAAAAAAAAAACCATTAGTCGTTTTTTTTTTTTTACGTAAAAATTCCACTAAAAAGTTATTTTTATTTACTTGTGATCCGGTTCGTATATTTTCCATATACGTTTTAAGGGGATTTTCGTAATCAAATTCGGAAAGTCGGTTTTATCCCGAAAAATCCAAATGGATTGGTAGGTTTTTTTTTTTGTCTTTTCGTCGCCGGTTCGATATTACACTACTGGGCCGCGTCTAATGTATACGTTTTTTTTGAAACCGGGCGAGGTTTGCGAATCGATAGGACGCGATAAAAAAAAAAAAAAAAAAAAATGATAGCTTTAAAAACGTATAATATTTCATTACGATTTATACACCTATGCGCATAATAATACCTATACTCGTGTTTTTTAATGTACGGCCGCCGTCGCCGTTAGGTCACTGCGCGGTTTTTTTTTTATATTTATTCGTCTAAAAATCAACTAAACCCAATTGCTATTATTGTTTTATGCGAAAAACGGTTGCGTACATTGCGGTTTGGGCCGGCCGGGACACGTTTATAGACGTAACGCGATGACCGATTTCTTTGCCAATCTGTTCGTATAGGTAGGGGAAAATGTGAAAAAAAAAAAAAAAATCCAAACACAAAAAATAAATCGATAAACGTTTAACATGTACGTGTACGCTATTTGGACCGGGTACTTTGTTGCGTACCGATTTCGTCGTTTCTAATATACGAATCCCGGATTCATCGACATACGATTCCGATGCGTTTCGGCGTCCGGTTCCGATATAAATATAAATAATTATTGTTTTTTCAAAAGTTTTCGAATTTCAACTTGTTCGCCAACATTTATCGTAGTAATAAAATATTTAAAAAAATAAAATAACCTACAAATTATATATAAAAATATCGAATAAAAATTAGTTTATAACCCGATATGTTTACACCACCGTCGCCAAAACGCAATATGGACAATTTATTATCATTAGTGTCTACGCACAAATACAGATCGACGAGTAGTATCGAAATGAATTGCCGTAAAGTATTCGTCCACGATGGCGTTTGTTATATGTATCTATATACTTTTTTAATATTACTAAATGCTAAAAAAAAATTCAATAATTTAACGACAATTACATTGATCAGCACACGGAGTCCGGTTTTAATGTGTAACGGCTTAATATAACATAATGCATTTTATGGATACGTGATGTAAACATCTACTTTTGTCACTTTTTCGATGTACGCTATTTAAACCGATCAGAAATTCAAACGTTTAAAAAATAATAATGTCTCGAGTACCCATTTAGAAATGTAAATATTAATATCCCATACCGAGATGATTACGAAATGTTCAGAATACTTCGCATCAGCGCACATTTCAAACAGCTAAAATTTTGTTTCGTTTTTTTTTTTTTTTTTTAGTGTTTCCTAGACAAATCGCTAGTATGAGTATTCGAAAAATCACCTTTCGAATACACGGACAAGATAATAAAAAACATATTTTACCGCCAACCTACATTACTGTTCCCCACCCTACACTCTTGTCGGAACTGAGATAATTCTGGTTTCTGATCGAAAAACGGAAAAACCATAAAATTTGTTATTACTGGTCGAAATATTTTTCATTATTTTTCTTTTAAACAAGTAAAATACATTCTGTATCAAATGAAGCAATAAGCATATAGGCTAAGATTAAAAAAAAAAAGAAACTGAGTACATTTTGAAAAAAGATGCCACCCAGTGGTGACACATCCAATTAAGGAGCTTAAATGCGCATGTAAATTGCGTAAAAGATCACGATCACTAACGGTTTAGAATTTTCGGATAGATAGTAGACGCTAAAATTTAAATTAGAGAATTTCTATGAGTAGTAGCCCTGTCTTGAAACCTTATGCGAGGTCTCTTCAAAAAGTACCAGGATTTTATATTTAATAATTACAAAAATGAAGTTACATATTATTTAAAGATATCTCCTTATAAATACTATTCTCCGGACAATATGCAGTGATCTTGCCGTTTTTCAAAAATCCTTTGGAACTGTTTCATAGTTAAAACTACGAGTTCTGTTGCTGCGTTCGCTTTATTTTTCACTACATCTTGAAATCGTTGTCCTTTAAGCGCAAATTTTTGTCTCCGGAATAGAAAAAAATCACAAATAGCTTGATCTGGAGAATAGAGAGAGTCCGCAGGACCAAGCAATTTTTTTTTTTATATCAGCCGAAAATTCACGAATCGCCAGGTCTAAATGTGCCGGTGCATTGTCGTGGTGAACAATCGCGGAACGAATTTGGCAGCGCGACTCTTCTCATCTGTACATTTTCCTGTAAAATTTGAAAGAAACAGCTTGAAAAGTGTTATGGGGCCTCCGGTCCATCAGAAATAAAAATAAAACGTTGGTATGCTGACTTCGAACGTGGACGTAGAGACACTGATGGTGCAGAACGCAGTGGACGTCCAATTGAGGTGTTAACACCAGACCACATTAAAAAAATACACATAATCGTTTTGAATGATCGCAAAGTGAAGTTGTATGAGTAAGTCGACATCGGACAGATATCAAAAGAACGTGTTGGCTTTATGTTGCGTGACCATTTGTCCATGTGAAATTCGTCCAAAGTGGGTGCAGCGTTTGATCACTGTTGAGCAAATACAATTTAATTAGAGATCGAATTGCTTCCGGATCCACCGTATTTTCTAGATGTGCCTCCCAGCGACTACCGGCTATACGCAAGTCTCAAAAAAAAATGGTCGCCTGTACGAAATTCCGCTCGAACGAAGTGGTTATCAGTGAAACTGAGGCCTATTTGGAAGGAACAAAAGATACAACATCATTCTACAAGAACGGTATTGAAATGTTAGAGCGGTGTTGGAATGATTGTGTTGCTCTTGATGGAGATTATGTCGATGAATAAAGTCGATTTCGAATGAAAGGACCGTGTTTTCTTATTTTTATTTGTCGGTTTGCACATTGTCGTTGCACCTACCACATTGTCGGCGACCGAAAAGCCCGATCTGCACTGATTAGAGACCATTGAATATCTGCAGAATATATTAACGTATCCATTGTGGCAATATGCCGAAATAAATCCACGTGCGGTGTGTTTGTGCCGGACGTTGGCGATTTTCGTCCGATTAGTGCAGTGTTTGCCAACCGGTGGTCCGTGAGCTAATCATAGCCGGTCCGCGGTCCCATAGATTTTTCCTTCGATTCCTATTGCAAATTAATTATTTTTTTAATAGCGAAAAAAAACTACAACTTATCGAGGAACCGTATAATATTATACGGTTTTCTTAACGTTGTTGCTGTTGTAGACCGATATTTATTTTCCACTTTTACAAGTGTGTAGGTATCAATCACAAAAATCGCACTAAGTAAACTATTTATTATAGTAAAGTATAATTTTATATTAGTGAGTTATAGTAATAAAATGTAATGTAAAATAATAAAAATTAACATTTTTCGATAAATGTTGTGTATTCTTGTTAATGAGCAAACAAAAGGTATTTCTAGTTTTCGTAAAATTGAGGCGGTCCGCGACCTATAAAATATTGTCGGAGTGGTCCGCGGTGGTAAAAAGGTCGGAAAACACTGGATTAGTGCAACGTTGTTCACAGCGAAAAAACCGTCAAATACGAGGTGTGACAATAAAATAACGAGACTTTTTGAATAAAAGTTGTTTATTTTAAAAATGTTATAATTTAATGATTATCACCTTCAAAGTACCTTCCCTCAGCATCAATACACTGTTGCATACGTCGCTGCCATTCTTGAAAACAGTGTTGCCAATTGCTTTCATTCAGCCCTTTTAGAAGTTCTGCCGTTTTCATTTTTACGTCATCAACTGTTTGAAAATGGGAAAAGAAATAAGAAGGAAATAAGAAGAAGTCACAAGGAGCAAGGTCTGGCGAGTACGGGGGATGTTGAAGTACAGAAATTTTTTTTTCAGTTAAAAAACGTTGAATTGAAAATGCACTATGAGCTGGAGCATTGTCTTGGTGAAGAACCCAGCCATTATTCCATAGATCTGGTCGCTTCTTTCTGACACGTTCTCTTAATTTAATTAATACCTCTTTATAATAATATTGATTAATTAATTTTGTCGATTTTTTCAACGTTTCGTTTGTTGAAGACATGGTAGGACGTCCAGAACGATCATCGTCTTCGACGTCCTCCCTTCCACTACAAAACCGTTTGTGCCATTCAAAAACACGAGCTCTTGATAAACATTCTTCACCATAAACTTCACATAACATACGAAACGATTCCGCGGCAATTTTTTTTAATTTAACAAGAAATTTAATGTTAACACATGTTGTTCGATTTTTATATCTAACATTTTTCGGCAGTATAGTCGAACTCGCACTAATAACAAGGCTACTAACGTATAAGAAAATGAATCGATGCCATCAGTGTTCATAGTACTTTTAGATAAGTGTTTTCTAATCATATTTCATTAATCGTTTTATAGATAACGTTAATAGTTTAGGTTATATTCAAAAAGTCTCGTTATTTTATTGTCACACCTCGTATGCTAAAAACCAGATTATTCAAAAGTCACAAAAAAAAACAAAAAAAAAAAAATGTACTCAACCGAAACAAACGAAAAATCGAATTGTATTCTCACTACCGCATTCGAGGTGTTCGCGTACCTCGTGTACTCGTTTTCGATTTTCGCCTATAGCACCCGACATTTGCGTGAGGTTCGTCGTCGTACTATAACGAATACGCCGCTAAACTGTAATTATTTCATATAATATTTTGTTTCGCCTGTATGCAGTTTTTGTTTGTTTTCGCTCGTTTTATTTTGTGTCGACTCGTACCGGCTCGTAACAACTTATTTCGCCGAGGAAACCCGCCGTCAAACGCGGCGCGGAAAACGATTATCGTTCATTTTACGTCCGTTTTGAAATAACGTACACCGATCGTTCTCACGTGGTTGTTAAACTAAGTAAACGTAATAAAAACATCAATCGCACTGACAAACGTCGTTGGGCGTAATCGAAGTAAACGGTCGATTTGACTACCCGCTGTAATTTTCATAGGAACGCTGGCAACTGCCTGTGAGCCTTAAACGTGCGTTTTAAACTTTTACCGTCGAATCATGTACTTATTTATATTGGAGTGTACCTATTAAGTAACCAGACGACATGTTATTATTATTATTATTAACTCTTAGCGGGTAATATTTGAATAGACGATACGGAGTCATTGGAAACACTCCTGAATTGCATAACTTCGTCTACACTAAGCTACGTCACTGTATTGCCTAAACGCCACTGAAAAATTATTAAATTTTCAATTCCCACATCGGCCAGAGATCAATTTTTCTTATTTTTTGTGATAATTATAACGTTATTTTTCGATATATTAAATCCATGATAGTTATACGATACTTATATGTTACATTTCGGAGCTTTACGCGTATTAATTTGTTTTTTTTTTATAGCCGAAACCGTAATTATTTATAAAGAAATTATTACAATTTTAAAATTTATTTTTCTATACCGGAAATTAGGAGGGCAAGAGGCAATTATGTTCGAAATTTTAAAATTCTCTGCATGCGGGATATCACTGTCTACAGATCGGTAGGATGGTTAGACACACTCTTTGTTTTATTAGTATAAAATCTGCCATCAACGACCTAGCTCGGGTCAAGAGTGTTGGTTATCCAGAATTATCTAGCTGATCCGCACATCATCTTTCCTAAATTCAGGGCAAAGTGAGGAATGTATTGGTTTTATTTTGATGCGTAATTTTTTTTAAAATTTTTTTGTCTTAAGCTAATTAAATTTGTTTTTAAATTCCATAGAACTATTAAACTTGACCGGATTTTAAATTTTAAGTTTCAATCGGCCTAACGCATTAAATAATTACGGAACCGGCACAAATAGATTTTGTTTACCTGCGACACGTGATAGAGCCAAATAGAATTGACGATGGGGAAAACCATGGACGTTTGGGTCTAAACCTGCAACGCATAATGTTTTGCCCCGGACATTAAAAAGTATAAATTTACGGTAAGTTAGAGCCGTCCAAACTGAAATGGTAAACTTGTTTAGTATCATTCGTATTCTAGTGATCATGACCATTTTCCTAGTTCCTCGACCAGTAAGGGTCGTACACTCAAGCAGGCCGAGATTTTATTTCTCGACTCCTTGCAAAGGACATCGGGACCTTGATCACGCGAGGCGACATTTTTGTGTAAAAATTTTCACTGAAATTTCGATGAACTACAGATATTCGTTAAAAGACAACGGTTTTTTTTGTTTTTATTTTTTTTTTTTACCTAGGGATAACCTTCGACAGTGGTTCCTCGTTTTTACGGTTGGAATATTTTGGTAGATTGTCTGGTCTACTAACGACCGGACTGAAATTGCTTGACGTCATTACGAGAATCTAAACTAAATGTAGCTTGATCACTACTTTTGTTTGCATATTTCGTAAAGGAGGATTAGCGATTTAGCGTTACGCTTTGGTTACCATGGCACATCAACAAATGTTTATCGTACCATCATGAAATTTATATATCTCAATTTCCGGTGGATTTTCAATCATTTTCTTACATACAGACCATGATTCGACAATTACGAACACAACAAAAACAAAATCAACCGAACCGTTTTTAAGTAATTATCCTACAACCTTCGGGATGGTTTTTTTTATATATAAAGATTATTATAATTTCTACGTTTAAACGGTTAATTTGGTATTGAGATTTTGTCTGAGTGATAATTAGCATAATACGTCGTTGGGTTCAAAATTATTGAATTGTATTTTTTGCATCATGCGTTTTATCGGTTGTCGGTGTGTCCCGGTCGGTCTGGATATTTAAAAACAAATTTGCCGAAAAACCGATATGAAATTGGCCGTTAAAAACGTTACGCTGGTCTATTTGATCGCACAAGTAAGACAATATAATAGACATTGCAGTTTCGTTTAACGTCTTAACGTTGAAGAGTGACGTATTTCCGGTGCCCGAGATTTTCACAAATGGATTTTTAATTTTATTTTTTTTCTGTTATTTTAAACCGTTATTGTAAAAGAATATTTGTGCAACGTTCAAAAAGTGATTGCGTCAAACTTGTAAGACAGAAATAATGTAATAATGTTCAAAATAATAATATCTCTTTTTATAAATCATCATTGTCCCCTACTATTAAGGAGTTGTAAATACATCGCCGTTAAACATTCGGTAAAAATAAATAATATGAACAGTTTTTTTTTCTTTTCTTTATTTTGAACTAAGAAATATTTAACAATCTGTACTCATGGTACAATAAGCTTAAGAGATATTTGAGAATTATAATAATAATAGAATTAATACAAACGAATATTTATATGTAACCCTATTATAATTTTACATGAAATCTTGATTTGAAGAAACTGTCCAGCAACAGCACTTCGGCGAGAATTTGTTTTGTTGATTAACGTATAGACCTGTGTATTATGCTAACCAGTCTCTGGGCCACTTGCGCTGGAGTCTCCTTACCGTATTACCCGGAAGGGAGTGTGACGAAAGATCTTTAATGAGGGGATTGGAGTGATTTTGTAGTCTTTTATGGAATTTAAAGTAGTGATTTTTTGCGACTTCATTGACATACGGTATGTTGGGGTCTGAGTGTAGAGTTTCATTAGAAAACGTACGCGGGGGCGTTAGTTATGTGACGAAGAATTTTTGATTGGGCTACTTGAATTTTGTTTATGTTTGTTTTTTTAGCAGCTCCCCATAGCTGAATTCCGTAAGTCCAAATGGGTTTTATTAATAGTTTGTACAAGTTAGTTTTTGATTTTAGGTTGAGGTTTGAGGTTTTGCCCAAAGTACTGCGGAGAATAGAGAATAGTCTTCGATTTAGTTTTAGTTTGGTCATGTGAATGTGTTTGGCCCAGTTGAGTTATTTGTCAAGGTATAATCCTAAATATTTAACCGTGTCCGAATTAGGAATTATTAATATGAACAGTATAATAAATAAACCGCGTTCCGTGATGTTCTTAGACTTTGGATTGATGGGAAGAAGAGATGGAATGGGAACGGTCATATAATAAATGAAAAAAATTACAGGTTAAAGCACGATCGGCATTTAATAATATATTATTTCCCTATGGTTTTTTTTTTTTTTTTTTTATCATAATTTACAGTGTAATATTATCGAAATATGACGGTCACTCTCAAGGGCGGTAGCGTTGGTGTATGCAATTACAGAAAACAAACGAAATTATTTCAATCGTACGCTAATGTATAGTATTAGCGATGACGACAAATAATAATTATTCGGCGGGCACCGTCGCGTAATTATTATTATACGCATGATAAAATTCGAAGTACACATGCGGAAAATAATAAGAAACCAGTGATTAAATTTGGATTGCCGAAGACAATGTGATCCGAACAGGCGAAATACAATTTGCCGAATGTTGCGAAACGATCGGCAAATTTATTTACGGTAATTTCTTCGCGGATTGACGTGTACGTCCTATAACAATTATCATAAATTGTATTGTTCCGAATAAATTCTATCGTCGTTTAATCGCGTTAAATCGTCACGGACACGGGGGCCCTCGTGTTTCTATCGCCCAGGGACTCGGCGGCACCGGGGAATCGGTAAATTCGGGTGTCGCGTTTCGGGCGCCGAAAGACAATGCGTGCTATTATTGATTTCGAGCGTTTCGGGTTATTCGGCCTTTTCGGGCCACGGTTTTATATCAATTAACGTGAGAGTTTCAACGCGAATTCGATACGGTATTCCAGTGTTCGAGTAAGAGTGCCCGTCCGTTACTCGTGTCGTCTAAACGTATTCCCGTCGTGGTTCTATTCGACTAATACGTCCGAGAGCCGCTCTGTGACGTTGGGAAATAACGAATCTATCTTTCGCGCACCCTTTTAATGTATATCGAAAACCGCGAACAATTTTTTTCACGTCAAATTTTAATTCCTATATTTGTCCAAATCGATTAATCGAAATTATTTGAAAATTACGAAATACTCGACGACGACGACGAGGACAACAACAGCGAAACGGTTACGCGCATATTCGGTTTTTCGTCATCTATAACGTATTGTTTAGATATTTAAAAATTTATATGTATCATTGTGTTTATAATTAATGACATAATTTTTTTATGGTTTTATGGCTTTTTACGGTCGTCGGTTAGCGATTATTTAATCGAATTATAATACAACAACGTGTATTTGATTAAACGTGCAAAACATGCAACCTAAAAGCGTAGTCACAACAAACGCGTGGAAATTAACATGCCACTTTATTATTATTTTTTTTACAAATAATTCGGGTGTGGTGAGGTGAGGTGCAACGCGGGACTGCCTCCCGTCGATCTGTTGGCCTGTTGGCAGATGCAGGGCGTTGGGGACGCCGCGATGCGCGCGTTGGGGGCTACAGCGGGCGACGAACCCCGACCGTCAGCGATCCGTACGAAGATTCTTCTCGCGACCGGCCGGGCGCGGCGGATCGGATCTACGGAAGCGCCGGTATGGGAGCGGGCGCGCGTTAACTCGTACGCTCGTCTCCGCCGACGTGCCGGTGCGGTGGGTTACGGGACCGCACGGTTCAACGACGTACCGCCTCGCTCAGCTGCTCACGGGGCCCGGATGCTTCGACACGGTCCTTCGCCGGATCGGACGAGCTCCGTCTCCCGGGTGTTCTCGCTGCGGATTTCCCAGTGAGGAGAACGAGGTGGACGACGACGTTCTCCACGCCTTGATGCGCTGCGAGAACCGCGGAGAAGGAGTCGGCAGAACGGCAGCGCCGAGCCCTCGACGTCGCCCGCGTGCGCCGCCTGCAGGCACACCGCCGCCGTCGTTGATCGGGGGGGGGGGACTCGTAGTCACCGGACCGCCGGCCGGGAAGCCGGAAGGAAGTGTCCACCGCCCTACCAGTGTAAGGGCAGCAAGTGGGCTTCGGCCCGGCTACTGCCCATTCCCCAGTTGGGTCGGAAATTTCGTGTACATTTTACGTGAGCCCGCCCCGTCCAAGGGAATTTTGTAAAATAAATGATGGCGACCCGCCTCCCGAAGTAGTGCTTCAAGGTATTGCCGGTTTTAAAAGGACAAAAAAAAAAAAAAAAGTGAGGTGTAATACGACCTATTAAATATAACTCGGATGCTTTTATTTCTATCGTCGTTCGTCCGACGAACAATTCCCAAAAGCCGGTTAGTATCGTAGGAATAGCCGACCGAGTGGAAAAGATTAGCTATAAATATCGACAACCCCGTACGTTCCGTTCGAAAACCGAGTAGAAAGCGTGTTGCAATCGTACACTATTAATACAATTTATTAAATTGTATCATTTTTTTTTTCCCCGTCGATATCGTCGATATGATAAAACAAAAAAAAAAAAAAATCGTTACTGCGAACGAGCTGTCCGGGGTACCGTGTACGATCCCGTCGAAAATTTGCTAATTTCTCTGTAGTAACGATGGGCTTTTACGACAAACGGTTTTTGTAAAATATTTCCGAACAAAATAACCATGGCTGTTTTTGTTTTTTATTTAAACCGATTGTTATTACGTTGTTGGTATCGATAAGACGACGTAACGACGTGCGCAGCTATTCGAATGCCTACGGGCGAGCCGAGTCAACGAGTGAATAGAATCTGGTTTGATAATTGTGTGGGACTTAATTTTTTTTCTTTTTTTGCGACCACTACTCGTCGGTTTGTACAGGAAATGTATTCGGGAAACGTTTACTACGAGATAATGACGGGAAATTAAACCGTCGTCGTCTAAAAATGGTTTGTCGTCGATATCGGAAATAGACATTTCCGCCGCGATAGTTTGCGACCGGCGCGGCGTTGGCGTAGGACCGTTAGCGTAATCACTTCGCAAACTAGATAATAGTATTACTTTTTCTTTTTTTTTTTTTTTTAAAGGTTATTAGATTGCCGGCTCCAGAACGGAGAATTACGTGTCGCCTAACGCGTGTTAAATTATATTTATCAATAATTGTAACACGGTTTTAACGAACGCACGGTAGTGCCGAAACCGCTGGGGATTTTCGGTACACGATTTCTTCAACCCAACGATCGGGCTTTTAAATTTCGATTTTATTACATTTGCCCGTGAGTTTTTCAGTTATCCAAACGGATCGTCGTATCATCGGGTTGTTTTTTTTTTTTTTTTGTTCTTTTTCGTTTTGTTTTTCTCCCAATACCGTTGGATAGTCCGGAAAGTGTTGTGTGTGTGTGTGTGTGTGTGTGTGCATGCGATATACAATTCATAATAATTATGGTTTTATGTCCGGTGTTTATTTTCATCACGGTCGTTATACTAAAGGGGAAACATTACGAGAAATAAAATACATACACAGACGGACATTACTTCAGCTTTAAAACGAATTTACAGACTGTTATGGACGCAATTTTCGTGTAATGTTCCCGTCGTTATTGCCCCGCATCTATAGTCAAATAAACGCTGTATATTCCAATTAAACCGATACGCACTGACCGTCAATATAGGACAACAACTGCACATAAATTACAATAATCTACGGGCATTTTCGCAGTCATTACAACCCTAAAATGTGCGCGTAAAAAAAAAAAAATATTAAAAAATAATACGCCCGATATCATAAAGCCAACTTACATTATTATCGTTATAGCGAAACAATCGCTAAGATATTACGCCTATTGTACCAATTGTACATTATTCATTTCGGATATTCGTCGTTACTCTATTTAGAGTTACAAAATTGACTTTAAACTCATTGTCTAATTTGGTATATAATCCAGCCTTGAATATGTTGTTTATTTATGCCACGTCTATAGGCTATAATAATTTTTTTACTCGTGCATAATCATTGTTTTAGTGTATAATGCTCTAATTTTTTTTTTTTTTTTATTTAGGAAAACGTACAACATATGTACAATTGATATAATATGTTAATGTGATAATTGATAAATAAACAATATTAACAATTAACTAATATTTTACTTTTAAGCTAATACACACGTGTATCAATTTTACATAATTTTAATATAACCATAATATATAACGAGTTGGTTTTGAATTATATTACGTCAAATCAATTTAAATTTCCTCTAATTTTTAGTAAACTACTCAGTTTACAACCGATACTTATAATACATTTTTTTTTTTTTTTTAATCAAAATTAATATGTGGGTTGTGGGTATCCGAGTTAAAAATATTTATAAGACGAAATTTTGGGAATAAACCATTGTGTTTAATATTGATCATGTCTTATTTTTTTTAATGACGTTTAATTGTTTTCTATATGAAAATAACATTTTTACAACAACCCCCCCTCGCAAAAAATGAAATAAAATGTCAATAATTAAAATAAGTTAATTAAATTGCGAAATCAACACGTTACTTTATTTAAAGTTACAAAATTGACTATAAACTCATTGTCTAAGTTGGTAAAATAGTCAAAATATCTAACTTAAGGTTTTAATAATTTTTTTACTCCTGCATAATCACTGTTCTAGTGTATAATGCTCTAATTTTTTTTTTTTTATTTAGGAAAACGTACAACCTATATACAATTGATATAATTAGTCAATGTTTTAACTGATAAAAAAACTTAATTTAAATTAAATTAAATAAGTAGGGAGGCCAGCCAGTGTCAGAACCCAAAATGATTTAGTATTTTTGTTTTTTTTTTTTTCTATATTTTTCTTTTACTGAAAAAATATTAAAAACGCCATGATTCGGTACCGTCATCTAAGGCAAATGATATATCATTAAACAACATAGAATAAACGGGTTCAGCGTTAAAAAATAAGCCTGTACAATAAAAAAAAACCATCCATATACCTAAAAACTATCAGGGCCGCTCCTTATGTTATGTGTCTAAGACATTGGTTATCGATCATTTTATTCAGAAAAAGCATATGCCGATCGTTTGCACGGCGATCAAAACTTTCACCCATTTAAAATGTAAAGTCTATGCTCAGAAATGTCGAATTATCGATGATCTAAAAAGACAAAATTCAAGAAGAAATTGCCAATTTACATTTGAAAGCGGTAAACCGTGTAATGGAAACTACACGAAGTATGTAAAAGATTGCCTGAGAAATGATGGCCGTCATCTTGAGGACATAACTTTAAAAAAAAAAAAAAAATGGCATGTTATGTACTTCATTAAAACTAATTAATCGTTAACGTTTATCCGTTTTTATATTTTTATATTGTATTTTTAATGTTTTTATATAAGTGAAACATCAACTTTTTATGAACTTTTCGTCAGATTTTCGAGCACTAATAACTAAGTCTTATTAATTAACTCAGCATATCCTTACCAAACAATAACTTAAATTGACTACAAAATGTCCAAAAACCATAAATAATTCATAATACGTCGGCGTATTTCGAAACCGTCGTCGTGTTTAGAAATTGCTAGTACAGATATTCGGTACATGTTTCTGGTCTCTGCGATTATATTAAATGAAAATACAAAAAAAAAAAAAAAAATCTTAAACGGCAGAAACCATTACACTTTAGGCCACGTTTTAAACAAGGTCGAAAGAATACTTTAAACCGTTCAATGTAATATATCAATTCGAAAAATATAAAAATGTTTTTTTTTGTTATTAGGAAAATAACATTTACAATCTGTACAATATTAGCACAAAATGCAAATTTGCAATAATAACATAAATTTTAACATGAAAATAGTGATAATGGAGGTCATCCAGTGATGGGACACTTATGAAAAGGGTTTAAAAAACTATCATAGACAATTAAATAATAAGATTTGGCGTTTTGTACACATTACCCCAAACCCCAACAAAACCAATTCGCAATTGAAATTGACTTGGTTGAAATGACTTCGTTAAAATTAAACCGAGTATTCGAGGAATGCTAATTCCTGATAATGTGCGTTTTTTTCCCCCTCAAACAAATGGTTAACATTCGATCGTGGCGTTGAAGACCGCCCAGCACTGTCGTCATCTTTTTAACGAAGGTTCAGGTGGCCACTCCGAGGTTAGGTTAGGACCTTGCTTCGGCAGTACATATACTAAAATTGGAACGATACACAGAAGATTTGCATGGTCCCTGCGCAAGGATGACACGCATCGCGCCACCCGAAGTAGTGCCTCACGGCCATTCCGGGAGGCGGGGGTATTGCCGGTATAGAAATTAAAAAAAAGAAAAGAAAGGAGGCTACTTCGAAGCGTTTGAATTATTCAAAAGTAATACAACGACTGAAATCCGTCAATTAAATACTATATCAATTCTCAAGTCTCCGCGGCGCGATTACCGATTTCGAAACGAAATTTAATGCGCGCGCGTTATCCCGTTACATTATCCACGTAGTCGTGATATTAAACAATACCGTTGAACACGCACTGCGATAGACCGATTTTATTGATACACTAAAATACTGGAAATAATCTTCTGTTTTTTTTTTTTTTTTTTGGGATGTATTAATATCACGGATTACGCGGACAGCTCGGTCCGGGCCATTTATCGAACACTCCTCGTGTATCGTAGGCGGATTCCGAACGTCCCCTCCGCCGCGAAGCGTACCCCGGGGGCAGGGCAGTGGTACAATGTCACAAAAAAAAAAAAAAAAACAAACCGTATTTGTGGAAAAACTGCGAGAAATTCGGAAGGCTATACGTAATTATTGTAATTAATATTGCCGGTTGACCCCATTGTCACGACGGAATAAATACTGCACGCCGACGACACCGGTCGCCAATACATCTACCGTCGTAGAACGTTAAAACGGACCCGAGACTCAGCCGCCGAGTAGAAAATGGAACCACATAATTGTACGACCATCAGAAACATTACGTTCTGGGTCGCGATTGCACTGTTAGCCGGACAGTCGTATGTAAGTTGCAATGACGGAGGGTTTTTCGATTTTTTTTTTTTTAATGTTTTCTTCGTCGCGTAAATTAATATAATTGCGCGTTTTTTTTTTTTTTTTTGTTTTTAGGCACGCCCTGCGAACTCCGAGGAAATAGAAGAAATGAAAAAAGTCTTGTATTCCGCGTGTGTTAAAAAATATGAAATTACAGAAGGTAAACCACATTATTATACGGCCGACTGTTACTGAATCGCGTGTAAATTTACTTTGTCGTCATTTTTAGAAATGAAGATCGACGCGAAAAACTCTAAATATTCGGAAGACCGCACGTTCAAAGTGAGTAAACTAGATATCTACCTGATATGGGAAACTATCAAATATCACACAAAAATTGTTTTCTTCAAATGTATTATTAAATACTCGAGATGAACTTACTTAGTTTGCGCGTTTCAACTACGTATACGAAAAAAAAATTAAATCGTATTTACAATCATTCGAATACTTAACCTAAATGTATTTCTTATTCTCTTTTTTTTTTGTACTTGTAATTTTACGATATCATTGAAATTAAACTAATTTTCCGTCCTCAAATCCATCTGAAACTGTTTTTACGCACAGTTTTTGTGGTTGTATAAATACAAAATCTAAACAATGTTTATAGAATTAATCAAGACTGAAAATTAACAACAACACAATTTAAAACAATTGTTTCGTTTTAAAAGTATAATTCGCAAAATGTATTTATGTTTAGTGATTAAAAGCCTATCGAAATAATTTCAAACTTCTGTACGATGAAAACCGTTGGACAATCGTAAAATATTACTTTGTTTTATCGTTTAAACTTGTGTTAAAATGTGTACGTTAATCTTAAGTAATACGATAATTACGCTCATCGATCGGCATTGTAATAGACATATATCATGTTACTGATATCCTGTTATAACACGATAGCAAACGAGTAATATTTTATGAGTTTTATGGTTTTCTAATCGTTATAATATTACATTGAATGATAAAAATCGGTTTTTTTTTTATTATTATTATTTCAAATTATACATGTTCAGTATTTCGCATTGCCGTATCTATCACAATTCTAATTCTACAAACTCATTTTTATAGTGCTATTCAATGTGTATCCTCGATGAACTTTCGTTGGTAAGCATACAAATGACAATTAATTAAAACCATCGTTATTCATTCTATCATAATTACTAACGCTAGTTTTTTTTATTTTTTTATATTATATTTAGATTGATGAAGAAGGTGTTATTGATGGGGATTCTCTTATATCAATGGTTGCGGATGAACTAAAATCATCAATAAGCGATATAGTCAAACAGTGTTTAAAAGACATAGGTATTTTGACAAAAGATTTATTTATTATATATTTAAGTTAGACGGCTTTTTTAAGCAAATTATTATTTAGCGTAAAAACACTATAATGAAACGTAAAAAACACGAATTTTTCTAAAGAACGCGAGGAAAAACGTTCAAAATGATTTACCCGTTACGTACGGATATGATAAAAATTAAATTTCATCATTTATCCTACCTTCCCGATTTTCCACCTACAACAGTGGCACATCTCACATAGTGTGATATATATCCGTCTTTTTTTTAAATTATTATTGTATGTTTTTAAATTGTTATTATTTTTTTCATGTTAATCTATTATTCAATTATAAAACATTTTTTTAAAATATTCGACAATAATATTAGATACATTCTATTTTATTCAAGATCCTATGAGCACGCCAACCTGGGCAGTATAAGAATTAATACTGCAAAACTTACAGCCAAAAACAAATATCGTTCGACTACAGAAAAATACGAATTCACTTTTAAATAAATTTATCATGTCGCCTTTATCGTAATCATGAGTATTAATTTTTGGGACATTTCTAAATAAACTAAAATTCCGTTCAAAAAACACGATTCACCACCATAAACGTGACGTTGGGTTTTTGATTATTGAATACTGCTACCGCGAAAAATATTATTCTAATATTAAAATCGTAAACATCAGTTTTTAAAACAACATTGACTTTCTTTAAATTGTGCGATTGAAGAAATAAAACCGACGACGCACAGTGCGAATATCCATTTTTCCGTTATGAAAATTCGGAGTTCCCTTATTAGGTTATGTACAATCGAAAAATACGACCTCAAAAAACATTATCGCTAAACTCTTGTAGATAATTTTATATTAAGTTCATTAACATTTTTTTTTTTTTTTTTTTTTCAACGTGGAATTCGATTAAACAAAAAATTTGGCGTATTATTTTACAGCTGGCAAGCCGGATTCCTGTGAAGTCGCTTACAATTTCATGGTCTGTGGTACGAAAATGGATAAAAGATTGGTAAGCGATAAATATAGTAGGATACCTAGAGGAAAAAACCTACTTAAAATTTATTCGTATTTTCAAATAATAATACGAGTGTTGTTCAAACAACATATTAATATTATACTCAAGGATGGACACGAACGTGTTGAAAGTTAGATGTGGAGTTAGTTTTAACATTTAACTTTTGAGCTACAAGCGTGTATCAATTTTTTCATATTTTTAATATAACCATACAATATAACGAGTTGGTTTTGAATTATATTACGTCAAATCGATTTTAATTGTGTTTAATATTGAACATCTCATTTTTGTTTTTTTTTAATGGCGTCTAATTGTTTTCTATATGAAAATAATATTTTTACAACAACTTCCCCCCCTCGCAAAAAATGAAATAAAAAGTCAATAATTAAAATAAGTTAACTAAATTGCGGAATCAACACGTTACTTTATTTAGAGTTACAAAATTTACTTTTAACTCATTGTCTAAGTTGGTAAAATAGTCAACATATCTAACTCAAGGCTTTAATAATTTTTTTATTACTCGTACGTAATCACTGTTTTTAGTGTATAATGATGTAATTTTTTTTTTTTTTTTACAGGCCGAATTTCTACCGTTTTAGTTGCGAGTGTTTACTATAGTTTTTACGAGTCCGCACAAATACGTATTCTTATTATAACATTTTTATAATCATATTAAAATGGTACAAACCTAGATTATAAATATTAAATTATATCTAGAAATACAAATACGGTAATGGATTATTGTTTCAAATAAAATCAGTGTCGCTATATCGATCAATTGTGTATTATTATTTATCGCGGTATTTTCATTTTGACAGTTCAAAGTGTAAAACTATGAACGAACGGGGAAAAAAAAAATAATAGAAAACATTTTATTTTCTGTGTTGAAGCCTGTGATTGATTTTCAGCGATTCCCTTTTACTCGCCTTCCTCGGACCTCTGCTCGTCGCAATAAAATTGCATATGTTCCCATAAAACTATGACATACAAAAACTATCAGTTTTGAGGTTACGGCCAAATGTTTGAAAGCTTCAAATATATTTTATTTTTATATTTTTTTTTTTTGTTTACTACAGCAATTACTAAAAAAGAAAATTGCGCACAAATTTTATATTTCCATATTAACAACAGATTCGCCTAAATATCAATTAATTAAAATTAAAATTAACTAAAGAAATTGGAAGATTTCTTTTTTTGATATACAATTTTACAATTTAAATTATAAAATACGGTTGGATCTTACGCTTAACAATTATAACTTTATAAGCTGATAATTTTAAAAAAAAAAAGTGAGAAATTAAATAAAACTAATATGAACGTAGGTAACTGCATTGTAGGTATGCAATTTCATATACGATCGATGGCTTTCAGAGTACGGCCAACTTAAAATACTGTCAACTAACAAATCACGACGTTTACCGGTTTGCAATAATAAAATTGTTCATTTTTTTCTGATTTTTATCGCAATTATTTATTATTTCGGCGCACTTCCGTGCGGCCCTTAAGAGTTAGCGGAAACTTTTTCCTTTGGGAACAGGTGTAATTATAACGTTCTTAGTTGTTCTTGAAAGTAGAAAATACATTCTAATTAAACAACAACAACAAAAAAAAAGTGCTCCTACGTTAAATAAGAGGGGTTTTTTTTTTTTATTTTTTTTTTTTTTTTTTTTTTTTGAAGGCAATGTCTATTATTATGATTACTTTTCGACTTACACCGTCAGACAACGGGAATTCGTAAACAATGTGTTTTAAATTTGTTAGAACGTTGTCATAGTGTAAATCGATAGTTTAATTGACGTTTTTCCGAAACTAATTAAAAGTTTACCATGTTCGACTAAGTATATTGTATTTCTCGACAAATGAAATTACGTTATTTCATAATCTACTCGTATACCGTCGAATCATTAATAACTTGTCCGTGATTAACGTATTATGTTAAATTAAATTTAACAATGGATATTCGTCTAAGCACAACCTAACAACGATAATTGTTCATATCGACAACTAACATTTCGTAACGTCTAACGATGCATTTGTATTCAACAGTAACACGGAGATATAAAAAGAAAATGTGAAAAACCGTTCGATACTTATAAAAAATGTTCGAAAATCATACATATCTATGATTTCTAAAAAAAAAAAAAAAAAAGAACACAATCTCACTGTACTTTATCACATGTGGAATTTGGTAATACAAGTAGTTGGCGAATATGACGGTTCTCGACAATTATGTCCGTGCTAATAAAATTGCAATGCATTTAAAAAATCTAAACTTACAGAAAACCGTTAATGCTCATATGTTATTTCCTAATTTCTCCGTCATAGACGAACCTAAAAAATGAATCGAAAAGTGACTTTTCCAGACGCACCGACTAAAACCGAAATTCTACAAAAAAATAAAAGCTCTCCGGACGATTACCGATTGTATTAAGATATCTGGATAAAAAAAAATGTGTTGTACGGACAAATTAACAATTTTCAAAAGACATACATACTTCGCACCATAGAGGTGGAGATCACTATCGTAGGTGGAATTTCGGAAAGATAATACATAAATAGGAATTTAATTTATATCGATATTTACATCGATAAATTGCAAATGAAAAACGATTCGGAGCGAAAAAGTATTGGCTGTGTTGTTATTTTTTTTTTTTGCTACGATAACCCAGAAATCAACAAAAATAAAAAATAAATAATAAAAATCTAGTTTAACGAATTCGCGTGTTTTAGACATTTATTAGTATCGTTTTTTGTCGCGTTAGAAAAACTAACAGGTATATCAAAAAATGACGTATCCTGAACAAAATTTGCTACCGGACACTGTAAAAGAGTGTATTGTATCGGATGTATTCTCCCGATAAAGATCCGGAAAAATCAGCTCAGAATCTAAACAAGATTCCTCGGGACGCTCGAATCTAACGCATTTAAACATAAAAAATAATAAGGGCACGGTACCCACTTAATAGTACTGTAAAATTACAAATTTTCAACTGTATATTGTGATACGCAATACCCACCTATACGAACAATATTATAATAATATAATCGATACGTGTTTGATTAGATTATTTGTAATTTGAACTTGAAACTCGTCACATTTGCATATCAAAGGAATTATATATCCACGCTGATTTGATACCCAAATGATGTAGAGATATTTGGTAGAGTCTGGCGAGTACGGGGGATGTTGAAGTACAGACATTTTTTTTTCAGTTAAAAAACGTTGAATTGAAAATGCACTGTGAGCTGGAGCATTGTCTTGATGAAGAACCCAGCCATTTTTCCATAGATCTGGTCGCTTCTTTCTGACACGTTCTCTTAATTTAATTAATACCTCTTTATAATAATATTGATTAATTAATTTTGTCGATTTTTTCAACGTTTTCGTTTGTTGAAGACATGATAGGACATCCAGAACGATCATCATCTTCGACGTCCTCCCTTCCACTACAAAACCGTTTGTGCCATTCAAAACCTCCTGATAAACATTCTTCACCATAAACTTCACATAACATACGAAACAATTCCGCGGCAGTTTTTTTTAATTTAACAAGAAATTTAATGTTAACACGTGTTGTTCGATTTTTATATCTAACATTTTTCGGCAGTATAGTCGAACTCGCACTAATAACAAGGCTACTAACGTATAAGAAAATGAATCGATGCCATCAGTGTTCATAGTGCTTTTAGATAAGTGTTTTCTAATAATATTTCAATAATCGTTTTATAGATAACGTTAATAGTTTAGGTTATATTCAAAAAGTCTCGTTATTTTATTGTCGCACCTCGTATATATATATATCGTAATCATTTCGTGTTTGAGTATACTATATTGTCGTAAACGAGGTTTATTTTCATATTTTTACTGTCCGAATGAGTATAGTTCAGGGTGCGGCATAGCCGACTGACGAGTTTAATAAGGTCGTTAGCCTGTGATAATATAAGAACAGGGATGCAAATAAGTGGAATATTTTGAATTGTACGGTAATGCCGTTTTTGTTCGTAATCGTGGTCTGGACAGGTGTACACCGTGGTTTCGGTGTGCGTGTGTATTACGAAAATAATCATTTTGTGATCGGTACGCAAAGGGCTTTTCGTATACACTTGGGCATTCCGCGTGCTCAAATCTGTTCCTTCTGCTAACACTATCAAATTGTGGATACGGCGCAGTTGGAAGAAACTGCAAGTACCCTGAGTAGACTTGGATACGGAGCACCTAGAATGGTAAGAACCCCCGCGAAAGTGTGCAGTCGGTTAGAGAGTCAATTGAGCAGTCACCAAGACGCTCAGCCCGGACACACGCTGTAGCTTTAGGAATCTTAGACCGTTCTTTGAGGTGAATTCTTCACGAAGATTTATCATTTCCATCCTTATATATTAATGCTTGTCCAAGAGTTTAATGCTACTGACTACGGCAACCGTAAAAACCCCATGTCAGCAAATTCTTCTGCAAATTCCTCCGATATCAACTTTTTTCTGCAGCGATGAGGCCAATTTTCATCTTTCTGGATCTGTAAATAAACAAAATGCTCGATACTGGGCTACAAATAATCTACGGCAGCTACACGTAGAGTGGTCTTTCCACGTGGAAATCGAGGCTATACCAGTCGAAATGAGCCGAAAATCATATGAGAGCTACAGAGATCGTCTACAACAGTGTATCAACGCTGACGGCTGCCATCTTAGAGATATAATTTTCAAATAATAATTTTTAAAAATGGTATTGAATACTGATTTAAATAAATAAAAAAAACCTTTTCTCTAAGTTTTACTGTTCGTTATTTATAGCCAATCAAAACTCGTCAGTCGGCTCTGCCGCATCCTGTATATAATTTTTAAACGTAATATTGGGAATAAACGTAGTAATCGAGTTTGTCTGTTTATACGCCACAATACGAGTCGAAACGAACGGGCAAACCGTTAGTTATTCTGTAGTTACAAATCAATACGGTACTCAATTTAGGATTTAACAAAAAAAAAAATTGACAATCTCCGGTCAGAATCATCTTTCGTACTGATTCACATAAAAATCTATGTTTTTTTTTCTTAACTACCTCCCCCCCCAACCTCTTCTCCCTCCACGACAACAATGACGCACAACAATTTCCTGCCCGTGAGCAATAATATTTTTATTTTCTATTATTAAAATTAAAATTATATTAGCGCCTAGGAAATAAAATGAGCAAATGAAAACGGCGAAAATCTCGAAAACTTTGAATTAAAATGAAAAAAAAAATAGTCTTAATTTTAAATTTCATTATGAGTGACTCAACACACACTTTCCAACACAAATTGCATAACAATTTAAAAAAAAAAAACATAAACGAATTCAGGCGTTATGATACATAAAATATTGCTCGTTGACAGAAACGCAACGAAATTGCGTATACATAACGCCGTTCGTTCATACGATTTTTTTTTATATTTTTCCTCTGCATTTGATCAACTACACGAGAGTTATTTTTGCTTGTCTTTTGGATATCGCGAAAGTCATTTTATGCTGATGGAGAGGGAAGGGCGGTGGGGAAACTTGAAGAATAACGCAATACCGTTTTTCGATTTTATTTTTATGTTCCTATTCGGTTAAAAACATTCTTAGAATCTTGAAATCAGTGGTGAAATTTGCATGGCATTCGCTCGCGATTTTTAAACTGTTTGCAGCCAATTGGTAGGAGACCGGGTCGGACCCCCACATAAAAGTCCCGTACACAGATGGATGTCATAAAATCCCTTCCAATCGACCCCATCCGTAGTTATCTATCTTATATGGTAAACGTATGGGGAAGGGTTTCTGAGATGTGCAACTACGGTAGTAGGGACTTTTGCGGCGACAAATTTTTTGACGTTAAAACCATTCTGCGGACGCATTATCCCGCCGGTATAAACCCGGTCCATAAATCAGATACGGGAATTTTTTTTTAATATGTACTGCCCGTAACGGTGACACAGTACACTTGTGAAGATCCCGCCAGCGTACGTGAAAAAAAATCAACCGGGGTACGGCCATTTAATGGTCATGTTCCGATTTTAAAGTTATTCGAAAATTGCACATTTGGCGACCATAAACCGATGTCGATAAATTACGCCCGTGTCAATGCCGGCCGACCGCCGTCCGCTACGCGGCACGCGTGCGTGACCGTAGCGCAAATTTACGACGTCGGTGTCTGGTTAGGTTACCACTAGAAGAATGGTCGATTTTCGAACTGTCCTGAAAACCGACGGCTAGGAGACCAGAAACTGTCTACGTCATAAATACGATGACGTTATATCCACCTTAAAAAATACCTATGCGCCTGGTCGGTTCTTGTTTTACTTGGCCCTCCCGTGCCGGGCGGTAGATTTATAATTTTTTATCATTCATAGCACGAGTCTACCGATTTCACAAGTCCTACAAACTAATTCTGTGCTCGCGGTTTGCTCAGACAATTGTTTACAAAAAACTTCCTATGTTTTGTTGATTGTGTTTTTTTTTTTATGTATTTTAGAATAAATTATATAAAAAAACAAATTTAAAAAAATATGTATTACGCGATGTTAACGACACGTTTGATTTCACCATAGTTGGACAAGGTTTTTTCGTTTTACTCTTGCGTTCAAAGCTTGTTGCCTGTTATTTTTTATTTACAATTATACTTTTTTTTTTTTTTTTTTTAATCTTAGATGATACAGTTTCTCAGTTGTTTACGTCCTATCCACTAAATATGATTGTTTACGATTCGAAATTTAAATTATTATCGGATTTGATTTGTACGTTACGCTGTCAATAAATATCACGCGTTATTTGTATAATGCGCGTCTGTATGATTTTTTTATTTTTATATTCGATCAAATACTTACTTAAAAACTAAATATTTATGGTATTCTATTCGGTTATAACGCAAAAAAAAAAACACTATATAAAAAACCGGAGGAGTGACAATCATCAATTTGTATGTCAGTGTTTATATAAACGTTTGCTACTCATCCGATCCCGGTGGCGTAATTGGGTAAAAAACTATTGGGATAATGTAATTTATTCGTAAAAATCATAACACCGAGAGGTGGTCTGAATATAGTTTTATTCTATGTATTCAAAATACTTATAGACTAATTTAATTCGTTAATCACCTTATAAAACAAAAGATTTCATCATTTTTTTGTAACTCATACATTGCGTAAACATTTTATAAAACGGCAGAAAAATGAAATACAAATGTCTACGAACAATTTGTGGATAAAAATATTTTTATCTAACAAATAATATAGATAATGTAGTAGTAATTTATGTCGTTCGTACTTTTTTAATTAATTTTATTCTATTTATGATTTGTACTGTTGTCATACCTGTAGCGGGGGGAGAAGGTCAAAATGATATCTTAACTCCCCCTGAGAGCATTTCAGAGGGCCGAGTGCCCCACTTTGCATTCAAAATTAATACGCCTCGGCTTGCAAATTATCATTTTTTAACTATTTGTGCAACCGCAATTTGGTAGAAAATTACCTAGTCGCAATTCGAATCGAAGTTTAAAATCGTGTATGTCGACAAACCTAACCGTAGTACGGGTAAAAAGTTGATAAACGAATTTATTAGATTGTCGAAAACGACGGAGATCAAATCCAAAATCGGATTTACCCGGAATTTTCCTAGACAATCGCTAGTGGTTTGCGATAAAACGACCACCCTGTGTACAAGACCCCCGAACAATGAAGATTAAATTTCGTTTGACACGTGCAGAGGCGTCCGTTCATTTTATATTGTGTTTTAAGTTAATTGGACGAACGACCATTTCGTAAAGTGCTCTCACTCTCTCTCGGTTTTTTTAAATGATCGACTCGCGTGTCAAACACTCCGGCTCAGACGACACTCGAAATAAAATATTACGTACGTTCGTCGAGAATCCGGTGCGTCGTGTCGTCCGTCGTCGGGATTTTTTTATTTTTTTATAAATACATAATATGTAACACGAGAAAGACGATATTATTTCTTTCGGCGGGCCGGACGGTGGGTGACACGATCGTTTTGTCGGACGGGGGCGCGCGCGGTTAAACCGTCGTATCCGCGCACGGGTGACGGAAGACCGGGTCTTGGTCCGCGGCCGAAACGAGAGGGTCGCCGCGGCGCTCCGCACCGGAAGAACCTGGGGCGGGTAATGGCTTTTCCGGTCGAGAAATCACGGCGGCGGCGGCGGCGGCGGCGGGCGCAGAACGAAAACCGGTCAATTCGGCCGATTCCCCCGGGGGACCATCAATCTGGATTATTTTCGTCGGCGCGTCAATACTTATTATATCCGCGGGGTTTTATGATCGCTTTGGCGTGCGCGCCAGACCTCGGACCGGCCGCGCGCAACGATGGGGCCGCGCACACTATTCACTTAAATCCGTTTTTATCAGACGCATACGGCCGAATATCGAACGCGCCGCACCGAAATGTGCGCGGGTACTCGTCGGCAGTATTGTCACACAAACAAACAAAAAAAAAAAAAAAATACTCTTGTAACGGGGTAAAAATCGAAAGATGTGGTACCGGCGTAGGGGTAGGTGTGAAAAAGAGGTTATATTGAAGGCGGTAACAGTCTTAACGGAATGCCTAAAAACGAGTGAACACGCGCCACAATAGCCGTATTCTTCGGCGGTTATTGTACGCGATGCGTTGATTGTGAAAGGCAACTGGCGGATGGCTATATAAATGACCGTCTTCTACAATGGGTTCGCTATCGCGCGTGTCCTTTTTATGCCAAATACACAAAAATATAAGACAAATGTATTACTCGCCGTGTCCATTCGACTTTGGGAGTGCGTTGCTCGTGTGTAACGTGCAAATGCATGGCCGGGTGTGGATACCGATGAACTGTTTACACAATATGTACACTTGATAAAGATCAATTTAACCGAAATAAACTTAAATAAATCACACAGCACGAAGCGTCCAGAAAAATGAAAAAACAACGGTGAACGCATTAGCCACGGACATCTCAAGCTCGGCCGGGGTCTTCGTGGACCGGTGACATAAACACGTTTAAATGTATTGTTACACCGAATGAGGAAAATATCTTGTGTATTTTTTTAGAAAAGGAAACCATATGCCGATGCTCGCCTTTGGTCGTGCGACTGCTGCGCGGGTACGGAGAGAAATTAGGTATGCGGAGTGATCGAGCAAAAAGAGACGGCCGATATTCGTGTGGCATCACTTTATACACTTAAATGTGACATTCATCCGGTGATGGTCTGCGCGAATTATCGTGATCGACTAGAACGCAGTGGAAACTCGTGGGACTAACAGATGTGTGTAAATTGTGGACGTGGACTATGGCACGATCGATCCATTGTTTACGACTTAAGTAAATATTCAATGGGTTACTCTCGTATAGTTCACGTGCCAAACGGGTACCAGGGGTGAGTGGACCCGTAAGGTGATCGGTCCTGTTGCGCCTTGGGCCACAAGGTCACGGGGCGAGCTTGACTATCACCTTACCCAGCTCCTCACCGGACACGGGTGCTTTGCTAGCTTCTTGCATAGGATCGGCAAGCGCGACGCCCCCCACTGCGCCCATTGCACATCGGAGGTGGACGATGCGGCCCACACCCTGCTAGACTGCCCGGCTTGGAATACCGAACGTGCAGCGCTAGTCGCGGTGTTAGGCAGCATCTCTCCGGAAGAGCTTGGACCGGCCATGCTGAGTAGTACCGAAGCGTGGACAGCCGTTAGGGCCTTCGCAATCTCCGTCATGGGGGCGAAGGGGGAGGAGAAGCGTCGGTGGAAGGCGGCCAGAGCGGCAGCGGCAGCAGCAGCAGCAGCAGCAGCAGCAGCAGCAGCAGAGGCAGTAGCAGGAGCAGCGCCGGAGCGTCGGCGTCGGCGACGGCAGTAGCATTTGCTGTCCATATTGTAAATTTTTGTAAAGAGTTTGAGAAATGTATATTTTAGTTCCGTAAGTTTTTGTAGTTTTTTTTCTAGGTTGTTCTAAGTGTTTGTTTATATTTTTCTTTAATTTTAAAAAAACTTAAAAATTAAAAAAAAAGAATGTACATTCTGTAGTTTGTAAGATTGCATATACCTTGTAGTAGTAAGTACTAATGTGAGCCCGCCCCGCGAAGGGGAAAACGGGATTTTATATCGTGTATGTATTTATTATGTGTTTTCATTTTAATAAATGATGGTGGCGGGCCGGTAGCATTTCCGCAAGGCCAGTTCCCGGCCCGTCATCGATGCCACACAAGAAAAAAAAAAAAAAAAAAAAAGGTTACATATTAAAATATAGAATAATCCAAAAATCGTATCTTATAGTATTATATTTTGCTGATTTCCGTTTCCAGTGGGTGGTTACGATAGTCATAATTTATTATAACAATAAATAATTATTAACTATTTGTTTTGGCCACGTCGTAACCTTTAGATTCTGAATACAGTGAAAAAGTTTTTATAATATAAAGCATTCCGAGGAAGTGTTTTATTGCCCTCGGATAACACTTTTTCGAGAAATTTGCTCCGTTTTTTTGCAGGCCTATACCTGTATATTTTTAAAATAATTAATTTGGTTCTATCGAATGTATTCATAACAGATTCACGTGAAGTACTCTCGACAGACGTCAAAGACATTTCTATTGATAATTGATAACAACACTTTTTTGTTATATTTATTGGATTTTATTGATATAATTGTCTTTTACAATATAAAAAAATATAATAATAGAAAAATGTAATGGTTCCACTTAACAAATATTAAATTGCAACTGCAATATTTTAACGGTGTTTTTTCCCGGCTTGGGTGGCGAATAATCAATGTCCCGCTACTATGCGGGTCCACGTCATTTTACACTAAAAACGGATTAATATGAAACGTCCTGCAATCAAAAAATATAAATATTATATAACTCTTAATAAAAAGAGAAAAACTTAAAACTATTATATATTTATATGTTATTGTTAATACCAAAATTCCTCTAAACGAACTATCCACAAAACGCGTTTTTCACTATTTGTTTTGGTTTAATACAACTAGAGAAAACCTGGACCCATTGCGTTGGTACAAGTATAAATCTTCTTAAATTTTATTAGAACTATGTTTAGGTTGTAATATTTTCTTTACATTAAAACCACCACTGTAAATATGAAATATAAAACTATTATGCGTATAAATAATATAACATGTTTAAAATTTTACCCGGAATCCACCACCAAACAAATTTCCACAACCATCGTCCGACACAAACGCTGTTGAACAGTTACATAATAGAACATTGCTTCTTTTTAGAAAACACCTTAGTTTTCTTCGGCAGGTCTACCCACGACGGATTCGTTGTCAAATAATGCGTCACAGACGCCACTATTGCGAACGATCTCTGCTCTCCTGGGCAATTTTCCAATAGGAACGACTGCAAAAAACGCGGACCGGTGGCCACCACCAGCACGCGATCCTTTGATTTGCACAAAGTCGACTCCACCGAGTCGATTAAAACCGTTTCCATTCCGGTGGGCGCCGGACTCAACAAAATTTTGCTCTGCTCGTTCCGGTCCCTGGCCACAGCGGTCGTCCCGTCGGGGTAAATAGTTTTGAATTTCCCTTTTTTGGCGTAGAACCGCCATGCTTGAGCAGGAAACCGATCCAATATATCATAATACTGTTCGACCAGTGCTTGGCCGATTTCGCTGGCTGTATATTTGCTAAGTAGCGGTCCATCATTGATCGCTGCGTCCATTATAAACGGTTAATCGGATGTTTTGGTAAATGAAGAAATTATGTCACGTAGACGGGTTTTATATTTAATGAATATATGGATTATTTTTATTTCAATATTATGTTGAATGACAGTTTTTTGTTTTAATTGGTAGCTATGGGCACACTAGAAATTTACTGTAATAATAATTTATAATATTATACGTGTTTTTTTTCTTTCTATTTGGCCATGTCGTATTATTTTGATTATGAATTTACCTAAGAATTATATTATAGTTTTAAAATGATTTGGTCTATTCCCCTTCAAATATTACCCCTTTTTAACACATTACAAGGAAAATAAAAAATAAAAAACGAAATTTACGATTCGTAAATTAGATTCAATGGAATGCTATTTTCTTATATTTGTATATTGTGTCTTTATCACACTAAACAGCAACACTCATTACCACTACCATTTACTGATGTGTTTTTTCCAAAGCGTCGAGATTCAATATTTATATTGCAGACGTTCTTTATTAAAATATTAGGCATTCTTTCATTGTGTTAGAATTTTTTAATACGACTTTTATTGTATTTAATATATAATAAAATACATAATTTCATCTACTTTTTTGTTGCGTGAATTTTGATTTGTAGTGTATTGCAAATACAATATATTATTTAATGTTTTTTAATACATTTTCAATGCTCAATTATTTATAATTCATAATTATTTAGGTAATGATACGTTGACAATTTATGTATTACATAATGTATATGGTTTTTTAAAACTCAATAATAAAAATTTATCTATTTTCGTTTTGGAGAATAACGAGCTTATCGTATATTTTATCTAGGTACATTTGTTCTAATGTTATATGTTATCCTATCTAGAGAATATTAATGTTATCTGTGCACAACACTGATGGTAACATAGTGTAATAACAAAAATGTATCGCCATTGTAATAACGAATTGTGGGTAAATATTAATAAAATAACAGCATTTCGATCGAGATTGAATTTGCGGACGCATATTTAATAAGGTCCACTAGACGGGAGCAAAAAAGTATCTAGACAACGCTGAACATTGGATAATACGTTCCGTGTTTTTTTTTTTTTTTTTTTTTAAATTTCACAATCGTCGGCCGACGGTGTACCCACTGAAAATCGCACTGGAACAACGCCGACAGGGGCCATGGCAAGCCGCCGAGCACGGTGGATTTACAAGACGGCATTCTCGACTGGTTGAAGTATTATTCGTAAATAAAACCCGAAAGTTACACTCTCGTGTACATAATAACTCGCCGCGAACGGATTCCAATCGTTAAAATAAAATTCATTACGGCTCCTTCGCGCAACAATACCGCCGAACACACCGGGAGACTCGAATTCTCCCGAGTCCGTATTATACACGTAATAATATATTTTATATTATTATATACTCGAGTGGCGTTGTATGTATGTATTTATTATGTGTTTTCATTTTAATAAATGATGGTGGCGGGCCGGTAGCATTTCCGCAAGGCCAGTTCCCGGCCCGTCATCGATGCCACACAAAAAAAAAAAAAAAGTTCACGTGCCAAAAGCTACACGTACGGGGACGACAGAACAACGGGAGCATTGAAAGGCTGTCGTTCCGCACGGGAAAAAAAAATTCCAAAGATGGCTAGGCGCCAATGATAAATTTAATAGGTATGACTAATCCCCGTTAATTTTTATGTCGAATATCAAAGCAAAACTCGAGACAATTGAATATAGGTAAATTGTTTTTATGAACATGGACAAACAATTATAGCCCCCCCCTACTCTCACGAATATTATTCCGAATTTTTTTTCTGATTTTGGTTAAATTTTGGAAAATTATTTTTCATCATAAAATGACCGTCTTCGTGCTTGAATAATGCCACTGATACTGCTCGACAACCGATTAAAGAAAAGAGGTACGACCTTTTTTACGTTATGTAACGTGGTAAAAATGATGCAACGGAAACGATTAAATCCGCTTTTGGGGATGATTCATTAAGTGGTTCCGTGACTTTCGAGTGTTTTAAACGTTTCAAAGACAGTCAGCGGTCAACGTAAGACGATACACGTTCTGGAAGACCGTCGACGTCATCCAGAAACGATGGTGTGGCGACGATTTGCGAATAAAAAGCGAAATAGCCGCAGATTAAACGTTCGTGAGTTCACAAAGCGATTTTTGTCGTGCAATTTTACAGGAAAATGTACAGATGACCAGAGTCGCGTTGCCAAATTCGTTCGGCAGTTGATCACCACGATAATGCACCACCGGCACATATATCGCCGTCGATTTTTGGCTGATAAAAAAATTGCTGTGGTTCCTCGGACTCTCTCTAGTCTCCAGATCAGGCCCCGTGTGATTTTTTTCCTGTTCCCAAGACTAAAATACAACGATTTCGAGATGCAGAGGGAATTAAAGCGAACGCGGCAACAGAACTCGTAACATTAACTTTGGAACAGTTCCAAAGGATTTTTGAAAAACGGCAAGATCGCCGGGATCACTGTATATCGTCCGGCGGAGAGTATTTCGAAGGAGATATCATTTATTTAATGTGTAATTTCGGTTTTGTAATTATTAAAAATAAAATCCTGGTACTTTTTGAACGGTCGTCATATATAACTATAACCGCATTTGCTACCAGCACACTACCATCGTCCGAAAACCATTCTCCCAATTCCTGACAGGCGTCAAGGTCCCTATTTTTCTTCGTGCACTTTATAAAGCACCGTACGTCGTTTCTCGACGTTTTCGTTGCATTCGCTATGTACGTGTGTACGCCTATACACGTCAGTATGGTTCTGGTGTGGTCGACTAGAAAATTCTCGCGAGCCGCACGATAAAATGAAAAATATGTAAGAGCAAAACAAGGTCCTTAACGACCACCGTGATTCATATCACACAATACAGATTTCGAGAAACTTACGAACAATCTGAACGCGCGACAAATACGTTAAAATCAGAAGAATTTACCTTATGGTTTAAATATTAAAATTGCTAAAACATTATAATTGTTTTCTTTTATTAATTGTTGGAACTAAAATTATAAATATATATAAATATTTAAAATTGTTCCATTAAAAAATAAATGTGTTCAAACTAGTAAATGTTTTCCTTAATGTATCAATGTAGGTACATTATGACAATTGTTGTCAATATATGACAACAATTAAATAAATTACTACATGACAAAACATTTTTTTTTTAAATATATGACAAAATAACAGATAGATAATAAAAAAAGATAAATAAGTTCAAAAATAAATAATTATGGAAAAATTCGATAAATTTAAACAAATTAATTTATAAAATAACAAATTAAATGATAAAAATTAAACAAATTACAATATGACAAAAAAATTGTGTAAAAAAAAAAAAAAAAAAATTGAGAAAATGATAAATTGGTAATTAATAATTAAAAATAATATTCCAGAAAAAAAGGATAAATTGAATAAAAGTTAACAATTTGCAGTTTTACTTCAGATTATATTTTGTACTGATTGCATTTTATTACTGCATATGTATCTTCCCCGACTTTTTTCCTGAAAAAGGGAATAAAAATAATTACAATTTATGTGATTTATTATTTATTAGATACATTTGGATAACTTTTATCGATATAAAAAACGCTAAACACTAATAATTCAATTCTTCTATGAAATTCATGAAATTTTTATAAATAACCTTGCGAACATATACATTGTTTAAATCAATGACTGATGTAAAATATATACTGAATCACCGTTTACTAAGTTTTTTTAATCTTAATCTCAGCGATATTTTCTATAAAAAAAAAAAAAAAGATAGTTATGTTTGTACTGTATATTAACACGTGTAAAAAATATATCAATATGAATAACCACATAATTGTGACGGCCACGTCTACGTTTGGTCTATTTCACTGTTAATGATTATGAAAACACTCAAAATAGTAGAATTAAAATTGAGCACGAGAATGACTGTAGAATTTAGTAGAAACTCATATACTAAAGAAACGTTATAAAGAAACAAGTAGAACCCGAGGGCAAGTATAATACGCCTTTCATAAAACTACTGAGACTCCAACTGTTGACCACTAAGGACGACCTAGCTGTTTGGCTAAAACGATTTTATCTGAACAAAACCGAATAAAAAAAAAACTGTTTAATTTTAATATATATATATACATATATTAAATCAAAAACGGCTAGAATATTTTGAAAAGTTTTCGAATATGTATTTCGAGAAAGTTTCATGTCTCGACGATTATTTTTAACCGAATTACCATAACATGACAAATATTGAATTTCCGACAAGTCCAGCAATCCATCAATTTTTATTCGGTTTGTTAAGTAACCTAATTTCAAAAACTCTGACATCGAACATTGGCCGCGTATTCTACTTTTTCCCCGTACAATGTTCGGAGCTTACTCTTTAAGTGGAAACAAATTGAAAAATCAAAAATTAGGTAAATACACCACAGAGGAATTTTCTTTAGTTCGAATTCGGGAAAAACAAAATATTAAAAAGAACTTAATAATATTTGTAGTTTTTTCTAATATTTTTAGTTTTATAATAATTATTAACGATGGGTTAGAATTACATCAATTACTGATAGTTTCAATTCCTCTGGGTTTTTTGCACGTACAATAAGGTCAGTAGGAATGGGAGACTGGTCTCAGCCAATAACTTTCGCACGTATAATGCCGAGAATATCCGAAAAGCGATGAAGAACTTCAGACCAATCGTACGCAAGTGTCACTAGTTGCGTCATGGCAACATTGGAGTTTTGCTAATTGCGTATGTAAATAAATTCGACACACTTTTGTAGACAATACAAATTTTTTAAACACTAAAAATATTAAAATAATTCAATACGGTTTTTTTTATATATTTCCTGTAAAACTACCCAGAAAAGACAAAAAAACAAACACGTGAATCGAGTCGATAGTAGTTTTACGTTAAGAGAACTATTATGTAAAAAAAAAAAAAAATCATTTATTTTAAGGAACAATTTAAACAATCAAAATGGAAATAATAACTACTATGTTTTGCCGGGAGGTTTTTATCATTAAAAACGTTTTCTAATTTTAATGAAATCGGTATATTCCCGTGCGATCAATATGAAAACCGGCCAAAAAAATATTTAAATTTTGTTTTTAAAAACACGTACCTATTGGTAGTCTGCATTTTTCTGGGACAATAAAATAACCGATCTATCCGATTCAGCCGTATTTGTCGGAATTATAATAAAAAGTGGGAAATGTCAAACCCTGAATATATCATTGTCCAGGCGAAAAAAATGCAGAAAATCTCATCAACATTCACAGGCTTTAGCTTTTAAATTACTAGCAAAGCTCACGGCTGTTATAAGCCCGTGGATTATTTCACGACGACTAAATAAAATAATAATATTTTTTTTTTTTTGCTGATTTCATGAATCCAGGAAAACAAAAAAATTCAATTCTGGCTTAAAAATCCAACAAATTCCACAATTTAATTGGTTATTATACATTTTGGCCGACTTTTAAGGAAAATCTTGATCTTTCGAATAACGTTTTTTAGGATTTTTTTGGATCAGGTATTTAAATTCCTACCGCCGGTCAAGGTATACAAAATTATTCTACGAGTTTTAATGATAATTTCAATTACTGCATCCTTCTCATCCCGTTGAAAGTTTCCGGGCACAACAGTTTAGCGTTTAGTTTCGACTTCAGTACCCGATAAAAATATTTAGTCACCTAACTTAGTTAGACGTAAAAAATAAATACTATACATATATATATATATAAAAACAATATTTTATACCAAATAATTTTCTACAAATATACACATAAATTATTCTCTGGACGAGATGCCTAACCAAATTTTCTCCTCGTGGCCATTAGCACACGTAACACAATACAGTTATGTAAATGTATAACCACAGCATTGTCGTGACCGCAACGTTCGTAATATACGACGCCATTATTAGACGACCAAAATGTATATTAATTTGTAGAATTTAATACAATACATTACGAGTATGTGGTTGGGCTAAGTGATAAAACTCTATAACCCATAAGAGTGCGGAGAGTTTAAATCGAAAAATGAAAACTCCGGAACAATAAAAAAATAAAATTTTAGATAGGTAAGCAAAATTAACGAGAAAAAACAGCTGAATGGTATTGAAACAAACCGATACATAAAACAATAATTTGATTATGTTATGATTATACATATAAACGTATGTTTTTTTTTTTTTTTTTTGAGAAGAAATTATTCTTATATAAATATATATAAAAAATAACAAGGTTATTTTACGTACAGAGTTTCGTTCAACGATTTTTTTTTCGAAGAGTTCTTCAAATTACCCCTAGAGTGTCCCCGCGTCGCTTATTCGCCAATTTTTGATCCGGACGGTGGGCTCCAACGTACATGGACGTACCACGTTCCTGACGACACAATGGAACTTCTTTACGATTTATTTTCGCAGAGTTATTCTAAATACTCCCCAGAACGTACACGTGCGTTGTATGGAAAAAATAGATCACTTAAGCACAAGTCGATGAGCGCGCCACCCAAAACGAATTATATCGAAAAGTAATAAAACTACACTTATTGTCTGCTTGGTCAAGGTTATCGATACACGACTTTGTGTCTATGTGATACGCGTATCACGTCATTCGGTCATTCGCCAGTAGTGTACCGTGACTGCGAGATTATAATTTATAGACGCTACAGATGCTCAAGATGTGCGGTATTCGTCATAGTTTTCCTATAGAAAATTCGTATTTGAACGACGACGACATTAATGATTTTGAAAAATCACATATGTCGTTTATTCGACAAAATCGTATTATGTTATCAATCACCTCTAATGTATTCAGCCGTTGAAAACTTGAACAGTTATCAAATTCTGTTTCGCGGTTCCATTGGGAATGATGCTGTTGGGCGTTGTTTGTGTGTAGATTATCGTCCTGAATCGATGAGATGTTCGCAGGATGTGCTATGGTGGAAAAAATGTTTTTACCAATAACACCAAAATATCCCAACGGTTTTCAAAAGGGTGCGGTTTGTTTTGCAATGACAATTTGTAATGCGCGGGATCAGACATTAGCTCATTGCGGAGTAGATTTGGAAAGTATCTGTTTGTCACACGGACGAATTCCACGTAGGGTTTTCTAGTGTGGATCGACCCGATCATTTATATGTTTATGCGCCAAAAAATTAAACTCTGAATGTGGTTTATCAAGAGGTTTCGTCCTAAGAGACTTTCCAAATTCACATCATATACGATTTTTTTCCGACATTTACATAAAAATGCATAGATACATCTTTTTTTTTTTTTTTTTTTAATGGAATCTTCAATCTATACCACATGGGCACAATAAGAAGATGAGATACAGATTAGTTAAATACAAATTATTTTTAAAAAATACATCATATCCTTAATAACATTTATACAAAATAGTGACATTTTTGAGGAAAGCAGCCACCCATTAGTAACACTTTCATTTGTAATTTTAATTATATATATTTTTTTCTTATTAATATTAATATTTATATTTGGTGCCGACAGGTCACGACACCATTTCCGCTTAAACCGTCTCGGGGGTTTGCCGGGGATTGTAGGATTAGCAAGGTTTTTGACAAGACGATTGGGATGAGTTAAAGTGCGAACATGGAAACGTTCATAATATGTTTTAGCTTCTTCTGAAACTGAAGGCATTTTTGTGTCAGTATGTATAGTGAAGTTAGAGACATAGGGAGGGGCATTTAATAATATGCGAAGTGCAATGTTTTGGAATGTTTGAATTTTTTTAATGTATAAGTTTTTTTTTGCGTTTCCCCAAAGCTGAAGGCCGCATGTCAAAGAAGGCTTTAGTAATGATTTATAAATTAGTAATTTAGTATTGATGTGAGTATATTTATTATTGTTCATGAGGTTTTTTAGTAGGCGTAGGCGTAGGTTTAGATTTATTCTTTTGGTCCTAATATGCTGGGCCCAGATCAGTCTTTTATCAAGGGTCAGCAAAAATATTTAACATTCAAAGCACTTGGAATTAGAGTGTTAAAAATAAAGACATCAGGGCAAGGGACAAGTTTAAGGGTGAACGTCGTTGGAATAGATTTCGATTGATTTATTTTAACTTTCCAGTCGGTGTACCAGTTTTCCATGAGGTTCAGGTGAGATTAGAGATTTTGAGAAGCCACGAAGGGATCAGAGTGTATAGATAAAATTGCCTTGACATCCGCGTAGTCAGCGACCAGTGTATTAGGTGTAGTTGGTTGGTCTAAAGCAAAAATATTGTAAAGGATAGGTGAGAGGATACCACCTTGCGGGACACCAGCAGATATACTGGCTATGGAAGAAAAATCCTCAGCAACACGGACTTGAAAGTGGTGACCGGAGAGATACGACTTAATAATAGCGAAATATGTAGGATGAAGAAACTTTTTTAATTTTTAAAGAAGGCCGTCTGCCATACCCTATCGAAGGCCTGCGAGATATCCAGAAATGCGCTTGTACAGTAAAGTTTTTTCTCTAGTGAATAAGAAATGGCGTCAACAACTCTGTGAACCTGTTGGACAGTAGAATGAAAAGTGCGAAAACCGAATTGAGAATCCGGAAGAATGAATTATTCAGTAATACATGGAAGGATACGTTTTAGTATAAGTTTCTCCAGAATTTTAGCGAAAAACGGGAGTAAACTTATAGGTTAAAAAGAAGTTATTGAGTCAAGTGGCCTATTAGGTTTAGGCACTAGGATGATGGTAGAAAATTTCCACAGGATAGGAAAGTATGATAGTCTAATAATGGAGTTAAATATATGAGAAAGATGAATAAAGGCTTTTTTAGGTAAGCACCTAGCTACTTCGGCAGTAATCAGGTCAAATCCGTGGGATTTCTTGAGGGAGTGTTTATTTATGGCAAATATCATATCATTTATAGTAAAATATTTTATAGGATTAGATCGCAAGTGAGGGGGGGAGTTAAGATAATCTTCCACAACACTAGTATTGGTTTGAGAGAAAATGTCAGGTTGAGGTTGAAAAATACCAGATAGATGTACTTTATAAAGTTCAGCTTTAGCAGAGTCAGAGATGACATAACTTCCATCCGGATTTTTAATAGGTAGATTAGAGATTTTGAATTTACAAATATTTTTTTTTTTTTTTCTTTTTATAGATACATCTGATATTTTTTTTATAATCGTGCATATGGTGTATATTGAATATTTTTTGAATATCATTAATTATGTTAAATAGATTGTGTATTTATAAGAAATTCGTTGAAATAGTTATAGAATATGCAATAAAAATAAAATATAAGGTGTACAATTTACATTTACGAACAATACTGCACACGGGCGAATCCGTGTTAATTTAACTAGTTAATATATATAATAATACCGCACAGCTATAGAAATTTTAATTTGAGTACACATAAATTGTATTATCCCGTAATCGAGTTGATCGTTGGTTTTTTATTGTGTTTAGATTTTGTGTTTGGCGAGGAATGCGTTAGTGTTGTACTACGAGTTTTTTATTTTTTTTTATTTTTCCCGTCTGCGAAAACATTTTCTACAAATAATGCTCCGATCGTTATCTTCGTTGGTGGTTTCCGGTGGCAAATGTTTTACGGTCAACAACCGATTTCACCGAACTTAACATCTGAGCGTTACACGCACGTCTCGTTTGATCAAAATATATAAGAAATTTCAACAAAATATCAAAAAGTTATCCGATCCATACAACTCTTAACGAGCCGGATAATATTAATGTTTACATCGCTAAATACATCCGGAATGTCTGCAAAACGCAATAATCGTCTACAGGATGTGTATGGTTATCGTTAAAAAAAAAAAGCACTTCCAAGTTTTCAAATAATATCCAATTGACTTTACTGTGTTTTTGTATCCATGCCGATGGGCCGTGTTCGCTGTACTACAGAACCGGGCAAACGAAATATATTAGATGTTAGACTCCGAATGGCCATCTCGATAAAGCTCTTAGACAATACTGTATAATGATTAATTTTTAAATATCTAGCTAGAAAACAAACACGTAACAATAATTCATAATATCTTGGCGGTTTTTTTTTTTTTTTTATCAAACGAGTCACACGTACGTATATCCATCTCGCGAGTGCTGAATTGGGCGACTCACGAATCCGCACCAAATACCGTAAAACCTATACGATTCTTTCGTTATATAAAAAAAAAAATTTCTTTTTGCCTTGAATCAAGTGTATTAACATAAAATACGTATACAACGGAAATCGGCCAATACCGTCAAGGCGTCTACCTCTGACGCGCAGATGACTAGTGTATCTGATAATAACGTAACGTCCAAAACTTCTAAGCGTCGACAGCAGAGCAAAGAAATTTAGCCCGTTTTAACGGAAATCCAATCAGCTTCAACCGAAAGTACCGAATCATTAGTTAGTGTGACATCGAGAGGGGTTAGAAAATTACCAATCCTATAGTGGCATAACAATAGTCAGAAGGGTTAAAGTACAGCGCAATCGCGAAAATGAAGCATAATAAAATTATCGACATTGCTCTTATTTCAAAAAATACAATTCGCATCGTGGACCGTCTTAAGATGTAAGAATCGTATTTTCAGCATTCTCCATGCATGTGGTAGAGCACGAGGATGTACGGCTGTAATCATACACGGGGGTCTAATCAACTTAAAATAAATTTTTAGTGAAAGACTGACGAATTCCATTCGAACAATAATAGTAAAAAATGTATTAAATCATTAGAGATTTTTTAATTTATGTATTTTTTTATATAGGTCTCGTTTTTCAGTGATACGCTAAAGAATATAAAACAAAATTATTTCTAAAATAATTTTTAGACTATTGACCCACGTTATTTTTCGCAAGCGTTTAATAATGATTTTGTTCGCAACCCGCGGTACAAAAATCGTTCCGGGACTATTGCAGTCGGCACGCCGACTTTTATGTTTACAGAACGTTCGAGTTTACGCTTGATCGTAAAAAAAATCGTAAATCCATCGTCATCGTCTGGTAACAAGCTACGGACATTTCGTCAAAAGTCTACTCTTGCCGTTATTTCTCGGGGTTTTTCGGGCGTTGTCTCCGACGACCAATGAAACCGATGTTTGGAATTTACATCGAATTTGGTCTGAAAATAATATTATCGTATTTAAATTATACCGCAAGTGCAGGGCGGAGACGTGCACCGAAAACACAATCATTCGCAACGTACCCAGGGTACCGCAAATGTAGGGGAATCTAAACGCGAAACAAACGGAAATCGCTTCCGTGTAAAGTCATTTTCGTGAGATTATTTTGTGTACGGGATACGTAACCGCGTAATGTGCAATGATTCGCAACGGTTTTTATTATATTACTATTTATTATAAAAAAAAAAAAATCGTTTTGTTTTAGATGGACTCGCCGTCGTCAAACGGCGTATATTGTCCGAGTTAGTATCGGGCGGGTATAAATCGTTCGTGTCCTCCTCTTCCTCCGACAAAAAAAAAAAAAAAAAAACAAAAAAACAAAACTAAAGTTATACGTCGTACAACTACGGGGGCCCTTTATAATAAATGCTCCCGGGGCCTTTGACGTGCCGGCCCGACACTGGGGATGACGTACCTACACCGAAAATTAACATTTTCGCCCGGACGTTACTTGCCTACTGATCGCGCATATATAATAAGGGTACCCTCCCGCCGAAAGTGGAATTGTAGCAGTAATATTATTATACATCGGAATTCACGTACTGACGTCGGACAAGACCTAAAAACGGCGTGGAATCAAGTGAAAAGTTTCTAATCGAATTTGACGCGCGTTTTTCGGGTCGAGCGGAAATCTCCAAACAAACGCGGCCGTAGTCGCCGTTTTCGTTTTGGGTTTTGTTCTGTTTTTTTTTTTTTTTTTTTTTTTAACCCTCGAACGCGCTCCGTCGATCCCGTCAGTTTTATTCATTTATTTTCTTTTTTTTTTTTTCTAGCCTTACACACCGACGGACTCGGTGCCGTGGAAATTATTTATGGTGAGTGAAACGCCCGTGAAATAATATCTAATCTAAATACGGCGAGGCAATAACCAGAGAGACGGTGTACGGCTCGGCACGTCCAGATAATTATTTATCGTATCGAGCAAAAATTTATTTCAACACGGACGATAATTTCAGACACTGCAGCCCGCGGCCGTGTATTCTCGATTAATTTATCGTTATTTCATTTTTTTTTTTTCCCCCTATTTTTTCTCGTCTGTTTGCCGATTGTTCTGCGCGCAAATTTGTATTTTATCATATTGTTCGTTGTTATATTATGTACCTCAGTGAATATATTCGGTTGGAATTAATATAATTGTTTTTTTTTTAGTTTTAACATTTGAACAGAAATAACCATTGAATTTATTTTCCGCAAATCGATTCCGTTCCTGTATAATATCAGACACGTCAGACGCTTCAAAAACGTGGAGATAAAGGAACGTTAGAAAATCTAAACACATAATATTCCCCCAAAAAAAATCCGTTTTTGAGGTAAATTAAACAAAAAAAATTTGTTTTTTCGGGATAGTTAAAAACAACACATTACCGGAATAATAATACTCTAAAATGATCACCAAAACCATTGGCAAACAAAATAAAACGTACATTTAAACGGTTACAATTTTTACCTTTTAGTTATAAATGTACTAAATTAACCGTTGTTTATGATTTACAAAAAATAGTCAGTCCATCGGTCGTTTTATCATATTAATATGAATTTGAACAAACCGATCGCATCTCATCGCGAATTAAGATACTCGCCTTAAATGAATATCTTAAATTTTAACTGTCCGCGGGTATATCTGTATTCAATACTAATCATTCGGTATTTTAAACGTACCGGTAGGAGAGAACATTGAACGATCTGTTGAATTAACTCTGACGAATTGATTTGGATTTCACGTGGTACTCTGTGCCCCTGTAAATGCGATTGATGATAGGGCAATCGAATTCGCACCACGGTTCCTACCCGGACGAAAATAAACCGATAATATTGGTCCAATATGTTATTTCCAACCGGATAAAATATAAATAAAATGCTTAACTTTCTGTACTGGCCCATCGTTACTATCTGTATTACCTACGGTGCAATACGTAACAACGATAGTACGGACAATTTCATAGGATATTCTGAAGCCCGTGCACACCGCCCACCGCGCCATTTTGTCCATTACTATATGAGTGTTATGCGTGATAAATTAGGTAATGGTGATCCATTCTCTTCGGGTGCCAAAAGAGGGTTGGAAAAGTACATATAGAGTAGTTTTATAACTAACGCCGAACATTAAACGTCACAGGTATAGACCTAACCGTCCAATGTTTGTCCCACGATCAATTGTACGTGGCTCTCTCGCTTGTCTCGTGCGAACAAAATCCATGTGTGCCGGTTCCAGAAATATTCAACACGTAAGACCAATTGAAGTTTAAAATTTGAAATTCAAAAAAGTTAATATGGAATTTGAAGTAGACAGAAAATAAAAAATGTAAAAAAAACAAGCATCGTGTTAGTAATACCACTAGATTGCACACATGGCTATGAATTTAAAAATAAAACGATTTACGGGACAGCTAAGCGATTCTGGTAAACCAACAAACTTGACCGGTGCAAGGCCGGGTGATTGAACAAAAATAAAATAATAATTTGTCCCCGTGCTCAATTATTGTCGTAAACCATATACGCTATACGGATCGGATGCGGTTAAAAATTCGATAAGACTATTTTTTTTTTTTTTTTTTTTACAAACAAAATCAATCCACGCCATCCGAGGCGGTATTATCAATAAAATGGCAATTTAGCTTCACGTAGAGATTAACACGATCGTACGGGGTGGAGCACTGAAACGGCCCACTTTATAAATGGATTATTCCAGTAGCGTTTTAGATAAAAATTCTCACTAAATATTATAAATTCAAAGACAACGTGGTATTTAGTTACCATGGAACAGCGGAGTGGTGAACAACGTGCTCCTGCAATAAAATCGTTTTTCAAAAATAACGACGATTATTTGGCCCTCGTTCGTTTCGTCTTCATTTTAACCCTAAACGTCATGAATCCGTACCTGGATAGCTAAAGCTATTAAAATATCGATAACCAACATTGAAGAAACGGGTACAACGTTTCGAAAAATGCCTTGTACGATGAAAAACCATTCGTGCCATTTAAAACGTCACTGCTACCAGGGCCGCTCCTCTCGTAACGAGTCCAAGAAGTTCTGCACGAAAACACGCGTTATCGTTAAATTTAACCAATAGAAGCCTACGGAGGATTTTGCAAAACGATCTAAACTTTTATCCATTTAAAAACTAAAGTCTATACACAAAAAACCGCGAAATATTGATGAACTCAACACCGAAATTTAAACAGAAATCGGCAATAAAGCATTGAAAGCGGTTCCCGGTGTAGTGTAAAATATACAAAGTAGACTTGAATTGCGCTTGAGAAGAGACGGAAATGATTTATATAAATCGTAATAATTCATTTTTGTTTTTTTTTTTTAAGTCATATATACACTTTGTGTTCCAGGGCACAATAAGAATATGCATTTAACACGATAGGGCTTGAAGGAAGAAGCCACTCAGTGATGACACGACCCGACGAATGATTTTATTAAAGATTTGGATAATATTTGTATTATTATTTTTTTTTTTTTTTTTATCAATTACTCTGGAGGTCTCACCTACACCTACACTTCCTGCCGAACCGGCCGGGCGAGTTGCCAGGAATCGATAGAGAGACAATAAACGAATAATAATTTTTTTATTTTATAATTTAACGTTGAAAATCGGCCGTTACGGTGCCCCGCCCTGTATTATAGATGTATTGTATATATATATATATTTTTTTTTTCTATTTTCGCATAGATAACAATCTACGGGGTCGCGGACCGGCGGGCGATATTTTTTTACCCGCATAATCGTCTCGTGCGGCTACTAAAAATTGGCCGGTACGAAATCTCTTTGTATACACGGTGCTCGCTTTCGTACGGTAAACGGCGCGCGCCATGTCCAATACTCGCGTTGTAGACGTACGTATATGTACCGTACGAGCACCGGGTCGTAAAGTTTATCATACACTCGGAACCCTGGTAGTGTTGTAATAATAATAATAATAATAATAATAATAGTAATAATAATAATAATAATAGTAATAATAGTAGTAATAGTAGTAACAGTAATAACGGTGCAGAGGCGTTCTCTTTCTTTCCGCAGTCGTGTCGTTATGCCCAAGCCCTCCTCGTCCTCGCGGATCTTACGGCCTCGGCCGATCGTCCTCCCGGGCCCACTAAATGTTTATTATTTATATCGTAGGTGTGTACACCCCAACAATGTCTTGCGACGTCCCCCCCCGGCACGTTCTTATATTGTTATCGCCGTATCCGAAGGCCCGCGATACCGGGGCACCGGGAGTATAGACCCGTCTCCTCCTACCAACTCTTCCAACTCCACCGGCAACCGGCCCCGTTCTCGTATCCGCATCCTTAAATCATAAATCTACACACTATCCGAACCGGCAATTAATTTTTGTCTTCGATTGTTTCCGGTCCGTGCTCGGCGGTTCTTTTTGATAAATTTATTCGAAAAAAAACACAAACTACAGGGTGCCGCGGAACGGACAGTGCAAGGTGTACTGAAAGGCAATTAATAAAATAAAATAAAAACCGCCCAAAAAACAGGCGAAACATTTGATTTTATTTCATCCGGTACGTCGGGCCGTTTTATGCATTAAATTGTTGAAAATGACGGCCCTCCCCATCGTCGATAATTCATCGGCAAAAGCGATTTTCGGAGTTTTGACGGCTCTAAAGAAACATTGAACCCGGATCCAATGTGAGGTCGTCTTTTCTAGTAGTGACTAGATCCACGTACATTCAATGGAACGGCGAATAAACAATATTTTTGGTATTTGGCTGTAACCAGATAAAAACGAATTCACGAGAGACCGCATCGCTCCCCTAAAAGTTTAAATGTATGGTGTATGGTGTGTGATTTCTAAATTTAGGGTGGTCGAGCCATATTTTTTTTTTTGAGGACTATGGACAAAAAGTGACTGTCACGATATTATTCCATTTTGGAAAATTATTGTTTAAAACTTTAATTCAAAGGACTACGTGAGAGAGCTGATTTTGAAGACTTCTGGTTTGACCTCAATGTGGCTACGGCCCATTCTGTTCGATTTTCAATGACGTAACTACGACAGGTATCCCCTGTGTGCCTCGTCATTCTGAGAGTTGACGTGAGATGGCCCTCGGCGCTCACTCGATTTGAGAATTTGCTACTTCGTCCTGTAGGGCAACCCGAAGGAAAATATTTTTAAAAAGTCGGCTTCACACCTTGGAAGAGCTTATTTCGCGAGGAAATCGCAGCAATGCCCGTCAAGATGTGCAAAACTGCGGCCGAATACTTCAAATATCGCCATCGTCAGTGTATCTATCATTCCGATGTCATTTTCAAAAATTGAATGCATATAAACGGCATGATGTACCGAATAAAATAAAGAAAATCTCATTTCTGTATGTTGCGTCGTTTTTTTTTTTTTTTAATAACCTTTCTACACTGCACTGTCTGTTTCGCCGCACCTTTTAAAATCCTATCTCATTGTTTTTATGTAATAAGTTTAATTGTAATTTATATTTACAATTAAAAATTGTACGCACATTGTAGATGGTTAAATTTAACGTTCACGTTATTGGTAAAAAAAAAATCGTACAAAGATGGCAGTTTAATTTAAAAGTCGTCCACTCGATTTTAAAGCTTCGTTTTGGTGGCGGGGTATCGGAGTATCGGTAAAAGTATGTCGCGATTCGTTCCTGTGTTGCTATTCAGCGCTCCATTGGCCAATCGTACGTAAACATTTTATTTTTGATAATATTTTTAATAAATAGATTAAAACTGTATGGCCGGTTTATACTGTTAACGTTGTCCAATGATCATCTAGCCGAACCTAATATTTTCTTTTTATTTACTTATCTTTTTAATTATTTATTCGTCGTCGTTCATTCGTACATATATGCACTTAAATAATCTTCATATCGAATGAACATAAATATGCGTCAATTTTATTTTTTTTTTTTTTCTACCATTATGTAAAATGTATGACGATCAATCGTCGCAAAACGAAGAACGGCTCGGGCCGAACATCGGTAAAACTATGTCGATCGGTAATTTGTAAGCACAATTTAAAAATTGCACATGTCCGTATTTTTCGTCTGGAAAATTTATATAATTTTATAGGGCCAAAAAAGTTTCATTCACAAAAATTGGAATATACCGTACGATTTATACAGTTCTCATCAAATTTTTAACTTTAAACGATTATGAATAAAAAGTTTTTTCGTAACGTTCGACATTTTTTTTTTTTTTACGTTTTCACCGGCGATTTATTAAAATAACTTACGATGGACCGTGTGTTCCACATAAAACCGAGAATACAAACTAAAAACTTTTAGAAATTTCAAATGCTTATAAATCTTATAGTTTGAAAATCGCTAGAATTATCGATCAGAAAAGACACTATACTTTGGAAAATCGAAACAAGATTTCTGGTGGAAAATCCGTTCGCGTACAAAAAGAAAAAAAAAACAACATATAATAGTCATATCAATAATATTATATTCGATCAAAATCTAAAATATATAAATAAAATATAATATTATATTATATTCGTATTTTCGTCGTAATCGCCAATTGCAGTGTATAAATTATATCATTATGTCTACAATGCATTTTGTATTTAGATGCAGTTATACTATATGCAGTTGCACAAATAATATATTTCCACAAATTCGTCAACGAATTCTCTCAAATTCATATTTACATAAATACGATTTTAAATAATTTACAATTTTTTTTTTCTTTGTTTGTTTTATAACAATAAGCAAAGGTACGCTCCAAAATACGTCGTTATAATATTTTTATAATTCGTAAATTAAAGTTAAAACAAGATTTTCCATATTATAAACCTCAAGACTAGCCGCAAAGAAGTTTATTTTTTTTATATACCCGGGGCGAGTATAAAAAAAAAAAAAAAAAAAAAAAAAAAAAAAAAAAAAAAAAAAAAAAAAAAAAAAAAAACAGAGCGCGTATTGTAGTGTGGCAGGTCTACACAAAAAAGTTTCGGTTTTAAAGACAAGTTACGCACATTGTCCATATACGTAGAGTACAAAAGGCAATTTTCCAAATAACAAATAGAGTGGCATTAAAAAGCAATCTTCCGGAAATTATGAGGATTCCCGATGCACCCGAAATAAAAGTCCCATTCGAGTTCATCCGTTTCAAACGTAAATGCTATTAAATTGGCCACCGCTGCTACGTGTAATATAAAAATGAGTCTAAATATTGTAACCGACAAATATACACGTGGTAAAAAATTGGTACCTCGCATTATACCTTAAACGTACTTGACGGTCTAACCAGTAAGAAATGGCGTACAGACGATTCGAACTATTTCAAATGCATTTCGTACGAAGCATATTCTGTAAATATTTGTCGTTCAGTGATACAATCCAACTTTAACAGGTCCTGTCGGTTTATTACGTTTACTTCTGGATTAAATTTACTTAAAATCAATAATTTCGTTCGGATCATAGAACATCTGCGAGGCAAATACTAGGCGAGCAATTCCTATGATTGTGCACACAATTTGCACGCAATCGTTGCGATGGTATTGTTTATCGGTATGAACACATTGAAATTCGGATTCCGAAACGAAAATATCGAAAAGTACTCGAGAGTTACCCGCCCACGGTCATTGTTTCAAACGCAATTTTATGGACTGCAGAGAAATCTTATGCGATCGTTCGCTGCGTTTAAAGACACATAAAGCCTTCAAAAACAACGTCAAATAATATATTTATACTAATGGGACATTTTTATTATTATTTATTTTAGCTCAAAATCGATGAAATTGATATGTTTTTTTTTTTTTTTTGTTCAAAGAGGAATTAAATTCAATTGAGTGTCTATCCGCACTTCCCACTATTGCTAGTGCATCGATAAAACGATTGTTTTGGAAAGGAATTATTGTCATGTTTACGGATAATATTACTACTATCACATTAGAACCATTAGATAGACGATTGGTAAAAGTATCAGTATATCACGGTTTTAAATATGGGTATCAGTAGAAAATATTAAAAATTTATCCATAGAATGATAGGATTGACTGGCTTCTAAACAAAACTCAAGTGGCTCTCAAAATGAATCAAACGTTGACAGTGACAAACGCCAGAACGAATAATAAAAATGCCAACGTTTATATAGTCGTATTTTAATAATTTCTGACGGAATACATACACGTTGCCGTTTGAAAATCAATAGCGGAATTGAAAAAAATGTATCGTAAATCTAACGGTTTTAGAGCCACTTAAATTCTTAAATTGCAACGAATGAAAAAAAAAAAAAAATGTTCATGTTTTCTGAAATACCGAGCGAAGACACCTATACCCGGTGTACCAAATGTAATCAATTTTTTTTTTACCACTTATTATCAATCGTCGTCGTCGCTGCGACGGTTTTGTCCGTTACGATGTCGACCGCGACAATTCGATCGGATTCGATGGAAAACTGCAGCAGCCGACAAACGCAAACGGCCAAATTCAATATTTAATATACAGACTTATAGCGTACGCTGTGCACATACGAGCGTAATTAAAACGCCAAGTACACGGCGAACATACACGCTATGTTTAATAAAAACAATGGAATGACGGTAGTTCCGAAATAGTTTGTGTGTCATAAACGGATCTTTAGAAAACGTACGAAATTCCGTACATAACGCGGATGAGTAACGGGGACGCTTAAGAACACAAGGCCGAAGACGACGGATGTTCGATGTCACGCGCCAAATTCTCTGACCACCGCCTCATTGGTGTAGGGGAAGGGTGTAACTTTTAATTGTCTCGCGAAACGCCGTTCGTATAGTAAAAAAAAAAAAAAAACGTATAATCATATTGAATCGGAACATATCCACCGTCCGCACAGTAGTCAAAAAGTTGAATTTTAGTCGGACGAAATGATTAATATTGAATCGTAGGAAATTTGTCGGAAATACCGAATATCCATTCTCGTATGCCCCGCTGAAATTTTACTGTGGTTTTTTTGTAGTATTTTTTTCATAACATACGACTTATTTATAAACATTTAAACGTTTAAAAAATTGTATATTATTAATGTTAGCTAACAAATTAAACATAAAAGTATTATACATTATATTATTTTATTTTTTTAATTCGGACAGCGTCCCCTCCTGGGAATGAATGTACTGTACATAATTCAAAAAAGCTCGTTGTTTTTACCATTCCAATAACCTCGCACTAGTTCAAAACTATTAAATTCCATTTTGCCATTAGGTTACTGGACCTTCCTTATGCACACCGAAAGCGATTAAGCCTAGAACATTGTCTCCGTGGTAGATGGAACCCTAGAAGAATTTGATCTGGTTCCTCAACCAGTTCGTAGTTGTGCGGTTAATCCTTGTTCCGATTTACTTTCCACCGCTCCTTAACGGTACGATAGGCACTGGTATTGGCCATCTAGGTTTCCGCGATTTCAATGTCATCAGAGGCAGATTTTAGATATCGTCGTCAATCGGTAAGTTAGGTGTCACAAGACATTTATCCCACACTCCGCTAAGCAGTAAACTTTCCGCCTTATATGCGGCGGTGGGATATTTGAAAATATTGGAATCCAATATAGAGGAGTCGGCTTTTGTGAAATAATCCCTCATTGATCGATTGAGCTGGACATCTATTTTCGATACGGGACAACTGTTTTGTCACACCGGAGAACGAAATTCAGCAGTGGAGTATACCAATGCCTTCCGTTGAAATCGATTACCATCGTAGCGGATAACCCGGAATTACTTTTTATCAATTCGTATTCGATAGAACGAGACGAGCTTGCCGATAACAAACTTTGAGATTTTCCAAACAATTCGATGTAGTTTATAATTATTTCAAAATTAAATATTATTTCGGGATACAATTGCACAATAACATCCGGAAGCAGCTAACTTGGACAATAATATTATGGCGAGTGCGTAATTTCAATGCTATTCTCTCTAAATGAGGTTTACAGGCCAGGGATCGATCGAAATTCACACCTACGCAGTATGCCTAGCCTAAATAAAATATAGTAAAACAAAAAGAAAAAATAGCCATTCGAATCGTTTTATTTTTAACGTATTTCTATCGGGAACTATAACAAGACCGAAAACTGCTCGAATATTATAGTGTTAGGTATCCTTCCGATTTTTCAACGAACATTAATCGCCACGTAGCATTCCCTTAGATAACAGTCTTAATCTTAACTGTAGTCGTACCGTAGTATTCATTTTATCATTGAAATGTGTTCAACAACCGGCCGGTGGGGGTGGCTGGGGGAGCTATACATTTTGCGTAAGTCACTTGTTCTTATGTAATATTAATGATTATAAATTGTGAACGGCGGAATGGAGTTTAGACAAGTTAAATTGAAATTTCGACGGTTTGTTCGCGGCACACTTTAGGTGTACCGAGAGTGTACGGTAGTCTTCGCGAAATACAATTTATTCATTTGTCATACACTCCGATAATAACATCATCCGCGCGTATAATTTTCGGTAAAAACAATTGGTAATTTCAGCCATACACCCGCAATCTCTGGGTTTCCAAAACAAATTAGAAAATCGCAATAACACATATGCCTAGAAGATTGGTGGTTTTGGCAGAGATAATATTCGGTTTTAATCTAAATTCTTAGCCCGATCGTTCAACCCGTATCAACCGGTTTGTTTTAGAAACTTTTCGTAAAGATTTCCGTAGACCGCCGAATTCAAATTTCAAAACCGCAATGTACCGCACATAGTTATCGAAAACCGTCAACTTATAACGTTATGGGTTAGATACATTTATTTTCTCGTAACTTAGTTCGTTGCCGAACTATAAATTATTATACAACAATAAACGCGTACCTCGCAGTTTATACCAGTGTATAAAACTTGTCTTAAACAAACAAGATTATTAACCATCCACCCAGGTTATGTTTTAAAACAATAAAATTAGTATATCTACGCTTTATACGGTTTTTAATATAATATTTGTACTTTAAAATGTATATTCTGTTTGTAAATGGGTAACTAATTTATCCGGGGTGACTATTACACTACTTACTGGTCCGTCGATATAGGTATTTATATTTCCAAACATTCTGAAAGGTATTTCTGAAACATTAATTCAAAGGTAATTCTCTAGGGCACGTATCAGTTTCCCTCAAAAGTACTTTTTTTCTATACCAATTACCTCTACCCGAACTACATAGAGTAAAATGCAACCAGTTGCCATCGGCATATTATCCACACGACCAAAAAAACGTACCTGGCGGAAAATAGGGGAGGTAAATATAAAATATCGGTGCGACCGAGTGCTGGTCATAATTACCCGTTTCGGTAATATTCCCCTCTTTGTACTTTTGACGCGCTATTTTATACGTCGAGGGCGTTCGGTTGAGAGCACCCGGTTAATTTAGTCGAGGGCAACTGGTATATTTTTTTAACGTCTCGAATATCCGTCCAGGACAACTGGTCAACACCCATTTTTTATTGCAATGTCAAACCCTTGTGATGAATCAGACACATAGGTGCGTCGATCCTTACCTAATAAGACTACTTGTCCGCCCGTTTCGTATCCGGATTCCGTTACCAGCGTCACTCGGGTTATAACTAGTGATGGGCGATTCTTGAAAGTGAATCGATTTTTTGAATCGATTTAAATCGAAAAGAAAAGATCGATTCAAAAAAAGATCGGTTGCAAAAGATCGATTCTTAAAAATCGAAATTTTTTAATCAATAGATGGCGTGTTTTGGCGGCTTTAAATAATTAAATTTAAACAATACAATGAATACATTATATATATATAAATAATTTTGAGATTGAAATTTGAGTTGACTGTTCGGTGCTCGCGAAATAATACACGGTTGACAACATAATAGGTAATAGGTATTAGGTACGGTAAAGTGCGAACGACACTGTCAACACTGTAAAAAAATCGAATCAAAAATGAATAATGAATCGATTCACATATAACTTATAACCCATTCGAATCGGACACAAATATGCTCAAAACACTTAGAAACTATTACGCGATTAGAAAATATGTTTTACGTTATACTAGTATTTTTTTATACCTACATCCGACACGATTTTATTTCCGAGTTTTTTTTTTTTTTTTTTTTCGTTAAACCGGGTTTTATCGCCATCTATGTATTCGTATATTTTCTATGGGCGTTGGTCGTACAACGACGCCACCGCCATCTCTTATCGATTTTCTCTACCAGAACTTTTCGTCTATCCGCAGCGAAGATAAACGTTTCACAGATGGCGGTACATGTTCCAGTTACTCTTCGATTATTATGGCATTTAGTTTCGAAATCAATAATATTACACATTACCAGTGGCGTCGTAATTTTTCGACAATTAAAATAAATAAATTTATTTATTTTATTTTTTCGTATATTTCATCGTTTTAATCGGTTTTTGTTTACTGTTTCAAGTAAAAATATTATATATCGTACTTAAAATACAAAATATACAATTAATTGAAAAAAAAAAAAAACAATCAAAACTAAATTTGCAAAAAAATGCAAAACAAAAGTAATTGCCTTAAGCTCCTAATATTACGAATCGAATTTCGAAAATACTTAACTATATTTTGAGCGATTATTGACAAACTAGAAATAATATCACTCGATACAGAATACGGTCAGCTGATATTAGTTCCTTTGCTCGTATCGTGCGGGTTAATATTTGCCATTATATTCAGTTTTAATAATATCGGTTGATAATGTTAACATTTCTGACGTAAAAAACGATTACATCCGGTCGCCTACAGTCAGAATGTTTCAGAATTTGGAAGCTCGGTCTTTTTAATTGATCAGTCACAACTATTTTGTAAACTTTTTGAAGTTAAAGTCAGTGCCAAAAACCGCCATAATATTTGATACTATAAATTCGCTCTAATAACGTCTGTCGATGTCCAACATTCGTTTTCAAGGTACAAAAATATATTAGTGAGCAATCGTCTGCTCGTTTACGTTTGAAAATATTTGACAAATTTTTAATTTATGTAAGAGTTATATAAAACGATAACTATTAAATATTCAACACTTAATGCATTTTAAAATTGAAATTGTTGTGTCTGCTAAAAGGCAAATTTAAAAAAAAAGAAGGTGGATAAAAGAAAGAAAGAAAAATATAAATTTGTTATTTTTACATTATTTGGTTTTTTTTTTTTTTTTTAATGGGAAAATAAAATGTTTTTTTTAAAACATATTTTATATATTTTTAGAGCATAAAATAAAACGTTTGTTTAAGGTTTTTTGGAGCGTGAGTCCCTAGACCTATTAAAAAGTATAAAAATTGTATGCTTAATTTGTATATTATCAATTGCGTATGGTATACTCGTACGTATTATAATGAAAATTGTTAAAATAATAAAAAAAACATTTGAAAGTACCCACTTATTAACTATGACGATAATAGAAAAAACTTCCTTGGCGGCGCTTCTGGTCCGACCTCGACTGGTCAGAATGTGTGTAAATCGCCACGATGCGACGGGGAACGACATAAAAATATTATGATAAACGTTGTGTCGTCGAATAAAAAACCGGCAGAATTTTTTTTTTTTTAAATCGTAGCACGTCAATAGCATGCTAATACGTAAATGGACGATGTTCGGGAAAAAAACGCACAAGTCACGAAAATGACTTGTGTTCGGTAGACATAAAAAAAACCGATTTCTGGCTAAATTTCAGTTATGATATCGAGCTTATGAAATTGTAAATTTTTTCAACGTTTTTGAAACCGGTAATATGGTTTTTTTTTTTTTTTAGTCGCGATTACGTTTTTTAACAGCCATTGTATCTGGGGTTACAAGAGTGTTGCCGTACCCGTTGCACGCCGATCCGGATTGTCGGACGACCGACATATAGACGAGGAGGCTACACGCTCAAGGAGATGATGTGCGCAGGACTAGTCGTGTTTTTTTTTTTTTTTGTTGATGTTTCGGAGTGCTCGATAATACACAACGGTACGTTCGCAAAAAAAAACAAAAAAATAAAAAAACCCCCCGAAAAAACGGTACAACGTTTTTTTTTCGCAGTAGTGTTTGCAGCTGCGAGGCCGCGGACAAAACGGCAATAATACACACGGGGCACCACTCGAGATATCCGCGGGGAACCGCGGCCGGCGATCTTGAGCGGCACCACACGCCGTAAGCCGTCGTCGTACGACAACGAGAATAATGAGATAATGGGTAATAACGAAACGATAGAAACGGCGACGGAGACGGGACGAGACGAGTTAAAAAGGCCAATTAAACGCGTACCGAAACGCGACCGGGGGACCCGGTAGAAAAAACCGCGGTGAATGGATAAAAAAAAAAAAAAAAAAACCACTCTTGTACCGTATCGTAATTTTTTTTTTTATGCGCCCGATAATAGGCGACGAGTGGCCGCCACTGTTATCGTACGGCACGACAACAATAATCCGCCCCGAGGTTTTCGCACCGATCGCGCAGATACGACTATTATTTACTCGTGTATACGCCGACGACGTTATTGTCCTATTGTGATTTGCCATTTTTTTTTTTTTAAAAATTTTTTCTTTATTATTATTTCGCTTCGCAACGCGATGTTCCGGATTTAGACGTTTACCTAGTACCGCCGGCGTTCCGGACGAATTCAAATGGTTTTTTTTTTTTTTTTTTTTTTTATCGATTACAAGTCGTCGGAAACCCATACTACACGAGGCGCGATCGACAAAACCGTCGCATTGCGTTTATAATTATTTATACCGGAACACCGATAGTTTTTACATGTGTCCCCCCCCCCGATAAAGTAACATCCGACGAGTACAGCCGGACCGACGGTTCGACACCGACAACGATTTTTATTTCTTGACGTTTTTACGTAACCGGCGTTTTAGCCGGTATGGCCGCAGCGGATGGAGCTATTTCAATGGCATTTCTCGACGTTCGCGGGATTCGCACATCGCCAACGGGTACCTCGAGGTCGAACAGTGTATTTTTTTTTTTTTTTGGAAACCGTGAAATGATTGTGTTGGGCGGAAAAAAAAATGCAGGAAGTTGGAAAAGTGGCACTTGGATGCTGCATCGAGACGGTGCCCCGGTCCGCGGCTCATTGTTCGGTCGTCGGTCTATAGCCCAAAAATCCATCTTCGGCCATTCCAAAACCACCTCACTCGCCCGACCCGATTCCATGGGATTTTTTTTTGTTTTTCGTCTTCTAAGTTCGAGTTAACATGGCTCAGACGACGTCGTTTTCAAATAATTAATGGCATTCAACAGTTTATGGTAAACGATCTCGAAGACACTCCTTTAAGTGCCTGCCAGAGAAGTGCTTTCAAAAGTAGAAAAGAAAAAAAAAATGGCAGCGGTGTAATGCTGCTTCTCAGGGAGATTATACATTGAAGGCGATACCGCGTTTTTTGAACTATATTTTTTAATAAAGTTTCAAGGTAAAAAAAAAAAAAAAAAAAACCGATATTTTTTGGACGCACCTCGTGTCACGGATTATTGCGTTGATATTACTAATTTTCTTTTGTATTCGGTTTTCATGGGTTTTCGGCGGTGTACGTATGAATTACAATAATCGCCGATGAATTTTGTCGATAAGCAATAATAATCGAATATTGGTCGTCGTTTATCGTCATCGCGGTCATAAAAAAAAACTCGGTTTCTCGGTCGGACATTATATCGTATATAATGTATTCAGTATTTTATTTCAAATCGTTCTGGACATACTTAAAACTGATAAAAAAAAAAAAAAACAAAAAAAAACTGTGTAATAATTATCAACCGATATCGTATCGTACTGTTTATAATGTTCGGTACAGATATGTTTTTATCTTGTACAGTCTCTTCGTTCATACTCATCTGTCGTATACGTGCCGTAGCTGTGACGACTATTTTGTTTTTTTAAATTTTTACAATGGCAGTGCCAGACAACTGCAAGCGATAAACGAAATAATTTGAAAATACTCGACGGTCACGTGTGCTGTTATCAAAAAACGTTTGGCCGATAATATCGAACGTTGGAAATATACCGTGAAAACGTGCAAAGCATATTTCAAAACCAACGACAACGATAATATTCAAGTCGATCGTTTATTTGATTATTCAGGCGTTTTTAAGGACCCCCGATTGAAATACACGAATTCGCGCCTATTGGGACGCAATTTGCGTACACCTTTTTTTTTTTTTTTTTAAGGGACGCAACACATGCGCCCCCAAGATTACCATATAAAACAATCGACGACGAATTCAACTTTGTAAACTGTAACCGTAATGTAGAAATTAAAACAGTTAATATTAAAATGGTGTCGTGTAAGATCCGTACTACCTTGATTTTTCTTTTCCTATTAAAACCGGCAATACCCCGGAATGGCCGTGAGGCACTATTTCAGGAGGCGGGTCGCCGTCATTTATTTTATAAAATGAACACATACAAATAAGTAAAAAATATAAAAAAGAACCCGTTTTCCCCTTCGACGGGGCGGGCTCACGTAAGTCCGTACACAAAGCTTCGCTTCCCTACAGGGGAATGGGCCGAAGCCTACTTGCTGCCCTTACGCTTGTAGGGAGGGACACGTCCTGCCGGTCGCGCGGCCGGCGGTCTGGCGTCTACGAGGGCCGCGATCAACGACGGCGGCGATGCGCTTGAAGGCGCGCGCCGGCCGCGTCCAGGGGCTTGGCGTTGCCGTTCGGCCGACTCCTTTTCCGCGACGACCGTCTCGGTGAAGCCGGCCACGGCATTCCGACGGTCTAGGGGGATTCCAACACGAGCGACACCAGGCCGCCCGGTTCGGAAGGACCGATCCTCCGGACCAGGCGCTCCCTGTCGCCGTCAAACGCCTCGCGGCGCATCGGGGTATGGAGGGCGTCGTCATCCTCCTCGTTCTGCTCACCGGGAAAACCGCAGTGAGAACACCCGGCGAGATCCGTACCACCTAATGTGCAGTGAGCCCGGGTGGCTCCCGAGCGTCATCATTTGTCCGGCTTTAAAAGATTACTCGTTTACTAGACAACTGGTGTTCCCGGTCTCCTGGAATACCCGAATTCGTCGTTCGATATTTAAATGTCTACTATATTGTTACGTTGTCGAAGAATAGTAATTTAAACGATCGATTTTGTGATTTTCAACCCGTTTTTAATTTACGCGCGTGATTTCAAATCCACAGTGAATGGGAGCACGCTCGTTTGTCGGTCTATATTTGAACGTCATAAATGGGGTGAAAAAATAATTTATAAATAACATACTTAATATTATTTCTTAATGGCCAGATCGTGGAACACTTTTCGTTATTATTAAAATAAAAACGAAAAAATAAATTGACTTTTTAACTGTTATTCTTGAATTGTCGTACGTATATATTGCTGTAGGGGATATACATATAAATCGATTACAAAAAAAGTTGTTCGAAAAAATTTCGGGAGTGTTCGCAATCCTCTAACTCGCCCTAAATACGCCACTGGAACACGGGTATAAAAAGCCATTTTTTTTACTCCCGCGGTGACGTCCAACGTTCACGAAGTCTTGGGGCGGTTGTTTTTTTTTTTTAAGAGCAATTAAATAAAATTGATAAAATGTAATGCCATTATTTACAATTTTATTACGTACAATTCGTGTGTAATTATTATTTATTTATTAATATAATTCTGAAATGAGAAAGTAACACATTACGTCATTTAAATTGTCTACTTTTTTTTATACCCACTTATCTCGGAAAAAATACATTTTTTTTTTTTTTTTAATTCATTTATTAACGATAATGATGGACGAAATTTTGTCATTAAAATTACCATAATATTTATATTTGATTTCGTATAATTTATCTACACGTCGATTTTCGAATAATATACAGATAGCTAAAATTATAGTTATGCGTGTTGCCCGAAAGATGCCGCTGTGCTATTCGGCGTTTTAGTTCCCTATAACTGGGATTATTCGTATATCCTGTGTTAATAAATAAACACGATTTTTACACACTTTTTCAAATTGTTTTTTTGTTTTTTGTTAACTAAAATTTTTTGAATATTTGATATCAAAAAAAAAAAAAAAAACGGTATTAAATGTATATGTGAGGTGGTAAGAGTGGTATGCGTAAACAATATCTAAGTTGGTAATCTCTGGACTTTAGTTACAGAACGGTTTACACAAATTATATGTCTGGTATTAGTTTTGATATTTTTCATTTTAATATTTTCATCTGCTTATAAAAAATGCTAATTTATCACCAGCAAGTGATACTTCTGTTATTATTTATTATTATGAAAACGTTAAATGTCAATACTCTCGTTAGGTACTCTATGGTAAAAAAATGAAATATGAACGATAATAATTAATTTATATTCCAAACTAATGCAGTGTTTGTTGATTTCGTTTTATATTATACGAATTTATTGTACCGTTTTAACAGCCCGGACCTGTGTGGAAATTCCGAATTTATCATCGTAGTCATTTCGCGGACCATTAGTTTTTCAGTTATCCCAAATCCTTGAAAATCTGCAGTGGACGATGAAATGGTACTCGTTTCGTATCGTTATATATCGGATACAAAAAATGTATACGTAAAAAAACTCCACGAAATTTTGTTTAAATTTTCGTAACATCCTGTGTGATGTTACTATCGATCAATAAAACAATAGAATACATTTATAACATTTAACCAAATATTTCGTTCAAAAATCTAAAAACAAACGGTTCCTAACATATTATCAAACGAATATTAGGAAGAATTATAGAAGCTACTAATGTAGGCAATTGTATATATAATACTGATCCAAAAAAAATTTTCCTCCCGAAAGTCTCGTTCCCCCGACCGTTTACCTCCCTGTTTCTTAACCCGGGGGGTGAGTGAACACATTACTGGGGAAGCGTAAACTGTCATCACGGTGTAAAATTTGTTTTAATCAAATCAAAAAAGAATAAGAAAAATAATCGTCGATTTGAGAGTATTGGGGAGGGGGGGGCATGAGAGTTTTGGAAATCTACAAGGGGTAGGCGTGGAATAAAAACGGTTGGGGACCACTGCTCTATATCCATCGGCAATTTCGCGTTATAATATTATACATGAAAAAATATAATGTTATCGGAACGATAAAAAAAATGCGTGTCTATAGGTACCCTGTCTGGGTACTCTCCCTTCCCGATCGCCGCCTCGCCGTACCAAAAGCGGAATAATGAAAGCCCCGAATACCTATCTATCTGTACGGTTCTGCAAACATATTAGAATAATAAAATTTATATATTCCTCTAGTATTCCACCGGCGACTCGGCGGATCGTTCTTTTTTGTCTTGCCGTTCTTTTCGTCCGGCCGACGCCGAGGTTTTCAATTGAATAATTCAGTTCATTTATTATTCATTAAAATCGTTAAACGCTTCTGTATCGTCGTCGTCGTCGTCGTCGTCGTCGCCATACACTCCCGCCACAGGCCCCGGGACAGATGGGCCCCCATAACCGTAGTTTCGAGCCGACGGAGGATTTTCCACCATAAATACGTACGGCTCGATCATCCGCACACGCCGGAGTCCCCTAACGGTATCCACAACGACAATTTACGCCCCTATCGCCCCCCCCCACCGAGTTTGTCGAAATTGCGTTTGGATAACGTAAAAAATAAACGCCCAGGATTCGATATCGGTCTTACATACTAAGGCAGCGGTTCTCAAACTGTGGTACGCGTACCATTAGTGGTAATGCTCATAGGTGGTACGCGAAGAAAAATATGAGGAAAAATTGGACATTAAATATATTATTTGGTTGATTCGACGGTGTGACGGTCGTTTGTAATCGTAGCAATTAAGATATCGATATTCTCTTTAATATAATATAAATCGATAAAACCGTAATCTTATTTCACAATAATGCGTTTTTGCCTTAGTTTCGTGAGTTCCTTCAGTTTATTCACGAGTGTCATACGAGTCGTTTGCATCAAGTATATTTTATATTTTTATGGAGTTTTTTCGTACTTTTTTGTGATATAAAATTAAGTAAAATGAAAAGATTTGTTAGAAAGCGAAAGCTCAAATACTAAAAAAAAAAAAAAAAACAGAAAACACAGGCGAATCGTAAATATGACTATAGTTACTTACAATCCGTTCAAAACTACACCAACCGTCTCACCGAAGTAAAAAGTAAACCATAATAATTATAATAATTTTACATATTTGATGCATTAAATACTTTATTTATTATTATATATATATAAATATATATTTATTTACTTTATATTATCTCGTTTTGTAATTCCTAATAAAATAAAATTTTATACGTATAACATAAACGTTTAAGATTATTAATAAACAAAAAAAAAAATGGTCAGGTGGTACGTAAAAATGTTCAAATCGCGTAGGTGGTACGCGACTATAAAAAGGTTGAGAACCGCTGTTCTAAGGTGTTTATTTTTTTTTTTTTCTCATTCGTTTCGGTCGCGACACAATATTATCGTTACAACGCCATTACAATACTATGGGTACATGTAACGTTATTACGTCCGTTTTTTGCAGGATCCCCGTTCGAAATTGTCTCCGTACAATAATTACATATTATTATTATTATTATTATTATTATTCGATTTATTGGATTTCGTAACCGGGCAAAATGCGAGCCGATTTATGTATATAACGTAAAAAAAGGACGCGGGACGGGAGGCCGTTAACTAGTTAATATTTCATTTTTTGAATCTTATTTTAGACCAGTTAATATATTTCGATCGAAATCAGTTTAAGTTTTCATTTGTATAGACTGACATTTTTTTACCGTACATTTGTTCAAACGTCCGGACTCGTCATGTTAACGAGTTGAAGACAATTGATTTTATTTTTTCTCAATATGCGTACTGTGTACATCATACGATTACTATTTATTTCGTTTGAATCAACGTTAATATGTGTTTTTATTGCCCTATGGCTATATATTTCATACAATAGTATTATAATATTAGGAGGTATATAATTGTATAAAAATATATTAAAACGTAAATAGTAAAACATTTGATAACTATTCACGTTGATTACTAATTTCAAAAATTTAAACTAACGATTTTTTAACTTTGTCAAATCGATATTTTTGTGTATTTTATAATAAATAATATTTAATTTTTAATAATAAATTGTAAATTTTCATTGGTAAAAATCGCGAAAATCACGGTATTTCAAAACGTGATCAACCGAACTTCACTCAGAATCGTTTTTAGTCAGCAATGATTTATCGTTTATATGAATAAAATTCCTTTCTTTATCGTACCATTCCGTCTAAACACCTACAACTGGGTGGCCCAACCATGAGCAATATCTTTTTTGTCATTTTTTGTGTTTTATATTTGCATGGTAATTGTTGAACGCTACAAAATGCATTAGTTACTTTAGAGAAGTAATTTTCTAGAAATATAAATAAAAACTACGATTTACCGTTAAAAATTGTTTCCAAAAACTTATTACGGGATTTTTTTTAAATGGCGGTCAAATGGTTTTGTCATGGGGATGGGGATAAAGTTGATTTTTTAATAATAATTTTCGTTTACCCTACACAAGAGTGTACTAGTTATGGAAAAAATCCAAAAACGTACGTATAATATCCGTAACTGGTAGGGTTAGTAAAAAAACCAATAGTAAAATTAACTTCTAATCGATTTTGAATTTAGCGAGTTTGTTGTAAAAAAAAAAAAAAAATATAAATTAATTCGTGAACTTTGTTCAATTTTATTCTTAATAAACTTGTTCACGATCACGTTTATATTTAAAACAAAATGTTTTTTAATTTATAATTTAACCGACATTTTTTGGTTAAAGAATAATTTTAAAATCGTATTTAATCCGTCATGTTTTCGATTTCGTAATAAGTAATACTTGCGGTAAAACCGAAATCGCGCGAGGTTTACACGTACCGCGTACGACGTCCGTCAAGTGGAAGTTCGTCACTTTTTGCCACCTCTTAAAAAACGGGTGACACGATTTCGCTGCGATTGTGCTGCCGGCAAGTTTTCCACTACGGAAACAACAAACACTCCGGCACTCGGGATTTAGCTCTTCCGACGCCCAGTGCAAGAATTGTTTAATCGTATAATATAAACATGCAAAATAGCATTGAGTAGAAAAAAAAAATAAATAATAATACTAATAAAATGCGTTTTAAATCGCATTGTGAAAATGATTGATATTTGTCTACCATAATAAGCTAACTGCCAGTGGCCGCCGGCGTCCGATCAAATTCAATTGTAATTTCATGGTAAACGAAATTGCATTGTTAAAAAATCATCCTCGTCCGCCATCGTCACGAAAAAACCATTTGACCGCCACAAAAAAAAAAAAAAAAAAACGTCGAACGTTGCAATGTGATCGTGGATTATATTTCTATCTCTGGATAATTACTTTTGTAGAGTAACTAATGCATTTCGTAGCGTTCGCAAATATCGCAACGCAAATATCAGCTACGAATAACGAGAAAAACGATTGCGGGGCCTTCTGATATGTGGGCGGCCCGTGCCGTGACGCGCTTTTCGACCGCGAAATCGTACGTACGGATTCGTTAGGTATTTCCAAGGTTTTCACCGAAAAACCTAACGAAATCTACGTACGGATTCTTTAGGTTTTTCCACGGTTTTCACCGAAAAACCGATTTTCGGCGAGAGCTGAGTGTGCCGAAGTCGTAGCGAAAAGTGCCGGTTTTTTTTTTTTTTTTGTTTGCGCTACGCCGCCCGTCCGGATAGGTAGCCGAGTGGGCGACGGCGGCGCGTCATCTCGAAATCGAAAATCGGACCGTGTAAAAGCGCGCGGCAAACCGCAGGAGTACGATAATTGTGTATACACCGTGTTGCAGTAACATTAATAATGACAATAATAATAATAATACGCGTGTACGGGGGATACGCTGTACGCTTATGCCCTTTGGGCGCGTACGTACGAAACAATATAATAGCGCCCGTACGGTAATAATAATATATATACAAGAGGCGATTGGTCGGTGTGCCCGCAGCGGGGGCCCCCCCCCGGTAATCCTGTGTTTTTTTTCTTTTCTTTTCTTCTTTTCATTTACGCATGCCCACTCGGGCGCGCGCGCGCTCCACGGGTAGATATTATTGCCCGGCCGTGTGCGGGGTGGGGGGGACGGTTATTGGTCCCGGGTGACAAAAAAAAAAAAAAAAAAAAAAAAAAAAAAAAAATGAAAGACCGGTTGTTGTTCGGTCGCTGAAAGGGTACGAAATATTATCGCGTTTCGACAATATTTACGCGGCGGCGGTCCGTTTTTCCAGTCCAGAGGGCCGCGATGTATGCGCCGCCGCGAAACAATATAATAATATTCGTACGACCGCGGGATCGGTCGAAAGAAACGCGATGTAAATCCGAAAAAAAAAAAATATAATAATAATAATACTTATTGTCTACGACAGTGGTTCCCAAATGGTTCTCGACGGCGGGGTCCGTCTTTCCGAACAGATAGAATTCGGCGGCGGCGCCCACCCGGAGGAGTTTGAACTTTAAACGCTTATAAGGAAAAAAATAAAAATACCGACATAAAAGGTCGGTGACGTTCATTATTATTATTATTATTATTATTTTTTTTTTTATGCCCCGGGGCTTTATTATTTAAACGACCCGATGGTCATTATAAATATGTTTAACATGATATATCGTACATATTAGATGTTAATACGTATTATATACATTACACATTGATAAAGTCTCACTTCCAATGAAGTGGCCCCTGTACATAATTTTAACACTTGAACCGAGTCGTCTAATGTATTTGGAGTTGTCCAACATTTGGACGGCCATTGGATTGATATGGCGATCTAATCTCATCTCGTGTTTGCGAGCAAACTTTTGGATTTCTTCTGCTATTGTGTAGGAGGCAGCATCGTATTCGCCGTGAACGGCATCGTTTCTTTCAAACCGGGTAGGCTGCATACGACGGTCCGAAGAGCAGATGTTTTGGCACCGTCGTATAATATCAATGTTAGACTTACTGGCCACTTACCCCCCCACAGTTGAATGCCATAGGTCCAAATTGGTTTCATAATGGCTACATATAGTAGACGTTTGTTTTCTATAGTTAACTCCGTGCGGGATCCAACTAACCAATAAGTGCTTTTTCCTTTAATCTGTATTTTTTCCCGACGGACATGATGTTTCCAGTTTAAACGAGAGTCAATATGCATTCCGAGATATTTTGCTGAATCTTTTTGTGGATCATTTTTTTTTTACATCATACCACAATCAAATAGATGACGTCAAATATCCATTAAACAACCTAAAAACAATTCAGAATATATTGGAAATTGCGTCAAGTCTAGAAAATGCCAATATTAAGTGAACCAATATTAATTTCAAGTTTGTTCATTACTGAATAATCACATAAATACCGAATCGATAATGCGTTTTCAGTTTGTTTCGGGTTTTCGCCAATTTAAAGAAAAGCGTAAGATAAAATCGAAAATTTACCGCCTATTCAACGAACGGACAAAACGTTTGCCAGACAGTACCCCTGACGATGTTGATGATTGAACCAAGATTTCTGGTCGAAAATTCAATTACGGACAGAAAAAAAAAAAAAAAAAAAAATGCACACTTTATAGTCAAACCAATAAACCCTTCGGTTACATTATGTCGGTTTAGGTTATTGTAAATATAATATTTCGTTTTTCGTATTGGAATGAGTTCATGTCGTCCCCCCCCCCCAGGGCACCGCGTGGCACAGTTTGGAAACCGCCGGTCTACGGCATTTATAGCGTCGGCTGTACGTTTGGCTTGCATTATATTACTTATATGTAAAAAGAGAGAGAGAGAGAGAGAGAGCCGTGAAAAGAAATTGTTTCCGGGACACGGGTTTTCAGCGGCGGGACAGGCGTAGAGGCCCGCTGCCGTTTCTTAGCCTCCGCGACCCGGGAGTAATACGCTAAACTCCGCCATTATCGTCTGATAATGTGGCTTTGTGGTTTCGCCGCGACCGATTATGTTTGTTTTCTCTGCTGTAAAATAACAAACCCGAACCCGATAATACGCGTAAAATAATACATAAAGACGTCCACCACAACGATAATATTATTTTGATGTTCTCCGGGGTGCCGGATTGGCCCGGCGGGACACAGCCACACTGGCCGGTCTCCGTACGGTCCTGTGTAGGTGTTTTAGATTCTGCCCCGATAATGGTACGCAATTTTTTCTACTTCTGTGATGTTTTTTTTTTTTTCTTCCCACGATTCCGGTGTCTAGATCTATTCGTGATCTAGTCAGCGCATCTGCGAGGGGGATCATTTTTAATTTTTTTTTTTGAATAACGAAGGCGAAACGGGAACGTGTTCGGCAATAACGATGCCATTATTTTCGATTTTACGGTTTTGTTATAATTAATAATTTAGAGCTGAAATTTTCATAGAATATTAATATTAAACCTTTTTACCCCTCCTAAGACTGCAAGTGGTGCATAATGCATGATATACAAACATAGAGGGCCAAAAATGTATGCCGATCCGTCCCCGTTGTCCTTTAGTTGAGTTTCGGCGGGGTTCGGCGATCGGTGGAAAATATCCCCGAAAACATATTGCTTGAAATGATGTTCCTGGTTGGGATTTTTTCTGATTCTCGGGCACAGGTTCTTTTCTAATACGCGTTTAGCCATTAAAACCGCATACCCTCAGTGGTGAACGCTAGCAGAAAAAGAGAGTTTCCGGAGAAGTTTTTGATAACATGTAAAATGTTCATAAATATCATGTTTTATTACACTTTATAGGCACTCGTATATAAACATATAGATATTAATGTGTTTTCTTTGTAAGTCTCACGACAACTTTGAAATTAATATTAAATTTTTAGGTCGGGTTATTGATTTTTAAAATTTGTCCTGAGATTTCAAGTGGGTTACCACCCCACTTCCTACTATTATGCACAACGTATAAGACTTACGCCTCACTTTCCCACCACAATTTGTCCACTCTGATTACGAATTCCCACCTATCACTGTCTCTTGCAAATCATTATTGGGGCCTGGAACGCGATGAGTTCTAAAAATATTTAATAAATGTCTAAATCGTCAACAAAAAACATTCGAAATCCTTCAGATACAAATAATATATAAAATTACCAACATAATATCGACAAATTACCGTATAATGGCACACGATTCTCTGAAAATTCGAACAAATGAAAAATACAAATTGTACCCTTGGCGTCTGTATTCCAACGAACAAATAAATAATGCAAATGCATCGTGTTCCTGGTTTTAATCATAATGTACGTACATCCAAGAAGTCCTCATACTATCTCATACCACGCTTACACAACCTTTATAGACTCGTACTTTCGTATCAACCCAAACCGCCAAAATCCTTCGTCTTATTAACTCTTCACTCTACTTGCTCTGCTTGTTATTACTGTCCACTGCTCAACATTCCGCATTTTACTCGTACGACATTAGACGATTAAATTAAATACATTTTTTTATCCGTCTCGTACGAATAATTTTGTGTTAACGCATTTTTTTTTTTTTTTTTTTCATAAACGGACTATCGAGTGTGTTAAATGTTCTATTAGGAAACGACAAATGAAAAATGGTAATAATAATATTATCTATTTTCGTCACCGAACACCCGCGCTGTCGAGTACGTTAAAATATAAATTATGTTCACGATGATGTGCATTTTTTTTTTTTATTTCCAAGTCGTCTCGCCTTCGTAGTGTTATTCTTGAACGCAGCTCGGATATTATTTTGTTTTATTCGAAAATCTACACCGTAATATTATCAATTTAAATAATATGTTATTATCTGGAATTGAAGTACACGCAATATAATAATATATTCTTCGATTTAAAACGAATATAATAAAAATGCGTCCGAATAGTTTCACAGTCTTCGCACGTTATATACGATATTATTTTTTTAAGACGTCGTTATGGTGTAATATGAAATAGTTTTATTGCGTTTTTATCGTTAAGCCAAACGGTTTCGGTATCGCTGTGCTCCTCCGCGCGTTCTACGGCCATCGTAATATGAGCGAACTTTTACTAAACACTATATTTACTTTTACACTATAACAATATATTAAAAAAAAAAAAAAATATTCCATTGTCGTAGATGTTATTCTTTGTTTGCACATGCGTTTGTTCTATCCGATGTAAAACGAATAATCTTACTCCGTGGCTTAATGCCCACCCGCCCGCCTCATAATATTCCGTACAAGGTAAATAACGATTTGTAACAATATTATTATCTTTATTTATCTACACGCGCATTTATACAGTGTTATCATTTACTACGCGATTTGTTATTTCACATTTATATACGTTATTTTTAATTTTAAATAAGTACATTTGATTTGTCGTCTGTAACTCGAGTGTTTTATAGTATTTATCACGGTATATTTTTTTTTTTTTTTGTTTCGTGGAGATTACAACGTTATATAACCGTGGCTTAACCACGAAAAAACACTACTATTATGATGGTAGTCACCGTATTTATTCTGCATTTCTGATACACATTATACAAACATACACGTGGTAATTGTAACAGGTATATTTTATGTATACGATCACGGAGATTACTGAGGTGTAACCGAAAATCCCGACGTTTCTCAGACAGAATAAATTCAATTCCACAAAAAAAACCCTATCTACGCGTACCGCTGTTGTGTCGGGACTCGAATAATTCATTAGTCTAGTTTTATCAGTATTATTTTTGATTGTTAAACGGCAACGCCTATACATTTGACACCGGACACGTAAAAACTCGTAATATTTGCATTATAAACAGTATCCGACCTGTAAAAAAAATCACACTGTCCTACCGTTTGTATTTTTTAATTCGTCCCGCCGTCTAAAAATGATTACGTGGCCCGTATTTTAATCATAATTTGAAGAGGGCTGAGTACAACGACTAGATAAAAATCCACTTTTTGAACATTCCGGGGATAATATTCAGCCATAATATATTCTGTTGGTTGAACAGCAAAACGAAATACATTTTCCCCAATAAATGTCCTGTAAATAATACAATTTTCAAAAAAATGTATTTATTTGATTGTTGTCGCCGCCTTACAGTGCATCAAATTTGTGCGTGTCTCAAAATATAGAAAAAATTGAATTGTAAATATTGGGCGGACAAGTTAATTGTTTGGCTGCACCAGAATCGATTGCCGACATTTTATGCTACACACATCCCAATTGGTTCCCGTACTCGAAGACATTCGAAAAAGGCGAAATACGACGTTATAATTCGGTCAATGGTTCAGATTATTAAATAAACGTCCCCATAATTATGCACGGGTAAATAATTGGTCATTTAGATTAAAAAAAATTTGTCCGCGTGTGATAAGTGAAATAATTAGGATTGGAATTTATAATTGATATTATTTTGTTGTTATACATTTTTACCGCGATAAAAAAAAAAAAAAAATAAAAAAACACGTAAGTAAATCAACATATCAAGCGAATAAACCAAGGTTACAATATATTATATAACCTAACATATCATTGTTGCAATTAGTATGAAATTATAAAATTACGTTATCTTTAACGCGTCACTATGGCCAATTATTGAAAGGAAAAACGCAATTTCTTTACCATAACTACCGGCGGCGTGCGGAGAAGAAGTGTGGTTAGGGGTTAGGTCCCCATCTCTTGTTAACGTGAAAATACAAACGAGTATTGTTAAAAAAAAAATACGAGTAATATGATCTCGAAACGTGAAACACGACAGTCAGGTTACGGGAAAACGTTTGATATTTATCGGTATTTAAATCAAACTGTCGGTATAGGACAGAAGCGGAAGATCCTACGATTATGGTCACGATTATTAGGCATCCCCTCGCGTTGATTGCAATTTCCGGGCACACTTCCCGATGCCTACGCCGACAGTACGAAATCGATATAGATGCATTAAAAAAACAATTCGGGAACCATTTGGGAAATATTTTACCGTTACCGGATCCGAATAATTTAGATGTCGTCCCCCCCGTCACCGTACGATATTGTTATCGTTTTTTTTTCTTTTTGTTTTTTTTTTTTTTTTTTTTTTTTTTTTTTCCGGCGTTTACGAAAAGTTTTGTTGATCGGCGCAGTTGTAGCGGTTGAAACAATTATTTCGGAACACAACGGCCGCCCGCATGTGTATCGACGGCGACGGCGCGCGGGCCGTGGCTTTTCCCATCGCGGCCGCCTGCGGGACTCGTGATGTTTTTCAAGCACCCGAAAGCGAACGTATTGTTATCTATCTCCGGGCGACCCGGAATAAAAAAAAAAAAAAAAAAAAAAAAAAAAAAAAAAAAAAAAAATACTAATGATAATAATGCGTACGATCCGACGACGACTGCGACGACTGCGATCGTACGACGAGAGTCCGCGGCTCGCAGTATATTTAAGTAGAAACGCCAACAAAACGTCATTTCGCGGCGCGTATTATTGTGACGCGTCGGGGGTGACCGAGGGGGGGTAAAGCTGTTTGGACCGATAATCCTGTGCGGACCTGTAGGGGAGGTGCAGGGACGTAAAAAGCAAAAGCAAAAAAAAAAAAGAATAAAACCGCGTCTCATTCTCCCCAACGGCACCGTGTCAATCTCTTGCTCTCTCTCTCTCTCTCTCTCTCTTTCCCGCCCCGCGGTCCGAGTGGTGCCGGCGTACAAGTAAAATATTATACGGTCCTCCGACCCCGGTCAGGACGACGAGGACGCGGAGGAGACCGATCCGAAGAGTGGTGCTCGACACTTGTGCGCCGTAGCGCGGGGGGGGAGGACCTTTGTGTTTTTTAATGCGTCCGGCAAACAATCGGTTGTATATTTTTTAATCGTTATACACACACACATATATATATATATATATATACATATACTCGTATTATACGCTTGTGTGTCTCCCTCCCCGCCCTCTCGCAGATGTTTTTTTCGGTACGGCAAATACATTAGCGACGCGGCAACGATACTTTTTTTTTTTTTTTTTTAATATTTGTGGTGTCGTTTTTGTACGATATTTTGCTGTCGGTCGCGTCATACAAAATGTTGATTAAAAATGTGTAAAAAAAACCCCCATTTCTACGCGTCGTTAAATAAATGATCTTCACATCGTTACAATATTTAATGAAATCGATAAATCGAGTTATAAACAAATCAGAAAATCGCCGGAAATTATTAATGGCCGACGTGATACTATCGATATCAATATTTACATTCGATAATTTATGCACATCGATACCGTTGAGCATCATAAAAAAAAAATTATACATCACATTTGTCGCCAGTATAATTAATTAACAATGTACATATATGTGTGCAACTTAACGTGTATGTCGTTGTCATTTTTTGGTCATATTCGATTTTAAAACGTTCCCCATTTTCAATACTTTTTATGATATATTATTTTTAATGCGTTAAACTCACGGATCTTTCTGGAGGTAATGCTTTTATCTGATTATATCTTATTTTGATCATTTTTTTTTTTATAATAATATATTCGTCGAATATCGAGAGTGGTGTGATAATTCTTTAAGGTGTAATCCTTCATGTTTAGTACTCGTTTTGTCGTGAAAACTACAGTACAGTGCACGGGTCAATTCATATACTCGATTACAATGGAAATCAAAGAAAAAAAAATTACCTCTCTAATGCACCGACTAGACACGATTTGCTCCAAGAAACTGCCACCAATATTAATGATTGGAGTAAGAAAGGGCCTTTATTTTCCCTTAGAATCTTAAAACAAACCGATGACCCGGGCGAGATATAAGATTTAAGATTATATAATATTATGATAAAATTATTAATAATCAATCGTTTCAATTCGACAAACTATTCGCCATAATTTGTTGTATTATGAAAATAATTTGTATCATCTCGATGATATTGTTTAGTTTAATTTGAGTGCAAACAGATGTATAGGGTAATTTTTCGTTTATATTTCGACGGAGAAAAACTTTCGGAGATTCAGTGGCGTTTTTTCTTGTGTAAAAATAATTAATGTTTATTTCTTCTTTAATTAATAACAAATTAGTTGCGAACACAAAAAAAGAAAAATATACAGAAAGTACAACGTCTTTTGAAAAAGTAAAATGCTACTGTCGTTTTTATTATTAAAACAAAAAACTTAATTGAAATGTAATCAATTTAAAAATGTTTGTTTTCGTACATTAAATATATTATTTGAACGTTCATGACACGCTCGTAATATATATATATATATATATATATATTTTTTTTTTTAGTTTTTCGTACAAGCAATAATAATAAAACATATTTACCAAACACATTAAAAAAAAAAAAAAAAAAAAAAAAAAAAAAAAAACGTTATTACATTATATTATAATTAACAAAATATAGTTGTAATAAAATTACTTTTTTGGGAGTTTGTCGTTCAACCAATAATTGAGAAATTACGAAGCTATTATAATAGTTTATCTGATGTGTTTTTATCATTAATTATAATTACCGAAGACATAATAATATATTTGTTGCTCGTGTGTGAGTTTGCGTGTACGACAAACAATATATTTACTATTTAAACATAAAACAGATTAGTGAATTGCGATTTAAAATGCACGGTCAACTCTCAATCAGTCGTCCCACGAAATACATTGGTGGTCGTGGTCATTATTATAATTTGTATTTTAATAGTATATTCGAAACACTTAGACGCCACCGTAGGCTAGCCAAACTATATCAGCAAATATTTTCGGTACGAGAATTTAATAAAACCACTGTTACCAAGGTTTGTTTGGTAACAAAATCAATAGCGATCTATGATCTATGATCTTTGAATGAAACTACGAACATAACAAATGCGATTATCAAACAGTTTACGTACTCGGTTCAATTTTATGCTTGAAAATTCTCTATGCTCCGAATCCAAAAAATAAAAAATAAAAAAAATCACTTATCTTTCGTTATAATGAACGTTATAAAGATAGGTCGATTTTTGTTAACATTATACAGTATATCATTCGAAATAATAGATTTAATTCGATAATTATTCCTATAAAACTAATCTAAACAGTTGTTTAAGCGCACGACGATAAATAAAAAAAAATAAAAAAAAAAACCGTCGTATAATATTATCGATTATTTTGTACGTTTGGAATTGTTTTTTTTTTCTTCTTTTTTTTTCTTTATCCAATCGTTTATCTCGTTCTACCGCAACGAAGTTTTTTTGATGCCGAACCATATATATATATATATTAATAATTATTACTACTTATTGGTAAATGCAAATCGGCCGGTATTTATAAATAATTTTTTACTTGGATACCGGAGGTTGGCGCGGACGACATCAGACCGAATACGCAGAAACGGTCAAACCGGGGGGCGGACGCACACCGCAAAAGTTTCCATGTGGAAACACTCCGAGGAGTTTTTTTTTTTTTTTTTTCCGCACACTCGTGTCAAAGGACCGCGCCGCATCCGCCACGCCGTGGAATGATATTTCCGCGACAAAATATGATTAACGACCGGCCTTATACGCTTTAGCGGTTGTAAAAACTATACGATTTTTATTTTTATTTTTATTTTATTTTATTTTTTTTTTCCTCTCCTGCCACCGCCGCCACACTCTCACCACCCGTCTCACTCGCTGTGTACGCTGATTATTATTCACACACAAATAATATTGTTCGCCGTTATATCGTAAACGGTGGGCATTTTTTTTTTTTTTTTTGTTTTAGTGCATTCTTTTTTTAACACAAAGTCGCAAAACGGTTTTAATGTGCGTCTCGGTTCAACTATAAAAAAAAAAAAGAAAGAAAAAAAATCAAAAATCACATTGTAACCGTGCAGTAAGGGCGGTCGGAACAATAAAATACGCACGTTTCCGTTGCGAAGAAAAATGCGTACTCGCATAGTGCATTAAAATGTGCACCGAATGACGTGTGAACATCCGAAGAAATAATAAAAAAAAAAAAAAAATAATACGAGCTATTTTGGAATACGGTCGGTGTAGACACACTGCCCGTGGCTAAAGTCAATAGTTCTTAAACGCTCCGCTTTAATTGCCTAATCGAATCGTCTGCGGTAGTCTTTCAACACATGCGATATTTTACGCAACACAAAAAATTTCATTAAAATAAAAAATAAATAAAAAAAAAAAATTACACCAAGCTAAACAATTTTTGTTTATTATTATTATTATTTTCTCGGTGCCGGTCTGCCCGAATTTTCTTTGGCAACCGAAATATATTACATTTTTAAATAGATCAAAAAAAAAAAAAAAAAAATATATAGAAAGAGAGACGCATAGAAAAATAGCTGCTCGACGCAGAGCGGGAACAATCACCAATTAGTCCTTAGTTATTGTCAAAATCGTCGGCGTTCTGACAGATGTAATATGCGTACGCATTCGTATTCGAGAAGTATGTGTCAAAACTGTCGTATACGTTCTGTCATAAACAGCTGTAGAAATAATAATGTTTTTAATAGAATCGTATTTTGTCATTTCGTATTGTCCGGAAAATTCCTCCTCCGCGATAATTGTTACAAATATCACAACAAGATTGTTTAATATATTTTGAAAACCGCGTTTAAAAATAACCGCGTCGTAATATATTCTAATTTCAGCGATTTATCAAAACGATCCGTTTAGATTCGCGTCTAAACGAAAATTAGAAAATAAACAATTTAAAAATCTCCAGCGAAAATTCACCATTAAATTCGGCACCGCGTCGGTCTGCATAAAACTATAACTTTTTTTTTTTTTTTTTGCGTGTCTTTACGGGATATCCGTAAACAGCGGTCGTTTAACGATCAATTACAATTATTAACCGAACTATACATATAAATCTAAAATATAATATGGTCATCGAATGATTAAATTACATATTTATACATCCGTTTCGAAAATATCACAAATTGCAACGAGTCAATAAAATAGTTATGGGTTTTGTTCTGCCAGAAGTCATAGAAAAAACACTGTTCTATCATTCTTAGATTCTAATATTTTGGCTAAATTTTTTGAACAAATAATAATAATAATAATTCAAGATCGACGACACATTTCTAGCGGACGGTCATTTGTTGTATTTGGTAACATATAAAAGTCGAGGAGTTAATTCGGTGCGCGTATCTAAGACTAGATTTTTCCTAGGTCACGAGGTCAACTCACCTCATCCCGAGAGTTGTTTTCTGACAAAAATAATAATTGTATCGTCAGCATAACAGACTCGTTTACCGTGTTATCTTAATTCATTTTTTATATAGATTCGTAGATTGAATAGTATGTGATCTTAATAAATTGTAGTCTGAACCTTTAATATTAACTTTTCGAAAGACAAGCATATCTCTGAAACATTAGACCACAAACAAAACCTTGAAGTATCTAATAATTTTGCTAGAGGGCAACGGATGGTTTGGAGTACTCCGTCTATGGTTATACATCAATAAAAAATGTATTCAGTGAACTTGATTTTTAAACGGTTTATAATTTCATTAAATAATCTTATGAATTTTCTATCGAATTATCTCCAGTACTATCCAATGGAGATTTCTAATAATCTATTATTGTATTTTTATCGTGATATCTAATATATATATATATATCGATAATTGAAATAGTGATATTTTTTATTTTTTTTTTTTTTTTTTTTTATTATTATTTGTTCGTTAATTAGTTGATATGTTTTTACTAATAAAATATATAATTTGTGTCTACGACGAATCGATAAGATAATCGCAGTAGTTGCCCGGGGTTTAATTTTTTGAATTAAATTCGATTGACATGAATTGTATTCATAAAACAGATTATAATTATGATATTTTATAATTTGTATACTATACGAATATAATATGTATATTTTATTATAATGTATACCGTCGAAATAATTTATTATTATTATTATGATTATTGATTTTTGAATATAATTGGTGTTATCGATTTCACAAACTAAAATTGATCTATTAATATACAAATAGTTGTTTAAAGATAAATCAAATTTATAGGTTTTACGTTTTTTCTCCCCTCATATACAGCGATGATTGATATTTTTTTGGCTAAAAAATAATATAAAATACATAAAACGTACTAGTTAAATAATAAATAAATAAATGTGTACTTTTTTTGTATAATAACTGTTTGGTCGGTAACGATATTTTATTTCTTTGGGTCAAAAAAAAAAAACAAAAAAAAAAAAAAAACGTATTTTTAATAATATGTTCGGTATCAGCCAAAAATATAAACTCATTAAATAATCTAAAAGTGTGTTCAATTATGTTGTTTTATGACGGCAAAGGATCACACGGAAAAATGATTTTTTTTTTTTTTTTTTTATTACTAGAAACAATTAAATTATTATAATAATTACGTTTCGTTATTAATTTTAGTCGGTAATGGTTTCCATCGGCCGTCGTATTACTGTACTATCGTATGATAATTGAGTGTAGGGAAGAATAAGTTATTAGTTGAATCAAGACGCGGTAGTTTTTCTCGGAAAACCATTCTTTGACTAGTAAAATTGCACCGGTTATTTCATGTCGCGGCTAAAAAAATATATGGACATACTTTGTTTGAAAAAAAAAAAACAGTTTTTTTTTTTCTTCTTGAAATTCTCAAATTTTCGCCTGTAAGAGCAAAAACCACGACTCGTACAATAATCATACCGGTTTGCCTGAGCTCCGCACAGAAACGTTTTTCGATCGCAATGATTCATTTTTTTTTTTTTTCATTTTAGCGTGTTATAACTATGTTACGTTATTTCCGATAACTTCTAAATCTGTCGTCTTAGACACAAAAGTGGCACGACCCACGGTGCGAAATACGTCCGGTTTTTTTTTTTTATTCAAAATTACGTTGCTCTAGTCTTTTTTTATCGACAATTTTTCGCATCGTTTGCAACATGTATACGTACTATCGTAATAATTGACGTGGTAATTTTTTAGTGGATTTTTTTGTTATATTGTCGTTAAATAAAATAATATTATGTTATTTGTATGGCCGTCGTTGGCGTCATTTGATGTTTTATTCGTTCCGCTATCAAAAGAATCCTTTGTGCGTACGTATATTGATGGCCGTAGTGTATATTCAATTTTATAATTCAGTTTTATCGACGGTCGTTAAAAAATGTTTATACAGTTTATTATTTAATATTTCTTCTCGGACTCGTGGTAACGTTATTTGTTAAAAAGTCACAAACCCGATATTTTGCGTTCGGACGCCAAAATGTGATCACACTAAACCTACACAAATTATACTCGTTTTTTAAGCCGGTTTAATGTGTTTATTGTTTGATTCATTTAGTTAAATATTTGAAATTTCCGGTAATAGATATTTGTATTCGGTTTATTTTATTATTATTTGTTTTTTTTTTTTTTTTACGAACAAAACGATTTATTAATAAGTATCATCGAATCGTGTCTGCGACAGAATACTACTGGGCCGACTAAAAATATCACTCCGACGTTACACGCGTCCGTCGATATTGCATTTATTTAGTATATTATTATAATACCGTCATTTTAACCTAATTTCAGTAGACACAATTATTACGATATTTTAATGACTTTAATGCAGTGGTTCCCAACCTCTTCTATTCTACGCCCCACTTGTAGATTTCCGAAAATCTCCCGGCCTCTTTCCTATAAATTGACAAAAACTTTTTTTGCGTACTTCATAAATAAACTATACAATATTCGGAATGTCTACTTTTTTTTTATTGATGACGATAATTATAAAATATAAATAATAGTAAATAATTAAATGTAACAATCGATTAAGATGAAATATTGTGTGTAGTGATAAAATATTAATAAATGTAATCCAAAAAAAATACATAATGAAATTAATAATTAACGTTAACGCTGACAACACTTTTTTTTGGCCGGTTTTTTTTATGTTCGGCTCAATATTTGATAGAGCACACCTTAAGTCAGATTGCGTACGTACACTCGCGACGACTACGCACTACGACACTACGTGCACTACGCAAATGCAAAACGAAACTGAATCTAGTCTAAACCAATCTAATAGCTTTTTACCACCTGACATCCCTTTTATCGTACCCGTTAGTTTACGTGTAAAATAAAATGATTAAGTTACACGCTGCGGCCAAACACTTGTCGGTCTTTATCGGTTATCCGGTGCCGATACCCGGATAATGGATAAAGTGAATTGTTAATTAATTTTTTTTTTTTTTTTTTTTTAACTCTACGTTTTAAAATAAAAATAATGTAATCAATAAAAATCGTATTTCGTAATAACCGCTTGCGGCTCGCCGGCAATGCGTTCACGATCCCCCAGTTTGGGAACCAGTGCTTTAATGGGACCACATGAACACGCATCACACTTATAATAGTGGATATTAAAAGTTAACGACGGCCGTACCTAGAAGTATAATAATAATAATAATAATACGTAATCGTTATCGCGGTAATTTTTTTTTTTTTTTTTTTTTTTTTACGGAATCTGTGTTTCCAACGTCGAAAATATTTAAAAACGTATAATGTTTTATATTCTTGATATCATTATAAGCTTATAAACCGTGCGGAACGCGGATTCGCACATCCGATTTCTTTTCGTGTTTTCAGATTTTCGTTAACAATCACGAGATGATCATACCATATGTGCAGTCGTCGAAACAAATAGTCTTAGATGGCGTTCGATTGTAATATCGCCAACAATTATTCATTGTGCTTGTATTTTTCCACGAGAATTATGCGACGCCACGAACAAATTTGTCGTGCTTTTTTACTGCATATTATTTTATGTATTTTTAACACTTTTTAGCGCTCCGATTATTATAACTTTATACTATGTATATTTTACACCTACGCCCATAGCAGGCGAATCGCGCCCAATTCACGGATTGATCGGAACTAGTTGTTATATAAAAATATTTTCAATCATTCTAAATGTCGAAACAATATTTAGATTAAATTATTCACTTTTTGTATACTTTTCAAAGTGATTTGAATACAAAAAAATAAACAATTGTAATTCTATATATTGAACGAAAAATGTGTAGTAAATAATAAATTCGAGAACTATAGATATCGGTAATCTATACCAATAAAATGTGATAATTATTTTTTTTTTTTTTTTTTAATAGATGTTCGGCCAGCGTGACAAGCAGAATTACACAGAAATCCATTTTTGGCAAGTCTGCATCGATTTATAATGCTCAATAAATAGTTAAACCGTAAAATAATACATTTTTTTTTTAAAATTATTTATTTTATTTGACTCTACAGCATTTTTTAAATTCTTGACTTGTTCCATCGGAGAGTAATCTAACGATCCCGCGTGCGCTATACTATTCCCGTATTTTTTTAGCCGCCTGCGCCCTTTTTTAGACAAAATTCGGCTACGGTGTTTTCCTTCAAAAACCACGATTAAATTTGAACGCTTACTAAAAAAAATAACGTTACATTTTTTTTTTTCTTTACCTAAAAGTACAACTTATGATGAACCCTTCGTACTTTTTGTGCATTTTTACGGGACCAAATAAATTTTTATTCGCATAATGCCGAAAAACTTCGAAAATTTCAAATAGCTTAGAAAGTGCTGATATTAATATTGGGTTTACATTTCACAGTTATCTTAACCGAAACCGTTATTTTATTTCCGGGTTTTCCTCATTTTAATTAAATTAAAAAATTTACTTCCTACACGCCAACTAGACGAAATGTTAACCAAAAATCATCTAACCGATTGAAGTGAGGTTTAAGGTCAACAAATTATTTACAGCCAGAAAACACATCATATAGTCAAACCAACGTATTCTTCGCCTGTGTTGGGCTATTGTAAATATAAATAATATATATATTAAATTGCTTTATAAAAAACAGCGATATAATTCCAATAGATGAATCAAATATTCCTGATGATAAATGGAATTTTGTTACCGATCATCTTAATTTAGACGAAAGAATTTTCTACATTATATGGAAATAGACAACAATGTATATGTGTGCGGAAAACGAAATTTTATCAGATATTTGGAAGACATCGTTGAAGATAAAATTAATAAAAAAAAACAAATGTCTATATTGACAGATTAAAAAAAAAAAAAAAAAAAATTAATTATCAATTAAACAATTTATTAAAACTCGATATTTAGATATATTTGTTCTGTTCCCTTGAGATTCGATATAACGAGAGTCCACTGTAAAAATATATATATATATATATTTTTTTAATCGTGTACCTCCGGATTTGGCAACGCAATGCACAGTTTGGGAACCGCTGATCTATGGGGTGTAACATACACGAATAATAATAATATTATTATTATTATTATTTATGCTGTTGCCTAGGTTGTTTTTAGCCCATACTGGCGGAATCGATAGGTCGCCGGCCGTTCTAATCCCGTTAATCCATGTAATATCTTGTGCCACCCGACCGAGCCGTTCCCCGAGTCTTTGGCACGGATCTTCAGTTTACAGGCGGAGATTTTTGGCGAGCCGGCGCGACAGACGGGACGGTATGCCGGGCTGTGTGTTCGTCTGCCCGTTGATGCTGACAAACGATCGGTACATTAGTCTCCCGGTCGGAAGACGTCCGTTTCGGACGGTTTTATGCACGCTCAAAAAAAAAAAAAAAAAATATATATATTATTATTACGCGAATCGTATCGAAATCGTACACGCATTATTGCAGTTAAGCCCCGCTGTCGGCGTCGACTTTACGCGCCTTGTATAATTATAAACCCGCAGAGTGCAATCCATTGTCGTCGTTTGCGATTAATAATTGATCGAAAGCGTTAAAAAAAAAAAAAAATAAAACAAAAATCCCGTCTTTCACGGGTGTATAAGGACACTGATATGGTATTGGCCTATAGGTGTATAGTGAAGAGAATTCAATTTATATCTGTACGCAACGATTTGAAATGCCTTGATTTTTATCATTTCCGTCAAAATTTACACTATTAAACTTCAAACGTTTTTAAAAAAAAAAAAAAAAAAAGATACGTGCCTACGGGTGTTCGATAAGGCCAAAAGAACAACTTACGTCGAACACTGTGTCAAACTTTCGAGCATTTATGAAAAGCCAAACAAATTTAATTCACATAAAATACCAAATAATAACTGAAAAACAACTAAAAAATTGACAATTTGACCACCTACCTAGAAAGGTTAAAGCATTGCGATTATTTTTCACTGAATTATAACATAGGAACAAAATCATAAATTACAAATAACTGTTATAATATTCCCGTAATTTAGGAAACTGTTACCTTCCCGATGCATCAAGGATAGTTCTGGTTTTTGTTCTTAAAGCATTTTGTCTGGTAGAAAAGTTGTTCTTAGATGCAAAAATAAAACGCACCACAGTAAAATCAATACATGTTTCATTACGCACAGAATCTAAAAAATAATTGCAAAGATAATTATAAAAATCCGACCGACACAATTGCGGCGAAATATTCTTCCCTAATCACCACCGCCATCCGTTTTCACCGATATGTCGATCAGATACCAAAACTATTAAAACCACTGACAGGAAATGAACGCATTTTTTGTAGGAATTCCTACTGTGTCGAAATGAATTTCCAGTTCGAGAATAATAATATTATAATATGTATAACAGAAATTTGAAAACGAGTAATTTATTAGTTTGGTGTTGGGGTTTTTTATGGGGTGTCCATAGGAATTATGTCACCCCGTCCCCAGAGGAATGTTTTCGATTGACTCAATGCAGCAATATTATTATAATGATTTCATTTTTGAAACATTTTTTTTTTTTTTTTGCCTCCATTATTTTATAAATATCAGTTAAAAGAAAATTAAAAAAAAAAAAACTATTTGATCAGCCGTAGTGATAATAAGGCATCTATCTCTTTCTCGGTATATGAACTAAAGCCGACACATGGTTTTACCACATAGATTAGCATCTACCACGAAAATATTATTTGCCTACGTGATTCGATTTTCCGTCATCGTAATATTATCATAAGTGTTGTGATAATTTTTTTTATAAATTTCAACAACACAACGGCGACGTTTACTTGCCAACACATTTCGAAACAATGATGGAGTACACATGGTAATCAGATACATCTGATGGCGTTTCCCGAAATAAACGCTTAGTTTGAAATAAATTAACACAATTGTAAATGATTCGTAAAATAGAATGGACGAAACGCCACCACAACATCATAAAAAAACTCTTCAAATTTATCTCTGGCCGAACAACGATATTAAAGTCAACAATAAATTATTAACAAACGTAATCTTTCACCACGAGTACCGATCTAAACAGTTACGGAATATCCGTTACTTAAAAATAATTTTTTTAAAAAAAAAACCAATTTACAAATAACGGTAAATAAATATTACATATATTGTTTGATATATCATAACTATATTATAATATTATTTCGTGTGTTTTCTCGTAAATATTACCATTTCGTTTTGTTTTCAGATAAAAATATAAAAACCATAGTTGTGTTAGTGAAACCTTGAGTTGTAGGTGTTACGCAGAACTAGACATCTAATATAATATTCAAATCGCAATTAAAAAACGTTTTTTAAAATATATCGAACCTTCAAACTTTAATAATATTGTTATTTGCGAATTGTATTACTCTAAAAAAAATACGACTGTTCTTAAACTATAAATATTGCCTTGTTATATTTACTATTTAGATTGGTAGGTACGAGAAGACGTCGAGAACATTCTCGAAACAAATTTCTTGACAAATCAAGAGAGAGAGAGAGAGAGAGAAAAAACCTATAGACGACTCGAACGTTCTGTGTTCCGGATAAAGATGGACATGATGATTTGTGTCGCGAATTATTTGATTGGAAATACTCTTGAAAATGATATGTACAAGAAATCCACTCAAACGATCTCATCGCATTATACACGGCTTGACGCAGAGGCGGACCGCGGAGTATTCGGCCCACCGACTCTGAAAAGTCATCGGACCAGAAAAACCTACGTCTAGTTAAGGCGGTAGATAACAAATATATTCGGCGGGTGTACAACGTTTTTTTTATTTATGACCCACTGTCGTTCGACAAACGCCTTAGGCGGTTGTTTGTAATTTGTATTGGCATAGTATTTTCGCACTGTAAGCAATAGCCAATATAATAGGAACGAGATTTAAGAATAAGAGACCGGGTAAAGTTAGTGAAAATCAATAGTAAAATTTATTTGAACTTTGAATTTAGGATGTTCGTTAAAAAAAAAAAATACAAACTGGTCTCAGATTGTACGAACAAGTACCTGGCAAATGAGTTTATATTTTAAATTAACCTTTCGAGGACATTTCTTCAGTAATTTATTATTACGTACTAAACGAATTTCTTCTCGGCGTACTCGTTTATTTATGTGCGATTATATATCACGATGTCGTTAAATAAATGACGGACATACCTGCATGTACCTACACAAATTAATTAAAATAAAATTCATATTATTATTATGATTTCGAATGTTTGATATGACGACTGCAGAGTCTTTGATGTGACTTGATTATGATTTATATTTAACGTCATTCGGTGCGTGCACGTCTAGCGATTAACTTAAACAAATCGTGTAACTTGTTTCGTCCGATTTAAGTTATATTATTTGGCATTCGATCAGAACAGTGTAAATCGCTCTTGTAAACAAGAAAAAATATTTTAGTTTGCATGTTAGTCGAACCGAAAGGAGAGAAGCGGATTAATCCGTATACTTAATACGCAGTGAGGCGATTAATAGTTTTTTGACTCGTATCGAATTCTCACGTGTACAAAAGTCAGTGTGCATTAGTGGTGGTTGATTATAGCAGTGTAAGTATACAATTTCAATAGATTAATTGAAAATATTTTTTTCAATTTAGATAACTATTGGTTGTGATTTGATAAAAAGAAGTATAACTCTGCGAGTGCAGAGTAATAAAGACGAAACAGAAAATCATTTAACAATCGTATTATGAAACGTTATTTCTGCTTTTAATATAACCCAAGGATATCTTAATTATTAAAACCAAAATGGAGAATAAAAAAAAAATTTCCTTAATTCAAGTGTGAGCCGGCCCAGTATCGAAGATTAAATTTTTAAAAAAAAAATCTTGCATTGCGAAATGTTGGACACACGGCATTTTGTCCACTCGTATTTAAAATTTCTGTGCGCCATAATAGTTTTCGACTTGAAAACAATACGATAAAGAATATTCCCGGCTTTTCGTCGGGTTTTCTCTAATATTAAACGAAAAGTACTGATAATTTCAAAACGGCACATCCCGAATATAACTGACCGGAAGTAGACGGGAGCGTCCCAGCAAGGTTCCCGTCGCAGGCGGAATCTCCCAGGCTTCGACTCGTTCATCGGAGTCCCCAGAAGTTCTAATGTTGTTGGAATAATTCGACAACGGGAATCTATTGGATAGTCAACAGGACTGTCGAAAATCGGGTCTCGATACGTTTGATGGGGAAAAAAACAATCGAATAGTTTTCGGTTTGTTGACAATCGAAAATAACGATTTCGGTTGATTCGAGAACAGCCTGGGAGGAGTTGGTCCCAGTAGGTATGTCCTGCCAACAAGTCGTAAACGTGTGGAATTCGGTTGGCGGCGAATTGAAATCCGTTTTATATTGTCGCACGTGTCGTACAACGCCGCGACCGGACTAAATAATATAATTGAATTGGAGATACGGAATAAAGAAGAAGAAGAAGAAAATAAGCAAAAGCAAAGAACTCGGGGGGCCGTATGACGAGGGCCTCGACAGCAACGACCGGGGTGGTCGGGGAACAAAAAAAAATAAATTACGTTGTCCGTCAATGTTCGGGTTTTTTTGTGGCGGCGGCGGTGGCTCGGATCGCGCGTCTCTGTAGCAGTGTTAATTAGCGCATCAGTCGTCGCCCGCCGCTGGGACCCCCGACGCCACTGATAACGATAACTACTGCGGCGACGGTAACGCCGACGGACGAAGAAAATCCCATTAACTCGGCGGCGGACGCGTTTCCGACCGCGGGCGCGACTTTTTTTTTTTTCTTTTTAATTTCGTGTCTGGCGGCGGCCCCGTTTTCGGTCCCACCGCGGTGACAAATTGAACGCGAGCCCCTCCGACCGGCGCGCGCCCGCCGACGCGCCCGAATACTTAACCTCAAACCCGGGCGCGAATGTTAATTAACTGGGAACGCCGCCGCCGCCGCCGCCGCCGCCGCGCTTTATACCGTAACCAGACGTCACGCCACGGCTACGACAATATTACATTAATATATACGCGACGGACGTGTCGCCGCCTCCGTCTATGACGTCTGCATACAGGGTGATTTTTTTTTGACATGTACATGTCTTATGGCTGGGGGTCATTCTGTTAATTTGTCCGACACCGAGAATGTTACCATGACGTCATTGGTGCGTTCAAGTTCAAAATCGTCATTCCGATAACCGAACCGCCGCGAAATGTCTGTATTGACGAATTTCCCGTCGCTGATAACGTATTCAATTTTCGTTTTATCCAAAACAAATTCGGTGTTTCCTGCGCTGTTTGCGATCGCCTTTGGTTCGAGAAAGATATGAAGCACGTTCCCCATAAAGCCGTAGATTTTTTGCTCGAAAAATACTCAGACTTAGATTCTCATAATATGAGCGTGTGCAATACTTGTTATAAAAAAAAGTTACCTACAGTTTAATCCTCGTCTCCTTGTATCCAATACCAAATTGACATCGACATTCTTATGTCAACTATATTCAGTAGACACAAGACATATACATGGACCGATGTATCTGTATGTAGTGTAGATACTCTTAGTTTTTTTCTCTTTTTTTTTTTTTTTATCGCGAACCGGCTATTTTTCTACACGGACATTTCGAACGTGAAATTGATTTCGTCGGACAGTCGGTTTTCGACTAGCCCTGTTAGACGACCCGGGATTACGTGCCCGCCCACCCGTCAGACAAAAGCGCACACGGGGGAATCTTCTTTCGGCTGCCGGGATTATCCGGTACGATATCTTTCGTAAGACAACATACGACAGCGGGAAAATGCTGCCAAACTGTTTTAATAACACACGTAATCAATTTTAAATTCGAATTTTTATAGAACTCGTGAAATTCGGTTAAAATAATTTCCAGTCTTGAAGATATTTCGGGTATGTGGGTGTGTGTGGGGCGGGAATTGTGACTTTTTACCCTCCCCGTGTGTGCACCACCGCCGCCCAGCTCTATCCGCTCCTTCGTCTTCCTCCCGTTCCACCATAATCCACCAACACTTTTCTTGCACAGTCTACAAAATTAAATTTACCCGCAAACGTTCTTGCCCGTGTTTATATTATCGTTTGTTCTTATACTTATATGCATTTTGATGGAATCACTGCGAGTAATATTCCGATTATGATAAGGTTAGGATCATCAAACGATCTCGGTTAAGTAATTTTCGAGGACTTTTCCTAACATACATAATTGTACATAATTAATCCTTTATGATCCCAGTAGTCGAATACAATAACACAGAAATACTTAATTACTTAAATGTTTATACTGAGGACCGCGTGCGTTTCGTCGGTCTAGACTTGGTTACGCCGTTTACCAAATATTACGTAATAACAACTTTTGAATTGAAAAAAACAGTTAGGTTTGTGTTTTTGCTTGTGTTTGTTTTTTTTTTGGTTTCAACAGGATCAACACTGACGTTTATTCAGACGCTTCTGGAATGACTCGGCCCGAGCCCAATTTTGTTTAGACGCAAACGCACGGAACCCAAATAACGAATTACAACAAACGTCTGTCGGGACCTGACCGATTTAGAACGAAATCGAAATATTATAATCGTCCGATAATATATAGATGAATGGATGTACCGTTAATTCGGTAATTACAAAGCGCACACGTTACACCGGCCGTACTCGTGTATAATAAAAAAAAAAACCCACTGTTTTTACATCGGAAATCCGGCGGAGCGGGCGGATCGGCCGCGCGATGAGGTTCGGAGAGGGGAACTCTGGTTATAGAAAAAAAAAAAAAAAAAATCGGACCGAAACGCGCTACTCTTACAATAATCATACCTACACGGCGACGTGTTACTACACCGAACTCTGCGTGCGTGTACCGAGGATTATACACGCGGGCGCGGAACACCGAAGGGACATGACACGCGTGTTGAACGTTATTTACACGGGGTCTTTTATCATTCTCCCTGTCCCGACGGTCTGTTTATCACTCTCTCACTCTCTCTCTCTCGGTCTCGGTCTCGGTCTCGCGCGGCGACCGCCACCGCCGCCGACGCGCCGACACGCAACGTAAATAACCCGGCGCGAGATTAGTAGTTTTGACTGCGGCCTCGCGCGCCCCGGCCCTCGTACCGGTCGCGTACGCCGAGCCGATTTTCGCCCGGCCGCGACGCCCACGCTGCCATTACCATTACTACCGGTATATCATTTACCAAACCCTACGATGTTATGAACACCCGCCCCACCCTGTGCCGGCCCGCCAGAAACTATGTGTAAAATAACGTACAAATATAATCGGAATAGTAATTGATTACAACAGTGAACAAGCCTAACCAGGGAGAGAAACGCAAAAATGAAGTCATTTTTAACTTAATTTTACCGTGTATAATTCGTTTCAAATTTTTATTTTTTTTTTTTTGTTACTTTCGACTATTCCGTCTACTTAATTAAACCGGCTCGTACTCGTAATGCACGTTTATTGAAACGTAACGTAATGGTCTCGCCTACACCTCTAAATCCTCTAGAACCTCGTTGTCTGGTGGCGGTTTGATGACGACGTCAGCCTCCACCTCGTCACTGTTGCGACATGGTCCACGGTGGACCGTAAAATTCGATCATCGTCGAAAGTTGAACGATCAATCCATATAGATTTTTCCAGTCGGGCTTTCTTGTTAGACCCGTCATCACTATCTGCCCGTTGTTCCTCGGCTTCGGCGATTATTCTGCGACGAAAGCAATTTTGGATAGTCGCACCGCTAACGATATTTCACGGTTCGTTTGCCAGCGCGTTCATCTTCTTGGCAACGTCGTAGAATAACGTTTCAAAACGTTTCAAGACTTATTTCAAAACTTTATGAGAAATGTCGACACATTTTCTACCGTTATTGTTATTTAGTGTAATTACTTGAGGGTGAACCTTATGTCCGTGAGTGTTGCGAGCGCGGCGTCCGCTGTTTATAGTAATAATTTTGTCGTCGCGGTGCGGTTTCGACACTATAAACAGTCCGGTAATCAAAACCGTCTCCGGTTGTGCGGATTTTCGCGCGTCCGTAACAATCATTGTTTAAAACGTCGTCGCCCCGATAAAATTACCAACACGCGCCCGAGTAAAACGGCAATCAATCGACGTAAAACCGTCCGGATCGCCAAAAAACACAGTCGTAATTTTTCGATCGTACACCGCGGGCTCTATAATATAAATACTCCGAATATTATCTGCACGCCGCCGTTAGTTTTTGTTTACGTTGCGGGCCGCCGTGTGTAGCTGAATGCTTTCACGATAGTATTTTAAACTAAATAATTATACGTAACATCTTGAATAAACATTTTCGTGTTTTTTCCATTCTCTCTCTCTCTCTCTCTCTCTCTATACATATGTATATTCACCTACTTCAAAGTACAAAGAAATAATTCATTTTTAACGTATACAAACACAAAATAGGTAATAATATCACGAGCCGGTATAGCCGACTTCGTATAATTTCGTTATAACGTTATAACGTTAGAAAACACGAACGCCATTTTTGTAACTATACTTTTCGTATATTACCTATACCGCCAGGATACGATGCGGTTATATTGTTATTTGGTTTTTTTTTTTTATTTTTTTTTATTTTTTAGTGCGACAAATTAATACGAAACGCGAAATTCTGATCCGTGTTCAAATTGAAGAAAACACGCGTTTATTTTTATAAACTGTTTTTCGAAAGCGTTTCGTTAACATCTGAGAAGTACAAGTACAGTAGTATTTAATTTAAAAATAAACGCCGTATATTTAAAATTATATTGTATTATTGTTTTTCGTTGTTTACGTAATATACGAAATAAATTACACGGTCAAATTTCATCGGTTTATCATTTCCTTGCCGAAACCCGCGTTACGTTCCGTAAACTTCGATAATTTTATGGAATCGAATATATGAATGTATACATGTATTGTACGCAAATTATTAATTATTTCTATAAATTACTGTAACTGTATTACAGTACTTGTATGCAGTGGCCTAGACTGGATTCGTCAGTGTGAGTGGAAAGAGAAGCAAATTCCATATTAACGTTTCCTCGATATTATTAGTTCTTAATATTACATTTGAAAATATACGACTTATCGTAAAGTAACGTAAATGATTATAATAAAATTATTTTTAAAAAAATAACGGCCAATAGGTGTACCAAAGCCTCCGAATCCCCTCGCCCTGGCTTCGCTACTACTTGTATTTTGGTAAACGTTCAGATGTTATTACGCAAAAAAACAAGTTGCTTGTGTAAAAATGTATATTTCTAGTTGAGTTTGAAAAAGTCTTTATATTGTGTAATTATCAAAACGACGGGAAATGAATTATAAAAAAAAAATATTATTTTTATTTCTTTGTAAATAGTTTTACCGTGAAATTTTAACGAGTCGAAAGAATATTGTGGTTTTAATAAGTTACCTGCGTTATAGGTTGAAAATACTTGATTGTTCTGAAATGCCTTGTCTTTTATAAGAGTGTCTCCGTTTATTGAAAAGTAATATTTGTCGTTTAAGTTTTTTTTTTTTTTTTTCCATCGTTTTCATCCAATTCAATCATTCGTTTTGTTACAATGACTTCAACCTGTTAATTAAAAGATATACATAATACCTTCTTTGAATGAGTACTAAACTTAAAAGTTATAAAATATAAGAGACGAGAATAAAGTATTAGTAAACTTTAACAATACCAATACGATAACAGATAATACAACGGTTGTAAATTTACGGTAATACGTACATTTAAAATTTGAACATTTTTACTTTACCAAAGTTTTCGTTAATATTGCCTATACGCAGCTCCTAAAATAATGGTCGTGTGACATCTTTTTAAACGTTTCATACGATTTGTGTGTTTAGTTTTTTGTCAGCGGTATCAAATTATTAATGTCGATAAGTATTCTCATTATTTCTGTTTTTTCTAGACAGCAAATTGTTAAATAATTCGTATTGATTCTATCGAATGATTGTATTTATATTAAAACCTGTACATGTTATTTTTGCCAATAATAAATATAGACTGATTAGATCGATAATGATGTATCGGGAATACACTACACAGTACACACTCACATTTCTCAACAGTAAGGTTTTTATTTAAAATAATCTTATTACTATGGTTCAATAAATTACAATTTTTATTTGTAACATTAACTATGTATAGGCCATCGAACTAAAATATGAGTAAATAACTCATTTTTAATTTTAGCCTATTAAATATTATCACATACAATACAGACTGAAAATAACTAAACGAAACGCGTATGAAACACAACACATTCACTATATGATTTACAATATTTAAATATTTGGTACATTGTAATATGAGAATATAACTAATATTACAATTATTTTTTTTTCTTATTATTATGGACATGAACTTATTTAAAACGATTGTGGTATTTTATTATTTTATACCTAACCGCAATATAAATTAAAAATCTGTACAAGGAAAGGGTGTTTGGGGGTATATGGTGAAAAATATAGTGGCTATATAAGTAACAAACAACGTTTGGTTCTAATACACAACATCCAATGATGTCAATGGTTTTTTATAAGTACTGATATCTATGATACCGCTGCCCCCAATGCCAATAGGACATGCCCACGCTAATGTATTCGTACCAATTAAATTAAACCGTAACAACATAGTTTATTATAGAATATAATCGGGAAACAAAAGTGCTACAAATTATGATTACTGCAGAGTACGAAATAATTGTTGGCGTTATTTGCCTCTATTCCTTAATAAAATATAACGTGAGTACCAATTTTTCTAATTAAATTTGAAGGGGGTCCAACAACGAGTCGAAAAAGTGCGTTAAATTTTTAAATTATAGATAATATTAGTAAATTTAGGTCACTATAAAATAATTATAGTATTATTAGCAAAAAAAAAAAAACGTTTGATAAAATGTAAAAGCTGTACGTAATAGAACAATACAATTACTGATACATATAAATATAGATATTTGATATTTAATTTTACATTTCACCGTTTGAAGCAAAACGGAATTAATAGTTCCATACCCATACAATACTGACGTCGACGTCGAGTTCGTTTTACTCGTATACAATACAAATATACGATCAACACTATACTTAAAAAAAAAGAAAGAAAAAAAAAAAAATTGAAACACCATCATTCCGTTAAAATCGTCCCCTCAATACACCGTGGAACCCCGTCGTATACATTAATGACAAATAATGCTAATGACGAGACCACTTGGCATATATAAAATATTGTATTAATACGCATCGAAAACGCGCACAATGTTCGCTAATATAAAAAAATATATAAGTAATGTGTGCTCATCCAACTGTTGGAATTCGCTGAGAGTAAGTGCCGGTAAAAAACAATAGGGCCGATAATGAAACGGCGACGTGAGTTTTTCTGCAGAGTGGAACAATGCGTACACGGATTTATAATTATGACGTGTATAAAAGCTAAAGACGATAGCCGAAAACGGTCTGGCGGAAATATTCGTGACGGAAAACATTTCATTTCCGCGTGTTTCCAATGCCTACAAGGTTGGGAAAAAATTTCGAGGAGTCAAACATTTTTTTTTTTTTATTGTACAATCGAAATGAGTTTGTTTAATATAATTTTGTGATTTTAGATACCAGATATTGTGGTTGAAACGTATAACGCGTTATCTAGACAGACTTTTGGAATTGATATTTTCTCAGTTTTGTAGTGTATTTTTAAGGGGGCCAAAAGTGTCTTATTCATCTCATGAATCGGAAAATAGCAAAATATTGTGATTTATACGGTTATCATTCAAACATAAAACGACTGAAAAAAAAAAAAAAAAAAAAAAATGTGCTTACGGATTTCGACGTTTCTATTATATTCATAGTAACAACTTGTGATGAATCTCAATATTTGAGAAACAACAATAAACGCTATCCACATAAATAAAACGATAAAAAAAACTCAACATTTATAAATGGGATAGGTAAGAAATTGCTAGAACGTTTTGAAAATTGCACTACGTCTAGAAAGAGGTATGATGAATATTCGGTGAAAATTTAAAATCTCTACGATTGTTTTTTGAATGATTATATTACTAAAAATAAATGAAAAATTGCGTAAAAATTCCAATTTTTCTTTTGTCTTTTGATTTTGTCCCCCATTGTTTTGGAAACTACGAAGATAATCAAAAATTGCTACGAAAAAAACCTCTCTTGTTCTTTTTTCGTCGGTGCGAGATTTCCGGTTGAAAAAATTTTTATGGGCTGGAAAAAACACACACACACACACACAACGTAGTAAAACCGATACGTCACGTCATCGTTACGCTCAGAATCTAAAATTAAAACCTAATAGAATACTCGGTATTTCGAAAATAACATCATAAAAATACGGCCAATCGGTTATCCTATAGGTACACTCGGGCGGTATAATAACAGTCTGAATGGAAAAAAATAAAAAAATAATAATAACCAGAGAACGAATTTACGTCGTAATCGCCGTCAATCGCACTATAATCGGCTCCGGCGTATTATTATAACGGAAAATTGCGTATTATGTTTAAAACTACCGGTGAATCTTCACCGGGCAGGTGCAGGATACGGCGGCGACGGCGGCGGCTACATTCGGCTATCCGGTGATGTTTTGTTGGCGGCCCTGTATTCTCGGGGCCCCTCTCCCGGTAACCAGAACGATGGCAATAATAATCGTAAAAAAACGATAAATAATAAAATACGCGGGGACAGTAGTGGTTTATTTTTTTTAATTTTTTTTTTTTTTTATTGTTCGTATTATTGTCACCGGCGCGGCCGTTTAACGTAGGTAATACACGCCGACGAAACGAGAAAGAATCAAGCGCGCGGCCACTCGAGAATTTTACGCCATTGTTGCGCGCAATGTCACTGCCGCACACCGTATACATCTCTACATATAAATATATAGTTTAAATTATTATTGGCCGGGTGTTGGCTATTTGGGAGGGTTGTAGAGGAGTCGTGGGGCTAATGGAGTGCGACAGGAGGGTCCGTTTAAAAAAAAAAAAAAAAATAATAATAATAATAATAATAAAAAAACCACCGTCCTGTATATATTACACCTCATCTTGAACACGGGTCAGCGGCGTAATATTGCAATACCTATACGACCGCGGTAATGGTTACAGCCGGTAGGCGGGGGCACACCACTATAAAACACTCCGGTTATATATTTTATTGTTGGGCGCGATTACCCGCCGAGTCTAGTGGGAATTAACGTGTTCGACGTCTCGTACACACCCGGGGAACGGGATTATTTTTCGGTAGCCCGTATACCATAACAAAGAAATAACGCTGGGCCGTGTCATTCCCGCGGCCGAATTACGACGAGAAAATATTCTGTGTTGTTCGGGGCGAGACCGGGAACGGACGGCGGGGCCCGCAAACGATCCAAGAAAATAGTCGAAATTCGAAAGTAAAAAAAAAAAAAAAAAAAAACTCATAACCCAACGCGAAACGAAATAATTCAAAACGCAAAGGGTTTTCGCGAGGGGATTTCCCGTCTTCGTCTGTACGCGGACCGATTACAGAGCAATGCGAATTCTGGTAAACAGACGTGAATTCCGTCGAGTCCCCGGGTCTACTGCTCGAAATCGACTTTCCCGTCGATATTCATCGTCGAATTCGTTTATACGCCAATATGCTCACGGATTGTCGTATCCTATACGATTTGCGCAACTTAAATTAACATAGGACCCCCGACGTCGGAATGAGTTTGCGCTGAATTATTTTACAATTCCAGTGTCTGAAATATTGCATCGACGGCAACTAGAACTATCTAGTGGAAATAAGTTATATATCGTTAGTTGTACGTTCAACTTGGGTAAAAGTATGAAATAATTACATATACCAGGACACGTCTGTTGTGTAGAGGCAATTGTAATATGTCGGCAGGGCGGACACTAATCGAGGCATTTAGAATTACACGACATCTGGTTTTTTAAAACTCATTTCGACCGACTCGTTTAAACCCGCGGTCAATGTCTGGTTCTGACGGATTTCGGGTTTTATTTAACTGCAAAATAACAATGTATATATCTGTGGTTCGACCGAAAACGCAGGTGAAAAATGGACCAAATTCGCGATTGGAATAAAATCCGAGATCAGAAATCGTCATTAGGACCAGTTTGCCATAAACGAGTCGATAATCACAGGAACGTACAAGAACGCTGAGTACGCTAACGTGTGCCCGTTGGGTGGGCGGAGCTCTTCCCCGAGGACTGAAACCGAGCGTTTTAATTAGACGTCCTTATTGTTAGGGGCGCAGAGTTTTCGTCACCCGCACACCCGTTTCCGTATCTCTTTCGGTCCGTTTGACGCGATCCTCGAGGGGGATTTTCGCATAAATTATTATACGACATAATTATTATACCGCTATGTTTGCTGACGATACGGCAGTTTTAACTTCTAGCTACCATCAGCCCACTTCGACATTACAGACCTCCGGTCGATCATATCTCTAACCGGACGTGACGTTGGGAAATTCAAATCAACAGCGACAAGGCGGTGCGCGGAAATTGTACTTTGCGTAAAACTGTCAATATCCAAGTATCGCGGGATCACACAATAATCCGAAAAAAAAGAAAAGATTCAGCTAAATACTTGGGCGTGCACCTTGACTCCCGCTTGAATTGGAAACACCGTGTCCGTCAGAATAAATAACAATGGAAAAAACGATCAAATTGTATTGGCTAGTTGGAAGACATTTCAAACATGGACCTTCCTAACAGACATCTCCTTTACGAACCCATCGTCAAACCGATTTGGACTTGTGGCATACAGCTGCGGGGCTGTGCCAGAAAATCCGACAACGAAGATGTTCAACGTTGTCAAAATATCATTCTTTGTACTATTGTAACGGCGTGCCGGATTGATAGGAACGATATCATACAAAGCGATTTGATGATATCATTCAGGACGGAATCAAGAGGTTTGCTAACAAACATTCAAAAAGACTAGATCTGTACCCCAATGCAGCTGCCAAAATATTGTCTTAACAACTCTCAAGACATTAGGACTTGGTTTACTTAAGCTACCTCATTGTTGTTGGTAGAACCCCAAACATATTGATGTATACATATTTATTTATTGCTCATGCATTATTTAATATGTATACACACATTATGAATTTTATTTATGAAGAAAAAAAATATGAAAATAAAATTATTATACTTTTTTTTTTTTTATATATATATATATATATATATAAGAAATATACAATCCATACAAAAAGCGCAATAAGTATGATTCGGGCGGGATTAACATGTCACCCATAAGTGATAATTAACATGAGCAAAGAGTAATAGAATAATTGTGTCTATAACTTGAGAGATAAGAACAATAAAAGGAAATAATAGAAAGAGCTAATTAGATCAGGTCTCTCCTTTTAAGTCGACCGCGAGTGTCGTCGGGCAGTGTTAAGGTATTTAATTTTCTCATGAGTGGGTTTTCGTGGTTAACACGACTTGAAAAGAATCGCCTATCGAAAAAATGCGGATTCTTCTTCGATTGTTATGATATGCAATGTCATTGTGGAATGTTATATTAGAAACGTTTTTATGTTTTTGCGGAGAGTAAAATTCTGCTAGGCCTGGATTTTGTTTAGATTCTTGTTTTTAGCAACGGCTCACGGTCGTAATCCGTAAGTCTAAATGGGTTTTAATAGTGACTTATGGATTAGCAATCGAGTTTTTAAGCATGTGCATTTAAGTGTTCGATAGCGAGAATTTAGTATTAACCATTTTGAACTTGTACGCCGTCTTCGGGTTAATCTCTCTTATCGAGAGTTACGCGTAAAGTACCGGACGAAGGTATAGGCACGTCGTACCGTTCGCCCGCGAAACGGGCGGGCAGAATCCGTGTTTCTAAGAGTGACGGTCGTGTGTATAGATTTGCCGCGATACAATTTTGTATTCGTACGTTTCTGGTGCAATCGCCGGATAAGGTCTAGGCCCGTGTTTCCCGGTCCGGCCGGTGCTCTAAAAGCTCATTTTGGCGGATCGCAAGAACGTATTTGTCCGGGTCTGCGTAGTAATCGGCAACGGCGTGGTGTCGCGCGTAGTGAAGATGACGGCGATACACGTAAAACAATTGTCGGGCGCGACACGGACGAATTATCGGCGTTCCGCCGTGGACGCGGCGGGCAAAAGACGTGTCTCGCCGTCGCCATAACGTGCGTGTGCCGCGAGACGACGAATGGGCCGCCATGGCAACGGGGTCGCGCGCCCGCCGAATGAAGGGGTCGACTGAGATTGTTACCTATACGACGCCGTACGCCGGCGGTTTACCGTCGTGTACGCGCGACGGGGCGAGGCGGACGCGGCGAGACGATGTGTAGGAGCCAGACGATAATAATGTAAATTTCGTTTATCGGTAATTATTGCAATTATCGGTGTGCGCGGCGCGCAGGGCAGAAGGATTACGATTATCGAATACGCGTATTATTCCGGTCGTCGTCGAGTACCGCTTATACCTATTGGCGGTATTCGAGTACCGGTATAATGTAATACATAAAATATATAAATATATATATATATATATATGTGTGTGTGTGTATACACAGCGCGCACGGTAATATTATACGTGCCCGCGGTGTCCCCGAGGTTCTATTGTCCTCGGCAGAGGATTCCCCGCGGGCTCGGCAGCCACTCGGCGACGACGACGCGGCACCGACGACGACGACGACGACGACGACGACACTGTCAACAAACGCTACGCCGCGTATAATATTATCCGCGTGTTTGTGTACGCGTGAGCTTTTCAAGCCCCGGCGCCGCTCCGGTTTATTGTTTATTACGAAATGCTCTTTTTTTTTTTTTTCATTATATATATATATATATATATTTTTTATTTTTTTTTTTTTTTATATATATATATTAATCATTTCGCCACCCGCCAGCGATCCGCTCTTTAAACCCTCCTATATATTGTAATATTATAAAATCTAATACGATTTTTAGAAGACGGCGCCCCGTCGGCGTTTTTTAATTTTTTTTTTTTTTAATTATATAAAACGAATAATAATAATAATAATATTGATACGGGTAAAATACGACGTGTTTTTATTGTACGGGCGTTGTGTAAGACAATTGTAAAACGACGACGTGGTTGATGTGCGTTCATAACTTCTAAACGCGAGTTTTTCTATTGTATACACGTGTGCGAGTATGACCGTGTGTATGAATGAAAAAAAAAATATACGCGAAAATCGAAAAAAAAAAAAACTCGATAATATTGCACGGTATTATCGGGCAGATCTTGGATTATATTCAGTGCTGGCGAATCGAGCGGTGGGACGGAGATCCCTCTACTATAATTTTTTTTATATTTTTTTTTTTTTTTTTATGTATCATCGTGTTATAAATTATTTCTACGGTACGACTACATTTGCAAATTACGATATTATCAACAAAATAATAATCATCTGCGAATAATTTGTTTAGAATTCTATATCTGTACAGGTTAATCGTAAATTATTTACATTGTTATAGTATCCGCATTGGAATGTTGCATTGTAATGTAATAACGATAATGACGTATTCGATTTAACCCGAGGCTTAATCAATATTATCAATTTTTTTATTTTTTTTTTCGCGAAAATTATAAGAAATTTTTTATAAAATAATATGGAAATATAAAAGCGGGCGTAAAGTTAGCCTGCTGACATAATCAATTATCGAATTATACTATTAAAAAGCGGTGTGTATAGGGGGGAATGGGGGAGAAAATCTCGCGCGGGTTATGTCGAGATCAACAATTACAACGGACGATAGTTGTTTTTTTTTTTTTAAATCCCATAGTCCCTCTTGTTTAATTTTTTCGATTCGAGCACCGGGTATATATTATATAACATTATACGCAGCGAAAAAAAAAATAAAATAGGTTAAACAACCCGGGGTGTCGAATTTAAGTGCTTTGTTTGTATATGCGCACGTGTAGTCCTCGACGACGACGACGGCCGTCGAGGATGCAATAAAATAATAATTACAAAATGTATTCTACCGATAATAATTTACGACTATTGACGGAGGGACGAGGTTATCTCGATATCGATAAAAAATAAATAAATAAATGTATAAGTATACGTACGATAAGAATGTAATAATATTATTATTTTTTTTTTTTTTATTGTCGTTTCGGGACATTTCCGAGCTGACATTTGGACATAAAATAATTTTAAGTACCGCGGGCACGTAATATGGCATCGAAAAATCGACGGTATTTCGTATAGTCCACGCAATAATACTCAACACGTGTGTGTGTGTGGCGTCGATTAAAAACACATGTCTCTATTTGTCCACCGCTAGGACATAATGTTATTGTGTAATAATAATATTTTCGTCTACGCACAACACGATTGTTTACGTCTTGGAAAAACAAATTGTGATTTTTTTTTTTTTTTTGGACAAAATACGCGACTTGACCTCGATTGACGTGTTCGGCGTTTTCATACGTGTGGACCGCGGAAATCCTAACGTGGGGTGTTCGTAAAAACCGTTACGGTACAAAACACACTAACGAGTGGATACCGATTTAAGTATAAAACCGCATCGAACGGTACACGTCTGATATCAGGGGCCTTTTTTTTTTCTTTTTTTTCCAGTCTTTCTTTTAGGCGGCGCCGTTCGATAGTCAGGATTAAGGCGCACGTCCACACGCATGTGTGCGACGGGATATCGACTTAGCCCCCGCCGTCAAATCACGTCCTTATCGAGTAAATAAAAAGTAAGCATAATCAATAGTATTTTGGGGGGGGGCGGGGGCTTTTGCTCCAATCTAAGGGCCAAACTATTTGGAGTTGTTGGGCAGTAATGTCGGCTGCGATAAATGGTATGTAGTAACGGTAACACAATATAATTTTCAATAGTATATGAGATTTTTAATCGCGCAATTGTTTTTAACACTTAACACAGAGACGAACAATACATACATAGTTATACCTTAGACAGATACATTAACGACAACGGCATAACAAAAAACCGTATAACAATTACAATGTCATAAACATATAGATAACAAAACCGTCATTTCATTACGATTTAGCGGAACGACCAACAACAATTATGGACATTACTAGTGTGATGGGTCTCGGATGTACACCCGTCAGCGTCAGACCGGCAACAATGTCCGGTCGAGACATTTCGATTTCTCGGCCAGGTCTGTCGTCTATACGACTGCGATATGTACGGCTAAGTCGCACGTCCACCGTAGGCGATCTTCCCCTAAAATACGCGCCCCGGTTTGTCGTTACGGATAATACGACCAACAGTTTTCCCGTCGGTCATACGGGGCCGGTCGATACCCACGAATAAAAAAAAAAAAAAAAAAACAAACGAAAAACCAACGCCCGTCGTGTATTATTATTGGTCTCGCTGGGCACGGCCGATAATTTCGACCGTCGTTTACAATATTATTATAGGCGTACGCCGATTGTTATTCCGGACCGGATGTTTCCCGTCCGATTTCGGTTTTTTGTGATGTCCCGGCCGGTATAATACGAGCGGCCCGTGTACAGTAAATAATATATCTCAAGAGTGCCGACGACGTCGGCGCGGTCCTTTTATAGATTCGCCGGCAAAGGTAAACCATAACGATAATAATACACGTTCCCGATCCGTAAACTGTATAATATATAATATAATCGATCTCGTGGTCGCCGTATCGTTTATTTTCCTTTTTGAAAATATTATGTTTTCTGAACCGACGACTGCGACGGCTACGACTACGGCTACGGCTACGACGACGACGACGACGACGACGACGACGACGACGGCCGACCGCGGCGATTCGTCCGACAAAAACACATCGCGCCACACGTATATTATTATTATTATTATTATTATTATAATGCCGAGGATCACCCACGATTATAATAACGTACACATGTGTGTGCGTGTGTGTTTATAGTATGTATAATAACAATAATAATAATAATAATAATAATACTTGTATACGCGGCGGCGGTGGCGACCACCCCTGCACAAAGATCCTAATCTAAACCGTTTTTAGAGAATTACGGCCTCGGTGCTCGAGACCCGTATTTTTATTGTATACCCCGCGCTACATATATCGATTGTTGTTTAATATTATTGTTCATTTTTTTTCTTTCTTTCTTTCTTTCTCTTTATTTTTCGTCCACGCGATCGGGTTGATTTGCCGGCGGGTATCCGGGCTACCGGTATTCCTGTTTCGCCGCCGTCACAATGGGCACAAGCGCAAACCGTCTCCGGGGGCCATTATGTCTCATTTCGTCGTGTTATTTATGACCGCCGACCATTATTATCGGTATTACCATTATTTTTTTGTCCGGCGTGGACACCCGGTCGTTGTCGTCGGTGCGGGAATTTTTCGTTTTTCGCGCGACAAGACGAAGACCGCCCCGCCCACAGCGACACCGCCGGCCGTCACTCGTCCGGATAAGATAACTGATAATTAATCGTAATTAATTTCGTCTTGTCCGGTTGACTGACGAAATTGACTGTCCGCCGGATTAATATCGTACGGCGATATTGTCGTTATTGTATCGTCTGAACCGGTGGTTCCCGACGTTTTTCCTTTTTCGTTCTACGCTCCCTCTGTAGATTTTCAAAAATCTCACCTCCCCCCCCGCGCGCCCACCGGGATTATCACCGTAAGTCGAATAAATCGATTCCACATCTTGTTTTTGGGTATGCTTTGCAAATAAACGGTAACAATATACGTGTAATGTAATAATTTTCCGTTTCCCCCCCCCCGTTTATATAAAATAAATAAAATTTAATAAATTCAAAGTTTACTCCCCGATGAATGCTCGCGCCTCCCCGGCAATAAGTTTTCGTCCCCCGGGGTTAGGAAACACTGTTCCAAACTAATTTATATGTGTAGATAAGTTTTGTAGATACCTAACGGTATTTTATATACTTTTTTTTTTTTTTTTTTTATTAAAAAAACAATACGTACAAGTAGAAAAATCTAGTCTCGCCTACCCTTGCGGCGGGTAAACACGTTAATCGCACGTACAATTCAATCGGTCGACGATTATAATGCCATCTTTAATGGATGTTGAAGTTTTTTAATTTTGTCTAAAATTTGTTCAGACCCACAAACGTCGACTACGTTGATGTTAGAAAAATATTGTTATACAATTCAATTATCGAAAAGGATGGTAAAACGGTTAAAGAAAAATATTTCAACAAGATTATTACACATCGTAGCCCGTTCGAGATGTGAAACTGCAGAGCGAACAGCGAATGATTGGACTGTGTTTTTATCGTTTAAGAAAAACTAATCGAATCATCATCAACGATCAAAAGAGGGAGCAAAGTTATTCCCGTTTGAAAATCAAAGCAGACATTTTTTCGACCTTTAACGGGTGCAATGAGAACGTTTTAATTTTATATTTACAATATTATACTTGTACGTTAATGATTTCCGTTTTTAAATATATACGAAGTTATCAGCATAATATTCTTTCTACAGATGAGTTATTTGTGTTTCAAATATTTCAAAATAATTATTAGATTTTGATTCTTGGTTTCACTATGATGTTTGTGTGGTTTTTTCAGACCTAACCCGGTCTGTAAATAAATGTGTATTACTAACAAATTCTGCTTCATTTAAAAAACGACGAGAGCTTTTTACTTGAATTTCGGATCTAGTTGTTGCATTATGGAAGGTCATTTCGATGTTTTTCTTAATAATGTGACAAAAATGGGAACATATTGTACACACAATAACAGTTTTCTATTATTTTCGATTTTTTTTTTTTTTTCTGTGCGATTCTGTTAAAAATGATCGTAAAGACTGTCGTTTTATCGAATACTTATATTACCCCGTTTTAGACACTATCAAATTTCCATAACATTCGGACAATTTTTTAGCTATATATAAAATAACTATTTTACATTTTCGAGATTTTTCGATTTTTATTTGGTTTTTATGTAGATTATATTTGTTCGGGCTCCACTCAAAAATGCTGGGAAATTTGAAACGATGAAGTTTGTCATATGTTTTACAGAATGGTGAGCGTAATGTAACGATTATATTTTATAACCGTTTAGATATGAAATTTTGATGAAAACCAAACACACCACGGCATTTTGAAACATAATATAATTAACCGAACTGCGCTCAGAATAGTTTTTTTTTGTTGCCACCGATTTATCGTCGCGTACAAACATAAATTAAATTCCCGTTTATATCATACTTTTTTTTTATATCGTTTTATAGAGAAAATAAAATGAACAAAGTAATTTTGGATTTGGCACGTACAAAACGTTTCCTTGTCTAATGCAAACCTAATTTAGTAGTGCGATATCATTTTAAATTGAATGTGACAATAATGATTAACATGTTCAAAAATTGTCAACAATTTTTACTACGTTTTTAGTAAAGAAAATTTAACACATATAATTTTAAAACCCATCATGTCTACAATTAAAATTGAATTTACATTTAAATTGTATATATATATACATAAAAATAAAAAATGAACATCAAAAATCGATTATTTTTTTATCTATGTTGATTATTAATGAAATTTTATTAGCATCGTAATTATTTATTGTACAAACTATCTACAAGAAAAATTATTATTTTTTATTGATTAATTATGACATAAAAATATTACTAACTAGTTAAACACACCCAAACGATTTATTCCTTTTCGATTCCCAAGCGTAGCAAAGAAATATGCTATTAATTTCACTAAGACGCGTATAATTTTTTTGTTCGTGCTGTACTTAAAAGATGCGTAATTTGTTTCCGTAGTTCTTTATTTGATACATTTTTATAGATTTTCAACAGTTTTTCTAAACACATATAAATACTGATAACAAATGACGTTGCATCGGTTCTTTCTTAGTCGATTTCCTGAATACTTTGGTTACAAAATGACTAAATACACGACTAACACTGTAACCATTGTGGTTAACCGATCTCAGCGCTCAGAATCGTTTATTGATTGCAATGACTATTCGTTGTTTTCGGTATATAAAATCCAAATTACCATACACACACACATATATATATATATTATACCTTCTCAACTTTCCACCCATAACAGTGGCATAGTTAAGTGATTTGACGACTATTTAAAATATAATATAAAAAATAATTCTCAATATCCAATAGTTTATTCAACCCATGGTTGGTGCGGTGACATTTAATTCTTTTATTTACATGCATTCATCGTGTAATATAAATTACCGTAATAGTTTAAATATGAATATATTCAGCCCTAAATATACTGCGATATACATTTGATATATTAGCCAGTTCATTGTAAAATATAATATCCCGCGGTCGATAATACAAGACAATTTAAAACGATTAAAACAAAGTTCTGAACAACATTGATACAGCTAAATTTGTTTTCAGTGTTTTCACAAGTACCCTCTGAATATTCTTTCATTATATATACTTTATACCGTAATCGGTGAGCGATGGAGAAATAATGGAGAGTCAATGTAAAAAAAAAAAAAAAAAAATCTCGAAACAATAGAACCGCTCTGTAACTTAGGTTTGGGTTTTTAAAAGTCCGTTTACAACTACTACAGTAAGTTAACAGTTTTGGTTTTTCATAGACACAATAGTGGCGTTGGGCGAGGGGAGTAAGGGTATTAAGTGAAAAAAACGGATTTATAAAATATAAAAGTAAAATAAAAAAAATACAAACAAGAATAATAATAATAATAATTATTCGACGAGTGGAATAAAAGCGTTTTTGTAGCAAAAAAAAAAAAAAAAAGTGAGGGGGCGGCGAAAGTTGATAATGGTGGTATACATAAAACACTAATGAAAACCGCAGCAAAGGATAAAGTTAGTTATTTTGATGGAATAATATTTAATATATATATATTTTTTTCTTGTACGGTTAAACCGTTGCAAAAATATATGTATAACAACCCTATTGTTCGCAGGACGCTAGTAAAATAAATAAACGAAAAGCATAAAATATAAATTCGTATTTTTTTTTTTTTTATATTCCTGTAATGGTATACTTACATACTAAAGTCAAACATAACTTTGATTGCCTACTTAAAAATAATATACACAATGAAATAAATAAAATAGGTATAGGTTTAAGTAGGTAATGCATTTTTTTCGTTATCTGGTTTCCATTGATAATCAAAATCAATATCGTAACGAAATAAAAAAACAAACAACAAACCTATATAATTATTATTACTATTGCATTAGTATAAAACAATATCGTACATTGACAATCGAGTTATTAAAATTAAAACGCGAACAATATCTGTGTTAACTAGCCATAAAATACACGTCGTAAAATTACATATAGATTAACGTATTCCATTAAATCGCATCCCATTAAACGGTTTTTTCGGACCTAAGCAAACCGATTGACGCGCTCTCGTATGATAAACGCGATTAGCGTTATTTCATTGATGTAATATTATTTTAGTGTCCGTCTCTGCAAGCAATTTATGAATAATATACATTTTCGTGACGTTATTATCGCGTTTGTCTCGTCTCGCATAATAATATAAATTACGATAAACGAATCGTTCACGAATTAATACCAATATCGAGTATTTTACATTGCAGTTAAAAAGGTCACACGACGGCAATAATTCATTATATACACAATTACGGCTTAAACGCGTCATATAGACAGTAAAAAAGAAACAAAACAAAAATAACCACCAGAAGAATATAAAAATATTAATTATATTTTATGTACTAAAATCGATAAATTCAACAAGAACAAGATAAGATGTTTTCGGATAGACAACCATGAAGTCGGAGTGCGAGGATATCATAGGATTGGTTTTTTGACATAAAAAACGGATCACGGTGTGTTTGGAAGTATTGTTATGAAAAATTTAAATTATTAATCTCAAAACTCGATATTATTAATCGCCGTTGATGGTAGAGGTCGACGGATACATTTTTCGGTTTTCGATTAAGTTTTAATTGTCGAAAATATAATTAATTTTTTTTTTTTTTTTTGGTCCTTAGAGAATTTGTCATTCGTCTGGCCGGAAAAAAAATTATAGTTTACGGGAAAATAAAATAATATTCGAACAACTAGAGTAGTAGTGGATGTCGTTTATTTTTTTTTTTTTTTACTGATACACGGTTAGATTTACCGGGACAGCAGCGAACGTGTAACCCGAGCAATTATTACCTACGGTCGGTTAAACGGTAATGGTAACCATTATTAGTATTATTATTGTTGTTCTTTTGTACGATACGATCGTCTATACCGAATTTTTTAAAACATTATTTTTACGGACGGCGGAAAAGAAAAAGAACAAACATTACGCACTTGTACTCGTCGTACGGGCAACCGTCGTAACGGTTCGTTTGGTCGAATGAAAAGTCGAGACTGTGTCTGAGCAGAAAAAAAAAAAAAAAAATATTCGCCTAGAGTGAAAACGTAGGTACAGGTACACAGATGCCCGTCTTGATCGGGTATAGGTAAAGTATATATATATATATACCTATAGAAATAACGTACAAACACAAATTGTGTATACAAAAGAGCGTATAATAATAATATATATCCTACGGGACGTAAGTAAACGAAAAAAAAAATAAAAATAAATAAATGCAGACAAAAAGACACTTGATTTGTTATCGTTGAACGACTGCGGAACACATATTATTGTGCGTGCGTTACTTGAATATTTTGGAGCTTCGGAATCCTGAACGGAGGAGCTGTCAACCGTCTTTGTCCTTTGTTTCAGAAAAAAAGAACCATAAAAAAAAAAAAAAACAGACAAAAAAAAAAAATAAAAAAAATATAGGAATACCCAATATTATTACTGTTTTTTTTTTTTATTTTCGGTACGCGGGAACATGACCGTCGGCAACGAGTCCAAACATCAAACGAACATTAGTCAATACAAAAATAAAACGTTCGATATTTTTAAAGTAAATTATTGATTTAAATCGACGAGATCAAAGAGATGTCCGTAAATCGTTTATTCAAATATTTTTTAACTTGATGTTTTATTTTATTTATTATAACTCAAGTAGTATATTTTTGGACTTTCGGTCGTGAGCACGCCGCCGATACATTCTGTCTTCTGGGTATTCCATCAAACGCGTATTCGGACGCGATTTTACACGTCCGAATAACGTCATTATAGCGTTACAGTGCCATGCCGAAGCAGGTTTTTCGAAGGACAATTGTCTCGGGAGTAAAAACACGGGCAGATCACCAAATATGTTCAATATTGCATTAACTAGTTCACCGATCAGATACGCCCTTAGTTTTATGTATTATATTATTATGACGATTATCGTAGTAATTTTTTTGTCAATGTTACGATGAAACCCCAAAAACTCCTTCTGCGTTTGTCCCTGTCATGAGATAATGAAGATAATCAAATTCTGGTGGTTTTTTTTTTTTCAATTACAGTAATAAAGCCTACAAATATCTATATTTAAAGAAAATTTTGTATGTTTTCTAGTAAAAATTTAAAAAAAAAAAAAAAAATCACTATTTATTTTATTATTTTCGAAAAATTTGAGGTGGTAAGGTTAGGTTTTTATAAATGTTTTTATCATTTGGACATTTGAACGTTTCCATATCTAATTATTCATTTTTTTTTTTAGTTTACAGCAAAATAGATAAATTTGGGTTTAATTTAAAAACCATAATTTATCGTTTCGAAATATTATCTCATCTGATAACGTTTTCCGATGAGTTATGTTTGTCAAAGTGATTTTATCCATTATTCTAAAACACTATTACGTTAAATACACTGTTTTTTCTCTGAACAAAAAAAGAAAAAAAAAACGTCAACATTTTCAGATGACCCAGGCCATCTTTAAATTTTTCGAAAATAAAAAGTTATTTATTGAATATCAGAAGACTGAAGAATGCTATTATAATATGATTATTTGTAGTCCTTATCCCGGTAAGTAATATAAATATATATATAAAAAACTGCAGAATTTGATTATTTTCACTATTATCACGGGATGTGTCACAATGAGTTAAACTGGCGCTGTATATAAAGAATGGAATAGTAACACCTGACACCTTAAGCAAACACAATATCCCAAAATCCACAAGCTCTCGCTACTTAGGATAAACACAAGGTCAACGTCTAACCTGCGCAGACCATGTTAAAAGCAAACGACTACTTCTCATGTGTAGGCGAAAATCTCTTCGTTACATAATCGGTAAACATTCTAAACTCAGCACAATAACGAAATTACTTTTTTACAAAACTCTATATAGATGACAAATTTGGACATACGGCTAATCCAACTTTGGGGTGCAGCCAAAAAATCAAATATATATATATATATATATAAAATTCAAACTTTTCAATCCATTACTTATCGTAACATCACAAATGCCCCCCCCCCAATCTATATTTAAAATTGCACCCTTCATACCGACTTACAGATTAACACCGTTGAAGAAACTGCAAAAGTTCTGTACAAACGATTCCGATCCCGACTGACTAACAAACCATCCGAGTCCCTTAATATCAGCACTTAACTCGGACACCGTTCCTGGTTATCCTACTCGCAGTGTAAAGTGGAAATAGTGTCGTGACATAAATCAATAAAAAAAAAAAAAAAAAAAAAAAAAATGTACCTAGAATTAAACGACAAATTCAGATATAAAGTGTGGCTATTGGACGGCTACATTTGTCACGCGGCTCATGCCATAGATTATTGTTATAACTGAATGGCAGACCGTTTGTTTCTAAAATAAAATTTAAAAAAAAAAAAACTAAAAATAAAATACGATGCAATAAACAACTAGTTAGTTATTGAGTTGTTTTGCTTGTGACGGTCTGACTACGCGGCAAATATATCGATTTTACTTCGGGGGGGGGGGTAAACGTGTATTTTACGTTTATCTGTTACTCTGTCCGCCACTAGCTCTAAATAAACGCCTACGCACGCTTAAAAAGATATTATGCAATAATAAATATACCTCCATGCGCACCAAACTTCTTATATATAAAAGTCTACTCAAACCAATGTGGACTTACGGTTTGCAGTTATGGGGTAGTGCAAAAAAGACAAACCTTAACAAAATTCAAGCACTCCAGGAAATATTGCTCTAAGGAAATGAACGAATGCACCTCCTCACGTCTCAAATTGTTCCCTTCATTCAGATCTTAATCTAAAAACAATAGCTGAAGAATCCAAATGTTTTTATAAAAGATTCTACAACCGCCTAAGCACTCGTTCGAATCCACTAATCAAAAAATTGGCCTCCACTACCATACCAGGTAATCCCCCGAGACGACTTAAGCGCAAGTGGTGTCGTGATTTGCTACAATAAAATTCAAAAAAAAAAAAATAATAATAATAATAATTTAAGTAAATAATTAATAACCATAGAAAGTGTCATCAATGGGTGGCTCCTTTGATCAAATTATTTTCCCGTGAATGTACTTTTAGCATATATTCTTATTGTATCAACGGTACAGATTGTATATTACTTGTAAAAAAAAAAAATGTGAAAACCTCTGTTCGCCAGGCTGTTCGGGAGGTGTCGCGACGACGGGTAAATGTTCGCGGGACACCCTGTATGCGCGCGTATAAATGTATTATGATGTGTGCCGGTGTATCGGGCGCGTACGTACGTGACGTGTCGCTCGACGACGGGCATCATCCGTGCGCACGAGACGCGTCGCACGACGGCGGGGCAGCAGCAGCTGCGGTCAGATTCCGGCGGCGCGCGTCCAACTTACACGGAAAAACACTCTTGCGACGTCGGCGGCCTGCGCGCCGAGGGGTGTGCGCGACGGGGCGTGCACCTACCACCCCATGCGCGCGTACGCGTACGGCCGCCGCGAAACTTCGGAACCGCTAAATACGGGGGGGGGGGGCCCGGGACCGTGTGCGCGCGCTCAGAAAACCGTAGATAAAATCCGGCAGTTACAATAAAACGTAAAACATCCCCCCCCCGCGTACGGCTACGTAGAATACAGAGCGCGTATACTCGAATGTGTGCGTATAAGAGTGCTGTTGAAAAAGTACCGGGATATTATTCTTAATGATCTCCTTGGAAATACTCTTATTCGAAAGTGTTACAAACTACAACGGTGTCGAGTTTAAAATTTCCAAAACGATTTTCCGTTAGATATCAGTACGTTTTCACGCGTGCTGGAGCTACGTCCGATATGACGTAATTTTTGCGTTTTTAAATTTTGCAATTACCCACCGGAGTTAAATTTTTTATTATTAATTAGAAATAAACAATCTATACAAATAATGCACGATTAAGCTTATGCGCTAAGAGAAGACAGAACGTGAAAAATTGAATTAGAAACCGCCCGCTGGCAACACTCAACATGAATTATTTATATAAGTTACATTTTTTTTTTGATTGTTACTGATTGGAATTCTATTATAAATATTATAAATTGGAACTTGTATGAGGAGTTAAATTAAAATAAATAACCCTCATCCAGGATACTGCCATTTAATGTATCACGTACTATAAACATAGATTTTAATAGTCTTTGGTTTTTTCTAAAACGTTTTGAAATCGTACGTTGAACTTTTCAGCAGTTGTTCCATTTAGTTTGGCTAGCCTAACTTACTATACCTATATAAATACTTGGGGTTTTTTTTTTTTTGGACTGATAATATTTTCTTCTTTTACCGACTACCACGTCTAAAAACAAAAATATCAGTTGTTTTCTGTTGAAATATACAATAATATGCATTTTATTGAAATTATTCAAATAATATACCGAATAAAATAACCACCATTTGCTTCATCATAACGTCATTCGTGGACATTTCAAACAAAAACAGTAATCACAAGTTGACTAGCACTAGTCATAATGCATGACCATAATTCTGTGGTTCATGTTTATGGAAATAATGTGTCTATGTTTATTTGAGATTTACTAAACGAAGTCTATTCAAAAAGTACCAGGATTTTATTTTTAATAATTACAAAAATGAAATTACATATTATTTAAAGATATCTCCTTAATCATGCTCTCCTCCGGACCATATGCTGTGATCTCGGCGATCTTGCCATTTTTTCAAAAGTCCTTTGGAACTGTTCCAAAGATAGAGCTGCGAGTTCTGTTGCCACGTTCCCTTTAATTTCCTCTACATCTCGAAATCGTTGTCTATTAAGCGCAGATTTTAGTCTTGGGAATAGACAATAAAAATCACACGGTGCCTGATCAAGAGAATAGGCAGAGTCCGCGGGACCACAGCAATTTTTTTTTATCAGCAAAAAAAATTCACGAATCGACAGCGCTAAATGTGCCGGTGCATTGTCACGGAACGTATTTGGCAGCGCGACCTCTCTGATCTGTACATTTTCCTGTAAAATTGCATGACAAGTCTCGATTGAGATTCCTTTTGTTAACTCACGAACGGTTAATCGGCGGCCATTTCGCATTTTTTTCGCAAATTATCGCCATACCATCGTTTCTGGATGACGTCGACGGTCTCCCAGAACGTGGATCGTCTTCAGATGACCGCCGACTGTCTTTGAAACGTTTAAAACACTCGAAAGTCACACGTTAATGGCCCAAACGTCTCCAAAAGCGATGTTTTAATCATTTTCGTACGTTTCCGTTGCATCATTTTTACCAAGTTTCAAGCACAACTTAAGATGTACACGTGTTGTTCGTTAATTTCGGACATGTCGAAAATGGCGTCCGAAACAAACTGACTGGATTTAACAACGTGTAAAATTAAACTGAGACAAGATAGCGACTTTGGGTTTTGTTTAAAATACCCACTAATTCACGGGGAATACATTTATTTACAATTTGAAACGTTATCGTTTGTAGATTAGCCGTATTAACATTTGTCCTGGTAGTTTTTGAACAGACCTCGTGTATATATATACGTAAAAAGTGAAACGCCGTTGACGAAAATATACGATTAAAAAAAAAAAAAAAAAAGGCATTTTATCACGTGCCCTAGTGACAGAGTGTGGGTGTCTATGCGAATCGCGTCGATCGTACGTATCCGCCGATCTAGATGTCTAAGTATATCGAAGATACAAATACAATTTTCTTTTTTTATAACCTTCTAGAACAATATATATATATATATATATATATATAAAAAAAAAATTAAACGTTTTACCCGTTGTAGAAATGGTTAAACACTCAAAGTTACTAGCATATCCGTTGCGTTTACAGAATTATTTACGCGCCGTTTTTATTTTTATAACAACGTTCTCAACAATTAAAAAATATTATCTTCTCGGAGATAATTTGAGTATTTGTTATCTTAATCTGTATCTAGGTATGATTTTTGAGTAATTATTTTTTAACATAATCTTTATCTAAATACATTTTATTTACTTGAGTCCTCACACTGATAACAATATTACTATCGGGTTGTCCGACAAATGATAACGGACCGAAAACAAAATAGTATACACTGCCAAAAAAAAAGCAAAATTTCCTGAATTACATATGAAAATAGACTACTTACTTGGTTAATAAAATATGAAGACGAACCCGGTGATAGTTAGAAAAAAAAAGTAAAATTTAAGCGTACGATAAAGTTATTTTTTTTTTTAAATTAACATTTAAAATGAAACTCGTATACACTTATTTGTTCTTGAGACGATAAAATGTGGATAGTTGTAATTTTTTTTTTTGTAGTTACACAATTTTCAATTAAAATCTATTAGGACCGAACTTCGCTCAGAATCGTTTTTCGTTAGCAATGATTTATCGTTACGTTGTTGATATACGTTAAATTCCTCCCGTTATCCTGTACATTCCCAATTTTCCGTCTACAACTGTGGCCCAGTTACTCGCCGTTTCCCCTATAAACTCGTTCGAAAATACTATAATAATATTCTATTGATGTACCTATCTAAATATATGTGTTGTTTATTTATTTGTATTTTTTCTTATATTTATATTGCCGGCTTTCTCGCCGGCAATTTTATTTATCAACAATGTATAGAGCAATCGTTTTGGCCCGGCAACCGGAATTTATAGTCCGCGTCCACGTGCGGTGTCCGAGAACACCCTGAGGCGATACGGATTTTTGTTTAAAATTTACGTTTGAAATCTTCTCGGCCCAGGGGCACACGCATTCTATACAATACATTATAAAAGATTATTTAACTCGAACGAATTCGTAAATCATTTTTTTTTTTGGCTCTGTCGCTCATTTTTTAATGTTAGAGATAATAGAATTATTTATCACGAAAATTGCATAACACGACGACCTGTAAACGGGCCCGGATTTATAGAATAACGGGCCCTGGGGTAGTAATTTGTAAAAACAGGCCCCACCAAAAATATCTCATCGTAAAAATACCCATTGAAATATTTCAGGTAAAAAACATTTTTGTGAAAACGATTGTACGGATTACATTCGAAATGTGCGTAATGTCGTCGTGTTACTGTAAATCGTTTATTTAACCAAAATAATTATTAAATAATAATAATAATATTTTACAATAAAAATGTATTTCTAAACTATTTGTTCGTCAACATGGTAACTGGTGTAATGCGATTTAGAATTTTCGTCTGTGGGTTCCGGAGACGTGCGCCTCCCCTGCCCTCTTAATCTGAGCGTGCCTATTAACAAAACCTCCACCGTACGAAGACGTCCTTGCCGTACTCGTGTCGAATACGTGAGACGCCGGGCGCCTTTTATTGTATTTTACGTAAACCGCGATAAGACGAGGTTAGGCGTATTGGTTAGCTTAAGACGGTAATCCCTGAGGATGTCGCAGCTTATGTAGGCGAGGTGCCTATACTATCGTTATAAACGTTCTATACATTTCCATTATATTATATCGCACTAAACGCTCGGAGTGTGGCAATCGGTTGTTAAACGTGTACGCTCTAAAACACAATAGTCTACCTCGGAATATATTATTTCGTGCGCACGCAAAACACTCCGCTGTCACAGCTTTAAAGTTTCGGGCGTGCGGAAACGGTTCTGAATTCTCGAGCGACGATTTCCCCCGCGGAACTACGAGTATATCTTACAGAGCGACGTGTTTTGTTATCCCGACTATGTTATAATATAGGAAACACTAAGTTAGCAATAATATTAGATTGTCAACGCTACACTACGCGTAACTTTTTAAATACAGTATATATATATATATATATATAGTGTTGTCTTCAAACTATTTCTTAAGCATACAGGGCCATTCTTTTACCAAGACCCGGATCGTTTTCCCAGAGGCTATCTGTAGTTGTTCAATCGTTACAGGATTGTTGCGGGACCTTTATTTTAACACTATTTTAAAAATTGTTGCCCGTACGTTTTAACATTTGATTTATTCAAACGGCGACCGGCCAATGGCGGATTCTAAAAAAAATAAAAATGTTTCTCTCTCTCTCTCTCTCTCTCTCTCTCTAAAAGTGTCGATATGTCGAAACGTTAGTGTTGGATTTACTGTTTACGCGCAATTACAGTAATGCATTTATACGCGAAGAGTATAGGGCATTACATTTCTATAAACGAATCACCCTGTATATAGTCGAAATTATACGAAACTACTTATAGTTGATAACCGTTTTCCCGAACATAAATTATTAATTATTCTGCAGTACGCAATTTTCCCATAATAATGCACCGACAGCTGTGTGATCATTCTAAACTATTTATTAGCGTTGCAAATAATATTAAATACTTAGTGGTAAAATAAACGTGTTTTTTAATTTTGTTTGCAAAATATTAGCAAGTTAGGTAACGATGGAAAATAAAAAATGAAATTTTTGTATAACATTGCCATACGAATATACAAAGCAAAAAAAAAACGGAACAGTGTTAATTTAATTTAAATATAGTCGAGGCGAAAATAACATAAACCAAAAAAATTGGAATAATAAACTTATGTAAAAAAAAAGAAAAAAAAATTAATAATATTTATAAAAATAGAATAGTTATTCGAATATGAATTCCAATCACATTATTAAATAACATCGAGCGTATTTTGTACTCAAAGTACACTTTTAATCAGCTCGGCTCTCGGTTGAATCTCACGAGGGTACAAAAATTATCACGATTCACAATCCCGAAGGGCCCCCTCCCCCACAAAACAATAAAAAATAACCTATTGTATTACTACTACAACAAAATTAGTAATACTATTAACGTGATAACCGGTAAAATTGTAACAATTTATGATAAATCGCTTTAGGAACCACAGGGTTAGATTATCTATAATAGTTGGTAGGTACACTGTTATCACCATTGGCGGTACTAAACCTTGTTGGCCAGTGGTAGATGAGGGGGGAGGGGTAAACAAATATATCACGATACCATTATTTCGTATTATGGACCATAATTGTATTATTCAAACTGCCAGCACGTCATTGCTGATAATATAGGTTAGTTTCAGTGATAAGGTTTGCATTTGCAATGTTCTACGCCTCAATTTGTATTAGGTTTAATCCCCAAACCAAGGCTTTAGACTCCCCCCCTCACGTATAAACGTCTAAGGTTATCACCGAGGTTCGGGACTTTAACTATTTGCTTATTTTGTTTGGCTCGACATAATATCTATCAGAATGCTATGGAAACCCATGGCACAATGATCATAAATATGAAATTCGAAAGTGATTTTGTTTAGCTCAATTCGATTGTATTTATACAAATTGCTTTTTTCTAGTATTGTCTGCTTAACTATGACGTACCGCTAACAATCACCTAGACGTTTTAGTTAATTTCCATATTTTGTTCACGGTAAAGCTAGAATTAAAACTGAATTTTCTCCTATACATCATTATTCCTAGGGTTCCTAACTCGTAATGAAGTATTTAAGAGTTTATTTCAGCGTTTATTTTAACGATTAAAACAGCGCTACAAGTCCCGAACCTTGGTTATCACTCGTCGGTATTACGCTCTTATATCAAATTTATTATTTATGATAAATTAATATATAACCCATGGGCTGAAAAGTCCCGGGCCAACAAAGAAAACACCGTTCTTTCATTAAAAATTTACTATTTCGTCAATATAGTGTCCATCAAGAGCAACACAGTCATTCCAACGACGCTCTAACATTTCAATAGCATTCTTGTAGAATGATTTATCTTTCGCTTCAAAGTTGGCCTCGGTTTCACTGCTTAGAATCATCAACACGTAGTTGTTTTTGCTCAACAGTGAGCAAACGCGGCGCCCACTTTGAACAGAGCTTTCTCATGGACAAATGATCATGCAATATAAAGCCGAAACAATCTTTTGATATCTTTACGATGTCAGCTAACTCGTGCAACTTCACTTTGCGATCATTCAAATGGATTTTTTCAATGTTTTCTAGTGTTACCGCCTCATTTGGTTGGGTTAGTGTCTGTACGACCACGTTTGAAGTCAGCACGCCAACGTTTTATTTTTGTTTCTGATGGACCGGAGTCCCCATAACACTTTGCAAGCCACTTTTCTTCGCCCATCGAGGAGAAGCAATGTAAAATTGAAACACGAAATTGTTTTCGATCCGTTATTTTTAAAATAACAAAAGTACCGTCACTCGTAGCACAATAACTCTCGCACTAATGAACAGATTGTCACGAAACGTTAACTAGTCACGTCTACTGCATGTTAGTACCGGCTAAAAACGAGGTGAATTCCTCAAACACGAGTGTTAGGCCCGAGACTTTTCAGCCTATATATAAATATAACAGCCGGTTTTGTATTTTATTTGTAAATATTTTCGGTCGGTCTATGGTTGTTTGCTGCGAAATAATTACGCAGCGGTATTTCGCGTGTACCGTTTACGACGGGGAGAGGCCGTGGCAAATCCGGACAACCGGCCCCGACGGGAACCGTTCGGGTGTTATTGCGTAGCCATATTTTTTCGCCGACGAGTCTTTGTTTTTTATTTTATCGTTATATTATTTCTCTGGTCTTTTTTTTTTTTTTTTTTTTTGTTCTGTTTGTTTGGAGCGCTACGCGACCGACGTCGGCGCGGACGCGGTACGTACAGGCGACAAAGCATGAAATTAAAATCAAATTCGGAATCCTTTCGCGACGCAACATCCCAGTGTAAACATCCCGGGTCCCCGGATCGCCTCGCGGCCTCCCCGCCCGCCGTAATAATATATTATAGTAAAGCGTTTTCGAGTACAACACGCACGCACACGCACACGCTCGGCGTATATTATTACGTCCCCGGGCTATTTGCCGGCACCGACCCTATTTTGTCCTTTGCCTTTGACGGGAGCAAAGCTGCACAAACGCGTAATAATATAGCAAGAACACACACACATTCATAAATATTTTGTTGTTAATAAAACTATATTATCGGGACGTACGGAGGACGGTAAACCGTCCGCGCGCAGGTGACGGCGAAAAATCGACAATATATTGTATTTTACGAATCCCCCCCCGGGCGTCGTGGAAGACACGACTACTATCCACCATCCGGCGAGCCGTCCGCGCCCCCCGGGCGAATTTAATCAAAAACAAAATAAATAATAATAAAAAAAAACAAACAGAACAATCGGTGACGAGCTATTATCTATAGGTACGCGAGTATAAATAATAATAATAATAATAATACACGAATGCACACACGCGCGCGCCCGCCAGGACCAAAAGTAAACAATATAATATCTAAATCGTACATTTTTTTTTATTATTATTCATGTCCCTGTCTTTTTTTTTTTTTTTCGGTTTTTTTTTTTTTTACCCCCCATTTATACCGGCTCGGCATATAAAACGCGTACGCGGGCAACGGGGTTTTCATCGCTCGTCTTATTTACTCGTACACTCGGATGACGCGACGACGTCACGTCGGTGTTATCGTGTCATATCGTTATCGTTCCTTTACCGTCGAACAATAACAACAACAACAACAACAACACAAAACGGTCCCACGCTGCGAGTCGGGTTCGGCCGCGGGCTGATTCGACAAAAAATAATAATGAACCGGTCGCGAGCTCAGAGGGTTTTTTTTTTGTTCTTTCTAACTCGTCATTACCTTTATAAATATCTCGGGTGTTATTAGGAATTCATTTTTTTTTTTTTTTTTTATGGGTGGGAGGATTGAACATTTTTTCAACCCCTCTTAACAAAAACAAAAAAAAAAAATCCTTCAACTCGATTAGGAACACTTTTTTCGTTCAGATCAGCGATTTCCGAACTTTTTCGGTGCCCTTTTCTAACAGATGACCTCTTTTGTTTTTTTAGATATTTATAGGAACCGCCGACCTGGGCTCAAATTATTTATTAGTGGTTACCTAGCGAAAAAATTTCCTTGTATCTATCTGCAGAATTAGGTCCGGACTCTCACACAAGTCCCTCCCATATTTAGGTATCATAAAATCCATTATCCTCAGTAGCTGATCTATACAATATCCTTAATTTACGCTTCTCCCTTGTACCGTTACTTCGCAAATAGGATAAAACCGTTGGTTTAATACGAGTACAATTTTTTTTTAAATGTTATGTCAAGTGCGTATCAATTGTTAAGAGAAAGATTTGAAGAAAAATCTGATGATACCCGGACACTTCTCGGACTGTGTATCCTTGGTTATCACTATTTCCGGGTTAACAAACATCATAGAAACTTTCGGTTTTTATTGCAATCCATTTCCTATTAAATGCGAAAGAACTGAACGAGCCCGAATTTTTTAGAAATTTTAAAAAAATATTCCAGAGAGAAACGCATTTTTACTAGTTTACGGTTATTTTAACACGGAGACGAATGCGGGCGTTTTACTATATTCTGCTCCCCGCCACACTTGAACGTGAAATATAACCGCTACTGATCCCGGATAAAATATTACAATAAATAATGTCTTGATATTAAATCTAAATGATTGTTTTAGCACCGTGCGTTTGTTCAAAACATTCAATTATAATACACAAATATTTGCAGACACTTTGGAAACTCGGCAGAGTATTAATAACAAACAAGTGTGGACTGCACCAATGTTTCGTACAACAGTAAGAAAGAAGTCGTATAAATAGTTTCGCGTACACACCGCGAATGTCATCGGTCCGATCAAATTCCATACGATAATATAATAGCGGTTAGCTTTCGTATTTAATATTACTTAGCGATAACGATAACGACTAGACGAAGTCAGACTTACCGCCATATGCTCGTGGTAATATTAATTTTTTTTTTTTTTTTTATGGCAGAAGCGCGTATAGGGGCCTCAGAGCAATATGCGATGGGGGGGGGGGGGTGGTGATCAAATCCCCTACAATGGGTTTACTCGTTTTTGGTGATTTATTGTGCACATCGCCGAAATAGGGTACCGCGAGAGGGCCGAAATTCGCAATAATGCGGTAAATATTTACGTTATGATTTACATTCGTATTGTATTTCGTATAAATTCGTGATAATCATACGGGTTATAGCGATAAATCGGTGCACGTTAACTGTACGACACGTAATACCGAAAAAATTAACAATTTTACTGCGTAAAATCTCAACCCCAAAAAAAAATATTCAGCGAAATACCTTGAAATGCGCATCGACTCTCGTTTAAACTGAAAACACCACGGCTGATAGGAAAAAAATTACTGATTAAAGTACAAATACGAATGTTCTATTGGTCAGTCGGAGCCCACACCAAGACAATTATAGAAAACATTTATTATAAAACACCAATTTGTACCTATAGCTTTCGACTGCGGGTTTGTGCGGGCAAGTCTGACATTTAAATAATACAACGCTGACAGAACGTCGTCCAGAAACAACGCAATTCACCGCGATATGATGCTGTCAAACAAAAGCGGACGAAATCCAAAAGTTTGCTGGCAAACGCGAAACGAGTCTAAACAACAGTTCTTCCGATCCAATGGCCATACAATTATTAGACAACTACAAAGACATAAGTGTCCGGAAACATAATACTTAATTTAAATACTAAAATTAAAGGCAGGGACCACTCTTCATTGGATGTCCGAGTTCATCAAAGAGTAAAGTATATGTAAACATCTAGAATGTAAGATATATAATGTCAAACGTATTGACGGAAAACCTTCGGATAGTTTAAATAATAAAGCCCCAGGGCATTTAAAGGAATATATATATAGGAAAACGCATCGAACCTAACCTATTATAACAAATACAAAACACAACATAAAAAATGATGATGTCCGATAGTGAAATTATTAAAAAAAAAAAATGTGCACGGGCCTAACCAAGCCGCGCCGGCGCGGCGCGATCGTCTTAGTTGACGCTCCACGGCATTTTAACCGTTACTAGGAGACGGCGATTTAAATATTATAAAATATACAAGACAAATACAATATACAATATCTGGCCAGTTGATTGACGACAGGCCGTAAAAAACATTAATATTAATATTATTTATTGTGTTTATGGCGTTAAAAAACGTATTTTTGATCTCTATACCGCAGTCGATTTAGCATCGTTCATACGACTAGTGTATAAATATAATAGCGTTCCGTTTGCTTTATATCTTTCTACGTCATTATAGTTTTCGATTCACGAATTTTCGCAAATCATAATTTGAAAAATATTTCGTTATTCGCGATGGAACACCGCATGAGTGTGACCGGCAAAACGGTTAAACGTAAGCGTGCGTCTAAACCAGAACGGATGTGCTGCGATCTCCCGATCGGAATCCGGCCAAAGTAATAACAATTCGCGTATAAATAATTATTGTATTTTGTACGAATCGATTAAAAAAAAGTCTATCTTGTCATAATAATATGTTCTTCAGGATCGATCGTGTCCGCGAACAATCACCAAACCCATCGAGTGTGACGCCCGCAAGGACACATATCGAACTCCAGAGCGGACAGGAAAAAAAGTAAGGTTCATCGCGTTATTACCGGGTGCACAAATGAACAGAGGATTTTCTACAATATTTCTTTAAACAGTCTTTAATAAAATAAGAAAATAGATAAATATGCAAACGAAAACTTCACTTGCAAGAGTAAAGCAATCGGCGGGTTAGGCCGAGCGTGGAACATTTTTGTAATTTTTGAAGGCTCTCCTCTAATATGTGTGTTCAATCGGAGTACCGCGTGTGTCTGTTTCGTATACATTATTGTTATTAAATGCGTATTAGAACTACGGAAGTCCATCCGGAGCCCCGAAAGCGCTCGAATTTCAGGCGGTTGTCGGACGGTGGTTTTTCTGAAGACCCGACGGTTGAACGTGAAGTGACGACGGACAAGATGAAATACATCGCCGGCACGATGATACGGCCGTGCGAGGAGATTGTCGGGTCCGGGATCATCGACGATTTGGCGGTGTATTTCGTGCACCTGAAGTTATTGTCGGACGTACGATAACATACGCTGGTCGGCGACTTGATAAAACGGCTCGTGGTGATGTTTGCCAATAGCAGGCACAACACGGCCAATTTGACGACGCGTGTTTGGTGAGCGTTTTTCGCGAAATTGTGCTGGGACATGCCGGCGGACGTGGCCGACGATCGGAAGAGCCGATTATTGCCGACAGGCTTTGTCCGCCGCGTCGTTAGCGAATACGTGCGCGAACCGGACGGCGCGACGTGGTCGCCGATGGTATGGCCGACGACGCGGTCGCGTTTGGACCGGTCCCGTTTCATGGCGACGGTGCTAAAATACCGGACGGGAACTATTTTGCCGCGGATGAAGAAAGCCGCGTGATCGGCAACGCGATCGGATACCTGGAGAAAATTTTGTACCATCAGTACTCGTGCGCTTTCAACGACGACAAGCCGGTAAGAAAACCGTCTAAAAATAAAGTTCTAGATATCGCACCAACCGGAATTGCCGAAGAAGTTAAACAACGCCGTCAAAACGAGGCCGGAGGAACGGTCGTCGTAAATTTGTCTAATATATACGTGTTTACTATTTGTTTATTTACCCGCAAATATTGTATTTTTTTTTTTTTTTTTTTTGTTGATTATCTGTTTATGTTTTTTTTCTTACTTACCTCGCTCATTTTTTTATTGTATTTTGTATATACTTTTCTGGCTAAAATACATATTTTTTTTTTTTTTTTTTGAAATTTATTATATTCTACAGCTCATTTGCTGTCTACCGATTACTAATTTACTATAGTGAACTAATGGTTTTATTAATCGCGTGTTTTTCCCGAGTATGACGAGACAGAGATTTTTTGTATACTCTTACGGACAAATGTAAATCTTACATCTAGGACTGCGAAAAGGGTAAAATAATCGTGTCCTATTCTTAGTTTTGTAGAAAGAAAAAAAATTTAATTTTACATATTCCGGTTATCGTTATGAAGTACTTTCCGTGTCCAGATTTGTCGTATTTAATGTAATTACGGATTTTTCAAGACGATTCTTTTTTTACAATGTGCGGTGAAATTAGGAAAATACTCGTTTGTTTTTGGTAATCGTCTGTTAACATCGGGTCACAGGTTTTTACGTTTATTCTCATTATTTACGTTAAATTAATGTTCTGAATACATAAAACCATAATCGCCTAGACGGGTATGGGGGGGAAGGGCTAGATGAGGTTCCTTTTGCTCATTATGGCTTTAGAAATTTGTTAAACAAAATTGTTAAACATCATAAAACATGCATCGGGAAGTCGATATAAAACTCAAAGAACTAATTCAATTATTAGCATATCAAATTTAAAAAATACTGGGCGGTGTTTTATATTATAACTTTTTTTTTTTTTTGTAAATGTTAGTATTGTATTATAATATTGTATACAATTTTGACGGACAGAGTTATTTATATTACACTCGCACCCCCTTAAAACAATCCTAGAAACACGATCGGCAAACAATCTAATATTATAAAAAGTTCAGATTATGTTTGTGTTATTTACAAATAGTCAGACGTTTCGGTTGGTTAGGGCAACATTTATTAAAATAATTAGAATAATATAGTTTAGCACCCGCTCTCTCGAATTATGAATTGTTTGTGTGTCTTTTATATTCATATATTTTTTAAAAACATTTTTTACAGTAAAAATCTCGTTAAGTCACATTGACAATTGTTTACAACGAATAATCGACGTAATAAGGTTATAACACAAGGCATACAGTGTGTTTTAAAATGATTTTCCCGATTACGGAAAATTATATTTATTGCGAAATTTGAATAATCCAAAGTGGAACGTGAGAAATATAATGTCCGGTGAACGGGTCAGCAAAATAACAAAATTTAGTGTCATTAGCACTACAACGACCGACCCCTCGCTGTGGTAGCCGATCGTTAAGAGATTTGTACGGTTTATTATATCTTAGACTTCTCCAGAAAACACCCTTACTGTTGTCTGGGGAAAAGCGAGTTCTCTGGATGCACGGCGAACTGATTTTTTTCTGCGTTCAACATTTTCAATCGAAGTTCTTGGTCGACCTGATGTGGAATTCCCTTTACACAGAGAACCGTTTCGTTTTATGCCGTCGTCGAATAATTTGGACTGCTAGAGGTTCAGCGTTCGCGACTTTCGTCGAAAATCACGCTGAGGTTAGGGGTGCCCTTTATCGGAACTTGTCGGGAATCGATAAAAACTCTATAGCCCCTACCATTCGTTTACCACAAACGTTATTATACGGGGCACGTATAAACGTCCACTGAAATCGGATAGATCATTTTGAAACGCACTCTGCGCGTACTACGGGCGTCGTCATTGTATTGGTTTTTTCGACTGGTTCGGGTCGTCGAATTTTTTGTCTTACGGGTTCAGTGAAACGCACTAAGCGTACGCGAAATCGGGCGGCACACCGCCGACGCGGTTGGCATTCCGTAGGAGTTCGATTAGCCCCGGTAACCTGTAACCAATCGCGGACCGCACTTTGCGCGGACTTTCAAAGGCCTCGGTAAAAATAACGCCACCGTTACCGATACCGCCGGGGTGTGTTTGCATAACAATATTGCACGTATAATATTAAAAAAAAAAAAAAAAAAAAAAAAAAAAAATAATAATAATACCGCCCCGTCGCCCTCGTTCCGCTGTTTTTCGCCGCCGCGTCTTGTAAAATATATTGTAATATTATTATTACGGTACGCCGGCCGGGCCTTTCTTGTGTTCGTCCGCGTAAGGTTTCCTCTAAGTCTTAGTTTACTTTGCGATTCCGTCGTGCGTATAGGGTTTCGGTAAACGACCACGGCCACGACCACGACGACCACTATTAAGAATATTATCGTTAATATTTCGCTTTCGTAAACATTATTATTGCCGCTTTGTCTGTATTAGACGCGTGCACGCCGGGTCGCAATGACCGCCGCCGACCACCGGCTTAAAAAATTCATCATTATTACTGTTATTGTTATATATATCTACACCGAACGACAAATATTATTGTACCGTAATAATTATATACGTACGCGTATAACCTATCCCAACATTGTAGCCATATAAGCCCGTATGTTCGTGTTAAAAAAAAAAAAAAAAAAAAAATAGGCGCATTTCGCACGGCGGGTGTGTGGGTATTGGCGGTGAAACTTCGCCCGTAGATTACACTCGGTTGAATTCGATAATAAACGAGCCTCGTGTTTTTCTATTACGAAAATCGTATTTCGATTCAAAATCATAGGGAAATTCGATATTTTCGATTTATCGAGGTTTTCGACGTGTCAACGTTTTAGGCGAAACAATACGATTTCGTGAGTTTTCGACATTTTTATATTATCGATGGTTTTTTTTTTTTTTTTTTTTATTTTTATTATTGCATGCGTATTATTATTGTTATAAGATAATTTACAGCCAGTGATATTTCGAGCCGTCCCTTGAAACGCTTATCAACACTGCCTCAAATCCACTTAGCCGTTCGATTCTCGGTAATTTAATGCGTCATAAAAAATTACGATTTATCAACGTGAATAGTTTTATTTTCATATGTTTAGCCCTCCTACTCCTTACTCCTATACCTCGACCCGTATATTGCCTTTTCACTATTAAACGCTCGTGTTCGATAAAAAATTTGTAAAAAAAAAAAAAACAATACCAATATAATGTTGGATTTACCGTTTACGTGTGCTGACAGGTAATATTCGTAATTATTTTGACATATCTGGACGTTATGCGGGGAAATGTATATTAAACCACTCGGCGACGGTATAACGGATCGTTTTGTAAAATGAATCGCATTGTATACATACTATTTACGTACAAATACAAGTCGTATCTGTTGCGCAAGAGGGTTAAACGGCTACCCTATTTTTTATTTATTTTTTTTTTTTTTTTTTTTTTAATGTGGGTATACAACAAGGCAGCGCGTGTATAAGAGAGACTGTTCATTTCGCTAATCCAATCGCCGGGGCGCACAATAGACGTTCGAATCGCTGCAGTAACCCAAAGAATTTTCACACAATTCAACGCAGTCTGCCGTCGCCGGACCGTTTTTATCGTCGTCGGTGCGCGGGAATAACTTGAAATCGATTCGCTTTGTTGTCCGCAGTAATATAAACGGGTATACATTTATGCGGACGGTTTCTCGAGTCCGGCGTATTATATTTTCGGGTTTATTTTTTTTTATTTTTTTTTTTTTTTCATACTATTTCCATCGTGACAATGTCTGGCCGACGTACACACGCCTATTGTTTTATTATTATTAAAACCACCGCGAGTCCGCACACAGCGGATTTTGATATGTTTAAATTTACGATTTAGTAAAAATTATTAATTTTCTATTAACGGTCGTAGCCGTCGCTCAAACTATGCAAAATCGATTGGTTTTTTTTTTTTGTCTTCTGCGATCGACATGATAATCGTCGTGATTTGTCTACACCTCCTAGCCATTATTAAATTACACAATAGTACGTAAAATCTAAAAAAAAAAAATGCACTCTCAATATTAGATACCTATATAAATGAAAAAATAACAATTACTGCGTATCATTTCTTTGGTATAGATGATAAATTCATATTCGGATTTTACTTAAAAAAAAAATGTTCAATATTATGACATTTTATTAAACTGTTTGAGTGACCGACATTTTATCAATTGATTTACAAAAAAATGTTATCAGACAACATTTTTTTCGGTGCGAAAACTCGAAAAACGAACAAATAATAATTTATCAAGATTTTTTACAGACATGCAATATGATTTTATTATGCAATTATTTGTTAAACACGGTAAATATTCCCTAATCTCCAAAATATATTCTAATATGATTCTAATATCATTTGCTAAATACATTTTTTCTACGGACTTTGATGTTATCAACAAATAGTTCGAGAATTTTAAACGCTTTCTCCCTGTAATAATGCCAAATCGTTATATGTTGTTTTAAAAAATACGTCTTAATTGAGTCGTAGGAATTATAAAAATCCTACTATTAGGTATCGGTAAATACTAAACGAAAGAAAAAATAACAATAATTTACTAACGAATTAAAATGTGTGTAACATTTCAAATAAATAATACAATTATAGGTGAACAATTCGATTTTAAGGACAACTACAAAAGTCAAAAGTTTCAAAAGTTTCCGATCTGAAAATTGTAAATAAGTCGAACCGGAATAAAACAACAAAAAAAAAGACTGGATTGTGAGGAATATCGACGAAAAAAAATCCAATGAAATCCTGTGTGTAATACCGGATAATATCACCGCAAAATTAGGTATCTAAAATATAAAGCAACATTTTTTTTTTTTTGAATATTTTAAATTGTCTTTTTGTTTATGTAGTCTTGTATGGAAACAATTATTTGTATAATTCGGTTCGGCCTTCGAAATAAAAATCGGCATTCGTGACTTTACTTATATCAGTATCGATTGAATAGCTAAGTGGTTTGAGCAGTGTTGCTAAGCATTTCAAGGGACGGCTCAAAATAAAACTGGCTGTAAATTACCTTATAATAATACACATGAAATAATAAAAAATAAAAAAATCGATAACAAAAGTGTTAAAAACTCTCGAAGTCGTATTATTTCCACTAAAACCTTGATATCTCGAAAACCTCAGTAAGTCGATAACCTCGATAAATCGAAAATATTGAATTTCCCTTTAATTTTGAATTTAAATTCGATTTTTGTACCGCTGTAATTAAACAAGAGTTTGTAATAACATATATTGTGTCGACCGCCCAGTTTTCGGTAAAAAATATATGTAGACATTGATTAAAAAAACTTTTAACATATGTATTTTTAATCGTAGGGATACGATGAGCCGGCTATTTTAAAGGTGTTGGCGATTAAGAACAAAAAAAAAAAAAAACCAAGAATATTCATCGACTCAAAAATATACAAACTTTAATAACCGAACTATTACAACAGGATCGATTTTGTCGTTTTATTTATTTATTTATTTTTTGTTGAATTCCGAGTGTCTCGGGAGACCGTTTTCGGTTGGTAAAAAATCGTTCCGGTTTCCTTACGCCGACGTACGTATATTCCTTTAAATGAGCCGGATTTTTTGGCAGGCCGTACTTTATTTCAAACATTTTTCGAAATAAAGATTTCGAGATAAGAATTTTTTCTATTCCTCGATATATCGATTGGACTGTTGGCGGTCAATCGCGGCGTACGGACGGGGGTATGTCTACGATGTATCGACATTTATCGAGGTAAACTAAAAACAACACCGAAATCAAATTTACTCATGAATCGTCCGGGAAAATCGTCGGATCGCGATAAATGTATCACTCTGTATTTAAACGTTCTATGGCAGTAAATTGATATATATGTATTTTATATATATATATGTATAGGGTAGGTACCCTCTTCCTGCGGCGGTACAACGTTTTTCACTCCCTTTTATTATTATTTTTTTTTTTTTTAAAAGGATTAATATAAATAAATAAACCGTTTTGAGTGCATTTACCGATCTGAAAACCGTATACGCCTAATTGAACTTGAAATGTTCCCGTTCTGTTAAATGCGCCCAATAAATACCACGGTAGTGATTATGTTATCATTATATTTATACGTACGGTCCGCCTATTTCAAGAAAAAAAATACGACTAAATCGAATAGATAACAACGACTTTTTTTTTACACTTCAATACCGTCTCCGTATATTGTCCGACGAACGAATAGCACTCGGTTGGCTCCAATAATATTTTAAACGAAAATTATTTTACTGGATTTAATGGCGCCAGTACGTTACTACTGTAACGTTTACGCGGACCGATTTTTCGTTTTATTCTTATCGTTCTACGGTAATTGTTTTAGTTTTACTAGTTAATAATAATAAATAAAAAATTTGTATGGAAAAAATCGTCTAACAATATTACATACAGAGCATTCCATATCGTTTAGGTACGTATGGTGTAGGGGTTATGGATTTATGGGAATCCGCTTACTCCCCATACGGTGTATAATAATTGTGGCGTAATTTCGGGATGGCCTAGCCCTTCTGCAATTTCCCGGGAAGGTGGCAAACGTATCATTTAGCTCCCGAAAGATGTGCTCACAGTGTAAATCTATCTAAAACAAAACAAATAATGCAATTCATTTGAGATTAAAAATGTATTACTAATATAAAAAATAATTTTTTCGTAAATTTATTTCACGTTTCTCCTGTTGTATTAACAGAATATCTTCCTCCGCGTTTCTCTGTGTATCGCCATTACTTCTCCATTTAGCACATCCAGTAGCCTCAGGTCTTCTTTTACTCCGTCTACCCACATTTGATGTCTTGGCCTTCCCCTTGTTCGGTTAGGTTAGGTTCCCCTTTTATTAGGTTTTCGTTACATGACAGTTTGTATAGGTTAGCCCTCTGCCCTCCATACATGTCCGGCCAAATTTAATCTATGATTCTTGAATGTGGCCACAATATCGCTGAATTATGTAATAAGTTCTCAGTATAATCGTGTTTCGTAACCGCCTTGCTCGTTTCCCTTTGGCCAAATATTCTTGGTAAGATTTTCCTCTCGAAAATCATTAATTTTATTATCATCAAACTTGTTAGACGCCCACGATACACAGGCCTATAGTACAATCGGTCTAACTAGGGTCTTATTTTATCATATTTTTCTTCTTCTCGATAGTTTTTTTTTCTATTTAAACAGTTGGCCTAATGAAAAATAGCATTTGTTTCCAGCTGCGATTATTTTTAAGTCTTTAAATTATAATATTATTTCCAGAAACTGTCGTGTTATCATTTTTTTTTATTATTATTATTATTGTAAATATAAGTGTGGTATTATATTACGAATACGCCGTGATGTTCTTTTTAATATTTATTATTAAATAATAATAATAATAATAATAAAAAAAAAAAAAAAAAACATCGTTTACGGTTTCTCAGTACCACTGCAATAAAACCATTCCGCCCTGTTCGACAACGACGGTGTCTCGTTAAATACGATAATATTATAATATTATTTCATTAACCATCGCGTCCATTGCGGACGTTATAACGATAAACGGGAATGATTTCGTCGTTAAAAATACAATTGTGGTATTAAAATATATAGCAGATGTATACCTATATAGGTACCGTTAAAAGATCGAAAATTATAAAATATTCTTATAGCACTGCCACTGCCTATTCGCAATAAATTATATTTCATTTTTTTTTTTTATTGTTGAAATTTATTAAAAGCTACGATTAAACCTATAAAATAATTAATTTATCAAAGATAAATCGCCACGACGCTTCCTTGACAATCCTTCCTTTAGTTTAACCTCGGGCTCATTAAAGACGTTTCCTCAATAGGGATTCTATTCTCTCGATCGCCCGACCCCGGTTAAGATCCGGTGACGATTTTCCCGGGGAAGCCATCGAGTCGCCGCCTCCCTTGAAATAAACGGAGAAAAGAAAACAAAATACCTATAATACATTTGATTAATAAAATATATCCATATCTAGTATTTATTTAAATTGAATTAAAAGTTATTATTTATAAATTATACATTTCGTAAATATACAACATATCGTAAAAAAAAAAAAAAAATGATTATTTTTTATTAACGGTTGTCCGTTTCTCGGCTCCTCAGAAAATTATCGTTACGTCAGGCCACATGGCGTGTCTTATATTAGCGATGTCTCGAACTTATTGACTTCGTTCAACGGTTTGAACATCGGAGATTGATGTCACATTGGCGTGAAGAGCATATGTTAAAATGGACAATTCTACGGGTAAACTTAAGATTTCGTTTGGATTTGCACTTGATGAACCGTGTGTCTACAAGTCCATAACGTTTATGCAGTACACAAATATCTAATTACACCGCCCGTCGATATCCATTACCCGCGTAGATAAATAGTATTTATTTGAACAAAAAAAAAAAAAAAATCCGAACATACTACTTCGTACCGTGGCCTGTGTGGGCAACCGTCTAAGAGGGGAAAATGGTTCGGGAAGGTATGGATGGAGGGCTATAGAGGTGAATTTAATACGTATCCGTGCTCGACCCATAAACCTTCGCTATGAAAATACGATTCTCGACGAAGTCCTGTTTTTCGTGGTTCGCGCGGTTTACGTGTAAATTACAATTGTCCACATTTGTTGGTCTCCTCGTAAATACCCATGCCGGGTATTTTATTTTTATAATGATTGCGTCTTGTCCGGTGGAATGCGGCGGTAAAGAGTTCGCTATCCGCGGGTCAGTAGTAAGCTCGGTTTTATTTATTTTTTTCACAGGGAGGTTTTGCCGGAAAATCAAATATAACACGTCAGGTCACTGGTGATCGGTGTACAGGTCACGCATGAATATAGTTTTATATATACACTAAAAATATCCGTATGGAAGAAAAAATCAAACATAAACGTTTACAACGTCATAACGACAATAATATTATTATTCGGAACAATATTTAAACGATATTTACTTAGATATGTGTTTACAGAGCGATAATATTATTAAAACGTAACTATAATATTGCGCGTATGTCGTACAGTAATACAAATAATAGTAACGATAATAGTAATTATCAGTTAATGTCGTTGTTAAACGATTTAATCGTTTACGAAACACAACAGCAACAAACAACCCGGAGGATATTATAGGTATTGTTTAAGTTCACGGAGGGGCGCGAACGCAGGAAAATATTTCGGGGAGGAAAGTATTTAAAAAAAAAAAAAAAAAAAAAAATATAAGATGCAAAACGATCAAAAATATTATTTTTTATGTAAACGTCGCGGGGAAACTATGAAACAACTAACTATTACATTTGTAAGTCGGGTAATTAATTTTTTTTTAAATTTGTCCTGAAATTTCAGGAGAAGTTGAACCTCTTAACCCCCCCCCCACCCCTCCCTTCGTATTCCTCAGAGTAAACGCGTCGTGTGCGACCTGTTGTGCGAAATAGTAAAATTATTATTATTTTTTTTTTTTTTTCAAATTTGTATCAAATATCGTTATTTTTATTAGGTTTTTCAAATTTTTTATACCATTACTCAAACACTTGTTCGATTAAAATAGTAATTAATGATTACTATTTTAACCGATCTCGTATCATGGAATTATACTTGACAAACGATTAACCCGGGGCACACATTTAAAGTCTAAACGCAGAATACTAAACGACGAAATATGCTTCGTCCCAGACTTATAGTTTAATTTATCAATCCACACGAAATCAATTTTATACAAATCTGGGGTATCGTAAAACCATCTCAAACTCGTACCGTTCGAGTTTTTCAATCGATCATCTTACGTCGCAAAGCATCAGTCCCACGGTATGTAACAAACAAAGCACTAAACAAACATTTTTTTATAAATCGTTACAATTGACTAACTATACTATATCGAATTTCATGCTCAATTGCATCATCAAAATTCCCTAATTTCGAACTTATCCTTAATCACACTCCCTGAAAACCCCACACGTCGTCTCAAAAGACGACGGTGTCGAGATCTCTTAAACTAAACTAATATCACGTTCTGAAGGGTTCTATCGCTGGATAGCTTCCCCCATCAAGCTATCATGCTATTGATATATTTTTCTATTCTATGTACAAAGTTATCATATTTGCTCATTGCGTTTACTCAAATACAGATTGTAAATTTTTCTAATAATAATAAAAAAAAAAAAAAATAACCTATCAACTAAAGTATTTGAACGTGCTATAAAAACTCGTAGATATAATTCGGATAATTTACCCTTTCCTTATGTCGTAAATAAAACTGTAGTTACGGTATTTTTGATAAAACTACAATATCGGCACAATAACGATAGTTATTTTATCATTCATCCGTTTTTTACAGTGTTTTTCCGCTGGTTTTGTAATTTGCTGGTTAGGTAATAATATAGTCGAAGTATAATATACGTATAATTATGTTAAGTTTTCGTGAAATCTCTGTAAATATAAAGGAGAATGAACGAAACGGGGGAAAAAAGCAAAAAACTAAAATAAAGTTTACTTCGTTGAAACCAGAAAGATTCAAAACGTATTTATATATATATATATAAATTGAAATTATCAATCTATCACACTCCCATCAAATAAAGCATTTACTACAAAATCCGAGCCCTAGTATATATATATTTATATAAAACAAATTTTAAAAAAAGTTGCTTGGAAGTTGGGAAAGTAGGATATAGCAGGGACGAGACGAGGATTCTGTATATTCTGATTATACGACTAATGTCCGAGTGATAGTTAGATTGACTATGGATAAATCATTTTACAAGTAGCGGTTTCATTTGCCGAGACCAGCAATTTTTTGAAAACCAAATCCAAAACCGGAATTTTCCAATAAAACCGTTTTAATAACCGAAACCGCCAAAACGTCGGCTGTATTAATATGTACCTACCCAACAGCGTTAGAAATTATTTTAGAATGTATTCGGTTTGAAATCGGGTTTGAGGATTTTTATTGTTTAGCAAAAAAAAAAAAAAGAATATCAATTAAATATCACGAGGTCGATGAGAAACAATATGTCGAAACGTCAATATTTTTAGAAGAATAAATTCTATAAATCATCAAATCGTCCGCAAATATGAATAAAACAAAAAGTGTCATTTGTCTTACCGAAATGTTTAAATTTAATTGAAATATGATTATTCGTCGTAGTCCTTATCCCCGCGAGTCACACATGTAGCAATGCAATAAAAACACAATCCGATTATCTTCAATCCCAGGATATATCGCAACGATACATATTTATCTTTATCTATTTTTAATTTATCGTGTATCTTTGTGGTACACCCTGTATATACTTTTTATCGCTAACGTAGTGTCTTGTGACACACGCGGTACTTGTTAAAGTTATGTAATGCGACGTGTATTATTTTTTTCTTTTCAAGGCAGAGCGAAAGAAAAACGATTAGCTATTTGGCGGCCGTGGAATAATGGAAAAAAAAAAGGAATGTATTATTATTATTATAAAAAAAAAAAACCAATAACAATAACAACAACAACGATATTATTATAATATTATTTTAACGAAACGATCGTTTGTCGTTTGTTATTTTTATTTCAAACGATATATATTTTTTTTTTCAATTTTTTTTTTTTTTTTTTTCTAAAATAACACAGCACATAAATAAAAGATATAATACATAATATAATATTAATTTTACTAAAATTATAATTAATATTATAATAACCGACTCGTTTTTTTTTTTTTTTTTTTTTTTATGTTTTTATAATAATAATAATTTTTATATAAATATAATATTTAATAATATTCGCGATATTATAATGATTATAATTTTTTTTTTTTTTTTTTTTAATTATACCGAATACATTACACTTAAATATATATATAATTATTATGTACGAGTTAATAATTTTAGAAATATTTCCGTTTTCCTACACGAACATTCGATAATTATGCATAATAATTCTACACGCGTTCTAATAAAATACTACGACAATAAAAAAAAAAAAAAAAAACAATAATGATGACGATAATAATAATAATAATAATAATAATAATGATAATAATTGGTAACGAGATAAAAAACAATATAATAGAGGTTATGTACAATAATAATATATTATAAAACACAGATGTCCGTAACAATAATAATAATAAGCGTAATTTTAACCGACGATTTATAGAGAGATTGATTGCACAGCAGTCGGTATTATTATTATTACAATTATTAATATTATTAATATTATTATTAATATTATTATTATTATTATTATTATTATTATTAATATTATTATTGATATTAATATTATTAATATTACAATTGCGACACCGATATAATAATATTAATAACGAAAAAAAAAGAAAGAGAAAAAAAAAACGGCACGCTCTAGGGCCGCCCGTCCATTATCGGCCGGCGCAAACGTCGATTTTCCAACGGGGTTACTACCGGACAACCGGACCGGCAGATCGTCGGCGAAAACGGTTTTGAACCCGGCCCGGTGTTTGGCTCGGTGGTCTGCGCCGGCGACCAAATAATACGCGCCCGGCAATTCCGCGTTTTTTTTTTTTTTTTTTTATATCATTATTTACGAAATAATAAATCTACGTTTTTCCTACAATATTCCGACCGGAGAGAATTTGTCGAACGCAAATATTGGACCCCGTATTTGTTATCGGTTCGGACCCGAGAACCCACGGACCCCGGTCGTCCGCGTATATCCGTCGTGTGTCATCATTTTTTTTATTTTTTTTTTTTTTTGTCTTTCTTTATTACTATTATTCGTATTATTGTCGTAGACGCGCTGGCCCGTGTACTTGTCGCGTCGGTGTCGTGCCCGCGGATCTTTTTGATGTCTAGAGAAAAAAAAAAGCTGAAAAAAAAAAAAAATCGAACATTAGAATATCGTATAGAATCAAACGTTTTTCTTCATTTTTTTTTTTGTTTTTAGTCTTAAAATTCGATCGTATTAATCGCTCCGGATACGAAATTCGCCGATAACAGGGGAAAAAAAAAAATTAATAAAATCTGTATCATTTTTTGCATAGCCCCCAACGAAGTAAAACTGTCGGTTTGAATTGCTTTTCACCGGAGTTATCGATTTTCCATAAAACTGGATAATTTTTTATTATACGTCGTTGTATTGGTAGTTACGGCCGTGTTAGAATGTTATCGGTACGAATACGGTTTTTTTCGGGTTAAAATCTATCGCTTCGGATCGACTCTAGAAATGTTAGATAGTATAGGTACTGACGATAAAAAACAATGAAAAAAAAAAAAATAAATACCAATACGGTTATAGTAAATACTAAATATATAATATTTTAGACGCCTGCCTATAAGTCTATAATGTTTTTAATTGTATTGTAATCGATGTTATTGTTCGAGTTGTATTTTGTTAAATATAAACGTTATTATCTAAAATGAATAAAATAACATAAAAAAATTAATATCGTAAGTCGTTTATTATATTCTTTAACCGAACAAAGCAATTATTAAGGATTTTCACGACAATATTCGATACACCTAGACACGCTTAAAATATTCAATTTCGAATAGTTTAAATGAGTGAAAAACGGTTGTTACAACACATAAACCGTTGCAACGTCAGTAAAATTGATACGCTCACTCGAATTTTAAGTTTTTTTTTTTTCAACTCATTTCACCCAATCGAATATAAGGGCTGAAATTAACATTTTTCATATTTTCCATTAATGAAAAACATAAATAAATTCTCCCAAAACCCGTAATTTTTCACTCGGCACCCGTAATCCGTATTAGCAAAGCATTGGTTTTTATCTATTGCCGACGATTCCAGTTGGTTTTCATAATTTCAATTAATAAACTTGACCCGGTCACGCCGAACCGTATAAAAACCGGAAGAATTTTTCGTTTGTTCAAAATAAAAAAATACATTTTAATACGATTAAATAACCGTATTTCTTAAGCTGGACGGTAACAAGTTAGAAATAACTCATTTTTATAACTTTACAAAAGAAAAAAAAGAAAAATATATATAATGGTAAAAGATGACTTAGTTATTTTTTTCAAAAATAGTTTTAATTGTACTTGGTTGTTTTGTTTAAAATTTAATTTGTTTCTAAAAAGCGTTTGTATAATAAACATCTAGTGTATCTATGATTATTGCATTTGTTTTTTAACGAAAATTAGATTTTTTTTTTTTTTTACTTATATAGTAAGTCTATTGGGTACAAAATAACGAGGTTTTAACGAAAGGTCATTTTTAAAATGTAACTTTAAAACTATCTCTGTAGTTGTTTTCCTGAAAATGTGTTATTTAACTAAGTTTATTAAGTTACCAAACATCAGTCAACATAGCAATACGCGACGGGGTTTTCGGGGTTTTGTAATATGCTTTTAACATTTTCGAATTTTTCATTATATTTTCACAACAGACAAATGTAATCCGGGTAATGGTGAAAAACAATTACTCGGTGAAAGATCCAGATCTCTACGATTATTTTCACTGAATTTGAAAAGAAATTATTCCCGTTTTTTACCGACATCTTTCTCGGTGTTCCCCTATTATTGAGCACAGTTAAAGACATTTTCTTGACAGCACTCCCTCTCCCCCCAGACACCGAGGTGCGCCGGAACAATTATTGAAACTTGAAGTCTGAACATAAACGCAATTTTAAATGCAAACAAAAAAAAACACGATAAAAGTCTAATAACCCGCAGTTATTTCAGAAATATATTTTTCCATTGGATACCGTACGAATTAAATAAAATAAAAAAAAAACCATTAATGAAAACAAACAATAGTATAAAATAATAAAACTGTTTTAAGATTTTGAACTTAGCGATGGATATATTGGTTCTGCAATGCTGGGTTTTTCGTCCGTCTGTAAATCATTTTTCTACCAGATATTTTGCTCCAATCGAAAAACGAATTTTTTATTATTTTTGTATCATATTGGGTCTAGTTAGTAAGTTTATCATTTTCCTAGTGGTTGTCTTGTAATAAGGGAAAAACCGAGAAAAACGGGAATATTTACCCAAAAACGGAGCAATTTCTTAAAAAAAAAAAATAAAAAAATGATCAATAATTTGATACAATATCTATAATGAGTTGTTATTATGACAATATAGATCTATCGAAAACCGTAGTCATGATTTTTTTTTTTTTTGATTTTTATTAACGTTTGAAGTTGAGATTTTTACAAATGTCATATGGACGGTAAAGGACGGAGAACAAATATAGACAAAATTCGATCAACTGTGTTTTGAACGTTTTGATAAATTAAAATTGAAATTCGTTAGTATTTTTCAAACGCTGATAAAAATAAATAAAAACATTTTTACCCACTTGAACTAAAAATATATATAGACAATTTCAAATAGTTACGAACAACCCAAAATTACACCGGGAAAATTATTATAAAAATTGCGCACACCTAAAAGGTGCTATTTTATAAGTGTTTGGTGAATGTATCGGTTCCGCAAAATCGTTTTTAAATAATCTATTCCAAACAAAATAAACAATCGAATATAACGGAAACCCATTTATTGCGAAAATAATCCCGTTTTTCCGACGTCTTCCCTCATTACCTTCCCAACGTGTCGAACGAAATCAGTAAACACCTCTGCAATCGGAATAAGGTTTTTAGTAAAAAAAAAAAAAAATACAATTGTATTCAGGCACAAAAAAAAGAAGAAGAAGAAAAAAAAAACAACGGTAAGAATCTAAATTTATTCGATATTTTCTGGTTTTGTTTCTATTCTCAAGGTAAATATTGTGTAAATCGAACGACGAATGAGAAATCTATAAACTTTAGTAACGGGAGTGTGTGACCCTTAAAGGATTATTCCTGTGGGAACGACTTCCCCCGTGGTCGCTGTTTTCCCAGAGCTCCCGAAACCCCCGATGTGTACAACTGGAGCAAGTCTTCCGGTAGACAACTTGTTTGCAGACGGACGCAAAAAATAAACACGGATCATAGTAAAACGTAAATTTAAAACAAGAATTTGTAATCTCGTACAGACTTCTCAAATCGCACCTCGGAATTCTGTAACCCGATGGACATTTTGCCCGTAAAACAATACAAACGTAATGGATTGAGTATTCGCAATATAGCTGGCTCGTGGGTTTATTCGATAGACAATTTGTCTATACAAATGAATCGTTTCAAAAACGTACGCGTTGAAAAGTTATGCGTACAATAATGCAGTTTTATGATATAACAAATAAATTTAATGATATTTCCGTTACTAACGTATATCCCGAACTCGATTCGACCGGACACGTCGCGATAATATGAAATCGTCGAATTTGAACGCGAGAAATCCATTGCGACCCATACGCAATAATATTATAATAGTTAATTTTCCCATTGTTGTGGTCTGTTGTGCGCGCGATTTGTTCACGCTCGGCGTTTCGCCGGTATGAATTATCGGCTATAGGAATTTCGTCAATAGGCATCAAGACGTTAAGGCAACAACGAACAACGCCGAGCCTTAACGAGACATTAATTTTGCCCTCGTGCATATAATTCGGGGCGGAAAATGAAAAACTACACCTGAAATAGGCATGGAAAACCGACGACATTTGCCGTCGGAATCAATAAAGAAAATCGGCCTTTGGCGAGGTAGAGGAAGTGCCGGAAATGCACTTACGATATTTCGAATATTATCGTCTCGCGTTACAATTTGTAATTTATTTTCTTAGATCAGCATTGTAATTCGTACACTTTCGGAAAATTTCACGATTGGCGTATATTTTTGAAGAAAAAAAGAAATTATTATTACCTATCGATACGCGTATTATGTAACTATTTCCCCGCAAAATGCTTTTAGAGTATAAGAGACAAGATGTTTTTTTTTTTTTGTCATTAAATCCAAATACACCGGGTGTCGGTTTAATAAAACATATTTTATTGGCATATAAAATATTTAAGAAATTGTTAAAAACATAACGAATGTGTTATCAAATGTTAAACTGTACCGGAATGGGAATGTTTTCTAGTCGAGTCGTCGGCCGCGGATCTATAAGACAGTTCGGGAGGACATCTGACCCACAGTTAAATTTTTACCGGTAAAATCATGCACCTGTAAATGTTTTATATTATTTTGCAGTGTGAGTTACAAAATATTTTCGATGATAATTACAAAGAACCGATTTGATTACAATTTCTAGCCCTAAAGAGAGGCCGTCTCAAAAAACAGTTATCAAAACCAATAAATTATTGTATTATTCGCGTTTGGGGTGAGCCAGCGACTACACGCTTTTTATTTCAAATGCTAAAAAATTTCAATAAAAATATACATGAAAAAAGAACTAATAACGGTTAACAAGACAAATCCAAACCAAACGAACGTTCATAAAAAATACATAACAAATTTTAATTGCTAAATTTTACATTTTAAATGGCTACTTAAAACCCAGGACCTCTATCCGTAAACAATATATATTTTACAAAAATATATTCGTATGTATTAGAGTTATTTGGTATGTCGCATGTGCCGTACATCGATAAAAAAAAAAATTGTTAATTTTTTTGTAATACCTTTGGTGACCGGAACAGTCGCGGGCTGGCAGAAGACGGGCGTCAGCGACGCAGAGAATCGTGTGCGAAAAGACTAGTAATGCGGGCAAAACTACGCCGGGTGACATGCCGTGCGGACACGCATCATCACCTGGCCCACGTGGTCTGCTGGAGTGGCGTGAAAGCGGAATCGAAATTATTCGACCGGGCCGACGGCTGTGGCGACCTGACGGCCACGGCCGTGTCGTCGTCGTCGGCCGCACCGCCACCGGTACCCGCGCCGCCACCGCCGCCACCGCCGCCGCCGGGCCGGGCGGGGCTGACGTTGGACTGCGGCGAGGGCGACGGCTTCTTGCCCATGATGGAATCGATGCTGAACCCGGTGGACGGCTGTTTGACGGCCAAACGGACGCCGCCGCTGCCCGTCAATGTGGTCGTCCCGTACGCCGGTTGCTGCTGAGCTGTGCCGCAGTGTTGCACCGCGGCCGGGGGCTGTGGCGGTTTGTACGCGGCGGCTGCGGCCGCGGCCGCGGCCGCTGCGGCCACTTGCCCGTTGTGCAACAAGTTCAGCCCGAACGTTATGCGGGCCAGTTCGGCGGCCGGGAGTGCGGGCAACGACATGGACGCTGACGACGGCGACGATTGCTGGGTCGGAGGTTGCTGCGGTGACTGTTGATGTGACGGCGTCGGACCCAAGTGGTACGGGTAGTGATGGTGGTGGTGGAGCACCGAGTACGGGTCCGCGGCGGTCGCCGCGAAGTGGTGATGGTTATGATGAGGATGGTGATGGTGGTGCGGGTGGTGATGGTGCGGATGGTGGTCCCGGTGGATGAAAAAGTCCGAAGGCGCCTGATGCATGCGTTTGTACCGCTTTCGGCGGCGCAAGAAGCTTCCGTTGTCGAACATGTCCTCGGCCATCGGGTCCAGCGTCCAATAGTTGCCCTTGCCCGGGTTTCCCGGTTCCCGGGGGATTTTGATGAAACAGTCGTTGAGTGACAGGTTGTGCCGGATCGAGTTTTGCCAGGCCGGGAACTTGTCCCGGTAATACGGAAACCGGGACATGATAAACTCGCAAATGCCGCTGAGCGTGAGCTTCTTGTGCGGCGACTGTAATATGGCCATGGTGATGAGCGCTATGTAACTGTACGGCGGTTTCACGGGCGATCCGTTGCCGCTGGCGCCGGACGTTTTGTCGCCGGCGCCGTCTTCGACGCCGCAACCCGCGGACGTCTTGTCTTCGCCGTTATTGTTGTCGTTGGCGGCCGCGGTTCTGGCGGCGGCCATATCGTCGTAATCGTCGTCGTCGTCGGCCGAATCGACGTTCACGTCGGTCGTCTCGTTGGATCCCACGCTACAGGGCGACGGGGACGCGGACGCCGCGGTCGAGTTGGACATCATGCCGATGGACGGTCCGCCGCCACCGCCTCGCAGGTCCAACGGGCTGACCGGGATTTGGTGGTGATGCATACCGGCCGAGTCCAGGGCGGCCTGATATCGGCGGCTGAAATCGTAGACGGGCAGGAACACGGCGGCGGCCGCGGCCGCGGCGGCGGCGGCTGCGGCGTTGTTTCCCGCACTGCTGCTGCTGCTACTGCCGCCGCCGGTGCTGTGGTGGTCTTCCTGCATGCCGGCGGCGCCGTTCAACACGCAGCACATTTGACGACGCACATAAACGGATACGCGGGGACACGACCGGACGACAGGCGCGGGAAAAACGCTGCGGGCGAAATAACGTAAACCACTCGATCGGAGACCGCGGGGGCCGAACACGAAAACCGGAATAAAATCGGTAATGTAAAATAACAGCCCGTGCCGCTGTGCGTAATGTCGCGGGCGGGTAACGGTGCGTCGTTCTTTGCGACGGATTCGTTCGCGTCGGCGTGCGGCTAGCGATTTACTGCAGGCGACGATCGACTGAACGGCGACGGTTAGTGGCTACTACAACGATGACTAGTGGCTACGACGGCGACGACGACGACTGCGGCGCGGCGGCCGCGGCGGAGGCGGGCGTGGCCAACGGGTGCGAGCGCGACGCAGTGGGCGCGGCCGCCGCCGTCGAATGGGCGTGCGGTAAGACACAAACGGCTGTGGCTATAGGTGTGTATATATATATATATTAAACGCGCGGTCCTTTGTGTGCGGTGCCGCTCATCCCTTGTGTCCGAGTATATATATATAAACATATAGATATCTATATCTATATAAAGATATATAGATATATAGTCGAAACTACCGCCGCCGCGATTGTGCTAACTAACCGGTGGCAACCTCAATGCGGATTGTTTGGCCACCCTCCGACCGCCGTCGCCGCCGCCGCCGCGCGCGCATTATTTACATCCGCCATAGATTATAATACAAACGCAAATAATTATATAATGCCGCTGCTCCGTTCGCCTCGCGCTGTTTATAGCGCGGCCGTTCCACTCGTTCGCTCTCTCTCGCCACAGTGTATTATACGACTCACCGCGTATATCGCGGCCGCGGTCCCCTTACTCGTTCCGTCCCGCTCGCGTTCGCTTATACCTTTAAACTCGTCTCCGGCCGTCGGTTCTCTGCGCTCGTTCGCCGGCCCGCCAGCCAGCCAGCCCGCCCGCCCGCCCGCCCGCGCGGTGTTGTGTCTTAGTTACACATACGCGCGCGCGCTCGCGCTCTACTCCGCCGCCGCCGCCGCCGCCGCCGCCGCCGCCACAGTACTGTACACACCCGCCCACGTAAAAACCTCAGCACTTTGAAGTCGCAAAGTGTTCGGTTAACGCGATCGCCGAGGCGTTTCGCGGATATTATACGAGACGCCGCCGCCGCCGCCGCCACGTCGCCGTTCGAAGGCCACGCGCGCCTTTTCCACAATATATATTTATATACGTATTTGTATACCCGTAATCTTCTCCTTTTTTTTTTTTTTACTTTTCTTTTATTCTTTTTTAAGTTTTTTTTTTTTTTTTTTGTCTATATTACGTTCTCCCCGCAAATAACGCTTTTTTTTATATATATATATATATTTACATAATATACATAACATTCTGTAGAATATTTTTTCGTATCGTGCAAGTCGTTTTCGGTCGTTTCGTATATTCACGGCGCACACTATACAACGCAAATATTCTACAGATTATTTACGCAACAGTATTATCGATGGGCACAAATATTTACACCGCCCCGATGGCAGCTCTATTTTGCGGCGGATGGGCGGCGGCCAGGAGGAGATCGCCGGGCCTCTTTAGTTCGTTTTCGCCCCCGTGAAATTTGCCCCGGAATTCGGTCGCATCGGTTTGAACGAAAAACAAAATTTAAAAAAAATAGACAATTCGTTTAACGTTATCGTGCACGATAGTTGTAAATAAATATATTCGATCGTGGTTTTTAGCGGTAAAAAAGCGACGTCGTCTCGGATGTAGCCGAGCCACAGTGTCGCCACTGCTCCTTGAAAACGATTTATTCGATCGCCGGGGTGTTTAGTATATTCGAGAACCTAAATAAACCGAAGGGGAAGAAAAACTGATAAGCAGAGAAATTGCGTGTGAATATCTGATGTTTTTTTTAGATTTCAATCGTCGACGGTATTGGGAAATTTTCAAATTTCGATTTATTTTATTGTGCAGTGTACGGGAGTTGACGATCGAATTTCGGATTTTTTCGTCCGTTAATTTCTGTGTTCCTTCGGTACTGTAATTGCTAGTTAAACCCGCCGTTATATAAACCGGCTACATTTAGAATGGCTTTTCGTTTGCGACGATTTTTACAGTATTTTAGCACTCCAAGGCCATATGGCCGGCCAACCCGTCAACCGTTTCGCTTGTTTAGGAATTTAATTTAATATTGTGTTTGCGCCTATACAACCTGCCGGCTCGGCATTTTTTTTTTTCGGTTGTTGTCTCTCGCGTATTCTCCATATCGATTTGGCATATTACGCACTTACGTGCACCAATAGGTATTCGTAAAATATCGTATACCATACAGCAATAATAAAATAACTAAAATATCACGATAACGCGCTTTCGTGCGTAATGCGCGTCGATATCAAAAAAAATAAAATAAAGAAAGAGAGAAAAAAGCAAAAAAAAAAAAAAAAAAAAATGAAATGTATATATGAAAAATCCTAACACAACTGTTTTCTTTTAAAAGCATAACAATTCACAGTTGCTGCTCAACGATTCGAGAAGGAATCGTCGGAGCAAAACGCATTATATTGTGTTATGATGAATACATATAAAAGAAAAAAAAAAAAAAAAATACTCGACTTGGAGTTTTTCTGCGCGTTTACATGACGACCGCATTGTATACGAAAAGAATATATATAAATATATAAAAAAAATATTTATATATTTTATACTTATATATATATAATAGTATTTTTTAATTGTAACGCGTATATATATATATATATATATATATAAATGAAAACAATTTCCGTACGAATGAACATTTGTATTTTATTTTTTTATTTTTTTTTTTTTTAACCGGACTCTCTTCCCCGCGACAACAACCCAACCGATTAGACAATAACTACAGTAGATATTTTTTCGTCTGAATCGCCGACGAATCCCGTAAATCGTCAAAAACAATTCGATTATTAATACTAATGACCATGTGTCGGCTCCCCTTTATTCAATTCTATCGAAATAAAATATAGCCTATGGCAATTAGAGTTAACAGTGTAGATTTCTATTGGCGAACGAAATTCTAAACCGGAGATTAATCTCCTACACTTAAACAAACGAATTTTATCTCTCTTTTTTTAATATTAGTATATAGATTAGAAAACGAAAACCAGGACAATATTATTCCGGAGGGCGCCTCGGTGCGTTTTTATTTTTATTTTTTCCATTATACCGCATAAATCCTTCAATAACACCGACCGTTTAGAAATAATGGTTATTACAACATTTTTTTTTTTAAACTCATCTCTCCGGAATAATAATTCTCTTTTAACTTTTTACAAGACGTATTGTGTGTCGCTCGAGTATTCGACTTTTTCGAGACGAGTTTAAAAGTCGAATACTCGACCATATGCAAGAAACGTAGACAATTGGACAAAAAAATCACAGTCAGTTGTGATTAATCACAATTTATTGTTACTTATATACAATCGATAATCGCACTATCACTGGTGTTGGACTTTTGATGATGATATTATTATTTTTTATCGACGGTTGGCCATACGGTTGTAGTATTATAACCAACAGGGGAGCCGGAACAACTGGAGCAACGGGGCCTAATCCCCACGGGAAAATTTCCCTGGGAACTAAGCCCGAACCGCTGAAATCTATAGGTTCCGGTCGTCCCCCGCGAATTGTATGTTTAATATTGAAACAAAACTCGAGACAATCGAATAATCGTTGGCAAACTAAACAATATAGACTAAATAAACATTTTGGCACATAAATTGGAGCAATATAAAAAAAAAATATTTCTTTTATTTTATAGGAGCACTTTCAATATATTGATATATTGATTTTTTACGTAATGTTTGGCCCCGCCGTTCAAAAACCGATCCGGCGCCACTGATGATTACTGAATATTATTCAGTGGCATATTAATCAACAATTAACAATTTTATTTTTTGTGAATTCAAACCGTCGTGGAAATATCGATGTCTCTGACGATGTTCTACACGCAACAATAAACATATTTTCGATATATTGCCCGGTAGAAATAAACCACACACACTTCATACAGACTTAACAATAAATACAATTGAATAAAGTGCAAAAATCTCATATAAACGTTTCCGTTCCCGACTGAAAATTCGCGGAAATTCACTAATATCCGCTCTAAGTTCTGACACAATCCTCGAAATCCATATCGCACGCTAAAGAGGAGTTGGTGTAGAGATTTAAATGTCTTCTAACCTAAATTCTAGATCATATCTAGAATAAAAAATCGGTAAAGTGAAGCCGTTGAGTGAGTGCTTTTTTCATGTGTGTCCAAGTCACTAAACAAAATCAGAATGCAGACTTATTATAATCAATAATTACAGATTGTTTGCTTTATAAATGAAAAAAAAGAAACAGATGTATTCCCCGCGAATAAATGGATATTTTAAACAAAACCCATATTTTATATCAGTTTAATATTACACGTGATTAAATCCAGTCAGTTTTATTCCGTTCGCCGTTTTCAATATGTCCGAAATTAATGAACAACGCGTGTGCATCTCAAGTTTTGCTTGAAACTTGGTAAAAATAAGGCAACAGAAATGATTAAAACACCGCTTTTGGACACATTTGGACCATTAACCCGTGACTTTCGAGTGTTTTAAACGTCTCGAGGACAGTCGGCGGTCATCCGAAGACGATCCAGGTTCTAGGAGACCGTCGACGTCATCCGTAAAACGATTGTGTGGCGACAATTTGCGAGAAAAAAAAATGCGAAATGGCCGCCGATTCGTCGATGAATTAACAATACGAATATCAATTGAGTCTTGTCGCGCAATTTTACAGGAAAATGTCCAAACGAGAAGGGTCGCGCTGCCAAATTCGTTCCGCGATTGTTCACCACGACAATGCACATTTAGCGCTGTCGATTCGCGAATTTTCGGCCGATAAAAAAATTACTGTGGTCCCGCGGACTGCCTCTATTCTCCTGATCAGGCCCCGTGTGATTTGTTTCTATTCCCAAGACTAAAATCTGCGCTTAAAGGACAACGATTACGAGATGTAGAGAAAATTCAAGCGAACGCGGCAACAGAACTCGCAGCATTAACTTTGGAACAGTTCCGAAGGACTTTTGAAAAATGGCAAGATCGCAGGGATCACCGCATATCGTCCGGAGGAGAGTATTTCGAAGGAGATATCTTTCGACTATCATTAACTTCATTTTTGTAATTATTAAATATAAAATCCCGGTACTTTTTGAACAGACATCGTACGACTGCTCAAAGAGCATGATGATATTTACGAACATTTTACATATTTTCAACTCTCCCCTTTCCCGAAATATTTTCCTGCGTGTAGTTTGTGTTGAAATTGTAATTTTAAACGCGTTTTATGTAATTTAATGTCGCGCATAATATTTTAACGAAGCTTTTCTCGTTGTGCTCTTGCCGCGTTTGATCCGTTTACTAAATCCTGCGGCGTATACACGCGACGGTGATGGAAAGTCTGAAATAAACGGCTGTACCCATCACACACATACACGTGCGCGCGTAAATATATACATATGTATTTTTTTTTTTTTTTTTTAGATTTTATATATAAATAAACGAGAGACGGGAGGACTCGAAACCAAAACGTTTACAAAGTGTTTACGAGTGTTTCTAATTATTATTCGCCTTTCTGATTTATGCCGTCCGACGGCCCCGGCCGGCGCGCCCCGTCGACCGTAAAGCGCACGGACGCGTGGCGTATTTTTCACCCGTTTTCCATCGGCGTCGACGACACGTCCGCGCGACACGCCGTAACTGATTTATATGATATTATTTTATTTATTTATTTATTTTTATCATTTTTTTTTTTTTATTATCATATATATATATATTTATATTCGCGTCGAATACATTAAATAATTGTGTACGCGGGCGAGAAGCGGTGCGGGTAACGAATCCGGGCCGGGAGATTGGAGTTTGTGTATCCGGCCCGTGATCCGAACCCGAAAAGGTACCCGAAAATCGTTTTGCGCCCCGTTTCTAGATTCCCGACCGTTTAACAACAACAAAAAAAAAAAAAAATCACGTTAATTTAATTCGTTAAAAATCACACTGCTTTTGAAAACATTTGACGGTCCTCCAAAGGTTCTAGTCGTAGTAATTAATACAATAATACATTCTTCCGGGTCCGTACAATCCTGGGGACGCCCCATACGGTTCGGCCCATCCGGGAAATTTCTGTTTCCACACCGGCCGGTACGCACCCAGATACCCAGGGTTTTTCTGGTTACGCTAAAAATCTCGGCCGGACGCCATGGGATTATTTGAAACGGACGGTTTTTTTATATTTAGAACGCAAGTTTCGGACAACTTTTCGTTATTTCAAGACTCGCAGTGCGCTAAAATGTATATATTTTGTTTATATCTCTATTAAAACGACGGAAATCCTCTAATTTTAACACCGGATACCCATAGTTTTCTTCTTTCTATCCAGAAAAATAAAAGGCCACCGGATACCAAGAGGTCTCCCGGTGTGCCCAACGAATAGGCCGCCTCATTAGCCCCGAGGGGAAAATTACAATTTTTTATTTTAAAATTTATGAAAAAAAATAAATAAAAAATTCAGTCATTTTTTCTTGTCGACGCCCATTAACATATACGAGGTGCGACAATAAAATAACGAGACTTTCTAAACATAACCTAAACTATTAACGTTATCTATAAAACGATTATTGAAATATGATTAGAAAACACTTATCTAAAAGTACTATGAACACTGATGGCATCGATTCATTTTCTTATACGTTAGTAGCCTTGTTATTAATGCGAGTTCGACTATACTGCCGAAAAATGTTAGATATAAAAATCGAACAACATGTGTTAACATTAAATTTCTTGTTAAATTAAAAAAAACTGCCGCGGAATCGTTTCGTATGTTATGTGAAGTTTATGGTGAAGAATGTTTATCAAGAGCTCGTGTTTTTGAATGGCACAAACGGTTTTGTAGTGGAAGGGAGGACGTCGAAGACGATGATCGTTCTGGACGTCCTACCACGTCTTCAACAAACGAAAATGGGTTCCTAGTGGGCAAACAGTCAATCAATATTATTATAAAAAGGTATTAATTAAATTAAGAGAACGTGTCAGAAAGAAGCGACCAGATCTATGGAAAAATGGCTGGGTTCTTCACCAAGACAATGCTCCAGCTCACAGTGCATTTTCAATTCAACGTTTTTTAACTGAAAAAAAAATTTCTGTACTTCAACATCCCCCGTACTCGCCAGACCTTGCTCCTTGTGACTTCTTCTTATTTCTTTCTTATTTGTTTTCCCATTTTCAAACAGTTGATGACGTAAAAATGAAAACGGCAGAACTTCTAAAAGGGCTGAATGAAAGCAATTGGCAACACTGTTTTCAAGAATGGCAGCGACGTATGCAACAGTGTATTGATGCTGAGCGAAGGTACTTTGAAGGTGATAATCATTAAATTATAACATTTTTAAAATAAACAACTTTTATTCAAAAAGTCTCGTTATTTTATTGTCGCACCTCGTAGGTAATTTCTTGATATTCATTCCGTATATTTCGATAACTAAAATATTATTAACAATTATCTATAATAATTTAAACGTACAATGCCACGGGATTTATCGTAAATCATCACTAACGAAAAACCGATTCTGGGCGAACTTCCGTAAAAGTGTTTTGATAACTTCAAATTGAAAATTGTACGTGTTTATTCGACTCGGGTCGTTGTATATTTTAACGGAACCAAAAAAAAAGTTTTATCCGGATAAATTGAAAATAATTACTACGTGAATTGCGGTGAATTTTACGATTTTCACAAACATTTTTTCTTTAAGCTTTAAAAAAAAAAAAAAAACTAATTACCCTCAAAGTAAAAATCACAATTTCCGTCTACCAAAGTGTTTTATGAAGGCATATCGTATTATATTTGTGGGTGAACATTTTATTTTTTTTGTGGTGGCCCAAAAATTACATTATTTTACGCGCTCCCTAATCGTAGCCAATATGGCTCGTCGCCATTCGAAAATTTAAAGTCGAGGATTGCGATACAATCGAAGATAACTGTAAATGATCTAGAGGAAAAAAATGATCTTAAAAATAATGTAAACGAGACGAATATTGTAAAAAAAAAATATGGGGTTAATTGGAAATCTCCGTTGCTTGATCCAGGCTGTCGGCTACGCGTAGCCGGGGGCTGTGTGTTTGGGTGTTGAAACGGCCACCTGCCTCCGACCGTATTTAAGTAAAAAGTTTAACGGGTTTTTTTATAAAAACGTGTAGTTTACCGACGATTGTATTTCATATTTATTATACGAATCGAATAATCATATTCTCTTAAAAATAACGACTGTATTGGTTATCATTTCTATACGTTATACCGCGGTGGTGACGGTATCATGTGGAAGTACCGGCTACCGTTGAACGTTTTTGTCGATTAAAATTATGAAAATTCTAGAATTCGGTAAAAAAAAAAAAAAAAAAAATTGTTAATAAGCGATACGGATTTGTGGGCCCGCTGCCGCCAGATAAATAAACGTGACACATGGGATTGTGGGGCGATTTTTAAACCGTCTGATAGAATTCGTCGACGGACGGTCGATTGAATTAAATTTTTAATTTTAAGGATAGAAATTTAACAAAAAAACGACGATAGTCGTACTGTACGGATAATTCGTAACGGGAAATGTATAATCCGCGGTGAGAGGGTGAGACGAACGGCTGTTAGTCTCTCGGCACACTCAAATTATTCATTTTTTTTTTTTTTAATATGAAATTAACACAATCGGCCTGTAAAAAAAAACTCGGCCTACCCCGTACATAATATATAAATATCTAAACAAATTATATTATATTTATAATGCCGCACAGACAAACTATATATATATATACGCCGCGGTATATTTAAAATATTACGACTAACGCCAACCGGCAGATAATTTTAGAATATTAATTTCGATGGTCGCGACCGCCGTCTGCAGAATTTACGATCCACGGTCGGGACGTATAAAATATTACATCAGTCTTCGAAATAACGCGTTTCGGACAAATTATTATTACTGTCGTCGTTATTACGATTGCGACGATCGCATTATTCGTATTATTCATATTCATATTATATTATCACGATGCGGTTATGGCGAGTCGTTTTACCCGTGATACCAGACCAGAGATTACGACCCCGTTTTTTTCACACCCCCCCCCCCCGCTAGATTCCCAGCGAAGCAGCACGTTATTGTATAAATAATAATATACAATGTGTACTTGTACGTCGTTTTATTAGGTTATATATATTTTTTTTTTTTTGTTTTTTTCTACCGGAATTGTTGCTCGAATCGTTGACGTTGCGACAAGGGGACTTTTGGATTTACAACGGTCGTTTTTTTTTTTTTTTTGATTTTCCTTCTAGTTTCACCTCAATATTATCGAGGAAAACCGGAAACGTTTACTGAATAACGGTTATATTCGATTTTTCGTAGAGAATAATTACGATTTAACAATAAATATATCGGCGTTATTCATAGCCTTCATTGCATCAAGTAATAATTTGGTTTCACGTGAATAAATAATTTTCGGTTGGGAAAAATGCTCGAAAATTTGACACGGAGTTCATCGGAAGATTAACAAAGTGGTAAAAAAGAAAAAGAAAAAAACATCCAAGGATACTGTTCACGGGTGTGCCATTGTTGTAGGTGTAGGGAAGTCGGGACAGTAGGATGCATAGAGGAATATTTCATTTAAATGCGTACTTATCGTTGATAACAATGAAATACGATGCAGAGTTCGGTTGAACATGTTTTGAAATGATATTGATTTTTACGATTTTCGTCGAAATTTGTACTTAAAACGACGATAAAAAAATAAACTATTTTTTTTTTTTTTTTTTTTATCACTAAGCATAACTTTTGTTATAAACCTCGTGTAAAACGTTCGGGCATTTCTGTTTTTCCACTCATCATTTCGAATACACAATGTGCCTGCGCAGCTATTTACACCTACAACATTATAAATATAAAATATATTTCGTACGTACGCGTGTAAAAACGATACGAAACAGTCAAAGCAAATATTTACACGCGTAATATTATGATATTATTTATTGCGATGTAGTTGTTCAAGCCAAAATTCACAGACAATTGTATAAATAATTATTGTCGCTAACTGCTAAGTTACTGTATAATTCACAACGAATGTTGGCACGGCTTTCTTAAAATATTATGCGTGCCCACTGCCCACGCAAAAATATAAAAAATTTAAGTACAGTTGTACAAATATTTATGTAGATTTAATGTGACAAATTCAAGCGGTTAGTGTAGTCATACAAACTTTCTTTTTTTTTTTTTTTTATACGTTCACGGTCAATACAATTTTGTTGGTCACTATACAAGTGTATTCTCGTATATCCCGATATATATATATATATATGTATAGATTTTTTTTTTTTTATTTGGTCAAATCGATTGAATTTGTATATGTCGACAATTAATTACGTAAAACACGTTCGAGCTAAACAAAATTGTATTTGTATTATAATCCGAGAAGGAAAATCGTTCATAATTATAAAATATTTTCTTAACGATTTCTCTCGGATCGAATATATAAGGCGTCGAAATCCAAATCTTAATCCGAAGGGATTTAAAGTGACAAAAAAAAAAAAAAAAAACCCCGATATAAAAAAAAATATCGAGTTCGTATAAATCCGCGGAAAAAACGAGCGAGAGTGAATGCATATTGTAATGCGTTTTGTTGTCCCGATACGCACGAGGACCGTTGTCCGGTGGATTTATTGTGCTTATCGGTTATCGGGTTATTTTATCGGCATTCGTATTGCACGCGGAAATATCGTCCTCAATTTATGTATAAGAAAATACAGATTGGTAACGTCGGACACAATACGCGGGACGCACGCGAGTTTTGTTCGTAAAACGCATAAACGAGACGCCTACAAGAGTACGCCAGCGGGTAGGTAAAGCGTATGCCATTTATTAAGTGGCTTTTACAAAAAACCGACTCTTGACCGTCGGTCCGCGCGGCGGTTTTTCCCGCGCCGGGAAAATCGGACGGTTCGGTCCAAGCGCCGGTACTATACACGCGTATACAGGGTGTTGACAGTTTATTGTTCCGGATTCTCTATGAGGGGTTTTTTTTTTACAATTCTCGTTGCGCGTATCACTACGAGATTGTCGGACCACGAATTTCCATTCGTCGCCGTCGTGCAATTTACACGATACTGGAAAAAAAAAAAAAAAACGATAAACAATTATTTTAATAGTATTACCACACTGCCCGGCCAAGTGATACCAACGTTGAAATGTTAATATAATACCGCGATCTGACGGTACACCCGGTATAACTTTAGAAAATCCTTTTTCTCGTATCCTTCGTAACTCTCTTAGAGTGTACACCGCCCACCACAACGCCACGCTATCTTTCCCTGTCGTGAAGGTTATCTCTTTTCCCATTCGACCAATCCCATACATCTGAAATCTTTAGGTGGTCTCATTGTTCCACGTATTTCTGTCTTACATTCAATTTTGAGAAATGAATCCTAATAACAATTACTCCCCGAAATAATTCTCATTCCAGATAATATATATATAAGCAATTTATTCGTTTGTATGTAAGCATTTAATTGTTTGTACACTATTATACGAATACTAATGCAAATACAATTTTTATTAAACGATAACTGAAACAAACATAATATTATCATAATGTCAATCCGTATTATTTCACATGGTGTTTAACAGTGTTTATCTAAAAGTGACTCTGTTTTAAAGTTATTCTTATTTACTTCATAACTCCGTAAATAATGTTGACTGATCTCTCTCGCTGGTGTTGTCATAAGCCCGTATGCGATAAAATAAAATTGAAAACCTGTAGCAGTCTGAAAATCCCCGAGCCCACTGTCATTTATAATATTTACTGTGGTCGAACCTGAAACCGTTAATTTCATCAAAAACTTTGATCGAATATTTCAATACACACAAATTATCTAAAATAATCAATTTGAACAACCGATTAATAAATCCGATCGATGTAGTAAAGCGATTATGAGAATTCCGAAAACGCAATTGAATTCAGCGCGTTGCGTAGACGAAATAGGTGATTTTTTTTTTTAATTTAATTTTAGTTTTTTTTTTTATTATACACATTTGAAGATATGAAAAACTGAAAAGTGTCGTTGCCGGTCTTGCGGTACACTTCACGGTGAATTCAAATCAATTTTCAGAACTCTTATCGCTTCATTGTTTGTCGGAGAAGGAAAATAAAATTGTCCGCATTTCTATTGCCGCGTCATGGCGGTGTCAGACAAATACATATTTCGAAATTCCCTTGAAAATGAACGTAAAAAAAAAAAAAAAAAATTATATCTAAGATTTTTTTGTTGGTGGTGGGGGGGGGCTGTGGTGGTGAAAGGAAGCTAAAGCTGGGGGGTCCCCGTGCGCGACTAAATCGTTTTCCGCCGACACGGCCGTGTGTATATTATGCACCCTGTATAAATAATCGGCGGTTTTTCGCCGACGGGCAGACGGCGTCGGCGTTTTGTCGCGCGATATCCGTCGCCCCGCGGCTTCGCGTGACCTCTTGGCCGGCCGGCTGGCCGGCCGTTTCACTTCGCGCCGCCCGGACCCGCCGCCGCCGCCGCCGAGCGAACGTTTTGATTAACCGTCCCGCGGCGGCGGCGGCGGACTCGGTCACGCGCGCGTCCGTAGACCGCGCCTCCCGGCGGGTCACCGGCAGCCAATGGTCGACGGTTACATTGTATCGACACCGCTGTTGGATCCCGCGGCCGCGACCGTTCCCCGCCGTCGGTCGCGCGCACCGTCGCTGCGGGCCCGGCGGTCGACGGCGCGGCGGAGGGCCGGCGAAACGCCGCGCCGCCGACGGGAAATCGACTTACGAACAATACAACGTCGGACCGGTGCCCGGTAACGTAACAAGGCGTTTAACAGGAATATTAAAAATAAAAAATCCAACAAAACTGGAAATTAAACCAAAAAAAAAAAAAAACAATTTCAATATTATTTATATTATTATAAAAACCGTTGTGTATTTATTAATCATAAATCTTTTTGTTTGTTTTTTCTCGTCCGTTCAAAAATCTACGCCGTTTGTAAAATCGTGACAATCGTGTTGGTCGGTTGAAGTGTTATAACGATATTAAGGAGAGGTCCATTATCTTTCTTTGTCTGGTTTTTTTACTCGAATTTTTAGTCCTTGTTTTTTTTCTCGAAAATTCGATAATAAAAATACTACGACTTCACATCTGTTTTCGGAATTCTTATCGCTTCGTCTACATCGGTCGGACTGATGGACGAAAAATCGGTCTAAGATTCTATGCTGCGTACGTGTTAGACAATGGAAGACGTAGGAATCCTCGACCCGTTTCGAATCCCCTTAAGATAAGATTTAGCCGTAAGGGACGACACATTTTTATTATATAAAAACTCAATAAATAACTCTACCCTAAGCTCCGTATCTAATCAATGGTAAATATTTTTATTTAATATATACCGCATACCTATAAGGACCGCGAAATATATTTCTCCGTGTATAAGCGAGTTTAAAATTGAAAATATTTTTTTTTTTGCCCACTGATTACGCGTGCACCGGTAATACGATACCGCAATACGGCGAGTTTAAATTATTTAAAAGAGAATTTATTTTTCTCGTCAAAAAAAAATAGAAACTATTCACGTTAAATAAATAAACCAACTTCTTCCCCTCTTGTCCGTCCCTTGTTACGGCGCACTACTGTAATACTATTATTATCTTATTATTAGGTGAGAATGTTAAAAAAAAACTACTCGTTTTTATCAATACCTCTTTAACACTTTAGCTGCGCAAGAAAACTACAATTCTTAAAACTATTATAACATACAATATTTAGACATCGTTGAGCTCTAAAAACCAAACACTTACTTGTGATTCTGTATATATATATATATATTTTTTATGCATATATATATATATATATATATCTACTTTTGCAGTTATCAATATATATTATATTATTTTATTACGGTGTCCACATTATAATAATATCGGAATATAAAATAAACCATTAAATGTTTATCACGACTAAATTCGTATGTCGTATAAAATATGTGGGTTATGCACACGTGCAAGAGTTTTTATTTATAAAACGCAAAAGACATAGAAAAAAGAATATGTATGACTTCTCTCAAACGTATGACACAGCAGTGGCGAACGTAGGTAAAGATTTCGGGGGAAGGGAAATTTAAAAAAAAAAAATAAATAAATAAATGGTAAAATCGTCATAAATATCATTATTTTATTACTCTTGACCGAGGTACTCGTGTATAATAAATCTATTTTATTTGCACGTCTCGCGGGAATCGTAGACGTAACTATACGCAATTTACCAAAAAAAAAAAAATCCCAACTGATTATTATTTTTATTTTTTTTTTTTTTGGGGGGGGGAGGGAGGAGTATGTCCCCCTCGCGTTCGCCCCTATGTTCACACCTACTTTTGTTATATAATTATGCGAAAAAACGTCGTACGCGATTGCGTTACGACAATTATAATACAATTATATTGTAATATTTTCGTGTAAAAAAAAATTTCGTCCATACAAATGGTGTACGGGTAAAGTGGGTGTTTTATACGCGTAAAATCCCTTTTCCGGTTGTTTAGAGCACACGGCGTCGTTATACCGTTTTACATTTTACGGGGTGCCGCGTTATGTTTTCGATATTATTACACGCATACGTATCCTTGGTGTATCCTCACTTATCGTTCGAAAAATAACAACCGACCACAATAAAGATAATAATAATATCGTTCGTTATTATATTGCGCGAGGATAATAACGCGCGATATTGTGTGTGTGTCCCGCGGTTCGCCCATTTCGTCCGGTATAAAATATTATTGTCGTTATTTTACTATATTATATCGATGACGATAAGAAAAAAAAAAAATGTATATATATATAATATAAGTCATGGTCGCAATCGTAAAAAAAAAAAAAAAATTATTATTATTATTATTATAACGCGGTCAGGACAGCCGCAGTGCGCTACCGCCGGATGCCGGAGAAGAGTGAGAGAGAAAAACGCGATAAAAACGTTATATTATCAATACGATAATACCGTATGGCACGATAAAATAATATAAAACCGAAAGAAAAAACAAAAATTAAAAACCGTAAAAAACGTATTATACGTTTGTACACGATACAAATAAATAAATACCGTGTTGAATAGAAAAGGAAAAAAAAAAACGACAAAGCCCGGGGGATTTGTATTTGTATTATACGATTTGCATTACGTGTAGGTCGTGTGTAAATATTGGCGGTGGGAAAAATCCGGAAATGTCAAAGTTCGGCAATTCGGTTAGGTATTTTGGATGTTGCGTTTTGAAACTATGATTGTTTTGATGTTTCGTGCGATATAAAATCGCCCCATTTGTGTATATATTCGGAATAAACTGATAATTGCATTTATTATAATCGTACGAATTATTTATTAATACGTGTTTTAAAAATATAAAACGCAAAAATTGTATATGAATAAATCAAAGCATTTTGTTAACCAAAATAGGAATTTTCGTATTTTGAAGACCGTATTTTCGGAATATCCTCAGAGATTTACGGACCGAGTAAATATGTTTCGATTTAAAAAAAAAAAAAAATCACCGTCGGGTGGTATATAACGACAATGGCGAACATAAAATACAATATATTGTATATATTTTTTTACGTTTACATTTATTTAGTTATTAATTTGTTGATCCGTTACTCCGCTTTAATATATGTTACGGTTAACCTAACCAGAAATCCGTCAAAACTAATTTCTATAAATCACTTTCGTCACAACTGGTCACAACTTTAATTAACCTGAACCCTTAACGTCGGTACTGGTTTCGTCCCGCTTTGTTTCAGTTAGAACTAGTCGTGCGTGAAATATATTGATGATAACAAACATTTTTTTTTGGGGAAAATTGATTTTCAAATGTAATTTTTATGCCGTTAGTTTAATCCGGGGAAAAGTAATAATTCACCACGATACTATTTACTGAGTATATTTATTAACGTTCGGAACAGGATAACATAACATTGGCGTTTTAACGGAATAAACTATCGTGGGACACTTGGAGTCACACGGGATCTGATTTTCGAAATCGGTGTCAGCTGACTCGTCGTTTGAAGTTTGAACCGTAACATAAATTTCACATACGAGATCTAATAAAAAAGTATCGATACTATTAAAAAAAAAAAAAATATATATATATATACATATTTATTAAATAAAGTTATTTACATTCAATCTCCTTTCGAATCCGTACAAGTACTCTAACGTTCCTGCCATTTCTTTAAAACGCTTCTGAAAATTATATTTGTAAATTCCCCGTCGGCATTATTATGTTTTATTTCATCCGCACCTCGAAAACGTTTACCCTTAAGTGCCGTATTTATCTTTGGGAATAAATAAAAAAAAAAAAAATCACACGAAGCAAGGGTCTGTCGAATTAGGGTAGTGTTGAGAAACAACTGGGATATCGCGTTTGGCCGAAAACTTCTGCACAACTCGGGCTGAATTGGCTGCAGCATTGCCGCGATGCGAATTCCGACTGCCTGACTCTTCAAACACGGGACTTTTTCTTCGTACAGCGTCTGGTAAACGGCGCAGAACAACAATGTATTAACAACTTTTCCGTTACGGTTTGTGTCCTTTTGGAGCATACTCATGACGGTCATTACCTCGGTAGTCGAAAAAAAAAACAAAAAAAAAAACTGTTGACGGACGTCCTTCGGGCTCGTCACTTTCAACGGTCGTTCAGCCACCCCTTTTTAAATCGTTTAAACCGTTCGAAAACGCGATCGGACGGGACGTGGCTTCGTCTGCATAACGTAACAATGACCATCGGTAGGTTCTTAAGGTAGCCGAACTTCGCCCAAGTCTCTACGGGCAAGAAAAACATATTCACAACGTATAAAGGCAGATCGACAGTGTAACACGTGCAAATTCGTACGCGAACCGGTGTACGATTAATCTCATCAGTCTCGATACTACGACTTTTTTTTTTTTATAAAAATCGGGACAAAATCGATAATTTACTCGAAATTTTCGCGTAAACGAAATATATTTATTTAAAAAAAAGAAAATACGCCAAAGAGGGATCGGACGACCCAGCTATAATAGTAAATATATATATATATATATAACAGCGCCGCCGTTCGAGTCCTTTTGTACGTTTTTGGGTGCGTGCGCGGGTCCGTTTGGCGGGATACCCCGGCGTACGCGATTTAACACTTCTTGACAGGGGACCCCCGGCCGCGCTCGCCGCGTCACTCCCGGCCTCTTTCGCCCGCCCCGGATCCCTCTGGCCCGCTCTGGTACACTGTGGGCCCGTACACAACACGCATATATTTTACGTAGATACGATTTGTTTAATATGGAGAAGACGGGCTCGCGCACAACCGGCACGATTATTGTATATTATATTGTATGTTATATTATATTATTTATACGTGTTATGACCGCCGAAAAGAGACCGATTATTATGACGTGCCTACCGGCGGCCAAAACACATAATACACAAATACTAAATATACGGCCATTATGATATTATCGTATTGTTCGCGTCACGTCGCGCGAAAATAATTACAACCGTATACGGGGTTTGCCCCCACATCGCGCGTGTGCGTATGTTTTTTTTTTCTTTTTTTTTTTTTGTGATCATATTTCGTACGATAAAATATTATTATTATCGTTATGTGTGTGTGTGTCACAGCGATGAACGGTATAGGTGTAAACCCGTTCGATAACATTTTAACTCGGGCGAGTGATCGGTAGGAGGAGGAGGAGGAGGAGGAGGAGGAAAGTGATTACGGCCCGGAAAATGACCTAAAAAAATAATCGGCCCGACAATTATTATTTACCCGAAAATCGAATTAAGAAAAATCGTAAAATTATTAAATATTATTATTTTACCGTAACTACCGCCCAACGTTATACCGGAAGCAACGCAGCCCGGTTGCAACTTTCATTACGCGTAATATTTACGATATATCAATTTTTTTTTTTAATTCCGATCGATTTACGCATTAACAAAATTTTGAATTGTTTTCGCAATCGTTATCGTAGATATTTCAATATTTGTAACGCAAAACCAGATACACGGTACAGTATCAATCCGCCAGAGTCCACAGATTGTCCGGAAAACGGTAAAAAGACTTTGGAAATCTGACTAGTATCAAACAAAAAACTATTTGATGAAGCGTCCCACCGAATGAAAATTCCCGAATTCCCGGCCGTCCAATCCGCCCCCCCCCCGATTGTATTATAAATTTAAATACAGGTGGGTACGCGGTACTGTTTAAATACTATTTCTATATAATAGCAGGGGCGGTCAGAGCTAGAGGAGACTCTGCACGATAAAACGACAAATATGTAAAAGCCGAGAGCATAAAACGAAATAAAATATCCAATAATCACTATCAATTTAATACTTGATAGTGAAAATGATTAATGATTTACAATGCGCGACAGACGTCTATCGTTGGACAAATACCCGAGGTATTCGGTTTTAATTGGAGGGGTTGTTCGGCGCCTCGGCTTAACCTATAAAGATTAATTTTTAGAGTATTTGACCACGTCGAAATTCATGTTCAATATTTCATTTTGTAAAATATTAGCGTTCTAGCTATTTTATTTAAACAAAAACAAAAAAAATCTTCATTTCGGTGCAATAACCAGGTGTTTTTTAAATTTGGTTCGGTTAAATAATGTACATCAGATTATGTAATATATACATACAGCTCTTCATGTAAAGAATTAAAATCTTTTTGTATAATTCGCATACCTTCAGAAGAAATTAAATTATTTAGTTTTTGTGCCTATTGAACAATTTCAAAATAACGAGGTGCCCGGTTCTTGCACTATACCCAGAAATTGCCCGAGTTTTAGATCATTGTTAACGCTCTCTTTGCTTGCCCGTGAACTATGGACTTTTATGTTTTTTTTTTTTTTAATTTCCGATAATCTCAAAACCGATTTATCAGGCGATTTCATCCGAATTTCGTGCACATAATATTACGTTTGGAAAAATCGTGAAAATATCGCAGTATCTCATCTTGTTCCTATGTATACCAGATCCGGTACCGACCCTTTAACATTACTTTGTTGTAATGCCTGCCAGCCTTTTTAGACTACTTTCGTCGAACATGATTTGGACCCGGCCAAACAAATTAACGTGCAAATATTATATAACCCAATATTATAATAATGTATTCAAACGAATACAATTCAAAACAAATAATGTGAAAAAAATATCAAAATATTGTATTTGTAATGTGGTACGAGACCACACAGACTATACTCACAAAATGACATAACAATTACCCTGATAAAACAATAATATTCTTTTGAGCAATAATTTCCGTTCAGTGTACCGCTACAAGAAGAGCCTATTAAAAAGTTTGCCACGAAAGACTACCGCTATATATATATATATAGTAAAATGTTTTTAGTCGGTAGGTTTAATCGATAAGAAACGAAAAAGTTTTTTTTTCTTCCGTTCCACTTACTGTTAAGTTTATAAAACGCTTTTACCCGTTGTGCCCATATTATTGTCGATACAAACTACACAAAGTACTTAAAAATAATATACTGGCACGAGTGTTATAATAGTATACCTATACCTATATATATATATATATATATATATATTTAGCGGATTTTTCGTTTAAAACCGTATATTGATATTTAATATAATAAACGTGCCTGTTCAATTTGTATTTTGCATTCATAATCCGATACGGGTCAATGGATTTCAACAAATAATAAATCCAAGTGGTGTGAGCCGCCTTGTAGAAATAAAAATTTAAAAATCAGATTTTTTTATCGTCCGGTCAAACTCTCGTCGTTTCCAGTTATAAAATTCTAGAGAATCGAAATAAATCCCCTGTCGAACGCAACACCGCGACGAGGAAAAAAATAACGCTAATGGATATTTTTTCCGAAATGAAATCGAAAAAAAAAAAAAAAAACTACACAGTTAGTCCTGAGGGCGTAAGCTTAAAACGTCGAGAAAAAAAACGTTTGTTATTTAGTTTTGTTATAAAATCAACAATATTGCGATATCGTTATGGTCGGTACCGTTGGCGATAATAATTATTTTTTTATCTGCGAGTGCATAGGACAGGCACAGCCCGGTGCCGGGGATTTAGGACGTTTGTCTGCCGGGGCTAGGCGGGCTATAACCCCTACCGGAATGTTTTCGATACGCGTTTGTTTTACGAGACGACGCGAATTTAACCAATAAAAAAAAAAAAAAAAAAAAAAAAAAAAAACCATATCGCGTCGAGGAATCGGAATTTCGTATGCAGAACCCTCCACGGCCTCACGCCTCGCCCGACGAAATATTTCCCCGTCTGCAAGCCGATATCGCGGAAACCTATTGGAAATCGAATGCGTACTCGTGTGACAATAATACTGCACTACGGATGTTAAATATTATTCATATTAATACCTCTACGCCGACACGTCGTCGACCGGGTAACACGTTTACGAGGGATAATAATATTTGTGCACGTCACGGGTGCTAACCAAACAACCGGCGCGCATTTCGTGGGTATAATAATTTGTCGGTCCGTCTACGTGTGCGGGGGGGTGGGACGGTGGGTGGAGACGGTTTTACCCTAATAAATATACGTCATGTTTGCAGGAGGGAAAAGAGAAAAAATTAGAAAAAAAAAAAAAAAACACCCACGGCAAAGCAAAAGAACGACCCCGAAATCGGTTATACGTGTGTGTGTGTATACACCGCAGTCGCCGTCTTCCCGATATAATATTATAATAAGACGTCGCCATATGGGAGCGGTGTAGCGCGCGCGCCGCCGCCGCCACCGCCGGCGGGTCCCCTGCGCGCGGTGTTTGCGAAAAGGAAACGTTTGTGCGTGCCGTCGTCATCGTCGTCGTCGTCCTGTCTGACACGGAGTTTACGATATTGTTGTTACCGCTCGTGTGATGTATGCGGCGCATACCGTCAACCGGGTATCTGGTTACCGTGACGCGGAGGGCGGATGACGAGGTGTTGCGCGACTCTGCAAGAGGGATACAAAGACCGGTTGTTATTATTATTATTAATACGCCGTTTGTATATTTTTACGCGTTTCTCCTCCCGTTTCTATTTTTCGGCACTCGTATAATAATTGTGTACGTGTTAAAAAAAAAAAAAAAACACGTGTATTTTGCGTACGTCTAGGCCACCCCAGACTGCGTGTCGCCCGCCGTATTCCGTGATAATAATAATAATAAAAATACGTACGAATTATCATTATTATTATAGACAGACGGGGGGCGGATGAAGTTTATTAAAATTATTATTTTTACACTAGTAAAAAACCTCAAACGCCGCTGACAAATTCGTCCCGGGTATTTACGCGTTTGTTGTGTCGGAGGGTTTTTTCTACGTTCCTTTTTTTTTTTTTTTCGTTTTCGTCGCTCGTATAATTTTTACGCCCGTCTCGCATATTATATTTTTTGCGCCTAGTTCGGTACACGATTTTTGCTCATACCGCATTAGACAAACCGAACAGATCCGTCAACTTTAATTTGGATTCGTTTAGGACTCTAAACGCGTTATTATTATACCCGGTGTCACGCATAGATTATTATATATATATATATATATATATATAATGCATCTAGACGACGACGACGACAATAGACGGTCTTAATACGATTTATCCGGGGGAAAATTAAAGACGATTTTCAATCATAACCTTTTATCCGGATAAAGATTAGTTCGGAGACAACGCGATCATTCGTCTGACGCAATCGGATTTTTTTTAATTATCTAGATACGATAAAATACCGATCCGTTGCGCAATTACAAATGTTATGTGGGCCCGGAGATATGAAAAATGTTATAACGACAGACCCGTGGGGGGTCCGCGCCGCGCTATTTTTGCTCAACCGTCACACATTCATTTCTCCGACACGATACATTTAAAAAAATATAACGTTAAACCCGAACGTGTACACGGGGCACGAATCGCGTGTACGGAAATGTCTAAAATGCAATAGAAAACGTTAAAACGAAATGTCTAGTTCGCTTGGCTTTCGGGTCAATTTCGGCAAGGGTTTCTTCATATTTCGCTTTGTGTACGGTCAACATTGACAAACGACATTTAGATGATAAATTTGTACTTTGTTGCGTGAATTATTGTTTTGTAAAAAAAAAGAAAAAAAAAGCCTATGTGGAGGATCTATCCCTCATAACCCCTCACCGCTATAATTGCATTCCTAACACTGATAGGTTCCCTATACAAACTGTAAGATGAACTAATCAGTTGCAGTGTAAGTGTTACAATACTCGAGAGACTTGTCATTATGCTCGTGCAGTAAATCACGAATGGCAATAATTGAAGGACACGACACCGAATACGAACGAAATTGTTAGGGAATTTATTTTTTAATAGTTTCAAATAAAACAAGGTTTCGATATATACAAAAAAAAAAAAACAGTTTTCGACACATAGTTTGTCTTTTTAATCATTTATCCTTTTCAACTCACGTAGGTAACTAATTGAAAATATTGGGTTATTCCTTACTTAATATGTAAAACTATGGCGTTTGATGTCGAAGATTTTGGAGTTCGTACGCACATTGGTGGTGAATAATGAAATATTTAATAATATAATGAACATCGACAATGAACCAAGACGGGTTTTGATACAATCCATATGTTTATCGCCCATAGATATTATTTTCTTTTCCGTAATATTTTCGCTTTAAAACGTTATTGTAATATTATTCGTTATCTCTTGTTATTTATCTGCCAAGTGATTTTGCACGTTTTTAAACCAATTAAGCTATTTAAAAAAAAAAATTCTTGAAAACTATCTTTTTGAACCAGAATTACAGACACGCCTTTACTTTTTGTCTTAGTTTTTATCATAATAAATATTTTCAACTAAGACGCACTTATACTGCGAATTTACAAATTTAAATTTAATGCTTTTTTAATTTACAAATTTACAATTTTAGTTAAATATATGCATAAAAAATGATAACATCTAAAAATTCAATGGGAAAAATTATGATTTTATTCGATATTCAATGATTTGAGATTACGATTGATCGAATGTTGTGTGTCGAATGAATATTTACGATCGAACAAATGTATTCGACCGTAACTGGTCAAAAAGAGACAAGTCCACTTTTTTATTTGGACATTTTCACTTCGTGGACGATTAAAAAAAAAAAAAAAAAAAAAATCGTCACGTCTCGTTGTTGCTCTGAGCCGATTGTTAAAAGACCGCGATTACGATTACGATTTGTATTAAAACATTAAACGACTAATATTTGTCGCTTTAAACGTTAGTACTTATTTCGGTCCACGGCGATTTTTCGTCCGCGTTGATTTAGATTAACCCTTTTGGGCATGCGGACAAAATCGTTTTGTTGGTTCGTAACTAAATACATCCGTGGGTATCCGTATAACAGTGTCGGCGAGTGTATTTTACTGTTTTCGGAATATTGGCGGGCCTAATCGCATACACGCGGTGCCTTTCGAAACTGTGAACAAATTAGGGTTTGCGCGAAGGGTGGAAAATCGTTTTGGTGTTTCTTATTTCGCCTACAGCGGGAAATCACGTAAAAGCGTCCTCACTCGTTCTACGTGTATATATATATATATATAAGTGCAGGAGTGCTTGTCAAATGCGAATATATCACACGGTGTTTAATTTGGAGAGGGTCTAAAACGTTTTAATCTCTCTCACACACTCCACCTTACTCTCTATCCACGCTCCCTCTCTCTGTCACTCTCTCACCCTTTCTCTGTATCTGTCTCCCTCCATCTCTCTCCGGAAAATTGATCGGGAAGCCTTTCCGAGTGAGAAATACATAACAATGATGCGGCGTGTTTAAGGGTCCGGAACTAATAAAGCGCAATATTGTAATTCTACGTGACGCGCACCCTCCCCTCGCCCCTATACAAATTGGTTACGATGGTTCCGGAAACCCCAAAGAAACTGCAGGGGTCCTCACGACAAACGTCCGGCGTCGTGCCTCTTGTGCGTAACGTAAAAATGCCGTAACTCACTCAATTAAAGCTCGTGTCACGGAAAAACCGAGTAACCTAAAAATAATATTTTTTTTATATTCGGCTTCTTGTCTAATCCTACGATTGGTCGTAAGTCTTAATATAATTTTAATTAATATAATTGGTTAGGTCGTATAGTTCCTTTAGTTTAAATACTTGTATTTTTGATTTGGAACTTATACCCATTATGCCCTCTTGGTCTTTATCTTCCTGCGTATTCTCCCAATATCTCCTTCAACGATTGTTTTTAGTAAGCTGAATATATAATTTCCTATATTGTCTTTTTATTCACTATTTTTCCATATCTCCGTTTAAAACCCCTACGATATTAACTTTTTCTGGTCCATAAGATTTTTCGCATTTTACCAAAGCACCGCATCTCGAAGGCCTCCAGTTTAATTTTTCCAACTTTTAATCCAATTGAGTTAATTGTCCGGGTTTCTGTACACAGATCCTTAAGAATTTTTTTCATGAGTGAAAACTGACACAGTTTTCTAATATCAAGACTCAGAACATCTGCATATTTTGATTTCAAATTCAAAATTTATTTTTGCTTAATAGTTTTTCATAACTTGTTATTTTTGTATAAATTCGCATTAATTCGATTTGAGAACACACAATTGCATATTTGATTGATTTACCAAGAGAAACTAAGGTCATATACAAAGATCTACATAAAGACCTCACCCGTCGATGAAAAAAAAGGTTTTTAACAATCTCTTGTGCCACGGAAGATTATTTATTTCAAACTCGGATACATTAAAAAACGCATAAATTTAAACATTTATAGATTTTACATATTTGTAGGTACTTCAAATTTTGATAGAGACGTATAAAATAAAACAAGTAAGTACTTGTGCAAATTAAAATTATTTGTTTTATTTTATGTTTATTCCTAAATTTTTTAAATGACTATTATTGGTTTTAATCTGATATTTTTGTTAAATTAATTCACGCCGTTGTTATTCTATCTATTTTTTTACTTTCGAGTTCAAACAATAAATTGCATATTTTTTAATATAATTACTGTATATTATTTTATAACGCATATTTGTCTGTCTTAAGTAGACGACGGGTTTTTTATCTCGAAACGCTCTTTTCGCGAGTGCCTAAACGTTGCAATTACAAATGTATAAAAAAAAAAAAAAAAAAAAAGGCAAACCTAATATATTTTTCGTGTACTGTAAACAACTACGAATATTAATAATAATAATAGAAATTGGGGCTGGGATTTTGATAAAATTACACCTTCATTCCGGCGTTCCCAAAACGTAGACCTGTAAATAGAAAATGTGTTTTTTGGGTATTACCGATGATTATTTTAATGTAATTCGTATTTCGGATATTTATATATTTTTAGAGAAATTTAACCAAAAATTCAATTTTCGATGATTTTACGGTATTTTCATGGTTTTTAAAGCAATTTTTACAATTTTTTAATACGGTCAACGAAATATAATATCGGTGTACAGTGCAACAACAAATTAGTAATGACCGGTAAAAAAAAAAAAAACAAAAAATAACCACTTGTAATACATATTTTTTACCGTTTATGCTATTATTATTGCGAATGAGAATGGGCATTTTTGCGATTTTTTTTTTTTTTTAAATCATTGAAATCGCAGCGCTAATAATAATATTAGGTGTGTTTGATATTTTAATCGCGCTGGGTCGTGTACACGGATGATTTTTTTTTTTTTTTTCATTTTACAAAGGTTTCGACACGACATTGGAGACGCTAAAAACCAGTGTGTATATAGTTGTTAGAGAGCTGCAAAAGAAGAGGAAGTATTAGTTTCCAGGTGATTGCGGCCAATATGTGTAACGACCGGCAGCGGTAATAAAGGGTCTCTCTCTCTCTCTCTCTCCTCTTTTTTTTTTTTCCCCCTATTATTTTTTTTTTTTTTATCTCGTCCGGACCCCAAACCGTTTTCCATTTATACACGCCGCACATCAATCAAACGCTTATTCCATATATATATATATATTTTTATTTATTTTTTTTTTTTTCACAACAACATTTACCTGCGCTAAACATCATATTATACACGATATATTAGCCCGTATGATATTATGTCGTTTCAATTTTATTATACCGTGCGCGTCTATATTATATTATTGTATACGCCTCGCGACTGTATATATTATTATTATTATTATTATTATTATTATTATGTGTATTATTAACTCATCTCTTTCTCTGTCTCGCCTTACCCCTGCGTATATCCAGCGCACCTCTTGCGCACCGGCCCCTTGTTATACGCGTACCCGGGGCTCCGGTGTAAATCTGGCCGTTCTTCGCCGTCCATTGTGATGCCCGCCGGTAACTGCTACAAATATATTATATACAGGGTGCACACCTCAGCGCCCACTACCTTTTGCCCTTTTTTTTTTTTTTTCTCCCCGATTTCCGCGTTATTATTATATATATATATATATATACGTACAATATTATCTCATTCTCCGTCCCCGGGTGTGCGGCGTCCTCGCCATCATCGCCAAATATTATTATTATTATTATTATTATTATTACCTATATCCCCCGTAGCTGTCCAAATATTTATTCACTCGGGAAAAATCCCGAAGAAAATACATATATATATACGCATGTATGTGTACGCATAAACAGCTGTGTTTGCGCGCGGTACGCTTTTGCGGTCGAGGAATATCCGACGACCGATATAAATACGTGTATCGCGTACGTATAAGATTATCTATAGAGACCAGACACCAATTCATATTCCATTACACGTCTATAATATCGGTTTATTCGGTTTATTCGCAGGGCCGAAGAGTCTTAAAGTCCCAAATACCCCAGTACAAAATCACCGCGGCAAGATAAAATGTTACCGGCTTTTTTTTTTTTTTTTTTTCGTCTACCTTTTACTATTTAATTATCGTCGTTTATTTGTCTTGACGATTAACGAAATCGACCGGCACCAAGTATACCTTGTCCAAGGCGAATAACCGAATACTATTAAATCTAAATTGATTTGTAAAAGACATACATTTTTTTTTTTTTTTGTTTTTCGTTATATTTTGCACCGATATCGGTCGTCGCGTCGAAACGTGTTTTTTAATCCGGTGTATTAATTACGCTGATGTTGTCGTCTGGAAATTGACTGGGAATCCGTATCAAGCGATCCGTTTCAAGTACCATCTGTGTTTACTTTTTAAGAGGAATAAAACAATATACGAGAGTGTACGGCGAGAAACTTTTAGAACATTTTTACCGCGTTTTAAAATAAAAAAACGTAAGAAATACAGTGTCAGGTTTTTTTTTTTTTTTTTTCTTTAAGAGGAACACGAAAACGTTGTGTTGAATAATCAATTTATCTCGATAAGCAGTACGATTTAGCGTAAACCGTATGATGACGAATAGTAAATAACACGAATTTATCCAGAGATTAATTTATAAAAATAAAGTTACGGTTTTTTTTTTTTTTTACATTGAACGTCGACCGTCTCATTCGAGTAAATTGAAATTAAAAAGTGATACCCATGGTCACGATGTTGTCTTTAATTAGCGTAATATGTAGAAATTCTAAAATCACAACGAACGATATGTTGTTTTTCTTCTGTTTGATGTGAACGTGTTTTTAGACCACATTAAACGATTAAACGACAAATACACACGTCGAGGGGGCCCGGCGGGACCATTTATAATTTCAACGATATTTAGTCGGTAAATTTTCATTTTTCATTTTTTTTTTTTTCAAAGTTTCCGTTAAAATCGCCTATACGCGACCGCACGAGTAACGTGCGTGTAGTGAGACACACGCGAATAATATAAAAACCGACGACGTGACGCGGTTAGGAACAATAGTATCGGCGAGCGTAAAATCGTTGACACGATATTTATAGATGTGCCGAATACGGCTGAGTGACGTAATCGTTGTTTTTTTTTTTTTTTTTTATGTCGAATAAATTCAGATTATCGATTTATGGCCGCGCCGTACGATATTTGTCTTTTCGGTCGGAAGCCCGCGACCGAGAAATCGGCAGATTTCGCCGCGGCAGCTGGTCTCGTCCGGACTATTTGCTCGGCGGTATTTCGCGTATTACTCGTCGTTGGTTTAGTGGCGGCGGCGGGGCAAATATCCGAAAATCCGTTCCAAACAATTGCGCATTGTACCGCATTTTGAACTTGCCGCAGAAACCGCTTTGTACACGCACACACACGCGACATAATCCGTTTAGAAACGCACCTATAATCTCCTTATACGAAAAATACCGTATTATTATTATTATTATTATTACTATTATTGTACTTATATACACGACCGAATATTACACGTTTTCCATCGTCTTCTTCGTCTTCGTCTCCCGTTTCTTCTGGTACACCCGGTCGTGGAATTATTATTTTTTGCCGGATCCCTCGTGCGTGCGTGTATATATATATATATATATATATATATATAAATTACCGAATTTACAGTAGTCGGCATTCCGAAACGGACTGTCGGGATCGTCTGTACCGCCAGCGGAAGGGTTATACGTTTAAAATACATTTTATACAGGGCGATTTAGTTGTACACAACGTTGTCGAGTGATTTTCGCGGGTTTCCCTCCTCCCATTCAATACCATATAAACACGTCATAATACTCTTCACGCTGACCTTAAGATAAGTTTCTGAAATAGCCAAAAAACTTTACAAACCATTTAACAGTCACTTAGCTCAACACGAAAATCCTTTAATCTCCGAATTATCTTCTATCGGTGTCCCATACAATCCAACCAAAAACCTCAAAAGGCAGTGGTGTCGTGACCCGCTATCTTAACTAACTATTTGCACCATACTGTAGTACCTCCACCGGGAGGCCTCTGCTGCAATCCATCATCACTTATTTATTTATTAATTTCGTTATACTTCATTAGTTGTTCTTATTGTTCCATTGTGTAACAGATTGAATATAAGCTATTTAAAATTATAATATATATATATATATATATTTACCGGATTAGTATTGCATCATTTTAACCAACAAGTTATAAGGAAGACAGTTACCTCAAGGTTTTTAGTGCTTTTATTTTTTTATCGTGTTAGTTATTTACGTATAATCGTTTTGTTATGATTGTGTATAGCCTCACAACGGCGCCAAAACCATTTTTGAACAGCGGGGGTTGAACATTAATAATGTCTAAATGACAGAAATGTTGACACAAAATTGAAGAATTATTTCTTCTCGAGGATTACTGTAATATTAAATAATATTAAGATAACAATATTTATAATAATGGATCGAGATTATAAGACGACAAACCCTGTTGATTTATTTACGTCCAAGAAGTGGCAAACGTTACGGGACATAATAAATATATTTTAATATCGACACATTGTAATAAACATTAAACCCTGAGAATCGTCGAAGAAATAAAAAAAAAAATTACCAAAATTATCGTTAAAATGCATATTAATGTATTACCAGTGTCGGATTTAGCGCACGTGCCCCCCCCTAGGTCTTTATTAATATGTCACCCCCCCAAGGCCCCGAATCGTTTTAATAAAAATTAAATTATTGTAAATTTTCTGATTTATGTAAATAATCATTTTACTAGTTTTATAATTATTATTATAATACCCATTATAGCAATTATAGTCATTTTAAGCAATTCATAATTTGCTACACTTCAAATTTTGCCGGCCTGGGTACTACGACCGTTTTAATGTCACATTTTGTTGACAATCCTAATAAATTTAGGTGCTAAACATTTTTAAAAAATACGATTCACAATAAATTATTTAGTCTCTAGGACCATACTGTCCAGTGACGGATCCAGAGTTCAATTTTGGAAAGAAACCTTCAAAAAAAAAAAAAAAAAATGTAGTTGATAAAATAGGTACACACCTACTATACGTACATTATAATAATAATTTGTATCCCAAGGGAATGCAAAGATATTATCTTGTTAAAGGTATTATCTAATTGTAATCTAGGCTCCACCTGGATCCACAATTGATCCCGTATTACGACCAGTATTCTAGCTATTTCCAATTATCTATCGCCAAAATCTTCCAATTTGGTCCACGTCCTTTTTCACTACGTCTTCCCACGTCTTGAAATGATAATATTGCTGTAACCAGTCCGATCATTACCGTTATCGATGACCAAAGACGGTATTTTTTTTTCGTCATTTCGTTAAAATATTTGTTAATTTTCTTGAATTTGATATCGTTAACCCTCGTGAAAAATAGAGTACTAATATTCAGGCACAAGTGTCTTGTCTCGTAAAAATGTACCGGTGCATATCAAAAGCTCAAACAGCTTTGAATCGCCGAGCGGCAAAATCTCGACCGAACGATACGCCGTCTGTGATACGTTCGGAATGATTGCCGCACGAGGTACCGGCCGGTCCGAGATGTCGAAGAGCCCCGGCGGAATCTATTGGGAACATCGCCGCGGTGCCCGGGTATTGGCATTATTATAACTGTTTTACGTTTCTGTTGACAGTGATCGGCGAACCCGAAAATTTCACGGGCGATCGCCCTGTATGTATTATTATATTTATATTGTATACGCGGCCACAATATATTATGATAATAAAAATAATATAATGTCGTGGCGGTGTGTGTGTGTGTGTGTGTGTGTGTGTGTGTGTGTGCCCGCCGCTTTCGCCGCCGGTGGCGGTGGCGGCGGAGGCGGCGAAGAGACCGCACACGGCACTGTACCTGGTAACGCGTAACGCGCGGGCTCCACTCGGTCTGCTGTCGGCGGCGGTCGCGGGACGCCGTCAAAGGGGACCGGCTGACCGGCCGACAGGCAGGAAGCCTCGGTGCACGTATTATTTTACACGCGGTATTAAATAGGCCGCCGCCCCCGCCCCCGCCGCCGCCGTCCGTGATTTCTCGCCGAACCGTAAAACCACCGCCACGGGCATCGTACACGTACACCGCCGCCTAACGATATTGCCGCCCCGCCCGCCCCTCCCATAACGCGGTATGCCTAATAACGTTTTTATACGTTTCGCCGGCAAATTATAACATAACCGCACACGTGCACGACAGCCTTCCGGATATCGCCGTCGCGTTTTAAACACGTCTATACGTATACATAATATATATATATATATATATATATATATATGCAAAACCCACAACATAACTATCGCGCGCGTCTAGAACAACATAATAATATTATGTTTCCAACAACTCCGGCCGACCGGTTTATATTCATAACTCGCGTAACGTTATTATTGCGCGCGTATTCAACGCGTATTGTTGTACGAATAAACGACACTAATAATGGGACCGGTCGTATTCCGAAACGGATTCGAGAGTGAGAGAGAGAGAGAGGATGGCATAGGAGCGATGCCCGGACCCCACCGCAAATATACAAACAAAAATATATAACAATTACACTGTTATGCCCGAACAATCACAAAAATTAAATTGTACGTTTAAAACTGTTGTTTTTAAATCTCGATTCACGTTGTACGGGGTAATATATAAATTATACGCGGCCCGGCCTTGGTCCGCGGTCAAAATTCTCGGTTGTCCGGTACCGTCTAGCTCACTGGTTCCCGTGTCATGCCATGCCATGTCAAAGAGAAGATTAACTGCTCTTTTAAACATTCACCGTAATATCACCGTAGACGTTACTGAAGTCATTGACAGGTATTCGAAAACCAAAAGAAAAAAATAATTATGCGTTATAATTGTTTGTATAATCGTATAATATCTAATATTTTTCAATTGCTTTTACTTTTTGTTATTAAATAGTGTTCTTTTCAATGAACTTAGATTTTTTATTGTAGGTTAAATGTTTGTTTCTTTATAATATACAAAAATTGTATTGCAATACATACTTTTTCCATCGAATATATATCCCCTTCTAATAACTACCCTAGATCAAAGCCTGGTCATATATAAAAATACTCGTTCCACTAAAAATCGTATTTTTAAAATTGTTTTTCATTCATTTATCGTTGCTTTCGATTTTCAATACTTACGATAATATAATGTAATATTAACTACATTACTCTTTATCCAAAATGTTTTTAGTAAAGGTGCTATACAAAAAAATCGGAGCCGAATGTTCGGTACAAAAGTTGTTCACAGTCTGCAAAAAAATAAGGCACATATAATAGTAAAACCAATACATTGCTCGGAATTTGTAAGAAAAAAAAAAAAAAATCAATTTTCATTTAATTTGTCAAATACGGTCTGGCAAATTGATATCGAAAAATCACCAATGGAAAACAAAGTAAATGTTCTGTCGTCTTAAATTTAGTAAAGAATAATTTCGGTTTCAAGTCTATTAGAAACTTCGTCGGAATATTTCGCTCTAAACGCCCGTTAGAAAGACCGATAATGTTACTGTAACGTCTCCGATTATACAAGTAGTATATAAAATTGTGTGCTTGCCAACAAGCACTTTTTTTTTAATTTTTTTTTTTAGAGTTTTCCGTGACCCAATGGACACACAGTTAGGTACATTGCACCAGTCAAATACATAGTAAGTTATAAACTTCAGCACCAAACATATACGTATATAACGACTTGTATACATGTTAAACGTGAATATTCGTACTTACCAGTAGGTATTCGATTAATTTACAATTAAATCGTGTAAAACAAGTTTCGATTATTATCTACTTAAATAAAGGAATATTCACTAAAAAAAAAAAAAAAAACCCTACCCAATGTGATATTTCAATATCCGTTTTAACGTATACGGATAACTATTAAGTTTGGATTTTACGGTATGGGAAAGTCTCGATATTTTTACGTCCACGCCCTCTAATTGTCGACGATTATAATATTTCGCGTCGACGACGACGAAAACGATCCCTCGCGTGAGGGCGTGAGGGGGTTCGAGTGGTTTTGGCGGATACGAAAAACTGACGGATCGGCGGTAGTGCGGTTTTTTTTTTCTCGTTTTTCTTTTCTTTTTTTTTTTTTTTTCTTTCGCGCCCGCAAACACTAACAATTTGCATATTGCTTATTAACGTAATGTTTTCGGCCTAGTTAAATTATTTCCCTTTCAAGTTTATAATAATAGGTACTCGGCGGCCGTCGCTCGCGATAAAATACAAAAAAAAAAAAAAAAAAAAAATGAAAAAGAAAAAAGAAAAAAAGAAAACGGTTCGGGACTAAATAATATATCCTTTTAATATTCACGAGGGGTAGGGGGTCGTTCGCCGAGTGTGTGTACACACACCGATACGCGAAACTATAATATATAATATTATATATATATATATATATACGGCCACCGTCGTACTTTTATAATATTCTATTTTATTATTATATTATAACCTACGCCGCCGCCTCCCATTTGCCGTATTACGTTGCCGTCCGGGAAGACCTCGGGTAACTTTTTTACTTACATTTATTGGATCTCGTATTCCCCTTACAATGCGTCGGTTACTCATAGAAATTCAATATTGACCTAGTATACGAGCGCAATTGTATTGCACTGTAGTAAACGTGCTCGTATATTATTTGAAGAATCAAGTGCCCCGCAGACGGACGGACCCGGAAAAGAACATTAGTGTTTTTTGTTTTTTTTTTTTTTTTTGAAGTGTACCTATCCCCACCCACCTACCAAAGAGTAATAAAATGTCATTCAACGGTCTCGTTTATATATTATATCGTACGTTCGAGTGCTTTATTTTTCTGTTTTTTCCTCTTTCTCACTCACTCTCTCTCTCTCTCTCTATATATATATATATATATATTTACGCGGTGGTTTTTAATATTACAGTTGGTAGTGATGGAAAAAATCCGGTTTTTCGAATTCCGATATTCGAAAATCGGACACATATTGAAAATCCGGATTTTATATTCTTTAACTCATTTATCAGTAAACTATTATTATTATTATTATTATTATTATTATTATTATCTTATTGTTAATAGCATTAGATGTGTAAAACGTTTGTAAAATTATTTTTACAATTCAAAAAATATCACGAATAGACATTTATTTCAAAAAACAAGAACGACAAAACAAAAAAAAAAAAACTCATACATATAACACTCTAGTTTATATAATAATATATTACTTGCTGACCCGGCAAACGTTGTTTTACTCATAAATACGTTTATGGTAGCACGCCTTAAAATTAATAAAATTATTTTACTTATTTTATATTGTGAAAAAAAATGTCCTAAGGATTTGGTTATAAGATTTTGAAAAACAGAAATCCGTACGGTCAAACCCAAATTTTGAACTTTAATATTTGAAACATAATTTTATTTGTAAAATATTTTAACGTATGTCGCAATACATCTCAAACAACGCTAAAAAATAATCCGTTTAAGATAATTTACGGAATGAGTTTGTAAATAATTAAATCGAGTATATACACCAAAGTATGTCTATTAGTAGTATTTACGAACAATTTTTACATATGTAAAAAATACGCAATGCAATTAACATATTTTAATATTAACATGGGACGGCCAATTCGATTATATTATCAGAGACGTATGCAAATTCGAAATTTTCACGTCAAGTGATATATATATAAATATAATATAATTATAGATTCTGAGCGTATAGCGGAAAATGTTTTGGTTTTACTATGACGTGTGCTTTTTTTTTTTGTAATTTGTATTATTTTTTGGTCTGTCAACAACTTTCTTACCGGAGATTTTTTATCGAATTTTGAATCCAGTTGGTGCATTTAGGAGGTCATTTTTCGACTTTCCTTGTAGTTTCATTTATAAAAATGAAGAATTGGAAAAACCTAGAATATTTATCAATAACTGTCTGTTATTTTCGGTTTTGTTGCTTGTTGTAATCATTTAAACATAACCGTACAGGTCTGAAAGTTTTACCGAAAACTTATATAACCTTTTTCTGGACGTGGTAAAATTTTCTTTTATGTCTTTATTTGATATTTAATTAAAAAAAAAAAAAAAACAGTTGGGAATCCCCCCCTCCAAAAAAAAAAAAAGTGGTTTAAATAAAATCCAGCCAGACGGAAGTTCAGCATATTTTTAAATAACGATGTGAATGATTTGGAGTATTTTCATTAACTGAAAAAGTGTTTACTGAGAAATCAATAACCAACAAAAGAATTTTTAGTGGATTAACAATAGAGAATTTCAAAAAAATGTTTCGAGTGTCAGCAGGCGAAAATTGCACAACTCTCTTAAGGCACGGCAAAGAAAAATCGGAGCTTTTATACTAACCGGATAGATTTCTGCCGAGACAAAATATACATAAATAAAAGCTCCTTCGCCACAACCAGAATCAGAAATGTTTAAAGTATACTTAAGAAAATATCATTACATTAAAATTTTAATCGTCATACAATTTATGCGGTTGTATGTATTCGATTTTTTTTTTTTTTTTTTTTGATTACGAATTGTCGTAAATTAAATATTAATAATACCTAATAGTAGGTTAGATAAGGTTTAGGTTAGACTGCTAGCTCGATAATTGTATTTCAATGAGAAATGTATTTTACGACCTTACGGATATCAACTGTTAGATAATATAGCAGTGGTTCTCAACCGGGGTGACATGTCACCCTTGGGTGACATGGATCCAATGTAGGGGTGACAAGAAAATCTTGGAAAAAGTTTAAAAATATAGACATTTTTTTGAAAAAAATCGTATTATTGTAACCGTTGTATTATTGAAAAAAAATGTAATAATATAACGATTATTGATCGTTATTTAAAACCACGAGAATAAAATATATTATTTTAACAAGACTCCGTCAAATCAAATATAATTCACCAATAAGTGTAGAAACATTATTAAAATCCCGATAAGAAAATATAATTGTCTAATTTTAAAATTATAGATTATCGTAATATGTATTCTCATTCCAGGTAATTCCAGGTAATGTTTATTTAACAGTAAAGCAAAAATAAAATGTGTAGTTATTATTTTTCTGCGTACTGTATTTTTTATAGGGCTTGTATTTTATATTATTATTATTTTGATGTTAGGGAGACGTAGTGTTGGGTTATCGTAGATGAGGGTGACATGAATCCAAAAAGGTTGAGAACCACTGTAATATAGTAAATACGTATGGACCAAAGAGAGGCAAATTAATTTTTTTTTTTTCGAATAATTCGATTTGCGCGGTAATATTTCTACCCGTAGGGCCAGATTGAACAGGAGGGACACCGGGATATTTCCCGGTTAGTCGCAGGAAAAACGTGAAAATGTAATAACGACTACTTATATTTTCGATTTTATTTCTTGTTGTAATTCGGTTAAAAATAATAGTAGACACCTTGTAGTTATCAAGTTTTACTTGCGCTCGGTAATATACGCGTACTACACACGAACTCTAATTATATGACGTCACGTTACACTCTGATTTTGGAGATGTAGAAGTGGAAGTGAATATTTGTAGTAATATCAAATGTCGAAAGGCTAAATTAGATAAACACTTTAAATGTTTACAAAAAAAAAGAATCGAAATTTTTTTTTGTTTTAGTAAAGTTACGTTGAAATTAAATTCAACTTAAAATATTGGACGTTGATAATTTATTTTGTAGCTTATCTTCAGTGTTCAAGATACCTATATACCCATAGTATATATATATATATATATATAATTTTTATAATTAAATAATTTAAATTTTTATATAATTTTGTTAATTTTCTTGAAACGTATTGAATTTGACGAAGAAATATAAAATTGGTTTTTTATTGACATTTGTGTGTTTAATAATTTGTATACCATACATTTTCGTGAAAACTGCAATAGTTTCGAAATAAATAGAAACACCTAAAAGAAATCTATCCCGTTGGTATTTTTTCAACTAGCTTGTGACAAGCGAATGGAATAGCGGTTTTACACACAATAATTTCTTATATTACGTAACAAAATGGTGGAGTATAAGGAATTATAGAAAGTAATTTTATTATTTTCGTCAATGACTAAGGACCGTCCTAATATATATATATATATATATTATACGCGAATTGCATCGTAATATATATCTTTAGTTTTTTTTTTTTTTTTTTTTTTAAATTACGTCATATTATAATATTATATTTTGCGAAACGAAATACTTTAACGATACGACGTATTTGTTTTAAACGTATATTGTACATTTTAAAATATTGTCTTCCAAACGAGTTTTATTAAATCAGCTGCGAGTTCTATTTACCGACGAGAAACAATAAACTCTATATTGTAAATAATCATTTCAGATTTTTTCCGTTTATACGCCCATCTATATGTATGGAAAACGTACATCGCCATTTTATTATTTCATTACGACGTGTACAATGTTCAAATTATATTCGTAAGCAAAAAAAAAAAAAAAAATCACGGTACTTACATACTGGTTTTTAAAGTATAAACTGAATACAAGGACAGGAAAATATATATTTATTACATGGAATATTCTGTTTAAATGTTACAGTGTTGTATACTGTAAAATATACGAGTGTGATGCGGAAACGGAAGTAACGCCGTATTAAAAATAGTACAATCTAGCGGCAACAATGGTCGGTATGCTCTAACGGTATAACATTTTTTTTTTTTTTTTTTTTGTCATTTTCATTTTCAACAGCGAACAATGTTATTGTTGTTATGCGCGAAAAAACAATGCGAATCGTAAAAGGCTTTACATCTCGAGGGTTGCATTTTATATATATACTTGAATCCCGAAACTAGTAGATTAGTGTCTATGGGTTGTGATGAAGCAAATCGGTAAGTATACGGTTATTTTAGATTCTGAGCGATGCCAATTGATGTAATGGTTCCACTGTGTAGTTTGTGTGTTTTTTTTTTTAAATGAAGCTTATTTTCTAGAATTTCCGATTTAATTAGTTTTGGTAATTTTTTTAATTTTCTTTTCCTTAATAATGTGTAAAACCGGGAGTGTGTGTACGGCAGCAATGTTTTCATCGTGTTTGATTTTTTCATTTTATTGTAGCTCGATGAAAGATAATTGTAGAGACCGGAACTTTTCACCGAATATTGAGCCTTTCTAGGCGTAGAATTTCGATTAATTTACAGGTATTTTAAGTAGTTTTTGAGTTTATCGAATAAAACCGTTTTGTCCGAACAGAAATGCACGCAAATTCGACACACGGTTCATCATAAATTGTATACTTTAATGGTGACAAATAATAATAATTTAAGGATAATGTAATCATTCGGTTTTATAAGCGTTAAGTGTAAGTTTTGATGAAAATCTTAAAAATGTCGACATTTCAAAACTGATCAATCGTTGCTTATCCGTAACCTTCATAATTTCCCACCTACAACAATGGCTCGTCTATGATGTCATGTTATGTATCTCAGAATTTTGTTTTTAGATCCGAGTGTGGAGTGGAATTTATTGGTTATTTACTATAATGTATGTAAACAGCTTTTTAACCAAAAATCTTGCTGCAATCAATGAATCGATAAGAATTTATATGTAGAAAATTATGCCTAGTTGGTGTATTGAAGAGGTTATTTTACTCAATGATAGGGATAAACGAGAATATTCTATTTCTGTTATTTTATTGTTATTCAATGAAAAATAATCATAGAAAACGCCTAAATCTTTCACCAAGTGAAAAGTATTATCACTTTTTAGAGTTGGTACAATTTATAAGACGTTTTGGTCTTTTTTTTTTTTATTAATTTTACATTTAAAACATGAACAATATTTTAATTTTAATTTATCCAAACCACATTTAATCAAACAGATTTGGACTAAATTACTCTACATATCACACACAACTTCCCACTTACAACAAACAAAAACGCACACGTATGGCACGAAGTTTATATAATTAATTTAACTAAGCCATACGCAACAATACAATACCATATTTGCCTCATTTTACTGAACATACATAAACCTAAATCTGTTAAATCAAATTAGACATACCTACGCTTTATTCCAATATATCGTTAAAAATAAAAATAATAGTAATCAGTAAAACGTAGTATTTTTAATAACTAGCCGACATCTGTTTATTTTTTTTTTTTTTTGTATTAGCATGACTAACGTATTACAGGAAGAATAGATTCCTATTAACTATAATTAAATAGCAGTTTTTACGTTCTTAAATGTTTATAATATAATGCCGATATTATGCTCCAAGAAATCCTTAAAATATTCTTTTACGTATTACTTTCCATGCGAAATTTGAGTCTTATAAGAGACTGAAACTTGTACCCGTGAGTCTTATAAGCGGCGTGAAAACTCTCAGTGAAACGAATCTTAAAGTATTAAGAGATTTCTTTCGTTATAGAGCGTTTTCGTATTAGAGAGGGTTTTATAAATCAACACAATTGTATTTATCATTTATATATAAATTATTATATTTACATTAAACATTTAATTATTATTATATTTTATCTTACATATGTAACAATTATTTGAACTTGTTTGCTCTGCCAATACTATTCCTGTTTTTTTATTTTTAATGAATTTTGTCCATATCCTGGGATAAGTTGGGATCATCTTCGTGAAACAATAAATATTTTTCTAATCATTTTTATACACGAACTTAACCTTGTGTTACAGGCCGCAGTGTTTTTTCATTGTTTTTCCAGACAGTAGCTACAGTGGACGAATCCAAAACGTCGCCCGGCATCGTCACTTTTCTTTTCACCTTTTTCCATCGCACGGATTACAGCCAATAATTGATCTACGCGCAATTTTTGATCTTTTACTGCTGCGAAAATGCATTTTATGTCAGGCACAACGCTAATGTTAATCGTATGGTTTGTATGTATAATCAAATGTGAAATATTGTTTCGTTATTGATAGTGACAATATTCGGTGCTCGAATTTTTAAAAGCGTTTAGAACAACTGAAATCAAGGCGCCTCGAAAAACATGAAAACTAGCGAACGAAACAAAAAAAATCGTCTAAATAATTACCAATAGATCGGAAAGGACCGAAATGAAATTTGTGGGTGGTTTTTCTCGCGGATTCGCATAATTGACACGTTTTTTTTCTACTTGGTTTTCCGTTCAATATAAACGGCATTCGTTATAGACGACGGACGAATGTACGACGACGGGTTACGTATGGGATGTGCGGTTTTTACGTTAGTTAATCGAGTCGTTCGTTAAAAAACAGTGTCGCCGTGCAGAGTTTTCACTGTACACGCATACACGTAGATCCATCCCGGGGTGTAACGCGTATACTGGCGTTAAAATATTTGTCGTATGAAATATTTTATCGGGGGCGACGGGTGTTGCGACGTTACACTATTGTCGCACGGCCCGGACGGGACGGATGCTTTACGGCGGCCCGGGGTTGCGGTAAAAAGTTGTCGGGTAATATATACGAAAACTCCGCGTTAAGTGATTGTTCGCGTAAAAACTTGTTCGGCGGCGGCGGCGGCGGCGGTGAAAGTTGCCGGCACCGGCAACTGCGCACAAATCAACCGACGAAATTTATAATATCGTATTACGCACCTGCCGCCTGTCATTTCGGTGAAAATACCCGGCGGTAAAGTTCGTCGCGGCCACGTAACACCGCGCTCGGCGAATAATTCGAAAACTTTCCGCGATCTGTTTATGCGCGACGGCGAGAAGCGTTTTTATTGGTCGTCCTCGCCCCCTCCCCGCCCCCCTCACCCCGATGCGACCGAACGCGAACATCCCGTCGGTTGTCCGTTCTTATCACGGCGCGCGCCACGGCCGGCGTTGTGATTTGCCGGGCCCCGGGCGATATTTCATAGAAAAACGTCACTGTTGTCGGTCAATGCCCACCAAAACCGGACGTTTTTATTATTTGGTTATTTCGGTGTATTTGGTCGTATTGAACACGTAGGCGATAACGTTTGGGCGGCGCCTGATCGTGGCCGTTAAATAAATAATGTTTTATGTCAATAGCATGCAGAATGTATCCGTTTGATTAGAGGACAAAAATACATCAGACATAATTTCTATGTCTTTTGAAGTGCGTATAAAAATACAATATTTATCGGATAAAGATATACACGGTTGCGAAAAATTGTACATTTAAAATACAAAATAGAAGAAAAAAATAAATACTTATTTTTTAACTATGAATTATAATTATAAGAACTTTTTTCCTTTTTTTTTTTGTCTTGATTATTGTTATGCGTATGTGGCAATTATATAACCATTGATATAAGCAGCCATTGTTATGTAGTAATATTGTATTTATTATGGTTGTAAGTTGAACATTGTACAGTGAGGGTTGCGAGGCCCTAGTTAAAGCACGAGGCTTCGGGAAAGTGCCCTGACGCGTGCGAAAGCATCCGCCTCTCGGTTGCGTGTTTTTTTTTGTTAGGCCCGGGGCTTTTCAGCCCATGTGTTATACGTATACCGTTCGGCGACTAAAACCAAACCCGGCACTGATCCAATCACCGGATTCAGGCTGTCCTAAAAAAGAAACAAAATATAGACGAAGCGAAACATAGAAAATTACCCGCCCGCCCCGTGTTGATGAACATCCGTGTTATATCCACGAATTATCACAATCTCTGTATTATTCGCATACGCAAATTTACACAGACTCGCCAACAAAATATAAACTAGTTCACAAGGAAAAAATTAAAATAAATTCACAAACGAGTAAATATGTTTTCAACAAACTCGGTGAGTTCAAAGTTTGTTCATAAATTAACTCCAGTTCATTTAAAGTTAATTTTACTATTGATTTTTACTAACAATTTATACTGCCGATAAAGCAGGCAAAATGTGAAATTATTGGTATTTTAGTAATTATATTTTAATGTTATTTTCCGAAATTGTTAATTTAAATTTTGGAATCTGAACTAAAATTAACTAAACAATTGATGTTAAGAGTATCGAAAACGTGAATTTAAAAAAAAAAAAAAAAAATCAATTCGAATAAAATATGTATTTAATTCATGATTGGTTCATACAATATCAATTTTGAACGGATGAACGAGTTCCTTCGGAATTCTGTTTTATATGCAACGGAACATTGATAATTCAAACACTCGGAAAAGTCAAAATAAACTCTGTTTCCTTCTGAAAATCGATAAAAAAAAAAAAACTATAAATTATAAACTATTAAACGCCACGAATATCACAGAAAATACTGTTGTACACGAATCCAACTCGCAAATTTCTTCATTTGGTTACGTATCAATAGATATTTAGTTTGAAATTGTACATCGTATTTGATTAACCGTAAATATTCCAGACACTTCTTCAAGTCGGATTTTTTTTTTTTTGCTAAACCCATGACAATCTCAGTAGGTAGTGAGTTTCTCCTGACCTTACCTCGATAAGTCCAAAGCAAATTCCGTTTCGCTCTCGGACTACGATTAATCATATATTAATAGTTGAGACATTTCGTTTTTCGGTGCGAGGGTGTGTCCGCGTCATAATATTTTAACGGATGTGTAATTTTAAACGCAATATTATTATAAAATCATTACGCTTAATAAATGTTTATTATAAAATACCACCGTAAGTTTTATCCGCGATATTACTTGACATATTATTATCGTTCGCCGAGGGGTCGACGGTCCCCATATAATATTATATAACCCTTCTGGGCGTACTATCGTTTTATTATTCGAATATATGGTGCGCCCGGTATGGAAATAATATTGCCGTTGTATTATAATATTACTGCACGCGAGAACACTTAATTTAATAATATTATTTAATTTTCGAGACGTTAAATCGCGCATAGACACGTAAATACGAACAATGTGCTTTATTGTACTCGTATTAAAATTATTTTTTTTTGTATGCACTCGTGTACCGTATACGCGTATATTACCTTCCTATAACAAACGGGAATTAATTGCGAAACGATGTTTTTAACGAAAAATTACGCAAAACGCTATAGGCCGTTTTTACCGGCAAACAACCTGTCGTGTTCTAGGATCGTTGCGTCGAGATCGAGGGCCAGTCGGGCCCTTTAGGAATACTGTTTTAAAATAATGAAACGCATAAATATGTATTTTCTCATATAATAAACAGCGTCGCGTTATATTCCTTAATTTAATCCTACTTTGTTTTTCTACTACTTGGAGATACGATTTTTTTAATACTTTGTACAATTCAGCTTCAGGCTTTGTTTTGTTCATTTTCTAAAAATTATATGTATCTATTTTATTTGATATTTTTCGTATTTGATACGGTAAAAAATTCAGCAACTTACCATAAATCAAAACATCATTGTCATCTTTATTTGTATTTTATAACTTTAATCTTCTTTTCAACCCGAGGAAGCCCGTCTCGGGTTTGGTTGAGTTCAATAGTTACCAAGGACGCCAATAGTTTTATTTGCACCAATTCCATTTAAAATTCAAGTTGAAATTAATGCTTTTATAAAATTATTTTTTGTTGCACCAACATTATTTTCCAATTTAATTTGATTTAAGTCAAGCTTAAAATAAACCGCGTTTCAATTGTTCAACTGTGGCTTCTCTTATTTCTTATTCCGGCTTGTCCTTTGCTTTCAGACTATAATTAACATACAAACCGACAATACAATAATATTTAGGATAAATAATTCGTATTAGTACAGGCTCAGTTTAATAGTTTATTGCAAGGGTCGGTAATTTATATAAATTCTGATCGAAGCGAAGCAATACGAAATGTATTGGTATTATTACGATGCGGTTTTATTTTCCGGTCTGCGGACATATTTTATACCATACATCCTGCTCCGATTTTTATGTGTAGCATCTTTTCTGAAATAATTTTGGATCTAGTTGGTGCTCTGGGTGTAAAATGATTGATTTGTGTTATAGTTTTTTCGATTTGTTGTAACTCGGTTAAAAATAACCGTAAAGAACTGACATTTAAACCGAATATCGGCACTTTTCTAAGGGAAAAAACCCTTCAAACTATTCCCCGGACATTATCGACATGTTTATAAGCGTTTACGAATATTTTGTAGAATTGTGAATGTGGTTTTGCGCGGATAAAATTACGAGGGCATTTCAAACCGCGATCGACCGAACACTCGGCTCAGAATCGTTTTTCGTTAGTAGTGATTTATCGTCGCGCGCAGGTCCGAATCGAACCGCCCTCGATACCCCACGCTGTCGTCACCCCACCTACGGCGGCGGCCCGCCCACGGCGCGAACCACGTCCGCGTCTCGGTCGATTTTTTTAATTTTTTTTTTTTTTTATTTTTTCTATCTAAGTCCCTCTTCTTTTATTATTATTATTATTATTATTTTCCTCCCCCCTCCCCCCGGGATCCGAGCACCGGTCATACAATATAATGCCGATTTACAATAACAGTACAACGCGCGAGCCGGGCCGAGTAGAAAACGAGCGCGTGTGGTAACAATCATCGGCGGCCGCGGCACGGCACATCAAACGGATTCGGTCGTCGTTTGGGCCTTTGATATAACGATAATAATAATAATAATAATATTAATAATAATAGTAATAATAATATACGGTGCAGGAGGAGACGCGTAAACATTCACGGGAAGCAATAAAAAAAAAAAAAAAAAAAAAAAATTCTCGATGTTATCGTTTTCGACAGAAAACGTAAATACGCGGCGCGTCGATAATGAGATTTTTTCGCCTCCTTCAAAGGGTTCGGGCGGCCGGTTCCGCGGCCGCCCGTCCTAATGCGTATTTATATAATATTATATATACACCGCACCCACACGCGCGCGCGCGCATCCTTATACGAGTATTATAAATATAAATATACAAATTTGTACACACACACACACACACACTCGGGCGCAAGTATTAAGTACAAAAAAAAAAAAAAAAATTATATATATATATATATATATATATATATACGAGTACACTTTACACCGTCCGCGAACGATAATATTGTATAAATACTTAATAATAAATCGTACGTGTACGCGTGTACCGTTACGGAGAGATTGAGATATCTGGAGGAAAAAATAACCAGGCGAACGCGATGGAGGAGGTTCTGCTCGATAGTGTGTAGAAGCCCGACGGGAATCTACCGGGGAAAAAAAAAAAAAAAAAAAAAAAATTAATAATAATTACACCTTTTACGGGTATAAAATCGTTGTCGAGTCGAGTCCGAGATCCGGTGGACGGACCATGGACTGCGGAGATCAAACGGCTGTGACGAAAAGAACAACGAAATTCCTCTGTAGTGAAAACACCCGGAAATTATACAGACTAAATTTTAAACGGACGCACACCGGAAATAACAATAGGAAAAGACAGCGCGAACAGGAACTGACCCTCCGTCTGTTTCTAAAGGAATACAGTGGGTGCGGCGAAACTCCTTCAAAGACTGCGTGCACAAGACCGATTAAATAGGAATTTATTAAATAAGAAGAAAAAAAAATATATTATTAGATCCTTAGCGGAGCGAGGAATGTATAGGTTTTACTATTATGGCGTGTGCTTTTTTTTTTTACCCTTCTGTAATCAACTTTTCTACTAGAAATCTCGCTTCGATCGAAAAAAAAATAAAAGAGAAAAGAAGAGAGCTTTTTTTGTTGCGTTTTGGATCTAGTCGGTGCACCGAAGAGATCATTTTGTGATTTTTCTTGAAATTATACCTTAATAATAAATACAACTATATAAATGAATATTTTACCTTCTCACAACTTTTTGTTTTTAGTGGATAACAATTTTTTATTTTATTTTTATCAGCGCAACAAGATCAAACTTATGTTGAAATTCGTTAAAAACACGAATGCTGTACAACAAAAATGAATAATGATCTACTTAAAAATGGTAAAAATTTACTCTCGATTAAACTTTAATATTTACCGTGTAACCGTAAAATTTGTTCAAAAACACGTTTACGTAATACAGAAAAAAAATACCGTTCAGAGTGATTGCAGGATTTGTACGTATTACGGTAATTAAAGAGAACATCGTGATCTAGGATATCATCAAGGTATTGATTTCCAATTCGTTCGACTGAGACGGTAGATGTTGAACTAAAAAAAAAAAAAAAAAAAAAAAAAAAAGGCGTAGATTATTTTGTAAATTAATATATAACTACGCGGATACATCATTCCGTAGGTAAAATTGTGTTCTGTGATTTTTGTCATATGCGATTTTACGTTAAATCGTACTGCTAACGGGATAAAACGACGTCAACAAAACGTCATCTCAATCGTCCTGTATACACTGTATTACGTATCATAATAATAACGTGTACACGGCCACTGCCCGCCGACTTACCGCCTATAAAAGCGGCCCACCCACGGCGCCAAAGTATAGTTTTTTTTTTATTTTTTTTTTGATCAATTTTCCTAAAACAACAATTTCCCGAAAAGTAAGAAAAATAAAGAAAAAAGAACGGTATTTTTTGTTTAATTCCCGGCTATTGGCGAGAGGGGCCTATATATATATATATATATATATATATAGGACCTTTTTCTATATATATATATATATACGGAGGCGTGCGATTTGATATTATTATTATTATAATGCGCGACTTGTGCGAGACTTGCGCTCGCGGTGTATGCACGTGTATACACAACGGTCCAAAAACAACATTGTTAAATAACACGCGGGGCCGCACACACACTACCGCCGCCCGAGGAGTGAAACGGAGTTATTATTATTATTACCATCGTCGTCGTCGTCGTCGTCGTCGTCATCATCATCATCATCACCGTCGTCGTCGTCGTCGTCTTCGATATTATTATTATTATTATTATTATTATACAGTCAGCTATGTGGTATTTTTACTGTACGAACGGAGAGATAGAGATATATAGAGATATATAAAGATATATAGATATATATATATATATATATATATATATATATATATATATATATATATATATATAATGAGTGTGAGAGAGAGAGAGAGAGAGAGAGAGAGAGAGAGAGAGAGAGAGAGAGGACACTCGACATATGGATTTTCGGTCTCTTGGGCGCGTATATTATAATAGTCTACCGCGCGCGGGATGTTTATGTTTTTAAGCCGTCCGAAAACAGATTGATACACATGGTGTAAACGATTTTAAACACGGATTCTCGGTGTAATAATAATAATAAAAATAATAATAATAATAATAATACAAAATACAAAATACAAATACAAAAATATATATATATATATATATATATATATAGATTAAAGGTACGTCGACGCGCCGCGTGTGCGCGATATAATATTTATCATTATAATATAATTTAATACATGGTTTACGTTTTCGGGGCGGTCGACATGAAAAGGATTTTTTTATTTTTATTTTTTTATTATTTTTATTTTTTTATTATCTCTCCCCTCCTCCGTGCCCTACAACGTTTTCGTCTACCGGTGTTACCGCCCCCGTACTTGTCGCAACGTAGCAACACAATTCTAGGTGCGGGGCCCGGGCAGATAATATGCCCAGGTGCGGGGCCATAGTATGGGGCCGCTGTGCGTGTTTCAATATTATAGCCAAAGACAAGAATGCATTGGTTTTAGTATATGACGTTCGCTTTTCCTTCCCCACCCCCCTCACCGTCTCAACAACTTTTCTACCAGAAACCATGGTTTGATTTTTAAGTGTAGAGGATTTTTTTTCAGAAAACATTTGTATCTTGCCGGTTCACGTTTTTGATTTTCGTTATATAGTTCTCTTAGTAATCGGGAAAAAGGTTTCTTTATATTTTTCTTATAATTCCGTTAAGATTGATAATTGACCTGGAATTTTCACAGATTACATAAAGGACCGGTAATAATGATTTTCCCGAGCCCAAAATGTACGCTAATTCGTTATTAGCATATTAAAATATACCCGTATACTCGTTGTTAATATCACTGTTATCGGTGGCTTAAACGGGTAAAAAACTAGAAGGGGCACAATGTAATTATTATTATTTTTACACCGCCCTCCCTTCCACTAGGGATAGTGTAAATATGTTTGTATTCTGTGTATCCAAAATAATCAAATAATCACTTCTTAATCGCTCAATTAAACAAAACTTGATAAATAAACGAACGAATTACTATCATCATTGTTAAATCAATTTTAGTTTTATTATTTGTGTAACCCGGATAATACGATAACGTCGATAAAACATCAACGTGTTATAAAACAGGAGAAACGTGAAATATATATATTAAAAACTTGTACGGAATAATTTGTGGAAGAGAATATAATTATCTTATAACACAAAAAGTAATTAAAGTATTGCATTCATTTTATATTTTAGAAGATTCAGAGATTCCAGAGATTTAAAATGTTGTCATACCTGTGTGGGCGGAAGTGTCAGAGGCAAATGCCTCTCTTCTCTGGCAGACCTTCCGGATTTGTCAGAAATTTCGGATAATAATCGACGCTGTTAACCGCAACACATGCCTGCCCTACGCGTTTCCACTTTGGAGTTTTGGGGCATGGGATATTATAATAATATATTGTTTTATTTTTTTTTTTTTTTCATCGATAACGATATCATAAATATACCCCAGAGTCCTCGACGCACCGAATAGATTTCCTACGGTTATGATTTCATTAAGCCACTACGCGTTTAATGTGTGTGTGTGTGTGTGTTTGCATGTTTGTGTGGGTTGGAAAATATACAGAAAAAAAAAAAACAAACTGGAACAGTTGGTCGAGTGGTTTTCGAGCCTACGTAATGAAGAGAGAGAGAGAGAGAGAGAGACTCGGGAGGTTTTCGTGAGCTCGGAAATACTTATCGACCGACCGGCGGCGTACAGCCACTCGAAATCTCTGCAACAACTGTCACTATTATCAACTCTTTTCGTGTTCAGTACCGTACAATACCAGTATACGATTATTATTAAATGAGTGGTTAACATGATATAATACCGTATTATGTTTTGGGGTAAAGCCCGGGTTCTGCGGGGCTGCAAGAGCGATCGCATTCGTTTTATAATTATAATAATAATTATTATTACTATTATACTATTCGACCGGCGCGGCGACCAAACATAATATAATACCCGGTAATAATATAATCCTGATGATAACCGCCGTTTTATAGTTAATGCGGTTTAGTGAATCTCTGAAATAATGTAAAAAAATATATAGTAAGCTACTGATCATGGGTGGGCCACAGTCGTTGATGGAACGTCGGGATTGTGTAGGCTAAGCAAATAGAGGGGAACTTTTAATTTATATATATAATGCTGACGAAAAACGATTCCGAGCGAAATTCGGTTAAAATATGTTAATACGATATAAATAACAATAAATTTACGTGACATTTATTTTAAAGCCAAATAAGTTTTAACCGTAATAGTCGGACAATTGTGCGCAAAACGCCCATGTGATTTTAACGGTTTTCGTCAAAATTTGAACTTTTAGCGTTTACAAATAAAAACCACTACATTGCGCTCAACTTTATATTTCTAAACGCTAAGTATAACTCGATGTGGACCTTGTGTCATTTTTTCAAGCATTTTTGCCGGGCCGAATAAATTTTATTCACATAAAACCGATAAAAACAAAAATTAAACGGTAAATTTGAACACTTCAAATGTAAATAAATAACGTAAAAATCGCCAGAATGTTTTGGAAACTTGAAAAAGTCATCAAAAGCACACGTTATATTTCGAATTCTGGCTTAAATCGGCTTAAGTGCAATTTGTATACGTACACATTTTCAAAAATTCAAGAAATACCTCGAAATATAATAGAAAAATAATTAACTATCGATACTCGAGTATACAGAGTATTAACCTAACCAGAGTATAACAAGGTTATAGATGAGTCGGTTGAGATACAAATAATGAAGTAAGCTCGTTGTTTGTTTTTCAGAGTTTCAAAGATATTAGTTGGTATTTGTCTATTTAAGCCAAAAATATCTATACTACGAAGTAAAATAAAAATAAAAAAAAACTATCGCGTTAATTAATAACCTAAAAATAATGGGGAGGCTAAACGATTTTCCGCCTATTTTAACTCGGAAAACAAAAGAATATTGTGAAACCATATATTTTAATCATTTATTATATTATATAGTACTGCTATACGACAGTATTACTGTATTATAGTATAGTTAATACAGTTGAGTTTCAACTGAAAATTACTTTCAATTTGATCTCGAACACCCCGCATGGCACTTCGCCGCGCATGTTTTCCGGCACCGCCGCTCGTTTTGGATTTCAAACCACAATAGTGGACCTCGATTTATATAAATTCCGCCCGACCATTTGACTTATAGTCGAGGGTCGGATCGGTCTGACCTCACCCGGTACACAACTAGCACTCGGGATATTTGTGCGTTCGAAGCCCGTAAATTTATTTGCCGTAATTTCTCCACGTCGGCACCAATAATAAATAATTCGGGACGGTTGTCAGGTGACGGCCACCGGTGCAAATCCGTTGAAATTTCCACTTGTAATATATGTGTATGTCGAACAACGAAGCTAACATTATTTTCCCGTGGTTCTACGAGTCTACAAATCTCTTTAAGGGGACGTCGCGCGTCCGGTAAAAATACTGATTGCCGATCGCGTAAAGGAAATAAAAAAAAAAATGTGGAAAAAAACGAAAATATTCAAATATCTATTACAAGTATTACTGTGTCGTTATCACGAGTATTTATCGTATAATCATCGAGAAATAAGCTACATAAATGTTTATGGAGAAATTGTCGAACGGTAAAATGAAAAAGTATTGTTTAGAATTTTGAAACGTCGGACTTTATAAAGTAATAAACAGGATTTTTTTGAAGATTTAACATAAGGTACGTACATAGGCGGTGCTAGGGTATAGTTTTTCGGGCAGTCCGAAGACACGTGGGTTTTTTTTTTTTTATTAAATAGGCGGCTTGATCAGGTGGGTTGGCCAAGTAAGAATAACCGAGTAGGAAGTATAATTAGGTACTCGTTGTGGTTCTTTGCGAAAAGCGTCTTTGTTTAATAGTAACAATACAATCTATAAGTAATACGGGGAGCTGATATTTTAAAAGACTGCTGTTTATTAAAAAACGCTTTACCGTGCAAAATCGTCCAAGTATGATTAGTGTTTTAGACATCCTAGTAGACCGTACGAGAATGTGTATTTACGATATTTGAGTAAATTGAAATTTCTCCGATTGTACATTTTCGGGGGGCATAGAGCCATTAATTCCCGCCCATTCCCGGATTTCGGCCTATGGGCGTGGGGTCTTTTATCGACAACGGTGGGTCAAGCAATTTCGCTTTTTTTAATTATTATTATTATTATTATTGTCGTATAAAACGACCAACAAAACTGCGACATTATTGCGATTACCGTATAATATTATATACGTACATATATATATATATATATATATAATATTATCACCGCCGGAATATACGCCTTTGACCCGGCTTGTTTAGCGTCAGCCGGCGGCACAAAAGCGCTGACGATTTTCATTATTAACCACTCTCGGCGCTCGACGACGACGACGACGAGATTATTACCTAAAGTATCTTATATCGGATAGTAGTGCGTATTTATATTATATATACCGGCGGTGAAATAAACGTTTCTCCGGCGTTCGGATGGCCCGCGGAGTTATGTCGTCCATTATTATTTGTCTGCTCGGAAAAATATATTAACCACGCGGAAAATAAAGATTTGCAGTGTTCGCCCTTTTACTTTTTTTTTTTTTTTTTTTATAGTCACTCTCCCTCACCACCGACCACCTCGTCGCTGACGCCGCGTCCCCTACGTTTATGATACGGTCTTGTAAATCGTTCTCTCGCTTCGGGCGACATTGATCCCCTTCCTTCCCACCACTAAACACTATTACACTGCAATCGTTTATGGCATTTTAATTATAATAATCTGCAACTTCATACCAACTTTAGTTTAACTCGAAAACAAATTGTATTTAAACTCTGGGCGAGAGTAATACCTGTAATACCGTATGGATCTGCGAACGTGTTTCCGAAATGGGCGGATAGGTGCATTTTTTTTAGATGCTCAAGCCCCCCCCCCCTGCTCCCATGGAATGTATCAAAATCTATTGATAAATTATTTTTTTTTTTAAATTGATTTATTTAACTGTTTCAACATATTATGTTATGACAACAAAATATAAAATATGTACCCGATGTATGAGATAAAGAGCGACTCTTCACTAGCAAATAATTTAATAACATAACATAGTATATTGAAATAATTAAATTAATCAATTCAAAAAAAAAAAAAATATGTATTTAATAATAGTACAGTATAACCGGTCGAAAACGAACTGAATAAATTGAATTTGAAAACTAAAGCCGGAATATAAATAAACACCCGATAAAATTGCATTATTTTATATGTTATGTATAATATATTTTATTAAATAAAATTACAGCCAACGTACATGACTATTGGACAAAACACCCCATAGATACGTCACTGCTACACTGGAAAAAAAACAACGAAAAATCGTCAAGACCAGCAATTATCACCCAAATAAGCATTTTCTAGACGATTATCAACATATTCTGGCGTTTTTTGAGATATTTGATAAAATAATAATATCCAACAACTACCCGTAGTCAGGAATTTCTTTAATAACTCTTCGAGTTCAAATTTATGATGAAACTTGTAAGTCACGGACATTGTGTGTACTACTACACCTCATCTCCTCGTACGTCTTCGGGTAATGTGAACAAAAAGTGTTCAAAATTTCGGTACAAATATTAATAAACTTTGTATCAAATTTTCATAAATTCTACATAGTAGTTAAAAAAAAAGTTGAGCGTTACGCAATACAATTTGTACACCAGCAATAATTTTAATTTATCAAAAATTATTATTCCGTATTCCGTTCATCGTATTTTGTCGTTAGCAACGATTTATCATTGTGAATACTGTGTATAAACCAAATTATTTACATATCCTTTCTTTCTAAATTTTTAGCCGAAACAGAGTAAGGTCACAACATTTTTTTTTCATATTAAAACCGGTGCAGTTTACGAGTATCGTTTGTCCATAAAAGGTCTCGGAGTGATTATGGAATAAGGACCTGCCAGATTACTCCTCTACAATCCGCATGCCTACAATACATCAAAAGCGGCATAAAGACTACCTATAATTGCAGCACACCGGAAATCAACATAAAAGTTATTTTTTTTTTTTGAATTTTCATCTTAATGCGTGCATCCTTACCGCGTATAACAATAATTGTTTAAAACAAAACTCTGGAATGGATTTTTTTTTTAAAAAAAATTTGTATAGTCTACCGACTAAAACATAATTTCGTATTTTATGCACAATACAATACTGTAAAATGTAGGTAACAAACTGTTGATTGTTCATCGTCAACTTCTTTAACTACCAGTCCATTCAATAAGTTTACTCTACAATAAAAAAGCAAAATTGTTATAATTCAAGTATATATAACGTAGAATACTCGTATAAAGTGAATACAACGTGATTTTACATTTTGAAAACAAAAAGTACTTAGGTTTTAGGTCATTTTATACTTTAATATGTAAACCATATCATACTCACCTTATAAGCAAATAACTACCCCCCAGTCGTTGTTTTTTTTTTCTCGAATTTTTTAATATTCAGTTTCATATTTCATTCATTGAAAATGTTATTCGTAAATGTTGTTATAGAGACATTTAAAAATTCTCATTTTATTTTTCGCTTTGTACAACGTATGACCAAGCATAAACCGCTTCATATGTGGAAATAAATTTAAGTAATAAACGCAAAAAAAAAAAAAAACAGAAAGTTATCGATATTTATTAACATAATGTTCCAACGGCAATTACAAATACTCATTTCAAACTAATACAACTGTCGAGTAGGCGTTTCAATGCAGTTTTATCCAGAAATGTACCTGTGAAAAAAAATTAACAACCGATTACAACATACATTTTAATGATTTAGATTTTCTACGGTATATAAATACACCAATTAGATCAATACGATGACGTTATAATAATATAGAGCTTAAAAACTGCAAAGATGATAATCGTAAAAAAAAAAAAAAAAGAGTATATATGACGCATCTTAATAAAATCATTGCGCTTAAATTGAGGGGGGAAAATAGAGCCGATAAACGTTACTGTAACCAACCGGGGGGGGGATGGCTTAGTTCCCCTAACCCCCTACAGCCGAAGTAAATCAAATAATTTATTTCATAATAAAAAAATATACAAAACCATGACACCTCGTTAAACGCAAAAAAAATAAATTGCATAATATAATACCGTTCATTAAAACGGTTATTCGGAATATGGTATTTTAAGTTATACAGTAAACACAGTGGTGTCGGAACGATTTTTAAACCGCAAGGGCTGAACATATGGAAAATAATTTTTAAAGCTTACCGAAAATTACGTAAAAACTGAACGTTATTTCAGACATTAATGTGTTTTTTTTTTTTTTTTTAAATGGATATTTGAAATTAAAATATATCAAATAAAATATAATTAAAATGCTCCTAATAAATAATAAAATGTATTTGTCAAAATGTTAATTTTAATCGTTTTATTTGTTTTCAAATCATTTGTCCCGATATCGTTGATAAATTTATCACGTCAACGATTATTTGAATGTTTCGAGTTTTGGTTCAATATTCAACACGCGAAATTATAAGGGGACGACCGAAATCTAAATATTTTAACAATGAGGGCTTAGTCACTGGGTAATTTTTCCTGCGGGGGGGGAACGATCGCTGCAAATGCTCTCGTTTTTTCGGCGCCCCCCCCCCCCTGAGTAGGACAACTATAGTAAAATATTAATAGTATATATTTATACTTTTGTGGAATAATTAAAAAAAAAAAAACGATTTTCAATATTGTATTTATCTCGGAACAAATATTATATTAATACTGACCGATGAGTATGATTCTGCTGCCCGGCGGTATTTCACGTTTGGTTTCGGAGATTTTTTGAAGTTCGTACATGTCGTAAACGCTTTGTACCGCGGCCGTCGATCCGTCTGAAAATCTGACGACGCCCTATAGTAAAACACACACACACAAACACACATTGCACGTGTTTGTTATTATTGCATTACACTAGGGCATGGAGACCCTAACGGAAAAAAAAAAATAAAAAAATAAATAGATCAATGAAAATTCGATTTGCGATCGCGGTACGCACGCGCGCGCGTACCCGCCGCGGACGGTAAAAAAAAAAAAAAAAAAAAAACGTTTCTTACGGTCGCGAAAAATAATTAAAAAAAAAAAGGATTAACGGTTAAGGATTATCTTCTCTCGTTGTCGGGCCCTTTCGGTATAGAACGCCGGCGGTAGTTACACGCGGGTTTGTTTTCGTCGGTATTTGCACAGCACCGCGGCGGCGGGTAGTTTTTTTTTTATTTTATTGTTATTACTATTATTATTTAATTCTCGCGGCGCGAACGTTTGAAATTAAATTTTCACTCCGTACGTTTTATATCCGGGCCACACCCGGTTTTTTTTTTTTTTTTTTTGTCGGTTGTTTGTGTAGAGGAGACGTATTTATCGGGACCCTCTTTGGCGCGCTTTTCGGCCGTTAATCACGGTTTAATTAAAACATCAAAGGCGATCGCAGGCACGCCAGTGTGGGAGAGGCGAGTGGGATTTAAGAGTTGGTAGACGGAGTTTAGGGGTTTTGGGGCGATGGTGTGGGGGGGGGGGTGGTGTTATACAAGCGTTATAATGTTGTAACAGTAACGCCTCTACGAGCTGTGCTCGCGGGCCGACCGCTTTGACGCGCGCATTATCGACACCGATTTGCGCGCGCGCCCGGCCTCTCCCGCCACCGGCGCCGGAACGCGCTATTACTACGGAGAGTCGCGCGGTTTTTTTTTTATCATTTTCATTTTGTTTTTTACGCGTATCCGATCGATTTTCCATCGCATGGTCTCGCCACCGCCGCCGCCGCCGGGTAACAACGATCGTAAAATATATAATAACCAGCTGACCCGGCAATGTTTTTTTCTCCTATTGCTAGATGATATCCCTGTTGCCAGACCGTTACGTATTGTCCTGCCCACGTCACGATTTTAAAAATAGTCGGAAAGCGCATAGTGTGTCCACCGTCGGCAGACTAAAAAAAAAAAAAAACGTTTTACAATGCCATTTCTAACGGCTAACCGACCAAAAAACAATTATAAACAACGATTGAATTCAATCGGAATTCCGTGTCAATATTATTATTGTTTTGTTTTTTTTTTCTGCTGTGACGTAATCGTTTCGTTCATTGCTTAACGATATACGACAATTTTTTTTTATTTTGTTGCCTGGCGCGTAAACGCACATATCCGATTGTTTTTATGTGTTTTCCTATTGTTACCACTAGATACCCGCAAAGCACGGGAATTGCACTACAATACTTAAATACCGAATTTTAGAGAATGGTATTCCAATAGGGGGTGAATTTCAATATACAACACGGAACATTTTGCAAAAAAAATCGCACCGGTAGTTTTTGAATCTATTAATCTTATACAGACCGACATTTTTTTATACATATATAGATTATGGTGTACACCCAAAACAACACGTGCGGTTAATAATATGTGCGAATTTGAAACTGACGCCGCGCCAGCACCGGAACGCGTTCCGTTTTCGTTATGATGATTTTTCTGGGCGGGGACCAGCACAAAGTCAGCCTTATAGCCGAATGAATCTTAAAGAGACGAAGCGGGAAAAGGAACGCAAAAAAAAAATGAATTAAATATTAGCTATGTTTCGCATAATTTACATAAAATTATATGTATATGTTATTTACTAAAAAAAATTTTATTTTTATTTGTGTATCGTTACTTTCGATTATTCCGTTAATATACTGCTCGTACTCGTATTGCAAATTAAAATCGGTGTCGCAGCGATGTACAGCTCTCCCACTACAACAAAAATAACTTTTCAAAACTAATTTATTTTAACATTATACCAAAAATGTGTACATTTTCTACCATTTTTTTTTTTATGAAATATGGTTATGAATTAACTTTTAAAGACTAACTTTTAAAATATATATATACATTTGAATACCTCCACGCCGTTCCAAACGATTTTGAGTCTAATAACCGACTGAACCATTTGTCCGTGAGTCTATTAAGCAACCTCCACTGTATATTGAATTATTCCTATGTAACAATATACGGAAAACTGTTGTGAAATATTGAAATCCGTATTCAACAACAGTAGAAACACAATGAAAATGAAATAAATTATCAAAAGTCGTTATATAATATTTTGATTTTCAACACCGTCCACAATAAACGTGAGATATGATCTAAATTCTAATAAGAGTTGAAAATTGTCTACCGGAAATCTTCTTGCTCCGATTTTCAAGAGCAACATCATTACCAAAAGAATTTCGAATTTAATCGGTCCGTTGAGTAGGTGACACTTATTGATTTTCGAGACCAAACCTAACCTAACGAGACCATTTACGGCAATTATGGTTTTTGTATTTTTGATTTTTAGCTAATTATAGGCAATTGAAATGTACGAGTTTTATGTAGATAATATTGATTTGAGCAACCAGAATTGCTTGAAATCTTTAGACGATGTTCATCATAAATTTAAAATTATTCCGCGCCAAGAAAGAGTTAATATTAATATTCTGTAAACAATACACGTCACTACGATTGTTCTTAACCGAATTACAACAATAAGAAAAAATCGAGAATAAAAAAACCATACATTTTCCCGATTTTTTACGATCAAAAATTGTCCTCTCTGTGCACCAATCAGATCCGAAATGCTTTCAGAAAAAGTGTTGCACTTGAAAATCGGAGCAAAATTTCTAATTAAAGCCAATACATTCCTCGCTGAATTTAAAATGTACTCTCGCACATGTGGCATATATCATTATAAGATTGCATTTTTTTTTTTGAAAAATATAATAATAATCGTTATTTTATAATTTTAATTTAAAATATTTAAATATAAGGGAATTTTTTTGATTTGAACGCGTTCAAATTTTTGTAAATTTATGGATTACAATAATTTGGAATCATTTTTTACATATATCATTATAAGATTGAATTTTTTTTGAAAAATATAATAATAATCGTAAATTTATAATGTTAATTTAAAATATTTAAATATAAGGGAATTTTTTTAATTTGATCACGTTCAAATATTTGTAAGTTTATGGATTACGATAATTTGGAACCGTTTTTTTTTTTTTTTTTTGCTCCTGCTCTCGGTTCTTGCGTATTGTAATTTTACATTATCGTGCGGCTCGCGATTCTCATCTAGTCCGGTCACCTTGGATTTATACCACTGATATTACGGCATTACGAACGCCTAGGAACCGCAGTAGGGATAGGCCGTCAATTTTGTAATATTTCTCCACCTCCGAGGATAAGATAATAAATATTACGGGGTGCGGCGGTATAAACAATATTTGCGGCGGGTGTTTTCCCGTTCGGCAATCATCGCGGGACGGGGGCGTGAAAAGGCGTTTCCGCATCACCCCGTCAGCAGTGTTAGATACAGGATAATATTATTCAAGTTGAACGTTTCCTAAAAGAAAAAAAAAATCCAATTTTGTTTAAATTCCGAGCGCACCGACGAAAAATGTACGTGTTTAGGTTTTACCGCGAACCCTATGTGATTTTTGTTCAATTTTTTTTAATGCCGTTATGAAACGCAACACACCGTACGTTTGACTATTTCACACTATTGTATAATTTTATTCGTTTGATACTTAACTTTTATCGCATTAAATAATAAACAAATATTTAAAATTGTAACCTACCGGTCGGGTATTTGTGTGCAATCATTATTTTATGAATAATCAAACATCATACGACTATCACAAAAACTGTTGAAAAATGTTTTAAAAAAGCCTTTTATCGCAGTAATACTGTTAAAAAAATAATAATAAATGACCTAAAAATTGAATGCTTTTTTTAAATTAAGTAAAATGCTAACTGTAAATACATAATCTCGGTAAACATAGTGATTTAAAATATTGAGAAAAATATGATGAAAAAAAAAAAATGCAAACATTTTTGTGAGCACTTGTGGGATTTGAACTTGGGTTTGAACCAATCGGTCCCTGCCAACTACCTACCAATTACAGACCAACTCGGAACTGTTTGTCCTAACCACTGCGCCAATATATTAGATGAGAATATATTGTAAAACTTCTTTTCCGAAGGTATGGGCACAGGGATCTATTTAGGGTTTCGAGAGACTGAAACGACAACTTCCCATAGAGCACGTTAACCTAACCCTTCCATACGCCCAAACCAAAATATATACTGACGAGAGATTTTGAGAGCCTCGAAATTACAAAACCTCATAGAGTTTATAATTAACCTGTGCTATGCCCCAACTCTATTTGTTGTTTTATTGTAAATGTATAGCTGAACATGGGCTCCTTGCTCCCAGCACCAGAATCGCATACGGGAAACAGGTATCGATATTAATTCGACGTGTGCATTCCGAAGTGCATTCGCGAGGCGTCTGAAAATCTCGGACGACCCTCCTGATAAAAAAATTTCTCTAAACACGTCGCCACGCGAAAATTTCCACCCCTGTCCCCTCATATTTCGGCTTTAAAGTATCGATGTAAAAGACTTGACGGAGGCGCTTGACCTCCGGCCGGGCCGCAGTACTGGCCCCGCAGTTACCCACTCCGCCTCCGGCCCGCGGACGCGCAGTGTAATTATTATTCGCGTGTATGCGCGCGCGTTAAACACACGCCAGTCAGTTTAAAATTTAATAAAAACATTTTGACGCCACCGGCGCGGCGTGCAAGAGCGTCGGCGGCCCACAAAAGCATTCCTTTAGCGCGTGCCGGTTACGTGTTTCCGTGCCCCGACGCCGAGTCCCGCGTGTCGTGTCGTTTCCCCCGTCGGGACTTGGCCGCGCGTGAAGTGCGAATTTTACACACTCGAAAACTGCCGGGCCGCCCCGCACCGCCCGTACGTATACATATACATTATTATTATTATTATTATATACGCGCGCACGTATATAATATATTATTATTATTATTCCGGCTCCTTCTATTTTTTTTTTTTTTTTTTGTAAACGCGCGCATAATAATAACGTATTATTATTATTATTATTATTATGTATGTTTCCGCGAGCGTGCGTTTGCGAACCCGCCGCCGCCGCCGAACACGTCATTTTCCCCTTCAATTATTTTATTGTGTTGTCGTTATCACGTTTCCGCCGACGAAAATCGCCTGCGCCAGGTGTACGTCGCCCCGGTGTCCGTCGTCTTTGCACCGACGGTATCGAGCGAAAACAAACGCCGCGCCGGAACGGCCCCGCGTTGCCGCCACCGGCGTAGTAGCCCATCTGCCCTTAGCATTTGCCAGCGGTAATGTTTTAATCGCGATTTTAGCTACTAATAGGTGCTAATACAAGATGGCCGAATAAAACGATTACCCGGGTTTACTGAATGTACGTTCAGAGTTATCCAAGAGGGAGGACGTCCAAGTAGGCGGTACGCAAGAGAAAAAAAAACTCATCAATATTGCATTGAAAATATATATTTTTATAGACCGACTAACTATATTGGCCACTTGTTATCTCGGAAAGCATAGACTTTTTTCGCATTTTTTTTTTTGTTGGCAATTTACGAAACGAGCAGCTCTAAAACACTAAAACACCGATATTTTTCGTCGCCCTTTTATGCGAATGTAAAACCATCGCTCACTTTTGATTTGCAAATAACAACCTTTGTTGAAAATTCGATTTTAAATTACTATTTTGTCAATATCTATGAAAAAAAGCCAGCCGATTGCGGGTATTTTGTAGGTAGGCCACAGATAAGCTAGGATATAGAGATAAATCGAATTTATATCTGTATGCAACGATAAAACATTGCTAAAGAAAAGTGTTTCTGAGCAATCTTCGTTTATTCGTGTTTTAAAATACGATTTATAAGTTTTTCATCAAAATTTGCACTTTAAAAAGGCTTATAAAAAATTTTTTTTTCATTTTTATCATTTAGTATAACTGTTCGCCAAAATTAAATTAACCTATTAAATTTTAACACGTTTCGAAATGAGTAACACAAGTATTTACAATTAGTTTTAGCTGAATTGGAAACAAATTAATTAAATCGAAAGTAACACAAAACCATTATTGCGGAAACATTCTCGTTTCCCCACATTATTAACAATTCCATAAGGAAAATCAAAAAAAAAAAAAATGTTTTTCCAACAAGATCAAAAATGCAAAAAATAGCACTCTTGTTAATTGTTGATTGAAGCAAAACAACTGGTAGAAAAATTTGTCACAAAACACGAACAAAAAAATAAAAAATACGCATCATAGCAAATCAAATACATTTCTCAGAATCTTAAAATTAAATAATTTGTATAAATAATATTTCAAATTAAACATTTATATATATATATATAAAACCTGTATAAAGTCCTCTGCCCCGAAAATATTATTTTCAATAATATCGTCTATCAGAAATGTTTCCGTCAATAATATATTATTTATGATTTTTAAATTATATTACTATTTAACACTCTGAAGTTATTCGAGTTAGAATTATAATTTGCTTACACATTTCTGCAGCGGAACCTCGTGTGTTATTAAATCCCAGAGAATTGATTTTTATTAAATCTCATGAAAACGAAGAACTTCAGATTTCTGCATATAGCACTACGTTTTATAATATTCCTAAGAATTAAGGATATGCACTTTTAAATATCTAATATGGATCTGAATAAAATCTATACGATGGGCTCGTCATGTTTGCAAAGATAATAATAATTCGCTATTCGTTTTCACAGTTGAAAACTTTATGTTTTTAGGTATTTGTTACAACTTGCCAGTATTCAGAATTCTATTTCGACAGTTGAACTCGTTAAAATTATGTTCCATACGAATTCCGAATTCATACTTAAACTATTATAGTTGTATCATTCATTACGAATTATTAGTAGAATGATAAAAATATCAGTTTCATAAAATGTTTACCAAAGAAATTTAAATCGTCAATTCGATCGAAATAAGAATATACATACAATAAATACGTCCCTGCGCATAAAGGGTGGGCCGGTCGCGAATTCTCGAAGACTTTCGAATTAATCGAAGTGAGAAAAGGACACGAAATGGCAAACGATACGGTCGTTGCGGCAATGGGTTCATAAAAAAACCAAGAAGAATTTTATGATTAAATCGAATGCCAAAGTACAGTATTGAACGGCAAAAAAAAATAAGTAAGTAAAGTAATGTCGTGTCATCAATATAATACCGGCCGAACGGGAAATTACAATGGTTGTGTGTATAGTATAGAATAACAATCGGTTGGAAATGGCGAAATATCCGGGCGACGGCGGTGTAGGAAAAAATTAGCTTTTTCAAATTTAATAATATGCGCACATGTTTTGTCTGACGGTATATATATTATATATTATGAGGACAGACACGGCGAACGGATGGAAGGAAAAAAACAACTACCCGGACCGAGTTTCATATAAATATTATGAGAGGACTATGCGCATTCTTGGTCAGCTTATACGCGAGGCACCAGCGCCGGAACCTTTGAATTGTCTGTTTATTAGATTTGGTCGGCGCGAAATTACTATCAGGCCTTTATCGCCGGCTTGCATATAAAACATTCGGAGAATGCAAATCGAAAGCCGCCTCTGCTGTCGACTTACCGCCCTTTATTCGAGTTTAAACTACACGTCCCTGCGCCGGTCGACTGCGATGTGCACAAAGGGACATATAATATGTTTCATTGTTTTAAAATAAAACCCAATGTTATGTCAATCGTGTACGAAAACTAAGGTGCCTGTCGATTTGCGATCTTTGTATTTTTATTAATACAATTTCGGAATATATTCCAGTGTATTGTGCAGACAAACGACGATCGTTGATATTGCTTAGCTATTCGATGAGATATATACATAATAATGTTTTCGTGAGACGTATATGATTTTTAATGAATTGATATTTTGCGTTTATTATCTTCTTTTAAATTTTTTTTTTTTTTTTTTTGAGGAGAATACGATATATAAGATCACATTCTCTATACGGCATACCCCGCAGAAAAATCCTGCGCACACCTATGCAAACGATTACATTAATTGAAAAATAAAATCCCACTGATGGCGTGATTTAAAACTAACTATAATTTGTTATTTCATCGCCATCATTTATATGTCCACGAGATGTGTAAATAAAATAATAAGTCTGACTTTTTATACTTTTTTAAAATAAATATTTTACATTATCGGCTTCAAAGTAATTGCCTCGGGAATCCGCAAAGCGCTGGAGGCGATGGTTCCATTGTGTTTAGCAGTTCTGGAACTGAGATACTGGAATAGAAGTTAGAAATAGACTTGATGTCTATTTTGTAAAACAGGATAAACCCAATATTTTGGTTCTTTTTGTCTACGACGCTGTCTTCTTCGATAACAATGTCAACGCCTTTCATGTGAACTAGGCCTTAATGTTTGACCACGACTCTCAGCCTTCGGAATATGCCAAACCACCTAAAAACCTGAGCTATTGAATGCACACTATCTCCATACATTTGCTTAAATTTTTGAAAAGTTTCTGTCGCACTGTGTCCAAGTCTGAAACCAAATCTGATGGCACATCGTTGCTCGAAATTGTTGTCACATTGAAGGCACATTAGATGTTTATCTACAAACCTTATCAGACAGTAAGTCATAACTGTTGCTGGATAGCATGCTACGCTATCAGTTTCATTATATTATTTACACAACTCGTAAACCAAGGATGGCCAATAATAAGTGGCATAAAAGATTGACTATATATATTTATAGATTTTTAAGTAACAAATAATATGTATATCAATAAAACTGAATTATCGATTGCACGTATTAAAAATCTATATTTCCTACAAAAAAAAAAAAAAAAATATAACAGAAATTACAGGATGTTCGAAATTTGTTTTCACCATGAACAATTTATTATGGCAATATTCAACATGGAGATAAACGCGGATGCGGTCTGTGCTCTGAAGTTATTGTATCACGAACATCTTCTATCAAACGGCATTTTGAAACGAACCGTAAAGAAATGTCCGAGTTGCCGAATTGCCGTTAGACTAGACACAGATTAACCGAGAAGGATTCAACAGCGTGTACTAACCTTGCAAGTAACAGCATATCAGCCAGACATAAAAAAATCATTCAAGTAATACGGAACAAAAGGTTTCTAACAAACAATACGAGTTGATTTTTTTTTTTATAATTTATTAATTTGTCATTTATATTTTATAAAAGTTGTCTGCGTTAATAACAACAACCTAACCTGACCTAGTGACACCTAGTGGCTGGAAAATCGTTTTTGAATTGTACCATAAATTGGCATATCGAACAAATCCTATTTGCCATCCCTGTCGTATGTATGCCATTATTATTATTATAAATTATTATAACGTCACGTGTGCGCGTCGTCGTAGACGTATTATTATTATTATTGATGTTGATGTTGATTTATAGCGGCCATGTCGGAGTTATTCGGCGATATTATCGCATAAATAAATGTCGATCATGTTAGAATTCGAGTCCGACGATAATGTCGGTGCAGTGTCCCGGGGGTGCAAGGGGAACGAGCAACCGTTTGCGCAAGGTATGCGCGAGGTCTCCTCTAAACGGCGCCCGAGGCGAAATTCCGTCACGGTTTTCGTATATAGGTAACATCCCGAAAATTAAGAGCGGGAAGGGGCTACGTGACGGCAAAGGCTTACGATCGGCAAAACCCTTTTATTATTATTATTATTATTATTATTATTATTACACGGTCGTCGTCGTCGTCGTCATCGTCGTCTTCGGGTGCCGAGTATTTCGACTTGTTCCGACATCGCTGCCGTTTCGTTACCGCGTGCTTACACGATCTATAATAATACGCGAGCGCGCTGTACAGCCCTATATAGGTACTGCAATAATGAACCGACGATATTATAGGCGTTCACGGCGGTTTAAGCCGTCCGACAATATTGTACAGTCTAACTCCAAGGCGAAGGGACCGACAAAAATAGGCCGTGTTATCCAAGAACTCGAGTAATCCAAAAAAACCGAAAAGAAAAAATTAGGTTAGACAATTTTATAAACATATAAACAAAAATTAGCACCGGAAAAGTATTTTCGTTTCGCGTTTTCCCGTTAATCGCAGCGTTTGTAGTTCAATTATATTTAAAGTTCCAACAACTTCATCACTGACTTCTGGTTTGTTTTCGATAAATCGCCTCAATTCATTATTATACTGTGCTTGTGCAATCGTGGCGATTCGTGGCGGGGTTTAGTGCATTATTGTTCCTCTTCTTCGTCCGATGATTAAGTAATTGTTACAGTCCTTACAGAAGACAAAATATCTGAATCTGATAAATATCCGCACACTTCCTTGTCCGTTGTCCATATTGATATAGTCATCGAAAAGAATATTTATAACCTTGCCTCACATCGTCCCAATTTTTTATTGTAACCGTTTGTACTGCAATTTCTTCATCGCCCACATTTTCTTTAGACAAAATCGAAACTTCGACTTATTCATTTTTTTGCATTGTTTAAATAGGAAATTCTAGGGACCCGGGGAAAGGTTAGAAGTATCGACGATTTCAAGTTAAAGAAGTTTGAGTTAACCACGTTCGATGAAACGATAGGTCATCGCGATAGAAACGGCCAATAGCATTAGCAAGACAGACAGAACAGACAGAAGAGACTCCCAGGCGAGATTTTCCGCCAAAGTATTTAATGAAGAAAAATTAAAATAATAAGTAGATATTAATTTGTTAAAAACATATTCAGCATTTTGTTTAAGATGCTGATTCTTCAATTGTCGTTGTCGTAAAAGTGAAAATGCTAAAATGATGAATAATTATATTATTATTCGACTATAACGCAGTTAATTGTGCATTTTTATTTTGTATTATACCTAACCCTACGGATTAAACACCTCATTTTTTTTTTTTTAAATCGTGTTTTTATACACAACGTCCAATGTGATTTCATGCAAGAATCGATTTCAGATCTTTGCACGTTTATTTAATCGCACGTAAAGTTCCATAAGATGACGTCAGTAGCCATTTATTAAGATGGCAAACTGTAATTGATTAACCCATGACATGTTCGTTTATGCCGTGCACTATTCGGTGATACAAAAGCAATTTTTTATTGATTTCAATGTATAAAAATGGTGGCCAAATTTCAGATAATAAACATATAGGGTCGGCGGCTGGCTATTTAGTTGTTTTATACGTATGTATATGTGTGCATTTAATACCTAATATTATTATGTATACGTTTTATTTTAAACAAAAGTTTAGAAAATAGAAACATAAAAAAAAAGACTGGATAAAATAAAGTTAAATTTGATTAGCGTACAATTATTTATAAAGCGGTGAATTTTAAAATCTTCGTTAGATAAAAATGATTATAAGCGCGTTAGTTATAATATAATCATTTTCATTTTATTTTTTCATTTATACAGGACCGGCGTATATATTACAGATAATTTGATATTTCAGCACAAATCGTATACAAACGATGTTTAAGAAGTCCAAACAATTACGTCGGTTATACGTCACAAATCGTATTATAATTACCTAGTATACAAGACGATTTGAATTTTAAAATCCATTTCCGGCATATTGTTTCGTAATATAATCCGTTTAAATGCCGCGGTATATACACCCATTATAATGGAAAAGAAAAAAAAATTAGGATTTATCAGTAGATTTTGGTTTGAAGTTTTACCAATAATATTGCAGGACAATCTGTTTACAAACGCACACACAGAAAACGGGTGAATGACAAGATTTGTTTGCGTGCGAGGGTAAGGAACAGTATTTTGAGATATCTTTAAGTCTATTTACCGATGGTTGTTTACGATTTTGCTGTCAAAGCAATTTTGAAAGGAACATTTCCGTCCTCCTGCAGTGGGGTTCATCAAAGCTATTATAGGGGAACAGAGTATAATCCCCCCGAGCTTAAACCCAATAAGATATTGAATAATAACTGCATTGCACGAGGCTTTAGACCGATGGGAAAATGAATAATGAATTAAATTATTGTCATAATATTTATCGATTCCTATATAATAAAATATAATACACCGCCGCCGTCGTTATATTTCAGGGTACGAGTATATACGTATTGTGCGATATCGAAACGAACAATATAACAGAATTCATTGAAAATATAATAAAAGTATATTATAATGCGTTTCAGTAAATGTTATAATGAAACAATCGTTTTGTTGTCGGCAACATATTATTATTATTATTATTATTTGTTTGATCAGTGATATAATAAAATATTTTTCTTGGGTTAACCGACACTATATTTCTATTGTTTATAAAACAAAAAAAAAAAACGATTTGAATTATAACTAATCGGACGATTTATAATATGTTTATTGTTTATCGATGACTTCTATACCGTTGACGGAAATCGTTGTCCTTCGTTCATCGTTATTATTAAAATATTTCGTAGATATCGAATGTAAAAAGATGAATGTCTTTTTTCATGACGTCGTTAAAAAATGTATGTTTTTATATATCGATAAATGACTTCGATATAATAAACTCAACAAATTTATAATTATTATATTGATATGTAGCCGACCTCTCGTACAATGATCAAAATGTTCTAATTTTTGTGGACAAAACAACATTCTTGGCTCCGTAAAAATGCTCAACAATTTGATACGAAAAAACACGTTAAATTATTGTAATTCATATTGAAGTTATAAATTAATACAATTTTCAATCTTAATATGTCAACGCATTTTTAACCGAATTTCGCCCAGAGCCGTTTATCGTTATACAAATGGTTTATTGTAGCGTACAAATATAAATATTAAATTCCCATCAATATCCTTCCCGACTTCACATCCACAAGTAGTATCTATATTATTTTTTTTTTTTTTTTTACTAAACCAAATTCACGCAATCGACGGTTTTATATATCCTTTAAGTGGCCGACTTCATGTGATCGTGTGTAATTTACTTATAATAAAGAATAAGCGATATTTCTGTCAATTTAACGAATTCGCTGTGTATCTACCGTAGTCAGGGGGGGGCACTAACGACACGTGTCCTCCCCCCAAATACCTTTTTTTGTTTTACATAATATTAGTTATTTTGTGTGGGTATAAATCACTAACGCGTTTATAAGCAAGATGATGATTATAATTAGTACTATTACTTAATTAATAAGTATATTTTATCATTTCAAAAAACGAAGTAAATAACAATAAAATACATTATAATTATATAATGACAATAGCTACATTTAATTAAGATTCTCGAAATTAAGTGAAGCAATTTTAGTCCGGTCGATACATATACCGGACAATCTAGCAAAATATTCCAACGCATAAAACGAAAAACTACCGTCGAATGATATCTCGGAGTAAAAAAACAGATGCCCTTGACAGGATATATGTAGTTCATCCAGTCAATGTTTTCAGTTAAGAATGTTCCTCCACGTGATCAAAGGACCTTTGACATCGGACCGATGTTCTTTGCAAAGAATCGAGGAATAAAATCTTTAAAAAAATCTGTCTGCTTGAGTGTAAGACCCTTACTGGCTGTGGAGCTGGGGAAACGGTCTTGATCCCTAGAATACCAACAAATTTGCCATTTCTGTTTGGACGGTTCCAACTTCCCGTAAAATAATGATTTTCAATGACTACAAATAAGCCACAGGGTCAAACATTAAACGTTGCAGGTTCAGATCTAACCGTCCAATGTTTTACCCATGGTCGATTTTTTAGTGATTCTGTCACGTGTCTCGTGCAAACAAAATCAATTTGTGCTGGTTCCGGAAATATTAAATGCGTACGGCCAATCAAAACTTAACATTTAAAATCAAGCGAAATTTCAAAGTAATATGAATTTAAAAAAAAAAAAAAATAATAATATTGAATTCGACTTAGACAAAATACAATTTTAAAAGAAGCGCACACCATAATAAAACCAATACGTTCCACACTTTGCTCTGAATTTGAAAATAGCCGGCGTGCGGGATAGCTAGACGATTGTGGATAAAGAACAAATTTGACCCGAGCTGGCCTGGTGACGGTAGACGGTGTATAATAAAAATGTCCAAAAATACAATTAAATTATATTTAAAAATCCGTTACGGGGCGCGTTGCGCGTCGAAAAGACGGACCGGGATAAAAAAAAAACATAAAAACACCAAATAATTCGGAAAAGCCGTGTATTATTATTACAAAATAGTATGGCGAATCGATTGGCGACATCATCCCGCGGTTTTTTTTCATCATCATTGTAACGATCGCGATTGAGACGATATTATAAAATACCAGCGTAATATAATACGGATGCAATAAACGAGCCAAAAAATAAATAAATAAATATATATATATATATATATAAAAAAAAAACCCAGCCCGCATCTATTATCCGTGTGTATTTATGTATGTGTATCGATATACGCGCATATGTATTATATGTATTAGGGCGCGTTTGTTTACGGGGATAAAGTCATAATACAAGAGTACGAGTAGGAGACCGGAGCGATTGCGATGATGCGTGTGCGCGTACACACACGAGAGCACCGTATATTATTATATTATATTTATACCTGATCCACGGCCAATTGATTACATCTGGATCGGGGATTAGCCCTGCGTATAGAAAACAACTAAATAGGGATTTATATCGGCGCAGTATAAAAAAAAAAAAAAAAAAAAAATAATAATAATAATAATATTATATGGGCGCACGGCACAACAATAGTCGCGCTTGTCTACAACAATTAAGTACGACAAAAAAAAAAAAATCGTCGGGCATAATAATATAAACGCGCGCGCGTAAACGTTTGCGTCCGCGGAGAAAGGGGATAATGGCTGAAGAGAGTAAAAAAAAAAAAAAAGAATAATAATAATATTATATATATATAAAAAAAAAAAAAAAAAAAAAAAAAAAAAGGGCAACAAACATTATTCTCTAGCAAATAAGGCCGTTCGCGTGTGTACAAAAGGGTGAGGCCCCTGCTGCAGGATATGGATTTCGGACGTGGACGAAACAGCCGGCCATTTCAATACGACGTGTTGTTGACGAATCGCAGTATAGGTATACAACAATAGGTTAGGATGGAAATTATTACGATAAACGAAAATATTGTTCTCCGGGCCCCGTCTGACACCCACCTCCCCAAAGAGCCGGGGACGAAAATACAAATACGTAACGCCGTTTCAATAATAATTATTGTTACTCCGGGATCTTTTGTTGTATCCCATATTGGGTACGACATACCACCACCTCTAGGTACGAGAAATGTCAGTTACAATCGTCGTTTGATCGGTCTCTTTCTCGTTCACTCTCTCTCTCTCTCTCTCTCTTACTCTCAGCTATTCGTGACGTTTATTACGTAATATAATAAACATATCGCGACAGTCCCAAATGATCCCCGCGTCTTTCCGACGGGAAAATATAAGCGAAAACACCGGCACGTAAAACCGTCGAAAACGTATTTAAAATCGGTTTTAAACGGATAAAACAAAACGTTATACGATTATTATTCGTAGACGACAACATTTCGAAACGCCGGCTCGTTCGTTGTGGCCGTCCAACGGTTTTCTAATCTATCGACTCATCGTCTATCGAACACGTACAGACGAATCGTAGTTTACATATTTTAATTATAGAACATTTAAAAAAAAAAAAAAAAAAAAAAAAAAAAAAAAAAAAAAAAAAAAAAAAAAAAAACGGATTATCTACAAACTGTATAATATGTTTTTCATTTCTGAAACCGGCTGGACAGGCATTTTTTCTAGTTGGTACTAAGTAGATAGAGTGGAATTGCTCTTTTATTTTCTATGTGGTTTTCTCAATAGTTGGGCAAATCAAAAACGGGAAAATGTACGCAATAACGATTTTTATTATTTTCTTGTTTAGTTTTCATTGGTCATATGTAATTCAAATTACTTTAGTCCAGCAAAAATACTCAAAAATTGTTCACAACGTTCATCAATAGTTTTTACAATTTATACATAGTGGTAATCAAAAAAAGTTGAGGTTGAGTGTAATTATTAATTCGTTTAAAGTACAAACTACGATGATAATCGAATACAATTAACGGTATTTTGCGTACACTAGCTATTTTGCAATTTTTGTGATAGATAAATCTTTTATGGTTCCATAAAAATGTTCAACAAATTGAGACGAAAAACCAAGGATAATTGTAGTTACGAATTAATACAATTTTTAATTTAAATTTATCAAAATATTTTTAACCGAACTTCGCTCAGATTTTGCGCCATGTACAGATATAAATTTAAATTTTTTTTTTTTTTATTTCATCCGTCTAACCCAGTAACAAAAAATTAAATTTCCGTATTATATGACCCATATTCAAGTATGAGCCACTTTTTCGGGATAATACCCCGAGGCAAAATGTAATTCTAACCTTCTCCTTGAGATTTATTAAATAATATTGAAAACCATTAATAAAAATTGGTACATTTCAATTGTATTCATAACTTTTCTCTTTATTATATACTAGCTGGTTTTACACGGTTTTGCCGGGATTGCCTTGTCATCCAAGGTGATTATGATAATGATACTGACCTTCCACAGACCTATTTGAAGATTTATGTTAAATTTCAAGTAAATAGGACATGTAGTTTACATGCTTATGCATGCCAAAAAAACGTGACACTTATTTTATTTATATAGAAGAAGATAGAAAATAGATAGATGTAAGGATATATTATGTGTAACACCTACCTTCATTCTGATTATTTCTGAAATATTTCCTTGGCTGTCTTTCAACAGGTTTTCCCATAAAATTTTACATATAAACGTGTCCATAGATTCTTTTAAAATGCCATCAGGAACATCCAGCGTAACGGTGCTTATATTCTGAAACGATACGAGAATGAATTTACAAAAAAAAAAAAAAAAAAACAATTATAACCCTAATCAAAATACATTATATTCTACGTTGCTGTAAATTATTGCAACACTTACTTGATTTACATGGGATTTTCCTTGAAAAGTGTCCACGTTTCTTACCATTTCGTCTATCCTACAACAAACCGTGGTAATATTATTAGACAATTAATTTATTCACATAAACAACCAACGCGGACGGTTTCCAATAAAACGACAAACTATAATATATACACCGGTATATTTGAACGAAATATTCGGTTTAACATAAAAAACAAATAAATCAATCCGTATAATTATTATTGTTATTGTCGAATAACAACAATATAGTGTAATGCGGACAAGGGGATTTTATCCGGGGCAGTTAAGTTATACGATGAAAAGGCTGATGAAAAGTCAAGACCCCCTTTGAGCGTATACCGGACCACCACCGCGACTATTTAGAGGGATCAGAGATAAGCCGCGCACTAATAGGGCGTTTTTATTATCGTAAACGATTATTGCGGCGGCCACCGTCGCATTTCGCACTGTCTTTACTGCCCGGACGGACCCAAAAATATTCAATAATATAATTTATTTTCCTTAATAATACGTACACGTGAACATTTGGAAGTCATAATGTTGTCGGGCATTTCCGATCTAATATACGAATCGTAAATTCTCTAATGAAAGGGATAAGCGGGTTTATGACACTTATGGCACGTTTCGGTGCGGTCTTCTCGTATAATATTTGTTCAATTTTGTGTGATATATTACGTATATTATTATTATTATTTATATACAGACAGAAGGGTCATCTCGTATAATACTATTTCGTAACCGGTGTGTATAAATTATAATTTATATTAATAATATTTTATTGCTACTCGGCGTTTTGATTTCGTTTAGCCACAAAACAATATTCAGAGGACGAGTCATAAAAGTTCGTTCGCGTGATAATACGGCTATTTAGGATTTTTATTTTATTATTATTTATTTATTTTTTTTTTTTTTTTGTATACCGTTTAATATCGTAAATATCGGTACGATAAAAGTTATAAAAATAATGATTACTTGTATAGAAAAAAACGTAATATATTGAATGAATAAAAAGTTATTATAAGCCGTACAATTAATTAACAGTAATTTAATACGTCGTATTTCTGTTGGTAAAATACATTATACTTTAAAATCTGTAGAGACTACAGTGTAGACAGTATAATTAATATATGTGTATGACCATTTTAAACTCTGGTTATGTTCAAAAAAAAAAAATTAAACCACACTCGTAAAAGCGGGTGTGACGAAACAGAGCTTGATTAATACTATAATACAGCAGCTCGAACAAAAATTCAACATTTCACATTTTTCTCAGTTAGTCAACTGAGGAGGTGACCATTCGTGATTATATTTGAAGTTTTCTTAATTATTGGGAAAAACAGACATAATCACGCAATAATGGTTTTCTGGTATTTTCGATATGATTTATATGTTGTAATTCAGTTATAAATAATAACCGTAGAAACCTGTAGTTTACACCGAATACTTATATTAGACGTGATACAATATTTAAAATATTGTAGCATTTTTTAAAAAGTTATTTATTAAATAGCTATTTGAAATTGTTGAGTTTTCATTTGGTTTTATGCGAATAAAATGTGATCGAGAATTTGATGCAAGTATAAGGTGCATTTATAATACAAAATATATCAAAAATTTGTAGCCTCGATTATTTTGCGTAAGCGTTTATTATTTAAATGTATAGATGAGAATTGTAAAAATCACGGCATCCCGCAAATTATTTTCCGGTTATGAAAATAAAATTATTTTGGCCGAGCAAAAACGCACGAACGTTTAAGACGAAAAGACACGGACAGTTGTATTTTATTTTATAGTCAATCACAAATTAATAGAGCTGGGGGATGGGTTTTGGTTTTTTGAAGTCGACTTGATGAGTTACGAGTACCAAAAAAAAAAAAAAAATTGTCGAGTCGAGTAGATTAATTCAAGAACTAGATCGACTCTACGAATTAATATAATTTTCAATTTAAATTAATCAAAACGCGTTTTAACTGAACTACACTCAGAATCGTCTTTCGTATGCAATGATTTATCGTTGTCTATACAGAATACAAACATAAATAAAATTAATTATATATATAATAAATTCTAAGTTTCCAACTACAACAATGAGGTAGGTTTCATTCATGAGCACTATCCAACATTTTTTTTTTCTATTTGGTACACATATTTGCATGCATACAATAATCATTGGCATGCTCAGCAGTGGAGAGCATATGAAAGAACGTAATGAAGTACAATTGTGAATAAATCGTAGAATCTCCGTCCACCACATCTAATAACCCGACGGTGGGAATTTTAGAGCCGGGTCCGAAAAAGCCAAAATATATCGAGAAAAAAACCCGGTTTATCCACGGAAAACGACGAAAAAAAATGAATTTCAAGATTATATTAATATTATTATTGAACAAATATACAAATAGCTGTTGTGTTGTTGGGCTAACGGGAGGATATAACCCCTAACCCCGCAGTACACGCCACTGATAATAAGTGTGTATTTTGAAAGTCGTTATGCATACTGGTGGCGTTTATTATTATTATTGAATTTTTTTTTTTTTTGTACTATACCCGATTTACGTATCGTATTTAGAACCGAACGTAATCCTGTGTTATTGTCGCTATGAAATTATTTGGCCGCGGTTAAAATATTGTACGGGATTTAAGGCGATAAAGTATATATAAACTCGTGGCGGGGGTGTAGACAGATGTGTGCGCACGTGCGGTGGCGCGCGTAAAGGGTTAATTATTTGTAGGTGGTTTAATAACGCGAAACTCTCGACCGGCGGGGCGGGCGATTTTACGGTCCGCGCGCTGCGGTGTGAGAAGCGCCGACGGGCGTGGGTGGGGTCTGGGGAGGTGCCGGCGGAGTAGGAGCGGCAGCGGCGGAAACGCTACACCGCACACGCCGCCACGCCGCCACGCCGCCGCCGCCGCCGCCGCGGCTTAATAACCGAATTGGATCGGCCGCCGCCGCCGAGCGTTCACTTTTCCGCTCTCTTGAGCCCGTCCGCGTGCGCGCCGTAATCGCCGCCGATCCCGTTATGGATGCCCCCACCCCACATCGCGGCGACGTATTAACGCGGGCGGACAACTCGCGACGGGCTTGCTCCGGGTTTGCCCATAACGATCGCTTATCAGGAACGTTACAATGTGTATCGAAAAATTATGTTCATTGTAAAATTTGAACAATCCGGTTAGGATAAGTTTAACAAATGGGTCGATTACGTTCAGTATAATATTTACGAATGACAACCGAGTGACCTCCATTATTTGCACGACACACGATATTCAAATTCTTCATAAACCTGTTATCAAATCGATGGCGACTCTAATGCGACTTTTCAATTCATCAAGATCTTTTAGAAAGAATAAAAAAAAAAGGAACGTATACATTGCTTTTTATGTAACCCCAAAGATACAAATCACAAATTGTAAGGTCCGGTGAACTGGTGGGTCAGCTAAGAACAAAATGTAGCGTCATTAGCATTACAGCGACCGATCCATCGCTGTGGTATTTGATCGTCAAGAAATTTGTACGGTTTATATCCTCCGACTTCTCCAGAAAACATCTTTACTGTTGTCTGGGGAATAGCAAGTTCTCTGGATGCACGGCGAACTGATTGCAGCGGACTTCTCATGAAACTTTGTCGAATTTGTTCAACATTTTCATTCAAAGTTCTTGGTCGACCTGATGACTTCCCTTTACATAAGTAGCCATTTTATTGGAAAGTTAAATGCCATCTTCGAATACTTTGGACCGCTGGAAGTCTAATGTTCGCAACTTTCGTCGAAAATAACACTTCACAGTAATATATACAAAACAAATATAATTTATAATATCTGGCCGGTTTGTTTTACGATAGACCGAAAAAACATTTATAATAATATTAATATTATTCAAAGTGTTTACGGCCTTTAAAAACGATTTTTAGATCACTATACCGCAGTCGACTTCGCCGTAAATATATCGTAGGCAATTTTTGTTTTTGAATACTACTATACGACTAGTGTATAAATATAATAACGTGTTCCGTATGCTTTATATCGCTATACGTCATTATAGTTTTCGTTTCACGAATTGTCGCAAAATTAAATTTATAAAATATTTCGTTATTCGCGATGGAACACCGCAGGAGTTTGACCGGCAAAGTGTTTAAGAGTAAGCGTGCACCTAAACCAAAATGGATGTGCTACGATCTTCCGATCGGAATCCGGGCAAAGTAATAATAATTTGAGTATAAATCTTGTTATAATTATTATATTAATTGTTATGTTCTTCAGGATTGATCGTGTCCGCGAACAATCACCAAACCCAGTGGGTGTGTCGTCCGCAAGGACAAATATCGAACTCCAGAGCGGACAGGAAAAAAAGTAAGGTTTTCCGCGTTATTACCGGGTGCAAGAATGGACGGAGGTTTTTCTACAATATTTATTTAAACATTCATTAATAAAATAGAAAAATAGATAAATACACGAACGAAAACTTCACTTGCAAGAGTAAAGCATTCTGCGGGTTAGGTCGAGCATCAAAAATTGCGAAGGACGATTATTCTTGTATTTTTTTTTTTTTTTTGAAAGCTCTCCTCTTATATTTGTGTCCAATTGGAGTACTGTGTGTGCCTGTATTATATATATATTATTATTATAATTATTATTGTTATAGGCTTATAAGAACTACAAAAGTCCATCAGCCCCGAAACAAATCGAATTTCAGGCGGTTGTCGGACAGTGGTTTTTGTGACGATTCGACAATTGAATGTGAAGTGTCGATGGACAAGATGAAATACATCGCCGGCACGATGATACAGCCGTGCGAGGAGATTTTCAAGTCCGGAATCATCGACGATTTGGTGGTGTATTTCGTGCACCTGAAGTTATTGTCGGACGTACGACGACCGACGAATTACTTCGGCGGCCCGTTGGTCAGCGACTTAATAAAAAGGCTCATGGTGATGTTTGCCAATAGCAAGCACAACATGGCCAATTTGACGGCGTGTTTGGTGAGCGTGTTTCAGGAAATTGCGCTGCACATGCCGGCGGACGTGGCCGACGATCGGAAGAGCCGATTATTGCTGACAGACTTTGTCACCGTCGTTAGCGAATACGTGCGCGAACTGGACGGCGCGATGTGGTCGCAATGGTTTGCCGAAGACGCGGTCGCGTTGGACTGGTTCCGTTTTATGGCGACGGTGCTAATACCGGACGGGAACTATTTTGCCGCGGAAGACGAAAGGCGCGTGATCGGCAACGCGATCAGATACCTCGAGAGGATCTTGTACCATCAGTACTCGTGCGCCTTCAACGACGACAAGCCGGTAAAAAAACCGACCGCGGACCGGGCCCGGGCGTGGAAAATAAAGTTCAAAAAATCGCACCAACCGGAATTACCGAAGAAGTTAAACAACGCCGTCAAAACGCGGCCGGAGGAACGGTCGTCGTAAATTTGTCCAATATATACGTGTTTACTATTTGTTTATTTACTCGTCAATATTGTATTTTCTTTTTTCTTTTTTTTTGTTGTTGATTATCTGTTTTATATGTTTTTTTCTTACTTACCTCACTCCATTTTTTTATTGTATTTTGTATATACATTTGTGGCTAATATACATGTTTTTTTTTTTTTTTCAAATTTATTATATTCTACAGCTTATTTTCTGTCTACTAATGACTAATTTACTAAAGTGAACTAATGGTTTTATTAATCGCGTGTTTGTCCATAGTATTATTTATGATGAGACAGAGATTTTTAGTATACTTTTACTGACAAATAAAAAACCTTACATTTGGGATAAGACTGCGAAAAGGGTAAAATATTCGTGATGGTCGCGTGTCCTATTCTTGGTTTTGTAGAAAGAAAAAAAATGTAGTTTTAGATATTACAGTTATCGATATGAAGTTATTTCCGTGTCTAGATATTTCCTATTTAGTTTCACTACGGATTCGTCGAGACGATTATTTTTTATAATGTGTAGTGAAGTTAGGAATATATTCGTTTGTTATTGGTAATCGTCGGTTGACATCAGGCCACAGAATTTCACGTTTATCCTCATTATTTACGTTAAATTAAAGTTTAGAGTTCTGAATACTTATAACTATAATCGTCTGGATGAGCACGGGAGAGGGGGACAATATGAAGCTTTTGCTCCACATGGCTTTTGAAATTTGTGCGTTAAAACGTATTAAAACATACCTCCGAAACTCTGTTGGAAAAAACAATATTAAACTTTTAGGACAACAGTTTAATACCTTAGGCCCTATCCTAACCGGGCGGTGTTCTATTTTCTAAATTTCTTTTTTGTAAATGTAATTATTACACTAAGAAAAAAATCACAGATTGTTAGGCCCGGTGAACGGGTCGGCCAAGAACAAAATGTAGCGTCATTAGCATTACAGCGACCGAACCATAGCTGTGGTATTTGATCGTCAAGAAATGTGTACGGTTTATATCTCAGACGTCTCCGCAAAATACACCAAACTGTTGTCTGTGGAATAGCAAGTTCTCTGGATACACAGCGAAATAATTTCTGCACCCTTCTCACGAAACTATGTGGAATTTGTTCAACATTTCCATTCGAAATTCTTGGTCAACCTGATGACTCCTCTTTAAATAAGCAACCGGTTTGTAGAAATAATGTGTGCTATCTTCGAATACTTTGGACTGCTGGAGATACAGTGTTAAACTTTCGTGACAAAATGATGTACATAATACAGAAGACTTATACGGACTACTCGTCAAATAATTAATTTAATATTACATTGCTATTCACAGGCACTTACAAACTTATTGCAACCCGGTAAAATTCACTTGAAATATAAGTTTTACGTTTTGAAATGTGGAAACAAAACGAATTTTAGTTAAGAACTTGTATTATATACAGGGTGTTTTGTAATAGTGTGCCGACACAAGCGTTTCGTAAAATATATTATAGTATTTTATACTTGGTGGGGGGACATAATAACGAAATGGTTATTTCTACCTACATAACCTGGGTTTTTCACATTTACTCTAAGATTATTTGTACAAGTTTAAAAGTACAAATTACCTCATACAAATCGATATGTGCTGTAATTTTTGCACATTTTCGCTCGATTTTGACGCTTAAACGATTAATGTCGCGAGAATAAGAAAAGTGATGTAAAACATTTACTTGTATAATAAATTTGTACGAATTATCATAGTAAAATTGCCAAATTCATAGTAAAATCTTAAAATGTATTTTACTATATTTTATTATAATAATAATAATAAAATATTTTAATATATAATATTTTATGATATTACTAAAATCACGGGATTTATACGATTTTCAGTATTTTGCTATTTTCCAGTTTACGCGATTACAAATTTTTCGATTTCATAAAAATACACAATAATTTGATATGAACAAACACGGGCAATTGTAATAACTTAGTATATGACAAATTAATACAATTTTTAATTTTAATACATCAAAACATTTTTACCAAACTTTACTCAAAATCTTTTTTCATTAGCAGTGATGAAAAATCGTTACTTTATAGTTGTGTACAAATATAAATTGATTTTTTCCTCTATATACTATTATTCCTACCTTCCCTATTTCCCACTTACAACAGTGGCCTACCCGCGTAGCTAAATATTTAATATAACACCTGTTTCGCAATTTTTTGTTTAGCCAAAAAAGAACTCTGGATACGCCACTGAATCTAACAGTTAGATGTCGTATAAATAAATTACACCAAATAAAAATACTAAAATTTCAAATGCCTATTTATAGCTTAAAAATTGCCAGAATGTTTTGAAAATTTGTCTACATCTAGAAAGGAGTAATAATTCTCTACATTCGGATGAAAATATGTTCTATGGGCATTGACGATTACGAAAAATACTATTTTAACTTTATATGAATTTAAAACATAACGCATATAAATAGGTAGCGACAAGGGTGGTTTTTGTAATATAAATTTTGAATAAAAAAAAAACCTAATTCATAAAAAGTACAATGCATAAAACGAAAACCGAGTAAAAAATAAAATAATAATAACAACGAGGAGAAATGTAGAGTTCGACAGATGGTGGTGAAGTGTTTAAAGAGCGTGTTACTACGGCGAGGGTGAACAATTATATTTGCTTTATTACGCGGTTATTAGTAATCTGACAAGTGGTTTTATGGTTATCCATAAAAGCGCATTCGGCAGCGTTATATACCAGAAGAAGAAAAAAAAGGGAGTCCTCTCAAAACCACAGGATACATTATTATGAATTTTGGCTATCGACGAAAAGGCTTATGCAGTATACTTATAAACTTAGGTACCTCGTATTTTATACCGTATATACAGCACCTACGTACAGTATAAAATCAACTCGGTATGGTTAAAATAATTTTAAACACGTCACCCCATCGCATATGCCATACTATCGCATCACGGTTTCATATAGCAAGTACCTACACAATAAATTGTGGTGTATTTTTTTTTTTTTTAATTTCAATGTGTATCGATATAATATATAGCTTGTATTATATACAATGTATCGATACACCTGCTGCGTTTTGTAAACCATATAAAAGCATAAAATAAATTAATGAACTAAGATATTATAATTTATAGTTTGTTTTTTCAATGCGTTATTAAACGTAAAACATGCATACCTCGAAGTGTTAGAAGTGTAGGATTTCAAATCGAGAATTTTATTCAAGTCGACTCTGAAAATAAAAATTACGAATGAAATAGGCAAAAAATAAAAATAAATATTAAGCCAACGACAATAGTTAATATATTACCTGCTATGTATTGTTTCGATAATCTCAGCACTTCCGTTAATAGACCTGTAAAAAAAAAAAAATGTATTAAATTCATGAAGACCGTATAATTTTATATGAAAAACGGAATATTTTAGCCATGATGACTTCGAAATGGGTTTTTTTTCTTTGATAAGATTGGAATAATAAAATACAACATGTTTAGTCAATTTTCAAAATTTTAACTTTGCTGCGTGCGCATGCGCAATCAAATTTAAATATTTTAAATGGAAACACCTATAGTATCAACACCTGATTCAATTAGTCCTATTTTTATCAAGTGATTTTGTCTTCTCTTTGGATTTTTTTCTTAAAAATAGCCTGAGAATATTTGTCTAAAGTTAAAAAATATGATCTTTTTCTCGATTTTTCAAACAATTTATAACGTATGTATCATACAGATTTAATATTTTTATCTTCTAACTATCTTTAGACAATACTTGTTTTTCCCATACAATTTCATCACTTTCAGAAGTTCATATATGGTACATGGAAAGAATGTTTATTTTAAATAAAGATAAAAACACATTTTTTTTTGACGGATAATCTTCTATTGATATCTTTATTAATAAATATCATTAAAAAAGTACCTACAAAACAATGCGATTTTGCCTTAATTTAAATAACCGTTTAACCACTATTCACCAAGTACCGTTCGACCTTCTGAAGGGTTAGGTTTAATTTAAAAGTGAAGAAATTGTATTATTGTTTTACTAGATAAAAATTATTAGTACTAAGAAATTGAGACTTTTTAAAAAATCGAACATTTTTTCATATTTTTTAAACTTGTATAGCTGTATCTCAAGTAGTTTTCGAGATAAGAAAAATTGAACTAGTGAAAGTTGTTTGAAAAAAAAAAGTTGGACTATTTGAGACCCCGAATTTAAGACATATAAATAGGTGTTTTTAATATTAAAAATATGTAAATTGTATTGCATGCACGAGCCACACAAGAGTTAAAGTTTTAAAAATCGGCTCAAAATTTTTATTTAGCGTTTTCCGATCTTCCTCAAAAAAAAAAAAAACCACTATTTCAACAATGCAATTACCTAATTTTAGACTTTAGCGATTCTAACGTGTTTTTATTGACCAAGTCGATTTTGTTGACGAGAATAATATCGGCCATCGCGACTTGTCTGAAATCAAATGGCTTATATTAATATATTTATATAGTATATAGAATAGACTTTGCGTATTGCGTAATACATAAATTAATCAACATAATTTGTTTAGATATTCCACTATAAAAATAAAATCGGAGGAGGGTTGATTGTTTGCAGATTCGATTATGTCAAACTGAGAGACGAATCTCCGTTTCGCGTGACGTTGATTCGATTTAGACATAATATTATGGCCCCTTCGTTTTTACATAATAAAAAACCCAACTGAGCATATAACAGTGGTATTCGTAATCTATTTACGATCGTCGTCGGAACAAGGAGTTAATCCGTTTTTCAGTAACTACAAAACTCGTGCAATTAAAATTGTATACCGAAAAAAAAAACTATATACGAGCTTCCCGCAGTGAATAATTAATATTGATCCACTATAAATCAATTAAGTTTTCTCGAAAATATATTATGATTCTCATAGGTTTATTATTTTTTACACTAATTTATTTTTTTTTTCCTATGTACATACTATTTGCGGTAAAATTATATTTTCAAAATAATTATCTATAGCTGATTAGGAATATATATTTGTTATTTTTATCAACACTTGGATAAACTATACCTTTTTGCAGTTTCATTAAAAAGTAAAAAAAAAAATTATAAGCTGTTTTTTTGTTTCAATAGATACAGGTATTAACTCGGCGATAAGGGGGGGGGGGGAATTTAAACGATTTTTACCGAAGTAGACAAACGCGATAAAAACGTACAATGTAAATATCATATCGAAATCACAATCATAATCGTAGGGATTTAGATTTAGATTTGAACCGAGGATAAAGCTCGCACCCCCGTCCCCGAGCACGCATTTATACAACAATCCATTGAGATGCACATCATTATGTAAAATCCGAGAATAAATGTAACCATACGATAAAATATGAGTATTATACCTAGGGGTGAACGCAGAGGGGGGTTTTGGGGGTTCACCCTCTTAAATATCAGGGAAAATTTAAAAAAATTAATTACCTGACCTACACATTTAATAGTTTTTTCAAAGTTTCCCACGAGCCTTACAAATAAAATAAAATAATATGTATTGTATACATACGAACAGTGGCATAACTAGATAAAAAAAAAAAAAACTAGAGGTGGCAAAATAATTTATTCACCAAAATCAAAACCACAAGGGGTGGTATAAATACATTTTAATTCTATGAATATAAAATAATCAAAGACTAATTTAACTGACTTAATTTATCAATTTAGTTTAATCAATGGCATAATAAAACATAATTATTCTAATGTTAGTTTTATTAATTTTATAAACCAGATAATGCGATAGCGTTAACAACACGTCAACATATTATAAAACAAGAGTAACTTAAAATATATTTAAACTTTTATGAAATAATTGTAGGAAAAAATATTTTTATTATATGAATACAAAAAGTATATAATGTATTTCGGTCTTTCTTTATTTTAAAAGATTCAGAGATTTGTGCTGTTGTCATATCTGGGGAGGGGAGGTTAAAATGATTTCTGTGCACCACCCCACACACAAAAATTGATGTGGGGGCAAGTGATCCCCCTCTCCCCTCTCACACAACTACGTCACTATATACCAATTCCCTAAATAGTAATAAAATATGATATTTACGTTAACATATTACATCTGTTCAAAAACCACTTTGGACATTTTATCCTGCTTTCGCCTCTGATTGTATCTCTACAACACGCAGTACATAGGCGTGTCCAGACCACCATGGCCGTAGAGGCAAATTGTAAAATGTTAGTTACATACTATAACTTACTATATACCAAGTAACCTGGTATTTAGTACCTACCTAATATTTGCCACTTTTTTCTCATAGTATTACACCTGTATTTTTTTTTATGTAGATATGTGAACACATACAACATACAAATCGGGATTGTCTGTAACTTTATCAATAGACATTGGTTCATCTGGATCATTTGAAAGCGCATAACATAAGGAAATGTATTGTGTAAAATACAAATTGTAATATTTGTATAAATTCGTTCTTGTTTATCTTTAGGTTTGAAAAAATTCAATAATGCGTTATGTTCTTTCAAAGCGATTTTACATATAAGGTGTATAATTGTTATTCATCAATTTTATTCACAATATAACTTTCAACATTTCAAATAGTTAATAGTTTATAGTTATTGCATATTAATGAATCATAATAGTAAACCAGATAACTGATGAGCGATAAATGCAGAAAATTGGTGGGAAATACTATCATGATTGACCGATAAACATGATTGTAGTTTTGCAATTCTTTGACTGCGGTCTTTAATCACGGTTCGTATAGTGGGTATGGATGACCCTGTCTCGAAGTCGCGAATCCGTGATACGCAATATTTTGTTATCATTAACTAAGAACGTCGTTTTTATTTAATATTAATAATCGTCGATTAAAAAAACAATTTCAATAAATATGTAATATTTGTATATAGAAGACTAAAAGACTGAGACGGTAGTATAAACCATCCGCTAGGTCGTCGCTGGGGAGGAGGTAGCTGCCCATCCTGCCACCCCCGTAGACACGCCCGTGGCGGTGCATTATAACGTACGTTTGAGAACAGCACATCAGTATAATATATAACGAGTATATAGTTTTCGTTTGGAAAGTACAGGGTTATTAAAAATTATTAATACGATTAAAAATGCTTACATATTTTTATTTTTTTTTTTTTTTAGATTTAGAACAATATATTATACATTAAATAAAAGAAAATTATGTAAGGTTTAATTAATTTTAGTAATTAGAACCATTGTTTAATCGTGGAAGTAGTCAGGTTTGAAACATTTCCAAATAAGATCTACCCCATTATGTCATGATGGTTGTTCGTACCCCGTATAGGAACCTTATGATGGTTTACCTTACCACTTAAGTGAAAAGTTACTTCGTCACTGACAACTATGCGAGCAACAAAATTTATATCGTGCACAGCCCCTTGCATAATAATGCTAAACGAAATGCTAAATTTCAATTTATCAGTATAGTCATTAAAGCATGCAACAATTGCAACCTATATGGTCTCATTGTTAAACGCCGGCTTAAAAAAAAAAACACGCCAAACAGTTGTTTATGGAATTTCCAGTCATCGACTTGCGCGGCTGGTGGATATTCCACACGGACTACGCTGAAAACACTATCTAATTCTTTCCGCATTATCACCGGATACCCGATCTCGGCCTGGGCTTTTCTCTTTGCACAAACATCCCAATTCTTCAAACTGATTATATACCATCGACATATCCACCGAACAGTCGGTACATCGATCCCGTAACGACGACGAATATTCACTTCGAAAATCGCAACACACAAAACGCATTGTGCTGTCCGGTCGACATATTTGAGGAAACTAACGGGAATCGTCGTTTTCGTGAATTAAGGACTTTCAAAAAATTAGGAATGCCCATTGGTATATAATTTGACAAGATAAAATGTATATATAAATTAATAGTTAACCATTTGCATAGCTATTTTAAATCGGACGGATCATTTTGATGAATAACCATGTATATACGGCCCGAGCAGTATTCTTCTTTTAATAATATATACAAGATCTGTTAAAAAAAGTACCAGGATTTTATATTTAATAATTACAAAAATGAAGTTGCATATTATTTAAAGATATCTTCTTTGAAGTACTCTCCTGCGGACGATACACAGTGATCCCGACGATCTTGCCATTTTTCAAAAGCCCTTTGGAACTGTTCCAAAATTAAAGCTATGAAATCTGTTGCCGCGTTCGCTTGAATTTCCTCTACATCTCGAAATCGTTGTTCTTTATGAGCATATTTTAGTCTTGGGAATAGAAAAAAAATCACACGGGGCCTGATCAGGAGAATAGAGAGAGTCCGCGGGACCACAGCAATATTTTTATCAGCCATAAATTGACGAATCGACTGCGCTAAATGTGCCGGTGCATTGTCGTGGTGAACAATCGCGGAACGAATTTGGCAGCGCGACCCTTCTTATCTGTAGATTTTCCTGTAAAATTGCATGACAATACTGAATTGAGATTCGCTTTGTTAAATCACGAACGGTTATTTGGAGGCCATTTCGCAATTTTTCACAAATTGTCGCCACATCATCGTTTCTGAATGACGTCGACGGTCTTCCAGAACGTGGATCGTCTTAAGTTGACCGCCGATTGTCCTTGGAACGTTTGAAACGCTCGAAAGTCCCGGGTTAATGGTCCAAAATTGGTGTTTTCAATCATTGCCGTACCATTTCCGTTGTATCATTTTGACCGGATTTCAAGCAAAACTTGGTTGATGCACACGCGTTGTTCGTTAATTTCGGTCACGTCGAAAACGGCGAACGGAAAAAAAAAACCGACTGGATTTAACCACGTGCGATATTAAACCGAGATAAGATAGCGACTTGGGGTTTTGTTTAAAATATCCACTTATTGGCGGGTAATATATCTGTTTACGATTTGAAACGTTATCGTGCGTAGATTGGCCGTAATAACATTTGTCCTGGTGCTTTTCGATCAGACCAATATTAAATCGTGCGCGTGCGTGTGTAAAAGCGTATCGGCGGAAATACGTTATTAAAACGATAACCCGACGGGGGTGTGTTTTATACAGCCGCCCGTCGCTGACGATAATAACACGCGGGTTTACTACGCCCCTGCATTCAACAAAATGTTCATCGGACAATGATCAATGAACAATTTTCTTTTTTTTAATTTTAAAAAACCGTATATAATACGACGACCCGGCCGAAACGCGCGGTGACGCCGCTGGCCCCATAACGTTCGACTCGTCGACCGGCGCACATATACCTGGGCGTTATTATTATTCATTAACGGCGACTAAGGATTTCGGTACTGCCGACACAATGCAACAATATAATATATATATATATATATATATATATATACTACGCATCCTGGATGACATAGGTAAAGGTACATACGAGATATTAATAAAAAAAAAAAAAAATATATATATATATATATAAACTACGGTCCACTCTATACGTTATGTATGCACACACAAGGCCGGCGATAATCGTCGTGCCTTTGATCCGCCACGCGGAAACTTACATTGACTCGTAAAAAAAAATAATAAAGCCAAACGGGATCTGATAGGGGACAGCAAAAGAATTGGAATGTGCTTACCCAAAAGCCATTCTTAATGCGAGTCGGTACAAATAGCAATATAATATGCAATTCGCCTACCTCCTACATATATATATATATATATATATATATATATATATATATTTAAATATTATATTATTATCATATCACTTTATAAAGGTATTTTTTGTTTGTACCTATATTACGGAGTTATGCAAAGAATTATTTTATTACACTGCGGCGGGTAATAGTGTTTTGTGTATTGCTGCGCTATACGGTCCTCGGCGTTTGTAAAAGAATAAATATTCTTTACAGTTTATTATGCGTATTAAAACGAAATAGAATTTTAGTTGCGATCCGAATATTAAACGGTTACGTATACTTTACGTTTTACCGTATTAACGTCGACGGCTCGAATCGGATGATTGTAGAAGGCCGTAGTAGTAGTTAGTTATTATAATAATACGGGTACGCTATAACCGAATATTTATATTATTTTGACTATTAACCGCAATTGCTAAAGAATATCAGTGCCACGGGCCACGACGAGAAAAGTGATTGTAAAACAGACTTCTCGTCCGAAATAAAACTTATGGACCAATCGTTTTCAACGGCGGCGCGCTAAAGTAGAAGAACGAGCTCGTATAATGAATTACTAAACTGGTTTTAGAAACAAAACGCTCTAAAGCTAAAAAAAAAAATAAGAAAAAAAACTGCGTAAACTAAAGTAATAGATTAACTAACCTTGTCGCTGGGTTTATCGTATCCGAGTTAGATTCGTCCGACAACGAATCGTCGAGATGCTGAAAAACAAAAAATGCACATGTTTAATCGTTATCAGAACACACAAAACTACCTTAGACAGAGCGGTGTGAAAGCTAAAGTTCGGTCATGAAAACTAAATTGGAATTCTTCAGCATTCTCATTATGTAAACTATGCGGGCGAGGCTGGAAAACAATGGAGGGTTCTAAACGAGATTTGCATTTTAAAAAAAATAAAATTATAATAATAATAATAAAAAGTTAAAGTAATAATGAAAAAAATAAAAAAACTTCGAAAATATTAAGACTGGATCGGAATGCCAATAAATAAAATGAACTAATCGGAAAATTAAATTATAAACGCGCAGTACGACGGTCATTATTTTATCACGAACCCGCAGCGATTATCTACGAAGATTTCGGTTGGTATTTTCGATTGGCGTTTATTTTTTTTTTTTTTTTTTTTTTCTACCAGACGTTTGCCAACTCTGTTAGGACGATCGTTTTAAAATATTTTCAAAATTTCATTTTTATTCCGTACAGTACATACAAATACGTTTTCAAATAGCAATTCGTACTTTTAAACTCAGATTCTAAAAGAGAATAGTTTCCTAACAAAGTGTATATGAATATTCCGTAAATATTTAGAATTGGATATGAAATGTATTATCGTCATTCCGTACTCTCCTCCGGTCTAAATATTAAACTTTCACAACTTGTAAATCAGACATACGTACAACGTAGTTATATGGTGCTGCATATTTCCTCCCCCTTCCCCCTATTTTATATTTTTTTAGATATTTCGTCAATAATCTTTACGAATCGTACGCTGATTACGAGTTGCTGACAAAATTCGTTTGCTGGTTGGTTAAGCTCACCTAACCTAACCCGGTCGCTGTGTATTTTTATCAGTTCCATACTGGATATTAAACGACATATTTTCTTACTTTTTAATGCATATCGAAACTTTTAGAAAAATATTCTTGTTTTGGACACCTGGAATCTGGAAGACTTCTATGGATAGGCCGTTGTAAGATGGAAAGTTGGTATACTATATTTTAGCGTTCATAGATACGAGTCTCCCGTCGTATACAAATTTAAAATTATTGGACTCATATATTTCAGCCTATATTCGAAATTGCATACAATTGCGCGCTTTAAATTCTATCCGCAATTTTTGTTTCGTCATTTATTGACAGTTTTTTTTTTTTTTTTGAAAAACCGTTGGGAATCTATAAAAAAAATGTTTCAGATAAAGTACCTACTCATACTAACCGAAAGAATGGTCGGACATATAATAAAAGTAAAAACAAAACAATTTTGATTTGTAAAACCAATACATTCCTTACTGTATTAAGAATCTAAATTATCAATTTATTGAAAAAAAAAAAAATCGAGAATAAGATTATGGACATTGAATAATGTTATAGTCAATAGGTGTAAACATATGAAAAAAATAAACAAAACACATGATTTTCTCACAAAAAGTGATTCTACTATTAATTTGATATTTAAATCAGAAAATATATCCATAGAATATAATATATTGTATGAGGTTCGTTTCCTTCAATCAGGGTTGCCGACTATAAGAGATGAAATTGGAAAAATAAAAGAAGATACTGAAAAAGAAAATTAGCGTTCCTTGAAATTATTGAACTCAACCTAACATGTGGTTTTGTTTGTATATTTATTAATTTATTTGTTGAAGAGTTATTTATTATTTTCATGAAAAAATAAAAAAAATGAAAACATTTAAATTTTGGATAAATGACTAAGTCTATCATGCAAGGCCAAGGGGAATACAAACAATATAAGATCTAATATTAATGATAACAATAATTTATGACTAAAGTATAAATATTAAATTCTAGAAAAGAATATTTACAATATATCCATGTTTTTTATAAGATAAGTACTTATTCAGATAAGTTTAAAACAAAAATTGATTTGTTTAAAATGCATGTTTTTATTTAGGTGGATGGCAAATAAACGTCAAGTACTGAAATTCCTTACTTTATTTGAATTTTTGCTATCGATGACACAAACAACTCCTGAAAATTTATAAATAACACAAAGTTATTATTTAATTAATGGTATAAATGTTATTTTTTTTTTTTTTAATTTTAAAATAATTAAAGTTAAATATTTAGAATTTATTTATCAATTTTATGGAAAAAATGGCAGTCTATGGATTCATTTATTATAATTAATATAAGTATATTTATTAAATATAGTTTGTGTAATTTTAAAAGTTTTGTTTAAATGTATAATTTTTAGAAACCATTTTCCATAAATACTATTTTAGAATTTAAGTGTAAAAAGTTTTAATAGTTTATCAAGACTTATTGTTGAGGTTTGCAACTTTTGTAGTAAACTGGTTATTTTTTATGTAAAGGTTTTAATCAATGTACTCCAATTCAATGACTTCCAGAGTAAAATAGAAAATATTATGTATAAGTTTCAATTTAAAACTTTGATAAAAATATAATTAACAACATTAAAATATAAAAACGGCATTTATAATTATTATAATATTAATTCTGTTACTATTTATAATTAAATTACTACAATCTCTAAAATAGTTGGTTTAAAAAATGTATATATGTCTTTTTTAGGCATACCATTTGTATGTGAGTAGTGAAACTAATATTTATAAATACAACTCTATTCTTTGCCATATTGTAAATGTCAAATACAATTTAAACAATTACTATGAATAAATTGTATATCATAGGAATAACCAAACGTTTAAAAATTATTGTTTTATTTAATATTAAAACCATTGTCTTGTTATGCATTTCACTATAGGCATTGGAGTGGGCAGGGATTTTACACAGAGTGTGCAGAATAATTTTAGTAAGGATTCCTTGACCTAGTACAATTCAGTTAATAAAATATTGATATAGATAAATATTGCTTCAATATTATAATAATTCAAACTTAGTTTATATATTTTTTTGTATATTATAGTATTATACATTGTAACTACAGTTAATAATATTAATATTTGTGAATAAATCAAAAATATAAAGTAAGACACTAAAATGACTATAGGCACTGGTGTATTTAAGGTTTAGAATAAAGTCGGCAGTGTATCCATACAAAATATACCGCTAACATCATATACTGCGGTAAATGATATTGTGGGTTGCAATATAAAATATCTTTATTTATTTTTATGTGGGTTTTAAAAATTAAAAAAAAATTAACTATATATAATTTAGATGGGGCCCCAGTACATAATTTAGGAGAGGGACCTCATCGACATTTGCAGACTAGCAAATCCAGCAATAGAATTTATTAAAATTAAAATAAACATAGTTATTCACCATCTAAATGAACGTCACTTCCCAGCTCTGAATCAGTCCAAAATAATTTTGCGATAGGACCTAAAATTAAAAAAAATATTCTATAAGTTATACAAAATGTATTGGAGTGTCGATATCGTAAATTACCGGGATCGGCCAATCCTGTAGTTTCCAACAGGATATAATCAAATTTCCCTCGTTTTGTCATAAGGTTTTCTATTGCTTTAATGCCGTTGTCTTTAACCGAACAACACAAACACCCGTTCTGTAGTTCAAGCCATTCTTCACAGAGGTTTCCTTTCTCGCCGATAGCTACAGACTTTTCCATTGTGTCACCTGTGAACAATTCATAAGAAAAGATATCGAAGCAATGATTTGTTCGTAGGTACTTGGAGAAAAAGCAAATTTTATAGAAACGGTCCGAATAATACAAATGCTGGGCTACATAAATAAAATGTAAAAAAAAGAAAATTTTGTACTGACCTTTGCCGAATTCATTCAGAATGACTGCGATTTTTTTATTGTGCTGTTTCGTCAGTATATAATTCAAAAGTGTCGTCTTACCGCAACCCAAGTAACCGGTAATAACAGTAACAGGCACCGGATTCAACGTTAACGCCTCGACCAACGATGGAATTTCGTCGTCGGAGTCCATAGCAACGTTATTTATCGACAAACCACCACGCCCGTTGAAATAGGAAAATAGTACAGAAATTGGAATGGATAATTTGTACGAGATATTGTGACGACAAGAGGGATGTATCCGCAAAACTCAAAATGTTCTCTACGGCGAGTAGTATAATAATATTGAATATCAATTGGTTATCATTACCGGACCGAAATGATAACCATTATCTCTAATGACAACAAACTCGATAAATGGTATTAGATAACCGACGAATAGAGTTTGTGCGGGAAATGATAAGAATCTATGTTTTTATTTTAATTTGGAATTTACACAATCTGTACACAAGCTCGTACGATAAGCCCATAATATTTTTATAATAATTTATTTACGTAGTAGGATCAAAAAGTTCCCGGAATTTATTTATAGAAAAAAAACTATTTTTCTTATCAAATATTTGTTTATTGGAATTAAAAGTAGACATTATTAGCTATCTGTAGGTTTTGTCGTTAAAATTACATTAGTCTCATGTGAGTCGTAATCGTGTCCATAAAAAATCAAAAAAATCACGTGTTGTCAAATCACAATTGAAGGTCATGTTGATTGTGTTCTTCGACAATGAAGGATAGTTCACTGGGAATTTGTACCTAATGGACAAACAGTCAACTCAAGTTTTTATATTGAAGTTTTAAAACGTTTAAGAGATTCAATTCGGCGAAAAGGCAAAGAAAATGGGAAAATGGTTGGTTTTTGCATCATGACAATGCACGGTGCCACTCGTCTTTTGCAGTTCGGCAATTTTTAACGGATAAAAAAATTTCTACAATTCCACAACCCCCTACAGATAGCTAATAATGTCTACTTTTAATTCCAATAAACAGATATTTGATAAGAAAAATAGTTTTTTTTCTATAAATAAATTCCGGGAACTTTTTGATCCTACTACGTATATATATATAAATTTGTTTCATGGAACGCAGATGCTGATGGTACCATTTTTAATTTGCATTTTTAGGGAATTTTTGGTCGCACGGTCGTTTATTGTTTTTTTTTTATACACCCGTAGGGAATATATTGCGTCGTTATTTTATATTTTAGACAATTCAGTATATGAAACCCGAAAATACTTATCGATATTCAATTATCTTCTAAATGTACGTGATTGTACCTAAACCGTTAATAATTATTGTCATATATTTGTGACTTGACGGAAGAACCAACCGGCGACGGTACTACGGCGTGGATTTAATCAATTAGTATTTCGTTTTAATCGATGTTAGATTCGGTTAGGTTAGGTCGTAAAACACCCTGGATTTTTTTTAATTTTTTAGAAAATAAAACCAACTTTAACCCGTCGGTGGTCGCGACGGTTTTTCGCATTTTTTCGGTCGCGCGGTGAGAGTTTCTTTTGAGAAAGACGGACACTGGCAATAAATACTCAGTTGCGCATTTATATTTAGATAATACGACAAATGGCGTATCAAAATAAACCAAAACAAATCAAATCACACTACATTTGCTCTCAATAAGGGCGTATGTCCAACTGTTACACTAAACACAACACCTCCCAATTCCCACGTCGGACACAGTAAAATACCTGGGACTCAATATCGATAAGCGTCTAACACGGAAAAATCATTTACGAACCAAAAGGCTGGCTCTCAATGCCCGTATGCACACGCTCTCAGTCCTCTAATGTTGAGAGATAATAACACCAATCTAAAAGTCAAACTTTTAATTTACAAGACCGTCCTGAAACCTATTTGGACTTATGGCATACAGCTCTGGGGTTCAGCAAGAAAATCCAAGTATTCCAAAACCTAGCTTGTCGACGACTCTCCAATGCACCGCCGTACGTATCAAACCCCTAACATTATATAACGATTTCCACATGAAAACCATCAATGAAAAAGCGCGATTCTATTATGTGCGCTTCCGCATGCGACTTCTATCCCATTAAAATCCGCTTATTAAAAACCTCTCCTCTCTAACTCTCCCAGGAAATCCTAGGCGCAGGCTAAAAAGGAAATGGTGTCGTGACCTCATTACAACTTCCAATTTAAAATATACATATATATATACAATTCCAATCATTAGCATTAAAAAAAAAAAAATATTTAACTAATATAAATAATTCATGTTAAGTGTTGCCAGTGGGGCGGCTTCTTATTCAATTGTTCACGTTCTGTCTTCTCTTAACGCATAAGCTTATTGCACATTATTTGTATAGATTGTTTATTTCTAATTAATAATAAAAATAAAAATAAAAAAAAATATTTAGATAATATGTTACCGATAAGATATACGGAACTACAGGGCCACAAACCGATTGACCCCGTCATTGGTCGCGTGGTGGGAGATTCTCTCATCACGACATTATTTTGGTCACCACGTTCTTTTTTTTTTTATCGGTTTATGGTCTAGTGGTAATGCTATACCTTATCATAGCGGTTCCCAACCCATGATTCATTAAGTGATTCCCGTGGCTTTCGGGTGTTTTAAACGTTTCAAGGACAGTCGGCGGTCATCTGAAGACGATCCACGTTCTGGAACACCGTCGACGTCATCCAGAAACAATAGTGTGGCGACAATATGCTAAAAAAAAAAAAAAAAAATGCCAAATGGCCGCCGATTAACGGTTGTTCGTGAGTTAACAAAGCGATTCTCAACTGAGTATTGTCATGCAATTCTACAGGCAAATGTGCAGAAGAGAAGGGTCGCGCTTTTGCCAAATACGTTCCGTGAATTTTTGGCTGATAAAAAAATTACTGTGGTCCCGCGGACTTTGCCTATTCTCCTGATCAGGCCCCGTGTGATTTGTTTCTATTCCCAAGACTAAAATCTGCGCTTAAAGGACAACGATTACGAGATGTAGAGGAAATTCAAGCGAACGCGGCAACAGAACTCATAGCTTTAATATTGAAATAGTCCCAAAGGACATTTGAAAAATAGCAAAATCGCCGGGATCATTGCATATCGTCCGAAGGAGAGTATTTCGAAGGTGATGTTATCTTTAAATAATATGTAACTACATATTTGTAATTATTAAATATAAAATCCCGATACTTTTTGAACAGACCTCGTATATATTTTTTATTCGTTAACCATTAAGAATATCTCTGCACCAGTTTCTTTTTAGACACCGTTGTGGGTTGCCAGGAATCGCGTGAGTGGCTAGACCGGATATAAAAGGGTTGGTGTGAGAAGTCAGTTTGTTGAAAAATCGTTTGTAGTACGATTTAGCTTCTTCGTAATTTTTAAGCCAGAGTGGAGTGTAAATTTTGAAATATAAGGCGTGGAATTGGTGACGGAGCATTGAATTTTATTTTAAACGGTTTGTATTTTATTTAAATTGGGTTTGTTAGCATTGCCCCAAAGTTGGAGGGCATATAGGTCCACATATGTTTAATTAGGGATTTATTATGAGCAATTTGATATTTAATTTTGTATGTTTAATAATATTTTTGGCAACCGTAGACGCGTATTTAGGGCGAGTTTTTTTTTCCTTTACATGTAGTGCTCAGATGATCTGTGCGCCGATCGATGGTTAGGCCTAGGTTCTTGACCGACTGAAATGAAGGGATAGATATGTCAGCTAAAGAAACTTCAGGACAGGGGGCAAGACGAAGAGTAAAGGTAGTTGACAAAATTCAAAACGAATTTCTTAGACATAAAAATATACGTTCTTTACTGTGTGCGGACGTCTGTTTAGTTTTTGCGGATAGATGGTGTCGTCGGTAGCGATAGTTTTTTTTTTTTTTATTAATATTATTGTTATTATTTTATTTTATACCTTACGTTAAATCGACTAATCGAATAGACCCGCAGTTAATATTTGGTTTACGATTCAACTGAAAAATATTAAAACAATTTTGTTGAGATTTTTCAGCCGATAAAAGCAGTTTTTAAACGTTGAATTTTCTTCATTTTGAGTTCCTTTCCACCGATCTGCGTTTTGTGCTCGGGAGCCTATAACTTAGAATATTCAATCTAGACGCGTTTTCTGATATACTGACATTGGCCGACTTTTTAATATATGTGTTTTTTTTTTCAAGTAATTAGTGTACAGAGTTTAGGTGGTGGTTTTTTTTTTGTTGAAAATTGTTATATTTTTAATAATTTATAATACGTGTAGAAACTCAACATCGGTGTACACATTTGACTATTTCGCATCGGTTTAATGTATCGGAACGAAAATATTTTGATACTTGAATGGTTCCAGAGACGACTGAGTTTATGCGTATTTACGGTACGGTCGCCCGGCCCCGTCACCGTCGCATAAATTATTTAATTGATAACGATAATGGTGGCGCGCCCTTACGGAATTTCTCAACAACTCAACGAAATAATACCTCTCTCAAACCGTTATGTCGATTGCGCTCTCTGGCGTTTTTTTTTGCGCGCGTTCGTCTGTTTCAGTTTTTGCGGATAGATAGCGCATTGAGTAGCGATAGTTTTGTTTTATTGTTATTGTTATTATTTTATTTTATACATTGATAAAAAATATTTTTTCTCCACTATACGAATAATGATTTGTTAGATACAATTGATTTTTTCTTTTTTTTTTAAAAATTAATTTAATTTACCATATCCATTATGCATTTTCGTCTATACCTAGGTGTATTGACCACGACGAATTAAACAATTATATTCAACATTGAACAAACCAACAATCATTTGTAAAAACGTAATTTAGACGAGTAATTGTCAACACATTACGATCTACGGACGAACACAACGACAGGACGGTATTTCTAATGAAGGATATGATCTCGACTCAAAGCGGCGGGATACCAGTGGTCGCAGCGGTCATCGGACTCATCCGGCTATTTCGGCGCTCGAAACTGCTGGTCCAGATCTGGGACATATACAGGGAAATTAATAGTGGAACGTCGGTTTATGGCTCGTTCGATAGCACGTTTTTTAAGGGTTTCGTTATAACTAGTTCAGTGTCGACAATGCAGTGGACAAAGCAAGGAGGGCGCGTTCGCCGTGGACGCCTACTTTTCTTTGGGCCGTTCGACCATCGCAACCCGGGCGCGCTTTCAGAGGACCATTTCAATATCGCACCCGCGGGTCGTGTGCCTGATCGGCAATCGATCTGTTTGTGGGCGGATACCGGTAGTGTGCAGAAGAAACATAATGGACCTTCGGTGGACGCGACAGGACGCCAGAATAGACGTCGGTAGGGTAAAGGCGGCGATTTTGCCGAATCCCCTAGGCGATCTGCACACAAACATTCGGCTGCTTTAGGCATGTGCTTTAGTCGCACGGTGTGACGAATTCTTCACGAGGAACTCAATTTTCACCCATACAAATTGGCAGTGGTGCAACGACTTAATCCATGCGATTGTGTTGCGCGACAAAATGCACCTTCGTCGAAAACCTGCCCCCCAGGCGCCCTTGTTTTCTTTAGCGACGAGGCGCATTTCCATATTTCAGGATGTGTGAACATGACACCAAACATGCGATACCGGAGCCCCGAACAATATTTGTGCTGCTATTGCCGACATGAGCACACGTATGCCGGAGAAAGTGGACGGGAATTTCAAATTCCTACTATCTCGGCGCGTTGACGACGAGAACGGCGGCCAACATCCGAGATGTAGTGTTTAGAAACCGAAGAAAATAAAACTTTAAACGTACCCCTATTTAACAGAAAAAAAAAAAAAAAAAAAATCACTAAATCGATATTATTGCCAATACTTTTTGTGTTATGATTTTTTTTTTAAAATATAAAGAAGTAACACCACGCCCCGCCCTGTACTAAAACACAGTCGTCCCAGCGGTAACAGAGCACGGGGCTCGACTTGTACTGTTGTAATAAAAAAAAAATAAAAAAATAGTCCATAAAGCACTACGAACACGAAAACTACTCTGCAAATCATATACGGGCGACAAGCCTCAGCGTTGATGACGGGAAAAACGGTCTTCGCCGTTACCGCCCGCCGCATTTCTCCCATACGTTTGGGTTCTGGACCCGTTGGCGGAGGCAGGTGTGGCTGTGACGCCGAGCATACTAGCCGGGGATCGAGACCGATCGCCCCACAGGGACGGGCCTCGTCAAAAGTCGCGAACGAAATCAATGTCGAAATCGTCGCGACCAGAAAGCCCGTTCTGGCCCGAAGAAAGCTTTTCATGACTTCTTTGTTACTGTTATCGAAAACCGTTTTCCGTATTATGCGCATAGGGCACGGACGGATTGTTTTTACGAATTCATCACGACCACGAACTATGACCAATCAAAATAGAACATACAACATTGTTTTACGCGATTACTTTCCGTAAATATCAAGTAATTCGTTTTTAATTGTTTCGATTTTTTTTTTTTTTTTTTACTGCCTGGTGGTGTATGTTAATAAATCACTACGGCCTAATTGGCTTATTTTTCGCAATTTTCCACAGCAACCGTCTGGCCCCCGCCTATTGAGAAATCCGCGAACCCGCCTGCAATTTCACCGTGCAAAATGTACCTACGTTGTCATCGCAAATATTATTATATCGTTCCTGTGGACATTGAGAACGCAGCTCGGACAATGCGCTACGGGAAACGGCCAATCGGTTTACGTACAATTACTAAACGCAATCGTGTTGTATAGTGAAAACCGAAATAATTTTCCTACTATTGTAGCTGATTAGTCATAAATTATCGATTATACGAGGTGCGACAATAAAATAACGAGACTTTTTGAATAAAAGTTGTTTATTTTAAAAATGTTATAATTTAATGATTATCACATTCAAAGTACCTTCCCTCAGCATCAATACACTGTTGCATACGTCGCTGCCATTCTTGAAAACAGTGTTGCCAATTGCTTTCATTCAGCCCTTTTAGAAGTTCTGCCGTTTTCATTTTTACGTCATCAACTGTTTGAAAACGGGAAAAGAAATAAGAAGAAGTCACAAGGAGCAAGGTCTGGCGAGTACGGGGGATGTTGAAGTACAGAAATTTTTTTTTCAGTTAAAAAACGTTGAATTGAAAATGCACTGTGAGCTGGAGCATTGTCTTGGTGAAGAACCCAGCCATTTTTCCATAGATCTGGTCGCTTCTTTCTGACATGTTCTCTTAATTTAATTTAATAACTCTTTATAATAATATTGATTAATTAATTTTGTCGATTTTTTCAACGTTTTCGTTTGTTGAAGACGTGGTAGGACGTCCAGAACGATCATCGTCTTCGACGTCCTCCCTTCCACTACAAAACCGTTTGTGCTATTCAAAAACACGAGCTCTTGATAAACATTCTTCACCATAAACTTCACATAACATACGAAACGATTCCGCGGCATTTTTTTTTAATTTAACAAGAAATTTAATGTTAACACATGTTGTTCGATTTTTATATCTAACATTTTTCGGCAATATAGTCGAACTCGCACTAATAACAAGCCTACTAACGTATAAGAAAATGAATCGATGCCATCAGTGTTCATAGTACTTTTAGATAAGTGTTTTCTAATCATATTTCAATAATCGTTTTATAGATAACGTTAATAGTTTGGGTTATATTTAGAAAGTCTCGTTATTTTATTGTCGCACCTCGTATATATCTCATTTTTCCATCGCAATCATATAGATTTCGAATAATTTCGTTGGGAATACGAATATGGCGTATTCGAATCAACGGCGAACCGGCAAAACGGTTTGAGAACCCCGTGGGCTACCGGGTGCCGGGTCACCGGCCAGTTCAGAGACGACAGAATATCGCCGGGGGAACTAGTGGGTGTGCACACGCACAAAAATACGAAAAACGAGCGGCGTTACAGTGATTGCTGTTATCAGCACGCCGCGATCGCCAGATATTTCGATAGTGTTTGTTACGACAGCCGTTGGTAAACATGGTTTGCTCGGTCGAGGTAAACCGACTCTTATCCGTCTTAAACGTCCGTCCACTGACAAAAAAAAAAAAAAAAAAAAAAACTTCGGACGGTTGTGCGGCAGCCATTACCTACAATATAGGGTTTTTTTTTTTGGCCATTATTTAGTCAAACCCGGTGCGTTTGGGTTACGAGAGGGCTTACAATGACACCACAAACTAAATCTAGAGGAATTCAAAGACACGGGTTGTTAAAAGAACGCAATCATTTCAGCGTTAAAACCATTTAGAAATCAATACTGTTGTAGATGATATACTCGAGGAACGTGGTAAATTATGTAGGTACCATTCAAATGCAAATGTAAGACCGAATCGATTAATTGTGGAGCATTTAATTGGTTTGGTGTTATATATATTTTTTTCAAACAAGATGTTCACAATAGCGACATTGCGCAGTCAATTCAAAAATCTATTGTATTAGGTGTTATCGTTTGTAAATTTACTTGTTGATTATGACATACAATACAATACTATATGCCCGTCAAATATGTCTCTAAACTCTATACGGACGCCGCGCCGTCGGCCGGATAACTCTGGTCTAAAAATATATAATTAAAGGAATGGAAACCTCCCCGAGCGGTATAGTTTTCCTATAATTAATTTAGGGGACATATAAACTCTAGAATTGTTGGTCCTGCCGAGTATGGTAATCTAAGCATAATTATACCCCCCCCGGCATAAGGGTGTATACATGTCCCAGCATAATCATACCGGGGAGACTATAGTTATCCTGTTCCGCTGGCCGACCGCCGTCTGCACGGCAATAGGTGTCCCCCCCCCCCCCGGAGCGCAAATTATCGACGTCCGCTTCCGGTCTCCTGGGCACTCAATATTCGAATATTCCGTAAAATGTTAACGTCCTAATGAATTTTAATAAATGACCGTAACCAGGTTGTCGTTTAACGTACGCGAGCGAGATCATCACTGTAGTATTTGTACAACTGTTACGGACACTATAGATTTTTTTGATCAAGTATATCGTGCCGGGATTCGTCGATTGCAGAGTGATTTTAGCGCAAACTAATTTGCACAAGTCCCTTTCATAGTCGAGTATCGTAAAATCCCTTCCCGTACATTAAAGGCAATGACCTAATAACTATGAACAAAGTCCATCGAATGGATTTTATGAAATCCATCTGCGAAAGGGACTGGTGTGATTCGAGCAACTCTCCTATCACCAAATCCCGCCAAAAATCAGTAGTGGGGTACATTGTAGAACTATATAAACTAGTAAAACCCCTCCATACGTCGATGAACAACAGAGTTAATTTAATAGTGTAGTTTTATAAAATTACAATTTTCTTAATTTCAAGGAGGTTTTTAAAGTTTGGGAACCGCTGCCATATGCTATTTATATTTTGTGTAGGTAACATTATACAACAGTTTTCTTCTATACGTTTTTATTTAGTCTTACGTTACATCAAAAGTGTTTTTGTTATTATAATAAATGTATCTATAAATTAAGAAAAAATAATTTTCTTAAATTTTTAGTCGTGTACGGGGTTGTGGGGGCAAAGCCTTCCGCGGATTATACTGGATTATAACATGTTGTTTACTCCAAAATTTAATGACAGAATTGCCACTGTTTTGACGTCCTCTTAAGTTAATCTGTTGGCCTAACTAATGTAAACTGTCGTATTCGGTGACGGCCACCGAAATTATGTCTTTCGAGTTTTGACGATAATCGGATGCCTTTAGTACTTGTGCACACACGAGCATTGCCGCAAACAATAGTGTTTAAGATTTTAGGAGGAGAGGGTGGTATGAAACGTAGGTCCGTTGTCCATACCGAGCATTTTCATGAATGTTTAAATAAATCTCGACAAATTGTTTTTGCTGTACTCGGATAATCAATTTACTACACACTAGCTGATCCCGAACAGCTTTGCCCGTGATACACCTTACCCAATTCTATTGGTTCTATCGCGGTATTTTATTATTTTCTCTCGCTTATCTCTGTAATAAGTGGACTTCCTTGATCGTGAAAACCTAATTAAATTGTAACAATTATTTTACCACCAAGGTATTTGACTCAGATATAATCATAACGAGTAATTTTCGTAAAAAAAAAGGATAAGTTTGTGAGCCCCTTCTGGCGCCTTTGGATGTGCAATTTCCAAAAATCCTATCTTACTGGACGCCAACATCATAAAAGAAATCTATATAAAAAAATTCCAAGTTTCTCCAGCAGTAAGTCCAGTGTTTTAGACTGTGGATTGATAGCTGATCAGTCTGTCAGCTTCTCCTTGTATATGTACAGGATCTATAAAAATAATTTGATAATAATGTGATAATAGTATTTTACATACTACATTAATTTTACAATACATTTACTGGAATAATGAAGTTATCAAACTTCTTGTACAGCAAAAATATTATATATCAGGGCGTCCATTCGTCGATGATTCATTGTAGACTGTAGGTTTGTCTTCACAATGCTCGGCGGGCTAGCGTAGTATTCTGATTATGTTTAAAATACGTTTTTTCGAAAGTATTCAATACTGTTTTTTACTGAATACTTTTGCAACGTATTTCATTTATTAAAAAAAAAAAAATATATATATATATATATGTATATATTTTTCACACTCTTTTATATAGACTCCGAATGTTTTACATTAATATTCGTGCGATTATTTTGCTCGTAAAACACGATTAGTGAAAATGTCTCGGATTTTTATACACTCGATGACAAACAGGAAGAGTAGTAAATTCGTTGTAATGTCGTTTTAACCGTACCTGACACGAACACACCCCGTGTTGTCTAGTCGGATAAAGCGAAATATTCTGGTAGGTAACGGGGGCGAGGCGACGCATAATTAGATCTCTGACTTATGCGAGCAATAATGAAGGCTCGCGGTACAGGGCTGCTAAATATGCACATGCACATGCGTACATATTTATATTTAAGTACACACGACACGCACCTGAGTATAGGGTACCCGCCCTCGACGACGGTTCGTACGAAATACAGACACGTTTTAATAAAACATCACAACTATAGCCGGGGGACACATTACCATAGCATCTATAATCCCGCTCGCAGCGTTCGAATACGGTGCGAAGCATTAGCTGGTTTTTTTTTTTTTTGAAAAATATTATGTGATACCTAACTGACGGTACTGAATACTGCTCAAATGTTTGGTAAAACGCTAGTACCGTAGATAAATATACGTATATACGAGGTGTGTTCAAGAAGCGCCTGGATTTTATATTTAATAATTACAAAAATTAAGGTACATATTATTTAAAGATATATCCTTCGAAATACACTCCTACGGACGATATGCGGTGATCCCGGCGATCTTGCCATTTTTCAAAAGTCCTTTGGAACTGTTCCGAAGTCAAAGCTATGAGCTCTGTTGCCGCGGTCGCTTGAATTTCTTCTACATCTCGAAATCGTTGTCCTTTAAGCGCAGATTTTAGTCTTGGGAATAGAAACAAATCACACGGGGCCTGATCAGGAGAATAGGCAGAGTCCGCGGGACCACAGTAATTTTTTTATCAGCCAAAAATTCACGGAACGTATTTGGCAAAAGCGCGACCCTTCTCTTCTATACATTTGCCTGTAGAATTGTATGACAATACTCAGTTGAGAATCGCTTTGTTAACTCATGAACAACCGTTAATCGGCGGCCATTTCGCATTTTTTTTTTTTTTTTTTAGCATATTGTCGCCACACCATCGTTTCTGGATGACGACGACGGTCTTCCAGAACGTGGATCGTCTTAAGTTGACCGCCGACCGTCCTTGAAACGTTTAATACACTCGAAAGTCACAGAACTACTTAATGAATCATCCCTTAAAGCGGTTTTAATAATTTCCGTATGTTTCCGTTGCCTTATTTTTACCAAGTTTCGAGCAAAACTTGAGATGCACACGCGTTGTTCGTTAATTTCGGACATGTCGAAAACGGCGAACGAAAAAAAACCGATTGGATTTAACCACGTGTAATATTAAACTGAGATAAGATAGTGACTTGGGATTTTGTTTAAAATATCCACTTATTCTCGGGAATACATCTATATACAATGTTGTCGTGTGTAGATTAGTCGTAATAACATTTGTCCTGGTGTCTTTTGAACAGACCTCGTTTATGTATATATATAAAACTACTCGGCGGCCGGACTCGTTGTTGTTATCAACGATTTTTTACGTCATTTTTAGTATGGGGAATGTCGTCATGGCCAATCAACACTTTTTACTGCCAAGTATCTATCAGTGGCGTATTAATGTTTTCGTCTCGGGGAAATGTGGATTGAATTAATCCAATGGTCACTAAGTCGATAGGGAATCCTATAGAAATTCCTGCTCAGTTGTGTGGCCAGTAGTAAACGAGTACACCCAGATACCCCGCCCGTTGCTAGACAGCAAAATTCGGGTTCACGGGCGTCCGTCTCGTCTATTTTGCAGTTCGATACGTTGATTTGAATTGGCTACTACTTTGTCGTTTCTGCCAGGCTATACCAAGCCTAGCCTTGTACACGCGGTGAATTTCAGCGACGGGAAGGGAAACTCGGCCGAACTTTCCGCTGCGTTATGGCGGTGAAGGGATGGGATCGTGTCCTCCGTGCAGACGACAATAGTCGTTGGCGTAACAATAGCCCGTTTCCAGGTTAACACTACGATATTTATTAATAATATAATATATGTTAAGGCTTTACGGGTGTAGCGCGAAATGCGGGGAAATGTATTATACATTATTATTCGGATAATATAATCGCCGCCCGTACATATTAGATTAGATAACGTAAAAAACCTGTATACTTTATACCGTATGGGGTGGGCCACTGTTGTAGGTGGGAAAGTACGTATCGAGTTAGTCGCGGTTCTACGACTAAATTTGCGTACGAGTAACCGTACATTTTTACATATGTCTTAATTACGAATAAAATTTCCCGCCTCCTATATTTTCAAAATAAAATATTTACGTTTATAGCGTCCGCAAACACTTAATACTATTATTTGTAGATTAAAATACTACGTAGATTTTTTTATTGGAAAAATAAAAACAATGAATATTCACAATCTGTAGCATTTGTATAATAAGCAAATAAGATAATTACAGAATATTTACATAACATGAATAATTTCGAGGAGGGAGGCTGTCCAGTGACAGTACCCTCAGATAAAGATTTAAAACTAAAAAAAAAAATAAAAAAAAACTTTATTTTAAACTCGTTAAGTATTATGATATTTATTTAGTTAACAAATAACAAAGTAATTCAGACTTGTTCTAAATAAATTTTACACGTTAAATTTTAAACTGGGGTTTCTGTTTGCAAATACTTCAAAGGCAGAAGTTTGATCTCCTTGTATGTTTTTATTTGTTAAATGATAAATTGAAAAAATATTGAACAACCTACTAATAAAATGCGAAATAAATTATTTGAATCTTTAGCTTTAATCTTTGAAACTTATTTTGTAGTTTTTGTACAAGCGACAATTCTGTTTTTTTTATTATTTATTCGACTGATATACTTTGTAGTTCACACAACGATGTTTTGCAAGATGCTTTTTTTTTAAAAAAAATGTGTGCAATGATTATCCTGTAAAAACACCAATAATATAATTCTTTTAATATTTATAAAATAATAATAATGACAGTATTTCTGATTTATAGTACTTTGGTACCCGCATAGCTATAGGGTTCAACTTTTGGCACAATTCACTATTTTAAGTATTTTACGAAACTTTTTTTTTTTTTGGTACTTTTTATATTCATCATACTCACAAATTTACATATAAAATATAAATCATAAACAAATTCGTCATACTTAAAATTGAATGTAAAAACTACACGTTAAGAAAACCAATCGATTTATTCGTAAAATATGAACATCAGTTTTCATATTTGTTATTTCGTGTATATACGACATACGTTTTATAATTCTAATCAAGCTAAAAGTCCATTTGATAATTGTGTAGTGCCGGCAATGTTTTCAATATCAGAAATTCGCTTTTGCAAGATTACCGGGTAAAGAATGTCAGGGCGAATAAATAATTCTTCATACAACCCCTCAGTACAAAAAAAACCTGAGGGGAAAAGTGAAAAGTAATATCTACTTTATAAATTCTGTTTGATTTATGCGCAGCATATAAATTAATATATACAAATATGGATTTATGAACGAAACGAGAGAATTTATTACATAGACTTACACAATTATTAAGAAAGTAAAAAATAAATGGAATATAATGCGCGTATTGAATATGCCGATGATTTGATATTTTTATCCGAGCTCAGATTAACATAGTCGAGTCCTCAGAATCGAATTTATTTTTGTTTATAATAATAAAATAATGATTTTATAGTAAAATAGATCCACGCGCTGGTTATGAGTTTTAAGTTATCTACGTACGATAAAACGTTAACGTTACACAAATGTAAAGCGATAAAAACATTATTATTAAAATAGTATTAGTAATTTTAACAATATTATTATATATATATATATATATTTCGAATGGCGTTTGAGCAGTACCAAAAATGTCCCTATTCATAGTTAATGGTCGTTTACAATAAATGATATAAAACGTGTCTTCGCACGGATCCGACATAGGTTAAAGTTATCATAAATAAATAAGTAAATGTGAATATAAAATTAATATTAATATTATCGTAGTAATAGTAGAGCAATAGTTCGTTAATAATTTAATAATATTTTCGAGTAGGTCATGTTACAATATCACAATAACGCGTACAGGTTCCTCGTCCATTCTACCGCCTCTTCTCTCGCCAGATGGATATCCATCTTTCGTGGTACAAAAGTAATTCGCTTTCGCGTAGTGTACACCCGGGAAACGTCCTAGACGGCTAAAGAATTACCAACGACCGGTTTTAAGGTAACTGAGGTATACTCACTAACATAATGTTTTTTTTTTTTTTTTTTTTAAATTTGAACTAGAAAATAAACCATCTATACGAAAAAATGCCCAATTAGAATATGCGAGGGATAAATTAACAATAACCATGAATAGTCTTGAATGAAGAAACCACGCATTAGTAACACACTTCGAGAATAATTTAATTACACTTTTCGGGTAACATGAAATTAAATAAAATCACTACAAACGTAATGATTCTTATCGATTTTTTTTTTTTTTTCTGTTAACAATTTAATCTTGTCCAATTGAATCAGTAAACATTCGTGTTTTTTTTTTTTATAAATTTAAACATTGCTCCATGGTTATGAATGTCATTTATCTAATACCTTGATACTCTTAGCTTTTACACTTTGGTTTTATAAATATATAATCAAATTAATTATTAATTTATGTAAATAAAATATGTAAAAAATGTGGAACATATGAAATGTTTTTACAAAAATTATTATTTATTCAGTCGGGCTTGGCCACTGTGAAATCTCGAGTTGTACAATTTTATCCAACAACGATTGATGCTTATCCTAAGATTCGCCAAATCTCGCTTATCCGATCTACATAATTTTTTTTTTTTTTTTTTAACAAGTACATTGTTATAGTAATAGTTGAATAGGTATAGTTCACCTAGAAAAAATCAAATTTGTATTTTTCGTTTTAGAGATCACACCTAAATGTAAGTGCTCCGTGACGTTTAAATATTTAATATTAAAACTCTAAACTACCGTCACGAGCGGTATGAAATATAAGAAATGATAAAAACATAAAGTGGAAAATACTCGCAGTACCTATAGAAAAAAAATCTATTTAAAGCGTATTCAGCGACAACAGAACAAACTTCGTATAGTTATGTTTATTTACAGAAAGTTCGAACAATAGAAAAGACACAGAACATATACATATAGCTTTCTCTTTTCAATTTAGTCTCGAAAAAAAATTATATTTGTCTACGAATGTCGGTTATAACACAAAAATCGCATATACGCCGCTTTTAAGAGTTATATCAGTTTAAAATTTAAACCGGAGCAGTAGACAATAGTATCGAATAAATTGCATATCCATTTTTTAAATGATAATATGCTCCCTACTCCCCCGGTATAAATGTTTAAAATCAAAAGTTGTGATAATATAGCATAGCGATAACATAGTATTAATATGTGTTTATGATGTACGGTACGAGGGTAAAGTTTTTGTAAAATATTGTTAACCCGATTTAGTTATAATGTTTGAAAAAAAAATCAATTTTACTCGAAATCTTCGAGGACAATAGCCGAACCATGGTCCGTGGCTTTAAAACGTTAGGCCGATAACGTTTAAAAATCGGACAAACATATTTATAAAAAAGAAAAAAAAGAAAATGGAAATATCAATAAATAATAAAGTATCGGTCGAACGCAATAAATATTATAATAATCGTATAATCGTAAGCGGAAATTGAAACTCAACACTTGGACGGGCGTATGTGAGAGTGTGAACAATTAAATTCACCCAAAGTCAATCTTTGAGTATTCAGTGGACGAACCCAATGTACACGTTGACGGGTCATTCTGTCGTCGTCGTGTATAATAGCAACACACTCGGTGTCAACCCAATGGTTTAACGCGTCCGTTTTGGATGACGAATTAATTCAGACTGGATGTTAAATAACAAAATAATATGATTTTATTAAATTCCGCGACAAATTAAAAAACTGAGTGTACATTTTTTATTATTTTTTTTTTTTTTGCCGGATATATTCCGCAAGTTTGACGCCCGCCCTAGATAATGTTTTAATGTGAAATTTAAGACGTGGGCAATATTTTAATGAGTACTATAGAAATATAATTATTTTTATTTATTAATTTTTTTAGCAGAATGCTATTAGTAGTTATTTAAGGACGGACATTTTGTTAATCGCTTAATACCTTAAAGTCCTAAAATATATTATTTATATTGTCGTTGTCTGTTGAACATTGTCAATAGCGGTGAGTATCGGCTGCTATTGTGGATATCAAGTTTTGTTTTTTTTTTTTTTTAAATCTATGTTTGATCGAAATTTCCGGAGAAGAAACCCTGAATAACATCTGTGGAATATTACAAAAAAAAAAAAAAAAAAACGTTTAGAAAAATAGGATTGTCAACCGGCATACCGGTTAATTTCAATATCGACTTACGGTTTTCTAGTTCAAATATCGGTATCGCATATCGGATTATCGGATATCGGAAAACAAAAAAAAATCATATCGGCTCATCGCCAATTTGGAAAATCGAAAATATGGCTATTTTTCTTTTGTTTTGCGCTTTGTTGCACAGAACTTATTTTTATAGTTCCACTATTGCGATGTTCATAACAATCGCAATACATTATCGTTATTAACGTTAAATCTAATAAGAAACATTTAACGATTTTCACTTTTGCACTTCTTTTTGAAAATTGTGACCATAAAAACGGGTAGGACGTTTACAAATCCGGCACAACGAATGTATTTCGTGTACGACGACGTCGACAAAAATGAAAGCGTCGTATGCCAAGTATTAAATTGTCCGCACTCTATGCGTGGTGGGCGTCACAGAGGAAATGTAGAGAATCGTGTTGAGGAATTTCGTAGAGATAAATACACACTACTATATTAAAAGAAACAGATAAAATGGCGAATATGGTGAACAATGAATATGCAAACTTCTAGCGTTTTAACAGTCGGAAATGTTTTTTTTTTTTTTTTTCGGTTTCATAATTATTTAAACATTGCCGAGCGCCTAATGTTTACTGTATTTAAAAAAAAAAAAAAATAATAATAAAAGCGGTACGCGCGTCCACGGCCTTTCGTTTTCACGATTCGCGATAGTAAAAATCACACTGTATAATAGGTAAAAAAATGTCGACGGTATTCTAGTAACGCGGTTACAAAATCGATATTAATCGTAAATAAATTATGTCGCCCGGGACGCGGTTAATAGCGAATCGAACAGATCGAAAGAAATTATATGGATACCATTGAAATAATCAAATTCTACGAGGATTTACAACGCGTGTCTATATTTACGAATAATAGTTTAGGAATCGTATTTTTTTTTCCTTTTTTTTTTTTTTTTCAAACAATCGCGTTAAACGACTCTTAAGTTTCTTCGGTTTTCGAACACAGCCCGGTCTATGATGTATTCACAGTATGATTGCATAGAATAGAATATAAACGAGTACGCGACAGTCTTGACGATTAAGCGTTTACAATCCATTGAAAAAATTATTTTTCTAACTGCAAATGAGGCACAGTCTGAGACGTTACTAAAACATTTATGTATTTATATGTATATATATATATTGAAACTTCTAGAGCGGTAATTCTGTACACGCAAATTTTAATGTTTGTCATTTCCGTATCTTCGTAATGTTTGCGATATTTTTAAGGAATAATTAAACTGTGCAATGCCTCGTAAACCACAAAGTTTATTTGATGCCGGGTCGCTAAATATATGTATTCAACTTTTTCGAGACGAAAAATATTCCGTCTTATCTTATACGATTTTTACACAGTGACAATAAAAACTCCATTATTTATTATATTCGTATTTAAATCTGTACGAAAATCTGTTACTTTATCCTATTCAAACAGAAATCATTTACAAAACAGCAGCTAGATTATTAGCAACGTGGGTACGTTACACTATAAACAAAAATAATAAAAAAAGAAACTTATGCGTAGGTATCTTTCTCGATTCGATCAACCAATCGTAGATATTATGTTGAATAGATTTTTTACCATTTAGTTTACACAGAGTGATTTAAGATTATCAAAAAGATTACACAACTCCAATAATATCCTCTATAATTGGAATAATTACATATTGAATACTGTACATGTTTTAGTTCATATATTTTATTAGGAGCAAACAAATGTTTCGATTAAACGTCCCTCCTCTTTTTTTTTTTCGTAACTTAAAACACCCGTGAAAAATCGAAATTCAAAAAGACGGAATTCGTTAATGACCAGAATTGTTTCTAAATTGTTAACCGCATTATGTAATTGAATTATTTAATTTATTTATATACACTTATTCGTATAAATTAAAATTTAAGTTTAATCAAAACATTTAAATGGAAATACTTACTACAACAAACGTAACATTATCATTTAAATCAACTGATACTTACAGAATTTAATGATAAATTATTATTCAACCGCAGTCCCACTAAATATGTACGAAACGCGAATTATTTGTCGGCATCGTTGAATTTGTTTCTATACTATAAAGAATATAACAAATATTATATTGAATCTAGATCAGGAGCGTATTTATGAGGGGCGACCTGAGGGGAATACAGCCCACCCTAGAAATGTCTGCGATATAGTGATTTTAAATAAAATTTGGGCGGATTCGGGGGCCTTGGAACTGTATTTATAAATAATACCGCTGTTATCCCACTTTGAAAAAACTCTCCGGATACCCCCCCCCCCGCATAAAGTTATATGTATTAGAACGACTGTAAATATATCCAGACAAATATAAAATATAAATATAATCAAAATGTCCAGTAATATTTATAGGTATTCAATAGTTTTACTAAGACACGGTTTTTTTTACAAGAAAAAAAATTATTTTTTGGTCAGTAAAAATGCTCTAATATTTCCATTCCGTATTCTAAAAGATGCGGATTTTCCACCCGATTGTACTTTATTTGATCATTCGTTCGAAATATTCACTACTTTTTCCAAAATATTGCTTTTTAAATTTTTTTTTTTTTTTTACATTTTTAATGTAAGTCAAATTCTCTGATGTTTTCATGATGTACCTTGTATGACGCAAACTTCCTGTCTGATGGGACTTGAGTTTAAGGCTGCTATCAGTTTTTCTAAAAATGTTTGAAAAAAAAAAACTGACAACAAATGAAAATTCATCGGTTTTTTTTTTTTTTTATTGTTGTTGACTTCACCATTCGAATAATAAAACGATTAATATTATTAAAAATCTTACCATTTTATCGAACTACGCTCAGAATCGTTTTACGGTTACTGTGACTGATAAGTTGCTTTCGGTGTGGATATAAACTGAATTGCCCTGTATCTTGTACATTCCCATCTACAACAGTGGCCTACACGGTGGTTTGAAGTATGTTCTGGGTTTTTTTTTTTTTTATTATTTTAATATTAAAAACAATGATTAATAATTTGTCATACGCATATGTTATGTTTATTCAAATATATTTTAAAATTATTTTTACAGACAATTTTTATGACCGTATAACACAAATTATAGACTTACGTAAACATAATAATATTAGTAAATAAGAATCAATAAAAGGATCACGGTCATCAACGACTTAAAATATAAACGAATCAATGAGGGTATAATTTATTATTTTAAACATCCAAGTGTACACAGTGTTTCTATTTTTTTTTTTATAACGACATAAAGTTCAACCGCGTATAACCGTGACAATATTTGGAGGAGGGTGATCTAAGAAATACCTAAAAACGTAATATTTTAATACTACAATACGTTTTTGGTATAGTAGTTATTTTATGAGATTTTTACAATTTTCTCTAACAAATAATAAAAATTAATAAAATAATATTAACGACTTTATACAATAAACTAAATAATCATTATAAAGCTATAATTGCTTAAAATAATAATATTTTGTACACTCGTTGGGATTTTCGCCAAAAAAAAAAAAAAAAAAAAACGCAGTTAAATGAATAAACTATTAAAAAAAAAAACAACAATAAATTATAGACAAAATAAAAAAAAATAAATAAAAAGAACGCTGTGTAATTAATAATGAAAGGAATGTAGAAATAGAAATTTTGCAGCCGAATTGAATAAATAAAAAAACTTCGAGTAAATAAAAACTAAACAGTACGTTTTCAGAATCAAAACAAATTATTCCAACATATTAAACAATTTCGATTTCTACATTTTTTTTTGTTTGTTTTGCGATTTACGATTTTAAATATAGAAAATACAATAAAATTATGAAACATCGAAATTTTACACATATAACACACAATATTTACACGTCATATCAATTAGAATTGGGCATTAATATAGAGTATCGGCAACATGATATAATATTAAGTATAAATTTTGGTAAGGGTTATATTATTGTTTTTATTGTTATTGGCAATACAAATATTATATTACAATGTGCGTATAATGTTTACAAGAAAATCCATCGAAATCCGTTGTGCCCCACGAGCAGGAACGACATCAACGGGATAAGTGATAATTCTGTCGCTGACGGTTCCGAGTTTGAGCTTTCCTGTCGTTGAATCGCGGCCGTGTTGTCGAATTCTAAAACGGACCGATCAAATATCGAATATTTTTTTATATTATTACATAAAGATTCTATTTGCTTTATTAAAATCATATATAAAAAAAAAAATATATATATATATTTTTTTTTGTGACGGGTTAAGTAAATATACACGAATTATCGTTAAACTAATCAAAATTAGTGAATTTTAGTAATTATTTCAAATCAGTTTTAAAATAAATTATAATTTGTTCGACTGACTACATTTCGGAAATCTTTTTCTACACACAGAGGACATTGTAAAATGTATAACTTAACACCAAAAATCCCTTCAAACGTAATAATAATAATAATAATGAATTATGAATAATATTATTTTGTTTTTTTATACATTTTTCAAAGTTTAATCTTGAATTCTCGATACAACCGTTTTGTGTTTATGGCACATTCGGCCTCCGCGAATATTTCTTAGATAATTTATTATTCCGAGAGTCTATAAAAAAAAGTTATAGTGTTTAAATTAATTTGATATTCGTTTGTTAATGAGGAATTTTTTTTTTTATCCATTAAATTGTCCAATATGTTTATTAATTTGTTTCGTTATTTAATTAAATATTCGGTTATTCTAGTCAGAATTTAAATTAAATGGTGGTTTTTTTTTTTTTCATATTACAAATCCATTGGAATTTTTTTTCCGAAAATATTTTTTGTTCGGTTATACGATGTATATTAATTTAGTATACCGATTATTTTTTAACACGTATTTTAATGGTATTTTATATTGACGTTTACGGTGGCTTGCTTCGGGTCCGTATATTACAGGAGTTATCATATTCATTTTTAAAACTATTTCTATCACATTCCGTGTTGAATGAAGTGATATTGTACTCGTGTTATAGTTTTAAGAATTTATTGTATTTACTGTTGAATCGAAATGTAAAAAAAAAAAAAAGCCAAAAACCAAATACAATATGCTTTCATAAATAACTAAATAAAATGATTTGAGAAAAATATAAATAAAAACGATAAATATATGAAAATACATTTATCCTTTAACTAAATACGTTTGCTTAATATTCGAGCTGTCGTTTCAATTCAATCCGGAACAAAATTTGCTTTACACGTGTTTGGTGAACATTTAATGTTTAGTATTTAAACGATATTATAGCGTGTTCGAAAAAAAAAAAAAAAAAAAAAAACCGTTTGCGTTATAACGGGCATATTCTATAGGAATACATTTGTATGTTTACGTAAGCGTGTTCAAAGATTGGACGTGAAGTATACCGTAGGAAATATTTTCAAACCTCGGTGCTGTAGTATTTTCCCGTAATGAAAATGTATTTCACGCACAAACCGGAAGAGTAATGGGTTTATGAATAAAATAATAAAAAAAAATCAAAGATGTTCATATACACGTCGTATAAAATTATTCGTCCTTCAAAATAATCGCGAGAAGTTATAGTTTGTAGTAGGTAACTACGATGAATAAAAAAAAATAAATATAGTTTAGCGTAGGTATTTATTACGTACAGTGACTAGTTCGGTGTACAAACCGTGGTTTTATTATTATTATTATTTGCAATGGTTTGAAAATATATATGTAATTATAATTTCGAATAATGTCGCGAAAAATTATTTCCAGTTCCAGGTAAACATATAAAAAAAAAAAATAAAATAAAATATATACCTACGTATAAAACCATCGCATTGTTATTAATATTATTTTAACCTATATAGAGTGGATAAAACACAATAAAATTGTTAGAAAAAATATAATACAAATTTTAATAAGGAAATTGTTATTTTTTTTTTTTTAAATACCTAAGCTAACCTGCTTCGGTTTATAAAAATCTTTTCTCACCCCTTTTACTTTGTTAAAAGGAGCCATTTTAAAATAGCTATTCGATTATATTTTCGAAAATATTCCGGTTTTGTCTCGAAATTGGTTTTTAATCAAATATTGTGTTAATTATGCGCACATCTCGGAGGTTAAAAACTAAAACATTTTTTTTTTTACATAGATTAAAAAATGATACACGATAGCTGAATATATAAATTGAATGTAAAGCGTGTTATACTGGAAAACAATAAAATCATTAACAAATTAGTTTTGGTGGTATTTAAAAATTATTGGTCGATTATTTACATATATATATATATATTAAAAAAAAAACTACACTTATTCGATTCATAATACGATCATTGAAAATTAGTCCCGAGGATTTAACGGGCAGGGAATTAATTTGTATTTGACTAACCTGGGGTTATGTGAATATAAGTCGAGTCGGGATCGGTGTTCGGTGGCTGACATGTGTAATTTCCAGTGTCGATTTGTATGGCTTTTGTGATTGTCAGCCGACTGTGCGTTTTGTGATCTATTTGTTCGGTGTTTATTGACAGACGATCGATTTTCAGTCCGTTTTTGTTGAAAGGACCGGACGATATTATTTTGCCGTTGAAATACCACGAGACGTATTGCGGCGGCACCGGGCTCTAAATCACAGTTAACAAATTTATAAACGAATTTTTTTTTTTTTTTTTTTTAAATATCTTAGTGTTGCATCGTCTTCGAACACGTTATGAGCTATCCGAATATTTACTAATACAGTTTTCAATTAATATCGGGAAGACTGAAGAAAGTTCCGGCGGTTGTCTACGGTTAGGCGAATAGTTGAGAAGTATAGCGTTTAATAAATTACACAAACTCGACGGAAAACCACAAGACATACGAAAACATATATTAACAATAATAATTTCTTGTATTATTTAGATTATTTTATCGAAACTAACATTTTCGTAATATTATATAAGTACACTTCAATTGCGTATCGTTCGGTACATAACGTTGAAGTTTTTCTGAAAATTAAATTATTTTACACACAAAGAGACCGTTAATTTTGCCAGAACACATTAGACGAATACATTCCTCAAAAGCTTTTGTCTTTATTAAAATAAATTAAACATTTTTTTTTTCCTGTGCGCAAATGCCCAAGAGTATAGGTACACTATACTACACTATAGGAAACGGCGTAAGTACGAGGTGTGTTCAAAAAGTACCAGGACAAATGTTATTACGACTAATCCACAAACGATAATGTTTCAAATTGTAAATAGATGAATTCCCCGGGAATTAGTGGATATTTTACACAAAACCCCAAGTCACTACCTTATCTCAGTTTAATATTACACGTGGTTAAATCCAATCGGTTTTTTTTCGTTCGCCGTTTTCGACATGTCCGAAATTAACGAACAACGCGTGTGCATCTCAAATTTTGTTCGAAACTTGGTAAAAATAAGGCAACGGAAACATACGGAAATTATTAAAACCGCTTTTGGGGATGATTCATTAAGTAGTTCTGTGACTTTCGAGTGTTTCAAACGTTTCAAGGACAGTCGGCGGTCAACTTAAGACGATGATGTGGCGACAATTTACGAAAAAAATGCGAAATAGACGCCGATTAACCGTTCGTGAGTTAACAAAGCGAATATCAATTGAGCCTTGTCATGCAATTTTACAGGAAAATGTATAAATGAAAAGGGTCGCTCTACCAAATTCGTTCCGCGATTCTTCACCACGAAAATGCACCGGCACATATAGCGCTGTCAATTCATGAATTTTTGGTCTACAAAAAAATTGCTGTAGTTCCGCAGACTCTCTCTGTTCTTCTGATCAGATCCCATGTGATTTTTTTTCTATTCCCAAATCTGTGCTTAAAGAATAACGATTGCAAGATTTTGAGGAAATTAAAGCGAACGCGGCAATAGAACCCATAGCTTTAGCTTTGGCACAGTTCCAAAGGACTTTTGAAAAATGGCATGACCGCCGGGATCCCTACCTATCGTCCGGAGGAATGTATTTTGAAGCAGATATCTTTAAATAAAATGTAACTTCAATTTTGTAATTATTAAAAATAGAATCCTGGTACTTTTTGAACAGACCTCGTATAGTAAATTTCAATTATACATGGATTCATTATTTCCACAACCATGAACCATAGAATTATGGTCATGCATAAAGACTAGGGTTAGACAACTTCTGATTACTGCTTTTGTTTGAAATTTCCACGAATGACGTTATGATGAAGCAAATGGTGGCTATTTTATTATGCATATTTTTTGAATAATTTAATTAAAATGCATATTATTGTATATTTCAACAGAAAACATCTAGAATGCATATTTTATGGTATATTTTAGACGCCGTAGTCGGTAAAAGAAGAAAATATTATCAGTCCAAAAAAAAAAACCCCCCTAGTATTTATATTGGTATAGTAGGTTAGGCTTGCGAAAGTAAAAGGATCAACTGCTGAAAAGGTCAACAGAAGATTTAAAAACGTTTTAGAAAAAACCAAGGACTATTAAAATCTATGTTTATAGTACGTGATACTTTAAATGGCAGTATTCTGGATGAAGACTTTTATTTTAATTTAACTCCCGGGGGAAATTGCAAAATTTAAAAACTCAAAAATTACATTATATTGAACGTAGCTTTAGCAAGTATAAAAACGAACTAATATCTAACAGAAAATCGTTTTGGAAATTTTAAACATGACATCAATGTTTTTTGTAATACTTTTGGAAAACATATATTGTTTAAAATAATATATTAGAATTTAACAATTAAAATGTGGGTTTTGGGTCATTTTTTTTCACATTTTTTGTTGCAAATTTTTAATAAATCAAATGCATATTTTATAATTTTTTATTGCATTTTAATCCTAGCCTTAGTTATGACTATAGTACCCAGTGCCATTTTTTTATTAGGTAACATACCGTGGCGAATTTACCATCGTTGTTTCTTAATTCAGACACTAATTACAAAGTACACACCCAATAATGGCGTCGGGTATAGTAAATTTTAAGGACATTTTTGAAGAAAAAAAATGAAAATTCATCACATTAAAAATATTCGAAATCTCTTTAAATTAAATTTAAATGCGGGTTGCCCTGTCGTTATCGCGAGTATTTTTTACGTAGGTTATTTGTACAAAAAACTCGCGAAACGTGTAGTTTTACGCGAATATCAAATACATATCAACATTAATATTTGCGAACGTTTGAATTTTTTACAAAAAAATATTTTAACTACATTTTATTAAATAAACATTCGTACAACGCACGAAACCGTATGCCTATCGTTACGTTTGAATTTTTTATTATTTTTTTTTTTTTTTTTTTTTTGGCGTTTATTAGTAAAACACCGGAATACAATAACTACTTTCGTAATAATTGTATCAAACAATTTCTTGACGGGTCAAACTTTTTTTTGTACCGTGTAAAAAAAGCCACGTCGAATCTCTATAGAACGACTTTGTGCCTCCGTTAAAACGTGTTAGGTGTGTAAAACTCGGTTTTCAGTTCCTCTTACACGGCAAACACGCCCCGGTGATCAATATCCGCGAGTCGTTTACGACAAGAACGACGTCGGGAAAGGCACCACTGTGCCGCACAATACAATGCGAGGAAATTACAATATTTTAATTTTATCGCTTGGGATATTTAGCGCGGTCTGTCACGCCGCCGTTACGAATTGCACTTGGCGAAAACGGCACAGAGTAATGTCGAAATTCCAAATCCACGCCGACCGTTTTCGAATTACGACACAAATTCTCTACGAAGCAATTTACTCATTATTTTTTTTTTTTTTTTCCTACTGTCCAACCGACACAGTCCTATAAAAGTTTGGTTTCCGAGAAAAGCGGTGCCGTTATCAAGCCGCCGTCGTTTTACGGTTGTAAATAACGGCCGTCTTTACGGTGACCGGGCTGTGGGTTTCCTAGGAAGTAGTGCGACCGTATTCAATCGTAGTCGCTCAGTACTCACTCCGAGCGCAGTAGGTCGTTATTAGTACGTTTGGATGATGAAGAGCAATCAGAAGACGACAAAAATCGTTTGGAGGAGAGGGTCGTGTTCAAAAATCGTGATACTTTTCAAGGTGCATTTCAAATTTTAGTGTGTCGCCGTCTGCGGTGTAACGACGAAAAATTCGGGCAATACTTTCGCTAAACGCCAGTGTTATAAAGGCTCCACAAACGAAGTGGATAATTATATTTTAACCATAAAGAGTACTGTTCAATCGTTTTGCTAGCTGTCGTTGGAGGTTAGTGACGTTTCCGCTCATCGTATTAATTAAATATGCGCACCGGTACACGCGAAAGAAACGTTCAACTACTGTTTATCGCCGCTATGACGGCCGTCATGCAACCGACAGCACCGCTATTTGACGGTGACCACTCGACGTTCTCTAGGAAACCTACTCCGACATTACTTGTAGACAACGTATGGGTGACGTCACCCAACGCTACATTACGGCCGCTAGATAACGGCACCGCTTTCCTAGGAAACCATAGACCTAACCTAACCTGACCTTACCTAAACATTTAACGTTAAAACCGTAATTAATAACATTCGAAAGATTACCTACGATATAATAATGGGCGTTCGGTATATAGATAGGTGGCAGGGGGGAAATTTCCCCCCCATGGTTTTTCGGAACCTATTCGGATGAAAAAGTAATATATTGTATAGCGAACAAAAACCCACATAGCTGCAAATAATAGCAACAAAATCAAACATAGCTACACAACTAACCACTCAATCAGTGGTGATTATTGCCATAGTTTATAACTACTTAGTGACTTAATAGTTATTCATAATGATACTTAAATGTTATTTATCGGATTCGTCACTTATCAGTCGTCAGAACTTAGTTAACGGCCACTGTCCACACCGCGACTTATAAACCGATAAACGGTCTGGTATCGGTCGCGGTAATCAGTTCATCTCCATTATCATATGGTTCCTAAATCGATTGCTTTATCAATTATTACGAATTAACCCAACAGCAATGAAACGGAACCACAAACGATATACGAACTTGGTTCAAACGAAATGTAGTAAAAATCAAAAATGAATTTCAAATAACGATTCGGAATGTACAAGTTTGTACGAAAAGAAATCGGAGATTCGCGAATGCAAATGTTTAAATAAAAACACTATTCAGTTATAATCGATTGTCATCACATGTTCTCCAACATGCATCGATTGCTTTTCCGTTTTCACGACCAAGTACCAAATTATTTTTAACATAATAATTCGCACTCTAGTTATGCACAATAAAATGTCATTTCATTTTCTCACCTACGGAGTATTCAAAATTTATTCTTTCCTCCGCCCCTGGATATGACGGTAATAGCTGCCCCACACGAATACGGGCTCGATTTGCGATAATCCAATTCACAATTGTTACGTAATTGGCGAATAATAATATTGTAGGTAAATACTCACCTTTTCGATGCTACAAAATAACGTGATCGAACTTCCTTCGCCGATGTGATACTCGTCTTTGCCCAATATCACGGCCGTGGGCACGATCACGAACAAATTGAAATAATGAGTCATGATACCGGTACCGGTGCCCACCTTTAAAAAAAAAAATATATATATATATAAAAAGAGTTTCCGATTGTTATTATTGTTTTGTTTTTTTTTTTTTTTCAAACGCACAAAAATAACGTTTTCAAACAGTAAAATACGACGATACGTTAAGCGATGCATAATAATATAGTTGGGTACTTAAAATGTTTAACAACGGTAGTCCATCGACCGTTATTGCGGATTTATCCGTTTTGATGTTTTAAGACCATTGAAGCTTTATAGATATATATTTATATTACGGACACGTCATAAAGATTTTCACGATTATAATATTATACAGGTATACCGTATGAAAATAAATAATAATAATAACGTTGCATAAACTAAATTATTATTTTTAAATAAAACGAAAATATCTACAGCTACTTTTAAAAATGTATTTATTCAATGTTATTTCGTGTTATTATTTTAAAATGGGTTTTTGGTAGAAAAATAATAATAATAATATAGCAATCCCAAATTGATTGCATATTAGGTTTCCTTTAAGTGAAAAAAAAAAAAATCTTTAAAGCTGTTTTTATAAAAATACGAATAAGGTGAATCTGAAGAGTAATTTAAAACAACGTATAGGTCCATATCGTGAAAAATTATTTGTTCTCGAAGTTTATAATGCAAATTTCGACTAAGCGAAACACTGTTATCGAGTACCTAAACCTTTCTTTTTTTTTTCTTTCTTTTTTTAATATCAATTTTTCCACGATCGTTTTATAATACGAATTCATATTAATTCAACAATATAAATATATTACAGAATGATGTACTGTAGTACAACATTTTTATATTCAAATTTATAACGATAATAGTACCTACAGTCTGGTACTATTAAATTGGTATTATAATAATAATTTAAAAAGTTTCTAAAGTGAAATAATAATAACGGCGGAAACGTGTTAAATTTTAAAATCATTCAAGTTAAAAAGCATAACGATTATTGTATAAGTGTACCAGTAAGCAGTACGGCAATTGCCGTTATTATTATTTTTTTGTTTTTACTAATATTCGTGTTTTTCGCACGTTTGTATTATTTTAAAATTTCGTCAGTATGTTGGATCGTCACCTATGTATTGTCCAACTAAAATAATAACCGACGTAACGCCAAAATCTTATTATTACTCCTTGTTTAAATATTATTATGATATTATTATCATCATTTACAGAACCCATTATGACACTATAGATAACTTTAAGTTATCCTAAGTACGTTTACGAAAATTATAGGTACACATTTTTTTTTACAGCCAATGTGTGTAGGTATACTCTTTTCGTGAAATCCAATGATTTTGTAACGAAAAAAAAAAAATCAAACATAAATAATATCAAATACGAATATGGTTTTCATAGAAAGATTACGCTTTCAATTCTTGAAAACCATTAGATCCTTTACAGGAAGTAGACAACGTTTTGTGAATAATACCTAATGCAATATTTTATTTGAAATTCGGTCCAATGCCAAATGTATTCACCTCGTAATTCTATTTGAATATGACTCGTCGACAATTAATTCTACCTATATAGTCCCCGGTACCCCCCCCCCCCCGTCGCCCGTGACGGCATAATATTACGATTTACGTGGGTACCTCTGTAACGTTTTACTGTTAGTTGACCCGATTTGTTTTTATCGTGAACCATATTATGGTTAAAAAAAAAAAAACCCCCGAGTGACCCGGCCGTGAGTAAAACGTACATTTTTAACGAGTTTAATTTTTGGATTCATAATACGTAATATTATATACAAATAGTAATATTCGTAATATGACCGAAGATAAGCCTGAATTACAGCTGACTGCAATAATGCGTGCCATAAAACTACTTCTGTACGGGCGTCGTTCGTCCGGGCGCGAATACGTTTTATTTACCGTAAAAAAAAAAAAAAAAACCATGTTTTTAAGCCCGTCTGGATACGGGGTCGGGGTCATTTTTTTGAGCCCGTACCCAGACGGCTTTTTTGTATTTTTTTATACATACCGTGCCGAGACCATAGATCCAGTCGTCTTGGTTTTATTTAAAACCACTATTTTTTTTTTTTATAATATGCGTAACGGTTACGATCCGTATTATCCGGTTTTCCCTAGCTCGGTACGAAAATCTAACACGTAGCTGTTATTCCAATCCCTCGGTATCGATGCTCCAAGGAAGTCGATGTCCCCTAAGTGAAACCCTAAAACCAAGTCGTTAGGTTTAGATAGAGCGGGAAGTAGTGGAAAAACCACGTATGGTAGGTCACGGGGATCGGATAATATATATTTTATTAAATTGTTGATCTTGTGTCTTTACAATTTTACAATCGCGTTCGTTTGGGCCGTGGCAGTTATCTCTCTGGGTTTACCGCGAGCTCAAATTATCTAAAATTATTAAATCGAACGACGACCGGAATCCCTGCTTTACTGTGGTCATCTTGGCAAAAATAACGCGCAGGCAGTTTGCACATATTCACGGTTTGATCGAACATGTAAACATTCCACGATCTGAGTATCGGTTTAACTAGGAGCAATTATATATTTGTATACAATAACACCGAAGAGATAATATAATTGTTTAGATTCGTTTGTTTTTCGTAATATATAAATCGATACGTCGTGAGAAACGTGCAAAGTCGCGTATAATATCGTTAAATAAATGCAGACGCACTTGTTACAGTAAAAATATTCATATAATATCAATATCAAATGTTTTTAAATATTTATTATTATTCTCATTTACATATTTACTAATACAGTGAAAACTCTATTAACGGACACTTAAAAATTCTCCAACAAAAAATATATATACTCAATAGGGGTTATAATCTCTAAGTGGTGTACGTGGACACTAAAAACTGGTACAAAAATTAAAAATGACCTTTGGTAAATAGATATAATATATGTATACGCATACTACGTATCGAACAAGTTTAAGTCATAAAAAATACTATATTTATTTTTTATACATTTCGTTCATATTTTATTACCGTAACGGTTTTCCTATTCGATAAATGAAAACTGTTTGTCTGAAGACCGTTGTGTGCGCACGTACCTCTGTTAATTTAAAACGAATAACGGAATGCTAAACGAATAAATTGATAAACGGAAAAGATTGAACATACAAGAAAAAATAAATATTATTAAAACTAAGGAATTGTAAAATCTTAGTGCGCGAATATTAGCAGAACGGATTTTTTTTTTTTTTTATAATTGTACATAAATAATTGCATACGTATACCTAACCCACTATTTAATACATACACAAATTTATACTTATAGTCAATAATAAATATATTACAGTGTAGTATAAAAATAATCCATTTTTTTTACAAATTATATTAAATACATTTATGTAATAAATAATACCAATTTTAATGCGTATGTATGTACTTAATAATTTTGTCGTATTTTACGCCTCCTTTTAGTAGATATTTTGTAATTCTCTTCGCAAATATCCACTATTTAGAGGCATCAGTGTTTACCAAATAACAATTTTTAATATTTTCCATAATACAATGACTAATGTTCATTTATATCCATCCAGTTTATGAAATGGGCAAAAAAAAGTTGTATATCTGTGTAATGTGCAAACTGCCTGTGTATTTCACGGATTGAACAAAATATTGCACGTTTAATGAACTCGACACTTTCGCGTTTTGGGGACGTTATTAAAATATAAAAATTAATTTGCGTGTACTGTGTGACCGAATCAGTAGTTTTATCGTAATTTTTAAATACACGGTATGGCCAAAGAATTTTTATCTTTATTTTTAATGCGGAAGGCAAAATAAAACACATTTCATCTTGTGTGATTTAATAACCGAAACAAAAAACTTCAAAACTTGCAAAAGATCACGCGGCGCGCATTAAAAGTAAATAGCTAAAATAATAATAATTAAAACCACGAGTTTCCGTCGAAATAGATTGTTTTGTAACTGCCTGTCTCCATTATTATGCGTAAAATTGTTTTAAATAAAATAATAAAAAAAAAAAAAATCGTTTAGAGTCCTGTAATTTAACGAGTCCATTACCAACTGTTTGTAGAGCCGGAGAACTTTTCGGTAAACTCTCTCGCGGGTATGTAATTAATCGCTAATAATATAGTTATTGCTTTCGTATACTATACTTAAAAAAAAAAAAAAAAAAATCAGCCCTGGATTTTTTAGACGACTATCTACAAAGACCATCTCACATAAAATATAATTGATAATTGTCTAATAATATTTTAGTTGCAGGTCGGTATAGTTTGTGTTGGAAAAAGTCACGAAATCAATCGTGTCGGTCGTGCCAATTTATCGTTATTAATTATATTTTATATTTTTACCGAATTACAAGGTAGAAAATACCTTTTATATTTTATAAAAAATAAAACGATTGGCCAATTTGGAATTTTTTAAAGTGAATGGAGCACGCGCTGAAATTATCCTGTAGACATAAATTTGAATACTCGCTTTTGAGTTGCGCGTACGTGCGCACGTATTTTTTCTGTTCAAAAATGAAACGTTTTTTCGATACTTAAGGATTTATTTATTGATGAAATTTAATATTATAATTAGATTACCGCTCTGTTTTAATGAATTTTATATAACCTTATATTGCCACTATATAAATATGCTTGTAAAAATTCCCATTTAAACAGCACAAAAAATAATGTTTTTTTTTTTTAATGCAAAACACCTGATTTCTTATAAATAAATTTATAACTATACTAGTATTTTATGCATAGGCGCAATTTCAATGGAAAAAAAAAAACGAATGCTTAAGCTCTTTTTTGTGGTTTTCGATACATTAAACATTTTTATAAGTAGAGGATTATGAGGATTAAATACGTAAACACCAAACATATTGGAGGGTGCTTATTTTAAATTTGGGGTTATTTTTATGAAATCCAAACTCGTTTTATTCAAACTAATTGGAAAATTGCAAAATTTTTACAATTTTCAACAACAAAATTTGTATTTTGACGTTTAGCACGATTTACGCTCAACTTCATAAGAAAAAATGATTTACATGAAAATAGGAGCGAGATTTATGGTAGATAAATTAGTAGTACACGGACAGTGGAAAAAACAAACACACACCGTAGTTAAATCTAATTTAAATGCGAACAACGTCGAAATGTGGGAACAGAAATAAACGTGCTAAAATAAGTAGTTGGTCAAAATTTCAGGTCTTGACGATTATTGTTTACTGAGAAATGACGAGATATCGAAAAATATTCTCCGTCAATTGGACGAAAATCGTAAATCGTCACCAGAAGCCCCCCTCGGTGTCGACGATTGAAGCTGGACATTTGTTGACAGGGAATACTTAGCTGAAAATCATTACCTTTATCTCTTCTTAATCTGAGATAAATATTTAGAAAACTTGGTAATATTTTTCTAGACAAATGATAAAATTGATAATTACTGAACATGTATCTGTATCCGGGGACTGATTTCCAACGTTGTTTTCGGAGGTTTTGAACGATCTAACGTCGTTGTAACAGTTCGGGGTGATTGGCGGAATCGAGATGGGAGGGACCGTGTCAAATATTTCAGATTTTAAACGGTACTTTGTCGAACCGTCTAGGATACGAGCTTAATAAACCGTTTTGACGGCCATAATTTACGAGAAACAACGAAATTGTTGGTTTAAGTTACTACGCATTATAATCAATGGATACTGTTAACTCTAATATTCAACGCGATATTTCACGGCGTTATTCCGGGGCGGCTAAACCACACCGTAAGGCAAAAAACGTAATAAGAGTTAATTGTCGTTATGTCCAGTCTCAAGGGGAACGGGACAAATTTCGAAATATCCGAGTTTAATTAATAATTAATTTCTTTTTACAAACAAAATCTGTCGTTAACGATTGTTTTTTATTACTTTTATATACAACGATGTGTTCCACAAATTGGATAATGCAGAAAAAGCGCCGTCTTTCATACCTGTAGTAGTCTCAACAAATTTTTGTAATGTTTTTAAAGCGTGTTCAGCCTCGTTGAATTGTTACTGTTGTGATTTTCTTCTCTTTTTGTGGTCCGTCTTCACTCTCGCCGTTCACTTACCGGTGTGTTTTTTATTTCGGCACGTAAGTAAACTATTTTAAACAGTATTTATCGATGTCCAAATAAAGAGTTATTTTCATAATTCCACTATGGAACGCGAACAATTTATCTTTCTGTATCATAATTGATGATAATGTATTTGGTGAAATGTTGTAATCTCTGGCGATTTCAAATTTTTTTACGGTCACCTTTTTAAACTAACGGTATTCAACGAACTTTGTCCGAAATTGTAAGGACATATAATTTAGGCTTATTTTTAAATTCACGGCTTTTATTGTATTAACACCAACGCAATCATAACACTGAATTTACCGCATAGATTTCTGTTTTTACCGTAATAAAAAAGTAATTTGTGTACTCGAGATAGCGGAAAACGATTAGTTTTATATCGAGTTTTCGAAAGCCAATCACAATTGAAGTGTAATGGTAGTTTTAATGTAGTCCGAGATAACGGAAAATTCGATATAGCGACGTCTGAAATAGTTTGAATTTACTCTATTATCTAATACAAAAACATATATATATATATATATATATATTCGAAAACGCAAGAATTATTTTAAATCGTACCAATTAATGATAGAAATAAAAAAATAAAAAAATAATAATAAGAAGTTTTTTTATAAGTTTCACGAAGTCTGGATAATGTTTACGGGCGGATTACGATAGCCGAGAAGCTTTTTTTCATTTAAAATTGTTTTGGTTTTTGCTTATGGCACTTGGATATTTTCCGTTTCATTGCGCGGCACACGTCGAATCCCTCGTCCAGTTTGCTGACCCCGCTGTTATATATATATATAAAATACATAATTTCCGACGTTTAGTATAAAATTGTAAACCGCAACGGACGACGTCGTCGTCGTCGGCAACAAATTCGCGTAGAATTTATTTATTACCTATATCGGAACGGCGTGGAAATTGTCCGGTGGTATCCGTGCCCCGGCGGCAATCCATTACACCGCCTCCATTTCGCCCGCGACCCATCGCCTTAGATATAATAACGGCGTTTTAGTACGCTTTATTGGCCGTTTTAACTCTGCCCGTGATATTATTATATACACGTAATAATATACGCCGTCCGCCATAATCGAGAGCGTAATATTAATAATATCGTTTTAAAACGAACGTGAAATACGGTCCGGTAAACGGCCGGAAATACTATAGGCAGTGGCCAGGCCCGGACCGCTGAGGAGGTTGGTTGTTATTTCCCACTCATCCCATTGTATGTTTTTTTTTTTTGGTTTTCTTTTACTTTTTCTTTTTAGCTGACCTACAGAAAACAACTTCTGTCCGCAATTTGTTATGCGGACGACAGAACACCGACAGAGTTATGCACGTACGCACAGGCAAATGGCTTATCGACACGATTTTGTATAATCATTTATCAGTTATCACTGTAATCAGTAAATAATAACGATTTACTGTAATCTAAAGCGACGGACGGCGCACGAGGTCTGTTCAAAAAGTACCGGGACAAATGTTATTACGACTAATCTACACACGATAACGTTTCAAATTGTAAACGGATGTATTCCCCCGCGAATATGTGGATATTTTAAAGAAAACCCATATCTTAACTCAGTCTAATATTACACGTTGTTAAATCCAGTCGGTTTGCTTCGTTCGCCGTTTTCGACATGCCCGAAATTGACGAATAACTCGTGCGCATCAAGTTTTGCTTGAAACTCGGTAAAAATGATGCAACGGAATCGTACGGCTAAATGATTAAAACACCGCTTTTGGATACATTTGGACCATTAACCCGTGACTTTCGAGTGTTTTAAACGTTTCAAGGAGAGTCGGCGGTTTACTGATGACGATACACGTTCTGGAAGGTTCGTGAGTTAACAAAGCGAATCTCAATTGAGCGTTGTCATGCAATTTTACAGGAAAATGTGCAGTTGAAAAGGGTCGCGCTGCCAAATTCGTTCCGCGATTATTCACCACGAAAATGCATCGGCACATTTAGCGCAGTCGATTCGTGAATTTTTGGCTGATAAAAAAATAGCTGTGGTCCCGCGGACTCTGCCTATTCTCCAGATCAGACCCCATGTGATTTTTTTCTATTTCTAAGACTAAAATCTGTGCTTAAAGAATAACGATTTCAAGATGTAGAGGAAATTACAGCGAACGCGGCAACATAACTCATAGCTTTAACTTTGGAACAGTTCCAAAGGACTTTTGAAAAATGGCAAGATCTCCGGGATCATTGCATATCGTCCGGAGGAGAGTATTTTGAAGCAGATATCTTTAAATAATATGTAACTTCATTTTTGTAATTATTAAATATAAAATCCTGGTATTTTTTGAACAGATCTCGTATATGTGACCACTACGGTCTTAGAAGATAATGTAAGGAAACAGTCTATTTCATCTGTGTTTACCTTAAGCACCATATCTGTGTCTTACAATTTGTGGTATTACAATCACAATTCATTAAAATTAATTGTATTATTACCTATGGCATCTCCATTGTATTTATAATAAAGAATTGGAATTTAGATCAATTCATTGATTTTCGTACATATGTCTTTTTTCTCCTATATATTTTATATAATATTTAATATAAAATTCAACGTAGATATTATATTGTCATCGTCGCAGTCTACTATTAGTTTAACGACAAGGGCGTGGTACGATTTTAATCTCTATCGCGCTAGTTTATAATACATTTTTATAAATATACGATAAATAGAAAAAATGATTTTCTCGATATAAAAACCTTCTATTATTTAATCATTGATCGTTTAAAATTCAAAATCCAAAGAACATATGGTCGATTTAATGCAACAACTGTACAGGTATTATAAAACGTGTATTTATTTCGTTTTTAACTTTACAAATACTGAAATTTATATTTTTTAACTATTTAAAGTGGTTCTAATGAATGTCTAATTGCCAACTAGCTGTCCATGTTTTAAATATAATACATTCATTTCTGCATATTTTAAACTTTTGTTTGCATATTTTATTTTATTTTTTTTATCAAAATTTGCCAAAATATCAAAACGTCAAATGTTCTTCACTTTCTCTATTGTTAATTGCGTTCTGTGTCCGTAATCGCACGAAACGAGTACCTACATACGTATAGGGCTAATAAATATTTTATTTTTAATATTATAATGGCCGACAAGCCAAGGAAGAGTAAAAATTGATCGTTGATCGTAGTGACATTGGGTTTTGGAAATGCGTATGAAACTCAATTTATCGGTGGTAGGTATAATTTAAACTCAAATTAGATAACAAGTTCGAATAAAGAAGAAGAAAAAAAACTGTTTAGCAGTTCGTCGGCGTGATCAAAATGCACACTGATGTTCTGCAGAATCGAATTGTGGAGTTCATTGAATTATTTGATAATGATAACGGTAAAATAAGACCACCCATAGACCGAGAACTGTATAAAAGTCAAAAGCACAAAGGTAATTGCCAATGATGATTGGCTTTGGAAACTTACGCCATCGTATAACATTACTTAAATTTGATTTACACGTGAATACGTGTTAATTAAGAAATAGTGTGTTAAATTGGTACGATAACTTATATTCGAAATAGTCCAAAATACTTTGCACCGTGCGGGTAGGCCACTGTTGCAAGTGGGAATTAGTTTGAAAACTATGAACTACTAGGGAATTTAATTATTTTTGCCTGTAAGCAATGATAAATCATTGGTAACGTAAAACGATTCCGAGCGGAAGACGGTGAACTGATAAGGTTATATATCTCGTAGTAAAATCCATTAAGATTCGATTTGAACTATTTGGAACGGTTTTATCAAACCGGAGAAGCATTTTTTTTTTTTTTAAGAACAAAATAATGTTCTAGGGGTGAATTTCGTTGGGAATTTTAAAATATTTTTCGAGTAAAGTACACCGCTAGACCGAAATTTCGCATGTTTTATGAATACTGCGAGAAAAGCTGGGATCATTTTATCAATTTTACGTAAATCAATTGCTTCTCCGTTACACTGAGAATCTATTACTCAATATATAAAATAATAGTTAATTGTAAAACGTTAATTCATTCATATTTTAAATATTATTTTTATATGCAGAGCGAAACGGGGAGCATTTTTAAATTACTTTTTACTTATTTTTTTCCGGTTTATAATTTTAAAGGTAGTCCCTATTATACAATACTAAAAGTTTCATGTAGAAACTTTATACATAGCTGCCTAGGTGGGTAATTTAACAAATTTCGTTCCGTTAGACGGATAACTTTTTAGTTTTTAGTATACTGCTCTGTAAATCGCTAAACACTGACGTAACCACGAAAAGAAAATACAAACAATCGTTACAATTTTAATTCCGAGCTTCACGTAGATTTTTCCTTTTGATTTCAAACAATAATGAACGTCGGTACTCTGTGCTTACACGACCAAAATATGGAGACGAGCTTTCAATAGGCGTGGCATGTGTACAATCTTAATTTTTATGTTTGAAAAAATTTATTTTCGCAAGCCGAAATCGGTTTAACACAATACGGGGCAGTGATTATTAAGTTTTAGTTACATAATACCGAGTTAAATGATAATTATGTTACTCTATATCGGCAGACGCGACGATGTTAATAAATATGTTTAAATTCCAATTAAAAAAAAATATATATTATTTAAAGGTAGACCATTGTTGCAGGCGGCAAGTTGAGAAGTTAGAATTAAATTTTATTTATATCTATACGCAGAGATAAATCATTGCTTACGAACATCGATTTCAAACGAAGTTCTGTTAAAAAAATCTCGACAATTGTATTTATTTGTAACTACAAAAAAAAATTACAATAAATGCGTATTTGGTGGTCTTAAATTATTGGGTACTTTTGAGAAGCACAAACAAATGTTATTTCCATAAAACCAAATAAAATCTAAAAAAAAAAAAAAACTCGAAAATGTAGAATAAATCTATAGTCACGATTTTTTTTTTTTTTTTTTTTTGTCCGGGTTTTAACGGAAATCGTAATAAATCACAGAATTTTGTATGATAAATTAGTTACAGTATTTCCTGCCATATAACTGATTTTATTATTTAGTCTGTCGCTACGGTTTTCATTTTTAGACGTATTTTAAGTTTTACAGCTGGGATTAGTAGGTTTCAGCTTTCTATCGAATATTTGAAAAAAAAAAAAGTATAAACCCGTCCGTCTATGTCATAGACTCTATGAGATTTTATAACCAAGCTGGGAACATATTTAGCAGTAATAATAACCACACGTCAACTAGTCCTTTACGATGAGTTTTAAATTTAAAAAAAATAATCATTTTTTCCACATATTATTTTATAATTTAAATTTCTAATATAGTATTACTATTTATATATTCAAAATAATCATTAAAAACAATTTCTTATTTGATATTATATTATGTATCAATATTGATCTTGTAATACAAGTACGAATCTCTGGGTTTATATTATTGAGTATAATCCTACGTCTAAATCTTAATGTTTTATTTTTTATAATAGTATCATTAAACTGAATAAAAAATATTTTTACTAAGGATAACGGAGGATTAAATTCTGATCGTATAGATTTAATGATCTTATTATTACTGAAATTGTGTTTTTTTTTTTTATTTTGTAGACAATAATATTATGACAAATATTAAACGTAAATTTACATATTTTTCATAAACCGAACGTTATAATTTATCTAAAAACTGTAAAATTATTTGAAACAAAATTATAATCAATATCGTTTAAAAAAATTGTAAGGAACGAACAATGGATAGGTGGTATCTATACTTATGTCTACACATATGCAACTGTTTTCAAATAAAAAATTGAAATTTGTAGAAAATCCCACCCGGTAACTTTTTTCATTTTGGGTAAACTATCGGGCAAATCGATCGACTGAAAAAACAAATAGTGAATCACTCAATATACGGTGTACAGGTAAAGTTACTTTTTTATATTGCGTACAGTGACAAAGTATTTGTTTTCCTCCCCATCTGTTTTATATAGTAAATATTTATACCGGGAAACTTTCTGTTGCAATCCTAAATAGAAAATGGAATACGGGCGTATTGAAGTTTGCAGATTGGTTTTAAATCTAATTCTTTAAGGCACGGCGTATCTATGCCCGGGCCGAGGGAATAAATTAAAACGTTTAAAGACGACTGGTTGCTGTTCTGTTCCGGCGATTTAGATTTATAGGTTAGAACAGGCTCGGTTCGCATACATAAACAATACGATTACCGGAAGACACTTACGGGTGTGAATTATCTATGCATTTTCTCCCCAATAATATCAGCTGACAGTTCTGACCGCCGGAATGCCCGCGAGACGGGCGCATGGCTAATGCCGGCCCAGCTACTTTAATAAGTTCGGCGTAAATATTTAATGGAAACGACGATACATTATGACCGAACTTTAACGGATGACGGGAAACCGAATAAAATATTCAGCGACAACGATGATACTGTAAAACGTGAAAACGCGCCGGGAACATTTCGCCAAAAAATCAAAACGGGGTCCTTCCGGATATTAAATTAATTATCATTTGAGGTCGAATGCCTAACGTTTAAACATTGCATTACAACACCGCGTGAATATATTATATTGTTTCCGTGTACGACGCAAATCGTTAATTTATAATAAATAATACGAACCATTGTCCGTGCTGGACTATGGTTTTTGTCGAATTCTCGAATAATTATAATCCAGTACTTATATTTTTTAAATATTAATAATTTTAATACAGTAAACGATATAAAATAGTATTACGCGCCCACTAAATGGCCGTTAACCGATTATTTTTACTTTAAATGATATTTAGAGATATTTGTTTTTTTTATTTTAGCAATCATTTTTAATGATAACTATTATTTTTATTTATTTTTTTTTTTTGTTGACGATTCTGTTGATTTTTTTTTTTAACGTCATTAATTTGATTATAACTGCCGGGAGGGAGGTTACAAAAAAAAAAAAAAATTATACGAACTGTGTAAATGAACCGATTTGAAATCGATTCGCTTTATTATTATAGGCATTTCATTTTATGTAAAATCCCTAGGGCTACCGTGTTATTATTTATTATTATGTCGGATCGTTTTTCGTATATTTAACATATTGTTTTAGACGACCAAATATAGGAGATATTTTTTCATGCAGATATTTGAGGAAGACGTACTTTCGAAATTCGTCCTCTCGGTTTGATCATTCCGGGTACAATATACGAAAATTGACGTATTATTTTTAACAATATTTACTATTTGAAATTCGAATTGGGTTACTGGAATCGAAACGGAATAAGGTTAGATATTTCTGGCGATATAACACTGAGCCAGTACTCGAAAGAAACTATGCGGTACGTAAGACGACGATAAAAAAAAATATATATATATATATATCAGGCGTATATTGCGGGCTGTTAAATTGCAAAAGTTTTGAAATTTCGATCAGTCATTTGTGTTTTTTTTCTTTCTTTCAAATTTTACCCGGGAAAATGCAATCTTCGTTCACGGTATACTCGTAGACATATTGCCATTGTTCGAACACAATTTTTTTTTAAGCCTGTTATAATTTATATTATTTCAATGTGTATCGTAACTGTTACAGACTACGGACCGATACTAAATCATTTTTTATATCTATTCTTGTTTATTCTTGCTTTAACTTAATTTAAAATAATTAGGTACTCGGGCAATGCAACGACCATGACAGTGATAGTGCTACGTGTTACAAAAAATGTTTCATTCTAGTCTTAAAAAAAAAAAAAAAAAAAATGTTATTTACAGAAAAACACGTACATCGGAGTAAAATAAATAAATCTTATTGTTATTAATATTTATTAGGTACCAACATCTAAATAACATTAACTTAAAATTATTACGATTGTATTTGTTGTTAAAATATTATGAATTTCGCATTTAAACTATTGTACAATATTATTTATAATCTAAATGATGATGCCTATAATAAATTATATTATTTTTAACAAAAATAAAATAAATAATAAATGCATTTAAAAATATTATTGGATTTTGAGAATAAAACGCGACGGTTACATCAGTATTCTTTCCCGAAATATATAAATTATAATAAAGAACAAATAAAGCGAAAATAAATTATAAAGGTAATTAGTTTAATCGTGTAAAGTTCGACTGACGACATTAAATTAATCGATCATTTATTGATCGTATGTCGGCGTAATGCCATTAGGTTGTGTCCAAAATTCATTGTTGACATGTATTTGTACATTTAAGAGAAATCGTAATATAATTCTTCGGAGCTATGGACAGATCATCTATGTGGATAAGCGGTGTCGTGGAGTTGCTGAAGAAGGAAACCCAAGACGATGGACAGATTCCAATTTTTGTGGACCACGGATGGAATATGTTTATATTACTAGAACGATACGTTCGCACGACATAAATTGTTAAAGTGTTTGTAAGTCGGTTAAAACCTATAGAGTTTTTGAGTTATATGTATACAAGATTTTTTGAATTGTGATATTTCTCATTTAAAAATTAAAATATAAATAAAAAGAAAAACTAATGTACGGATATTATACAAATATTGATAATGTTCTTATAATATTAAAATATATAAAGTTTAAAATCGGATCTACCGAACGCAAATTTGCTATGCCGTGTGTTTGGTAAGACGGACACAATATATGCGAAACATCGTTTTATTTATTTTTTTATACCGACCCATTCACATTTGTAATTGTGTTAATTCATCAATTATTTGTTTTTCATACATAGAATTAAGAAAGCGTCAAAATAAATAGTTTAAAAAAATACTGACAAATCGCCACATAAAGTTTTAAAACCCGAGAGATGCGCTGAGACTACGATCGGAAAAAACATAGGGTAGACCCTTTATCCTTTTTGATATCTTCTAATGATATTTTCGAGACACTGGTGAACGTAATTTATGGAAATAAATCGTTTCAGGAAAAAGTCAATAAAGAAAAAAAAAATGCTTAATTTATGATAAAATAAAGATCCGAACAGAATAAAGATTGGACGTGAGCAATTTTCGGAAGAATTTAAAGAATTCGATTGAGTGGTACACACATTTGTCATTTTATCTTTAGATTTATGAAATTAGGGAGTTTCTCTAGTTTCATTAGTCCGAAATATGTTAACTCATTCGGGTTTCACAAAAACGAAATCCCGTAAAGTAGATCAAGGCAACATTCTATTTGATCAAATATTATTTGCCTATGGAATAAAATCTCAGTTTTATCCTTTTTTTTTTTTTTTTTCGTAAACCTAGATTCCGCGAGAGATTTATTTTAGCTCAAAATGCAATCGTACGTTAGTGCGTAACTGACCAAAATGATATTAAACTTGGTAAATTTTTGATGAAGTGCAACTATAAAAACGACTATCAGAATACACTCATGAGAATTTCCAGAAAGAGAAGAGGGCGCTATACTACCCACGACGATTCCAAACATCGTCGACCAGCATTACCGGCCCGCATTTATAGAATTCTCGTATACTTTAGAGGTGGTTTACGGTAGAAAATGTCGTTTTGTTGGTGCATTTGGACGTTATTTCGTATATACGTTTTTTTTTTTTTTTTTTTTTTTCACATTTATCTATTATTTTTTATTTTAAATTTTTTATTATTCAGTAATTCAGTGATTCGCGTTGACAATACTATTATACGTATACCTATATTATCTATTATGTAAATACCGTACAGAAAACTTTTTGGCTTTAATTGGCTACGAGAACGAGTGCCGTAGTTTTCTTTTTCAGTAGCAAATATTTTATACTCGCGCATTAACACAATAATAAATAACACACGCATAAACCTGAGAAGGATTATTCAGAATTTATAGCTAGTTAAAAACAAGAATTGGTAGGTATGTAGCAAAATGTATAACTACTAAAATAGTGTTTTTATTTTTAACAACTCGACAGTTTTACGTTATTAAGGACAAAAATTATATTGATAATTTTACTATAATATTAAATTGGTTAACACGTACGATTTTTTTATTATGTATATGATAATAAATCTGCTTCATATAACGTAATACATTAATAATGCATTGACGGGCATTTATTGTACATGTAATTTTTTTTTTTTCTTCCAATATCACATTTTAGATGCTAAACCGATGTGTGTTTTTTACCATCTGCACACAACTTTTCTACCGGATATCAATGCTCCGATTATTATGTGTAGCACCTTATCTGACAGCATTTTGGATCTAGTAGTTTTAGTTTGAAAATTGGAAAAAAAAAACCCGGCAATAATGATTTCATTATTTTCGATTATTGCTCATTGTTATAACTAGGTTGAAAGTAATCGTAGTGGAGACCTGGAATTGTTACCGAATACTTTTGTTAGCGTTTATGGACGTAGTATAATTTCGTCGTTTATTTATGGCTTTTTGAAATCTGTGAGTTTTTATATTTCAATGCGGATTAAAATATTGTAATATATTTTTATCAGCGTTTAAAGTTTAAATTTATTTTAAAATTCGTAACCACCAATAGTCGTGATTTGTTTTGAAGTTAAAAATGAAGATAAAAAACATTCTATTAACTATAAAATAAATTTATTGTAATTGTTCACTTTTAAACTCCGATTGATAAAAGTTGATAAAAATAATAGACTCATTTAACCCCCCTCACACTACAAAATAAACCCCCAGAATATTTTGAAAATCGTACCACGTCTTGAAATTGCAGCTTATACAAGGTGAATGTTTCAGACCTCTACAATTATTACTATTCACTGAATTACATACAGACTATAAATAAAAAAAATTATTCCCTGACAATTATTATTCATGTTATTCGGTTTACGCTTATGATAACTTGTATTTTTTTTTTCTCTCCGGTGGGGTATTTTTTTAACAACTTAAGTATGTGGGATCGATCGTACGTTGTAAACAACATACCATAAATACGCATTAGTTTTCTACGAAACGGATGTCTTTTGTTTTTTTTTTTTATTTTTTTTTTTTTACGACGCCCACTTTTGAATATATAAAATAAAATCCTATATTTTATACGACTATCGATGTCTATAGGTTTAGGTGAACTTTACCCATAATTTATGTGTTTAATATTTCCTTAGTAGTAACTGCAGTATTATAAATGGATAACTTTAATGGGGTTGCAGTCAATGATAAAAAAGTGACATCACTACCGAAAATCCAGACAAAACTGTAAGATTTGTGTTCGACGGATACCAATGTGGAAAACGGATATTGATTGTGTAAAAAGTGTTGACTAGGATTTGAGACGGAAGCGATTTTGTATATTCCGAAAACTGTATGTGTAATAACGAAGAATATATAAATAGATAAATACCATAACTTTGTTCGTCAATAATGCAACCGAAAAAAAAAATAGTCTTTTTAAATCGACGCTGTCGAAACTTGGTCAATTTGTTAATCAAACAATTTCTGTTTTCGAAATTTAAGTCCGCCATACCCAATTCGTATAGTTTTGTCTAGCGTTTCGGTCTAAATATCATTATTTTTTTTTTATTTCAATTGAAAATATTTGATCATGAACAGCAAGAGAATTTTGAATCTGGTTGGTGCATTGAGCTGAGTAATATTGAGTTTCCTCGTGGTTACCTTTGTAATGGGTAAAAACGAGAAAATATCGGTAATAACGTTATTCTTTTTTTATCAATTTTGTTATATTGTTGTAATTCAGTTTATAAAAAAAAAATGTAAAACTTACGATTGAACCAAATAATAGACTATTCTTAAAGTAAACTCACCAGATAACGATTACAACGATATAAGCAATAGAAACTGAGAAATACACATTTACGATATTAAAAAAAATTAAAGCGATTTACAATTAACATTATATAGACAAATACTACTCGCAAGTAATGGGCCAATAAAAAATTATTCGACGATTATTTGGTTATTTTATAACAAGGTCACCCCTAAAGGTAATGAATGAAGCAACAATGACAATTTTTTCGATTAAGCTTTTACAGGTATATTTTATCATCGAATTTGTGAATGAAGTATTTGTTTCGACACTGAAATGAAACTAGATAAATTGGTCTTATTGAAGCGACGTCGTCCGAGTCCATAGATTCAATAACAAACAGAAACCGTTGTTTACGCGATTAGAAATAAATGTAACGTAATTAATTAATTAGTGTAAATTACGTTATAAGAGTTGTAAGCAAAAAAACTGGCGGGATCATCATTTACGATTAACACAAGAGATCCCGGGCGACGACGGTGAGATTCTGAGCGACGTAGTCGCTGTATTAGTCGTGTTTTTCTTTGTTGCCACGGTAATCCAGAAATCAACATGAGAAAAAAATAAAGAAATAATAGAACTCAAGTTTAACGAAATCGTGTTTTTTCGTCATTGTTGGTAGTTTTTTTTGTTTTTTTTTTTGGTGCGTTAAAAAACGAATAGATATATCGATATCTATGATTTTTCTAAAGTACCATCTAGACAACATTTTCTACCGAAAGTGTATGGGAGAGTATAGATCGGACGAAGTTTTCTAGTAGAAAAAGTGTTTACAGAAAACAAAATAAACGTCATTGTAAAATCACATAAATCTACATAACCCCTTGTCGAGGGTTAATATATACATAATATTATCTTGTAATTATATTTATTGAAAATTGATAACGGATAATTTTTAATATTATAAAATATGCAAATGTAATCAAATACAATTTGGTCTTGAACCATAATAGGTATTATTGTAATTAAAAAGCGGACACCGTTGTAGACGACCATAAATTGCATTTTTAATTCTAGTGATATTCGCAGAGACGTACGTACAGATATTTATATTTTAACCCCAATATTAATTTATATTGAATATTCGTTATTTTTTTTTTTTTTTTTTTTTTTTTTTTTTTTATAGAACACAATTTATTCGAATTGGCTTAATCAATCAGGTGTTTCTGCGTTATAATGGTTTAGAAATATTAATTTCAATCGCACCAAATATACTGTGCGTTACGTCCCAACAAAATAAATGATTGATTCGAACAATTACTTTAGTTTATTAGTCTTGTCGCAATACTCACATCTGTGTGTTGATACAGTAGTTTTTACACGCGCTTTTTATGCTTTCTGCTGTGGAGACGGAATAACAATAGCACGAGTTATTTTTGCGCGCAATTGTGCAGTTTAACGACAAAGCGCCGTGTAGGCAATTGCTATTTTTCGTACGGATTTTTTTTTTTTTTTTTTTTTTTACACTATCGATCATTCGTTATTTGTGCATAAAAGTTACGAGAACGATGAGTTCGTTATTTTCACACAATAATGGATAAGAAAACCGAAATGTCTTCGGAAGCGTTTAATAATTTAGTAATTACGAATCACCGAGATCGATAGTTGTTTGAGGACAGTAAACGTCGTGTACCTAATTAACACGAACGAGTCGGATAGCCGCGAGGAGTGGAGGACGTCTCGATGGAATTTCGTACGATATAAAATAATATAAACACACTTCGCTTCGAAAAATTATCATCTAGGTTATTACATTTAGCGTGGTGTTCATCTTGCTTTTATGGCGATCTGTCATTTTTAACCGCGAACCGACAAAGAGAATAAAAACGGCACTCCGTATTCGGACACTCTATCCGTGCACGTAACGTTGATAATATTATCACAACCTCCGACCTTAGTCCGTGGCCATTAACGACGAGTAAGTGTCACTAACCGATATAAGGTTATATTATTAAAATAATAATGTCGAATCGAAATTATTAAGCTTTTAATTTAGATATGTACAAACGGGATGATTAAAAATCTAACTTGAACAATTGTGTGCAGGACTAAAAAAAAAAAAAAAAAAAACAAAAGAGAAGGGGATCTCTCTTAATACAATTTTGAAATACGTAAAATAATGATGGCTATCTCTTTATAATGTATATACTGAAGACCAAATTAATTTACGGATCCGTTAATTATAGTAAAAGCGTAGGTTATTTACATAAATAACCCGCAGTAAATATATTGCTAATTCTTGTATTTCAGGAAAAGTATATCCAAACTCCGACTTATTTATGATAGAATTTATACATACATAAATACAATATATATATATATAATATAATATATATATATAGGTACCTACCGCCATAAATTATTTGCATAAATAAACTTCTAAAGGTTATGACTGTGCAAATATTAAAGATGACTTCCATTAATACAACACCGTCGTTAATTTATGACAAAGTCGCCACGTAAGTCTCGGCGACCCACACATCCCCCGCCCTTCGCATTTGGTAGAGTTTTTTTTTTTTTTTTTTAGTATCCCACCTTCCGGACTTCCCGCCCCCTGGCGCCCTAACGTTCAATTTTCTTATGGTGACCATTTAAATTGCATACATGTTTATCGAAGCGTTTTATCCAACACATTGGGTTCGATCGTATATAACGGTTAAAATATTTAGTGTTTACACGATCATATTTTCAGTCGTACTATTTATTTGACGATTGAAAACGACTAACGATCAAACAAATTGACGTATTGAATATTTCGTGATCTACGATACAAATTCCATACGTCGGTAATTATTTGGAGGTCTAATAAGAACCTAAGAATATTCTTCTGTATAGGTGATCTTCGCACATCCTCGGATGAAGATATTATTATATTAAAGTTCGTTGACAAACAAGCCAAAAACATTTGTTAAACAAAATTAACAAAATAATATATTAGGATGATCTACCTGCCGTGCACATTATCTAAAACCATTGTTTTCAGTTTTAAAATGTACATTTAACAAAAAAGCATCGTGAGTTATTTTAATCGAAAATGTTATCAATCGAAATATTTAATTCCACAGCCAAACTCAGTTTTCTACCGATGACAATAATATCGAAAACCGTTTGAAAATTAAATAACCGAACGGTGAAATTCGTCTTTGAGACAAGGTTTTCGAAAAATAAAAAATTCAATGTCTAACATACTCCCGTTCCCCTAATAAAAATCACATTGAAAACAAAATAATAAAAATCTCGGAGAAACGGATTTCAAAAAAAAAAAAATAAATAAATAAATAAATAATAATAATTGAATCAGTGTCCGAATTATTCTTGAAACGTATCTATTTTATAAAATTCGAAAATAAATTTAACAATAATATTTAATGGAAGAGAAAAGAAGAAATCTCACTGTTAGGGTGGAAATTATATACTAGCTACGTATTAATGGGGTTAAGTTAGCCACCACATTGGACGACATTTTTTTCCATCGCATTGTAAAATATGTTCTTCTAACAAGATAGAATAGAAGGCCTAGCTGTTTGACAACAAATAAATTAATTTTTTCCGAATCATTTAATTCGTAGCTATATGTAGGGGCAGTTGTTATTTTGGCGGAAACATCTCCAGATTCAACACACTTAAACTTGTTTTTATGGGAACACTAAAAAACAGCCATAAATAGAATTTCGCCCATTGATCTCGGAGAGTTGAAAAACAAATTACAGGCAACGTTGAATCGGAATGAAAATAATACGATTCACTGACTCGCTGTATTTTTATAGCCACATTATTACTATGTTTTCAACATCAAAGCGTAAACTTTGAATACATTTATCTGTATCGTCTAATAATAATTATTATAATGTTCTGCACTTGTTATACATAAAATAAAAAAAATAAAAAAATAATAAAAGCCGACACGCTTCACACTATGGGTGAGCCACTGTTGTGAGTGTGAATAGTTGGTCAGGTATAATATACATGGTGATTTAATTTAAATTGTAAAATTATGGTTTTCGCGATGATTTAGTGATAATTAGAATATTAGACTATTGTTAGTCTAATAATAAATTTACGATAGTGATGTGCGATCAAATATTCATTGTTTGAATGTCTACGGGTTTCTGTGCCTGTGATTATAACATTTTAATTCCGTAACGTATTACGTTTCTGCGACTTTTAACTTTTAATATTTTTTTGGATTTCCAAGTTTTCGATTCTTAAATTTAGATCGTATGCAACTACTGACTGATAAAAAAATATTTATTATTATTTATTAATTTTTTTTTCTTTTTTTGTGCTGGTATATATTAATATTTTAATATCCAGATAAATATACAAACTATCTAGAAAAGTCTCGACACAGTTAGTGTATTACAGAATTCTGAATTTAACACAAGTATAATTCGATATTCCCGGGTAATAACCGACGGTGTTCAACATTAATCTATTCATCATTATTTTCAAAAAAAAAAAAAAAAAAAATAAATGATTAACCCACTAGAGATCAACTGTGTTTTTTATCATTTTCCCTCGTGAAAATATATATTCTAGAGAGAATTGTTTCTCGAGAAAAAAAAATTAACTTAACTCGAGTGTATGAACTCAATCAAAATTACATTGAATGATAGACGTTATTATTTTTTTTTATTGTATTCGTATATGTATCCGTTTTTATTAAATATTTTTTATTATTTAAATTTATTGCGCGTATAATACAAATTTCTTGTAAAATCGCTCGGTATTTATTATTACCTAGCTAAGATTGGAATCGATGAAACGGCATTGTAATAAAATGTTTATTTGGAAAAAAATAAAATTCAAAAATATACGACAACATTGGGAAATTGACGTTGTGTTATATACCAGAATTAAATTCCGATTGTACGAACTGTTATATTATTATTTGTACTTTTCCTCCGTCGACATGTCATAATTTAATATTCGTATAAAAACTCAAAAAAAAAAAAAAAAAAAATAATAAACCTCATTCGGCACAAACATTACCCATTTATAACAAATATTATATCCGTAACATAATAATACCGGCTGTATTTATAAAATATAATAATATACACGCCGCTGCGGTGTTAATAAAAAGAATGTTCGCCAGAAGAAAAAAAAAAAAAACGTATTTAGAGGGTTCATTGTCGTAGAGCTTCGCAGAGAGATCACGCGCGAAGCCAGATCATAATAACAATTCGAATGAAAACGATACGATAAAACGAAAAATATACCGGAAAACAGATATATTTTAGAGAAAAAAAATACTTTACAAAATCCAATATTGAAATATTGTAGTGTAGAAAAATTGCCATAATAATGTAAGGTTTTTTCGTATACAATAATAATATAACATTGTTAATATTTTTAATATCTAATTCAAAATAATCAAGTTTAAAAAAAAAAAAAAAAAAACTAAGAGTATCTACACTACATACAGATACATCGGTACATGTATATGTCTTGTTTCTACTGAATATAGTTGACATAAGAATGTCGATGTCAATATGGTATTAGATACGAGGAGACGAGGATTAAACTGTAGGTAACTTTTTTAACACGTGTAAAAAATAAACAAGTTTCAAAGACAGGAATTATTTATTTATTTTTCAAAGACAGCAATTATTTTTATTGAGTATACATTTTTCTAAATGTTTAAATGGAAGACGCGGTGACACTAATCGTTCAGAGATAGGATCGAGAGGCGGTAAATCAGATGGAAATGGAGGATAACAAAAACCGTTAATCGTAGCAAAACGGGGAACTTTGTTACTGAACAGAGTTTTATAACAAGTATTGCACACGCTCATATTATGAGAATCCAAGTCTGGGTATTTTTCGAGCAAAAAATCTACGGCTTTCTGGGGAACGTGCTTCATATGTTTCTCGAACCAAAGGCGATCGCAAACAGCGCAGGAAACACCGAATTTGTTTTGGATAAAACGAAAATTGAATTCGTTATTAGCGACGGGAAATTCGTCATTACAGACATTTCGCGGCGGTTCGGTTATCGGAATGACGATTTTGAGCTTGTTCTTTAAACGAGCGTCGCGGTAACATTCTCGGTGTCGGACAAATTAACAGAACGACCCCCAGCCATAAGACATATACATGTCAAAAAAAAAATGTATAATACAAACCAAACAAAAAATGACTATTTACACGAAATACGTTTATAACAAAAGGTAGAATGGTAGACAGTGCGGAGATTTACTATACATTCCAGATGGCATAAATATCTATGAATGTCAAAATACCGGATACTTTTAAAAATGTCTCGCCACGACCGGCTCGCCGAACATAGAAAATCGTGAGCAAAATTTCAGTGTTCGGTTCTGGTGAACCCATTCGTTCACGGATTCGAAAATAAATATCAATCGTTACTAATAACTACGTTTGGTTAAAAAAAAAAAACCGATATATTTCACACCATCATAGGTGTGTATTGTAATAGTTGCGAATTCAGAAAGTTAGAATATAGTAATTTAATTTATTTCGGTACGTTTCAAACAGAAAACGATTACTCGTAAAGTTCGTTTAAATATGTTTTGATAGATTTAAATTGTAAATCGTTTAAATTTTAAACTACAAAATAGATTATAATAATATTATTGTTGTTCGTGTTTTTAAAGAATTTTAACATAAAGTTCAAACTTTTTGAACAATTTTCTTTTTAAAATCTGAACAACACGAAAAATCCACAATTGAATTCAATGTAATAAATAGAAAAAAATTAATACCAGAAGCCACCTCTCGACTTGACGATTAGAGCACGATTTCTAGTAGAAATGTGGTTTACAGACACAAAAAAAAAATAAAAAAACACATCGTAGTGAAACTATACATTCGTTTATCCATTTATTCCAATTTGGCATTCGGTCGAAAAATCACTCTATTGTGATGATAATGATTTTGATCCGTGTCCAGTAACCTATTTGTTCAGAAGCGGTTTCAAGCCCTGCACTGACCCGAACCAGACAGGGCCGATCCTATATTTATGGACGGACTGGCCGGTCAAAATTTTTCAGATATATAATACTCAATAAAAATACTGTTTACTTTAAGAATCGATCGGAACCGGCCGGAACGTTGTGAATTCCAAAATAAAAAAATATCGAAACGACCGGATCGTGCAAAGTTCAATTATAAACGATTAGCGGTAAAATTTGAAAATAATGCTATAGTAAAGCTTAAACAATTCCCGAATGATTAAAACGAAAAACGAAATCAAATATATTTAAAATCCTGTGATAAAATCGCTGGTACACGATACAAATAAATTATCCTGTATCATAATCTAAACCTATTGACGAGTCGCATTATTTAAAATTCCATGTTCGTGCTGAAACGTTTTTAAAACATATGAAATATTTTGAATCAGGTGGATGCCTAATTGTCAAATTGTTTTTTACTGAATCCTCTCTGTAGTCCATCGAGAAGAATCCATTTGAATATGTTTCAATTAACAACAATCTAGAAAATCAACAATGTAACCGTAGTAATTTTAAATGTCAATAGGCTTGTTTTTGCTATAAAAACACAATTGGACATAAAATAAAACACACACGACCAGGTCACTTTTCCCGTTCAATAATAGTATTTTACAAAAATGTGTTAATTTCCGCGTTAAACTATAATAAAAAACATTATTCTATTATGATGATAAGGATTTGAAAGTTTTATAATTAAAGTACACTTTATGGAGGGATTTAGGTTAACTTATTAATAAACATTTCAAATTAATAATTGTAATATATTTACAATATATATGGTAATTAAAACATTTTAGGTATTCGTATATGAAGTTCTGAGGAATCTGAATCCCAAATTTTGTTTGCATATTTTATATTTTTTGTTTATTAGAGCTCAATTCAGACGATTTAAATAACAAAAAAATCGGTTTAGAGTGTATTTTAGTGCATATTTGGTTGTATTTTAAAAGCATATTTGCATGGTTTATTAGTGCCAAATGTCCGCATGTTGTAACATTTGGTTACAAACATAATAGATAAAACCGTTTTAAATGCAAAAACTCGCCTATACACGAACAATAAATAAACTAAATAAACGTAAAAACAAAAGTTTGGTGTATGGGGCGAGTGAATCATAAGAAACGTAACTATAACATGGCATAGTATAATTTTAATATATCGATGCAACTGCATAGAATTATTTAATTTTCTTTCAAGTTGTACTCTGAAAACCACAGAGTTTTTTTTTTAATTTTTTCAAACTATCAAAAATCTAATGTATTACCTAATTATTAATTGTAGTGATTGTGATAAATTGATTTCAACGACCGTATTGCTGTGAGGAAAATCGCTAGAATATTTTTCACGCTGTATTTAAGGAGCTGCGGAAATTTCGCCCCTCAATTATTAAAAAAACAAAAACGACTTGCTCAATGCACCAACGAGATCCAAAATACGTTCAGAAAAGGTGACATAGTTTAAAATCGGAACACGATATCCGGTAGAAATGTTGTTAAAGGAGTAAGGACCAAGGTTAACAAAAAAAAAAACATATTATATAAGTTATTACCGACGAGTTTTTCGACGTATAATTCTAGACCAATAAATCGGGTGGGTGGGTTGTAGAGACCAATTTGTTTACCGAACGATTAAATTTAATATAAATAAAACCACGGTCTGCCTTATATATTGTGTGCTCTACAAGAAATACGAAGAAAAAAAAAAAAAAAAAATGAAATGTCTCACGGTTGAAGAAAACCGTACACAGTTTGTTTACGGAAATTCGAAAAGTCAATAATCAAACTAATCGCGTATTGTCTCGTATTTCAGCGCGGCGAATACGTTTCGATTTATTCGCGTTTATCGAAATCACTACAGCTCCTGCACAACGTTATCTCGTATTAAATGATCGTTAGTAAAAAAAAAAAAAAAAAAAAACCCCCCCCCTAGGGCTTAGATTACGCGTGATTTCGCGGTTGTCAGTCCGGGTCTCGGGGGGGGTGATGGTTTCCCGGCCGTTCGATTATTCACGGCGCACCGTCGGCGCAATTAGTCACGAAACAGCGGACGATATTAATCGTGCGAAACGGGACGCGGAGCACGGCGTTCGGCGTCGCATACCTGGGCTCCGGATGCCGAAACTCGTATACGGAATGAGCGGGAATCACCGATAGTTCGCGTATACAGTCCGTATAATATATTACGGTTTATGAAGAATAAAGCGCGTCGTCCTCGTACTAAGCCGCCTCAAGAAACCGATGTTTGGCACGCGACCAGAAATCACCCGGTACGGTCGTATTTATTGCCAAAAGCGCAGATATTGGCGAAATCGACAAAAAAAAAAAAAAACCCAAGAAAAACAAGGAAAAACGTTACAAAAACAATAATACACTTATAGCTGACTCATAATATACGTTAATGCGTTATATTAAAATAACAATTATTATCGGCAGTAAATCCTAGTCTCGTTTCCGAATTGTACAATTGGACCGGTCGACACGAGCCCGAGGACGATAAATAATAATATACGAATTTACAAACGTACCGGACTATCGTGGTAATTGTATAGAAAACATAAAAAAAAAAAAAAAACGGTCAACTTTATAACGCGGAATACATTGACGGGGGTGTTTTTTTTTTTATCACGATCCAGTAATATTCCCGGAGTATGATAAGGTAAATTCTTATTCGTCAATTGTACAATTGGTTTTAGCTTTATTTTAAACATTATTTTCGAATATACAAATAGTATTACAACGAGTAATGACGGTTTAAAAACTACACCAGAGGAATAGATGGGGATCAATACACTTTGGTATGTTCTATACGATAGAACTCTTTCCTGCGCAATTTGTAAACTGTTACGTGTCGTTAATGGTATGTCCGATATTAGTATTATGGATGTATCCAGATTTTTTTTAATGGTAATATGTGTTTTCGGTATACACAGATCGAGGGTAAAACGGTGAAAATATTGTGTATAAGATCGTTCAACGATTCTGTAATTAACGGAAAAAGGATCGATTTAATCGATTTTATTCGAAAACTTTGTACGAAACTCTCCACAATATGATAAAATTATCATCGTGTAGTAAATTTCGGATTACTCGTGTCTATCGTTGAAATGTATATATATACACAATATTATTGATGCCGCTAAAATTGAGGCAGTATTTGAAAATAACAAAAAAAAATCGATTATGAACGCTATTGTATCACACATTTTTATTTACGGTTAAGGAACGAGGAACGAGTGTAATTACTTTTTTCTAAAAGAACTAGACAAACATTGGTGTCGTCTATGTTATAATTTAAAACTGTTTTGATCTCAGACTCGTAGCCGTTAATAATATAAAATTGAATTAATACTACCTTTTGATATTCACTTAATATTAACTCACGTTTTTTTTTTTTAAACTATTTTTTTATTAACCTTTTAACGTATAGATACTCTATTTTCAAAATGATTATTTAAAACGTTAATTAGTAATTCAGTTAGCTCGTGTTCGTGCTGTATACTTTAAAAAAAAAAAAAAAGAAGGAAAAAACCACGTTTTGATCAGTTTTTTCAACGAAATAAAATATATGTTCAAAGGTTCGCGTAAAATTTGGATTAATGTATTTTAATAAATTAATCATTGTTGTTTAATCATGTTATTTTAATCAAATAGTACGTATATTCAGTGGCGTAGCAAGGGGCGCAAAATTGTGCTTGAAAAATGGTAATTTTATTCTACCTGACATTTTTTTTATCGTACATTTTCAATATAAATTGTATTCATAAAAAAATGTTGTAAAATTAAAGGCTAAAAAAAACCATCATCTCATCAATTGTATTATTGGTAAAACGGAACTTTTTTCTAAGTTTGCTTGGGGGGGGGGAGCGCTAGCGAGGCTTTTTACGCCACTGCGTACTTTCGTAAATGGTTTCCAGGGAATCCGTAAGGGACAACACAAGTGTCCTACGTGAATTTTTTAAAACCAAAAACAATTGGTCGTTGAAAAACCACGTCGGGCGCACGTACAGGAGAAGGAGATTGGAAAACGTCCCGTCGGGCGGTAAACATTCAGAATTCGAACAATCGCGCGGTGATGTTAAAATGCACAAGAATCTGACTGCTTATTATGGTTATTTTTTTTATTTATTTTTTTTTGACGACTTGAACTCTCCGATTTTAGTTCTAAACGATTATTGACCGCGCGTGTACATACGAGGTGCGACAATAAAATAACGAGACTTTTTGAATAAAAGTTGTTTATTTTAAAAATGTTATAATTTAATGATTATCACCTTCAAAGTACCTTCCCTCAGCATCAATATACTGTTGCATACGTCGCTGCCATTTTTGAAAACAGTGTTGTCAATTGCTTTCATTCAGCCCTTTTAGAAGTTCTGCCGTTTTCATTTTTACGTCATCAGCTGTTTGAAAATGGGAAAAGAAATAAGAAGGAAATAAGAAGAAGTCACAAGGAGCAAGGTCTGGCGAGTACGGGGGATGTTGAAGTACAGACATTTTTTTTTTTAGTTAAAAAACGTTGAATTGAAAATGCACTGTGAGCTGGAGCATTGTCTTGGTGAAGAACCCAGCCATTTTTCCATAGATCTGGTCGCTTCTTTCTGACACGTTCTCTTAATTTAATTAATACCTCTTTATAATAATATTGATTAATTAATTTTGTCGATTTTTTCAACGTTTTCGTTTGTTGAAGACGTGGTAGGACGTCCAGAACGATCATCGTCTTCGACGTCCTCCCTTCCACTACAAAACCGTTTGTGTCATTCAAAAACACGAGCTCTTGATAAACATTCTTCACCATAAACTTCACATAACATACGAAACGATTCCGCGGCAGTTTTTTTTAATTTAACAAGAAATTTAATGTTAACACATGTTGTTCGATTTTTATATCTAACATTTTTCGGCAGTATAGTCGAACTCGCACTAATAACAAGGCTACTAACGTATAAGAAAATGAATTGATGCCATCAGTGTTCATAGTACTTTTAGATAAGTGTTTTCTAATCATATTTCAATAATCGTTTTATAGATAACGTTGATAGTTTAGGTTATATTTAGAAAGTCTCGTTATTTTATTGTCGCACCTCGTATATTATGCAATTCGGATCCGTTAGATTGATTATTGACGTACACGCGCGTCTTTCATATTTGTATTTTACCGTACGCGTTTTCATAATACAATTTAAATCGGCCCCTTTAACATTTGACCGGGCATTACAGACGTCCGTCTACTGTAGTAATCAGGTTAAACCGTGATCGCTACTTTGTACATAGTGTGCGCGTATAGTGATCGAACTATTTTTATTGTTACTACGTGTTTAAATATATAAATTGTTAATTATTAAGAATCACGGTTATTCAGTGAGTAGTTTTAAAATGCTTTGTTAAATATTGTTTAAGTGATCTCTGCTTTGGCAAGGTAGTATTTTGGTGAGTTGGCTATATATACCGACATGGGTTACCATAATTTTTTACACTTAGAGTCGACTCCGATGTATGCGCAGACCGTTGGTATCATATCTTACATTTGTCTGAACCACGGGTTGCCCAGTCTCAGTCGACAGAGTCAACTTTATTGTTTATAAGTGTTTCTTTATTGTCTTCAGACGTTTTTTTTTCTTTCTATTTAACGTCCACTGAGAAGCCATTCGTCTATATATAGTTTTGTGTCGTACTACCCAGTCCGGCTAACTACACTACATTAATATTATTATTGCGTTTAATATATTAGAATTTAAATTTCAGAATTATCATACAAATGTTTAAACACACTTTACGTAATATAATTTATGATATCTTACGATACCCATGTATATATATATGCGTGCGTTTAAATACTGCGCATTTATTGTTTATCTTAAAAGTCATAATTCAAAAGACCCAAAAGTTAATCTATTTAAATGGCATATCGAGGTGTACTTACATGTAAACCGTGTAGGTTTTGTGTAGTGATGTAAATATTATTTTATATTTTATGACGATTATAAAATCACAGGCAAGTGGTACATATCTGATGGAATCTGTTCTTGAGCAATATTTCAAAATGAGAACTTGAACATAAATTTAAACACAAATGCATTCAGAGCAGTTTAAATTACGAAATTGATATCCAAATTCAGAAACTCAACAAATCTAACTATTACCTACTTTATCTATCTGTCTGACTATTTATAACTCGAAAATCGGCATAATGTCCTGGAAATTGTCTAGGTCACGGGCACGGTGAAAGGTTTCTACGATTATTTTTAACTGGACCACAACAAAATAACGTAAATAATCGAAATCGCTTTTGCGTTAATATACCCGGTTTCCTCCGTTATTATGGAAACGCAAAGGTAAATCAAAAAAACGATTCACGCAAGTCACCGAGTTGACGAAATTCGCTACCATAAACCACGTCTGAATTTGTTGATCGGAGAAAACTGAGCACAAATATTGTTTTTACTATTTTTTAAAATGATAAAATACACATAAATTATCTTAATAATTAATTTTAAAAAAAAGTTTCGGGAGGACACCGTGCCCCTCTGGCTCCGGCACTGGTATATTGTTTTATTTCGACAAAAAGAAAAAAAAAATGGTCGGTACGAATATTTAATATTATTTTTTATGAACAGTTTTTGTACTTAAAACTACATAAAACTTTATGTTTTTATAAACTTTTTTTTTTTGGGTCTTTTGTTATTGTTATATAATTTCAATTTTCGTTTTAATACATCGGGAGTGGTCCCAACTACGAAATTTAACTTACAACGTAGTACTGCCCGTTTGTTTCGTAGTGTAATTGTAGGTATTACCTGTATTGGTTTGCTTAACTGTGATATACGAACCACATAGTAAGTTAGGCACACGGCACATACTTACCCAGGGATTGATTTACAAAATTCAGTGCCGGGGACATTGATAATCAAGAGGTATATAAATATTTTTTTATTTTAACTTATAAGAACATGGATTTTTTTTCTACGTCCATTTGCAAATTCATCAATGAAGTCGTCAGATGAGAATTTTTTAGTTATGTCATGTTCAGCAGTAAGAAAATCCTGAAGATTGTCTAACTAATCTTGGGACAAACACGTCAAGTCTCGTCCGAGTTTTAATGCGCTCGTGCGCTGAGAAAGAGCGTTCGCTACTACAGTTTGTACAAGATGTGGTCAAATATGTTAACACCACCTAATACCAATGCGTTTTATCGCACAGATACAAAAATGTTATAACCCAAAACGGCATTGGTCTATAAAATATGATAAATTAACTGAAACGAAAAACCGGGCCGGGTCGCCTCCTTATGGTAGTCGCCTAAACCTGAGCCTATTCGCTTAGCGCAGTTCGGTCAGGTATCGAATGTATTTTTTGTTAATGCATTTATAACTGTAACATTATAATAATATGTAAGGGCTGGCTAAGAGTGTTCAATCAAGAATACCGCAACGCGTGGTCGCTCGTAAATTAATTTCGATATGTGCACGTCAAAATATAAAGTACGATATATTATGATATTCTAATGCGCACATGTATAAATATAAACACGTGGGTTTCTGATATAGAAGTCATTAATCTTTGTCGGAATGTCCGGATAAGTGCGTGCAGATGGCGATCGATCAATCCAACAAAAAAAAAAAAAAAAAAAAATTTGTCCGAAACCATAATAATTGTATTGTTGAAGCGATACAGTATCACGCGTCGGGAAAACGCAATAATTATTTTATGTTGGAGGTATCTACTGACTTTTGCGAAACCATAAGTTAGGTTTTTTTTATCGACCGTTATCACTTAAATACGTTTTCGCGTAATTTCGTATACGCACACGAAACGAACTATGTCAAATAGTTTTAAGGAGTACCGCCCGTTCCAAAAAAAAAAAAAAAACTCCTAATTTATTATTATTTTTTTTTTTTTTTTTTTTTGTTTTTACGACGGCATTAAAGAAAATCGGGAGTCTAGTGAAAATAAACAATTTAATGCAATTTAGATTTTTCCGATAAAATGTTAATAATATATATATAAAAAAAAATCAATATTTTAATTTTCAATGAAATTACTCTGCTCCAAACGCGAACGAATTTCTGTGGATAAAAATACTAATTTTACGTAGTGTCGTCGTAGGTTTAATAATATTTCAGTACGTGCTGTCTCTTTTACCGCAGTGGCATTACTACTCGATCAACAAAACGAGCGCGTGCTTACACATTTTCTCATCGGGGACGTCAAATTTTCATCATAATTCCGTTTGTCGCGATTAAAATTGCGTATACTGAAAATTATCAATCGACTAAAGTTCGGTCCAACCTGCGCGGCTAATATAAAATAATACATTTACAAATCGCGGACTTAAAACGAACAAATTCTATTCCGCTATTGTAATACGGAATTGTTCCGAAAAGTATTCTGACGTTTACGATACGGAAAATAATTGTCCAGTGTTTGATAACGCATATAATTATTTTTTTGAATTATCACTTTTTTTTTTTTTTATTTTCATTTGGTAACGAGTAATTTTGAATTTCAATCTTGGCCGACGTGCGTTAATTTTTTTAACGATTCTTTAAGTTTTAAGAAAGTCGATCGCTCACGTTCGATTTTTCGAAGGCGCGCCTTTAAATGTACGTTTTATATTATATTTTTATTCCGAAAGGTGTTCAGTAAAAAAAAAAAAAAATAAAAAAAAATATAAGGACTTTTTCAGACTAGGATTACGTAAAGAATTCAAATAATCAAGACTCTTTCACCCGAACGTATTCTTTGTCCAAACGCTATGACCGCATATATATATATATATATATATATATATATATATATATATATATATATAAAAATAATACTATAATGTAGACGAAGTACAAAAAAAAAAAAAAGAAAAACCGATTTGCTTTATCACAACAATAATAGTAGTCCAGAATAAAATATTACACGTAAACAATACAGTGCAAAATGTGATGTGCCGGGATTCGTAACGTGCGTAAACGATTTTCGTACGATGAAAAATCGGAATAAGGGATGAAACAAATCATCGTGTGGGTGATATTCAACACGAAAACTATTGCAAAAGCCACGTCATCATGAATAAAATTAAAAAATAATAATAATACCATTACATATATGTCGACAATCCGAAAGGGAAAATAAATAACAGAGACAGACGCCTCCGGGCAGTCTTAAAAAGATATGATAATATGTTTTCCTCTCCGGGACGGGGATTATACGGTTTATAAGTAATATTAATGTTCCGCCCATTCACGGCTCTTAAAAATATGGGAAAATATACCGTACACATTCCTATAAGACACTTAATAATATTCTAAACTCGATTCGTTTGCAATACCTACACGAAAGCGAATCCCGAAACAAATATATCCGAGAATATCTCAAACTGAACGTCTTCCATTTTGTAGACATTTAAAATATATAGTTATCAAAAAACAAAAACGAAATTCTCGATTGCTAAACTTTATGACAACGTTTCTCAAACATTTTTTTCTTCGCGTACCACTAATGACTATACACACAACTATCCAAAATTGCAATAAACTTGTGTCAATTGATAATGGCTGTAGGCTGTGTAAGTATTATTAATTTATCAATACAAATTTATCACGTGTTTTAAATTAGATATTTTCAATGAAAACCGTGTATTACGTTCGAAACGAGCGGTGAATTGTCGGGGTTCGGTTTATTTCGAAACTTGTTTTTTACTACGGGCACTTCAGAGAATCCGATTTCAAAAAAAATAAGTGGTTGTGATTGGGATTTAATATTGCAATGCTTTTCTGGACAGCGACGGACGATTCGTTTTTAATCGTTATCCAAAACCCAGCCGATTCAAATTTAGTGTATTCCGATTTCAAGCATTCATCGCATGATAGTTCTATCAAAGACTCTTCCGTCGTTAGTTAGGGTTTATAGAACGTCATTCATAGATAAAATAAATAAGTTTCTCATCCCGAAAACTCTTTTAAAATATTCTTCACACGTTGTTTTGAACATTTTGGTGTTAATCCGTCTTCCACTTGAACATCAAGTTTTCTGTTACGATTCGTCCCAAATTAGGAAAATACTATACGTTTTTATTCGTAACATTATTACTTTTCATTTCAATTGTTCTAATAAAAGCGTTAATTTTATCGTTCATTGAAAATCGGTTACCTTGCAAACTTAAATTTAATACATTGATATAGTTGAAAATGTCTCAATGGGTATGCTAGCGCAGTCATCCATAGCATGTCTGTTAATTTATCACCGAATTCTATAGCGATCAACTTAGAAAAAGCTGAACCTCAAAATGAAATTCAAATAACCTGTTAAATATTTTTCTTCGGTATAGCCAGCTTGCCTCTATGTGTAAGAGCAATTGAATGCGATCGCATTTCAGAACACATTATCGATAATAAATGAGATTGTATGCAATTTTACAAAGTTTTCAATATGTTAAATATTCGGTGAAAATTTCACGAATATTTTCCACTGAATTAAAACGAAAATATTAAATTTATTGCGTAACATTTTTCCGGGTTTACCTCTTTTTAAAGAAGTGTAAAAAAAAAATAAAAATTATACCAAAAATTGACTTCTTACGCCTACACCAACAAGACAAAATGTTCACCAGAAACAACCCCATGATGATTTTGATGGGTTAATGCAAGATTTCTGTTCAAAAAATATTTATAAACAGATAAAAAAAAAAACGCACATTATAGTAAAATTGTTTGATTAAGTTAAATTATCGTAAATATATCATTAGTTTTTTCGTATATGCCTTGGTGCCCCAGGAAGGGACTCGTGGTGCCTTTAGGGTACAGTTTGGGAACAGCCGTCAAAGAGCATTCAGATTTGTTGATCATTGCCATGATCACATGTTAATTCACGGGAATAAGATGGTAAAAAGTAGAATGTTAATTCTATGGATTGAAGTTATTCGCGAACAATGTTTACCGGAAGATCTAGAAAATCGAAAAAATTTTTTTGGATGTAAATATACAAACGTTAAAAAATTAACGTTTTTAAAAAATTGTTTCCGTTAAAAAATTCAATTTTATAAGAAGAATATTTTATTTAATACTCGGACAAAATGTTGGGTAGGGACATAAATGCCCCCCCCCCAAAAAAAAAAAAAAAAAACAGTTTATCGGGGAAAAATGGAAAATTTCGTTTGACGTAAAAATCAATCGATTGTTAGGCAAATATGTATGTTTTACAATTATTGTTGACTTCATATTATTTTGTATATATTTTAAATGATAAAAATTGTACAAGAATATTATATAATGTGGTTTTATTACTTATTATGTATATTGGCATAGTGTTATGCATTATATATTTAATCTGTGGATATATTTTCCGACACTCAATAATACGTACGAATTCACCTACAAAAAAAGAACACTAAATATTTCGTAAACCCAAATATTAATACTCGTTTGGAATTTATGGCACGTAGCCACCTACGGACAACAATAATAAATATTGTATAAATTAAACGCCGGGCTTTTTTTTTTGTTGTTGTAGCCTTTGTAGTGGAATTCGTATTAAAAAAACACAACATTTTTAATATATAACAATAAATATTACATGATTCCGTATTACAATAACCGTTTAGCAGGAAAATAAAAAAAAAAAATCTACAACAAACACGAGTACACGATAAACATATCGTGTACTCGCGTCAATGAAACCAAATTATAATGTCGAAGTTAAATAAATCATTTTTTTTTTTTTTAAATGTATTTCTATACTCGATACGCTTCGGCATCGCGTGTCCAATTCTTTTAGAGTGTGATAGAGAGATAATGGAGATAAATAAGAATTATTTTATTAAATTAAAATTGTACATAGGAAACGATTGTTTTATTTGTGATAAGTTGCTCATTATGTATGGAATTGCTTGTCTTTTACAATTTCGTGGTTGTCTGAATCAAACTTGGTTGTTCCAACTCGCTCGTAAATGTTCGACACTCAAGTTGGTCCTAAAATTTGATTTGACGTATTTTTTTTTTTTTTTGAAATGTTTGCCCACATAGGTAGGCAGAGTAAATATTGAAATCATTTCGTGCGCACATTTGTTGGTCATTTGGAAAGTAGTGCTCCGGGAACATGGCGTAAAAATTTGGTAGTCTGGTTGCGTTGAAACAGTTTTCGAGCTACTCGTTCGGTGTGAGTCCGATAACTTCAAGCTGAAACCCCGTTGGGTAAAGTTTCGAATCCTACGGCTTAATGGATTTCCGAAAATTCAAATGCGCTCAAAACGAATTATCGAAACACCGGTTTACTCGGCCGGCCAGTAACGAAAAGCGCTTGACGTGCCGCAGTCTGGCCACCCTACATACACTACGCAGACGATAACAATAATTACGATATTATGCATTTTTTTTTACCGAATTTCGATTGGATTTTTTCAATAACATTATTGGGCAACTTTGTTCGAAATTAACGTTTACCGCGGAAATTATTTTATCCTGCGCCTACTTGACACGGGTGTATTACTACTCGTACGTATACTCGACATAACGATTTATCAAAACCGTTATTGATAGGAACATATATCGGGTACGTTTACGAGACGTACATGAATTTCAAAACCATTGCAAATCTACGATAACCCGACCGATACTTACTATTGTCGTCGTAGCAACACTGTCTGTCCGGGGACTACTGAGACATCTAAACGAAATGAGTTATCGATTTGAAATTCACACGTCATAATATTACTCATACCGACAAACCCTAAAAAAAGTGTTTTGTTGTACAAAAGGGGAGGGAAAAAAATTCAAAAATTCAATATGTCGTGATAGTAATGCACTGACGCAACGGATTCCAGGGATTTCCAGGGTTCGGTATATTTAGTTTTTTGTCGAGAAAATCAACGTTTTCGAATCGTTTTTTTTTTTTATTATTATTTTTATTACGACTAATACGTGTATTGTTACATTCGGTAACCGTTTATCCGTAACGGTGGCCGCGCGGTGTAAAATACGTTCGAATTTTTAAATTTGTATTAATTCGACGTTAATACGCGAATCGGTTATCCGGTAATTGTTCAATAAAGCATTAACCGTATCCCCAGTGCCCGATTTCAATGATTAAATTTAATCAGATTTTCGATAAATTTCGAGGAAAGCGTATTTTGTTCACCTACAATGGTTAATTTCACGGCTTAACGGATACAATTTATTAGTCAGTGTCTAATGTTATTAAACATACTCGTGTTATTAAACATACACAACAATTGTTAGATAACAACATGAAACGAATTTTTTAAGAAACGTTACGTCTGACGTTTTTATGTTTAGTTTGAGTTTGAGTTATGTTAACAAGTCGTGTTTATTGTGTATGCGGATTATGACGTATAATATGTTTGTAATTGGATTTAGGTCCGCATAATATATAAAAAAAAAAAAATAAAAAAAGTTATGTGTATTATATATATATATATATGTAAAATGCATTTCGTTTTCTTTAGTATGCGTACAATATCGCGGCGTGCAAAAGAGCAGTCATCATTATTTCGAGTACCTGTACACGTTTATAGAATAAAATTGCACCAACTATCCCGGGGCAAGAAACGATCAAAACGGCTCGGCTATCAAAGAACGCGCCGGGCACTTCTCGTTTTGGTCTACTGGCGAAGGTACCACCAACCACTCGTTAGGAATATAAACTAAACAAATAGATAGTATTAACGATTAACAAAAAAAAAAAAATCAAAAACTTAATAATACCAATACACTGCGATAAAAATTAAAATACACACGATAAAATACCCACCAAATGATTTAATTTATAATTCATATGAATTAGTTCTGAATTAACGGTTTTAAATGTAACCATTCAATTTATTTTCGTTTGTAACGGAATACCAATGTCGTTTAAGAGGACGCCAGTTACAGCGATGTTAGGTTTTTTAATAGCTATGAATTTTATGTTTGACAATATTGTAGAAATTCAGCAACGCAGTACCATCGAAATTTGTCTCCTCTTTAAATTATGTTTTTGTGTTTAAACTCTAATTTCGACCTAAACACCACAATTTATATTCTGCGTAACGTAAATTTGGTATGTTGCCCGTAAGTTAAATTGAGACGATAAATATGGAGATGTGGTGTTTTTATTCAATTGGTAAAAAAAAAAAAAAAAAAATTACGCTGTTAAATAAAAAATATGTCGACTACGTTGGATAATAAAAAATAGAATAGCAAAATATCATTTATTTTAACTAGAACACTTTTGAAAACTAGAACCTATATCTAAGTCGTTTAACATAATTTTATTATAAGACCAGTTCAAATTATAAACATATTACAAGTTTTTTTTTTTTTTTTTTTTAATTAAAAAATTTCCATATTTTCAATGAACCACACGTTTATCCTTGAAGAGAAAAAAAAAACAAATAATAATATTAACAATAATAAAATATAGAAATAAAAATGAAATATTTTTATTGTTTTTATTTTACGATTCACTCGGGATGTAGACCGTCAATACCGAACGGTTTACAACACGTTAAAGATTGGTGATAATTTTTAATCAAACGTTATTTTTTTTTTTCCCCCGGAACAACACGGCGTTTTGGAAAAAAAATTACCAATTTTTATTATTACGACGACGGTATAACAACGGGATAACTGTATTTTATAATAATATAATGTATCTAACGTTACCGATTTTCCGTACAGAATTCAAAATTATTCACATGGGTCCAATAAATTCCAAATCTTTGCGAACACTATACATATATATATGTACGTAGGACGTAGGTATATAGTTCGCATTAATATAAACACACCTATTACTCACCGGAGCCGAGACCCGGTATATGAAAAAAAAAAAAAAATTACGCAAAACGAAAATGTTAAAATATAAATATTTCACAATGCCCCCGCTCTCATAGTAACTCCGGAAATTATATTCTCTTTATTTTCCATTGAACATTGATATTAACATAAAGTGTATTGTAGGCGGTTTACTAGTTTGTTCGAATAGCAATAGATATGTAAATTTTGAATTAAAAAAAAAAAAAAAAAGGAGACTGACATATTCCGTACCGCGGGCGGGCCGCTGTGGGAAGTTGGGAAATTGGGAAGGTAGAATATAGATTAAATTTATAATTATATTTATAGTTTAAAATGCTTTAATCATTTTATGACGAACCTCGTGTCAAATTTTCAAGCATTTTATCCCCCCACCCCCCCCCCCCCCCCCCAAAAAAAAAAAAAAGAAAAAAATTACTAAAAATACTAGACAATTTAAAATGCCGACAAATAGCTTAAAATTCGCTTCGCTCAGAATCTAAACTAATACTAAAACCACGTACTTATATTTAAAACTGTAGAGAATTAATAGAAAAAGAGTCAGACACGAGACTGGAAATCTCTTGTACGGAGACGGTATTTTAAATGGTTTACACGTGAGCATTGAAATACAGTTGGTAAAATACTCTACAAGATTGAAAATAATTGATATTTCACTTGTAGACGTGAAGGACCCTTTAGACTTCTAAAAATATTTGAAAATATCTGTTAGTTCCGACGAATATACAGAGTAACATGTGTATATCTTGTGATCGTGTTTATAAGTTTTGCATTGTAAAAGATATTATTAAATTTCAAAAGAAAACGTCCACGCGTGTTTAGAATTAATAGAAATGTCAGAGGAATTACACAATATCAGAATGAAATAGAATCAACTATTCCAAGTTCCGCACAGATTTCCCCCGTCGCGTATAACATACAGGCGAATTTAATTTACTAACCATTGACATGCATACAGTATACACACGAGTATTATAAATAATGCTAGTGTATTAGACTGCAGAATACGTAAAGCTTAAATGAAAATAGAGATCTGCTTAACGTCAAAAATAAATTAATTAAAAAATACCCGTGTAGATAAATAATATTATTTCCATCGGCCGGCACTGAAATCGCGAGCGTATCGTTTTTTAATAAATGCCCGCGATACAGCAATACTATCATCCAATTCTGATCCCGTCGGAGCTTCTATCGCTCTACAAATCCACTGAAACCTAATCGACAACTGGCCATTAAAACGGAATATAAAAATAAACGTCGATAAGTCCATACATGTTCCTTTCACCTTTAACAAAAAAAAACTCACCAGCTCTAACATTTCAAGGAGCTGAATTATTCACTCACATATCGAATATCTATGTATAGTTTTATATAAAAGACTTACCTGGGATCCCCATTTCCATGCAATAAGGAAATTATTACATTCCAGACTACACCTATTGCGTCCAATACTCAAATCCAATCTTCCTCTAAAACATAAATTACCAATGTATAAATCTATGATAAGGCCCGTTTGTGGTGCCCAAATTGTGGGGTTGCGCCACAAGCCAACCCAAATAAAAAATATCCAATCATTCCAATCAATTTTCGTACGCCAAATAACTTCTGCTCCTTGGTTCGTCAGCAACCGCTCACTTCATAAAGACCTTAATATCGAGAAAGTCGATAACATTACCAAAACATACTACAAAAAAATTCCACTCCAGATTATTTTTTCATTCCAACCCGCTCGTTTCAAATCAATACTTACTTGCGTTTCCGAACGACCCTCCACGTTGTCTCACGCTGATGCCGTGATCTCCTGATCTAGGCACTCAATCCTAAAAAAAATTTACTTAATAAAGGGTCCTATCGCTAGATGGCCTCCGTTATCACTGTTTTCATGTTTATATTTATGTTATTTTTGCAAATTTGCTTATTGTGCTAATATTGTACGGATTGTAAATGTTATTTTCTTAATAAAAAAAAATAATGAATAACATATCTTCCATAGTGACGACGACGGTCATACCGGTATATCGATTTAAACGCGATTTGTTTTAAACGATATACCGAAAATATCAAACATACCGAATATACGGAAAATACCGAAACCGACTCATACCGATTTATAATTCCATACCGAAATACCGACTAGGAAGAGAAATATCGTCGGCTCTAGTTTTCTCAATGAAAACTACACAATGTATACGTACACTGTACGATAGTTGTTAAGATATTATTTCAGTAATTTACATCCGTATCGATAGTTTTTTTTGTGCCTATAATTGGTACTTATGAATTATTTTAGTGATTTTTTTTACATAACAAAAAAGGAAACCGGTCATACGCATTACTACTATTCGGTGTTTTATTGTTTTTTTTTCTTTTAAATTTTTATTTTATGTTACGTAGCATAATGAAAAACATATTTTCGCCATAATATGCGGTTTAGCGTTATAACATTATACTCGATCGAACATTTAAATAACGCGAAAACGTAGGATAATTATTGCGCACTAATATGGTTTAAACGCTAGAAGTTTTGCATTTCAATAAAGTTTGAATAATTCAGCGGATGAATATTTAAACGAACTTATATATTTATGCATACATATATATCTCGTATTATCATTAAATACTTTTTGTTTAAAAAGTATATAAAAAATCGTTAGTCACGCTAATAACTAAGTGCACATGCATTATTCAAATTTATTATTTGATTACCTTGGCTATTCAGAAACCTCTTTTATTGTGTAGCCCGTCGTAGGCCGTTGCCGAGATTTAATTTTACTTATATATTGAAACGATTCGAATCATTTGGAAAGCGGTAATTTCGAAACGATGGCTCGTATTTCGATCCCTATCCGGAGTATAACAATACGTGCACCGGGTGAAGGTAATACGCTGTTGGTGTTTAAGAGAGACTTTTTTAATGGAGATTTAATGTTTTTTAATGGGGCCGCAGTGATTTTAACTCATTTTTATTACCGAGGGAACCCTCCGGAGAATAAATAATAATAGGTGATGATATTATTGCGCACTATAATAACCCGCCAATATTAATTTGCAACTTATTTATAATTCGTTAAAGGAAAACGATACTTACCGCAGTATAGATTAATGGATTATGGATTTTGAATCATTTATCGTGGGAAATAAATGCAAATTCCTCCGGATTAGAACTTTACCGTATAAAAAGTAAAATAAATATACATATATATATATATATATACATATTGAAAAAAATAAAAAATAATAATAATAATAATTATAATATCGGTATTAATTTCTATATTACTTTATTATTTTCTAAAGTGATTTTTTTTTACGCGAGTTCGACGAATATTTTATGTTTCGTTATTAAATGGATGTATTTTCGACCGTTTTTTTAGTGCTGGTAATACGCATTTTTAATTAATCTTAAATATTATTGTTGCTCCATAAAGCACATTTACTTATTGATATATTTCGATTTTATATTCCGAACATAAATGTTATTAATGTTATTAATCCAATCATTAATACTGTTCGTGTTTAATAATTCAAAGTAATATTTGATTTACCTTAAGACAATTTCATTAGTTCGGAAAATATTAACTAATATCGATTTTTTTTTTTTTTTTCATAATTTAAGATGCAATCAGCATTCGAATGTTACACTACCCGGTATTTTTCGACACTCTATTTTTTTTAGGAAGAAACCACAACCTAACTGCACTTTTTTGACAATTATGTTGTTTGTACGTGGGCGGAGAGTAGTGGGAGCACTATAAACTCCCCGGAGGCGTCGCAAGCGATGATCTACTAAACATAAATGTGAAATATCTGATGAAAATGAAATATTTATTTCAACTGAAACTTCAAATTTATATGGAATTTCTAATATAGGTTTCTATTTGAAAATCGGATACGGTATATACCGGTTTTCTAATAAATTTTTATATGGTTGTTTTACATTCAAAGCTGAGCGATCCTACTTATACCCTACCCCTATAACGGTTTCCGATAGAAAATGTTGTCTAGTTGGTACTTTGAAAATGTCATTTTAATATCTATTAGTTTTTTTAATGCGGCTGTAGGCCTAACCAAAAAAATTATGAGAAAAACCGCAAAAACACGATTTTGTCAAACTCGAGTTTTATTAGTACTTTGTGATTCTGAATATAATTTTTCTAGTTGCCAGGCGGTTTTATATAAAATGTAACTTTGTTATATATTGATGTGAAAAATATTTCAAACAATTTATTTCAATTTTGGGCTATTAACAGACATTTCAAGGTTTTAATTCTTGAAGTGGGAAATTTTGGATTTTGAGACCAGACACGTTTTTCTTAAGATACGTTCAAAATAATCTCCAAAATCTGTAGTCACAATTTTTCTTATAGCCGTTCAAAATGTCTGGATTAGCAACATTGTTGAAATCGTACGTCATAATTAAATAAAAAAATTATTTTTCATAATTTCATCGTATACTTTACACTGTGCAAAATATACCGTACACGATACTGACAATAGTAGTCCTTAATATTACACTGAAGCCTTGCTCAGAATCGTTTTATTTAAAAAAAAAAAAAAAAAAAAAAGTGATTTATCATTTCTTTCGAATTCAATACATCCACCAGGATTAATCTATCCACCGAGCGATATGTGCCTTCGCCAATGCCGAGACCCGCCGTGCCGCCGTACGCCCATTATTATATTTTGTCCATAATTCGTTTTCTTTTGAAACGCAGTTGCGCACGGAAATCCATTTGTAAACTAATAATTGAAAAATAATAACTAATAGTGGGAATGATTTCAATAAACGTATTATTGCGTATTGCTGCGTATACAATATTAATATTAAAACGTAACGTGTGTAGAACATTTTGTTGAATACGACGAAAGCTACTCGCGTAGTTCATTTCAACAGTAATCGTAACAAGTAAATATATTGTAAAGTTACAATATATATATATATAAAAAAAAGAAAAGAAAAAAAGAAAACTTTACCTGACATTCGTAAGTTCCGTTGTCGATCTTCGCCACCGGCGATATCCTTAAATCCCAGTCGTCGCTTTTCTCCGAGTGAAAGACGCGAAACCGACCGTCGTTTATATACGTCAGCACGCCCGAGCTCAGAATGTGCCAATCCCTCCGCCTTACCCACGATACCTATGACAAAAAAAAAAAAAAAATCAATCAAATCATAATTCGACATTTTTCGAGATATTACAAATTGTACACTTTTTTTTTAATTTTAATTTTTTGTTTTTATCGAAACTACGATTTTGCATCACCAAAAATGTTCCGTGAAAACACGTTGATCGTCCATCGGCGCGAATAGTAAAAATTTAAGAATGCGTAATTGAATATTCAATTCAATTGTTCGGCTTAAAAAAAAAAAAAAAAAAAAAAAACCCGGTTTACAACTCGGGGAAAAGTATACTCAATGTTCGATCAATTCCGCTAGATTTATTCCTATTAATAATTTAAATTTATCGTGCACCTTTTCCAATGTTTTTTACGTAACAATTGAATTCCGTTCTCGGGACAGCACGCGGACTGCGGATTATACATATGTCGACATTATCTCAAGGTATGTGCCTTTTTTTTTTTTTTTTAAATATAAATCTTCACCGCATGTTTTTTTTTTATCGCTATAGTTTAGTATAAAATATAATAGAAGATTCAATAAATTCAAAAGACAATTTAAAAATAATTTTTCCAATTTTAAAGTAATAGTTTTTAGGCGACCGATTGCACTTAAAATTTCACCAAGTATTAATAGCGAAACACATTAAAGTTTATTTCGACTATCCGAAACAACATCAAAAAGTGTACAAACAAAATAGTCGACCTTATTCATTTTTTTTTTTTAAAAATAACTCTACAGTAAACTATTTAATTTAATTATACCCGGGGTAAATTTTATTAGAATATTTTTAATTTACGTAATTAAAAACGTATTGTATACGTTCGTTTTAGTAAATTAAACTCGTATAGACAAAGACTAAATATGAAAATAATAAATTTAAAAAAATAAAAAAAAAATGCTTTTATTATTGCGAAACTATCGTTTTTGTAGCGACACGAAATATGATTGTTTTAAAACACTAAGGGACGAGTAAAAAACGAGCATAAATTTTATGCACGTGATTAATTTTTAACGTCGTTAAATTCATATGCATTTACAAAAGCTTATTTATTATTAATACCAACCTGTAGACATACAAGTGTACGTATATTATATAATATAATGATGAATGTTTTTTTTTTTTTTTTTCAAATCCGCTACATTTACCGAGCGACCGTTATGCCTTTTTTGTATTAATTTGTTGGCGCGCTCTTAAAGAGTAACTCAAACGTACCGTTCTATCATCCGCATAATAAAATATACATCAAATCTGGCACGTATATACCTATATGAATAAGGACGGGGAAAAAAAAAAAAAAAATAAATACCGAAATGATTTGTAGTAATTGTGTAGTCTGGCACGGAGCGCAAAGCAAACGGCCAAACGTGTAACAATTAATGTAGGATTTACGACGACAATCGTAGAATTTAATGTCGTTCGGCATTATTAAATAAATTCAACCGCCAAACATTTCAATCTGTCCACCCCCTGTATTAGTTCTAACATTTTCGAATTATAATAACCCGGACTAATGCCGCACGCCTATTATTTGTAATAATAATTTTCGATAATTTTTTAATACCTTTTTATGGACAATTTCGAACATAATTTAATCTCTTAAACTTGATACGGAGTTACACCGAACGCAAATCGAAAACAATCGTATGAATTAACTCATAGACTGTAATTATAGAAAAACAGAATATCTAGAATAGAATCATTCGTGTAGCTGAATAAATATTGTAGTTACAAAAAAAAAAAAAAAACAATTTCTCGAAGCCTGATAACGATTTGACCGAACAATTATTAGGTCACAATTGAACACTATGTTGGTCCAAATACCATAAAGCCATAAAAAGAACGTGACTGATACAGCAGTTTCGCCAATTTATGACTTCTGACTAGCAGTAATATTCCATATACTTATAAAGTTCTTGCATATATTATATTTATAGTTTTGCCAGCGAAAATCTCTATACTAAACCGATTTTAATAAAAAGTAACCCGAAGTAACCTATAAAATCGAAAATCCAGATTTTCGATATTATTTTTTAAAATACCATATGATGAACCTTTTTAAAGTAGCCAAATAGACTTTATCCGTATAAATAAAACCAAATAAAAACTAAAATAGCTATATATTACTCAATTAATGCTAGAATAATATGAAAATAATTCCACGCCCAGAATGGACTAATAATATTTTGTAAAAATATCGAGTCTCTGCGATTATTTATTATCGAATTCCAAAAAAAAAAAAAAAAAAATCGAAAATAAAGAAACATTTATTGCTGTAAATTCGCCAGTTTTTTTTTTCCTAACTATTAAGAAAACTACAATGGAAATCAAAAAAATGGCCTCCTTACGTATCTAAAATGCATTCCGGAAAGGTTTTGCGCTTGAAAATCGGAAAAAGATGTCTCATACCCTAAAAAAGTTGTTCACAAACGGGAAAAAATATCACACATCATGTAGGGAACCGAATATACACCTAGCTACAGTCAAAATTTAAAAATACAAACAAATCAAAAATCCTTTTTGATAATAATAATATATGATCAAAGTTAAAAAAATTACTTAAAAAGTTTTAGTTTTTTTTTTTTTTTTTTGTTGTTTTACAACAATATAACAATTATTATTATTCGACGCTTGATCCATTAATTATTTGAAAACATTATCCGAATAAATCGCTGTTGAATTTTAACATTTTTATATGACACGGAAACGGATGAACGCACTATACATTACGATGTAAACTTTGATGTAAACAGTCGGTTCGTTTTTATGACAAAAACAAAATATAATATTATTATGGTAATAAATAATAAACGATTTATATTTATTTTATTTTTTTTTTTGCACCGTTATTATGAAGTTGTACTACCGATAATAATTATATTAACCTGCCGCACCGTTTCGGCAATAATCGACGAAATACATAATCGTTGCAATAAAATGTAGATACTACACAATAAATGTTATTTATTTAATATTTTTTTTTCCCCGCAGAGAAAAACTCTGATATTATAACATGAATTTTATATATCCGTCAAATAACGATCGGTTTAACTGTTAACGATTATAACGAGACGTATGATATGCGAATATACGAATACGAGACAATATATAATTCAGCGTACGAGGACAACAACAGAACAAAACAAAAAATAATAATAATACAACTCGTTCTGTAAAAAAATCGATAAAATGTAAATTGATTATGTGACTGACACGTGCACGACAAATTACCTATAGTCACAAATCATGTTGCTTAAACATCGGTTTTTCTTGTCGAATAAAATACCAACGAAAAAACCAAGCGGAGCTCCGTCAACGTAGTCCAATATTTCCTTATCTATTTTCTATAATAGAATTATTTTTCGTAAAACAATAAATAGACGAAAACCCTATTATAACTATACACTGTACTATACTACACCGAATAAAACCACACAACAAAATAGAATTCCACAAAGTACGTCCGTTATCGGTTACATTTTTTCATAACAAATACTATTAAATAGCCAGTAATTGCTAATCTCTACGCTGACGATTTCAATTGCCGGCGCAGTAGCCGGGGGGTCATAAAACAGCCCAACGCTCTCTACGAGAAACGGCCAACAACATTGCATTTCGGACATAAGAAACGGGATTCATTATTTTCACCAATAAAAAAGCCCCAGGTATAATCAAAGACTATTTGGACGAAATTGCAATTCCAAACGCAAAAACAATAAAAATTATTTTCTAATTTCTTATTTGGACAAAAAAAAAAAAAAAAAAACAAACAAACTGGATACAACATCTTCAACACCTGAAACATCATTAATAAAAAACAAAAAAAATCCTAAATTAATACAAATATTAAGTCGCACACAAAAATGGGGAAGTGACAACATGCACTCATAAAAATACACAGACAACTAATTAGAGCAAAAATAGACTGTGGAGCAACTATCTATCAAACAGTCATATTCCTGATAATAATTGAAACTTCAATCAACACACAAGTATAAGACATTCGTAATTGGAGCGTTTGAGCGTTTGAGCTCCACGGGAAAAGCATGCTAAATACAGCGTTGGAAACTACACCCGATCTTAGATAAATCAATATTTCTCTAATTTATGCAGCAAGTGTTATCAGAAACAAATTTAACCCGGCAGACAAAAGCATTAGTATAATTAGCGAGTACTCTAAGGAGAATAGTATAATTTTAAACGCAATGGTAACAGTAAAACCTGACGACTTCCCCACGAGGAACACTGAACTCGACATCAATCTAGATGACTAATACATTTCAAAAAAGAAATCACAAATATAATTGAGCAATAACAAGAATCGTCCATACGAATTCCTACAAACCGAAGTGGCAATATTTCCTACACTGATAGTATTGGTGATAATTTATTGAAATCTATAACAATACCCACCCAAAATGTAATAGTTATTAAATTATAACTTTTTAACGTTAAACATTGAACAAAGTAAAAACTTTCTATAAACTTTGTTTTATACATTATTATAACATTGAATTTAGAATTTATTAGGTATTCACTATTCACGGCCAACACAACAATTTCACAGTTTGATATAATCGTTATAATATTACTACTTTAATATTTGTTCACAAAGATCAATATGTTATAATCAAATAGCGGTTTATGCGAAAAGCATATTTTATACAATAAAATTGTAATAAATTGAACATCTAAACGAATATATTATATTAATATATATATATATATATATATATATATATATATATTGTAAATAAGTATTATAAAAACTAATACTAATATACAATTTTATATTTAGTAAAACAAAATTTGAAAATTATACCTACTTAAAACGTAAAAATAAATCATATTAAAAAGTTACACGTTAACATGTTAAGTATTAAATAAAAAGTAACATTACTCATCACCGATTCGTTTTTTCTCGTAATATACCCACGGGTTTTTCGTTCTATATATTTGAGTACCTAATTATACTTAATATCCATTACATTCATTATTGTTTAAAGTAATTTATTATTTTATTTCCCCAAAAAAAGTGTACGCAATGCAAGTTGTATATTGATACACACATAATATTATGTACACTGATTATTTAAAAAAAAAAACTGTACGCTTGTATAAGATGCAATAATGTGTTGATGGAAAAAAATATATGTATATTGAATGAGAAAAAAAAGGAAAAATAACCACTTCAGGCTATTTATTTATCGAACGGGAAATTGTATTAGTATTGTGTACAAGAAGAACGTGCGCCGGTATATTTTTGTGTATAAGTACGTGAAAAAAAAAAAAAAGAAAAAAAAAAGTAAAATAGCATGAGAATTTATTATAAATTACACAGCGTGTTCGCTGTAATTCATCTATATAAGAGCAACACAAAAAGCGTATACCTACTACACTCCATTACTCTTATTCGTTTATTGTACCTGCACACAAAGACACACATAAACACACAATAGCGTTTAAATTTTCATGGGAAACAATATTTAGATCTGAATATGTTTAAACCCTGTACTTTGAGCTAAAGTATAAGAGAATTTACTGTTCTTTCAGCGTTTTGTTTCAGGTAAAATTTACAATCGTACATTATACCCACTGACAAAAAAACGTGGCGCCGTTTACGTTTACGTAATTTACATAAATAAAAATAAATAGATATATATATATATATATATATATTATGTTACCGCAATGCCGACAATTAAGGAAACGATGACAATACGGTTACGAAATGGGATCATTGCCATAGTAAACGTTGTCATTTCCGCAAGTCCGGGCAGCCGACAATTTTGTGCAACGCGTACAGTTAAGCCGAGTAAAATGTTAACTCGGTTTTTTCCTTCTTTTATTTGTGAAACGTTGCAAGGGACAAATACAAACGTTAATAGCAACAACATTGGGAAATTACAAATTAAGTACAAAATTGCCACTTTTAATGTCGCTCGCACGCATATATTCTCAAACCTGACACGAAGGCCTCTTCTTGTCCTCGACCGTACACGCCGCCGCCACTATGCCTACGACGACGTCCTACGTAAATAGTCAGGTCCTGAGTGGCCTCGCTCGTTGGCCGATGTAATCACCCGGCGGGTTCGATTCTCGGCCCGGCCTCCCGAATTTTAACACTATTTTTCCAGATGAAAAACGGTCGCGTCGTACCTAACGACTACCGCAATCGCTACGAGGTTTATCCGATTTAATAATAATAATAAATACACGGTCATTGTAACCCCGTTGACGCCCCGTTATATAATTTTATTGCCGCTAAACGATTTATGATTTTCTAAAACGAAAAAATATCGCTCAGAATCCGACTAAACCTGTAGATTTATCAAACCAGATATAAATTAATATGGTAATTTGCCTTCGAAAAAAAAACTAAACTAGACTTAAATACACAAAATTAACTCGAAGTTTACACGTAAAGTACACAGAAAAATTAATTTGTTAATTAACTTTTAATGCACAGCCTTACATTTTTGTGGTTTATTGACCAGTGTTATCGTCACGCATTGTGTACCAAAATCGGACAAGGTTCAAGGACCAATCGAGGTCGACTCGGTTTTTAGGTTGTGGGGAGTTGCTCCAGGACCCCCCGAATACGGAGTTAAGATAATCTAACCGTCGGATGGTGGGTTGCTCCTCTGTGAAAATGCTGCCATTTTTGTTAGCAGCATGGTATTGATATTTTTGTTATCTGTTATCATTGAGTTTTCGTTTTGATAAGTGGTTATGTGGTACTTAGTGATTGTTTGTGTTGTATCGCAATGAAAAGGTACAGCAAGGAACAGCGCGTTAAGATTGTGAAAACTCACTACTAAAACTGTGAACATTACGCGGTGAGTATACGGAAATTCCGTACACATCTTGGCCATCACAATGCACCAAATGAATCAACTGTTCGTCGGTTGATCAGGAATTTTGAAGAAAGTGGTTTGGCACAAGACAACTTACACTGCTAGGTGATAAGTTCCCGGACAGACTAATCTCGTTGAGAGGAGACTAAACTTACCCACCTCGATCTTGCGAATTGACACCGTGTGGTTTTTTCTTGTGGGGATTCGCTAAGTCACGACATTACCAAAACACAGTCCGAAATGTCTTGCAATTTAAACGAAACATTCGACGTGTCCTCGACGAACATGATGGGCCAATGTGTGATCGGGTGATGGTCAATTTCATAAAACGATTGTTCTACCGAAACGAATGAATGATGGCAAGGAGCAAGACAAGATGGTGGCTGAGGCCGAGGGCAAGGACAATCGTCAGAAAGTAGCTCACCGAGCTTCCCGAACAGGACACCAAGATCGAGTCCGCAGGCCGACAGGTGCGTGCGTCGCCGAGCCTAGAAGATGACTGGGATGCACCAGTTCTCTAGACCGGCTGGTTCCTTGAACCTGGTCGCAAAGACCATGAACATTAGGGTTAGGTTTAGGTTAAGATCACCATGTAAGGGGGTGCAGTAGAAGGCTTGCCCGCGCATCCCCAGCAACAAATGTATTTTTGTAATTTTTTTATTTTTTTTTTTTTTCACTCAAATAAACGGAGCCGTAAGTAGTTATGTACACACGAATCCTTCACCACTGTTGACGATTACCAATTGGGAAAAAAAGTAAAAATAAAGTCGCAGTCCACGTGTTACCCGCAAGAGAACGACAATAACAACAACAATACCGGACGACCATTTCGGTTTCGATAATAAAAAAAAAAAAAAACAATTTTTTAGGTGTTTGCGCACTTAGCCCGTCCGGGACCGGCGGGAATAACCCCGAACGACAGTCGCGGCATCCGACATCCGTGATTATCGTATAAAAAAAAACGAATAAAACGATCACTCGTCTCGAAATTAATCGTAATTGTACTTATATCGTTCGTTCCGTATAAATAGAAATAATTGCATATACGATTTACGATCGATTCCGGTGTCCCGATACAATCACGGCCGTCGATCGCCGCTATCATATCGGAAACGACGACGTTTACTAGTTGTAATGACGGTATCGTTTCCCAACCGTAAACACGAAAATTGTCATTTCGTTTCGTAATTGTCCGACGTTGCCGGTAACGCATTTACCGTATTACGACGCACACGAGTTTGGGGGTGGTGTTGAAATTGATCCTATCGCCCGCACCCGTAATACAGGGCGCGGCGGAGCTGACTGACGAGTTTTGAGAAACTATACACAACGAACATTACATTACTTAGAGGAAAACGGTTTGTTTCATTCGAATTATTAGGTACCTATCCCATGATATATATATATATTCAAGATGACGGCCGTCAGCAACAATACATTGCTGTAGGCGATCTCTGCCGTTTCGGTATGATTTTCGGCACGATTCGATTGGTATGGTGGCGATTTCTTCGGTGATTCTTTCCTCCGGGTCCATCTATGGTATGCGAGGGGGGCGATGTTTAAAAACCTTATCCTTAAGGAACCCCCATAGGAAAACTCGCACACGCTTTAATCGGGGGAGCGTGCCGGCCAGCTTACGTCACCCCTCAGAGTGACCAACCGCCCAGGGAACGTTTATGGCAAAACAGCAAACGAAATTCGAACCGTGTGCGCTTTAGCCTCGTTTTGTTAAAACCATAAGTCTTCCAAGTCATGTGCATCAGCCATTTCCTCCAACCTGTGCTGCGGATAAGTTTCCAACATCCCAACATCCCCAAAGCAACCGCGTGCTTCCAGGCAGAGCGTCTTGGTGACCGCTCAATTGCCTCTCTGTCTAATTGCACATTTTCGGTGGTTCTTACCGTTCTAGGTGCTTCACGTCCACTTAGGGTACGTCCAGTCTTTTCCGATTTTCGAATCCTAAATTGAAGAGTGTTCACACAAGGGACATATCCGTTGCGTGAAATGCCATGATGTAGACGTACAGCCCTTTGTGTTTCAATCATAGAATGTTTTTTTTTTTTTTTTTTTTTAAATACTCGTGCACGACGAAACCTCGATGTACACCTGTCCAGATCATAATTACGACTAAAAACGGCATAACTGTATAATTCAAAATAGACCACTACTATAGGCCTGCGCTTATCTTATCATAGACTAATGACCCCATTAATCACGTCAGTTGGTTCCGCCGCACCCTGTACAAGCCCGGCGTCTTGTTCGACTGCGGTGTGGTATACGAGACGATTGTTGTAATAATAACACAACATATTTGCCCGTACGTATGATAGGTAAACGTTTTCGGGAACGGTAAAAATCGAATAATCCCCCGGCAAACCGCCGCCGCCGCTGAAACGGCCCATTTTCAAAATGAACGAATAATATTGTTTCATATTTTTTATTATTAGATTTCAAATGTTTCAGCACAATACCATGGTACGGTAAAGCTAGCTAATGCTAACGATAGAGTTTTGTTAATAATTAAGGTAAAGACAGGTAATGGTTACATTTATTATAATATAATATAATAAGTGGGTCTCAAAAATGATCGCCGGATTTTAAACTGCTATGAATCGAATTTATACCTGTAAAAATACAAAAAAAAAACATACCATTCTCACGAAGAGAATTTTAGGTTTAAACGTGAAAAACAATGTCGGCCATATAATTCCCCCACTAGCCACATACAACTGGGCGACCATTCGTTAGGTTAGGTTCTATGAAGTTGACCATCACCTGATCACACAATAGCCCGTCATGTTCGCCGAGGACACGTCGAATATTTCGTTTACATTGCAAGCCATTTCGGACATTGTTCTGGTAATCTCGTGACTAAGCGTCTACCTCCATAAGAAAAAATCGCATGGTATCAAGTCGCAAGATCGAGGGGGGTAAGTTTGGTCTCATCTCAACGGAATTAGTCTGTCCCGGGAACTTATCACGCAGCTGAGCGATTATTTCTCTTGAACTGTGGCAAGTTGTCTTTTGCCGAACCACTTTCTTCAAATTTCCTGATCAACCGACAAGCAGTTGATTCATTTGGTGCATTTTGATGGCCAAGAATTGTACGGAATTTCCGTACACTCACCGCGTAATGTTTACAGTTTTAGTAGTGAGTTATCACAATCATTGGGCGCTGTTCCTTGCGGTACCTTTTAATTTTCGATACAACACAAACAATCACTAAGTACCATTTAACCACTTAACAATACACTGGACAAAAATAGAAAAAACAATAATGCTACAAAAAAAAAAAAAAAAAAAAAAATGGCGGCTTTTTAAACGCGGCGTTCTTTTTGAGGCACCCAATATTTAATTAAATTATAATATTTTGCATTTATCTTCTTCGTCTGTCGATGACTCTTTGGTATCCTACAGCGGTCGAGGTCGTAGACGATTGTTGAGGGTTTTACTTCCTATATTGTAATGGCGGGCTTCTTCCGGTTCTTTTAGTTTGGCGTGAACATTTTTAAATTGAGTTTTGATACAGATGTTTATGTAAGATATTCGTTGTGTATGTGATGATTATTGATGTATATTTCTCATATAGCAAGGTGAAAAATTATTTATTCATTTATTAAAATGATGATGGCCATCTCTTCTCGAGCACTCTTCTAGCCTACATCGTATATTTTCCATTACACGGTGTATCATTTTCAAAGGTGTATTGGTGATTTCTTGTTGAATTATGTTTTTAAGTTCATCGGCATTTCGAGGTTTCTGTGCGTAGACCCAAATTTACTTTTTTGGGCGAAAGTTTAGATCTCTGTGCAAAATCCGACGTAGACTTTTATCAGATAATTTTAACGATTACGCGTGTTTTCGCGCAAATCGTTTTGGACTCGTTATGAGAGGAGCGGCCCTGACAAAAGTGACGTTTTTGACCGATGTAAGAATGGTTTTTTTTTTCCGTACAGGCTTCTTTTTTTAACGCTGAACCCGTTTCTTCAGAGTCGGTTGTCGATATTTTCATAGCCTTAGCTGATGGTACCGCCGAATCATGGCGTTTAAGTCTGCAATGAAGAAGAAATGATTGGTTGTGCGGTCGCAAAACTGTCATTATTTTTGTAAAACGATATTACCGCATAAGCACGTTGTTTATACCGTTCCATTGCCCCGTGTTTACTAAATGGCATGCGTTGTCTTCGAACTAATAATATTCAGTGGGAATTCTCGTCTTATGATCCGTTTTCATGTGCCCCACCCTGTGTTTTATACACGAAATATTATTATTGTTGTTGTACGACGACGACAGTAAGAATATTATTATACGTGTTATTTATTTATTTATTTTTTTTTTCTGTTCTTCTTTCGTAATATTATATTCGCACGGTCTAGCGCGTCCGTATATATAAGGGCGAGAGAAATTTATTCGTGGGCGGCGGCGGCGGCGGCGGCCGGCGGTTGTTAACCGCACAAAACCGACGGAAATATCAGCCGGTCGGAGTCGAAACGGTACCCCGGTGCCGGTTTTTACTATACACCGGCGTCTATATATATATAATATGTCAATATTAAATATATATATGACGACGAGTGTGTTATACGCAATTCCGTTTTCTCCGTCCGAAAAAACAAAACTAAAAGTATTTTATAACGGACCACTAGAGGACTACACGCACAAACACAACAACAATTCTGCATAATATGAAATACAATAGATACATGCACGTGGGTGTTATTTGCATACGGATGTGCATCAAAGAATACGTCTCCCGAGGGGATTATTATTTTCGCGAACGACACCGTCTCGGCGCGCGCATTTCCCGATCGTTTTTCAATATATTACGAGAAATATATCCGTGTTCGCAGACCTCGGCTCGGCCTACTACTACGCGGAGTATATATTTTTTTATTTTTTTTTTTTTTTTTTTTACGAGGGTTTTCCAGCGAGTTCAGGCACCGGTGATTACTCCCCGCGTACGGATTTACACGGATAAGTCCAGCGCGAATTCGTTTTATACTCGCCGAAGACCGGCCGTCGTTTTTTTTTTGTTTTTTTTTTTTTTATCGCGCCAACAGATGTTTCGTTTCGAACGGTATTCATAAAATCTTTTATTATTACGATGAAAAAAAAATGATTGTATATCGTCGTTGTCAACGGTGCAACTGGGATTTTTCTCGACGGGGGTGTCCGCCTAACCTTCCTCGTAACGTATTCCTGAACACGGCATTGGTTTCCGCCGCACTGCCCGGCGCGTTCGATAAACTGAAATGTAGACGTATCGTCTAGTTGGAAATCTCATATATAACTTATGTAAACGTCAAATGTCGAGGTTATAATTATTTTCGCGTATAAGCCTAGAAAAAAAAAAACTATTCGTTGTCCATGAATACGGTCCGGGGAGGGTGTCCAGAGACTTAAAAAAACTCCTTTAGTTACGCCGCCGACCGTTGTGTTCCGAGTCCAAACGTACGATTTCGTTTAAGTGTCTGAATCCCGATTTAAATATTTTCTACGGATACCGAAACGAAAAAAACGAAACCTCCACAAGACAATCATCAATATCCTCGGTAAGACTTTCCTTACGGGATTTGTTTCTCTCGTACGTACAATATAAAATATGTATCAAATTATTATTACACCGGTGTCGATGGTTTTCGCGGCCATCTCCTCGTGTACCCACGTAAATTTCCCAGCACGGGACGTGAGCCTAACAAACAAACAAACAACAAGTGAAGTTAAACAGTGAAGCTTGTAAAAATGGTTCGCGTCTTGAGTCCCAACATCATTCGACTTGGCCGAATGCCAATGTTGCGTTTGGCAAATATTGGCCTCGTTATAACGGTCATATCTCCCGCACGACTCGAACACTTTACCAATTGAATGTTGGCATACGCTTTGTTGGTCATTGGCTATAATTCCCAGGCGTTTTGTACATTTTACAAACGCCACTTGCCAATTCTTGAAGGCAGCTACTACACATAATGAACATTGGCCGTCCTGTGGCTCGTGCACGATTTAACGACAATCGCGGCGAAACGGCCGGCGATCAACAATGGACGCTATACCAAGACAATATTTCAAACGTATTTCCCTCCCCCCCCCCGCATTCCTCCGATTGTGCGGATTGGCCGTGAATGAGAAAATGTCAATTGGCTTACGGTTTTTTTTTCCCGTAAATTTAACTATTTAAAAAACGAACCTCGGTCTTGGCGCGAAATCAAACGCGTCTAACCGTCGACTGGGTATTATTATTATATTGGTTTCCGTGCCGGTAAGCGTACCGCGACGTTACGATTCCCCCTTAGAAATAGTGTATTTTTCTTACGTTATTCCCCATCACGGCGGTAACCCGCAAAATCCAAGTAACGCCCGGTTAGGTTCGACTCCCACTAACCTACCGATCGTTTTGCGCGTATTGCGAATTTATTGATTTTCGAATACCGAATATACGCGGCGGATATTAGAAAAGCCTGTATAGAAAACGCATTTTTTTCCCCCCCGAGCTCGCCGTGTTTATTCGCAATTTTTTCGTATACCTCTACCACGTTTATTGCGTACCCTGCGGTACGACGGGCCGCCCGGTGATTAACGAGTTTTTTCTCGATTTTTTTAACCGGGGCGTTAAGAAATTCCCGTGGTGATATTTGTCGTACGAGACAAATCCGTTCGTCGAAATTTAACCGCCGGCATATAATATTAGATTGTACAGGCGGCGACGTACTCACCATTTTCTCGGACAGGTTGGCTATCTCGCAGTGGAGCAGCGCCGTGTTGCCCAGCTGCACCGTCACGTTCGTCGTGCCCACGTGGATGACGGGCTCGGGAGTCGTCGTGGACGGCGCCACGGTGGTGGTCCGCAGTTTGACGGGAGGCGGTTGCGCGTCCACCGCTGTCGCCGGGTCTGACACGTCCAGATGGAGTTCGTGTTCTGCGACACACGCGCGCCAAACGACAAATAAAACAATACAATTATAATTATAATTATTGCACGCAGGCCGGGGCCCTGTATACAACGGTAATATTAAAAAAAAAAAAAAAAAAAACGATGTATACAGAGTGAATGCCGGCGCATTAGCCCGTCGAAAATCACTGTTTAACCGTACTAATATAAATATCGTACCGTGTGAATGCCCGGCAGTTAAGAATTTATGATTATATTGTAAAAATTATCTTACGGGCGTTGTTAGTTTTACGTTAACAAAAAAAAATTTAAAAAAATACAGTCTATACGAGGTGCGACAATAAAATAACGAGACTTTTTGAATATAACCTAAACTATTAACGTTATCTATAAAACGATTATTGAAATATGATTAGAAAACACTTATCTAAAAGTACTATGAACACTGATGGCATCGATTCATTTTCTTATACGTTAGTAGCCTTGTTATTAGTGCGAGTTCGACTACACTGCCGAAAAATGTTAGATATAAAAATCGAACAACATGTGTTAACATTAAATTTCTTGTTAAATTAAAAAAAACTGTCGCGGAATCGTTTCGCATGTTATGTGAAGTTTATGGTGAAGAATGTTTATCAAGAGCTCGTGTTTTTGAATGGCACAAACGGTTTTGTAGTGGAAGGGAGGACGTCGAAGACGATGATCGTTCTGGACGTCCTACCACGTTTTCAACAAACGAAAACGTTGAAAAAATCGACAAAATTAATATTATTATAAAGAGGTATTAATTAAATTAAGAGAACGTGTCAGAAAGAAGCGACCAGATCTATGGAAAAATGGCTGGGTTCTTCACCAAGACAATGCTCCAGCTCACAGTGCATTTTCAATTCAACGTTTTTTAACTGAAAAAAAAATGTCTGTACTTCAACATCCCCCGTACTCGCCAGACCTTGCTCCTTGTGACTTCTTCTTATTTCCTTTCCCGTTTTCAAACAGTTGATGACGTAAAAATGAAAACGGCAGAACTTCTAAAAGGGCTGAATGAAAGCAATTGGCAACACTGTTTTCAAGAATGGCAGCGACGTATGCAACAGTGTATTGATGCTGAGTGAAGGTACTTTGAAGGTGATAATCATTAAATTATAACATTTTTAAAATAAACAACGGTTATTCTAAAAGTCTCGTTGTTTTATTGTCGCACCTCGTACAGTACAATTTTGCAGTTGATTGTACGACATTACGAGTTCGAATTAACGACGTCGGTAAATATAAATTATTATTAGTGCGGTTATAAATCGCCTCTAGACTGCGGTATTATTACGGGACCGCCGAAAATACAGTGACCTCGAATTTTTTTTTTTTCGGCGTGTTGTCCTGGGGGAGGGGGGGGGGTGGACTTCCTATGTTTTTATTAGCCGTGAGTAATGCGCACAGTTTTCGCGCGCGCCGTTCGTGCGTTTGCACAAGTGTTTCACCTACCGGTGTACCCCGCGGTCGCGGTAATTAATAGTTTTCCGGTACGCGGTGTAGCGTGCGCCGGTTTTTACGTCCGCGCGCGTACCGTGTGGGCGATGTACGGCGTACGAGTGTACACTCTGGATACGTCGACTCGAGCGCAATAATCATTATATTATATTCGCAATCATAGCGCTGAAAATTTCGAGCGAGCGCTTGAACTAATTAATTCTGACTGGTCCCGCGGCCAGAATCCTCGCTGCGGGGCGCCCCCCTCCCCCCCCCGCCGCCGCCGCCGTACCCGAAAAACCGCCCGAAATACGAAACGCTATGGAAATAATATTATGTTATTAAAGAGACAACCGCGCCGCGCACCGTGTCACCAGTTTAACACAATCGATTCGGTTTAATTCGAATGTAGACAATTCACGCCGGAATCTAAGGGTTTGAGACGGCATCGAATAGGAGAATATTTCTTTCGGGTACGTGGATTTTATTCAAAACAAACACACAAATGTCACGTGCTACTCGAATAGAAAACATTCATCTAAAACTAACCAAATATCTTGAATTACCCTAAACTTTAACACCAAAATTTAAAATACACGAACTCGCCATATTAATAGCTAACGGCTCGTTAATAGGCTAGACCGAAACAGTAAAAAATCCGGATTTCGCGTCATCTTAAGAAAGTATCTACAAAATCATCTTTCTCTTATGGAGATCTGGTATAATAATTGGAGGATCAAGGTAAATCAATCCAAATCAATTCACACAACTTTTACCCTTAAGTTAGGGCATTGTCCAGCAGTTACTCTCTTTGGTACTGAAATTCCGTCTACTCCAACAGTTAAATATCTTGGCTTAACCCTTGACCGTTGGCTCACCTGGGCTCATCATACGCATGTAAAAAGATTACAATTAAACCTGCGACTGCGTATGCTTAAAACATTACTAGTTAATAACAAACACACAAATCTAAAAACAAAGCTACTAATGTATAAATCCCTCATTAAACCCATTTGGACTTATGGTCTCCAACTCTGAGGAAATGCTAAGAAATCAAATCTAAATCGTATTCAAACTTTTCAAAATATTGCTTTAAGAAAATTAACGAACTCCCCTCCTTATGTCTCAAATCATACCCTTCACTTAGACCTAAAAATCAAAACTGTAAAAGAAGAAGCAGTAACTTATTATAATAGATTCCATAATCGACTTGCAACACATGCCAATCCTCTAATTCAAGCACTTTCATCAAAAGTTATTCCGGGTAATCCTCCAAGGCGCTTAAAACGCAACTGGTGCAGAGATATGTTAACTTAATAAAAAAATTATATATATATTTTTAAAAAAAACTATACTTAACCTCACTTAAAAGTGTCATCGCTGGGTGGCTTCTTTTATCAAGTTTATTCATGTATTATATTATTATTTTAACTAATACTCTTATTGTGCCCTTGAGGTACAGATTGTGTATATATCAATAAATGAAAAAAAAAAAAAAAAAATCTTAAGAAAGTTTGGTTTAGGAAGGGCAGATGGAGTGTTTGTCCTCACATCGCTCGCCACCTTTAATCGACCGTTTTCATTTCGCGATCTTTCGGACAGTGCAAAACTCCTCGATTTGCCTATTTGTTTTGGCCTTTGCACACAACATAAATATAACGTTAAACGTATACCGAAAATTCCATAATTTTCCCTGTAAAACGACACGGTATTGGAATTATTAAAGGGCGCGTCGAACATTGCTGAACGGGTAGCTGCCCACCGTGCCCGTACGATAGAACCACCAATGATCGAATCAGATTACGGAATTATTCTATATATATATATATTTACTTTCCGAACAAATATGCAAATTCGTTAAGTCGGGGACTTCACGCATTTATGCGTTAAGTCGGCAATGCTGTAGCCATTTATACTTTTGTGGAACGTTCGCGTGAGTACTACAACGTGGTCCTGAGGGAATGATGAAATAATAATAAAAAAAAAAAAACAAATTCACCGTAGAATCGAAATTAATTAACTTAAATTGCATTATCATAGCATTACAATAGAATATTAATTTCTATTATTAAATTTCCGTATACCGAAATACGAGCAACGGCTATTTAGTGGTTCGACTTGCGGGTTGCGCTCAAAGGAAACCAGCCTCTTGATTGGCGTACAATATTGTATAATCTAATATATCACACCGTTCTGTGAAATATCATCCCCGAGTGAATTTTATTATTATATTTACCTACGTGTTAGACTCGTGAACGTAACTAGAAAAAAAAATTCGAGGGGGGTGGTGTTGTAAACTAAAAATGTGCGGTTGCGACATTCTAATTGTATTATAGTATTATTTTTAAATTTATATTTACTGTAATTTGATATAGCGTAGTAGTAATTGTAATTGTAATACAAATATTTATTAGCGAAACGTACGTTTAAACATAATAATTATTAGATATAAAAAAAAAAAAAAATTATGTTCCGTAAATTTACAACAAAATAATTATTAAACACAATTCTAGACAATTAAATTCAGAAGACCTGAATCATTGCGCCCACGAAGTGCTTATTCTTGTCGACCACGTGAAATAATTGTTTTAATAATTGGATCGAGTTTTTGTCTATATTTTCAGCAATTTTCAATGCTCTCTCGCAGAATCGAGTTGTTGTTGAATGTCTAGTTGAAGTTCGATGTATGTGCTGATAAAATGTTCACCGAAAATAACAGTATTCTTATGAAATTTTGTATAGTTATAATGGGATAAAGTTTTGATAGCTTTTTTCCGATTATAAAATGGCTTAACAACTAATAATCCCAATTATTGATGATTCCCATTTCCCCTGTAAGCCCTGGCAAATAAAACGCAATACGTATACACAGCTACTTGTTCACCTATTGTTGTGTAAGCAAGCCAAGAAAATCGTTTAAACCAATTGGACTGAGATTTTAAATGTATTTTTCCAATTATAGGGAATTTTATAAGTCTCGTCGGGTGTCCATTTATTTATTATTAACTTATATTTCAATTCATTACATCTAGTTTGATTAATATATTGCCCAATATCATAAATATTTACGTTTGAGGTAAATGTTTCACTGTTTAACTTTAAAGATGGACTAGATGATATTTGATTTCATTTAATTTTCCATTATATTTTATATAGACTTTTTTCTAAAGAATTTCATCCAAGTGTTTTGTCTTTTTACTATTTCAAAATAGAAAAATAAATATTAAATACAATTGTAATTTTAACCGTCACGCTTCGTAAGTAGGTTAAGAACTAAATGTTTAAAAAGTAGTCGATCCATGAAAAAAAAGTTTAAACGATTATTGGTTAATCCTATAGGTATTATTAAGATAAGAATACTAAAAAAAAAAAAAATAATGATTTGTCGATTACACATTATTTTGGTATTGAAAATTTGCAAAATTTATTGGTTTTATATAATTTATAAATATTCTTATTACAAGTCTATTATTTATTAATTTGTCGTAAACCAACATTATTTATTGATTATTTTAAAGACCGAAATAATTATTTTTCCACAACATTAAACAAAAAAATTTCAGGGGGAAAGTTTAATCCCCCCCCTCAAATTAGGCCTTGGTATAATGCCAGATAGTATTATATTTAAATCGATAATTTTCAAATCCGTACGGATTCAAAAAAAAAAAAAAAAAATCGTCAAGACAAAAATATATTTATTATAGGCTGAGTGTCCAGAGGGAAATTGTTTTGTTATCGTTTTTGTGTTAATTTTGATAGTTTAGTTAAACATAAATTAGGATATCCGAATGAAACAATTAAAAGATTATAACGGAACGTATATCAAAAATAACCGAACATATATTGTTTAAGCTTTAAATATGATAACTTGATCGCCTTGAACAGTCCCGCTACTAAATAATATCAATTTAAGCCGGTATATGTGTCAGATTTCGCGTTATGATTATTTGCGTGAGAATTATTATTGTGAAAATTATTGCCCATAACAACTGATATAACACAGAGGTGCGATGTTACAATATCTACAGCACGGACACTAACAGAACATTCGGACTTTTCAGTTCAACGGTCATTTGAAAAATACGAGAAAAAAAAACAGCGAAAAAATTCGGGCAGTCGGGTGGTCAAGTTTAGCAAAACGATTCCCTAGAATCGATGGCAATACGACGAGTCCAAAGCTATCGTAACCTATACCCTGGATCACCTAACTAAAAATTGCCTTACGAGTATGTGAATATAGAGATCATTTCATGTATTTGTAGGTTATCAAGTTGCCAATTTCAAAATATCATATGTACATTAATACAGCGACAACTTGAAATTGCGGATTCACTTTTTTTGCCACGGGGACTTTATACTCCATACTGAGCTTCCTCTGAATAGGGGATATCTATACAAATACAGGAGATAAATTTGATGACCTAGTGTAATAAAATAAATAAAATTCAAACATATCTCTAGTTTTATTTCTGATATATATATATATATGTACAATGTACATACAATATACAATAAATTATACATTTATACCGCTGTTTTGGGCACTTCTGATGGCTTCCTCAAGACCAAATAAGGTCAAATTCAGAAATTTTAGTTGTTCTATAGACATTTTGATAGATAAAAACAGACAGATTGAAGTGATTAACATTCAGTTGAACGATGTTTTATCTTTTTACACCATTACAGAGCCCCCGAATAAAGCTATGAGGATATAATTTAGTATACGTATTGCGTTCGTCAAGGATATGCATTTAAGTTCCACCCCCCCCCCTCAATCAACATTTGCTATTTTTTATATGGAATTGTAATATTATATTTATTTTATAACTTGTTGTTTGCTTACAAAGGAAATTTCTATTATACAATACAGGTAGTGGGGGAAACTCGATACTAGTGATGGAGCTCTTCTGGCCGCGGTTGTTTTTTTTAAGTAATATTCGAATCATCATTTTGAAGTTGATTACATTTGTCATATGATTCGGTTTTTCGTAGTCAATATTTATTGCTAAAAAATAAAATTATAGTTTTTTGGATGTTGTGCTAGTGGTGTTGCAGAAGAACTCTCGTGATAATTCGAAAACAAATTTCTGAGGAAAGATGTGGAAATATCAAGAAACAAACAATGCATGAATTGGTCACGTATACATCGAGACATGATGGATCACTTGGATTAATAGTTTTAAAAGGGAGATTGGAACGTAAATATCATAACTACTGGACTGTCACTGGAATGCACTAGTGTACTACAATCGGTCTTGCAAAGACAAATTTTATTTATATATTATTATTTTTATACATTTTTCCGGTAGTATAACAATGAAAATATTAGAAAAAATGCATAGTGATTGTGTAGTAATGGGTGCAAGCACCAAAAGCTCAGATCGGGCAAAATTCGCGTATGATGTTGTCGATAAAATGATAGGCACCTATCGATAAATTATATTCTCGTAAAAAAAAAAAAAAAAACAGTCATTCTGGTAGAGGGTGCAATATAAAGTAAACCGTATTAGAATTTACTGGATAAGATTACCGGATCAATATAAATGTAATATGCAAGACGTGATATTTTTGCAATATGTTCGACCGATATACGTGTATGTAAACGAGAATACTTATACGGGCAAGGTAAAAAAGGATAAAACTGATTGTCACCAGTTTTTTTTTTTTTTTTATCTTATCTTTCTTACAAATTTAATATGTCGTCGTATACTCTTTATAAATTCTTAACGCACGAAAAATATTGTTGTTGCCAATTGATTGAATTTCTATATAAACACGTGGAAATTACTGTGACGAATTCACTGCAACACAACGAGTCGGACTTGTAGAAAAATAATCATTTTCTAATACGAAAGGTTGCTCGAAAGTTACCAACGGTAAACAAATAACAGTTATTTAACATTTTTAAACGATAAATGTTGAATATTTAATATTTTTTTGTGAATAATACCTGTTCGGTTTGAAATATAACCTGCCAGTTGGTCCAAACCTGATACTGTTCCAAGGGAGTAAGTGTCCTAAATGTAAACCTAAAATCTAATCGGTGAAAATCCACGACGGGTTTAGCTAAAGCAGAAAAAAAAAAAAACGTGGCCGTTCAAACTGTGAACGTTTGCGGTTTTGAACCCGACAACACATATTTAATCATATCAATGAGCGGATGCCAAAAATATGCCATTTGGACGAACTCGTCTTGAATAGATCAATCGAATGACACTGAAACGGTTTGTTTCGATCTTGTCCGTGTTAAATTGCGCGAACTGTTAAATCTCACACATGAATTTAAAAAATATCCCAACAATGTACTGGTAAAGCTCAAGTTTTCGTACACGGTACCGAATATACAGACGCGATACGTAAAAAGTTACAAATACATTTATAATACACAATTTTAATTTCGTTTTTATATTACAAATGAAAATAATGAAATAAAATATAGAAAAGTCAAGATAAAAAATAAAATTCTTAAATCTTTTTTGAACTTTTTTCGTGCAGTTGATAATGTATTATATTTTTATTTATTAGTAATAAATAAAGTAAAATCATTTAATGTACAATTAATATTCACTTCCAAGTTTTGGGTGCGTATTTCATTTTAGGTTCCCTGATTTATTATAGTTCAATAATTATTATTAATATTTTCCGTATTCGTTTTAGTTTTAATTTTAGTGTTATTATATTATCACGAAATTAACGTGCAAAGGCTGTAAAATAATAAATCACTGGTAATGATTATATTGTTCTGCTGTTTATTCAGGATCTCGTCCGCCCCCGCAGTGTTTTAAATTATTCCTATTTTTTTTTATTTTTTTTTTCTGTGAGTTTCCATTTAACACCCACTACTACCGGAGTATTTCCACTGGAATATTATAAAGACTTTTAACTCTACGTACATATGTCAATAGCACTCGTATTTTAACGGCAACATTTGAAACTAATATTTTGCATTACGCGCTTAGTGCAAATATCTACTTACTGTTCCGGTAAAAATTTCCTAATTTTAAATATATCGACGCGAATTATATATTCGAAATTACTACAATTCTGAACGGCGTCGAAATTTAATATTTCTATTTGAACTAAACATTGTAAATTATTCTGTTCTGATTGCAATACAGAGTAGTATAAAAACAAAATGTTTAAAAAGAATCGTCTGTGAAAATAGCCTACCTTGTAAAAAAGCACCAGTTCGAGAAAATACATAAAAATAAATATAGGTTTTCAATTTCACTAGACGACGGAAGTTGTTTGTTGTTAGAACTCGGGACACTATATGTATATAAACGTAATATAAGAACAAAATAATATATTTAATGTTGATATATTATAATTTTTTGTTATAAAAAAAAAAATAAAACGGTTATTAGTTACAATATTTAAACCTTGTCTTTTTTTCTTTTTTAAAATACTATAATCAGTATTTCAAGACAACTACGATAATAATTCACTATGCAAATTAGATTGTAGCATAATATTACACGCGTTTATATTTACCCAAAAACTTTTTATGGTCGAATTCTTCATACTTGGAGATATCCGCAGTCTCGTTAAACGACCAGTACGGACTCAGTTCTTCTTTGTTGTTGATTTCGGCTGGTACTATTGATTTAGCATCTGTCAACACATAACGTACAATTCGGTTAGATCTGACGGTAATTTTTATGTTTTTTTTTTTTTTTTACAGTACAGTCTATGCGATCTGTAAGGATCTCGTCGGCTACTGTCAATTTAAATTCGAGAACGTTCTTGTGTTACACCGGCAACGTCTGACTATGGTTTGGTCGTGTTATTGAAAATTTAAAACGACGGAACTCCGAGTTTTTTTTTTTTTTTTGTATTCGTGGGAGTTTCATTTTAATATTGAACGTTTTCGAAATTTACATGGAATATCGCCGAGCAAAACGAGTGTATCAAAAATCCGGAACGATTGACTTTTGGCGTTAAAAGATAAAAATCTACAATATCATTTAGAAATAAAAACGTCCGTATCGATAAATATTGTATTCTCGTTAAGTTATGCGTATGGGAAATTGTCTTTTCAGCGTCTCTGAAATAAACTCGGAAACAAATGTTTTACATTTCTTGTTGAAAAATAACAACGAATAACATTATTCCGATTATAATTCGTTCGTGGGTTGAGGAATATTGTGGACAAGATAATGTTCGGACTTTAACAGTTCGCTAAATCATTTAACGTAATCCATCATTGAAGACGAAGCCATAACGGATATTTAATTTTGTATTTTTTACGACCTCATAAAATTGATTTTTGTTGACCATTCACAAACCTATAAAATATTTATTCTCAATTTGAAACGCCACTGGGGTTTATATGAATGTACACTATAACGATGCGGTCGAAGGAATATTATAGAAACTCGCATTTTATTCCAAAGACGTCTTTTATAATCAAATGGTCAACGAACCATTTTTTTATTTTTGTATTTATAGGTTATGTTAACGATTGTATATTTTATATCAAGTATCTAACTTTATACCTATAATATTTTCTTGTGAAAAATCACAAACAATAAGGAATACATTGTCAGTTCACTATTTATCTTATTTTCGTCCTATACATAATATAATATTTGTATTATGGATATTTGAAATATTAAAATTATTCAAACATTAAGAGTTTAAATATACTTTTATGGAAATTCGTTAAGTTGTTTTCCTTACAAAATTGAAAACAAAACAGTCAAACGATCGGAACCGTGTTTTTTTTTAGAATGTGTCGAAAATATCTTTAATATTTGCCGCACGAGACTATTTTTCAATATTTAAACTCGTAGTCAGACTTTTTTTCCATTGAACTTTCTTTTTTGTTTTCTCTTACACTTTTCCCGAAACTTTTAAACCATATAGATATTTAAATTAACTATGCGTATATTGCACGGTCGAAAAAATATTCGAAAACCTCATCCAAAGTATTAAAGTGTTGAAGAAAATTAGCTTCTTCTTTTTTTTTTTTTTTAAAGATGACGGCAAAATATTATAAATAAAACAGTTAAGTTTGTCGATGATTTCAAAAAACTTATTTTCATTCATTTCTGAATATTCTCGAAATAAATGAATGTTTCTCACTGGGTTTCAATACTTAAGATTGTAAGTTGAAATTTGACAATAAACTCAGCTTTTCAATTTGGGTATACATCTACGGAATTCACTCGCACTGATGTGGTTTCTTAGGGAAAATGGTTTAGTAGTATTTTTGACCAAAGGATCGCAGCTAAAAGTTTCTCCGGAAATGGAATTTTAACTTAAATATACTTAGTTTATACTATTAAATACTACGCGACCTAACCGTAACATTATAAATGTATACGAGTAGTGTCTGCTTATACATAGAATACAATATTAGTACCTAAAAAAAAAAATGTGTTACCCATAGTTAAATGAATAAAGAAATGTTCAAAAATACCATAAAAACGGGTATGGTCCATCTCACATGCACTCGTCTTAACCGGGCTCCGGTGATGTGGATATGATTTCCATAAAACAGAATTGAAACGAACAAATGTTTTATTTTACACGGTCATGCGTTATGATTCATCATCGTACAGCCTGAACCGTTAAATCTAAAAATTCGAAACAGCGCACAGAGATTTCCAATATATAATTCAGGCAAGCATTTAGAAACGAATTTTCGGAAATTCGACTCCTTAATGGAGTACATACTGGAAAATCGTCCCTGAAAAACGAAAAACGCAAGGTTTCTACTAATTACACACAAAAAAAAAAAAAAGAACCTATTTAGGGCCGTTCTATCCAACGTAAACGTTATCTATTATAGTGAGCTTATACGTTTATTATACTAGGTTTTTTCGGTTACAAAGAAAACATTTTCTGCTGACAACGCATAGTTTATATTATTTTGAGCTTCGCTGTTCATACGTATATTAACGAAAGATTTTTTTTTTTCCAGGATATAATCTCCCAAACTACTGATTCGATTAACATGGATTTTTTTTTTTTTTGTATTTCATAGATAATTTTATCGGGGAGCTAAACGTGTTATATTTTAATGTTTTTAGCGATTTATAAATATTGTTTTATCGACTAATTTTTTATTAAACAATTAAAGAACCTTTATGTTGCCATAATGCGAATAATAATCGCTGATTCTACGGATATGTCTAAAGTAGCTAATCATCCGGGCATTCCCGGGTTTTCGAAATATTTAAACGCAACTGGTCCTAGCTGTATAGCTGTTTTCCTCCCAACAAGTCGGTAATAGTTGGAAAATTAAACGTTCAATATTAAAAATATGAATGTATAATACAGTTAATTGTTTAATAAAAAATGCGTCAAAAAAGGAAATATGTGGAAGGGACGATCAAATAATTGTATGTACTGAATATCTCCAAAGGCAAATAGTTTTTATTATAAACAACTCGAGTCAATGAAACCGTCAAACTATGGTTAATATTCGAATTAAAATTTCGTGCAGACCAATTGAGTAAAATACGCTATAGCCGTTGTAATATGTTAATTAATTATTTTTTTTTTAATTTGTATTTTATTATGTGACGAAATAAAATATGTTATAACTGATAAATGTCTGCTCGAATTACCCGTGGCTGTCACACTACTTGGTTATGAACCATGTGTGGTATTGTGTCGGACAACCCAACGCATTGTATTTGAACGTATTGGACCGTTTAAAGAATAAAACTCTGGACACCATGAAAAAAAAAAAATTAAAGTGAGCGGGCATATTTATTAAAACATGATAAGTCAAGTCGTTTATTTTCAACTAATCTCGTCTTATTGGGTTTTATTAAAATGTGATGATAAAATTAAGTCAACGATTGAATTTCGAGTCATTACTAAACAATTTGGGCCATCGATTTGGTATGGTAACAATAGCTAAGAATAAATCGGCTTAAATGATGTTTGGCGAACCCGGCGTTTTATTGGCTGAATCGTATGATAAAGGAGATAAAGAATTACTATCGGTAACGTTATGGAATCATGTGCAATATAATAACAACGTTTGTCGTATATATATATATTTTTTTTTTTTTTATTGGATTAATTTCTGATCGTAGTATATTTTTATGTAGTTTTATTTTACTTTTATAGGTTCGTAATACAGAATATCCAAAGGCAACACGTATAATGAACTGTTCGACTTGACTGCATCAATAACCAGATTGAAATTAATTTTTTAAATTTCATATTGGATTTGCGTGAAATCATTTAAACATTAAACTCAAGGTGAGAATTAATTTAAATTACTCGAGATCTGCATCAATCCTCTATTTCTGTATTTTAGGATTTATTTTAGGCGAGCAGTGTCCGTGACTTTTTTTTTATTATTTTTTCATCGGCGTGTCACAAAGGTAACCAAATAATTATCAACAAAAAAAAAAAAATTAATTAAAACCAAATAACCCGCGTGAGATAAACTGTATGGACATTGGCATATCTCTGCGTGCGATAGATTCGGCTGTGAACTGATCTGTTTGTGAAAGTAAAATTTCCTGAAAAATTATACCTAATACAATTTTTTCATTCCTTTCCGGAAACTATAACACTTATACTGAACGTAAATTCGTTGTTGTGCACCTGTTGGTTATGATAATATTTTCCCTTTATAGTTTAGGTGCATTACGCGATAATGTAATGTCCAGGTGATTTTTTTTTATTTCAATTAATTACCACGAAGTCGATATCAATATTGCAGGCGTTTAAAATAAAATAAATTAGATCCGCGCGGGCAAATACTGAAAACTAATCGGTCGAACCAAACTGGTATTCCGACGACATCTTAAATCCTTTTGAACAGTTTGAACGTAAGGTAAGTATACCGTGGCCTAGTCGCCGGTTTAGTTAAACATCGGGGGAGTTATAAGGTAAATGTTTCACGGGTCTAAGCTAAAGCCGACGGATAACGTCCTACCCGGGAGACCTGCAGCATCACGCGAAACGCGACATTTCTTTGTATACCTTTGACATAATATACTACGTGCATTAGGCTGGGTCCTTGGTTACAGGAGAAGAAAAATAACTATAATATTTGTGACGCAGGGTGGCCCGATTTTTTTATTTTTTTTTTTTTCATTATCGTGTAAAAGTAATTTTTGTCGTTAAATCCGACGATGAGGAGGACTCGCATATATTCCCGTTCCGAGAGAGGGATAAAAAAAAAAAAAAAAAAAATGATAATATATGGTAATTGTATTGTTCTTCGTACTGAACTGAACGAATCAATAGCACTGATCATAAAATGATATAAAACTTTTTAGTAGCTTTTTTTAATATCTATAAAATGAATTATTATATAATAATTTACCGAAAAACCTTTGTTTTCCGAGAAAAATTATAAAATACAATTTTTTTTTTTTTAAATTTATTTGGCAAAATTGATTTTTCACGGTTATTAAATAATGAAATTAATTTATAATGTTTGTCAATCGGTTGAAGATACGAAAAAAAACGTTAAATACAAAAGTATTTAGTTACCATTAAAATGGTAAACGTACAATGGCGTCGGTTAAAGCCCATAACGCTAATATAAGAATTCGAAACATAGGTGAAAATAATCAAAATAAGAACAAAACTATACAACTAGTTGTTTATTTTTGAACTAATTTGATATTGACTAACGATTTTTAAATTTAAAATCAATTGCTGCTCGAGTAGGTATCTTGTTAAATGTAAAAAACCACGAATAAAACAAAACCGAATATCGGTCGTTGTATGTTATAATTAGAGCTAGTATTTGCATCTTTTTGCATAGTGCTTCAGCGAATAACTTATCAAAAACAAAATTCAATTCATACACTACAGAGTTCAAATAGAAAAAAAGGTTTGTTACATTTTTTTATTTTTTTTTTACATTTTCATGAATTAATGCATTTTTAGTACATTTTGGTGTCAGTTTATTAGTGTTTTTTTTTTATATTAATTTTATGCATATCAGGCATTGCAAGCATACATTTTAAAACTATATAAACAAATATTTGTATTTACATTTTTTTCTTCAACTAAATACAATTGGCCATATATATTTGTATTAATATGTACCCACATATTAAACGAATTAAAGTACAATTATTTTCATAAACGACTTTATTAAACATACATTTATTTCGTGGAGTTTAGTGTACACGGTAGATTATTATTAACATAGTAAACAAGTTTTTAATTTCGTGTTTTACATAGATATTAAATTGTATTAAGGTGTTCAAAGAATTAATTTTTTCGAATATATGAAAATGTGAACTATATTTCAGTATTAATAATAATTTATACTATTTTAGATAATTTTTTAATAGCATTTTCGTGTATAAAATGCATTTTTTTTTCTTTTTTTTTCTGTAGCCTTATTGGTAAATTATTAACGCGTTTACTGTAGATTCTGAGTGCATCATTTCCCTAGTATTAATATATATATATTATTTAAATTACCTACGGTTAAAAATGTTACATTAAACGTATTACAGAATGTATCGTAACATTTGAAAGGCTTTCCGATAACACGAAGTGTGTAAAAAGATTATACAGGGGACATTAATGCGAAAAAAAAATTAATATCTAAAAATTTAAATGCAATTTATGTTAACAATGTCCATAATGGACAATTAAAATTGGTACGACGTCCGGCCATGCTCCCCCTCGCCAATTCAAGCATTTGTTATTAACTAACGTTGAAAATTAAGTAAATGTGTAAAATTTTACATTTAAAGGTAGATGGTAGAAGGTTTATGACGCATTATGACATCGATTGTGTAAAAAATATCTCTCCAAGCCATACGAATGGATCTATTTTTTTTTTTTTTTGGTTGATAATAACGTTTATAATCGAAAAACGCGTATGCGGCAGTGAGGGGGACAAGTTGTTTCAAACGTTTTAATCGCAATGTTACCCGCGGTGTTAATTCGTTTTATGGTAATTTATCACGAAAGTTCACCGGAGTTTATTATAAACTTTGGGTTGTAACAAGTTTACAAGAAGGGTTTTACGACTAAAAGCATTTATTATTCGCTACGGGAAGTGAAAATGTTTTACCATTTTTTTTTTTTTTTTTTTTGTTATTTTTTTCATCGGTTTCAGTTTTTTTTTTCACAACCAAACGTTCAGTGTCGTAGATGCCAGCCGTAGTAGATTATACAACAGTAGAAAATATGTACACGTTAGTTAAAATCGATATTACTAAAATAAGACGTACAGTATTTATAAAAATATTCATTATTAATTCCATACAAATCGGAAATTATAATAATTATTCGGTGAATAAATTATATCGATAAATCCTCTTTGTTTTTTAATTATCCAAGTAAACTCTGTTGCATTATTATAATTATTATTTCAACCGAAAAACCGAGACAATTTAAAAATCTGGTATTTTCCATATTTGTTTTCATTTATGCGAATAAATTAATACATCGCATGCGGGAAACACGGTAGGCGCATTTAATTTTTACTCTATGAAACGATACATATATTATAGGAACAGATAAAAAAAAAAAAAAAAAAACCAAAAAAACCGAAAATGTTCTTTGTAAATGAATTGAAAGGCGCTCGCATTTTTTAGGGACTACTTTTGAATTATGTGCTATAAAATCTGAACAAATGTCCACTTGAACGTTAAACACAGTTTGTAATTTATATATTTTAAAGACACACAGATTACGAACATAATAATATATAATTTATTGTACTTAACGTAACCTAATGGTCTGTGAATAATCATATTATCTGTTTAAAACAATAAAAAAAAAAAAAAAAAAAAAATAATAATAATTTCAAAATAAAATACAGTAAATAAATATTGTCGTTTGATTGGAACTGAAAAACTGAATTTCAAATTACAATTACCTACTAGGGTAGGTGACTATTATAAAATTTAAACCTTATGCAACATTAAAATACGCCTGACAACTCGAATAAAGCTCCTCTTCACTGTTGTGTGCGTGTGTTGGTACTTTAAAAACTCCACCCAGCACTTAAACGCACACTTTGATATTATAGTGCCTACATAAAATGAGAAAATTATGTGAATAGGGCTTTAAAATATTGTCTGTTGTTGTTGTTATTTTTTTTCTACCCATAGTACAGAAAATAATACAATATTTCACATAAAACTGCGCTTTTGAATGATATGTTCTTTTATTATAAATAATAATTCAACATCTAATTAGAGTTTACAGCATTCTGTTCGGAAAATTGCGGCTAAAAAAAAAAAAAAAAAAAAAAAGGAATGGAGTATATTGTTATAATCTCGTATATTGTATTATTCGAGTCCCTCTATAGTTGACGTGTATTTTGTATCTAGGACCTAGGTAAGTACTGAACTTAATATACTAAAAATGTAAATTTTACATTACTTTTTAAATAATGTATTATGTAACTGGGCGTTAGTATAAATCATTGTAAAAAAAAAATTTAATTTTTATAAATACTTTGCACCACCGTTGTAGGTGGGCGTTTAGGAAATTAAAGGATTAAATGTATTTTGGTTTACAATAATTCACTGAAATCACTGATGCCACTGATAAATCTTCGCATTAAAAAAAAAACGTTTGTGAGTGTACCTCAGTATATTTGTAACGTTTAAGTCGTGGCAAAAAAGTGATGTATTTTTTTATTTCATAGTCAATTTTACCCCATTAACAAAAAAGTTTCCGGAAAAAAAAAAAATAAATAAAAACGAAATTTAGTAAAATTATAAAACTTGCTCGAAATGCCTAAAATCTAAAATACTTCTTAACAATTACCTCTGAATAATGATAATTATTACGTACACGTAATGTAAATGGATTTTTATAAATATAATGATTAACGTCTATGATTAATTATGTTTATAATTTTAATAAAAAATATTGTGAAATCCGTGATATTTGATTTATAATTATGTGCATCATAGATTCTTAAAAAAAAAAAAAAAAAAAAAAAAAAAAAAAAAAAAAAAAAAAAAAAAAAAAAACAATTTACCTTAAATCAAATTCGTTAAGAAATATATATTAAAAAAAAAAAAAAAAAAAATTACAATTCTATTATATAAGTAACCATTGAATATTGATACCTACATAAAAACGTACAGTGAATTCGATTAAACGATAAATCATCGTCGAACTTGAATTATATAGGATTATTAATCTTATGCGTAGTACCTAATTTGAAAGTCACGGGTACAGTCTAAACTAAAACTATACTTTATAAAACGTATAGTTGAATTTAAAAAATTTTTACGATAAAATATCAAATTTATATTTAATTTCTTAAAATATCAACTTCTAAAAATGGATTATAATATAGGTAAGTATTTATTTTCTCGTTTTCGCCACGGAGACACGCGATACATTCGAAACACGATCTCGGCCGTCAGCTTGTTTCTGTCATATGGAGGTTTGAAAAAGTGTATCGATATTTAGGGCGCATTTATTTTACATTATACACCCAGTACCCAATACTCTTTGCACAAAATCGTCCTAAATCAGATTAATTGTGCGTACTAGAAGGAAAGTTTTTTCGAGTTTTTATTTTTTTTTTTTTTTTTACCAGTCACCATAAGCGCGCGCGCAGACTCTAAAAGTAGAGGTAATGCTCATACATTATTACCGGTAGTCCCTCGACCGTTAGTCAACAAATTAATTTAAAAAAAAAAAAAAAATAAAACACACTCGAAACTAATATAACCTACTTAATATTCATTATTTTTGCATTATTATGCCTTTTCAGTTTTATGTCTCTTAAAAAGGGGGACCGTAGTCAATCGAGACCGGCGGGACAATCGACCAACAACGAAAATGCTGACACAATTATTAAATAATAATAATAATAATAATAAATAAAAAGTGTAATCGTTATAACAAAATACACTGTCATAGTAAAAATTAAAAAAAAAAAAAAAAATATATAATTTCGAAAAGTCGTGAGGTTTTTTTTTTGTATGATTTAATAGTTCCTGTCGAGAATATATTTTATACACTGGCTATACCATAAAAATTTATGATATATAATTGTATCATTTTTTTTTCGATTGTTTTTGGTATGTCGGTCCTGTCGGTAGATTGGGTGCCTGGTCGATTATCCATATTTTTTTATTAGATACCCCAAGCTAGATGAGATATTCTTTTTTTTGCTAAACTTCTCACGGTACGACTCATTTGGTATACATTTCGGCCGTGACCCATCGCATACCGCAAAAGCCATCACTTGGCTCGTGGATAAATAATCAATATTAAAAAAAAAAAAAATTATTACATTTCGCATGGAAATGAGTGGACTCTACTTCACTCTTACCGTATTTACAGCAGTGACCAAAATTTCAGAACACTCCGGGAATAACTTTAACTACAGTCGTAGCGTGTTTTTAACTCGTTTGATAGCGCTGTCCGACTTCTAATAAAAAAATTACAAATCGGACCCACGGATAACGTTTATTGAATTTATTTAATAAAAACAATTGGATAAACCGTGTGTGTTACGACATGGACAAAGTTTTTCATTATGAGTTGCGCGATTTTGGCCATTCCACCATAAATAATGCGCGAGAAAATTATTTGAATGCATATATTACCTATGTGTGTAAGATAATAACCGTATAGTAGAACATTACGGGTACGTTTAGGACGAATCGTCTTTAGCGTTTTTATGAGTTGAAACTTATACCGTGCGGGTCGTAACCGCAACACACGCACGTTGTATTAAATTAAACGCACCATAATCCTTATGGTTACCGAGCCATTCAATGGTTTAAATCATTATCTAAAATCCGCTCGTGTACGGGTGACATTATCCTTTACTGCAATTTGTAAAGGTACTGGAAATGTAGCGAGAAATATATTGGTTTAACTATGTACTTTTTTTTTTTTTTAATTTTTAAATATTGTCACCGTTCGATTATGTTTTTCACCGGAAATCTTACTCGAATCAAAAACTCGATAAGAACTTCTTGTACAATTTTACATCTAGTTGGTGTAATGAGGAAGTGATTATTTGGTTTTTTCGTAATAATTGGATTAAAACCGGAAATATATACGTGATAAAGGTTTCTGTTATTTCCGATCATGTTCTTTTATTGTAATTCAGTTGAAACTAATCGCAGAGACACGGCCATTTTACTGAAATATTTTATTTGCATTTTCTAGACATAGCGACATTCACAACTTATTCGGTCTTTTTAGCTATTTATGATTTTCTACTATTGTTGTTTTTAATGGATATTGTCATTTAATTTCATCAGCGTTCAAATTTATGTTGCAATTCGTTAAAAACCGAACGTCACTTAGAATCATTATTCGTTTGCAATGACTCATAGTGGTGTACAGATATAAATTATAAACAACTTTATATTTATCCTACTTTCCCGACTCAAGCCTACAAAAGTGGTGTAAAATATTTCTCGGATTTTATCAAAATCTTTTACTTTTGCAAAATGTTTGAAAAAAAAAATTAATTATTGTGCACATAATATTTTTAATTTTACCTTTGTTGGCTTATAGATATTTTAAAAATAATTATAATTTCTATTAAATTTCAAATACAGATATTTACAGATAATTTTAGTGTAGAATTCGTCAAATAAAAATATTACATTATTCGGTAGGTTTTTAGTTACGTACCTATACTAAAACAAGTAAAAACATCGTGTATAGTCTAAAAATATTTTTAAATATTTTATAAACAATTTTATTTTGGTATTCTGGGTTGTATATTTTATAAAATTGAATAGAAAAACATTTTTTTATTTTATTGAGTACAATTCCAGTAGTTATAACACTATAATAATAGATCGACACAAACTTTAATTTATAAAAAAAAATTTTAATTTTACGCAAATATTACTGAACGTGGGTTTTACATATCTGTTGAGGTCAACATATCATACAATAAAATCAGTTTTTCATTAAAAAAAAAAAAGACGCATTTAGGTATCTTATAAAATAATTCCCGGGTTAAGTTGCAATAATCGTGTCACGTACTAGAACAGTTTTAAGAGGTTTAACGAGTTCAAAAACTCCAGTGGTATTATTAGATTTACAATAAATTATAAGTTGTGCGAAATAACGACCATAGGGGGCACCCTTAAAAGTCCAAACTCGACAGGACACACAATAGACATCATTCCTCTTGGAAACGTGAGATCGTTCCAAAGTTGGTACGAATAAAACTAGAACATTGTATACCTATGTATACTGAAAACACGTTTTAATAAACACGCATGTGTAAAAATCGCAATGTTTATGTCTCGTTTAAAACTGTTAGGAAGTTCATATTTTAAAATACGTATAACCGGAAACAGATTTGCAAAAAACTGCTGCACTGACAGTCGATCAGTATTTGCTTCGATATCTATGTACATATCTTAGACGTAATTTAATTTTGTACCACGAAATAGTTTTGAAACGTATCAAATATATCATATTGCGATAATTCTTTTTTTTTTAGCTTATGTATTACCAATGAGTATTTCATAATAATTGTTCGTTTTCCTTCTAAATGACTGTTAAACTAAAATGAGCACACAATGTGAAAAATGAAAATTCAAAATCCAATGATTATTTTATTACCGTACTATTATTAAAAAGCGGGTATTAAACAAATTAAAACAGTTTGAGCTATTGATAGCATTTGAAATGTTCGACAATTCTATTTATCGTTGCGTACACGGATATAAATTTAATTTCCCTCACTACCTTCCCAATTATCCACCGACAATAGTGGTGCACCCAAGGTGCGTTTTTATTTTTATTTTTTTTTTTTTTTTTATTACTAATTTCTATGTTTCTCCGCTTGTCAACGTAAAAAATTAAAATAGCTTTTCCAACCAATGTAAATAATGTAAATGTCTAGTAAGCTACACCTAAAATTTAGGTACCTATATAGCCTATAAATATGTATAAAATCATTACCAAGTTTTTTGGCCATGTGCACAATTATTAAAATTAATTTTAATAACGTATCGGATACCTATCGTTATTTAGTATTTAAACACATAAAATATAAGTATCAAGTATCTTGTATCACAACGCTTGTAATATAGTATCTTGTATCTAGATATTCATTTCCGAGCACCTTGCCTGTCCACAAAACGGCTGGCTATATTTGAAAAATAAAAAATATATCGTTGAATACATAATTCGCACATTAAATGAATAAAAATATCGTCGTTTTTCGGTGACAATGTAAACCGTATTTGTGTGTGCTTACTAGTAATGCGGCATAAAGACGGATTATCCGAAAATCCGATAAATCCGGATTTAGAATTTTAAAATCCGAAAATTTATGTTTCGAATTCCAAAATCCGAAATTATGTACGTTTGTGAGTAAAACAATGTTCGCCGGGTCAGCTGCTAATATATTATATAAATTAGAGTGTAATGTGTATGATTTTTTTTTTTTTTTTTTTTAATATAAATATTTATTTGTGTTATTTGTTTAATTGTAAAAACGTATTTAATGTTCTACACATTTAATGCTATGAACAATAAAATAATAATAATAATATTAATAATTCTATGAGTAATTAACTAAATAATATAAAAAAATCACTATTAACACAATTTAATCACAATTTTAAAAACCAAATTTTGGATTCGGATAAAAATCCGGATTTCGGAATCCAAAACTCCGGCTCTTTGAACTTCGGCAAATCCAGATTTTTCCCATCACTTGTGCCTACTATTTCCAGGCATAAAAATTAACGCGTTCACCGGCAAGACCGACAAATTAAATAATATAATTGTGGACAGCACGAGATATGAGCGAAATACAGAAATACCGGTTGCTATGGCATAACAAGTGTACTTGAAAATATTTGAACCGCAATTTCTCCCAACACGATTGACACGATCATCGGTAGAAATGCATTAGCGTATACCCTAAGGTGTCGGCCGAAAAGTCATTATGTTTTTTCTTTCTTTCCTCGGTAACTTTACCGACCTTTCTTCAGGACGAAATTACGTATCCGTGATCGATTGAATGTGTGTTTTTTTTTTTTTTTTTTTTTTTTTTTTTTTTTTTTTTTTTCTGACCCGACTGGATTTCTTTTGAATAAATATTTCATTTGATCGAGCGACTCAATGTTGTTCGAGAACATGAAGAAAGACTCTCAAATATAATAAAAAATAAAATAAATAAATTTAAAAAATTCTTTACAACAAAATTACACCTTATTGACCTAGATGTCCATTTTCAATTAACTTCAAGTAGTTTAGGTTGGTCACACATATTATCCGTGCAATCTCTAAAAATTATATTTTCTTCGGGGATAGATGAGAAATAATATTTTAAAAATCTCTAATGTTTAAAGTGCTAACGCAACTATTAATTATAAATCTGGGCCTTATTATTTAGTACTATTGCATCCGCAGTGTTAGCCAATCGTATTGAATTATTTCTATTGTTTCTATATGATGGCTATTACGCCATCATGGCTCGTGGGCTTTTTTTTTTACGTTTGCGCTAATATTTTTAATCGTTTACAAGACGAGAACTTCGTATTTTTTTATAACGCACACCAAATTCGCGTACCGTATTTGGCACAGTCGATTGGCGAATGATTCGTTTGTAAACGAACATTTTTCACGACAAATGCGTGCCGTTTAGTATGCAACGGAGTCATTTTCGTAGGACATTAAATGGACAATTTGAAGGCTGACGTTTAATTTCACAGGTAATTTAAGTAAAATTAAACAATAAACGGTAATAACTAATTGAATTACATTTGTCCGAACTGTAAACTATTTCTGATAAAATACAATTGATTTTATACGGTTTATTTCGTATCCGGAGTTTTAATTTGTTTAGACGAAAACGTGCGATTCCGGTACACACAATGGGGTGTTAGTAATATATTATATTTCGAAAATCTCTGTACGAAAATATAAAGTTATACGTGTATCGTTAATTCTCAGAGAGGGTTCTACTGAGCTCTCGTAATCCGCGAGTTTTGTTTGGCGAACTCAACATGTTTCATGAACATTAAAATACGTCGGTTTTATCCACGTTCAAATGTCTGTATGTCTTAAGCGAAATCGCAGAAATGACAAGTTTCTGATTCAATCGTCTCGGGTTTTTCGTTGCATACTGATACGTGCCGTTACGTTCTGTCCGCATATTATTCGCCGGTCAAGCGTAACTCGTATTCTATTATACGTACCTACCTAAAATATTTCTAGGAGAGGTTGGTTATTGAATTGCAAGGACCCGTACGTATTCCCCAGATAGAAATGCTACGGTAAAAGTATTGATCAGCTTTCGTTTACATTAATATATAGGTATGTCTACATTATTCCTCGCACCGAGGAAAAATATACAAAAGTATCCAAATAGGTACACTGTATTTTGTATATATCTGTAGTATATATATATACACGAGTATATCGGTGCCAAATTGAAAGTCAAATATTGTTTTATCGTCGGTAAAATCCCCCGGAGTGGTGTTCTTATTAGACATTTCCAAACGTAAGTTAATACTGTTATACATAATATTGTAAATAATATCGGCAAGGAAATTCTATCGTCTATACATTTTTGCTATCATTGTAAATTGAAAGCTGTCTCCTAACGTGTACGTATACCCATAAAACAACGAATGACACGGATTGGTGGGTAATTCGTACAGAATTAACGTCTAACGAGATTTTCTGAAAGAATTTCACTATAACTGTAGTAATAGAATTGATACCTACTCGTTTTAGTCGGATGAATATCGAATAACCGAATACCTATTCTTTACCGTGTGCGCAATTTAATAAGCAATGACTATTTTACAGCTACAACGCCCCCAATATTCCATTCAACAGTGATAAATTTCACTGGTAATGAAACAAATTAAGCCCGAAATTAAAAAATCAATAGTACAAATTTTTATAAATTGTGTAGTGTGAATTTAAGATTCTGAGCGTAACGAGGAATAAATTGGTTTTGTGTGTTTTTTTTTTCATCTGAAAACAACTTTTCTACTAAAAATCTCACTTCGATCATAAACTTTAGGAGTAATTTCTGTTAGCATACGTTGTTTAGTTGGTTAATTAAAAGGTGATTTTTCGGTTTTCCATTCATTTTTCTCTATAACGAGAAATAACCGAGAAAAAATATTAAAAAAACGGAAATATTTACCAAGTAACGGTTTTCGTTATTTTCGATTTTGTTTTTTTTGTTGTAATTAAGTTTAAAATAATCCTAGAGACTTAAATTTAAAATGTCAGTTGGCCCATGGCTGCCTGATAAGTATTCATTGTTTTTAGTATGTCAATTTTAAATGAGTAGCTAACCGAGACATCTAAGAAATTTATTGGGTACCCAGGTCACCCTCTCACCATTTACCCTTCCAATATTTCCGTCCCTGTGTTTACACATAAATATAGTTAAAAATATAAAAAAAAAAAATACTTATAAAAAATCATGAAATAAACTTTTTGAGGTGGTAGTAATAATTCAAAACAAATTTCGTTCGGCATCTTTAACGATCGGTAAACGAATACGGATGTTACATTAAAATGATTATTTTTTTTAAATTCTATTAAAATCGCCGAAATTACAGAAAGACGCTCGTAAAAAATTAATTATATTTACTCCAAGTCTTCTTTAAAACTTTTTTTTTTTTTTGTGTCTATCGTTTTCTCGATATTTTAAAAAAAATAGTCAAACTCGTGCCTCATCGTATCCGCCCCTCCCTCCCCCCAAAAAGGAAATATAAATGCAAAGTCTGTACTATGGGTTGTAGTTTTTATAAATTATCTTGTTATGGAAGACTACAATTTATTTATTTTAATATATTTCTATATTCATAAAAAAATGAACTTTCTCCATCTTAGCTACAGCTTGTTTTAAATTATTCAAGTTGAAATATTTAATGAAAACATTCTATCGTCCATGACGGTAATACTACGAGTATTTATGATTATATTTATTTTAATTTTGAATAGATAATATTAAATATACTATAAAACGAATGAATTTAAAAATGCGGATTTACATCATTCTGATCTGAATGAAACGGACGCAGTCATTTTAACGCAAGACAATCGGACGAATTTTTTTTTTCTTTTATAATCATAGGATTCAATGATCATTATTTTTTTCTCACAATAAATTTATTAACTTTTGGTATTGGCTATTTATTTGTCAATTTTTTTTTTTTTTTATTTAATAATAATTTTAAATTTATAATATTATAATTATTAAATAATGTTTTTTTTTTTTTTTTAAATTTGTCTAAAGAATGTGTACAGTTATTACGGTACACAATTTTAAGTCCATCACGTTTATCTTTATAACTGTTCGGAACGTTTAATGATTATCACTAACATCATATAATGGAATGTCTTGGTTTTATATATGTTGAATATAAATTATCATTTATGAACAACTTTTTTCGTTCATAAATCTAGCTTCAATCTGAAAACGAAAAAAAAGTGCTTTTTTTGGCGTATTAACTAGTTGTGCAGTGGGGGAAGGGAATAGTTAGATTTTTGTTGTAGCTTTCTTTATAATTGAGAAGAACCGGTAAAATGTGCGCAATAAATGTTCGGTAATTCGGTTAACACCAGTGGTAGGAGACCTACATTTTTCACCGAATATTTATAGTAGTCATTTACATGCATGGCCACGTGGCCGTGTGGTAGCCATTTGAAAAATTAGTTTTATACAATTGTTTTGCCCTAGCGAAAATGTTCAAAAAAATTGACAAAAGGTTCACCTGAAGTTGAGCTTAGTGTCGAAAAAAAGTCAAGTATAATGAAATAATTTTCGTATAAGTTTTGTAAGTTCAATTGCACCTTAGCACCTCGGGCCTGTCCGCCACCGATTATGTGCATGCGTGTCATTTTATAATATTCTTTTTATTTCAGCATTTGAGCCCATTGGCAGCGAAACATACATTTTTCTATCCCCCTTTGTCCTGAGCTACTTCGTTTAAATTGTCTTTTCCTAGTTGTCGAAGTTCCTATATACTTTTATTGATCTATAAATCGGTCTCTTTCCCCCGGGGAAGTCCAGTTTAGTCCATTATTTACAATTGGCTCTTCTCTTATTGCGCCGCCTAGTCAACTCGATCTTTTATGCCGTATTTCAGATATTATATACTGTTTTCCGAAAATAACTCCTGTACTTTTGTGTTAGATCTAATTTTTTTAATGTTTGAGTTTCTTTGTGTTTTTTTTTTTTTTTTGAGGGGGTCCGTATAAGGAGTTTTCTCCCTACGGCGGATAGTTTTCTCTCATTTTCCTGGTTGAAAGGCCCACCATTCACATGCGTATATTATCACTGGCCATTATTTCGAAGTCTTGGATAACAGTTTCGTTCCAATTAAACCCGAGAGCGCATAGAATCATTTGCTTCTTGGCGGAATGCGTTTTTTTTAATTTCTTCGCGGTTATCATTTGTGTTACTTAGGCCGATGCCCGAATATTTAAATCCGTTTACTCCTCCAAACACATATTCTCCAGCAGTTTGTTCTTGGGAACACGCATGTATTTAGTTTTGTCCTTGTTAATGGCGTATAGTCCTAGTATTTTAACGCTTCGAATCGAGAATTCGGTCGTTTTCCGTAAGCCCGGTTCGTTTTCACCTAGTATTCCGCGACGTCGACCGAAGCGTACACTAATAACGGAATATTTTATATTATTATATATTTTAAGTTAATTTTATTCCCGTAAACACGTAGATTTACTCGATTGTAATCGATACGCAAACGGTTAATAAGATTTTAGACAAGTTTATTATTTAAACGGCTTCGTTCATTATTTTTGAATATATATATATATAATTTTTGTTTTTCATTGGAGTTTAGGAATAAAGCACGTGGCGGTTGGCGTTACGAACAAAACGATCAGTGCCGAAATAATAGGAGGGGTTAACATTAAATGGACGATAAATTAATAGAATATTGTACCATTGAAAATATATTTTATTGTATAGCGAAGCCGTCGACGGAGACAAAATGATAAATGTTTACGGTTCTAAGGGTTAGCGGCCTGTTAAATGGCACATTGACAAATTCGTCGGGCGCGCGGCAGGATCATAGGCAAACCTGTGGGACCATTATTTAAAACCATTGTAAATATTCACAGTACAGTTATAATTCTCGCGATCTTCTAGAATTTCTGGCTCTCTTGGCCGTTTCTAGACGATTTAACATATAATTGCTATTGTGATGTCAACAATCGTCACGAATAAGTGTCCGTGGTGTGAAACTTAATTTAATTTGGTTTTTATTTTATTTTTCAATTTTCTTAAATAATCGGATAAATCCGGAAAGTGTCCGTCATAATCGGTTTATTGACAACCGAAATAAATACAAATTATCATCGTGTACGCTCCCGACGGTTATAATATTGTTATGAATTCATAACGTACGATACGTTTTTGATTTTCAAACAATTGGAACGCACTTTTTGATGAAATTAAAGTCTTTTATTATCAATACCGGTTATGATAAATCGTTTTTTTAAGCATACGTATTAGTGATTTTACCTAGATTTAGGAGGCGCAGAGTATAATCGGTTTTATGATAAATTTGAATTAAAAACAAATTACGTAATTACCGAACAATTACAATTAGAGTATAAAATAATTTCGTTATTTTATATCGCAGAATACATTATTATAATAATAATATTATACTGTAATATTGTTGACTATAAAAAAGTATAGAACAAAATATTATTTATTAAACTGCAATGTTACAAGTGATATTTAACTGATAGAAAATAAATGGAAATATTCGAAACTTAATGTTGGAGAAGGATATTAAAAATCCCCGGGAAAGAACGAGTAACAAATGAAGATGGGTATAATAAAATAACAGGGAGGAGGTGAATATGGACAACAATCAGAAAGATAAAAAAGACATGGACAAGACCTTCAACTCGTAAGAAATAACACACGGATAACGTCTATATTTGAATGATAGATCGAAGGGAAACCGGGAATAGGTATACCCAGCCAGGTTTATATGAAGCAGATTAAGTTAGATATAGAAAATGATTCCATAAAGAATTGAAAGAAGTCGCAGTGGATAGAGTAGAGCGGAGGAACATTTCATCATTGAACCAATAGACGGAATAGAAAAAAAAAAAATTACAATTGTATTTGGTCGATGCGAGTATAACGTAATTTATATTATAGGTTTTTTTTTTTTTATGGTTATTATATTAAAATACGAATAATATTAAAAAAATTTTATTTTTTTTATTTTACATTCATGTAAATTTAAACCTACACAAAGGTTACAAAAATAATAATAATAGGCCACCGTTCAATTTGTATGCCTAATATTTATTACTGTTGTACCTGTACGTAGACACTCACGCGCCATAAATTACAAACGAATATTATTATAATTTGGGTTTATAAAATATTTAGCAAACTTCATTGTCGATAATAAAATATTCGATATTGCAAACTCGTACATAATAATAATATTATTATTATTATTATTAATTATTATTTTACTTGACAGTGTACGGCGTGGGCGTTGGATATTATAATATTCGGGGGGAAATTATCCAGATGGAAAAAATATTCGATAAAAAAATGTGTAAATATGCACGGCATAATTATCAAATAATTTATAATAAAATTAATGCATATTACAAACATTTATTCAAATTTAAATTATGTACACGTATGAAATATACAAAAAAAAAAAAAAAAACCCACCTAATATACATAATGACATAATAATAATGAAACCTTTCGGGCCCGGCCTACTCTTCTACGAGTAGACAACTTTAAACAAATCGCGTTCAATAAAGTTTTCACCGTAACGACTAAAACTATATATATATATATATATATATATATATATATATATACACAAAAAAAATATTTAATATATGCAGTCTATTTAAAGAAAATAATCGTATTCGCCAAATTTCAAGCATTATTGAATTGTATGAACTTTTGTCTAATAAAAATAAAAATGGAAAAATCGTCGATGATAATATTATCTAATCGTTGTGTGTACGTTTACCGCAATGACCACTAAACAGATGAACTACCGTACTATTAATACCAAAATAAACGATCGTGTACATTTCCGACGGTTATAATATTTCATCCGAAGTGACAGAAAACGTAAAAATCAAGGGAATTTCGGTCTTGTGCGACTGCTCGGCAATCTATTGTGCGATTATTCTATTATATCTATTATCTCTAGAAGGCGTGTTTTATCAAAATTTCCCTTCCGGTTGTCTTGCGGAATATTTTAGTGTCTGCGCCAGTAAACACACTGGCCGCAAAGAGGCGTGGTGCTATTGTTTTCAGATTAGCCATCTCTAGGCACCTACAAACTATAATATTATTATGGTAATCAAACCCGAAAGGCAGAAATAAAACCACGAAACTCTACGTTAAAAATAACCTATTTTGCCGCAGGGTATCCGCCCTCCAAATTTTAGCAAAGTCCGGTTCAATATCACTGCGGACGTTGGTCGATGATTTAAGAGGAGTTTTGAACACGAAAACGTCGTGTCGAAAAATCGTTTTATCTCAAAAGCCGCTTTTACTATTTAACGTAAAACAAACTGTGATGAAAATTAAAGAGCACAACTGTATCTTGGCAACGACAAATCCATTTAGCTAAATATTAGTTTATGGAAAAGTTACCACATTTTTTTTTAATTTTAAAAAAGGCCATTATTAAATTTTGAATATCTATTGTCTCGTTCAAGTAAATCAATGTGTCGTGCCCTAGATAATGCCGTTGTCTTAAATGTTCATAATTAATAAAAGTCAATACAATCCCTTTAAACGGTACTTTTTCTGTTTTACGTAAATTTAATTTTGAAAATATTTCACAATAATACAATAATTACATGTTACAAGGACCTGCGACCATTATGAAATCCATATGAAAACGAATTTGAATATATTTTTGAGCCGATAAATTTTCATTTTTCTCCCTAAATCAGAATTGTCTACACGCATCGCATTAAGTATTGATCGTGAGATGCCCTCTTGAACGGGATGCGTTTCGGTCAGTTTCGACTACATTTTATATCTACTATATCAACTCGTATTCTCGAGAATCGATGATTTCGAGTAGTCCGTAGACTGTAATAATATTATTACGCCCGTATAAAATCGTCGGTATGATTTCGGCATGAACAATGGTGAAAGGTTGTAAAATTAGATACAACATTATAATCCCTCCGTTGCGGAGCTGAAAATTGTCAAATATCGCAAACCGTAAAAATCATTGAGTTATTTCGAGGCAATATATCTCGGGCGAGCCGAGAGACTTTCCACATTATTGACTCGTGGTGTCGAAATATTCTATTTAAACGCTCCGTGATCAGGTCATACGGTCTTCGTTTGAATACCGCATATTATATTACATATCACATTATATCAGCCCGTATACGGTCAACAGCTGATATCGCCGAACGCATCAAAATTCCATATAGAACAAGAATAATATTGATTTAGTAAAAATATCGAATTTGGGTTTACTAGGACGCGTAAACCCGGGATTTCGAAACGAAATGAAAAATAACTATAAGCCACTCGCGACTAGTTGTATGAAGGTGGTAAAATATAATATATCGAAGTTATTTGGCGTTCCGGTGTTTTATCCGGTTCGAAGATATGCATTTTATTTGCACTAGCCATAAATCATTTGACGTATTTGTATTACAACTACTTTGCCACAAGCGTTTATCGTTTTTCTCGGTCTCGCGAATATTATTAAATTTAAAAATGTAAAATAAAAATTGCACAGTTGTTTCATAAACTACCAGACAAATATTTATAAAAAAAAAAAAAAAGTAGAGTTGTTCGTATGTTCAATGTAATAAATATTATTTTTAACTTTGCCAATTGGTCTCGTTGTAGAAGGATGATATTATAAACCGCAAAAACAAATTAATTTAGGTACATCAATTTTTCAAAATTATAACAGTCATCGTGGTTTTTCTGGTGTCTGAATTATTTTAAAATAATAAGTATAAGAATACGTTCAGAAAGTCGAGATGCTTCGTGTTAAATAAACGACGTAACATTTACGAGGTGTGACGCAATAATAACAATATTTTTAAAACCGTATAATTTAATGTTTATCACCTTTTAAGTAGTATCCCTCGGCAACTACAAATCGTTGCCATGTTCTTGAAAACAGTGCTGCCAATCACTTTCAGTCAGCTTTTAGAAGTTCTGCCGTTTTTATGTTTACGTCATCAACAGTTCAAAAATGGGTTCCATTTAATGAATGGAATCAATCTATGGGAACAGGTAGAATTCACGACGAGCGAGGTACATGCGAGCAATTTAATGTCTTAACACATTGCTCGATTCTTGATTGTAACACGACACCCGGCTATACTGTCGAACACACGCAAATTCAAAGGCAAATCAATATAAGAAAACCGATTACGAAGCGATTTAATTTATATTGATAGTATCCTTAGATAAGTGGTCCATAATGATATTTTAATAATCGCTATGTATATGACGTTAAATATTGGGAAAGTCTCGTAACTTTTGTGCCACCCTTCGTGTTATAAGTGACGAAATTATATTATAAGAGCCTATTCTATAGAATTATAAATGCACAGAGTTCATTTTAATTAAATTTTACAAGTCTTTATTGTCACATACAGTACAAAACTCACAGTAATATTAATATATTCACGTAATTATATAATTTGATTTTCTTGTTCATACATACCGCACTGTCATGATCGATACAGACAAAACCTCGAAACATAATTTCACCTCGTTTCAGTGTCTGGACGGTGGCGGACGCGACTAATTATTTCTAAGGAGAAAGTACATTGACAAAAAAATATAATAACGAATTATAAACGCACGTTAATAAATGTAAAAAATTGTCTTGTCAGTATATGTTATACGTGCAACCGTATACTATTGTTTACGCACTTGTGATAGGGTACCTATCGACATTAAGGGGAGAGACGTGCCCCTGTGCCCTTACTACAGATAATGGCACGTGTCAAGTCAATTTCAGTTAGGGATTGTCTTGAGCTTTGCGGTCACAGCTTCTTGAATCGTTTCAATGTTGACAAAATAATTCCCTTTGAGCTCCATCATCAGCTTTGGAAACAGGAAATAGAAATACTCTGGAGGACTTAACCCCGCGAATACGGGGAGTAGATGGAATCATATTTTTGGCAAAAAATCGAGTGACAATCGCCGAAGTGTATGCTGGAGCGTTGTTATGCAGCGAGAATAAAAAAACCGATTTTCCACAGAGCGGACTAAACGCGTGCAATATTTTTTTTAGTCCTTTGCCCCCGGTATAGGAATATAGAGATCACGTGCGGTAATACGTATAAAAATGGTCGTGATTTGAGCCGATATAGAACCGTGTAGATATAATAAATAATTGAATTTACTTCGGTGCGTGTGTATATTTTACGATGTTATTCTCTCCTACCTACGATACATTAGATTCCTGTATATTGTCTCTCAATATTCTCGCTTTTTGCACTCTCGTCTTTACAGCAAACCAATTTGTGACCCATCACGGGGAACACGCGGTATACACTCTATTTGATCTGCCTATAACTTTAGCGGATCAACCTTAACCCTACTGCCGACGTCTAACCTGACATCAATTCGCATTTCTTCCGTAAATATTACGTTTTATTTTAAAGTATTACAATTTCCGTTGTTCCGGTCGTCTAAGACACGAATTAGTTTTTTAAATCACATTTAATGTGTACAACAGACGTTGTTGTTGTAGACGACTGAAAAATTATTATAAAACGGTGAGAAAACGAAATTATTTATCGATTTCATTTAATCTTGCGGTACTGTGGTCGTTTGAAAAAAAAAAAAACCCCCCGTCGCGAATATTGCTCCGAGGCAAGTCACTGTTGCAGGTGGGAATTTAAAAGATTTTATGTTTGGGGCAGTTTGGTTTGTATACTGTATGCAACGATATTTCTATTGCAGACGAACAACGATTGTGGTCGAAACGCAGTTTAATTTATTCATTGAATAAATTGAAAAATTGAAAATTGTATTTGTTTAATACTACATAATAAAATACAATTTCGCGTGTTTTTAACGAACTTTTTTCGTGAATTTGAATTTATATATAATGTAGCTGTCCGGCATGGGTGTGTTCAAAAAAACTAAATAGTTACCACGGTAACCGCACACTTAGTTTTTTTATTATTGTTTATATTATTTTGTTGCTAGATTATGGTCAACATTTTTTTATTTTCTTTTTCTTTTCACTACCTAAGTACAACGTGCCAAAAACCAAATTGTTGAATATTTCTACGAAGTTTAAAAAGAAAACGAATTCCCATAAATCGAAAAATTATATGCAAAAAATTAACTTCAAATAATAATAAATAAATAAATTTTGAATGTTTTTAAGTGTAAAAAATGTAGTGGCATTAAGATATACGAAGCTACACAGATGTCGTCCACATTATTCCAATAAAAAAACTCGGACCTGTCGACCAGATATAATAACAACTGGAAAATCGTTAGGATATTTCGAAAACAAACGGTGAATATTAATATCAGTTATTTCTCACCGAATTACAACAAACGGAATCGATATTAACAGAAATCGTTGTATCAGTATATCAGTAATGGCGGTTTCCCTATAATAAAATATTACAAAATTAATTATTGTCAATGAATTTATGTCGCGTATAATTTCGAATTTCAATTTTACTAAATCTGAGTGGTTTTTTTTTTCTGTTTTTTTTTTTTCCGGTGTCAGTATTCAAATAATCGTATATACTACTATACAGTCTGTCACTATTCGTATAGCTCTGTCAATATATTTTTAATGTTATTTACTTTATAAAAAGTTTGATAGTAAACAGACGGTGAACAAATTTTCGGATTCTTCGTTGGTGTTTATAAATAATTATACGTTTCATGTTCAAATATATTTATAATTATCGAATAAAATTAACAGTTGTGCATATATACTTAATGTAAAGGTACCGTATTATATTATTCGCATAAAAACAATAATATTTATTTTCAGCGAGAAAATGTACAAAAACGAGGGCTGTTTTTATAAATGTAATTTTTCATATTATCATAAAGAAATTGATAAAATACAACGTACCTCATTTGTTTGAATGAGTAGCGTTAGTTTTTGATTATATTGTTTAATCCTAATAATAATTAATAACCACTAATTCTTTTACGTTAGTAATTGTACTGGTTTGTATGTACAAAAAATATTACGATTTTCCGTGTTTTTAAAAATTGATTAGCATAATTTGAACTCAATACGCCGATAAAAATAAACTACAAAGATATAATCCACATAAAAAAAAAAAACCCCAAAGAAAATAATTAAAAAACATCGAGAATGTTTAGAGTGTGATAGTATAAGTATTAAAAGTATTCGATGAAATGTGCAGGTTCATACAATTACTTTTAACTGAATAACAACAAATCATATATAGAAACCGTTTTTCTGACGTTTCCTCCCATTATTAATATAACTATAGGCGAAAATCAAAAAAACGAATTCTTCAAGGCAACATTTTCTACCAAGAACACTGTCTGAAGTTTACGATCGGAGCATGATTTCTGGTAAAAAAGTTATTAACCAGAATAAAAAGAAAAAACACTTTTTTTTTTTTATCCGGAAATGTATTATTTCAACGGGTCATTTAGCTAGAGGTTTTTTTCCCCATATTTGTGCGCTAGATAAACAAGAAACAAAACTCTGAAAAATCCACTCCGAACGAAAACCATATCGACTGTTATTGTTTGAAAAAAAAAAAAAAAACCAAACGAATAATCGATATTTAACGAAATTGTAAATTATATAAACGGTTCATAGTAGTTGGTCGTACAAATAATATTTCGAACAAATATAAATTTGAATTTGCAAATAATTATTTGTATTCGTAAACTGTAATATATTAACAAGTAATGAACAGATCGCAAATAGCTTGCGTAGTACGAGTATCTTGTTAAGTTGTTTGACTATCGGTCATTGAAGATTCGGTATCGTAACCCGAATAACAAACACGTATAATATTATTTGTAAATAATAAACGGGAGTGCTGGGTGAGGTGGAGGAGACTCGCTGCCGAGTGAAAATTAAAAACTCCCATAGTACGAATAACAAGTTTGGGAATGGTTATAAACGTACTTCGAACGTAAAAAAAGCGTATGGTATATTGACTTGTTAATGGTTTATTTGTTTAGTTGAATATCAGGAAAAGTGTAAAAAAAAAAAAAAAAATTACCCGACCTACGAACTTAATAGTCACTTCAGAGTTTCCCATGAGATTTATTTAATATAGATGTATGTATACGAGTACCTAAAGAGTAATAAAGTATGATAATTACGAACATTTAACATTTTTTTCTCGAAAACCTACCCTGACATTATATCCGGCATTCGCCCCTGCCATAGTAGAATAATGTTGGATTTTTTTCCCATTGTGTCTACACGTACCATACACGAAACGGATATTCTCGGGTTAAAATCTCGTTGGTTAAGAATAATCGATAATTATACGAACTTAATAAGTTGGAATTGTTTCGCCAAAAATCAACAATCCGGGATTTTTTCCATTAGATACCTAATAATCGGGTAAAAGACAATTATAGAAAAACTAAATCTATTTCTGTGATCGTAATGTTGGCCCAGACACTTTGGACTACAAGTCGAGTTTGTATTTAAGTCACTCTCCTGGTACGATTAGGGTTAGGTTAGGTTCGCCAACAATAGTTTTATTCTGGAGTAAATTATCTCATTTATATCCAATTGCCCGCATATGGGCCGTGCCAAAATTAAATAAATAAATAAATAAATAATAACCACGATCCGATGAAATCACGTTAAAAATGTTGAACGACGATATTCTTTTGGAATTCTCTTTTGTAATCGCAAGCGCATACGTCTAGCGAGCACGGTTTGGAAAATTGTTTTCGCGTAATTTTGAGCAGATTTTTGTTATGTTAATCATTCAAATCGTCTATAAATCAATACCAGGTCAGTTCAAAAAGTACCAGGACAAATTTTATTACGGTTAATCTACACACGATGACGTTTCAAATCGTAAACAGATGTATTCCCCGCGAATAAGTGGATATTTTAAACAAAAACCCCAAGTCGCTATCTTATTTCAGTTTAATATTACACGCGGTTAAATCCAGTCAGTTTTTTTCGTTCGCCGTTTTCGACGAGTCCGTAATTAACGAACAACGCGTGTGCATCTCAAGTTTTGCTTAAAACTTGGTAAAAATTATGCAACGGAAACGTACGGCAATGATTGAAACATCACTTTTGGACCATTAACCGGGACCTTGGAGTGTTTCAAATTTTCCAAGGACAATCGGCGGTCAACATAAGACGATCGACGTTCTGGAAGACGGTCGACGTCACCCAGAAACGATGGTGTGGCGACAATTTGCGAAAAAATGCAAAATGGCCACCAATCGGTGAAACAAAACCGTTCGTGAATTAAAAAGCGAATCTCAATTGAGTCTTGTCGTGCAATTTTACAGGAAAATCTACAGATGAGAAGGGTCACGCTGCCAAATCCGTTCCGCGATTGTTGACCACGACATTGCACCGGTACATTTAGCGCTGTCGATTCGTGAATTTTTGGCTGATAAAAAAATTGCTGTGGTCCCCGGACTCTCCCTGATCTGCAGATCAAGCCCCATATCATATTTTCATTTTCCAAGATTAAAATCTGTGCTTAAAGGACAACGATATCGAGATGTATAGGAAATTAAAAGGAACGCGGCAACAGAACTCATAGCTTTAACTTTGGAACAGTTCCATAGGACTTTTGAAAAATTAGCAAGAACGCCGGGTTGATTGAATACCGTCCGGTGGAGAGTATTTTGAATGAGATATCTTTAAATAATATGTAACTTCATTTTTGTAATTATTAAATCTAAAATCTTGGTACTTTTTGAACAGACCTCGTATGTTATAATTATTATGTATATAATTTCACATTTTATTACGAATTTGAAATATTCACAAAAGTAATAGAAATTTCATTTTTAAAACGCGCGCGATTTAAAATATATTTTTTTAATGACATGATCATTAGGTGCCGAATTTAATTGGCAATGGCGTACCGAGGACTTTTTAATGTAACCGAGTGGAGGGGAACTGAGCAAAGTAAACTCGATTACTGTATTCAAATTAAAAATGGAACCGAAATATTATGTCTAAATCGTATATCCAAAGCCTATACCGTGAGGTTATTCTGCAATGTATATTTTTTAACATTTTATTGAATAATTTCCATACTACTTGGTTATGTAAAAGTTTAAACACAACTAGAGATGCGAGTGTGTAAAAATTATAATTTTATTAGTTAATATTCATAAAATAGTTGAACAGTTTATAATACAGTGTGCGGCAGAGCCGACTGACGAGATTTGATGGGCTATAAATAACGAACAGTAAAACATAGAGAAAAGGTTTTTTTTTTTATTTAAATCAGTATTCAATACCATTTTCGAAAATTATATCTCCAATATGGCGGCCGTCAGCATTGATACACTGTTGTAGACAATCCAGTGACCGTCCTGTTCTCGTCGTCAAAAAAGTAGGGGCCGATCACCCCAAATCGGGACACAGCACACCACACTGTCACTTTAGGAGAGTCGAGTGATCTTTCGTGGTGCTGCCGTAGGTCAGTAGCCCAGTATTGAAAATTTTGTTTATTTACAGTTCCAGAAAGATGAAAATGGGCCTCATCGCTACAGATAAATGTTGATATTGGGAGAAATATGCAGAAGAATTTGCTGACAGAGATTTTTACGGTTGCCGTAGTCAGTAGCATTTAACCCTTGGACAAGCATTAATTAATAGGTATGGAACGATAAATCTTCGTGAACGATTCTCCGCAATGAACGGTCTGAGATTCCCAAAGCTACAGCGTGTTTCCGGGCTGAGCGTCTTGGTGTCTGCTCAATTGACTCTCTAACCAACTGCACATTTTCGGGGGTTCTAACCGTTCTGGGTGCTCCGTGTCCAAGTCTACTCAGTGTATTTTCAGTTTCTTCCAAATGCCGTATCCACAATTTGATAGTGTTAGCAGAAGGAACAGATTCAGCACGTGGAATGCCGAAGTGTATACGAAAAGCCCTTTGTTGTAGCGATCACAGAATGATTATTTTCGTAATACGCACGCACGACGAAACCACGATGTACACACCTGTCCAGACCACGATTACGAATAAAAACGGCATTACCGTACAATTGAAAAAATACCACTTATTAAGGTCTGCTCTTATCTTATCACAAGCTAATGACCTCGTTAAACTCGTCAGTCGGCACTACCGCACCCCGTACAAGACGGCATTCCAGTTGGTCTCGTTCACTGAGCTTTTCGGTCTGTGGAAATATACGGCCGATAAAGTGTTGTGTTTTGGTATGTTTTGGTACGTCCCTGCTCGCAGATAGATGAGCACCTAAAAATCCGTGGCGACATTTTCGAGGCGTTAAAAATCGGTTCAAGGGATAAACAACCCGTTATTAAGCGTGCAAAAGACGAAATTTTAAAGACAACTGCGTTGCACGATTTTCTATAAATATATCTAATCTATTAATTTCCAAAGGTACGAAAAATCGTATTTATCAGAGTAATATGCGTATGCTATTTGTTATCGGTTTGCTAAACCGAGCAATTCACTCCTGGGGGCAAAATCAAAAACCGACCACCCCAACTACAGATAGACATTATTACCGGTGAAACCGCCCTTATAATAACGACGGTGGTTTCGGAGCAAGATTTCCGATCAGAAAGTTAGAAACTCCTAAAATGTGAACCACTTATTAAGGCCTGTTCTTATCTTATCACAGGCTAATGACCTCATTAAACTCGTCAGTCGGCTCTGCCACACCCTGTATATATATATATATATATTTATGTATATTTTTTTTGTATATTATGATTAAATTAATATTAACAATATTCAATGTTTAAATTAAAAGGCGGTGAAACTACGAGTGGATTGAGTCGATCAAATTTGTATTTACACGAATAATTCTACGACCACGAAATATTATAAGTCGTTTATGTATAGATAATTATATATATATACAAATGAAACGACGAACAACGCCGTACTGTCTGTGAATAAATTGAATTACAATAAATGTAGGAACGCAATATGGACTTGTTCGAAAATCAGTTTTTTTTTTTTTTTTTTTTTCGTTATGAATTTGATATTTTATAGAAAACCATATCGAACGATATGGAATCGATACCGGGGTATCTACCGTACCGGCCCGTATTATTTTTTTTTTTTATCGTCTCATATGTTTCCGCACTACACTCTATACCAGTGTTTCCCAACCTTTTTACCACCACGGACCACTTCGACAATATTTTATAGGTCGCGGACCACCTCGATTTTTTTGAAAACTAGGAATACCTTTTTTTTTTTTTTATTCGCTCATTAACAAGAAAACACAAAATTTATCGAAAAATGTTAATTTGTATTGTTTATACTTTATATTTTATTACTATACTTCATTCATTAATGATTATACTTAAATGTATATTACTCTTATAAAAGTGGATAAATACATTTCGGTCTACAGCAGTAACAACGATAAAATAACCGTATAGAATATTATACGGTTCCCCGATAAGTCGTAATTTTTTTCGCTATTTTTAAAAAAAAAAAAAAATAATTGATTTGTAATAGAAATCGAAGAAAATATCTATGGGACGACCGCGGACTGGCCCGTGACTGGCCCGCGGACCGCCGGTCGGGAAACACAGCTCTCTATACGACGGCCGTTCGGCGGGACGCGTGGTAAAAGCGTCTAAGCGTGTTAACGCGCGGAAAATTCGATTGTAGTAAACACCCCGGGGTAGTGTTGGCCGCGGAAAACCATCGCGAATATAAACTTCGGCCGCGACACACGTGCCCGGCCGGCCCTTTTAATCGCCGCCGGTACGCCCCCCCGTAAAGTATACGGCAAAACGGGCGAAAACATATGTATCGTTTTGTAATTTCTGTATCAATCGCATAGGGTTTTGCGTTTGAAACGGCGTCGTTGTAAACCGCCGTTGCATTAATATCGCGTAAAACCGCCGTGGGGGAAAATTGGCAAAACAACAATAAAAAAAAAAAAAAAATATATATATACGAGTATATAATATATACAAACGAAAAGAGACACGGGTTGCCAGACAGCGCGAACGTGGAAACAACCGCCATAAATTCGTTTTTCCTTCCGCTAACCAGAACGTAACGGCTGGGTAATCAAGACGCGGGCGAAGGACGGAGAAAAATGTGTCATTTAAAATTTTCGAATTCCCGTCGTGTCGAAAATAATTGGATGCCTTCACACCGCAGTGATTCGGGAATAACGCACTGTTAATATTATTTGCCGACTCCCGTAACACGATTTTGTCGACCAGTTTTCTCAAACCGCGTTAGAGATTTATATTATTATTATTTTTTTTTTTTTCACTCTTGCGGTTTTCTTCTTTTTATTATTTACCGTACGTCGCAAAAATCTTTAAAAGAAAAAAATATATATATCACAAAAGTTTGGCGCGACGTTAAATTTGTACAACGTTTTCCAAAACTCAATAAAAGTACTACCTATGAGTTAAATATTTCCTAAAATATCTATACATTGAAACGATAAAACTTTTTATTAAAAACGTTTTCGATAAAATATAATAATTAAAAACGAAACATAATAAGTAGGCCCAAGGTTCAATAATAACGAAGTGTAAAAAATTAAATATCTAATATTCTATTTTATCGAAAAAAAAAAAAAACCATAATAATAAGAATAATCGATATTAAATAAATACAAAAGATGAGTGAAATATGAATAAAATCTCAAATTATTTGGTAATACGTTAAAACATAATATTGTTAATTCATTATGAAAGTTATCAAGGACGTATCAAGCAGATACATATAAATGAAACAATAGTTCTACACTTTAATTTGAAATAATAATAAAAACAAAAAGTGCTAATGCTTTGTACGAATTGCATCCCTGACTGAGTAACGTCCCCCCGAGACTATGCGGATTACTGTAAACGTTAAAAAACAGAAGTCTATCGGTGTAAGTACAAGTTAAAGCATTTATAAGTAGGAATAGAATCCAGTAAGAATTTTACTGAGGACAATGCCAAATACATATAACACAATAGCGTTAAATAAATAAATAAGAAAATCGATAATTTATCGCCCCCTTAAATCAGTCGGGGATATATGAAGTTAAATCTTTAAGAGGCAGTGGGTAGTAATAATGATATAGTAGTGCAAGAATCCAAAACTATCACCGGACGTATCATTACTAAACGAAATATATAAGTAATAAATGTCCCTGTCATCGAATCGGAAAACTGTATAAATCTATATGGCCGATATGGTCTTCATCGTGTGAAAAAAAAAAATAGTATAAAATAAAAATAATATCACATGTATAACCATTTCGATATATTATCGGCAATGAATTTCCGATAATTAACGTAAAAAATCGTATTTTACGATACTAAAGCTGAATACAATCGTTGAATTTAATCTATCGTCGTTTATTGCGTTTAATAACGCAGTATATTTCTAAATAGGTTAACTCGTTTCTGCTCAAGAATTATCCAGTAGTTGTGCTACTTTTTTTTTTTTTTTTTTTTTTTTTTAGAATATTAAACCCACGGGGTCTTTTATTGAAAAAAAAAACATAATTTTATAATAATCAATAAAATATTCAAATTTATAGTATATTTATATATATATATATATATATATATATATATATATATATATATATATGTATATATAAAAAAAAAAAATGTAGTCAACGAATAAAACAAAGCCTGGAGTATTGTTGTATAAGTCGCGTGTATGTACGGACTGTTTCGATTTCAAAAATCATCCTCGGGCTGTATTAAACGGCTTAAACGAAAACAAATTTTGCCAAATTTAAACACTTATCCGGTTGGAAAAATGCACCGATTTTCTCACGTACTATCTCGAATGATGCGATTAGGTTAGGTTAGTATTTTGCAAATATATTTTCCGAAAAAACAGTGGTCAACCGATAACAGAATTAGCAAAATTAAAATCAAACTGCAATGCAGTTTGTTTTTTTTTATTTACTAAATGTATTATTAATTTAACTGTATACCGTATTTCGTGTTGACACGAAATAACCTCGAAAATGTGCCAAATGAACGATTTTGGGTATTGGTGTTCCTGAATTATTAAAATATTCTATAATTATGTCAAATCTTTTTAATTGTATTTTTTGCTAGGCCGGTTGTTTACTTGCAACGAGAAGATTTCTAGATTGTCGACGGACATTCTACAAGACTAAAACGACTGACAAAAAAAAAAAAAGTCCATACATGGGTTTTGTTACCGGGTTAATTTGGCTACAACGGGGAAAAAAAACCCCGCCACTTTTCACTGCTAATACCGCTCAAAATCGGTTTGGTCGATGTTAAAATGCATTCGAATTTTGAACTTTTTTTCGAGAAATTTAATCATATTTCCACTCGCGTTGAACGGTGGGCGATATCAATTGTACGTTATCGTCGTGTATAACTAACAGATTATATTTTATTAATATTATTACGAAATAATTAACAATAATTTTCCTTTGCTCCGGAAAATCGGTGTGTTAATGTTAAAGTAGGACAATTATTCCCGAAGTACTTCCTCGTCGCACGCGCGCCCGATGCACCCGCATGAGTAGACGTCTGCTTTCAAATTTTTATTTTCACTTATTTATAATTTAGTTTTATTTTTACGTTTCTGTACGCAAAGTGTGAAATCGTGCCCGTAAATTATGCCCGTCGTGTCTGTCGGTCCCACCTCCGCCGCCGCCGCCGCCGTCACGATTCATTGCCGTGGTTACCAAAAAATATCGATACCTATTTTTAATAAATCGTCGTAAACATTGACACCGTAGAGATTATTTATTTATTAAAATAATACGTATTCTTTAAGTGTCCACGATAACCGCGATACGAATGTTGTTGATTTATAGGCGTCGCGGAGATATATATATATATATATATATTATTTATCTCGTACACGGTAAATAAAAATAAATCAAGTAAATAAGCCAATTCAGTTTTGCTCGTTTCGGCCATAATGTACGTGTGTGTTTTCCTTGCTCGTTAGGAAATTTATATTGTAACCTAAACGCAAAGACGTATGAAATCCAATTTTAAATACTGGCGGCGGCGGCGGCGGCGGCGGCGGCGGCGGTGCGATCATACACATTGTTCGTAAATAGTTGGCCACGTCGACCCAATTCCATTGTTTCACAATTCGTTTGCGAATACTGTATTAAAAATATTACAAATCTAATACGTTTCCATCATTTTTTTTTTTTTTCTTTTATATCCGGGCGCCAGTGATGCTTAATACATAACTAACATCGTACCCCTTTATACGAGTATTCATAATCCATAATACGTGTCCCGAAACATAACTCAATTGACGATGTTTGGTTTTCTATTACATGGAATCGTTTGTTATATCGAATTTCGCATCATCAGCATGCAAAGTAAATTGCACATATTGTGACAGTTGTATTGTGTTAAAACGAAACGCCAGAACAATTAATGTGTACAGATGGTTTTTAAAGACGGTATTACGAGAAATAAACACGCCTACGTCATATCTACAGCATTATTATAATTTTAAATGCATTACGCTAGAAAAATTAATACTATTACTAAATCAAACGCGTAAATAGTTTAACCATGACAAAAAAAAAAAAAAAAAAAAATGCTATACCTATACATAATTAAATCGCATAAAATAGAGAAAAAACAAAATGTACAGTGTCTTATACGCTCAAATCTATAATATACTATTTGCCGGACCCTGTACACACGACTGAAAAAATGTATTTAATTGGTCGACTTGGGTTTCGAGAAATTATTTTCTCACTTATTGATGGAGTGAAAAATGGAAAAAATGGAAATAATTTAAGGACCGCATGACGTAATGCTACGTAATGGCCTACAATAATATTATGTTAATCTTATTCGATCTTATTACATATATATTTGCATAACTACTCAAGTTAACACATGGGATGAAAAGTCCCGGGCCTAACACATAGATGGTGTTTTGGAATTCATCTCATTTTTAGTTGGTACTAATCTGCAAAGGACAGCCGATAAAATTTCATGACAATCTGTTCATTAGTATGCGAGTTATTGTGCTAAGAGTGACGCTACTTTGGTTATTTCCAAAATAATGGGTCAAAAACAATTTCGTGTTTTAATTTTGCATTGCTTCTTGATGGGAAAAAATACCGTTCAAGCGATGAAATGGCTTGAAATGTGTTATGGGGACTCCGCTCCATCAGAAACAAAATAAAACGTTTGGTATGCTGACTTCAAACGCGGTCGTAGAGACACTGATGATGCAGAACGCAGTGGACGTCCAAATGAGATGGTAACACCAGAAAGCATTGAAAAAATCCACAAAATCGTTTTGAATGATCGAAAAGTGAAGTTTTTATGAAAGAACCGTGTTTTGATTGTTAGACCCGGGACTTTTCTGCCCATGCGTTAGAGTAAATACTTAATAATTAAACGCGTTACTTGATTCAGGAGAACTTTATGAAATACCTCTGTTTCGGCGGTATTAAAAATATTACTGGGCTTATATAAGAGTAAATTAATGTTTACGTGTGTATCCAAATCCATCGGTTCACTATTCCCGTACTTACTCCATGAAACGAATGTGTGTAGCGCAATTTAAATTTGTCAAACTAACCTAACCAGTGGTATACTATGCATTTTCATATTGCGGGAGGAGGGAAATCTGAATTTAATTAATCATAGATATAAAGTCATTAAACATGTACATGTGCTCAGATAGAAATCGTTACAATACTTTGTTACCAAATACTCATTCTATCAATACAACGCAGATTGTAATTTTGTAAAATATATCTATTTATTTATTCGCATTTAAAGAATGATTTTTTTTTTTAATGTATATATATATATATATAACAAAAATGTAAAGAACCAAATCGTCTAGGCCTATTGTCATTTCGTCGTGCCTACGATAATATGTGGCACATCTTTACGGGCGGCCAACAATGATAAGCCATGAATAAAAAGCCAATATCAATAAAAACAGACGATATCTATAGGTTAACTCATTAAGCACGAATGAATTATTAAAAAAAAAAAAAAAAAAAAATAATAATAATAATAGTTCGAGAGGAAGGAATATGGCACCCCCCATCCCTCCCTGCCGTGAGCACGCCCCTTAATTGCCAGCTACTCATCGAAGCTTAAAAATATTCAACTTTAACTTTTCCACTCGCTCGTGACGACTTTTCTTTAAGTATTGCCATTCGCCGGTTCGGTTTTACGACGTTTAATTATTTTTATTACACCGGCGATCAATCTGTATGTTTATTTAAATATTTTAAAACTTACAAGTGAGTTTTTTTTTTTTTTTTTTTTAAATTAAAATTTCCTAGCATTTCGTTTATATATATATATAGTAACATTGTAATAATTTGCAAGGCTCGCACTTTACAATAGAACATACAACAATTGCATTCGGGTTGTTATGACGTATTTCGCGAGATCGTGCACAACGTGCACAGCTAGTTCAATATTATGTCAAGTCTCGCCCGCGTTTGTTCCCGGCTATTTTGAAATAGGCCGGCCTAGTGTACTCGACGTTAATACGCCGACAACACGTCGCTCCAACTTTACTCGTAAAATAACTACTTAACAGTAATATATACGTACGAAACCGAATTCGAATGGCGTTACGATTTCGCATAGAATAAGTAACCCCTCTTGCATATAATATTATTATGATGGTTTATCCGTTTCAACACTTACCCCACCCTGAACACCGCGCCAACCACCGCGGTGTCGTACTGGCAACAAAATGTTTTCTTACGTAACGGACATTTACATAACTCGTAATGATACCGTAAAAAGTTAATATAATTAGCAAATGAATTCCAACTATTCGCGTATACTTTTTTTTCGGTATTTGTGCGAACGAAACTTTTGTCGGCCCGACGGAAATGCGCGAAAATTCGACACAAGGTTAGGTCGCAATAGGTTGTAGTTAATAGTTAAATAAAACAAATAAAAAAATTTAAAAAAAAAAAACAATGAGCGTAATATTAAACCATAAATATATGCTAAACGATTTCAATTCCTCTAAAAATATATTACCGTCCTGAATTTCCGCCTAAAACAGTGGCCCACCAATGGTGCGAATTATATTGCCGGTTTTTTTTTTTTTTTTTCGTTTCAATTGGGATTTTATATATTTCCATTGTGTTTTTAATGCATTGAAATATATTGTCCGTACTCAATGAAATTACTCGATCAAAAATATTACACGATTGTTCTGGACAAATAATTTGGTCGGACAGAATAAGGGGAGATTTTAGATTGGTGGACGACGAAAAGGCGGCTGAGGACAGGCAATGATCGAAACAGCAAAAATTTTGTCGCTCGCGTCAACTGACCAAAATATAGTTTCTAAAATCTAAAAATCCTCACACACAAACACGATTTTAACATTTTTTTTTTTTTTTGTTATTGACAACCCGCTCTGGAATTCTAAATTTATAATTATATTGAATACAGCTGTTTGTTCTAAGTATTTAAAATACCCTCGTACTTATGATCGAAGTGAATAAAAAGTTACGGTTAAAGTTTAAGGAATATTGATTGTAAGATTTCGGTTACCATATTATCATGGTTCAGTATATTTTACGAGATAATTTGTTCTTATTTATGTACCATTCGTTTTTTCGATAGAAGTTTTATATTTATTACTTACAATACATTATAACTTTAAATTTGGTTTTTTGTAAAAAAAAAAAAAAAAGGTATTGGATGCACAGTGTAAGTATACTTAATGGATAGGTGTCATTTTGTGACTCTTGAATCTATCTTGAGTTTATTTCGGAGACCGTTGGGGAGGAGAGAGCCTCGTTCGAACCCTATGCCTACCCTCAGCGAATAAGTTTCATTTCTAAAATAACATGAAGTATAAACGTGTTTAAATATCACAGATTCTATTATAATATAGAAATATTATAACTATCTATCCCATCTAATATAGTTAGGTTAGGACATAGGGCTCCGAATAAGTGTGTAGTATGTAGGCAATATGCAGGGACAGACCGGTAGGTCTTATTTCAAATCCTATTAGTGCTTCAAAAATTGTTTGTATTTTTTTTAATATTTTTTTTTTTACCAGATTTTTCGCAGTATTTGTAATTACAGAGTCTAACGGTTAATACTCTAGTTACGTTTTGAACACCTCGTTTTATTTACCGTCGTAATTTCGGCATAATGTTATTGTAATGTTTCTTAAATCCTCTCATATAACTATTATAACATTGCCGGTAAATATTATCATTTAAATGTGAATATTATTTCATTATTGCGGTGACGCAATGTTGTTGATTGGGATACGTATGGAAACCATTTATTCGTATAAGAAATCGACCGGATTCTCGGTGTACAACGCACAATATTTCAATTAATTTGTTCGACAAATTAAAAATATTACTGTTATGAACCGATTAATTCGTATAAAGCCCCGATTTACGTTATGTGGTAATCCGACTTTACTTGTAAAACGAATAAAACTGTACATACTTTGTGTTTTTTTGATATGTATTTTTACAACCGATCACACAACATAACTCGTAACTCATTTCGATATTAGTATTATATATGATATTTCAATAGGCAATTTTCCATTATTTGCCGGTATACTAAAACAAAATGCGAATAATTGGACCGCATGTGAAATAACCGAAACCGGAGTCCGGTACCGAAATTTAAAATTTCACACCAAACGGTACCGAAATTATAATTTTTCGAGAACTATACCGGAACCCATACAATCGTTAAGTTCCCAGATACTAATACAAAGCGAAAAAAAAAATGTTTAGGTTAGCCTACCCAATAAAATGCTAGGGTTTCAAATAAACCGATCACAGCGCGTTGATATTATTATTAAACGGGTTATTAGATCGCATTTGATGATTAATAAGGGGAATCAAGTCCGTTATTCTAATGGCGTGTAATAAAAAAACTATAGGTAAATAAAACTAAAACCCACAGTTCTAAAACAAAATAATACAAACGGGGTATATAACGAGCTTAACCGTATAGAAATCTCTCCAGAGTACTCGTATAATTGAACAATGCAGTTTAAATTCATTTTAAATCGTCTTCAACGTCTCGTGTCGTTTATTTTGATTATTATATATTATATTTGCTACCTAATATCTAAACAATCTGCATACGGATCATAGTGAGGTTTATAAGTACTGCCGAGTTGATGCATAATAAATAAACGAACCGTAGGTAAACACGCGAGTTTGTATTAACATGCATAACAAATATCAAACTGATCTTTCGTTATACCCACAGAAACGTGGCATCAGCCAATTCTACAGAGGTTTTATATTAATATTTTTAAAACGATTACAAAAATCAAATGAGGAAAAAAAATATATATATATATATTTTTTTCCCCCAAGTAAATCCTTTTAAACCTACAGGTTTGTATAAAAACGTAACTATTATATCCGTTTCGTTAAATTCGTTCGTGTATTGTTACACGACGAACGTGCGATAATATTATAATATTATTCTCCGCATATACAGACTTTTTTCGACAGACGAATACGTTTCGTAGCGCAATTCTCTCGCGAAATATACGTCAAAACCGAAAAGTGAAAAATAGAATACCTGTGCACCTACTATTTTCGGTTTGGCAAAGTATTACGTTGTCACCGTATATCGTTTGCCCGGGATTACCAAATCGCGTATAAGAATATTGCATTTTGAACGAATAAAATCGAATAAACTCTACAAAAAAACGTAATGCAATGAGTATAGCAGCGAACAAATCGACGATTGAAGTTAGATAATATTATTATCGCTGCTACACATATATAAGCAAACTAATTAATTGCGTCTTACGTATAATCGTTTCGAAATTATTCAATATTCCATACCTAATATAATAATACTGGAATTGAATCTACACATAAAATTATCAACTATGAAAGTAAATACTTGTATCGATAAAAACAATATTACATACGAACTAGTACAGTCAAAGTGACCGGGACAAGATAATAGATTTTATTAAAACGGTTTTGGTCTCGGGTACTTTTGCATTTTGGACTATTTTACACAAAAAAAAAAAAAAAAACATTACGTTGTTATAAAAATCAAAAATCTTTTCATTAAATCCAATTAAACGCCAAGTACTATTGAGTTGTGGCGCATTGTTCTAAATAGACAAATTTTTTGTTTAGGCCGTTAATAAAATATAAAGTGAAACTGATATAAATCACGATACTTTGTCAGAATGTTCAGAGGATACAACAACGTGTTTAGAAAAATCTTCCACTTTTAGTGACAATAAATCACGAGTTTTTCATAAACCTAAACTTTGACATTTATAACGTTAACTTTAGTTTAACGTCAGTAATTTTTTTTATGTTTATAGCTGATACTATAAAACAAATATCTAATCCGAAACGTTGCGAACAATTTAAATGCTTAAACGTTAGCATGTACGTTGTTCGATTTATTTTGTGTTAATATCATATTTTAATCATAAAAACACGCAGTGTCCGGGAATATAGTGCATAATATAACAGTTAAGCAGTTACATTTTGGAGAAGAAAAGAATTCTGGTGTTTTCAACTGAAAAACTGAATTAAATTTTATTTATTTTACATAAAAATAGATTATCTGATTATCTGATATTTGCATTCGCAGTAAACGCGGTTGTAAACATAATAAAACTTTCGTCGACATTTTATAAGGTATACGTATTTTATTCTTATAGACCCCAATCCGAGATTGTACGTTATCCGTGAATTCTAAAAGATTTATTACGAGTCCTGAACACGAGGAGATATTGGCTTAGCGGTTTTTATCTTCTAAAAATATTTGTCAATGTACTTAAAATATGGATATAAACTGTTTTCTTTTTTTTTATGATTGTCCGATTACACAACACCATTTTTTTTTTTTTTTTTTTACAATCGATTTTTTAACACACGATTATTTATTGCCTTATCGCGAGTGTATTTTGTTTGAAAACGAAATACACGTTCTACTATATCGTAATATAAAATTCCAAAAGGGCCAAAGTTAGTACATGTTTAAAACGGATTAAGTATTATTCATTAAACTTCTTGATAGTTGACAAATATCAATACACAATTAATGTTGGGAAAAATTGTTTAGTAATTCAGTACACATATCAATGTTTCGCTCGTTACAATTGATACTCCCAAAATTCAAATTCAAAATTAGTAATTTCTACTCACTATATAAGTTTAATAACTCACGGATTTATATCTCAATAAAAAAATATTACATTATTGTTACATTTGATTTACGGTGAATTATATACAATTAATCGATCGTTTTTAAAATATTTAAACCGTATTGGGAATTTGGATAGTTTTGCAATATGGTTGTTAGGTTAAAATTACCAATGTATTTTTGACGGTTTTAATTGAATAACCGCAATTAAGGGAGTTTAAATCAAAATACCAATATCAGACCGAAGTCCATCGTAATATGCCAGACGTAGAGCCGAAAATCCGAGATTACGTTTAAAATACAGCGTCTGATTGTTTTCGGTTATTTAAAGTCGTCTACCGTATCATAACCTTTACCGTAATACATCCCACGTGGTATATCCAATTTCCTTTTTCCAGAAAATTTAACTCCAGTCGAGGTGAACGGAACGAGTTTAGCGTCTGGTCCTGAATACACCGATTTGGTTTTTATAATCCGGTGTAATTGTCTATCTAAATACTCGAATATATACGTTTATAACGTTAATATTTTGAATAATTTCAATCGCTGTAAACGGCCCGGCACAAACGAATACGTACATTTGCTTTTGAGATATCTAAAAACGTACGTGTTTAAAGATAATCGCGTGATACCGGCTCTAGAGTTTAAGTAAAACCTATCTGTTGGATTTTACGAGTTACGTTCAAACAGCTACGACCAACGCAATGTAAATTGTGTAAAAATCGGTGAAAAATCGGTAATCGGTGTAAAAATTCACCGGCCAAATTCTCCTAAACGTTGGCGAAACTCGAGAAACCCACGCCGGGAGATATACTGACAAAATACAAGTTAGATCTGTACACGCAGATAATGACAATATATTTTATAGTGTAACGCGGTAAATACACTACCGTTATACTGTCAAACATAGTCTATGGGTATAGTTAACCATAAAATATCTATGGAAATGTGTTATTAATGTTATTATGCATGCCGTGCACGATTCGCACCGTATTATTAAAGATTTACGATATTGTTTGTCGTACTATGTGCAATCGTTGAAATGGGTTATATTCGAAATACGGAGCGATTATACTTGACGAATCGACAAAATAAGATTTCAATGGTAGGGTAAATTTTTGTGAAATTGTATTTGCGATATTTGTACAAAATACAGCGCGTGATAATACGCGTGTAAAATACAGTAAAAAGTCCGGTTATTATCATTTATGATACGGCACATTTTTTTTTTTTTTTTTTTTATTCGACTGACACGATAGGTATGTTTTAGCATGTTTTAGCGTGTTAAATTAATACGAGACATTTATCAAAAAAAAAAAAAAAAACGTGAACTTGGCGTCTTTTGTGGACTTTTTAAAACTAAAACAAGTATAGAAAATGATTTATAACTACTAATAACAATGGTGTTATAAAAAATGGCTAATAAGAATTATTTTATTATTATTATTATTATTATTATTATTATTATTGTAAAAGTTCTCCCGGGTATTATAAATAATATTATTATTATCTACGAGAAAACGGTTAAGAAAAAGTTCCTAGGAAGTCGTATTGTATGTTTTACATCAACGGGGTTATAGTTAATTAGCGGATTACATCAGTTATATAAGTAGCGGACTACTTTACTTTTCCCAATAGCCATTTTTATTAAACTACGCATCTGACCGTATCGTCAGTACGTTTTCCGGATAAAAATGTCCGTAGATTTTCCCCGCCATCAAATATAGCCGTGACCGCAACGTCTTAACAATATTCTCATCACGTTATTTATTAACGAAATTACAATTATCGTCTAGTAATCGTCTAGTCGTTCGGATATCGAAACCGTTGTCGTAAGTCAAAAGTCGACCGAAAAATATGGAAACAACTATTATTATTATTATTATTATAAAGACACAGATTGCAGTGACATTATCGGCATTATTAGTTAATAATGTCTGTATGCATTTCGAAATTCTCCGGTCGAACTCAACAAAACGCACGGTACATTATTATTTAATATTAATTTATGACGATATACCGTATAATGACCATACGCAACGCACACATAGGATATTTTATCGAATCGCAATACACACGTTATGTTATAGATTATTCGTATTTATGGCATTTGAGAATATTCGCATTTAATTTAAAGCGCGAATTGATTTTTAAAAAAAAAGACTTTGTTCGACCTTGTGCGCCATGGATAGGCCACTGTTGTAGTCGAGTGGCCGGGGGAGGCTTAGAAAATAGGGCCATTGAGTTCATACACCAAAAATAACGATGATAAATCATTGCAATCAAAAAACCGTTCAGAACAGAGTCCGGTTAAAGCTGGTATTTTTTTTAATTTCTTTTTTTGTTGTCCTTTGTAATCTGCAGGCAGAGTACCTAATCAAGAAATCTATCAAAATAAAACCGATGTATCGTAATTTCGTTGCCACGAAATCTGTTGGCAATCTAGACGAATTGTTGAAATTAATTACCGCTGGACACTCAAATGGGAAAACTTAATGTTCCGAGTCTTTTTTATAGTAATATATGCCCAAATATATAATAGGAAAGGATGCCGTTATGGTGTTTCCAATGATATTTTACATAAAAAATGTGTACGAGCCTAAAGCTAAATTCACTTAAATATCAGTCTTAATGTTGTAAAAATTCGATTTTGAATACCGAATTTCTTTATTATTATAATTATTTCAAAAAAAAAAAAAAAAAATACAATATACCTAGCTACCGTATTGGTATAATTTTTATTTTTAAAGAATATTCCCTAAAATCAGGGGAACAATATTCCTAGTGACATATCTTTATACACATTCGGCACGTAATATATTTTATTACTTATCGGTACAACCGTTTTTTTTTTTTTTTTTTTTGATGATCCTGCTACAGTCGGTATTATAATGTTGTCGTCATAGATAGAATCGTCGTTTTTATTCTAAATATTAGTTACGACTTGGATATAAAAAAAAAAAAAAAACCTATAAACCCAATTGTTTTTTCCAAACGATTATTCTATACACTCGACGGAGATATTTGACGTTTTTCATTAGTGTTATAAGGATATTCGTATGCTTGGAAAAACTATTGGGCAAATCGAAAAGTGACCTTTATAAAGTACATACCTACCCACCCAGTCCGTGTTCAATTTCTTATCTTTAATAATATTGGATTTCGAGAAAATACAATCATTGCAAGAATAATAGTTTCCTAGCTCATAGCTACGTTTAGAATCGTATACTTATTATTTACTACATAAATGCGAATTGTTTCTTTCTCTATTATTGTAATTTTTTTTTTTTTTTTTACAAAACGTTAAATTAAATTTCCTTATAAACCCCAAGCATTTTTTGTTTTAAATTATAATGCCTAATTCAATATGCTTAACAACTAATAATAATTATGCTTACATAGTTTAAATCACGACCCTAGAAGATAAGGCCAGACGACTCACCCCCGTCTGTCAACTAAAATAATATAATGTCCACATGATGAAGACAAATTGTATTAAGTTTCACTTGCGAATGCTGCAAGGCTGTAACTCTTCCGGGATTATGCAATTAATATAAAGACATTTTAAGTGGTTTTTTGGAAAATAATTTTATTTTAAATACGGGCAGTAGAAACCTAATACGACGGTTATAACATTACAATTAAAAATAAACGAGTACCTGATATTTCGTTTCAAAATTTAATGAACTTTCAAATAACATACGTAATAGGTTTTTAATCTTAAACTGCAAGATAACCCTGTAAATTTGAATTTCATTTTTCTTGTTCAGTGATTCCCAACCTTGGGAATGGAGCGAGGCGCGCAGAAACGCGAATAAAATAAAATAATTGAATTATGGTTTTTTTTCCTGCCAGACAAATTTTCTAATAGAATTATTGCTCCGATCATAGATTTGTTGAATGATTTCTGTTAGACAAATTTGTCAAGTTTGTGCGTTAAAAAGGTCAAATTTTTGATATTCATTGTAATTTTATCAATAATAATTGGGAAAATCTGAAAAAATACATTTTTTTGATGGTAAAACGTATTGTTTTTGCTATATTGTCTATTAGAAAGCCCACGAGTATAAACTACAGGATAGATTTTTGATGACATTACAATGTTCAGAAATGAATTTTAAGGCGGTGTTTTTAAAAACGAATTCCCGCAATAGAGCGTGATATTTGTGGGGTGACTTTTGAAATTAAAAATAATAATAAAATTAATTTCTTAATAATCGAATTTGCATAATGCGCGACATTTGTGAATAGCGAGCCGAAATTATCACTCTATACTCCTTTCTATAGTAAAATATTCAAATTTATTTCTTTAGGTATAATATTACCAGAAAGTAAAATGTAGTAAAAAAAAAAAAAGTTTGTTAAAAAAAAGAAACTATCAATAAAATGTATTTTTACAACCGCTTTTATAATGATTATTTAAACGGAATATTAAACACATTATATAAATGCTTTAATACGTTAAAATATAACTCATTTGTCTATCGTAGGGTATATATATATAATGCGTTATTTTTTAAATTTAACTATTATTAAATATCAAATGAATGAAATCCAATGATATAACACGTTATCTATAACGAAATTAGTAAACCTTGTTGATGTTTTATTGATATTTTTCACAATTTTATATTTGATGAAGTTTTTAAACACTAATTCCAATACTTGAGCGTATAAATCCGTTTTGATATTATTCATTTAATATAAACAGTGTTTAGTTTTATGTGACTAATACGATATTATCGGTGAAAAATATACTAAAAAATAGTACCGTGTATTTTATTGGTTTTAGGAAAATTTAAAACACTACACTATTCTTGTCCGTCGCCCGTCCTCGTGGAAACGTACGGTTTTAGTCCTTAACCATTTGCTTACGGCAAAGAGAGTAGAACATAAACCAAAGGACCAAACACAAGGATAAAAGTACCATTGTTTTTTTAATATGTTGTTGTGTATATGTTTAAAAATTATTTACGATTCACGGATTTCGTAGCATAAGATATAATTATTATTATTATTATTATTACATTTGGATGTCCCGCACAAATAAAGGCTGTGGAAAAATTAAAAGGATATGGACGTAAATGCGAAATAGCAATTTAGGTCGTATAAATTTGGATCAAAGAAATTGAATGTATACCTGTAGTGTTAAAAGCTTTTTTTTTCCCCTGTCTGAAGTTATTTAAACAACGGAAAAGAAAAGAAAACCTCTCCATTACTGCAGAATAGTAGTAGGTAGTTTACAATCGTTACAAAATGGAACATTGTAAAATAATAATAAAAAAAAAAAAAAACAAAACAAAACTTGCTTAATGAAATTTCGACATGCGCATTATTTCTCACAGTACTGAGATTGTAACATAGTGTATTAATTAACATTTATTCATATGCAATTCATGCGAATAGTTTTCAATGCGCCATCGTAGTCATATTGGAAATAATTAAAGCACGAATTTTGGATAGTAATATCATAAAATGCATAAAAATTGTGTTAAAAAATTCAGCAATGCTACATTCCCAACATGGTCGGTTAGGTTATTCATCAATTATTCATTTGACTTGGTACATATTTTATTGAACTTAAATTTTACTTTCGAAATATACAAAGAATCGTTTTCGAATGCGATACATATTGTCGCGTTAAAATTGGGAACATGCAAATTGAATAGTTACACAAAATCATTTCGACACTGAAAAAAGCGTGAACATTTTATTCATTTTCACATTTAATTTACAACTATGATATCAATGACAATCTGAAATACCAAAAAAATAAATAAATTTTTTTTTCTGTTATTTTATGACTACGAATGGCCTGACATACGAATTTACGCAGAAATATTTTAACTTCGTACGAACATGTATAGTAAATTAATTTTTTCCCGCCATTATTCTTTTAAACAATTTAGATAAATAAAAATTTACAATATAACTTTCATACATTTTTAACAACCCCAACATTTATTATTATATATTTGTATTGCAGTTTATTCCCATAGTATTTTTTGACAATACAAAATTGCAAAATTATAATTGTATCAATTAGCTGCATATTTATAATAACATAAATTGGTAGATAATAATTAATTTTTTTTTTTTTTTTTATATATATATGAATTCTCTTCTGTAGGGATCGGTTAAGAGCAATTTTTTTATCAAACGAAATTTATACAATTATAAGTATTTTAATAGAAATTGAAAAAATTATAAATACATTTGTTTGTAATAATATTTTATAATGTTATAATTTGTTATGCTACCAGATGGACAATTCAAGATGATTTTTTATTTATATAATATGTGTTATAATATGTGTACGGTTTATTTGTCGCCTAATTAATTTGCAATACCAAAGTTATTCCGGGATTATTTACGAATAATATTTTAACTATGAAAAAAAAAAAAACAAAAATTTATACACTCCGCGTATACAAATTACTACAAATAATTCTTCTATTATCGAGTAAATTCTCGAATTTTTGTTTTTATTTTTTTTTTTTTTATGAATGTAGTTTTTTTACTATAAAACGAGTGTAGTTAGCAGTGATCTAAATTGTTTAATGACTAAACTAGTATAAAAATACTTAAAACGTAACGTGAGCAGGAGCTTCGCCAATCCTCCCCACTGCCATTAGGTAATACATTTTTATCTATCTACGGAAAGTTATCTATTTGGTATGTATGTTCTTTCGTAGAGCTTATACTAATGAGGTGTAAATGTATTCGTCAGGATCTCGGGAATGTTAAAGTCTAGTTGAAAAGTAAACCAGATGGCGGCCACGGGGTTCAATATTGTAAAACTTTTATTTTGTTTTTGCATCGGGCCGCGGAAGGTAACGCGTTAAAGCGAATGACGAAAAGATTTCCGAAATATTTTTACAATCGTAGCAAAAAAAAAGTAATCCCAATGATAGTAAAATAAAAATAAAGACCGATGTTGCATCAGACAAGACCGCTAGGGCGAAACACAACCTGTAAATAAAATCATTATTACTCACCGCGATTAGAATGATAAGAAACTGTTTTAAGTTTATCATATTTTGTTCGTATTTCCGATATTTCTGCAATATAAAGGTGTTCTATATGTAAACATTTAATCGTTGCGATAACGTGCACCGATATGCATATTTCCGTGAACGTATACACGCGTTTCGAGTAAAAAATGTTTCGGTATACGCATTGGCAGGCACGTTGCCAGGATTTTTTTAAAGAGGAATATTTTAATTTTATATTTAAAATACCACTTGTGAGGGGCGCAGAGGGGTTCACCACATCCTTATCATTTATCACTTGATAGATTCTAGAAATTTCGAGACAGTCCGCGAACGCCGTTTATCGGAAAAATTGCTAACAGGCCAGCTGGTGGTGCTTCCGTAGGTTACTATTACGGTAACCGGTATAGAAAATAGTTACCAATAACCATTATCGAGTATCCGATATAGTAAATGTACATAAATATATTCAATAATATGCAATTATTATTAGCGTGATAAATAACAATATCGAATAGGTAATTAATCTAACTACACATTTTATACACAATTCCGAAACATTTTTTAGTATATACTTTATTTCTGGCCTAAATACGACCTATGGTGCTACGATCCACCCCACAGCTGCTATTCTTTTTTAAAATAAATATATTTATATGTATATCATTTTCTTATGATATCGACGTAAAAACTGTAGGGACATAATTTCTTTATGGAAATTACAATATTATGACAAGTTAAAAAAAAAAAAAGAAAAAATATATTTAGCATATCTTGCTACGAAACCCTAGCCCAGGAGTGGGTGTCCAACCCGCTTAAACATTTTTGCAGCGAGTGCATATCTATGTATCATACAGTGGCCACTAGAACAGACTTTGGTAATATTTTTAATACTCATTAATTATACCACCCGTAGCCTTTGCTCCATCGGTACAAATACCGACGCAGTTGTCCCGTGGTATTTTTCTCTCTTCGCGAAAAGAATTTAGAAGACTAAATATTTCAACTCTAGTAGTACGTGTTGGTAGATATTTTAATATTTTTTAAAAAAAAAAAGCACCAGGGTTCCGCGGAACACAGCTTAAGAAACACTGGTTTAGTTGACGTATTATTTTGCTGGTGTTAGTGCTCGGTATTATTTTTTTTTTCTTTTTTTAAATTATCTTTATTAATAAGCAAATAGCGTCGACCCGTAAACCTCTCAGGAAATCAAAAAAATCAAACGACGCGTTACGTAACAGTAACTGGATTTAAATAAATGATTTAACAAAAAAAAAAAAAAAAAAGGCCCATACGTTACGGATAAAAAAATTACACGGGTTTACGTAACGAAATAAATCGCCTCAATTTGTATAAATAATATGCCTAAACTAACCAACGTTGGTACATTTTATATTCAATCCCTCTTGTAGAACCACTATTGTTAAGAACTATGAATTTCATTATTTGAATTATTTCGATATATTTATTTTCAAATTTATTAATGCCGTCCTAGTCTCAAAACAATTCTATAGCAACACAACGACTCGTGTGTTCAAAAAATGCCTCGAATTAGTGAAACGCGGCGATTAAATAACGATAACGTTTATAACTGATAATACATTAATAACTTTTTAGTTATATTTATTTCACAAAAAATTCGCTCGAGCAACGGCATTTTATTTTGGTATTTGGTAGTATTAATATTGAAAAATAATGTCGTTGATTAATTACTATTTGTAAATACGTCGGACGTATTCGAAAGGTTAGTTCTTTGAAATGGATTTTTTTTTTTTATTATTATTAAAACTAACAAAAATATTTGATAAATAAATTTATTTCCCCGTAAAATCAAAAGAGTTCATCAGAGTTTTTTATCATTACATTTATTTCAATAAATTTTTAATTTTTGTTTTTTTTTTTTTCAAATAAGTATCTAATTTAAATTTAGATTTTTTACAGGCATCGTTTCAATAGGTACCATAGATTTTTTTTTTTTTTTTTTGCTTCTACTTTGATAAAATTATAAAATAAATACAATTAATTGGATTCTTGCAAATATTGGTTTCAAATATAAATACTTAGCTACAATCATACAATGTGGTTTTTTACCGTTATTTAAATATTTTAATCCCATATAATTAATGTTCAAAGCGTTTACTATTTACCCGGGAAAATTAAATATTATCTACCTTTTGTATTTAAATTACATATATAAAAGTAATCTTGACTACTTAATAATGAAATGTATAATAATTATTGGAAATACCGTAAAAATTATAAAAAATTTAAGGTTCTGAACGGAATAATTTTTATAATAATGCCTTAATACAAAAACTAATTTTTTAACTTTAACAACAAATTCAGCTTCATCCAATATTTTATTAAAAGGTAATATTTCAGAGTAATTCACATTTATATTGCAAAAACCATTATTCGAACCATTGCATGAATATTGTAAAACGATTAGTTAATACAAAAAAACACTATTGTGATTATTTAATAAACAAATCTACAAAAAAAAAAAAAAAAAAAAAAAACAAACATACATAGCAACATGGGTGGGCCGTTGTAGGTGAGAAGGTAGGATACTTAATTAATTTAGTTTATAATAGTACGCAACAATAAATCATTGTGTACGAATAACGATTCTGGGGGAAAGTCGGTTAAACATATTTTGATAAATTTTAAATAAAAATTGTATTAATATATATATATGTTAAATAAATTGCAATTATTGTCTTTGTATTTTTTTTCGATTTGTTGAGTATTTTTATAGAAGATTCAAACAAGTTTTATTCGCATAAATAGAAAATATACGAAAATATCTGTGAACATTTCAAGTCCATACAATTATTTTAAAATTTATCACCACAAAAAAAAAAAAAAAAAAAAAAATCGAAATTAACAATGGTTATTATTGCGTAAATATTCCAGATATTCAGTTAGTATTTTCCGTTATTTTCGCACGATAAAGGAAACTGTACAGAAAATTTAAAAAAAAATGATTTTCTCATTGCACCTACTAGATAAAATTGTCTACTAGTCATTTGAATCTGAAATTGATGATCAGAGCAAGATTTCCGATAAAAGAAAAGTTGTATACAGATAAAATAAAAGTTAAGAAAAAAGCACACGTCGTAGTAAAACCATTATATTACTCACTTGATTCTGAATTTATAACTATTAATTTACAAAATTAAAAATATTTCATACGTAACTAAGATGAAGTTTGCAAAATGTGTACACTCAATTTTATAGATAACTAGTTATGAAGACGTAAAAAAAAAAAATGATATTAAAATAATAGATAGGTTTATTATAAAAATCGAAAATACAAATTTCAACTTGGCGTTATTTCTTCTATCTAGTTTAAAATTTGATTCAATGGCAAAGCTAGAAAAATATTGATTTAAGTAAAAAAAAAAATACAGGAAAACCTTACATTCATATCAATAATCCAGTATGCAAAAAGTTTCGGAACTAGACAGATATTTTAATGGATTCTCATTGAATTTAATGCATAAATAATGCATTATATTAGTCTAGTTCTAAAACTAGAATTATCATTGTAAACTCTAATCAATTTCCGGATTACTATACAGGGTAGGCACAATTATGTCCCCGCCCGTCGGCACTCCGTACGAAGATCCTCCTGAGCGACGAGCTGAGCGCGCCGTTTCCGATTTACGGGAGTGCCGGAGGGGAGCGGGCGCGCGTTAACTCGTTCGCTCGTCTCCCCCGACGCGCTGGTGCGGCGGGTTACGAGACCGCACGGTTCCATGACGTACCGCCTCGCTCAACTGTTCGCGGGGCACGGACGCTTCAACTCGCGCCTTCACCGGATCGGGCGAGCTCCGTCCCCCGGGTGTTCTCACTGCGGATTTCCCAGAGAGGAGAACCGGGTGTATGACGACGCTACCCACACCCCGATGCGCTGCGAGGCGTTCGACGGGGACAGGGAGCGCCTGGTCCGGAGAATAGGTCCGGTCGAACCGGGCGACTTGGTGCCGCTCATGTTGGAATCCCCAGATCGTTGGAAAGCCGTGGTCGACTTTGCAGAGACGGTCGTCGCGGAACAGGAGTCGGCCGAACGGCAACGCCAAACCGTCGACGCCGTCGTTGATCGCGGCCCTGTAGACGACAAACCACCGGCCGTGGGGCCGGTAGAAAGTGTCCCTCCCCCCTACCAGTGTAAGGGCAGCATGTGGGCTTCGGCCCGGCTACTGCCCATTCACCTAATACGGGATTTTATTTTTTGTGTATCATTTGTACTTGTTCATTTGTAAATAAATGATGGCGACGCGCCTCCCGTAGTAGAGTATTGCCGATAGCAAAATGAAAAAAAAAAAAAAGGGAGCGCCTGGTCCAGAAGATCGGTCCGTTCGAACCGGCCCACTTGGTGCCGGTCATGCTAGAGCGCCCAGACCACTGGGATGCCGTGGTCGACTTTGCAGAGACGGTCGTCGCGGAAAAAGAGTCGGCAGAACGGCAGCGCCGAGCCCTCGACGTCGCCGGCGTGCGCCTTCTTCAAGCGCATCGCCGACGTCGTTGACAGCGGCTCCGCAGTCGCTGGACCGCCGGCCGGGAAGCCGGTAGGAAATGTTCCCCCTACAGCTTGTGAGGGCAGCAGACGGGCTTCGGCCCAGGTAGGACAAGAATTGCTGTATTATATTTATGTGAGCCCGCCCCGCCTTGGGGGAAAACGGGATTTTTATTTATTTATTAATTGTTTTTTTTAAATTTTCAATAAATGATGACGACCCGCCTCCCGCGTTTCCGGGAGGCGGGGGGGCATTGCCGGTTTATAAAAAAAATGAAAAAAGGCACAATTATGTACAACTCTGATACTTGTAACTTAAATAATATAACGGAGATCATTGACAATATATTATATCATAACTGGCAATAGGCTGTTTGAATTTCTTGAAATATGCATAGCACCAAAGGCGAATTTTGGCCAAAATTGTTCTTAAAATATTCGATTATAATTTTAAGTTAATTTGCCGTGTTCAAAAATATTTACAAACATAATAACAATAATGGAACCATGTACATTGTACAGTGTTATAAAATCGATAGAAATACAGTACAATCAATATCCAATATATAATTATTCTTTATTAAATGTGTGATGCACAATAGTGCACCCTAGAATGCAGTCATGTTTAATAATGATTTTCACTGTAATTTCATTAACCATCTTATATCGAAACAAAATTAAGAAACACTTACTCTTCTTCGAATTTTATCCATCCATAAACAATAACTCAGACGTGTAATAAATATAATATTTAATAGAATCATATTGTGATTTCGCGAAACAATTAAGTATACTAAACAATTGCTGGTGTACTTCGAGTGTGACACAAAACTGATGATGATCGCGCTGTCGGTAGATAAATTTAATTTCAAAAAGGATTTGCATATTATACTGTTATGCGTTAAATATAAAATGCGAGTGTGTTATTCTGTAACGTAAAAAAAAAACACAGACACGCGCAGCTTTCCCAGTCAGTCGTATAAAAGATAAGAAGAGATAACTGAGAATATTATTATTCTAACGTTTTATCAAAGTGGTAGTTTATGATTTTTTTTATGTCTCGGGACTATTTTCATTTTTTTTTTTTTTATCGTTATTTAATACCATGCAAATCGAGGTTGACATTTGAAAAATACAATAAAAACACAATATTTTGTATTGTCATGATTACATTACTAGACCGTGGAAAGCAGAAACAAAATTGAAACAAATCATTAATCTATAATGAATAAAGTTTATGATGAACAAGTTTGACAAAAAAATGCAAAAGAAAAATTTGAAATATGAAAGTATAAATAATAATTACTTGCCATACGGTTATTTAATAGACATAACTGAATAGTATTAATTTTTGTTATATAATAATAAGTAATTGCTTGAAATACATAATAAAACGTTGTCAGTATGTAATTACTAAGATATATTTCTTAAATTTAATGAATTAATGAAATTCATGTTAACAAATGTTAATACATTTTTACTTAAATTTTTACTATTCTCTGCTCAAGACAATTTTTTTTTATTTAAACATTAGTTGATATAGCGTTAATTTCAAAATATAACTCATTTACCTGCTTTTACATGCACTTATACATGTATTTATTGTTAAATATTTTTGTTACACTCAAATATTTCTTAATAAAATTGAACTGCACAAGTCTATTCTTAAAAATCCATGTAGTTTTCTTACGGATCCATATTTACTAAATAATGAAAAATATTCCATAAACATTATGCTCCTAAAATGTTTGTTATACAATCAAATCGGTTTATATTAATTTATTTGGTGATATTATATTAACCCCAAACAAAATACATTCATTTTTTTTTCTTAAATCTAAAAATAAAAGATGTCTGTCTCTCTGGCCTTTTGGATTAATATTTGTATTAAAAATTGTAATATTTTATCCATTCAAATGTCAGTTATGTTTTTAATAGACTATCAATTATCAGGTACCTATTATTTGTGTTGGACGTTCATAATTATTAGAGGCACTGATATAATGTTATGTTGTATTCAGTTATTTCCATTTGAATAGACGAAAAATGTGAAATCAATATTCCAGTCAAATATCAATTACCTTTATTAATTACACCAACATCAATCAGATTTTAAATTTTATGTCACATTTCTCGTAAAAGTTACAAAAATATTGAAATAGTTTATAATATAAGAACCTTTATATTTTTGATTTATGTGATGTTCTTTAAACATCAAATAACACGTGCATACAAATAATACTAAAACAATATGTCATACACCTAATGTGTCAACAAAAAAACAAAACGGTAATTATTATTATAAAACAATACTGAAAACGATATGTTTTTTAATTTTAATCCATTTGTGTTGTGACCAACCTACATAATTAAACAGAATACAGTATTGTGTTTGAAAGAAATAATATTCGAAAAAAACTCAACAATACAATAACGTGCCAATATTATTTATTAAATATACATTTTTAATATCAACATCACTCTTAAAATATTATTTTACTCACTACTGTCATTTTAAAGCAAAAAAAAAAAAAAAACTTTACAATGAGAATAGATCGCCCTACAAATCAACTTTGATAACAAATCAATTCAGAAACTTTCACGACAAGCATAGCAAAAGTAAAGGTTTTGTAAATTTTAAAAATTGCGAAATCCCAATTACCGACTAAACCTGTAACCAAAACGTTGTAGCATCGAATATTTGATGAGCAAATTGAAATCGAAACACTTTATAATGATGTCGCATGCCGATGATACAATAAAAGTTATGTAATAAACAAAAATTAAAAAAATAGTATTTTTGCCATATTATAATTCTACGAAAACTTTCGATATAATCATTTTTTTTTTTTTGTTCTTATTGTTCGTTGAAACTTTCGTAGGTCGCTATTATTTACAGAGTTCAACAATATCTCATATAGGGCTGTGCGTTTATTTAATACACTGTAAAACTTTGAAAATGCATTAAAATATTAAAATATATTTTATACTTTAAAAAATACGTCCAAAAAAAAAAAAAAAAAAGAAATAATAATAAAATTAATGCATCAAAGGAGTAGAATTACAATATAAGAGTATAAATCGAATTCGAATTTAATCAAAACGTTCATAATTGCTTTTCGTAGTACATTACATAATATAACTTAATTAAATCGAATAGCTGTTATCTAAGAAAACGTTGGTGTTCGTAAAATTAAAAATAAATGTCAAGTGAATTATTTTGTTCCATTTTAGGCGCTGTAAATGCATTTGTTCGAAAGGTTTTATTGGGCATTAAATGCAAAGTCCAATATACATATGAGTATTGTGATAGTGTCGCATTCAAAACGGGAGTTTCGCAGATGAGAAGAAACTCCACCGTTCACCTGTACCGCCTGTTCAGCCTGATTTATGTTGAACATTAAGAATGCCGACCGCATTGCTGGCATATCTTATTGAGCCTTACGTGAAATAATTTATAAAAATAATCGGAATGATTTTTATGATATCAATATTCGTTATCGGTCCCGAATTTAACGGCGGTTATTTTCGTGTACCAAACGAATACGCCCAATACCCCTCAACCGATAACTCCGATAATATTGTCTGTCGCACATTCACGCGCACGCCACTGAGTACGTAAACGTCCGTCGTTCGCCGACTCGTTTAGTTCGGTTTTATTTACCGTACCGGATTTCGTTTTCATTGAACGTGAAAATTGCATTTCGAAGATCCGACAAGCGGCGAGACGACTTGCGGCACTGACCCGACAGAACAAACGTCGCGAAAATGGTAAGGTTTAATATTAGACTTTTTTTTTATTATTATTATTATTATTGTTTACGATATTGATATCGATTGTGAAATAAATATTTGAAAACGAAATAATACAAATAATACGGCATGCACGAGGTAGCGTTCAAAAAGTACCAGGACAAATTTAAATAGCCCGGTCAGCACTCGAACATTTATGGCGACTCTAGCCCAGTGTTATAATTCGCATATGATGTATACCTCTTTGTATTGTTGTTAAGGGAAAAAAAAAAAAAAAAAAAAAAAACTATTCGCATTATTGTGTGCAGTTGGTCTGTTTTAACATTTTACAATAAATAATTTTTGTAAATAGCAAATGAGACCGATTTGTCGTATAAATCAATGGATTTTCGGTTTAAAATATTAAACGGGTACCCCCTACATATTTTATATTACATTATGATGACGGGGTGATTTATGGATTTACGTTAGCGTTTTGAAATTTTCCGTAATAATTGTCGAAAATAAGTCGTCTATCAACGGTTCAATTATTAATTTTTAATAAGGTTAATAATTATTATATTTTTATATAGTTTATTATATTTTATAATCTAATGATAAAACCCATGTGATGTGTTGACGATTTATAATTGTTGTTATCCGGAAAAGAAATTCCAATCATATTACTATTTGTGTATCAAATAATGCGTTTTCGTTGGTTCAATTGGAAAATAAAAAATAAAAAACTATTTATTCTAAGACGTTTCGGTTTGGTAATTTTATATTTACTCGGTGCTTACGCAAGCCACCTAACCTAGACGGACGACGACGGACGTGTATATGAAATATTATTGAAAATCCCATTAAATAAAATAATATCACATTACGTGCGTTCCTAAGCGGATAGACCTATCTGGGTTTAAATTGATGGGCCCGGTAATTAAACCCACTGGTCAAAAAAAAAAAAAAAATTACATTTAGGTGAAAATTGAAAAATTTATCTATATTAGTAGTAGTGTAGTAAAATATATAATATGACATTAATGGGATTCAATTATGACCGATGTAACAAATAAAAAACGATTTATAGCTACGAAATCAATAAAAACTACAAAAAGATTTAAAAAAAAAATGATAATTCTCATATGTATCAGTGACACAACTAGGAATTTTTTAGATAGGGGTACTCGCCTAAAACAACACCTGCCCCACCACGTTCGTTATTTCCAAATATGCCACTAGTGTTCGTACCGGTGTATAGATACAAATCGCAAATAATTTAGGTAATTGTCACGTGTTGAGGCATGAATATTTGTTTATATAAAAAGGATAAAAAAAAAATATTTCTAATTTCCATAAGTACGGTTCGAGGGGGGTGTCCAGAGACCCAGAACACCCCTTTGAGCTTTGATGTCGCCACAGTCTGTAAGCAACGATAAATAATTGCTAACAAAAAAAACCATTCTGAGCAAAGTTAGGTTAAAAATGTTTAGATAAATTTCAAGTGTATTCATTTGTAACTACAATTAACCGCAAAATAAATTACAATTATCCGTATTTCCATCGTAAATTGTTGTGTATTATTATGGAGCCAAACAAGTATGGTTCGCGTAAATCGGAAAATATCAAAACGATATCGCGATTTTTACGACTTTCAACAAAATATAATCTTTAAACGCTAATAAAAAACTATTATGCTTACGGATTTTCGATATTTTAATATGACCGGAAGAACAGCTTCGTGTAAGATTTACGAAAATTTTTTAGAAACCGAATAATTATCCACATAAAAACTAAACGAAACTCGGGAATTTACAAGAGCTATACAAGGGCGTGTCCCAAAAAACCCCCAAAATTAGGCATAACATTAAGATATTTCTTAACTATATTCATTTACCAAATATTAAAATGGTACGGAAATTTGAAAGTGTTGAGTTTAAAACAATAAAGTTAATTTACAAAACTCCAAATTTTATCAGTGTTTAAGTAAATAACACAAAGGTAACTTATTTAGGTAGATATTATATAAAACTTGGCTATTGAATAGTTAGTTATTTACCCATTTATAAATATAGGTACCGTTTTACTACAACAGCTGTTATATTAAACTTAAACTCTAAAATAAAAAAATTGTGGGTTGAACACCCCGCTCGCCACCAATCTAAGATACGGTTTCGGGAACAGCTTTAGTGTTATTGATATATATATATAAAAAATAATTGTTATTTTTGAATACATGAATCAGGATCTAGAATCTTAATCTAGATGTTTTTAAAATAAATCTAATAAATAATTTTTTTTTTTTTCCATATATTAGTAGTTAGTAACAAATAGTATTATATTTATAATTGAATATAACCTACAAACATCCAAATGTTACCCATGAATTATTATGTTTTATAATTTAATTTGAAAAATTTTGATTTTAGCATTCATGCATGTCTGTGCACGTTGATCAAGCCGGAGTTCAAATTGGAAATTCCTGCTGTGAGTTATATTGTTCATTCAACCCGACGGTCAGATGCCGTCTAATAAGGCTAAAGGTAATGACAGTTTCAATAATTTTTTCAATGAACCCAGTGCTGGTAAACATGTCCCTAGAGCTGTGTTCGTAGACTTGAAACTGTTGTCGGTAAGTTTTATTGCATAAAACAGTATAGAAAAAGGACAAAAATTGATTTAGTTGTTAATATTAATACTCTAAAAATAAAATTAAAAACATACATTAATATATACAAACTTTGGCCTAAGATATTATTACTCGCCCAATAATAAATTATTTTTATTTATTTTATATGGTTTATTAATTTTTCGAATATTTATCTTTAATTTTCAAAATTAACATTTAAATGTATTTATAGATGAAGTACGTAAAGGCATGTATAAAAAACTTTATCATACCGAACAATTAATAACTGGCAATGAAAATGCAGCTAACAATTATGCCCGTGGCCATTTAATTTATTACACCACTCGCAAGGAAATTGTCGATATCGTACTGGATCGCATACGTAGGCTTTCCGATCAATGTTAAAGTCTCCAGGGATTAATATGACATTCGTTTGGCGGAGGAACTGTTTCTGGTTTTACATCATTGCTCATGGAACGTTTATGTGTAAATTATGGCAAAACAAGTTAACTTGGGTTTGCCATCTATCCAGCACCTCGAGTAAGCACATATGTAAAATAATAAAGTAGCCCTTAATTATTATTAATTCACCTAATTTGTTATTTAGGTGTCTACAGCAGTCGTTGAACCACATAATTCTGTTTTAACTACTCATACAACTCTTGAACACTTTGATTGTGCTTTCGTGGTAGAGAACGAAGCGATATACGATATTTTCCGTCGAAACTTGTATATTGATCGGCCATCTTACAGCAATTAAAACCGTCTTGTCGGGCAGATAATCTCATCAATCACAGCGTCTTTGCGGTTCGAAGGAGCTTTAAATGTAGACTTGACTGAATTCTAGACTATCATAGTGCCGTATCCACGAATACATTTCCCTTTAGTCACATACGTACCAGTTATATCGTCTGAAAAATGCTACCATGAACAATTGTCTGAAGGAAATATGCCTGTTTTGAACCAGCAAATCAAATGGACAAATGTGATCGACGGTACGGTAAATATATGGCTTGTTGTATGCTATATAGAGGGGATGTTATGCCTTAAGATGTGAACGCTGCTATTGGCCCAATAAAAACAAAACGCTCAATACAGTTTGTGGATTGGAAATTATATAAAATAAGTAATTATTATTTGAAAAAATAAATCATAATATAATAATTAAAAATTGTTTTTGAAATGGTAGACAATTTGCAAGTATCCAGTACAACATCGACAATTTAATGGCAAGGGGCATAATTTTTAGGTGCATTTTCATTGCCAGTTATTAATTGTTCGGGATGATAAAGTTGTTTAAATATGCCTGTAAGTACTTCATTCATAAATATATTAAAATTTTAATTATAAAAACTAAGGATAAATATTCGAAAAAGTAATAAACTATATAAAATAAATGTAATATTGGGCGAGTAATAATATCGCAGGCCAAAGTTTGTATATATATATATATATATAATTGTATGTTTTTTATTTTATTTTTAGAGTATTAATATTAACAACTACATTAGTTTTTGTCCTTTATCTATACTGTTTTATGTAATAAAACGTACCGACTACAGTGGGTTCCAAGTCTACGAACACAGCTCTAGGGACATGTTTACCAGCACCGGTTTCATTGAAAAAATTATTGAAACTGTCATCACCTTTATTTACCAGCTTTATTAGACGGCATCTGACAGTTTGGTTGAATGCCATGTTCTAAACAATACAACTCCCAGCAGGAATTTCCAATTTGAACTCCGGTTTGACCAACGTGCACAGATATGCATTCATACTAAAATCAAAATTCCAGACTAACTTAGTACCATATCCACGAATAACCATTTCCCTTTAGTCACATACGCGGCAGTCATATTGTCTGAAAAATCCTACCATGAACAATTGTCTGTAGGTAACATACCTGTTTTGAACCAGCAAATCAAATGGTCAAATGTGATCCACGGCACGGTAAATATATGGCTTGTTTTATGGTACATAGAGGTGATGTTATGCCTTAAGATGTGACCGCTGCTATTGGCGCAATAAAAACAACACGCTCTATACAGTTTGTAGATTGGTGTCCAACTGGGTTTAGAGTAGGAATCAATTACCAGCCGCCAACAATTGTGCCAGGCGGTGATTTAGTTAAGGCACAACGTGCTGTAGTTATGTTGTCGAATAGTACGGCTATTGTCGAAGCATGGAATCGCCTAAATAAAAAATTCGACTTGATTTATGCTAAAAGAGCATTCGTTCATTGGTAAGTCGGTGAAGGGATGGATGAGTTTGAATTATCAGAAGCCAGAGAAGATTTGGCAGCATTAGTAAAAGATTATGAAGAAGTGGGTTTGGACTCGGCCGAAACAAATTTAGAATAGGATGGAAAGGAAATTAAATATTATATGAAAAAAAAAAAAGAAATAGTATAATATTACTTTACTTTACTTTATTACTTTTTTTTTTTAAATTATAACATTACATTTAACAAATTCATATACTAAACTATTTTATTAACACAATTACTTTACAAATTGTATACCATTTCAAAAACAATTTTTAATTATTATATAATGATTTATTTTTTTAAATATAATAATTACTTATTTCATATTATTTATTTGTGTAATATTATTCTAGCAGTATACCTATACATTTTTATTTCATTATTTATTACGCCCTATGTTAAAAGTCTCATCACGTGGCAACTATTTTATTTAATGTAGGAAAAAAGTTATAAATTAGTAATTAGAATTTATGCCCAGTGGCGTATTTACAGGGAGGGACGTTTTTTTGAGACTAACCTAACCACCCTTTACTATTTCATTGGAAAACAAGGGCTTGTTTGATGTTATCAAAGAAAAATGACTGCCGATTGTCTGTCAACAAATTTTCGTATGCCGAGAAACTCTTTACACGGATGTTATAGGAGCATCATAAAGTTATGTCATCGATGCTGCGTTCATCTGGGAGAGACGTTCTGGACATATCAGTTCTCTCGAATATTTTTCGACATAGTGCACATTGCGTAAAATATCGTATTTTTTTTTTTCTAATACTTTTCCTATGTTCAACTGCGAATTTATCATTTAGACCGGCTCATGGTTCGGCAATTATTCACCGACACCACACATACAGCACGTTATACCTTAGCTAAATCACCGCCTGGCACAATTTTTGGCGGTTGATAATTGATTCCTACTCTAAACCCAGTCGGACACCAATCCACAAACTATATAAAGCGTTTTGTACTTATTGCGCCAATAGCAGCGTTCACATCTTAAGGCATAACATAACCTCTATATAGCATATATTTACCGTGCCGTGGATCACATTTGACCATTTGATTCGGTGGTTCAAAACAGGCATGTTACCTACAGACAATTGTTCATTGTAGGCTTTTTCAGACGATACAACTGGTGCGTATGTGACTAAAGGGAAATGTATTCGTGGACACGGCACTATGTTAGTCTGGAATTCAGTCAAGTCAACATTTAAAGCTCCTTCGAACCGCAAAGACGCTGTGATTGATGAGACTATCTGCCCGACAAGACAGTTTTAATTGCTGTGAGATGACCGATCAATATACAAGTTTCGACGGCAAATATCGTATATCGCTTCGTTCTCTACCATTAAAGCACAATCAAAGTGTTCAATAAGAGTCGTATTATGAGTAGTTAAAACAGAATTATTTTGTACCTTAGCTAAATCGTCGGCTGGCACAACTGTTGGTGGCTAATAATTGATTCATACTTTAAACCCGGTCAGACACCAAAGTAATATTATACTATTTTTTTTATTTCATTTAATATTAAATTTTCTCTCCATCCTCTTCGAAATTTGTCCAAACCCACTCATTCATAATCTTTTTCCAATGCTGCTTAATCTTCTCTGGCTTCTGAAAATCCAACCTCTTCCATCCTTTCATCAATGTACCAATGAACGAATGCTCTTTAATCAAATATATTATAATTCTAAACTACTTATAGATTTTTGAAAATTTATCTATCAATTGTTTTACGATTCCTACACAATACACGTGCCACGCCGAAAGTATTATTTTATTTATAAATTCTACGTTAAAATTAAAATTAATCTGTAATTGTAAATGCATAAGCACTTTGGGTAGGTACCTATAATGGTACTTAAGTGTTGATTAAGACAAATTTAAAATCGAATCACATTAAACCAACAACTGTTAGAGATACGGGTTATTTTCGACGTTATTGACACTATGGTATCGATGATAATATCGTCCACCGCACAAATTAAATTGTACATCTATAATGTAAAACAGTTTTGAATAGCTGTACTGTGTTATACCTTTTTTGAATAAATAAACACATCTATAATGAATTTTAATCCTAAACGTTTAAAGATTTAAATACATTAACGTACAAAATTATCGAGTTCACGGAGTAGTAGTAAACGTGTTTAAACAGATTTAATCGGTTGTGGAATTGATTCAATACAATTTTATTTCACTTACATGACTCTCTATATGTAAAGTTCAAACACAATAATCAATATACTAATAAGATATTTATTTTTCAGCGATCACGAGTGTACAAAATTATTTTACTTTAAATCTTAAAATTCGATAAAGAATAAATAGTATCGAATTTTACTTGTTTTGTTTGTGTCGTATTTGGTAGCCGGTTCAAAAGAAAAAAAATTACAAAAGTGTAGATCGCTGATAACTACCTATACTTAACTCCGATGAATATAAAAAAAATCAATGTAAAATCATATTGTTATACACTAAACACAGATGTATTCAAGTGAAAATCAAAATGTATTATATTTGTCCATAGGTAATATAATAGTATTGATATGATTAAGGCAAACATTACAGAATAATAATTAATAACAGTAATATTGTGATCAAGTATAGGTTTAATAGCGTTTTATAATATATACATTTAATTTGGATCTCTTACATTTCTGCTCGTTGTATTTACGTTTTTTTTTTACTTTCCTAAGTCATCTAAAATAAAATTAAAAAAACCGTTTAAATAATGTGTAATTATACATATTTGATTAATTTATCAACCACGGTGGTTCTTCTATCGGAAATCATTGTCGAATAGAAATGTATTTACAAGTAAAAACCGCATTGTTGTAGAAGAGCACGGCAATCTAAAATACCTACTGTCGAAATTTGCTGTAAAAATACAAATCGATATTATATACATATATTGGTTTAAACCGCCCACGATTTTCAATACATTAAATGGAATCCATTACGTTTTACAATAGAAAAAGTATAAAAAGCATAATTTTAAATGTATATATTATCACTTTGGACAACTGGTATAATGTCCGAACAATTTTTTGTATTAAAACTATAGAATGAATAATAAAATTGAATAAACTAGACGCATAAACTGTATGCATTTACACAGTATTATATTACACTTACTGCTTTTGTTGTAACGATATCAAAATAGGTATTACCGATTTAAATTCGTACGCGATGCGCATTTTTGAGGAATTTTAAAATGTTCAAACCGTCGGAAAAACGAGTAAAATCCAATTTCGTAACTACGTCGTACTATACAATTTAAAAAAAAAAAAAAAAACCGAACGCTTTGGGATATAGTAATATTATTACAATACGAATATCATAGGCAAATAACTCAATTTAATTTCGTGTCGTTCGAGCTTGACTATATTTAAATGAAACCGTAACGCTATTAAAACCCGTACATATATAAAACGATAGTGCACCACAAAGGCTCCAGGAGTAATCAATTCAACAATTCGAAGATAAAAGCTACGACCTTGTAATAATTCTGTTGCGATGCGTTTAGAAAAAATCATTTATGATTTTAAAAAAAAAAAATAAATAAAAAATCGGAAGACATATGGTATGCGATCTATCCATAAACTTAAAGGTAATAAATATTGATCAGTATCAAATTTTTTTCGCGTTTCAATACTTACGTTCTAATTTTCAGTCTTTTAGTACAAAATATATAAACTCGGGTTTTCGCTAAAGGCAAACGTGTATTTACCGTTTTTAAATAATTCAAATTTATTTCCTTTTTTTTTTTTTTTCAACAAACTAGTTAATTTACACTGCGCGAGTGTTAATTTCTTACTTCGAGTCAATAGAAAATCAATGATAAACTCAATTGATTCGGAACTATTATACATGATAATTTCGATTTATATTATTTTATCTGAATACGATATTTTTCGACTATTTTTTTTATCCAATAATTATGTATAACGGTAAAATCAGTGTTGCAAACGGACAAATTATCATTATGCTATTAATTTTTCCATTATTGCTATTAGATATTAATATTTATACATTGTGCCATTTGTACAGTCTTGTAAACTTGTGGTTTTGGATAACATTCAAAATAGATACGACTCGAAGAGGGTTACCACACCTGGTAAAATCAGCAGTCCACAAATATTAAAATGTACATTTTCATTATTTTATATAATATCATATGATCCCCTATGAGAATCGTAAAACAATATTTAGATTACATGATAAATATTTTAAACTACACATATATAAAATGTCCGTTAGGATGTCATTAGGACGCACCAGACTTTAGTGCGAGTAATGAAAAAAAAAGTTTTTAAAACCCGTTTTAAGGAATTCAAGTATAATAATAAAAATAGGTACTATAGGTTTTTTTTTTTTTTTCATTTTCTTCTGTCAAATAAACAAAATAAATTTATATAAAAAAATGTCTAAACTATCCAACTGTGTAATTGTTTTTCTTATTTCCAATGGTTTTTATTTATATGTATATATATATATATATATTGATATTTTTTTTAATTTAAAAATTTAAATGATGTCCTCACACCAACACGACGAAAATTACAATTAAAACCACAATGAATTAGACAAATTAAGTAATTATTTATTACCCTAAGTGGATTCAATACCAGCTGTGTTTTTTTTTATCAAAATTACTGAATTACGCCAATTGTACCGACCGTATTAATCAGATAAAACTTCTGAAAACATGCTTAAATTCGTCATGTGGTTTAATTGAAAACGACTTTTCTACTTTTTTTGAAAATGAACTCTTAAACACTTCAAAATTTAAGATTTGCTATTTTTTTTTTATAATTTTCAAACACTGAAAAAACTTTAATTCTTAAGAGTTCAATTTCAAAAAAAAGTGGAATAATCGTTTTTGTGTAAACTTTATGACGACGCCAAATTTGTTTTCAGAAGTTTTCCCTACAATTAGGATAATCGGTACATTTGACAAAAGATTGATACTTTAAGATAAAAAAAAAAAATTCCTTTTTGGCCGTACCACTGCCCCTTAAATGGGTATCGGGCAGTTGGTTAACGGAAAAGTCTTATCGGAAGAATGTAAAAGATAATTTTCAAATTTTACAAAATCGGAGAAAAGTTGGAAAACCCACATCAATCCCCTTAAGCCTTAGAACAATATACAATATATAATTGAATTGGTAATAGCGACAATCACTTGTGTATAAAGGATAATAATTTTACAAACCTTACTAAGATTTGTGTAACGAAATAAACAGAATCTCTGCATAATAAATAATTATAATCTGCCCCAAATATGCCCATCAAATTTGAACCTACATAATTTAATTGAATATTTTAACGATTAACATTACCTGTTGATTATATTTTAGTGTATAGAATATAATTTGGGATTACGATCCGACGACTTGGCGTGTATGTAAAGAGAACTTTTCTGTTCTCGTGGAAAAAAAAAAAAATGTTATTTACGCTTATTACAGATTTAATTTGTTGTTAAAAATGTATATTTATATACAAAAAAAACTATATTATTAAGTATTGTTTATTTTGTGATAAAAATATTTAAATTTTAAGGAAATTTAATATAAACTCGATTCGTTGTTAAATTCTTAAGCGAAGACAATATCTAAGTGCACGGTGTATTAAAATATTAAAGTTTTTATTTAAAAAGATTAACCCGGCGTCTCGTCGTACAAAACAAAAAATAAAGGGACAAGTTGTAAACAGGAAGCTACAGAAATTAGGCGGTACTAAATTAAATTCTGAATTATTAATCGGCAATGTAGGTCAAATAATTCCTCTATTCAGTGTTTATTAACGTCATAACACATGTGTACATGACGAAAAGCAAACGATGCATGACCTGTATACCCGTGAATAACACAGACTAATTGGATACTGCAAAATTCAATTCAGTTATGCAAAAAACATTATTAATGGTTGCACAATTGCGCACGAAATTCGTGGCCGTTTAAAATTACTGTCTTCGTCGACCGTGATCCAACGCGTTCGCTTTTGGCCAAATCGTTAAAAGTCATTAATATATATATATATATATATATATATATATATATATATTTGACATTCGTGAAACTTTCGATTTAATGAAATGAGCAACGCCGTTGAAATCGGCAAAAAAAAAAAAAAAAATAACGTAAGCTTTGGTTATATTACGATACTCGTACATTCCCAGCGATACGTAAAACGTTTACGATATTACCAATACAAATTTAAATAAAAATTGACGAATATAATTAATTCGCTACACGTCTCGTAATATAACATCAGTAGGTAATACAAATTTGGAAATTCTATCGGCCGGACTTTCCGGTGGTTTTTTTTTAATTTATTTTTTTATTAATTTTGCCTTTGTATTTAGATTCGTGGTTAGAATTTACAAATTTATCTATGAGCAGGTGTGTACCATATATGCGGGTTGGCCACGAAATTAATGGAAATTTCCATTCCCTCTTGTGCATTGCCAATTGAAATCGTATTAAATATTTTATAATTCTAAAATTATATTTAAGTTTATATTTTACTGTCTAAAATTCAATTACCTAACCTAACTTAACCTATGAGGTATTTCAATTGACGTATTGCGCACTTTGATACTCAATGATAGCCTAAAGAGCGCGTGATTTGCACAACACTATCCGACAGTAGAAATTGTATTTGAAAAAAAAAATTTAGTTTTACGTTATTTCTTTTTAAAACGTTTGAAACATTAGTGTTCGACGTTGTCTTGGCCAAATCGTTAAAAGTCATTAATATATATACATATATATATTTGACATTCGTGAAACTTTCGATTTAATGAAATGAGCAACGCCGTTGAAATCGGCAAACAAAAAAAAAATAACGTAAGCTTTGATTATATTGGGATACTCGTACATTCTCAGCGATACGTAAAACGTTTACGATATTACCAATACAAATTTAAATAAAAATTGACGAATATAATTAATTCGCTACACGTCTCGTAATATAACAACAGTAGGTAATACAAATTTGGAAATTCTACCGCCCGAACTTTCCGGTGGATTTTTTAAATTTTTTTTTTCTATTAATTTTGCATAGGTATTTAGATTCGTGGTTAGAATTTACAAATTTATACGGTTCTTTCATCACAAACATAGTTTTTTTTTATATACGAATTTGCTTACTTGTCTGGTTTTTTATTAATCGAGTTTTATTATACGACCTTTCAGCAAAACCGTTTAGGCAATTCGATTTATTGGCGTAAATGTTGGTACGCGAACATTGATAATAATTATCCGACTACGTCGCGTCCTTTGCAATCCATATATTATAAAAAATAAAATACTGACAGATTACATATCGACGTACATCCCGAACCCCTTAGTATTGAAACATTATGTATTACGCACAGTGATTCGTTGTATGAAAAGATCATTCAAAATTCAGCCCCTGCGGGGTTGTAAAGCGGTGTCAAAGTCAGCGTGAACGAATTGCTCTTTATATGATTAATCGGAACGACGGAGTTACATGAGTAAACAGCGGACGATATAGTCTTTGCGTATGGTTGTAAAACCGAATGATTTTTAAACTCGACGGCTATTGTGTGTTTGTATACAGTGTCAAATATTCAAGAGAGAAGTTTATAACGTCCCCTCGAATTAAATCTTGTATGGCCATCGTTAATAATTGATTTTTTTTTTTTATGTATCCTACAGAAATAGGTATACGTACGCCAATTTAAAAATACTTATAATTGACAAAAATTTTATAATATTGCAATATATAAACGCGAAGACATTTAAGATGTCGATTAAAATTACCAAAAAAAAAAATCATTTTTAAGACAAATAAAATATCGGATGCACCACATTGTTTTTAATATAAAGTAATAATTTATAAAAATAATTATTATCTATAGAAATATTAGACGATTTATTTTATTCGTTATTCATTTCATAACTAACAACAACAAAAAAAAAAAAATGCTATTCTGTAGGATTCTACATCTCTTAAGCTATACTTTTCTGGTGAATGCACTTAAATTTAATAGTTTTATTCGAAATTTACTTAAATATATAGTCAACAAAATTAAGTAATTAATACAATTATTTCATGTACACGTTATTATAAAAAATCGTATAAGTTCATTAATATCGAAAATATTCATTCTGAATTTTAGATTATAAGACTACGAAACAACTAAATGGATTATGGATAATGTAATAGTATTGTTTTTTTTTTTTTTTTTATTGTCTTTAAAACATTGTTTTGGACACAAGTAGGTATTTGAACTCAGATAACATACTTAGATATATATCGAGATACCGCGAGAGAAGGAAGTAAATTCGAAATGTTTGGTATGTTAGTACACACGAGTGAGTGTACAGGAAACAAATACAATTGGAAAATACTGCGGTGCAACGATAAACCTTCAAAAGGTCTTTTACCGGCAACGAAGAAGAAAAAAAATACCTTCTCTAAAAAGACAAATTTGAAATTCCCGGCCAAATCTCGATAAGATAAAAAGAAAAAAAAATCAAGTTCCGGCGGTTTCCCGTAGAATAACAGTTGATCGATGGCAAACGCTTTTTACATTTGTTTTTTTTTTTTTTTTTTTGTCAAACTATTCAACGGATACTCTCTATACGATCGGCCTAAGTACATGTATATCATTAATATATTCAGTTTTTTTAAACGTGTAACACATAAGTAATTATTTAATTGATAGTCAACTTGTTTTTTATTTCCATGGCTGACGTTCGTAATAAAATCATCAGTAAAAATTATTATATTAAAAGAATTAATATCATAAAAAAAAAAAAAAAAAAAAAATTATATTAACAACAATTATTAAAATACAATCTTACCGGGACATTGCGGAAAATATTGTTTTACTTCGGAATTATAACGTAATTAGTGACAATGAAAAACATTTCCCAACTAAAATTCGAAGACGCATTGTTAGAGGTAAAATTATTGTCGTTGGACATGACAACACGAATGTTCAAAATATGGTTATTAAAAACATTGCAAAATTTTTTCCTGTTAGTGATATGTTATGCCCTATACGAATATTTCGCATGCGTACACTCGTGTGGTTATTAATTTACCGTTTAATCAACAAGTAGGCCCGCACACACAACACGATTATTTATTATAAATTACAATAATAATGCAATATCGTTAAAGTTGCTTAAATCGAGCGATCTTAAAAACTAGGGAATGTTTTTTTTTTTTTGTTTTCACCTTATATTTAAATACACTTGAAATACCGAGAATACCTCGAGAATTTCACAACCACGACAATATTTTTTTTTTTATGAAAAAAAGAAATCTATGTCCCGTGAATACCTCTATTATAAATTATTTTCGAGTATTTTTGAAAAACTACTTTAAAATCCCAAAAGCACTTTTTGAGGTGTCCAAACTGTAGAGTGAGAAGAAGAAAGAGAGAGAGAGAGAGAGAGAGAGTTATATGAAACTTTTGAATCACCGTTACTACCTACTACTACTACTACAAAAAAAAAAAAAAAATTGATGTTACATAAAAAAAAAAAAATAGTAATAATAATACATATATCATTGTAAACCCAATAAACTTTTAGATTGGTTTCGGAAAAAAACTCTTGGAAACTATAGACGCCGATCAATAGTATTAAACAAAGCCAAACACAACGTTTGCAAAATGCCTTCAAAAATTAATTCGTTGATTTTTTTTTTTATTATTATTTTATTGTCAAACAAATGAGCTCGGTTATGGAAATCGTCGCTAAATCAATAAACGCTAATAATATTTAGAAAAATATTTTATTAGAGAACCGTTTTGTAGGATATGTTGTAAATTAAACGAATATTCTATAAATATGTGTTCTCCAAAGTAAACCGCTTGAACGCGTACAAATTACTATAGTTCCCAAACAACATTAATAATACAATTCAATTTATGGATTTGTAATTTGAATTTATTCAAAATAACAATTAATAACAAAACTTTTTATAACGTTGATATTTCTGTCTTAAATTATTCGACTAATTATAAATCATAATATATTTCTTCTGAGCAATAAAACTTTTTACGAAAATTAATAGAAAAAAAAAATAATGTGAACGAATACTAATTGTAATCCGGCAAGTTTCGGAAAAAAAAAAACAATTTGTAAAACTAACAAGATTTTATATAATTAGTAAGATTTTTTTTTTCTGGTCGTACAGGCTTAAATTTTTACATTCTTTACCTTCGTAATTCAATGATGCACACGGTACGTCGTACATATACACGCGCGAATACACTTTATACGATGGCGTCGGTTCGTAAAGCACGGGACCACCGCCACTCCAATCTGTCGTGGAATAAATTATTTTTTAATTTTGCGAGAAGGCGGAGAAGGTGGTAACGGTTTTAGGACGATGCACACCGAACCTCGTGGTATATACCGGGGTGCTCAGACATCCTGTACTCTAAAGGATCGCCATTTATTTTAGCTAAGTGTCCTGTGACCTGGTCGGCCGGGTAGTTTACAGAAAAACCAACTAAACGCGCTGTACACATTATATATAAAAAAAAAAAAAAAACGTACTTTATAACGAACAAACGTGCTAAATATGTTCGCTGTGCGGTCTACAGAGAATATAGAACAACAATCCGATTCAACGTTATTCATATGGGGGGGGGTTTTGGCGTGATAAAAGCAAAATCGTAACAACAGTCAATTGTTATGAAATGGTCATTTTTTTTTTTTTTTTTTCGTTCGCCCCGTGACAATCAGTCGCACGAATCTCAACCAATTGGATAATTCTATCAGGCACAGCATTCGGAACGCTTTACGAACATAGTAGTTAGGAACAATTTCACTTGTGAACGATACGGCGGTGGTTTCTCTGACGCCATACAGTGACGGCCCGATTGACCAGCACCCGACGACATCCAGCCGACGGAGTATCAAAATAATGTTAAAATAGCTCGTAAAAATACCGTCACCATATCCCTCCTGAAATACTTATTTGGGTTTTTCTCCTTCTATCTTTTCCAGCACTAATTTCAGCGCCTTCCCGCCCTGGAGAGGAAAGCCAGCTTCTTCCCCGCCACGATCGTGAAACCCGAACGATTTCCTCTTTTTATGATTATATTGACTCGGCCGTTTACTCAAGAACTCGCCAGAGTAAAAGACCTACGTCATAATATTTGTACATATTATTTTATTGACAAGGAAACAAACTGTAATTTTCCATCAAAAAATTTTTTTTTTTTTTTTAAATGCAATCTACAATCTATACCACTTGGGCACAATAAGAAGACGTGATCCAGATTAGTTATATACAAATTATTTTTAAAAAATACATCATATTCTAAATAACATTTATACATAATACGTGACATTTTTGAGGAAAGCAGCCACCCATTAGTAACACTTTCATTTGTAATTTTAATTATATATATTTTTTCTAATTAATATTAATATTTGGTGCCAACAGGTCACGACACCATTTCCGTTTTAACCGTCTCGGGGGGGTTGCCTTGTTTTGTAGGATTAGCAAGGTTTTTGACAAATGGATTGGGATGAGTTAAAGTGCGAACGTTTATAATATGTTTTAGCTTCTTCTGAAACTGAAGGCATTTTTGGGTCAGTATGTATAGTGAAGTTAGAGACATAGGGAGGGGCATTTAATAATTTGCGAATTGCGATGTTTTGGAATGTTTGAAGTTTTTTAATGTTAGTTTTTTTTTTGTTGCGTTTCCCCAAAGCTGAAGGCCGTATGTCCAAGAAGGCTTTAGTAGTGATTTATAAGTAAGTTATTTAGTATTGATATGAGTATATTTATTATTGTTCATGAGGTTTTTTAGTAGGCGTAGGCGTAGGTTTAGATTTATTCTCGAACATAATCTGAAAACGTTACGTTATGTTGTCCGGATGACGATACGATACAAGTAACATAATAATTATAATTTATACAATATATACGACAAATTCGGTTAATTAAAATAATAAATTAAAATTCAACGACGCGCGTGCTCGGTTTATGTGGTGGAAAAATGTATCAGAATATTTGCATTTCACTGCTAGCACAGTGAAAGAACCGTTGGAAATGAAAATCACCGAACATTACGACATAACAACTTGAATTACTTATTCTGGTATTGCGACACCTGGCAATTGTTCGGCGTTATGACGTACGTTTATCGTGGAAATCGTTTATCGACTACAGTTTTTTTTTTTTTTGTCTTAGCAATATTGTCTATGTACACGAAAATTATAGTTTCAAATCGATGTAGCACTATCGACTACAGATGTATAAGTACGTCTTGTATTGTGGGATGTCCGTGGCGAATTGTGTACAAGCTAACCAATAATGCAACTCCATATTTTCAAACACCCCGTCCAATTTTAGACACCGATTCTGTTATACCGATACCTGCATTAAATCATAATTACAACATACCATCTAGGCCTATACGCCCGTCTACAATACAATACACTCCAATGTACAACCGCAACGAGTTATCACGAACAAATACAACTCTCACAATTCCACCATCATCTTTAAGCAATTCCGTCAATGGATATTTTAGGCAGTTTTCACCAGATGAACAAAACTTACAATCATACACGCCTACAGGAACCATATTAATTTCAATCAATACACAAGCTAATGTATAATTTTTTTTTTAACTAATGCTAAGGACAACATATTAATAAGTTCATTGTCTGTGTGTTTTTTTAAATTGTTTTATTAAATATAATTTGAATAAATGCAAAAACGAATAGTTTATTAAATGTAATTTTACACCAGAAAATTATATAATTATTTATTTTGTATATATTATTACCTCAATGTAACTGCCAGCATCTATTCTGTTGTTATCGGAAATCTCATAACTTTATTTTGACGCATTATTTTCGTTTTAATTTTGATGAATAGCTCGTCAAATGTGATTTGGGACATGCGAAAATAATTAAAAAACTTTGCATTGTCTGCTCTAAATAAGTTTTTAAAGATTATGAAAAAAATGCACAACATAATAATCATTCACTGTTTATAGGATGAACCCATCATTTTTGATTCGCGCGTTTTTTTTTTTTTTTTTTTCGTAATACTGTTTTAGCAGAGTATATAAATATCACGTTGTCCAAATCGTACACCTTGTAAGATACGAAATAGACAACTGACATTTTACGTCAGTCCGAATAGGGTAGATACGTCCGTTACAATTTAACGTCCGTTCTTTCAAAGCTCGTGTGACCCAAGCACAGTGGTCCCCAACATTTTTCGTTTCGTGTCACTCTTATCCACAAGAATCCGACACTACGTCTCCCAAACATCGAAATATTAAATAATGTACGCTGTATATTTTAGAAGAAACGTATACGTAACCCTTTAAAAAAATACAGTACACAGATAAATAAAAATTACACGTTTTATTTTAGCTTTAGTATTGAATAAACATTGATATATTAAATTTAAAAAAAAAAAAAAACCAAAAATTATAATAATTGTATAAAATCTGAACAATTAATGAGAAATTTGACCCTGGTGATTTTTACATAGTTGGGCAATTCTAAGGAATGATGGTAGAAAAAAATGGAGTCTTTGTCGCACGCCAAACGGACGTATTTATCGGATCATAAATATAAATAGACTTAATATAAAGACAATCATTTTGCGGTTGGTGTAAACAATTATTACGTTGATGTGACGGTGGTGGCAATTTATATGAGAGTAGCTGCTTTAATACGATTTTATTCGAAAAATGCTCATACGCGATCTGTTAAAAAGTACCAGGATTTTTTTTTTAATAATTACAAAAATGAAGTTGCATATTTTTTTAAAAATATCTCCTTCAAAATACTCTCCTCCAGACGATCTTGCCATTTTTCAAAAGTCCTTTAAAACTGTGAGTTCTATTGCAGCGTTCGCTTTAAATTCCTCTACATCTTGAAATCGTTGTCCTTTAAGCACAGATTTTAGTCTTAGGAATAGAAAAAAAATCATATGGGTCCTGATCAGCAGAATAGGGAGAGTCATAAATATTATAACAATTTACTTTTTTTTTATGGTTTAAGAAGCAATTCATCTTCTAGATCTATAGGTGTATTTTTCGTGGACTGACATTATATCCAATCCATTTAATCGATTCTAAATAACGATTAGATGTGTAATGTTTGCCATAAAAAAACATATTAATTTGTGCAGTAATAAGATAATCGCTAAATCACATAAATTAACAGAGCATATTCAAAACAAAATGAGAAAACCCGGTGATAGCCACAGAATAAACACTGGAACTGATAACGAGTTTTGTCAGTGTTTTGATGTCTTTGAAAAAAAAATAAATGTATATGTAATGGCTATAGTATACAAGATATTGTATATCATAAATCGTCCAAAGTTAAGTAACAATTACATAGTTTTTGTATTGAAATATTATTAAAAAAAAAAAAAACCAAGAAGCGGATATTAAATCTCGATCCCACCCCCATGATTACGCCATTGTGGTGGTTCTCGAATAATCTCGAGTGGCGAGGGGCTGAAAATATTTCGCATATTATACGTACACATCTCGTTTTAGTGATTACAGTACACTACCAATTAGAGCTGAGGTGAGGTCCTTTTTAACAATACACTTTATCAACTACAATATTCTCGAGGTGCGGTTAAACCGGAACCTCAAAAAACTTATAATATTAATAATTTGACGTACACAAAAACTAAGAATAAAATCTAACACTGTAAATAAATATGATATATGTGTGCATGACGTGCGGTTTCGCCATTTTTTTATATTGAGGACGAATTGTCGACGTGCTCGCTCTCAATTCGTCGTCTACGGATTGAAGACGTTCTGTTATTTTTTTTTTTTTTTTAATATCCATTGTCCCAAGTACTGAAAATCCAGCGAAAATTATTTGGTCATTTTATCATTCAGTAACATAATAGTGTCGCGTGTGAACGATAAGAGTCTGACGTACACTTCTCAGTCACGGTCTTACAACAACGTTCTCGTATTCGATTTGTTAAAATCGATAGAAACCCGAAACGATCCGCGGCCGTTTTTTGTTTTATCGATGTTTTTATCGATGTTTTTATTATTTTTTTTTTTTTCTGTTACTGTTATTGTTGTTTTTGTCGTACAAAATGTTCGTTATTCTCCTGTGTATCGGCTCAAACGTCAATAATTAGGCACGCCTGAAATTAATAAAACCTCGATAACCGTCCGCAAAGCTTTGGAAACGTTTCACTAGCACGCGCGAATAAAAAAAAAACGTGTTCAGAGAATTGTATAAAGTTTAATAAACTTTATACCTATAACTCTATACTCCCGTGGAGTTTTAAAAAAACAAAAAACCGCTATACTGTCAAGGTTTGGTATTTAAATTAGAAAGTCGCTTTAAAATTCTATATATTTGTAGTTTCCCGAAAAACGGGGTAAACGGGTTCATGTTGGACTATTATTAAAATGGAAATACAGTAAATTACATAACTACTAAAAAAAAAAAAAAAAAAAACAACAAACAAAAAATCTACTGAAGTTGAGCGAAAAAAAAAAATGTTCAAAAGCTGGATGGTGATGAAAAGAAATGTCTTGTGCATTATTATCTGAATGTATTATACCTAATTTAATTTTTTTCTTTCACAACTTATACAATACACATTCAGCGTTTTTATTTTTTTTCTATTTACAATTAATCCATTGAAAAAATATTCCACCCTCATTCACATAATTTAAATTAATTTAGTAAGGTAACCACTCAAGGGGAAAAATTTAATTCATCAGCTACACAGAATTTAGTATTACTAGTTAATATTAAAATAAAAATTTATAAAAAAAAAAAAAAAAAAAAAAACCGGGAATTTTAATTATCATAACGAATGAGTAAATACATAAAATATATTTCTTGAATAAAAATAATCTATGGTGCAATCAAGAATAAAAACAAAAACATTTCGTAAACTCACGTGAGCAATGAAAAATTAATTAAAAAAATATTTATTCATGTTAACTTTGTCCATAACACTTTTATTTTGAAGACAAATGCATTATGTATTTTATAATTAAATATTTAAAAAATTCTATGGACAAAAAATTGAAATTCTATTAGTCGTAATTGTCCCATTTGGCATCTAACCCAAGTTTTCAATCTTATAAACACGAAATAAAATGCAAAAAATACGTCTAAACTAAAGAGACAACAATCACAGTAAAACCTCTACACACGCTTTCTTAATACATTTTGTGAAAATAAAGGTTTCCATATAAAATTTGATAAAAAAAATAAATGTAGAAATTTCTAACTCAACCTGCGTAGTGTTAATGATCTATCAGCCGAAGCAATACTTACTGAAATTTTTTCTAATACAATAAAAGCTCTCTAATAATAGGACAAATTACTAAATAACAATGATCAATCGAATCATAAAAATTATATAGAATTTGTTCACTAAATAGAATATACTTACTTAATTTCACTAAGTATATAAAAAAAAATAAATGTTTGTTATAACTAATTATGTTTTTTCATTGTCTTGACATATAGTCCATTTTTCCAAAATAACAACATTTTTAAAACACTACAAGGTATAAAGGGGTAACTCCCCACACTGCGGACGCTCATGATAAAAGTAAAAAATTAAAAATTAATTCAACGTAATGTGTTATTCATTAAAAACAAAAAAAATTAACGATTTATTCTGTAGTTTTTATTGCAGCGGGAAATGAAAAATCGATAAACGAAAATATTTACGTAATAAAAGTTTCTGTTATTATCGATTTCATTGAAATTCAATAGCCATTGTCGTAGACACTACGTCGTAGAGACCTTAAACTTTCACCGAACACTTTTATTAACACTTTCTAGACGTGGTACAGTTTTAAAAATATTCTGGTTTCGATTTTATTAATTTATACAGCTATTTGTAATTGCAGTCGACTGCAATTTTTTTTTTTTTATAATGTGGTTAATAGCTTATTATTTTAATTTTAATCGGTGTTTTAAGTTCAAATTTATAATGAAAATCGTAAAAAAAAAAAAAAAAATACAAATTATTATAATTTTTTTTATAATGTTACAAAATCTCGGAATCGTTTTTCGTTTCCAATGATTGCGTATCGTTGCGTACAGATAGAAAATAAATTGCCTTATATTATAAATATGGTCTATACTTATCCTACCGTTCCAAATTCCCATTTACAAAAGTTGCCCACCCATGGTGAGAATTGTGATCGGTTTATGCTTAATTGAAATTCAGGTACGATGCGCATTATATTAAAGAATAATATAAAATACATTCAAGTAAAATACATTTATACATACAGTAAGTATGTTTAGTCGTTTAGATAAAAAAAAAATCAAACAGATATTGATGGTATTAGTTAAGGGGCATGATTTCTTAGTAGTATTACTTTTTTTTTTTTTTTATATTCAACAATCGTTATTTTTCAATGCTACGATATAAAAACTATTATTTTACTCCTGGTAAAATCTCCGGAAAATAAATTAAATTAGTTTTATTATACGATCGTTCAATATTATGACGTCAGCGCAAATCCAATGAAATTGCATCATACATATAGGTGCCTATATTATGGCTTTTTCATTGTTATTATTATTCAGACAGACCGAATAAAAATATAGTTTACCATTTTTGAAATAAAACCGCTACAATGTCCGTTGGTGCAATAATATATTTTTTTTAAATCATTTTTATAATTAAAAATATCAAAATAAACATTGGACGTATCGACTTAACGTTCAAAAATAATAAATGTACGAATTTAAACCTTATAATAAAAAAAAAATTACTCGGAAATCTGTTAAAACTAACGGTTGCGTTAAATTGTTGTGGTATAATCGTCATTTGCGTTATTGTTTTGTAAGCGAAAAAAAATTAAAATGTTAATATTTTGACAAAAAAAAAAAAAATAGCTCTGGATATTACCGATAAATGTTAAATCAAATACACCGTAACGAGAACTCTAATGACGTTTGGATTCTATAACGTTTTTTTTTACGAATTATTCATAAATCCATTGGGTAATAAATACCCTTTATCGATTTTATATGAGTTGTAAGTGCCAGTTTCTATAGTAAAGACGTAATTATAAGTTCTCGTTTTTATTGTAAAATATTTTTCGTTAAACCTTTTTTTTTTTTTTTTTTTTGTAAATAATATTAACCGACCGAAGTATATTGTTTCGTATGATTTTTGTTAAAAAATATAAAATAAGAAATACATAATGTGTTCTGCCAATTTTAGTCGATTAGCACACGATATATGTATTGTTATAAAAACTTTCTGGTGTCTGTTCATTATCTTAATGACTTGGATAATTTACAACGATAATAATAATAATATTATTGTTCACCGAGTAATCACAATACAGATAGAACAGTTAGAGTTCAACGTGTGTGAACAACGTCTATAACATCATATGTACCTATAAATTATTATACTGCGCTTCACAATGCATAACAAAGCGACGAATCGCGCTATGGAAAAGTTAAAAAAAAAAAAAAAATCTAATATCGAAAACCCAGGTTCACGATCATTCGGTTAAAAACACATTGTCAAAATGTAATAAACCGAATATTGCCCGTTTCTCAATAGTAATATTTACAAAAATAATCCGCAATTAAGGTATTTTGTGCATCGCCCGACACGCTCCTTACACAGAATTACGTCAATAAGAAGGCCAATAATTATAGTGGGAAATATGGGTGGGAAAATTGATATTGTACACTGTAAAGGGTAATTTTGCTTGTAGACGTATGCAACCACATACTTTTATTGCAAACGAAATCGTAATTCTCAGCAGAAACGATATATTAAAATATTATTATTTTGTAATTACAAATTAAATTACAATTATTGATTTTTTTTTTTTTTTTTTTGTCAATTTGATCTTACCGTGAATATAAAATAAATAACGACAATAAATCGTTCCAACTATAGACGATTATTGCAACCAGAATCCACTCCTGAAGTCGATCGCTTATATTCAAGATCGAAAAGTTATTATCAGACACAAAAAAAAAAAAAAAAAAAACACACACACATATCATATGACAACTATAATACATTAAAAAAAAAAAAAAAAAAGACAATTATATATTATAATTAAAAGACGGAATACTATAATTTATTTACATATGACGGTCGAAACTCTTGTGTCGTACCAAAATGGATTTATCTATGAACAGGTGTGTACCAAATATGCGGGTTGACCACGAAATCAATTGGATCAAAATGGAAATTTCCCATTCCCTCTTGTGCATTGCCAATTGAAATCGTATTAAATATTTTCTAATTTTAAAATTGCATTTAAGTTTATATTTTACTGGCTAAAATTAAATTACCTAACCTAGGCTAACCTATGAGGTATTTCAATTGACGTATTGCGCACTTTGATACTCAATGATAGCCTAACGAGCGCGTGATTTTCACAACACTATCCGACAGTAGAGATTGTATTTGAAAAAAAAAATTTAGTTTTACGTTATTTCTTTTTAAAACGTTTGAGACATTAGTGTTCGACGTTGTTTTAAAACGTTATGTTACTTTCTCGTCTTATGTTCTGCGTTATTTGAATTGATATTTGAATATAGTCTTTTACTACGTACGGTGTACGTAGATACCTTTCGAGGGCAGTATGTAAATTGAATGATGTATCTAACCGTTTAAGTTTGTTTTCAAAATTAAAATCGTAATAGAATTCGAAAATACCTAAAGAAACAGTCGAACATTCCGGCAAAATATTGTAAACCCTCGGAAGATAATTCATTACTACTCGAATTAGTTATTTATACAATTTTTTTTCGATCTACAATTTTTTATTTTTTTTATTTTTGTTTTACCTATGTTATGTGATTTTTTAAATTATATCGTTAAAACGTCCTACCGATATGATCATAAACAAACCGTTGACGTTGTTAACAGAGCCCGAAATTAACGGGGTTATGAAATGGTTTGTCAGTACTGGTGGGGGGGAGGAGGTCGTGGTTGCGAACGGGTATTAGTGTACACGGGTACACGGAGCCCGGGTACTCGGGCAAAAAATATATATTAAAGCCCCGTGTATAGCCCGTGTTGATTTATTTATCATTACCCGTGTATAATTGCATATTAATTCAGAACTCAGATACACGTCAAGTATAATATATTTATAACAATATAACGGTTATGGACGTTCGGCATGGAACGTCCCGGGTCTCTTCGGCATAGGGTGCAAAACGTGTGGGCCGGTCCGGACGGCGGCGTGCTCGGAAAATTAAACCGCCGAACGGCGGGGCCGAGGCCCGGATGTACCGTGCACCGCGCACGGTGTGGCAAACATTTGGGAAACAATTTGTAAATATAGAAATAAATAAAAAAAAAAACAACCGTCGGGCGTGTATTGTATTTATTGTACACGTTTAATAAACATAAAGTAGAGACAGCGCAGGAGCAAAGCCGCGAGGCATGAAAACTACGCACAATTGAAACGGACGAAAAGACAAACGAAATACGAACAACATATTATAGGGACGGGCAGGGGATACCGGACCAAAGTATACGAAACGTTACAAGTATATTTATTACCCAATATTACTTATTAAGACGGCCCACGTGTGCCGTTCGGTCGCACCGGGTAACGGGGGGGAGGGGGGGGTGTTAATAAAACGGTTTAAAAAAAATACGGTTAATTGGCCCGATATCCCGGCGCAGGGTCTCCCGAAAGAACATCCGGGAGTGGGCGCGCGATAATTATCATTTGGTTATTAATCGACGATAAAAAAAAAAAAAAAAAAAAAAAAAACGTATAGCTGTTAATCGCCTACCGATATTTTACCGTTTAGTGGCGCGATAAATGGTCATAAGTTATGCTTTAAAAACGGGTAAGTTGCACACGTTTGCCGGTATAGTATTTACGAGGTGCGACAATAAAATAACGAGACTTTTTAAATAAAAGTTGTTTATTTTAAAAATGTTATAATTTAATGATTATCACCTTCAAAGTACCTTCACTCAGCATCAATACACTGTTGCATACGTCGCTGCCATTCTTGAAAACAGTGTTGCCAATTGCTTTCATTCAGCCCTTTTAGAAGTTCTGCCGTTTTCATTTATACGTCATCAACTGTTTGAAAATGGGAAAAGAAATAAGAAGGAAATAAGAAGAAGTCACAAGGAGCAAGGTCTGGCGAGTACGGGGGATGTTTAAGTACAGAAATTTTTTTTTCAGTTAAAAAACGTTGAATTGTTCAACGACAGAACGACAGTTTAACAGAACGATCATCGTCTTCGACGTCCTCCCTTCCACTACAAAACCGTTTGTGCCATTCAAAAACACGAGCTCTTGATAAACATTCTTCACCCTAAACTTCACATAACATACGAAACGATTCCGCGGCAGTTTTTTTTAATTTAACAAGAAATTTAATGTTAACGCATGTTGTTCGATTTTTATATCTAACATTTTTCGGCAGTATAGTCGAACTCGCACTAATAACAAGGCTACTAACGTATAAGAAAATGAATCGATGCCATCAGTGTTCATAGTACTTTTAGATAAGTGTTTTCTAATCATATTTCAATAATCGTTTTATAGATAACGTTAATAGTTTAGGTTTTATTCAAAAGGTCTCGTTATTTTATTGTCGCACCTCGTATACGCGTAAAAACCGTAAGCGTAATAATAATATATAAAAAATAAATTTTCAAAGCCGAAATATCTTATCGCCAATTTTACTGCATTGCATTTACGCGCGCGTGCCTCGTTGTGACCGCTGTGTCACAGCATCGGTACGCCAAGTGTAGACTCGACACGTTTTTACTATACACATTAAATAATGTTTTTTTTTTTTTTTTTTTATTTATTTGAAAAATTAATTACCGTTCAAAAAGTTGGGCGTACGGCCAACGCCAAGGCGATAAATCTTTTTTGTGACCTATATGACGGTAATACAAACAAAGTGTTTTGTTGTGCCGGCGGGCCGACGGGAACGTTCGGCGGACATTTAATACTGAACCACACAATATGATCAGAAACACTCGAGGCAATCAAAGGTAGTAGTTCATTTGTAATAGTTAAAAAAAAATTAAAAAATGGATGGCAATGAAAATTCGAAAAGCTTTAATTACATTTACGAAAAAAATTAATTGATCGAGATTGTAAACACAAGCTAACGATCAAGGAGTTAAAGCGTTTTTTCTTAATAAAAATTATATATAAATATATTAAATAACTATTTGACACTTTTCGACAATGTGACCTATGATGTTTTACACAATCGTACCTATTTTTTTTTTTTTTATAGTTTTGTTTAAATCGTCCGTCGTAACGATACTTCTCGATTACTATTCGGTTATGTTTGCGATACCTTCGTATTTTTCCACTATATCTTCTAGGCGACAATATTGTCGATATTACAACACTACGAAATATTTAGATATTATAATGTGAGAAATTACAAGCAAACAAAAATGAATTCTGTATTATTTGTTACGCCCACTTTGCATTATCAATTTGCACGTACTCGACAAAGGTTACATGCACACACGCATTTATTTACTTATTATAATTTTTTAACGTTATCCATAAATGCGATGACGGTGATCATACACTAGGAGGTAAGTGAACACAGTATAATACGATACCGTGTGCCCCGTCATATCGATTTCAGGACGTGAAGCAGCAATCGTAGATGTCAGAACTGCAAAGTAACCCTGAAATACGATTTTATTTAAATATATGAATATTCGAGTTCACGGATATTTTTTATTACACTGGTATTTTTATTACGCGGGCCTTAACCCCGTCATAGGTAAAACACGGATACCAGTGCAGTTCATTACACGTGTGAACGCATAGACCTCCACCGTGTACTGCATACATGTTGAATTTTAAAAATCCTAAAATTTCTTATAAACTGTATGCAAATTTAATAAATATATACTGAAAGTGTTACATAAAGTATAGTAAAAAATTGACGGTTTCCACAAAAATTACTATTCAAAGGGATCTACAGAGCCTAAATTGCCTTGTGTGCATTGCAAAACTTTAGATAATTATTCGTAGGCTGCGAGTCATTAACGTATAATGTATGTATAGAAATCGTATATTTATACGTTCTATAATACCCAATTCGTGTATAAATTACATGTAATTTAAACGTATTTGCTTATTGTGCGTTAACGGAAATCGCACATAACAATAAAACAAATTAAAAAAAACGATAATTAACTATAAAACTAAAAAAAAAAAAAAAAATACGTTTAAAATAAATGTGCGTATTTCATGTTTTCTATCGCGGTACCAATACTACTGATCATATTTAGATATCGCATTATATTTCTATCCGGTTTGAATACAGCAGGTTCTAGGCACTACTAAAATACACATTTAATGATAAATCGAAATTTTTTAAAAAATTGTTTAACCCTTTCGGAACGTGTATGCACAATGCTAAGTACTTTTTTTTTTTTTTTCCTATAGAACTATTTTATACATGCAATTTAAAAAATAAATGTTGAGTTTGTAATCAAATATTTATTTTTATATAAAAATTACTTTAAACGAATAGTTCTTCTATTCGAATAGATCTGTAGGACAAAAAAAAAAAAAAAATTTGTAATGCCGTTATAAAAAATTTTAATTTTATTGGCCACGCGTGCACCGAAAACATTACATTTGAAATTCGTCCTGAATTGCGTAATTCTATTTTCTCCTGCCGAACACCGAATTTAAATCCAAGGCCGACATATTTAATATAAAAAAAAAAAAAAAAAAAAAAAAAAAACTGTAACGCTATACAATATAATACAGTAATATTAATTTTTCCGAGTTAACGCATGCGATATTTTCTATTATTAAATTGCATAATACACTCGTTTACTGTCGAACACGTAGGACAGAAAACGTTCCCTTTTTTTTTTAATCCGGGATGAAAATTAATACTATCCCTAGTTCTGACTTATATCAGCACCGTTTACCCGTACACATTAGTTTTCCCTGCAGAATAAACTTCTCATAATTATTATGAAAATTTATTCATACACATACCTCTGATAATATGTTTTAACTCTTTCGAAAGTACGGGCAAAAGTTTATTTCCGTAATATTGAACACCTGTTAAAATAATATCCCTTGATATTGAATACACGTTTTATGAAAACGTTATTCGGCGCAAGATGCTCGTCTGTCGAAACAAAATTAACGTAAATATTAAAAAAAAAAAAAAAAAAAATTGTTTCTTCCGGGAGTTCGCAGCGATCAGAAATTTCGTACTTGCGCAATTATCAGATACGCAGAACAGTTGATCGGGAAATAATTTTAAAAAAAAATTGTCGCCCGTTATACAATAGAATTATTGACGAATAAATCATTGTATTCTAACGAATTAGCAATATCCTAGCTAGAAGCTGTTACAGACTGTGAACAGGTCGCGTTCTTTATGAGTTTTTTGTCTACGATATAAATTAATAATAAAAATTACTTACCCGTAATCATTTTCATTGATGTAATAATGAACATCAAGTAATGGATCCCGACATTATGCCAACAGTTCCAGACTGTCATTTTCTGGAAAAAAAAAAAATATATACAGTTAATTATATTATTATATTTTAAATACAAGACGAATTAAAACCTGACAATAATGGTAATAAAATTTATCTAAAATATAAAAACTTAAAACATCGATTTAAAAATTTCGCGTGTGTAATTCAAGTTGTGTAATTTATGATTACTATTAAAGTGTACGGATTAGGGATGTTTATGACTAGTGCGGACGTCTATAGGTTAATTTTTATTAGTCGGCCCAATAAATTGATAAATTTTTTACCAAAATGCATACCGTGACCGTATATTATACAATTTTTTATTAAAAACATTATGGGTTTTTGAATTTTCAGGATTACACTCAAGGATTTCGTACATTACTAGATAATGTATGTTTTAGAAATTTTTATTTTTTTTTTTTTTAATTTTACCTAAGTGCTCTTTGTTGTAACTCGACGAATTAAACAAATCGAGAACTATAAAATAATCGTCCGGGATTTATTAAAATGAGCGGACGGGCTCGATAATTTCGTAGCCGAGGTAACACGGGTATCCGAAATTTCGAATAATATATTATTCGTTTGTTTCACTCGAATGGGTTGCTATAGGTTTTCCAATTTATCATAGACGCCAGTTGTTCTTTTCGGAATATATTTTAAGTTTATTTCCATTGTTAAAAATGTATAAATAATATTTTTGTTTTCGGGCTGAAGAAAATTAACCCTACGACATGCCGCATAATAAAATAAAATATCGAATTTCCCATTATTATTTTTAAAAAATATAAAAAAAGAGCATATTATAACTTTTGAACGTATATGTTGGTGTTATATATTTATCTGACATTTTTTTTATTATAAAAATTAATAAAATGTTATTTCGGCGAGATAGAAAAAAAAATTGGGTTAGCTTCAGGCAACAACATCAATCCAAAAATCACAGTCAATCGTGTACAAATGTATTTATTTCATTTAAACAATATATTGAACACAGTTGAGCATTTACAATAGCGTGTCCAGAAATTTTCAACGTGTTGGGAGTGCATCTGCCTGATACCTGAATAATAATCATGAATACTTCGTCAAATCATCGTATACATATACTTAGTCAAAAAATGATAATTTGTATTCATTAAATCAAGTTTTTTCTTGTTGGTTAGCCGAATTATTTTATACATTTCAATATTGAATTACTAAATAAATACCTACAGTTTTGGTTTTTTTTTTTTTTTTTTTTTTTATGCCAATAGTGATGAATACAACACCTAGCCTCCCACAACCTGCACATGACACCGAGTATTTACCAACAGTTAGAACTACATTTTTTTTTAGCTTTATGTATATTTTACAATTTGCATTCGTTTTGCACACTGTGTGTATGCAAAATTATAATTTTACATAAGAATTAAACTTATTTCCAAGCGATAACTTGAAATAAAAAAAAAAGTATATACTCTCGGAATCCTCTGAAATGATTCATGTATAATAAATTCACTATATAAGTTTAAAACATTTCATAGAACATTTAAATAATCTTAATATGCTGCGTAGGAGCAAACCGAATATGAGTATAGGTACTATTTATTCCTTTTAAATCGATTTTGTTATAAAAATACTTGATAGAAAATAAAGAATAAAAATTTTTTATACATTATTTTATAGTAAAAGTTTCCCGTAGTAACGTGTAATATATTTTTTTATTTTTTTTTATTATAGAAAAAAAATATAGATTCACTTTTCTTTTATGAAATAACATTATGCAATTGTACCGAAGCTATTAATGATGTTATGCACCATTTGAGAACAGGAACTTTACAACTGTAAAATTAAATTTCGTGTGGATTTGGATAGTAATAAAATCATGACCGCATTCTAACCGATAGTATATATAATAAAAAAAAAAAATAATAATAATAATAAAAATAAGAATATTATTTTCAAACCGATAACACACGATATAGAAAGTTTATTTAGGAAGTCAAATAACGATGATACATGATACATATCACAGATCTGCGTTGGATTTTCAATGTAGGACAACTAGACTGAATGTAACAATATCGATAATATAATATTTATCCAGTAGACGTCTAAAAAGATCCTGGTGTAGAGTCCTTCTCCTCCAACCATAAAGATACCCTCCCACAACACTTAGGCTAATAAGTAACGTTCATACATTATTATTTAAAATAAAGTAGGAATCCGTAGGAGAACCGGTAATGATCAGTTGCTTCTCTAGTCGTTACATCCTATTATATTATTTGTTTTTTTTCCCCACAAAATTAATTATTGTACTATTTTTGTATTATACAAATTGTAATTCTATTTTTTATTTTCTCATAAAAAAAAAACCTAGTGGACACTTATTAAGATTTTTAGATGGAAAATGATTGATAAAAAATAAATTGTTTACCGTTATTATCGGTTCTTTTAAAATTATTAAATAATTAAATTTGTTCACAACTTTTACCCCCCCCCCCCCCCATGAAGCGTTGTATGTCGGATCGTTAATATCTCTCTTAAATGATTTTTTTTTTTTTTATTATTTATTATTAAAATAATTAAGAGTAGTTTTTTAATTTTAATTGAAACCATCGAGTTATTTACCATACGTATTAATAAATAAAAAAAAATCGTACTCTGTAGTAGGTTTATTTAATACTACACGAAAATAATTTTAATTTGTTCGTATAGCGATAATGTATGTATAAGATACAAGTTAAATTTATACATCGCACAAAATATGAAACATATTATAATGGATTGATATACGCGTTTTAAAGGAAAAGTTCGAAATAGTGCGATTCGATTAATTAATTTACGAGCGAGCAAAAACAGCAGACATTCGTGTATGTTACACGTAATAAATATCAACTGTAATTTATTTATCAATTTACTGGGGACACTTTAATTAATCAATTAACTGATTACAAATCATCCGCAGTGTAATGGATACGTTTTTTACACGGTTTTATATATAATAGTTTTAATGTTATTTAAACGTATTTAAGCCACTTGACTGTTTAAAATTGTACTAAGACGCATTTTATTTTATTTTCCCCTCATCGAAAACGCATTTTCAGTTAGTAAAACCGCTGGGATTTTTCGCTAGACTCCCGAGAATAACTTCAAAGTAAAACAAATTGAAAAAAAAAAAAAAAACTGATATTAACACGTGCCGATATCTATGGGTTGTGTTTTTATTGATTTCCAAGCTACCATGGGCGTAATAGGCAAAACACGACGGTAATAATACCGAAACAAAATTTACAGAATCCCGCTCAGAAACTTTTTTTTTAATAGTAATGTAAGGAATACTAGCTATATATATATATATATATTTTTTTTTTAAATTAAAACTTTTTTTTTTATTATTTATTAATTCAATTGTGTCAATACACCAAGTATTTTAACAATATTACAACAATATTATTACAATTTGTAATAATTGATAATGTAAATATTTACAACAGTATTTACAGTTATTGCAATATCTTTAAATTTTGGTTAGCTTATGAGTCTAGGTCAGAATCAGAGGTTAAGGTGTTTTCATTAGGTTCTAGTAGGATATCCTGAGGTAGTCGAGGTTCGAGTCTTAAGTTGGTGGATCTTCTGCCAATTTTGTAATGAAGTGCTCCGTCAACTAAAATTAAAGCTTAACATCAATATTCCATAACTATTATTTGATTTGATTTATTTATTTGTCTTGAAATTTAACACTCGTGTCTAAACGAATAAACTATACCTATATTATGTTGAATTATTAACGCTCGTTACGTTCAAGGTACTAATGTACACGTATTTATCTGGTATTGTATACCACTCGTGACGGATTTTAATACCACTTGTGTTATATTATTACTTCAACACGCTATTGACGAGTAAATGTTGAGTACATTATAATTACAAAGTATACCAGTGCGACGTGGGTACGAATGAGTGTTTTTTTTTTTTTTTTTTTTTTTTTTTACGGGTCGTATCGAGTTTGAACGAAAATCGTTGCGAACGGGGTCCGGTTAATCGCGTAATGTGAAACGCCGCGCGTTTTTTTACGATTTCCGTCGAAGGTTCTTTTTGTTTTCCGTTTCGCTCGGAAAATAATTCCCGTTCGTCTTCGGCCGATTACACCCGCCGAATGCGATAAAATATACGAGTTTACTGGTAAAAAAAAAAATTATTAATAACTCTCTTTTTTTTTTTTTTTTTTTTTTACAGGAACGGTACCCGCTACGCAACACGGCGGTATACGCTACGCGAAATCGATATTATATCTACGATTCGTTCCGAACCGATTTCAAAATCACAATGATAATACGAGATATATTATTCGCGCAAAATGGTCAACGGTGAATATTTCATGGTGGAAATTTCAACGCGTCTCCGTCGCACTTCCTTACGGTTGAATTACTAATATATTAGATTTTGACCTTTTAGCGATGAATTATCTAACGTTAAACCATGAACTCCGTAGCGAGTGCCGAAAAAAACTGATTAATACCTACTGTACGCTGCAAACAATATCAAAACCATCAAGCATAACACAAATTAAAAAAAAAAAAAAAAAAAACAAATAACAAACAAATAATATTGTTATGAAAAAAGAACAATCGCCATTGTTGATACCGTTTCAGTAAACGTCGATCTCTAATTGTAAATCAATAATTGAGTTGTTTTATTTATATTATTATTATTATAGAAATTGTATAGTTTTTTTTTTTTTTTTTTGTTAAACTCGTATGAGAATATTTTCAATAACATTTTATATTTTATATTGCAAATGGACAAATAAAAAAAAAAAAAAAGATAAGTATAACTAAACAATTGCAGTTTTTCATAAAGCCCATTTTAAGTAAATGAAAGTTTTTCAAAAGTTTAATATAAAAAACGAAGAAAAACCGGCGAAACTTTTATTTTCCATAAAAGTATTATTTAACGTGTGCCTATAACTGTACTATTAAATTACATGCACAAAGTATATAAAGTGTGATGTTATCAATGGTCAAAATAGTTTGAATTTATTTTTATATATTTATATATTGTGTTCGAATTGGCGATTGGTATGCAGTATGCGCGTTATAATGTTTTAAATATTTCAAAAAGTTGTAAAAACGATTAGATTACCTAGTGGTATTTCACCAAGTATTTATTTGTGCAAATTCAAAAATATAATTTTGTAAAAATTAACAATTTCCCGGGCAATCGGTTTAATTGTGGTTAAAAAAAAGGATATATTGATTTCTGAAACTATTATAAATCGGGGACGGGGGCATTTAAAAACCGCAAACATTTGTATTATTCGCGTAATAAACGATTAGTTATAATATTAAAATGTGCATTTGCAATATGCACAACACAATGTGGCCGTATTGTTTACCTAAATAAAACACGCACGATATTATAATTATTCAATCATATTAAATATTATTATCCTTCCTGTATTGTTGATGATCTTTATTAAGCGTTTAAACGTAAAAAATAAAAACCTATACACGACCACATACATAAACGAACGGCCAAACAAATGTATTTAAACCATAGTTATTATTACCTAATTTTTTATTTTTTTTTTTAATAGATATTATAAAAAGAATATTTTAGAAAACTTTTACACGTTATCGTAATATTATACACGTTGTATTAATTAATAATAACAAGTAAAAACGATACGTTCTTCAATATACTTGACATCACGTATAGGTACACACGCGTTGCTTCCGGAGAAGATTTAATTATTTTCATATTTGGTACCGGTGTTGTGTTAAAAAAGATAATTAAAAGTTAATTGCGTTGTGTTTGTTTTGTAAACTGTTTGTCGGGGTAGAGTAATTTCGTATATTTTTTTTTTTTTTTTTTTTTTTTTTATATATATATATATATATATAAATACAATTTAATGATGATTGACTTTTTATAATTTTTTTTTTTTTTTTTTTTTATTCGTATTGTTCGCGTTTTCGAAAGTGTTTACCGAGGTAAAATACATATTATTATTAGGCGGTAGGCCCGTTGCAGGGTTGTGTAACAAACAAAAAAAAAAAAAGTGAAAAAAGCGTCCGGCTTTACGTCCAAGATATTCGACGTTTTCTTAAATGGGTACCGAGCGAACATTTATCTCGGTGTTTTATGTACGACGACGTATCCTGATATAATATATGGAAGTATATCATTCGATAACCGTTATAAAAAATTAGTCCCGCGATTTTATTCGGACATTTTAAAACGTCGTCAATTTAAAACAACCAAAAAAAATGTATTCGTTACAAACCTAACACAATCGATACATACCGTATACAAATATGTATTTGTACATGCACAAAACTACATAGATCGATATATATATATATATATATATAGTTCGATCTGATAACATTCGGCGATAAAAATATTTTGATGAAAATTTACGTTAACGACAAACTGGACATTTACTGCAACAATTCTTGCGGCGGGTGTGCGTAAAAAATTGACGTTTTCCACAAAAATTACTATTCAAAGGGAGCTACAGAGCCTAAATCGCCTTGTGTGCATTGCAAACCTTTAGATAATTATTCGTAGGCTGCGAGTCATTAACGTATAATGTATGCATAGAAATCGTATATTTGTACGTTCTATTTTTTTTTTTTTTACTTATCTCGAATACCGTCAACGCAATATGATAAAAAATTTAAGTACTGATATTGAAGCAAAAAAAAAAAAACATATATATAAAAAAGCGTATAAAGTAAAGCCACAAAACTCTACAAATCTTCTTCGAAAGTTAAAACAAAAATCATTAACAACGGGGTATTTAAACATATTTTTAATTGCTATTCGTTTATTTGTTACATAATTATTTATTTAAAAAAAAAAAAAAATAGTAAAATAAAAGAAACCATATTACTATTCACGAGTCTGCTGTTTTTCTTCTTCCGCAGATAATCGATAAATTAAATTTGTTCCGTTCCAGTCAATTTATAAAAATAAGTGAAATAATAGTTACAAAATGATTTACATCTAATACATCTCGGAGATGCATTGGACGGTTAAAATTTTTTTTATGATTTTTCAAACAAAAATCTTAATCGACGATCGGACAATGTGCGTTTACATTATGATAAACTACGGTCGAAGTCTACAAATGATGTAGGGGCAAATTTGTAATGGATAAAATCATCAAAACATATCAAAAGTTCACGGAGTTTCTCTCTTGATATTTCTTCGCCCCTTAGAACACACGATATTATTGTAAGAATTTTAAATCTTAATAATTAAATTGTTTTAAGCACATCACCAAGTTTATTTGAAACCGCGTCTCTTGATTTTCCCGAAGTTTGTTTATTAATAACATATTTTATTTAACATTGTGATTTTTTTTTTCTTAACGTAAAATTTTTCTCCTGGGGGTGGGGCAATATAATTTCGATCCTCCTCGCGAATTCTCTTCAAAAGAAAATTCTATTATTTACTATCAACCCAACACGCATGACTAATAAGACCGAAATGTCTAGGGGGACCATGGCCCCTGTGCCACCCCAGACTCCACGCTACTACCGTCGTTTGATTCAGAGCAACGTTTTTCAATTTCGGTAATACGCTGCCGAATAAAACTTTTCCCTGGAACCATTAGGGCACCTTATGTTCGAAATATCACACGTCGTGTTTATTGCTTTATTGCCCAGTTGTGACTGTTTTAAATTTCGTTCGAATGACTAAACGAAAGAAAATAAATGTATAATTGCGTATACGCATCGTCCTTACTACTGTATAATAAAAGTTGAGATTCGCACCGTTTAAACAAATAAAAAGTTATAATATTGGTTTTTTTCTAGAAAAAGAATAATTGTCGAGGATTTTAATATAAAATAAAACGTTATCCGAGTCACCTTTATAACCCGAAAACGAGTACACCTTGGTACGTATGGACAAAATTAAAAAAAAAAAAATAAATATATGAAAAATAAACTGGCGGACCGGGACTTCAGATATTGTCGTAAATTTTGAGCAATCCAAAGAAGGTGAACCGCGTTGGTGGTAGGCTTCAAACGGATTTATATATTTACAACACGCCAACGGACGGAAATATTATTTCGAGTGTGGTCGTAAAAGTCGTCTGTTTTAAAGAGAGAGAGAAAAAAAAACAAATATATCGATATCCATTCATTCGGTTGTCGATCGTACGGTTTGGCGGGTACAATAGATTTCTATATCGAAATAATTGTTTTTGTACGTTTGTGAAAAATAATTATTTGTCAGCGTATCCGGAGGCCCGTGTAGCTAAACCCCGTGTAATAAGAATATCCGAGGCAATGTTGTCCCTTATCGTTTTAACGTTCAATTAAATTTAATCTTTTATTAGATACTGACAACAGAGAAATGAAAACGGCACGAGCAAACCGAAGTCAACGTGGACGCCGTAATAACATACTCGACGTTTATTTCCGAACAGACAAACAACAAATATTAACGACCATAATAATATCCGACGGCAAAATAAATGCGAAAGATTACGGCGGAACACCCGGGGGGGGGGGCATGGTATTAAAGAATATTTCTGAACGCTATCGCCTTAAAAATTTAATAAATCGAACGGTACACCACGACTGCTGCGCATCTACGATTCGGCACAATTCAACAAACATTACTAATTCATTACTAATATTTACATTAATTTTTAATTGTTTTTTTTTTTTTTATATATATATATTCATATAAATATAACATGTGATTTACACGCAATTCGATTCCACGTTACCGGGCCGTATGACACGCGGGTCTGTATAGAAACGTAAAATTTAATAAATCGAACGGTACACTACGACTGCTGCGCATCTACGATTCGGCACAATTCAACAAACATTACTAATTCATTACAAATATTTACATTAATTTTTAATTGTTTTTTTTTTTTTTATATTCATATAAATATAACATGTGATTTACACGCAATTCGAAACCACGTTACCGGGCCGTATGACACGCGGGTTCGTATCGCTTGACCCAGAATCTCGGTGTACGCACATACTGTACGCACGGCATTCCCGCCACCCCGTCCGCGGACCCGGAATACCGGTGGCGCGAAAGTGGCGCGTGACCGGCGACTTCGGCATTTGTCCGGGCGCCGCCGGGTCGTCCGTGTGCCGAGCGGACGGACGTCCACACCACCCGGCGGCCGTCCCCCGGCGGCGCTTCGACCCGCGAAGACGCGGGTCATTGCCGGCACGGTGACGGCCGGAACTCGTCGTCTGGAGACGACCGCACCACCGCCGAATCTCCGTACACGATAGCAGAACAATATTTATATATATATATTATAATAATATTCCGCGGCGGGTGAATTTCCGGCACAAATGGTTTCCGTTCCGTACGGCAAACGATACGTAACATGAATGGTCGTCGATCCATACGATATTTGTTTTCCATTACGGATATTCGTAACCGGGGCAGTGTAATTATCGTTACGGTGTTTGTTCCCGGCGGTTCCGCGAACCGGACCGGACCGTTGCGCTGCCAACCGGAAGAATAAAACAAAAAGAGAACCGAACACACCGGACGGACCGCGGGCACACTGTAGTGTTCGAGTAAATGTATTTTAATAAAAACCATTCATTTGCGGTATTCGAGTACAAAGATTTTTTAAACTGCTCGGTGATATCGTATAAAAAATATTTTTTAAAAGCATTTTTATTTAAAATCAAATACGTGTTATAAATATTTTTTTTTTTTACATATATAATTTTACACCCGCACACGTGGCCGTTTAAATAAAAAAAATTTCGCGAATGAAAAAACAAAGCTTTGTGCTATTGTATGTAGGGGGTTGTGTGTAAATACGACTGGTTTTGATTTAAAAAATATCATATTCCGGTAACAGAACAAAAAAGCGAAAAAATAATACGCAACTGAAATATATATCGAAATGAAATAGAAAAAAATTATCATTTTTTTTTTTTTTTCGATATGGAACGGCTGTGACATTTCGGAATTCGTTGTAATACATTATCAAAATAATATTATCGCGCATTTTTTTTTTTTTTTTTTTTTTTTTTTAAATCGATAAACAACAACCTTCCGCAGCCCGCATTGAACTACGTTTTTTTAAGGACATATTATATAGTTTGTGGTTAAAATATTTTTATTAAATAAACTAGAATTTAGACTGCGTTTGTCAGTCTACAATCTTCCTATTTATACAATGAAAATAATCATGGAAATCGGATCGTTTTGCGGCCCGTGAGAGTTTTCTGTTCAAAAGGCGTGTTTTTTAAACGATTTATTACCATTATTTAATCCCCGACTCCAACAGCTCGTATCACGCCATAACTAATTATAATTACAATTTTTTATACGATTTTGCTACCAATACGAATGACCATGTACGATGCACATAGTACACATCGGTAGATAATACAGTGTTTCGTGATCATGTTAAAAAAATAACCGCTTATCGAGACAATACACCTTGTTGTATTATGTTGGATTCGTACAAAAAAAATAAAAAAAAAATCTCGAATTACAAGAGTGTTATAACTCCCAGTCTACCACTCCGCTGAGTGTTTAAATATTTCTAATACCTTGAAGGCAAATCAGAAATCAAAATTAAAGTTAACATCTTCGATTTGTCGCACTATAATTATTTATGTGATTTTTTTTTTTTTTTTAACCAAACGCATCGGATATTTAACAAATACAATAGATTTGGCCGAGTACTCGACTGGAATCGACGAATTAATTTCGATACACGTAAACAAAATCGAGTACTCGACTTTTGAACTCGACTTTTGAACTCGACTCGACTTGATTTAAATTTTAAAAAACAAAACCAAAACTCACCAAACTCTAGTACAATACTATACTCGTTGCTCATTATGATATTATTAATATTTTCGTCACTAAAGTGATGTGATTCGACGTGATTTTTCCCAGTTGAAAATTATTCGTAGCCTTCAAATTATTCAATGAAAAGCACACAAATGTAGAATGCAAACAATACAATACAATTTCATAAAGTGAGTTGATTTTCGAAATTTGTCATCATACAATGTATTTCAATTAAAATATCGCTTTTCTAAAAAAATAATATCTTACCAGTTTGAACGAACTGTATATTTTAAGTTAAAGAAACAAAACGACATTTTTAATAGTCACTCGTCAAGATAATTTTGTATTGAATGAATATATTCTTGCAAATAACGTTCATTAAGTTATTTTAGAGTATACTATCATTTTTATTTTTTTATTTTTCATCCGAGGACGAAACGATGAGAGAGAGAGAGAGAGAGAGCGAGAGAGAGAGCACCGAGTGTAAACCTACCAATTTGAACATTGTCGGTGAAATTGACTTCAATTGTCAGTCGAGTTAGTGCCGATTCGGGTATGTTGACGAAACCCTTTTCAACATCAATATTTGTTGTCGTCTTTTTGCATATTTTAAATTATTTTACATAACGTTTCATAATAAAATATAACAATTGTTGTAGTCGGACGAACCAACTTAACCGGGCCCGCTTTCACCAATTCGCCATGCAATTGTTATCTACGCCGCTTAAAAAAGATACAAAAAATAAAAGAATGTATTAAACGGTAAACTTCTGAAAGCCGAAATAATCTTCTTTCACAAGTTATGTGATCAAAATAAATCCCAACAGTCAAACATGAGAAATATTGCCATCGTTAAATTTGTACGTTATATATTGTACGACTAAACCGTATGGTAAGAATATTTTTTTGGAAATACATTATTCAATATAAACACGTGATACAATGCGTACGTAGCATATAGGGTAAAACAATAAAATATTTTTTTTTTATCTTAACGAGTACAAAAATATGATTTCCCCTAAAATATAATTCGTGCAAACCTGCATTGAGTGCGTAGCGTGACAGTTTATTTTATTTGTTTTAACTAATATACTACCAATTAACACCGAACGAAAAAAAATATGAAATATATTTTAGAACGATTTTAAAAAAATTTAACAAATAACTCGTATGTTACGAATTCGATGTAATGCTCACGTTTGTGTTTTTCAAGCATGTCTTCAACTTTTTGTTATTTTTAATTTTAATGGCTGTGTAAATTTATAGAACAATATAATACAAATTGCGTTTCATAAAACCCAACATCAATACAAAGTAAACTTAAACGTAAGCTTAAGCTTTATAGGTTAAAAATTAAAATCCCACGTAGTACTTAAAAAGATAGTTTTTTTATTTAATAGACACTTTACATTTTTTTTTTTTTTAAAGACGAGTGGAATAAACATAATAGGCTATTTTTTTTCGAAAAAAATATAATTATAATTTTTTATTTTTTTGATGTTCTAAAATGCAATTACCCAAGTGAACACAATTGTTATCCGACAATTTCACTTCATCACGTTTACATGCACAATTATTCCCAATTTCAGTGTCACGACTATTAAAAATGACATAATTTTAATTTTTTTATTTCCGATAGTTTAGATTTTAAGTTGCAATTTTTTTTTTTTTTTAAACAATTCTTCGGTTAGGGTTTAGCGCGGAAAAGCCTATGATAATAATTAAAGAACACTTTATCTAAGGAATAACATAACCATTTAGTTAAATATTAATTTACAAAATAGCTATGGTTCTCTAAGTGTAAAACTGACCACTTTTTAACGTTGAATATCTACTGTATTATTTGTGTAAATTTGAAAACCAATATATCATAAATAAAATTCTAAAACCACATAGAATGGTATTTGTTTCTGTTTTTACGTGGATGTGTTTTTGAAAAAATGTCACGATAAAACAATACATATAGGATACATTGAGATGATTAGGACCCGGGAAAATACTTTTTATCGACTATTGAGCTATTTGTTAATAGCGTTTTAATTTTTCGAATTTAGTTTAGATTTTTTTGATTTTATACGGATAAAGTTGTTTTAGCCGAGTAGAAATACATTAAAATTGTACACGAGGTTCACTATGGGGTTTAACTGAATAGTAAAAAAGAAAAAAGTCGAGCGTTATGTAATAGTTTTTTTTTTTTTTTTTTTTCCCCACTAAGCGTTTTAAGGTTCGAACTATGACGAATAGCGTAAAAATCACGGCATTTCAAAATACGTTTTGCATTTTACCTCTATTTTAAATGTTCTACCCGCCAATTCGAAGTCCGAAAATATAATTATTTATGTGATTTTTTTAATCAAACGTATCGGATATTTAACAAATACAATAGATTTGACCGAATACTCGACTGAAATCGACAAATTGTTTTCAGTACTCGTAAACAAAATCGAGTACTCGACTTTTGAACTCGACTCGACTAGATTTAAATTTTAAAAAACAAAACCAAATCACACCAAACTCTAGTACAATACTATACGCATTATGATATTATTAATATTTTCGTCACTAAAGTGTTGTGATTCGACGTGATTTTTCCCAGTTGAAAATTATTCGTAGCCTTCAAATTATTTATTGAAAAGCACACAATTCAATACAATTTCATAAAGTAAGTTGACATACGAAAATTATCATTATAAAATGTATTTTAATTAAAATATCGCTTTTCTAAAAAATAATATCTTACCAATTTGAACGATCAGTATATTTTATTTTAAAGAAACAAAACAACATTTTAAATAGTCACTCGTCAAGATAATATTGTATTGAGTGAATATATTCTTGCAAATAAAAGCAATATCGTTCGTTTAGTTATTATAAAGTATTATTTCATTTATTTTTTTTATTTTTTTTTTTTCATCCGAGGACGAAACGATGAGAGAGAGAGCACAGAATTTAAACATTCCAATTTGAAAATTGTCGGTGAAATTGTTCAATACTTTTTATCGACTTTTGAGATATTTGTGGGCGTTTTAATTTTTCGAATTTTGTTTAGATTTTTTATTTTTATTTTTTTGATTTTATGCGGATAAAATTGTTTTAGCCGAGCAGAAATACGTTAAAATTGTACACGATGTTCACTGTGTGGTTTAACTGAATAGTAAAAAAAAAAGAAAAAAAGTCAAGCGTTATGTAATAGTTTTTTTTTTCCCCCTAAGCGTTTTAAGGTTCGAACTTTGACGAATAGCGTGAAAATCACGGCATTTCAAAATACGTTTTGCATTCTACCTCTATTTAAAATGTTCTACCCGCCAATTCGACGTCCGAAACTTGATGGGCATACCACGGGCCATCGGATTCTGCGACGGTGTGCACGGGCTTTTGGCGGCCACTTTATCGATCGGAATTCGATTCCGGTTTTTCTGCTGGTGTTAAAAAAAAAAAAAAAAAAAAAAAATGTAATTATGTTTGCTCCGGTTTAATATTACTGTCGTGTGTTTATTAGCCACACAATAACCAACATTGTAATCAATTCCTGGTTTGTTTTTCGTCCGATTCGTCTAATGTGTATCTATTTCCTTATATTAATCATAGTCCGTCCCCTTCGGTCTACGAACACACATTCGGGAACACGATACTTTTAAACAAAAATGCGTTTCTCCAATTCAATCCAATTTGTGAAAAAAAAAAAAAAAAAAAAAAATTCCATCGACGAAATATATAATACTCGCGGAGTAATGACGTCGTCGGATCGGCACCGACACTTGTTCAATCCATTATTTTTATTATTATTCAATATTTTCATCTAAATGTCTATGATCTCCGGAACCGCGACGGTATACAACTGAGAAGAAATCCGATGGTTAGTGAACATTTTCCGACTGGCGGACAATACATAAAACTCGGGGATGTCTTGCACGCGTCATAGTGAACTTGACGTCAACGTTTTTAGCGTCTTGTTTATGGCCTACACTTAAATTTTAGTCGAGAGTTAAAAAGTGAGGCACGGAGTAATAATAATAATAATAATACACCCACGGCACATTTAATATTCTAACTCCGTTACTCGACATATTAGATTCTTATAATATTATGAAGGTATAAAGTATTATAAATGTGTATCATAAATGAAAGTCGACGTGGGGCTGTTTAAAAAAATAAAAAATATCCTTCGGAATAAACGTATAAACTTTCTATCAAAATTGTAAAAATATATAGTAAGTATTTCCACTTATAATTTATTTGTGTCGTACATAAAACAAAATAAAACGTATATTACTAATAAAAAAAAAAAAAAAAAAACGTTTTACTATACTAATACGTTCTGTGTGTTGCCGCGCAATAGGCGTTGGTTCATAGGGTAATTCCCATAAAATATTTTCGTCAAGTGTAAACCATTATTTTCATAACGATGAAAATCGTTCAAATTTCTCCAAGTTATAATCGAATTTCCACTGTTTAACCGCTTTGGTGATCATATCTAAAACACTGAAATTCAAATTGTCTTAAACTATTAGCGATGGATTTTACTTTATCGTTACGGTGAACATTTTTTTTTTTTTTTTTGAAAACCTAAATAATTAAAAATAATATTGACCTGTGTAATTAATCAATATGTTGATTAAGTATAGAACGTAACGATAAATCAACGACGCTCGTTGGAATTTTCGCGTAGATTCCTGCGATTCACAATCCGCCGAGATCTAATTAAGAATTTTGATAAACGACACCTATCCCAAAATGTACCATCCGTGTTTGGTTACCGTTTTAAAAAAAAAAAAGCGCTGAATAAAACTTTTTAAGATTTTCCATTCCTCCAAACTTTGGTTTTGTGTGGCGAAAAAACAAAAAAAAAAAAAAAAAGCACGTTTCACTGTAATCCTGATCGTTTTATTTTTCCACATAGAATCTAAGATGTATAGGTAAGTTCTACCTTGCAACGCTACGTTTGTATTCGTTATGAATGTTCGTTGTGATCGTCGTACGCAATAGTATCTAATAATTAAAAAAAAATTAAATTAAATTGTTCGTGCGTAATATTTATTTGATTTAAGTATGTTCTTCGTTCGGAATTAGAGCCTTACCAAACTCGCAGACATTCGTCCATTATACAGGATATCCGAGCTATCGTGCTGAAATTTATTACAGATTATCTGCGGTACACGACTAATTCTGCTTCTCACAAAGACCTATACTATTACTCACAGTAAATAAAGTCACATTTAGCACGAACGATTTCCCACGATAGACGCACGCGCTTATTTTATTTATAAAAATATATGTCCCCCTTCGCGCTACTCGAAGAAAAATTTTCGCCGGTTTAAATTAGGGATTTATCAATTAATCGTATATAGTTTTAAAAAAAAAAAAATACAAATTCAAATATACTATTAAAATAATGGTAAACAACTCGCGTATTATTTGTGAATTGCGTCTATAAAATAATGTTTACCTGTACGATATGAATAAATTTCGAACATTTTAATATTATAATTCATAGAATTGTAATTTTTTACTGTCTGTTACCTGCCATACGATAATATCGTGTCGGTGTAGGTTCCTTGTTAAATATACGATTATTTTCTTTATTGGACCACCAACAATATTTATGTCTGGTTGTTTGAATCGTTTAAATCGAATATTCTCTTTTTTTTTCTTTTTTTGGTTATTGTATAGTCTTGGTTTAATCTAACAATACAATAACTTTGATCGATATGCAATCAACTTAATATTGTCAAATGTGTTTGCTGATATTATACGATATATGCTCGTCATGATAAAAACTCGAATCTAATCGTATAATATAATTAACGCGTTCAAAATTAATTATTATACATTAGATTTTTATGTAATTTAATAACGTAAAAATCGCGTTACCCGCCTACTAAAAAATAGTTTCAAACATATTCGGCAAGCATCTTTTTTGTGTTCTTAGTATAGATTAATCTATCTAATCACTTAAGTCAGTGGTGGTTTGAACTTTTTTTTTTTCCTTAATTATATGTGTATAATATTTTTTACACTATTCACCACAAGAATATTTCTCTGTAATGAATTGATAGTCGTAAAAATAGGTCATTGGGATGAAAGTATATAGTAAGTCATAGAAACAAATCAATATATTATTATCTAAATGTAATTTTTTTTTTTTTTTTCAACAGTTATCTACAATACGAATTCCAATTTAATGACATAAGTTTGAAATGTATTTAAAATTAAAATGAATTACATTTATTTTAAATTTTTTGAGTTTTACATAGTTTTCGGACATTTCAATATAGTTATTTTTTTGGTGATGTTAATGCGGATAATTCAAAGCGTATTGTTAAAATTCAGTGAATATTATACAATTAGTTTTTGGTCAACAAAACCATTATTCTCACCAAAAAAAGAATAACCTATCTGGACATTTTTATGATTGAATTTTAGATTATCAGTGTAATTTTTTTTTTTTTTTTGATTTAATTGCTGACAGTAGATCATAGAAATTGTAATTGATTTAAATCAAAATAAAATATCTGAACTAATAGTTGTGGAAATTACTAAATAATTACTTTACTTGAACATGAGGCAAGTCCGAAGATCAACCAAACCTACGTATAGTTTTTTTTATATCCTTTTCACAACCTTAAAGAGCGCCGACGATAAAACGTATACAATTATATTCATCTGTTAGGGTCTAACCTAACCACCGCGTTTCAGCCTAAGGTAAATGCAACACCACTTCAATCATCGACTTTTGATTTTCTACTGAATTTTTTTTCCAACCTCAGGCCACGCGCCCACCCGTCAAAACTTTTGTGAATCGCGTGATTCAAATGTACCTTCATCGGGCCGCCACTGGATTAAGTGCTAAGTTCATAACGGCACCGCCGACCGTCACGTCACGTCGTACAAATAACGTAGTCGAAAGTTTGTTCGCAGTACGAGAACGGTATATATTATTAGTGTACATCTAATGCTGCCTATGGCGTCAACATGTTTCGAATTTATCGAATTTTAAGTAGGATCAATGTTAATCTAGGCGATAGGCAAAATAGACGACGGCCAAGGACAAGGTAAATAGGATGTAAAATACTGGGGTAACGATATCGTCCCCGGGCAGGGGTTCATTTATTTTTCATTGACAGAGTTTGTAGTATTTATGGGCTGACAACGGGAGTGATTCCACTGCGTGAAGGGGGCTCGTTACAGCAAATTCTCGACAGAGAATCACTACGGCTATTTTTGTTTTTTTTGTTTTTTTGCCAAAACGAATTGCATTTTTCTGATTGTGAAAGATCCGAGAGCGTGCAGCTTAATCCTCGACGGCGGATCATACGGTAGATTTGATTTCGCCGTCACGATTAGTTACCGGCGTTTTGTTTGTTCGTCCGCGTCCGCTTAAAACACATTCGGCAGTTGGCATTGAACAATTCGCGCGGCTTTAAACATTTCTATAGCGATGAACGTTTTTCCGGATTGATTTAATTATTCGAAATCAATTGAACATTTTTTTTTTTTTTAAATCTGTGATATTTATACACCGTGTACACGACGCAGATATTTTTTTTCCTTTTTCTAATGGTACAAAAGTCATGTAATTAGTAATATCACGTAACAATTTAATCGCTATTATAAATGAAACACGTATACGCAATTTTTTTCAAACGACAATTGAAGAAGTCTAATAGAGAGCAAAGAATTTATAATTTTTGTTCGCTATATTTAAAAAAAAAAAGGATTCAAATGTAGTTTGTCGTTTACTTTATCAATTTTATTTTCGATAGAATACCGAATACGTTAAATATAATATTATCATTATCCATTAACCTGGAGGACGGAATCCAATTGGGGGGAAACCGGTTAGCAAGTGGTTTTCACGGTTTATCATGGCCATGACCAGAGCGGGGCAAATAAAACAGAAAACCGTTTTTTTATTTATTTATTTTTTTTTTTTGCAAACCGCATTAAGGTTTTTTTAGATGGAAATTTGAAACTAAATGTCTAAAACGATTAACGGTCGTCCGTGCGTCAATTGAGAATACCTCCCCCCGAATAAAAAAAAAACGAGTGTTGAAATTACGCGATATGACCGTCACCGGTAATATAAAATTCACCGTACGAAAAAATTCTTTATTATTGTAAAAACGTTGTTAACGTTTATTTGTGTCGCGTTGCGTACGCCGTCTGCTACGATTGAAAATAATTAACAATACATATTATGTAAACTACGATTTCATAATTCTACCGAACAATATTATATAATATAGATAGAGATAATACGAACTTGCGAAAATATTTAACGGTTTAGCGGTGGTAAAACTAATCGCGGACAATTATTATATCTTAAACGCATTTAGGATTTTAAACAGTTATGCGAATATTATAATAACCGGTGTGGTATTGTGATATGGTATTGTGGTACGGTGTACGTGGTACGGTGTGGTAATTAATTGTAGACACATTGATACCAATGTAAAAATATCGATTTCCATATTCCATCGCTAGTTTACAAACGCGACCTGATAAGCGCCCGTGAAAACCTTTAAAACTAAAATTCAATATTAAATCGAGACGGTTGGAAAAAAATATTGCGTTAATGTTTGCGTGATATAAATTGATATATATATATAAACCATAACGTTCAAATTAAGTCATTATTATATTTATTTACTTTAAAACCTCTATAAAAGTGATTAACCGAAAACTTTTTTTGTTCTTAAACGGTTTTAAACACCGAGACCAAAACCCGTGGACTGTATTTTTTGGTAATAAAAACCGGTGAGCAAAACCACTTATTTTTATTAGTATTATTATTTTTTTTTTTTTAATGTTAATTTGAATACATACAATTTGTCGGGTTTTTTTTTTTTCTTTTTACAATAAGCACGTTTGATATTTATAATTTTTGTCATGGTGTTATGATTAAAAAGAGTTACCCAGTTGGAACACATTTGACTTGATATAAAACCACTCATAGAAAAAAAAAAAAAAAAAAATTTTTAAAAACCAAATCACAAACCCGCCATTGTTTCGCGGTTTCCGTCCATAGTATTAACAATATTAGAAATTTAATTTAATTTTTTACAACCTATCTGTAACAAACCATTTGGATTTCTCTTTCAGAGTACTATTCATTTACATTCTGAGCGTACCGAAAAATGTATTGGTTTAACTGCGATTAGCATATGTTGTCTCATTGATGGTCATCGAGGTGGTAATTTTCATAATAATGATAAAAAAAAAAGTTTAAAAAAACCGGGTATATTTACGCAATAACGGTTTTTGTTCATTACGATTTTGTTTTCCATTATAGTTAAAATAATTATTTGTTCTTGTCCAACTTTATAAGGTAGGTACATGTTCAAATCAATATTTACCGACTCGGTTATGTGTACACTAATAAAACATTTATTTTACATACCTATTGATTTAAAAATTTTTAGGTGTATAATATTTTTTTTAGGTATGTAGTTCTTATGATTTTTTTTATTTTATTTTTTTTTTTTTTTTTTTGATAATTTAATCGTACGTTAAAAATTCACATATTCGGTTTAGGTATTAACCGAACTAAACAATATGTAAGCCAACAATAATAATAATTTTAAAAAAAAAGGCCATTGGTTTTTCGAGGCTATGACATTATATTCTGGTAGATATCAATAACGTTATATTATTTGGAAGTCGACCAAATTAAATGGCAATCCAAATATAATTTATCTAGAAAAATAATACCTTTTGTGTTTGGTGAAAAATAAAAATCAATTCTTTTTGTATTTTCGGAAGTTTCGACCGTGATAATATTTCCGACTCAATGAACAGCTCCTGCGACTTTCAGTAAGCAAGAAACAGGTGTCGCCAATTATTGACGCGCTCGGTTTTACTATTCAGAGATTTAATTTTTTTTTTTTTTTCTTTCTGTACTAAGGTTATCTATAAGAGGCTATAGCACACGAAAACCTTTTTCAATTCTACTATTCTCTCTCCGCTCGAATGATTTATATGGTATAAACGAAAAAATACCAGATGCAACGGACAATCGTTATTATTTTCAATAACCGTACGTTGTTGGCAAGCCGGTTCATAATAATACTAAAGGACAGTGTTCGTTTTTATGTTAAATCCGGCAATATCGTTGATGTTCACTTAACTCGCATTGCATCATTGTTATTACTATAAATATGGTAAACATATTATTGCGACAACCCAATACGACCGAATAGACAGTGGCGGATTTAAGGGGGACGAGAGGGTAATTCACTTTTCGTGTAAGTTGAGAAATTAGTGATGTGAAATTTAGAAGTAACAAAATCGAGAAAGAAAAAAATGTTTGAGAGTCTCAATTACATTCGTTATAATAAATATTTTCTATAAATTGCGAGGTGAATATCCCTGACTTATTTTTGTATTTATAAGTAAACTCTGCCCGCCCCCTAGCAACCAAAAATAAAATGCAACGGTATGTATCGAATATTTTAAAATTATTATTTCGATCACGCACAATATCGTTATAATTGAATGTTGGTACTCCAGAAGTAGGATTTCGTAAAATACGTTTTAATTTACAATTATAACACTCGGACTTACCTTACTGTTTGAAACTATATTACAATATGGTAGAAAATCGATATTTAAAATATTAAAAACCTTGTGTATGGCAAGAATGCACTCGCATACGATTTTATTCTCGTGATAAGGAATATCGAATATGTTCTATATTCCGAATATGTTGGTTAATAGTAAAACATAAAAATAATATATGCGCTAAACACAAAGAAATGTCCGTGGGTACGAGTAAAGACAATTTTCGTACGTCTGATTTAAATGTCAATCGGAGATGCATTAGATTCACTTGTATTAAATTACACCAGAACGAACTTGTGCAACATTTGGACAAATACAAAGGTGCGGGAATGCCGTACGAGTAGTCACGGATTCAATAAACGATTCTAATCTAAAATAAAAATGTTTTAAATTGTTCGCAATTTTGAACACAGCGTAATAATATTGTAAATAGTTGTTCTGAATTTCAGCTAGGTAACGAATGGAAAAAACCAAAACAATTCCGGATGTACGTTAGAATGAAAATTGTATTCTGATATCTCTTAACCGCGAGAAGTTTTGCCATTTCCACGATATAATTTATTAAAAATGGTCCTACTAATTCCCCTGAATATAACGTTTATCGTTAAATTATTGTAATATATTAACGATGGACTATATGAACGTATGAAGCTTCTAGAACGTTCTTAGCGAATGCTCTAAAAGTGTTTCCCGAAGCAAATAAATAAAAATAGCACGCATCATTAAAAAAAAAAAAAAAAACTGATAGTTCCCTCCGTCCGTATATAGAATCTAAAATATGAATTATTATTGAATTACCACGAATGCTAAGTGCTAAATGGACGAATATCGCTTGTCATGTCGGGACGTATCGCGCTTGGAGAAATATAATTTGAATTACAAACGTATTATATGAATATAATAATAGAACATTTTTTAAATGTGAATCCATTGAATATGTTTCCTGTGGCCGTATAAAAAAAAAAAATATCGGAAATATTGACATTAATGTGACGAGCTCATATTAGTTCTGAAACATATACCTGATAAATATATCGTTTCGTTATTGTTTATAATTAATTTTTTAAACGTACAATACAATCTGTCCAATCCATTATAGGGTGGCAATATTAATTTAAATATCGTGTTTTTTTAGCGGCCGCCACAGTTGTAAAATACTCGTTATTTCATAAACGATTTCGATTTTCCGATAATACGCTAAATAAATATATATCGCGATTTCTAATTAGAAAAAACTAACTATTATTGTGTTACATACACAATAATTCATTGAAGATTTGAATTAATCGTCAACAATTGTAATTGGAAATAACGCAATAACAGTAGCAGGCAAAAATAATAATAAAAAAAAACAAAACACATAAATTCTGGTCAAATATTTGTTTGTGTTACTTCAACGGAAATCTAAAATAACATATTAATGTTTGAATAGAATACAAATAGTTTGTATTAATTGTTTAGTTCTCGTAGGCAGATTAAATAAATTACCTTTTTTTTTTTTAATTTTTTTAAAACTTTTTTAAAAACTCTTATCAATACGGATCATAATAATTTAAAAAAAAAATATCGTATAATCTGTAGAGCACTTTCCTAAAAAAAAATAATAAAATATTTAATATACGTTTGATGATTATATGAGTAGACAAGAATTTAAAAAATATACTTTATACTTTTTATCGTAACTATTTTCAACGCCTACCTCGAGCACGGCAACTTTTTGACCTTTCTTTTTTTCTTTTCTTTTTCCTCGGTCCATTGGTTTTTATAGGCTTTTAAAAATCAACATTTGGCGCACAGTCATGGTTTTAGATTTGTGACCTATGGACACCGAAGCAGGTCGTGATAAAATTAAACGTAATACCATTCTCTGCCCAATAGTTATGTTTGCATTTTTCGCTCGTTCCTTTTAAGTGCTTAATTAAATACACGCTAGGTGATATTCTATACAATATACGTACGCCGCAGTCTAAAGGAAATAAATATTATTAGCGAGGTCCCGAAATGTATGATAAAATGACTAACATTACACTCATTGCAAGATGAACATTATCCTAAAGAAGTCCTTAGCTATGCGACCTAAAACGGATATTATACTAATTGCACGTAAGTATTAAAACGCCGTTATCAAAAAAAAAAAAACCCGTAAAATTGACAAATGTATTGGACGTTCGTTATTGATGTATTTTGCTCGTTACGTATAGAAACCTAGAAATCTAATTCGCCTGAAGCAATAAAAAATATCATTATTACTAACTTGTTTTTGTTCAGTGGCGTAGGAAGCCGGCGAGACGCCCCTGGCAAGCTAAAAACGACACGCTTTACACGAGAGTAAAACTATACACGTTTGTAGGTAATTATAAAAATTCTTTTAAAATCTCTCTCCCTTTTTTTTTTTTTTTTTTTTGGTTATCTTTCTGTATCGTACAATTACAAAACCTTTGTATGCCTACTCGTCGTTGTAGCGTTCGTTATTAATCATTGTTAATCGCAATTAACCACCGCATCGTGAGGGTGTGATGGATGTGGCGACGATGAAATGCATGGGGGATGGGAGGTTATAAGATACTTCACACCATGTAGATAGGCCACTGTTGCAGGTTTGAGAAAAATTTATTTCCAGTAATAAACTAATAACAAATATGTCTAATAACTATTAACTAATTGTTGACGATTACAAATTATAAATATAATATAATAAATACAAATGTCCAAATATAATAATATATTAAATGTGTTTTATGAGCAGTATAACACCGAACGAACCAAACGAAAAAAATATATATATATAAAAAACAATATTCTCGTTCTGAATATTGGTCGAATTAAATTCTTAATATTTAAACACGTGAATGAAATAAAAACCTAAGTGTTTTGTAAATTACTTATCGCACAGAACAGATGTAATGAAATATTCCAGATTCATGCAAATACAGAAAGTGGTAAAGATTGCTCACGGAGTTACGACACGCGTTTTTTTTTATTTTAGTCACTTTATGTTTCAATATCGTTTAATTTAATTTAATGTATTTCCATAGTCATCTTCGGTCGGTGTCCCGCTGATTTCATATGAAACTCGGCCAAAGGCCAGAGTGAGAACATTATATATGGTTATTGTTCTCATTCGGTATTGATTTTCTAATAAAATCTTGTTTTTAAAATAAAGAAAATGTTTGAGTTGCGAATCCGAATAATAAAAAATCGTATTGCCAAACCGATCGTAATAATTCCGACATTTGTTTGGGACTACAAATGTGCTAATGTTGTACTGCAACGGTCAATTTTGCATTCGAAAAACAATTTTAAATAAAGACCAACTTAATTGCATTTGTTCGATTTCCTTCAGCATTTATCGCCGAATTAGGAATTTCGATAAATTATAACGAAAATGACTACTAAATGAGTACTCAATTTGAGAAGGAGAAAGAATCGATTCAGCGAATAACTTTGCTATATAGGTACGTATTTTTTTAGTACTACAGTTTAAAAATCGTCAATCAAATATTTATTGTTAATGAACACGAATTGTGACCAATTTAAAATTCAATAAAAACAATCAAAATGTATAATTACGTTTTATTAAGTGTAGTCGATATTACATTTTAATAACCAATTACCAAATATTAATAATGTTCGAATTAATTGTAAGAAACTAATTGAAAATTCATAAAACATTTTTTACTCGCTTATAAAATAATTATTTTTCTTGTGTTCTAATGTTATTACAGGCAGGTGGGGATACCTAACTATTTGGTGTTTTACCAAATCGTATTTTACAATAAATTAAATAACCAGATTAGACCATTATGAACAGATATAAACAGGTATAAACCTATATATGTTTAGTGTAATATATCAAAAAAAAAAAAAAAAAATCAACCAACTACCCTATCGTTATACCAGAACATTTACTTAGGCCAAATCAAAATATTCATCCATCAACGTTAATAAAGTTTCGCACGCAAGAGTAAAATATTTAATATTAATAAATTAAACATAAAATTGTTTTAGAATTTATTTATTTATTTATTTTTTTTTTATTTTATCAGACATACATTTTGATGAAAAAGTCGTTTTACAAAGACCGAAAGAAATTGCTTACGTGCCGAATATTACAGTAAAACTTCTAATCGCAATATGTATTATTTGTTCAAAAGATTATACTTTTTGTACTTCAATAAAAACACAAAGGTATTTTTAATAATACGAACTGTATTGTAAAAAAAAAAAAAAAAAAATGAACGAAGAAATATTATAATATTAATAAATTGAATAAATCACTTAATTTGTCATTCGAATTTTACGTGTTGAACGCGTTTTCAATTTTCGTTTTTAATGTTTTTAAATCGGACTAGGTAAATTCGTAATTTTATTTTTATCCGTAGTAAACGACACTTGTCTGGCTCTCGGATAAAACCGATATTGATTGATTTTAATTTTTTTTTTCAACCGCTCCCAAATACAAATATTATCGGTCTTAAAACTATTTGGTCCTAATACGTATTTATATACATATATATTATATTGTATTTACATTATCTTATAGTTTAAACAAGATATTTAATTGCATCTCACCCACGAGTTCAAATTTTAAAATTCAAAAACAAAATGTACACAGTATGCAGGTATGCACCAAATGTTTACATTATTATTATATTAGTAGCACTCTGGGATGAACGCTGGAAAAAAATTGCATAGGGGAGGTGTGTGAAAAAAGGAATAATATAAATCGTTTTAGTTACAATGTGAAAACGAATGGAAATGTGAACTTGGACAAAAAAAAAAATGATAATAACATAATTATTTGCAAATCAGTGCATAGTTAATACAACCAATAAGGTTTAAATCTGGATTTACAAAATAAAGCCAGCGGGGCGCACAAGATTGTTCTACACATTTGTCTTTACGACTAAAAATCATAGAAATATTATGGAAATCACAGGCTTTTAAAACGAGCCATTTATGTTTATACACAAGAAAGTAGGAATTCTTCGACCGTCTGGAAAATACTGATTTTCGAATATTTTTGAGAAAATAAAATTCATAAATATCGTACTTGATTACTGTTTAGGTACTCGTGTACATACATATATAATTGAATGTATTTGTAAGTCTTGTGGGAAACTTCGAAATAACTATTACATTCGAAGGTCCGGGGGATTTATTTTAAAATATCTTTCCGATATTTCGAGGGGGAGTTGAATCACAAGATTCCTCCACCTCCCTCGTGTTCGCCATATTATGTAATTTAATCAAATTCGAATGAGTTCAACTACGAAAATATTATTTAAGACCCGCTACGATAAATATTATCACTACACTGCACTATTTCGACAATATTGGTACACCAACCCGGGAGGCCGAGCGTCGCGGTTGTCGTCAAGTTTATATCAACAAGTACACAGTAGCTAGTGACGGCCATATTTATTAATGGAAACTTAATATTTACACCTACAAATAAAAAGTCAAACAAGTAGATAAACGGTGGCTGTTTTATAAAACAAGTTTTTTCATTACAAGTCAAACGTTCGAATGTTATAAACTTTCGACAATGGATAAATAAAACATGTCCGCGGCGGCGGTGGCGTAGGTATTAATTGATACATGGGAATAACTTTTACGTTTTTAATCATTTCTTCGATGAAAACATAATATATATATATAAAAAAAAAAAAAAAAATCTTGATTTATTTAGCGCGGCGCTAAATTATTAATTATTATTATTTACAAATTATTACATTCGTTTTAGTTACAATGTGAAAACGAATGGAAATGTGAACTTGGACAAAAAAAAAAATGATAATAACATAATTATTTGCAAATCAGTGCATAGTTAATACAACCGATACGGTTTAAATCTGGATGTACAAAATAAAGCCAACGGGGTGCACAAGATAGGTCTACACATTTTTCATTACGAATAAAATATGGTGCAAATATTATGTAAATCACAGGTTTTTTAAAACAAGCCATTTATGTTTATACACAAGAAAGTAGGAATTCTTCGACCGTCTGGAAAATGCTGATTTTCGAATATTTTTGAGAAAATAAAAACTGATGTCCTTCAATTGTAAATTAATCCATATCACTTTAACACTCGATTCGATCACCAGGGGAGAGGGTCAGTCACAGATGTGGAAGAGGATATGGATGTTACCCCTTACCTTCCCCGTGGGTTAAAAAAAAGTTATGTTATTAAATTACAAACATATACCATTGGATTACGGTTATCATATCATAGGTCATACACATAATAGAATATTTCAAATTTATGCTGGATTACATAAACGACCTACAAAAACAGTTCGATAACTTATAATATCGTGTCGATAAACCATTGGATAAATACATTTATTGTATCAATAAAGTCCTGTTCAACTGTTGCGTAAACCTTTATATAAAAATGTATCGTGGTCGTGGTTCAATGGTATACGATTAAAATTAACAATGATAATTCAGTCGTTAATAGCACTGCGCCTATAAACCAAAAATGATTTTTCAATTCTTCGTGTACTACTCATGCACACGTGAATCGTGTTTCACGGAAACAAAGAGATGCAAACACAATTTGTAAAATAAGGGAAATTATGAAAAACTGAAAATAATTTTGTGTTATCGGCTTAATAAAGCCGAAATCGTCAGAAGACAAAAGTCGTTTCTGCAACAGCCAATCATTTTATCGAATCGGTTACGATGTCATCGGTATAAAAAAAAAAAATCACGGCTAATACTATACGTATACGCAACCTTATCAGTTTACCGAGTTTCGCTGAGAATCGTTTTTTTTTTTTTATTGCGCGGGTTTATTGTTGCTGTCAATATATGCGCAAACTAAATTAGGTACCCTATAATCGTATAGGTTAGGTCAAGTTACGCCAACACATGATGCCGATCTAGGAGAAGTTTTACCCCGGTTTTTTGTTTTAATGTTACATTGAAATATAATAGTTGTGGAATATTATTTATTCTAAATTTTAGATCGATAGTAAAACATTACATTCATCACATTCCACAATTGTTAATACACAAATTATAAAGAGTTTAAAGAGACTGTTTATTAATCATAATTTTTTTTTTTTTTTTTTTTAAGTCTGTGTACGTCTCCGAATAATACATTTTAAAATATTTGTTTTATATATTCTGCAATGATTTTAACATTTTAAGAATAAAGAAAATAATTTATTATTTACATTACTAAGACACCAGTCAAGCTGTTGCGTGTGAAATATTAAATACAACATTCAAATATAGACAAAGGCTGCCTAATTCAATTTGAAATGTTTATCCTAATAATGTTATACGAGTAGATAATTTCTAATTCAAAGCAGTTCGTAATTATCGTATTAACCGTACCGCGATTTCTCTTTGACCCGTTCTGGTCATTGATAATTACCTTTCAACAGTACACGATAAAACTTTAATATTAAAAATGAATAACGTGGAATAAAAAAAAAAAAAAAAATCACTACACGTTGTGATTTCATTTTGATTGCCTACTGAAACGCGCAACACTAACATTATACTCGTTGATATTTCGTTAATGTGCGTTATAAAATCATTGTCAACGGGCACCGTTTGGTTTATAGGAATCGCACAGAAAAATATATTAAAACCCGCGTGCGTACGTACATCTGTATTACTTTTCTTTTTTTTTTTTTCTTTTTTTTTTTCGAAACTTGATTAAACCGTCGCAGCGCGTTGGTATATTTGTCGTTTAACACACAATTTTATCAGCACGAATTCGCCCAACATTATCGGTTTGTACGAAACGCAATAATCGTTGGACGCGACACGATGGTTGAACAGGTAATAAACGTACGATTTTTATCGGATTCTGTAACGCGCTATTATTATTTCTTACCTTCTTTGCATTTTCTATCTCGAAAACCGTCATCCCGGTCCCTTTTTTTTTTTTATTCACGCTAGTTTTTCTTACGTTTCCGCGATTCGATCGCGTACGATCGCGTTTTGTACAAAGCAAATAAATGATTACAATTGGGCGCGATTTTTCGTGAAATATTTTAAACGAAAAATCACACATCGAGCGTAAGTATAGGAAATACGATTTAGTTTCAAAAGCAACTCCGTAGTTGCTTTTGGGTATTACGCCGTGGCCGCAGTCAGCGGCAAGTTCATGACTTTTTTTTTCTTTTAAATGACCCGTATATTTTCGTTTATTCTTTTTTTTTATCTATTTTTTCCGAATATTTTATTACAACTTTTGTTTCCTTTCGTACTTCATTTTTATTAAATTGTTAATAAATAAAATAAAAAGTAAAAATAATCTTTATCAACTTTTTTCTTTTTTTTTTTTATTACGGTTGCTCATATTTCGTTATGAATTATTCGAATGAAATAGATAGGTATGTATATTATACAATAAAAACGCATCGTGCAACTTCAAAAAAAAAAAAAAAAAAAAAATACTACTCATAGCGGCAGGCCACTTTTGTGGACGGAAAGTCAAGAAAATATGAGATGTAAAACGGAATTTAATCTGTACGCACGCTGCTAACGAAAAACACGATTGTGAGTAAAGTTCGGTTAAAAAATGATTTGATAAATTTAAATTTAAAACCGTATTAATTACAACTATAAAATAAATTACAATTGTCCGTGTTTCACCGTCTTAAATTGTTAAGCATTTTTATGGACCCAACAAAGTTTTATCCGCGTACAACGTAAAAAGCCCCGGTAGCTAAATGCCGTGATTTTTACGAATTCTGTCGTCGTTTAAACTATAATCACGCTTGTAAAAAAAATTGTTTTTACGGATATTCGTTATTATTATTCGGCCATATGGAAATCTTATAATGAACCGTATGATTGTCAAATGTCGGAGCATTTTTAAACAACCAAACAATTTTAAAACCATTAATGATAACTCAAAAATTGCCTGAATGTTTTGGAAATACTTCTAGACACGAATAATAGAAGTATTCGATGAAAATTTACCAAATTTTAACTAAATTACAGTAAAACACACAATTTTTATTGCGTAAGTATTCCCGGACTTAACCCATTATCTAGGAAACTACATCAGGAAAAAAACCCTCCTCCAATACAACGGCTAGATTCAAAATTTTACGATAAATCGGTTTTTCTCGTCGTTATACGAGTGGAACGAAATTTCTGTGTAGAAAGTTATTAGTCACAGAAGATATAGTAGTATAAGATATAAGAAGTAACAAAAAAAAAAAAAAAACACATCGTAGTTATACCAATTAATAAATGCCTCGCTCCGTTCGTCGAAATCAAATGTAATTATTAAAATATTTATTTCTCTGTATATAGATAATACATTTTTATATAAACTCATTAGTATTTACAAATATTATAATATATACGTGTATGCGTATGTCAATGAAGTATTACATAAAACACATATTTCGTTGTTTTTATTAAAATTGAATTAAGTACGGTAAACGCTCGTAAATTTATCGAGCACAAGCTGTGTGAGATAAAAAAATATATAAATAAAACCAGTTGTGTTCTACCATATAGAAATGTTTAATCCCTACTATAAAAAGATCGTTTCACAACATCAATTTTGTCAAAAGATTTAAACCAATAAAATCTGATCTATTGAACACGTGCTAACCGTGCTAATTAGACGAGTACAACGAACCGTCAAACATTGAACTAGGTATAATAGAAAACACGCTGTTAATACACGTTTTATCTAAAGTTATTGCGACGATGAGGTCGTTTAACGTCCCATTGAAATTTCCTGAGATCGGTCTAAAAACACCGTCTACACTATCAAAGCATAATACACCAATCGACGTTTAATCGAAAATATTCACCTATATGTATTTATTTATTCCGAGGGAAATATGTATCGAATATAGTCATAATAACCAGAAAACCAGTATTTAGTTTTTTACTGTAATCGTAACCAGAAACGAAAGAAAAACAGATAGCTCTAGAACAGACAACGTTTGGAAAACATAATAATTTAAATATCATCAAAAAATTATGTCCTCCGTAGGCCGTACATGCGCGGAGAGGCCGGGGCAGTTTTGGAACAGAACCGAAAAATACGTCCGTGAAGGCAAAGGACGAGGTGGATAAAACGTAGTAAAAAAAGAATGTGCGGACCAAATTGGAAGGTTTTTACAACGGATCTCGGATATGTCGGAGATAGCCGGAGGATAATCAAGACAGTCGCCAATAATTCTCCGCCACAACCTCAAAAATAAATGAAAACTACATTGGTAATTTGATGTAAACCGAAATATTCGATACGCGTTCCTCCTAATCGATTTCAGTATAAAAATCAACGAGCGTGCCTGACATTGCTGTAAACTTTGTTATCGTTGTTATTAGGTGGAATAATTATGTATTTTGTTTGGCAACAAACGGTAAGTTTTATCCGGTAACTTTAACTGGATAGGTAGATGGGCACTTAAATACGGTTAGTGCATTAAAGTGGTGATTTTGAGAATTCCCAAATTAACGAAAGTCCCACGCAGTGAACAAAATATACAAATAGTAAACCGGAGACATTAACGTGGTCTACTTGAAAATATTTGAAATGTCTGTACTTACACAATCTACGTACCCACTTAAAACGGCAGTAAGTATTACGCAGTGTGCGCCTTTAAGAACCCCATATTTTAATGAAACACAATACACTTTAAACTACTTACGAACAACGCATCACTAAAATTATAGTAGAAATCCTAAACGTTGTTTAATATTAAAACGTTTGTATTGATATCAACGTGGAAATTGCGAGCTATTGTTTTCACGCCGGTTCGCGTGTAATCGTTTTATTTTTTTTTTTTTTTTTTTTAATTTTCGTTTATTTACCGACAGTAAATTTGATTTCCGTTTCACACGCGAGTATATTGAAGTTATTTACACGAATTAATACTAGCGATAATAATAATTGCCTGGGCACAACGCAGAATGGCATAAAATGCTACAGTGTAATTTTACCGGGAATAATATTTTAATGGATTTGAGATATTTATTTTATCGAAAACACATGAAATACAAACTAATTCGCAAGTGATTATAAAATAATAGTAGATGTTGGAAAATAGACGTAATATTTGTTTTTTTTTTTTTTTTTTTTTTTTTTTTTGTAAATTTGTTATAAATATGATGGAATCTTGTATATTTTAACGAAAAAAAAAAATGTACGTAACGTTCCAATTTTCATGAATTCTTGTATTTTGTTTTTAATATAATTTTATTATTATTATATTGATGCACTGATCAAAATGCTAAAAATTTAGTTGTCTATAATGCCGCGGGATTAACTCGGAAAATTCTTAAGCACCATTTTCTCTCTCTCTCTCTCTCTCTCTCTCTCTCTCTCTCTCTATCAACATTTTTAAGTTTAATAACGGTAAGTTTGTAAAACTTTATACCTTTAGATTCATTTTGGTAGGTACAATTAAAAATTGACGATTAAAATTTTAATGGAACTATTAGCTTTACGGTGGTTTACGTTTATGTTTATGAATCTCCTATAATTTGTCTAGTATAAAAAGTGTTCCAATAGAATAACTCCCGGATAGAATGTAGAACGTCCGTATAGGTATATATTGAATTTTTTTGTTATTTCCCAACTGTTTTAGACAGGTATATTATGATATACTGTACAATTAAAAAGGCTAAAACTATTTTTTTTTTTTTTTTTTTACATTTCGTTTCAAACACAACTAACGTGAAGAAAGTATCGATGTTTTTGTACTTATCGATTTTAGTATGTTTCCGATAGAACTATTAGAGACTTTCTAAAAAATTATAATACGGGATTATCTATTCGAAATATTGCTAACTCGTTTAAAAATCCAAACGTTTCGATACCTTCGCCGAAAACGACGAACTTTTATATTGAAAACGTAACGTGTAAAACGGAATGTTGTTAAATAATATTTTTATAGTAATCTCGGTGTTCAGTGTGTTTAAAATTCTTAAAGAGAATCACGATTCGGACGTGGAGTCCAGAGAAGGAGTCTGGTGGAGTTCAACGGACCCCGCATAATCTACAATTTTTTGTTGTGCAAAAAAAACTATATTGGATTAATAAACCCTTCTTCACGGAATACGATATGTTTAATTCGTCTTCGCAGAACGACCGATAGGTAAATTTTAAATTTCAAAAAAAATAATACTAATAATATACAATTATAACGATAATAACATAATTAATACACGTTTAGAACTTTTGCATTGTACTAAACGCTATTAAAACGTACAAAAATTATTCTTACGATATTAAAGGAATATCGTAATCTTTAAACATTTATCTAGTACACCCGTTGATTTCATTATCCCGTTTAAGCGTATTATTATAATATCGCGTAAGAATTAATTTTCGCTAAGCGATTAAGCACAATCTATTTTGTGTACGGTCGCCCGCTATAAAAGTATCCGTTCAACGAACCATGTTCGAACCGTACGTGTTATAAAAACCGTTCCGTTTCTTAATTAAAACTAATCGCGTTGTAGTATGCGCTATAAATTTGTTGGCATTTTTTATTGTATGATATACGAAAAGCATACGTATATTTATTTATTCATCAACTTTTATCGAAAAGCGCGTAATGCAAAACACGTTCTCGTTTAATAAAAAAAAACTCGAAAATATTAATACTTACGCGATATTTATTTTAATAAATATAATGTACCTATCTGCCATTAGATAAACATACCGGAAACCCTTAAGAAATAACCAACAAAAGTTTAACATTGTAAAAAGGTTTTTTTCTTTCTGAAAACCACATTTAAATGTACCGCATACCGCATTAGGATGTCACGAATTAATAATAAACAAAATAATAACAATAATATTAATGTTATATAAATTCTAAATATCCGACGGTATGTAACCGTTGTCATTGGCTACGCCGAACGGCATAGCGGGTATCGTGGTGCCGTTAAAAATTATGTTTTAATCTGATTATCAGATGCGTTTTAAGATTTAAAAATAAATCTCAACGGAATCCTACGAACGGAATACAAAATAATATTTTATCCTAAAACGCGTACAACGCATAGCAATTGCATAATAAGATAACACATAGACTACAATTGCACATAGCGAAATACAATCTCACCATTGTTACTCGCACCATTCGATTATATTGTAGTTTATTTCGGAAATTCTGAACAGAATTACTTTAGGGAAGGCCAAACAACCGCAGTAATAAACATCACGGCGAACTATAACGCGGAAAACTGGTATAGAAAAAACGGCGTAGCAAAAACCTTAAGTGAAATTATTATAATAGTCGTAAACACAAAAAACGTCAAGAAATTTTAAATCCGAAACTTCCGAACAAATATTTGAAACAAAATAAATATCACGGTTCTTTAATCGAGTTTGAGTTTAAACATAACTAAAAGTTTAAGCTTCAGCGGGGAATTAATATTACTACCGTTATACGGTGTGCCCGTTTTCGTAAGTAACACGAAATATTACAAAATTACAAAACTAATATAATTTTTTTTTTTTTTTTTTTTTTTAATATGTATATCAAATATCTTTTGATTTAGCAGTCTAAAAAGTTTATTATAAAAAAAATGATTTCTTTACTCGGGTTTTTCATAAAGTTCAAAACAATTATTGGCTGTAAAGAGGGACACATATTTAATAACTGTTTAACGAGAAGAATATCTATACGTCATAAAATACATTTTAAATTGTTTTCGAAATCATATATTTGAATAAATTTCGGATGGCTAAATCGAATGATTTATGAGAAATAAAAAAACAAAAAAATTGTATTAGTCATTCTACAATGTCATCCGGCCAGAAATATTAATTGCTACGTGAAAAAGTGATCGCACTGAATAATATTTTAAATGCCGATGCCATACGATAAATTATTATAATATTTTAAATACAAATACCAGCAGTTATAACGTTTTCTCCTAACAAAAAACACGTAACCCGGTACATTCGGTGTGTTGCGTTTATGGGACACGATACGATACCTTCGCGTATTTATTATCGTCTAGTTAAAGCCCAATCCGGCGGTGAAATGACACTACGTATGAAATTTATCGTTCTACCTCAGTTAGGGGTCGAATAAAATATTATACCATATACTATCCGAAAAACAGTAAAAATTATCGGAGACGGATGGCCCGCGCGGTATGACCATTTAATGTCTATTAAACAAAAAAAACATAAAAAAAACACTTAAAATAAACTCCGATATTTAAAACATTCCAGGACCGGTTCTTTTCGGTTCGGTTCCAGTCCCCGGTGTTGTAATATACGACGATACCTAGACGAAATCCCGAAAAATCGTGGCATTTACTACGACCGCGGTCCTATGCGGTTGGATGTAATTTAAATGATTTACGAATGTAAATACATCACTCCGGGAGATTATTGTCTGTGGATACGTCTGTGTGTCCGTTATCATGGCTACCCGTGTGATAAACTGCGATTTTTACTAAAACACCATTATCACGGTACAACAGAAACAAACTGTTACGGTGGCGTTCGGTTTATGAACTCGAACGGGCCCAGCCAGGAACTGCCCTACACGGGACGGCTGAAGCGCACGAACCGTCATACAGAAATTAGAAAATTCACTAAACCATTATTGTTAACATTATTAACTCCCAATAATTTCAATAATAGATATGTTAATGGTACAAACGGAATATGTATGACATTTTCGAATCAGATCGTTAAACAATTCTATAATTTAAATAGGACCGGGGACTTGGGTGTAGATCATTTTTAGGGAGAGGCATTAAAATTTCCATTATTTGCGAGGTTAGATTTGATGATTGAGTAATTGTGTAATTCGATGTAATTAGCAGTGGAATTTGCCGTGAAATTGTAAATATAAATTGTAAATTGCATATAAAAAAATATAATACCTTTTGTACTTTGCATTACCCCACAGCAAAATTACAAAATGATTTTAAAATTATTATTAGGAAAAGAGCCGGGAAGACGGTTTGATCAACGTTTCCACTCCCAACCCACGAAATAACCGACATCGATTTTACTAAACATCTTGACCTAATCGCTGGATCGCGGTAGAAAATCGATTTTTTTTTTTTTTTTAATTTCCGTCCCGTATAATAAATTAGTCGACAGGGAGAATTGTTGATTTTTGTCGACTATACCTGCCGGAGTCTCGAATACACCTACGAATTGCGTGATGGAACGGACACGCCAGGCGATAAATATATACGAATAATATACAACGTGACTAAAATATTGATTTGTCAAATAAACGCTCGGGTATTGATTTGCACGTGAGCAGAATGAACACGTTCTCGTAGTAATATTAATAATATGAACGATAATATTTTTTTTTTGCAGTCAACGACAGCGTCGTGGAATACCGACTTACGAGTTTTCATAGATTACCGATGAGGGAGGGACGCGGTGACCAGCCAATCATCGAACAAATTGAGTTTTCTGTATATATACTAACTGACAAGCCGTGATAGATGGTTTGTGATTTTTCTTCTATTTTTTATTGGAGAACGCTCGATAAAAAAGCAAATAAAACGATAAATAAAAAAAAAAAATCCTTTTGTAACTATATACGTGTATTTGTATACGATAGACACAGAACGTATTATTATTTCGCACGCAACAACCCATTTCCACGCATATGAAAAAAAAAAAAAACCAAAAAAATGAATTATTATCGCTCAACATACGTAATAGAATCTATCGAAATCGATAAAAATTATGTATTTTTTTTTTTTTTTTGTATAATATACATTTCGATACATATTTTATTGAGTATTAATTTAAAAAAATATTATTTTAGATTCTCGTTTTGTAATATATAATCGAATTCGGTCTGCGATAAATTCAAACCAGTGGGTAAGACCACGATGGATATATATATATATATATATGAATATATTGTTACGATATTATTCGAACGGCGAATGTATATAATGACCAGATCAAAATTAGTTTTAATATGCAACCAAAACTATCAAACATATCGAATTTCCTAATGAAAATCGAACGTATTGAAATACATGTCGGTATGAACCTCCGGAATGAAATACCGATATCAGTTTATATCAATGCCGGTATGCCTAGTGTGCAGAGTTTAGCAAAACAAAATAAAATCCCCCCCATTACTATCTATTGAATGCCAAGTCATATTTGTATTTAATTTAAGTTTTTTTTTTTTTTGTTTTTTTATGCACTTAGGTTTTATTATTTAAACGACTCCGGAGGTCTTTATAAACATGTTTAACAATAAATATCGTACACACTAGATGTCAATATATACTTTACACGTCGATAATGTCGCTCTTCCAATGCGCTTCCGTGGCTCCTGCACTTAATTTTAGTCCTTAGACTAAGTCGTACGTTTTCCCGCGCTTAAAACGTCTAATGTTCTTGGAGTTATCTAGTAATTGGATAGTAATATATATGATTGCTGTGGTTTCTTGTAATCTTTTTTTTTTTTTTTTTTACATTTGTTTTGTAGTTGGATTATATATGGTCGTGTATTATATCCGAAATGTACATCGGGACTAGTTATAGGCGTTTTACGTTAACATTTGATATGTTCGGCTCATTTTGTATTCCAAAAAACCAAATTATGTAGACAGATATAATAATATCCATATTCGTATGTATGCATGATAAATTAGATAAACCTACTCTGCGAGCACGCTCAATTCTCATTTTCTAAACGTATTTTAAACAATTAACTATGATTTTGTATACAATTTTAAAATTATGCAGTAATCTAGTGTTGGCTCGTGTGTATATATAAAGGCGCTCTTCCAATCCGCTTCCGTGGCGCCTGCCCTTAATTTTAGTCCTTAGATTTAGTCGTACGTTTTTCCGCGCTTTAAACGTCTAATGTTCTTGGAGTTATCTAGTAATTGGTCATCTAGCCCCGTCTCGTGTTTGCGAGCAAACTATTGGATAATTCGTCTACTATTGTAGGTAACATTCGAAATGTCCGATTAATTCTTTTTTCTCCCGTGCTTTGTATTTCGATTAACCGTTTTAAAGCCTGCGGTGATGGTCCAAAGGGTAATTTTTCGACAGCGTTGTGTTATACCGATGTTAGACTTACTCGCACAACCCCACAGTTGAATGCCATACGTCCAAATTGGTTTTATAATAGCTACATATAGATGTCAAATCATTGAACTTGAAATTTTACTACGAAACTCACAAAGCATTTAATGTATCCGGGTTAGTTTTACTTGTTTTGTATTTCAATCTATCAAGGCCATAGTGCATAAAGCCATAGCTTACAAACTATCTGTAAGATAAATCCATTCATCTGTAACATCCGTGGCATTCGAAATGTATAGTGATTATTTGTCATCTACCTCTGACCATAGTGCATTATAACGATCAAATATGAATAAAGGAGGTCATTTTTTTCATTTCCAGTAGCTCGTGTTTTTTTTTTTTTTTTTGTAAAACGACCGATTCAATTGTTTAGCGGGAAGGTATTAATATCGACTGTCTAGTTCAGTACAGCGACAACTCAGAAAAATTGAAAAACGAATTAACTACGTAATTTTTTTTTTTTCCTATTGTCCATAATAATTTCAATTCAAGAACGAAAGTTAGTTCAATTCAGTTATTTCGTTATTACAATTTAAAACTGCAATACGTGATCACCATACATTAAATTAATTCACGTATTTATATAATACTGGGAACAATGTAAATATAATGTGAAATATGTATACCAAATATTGTATTCATAACTTATTTATTTCATATTTTATAGTTGATAAAATATCAATTAAGTATTCAAATCGCAGTGCTGAAAAAAAAGTAATTTTTTGAATTTGTGCAGTCTTTAACTGATTCGTTGATATTATCTCTAATATTCAAATAGAAATAATATTAAAATTAATATTAACTCGTTGATAAAGAAAACAAATAATTGTCAATGAGTATAAAATCTTTATACGGTCAAGTTTAACCTCGGGATTTTATAAAGTTTAATTCCCCCATCTCCGGCGGTAATTAGTTGTAAATAAGTTTAAATAAAAATTTCACTGTGCAAAAAATACGGACAAGGTTAGGTTATCCGGATTAAAAGTAAATGTAAAGTTATAAAACAACAAACCACACCAGAGCTAATCTTCAACGGGTATTTAAGATATTTTTTAATATTTATTTTATTATTTTAACAATGGAATTTTAATATCATATGTATGTAACAACATAAATAGTTTTATTATATATAATATTGTTACGTGCACGGGTTCTTTTTTTTTTTTTTTTTTTAAATATTTAATAAACAAAGACAAAATATAGTGAAACCAAGAATATTATTTAAATCACGTAGAATAAATTTAATTTTAAGTTACAACTAGTTTCAGCCATGGACCACAGTCGGATAAATACGTAGGATGAGAAATGTAACAAATAATTAATAATTATTTGTAACAATATAATTTTAATAATAAAAAGTTTAAATTATATGATTACTGTGGTTTCTTGTAATCTTTTTTTTTTTTTTTTTTACATTTGTTTTTGTAATTGGATTATATATGGTCGTGTATTTTTTCCGAAATGTACATCGGGGCTTGTTATAGGCGATTTACGTTAACATTTGATATCTTCGGCTCATTTTGTATTCCAAAAAACCAAATTATGTAGACAGGTTAGGAATATCCATATTCGTATTTATGTATGATAAATTAGAAAAACCTACTCTGCGAGCGCGCTCTATTCTCATTTTCTAAACGTATTTTAAACAATTAACTATGATTTTGTATACAATTTTAAAATTTAGCGGTAATCTAGTGTTGGCTCGTGTGTATATAATTATTTATTAATTCAACGTTAGTATATATACATCATAGTAATAAAATTGTTGAGTACGAATCAAAGATCTATTCTACTTTAAGAACTATATCTTAATCTTTATCTATCTATCTACATTGTTAACCAAATCAACAATTGTCTAACTATATAGTACTAGTACGGACAACGACGGTAGGGACGGAGGACAGAAGACAGAAAACGCTTTCTTTTCTTTTTTTTTTTCATAGAGTTTAGCGTTTTATTTTTTGGTTTTTAGCCCTTACGGGTAAAGAATTGGTCGTTAGACATAAAGTCTATAAAGCCACCTACATTTTTTACCGCTTTTCTCACACCTAAAAGCCTACGGTTAACCTAAAGTTCTATATTTCTTTTTTCAACCCATGCTTAACATAGTGTAGATAGTAAAAAAAAATAAACTCTTTTTTTTTCCGTTTGAAAAGATGGACTTAATAGAGGTGATAATAATATTGTTAGGCGTTTTAGCACTTTGCCCGAGGTATTTTTCATATTTCTTTAATCAAAAAAAAAAAAAATCTATAATCTATTTGGTGTACAGCGGATTACAGTGACGTTTATCTGCTATGGGTCGGTGGTTTCTAAACTGAAACCATCATCGTCTCCTACCACATTCGTGTACTGGTTAAATTATTTTATTATCGATAGACCTTCGGGACTCAAGAAAATTAAAACCGTAGTCGGTATGTGGACCAATGTGACAGGTATCGGTCTCGGTACGGGTATAATGGGGGAGGGTTTTTTTTATTATTAATTTAATGCGAATTGTAATACTTAATTGAGTGTTAATTTCTGCTAAACTTTTTTTAGTCTTTTGTTTCAACAATAATAAAATATATTGCCGCAGTCGTGCGGTGCAGCCACGGAGGCCAGACGCGCGAGTGGGATCGATACGCATTACTGCACCGCGTGCAGGTTTATGTCGGTAAACATACACCCCGAGTTGGGCAAATTAATGAAAAATATTAACTCGAATAACTTGAATGGAATTAACAAAAAAAAAATATTCGGTTAAAAATTAATATGCAAATTATTATTAACTCAACTCGGTTAAAATAAAGTTAATTTTTTTAATAATTAAATATTAAATAATTTTAATTTTCTAATTACCTATATTCGCCTTTTAATATTTATTGTTATACAGTAGTAAACCTCCTAATAATTCAATATTAAAAACTGCGTATTCGGTACACATAAATCTTGTAGTATTTACCGAGATATTCTAAAACTAAATTAGTTTAGTGAAATATCCGAACATTCCAATTATAATGTAGAAAAATAATATTTTTTTTTTTTGAAATATTAATATTGAAATTTGATAATCAGGTTATACCGTATTAAATTGTAATACGATATTATTGTAATGCCACTTATATTATGAAAAAACCTAATAAAAATTAAAATTAAATACAAATAATATAGCAATACTGTAAACGTCTGTAACGGTACGATTTGACTGACAGGCGTCGCATTTTCTCTCCTAATATGCCGTTTCGCGTTTATACTTACACCTAACCAGAGCCGGAGATGGAGAAGACTATATAGAAGGGCGACACCCTCACCCCTTAAATTTTGAAATTTAGACTACCGAGTCAACAATTTAACAATAATTTAATTATGAAGTAAGGAAAGTTAATAATTTCTTCGTTTTTTTTTTTTTTTTTTTTTGATACTTAATATATTGAAAAAAAAAGATTTCTACGTTATCATTATCATATAGTCAATAATTCAATATCGTTATTTAAAGAGCAGAAATACGTTTGAAAACCTTATTGAAGGCGGCAAATTTTCCATCGGGCAAAGCGGACCTAATACTGCCATCGAAACCACCTCCTAGGATCAAGTTTACTCTTATCGAAGTGTATGTATATATATTGTTCGTTACCTACTTGAAATAAATTCTATTGTTGTTCAATAGTGTTAAGTGACAAACGCCTGTCTTGAGTCTCTTTGATCTGTATAGTATAATTTAGAGGCTTTCATTCATATCGGCCCGACGACCCGATCTCAGAGGTCTGTTACCGCGTGTAGTAACCAGTAGGAATGGCCCACCAACTGCTCCGGCTCGAATTCGTATTATAAAAGAATAATTAAAAAAAAAAAAAAAAATCTACAAAATAACCCAAATAGACATAATATTTTTTTTTTTTTTTTAAAAATAACTACGAAATGCAACTGAGAAAAATGAAGACAAAAGTCATAATATGCGGTAAAACATAGTTGCAATACAAATGTATACGATGAACAGATAAAATGAGTGCAACGTTTTACATACCCGGGAAGCAAAAACACACAGGATGGCCGCAGCAAAGAAAAATGTAATCTATAGGATAAGTCTTTTGAAATAAAAGCCGCATATTAACTACCAAACAGCATCCAACACAGAAGATATTCCCGAAAATCAACGAATTTAGTGTGGCGCTCGTTGGATGCGAAACATGAAAAAAAGTCGGCCGGAAGCGTTTGAGACGTGTGAGCCTCAGTATACTGTTCAAGAACTGCTGGACATGGTGGGCTACGAACGGAGAGGTACTAAATAGGATTAGATAAGATAAACGACGAATTTGGGGGGGAAAAAATGTATTCAATCGGAAGAGATGCGGCGTTGGGCACGTATTAAGACACGGAAGCTTACTAATGACAATAATAACTGGAGGCTAGAAGGATACGCTGGAAGTGGGAGTTCGAGGGCGAAATACATGATCCAAATCACGGGTAGTACGAACAATGAAATTTCGAGCGCCTAAGAGTATTGAACTGCAATAACGAGCGGCCCGGAGAACTGCAACAGACTAATCTGAGGGATTTATAACAAGTATAATAAACGTAAAGGAAATAAATAAATACGTAATTCCATGTGTACACCAGTAAAAAATCGAACGAATTTCATACGATCATAGTCATTTACCCGTTGAGTTTAAGCTTAAGTACAGTTTTCTCTGGCGGCCTATAATATTATTATTGTGTTCAGTGAGCAGAAGTCTACACGCGGCCCGGTCGAGCAATGCGGTTTACATTTTTCACGGTCCCAATGAATAAGCCTACGGGCGTGGCGGTTCAAACCGAACAGGACAGCAGGCGGTCCTAGACCGTAAAGTATGCGGTCTCCACCATGGGGGAGTTATTCGCTTACAGAAACCGTCCGTTATATTGGAAATTCGACCCGAATACCATGTCGCCGTATCGATTGTACAGATTTCCAGCAACTAAATTTTAATAATTTACACACCCCCGCAGTGTCGAACATAATATGGATAAAACATCGAGATAAATAACGAAATTGCCTACCTAAACTTCGTCTAAGACGAACAAACGAATTATCCAAACTGGTTTATCTAGATCAATTTTTTTTTTTATGTACTAGTTTTACTATACGTGCTTTTTTTTTCTGTCCGGTAGAAATACCGGAAATACTCGTCCAATTTCAAAGTGTGACATCTTATCTGAAGGAATTTTGGTTCATATTGGTGCGTTGAGGAGGTTATTATTATTTTTTTTTTTTTTTTTGATTATCGTTGTATTTTGTAAAATATAAACTAATTAATTTAAAAAAATACACAGAAGTAGGTAAATTATGAAATTTATTATTGTAATCTTTTTTTTATCCAGATAAATTGTGCTTTATCTAGATAATTTACACTAACCCAACAATGTTTTATTATTGACTAGTAATCAATTATTAGTTATCATTGCCTAACACTTAATTTCCCAACCCCAAACCCTATGAAATATAAATGCGTCACGTTTCTCCAGCACCCGCATTATCTTAGTCGCTTTTCACAGTTTTTTGGGAGTGAGAGGATGGTGTACAAATTAATACTGTTTGGTAACAAACTATTACAATTAGTATACCAATTGATGAAATGGTTTTCGAGTAGAGTTTCCAATGTACGGAGTTTAGTGGAGGGTTCACTTTAATTTATCATATTTAAGATGAAAACACTGACAAACACAGTTCAACGCGGTCTGGTACAAAGCTTCGCCTTCGTTTCGATGAAAAAAAATTACTTTTCGAAATCGGACCATTCTGCAAGGCGTAGAATACGTTAGTAACGGGCCCCTTAAACGATAATCGGGTACACGAAAACCTACACGTTTCTCGCCAACGAATTTTTGCGTTCCGTCGGTGGTGGCGTCCGTAAAGTCATCTGACATCAATAACCGCGCAAATCGATTTCGTATAATTATCGCCATCCGATCGGTTACGTAACTAATTTGGCAGGTATTGATAAAAAAAAAAAAAAAAAAAAAAAAAAAAAAAAAAACCACCCCCGCAACAGCGATACACGACCGTCGTGTATTGTGGTTTATGCACTCCGTCGTTTGTTGAGGGTCGTGTAAGTCGTTATACCGAGTGTAAATAGGGATTTTTATATGTGTCGTTATAATAATGGCCGAGATTACGCAAGAACCCAACGTAATCCCTCCCGTGTCACTCGAATGAAAAATTCGAATATCCCGGCACATTATGATCACGGTGGGTTGATAATGACTAGGGCTCGGTTGTTTATGAAATTGCGTATGGTTTTTTTTTTTTTTTTTTTTTATTAATCCAATTTGATGGGTATCACGAATTCGATACGTATTACTATACCGAATATAACGATACCATTTTAATTTAGCGTATTATTGCATATATTACGATTTTGCGTATTGTTTAAAACGTATTGTTTTGGCATTTTAAAGCGTAAATGCTCTCCATGTATATTATCGGTGTATTTTTGATTCTGAGCGGAACGTCTTTTTTTTTTTTTTTTTTAAACACTTTTTCTACCCAAAGGCTCTCCTATACCCGTTTTTATCTAGTTAGAACCTAATAGAGGGAGTTCTTCCATAAACCTATCAAACTTTTAACGCGGCAAAAAAAACTCACAAAAAATGACAAAAAGTAACGTCAGAAACTCGTATTTTATTATTTCTTTGTTATTCCGTAAATAATCGTGCTAGAAGCCTAAGATTTTCACATAAAATGTAACTTTATAATATAATGACGTGAAAAAATTAAAAAAAAAAAAAATGATTTCAATATTGGGACATTTTAATTTTGTCAAGGCTTTAAGTCTTAATGTGGGAAATTTTGGATTTAGAGATCTGACCATTTTTTTTTTTTTAGATTTACGTTATTCTAAATATGTTCAAAAAAAACTCCAAAATCGATAGTCACCATATTTTTTATAGCTGTTTAAAATTTGTTGACTCATGGTATTTCGATACGTAATATAATTTGTTTAAATTATATCGCATTTAGTGTAAAACATAATCTATATGAAATTGACAATAATAGTCCTATATATTACACTAAAGCTTAGCTCAGAATCATTTTATTAAAAGAAATGATTTATCATTTATTTCAAATTCAATACATCCACAAAAAGTAACTGCCAATATCAGATATCCGCCGTGCGAAGTTCGCCCTTTTTGTAGTACGTTTTTTACTTAAAATTAAATTAAATACTAAATTATCCGTATTAGCATTGTGATGTATTTTGCATGCATATATTTCACGTCCATATATATGTATAAACTGATCGGTTTATAAAAAAATAAATAAATTTTGTGTGCATAATTTAGTGTTATTTTTAATGTAAAAATTTAAAAATATATTTTTTCGATTTTTAAGACATTCCGGTATAATTTTAAGTGCACGAAGATCCGAGCCCTCAACGGAATTGAAATACAATTTTAAATTCTAATGGAAAATAATAATGCCGAGAGTATACAAAGTTAAGCGAGAAAAATATTAATATTTAAAAAAAAAATTATATAGTTTTTATTTTTATAAAGTAATTTGCTGTTGCAGGGATGATAAAATATAAGAACACAATTTATTATATTATGTCCGTATGCGTATTCCCAAGATTAATATTAATCTGTTATTCAAATATTATTCCGAGCACGGGTGTACATAAATACCGAACATCGTTTCGGTTGTTCGCCTATATTTATTGTACAATTATTAACACGCCGCCTAATACTAGACAGTAAATAAAGTAGTACCGAGGGTACTACTTTATTCCATCAAAAAAAAAAAACAAAAACCAAATTAAGACGTTTCCTAACATTTTTTTATATAAGATATAGGCGGACGGCAGGATGGTGACGGATCGAGTGAGCGATGGGGATTGGAGTGTATAACAGTAACAGTGACCGGCTTGCGTACGACGGGATAAAAAAGAGCGAAGTGAAATAAAACCGAAATAGTTATTTTTCTCAAATTAACGAACGTCGTTTTTGTACGTGTATGCTATACGTACAACGCAATTATTATCGAGGATATTTTCAACGATTATAACATTTATAACTGTCTCGGTGCTAATAGACTAAAACGTCGACTTGGATATCATGATATATACATATATATCAACCTAACGAATATTTCACCGAGCAGGTGAAACCCTTGCTAATATTTTTTGTTATTTTTTTTTTTTTTTTTTTTAATTACCAATAAATTACACGATTTACAGCGTATGATACGCGAGTAAACATTTTAAATGTACAAAAGTTGATCGTCCGGAAACTCGAAAACAAAAATATGACCCTATTACAAATGCAATATAAATGCAAAATTTAAAAAATAATATTACCGTATTAAAGTTAGGCAATAAAATACTTTTTAGTTTCCCCGTGTCGCGGATGACGAAGAATGTATTGGTTTTACTATGATGCTTGGGTTTTTTTTGTTTTTTTTTTTTAATTTGTTTATCTCTATAAACAATTTACTGACCAGAGATATTGCTCTGGTCGTCAATTTCCGAAAGGGTGGTTTTCGGTAGCATTTTTTGTCAAGTCGGTTCATTGAAGAAGTCATTTTTCGATATTTCTAATAGTTTTCTAAATAATTGTGCAAAACCGAGAAAAAACTCTGGAAAACGGGAATATTTACGAATCACCGATTACTGTTATTTTAGATTCGCTTAAAAATAATCGTAGAAATCCGAAATTTCATTGAGTACTTATGATAGCTCTTTCTAAATGCAACAAAATGTTCAAAACATTATGGTTTTTTAACAATCTTTTTTTTTTTTTGTTTCATGAGGATACAATTGTTTTGGCTCGGCAAAAATGCTCAATAATTTGAAACGAAAAAACATGGGCAATTGTAATTTATTTTGTAGTAACATGTTAGGTAATTCGATTTTTAATTTTAATTTAGCAACATATTTTTAGCCGAACTTCGATCAGAATCGTTTTTCTGTTAACAATGATTTATCGTTGGGTAGAGTTATAAATTAAATTTCCAACGTCTCACATACAGAAAATATCCTATTTGTTTTGTTATTCTTATAACGAGTATTCTTGATCTCTTTTCAGTAAACGAACTATACTCGCTCAAAAAATTCGAACTAAATATATAATTTAAAAAAACAATGTACAACGTTTTTGTGTGTTTCGTCTGTCTTCGATAAAATATATAAAAGGCAATGAAACAGCCAACAAAGCAGCCGAACATGGAGTCAATGCAATTCCAATCCGCACGATAAATAACATATTTACCGATGTCATCAAAAATCTCTATTATTTTCTTTCAAATATAGGTAGGTATTCGATTTGACAAAGCTATTGGAATTCCGTTCTATCCGAAAATCGAACTAAAAAATACAAAGAGACTCCACCTCACCTCGCGTTCACTGAGCAGCGCACACCCTTGGGTCTTACGCAACTTCGAGAAACCTCCAGGACCGAATTCCGATATCCGCCTACACGTTTATGAAATGCGCTTACGACTATCAGTATAATTTATGCCAAAACGTGATAGCTATAAAAAAAAAAAACCTCCGAAATATGTAACGGCACCACAAAATATCAAATTTTTAAATAAAAATGTATATACCATAAAATTTATTAACATCTAATAGATGATATATGGTAAAAGCATTCAAAATGGTAGGGGCCGTTTGAATAAGTAATTTATTTTTTTTATTTGTTCAAAACTTAATATTTATTAATTAACCGTAGAAATAATGGTTTTCTTAAGATAATTTATTCTCAAAAGTCATTTTCATAAAAATAAAAAAAAATAAATGGTTGTTAATATTATAATGTCAAATTGTAATATAATTCGAATGTAATCATTGGAAGAAATGCAATTTGCATTCTGGTTAATAACTTTAATGTAGGCAATGGAAGCCTCATCACGACAAACAAAAAACAATAATATATTCAGTATTTTAAGAGAAACATAATTTTTTTACCGAGTTAAAAATCTTCATATACCTGATATTTTTTTGTAAAAGTACATTTATTTATTTCGTACGAATTTATACGAGTATAGTATAGTATTTATACTATTTATAGTATTTCCAAACGTATATTTATTCAAATCGTATAAATGTCTTACACGATATTTAGCATTGTATTCTGTTATGAACGCAAAACCATTGGTACATGATAGTTAAAAGACAGTTGAAATAAGAAAAACTATTTTATTTCTGTTATATTCTTGTTATCAGGGACGACATTTGTGTGTAATAAGACGCATTGCGCGTAAGTATAACATGAAATCCAATGTGTGTAACCCGAAATTATAAAGCGTGTAATGACCGAAGATTAATTTTTAGCAATTATTCCAGCTAATATATCTAGAATACGATTATCTCCAATGGTAATACTCTCTATGCGGTTTAGTTAATTTATTTTAAGGTTTTATTTTATGTATGTTATCACTTCAAAACACGGGGTAGTACATTTTATTTAGAGAGGAGAAGTTTATCCCAACGAGCCTGTTCGCCCAGAAAAATAACGTAAATTACGAAAAATTACAAAACAAAAGCCCCCATTTATGTAGTTCCGGTATAATATTATATATGTCTATACAACGGATTTTTTTTCTTCTGGTTTTTCGATTTTTTTTCAAAAAGTAAATTTGTCGAGTGCAAAAAAAAAAATATTGCTGTTTTTATATTACCTATATAGAATACAAGCGTTTCACTTAACTGTACGTACACAGTTTGAAAAAATAAAAATATAAAAACGCGTTATAAAAATCGTATTTATAAATTCTAATGTTTAGACGAAATAATTGTCATATAAAAAACATTTGCGAATTATAATATTCCAGCGTCCTAGATCTAGATATGTTTTATCTCGTTTCTTTTGTAAATGTATTATTTCACAACTATTATTATTGTTTAGCTTATCCGAGTAGAACACAATAGTAATAATAATAATAATATTCATTTTTAAGCGAAAACGCACCAAACGCTGGCGCAAAACGTTATACTTTGGCGTTCTCCGGGGCATACGTAATTTTATAGTGGCCAACGTCATTTAGGCGAATTCGTAACCAAATCATATCCGAAAAAAAAGTACTTCCGGTCCGTAGTCATTAACAGGACGGGGACCAGGCATGCGTATTACCTCATTATCTTTTTACGTTTGCATAATATACCTGTCATTAATTTTCTAGTAAACGGTGGAATATAAAGTGGACGAGGGGGATGTTGGGGAGGGGGAGCACACACGTTCGCAAATCGTGAATTTTTATTGTTTACGGTCGTTATTTGACGCCCCGCGATCTCTTTGCGGTTTCTTTCTGAATTTGGTTACGTTGGCCGCCCGGTGCAAATACTCCGACTACGGTTTTATTTTTAAAAACTCGTGGAATTTCATACCGACTTTAGTCGACCGCGGACCGAGTGCTTTCTACTCATACTGTGCGGCGCGCACAAGGATACATTTTATTGTGTTCAACTCATTTCGGACTTTGTTTTAGAGAAAAATACTAAATTTACTCGCTTCAATTCCCAATAAACCGGGTAAAGTCGTATATATATATATATGTATGCATGTATGTGTATAACGAAATCGCTAGTCAAATACCTATATCGAGTTTTCTGTTTTTGATCACCCGTTAATAATACGTTCGTATGCGAGATATCGTATGGACGCAATTTCGTCTTTCTGTAAAATAAAATTATTATTTTTATTATTTTTTTTTTTTTTTTTTTTTCATTTTCATTGTGGTTCTCCGCTATGCAAATCAAACACAATATAAAATGTCGTAAATAAAATTCGTAGATAAAGACGGTTTATTCCGGTAATAAATTAATATTAATAATAATTAATAATAATCGTTATGGTATTGCATTATACTACGTTACTATACAATTGGTGGCACAATTAGAATTTTATCGAGGGGGGTGTCCACCGAATACCCTCCACCCTTTCCCATCACAATGTTACTTATTTCTGATTACGCTACTGGTGTCCACGTCGGTGTACAGATACGAATTACATATATTCTATTTTCAAATGATTATTTTTGTGTACGATAAGCACAATAAAAAAAAAACATACAATTTCAATAAAGACTGTTTCGAGAGGGGTGTCCGAGCACCTAAAACACGAACATTGGTTGCTCCACTGCTACGATAGTAGATAAGTACTAGCGTGAAGAAAATAATATCCATATATTAAAAAAAATGTACGTGGACTTTGGTTAAAATGTGTTACACAATCCAAATAGTTTAAAAAAATACAAATGTTTTATTATTTTATCGGAACTATTGTTATTGCATGTATTTGTCTAGACCTATAGCTTTAGAGTTGGTTTATATAAATTCATTTCACTGCGAATCCCGTGACAATATTCTTCGCTCTCAGTGTAATTTGTTTTTTCGTTGTCATACAAATATGACGTCTCTTATAAGTCGATATTCTATACGCCTAACATAATATCAGACAATTCAATAATATTAGCTTTCAACATTCTGAGTGTAGTCAAAAAGATATTGGTTTGACTATGCAGACTTTTGGTAAAATTGCGATGGGTTAAAAAGCACACATCACAATAAAACCCATACGTTCGTCCCGTCGTCGTAGATTCTAAATTCTAAAAGAAAAAAATACGTATATAAATAATCGATTTGTAATCAATAGTTATTATCAATTGGCTTAAATTTTGAATGTTGAAATAAGAATTTTAAGTGTGGCGCGCCGAACACACCGGTCAGGTTAGGTCTACTGAGAGTCGTTAAAAACCTGTTGCTGATACATTCAAATTTAATTGTGTCATAAAAAAATAATTGACGAGGAAAAAATAGTTAAGGACGCTCGCTTATCTCTTAAAATAAAAACAAATTAAATGGAAATTTTGTATTATCACTCGATTGCATTATTATTAATTTTTTTAGTAAAACACCTCGACTGCGGCCGACAACTTTGACTATGAGACATATCAGATTGAATGGTTTTTTTCAATTTATATTATAATAGATTATGTCAGAACTGTCATCGAGTGACTCCAATATTCAATTTTTTTTTTTTTTTTGTAAAACTAAAAAAAAAAACACGATCAGGATGTCGTTCCCTCTGCTTGTATAAAATGTATTTTATTGGGTCTCTGTGTAAAGTTTAATAAAACAATAATATTATAAACAACCGAAACATTGCGTTCGAATTCGAGAATGCATTATAATGATATTGACATTCTTGCACATTGCAGTGTTAAACCGTGATTTTATAGGATACGTCGATATTATAATATTATAACATAAACAATATAAAAAAAAAAAAGTCCGACTAAGCAACTATATAATATATTTACGACGTGCATGGGGATTTCTTTGGCGACCTTTAAAATTCACTACACCTATAAACCGAATGGTTTTTTTTAAAGCTGAATCACAAAAAAAAAATATAATTTTCCAATCATTGTTTATTATTCAATTTATATATATTTTAGGTATCTACCTACCTATACGTTATTCAGAGAAAAAAAAAATTTAAAAAAAAATAATAATAATAAACTAAAAGTTTATCTATAAAACCAACTGTATAAACAAAATGTACATTAATTATACATTTTTTTTTTTTTTTTTACTCGTAAACGCAATTGTTGTAACAATTCTCGGCTTGCGCAGCAAATCATAGAAAATTTAAAGACATACCATATTAAATGCAAAAGGTTAAACGGGATGTAATATACAATGCAAGGATATAATATAATACAATAAGCGTACCGTCGTTCTGCAGTTTATTTAAATATACAGGATTGTTTTTTTTTTTTGTGTATTTTACCGAAATAAAATATATAAATTATGACCCATATATAATTAGATAATTTTCAGGAATGAAAAAAAAAAACGTCCAACGAAGACAAACCCGAAAAAGTGATTTAAATTAAATATACAAATTTAAAAGAATATAAATTAACACTATAATGCTATTTAAATTGTATAAATGATAACTGTATAATTATACATAAAATACCAACAAAATAACCATTGAAATATTACAGATAACGTTCTCGAATGATGAAATTTTAAATTTACAATAAATAATTCAATTTTTTTATTTTCATTAACAACCCGAATACGATAAAAAACTACACATTAATACATAATATTAACGGTAATTATTAATAATATTGATACAATAATGCAATCGGTGTTGTGTATAAATAATTTTAAAATTATCTTGATAACAAACTAAACTAAAAATAGAATTATCTAGATAAAATATAAAATATTCTCTTTTTATACTCTAGATTAAAATCAGATAATTGTTTAGTTTTAAGGTTTCTAATGATTTTCACAATATTTAAAACTTGTAAAATAGTAAAATATAATTTTTCCTATGTATTGCCTATTCTATTATGAATTATGATTTATGTCTCAGATGTTTTTGTCAAAAAGATAATATTATTTTTATCTAGAAAACTTATCTATTGTATTTAGCATGGCTTATAGTCACGTCTCGTAAAAACATTTTAAATATTTTAATATACATTTTTAAATTTTGCATTTCTTATTTTGTACTTCAGTAGTTATAATTATATTATAATTATATATACTTTAATGGAAATTGTAAATTTAATTTCTAAATAAAGACCAAAATTAATTTGTACAAGTTAAAAAGTTTTTAAAACCTAATTTATTTATGCGGCATAAATCGAATTAAAATATTCTAACATGTCGTTAACAGACGGTGAATTATAAAAAAAAAACAAATAATTATCTATGGTGCCAAGAATACTATATTTTTTTGCTTAGACTCTGTATTATCTTTTAAGACTTTTAATTATCACGTGGCTAGTCGAATATAATAGTGTGTACATCGAAAATTATTAATAACTAATAAAAAAAAAAAATGTAATTTTTTCATATAATCTGCGTAAAAATGAAATTTAATATCACAATTTCAATTCATATCGAAAAAACAGTCAAAATTCAATTGTCTAATCGGTAATATTGTGCAAATATTAAAAGCAACGTTATTAACACGAAGGAGATTTGCCGTGATAAATTATAGATTGTATTTTCCACTGTTTTAATATATATCCTCATTAATAATAAGAAAAAATCATATAACGAATATATATTATTTTTATTATTCTTAGTATTTGTGTTTATTAGGCGTTCAAAATCAGGGACTGGAACATTGGTGATATTTTTGATTCCGGTTCGAAAAAAAAACAAAAATTTCGGTTCTGGATTAGAATCCAGTTGCGAAAATTTCGATTACAGTAACGGGAACGTTTCGGTAGATCTGTACCCTTTTGACATGATTTTGGGAACCAACCCAACTTGGATCAGTATATTATAGTAGCACCGCTTACGGGCATAGAGGGCTCCGGGCTTCGGATTTTGTGCCCATAGACATTTAGGTCTTGTACGCGTTGTCGATGAAGTAAAATCATAACTACAAAAAATTAATTATATTCGTCTTTTACAACCAGTGTTGAGCATTATCCAGATAAGTTATTAATCGTAACGACTGTCGTTGAAGTAAAAAATAACTGGTAAAATTGATTGCGTAATTGCACTGAATAAAACCAAAAATTTCACTAAAACATAACAAAAAGTCCATTAAAACAAATAAAATGTCAATATTACATTTTAAAACAAGTCGATCGATTGAAATTCACGGATTCACTGAAGACAGATTGTTGTCACATAATCTGAGTACACATGATACTCACATTTCAATCGTATCTTCATTTAATACTAAAAGGTTGATTATTTTCATGTTTTTTTGTAATTTAATTTAAGTATTACATTTCTTTTTACTCCGACCGTCATAAATTTAAATGTCTGTTACTCGGGAAGTGTTCATCGCAGATTAAAAACGAATAGGAGAAAAAAAATGTCAACAGATATTCACTACATGTGACTAGAATCTAAAATTATCGACAATACCGTATAGAAATCATAAGTCAATACTTATTTAAACGTTTAAGAAGTTGAAGTTACAATTGAAAAAACAGTGTTAGTTTAAAGCTTACGAATTATAAAAAAAAAAAAAAAAACCAACACAAAAATCAAATTCGATTAAAACCCTTCGAGAAAAACGCTGAATCGCGATTAAATAATAATCGCGCTGTATATTTTTGTTAAACCGGGTGAATTATAATCATAATAATAATAATAATAATTGTGTATAATATACTCGATCAATCGGTTTATCTTGATCAATTAAATTATCATATACGAAATATTACTGTCGCGTTTCTGGATTAAGTATCCATTCCAAAAACGCGACGAGCGCAAGATAAGACACTGCTGTATATTATATGATAATTACATTATAATGTGAATCGATAGTTATTATCGTATATTTCATCGTTGAACATAGTTAATGCCTACCATTTCATTCATATATAAATAAAACGGCAAGTTTATTAATTACATTTAGGCATTCTGTCGTTGTCGACATAATAATAGTGGCCGGCCATTCATTGTGTGTTCGTCGTAGGGAATCCATTCAATTTCTAAGATCTAAACTAATAAAGGCACACCTATAAATTTGAATTAATTTTAAAAAAATATATATATATGTACCGTCATTAAATTAGTTTGAAATTTGCTTTAGATTTTATTCAGCAAGTTTCCGAGTAGCTGTATTCAAAATAATAATATAATATAAAGAATGTTTTTTACTTTTTTTTATAAATTGCTTTTATTATTATACATCAACTTGCATTTTATTAAACCGCACGGTACAATAATAATTTTCTTCTTTTTTTTTTTTTTACTTTTTATATATATTTGTATATACGAATAGTATAAACAATGAAAAAATTTCAACGCAATAACAAAGTTAAAATAATAATATATAAAAATATATTTCGGTTGCCAAGAAAACGACAATTTAAATATATGTCCTGATTCTGAGCGTCATATTGTTTACTGTGTTAGCATATTTTATTTTTATGCTGGCCCAAAAAGTCGCTTGATGTTAAGTTAATAATATATTTACCTTATCGACAGCGGCACCTAAATTTGTATTCCTTCGCAACACGCGGGTACCTCCCACGAAGGTTTTTCAGTGAACTCCGGCCGTCTATGGGAACTAGAAAGTTTTCTGTAGATGTCCAAATGTCCGAGTTTGGACAGTACCCGGGACCGCCCAAAAAGGACGGCCGAACGGGTGGCATCTTCAAATGACACGGATAAATGTTATTCGGGTCTCGATATGGTCATCCTAAAGTACCGGAAAAAAATCCCACGCAAAAAATACAGCCATGATTCGGAACACGCAGCTGAAAATCGAACCACGGATTCCGTAACCTAAAAAGCCTTGAAACGCCTAACCAATAGATTGCCTAATTGTCGAGAACTATGATCGTCCCACGGATATATGAATTATGAAATCAATTTCAGTCAATATAACAATATTGTTTTGTTGGGGGGTTAAAACGCTTTCCCAACAGAAAGCTATCGATAGATATTAATCGGGCAATGAATAGTATGTGAACGAGGGATGGTTTGCGCTTTCGGGGATTCAACGGTATACACCGTACGCAAAACATCTAACAAAAAACGCATTTATTTTTCAACTTTGAAAACGAATATTAACCCAACGTTTTATCACCACGACTTCGGCGTACGCGAATTCTATGTTTTCCATGAACAAAACGTATTATTGTTAAGTCCGAATAAATTACGTACGTTTACGGTTATGTTTGTAGCGATTAAGCAAATATTAGTTTTGCTAAACTGTGTTTTTCTCTTGAAAACCATTTTTTTTTTTTCATTTTTTTTTTTTGATTATTACAAATTTTTCACATTACGAACTTCACGGTTTCACTGTTGTGGGTGAAAATATACGTCGTTATCAATTTAAACTATTTACCGAGTACACTTAAAACTGTTATGTGTATTTACGATGTATTTTAAAATATTAAATTCTCTGTCTAATGGAAAAAAAAAAAAAAATTAACTCTTATCACTAATATTATACAGATATTTGGGCATTTCGTTTAGAGTCTATCGAACTAGGAATGTAAAATAATATAAATAATTAATGAAAATTTCCCGGGATTAGGCGGGCGCTTTCGATTTGTCTAACCAGCAATGAAACAGTTTTAAACAACGAAGGAGATTTTTAATGTCCGGTGAAAATTCATTCGAACGACTTTCTATTACAGTTCAGTCACAGGAAAACACAAATTATTATTAATATATTTGTTATGTATTGGAAAAAAAAATATATACATATATATTGTACCGGTCGAGCTGTAAAACGGTGTAAAACTATAAATGTTTTGGCCGAGATATACAGCAGTCGTCGGCGGTACTACAGGGTGCGGTAGAGCCGACTGACGAGTTTAATGAGGTCATTAGCCTGTAATAAGATAAAAAGCAGGCCATAATAAGTGGTATATTTTGAATTGTACGGTAATGCCGTTTTTATTCGTAACCATGGTCTGGACAGGTGTACATTGTGGTTTCGTCGTGCGTGCGTATTACGAAAATAATCATTCTGTGATCGCTACACAAAGGGCTTTTCGTATACACTTCGGCGGCATTCCACGTGCTGAATCTGTTCCTTCTGCTAACTCTATCAAATTATGGATACGGTATTTGGAAGAAACTGGAAGTACCCCGAGTAGACTTGGACACGGAGCACCCAGAACGGTAAAATTCGGAGCTACAGCGCACAAAGCTAGAATTTCACTTGCAGTCTTGCGACAAATGTTCCCTGGGCGGTTAGTCTCTCTGAGAGGAGACATAGGCTGGCCAGCACGGTCCCCAGATTTAAGCATGTGTGATTTTTTCCTCTGGGCTACTTTAAAGATAAGATTATCAGACATCGCCCACCTACCATAGAAGAAATTATACAGAAAATCACCGTGGAAGTCGAGGCTATACCAGTCGAAATGTGCCGAAAATCATATGAGAGCTTCAGAGATCGTCTACAACAGTGTATCAATGCAATGCTGACGGCCGCCAACTTGGAGATATAATTTTCAAAAAATAATTTTTAAAAATGGGACTGAATACTGATTTAAATTTAAAAAAAAAACCTTTTCTCTAAGTTTTACTGTTCGTTATTTATAGCCCATCAAATCTCGTCGGTCGGCTCTGCCACACCCCGTGTAAGAAATGTATTCGGTTGGCGTTTGCTGGGGAAAACGAATTTAATGGAACTTTAACGAAAATCTCTCTGGGGTTATGCCGCCCGGCGTGTATATAAAACGGACGGGACGTACGCCCGGGGTGTTAGGAGTGAAATAATTTCGAAACGCGTAATTAGATTTTCGGTTGATACGCGTCCGACGACGACGACGACGACGACGACGTCTAAAACAAGTGACGGTGTGATATCGGAAACTGTCGTCGGCCATCTTCAGTCTTGGAGATTTTCGCAATCGTATTTCATCATCGTCATTGTTGCCCCGGCAGGCGATGGACCGCGTCATTCGTGCGATATTGCATTCGATTGAATGGAACGAGAAACAAAACCTTGAAACACCGTGTATATATATATATATATATATATATATATATATAAACACGATAAAACGAGCGAACTTAAAAGCTCGATTTATTTTTGCCTCGCGTACTGTTTATACGCCCCATTTTTCTTATAAATTTTATACGAAAAACGTTCGCCGGCGAGATTAATTCGATCTATTGGAAATTTTCGAGTATACCGAGTCAACGATCCACTCGCATTACAGTCGGACGCGACGGGAAATCTATACCGCAGTCACGAGGATTAAACACAAATGTATAATATTCTAAAGGTTTAGAATTGCCGCTGTTGGTCGCCGTTTAACGGTTTGTTTTTTTTTTTTTTTTTTTTGTCAAACAATACCAAATAAATGGGTCATTTTGATAATGTCGAGTGTGGTCACCGTAGATAAACCCACGTTGTAATATATTCGATCAAATACATTTTTTTTTTTTTTTTTTTACTAGTCGCATAGTATTTTTATTTACGCGTATCGCGTGACATTATCTCTAACAATATTATGCCCGTAGTAGAAAAACGTCCCGCCGGCTTTTATGACAAAACAAATGCGCGTTGTACCTGTAAAACGAGCTCGGTGAACACATATTGTACCGTGAAACAATAGAGTGGTTTTGTTCGTTTGGTTTTTATTTTTTACGTTTGAGTTTTTTTTATACGCGCAAATTTGTAAAGAATTAAACTGTTTCGGCTAACTAAACAAATACGAAAAATCGTATAATATCGTATTTCGTATTCTACTGAAATTGTACTACCAGGGTCTTCCACAAAGTAGGGTTACAACATTAATATAATCTAGAAAAATGCGTATGTTTTTAATGAAATTCACAGGATACGTCGCAAATGTTATAAACTACTTTTCCATATGACCGCCGTCATGTTCGATGAGTTTTTGTTGTCGGGGGACCAGTTTTTGCACGGCCGTGTTTTAGACGTCTGCCGCCAACTCCCTTTGGCTACTTCTTTGACCTCGTCGTCGTTGGAACGACGTTTTCCACCTGAGAACTCCTTCAATTTGACGAAGAGATGAAAATCCGGAAGGTGCCGGAAAGGTTAGATTGATAGAATTTCGTCCCGTGTGGGGTCTGGCGTTGTCCTGAAGAAGGCCACCTCCACTGCACAACATTCCGCTTCGACGGTTTATAATGTTTCTCCTCGGATTTATAATGGATATTAAATTCGAAATCGCACCGACGCATATAATATCACTGAAATATTCGGAATGCATCGGTATTAAAACAGTCAAATTTTCGGATATCGTAAAATAAAAACAAATAAACCCGTGCGAAAAATTGCAATAAACGATAACGAAAACCTCGACGACGACGACGATAATTCTATAACAATCTCCATCTAATGCGTTATTACAATCGTATGTGGAAATCTCTGGCCGGTTTCCACCGTCCTATCACACTGTCACGTACATCGCCATTACTGTTTTACCCTAATTAACACTTAAACAAAAATGTATCTTCTTATGACAGTGTAATATAAATAAAACGAAAGTCTAAAAAACGATTAGAATGCAGATGCAGACGCAATTCTTGTGTACAATTTTCGAGCATTTTTACGAAAACAAACTAAAAATACTCGAAAATATCAGTGCATTTTTACCAACAGAATATTTTCTGAGAAAAAACAAACACATAATGATAGAAACTAATAGTTTCTTCACTACACTCGGAATTTAAAAAAAAAAAAAATCATTCGTTCATTTTCCGAAATTATGAAATCAATCTGTCTAATAATCGTCACTATTACGGTTTCTACTTCTAAGCATTTTGTCGATACGCGATTAAATCCCTTTCGATTTCACTTTTCAAATAATACCGGTAACATTTTTTTTATCAATTGCACCAATGGGTGTAAAAAAAAAAAAATAATATCATTTTACTGTAATCACGAGCACCTCTCAAACTACGATTTCCACTGAAATTCACGCAAAACGTGTCGTCTAAATTCACGTTGGAATAATCCATGCTGGAGGTATTAAGGTAATATGGTTAAAACAACGTCAATACGTATCACATCCGACCAAAAATCGGTCTAATCCCTATTCGGAATCCCCGAGTTAAGTAAACCATTCATACGTCTCTATCGCTAAAGCTATCCATAAACAAGTCCGTCCGATCACATCGTATTCCTCAAACCGTAGCCGAAACACTATATCTAATTTGAAATAATATATTATTCACGTACCTCCTGTCCGGTATCTATACGGTCTTAAATTTATAATATTTATAATACTACACCCATAGTATTCCAGCTTATTAAATTTCGAATTTACATTTCGATAATGCATTTCGAAAAAGTCTAACGTCGAAATAATACAAGATTACTAAAAAAAAAAAAAACTAACCTTACCTAACGGTCGTGTTAACGAAAATTCCCATTTTCAAGCTACACTCAATAATATTATACGGAATTATACAACCAGAAATATGTTCTAAAATTAACTATAATCATATAAATACTTTTCTACAACCACGATTTTCATTCCGTACGATATTCTACACTGTCGTGATAAAAAAAAATACCGTACAGGAACGCCGAGACAGGTCGTCGATATTTAAATTGATTGTCCACCATGGTTTGTCGTACTATTCGTATTTCATGACGTTATGTATTTATGAATAATCAAATGATAAATACACGTTTAAATACAAATGGTCAGCATTTAAAATGCGATAAAAATGTATTATTACGCCCGGTAAAAAGGTATGACCCGGGAAATGATCGTATTATTACACAAGTTACCGGTTACCAGGTACGGTTAGGACTCGATGACCGGATACTCGATTTATCTCTAGTGTCGATTATGTCGGTTTAAAATATAATTACAATTCACTGGTAGAAGTAAGTTATAACTTCAAAGAAATTACCTTTTTCAAATACATTTCGCGTCCCGTCTAAAATTGTCCTTGGACCATTTTTACCGTTTCGAAAAGTAGTTCTCGTGAGAAAACTTTCTTTTACCTCCGCTCGGGTTCTGAAAATAAGTAAAATTATCGTTATTCAGCTTGAATCACTATTATTTAACATTCAAAATTGCTTTTAATTATTTGTAGTCATATTTTTGATCTGATTCAACGGACCATGTTTAAAATTGTATTTTTATAATCGAACATAATCAATATCGTTCTCAAAACTAAGAACCTATTCGAAAACATACAAACCGTTCAATGTTCTAATGCCGTCGTAATAGCTGGGTTCGTTCGTGTAGTAAATACGATCAATACTGAATGGAGAACAAATATTTAAGAAACCGTTGTTTTGTTTTTCTATCTACTATAGCCCATTAATTTTAAAGCAAATTAATTTGCGTCCGTTATTTTTTTTAACAAAATAAAAAATATATGTACAGTCTATTGATGTAATTTCTGTGTTTTACCTTGATGCTGGCGCGGGAATACCAAATAAATAAAAAATATAACACGATAAACTAATATATTACTGGGAAATAAATTTTACTTTAGACCTCAGCCAAAAACCTTTTATGTGACCTACCAATGTCTTTATTATTAAAGTAATAACTATAAACTTGTTTTATAGAAGGTATAATAGTTTATTGAACAGTTTGAAATATAAACAGGTAAGGAAAAAAACTAAATAATAATAATATAATCCCACATAAGTCAAATGGTAAGGTTGAAATAGGTTACCGCGATATATTAATGGGAAGTTTAAAAATTGTATTGTACGTATTTGTACATTATTATTATTTATTTGTTCATAAAATCGTTAGCGAATCAATAAATAGAACACGCCAAACTATACGGAATGGCCGTGCATAGATATCTGTTAAAACGATTTTAATCATAACTATTCCTATATCGTATTATTTCACCGTTGGGCAGTTTTGCTAGTTAAAATAGCTAATTTTCACTTTTAACTATGTTTTCACTCTTTAATTTTTATTAACTTAACTTATTGATACATAACATTTATTTAATAAATAATTTAAATTTTAACACGTCAATATTAAGTTTAAACCCTTTACACTATTTGTATAATATACATTATTATTTTTTTTTTTTAATCAATTATGTATGTAGTGATCCACACACACTCGGATGAGTAAAAAGCAAGTGTAACTTGATATTTCTGGAATATCTTTATATTCAATAACAACTAACACTAGATTAAGGCATTTATACACAGTGTGAAAATTAACATAACTTAACTGAGTTAGTATTATGCATTTAACATGCTCGGCCTTTATTTTACACTATAACTGGTGAGATATTTTATAATAATTACTATAAGCACCTCAATAAATAATATTATTGTAAATTATTTTCTTTAATATCATCGATAAAAACTCGTTTTGTGCGTTTTAGTTTTAAAAAAAAAACATACATTTCATTTTGCAATTTTGGACATTATTTAACTGCTTTGGAATCTAAGCGGAGCGAGTTTTGGTTTTACTCTGATGTAGTGTTTTTTTTTTTTTATTATTATTTTTCTCTCTGTAAACAAGATTTCTATCCGAAATCTTGCTCCGAACATAAACTCAGGGGTCTTTTCTGATAGAAAATGTTGATGCAATGTGTGGTCGCTTTTTTATTTTCCGTGTAGTTTTCTTAACAGAGAGGAAAATCCGGAAAAAAAACGTCTGATGAAAAGGAAATATTTACGCAATAATTTTTGATATTTTCGAATTTTATTTTTCTTGTTAAAAATAATCGTAAACACTTAAGCTTTCATAAAATATTTACATTAGCATTGTCTAGACATGGTCGAATTCGTAAAATATTCTAGTATTTTTTAGTTAATAATAATTATTTAAAAATGTTAGAGTATTTTTGTTTTTTTTTTTCGATTTAAATAATACTGTTGTGATTTATTTTAATCAGCAGCGTTCGTTACGGCAACTCCGTATAATTTATTTGAATTTCGATAGAAAATTACGTTTATATATTATATTGTCTGTTTCCTTCGAAATAATCACGAATAATAGAATCATGATTTATAATCATCGTTGAAACTTTAGTAGTAATAATCAAAAATTTTTCAAAACACCTATCTTATCTAAATACATATAATAATAAATAATTATGTTTACAGAGTGTACTAGCTGGGTAGCCAGCTAACAAATATTATATTCCGCCAGAGTTGGAATCCCCATTATCCCATCTCGTATAACTTCATATTATTTAAACTTCCGTAACGTCTCATTCTGGCCGACATGAAAATGAGCCAAGTCGAGTGTCTAACACAGAAATCACGGTCTCCGGAGTTGGTAATAACATGGTATTATTATAGTTATGCGTTAAGTGATCATAATATTTTAAAGGCGAGATTACTATCACTTCTCTTATATCATTAGTAGTAAGAAGACACGTATTACACCAGACTGGCTATAAACGTTTGCATTGTTGGACTCGGGAATACGTTTATGTCAATTTCCAAAAAAAACTACATGTTCACGATTTCCAGATATTTTTCGGGCATAAAAATAAAAGACAATGTTTAAGTTGACAATATTTTTAAAATTAAAATAACTATACTTATAAGTGTTATACAGACATTATATAATATTTAACTCTATTAACAATAATAAGATTTAGTTAAAAAAAAAAAAAAGTTTCATAATACTATTATAAAATATTTTGTACCCAGGAACTTAATGAATTTCTGATTATTTATTTTTGTATAATAAATTTAATCTTTAATACGATTTTAATAACTTAAATATCCTAAAATCTTTAATTTTATTTAAAAATTATGACGATTATAATTATTTTTTATTTTAAAAAATATACAAACGAAAAATTAGTACAATATTAACATCTATATATTATAATGGAAATTATAGCCACTCTCATTGTTTTCAATTCAAAAAGTCTTATACTTAATTTTTACGACTGCATAAGCAGCTATGTATAACTAGTCTAAAATGATACTATAGCATAATTTTTGTCATATCCATTAAAATTTTGCTTTCTCGTATTATATTAATACAAAATTTATTATGATTTTTTTTTTTTTTAAATTTAATTACAAAAAATGTATTTATAATATAGTATACAACAATAATAAGAACAATATAATGTCAATGTTTACGAAATGAATACACGATAATATACTATAATTTTATATAAAAGTTATACTCATAGATGAAAGAAAAAAATAGAAATATACAAAACTATAAAAACAAAATAAAATCATAATGTAATCAATTACTACAAATAGTGTAAATACATTTTAAACGCGTAAAGTAAGCAAAAAGAAATGTCGGGAGAGAAAAAAAAATACATTATACAAATTTAGTTTGCATAGACTGCCAACTGTCATTAAAATATGAATAGAGGAACTTGGAAATGTCATTTCGGGTGAAACGTAGAACGTAATATAAATCTGCATTACTAGTATGGTGAAAATATAATTTGAAATTAAATTAGGTATTATCATAGCTATCTAAATTCGGTTATTCAATGTTATCAACTATGATTTATAGGAGTTATTTTTTTCTATGGGATTTGGTTTTTTCCTATACATAGATTTAATATTCAAATAAGAGTTTTCTATTTGGTTCTTTTTAATAATAATATTCAAGAACTAAGAAAGGTAATCCATCGTCTACTTTCTTGGAGAGTGAATTTGTATAAAGTACGTATTGACAGATTAAGGTCTATTGAGAGTTTTTACGTCAAAGTCTTTATCTCGTATCGCGTAAAATGTCATCTGCATACTCGAGCGTTGGAAAATTGAATTTATCGGGAATCGATAATTTCAATTTCGTATATTTTCGATAAACCTACATTTGTTCGAAAAACCCTATTGTCAAATTGAATTTCAATTTGACTCTGCGCGTAATTATTGTATATTTGTATAGAAATCATTGTGATTAAATTGTGAATAATCATATGAGTGAATTGTAAAATATAATTATTTGCTATTGGAAGTCTTTGATATTTAATATATCGTTAAAGTAAAGTCGCCGGCGGGACACAAGATTTTTAAAACGTGAATAAATATTACGTAAACTTGGAGAATGAAGCGTAATGTTATATAAAGTAAAAATATTACAAAACACGGACGTAGTTTTTGTCGTGGAAATAAGGCAATAACAAAACGAATTTTTAAAAATTTATGGAAACTTAATAGCAAAAAACAATATTAATCAATTAATTAATGAAGGGAAAAAATCATCGTGTGTATTAAACGGAAGGTGTTTCTCCAAACAGTGGTTTTCAACAATAGGCAGTCCGAATGGATTTGGCCGATTATAGATAATGTGTAATATCGTTGATAATAATTTCACGATCGGAGAGTAGATAGGGCTTATAATCTCTTTCAACAGTTAAATAGGTCGGAGTAATTTAGGTTTTAACGTAGAATAAGGCACTGAACGTGACACTAATGGGTCGTTAATTTCCGCAAAAAAAAAAAAAAACCCGTCCGAAAGGTGGGTACACGTTTTTTATCCGCATAACGTACGAATATTTTATAATTACGTATGGCGCCAAGAGTTCAACATTTTATGTTATAGAAAATCAAAATTTAGAATTTTTAAAATTCATAAATAATATATATATATTCTAAAACGTTTATTATACACATTATAATCATTATAAACAAAAAAAAATAAGTTAGGGTACTGCCAATGAGCGAGTCACTGATTTATTTGAGAAGTTACAAAGTAGTGTACTTTAATTTATGTGCCACGGAAAACGATTCTGATCGAAATTCGACTAAAAACGTTTTGATAACTTAAATTTGAAAACTCCATTAATTTTTAACTACAAAATATATGATAACTGTCCGTGGTTTTAACGTTTCAAATTATTGAACAATTTTATAGATCCCAAAAAAGTTTTAACCACATAAGTAGAAAAATAGTATGTATATTAAAATTAAAATCTGAACTTAAAATGCATATAAAAAAAAAAATGTTGACTACAAATTTCCTATGAACTTATGGTGTATTCGTGTCGAATTTATGATCATTTATACTAATCCAAAAAAATTTTGTCTACGTACAACCGAATAAAAACTTGCTAAATTATATAACTCAAAACGTCAGAATATTTTGAAAACTATACCACGTTTTGAAATATTTAATACTAGGTATATTTGGTTTAAATTGCATGATTTTATGATTGTTTTTAACTGAGTTACAACAAAAAGAAAATAATGAAAAAAATTATTAGCGTAATTTGTTCCTCAATTATTAAAACAATACAACGAAAATCAAAAGAAATAGTACTCCAAAGTACCGAGTTTATCCTAAATTGTTTCGGAAAAGAAAATCGGAGCAAGACTTCTGGTAGAAAAGTCGTTCGCGGTCGGAGGAAAAAATCATCAATTATAATAAAAACCAATACATTTCTAGCTACGCCCGGAATCTAAAGTGGTTTTCCATCGATTAAAAATATAAATATAACACGCACAATAGGTAATTTATATTTCAGAAATATATAGGTGACACTCCCTAATATATGGACACGGCGTGACTAAAAACATAACTTAACCTTTTTTTTTTTTTTGTGGTATCGTAACCTACGGGGAGCATTTTACCCGGCAGGGCTATCCTTCCCCCGAAAAAATTTTATTTAACCGTATTCGCTGTGGACAGGGTTCGAACCTGTGCGGGCAGAGCCCATTGGATTTCAAGTCCGACTCCTTAACCAATCGGACACCGCAGCGGATATCCTAACCTAACTTTACTCGAGATGCACCCGGCAGACTCTTGTCTAGCTTTACTTAAATCGTTTTAATTTGTGCGTCAAGACTCAGCGGAATACATTTTCCGGTTTTACCCGAATACCTAGCAAAATTATTCATTGTATTCACAGTGATACGCCAAATAGGCTTTCTTTCTTATTACATTAGACGTTAGAGGTTATACCGATGATCAGTTTTAAATGTGTTTGCAGATAAATATTTAACGATTCGTTTAAAAGTGGTTAATGGTTATCGTAAAACTCGTACTTTTGTACGTAATGAAAATACTAATACCACATGCAATTTTTTTTTTGGTAATTCAATTTCTACCGTTTAAAATGTTTAATAACACAAAGTATGTTTGTCTTTACCAAATTTTGCTGCCGGAGGAAAAGATAAACTGTCGCTTTAATAATAATTTCTATTGCTATTTGCTTTGTTGGTTTTTATGATGATATCCATGGTATAAACAGTTTTTAAATCGGATATTTGTACCAGAATCTTTACAGGCGGCTATCGAGTGGGACCGTCCAGCATTCGACTCGAATCGTTTTTCATTTAAAGAATTGGCAAAATTCATTGACAAATCGTTTATAGTTCCGTTCAACGTTTAAACCGAATTACCGTATCTATTCACGTTCTACCTTTGAAACACAACTCACTTACAACTCTGATCCACCCATGTACGGCATCAGTTTCATTTATAATTGTATTATACGTAAAAAATGAAAAAATTTAAACGGTTAATATTTGATGCCTCTCAAAATTCCGCTGCTAGGCTTAATACAGAGGCCGCACTCAAAATCATGCTTAAAATAAGATAATATTTATGATAATCAATGATTTTTGGTTTTACAAGGTTCCAACTAACATGACCTAAAATACATTACCATAATCTAGTAAAAAAAAAAATATAAATAAATTCATTATTAATACAATATAAAAAATATAATTAAACCGATATATATTATGGCGATCTATAAACGAGCTAAACGACGCATATTATATCATTATAAAGACGAAATTACGGGTTTCCTCTCAATTGAAAATGATGATAAGACGTAATTTATCGTATAAAACAAGAAATGGCTGGCAATTATTCGAATAGTCGGTATTTCGTACGTACGTAAAGCATCCGAATAAATAACTTATTGTTAATTTAACGATAAAAACAGTTTTTAGTGATACATAACGAAAAAAATATATACTTTTATAGCTATTACATTATTATTTGAACAAACAGTGATTTTCAATCGTGGCATCATTCATCGACTCCTATACATTTATGTCCCAATCTAAAAATGTAGACACGTTTAAGGTCGGCGTTTTCACTAATCGACAATTCACTTCACGGGACATAAAACGGTTCTAGGATTTATTGATTTGACAGTAAAAAAAAAAAAAAAAAAAAACACATACACACAATCTTTGAGTTAGCAACTTGGAAACTTTGTAGGATTAACATTGAAATAACATCACAGTCGTAAAACTAACCGATAACAATGATAATCGTCCAAAGTAAAACGCAAATGTACATAGCTACAGACGATAACAATAGTAACCCGTTGATCTTTCGCATAAGATATTATTAAAAATACTTTTATTTTAATATAAAATATTATGTTCAAATAAATAGTTGCACACGAAAAAAAAAAAATTTATACATCTGTTTCGTTTACTCATCAACTCGACTTTGTTTAACGCATCTATAAAAGTGCATTACTCGGGGCTATGTCACCGCTCGCCCCGCCCTGGCAACGAGCATGACTGACACAGACATTGGTTTTTTGCAAATATTGATATTTGCTTAAAGATACGTACGTACCGTTCCCAATAAAAATTAATTAATGAGTAGACGTTAAAAAAAAAAAAAAAAGGAAAAGACAAATATTAGAGGAGTTCCGGTCCCTAGAGTGTCCGTCAAATTCGAGCACTCAGTAAATCACTTATCAATTATCATAATTTGCACAGCGTTTCTAGTTAGAGACAAATCTATTCATAGTATTCGAATTACACGTTACACAAATATAGATAATTATTGAAATTCTAAAGCATTTAAAGAATGATGCGGGGAAATGTTTAAAAAAAAAAACGATACATAAATGAATAACTGTATAATAACAAGTCACTTAATATATACTGAAATTCAATAAGTTTTTCCGGACTACCATTAAGCCATAATAATTTTAACTCTCGTTTACGTATGGCGGTTAATTTCTCAACTGTTTTTATTTTATTTTTTAGTATCCAGTTGATTTTTAAGTAATTTTTCGAAATAAACGCAATAAAAATATAATTGATATTAACACAGGAGAAAACCAACATACTCCACACCGTGGGTGGGCCGCAATTGTGTAAATAGAATATTGAGGAAGTAAAATACACTGGGTAGTTTTATCTTATCCGTACACACCGATAAATCGTTACAAACGAAAAACGATTCTGTTCGATAAAACGCAGTTTGACAAATCGTATTAATATGCAATTACAAACTAAATTACAATTGTCATACCCGGCAACATATTGTGAATATTAAATTTATTTTATTTTTAGAACGATACGAGGAAAATAATATGAAAATAGTTGAACAGCTGCGAAATCGAATTATATCGATTGTATGGTTCAACACAGAGGACTGTGAATACTGAAAATCGGATTGGTTACAAAACCATAACATAAAAAAAAATAAGGTTACCGATTATTGGTTAGCATCTGACTTTGGTTACCTGTACCGAGTTAACGTTTCCGGATTGTCAAAAATAAAAACGATTATCTTTCTCTGGCTCTTATACTCTAGGTTTTTACTGATTTTACCACTTCAGAGCAATACCCGATACGCTACTCACCACGCCAGGTATCTAAAATATAATACCAAATATTTATTATAAAAAAATGAATATTTGTTTGTAAAGATGGCTCGTTGTTGTTGTTATGTCGGGCAATCGAAATAGTCGTAGACAGTTTAGTTGTTGTTAATTAGATTGGTATTCATAATAGCTTGGATTTTATTTAAAAAAAAAAAAAAAAAAAAAAAAAAAAAAAAAAAAAAAAAAAAAAAAAAAAAAAAAAAAAAAAAAAAACAATATACCGTTCATTATTTCGCGACAATTGTTGTTTTTAGTGGCCGCATTTAACGTGCGACGATTTCTGTGCATACGCAAAAGTCCACGGCGAGCAAAGCTATGCGGAGCATAGCAATTATAAGTACGGCCAAGTAGCTTTTTGTGATGTAAATAGTTGAATTTTAACTTAAAGAAAAGAAGAAAAAAAGTTAGTTTAGTTTTTACAAATCCTTTTTTATTATCGGACCGAGTCCGAAACGACGCGGAATAAAGGAAGTAGACGCTTTGCAATTCACGTTAAGTAGTTTTAATAAATGGAATAACTTGGTGACCTTTTTCAATTTAACCCGATTCCTAATACTTTATGGCATGTCGAACGGCGGACGGAAATGCTATTGTATCGGACAACGTAAACATGTTTGCAATTTGGCGGTGCCGCCGCGATTATATAAATAAGTAATGATTTTCTTACGAGACCGAAAAAAAAAACAAAAATTGTTTGAGAATAAAATAAAATAACAAAAAAAAAAAGAAGCAAATATATATTTATATATTTTTTGTACATTTATTTTGTTACAATTTGTTGTGTATTTTTTTTTTTTTTATCGTCCACCAAAATGAGACGGTCAAATATAATACTGAAAATTAATGAAATACCGTAATTGTATTACGGTTATAATGGTTTGGAAAAAGCTCGTGATCTCCGGTGAGCATATTTGGATGCCATCCAAACCTAAAATCGGCTCAATTTAGAGTACATAATAGAAAGACTGGAAAAATTATATATGATTACAACTAACATTCATTTATAATATTGTGTGTAGTCGTCTGGGATATTCGATCACTGCGACGCCGCCCGGTTTAAGTTGAAATTTTGATGGTAATCGTAAAAATTCGCAGCATTTCACGAACTTTCTTCCGATTGGTGTTGGTGAAAAATGTTGGTTTGGCTCCACAAATATACACAACAATTGGAACGCACAAAACACAAACAATTGCAATTTGTTTTGTAGTTATCGCAATTTTTAATTTTAATTATTAAAAGCATTTTTAATCGAACTTTGTTTGGAATCGTTAGCATTGATTTATCGTTGCGTACATATACGAATTAAATTTCTCTCTATTTACCACCTATAACCATGGCCCACCCATAGTGTGATGTATGTCGGGTTTTTCTTTTTTTAATTGAAATTGTTTTGTTAATTTTAGAAAAAACGTTACGTACTTCAAAGTTTCAACGGACGATTTTACTAGTGCGTGTAGTTTATGAATTTTCAAAAGTATGAACGAACATCAAAGTTTTCCAATTTGTAAAATTAAATTTTAGACTCTCGATATAAAATTACATACCATTCATTCGAATCAAAAATATTACATTTAATTTTCCCTTTATACAGTTACACTTCTGAGGAACATCAACTTTACGCATTGTGCGATTGTGCCTTCGAAATCGTATGAAAAATGTACAAAAGTTTTATATTGCATTATAGACCATACGCCATACGCCATCTCAAACGATTCCTCGTACCGTTCATCTAAATGCCTTCTCCGCCTTAATCATAATACCATCGCAACGTCTTAAGTATTTAATTATTATTATTATTATTTTTTTTTATTATTATTATTATTCTTATTAATATTATTCGTTAGAATATTAATAAATGTATATTTATATTGTCGTACTCGTGTTTGTAGAAATAATTTAAAAATTTCGCAAATTCTATTTTCCAAATTGATTTTCGTTTTAAATTACAATCATTTTAACTCGTATTTTAAGCGTATGACACATTTTAACGTGTTAAAAACACCAAAGAGTCAAACGTTTTCCATAAGTGATCAACGGTAAGTGGGTGTAGTGCAGGAAAAACAGCGGGCTATAACTGTACGTAAAGAAAAATGTCTTTTATAAAAAAAAAAAAACTTTAACATAATAATTTTATCGGTACCAAATCATTTCAAAACACCAATTTCAAAAATTGTATAATATCAAATAAAATCAATAACACACGTATTTATATTATTTAAAATTGAAACGCATAAATAGTGGCAATTTCATTCGAAATTCTGTACCAATCGAATAAATTTAAAAACCGGTGTAATAAAGTATAAAAAAAAAACCGTAACGTTTGAACAAATATTCTCTATTGGATTTTTATTTTAAGAATATAATCGTCCGTGCCGTTTAGAGATAATATATGACGTATGATGAACCCCGATAAATATATTTGTATATTTCGCTTAGTGCCTAGCTTATCATTTCGCAGATTATTATAAACCCTTTGTAATGTTTAATCGTGCTTAGTAGTCAATGGACCGTATTATTTACACGGACCAATTTTAAATAAAATATTTAAAACCATAAAAGATTTAGAAAAAAAAAAACGAGTGTATTTTTGTTACGTATGATCAGATTCTTGTACAGTAAATCGGTCCGCTGAATAAAAATAGAACAATACCACAAGCTCTGGAGATAATCAGCGGACCGTCTAGCTGACACGATTACGAAAAAACAAAATAAAAATGGTGGGAGTTTGGAAGGTATGGGATAATGTAGTTTATACTTAATAATATACTGAAAGCAACGGATTGTTATAAAAAAGAAAAAAACGATTCTGAGCGGAGCTTGTCAAACTGGTAATGTTATTAATGTAAAACGCGTTAATTTCCGTGTAGGCCAAGGTAATCCGGAAATCAACAAAAACAAAACCGATGAATCATCGGTAATTTGTGATAAGTTTTTTAAAAAAAAACTTTCGGAAATCCAAATGAATGTTACGAACAAAAATTACCGTAATCCGCATCGTTTATGAGTTTCAACAATTTTGAGTATTTTCGAATAATTTTCATGTTCCCAGAAAAGGATCTAGGTGGTGAATTTTCGCAAAATAAAAAAAAAACATCAGTACTAGGTATAGTCGAATGTTAGTTGCAGAAAAGTAACGTCCGGTTAAAAAAAAAAAAAAAAAAAAATACTCGTTTAATAATGCGCGGCGCGAGAAAATCGGAGCGTTTGTACTTGCGTAAAAAAGCGTGTTCCGAGGGGAAATCGCGTCGTAATAAAATTAACGGCGCGGCGTCCGGAATCGAATTGAACGCCGACGGATTATTATTAATATCCGCCTAGAATTCGTTGATATAAAACTCGTCTTTGTCGCAACATTATCGTAACGGGTGGCGAACAAAAAAAAAAAAAAAAAAAAAGACAATTTGAGGCAATAAAGCACCGCGAACGTCGCCAGGTATCACGAAAAACGATATATATATATATATGTGTGTGTGTGTGTGTTTTATAGCAATACTTACAATAATAATATATTTCCGCACAACCGTAGCCCTTAGACAAGAGTAAAGTTAATTTAACCGAGTGCATTGTAATAATAATTCGCGAATATATACATATATATATATATATATCATACAGACGTTGTCTGTTTATTGTAATAATATAGAACATAAACCAAACAATACGCAAACTTGCGCGGTATACCGCCGCGAGAATAATTGTCGCGACATATCGTTAAACTGATCTTATGGGAAGCCTTAAAAAAAAAAAATCACACATTCGCGTCGGTATAATTTAATCTCGATTAACGTTGCAATTTAAATCACGCGACGTGCGTTTGCAATTTAAAAAATCTACTTACACTTCCACCTAACCCACCCGCCACGCCACCGCCACAACAATCATTTTTTTCTTTTTTTTTTTTTTTATTATGAAGGTCGTCCGCAAAAGAATTTTACGGGTTTCGACGAGCTTTATTGGCACACCGACAAAAAAAAGCGCAAATCCGCCGCCGACCGAAATGGCCAGTACACATTATCTAGTTGTTTTTTTTTTTATTTCGCCAGATTTCCTTAGAAAACCTATAAGCGGTCACTGGGTCCGCCGTTAGTTACGCGGAGATATCGAATCGATATTCAAACGTCCTCGTGATCGTATTTGTTGTGACAATATTCATGGCTAAAGTGCTGTCCGTTGCTTAAGCCCTTCGATGTTCCTCGGTAATGGTGGCGTATATCACCTTTCGGAAAACCTCGGGAGGAAAAAAAAAAATCACGCGACTATAAGTCGCGTCACTCGGGAGGACCAGCATTATATCGAGACGTCTTGAGCTCCTGATTGGTCCGTCCACCGGTTTTCGTTTTGGGCACTAATGGACGGATAGATGGATACCGGTGGACAGTGTGTTGGAACATAAAAACCTCTGGAAGGTTTTTGAATAGAGAAAACCGCTAAGCACGTCCAGGAAAAAAAAAGTCGATCACACGGGTTTATGTGCAAAAAAAATACCGAAATCATTCTCGTTTTAAATTACACAAAATCTATTTTCTTAAAAAAAAAACCCATGTTGATCATTTTGGTTGCTGTGGTTGTTTATATGTTTTTTTTTTTTTTTTTTTTTAATTATGAAAATATAGCTTTTCGAATCCTGGAACATTCATGTGTAGGTATTATCTAGTATAATTAATTTTAATAAAACTAAAATACGAATATTAAAATACGTTGGTTCAGATTATTTTGCTGTTGCCTTATACGTATTGATTCGTTTTCTGTATAACGTCATTTTATATTGTAATACTATAAAAAAAAATAACTCGACAATTGTTTAAAAGGGCCATTCAAGTGGGTTGCAAAGTCATGTACAACAGTACGCGATAATACTTGAAAATAAATAATTGTTAACATTCAATAGATATCCGAATATTATAATCTTGTAAATCAATGTATTTATGCAATCGGCTGGATTTAGGTATAAACTTCGTTACTTTGATTCGCAAAAATATTTTAAAAATATAACGCTACATATAACAATTGAATCTACCTTTATAAATCTTCATGGAAATATATATACATAGGTTTCTATATTTTTTTTTTAATCAAGTCCGAACCGTGAATTTCGTTAAAATGTATTATACGTATATATTGTTGTAACTAATTTCGCGTATTTTCTTAAAGCAGTTTTCTCGAACTTCGTTACTATTTCATTACGTTTAAGATATATTTCCTATACTAAATCATTCACGGAGGTACCCGCTACTATCTGTTCACAATATTTGCCAAATTATCCGCTACACGAGTATTGTTTAAGGTTTTCGTCTTTTGTATTAGTTAATAATTAAATAAAAGTTGTAGGCTTTTGTATTCGCATAGGTTACTTATGTTTCGTTCGTTAAACTTTGATAAGTTTTAAAAAATATTTAATAAGCGCGGTAAACCACTTAACGCAGCGGCGGAGTCGGTTAAATTTGATTTTCTAAGACTATTAATTCAATTGCTTCGAGAATTATTAAGACCAATACCACTGGCTGGAACCCTCGAGGGTAGTTTGTACATAATAATTAACATGCCGTTGTGTAATTTGGTTACACGGCTCATTTCCTTTCAAGATTTCCTCGCTAACGTATATAATTGTTCATTTATTTCGTTTTAACAATTTTACATTCGATTGTTATAAAAAAAAAAAAAACACTATCTTCGTGTTTTAATAAAAATACTTAAATAATTTGCCGTTTTTTAAATTTAAAATAGTATGCATTTAATACTAGTTGCCGTTATACCTGCCGACCATTGACCTAAAAAAAAATTATAAAGATATTAAAAAAAAAAAAAAAAAAAAACTGTTAATTGTGTACCTTCGTCGACTAAAACTCCCAAGAAGACGTTACGTATGAGCAAGTACGCTACATGGACGCGTTGTATACTATCGTTTTGCCTAACTATAAATATGTTTTTTTTTTTTCTTTTCTTTATTGTGGGGGTATAAATATCGCCTCTGTGTGATCATCCCGCGGCACAACCGCAAACGCATTATAGTCTTCAAACTATATCGAGGTATCGTCCGAACGACTGATAATATCGAAAATCGCATTGAAATAATTGTTTAAATACAAGACACCGGACACATTCGTAGGACGTGATATCGCGTTGGGCCCGGGTCGGGTTTCTAATAAACTCGCATTGCCCGTTATCTGTCATTAAATTTTCTTTGTTTTTTTTTTTGTCCGCGTACTTTTTATACGGTACGAGCAGCAGCTGGGAAACAATAATAATTTCAATAAAAACGAAACGATCTTATACGAATAATAATAATAATAACGTTCGGGCAATATATCTCGTACGAGGGCTATAAAAACCCTATCCCGAACGCACGGGCTATTCCTGTACGCGTAGAGGCGGATTTCATATGTTCCGCGTGCATATTATTATGTGCGTTCCATAACGTTATCGCAATAATATATTTATAGGGCGCGCGAGGGAATCATTCGGCGCGTCCCACGGTTTTATAATATTTCGCGATATTAAATTCGGAATACACCTGAGTGGAAAACGTTCCGGAGACTGATAATAATGCAATATAAGTGAAACCCGGTTGTGTTCGCAGTATCTGTTAACGTAAACGATCGTTGCGAACGGCATTCCCTACCACCCCGCGGCTAAATACAACGGCCGGGGGAGAATCGTCCGCAGGGCCGGCCGCGTTTAATGCCCGACGAATCACGGTGTTTTATAATAAAATTAAAATGTTCGCCGGATTTCCCACAATGCATTCCAAGGGCCATTGTTTACGACAATTCTAAACACGTACGATTGTTGTATCACCTTCAATTACATTTGATTGCAATCATTTAAGTGTATTATTTTTAGTTGTATTATTCGAATTCGTTTAAATCTCGTCCGACGAAACTTACACCGTCGTTGGGTGTTCGGTTTAACGTGCAATACAATCGAATATGCCGTTTTCTCAAAACAAAAACAAAAAAACGAGGCACGAGGCACTTGTGGTTTTGCGAAAAATGACTTTTTTGTCAAATTCGATCACAGTAATATCCGTTGTGATCAAGGGCAGACTAATTTATCGTTTACGGATACGAAAAATGAATACTCGAATAGATTAAACTGCGAAACAAGCAGAATAATTTATCTGGTGAAATAAAGTTATTCGCGGTTCCTGTAAAATTTAAATTTAACAACGTGTCGTTTTTGAAACGACCGATTCGATTATGCGTTGTTGTTACATTAGGGACACACGATAAATTATCGGAACACAATTTAACAATATTCGTATGCAAATGTGCATTTAAAAAGTAAAATAAAATGAAAATAATAATTAATTTTAATATGCACCGAATATGATAAAATAATATTAAAAATTCTATTATAATAAATAATAATATAATAGATGTTTTTCGTGCTCGCGGCATTTTAAATCAATTTAATACTACTCTGCTAGACAGGTCGAACACTCGGAATAACGAAAATATACCACGGCGAATCTCACTAGACTAATCAAAATAAAGTACGCACTATAGTAATGGAGATATACGAAGTATCGTTAAATGAAAATTTTTATTTTTGATAATAAATATAGTCACAGACGGACAAAAAAATCGCATAGCACCAGAAAACCCGATACCGAAAAATACGATTCCTGAATAGTGTCGTGGTAATTATGGTCAGGTTAGGTTGCATTAACGGTAATAATGCCTCATTGTCTATAGACAGTGTTGTTTTTTTTTTTTTTTTTTTTTTCGTATTCCGCAACGTTGTCTTTCGTGTGGTTTTGTTTATGTTGTATTTTCCAATCATTTTCCATTTTTATCAAAAATAATTAAACGTGTAACCGGCGGTGCGACATTGCGGAAAATGAAAATATATTAATTTAACGATACGGCCACCCGGTGAAACTGTGGCGCCGAATACGCCACGAAGGTGTGACAACTGTAACACATTTTAAAGGTCGAGTGGTAGGTGGGTAGGGTATTTATTATAAAAAGATTAGTAGTAAATTAGTAAAATAGTTTAAATATTCGAAAATACTATTTTAAACGCTATAATATTATGTTGCCCCGGATCATTAAATATTTAAGTATGAATCGACGAAGAGGCAACCGTTAAAAAACGAATAAAGAGTATTCAACCGTAGCTGAATAACGTTTAAATGTGTTCAAAAAAATAATATAACTCACAAGATACATTCAGTCTTCTTGTAGAAAAATATGTAGATAATTATTTATATTATAAATCGCGATTATAGCTAATAGCGTGTGCTGATTGTGCAATTTAGAAGAAAAAAAATTGTCTGTTGCCTATAAAAAAGGTACTACCGTAGCGGTCAGATGATTTCATATGATAAAAAACATTTATTGAAATATCAAAAACTACACATACGAAAATTTAAAATTGTACAGTGTGCAATAACATACAGCTGTACTGTAATTCTTAAACATTTGAAATATGATTTTTAAAAAAAAAACATTTGAGGGTGTTGGGGATACGCCACTGGTATCAAATAAACTTTGAGTAGATTTTTTAGTATAGTTCGGCACAATTGAATGCGAATAATAATAATTGACTAAAATATATTTTATTCTCGCTTTCCGCACATACCGCATTATACCGATAGTAACTATTATAAATTAATATATTTGTTCGATGATTATCCACGTATCGAAATGTTCGAAAATATATTTCACTTCTAAAAACGACATCAACTAGTACCTGCAATATTATTACCGTATGACATTAACGGCCTGTCGCGAATTTCGGCTACGTGAGCGTTCGAAAAAAAAAAAAAAAAAAAAAAAAAAAAAAAAACGTATATAAAATATGAATTCGTCTTATAAAAAAACATCGAGCCGCTCGATTTATTCGGTAATTCCATTTCGAATAAACGACGACGTCTGATGGCTCCGCTGAGCGAAATTAAATATTTACGTAAAAAAAAAAAATTGTAGAATGCAAACGCGTAGTTTTTTACGCGATCTTTTTGTGCCGCGATCCACTGTTGTGACACTTTGAGTTGCGAAGTCGACCGATATTTTTACATTTGCATTTTCGGGTCTTGCGTAATGTTTTTTAATTAATATTTTACGTTTACACGCACACACGCCGACACACCACTATAATAATATTCATACGTATAAAGACGAAAGTCGCATAAAAATCGGTTTGGCCGTTATTGCCCGTTCCGTTTTGTTACGGGCCAAAGCGTGTGTATATTTACATAAAACCGGAAAAGCCCAACAATTTCAAAAGACAATAAATAACTAAATATAAAAAAAATAAAAAAAAAAAAAAAAGGCCAGGATTTATTTCGAAAATCGTACTACGCGTAGAAATATAAGTATTCGGCCAAAGTGTCAGGTAACTACGATTATTTATCACTGAATTACATCAACAACAGAAAAAACACATAAGACACTCTTATCGCGTATATATTCCCATTTTTTTTTTTACCGATATTCAAACAGACCGACTGCCCCCCATCCCACCAATTGCGCCAAACGGACGAAATAATTTGCAATCGGAAAACGCCCGCGAAATTGATTCGCTCAAAATCTAATACACCGTAAATACAAAATGTATTTTTGTTTCAAAAAAAAAAACAATTCGTTATATCGGGTTTAAGAATTCATTATTACGCGTTGCATTTACACGAACGTTACGGGTAGTACGAAACGGTTCACTATTCTAGCAGTTGATTGATTATTCAGGTGTACTTTACTATCTTTAGTCTACGCCGCGCCGGTCGAATCAATCTTGTCAACTCCGTTTCGTATTTTTATACACATCCCCCCCCCAGTTCCAAATGCCCCGCGTACATATTATTATCAGTAGAAACCAATTCTTTTGGCATCGTGGTGGATGTTTATTTTCATCAATCAATGAATTTTTTTTTCAACTTACCGTTGTCTGTTAGGTATAAAATACGAGTACAATCGAACATTTTGAACAAACACGTTTCTCCGTTGTACCGTCCCACTTTCAAGTGGTAAAAAATATGGATATACGAATTTGTATTCTTTTACATCTCACTTGTTTGAACGAGTCTGTTTTTTTAATCCCACGCTCTACTTTCAAATTGAATTGTCGAAATTATCGTCGAAACTAAACCGTATAACACGGGAGTTCAACAGGAAGGGCACCGGGGACAAATGTAAAATAATAATATTTACCGCATAGTCTTATGACTCGGAAAATTTAGCACAAGGATTTTATTCCTTGGTATACTTATCATATTTTACTCGATAAAAATATTTATAAGAATGATGGACAAACAAAAAACTACTACTGATTTAGATACATTAGATTTTTATTTTTTAGATTCTGCAAATACTTATCGTTTAAATGACAAATTATGATAAAAAAGATCCGGACGTACTACGCACCATGGGTAGACCACTGTTAATGGCGAAAACCCGAGAATATTATTTATATACTAAAGCAATAACATTAATTACGATCAAAAAACGATTATGAGACACCGGTATTTTACGAATATAATTTGATTTTTTTTTTTTTATTTATTCCTTACAAAGTTACCCAAAAATTAACAAATATAAAACCGATGCGTGTCCCTGATCGTCATTTTTTTTTCTTTCATTTTTTTGAAAAATGATTTATATAAAGTGATCTCTGTGCCGAAATTCCTTATCTTCTTAAAGTACGATGTTAATAATTCGGAGCGTACTGAAAAACGGAAAAATCCACGCTCGGAATCTAAAACGATATTATCAAGTACAAAGTAAAACTAAGTAATATTGATACAATGAGTGAGAGAAGATAACTACTCGTATTCCCCGTAGTACGATTTTAATATTAAAAATATCGTAAGAAAGATTTTTGACTCTAAACATTATTTTATTCATTTGTCAAAAAGTCGAGTATACCTGATTTAATATTATAAATATAAACGGAACATATATAACATTATAATGTGGGCGAATATCATCAAACGAAACAAAAGTGAGACGCTTCAACAATACGGAAAACCAAATCTAACACTAAATTCTCGTTAAAATATTTTTAATTAACTATTACAGTACGACTGTTTATGAATTTCATATTATAACATCCGAGTGTCTTATTCGTTTTCGTCGTTTCATTTTTAAGCCAATAAAAGTCAAAAATACATAACTTGCAACAACAGTAATAATTATATTGCGTAATTAAAATAAATTTACTTCGCGAAATAAATGTAAGCGCAGTGAAGTAAAGTCCAGAATAGTTAAATTGGCTTATGTATATTTTAAAGTTAGTATTAAATTTGTATTTTTTTTTTTTTTTTTTACAAATATACAATGTCTGTTCAAAAAGTACCAGGAAAAATGATAGATATTACGGCAAATCTACACACGATAACGTGTGAAATTTGAACAACTTGAAAATTGTAAATAGATGTATTTCCCAGGAATTAGTGGATATTTTAAACAAAACCCGAAGTCGCTATCTTATCTCAGTTTAATACTGCACGTGGTTAAATCCAGACAGTTTTTGTCGTTCGCCGTATTCGACGTGTTCGAAATTAATGAAGAACGCGTGTGAATCTCAAGTTTTGCTTTAAAATTGGTAAAAATGATACGACGGAAATGTAAGGAAATAATTAAAACACCGCTTTTGGACACATTTGGACCATTAACCCGTGACTTTCGAGTGTTTTAAACGTCTCGAGGACAGTCGGTGGTCATCCGAAGACGATCCAGGTTCTAGGAGACCATCGACGTCATCCATAAAACGATTTTGTGGCGACAATTTGCGAGAAAAAAAATGCGAAATGGCCGCCGATTCGTCGGTGAATTAACAAAGCGAATATCAATTGAGTATTGTCGTGCAATTTTACAGGAAAATGTCCAAATGAGAAGGGTCGCGCTGCCAAATTTGTTCCGCGATTGTTTACCACGAAAATGCACCGGCACATTTAGCGCTGTCGATTCGGGAATTTTTTGCTGACAACAAAATTGCTATGGTCCCGCGGACTCTCCCAATTCTCCAGATCAGGCCCCATGTGATTTTTTTTCCTATTACCAAGACTAAAATCTGCGCTTTGAGGACAACAATTTCAAAATGTAGAGGAGTTCGAAGCGAACACGGTAACTGAACTCATAGCTTTAAATTTAGTACAGTTCCAAAGAACTTTCGAAAAATGGCAATATCGCCGGGATCACTGCATATCGTCCGGAGGAGAGTATTTTCAAAGAGGTATTAAAAAATACGTATCTTCATTTTTGTAATTATTAAAAATAAAATCTTGGTACATTTTAAACAAACCTTATATACTGGAACCGGTACATTTCGGGTTTACTTTGATCTTCCGTACATAGTTTTATTTGAATAATTCTTAATTTTCTATTGAGATTCTGAACAAAGCGAAGAATGTATTGGTTTTACTAAAGTGTCTTTTTTTTCCAACTGTGAACAACTTTTCTAAAAGAAATCCTACTCCGAATTTCAAATGTTGCACCTTTACTGAAAGCATTTTGGGTATAATTGGTGCATTGATGACTACATCAATTTTCAATCAAATGTCATTTTTTGATAATCGTTATATTAAATATATTAAATATATTAATATTCGAAAAAAACTGGGGAAATGTACAGCAATAACGATTTCATTATATTTTGTTCTAGTTCGGTTTAAAATAATCATATAAGCCTAAAATATTAACGAAAGTCGTTTCTGGACAAATTTTTCAAAAGAATACGACGAATTTTGGGCTAATTATAAGGATTTACCATTATTGAGTTTTATCGTTTATATTTGTTTTATGTGGATAAAATTATTTGACCGAACAGAAACACCGGGAAATTTCACACGAGGTTCATCCAAAGTCGTACTAAGTAGTCAAAAAAAAAAAGTTTATCGTAATGTAGTAGTTTGTTTTTTATAAGCGTCTAAAATTAAAATTCGAACGGAAACCGTAACAATCAAATCAGATATGTTTTTCATTGTTATTGATTTGTCGTCGCGTACAGATATTAATTAAATTCGTCTCTATATTCTACTATTCAAACTTCCTACCAACAACAGTGGCCCACCTATCGTGCGAACAATGTCATTCGTTTTATCCGTTAATAACATTTCGGAATGCTTTAAATGCTCCAAAAAATGTAATACACGTATAACTCATTCTCCAATAGTCTAATACACCAAATTTTTACTTATAATAAGTGTCACAGTAAAAATATAATTCTTTTTTCGGACATTATTCGGATGAATTTATTTTACTAGGTGTAACCGTTTAAATGGTAGTTTTCAAAAAACCCCCTTTTTTTTTTCTGTAAAACAAGTTTTTTTTTTTAAATGTATCTATATTATAATATACAAACATAAATAATAAACTGCGATTTTCAGATAAAAATTAACGATCGTATTTTATAATATTATGTTGTCGACCGGGATTTAGTATTGCGGTGCATGCCCTATAAAGTTTTCTAGACGGTCACTCTTCGGTGGGTGTGATGGTATTGTGTTTTTCGATTAATCATCTCATTTCACAAATGACTCTGGGCGGAACTTTCTGCGTTGCTAGTGTAACCGTAAACTTCAACGTTTTTTGCAATTTCGTACGAAATTATGGGAGTGTTTTAAATTTGACAAACACAAAATCTCATTTGAATCCGATTTATATATAATCGCAGAAACGCCACATAAAGCGATGGCGGAACTGTTCAGTAATCCTAAATGTGTTAAATGTATTTGTGCAAGTGTTTTTTTTTTTTTTAAATTTGTATTATTTATCTTAATATCTAAAAAGTTCATTAATTATGGTAATGGTTTATCATGTTTGTGTTTTTTTTTATTTTCAATTAAATTATGAAAATATGAATTTGCAACTATCATGTTTTTAAGTGCATAACGATGTATTTTAAATATGTCTTTGAAGAATATATTTGTTGATAATTTAAATTAAAAAATAACAACAATATAGTGACATTCATTTTTGTGACTTATAGAATTAGTAGGTATGCTTAGTAAGTTAAATCTGCCTTTAATTGTTTTAACAGTTATACAGCAAGCAAATAAATTATAACATTTTTTCCTTTTTTTTTCTAAATTTCCTATTAAAAAATATCAATATTAGTGCCAATTGATTGAAACGATTTTGTATTTTTTTTTTAATTTTTTTTTTTTTGTTCATATTCACGCGTATTGACTATGGTTTGTGATAATTTTGAAAAAAATAATGTCAATCAATGTTAAACACGATTGGTTTGTTTCGGAAAAAACAAATAACATATATTTTAAACTCGGGACTCTACGCAAATTATTGAGTAGAAAAAAATATATATTCATACGATGGTAAAAACTATTTGAATAGTATAGGTGAATAGATTGTTTTAGAATTAAAATATAATTTAATCAGCTAAATCGCGGGGTACGATTTAAAATGAACTCGTTATTTATGAAATCAATGTAAAAAAAAAAATGAATTATGATTATAAAAAATGTAAAGGTTAAAAGTTAAAATTGACACGTTGGCAGCCTGATAATCATTGAAAGCTTCAAATTTATACCGTAGTTTCGAGAAGTTTTAATAACGACCCCGGGTCAATTGAGTTTTAATTTGTTTTTATTATTATTACTAATAATTGATACGCCTCAATAGTTTGATAAACCAATTTTAAATACATTTGAATTTTTAAAAAAAAAAATTAAATTGCACGCGATTCAAAATTCGTAATATTGTAAAAACGAACCCGTTATGGCCGGGTTTTTGATCTTCGTTAATTAGATTATTATTTCCGTAATGACTTTTATAATTCGGTGCGCATTTGGAAATTAGTTTCGCTGTACCGTACAATTTTCGAATTTATGAAATACAGAAATATTCGAATACAATAACGCAAAATGCGAATGTTCGAATCTCACTTATATAGTATAGCGCAATATTGTATTTATGTAAAACACATACAATACAAACATTTTTTATTGCCTAGGAGAGTAGAGAAAACTGAAATCAATAAAAAATGAATACAGTTCTATTACTTACAAACATTTGTACCGTAAAATAACCGAAATAGGTACGTTTTTATGATTGCATAAAATGTCAGAGCTATAGACAAATAAAAAATAATAGTCAAATGGGTAGTAAACATTCGTGAAATTTTCTGTTGCGTAATTCGTGTGACGGTATAAAAGGGAAACCTCTTCGAACACGTACACACAATATTATTTGGTTACACATGTAAATCAAATTATTTCGGTCAATAGATCAGAGAATAAATTTTAACAAAAAAAAAAAAAAAAAAAAAATGGCGTTACGAATAAAATTGAACATTCCTACATATTGTTCGCATAACCAATATTTTTTCGTTGTTAATATACGAAACATATTTATTCATATATTCTACGGTTATTTTTTATTTCGCGTTTTTTTTATTATTTGTTCAACCAACAGGGCTATAAAGGTGTAACTTTACAAGACGTACCAATGTATCACAAAAGTGTCCCAGCATATGTTCACATATTTCAAACTGTGATAAATAATATAATTTATATATATATTTTAAAAGTTCTCTTTTGAATAATCGATGCCGATACGAACTGAGAAATATCTAAAAAAATTACCCGAGATAGTCGTCTATAAAATGATTAAAGGATATGATTTTTTTTCTTCTTTTTTTCAAATAAATTAAAACGAGTGTTTTTAAAAAATCAAGAAATTCACTACTTATTTTGATTTGGAGTAAACAAATTACAAGTAAAGATCATAAATGTACACATAGGTTGTTTAAAAAAAAAATCATATTTTACAAGTTCAGTTCAATAATGTTTTGATAAAAGTAAAAAGTAAATTGTATTAATTTGTAACTACAAATGAAAAGGCAATTGGTCGACTATGCAACGAATTATTTGTACATTAGAAATGATAATAATAAATAACAACATTTTTGTAAGCGCATAATACCAAAAAAAATTCAAAAATAAAAAATAGCTATTAATAACTCAAAAAATGCCAGAAAAGTTTCTTGATTGAACTACGTCTAGAAAGTGCTAAAACAAGTATTTGGTAAGATTTTCAGATCTCTACGACTATTTTTATTTAAATATCAAAAAAACCAAAACAACGGAAATGCGTTATTGCGTAAATATTTCCATTTTTCCCGATTTTTCTAAATTATTTATAATATGACAAATGAAATATTTTTATTGCACCGTCAAAGTAAAAAATTGTACGTTTTTTTATTTTAAATGTTCCGTGCGTAGCAACGAAATTATAAGTTTTTTATGTATGGTTATTTTATAAACATTTACGAATAATATAATTTCTCTAAACTTTTCGAGTAAATATACTCAATAAGGGTCAATAAGATATTTGTAGTTAATAGTTTTAGATCGTGTTAGTATTTTTCAACAGCGTTATGAAAATTACCGAACATTTTGAGAAAAACGGTAAAATATAGGACACACTAAAAAACTGAATAATAAATTATTTTATTATTATTCAGAAAAGAAATATCTGATAGACTTCAAACTTTACTTGTTCAAACTGCAATTATTATTTTATAACTACTCGTTTAAATTCAAATACTTATTTATAGAAGAAAAAATAAATTTGACACGTAACATTTAATAACCGAAAAAAAAAACATTTAATTTAATATTTAAAACATAATTTATTGTTTCACTTATTTTATTTCTTCTTGTCAGTAAATTAAATGATTTTTTGAATTGTTTAAAATGTGTATTCGTCAACATAACCAAAGTGCAGGTATATATATTTCTTTCCCAACGTGTCAATGGTTCGCATCGTATAATTTTTATCAGCAACTGATTACTGAAATTACTCTACAAAAATCACCGTACGAAATTATATCGTTATAAATACATTTTGTAAAAAAAATGCGAACGAAATGTCCATGCTCGCCGCGCAGACAATCGCGATCAGTATAAAATTGCAAAGTATTAATTGTAGTGTTGAGGTTTTTTTTTCATTATTATTATGATTATAACGACGTGAAAATTAACTCGATTAATAATAAAAATCATCGTCGAACAAGAAAAAAAATATACAAATTTATATTTCATGATTAATTCAAACTTATAATTGGAAACGGTAGTGGAAAAAAAAAAAAAAAACAAACAAAAGTCGCACGCATATAATACGCTTTATTCTATGCATACAAATTATAAATATCGTATATTCGATGGGGTAAATAAATAATAAATATATATATAAAGGTATATAATAATAATATAATGTACAGAGTGGACATAAAACGCACTAAAACAGCACGCTGATCCGATACGTCTCGTGTCTACAAAGACAACACGACTGGGTCAAAGGACAATTGAATTTCCTCCGGTCAAAGACGAACTAGCTAATTAGATTCTGCGCATAGCGAACGGATGTATTGGTTTTACTATGGCGTGTGTGTTTTTCTTTTCTTTTTTTTTCCCGCGTGTCGTCCGTCAAATTCAGGGTCGGCCGGTTACTGGTAGAAAACGTTTTCCGTTCGGTGTATGGAGACGGACGTTGTTTTTTTTTTTGATTTTCCTTGTAGTTTTCCTAATAACGGGAGGAAAGTTTCCCATCCCTCCCCGTAATAGTTATACCTTGGACGTAGGTCCGGAAATTTAACGAAAATTCGTTAAAAACATCAACAACTGGAATTTATTTACTAGTAACTAACGATGAATACGATTAGTTCAAATTTAAATTTATCCAAACGTGTTTGGGGAACTTATCTGAACATCCCTCGGAACCATTTTTTTTTTTTGTTTACAATTATTTTTCGTTGCGTACTAATGCACGTAGATCAATACGAGTTTACCATACCGTACCGACTTTCCTCTACAATTAGTGGCTCATACGTACATTTTAATAACGCGGTTGATGACGATTTATTTAATAAATTAAAAAGAAATGGTCACACGCTACGTACCGTACATATTGTTTACTATACCTACAAGGTCCATTATAGTGTTAATAATAATAATAATATAATTCTAATAATATTAGAAACAATAAAATGTAAACAGAAAATATTACCGTGGTATTATCTATAATAATAATAACAATAAACATATATATCAAAGTGAATCATTCTTCTTTCTTTTTTATTCGCTATGGACTAACAAACTACCGGATTTGGTTACGGTATTAAAATTATGATTTGCAACTCTCGGAGAAGGTTTATGGCCATTTTTTTTTTTTTTTATATCGATATATTCTACCTCTAAAGCGTAGCTCATATAGGGTTTCAGGTATTTTCGAAACGAAAATCGAATTGTTTTTATTTATTTATTGGTAACCTTGGTGACATGGTTATTAAAAAAAAAAAAGTTTCAGAGGGATACAACTAGTTTAATTTGTTTTTATCGATTTCAGAATAAAAAAAAATGTTTAAAGTTACGTTATAATCTAGCGCGATCTTTAACGTGATGGAAGTTTACAATTGTAGGTGTTTTAAATTGCCCAGCAACCTAACCGATTTATCCGTGCTTTAATGATTGAAAACAAACAATGACAGATATTATTAAGACTAATTTTCAAATATGACTGACAAATGGGTAGCGGTTGATCGGCCTAAACCTCAAGCACGAAAGAGAAAAGCATCACGAGCTTCGGGAAGTAACACTGGAAACTAGTCGAGTACGCGATGATCAAGCCGGTGCGTCTGGAACAAGAACAATCGCTAAAAGTGTGTGGACTAAATGTAGAAAAACCATGCATGGTCAGCTGTATTTCGGATGGAAGCATATCAATGTGCACGGTGTACAGCTAATAATAACGATAATGTGTAAAAAAAAAAAAATAAAAATTATAGTTATGACTGAAATTTTGCAATCGAGCGGATGATCAACTGGGAACTAATTTTATAATAAAACCACACCGAAACATACGGGTAATATTTCAGTGAAAATATTTTTAAAAAAATCGATAATATGATTTCAATGAAGATATTTTTGGAATTAGCCACTACTCTCTGACGAACTACGGTGCCAGTGATGAGTTACAACAATTTTATTCACAAACAATATTAAAATCTACCATGTACAATATTATATTTTATACCTGATATTAATTAAAAATGAGTTGTAATACTATTATAATATTGCATCGCACTCAGTTTGGAGATAATTAAGAAAAAAAAACAAATTTAATAAGAATTTCTGCATAAAATGCGAATTAAGTAGAAATTGTTTTAATTATCTCTACTCGCTATGACAAAAAGAAAAATTAGAAATTCTAACTTAAATAATATTCAGACAGTTGATGTTCGTAGTACAATAGTGCTGACCGAATTATAAACAATTAAGCGAAGAACTGTCGTACAAAATTCAAATAGAAATATTTATTTTAAATAACAATGTGTGGGCAACTAAATAGTCAAGTTTTAGGGATCGAGCAAGAGATAGGGATCTCAAAAAATAAACGTAATTATTATGCATCCGTGTTGTGAGTGTGAGAAAACAAAATAATATCTATTATTCCATTGTTCTATATACTAATAGAATATTTGAAACAACGGACCGCGACAATAGAAACACGAACAATTTCTGTTCTGTCCTGGAACCTTCAATATTTATTATCATTCTCAAAAACCTGTAGAAGACGGTTTCCGAAAATCACGAAATGAGTGTAATACATGTGTAATAATAATTATTATCGTGTGAGCAAATCAAATTTCGATCACCGTAACAACCGGAACCGGACTGGGATGAAACTTTGGCCCGGGAAACTCAGACTACGAATTATATGTATATATTTAAATATTGATTTTTTAGATATTCTACGCGTTTGTCAAAACCCGATACTACTCCAATGACAAAAAAATAATGTGCTAAGTGTAAACCTAAAAAAACTAAAACCTAGTCGATGGAAAACCACCAAGTGTTAAAGATAAAGTAAACGCGAACAAATACCACGCAGGATAGGGAAAACTGATGTCGAGTGAAGCATACCGAGCGACGGGTTTTGTTTCGAGTGCGGAATGGTTATATGCAGTCCGGCACGGGCATCAGGTGACCTTATAATTTCATCTTCTGTATTACTGATTTTACCCGTTTTCGATTTTTCAAATAGTACGCCTAACGTTAGTTTAACGATGTGTCGGCCGAAAATGACTAATAATAATAGTTATTTTACAAATATTAATAACAACTGAATAACCGTCAAATATGATATCAAGACCTAATGACGGGCATTGGAAATAGATTTAATAATATATTACATGACGAACCTTGTATCGAATTATCACGATTTCTTAACAAAACAAAAAAATCAAATCGTTATAAACAATAAAAGATAAAATATAATTTTAAAAACTCTGCTAAATCTACAAAATTGTAATTTTAATATTTTCAACTGAATTACATCGAAGATAATAATATTTTGAAAAAACGTATTTTTACCGAAATATACACTTTAATCGCATATAACAAAAAAAGTAATTATTACATTACGATTTTACAATTTTTTTTTCTTTTTCACTATTAGAACATTTTACGATGAATCTTGTATCAAATTTTTCGTGACTTTCTGTTAGGCCTTACATTAATATTCTCTGAAATATTCAAGTACTTTTTTTTTTTTTTAACTGAGCTACAACAAAAGAAAACTATCAAAAATAATCAGTAAACCATCATTTCCGTGAATTAGTCTTTTATTCCTACGTTTTTTGCCTATTTTCCTTTTTTTTTTTTACTATTAAGAAAACTACGAAAATCAAAAAGTGACCATCCGATGCACCGACTTTACACTAAATGCATTCAATGGTGTTACATTTCATCAGGGTGTATGGTAAAAAAGGTGTTTACGGACAGAAAAATAAATAAATGAGAAACCGATGCAACATTCGTTGTTTCGCTCCAAATCTAAAATTCAAACTATTTACAATTAAATTAGGTAAAGAATTGTTCTTGTTAAAAAATAAAAGCTGCTAAACAATACCCGTAATGGAATTAAAAAATTGTTTTAAAAAAACGAGAATTTATTTAGAATTTGGACTACGTCTGACATATTAAAAAGAAAATATATTGAAGTGCGTTAAAAATCAGTAAACCCTGAGTGATATTTCGGAATTGGTCCCAATAAAAAAACGGCATTTTATTTTGAACAGCAAATAAGATAAAATGTAATGGGCGTACGGTAGAAACAGTATAGTGATACGTGGTAAATAAGACGGTATTATAATTCAAAAGAATCGTGGCAATATGGCTATACAATGTAATTTATTGTTTTTTTACGGTATTTAACAACGTCTGTGAGGAAATGAGATATTTTCAAAACCGCATTACTCAGTCGGGATTATTGGCGGCCGATTTTAAATTTAGTACATTTTATGATAGACATCGGCGACATATTAATCAGTTATAGATAATACAACTTACGGTATGTTATACGACATGTGTTACGTATTTACAAATCGGCGTACATGTTTTCAAATAAATAATTAATTTCAAATATAAAAAAAAAAAAACTGTATACAAACAAGTAGAACCTTCGTAACCCGACGAAAAGTCCATTACTATAATCAGTCCAATAAAACGGAGGTTCACTAGACCGACTGCATATATTTATTGGCTATATATTAACGTCAGGAGGAGAAGTTTTGTGTGTACACAAATGAAACTGGAATAAATCAAATATGCATTACATATTTACATAATATAAATTATTTCGTTTAATTTAAAATCTAAAATATCGTCTAAAACTGTACAGTAGTTCCTATATTAGAAACGAATATTAATTTTATCGAAATATTTTATTTATAATGTCGACCTAAATTTACAGGCAGAGGTTAAGTTTTTATAGTTAAAAATCAGCACAAAATTCAATATAATCGTTTGTGATTATTATGTGTTTGAGAAACGAAACATGTTCATTTTATTAAAAACAAGTTGTTTTCTTCAAACCCAGAACGAGCCTGAATTTACTTCCTTTTTTTAACACGATGAACGTGAGTGTGAGTTTATCTCTTATTTTAAGGAACGTTCCAAAAGACGCCACTAATTGGACCAAATGTATACTCGTTATATTATGTTTAATTTTCTGTGAAGTAAAATGGTGCAAGTATTCTTTTTAAATATTAAACTGAATGCGAATCAAAGAGCTTCTTTGAGTTACGAATTTATTTTCATTAGGAACTCTAAAAGATAATTATATATTATTATAAAATAAAGGAAACCGAATTAACATTGTTTAATCATTTTTATATTATTTACTTTGTCAATTTAAGTGGGAAAGGGTCTGATTCGTTCAGACAAATTTATCAATTTTTCACTCGAGTTAAATTTTGTTCTCAATTCATCGTACGATTACAAATAAATTTTGCAATTTTGTTTTAGTTAATCTTCAATAAAGTTATCAGTAGTTACGACTACTGTATTTATAGAAAAATTGCATAGAAAAATTAATATTAAATTCGAACGTTTTTCGTTAGTGAAAAAAATTATTATTTATGGTTCTCGATGATTCAACGATATGAATATTAAAATATATACGAGAATTGGTTTATAGGAATAAAAATCTTTTTTTTCGAGAGAGAAAAAAAAAAAAAAAAAAAAACTTTACAGACATTTAAAATAACGTACTTTAAACGTCAAAAGACTAACGTGATGAGACACATTGAGCAAGGTCTTTCGAATAATATGATTTATCGTTGTTGTTTTTTTTTTAATGTACGATGAAAACACAACCCTATTATAACCATTCGGTACAATGCATGCGAAACAAGGCAATTATTGTCCAACTCATTTTTGTCCACCGTAGTCAATACGCATACGACAAACTCGGAACAAGACGACGGAAACATTATTTAGAATAAGGTTTGTCGGTTGCTTTTTATCGTCCATAGGCAATAATCGTAAATAAAAATTAAGCATACTGCATCGTATAGATACACTGCGTATGGTAGATTTATTATTCTATAAAAGCGTAACGATTTCTGTCGTGTCGATAAATTATTCATGTTTTGGTAAATTTTTCAAAACATAATTTTTTTTAAATAATAAAACATTATCAGTATTTAATATTCATATATTTTCAAGAAAATATAATAACTTTTATCAAATAATAAAATAAGTGCACACTGTAATATACACGTGTCAACAAGTTTAGTTTTATTTATTTATTTATTTTTTTTTTTTTTAACGTTTAGTTTAACATAAAGTACTAGAAAAATTATTTCTCATACATTCAAAAATATTATGGTTGCGCGACTGGTTAAATGTTACGTAACATTTGTCTATATACAAAACTACCTTTACAATAAGTAAACAAGAAAAAATAATCGTTCGTACACGACGAATAAAAACGTATATGATAAAAATTAGACAGAAATTTTATTGTCACTGTATAATGATAATGTGTTTGATATAACAATATTTTACTGGTTTGTACCTCAATTTGAAATACTTGTACGAAAAAACCAAAAAAATTTAATAATAATTTTAACCGTTAAAATATTATCCGATAGAAAACACCTCAAAAATAACCACAGATATCAATAAAAGGTTTAATTATTTCATAATTTTGTAGAACGATACTATTTGTATTAAACGTAACTGTACAAATAATAGTTTAATTGATAACTTACATGTTTTGCACCGTGATATATTATTTCAATATTTTTTAATTTCGATTGTTCTCGATATAAAAAACCACGTAAAATACAGTTTGAATTTTGAAATTTTTTTTTTTTTTTTGAGAGAGAGAGAGAGATAAAAAAAGAAAAAAATATGAATAAAGAATATTTAATCATAGTTTACTATGTTTTGCAATAAAGACATTATTTATCAACGTATATTTATATTTTGTATATTATTATTTTTACATGGAGATTTACGCACCGAGTATCTGGGTCATTAACTTTTTATAAGTAATATAATATTTCACGATATTTTAAAACTACGAACAATGTCTCATTGTACAAAATTGTATTCCTGGTAACACCCATAACGTCCGTGACATCAATACGAACGTATCAATCGAAATCGGAAGGAATTAAAAAAAAAAAAACCATTTATAACTATTGTCAATGTAAATTAATAGCGCATATATGTATATAAAAAAAAAAAAAAAAAAAAGAAGAAATATGTAAATTGGTTTCTCGCGACAAACCGACAAAATAATACCGCGAAAAACCGTTTACTCGATACCGTCGAACGTTTGCCATTTCGTTCTTCAATATTGATTTATTTTTATTATTATTATTATTATTATTATTGTTTTTTATTCTGATCGTTTCCATATATTATTACTGACATACGCGGTGCGATTGGCGGATAAAGTCAATAACCAATAATAAAAAAACGACTGCTGCTCATTTCGAAATTTAAATTAAATAAATATACAACATAGTAACAGACCGATAAATAAACAATATAATAAAAAATATTTTAAAAAAAAAAACACCTAACCTGTTACTTAGAACCGTTTCTTCTTCGTTGCGCACATCGCCGGTCTCCGGTGCACAACAACCGCGTGGATTCGGTGGATGCGATTTCCGAATAATAGACTCAAAAATTACGTTTTCGTTTAGACGCTATATAAAACAAAGAACACTGTAGCAGCGAAATTTTATAAATATGTATAGTACTCTGATCCTACGTAAAAAATTACATACGAGTGGATACTGCGCAACACACAACAGGCCTGGATTCACGTACAAAACAATTTAAAGTACATTAAATATTTGTGTGTATCGAATAATATTCAAATAAACAGTAAAAAAAATACAATTATCAGTTACACGCGCGACAATGAGTTCATAAAATATTTCATAGTTACGCGGATCGTCACTTATACCGTTGAAATCGAAAAGCTTACAAGACGCTGCCACAGGTCGTTTTCGGACGTTCCTGAATTTTTCCTCAACTTTTTGCTATCCTTTCCCGTTTCTAGGCCCAGCATGCGATCGAGCGAGTCTCGATGGGCCCCCAAGGTTTAAATAACTTGGGCCGCTGATTCAAAATGTCTCTATTTTTTTCATTTTTGTTCAATTTCACATTTGGAATTGAATAGGCTGAACCAGGCCTACAATTATATAGTGTTAACAGGATATTTATTTTTTAGTTACTAGGCCGGTAGAATATTGAACACGGCTAACTGAAAGCGCCCAATCCGGTCCTGCCTCTTTCTTGCCTGTGCAGTAATTACAGAAGCCCTAATGTTTTTCGAGAAAAAAAAAATGACATTTTAGTTAAACAACTAAGTATTTAGTTCCCTATACTCTGACTCTAAAATTCTAAACGGGTTGAATCTGACAATGCTCGTACAAACGAATAATGTGTTTAATGCGGGGTAGGATTTATAAACAAGTATTGATGCATTCAAATCTGTCCACGGTTATGCTTATTGTAGTTTTTTTTTTTTTTTTTTTTTTTTTTTTTCTGATTTTGATTCATAACTAAACCTGGACAACTCCGATTGGGGCAGCTAAAAACTTTGATATTGTCATCTAATAATAAAAGTACTATAGATTCATTTTTAAACGTATTATTATTATTTTACGAATGCTCACGCGATTTGTATTAATTCTGTATGCCGATTCAAGTCGTGCATGACGGTCTACAGAAGAAAATGTATTTACTAACCGTAGGAGTATTATATAGTTTTTTTTTTTTTTTTTATATATATATATATAGTTTAATTGATAAAAGTAATATAGGCATTTATAATATTATTACATTTAAGATAATTTTAATGTACTAGATGAAAAAAAAAACCGTATTTATATAGGAACCACGTACGTAGAGAATTTTTATTTTTATTTATCATAAAAGTTTGTTTTAGCTCATTTAAACAAATGGACAATGTTTGGGGCATTAGGGGAATGCCTGAGCGGCATCAAATATACGACTGTTTTAATTGGATGATAAGTAACAGTAAATTTCGGCAACAAAGCAATGCATTTTCTGTAAAATACGAAACTCGACGATTTGTGACTATGTGATTTATACAAACATACATACCATAATATACCAAAAATTCTTCTTTTAGAAATATCAAAACTTATTATTTTTTTTTTATAATGTAATAATTAATTTTTTTAATGTAAGATTTAAATTAAAACTCAAAAATTATCATTACTCATATCATTAACCTTGTGAGAATTTGAACAAGACTTTTAATAGTGTGTCAGCACGAGCGATATTGAACGTAAAACCATGTTTCAAATAATCATTTATCTCAAAATCAGTATGATTCAGCATTAAACGGCCTGCGGTTAAGGTTGGAAAACGCGACTTTTTTATACGGGCGAGATGGTGCGACCAGAATTTATTTACGGAGGTTTTCTGAATTTCAACAGTTTATTTCGGTACATTTTAATCAATTCAGTATCTACATTTTATCTAGAAAAAACAATTGATTAAAAAAATTACGTAAAATATATAGTCATAAATGAATGAGTTAAATAATAACGCAACAACATACATTTAGCCGGACATATTTTCGCATCTGGTGAACAGTTGGGAAGGTATAGAATATAAAGTATTTTGTTTGTATACCAAAAGTAACAATAAAACTAAAAATATTGCAATCCAAAATCGGTTCTGAGCAGAACACGGTAGTCTGGAAAGCCGATGGTATTGGTAGTGTTTTTTTTTCCCCGTCAAATCCGAGTAACTCAGAAATCGGCAAAAAAAACAATGTATCGCATCATTTCTTATAAATTTGTTGTCATTTTTCAGAAAATATAACGGGAACGTTTCAAACTATGTACCACTGTGCCAAATATCAGCAAAAAAGATGATGTGAACAATTCGAAGCTTTTTTTACTAAACGAAAACGTGTTTTTCGAGAAAAAAATCTAAAAAAAACACATCTTCTAGCTTGCTTACTATACTCAGAATCTGTTGGTACAATTTTTTAATTTATTTTATTCTCAAAATAAGATTTAAATAAATCCAATACAATACATAAGTATATCGTTCAAACACTTCGCGACGTTTCCAGGCATAGTGTAATTATTTTCAACATTATTATTACTATATTCTACGCTGATTTTTTCCCCCTTTTTTTCGTATTCATTTTAACCTTTTCAATAATTCTTCATCAACCGAGAATAAAACCTTTTATGTAATTGTAATAATATAAATTGTTGGTTCCGTTATGGGGGTTTCTTTATATCTATATTTATTGTTGGTTTTTATTCACGTATTAGTTTTCTTTCAGAATAAATAACTCGTTTTTTATAACTGTATGAGCTGTAAGGTATGTATGAACTTCGCGTAGACCGGACACCGTTTTCTTCATGCATTTTACCCACCGGCCGGGATTGTGTATTATGTGAATAGCATCATGAATAGCGCTCAACAGGAGGTGGTCGGGTTTGCCGGGCAAGACCGGTGAGCACTAGTGTGAGGTGTATGTGTTGGTATGCATCTGATTGCGTGTGTTACTAAATACTAAGCAAATTCGCTAGAATAATCATAATTCGATATGAAAACGGTATAATTATAATTGAATAGCTGACAGATAATCTCGCAGACAAAACTAATTGCAGACTGGCCAGCTGCCGATTAAACCTAGGGTTGCTAAAAATTAACAGAAAAGTAAATACAACCCACGACAATAAACCTGGTAACTGTGCGAAAAACTGGCCACGATGCCTATCAGACAAAGGGCTCCCCCTGATATCGTTTGGCGCCATTGTCCAGCAGCAAATGTAACAGAACAGATTTTTTACTCGAACGTAATATATTTTACACGACCGTGTGTGCGGCGGACAGGCAAACAATAATGGCGTACACGTTTGCCTTACTTATGTATATAAATAAAAGTCATTAACGTACATAAAAATGCTCGCCGGTAAGAAATTTCGTTCGGACGAAGAGGTTATCAGTGAAACTGAGGCAAATATTTTGAAGCAAAAGATACTACATCGTACTACAAGAATGGTATTGAAATGTTAGAGCGGCGTTGGAATGATTGTGTTGCTCTTGATGGAGATTATGTTGATGAATAAAGTCAATTTTTAATGAATGAACCGTGTTCCCTTTGTTAGACCCGGGACTTTTCAGCCCATGTGTTATATAAAAATAAAATGTTATAAATTAACTAAAACTCAATGAATGAACGTGTGTATGTGTGAGTGAACGCAGCCGGCAGTTAATTGCCAATTAATAGCGGCCACGGCCGTCGACACCGGCACGCACTTTCTGTGCGTACGTCAAACTAAAACGGCACTGTGGCGGCGACAATTAACAAGTATATATAGAGTACTGTGTTTTTTATTTATATTTTTTTTCTTTTAATATTATTTTAACGGTGCATTATCCATAACCTCGGGAACACCTACGAGTTAAAAATATTATTCTCTGCAAATAATAGTTCGTAAATGAACTCTTTCGATAAATACCCTAAAATCGAAAAGCAAATGTGCTTGGTGTGTTACGTTAAGTTTAAAAATTCTAATAACCTCAAAAATAAATATAAAATTGATTTATAATTATGTAAAGTGTGTCTAAACAATATAGAATAACCGATAAGTATGTGTCTAAATCTCTAAATTAATACATTTTTAATAAAAACCCGTACAAATTTAATATACAATTAGTATTCAGGTTGCAACGCAACGTGATTGTGTCTTGCTAGTATAAAGTTCGAAATGATAATATTACTAAAGTATTTTTAAAAAAAACCAAAGCAAATTTTGTATAGTATAATGTAATTTATAAAGAACGTTGGGATATTTTTTTTTGTTATCGGCAATGGCCAGCGCGAGCGCTATTTGTAGGGGAGGACACGATGATTCTTGAAATAAGTCATGGTAAACAATGGCCGATGTTATTGATAAAAACACACGTATCTCGCTCCTCCGAATTTCTTAAAAAAAAAAATAAAAAAGCGTTTGGCCTATACGATTGGGTATAAATCAATAAAATATACCACAACTATTTCGGATAAGTCCATGTCGATAACAAAACGAAAGACAAATGCATTCATACGACTGGAAATTGTGATACAATTCGACACAAATTAAAGAATAAAACATAATTTAAACATCTCGACTGTTGGTGTTGAGTGATAGAAATAAATGAATGCCATTAAAAATTCTAAAATACAACGTAATAAAGTTTTTACATTCGTCTTGTGGCGTTGCGTACAGGTTGAATATAAATATATAATTAAAAAATCGAACGCAATATTTAAAAATCAAAATACCTTGACGGAAAATCTGGCACGGAGGCGACTGTTTTCTGTATAGTTTATGCGATGGTTTTGGAACGGAAAAACGCCGTTCGAAAGCATTTTTTTTTTTTTGTTTTTTTTTCATTAATTTACTGAGCGGTATGGTTGTCGCTTGTCAGGACTACGGTGAGTTTTTCAAAACAACGTCGATGGATGTCGAGGATCACGGGCGACGGCGACGGACGTCAAACACGTCAAACTCCTTAGAACGATCGCATTTTTGCGTATAATAATATAGCGAGCGCGTAATTTATACACCGATGGTTCCGAAAATGAACAAAAAGAAAACGTGTTTTTTTTTTCTTTTCAATAGGGAACGGTTATAATAATACGTGAATGTTGGGAAAACTCTAACTCGAAATATTTAAGACGTTTCAATTCGCCCGACCGGGCGGACGAGAAACTACGTGACCCGCCGTCCGCGCGGACCGAGAAGTTCGATCCGTGTGTACCGACGACAAATGCCAATCACTTGCCGACAACCGGCGCGTTAGAGTTCGTTTCAACGAGCATCCGAGGCCAATCGCAATATTACTTTTATTACGGACCCGAAAATAATATACGAGTCGGTTTCCTCGGTTTATTGTTTAATACAAAATGAAAATTCGAAATCAATGCATATTTTTATTTTATTTTTTTTATTTATTTATGTATTAAGAAAGATGTGTAGAACACTTGTAGGTATACGATTTCCGAGCGTTTTTCCTTATAAATCAAAGAGAAAATTGTCAAAAATGTCAAATACATTTTTAAAACATATAAAGCCACGGTTATTTATCGTTGTTTTCCAAAGGTTTCAAACGTTAGGTACCAAATACTGTTGCAATTTGTTAACGGAAAACGGTATACAAATAAATATAAAATATCACAAAAAACATATAATATTATACAAAAAAAAAACGAAGATTATTATTGCAATATTAAGAACAACTAAAGCCCTGTGGTTAGAGCATAGAACTCTGCGGTGGTGAGACGTCGACAATAGGAAAGTCTGAAGAACAGAAACTAATATACATTCGAAGCGTGGTACTAGAGGAGACTTCTCAAAATAAGTTGGATAGGTCGTGTTAACGACTTAAGAAGTATTTCGATGAGTGGGCGATAAAAGAAGCTTCCTAAATGCTCTGAAGATTAGAAGAACTAAGCTAATTGGTCATACACTACGACAAAACAATTGACAAGGAAAAATAATACACGGATCCGTAGGAGGGAAAATTATCCGTTAAAGGCCACCATTCGAATAAATAAGTCGGTTAGTTAGGGACATTGAGTGCAGAACATAAGATGAATGTTGAAAATAAAACGGAGTAGCGTAACAAACGAAAGAATTCTATCAACCAGCCCCTGGCAGTAACGGAAGAAGAAAATAATTAAGCAAAAAGTCACTGAAAAGCAAACATAAAGAATATCAGATGTAAGATATATAAGTACGCAAAATGGAATAATTTAAACACTACAAATAAAATAAATTGGTTTTGCTATGATGTGTGCGGATTTTTTTTAAGTTTCTTATATTTGTGCCCGTCAACAACTTTTTGACAAGAAACGTTGCTCCAATGGAAAACTTTAAAGAAAACTTTCTAGTCTTGTTTGGGAATTAAAGAGGTCATTTTTTTTTTTTTTTTTTTCATTGTGGTCTTCTTAATTACAGGAAAAACGGAAATAACGGTTTCTGTTATTTTCCAATTTGTTTTTTTGTAGTAATTCAGTAAAAAATAATTTAAGAGTCCTAAAACTTGATACTTGATACAATTTTCAAAATATTCTGGTATTTTTTTTATTATTTACAGCTATTCGAAATTATTGAATTCTATTTAGTTTTATGTAGATAGAAAAGTTGTAATTTTATAATTTTACAAATATTGTAAATCGACATTTAAAGGTAAAACATATATTTAAATTATTTTAAAGCGCGTCCAGTTATAATTAATTTAAAGGGTTAGAAATAAATACAATTTTAAATTTATCAAAACTTAATAGCCCGGTACATCCAACATTCCCAACGTTCAACAGTGGCCCACCCATTGTGTAAAGTATGTTCGCTTTTATTTTTTTTTTAATTTGGATTTTGTGGATAAAATTATCTTTACGATTTATTTCTATACGAGAATTATAACAACAAACACAGCATTATCATTTACGACCGTATCCGGCCGGTTATTACATCGTTTTGAATTTGTTCGGTAATTTTGTTTACAGTCATTTAATTATAATCAAAATACCATTTAAAATAAAGGCACATTTATACATTACCCATATTATGGTCCCCGCTTCCCATTGCCACGATACCTATACGCGCTTTGGAATTTGTGTTTGTATGGTACTTTTTTTTTTTGTTTTGTTTTTTCTGTTTATCACAATATCGTCAAGTACTTGTAATCATCGGTACGTAATATTACGACAAATTTCGACTGACGTAAATTATAATACAATAAAACAAAGATGAATTTCATTACATCCCGTGACGTTGCATATAATACTATAATATTGTACCTAATATTTTTTGAAATTGTCAGTATTTTGTACAACAATTATATTAAGACTGTACGACGGCGCATTGTATAGGCAAATTGCCTACATGTGTGCGTTTTCTAAAATTAAATTTAGAATTATTTATCAAATTGGCAAACAATTTAACTGGCACGTAGAGTTTAATTATCAATTGGCGTCTGTGGTTATTATATTTGCGTATTTGATCTCGTCAGACCATAACATAGTATATGGGATTTTAATTTAAAGTACAATTTTGTGGATTCCGATAGTCGCATGTAATTGTATTAAATTAGACGCGAACAATTGCGATACGAAATTACTTTTATTTCAATTAATATCGTTATGTATTGATGTATGTATGTACTACAGGCAAGAAAAACCTAACAAAACACTTTATACAAATCACAGTACATAATCTATATAAGCCTGATAAATATAAATCGATATTAACGTGATTAATGTTAATTAATTAAAAAATAATACGCTTTGTTAATATTATGTATAAATATTTGAAGAAAAAAAAAATTAATCGATGTTTTTAATCGCCCATTCTGTATGAGCCAAACTATACCGAACACAGTATATAACTCAAAAAATACGATTTATGCCAGGAAAGTATTTAGAAGTTTTATTTAAAAAAAAAAATAATAATAATAATAGCATTATTTTTTAATGTAATTTTTAAGTATCGTAATCGAGCTATGATTGGCTATTGGTCGTCAGCCAATAAAAAAAAGAAAGTTTATAAAACACCTTTGTCGTTTCTAGAATGAAGACAAACCTTCGTAAAATCGTTGACTTCTACTTATACTTCTAACTATACTAATTAACAGTATTAAAGAAAATATAACTAAGAATTATGACGTCAAATTGTTGACGCAGAAAATATATGAAAATAAACGCGTTTCAATAAATTCACATGTAAAATAATTTGTATGCCCGGGACAGGTACCGTCAAATTTATCCGAAAAGCTCATAGTTCGTCGGAAATAGTAATTTTAACGTACCACCAAATATATACAAAGTAAATTATTATTTAATTCTCTATAGGTATACTTATCGTTCAGGAAATATTTGGTCCTCTACTTTATAAAATAATGATCTCTTCTACGTAAAATTTATAATTGTGACTAAAGCGGGGATAACCGCAGGAACAATTTCGAGGGATTGGAAAAATAAAAACTTTTCAACAAGAAACCACGCTACCGTTTTCAAGTGTAGCAACATTTCTGATTGCATTTCGGATTTATTCGTATTGTATTGTAATTTAATGGGGAAAAAACCATACAAGAAAGGTAAAATGTACGGCAATGAAAAGAAATGCACGAAAATTTGACACAAAGTTCATCGCAAATTTCAATAATAGTGAAAAAGGAAAAATTTGAACGTATTTTTTTTTTTTTTTTTTTATCGTTTTCAGTTAAAATTTTGACGAAGATTTGGTAGATACAAATGAACAATATTTTTAATTTTAATGCATCAAAACATTTTTATCGAACTTCGCTCAGAATCGTTTATCGTTAGGAATAATTGTTCGTCTCATACAGATATAAATTAAACTTCTTATACAGTGGTCCATCTCGTGGTAAAATATATATCCGACTTTTTCTTTTTCTTTTTTTTTCTACTATTGTATAAAATATAATAAAAACATTATATTTAAACGGTTCTAGAGGTAATAAACTTTTCTAATAAACTGGAAAATAAATCATTAATGAAAATAAAATAAAAATAATAATACATAAATCACAACAGGAGAAGTAAATGTCATATAATACTCGTGTAGTAAAACTATGCCAGCAAACTAATTTCAAGAGAATAAAACATTTTAATTAAATTTCATATCAGTGGTTAATATATACAAACACACGTGGACGTTTTTATCATTATTGCACGGTTTGACCAACATTTTTATGATTTTAAATTTTGTTACGATAATATATTGTGGTTGATGATATATCTAACTCACGAAATAATTTGAAATAAAATATTGTGATAACATATACGGTTTTAAATCGAGTAAATATGTAAGCTTATAAAAATGCAATTTAAACGATTCTATTATCGATTCGTGTTACATTTAAATTAGTACAATATTTTTAAAACATAGTACACTCCATACGTGAGCAACGGTGAAAGTTGAGTTTATTAAATGACTCTAACGAATCCTCCGACCGGGTACGTATACAAATCGGAAACTGTTTAAATAACTGAATGAAATTATTCGTATAGGTTTGATAAACGTGCTAGTAAAATGCACAGGCATTGTGGAATATTTATTTGAATTTTTATAATACGGACTCGGACGGTAAGCAACAGAAAAACGCGGTTTAAGTATAATACTCACCGATGATATTTTTGAAACGCATACGGATCCAGATGAAATTTGATAATTACCTCGACTATTCGGTATTTCGGTTACTCGTATTTTCGGTGCACGGATCAAGAGACACGCGGATTACAGCCGGGCTACATATCGTACTTCGAATCGCTTATTGTGAAAAAAAAAAATAATAATAAAACAAAATGTTCATCGGCCGAATGGGCCACTGGCCCAACTAATATCAAAATATTTCACGCGCGAATATCGCGGAATAAGATAACCGGGAACGGATGAACGACCGATACGTGTACGGGGCGAGATGTCGGACGGTAGACTAAATGCGAAATCCCTCGTCCGAACGCCAAAACGTTTGTTCGCGACCGGCGCATGTCTTTTACGACAAATTTTATTTCCCACCTTTACAAACGTAACACACGGGATAGTTATACAACAGATAAAAACATGTTTGCAATTGGCTTTTTCGAACACAATTTAAAAACATTAATAATTATAATTTATGTATGCGTTATGAAGCATAAGTATGCGTAGTGAAGCTGTGGTATTCGACACGACGATTTTTTATAGGCCCACTGTGTTTTAATAAAAAATTATATCAAAATATTGTCACGCGCAGAATATGCAACGGGTAGTATGGACTATTACTAATATTTACCAATATTATATTTATGTATTCAATATAATTCTCTCTGCGCTCAATACTCAATAGTAATTTATATTCTTTAAATATATTCATGAAATAATAAACTCGTATTGTAAAGAAAATTTCTGTTCTAAATTCGTCGTTGAAAAATTTAAAAACTTGAAAGTAAGTATATCATCCGCACGGTTATCTGTAATCTGTCATTATTATTTAAAAACTCGAATCAATAATAAATTAAATTTGAAAAAAAAAAATCGTATTTAGATTGAATTACCAATTTAAAATCGTCATGTATGTTACACTTTCCATAGTCAAACGATGTTGTCCAAGAAAATATAGATAAATTCTAAAACGACATGATTTTTGTACTACCACGTATTTATTCAATTGCTTATTTACGCCGTTACTGTGTATACACATTTTCTAGTATGAGTATTAAGCTAAAAAAGTGGTTATATGTAATAATATACATGAATGTAAAATAAACAAACAAAAAATAGTTTCAACGCTTAACTCGGTTAAGTTTTCCACAGATTTATTTAATCTGTATATTAATGTCATATTTAGTAGGTACATTTAATGTACAAAATTGGGTTGAATACATTAGTGTATGTTTGTACTCGTATTTTAAAAAAATATATTTTAATGTTATTCAAAGTCGTAGAAAATATAAACACATATTGAAAGCATTTGAACTAATTTTATTCTAAAATATGTTTAGGTTCGAAGATTATTCATACTTGCCATTAAAATTCCAAATCAATAACGCTTTAAAATAAAAAAAAAAAAAAAAACAAAAAATTGCTTATTTTATTGGAATAAATAATAATATAAATTATTTATAAGAAGTCCAATGGCCTCAATATTTCTGGAGAAAAAAAAATATAGACATGTAAATACTACGGATTTATCAAACAATATTTTTTAATGAATAAGTATGATTTGCTCGTAAATATATTTTCAACAATTTGTATATATTATAATATGGACTATATTTGAATAAATTTAAGATTACACAGGTCTATATAATTCTAAAAAATATAAAACATGCAATAAAATCATATAATATACTTAATTTAAAGCACGAATGGATGAAATATGGCTCAAGAGCCTCAAAATTCGACCAACGACACATTTCAATGTGTTATACTAACCGTAGAATAATATTAAAACCAAAACAAATTGTTACGATTGACGAAAAAAGTGACGTCGACTTTTAGAAAAATATTTCATCACAATGTCAGTTATACTTATCACTATACCCGTATAGGAAAAAAAAAATTATATATGGGCTGTGAATAATATAATGCACTTTGAACCCGTACGTAATAAATAATTTCAAATCTCGTCCGATATACTAAAAATACGTTCAAAAAAAAACTCGGAGAGTGCATTTGAAATCGCAAAAAAATACAAACGATAAAAAAAACTGTATATATATTATATATCCTATAATAATTAAATTTAAATATTTTTAATTTTACTTCATAGAATTAACATAATATTTATGACTGGTCCGCCGAAAGAGGACATGTACACAGAAACTTATCTGTATCTATCCATCTACGATGACAACCACTATTATTCCGCTGAAGGGCCTATTAAAAAAAAAAAAAAAAAAAAAAAAAAAAAAAGTGAAGCGTATACGGTAGACACACGTACGTACGCCAATGAAACGGTTTACATTACATTTTAAAATAGTAACGTTTGTTTACTGTACATGTTAAAGTGCCGAAGTTTTTATCGACTAAAAAATCTGCGTGATACAACATTTCATAATGAAATGTAATTTAACAAAAGTCGAACATACTTCGCACCATGCGATAGGCCACTAATGTAGGTTGAAATTTGAGAAAGTATTATATATTGTAATTAAATATATATTTGTATGCAAACGAAATCCGATAATGCGCGGAGTTTTGTAACCTGATGAGATTATTGAACGAGTCGTGTAATTTTTTCCTTGCGGCTAACAGAACAATTTTAAAGAACCATTATTTTATTTAACGTTTGAATTTCAATTGTTGATGGAAATCGTATACATCACGGTACTTGAATATTTCCCAATTCATGCGATACAAATGGTTTGGCTCGATAAAATTACACAACACAGTTAGACAGTAAAATATAGACGGAAATTGAATTATTGTTGAAAAACTCTGAGCGAAGTTCAGTTAATCGTGTTTTGAAATGCAGTAATTTTTACGGTTCTCATCAAAATTTACAATTATAAAAAAAAATTATTAAAACACACACAACCATTTGTCTCGTTCGCCATTAAGTACAACTGCATGTAGTTATGATGAACCTTATGTACAAATTTCAAGCATTTTTAGTCGGTCAAACAAATTTAATCGATATAAAACCAAAACAAAAACTAAAAAAAACTCTAAAACTTAAAATGCCTATAATAATATGAATAAGTACTCAAAGAACTATTAGTAGACGTAGCGATTTCAAGTAGATACTTAAATCAATGTACTTGAATCAATAAAGGCATTTTATAAACTTTTTTTTTTTATTGGCTTTCGACCAACAGACGACCATAGCTCGACTACTATACTTAAAAATAAAATACAAACGCAAATCCAAAATGACTAGCTCAATACACCAACAAGATCTAAAACGCTTTCAGAAAAGGTGCTAAAATAAAGACACTAAAATATTGGAGAAAAAACCCGCATAGTAAAACCAATTCGGTTCGTTTAGAATCTAAGAAGGTGTAACTATTTATAACACTTTATAACTATTATAAAAAATGTATAATACATACTTAATATGCAAGTTGATGCATACAACTATTACACATCAATTTATCCGACCTCGGTTTTAAAACATTAATGTCCAACGATAAAATGTTTGTTCTTCTGTACATTTTTTTGCAATTCGATAGCGGAATCAGTTATTACGATAGAAAACATAAACACCAATTTCTTATTCATGACAAATAAACCGTGGCGCCGGATCGATTTTTGTATATAAAATATTATTTATATATCGTAAAAACACTAACCGATATGGCCATAACTAAATAACCTAAAATGTATTTCCTAATTAAATGTAATATATAATACTGAATCGAATGAAATAACAAAAATGGCTTTCAAAATAATATTAATATATAATCAGTAAATATGTAGACAATATATTAAGTAAAAAATAAACAAAAAGCGTTTAATATAGCTGTACAACTTAATTTTGTTTTAGTACAGTTCAAATTTATATGACAATTTATTGACAAAAAGTTTGTTTTAAACAATTGTTCTACTCTATGTAAAATATACAAATATTATTCGACCGTTTCGAGGATTTTGTTTCTATATTTAAAAAAAAAAATTAAAGGAGTCGATTGAAACCTACATATTTTTACAATAAGAGAATTTTTTCTACGGGGCGATTTCCCCCCGTTAACCCTTTGTTAAGGTGCCCCTGCAAATCAATGATTAGGGATGTAACATAATTCTTTTATTCTCGTATTAGAACACTACCGAAAAAACCAATATTATTTATGTTTTATCTCTTCAAATTGAATTAGCTCTTTAGGAAAACCGTCCCGTTCTCGGCATTGTTCCCTCATTGTTGTATTCGATAAAATTGTCTGTATTGATAATCAATGTTTTATACCGTTAAAGAAGAAAGTAATTAGATTTTCAATTTAAAAACTATTCTGCGGAAATGTTCAAAAACTGCTGTAAAACAATTCCATTCCGAGGTAACAATTAGTTAATTTGAGAAAGAAACCGCCGAATATTTGGCGTCTTGCCAATTACATAATATAGATATAGTTGCCACGAAACAAAGCATATTATGAAACAATATTGAATTGCGACATATTTTTTTTTTTTTTTTTTTTACTATTATTATTAAGTAAGAAAAAATAATATTGTTTTTATACGGATGTTTGTATACCGAGCGTGCATAATGACGATCTAACTAATATTCAATGATTTTTTTTCAATTTTTTATTCTAAATATATAACCTAACCTCAATTTGATGTAAAACCGTTTTGACGTAAACCTATAGGCAAGATTGTGCGTTAAACCAAAAATATATACATATCGAATATTTAACCACTGTGTAACTATTATGGTAGGTATCTGTTTAGCATTGAATGTTTATAGTAGTTTTGGTTTTTGATAAAAACTAACCTAAATTATTAATTTTTCTTTTTTGTTTTATTTACACCGAACTGTGTGGACAGCGATTATTTATTATTAGAACTGAAATATCAACTCGAACGTCATTCTAAAACAAGTTAAAATGCTAATGCTTATTTGGTAAAAATTATCTACGATTCTTTTTTTTCTGATTTTTATATTTAAAAAAAACTAGATCGATTTTGTCGAAAAATAATGATGCGTAAATTCGCATGTTTTTTCGTCGATTTCTTTTTTTTTTTAACAAAATACTCGAATATAATTAAATAACAATAAATATTATATTTTTAAATTATTTAACATGAAATTTTTTCGATTTATGCTTTTTAATGTGTACATAAATATCTCTAGAATAGGGTTTTCAATCAACGATAATCCATATGTATGTTCCTAACATTGTTTAAAAATTTTAATAATTATTTGTGTTCTATATTTCTTTTTCGTTAAACTAACAAATGATAAATTGTCAAAAAATAAAAAAATAGTTAGTTAATTATCATTTAATTTGGCGCCTCTGACCATTACTTTTACCGTGAAAAATATCACATAATTATTCGATCCGTGTAGCACGACATATTGATTGATGAAAATTACTAGTTTGCAGAGGTCCCTTTGGTGATATTATATTTTCGTATACTGAAAATACTTAGGTGAAATGACTTAGACCTGAGGCTATGTTAAGTGTGAAAGTGGTTGAAATTGTACAATTTGTAACCCTCCATAGTAAAATGTACAGTAAAGTCTTAATATTTCGTAATGTAACCGCTTGTGAATAACATCTGTTCACTTATTAATATAACAATGTAGGTTTTATTTTTGAATCGGCTTTGGAATTGTTCATAATACTCGGTGACGTATCCGGGGAGTACAACTATTTTTAATTTTTAATAATAATTTTTTCCGTTATCTGGTCTAGAAAGGGTAGTTTCATCAACTATTATGATAATTGTTACAAAGCTGACAACCATAATATTTGAATATTTAACACACATTTTAATTATTCTAAAAACACAAATTAATTGCAAATATAATTATTTTTGATTCTGAGTGTAACGAAGCAACGAAGCATTGTGTTCCATTTTTCTCGGGGAAAACTTTCGATTAGTAAAAAAAAAATATTTTTCGATTTTTTCATCCGATGCCTTTAAATATTTAAACTGTTCACCCCTGACTGTACAATGTTTGAAACATTTTTCGAGATTCAAAACACTTTTAAAAAAAAAATAAAATCGACTTTGAATTTATTGTCTTGTAAAAGATTTTTTCGGTCGAGTACCTAGTAAAAATGCTTCGATTTTTATCATACAGCACTTTAAAAGATGTTGCCCGGTGATACTTTATTTTCTAATTTAGTTTTTACAAAATGGTTTAATAATTTCTTACTCTTGGTTTTATTTTAGAATCCGAATGGCACAAAAAAACTTTTGATTTTTTATAATATGTGTTTTTTGTCATGTAAAACCTCTTTTTGAGAGAATACGAATATGGTCCAATAAATTGGTTGTATTAATTAAATATAATGCTTTTTAAAAAAAACAAAAAAATTGTATATTACAAAAGTATATGGATAATTCCATCTAGTCGTGTGTTTGTAGACAATAGAATAAAAAATATATACAACTAAATATTAATTTACAACTTAATAATTTCAATTATAATGCGGTTAAACATTGTCGGTATAAATGTATAATGTTTTATAAGAACATACATATTTTTTATAGTTTTAACGGCTTTAAACGGCTATCGGTATTAACATTTTATGATCAATAATATTTTAACCATAACTCTGCACGGTGGCAATGTCATATATTATAAGAAGTATTTGAAATATAAACGTTTTATTTTAAATATTGCCATCTAAAACACATACAAATCAAATGTCATAAAAAACTATTAGTCTAAACCGTAAACACCATATGATCTACTGATATACGTATTATTAATAATTGACATTTATATCCTAATATTGGTCTGGAATTATCGTAGTATCGATTTATACACTTCAATTTGTTCCAATAAATTAAACTCTAAGATTAAAATCTTAAGGACAATATTGCAAATATAGTTTAAAAATAAAATAGAAAAATATTAAAAACTATTAAATTTATTACTATAGAGACTATCACATACCTGTGTGAAAACTTGAATTATAACAGATGTTTACATCTAAGGTTTTTGAAAAACTGTTACGCTAGAGCAGGAAGATTTGTAACGTTAAACAGTGACTTGATTTTAAATCAGCAGTTAACTGTCATAAATCATAAAAATATGTTTTAATAAATTTATCGAATTGAAAATTGTATGAGAACACAAATTACAATTGTTGTTATTTTTGACAGATAACAAAATAAATTTGAAATAATAAAAATAAATTACAAAAAAAAAAAAAAAAAAAAACCAAATATGTCAAATGTTTTGAAAATTGTATCACGTCTGGGAGGTGCTAAGATAAGTATAGGGTGAGAAAGTCTGTAGAGACACAAAAAAAAAAAATAATAATAATAATAAAAGTATATAATATAACATAGTAAACCCAATACATTCATCACTGCGCTCAGAATCTAAAAATAACATAAATCAACTTCAAAACATTTGTACTTCCAATTTGTTTAATATGTTCCCTGTAAATGTATTGTGCTGCTAAATTATAATAAATGCGCAATAGATACCTAAATAAATATAGTGTTGTTTTACTAGAGTTTTTCTGTGGCAATATAATTTTAAATTAACGTTTATATTATAAAATTAATTTATAAACCACGATGAAAAATATTCTACACCAGAATTATTATTATTATTATTTTCCTGTTTTGAAAGATGAATAAGTTAAAAACAACCCTGAAATATTATAATTTTATGCTATTATACTTGTATGCGAAATAATTTCATCTGCAATGTTTCATAATATTAACCGTCCGAATTTATTTTAGTGCATCGCGAACCATGAATGCCTAGTAAAATATATCAATATAATAATAATTCGAAATAAAATTTAGTTTGCAAATAAATAAATTACACGTTGTAAAATGTAATTAGATGCGTCATAGTAAATAAACAATTTTTAATTTTTGAAACGAATTCAAATCAACTTTCATAGATACCGAACAATATGAGCGTATTATATAGCCAGTGTAGAAATTTAAAATCGATTATATCGATTTTTTCTTTATAATGTACATAATTACTATGTGTTTGGACAATTTTCTTGAAAGGACCCTATACTTCATTCTAGTGAAAACACAATATATTTTAATTTAAACCGCCGTTAACGTTATACCTATGAAGTGTGGCGAGCCCTCGTTTCGTTTTTTAATGCACTCGGCGTGATAGAAGTCGGTACGGAACCCCGGTAATAATGTAATTTGTATAAATTAAAACCGTCGAGTAGCTCCTCGACGGAGAAGCTTGTCTCCGTTGTTTTGTTTCCGTAGGTCATCAGACAAAATTATTATTATTATATAAAAGCCCAATTCGTATCTAAACATTGTATTACAGTATTATTTCAGTACAACTGGCCTACAATTGATAATTCGATTTTATTATAACTCGGTACCTATACAAATATACGTATATTTCAATTCATCGATATCGATATCAGTTTTACGAAAATTAATGCGGCCGTTCGTCCATGAATTTTATTCCATTACAAAGCATCAGAGATTTCCGGTATAACCCCCCACAACGAAAACGCATAACTTTAGTCCGTGTTAGTTCCTCAGTACACCTCAAATATTTATTTCCAAATATTCAAAAAACAATAATAATTATTATGTTATTAAAAAACTACAATAATATATGCTGCCATAATAAAATAAATAAACACAAAAATAATAGTATCGAGTTGAAATAATATTATATGAATATTATTAACTAATTAATATATATATACGAGTATTACTGGTTAACACAGAAGATAAACAGCTGGGGGTCTAAACACTCGTCGTTTTACACAAAGTTTCATTTATATAATCAAGGCAACAGCTAAAAAATAATTTTTCCAAAATTTAACCCCCGAGAGAGGCTCACAGAAGCTATCAGCCTTTTTTATTTCTGAGTTACATTAGCGACATAAATAAATAAAAACTGTTATCGTTACATTTTTTTTTTTTTTTTTTTGTGCAATATAGACCGTAAAGGCCTTTTACAAGCTCCCACCGAATATTTCCATCTGTCACGATTCCTTGCCATTTCCATCGTAATCTTATCTTGTTATTACGTGTATATTATATATTTTTTTTTTTTATAATCATAATTTGTATTTGTTATTATATATTTTTTAAAGTAAATAAGCCTTAAAATATTAATTGAATCAAATTATTTTTACTTAATCGCTTCGATTTATAATTTTCAACTAACCGAGTTTAGTAAAAAATAAAAAAAAATGTCGATAGAAACATTAACATCAATGGTGGGAGGCATAGTAATGACACATAGTACCGTCGTTCCAATCGCCGGGAATTCAAATCAATTCTAATAATTCCGTTACTGTGCAATTAAGCATTATACTTGCATAATAATATTATATCAATCGCTGTGAAAATTTTATATTACATTGTTCAAGAACTAAAAAACATACATACAGCGATTGTTTATTAATCGTTATGTGCATTTTTTACGACTCGGCATTGTGCGTAATATAATTTATAAGTAAATTTGTACAAGCATACGTTTAATTAGATCTAGCGAAATGTATTATACGAGAAACTGTTTATTGTATAGCGTTCGTCAGTAACATTTAAACTGTCGCCTGCATTGCGTATGTATGAAGTTTGATAATATAGTTAATCATAAAAAAAGACGTACCTACTTATAAAAAAAAAAAAAAAAAAAAACATTATTCGAAATACTTAACAACCTTGGGGAACGCTAACTTATGTTATTAAGCGACATCCTGGGTTTTTATACGCAGTACACATGTACAATTGATCAGATCTGAAGAACGTAAAATAAAAATTTAAAAAACAAAAAAAAAAAATCTATATAATTTTAGTTAATATTATGTTCTCTGTACGTCGAACTTGCCAAGATTATATCCCAATTGTGCACGGACAATAAAGCGTACAATACGGTTATATATCGAGCGTTAAACGAGTTATTTTTAGTGGCTTATAAAAAAAAATTTAAAAGTAAATCTAATGATTTGTCCCGAAATCAATATTTTAAACAAATATTTAAGTACATTAGTTTTCCATTTGTAGAAAAAAAACCATTTCGATAATTGTATAGAATCGAATACTGGTTTTCATTACGTTTGTAGCTTGTAACTATGTATGCAACGGGATTAATTTTTTTTTATTGTAAGAAAGATATGAATATTTTATATATTCAGTTGATTTCGTTCAATAATTTGAATTTTCAGTTACATAAGATAAAAAATAAACTATTCCATTTGATTTGAATTTAATAAAAATAAACTTATAATGATATACAGAAATATTATAAGTTATGTATTCCGCATTCGAAATAATACGGTGTCTAATTACTTTTATTGGAAATAATCAATTTTGAAAACGATAACTGCTATAACAATAACGAATAAATGACAAATGAAAGTAGAGTTTGATGAAATATTTTTTTTTTTTTTTTTTTTTCTAGAGTCCATCAACGTGATAATATACAGATCTCCTATATAAATATAGTAATATTTTTATTTTATATTTTTCAAAAAAGCCCAATCGCGTGTACAAGTATAATATTTACAACGTTTCGAGTAAAAATATTTGATCGTAAATGATATTATACATAAAAAATTAAATAGAAATATCTATAAATACTCAAAAAACGGTTAAAAGTTATCGGTATTGCACCAAATCTGCATTGGTCACATAATTGGCGACGCACAACCAACTGACCGACTATCAGGCTACTCTCTCTCTCTCTCTCTCTCTCTCTCTCTCTCTCTCTCTCTCTCTCTCACACACACACACACTTAGTCACTCACCTGTAAAAATCGGTTTTAAAATACAATTATACGAGGTGTGACAATAAAATAATGAGACTTTTTGAATATAACCTAAACTATTAACGTTATCTATAAAACGATTATTGAAATATTATTAGAAAACACTTATCTAAAAGTACTATGAACACTGATGACATCGATTCATTTTCTTATACGTTAGTAGCCTTGTTATTAGTGCGAGTTCGACTATACTGCCGAAAAATGTTAGATATAAAAATCGAACAACATGTGTTAACATTAAATTTCTTGTTAAATTAAAAAAAACTGCCGCGGAATCGTTTCATATGTTATGTGAAGTTTAGGGTGAAGAATGTTTATCAAGAGCTCGTGTTTTTGAATGGCACAAACGGTTTTGTAGTGGAAGGGAGGACGTCGAAGACGATGATCGTTCTGGACGTCCTACCACGTCTTCAACAAACGAAAACGTTGAAAAAATCGACAAAATTAATTAATCAATATTATTATAAAGAGGTATTAATTAAATTAAGAGAACGTGTCAGAAAGAAGCGACCAGATCTATGGAAAAATGGCTGGGTTCTTCACCAAGACAATGCTCCAGCTCACAGTTCATTTTCAATTCAACGTTTTTTAACTGAAAAAAAAATTTCTGTACTTCAACATCCCCCGTACTCGCCAGACCTTGCTCCTTGTGATTTCTTCTTATTCCCAAAAATTAAAAGTTTATTAAAAGGAACCCATTTTCAAACAGTTGATGACGTAAAAATGAAAACGGCAGAACTTCTAAAAGGGCTGAATGAAAGCAATTGGCAACACTGTTTTCAAGAATGGCAGCGACGTATGCAACAGTGTATTGATGCTGAGGGAAGGTACTTTGAAGGTGATAATCATTAAATTATAACATTTTTAAAATAAACAACTTTTATTCAAAAAGTCTCGTTATTTTATTGTCGCACCTCGTATGTCGTTAAACGTAATAACTTTAACACGCACTGCCGATGACTTGCATTTCTACGGTTCCTTTGGAAAAAAAAAAAGTGAGATCTATAGATATCACGGTGCCGAAGACGAATAATTACATTAGACAATTTATTTACTCATGTTATTAACGGCAAATAAATATTTTAGCGCTGTTATAAATAATAAACGACACATTTCCCTTTTAATTAAAAATTCACATTGCGTTTTTGCATACTTAATACGTATTCTATCAATAATTTCTAAAAAAAAAAGTCTGTTATAACGTAGAAATATTTAAATTCTATTCGCATTTTCCGTAATCTAAAACAAACAACAATAACGGTTTTTTTTTTTTTTTTTTTTTGTCAATTTCGACGCAGCGAATCGAAAATATACGTATGCGTTAGTATTGGATATAATATTATAATTTCCAGAAAAAACATAATTACTATTTTGTATAAGAACAAAATACTTGTGTAGTAACCGTTAATAATTTATTATTAAAAAATATAAAAAAAATATGTAAAACGGCACGTTTGATATTATGCTTTACACTTTGTTGTACTGGAATATGATAAACAAAATATCTATACCGGTACAACTAACGTATACGAATTAAAATAATTTCGACATAACAATATTTTTTTAACATAAAATTTATAATGATTTTTATATTATATTTAAACGGCACCAGTAATTCTTTCGGGACCAAATTTAATAGTTTTATTACCATCCTACTAAAATGAGCTTTTCTAATGGCTTGTTCATAAGTACAATATACGTGACTAGGTCGTATTATATGGTCTTCGATGTCGTAACTACACCGGAAATTGTTTCCATTGCCATTGAAGCGTGATTATTTATTTGACGAATAAAATACCAACTTGGGCGCTGGTGGTTTTCCACAACTTACAAGCGTATAACTTTCAACGGCATAATAATATAACGGCGGCATGATAATATTATAATACCGTATGTTAATTTTGAAATTGCATTAAAAACCAATAAAAAAAAAAACCAACTACGAGTGTCCAATATGCGAGTGATAATAAAACAAATATACTTTAACACGATTCGTCGAGTAATGTTGAGGTTACATCAATAAAAAAAATTATTTTTTTTTTCGTATATACATGTAGCCTTTTTTTTATTTATTCTTGTTTTTTAATGCACTATTGTACTTAAACCCGTCGTTATTATACACAAATGTTTATTCTAAAACGTTATGGTTTGTACTACTGTAGGTTTAAAATAAATAGAAATAATACTTTTTCCCGGGAGAGGTTTAACATTCCGCGTATTCCGCTAAAATCTGATCTCATTGCCAAAGAATTAATTCCCTTAAAATGCCATGTTCGTTTTAACGTGTGTCCACACTCCTCCATATTCATTAATTTCTGTATAATGAAGTAACATTTACATCTTATTTGTCTCAACCATACACATCAGCGGACCAATCCCTTTCAGTGTGTTTCTATAAATTCTTTAATTGCGCAGGTTGATTAACTAAGACTAATTTATTGTACGAAAAAATTGCAATTCGATTAAATTTGTAAAAAACAAAAAAAATCATTGTTTTTATTATTATTTATTTATTTGTGTGTGTTTTGAGCATATTAAAACGCCGTCAAATAAGTAATATTTATACTTATAAAAACGAGCAAACACGCTATTCCAAATATGTACAAACAATAATGTTAATAATTTGTATTACCCACTTGAATAAACTGTAATTAAATTGTTGAATATTACGTATTATCAGCGTTTATTTTTTTCATCCACCGTGAAAAACGTATACATTGGTTTTAATTATAATAAAAATGTTCCGTATAAACAAATGAATTTAGCCTATAGTATGTTAAATTAATGAACATTATTAATCAACAGTTTGTTTTTAAAAAAAAATGTATTCAAATAACGATAAAATTTTTAAAAAATTATCTCAGGGTGGAAAAATTCAGTTTTCCTATAAAAAAAAATAAGAGCGCCATACTCAATAAATAACTACCAATGCAATCGCATCAATATTCAGGTCATAATTTGTATACAAACATTATATTACGACACTATGCATACAATATTACAATACCGAAGTGTGGAATATTACCAAATAAAACAATAAATACGTCAATTTTTAAGGTTCAAACGTTTTTCCTGTAAATAATAAATATGTATAGGGAAAAAACATTCGATCTTATCGGGAGGTAAATTATTTTTTTAAAAATGGGGTTAAGAGGGGCTATACTATTATTGATAAGAGGTGGTAATTGACTAAGGATGCTCAGGCATCAATTCTTCGACAGCAAAGAAAATAATTACAATATGTCAATATTATTATATAAAAATACAATAATAATTTTTCATTTTTCTAACATAACCTTGAAAAAGGCCACCAATATGCTATTTCTCTCGTAGAAAATTGAAATTTTCTCTTCCCCGTTAAAGACCGCAGGCCATCAATGCAATCAGCATAGGCGTATCCTATCCATGTATTTATTATCTATGGTTTTTTTCTCGTATGAACAAGAACATTGATTTAAATGGTAAAGTTCAGTAAAAAAATAATGTCAATGACAAAGTTATTGTCGTCATTTGTCAATCACCGCCATTACCTTCCGCCTTTTTCTAAACTATTTGAATACACTTTTGTTTTCCCCTGTAAAATTGTACGCTCGAGCTGTTAAAATATATAAATGATTTTTGAGGTCGTTAATAACATATTGGCGTAGTCTAAGTACAACGGTCGCCATTTACAGAAACAATAGTAAATATCATCGATTTCTGCGTAGTATATTTTAGGGTCGGATTTGTAAACTGCACTTAACCTATAAAAATTAATGGGAATTCCATCGTCGCCTTAATTTTACGTTATACGTACATTTTAATACTTAGGAGGAAATTTTCGACATTCCATAGCGAAACCACACCTTTTACACATCATTATTTCAAGGGAAAAAAATAACCGAATGCAATTTATTACAAATAGTTTTATCATAAATTAATGGTTCTTGTTTTGGCGTTTGTTTTTCACAACGAATAAATGCGCTGTGGAAATTAAATTATTGTCGAAACTACACTCGTACGTTTATAAATTAAAAGCAAATACTAAAATACTATGTTTTTGAAAAAAAAAAAATATAATATATTTCTCTAACTATTTTTCATCATTGATGATTTAATTCATATTGGCTGTAGCAATATGCCTATGATGCAATGAGCATCACTTCGGACAATAAAATAGGTAACGGTTTTTTACGCATGTGTATAGTTTAAAGGAATGAAATGATCTGGTATGACACCAAAATGTCGTGAGATACCTATACAATTATTGCCCTATTGATTCATCCTGATAAAATTCAGCATTGGCTGCTCAGTGCCAGATTAACAATCAGGTCGAACAGAATGATTAATAAATTAATGAATTCAAAGTTTCAAATATTTTGAGTGTTTGAGGGATAGTACCACGACATTGGACTTATTGTATTTTCGTCGGCAACAAAAACTGGCGTGTGAATAGGTTTCGAGTATAACAAAAACGCGATTGTGGAACGTTGCGAAGTGTTTTAATGATTTGTTATGTAGCTATAAAACTATCAATGTGACAATAACATTGTGGTTAACAAACTTCAGATAACAGCGTGCAGTGTAGATAATAATTTCAAGAATACTCCAAAAACTAATGACTGTTTCGGTTGCGTGATAAAATCTGAACTTTTGTTACATCGCTTTTGGTATTTTACAATATGCTTAATGTTTAAAAAATAATCTTTATACATTTTAATTCATATAAATTCAACTATAGAGTTAAATTACGTTTAGAGTTTATATTTTTATTTTTTTTTTATTTATTTATTTATTCGTCACAATGTGATAATCATTTCTATAATTTAAATATCTTTAAGTCGTAAAACGATGATAAACTCCAACGATTAAGAGAAAAACACGGTGCGAAAACATATTGAATCATCATTTACATAACGGTAATATCGTAGGTAAATCATTTTGATTGTTATAAACGCAGAGTTGTGCAACTATATTTCAACGTGTGTCTTTAAACATATTATTTCAATACAATACTGGAAAAAATTGTATAAAACATATTAATTATTTTAAAATTACCCTATTGGCACCGTTTGCATGGGTAATAATAATACTGCGAAATTGATTATCCGTTTAGTCGATTTTACGTAACAACGAACACGAGCATGACTGAGTGTAAATAACAATAGTAATAATATTGCCGACAGAGTGTGTAGCCTACGTAAAATTAAATCGCTCTAATAGGGTCAAACATTTAAGAACATTTCTAGAGTAGGATATTCGCAGGCCCTCGGTTCGGTTTATAAATTATTTTTACTCGTATAACAAAACTATATCAATACAATATTCGTATATTCCACTCGTGTGCGTATAAGTATGGAGGCATCTAAACCAACGATATCGCATAGTAATGATTTAATGGAGACACGCGCACACGCACACGAGCATAATAAATATGTTAACTTAACGTTACGTATTTATACGTATTTATACGTATAGATACTTTAGACAAAGCACTTGTACGAGGTATTGTTCAACGGTTACTCCTTCGAGATATGAATATTATGAGTGATGCATTCGAGAATAACACAGTTCGATGAACAGGATAAAGCACTTCCCCGTGTACTAGATGTGTTTCCCGCCAGTCGTCGTATCCGAGCTGTTAGCTACTTGCGATTAAATAATAAATAACACGGGAAAAAAAAATATTATTCTCGGCGGAACGATTCAGTTTTTTCGAAATGTGAAGATATTATAGTATCTATAGTCAATGCTAAACAATCATTTAGTCGAATAATAAAGTTTAAACATTTTAAATTTATAAAAAAGAAAAAAATTACCGTTTATGGGTGAGCCTTTGTTGGAGATGGGAAACCGAGAATGTAGGATATAGACGGAAATTCAATATGTTTGATTCATACGCAACTATAAATCATTGTTAACAACAAACAAATCCAAGCGGAATTCGGTAAAAACGTATTGATACGTTAATATTGAAAATTGTATTAATTTGTAACTACAAAAAAAATTACGTTGATCATTGTTGATCAAAATTGTTGACCATTTTTATGAAGCCAAAAATGTGTTATCCACATAAATCAGAAAAAAGCAGTGATTTGTACTATGAAAAAAAATACATTTTTACATTGAGCTCGACATTTTTTCTTTTTACCATCAAGTACAACTTATATAATGAAACATGTGTCATATTTTAAACAAATTCCCTTGTATTAAAAATATGTTATCTCCTTGGAACCAAATAAAAACTAAAAAAAAACTCAAGAATTTAAATAGCTGAATATAAATCAAAAAATGTCATAATATTTTAAAAATGTTACCGCGTCTAGAAAAGACTAATATAAGTACTATGTTTGCATGTCGAGTCTCTATAGTTAATTTTAACGGATTAACAACAAAAAATATAAATATTTCCGTTATTTATCCGGTTATTCTTCATTATTGACGAAACTACGAAGAAAAATGTACAAAAAGGTTTACTTGTTGTTTTTAGATTGTAAAAATACTTCTAGTAAAAATGTCGTTCCCACATAAAAAAAAAAAAAAAACTAAAGAAAAACTCACATCATAGTATAACTAATACATACCTCGCTACGCACAGTGGATTTACATGCATATTTAGCTTGCATAAAATCGGATTTATTAAAAAATAAATTAGTAATTGTATGACATATTATCATTATATACTACCTAAACATGCTCCCCCCCAATAATTTGTTAATTTGATAAAATAACTGTCATGTATATTATTCAATACAGATATAGTTCATAATTTATAGAATTTAACCAATATTATTTCTAATAGTATACACGTTTCATTTCGTTTTGCCTCAAACTGCACATGTTAGATTTTAAATAAGTTTTGAGAATATTTGTCCATACAATGAAATGTGCAAATGAAGACAAGTTAATAAAGACTAATTTAAATTTGGTATTTATATATATATATATATATATATATATATATATATATATAATAAATGAAAATTGTTAAAATTAAGTTTTAAATTAAAAAATATCCGCTTAATTTATAAAAAGTTAAAATGAATATAACATTTACATAATACATATTTTTTATAAAATATATAGGTGCTGCATTAATTAATCGTAATAATTTTCATTTGCCTATATCTGCATTTGTGTTAAAGCTATATTTAAATACCAAAAAGTATGGGCACGACGTATTAAAATAAAATAATCCGTATTTGATTTTTGATAACAAATATTCTTGAATAGAATCTCAAACAAACAACAAAAATGTATCTTTTAAACACCCTAAAATAAAAATCCATCAAGAAAATTGACTCGCAAGCGTAATCAATACTGAACAACTCAATATATTATTGTAATAACACAAAATATTTAGTCGGTTCAGTTAAATCGTAAATTGACTACGATAATGTAGGTATTACTATAATAGTAACAGAACTACTGCACAAAACTATGAAATTTGAATTAGATAATATAAAACTTTGTCGAGAATTTTCCATTTGTAAATGATAATATATTTTAATTAGATTAAAAATTGTATTCATAGTATTTATCAACAATACTTTAAAAATGTTTCTAAAATTGTTTTGCCATATTTTGTACGGTTCATCGTATGAAATAAAAGTATCATTACTTTCGTCATATTTTTTTTCTCTTTTACATTAACTATAGTATTAAATTGCTTATATTTTGTATTTTGTTTAATTAATAATCGCACGAGTCCGAAAGATATAATGGATTTGAAAAAAGCTATTCGCGTAACGGTATCCAATAATAATTGCCAAAACTTATTTGAAAGGACGTAGCTAGAATTGATTTTGAGCGGTCCTGATGTCGCAATAATAATATTTTGTTTGAAACAAATACTACCGAGAGATGATACGCGGAATGATTATAAAAAAAAAAATGCGGATTGGACAAATTCAGCAATACGCGGTATCGCGACGGTTATGGAATTGAATACAAACAATAATTATTTTATAGAACACGCCTTAACAAGATAAAACGACATCGGTATAAACGGTACGAGCGGAAAAGTAATCCTCGTGCGGGTGTATTGTACGGGGTGGCCTATTGTTTCAATATCGCATTTATAGCATTCAATCTATTACCGGAATCTGGTTATGATGCATTTTAAAAACGTTTTAGATTTGTATGCGTACAATTGAGAATTCCCGAACGGGCTCCAACAATGTCCGTACATCGTACACTTATAAACACTGAAAATGGTACAACATAAAAATCAATGTCGGCGGACAACGTGTAATATATTGTCCAAACTGCGAAACGACGGTTACGCGTCATCGATTTAACGGAAGTCATCTTAAGAGGCCCTCCCTCACACGATCAGTTATACTTATATAAATATAATTATATTGACAGTATTTACATTACTGACAGTGTAGTCCTCAAACAGATCAGTACAGATCGTTGTCAATACTCAGTTTCTTTGGCATTCGACTACGGACAGCAGTGTCAACTCAAAGATTGTCAATTCCTTTGTTTTTTTTGGTTTTTTTTTTTAACGCGTCTTTATTTATTTAAAAAAATCTTTATATATTTCATAATGGACGAAAAACGTAATTGCTACACAAATTATTTTAGCATTGTCTATTCCAAGTAAACGGATTACTTATTAGGAAACGATGGATTGCCAAACGTAAGAAGTATTGTCATTTAAATCTTTTAAAAGAAATCTAGCTTTCAGACCCAAACGACTACCAGAATTATTTTCGAATGAATATTAACATCTATAATAAACTATTAAGCGTCGATAACCGAAAAGGATACTAATATGAGAGAAAGTATTTCTCCAAATGAAAAGCTGGCTCTTTTTTTACCGTCATCTACTGTGGCTTAATAAACGTATACGCAACTATGTATTATAAGCTGTCTCGTCTTCTTGTCTCGATTACAGTAATATCCACACCGAACATCCCACGAACATGGTAAATCTTTATATTTGACAATAAAATCACGTAAAAATTGTCGTTCGCGACCTTCACACGTGCGTCCCACATTGCATTAATACTGAAGAACCGTCATTATCCGGCCATCAATATTAACATCAGTAAACAAATACTGACGACTCGATATCCGATTTTTCTATCAGTCTTCCGTATAGTTTTTCTATACTGATAGCACATCAGTACTCATATTACCGGATCAATAATACTGTGAGGGCCGCTTTAGTATCAATAGAACGCGTACGATCGGATAGGTGGGTATCCGTCCGATGGCTGGTTCGGGCGCGGATCCAGAAATTATTTACAGAGGAGGGGGAGGGGGCATCTTGGTCAAAACACTTATCAAATCCTAATATAAACAATTCCTAATTTTTGCATATTTTACCGATTTGAACCAATAAGTACTAATTGTGAATATTTTTTTTAGTCTATACACCACTTATAAGTTCTCGGCGTTGATTTGCTAGTTATACAATTGATCAATTCTTTGGCACATCGACAAGTAACACAAAATTTATTACATTGATCAATACAATTAGGTCAAGTAATTATTCAACCGTTAACAAAATGTAGGTATATTGCTTTACCCCACCAACATTCAAGGATGACGTCACGTTTGACAATTATTTGTACCCGTACGATTATATTATGTCCGTTGATAAAAGAGGTTACCTCAATTGAATATCGTCGTACACGATAAAACCGGAAAATACCATAGCCAATATTAGCCACGGCTGCGTTGAAATTTTGTCTTTTATAGTAGCATAGACTGTATAGGAGAGTTATAAAACGATACTAGTAAAAAAATTTAACCAGAGTCTAAGGGGGAGGGGGGGTGAGAGATCGGTCCTTGCCCCTCCTCCTTGGATCCACGCTTGGTCAGTATGAACGGAAACGAATTTAATAAATCGAGATAATATTTTCTTCAACAGCGTAAGCCATTGGGAAAAACCAAATATTTTCACTATCGAAATATTTTCGAATATACTAACGTGCTAAACATCTTGAATTTTTTATAAACCGAACAATTGGAATTATTCGTTATGCCGCTTTTAGAATTGACCGACAAAAATTATTATTTAGTAAACTTATATAGGTGGACGAAATATGTCACCCCTCCCCCCCCCCCAAACGTAGTGGATTAAATTTATCGGACTGTATATTGCCTACGCGAGTAACTTTATCGAATCTATATTTTATAATTTTGTTTTAAAACTTTAAAACTTTCTAAATGATTATAAAACTAAATCTACTTTATTTCATTATTTGCATTCGATGGCGCATAACGATCGTTTTGTCGATTTATCCGATTATATCCCCCCGTTAAAATTATACTGCGATATTGTAGATCAAATAATTTTTTTTTATTATTATTATTATTTATTCGTACAGCCTACACATAATACATAATGTATCTCATTTTTAAACCGTTTTCTTAATTATTTCTAATTAATTTCATATTAATAGAATAGATAGATCCGATAAATAAGTATCCGACAATGGTCTGGAAAAAGTACGCAAACTAAATATAAACGGTTTAAAATATTCAAATATGAATGTAACACTGTATTATATTATCCCATGAACATTTTATATTTTTAAACACATTTTAAAGGGGTTTGAAGGGTCAACAATCGCAATTCAGTTGACGCCCACCACTTTTATCTTGAACTTTATTTTTTATTTTGAAATTACTTTTGAAATCGAAAAACATTTTATAATGTAAAATTGCCTAACTGGTAGTGATTCAAAGCTTTTAGAATTATTGCACATGTTCACAGTGCACTACGCCCAAGGCGGGACGATGCGAACTAAAAATATTTTATTCGTCCGATGTCGATAAAACCAAAACAGTTTTTGATGACGTTGTTTATTCATTTTTAATAAATGTTTAAAATCTAACATTAGAAATAATAGTACCATTTACGGGTCGTATAGTAATGTTCCAATTTAATTTATTCAAACTACTAGTATACAAAAAAATCACGTGTTAGAATAGTAAGTTATCACCCTCGTCCAGATTTCGTCAATTGTAAACGCTTCTCTTATAAATCACTGACGTTTTATAGAGTTTTTTGTACCAAATAAGTAAATTTATTGATTGAATTTCTAAAGTTTGCAACATTTTTATTTAATATAAAGCTTAAGTCTACCAACGAATTATACGGTTTCTACTATAATGACCGAAGTTTCATAAATACATTTTAGCTTGACGTACAATTTATGTCAACTAAATAATTTAATTTTTACAACATTTTCATTGTTTATGAAACAAAAAAAATATAATTTAAAACATAAACTATGGTTGATTTGTAATATTAATAGTCACTGTTTTGACTCCAAATGCAAGATTTTTTATATTTATGTAATCTTTACAGATATTTTATTATTCACACTGTGTTTGACTCTTAACTATTTGATTTTTTTTAGATACCTATGACGAAATAAAAAAAAACAACATATCTATGTATATAAATCTCATAGATCTCTAAATCCAATATATATATTTAATAACAATTTAAAAGCACCAAATATAATAATTTTTTTTTTTTTTTGAGAAAATATGTTTCGCGACAAAAATTATAATTATTGTTTTATACAAATTTTAATAATAAGATATTCTCCTAAGGAAAAAAAATATAACTGAAAATATGATTAAAAGTATGGAGGTACAAGAAACAAAAGACATAATTTTTCGTTGTAAATTTGTCTAGTTTGTGCCGTGTAAGTTTTTTTCAAAAGTTCATAAATGTTCATTATAATACTGTGTTCCTGTTCAAGATATAAAGTATTATCAAAATAATAAAACTTTTAGTATACATTTTAAATATTGCTTTAATGTTCATTTATTTTTCTAGCAAAACTATGGGGGACTAAAATATATAAAAAAAGAAACCAAGTACATTATTATTTTATTTAATAAAATGGAATTCCAAAAAATGTTTAAAAAGCTGGAATTATTGACAATACTAGCAAGTTTGGGTAATAATAATATATATATAGAAGTAGAGAGAGAGAATAGAACGATGTCCAGAATTGCATAAAATAATTATTCTGTTAGTATACTTGTAATGTTTAAACTCAATTACCCTAAATTTCCTATTTTCCCAGTTTCCCTCCTAGAACAGCGACTGGCCCTGAGGAATATTTCCCAACTTGATTTAATTATTGTTTCTTTGAAATATACAAAATCAAAACGCCAACAACAAATTCACTTTAACAAGTTCCACTCAGCACCGTTTTTGGGGATCCATGAATTACCTTTTTTTTTTTAAATTTAAATAATAATACAATATCAGTGACGTATAGTAAAGTACTATTTATTAGTAATTTAATCTTGAAGTGTATATATTAAGATAATAAACCGAGTTACAAGAAAAAGTTTGAATTATCGAATAAATATTGACATTTTCGAATCCGGTTTTTAAAATTTCCATTGTTAGATTAGGAATGGAAAAATATTCTACCGGGTACTGTATTACTGATCATTGAAAACTCCTGGGCACGCCACTGTAAAATACTGAATTATACCCCTTTGGCTATCCAAGAACAATAACTTACCTGGTTTTACGTGGTGTTAGTATATACCTACTCACACCCATACCGCAATACTACAACACCAAGCTCTATCATTTACGAATTTAATTCTTGTGATGAACAAAACACTGGTGTATTTCACCTTCAGACTAATTTAGAATTTTCAGAGACGAATTCTCGGTTAATACTTAAAAAAAATCTATCCTGTGAATATATTATTATATAAATATTAATATGTAGACATATTTATATTCATAGGTTAGGTTGGGTTAGGTTGTATATTGCATAGTAAGTATGTTATTTTAATGCATTATTTATACATTATGTAAAGTTGAGATAATCTCCAAAACTCGAAATAGACATTATCAAATTTATTGATAAGCGGTAGTTGAGGTCACCCATGAATGGGACCAAGTAAATAAGTTCAGAGTATAGGTAAATTATGGTGGCATTGCATTAAGTATATTATAATTATTTACAGGGTATGTACCGGCTAAAAGCAATGTTATAATATTAACCAAAATACATATTTTTGAGACGAAATTTACCATTATTTGGCCACGTAGAACAGGTACCCTACCTAATAACTTATAAATAAAATTATTTTCTAATAAAAAAAATTACCAACCATTTTGTACATTAATGTAGACAACTGTTATTTAAAAATTCAAATGAAGTACAAAATAAAATTGGTCTAATAAACTCTATTAGGACCCCTCATCCCCCTCATGCCACTGCCCTAATTGGAACAGATAAATAAGTGGCAAGTTGGAAAGGTAGGATATAGATGGAAAATTAATTTATATCTATGCAATTAACGATAAACAAATTTGAGCAAAGTTCGGTAAAAATGTGTTGATACACTAATATTGAAAATTATATTTATTTATAAAAATAAAATAAATTACAATTGTCCGTATTTTTTTCGTCTAGAATTGTTGTGTATATTTATGGAGCCAAAAATATTATATTCGCATAAATTGAAAAATTCTTATAATGCAATTTTTATCAAAATATATATAAGATTTAAAAATTAGGTTAGATCAGATATAAATCAAATTCGTCTATGTATCCTACCTTATTAAATTCACACCTACAACAGTGTCCCACCCATTAGCAGTATGTTGTTGTTAATAGTCGTACGTTTCAATAATCTACATTTCAGTGTGTGCTTTTCTTTATCAAAGTCCTGCTAATTTATCAATCCTCAATCATTTATGTCAATAATATAACTGAAATTGGTTTAATTTATCATTTATTGCCGAATTTCATACGTGATATTCTATGACGTATGTGCACGAGGTCAAGTGATTAAAAATATTTAAAAAATAATTGAAATAAATATAAATTAATACATCGAATTATGTATACATTTTGAAAAAAATTTAGGTAACAATACAGTATTATTGATTAGGTGTTGTGCTAAAATATTAAAATATTCAACTTTATATCAATACAGTAATTACAAATTTAAAATTCTACTATTCAATTCTGCTTTACTTAAATTTAAATAGTGTATAATGTACACTGGTGCAATTTATTTAAATTTTTAAAAAGTATATAAATAATAAAAAGGAAGTGTGTAGTAAGGCATAGAACTTGTAAATATAACTAAATTTTGGAAAGAACCGTGACTCTAACGAAGCAAGTCTAAAAGAACACCAAATAACTTAACGAAAATTAATATATGGGATTCGAAAAATGTTCGCCCATAAAGAATAAGAATATAGCGAAGATAACCTTCACAAAATATTATACGTTATGATAATCAAAGGTAGGTACACTAATTTTGTTTACTAGTGTTTTGATTTGTTCAAGTTGTTTTTGCACAATAAATAAAATATTTTTATTGCTGTTATTTCTTAAACGTAAAAAAAAAAAAAACAATAACAAAAACAGTAAAAAACATATGAACTATAAAAATACACATACTTATAATATGCGTGACTATTTCAATACATTTTGTGCAAGAGGATTGTTTTCCTTTTAAACCTGAAAAGGATATTTAATTTTACAGTATAAAATAACGTAGTAGTATAACCTATTATATAAATTATTTTTACATATGATGTAATTAAAATGGTAGTTAAATTAATAAAAAATAAGTTTAAACAAAAATATGTAACTTTATACTGACTATGCGGTGTGTTATGTTGTAATATCATACCACTTGTGTGGAATACAAAAAGCGGCACTCGTTATATAGAAAATAAAATAATATTATATTACAATTAAAATATATAAATTAAATTTAAAAAAATTAAAATACCCGTTAGTATAATACCCACATGCGTATTATATTGTCTAATATTATGTGAACTTTTGTACTAAAACCACTGAACAAATTTAAAAATGAAAAAAACTATTAAAAAAATAAAACATACACCAAACTCTATTCAGGTATATAATGGACCTCTTTAATACGACCCCTTTAAAAAACCCATTGAAAAGGATAATTCATATGAGCATGTTAAACCGTAGAATAAATTTTTAAAACTAAAATCCATGCGCTCATAAATAAATATTATTCTTGAAATTTCTCTACAATCAAGTGTTTTCGTCTTTTGTCATTTAGTTTTAGACAAGAGGTTAATGTGTGTACGTACGTGGCTTTAATTTATTAATGCCTAAACGGTTTAATATCTATACCCCCGTGCCCCGTTAATAAACTAAATCGCTACTCGTGTCCCACGTCCTAAACTACATTATCGTTTTTCATTAGGCATAAAACTATGAATATAAAATTCAATAAATATCACAAATGTAATACGATTCAGTAGTAACTTTTGTCTACTTGGGTTTATTTACATCAAATTATGTATACACCCCGTATAATTCAAGGGTTCTTTAACCTTTACATACATAGGTATATTATTTTGTTTTAACATATATTTAATAAAACGATCTTTAATTTAATTTTAAATCTCAAATTAAATTGAAGTCAACAGGTGATGTACAGAAACAAAGGATTAATAAAAATCATTAGAGTCTCGTTAAATCTATTTTATTTTATTCGTATTTTTCGTATTTTATACTGGCGGTTATTTTCGACCAAAAAATAATACAGCGACTCTTAACGGTTCACAGCGGTTTCGTGAATCAAATTGGTGTTTTTAATATTATATTATTATGACTATGATAAAAAAAAATAACATAATAAACTATTTAGATCATTTTTAATGAGGTTCGTAGCTGTTATGGGATTATTTTTCAGAAGAATCAGTGTCACAAAAATAAAATAATGACCCTGTGATGCAATATTGCATTTTGATAAACCGCTATTTCTTCAGTAAACATATGATTTTATAATTTATTCCTAATTTAAAAATATATAAATTATAATATAATATACATACAGGAGGTTGAATGCTAGATTAGATGTTGTGATCTAATATTAGCTTATGAGTTAGATCCTATTTATATATAGACCTAGAATAGTTTAAATAGTTTACAGTTTAAACTAAAGTACTACCGAAGGGTAATCTGAAAACAGATAAGACAAAATATATCCTTCTCGGTAACCCTAGTCTAAACTTAAAATTACTATAAACTTACGAGTTGTTTGTCCAATATTAGATCAACTGCAAATATCAACATTTTCTTAGATGTATTCTCTTTAAATATCTAAAAATACAAAATTACCAACATCGCCAATTGATAATGTTTTTTTCTTTACAAATAAATGAGCATTTGAAAAATATTTGATTGTGGAAAATACGTAATAATTTGCAAAAATCCAAAATTCAAAAGTATAAATAATGGAGAAATACAGGATGGAGTATATCAGAGGATAACCCGTATAGGTTTTACCGATTTAGGAAAAACAACAAAGTGTATAGTTAAACAGTAAAGTATTATACAAAATTATACCAATTTGATAAAAAAAAAAACGACAAATATTCAATATTGTAATTAATGTTTAGTTTTGTTCGTTGTATGTATTGTATAAAAGTTTATAATGATTACAATTTATGCGATAACATAATATTAAATGTATAATATATAATATTTGTTAAATATATATTATTATCTGATAATTATAAAGAAATTATTATTAAGAACTCTATTATGAACTTGACTCGAAACAAAATATACTCAACTCGTTTTCAAAAAATCAAAACTCGCCCATTACTCTAGTATTATAGTATATTTGTTGTATAATTTATTAGCTGCCATCACCCGGTCTTGCTCGGGTCAAGTTTGTTGGTTATCCACAATCGTCTAGCTGTCCCGCACATTATCTTTTTAAAATTCAGAGCGAAATGTAGAATGTATTGATATTATTATGATGTGTGCTTTTTTCAATTTTATTTTCTGTCTAAATCTATTTAAATGTTTTCTTTTTTTTTTTATTCCATATTACTTTTAAATTTTAAGTTTCAATTGGTCGTACGCATTAAATATTTCTGGAACCAGCACAAATAGATTTGGTTTGCATAAGATACGTGTCAGAGCCACCTACAATTGACCATGGAATAAACATTGAACGGTTAGTTCTAAACCTGCAAAGTTTAATGTTTGACCCTGTACCTGAATTATGATCATTGATAAGCATAACTTTACGAGAAGTTTGAGCCATCTAAACTGGAATGGTAGATTGGTTGGTATCATTGGTATTCTAGGGATCAAACCCGTTTCCCCAACTCCACAGCCCGTAAGAATCGTACACTCAAGCAGACAGTTTTTTTAAAATTTTATTCCTCGATTCCTTGAAAAGCACATTGGACCATTCTTAAGTAAAAACATGCACTGCTATTTGGATGAACTACATATATCCTGCCAAGGGCGTTCATTTTTTTTACTCCGGGATAACCTTTGACGGTAGTCCCTCGTTTTATTCGTTGGAATATTTTGATCGTTCTTCATATTTATCAACCGAAATAAAATTGTTGAACTAAATGTAGCTTAATGTAGCACTACTTTTGTTTGTAAATTTTGTGGAAGAGGATTACCGATTTAGCGTAATTCTTTGGTTATCACGGTAACTAAACTCCGTTTTATTTTATATAGTTATTTATACTATTTGGTTTCCATGATAAATCAAAAAATGTTTTTCATTCAATTTTGACATTTTTATCTTATTATACGATCCACATTTTCGACCATTCCGGTGGATTTTTCAATAGTTTTATTTCGTACAAACATTATCCGGGCGATTACGAACATAACAAAAAAAAATCAGCTAAATCGATCGAGCCTCAAGTGATGTTCTTACATGCATGCGACAATTGAACTGCTCTGTTGAAATATATGTTGTAAATGTGAATAAAATCGTGTATAATAACTAACTAATTATTAATTTTATCGGACTAAATGAATGTAAACTTTAAAAATAAAAATTCCTGTCTAAATCCTAATACAAATTCAAACAGAATAACAAAAACATTTGAAAGTATATATCGAAACTATGACTAAAGAGTTCAAATACCTACCCTGCTGAGGTTTTTTTTTATATATATACATAATATACACGCTCAAAAGCCAAAAACAATATCCCCTTTTGTGAGTTGAGATTTTTTTTAGTTTAATGCGTGAAAATATTACTCTTATGTCGATATTATAAACGAAATTCAGCTTGGCACAACAATAGTATATTATTATGATCAAATGAACATTCAAGTTTAAATATTAATAATTTTATTTTAAACACCATACAGTAAATCATAGGCTGGCTGGCTCATGGCCAATGTCGTATAAAAACCAAGTTGTGTATACAACTATGGACGACTACCATTTTAGATTGGCAGCTATGAAAAAGAATTGTGTTTTATGAGCCCGAAAAATACATTTTAAATTTTCACTGGGGATGTAAAAATTTCGTTTACTATACTAACTAATTAATTTTATTTATGAATCATAACACAAGATAACCTTGCTGAATATAAAATAAAAATTAAAAATTAACTGTTAAATTACATAATTTTTCTACACACATAGATAGTAACACGTTTGCTATAAATTAAAGGGTGTTTTTTTTTCCTGCTGTCTGTGAACAACTTTTTTACCATGAAATAATTGTTTCAATTATCAACTGGCGGACAATTTGTCGAGTTGGTGCTTTGATGAGGTTCGCTTTTTATTTTCCTTGTAGTATTCTTAATAATTAGGAAAAACCTGTAAGAAGCGTCAGAAAACGGCGATATTTACGAATAATAATGTTTTAATATTAATTTCGATTTTATTTTTTAATTCAGTTAAAAATAATCGTAGATACCTGAAATGTTCACTGAATACTTATATTAGCTCTTCAAGACGTGAAAAATTGCAATTTATCAAAACATGTTTAACTGAACTTTGCTCATAATCATATTTCGTATGTGTGCAATGATTGATCTTTGCGTACGGATATAAACTAGTAAATGTACCTTTCTACTTCTCACCAACAATAATGACCCACCCATGTTGCGAAGTATGTCCGTTATTTTTTAATATTCAAAATTATACATATGACGTTTGTTGTTTTAATTTAGGTATACACCGAATATTATCGATTTTTGCATTATATATTTAATTAAATTTTATGTAAACACCACGTGTGCTAATATTTGTGTTCAGAACTTTATACGTCTATAAAAAAATTTTGCATACGAACTTTCGCTTTTTTTTTCGCTAAATAATGCACTTCTTATTTCAACATTTTATGTATTTTTATAACATTTATGTTATCCACAAAAACCATATTAAAACTATGAAAACTATAAATATCAAGTGAAATTTCTGGGCTGTACGATTATTTTTAACTGAGTTACAACAAAAAAAAGCAAAATCAAAAAAAAAAAACCAGAAACCGTTATTTTGTAAATATTCCTGTTCTTCCGGCGTTTTTTCCCGGTTTTCCCGACTATTAAAAATCTACAAGGACTATCAAAAAATACCTACCTCTTCAATGCAACACCAACTGGATCAAAATACTACAAAAAAGTTCGAACGGCATAGTTGAAAAAATAGTTGGCGTGTAGGTCTTGGATAGGTTAGCCTACGTTGCAATGGCTATAACGTAATTATTATATATAACATTATACTTTTTTTTTTTTTAAAAATCGCGTCGAAAACATGGACCGCCCCAATCAAAAGATAAAATAAACAATATATAAATTAAATTATTTCAAACAAAATCGGTCCTCTTCGAAGGGCCGGTCGATGGGATGTGGTGGGTCGTAGAAATTTGTATTATATTACGTCGTAGTATAATATTATTACACCGGTAACCCGCGGCTAATACGGTACAATCTATGCAGAAATTCCCGAAAGGTTATTGATTGTAACATCATACCGTGGATTAGCAGTTGACGTTTAAAACAATAAGTAAACGTAAAAACTTGTATTTTTCATTACGACTTTTATATATATATATATATATATATGTAAGTGTTTTTTTTAGGTATGGAAATATTAAAAATATGCGACGCGGGTAGGTTTTCTTTTTTACTTTGAATTGTCCCGCGCGCCGTAAACACAATATCTTCGAGCCTGTGCAAAGATTATTGTTATAGCAAATCGCAGGGGTAACGCGAGCGGATACGCCAAAACCCGCCGCCGGGGTATACGTACGTGACCGGTTTTTTAGCGTGTAATTTTTATTTTTTTTTTATTTTTTATGCAGTTATATATCGTCGGAACGAAACGTACAGGCCGTGACACGGGCGTTTATTACGACGTGCACGTATATACATCAATAGATTACGGACGCGAAACGGGTAGATGTGTGTGTAGTAGGGGTCGCGCGGTACGTATTCATTTCTACCTCGTTATTTTAATTCAACATTAATCCTGGTTATTGTTTTGAACGGGGCGGACGCGCGCGCGAATCGCCTAAACACAATCCAGATGACGCGAGCCGCACACACGACTACCTACCTATAACGACGCACAGGAGGTAAATAATAATAATAATAATAATAATAGTATAAATAATATTTATGTACACGCCTACGTCAACCGTGAGGCTGACGCACCTAACCGTGACGACAATGCGAAAATGGGATAACGGCTGAGGGGTGATGCCGGAATTGTGAAAGCCCACCGTGCAAGTACAGTAGTAATGATAATAAAAAAAAATAATAATAATAATAATAATAATGATGATGATGATGATGATGACGATTGTTGCGTGCCAGTTGAACACAGTACCAGGAACGGGTGGAGAAAATATGTGATCGATACTTAATTCGGTTTTTAACTATTTTTTGTGTACACGGTATTTTTTTTTTAAATTTTTTTTTACAAGAAATATACAATCTATATCAGTTATGCACAATAAATATATGCGAAATTTGAATAACTGAACATTATGAGATTGCGTGAATAAGGAGCCGCCCATTAGTAGCACTTAGCTTGGAAGTTACGTCATTTTGGATTAAGTTAAATGATCTCTACACCATTTTCTTGTAACTCTTCGACGGGGATTTCCTGGGAGTGACGGGACATGTAAGCCCTTTATCAGAAGATTTTCGTGGTTTTCTAATTTAATATAAAAACGTTTATAGAAAATGGCAGCTTCTTCTTCTACTGTTTTCATGCATAGGTCTTTGTGAAGAGTCAGGTTTGAGATAAAAGGTGGAACATTAGTGATTTTTCGAAGTGTGATATTTTGGAATGTCTGAATTTTATTTAAATTTGATTTTTTCGCCGATCCCCAAAGTTGGATCCCATACGTCCATATAGGTTTCAGAAGAGATTTATAAATTTGTAATTTAGTTTTTAAAGTTGAGAATTTATTTTTTGAGAATAATATTTTTAAAGATCGGGAACGGGCATTAAGTATTGATCTTTTTTTTCTTATATGATTTTGCCATGTTAGTCTTTTGTCGAAGTTTAGACCTAAGTATTTAACTGTGTCAAGTGAAGGGATAGGTAGATTATTTGTGTACACAGTATAAATCTAAAACATTGTATAATTGAATGGACTGAGCTACCAAAAAACCCGGGTCATTTCGTTAACTTGTTAAGAAATTCGGAGTGACACGACGGGTCGGCTCTACGAGGACGTGTCCCTCTCCGGACTCGACTAAGACTGACTGACTTCCAACTCTGACTGAACACTCTTCTGGTCCAAATCCGTGGCATTTTATACGAGTTTTATATATCGTATGCATTTTCCCGGCCTCTCGCGATTGTGGCGTGATACTTAATCAACTTATTTATCGGCACGTACACGTTGTACTTTAGAGTCCCGGGTTAATCCGTTACAATATGCATATCATACATTATTAAAATTGATAAAACAATAACAAGTTTTATAGTTACGCAATACTAATATTTGGCAGTATAACTGAGCCTACGGGGGAAGAATCACCCTGATGGGTAGAGTTCCCCCCGTAGGTCACGATACCACCAAAAAAAAAAGAAAAAAAAGGCAGTATGACTATTGCGTAATATTGTGTAACCCGTACTTGGCCAGGGACCCGGTAAAGGACAGAGTCCGTAACACGATAATGACGACGATGACGGCAATAACATTACAATAGAGCACGGATCTGAGAGCGTAGGGTGACCGCGAGGATTATTCTGTTTACGTCTATAACAACCGAACGTTTCGATTTCCTAAATATTCCGATCTTCGCACGGTACCGGTTAAGTAAAATTATTCATATTTAATGTTTCGTCAATGCTGAACAGACAATATGGACGTGTGAAAGAAATCCCGTTTCGAAATGATCAAACAAATGTTTTGACCAATTTTTAACCTTGTGCACCCCGCATTTATTTTTCTATATTTTAAATTCTATTTTCATTTATTATGTTCAGTTAAACATTCATATCTCACCTTGAATGAACCATACGAATGGTTTAGTAAAAATAAAAAATTAATCAGTGAACGGTCGAACACAGAAATTATATTTTCATTTCAGTTCGAAATGTGTTGACGTGTTTTTCCATTTATATGGCCACTTAGGTGTAAATTAAACGATAATGATAATAATAGTAGTAGTAGTAGTAGTATTAATACTAGTAGTTAAACTTTTATCAAACGAGAAGAAGAACTGGGAAACATAAAAATATAATAAAAACTCATCGATCCTCGCCTATTCCCTATGCCAAAACTATATCGTAACATCTTGAAAAAAAAATATTGGATTTTAGAATAATAAAAAACGCATATTTTTTTTTTCTTAAATACCCAGGGACTTTATTATTTAAACAATCCGAAGGTCTTTATAAACATATGTGAACATATATATCTTAAATACTAGATGTTAATATATACTTAACACGTTGATGAAGTCACACTTCCAATGAAGTTGCTCCTGCCCTTAATTCCGACGCTTAAGACGTCTAATGTCCTTGGAGTTGTCTAATAATTGGATAACAATTGAATTGACATGGTGATCTAGCCTCGCCTCGTGTTTGCGAGCAAACTTTTGGATTTCGTCTGCTATTGTAGGCAGCATCATATTGCAGTGAATTGTGTCGTTTCTTTCAAATCGGTAGGCTGCAGTGATGGTCCGAAGGGCAATATTTTGACATTATGTCATTGTTAGACTTACTTGCACAATCCCACAATTGAATGTCATAGGTCCATATTGGTTTTATAATAGCTACAGATAGTAAACGTTTGTTTTCTATAAAAAAAACTCGGAGTGGGGTCCAACTAACCAATAGAGATTTCGCATTTTTTCATTAATCTGTATTTTTTTTCTGACCAAATGGTGTTTCCAGTTTAAACGGGAGTCAAGGTGCATTCCAAGGTATTTTTCTGAATTTTTTGCGGGATTGAGGTTTAACTCAGTACAATTTGGATGTTTTCGGTTTTACGTAACGTGCAGTTAACGTGCACCGATTTATCGTCATTTATCTTAGTTGTCCAACGTATCTTCCCGGCAAATATATTGTCAATTAACTTTTGTAAGTTATCAGTTGCAGTTAGCTAAGTCTTACTTATCGATAAAATTTCCGTATCGGTGGCAAACGTAGCTATCGTTGTGTTATCATCGTTTGGTATATTAGCTGTGTAGAGTAGGTACAGGATAGGTCCTAAGACGCTACCTTGTGGTTAGAAAATCTAAAGTTTTAATGATTTATAATGCGTGTTACTTTATTAATCATGTATTATTTTATTTAGTTTAAACTTATATATACTTGGGCTTTCCCTTAAAATTGCTAAGTTCAAGGGCATGGCATACACAAGGTCTACCGCCCCTATTCCCTTGGTCTTACAGTATATCAGGCTCTCTTCTATCTCGTGCAACCATTTAATATTCTACTTTTATTTTTGTTTTTTATACTCCATTAAGGTTAAATTGACATTATGCACGCATAATTATTAATTATTGTATTTTAAGCAATACAATAATTCGTCTATATATTCAAAAAATAATTCATATCAACCTCTGGTGAAATTGAAAATGATATATTATTATATTTTATATTATTACAATTATCGCTATAGTAACAATGAAACGCATTCAACCGTAATTTATAATGGCATTTGAGCTACAAGAAAATATACAATCACTTGACTCTGACATAAGACGCCTGGTTTTCTGAAACAAGAACTTATTTCTATAATACGATAAGCGAGTGATTTATGAAGCTAAATTCTATTCGATATTGTTAATATGTTTGGACAATCGTATTATTAAGCTCCCGGATAGCGTATACCAATATAGATTACAGTTACATGAGTTGATATTACGTTCGAAATGTTCAATCGCTTTATTATATTTTTTAAACATGTTAGTAAAGACAAATAAACTTATATATGATCAACAATATATTTGCGTTTTCTGAAATAATTGACACACTTTTAAAGTTCTTTATAGCGTGTAATTATTTGCAAAATAAAAGTGTAAAGTCTTCGACAAAAGAAATAATTTCGAACAAATCTAAAGTAAAATTTGATTCAAATCCCTTATTCTAACGTTATTTAAATTTTTAAATATCATCTTATAAAATATATAGTTTTTCAATCACTTTTCATATCTGATAAAACAAATTATTATTTCCTTTTCTTTTTTTTTTACATTATTTTATTACTTTCGGAATAAATGATTTATCAGTTCCTTTTTAATAAAAATGTGTATTATTTATTCATTGAACGCGGTTAGGTTGAAACTTTCCAAAATGTTTAACTCTTATGGGAACCATACCAACTTCCTTCCAATCTATTTAATATTATATTTTTACAAAACTTGTATTGGAGTTTAAATTACTCGCTACGTACAACTGTAGAAAATTAAAAACTATATCATGTCGTGGGAGCAATTTTTCAATCCTAATTGAATCGTCATTTATTTTAAATGTTACATATTTTGTTTTCACTTGATTACTTTGTGTTTCAAAACTTTACCCATTTTATTTGGTTTTGCACTACTTAAAGTTGTAAAAGAAATTTATTTTGAAATGATTTAATGAAATCTGGAAATGTCAACGCATTTTTCATTCCCGGCCTTTTTCCCAAACCATAATTCCCGAAAAATAATTTTATTTATTTATTATTATTATTATTATTATTTATTAAAAATTAAAAAAAATATTGAGAACGAATTCTCGTTTTCGAATAAATAATTTTATTCGCTGTCAATAAAACACAAAACAAATGAAGGCCGTTTTACAAAAGTTATTTAAAATTGTATGTAAAATTAATGGATAACATCGAGTTGGGTCCAAAATTTCAAAATCAGCATGAATTGGGTGCCGAGGTATTTTATCAAGTACATACGAATTGGGTCTCGGTGTTATTTAACGACTACATAAGTTAGATTCCGACATATTTCTAAACTGTCTAAACACGACGCGGATTACTTGTGCCGTTGCTATAGTAACGTCTTACCGTTTTTTGTCCGAGATAAAAAAAAAACGGTAAATTGCGATTGCGGCCGTGAGTGTTATAATTAAAAAAAAAAAGCCGTATATACTTCGCACCATGGGTGGGTCTTTGTTGTAGTTGGGTAATTGGGGAGGTAGTATAATTTTAATAGGAGTTTAATTTATATCTGTATGCAATGATTAAGAAAAACGATTCTGTATTAGTATAATAATTAATGGGTACGTTTAAAAAAAATTCCCTTTCTCGTTTAACCGTCAACGCTCTAATCCCGTGACTGGATGGGGCGGTCAATCGAGGTTCTAGTGTAAAACAAATACATCTTTTCACTTAAAAATATTTATTTTCCACCGATATCTAACAGAAAGCCTACGATCGTCGGTTATACGTATATTTACGGTTATCCGATTACGTCGTTATAAACGACACTAAGATAAAATATTACTGCGGCCCCAACTCGTGTTTAATGTAAGCGATCAAATATCTCACGGGGACCCAACTCGAGTTTTCCCGAGTTAATTTTTAAAATAAATATTCGCTCCTTAATCCTTTCAAGTCCGGAATTTTCAGATTGGAGATAGCACTATTCGGTATTTTTTTTTATTTTTTTTTCAACTGTTAAAAACTATTAACGTTGTTATTCAATATAGCACTAAATGCATTCATTAAATGGTTATAATGAAAACAAATGTAATTTATTTCTCCCTTTACATCTGACATTCTTTCGAGCCATTATTTCTGATAAAATAAGAATAACTCTCAACACAATGACATTATACAAACAATTAAATAACCCAATATTTATATTCTTATTTATTTGAATTAACTATAATATGTAATAGGTGCCTAATAATTAATGGCAAAGTATGCTGCTATTCAATTAGTTTCTACCTATGTATGTACTCGTATATCTATACAAATATGATTAGAAATTTTAACTTTTCTGTTTTTACTAGTAGTTTAAAATTGAAAAACACCAAAATGAGAACGACTTATAGCATTGTGCTTATTGTGTTTACATAGCTTAAGGACGATCAAAGGTTGCTTTTGGATGAATATACTCCATTTTTTTTTTTCGTTCGTATGATATCCTTAATCGTTTTGAAAAATAAAAATAAAAAGCATTATCTAAAACAGATAAAAGTACAATTTATTTCCTATATTAACGTTATGTACCTACAACTTTAGAAACAAAACATCAATCTCGACTTATGTGTTTGTGTGTTCGAAATGTTTTTCATTGAAAGTTGGTCAAAAGTCCAAAAATTAGTTTTTCAACCATTATTACATATTACAATCTATTTCATTATGGATTAATTTAATTTAATATAGGTATCTAGGATTATTAAATGTACCTAATTACCAAAAACTATTATTTTTTAACCCGGCATTTTATGATGATTCAACAAATTAATTCTAGTGGTACATCCTACATGTTATAAATACAAATTAATATTTATTTTTTATTTTATCAGTATTATTTTATGAAAAATGATTATATTTTATAATTATTACTTGTATTGTATTAGTAGAGAAACGGTTTAGTAGAAGACTTGAGGACAAAATACTTTTAAAAACTCGTGGCAATTGCTGTATAATTGTAAGTTTTAAGTTTCAATTATAACTTTCGAACAGCTAACCCACACGTAATATCAAATTAGCAAAATGTAAGTAGGTATATATATATAACAAAACCGTTTTGCTCAAAAATAACTTCTTTCAAATTAATTTCAAAAATAATTCACATTATATTAAAATCAAACTGTGGCGGCGGCGTAAGAATAGTTGGGATTTGTTTAATAGGCGGGTGGGTGGATGGCTTAGTCGGGTAGCTAGGTTGGCGTTAGAAGTGAGAAATGCTCACTTGAAGTAGAATATTTAGTTTTGTTTGCAAAAGGCTACTTACTTAATAACAACAATATAATATTTATATACACTTATGTGTGTGGAAAATATATAAAATTAAAAGGCGTTTATTTATCAATAAACGGGCAGGTGGATTGGTTAAATAATTTCGCCAAACTCAATCATCGGGTACGCTCGCGTCGCCACTAATTTACAATTTTGTTTTATTTTTCGGACACGTACATAAACCAACCACCGTGTTTAATTTAAATTTGTAGTGTGGATCAATTAAAAATAAACATATTAAAAACATACTTAACGAATCATCAAGTTCAGTGAATAATAATTGCATGGAAAAAAATAATACATTTTAATATTATAATATGTTGATATTGTAATATTATGCACACGCGTAACATCAGCTTGCAGGCGAAGACCTTATTTTTAAAAAATGATAAATACATATAAATGTAACTAAAAGATTCGTAACGGTCAAATACTTGGTATTGAATTTAATTAATAAATCGCGGACATATGGTGTTCGAGAGAGATCTAAACAAATTACAATATTCGTTTTACAATCGGCGGACATCGTTTAGTTTGATGGTGCCGCCGGTCGGTTTGCTAAAGAAATTACCGTTATTTTAATTTTAATTACATTATACAGATTCGAATCGACGAAGACCTTATAAACGAAATCTCTCGTAGTGGACCCCACGCATAAAAGGCGGCGGTGTCAATAAAGAATGTCTAACGGTTTTTTCCCAGCGTCTTGTGACACGATCGGGAAGGGACTATCCCTTCGAAGATACCGCCGGCTGGGCCTTGGCCGCCCTAAGGATTTCAATGTCCGGCACTCTGTCGAAAACACTCCCGTTAACTACTTACCTCTCTTGCACAAAACTCTCCGGATCAGCTAGCTCCGACTTTTAGCAGCTTATTACTTTATTTCTTATTAGCGTTCGGTTACTTGTAACGTTAATATTTATTTACCAATCCTGGTTCATCTGAGTTGAATAATTTAATTAAAATATTTCACCATCGTTTGCCATCCCAGGGACATGTGAGGACACATACAGGTGTACCCTAGCGTTCCTACACCGTGGACAGGTAATATCATTAATTACCATAATAAATTGGTCTCGTCACCATTCTCGGACTCACGACTTCTGATACCCTCCGAACATCAGGGGGAAAGTAAGAACACAAAAAATTCTACCTTCACGATACCCCCTTATATACCGTTTTACCACTTTTTCCCGCCATTTTTACCTACCATATTCTCCACTCCCCCCCCAAATTCCCATTTCCGTTTATTCATTTCATTACCATATGTTTAACCCCCCCTTTTTTTTCTTTACTTTTGTGTTATTACAATATGTTTATGAATACAATTTCACTGGACGTAAAAACTGTATAGACCCACTATTCATCCTAAGCCATTTTACAGCATATGGTTAGGTTCCAAAAGTTTACATGAGAATAAGTCGTAAATTATTAAATAACTTAACTAACTACTAATCTACTAAATGCACTAGGATAAAATGGTTCTTGTAATATATTGTTCAGCGGGTGCTAGTGATCTTTTTGGTGTCACAAATTTATTTGACGCAAACCGGAATAGAACTACAATAACATGCACATAACTTTTACTCAAGTCTGAGTCCGACAATCATTTGGCTACGCTCCGACTAATCGATTATGTGGACTTTTCGATACATATATTTCGAAGTTACTTATTTACTTTCATACAAAGCTGTAGTTTATAAAAGGTAATCAGTTTTATAAATACATAGACCAAAAATATAAAAAATAATTTTTTTTGAGCTTCTTATTCATCGAAATGAAAGAAAAAAATTGCATTGCTAATTCTAGCTTTTTCACATACAAGATTTACTTTTTTTCGTGTATTTATTTTGGCAACACTGTCCCGATCTCCGCAGAGTCCGGCAGCCACGGCTGAATATACTGGCATGTCAGCAAGATAAACAAATTACACTATCACTGCGAATTTTTCGCCAATTTTGGCCCAATTGCATCTGAATCAAGCTGTTGTCAAATTGTCGTTTAATAAAAATAAAAACAAATCGGCAATAATAAAATAATATTGTTTATTCCGTGATTTTTTTTTTTTTTTGTTTCAATGATATTTTCGCCAGAGGTGGCCATGTTTTTATTTTGCTGACATACCTGTATATTTATCCATGATAATATTGTGAACATACCTAAGTTGTTACCCCTCTATATAGTAAACTTCAAGGAAAATCAAAAAATTACCGCCTTTCTTGTCATTTTTTATTGGAGTAAGATTTCTGGTAGAAAAGTTGTTAGCAGACGGGAAAAAACGTATGTTTATTTAAACATAGTAAAATCGATACTATACATAATACGGTATTTATTAATAAACATTGTAAAATATGTTTAATTTCCGTTGACACTATGCAAGTTACAAAATTGTATATTCATTCAATTTCAAAATATTTACTCGTCATTATTTTTATGATTGCTTAAAACCTGAAAGAAAAATATTATTTATTAACACTATAGTAAATCCAAGCACTTTTTTTGATAAAAAATTTGATAATAAATTATTCATTGTTTTAATAATTGTTTAATGATTTCAGTGTACCACCGTCTTGTGTCGAGATTATCAAAGAAGTAATTGCCCAACACCCAGTTTCTGTAATCGGTTTGTGTACATTTACAGTTTAAATTAATGAATTACATTATTTAACTAGGTATTTTCAATTTCATCCTCGTATTATGTGATTATAATTCTGAAATTCAATATTTAATTATCTAACTATAATTTCCAATGGCCTACAATTTTATTAAGTATTTTATGTATACGAGTACACCTACTCGTATGCGTGTGTGCGTACGAATAATATTATACGTATTACTATATTAGCAATTCAAATGGTATTTAATAACTTTCAGAATAGGTAATGCGTTATACAAAAATAAGTAGGTACAGTAATTCCGGTGTTGTATTCTCGTTTCGCTTCACTCGTCTCTATACCTATGGAAATTTCCTTTAGAGTAAATCACTTGAGCCTTAAAGCACTCAGAGGCATGTTGTTTTTCAAATATAAAAGCGATCAATCATACTGTTCTAAAAACGATTTTGAACGTACTTCAGTGGGTAGGTTGTTGTTTTTTTTTTTTTTTTTTTGATCAATTTTAGTAGGTTATTTTCACAGTTACTTGTAAGCTAATAAAATAAAATAATGGAAATTTAACAATTAAAATAGATAAAGTAATTTTGAATATTAAATTTTAAATTAATTGCGTAAGGGTAACAGGGTCCATATAGATGTAACGTGGAATAAGATGTAACATAGGCGTAAACTATTTTGTAGGTTCCATAAAATTAATCAATTGATGATGTCATTCGATTCATAAATATAGACAATCAAATATTTTGTTGTTATCATTCATAAGGAGATTGCAGTTATACAAATGATTTTGTCATTAAACGATGAAATTATTTGTATAACTGCAATATTTAACTATTCAGCTTGTTGTCGCGGTTTTATAACTTCATAACGAATTTCACTTGTACTCTAATACAAATGTTGTGGGGATTTGATTGCAACACAACTGTCGTCAGTGTAGGTATTATATTACTTTTTTTAATTACGATAAATGTAAAAAAAAAAAAAAAAAAAGGCCTTGGTACAATGTAACAAACTTTTGGGGGCTAGTTGTTTTTCATTTGATAGGTACTGTGCACGGGCAAGCAAACAGTGGGACAGTTAGTGTACTGTATAGCTAGTATTTCGTACTGTATTGCATAGTTTACAAAAAAAAAAAAAAAAAAACTATAATAAATTATTTATATATATGATATTAATAAATAATCGAATTATAATACGATTTTGTGTATATTATATGACAATTATGGATGGTACACTAGTAGAGTATCCTCTATTTTATGTCAAAAGCAAATACATCGATCGGTCATGTTGGCCCGCATTTCCCGTAGTTTGTTTTCCACCAAAAAACAAGGAAGGGTTGATTTCTGTATACGGTGATAATTATACACGGTGCATAACAAGTACCCGGATTCAGAATAAAGACCCGACCGTTGTCGACGGTTCCCCGTGACACAGCCAGCACGCCATTTTGATGATTAACACTTGGGAGCTCGTTGCAGATTCCCGAGCGTATTAAAGGACCCCGCCGAGTCGCCTGTCTAAGTTGGTACCCAAGAATATTGTGCGTCCGACGGCAACTAGCCTTTTAATGATTAACAGTAGCAGTCTTCAGAAACCTTTACACGCCCTACTAAAATTCTAGTATTCTATACAATCGGGCCCGATCCGCGGGAAACATGATCGAGTTTCTATTAGAAAACAACATATTTATACATACTTACGTGCATATTTTTTTTTTTTCAAGTTTATATACAAATAAAATCGTTTGAACCGTAATACAAAATTCTAAAACCAATATTCATTTCATTTCGTTCGGTAAACTATGGTTTACAATGTAAATTAGTTTAATAATTTATTATTGGCATAAGCGCAACAAGTGTACAATTTCTATGGGTATATGGGAGGGGGAGGGGCTATAGCTCCACCTCGGAAATTTATATTAATTAAATTAAAGTCTATCGAAAACTTTGAACGTAAATGCGCACAATAGCAATTTACAATACAATATCATTTTTCAACCGTATCCCTCTATATTATTGTCGATTCAATTTTTTATTATCGTTTACAAGCATCTCGCATCTCGCAACAGTCGTAAAGATGCCACAAACATTTTTACTTCAAGTTTTAAAACACAATTTGATTTTACCTTATAGTTTACCACGACTATAGGAAGGAGAGTGAGTATCAGTGGCGTAATTACAAATTTTATACGGGAGGGAATATGAATATTTTATAACGACAGACCCGTAGGAGGTCCATCCCTCCCACACCCTCCTGTACACATTAATTTGTCCATATTTATAAAATGTATTATTAAACTCAAACGTGTGCACATGGTACAAAATATGTGTACTAAATTCTAAAAAACTATGGAAAATTATGGTCTAGTTTTCTAGGATTTTGCGCTAATTTGTCAAGGATTTTTTCATTTTTTTTTTTTTTTTTTTACTTCGACTAATACGTATATGGCCAACGTTAACAAACCACTTAGACGATAAATTTGTACTTTGTAGTATGAACTAAAATTCATGATTTGTAAAAATAATACCCATAGATCAGTGGAGGGATCTATTTCCTCCGTAATTATGCGCCCGGTGAGTATATTGATAGGTACGGTATACAGTTTAAAACAAAATAGACGAATAAAACGTAAAATGTTAAGAGAATCCATACTATTAAGGCGCTTACTGTTTTTTTAAAATAATTAAACACACAATATATCACCAAGTGTACGTCAATGTACCATCAGATTTTATATATTTTTTTTTTTTAATGAACACACAATACACATAAATAGACATTTATATACATTAACGTATTACTATTTATATTATACAGGTATTACACGAAATATTTAAAGTTGGGGGAGGACTAATTCATACACCATCTGGTTAAGCCCTTAGCAGCCCCCACTCATTATTGCGCCACTGACCATTAGCCAGTAGATGATTCGTATTACATAACTACTCTCAGAACTCGATAGATCGAACCAATGTTCCTAAACATACAGGGTGTGGCAGAAAAACTTCCCTGATTTGTGAAACTTCTAAATACCAAACCAAGTCAAATATCAAAAAGTATGTTTTATTTATAAATTGTACATATAATACCATTTTTTTAAACTATTTTTTAAAAATTATATCACTTAAGTGGTGGCCCTCGTTTTCAATACACTGATTGAGCCTTTTTCGGTAGTTATCTATGACTCTACGGGTCATTTCGGGCGGGATGGCAGCGACTTCGTGAGTTATTACCTCCTTCAGGGCTTCCACAGTTTGTGGGCGATGTTGGTACACTTGGCTTTTGAGAAAAGGCCACCCAATGTCACCACATAAAGAGACAATATGCCCGAAAAACATTTCTCGCAAAATGCTGAGTGACCGATGAGCTGTGTATGCGGTGGCGCCATGTTGTTGAAACCACACATTATCTTGTCCATACTCATTAAAAAAATCGTTCAATTTCGTCCGAAGACAGTTTTCAAGCATCACACAATAACGATTAGAGGTCACCGTTGCCATAATGCCGTCTTTTTCAATGAAGTACACATTTTCCAGTCCTGTTACGATCTTAGGTCGACCAGTGGGCTTTGTTTTTAGTTCTGAACCTGTTTGTCTTAAATTTGAAACCCAATTTTGAATAGTTTTGCGGTCGGGGACGGTATCATGTCGACCAAGCGTGAACCGAACACGAAACGCACGCTGGGTCGATATCAGTGAACCGCCGTTTTTAATACATTCCTCGAAAACGAACGCACGACGTTCTCCCGACCAAGCCATGATAAGTACTAATAATGGCGTAAATAAAGCTTATACTTGTAACAAAAAAAAAAAATTTTAATTGAAATAGTTGACTTATTAAATCTTGTTATATTAATATTTCATTGTCGAAATAATCAAAGTATACTTCGCCAATTATTTCAATGGCATACAATAACCGAACGTCATCTCAAAAGAAACCATTTTCAAATGTATTGTTACAACGATAATGAACTACAATTTTCAGCAAAACTTTCGAAATAATTTAAATATAAGTGTTCTTTTGTTTTTTTAGAATTTTCGTCAATCAAATCAGATACAACGTAATACAACTACAGTGATTCTCAATTTAACTACAAAAGTTTTTTACTTAAATTTTAATTAATTTGAACTATAAAACAAACTTAAGATCTAAATGAAATCAATAAACATATAATTTAAATTTTAAACTTTGAACAGAAAATAAATAAATAGCCTTATTAATATGTATAATATTGCCAGTGGTCATTATTATACGTATATAGCAATATAACGACATACCTTACAACTCATAAACTCATTTAAAACACCAACTGATATACTCGTATATTCGAAGGATTTTTGATTTTAATTATATTCTTTTTAATTACTCCTTTTTTTAGGACTTGGGGAGATATAGACCGGGTGAGACCGTTCCTATGCAGACGGCGGAACAGGCAAATCATATCCCCAGGATAACTATAGCCCCCCCTCCCCCGTACGATTATGTTAGAGTATATATGCCCCCTAAATTCATATCCCGGAGGTATAATTATACAAGGAATATCATAATCAGCAGAACCAAAATTCTAGGATTTATAAATCCCCTAAATTCATAATAGTAAAATCATACCTCCCAGGGATGTTAGAAATTCCTATTAATTTAATCATATATAATTTTAGACCAGACGCACCTGGACGCCGCGGCACACGCATTGGAAACCGCTGATATGTAAGCCCGTTGTGGGCACTTTACATAAAAAGTACTCCTTCCCCCCTATCTGGTTTTTGGATCAAGTATATCCCAGGGAGATTTGATGATATACTTTTAAAACGTGGTTTTAACGTCAAAATATTTGGCCCGGGCCTCCGAACGAATCCCTTCCACAGTTAGATATCATAAAATACCCTTTCCAGTGGATTTTGCCCGTAGTAGTTGATCTGATCTAAGCTGTACTTTGGAAACGGGTAGTTCTGCTTACTTGGCGTACCAACCCACCTCCGTCTGCCCGGCAACAAGACGGTGCTGTCGGGTGTCAACCGGTGTCATGGACATTTCATACTGAGAAACATTGGGTACTTTATTAAAATTCCTTGTAGTTTTCTTCATTTTAAGGAACAATCGAACATTTCATACCCTGGACAGACATAAACTTCAATTTTATTTACACGTGTATGTACAGATGTAAAGATTCGTATTACACACAATTACACTATGTTTATTATTATCATTATTTTTCCTCTCAAGCCATCATATTTTTGTCACAAACATCAGTTTTTTTTTTTTATAATAAAAGTTGGTTTATTTACAATGCAATGATCTTTTTTGATAACTTATTTGAGCGTGTTACAATAACTTCGGGATAACTTGTTATCTCAATTATTAGTGTATGTGGTCGAGTCAGCGATAGTTGTTGGATTTTGACCCCGGTAAAATACATATGATTTGTGCCACTGATTATTATTATATTATCTGCATTGCATTTTTGCGTTGTTTAAGCTAGTTACCTCTAACTAGGGGCGCGTGTCCACTTTGCCAATTTTTTTTTTTTTTTTTTGTTTCACATAATATTAGTTATTTTGTGTGAGCATGGGAATATATCACTTGTGTATCAAATGAAGAAAATACACACATTTTTAAGCAATATGATTATTAGCACTAATAAATTGGTGTATATTATCATTTTAAAAAGTGTAAAATAATATATGACATTTTAAGATAATAATAAAATTACTAAATTTATTTTGTTAGATACCCAGTGGATTGATAATGGCAAATCCCACTAATAATAAATAATTCCAGTAATTAATGGTAGACAAATCGAACAATAATAGACGGTGAACCAATATTATTTCTTTTACTTTACAACATTTTTACATTAAATCTACAATAAATTATGTAATAAATATAATCATATCATTCTTTCACATCACAATTTTATTATGAAATTAAAAAATAATATTATCATGAAATTATGGACATAACCGTATAAATTTAACATTGAGCTCCATGGAGAATCATATCTTTAGCCAAGTGGCTAGTAAAAAAAACAGTGTACTGTCTAAACGTAATATTATATTTAGATTAATATGGTATTAAAAGTATGTAATAATCAATACCCAAAACATGTAAACTTCCATTTTTTAATATTACAGTTCAGGATTAAGTCAAAATTCAATCTAACAATTTATAGGATCATTGTAAAAAATATTAATTTCAAACTTGAATTATTCAATATATGTAGGTCATTAAAATCATTTCAATTTCAATTGACATGTCTCTGATTTATTGGATTATCAGGAGATTTCATCCATTCTTTGTTCATCAGTTGTTTTACTTGAGAAAGGCGCATAGAAGGATTCTCAGCACGTAATCTTGACAAATTTTCTGCTTCAAAAGCAGTATACGCTGATTTCATCCTTTTTTCAGGATTTTTATCCAAAACATTTTGAGTAGAGCTATAACATAATTATAAATATAATATGTAAATAGTAAATCATTTTTTTCAGTGTGTGTAATTTTAACAAAAAATGAACATTTTTATTTTTTCTATTCTTACTGAAATAAATTAATTTAATATTGAGAAAAAATTTTAATGTAGATTGTCGTTAATATGATATATCAAAAATTAGTTATATAATTTTTTTCCGTTCTTTAATATCCACAATAACCAGATTAACATATGCAAAAAAAAGTTGATACAATCTGTTAATATTAAAAACAATAGGTAAATTTGATTGATAATATATACAGCATGAAAAGAAGCTTTACAGTAAGAGTACCTCAGAATGCCTAAATATTTATTAGAAAAAAGTTTATAATAAAAAACGGATATCTACTATAAATTAAATTGAATTAAATTATTAATTTATTATCAACAAATATAATATATATTTACTTTAGCATATTAAGAGCTTCATCAACCGTCCGTGCCTCTTGGTCGTGCATTGTCAAGCGATTGAGGTTTTCTTCAATTGTACTTTCATCATTTGAAATAGGTTGCAGCTTCTTAGAATTTGATGGAGTATCAAGCTCTTTCTAAACATATTTAAATTGAAAGAAATATTATTTTACATCATTTTAAAATTACAATACCATAAGTTGATGTCTTGTAATTTTTTGGTTAATTGATTTTGTTTTAATTTCACCGTATTCTGCTTCCAACAGTAATTGACATTCTCGTTTCTTTTCCATTTGATCAACTCTTTTCTTTTCTTTATCTTCCTAATATTTCAAATAATACATATACATATAAATATATTTCATATCCATTAGTAACAAACAGATGTTTTCCAATGGGTGGCGTCTTTTAAATAGATGTCATATATCTTTAGATGATTCAAAACGGTTTTGATAACAATCATGTTTATACTTATTTAATAATATAAGTTTAAATGTATTAAATTATTTAATTCAATTTAAATTTATTAAAACTAAAAGTTCATATTATTTTTTTAAGGTGGTGCAAGTACCCCATCTTACTCACCTAGACCGCCACTTTCTCCCAACCGAAAGATTAAAAATTGTAATATGGTTTATGAATCACACAACATTTTTAAAATAATAACCTTAAATATTAACTACCTATTTTTTTTTAGTTAATGTCTTAAGTATCATTATTAAATAATAAGAAACATTAGTAGTAGTAACATTTAATATTACTACTTGTGATTTAAATATGCATAGGTATTCAAATCTTTATTTAGAATATTAAAAAGTTATTTATGAATAACTAATTAAAAACATACTAAGGTGTCACAAATTCAAAATAATATAAGCTGAATGTGGCATGGATACACTTATTTTTTTTTATTAATTGGCTAATTTAATATCAACCTTTGTTATTTTATTAAGTTATTAATTTTGTATATTATTTAATATGAATTATTATGAGATAAGGACTATGCCATTGGTAAAATTGTATTAACATCTGTCATTTTATAGATTTATCAATGAAACTTGCTTTTCTTTTTTGTTTTTTGACAACAGACTTGTCATCATCTCTCCACAATTCATCCTCAATCGCCTTTTTCTTTTTGGCATCTTCTTCTTGTTTAACAGCATCTCGTCGAGCTTTAGCTTCTGAAGCTTTAGAATTCATGCCAACAAACTTTTTAGGCATTTTGGATACACTAAGAATCGCATTGAAACGCATATTAATTATTATCAATATATTATTAAATTCGACGAATAATATTAGTAGTTACTAACGGAAATAACTTACATTTCAGTGATCTGATTCCTTTTAACTAAAATTCAAACAGTTTAATTTATACGTAATAGTTGGCAAAAAAAAAATTACAAATTAAAAATAATACTTTCTGTTGTTCAAAACGTATCACTTTCTTCTTAAGACAATCAGTACTACTAAAATTTAAAATACATACAAATTAAATATTATACTATTCAAACAATGTACGGACGATTCAGACAATCGTTTATTAGACTTTTATCAATTCATATAGGTAATTATAAACATCTTGGCCAGGTGTTCTTTGACCACAATTCTATTACCAACGTTTATGTGATAAGATAACTCTTTGATACCCCCTACCATAATAATACAAGTATTGCCCTTTGATCAGATATATTCATTGCCAGTCCCAAGCCTATAATATTGCCTGTATTAATAGGCATAAGCATTCTATTTCCTGGTTTTGCTACTAACCAATATAAATTTATTCAATTCTATTATTTTTGTACAATAACATAAACATGATTTTAAGTAACATTTTAAGGAACTCAAAGAATATTGGCCCTAAGGTATGTACTAAAATCATTGTCTATTTAAACTAATTTAAAAACAAATTTTTAGAAATATTTATTTCGGTTTTTATCTTAAGGTCAATGGACATAGGTTACAAAGCACATTAATCATTGCTGAACATGACAACGAGAAACTAGCGGTAGTTACACGAAATGCTCTAACAGCGGCCAAGAAACTTGGGGGAGAAGTATCTGTACTTGTAGCTGGCACTAAAATCGGATCGGTATACTTTAATATTTTTCTAAATCATTTAACTAACATTTTTATTTAACTTAAGTCAAATAAATATATGAATACATATACCTACTTTTACAAATATATATTTATTACTTAGTTTTTACAATTATTTCAGTAATTTCTTATGTGTTATGTCAAGGTTAAGTACATAATATTGTTATAAGGTTATATATTTGTATTTGATTTTAAATTTTATCGGAGCAAGGAAGATATTAATTTTACAACTTTGTCTTTTTAAAAAAATATTTTTGGTAGACTAAAAATACTCCAAAAATGTAATGCATCACACCAACTGATAAAGAATTAAACTCGTTTGGTCCAGCACAACTGGTGAATTTGGCCTTTGTTAGTCACTAGTCACACTAATACAATTGTTGATCATTGACTGTTTGTCAGTTTCTCACTGGTTGTAAATTGTGCACAAGTTAAAAGACAGTCAATATTTATAGTAAAGTGTACAAGTTATGTGGAAAATATGCTCATTGACCAGGACAATATTTGACAAACATCCCATTGAAAATATAGATCCTACATTCCCACTCATACTACAGCACCTTCTAAAATAAATGGATTGTTTATATAAAAAATAATTAAAGTGTACTGTAGTAATTTTTAGTTGTAAAATAAATCAGTAGAGATTTAAATTTTGGTAAGTATTACTGTAATTGCATTCATAAATTGGCTATTGTTTTCAAACCATTAACTTTACTTGTACATGGCTTTAACCTAATGACCTTTTAAATTGACTTTAAAAAAAAACCTTTCAAATCATGTTTTTTTTTTTTTTTTTAATGTGTAAACAGATTAAAGTTATAGCCAAAAATGTAAACTAAAAATACAAAAGATAAAAATAATTTGTATTTTTCTGCAAACTAGTCAGTTGTTTTTTTTTTTTATTTAAACCCTTTTTCGTATTAACTGGCCTCCACAAGATATTATGTTATACTTTTTGCACAAATTGTACAGCGCAGTGTCTTTTATTTTACAAGTATGTAATTAATAATACAACAAATATCTACACAATTTTAAATATATTTTTAACTTTATAAGAATAAAAATATATGTATTTTAGTTGTATTCATTATTTCTGATATGTATAAGAATTATACACTAACTAACATTAGTCTTTCTCATCGTAATTAAATAATAGTGTTATTTACTTTTTTTTAATCAATAGGTAGTAGAAGAAGTCTCCAAAGTATCTGGTGTGGCTAAAGTACTTAAAATCGAGGGTGATGAATTTAAAGGATTTCTCCCAGAAGTTTTAGCTCCATTAGTATTAGCTACACAAAAAAAAATTAGTGCTACACATGTATTAGCTGGCTCCAGTGCCCAAAGCAAATCACTTTTGCCTCGAGTAGCTGCATTATTAGATGTATCTGCAGTTACTGATGTAATTGACATCAAATCTCCCGATACATTTGTCCGGACAATTTATGCTGGTACAATATTTTATTTTACTTACAATTTCTGTTCTAATGTATTTGCTTATTTCATTTCTTAACACATAGATAATTAGATAAGTACATATTTTTAGTTCTAAATAAACTATAATTTATGTTTAATTAGTTATCAACAAGGCTGTGAAATGCATGCACCTTTAATAAAAGCTTTAATCGTAAAAAATAAATTTCAACTTTACAAAAACCACCCTTGAGTGTTAAGGATGAGCCTTTGTTTTAAACCACACTTCTACCATTTGTATTCTCAAATTTCACCAATATTCCAAACAAATGATGCTCAAGTTCCTATTTGTGTTTTGGGAATTAAAAGGCTTTTATCGTTTTTAGTGCATAAAATTCATTGCTTCAATTATTCAATTTATAATTTTTTTTTTTCTTTTCATTAGGAAATGCTATTTTGACCTTAAAATCACTGGATGCTGTCAAAGTCCTCACTGTACGAAGCACCAGTTTTGAAGCTGCTACTGATGGTGGTTCTGGTGCTATTGAAGACATACCAGCAGGTAGCTATGAAAAAGGGTCTGGTTCTGAATGGATCAGCCAAGAATTAAGTAAAAATGATCGACCGGATTTAGCATCTGCAAAAATAGTGGTGTCTGGAGGTATTATACATTTTTTTTTTTTTTAATATTCTATCATAAAAGTGTTGTTCATTTGTTCTTATTTATTCAGGACGAGGTGTTAAATCTGGAGAAAATTTCAAGATGATTTATGATCTTGCTGATAAAATGGGTGCTGCTGTTGGAGCTTCACGTGCTGCTGTAGATGCTGGTTTTGTTCCAAATGACATGCAAATTGGACAAACTGGAAAAATTGTTGCTCCAGTTAGTTATAATATTCTTAAAAGAGTTACCTGTTTTTATAACAACCTATATTTATAATTATAGGAACTATACTTAGCTATTGGCATTTCTGGTGCCATTCAACATTTAGCTGGCATGAAAGATTCTAAAACAATTGCTGCTATTAACAAGGATCCTGATGCACCAATTTTCCAAGTATCAGATTATGGATTAGTAGCTGACTTATTCAAGGCTGTTCCTGAAATGATTGAAAAAATAAAATAATTGTTATTGTTCAATTGTTATTTTTTTAAAAATTTTATTTTATCTGTTAAACTCTTTATTCAGGGTGATATGATATATTAGTTAAGTGTTTTATATTAAAGGAACAAAATATTTTGACATGTTATAATAAAAATTGGAAATTATAACTCATTCATTATTTATAACATTTAAAAGAGCTATAATTTTAAAAATAAAATATGTTTCTTACAGACAATATGTACATAATTAATTTGTTTATAAGTTAGTTTAGCACAGAGCCAGAATTATGACCAAAAAAAAATATTTGTATATTAAAATGTATATTGATCAATACTAATTAAATACCGGATTCTTTAATAATTATAGAAAAGAGTTTTTTTGGTTTAGAGGCTTCTCTTAGTTTAATTATAATATTATAATTAAAATTGAATTATTTATTATTTATTAAATTAATTATTATAATTGAAATGTTCAAAATTAATTTGTTGACCTAATATAACAATATAATTGTTATAATAACTTACTAATAATAGACATGAGCCGTTCTTAAAACAAAAAAATAATAATATTGAATTATTTGTTTTTATTATTATTTACTATTACATTAAATAGTTTTTATTGTAACAAAAATATTGAACAACAACATAAATGTTTTAGAAAAATTATGACACTGGAGGTGCCCAAACATGTAGGTAAGTATTGAATACAGTTCTAGTGAGCCTAGTGGCCTTTAAGCATTTTTCGCGTATAGGCATTGTTTCTCATGCAAAATGATAGCTGATATCTTATGGATGGCCGGACAACCGTTGGCTCTATTAGAGCAGGCGATTGACAACATTGCGTACATGGACTGCAACTGTTGCATCATTGGAGACTCAGTTGTCAGTTGGGACCGACAAGTTGGACATGAGTCGACCCGTTTGACGTTGTCCAGACCGTGGGAGCACGAGTGGCAGACAACATGCCCATTGTCACAAACATACCCGAAGTCGATCATCAAGCTGTAGCAGACAGGACAACGGATAGCCAATCGGATGTTCCGTGAAATCTTCTCGATGTCGTCCTGCATTGTATCACCACAACACAGAGTATACCGTTATAGACAGTGAATATGTTAGTGTAACAAACAGCTGTGGAATAAGTATATTTGTATATTTAAACCTATTCTAATAAATGTAATACTTTCTCACAGTGTTGAACTGCTAAGATATAAATTACAATAATGAATTCGAAAACTATTCTGAATAATATTATAATAATATTTAGTGTTCAAATATTCAATAAACAATTAGGTATGTTGTTATTAAATAAGTATCTAAGGTAATACCACAGTTAAAAAATTGTCTTTTATATCCCACATTATTAAATTAAATAAATCATCATAATGTTCAAAAATATATATATATATGTACGCCTTTGAAGTGTTGAACAAAGAACTTTATCATTTTCCAGTTAACTATAATACCACATTCAGCTCATCATCAATTTCCAAACTGTTTAACTAATAAATTTATATTTAGTATTTCTCAGTAGAAACTTTCTATTTAAATACAAATTAAATTAAATAGATATTTATATATTACCTATTTCTAAAAGGTTTATAATCAAACTTGGGGAACCTATCTAAATTAAACAATCATCTACAACATGTATGGACAATTTAAGAGCATTACGCCATTAGCATTAACCGTTGATTCTTAGATCAATGATCTAACATTTAAAAGCGTTTAAGACATTTTTTGCAGTAAATTAGAATGTAATATAATGCAAAAGAACAATGTTCTTAAAATTTCAGATGTATTAAAAATAATAACTAATATTCCTGAATCATATGAGTAATTACCCATATATTTGTATGGATTATGAAAAAAAAGGCAACATATAAAATAAATAGTAAATACTTCTTATAATATTAAATATATTTAAAATATAAATAAAATTATTAATTATACATAAAGAAATTCATAAATTATTTTGATCAAAGAATTAATTTTATTGAACATTTGAACATTTGAACATTTGAACCATCAATATTATACATTTATAACAAAAAATTAAATTAAAAAAAAAAACAAAAATATAGCAATGTATAAAGTATAACTATAATAATTGAAAAATAAAATATAATAATTGTATACAACTAAATAGTTTTGGTAACATAATCTTTAATAAATTGTATTTTAAAATAACTCTTCGGTGTGAATATATTTCATAAACTTATTGGAAATAATTTTTTAAACTAAACAATTTGAAGCTAATCAGAGTTTATTTGATTTTAATCAGTCTTACCTGTCTAATTATAAAACAAAAACATTATTCGCTAATCACGATCAGTATTGACTAAAGTATGTTCGCACCTTTTCATTTATCAAATTTCACTTTAATAATCATTGGAGTAAATTATTGACCACATTAAACTAATGGACTCGGTGAAAATAAATCTGGGTCTTCGTCCTTATTTCCTTCTTCAACATAAATTTCCAAATTCAAATGCTCATAATCTATACTACGTAATGGTACAACAGCAGGTGATTTTAAAACAATGTCTTTATTTTCACTAGGTATTAATGGGTATTGCTAAAAATGAAAATTTATTTAATTAATTATATATTTGGTTTATTTTCACATTTTTTTTTTTTTTTTTTTTTTTTTTTTTTCATGAATTTGGATCTTTTTCAAATTTTGTTAATTCCAGAATAATTAACAAATATATCAAATAAAACAAAAGAAAAATATATAAATAAATATCATATTTTTAAAAAAAAAAAATACTAGAAAGTGTAATTTTGCCTGGTAAAAATACCATATAAATATGCTCCAATAATAATATATAAATAAAATACAATATCTTGATCATGGCTACACATATATGTAAATAATGCATATTAGCCACGATCTTGATAGCATTTAAAAATTTTAATACAAATGTAATGTATAACTACCAGGAAAAATAAATAAATCTTTTTAAATTCAATAATTCAGTTCCACCCAAATTAACTAAATTTAACTAAAATTAATTTATACATACGTGTGTATCCTTTTGAATTTCAATGGAACTTGTTTCAGTTGTATGAATATGAATTTGGAATGTACAACCAGACGGCAAAGGATTTAGAAGAGAATCACTAACTGTTAATTTTAAACAAAAAGCTCTCAACGTTTGTTCTAATTTTATTAAATATGGGTCTCTTAAATTCCTTTAGTTTCAGAAAATAAATAAATGTAGTTATAAATAATAATAATTTATTAAGTATATATATATATATAAAAAATTGTGATACTTACGAAAAATCAGATAAATCTAATTCAAGTTCAATATTATTTATTTTGAATACAAAACGTTCAACTGCAACTCCAATTTTGTTATAAAAACAAACATCTAACTTGCGCAATTTGTTTAATTTCAATAAAATTTTAACAGCATTAAGTGTACCATTTATATAAGAATTCAAGTCTGGATATATAGAAACCTTAAAAGTATACAAATTAGTACTACATAAAATTAAATAATTATTTCAAACAGCACAGTAAAATGATTTATATAGGTAACTGAAACCTAATTTCTTACGTGTACAGGAACATTGTATTTCTTCTTTAACTGAAAAATGCCTTCAGGATATATTTTTCTTGCGTAGAGTATACAGTGAATAGATACTTCTAAAAGTTCTATAAACACAGTTGCACTATCTATTATGAAGAAAAAAAAATGTTTGATTATAATTAAATTTTCGATATATGATTTGCTTTAAAAAATATTATTATAACACCTATTGAGAAAGTACTATATAACAATAAAGGAATAATACAATATAATATACATTTTTTTTTTTTTTTTTTGTATAATTAGGTTACCAAAGTACCTAGCTATTATAATTATTTATAAGACCTTGTAAGACACAATGTATACTTATTTTTATTAAACAATTTTATCTAGTCCCCCTTTTTAGTAATAAAATAAATGACAATAAATTATAGTGAGATTATAATTATTAAAAATAAAAAAATAAATGTTATATTTAATATCTTATATATAGTATAACCAGGGCTCGGATTTATGCAGTAAAAAACAATGAAATATGTGCATGGACATGCGGTAAAAAAAGCTTAAATATACAGTATAATATGCAACTATATTTTTTATTAAATATGTACTTATATGGAAATAAACTACAAAAATGCATAACTATTCAAAAAACAATGTATTCCTTGATTACAAATGTTTTTGTTTTATACAAATTGAAATATTAATAATTAGAATAACAAAATAATTGTTAATATATGAATTTTGTATACTTTTCGTTTGTAGATCTTGAAGGTTATGTTAGCGAAACAAATTTTTTAATCAATAATAATTCAAAATATAGACAAGAGTACTGTGTGTGATGGCTTTTTTATTCTTAAACTATATAAATTACAATTTTCAATTATAGATTTGTTTGTTGTTGATTTATAAGTATTAATGTATTTAAAATCATCAAATATGCAACATACAATTTTGTATTTCGATTGTATTTATTATGAAACGAATTTGTATCCGATCGATCAGACTCTGAATATGTAGCTTCCTAAAAAATATGCAAATGAGTGAAGTTCCAAGTCTTGTTTATAACTGTGATGTTTGACTACACGACCAAATAATTTTAAAAGAGCCTATGAATTTAAAACTTGTTAAACAAGTTTGATTTTGAATTTTTAAACAAATTTTATTTTATTTCATTGATGGTTTATATTATATTTTTTATTTTTTTTTTTTTTCAAAAACAATATAAGAAAATATTAAAAAGACAATAATCACTGGCATAGGGGAGAACATAGAAATACTCTTATATTTGTTTTTATCATTTTAACCGACAGTTAACTCCTGTGACTGCTACACATCGTCATAAGTTATTAAAGATACGAAAATTAAAAATGATTGATTACTAATTAGATTTTAATGAATCATACCCGAGAACGTTTCTTTACTCATTTTCCAAAGTTTTTCTTGTTTATAAATAATGACTGATAAAAAAAAAAAACATTTGTGATCGATAACAAACGAAATATATATTAGGCATCGAGATAAAACATAATTTTCTTATCTCACGGTTATTCTTTATCTCGATGATATTAAGCAATGAAACGGTTGTAGATAAACTATCTGCAACCGAGGTTATCTTCTGTTACTATAAAGCCTACGTAAAGTTGTATTATTCTGTGGACCTATTATGATCATAATAGCGTTCGTATCGTTGATAAATAAATATATCTACGCATGTAATTATAATATATTATTTTTTTAGTAAACTACCTATTAATTATGATTCGGCATATTTGTAATTTATACATATCAGTTAGCCATTAGAATTGTTTAAAGACGTTTCGAGTTATGAAGTCGTGTGTAGTGTGTAAATGTAAAGACCAAAAGGTGACATATCATAAGTATGTGTCATACATGAAACTAATTAGAATAATTATTATACGTAATATGTTAGTGTAGGCTCAATCCAGCTCGAATTATCAATTACATGTTAAGCACTCCTAACATATGTATGTATATTGTTTAAATTAGGTTCCCCAGTGATCCTATGAAACGGAAACAATGGATGAACAGGTGTAAAATTAAAACGATTATTCCTGATTACTCTTATGTATGCTCATCGCACTTTACCAAGAACGACTATTTAAATTCAAAACTCCGTATGAACGCTTATCCAACACTTATTGAGTAAGTTAAAAGAAAAATTTCAAAGATTCGATATTATTATTATATATATTGTATATTTAATTATTTTATGGATTACAACGGATAGTAAATGTTCAGAATTAGTCCCACCACATACTATTAACACAACTGATCCTCACACATCCTCTATGACTGATACATACAATATTATACAAAATTCCTTGTTTCAAAGTAATACAGAACTAAAAACACCACAGTCTGATTGGTATTATTATTGTGTTCCAATAAATTATAAAACTTATATTAAACTGTGATATATTTCTATTATCAGAGGAAATGTCATAACGAGTACCCCTCAAAAACAAAAAGCCTTATTCAGTATAAGCAGTTCTACAGCAAGTAGTACAGTTAAAGAAACATCTGATTGTGCTATTAAGTAATAAATTTAATTTAAAAACATTAATTAGAGTAATTAATTATAAGAGAAATATTATTAGATATAAATTTACTTTTTCTATAAATTATAAAACTTGGATTAAATTATAATATTATACCATTATTAGAGAAAATGGGATTAAGAATACACCTCAGCAACAGAAACCCTTATTTGGTATCAATAATACTACAACAAGTGGTACAGATAAAGAAACACCTGGTAGTGCTATACAGTAATAAATTAAATATCATAACAATAATAACTAGGGCAGACACGGATTGGCTGGAGCACAGAGGAGCTACAACACTCCATATACTTGTTATCCGTTTATCTTATACCTAAATACTTGCCCATAACACATTAAAATAATTGTTTTTATGCTCTTGACTTAAGTTTGGTTAGAAATTGTCCATAAAATTATAAATTTATGGCCTTAATAAATATTTTACACCATACTTTTTTATCCCAGTCCGCCCCTGTACTAGGGTAATTATGGGAGAAATATTGTAAGGTTTTATTTTTATTTTCCTATAGTTTATAAAATTTGGATTAAATTATAATATTTTACCATTATTAGAGAAATGTTGATAACAATTGCTCCTCAGTACCACAACGCATTTATCATTGTGAGCAATTCTCCGACAAGTAGTACAGTTGAAGAAACACCTGGATGTCATATAAAGTAATAAATTAAATATAATAACATTAATGACTAGAGTAAATATAGGATAATTAGTGTTAAGCAATGTTTATGTTTTTCTTGAAATTCTAAAACTTGTATTAAATTTTGATGTTTTACCATTATTAGAGAAAATGTAATAATGAATACATCTCAGCAACATAAGGCATTATTTAGTATGAATAATACTACAACCAGTAGTGCAGATAAAGGAACACCTGATTGTTCTATAAAGTAATAAATTAAATATTATATACTTAATAAATATAATTAGGTATAATTTTTCTTATTCTATAAATTATAAAATTTGAATTAAATTGTGATATTTTAACATTAGAAGATATGTGATACCGGCAATCCCTCAGCACCAAAATGCCTTATTCAGTATGAGCAATTCTACCATAATTGGTACACATAACAAAACACCTGATTGTGCTATAAAGTAATAAATTAATATAAATACATTAATAACTAACGTAATTATAGGAGAAATATTATTAGGTATAATTTTTCTTTTTCTATAAATTATAAAACTTGAATTCAATTTTAATGTTTCACCATTATTAGAGAAAATGTGATAACAATTACACCACAGCAACAAAATGACTTATTCAGTATGAACAATACTACAACAAGTGATACACATAACAAAATACCTAATTGTGCTATTAGGTAATATATTAAATACATCAACTTTAATAACTAAAGCTCACGCAGACTGGCTGGTGTGCATAGGTGCTACAAGATCACATTTACTTGTTATCCTTTGCTGTTATCTAAATAATTGCTCTGTCACACCTATCATATTAATTTTTTTATGTTCTTGGATTAGGTTGAGTCTTAACTCAAAAATTAAAAAAATTAAATTATAAATTTATTGTCATAATATATATTCCATCCCATAATTTTATATCTCAGTCTACCCCTGTACCAGAGGTATTATGGGAGATATAGTGTAAGGCAATGTTTATATTTTTCTGTAAATTATAAACCTTGTATTAAATTTTGATATACCATTATTAGAGAAAATGTGATAACGAATACACCTAAGCAACAAAATGCCATATTCAGTATGAACAATACTACAACAAGTAGTGCAGATAAAGGGACACCTGATTGTGCTATTAAGTAATAGTTTAAATAGAATATTAATAACTAGAGTAATTATAGGAGAAATACTATTAGGTTTAATTTTTATCTTTCTAAACATTATGACACTTGGATTAAATCTTGATGTTTTACCATTTTTAGAAGAAATGTAATAATGAATAACCCTCAACACCAAAATGCCTTTTTCAGTCTGAACAATTCTACAAGTGGTACAGTTAAAAGAAAACTGGGTTGTGCCATAAAGTAATAAATTAAATTAAATTATATATGTATATATATAACTAGATTAACTATAGAAGATATAGTGTTTGGCTGTATTATTTTTGTCTATAAAACTTGGATTAAATTGTGATATTTAACCATTAGAAAAAATGTGATAACGAAAACTCCTCAGCAGCAAACGGCCTTATTCAATGTGAGCAATTCTACAACAAGTGGTTCAGCTAATGAAACACCTAATCCTGCTAATGAGTAATTAGTAAATTAAATAACCATAATAACTAAAATGATTATAGGAAATATTGTATTCAATATAATATATTATACTGTGATCTAACTATTAATTTTAACCTATATGCATACAGCAAAGTATCTAATTGAAAATTTGAACAATTTACGTTTAAATTCTACTTTTACGCATCATATTAAATTGATTAGTATTTCATATTTTCGAGCCATATACTTAATAAAATAATTTATAATTTAAATGTCTAAAATATTTTTATATTTTAATAATCTAGAAAAATTATCCATGCTATTATATCAATCACTTTAATTTTTTGTTTTATAATTTTACATAGAAGTTTTTGGGGACCATTTTGTGTAGCTACTTTGACAGTAGCTCATTTTTCAACTCCTATTAGTGCTGAAAGACATTTAAATTTAATTAAGCAAAGTCATAAAGCACAAACTAAGAGAATTAAGTGTTTAGTTCAACGCAACCGTAGATTGGTCCGTAAAATAAACAATTTTAGAGGCATAGTCGAGAATTTGGAGAAACAATGTAAATTATCTGAAAAAGCTGTTAATATTATAAAGGTAAAAATGTTAAATTAAATATTATACATAACAAAATAAATAATTACCACCTTTATTAATTATTATGTTTAGTCTTGTCATTCTTCAATACTTGGAGAACTAATTACAAAAACTCGACATAGCAAATTTTCCCCTGAACTGATAAAGTTTGCTATAATGCTTCAATCTCATTCTGCAGAAGCATATGCGTTAGTACGCAGTACTTTCAAAAATTATTTTCCGCATCCGAAAAGTATAAGTCGATGGTCTAAAATAATTGATGATAACCCAAGTGTAAGTAATGAATAACTACTACTAGCAATTTCTCAAAAATACTGCTAATGAAGAGTTACTATAAATTTGGTACTCTGATGCAATGGAAATTGAGAAAAATGTTACATGGACAGAACAAAGTATAGTTTTTAATTATTGGGAATATAAATATAATGTATACTAAATGATAATCAATGGAAATGATAAAGTCAAGCCATTAGCAGATTCAACCGAAGCTCACTAAAATGGTTTCTCATAGATAAATTTTAGTATTGTATTATGCTTAGCATTTCATAAATATAACTAAATACATATGTATATACACACCCATTCAAATAATTAAAGATATATAATAATAATATCATATAAAATACTTATTGAATTTATTAAATACATTGTAAAACTTTGTAAATAAAAATCATGTCCTAATTACTTATTGTTTTATACATACATATATTTAAGTATTTTATCTTTGTACATAGATATTAGTTTTCTTAACTGAATTTTACTTTGATATTCTTTACAACACAGTAGAGCATTCATCGTCTTGCTTTGACAACCTTTGACATTTAACAATATTGGTAATTTATGCTGTGTTGTAATAGGTGTTATTTTAATTTCACAATATATGGAACCAAATGTTTTATTTATGTTTAAAATAAATAACTTTTTGCACTTGATTTGTTGATAATATAATTAATAATTAATTTTATTTGGGAGTTCCACACAAGCACTGGTACATAATTTTCCAGTTGCCATAATTTCTTAAATAATCCCAAGTAAACAATTTATTTTTGAAAGTTTCTAGTTTAATTGAAGTTTGTTAAATAATTGTACTCAAGGTAAAACACCGTATCATGCCGTATATAAACACAATGTTTATAACAAGCGTGGTACTTGTCGTTATTCATTATACTGATGTAAGATAATATTTAGGTCACCACATAAACCGTATCTTGCCGTGCTGTATAGTCTTATCAAGAGATAATAAACGGAGTGTTTTAATTAGCTGTCAGGACGGAGTTGTTTCCATAGATGTATAATACACGATGCATGTATATATCTATTGTTGTTTCTCCCTAATCCGTTCGGATAACCTTGGTACAAAGATACAGATAATAATCCGTACCATGCCGTGCATAGATAATAAAGAATTATTTATTATCTATGGTGCCGTGGTACAAGATCAGTACCACTTGAATGATAACCTAGACTATCTTTAATAATCGTGGTGATAACTGATAGCAAAAAGGAAATGTCATTCGAGTTTCAAGTTGTGTTTAAATCTTAAAAAAAATTCCTTGTATAAATAAATAGGTAGTTATTACATCAATTGCATTTATATGAAGTATAAACTATTTGAATTAAATTCTCTGCCATATGGTAATTAAATTATGGTTTTAACAAAAAGTATTACAATTTAATTATATATTTTATATTTACATATAAACGTTAAGTATAATCAATCATGGTATGTATTTTCGATTGACAATTTATAAGTAGTTTATAGTTGTACCAACTATAGTTAGATTTATGATAAAAACATAAACCTAATTCTATTTGTTATTGGCTATTGCATACCTACTCCTTTTTTCATTTTTAAACAAATTTTTATATTTTATTATCCAGACGTTACATTATTGTTTATTATTTTTTTACATATGAATAAATATATTTTGATTTGACTTTCCCTACTTTACAGTGTGTTTTATCCTGTTATCTTATATTTAATTAGTTACAATTTATTATAAATGATTTAATTAAATACTGGTTTTTTTTTTTCATGTACCTACAACAAATTACTTAGTCATTTGATACAGTTGGGAATGACACTTTTAACAATGGTTTTAATATTGGGTCGATACCCAAACACTATGAATCCTATAATCCTTTTGTACAAGACGAGGATATTGAATCAGAAAAAGAAGATTTACCACGTCTGTTACTTATGGGATTAAGAGGGTAAATCATTATTCAATTAAATATAAATATTTGAATTGATATCAATATAACTTTATAGGAGCGGGAAAACTTCAATACAGAAAGTTGTATTTCAAAAAATGTCTCCTAATGAGACTTTATTTATTGGTAGTAATAACTCAATGCTAAAAGATGTTGTTAACAATTCAGCATTTGTTAATTTTCAAATTTGTGATTTTCCTGGTCATTTTGATTTTACTGATCTTGAGTATGATATAGAATCATTATTTCTAGGATGTGAATCACTTATATTTGTTATTGATGCTCAAGTAAATAATTAAATATAAGATTATTTAATTTGTACTAACTAGTTACTACTAATATGACATTACAATATAGGATGCTATAGCTAGTGCACTTAACCGTTTACATTCAGTTGTAACAAAAGCATACAAAGTAAATAATAACATAAAGTTTGAAGTTTTTATTCATAAGATTGATGGGCTCACAGAAGATACTAAAATGGAAACTCAACGAGAAATACATCAACGAGCTAATGATGATCTTGTAGATTCTGGTAAGATTTTATCAAACAATAAAAATTAATATATGTATATTTTACAACTTTATGATGAATAAAACTAATATAATTAATTTATCTTGTAGGAGACGAACAAAAAATATATATAAGTTATCATTTAACATCAATATATGATCATAGCATATTTGAAGCATTTAGTAGAGTTGTACAAAAAATGATTCCTCAGTATGCAACTCTTGAAAATTTTCTAAACATTATTATATCAGTAATATATTTATTTTCTGTTCATATTCTTTTTTTAATTGTTAGCCATTGACATTTAATACATATTTTTATTTCAGACATCTGGAATTGAAAAAGCTTTTTTGTTTGATGTCAAAACTAAGATATATGTTGCAACTGATTCATCTCCAGTGGATATGCAAAGTTATGAACTCTGTTGTGATATGATTGATGTTATTATAGATTTATCAAATATCTATGGGTAAGTAGTTTATATATAAAAACTTAGTTATTTTATTTAAATATTAATATTTATTAAAAATATGTGCAGTATGGGCGAAGACCAAGGTTTAACAAATGATCCTGCTTTTGATGACAAAAGTTCTAGTCTTATTAAACTCAATAACGGTACAATTTTGTATTTAAGAGAGGTTTGCAATTTTTTGGCACTTGTCTGCATATTAAGAGAAGATAACTTTGAAAAACAAAGTGAGTTACAGAATAAAAATTAAAAATATATTTTAATATATACAATTATTTATTATATTTACAATGCTTATTTATTATTATTGTTATTTTTTTTTAATATTTTTTATTCATCATAGGAATTATAGATTATAATTTCATGATTTTACGAAAAGGCATTCATAGATTATTTGAATTAAAGGATAAAGAAAAAGGGAGTATTCAGTCTAGTAAGTTACCATAACTTTTATAATTTAATATTATTAATAATAATGCTAAAGTTTCATATTTTATTTGATGAAGTGTACAACTAATGTATTAAGTTATTTCAACTGTAAAATAGTGTTATAAAGTATATAAAATTACATGGTCACATTCACATCACTAAATCTTTTTGTTCACAAACTGATCGTATTGTATTATGTATTTTTAGGTTTATAATAGACATATTTTTTTACTAGAGATGGGTCGAACTCAATTTTTTGTGACCGAACCAAAATTTTTATATTTATGCCAAACCTTAACAAATTTTAGTAGTACCCACCCGAACCAAACTTAAATCAAAATTGAAAATTTAAAATAAATATTAATATTGCTATTACTATAAAACTATTTATTTAATTGTGGAATTGTAATACACTTAAGATACACTTTTCAGTAAATAAAAATCTACAAATACCATATATTTTATATATCAATATATCAATTAATTATTTATATTAATATAATAAATTGTGTTTTATAAAATTTTAAATACCATAATATAAAAAATAATTTTTTTCTTCTTAGGAGGCCAAAAGTCTAAAGCGTCTTGCAGGCGGCACTATTATCCCAATTCCTGAGAACATTTTTTCACTACATATTATAGAAGAGTCTGATATACCCAAATAATGTAGTACTAATGAAACTAACTTGGAAAACTTATTTTGATGTTTAAACGACCAGAGCAGTGATTCGTCAGGTTTTATATTGCCATACTTCAAGTAGTTGTCCATCTGCGACAAACTAATTTGTACATTTATATATATATAGGTATTAGAAATAAATTTAAAATGTTAACTTCTTGTGTGAAGAATAATCAATTTAAATTAAAAATATTAATATAATATTTATTTTACCATTATATTATACCATTATTAACTTCAATATCATTTGAGGTTTTCTTGGATGCTTCATCTCATTATGTAAGTGCACTAGTATTGGCCTCTCAGTACATATTTATTAATGCATGTATCAAAATATTTATTGTTTGTAATTAGATAATTTTCAGCTTCAGCTTATTATTTTTTGTTTACAAATACAGCACATTGATTTATCTTCAGCTTCTTAACTTCTTCAAAATAATTATAAATCGGTCTCCCTTTACATTCAAGTAGCGTTAATCTGTGACATTTTTTTTTTTTTTAATAGTGTGATGGACCACTTCCATTACCCAAAGATTTTGGAAGTACTTGATAAGTATTCTTATAAAAATTGCTAATCAGTTTTTTATTTTCAAAAGCACATCTACAACATATTGTACATTTAGGTTCAGTTTCAAGAAATCAGGGGTAATATCCAATAAGGCATTGTGATCACCATTATCCCATTCTTCCTTAAATATGGAAAAATAATATAAATTATTACTTCCCGTTTATACGTAAATATAATATTTGTGTTATGAAAAAAAATGTATATATATATGCATAATTAAATATTATTTATATATTGAATCTGGAACAAGTTAGTCAAATTTAAAAAACAAAGTTTATTTACTAATAGTAAACTTACTGCATGATCCAGACATATTATAAAATATAGCACACATCCACAAACAATATTCAACATATTATAATATGTTAATTATTAAAATATTAAATAATAAAACAATAATCAACATATCCAATAAAATAGCAAAAATTAAGCGATAATTATCAAGTAAAAGTAAGTAATAAATATGGTATTAAAATGATAGTTATTAAACTTAACCGTTCACAACATTTAACATCATGGTGTGTTATAAAAAATAAAATCTTCTATGATTAAGAGGACACTACATTTGCATCTACTCTCTTACTAACGTACTACATATGGGAAATTATGTTAGTTAAACAAAAATTGTTGTGTTTAGGCTGAAATTGGAGTAAAAACATAAACAGAAACATATTTTTGAATGCTATACATAGCTTATTTCTACAAATTGACATACAAATAGTTACAGCTGTTTAATTTATCGAAAACTAACATGGCCGTAACTTTTGTGTGCAATTGTTTAGAAAACCCTTTATACAGCATTCTAAAATATCATTTTCTTAAAAAATAAGATTCTGTGTGAAGCAAAGTATTATAATTTTTTTTTTTTCTATGGTTTAGAACGGTTATAGTTTTACTATAATACTTCACTTTTTTCTTTTTTTTCGTCTGAACCACTTTTCTACCAGAAATCTTGCTACAATCAAAAAATGACAAGAGAGCTTTGTTGTTGCATTTTGATTTTGGATCTAGTTGGTGTATTGGGAAGTAATTTTTTGATTTTCTTAAAAATAGAGAAATAAACAGGAATATTTACACAATAACAGTTTTTCGTTATTCTTCATTTGGTTTTATTGTTGTAATTCAAATAAAACCTATTATTGCTTTCTAGACATGGTATAATTTTCAAAACATTTTGACAGTTTTTGAATTATTATCACATATACAAATTGTTCTTACACAAAACATATTGTAAATAATAAAGAAAAAAAATTAGTCAAACTTTGCTGAGAATCACTTTTCTTTGACAATAATTTATTGTTACATACAGCTATAAATTAAATTGTCTTCAATATCCTACCTACCCTTTGCTTTAGGTTTGGTTCAAAGTTTAGATATTTGAGTTTGAGAATCGAACCGAACACTTTCAAGTTCAATTCGGTTTTGTTCAAACTTCAAATAGTTCGACCCACCTCTAATTTTAATCTATTTTAAAATTAGATATTTACATTTAAGTTCATTAAGTATGATACAAAAAAACTGTAAAATTACTTTCAAATGTGTAGTTTTTCTTCTATATAAATAATATTAAACATTTGTAAATACACAATTTATGTATGTTGTCTTGTTATTATTACTCTATACATTGTAATCAAGCAGTAACAATAGTATTACCTATCAATTATTCAATTATACACTATAATATTTTACATAACTCGTGTGCTTATTAATTTATTCCAATTTTTATGACAATGGCGACACATTTCCCAGTCAATGACATCATTTTCCACAATTACTATCTTTGACCATAACATACATATCCTAAAATTAGGTCAATAAGTGCCTAGAATAAACCATTATTTGACAGCTCCTAAGCAAAATAAAATCTAATAAAGGAATTATATTTATGGTGACCTGCTTGGATGTACTACTCTTCATAGTTTTAGTACAAATACATGGTTTTTAATGATGAAAATAAAGATTTATAATTATCTACTAAAAAATATAATGCATTCAACTATAACATTATGCGTTTCAGATGAAACATTTCAAATATTATTAGACAGCAAAAAATAAAAAATAATTTCATTCATGTATTAAATTCTGATATAAAGTCCGAAGTATTTGGTTCACAATAATATTATTTGTCTTGGATCAGTAATAAATAAAAAAGGGCCCAAGAAGGTTCAAAACTTACTTAAGATAGTAACAAATTTTACCATACAATATTTTTTTTTATCTGGACACCATAATTTTAAAATTAACGCAATAAAAAGTGTATATCTATATCTATATATATTATATTTAGTTAGGTAATACAATTCAAGTTCACAATAAATAATGATCTAGTAATTAAACTATGACATACGCATAAAAACATAAATTACACTAAAGTACTAAGATAATTATATTTGTATAATAAATAATCTATATTATATTATTTTAATTAAAATATTTAAGTAACTTATTAATATGAATACATATGATAAAGTAAGCTATTATATTTATTAATAACAATAATGGTTATTATGTTTAATAAAACTATAACAGAATAATAATATTGTAGAAGTTTATTGACTAAATTAAACGAAAATATTAATTACACTCCAGCATATGGCATATTTGACTAGGTATCAATAATAATTATTCTAATAAATAAAAAAATTGTAAAAGTAACTATAAAAAAAACCTATATTCAGAATGTAAATATAACAAATAAATTATGTTATGGAATTATTATGTTGAAAGTCATAAAAAATATTTGTAGACTTAAATAATAATGCATATGAACATGTGAAACAAAAAATATATACACAAAACTGTTTGAATATTACAGTTGTTAATATAACACACATGGCTATACGTTTTGCAGTATTCCGAGGTAATCCCATCATCGATAGCACAATCATATGTATACTAGCTTGTTGTTTCTTTGGTAAATACAATTCAGGAATAGCACTGATCAAAAATGGCAGTACTATCGACTAGAAAATAATTAAATTCAATAGAAATTTGTATAATAGATTATAAAATAGGTAATTAGTCTACACAGTGATTAAAAAGATGCACATATACAGTCAAAGTACAAACATTTGAGAGTACAGTATTAATTTTACATTATTCTGTTTGACACAAATTAGAGTTGTATTTTTAATATGGTGAAACCAGTCCACTATGGAAAGCTACACGAACAAATAAAATTACCATCTAGAACATAATTCCATTTAAACAGACAAGAATATTATATGGCCTAGAAAATATAATGAGACATGTTTCACTGTATTTTAAAAGCAATATTCACTTTCTAAAACTATTCAGGAAAAAAAAACTGTCAACTAGATCAATATTAAGAAATTCTTAAGTAAAATGATATTATAACACTCATAATTTCCATAATTTAAACTTTAAAATTTTAGTAATATCTGACTAAATAATTAAATACTATTTAATATCTAAATTTACATTTTAATTTTTAAAAAAGAGATGACATTTTAGGAGCATATTAAATAGCCCCAGACGTTTTTGTCAAGAAAAAGATGCTAAAAGTCATTGATCAGATGGGAATTAAACCAGTTTCTTGTTTACCGAGTAATTACTCTAGAACTGAACTACCTGGGGCCTGAACCTAGACTTAAACTGGTCGACATCGTAAATTTGGGAGTTACCAAATATATGGTTGATGTATCAATGCAGCGCTCGGGGTGTCAAACTGCACCTTAAAAATGTTTTATGAGTAATACAAATAAAAAGACAATATTAATTATCTAAGAAAAATTAAATCTAAAGAATTTTTTTAATTGTAATTTTAATAATACTAAAATATTTAATAATAAAAACTTACATTGCCAAATAAAAATCCAAAATCATAGTAGAATGATGCTAAAACGATTTGAGATAATATTATATGTAATATTGTAATCCATGAAATTTTAATTTCATAATTAACAAGTTTGGAATGTAATAATGAATTAATATTATTTTTTTTGTAGTTTAAATATCGGTTTTCCACAATGTTTGGTCTCAATTGCTCTGCACAACTATTTGAAATGGTCAAGTCTGGTAAATCAGGATATGTGTAACTATTTTTTATAACTAAAAAAAATTATATATAAATATAATTGTAAACGTATAAACGCGTAAACAATTCTAAGATAAAGTAAGAAACATGATAGAAATTTCCTTTACAACGTTAAATCCATTCGATCAATACTATGTATTGTCAACAATAGATAACATTTGTTATAAGACGTTACAAAATGAATTATTACCCGGATTGTTATTTATCAATTCCACTTGTTCATTCAACATATTTTCGTCTAGAGTTACTGAAATAATCTTTTGAAGTCTGATTTCTGCATTTTCTAATATTCTTTTGCGCCTTGCTTCACGTCTTTCTTCGGCACTCATTGTGTGCAAATTATTATCCATTTTTCAACACGGGTTCGAATTACTATCACTAAATACCGACCACTGAAAAACTTTAACTACACAAAATAAACGTTTTATTTTATGTATAATACAAATTATAGTACGACTACTCGACTGTGTTCTGCACCCACACAATATAACATAATTTAATTTTGATAATATTATTGATCTTTGTTATTCACTGTTACCAACTCAATTATTTTGGTTCACTATAAACGCGGTTGTTACCATACAACGTTTTGGTTACTATAGAGAATCACGTGACAAGTTGATTTAAAATACCGTTAAATTGCCTATCCGGATGTATGCTAGGGAGTAATGTGAGGCTTATTGCACCTGTTATTTATGATGTTTGTCTTATACCGGACGATGAATTTTTATTTTGATTACATAATACATAATTTATTACAGCTTAATATGTATTAATGTGTAAAGTGGCTAGTGAGTGTCGAAAGTAAAATTGTGAGTTGTATAAATAGTTGATACTACTCTTTAGGCGGCATTAAGATTTGACAAATGATTAGGGGGATGGGGTTACTTATAGCGATTTTGCCTTGTGTGATAAGGTATTTAATGAAGGGTGATTCAACGGAAAGCTAAACATCATTATTTTTTTTACGAAAAAAAAGGAAACCGTTTTTTAACAAATAAAATAAACTAGTGTACGAGCAAAACCTATTCTTGAAGGTGTATTAATGTAATCGTGTTTTTTTTTTTTTTGTAAAATAATTAACTATTGAATTTGTCTGAAAAAAGTGACGTTATGCCTAGGTCGAGTTCAATAATTACTAATTTTTGTTTCAAGTGTCTCAGTTTATTTTATTTTATTTTTCCAATTCGAGCACTGCTTATAATTATGTCTATATTAAATGTTAATGGAAAAGGAGACACTACTTCATGTTGTATCTTGGGCACCAAAATTTCTAACTACGCCACATGGCAGCGTCGGATTTACCTACAAGCAGAACAAACATGGTGGTAATCTAACCTTTATTATATAAAACAATTGTTTTATTTTTAGAATTTCTTATTATATGTATATTTTAATTAATAAAATTGTCTACATAGTTACTTGAAAGTTCATTGATTTTGAATCGATTAATATTTGCAGCAATAAAAAAGAAGTGGGTATTTTAAATGCGTTTTTAAATATAAATTTATCTTAAGTCTCGCCCTTATTATTTTCGCACTAGGCCTCATAAATCTTAATGAAAAACAGCCCTGCCAGTGGCCAGTGTCTACTTGTTATTTAATTAAAATTCTGGAATCTACCTAAAATACGTAAACAATAATTTTATACTAAAATCGTGAACAAATATTCACATTTTATTAAATCGGTATAGGTAACACAAATATAATATAGACATATATATATATATATATATTTCTATATTCGACGGGGCCGGGAGTTTTATTTGTTTTCGCTAGGTTATTAAAAACGAAAAAACACAATCATCACAGCTTGCCAAAAGCACGCAACATCAACTGAATATTTTTCGTGCCAAAGTTATCTTTAAGAATTTTTTGCTATTTCTAAAATTTTCTACAACACAACCGTATCCGTTTGAAAATGTTTAAATCTATTTTAAAAGTCAAAGTAGGTACCTAGACCGATTTAGAATTGCATTCCGAAATAACATGTTAATAAGGCACATTTAATATTGTTTAAAATAAGATCGGACAAACAATAATAAACAAATACGAATAATGTTATTATTTTTATCTTTTTTGCCGATTTTTTTTTTCTGTCTTCTAATTATAGCGTGTTTGTGTTTAATAAATATTTGATTGGTGGATTTTAGTAACTTACTATGCATTAATTCAACAATGGGCTTATTTTTATTAGGTTTATTGTTTTGTATTGATTTCGTAATTGTTGGTCTAAACCGTCGTACGTTACATTATATTATAAAATTGTTAATGGAACGTATAAAACGTAATTTAAAAACTAATCGAAAAGCAAACACACGTACGTAGGTTTCTATATTAAAAATGATCTTTGCACACTCCTTTTGGCCGTGTCAATAATTTAAAAATACAAAAATATAACGACATAAATAATATGGCAACGAACACAAATATCGAACGGTTGACGATACTATATTATTATTATTATTATTAATATTATGTATAGGTATGCTATAAAGCGAACAACCCACTCGAATAATTTTTTTTTTTTCTTAATATTTTCGTATAGCCGATTCAATATTATAGTACACCGATCGATCGATTTTATGAAGAATACATGTAATAAAACCTATTAATTTAATTTAATAATTAATTAATTAATAAGATATCGGTCAGGAACGTTTTACGGGCCAATGACGAATGTAGGACAAGGGGTACAGTTTGTAATAACACGTTAAAAGTATACCTGCGCGCTTTTACTATGTGTGAAAAAAAAAAAAAAATTATGATGAAAAAAAAACGTAGCGAAATGATAAACAACAATCGTCATAAAATTATTACCGGACGACTCGGCCGTAGTATAGTCGGTCAGTCAGTCGGCTATAGTGGTTTGTAGCCGTTGTGTGTGTTCGGCATATAATAATTATTTGCCTCTTGTATTTTACTCGCGTTATAGACAAGTTGGCCAAATAAACTCGACGGTTTCCACCGCGATTTTAACACATTCATCGTATACGAACGAGGTAAGATAAATTATTTATTTGGATTTAATCGAATTGTACAATTATTTTAACGCGTGTAAATTTATATATATATATATACTTTTGCGTAATACATGTATGTATTCCGTGACTTTTTACGTATTTCAACGGTTTACTCCTTCGATTATTTACAATTACTCGCGTAGTTAGTTTAAAAATAATATTCAAACCGTATATCGTCAATATTTTCATAAATCGGTTATGCAGCTATATAGTATATTATAGAGGTACGCCCGCCGTATTACCCACCTAGAATTTAAAATAAGATTACTAAATTTATACTCGGGCCCGAGAAATCGTTTTAATAAGATATGATAGTCGAACTGGTCGAACTGGCAAACATCTGCAAAAAATAATATGTAATACCCGTATAGTATTACAGTTAGGTTGCTGGTATATTATTAGTTATTCAATTTATTCGCAGTGTATTCGGATTTCATAACAATAAATCACTATTAGTGTCTATACAATTATAGAAGTATCTGTATATTATATATTTACTGAAAATCACACTCCTACCTTCCACAATAAACTTCTGTAAAAAATCGCCCATCGCCCATTCGTTAAGATTTCGCCATTCGGGAGCGATGACTTCTCCCCCCTCCCCACACACACACACACTGCTTACAAAACACAACATTCGACAAGAAGATATCTTCTTTTAGTTGACATACGTTAACACCTAACTACTATTTAAGCTATAGATTCCGTTAAATGTTAATATAATTGCATTATTATGAATAATGGGTTTACATAATTAACCAACAATTAGTCATTTTTTTTTTATTTTTTTTTCCAAGACCGTTTAGATCCTTAATTATTATTAAGACCAATACAAATAATACCTATATCTATATATATATATATATATATATATATATATATATATATATATATATATATTTGTTGTAGATACCTCATCCACATATTATTTATTAATTAGCTATTGGATAATTAACAGTACCTATACATATTACAAACAATTATTGCAGGTGTACGCGTAATACAAACGATAATATTGAACTTCGACGCGTTTGAACTTTTGAAGGTCAAAATAATCCGGTCGTTTTTTTTTTCTTTTTTTATCGGATATTTCAATATTAAAAACATAATTACGAAATTAAAACTGTAACAGTGGTTGCCTATTTATATACCGCAAACTGTACAGAATACAATTTAAATATAACTGTCCGGCCGGCGTTACTTCAATCTGAACACAATGTATACCAACCATCACACACCGTAGTATTACTAAGGTACCCATGCATTTCTCACGAAAATGAAATAAAAATTGTTTTTCTACGATATATTATTAAATTTCTATATTTTGGCGTGTAAGGAACGCGGTCAATAAAGATCATGTTATATTGTAGAAACGTAAATATGACTAGAAATGGCATAGTGCCTATATTCGAATGGCATAAGCAATTTTTATTTTTGAATTTCGTATAAATGTATAGAACATGTTGAACAGTAATTTTGTATTTATTATTTAATATCGTTGTCGTTAGTTTTTTTTTTCAAGTTTCGATAAATGTCAGAAAAATGATTTCACGCCTCGTCAAATTTTACCGCACTACTCCACTTCTCTAATATAGTCAATAGATATTAAAATATGCTTATCAATAATTATTGCTCAATATATATACTATAAAATATACTCGTATGTCACCAGTTTTTTTTTTTTTTTTTTTTATTATTATTAAGTCTGATTATTAATGTATTATACTATAACATTTTAAATGGAAACTGAAACTGATGTCAACAAGGAAAAAATATTAAAAACTATATACATTTTAATAGTAATTTATAACAAAGACCAATTTTATACACATAAGGTTAGGTTAATGTATAGGAAAATAAATGTTTTTTTTCGTTAAATCAATATCATATTATTAACCCCGTACAGTTAGGTTATCGACTTTTTACTTTTTTTTTTTTTTTTATATAAAAACATCCAAACAAAGAATAGGTAATATACCGACGTCAAGGTTTATAAATAATAATTTATAATAATCAGGTATTATTGTAGGTAGGTACGTGTTTATAATCTGAAACACACTTAATGAACCTAAAAATCTCGTATGCAGAGTATTTTTTAATTTATTTAAACATATATTTTTTAATTATCTATCATTATTTACGTGTTTTTAAATATATTATTATTTGGCTATAAAATAAACCATTATTAAAAATTGTTACCGACGTCATACAATTTTATTTTTATTACAACCTAAATCCATATCTTTATTTTTCAGATTTGTTATAACAAACCTGCCTTATGTATCAGTTTTCTGACGAGACATTTAAATAGTTTCACCCTTGGTCGCCCTTTTTTCCACTTTTGGGAAGGGAATGGCATACACTGTATTTCGTAACTTTGAAATAATTTCGCGATTTGTTTTACCACAAAGTGTTTACAATTCCCCCCCCCCGATTTCATATCGTGTCTTTTCCCCCATTTTTAGCAAGGAGAAGGCACAAGTGATAGTCTATACACTAATAATAATTGTAGGTACATAAACATATACATAAATTATAATTCATAATTAATAATAGTTTTTAAAATCATTATATGAAAAACGTGCTACTTTTTTTTCACTAGAGCAGAACCGGGTTATTAGTCTAGTATATAATATATTATGTGAAATATAAAACGAATACCTATATAAATTTACTGAAATCGTAGAAATTAAATTATTAAAGTCACTGTAATTATGTTTAATTTAATAAATAACCTTGCCGATATAATATTCTATGTACCTATATATATATATATATATATATATATATACCATAATTTAATTAAGCATGATTATTTTTTTGAAATGTATTTGAATTTGAATTATACAACAAAAACAATTATTAGCTAAAAAAAGAAATATAAATCTACATAATATTACATAATTATATTAGTCGCATTTGCCTAATTCGCCTATTTTTATTGTACACCATCGAATCATAATATACTTATGCTATGCATCATATTATTTTATAGGTGTTCAATCATACATATTTATAATAGACTCCATAATCTTAATAAAATGCCTACTTTAAAACTTGTTTTGAGTAAACAAAAAATTTAAAAACAACATAGAGTACAAAACTACGCAATATATATATATTAAATAATAATAAACACTTTTTAGTTTTAATCATGTATTCGTATAGAAGTTTTCATAATACGTAATTCGTTATTATATAATATCATACATATAATTATGCATATAATACTATTGGATATTGCAATGTTTTATTAGGTTGTAACTTTCAGACATAGCCGGTATTAGGTATATAATATTATATGAATACAATTTCTTATATAAAATAAAACGATTCGATACAAAGCCTAATATATAAACATATTGATAAAATATAGTATAAAATAGAGGGGAATTTATAATTTATATCTGTACGCAACGATAAATCATTGCTAACGAAAAACAATTCTGAGCAAAGGTTAGGTTATGCATTTAATAATGCTTTGAAATATCATAATTTTTACGATAAAAATTATTATTACATTACTCTTAATTTTTTTATTTTTCACCATTAGTGCGACTTGTGATGAACCTCGTGTAAAATTCTCAATCATTTCTGGTTGACCAAATCAATTTTATCCAAACAAACACCAAAAATAAACTCGACAGATAATATTCCTATAAATAGTTTAAAAAAATGGCTGAAATGTTTTGAAAATTCGTCCACCCTTAGAAAGGGATAATATTAATATTCTGTGCAAATTTCAGGCCTTTACGTATTATGTTTACCAAATTTCAACAAAAAGAAATAGTCGAAAATAATGAAACCGTATTATAAGTTACATAAGTTCCTTGAACCATCTGCCGTTCGTGGACCAGTAAAATATAAGCGTTTAAAATTTATTGGAATTTAAACAATAATATATTATTATATTATGTCTGAAAAGACTTTTTTTAAGTCTCGTAGTTACACATTTTTTTAAATTTTTTTTTTTCAATACGAACACCGATTATAATATTATAAATACTATCTACGTCGTACGATATTGATTATTATATATTTATTATACGTATTGTCAATTATAATACATTGTTGTTTATAAACGACCAATGCAATTGTTATGTATGTATATATATATATATATATATAGAGATAATACATTTTATTGTAAATAAATTCGCGTTTCTCTTTTACTTTTTTGATACGCGATAATTTTTGTTTTTTTTAGAAAAAATATTGCCCGCTCTGCTCATACTTTGTTTACGGTCGTACACACACGACCTTGATGTTGCAACAATATATATTCGTTATAAACCGCATAACATAATATAGGTAAAGAGAGGTAGTAGTATATATTGCAGACTATATTGACTATATACTCTATACTATACTGTTGGGCCTACTATACATAAAGTTTTTTTGTGTGGTTTTTTTTTATGCGCAAGCACAATTATTCAAGGTCAATGCGACGGTGACGTCGTAGTCATCTGCGCGCTGATTAGCATATTTGATTCCGATATTAGTTTTTAATTTACATAAATAATTTAGTAAACACGGTCGTTTTTTCTACTATAATTCGTTTAATTTGTCCTATTTATAGACGTATTGTCGGTTCGCGGCTAATATTTTATTGATGAACCGACAATTCATAAATATAGGTAGGCACTCATGTCTATACCTACCGGTCATACGTAGCAGTTGTTGTTCATTTTAAAATTCGAACAATCACATAAAATATATACGTACCCGAGCAATGTATGGAATATTCAATCGATATATATATTTTTAACTTATTTCTTGTGTAAACAAACAACACAAAGACAATAATAGTAATTACTTCAAATTTAAAAAGTGGTATACATATTAATTAAGTGCTACATATTACGGTATAATAAAATATAACATATAGCTAGGTAAAGTAATTTAAATTATAATTTTTATTTAATTATTAATTTTTAATTTTTATTAATTTGTTTAAACCCGAAACTAATAAAGACAATTTAAAAACGTGTGTACTGATTTAATATCAATTTTCATTAAAATAATAAAATAGTTTTATCCTAATTATCCTTAGGTTATAGCTTTAAGTGGTTAGCGATAACGGTTTAACGGTTTTAATGTAAATACTAAATTACAATGACTAGCAGGTGGCATGGAGTGCGGTTTAGTTTATATATGCACAATTTAAGTTCCTTGAACCATCCGCTGTTCGTGTACACGTAAAATGTAATCGTTTATAATGTGTAGCTGGGTATATGTAGAATTTAATATTATAACGGATAATTTACGTTAAAAAATAAAAATATTAAAGTATTTGTCGCAATGTTATCGTATTAATCAATACAATATAATGTTATAATAATATTATATCTACCTTGTAATTTTTTATGTTCTCCTAAGTGACATTGAATGAGTTCATCTATGTTGGTTTCCGGTACACTATAGCCATACTCATAAAATACAAGGTGATTCACCGCTATTGATATTCCCAAAGCATTGACATTATCGTATATTCCTAGTTTTAAACTCAGCTAATCGAGAAATTATTATTGATTTTAATTTTGTACAATGATTTGAATTATTGAAACGATCCACAAATGTGCTGAGTATATAGTATTGCCCAGTATACACTCTTATTGACAATACATTATTTTTTAAATCGACATAATACTTAAATATAGTCACAACTCATGAGGTTTTTAAAATACAACGATATTATTACTTTCAATTAAATATGAAAACTGGCCGTGTCCAAGTGGTCCAAATATTGGTCTACTTTAATTACAAAATATTGTAAATAGGTATTATTATAATATATATATATATATATATATATATATACGTTGTGTGTATATTACATATACTAATTGCTACAAAAAAAAAAAAAAAAAAAAAAAAAAAAATGGGTAGGAACTTTTTTAATTTAAGTTTAAACATAGACATAACAAATTTAGCAATTTTCTCAATTGATTTTTTTTTTATCTAAATTTAAATAGATATTAGTGTATTTAATTTTTACTGTAAAGACAAATGTTTCATTTTTTCCTCATGTTGCAGTCTACTGTTTAAACTTAATACTATCCAATGCAGAATAATTTGTATGAAAATCACTATGTATCACAGCGTATATATCGAATATCAGTTTATTATTTATTTAGCGTTCGTGTTAAGAAAATCGAAGTATAGTATAGTATAGTGTAGAGATGAAAATTACTCAGTTTTCCATCCCCTGTACCTTTCGCCAGGGGTTGGGATAAAACATCTTCCCTATAAGGAATGGTAAATATGTGTACACCAATATTATTATTTATGTATCCACTAGAATAATATTATTTTTATAGCAACATTAAAAATAAGTTGTTTGAACTAAAGTCATTTACGTGAATACAAAATGGTATAGTCACAGTTACTTAAAGTTAGGCTAAGTTTCATAAAATATCGTATATATTTTTTTTGTTTTTGTAACATTTACAACTTAATTGTTGTTTTAAATAATAGTTGAGTTAATTTCAAAAATCAATTCGTAGATTCTCCCTATCGTCCTGTGTTTACAATCTGAATTATTGTACTGGTAATGATACTTTTATAGTCAATACATAAAATAATTTAACATAACTGTTTTATTAAAATCTAGCAAGTTATTTTGTTCAGTGTAGTAAGAAAGATTATTGGCGAAGTGAAATATCACCTGTCAATCCCGTTTTGTCAACGTTTTCTTCGATTATATTGGTATAGGTACGTAGATGTTTATTCGTATAAAAATATACGCCATTTGTATTATGTTAGGGAGACTGCGAAACGGTGTTGACTTTTAATTTACATAACATATTTTTAATGGGTCTAGGTTAGGTATAATAGGTAAGTACGTATACTGCGTGCGTATACACTCATACAGAATATGTGAAAGTAGAAAATTGTACGCCGACTAAAAGATTATACCTGAATCTGTATTAATGTTATATAGGTTATACTATATAAAAGTATAAAAAAAATATTACGGTTTCGACTATTAAAACTAATTATATATTAGTTTTTTTTTTATATAAACTGAAATATATTATTATAGTTGTGTTCGGTAAATAGGTATAGCCATGGAATACATACATAGTTAACCAATTTAACCGTTCATAAAGTTAGCAATTTTTATATGATTTGTATAAGTAATATGATGGTATCCAATTGTATATTAAAATAATAATTATAGAAATAATAAAAAACTTAAAGAAAAACATAAAACCATGACAACCGTTGTATTCTGAGTAATAATTATTAATAATCATCATTGATCGTCGGGGCAAGCTGGGTAAGCGCCGCACGTCCGTTCAAATAAAACAAAGACAAGAAACTTTTTAATACTTCGTGGCAGTTCATATAGTAATAATATACAATTTTTTTTTTTTTAATTTTTAGATACAATGTTGTATCGAAATTGTCTTACCCGCCCACGCTAAATTTCGTTTTTTTTTTTGCCCGTGACAAACAAATTAAATAACAATAACTGTTTTTGTTGTTTTTTTTTTTTTTTTGTCAATCGTGTCACCAAGGTAATCCAGCCATTTTGTCTAATCTAATTATTTTTCTTTTAGTAAAGGATTATCATGGTAACAATATTTTGTTTAGCACATACTCATACCCAACATAAAATTTCACCGCACCACTGATTACTAATAGTTATTTGTCTAGTACCGTGACGTCACTTTATTGCTAATTGGCTTTTATCAATATTATTATTTATTTCAAATAAGTAGTTATTATAGTTTATTTATTGAGTCAATTAATGATTCATAATAAAACTTCTTATTAGAGTAGTCTAGGCCAGGGGTGTCCAACCTTTTGGGAAGACTGGGTCGCATTAAGCGAGTAGAAGTTGTCGTGGATCAGATACATTTTTGTTAATAATAATACATTTTATTTAAAATTGAACAATAGCGAATAGTAAATAGAAACACTTTTCATTACTTTACATTTATTATAATTACAATAACGATAACACATTCATATAATATATTTAATTGATATAATGTAATGGGGTACCTTCATTTTGTTTTCATATAAGTAATCGATGGTTTTGAAATGTACGTAGGGGCCACGTAAAAATTGACCGCGGGTTGGACACCCCTGGTCTAGACAAAATCACCGCCAGACAGTTCAACGCAACCATTATTTTTGTTTTTCATACCGTGACATTTATTTATTTATTTTTCAACGATCTTAAATACATCAACGATTGTAATTTCTTAAAAATGTATTCCGGTATGACTACATATATAACGGTAGTAATGAACGAAATACAAAATCGCCAATATAGCGTCGTAAATCAAAACAATAACAAATCATAAATAGAATATGTAGTAAATATATATATCACTAATGTACCTATACAATCGTGTTGAAATGATATCTAACCTAACCTAATCACTATAATGGCGTATATATATTATCACTTATAACACTGGTCTCCGGCAAAGTACAAGGGGGGGCCGCAGAAATATAAACCATGAGAGGAGGGGTGGGATGGGAGCAAAGTCCAGAATTTTCAAATATACTTGCCCATTTAATATTGATGTAAAAAAAAAATAATACTATCTAAATCACCGTACTTCCCATTAAAATGCTCGGGTGCCCTCGAACCACGATATATTGCATTTTACTAATAGTTAAACCACACGCCATTAGTACCTACCGTAGACACATATTGTACGAAAACATAAGCAATTCAAATTATGTCCGGCGGTGAATCAGTGGCTGGGGTGCGCAGGGGACGGAGTTGCTCTGCTGTTTTTTAACGTATTTTTTAGCGTCCCCTTACTATTTATTTATATGTTGGGACAATACGATGTTTATAAAAAAAATTTGTATTATCAACTCGGATATATATTGTATACGTGCTTACACGTCGGTCACCCGGCATTGACACTGTTCCGCACGGTATTCCGGTACTTTTTATCTGATTTTCGACTATTTCTTCGGGTTTATTCCCTGAAGACTACCTCCTAACTTCGTAGGAGATTGTTTTTAGGATACTAAATTTTAAGGTTAGGTTATCGTTTTATAAAAATCCTTGTAGTTTTCTTAATTTCGAGAAATGTTCGAAAATGGCACCTGTTGCTAAGCAGACGGCGCCCACCAGTACCTAGGTAATATAAATATAATAATATGTAGAGAATATTCAATTGTCTCTATTGTGATGTTTATTATATATTTTAGTGATTTTAAATTATAATTCGGTTTATAATTTTGTTAGTTTTACAGTATACTACGTACAATATACCAAATACGTCACACTAATAATATTATAATTTATACCGCAATACTATGGTATTATACATACATCGCGCTATTTTATAATTTTTGCACTTTGCTCAGTTTATCAACTATTATAACTGTGCTGTTTATTATAGGCTATCGTCCAAACTGGTCAAACCACAGAATAATTAATATTCGTACCCAATAACCCCTTTTAATATACATATTATAATAATACCATATATTTAACATCATCGGTCCCATAAAATTATTCTCGTATAATTTACAAATTTTATTTCGGTAAATGGACCGAAGTCAATAATAATTTTCAATTATTATAAATATCTTCCTACGCATTGATGTAGAAAATAAAAATAACGTCTTGGACATCAGTTTCACGCGGTTCTATTAATTAGGGATGCTATGTCATAATTGATTTTTTTTTTTTTTAACGGCATATAAAAAGTTTTGCAGTACGAAAAAGCATTTTGAGAGGAATATTAATAACCGGCTTTGGTTAAGCATAAAGTTTTATTTGTTCAATACATTTCAAGAACAAATATTAATCCAACCAAAATATAACTTCCGGGTGGCCTGATGATTTTACGGACATTGACATTTATAATTATTCGGTGTACTGATTTTTGGTTTGGTCTTTTTTATCGAGGGGGAGGGGAATAAAACGGTTTGTAGAGGAAAGCCATAGAGGAGTACCCGTCTACTAAACGAGGTGCAAACCATACGAAAGTATGAAACGGTTCACGGTGTTCCCGAGAAATCCAATGAGTGTCCTGTATTGCAATATAAAGTATTTGATAAGTAAGAAAACACTACCCTATTATATATTATGTAATATTTATATTCCGAAGAAATAATATCGATTTCGATATGCGTAGCCGCTTTAATAGCTGTGTAGAGTAAAATATATAAGTAAGGTCGTAATACATCAAATAATATAATAACGTTAAGACATTGGCGTATACCGTATTGCAGGTGTTTTTTTTTTTTTTGTTTTTGTTATCCTCTGTAATTTTATTGTATAACGATTTTTTTTTTTCTTGTAATTAAATTAAACTCTGTCTAAATACATATCACATCCCATTGTGCGCCATACATAATATTACGATAGTAATCGGCAATGTAATGTTACGTTAGGTTTCTCGTCCTTGGGGTTGTTCGTAAAAAATTTTTGAAATAATAACTAATAACGAATAACAATCGTCTCTCTTTTCTAATATGGCCCTCCCTTCTAGACCCCCTCTCACTCCTTTATTTGCCGCACGATTACGTTTCGCACGCAAACCGGCACGCACCGACGGCGCACACGTTCCTCTTTGTGCGTCTAGTGCAGTGAATCAGCTGTTCGGTGAAATCGAAATCGTCGTTCGGCCGTTCGGCAAAACACTAAACAATAATATTCTCTAATCAACGTAGCGCGCGATCGTACGATCGTTTTGTTTTCGGTTTAATCTCTACAGTATAGTCGAGCTTTTTTTCAATAGGTATTTATTTCAAAGTGTTATTATTTTTAGGTACCTATCTTATTAGTCGCTCGATTAAACCGGCCGTGGAGTGTACGATCACCTGTTAAGAACATACCTAATATTTTAAGTGTGTACACAACCCGCAATACCGTTGTATTATAGATATATAAATTATTCTATGTTTACATATACTTATTATATGGTTTTTTTTTTTTTTTTCTTATTTAGTGGTCACCGTTTTCACAACTTGGAAATAGGATGAATTATTTGGGGAAGTTCATCAGTAATTTCAGGCATGTTTACAACGAGATTAACCCGGCCACCTTAACCGGAGCCATCGATATTGTTGTCGTCGAACAGCCCGACGGTACGTTTACATGTTCACCGTTTCATGTGCGCTTCGGCAAAATTGGTGTGTTGCGTAGCAGAGAAAAAATAGTAAGTAAAATTTGTCCTGCTATATTATAAATTAAATATATAATTTTAAACATTTAATTATTGTGTATGTATTGTTCTAAAATAGATCTCATGTTATTTTCATTTAAAATGCTTATAACTTATAACTTGAGGTAGATAGTAATTAAAACACTAAATATTTATTAAAATTAGAAATATACTCTAGAAAGTACAGTTTTTTCAATATAACAAAAGGTAGCGTTTGTGTGTGTTACTATACATGTGTGCCCGGTGTACAGAATCTATGCAATCCAGAAATCTGAGATTTTGAACATAATCAAATTGAGACAAAGCTGGACTTTAAAATTTAAATTTCTATGTGAAAGCTATTGTTGCTCACACTTGAATTTTCGTTTTAAAATATGATTTCGAACTTTTAATCTTTTATTTATATCTAGTTTCCTTTGGACCCCCCCCCAACCAAAAAAAAATTTCACAATTTTCTTAGCTACTGAGGTGATTTTTTTTTTTTGATCCAGCAATACTAATACACCCGCTACCTAGAAATACCTTTAAGTAGTACATCAGGTGAGATACTAAGGTGACCTTATTCATATTAATTTTGGTTGATTTGGGCAAACTGTGACAGAGCTCTAAGTTAAAAATGTTAACACTTGACAATTGTATTTAAAGACATGTATCATAGATGCTGTAAATTCACAATAATAAATATATATATATATCTAATTATAAATAGATAAATTTACCAAATATGTTAATAAAAAAAACTTTTTATTTGGAATACACTTGCCATTTTCAAACAGTTTTAGTTTTACATCCGGTACCTGCAATATATTTCAATTGTAATGTATACTTATTAGTTATTACCTAAAGATAAGTTTTATCTGACTTATTCTATTATTTTTTGTTTACCCTAGTTATAAATTTGCTATAGTTTTAAAAAAAAAAATAATCTTTTTAATAATAGGTATTTCAATTTATGATGTAATAGATAAATTATTAATTATGATTTGTATGAACATTATGTATGTATTTAGATAGCTTCCTTAATGTCTGACCTTTAAAGAAAAATTTTTTTTTTGTTGACCCTTTTTACTAACCATGTACTTTTTCTGACATAGGTAATTGTTTTTATTATTTTGTACCTATTTCTATTAAGAGTAGGTGCTTATGAATATTTCTAGGTATATTATTTAAAACTAATACCCACTCGTATAACTCTTGACATTATATTTAGTTTGTTTACAATATTTTTTTAATTTTTAATATTTTAATATTTTAATTCGCTGTCCTTTCTCAGTTGGTTTCTTGTCATAGAACTTTTCGTTTAGCATCTCAGCTGGAAATTTTTCACGTTGTCGTTTTTCTTGTCTTTAGACGTAATGATAATATTATTTTCAATTTAGATAAAAATACTTGTATGAATTTTTATTTTTAATAGACTATTATTTATTAGTAGTGGGCCTAGTGGTTTTTTTTTTATGGGGAAACTCAGTCCTAAAGTTTCACATGACGAGCCGTCACTGATATATACTTATTTTTATTCAATTTCTAAATTAATGAGCTATATTCATTACATTTAAAACTAAATTGGCTTAGGTCGAAATTGAAATTAACGGTGAACCCGTTCAACTTCATATGAAACTTGGAGAATCAGGTGAGGCTTTTTTTGTTGAAGAAATATCAGAAGAAATTGATATTGAAACAATACCACCTCATTTAGCTTGCTCACCAATACCAGATGATGAAGAGTAAGAATTGCTAGTACTTCAAATCTCAATGTTGTTTTAAATATTAAAAAATGTACTTTATTGATGTAATTTCATGTAATTTTAGACGGAAAACTATAGAATATGCTATTAATTCAGAACAAGTTCTTAAAACATTTTGCGCTGAAACTGTTGATGGTGGTACTCAACATTTTCCATTGTTAAAGTTTCGACCAATTGATGATTCCCCACCTCGATCACAAATGCGTAAACGCCGACGTAAAAAATCTATGATCAAAAGAAAAGTCAAGGATGAGACCAAAAAAATTGGAAATACATTTGGTTCATGTGATCTTCCAGCTACTTCTTGTTTAATAGATAATGATGAACGTTTTCAAGAACAATATTTGGATAATGATTTACATTTCTTTAGCGACACAGATGCATCTCCATGTTCAAAGTAAGGCATTAATATTTCAAAAATATTTTATGAGTTGTTTTTTGAGTTACATATATTTTTTTTTAGTTCCAGTGATATAAAATATAACTGTTCTTCTGTCCAGTCTGATACTGAGTATGAACTTCAACAGAGGTCAAGAAATTCTGCTGTTGAAAGTCTTATAGGTACATCAGCTACAAATAAGACTGATTTAAATAATAGCTCTAGTGATCACCAATCTTGGCGTTGGGGAGAATTACCCACACCACCTGCCCGACGTAGTAGTTTAGATTCTGATGACCCAAAATCAAATTTACAAGAAGCTAACAAAAAACAAGAAGCTGCCAATCAAAGATCAATGTTGGCAAATATGTTGGGTTTTATGAAAAAAACTAAACACATTCGTCATAACTCTTCTGAGAATGGTGGAATATATTTGGCTGATCTGTGTGCCAATCAATTAGATCCTAAAGTTCTAGAATTGTATTTGTATAACCAAACACCACACAGGCAAGAAGAAGGTAAAGTAACTGATGAAGATGATGTGGAGTCAGGAAGAGGTGCTTCACTATCACATTCTCCTACTAGCATGGATAGGGAAGGACCAAAATCAATTGATAGTGATTTTGATGAAAAGTTTGTCCAAAAGTTAGTGAGGAATTCATTTTAATGTATTAAGTTTTAAAACTTATAAAATATATCAACTAATGAATATAATTTAACAGTTTACCGTGTGAAGTGTCAGTTTCCTTATGTGGATGTTTAGATCATATAAATAATGGTGTTTTAATTGAAGAGAAATTTTCCACACATCAGATTTCTTATGAAGAATTTACATCAGATTTCAACAATCTTGTGAAGAATCCTAATTTAGTGGTGCGCATAAATAAAAAATATTATAGTTGCCATGCTGCTTTACCTCATTTGATCTCAATAGCTGCTTATCAGAAATTATTACCTCAGGTATAAGTTAAACTATGTCATTAAACACGTCATTATTATTTATTTTTTGATTATTATATATTTTTTTGTCTTATACACATTCTAATAGTTAATACATATTTATCTATAATTATATAGGCTGATGAAACTAAGGTACAAGAAGAAAAGACTAAAGGTCTTAATCGTGGTTATTCGTCTTGGTTCAATTGGAGCCGTGCCACCAAAGATACAAAGTCCATTACATCCATAGGTAAGTTGACATTTAGTAAATTATTTTATATTGTTTTGATTTTAGTATTTAGAAGAACAGTTAAAAAATAACATACATTTATTATTAAATAATTATTTGGTAATTTGTTTTGTAATAGTGTTTAAAAAAATGTATAAATTTAGTTTAATAATTTTGTTTTATATATTTTACAAAAGGCAATAATAACATTTTAAAAACTGATGATGATGCTAATAATTTGTCAGAGCAACTAGTTCAAAATAATGATATGAACGAATGTATAAAATCAGAAATTGATGGAAAAATTGAAAATGAATTGGCTTTGTCTAGTAATAATTATGTGTAAGTTTATCTTTTAAATAGAAATATTATTTTTGTCTTATTTTTATAAACATGTCTATTTAGGCCAAGACAGCGGTGCTATAGTTCAACAGATTCTGAGCTTGAGTTGGAAACAACTAAACTTTCACTCAAATCTAAGGATAAAATTGATATATGTAGAAAAACATTAAGATTAACTTCTGAACAAATTGTAAGTATTTATTTAAATTACACATATTCAAATTGATTTACACTATTAGACAATATTTAATAAATACATTTTAGTTTGCTATTTTTTCTAATATACAATATACAGGGTAATCAACTAAAAATAAGACACTCATTATCTTAGAAAGTATTAACTTTTTGGGATTTTTGATTATCAAATCACAACTTATATTAAAAATTCTATACATATTAAATTGATAACTTAAATAAATGTTGATATTGGCATTTTTAATTTCTTTATTTATTTGATATTGGTTGCTATTTGAAAGTCAAAAGTGGGTAGTGGTTTACCTCTAAAAACTGGGTGGTGTAAATTAGGGTGATGTCTCTTAATTTATCAAAACAAAATAAAAAATAAATTTGAAAAGTTAATACTTTCTGAGATAATGAGTGTTATACATTTAGTTAATTACCCTGTATATTAAATATAGAAACAAACATTATTTTATATATAAGTATTATATTTATTTTGTATTATTAAGTAAATTGTTTTTCTATTTGAATAAAGTTATTAGTTATTTTTTGTAAAACTGATAGTTCTGGTAGATTTTTAATAGAATAACAATGTTTAATATTCAAATTCAATTTTTAGGAAAAATTAAACTTAAGAGAAGGTTCTAATGAAATTGTATTTAGTGTAACAACTGCTTATCAAGGTACTAGTCATTGTAAATGTTTCTTATTTAAATGGCGGTACGATGATAAAATTGTTATTTCTGATATTGATGGCACCATTACTAAGTAAGTGTAGCTAAATTTGTATTTAGCAAGGAATTTTTTTTATTTAGAATTTTTATATGTTTATCTAATTATCATTTTAGATCTGATGTCTTAGGTCATATACTTCCTATTGTTGGCAAAGATTGGGCTCAAAGTGGTGTTGCCAAATTATTCACTAAAATTAAAGACAATGGATATAAATTATTATATTTGTCAGCCAGAGCTATTGGCCAATCTAGAGTAACAAGAGATTATTTGAAAAGTATCAAACAAGAAGATCTATCTTTACCCGAAGGACCTGTGTTATTAAATCCAACTAGCCTATTGAATGCATTTCACCGTGAAGTTATTGAGAAAAAACCAGAAGAATTCAAAATTTCATGTCTCAAAGATATTCAAGCATTATTTCCAGTTGACAATAAACCTTTTTATGCTGGTTATGGTAACAAAATAAATGTTAGTTTTCATTTTAATTATTATTTATATACATATATGTAAGTTTCTACGAGGATTTACTAATTGTTAAAAGTTGGTAATTAGTATTTAAAGTCTGTCATATACTAATTAATAAAAACAATTTAATTCAAATATAAATAATAACTTTGTTTATTTTAAGGATGTTTGGTCTTATCAAGCTATCGGTATACCAATATCAAGAATATTTACTATAAACCACAAGGGAGAATTGAAACACGAATTAACTCAAACGTTTCAGTCATCGTAAGTCTTGAATTTTCTTATGACATTTAGTTCATATTTTTTGTTTTGTTTTCTCTATTCATTTGTCAACATTTCTTGTTCAGTTATTTTGGGCAGAGTTGTATTGTTAATGATCTTTTTCCGGTTTTGACCTGCGGCGATGACGTTACAAACCGTAATGAAGACGATTGTAACGTCATCAGTAGTGGTGGGGATACCATTAGTACCACTTCTTTAGAGTGTGAAACATTTGGTAAGGGCCCATGATTATAATTGGGGTATGCATGAGATATTAACTTTTACATTATCGGTTGTCAATTTACTATAATAATTTAGTAAATCATTAAATTGGTAACAGATTTAGGTTTTTCTTTTGTAAATTAATTCAACTTATTGAGTGTTGATGGGGATCACTCAATAATATATACATATTTTGAGTTATATTGCAATTTTTTTCTAAAAGTTTATAATTTTAACTAATACTTCATTAATTCATTTTAACATTATCATATCATAGAATTTCATAAACATTATATGACTACATTATTTTACTGTGATGTCTCGTTATATAAAAACAATAATCAACATGTTTGAATCATTTCAAAAGTTTATCGAGAGTATTTTTGTCATGTGAACTTTGACTCGCTTTATTATTATTTTTTTTATACATTAAATAAAACTAAATTATAATTTAACACTTATCTTATATATTTATTTACTTTGGTTATGGTTACAACATTAAACAATTTTTAAGTTTTATAAATTGTCTATAACAATATTAGAATCATTCATTTTAGTAGAAACTGAGTTAATTGCATCAATTGATGTTTTTTTTGTTTGCAGTAAATAAAATCAACTTAAAATATTAATCGTTTCTTATTGCAAAAATAATTAACTAATTAATAATTGATTTCTAGTCGCTGGTAAATTATTATAATTGACAAAACAGTTAACTTAGGGTTACCACATTTTTTTCAACAATAACCAAGTCAAAATTAAATGCTATGTTTTGTTTTATTGTTCCTCTAATAATGCAGAAAAAAAAAAAACAATAAATATTGTATTTTTGTCGACCTTTCAAAATATTTAATTTTTAGTGTGGGACACTTAAGACAGTTTAGTCCTTCCCGAAACCAGACTTGTGTTAACATTAGCAACCCCAAGTTAACAAATATAACATATTTTGATTAGCCTACTATACAATATTTAACAATTAATAGAATATTATTAAATTAATTAATTAATTAATTGTATACCTATTATTAAACAAAGGTTACAATTGAGATAATTAGGTAATCTTAACTCAAATACATTGAAGAACTTTTTTTATTAATGATTTTTTTTTTTTTAACATAAAAAGCAATAAATATGTGTACACAATGCTTTATTGTGTAATATACTTTTTTATATAAAATGTACAATGTATGTTTTTTTCCTTATTCTAATAAAATTACAATATTATTATAGAGGTCAGTTTCAGTTAGTTATTGTTTTTTTTTTCTTCTATGTCGATGATTCTATTCACTTTTTCTAAAATGATTAAAACATGAATATATTTAGTATAACATATGGTTTTTCTTTCAGATATACGTATATGAGTACAATGGTGGATGAAATGTTCCCTGTATTACCGATGCAAGAATTGGACTATAATCAGTTTATTTACTGGCGTGATCCAATTCCCGATTTTAAATAGGGGAAATTTACCATTTCTTATTTGAAATTATGTTTAAATATTTTAAACTATATACATATATTTTTATATATTTAAGATTGTCTTAGTGACTTATTTTTTTCTGTCTGATAGTAGTATACATTCATTTATAACTTCTACATTTATTTTATAATACTCATCAAAATATTATTTATATAAAAATAAAGAATATTGGAAAGAAACAATGACATTTATTTAATTGTTGTGATATATAGATATTTGTAAAAGTAAACAAATAGTAATTATATTTTGTAATATATATATTATTAAATTTACCATTTTTTTTGGACTAGAATGTTATATTAGTAATTTGCTGTTCAATATCCAGGTGTATTGTCATTATTGTTTTGCATTTTGAAATACTCTTCATTCAACTCCTGTAAATTCCTTTCTAAACTAGCGACTTCATCAAATCGGTAAGCTTCTCTGGCTTGTTTGATATAATTTCGAATTATGTTCATTTGCTCCACCATGGGATTATCAGAATCTACATTAGCATTGGTTACAGGACTCCATCCATCTTCAAGTTTTAAAATTGCTCCCTATTTAAATAATATATAAAATATTTTAATATTGTATAAAGTTTATGGGTACTGGGTGATCCATTTATTATGATCCAGCGATTTTCAAGTGAATTTGATTTCTGTTATTTTCAATTGCCACCCTCCCCCCACCAATGTAGCTCTGCCACTGCATAACAGTAATATTGAATATAAGTTACACCAGTTTAAAATTTAGACTGAGTGAGTAGGGATGGGATATATTAAAATAGACATGAAGTTTATGATACTTACCTACTCTTTCGGTTTAAACTTTTCAACTGTTGTAAATCATAAAGAGTATAACCATCTATGTAACTTTAGTGTTATGTATATCAATATTTTTAGAAAAATATTTTTTAATTGAATCTGTTTAAAATGGGAGGGAGTGCTATTTAAAAATCTAAAGTGTATATACAGTTAGGTATAATGAGTAAGGGTGAACATTTGAAAATAGGGTTGAGATTCGGCATAGACTGATAGTAGATATCTGCACAATCTGGTTTTATTTAAAAACCAATATACATATATCTTTTAAAAATAAAATTGCCTAACTTGTAAACTACTTGGAAAATACTAGATAAATGTAATTAAAAATAAACAATGACTACTATCAATAATGTTATATAAAAACTCTTTAACAGACACAAAAACTAAACTTGGCATTGACACTACTGAACTAGCTTAAAAATATAAACTATTTTATGTCATAAAAAGATATATATCGGTTCGGCTAATAGTTAAATACCAGAAAAAAATACTATGAGCCTCTCCCTACTTAAAACATTTGATAATGATTGAAAAAAGTGGGTATCAAATTCATATGAAATCCTCTGAGAGAATTGCTGGATCATGATAAAAGAAACATTTTGCATATATTACATTTTTTAATGTTTTATGTGTCTTTTTGGTAAATGATGGATTATTTTTATCCACATAAGAGTCTTGATCATTGAGAAGACGGGCCTCTACTGCTTCACTAAAAATTAATTTAATCATTATATTTTGTCCGATCTTTTTTTTCAATAATAATTTTAAAAAATTAAGTCTTAAATAATTACTATTGTTAAATATAAATTATCGTAGAATATTTACCGTTTTTTTTTGGCAATTTCTTCTATTTCCTGTAGAGAAGGAAGAGTGGGTATTGCAAGGACCATTGAACGAACATACTGAATCATAGCCAGTTTAATATTTTTGGAAGTAACCTTCGATGAATTTGTGTTATTTTCCATTTTCAATATTATGTTACTATTACAATAATAATTAGGATCTAGATTAATACAATATTAATAATATTTTCTAAGATAAGCTAGTATTTTATTATTATTTTGAAATTAAAAGCAATTATAAATCAATGGATTTGAAAGAAAACATAGTATAAATAAAAAAAAAAATTCAAATGATTCTTGAAACAAATTTTGTTTGACACTTAATATTTTTGATAGGATACTTTCAAATTACAATTATAAAACATGGTTAGAATAATGAGCTAACAAGTTTATAAGGTTTTCAAATTATAGATTTAAACAAATATATATACTTGATTACCTAAGGGCATCTATTGTCTCAGCCAATCTTACTATATCACTTTTAATTTTGTTAGCTTCGGACAAGTATGACAATTCTCCTTCTCTAAAACAATTACAAAAAAATAATAAGTATAATTATAGTTTTGATTATTTTACATTAAATATCTTACTTGAGTAAGTTATAAGCTTGATTAAATTTAATTAACAGGTCATTTTCAATTTTATTTCTACATTCCATGATTTTATCATAATAATTACACATAGGTGGTTTTTGGTCACGGTATTTGATTTGCTCCCGATTTTCTAACACTTGTCCACAATGAATACATAAACGAAAACTCGGTAAACCATGACTTACAGAAACAGTTGGATTTTGAACAGTTTCATTTATTGCTTCATCTATTAAAATAAAATTATAATTTAAAAATAAATAAACTAAATTCATAGGTCAAAGTTTATTTTTGTGAAAAGTGATACAAACATGCTTTAGACAGTGGTAAAAAACAACTGCATTCATGACATATAATAGAACCGCACAATCTACAATGATGTTGTCGTCTGGCTATATTAAATGATTTAGTGCAATCTGGACAACGTTTTACATCTGTACCATCCAACCAGTGTACTATAGTTTGTTCATGTGCTATATAATAAATAAGTAAATAGTATCACTATGGAATTTTTTTATTGCATCAAAAAACCAATAAATATCCAAACGACAGCCCAAGGTTCAAATTGGGAAAAATTAAGTAGAGGAAATCATAATGATACAGAAAAAAAAAATGTTTTCTATTTACAAATCAAAATCTAAGTAAATTGAATTTAGTACCTTTACTTAAAACTGTGTAGGTATCAGCATACCTACATAAACCTTTAAAAAGTGGAGGGGAAGCACTCTACATATACTTATTTTTATGTATATAAAAGGAGGTCCGAGCCGAGTCCTGTTATGCCATAAACCAAATTAAAGTACCTAACCTAACCCACCTTTTAGTTTGTTAGGATCTTGAGGTAGGTTGAAAAGTAATTTTTCTAGTCGTTTGACCGTTTTATTAGTTTCCATTACAAAGTGCTCGACCCATTTATTACGACAGTTCTTGAAGTGCTGAATGTGAGATTTGACTTCTCCTAATGGGGCAACATAAAATCAAAAATGGTGACTTAAATAAAATCGGTTATTTATAATAATATAAACCTATTTCTTGAGGTTCCCAGACATAGTGGCGTTCTTCTTTTTTAACAATATCATTCTTTAAAATTTTTTCTTTTGCTTTACCAAACAGTTCTAGATAGAAAAAAAAAATGTATTTTATTTTTTTCAACACAATTTTGTGTACTTATAGAAAGGTATTTATAGAAATCATCCTACCTTTAAACGATTTGACTAAGTCTTGATCTTCATCGTGAGCTTCTTGAAAATGTAAAAATAACTTAAGATCTAAACCAAAGTCTACTTTGCATATAGGACATAAGAAACCTTCTAAAACTACATTTTCTTCGGCGAATTCAGTCATATTAAACAGAAAACTCTAAAATAATAGATTTAGTTAATACCAAATACTATAAACGACGTTTATAGTAATTGTTATTACCTATTTAGATTTATATTTTCTCGAATAATTCATTGTTACTTTTATCATGAACGAACGTAAACCGAAAAACATAGATAATAGAATATTTAATGCCGAAAAATATTGATAAAAGTATTTTATCACGATAAACAATAATAATAGCATGTTCAGTGATAATAGTGCCATATTTGTTATTGTTATTACTCCTGTGGTTAATTTTACATTAAATTTGAAATTGTTGTAATAGAAGGAAAATGGATTATAATGAAGTGAAAGTTAACTTGAGGAAATTCGGTTTTCCTCTTTCAACTGAAAATGCATTAAATCAAATACGTGAGTATTAAAATTGATCATTATAAATTAACAAATAAATATATTTTTAAACATTTATAAATTAATATTTTTTTTTTAACCAGAGTCCATTATAAATGGTGAAACAACACGAAAACAACATTTAAATGAAGATCTCGCTATGGATTTAATATCAGAATTTATATTTTGTGAAACAAACGAAGAAGGAAAACCTACTAAGGTTGGATAATAGTACCTATAAAACACTATTGGATTAAATATTGTCGGATCATCTGTATTTTTTATTTACAGCCAATGTCTCGTATTAGACACTTAGAACTACTGGTAATGATCTGTGATTACTTTAATAAGACAAAAGTTAAACAAGACAATGACAATTGTTGTGGAGACACTGCTCTAAATGCTATTTTCATGACTCTTTTCCCTCAATTTGGCGCACCCCCTCTACGGACTAATATGTTAATAAGCTTGGTATCATTAGCTATATCAACTTACAGTAATCTAATATTACAATCCGCTGGAGTACAAATGCAACAATTAGGCTGTTCATCTAAGTACAGCTCACAATTGGCCGATGGACTTGTAAAAAAATTATTTACATTCATTAATGCTAATAACACATCATTGCATTTACTACCTCAGAATGCTCCACTATTCACAGCCAATCTGATGACTTCATTATCGGAACTTTATTTTAACACAAGTAATATTAAATATATTTATTAAAATTTATTGGATAATTGTCTATTATCACAACTACAGTAAAATGGACTGTATTACTGATTTTAGGAATATTCAAATGCGTGATTAAATAATCATACATTATATTCTCCACACGCAATTCCACTTCCAAAATAAACATTTCACTATCACCAAATACACCGCCTAACTGATTCTATTGCCTACTCCTTGGAAAATAAATCATATTGCTCTGCTATTCTACTTGACGTTGCCCAAGCCTTCAAAAGAGTTTGGCACTCTGGTTTCTTATATAAGCTAAAAATAATTCTACCTCCACCTTACTACATATTTTTTAAGTCTTATCTTGAATACAGGTCTTTTGCCACAAAAGTTAATTCTGAAATTTCAAATTTGGCCCCAATCCTAGCTGGTGTTCCCCAAGGCGCCATTTCTTTCTCTATATTGTTTAATATATACACAACCGATCAATTAACTACTCAATATTATACCATAGCCGACTTTGCTAACGACAAAGTCATATACATTTCAGACAAAAATCCACTCCATGCAACATTTACAAAATCATTTAAATCTACTAGCAGACTGGTATTCTCCAAATGGAGAATACAAATAAATAATCAAAAATCATCATTTTCACTCTCAACAAAAGCATAAGACCTCCAGTCTATTTAAACAATAGTCATCCCATTTTCTTTTAATTCTAAATACTCGGGTTTGAAACTAGACAAAAGACTTACCTGGGCTGAACATATTAAACAAAAACAACTCATTAAATATCAGACGAGCACTCTTTCCACTTATAGCTATACAATCAAATATATTTACATTCGGACTTAAAAATTCATACCGTTCAAAAAGCAACCAAAATTTCTTATAAACTATTCTGTGCTCGTCTTGCAAACCACTCCAACCCACTAATCTTTGCTCTAACTCTGAATCTATCCTACGAAATCCACATAGAAGGTTAAAGGGTAATTGAAACCGTGACCTGAAATAACTCTAACCCTCTCTAGTCAGTAAGTGTTGTCGCTGGGTGATGAATGGTACATCATGCAAAACAAGCCTGTATATATTGTATTCCTCTAATATATTTATTATAAAACTTATTTATAGATTGTATGTATCTAAATAAAAGTTAAAAACTAAATACATTATAATAATTTGTAATACTTATTACAACATTGTATAATAGCTAAAAAGAGCTAAAACATCTTAAACTGTTCATATTGCAATGGTAATCAATAATTATATAAAACAAAGAACAAAAACATAAGTTTTAAGAATATTTATTAGTCCACCCATTTTACCGCCTAATGTTATGATTTACTATTAATAAATATAATTATGTTTACATCTAGTTAATTATAATTAAAGTAAAATAATGCTTATTCCATTACAGAAACTACTGATACGAACATGAGTATTAAAGAGCCACCTCGTGTTGTATTAGAAACAATTGTACAGTGGATTAATTCAGATACACGTTTATGTTTCACTGCACATTACACAGATTTACAACGCGCATTACCTAGTGGTGCGATACCAATGGCAGCCACACTACCTTTTCTGGGTTTATTTAGATGGTGTCTTTTCGCTCCACTTTGTGTGAAAAAAACTAAAGATTTAGTACTATATTCTGAACTGCATTGTGCACTGATTGAGAGTGTTATGCAAGGTTGGAAAGTATATTCAGAAGAAAACCCAAGAGTCAGTTGTCCATATACTTTAAGTGTAAATTCTGTAGTGCCCCAGCAACTAAAAGATCTTATTGAGGAAGCTGTTAAGTAATTATTTTAAATCTATTTACTGGCCATAAGTGTTGTGTATAACATTTATGTGATAAACTATCATTATATGTATGTAACATACTTTGAATTAAGGTCTACTGATCCTATGGAATTGCTCGCGGTTGATATAGTATTAGAAAGATTAGCTCAGAGTATTAATGCAGCTATAATATCTGATACTATTTTTGGAAATAAACGTAAGACTAATGTTATAATTCATAAAATAATTCTATTAATATTAATATTTCAAAATTTTTGTCGTTTCAGAGGATTTGGTTAAACAATTGGAATCACTTCCAGAAAATGAGGTTTTAAAATCACTTATTAAACGTATTCAAGTTTAAGGATTGTAAAACAAATAATGTATATTTGTAAATTATTAATGAAACATACAATATATACAGTTTTACTAATAATTAAAATATATTGTGTACAACATATAATATAATACATAATATCATTTGTTATAATCAGAAGATTTTTGAAGATGATATTTAGTACTTTATATGACAGCTTGGTAGATAAATAGAAATAACTAAAAGAAGACCAAACTGAAACAGAAGATTGTAGAATTAATACATATTAATAAATTGTAAAGATGGTAAAGTACTGTGCATTTTTTAAACTATAATAAGTTTTAAAAGTCCCCATAAAATGTCTACTTGTTGTGTGTGCACACTGATACTAATGGGATCGACAAAAAATTGGGAATGGTTAGTGGTTTTATGAATAATTTTTTATTATGTCTTATATACAAGCCATTCATCTGAATGTATTTCTGTAACAATTTCAATTACTCCTTGTCATTTCTGTCTATCTTTTTTTTACAACAAAGTATCATTCTTTGATAACACCATTTTCATCTTTTTGGCACATACCAAACACCCATGACATGGACCAATAAGTTTTTTTCAACATTTTCTATTACTAAAATCAGGTTCTGCCTTTTCATTGCTCAAGTTTTCTACATCCACATTTTCAGTAAATCTACATTAGTCTAGTAAAATTAGAGTTATACCCAAACATCTTAAAAAAAAAGTTCTATCCTGCAGCAAATTGTTCTATATCTTCCTTGTATTAAGTGGTAAAAATTTGTACGACCTGGAGCGTCGGGTTTGGAATAGAGGGGTAAAATTGTATGTTTCAATAGGTTTTCACAATTAGGTTGTGAACTATTAGGTTTAGGCTAATGTCTTTATGTACAAAACTAATTTGTATAAAATTTAACACAAAAATGGTCCCCCAAGCAATTTCACGCTTTAGATAAGGGTTACGAAGATATGGAAGGAGTAAAAATTACTTTATTTTCTATTACAGATGGACCATATTTTAATATACAAAGTATGTGACTAGTATAGTGCGCCCCAATGATAATAAAAATATATTTGTATTTTATAAAAGAAACAAAAATAATTTATTGTATATAGAACTAACCCATGTCATGCACGCAAATATGGCTTTGGTGGAATAATGCAATTATTATACATATGGAAAATTCAATGTATTCAATAAAAAACACTGAAATGATCATATTCACGAGTATTTATTTATTTTTTATCATATTTTTCCTATTAATTAATTTCCTTGTTATGTGGTACATATCATTTTATATAGAACAATTTACTACAGGGTAGAACTTATTTTTGGACATTTAGGTTTGGTTAATTTTTCATCTAATTTTACTATATCAGCTCCTAATAATAATACTCAGTTATAGGTACTTTATTTTACCACAGATTAAACATTCATCTGACTTCAACAATAATTGTATATACCTCCTGACAGATTGAGTTATTTGGCAACCTTTAATTGTGTTTTGTATCATGATTCAATTTTTTCCTTAATCTTTATGAGTATAAAATTATGTTTAAGAACCACAGTGATTACAAGGAATATCAATTTTAAAAAATACTTTTTTCTTTGAAAACGTAGTATTTTCTTCAAACTAAAAAACGATATAGATATTTTTGGCTAAAACTATGTTGGCCTTTAAATTATTTAAACAAAATAATGGATCACGTGTATACAGCACAATTTTAATAACTAATCACGTGTGTACAGCACAAACTACACTGTGACTGATAGTCACGATTATTGTTAGTCTTAGGTAATTATTTTATTTTTAAAATAGAAGTGGACTTTGATTAGGAAAATTATGATTAAGTTTAATCGCTGTCGACAAGTGTACAGTAATAGACAACATAACAAAAATATCCTAGACTATTATGTAGATCATCTTTTTCAACTACTACCACATCAGCATATTTATTCATTCGCAATTTATTTGTATTGCTTCTTGAACTTCTCTTACACTATTGATGTTGTCTTGTATATAGAGGTTAAATAGGGATGTACATTGTGTACCCCTATCTATTACATTGTTCTTAATTATTATTTGATATTTTTAAATTGTACACCTATTTTATGTTGCATACAAACTTTTGATTATAGAGTAACAATACTACAAAGGTGGCACAACATAGATGTAGGTAATAAATATATTGAATTTTTAACTATCCTGTTTTGGTTAATATTTGTTTATTGAACATGGCCCATGTACACTGTAACTTTGGTTTACAGTTTGTTTTAATATAAAAAATAAATAACACACAAATAAAAAAGTAAAACAATTTGTTTTATATACATTTTAAAAATTAATTAATTTCTATACATTAGTTCACCAATAATGAATACTTTAACAAAGACAATATTTTTTCCATTTCCTAACTTGAAATATTAAAAACCAAACCAAAATTTGAAAAGAAAATATACTAATATAGTATAGAGGGGTCACCAAATGAATAAATTATATACCACCTACAGACAAGAAAATCATCTTTTTGAGTTGAAATTGAAAACTGAACATTTAACTTATAGTAAATGGACTTTTATAGCATTATCTTACCAGACCAGATAGAAGTTTTGTCATCAAAGTTTTCAAAGTTAAAATTTTCATTATGATTTATCAAAAGTTTTCATTATGAGATTTCGCATAAATTATATGCCAACAATTTCCAGTAATTGAGTTCAATTTCAAAAAAATCAGTTTAACTTTTTAACATAGTCCTCTAAAAAATATTCATTGATGACCTTTGGTATAGGATGATGCCAAAGTGTGTTAAATTACAGTACTAAAAACTATTTAAATTAACTAGTTCCACATTTTTAATTGTAAATTAAAAATATATTTATTTTTAATGGTTTCACTAGATAACTTTAATAACACTTATTCCAGTAAAATGTAGTCCTCCTATAAACCTAACATGATATAACTTCAAACAAGTTAAATTTCTTACGTTCATCTCAGTTGATAGTATATTGACTATTACATAGACACAATAAGTTTCTGTGTACAACTGTCTACTTCAATATTTTGCACAAAAATTTTAATGACTTGAGATATATGTTACAAAATACTGTAATAATCGTTCCATGTAGGTATATCTGTTGATGTTGTATGAGAATACTTCCAAATGTATCTTAATCAATTATAATAATATTATTGCCACAAGCCTGCATAATTTCCACACAAATTAGCTGGTAATGGTCCTCCTGCAGAAAATAATCTCGTCCCCGAGTAGTCATAGCAATGTGTATAAATTGCTGGTGTATATTTCACTTGTTGAAAACCTTGGTCCAGCATAAAATCTTCATCAGGATACTGTTAACCAAACTTAGGTAAAAAAATGATAAAAAGTGGATAAACAAATTATGTTACTCACAACATAGCCTCGACTTGTTTTTAAAACAACTGCTCTACTTGAATTAATACTAGATTCCAAATATTTTCCAGCCCGTATATCATAGAACATTATAACACCAACACCTGTTCCAATTGTAATTATATTATCTTGAAAACTCAAAGACCTAATACCTGTAATACAATGAATAAATACTTAAATTAAAATGAAATCTCAATTCTATAAGATATATATTTTTTTAAATATATTAAAAAGTTAAAACCATAACTTTATAGTTTAATAATCATTATTAATAGAAATAATAGTTATTAGTTTGACTATCAAATTTTTAAATTTAATTTAATACAATGCATTTCCCATTTTGTCCAAAATAACACATTGATTATATTTGTAGATGATAAAAATACAGTATATAATACATCTTCACATACAAAACGTGCAACTTAATTTAAGACGTTTGAAAATAAAAATATATATAATATAACTTATGAAAAAAAAAAAAAAAACAAATGTTTAACATATTAAAATATACATACCACATCCACTATATCTTGCAGGAATCTTTTTTATAGTATGTAATGTTCTTGAATCAAGTAGTAGTGTATATGAGCGACATCCTATAGCATATAAACTACTATCACTTTTCATCGACATGCAGACATTATCTTGACAAGATGATAATCTTCTTGAAAATCTCTATAATGTCAAATGAATAATAAATATATTAATCTAATATAAAATTGAAAATGTTTTTACTATTATTTTTAAAAGTTTATAATTGGAAAAAGTTAATAAAAAATCAAATACTCAATAGTAATTTAAAGTTGATGGTATATTCTCAGTATTGTAAAGGAATGGGTTCTAAAAACATTTATTTTTTTGAGGAACATACAAAAGAATAACTATTATTTTGAAAGAATAGATCAGATAATTTTTATTTCCATAAAATTGTACATTAACATTATATTAATTAATACAATTAGGTGGTAGGTGAGCATGACATTTTATATTATTATTTTTTTTACAATAAGAGAGGAATTAAATAAGGGAAGAATACCTTTATTTATAAATGAGAAGTAATCTAGGTCTAGTAAATATTAAAAAAAAAAAATTCCATTAATTCAGTATTTGATATACTGTTTCTAATATAACTGTGAATACCGTGTATACACTTGCGAGCCGAACTTTTCACAAAATGTTTGCATCATATTCATCATTGCCTGGTATACAATTGCGAGTTGAACAAACTGAAGCAGCGTCAATCTAAAATGGTCACAAACTAAAGCACTGATAAACTACTCGAAATCAAAACTTACACAATATTTGGGTTTGTTCGTCAAAAACAACCAACCATCTATTGATTGGTGCTAACTGTTCTCGAGCAGCTTGTTCGACACACTTTTCTAATTGTGCTAGCGAACCTTTTGCAAGATGTTTGGCTTGCAAGTGTATATGTGACTTAATGCATCACAGACCAAACATTGGATATATAACTAGATGTTAGCACGAGTATTGTTCTTTACTAAACATATTTTATATTTAACAACTAAATACATTAAAATATATATAAATGTAATACAAATAAATACAAATATGTAAAGAAAACTTGTTCTGTTACCAGATGATAAATGTTTAAATCAAAACTGGTCATAAATCCTAACCAATATAATACTTCAGACTAAGTTTTTCCTATATTTTATTTATTTATATTACATATATATATATGTATATATTTTACATTTATTTTATTACTATTGTATTGAGTATTTGAGTATGAATCTCTAAAACAATTTTTGTTCTTTTATTTTAAATTAATTATTAAAATTGAAATATTCTAATATTACATTTCATTATTTAAAATTGTGAATGTTTTAAAATAAAGAACGTAATAATGTGATAATGTATAATATATTAAAATTGCATTTACCTGTCTAAATCGTTCAACATCCCAAATGTGAACATATCCATTTAATGATAATGTAACCATTTCTTTTAAATTTTTATTGAATAATATTGCACGAACTTTTTGTGCTGTTTTACAGCTTTTTATTACTGTAGGACTAAGAAATTGAGTGACTGGTTGTATGAGATCACCATCCGAATCATACTGTTCTTGATATTGATCTTGAACTTGCCATAATGCAAGCTTGGTATCTCGAGATCCACTGACAAAAAATTCATCATCTAACCATTCTATGTCAAATATCCAATCTTTGTGAGCACCCTAATGAAATAATAATAAAAATAAATAAATAGTTAAAAACAAAAATATGATTAAAAAGTTAATTATACCTCAGCTAAAACAATTGGATCTAATGTGGGTAACCTATATACAGCAATTTCATTAGAATTAAATGCACCTGTTGCTAATAATGTTCTAGATGGGTTAATTTTTAATGAATGTATGCCACTTTGTTGATCTGCTGATTCATCTACACGTCCTTTAATTGATGGTATTTGGTCTAGCTCGTGTGATTTAACATTATATACCATTAACTAAAAATAAATAATAAATATTTTAATATATCATTAATAGCAAAATGATAAACACGCCTTACAGTCACGTTGGAAACCAGTGTTAATTTGTTGGGCGGGGGGGGCTAGAACAGGCGGCTCAGTCAAGCGCACACAGCACTAACAATAAATTACAGTACTGATATTGATAAATTTGTTTTAAATTAATGGAAAAAATGACCAATATTTATTTTTAATAATTACTAAATTACTTATATTTTTTTACTGAACACAAAGATTCATTATCTTAAAATCAAAATAATTAAATCATACAATCACATAAACCACAACAGTCCTGCATTATGTGTCTATTTATAAATATTTATTTATATTTAAATTTTAATAAATTAACCAAATATGTATTATGAAACCTAAAACCATTTATAAATAATTACTTCTATTATTCAATTAAAATTAATCACACATCATATAAATGAATAAGTATTATACGTAGTTTGGTAAAAATGTTCAGACTTCTATTTAAAAATATATCAATTGACTACTTATCGAATGACCAATATTAAATAAAAGTTTAAAAAATAATCATATTTAGACTTTTCTCTGAAAAAATGATTTTAGTAACTTTAATACTGAAAAATGTGACTTTTAATTACTTAAGTAACTCACTAGCAGTTCTGAAATTAAATTAATAAAATCTGATTAAAATTTAAATTACTATACCTAGGACTGCTTTTTATCAGACTTTGGAGGGTTATAAGTTAATATATGTATTATTAATATTTTAATAAGTTACAATTTCATAATACCAGTGGTAGTACAAATAATACAATTTCTTTAAAATTCACGTGTAAAGTTGTTTTACCTACTACTTTACTATTATTTTATAAACTATAAGATTAAATTTATTTGTAATTAAGTGATACTTAATATCAATTGAAATGATTCAACTAAAATGTTATAAATCTAAAAATTGAAATGCTTTTTGCTAAATGTATGCAAAGTGAATCTGTTTTTTACTTACTTTATTACATTTTGTTCCAAATACAATTTGTTTACTACTAAGCCATTGTGAACAAAAAACTTTATTCATTGTCTTTAATGGTATGGAGCGTTCTTTAAATAAATCGTGTGTCAGAATATGTCGGGTACCGTGGTTTTGATTTACTGAATGATACTCTCGCATTCCATATTCTCTATTTCTTATATAATCAACAAAATTGTATGAAGAGTTTAACATAGTACATAACGACATTGTACTTTCTTCTTCTTCGTCAGAATCTTCATAGCATACAAAATCTTCTGGTTTATCAGATTTTCTTGATCTTTCCAATCGAGCCATTCGCAATTGCAAACTGCGTTCATCAAGACGGGATTGATACGCACAAGGTGGCCGTGAACCAAATACCGGAACACGCCTAGTTTGAGCCATTCTAGAACCTTTATGATAAATTAATTAATATAATACCTGAGGTTTAAGTTTATGTATGTAAAATAATCATACAAGAATGAGTAAGTAAATCAAACAAATTAACAAACCTCAATTACTTCAGAAACATTATAAATGTTTATAGTAAAATATTACACAGATCGAAATGCATATGGAAAAGTCAATATTCGGTGTAGAAAATGCATATTAAAAAAAAAATTACAACTAAATTGTAAAATTATTCTAATAAATCGGTAACAAAAATGAAAAAATGAAACATAATGGGTATTTTTTTTTTTTAAAATTGAAAACAAAAAGATAAAATATTAATATAATGATAAGTAGGTCACAGTTGGACCAACATAATATTTTTTTTTCTGCTGCTTTACCAAAACTGAATTAAGGCAATAGATCACGGCCAGCCGACGTAGCAGATAAAACCTAAGACAGATATGAATATTATGAATTGAAGAATGCCAAATAAAATGATCCAAAAAACTGGATTTAAATGTACTACTGTCACGGATTATAATAATAACAGTGAGCCAAAAAATATCTACCAAAGTGTTCATAATTTTGTACTATTTTTTTAGAAATTCGTCAATTCGAACTGGTGTACCGACGCCATATACCGGTGATATCGATTTAGTGACACCGGTTTGAATAGATTCCCGAGGTAATCGGCACGTCCCCAAACCACAGCCGACAATAATTGATAGCATACAACTCCTTCACGATCCGCAACAACAAAATATAACTATTAATATTTACCGTATTGAATTGTTAATGATTGTAATATCTAATCACGGTATAGACGGTTTTACATGATTTAACTATATTGCGACGGTAATCTATAAACCTTGCGATTTGAACACGTGAATGCGGTGAAGGTGAAGAGGGGACACGGTACTACCGGCTAATTTACACCGTATTTTATGACCGTGACCGATGTCTGAAATTCTAAGCGCCGGCGATTCAACAAAAAAAAAAATCGTATAGCATTGATTTATTGGAACACCGAATAATGTATTCAAATCTACGTCTACCTACTTAACACACCGAGTTTTGATTCCAAATTTAAAATGTCAAGTAATATTACCTGCGCGCTGTGAAATGCTCGTACATGTATGATTCTTAAAAGTTCGATTTACGCATAGCTATACATATCATTATTTTTAAAACTAACTGTTTATATATTTATACAAAGACACCTTGACCGTGTAGACGTCTTTGCCAAGTGTCAATAAAAAAAAATATTGCATTTTTTTCTTCATTATGTTTTCGTCATAAAACCAATAGTAGAGGTAGGTATAGGTGGTACTCAATATGGCTAACAAAATATCCCTAGGGTATATATTTAGCAAAACATTTTTAACCGAGCTCCATTTATTTGCAACGGTTTGTCCTTACATTAGGAATGTAAACTATAAATTACCTATAGACTACTATACATCCTATTTTTCCACCCAACCCAACCTATTATAATAATATAATTCATGGACCCCACAGACAGTATTTACTTTATAATACCGCGCTCCTTTTTTTTTAGATTCTGACAGAATCGGGGAATGTTTTACTATGTGTTTTATTCTCGCTTGTGAACAATTCTTTTCCCGGAAATCTTGCTACGATTTTCAATTCGTTATTACTTGGATAAAATTGTTTACACGAGATTCATCATAAGCTGTACTCTTGTAGAAGTTCTACTTTTGTTTTATCATTCTTAAGAACGACATATATATATATATATACGTGAAGTGTACACAATATATCTCCTATGATCTACACAGTTACTATAAAAAGGAAAAAAACATTAAGACATTTAAGAAACGTGAACGTTGTATAAACCTAAAAAACCGACATAAAACATGAAAAAGTATATTAAATTTCACCTAAAAAGATATTATTGAAATCTACACACAAATAACCAGAATTAAATAAATATATATTTTTTAAGTTAAAACACACCAGGCCTAAGCTACGTTTGCCTAGAGAACGCAACTGGGCGGCACCAAAAGCGCGAGCGCTTTGCGTCGTACGCCAACGATGATGCTATTGCCACCACCGTTTTTTTTTTTTTTTAACCGCCCGAAAGCTTTTATTGTAACGATCAAAATATCTTTAACAATTCATTATCAAAGGTGTATTTAAATACTTGTAATGTATTTATATACAAAAAAACCACCGTAGTAGTATTTACTATTGTACATCTAGTAGAATCGATCAGTGATTGTGTACAGTGCGTACGAAATGTTAAATTTTCACGTGTTTGTATACAATCAATTTTTTTTATTTTTTAATTATATAAACTTAAACTATGGACGCCGTCAATATTTCTTCTGTCAAAAAGAATCCTCGAGGAAAAGTAATTGTGCCTGTCGTCTATTTTTCTGTTACGAAATATTATATTATTTATTTTTTTAAATAATATATATTTTTGTTTAGTTTATTGATACCGGTCAAAAGATGATCATCATAAATTTATACAAGGATAAATTGAACTAGTAGGTCGAAAATCCAGACAGTCCTCGATTAAGTTACAAAGGGCAAGCGGTATTGGATAATGGATATCTCTACTATTTAGTCCAAATACAAAAAACAAGGTCCCTACCTAATAAATAAAAAAAAAGATCGTTAATAGTTGATAACGTCGGCGATTTTGACAAAAACGCCATTAGGCGAAAAGTCCATAGTTTTTGGCTCAATCGTCAAATACCGCCGTTGAATAAAATTGTAACAGCCGTTAATGAAGACGATAGTCTGCCAAATCTTAAACGGACGTTGTTACATAAAATATATAAAACCTTAAATTTAGAATACGTTAAAAAATCGCGTAACAGCGCTCTCCTTGAAAAAGTGGATATCGTAAATTGGCGCCAAAGATATTTACAACGCGTAACGCATTACCGACAGTTAGGTAGACGAATATACTACTTGAATGTACTGACAGTTAGGTAGATAAATATATAACTTGGATGTACCGACAGCTAGGTAGACGAATATACTACTTGGATGAAACGTGGGTCAATACCGGCGAAACAACAAATAACCATGGGTCGACCAGACCGTCAATTTACCACGTGACGCATTTCTTAAAGGACCCACCACCACTGGTCAAAAAGAACCGTGAGGGAAGGGCAAGGCTTATTGTTACATATTGGATCGTCTGATGGCTTTGTCCCTGGCGGTCTTTTCTGTTTTGAGTCGAAAACAAATTTATCGGACTGTCACGATGAAATGAATGACTGGTTTGTCAACATTTTACCGTCACTTATAGACAATTATCATCATCATGGATAATATCATTCGTTGAAGACGCATGTCCAGTTATGTCTTTGTAAAAACAGGACATCATAAATTGGCTGGAAAATAAAGGAAAAATCGTAGATAAACCAATGGTCAAAACACAGGTGTTAGAACTTTTAGCTCCGCAGTATAAGTATGTGATTGACGAGTTCGCTAAAGAATATAATAAAATCGTATTGCGTTTGCCTTCGTACTACTGCGAGCTGAACCCGATTGAACCAGCGTGGTCATCAGTGAAATATTACGTTCGGATAAACAATACCACTTTCAAATTACCTGACGTGAAACAATTATTAATTAGAGGCGTGGAGTATGTAACGGCCGAAATGTGGACAAATTTTGTTGGGCATGTGATCAAAGTGGAGGAGAAATTCCGAAACATAGCTCGGAAGTGACGAACTTGTAGATGAAGAACAGGAACAAGGACGTCATGTATTGACGATTGGAACAGGCGACACGAGTATTCATACTCTGATTAAATTCTTTTTTTTAATATATTTAATTTTATCTTTTTATATAAGGTATTTCAATTTTTTTTTCTGGAATATAATGTATTATATACGAATTATTTGCATGTTATTTCTTAATATTACAAAATATAGTTAAAGGTGGTACCTACTAGATCGGCCTCGTGGTGAGGTAATTAGACCTCGAGACGGCAATGTATTTATTTGGATACGACCGCAGTATGGATAAAATCATGTCAGTTTTATAATACGTGGTAGCTATAAATGTGAATGTTTCATTTTTGGACACTAATTACAAGTATCAGGCTATTACCCAATGATAATTTTTGAAATCGAAACCGGCCATAAATAGTTTATAAATAACCAATTACAATATTCCAGGCTATTTTTAATTTAAACAATTTTCGTAAAAATGTCTTTAAAACAAGCAAATAGAAACTAATATTTGTAATTTATTTTTTTGTTTTAGTATCAATTAGTGCTTATTAACAAAAGTATTATTAAATAATTATTTAAATTGTAATAATTACTTTAGTATAACTGGTGAAAAAACGCTACTGGGCGGCGACCAAAACTCATCAGTTTTCACGCTTTCCCACTGCTAAACTAATTTGGCATAAATACACTAAGTATTTATTTTGTTTTTTGTATATATTTAGACTACTATTATAAATACAATATGGATCTTGACAATATTTCTCCTTGCAGGATAAATCTTCATGGAAAAGTAAGTGTTTGTATGACTATTTTTCTACTGCAAATTTTATATTCAGAGTGTAGCGAGGAATGTATTGGTTTTATAAAGACATCTTTTTTGTTTTTTTTATTTTGTAAGCACTTTTTCTCCAAGCAATCTTGCTCAAAAGTATCGAATATTGACCCTCTTATGAAAGTAAATTTTGTCTAGTTTGTATTTTGACAAGTCAGTTTTTTTATTTTATAAAATATTTATATTCCATACGTATTATTTGCATTGTTGTATAGGTACATAAAAGGTGCGATAGTTGTTCATAGAGCTTGTTCATTTGGATGTTCCAACGAGTAGCGTTCTATCACCGGCCATACTAAGTAAGTTTAACATTTTAACATAATTTTCTAATATTAGACAAATATCTGTACTATAAAAATCAACTATTTTACAGTACATAAGACAATTAATACAATAATTTAAATATTATACATTTTACAAGTGTGCCATTTGTATGTTAATAATTTCTACAATACATTATTTAAATATTTAGCCCAATCAGAATTACAAGACTTTGGAGGTACAATCCAACCTATAGGAATACCACTGCATATTGGTGTTTCACTTTCACTGACGACATATTTATCCCAGGCTTTCCTGTTAAAAGTTAATAATTAATTATTTTAATAAATAAAAAAAATTGGTTTAATTTACCGATTATCAATAAATGTATGTAAATCGTCTAATATAATTTCTTGAGATTGAATATTTGGTCCAAAAAAGACTAAATCCCATTCAGCTAATTTTTCTTGAATTTCAATTTCTCGTTTTTCAGTTTTTTTAGCTTCACCTTGAGATAACATATTTTTCAATTCTTCTTCTTCTTTATAGTAATCTTTTAATTTTTGCTGCCAAAGTATTTTCAATTTATCTAGGTATAAAATATAAATAAAAATAAATACAACATAAACATAAATAAAGAATATTATAATATATATACTTAATGATTCTTCTAAAAATGGATTTTTTTTTTTGTCAATACAGTTTTGAAGTCTAAATTTTCTTAATTTAACCAAAGTATCATATAATGATAACTGATTTTTAGCATCATCAATTTTTCCTTCAACACCTTTCAGAACAATATTGGCTTCGATTTTTCTTTCATTAACCTAAAAAAATAAAAAACAAATTAACATGATGTATATATTATAATATAGCACTATAACTTTTTTTTATTGTAAAAATGTATTTAATACAATTTATGTATTTAGTTTTGTTAAATTGTCTGTATTATTTGTTTGTAAGATGGTTATTTATAAAAATAAATAAATAAAACTAGTAATATAATAACTATTCAGAAATTACCATGTTTTCGTTTAATATAATTTTCTTTAAAGAATTTTGCCAAGCATCAATTTTTCTGTTTACTTCTTCGACTTTATTTTTTTGTTGTGATTTAACTATTTTTATGTTTGATTTAACTCTTTTCAATCTGGCCCTTTTACTTTTTCTTTTAGCTAATTTTAATTTTAATTCCAACATAGAATTATTATCTAAATTCAAAGTTTCTGATATAGCGTCTATCTGTTTCTGTGAAAGAAAATTACAAAATAATTTTTTTTTTTTTTTTTGGTTATTCTTATTTGATCTTTTACCTTAATCGAGGATAAATTAGAACAAGCTTTTTTCCATTCAGTTTCATTCATTGTTAAGATATTTGTCTCCATTAATTGTTTATTATTTTTAATGCTTTCTAATAATATTTTACATCTTTTCAGTTTACTACTGACTTTGTGTATCTTAAAAAATAATTTAATTAGTGTTTAAATAATAAATATGCTATTTTTTGAGTGTACCTCGACATTTGTTGATTTTGAATTTGGTGTTGGAATTTTTTTTCCTTTGCTAGCTATCCAATTTTCAAACCAAACATTAAAAGTTTCATCTTTTATAGCAGTTTTTGCAGGACACAAATATTTAAGGATGTATTCTTCATCAATATTATCTGGAAGAGGTGGAAATGTGTTTATATTTTGATACGGTGGTGCAGAACGATTTTGATAGTTTAGATGGCCATTATTACAAGGCAAAGCTATTGGATTCCTTAGTGCTGGTTCATTATTTGGACGAATAAAAGGTGTTCTATAATCTAAGTTATACACTGGTATTGTAGATTGTGATGGCGTACAAATAGGAAAACGTCTTAACAACAATTTGTTAGGATTTTTATCACGTTGGTTATTATAATTATTCTGCTGTTGCATTATATGATATTTAAAAAAAAAAAAAATGTATATATGAGTAATGTAATATAAACTAAGTATAAAAAAAGTGTTAATACAAAAAAATTAAAGGAATAACAGACAATTTTAACAATTAAATTTCTGTTTCGGCCTCAGCTAAAAACTTTTTAGCAGTTAAATAATCATCTTCTTCTTTTAACTCTTCACAATCAGCTATAACACTTTTCAAATCTTCGAAAGCAGCTTTTAATCTTCTTTGAGTATCTGGTACCATCATCTGAGACTCTCTTAATACTTCTTCTTGCTTTTTAATAATACTTTCATCACCTCCTATAAACAATAACAATATATTATAACCACAGTTTTAGCAACTATGTATACTATTTAATTTTTATTTATAGTAGTTCAAAATGTATTTTGAAAAATATGTTATGTTACTGTTTGATTTTTGGTGGGCAATATAGGCAAAATTATACATTAGCGAATTATGTATATAAAACTATTTTAGTTTTGCATGGGCAATGGGAATCACTATGTTTTTTTCAATTACTTTATACTATTTAATTTTAAAACCAATAAAAATAAATTATTGTTATTTTAATACATGTTTTTTTATAGATTTTAAACACAGAATATAAATTATTATTAATATAAAATACATTATTATTTTATTAAGTACATATCTATTTACTTAATATGTCACTTTAAATTACCTTTTAAACATCATCTAGCATTTGCATACAATTTAGTACAATTACTTCTATAATGTCATAAATTCATAGATGAAGTTTCAATGTCCAACTTACTATGGGTGAAACATTATTTTATGTACTGCCCAAAAACACTGATAAAATTTACAATATACATAGAAATTGTATTATCCAACTTTTTTTATTGTTAAACAACCTTATAATATATATTTTATCACAAAGTATTGTATATTTAATACTTTATATAATTGAAAAGTGGTATTACCTTTCATACATTGTTTTGATGATATTAAATTCAATTATTGTAATAATCTTAATTCATGATTATTATTGCAATAAATTAAATAGGTATATAAATATTATATTATCATTTCATAAAGCAGTAAATTTTTATTGTAAATTGTTTATGTGTTAATGATTTAGTAATGTTTTAATACATTGAATTTGATTGAATCTGGGATATTTTCCACTACACTTTTTAACAATAGTAATTAATTATAGTAGTAATAATTGACTGTCATGGAAAATTAAATTACTAAGGTGGTAAAAATATAGATTTGTATTGTACAATGAGAACCTAATACTTATTATACTACTTAGTTATTTACTAGTACTATTAAGTATAAATATAACAATTTATGCTCTGTTCTTTAGCATACCATACATAATGTACAAAACTACATTTGTAACCGCCTATTATGAAATTTTACTTTTGTTTATTTCTGGTTTCCATTAAATACACGGGAAAAAACCGAGGTAATATTATTTATACACATTTTATTTGTTACAAGTAACAGTGCAGAACAGCTAGTAAATCATATTATTTAGTTATTGGAACAGGCTTACTCCCAGATAAATAAAAATATGAATCTATTTGCATTATATAAAATATGGGTACGGAAACCCAAATATTTATATTCAGTTTAATGGTAGTGTATAAAACCAGCACTAACATGGTTATCTTAAGAAACACACATGTAATAATAATAAAACAAGTCAGTTTAAAATGCATACTGAATTTATATATAAAATAAATATTGAACAATCAATAATTCAGCGATAATTAATTATACTAATTTATTAACAAATACATTACAATGCAAAAAGTATTTATTATACAAGTAGATAGACCCAAAATGTTTCTTAACCAGTTAAAATAATCATCTAAAACAAATTAAGTAATTTAAATTTGTTTTGCTAAGTGTTCCAAATGTTGTATAAAAATATGATGGTAGGTACATATTATATTAAAAACTGTAAATAATATGATTATGAATAAATAAATAGGTACTTAACAGTTACCCTAAATATTGAAATTTGTAATTAAAGCAAAGTAATTGTCCAATTTTGAGCTATTCCAACTGCAGGTTTCCGTACAGTTAATACATGATTAATAGTATTGTATAAAACATCAAGTTGTACCGAACTACCATCATTAGTCTGTATACTGGCTTTAGTGAATACAAAAGGAATACCAACAATCATGACTTTTTCTAACCACGAATAGGTGTTAAATCCATCACAGTGTAAACACTTAGAGATCAATTGATTGTTGATGTATTCATATTCAATGAATACAAAATGTCCATCATTGTATTCAAAACTTTCCTCGTCATCAATATACAATGATCCTTTAGCAATACCTTTTAGGTTTATTGCTACAATTAAAGTGTAAGGGTCATTTTTCATTAAAATTGATGACCTGCGAACTCTTTGTTTAGTAGGAATTATTGTACCACCACGTTGATACACGGGCACCTTATTAATTGGTGTGTTTATTTTCATTAGCCCGTTAGTTTTAATAGATTGATAGGTATCTCGATCATACCATATTTCATTATGACCAGGGAAATAACAAGTCAAATCTTGAACATTATGTTCTAACACAGGGCACACTAATAATGAACCACCAATCATAAATTCACTGTCAATGTAGTTAAGTTGTTCTTCAAAAGGAAATTCAAAAAATAATGGCCGAATAACTGGAGCTCCAGTTAGTTCATGATTTTTGAACAATGAGTACCATAAAGGTAACAGAGTATATCTTACTCTGATAGCATCACGGATCAAAAGAGTGGTCTGTTCATCAAACAACCAAGGTTCTCGACGTTTTGTATCTATATGTGCATGACCCCTGAAGAAAGGTAAATAAGCTCCGGTTTGGTACCACCGAACTAATAATTCTCTGTCCGGGTTATTGAAAAATCCGCCCACATCAGCACCACAAAATGATATACCCGATACTGCTAAAGACAAGCACATTGGTATTGATATTTTCAAATGGCTCCATTCTGCCATATTGTCACCAGTCCACACAGCAGCAAAACGTTGAGTACCCGCAAAATGTGATCTGGTTAAAATGAAAGGACGTTTCCTACCATTAGTTCTTTTTAAAAGACCATTATAAGTACTCATTACTTGCAACAGCCCATAAATATTATGTATATCTCTATGTTCATAATCACCATGATGAATACAATCCTTTGGCATTGTTACTTCTGGGCCATTGAAAACAGAGGGTTCATTCATGTCATTCCATATAAAAATATCATCTGTTGAACCAACAAAATTATCCATAGAATAGCGTGAAGAGTAGTATTCTTGTACTTTAGGATTCATGAAATCTAAATAACTGGAAGATCCCGGCCAACACCATCCTTCATATACATTTCCATCCTTATTTTTCACATATAAGTCATTGTTTAAGGCATCATTGTGTAAAAAGTAATTTGGATCTCGTTTAATGTGTGGATCAATAATGGTGACTAACTTTCTTCCTTTACTCGTTAAATTATTTATCATTTCTAATGGATCAGAAAATTTAACAGGATCCCATGTGAAATATTTTTTACTGTCTGTATATTCAATGTCCAACCACATAACGTCCATAGGAATGTCATAAACATCAAAATTTGTTTCTACATCATGTACATCTTTTTGATCATTATAATTCCAACGACATTGGTGATAAGCTAAGGAGAATAATGGAGGTAAAGGTGCAGTACCAGTGAGTGAAGAATATTGTCTTGTAACATCTAATGGCCTGGGACCTAACATAATGAAAAAATCAATAATTCCACTTTCTGACATATAGTGAACCACAGGAATGTCTTTATCACCAGATGATCCTGAAACTAAACTCACTATTGATTCCACAACTGATGTATGTTGGGGGTTTCCTTTTAGACCTGTAACATCCACCCATGTTTCAGCGGCATTTAACCAAAACACTCCAACACTGTTCTTCTTACCGTGTCCTATTAAAAATGGAACAGCGCCATATAATGCCATCCCATTGTACAATTCATATTCAAAAACATCCAAATTATAAAATCGATAAGGTTCACTTCCACTGGTGCTTTTTAAAGCTAAACTGTCTGCATGTTCTGGCAGCCCATACAGAGAGGTAGAAGAGTATAATTTAAAATCCATTGCAACTGCAGAAGGTCCTCGAGGTTTAGAATCTTGATGCTCTTTAAAATATTCTTCCCAAGAACCGATTTCATTGTCTGCAATAGATTCTGGTTTAGGTCGATAGTGTTCAAATTGCATAAGATTTTCATGGTTAATGCCAATAGTTAACTCGTTGTCAACATAAACGTCCAATTTAAACGGAGCAACAGTAATGTATGCTTTAATATTTATGTTCATTTCCAATTCTATGACGGATTCATTTCGGGCCATAGTCATTGACTCTGTAATCGGTTCAGACACTAAAACTTGAACTGGTTGAAATCGATTATACATTTGGTTGCCATCTTTGTTAATACGAAGGCGAAGTGTACTATCTTTCAGACCATCCAGTCGCATTCGTAAAAACACATTTTCGTAATCGGTGTTTTTAATTATTGCTTCAAAGAATTTATCGGTTAATATAATACTGTCTGATAATAATTCAAATTTAGTTTTTTGATTTTTATTCATAGAGCGACATCGTTTACAAAAGTTACTTTGTTCGCACGTTTTAAAGTTACCGCGGTCAACCGAATAGATTCCTGACGCAATAAAGCAAATAAGGTAAAGAATAGCGAGAAATGATCTTTCCATTTTATTTGTACCTATTGTTTTGTTGTATTAAACACTTAGCTTCATATTAACACTTTCAAAAATATATATTTAAAAGTTTTTGAACATAAGTTACTATCCAATAGGAAAAAAAATAATAATTACCGAATGAGACACACTTGATATTTAATACAAATTAAACAACTATACCGTTTAATACTGTATACTGAGAATTACCGGACGACCAATGTAAAAACTAATTATTTGAAAGTGTTTTTTTTTTTCTAGGTTAGATGTTAATGGGTTGGTGTTTTTTTTGTTTACAGAGTAAATTAAAATATAGATAAGAATTACAGTGTAGATAAATCTACAACGGCGGTACCAACATAAAATATGATACGTTTTATAGTTTTCGATTTCAAGATAATCAACATGCACTATAATAGAACTGCACAAACGAAACACAACGCAAATCACAACATAAGCTTTGATCAATACGAAAATAATACGACTTGAACAGTACCGTGAAAAAGGAAATGTATTCAATTCATGTAATAAAATAATCCTTGATTAATAATAATATAATATTATTTAATCAGTGAAGAGGTTAGTGCAAATTAAAGTAAAATTAATATGAAACATTACACAAGATTAACGAGTAGGTACACTCAGTGAAATACTATAATAGTATATCAAATTAAAATGTTACTACAGATAGGCATAAGTGGACAGAACGGTGGGTATAATTTTTATTTATTTTTTTGGTAAATAATAATTTTATTAGGTTCACAGGACAGACTATAACCACAGTAAACATAAATATCTATTATAATACAATAATATTATAGTATTTATTATCTACTATTTAAACGATACAAGTAAAACGTTTATTGTCTTATAAAATATTGTAGATATTTAGACAGGTAATTGAACATTGATAGTAATGTAAATTTTTTAACTGAAAAAAAGGTATCAACACATTTTACTAATTAAATACTACAGTAGAATTTGCCTAAAAAGATGCCGGATACAACGTTATTCTTGGTATAACAATTCCCACCAACCCGTTTGGTTGGTTTTCTATCTTGTAGATTGTTATAGGAGAATTTGACTGTATAAAACTTGATTAAGAGCCATGATATGAATGATAAAAAAAAGAAAAAAAAAAGGCTATACTACTGGTAATAGGAATCACAGATAGGCGGCTTTTGTAAGTGGAACGTTTATTAAGTAAATACATATTTCCATATCAAATAGTGTAAACAAATTGCTAATTGAGAACAAAATTTGTACAAATAGGAATATGAATGGACTAGAAAATATGGATGTTTTAACAATTATCATTTTTACTGCCATTGGTGGTCACACAGTCAAGTTTTTTTTTTTTTTGTTGTTCAATATGCATGCTAGTAACCAATTGCACGTTTTTACTGTATGACCAATCAGCCCCATTAACAGATACATTGGAAGTGACATTCATACGAGTCTCATTTAGGAGTAAGGTTGAGCGTCTTTACTGGTCAGAACACAGCATTGCACAGTGAAATGCGTTGACTAACCTTACATAGGGCCGTAAATATATTTAATATATTAATTAAAGAAGTCATTTTAATAATTTTTTTAAATTCACATATTATCTATAACTCGTTGGAGGTTTGTTTTAAAACATGGTAGGCACCTCACCCCTATTAAAATTTAAGAACTCACCTGACTGTTTTAATTTTTCAACTTTTTCCAATTGTTGATCTGTTTCTTTAATGTACATAAGTTTCTCTTTTGTCAATCTTTTTACTATTCCCGTTTTAATTTTCAATGTCTTTATACGAGGATCTGCCATTATTGACTTTCTGTAAGAAAAAACACAAACTACACGTAATTGACTGTCTTGGTGAGTGCAAAATGGTTAATGCATAGAATGTACAATATATAAAGCAACACTGTAAAGTTAGCACATATAATACAATTTGATTGATTAAAAATAAATTCAATACCTAATATGAAAGCAAACAAAATATAAATAATAAAACGGAACAAAAAGACAAAATGAAATATGGACTTACGAAAATAAAAGAGACAATAATAATAATTTAACAACCTACTGCTTTCAATACTTTCGAATTGATTTTCATAACCTCTAAACTTAACGTAAATTCTGTATGTGTTTTTCAATTCCTAGATAGCGACGTCAGTGGTTCATGGTGTTAACCATGATCTTAGAAGATAAGATAACCGGTAGAAATTGCTATCATAACTTTATGTAAATAATGTAATTTATCAAATTGTTATATATTATACTATGTGCAAAAAGTAAAAAGGGCGTTGTTGAGGGTTGATACACCGATATTATATTTTGTTGGTATTGTTATGTGTCATTTTTAAATTAGTTGGCTTTTTTAATAAAAAAACCTAATTTTTTTTCTTTCTCGTCGTTTAAAATATTATTTTACATTATGGATATAGATGATAATTTTCCTGCAGCTATGCGTATTGTTACTGAAATTCAAAATATAGTCAGTAGAGATCCTAAACTGTAAGTAAAAGTAAACAAAATGTATGCTATACAGTCAGTATTATGACTTATATTATTATAATTGTATGACATTATTTAATATAGGAAAGAATTTGACCTAGTCATCCAACATGAAAGTCAAAATAAATCTCCAGTGATATACATTGATCATTGTTTAGGTCTCGAGTCATGGTGTGTACGTCATGTTTACAGATATGTCTACCAAAGACTAATTACTATAAGAAAACGATTAAAAAGACAAGGTAATAATTTTAAAAAATATATTTAATTATTCTATTTAAATAAATGAATTATATTTTGTTTAGTGTCTAGTGAAACAATAACTTTACTTACATCTGCCCTTTTATTAAATCCGGAAGTTACTACTTTTTGGAATATGAGACGAGAGTTAGTTATTGATGAATACTTAAAACCTAATGATGAATTGAAATTCTGTGCTGTTGTTCTAAAATTTAAACCAAAATGTGCTGAAATATTCAATTATAGAAAATGGATATTTTTCAATGTTTTAAAAGGTAATTAAATTCATGGATTTTATTTTTATTTGTTGGAAAATAGTTTATTAATTTAACATAATAACATTTTTAATCCTATAGTACCTAAATAAATATACCTAAGCTTATTTGTGTTGTATAGTATTATAATATTTAATTTATTGACCTTACAAAATTTGAATATAAAATAGATTCCAAAATTAAAGAAATAATACATTAGGTATATTATGTTTTGTAAATAATAAATAATCTCTTTCATAAGCGGAATTACTTATATTATATTATCCTGGCTGTAATATTGTTTTGTTATCTATATTGATATGTAGAACGAGAACTAACTTTTAATTATCAAGGCTTTAGAAGTTATTGAAGAATTCAAAAGTATTGTACTATTTCAAAGGTGCTTTATTGTTATAAAATAAAAAATACAAGTATATTTTTACTTAATTATGATACAAATTATGTTTACCTTTTTACTATGATTAAATAATATATATAAATATATATTTAAAAACAATTTTAATTCACCCATCATTGACACTTACGGGCACACTCTAATGTCGAGTCCTAGTTCTACCTGTGATCACTTTTTTTTATTTAATTCAAATAACTAACTAGGTAGGTATATTATTATGTTAAAATTACATCCAACCTAACCATACCATATTTTATGAATCATCAATATGGCATACAAAATAATGAAATATTATGTTGACAAATTATGAAATTTTTATTTTACAGATTTCAGCTCTACCGACATTGTGTTCAATGAGTTAACAGTAGGATTAACTGCTGCTAGTGGCTACCCTAGTAATTATAATGCATGGAATCATTGTTTTTGGATTATTCAAAAATCACTTGATCATGGAAACTTTACCTTGATTGCTCAACAGTGGGAAATCACTAAAGTTTGGTGTCGTGAACATGTATCTGACCATAGTTGTATGCAATACAGACAGCGGTTACTTAAATGTTTAGTTACTGACGAAAGGTGTTTACGATATCTTGATTGTTGTGCATCAAAGTCACTTTTGCGTTTTTTTAACTCTGATGAGAGACATAAATTGATGAAGCCATCAAAAGACTATTTTGGTGAAACTATTGGAGTTGTATTAGATGAATTATATTTTAATGAAGATCTGATTGCAACATATCAAAGTCACGAATCTCTGTGGAATCATCGAAGGTTTTTATGTTATTTATTAATAAATATGTTTAATACAGATTGTGTTAAAGAAGTGTTAATGAATAATGAAAAAAGAGTTTGTACCAATTTATTTAAAGGTAATGAAATGTTTGTTAAAAAATATGTTTTATGGCTTAAAACCACATTATGCATTCCTATAAAATTACATTAACTGTATTAAATAAATTGTTTTAACTTTTACCACAATTTTTTTGTATTTATCATATACTAGTTTATATATTTATTACATTTAACTAATTAATCTGAAATTGATCATAAAATTTAAGAGAAAGTGACAAAAACGAGTGAGATTTATATTTTGAATTTAGTACTATATTTGCAAAAAGTACCTGTAAAATATTTGTATCATATTATTTTAAAATTATAGTCAGTTTCATTATTGTGCCATTTATTAAAATTAAAAATGTTAGATTAACAAGTAGGTGCCTAATTATTTGTTTATCTCAATTAAAAATAAGTGAAATTTGATACTAATATACAATTTATAAAAACACCATCGAATAAATATCAATAAATAAAATAAATATTGAATTAAATGTGTTGTTTTTAGTTTTAATTTGGTAATATGTAAATTTATAATAATACTTTAGTATTCAGATATTGTTTAATTTATTAAAAAAACAAATATTTTAATTCTAGTAATTTTGTTTTAACTTTTAATGAATAATATGTATTTGTGGATGATATATTATTTTATTATATTACTATAATACTTCTACTTGGCAATACTATAATATTTTAATGATATGCCAATATTGTTTAGTTTACAAGTGTTTATTTATCAATTATCACTCAGATATTTTACTTCATATTACAATATTTAAACATTATACGACAACTTTTGATGTAGGTAATAAAATGTTATGTTCATAGCTAGGCTTTTTATGGTTCATAGTAACATTTGTTGGTAGTTATTTACAAATTTAATATTGTGATTCCAATACCTAAGTATATGTTGTATCAAATTAAATTATCAGTTTGCACTGTGCACTATGTTCAATCAAACAAAAACTCCATAAAAATTAACAATGTGATAATATTTTACTCTGGTACTCAATACAATAATAGTAGAAATTATTTTTTGGATTTCAAACGGATCAATAAACCCAATCGAAATGTCTGATCAAATTATCTGTCCACTCATCACATAATTTATTCTGTGCACTTAGAAAAGTCAATAAGTAATAACTTCCTGTTAATAAGTCATAATGTTATACATTTTATTTACAAATAATTAATTACCAAATATAAAATTTAATTTTTACAATGTTTTGGCAAAAATTAATAATTGTAGACACTTCAATAATAAAAAAAACAAATATTTTTGGAAAATTATATATTTAATATAAACAAAAGTTATAATTAGTAAGTACCTACTTACTACTATGGATTTTATAATAGTCAATAAATTTAGATTCTAAATGTTCTGTTTGTTTACAACTCTATACCAGACATGGTATAGACATGTTACTCCAACCATCAACTTTAGGAATGGTTTCTAGTAGCAAATTGAATATAATATATATTTTACACATATATTTTAACTAAAAATGTACTAAATATAGAGTATACAATATTACTAGTGTGCAATGTAGATTACACATCCTCATCACAGTGTATCATAACTTTAATTGGATTTCCAATGCCAGTTTCAGCTGTTTTGAATGCTTCTAACGATTCTTCAATTGTATAATGATGAGTTACTAATGGTTTCAAGTTTATTTTTCCTGAAGATATTAATGATAATGCATCTTGATAACTAAAGCAAATTTTAAATTAATAATTATGTTTTATAAATTTAATTTGTCTATAAATATACTCATTAGCATAGCGGAAGATTCCTTTGATGTCTACTTCTCGAGATAATGCATTAAATAAAGGTAGTTCAATATTATGTGATGCTCCCATTCCAACAACTACTAGCACTCCTCCAGATTTTGTTAACTAAAACATGATATCAGAACATTAAAAGTACACTTAATATAGGTCCAAATTGGTACTTACTTCAATTCCCATTTTTATTGTCTGCCGGAGACCGGTACAGTCCAAAGTAACATCAGGAAGTTCGTTATTCATTTCAGTTTTCACATTTTCAATTGCTTGTTCATCTGATTCTCCTCTAATAATTTTAATTACACTAGCAGCACCCATTTCTTTAGCTACATTTAATCGGAATTCTGTTAGATCTGTTATAAAAATTTTTGAAGCTCCCATCGCTTTTGCTGTGGCTAATGAGACCAAACCAATTGGCCCAGCTCCTAAAATTAATACCGTAGAACCGACACTAACACCTCCTCTTTTACAAGCGTGTACACCAACTGAAAGTGGTTCTAACAGGGCACCTTCTTCTAAAGTCATATGTTCAGGTAATCTAAATGGTAAAATTAAGTCATCTTTAAATAAATTTAAATCAATAATTTAAATATATTTCTATGAAATGGCATAATGAATAGAGCCAATATCTTACTTATAACAAAAATCAGCAGCATGAACATAATAACGAGTTAAATTTCCGTCTATTGGTGGTGTAGCACAAAATTTCATATCTGGGCATAAATTATACTTGCCATTTTTACAAAATTGACACATACGACATGATACACCTGGTTCAATGGCCACTCTATCACCTATGATGAAAATATATTTTAAAAAACTTTGTATTAATAAGTTTATAAATTGCTATACTAACCAACAGTAAGATTTGTTACTCCTTCTCCTAGTTTTACTACAATTCCACTTGCTTCATGTCCAATAATCATTGGGTCTTTAACAATATAATTACCAATACTACCGTGTACTAAATAATGAACATCTGAACCGCATATTCCAACACGTTGTATTTTCAATAGTACCTCTATAGAATAATGATTAAGTAACACAATAAATTTATATATATTATTTATATATAGCACAATTTAGCAGTAAATTGTTATATTCATTATTATTACCATTATTGCCAGGTTCTGGAATGGGTCGTTGTTCCTAATAATTATTAAAGGAAAAAAATTAATCAATGATATCTGTATATACTAAATTATTAGATTATCAAATAAGTACTAACAAGTCGTAAATCTCTCACACCGTAAAGAACTGAAGTCAAATTATCCTTGTCGCCCATATTGTCTAAAAGATAATAAAATATTTTATACAAAACTATAAATTTTATACCTATCTACCATGGTTAGTAATTATCTTAATTAAATATTTTAGTTAAGTATAAACTATGTATCTTGTACACATAAATCCCTATAATAAAAAATATTATAATGATTATAGATACAAAATTAGAAGTACCTATGTATCTACATTATTAATCAGAAATAAAATTAGTCTTTCACAAACATTTAGCTATCATATGTCTACATAGGAGAGTTAGATCTTTCAAATTAAATACAAACATTAAGTTTGCGGAAAAGTACATTAAAGTAGTCTGTAAATTGAACAAGATTAACCTAAACTAACCATTATTAGGCGTCGCCTATTTTATTAGCCATGATCTAAATATTTTACACCGGCCGGATTTACACACTTATTATACAAATACTAATAGTATTATAATAATACTGAATTATTATATTCAAACGAAAATGCTCTTTCAAGTCTGTCAAGAAAAATAAAATGCCAAGTGAAAAAAAAAATATAAAAATAACTATCAAATAAATTGTCCAATGTGTACATTTTTAATTAATAGTAATTATTTATTTATATTTATTTATGATATTAATTATTTGAACTGAAATTTGGAATAATTAAAATTATTAATAATAAATAATTAATTTTATTAAATCGGGTTATAATTATTAATAAATTATTTATTAGATAATTTAAAGAGGTTATTTTTACGTTTTTATTGGGATATATAATGAGGATTTTAAAAAAATTAAATTTGAATATTTGGTTTTGCCCCCCATTACTATTACGCAAACATCTCTGGCATCACGAGGTCGGCGTTCAAAATGCAGATGTATCCGTTACATCTTAACCATTTATTTTGATAATGCGATACGATATCGGGACACGACCAACGATAAGATTATAATAGAATACGACGTAGGTGTATAACCTGTGAACGACGACCGAACGGTTGGTAGTTTAGTAGGATTGGACAGACGGCGAAGCGCACCGAGCTCGAACGCCGCATCGACAACGAATGATAATAAGTAATACTATACACTATAGGATAGTGGGCGAGTGACGAGCCACAGACTAAGCCATAGAAGATACTACTCTACGCGGAATAGTATACTCTATGGCTTGTACGTCTGTTGAATAGCGGCGGGGGAGGGGGCTGCACAGCGGTGGGAGAAGTATCGACGGCGATGCGTTGATCGCCGTGGCTGAACGCTTAAATATAAATTGTAAAACTATAACTGAAAATATCGAATTTTTTATTCGCCCGTGACATTCCATCGAAAGTTACAAATTACTGCACATGTAGGCCCATGGCGTACGACTTTCTTGATCTGTTGACATCTCATTCGAACAGGTTGTTTCAATCGTTTTAAAAAATATTTACACGATTCCTCGTGCTACCTACGCTTTTTTTTCGCTTCGCGACCAACACCGCCGGATCATAATCTTTTAGGTTTCACAGAGGTGACGCCTCTGATGAACATAAATTAAAATGTGTCATATCTCGATGAGTGGTACACATCATTTGACATTAATTTTATTGACCTTGAGTATTTATACCGTCAAAAAGCCACCTAACAAATGACCATTGACTACTCGACGTAAAGCCACGTGAATACGTGATAACATACAACACTACCAACCGACCGTATATTTGGGTACAATAACTTTATGGTATTTATATCTTACACATAGAGATCTTATATTATTATACATCTATATCTATGTGTAATTCGTACATGTGGTAATAATTGTTAAATTAATTTCGATAGTATTGGTCTATGGTGGGGTTTTGTCGGAATACGATCACGGTGTTTTGTCGAATGGCTTTTTGTCGTTATCCTGTGGTATATGTCGAGTGGTTATTTGTTGGATGCCTTTTTGACGTCAACCCGAGTCCTAGACAAATAAGCAAATGGTATGTTGGGCAAGTTGGGTATGTGCTAAACAAAATATTATTACAATTATAATCTTAATTTAATTAATAAGGCAAATTTAAACAATATAAAATGTGCGCGCATGACAAAACGCTACCTAGCTGATTTTATTCTGGTTTTCGGTAATGGATAGTGTTCCACGAGACTAATTTTTATCCCGGAAATCGACACCCAAAGGGGGGCCCGCGCTTGATTTTTCTTCTTATTTATTTCAAAGATTTAATTTGTATTGTTTATTAATAAAAAACTAATTAGATTAGACAAAATGGCCGGGTTACCTTGGTGACACGATTGACAAAAAAAAAAAAACAGTTATTGTTATTTAATTTGTTTATCACGGGTTCCTCTTTTTAAAAGAGATTAATGAGATAGAAAAATAAAAAAAAATAATAATAATGTTGAATTTATTAGGTAAGCTATAGTAGTGGTGGATTGGAGAAGGAGGTCCAACACTGGAGGGCAGTAGAGAATTGATGATATTTTTGAATTACCTCGGCTCAATTAAAATTTATATGGGCGAGTAAGACAATTTTATATAAAATTGTACATTTTTATAACAACGTGAACTGCCACGAAGTATTATAAAGTTTCTTTTCTTCCTTTTATTTGAACGCGCATGCGGCGTTTACTAACCTAGCTTGGCCCAACGATCAATGATAATAAACTACGTAATAATTTATTATTCAAAATACGACGGTTGTCATGGTTTTATGTTTTTTTAAAAAAAATTTTTTTATTATTACGTTCAATACGTAAAAATCGTTATTCTAATATACAATTGGAAGATACCTCCATTATTACTTATATAATTCGTAAACAAAATTACTAACATTATGAAGGGTGAAATTGGTTACCTATTATACCATAGCTATACTTATTTACCGAACACAACTACAATAATATGTTACAGTTAATATAAAAAACTAATATAAAATCAATTTTAATAATCGAAACCGTTATATTATTTTATACTATTATGTAGTGCAGTGACGCAACTAGGATTTATTCGTTTTGTTTTGTCCGCCTATTACAACTGTGACAAAAATACATGTAAATCAAATATTGTTCACGATATTACAGAATAACAGATAATGCACACAAGTACTAATAACAGACGAGATATTAGCTACCTACCAATAATACTTGAGTATAGGTACTTTAATTGTTTTTTTTTTTAACACATTCGTTAAAAAAGATTAACTAAAATAATACCGCTGAATTCAATGATGGCCTTAGACAAGACATTTTAATATACTTCGACTATCTAAACATTCTAAACAAAAAATAAAATAATATATATACGTGTGGAATACACGGTAATTTCCGTAAGAATTATTTTGCATTGGGTAGTATTAAGTTTAAACAGCAGATCGAAATATCAAAAAAATGAAACAGTTGTTTTTTCGATAAAAATTGATTACGCTAATATCTATTAGAATTTAGAACGAAACAAATATAAACAAAAAAAATCAATTGAGATAATTTGTAATTTGTCGTGATGAAAATTTGTTTGTAATCTGTATATTTAATACATTTTTTTTATGATATGGTAACGATTTGTTACGTCTATATGTAAAACGATAATTGACCACTTGGACAAGCGTGTTGTCGTATTTAATTTGAAAGTAATTATATCGTTGTATTTTGAAAACTCACGAGTTGCGACACTATATTTAAGTTTCATGTCGATATCAAAAAAATATATAATTTTATAACATGTATGAAATAAAATGTATAGATTTGTGGATCGTTTCAATAATTCAAATGATTGTACAAATTAAAATCAATACATAAATTTCTCGATTATATGGATTTAAAACTGGGAATATACGATGATAAAAAATGCTTTGGGAATAACAAAATAACAATAGCTGTAAATCACCTTGTGTATAGCTATAATGTACCGGAAACCATAGATGAACTCCGTTCAATGTCAAGGAAAACAAAAAATTACAAGGTAGATAAAATATTATATCGTATTGATTAATAAGTTATTGCGAAAAATACTTTAACCTTTTAATTTTTGACGTAAATTGTTAATTATAATATTATAATCTAATTATTAATCCAGTTTAAAAAAATAATATTTCATTGTTTTAATACGAAAACATTATAAACAATTACGTTTTACAGGTCCACGAACAATAAACGGTTTAAGGAACTTTGTAACTGAAATATGATCTCATTAATTTTTTTTCTTTTTGTTGTAACACGACTAAAATGAATCGTAAAGACTTGACATTTTCACAGAATATTAATATTAACCTTACTAAGGGTGGACAAATTTCTAAAACGCGCAGGCGATTTTTGAATTATTAATAGATTTTTTAAGTTTTTTTTTAGTATTTTTTTAGTATTTGTTTGGTTTTGTTTGGATAAAATTGGTCTGGCCAAACAGTAATGCTTGAACATTTTAGATAAGGTTAGAAAAAATAAAAACAATTGAGGACAATGTAATAATTATTTTTTATAAGCGTTTAAAGTGTATATTTCGATTAAAATTACGGCATTTCAAAACACGATTAATTGGACTTCGATCTGAATCGTTTTTCGTTAGCAACGATTTATCGTTGCATATAAATATGAATTATAAATTCCCTCTGTTTTATATAATATTTTATTAGTATATATTTATTTTGGGCTTTGTATCATTTTAATTTCTACAAGAAATGTATTCATATAATATTATACAACTATAACTACCAAATACCTATACCGTATGTACCTACAATCATTTATTTTATAAAATCAATGATACATGTTACAACCTACCAAAACGTTGCAATAGCCAACAGTGTTATTATAGGTATAATAATTACACTAATGTATTATATATTATATAATAATAAATTACGTATTATGAAAATGGTTTAGGACACCTGTAAGGCAGATTTTTTTTTTAAAATTAATATTTTGTCATTCTATTTTTCATACGAGTATAATAAATATTATATTTATTTCAAATATTAAGGGACATAATACCGTGGGTATGGACGGGCTATACTGTTTTAGGCGGACAGTTTTGGAAGGTCAGGGAAACCCGCAGAGAATTAGTTGTAAAACTAGGTGCAAAATACTTTTGGTGTCAGATCAGTATAATAAAACAAGATATAAATTTAACACGTAACTAGTTTTTTTGTTAGGTACGAAACTGTACGGTGGCGAGTTGGCTATGATAGTGGCGTGACGGATGGATCCGATTATGAAAACTTCTATCCGTATACATAATATAGAATTGTTTTAATTTTAAATGTACAATATTATTGAATAATAATATTGTATAGTTTTTTAATCTGTATTTTAATCTTTTTTTTTGTTTCCGCCAAACAAGTTTTAAAGTAGGTACTTTAATTCAATTGATTATAAATAGGTTATTTATAATCGATGATAATTCTGTTAAGAGTAGATTGTCGGCAGTGGCGTAGAAAGGAAAATAGTTCTGGGGCGGGGGGGGGTAGGTTTACATTTGAAATTTTCATTCCTAAAAGAATATTATTTTTATTTGGTTAAATTAAATAAACATCATCTCAAAAATAAAAAATAATGAGGATCGAAGACATTATACCCCTCCCCTGAATGTATGACAAATATTATGATTTGATAGGGTACAAGTAAGAGTCTAACTTATTATTAGGTAGGTATATATATATATATATATATATATATATATTTTTTTTTTTTTCAAAGTAAAAGTACCTAATATAAATAATCGTTTTTTTTGTTTAAGTAATATATTGATTTATAATACTACAATCGCAAATAAAATGCAAATACATTTTAAGAAATAATCGTGTATAATTAAATTATGATATATTATTATATCTATACTAGGTAATATATAAAACTAAACGCAATTGTAGTGGCTTTGAATTTTTATTTAATACATCTTACTTAATATACCTCGGCGGCTTTAATAGTTTAATATTAGACGCTTTACGCGTCTAGTAATCTAATATAGTACATTAGTACCTAATACCTAATAAGTGTAGATCTATCATTGATTAAGTATTCGTTTTATATTTCATATAATAAATTCGTGTCAGCTAGTTTTTAAAACCAACTTCGATCGAGTGAAAAAAGGTACTGCGTTTGTTAATTAACTATTTATGCACATATAACGGTAATTAATTCTAAAAATTCTCTAATACTCCGCGTACAAGATTTATGTTATTAAGTGCATTTCAGATTATAAACACGTACTTATCTATTACACTACCTATCTATTCAATACCTATAGGCGTATTATTGACCAATAATTATCGATAAGCGTGTTTTAAAGTTTATTTACGTTATCTATTAATCCACGAAAAACCAATAGTATTTATCTATAACCGATGGTTTCCTCGACAATCATGAATGCGCGGTGCGCGCAGAGTATTTACTCTATAGTGGTGTGTGACGTACGATTGCGTGATCCCGCCGGTGTGATGGATGTGGCGATCTGCAGTGTGGTAATCGGATTAACTGAGGCTTACGTGCATGGCAAAACCCGAGGCCTTTTTGAATTTTATCGTTAGTACCGTATTATAAAGTTTGGAGGCCTCAATTTTTAAAATCAAGGCCCGAGGCCCGTTTGCCGCGCACACCCCGCCGCGCGGTTTTTACGGCACTGGTGGTGATGGACGATGGGTTTTGCGTAGCGACGGCAAATTTTCGTCCTCGCGCGCGTGAATTATTGTTGAAAATACACACGCCATTAGTCCTGGTACATTAACTCTTGCGTGATCGCGCAATCGCGTGATTGTAGGAAACCAATGGCTTAAATAGAAGTGGAATAGTGAGGTAAACTTTGAGGCGGTATCAAATTATTTACTCGTCTCTGCTACTTGGCGAAACTTGAAAAAAACGAAACTACAACAACAATATTCAATTTATAAACAATAAATTACTGTGTACAATGTTCGATACTTTTATATGAAATAAAAAATAGATAGTTTTATTTGGGAAATGAGAAAAAAATGATTGTAATAAAAAATATATATATATATATATTATAACAGTTTTAACAACTGTTGACTTTTTATTGCGACGGAGAAACCCCTCGCTACATTTCGAAGTATATTACAATTTTTAACACCCCCCTCGATTGAGCTCCTACAGATACGCTACCGATCGGTAGGCACTACTACTGTTATCATTATAATTTGTAATTGTTTTTAACGTTTAAGTATATGTGATAAAAATTTTTTTTAAAAACGACCGGATTGAAATAATTGATTAAAATGACCTTCAAAAGTTTAAATGTGTTGCCGTTGATGCTCAATATATATTATCATTTATATATTACGCGTAAACCTATTGTGTGTAATTATTGTATCCTATTTATAATTATGAAATTATATTTAACATTTAATGGAATCTATAATCTGTATAGTATAGGTAAGTATTTACCTATGTTAATTAAAAATAGATAGTGGCGTATTTAGAGGGGTGGCATTTTTTACCGAAGTTTATCGGGGAAGAAGCTTGTTAAATGGGGTGGAGAGATTGGACAACAGACTTTCTGCTCCGATTTTCAAGTGTGGCGTCTTTTTTGAAAGCATTTTAGATCGAGTTGTTGCATTTGGGTGTGGGAGGGGACAATTTTTTGATTTTCATTAAAATCAGGATAATTTACGACAATAACGAATTTATTATTTTCGATTTTTTATTAGTATTGTTATCCGGTTAAAAATAATCGTAAACACCTGTTAATCACAAAGTATTAATATTAAACGTTGCTAATTTTCAAAATATGCGGCCATTTTATTTTTGACTATTATAGGTGTTTTAAGTTTTCGAGTTTTTTAAATTTTTATTTGATGTTATTTGGATAAAATAGGTTCAGCCGACCAGAAATGTTTGACAATTTTGTACATGAGGTTTATTATAAATTGTATACAATTCCGGTGAAAAAAATGTATGAGGGTAATGTAATAATTATTTTTTGTAATCGTTTAAAGCGTACATTTCGATGAAAATTGTGTAAATGACGAAATTTTAAAACACGATTGACTGCAGAACTTTGCTCAGAATCGTTTTTCGTTAGCAATGATTTATCGCCACGTTCGGATATAAATTAAATCCTCCTCTATTGTCATGCCTTCCCAATAGTGGTCCACCCACCACCCGCGGTGCAAAGTATGCGTCTCGGTCTTTTTAATTAATATTTTTATTTTATTTTTAAACATACACACACACACACACACACACACATACGCATTTTATATACAAGTTAACTGAGTATAATACGAGCGTAATATTATATATTTACAGATACGTCGGCACACCGGTTAAAATAATTGTCCAATCGATTAAATGTAAATAAATGACGTGTCTTACCTCGTATGTTTAAAACGGAACGGTGAAAACCGTTGAGAGATTATCGGCGGCTCGCTCCGTCTGTTTATCCGAACAAAGGAGGCGAATAATAATTTTTTGTACGCTGAACACACAACAGCTACAAACCACTATAACCGACTGACTGACCGACTATATATAGGCGAGTCGGTCGGTATTAATTATGATAGTCGCAAACATATACATATACATGTTAATCATTGCACTACGGTTTTTTTTTTCTTTTTTTTTTATACACATTGTTAGTATAGCACGGATAAACCTTGTATATGTGTTCGTATTTAGGACGTTGAACGATTTAGACAAGTGATTTTCGATTTGAAATATATTACGTTTTATTAAAAGTACCTATTGTTTCAATATGTTTACATTTCTTTTTTTTTTAAAGTACTGAAATCGATAAACACCGTACGATAAACGCAATATCGAATAATACAATTTTAAAAATAAATATTTAAATATAAAATATTTAAAAAAACGATACAATAACAATAGAATAAATATATATGTAATACAAATGTAATAAAACGTAGGAAAAATTTAGTCTGGATTAATTATATTGGTTGTATATTTACGACCAGTTTTGATTTAAACATTTATCGTCGGCTATCGGAACAATAAAATCAAAATAGGGCTACCAATATTTTCTACATACTTTTATTTATTTGTATTACATGTGTAATATATTTTTTACATTTATTTTTCGCTGTTATATATAAATATAATATGTTATTAAAGCACAATACTCGTACTAACGTTTAGTTATAAGCAGTGGCAAAATCACAGGGGGGGGAGGGTGCACTTGACTTTTTTTTGTGTAGTTTTTCTTTAATTTTGATACAAAAAGTAGTTGACGGAATACTAAAAATTTCTTTTATCTTGTTATCTTATTTACTAATAATTTAATTAGGCGAATCTATGGTTTTTTTCGTTATCTACAACTAGTTACTACAGTTGTCTATTCTATGGTTATAATCAGCATTGACAGTACCAAGATCATACCTACAACCGCGAATTATTATTGAGTAATCTAGATAACATTAAGATCATTAAAACCAAGACAATTCAATTTGTTGTTATGATGTATATTTATTGTATATACCTATATATAGGGTTACCATAAGTCTGGATTTTACAAAGGTATATGTTTTACATGGCTATATCTATACAAAAAGTTATGTCAGGTGCCAGATCTTCGTGTTCATACTGTATAAATGTACAATATGCAATTTCAATTTTTGTTCATATTTTTTTCCGAAACGTACTAAAACGATAAGTGATGACACATTATTATCGTTGTTGGTATACAATAAAAGATTAACGTATTTAACCTAATAATTCATATGTGGATATTTTATTCATAGATCTAAGTAAAATTGTACAAACAATATTGTTTATCTTAAATTTACCTCCCCCCACTGTAACGGGACTTTGATGTCCGGATTTGGTCTAAAAACATTATGGTAACCTTACCTATATATATATAAACAAGTTAAATAATATCTGAAACATACTACAAAACAAATCAATGAGGTGAGGAGCATAGTCCATTCTATATAACTTTCAAAAATTGTACACTCCCAAATTACGCCACTGGTTATATGTATATCAAATGTTTGGTCTATGATGTATTAAGCCACATGTACACTTGCAGCCGAACATCTTAGCTTACATAATTAGGACGGCGTGTCGAACACAAGCTGCTCGAAAACAATTCGCACAAATCAATGAGGTAAAATGTACTGTCATAGGGGGGGGGGGAGGATATGGTTCATTTTTTCTAATGAACAACTATTCACATCATTTATATTTATAATATATTATTAGAAATATTGAAGTGAAATGCTGTCTGAATTTTCATGACTTGGGCGGTATATCTCAGTACAATTATTACCTGGTGGGGGCACCCCACCACTCTTTCTACTGGTATATTTATTATGTACCTATAAATGAAATTTTGCACGAGATCTCACAAATCAAGTTGCCAAAGAACTCAGAGGTACAAATATTATTGTTGAAATCGATGGAATGTCTAATGCGTGATGTAAAATTAAGTAGCTATGTACAACTGAGGACAGTGGCATCATTTGCGGGATACAAAGGTATACGGATGCATCCCGTGGATTCCTTTTAACACGCATAAAATGTGTAGTTTAGATAATTGAATAGAATTTATAGTACAATACAATTTCATTTTTATTTTTTTTATCATTTTGTAATTTTTCGAAAATGTTTTTTTTTTTGTGGTTTTTATCACGATATTTTAGCGATTACCACATAGATATTCAACTTCAGATAACCCGTAGATATTAAATTGAAGTATCTATATACGGGTTATCATCGATTTCGTTAATGCCCTTTTCGTTATTACTTACAATGTTATCAGTATCGGAAGACATAAAATTAATATAAAATAAATAATCAGTTATGAAATGAATTGGAATAGGTTTTTGAAGTATACGTTCTAATATATGGTATGATTGGTAAATATTCAATATTGGTTACATCCCATGTAAAAATGTGAAATGACGCTCCTGGCCGAGGACTAAAAAGGAACCTGATTATAGGTAATGGAAAATATTACAAACAATTTCCTGGTCTACGTATGTCATCGGGTATTTAGATATTACACGGAATAATTGAAAATTAAATTTAAATCTTACAGAAATACATTCGGACGAATGACTTACATCATATAAGACAAAGTTTATAAGGGGACCTTTAAAAATTAATATAGTTTAAAAAACACTCGGATACCATGTTTGCTACCATCGCCTATTTGAACATTTTTTAAAAGACGTCAAAATCATATTGTAATATAAATTTTTACGGACTTGGCTTTGACAGAGTATCAGTAGAAATATTTAAAATTAAGGAAGAATAAGCCCAGTTCTAAATCAATACCTATTTTATTATAACAATAATGAATTTGTAGGTGAAAATTTAAAATCCAGATATCCAATATAACATAGATAAATAGTTTCCCGATAAAAGTATACCACCTACATCGGGTTTTTTCAAGCGATAAATCAGAGATTTTAAGGTTTTAGATTTAATATTTTTTCCCCCTCAACTCTCATAGCATATGGTCTATATGAGTAATTGTTCTTGGAAATATATCTAACAAAAGGAGGCCTGTAATAATATATTCTCTATATAAAATAGAGCGACAAGCAACACGCGCGTGGCTTAATGTTCCAAGTCACGAGGGTAAAGTGCCATAAAAACGTATCGAGAGCATGAAGAACAACGATAAACATGCGGCGCAATTATTATGAAAACAAATAATAATCAATGCGAGGTAATTAGGCGTTCCTCAAAAGTTGCATTGTCAGTAATATAAAATCTCCCCGTTTAACATAAAATTGCGATAGGAATGAAACGTGCACCGCATTCGATATTCCGAGGGGGACTTTGATTATATAATGATGCCACAGATGTCCCTAGATTAGGCGGGTCAGAATCAAATACCCGAATTCGCCTTCGCGGTACTTTGATATCAGGAATTATTTCTGTTGATCGAAAGTATAAAATTAATAAAATAATATTCTAAAGTTTGACTTATTATTTACAATAAAGGTTACACACCACAATAAACGTATGGTACCTATCGTGTTGATGCCTCTAAAAAAAAAAAAAAGGTTAATTTTTTACAAAGACCAAAAACGTATTGTAAGCGCGGATATTAAGTCACGTCCAAGAAAAAATCTTCAAATCGTCTTTATCCTGAGCACCATTAAAATTCCTATGTAAACCTATACACTATCTAACGTTGATTAACTTCGCAACAATAATTACTTATGGTATAGTTAAGTTAAACAAAAATTTAAGTATTCAATATTATTGTTAAATGCACATGTGCACACACGCAACTCTAGTGTAATAAAACCAAGTATCTACCAAAAACCTATAAAAAAAATGTATTTTTTTTTTCTTTGGTTGTAGATTGTAAGTGTTTTTAAATTATACAATATATATTGTTAATAAATTAAATTATACTTCTTTACTCGAGTTATTTTATTTCTTTTTTTTAAGGACGATAAGAAAAATGCTAAATATTTAATTGGAAATAATGTTAATAGGTAGATATGTAATAGTGTATTAACTCTCAATGTACCAATGTACATATATAATGTACAAAGTGATGGTACAAATATAGTGGACCACCGATAAAGCATATTTAAGTCTTTACATTTGCAATATAGAATAGCCGATACACATAACATAGGTACTCTCTCATAGCATACATAATCAATGGTAATATGTAAAAATGTAGTAGTTGTATTATAAACTTATAATAAAAATCTATTGAATACATATGTACCTTAAAATAGTTTCAACTGAATTTAATACAAATTAGTAATAAAAAAAGTATTGCTGTAAAGATAACAAAAGTGTGTCTTTACACAATTATGAGTAATTTACAAGTTAATATAGTTCATTATATAGAAGTATACAAATATCTGAGAAATTAATCATAAATGCATCTAAGTATTAAAATTGTACATTAATCAATACATATTACATATGTTAATGGTTGTATACTACAATATATTTGAATGAATAGGAAAATATTGTACCAGCTATTTAACCAGCACCTATTATTATAGTCAATTTTGAACAATTATTAATAAATAATGATAAAATAGGTATTCAAAGTATGTGTATACTAAAATTGGACATCAAAAAAGAATACACTTATTATTCCATAATCAATCATAAAAGTAATAATTTAAATTTGCGTTAAACAAAAAAAATATATACTTCTACTAGAAAAATTGTACTAGAAACAGACAGAAAAACACATTATACTGTGTTACTACGGTAAAACTAATAAATTTCACCCTATGCACAGAATTGAATTTTAGCAAGTAAATATTTACATTTACAATAAATAAAAAAATGTTGATAAACTTTATATTTAGAAAACAATGAATAGATTTTAAATTTTGTATTAATTTTAATTATTGTTTAAAATTATAATTAATAAATAAAAATATGTATATCCCATACAAAAACAATGGACATATAACAAAATGAAGATGGATAACAAACAATTTTAAGGAAAATATTAACTGGTGCAACATCCTATATTAGAATTATTTATCCTATCATTATTGGAAACTTCTTCTGGATCGATTTCAAGTTTTAAATTGACTGGTGGATTTGAACTTTCTAACATTTCTATTAAATTTCGACCAATATTTGTGAATAAATCTTGAACACCTGAAAATAAATTTAAATATATATAAATACTTTATAAATTGTCTTTCAATAAAACTAATAAGTTTATTTATTCTTCTTGTTATTTTTTTTTAATATATATAATAAAGATTAATAATATTGTTATTGTTCATCAAACTAGATTGCAACAATTTGTTGTTTTTATGGGCTAGCTACACTATTTTGTCATGGATTTACCCCTACTCGTGTACTGATAATTTTAGAGCATCGTTTTTATCATCTTACCCATTGTTAGCTACTGTTGAAAACAATTTATAAACTATATTTTTGCATTGCAATTATGTTTGCAGGGAACTGTGTTATAAACATTACCTTCTCCTTTTTGAAGTCTGTAAAAAATTATATATATATATATATATATATATATATATATATTATATGCGTTAATTGGCAATAATTTCAAAGCAAACAAAAGATTTCTTTTCTTGAGATAACACTATAGAATAATATTAAAATTATTAAATTATATTACAATCATAGTCCAAAAGTTGGATTTTTTCTTCAACCATAGGAGTAAGCAGATTTAACATATACATTAATTAGTAGGGGTGCTTTGAAGCTAAATTATAAGACATAGTGACTCAGTGGTTATAACATATCCATCTCTAATGAGTAAATATGTTCAAATTCTATACCATGTATATTTTTCCATTTAATTTCCATGATATTTCTTAGATTGTAGGATAATAATTGATTAATTAGCATATGGGAAGAAATGCTATTTGTGACATTTATCTTTTGTAATTTTTAATACATAATTTTCTTCAGTAGTATACATTTGGTATGAATAAAGAAAAAGTAAACATGTTCAAATACACAATAATATATAAACCATCAATAAGTGTATTTTTTTTTTTTTATAGCTTGTAACTATTCCAGGGAATTATATAGTTATTCAATTGTCTGACTGTTCACCTTTATACTGGATGATATATGACTTTTAATGTTTAGTTCATGGGTTCCAATATTTTATTTTTTTCTTAATGTCTACCAAAAACTTAGACCTAACTTAGGATTATTGACCAATTAGTTTTCTCTGATCTAATTCTAACCCAAATTTCCAGATTTTTATATATCTTTGTTTTAACAAACACAAGATATAAATTAATCAATACTAATCAGTGTGAGTCATAATTGACTGCATTTTAAAAGATAATACAACATTAAAATATAATGAGAAAATTAAAAGATACATATGGATGATTCTCAAATATGTTAAATTAATATGAGGCATATTTAGTGTAAACATAACATCAAAATTATAACCAATTACCTATATTATATCAGTAATATCTATATTCTATAAATCATATAAGTTATATTAATTTAAATAAATTTTACCAGAGTTAGAGTATGCACTAGTTTCCCAATAGTGAGCATAAACCGAATTAGCAAATTCTTTAGCCTCTTCGTACATAATTTCCCTTGAATCTATTAAATCAGTTTTGTTTCCGACTACATAATAAATTACAGGAGTATCTGTATTCTTTTTAACTTCTGAAATTAATATATATATATATTGTATTTTAATATAACAAAATAAATTCAAATTTTGTACTACTTACCATTGATCCAATTTTTAACTTGATTAAATGATTCTCTATCTGACACATCAAAAATAATAGCAACAGCATCTGCATTTCTATAGTACATTGGCACTAAGCTACGGAAACGTTCTTGACCAGCGGTATCCCATACCTTAAAAAAATAATAAATAAGAAACATTATATTTTCTAAAATTATAATGATTATCATACTATATTGTTAATATTTATAATAACATACCAGTGGTAGGAACATGTAAAATATGGTTTAGCGAAACATTTATAAATAAAATAAACAAAATTATAAATAAGTTGAAACGGGTTATAAACAGAATATTGAGGGTATATAATAATTTTTACTATTATAGTAAAAACTCTTACTCTTTCGCTCTTTATGTTACACTATATGATGCCCTTTTCCATTCAGAAGTTCTAAGATTTTTAGATAATATTTGACTTCATCTTTCTACCACTATCTGGTCATAATTTATCTGCTCTCTATACGTGCCTGGCTCACCTGATTCTCTAGCTCTTAAGTACACACACTATATTAGGTTTGTTAAATAAAGTGTTCAGTTCTCCGTTTGATCTTATTTTAGAGCCGCCATCTTCATTTCTCTTAAACATTTTTCTTTCAGAAAGAGTCTGTTACTTTAATTACTATTACAACCCTTTATTAAAAAAATAAGTCGTAACTTATAACTTTAACCAACACAATATTACTTTTAAAGTAACTTGATAGTTCCGTATTGTGACTTTTGCATACATAAATGAAGCACCAATTGTTGCTTCACATTCGTTTTTGTAGTCATCTTTTATATATCTTGTGATTATACTTGATTTTCCAACTCCTGAAATACAGATAAACAAATATATTAGTCAATGATTATGAAATCTTAATAAAGAATATATTATATTTTAATGATTATTATTACACAATTCCAATTTAAATACCTAAGTATTATTTTATAGAGCATTTTTACCATGCTTGTGAAGAAGAAGCTCAAAATTTGTGACCTATTTTTGATCCACTACCCATAGTCTGATTAACTTTTGCATGCAATACAAGAATCAATTATCCAATTTTCCATTTTCACCACACATGGCTTTTGGGAAAACAATCAAATATCAAAAAACACCACCATTAAGCTTTTTTTTTATATAAACTCCAATATAAATAATCCGACATCAGATTTTCAATTTTCCCCAGAGGGTGGAACAATGATTTGCATCACATATAGGTTTTGGGAAACAATTTTCAAAATACCATCATTATCGATTATCTGCATTGATCTGTATTTAACTATTTTTTTTTTTTTTTTTATCATTTTTTTATATTTATTTTCAGTAATAAAGTGTGCAAACTATATCAGTTGACCATTGATCTAAATAATATTGTAATATGTATTATTATTTATGAGAATACACACATAATCTTAATTGTTCATAATAAAACCTATATCATAGGTACTGAATTATTAAAAAATCAGTTAAAACTACATAGATATTTCTTAATATTATACATTTACAAGGTTAAATTATAATTGAATATCTTATAAAATAAATGTTTAACTAATAATTAAAGCTCATAAGTACACTGGCGGATCAAGGGGGGGGGGATAAGTGGATCACCTTCTGCGCCTGTGTTTATGTGTATATACATGATCACTATAGTAGGTGGCTAGTGTACTGTAATGCAGTGGCATGCCCAGGAATTTCAAATGGGAAGGGATGTAGTATAATATAATAATCGGTCACCATTCTGATAACTTGAGTGACTTTAGATAAGGCTCATTAAGTCGAGAAATCAATTTTTTGTTTTTATCATGAACATTTCTATTATTTTTCACAGTTTTAGTAAATTATGAACATAACATTTTTTTTTGTATTACAATTATATTTGAAGAATTTACTTTAATTTATAAATAATATAGATGAATAAATAACTCGATTCATAATAATGACAATAATAGTTTATTAGAATTCATTAATATTGGTCTTAAACTAACTGAGGATCACCATATTAGCTTGGTTCATCAATGTCGATAATAAGTAATGATTTTCTGTAGAGGACTTTTTTCTCGACTCAATGAGCTTTATAAAGATATCATAATTTCTAGTCGCCAAAGTTAGCAGAAATGTGCCATAAATCGTAATGAATCATCTTCCAGATCAAACCCATCAATAGGAATTTAAAATCTGGATCCCAATAGAACCAACTTTTATTCAATAAATCAATGCTTTTTCTTGAAACTTGGTTGAAATGTATATAATTTCAAGATTAAATTACTAAATAAATACTAGTTGTATTTTTAAGCCAATGATGGGAAATAACCCCTCCACCATAATCATTAAAGTGAGATGATTATTTATAATATGCAAAATATGTTTGCCACCACCTGGTCAAGAAACGCCCTGATTATATATGTCAAGTAAAAGTTGTATACATATTTAATAATGGTTAATAATAATACATTTTTGTTATGCAAATACCAGGTATATAATAGTTAGGTACTGCATATTTAATCAAATAATATTAATTAACAATAATAAATTGTTTTTGACATTTTAATGTGGTAAAAATCTTTAAGATATTTTAATATGTCTTTTATGCTGTAAAAGTGATAAAATTTGACATTTAAATACATACATTTTTTACAATAGTTCAGATTTTATACAATTGATTTAAAATAAATATAATATACTAAAAAATATGCCTATATTAAATATTTTTTTAAACATAACTAGTAGAGTAGTATGCCAATTAATAAATAATTCAATAATTACTATATTTTTATACCTATCTTGAATAGGTATAAAAATAAATTTATATTTCATCTTAAACAGTGTTCATAGAAAAAGAAGAATTTGAATTTGTGCTTATTTTTCCTATTGATAAAATTCAGACTTAATTAATCTATAACAAATATTTTAACTGACTTGGGTTAATCATATTTATTAATAATTAATATACACTGTTGAATAAATACATTTTCGAGTTAATTGGATTCTATATGTAGTGTAAATAATCGGGTGGATTTAGATGGGTTTGAAAAGGTTTCGAAATGGTATAATAATATTATATTAAATTGACATACCTTGTGAGCCCATAAATACTAATTTGGCGGTTAACCTCTTCATATTGTTAGATAAATTTATTTTCACAACTTATTTTACTTTTGAAATTAGAATTGTTCAAAATTAATCATAAATATTATTGAAAACAAATAAATTATTAAATGTCAACTAATTCAGATTAGATAAGTTATGAAATAAATTATTATGTTAGTAAACACTAGAAAACAAATACCTAATTAAAACTTAACTTACTAAGTCATAGGTTAGACATTCGATATTAACGCTCGCTGAGCAGTACAGAGTTTAGATGAGCACAGCTGAAATAGATAGTATTACAGTATTACATAATCCCGTATAATGTGGTATGAGAAATACGATATACGAAACCTACTATTTAAAAAAACATCGGGATACACAGTTGGTCAAACGCTAATCAAAAACTAGTAAGGCGGTAAACCGCCATAGGTCATTCCTGTTCTGAGTATTATCAGTTATCACACTGTGTGGTAATTAACATGAAGACCGCGGCGGGCAGTCACGGACATGGTATGTTTTGGTCGATAATGCCATCTAGCGGTAAATTAATTAATAAAAAGAAAATAATGAGACTATCCAATTCGACCACTGAAGATGCACTAAAAAGTTTACCGGTAACTTTTGTATTGGTCCGGCCGGCCCGGGCCAGTGCAAGAGTAGATGGAACCACAGTCAACCATCGTTTGGAGCTCATGCATTTTATTCTGCACCAGAAGCAGAAAACTGCCGTAGTGCAATGAAGCGGAGCATACAAACATGCATCTAGTGCAATCTGGTGGAATATGATATTAGTTCGTGGGTAAATGGTTAAAAACACGGTTTTAGTGATAAAAACGAAATTTTTGCCGCTTTTTTCATAAAAATTATCATGGTTCATTTTGTTCATGTTATATCTCTAAAAGTATAATCAATATACTCTAGTACAATGTACATTCTACAATAAATTAATTATTTAATATATTAATATATTAATATAAATATATATTACAAATTGTCACATTTCATTTAAAATATTAAGTTGATCAGTTGTATACTTGTTAATATTGAACAATTATAAAATGGATTACCCAGACCCGGAAGAAGAATTTGAAATGATGCATGCTGACGAGTTGGAAATGATGAATGAGATGGACATGGATTTCCAAAAAGATGGTAAATTCGATTATATATATATATATATATACACTCGGTTGTTATGATTTTTAAAAAAAAATTGTGTTGGAACATAATAGCCAGCAAAATCTTGTGTTGTCTGAATGTTCTTAGCTAACAAAATAAGAATAATAATAAAAACTGTCGTCTTACATCACTAAATCGTACACTTTTAAATTAAAGATTTATTTTCCTTTCTATATATTTGTAATTTAAATTAGATACATACCTACATTACCTATCTAATAATAATAAGAAGAAATATCTTCTTCCTTGGTCTCAGAGGCCATTCAAGATGATACTGCTATATATGCATATTGTATGTATATAAATATCTATATATAATAAAAAAACATGTATAAGTTATAATTTACTTATGGTGTATACGTATGAAAAAGCTCCCAAGCGTCGTATCATCACCTCAACTGTTACTACACCAACCTACGGTATATGGTTGAGGAAATTATGCGGCGCTTGAGGGCCGTGTCTGGTACCTAAATTACATTTTATTTTATTTTTGATATTAATGTGGACTTATTTTATATATTATTTATTATTATTTACAGTTCCTAATATATGTACACATAAAGATTCAAAAAGAAGTTTGAACTTTTGTACTCAAGAAAACAAACAATCTGAGGAAAATTTGAATTCATCTACTGAATTGAATGGAATCGTTCCTTTATCTCAGACATCAGTGGTTTCTTTTAATCTGGATGACAATATTGAAAATGAAGTACATATGTTATTTGATTTAGGGCCATTCTTACAATGTCTCGTAAAGTGTATGTTAGAGCTAACCAACAAAATTTTGCCGGTTTGTTTATATATACTTTATAGGAAATTGTAAGAACAGGTTTTAGATTATTAAATTGTAATTTATTGCCACAGTCAGTTCTATGTCTAGGAGGAGGGCACTGGGGCCTTGTTCTTCCTCCAAAACTTTTTTTTTTTTTAGTTTTTTTGGAGTATTTTATCATTCTTAAAATGGGAAGTAATAATACATTAACTGGTGTCCCTTTCCTCCTAAAATTGTTTTCTGGTTATGGTATGGGCAATAGCATTAGGAATAATAAAATTTGACCAAAATTTGGAAATGTTTATAAATATGATTAAACATTTTATACATAGATTGTTTAAAGACGGATATTTGCAGAATCATATTTATTGTATATTATAAACATTATTAATTTTCAAACACAACAGGTTGTTACAGGATCAATTAACAATAAAAGACCTTTTGATGATCAAGATTTATTTGGAAATATAGATGATATTGATTTTGAAGATGAAGAGTGTAAGTGTACATTATACATTATAAGTTGTAATAATAACACATAATTTTGGTTTTAATTATTATTAACTATTTTGTGTATCACAAAATTTATATTATATAACTAATTTAATTTTAGTTTAAAATAAAAACTGTGGTTTACTTGACAATTTAAACATATAAATCTGGATTGAAAACATAAATACATGAAAGTGTTTACTACATTTACTACATTCAAATGTTTAATATACTTTTATTTCATTTTCAGTGAAACCTGCATTAAAACGTCAAAAAGTTCAATTATCCAATAAAGAAATTAAACAGCAAGAACTAATTAAACAAATTATTGATGAAAGGAAGAAATTTAAATGTAGAAAAAGATCCAATTTTTTATCATCTGTATCGTATAATAGTTCAAAGTAATTAAAACAAATACTATTAATTATTTGAATGATTGTAAAACCTATAAGGTTCAACATTCTTTGAAATTCATAAATTTATGATTTATAAATATCTGCATATATATTTATACATCATTAATTGCTATATTATTACAAATTAAAATCTATTATCTATACTATATTCCTTTTAAAATCATACCAATGTCAATGAATTTTCATTTTAGTTTGGTCAAATTACTGTGGTTTTGTTATAAGAGTCATAGGAGAAAATGTTATGTTTTTTAAGGCTATACACGCATTAAACAATTTACTGTCTAATATCATGATTTGATCAGGACCTTATTTGGAATAAGGTATTTTTGTGTTTTAAAATTATCAATTCAACATTTCATAGATTTGGTAGCAAGACTATAAAATTCATTTTTTGTTTATTCTTTCATTTCGCTTTTGTTTTGTTTCTATGTAAAACAAAATTGCTTAACAAATATTGCACTCTCTAAAATATGGCGGATGCCTAATTTGACTATTTAGAAATATGGATTATTTAGAGTGATTTAATTTTAAAAACTCATACACCTGCAATTAGGCAATAAATCATACACCAGGATTGTTGTCACAGTATTATTTATTTATATTTTTTATAATAATATAATATTTTTACTAAACATATGGCTGTTTTTAATTGTGGGTTTAGTTAAGTTTGGTTTCAGAGTAATAGAAAATTTGTGCCTTACTGACAATGTAATTTGGTTGTAGTAATTTACCTAAAATAATTGTTCTTATATCAAATAATTTTTTAAATATATATATATTAATTGTGTTATTCAATTTAATTTGTTGTTTTAGATTTTATAGTGATCTTTCATATGGTTGCATAACAAGAAGAGTTCCAACGTGGTCATTTTTTCCTGCAACTGATGATGAAAACCATAGAGTATATATACGTTTTAAATCTGAAGATGCTGTTCAAAAAGAAGTATTTTATAAGCTATATATATGTATTTATAACAATAAAATAAATGTAAAAAAATAAATAAATATATGAAATATATATAAATAAAATTAAAAATATGAAGAAAAGACAGCCTGGAGTATTATATTGTTTGTGTATATTCACAACCGGTTTCAATTAATAAAACCATCATGAGTTAATAGCATAACTGAAATTAACAAATAAAACACAATTGAATATAAAATTATAATGAGGAATACATAGAAAATATTCCCTTTTTTTACATATGGAGTAAATACATTTTAATAGAATATATTGTAAAGAGAGATGAGATGATAGATTTAAGATGTTTTATTTATTTTCTAAAATATATTGGTATAGGTTGTTATAGGTATACTAGGTATAGTCTGTTTTACTTTTGGTATATTCAAGATGTTTTAAAATTGTTTTCTTTAACACCATTATGAATATGAAACTCTTCCAATACAGAACTAATGTAAATGTTTTTTGACTATTCAACATTATTAAATAAGTTTTTCTTCATATTTTTTATTTTATTAATTTTAAATATATATTTTATATTTTTATATAATTTTTTAATTTTTTTTTTTCGTATTATATATTTCTCGTTTTGTTATTTTTTTTTAATAATTATTATTAATATTAACTTTAAAACCTTATAATTTGTATTTACTATAATTAAGATTTCAAGTTTATCATGGCATACAAAATCAGTGCAGTTGCTATCAGATCCTGTAGACAAATTGATTGCACGTGCTTTTGAGAAGGTTTGATTATTTATTAATAACTAATAGAGTTATATGTGATTATTAGATATCTGTATACATTTTTTTTAAAGATTGAGAATAAAGAGGTTGTGCAATTGAGTAAAAATGGTGAACATATTAATGAAAATACAATTGATACTACTGCTGAACTTTGGGTTCAGAAATATAAACCAAATAGATATATGGATTTGCTAAGTGATGAAAGTACTAATAGAATACTATTAAATTGGCTTAAATTATGGGACAAAGTGGTGTTCAATAAGGAAGTTATTAGAAAAAGAAAAACTACTCTTGATGTTTATGATAAAACAACCGGTAAATTAAAAAAAAATAATTTATACATATTTACATTTTCCAATGTATGTTTGATAAGATTCTATTTATAGGTGTCTTATTTTATGTAATTATATTTTTTACAAGATTTTATTATACTGGTTGGATAGTGGATTAACCCTAAAATATAAGGGTGAATAAAATAAAGTAAAATGTAAAATTTTAGAATATTTAATTCAAAAAGTTTTTACAAAAGTCATTTTTTTGAAAAAATAATTGTTTCATGGAAAATTTGATTGTAACATGAATGTTAAAAGACCCTGTATATTCTAACTATCTAGTTCAATACCTTTGCCACAAAGTATTATATATTACTAGCATACAATAATTAATATAAATCATAATGTGTTATTTAGAAATAGAAAATTAATCAAAAACCACTACTTAATGATAATTGACCTAAAAAAATATTTCTATTTTTGTGTTCTGAACAATTATTTTAAATTAAATTAATTTTAATTTAGGAAATAAATTCAACAAAATGAATCAAGTCTTAGATGAAGAATTAGATGAAAATAAATGTCCTAAATACAAATTAGCACTATTATGTGGACCACCTGGACTTGGAAAAACTACTTTGGCTCATTTGGTAGCTCGTCAAGCAGGTATATTTTTTAAATTTCTTTATAAAATATATAAAATAAAATATATCTTTTATTTCTATATTGTTATATTATTAGGTTATAAAGTTGTTGAAATGAATGCTAGTGATGATCGCAATCCAACCAGTTTTAAAATAAAACTTGAAGCTGCTACACAAATGTCTTCTGTAACTAGTAATGATTCTAGGCCCAATTGTTTAGTAATTGATGAAATTGATGGTGCACCAGTAGTAAGTATTAGTTGTTAGACTACTATTTTGTTATAGTTCAATAAATTTTTAAATTGAGTTTTATTTGTTTAGGCATCAATAGAGTTTTTAATCAAATTTGCTACTGAAAAATCTGTAGATCGTAAAAAAAAACCAAAAAAAAAAGTAGAAAAAGGCGTAGTTTTAAAAAGACCAATTATTTGTATTTGTAATGATATTTATGTACCAGCTTTGAGAAATTTAAAACTAAACGCTTTTGTATTAAATTTTCCTCCAACATCATCAGTAAGGTAATGGTTAATTATTGAGATTTATAATATATACTTTAGTACAGGGTTTGGTTATTATTGAATAATCAGGTAAATTATCAATAATTTTGATAATTATTAAAAAAATAATTTATCTATTTAAAGCAAGGAAAAAAGTGTATAAGTGTAAAATATATATATACAATCAAATGACAATTCGTTGAGGAGGCATCTAACATCTTGTTCTATTATTTTTATTATTACCTTATAGCTTATAATATTGATTAAATATTTAATAGACTATATTTAACCAATCTTAATAATAAATTAAATTGTAAAACCATTGATGGAAATATATGCGATTGGGGGTAATTATGATACAATGAATGCCAGCCTATTTTACTTTTGGGTAATTTTATCAATTATTAGAAATAATTTGTTTTATATTTAATTTAATTGATTTTTAAAATTTATTTTGTTTTATAATATTTTTGATAACTATTGACAAATCCTGATTTATTATAATACAATAAAATCAAAGTATTAATATATTTACATAGATTAGCAGAACGGCTAATGGAAATATCAAGCTATGAAAATATTAAAACAGATATGGGCTCAATGACTGCACTTAGCACCAAGACAAATAATGATATAAGGTCGTGCTTGTCAACATTATCATGTTTTAGAAATCAATCAGTAAATTTATTGAATATAAAAAATGCAAATATTGGTTCAAAAGACATGCAAAAAGGTCTTTTCACAGTATGGCAAGAGATTTTTCAAATAAAAAAAAGGTAATATTTTTAAATGCATTTTCATATATCTTTATAACAATAGTTTATGTATTTTTAATAACTTTGTTTTAGCTATTTTCAAAATACCTCTACTAGTACAAGTAATGGTTTCTCAAGTCATAATAATGTAATGAAAGACAGGTAAAAAATATTTTTGTATTTGTACTTAGTAACATGTAAATTATAATTTATTAATTTTTAATTTTCTTTATGCTATGTGACTGAAAATACTATGTCACCTTTATTGTTAGTTGCCTTTAAATCTATCTTATCAATATACCGAAATACTTCCACTATATCAGTTCAATTATAAATCATAAATTAATTGTTAGTATATAACGTGATTCAGCTTTCATTTAGTGGCCCGGCAGTAGTGTTTTATTAGGCTCTTAGGTTTAGTGTGTGACCTACCCCAGTAAAAAATTAAAAATATATTATTATCATGTTTATGTATTCTAAATTTTACGAATAAATTGTTAGTTATATGTATGGTTTTTTTATGGCTAATTTGTATGTTTGACATACTTTTAGAAAGCACCTGATTGATTGATATTCTCGTGTATCTTTAAATGCTAATCTATTTTTTCGTATACACAATTTCCTAACTCCACCACATTTTTAAAGAGGATCACGACAAGCCCAGTAGGTCACACACTAAACCTAAATATTTTTCAATTTAATCTAATAAATGAAATATATTTTTTTAGAATTAACTCAGTCTTAAAATCTGTGCAAAGTTATGGAGACTTTGAAAAGCTAAGTCAAGGGGTTTTTGAAAACTGTTTAAGTCTGAAAAGTAAAGATTCATCACTATCAAATGTTAGTATGCTAATTACTTAATTCTTACTCATAAAATTGTTATTAATTGTTATTAATTAATTGTTATTATTTATTATTCATTAATTGTTCACATATTTATTATATGTTAGTATTATTATTTTTATTTTTTGATATTTAGATTGCTGAAGGCCTAGATTGGTTTTGTAATTTTGACAAGACAACTACAGTTATTAATACTTCTCAAAATTATTCATTATATCCATACTTGCCATATAGTTTTGCTACTTGGCACTGTTTATATGCTACGTTTGCATGGCCCAAAATTAGTTATCCAAGTGCATCATATGAAGTGAGTAACAAAATATATTATTTGATGGCTTAAGGGTATTCATAATTGTTAACATTTAAAATTCATAGTTCTTAAGAAATATTTTAATCAGTTTTTAATTTTATATTAGGGGTCTGTATATGACTTGTTTTTTTGTTCAAAACATGCTTTACATGAAAACCTCATGACTCCCCTAAAGTGATCCAATTTTGATAATTGTTTTTCTGTTGGAATGAAAAAAAATGGACTTAATTTTTTAAAAAATGTAACTATAAAAAAAGTTCAAAAAGTTGTGAAAATTCAAATTAATTAAATGTAAAATTGTATCAGTTTTTTTTTTACGTTTTTTCCGAAGTTAAATTATTGATTGTCGGTTAAATTCCAATTTGGAATCACCTAAACTTTAGGCACATATTTTTTTTTGTAAGTATTTGAAGCTCAAATTTTGTTAGAAATCATAAAAATTAAATAATTTAGGATACGGTTTTCTGATGTATATGAATAAAAAATTTTGGCCCGGCAGAAATTCATGAAAATGTGACACAAGGTTCATCATAAGTTGTATTTAATGGTAATAAAGTTAAGCATTAATATAATTCATCTCTGTCCTAGGCAACAGTTAAACAAAACAAGTATAAACAAATTATGGATGAGTTTATGTCTGCAATTAATCCAAGTATTCGAACATTCCTTCACCGTGATCAAATTTTATTAGACACTATGCCATTAGTTATGCATATTATTATTCCAAATATTAGATCTGTAAGTATGGTTTTAATAAGAATTTGAGTTATTACTTTTAAATTGATGCTATCTGTTATTAAAGATTCTTTATTTTGATTATTGTTATAGATTAGTATTCAATTATTTACTCAAAAAGAAAAAGAAGATCTTGCAAAAGTTATTAATATTATGATCGATTATGGTTTACATTTTATTCAAGAAAGAGATACTGATGGTTCTTTTAATTTTGTACTTCATCCGTAAGTAGTTTATTAAGAGAATGTGAACTTACATTTGTCTATATAATTGGCAATTTAGAATTTTTGGAGTAACATTTTAGCAAGTTATTGACAGTGTTTTGATTATTGAATACTATTTATCTTAGTAAAACATTTCTGATAATTATTTACTATAAATAATAATTTAAAAATATATTTTGAAGTCCAAAAAAATTGTATTTATTTATTTAAACTAAATTACATGCTTAATAATTATTGTAAATTTATGTTTAGATAATTAATATTATTAATAATATGTTTTACATTTTTTTTTTTTTAGCTGTATAGATGAAGTAATTAAATTTCCTGGATTAGAAACAATTCCAGTTTGTAGCTATGCTACTAGACAGATTATATCTAGAGAAATAGAAATAGAAAATTTAAGAAAAAAAATGCTCCCAGCTGAGTTAAATTATACTACTGAAAAGATTGATCAGTTTGATGAAAATGAAAAGAATGTTTCCACTCCAAATAGTGTTAAAGGTGAATTTGTAGTACATCCAGCAAAATAAGAGTCTCAATGTTGCGATTTTGTAATGAAATGTTATAAAATCAGGGATTCTACTTTTATGAATATATAATATATGTATAAAAACACTACTTTACGTAAACATAACAAAATTTCACCACTAGTATCGTGACATTTGAGCTCTAATTTTGCTATAAATTATATTTATAGAATTAAAAAGTTATAAATGTATAATATATGTAAATAATAAAAAAATTTTAGCATGCATTTTAATAAAAACATTTCAATATTTTTTTTTTTGAACTAGATTTTATTATAAATAAAATTAAAATAATATTTTTCTTCTTTTAAGGTGCTCAAAATAAAAAAATTACACCCAATCATTTACAACGACTTATACCCAAAGCTGTTGGTTCTACTAATGTGGGTTCTACTAAAGTTATTGTAAGTGTAATTTATTAAATAAATAAATATTTATATGTATATATATATATATAAAAATTAGTATTCATCTTATTGATTGTTTGATAGTGTAAATTTAAAAATTAAGTTTACCGGGTAAACCTAATACAATATGCCAGCCAATTTAAGATTGTTCATGAGATAATAAAATAATATGTTATTTTTGAAACATATTTTATTTACCAAAACACAAATGGTTGTAAAATGAATGACTTCCATGTGGGTATTAAAAAATAATAATTTTTATAGTACAAGATATTTAAATAATATATATACTTTATTTACATATTAAATAAAAAAAAGATATTAATAAATTATTAACATCAGTAGACATTTTATTAATTGTAGTAATTTTAAATTTGTTATAAACACAATAATTATTATGGATAATTATCTGTGTAGGTTAGGTATATGATATAAGGGTAATGTGCATCATAAGCACAAGTGTGCAAATAATATTTTTATACTTAAAAAATGTTAAGCGTTATTTAAACGAATATTTGTTAAATGTCCGTAAAACAATGGTTTTATAGAACAATTCTTGGCAGTATTTTCTTATGATTACAGTTTAATATTTAGGAAGGAAGTTACCCAAGTAGAACATTTCGATTTGCTTCATTAATTTCAGTGTTTTATGGACAATGCGCTGTACAAACAACTATAGTTGAGTTCATTTATAATATATATATATATATATACACTCATTTATATTATTTTACAATTTTTGTTTCTTATGGAAATTTAAACTTGAGTAATTTCTCACTGTTGGCATTTGTTCGTACTAAAACGTTTTATTGTATAACATCCATTGCTTTTATCAAATAATTAAATATGGTAAAAATTGGTTTATTTAATTGCAATTTCATATAATATAAAAATTGTAGGTAATTAGTATTATAATGCGCCTGTGTATTTTATCGACCGGTACCTAAAATTTTACTAAAACAAAAAAATGTTAAGTGGTGGTCCATAATAAACGTTTTGTCCAGAGGACTATCACGCCCCGATATAGTCGTTTAATAGCGTTTTGTATTATTCCCGTGCGCTCGGACACCCTAATATTCGATTTTGTGGGTGGCGGTCGTTCGATGTTTACGGCCTTCGTTGTAAGAGGGTCGGCCACAACGATACAATACCTACTTACTATAAAAGGGTGTAACTGTTTGACTAATAACGTGTACCCGACAGTTATGCCATGTATTGCTTTGTGATTTATTAACATGCATTCCGCTCATCCTCCTCCCCCGTACGTTGGCTTGCGCCCCTTTTTGTTTCCGATTGTGTACGATTATAAATAGTATATTATTATTATTATTATTATTATTATTATAATAGTACTGGTAATGATAACGATGGTTACGACAAACCGCCGCATGATTGATATTATATTAATTTTTATATTGAAATAAGACTACTTCCACTCTTTCTTAATGGTCTCAATATTCGTTGTAGTTTATAATATAAAAACGTTTCGCGTCGCTGGATTTTATAAATTTTTTCTTGTGAAAACACGAGGTTTTATTAATATTGTTATTTAACACGAGAATAGGAAACGAACGTTAGAGAATTTGTGTGTGTTTAGTATTTTTTTTTTTTATTTATTTAATGAAAATACATATCGTTTATTGGTTCAACTCTTTTACTTTAACGGAGAATAATTAAAAATTTTAAGTTTGTACAGAACAACGCATTTTCAAACTCAATTGCCGCCCGCGTATAAAAAAAAAAAAAAAAAAAAATTAATATAATAGTTAAATGATGTCGTATTCCGTAAATAATATTATTACGGGACGTTCCACGTCCGGACGGTGGAAAACTGCAATTCGCCGTGTGCATTATTTTCATAGCAAATCGAACCGATCGTGGTAGTCGTGGTGCGATTCCAGTTTTGAACGTTCCGGGGTTTTACACAGTAAACGCTGTAGCCAACGTCCGGGGACGCACTGGGCGTGCATTTTAAATACACGTGTATATTTTATTACACGAATCACGATACACGTGCAATAGGGACCGTGTAATATTATGTACACTGTTATGGCCGGTATTAATAAAAGTTCGCGGGAGTACCGACGACTGGGGGGTGGGTGTGGGGGGGGGCGCGAGCTCTATAGACGCGCGACACAGGCCGTTCGTCCGGTTTGGTCCGTCGTCGTCCGGACGATAAATAATGCACTTTATTATGGGAATAGCTTTTATACAATATTAATTGTCTGGTAACGATGTATAGTACGCGCTACGCACAAAAGACGGGAGACGCGCGCGCGAGTCACGCCCTCTTAGTTGCGCCAAAGTCATTAAGCCCCGCGTCTTTCATTGCTTCTCTAGTGGGCCGCCGCCGCCGCCGCCGCCGCCGCCGCCGCCGCCGCCGCCGCCGCCGCTGCGGAATGGCCGGGCACTCTTTTCGGCGGGGCTAAAAGAAGTGGAAAGAAAGGGCATAATAATAATAATAATAATAATAATAATAATAATAATAAAAGCGCTGCCACTCAACCCTCGACTTGTAATTAATCTTGCGCGCGCGTGTATACGACGACGATGACTACATGTTATTTTATTTATTATTTCTTTATTACCGCGTGTTCTCCCGTCTGCTTTTTTTTTTTTTTCTACTGTTTATGTTTTCATTGTATAACGAACTACTTTGCGATTACGGGCGTTTGCATTATTGAGCGGTAAAAGTGCTGCCGGAAAGGCCGTGCGATTTTTTTTAATGAGATGTGCCAAAAGGTTTTTATTCGGAATACGGATATTCCATTTCGATGTTACTTTATACAATAAATATAATAATATAGGGGTGGTGCAACTAGGATTTTTTGCAAGGGGGTTAGGTTAGGTTTGGTTAGCCACAATAGAAATTAGCCGTTTTTTGAAACCTCGTTTCATCTCGGAAGATGGATATTTTTATTTCGAGTATTTTCCCGTGAACCCAAGGCGTAATTATTGTTGCAATAAAGGAAAAATTATATAGCAGAAAGTAAATTCGCTGAAAAAAAAAAATTGAAGAGGGGAATGAATGATCTTATCGGGTCTTTAGGAAAGATTACACGATTGTTGATAGCATTTATGTATGGCACAAATACTGCTCGGAAGTCAGTTGAGCGATCTGCGTTTAGTCGAGTCCCGGAGAAAAATTGTACGAGATGTAAAAAAGAAAAAGTCTGTGCTTTTGATTTGGCTAATTTTGCAAAATCGTTTAATCGACGAGAGAATGTTGTTTAAGATAACATCGATAAGTAGATTAATTGAGGTGACGCCAATGATCCAGGCGTTGAGCAGTAGGCGGAGCGTTAGGTATGGTTTCGGATCTTGACGGGCTCGTTCAATATCTGAAAGAAGACTATGATAAAATGTTGTTCACAACAAAACATCAATCGTCACGAGTATAGAGAAGAGTAGTGTTTTGTTTTAAAAAAACGAGTGTTTTTAATAACATAATTATACAAATTTATATCGAAAACATTTCAGGAGGGGTTAAAATCCCCCCTCCTCCCGGATACGCCATCCTATTCCACGAGTAATCGAGAGTTTATTGCATGTGTAAAATAACGTACGCTCGTGCATTATAATATTATATATTTACCGTCGGGAAACCGACGCCTAAAGTATTTTTGTCTAAATCCTGCGGGTCTTAAACCCTACTTAGAGAGCTGGTTTAACGTGATTTTCGTCTCACGCTGGTGCTCAGGCACGAGTTACTCTCCAAAACCGGCCCCTCTTTTTGTTATATTTTTTTCCGAATATTTTGCACCAAAAGCATTGCGTACAATAAGGAAAGGATTTAAGTCGATTAAAAAAAAAAAATAAAAATGTCAATACTTTTCCACGATTATATAAATATAAACAAATGTACAAAGTCACAATTAAAATTTTTTTTTTAAATTTCTTACTATAAATAGTATACAAAGTTTTAATTTTTTTTATTTTTATTTTAAGTTAAATGTATTTAACGAAAAACGATTCCGAGCAAAGTATTAAATGCCGTGATTTTTAGATTCCCATTAAAATTAGCACTTAAAACATATATTATAAAATAAACAACCACAGCAACGTTAATTTTTTTAATTTTTTTCCAATATGTACAAACCTATGGTGAATCTTGTGTCAAATTCTTGTATATTAGGAGCTAGGGCAAAAAAATCGTATTCGCATAATACCAAATAAAAACTCGTTTTACCACACGATTATTATTATAACTTATAAGTATTCGAGGTGCCATGTCGAGGATTCAAATACCCGTGTTCTACTCCCGTATTTAAGGGGTTGCGTATAGAACATTTTGACGAAATTCTTGATAAAATGGTAATTTATCTATTCAAAAAAAAAAATTTAAATTTACTATCAAATAAATGTACAAGTAGTCCCGTGTTATTATTACAAGTATTCATCGTGCTATCATGATACAAAATAAATGTATACGAAAAATCGTTTCGCGCGGGACAACTCTTTCCATATTCATAGTGGAGGTACCAAAATTTCGTAACATGTTCAGAAAAACTTTATCTGTGTCGTAGAGTGCCTATTTTTTTTTTTGTTAACATATTTACAATAAAATTTATCAGTTTTAAGATTTTCGGTTATTTTGGTGTTTTAATTTACTTATAAAAAAACTATTGGGTAGTGCTATCAAAAAAAAAAAAAAAATGAAACAGGAGACGCTACGATACACATAAAATTCTTCTTAAGAAGTATTATTTAATTCGTATAAGAAAATAAAAATTTCCGAGTAATGTATACAATTATATTTTTTCCTAAATGTATTTGAATGTAAACGCAAACTGAGCCAGGCGTGGATCCAGGATGTCTAATTGGTGATGTGGGGCGGGGGGAATTAAATGTCACTAAGGTTAACTTGAATAAATAATTTACAAATTTGTTGTAGTAAATAATTAAAACATTTTTTAAAAAATATAAGAAACTCAAGATTTTCCGGAAACCGATATCGCTTTGACATAATATGAGGTTTGTTCAAAAAGTACCAGGATTTTGTATTTAATAATTACAAAAATGAAGTTACATATTATTTAAAGATATTTCATTCAAAATAGTCTCCTCCGGACGATATTCAATAATCCTGGCGATCTTGCTAATTTTTCAAAAGTCCTTTGGAACTGTTCCAAATTTAAAGCTATGTTCTGTTGCCGCGTTCCCTTTAAGTTCCTCTACATCTTGAAATCGTTGTCCTTTAAGCGCAGAGTTTAGTCTTGGAAAAAGAAAAAAAATCACATAGGGCCTGATCAGGAGAATAGGGAGAGTTTGTTGGACCACAGCAATTTTTTTTATCAGCCAAAAATTCACGAATCGACAGCGCTAAATGTGCCGGTGCATTGTCGTGGTGAACAATCGCGGAACGAATTTGGCAGCGCGACCCTTCTTCTCATTTGTGCATTTTCCTGTAAAATTGCACGACAAGACTCAATTGAGATTCCCTTTGTTAACTCACCAACGGTTAATCGGCAACCATTTTGCATTTTTATGTAAATTGTCGACACACCATCGTTTCTGGATGACGTCGACGGTCTTCCAGAACGTGGATCGTCTTCAGTCAACCGCCCACTGTCCTTGAAACGTTTAAAACACTCGTGTCACGGAACCACTTAATGAATAATCTCCAAAAGCGTTTTTAATAATTTCCGTACGTTTCCGTTGCATAATTTTTACCAAGTTTCAAGCAAAACCTGATGCACACGCGTTGTGCGTTAATTTCGGACATGTCGAAAAACGGCCAACGTAAAAAACTGACTGGATTTAACCACGTGTAATATTAAACTCAGATAAGATAGCGAGTTCGGGTTTTATTTAAAATATCCACTTATTCGCGGGGAAAACATCTATTTACTATTTGAAACGTTATCGTGTGTGTAGATTAACCGTAATAACATTCGTCCTGGTACTTTTCGAACAGACCTCGTATACCAAATATATAGAAATAATTGAATGTTTTTCACTTGCAATTTTTGTTATTTGTCCTATTGAAAGTTTAAGTTAATATTATAATAATTTTCACTGGATTTTTTTGTTGTTGGGTGGTGGGGAACTTCTCTTATGCAACCCTTCCCCCCGTTGTATCCACGCCCGTCTCTGGTTGATAATAATCAGCTATTGTTATTATTAAACGAATTCCCGAATATTATTTTAATAGCGCCCCCCTTCTAAATATACGTTACTACATAATATTATTATCGGTCAGGGGTGGTATAACACTATGGTGTGAAAACGCCAACTGTATTATATATAATACGCGTATCTATATATATATATCTATATAAATAGTGCAAAGCGCATAAAACATCGCCGGACATAATATTTATATATACTGCACCGGGCCGGCCGTCACATCCGGTGGGCGAAGTGCCGTTTAGCGGTCGGGGCGTCTTCGTCTCACCCTTTTATTCTTCGACGCCGCGTCTTCTTCCGCCGCGTCTTCTTTTCTCGTACGACAACTGTACCCACTCCCCCTGTGCCCACCACTCTCACTCGTCTCGTCCGTTTTTAGCGTACACTTTCGCCACTCTCTCGCTCTGTCTCTCTGTCTGTCTGTCTCTCTCTCTCTCTCTCTCTTTCGCACACACACACACACACTCCACTCTCTCCTCTGGTCCGCACGTCACGCGGCCCGTTATCGGTCGTAAATCCAACGCCGAGGCGCCAAGTTTCTTACTTTGCCCGCGTGCGTACGTCGTATTTCCTGCGGACCCGACATATTATTATACTGACCTTTGGCCTTTTTGATAATATATAAAATAGTCGTGTGTGTATATATATATATATATATATAGATATACACACACACACACACGTTTTAGCTATTATATATCGCCGCGTCCGGTGTCCGGAGCGGTTTTCGATCCATTAAACCGTTTTAGCGTCCCGAAAGCACATACACACATACACGTCCCCCGAACACACAAACACACTCCTGAGCACATACATTAAGCTACGGGGGGGAGGACGAAACGCGCCGACTTTAGGGGTCGTTTGGAGGGACGTGTCCGCCGCATACCCACACAAACGTGTATATATATATAATAAAATATACCGTCCTTGCTCCGACCGTATATATATATACGCGCGCGGTTTATGTGCACGAGTCGTTTAACCCGAACCAAAACGTAATACATTTTATAATCAATTAAACTACACTCGTACATATATATATATAAGAACTACTCGTACGGTGTACGTGTGTTATGTATATGTGTGTGTGTGCATTTTCGAACGTTAGTGCGGCTGTGGTTGGGCGGTTTCTTTTCCGCTTTCGGTCGTTTAAAGGAGGGTGTGTACTGCCCGCCGACCCTTCGGCCCGCCGCCGTCGCCGCTGCCCGACGTCGTCCATGTTTGTTATTGCGTTTGCAGCGTGCTCGCATGCCTCCGCCGCTTAAACCCCGAATGTAACTTATAACGTTTATTTATTCATTTTACTTTATTATTTTATTACTTTATTTATCTATTTATTTTTTTTTTTTTCCAGAAAAAGAAAGACTTCTTTGGTCGCGAAATCGATATGCCCGTCGTATCCAAACGCAGAGGTGAGCGTGCACAGATTATAATATACGTAAATAAATACAATACGTACGGCTATTATAAAACGCCATCCATTTGGCATATAATAATAAGACGAATAAAAACTGCAGATACTATTCAACGACGTATACGGGCTTAAACTTACATAATATATTTTAACGGGTTGAAATATTTTCACCAGGTTTTACTTTTGAATCAAATTTAACGCGTATAATGTGCAACGTCGAACGAATTTTAATAATTCATTGTTGCTAATTTCGCTAGAAAACATTAAAAATCCGATTTTAGGTGGGAACTTGGGAATTTCATGAATATATCTGTACGCGACGACAAGTAATTGCTAATATAAACGATTCTGATCAAAGTTCGGTAATAATGTTTTGATAAATATTTAACGATTATCAAAAAAAAAAAAAAAAGACTTCATTGTGCTCAACTTTTTACTTTTTTTTCATCATAAGTTTATGATCAAAAAAAAGTAACAACTATACAACTTCAGATAAACCTTTTGTGAAATATTTGAGCATTTTTGCTGGGCCAAAACAATTTTATTCACATATAAACTAAAACGAATTTCAAATGGTTTAAAGTAGTTAAATAAAATTTCCAAAATGTTTTGAAAATTGTACTACTTCTAGAAACATCTTTACGATTGTTTTTGATTGAATTACACCAAAAAAAAAAAAAAAAAAAATCGAAAAATAACAGTTTCTGTTATTTCGTAAATAATTTCCATTTTTACGACGTTTTACCCAATTGTCAAGAAAACTATCCCACTAGACAAAATTTGCTACCAGAAACCACCATCCATGAAGTGGTTGATCGGAGCTTTGTTTCTGGTAGAAAATTTGTCAACGGACAGGGAAATAAAATCGCATTGTATTATATAATAAAACAAAAAAAAATTGCTTCTCGTTGTACACTCAGAATCGAAAATCACTTTTCGTACTTAAAATTTAAAACGCGCATGAATATATATAAAAATAAATAAAGTATAATATTATTCATCCAATATAATATTATATTGCACATTTTACACAGGACGATATGTTTTAATAATTTATTTCGGTCGGCGGTTTGCCATTTTCACGTATACAGTAATAATTAATCGCGACCGTGGTAGATATACTTGTATATATATATATGGTGTAAAGATAACGTTTAAACTCCGGGAAATGGAATGAATCGCACTCTGTCGCGATTTCTGCGTTTTCGGCGTGACAAAAAAAGACGATCCGTCATGTGTAGTGTGTACCTTACCTACCTCCCGGTAGCGAACCGTTAGCGTACCGCCGCCGATTCGCGACCCTAATAGAATATAGTGTGCACACGTGATGATTTTAGAATTAAATGTGCTAGTGAACCCACACGAATTGTTTTCAGCGGGTTTGATCGATGATGACGATGATGACGGTACGATTTTACCGTTCGCGATTGCTATGCAAAACGTAGGTAGTATACCCAGTGTCGCATTAAGTAAAAGGACGTCACACCGACATTTGCCGTCTCTGTCATCTAACGGACAATATAGCAAATTACGTTACACCTAGAACGTAAATTGTAGCGTTTTGGATGAACTCAGGGTTTGGACGCGAATAACAACATTTAAAGATGATAATAGTTCCGAGGGCTGTACGTAGCAGTTTTTTTCTGCTCTTTAAATTTTGTTATTTATTTGCGTTTTTTTATTATTTTTTTACATAGTACAATGAGTTGATGATGCAACTGTTTTTGTCCGGAAAATAGTGCTAAAACCCAGGAATCGAACACCCGCTTGTCCTCAGCAATATTCTGCTCTTTAAATTTTGTTACTTATTTGCGTTTTTTTTATTATTTTTTTACATAGTACAATGAGTTGATGATACGACTGTTTTTGTCCGGAAAATAGTGCTAAAACCCGGGAATCGAACACCCGCTTGCCGGGAGTTTGCTCTACCGCCAAGCCACCCGGGACTCGACCTCTAACACTATTTCCGCCGTACCTAAACTGGTCGACGTCGTACGTTTTTCGAGAGGAGAGAACCGTATGTTTACGGTTGAGGTGCTTAAAGTGGCACGAAATTGCAAAATGGTGCTGTGACCCCTAATTTATTTTGAGCGTTTCACACAGTGTTGTCCCGTACAATAAATCGTTAAGGAATAGGTTGTTGATTTATTTGCCAAACCAAATAAATATTTTCTTCAATTTAAAAACAATATCTTCACAATGTTTAATGTTTAAACAATTATGACACCGATTACTGCTTCTCGTGAAATCACTGTAGCGTCCTATATCAGTTGTTTGAGCATTCATAGATATTGTATTACGTATTATTATATGCCCATGAACAACAACAAAAACAAAAAAAACCTAGTTGTATCTGATTTAAGCTACGATATTAATATTATTTTAATCAATGATACTTTCTTTTTAAACTGAAAAATATATTTAATTTTTGATAAGTCTAAAATGATTACATTTTAAAAATAAATAATTATTTTGAACAGATTAAAAATTATTTCGATTCAATTTAAAAGATACCCAGCGTACCTTTTGAAGAAAAACTCTTTTTAAGCGCAGTCAGAGGTAGGGTTATGAGTCCCGTTGCGTCCCCCCTACTTTAACCCCTAGTGATAGTACTACATGCATCATAAAGTTATATCTTATTGTAACTTACTATTTTTCAGAACGATAAAATACACCGATCGATTAGTACTGATAATCATCTGGCTTACAAATGTGTGAGTTTTTTTTTTCTTTTAATACAAATTTGTATGATATATGCTCGTACCCATCGCGCGAAATCATTATAATATTATAGGAGGTGGGAGGCAAGTGCACCACGACCACTGGCGGCTTCTTATTACGGTGTTTATGCTCAAATTGTTTTGACTTGTATAGAATTTAGTCGTGGCACTGCTGCTGCACAGGCCTATACCCCCCGTCCGCCCCCGATTGGGCCACCGGGAAATTGGAAAACCGTACCGCCCGCAAGCCGTCCGGGTCGAGCTTGTTTTGTGCCTTTGGGAGTTTCTACTAACAGCGAGTATAAGTACACCGCAAGCCTGTCCCTTGCGCCCGTCCTGGACGCCGCCGCCGCGGTCCGGCCAATTACACGTCCGCAAACAAGAGTCGCCGCGGCGTCCGTTTGTTGGGCGCGCGCTCAGTTTTCGAGGAATTATTATTATAATATTGTTTGTTGTGCGCCGCGGCAGACGTAATAAGATTCCTGTCCGATATTATTATGCGCCCGTTTGTTGACACGCGAACGACGCGTGGGTACCCGGGGTGACGGCGGCGGGGGAGGGTTGGTTTATTAATGCGGTTTTCATCCCGCGCCCCGACTCCCCCGCCCGTCAGTAACGGGTTCGCTCGCCGTGTTTGCTCGATTAAAACCCTCGGCCCCCCGAGGTGAATCCCGGCAATATGTCAAAAGCCACCGACCGATTTGTATGCACCGCGAAATAATATGTTATATAATGTGTACCCCATCATCATCATCATCATCATCAACATCATCATCGTCGTCGTCATCATCATCTATATAATATATCAGCATTCAGCTGCCTCGTCGTTTAAAATTAATAGGTTAACGGACGAGGAAAAAAAAACCATCATTTTTTTTATTAAAAATAATGAGAAAAATTGTCCCAAGTTTTTTTTTTCAATGATTCCATTTTCCGTTTAAAATAAAAAAAAAAAAAAAAAACAAACAAACAAATAAACTACGACGTGCGATAAAGAATTTCTTTACCCAATTCCAAAACGTTTTAAATTATGTATAATTTTCTTTTTAAACATTTTCCGTTGCATTACAGATTTTCAAGACGAAATCGTGAAAAGTGACGTTTGGTTTCATTTCAAAGAAGGTTACAGCAACGCCGTGAGGAAATTAGTATTAATGAACGATCTTTATTAAACCTTTATTTGTTTTATTTTTAATATTAATTTAAGTTTTTTACAGTTAGTTTGGTTTATATTATTTTCGATTGACTAATTATAATTACAACAGTGAGTTATTCATTTGTACTCTCCCTTCAAAAAAAAAAAAAATTACAAAACTGTGTCATTTGCTGTTTATCAAGTTAATTTAAAAGAAGGCACAACCTTATACTGTACTAATTTTTAATTTATAATAAATAATGTATTTAATGTATTTACTTATATGATTATATAGGGTTCCTTCCCGACTTCCCATATATAACAGTGACACATCCATCAGCAGTATCAGATGTTTTTTTTTTTTTTTTTTGCTAATTGGTCAAACTACCAATTTTAGTCTCCCCGCCTTCTCAATGAAAACGTCTTCGGTACAACCCTGGGTAGTTCAAAATTGCACGAATAAATTGTTCATAATTATTCTGTTTATTGTTTAATAATTCGGCGTTTTATTATAATTTTAACCTAATACTTATTGGTGTTTCCCCTTTTATTCCCAGTTGGAGAGACGAAAACAGTTGATGTCAGTGTAACGTTCTCCTCAGCCATATGTTGTTACTAAATAATAATTTACTGATATAATATTATGTTGTACTTGTAATCACTTTTAGTGACAATAAGACGATATTTGCTTTTAGTGTATAATCTACCACTAATCGGATTATTAAAAATGATGTTCAGACCCACAGTATTAAATGGGGGTGGACTAAAAAAAGGGCGACGTTCTTAAACAAGAGGGACTGTGTAAATAATTTATATAATAAATATCGGGGGATGGTCGTTTTAAATTTTGTTTTTTATTATTTATTTCGGATCATGAAATTAAAAATAGTAATCTTCGGTACGGTAATAACGATTTGAATTGTTATAACAACAAGCACATTTATTAATTCATAATAATATTTTCTATTTTTAATGTAGTTGATTTTAAAAATTGACAAACAATTCCCCATAAATTATCTTTTATTATAATAATTTATAGTAACTATATTGTAATAATAACCATTACAAAACATAAAACTTCATTAATTAATGTTGATTTGTTTATTTCGAAATGGTTAGTCCGGTTAGCACAGGCCGACATCATTATTATTGCAATAAAAACCTAACATGAATATTTGAGGAAATATATTAATTTTTAGCCAATTGCAAAATCGAATACGGCCATAATAAAATCGTTTTCGATTTTAACCGTATAGGTACGCGTAACAAAACGAATTGTTATTGAAATATGAGAGCGGGCCCCGAGGGCCCGTCCCGTATGATCGCGCGCTGACCGACGGGTCCGTCCGACGACTCCCCCACGGCTGGTTTCCACTTTACACGTTCTCGTGTACGTGCATTTTAAAATACCGGCAATTCTAACATTTCTTTATCAGTTTTTTTTCTAAATTGATGGTGTTGTACCGCGTACACTAAAAATGTTGAGCTAGACCGATAACTATACGATGGCGGTGGTTAGCGTGCGGTAAGAACGTGTAAACACACTTTGGTCGCGAGTGAACCGAAAATGCGTCGTAGTGTTTTTTTTTTTTAACTTTCTCGTGTAATCTGCTAGTGCACGGTAAAAGTTATAAAACGTCTAATTGCCCGATCATAATAATTTTGTGCGTCGGTCTTTTGATGGGGAGGGGGTGGGGGGGGGGGTCGTTTGTTCGCCATTATTAATTGTTTGTCTTTTTTTCCGCGACCGCTCATCCGTAGACATTACTGCTAGCTCATTTCTGCCGACCATTTAAAAAGAAAGACGGGGGGGGGGAAAAACAACTTGTAGTTGATGTAATATACGCATTTCGTAAATTTACTTTTTCGGAATTATAATCTGATCCAGTTTTGTGCTTTGGGGACGGGGTGCTAAAAAGATCGTAAAACCTTGGAATAGTAAATTTGGTAATTTGTTAAATTGCATGTACTTACATATTATATACCTACCTAACCTAACCTACCTACTCACGTAAAGTAATCCAATCATTTCGGGATTTAGCCCAATCCGACCCTGCAAATGATGCGTAGCATAATTGATCGGTTTTTAATGCATTCATTACAGGTCTTTGGCGAATCATGTCCCTAGCTAATCAATAGTTAATAAAACTATAGATTGCTAACTGCAATACGTATACAAGCCCGCCAGCCAGACCAGGTGACGTCGCTTTACCGCCATATTGGTTGTGGGATATGGTAGTTATAGTCCTTGTGTTATTAATATTGTGATTACTGATAAATGATCTAAACTAAATAAACTAGTATAAATCGCGCCAATTAGTGCCTTCCAAGAGTGTTTTTCAAAAGTGGAAAAGAAGACGGCCGCGATATTACTTTCCAGGGAGATTATTTTGAAGGCGATAATGTGTGTTTAGAATAATATTGTGTTAATAAAATTGTATCGAATGAAATAACCGGGTACTTTTTGATCAAACGTCGTTTGATACGGTTCCAAAAAAAGTTTTCAGTTTATGTCGTTTAGTCGTATCTCTTTCCAATATTTCGGACCACTTTCAAGTCCGCGTCGGCGAGGATTTTTCTTCCATAGACAGTATATCTGCTGGTGTCCCGCAAGGTGGTATCCTCTCACCTATCCTTTACAATATTTTTGCTTCAGACCAACCAACTACACCTAATAAACTGGTCGCCGACTATGCGGATGTAAGGCAAGGTGGGTAGGCCTATAAGGCAATCTTATCTATACACTCTGATCCCTTCGTGGCTTCTCAAAATCTCCAATCTCACCTGAACCTCATGGAAAAGTGGTACACTGACTGGAGAGTTAAAATAAATCAATCGAAATCTATTCATTCGACGTTCACTTGCCCCTCGCTCTGATGTCTTTATTTATAACACTCTAATTCCAAGTGCTCTGAATGTTAAATATCTCGGCTTGACCCTTGATAAAAGACTGACCTGGACCCAGCATATTAGGACCAAAAGAATAAATCTAAACCTACGCCTACTAAAAAACCTCATGAACAATAATAAATATACTCACATCAATACTAAATTACTTATTTATAAATCACTACTAATGCCTTCTTGGACATACGGCCTTCAGCTTTGGGGAAACGCAAAAAAAAAACTAACATTAAAAAAATTCAAACATTCCAAAACATCGCACTTCGCAAATTATTAAATGCCCCTCCCTATGTCTCTAACTTCACTATACATACTGACCTAAAAACGCCTTCAGTTTCAGATGAAGCTAAAACATATTATAAACGTTTCCATGTCCGTAGTTTAACTCGTCCCAATCGTCGTGTCAAAAACCTTGCTAATCCTACAATCCCCGGAAACCCCCCCGAGACGGTTAAAACGGAAACGGTGTCGTGACCCGTTGGCACCAAATATTAATATTAACTAGAAAAATATATATAATTAAAATTACAAATGAAAATGTTACTAATTATGGGTGGCTGCTTTCCTAAAAAAATGTCACGTATAAATGTATAAATGTTATTTAGGATATGATGTATTTTTTTTTTTTTTTTTAAATAATTTGTATATCTGTATCACATCTTTTATATTGTGCCCGAGTGGTATAGATTGTAGATTGCATTTAACAAAAAAAAAAAAAAAAGTTTATGTCGTTTGAAAGAAAACGAAAACCCTAAATATTTCAACAGTAAAATCTATACTGTCGCGTAAAACCGTGCGCGGCGGGCCCCCCATATTGCGCGTTCGTATTATTAATATTAATACGTATATATGTTATGCGCTCGTATATTGTGTGCATATAAATAGCGGTCGGCGAGCGAATGAGAGAGAAATATATAATAAATAACGATTATTATTATTATAGTGTGTACCACCTAGCTACAGATAATGTATAGTACAGTGTGTAGCGTACGCGTACGCGCGTTATCGTAAAGTGACCAAATTCGATTTCCGCGTCCTCCATTTCGGTTATGATTTAATTCCGCAAACATATTATGCAATCCTTTTGAACCTCCCCGCCGCGCGTCTCGCCCCGTGACCCTAACCTACCCCCAGCCCCTGCCGCCGGTCGCCGGCCCGCTCGTCCAATTACCGAAACCGGGTGTACCTTTTGCTCGGCATAGCGTTACCGGCACCACCCACCCGCCCGCCCACCGGCGACGATGGTCTAACGGAATATTCGAAAATCCCATTTGCGGCGGCGGCGGCGGCCGCGCGCGTATACGTTCGAATTTAATCAGAACGCGCGCACCGCGACCCTTCCGGAGAGAGAAAAAAATCAAAAAAAAATAAAAATGTATACACTATAATATTACGCACGGTGTAATGTTTTATACACTATAACATTGAACGCGTTACGTTGCGCGGTGGCGCCGATCCGGCGCGTTTCGTGTTCGCGCGTTTGTGGGCGGGAGCGGAGCCTCAACTAACGGGCCGGCGCGGAGAGGGTGGGCGCAATTCGCCCCGGGGCGGCACGGTTTTCACTAATATACAGCCGGACTATATAGGTGTGTTAAACAATCGTTTTCGATAAATCTTTGTAAATATACATTTCGGTCGTACCATCGTACGTATATCATCATATAACGGTGAGTTTTTCTTTCTATACATTTTTATTCCGGGGCAATAAAATCACCACGCACGCGAGTGTTTCGTTAAAAAACAAAAAAAAACATTTGTCGATTATTTTCTTAAGGGCGGCAAAATTCATTAACGTTTATCTCCTGGCTAGTTTTCCGAATTTTCTCAAATTTCATAAAAATTGACATTTTTTTTTTTTTACCTTTTCAATCTACCTTAGAAGTTATACGACTTTTCCACTAATCTACTGCTCGTCATCCATTTAAGTAAGGCCAAGGGGGAAACGGTCGTTTTTCACGGACGAAAATGCCCTTGGGGCACCATGAACCCATTACAAGGACACCGTGGTACATACGAAAAAAATAAAATAAAATAATATATATTTACAATGACCTAATCTAACCTGAGCGAAGAACGTATTGGTTTTGTTATGATGTGTACTTTATTTTCTGTCTGTCTGTACATAACCAGAAATCTTGCCCGCCAATCATCAACACCATCATAGATGGTTTCTAGCGAACATTTTGTCTATTTGGTGTATTTTTTATTTTATTTTTAATTTAGAATTAAATATTTTTCCTGGATTGTCACTCCGCAAATTCTTCAATTATATTAAGTTAGTTCACTTTCAGTGTTTATTACAGCCGAAGCATTTAGGCGATCATTATTCATTACCGATCTAGAATACGTTTTTATAATAAATTATTATCTATGGTGTCGCCACAATGCCACAAAACTATCACAATTATTAACTCGCCTAAATCTCGATAATAGGTTATAAAAGTAAGGTCACGATAAAAGTATAAATAATAAAATATTAAAATAATATTATGCGTAAAAATTAACTGAATGAAGTTTTGATAGTTTTTATAGATATAATTTAAATTAATGAAATTATATATAAATAATTTAGTCGCCCCCCTCGTAATCACCATCAACAGTCCCCTGTTACCCCTCCTAAATACGGCCTTGTTTATACCCAAGACGTATAAATATACGATATTAATATGCCGATGACATAACGCTGTTAATTTAACAATAAATAAAAGTACGTTTGGTGTTTAGAATTTCAAACGATTTTATTTTCTCAAACGAAATAAAAACGAGAACAATTTTAATATCGCGCAGACACAAAAATAATAATATAATTTCCCAGAACATATTATTTTATAAAGCTTAAAAAATTATAATACTTAAGTAAAACGTATTTTATTATTATTTTTTTTATTTTAGAAATAAAAACCTCACTTCGTAAAATTTGTGTATATATATATATTATAATAATCATTACGCGGAAGTTAATAAATAACGAAAGTTTTGAAAAAAAATAATTAAAATTAAAAACACAATTTCCCATTAACTAAATAATGTAAAAAAACTAAGTAAACATCCAGTAAAATGGAAATAATTCGTTGGAAAAAATATTCATTATAAATGACTGCAACAGTACGGCTTATTTATTACTTGTTATAGTTATAGAAAGTTGAGTTTACATTTTCAACCTTTTTTTTTTTTTTTTAAATATGCTTTCGGTTTGAATTATTAAACGTAATTTTAAAATATTATTCATAATCGTCGTATTTAGAATTGCTGAACATATTTCGCATGACGCGCGCATAGGGCTTAGAATGTTAAATTCCACATTGTCATATTGTATTTTAAATTGTTTAATAAATCGATTATTATGTTACTGATTTCTGAAGAACAATTGACATTTTAATTTCGGTATAATACGCAAACTCGTGTTTTAATATTTTCGACCGAACGCACAGAGTCAAATATTATAAAACGTGATAATACACGGACCGTTTATTATATTATTTACACGCGGAGCCTCGAGGGAAACGCAATATTGTTAGTTTTATTTTCTTGACATTCAAGAATCCGGAATGTAACGAGGATTAAAGTCGTCACAGCGTTATATTATTATTATTTGTACCGTTAGAGGATCGCCCGGTACGTCGTCTCGAGACCGCCGATTCGGCTGGTGGTAAGTGTATAAGTACCGATAGCCAACAGGCTGGGGTATTTCGATCGGGTAATGTGGCTGGCGGTGTGGGAGTAAAGCCGGTCGCGTGTCTCCTGTCGTATTCCGACAGGCCGTCGTAAACTTTGATAACGTTCGGTAACCTGCACGAGACCAACCGCGCGAAATTTCCAGAGTTGGGTTGAACTCTTTATTTTTTTCTCGTTTGGGTCATTACAATGGCGATTTGATATTTGGCGTTATCGGCCAATCGGATTACGTATCCTTCGGGGTCGACGTCGTTGGGGTTATTCGAACCGGATAATAATTTTGGTTTCATCAAAGTGGGAACCGAATTCAGAGACCAAGTGATTGAAGTTTGACCAGGCCACCGATAAAAATGGCATCATAACCGACATTGTTTTTTCTCGCTGTATTTAATTCCACTTTCTTTTCATTTGAACATTTTTTTCTACTAGATTTCCAACAGTTTTTCTAAACACAATCACTGTGTGACAACTGTCCTGTCCAGAACATCCAGTGGTGCAACTAGATGCAAAAAAAAAAAAATGTTTTATTGCATGTAACTAAATGCTCATATTTTAATGCACACTTTGTCATTACACTCGAATGCGTCGGTCACCGAAAAAACAAAAACCGACATTAATCTCAACATTTTATCTATATTATTTAATAGGCGATGAATAGAAAAGTGAAAAATCCTAAATTCCGATTATTATAGTTGCATTAAATCATTGCATAATCAAAATAATCGTAAAATCCAAATTTCTCAGTAGTATTATAAAATTTTTTTTTTTATTAAATTTTCAATATTATGGGGCGCCCCTTGTACTCGTTGGCCCGTGGTGATTTGCCCACCATGCCGCCCTGTTGTTACGCATCTGAGTACCGTTTAGTACCGTTTCGCAAATCGGCAAAATTCACATATACGGAAATGTACACAGACCTACCACCAATTTAAGGTGTACCGGTCGTCACACTTGCACGACACACGAGATCCCCGCAACTGTTCGGGTACTCGTATATTTTTTTTTTTTATTTTATTTTTTACGCGTACCTCTTTTAATTTTTCTTTTTTTTTTTGTTTCCAATTCAAGTCCCGGTTTTAAACGTATTGTACGCGAATAACTCGTATACCCTCGCCGACAGAAATCATTACATCAGGGGCCGCCGCCGCCGTCGTCGGTATTAATTGGCCGGGGCCTCTCGTCCGTCCGCTACATTATTCACGGGGCGCGGCGGCGCGTCCGGTTCGCGCGGCCGATTGCCGTCGTCGGCGGCGGTGGCGGCGGCTCGTCGGTAAATCGCGCGCGGACGTTCCGCGGGGAGAATTACGGTTCCGCGCTCCCGTTACGCAATATGTACGCGCGGTACGGCCGGGGACGGCGGGATCCTCTTTCCGGTATACGTCGACGTGGGCCGCCGTACGCATAGAGACATTCGAGAGCCCATATCCGGCACTAAATTCATATAATAATAATAATAATAATAATAACACCGTAAATTCGGAAATGATTTAAAAACCGTTACGGTTTGCTGATCCTATTCACTTCTGCCGAGTACGCGCGCCCCGACGGTATACAAACCCTACACGGCCGACTGAGCGGAGGGGCGTTCATTTTTTTTCTTTTTTATTACTTTATTATATAAAGTACGATAATCTCCGGCGGCCGCTTCCCGCCGTCATTCTTTAATATACGCGTCCGTATACGTTGGTGTTTCGCCAGTCATCGGCCAAATCGTCGGTTTCGATTGTATTATTAATACGATAATACGCTACTAGTAACAAGTAATGTTACTACTCGAACCGTTTCTGGGGGGGTCCAATCACAGCGCGCGTTTGGGCGCAAAAAACATTAATGGTCGCGTAATGTTTGAACGCTAAAAATGATTATAAAAATTAAAAATGAAATACTATTCCATTTATTTTTCGTCATAATAAAAATTCAATAAATTCGCCGCAACGTTCGCTAAAATAGTGTAATTTTTCTAATGCGTGTTTTTTTTTTTACTCCGCAGCGGCGTACAGAGGAATTTCGAGAGCGCGGGGCAGCTAGTAAAAATGTATTCACTATATCCGCACATTTTTTTTTCTTTTCAAAGCCTTTTTTAAGCTTTCCTATGAAACCCTAGTTTCAAACCGGCAATACACCCACACCTCCCGGAAACGCCGTGAGGCACTACTTCGGGAGGCGGAAAATAGTTGCGAACAATTTGATTGGGCCTCTCCGGGAATTAAACCCGGGACCTCTCGCACCCAAAGCGAGAATTATACCCCTAGACCAACAGGCCTCGATTGCTCGTATTACCTATCCCGGGCTATTCGAAACTAATATTCCGTTGCATTCTGGCATTTGGATTTGGGAAATAAACGTCAAAATAACGAAAAACGTTTCGTATAATTTTTGTCTGTGCGCCCACGAAGATAAAAGAACCGCCGTAGTTCGATTTTCAATTTTGATGTTTTCCCCAGACCCAGAAAAAAACCAATGACTAACCTAAAATTAAAAACGTATATTTGTTGTTGTTGTTGTTGTCAATACATAAGTATATTATAAAATGTGTGTTTTTTTTTTTTTTAATTTAAAACGGTGAATTAAAACAAAACCAACAGGTTGGGAAACAGCTTTTTCAAATTGTTTACGGTATTTCAGGTCTGATGGTGCTGACTTATAGGACCGGGGGTGCTTTATTTCCCCCAAATTCGAGTGGGTGTAATTTACAACCGCTTTGCCCGAGAGCGCACGTAGTTCCGTTACTCGGTGACCTGTTTGTGCGCCACTGATGTGTTCCATTATTTAGTAAGGGAACACCTTACTTATAGGTAGTGATACATTCCTTGCGTATCTCATAAATTAATAAATAGGTGTAAATTCACATTCACACGGCGTTAGTTTGGTAGCTGCGAGCAGTTTTTACGGATTTCCATCGGTTTTGAACCGTGGATTTTCGACGGGGAGAAAATAACGAAACGAGAACACAAAACATTACGATTTAAAATGGTTTAATATAATAATATAAGTTATAATAATAATAATAATAATAATAATACTTCACACGTACACATACATTTAAAAACGTCTATTGCAGTAATACACATAATATAAACGTTCGAATATAGAAGGTAACAATTTAAACTACTATCGCTATAATAACGATGTACATAATATTATTATTTTGAATTTGAAATTTTTTTTTTTTATATACAAATTACAATGTGTCCACGGTCGGAAGTATATCGTTTATTACAATCAACAGCTTATTCCAGTGTCCGTGAGGGTTTTTATTGACATTTTTTTTGTAATTTTTTTTTTTATTTTTTTTTTTTTATGTTATATGTTGAAATTTAATTACGAATTAAGTTTATTTTATCGTTCTATACATCTAAAAAAATCAAAAAAAAAAAATCAAATACACTATATTTCTATATATTATGTATATATATTTTTTTTCATTTAATCGCGTCTTATATTATATAATAATTATACTATAATATTGTATTCCTACTTAATACATTAAATATAATCATATAAACGAACGCCACGAGCGTACGCGCGCGTATGTGTCTATGTGTATATTATATAGTAAGTAATAATTATATATTAATAATAATAATAATAATATTAATAATAATAATAATAATAATAATAATAATACGTTATTACTATACTTACGTTATAATAATATGTATACGTGTACCTCCTATATTGTTATAATGGGAAAACGAAAGCCTATACACAAAACCGAGAAATACGTAAATCAGACGAATATTACTACTAGAGAATGGACTAACGAAGGAAAAAAAATTAAATAAACAAATATGAAAACGACCACCGATAATGGTTAAATAATTATTAATATTATAATATCGGTCGATCGATTATCGTTATGCTTAATAAATATTACGAGTAGGTACCTACCCCTACTTAAAATAAACAATATATCGTAATGATATTTTTAAATGATCAAATTTGATCGAGCCCGGGGATTAAAGGACCGATTGGGCTCGGTCGGAACACCGGACACTCGGCGGGACCCCGGCTTTCAACTCGAACTTCAAATTAATATTTATTATGAATTATTATCATTTGGCGATTTTTCGTGATGCGAAATGACGGGGTTGTTTATTTTATAATTTACTATAGTAAATAAATTGAAAGAGTTAAAAGAGATGGGCCCGGGACCGTTATCTTCCCTTGCTCCCTCCCCTTAACCCGGGCTTGTATTCAATTGACGCGCTCGCGAACGGTATAGGCACGCGTAGTGTACCGTAGGGCGGCCACCCTATTATTTCGATTAATCCAAATTCGGGTCGATATAATCGATCATTTTCTAGATTTTAATATAATCGGTTAATCGATCATTTCGATTAATTGCCCATAAGAATGAGAAAAAAAAAAAAAATGAAAAGTAATCCAACAGCCCACATCGCCGCGACAAGATGGACGTTTGTAATCACGTAATATTACGTATAATATTGCGTGCGGGTGGATTGCGCCGCGAATGGGACGCCGACGAGGAACGATTATTGCGGTTTAGTTGTTGGACTCGGACGACGACTGCGCCGGTGGCTGTTGTTGCGACAGTACCGCGGACGCGGCTTGTTCCGCCGCCGTGGATGTAGCGACCGCGGCCGCGGTGTTGTTGTTGTTGTTGGTGGTCAGCGACAGCGGCTGCGGCATTTGCGGTTCCGGTTTCCGGTTGGCGGCCAGCGCGTGCAGAGTGGACGTGAGCGACGGCAGCTGAAGTCCTAGGCCGACGGGCAGCTGTAGTGCGGCGGCCGCGGCCGCGTGATGCTGCATGTTGGCAACGTGCTGTAGACTGTGGAACAGCGCTGCCGAGTGTTCCTGTGCTTTGCGCCGTAGCTCGGCCACGCTGGACGAACGGTGTTCCGCGCCGCCGCCCTCGGCCATCGACGCGAAGGGCTTCATTGTGCAACAGCTACACCCGAATCCTGTGGACACGTGTACAAGTGACGTTAGTAGGTTAGGTACATCAGGTGCGAGTCGTTACTAGGACACACGATAATTGTTCCCGTCGCGTAACATACAAGGCCGACGGCCAGGAGAGAATTTCCCACTACCTAGTGTAAAAATATTGCGGAAGCCTGGTGATTGGGAGACACGGGCGAGATAGGTACGCGGTAGAATTCGGTAGAAACTCGCGATGGAGCAAGCAATTTATAGTACGATTTACGCCCCCTTAAAATATTTAATAATAATATTTTATTCATATTACCGCAAAACAAGCAATATTAATGTTTTTATCAAATTGAAATTACACGATATCTTGTCTAAACGACCTAGATTATCTATTTTACTGTTAACACATGTTAAAATAATAATGTACTTATCAGTGTTGAGGCTTATCTAGATGCATTTTTAATTATCTTATCTAAATAAATTGTTTTGTAGAGATTTTTTCAAGGCGTTTACGAGTTGAAAACTTAAACAATTAAGTTAAAATAAATTTGTATATTATTACACTACAATTTTGACAATTTATATATTTTTAAAATCTAATACAATTTTAAAATGTATGGTTATCTTTTATTTTTCAAATAGACAGATTTTTGATATTTTATCTTTATCTTTATTTATAGATACATTACACTTATCTGGTGTTTAAACGTTGGTACTAATTATTATTAATTATTTATTTTAATAATTTCGTATGCTGACTGTGGGTGTAAAACGATACATTTGTCCCCTCAGAAGATTCCTTCTCGTGCGCGAAACTACACCCTAACGCCCCCCCCCACCGAAATTCCACCACTTTTGGGAAGATGCGATAGGGAAATAATAAATGTAAAAGTATACTTTTGTATGTTTGTTGTTCCTTGGTTTATAATATTTCGATTATACAGTTGACGACGATATATACGACGAATTTATACTGCGGGAGTAGTGTTTACGAAGTTTTAATTGATTGTTAAAGTTACACACCGTATTGTTCGTCAAACGAGAGAGTGGGGATGTAATAATAGTATTCTGCCCAATGCGAGAGAATATTACGAATAAGATATTATTTCTAACCTTCCGAGGTATATATATTTTTTAAAATATGTAAGATATGCATTTTTCGTAAAACATTAAATCCTACCGTCAAAAGACGCACGGAACTTGCATACATAATGTATTTTATAATTGTTTGGTATTTTTAGAGGCATATATTCGTTATTGTAAACCATAAAAAAAACTTTAGAAATGTTTAAAATCACGTGTTTTTGTATTCTTTTATTATTATTTAATGATTATAATTATGCAGTTATTCGAAAATGTACTTTGTTTTGTTATTATCGGAATGGATGGTTATGGTATATTTTTTTATTTTACCTAACCGTATAGATCAAACATTTTATTTTTTACAAGGAAACTGGAGAATCGTAAAACGGATGATTTAGTAAATATTAAGTCCAATGTGGTGGAGCCAGTAGCGGTTATACAAGACGTTCAAAGGGCGGTGGGAGTGAAAATAGTAAAATAGCCGGTCCGTGTTAAAATAACTTAAACTAGTAAAACAGGGTGGGGGCGTCTCTAGAAAATTGTTTAAAAATTATTTATAAAAAAACCTCTGTTTACCACTAGAAAGAGTAAACGGGTTTACCCGTTACTACCAACTCGCAAAAACAATTTGTCAGTAAACAGTTTTTAAACTCATGGTTACAAGGGAAAACGCGTCCAAATTTAACGACGGCAAATAATGGGTGTAATTGGAATTAAACCGACGACGACAGATAAAGATTTGGAAATCCGACTCTAAATAAGCGATAGCGAATTATTTTTTAAAATTAATTTAACGGCGTAACAGTGTAATTCGCTATAAACTATACGGCGTAAAATAAAATTCGATGCGTCAGTCAAGACTTGATATTTTTATTTTATTTTATTTTTTTGTAAATTGTACATATTCGGCGTATCAACAAAAATTATAATAATACTCATTAAAAATCTACGAATACGAAACTATGTAGTATGTCGGTTACGGTTTTATAAATTAATTTTGTCGGATATATATTTTAAATTACACGAAAATTTTTTATTTTTTTTTTAAAAATTATTCAGAATTTAATAACGAAGAACCATTTTAAACCTTTTACACGGAACGTCTAAAAGTGAATGCAAATAAACGACTCCTCTCGATTATGAATAAAACATGTTTCGTTATTTTATTATGACGACGCGAAATATAATTCTTTGTTTCACTGGTAACACCATAATAGTAATAGTAATATTAATAAAAAAAAAAAAAAAAAAAAATTACCGTCGGTCGTAACTCGGGCGGATATAACGTGTAAGAGAAGACATTCGGTTAATTAAACAATTTCCACTTGTTTACGGCTTATTAAACAGTTTTACGCGTAGCACGCCGACGTGGTTTACCTAGCGAAATATTTACGAGGGCTCCGGTAACAAACAGCTTACGCGAATCAACGGCGAAAACCGAAAAAGATACGTAAGTTTTTTTTATCCTTCCATCGCTCCGGATATTAAAATTTAATTATTGTTGTAAATTTTTTATTAAGGAATTACACGGGCGTGTATGTCGATAGAACCGAAAATCGCGAGTAACATAAAATAAAATAAAAAACCGTGTGAGTTATAATAAAAAAGAGAGTCATCAACTGGGCCACACGTAATCTCCTCTACGCGGAATTGTTTATTCGCAACAAAAAAAAAAAAAAAAAAAATGGTGGACTCTTTATCTACTACACCGATATTATAACATTTATTATTGTATTAATCTTTAAAAAAAAACAATTAATACAATTTAATATATTTTTTTAAATATTCCGACGAATCGAGAAATTCGTATATTGGTTATACTATGATGTGTGTGTGTGGTAATTTTTTGTCCTGCTGTCCTTCTGTATATTTTAATATCCGGCTCCAATATTCAAGTGTATAGTATATTTTCTGAATGCATTTTTGATTTAACTAGTGCAATGGAGAGTTTTTCGTCGTAGTTTTTTTAATCGGGTATACCCGAAAAATATTCAAGATAGCCATTTTATGGAGTTTATTCTTCTACACGTTTTGACGTGTCAAATTTTTTATTTTCGTTGACCTCGTGGTTTTTAATATTTTTTTTTTTTTTAGTTTACACAAAAATAGTGTTTTGATAAACGAAACGTATAACGAGATGAGATATTACTTATTTCTATAATTATACACTTTTTTCCTGTAAACTAAAAATAAATAATAAAAATCATGAGGATTATTGAAAATCAATAGTCGAAACGTCAAAACTGTCAGAAGAACGAATTCTATAAAAACGACTTAGATCTTCAGATTTGTTGAAAATAATAAAAAAAATAGTTTATTTTTTAATTGTTTTCACCGAAAACATAAACGTTTAATTGAAATATGATGAATATTTGTAGTTCTTATCCCTATGAGCCAAATATAAAAAAAAAAAAAAAAAACAGAATTTGATTATTAGTATTATCTCAGGAGATATGTAATGGGAAATATCTTTATGGAGCATCCTGTATAAGTTGTGTGCAAATACGACAGGTTTCCACAGAACCGCGATTATAGCCGCAACCGCAAGTAAATAATCAGCAATTTCCATAGATAATTGGATAGATGAAAAGTGTTCTTGGATGTTTGAAACGTATTGACTTTAAAGCCAAGGAAATTGAATTTCTTACGACGATGATGTTGTATGAAGTATTATTTTTTTTTATGCTGTACCGAAGGCCGTTAATAAATATGTGCTTAACAATGGGGGGAGGGGGAAACACCGAAATTTACATTTACCATAAATAAAAATCGCAAAATATATAATAATTACGGTCGAAATAAAATTTAAACGTTTTCAATACAGACGCCTTAAAAAGAAATTTCTGAACTTGAAAACCCGTTAAACAGGATAAAAACAAAAAAAAACATATCACCTCCCCACCAACACTATATAATTATCCGATACCGTTTAAAGTTTTATCCGACTATTAACTTTCAAAGCGTATAAACAGAGAGATAGTTTTATATCCGATTTGATTTATACCGTAAAATATTTTGACCCGCCACGGTTTGTAATTTTTCTGTATCATCGTTTTCAATACAGTTTTCATAAATAATTTAATTTACCTCCTTTTGACGAATGAAACCAGAAATATTGTTAAGCGCATGATTATGGTTTTTTTTTTTTTTTTTTTACCGATTTCGTTAATTATGAATATAATTTAAAAAGACTTTAAGCAAATATAATAAATACATTTAAATTAATTTTTGTCATTTCGTATACTATGGACATTGGCCTCCTCTCTAGGTATAGTAGGCACCTAATATATACTATTGACCTTGGAATTGATTAATATTAAATCGTATTGTTTGAATATTAAACCGGAGAATTGAATTATATTATGTTGCCGAACAGTATTATTACTCTAATATTAATTAAACATTAAAAAAAAAAAAAACCGCTGGTGTGAATCAAGGCCGGAAAACCACTTCATGGGTTGGGGGGGACGGATCTGCGACATACGGACCTACAGTATTGGCGTAAAAGTATATAAATAATAAATGCAAATTATCAACCGCGTGAACCGTGTTTATTGATATAATCACAGAATCGTCACGTTGACAGTGTTGCCAACGTTAAATGTCAAAGTAATTATGTCGAAAGTTATTACGCTAGAGAAAACAATATTGAAATTAGAGCGAGGAGCGGTCACTCGATTTTCGATCGTTGGTAAAAAAAACATTGACAGTGTAAAAGAAAAAAAATAATCCATAGGCGCGACTAGGGGGGATGCTTGGTGGAGCCGATGCGCTCCGTAGCTCTAACTCAGCAAAGTACTTAACGGTAAAAAGAAAACAAATTGAGCGTAATGCAACGTAAATAATTCTTTTTTTATAATGGCGAAAAAAAATTCAAATTTCGATAAAAATCGTATAAATCACGGCATTACAAAACATGATTTTTGCTGAAATTCTTTTCAGAATCGTTTTTCGAACGTTTTTCGTTGTGCAAGTACTCTCTATGATCAACCATAACAGGTAAGGCCACTGATAACGGTGTGGTCTACTACTCTTATCGACACTGTACTGTACGAGGAGCGTCTTTTTTAATTGCGCATTGAATAGTAGAGTAATTTTGATTATTACTAAATTGAAGAGGTGCGCCCGGGGGTATGGGGATGTGGGATCTGCGAGCATTCTTGCACTTCCCTCCACCCGATATTCGGGCACTATAGTTCGGACACCTATCCGTATGTCGGATATATCCCACGTCTCGATTTTCGGCATCGCCGTTGTTCGTATAATCTCGTTAAAACGTAATTGATAAATAATAATAAAAAAAAAAAAATAATAATAATCACAAAAATTCATACTACAATCCTTTACGTCCCCCTCGTTCACGGGCTAAAACCCGAGACTGTATCATCATACACCGTATCCTTTTCCGCGGACGCGCAAATTAATGACGTGTCCCCGCCGCCACTGCCGGTGCCGGTGCGACGGTGCGACGGTGACGGTGACGACGATGTCGACGGGTAGTATAAAAAAAAAAAAAAAAAATTAAAAAAATCGGTCGTCTGTAAGCATTTCTCCTCCGCGAGTGTATATATAATAACAATTATGATTATTGCGAAAAGGCGTCGCGTCGGTGCAAATTGATTTAGTCGTGTATACGCCGCCGCCACCGCCGCCGCCGTAAATATATATACGCGAAAGACACCACCTGCACCGCCGCCGCACCCTTTGCCCGCGCCGCCGTTTACGATTTCCCTTTCTACCCTTCGGCCGCGGCGCCGCGTCTCCACCGCGCCGTCCCATATCATTCGATCCATTAATAACGCGCCGCACGCCGCGCCCGCACCGCGCGCCGTGCCTGTTTCGTCGTTATTTATTAAGGGATCCGTTTGATTATTATAACGTGCGCGCGCGCGCGCGCATCACAACACTCGCACATCGACTTCTTCCGCCACCGCCGCCGCCGCCGCCGCCGTCCTCAAGGCGTAAGTATACGTGCGTATATAATAATATGACGTGTGTACACGCGTATATATATATAGTCGTACAACGTGCACGCGTGCGTGTGCGCACACGTACACATGTATATTATATAATATACAGATTATTATTATGTATACGACGCGTACCCGTCGTAAACTTGGCGCCGAAAGCCCGCTCCGCACGATAAATCTCCCAAAGTTATTCCATTACGGTAACGTCGGGACCGGCGCAGGAACGACGGGTCCCGCCGCGGTACGTCTGCACAGTTGGGTGACGCGCGCGGCGGGAACGGGAGAGCCCCAGGTGCCCGCTCCACGCCGCGGCGTACTCGCCGACCCCAGGCCGCCCGCCCGATTCCGCCTCCCCCGCCCCCGCCAACTCACACGCACGCGAACACCGCCGACGGCAGAAATGCCCACGGCTAACACGATGAAATCCACCTCCACACCTGCACCACCACCGCGACCAACTACCCCTGCGGGGTGGGGGGGGTGGGTGGGGTGGGGAAGGGAGTAATGGTGGTATAAGTATTTTACGCGCACACCGCGGCCACTGTATTACTATATACGCATCCGTCGTTATAAACCAATTATTATGACAAACGTACGTGTTTATGTAATATCCCGCGTAAATATCGCACGGAATATAAATTCATATTGTACAATAGCTAACGCGCGTTAAACCGACTGGGCAGGTATTATTATTATTATTATTAGCGCAAAGTGAAATACCGAGGCGGAAAAGTTACGAAAACGATATTATCAATATTATTATTACCGTTATTATTTTGTACCCATAACGTACGTCATCGGTTCGAATCCGCCAACGCGTATCGCAAATAATATAATCACATACGCGGGACTATAATTTATCGGAAACGTATTTTGTCGGTACCCAATTCGAACGGAACGTCGTACTTTATCGCGATCGTACAATACCGGAAACGTATTTTGTCGGAACCGTGTTTGAATGGAATCGTATTTTATCGGAATCGTATATTATCGGAATCGTATTTTACCGTGGGTAACTGGGTTATCGATAAACGTTAAATAATTTTTTACGATATAGAAATAACGGCGACGTGAACCATTGCGCGTTCGCGGTCATTACAGAACGTGTGTACTTACGGGTCGGTTCAAATAGTTATTTGTTTATACAAACCGTTTAGGGCCAGTTACTCAAATTAATATGTAACCTGTAACTTGTAACTGGGTACATAAAATTAGAGTAAATTTTTATCCAGTTATCGTCTAAAAATGTTATAATCACAATACGCCTCCCCCCCTTCAAATAGTTTCAAAAAAAAGGTCGTATGGAAGGCAGGTCCATCCCTCATATCCCCCCCTAGTAAATAGGCCACTCGGTTTCCACTTCGCCCCCGAACAACATTTATCGTCTCACTTTAAGCTCACCGCGTATACGATATGGGCTTATAATTTGTCCGTTTAATAATTCGATATAAAAACATATTAAACAGAGATTATTCGTACGGGTACAATCTGTGAATATTTAATATTATTACCAACTACACGATTGTATGTAGGTATTTAATTATGTATTTTAGGTATTTAAACCATATTCGGAATAGTTTATTAATCAAACTAAATTTTCCTCGACTATAATATAGTATTTAGTAAAAACTAAGAAAGGTTACTTAAAAGAAACATACTAAAAATATGTCAATATAAAACCGATTAATCACGTATTTCGTTTAAAATCTAAACAATTTCAATTAACCGAATATCGCGTTAATCGTTTTCGTATTTTGAAAAAGATTTATAATAGTCTTACTGCGGCGAGGGATACTTAAAAATATTTAATATATGTGTTCAATGTATTATTACATTTCAAACGTCGTCGGCGCGAAAACGATTTGAAATTTTCGTATTAATTTTATCCATTTTCCGAACCGTTTTTATTACATTTTCATCGCCGCGATTATTCTATTTTACGTCAGGGGTACTGCACCAGTATTGATAGATACGATAAATTCAGTTATGTAAAATATTATATTTAAATATATTTTATGCCCGTTCACGCGATATCGAATTCCGTACTATAATACTATATGTTAAGCAGTACCTACATAGGTATATATATATATCGTCTCGTAAATACCAATCAATTATTTACACATTGCACACAAAGTATACTGCCCCGGGGTATACTTAGCTAATTTATAATAGGATATTGTGCAGAAATCGTCTTTGCCCTCCGCCCCGCCCCCCCTCCGGCGTTGAATTTGTCCAGAACTATAATATAGCAAGTTTAATTTCCGAATATAAATTCGGCGGGGATAATATTATCGCGGATACAATTTATAGCTTATATATTAAAATAATTGAACGTAATCCATAATTTCTCTTCGTAAAGTATGCTTCGACGACTACAAATGTGGTTTGAGTAATTTCGTTTCCAGAAAGTTCCGTAGAACAACCGGCACTCGATTAAATAAGTACCCGCCTATATATATATATAGTAGGTGTAGGTGTTTCAATTTGTATTGTAGTTTGGCGATCCATTATCACGATTACGAGATTAATAAATTCATTTAAAATGTATCCGGTATAGTGGTTTATAATTTAATGTAAATATTGTAACGTAGACATTAGTTCAATAAAGTTTTTCGAGCGTGTATACGTATATAGGTAATATTATATAAATCGGTAATGTTATCACTAAAACATACCGGATGTATATTATTTATTTATTTTATTTGGTATTATAAATATACATATTTTCTAATCCATAATGTTAAAACGTTTATACGAACCAATTACTATTACTCTAAAATATTAATAATAATACAAAGTTAAAATCTTTAATTCGTTATCATATATATTATGTAAGTACTTACAGGATCAATAGACATGTACACGGGGATAAATAGGTATAGGTTAAACATATTATGTTTAAAATATGTATATTTGTTAAAATCATTGCAAACGAGATAAATATTTTGAACCCTGTACGGTGGTTTAACACGTTTTGATAACTTCAAATCGTTTTAATTTTCAACTACAAATTAAATTACAATCGTTCTTGTTCGTGGCGAATTTCACCTTAAACTCAAACTTAAAACGCTGATAAAAATAAATTTCAACATTTTTGTCTAAAGAATAATATTTGTTTAGGTCTTACCTTTGAGCCCGCTGAACAACGGCGACTGTAGTGATCCGAAATGAGGCGGAAGAAATATCGGTCTGGATATCGCAGGATCAGATACAGGCCTAAATCCGTTTCTGTCAACAAAATAAAAACATTCAATTATAATCTATATTTTCGAATACAGTTGTACATAAATATGATTTCGTTAATTAGATACATTTTTAAAAATATTTCCGATTAGTGTTTGATAATCGGGCTTGAGCGTCAAATTGAAAATTGAATTTTGAATTTTTAAAATCTTACGATTTTGTATTTTAAATAGTTTAAAATTGGATTAAGTACCGCGTTTTATCACTCGAAACAATAATATTCAGTTTTATTACCGTACAATAATATTCATCTATAATAATATTTTCTCTCCGAGTCTGCTTGGAACCTTAGGATACGACAATATTTATATGGTATATCTCGTCTCTTGTAAATTGTTTCATATTGTCTTAAGGCAAAAAAAAAACTGTATAGAGAGTATTAACGGATACTATATGATTCCCAACCATCGTTAAAATGTAGTATTTTATATAATAATATTATTATAAATTAAAAATCACATTTTTCCTATTTAATTCCACGTTAAAATATGTTTGTTCGGAACCATACGCCATTTATAACGTTATTCTTATCACTACCATAATAGGGCTTGATTAGGTACTCAGGGGGGGGGAATTACGCACGATGGAGTAAACCGTTTTTACCGGGGTGTGATTTGTGATTATTGTTGTATCGAATTTCATTTGACTAGAGTATTTTCAGCTCTTGTAGTGTCGTGTAGTACAATACTTTTTTTTTTCTGATCGGCTTATTCTAAACGAGGTTGAAAAACACCGACACGATGATGCCACGAAAACGAATGTATACGACTATTGGCCGTGTGAATGAATGGTTTCCATTCATATGGTCGGCCACGAGCGGGGGATGAGGGGGGGGGGTTGTTAGGAGGTTACTCATCTACTTTTGTATAGTATAGTAGAAACTGTAAAAGAGGAACGCAATTAGAAATGACGGCGGATCGTCGTCGGACATAATATAACATGTATGTCCCGGCGAGAGTATTGTATTATTGAATATATTGTACACGGCTGTCGTAGCCGTTACTGCCCGGGGGCCGGGTAATTATTGGAAAATTAATATTCCGGTGGTGGCGCCTAGAGGATAGAGGACATAGTTAAACGACACGTTGTGCTCGACGACGTCGACGGCCGGCCGTGCCAAGGAATGCGCGCGATAAACCGGTGGTGCGAGACGTCCGCCGGTCGTTCAGTCGGTGCGCGGTCGAAATGCTATCGGTCGTCGTTCGGTAACCGATTTGCGCGCGGCAATCGTACGCGATATTATCTGCGCACATGTCGGGCGTCCGTTCGTCGTTGGAGGTAAAATCACTTTTCTTTTTTTCCTTTTTTTTTTATTTCCGTTCAGATTCTCGACGGGAATCGAAGAACGTATCGGTTGTACTACACGCGATGTGTATTTTTATGTGCGTGTATTTTTTTTCATGTCTGTATATGGGACTTTTCTACCGGACGACCATGCTCCGATTGTATTGGAGAGATCTGAGTTTTCTTAATGATCAGGAGTAAAAAATACGTAGGAAAAATCGGGAAAGTTTAACGAAATAAAATGGCAATAATTTTCGATTTTTCTGTTTGTTGTAACTCGGTTACGAAATAACCGCAAGGATCTGAAATTTCCACAGAGCATTATTACAAGCTCATTCAATGGCGCCGACAAACATATACGGTCTAAAATATTATTGAGGTTTTTTTTTTTTAAATTGATTCAAACAAAAATTTTTTGGCCGAACAGAAATGCACGCAAATTTGACACGAGGTTCATCGTAAGTTGTATTGAGGGTAATGTAATAATTCTGTTTTAGGAGCGTCAAGTGTACATGTTTTAATGAAAATCTATACAAATTTGGACATTTTCAAACATGATTAACTGAACTTTGCTCAGAATCCTTTTTTGTTAGCAACGATTTATCGTTGCGTACAGTTATAAATAATTAAACTTCTCTCTACATCTTAACTTCCCAATTTCCCACCTACAACTACTGGCCTACTCACGGTGCGAAATATGTCCGTCTTTTTTTTTTTTTGTTGGGAAACGTAATATTATTAGATTCTGAGCGAATCGAAAAATGTATTTGTTTTACTATGATGTCTATATTGGTGTGATATTGGTATGGTCGTTTTTCGATTTCCGTTGCAATTATGATTCGGTCGAACTCAAATTTTACAGCCACCATTTATAGACGTACGCGATGAATTTGTTGGCCCGCGCCACCCTTAAAAGTTTGACAAAAAAAAAAAAAAAAAAATGTTTTTCTCGTATAGAAATAAGTGGCACCCCAATATATATTTTTGTGCTTAACGACTGATGCTATTGCTGTTGCTGCGACAAAACGTGTATATACAACAATATATTGTATGTATACATTTTTCGTATATATATATATATATATATATATATGTATATGTATCGTCGTACGTGTATATGCCATGATGTCCGGCCGGAACCGGAAGTTTTTAAAGTCCGCAGCAGTCGGGCGAGGGGGTGTTTGTAGGGGTGAAGGTGGGATGGTGGGGGGGCGTACACGGGTAATAGAGACGTCGTCGTCGTCGTCGTCGTTGTCGGTACGGGGTGTTTATTGCACTCGGAAGGAACTGGCAAATGGCCCGGGACGACAGCGGCGGCGGAGTGCGTATTGTGCGAACGGAACTCCGGACAATGTGCCGTGCGCACGACGACGACGTAATATATAAACGCACCGTGACGCGACCATAATTGACTGTTAAACTGTGCCATCTGCCGGCTGTGCGCCGCAATATAAGATTTGTCGGTATATTACGATAATAATAATAATATATAATATTATAGATATATATATATATATATATATATACACCAGTGGTGGCCAAAAGTGAGGAATAAACCGACAATTGGCCAGAAGCGAATGCACAGGGGGGGGGAATGAAAAAAATTTAAAATTTAAAATGTTCATAAATATCATATTTTATTCCTCTTTAGGTACTCGTATATGTAATATATACATATTAATCTAGTTTATTTGTAAATCTCGTGGGAAACTTTATGTCCGGGTAATTTATTTTTAAAATTTGTCCTGATATTTTAGAGGGGATTGAACCTCCCACCACTGCGTTTGCCCCTGTATGTTGAATATTATCAAAAATAAAAACAAATTCAATAGGCGTATACGTAACTATAGGTAGAGAGGGGCGTGTATTATATATAGTGAGAGATACTGTCGCCACGGACGAGTGCAATCAAGCCTGCTGATAGAATTATTTTACTGTAAATACTTTAATATTATTATCAAGACGAAATGTACTGTATCCGTAGTTAATAGAAACGTAGATATTGATAACAGACCCTGCGTCAAATCATAGTTGAATTTTCTATATTATTCCCCCGGTTTAACTTTAAAGAGATCCAATGGTTGCGCTAATATCGGGTTTCAGTCAGCGACTTTTACCTTTTAATCTTTTCGGATTTCCAAGTTTTTGACTCGTGAATCTCGACCGTATAATATTTTAGTGATTTTATTGTTTATGTCTTTACTGGTCGAATAAATGTTGCGCGGGCGAAAAAACATAAGTATTGTTTTCCCGTTAAATTATGATTAGGATTGAAATGTGGATTCGAAGTACCGGGAATGGCAAAATACCAATTATTTCGGTACGCGAATTCGAAATTACAAATATACTTAAAATGTATTTAGATATAGTTATTTTTCACAAAAACTATTTATATCGCGATAATCGATTCAAATCGAGACCAATAAAAGTCACTATCGATTATAATATATATTAACGATTTTTGTTGTATAGGAGAACCACTCGCTGCGCTAGCGTCGTGGGTATAAGAAAAGCGGTCGGGATGGCGTTCTATTTATCTTTATTCTACGATTAATTTTTAAACAAAACGGCGGTGCATGGGTATAGATAATAGGTTAACCAATCAGCATGCATTACGTGGTCGATCAGTCTCTTATCATTTATAGGCTCTCTAACTAAAAGTATGATATCTGCGACTTTGTCATACGCAGGGGTATCATGGGCACCGCTGGCGGTGATTTTATCAGTTATACTTATACATAGCTAGCGGCGGCGTGAAGTATAAGAGGCGGTAGATTTTAAATCGCACGGTTCACGCGAAAAATAGGCGGCGGGCGGGTCGTGGATCTCAAAGTCAGAACCGTAACCGGGCTTGCCACACAAAAGTTCTACCGCTTTTAGCATATCTACCTATCTATTAATTTCCATTAAAATTTTGTATTTTTATTATGTATTCGTACCTAAAGAGTTCTAGAATATAATTAATTGATTTGGATTTTATCTGTTACGATGAACCGTCGTAATTATGGTTATATTTTTTGTTACGGCCTTTCAGACCTATACTGTTCAAATATATACTATATATTTAGTACTGTTTAAGCACCCTAGGAAATTTGCCCCTTTGTCTCCCCTCATAGCATGACCCTGGTAATCAGTTACACGTATCAAAGTTACGTAACTCGTAACTTGTAACCAGTTACACTATGCACTGTAATTCGTCCATCCCCGGCTGTAGGCGATGGCATTTGTTGATTAATAAATAACTTTTTATTATTATTTTTGTGTCATCGAAACATAAAAATTTCATCGGATGAGGTCATCGATGAGCTAACAAATTTAAAGAAAATAAAATTAGATTCTGTGTTATGCGGATGTAAATTTTATCAATGATAATCTATAATAATAGTTATATGGTTGTGACACATTTTCGGTTGTATTCCTATGAGGGAGGAATCTTCTACTCACCTCCACACTCCTCTTTCTTTGGAAAATCATCTACCCCTCCCTCATATGAAAAATTCTTATAAACACGCCACTGACACTATAATATATATATATATATATAAAGTGTGTTTAATACAAACGTCATCGGCCATTGGAATAATAATGACACGTATTACAATAGTTTAGACTTATAAGGAATGCATTTAATTATTTATTTTTTTTGAACTCAGATTCAATAATATTATACCTAATCGCGATTCTCGCCACGATCGTGTCGTTATCCTATTGTTTAGTTCGATTGCGTTTGTTACGGCAAACGATATTAAACGCAGCCATCGGCAGAGCGACGACGACGTTCGTAAAGATTCAAATAATTTTAAAGCGTTAAAAATTCAGCGCGGGGTCGGAACGAAATCAATTTTTTTTTCTCCATTACTACTATTATTATTACGATTACGATTACGATTATTATTATTTTATTTTAACGCGGGCGTTAAACGAAAGGACCGCGGGCAAACATAATTTGTATAATTCGCAAATTGGCATCAGCGAGCGGCCGCGCTAACGAGAGGAGATATCCGCCGTTAATTAGATCGAATTGGATTGCGCGAGGGATGACGGCTGATGCCGGGCGGCTACGCGCGCGCGATGGGTGGCGGCGAGGGCCTAGTAGGGGGCGTAGAGTCTGCGGGAAAAGGGGCGGGCGGACGACGGACGGGAAGGTACCGTGTATATGTATACAAAGCAGCGAGCCGATATAATACTGTATATAACGTTATTTAATAAAGGCGCCCGCCAGGGGCCGGCGGCGACCGGGCGGGACGAGGGGCCTTTGACATCGTTTCTTTGAGCGCGGCGAACGAATTATCATATTTTTAAGCCATCAAAAGGAACGCCGCCGCCATCCGCTCGCCACACCGCGGCACCGTCGCCACCGCCGCTGCCGCCGCGCTCGCGGATACATAACTTGGGAGTTATGAAATAAAAGGAAAAACTGCTTTTCCACCCGCCACCGTCGCCGCCACCGCCGCCGCTACCGCCATCGCTCCCCCCCCCGACTGTCGGGTAATAAAATTCAATTTGCTCCAATATCGAACGACGCAGGTACCTACTGAATAAAAAATTTCCGGCGAATTCTCTCTCTCACTCTCTCTCATCCCGCCCTCTTCCGTCACACTTGCCATATATACCTCCGGCCACCCACTTACTACTCCCTACTCAATATATTATACAGCAATAATAAGTCAAAAGAACTTGATGGAATTTTTCGAATAAAAACTTTTTCTTCTTGATCCTATATACCGTTTTCTTTTTTTTCTTTTTTTTTTTTCATTTTTATTTTATGCAAACTTTTCTTCAATGTGAACATTTTAACATTATTATCTCATCGTTATATTTCCGCCTTTCTTTATAAACTCGTTAACAGTCACATTTTTATTTTTTTCTTCGTTTTATTCATGGCGAATATTTCATATTTTTTTCATCTTATTTCCATATTAATGTCGTAGTTTGTGAAAAAAAATATATACCACGCACATTGTTATAATACGTAGGTATATACACTTACACTAAATCACAATAGTGTTTAAAGTTTTATTACCTTTTTACTGTACTGATATAATTTACATTTAATACTATTTCCTATAGATGTAAAACACTAGATGGCCAATTTCAGTGGTGTAGCCAGGAATGGGGGGGGGGCTAAGTCCTATGAAATAAAAAGGCAACCCAGAGAGAAGTTTCTATTACTTGCCTAAAAGTTATTGTGTTTAAATGATCGATTGATATTTTGTCATATTTTATGAAAATTATTTTCTGGTAATACGCGACGTTGATTTAATAAATTAAAATCGAGCGTTTTTTAATTCGCGTACTTTTAATAATAGTAAGAATATCTGGGACATTTTTTTTTTTTTTTAAGTCGATAGCGTTTGCTTTAACGTATACGTCAGTTTGTACTTTTTGGATTATATTGTCAACCGTAATAACTTTGTAAGTTAAAAATGTTACATTTTTGTTTGTTTTGTTTATTCCTCGAGGTACTCACCGTAAGAGGTTAAATGCTAAATGACTTTATTAAAACAGAGGATATTGCAAATATCGTACAAATAGTAAAAAAAAAAAAAAAAAAATACACTTGAGAAGAAAATATATAATAAATTATCAAGCAAATGTCAAACGGAGTGCCACCCGTAAAACTAGTTTTTCATTTTAATTGCTCTGTAAATTCAAATATTCTATTTATTTTTTATTTAAATGTACTAGTATTTTAGGATTTATGGGGATAAAGTTAAAAATGCAGACAAGTCGGCGAGTAGAGTCGATGAAAAATTAAAATCTGTAACGAACTGGCCAATACCTACGTATGTAATAAATTATATTTCTACAGGACCGGGACCGTCCCGAAGATGGTGCCCCTCCCACAGAGATTGCAGTCAATTGACACATTTGACCATTGAGTTATTTGAGTTGGCACTCGGCGAATTAACAATTTAATTAAATAATTGTATAAATATTACGAAATCGATAACAGATATTATTATACAAGAGAAAACATTTTTGAAAGAAAATGGTCCGGTCCGATTTACGTTTCGTACCGTTCATCAGGTATTTTTTAAATCAATGTCTATTACGGAAGTAAAATTGGTTTATCGTCCGTTTATCACCGAAATACGTGTTGTTCTTAATATTATCGTATTATCACTTTTTCAAAGAAATTTAAATATCCGCGAGTTTGCCGTCGTTTATCTCTCTTGTGGGACGTCGCCCGCACCAAACGCAATATTATTATCATATCAGGATACTTTCTAAAATTTGATTTTATTACGATCGCTGCCGATTGCAGATAAAAGGGTAACTTTTTATTAACCGGTTAAAGAAGAAAATTAAATTATCGAGTGGGCGATTTACAAATTGTATAAAAATAATAATAATTAATTAATAAGCAAATTATAATATTACTTAGGTTGGACACACTGAACCGCAATCGTTGTATTTTGCGTCTATTGGTGTTTATCACTCCATGTGATTATACGATTTATTTATTTATTTATTCTTCGTATTTTAATTTTAAAAAAAAAAGTTTTTACTGACTGCTAAGTTTTTGCAAAAACTGCAAATGTTTCATTGTAACATCGTAAAATCACAGAATTTCAAAAATAAACTTTTCCGCTCAGAATCGTTTTTCGTTGGCAATCATTTATCGTTGCGTACAGATGCCAATGAAATTCCTCCCCTCGTATCCTACCTCTTTGTTTGTATTATATTCGGCTTTACTTACAGTAGACATTAAAACTTAAGTCACAAAACTCGGAGAATTATAAAATGTAAAAGTGAGCAAACTAGCCCCGGAAATCCCTTGGTCCCTAGTTTTATTAATTTATATTATATTATTAACTTGCGCCGCAATAGTATACTATATTTCAACAGCATTATAATTATTAGAATTTTAATTCCCATTATTCGAATATATTTTACAAATTGTTTAAGTGCCCATAAAAAGGAAATGAAAACCCAATAAATGCCGAACGATAATTTATAGAAATATGTATAACAATAATTGTTGTATAACTGTAGAATTATTTCCATAAACTCCGAGAACATCATCAATTGCGAACAAAAGCATAAAATATAAATGCTCCTCGTTGTTTTTGCTTAATTTTGCGTGTATTTAATAAATAAATTAACGGCGGTGAAACGTTGAAAGCAAAGTTTCGATATAATTCGGTAGAGTGGGTACGTTTGGAACTTGAATGATATTCGACATTTTAAAGTACATAATTTAACTTGGGTAAAATGTAAATTAACCGAAACAAAGAGAAAACGGGGACGCGAATTAGATCTGAGCAAATTACTGAAATTGTTTTCATCGTGAAATTTACATTCGTGATTCGACAACAGATTCCATTAAAGCTCTGGTACCACTGTGAGGCTTTTTGAGAATTAATACATTTTTATTATTATTATATACGGAATATCATAAATGGTTTTTTTTTTATATATATATATATATTATACGTGCAATTAAAATAAATATAAATGTGAAATTAATAAATTAGAAATCAGTTGAAGGGCATTATTGTGGTGGTAGTTTACCAAATTTTCTTAAATTTTCTCAAATTTCACATTTATTTTACATTTTAATGACCGCCTCAATAATGTAACGGACGAACATTACGTTTTAGACCGAAATGTCGGACAAAACAGCAGGAATCCAGTTTGACGGATTTTAATTTTAAAAACTCATTACGATATTATAGGTTCTTTACTAGGTTACGTTGGAATTATTTAATTGTCTTGGTAGTCAGTAAAAAAAGGCGAAATAATTTAAATACTTTTTTGAAAAGAACCTAGACATAATCGTAATCCGTTTATAAAATTTAAATCCGTCAAACACACAATTCCTACAGTTTCGCTTGGTTTTTCAGTCTAAATCGATTAATATATTCGCTTAACAATAATTATGTAGTTTACCCATTGGAAGATTTATTTTATTTACTCAACGTGATTGTAATTTATTATTGTTTATTTTATTATTTACTGTGCGCAATTATATGTGTGTGCGTATTCGATTGGCTTTGGTCCGGAGCGGCTACGTATTTGCAGTGTTATATTATATAAAATATGTTTGCGGATCAATATTCATAATAAAAAAAAAAAAAAAAAATTATATTTATTTTTGACGTCATTTAATATATATTGTGTACCGTTTTTCAAATTAAATATCCGTTCCGGTGTGCACAATAAATACATATGCATGTAAACAAATATTAATATTTTAAACCGGAATAATCGGGAAACCGAGTTTCATTGGTAATTTGTATTTGTTATTTGTTTTATGGTTACACCGTTTACATACGGGATATGCGATACTATAAATTATCATAAAATATTACGGGAGATATTTGTACCGGTAAACGGCAACATAACCGGAGACGCGGGAAAAACTGAAGGCTACGGACGTTTCTTTTTATTATTATTTTTGTTCTTTTGTCGTAAATTTAATTTTCGAATAGGGGCCCGGGCCATACAATTCGGGCAACCCTTGCGCGGGTGCCGGATATCGGAAAATCTAACGAACGCCCCCGTGAATCGTTCTACACCTATCCGTCTGGACCGTCCGTTATTACAAACACATATTGAAACAAATACTATACGCAATCTTGTAAAATATATTCATTCATTTATTAAGATAATATATTTTAAAATAAAAAAATGGACTATAATTGGCACGTTTTTACGGTAAACCGTTAATAAAAACGGACGATAATATAGGAAATTCGTCATAAACGAGTAATAGAAAAAAAAAAAAAAAATAATAACAACAATAGTTATTAAGATATGACACCTCATCCCTTCCTCGTTAACGCACTTGCACTGTCCGCCAAAAATATTCCAAAGGGCGCCCGTGCCCTGTCCGGGTAATATTATATTCCGGGAGGGGGGGGGGCAACTAACTCGACGTGTTTACTCGACGCCGTTTATTCAATGAAAATCGCCGTTTGTTCATCATATTCATATATATATATATATAATGATTGTAAATAGCCATTATACGTTCGTGTCCGTCCGGGGCTACACACGTCGTACACCCGAAACGATATTCTATAATATTATATCGTCGCGCGGGGCTGGCCCGCCGGAATAACCGAATTATTCCGGTAACCTGAGACGTCGCGTCTCGTCGCGCCGCCACCGCCGCCGCCGCCGTCGGCGTAGGTGGCCGCCGCGGCACGTGCGCGCCACCGCCGTGCCTGTGCCGCGTATGTATGCATATATATATATGTTTGCACAATATTCATATACGGTGCCACGTGCGGGCGCTGTCACCGAAAGAAAAACTTTTCCACGTTAATAACACCGATTGTCTCTCGTGTCTCCGGGATTAAGCAGTGTTATCGTTTTGTTCCCGCGGCGGGCCTACGTACGCTGGTACACGTATCGGCGTGGGGGGTGGAAAAAAAAAAAAAAAAAAAACGATCATAATACATAAATATATATATATATATATATATGTACTACGACGACACGCGCGCCACGCGAGGGGTGGTCGTTTCGCACGAGCGTATTATTATAATATTATATTATAAATTATATTATAAGAGCGCTGTACGATTGACATGAGAATCGCGCGACAAAAACAAATACGCACGTTGTTTGATAAACAATTATTATAATATTTTTTTAATTGTTATTGGATACCGGGCGCGGCGAACAATGGTCTGCCGCCGGTTCACTAGTCTAAAGTTAACGAAAACAATAATAATTAACTCGATTAAATCGACGTTAAACAAACAAACACGCCTTCGGTTAAAAGTTAACGAAAGATAAATTGAACTAGTTAAGAGTTAAAAATAATACAATCGAAATCTATTGATTTTACCCGTTTAATAATATATTTTTGCTATTAAAAATCAACACTAAAAATATTCAATATTAACTATCATTAATTCAACGAAATAAATAGAAATTGTATTGATTAATATTGAATTTCGAAAAAAATCATTCGTCTTCAATTCGTTAACTCAATGGACGTTTAAATAATACACTGTAGAAATTTATGCAATGAAAACTTTAACTAGTTAAGTTATAGAGTTTAAAAAACAAATTAACCTTTTAAGTAGTCATTTTTTTTTTCAATTCTGAGCGTAGATTCTTTTCCATCAAAAATCTTGTTCCAATCAAAAAACGATAAAATTGTTTTCGGTTGCATTTTGGATCTTATCGGCGCAACAAGGTTTTCGATTTTCGCTTGTTAAAAAAAAAAAAAAAAACTGGAATATTTTCGATTTTATTTTTGGATTATAAACTTGTTCAGATTCTCAAAAATGTTCGAATATTCGACACGAGGGTTTATCACAAGTTGCGTTTCTGGCCATATAAAAAAAAAAAAAATCGAAAATCCTTAGATGCGTTTTTATATATATATATATATATAAGCGTTCGAAGTATTCAGTTTTTGACGGAAATCGTATAAAAATCACGGCCTTTTCAAAACACGATCGATCAGAACTTCGCTGAGAATCGTTTTTGACGGTTTATCGTCGCGCACGGATATAAATTAAATTCCTCTCTATAATACAGGCGCCCGCCCGCGAACAGTATTTTTTTTTCTTTTTTTTTTTTTTTTTTTTTTATTATGCGTGTGGGTGTGATCCGATTTGCGAATTTAATTGTCGATTTCAGGCGAATAATTGTGTACTCCTACACCGCCGCCGGCGGCGCGCGTTGCTGTCGAATCCAATTTATGAACGGCTGTTATAATGAAGACGGATCACTAACACTAATAATTATTATTAGGCTTATATTATCGGTAGCATATATACATAAATTATGCAAATGACTAAGGTGATATATATATATATATATTGTATATTACTTTTTACTTCAAAGATATTTTTTTTTTTTGATGGGTGGGGGGGAGACAAAATGATAATATATTATAATATTTTAAAACCGCAATGCGTAATAATAAAAAAAAATGGAAGAAAGTTTTTTTCGAAGAAACATTGGGTTATCATAATAAAATACATGTGAATATATAGGGTAGAGTAACAATAATTCCCTTCTAGTATTTACACGGCCGGATGGAAAATGTCGATTCGAAAAAATATTGATAAGTAGTACCCAATGAAAAATTAAAACTAAGATCAATTTATATTATATAATTCTTATATACTAACTGAAAGCGATAAGATCAACGAGTATAAATCGATCGGCACGTGGCTTAATACATATATACCGATTTATTAATTGAATTGTAAAAAACGTTCAAATGACAAAACAAAAAAAAAACAAAAAATTGTAAAAAATCGTGCTCGAGTATACAGAAACGATGAATAATACTATGTAATGCCATAGTGTAAAAAAAAAAAAAAAACGTATGGGACGTAATAAAAACGATACTCGGGATTGGGGTGGTACTAAACGAGATATATCTTGAAGAATTCGGACACGCGAAATAATATATCGTACGAGTTTGAACCCGACCGCTTATAAAAATATAAAAAATCGTTTTTCGAACATACGTTTATAGATTAGTCGGGGGAAAAAAAATATATTCTTTACGGACTTAAAAAGTGAAGAACGTGAACTATTTTTTTTTTTTTTTTTTAGAAATAAATATTATCTTTACGCGTGTTTACGTTTTAGAGAGCCGAATAGTAAAAGGTTTCGCGTAAAAAAAACATTATAATTATAATTTATACCTCTTGATCCACGGCGAACGTTATTCTCTCTTGGGAAATTAAGAGATGCACGCTCATACTGTACATTACTTACAATTAGCTTAATTCTATCTGCATACTCTAACTCTATATGTATATATATATATATATATATGAAGTTGAAAGGAAATTTATATAGAACTTTATTTAAATTATTATCATATACTCGTTATTATTTCCCCTCGTAGAGAAAGTATAAAATTATATAACGTATTTATTATTTGTATTATAATATATTAACGTTGTCTTTCGAACCGTGGACGGGGAATGTATGTTAAGACGGAATTATGAAAAAAAAAAAAAAATGAATAATATGTTCATTTATCGCGGACAATTCAAATCGAATTATATTAAGTTTGATACATACAGTGATACACTGTTTTTTTTATAAACAGTTCATTTATTATTATTATTATTTTTTACGCTTTGTTAATTTGTCGGCGTAATCAATACGTCCTTAAAAACCAACTCGACGAGTGTAATGCGATTTTACATAATAAATTAGCGATAGGGCGAAGTAAAAAAAAATAAGTAAAAAAAAGTCGCGGGGCCTCGTGACAATCGTCGAGTATTACACTACGGCCCTTCGGCGAACAAACACCATCACCAGCGCCGGGGAGTCTTTTGTTTAATTTCGGACAATCTGCTAACACGACAATTTTTTTAAAGGGGCGAAAAAAAAAGAAGAAAAAAAAAAGGGTAACCGTAAGCCACACGACCACATATTATTATTACTATTATTATTGTACACCCGTATGCCATCTGTTTGGCGGTTTTCTATATTTATAAAAATATACGCGTCCGGGTGTAATGTAGCTCGTTTTTCAATATTAACCGCACGGACGGATCTTATAGTTAATCTTTAAAAATGATTTTGATAAATAATCGCGGTAAACGATACCGAAAATATAATATAACTCACCCTTCGGACGAGAACGGCGTGAAAATCGAATGATTGAACGTCGACGTCGCCACGCTGATCGGCGGTCGAATTTGCGATGGGCTTATACTGGGCGTCGGCGAATCCGGTACGGCAGCGTTTCCATTCCTGATCGAAGTGGATGGTTTTTTTTTTTTTTTAACAGAGCAAAAAAAAAAGAATAATTATATTATGTACTAAAATGTAACAAAAAAAAAAAAAAAAAATAAATAAATAATAATTTTTATCGACAATAATACATATCGGACGATGACGCGTTTTGAAAACAAAATTAAATAATCATAATCGTACACGACGTATATTATTATTATTATTTTTTTTTAATATCGTTAGTATTTAATAAAAACGCAATCGTTACTGTTATTATTATCTTCGTTGTTACTTGAGGAAAAAAAAAAAAAAAAAAACAAAACGCGTGTCCGTATACATATATATTTCTATCGTCGGCCATTGAATTGATTGTTTAATTGGCTCAATTACCAAGTATAATTTGAATTTATCTTCACTTAAACTGCATTACGATTTATTAACAACAATTGAACGCGTGGCATAACAAGCGTTACACACACACACACACACACACACCATTTCGAATCGAATGAAATTAGCCAAGGACACACCACTCGTCGTCATTCAGTTTAATGGCACATTATTTTACGTGTTCGTCGTACGTCGTCCTGCCGGTACATTAACGGGCCGAAAAGGGGGATAATATTCATTTGACGGACCGCTCACACTACGTGTGGACTGCATAAATGATCAAAATGCGAAATATTAAATTAACGGGTTCCTATAATAGCCGCGCGAGATCCTATTTTACTAATGTACACTGAAAACTGAATTACGTACGGACGGCCAATGGAAATGGAAACGTTGAAAACCGATTTATGTTAACAATACGACTTTAAGACAATGGGAATATCGATGGAATCAAGTAAACAAAATAACATATTAAATATTTTATCATTTTTGTCCTTCTATAAATAGCCTCGTATTATAAAATAGTAATTTAACCTACCATAATTTAAATCGACTAGACCCCGCGACGAAAACAATTTGATTAATTAAATGCGGGACGCATTAAAAATACATTTGTATGATTGATAAAAAAAAAAAAAAAAATATCAAATTAAAAGTCCCGTATATATACATATAATATAAATGACAACTAATAATCGTCAGAGCGCGTGGATCGTTCCGAACGATCTTTGTAAAATCATTAACGAATACCGTTTTTTAATAATAATAATATTTAAACAATTTATACGATGACTGTATATTATGGGCGTTAAAATAATCGAACGCCTTTAAAACATCACGGTTTTAGAAATAAAAACGATACACAAATATAATACGATTAAGTAACGTTTTAGTCGTATTCAGTGGCATGCGCAGAGGGGAAGGAGAAGCTAAGGGGTATGGGGAACCCACATTGGCTTAAAAACACATTGTTTATGAATTTGTTGAATACAAATTCTGGATTTTAAAATTCACATTGTCGGATTAGGATATATAAAGGATTTGTTCGGGTATTTTCGAGTACTACATCCACTCCCATTGAAAATTCCCGGACACGCCACCGGTACAGAGGCGGATCTGATGCTTATTTAAAGGGGAAGAGATGGGCGAATAGGGATATTTATATAAGTTACAATGACTTGACCGTAACTTAAGCGATTTTAACGAAAATTATCTACATTCCATTATTAATTCATTTTAAGCGTAAATATCAGCATAATTCAGAAATATCAGAAAATCTGTAAATCTGGTCGTATTATAGACTGTTTTTTTTTCTCTGTATCTTTAACTATCCAACGTTTGCGGTTTCGATATTATATTATGGAAAATACTAACCCCGGAGGCGACGGGGACGTCGGCCTGTCGTCTGCGCCGCCGTTCGCACCGCAGCTGGCGGGCGATTCGCTCCGGTCCGATATGTGAACGGTACTGGTGCGAGCGTCTTCGTCTGGATCGCTGCCACTGTGTCCGTCGTCTCTCTGTTCGCCTTCTAGCGCACCGGCCTATAATAATGCGATTGAATATATTAAAAAATCCGTACGAATAAAATACAAAAATAAAATAGTTCTATTATTATTATTATTATCGAATGAACGGATTTCGCAAGTCCTTCGCGGCCGGTCGCCAAAAAAATAATTATAGTAGTGTATAATATTTTATATAGTATTGTGGTGGTACGACGATACCATTTTTTCCTTTCTTTTTATTTTCTTTCTTTCTAAACACACAACGGCAAAGTTATTTATGGTTGAAAAATTATAATTCGGAGGAAACCGTGGTATAATACTGTCGTTTTTATTCGGTTTCATGATTTATGACCCGCGGGTCCGGTTAATAAATAATACATTACGTCCGCTGTGAAAACGAGCGTCGTAAAAAAGAAGAAATGAAATAAATATGGCGCCGTCGACCATCTTGGTTAACTGTAAAGTAGTTTTTTCCCGCAGTTCGCCCTCTTTTTATATTTTTCTTATATTTTTTTCTTTTCATTTTCGTTTTTATTATTATTATTTTTAAATGTTTAGTTGGTTTTTTTTATTATTATTATTATTATTATTTTTTTTTTTTTTATTGTGCGACGAAAGCGACAACTGGAAACTATTCGGTTGACATTAACGAAAAAGCGTTAAGAGATTATTAACTGGCGACGATAAATCAGAGGGCGCAGTGACAAGCGACTCGGGTGATAAATACACGGAGGAAAATGGAAAACGCGTATACGTTCGGTTATACATTAAAAAGGGTTAAGACGACACCATAACACCATAAATTTGGATATGCTCGCCGTAAAGCACCTGAGGCAAATTAAACTCAACGGATAAATCAAAAACCTCCGTATCTCTTCCCTCCGTGTGTTTGTTCGCCCGAAAGGGTTTTCTATAAATAAATAAATCTACGCCCGCGGCGAAAACAGCGCACCGCAAGATTTGTGGCTGAAACCTCTTATTGTTATTGCGTCTGCCGTTGTTGCGTCTACTCCATATAATATTTCCCATAAACTATTATATAACCTCACTCGGAGGTTTCCCGAATTCCCTTAATCGTTGTGTTTTTGTTTTGGTTTCTTACCACAAGCGCGGAATGCTTTAATACTTTGTTTTTAATTTCCCAAAGACCCCGCACAAGGCAGAATATTATAATAGCACTTCGTGACAATTAATTTTATACCTCGGAAGTGATTATTGTTATTTGAACGATAAATATTTCGACGTACTTTCGCGGTCGGCGAGTGTTGCATGTCTTTGGCCATGTGATCCAGCTGCTCTTGTAGTGATCCAGTCCTGTCGTGTTCATCTCGTTTTCTCTGTTCTTCTTTTAGCCGTTCCGCTTTTCTCCATTTCGCCCTGCGGTTTTGGAACCAAACCTAATTACACGACAAATACAAATTATTACTCGCCGTCGTCTTAGTTAATAATAATATTCTAAATAATATTATAGACATTAATTAGGGCCCGGATTTCCGAATACGTAATACGATTCGTGTAATAGATATATTTCAAAAGTAAAACAAATATATTCTACTTTCAGAGCGTTTTTTTTTTAGAATTTACCGGCCATTTTGTTATTATTTAGTGCATATTTTACATACATTATATGATTTGATAGTTTAAACTTAAAAATATTAACTCGTGGTATTGTCTTTTCGCGAAAAATTTACTTTAATATGGCTTTACCAAATGTATAGTATATACAATTCCTAACCTATTCTCATATTATGTTTAAAAAGTTTAGAAAATAAAAAATATAAAAAAAAAAATTAAAGAAAAATATAATTAATCAAGCTAAGTGTCGTCAATGGGTGGCTTCTCATTCAACATTTCATGTCTATGTTATACTCTTACCACATAGACTTATTGTGCTTAGATGTATAGATTATTTATTTCTCTTAAAAAAGAATTTAAAAAAAAAAAAAAAAAAGTATGACTTTAGGTGTTTTTCATCCGTGCAAATTGTCAATCGTTTTGTTTATGACTTCGATTAACGTCTTTATATTGTCTTTATTTATTAACGTCTTTGTATTGGCTTTATTTATTAACGTCTTTGTCACCCGGATTCGAACAAATAACGATTAATCGGTCGGTCGATGTATGCGTTTATTTCGTATTTAAAGTTCGTATTTTGGTTTATTTAAAACATTTTAAATTTTTAGGATATTTAAATCCGAATCCTAGTAATAATATAGGTAACGATTAAGAAAAAAATGATTTATTAATAATATTTTATTACGATTTCATCGCGGCACGAATATAAAAAACTATACTTATAAAATATATACATTTTAGTTTATATAAAACATAGACAATCAAATGATTTTCCTCCGATAAAGTTTTGTTATTATATATTTTTGGGAGGTGTGTGTGTGTGTGTGTGTATAAACTAGCCGTCAGTCGATCCGAAGAAAAAAAAAACACATCGTTTTAATAATAAACGTCCGTAAAACACACGCGCGTGACGTCAAGGGGCCATCACTTGGATAATATTTGTTGCCTTGTTCGCCCGGAGCTTATTTCACTCTTTAAAAAAAAATAAAAAAACTATATCGGTTAGGAGGCGGGTATATTGTTGGCGAACACCACGAGCCCCGGCGTCCTGTCCTTCCTCCGATAATATAACTTCGGCGGGTATAACCCATTTGGGAATCAAAATGCACGGCTGTCGAATAAACATCAATAACGCACCGACGGGGTCGCGGGTATCAATTCGTTAAGTGACGTAGAGTCCACGGCCGGGGCCACAAGAGACCTCGAAGAACCCTTGGATTTTTGAAAAAAAAAAAAAAAGAAGAAATGTATTTCGCGTGTAATAATATACCGTGTGTGGTTGCAAGTACGCCTTCAGGAAATGGCCGTGTATCCACGTGCTCGACATGAGAGGAAATGAATGTATATGTACGTATAAATATAGTTTTATTTGTCTCTGCGCGGTGCTTTGTTTACAAGAAAGACTCTTACTTTGGTCGTGTTATACCGCGCGGTGGTTATACTGCGCGAGGGCCGCGGGTTTTTTTTTTTCTGTTGAAAAGTTACGCGTGAAATAACAAGACGTAATTCGTATATACGTTTTAATTTAAACAGACGGCGGCTTTTCAGTTTCTAGATTTGTATACAAAAAAAAAAAAAAAAATCTATTCATAAGGGAGGTGGGGGATGTAATCTCTTCTCTTTCTCTACTCACTCGTGAAACGAGAAAACAACTAACGTACGCACACATTTAACTATTTCGTGTCGGATTATTTTTCTAAGCGAGAAAATTCTATTTAAAAATTCCTATAACTATTACGCAAATCTAATTTAAATTCATACGATTATAATTCCGTTGCACGTTATTGTAATTAAAATACCGGTTTGTGTATTTTATATTGTTTAAATCGTTCAAAACCATAAAACAAATAATCCAGGGAATTTAAAATTGTGAAATGTATTTAAAATTGTATTATTGCGTATATTGCTTTAAAACAAATATTTTTAAGTATATTGTATATACAATATGTATACGCAAAATGTAAATACATTGTGAAATCCGATATTTTTATATTTTAAAAGAATCTAAATAAATTAAGCGTACCTAACAAATATTTCAATGTATCGTCAAATTATAGTTACATATTATATTACATAACATATAATAATAAATTTAAAAATAAAATCACAAAAAAGATATATATTACATAACCAAATCTCTAAGGGTTTTGCGGTCTTTTTAGGTACCCCGTATGCGCTACATCGAACGAGACACTAATGGGCCGAGACAAGTAAAACTATATTGACATTTGGGTAGCCTATTAGCTGTCGGATTACATTGAAATCGAAAATCACCCCTTGGGCTTCTTTACCCCTTGTCGGATAAAATAAAAAAAAAGAACCCTAATATTTTATGTCTGCTATTACATCGAGGTAAGATTTATACACAAAATAATTCTAAAGATAAATGCGTATGTTTTTATATATATATACGCGTACGCAGTTTAGACGAGCTTGACTTTCCAATTTATGTTTTCAATTTTATTTCAAAGATCGGTTAGATTTTTATGGAAAAATAACATTGGAGGAGAGGGGCAATCTATGATTTATTGATATTGATATGTGATGATGTTTGATATGTACGGATTTATAGTAATCTAAACTAAACTCGATTCGTCCAATTCACTATAAACGAATTATCAAAGCATACCTACATTACTACGGTTTATTAGTATTTGACAAATATATAAACGGAATATTTAATTTTAAAACGTTCGATTTAGTAATTTGTATTATAACTGTAAGAATTTTAAAAAAATCATTATAAATCGCAATTGAAAATAAAATACGTATATTACTGTAGACTGTGTGTCAAATGGGTTTAATACAGTTCGCGTGCTTTGCTTGTCTCTCTCATTGATTTTCGTTATTTTAATTTTATTATTTTTGCGTAGAAATTATTTATTTTATCACCTGAGCTTTAATTACAATAATAAAACGCTGTTTTCATTTTAAATATTATTCTGTTATTATAATTTGTATGTCTTCGCGCGGGCGAATAAATGTAACATTTCAAAATTGAACATTTTTTTTTTTATTAACTCTGAACTTTAACGTATTTTTAATATTTGGAAAAATACGTAATATATCTTTACAATAGCATATACGAATTTAATGTCCGTAAGAAACCCATGAATTATTTTCAAAATTATATATACATAAATAAAATAATGAAATTACTAGAATATTATTAAGAAGAATTATTAGTTATGGCGATTTTGTATTTAAAGATTGAACATAGTTTAATATATTGATTTAGGCAAATTAGCTACGTGCTTTTATATACTAGGTTTATAGGAACTTTTTCAAGAGGTATATAAATTAAATTTGTATAATAAAACACTTCTGGAAAGCCTTTTATAAAAACAAATTTAAAAAAAAACAAACGAAGAAAGGTTCTCTCTTTAGAACAGCTTGAAGGCAGGGAACCTTAACATTATTATTAATTATCATTATTTTGCTGCGCTTAGAGTCGGTGGGAGGGGGGGGTGGTTCGTGATGGAGTGTCCAACGCTAATTGACGGCCGACGACCTCCCAGACGTCAAAACAATGCCTCCCGGTTGCGTTAGTTTCAAGGGTCAGTAGAAAAAAAAGCGTTTTTTTTTTTTTTTTTGATAATTATTATTATTTTGTTCCAAACAAAGGTTGAAAATGCTTTGGTTAAATAATTAATGAGGAAAACAACAATTCTTCCATAAGCACGGACCGTATGCTAATTATTATTATTATTATTATTATTATTATTTTAGCGCGTTCAGAGATTTTAAAACGTATATATGTATTCCGCAGGTCTAATTTCATAATCCATGTTTAAATAATACATGGGGGGATACTCAAACACGCCAATGGATTTTGCGTATGCCTTTGGAAAATAGCACTTAGAGTCCAGAGGCAGGACCGCAGAACATTTTCAAATGTATAGTAATGTATAAGTGATTACATATATTGGGCAAAACTATCGCTTTTGAAAAAATAATGTAGAAACTATAATAAATGATACAGTGTCAGTAATTTTAATCAACTCTAAAAAAAAAAAAAAAATCCTTTTTTTAAATGGCCGTAGGAAGTAAGACTGCCCCGTGTATAAGGAGGGATTAGTAAATACATTCAAAATCGTTTTGACAGTATTTTATCGTTTTTTAAAAAAAAACCAAATATTTACTACAAAGATGTTTCAAAAAACAATATCCGGACATATTTTTCGTGGACGGCATTAGGTAAATATAAAAATAATATTTATATAGTTGGTTAAATGTATGTTATCCGTAAGCAAATATAAGTTTTTTTTTTTTTTTTTTTTGGAATCGAACGACTAAGGATATTTCAAATTCGTACAAAATACTACCAATGAAAACACAACAGACAATAATTGTATTTACTTAAACTTTAAACGCATAGGTGTACTCGTACGTTCCAAGCGTATTGTTAACATTATCTTATACGTTTTGTTGCATTTAGCTACCTCACGGACGTTATCTGTTTTTGTTTTTATTTCGGTGCCGGGTATAAAAGTTTAAATACGATTATAGCTCGGTAATCGAATTTTGCATCGATCATTTGTGGCCGACGTGCCAAACACGTTTTTAATGAAAAAGTGTATATTATTTAATTGAGGAGTCAAGTTTTTAGCCTTGATGTACTCTTTCGCAAATTTAATAATTGTATATATATATATAAATAAAATAAAGGTTTAAAAGTTCGTCAAATTATTTATTACATCGGTGATTTTATTAAGTTAACCCCTTAAGTGTATTCAATGGCGGCCAAAGCCGACGCGTTGCCAAGGCAACCGAACCGTCTTACTTATTATGGCGGCGGTGTTTGCAATGTTTGCGTACGGATAAAGGGGAAAACCGAAGATATCTTTGCTTTCGTACTGAATTGTAATACCACAAAGGCGTAACTACCTTACTATATCAATATGATAATATACATTTATCGGTGTTTATATAATATGTATAAAACGACTTTTTTTTTTTTTCAGTAAAAAAATAATTTGTTATATTATTGATACACTACTACATAAGCACAAATATTGTATCGATACGGCGTTAAATGTATGATTTTATACGATATATATATATATATATTTATATGTATACCTGTACACGAGCTTCGGTTAATTGGATTTTAGCTGCTAAATCTTCTCTAGTAAATACATCTGGGTAGTGAGTCTGAGCAAAAGCCGTTTCCAATTCTTCGAGCTAAATTAAATCGAAAAACATTGGTTTTCATAAAATTAAGTGAATTGTCGATTACATAAAACGGTATTGACATTTACAACATATAAAAAACTTGTGTACATATTTGCTACATAATATTAATATTAATTATTATCGAAGTATAAAAATATATATATATACGACACGTTAAGTATATACTTAACGTGTCGTATACCAACTTAATTGGTCAATTTTGTATAGCTTGCAGTTTTAACACGTTATTACAATATTATTCGAACGCGAGTAATATGTAATTATTTTTTAATCTATATTTATTAAAATAAAATCTTAAATTGATGGGTTTTATAATTAAATTATATTGTATTTTGATTGCACGTAAGTTTTTCAAAATTGTGTTTTCATACGTTATATTTTATATTGCCGTCAAATACGGTATTTCGCATTTAATATAAATATGCGATTTTTCCGTTCGAGTAGAATAATATAAATTTTCATATTGTCGATGATGGAAAAAACCATATGCTAATATTAAAATATCGTCTTTCTTTATTATAGAAAATATTACAATAGGTATTTTAGACACGTGCGCGTACCTGTTGTAGAGTAAAAGTGGTCCGATTCCTTCTTTGTTTGCGTCTAACAAACGAATCATCGTGAATTGCAGGATGGTACGAATAACTTGTATCTAGAACAGAATAATAAAACCAATGTGTTCTAATTAACAATAATGTAAATTATATTATATTATATTGTCGAAAAATACGTATTTTCATTATATAAAAGGCGTTGAGCATTTACTAAATGTAACTGACTAATTGACTGAGATTATTTTTCATTTTATCAAGTTTTTTTTTAAATCAACTATGATTATTTATTTGAAATATTTATATTTATTTACATATAGATTTTAACGGGTTTTAAACGTTATTTTAATGATTATTACGAAGAAATGAAAAAGCCTGTCTAAATATTATAAAATTAACTCATCTATATGAATACCGAATTTCTATAGTTAATTGCACTCGTGTTTTTTGTTGTTTTATTAATCACAGAAAACACCTTTCCCGTATAGATATTGAGTAATAATGTTGAGACATTTATTGTCACTCAATATTAAATTGCATTAAGTATAATAGAAATAACTCATTTGAAAATCTATAGCTTTCCAATTGAATTTCAGATTTGTAATTTTGTAAATATACATTAAAAATTAATAACAGTTAGCAGGTGTTGGTAATCCATTCAAATAATTTATTAACTACAGTCATTTTTTTTTTTTTTATACTTATTATAATTGACTTAAATCTTTTTATGTATGTATGTATGTAGGCGAAAGTCGATGGTCGATAAGATAATATTAATTATTCTTTTGTAATTTATAAATAGTGAGGGCTTGTGAAAACATTAGTTATGTACGTAGTAAATCAATGAACCTATCTACTCTCCCTTGCCTCTGTATAATATATTACGTGACTGATGGTGTAAAACTGAAAATGTAGTTAAAGGTCCGTCCTATCCGGACACAGCCAGAGTAGGTGAGTATGAGCGGGGCGTAGGGAGTGGTACAACAAAAGGGACTGGGACGACGGTATCCCAGTAAAAGCTATCGTCGCCTAATAACGTTTAACTCCTAAGTGAATCATGGAACAAGACGCCGAGCAGGACCGAACAGTCTCCAGGGGCTTCGGGACGGATTCTATCCGGAATTTAATTAAGGCGGAATGAACCTAATTATGGTTCGAGGGGTGGGAACGGTGGGTTTCCTTCAGGATTGCATTATGGAAATTTTCGTTAGCTGCGCCTTTGAAATATTCATACCACTGCTCGGTCTGGCACCGCGGCGTAATGAGTCGTAATGGTTTTTTGGCAAAATAGTGGATACATAGTAGGTAAACATTGGAATTATCAGGGGCGCTTGCGTGTATGTGATGCTTAGATATCAAATATACCTGCGCTTCTGTAAAGTTTTAGATAATATTATATCTAATCAAGCTTTTATAGAAATTTAGAGGATGTTACATTTACCTACAATATCTACATAAACATTATGGTTGTTACGATCAACACTATATAATCGTCGTTCATAGATTGTTGTAGTGTTATAATAAATACAATTCAGACTTATATTTCTAAAAAGTATAATGTCGTACAGTATTATAACTTTTTATTCCTTAAAAAAATAATACACAGCATATTTTGTTATTATAATATTGTGATAAATTATATATTTCCCAGTTTTGGCGTGTATTGTATTATTATGTAATATTATATTCAGTCTAAATATTAATAAGGCCACAGATTATATAAAACCAGACGGTGCACTCCGGAGTATCGCGGATATGTTAACAAGCCGAATTTACCTCAAATCAATGTGAACGCTCTTAGAAAGAAAAAAAAACTTTTTTTTACGGAATAGCATCACTGAATATCGTTTTGACAGGTACTATTTCGTTGAAATTACTTCTAAAAGTAGGACAATGCAAACGGTTTATATGATTATGATGGTATTTTATCATTAATCTCAAATAGTTTAAGCAAAGAAAAAACCTCTTTCAAACCAAAATTCCCATTGGTGGATCTGTAGACTACAGACCATATCAAATCCTATTTGGGGCCTAACAAAAATAGTTAATGAACTATTGAAATTTCAAACTAAATGTAAGTCAGCTCTAATGAACTAACCTTATTGTGTCAATAATAAAACATATTTTATACACTATTTACTACTGGTCAAACAAATACTGGCTAAACAAATTACCGATTCAATTTTAAGAGTTTTAATGGTGGGGGGGGGGTACTATTTTTTCTTCCATATAGTTAATATATCGATTTTACCATGCCTTATAATAATAACGATAATATCAATAGAGTATGTATATCTATTAGAATAGTAAATAATAATAATAATAATAATGGTTTCAATTAACAACAATATCGAAGAATAATTATTAGTAAATAATCTATTAGTTTTATGATGAAAATGTTGCCCGCATAGAACAAAAAACAACATAACTTCAAAAAGTCCCCATACGCTTAGAGAGGGAGATAACATGAACAAAATACCGTGTACCACATACATACTGATATAGACGCATGCCTAGACCATTTCTTTATTTCTCTATGGTTCTACGCCGGAATGCATTATAAAGTTTCATATAATCTGTGACAAGACTCTCGTATCGTATAATTTGTTAACCGTATTTATTTTTTTTGCGCTCTCGTATAATTATATATTATATATACCCAATATAAAATGCACGTTTCTATATTTTACCGAGAACCGGGCAAAAATTTAATTGCCATTAATATTTATAGCCTCCAAAGTTCCGCGATAAAAAAAACGTGCAGAATACCCCTAGTTCCTGACCCTTCGTTGGTATAACTACATAAACATTCGAGAGAGACCCGCTGCAGTGTATTATATAATATTATAATGTAATCTTATATTTCACGTTCTATGTGCCTATAATTATGTTCCCCAGTAGAAAAATAATTCCCCTCGACGCGTATCATTGATTAATCACGTTACACTTCGTCGGAACATCCGAAATACCCAATAATAATCGAATCGGACGGGGCAAATGCTTAAATACAAATTGTTCGACCATTAGACAGATGGGCGCCAATTATTACCCAGCACTGCGGTCCATTATGCACTGCCAACGACCGGCCTTGCGTCCCCGGGAGACCGAAGAAATATAATAACTTTTGAACACACACTATATCCGGTTACCGTGGTTTTATATATTTATGTACATGTATTTTTTTTTTTTTTTTTTTTTTAAATCGTAAGCGAGGCGCATTTTTATATTATTTTAAAAGCTCTGTAGGGTTTTCGGGATTTTTTTTTTTCTCTGTAAAACGGGAGTTATATTTTTTCCCGAGAACAACAAGATCGGCTTTAAAACCGCCCGTTCTCTCCTGGCAATCGGCTTAAATAGAATTATGACATTACCAGTCACGACGTTGAACTCTTCCGGGGGTAAACGCAAGTTACACAAAGTTTATCAATAAAAATATAACTATAGCTTTTATTTGCACGACTTTTATTCGAACACAAATACCCGTCCGACAATAATAATAATAATAGTGCGTGGTGGTACTCGTTACGGAACTCGAGTACCGCGAAAACAAGATTTCGGAAATTGAAACTTAAATTTTTAATCACGTCGCGGATATTTGAGCCCCAGAAAACTTTCAAAATAAAGAATTTAGGCCTGTTATTATTATTGCGTATACCAGTAATGGAGGATAATCCGCACTCATTATTCATGGAAAAATTTTCATTTCCGGAATTAAATTATACCGGGTTATGCGGTCTCGTTTGTAGATTATTTTTTGGATGCAAACGGATTATGTTGAAGTTTTCCCTATAATACGAGTAATATAATGTTACGTTGTTAAACCGTAATTTATTGACGCTATTTTAATGCAGCGAATTCGTTATGTACCGACCGAAGCGTAATAATAATGCTATTAAAAAAAAAAAAAAAAACCATTAAAGAAATTGAAGATGAAATTGTTAGCAATTAAAGAAAACGTCAATATTTAAAAATGAAGCGTCATACATTGAAATACGCCAAGTCTAAAATATCGTTAATACTGTTATAATCATTTATGTTATAAAAACTCTTACGTTTTATACGCGTCGCATTGTGTGTTTTTTTTTTTCAAACTCACTTTACGGCTTTGTCAGAATTATGATAGTTGTCTCGACAATACTTATAAACGTTTACTATTATTTCCTTGATTCTTTTTTTTTTTTTGGTGGGGGGAGGGGTTGTATCTGTTTAAATGTAAAACAAAAGTCAGCGGGCGGGTACCTACCGTTTACGTTCTATTCGATTTAAATGTTCAAAAACATTACGGTGATAGTAAAATACTTACACGGATGCGACGACGTAAACGGGTAGTCGATTGACGGTATCCGTGTTGATGGTGTGGGATGTAATGGGGGCGCTGGGCAATGATAGCAGAACATTCCGCCAGCTGCTCCTGAAAATTACGAAAACAATTATATTATAATATGTTTGTATAATGTAACACTAAATTTTCCAACGAGGTTACAATAACATTGTTCGAAAAAAACTTCATAAAAAATAATATTTACGATATAAATACATTTTTTTTTAATATTAGGCGAGAATCAATTAAATACCGTTATATTCAATTGACTGAAAAAAACCGGACATATTTCGTACCGTGACGGGGGGTAAGGTCACTATTGTATAGGTGTAAAATCGAGAAGGTATAATAAGATATTTAGAATATTGTTTTAGTTTACGTTGCTGAAAGTAATGATTAATCATCATTGCAATAAAAAAACGATTCTAAAATTATAATATTATCAATAGTATGTTTTTTTCCGTTATAGCCGGGGTAATCTATAGATGTGATGTCATTTGTTGTCAGTTTTTGAATTTTTTAGAAAATCGGTCGGGCTGTTAGGAATCTAGACGAATTTCTCAAACAAAATATAATCGGTTAAAAAATCCGCATCGTTCAAGGTGGGGGTACGGCATTGAAGATCGTCGCGTATCGTTTTTTCTAACCAGAAAAGTGTTTGTTGTCGATAATAAATTTAACGGGATAGAATCTCGCTATTGCAGCCGTCTATACTACCGCCGTATATTATAGTTACTATTAAAACAAATGAAAATTATATATATATATATATTATTTTTTCCTGGTGAAAATACAATGTAATATTATTTTATCACGTTATTATTGGGAATTGATCAGCGGTTTAAGTACACACGCACTATCGGAATTGATTTCATTATTTAATTGGTCTTTTATATATATATATATATAACGGAAAGAGCTTAAAAAAGCGCGATATTAATGGGATTGAGTTTCACGGAAGGTTAGGTGGTATATGTATATATAATGTATATATATATATATATATATAGGTACCTAATTTCAATAAACGGTTGATTCTATAAACCGGCTATCAAAAAAAAAAAAAAAAAAAAAATAAAAAAAAATGGATCCTATAATAATATTCACACACTGTACAGTGTACAGTGTATGTTCATTATTGATTTCAATCGTTATATGTAATACTCGTAACTAGTAATAATACGTCATATTCGTATACAAGTTCACATATATCGCGTATCTGCACACACAATGCTGTTAATTGAAATTAATTGAATATTGAATGACCACATGTGTATGTATATAGTATACGTTTAATTACGTATTTTATGTTTTGTTCTCGTTTATAATGTATAGATGGTACGACAATTCTTATTTAACCGTATACTAATTTATAGTAGGTTAATTGTTATATTTTGCTCCTCTGGTAATAATAAATTACACATAAAATGTTTTAAAAAAAAAAAAAATATAGTATCATTTCGATTTTTTCGAACGAATTATAATAACCTATATTATTAATTTATTATTAAACGTTTTCCAATATCTATATATCTATATATATATGTATTGTTTTATACGGTTATAAATTATTATATTTGTTTTATATTATATGTTTTTATATGTATTTGTATTTTAATACATTTTTCGGTAAAAAAACATATTGTGTTAAACACTATTCCTCTTCAATGTATTTAACGAGTTGTTAAAACGCGATTTATGGTGTATTTGATTTAAGTAGACTCTGATCGATTTGATCAAAATAAAAATCAAATACTGCAAATAATATTTTCGCTGTTGTTGACTTAAATAATTTTGTATACGTACAATAAGGCATTAAGGATAAAGTCGGCACTCGATTTCGATTATGTATTAAAACAGTCAACAATAGAAATATACAGTAAGTCATGATCGAAATGGGTTAAGCCGTTAGGTTAAGTTAGGGTTAGTAAGTCGTTTTACTATGGGGCTAAGAAGTTCACGTGAAATCAAATGAAAAACCACGTAGTTTGAAGGTTTATTTTATTAAAATAATGTATAGACTCTGAAAAACGTAAAAAAAAAAATTTTGGATTTTAAAATATTCCGTAACCCGTATTAGAAACGTTGGTTTATTTTTTTTTTTTCTTAACCCCTTTCGTCCGCGCACGGAAAAGATTTTATAATAATTCGCAATGTTATTTTAGCCGGTTGTCCGTAATAGAATCGGTTTCAGTTGTCGATTAATAATAATAATATATGGACGAACGATTTTTTTATGTTTTGCTAATATCGTTTTCGCCGACGATTATTATTTATTCATTATCGTGAACACTGCACGTCATCGCCGTCGTGGTCGTCGTCGTCCGTCCGTCCGTCCGGCCGTAGACGGCGTGTTCGTCCTTCGTCGCCATTATATATTATATAAATCAAATTCCAATAAAAAAAAAAAAATAAAAAAAATAAATAAAAAAAAAAAAAAAAAAAAGGAAAAAATAAAAAAAGTTCGACGTGCGTGTCGATTTATTATTTGTCCGCTTAATTAGGACGGATCCATTTAAATTAATTTAGCCAATTTACGTATACGTCTGTTATAATATTATCGTTTCCCGTATATGTGCGCACTAATTAACCAATGTACGTACGTATGTATATATTTACTCTTGCAGGGCTAGTGTTAATTATTATTCGTAATATATGGGACCTAATAATAATAATACAGAAACCCGTCACCCGTATATTACAATTGTTATTATATTATATATATATACGAATACAATACGCCTTCCCCTCTCTAAACTCCGCTTTTAGCCCCCTTTTTCTTCTCCTCCTCCTGCCCGTAAGTTATAATACTTAAGCCGACCAGGACCTAATTGAAATTAAAAGGGTACACTCCGTATATATATATATATATATATATATATACGTGTCCGCGTCCTCTCCTGTTGTTATTGCCCGTTTAAATTAGTGCATATATATATATATATATATATAAATAATATAGAGCCTACACCAACTCTGTTAAATTAATTAAAAGACATCTATTTTGCAGTATAACATGGTGTTGTATATTATTATATAATATACGTATATATACACATAGGATGTGCGATTGTACGCTCAACTGGTGCTCAGCCTACACACGTATGATGTATGGTTTTATATTATATAAAACGGCCACCGCGTGTATTAATAATAATAGTAATAATAATATGATATACAATGTATAGATGCATCTATGCCCAAGTTTGATTTCATGGTCACCGTCGTTATAGCTACGTTTTAGCTATTACTAAACGATCGAGATATCTTTTAAGAATATATATTTTATTGTTTATGCAAATGCAAATAGTTTTAGTGCCCGATTAGTTTAAATCTGTCGGACGTAAACGTTTACAGTTCACAAAACATAAATCGAACCGGTTAGCATTGAACGCTAAAACGCAACATTTTTATACTTTTGCTATTAAAAATCAACATTAACGGTGTTTTATAATGTATTGTTCTACAGTTATACACATCTTGGTAATATAATATTATGCATCGCATTATCACTGATTTAAAGAAATAAACGTATACGGAACGTATAAATCGCGGTACTAAACGGCCAATTAATATATTGAATTTCGACAAAAAAAAAAAAAAAAATCATTCGTCTTCAACTCGTTGTTAACGAACTTCACCGGATGTTTATACAAATTAATTGTAGAAAGTCTAGTTTGTACAACGAAAACTTAAACTAGTTACGTTAATAAGTTAACAATAAAAATAATTAACTAGTTAATGTCCGCCTTTGCTATTATGTAGGTGTACAATTCATAGGCAGAACATAATATTATGTAATTTGATGACTAATACTAATTTTTGTCTCGAATTTTTAAATCCGTTACCGCGGTAAATTTTTTATTTTGTTCCGTTATATAGAATCTGAGGTTCAAATCGTATATAAAAATTACTGAAAAACAAATTGTATTTGGAATTTCGATTTAACGTTATGTTATTATACGTATGATACCCGATCAATTTTTAACGAGTCGCTTAATAAAGTCTGTGTGTAAGAAAAAAAAAAAAAAGTAAGAAAAAATAGATATTACAGTCCGAATGTAGGTATAACCCGTGGAACAATATACGGACGAATAAAAATAATTTACAAGGTCGAAGGACGACAATTGAGTTGAATTTTCAACAAAAAAAAAAAAAAAAAAAAAAAAAAAACAAAAAGGGGGAAAAAGTAACGAGTGTGTCTTTTGTTATATAAAATAATTGAGTTTTCCAGAACGTTTCTGTCATTAGGGAAAAGAAAACATTATTTTAACACTCAGTTTCATTCGCCGAGTAGTAAGTCGACTGCTATGATATTATATCGGTCGTGGGAGGGCCAGGGGAGGGGAGAGGAAGGACAATGTGTAGTGTAATGCTCTCGCGTGCACATCCGACACGACGTTTGTCGCAGTGTCTGTTATTGAGACGTACGTGATTGTTGTATACAAGTCGATCGCCATAGTATCTCCGTCATCGTTAACGCTAAAGACACAGAAGGTGTAAATATTATTGTCGCCGTCCTACCGACCAGTATAGCATTGTCGGTCCTGTAATAAATATATAGATATTTTTTTAAAACCGAACCGGAGGTCTCAATTTGTACCGGATCGACTCGCGCCAGACGCGTACAATAATACAAAGACCGTATATAAGTATTACGTTGTATACGATTTGTCGGGTTTTGTTTCGGTCCGTCCGAAAATCACGAAACGCTTTTCAATCGGAAATTTCAATCTATAGTTATCGTTATTATTTCGGTCGCATAATAATTAAATTATATACCTTTCCACCGGCGATCCGAACGCCGACGAGTCTTTTTCTCAATTCTTACGCGTAAAACCAAGTTTCGGACGCCGGTGGCGGGTATAAGGGGGAACAAGTGCATCCCTCTACTTTGGCCCGTAGTTTTGTAAATCGGGTTTATACATTTTTTCTTAGGTGTCACCACAGATAGATAAATAATCGTCTTGATAAAACCATCTAATACGAGTACAATTTTTTCGAATTTTTATAGAAAAACCAGTGAACACACCAGTTATTCAATTTGTGTGTCCGTAAAAACTTTTACCACGCCAAAGAGCAACATTGTAACTTTGCAATTCATTCCGTATTATGTGAAAAAATTGACTTAGTCTGATTTTTTTTTTTTTTTTATACATTTTTAAAACAATTTTCTAGAGACACCATTGTACTAGTTTACGTTATTTGAACACGGAGAGGCACACCCCTCTTTTAGGTTTAACTATCTTTGTCACCCTCCCACCGTGAACGTCAAGTATAACCGTTACTTGCGGCCACGTTAATAATTGCGGTTGTGATTTTGATAAGTCGAAATCACAAAAACTTATAACTTATATTTATCTCTTGATTTGTGTATTATGTTAATTTATTATTTACGTTGCGGTGAAATTTATTCAATACACAACAATAAAATGATTAAACTATAAAGTTGATGGTCGCTATCTTCCCTACATAATATGAAAGGATTTTTTTTAATTTTATAAAACTTAATTATAACAATACATTTGATTTACATATTAAAAATATAGACCATCAATTTGAATAAATTGTGTTTAAAGGCATTTTAAATATACCTACGAGTATAACCCAATAAAGTTTTAAAATAAAAATAAATGTAATGCAAATGAATGAAAGTCTCAAAATATTATATTAACTGTTGTACCTATACATTTTCATAACATTATAAAATATTACAGAGTAAAAAAAAATAACCGTGTATTTTTAAAATGTTAAATTTGATATAATTTTATCAAATTAAGTGTAATGAAAAATTCAATATTTATAAAACGGTTTTTATATTATTACACGTGACCGAGATCGAGTTGCTAATTCGATTAAAAAGTATAACGAAATGAGTTTAAACCAAATTTCGGTTAAACGTTATAAAATTATATTTAATTTGGGATACTCGTCCATTTTAACGAAATAATAAAGTTTTAAATTCCAAATTAATGAATTAAATACTTAGGGTATCTAATTAAATTAGCATAATATACAATATATGCATATTTTACGTACGTATCCTCAATAAAAATAAATTGATATACCTATACGGTATCAAAGAAATGTAATAATTTAGATTCGTTTAATATCTATTATGTGTACACTCATTGTTTAATTGGACGTAATGTGTGTTAAATTCAAAAATGACAATATAGTTTTTTGTCGCATCTTAAAACTATAGTTGTATAAAATAAAAACGAATCTTTCGAGACGTAGTTGCGACGTTTACTCTATTACTCAATGTATTTAATGTAATATAAAATTTACATTATTTTCTGAAATAAATGAGAATTAATGACAAATTACAATAATTGAATAGAAATAATTATTACTACACTGTACACACAAACATATTTTTATTTAAATATTTAATATTTTTTTTTCTTATTAGACTGAATGAAACATAAAATTAAATTAACCTATTGTTTGGCATTTCCTTTTTAACTAAAATTATTGTAATAAATAATTGAACGCGGTAGCGTATAATAATCGTATACAATATATATTTTCGTACACCTATTAAAACAACAATTGCGGTGCTTTTTTTTTTTCCTAATCATTTCCTAACCAATTAATTGTTAAGTACAATGATAGTGTACATTTTTTTTTTTTTTTTTTAAACCTGTAAATATGTTGATATTTGTTATAAAGATATATAAATACATATTATCAAATATTACACCGCGAGAGTTTTAGACTGATCGTCTACATACTATAATAGCGATAAAAAAAAACCCACCGAATCGTTTGAAAACTCGCTAATAACATCACCGACTGTACCCGAAAACCGCGGTCTTTGGCGATTTTCAAAATTATTTATAAATCCGGCGAGTATAATAATAATAATATCCGCACGGTGACGGAAAGCTTACCCTTGTTCAAAAACGGTTTAATTTTTGAAGGATCGTGTTCCGCCGTGTTGTTGTCAGCTGCGGGCCTCGGTCGCGGTAAAATAATATTTATAATATTTTATTATCGTATTCCGACTTCGTCTCGGAAAATCCGAAACGGGGTGTAAGACGCGGGGAGGTGGCTCTATACGCGCTGAATGGGTATATTATAAGAGGGCGATGAACGAATTGGCAGAAAAAAAAAATACGGAAAACGCGCGTAAAAGAAATAAAACAGTACGGGAATGAATAATACCGCGGCGGTTCGGCGAGCGGGCCAACGGACGGACAGACGAGCGAGCGAGCGACGTGTTCGGCGGTGTCGGCACAGGATCCCGTTGTCGTCCCCGGACTGATAAGGAAGCGTGTGCCACTACGCGGTCCCGCCACTGCCGGTTGATGTCGGAAGGCCGCGCGCGCGTCCCCGCGGTGGGCGTGGTGCGCGTCGCGGTCCCTTCGCGTCGCGCACCGGGCAGGCACCGCAGCACCCGCCCACGTCTCCGCCGCCGCCGCCGCGCGACGGGGCAGCGTACGGCCGTACCCGCCGCGCGGCGTACACACGTATCGCTGCAGCTAGTGGTCGCCGCCGCCGCTATAATTATCTATATAGATATATATATATATATTGATACATATATATATATATATATATATATATATTTGCTGCCTTTCTACAACCCTCACCTCCCCGGGCGTGCTGCGGTCGCGTAGGTGAACGGACCCCCGATCCCGTTTCTGTCGCGTCGGTTTTCCGTGGCGGGGTCGGGAGAGTTGGACATGTTCTCCGTCCGCCGCCGCCACCGCCGCCGCCCGCACCGGACGACCGCGGTATCACTGCACACCGCCGCCTGTCATCCTCCCACGTTGGTTTTATCGGTAATGCTGGACGAATCTGTCTGTGATTTTCGATCAGTGGCGCCGCCGGTCGACTACTTTATACAATATTATAATAGTACGCGGTCACGGGCGGACATGGTAACGGCGGCGGGCACCGCACACAGCGACCGCAGGGTTTTTTCTCGTATCGTATCGTATCGTATAAGATGCTAAACGAAATTATTACCGGTCACAATAACCCCGATCATATTATACCTGCCCATAATAAATAATATTACATTTTTATTTTTGGTCTTCTCAGGATGTTATGTTCGGTTGAGTAAATAGGTTTTCCTCAAATGTTCAGATTTTGAAAAAAAAATAATCACAAATAAACATAAGTAATTAGCAAAAAAATAGAAATACACATGATATTTTTCCAAAAAACGAAACGAAAAATTAACGTAGAAAATTAAACTGTTGAAATTTCAAGGGTAGTTTTGTTGGGTGATTCATCAAAAATTGTAACGAGCTAAAAAAAGAGATAATTTTTTTTGGGGTTATTTTTCAATATCATTGTATTTCTTTCATTCTTTTTTTTTAGAATTGAGAGTATTTATACAAATAAAAAACCTATTATGTAATAAATTTAATGATCTTGAACTCTAGATCATTTAGAACATCTAGAAATTTAAGGGTAACCTTTTTTCCCCTGGCCAAACATAATATTACGCGAAGAGCAAAAAATATATAATATATATTTAAAAAAAAATATATCAAAATATACAAAACAAACGAGAAGAAATTATTTTATAATAATTTCTATAAAAAAAAAAAAAAAAAAATGATTATTTTCAGCGGGAACCTATTATGTTAATAATTTAAATTACCTATAGATAAATATAATATATAAATATATGTTTACATATAATAGTATACGTATCGAAATATAATATTTATATATGTGCCTTTATATACACTGGAATACGGTTCAAAACCGAGTAATTTATACTATCAACGATATCGTATTACATAATACGAATACACTTATGTGTGTGTGTATATATATATATAGTTAAAAATCTAATCAAATAATTTATTTCACGAATTGCAGGTTAGGTCTTTGTAAGTCTTATAAGTTATAAGTCAGTTATACCAAGCCTTTGTACACACGCGTATAGTCTAGACCGCCAACTTTCGTCAGTTTAATGCTAACGATATTATTGCTATATTCACTTACTTAGTTTGACACTTTGAAGTCGTCGTCGTCGTCGTCTGCATTCGGTTATACATTACGTATGTTATATTCGTTGTAAACACGGGTAATATGTTAAATGCGTCGTCAGTATACGTATAGTAATTATTTAGTCACGGTATAATAATGTTGTAGAAGTTATTATAATATGTTATAAATAGGGCGGATATTCGTATATGTATTTGCATCATTTTATCGGTCAATAAAAAAAAAAAAAAATAGTTAGTTAATACCGAAATTTATTTCGTGACCTTTCGCGATTCTGTATTCAAAATTTATTTTGCACATTTTGCATTTTCGAGGCATATTTTTTAGGATTTTCAGAGCATATTATTGGGATTTCGTACATTTTTAAGACATATACAACTCGACGAATCCGAGAATCGCAAAATAATTGTTAAAGATTGTTAAGTGTCGGCATTCGGCAGACGAGCTAATAGCACACTAATAGCAGGCATGTAGCCAGGGTTTTATTTTTGGGGTAGAGTCTAAAAAAATATTTTTCATTCCTCACTCAAAATTATAACTTTTTATAATTAATAAATAATTTTGAATACAAATCTCATACATTTTTGAACGTTATATGCGGATGTGGACAAATTTAAGAGGGGTTAGGGGGTCCTAACTCTTAGACCTCCCCCTCGATAAGTGCTCGATAAACAGGTATCCGTGTTTTAGATAAAATATTATTATTTTTTTTTTTTTTACTCAAATAAATTGTTACGGGCTATTACACGAGAAATATCAAAAAAAAAAAACATCCACAATGCATCAACTAGACAGACACGTTTTCCTACCAGAAACCACCCTTAAAGTTAATAATCGGAGCAATATTTCTGGTCAAACATTTGCTCGCAGGCAGAACAAAAAAAAACAACAACGCATCATAGTAAAACCGTACAAAATTCTTCGGTACGCTCAGGATATAAATACAAATATAGAAGATGATCACACGCTAAATTAAGTACCTAATAAATTTGATCAACACTCAACGAATTAAACAACAATTCATAAAAAAAAAAAAAAAAAATGAATCGTTCATAAAATATCTATAATCTACATTGGAAATTAAATTAATCATTAAATCGATTATTAAGATACGTTAAGTATATAATTATTCGTATATCCAATAACAGCATAATATTATTATTATAGTAATAATTATGTAATACCACGTCGGTTTTAGCGTCACCGTTCACTTGTTTCATTACCGCCCGGTCATAAGAATGTACAGATATGGATTATAAATAAACTACCTTGGACTCAGCATAATATATAATATTATTGTAATTTCATAACGGGTTTATTTCACAGTTTGACATAATGAAAAAAAAAAAAAGTTGGATATTTTATATTACTACTTCATCTACACCAATATTACATTATAATTATATATAATATAGCCATGAATAAAATAGGTATATATTTTTAATAATAATAAATTATTATAAAGTACTAAGTACACGTTAGCTGCTATATTCTACAGATAGTATTAATTTGTCCGCGTAAGAGTGAAGTTAATTTATTATTAAGTATGCGCATACGTATAATGTAATGTAACATCGAAAAGTGAATTTGGTTTTTGTAAATTAATCTTAATAGAAAAAAAAAAAAAGTAGAATATTATACATTTTGTCTATATAGTTTAATAGAATACGTATGTATTCGTGATTTTCTTTATTAACCTACTATTTCGGTATTTCGATATTATTACCTATATATTTTGATTATGATTATTATGATTGCAATCGTATAAATCTCGTTAAAGTATCGATATTTTGTTATTATCTAAGGTAAGTACTTAATTTAAATATTTTTGAATACGACTTAATGATAGTTGAGATTGATTTAAAAAGAAACTATTCATTCGATTATGTCAATTTCATTTGTACACAGATAATTTCACATAGACAGTCTCTATTGACATTAATAAATATAAATAATTGAAAAAAAAAAAAAAATAATACAAATTTGTAACTGTTTTAAAACTACCAAATTTAGTAAAAATACATACATACCTAATATAATATTTGTTTAATTGTTTGGTACCAACCGAATTGTTTAAGATGAATTTATTAATTCAATTAAATTGTACGCAACAACGCAGTAAATTAATAAGTGTGGAATATTTCACCGGCGCCGTGTCGGTGATAAAAATGTTGTTTATGAGAAACGTATATTATGCTGTAGATAATAAATATTATAAAAATATTTTCGTTTCAAGGTATGCAGTTCGTATTTGCGGGTCTACCGATGAATACGAAACGAATAAATAACTTTTATTAATACGATTTTTTTTTTAAACAATTTTTATTAATTTATACGTCTTATTTTATAATATTATATGTAAATATGTATCAAGTCGTTAGTGCAATATGTATGATTTAAAATTAGTATCGATCGGATAATAGAATATTGTAATATTACGTTTAGCACTTTTACGAATATACAACTATAACACCCTACCTAAATTAAAAAAATCCACGTGATTTCCCACGACTACGTTGTTTTAATTTTACAAATAAAATATTTTTTAGGACGTACAACAATAACCCCTTATCATAATGTTCGAATGGGGCTCGAGGCTTCTCGGATTCTCATCCGATGATGTCTGTGCTGCGACTACTCGACAACCGGACAAAGGACTCTGGCTTTGTCGAATCGATTCGAATGAACAGATAAGTAAGTAAAAAAAACAAAACATTTATATGCATGCATAGTAATAAAAAGAGTACGATAATTTTAAGTAACATGATTGTTGTTATTATTATTATTCGGGTTTATTTGGCCTCGTCTCACAACCAAATCTTTCAATTTGGAACCACCTCCTAAAACTCTCGTGTACTGTTTTACCGTGTCTTCCAATCTGGTCGTCGGCCTTCCCGAAGGCCTTTTCTCAATATTGGATTCTGTTCCAAGCACTGTCTGTATGGTGTAATGATAGGTTTTCGCTTCTCCATATATATGCGCAGTCTTCCTTTGTATCAACAAATCTCTAAACTCAAAAAATATTCTTTTCTCCAATCTGCAGCTCTCTGTTTTTCTTGCGTTTCCAGTAACCAGTCAATTATGTTGTCCTTTACACTGATACGAAAATCTTCCGCGATATTTGTATTTATATATAATTACAGGATATTTTCCAAAATCGAATAAGAAATTACAAATAATATATTAAATTAATTTAATAAATCATTACGACGGGTAAAATGTACAATATAAAAAATTAATTTAAGTAATAATAATAATAATAATAATAAAAAATTAAAACACAATTGTTTAGACAAAATGACAAATATGTAATTTAATGACATAACTGTAGTACGTATATATATATGCCAGACTATACGCCAGTATACTACGGCGCCTAGCTGTCAATGTAATCGTTTAAAGACAATTTTCGCAATTATTAACAAGTTAAAGTGTAATATAAATTCATTGTTTGCGTCTATACCCTGTAAACTATCTGCAGTCAGTACTACTATTATATTGTATATTTTTCGTCCGTATTCGTCGGAGGATGTAAAAATTACGCAATTTATAATAATAATATCATCGTCACCTTGGTCTCTCTCGCTAAATTCTTTTCGTAGTTTTCGGCCAACTCGACAATAACGGCTATAGTATTTTTTGGAAAACAATTCGTTAGCAAATAAAATTTAATCAGACAATTATTTAGTCGGCAAATAAAACTATAACAGCGTGTTAACGAAAATAAATGTCACAGAAAATAAAAACAAAATATACAGGAAAATAATAAAATGTTAAATAACCAGGATAATTGAGTGCAGCATACTAAAATGCAATCGTTTTTATTTTCCAGTATTTTAGCATTTTACATTATTTTTTTATTTGCTTACACGATTATTTCCGAAAATAGTGATTTTTCCGCAAATTATATTTGATTATAAATTCGTATTACCCAAGTTATTATTAACAATTGTAGGTTTTTATTTTCTTCGCTTTCCCGACAACGGGCACCGGGTGTATCATTACACGGGAATAATTTCGGACCGAGATGAATATAATATGTTTTTAGGGGACCCGGCCGGTGGTGGGCGGTGCAGTTTGTGATTGAATTCGTCTCGTCCGACAGCGAATCCGAGTTCACAAATTTATTATTATTTTACCAAAGTATAATAATAATAATAATAATATAACGACTCGGAAAATCGGATTATTATGCCGTCCCGTGTCCCCCTATACCGATTCCCGTCGCGCTGATACCGCAGCGGCAGCCGGTCGTTGGAAAAATTTACATTCCTAATATAATTTTCCCGGCGGTTGTGTAAATTAAAACATTGTCACAATCGTCCGGCTGCGGCAGATATTGGATAGGCAATGTCATTATGTTGGCGTGCGCGCGCTCCCGCGTTCCCGCGTTCCCGTCGTCGCCCCTCGAGGCGGCGTTCGGGAGCGGCAAACAGATCTACAAACCGTCTAACTTTTTACAATCTGGAAAATTGGTTTCCCTTAGTCGGCTGCTGTTATTATACAACTCTCTCGGTGGTGTTTGACTTAATGCGATTTGTTTTCTCGTTACGGTTAGGCTTTGTGTATTATATAATATACGTATATAGCGTGGCGGCCCAACTTTTGATGAACAATATATATTACGAAACCGGATGATATAATGAATGTAATTTTTTTTTTGTTTTCCGCGACATTTCCCAATCAAAATATTAACGATCTTTTTCTTCTTATTATTTTTATTATTGTTGTATATAATTTATATATAAAACTCGGTTCGACTGCCTACACTTAACGACAAGCGCGACAATTTTTTCGTTTTAAATTCCAACGGAAATTGTCTCCGAGATTTAATATTTTATATATACGAAAATAAACGCGTCAAAAATAACAATACTATATGCATACAAAATTGTTTTTCCCTTTTTCTTGCTCATCGACGATTTATTATTTATTATATGAAAACAATTTATTTTACTCCCGTTATTCGAAATTTCTCTATACGTAATATATTATAATATTATTTTAAAAACAAATAAATTCTTAAAATTACAGATTTACATTTTTAGATACTGGACGAGGCGAATATAGATTTTAGTGACGTGTGCGGTGGGGAAGTTTGGGTATTATATCCCCACTCCATTGGCCTAAAAACAACTATGAGTATTTATTTAGTAATATAATCATGATAAATAATCGTATATATATATATATTTCATCAAGTTTCAACGAAAAGCTGGATTTATTCAATAAAAATTGTGTTTTTTTGGAACCGGATTTTAAATTCCCACTGTCTGGTTTGGTATGGAAGACGATTTGCACGATTATAATTTACTACATTCATTCCCATTAAAAATTTCCGGACACGCCGTAACTTAACCGTAAATTTTGCTTCGATTTTCAAGTGTAGTATCTTTTCTAAAAGCATTTCGGATTTAGTAGGTGGCATTAGAAAGGCCCCCCTGGTCATTTTTTTTTTTTTATTCTCGTTGTAGTTTTCTTAATAATCTTAATTTTCCTAATTAGTTCTATACATACTATCTTCCCGATTTTTCACCTACAACGGTGCGAAGTATGCCGGCTTGTTTCTTAACTAACAATTAACTACTACGTTTTCTATTCCTGTAAGGCTTTCAAGCGTTATCTAAAAATAGGAACTCGCGGACAATATGGTTTTTATTATCAAAAAATATGCCATAATATCGCTTATTTTATAGTGTATCCGTTATACGTATACGTACTTGTTGAGTATATTGAAACGAATTCGCCTAAAACCAAATCGGGGGGGGGGGGGTCAATTGAAATAAATAATAAAAAAAAAAAAAAACGATTTTTCCGACAAGTACTTCGGCTGGCTAGGTATATTGTATAATAACATAGTATATCTATATATTTTAATATATAATAATAGTAATAATAATAATAATAATATACTCTTTTGATATATATCAAGCAAAATCCAGGTCCCCTATATATAATAACGAAATGGTTTCTCCTATATACGCGATTATTTTAAAACGTACGAAATATAGTACTTAAATAAAATCGAAAAAGGTCTATTTTAGAATTATTAATATTTATCGGAAGAGATTTCCGGACGGGAACGGCCGTTATAATAATATATAAGATTCGAGTATAACACACCGGTGGCGGCTCTTCGTACCCGCCGCACCGAAAACCTTTATGTCCCACTTATATACGTATATATATATATATATAGAGGGGTATAAAATAATAGTAGAAAAAAAAAAGCCTTCGGGGCGGATTTTCTTCATTTTGTAGAACGAATTCACCGAACTGTTTATCGATAAGCGCGATTACGCACACACACGCGCACGCTCGTCATATAGAAAAATGTATATGAACAATATACGTACGCGTACAAATATTATATAGATAGCGTGTATAACATTTTCTAGAATCAAAAAGCAATATCTCAAGGCGATTCCATAGCCAATTCCATGCGGTAATAAAGTTCATCTTCCCCGGGTTTTCGCGATACGAGCGTATGTATGTGTATGAGTGTGTGCGTGTGTGTGTTTATATATATACACTGTACGGGGTTTACAAATAATATTCAATCAACTGCGAATATTATACGGAAAAATGATTCTTGTGAAATACGTACATGTATATATATGTATTATACCTATAAAGGGAAGTTTAAAAACAAATAGAACGTTGTATAAATCTTGAACCTCGGATTGAGGTTTTTATTATAAAATAAGTACACCACGGTTTATATATACTAAACCGCAATTATTTCTTACGAATATTATAATGGATTATTTATTATTTATTTATTTTTTTTATTTTTCTCCCTTATACCGAACCAATAAAAATGTATTATTATTAATTTGGCGTCTATGTAAATTGAATCCTTTATTTCGGGTCCTCCCCCCACCTCCGTCATCCAAGTAAATTTTTTTCACATTTTAAGATAATCAATAAAAGACGTCTTGCGGTTCTAAAACTTTAATTTCAAGATAAATGATAAAAAGCAAATAAACTATTTATATGTTGGTCTACCTCCAAACTAACAATTTAATGTAAAATTGTCGATTTTGATTTTTTTTACGTTTAGAGGGTTTCTGAAATAAATGTTTCATTTGAATTAAATTTCAAAAAAATAAAATAAACGACTATATAATGTTTGTATAGTTTTCTATGTACATTTATACAGAAAACAAACCATAAATAATACACACTAATTTCATACTTGATCGATCCAACAATTTTCCGCAAGAATGTTTTTTATTGTATCGAAAATTTGTTCTAGTATAATTTTCTTAGTCCCATAATTCTGTTCCGTACAATATTTGATACTATTGATACAAAAAAATATTAAAATTCTATAAAATGTGTATAATTCATATTGTTTGCGTTTGTGATTAATAATTAATGTGAATTAAAATTATTTATATTGATAAATATAAAAAAAAAAAAATTGAGCCGTATAATGATTATATTAGTTTTTACATAAATGTGCCTATTAGTTAATATATTATTATTTTATTTTTATTTTTTAAACTAAAATTCAAATTATTTCCTATATACGGTATGTTTACCGGATTAATTTTAAATGTGTATTATAATTTACCTGCAATTTACAATTCCTACAATAAGTTTATTTATTTACTAAGTTTATCTTTTGAAGCTATCTACATATCTAACCATCATACATAATAAATGAACCGTCTTTATCGTGTTCTAAAAAGTCCAAACCAATAATACTGCTCTAACTATATGAGTACAAAAAAATTCAATATAAAAAACAAAAGAATCCAAACAATAGAATATACTACAATCAACAAAAAAAAACAAAAGATGCATTCATATTATAAATTCCACGTTGAAGATGTTATAAGTGTATATGGAGACCATATTATATTTTATAGTCGATTATAAACGACTGACCGAACATGATGCAAAATCCTTTACAGAAGGACACTGGACCGTTTATAATTTTAATGACATCCATCTTTGTATTACCCCGTCATTGTTTTTTTAGTGCTACTGTTTTTTATAAATAGTTTTCATTTTTATTCGAGTACCTACCTACAGTTAAAAGATGAATCCAGAAATAATTATATCAATAATTTAAACAAATACTACTACGGGTCTTAAAATATAATTGCAGGAATTATCTAAAAGAATAAGTAATGGACGCTTGGATACTTATTTATTCATATGTTACATTTCTTGTTAAAAAAATCCAATGATAATTTTTGTTTATAAATTAATAACATGTGTTCAATTAAGAACAAATATAGAAAATAATAAGAGAAAATGAGAAAAATCAATAGGTTTCTATATACCTGTGTAACGTAAATATTTGTAATTAATTAGAAAGTAGGATAATGCTCACAGGCCACTGTTGTAGGTAGAAAATTGAGAAGAAAGGATATAGAGTTGAAATTAATTTATATCTGTACGCAATGCTAAATCATTACTAACGAAAAACATTTCTGAGTGAAGTTTGATTAAAAATGTTATTAATTTGTAACTACAAAATAAAAAATAATTGTCTGTGGTTTTTTCGTCTCAAATTGTTGGGCATTTTTATGAAATCAAAAACGTTATATCCACATAAATCGGAAAATAACGAGTACACAAAACGCTGTGATTTATTCAATTTGCATTAAAATATGAACTTTAAACAATTAACCTTTCTATTTTTGTCTATAATGTAGGTAACTATACTTGTGTTAAAAGTCGTACCGTTTTAGTTTAATAAAGTTGTAAAATATGTTAAAAATAATAGTACGATCGAATGCGATATTAACATTGCACTGCAACACTGTTATTATATAATTATTAGCAATACTCTGGAAAGGGCACTGCGATAAATAGGCGTAGGTTGTATATACGTCTATGTTCATAATAAACGTTTCCTACAATATTAATTGCGCTTACTTTTGTAGTACGTGCATATCGGTTTTAAATTAGATTGAAAAATCAAATAAAAGAAGTATTTACAATATTTCGGTTTATTTTATACGTATCTCAATATTATTATCGGATTTTATAGCACTAAAAATAACTGAAATATTATGCCATAAATGAAAAATATTAAAAAAAGAAAATGTATTTAATTCATTTTTTTGTTCGATTTGTTGATTTGAATATTGTTCGATGGACCAAGACGCCGGACCACTTAAAAATATATTATAACATGAAACGAAAATGTGGATATTTTTCTTATGAATTTACATAAACGACATATTTTTTCTTCTGTGTTTCATTCGGTATAAACGAGATTTGTAAAAAATGCGAAATAAATCATTATAAAATGCATATTAGAAACAAAATAGCACTAAAAGTCTAAAATACTTCAAATATGCGAAAAATAGCAATATATAAAATTTCATATTTAGAGTAGCTGATGAATAAAACAATTGCGTATCTCTGTTATTTTTATCCGTATCCTAAAATAATTAGCAAACGCTATAAAATCCGAGCCCTGATTATAACTGTACGTATATATTATTAAAAATATTTTACCCAAAATATTTTTCCCGTTTGTATATATATATATTTTTTTTCTATCGCGAAATTATGAAAATTAACCGTTCAGATTTATTAAAACCTTGCGGATTTCAAACGGCTTTCCGGATACGGTATTATTATACCCGGAACTTCCACGAGCTCCCGAATTCAAAAGCACTTCATACACGGTTGACTCGAATCCCGAATATCGAGTTTCACCGGAGCGGCGGACCTTTTATACACGTATTACATTTTTTTTTTATTTTATAATCTTCCCGAGAATATAAATCATAAATATATCATGTACGCCCGTCATGTGTGTATACAGGAACTTCCCAAGGGTGATCGTGGTACAAAGGCGATTGCCCAGATCGGTTTACACAGACACGCGCGCTAACCCTTAAGTAAAAAAAAAAAAAATAATAAAAGGGAAAAAAAATAACACTTTAGGATTTTATGGTCCGAAAACAAGTGTAACGGCGCGGCAGCTTGACAACCGGCTTGTTTTCGGTGACATTTTGTAATACTATATCGCGTGGGAAAATGGACTTTCCTGAGGAATTCGCCGTCAAATATATAGAATCGCGGTGGACACGTTTTATAAAGATATTCTTACCACGCGATATATGTTTTCCGTCATGAATCCGTGTCCCGTGATATATTTTTACAACGTTTTGTCTTTCACTACCGCTATACTCTCAAAAAGAATCTTATTGTATCCAGTTTTATATTTTATAATAATAAACACCCGTAGGCGTGCGCAGACTCGACTGGCAGATACTATTACCCGCCCCCTCATAATGCCTGCAAAAAAATTAGGTGTACTACAACATGTACACTCAAACAGAAAATTAAAATATGTATTTCAATTCACTACAAAATTTATACGAATTATTACAATTATTTTATCATTTTTCCGAGGTAAAGGTCTTTTTTAGCTAATTTTTTGGTACCAATCTACCTATATATATAAAAAAAAAACTCCGGGTATGGCCCAACCAATCACAGCTATGTAAATGTTATATTGTAAAGGCCGATTACAAAACTATACAAGTAAGGTAGTATCGAAATTTCACATCGCATAAAAATGAACTTTATCTGGATCGCTCTAGCGTGCTTATATTTTCTTAACATAAATCCCATTAAAGTGATCTGTTTGAAAACTTGCGGTTTTTTTTTTTGGTTTTTTCCATTTACTTACAAAACATGATTGGTTAGTGCTATCAGAATAATAAGTCTGTGCGCTATGGCACAAATAAAGTTTTTCCCAGTGTGTTCTGGAATTTTGGTAATAATTATAAATACGAAAAGTGAAAAGTTACCAAAGTTTTTCCGTAAACATTTTAGTTTATATCATGATAACCCCAAAAAACACTCGTGGTAATGACATGGGATTACTAGTGCATTTATTTAAAAGTGAATTTGAATATTTTTGAATTGATAAATTTTCATTTTATTAAAAATGTCCTATGCGCAACACTTTAAACACTTTATGGTCTATATAAAGCCTATAAAACTAGTTTTAATCAAGTATACGTAATGTTTTGATTTTGGAAATTTGATTTTATTGTGTCTTTGTGTGTTTTTTAATAACATATGTTGAAATACTTAATCAAGTAAGTGCTCCAACATTATTATCACCAAGGGATATCTGTAAATGGGAAATGAAATACATATACATTGGTGCTTTGAGAAAATTACAAAAACTAACGATAAATTGGTAAAGTTTATATGACGAGTCGATACAAATGATGATTTTAATTGTAATTCGAACAAATAATATCAGTTCTATAGAGACTCGAAATTTCCATTGATTATTATTCTTTAGTGTTCTATAGAAAAATTATGTGTTATTTTTTCCAGTTTTACCAATTTTATTTTTAAATACCTACCTACTTCAAAATTCAATTATATATTATAACGTCTTGAGATATTAGTGTAGGGATATAATCATTTTTTCAACGCGGAGAGAATATTTTAATTTAATTTTTTTTAATACATTTTTAAATAACTTTTTTTTTTTTTTTTATTAATGAAAAATCGTGAACAAAGGGTTGAACATTTTTGTTAAGCGTTGAAAACTCATTAATATGGTAAATAGATATTATAGAATACTTTACTACATTAAATAAAGTGCAGTGTCATTTCGAATACTAGGTAATAATATAGTTGGTATTATTATATAGCCAAGTCATATTAATTAGACTTCGGTGACAAATAAAATAATTGACTGTGTATATAACAAAAAAAAAAAAATAATCATAATAAAAAACAACGCGAAAGATATATAATAACACCGCATAATTTTAAAGTAATTGGAATACTTACGCTGTAAGTAAATAATATGTCTCCAATTTAAAATTGTATAAACGCCATAAATGTTTCGTCGTTTTAGTGTTTGCCGAAGATATAATATATATAATATGTTTGGAACGTAATGCTATATGAAAGTGAAACATGGACGATATCAGTGGAAGAACAAAAGAGATTAGACTGTATCCGATGCGTTTTGTACGGCGGTGCTACAGGCAGAAGAATAATATTAAGAATTAGTTGGACCGAGAGAGTAACAAATGTAGAAATGCTATAAATAAATAGTATCAAAAAGAAGAATATAATAATATGGGAAAAGTTTGATAGTAAGAAAACGAAATGAGTGGATTGATATAATCAGACAGGCGCGTGGCTAAGGGGGTGTTTTATGTTTTAAAGTATGTTCCGGGGGGTTTCTATTTTATCAAATATGTAGTTATAGATGATTCTATTTCATATTTGATATTATTATTTATCGTGGAAATTGAAGATATTAACACATATTACTATATCAAATATTTGATAATGGTTATTGGTTATCTTCTATACCGTATACCGTGATGGTAACCTATGGAAACACTAGCTTTAACATTTTTATCGATAAACGACGTCGCGGACCGCATCGAAATTTCTAGAATTTGTTAAGTGATAAAGATGGATGACCACCACCACCAAAAGTTAAACTTAAATATAAAATTAAAATACCCTCCTATACAAAGTCCTGGCTACGCGCCTTTAATCAGACATAAAGGTCTGTTGAAATTGACGGTTGAAGGGAAGAAACAGGGAAGGAATATGAAAACCTAAACTGAAAATTCCAGCTGGAGCAATAGCAATACAAGAGAGAGTGTGTTTACATTAAAATGTATATATTTCTTAAAAAAAAAAAAAAATATATTAAACGCAGTTATTCCAATTATAAATTGTTGGTATATAAGCATAAATTCATTTGACTACAGCGGCATAGCGACGCAGTAGTAATTTAAAATTAACGAATAAAATTATTTGTATATCAATAATATATATGAAATTATTTCAGCCGGTTGGTTTAGTCGATTTTTGAGCTTGAGCTTTTGATAATTTCGATCTCTAGCGATTTGAAAAGCGCATTCGCGGTCGATGTGAGTTATGGTTTCAATTATATACGATTATATTAGGAAAAGGAGATACTACTATATTAAAACATAATTTTTATGACGGTGAAATGTTAAAAATCGGCCCTGTCTAAAAGTTCGTGTACCCGGGAAAAACCACAAAGACCGAACTGAAATGAAGCCATTGGTTTTTCAATACACGTTTGATTGGAGAAATTCAACGATACTGTTTCCGCTGTAGATACGGTGGTATACGTTATAAATACGATATCTCGAGTATAACTTACGCCATTGCGCAGTAAGATCGACTTCGTTATAGAATAAAAAAAAAATAATAATAATAATAATAATAATAAAAAATAAAACCACAGACATATCCCTCGACTTCAATAACCGCACGCGCGCGCGCGCGGTATACATAATAATAATAATATAGTAGTGTAATAGTTGATCGAATTTGTAACCCCTTTTTTATTTTTATTTTTTCGTGGCCGATTATGCGCGCGTTACATTATTACCGCTATATTATTATTATTTTTACGTACACGTCTTTATTCATTATAATATACGATATTACGGCCTTAGTGACCCCTCTGTGTATACACACACTCTGGCACATTATATACCCGACGGGTTGTTGACAATAATTATTCGAACGGCTCACTGCCGGCCATCTGTCGCTATAATACCGCCGCCGCCGCCGCCGTGTATCGTAGTGGTAACAGTAGCGAACGTGTACATATATATATATATAAATATACCCCTAACCCCCCTTCCATCGCTCTCGTCGTAAAAGAAAGGATTTCCGAATATAAAAAAAAATTGCAAAAAAAAAAATAAAAAATAATAACAACACACAAACACAAAATAATAATAAAAATTAATCTAACCGTTTTTGTGTTTGCGACGTTCGTCGGTCGGGTTATGTAAATATTTGAACCGCTTATATTTCCATCATAAAACTAAATATACATCGTAATAATATATATATATATATATACCTCATATACACTGATATTGCCGAATCGCCGATGCGGGTAATGAGACAGGCGTATATTTTATGACCGGGTATAGGTATACGTATATAAAAATATATATAAATGGCATTATATGTCAATAGAAGAACGATATGAGTTCAGAACGACACTGCGGGTATTGCCGCCGCTCTGCCGCTGCTATCGTACAATAATCGCGGAGCTCCGGCACGACGGCGAAATAAATCGAACGGTTCTGTGCGACATAACCGTTAGAGACGGCCCCGCCGCCGCGTTCTCGTAACGGAATTCCTGTTTAAACTGGCGGCAAATTATGCTCATACTGTTACAACCGCAATATATACAGCAATAAAGCGTAATATTCTGGACGATTTATATATAACGAAAAAAAAAATAAACCCCCCTGCAAAACTACCTCCGTTGTGACTTTAGTGTCGTTCCGGGCAAATACTAACTCTAAAAATGTTATTAGGTTTTAAAAATGGCTTACATCTAGAAAAACCGAGTTAAACTCGAGCAATCTTATTTATTTATCATATATCAGTTTTATTACGAACTCGATGCCTATTTTTAAAATGTTTTAAATTTTAAGCGTAGCGAGCGGTGTATCGGATCATCAATTTCGGTGATCGCTTTCTAGTAGTAAATGTTGTCTAGTCAGTGCATTGATAAGGTGATTTTTTATTGATATTTTTTGGAATTTCCTAAATAATGAGGGGAAACCGGGAAAAACGGAAATTTTGACGCAATCATTTTGTATTCGTCGTAATAGGTACAGTGTAAAATAATCGTAGATACCTTAATATTTTCTAGACGAGGTACTATTTTAAAAATATTCTTGCGTTTAATCGGTTTTATGTGGTATCACGTTCAAATTTAAATCTATGAAAAAAATGTTCGACCGAATTCCGCTCAGAACCGTTTTTCGTTTGCATTAATTTAACGTCGCGTACAGTTTATATATGCTATCTTCCCAACTTTACACCTATACAACAGTGGCCAACAGTGGCGTAAAGTATGGATGTCAAGAAAAAAAACCATGGTTGTATTTTGTCTATAACCTAAAAAGTTTTGAAAAATCGAGCTGTCTAGTTATTGCATAGAACCTCTTTTTATTACAATAATGTAACAGCAGTGTCTATCGTGACTATATCATAATAGTTTTTTTTTTTTTTATAATATCGTTTATTTTTTGTGGGGAAAAAATTTACCAACTGATTTTATCTAAACGATATTTCGTCAGTTTTTCCCAATTATTAAAAACGAGTACGTCCCGAACACACCAACTGCTATACTACAATTTTCTACTGCCGGAAACCGCTCTTAGATATTTATTGAAACGAATCTTCGTCCTATCGAAATCGTGTTGAGAGATAACCCTCTCCCCATTCCCCTGTCATTCTTATTTTCACGTATTTTGCATGTAAAAATCAAAAGTCCGAGTTTCTCTTTATATTACGTTCGTATATTGTATTTAATGTTGAACTAATTTCCTCGCGCCTACGACCGAAACCCTATTCCCCGCCTTTCCGATTTGACCTTGGCAGTTTGGCCATAACATGTCACTATACGGGAATCCGTAACGATATCGGCCTTAAGGGGGCTGATTGGCGGCGGCGTCTAATCCGGAAAATGATTACTTCGATTCGACCGAAGTTTTATCGTTACTAATTGGATTGGTCCGGGAGCGCTTTGTGGGGGGGAGGTAGTCGGCGGCACCGGTGTGACCGTCGCTTCTTCCCGTCTTCCCGTATTTCCGTCCTTCTGTATATATATATATATATATATATATATATATATATATATGTATACGTCTAGTATATGTCTCGGGCGCGTGGTGTGCAACACTCTATGTCAGATTTATATTATTAACCGACGGGAATGAGTGGCGGACGGACGGGGGGGGGGGAGGTGTCGGTATAGTCCGAGTACAAACCCGATTATGTTGTCATCACGGCGGCGGCTTATAAGCGAAGCCAAAAACACGTAACGACGTTACTATACGGCGGCGGCCGGAGCGGGCGACGAGAAGCGGAAATTCTCCGGGCGCGCGGCGACGGTGACGGCGGCGGTGTATAACGTACTTATACCAGCCAATCAGCGCGGCGGACGTCCCGCGCATCATGTGCGCGCTCCGACGGGGCAGTGAGGTCCTATAACGAAATTCTATATATATAAGTCACAATTCCCGGCAATCACCGCGACTTAAGGTGGATAACGAAATTACCGTACCGCCGCCGCCCCGCCGGGGTGGTTGTCAGCGAACAAAATGAAAAACCACTGCCACTCACTCTCTCTGTCTCTCTCTCTCTCTCTTTCTCTCTCTCTCTCTCTCTTTCTTTCTCCCTCTCACACACACACTATATATATATATAATAATTGATACCCGCCACTGCTTCGCCTACGCACGCGTATACCGCTCGTACTTTTATTTTTCCTTTTCAATTTGCTATATAGGTACCTCCTATAATAATAGTATAGTAAACGTATTATAACGTCGTTACAACTGACACATACGTCGTGTAAATATTACCCACTGTATATAGAAAAAGAGAAAAAAAAATACTCATACAGAATGCGTCCGTCCGTCCGCGCAATTGTATGTGATAATAAAGAAAAATTAAATTAAATTTCGACAAAACTTATATTTATCTCGTATATACTTTTATCCGAGTGCAGTATACACTATAAATGAAAACAAATGTAAAACAATAATAAATAACCAAATACTATAATAATTATACTACTTCAAAAAAAAAAATTGATGAAATTTAAACAAAAATTGCATCCCCCTAGCTTAATTTGAGGATCTACGTGGAATTCAAAGTTAAAAAAAACATCCTCCCTTCCACAATGGCATGCAATTATTTAACGCAATTTTGATAAAATCATTTCAATCCGCATATAAAACAACTCTAATTTCTGAATTTGGTTTGTTGCACATTTCGTCCAGAAAGAACATTCAGATGTGTCCAAAAGTCACACAAAAGTGACAGATTGAAAGGGCAGGTTGGGTCGGAAGGAATTTAGTGGTCGATGCTACTATCGCGGATGTCTGTATACCCGAGGTTTGATGTTTGATTACGAACACCTGCGAGAACCCGGGCCGTATAGTTACGGATTTTATTTAATTTTAATGATTCGGTTGTTAGGTTACTAGGTTTTTATATTATAAGAAATTGTACATAAAATTTGTTATATATATATATATACGTTAGAAACCGACATTTTATCACGCTCATAGAGTGGACTTTCCTAACTTCATTTTTTTTATATTATAATACATAATCGTTTTTTTTTTTTTTAATTTAATTTTTGATTTATACAAACAAAATATTATTATGATATTATTAATATTAAAATTCTACACGGCGGACCGTGGATATAGCGATTTTGAATGAATATATATATATATTAATGTCGATGGTAAAACCTCGGTGGTAATATTTATACGATATTAATATTATACAAACAGAATATATGTGTAGGGTTTTCGGTCATAAATTAATAATTAAAAACGATACACATAATTATTAAACATTATTTTGCGAAATAACTGCAATCAGTTATGATTGTATTTGTCAACTACAGTTATATATATATAATACAATTTTTTAACAAAATTAAATAATTTATTACTTACTCATAATAACTCGTTTACAGTAATTTTATAACTATTTTGCGTATAGGTTTTACTACGGTGTGTGTTCCGCGTGTAGTAGTTTTTTTTTTTTATATAAGCGTTAAAGTTAACATTTTAATAGAAATCGTAAAAATCGATTTATTTATTTTTTTCGATTTATGTGAATTTATGTTTTGTTTACGTGTCAAATTGCTTGAACATTTTACCCGACGCGTCGTGAACGTCACGACGTTCATAGTAATAATTATACTTATCTTTAGTTTTTATTTTTTTTATTTTAGTTTTTGATAGTTTTTGACAACTATGATTTGTAAATCACGACATTTCAAAACATGTTTAAGGGAATTGGAAGCGATGATTTGTCGTCTTTGTCACAACCTATAGGGATTTAAATGTGTTTTCATTCCGACGTACCGATTGATCTAGTGAAGCTATAAGAATTCTATAAACAGATTTTAATTTCTCGTCAAGTCTATTCGATATTGAGTTTCCCGCATTTTTGATTGTATCTTTTTAAACTTTAAAAAAAAGAGTAATCAAAAAAATAAAATACAAATCTAATAAAATTAGTATCTAATAAATTTCACTTGTCTCACCAAATGCTCACCTACGACAGTGACGGTAATCTGTGAGCTGAATCCGCGATTTTTTTCTTGATTTTCTGATCTATATAAATTACGAAACCTTTGTCAGCCTACACACACATAATACTAGATGACAAACTTATTTCGGTTTGTTTTTTTTTTTTTACCACTATACAAACATCACACAATCGATAATTAACTATTTCCCCCCCCCCCCGTTTCCAGAAAACGACAAAGACATAAATGTGGAATATCTCGTCAACGGTCTGACGAAAATTAAAAAAGTTTAAGCGCCGACATTTTTTTTTTTAACTAATACTTTATCAATTTATGGATTTTTTAATATATAGAGAATTCAAAAGTCGACGACGGCTCGACTCTCGGAAATAATAAGGATGACATAAAATATCGACGATGTAACGTTTTAGAGCAAAAAAATAAAAAAAATAAAAAATCAATACTTTCCGAGATAATGAGTTATAGTTATAGTCTTGTGGTTAGTCGTTAGTATATTATATTTATAGTTAATAGTTCAGTCCATTGCGTTTCGAAAGACTGCGGGGGATAAACGTTATATTATGTTAAACTCAAATCAACATGTACAGCGTAATAATAATAGTAATAATATAATAAAAACCAATTTGTCGTCCTCGCCGTAAATCCGATATAATCACCGTGGGGGGGGGGATCGAGGGGATCCCGTCGTCGTCGGACGACAAAATCCGACGGCTCCCGTCCGCCGCTATACACACAACAACTGTTGTCGTTGTTGTTTGTCATTGTTTTACGGCTCGGCGGGACGGCAATTACCGACGACGAGCGTGTTACGTGTCGGGCCGGGCTCCGGGCATTGTACTCGGCACGTCGGCCGTATAAACGGTTTACTTTTCGGCGGGTCGCCCCGGCAAATCTCACACCCCCCCTCCCCCCCCGCGGGGGGGATATTGTACTGCGCCCGGAGTGGTCTCGAGCACCAGTATATTTACACGCACACACACATAAATGTATATAATAGATAATAGTTAATATATAATCGTCGAACCGGAAAATAGGCGGTGTGATATTATAGATTTATACACACGAACGATTGATCGACTTAAGAATAACGAATAAACACGAGTATATAATTATTACAGTAGGAAAAAACTAAGGGAGTGAACATGAGAAATTAACAGTAATCAACGTACACAATATATAACAATACAATATAACGTTGGTATAATCACATCGCAAAACATTTTTTTTTTTTCGTTCCTCCTGAAATTTTTTACGCTTTAAGTAACCGGTTAATATATTACGTTGTTGTGTTTTAACTGAACCCGGTTTCGAAACCGTGTAAACCGGTTAATACTGTTCTTTAAAAATATTACTCATTGGGAAAATCAACAGTTATCTACGACTTGTATCTATAGACACATAAATTAAATTACCCATTTCCATGTTTGTAATCGCTTTATTTATATAGCAGAAAAAAATATATATAATAATTATTCCATTTCTTTTTTTCTTTTACCACTGATAATCTTACATCTAAAACACTTCGATCTATGTTAGTGGACAAAAAAAATACACAATTTGTTTCGTTCGAGAATGGAATATAATTTAATGGTTTCAATATTATATTGTTTTTGTTCTTAATACCATAAATTGCCTTCTCGCTTACGGTTTAAATTTCCCTATACAACCGGTTAATTCATTTTTGAAGTGTTGTAAAGTATTTCAAAACTAAAACCAACCCGATCTATAAAATATTGATTTTTAATATCAAATTTTAGTATCAGTTTCGTGAAAAGATATCCGAGAAATCGATGAAATTTTTAACATTTTCACCAAGCGGAAAAAAAATAGTGTCCGCGGACCGAATAACCGGATAGCATGAAGTAGACAATTTCATCGAGCGGATGAGACAATATATATACGAGATTTGATCGGTATAACCGTCGTTTTACCCGTATATTATAAAAAAAAAAAAAATAATAATAATAATAATAAAAAAACGTTTAGTCGAACAAGTTATTTTTAACGAAAAAACCGAATCTGTATAGAAAAAGTATAATATCTTATACGCGTGTATACCTTATATACCTATATCGTATATATATATTTTTTTTAGCCTTTTCAAATTCAATTTCCGGCGGCGTACATTTAAGTGTATAATATTCTTTTTGGGCGAAACGAATACGATCGCGGCGGTCCCAGAGGTCCCGTAAATGGCGATGTATAGCGGTGCCGTAGCGATCCTGACACCGACATTAGTTACCACTGCACGCCGCCTCTAATGCTCCCCGGGCTTATTTTCCCCCGTGCCCGTGCCGCGTATACCTGCCACCGCCGCCGCCGCCGCCGCGCGCCCTCCAGGAATAGCCATAAACTCGCGGTAACCCCCTGGCCGGGCGTTCCTATATTATTATTACTATTATTTTTATTATTATACCCTTATGCAAATCGGAATTTGTCGTACGACCGTCCTTCCCACCTCCATCCCTGGCCTTGGGGTGGGTCATCCGAAATGGCTTTAGGGGGCAGGGTTTTTTTTTTTTTTTTTTTTTTTTCGTAAGGCGTACACACATTTAATCCCTATATATTTATATACTGGCCGATATACACCCGGCTTACCTAATGATTTTTTTGTTTAAGACATAAATGAATAGAACACACAATTTTAAAATTTAAACTTATAATACGATTTTATTGAAAAACTTGAGACGAGTTAAAATATTTGTGGAAGTATTATACACTTAAAAAAAAAAAAAAACACGTGTCGTTGACTAAATCGCTACGCCCAAAATCTAAAAGTTTTCGGGCCAAATGCTGCCCGCCCCACCATTTCCAATTCCGGAATGTGTGCCGCTGATTTATTATCGGCCATTCTCCATATATATCGATGTTTGTATTACACTTGTTTTTAAGTCCCATATTTCACACAGTTGTTTAAGATATTATATTGTATCATCTCGTAGACTCGTTGAAAAAAAAAAACAACAAACTTTTTCCTTTTGAATTCGTTTATGTTTCGTAATTTACACACGCGCGAAATAAATAATCGTAAAACTATAATAAACGAAACAACGATAGGAATAAATTATTTAATTTATAAGAATTAATACTATTAATGATTTCTTACCGATTTTATACCATGTAAACCGTATAATTTATTGTGCATTCGAGAGTATGCGCTAGCATTTTTTAACACGAAAAATCGTTTTACCTCGAAAGCAGTACGATTTGGCGTAATACAGCCCACAGTACGAATTAAAGAACACGACTTTAATATAGAGAATAGCATTAGTCCATTTAGTCGGATATATCAGTTTATTATAATGCCACGGCTTTTTTTTTTTTTTAATTGTAAAATATGTCACTTTTTAATACATTGCGAATATCTAGGTATACGCGTATCTCATTTAAGTAGTCATCGTACCCCAGATGGGCCCCGTATCGTCTTTAATAATATTATCGTATAACGAGTAAAAATTCTAAAATCAATTTCGAACGTGAACGTGCTTTTGAACAAGTTTTACGTTTACACAATTAATACCTACTCGTGATAAGTACTCCGGGATCGTTTTTAACGTGTTTTACATACGCAAGTACGTATAAATTTGAACATGTTTTCAGTCAATACATTTTCATTATTTTTATTTTCAAAGATTACGTTAAAATTTCCTACGCTCGACCCCTTAAACAATGTTAGTGCGATGAACTCCTTTAAAATTTATTATGTTAACCGATTATATTCACACTTGAAGGTTCAATTTTTCGTAATACAAGTCAAATATTTCATAAACCGAATGTGTTTTCTCGGGATTACATTTTGTCAATGTACGCCCGTGCACCGTGGATTTTTAAGTTTTGAAACAATATTATACATATTTATTATGTACGAGATTACAAAAAGAAATAGCGATGCAAAACAAGTAATAACGACAATAAAAGTAAAAGTAAAAATATAGTATAAATATTCAATATCTCATACTTATTTCGTAGGTAGGTACACAAATAATATGTATTTTTACTTACTGAATAATTAACAGTTTTCAGCTATACTTTATTTATCATATGGTTTTTTAGGTAGGATAAATTTTATTTGACTTAAACAACCATATATGTTTTACCCGTGTATACGAAAACGTGAGTTTCAATTATAAAACATTATACAATTGTATATATACAACAATATATAATTTATAAGATGATATTATAGTAATATCAAGTAGACAAAGGTATGAATGAGAAATGTCGCATCCCGAAAGTACGTACGAATGTGTTCACAAGCCAATTATATGATAAGAGTATCGTAAAGTAATACTCGGGGAGGAAGCGACGGACTGGGCCGGCAGGACATTGGGAAAATTCCCGATGGGCCGACCGCCGTTCGTACTATTATAATAACAATATTGTATATTAAAACAGATAATTTGTTCATATTTGTGTGCATCAATGACAATAACGGAGTGATAATAACAAGTGGAAACTTAAAATATTGAACGAAGCGAGTTGAAGCTGTGCTTGTATTTTTTTATTTTTTTTTTTGTTCATCTGTGTGAGGTGAACAAAAAATGATGTAAACACGATTACGATCGGGTTTTGCTCCGATTTAAGGCGCGGGTTGTTTTATTTTTAAATTTTGTTTTAATCAGACAGTACAGAGCCACCCATAACCCGACATGTCAGTTTTTCGCATAAAACATGTTAAAAATTGAACCACGCATAATGAGAGAGCTAGAGAAAGATACGCGAAGACAACATATGTGTGCTATGCGTTAGAGTCACCAAAGATATTATAACCGAAAAATATCAAATATTTAGAATATTTTATTATCGTGCGACAATTACAATATCATGCACGCGTATCGCTAGTTGTCCAGTCATTATCTTTTAAAAAAATATATATATTCGAATATCCGAGGGCAATGAAAGATTTTCTAACGTACGGTCTGCCACGCACGTATCTATACATCGATAAAATACATTGACTAGTGTGAGAGCGACAGTGTCTGACGATGGTTTTTCATGGCAGTAGAGAAAAAAACCATATTTATTCCGCGGTAAAATTATAGTGAAAGAGATAATTATCATTTGCTATAAATAATTTCATTTAAAACGCGAATTATCGCTACAGAATACAGATTTTAATATTTGATTCGTAAATAGATTGTATTTAAGTTTTTGAAGTTACCCAATTCGTTTGATAGATCTGATTATAACGGTTAAAAAAGGTTCAGCTAGAACGGACAATATGAAACTTCACGGATAAATATTTTCATATCCATATAATAATATACCCTTGTTTATTTTAATAATTTCTAGCGTTTACACGTGTTTTTAAAATATATTTTTACAGTAGATGTACAAAGTTTTTTTTTTACACTATATACTAGTATTAAAAAACATATAAGTCTATGTACAATATTCCGCGTAAAATATAATTAATTCTATTCAACTGGAATAACAAACCGTTTTAGTTAACTCTTTCTTCCATAAGAAAGCCTCTTAGAGTATGTTCTCTCTGGCACATATCACGGTTTAATAATAGTTCTCTTCGGCGGTTAAGTTCAATCTAGTTTCAATATCTCAATATTCAATAACCGCGTTTCCGGTAGAAAAGTTGTTTACGGACGGCGACAAAAGAAAAAAAAAAAGCACGTGTCGTATAGTGAAACCAATAAAACAAAAGCCAATGGTGTTGGGGGGAGTGGAGGAATCGGACACCCGTCGTGGATTCCCTCGACCCGCCCCTACGATTACGCCGCCGCCGGTGTCCGACTGTATCGTGTGCATGCGTTTCGCGGTACGCATCCACTCGGCGGAGACGAGGAGATCGTCCCGAGGCACGTGTATCGTTATCGCGTCGTCGTGCAGCGGCCACCCCGGCGCTGATAAATTGACCGCGACGACGGTGTAACATTATATTATTATTGTTACTATTATTTTTTATTTATTTTTATTTTTTTTCCCCCCTATAGCATTATATAATATTATAGTCACGACTAGGTCTATTGTATTGTGTTGGCGTGCCGACGGGGGTGGTCGCCGCCGCGCCGTATACCGCACGCAAATGCGCCGCTCCGGTATATATCCGTCGCCCCGTTTGCAATTGCCAAGATTTTTTTTTTCGCGGGTGTGTTAAAACGTTTTCCGCGCGTGTCGGTATATTATTTTATAATAATAATAATAATAATATATATATAGTATATTATTATGTGGGCAAACACGTGCCGCGCTCGAAGTGTACGTATATATATATATATATATACTTCCGGGCCACCCATCCGCCCGCTCACCCATCCGCCGAGACCGCCGCCGCGCCGCCGACATGTACGCCGGCCGGCGTTTAAAGAGGGTCGCCAGTCATCGCGTAGCGCGGCGTCGCCGCCGGAGGACGCGCGTCGAGAGGGCAAAAGAAAGACCACCACGGAGCGTATTGTTTGTTTGTTATCATTATTATTATTATTATTATTATTATTCGCCTATAAAGGGTGAGGCCGGGGTAGGTGATAATAATAAATATTATATATTTAGTCGAACCGTGCTCGCGACAAAGCGCTTAACGACGCGCGAGTTTTATGATTTTTTTTTTTCGTTTGTTTTTCTATATTGTTTGACGACAATTTTTTTTTTTTTTTTTTTTTGCCTTTTTTGTTTGATAAAATATTATGCGCCCGTCGTTTTGTATAATATAAACGTCCTTATTATTATAACGCGCGCACGTGCGCTGGATCGCTTATTGTCGAACAATAATATTATAATATAGGTGCCGGTAATAGTATTTTCAAAACGTTTCATAGATTTCGTTTGTCCTCGACCGTCCGATTTTTAGGAGTTCGTAAACCGCGAAATTCAATTTCGGCCGTCTTATACAATTAAAAATGCGTTTTTTTTTTAGAGTAAAAATACTCGGCGGTGTAAGGGCAAATAAATGTACGGGTATACGTACATAAACGCTATTCGGGTGAGCTGGATGGGGGGGAGGACGCTAAATTTTTACTCTAGTCGCACCTGTGCACATACCGTGCACAAAAAACGGGTTGAATATACGTAAAAAAAAAAACAGTTCACGGCAGCTACCCTCGGCCGGATGCTCGAACCGGTCTGCCGGTATTTTGGCACAGAGTATACGATCAAATAATAATTTTTCTTTTAGCGTATACCCGCAATAGACGAACTTTTAGTTTGGGCATACCCATAGAACGCGGAATTTTCTTATAAATCTAACGCATAAATCCATAACTAAAGGGATCCGGGTATACCCTCCTATACGCATCTGGGCGTATTGCTTGCGTAATTAATAATATTTTTAACTTCGAGATTATCCATCCGTTTACACGTCCTGTAGTCCTCTAATTGATCGTACGGTATTGTTAGGAAATATTTGGACGGAATTGATGATTGCTTTTGTTACACAATTACATTGTCGTAAATCATAATTCGTTATTATAATATATTGTTCGTTAATTACGTATGTTAGTAAATCAGCGTAATTAATAATAATCACTAGTAAAAGTTAATAAATCAATTCGATAGTACATTATGAATGATTTAAAAGTTAAATAATATTAACCTAACGATCGCTTAAAATGTTCGTCGTTAACTGAGTTAGCAAGAGTCCACGAGGATGGGGGACAATTGAATACTCTGTAGTACCCTTCAGTAGTACCATTATGATGATAATTAAAAAAAAAAAAAAAAAATTATTCGAATTATTTAACTGTAGATGCATACCTACGTTCAGCAATTGACGCATAAAGGGTACACAAATTTACCGTAGGAAAACGTTTATACATTATAATTGTATATTATTATACAATTTTACAATTAAAATCGTATACGAATAAAAATTGCATTCGTCGGCAATAATATCACGTCGACAGTCTTCAGTATGTAAAAGTGGAAATATTAACGAAAAAATTAATACATTTTATAATATAAATTATATTATATTTAACTCCGACTTGTATCGATTTCATGAATTTGAAGAAATCAATTAGGCATACGTATAACGCCTACAAATACGTGAACAAAATTGTATAATTTTAATATAATGTCTAAGTTATGTTTTTATCTAATATATTTTTATTGTATAATTTGTATTTTGTATGACTCTATTTCCAACACGAGCAACGCTTATAGCGGAGACGGATAGGTCATTTGTATTAATAATATGTAAATTTATATTTTTAATTATTATCGGTGATGCAACTCGTCGGGTCTATTGTTGTAAACCACCGGACAAAATTTTATTTTTGTACGCAATTGCACCGGTTAAGTGTAGGTACCTAATAGAATAATTTTAAAAAAAATATTTCAAACATGATGTGTAGCGCCATCTATTATCGATTTCCGTGTCGGATAACTGCAATATTATGCCCACAAGAATGCGCATCATGTAACATTTGTTAGAAAAACATATATATATAATAGTAATAACAATATTTTAAAAATCCCATAAAGTTTAACTCGATTCTGGTGTTTTTTTTAGCTCTATGAAATATACGTTGAGTTGTTTAGGTTTTTATTTTATTTTCCGGTTATATGTAGTAGATAAAAAATGTTAAACACAAGATAATTTGACACGATTTGACATCAGATAGTTTTACATCAGTAAGTTGCTCTTATTTATAATAACATACAAATATCGAAAATCAGGACTTTTTTTTTCTAAACGTTTAAATTACAAATTTATAGAAATCACGTAGTACACATACAATTTCCATTTTTGTGAATAAAACCTCAGAAGTTCCATACAAATTATCAAAAATTTGATACAAGGTTCAATTTACTTACGACTGTTATGTTGTATTTTTCGTATTTTATATGATTGATTTACGGGCGAAATGTATTTATTTTATGTTCAAATCCATTAAAAACACGGACATTAATCCATTATTATGTAGTTACGAACAAATACAATTTTCAACAGTCGAAAAAAAAAGCAAAAATTCTTTATCAGGGGGCACCCGGGTTTGAACCGGGGACCTCTCGATCTGCAGTCGAATGCTCTACCACTGAGCTATACCCCCGCGATGACTATAATGCTAAAAATATATTATTTAAGATTTCATTGAACGTGTAATTTTAATAGAATTATTTCCATTATAAATTGTAAAACAAACGTTCAGCGTAATATCGTAATTAATTTTGATTAGCGTTTTAAGTTCAAATGTATGATAAAATTCGTAAAAAAAAAAAAAAATAATAATAAATAATAAACACGAACAATATTGACATTTATTTTGTGATTACAAAATATAATTCATTTTCATTTTCAATTTAACACAATAATGTTCAACCGAATCGTTTACTATATGCAATGCTATCGTCGCATTCAGTATTTAAACTAAATTACCTTATAATTATCCTGCATTCTCAACTGGACTGGATCCGGTGCATTGTGTGTTTTTCGTGTACCTTTGATTTTTCGATTTTTTTTTCGCGGCGCACGTTAAAAGATGCTCGGTAGTTCATAGTTTTTCTAGGTTATTTCGGCTATAAGGAGGAGGGTAAAATTATTCGTAAAATTACGCGAGTAATACTATATTTTATAATTTTACGGAGCACAGAAGCGTTTTTTTTTATTTTTTTTTTATTCCAATAATTTTTATTAATGGTATATAAACGAAATTACCCTATATCCTTATATACATTCCCCGCCTTCCGCCTATAACTTCAACGGACAATGGTACGAAAATATGTCCAGCTTGCTTCTTTTTTTTTTTTTTTTTATTAAATATAACATCGTTTCCTTTAATTTAAAATATTAGAAGACAAACAACGCAAACATAAACAAATACAATCAAAAATAATCTATTTACCAAAATCAAAACCACGATGGTTGGTGTGAATTCTGTGTATTCGAAATAATCAAAGACTAATCTAACGACTTAATAATTAAACTCGATTAAACAATACTTAAAAAAAAATTAACGAAAGAATACATCATTGTTTTAATGTTAGTTTTCTTATTTCCGTAACCCAGATAATACGATAACGTTGACAAAATACGTCGACGTATTATTATTATATATAACAAGAGAAACGTGAAATATAATGTATAAACTTTTATGAAATAATTTGAGAAAAAAAAAAATATATATATATTTTTTATCTTATGAATATAAAAATTAATGATAATGTACTGTATTCTTTCTTTATTTTAGAAGATTCAGAGATTTGTTATACCGTTGTCATATGTGAGTGGGGAGCGGAAACAATACCTCCGCTCACCGTGAAAATGTCAGCGGACAAGTCCCCCCCCCACCCCCTCACAATTACGCAATTGCGGCGGTCACTGTTTTAGGAATAGTAGAGTAACCCATACAATTATAATTAATATTGTTAAAAAAAAAATTATATGTATATTCGTATACCCGAACAATGTGGGTAGATAATAATACCTATTTAATACGAAAATACAACTTTCACTCTAACGTAAAAGTAAAACGAGTAATACGAACGCGCCCATATTATAAATACTGAATATTGATAATGCCGTGTCCCCGAGCAATGTTTTTTTTTTTTTTTTTTTTTTTTTTTTTTAAATATTATAATCGTAAAACGATAATAAGTGCCCGTGTACTTAATTGTATATGTTTTCAATTTTATTTTCAACAATTACATTGAAATGTAATATGACGACGATTACTCGTATACGGTAGTAATAATGGAATAAATACATTTATGTTCATATTTATATAGTCGTCGTCGTAGGGTCTAGTAAAAATCAAAAAAACAAATATATTGATTGCATATTTGTTCGGTAATTTTTATCGTGATCTTGGGGCTTGATTTTTTTAACGAGTTTAGAATTTTCTATTTTTTTTTTTTTTTTTTTATTCATTTGTTATTTAATGTTTGTAGCGACCGTTTCCGAAATAATATTAATGGGCTATTTTTAATTGTTATTACAATAATACGATACCTATGCAATTCGAAGTGCGAATTAAGCACGCTCGTCCGGTTTAAAATCGCCGATGAAAAATTATGCATCTGTATTTTCTTAATATTTATTCAGCCGGTTAACCGTTGGGCCAGTGGTTCCCAAAATATTTTCTCGCAGCGGCACAATATTGTTATGTTATGTTTTTTTTTTTATATATATATATATATGTCACGGCACACTTTGTATGTATATTAATGTCTGCTTGGCAAAAATACAGTACTTTAGGACGGGGGGGGGGAACGAATGCGTCACAATAGTATGACACCGATACCAGACATTAACTATCGTTACTGATAATCTGATACCCGGCTAATGTTTTATCTAGCCGTAGTTCTATATAGTCATCGTAGTTTTATCTCTATTATATATGTTATTATTTTTCATTCTATATTTGTTTATTTATTTATTTATTTACTTATTCTGTTTTATGGAACAGTTTAAACGCTGCTTGCCGTCACGCCGGATATTTTAACATAGTTGATACACTGTCGTTTTATTTATTTAATATGAATGAGTTTTTCAATAAAAAAAGAAAGCTCGACGGCGATTACGACGGGAAAAAAATAATTACTGAGGCCATCGAATGTGGTCTACAGTCATCTGGTGCTGGCCGTAAGTACCGAGATAATTATTTTCATTTTGGTTTTGCTCGTTGTGGATCTGAGATTCGCCCGATTCCTTGGTTCGGTGTGTTCGGTATGCGGAGAAAAACTCGGTAACGAATAGTAAAACGACACCGTCTCACTACTAAACACGGCCGTTAATGAAAACGAAACTTATTTTAGTCGTTTGCTGCTATCACGTATAATTCGTGTAAGACAATCGAAACAATCGTTGAATAAACTAACGAATATATCCGATATAAAAAATACTCACATGTTTGCATTTAGTGATTATTTTATTTGTATTTAACACACTAATTTGATTTCATTTTCGAAATATCAGTAATATTTTTAATGAAAAAGTTCAAGTTTTCTGTGGCACACCTTTAAAATTTCATGGCACACCTTTGGGAAACACTGCGTTAATCGTGTAAACATATTTCGGCCAACCGCGCGCCTTGTTGCCTATATACGATTACTTTACGGCGCTTATTTATTTTTCTCGCTTTACGACAAAAATAAGTAATATTCAATAATAATCTACGCTATAATAATATTAAACACGATAAAATCAAAAATAAAACAAATACCATTTAAAAAATAACCGTAGGTATAAAATTTTGTAGGGGGCACCCGGAATTGAACCGGGGACCTCTCGATCTGCAGTCGAATGCTCTACCACTGAGCTATACCCCCGTGACTCTGACAAGCGTATATTTAGTTCGGTTTACGTTATTACAAATAACATTATGCAAATATTTATTTTAACTTCTAAATCATCGCGCAGTATTATTATTTACTAAATAATATAATTATTACTAGCGATGTGTTAATATTTTTATGGCACTTCAGGGTTCGGGTGTTGCGGGTATTATTCATATTTACAGCCTATAGATACATATTTATTTGTCTATATAACTCGTAATATTATTATTATTATTATTATCATTTTTTTTTTTTAAATCAAAATAGTCTATAGTGGCTAAGTGGATAAGTATAATATTAGATATTATCCGGATAGGTATCTTATTTTCTTTAAACTCGAATAAATCGAATACATCTCGAATAAATTTCGAATAAATTTATGGATTTTGTTTAAAACTTTTAAAAAAAAGCTCGAAACACCGTTGTAAAAATGTCAACGAGTAAATCCTTTACTATATATTATGTTATGAAAGCCCGTGTGACCATGGGGGGAGGAAATGTTGTTTTAACTGTACTCGGACTCGAAAAGATAAGTTTTTTTCTTTTTATAGTAAGGTAATCACATTATGATCACGTGGTAACGTATTTATAACGAGAAAATTGTTAAGAGAAAATCGTATCATATTGTTATATTGATCATTGCATAATAAATGTACTATAATCAAAAATTTAATACGGAAAACGTTATTTATATTATGTGAAAGTCATTAGAATATTAATAGAATCATATCTAAGAATATGTAGATACCATTTGTAAATAATGCGGGCCGTGTACCCACGTAATATTTTAAATCGCCATCTCGCAATACACAATTCGATATTTTCATTTTATTGATCTGTGTGATATTGCGACTGTGTATAATGTGTATGAATAATATATGTACCCGCCTATAAAAAAAAAATAAATATCGATTTCGTTAAACGTGTCGACCAGTCGTATTCTTTCTAAATCAACGTTATTTTATGTTTTTTTTTTAATTTTGATACCCGCTTCGAGTACTGCGGTTTTGATTTTTGATATTTTGTTAATAATATTATATTGTACTGAACGGTAAGTACTTCTATATTATGTTTTTTTTTTTTTTTTTGATAAACCCTCGAGGTAATAATTTGTAAAAAAAATTAATTTCACAACAACGACGTTGGGCTTTTATTTCATACATTATACAGGTTTAAATTTAAGGTTATTTTAATTTTTTAACTTACATATATATTATGTAATTTTACGAATATTTCACAAGCGTATTATGCGAATAGGTGTGTAAAGATTTTAGAAGTGTGGAATGACCAGAAAACTCATTTTTTCGTTGACCCGCATTACTCTCGACTTTTAAACTTTATTACTATTAGAACTATTTTTTTTTTTTTAGTCTATTGTTTACGCTCCAGTACACCCCGGGTTGTTGTTTACAAACAGAAAAGACAAAATAATAGAAAAAAAAAAACCCTGGACGTTGTGTAAAACTCGCTACGCTCAAAATCTAAAATTAAATAAACATAATATCACGTACGTGGTATGTCGGAAAAAAGTAAAATGTAAAAAACAATCGATTTGTATTCACAATAAAATTAATTAGTACGTTTAAGAATAATATTCAGGTACTCAATAATATAATATTTATCGATAACAAGCGATAAATGCCGGCTATTATAACAATCGTATATATATTTTTTATTTTTTTATTGAAAGTTAGATAGTAAAAACAAAATGTATGTACGCATATAGCTAATTAATTAATCATATTTATATTAAACAATGGAAGTAGCCATTATCAACAATATTCATTCCACGTAGTAGTCATATATTAAAAATAGTTTCGTACAACCAGGGGGTGGGATAAATGCTCCCACCCCTTAAAAAAAATACAATATTAAGATAGGTTTAATGAAATATATAAAACGTCATAAAAACTGTAATGTTTTATAATATTAAACATTTACTGAAATGAAAAAAATGTAGAAAATGTGATCAAGTAAAGCAATCGGAAACGTCTTTAAAATCGGTTTAAGAGATAAAAGACCTATTATAAAATGTGTGAAAACAACCTCATAGGCGGTTTTTTGAAATACGAACTGTTTAAAAATGTATAATACGATTCTTGTACCTTCGGTTATGATAATTGAACGATTAGAGAATTTGTAAAACGCCGAAGGTAAAAAAATAACACATTTCCAGTATTGATAGAATTAAAATACATTCAAAACGTGTGTCTGTATGATGCATTTTATAACGTTATATAAACGGCTGTATACGTTTTAATTTTCAATAATAAAATACAATTATTTTGCACCGCGATTTCATCAATTAAAAAAAAGAAAAAGAAAAAAATGAATTGTATTCGAAATACGAATAAATAAAACATATATATATAAAAATAAAAATAATGATAATACTAACAAAATAAAGCCCGAAATATTACATAATAGTTGTGTGTAAATAAGACCGGTTACGATTTAAAAAAAAAAAAAATCATCATCGGGTGTAAAAGAACAACAATCGTAAAGGCGAAACAATATTTATGGTGAACATTTATTTCTTAACCGTTTTGACTATCTATTTCATATAGGTCTTTTTTTATATATACATTTTTTTCTTCTAGATTTAAAAAGTAACCCCTCCCCCCCATCCACCCCCACACACACACCAGTTAGAAAATTTGAGCACGCGCCACTGATTTTATACGATTATATATTATAATATATTGCGGTCTATTTTGATTTTTATAATAATTCGTATATACGTATAATGTGTTTTAGCCGCACGGATACGGAACGTGACGTATTTCGGGCGCGTTAGAGATTAATTTCGACTATTAAAATAATATTATTATATTTATCGTGGCAATCGTTTCGTAAAAAAAAAACATAATTTTTGGCCTCTAGTCAAGTGTTCGCGCGTACTACAGTAGACAGACACACATACTTACCGCACACTATACGGATGTAAATGTTTTTTTTTTTTTTTTTATCGTTTTAATATTATAAGCAACGTGGATGAAAATAATATTATTCGATATCGATATTAAACGGTTCTGCGGAATTCGTTATGGGAAGGGGGGGCATTGTATAATAATAGTAGTTAAAGGTTTAAAGACTTTTTTTTTTTTTTTTTACGCAGCGTCGGCGAAAATTATAAATCGAACGAGAAGAGATTCTCTGTATAATGTAGGTGAAGGTCATTTTTACAGTCCGTACAGTATTTAAATATTAATCATATTTATTAATAAGAAGTTAAAAAAATAATAATAATAATGAACAAATCGAATGTAACAAAATGTAAAATATTACGATTTCGATTAAAATAAATTCTAATACATCTGTATGACTTTTATACCTATCGTATACCGATATATAACAACCGATAGTTGACTATCTAATAATCACGTGTCGTATAAATAAATGTATTTTTTAATTATTATCATCGAGCACCTATTTTACTATTCCTATATATAGCTAATCCTCGTCGTCAACTGTATTAATTTATTCGATACATTTTAAAATAATAAACGTACATATTATTTTAAATCGAGAAATACAATGAATATGAAGATTTGGAATGTATGCTTTTATTATTACGTAAGCAAATAATAGTATTAAATTCTTGCTATTCTTTTTATACTTTTATATAATTTGGATAAGTTCCAATACATTTATTTTATTTCATTATATTTAAGAATACTACGAATATGAATAGATTATATATAATATTACGAGTCAGGAGATTCAACGACGACGACTGCCATTTTTACATTATACTATTATACATTATATTTTAACAAATAACATATTTCAAACATTATTATCATTATATATTGGATCGTAATTTGAGACGATAATAAAAAAAAAAAAAAACTAGTTTTTTTCTGGAATACGATGAGAAATAATCGTGTAGAGCTACCTGCAATACTTAAAATACTTAAAATGCCTAAAACTTAGAATACTTAAAAATGTCTATTTTTTTTTTCTCTTTTCGTGTTAGTCGTTTATAGCTATTAAATAATTGTTTTGTCTGCAAGAAACAAACGTTGAATGTTTCGACATGAATCGTTTTTCGGGTACAAACGAATAAATAATTGAACGATGTTTTTTTATAATCTTCAAATGTTGACGTAACCGGAAATTGTAAATGTTTTAATGAAAAATAATAAAACGCACAAATGTTTTTAACCGTGCTAAACCATTCGGAATCGTTATGATTTTTTTTTGATTTTTTTTTACTTTTCTTGTTTCCACGAGGATTTATGATTATTTATTATTTTCACATGTTACACCGGGCGGTGAGTAGGTATAACGACTATAATAATAGTCACGAATCGCATGACTCACGACAATTTATTATTATTATTATTAAATGTTACGGATGCTTAAAATTGACACGGGCACACGTGTTTTCAATTATATCATCCTCTCCGGTACACGTCCGTGTAGTACTGCAGTCACTATACAATTTATACAGAGTAGGAAACGTCTATTTGTGAAAATATAAAACGAGTGTTACTGTATTATAACGGTGTTATAGTTTTCGTTTTCCCACGCGAGGAAAAAAAATATAATTTAATCAAATGCAAATGTACGAGTAGTTGTTTTAATTGTATTTTGTAGTTTGTAAACGACCGACATTTATATTCAAACTAATCGAATTTATAATAAATCTAATCGTGTTTGTTTCGGTGTCCCCGACTACGTATATTTCATAGTCCACGGGTGAAATAATATTGGAACAAAAACATCGTACTCCGTCAGTTTTTTTTTGTACTTAATCAGCAATGAATTGCGAAAAACTGGAAGTTCAATGTCTAGTTATAAATCCGTTCCCGATAATGGACAACGCAATATATAATAGTATAAAGTAGGTAACCAGTAGTTAACAGTAGTAAAAAATCATCATCTGTAAGATGAAACAATGAACGCGTTTTTATTACATTTCAAATTACGAATAATTAATTTCCTATAATAATAGCAACCGGCGGCGGGGTCATTAGCCCGTATTTTCAATTGTTGTTATTGTGATAATTATTGCTATAGTTTTAAATAACATTGTTTTAAATTCGATTACAGATGAGGTGAGGTTTATTTAAAAAAGAGAGACGATCAGGCTAACGACGTTTTGGGCTAACGACATTTTTTTTTGTTTTTTTTTTTTTTTTTGGGGGGGGGGGATTAGAGCCAACATTTTGTCATATTTAGGTCGTGGAAAAATATGTTAATAAATTTGTTTACTAATACAACACTGAACACGATACACTCTAATAATAATATTATTATAAGTACCACAGATATAGATACAGATACCATAGATTCGGTATTACGGTCACTCTTTCGTATTTATTTCTATCATAAATTAATCAGTGATATTTTCATATATCGACTTGTATTAAAGAATCACAATACAGTTTATCGTTGACCTTGAAAACATATTTATTTTGTATACCCATATACTAATTATAATGTACCAATTATAACACAGTCGTATTGTCGTAAAAGTTTAAAATAGACATGAATCTCAATTTATCGGGATTTTCTAAAATTTTGAATTTTCGTACAGCGCTCGCGTTTTTGTACACAAAAACGAACGATCGTTTTATCTCGATAGGAAATTTCAAAATTAGCGTAAAACAGCCTATGATAAAAATCAATCAATGACTTTTTGATCAAGTATTAATTTGAAAAAAAAGTAATGGCTTTTTTTCCATTTAAAAAAGACCACTTTTAACCTTTAGTGTCTACCGTCTACCATTCAAGTAAATTTAAAATCAATAAGTTATACTTTAGGTTCTATTGTTGTCTTTAATAATCATAATGAGTGAAAATTCTAAAATCGTTTAGAAGGGTACTTTTTTTGTTTTACTTTAACATGAACGTTAATAACAAATATCACGACTACACAATAAATACTTGTGATAAGGACACGGGGATCCGTTTTATAAATTATATGATAGAAAATTTGAACAATTTTAAGTCAATAAATCTTTCAATTTTTTTTAAAAGATTTCGTTAAAAATGTCTATAAGCAACCCCTAAATTATGGTATAGTATTACTACGCGAAATTCGACTGTAAAATACGGTTTTAAAAACTACTAGGGATACAGGCTTTATTAGAAAATTATTTAAAGTTCATTATTCGAAAAGGAGAACAGCCACCTACGGTTTTTTGTTAACCGAGTTACATCAAGATGAAAAAAAATCGAAAATAATGAAACCGTTGTTGTAAATTTTCCCGTTTTTCCCACGTTTTGACCCAATTGTTAAGAAAACTATAATAAAATTGACTTTTGTAACGCAACAACTAGATCCGAAACGCTATCCGGAAAAGGTGCGTTACACTTGAAAATCGGAGAGGGACCAGACGGTAGAAAAATCGTTTACAGACGAAAAGAAAAAAAAAAAAGTGCATCATAGTAAAACCAATACGCTTCGCCCGGAAAGTCGGTATCTAATGTGAAATTTGTGTAAACGGTGTGTAATTCGTCGATATTAAAATGGGCCGCGCGGCGGCAGCGTTGCCGTCCGACGACGACGATCAACTGGTAGCGCTGCGCGCGGCGTTGGCGCGGCGAGAGCGAGCAAAGTCTCTCCCCTAGATGCGACGGGCAGAGCCGCGGCTCCGTCGCCAGTCGGACCGGTACCGCGTGTAGTGGCCGTATTCGTTCGTTGCTTCGACAAACCGTCCGGGCCGCGCCAGCACACGTGTGCGCGCGTCGTCGCGATATTATTATTCTTACGTATAATACGTACCGTTACGCACGGTAACAATAATAAATACGTATACGTAAATTCTTGTTGTTTTTTTTTCGTATGTGTTTACCCCGTTCAAAATTTCCGGTCTTTAATACAACCCCCCTTGTTGTTGCGATTACCGTCGTTATCGCGCCCCGGGGTCCGTGTGTTATACAGCGGCATGCGTGGGCGCCGATAAAGTGGCCGCCTTTATGAGACTGTGTTTCGGCCAGTGGTGTATTCCGTGGCCCGGCCGAAAAAAACCGACGACGATTACCGGAGCGCCGACAACGGCCGCGACGCCGTCGGAAAACGACTACGACGACGACAACGTCAGTATATCGTCCGCGATCGACGTCTTGTCCGCTGGCGCGAACCCGATGACGCGCGAGTTGCAATCCGACGCGTCGTCCGCAGGTAAAAACCACTAGGCACCTGCATATATGATAAATACTTACTCTGGTGTATAATTATTAACGATTGTTGTGGATTTCCCTCCGTACGCCGACGTTACGGTTTCCGTATAATACACAACTCCAGGAAAATAATAAAAATGCCCAATACTCGTCCGGGCGGACGCGTCAAAAACGGTTCGGGTTTAACTCTGTGCGCATCGCGTCGAACCTACCCGTTGCGCGCGCGATATAATTTTTGTTTTTTGTTGTTAAAACGTCGGTGACATTATTTTCGTAATACGATATAATAATAATAATAATAATAATAATAATAATGATAATAATAATGATATATAGGTTGTGAAATAATACTCTATTTTTATACGTACACGCAGCCGCTATCAGTCGGCGGCCACCGCCGCAGCGATAACGCACATACTCCGCGGCCGCGTGACGGACGCGACGGCCGCGCGCGCACCTCGCTCGTATTATCGCGTTGCGGCGGCGGCGGCGCGCGTGTTCGTCGTGTTTTATTTGTGACCGAGAACCAGTGTACCGCGTGCGCGCCTACTATTTCACTACTACTACCACTATTTATTACTACTTACTACACTACTACGGAAAACATGATTTGTATTCATTTTTGCCCCCCCCAACCACCACCACCACCACCACCGCCATCAACCGCCGAGTACGACGTGAAACGTACCCGTCCGAAACGTAATAAACCCATCGCGTATTATTAGACGGCGGCGACGTCGGCGGTACTGTTGCGTCGGTCGCAAGTACCGTTAAGTAGGCGGTGGTACCTTACTTGCCCTCGGATTTAGGTATGCGGTGGCCCGAAATAGATAAAACAGGACGAATACATTTATTTATTTTGTGATTATTAAATAACGTTCGATATTTTCGATTCGACGTTTATTTGATTAAATATGTAAAACCGATCGAATAGCAGCGGTACGATCTGGAGTTGCGTTAAATAAACATATATAATTTGCCCAAACAAACTAGTGGAGAGTGCCGAGAATTGAAAATGAATATTACAAATAATAATACGATTAAAATCGTATGATCTGGACCTATTGAGTGATATTATATTCAACAGAATATCCATCAATAAAGGGCCGCGTCACATTACGACGGGCGGTCGACCCGCGCGGGACACGTTGTTTTCAATTATACGAGCGTTACACTACGGCGCGGATGATTACGCGGACCTATCGAGTTTATACATTTTACACAAATTGTACGCAATGATGAGAGTTGTATTATTACTATTATCCGATACGGAAATTTTCACTTCTAGCGCCGTACGGACGTACCCAAAATCTCTTTTCGGATTTGTTTTTTCGGCCCCAAAAAGTCCAAAAATAATGTGATCGCGTGTGTGTAACGCATTCGATAATTTTATTACGATTGGGGTGGGTGCGTGGCGATCGCGGATACGTGTGCCGGCAACCTTTCGTATCTAGATTTTCCAACACCGGTTCGTTTATTTGAACGCATACGATAAATTTCTTTTGTATATAATAAATATTTTTTTTTTATAATCAATAATTTTAAATCACGCTGAGGGTCGCTAATGGGGAGGTCTCCCGAAGCAGTGCCTCACAGCGTTTCCGGGAGGCGGGGGTATTGCCGGTTCAAAGAAAAAAGGGTCGCTAATGGGTGGCTTCTTAATCGACAACTACATGTCTACCTTACTCTTATCATATAAGCTTACTAATTTATATAGATTGTTTATTTCTAATAAAATTAAAATATATATATATATTTTATTATTTTATTTTTAGATATTTATCGTTAAATGCAGTCCACAGCAGCCCCTCCCGCCCGTAAACCCGGTCTTTTACATTGCACCTACCTACCCGCATTATTATTATTATTATTATGACGGACAACGGGCAAAAAAAAAAAAAAACAATAATAATATTGACTTGGCGTGTTTTTTAAATTATATTTTATTATCATTATTCGTCGTCACTTGTCGGCTGACGATCTCAATTGGCGGATTTCCTGAATATAATTTATCACGGTCACCGCGGTGATGTCACGATAATAATAAAAATAAACTAAACTGCCGTATTCAATACGGGACGGGCCATCCCCGCTTGTGCCCTGTGAGAATTTGGGCCGTTCGAACGTGTTAAGGTTTTTAATAATAGTTGTAACTATGAGTAGGCAATAAAGAAGAAAAAAAAACCAAAGAGTTTAACTAACAAAAAAATAACTAATTTATCAATAATAGTTTTGGTCTGGTTTTTATTCCCGGCCCTATATTCCAGGTTCCAGGACCCGTCAAATGTGGGGTAGGATATATTCCACGTCATGACTCTTTCCCTTCCGATATAATAATAATAATAGTATACTTATATTTTCCAAAAAAAACGTTGAAATGCAGTAAATTCCAATATTTATATTAATCTAATCTGATGTCTATGAATTGCATAATATTATACAAAACTGTTTGTTATTTTCTTTAATTTGATATTTGTTAACACGTGATGGTATAGTAAATTACAAAAAAAAGAAAAAACCAACCATAAAATGAATGCGTTAAAGAAAGAAAAATTGACTTAAGAGAAAAAAGAAGGCTTTAATTTTATTTTTAGTTTATTTGTGTATATTTTTTCACATAGATTTAAATATTATTTTCGTTTGAGTCGCGTTACGACGGACGACAAAGTGAAATTTCGTTACTCGGAACATAAACCGTTTAGGTTGAAATTAGAGTTTAAACACAGATAACAAAATGTAAAGAGGAGAATATTTCCGAGGGCAAGTACGTAGTTGTTTTTCTGGAATATTTTTCAAATAAAAAACAATTACAGCTGTTTAAATAAAATGATACCTAACGTGGCTACAACTATTTTTTTTTTTTTTTTTTTTTTTAATATATTATAAAAAAAAACAGCAATACGCACTAGAAATAACAATCACATCTTCGAATTTTGTATCAGTATTTAAATCTGGTCGAACTCTAGCGCCTTAGTTTATTTCTATTTCGGACGTCTGTCTCGGTGCTCGGTCGTACTTTTAGTGTTTTTGAATTTACATTTCTAAATCGGCTGTCGGTTATTGTACGTGTCTATATATAACTTGTATTGTAGACGTGTCGACTATTTTCCTATAGATACTCAACAAATAGGTACCTCTGTAGGCACCTTATATTTCGAAATAATTATCTAGGTTCAAGATATACTATTATTAACATAAATATAATAGAGTTTTGACATATTACCCGTATTATGTCTTACTAAATCGTCGTAAACGTTGGGTTACCTATACCATATTCTACGATTCGTATAATATCCTAGTCCCGGGATGTTATTTTTATAAATATAATCAATTATTCAATTGTTCATAACGCGTTAACTGATATAAATAGACCAAATATATTAATATTTGATTTTTTTTAAAATTTTTTATTTTATTCTATTGTATTTCAATAAGAAATACTCTTGCAGAGACCTAAAATATTTACGAAATTAGTATTTCCTACAGTTTACAGTAATAATTTTTTTTTTTGGTTCTTTTCGATTATTTATTTCTCGATTTACGTACATAAGTTTTCGATTTTTTTAGTGAAACAGTACAATCATTTTATATACAAGGTTCAAGCAAGTTATTGGTATTGTTAAAAGGAAAAAAAAATGTTTAGCATAATGTTATGGGTTTTTTTTTTTTATTAACATTTAAAGTTCAAAATTTTCCATAAAATGCGTTTAAAACGTGAACAATTGTAAATTATATGCCCGTAAAACACCCACCCACCAGCTGTTGACTGCTCATAACACAAATAAAAACATATATAATTGCCGGTGGAAGGTATAACATAATAAATAAACAAACCTAAATATTCGATAGATTAAAAAAAAAAAAAATTTTTATTTAATTAAAATACCTGTAATACGCCTTGCGGTGTTCTCCTATTTGGAAAACGATATCATAATCAGTACCAGATGAGGATTTAAATTGTATAAATATGGTGGAAAAAAAATATACAAATATTGTCTTCTGTTATATTCGATGAACAGGACACATATTCGCGTTTTGTTTAATCTTTTATTTAAATGTTTTTTTCCTCTTTGATTTATCATAATAAAATGTCGGACTATATATATAAAACATAATTTACAACACGAATTCAAATACAATCACACAATAATAATTTTGTTTTAATTTATTTATGTAATATATTTTTGTTTTTCTGTTTATAGCTTTATCGTTTTTTATGGAATTAATACGAATACCTAATCTAACGTAATATGCTATAGAAACTTAAAAACATGGGTTTTAATCGCAACTAAGGATTTTCGATATTTTTATGTGGGCCATAAAAACAATTTACGATGAACCTTGTGTCTAATTTTCGAGCATTTTTGAGAAACCGAACAAATTATACCCACATAAAACCGAATAAAAACTAAAAACTCAAAAGATTAAAATAGCTAGGTATAATTTTAAAAAAAATTCAGTGAAAATTTCAGATCTGATTTTTAACTGAATTATATACTAAAAAAATACAAAATCGAAAATAACAAAACTGTTATTTCATAAATATTCCTGTTTTTTCCCCAGAGAAAACCAAAAAATGAATTTCTCAGTACATCAACTAGATTCAAAATATCACAAAAAAAAGTCCTTTTGTCTTTTTTTTTTATTGGAGCAAGGTTTCTGGTAGAAAAAATGTTAATAGATAAAAAGAAAAACATATTATAGTACAAATAATAACGCTCAGTCAATATCTGTTATGAAAATAACAATGATATTGTAAATACACACAATCTATATAATCCAGGTTTTCCAAGTTTTTCTGCATATATTTTTATTTATTTGTAGTACAATTTTAAATTTATTCTGTTGTTAATAATATTGTGTTGGTCTAAAAAAGAAAAAAAATCCCCCCTTATCTAATTCACTACAATACTTCATATATAATATGGTATTTTAGTGGACACGTTATCGACACTTGTTTTAGTACTTTATAAAATGTTAATCCATGGCGACGATAAGCGGTCATTTTAACGAACATATTGTTATATATTTATTATCTGTAATAATTACTAGCCAATTTTAAACGCATAAACAACAAATTATATCGAGAGTTATATTTTCATTATGAAGCCAGTTTACGTAAAAAAAATATTTTCCTATTGTTTCTAATTGAACTATGAATATTATAATACGCCTCAAAATGGTAACTAAAGCAAATTATTATAATCTAAAATGTCTTATATCTTCCATGATATGTTCTTTTTTTTTTATTATTATTTATAATACGTATACGTATCAAGTATTTGACAATATTTCAGATTACTTTTTATGTACTTCATTATATTATATACATAGATTATTTACGGTTTATACGGAATAATTATTATATTTCACCTAAAGTAATAATAATCATGTCAATGATATCTGGTATTTAATGATGTAAAACAACAATTTACATTTATACAAACGACCTAAAGGTGCGTTATTTATTTATATAAGCGCACCTACCTATAGTTTTATAATCAATTGATTCGATTGCAATATCGTTTGTAAAGTATAGTCACGGTTAAATGTGAAAAAAAAAAAAATATTGAAAACAAAAGTACTACAGCGGTAAACAATAATAATGTAATTAAATTCCAATTCAAATCTATTCGTTATGAATAATAATTATTGTCGTTTACTGAAATACCGAAATACCTACTACAAAATAATCTATTTAAAACTATTTGTAAATAAAAATGAACATATATGAGTACATAATATTATATCGATATATTTTACTAATAACTATATAGATACACTGTATAGTTTCGTTATTAGAAACATGTCTTTTGTCTAACATATACACGTCTTTTTTTTCACGTAATCTTATTCGCGTTATCTTATATTAAAATATTATAAAAAGAGCGTACCGAATTATAAAAACGCGTTTTTACATTGTCCTGCTTAAAATAGGAAAAATAAGAACAAGCGCTAATATATATATTATATTTTCTTTCTGTATTGATACTGATAAGTACATAAAATAATTAAATTTGAATAAGGCGGACATCCTCGGGTAAACCATTGAATTAAGTTGGCTTCAGGGAACGTCTTGTATATATATATATATATATTTCTTTTTTTATTAAAACAGCAACTATATTATATTTATTCTTAGAAAGACAATTTCGCGTGCAATTCAGTCTTTGTACATCATCCATTAATTATGTTTAAATTCCTAGTTCGAATTCATATTATTTTTAATATGGTTTCTACAATTCTTTTTAACTGGATTAAAAAAAAATAACAGAAACCGTTATTGCGTAAATATTCGCAATTTTCCTCATATAAATATTAAGAAAAATCAAATTATGACCTCCCAATACACCAACTAGAAAACATTAGCTACCAGAAACCACCCCTAAAGTTATTAATGATCGGAATATTATTTCTGATATAAAAGTTCTTCACAAGACAGACATTTTTTTTTTTTTTTTTTTTAACACATAGTAAAACCAATACATTCCTTCCTTCGTCCAGAATTTAAAATATATTATAGGTATAGGTAATTTTAAAAATATACCAATACAACATTATCATAAAAGGTTGGACGATTTATTGTTATAGGTATTACAAGAAGCCATGATGCCCTTCATTTTAAATAGATAATAATAAGTAATCAGTATAATAACACTAAAACAAGAGTGACATATATTATGAATATTATGACTACTCAATAAGAACCATAGCAATTATTTTATGTTTTCGTGTTATTTTGTCATAATCTAAATTCGAAATTATGCTGAAGATGTCCTACCTACAACATATATTATAATACATTATTTTAAGCGTTAAGCACGTTATATGAATTTCGAACAGTTCTCGGACCACTTTTATAATTTTATTGTTATTAATTATGTGTAATAATATATTATTAAAGTTAAGTTATTGATTATCAATAATAATTTTGTGGCCATTTGGAAAATACCGATTCTAATAGTTTTCAAATAAAACCGATGTATTCTAAATTTTTATATGTAGGTACTAAGTATAGGTAGAGAGCCTATATTATGTACTAAGCGAGTGGTTAACCGCGTAATTTGCTCCGATTGGTAGACCTGTTATCTATATCCATGGACCGTCATGTGATAGTATTACAGTGTAATCATTTTGTTGATACTGGGCTGCACTGTTCGAGAATACAAAATAGCGGACCATTCAATAGTGATAAACCGAAATGACCACTCTCTTAATATATACAGCACGAATTAAGATAGTATGGTTGCCCCCGACGAGCTATGATAATCTGCAGCTGTTGACGTGACCGTAAGAGTGACTCTCTGAATCAGTCGACATCCGTGTAAAACCTAATAAAACTACACTGGCCCTCTAAATAGCGAATTATTCAATTGTCTGTTAATATCCAATAGGTACTGAATTATTACCGGCGCACATTGAAATAACAATTAAATAAAAAAATGTTTCTCGCACAACTGTTGACAACGTTATTATGGTTATTACAATGTGTTCAATCACAGGACGACTAAGGGGCGCGTGATAAATGATGAACGTGGTTCAGACATAGATAATCTATTAGTCTAATCTATCTATGGGTTCAGCGGTCACTTTTTCATAGTTCGTTGGGCACCCATATTATCTTAATTCGTGGTATACACAGGCTCTCTAGGTATAGGTATACAGATAATATTGATTGTGCTATAAGAAAAATTGATAATAATAAAAAAAATATTTAAAAAAAACTGGCCCTATAATCGATAATATATATATATATATATATTATAATTATATTATATATATATAATTATATATATATATATATTTAATATTTACAGTCTTAATGCATTTATTTCTAATTTGTATTACTTTTATCTCATATCCATTTTATATAAATTCCTAGAACTGAGATTATTTTATAATTATTGCGTATGTACACTTTATCGCATTATTTATTAATGACTATTAGTACATATTTATTATTTATTTTATTTTATTTTCTTACTTTAATTAAAAGTATTGAAAGGCCCAAGAAATACCAAAACGATGGCCACGTTTTTTCAAGTCGCCGCACACGGCCCGGAATCTATTTCGTCATTTTAAGTCATTTCATACACAAAACAATAGGAAATATTTCGGTGACTAAATTCTCGGTGCAAAAGGGGATTGTCAAACGTGAAGGTTTTATATTTATTTTTAAATTACAATAAATAAAAAAAATTCTAGTCAAAAGGGCGTAAAATCGCCTAAAACTTACCCATACTTCTACAAAAAGTCCATTACGACGATTTCTTTGTAGAAAAAGACTTACCATATTAATTATCATTACAATCGTATTGTTCGACAATCTATATAATTTCTTAAAGTAGAATTTTAACAGATATTTGTGTCCCTTTTGTGTTGACACAAAATTTGTTCTCTTTCTTAAATCAAATTCAATATTTAGCTGTACTAATAAGAATAAGAAATTAAATTATTAAATTGAAAAAAAAAAAATGTATAAAAGCACGAGAAAATAATAATTATGACTACATTAACATAATATCAATCATAATAATTGTTTAGTCATTCAGCGTATAGTTTTGGCGTGTAATTTGTGTGCCTTATCAATATCATTATATTTTAGTCACATAATGAATTTTTTTTTAGTCTGACTAAAACCTTATTTCCATTATAAAATCCAAAATTTGATTAAGTGACTATAATAACGACGACTATATCGCTTACTATAGTCCAATAGTCGACTATAGAAACGACTATAACAGTTACAGAATGGTACGGTTTTCAAAACATTTTGGCGAGTTATTTAAAATGAGCTATTGTCTAGTTTTCGTTGGTTTTATGCGGACAGAAATTATTATCATATTAATCAGCGTTTTAAGTGTAAATTTATGTTAAAAACACGAAAGATTGCAATTTATTTTGTAAAATTTACAAATTAGTACAATTTTCAAAATAATTTATCCAAACATCGTGCAGTATCGTTTTCCGTTTGCATTGATTTATCATTGTATACAGTACATAATCTAAATGATCCTATATAATATCCTGCATTCTCAATTTCCCACCTACAACAGTGGCCCAACTATGGTGCAAAGCAAGTCTGTCTTTTAGTTATAGTGAAAACAAATTTTCAACACTTAAATACTCGCCTATAAATAATATCTTTTAATTCATTTAACTCGTGCTATATTATAATATTAGATTTCGAACACTTGAATTTTTATTTCCCACTTCGAATCACTTCAGTCGATTTTAATAGAGAGATAATATTATTAGTGTGATTATCAACTTTCGCGACGAATATTCTGCCAAAGTGGCGTGTTTTAATTGAAAAACAAAAACGTAAATTATTATTTGTGTATGTATTAATAATATTTCTATAAATATATTTTCTGTCATTTTTATTCATCGTTTTTGGATGATTATCAACGGAAAGAAGAGATAATTTTATTTGTTGAGTGATGCAACTATACGTCGTCGTTTTAAAATTAGTTTACATAACTGCTGTCCTTGTTACCAAAACCGGTGTTTTTATTTTTTTATTCCCGAACTAAACTGGTTTTTGCTGGATACATCACGGTACCTATACTATCTCTTTATTATTATTTTTATTTTTATGCATTTTCATTTTTTATCTTCACTACCTGATTCATATTTAAATGTCAAATAACTATTAATAATAATATGGGTTTTTTGTATAAATTCCTTCCAGGATAGAATTTAGGGGTTGCCAATTTTAAATAATAAATCCTTATACAATAGAACATTTTTTTTTACATTCGTTATTTCGTAATATATTCTAACTATACACGTTTTTATTTTAATTTTTTTTTCGGACTTTAATGATAAATAATAATAATATATTAATTGGTATTTGAGGATTTTTGGACAGAAAAATCCGTTGGTCTGGATTTCCCTTGGTTGCACGGACGAAAGCAAATATAACAAAAAAACACTTTGTAACATCCTTTGTAACAATTATTAATTTAAAATGTGTGCCTAGTGTTCTATTCACCTCTACTCGTACTAGCTTATGAGTTATGTCTAAACAGTGTATTAAAAAAAAAAAAAAGTTGGTAACTATGGAATCGGACAAATCGTATAAAAACTTATTTTAGAAACGTATTATTTCAATTGTTTTTATTAAAATTTGCAATCAAACAAAATGGATGACTTTCATAGTTGTAAATGCAAATGTGCGGAGAAGGTTCGAAATTTTAAGATAACTACATATACTTACGATCAAAATTGTTTAACTCGATTAATGGAAGACAAGTGCAAACTACCGCAATCGTTGAAAACCCGTACCAGTTGTAAATCTCCTCAAACAATGTTAACAATATTAAATAATAGAAAACCGTGGAATTCGAGCATACTGGATTATTTTACCAGCTCGAAATCGATTAAAAAAGAATTGAGGATCGATAAGTCCAAGTATGCACTGCACCCAGTTGATGTATTTCCAACTAATTATCCGGATTTCGATGAGCAATTATCTTGTGAATGTAATCAAAGTACAAACGAGCGGAAAAATCGAAAAACGGAATTTATTGGCTCGAATAACTGCAAAAATTCAAATGCTGTAAGAAAAATACATTTCAAACAAGAAAAGTGTGGTGAAAATAGTACATCTCGTAAAAGATCGCGGTATGATATTTGAACATTGGTATTTTATACAACGTACGTGTCCACAGTCTCAACCAATTAACTTTCTCGCCAATTTGAGAGTTTTTATAAAATCCCTGGTCAGGTAAAATCAAAAAAAGCTTGGGTGGGGCTGTAAACAAGTGTCTACGGTCCCAGTCGAGCGTTCTTTTTTTTACTGGACCAGGGGGGATGTGGTGCAAATTTTATAATTGGAATTTATACTAATTATGGGCGAATAATACAAAATTACAAAAAGTTGTCTCCAAGTTAGCACTAAAATAATAAAATATTTAAAATAATATTATTATGAATGCAATAAAAAATAAAAATGACTATATATTTTAGTTGGTATATAGTTTTTCTTTATTATATTACATTCATAATAGTACTATTTTAACTATTTTATTATTTTAGTATTAACTTTACATTCAAGAAGCGTTTCTGTAAACATATTATAACATATAGTACCTTTACAGAGTAGAGTTTGTTAAATTTTTTTATTTACCTACATAATATGTGCATAAATTTATCTTTGAAATAGTTATAATAATTAAATATTAACTTTCACAGTCCAATTGTATTCGTCAGTTATTGTTTGTGTTAATTATTGATATAAATATTAATTTATAGAGAACTGCTAATGTTTAATAGTTTGTTAATTTTATGTTAACAACACGATTCGCCTACCTAACACAAATCAAACGAAACTTGTTTTTATTTAAATCACAGTTTTCCAACCTCGACAGTGTCATAATAGTACTATAAATACCCATACTGATGAGCCATACGAGTATTTTACCGATAATAACTTATATTATATTATTTTAATAATTATAAAACTTAAAATTGCAGATGAGTCGGTATAGCTGTACGTGGTAATGTGCACTATTAAAATAAAATTATAATATGTAATCATCGTATTATTATAAAATTATATTGTATTTAGTAGTTTATAATAAACAGCGCGTTGTTAAAATCGAACATTAACATAATTGTGTTGTCTGTATTTTATACATAAGTCATTATATAAATTAAAATAAAATAATGTTACAAATATATTATTCATATCGAAAATCGTTTTAAACTTACTTTTACATTAAAAACGTATTCAACAGAAATCGTTAAAAAAAAAGCCCGCATACCTCCTCGCACCTACTGCTGTAAGAAGGAAGGAATAGAATATCAAATAGGATAATTTAATTTATATATGTACGCAATGATAAATCAATCCAAACAAAAAACGAATTCTAAATGAATTTCGGATAAACATATTTTAATAAAATAAAAAATAAATTGAAAATTCTATTTGTAATTACAATTGTTCGTGTTGTTAACGAATTTTTATATAAATTTGAACTTGGAATACTGATAAATATATAAATCACACTAATTTTATCTACAAAAAACATTAAAAAAACACGAACATTTCAAATGGCCATTAATAAAATTTTAAAAAAATAAATTATTTAGAAATTGCACTACGTCATTCGGTGGTAGTTTCGAGTCTCTACAATTATTTTTAACTGAATAACAAACAACAAAATCGAAGTTACCAGAAACCGTTATAGAGTAAATATTCCCGTTTTTCAACGTTTTTTAATAGGATTTTCCTAATAATTAAGAAAACTGCGATGAAAATTAAAAAAATAACTTCCCCAAAGCACCAACTACACAATACCAGTTGGACGATTTGATACTAGAAATCACCACTGAAGTTGATGATCGGAGTAAGATTTTGGTCAAAAAGTCGTTTACAGAAATAAAAATTTAAAAATAAGCACACGTCATGTATTAGTAATAAAACTTACTAACACATTCGCCACTTTTAGAATCTAAAAACTTTTGTCGGAAATTAAAAGCAGTTTTTTTAAAATCTACACATTTGTGTACATAGGTGTACATAGCTACTGCTGTTTTTCATACAATATTTCGTGTTTTGAAAGTTTTTAAAACATTTTTATTCGTAAAATATCCATTTTTCAAGGATATACGTATATTGGTTGTCGTACATGGTTTACTCAATTAAAAAACAGAAATTAATTGTGAAACAGTAAAGTTATATTATACAATTATAATCCGAGCAATATTATGTAGACACCTAAGTAAGCTATGCCGATTGCAATTATGTTAATATCATCTGATTCCGCCGGCTTTACATACTACTGTATATTTGAATGCAAATTAACATAGAAAAAAATTACACCTATCGGTATTATTAAACGATTGCAGTATGCCACAGGAAAAATAAAGTCTAAATAAAAGTATTTCAAAATATTTATTAACAATGGGCATATTGTATTCGATATCCGAGATGGAAATAATTTTGTTATATAGGTATTTTGGACGGATGTCGCCGAACGATCACCGCCTGACCCGGTATTTAAAAATAGCATTTTACTACGTTGGAGATAAAAGACCGATACGCGTTAATATTACGAAATATGGATACTTGAAATTTTTATTTCGATGTTATCACATCAATTGTCCGTGGAAAATGGTTCACGCGACAACTGTTTGCGTGCAAGTTTTTCGAATAGGTACGGCAGTATTGTTCGTGCGAAAATATATTCCGTTTTTTTTATTTATATATATATATATATATATTTTTTTATAGATATCCGTAACATTTTTTCCATAATTCCAGCGAATAAATGTTTAGGTATTTTAAACCTTAAAACCGCACCTATAACATACAAATACCGAACCGGATCCGTGGACGTTAGTCAGTGTCCCGAGCGTATAAACCTATTGTCGATAAAAAGAAACCACGACGAGTTTCGATAAACTCTGGTTTTATTGACTGACAAGCTATTTTTTTTTTTATAAATGCATAATAATTTGTATGTAACTTGTAACCAGTCACTCGGAATATATGTAACCTTGTAACCAGTTACTTAAAATTAGAGTAACTTGTATCCAGTTACACTATGTATACTGTAAGTTCCCTGCAGGGTATAATCCGCAATAATGAAAAATATTATTCAGTCTACTAATCAGGAACTCGATATTTTCGATAGGTTTATATTATTTTGTATTGGCAGTTTTACGTACGTTACTAAAACGATAAACACGTAGGGTAATGGCGCATCTAGGATTTTTACCTTCCGGGGACAATATACAATTTAACTCCCCCCCCCCTCATTAAACCACCTCAGTCGATTTTATAGGTACTTTTTTATTATTATTAGTATATATAGATTATATATATATATATATATATATATATATAGCTTTCATCTATATTCTTTAGATAATATTATACGTTTATAATTTCCTCAGATATGGCGGCTTCGGTGGACGCACAAGACCTGAAAACATTGCTGGAAGCAAAGGACACTTTGATCCACAAATTGGAAACGCTGTTGCAGGCCAGGAACAACGAGATACAGGAACTCCGGTCCCATCTGGACATGTTCCAGAGCGTGTTTCCGTTTAGCAATCCGGTGTCGCCCACCGCCACTATAGCGATGCACCACCACATACCGCCCGTCGTGGCGTCGTTCCCGCCGCCGCCGAGTCAAAATCTCGTCGCCAAATCGCTCACGTCGCTTCTGGATGGCATTGCCAGGCCGCGTAAACAGAGGGCGCAGGGTATATCCGCCGAGCCGCAGAGCCTGAGCACCATACAAGAGCTGAGCCAGAAAAAGTTCCCGACGTATCCGAAAAACGACAGGTAAACATAATATATTATTATTATTATCGTATAAATATGCCCCGGTAGTTGAGGGTAATTTATTTAAACGGTCAGGCCAACGTTTACCAAATCTGCCGCCCGGGACAACACAAAATCGACTCTCATCATAATATAAAAGTATGAATAGAGAGCCTATAAATAATAAGAGAGTGATCACCCGCATAATGCGCGCTGGTCGGTTAACCTGTTATCTATATTCACGGATCGCCATTTTGTTTCCAAATATGTATACGTATCTATTATCTATGGTAAGTACAAAAACACTAGGCACAAGTTTAGTAGAGATATTCAGCAAGTTCTTTAATTGATATAATACATTTTGTGATTTGGTCACAATAATAATATTAAATTATTAGAGTATAACAATTTTGTCAGCAGTGATAAGAGAGAGTCTCTAAGATGCACTGTCCGTGGAGGCAAAATGGCGTTCATTAAATAGTGATAAGCTGAGTTAACTACTCTCTTACTTATATATATATATATATAGGTGCTCTTTAGGTACAAATAATATCTAGCGATGTCTATTAGATATGGTTATTATTTTCCATAAAAAAAAACAATTGATTGGTGGCCACAGTTTAATTCCATGAAAACTATATTTTTTAAATTGTATTTTACGTTAAGGAAATCTAAGTCTGTCCTAAAAAAATAATATATAGAACCATTTTGACCTATAGCCGCCCCCCTCCCAAAGATTTATTTATTATTTATTCGTATTCGCATTATTATTATATATATATTTTTTTAACAATATCGAATGCGTTTTTGATATAAATTGGTCTAACGCATCAAAGATATAAACGATTTATCGTTATTATACAGTAGTATAAAACATATATTATATGTATAATGTTGACTAATTAGGTGCAATTTAAATTGCGTTGACCGATGTATAGTACAATTAATTATTGGTGCATGTGCAAGGTTATACAGAATAACATCGCCTTGGACGGATATTAATTCCAACCTACATAATATTCTATTATACATACAAATTTAACTAGACCAAATTACATAACAATAATAACAAATGCAAATTGTTAGCGGGTACTTAATTTTCTTATTGTCAATTAATAATTGTTACAGTAAATTAACATATACGTATGTAATTATTACGCGAATAGTTAAATAAAATTAATTTTAAAGACTTATTATGTGATAGATAACTTTGTTTTGGACGTAATTAAAAACTATTGTATGCGGACACATATACTCGCACAAATCGATTAATTGAATACACATAATATTCGTCATGCTTCTGATATATAACTAGGTATACTGTTTTTAGATTTTGAGCGTAAATTTACGTATTTTTTTTTTTTAATTTCTATTGACTCATGACAATTTTCAAAAGGTTAAACATTTTAAGAATGTCTTAATTTTTCAAACTAAACCCTTTTCAGTAAATATATAATATTAAGTTTTACTTTTATTTTTATACCTAAAATTGTATTAAAAACTGTATTTTTATCAATTTATAAATATTTTAATAAAGTTTTAAACAACTACAGTAGGTATAACATCAATATTTACGTGTTAGCATCAGTTTTATTGTCTGTGAAAAAGTCGCCAGCGATACCAACTATTACAATATGACATAATTACATTTTTTTTTTTTTTTTAAACCCCGTAACTTTCTACATTTTCAGACAATTTTAATGAACATTTAACAGGTGTGCCTGTTTTAAATTATTTAATCAGCTATAAATTGAAGTCATGATATGTGTAACAATATATGGTAAACTCAACATTTATCAATAGTTTTATGTAAATCATTAAATTGAATGCACGCTGATAGGTAGTTTTTATGAATAATCACGCGATGCCATTAATGAACTTTTTTGTTATGATATTGTTTTTTTTTTTTTTTTTTTTTTATTCAGAAAATTCAGTAAATTTCAATCACCCGACAATTTTAATATTTCAATACAAGTTTATTCTATTGTTAATAATATATAACGATTCGTAGATTGACTTACACGTTTGTATATTTGTACAAATTAAAAATGTTTTAATATTGTGACAAATCGGTGGATCCCATCACACTTATCGAAACGTATTGAAATAAAATTTGTAGTTTAGAGTGTATACTACGAGTACACGGTTCCTCAGTACTCTATCGTAGAATTATTATTCGTTAACGTATACTTTATTCGAAAATTATACTATTCGAACACTGTTTTTACGAGCACTTAAAATGATTAGTAAAAATAAAATAAAAAACGTCCGATAAACACACTCTATTACGTATACGTACGACGCGTGTTTAGTAAATCGAACTTCGTACAGAATTTTTTTTTTCTTATTTAGTATTATGCAACAATGACTTATCTTTCTTTTCTTTTGTTATTTCTTCTAAATTTTGAACGGCAACAAACTTTTTATTTGAATTTTTACTTTTGACCGTATAAAACAGAATATGAATAAAATGCGTGGTAGGGAGGGGAATAATAACGCTCACGGTAAAACAACTCTTATCAGTAAAATACGACCTATTATCTACCCTATGCCATAAATAATAATAATATTAAACGAAAGTCATTTGTGCTGTCGTAAATAATATAGTAGATGCATTATTATTTTTTATTTTTTTATTTTAAATGGGTGTGCATATACGACAAATTTGTATTTATAGAACGCGCGTAGAACGTTATTATACTATGATTTTTCTTTTTCTTTCTTTTCTAAATGATTGCTGGTGATGTTAAATATTCGTTTTATCCAGTATTCACTTCATTGGATATTATTCTTTGATCATTCTTTAACGAATTTTATTAAACATTTTTTTTTTTTTTAACAACTTTGACCAGAAATCTCGCACCAATCATTAACATGGTCTCTGGCGACAAATTTTAGACACTGGAGACAGTATAACGTACGTTGGCGGGAGATTAGAGGTATATAGAAGTTAAATGTATTCATGATTATTATTCTCTCCACCCCCCAAATGGAAAATGCCTTCAAATTTTCACCGAATACTTATTTTAGCACTTTCTAGACGCGGTAATAATTTCAAAACATTTAGGTGTTTCTTGAGTTATTTACGGGTTATGAATAATTGAAATTTTGAAGTTTTATATGGATAAAATTATTTTGATCCGGTAGAAATGTTAGAAAATTTGATACAAGGTTCATCGTGAATTGTATTTATTTTTCGTTTTGTCGTAATTAATTTTATTAGCGTTTTGTTCTTAATTCAAATTTATAATAAAATTCGTTAAAAACACTAACATTATTGTAATTTATTTATTTAATCGAACTTCGCTTTGAATCGTTTTTAATTTGCAATGATTTATCGTTGCGTACAATATACAAATTAATTGGCATATTCTACCATTCCGAACTTTTTTTTTTTCAATTTTGCACTATTCCGCGGTACAAAAATACTAGTATGTGTTATAAATTGTTGATTGTAGTCACGTTTAAATAAAATATTATATCTGTCGATACATTTAGTGTCTGATTTAAAGAAACACCGCACGTTTCATCAATCGAACGTCGGCACTTAACGTCGGTATTTTGTTTATACCTCACTAGGTGACCAGTTGTTTATAACCACGTTTATGATCATATCGCATAGAATTACTTACATAATAATGAGTTATATAAATGAATTAAAACATTTTTTTTTTTTTGGCGAGACGTATGTGTGTATTTAAGACGGTGTAAATTGTACACAGATTTTTTTTTTTGGATTATCGGCGTATTGACACGCTGTGATGAATTTTTTTTTTTTTATCTATTTACAACTTTTCTACCGGAAATTTTGCCCCAATCGAAAAACAATAAGATTACTTTTTTATAGCAGACTTTATCTCTATATCGGGGTGCATCGGAGATAAGAAATGTTTTTCATTTTTGCTCGTAGTTTTCTTTATTATTAGGAAAATCCGAAAAAAAAAACGGAAAAACGGGAATATTTACGCAATAATGATTTCTCTGTTATTTTCGATTTCGTATTTTTGTTCGTAGTTCAGTTAAAAATAATAATCGTAGAGACCCGAAATGTTCACCAAAGATTCTTATATTAGCACTTTCTAAACGTGGACACATGAAACAATTTTCAAAATATTTTGGTGTTTTTTGTATTATTTATAGCTATTTGAAATTGTCGAGTTGTTTAATTTTAATTTGATTTTTTGTAAATACTAATTTGTTGGTTTTACAAAAATGATCGAAAATTTGATTAAAGTCTATCATAATAAGGTTTTTATAGCACTAAAAAAATTGTTTTATATTATAAGTTAAATTTTTTTGTTGAAAATCATAAAAATCATTTCGCATATAATTACAATAATTATTATCACAAAAATTTACCCAAACATTTTTTAACCGATCTTCGGGCAGAATCGTTGTTCGTGAGCAATGATTTATTGATTTATCGTTGCGTATATAAATATAAATTAAAATCCATTTTATATCCCACCTTCCCAAGTTTTCACCCACAACAGTGGCCTACCTACCTATGAACAGTGTTTTACTTTTTTATTTTTTTTTTAATTATATAGAAATACTTTATATATATATATATATATATATATAAAAACATTTCACAATCATTTTTTACTCATTCATATTATTATGATATAGTGAAATATAATAATTAAGTAAACCACGGACTTCGCGTTTATATAATATTATTATTGTCTACGAATGTTGTTAATTTATTTTACCCAATCTCCATAGACTAGGTCACAATATTATGTTACATATTATAGCGTGTTGCAGGGCAACGGACACGAGTAAAAAAAAAAAAAAAATAAAACCAAACATAGTAAAAACAATACATTCCTCAGTACGCTTAGATGATAGCTAGGATACTGCTCATGGGCTGGCCACTGTTGGTTGATTAGAAGTTCGGAAGGTTAAATATAGAGAAAAATTTAATTTATATCTGTACGCAACGATAAATAACATTCCGAACGAAAAACAATTCTGAGCGAAGTTTGGTTGAAAATTATAGTAATTCGTAACTACAAAATATATTACAATTGCCCCCGTGTTTTCCTCTCATTTGTCGAGCATTTTTTATTACAGTTAATCAAATTTTTATTCTCACAAATCGGAAAATAGTACCCACGCGAAATTCCGTGAGTTTTACCAAAATTTGCACTTTAAACGCTTATAACATTTTTTTATACCACCCAGTAAAACTTCTAATAAACTTCTTTGGCTCAATGTTTATTGAGCCAAATTTTCAAGTATTCTTGCTGGGCCCAAAAAATTTTATTCCCTTAAAACCGATTAAAAACTAAAAAAAAAAAAAACGAAAATTTCAATTAGCTTGACAATTTTATAGTGTCTAAAAAGTGCTTGTATAATTGTCTGGTCTGTACGTTTATTTTCACGAATCACAAAACAAAAAAAAAAAAAAAAAAATGGAGAATTTCACTCGATTCGTTAAAAATATATTATTTTTAATCCCGCTATATTATTAAGTCGGGCTTGTAGTAGAATTTGACTACATACAATATATTTTTAATAATAGTTATTATCTATAATGTTTCTTTTATGTTTTTCCACGGGATGTTCAGCATAATAATATTATAATAATAATTAATTATTATAATTTATACGTATATATATTTTTTTTTTAATATTTATTATACTACACAGTATAAATCGTTTAAGCAGAGCTGCAGAGCATAAACGAATAGTTCATATAATTTAAACTTTTGACTATGTTTGGATTCAAACAAACAATAATCGTATAAATAACAATAATTACTATTCAATAATGTGCGTTTAGGGGTTCCGAATTTAAAATAATTCGATCATCCTTACTTTCACTATGATAACAATAGTTAAAAACAAATTGTTTTTACTATTAGTTAATAATTTATTTAGATTTTCAATTTTACTTTCAACGTGTCGACTCAACGGTAACTTGTTTTACAATTACTAACTCAACCGGGCGTTATGTATTCATTAATTCGGCCTGCTTTGCGATTATGTATGGTCGGGTATATTTCCATTATTTTTTAAACTTATTATACAGGCGGATGTAGCGCGCCAATACCATAAAATACAATAATCGAATTGCACAATAAAACAACAACAACAACAAAACATATTGTTACAATATAATGCATTTCGCGTGTGTAAAACTAACGGGGAAGTCTATAAACGTGACGATGGTGACGACGACGTCACCGATATTATATTTATACTCGTATAAGAATCTCGTTGCACATATTAGAACGAGAATGGTCCACCTCGCTTTTCCTCTACAAGAATTTCCATTGACTCGTATCTCGTTTCAACTAAAAATGCATGTGCAGACCCCCCTAGCTGTGTTATCAACGTATAAATAGTATAATATAATGTGCGTGTGTTCGATGCATGTGTGATCACGGCGTTAGAAGGACGGGACTGCGTTTCGTAAACGTACATGTTACACCGCGTTTCTAGTGAATTCACTTGTGTAACTCGTACTTATAAAATAAAAATGCATTTCATTAAAATGCTAATCAAAATTTACATATATTAGCATATTAATATTAGGTACGCGTGAAATTTTAATAAAATACCAGTGTTTTGTTTCGTAAATGTATGGTACTCATATTCGTTAATTTTTTATATTTCATTTAAAAGAGAGTATTTTTAGACTAATAAAACGTTATATTGTTATAATTTCATTTGTGTAGCAATCGTACGAATATTTCTGACTTTTTATATTTGTATTTAAATATAAATTAATTTTAATTCAATTTTTGTTTATTTCAATAATTATGCAGAGTAGTGATTCGGTTGGTAATAATTTGAGAGGTAAAGATAAGTTAACACGCACGAGTGTGAAAACCGTATAAGTGTTTAATTTAGTCTCTGATAATTATAATAACATAATTTTACATTTCAGAGCATATTAGGAGACACCGTCGATGTAGGATATTTCGCTTACATGTATTATGTGTTATTTTTATCCTTAAAAAAAACAACTCCCGTTATCAATACGAAATATCGGCTGACTTGTAAAACTTTATGAAAAATAGTAAAACGATACGAATATTATTATTAGTTTACCAATTGGCAATTTGTGAAACACTTATAATAATATGAACACGTACAAATATTTTTTTTTTTAACTAACAATAAAATAACTTGAGTCTACGAGACGCAGCCTATTAAAACAACGTCCACTCGGGATTTAGTTCGACATTTACTCGCTAAGCGCTGCAGGTTATACTTTTACTTTGAGGTTATGTATTTTGTTTTCAGTTTTTCTGCCTTTTTAAAATTCAATTTCTCATTTCTTATTATATATTTACCGACTTCAAATACGAGGAGATTATAATATTTTATTGTATTCGATGCATTAGGGTTTTTTTTTTTTGTTAACTCTATTTTGTTCGTAATCGGACAAATAATAACGATTAAAAATGTCGCCGCTATATAAAAAATGATTGCTGCCAGTATATGTTTATATATATATATATATTATAATATACACTCGTATAAAAAATAATCGATTTGTGTATATTAAATAGCGGTAAACACAAGGATAATGTATTGTATATATTATAGCCGTACGGTTGTAGAACTCGCGGGGAGGAGTGTGATGTCTCCCCCGTCGTTCAATTGCGTTGTACTTGCTGTCTATTTGTATATGTTCTGATATATTATTAATAAAACGATGGTACGCGCGTTACAATAATATTTCAATATATACGATAGTATATGATAATAATAATAATATTATTATCGTCAGTATTATTTAAACGGGCGATCGCCCCCCCTCCCCCCGATCACTGTTTAAACACAATTAAGGCCGTATCGTGACGAAATGGCGACTCTCCTGTAACACAATATTATTGCGCGCGCATAAAATTACTATTGTAAAAAATTATTGTTATTGTTGTACACGGAATAATAAAAAAAAAAAAAAAAAAAAAAACGATTCCCTCCTACCGCCACCACCGTATCTATTATCGTATCCTTAGGCCCGAGAGTGTGGCGAGAAACCGGAACGCCGAAAACGCCACGACCGTGTCGAAGACTTATCGAGGAGGTCCGTTTTACACTTCATGGTCTAACCTTTTCGGGATTAGCCGGGCTCGGGACATCGTTTGACCCCGGGTGGACTTTTTGCCGGTATTACAAATGCAGAATTGGCATACGCGTGTTCGCCAGTGTTTATATATTAATTTTTTTTTCTACATACCGCCGCGTAATAATATGACGAACAAGTTCGGTTGTTCGTTATTGTCCTAACGATATCGACGTAGGCTTGTGTGTAAAGACGGAAAGTTTATGGACGACATGATCTGGATTTTATAGAACACGCGATGAATAATCATTACGATTTTATTGAGTTATACCTTCTTGGCTTCGCCGAACGATGTCCAATATCCATTTACTCCATAGCCAACAATAAATGATTGTTTAACCAATTAGTGTTAGTTCCATTCGATCAATTATGTAAAAAAAAAAAAAAAAAAAATACAATTTTAAACAAATGAAATAATTGATTATCGTCATGATATCTTTGTACATTCGTATTGAAAATTATTTATAATATTTTTGTTTTTTTTTTCATGCACGTCTAAGCAAAGGGTCGTCACAACCCCTCGTAAGCTTGACAGTAATCGTATTAAAATTTCGTAATAAATGTACGCAATAAAACCCCGTGAGATATGAAAGCAGTATATTTCTCTCTTCGCCATTACCGATCATATTAACGATAAAATCCCTCCTTGCCGGTTCGTTTCTCGTCCGCGGCTCCTTATCATTCGGTTGATATATAAATTAAATAGTTATTAAATTACCGATATAAAAAAAATATTTTCACGTTTTTTTTTTTTTTTTTTCTATTGAAAATCTACAGCTTTACATGTACAACAATAAACGGGTCGACCGAGTTTTCCGGCTTAAGAGCAAGACGCGGTTCGATTGTAAAAACTGTTTTGCGCGGAACAATTATAATCATACTGTTTAAATATTTATAATAGAATTACCGAAATTTCACAGCGCGTTAAAAACTTTATCTGTGTCGTAGCGTGCCCCCCTTTTTTTTTTATAAGTAAATTAAAAACCCAAAATAACCGAAAGTTTTCAAACTTTTATTATATTTTTGTAATCAAAAAAAAATAGACAAGCTACGGCACAGATAAAGTTTATCTGAATATGCATTAAAATGCCAGTAGTTCGACTATATGAACACGGATAGAGTATAGTTGTCCCGCGCGATACATTTTATTTTATATCGGGATTACACTTAAAAAATACTTATAATGTTGATAAATTATCAATTTCTTCGACAAATTTCGTCAAAATTGCCCAGTTGTACGGCATACCGTTGTAGACAGTGATAAAGAATTATAATCAACGATTAAGACCTTTGTCCTGTTATACAGTTTACATCTTAATCGATGATCCGTTAAGGTAATCGACCATCCGATGTCGGTTAAACAAATGATTAGTAAAATTTAATCACGTTATTATCATTGTAGTTTTATAAAAATTATTTTTACTGTTTTGAATGTTAATATCAGTGCCATATCAGAGGGGGGGGGGCTCCCTCGTTTTTTTTCTTCGCATAATATTAGTTAGTTTTTTTTTTTTCTGTGTAGGTATGAGAATATATCACTAAGCAAGACGAATATAATGGTACTTCTTAATTGGTTATTTTACGATTCTAAAAAAAAAAAAAAAAAATAGTAAGTACTCAACAACAAAATAAGTGCTCTCCTCCACTATTCAAGTATTTACACTGGTGGTTGCTTTATTGCATATAAAAAAGACCGTTTGTTATTATTTGATTAACATTTCCACAACTTGGGTGTTCAAAATAAATTCGTTGTATTGTCCCGGACGAATAATGAAAAATTAACAATTTCGAATGTGACCCGAGCGATTCCCGATTCCGAAGACGTAGGAATTTGACGATTTAACCTTATCGACCGCATTTGCCGGTCGAATGATAATTTTACTTGGTGTCACGGGATTTTTCCGCAATTTTCGACAGATTTCGATTAACGGTACGATTTATAATATTAAACAAATACGTTGGGGGTGGTGGGAGGGGCTATGTTTTAGCCGAAAAGATTTACTATACGCAACGTCACCGAACGTCAAAAGTGACGACGCGTCAGCATACGAAATCCGTATATTGTGTGATAACTGTAATCTTGCGTAAAAACAAGTTGTACGTAAATCAATACCGAGAGGTATTTTTTTTAGAAAAAAAAAAAAAAAAAAAATCGATGAAATATTATTGTTGTGTAATTTGCGCCGATTGCCTAATCGCGGCACTGTACAACCAGCCCTAAGAATAACGTTTGTCTTATCGTTATACGATAGGGGAACGAAAAAAAAAAAAAAAAAAATAATAAAAAATCCGCACGATATAAAAATAGAGTATTATTATTTCTAATCGAGTCGACCTTGAGGCGCGGACGGACCCGGTGTCGACGCGATGCCGTCCGGTGGCGGCGGCGATGCCAAACTTCTCGTCCATTATTCCGGTCGCCTCCTCGTAGCCGTCGTCGCCGGTTTTCGTGAATACCGCGTGGAACATACACACACACGCACAACACATGCGCCGCGCAACAACAACAACAACAACAACAACAACAACAACAACAACACGTCACCATAATATTATTGTTGTTGTCGTTGTTGTTGCTTTCGTATGACGCCCGCGGAAGTCTTCCTAGGGGCCGACAACAGACGGGAAATCAATTGGCGGGCGGTTGGTGGCCAGACCGAGAAAATTGACCGCCGATTAACGAATAAATAAAATGTATCCACATCCAATCGCGATTATACGAAAATAAATAAATAATACGACGGGTAGGCGCCCGGTTTTTTTTTTTTTTTTAAAACATTTTCTCTCCCCTACAAAACCGCCGTTTTCGTCGTTATTATGATCGGCGGCATTCGATACGTTATTTTTATTATTGCCGCGACGACCGGGACGTTGTTGAGAGAAACTAAACGTGACAATTAATTTACCGGCTACATCAGCAGCAGCAGCTGTTGCCGCGTAACGAAGACGATTATTATTATTACTATTATTGTTATTATTATTGTTATTATTGTTATTGTTTGGTGACATTGTCGCGCGACCTGTTGCGCCGACACGCCATCTGGCGGCCGATGACTACGTCTCCGCGTTACCGGACGCGGTCACTGGCGGCTAGATGTCGCCACGCGTTACGCAATTTTGTTTTACCGGTCCGAATATTGTGTAAAGACCAGTAGGGTACGTCCCGGATTCAAAAGCGAAATATTACCGATTACAAAAAAAAAGAAAAGATTTTTCTACCTATTTAGCACGATTTTATTGGCCTCTTTTTTTTTTAATTTTTAAAAACTATTTATGCGGTTTCAAAATAATTTCATCGCCCATAACCGTAATCAATAGCAGTTTTAAACAAATCCATATTATTTCGTTCACATTATAGTGGATTCAAAATAATTCCGTACCAAAATAAATTTTATAATATTTCTACGCTTGTAAAAATATCTTAAGTGCCAACCGCATTAAATTCATTAAAGTTGTACGTTCCAAATAATTGCAGTTGTTCGTTATGCATTTATTATAATACACAAATGGTTTCCTAAATTTATCCAGTATTTTTAGTTCGCAACAATCAATATTCGAAATTTAACATAAATTGATAAAAAGTCAAAAAAAAAAAGTTTCATTTTAAAAATTAATGTTATTCAATTACTATACGAACAATATGAAATACACTCGCTCGAATTCGGTTTGTATTAATAGTATAATTTTATTTCGTACTGAAAAATTAATTTTTTCTTTTCCTCCCCGATAAAACACGTAGCCGGCATGTCAGACTTTCGGGGTTAATAATTTGGCGATTTTCCATCGACGAACGATCGAGAGTAGTCGGAGTTTTTAGGCTGGTTTTTTTCGAAATGAGAAATAACGAAAACATTTCGAAAATCGATGTTTGGAATGTTCGTCGACCGTTCTTCGTTGGCGTGTTCGACGTAAAAAAAAAAAAAAAAAAGAAAAGGAAAAAAAACACATACATACAAACAAGTTTCCGTTCGCTTTCTTAACGCGTCGGCCCATATGAGGTCGTTAATTTCTTCGCGCTTACAAGGTTTCGACGTTTAATAAACTGGTGCCGAGCAGAAGCTTGAACGATCCGCAATCCGGATTGAAAAATAAAATTTTTAATACGGATTAGAAATATTACACTTTCGACAGGGAAGTTATAAAGACGAAACACCCCGAGGGACTTCTGAGCAATTGGATTTGTCGTGCATTTAGACCGATAATCGAATGGATTATAAACGCACTTCTAGTAGAGTCCGCAATGTCCAATATTAATTTTGTAAAAAAAAAAAAAAAGAAATTATTTGAATTCGTGTTAGTCCTCTTTCCCGTGTTTTGTACGGAAAACGTTATCGTTTTTTCGTCTCGTTCGACCCGTTCGAGTACGAGTTCGTTTTGAAAAATTAACAAAATCCATTTGGTACCGTACAACAACAACAACGATAAAAAAAAAAAAAAAATAAATGATCGCAAATCCATTTCCTACGAAACACAGAAGAACGAACTGACGAATTAAAATTATTTGTCACGATTAAAATCGGACTCCCGGGAGTGTGTGCGTTTTCCTTTGGCTTTTGAGATTATTCCATTGTCACGCGAGTAGGAAATCATTTTCGAGTGTGCATTCGATGACACTTGAGCGTACGCATGCTATAGAATCATAAGTCGTCTGCAACCGGCTTATATGGAATATATTAATATAAATTTATAACCAACCCAGACGCGGAATTATGAAATTTACCGACGAAAGATATAGTTTATAATATTCTAACCTAACGAACCTGAGATTAGAATTCGCTTAAATGTTGCCACTTGAACATTACCATTAATACCAGTACACGGCCACAAGACAGTAACAGGTACACCAACCGCACCGCAAAACTTTTGCGATCATTATCGTACGAACGATTTGTCGGTGGTCGCTTGTTTTATAGCACGATTTTTTTGTTTTTCCTTTCGTTGTGTCTGCACTGATTAATTTAAATTTGTTTTAATAAATCGGATATTACAATAACAATAATCCGGATTATTGTCACCCGATTTCTGATTGAACCGGATTCAATATTGTCGGTTCAAACCACTTGACATAATGTTTATTTTATTTATACTCTGAGGATTAACATTACAATGGATCCACCAGAAAAGATTTTAAACCCGTCCCGCCGCCCGCGGTGAAGGTTGTCGATTTGTCGGGTCATAGGGAGCGCGCACTCGGTCGGTGTCTGCTGCATTTGTGTACTATGTACAAAAGTGTCGGGTTCACGAATATGTTTAACGTTTATTTTGAGTATTTTTCGGGTTTAGTGAAAACGCATAAAATCGGTCTACGGAGAATCCATTAAACTATATTGTTTACTGGCACTATCGGAAGGCTTGCTTGACACGGTTGGAAGATATCGAGTACTAGTTTGAATGTCTAGTTTGAAAAAGGGAAATTCAAAACTCGTATCAATCGTTGATATCAAATATCATTGATGAAATATCGAAATCATTCAAATCCGTTAAACTGTATGAACACATTGGTTTTTAAGTTTATACTTGTAACAGGAGCGGGGGGAGGGACGTTGCTAAGCCCCAAGTCATATTTTTTCTTTCGTATCGAATTATGCGTGTCAACCGATATGACTTTTATTATTCTTCCTAAATTCGGTATGGGCTTTATTTCGTGTACAGAACGTGTTAATACACGCACCCGGGCAATTGAATGGCAGAGATAACTGACGACAGGAGGGAGGAGCGTGTTTTACGATAAATCGTTTGTACCGCGCAACATAAAATAAAAAAAAAAATACTAGTAGTTAGTTGTTTGTTCGCGATTTAACGTCGACTAAAACGTTTTGACGGGCGCGTTATTGTTATTTTTAAACGCGAAAATTCAAGGTGCCCATCGATATAATAATAATAATAATAATAATATGTCGTATGGTTTTTATAATCTCGTTCATAAAAAAATAAAAAAAACCATTGGAAAAACAATTTGTGTGTGCGTTGCGTTTAAATATAGCACTCTGGCTCCCCGTATTTATTTACGCATATATAATATTTACTCGGTTCGCATTGACGTCATAATATTACGACGATATGTAATACACGTAAACGCGTACTTGCGTCTATATAAGGCGTATAATAATATATATAATAATTTCGCGCAAAATCATATTTCGTATTTGAATAAAAAAAAAAATATTATAATGCAGCGCGCCCGTAATATTACTATTTTTTTTTTTTTTTTTTTACTAAATTTACTCTAGTGTTGTATACCAATTATTATTTAGGTTACTGCCGGTTTAATCTTCTGTTCGTAAACCTTAGTCAGCTCTTATCGGTACGTTTTATTATTGAATAAATTGTATAACATAGCGTTAGTAGTTTTTTTTTTATATTTTTTTTATTCACTATCAATAGCTAATTTATTCGTTCAAATCAATTATCCGAATATAAATACCATAAATCCGAGATAAACCGACCCGAATTCAAGACCTTTTTTTTTCGCTGTTTTTTTTAAACGATAAGCTCAACATATTACATAATATTGTATTTTCAACTTTCGAAATTATTTTTCTCTATTTCCTCTATAATGAATTTCACTGTTATTCTACTTATGACAGACAAAGGTATCGACTAAAACGATTATCGAACCATGTTACAAGTTTTTAAAATATTAAAATTCGCTTAAAACTCGATTCGTAAGTAAATTTTCATATAATTCTCGTACTTATACGACATAAGAACGGTTAGTTTTAATAAGGATTAAGGATTGAAATAACAGATAACGTAATTATAATAGGGAAAAAAAAACATATTTTTACATATTTTTGCATAATGATGATGAATCAGTGACGTAGCCAGGATTTTGCCGATGGGAGAGGGTCTGGATCTGACGTCCATCTCCTTGGATGCTCCCACTGTGACGAATACTTATATTATTAAATTAAATTAAAATAAATTCTACACTATCGTCGAATCGAATATATTTCAAGCTTGGATACATTTGAATTTTAAACACTGTGCATCAGAGCGACACAGTTATATAGCTGTGCTAAAAATATGATAATTTTATGAGTTTTGTAGGAGATTTAGATTATAATTTATTGATGCGCGTATATTTTTCTTTATAGCTTTGGCTGTTATATTATATTATAATGCGTGCACTTCGTTGACTTATACTTACGCCATCGTAAACTTTCCAATATTTTTTGTACGTATGTCTGAAAAAAAAAAAAAAACTAAAACAAAACGTAATTTATCAAAAACGTTAAGTATGTTTTATTTTATCGCTTAATTTAATGTCGAAACGTCTTAAACAAGAACATAAACCGTATATTGTATATTATCGATACAATCAAACTGATCATTGACTAATTAGAAAGTTGGAAATAAGTTGCTTTTGTTAAGTTAGTTTTTTTTTTTTTTTTTTTTTTGATATCTGAAATATTTTAATAAAAAGCGTAATAGGAAAAGTTGGTTAACTATGGTTATTTTCGATTTTCAGTAGGTATTTTTCAAATCTGATGAAAAATATTGATGAATTTTATGATATATATTTTTTTTGTTTATCTTATTACTAAGTTTTGTATTACACAATACATAAAATTGCAATAAAAAAATGTTTTCAGAAACAATCGGTGTTATGTATGTTTGCAAATCGATTCAATAATTTAGTTTAGTTTTTGAACGAATAAGGTTTCGGGTTAGGTATAGCGATGTTAAAAGAAATCCTACGTAACTTTTAACCCAATAATTTATTATATTTTCACCGTATTACAACTCGAATCTAACACGACTAAGTCGAGGAAATGTTTGTTATTTATTATTTAAAAAATCTACTTCCGATCGGCATTTTTTTTTTTTTTTTTTTTATATATAACAAATAACTTGCCTTTTACGAGTTGGACTTATTTAGTAACTCCGGGGACGGCTTTGCCAGCTGCAATGAGGATTTTTTTTTTTTTTACTTATTGTACTTGGATTATATAGGTTTCACAGCTGCACGTCAAAAGTATATCGTTAGTGAGAACATAAATGATTATAATTTTAATATTCGACCCAATACTCTATGTATGGAACTGTAAGGTTAATCCTAATAATAATAGTAGACGTCAGACCGTTGTGTATTCAATTAATTTATATTTATGCGCCTTTCATAGATCACACACACATACGTTTAGTATTTCTATAGTTATTCAAATCGATGAATATAATATATATATATAATATTATGATGGTATCTTGTTACTCGGATAACTATACAATATACAAGTAAATATTATAATACTTTGTAGGTGATAACTCCTCAATGGCGCGTTTGTCGTTATTATAATGTCGTCGGTTCGTCACATGAATAGTTTAATATTTTAATTTTTGAATAATAACATATTATCATATAGTTACCTGGGCGTACCGATAAACTCGCGCCTTATATAGCGCTCAATACTGCTCAATAATACCTATCCTTCGCAGGTTACAATATTTATCAGACTCGTATAGGCTGCATTTCCTATCGAATAACCCCGGTGCTTATAATATGCGAATTAAAAAAATGAAAAAAAAAAATTTAGCGTCTCTCGCAATTATTGAACTAAACCGCGTGGCCTTACACACTCGTTACACCGTTTTTAAATCATATTTCAACAATTGATTATCATGAAAAACACAACCAATAATACTCGTGGCCGGGTTTTATCGCTCGCCGAGGGAGTAGTAGACGGGCGAATTGAGGTTCAACAATTTAGCCAGCCGTACGTGTGTCCGTCTAAAAATTTAATTTACAGAATTTGTATTCGATTCACTCGTAAATAAATCATTTTTATTACTATGACGCGTGTTTGTCTTTTCCGTCTGCAAACAACTTTTCTATCGGACGCCTTGTTCCGATTTTCCAACGGAGAACGTTTTCTGAACGCGTTTCGGATCCAGTCGGTGCGTCGGAGGAAAACTTCTCGGGTCCCTCCGCGTCGGCTCCCCCCGTCCCAAATCGGAGTAACACATTTGTCCGGTTTTTTTTTTCTTTCTCTACTAACGCCCGCAATCGCCGCAGTAAACGGCGAAAACGTTTGTTTTTTTGGCACAATCGCGTATTATTTATATTTATTACGAACATTAATTATATTACCGCAGCGACGGGCGACGTCGGTTTTTTTTTTTTTTTGGTCGATATTTTTAGGTTAAGCAGTCGGTTGAGTAATAACGTTTTAAGCATAGGTATAATATCGGGTCGAAATCCCTCGGACGGACGTGTCTATAAATTAACGACGTCCGTGGTCCGTTTATTATACGAAACGAGTATATCGTGGATTAGCCACGTTTTACCGCCGTAAACTTTAACACCGCTAGACGTCTGCCAGATCATAAACATTATGGTTTACTCCGGTTAAACAAAATAACATAAAACCCCATTCGCCGCACGTTTTTTAACGGGAAAACTGCGCAGACTTACACGCCGGTTTATTACGTTCGTTCGTCACGTATGCATAGCGGCCACAGGCGCGTCGCTTATAAGACGTCAGTTTATTTCACGGTAGCAAAACAAAACAAAAAAAAATCTGCAAAATATTCTGTTTATTTTTCGAAAGCGATTGTCGTCGGATTGATAGCTCGTCAATATTATCCGCGGTAATCGTCCCCTTATACTCGACACTATATACTCAAGTATACACTACTGATTTCGCGCCGTCTAATTGTCAAAAAATAATTAATATTATCGGTACGACCGTAATGTGATATCTGTTTATTTCGTACTACTAGCCACGACTTTCAAACTATAAAAACGAATCGTTTTCATTAATACTTGAATAGTTAATATCGAATAAAATTAATACATTTTCAAAATTCTAGTATGTTTCGAGGGGGTAGCAATACGATACTCTTGCTATCCCATCCCCAATATGTATGGGATAGCTAAAGTATAGCGCCTGTGATCGTGATGACCGACTAAACGTAAGACACTCATTATCTAGGATAGTATTGACTTTTTTTTGGGGATGTTTTTCTGACAATTTAATAAACGACAGGCTCTTAAATTATATGTACATTATCAATATTTTCGTTGCCTTTTTTTCGACGGCGAAACCACGGCTCTGCAATCCGAGTTGAGCACAGTTGATATTTTTCACAATTCGATTGAACACGGTTTTGTTCGATAAAATATTATCGTAAATACCCTTACGGTATTAATTCTTATCACTCTCATTCGTATCACATTGGAAGAACATTTTTGTTATAATGTGGCAAAATAAATAATGGATGGACGGGCAAAGAATAACTACGACTTAATTACATGTAAAACATTTGCATTTTCTATAGCGTGTCGTTTTAAACGAGATTTTTAAATGTATATCCTAAGATTTAGTGTGTGCATTGGTTTTATTATAATGTGTGCTTTTTCTGTCTAAATCGAATTAAATGTTGTTTTTTTAAAAACAAAAAAAATTCTATATTACTTTTAAATTTTGTTTGATTTTAAATTTTAAATTTTAAGTTTCAGTTGGCTTTACGCATTAAATATTTCTGAAACCAGTACAATTAGATTTTGTTTGCATGAGACACGTGACAGAGCTATGTACAATTGGCCATGGGGAAAACATTGGACGGTTAGGTCTAAATTAGTAGACAGATCGGTTGGTATCATAGGTATTCTAAGGATCAAGACCGTTTCCCCAGCTTCACAGCCAGTAAGGATCGTACACCCAAGCAGACAGTTTTTTAAAGATTTCATTCCTCGATTCTTTGCAAAGGACATCAGACGTGGATTAACATTATTAAATAAAAACACACACCGAACTGCAAGGACATCCGTTTTTTTTTTTTACTCCGGGACAACCTTCAACGGTGGTTTCTCGTTTTCTTCGTTGGAATATTTTGGTAGATTGTGCGGTATACATATGCATCGATCGGACTGAAATTGCTCCACTTCATTTCGAGAGTCTAAACTAAATGTATCACTACTTTTACCAAACTCGCCGTTCTATTTCGTATAGTTATTAATACTATTTGATTTCCATGGTAATCGACATATCAATTTACATCAACAAATGTTTTTCATTCTAACTGGAAATTTTTATTTTTGATTTAAACCATCCGAATTTCCGACTATTCCGGTGGATTTTCCAATAATTTTCTTTCATACAAACCTTGTCCTGACAATTACGAACACCAAGTGATGATCGTACATACATGCGGCAATTGATTTATATAAAAAAATGTATAGATTTTCATCTGGCAACGCTGCTGGGCTGTGCTGGGATTAAAAAAAAAAAAATATATATATATATACAGGGACCTCGCTCAATTTGGTTACGCCGGAAACCGCCGCCGTCGCCGCATATGATTTTCAAATAGTAAACCTGCCTGCGGGTGCAGGTGGTGTACAGAGGCTATTGAGGACTTTACAATATCGCGACTTGTAGGAGGGAGGGTGCATGTGTGGTATTTTGCTGGTAATTAATTCTCAATGGAATATAACGAACACGACGATAAAGCCCGGAATCGCCGTCTATTTCATGGCGCTCTGGCACGTCGACCTTGCACTATTATATATATAGGCGACACTGGATTTTCTTCACTATTATATTGGGTGCCCACCTAATTTATAATAATGGTAATAACGTCTCGTATATAATTTATGCGCATTTCCGATTATTATCGCAGTTTCATTTATCGCCCGGATTCGAGGGTCCTCCCGGTGGTGGGCGGGGGGTACTCGACGAATATTTTGCTGTTCCCTGCCGCCTACAGCCGCGTTTTGTACGGACAAAAAAAAAAAAATGTATTCTTTTCATATCGGGTCTACACGCCTACGTCGGGCGTTTGCCATACGGCGTTTCTTTTGTGAAAAAATAAATAAATAAACGGACGTGTCGTTTCTCCCCCGGGGCTCACTACTTTATCATTATTATTTTATCGCGATAAATACGCGCGTCTGATAATAATAATAAAATTAAAAAAAAAAAAAAAATACCAAACAAACAAACAATATTTATTATAATATAATAAATGTATCGATATACAATCATAAACCCGTCAAAAATATTATATATAATATAGATAAGCGTGTGCGTGAGACGAGGGCGGCGGCGTCGTCGTCGTCGTCGTTGACGGCTCTCGGCCGTGGGTGCCCACCTTGAGTAATAGTTCAGGTGGCGGCCGCGGTATCCGCGGTGGCGGCGGCGGCGGCGGCGGCGGCGGTGATTGTGGCGGGCATTACTATACGACGTCACGCCCGCCGCCGCCTGCCACCGCCGCCACCGCCGCCGCGTCCAAAAACGGCGGACAAAGTCGCCGTCGCCCACCGTAGTCGTCGTTCCAGCGCGCCCGTCTATTGGACATTTTTCGCGCCGCGTCCGTTACTGTGCGTTTAGTGCGCAACCGGTGTCCGTCCACGGCGGTCCTCAATTATACTTGATAAATAAATAATAACATTTGTACAATCTCCCGTCGGTTATGCGCAAATCGATCCGCGTCCCGAGCTCGCTGTCGTCGTCACACCGTTTTCCGCGTGTCCATTGTTAAATAATAATATAATAATATATATTATTATCGTTTGTATACGACGTATACCCGGTAAAAAAAAAAAAAAAAAAAAAATTACATAATTAAATAATTAAATAAATAATAATTAATGCTAGGAATTTGTAGCGTTTGCATTTTTATTTTTATTCGTCGCAGTACACTCCAGCGCGTATAGTGTATCATAAAATTTGTTTGTATTTTCGTACGGTTTTTTTTTTTTTTTTTTTTAAGAATAAACGAATTTCTATATTCTTTATATATTCGATGTTAATTTTGTTATTACTTATGACTTGCCCGATACACATATTTTATTAACTTTATGTATTGTTACGATAGATTAATTAATAGATCCCGACCGGGTTTAATAAAACAGTTTTTCATCTATTGTTTCAAATAGATTATACATTTATCAACGTTTCCCGAGATTTAATTTTTTGAATATTCGAAAATGTATATAATCATTTTATATATCATTTTCCTAATAATAATCTAATTTTTAGGGTAACATTTGTACCCTCCGGTAACTTACCCACCCACTCGTCCTGCACGGTGCTGTAAAAAGCTACATAATTCGAACAACTCAGATTACGGTAATTGGAGCCCCGTGCCATGTCCCTGGCTTTTTTTAATGCTGTACTGAACATTTGCTCGTCGAACAAATTATAGAAATTGTCTTTCTTCCATCGCAGCGAGAACGTAATAACGTGTGTTTGGAACTTTGTGTCAAGTCAATTATATATGTAATTTCATTATAATTTGACAAAAGTGGGCCACTGTTGTTGGCGGGAATCTGATAAAGTCTAGGATATACAGGGTGATTTAATTTCGTATCTGTACGCAACGGTAGGCGATTGCAAACGTATAACGATTCCTAATGATAATATATTGCCTGTATATGTAACGATAAAGAATTTACGCCTGTGATCACGACTACAATGGTTTTTATTATTTAATAGTGTTTGTTGAAAAAAAAACTATTGTAAATACTGTTGTCTGTATGGTTTTTTTTTTTGTCTAATCTGCAATATTTTCTAATTACGGAGGTTATATTTTCTATATTCCTCATCCTGCAAACCGTCGCGTCATTCCGGGGGCGTGTCCAGCCATTATCCGGGAGCGGGAGCCATCGCGAGCGACGAGAAATTGTTGTGGCCGGGCCCAAATGACCCGGGTCTTTGGGACTCTGGACATTTCGTTTTACTCAGACTCAAATTCGATGGCGGTTACCAGCACGAGTGCTTTTGAAATTTCTGAAATTCACCCGGGGCGGGCCGCAACGAAAAGGCTTCGTAGGGTGGGACGTATACCGCGGTCACGTCGGGCCGGACCTTACGTAAGGGTACCGTCGCGAGTGGAGTTTGCGCGTTGTGGTCAACGGACACGGTATAAAACTTCGGCGGCAGTCGCCGGTAATTAACTGGCGTACGATTTTTTTTCTTCTCCGACGCGCCGCCTGGCCAATTTGTCTGCGAAAACCGCGTTCGATTTGCGTTATCGTCGTGGGCGCGGAGGCGACGGTTATACCATCGTATAATATATTCGTTTCTGTGCATGCGTATTATTATTTACGTTTTAAATTGGCTCGTCGATAGGACGTCTAAATATAGACGAGAACGGTGAGAAAAAGAGTGAGTGAGTTAGAGAGAGAGAAAGAGAGAGAGAGAGTGAGAAAGAGATAAAGAGAGGGTAAGAGAGTGAGTGTTAGAGAGCGGGGAGCCGGGGCACACATCATAAAACACCGTCGGAAAAATACACGCCAAGTCGTAAATCGTATAGGTTTTAATTATTACTTAAATGCACGCAGGTCGACGACGACGCAGTTTTGTTTGTTTGTTTTTTTTTATTTTTTATTTTTTTTTATACGATGTTACGTATTAATTAATCGTAAACGATCGCGTCAGTATTGTACCGTGTACCGTCGGGAAAACGCCTTTATCCGTTTACGTATATGTGAAAACTCTACATAAAAAAAAAATATATATATATTACTCGAAATTCTATCATTATTACAATTATTCAAAAAAATCGTATAGAAAATAATTTTTACATTTTCAGTATCTCCCCCCCTCCCTCCTATATTAATAAAAGTCTATTGGGTAAGTCACAAGTCTTTGTTCGTTAAAAATAAAACAAAATTACTTATATATATTTTTTTTGCGAAATTTGTGCACTATGTCGAACACGCTTATAATCGATATCGAAAAAAAAATCTAATAACTCGTCATTAAAATATCGAAAATTAATTTTTTCTCGAAAATTGTAAGAAAATGCAATCAAATTCCACAAGTAATTGTATATTTAAACTCCGTGACGAATGAATCGAATTTTTTTTTTTTATCAGATACTCTTATTCTCGTGTTATTTTGTTCAATATGTATTTAATAATATTCGTAAATTTTTTCGGATTGTTTGTTGTTTAAATGATTTTTTTTTATTTAAGTTACGAGCATTGTTTTTAGGAAATAAGTGGAGTTTTTTTATTCATGTGATCATTTAAATTATCAGGAAAAACATAAATAAATACGTAACTTTTTTTTTTTCAATTGAAATATTCTCAATATTACCGTTTTCGTCGAAATATTTAAAAGTATTGTTTGATAATTTTGAAGTAGTTCCAATGATTGGATTTATCAAAATTATCAACAAATTTACTTTACTTAAAAATGTTGATGTTTTGTTTTTTTTTTCTGATAATTTTTGCTATAACTATTTTACATTAAAAATTATTATTTACATAAAAAAAAAATTCCACTTTATTAAACTTATTAGTGGCGGCGCGAAAATTTACATACTGAGTGAGTCTGGAAAAATTATTCGACCATTCCACCTATTTAAAAAATACATACGAGTCTTCTAACTAGCCGAACTTCACTCGCGTTGCCACTGATCTTTCATTCTAACTGATCGAACTTTATTTTAAATAATTTTTTTTTACTGATCGAAAAAAAAATTACTTAAACACGCTACTGGATAGTGTAAATCAGCCGGACGGTACAAATTCGGATTTTTTTTAAATTAAATTTTTAATTCCTGGTGGGAAGGTTTTCGACCCGTAAATACCCTTTGGATTTCAAAATGTCGGTTTTGCACGTTTCCGGATTTGTAGCTCGCGTATAGTACCGCGATTTACTGACGGAATTTGAAATTGGAAAACCCGAGTTTGCGCGCCGTCCGGACGATTGCTACGCGCTCCCGCCGCCGGCCGCGTTTCTCGTTGTCCAGGCGAGACAATCGGTTCGGCGGCGGAGGCCGGTTTTCGCGCGCGCGTTACGACCGGAGGACCTTGCGGTCCACGGCGTGTGTTGCGGTCACACCGTCGCCGCGCGCGCGCGCGTTTGGAATTGAAATTGATCATCGTTTTACAGCGGCCGCAGCCTTGACCCGGTTGTTACCGGTGCGCGCGACAAACGAAACGGGCGACAGTGCACAGCAGCAGCCCGCAAAGCCGACGTCGTCCTGCGCGTGTTTCGCACCGTACCCGCAGCCGGTTCGTCGCCGTCACACACGTCGACCCAGCCGTCGTATCCGTCCGTCGCGTACCGACCGCGTGAAATCTCCGCGCCCGTTTTACGCCCGTTCGGCGCGCCCCGACAACCGTTCCCGCCGCAACCACCCCCCGTGCGATCCGCGATCCGGTCGCGATGAGCACGTCCGTGATGAACAGATTGCGGGACCTGGAGCGCGAGCTGGCCCGCCGGACGTCCGAGTCCCGGAAAAAAGACGAGTACATCGCCCGTCTGGAACACCGGTTGGACGAACGTGACGCCAGCGTCCGGCACCTGCGCAACGAGATCGACAAGTTCCGACAGGTGGTCCGGCCCCTCACCCATCACATCATGTCCATGCAAATGTCGTCCGACGATCTGCCCGTATACGGCGGCGGTAGTTGTTGCAACGGCAACGGCGGTCACCGTCACCAGGAGGCCGCGATCAAATTCCGGCCCAACCGTCAGGCCATTTCGGCCGAACCGCTCAGGGACTCCGATCCGCTGCCTATCGTCAAAGTGCCGAAGTCGACAAAGTGAGTTATTCTCGCGGACATAGATACTCGGGGACGGGCAGTGATAATCAGTGTATCAAAGTTACGTAACTCTGTTACTTTTGTTACGTCACAGCAGTCGCAACGTCTTCAATTAACTTGAAATGATTTGAGGAATGTTGTTCGGGACAACACTGTACGGAACGTGACAAATATAATATAGTGGTCACAGTACCCTTAGATAGATATAGATTAGAAGCGACTATGTCCTGACAGACTGAGTGACTGACAGCTAATTAACGCATAGTCGTCGGGGGTTAGAAACTTGAAATATTGACAGTAGGCATTAAAGAAGGATTTTTAAAAATTCCACCCCTAAGGGGGTAACATAGGATATGAAAGTTTGTACGAAAATCGATGATTTGTTAAGTTAAATTCATAAAATGTTGAAATAGCTGACAAAGATATTTTCTTTATAACATAAATTTTACCCTAGGTTAGATTATCCCAATGCACCGGCTTTGTAAAACGTGATTACGCAGACTGCACAGAACTCGCTAAAATATAATACTTAAAACATTTTTAATTTTTTTTTTAAAAACGCACTCCGTCTTGCCTTCGGAATATTTCTCTGGTTTAGTGTTATAATAGGCGCGTTTTTACTCTAGAACCAAAATCAAGCGTGTTTTTGCTATATATTGTCTGTTAATGTTATATTAACATCCTATACATTGTTACGCGACCGATCGTTTGTGATTGGCCAATTTCAAAAAACGCGCCTTAAAATCGTATTTTACTATCAAGTTATCACGAGTTATCTCTCGAATAATGTTATTAAATCATAAAAATGTCTCGCCGACTCCATTCGAAAATGACCGTCGATTTTTTTTTATGCAAAATCACGTTGGGTGGAAAACCATCTCACGCGGGAAAAATATGACCAAAAAAAAAAAAAAACCACATAAACCGTATTGATGATTTTTGGATACGACCCGAGTAATACCGATTGTTTTATAGGCGGGGACCCTTTGGGCCACCGTAATAATCAGACGAATCCGGGCTATTTAAAAAGAAAAAAAAATAGTGAAAGTCCATAACACGATGTTTGTGATAACACGACGGCCCGGGGACCATTAATAAAATCCATCGTTTCGCCGTATAAACTCGAGTATCTCTATTTGTATGGTTTTTAAGTACGCGATAAATCCCTCTACGTATGAAACTATCGTACGGATATTGGGTGGGGAAATAAAACGAAGAAGAAGAATAAAAACCACTACTACGATGCGTTGAGGGAGACCTTGATCGACGCGTTTATACGCCGCGCCGCGCGCTCGTCTAATTAGTCCGACATTTCCATTCCATATACGTTTCAGAACGAATTCTTCTGTCTCGCTGTATAGCAATGATGACGATAATATTTTATTATTATTATTATTAAAATTATTATTATTATTTCAACTAGGTTGGATTCGTACGATTTGATAAACCTCCCAGCCGCGCCGTGTCCACAGATAGACCACCGGCGGCGCGCCATGTTTTAACCCGTCCAGCGGCCGCCCCGCAGAAGACCAATCATATATCCGAGGTCCGACGTGTTTGTCGTATAAATTTGCAACAAAATAAAACTTAAAAAAAAAATAATATTAATTAATAATAAAAATAAAAAACCGCACAGGCCGTATACGTTGTCGTTATATAATAATAATATTATTAGGCCACGACAAGAAAAATCGTACGACGAGAGGTGTGAATTCTCGTATACGTGATTATTTTTTTAAATCCTTATTATTATTACTATTAAAACGTCGTAGGTATTGTTTATTGAGTATTTTTTTTTTTTCTAATATTATTCAAGTTCAAAAGATATTTCTAGTTTTATACGTTTGTATTGAACTAAAACTGATGTAAATTATGGTTTATTAGACCAGCGTTGTTATTTTTTTTTCTTGTTTTACACCAAATAAATTTCATACCTATTGAGTGTAGTGTATTACGGTAATTTACTGGATATTTAAATTGAACATAAAATACATTTTTCAATTTACAAGCGTTACTTACTCGGGGTGTGGAGGGGAGGCGTATACGTTTTTATCCGGGGGAGTAACCTACAACGCCCCTTAGGTCGTCCCCCGAATGAGAACACACCGGTAGCGATCGATCGAACAAAACTGCGATTTAAGATAATTTATCATCGATGTTGATATACTCCACATCAGACTTATATCTCTCAGGAATATCTTAAATTGCAAACCCGAATGTCGCCAGTTGTTATAGTCAGGATAGTCGGTGGTTCACTCGTTAAGCGTGTTTTTATAGAGTAACGGAACATAAATGATATTTCTGGCACCGAAGGAGATAAATAAAGTGTTGGTTTTATTACTTATGTTGTTATTATTCTAATTTCTAATTTTTCTCGGTTTTAGAAAATTAAACCTGATACCGCGCAGTTGACGTCGTAACACTAAACGTTTTCGTTTAACACTTTATTTGGGTATTTTTAAAACGGTATAGTTTGTGGCAAAAACAAAATGTATATATTTTATGTTTAGATTTTACTAGTCAGATTTCTAAAATCGTGTTTATAATTTTCCGGTATTTTTCAGATTTACATGTCTCGTCTTGAATTCGTGTGTCTTTTATACTCTCGTGAATAGATAAAAGAAACATTGCGATTTGTGATATTAACGTTTAACGTTTATTAAATATTATTAATTCTTTATTAAAAATTAAGGATTATTTTACATAACCTCAAAAGTAGCTCCTGGAGCGCTACCGGTGGCGTTTTACGATGTTTATTAATAACGCGCCGTTTATTCGGGGATGCCATTCGGGGGAGCAGAGTTCTTCATTTAACAATTTTTTTTTTTGTTTCTGACCCGTCAGTGGGAACCCTGAACCAAATAATAAAATTATTATAATATATTGTTGACTACAAGACAACACTCGTCGAGGTGACCCCGGCGTAAATAATACGCGTATATTATAATACCACGGATATCGTATGCTGAAATCCGTTACATTTTTCGATTTATTATTATTATTATAAATAGGTATTGCTTATATTATTATTATTATTATTATAGCGTGTACGTAGCGTATGTCTAATTATATTATCGAAGGCCGTTTCGGTATAATATAATTTACAATCATACGCTCGTCCGTGTAAACCTTCTGTGTTCGTTATTTCTGCGTCAGTCGTTCGCATCGTGGCTGGACTCTACTATAGGTATACCGATAATATTACAAATATTGTCCGTCGGAAACGAGCGAAAAAAAAAATAAAAAAATGCAACAATATTATTTATATACCCCTACTCTGTGTGTGATTCGCTGTTCGAACCGTTTGCGACCGCTGCGATTACAACCGCTTTCGTGTTTCCCTCCCGGTGTCGTGAAATATATCGCGATTCGAAGTATATAATCGTTTTGTGTAAAACCTCCGGGGGCATAACTTTATGTTATTATTATAATATATCGTCTCGTGGCGGTTATAATATTTATCTCGTTTTTTTTTTTTTTTTTTTAATATTTTCCGTTTCGGATTTGCGTCACCTCGCCTATACGTAACACTATTATAGACACCTGCAATTTATTATAATCAAAAGGCCCGTGTCCGTTGTAACAATTATTATTTTTCAACAGCGCACGGGCGAATGACCCGTTTTGAATCGTTATATACGAGATATTATTACTATGCAGTGGTTCATAACACGATTACAATGCGTTTTTATTATTAGTCCAAATAAATCATAAAATAAAAAATAAAAAACACTACAATAACATAATATAAATTATTTTCTTTCTCTCTCTCTCTCTCTCTCTCTCTCTCTCTCTCTCTCTCTCTCTCCCGACAGTGCCCCTCCCCCCACAGACTACGTTATACCCGGTGTAATGTCCGATAACGAAACAAATACAACTGACTAAACGATAATTAATTTTTCGACAGAAATATAGAACACGGAATATATACATTTTATAGCCGAAATCGTGAAAGTCCGGCGCGGCGCGGCGTTTCGAGAGTGACGGCGCGCGTCGCCTTCAAAACGACGCGAACAAATATGTCGAAATATATTATTGCGCGCGCGCGTGTTTGAAATTTTAAAATACGATTTTTTTTTTCTTTATGATTTTATCAATAAAACAGATATGATAATTCCGTTTGGACGTATCGTGTAAAGGAATCGTTTATTTTTTTTTTCTTACTAAGATTTATTATAATAATATGTTCGATAAATTATATATATATATGTGTATACCTATATACGTATATTATTTATATAATACGTATACACGGCAATAATAACGGACGGTTCGTTTTACATTTTCTTTTTTTTCCTCTGCATAATATTAATTTAAATTGTGTATATATATATTATAATTTTAATCGTGAAGATATTATTAAATATATTATATAGTTTTTAATCTTGACGGTTATAACCTTCTCGTACCGACGACGTATAGATGCATTATAATAACTTTCTCTGTAGTTATCTGTATATCTATATCTATATCTATATATATATATATAATATTAATTATGCGCAATACGAAACCGGCCGAATTTTCGTATTTATGTATCACATAATTTCATTAATATTGTACAAACGTTTGTCCGCTAGACGAATCGCTAAACGTCGGATCGCTAAGCGATATAAATAATAAATAATATATTATTGTTAATATTATTCGTATCGACCGACATGGTCGTGCGACGTTGTTGGAAAGCGAGAATTGTTTGAGTGCTGAATGCAAATGCGAATGTGCACCACGGCGATTGATATTTTGCTATGTTATCGCGACGTTCCTAAATCGGTTACGGGCGGCGGGGTCGCGTTACGCAAGGGAAACGATATCGTCGGTCGACGGTGTCCGCCGCGCCCGGCGACGTCTCATCTCGGCGGAGTCCGTTGTTTGCTCAATGGGACGGAGGGGAAATTAATTCATCTCGGCCCGTAGATATCCCGTTTGAAACTAACTGTATATAATATTATTGTACAACGCGTAGACAAGAGTCGTCTTATAATTATTCCCGATTAATTCATTAATAAAACATTTTTATTTCTATTTTTTCTACCGGTGGATACGGTCCCACCGCCCCGCCACCTACGGGCCGCATTGCGTTTATAAATCGCGATTATAATATACGTAGATATATTTTCTTTGTTTCGCCGAGTCCACTCGACATTGTGTACGATTTTTATATGTTTTTTTTTTTTTTTTTTTATTAATTTTATATTTCAAGCGTGTAAATAGCATATTTTTAGAGAATTTTTTCTAAGAAAAATCAACTTGTAACAAATCGATCTGTGCGCGTGTCCGTGCAAACGTTATTTGCAATCCATTTCGTTTTAAAACATTTTTGCAAACAAATTTCTCCAGAGACGCCTTTTTTACTATTTTCGCCCCTCCTACCCCATTTCGAACGACAAATATAACCGTTACTGTTAACACTAAGGGTGATATGCCTTAAGGTTCATAATTAGGTTCATATGCCGGATGGGGAGAGGGTATAATTATATTAAGACTATCATACTCGGCAGAACCAAAATTCTAGGATTTACATACACTCTAAATTCATAATAGGAGAACCACGGGAGGTTTGAAATTCCTATTCCTTTAATCGTCTATAGTTTTGGACGAGAGTTATTTGGTCGACGGCGCGACGCCCCTGTAAATCCACCGCGGCGTACACATTGGGATTCTCACGTCAAAATAACGAACGCAAATTACACGATTGCGATTTTACAAAAGAATTATTGCGGTTTTTTTTTTTTTTTTTTGTAAAATTCAAACATTTAAACCGTAAAAATGTAAGCGAATAATATGTTGAACAAATAATTATTATCACGACAACAATATGCGAGCGGTTTAGCCGAATCCCCTTTGTGTAAACTTGCGCACGGTCGAAGACGAATCGATTTGCCACGGAATATTTTTACTGTTAGTCGTTTTTTTTTTTCTTTCGGCGAGACGCGTACGCAATAATTAGTGAATATAATTTAGTCGTTTATGTCGTTTTCGGTCATACCGTGTGGGGGGGTAGGTACTATAGGAAAACGTTTAATTTTCTCAAAAATGTATCGTAGAATTTTCGATTCGCCTATACCTATAACGGTGACGTTAAAATTGAATTGATTTTTTTTTTATTTCGTATTTAAAAACGAAAAAGAATAAACGAAACCGCAGATTTGCTTTGCGATAAAAATCACCCGGGAGTAGTCACCACTCTCATTAATTACCATCACGGTAGTCCGTTGTAAAAAAAAAAAAAAAAAAAAAATGTTAAATGCCAAAATTATTTTGGACCAGACAAAAGTTCTCTATGTTTTCTAATTTGTTTTTTGTTCACATCATCATTATTATTGTCGTTACGTTGATTTTATGAAAAATGTCCGTTATAAATTACGCGCTGAAATTTGTTTGGTACCTACACGCCTATCTCGCATCAACCTTTAAACAAAACGTTTAATTATTATACCGTTTTTTAATTAACCTAGTTTCCCATTGTTTTCATTTATTTTTAAACTCACTTTTAGTTTTTTGGATTAGCCTACCGCGGTGAGAAAGACGTGACGTGAACATATTATAACTGCTTGTTCAGAAGCTGACCTTGAACGATCAGAGCCCGTGTAAAATCACAGTCGACCTTTCACTGTCTGAGCGTACCCATAGTAATGCGTTGGTTTTATTATACGAGTACGATGTGTGTCTTTTTTTTTTCCTTTTTTTTTTTTACACATGTAAACAACTTTTCGACCAGAAATGTTGCTCGAATGGAAACCTTTATAAGAATTATTTCGATACCGGGCTGGGCTTTCTATATCAAAATGGACCTACATTATATGCCAATCGACTGTCCTAGTAATAAGGATAACGGACTTCTGAAAACATACTTGAATTAGTTTACTTGTAAAAGACTTTTCTACTTTTTTTTTTTGTTGTTGTTGAAATTTAACTCTTAAACCATTCCGTTAATTTTTTTTCGACATTTTTAACAGTTTCGCCATCGTTTCCCGTCGAACGATCCGCTATAGCCGCCGCAGGGCTTTCGATATGTTACTAACCATACTTTAATAAATTAATAGGAACGGAAATTAATCTCAAATTCATTAACCGACAGACATAGACATATAGACGCTATTCGTACGCACTTTGTATTATTTCCGTTGCATTTTTAAAGCGTTCGTTGTGGTTATTCGATTATTTCTTAGTGCATTTGTTACGTACATTTTTTTGTACGTTTTTAAGATCCTCGATCTCCAAGCAACAATATTATAAATAATACGGTGGCTGGTCGGACTCTGAATATAAATTATAATATAACTCAACATCAACGGGGAGGGGAGGGGGGTAGTCGAGTGAATTTACTACGGCGACGACAAATCAAAACCGAACGTCCGCGTTTTAATTTTAAAACCCTATACGTCATCATAAGTTCAAAAGACAAAAAATATAATTAATAAGAATAATTCCGTGCGTTTATCTTGGTCCGTTGCCATAATATAATATAGCCACGATAGCCACTCGTTAGTGTTATTATTTGTATAATAACACGTGATTATTCTCGGTTCCAAATAAAATAACGCCGTGCTCTAATTGAAAGGATTTTTGAATATTTGAAATATAATACGGTTTTTAGTAGAACAATTCGTGGTTCGTTTTACTGCGGTCAAAATTGGAGTATTGTATAAACGAACATATCTGTTACAATGGTTTTTTTGTTTTATTTTTATGCGACCCAGAGAAGTCACAGCGATTATTTTATTATTAATTTATTTTTATTTTTTTTTACTAGACATTAATATTATTTGATTACCGAAAATACGTGTATATAGTCGATTTTATTTATACTACGAAATAATGTTCGCAAAGTAAAATAGTCGTAAAATATTATATTTAACTCGGCGGAGTTATTGCGTGATATTACTCCGGAAGATACCTACTTATAATAATAATTGTTAAATTTTTATGATTTCGAAAGAAGAAAAATAAACAGTAAAACGATGTTTGAAATAGTTTTATAAAAATACAAAATATTATAATCGTTTTGGTTTTCTACGCGATAATTTTTTATAGAATAATTGTGTTTTATTCGTGACGAGAATATTTTATAAAATCAAATTAAACGCCGATATCGAATTAAAAACGTAAAAACAATTATAAATTAATTACTGAATTTGAACGGGAAGAAGATAATATTATGTAAAAACCGAAAAATAAAGGCAAAGAGTTGTTAGGTCCGAGTCGGAGTATTATAATACAAGTTTTGTTAGTTTACGAATTTGTTGTTTTATTACCCGACGATGATTTTTTTAAATAGAAACCGGTCGTATTTAGACAAAACTTACTCCGGGTTTTGTTTCTTTTTTTTTTTTTTTTTTTTTCATTTTACATTTTTTCGTCATGTTATCGAATGAAAAAATATAAATATTACCTATGCAATTTGTTTAAAAACAGTTGAAGTTTTGAAAAAATATACTGAATAGAGGTGCCTATAGTGTACATACACTATTCGCTTAAAATGTGTCCGCGATAAAAAGTTCTGCGATTTCTGCGGTTCCCTGTGGGTGTGGAATTAAACAACAAGAAAAAAATAAAAGGAAATTCCATCCTGGAGTATAAATTCTACGGTAAAACTGGAACCGGTAATCTGCAGTATCACGCAACACGGTCGTTAAGTCGGTGTTGTTGCGACGTTGCAAGGTTGCCAGAGGTACATAATCGTATCTAATTTATCTGCACAATCTCCCGAAATCCTACTTCAGTTGTTTTATTGTTATAAACGATAATTTTTTATTTTTTTTTTATTAAACATTACTCGTAAATAATAATAATAGTAATTTCGACACGAATTTACCAATCGAACCGATATTGTTTTCTAGGTCCAGAGAACTGATCAAAGGCGCCATTCTGGACAACGACTTTATGAAAAATTTGGAATCGACGCAGATCAGAGAGATCGTGGACTGTATGTACCCCGTCGAGTATGCCGCCGAAAGTGTTATCATCAAGGAAGGCGATGTGGGCAGCATCGTTTACGTTATGGAAGGTAAGTTTTATAATTTTGCACGCTTATTTATACATTTGTACGTAAAATATTTTATAGGAATTGTGTACAAAAGTATAACATAATATTACACAGTGAATTATTTGTACACAATCACACTCTGAACGTGGCCAAATTGCGTTTTGTCGCAAAACTTATACCCGCCAGGCTAAAACCTGTACGCTGAAATGAATCAACGTAAGCTTTTAAGTGCATATATATTTTAAACCCTAGTTTATACCGCACACTACTGAACTGAATAAAACACGCCGGTTCTTATTACCGTAAAGCCAGCCCCGCACAGCGTTCAGTAATCCAGTGGTCACAAAATCATATTACCAACGGGCCATATATATGTATTCGTCAATGGTTCGCGGGCAAAACATTTTGTTGTGGACTTTTTTGCCCTTTTTTTTTTTTTTTTTTTACTCGTCATAATACTAAATCTAAAAAGCCCAAAATGTATTTCTATTAGTTATAGTTATTATATTATTAATGTTCATTTTCAGCCACATCGATTGAGTTCGCGGGCCGCATGTATATCATACATTAATTACATAATAATACCGATTATTATTACAAACATTACCATTATTTTTAATAGCTGAATACGACGTTTCGAATGGTTATTGGCGTACAGTATTAATTTTCGGGTTTTATTTTACTATTTCTGGACGTATATTGAGCAGTGCTCAAATGATACTCACACACGGTAGACCTTAGGTTTCAAACCGTTTGGACGATAAAAATTATCGTTCGGTTGTACGGGTAGTCACCAGGAACTGTAGCTAATCGGTATTGTAAAAAAAATAGTAACACTATTAATATTCGAATAATATAAAAAAAATCAAATGAAAGAAAATCGAGTGATTATCTGTTTATATGATCATTGCGTTGTTTCATACCTTGTAAACCCGCCTTGGCTTCAAGATTAAAACAAGAGGCGAAATGGCCTTGTTTGGATAATCCGCATGGCCTAAATCATAACGTGACCCGATGATTTTATAGACTTTGGACGGATTATACATTAGTTACCACCTAAACCTTTAAAACGCACTATATTTTCTATGGTGTAACTATAGTCCATAGATTTTCGCAATTGAAATAATTATATGATATACTATATTAATTGTGTAGAAAAACTATTGGAAATCTTGAATGAGTTGTCAAATCACCGATGGAATCATCGAGTGGCCGGGGGGGGGGGGAGGGAAACAAATTTCCGGGTAGCTATTTTATTGGGGAATCAAAGTCGGATGGCTTGGATAAACTTCAGTCGCCGCACGTCTTGAATTTGGTTCTTCGCATTGCGTCCCAGATTAAAAATATTATGCCGGGACGGTGCATTTTTTAATCGTCTCCTAGCCGGTCTTGTATAGAACAAAACCGAAATGATTGCGTAATAACTGTCCGTGGCCTTCAAACAACAAACTCGTCAAAAATACCGTAGGTATTTCGTTTCTGCTACGGAACCGGGCCGTGGTGTTTTTTCGATTGTCGACATTATAGTGTTAGGCGCATCGAACTGGCAACTCAACGTACACGCGTGTCGTCATTTGGCGTACGACTATGTCGCGGGCGCCTTGAGAATATTATTATAATAATAACCGTAAAACAACTACTGCAAATGGCGTGAAATCCATATTTATAGCGGTACGTAAAATAATATTATTACAGGGACATTTTTACACGCGTACGCAATGTTCGGTCTAATATATGGGGGGGAAAAAAAAAAACCGTAACGGTGAAATCCGGTATAGGTACATTCGTGTTTTTGGCAACCCGACAATGTGTCGGTATGGTTTGTAATGGAATAAATAATTTATTGTCCACCGATCGAAAAAAATATATTCAACGTCCGATTCTGATGGTTTTACCTTACTCGTATTTTTTTATAAACGATTTTTTTTTTTTACTCGTTCACCCTGAATTATAACGAAATGCAAACTGCTCCATTCGACACTAATATTGTAATACGATTTATAATTCGTACGGCAGGTGTACAGTATGATATTTTTTAGTCGTTTCCGTGGCGTTTTATTATTCGTTTTGATTGTTCGGCGGAGAAAAAACCAAATCAATAAGCAATAATGCGTATATAAATAAATATTGTATATTATTGTCGTCGGCGAAATAAAATTGGCTAATTCTTTACTATTATTTTCGTAGATTATTGCGAATATTATTATTTTTCCTATACAACAAACGCATAGCAATCAATAATAATGATTTTTTTCTGGTTTTTTTGAAACAATATAAAATCGACGTTTAATCAAACGATCTTCGCGCCTCTCTCTTAATTCCGTTACATCATCGTGTAATTATCGTTGTGTACCGCGTCTTATCGTAACTATTTGAAAGACCGATAATATTACGGGGAACACACGAACCCCGTGTAGTTTTCAAACAGTCGTATCGAATTAGAAAGATAAAATATTATTTTATTAACAAAACGTAATCCGTTAGTGATATTCACGTTAACCTGTGGCATATTTTTTTTTAAATTTATTTATTAATGTAATTGTGTCAATACACCAAGTATATTTACAATATTATTACAATTTATAATGTAAATGTTTACAACAGTATTTACAGTTATTACAATATCTTTAAATTTTGATTAGCTTATGAGTCTAGGTCAGAATCAGAGGTTGAGGTATTTTCATTGGTTTCTAGTAGGATATCCTGAGGTAATCGAGATTTGAGTCTTAGGTTGGTGGATCTTTTGCCAATTTTGTAGTGAAGTGCTCCGTCAACTTTGTGAAGTTTTTCGTGGATATTCTTAAATTGTTGTGTTATCCAGGTAGATAGGTATGGTAGGCCTGTATCGTTGTGTAGTCGTTTGTTTCTCATGAACCAAGGGGCCTTTAGGGCTATTCTTAGAAATTTATTCTGGAGGGTTTGTAATTTTTTAATTTTTATTTTTGAGGCAGCTGCCCATACTGGGCATGCGTAGGTTACTAGTGGTCTTATTATTGCTGTGTGTAGAAGTATAGAGCATTTCATTTGTATGATAGAGCTATGATTTACTAGAAGGTACAGTATTCGCAGCCTAGTTTAATTTTTTGTTAATGTGCATTTTCCAGCTTAGCTTTTCATCGAGGTGTAGACCCAGATATTTTACTGAGTCGTCTTTGTTGTTCCAATTGATTTCTTGATTGTTAATTTGTAGTAAGGTCGGATTTACGAGTGCGGTATATGGTTTATTCGTGTAAACGAAAACGCCCGGTCGAAGTTTATTTTTCGAATTATAATCGGGGACCGGTATAATTATTTATTAACTATTATTCATAATATCAGTGTGGATAGTGTAGGTAGAGGCACTACTTTCTATTTTTTTTTTTTCTAAAAATAATATTATAATATGGTTTTTGTCGAGTAAACGTTGTTGTAGTCGTTGTCCTTTGATCGATTCGGACCGGTCAGAAAAAAATACTTACGGGAAACCGTATTATAATAATTATTAATAACATTAATAATATTACGTTCCAACGACTTATTTACAAGTGTACGTATTGTGCCTGCCCACCGGTAGCCTTTGTGGACGAAGCCTTGAAAATATTCGCCAAGTAGGCGGCATTGAGTAAAATAATGTAAAAACAAAATATATATATATATATATATTTTTATTACGAATTTGTTAGTAACATATTAAAAATTCTGTATCTAACGAAATAACGTATAGAGAAAATGTACAATATTTTCTGCAGCGTGTATAAGCGCGTCAAAATGTGTTAATCTTAAAAACTCCAACGTTTTGTATAGTTTTTTACATTTTTTTTTTTCTACTCTTATTGTTTTATGAAAATACCGTTTTAAATTGTTTTTCTCTCGCGATTCTTCGACTAATAATAACCGCCATCGCGATTTGTATTCGATAATAATGAACGTGCGAACGGTCCGTTCTATTGACAAGAGCTGGCACGTATCTGGGACCTTATCGCGGGAGTGGAGGGAGCGATTATTGTTTTTGTTGGAATAAGAATATTCTTGTCTATCTCAGTGTAAATTATTGTCACGATTTCACATAGTTTGGTTGCCCATCGAATTGCGATAAGACGGATCATTATGTGGTTTAATTTATATAAAATTAAAATAGTAGATTATATATTAATATTTATAATCTCATCAGAGAGACTATAATACGGGCTTCGAGGGGGGCGATTGCTCCCATCGTTCCCCACCTCAAATACGTGTCTGGACAATAGTTGCTGCCTGAATATATATATATATATATATATAATTGTTATCGACGAATAAATGAATAAATAGATAATTAATAATTCACAGTGCTTATGTGTTTTTAATGAATTCGCAAATTATCGTAAATATAATATTATTACGGTTATATAATAGTGATTGTGTTTATTGTTTACGGTTTACTGTCGGACAAAAAAGATTCACCAGGTTAATTGTATTGATTACGTAAACCACACGATAACGGGGTCATGTGTGTGGTGTCTATACTTAATTATTTCATAGTGACATGGCGAAATAAAAACAGTAAAACAATTGTTTTTCTCATTTATCTAAGGTGTACCCCTCCGCCGCCCTCACCGTTACAGTTTATAAGATTTTATATTATCGTATATATTATTATTATGGTCTAGACTATATGGGTTTTCCTCGTTATCGTATGCCACCGTGATATACAATATTACTTTGGATAAAGTTATCAAATAAGATTTATGTTTAAATAGACTGCATTGTAAATTACACACACACACACACACACAAAATATGAAACATAATATTTTCGATGACCATTACTTATTATTACACATTATGCACCCGGCAAAACATTGATTTACATATCCGCCCTTGGCTGCAAATATTATTATAATATATTTAGTTCTCGAAATGGTTTGATTGTATTGTTATTATTTATATTCCGACCATTAACAAAATCGTAAGTTTTTTTTTTTATTTTATATAATTAAATATAACAATATACTGAACTATTGAAGCCCGGATAGTGTAAAAAAAAAAAGAAAAAAAAAAGTAATTGACAAAATAATTACAGTTTGAATGTTGGGGACGAAAGAATATTTTGAGAATCTAGTATAGGACGGTTAAAGTGGGTCAATTAAAAACGAATTTGGGAGTTGTCGCATATTGAAGGGAGTGATGTGCACAGAGGGTATTCGTTTAGAGTTAATTTAAAGAAACGTCGAGGGGAGTCAAATATGACCGAAACGAAGTCCGGGGAATAGAATATATTGGTAGGGAATACGGGAGAATTCGCCGGGGCTACGAAGTCGAGTTAAACAATTGTCTTACAATAAAAACGGTTTCGAATATATTGAAATAATAATAATACAGAGTTACAATTTATATTGATTGTATATTTTTTTTTTCTGTTTTCAGCATTACGACGTTCCCCTTGAGCGTATCACGTTATCTATTTCGAACATTTATATATCGAACAATTAAATACATAGGCCATGCACGTAAGAAATAATATTTAATAATAACCCGCGATAGTGGTTTATTATTTATTAGGTGTATAATTGTTGTTTTTTTTTTTTTTTGTTTATGGTTCTACCGTGCACTCGCTTATTATTTTCGTTCGTTATTAAACGGTTTTTTTTTTTAATCTTTATATTTGTATAATCGAAGTTGTATTGTAACGCTTTTCAATCCCGTCCGTATACCAGTAGTCCATTGTCTCCATTGATTAAATAAAATATAATATGCAATTAGTTTTCAACCGATGTACCGCAAGACGCAGGTTACGTGGTAGAAACGATGCCTATTTCTATTACAATGCGAAACCGAAACATTTTTAGAATAAAATATTATGTCAATGACCTTAAGAACATAGGTTTTTTTTCGTATTATTCACTTCGGTGAAAACTGTATTTTATTTTATTTATTTTTTTTGTGTGCGCTAATATATAACACAGTCGTTTTAACACGTATACCTACACTTGCGTCTATTATGTATTTTAACGTTTTGAATGCTATTCATTAAGATGAAATACATACGAAAACTTGAAAACTTAATTCTTAAGTATTATATTATCGTATGCGATTATATACGAGTAGTAATATTATTTTTTTATCGTGTCGATCTCAGTAATCTCGTTGTCGTGCTCTATATAATATTATATGTTGTGTATATTTTTTTCTAATAGCGGAAGTGTAGAGACTCGTCATTCGTATCGGGTTCACCAGTAGTAGTCTTTATGTTTGTATTATGTTTGAAAAGAATTATACGTTTAAAAGAAAAAAAATCGATAGGTAATAGGTATGCACCGAAGATTTCTTAGCTAAATCAATTATCGTCGAATCAAATTCATGATTGTAACTGACGAAATATAATAAGAAGGATTTGAAATTATAAGATAAGAAAAGAAAAGATTCGCTCCACGAGTTACAATTTAAAAACGTTAAAACAAAATATGTTCTATGATTTTTTTTGTTTTGCCTTGCCTTTTTTTCTTCTCGGTATTTTGAACCTTTTATAGCAATTCGAAGTTTGTTACAAGTCTCCAATATAACTTCAAATTAACCGAGAGTTGACTACATTACCTAAAACTATAGACAAATTTTGGTCGTGTTATAAATATATTACTTTCAGTGCATCCGGATGGAAATGGGCGGTTACGAATAATAAATATTTAGGTTTTCGTTACAAATATTGAATTTAAAAAAAAAAAAAAAAATTGTACAAACATCGTTTTTCATACGGTATATTAAATAAATATTCCGAATTTCGAGTCACATGACTCAGCACTACAATAATACTGTTGCGATATTCTTAAATTATTTTTGATGTATTGTTCAAATTTTATAATCAGTCCACTTAAATAAATAGTTTACCGGATTAGCAATATTTATCTTGCGGGTGGGTCCGTGGAGAACGAACGAAATCGCTGCAGAACGATAATATTATTTTTGTAAAATTCAAAATATTTATTATAATATTATATTATATTATTCGTATATTAAACTCGGTGTAGGCGTAAGCTTAGCTCGTCGTTCGGTTATCCTTAAATTGTACAAGGCGAGGTTACGATTGTGTTGCACCATTGATTACTACGTAGTAATCGACAACGATCACGTGTAAACAGTTAAGCCACAGATAGTCCACGATTTAGTTTAAACATATCGGAGCCCCTTAATATCTTCACCTAAATTATGGGGATTCGAAAAGAAACGGGTATTCCCTCGTCTTTCTTTGTGTCCAACGCGTACGCAGCAGCATAGCAATTCGGACCGATTTTTTTTGAATTTCAATCCTCCAAAAATTTGATATAAAAAACATCAAAATTAAATTGAAATAACAAAACAAAAAAAAAGCCGATCACGTCGCGTACAATACTATTTGCCGATGAATTGAAATCCGTTAGCTAAACTCGTATCGCTCCGCTACACAGATCGGACTAATAAAAATCGGTCTGAATCGCGTCGGACGAAAAAAAAACAAAGAGGGAATTATTGTACTCGTTTTCCCAGTAATATATGTACATCATATTTGTTCAGGATGCAGAGCGTATAACGACGAAAACGTTGCGAATTTTTAATTTTCCCTCATGCGCCCCGCAATATACGAAAACAATAAGCCGGATGTATCCAATTTATACTATTATCGTAGACCTCGAGTATTTTTTGCAAATATTGGCCGACCAATTAACGTCCCGTAGCGGTTATTTATACCCGGCATTTATCGTCGGCGCAATATCTATGGCAAATTGACGGCGGCGCACGACGCATACGCATTGCGGTGTTTCGGTTAAATTCCGGTGTTTTTTTTTTTATCCATTGGTCGGTAAACACACCACCGTTTTATTGAACCCGGCTAAAATGTACGTATTTGTTTATCGTAGTTAAAAACAACAACAACAACAACAATAACTTTATTACAAATTTCGATCGTTTATTTTTGTCCGTGTCCAATCGTATTCGAGGTCTTTCTCTCTATGTCTGTTGGTCGAAACAAAAAAATAATAAACGAACACTTTGCGATATTATTTACAAGCGGCCCGAATTAATTAATTTTTTTCCTAAAACTCCCGGTTTGAGCGAATGTCCGCAAACAATGGCGAAAGCGAAATATAAACACGCCCGTAGTTAAAACGGTCCAGGTTGAGTAATCGTTTAAGTTTTTTTTTTGTTTTTTGTATTCATCACATATTCTTATGCGATACCATATTATTATCATACCCCGTCTCGTTTGTCTTACAGACCCACCACATGAGGAATTTGCGTCCAGCAGGACCAATTTTGTGCTGTTAAATTTAATATTACAATGAATTGGCCTGTAATATAAAATAATACTCAAAGCCTTTTTCGACGTTTTAGTCTTTAAATATTTGTAAACTGTGTGGTAATGTTGGGTGATCGTGGATTTTAAAATCTGAACCGTAACATTGCTTTTAGGCGCCTCTAGCGGCAGTCTGGCCACACAAAAATGACAAAATGCTTTTTTATTCATATGTATTTATTTCCGTTAAAATTGTATAATTTATTTCTATTATGTATTCGTAAATAAAAAATTCTGGATTTTGCGTTAATTTCTGAGATTCATTCTTCTCGGCCTCAACCAGTCTCGCCAACCTCTACTCGAAATAGTAAAAAATAGGCCGGTGGGTGGGATTAACGATATTGGTATTCGCTCATTGACGGATTCCAACAAAGGGAGAAGATGGAAAATGGTGGGGCACGCACATAGACATCTTGAAGAGCTGCACATCTTATAGAAGGCACAATAGAAATGGACCTTGATCTTGACCGCTCGAGAGACCTCGAAATTCTTTTGTCGGACAAATCAGCAGGGATGCGGAAACCGAAAGGTGAGTTGTAGAACTAAAACATACGGCAGGTGACCGTTTAGAACGGAGAAAAAGAGGGACTACAAACCAACCTACCTGTTCGTACAAGATTTGTATGGACAAATGTACAGATTTGTCGCAATAAATACCGAGCAACACGTTTCGAATATTACTGAATAATCTTATTAATCAGATTAATCTTATATCGACGGCGTCTTGCTTTTGGCACCATGACGAGGATCAAAATCGATCTTGGTCTGCAGTTTGCAGCACTGGACACTAATAAGATCAAGTCCAAGATTATGTCCACAAGACCAAGACCAAAACAAGGCCAACAGTGTAAAGACTCTTGCAGTCTCGTTAATTTTTTACTCCAAAATACTTCATATAGTACCGAGTTGATCTTGGTGACCGATTTTGATCGTCATTGTAATTGACAATATCACAAATGCCATCTGACAAATAACAAAGTTCTGTTGATACTCTCAACCGGTATTATCGTATTATCTATCACTATCATATTTCACTATATAGACATAAACAACGTATTTATGTCGTACATTAATATAAAAAACCACGGTCTAAGATATTATTTTAAACCGCGATTGCCACCATATTTTTGGAAGTCTGTAACGGATATAATATTTTTCATACGATGCACATTTGTGTCTAGCGTTAATAACTTATCACAGAATATTACAAAATTCACGCCATGTACATTATTATATATTTAAATTGTATTCTAGTGTTTATATAACGATAAGTACGCTCGCCGAAGAAACGGGCGTTTTTACGATATTATATTAACGATTAAATTGCCTAGTGTAGAGTCTGAAACATAATCGTATTAGTCAAGTATCTACTGACTGGTGTATTTGTTTTGATTGTAATTGAATTTTGACGAAAATTGTAAAAAATCAAAACATGCTGACGATTAATTTAATTTCGATGAATTTATCCCCTCGTAACTTCCCACAACTCCAACGGTGGCCCACCCGCGGTGCGAAAAATGTCCGTGTCTTTTTTTTTTTTTTTTTCTGTTCATTTTGCTTTCTTATTTATTATTCGACAGTCGTTTTATATTATTCGTACTCGCCGTTCGCTTATTATTCCTGCGCAGTGGTGCCGGACGCGTGTATAAATAGTCCGCGTAGCGGCGGCGGCCGTAGTGTGAGTTCGTGTCGAACCTAACCGTAACCACTAAACGACCGAGCCCGTGTCTCTTATCACTGTTAGCGAGGCCGCCGTAGTAATGGAAGGAGTAATAATAATAATAATCGTGTAATACTCCGCCGCGCTACAGAGCGTTCGCGTCGCGCATTGCAACAACCGAACCGCATAGACATAGTAAAAAAAAAAAAAAAAATCAAAAAAAAAAAAAAATCGTGAAACAGCTGCTGTCGCCCGTGTTCCGTCGCAGCCGCTTTTTTTTTGCTGCCCCCTCCACCCGGCACGGTTTTGGCGGGGATGGACGGAGAGAGTGGGCCGCCGCCGCCGCCGCGTTAACACCGGCGTATACCACCAGCTGTTCCGCACACGGCCGGACACAAAAGAAGAACGCGACGCGGCAGCAAACAGTGTCCGCCCGTCCGCCCGCGTTAGTACGTACGCGACCGCCACCGTGTGTTGTGTTGTCGCGTTTCGTCCGCCGCCGTCTCTAGTTTGGCCCAGTGTCTAGTGCCACGCGCTCCGTTTCCCCGTGCCCGCGCTCGGTGTACGTGTGCGTGCGTGTTTCCGTTTACGCCCGACTTTTCCGACAGTTTTCGCAGTCGGTCGAGTTTTTTTCTTTTCATATTTCGTCCCGTAGTCCGGAGAATTGCTGCCCGCGTGCGCGCGCCCGTCACTCGCCACCTCTACGGTAAGCCTCCCGCGTGTCCGTTACAGTACGCGGTTTTTGTAAAAATAATAATAATATTACTATTACTATTATTATTATTATTATTATTAATATTATTATTATTATTATTATTATTATTATTATTGTTGTTGTTATTATTATTATTCCGTCGCCATTGGTCCGCCAGACGGTAGTCGTCCGATCGCGCAACGCCGCCCTGCCTCGCGCGGCCGCCAGACGTAGAACGAATATCATAATATTTTCTCGGGCGGCCGGCCGCAATATTGCGCGTCCGCGGCCGATACTACTTCGGGCGCCGCCGCCGCCGCCGCCGGTGTTCTTACCACCGGCCTTTGGCAATTTTTTTTTTTTTTTTGTTTATCGCTCGAATTTTCATTGCGACTCGCACGACAAAGCGGGCCCGGGGTAAAAACGCCGTCGTCAGGATATTATTACTACACGCCCGCATACCGTGCATTTCAAACAGACCGCGTCGTGCGGTTACTCCGGTATTGGGCAGGTACCCGACCGCTTAGTGTTGCCGGCTCGCAATGTAGTTGCCGCCTTTATACCTAATTTTGGACATAGAACCTACCGCCGCCGGTCTTGTATTCGATATTTTTTAATCCTCTTTCGGCATACATATATTATGTTCGAATATATTTTCCAATACTGTTGGATTATTATTATTTTTGCCTGACAAACCCGATCGTTAATAAATCGATTGAAGATCGAAACTAATGATTCAATTGTATGTGTATTTAAGCGAATCAAAAAATACACGAATAAAATATTATTCGGGATACGTATTCGAAAAAAAAATAAAAAATGTATTAAAATATATTCTTCGAATAATTTACACTGTAAAGTTTACAACAATGTGTCGTTGTTAATTGAAACGCTTTTATTTCTCCCAAAGTCTAAATATTCATTTTTTTGAGATAAACCATGAAATAAATTTAAAAAAAAACCGTGAGACGGCTCTGAAACTATTTCGTTAAACTCAAAAAAAAAAAAAAAACATTTCAAGGCCATAGGAAATAAAGGCAAGTGAACTATAATTAGATACCCCGTATCGACGGGGTTTTTGTTGTAACATCCAAACTGACAATATTTAAACGCAAAATAGTCGATTTTGTTCGGGGGTGGTTGGTGTACCTCATGTTAGTCGACAAACAAGAGCACGATTTGGAAATTTACTCTAACCTCGAAATAGAACCTTTTTATTTATTTATTTATTATTTGACGTAACAATTTCAAATCGAAAATAATTATATTGTGAAATTAGATTGGGTTTTGCAACGGTCTCGGGCCCGTCCCAGAAAGTATATTATTATTGTTGTGGGGTTATAGCTCTGCACGACTGAACACAAAGGGGAATAAGAGTTCTTGTGCAGGTGTCGACACCCGGCAAAGTATACGAGGATGCGTTTAGGGGGATTCAACGTTCCCGATATATGCAAATGTCATGTCGTAAATAGAGGAAGTTTTTTTATTTTTTTTTAATGTTTACGTGCCCTGTCCGACGATATCCAGCGGTCTAAATTCGCTATCGTAGCGGTGCCCCGGGTTATTTATCCGGCAAACAAATAATATATATATATATATATTATATACCCACGTATCGGGCGGGTAAATATATTTGTGGATAATTGGGTAGGGATAAATATTCGGCGATTATCGTTATTATATCGTCGTCGTTCGATTACGCACACGTTATTATTTTTTATAAATAATTGTACCTGTGGGTTTTCACGAGATTATCGGATTTATCTGTCTTTCTGCCGGCGAGTGGCGGCCGGCCACTCGCAAAAAGCTATTTTGGGGTTAACAACGATTTTGTTTTTTTTAACTTAAACTTTAAACTGTCAAATAAAAATAAGCGTCCGCCTGTGCCGCTATCTTCCCGATTGGTTCCCGTGGTTATCAGTGATGACATTTCGTCCGAACAATATTATCGATAAATTGTATGTCGATTCCCTTCACGTATTTCTTCGCATATATACAATAATTCGGAGAGCCAATCGATTACCACGAAAACAGCGGACTAGTAATATTATTAGTCCGCGCTGATGACGATATAAAATGTTTGGGCGAAACAATGTACACAATATGGCGTCGTCTATATCCGCCGATAAAATTAAAAAAAAAAAAAGTGGCCACTCCCTTGTTCAGAGGCTCTCTAGAAGCGATAAAGAGGAAAAAAAAGTGTGTGGAAATGACTTATGGAAATCGTGCGGTTTCGAACGACGACGCCCGAAACGTTTACCCCTACCCCTTTGGGCGTTTACCCGAGTACCACACATCCGCTGTAGGTAAATGATTTTTTTTTTCTATTCTATCGATTTGAAGTAAAATCGTTTTTCCGTCGAGAAATTTGTCGATATTATATTAGTACACTGTCCCGTAATATTATCAATTGTCGTACAATCGAAAACGAAAGTCCGCCGAACGCTTTCTATACGTGTAGAAAACGGAACTGCGTCCGGTATATTATATTTGTTTATTTATATTCCACAGGTTGCGAGAATATCCGTTTGGAGTACTTTTGTTTGTTTTATATACGTAGAATCTGACGCAACAGTGACGTAATTTCGAAGGGTCAACACATTTTCTCCCTGCCCTCTTTTTGCATTGCGACCGAGTCGTCGTTTTTTCAATTTTTTTATTTTTAAATCTGCCATTGCTGTTAAAAACGGACGTAGTAATTTTCTAGATTTATAGATGATAACGGGCAAAATTACCCAGAGTCTTCCAGTCGGAAATTTGACTTCAATAAATCAACAAGAACTAAAAAGACATTTTTTACTCTATGAAAAAATAATAGTTTGTAAAAACAGTCAATATGTTAACATGTTCTAAAAAGAATCTATGTAAATTCTCCCATTGTTTAGAGATTTTTTAAGATCTGTTTTTTCTTGGGTAACATATTTCGGTCATTAAAAACGCTCCGATTTCTTCGTGTCGTATCTTAAAAAACGCGGGTTTTTTGCCCGACAATGCGCTTTATTTGAAATTTTTTTCGAAATTCGCAATACTTTTATCAACAGCTGAGACTTGACATCAATTCGTTCAAGAATATTCCAATACTATTTTTGCTCGTATTGGACCATGTTCATTTTGGTAATTTTTATTTTTATTGTTCTACAGTCAATATAAAAAAGATCAACGCACGATTTTTTTTTTTTGATATGAAGAAATCAAGTCGCTGACATTGAATATACAAACATATCTGTTTGGTGGTTTTTTTATTGAAATTTATACTTAGATAGGTTAGGTTAGGTTAGGTTAGGTAACTGTCTCTTTATATTGAATTTGCAAATACTCCTAATTGAAATACTTAGATTTTTTTTTTTCTTTTACTCGACCAATCAAAAAATTATCTTCAAAACGTATGGAGAAAATAATCCGCCGTAAAAATCAACGCTCTAATGAATTACTACACTACAGTGGCGTATCCAGAGTTTAGGGGGTAACTGTGGCTCGGCTATTTTCGAGAGGCCCTTTTTTAGGGCTAAAACTCAGGATCGTCTACATTCGAATAGTATTGTTTAAAACGGTGAAATTTCCTATTTGTATTGTACAAATTGATATCGTTCAAACAAACACGTCCCGAATTTCTACAGGGCCTACCTAATATGTGTGCCAATTTTACCAACAATAATTCGTCTAAAATCGCACTCGTATCGAAGAACAAATAAAGTCTTGCCTAAATATTATATCGTTATTTATCATAAAATGTATGTAACCACAATTAATTTTCGATTATAAGTGTACAACACGCCCGACAACGCACTAAGAAAGAATATAATCGATAATAATTAATTAATTCTATTTACTTACTATATAAATCGTGTTTGAAATTGTTTTGTGAACATTTACCGATATTTTTACGATTATATAGCGTGACCTTAGGTTTACGTACCCGTCGTTATAATTATAATATTAATTTGTTGTTTTGGCCGTCGTCTTCGTCGTTAGTGAAAACTAAAACGAGATTAAGACGAGGATTCTCTTTTGTAATATTGCGCGGGTACCTCATTTGCCGAACCATTGTTTTTTATCGCGTTCGATTTGCCCCAAACCTATTATATAAGTATCTACGAAGGAATGCAATAATTATAATAATATTTTGCGGACATTATTTTTTTTTTTATCAATTTTTATGCGTATTAACGTTCGAATATAATTTTTTTGTTGATTTTTAACGAACATTTTTTCGCGAATGAGTCCCAATCGACAAATTCTGATTACAACAACATTTTTAACATGTTAAATATGCAAGTATCAAAAAATCAAAATTATTTATGAAAATCGTGTTAAACTAGAGCGTATAAAAACGCAAAATCGCCAACTTGGAAACGCTAAGACTTCAACAATAGGGATTTCCGCAGTTTTTGTTTTGCACCATCGTACTTAACTCGTTGAAATGCATAAAATGTCATAAAATTGGTCTATACCTTTTTTTTCATCGAAATTTATGCGTTTTAATTCAACTTAATTTTAATCGTTAATAATACTTGAAAAATCGTTCGTAGGAGATTTTTGCTATTATTTAATAGATTTGCTCTTTTTTTTTTTTTTTACACCGATAAACTATGTAATAAATAGATTTTTGACTTGATTTTCCGAAATAGTTGATATATTTTTTTTATAGTTATTTACTCGTTTCGACGGTTTAAAAAAATATTTTCATGGTGGTTTTTTTTATGTGACGACACGAAAAAGTTACGGCAGTTGGTCAGATTCGCGTTGGACAAATTTATTAGTATTGATTTAATAAATACCTACTCGTTTTATTTATCTAATATTTACAATACTGCGTCGTTTGTGTATAGAAACAGAATTCGACACGGAACGATTTTGATTTTATAACCGTAGACGAAAATTTATCGTAAATTATAGTTAAAAAAAAAAAAATAAATAAATAATTGCTCCGGCACGAATACGCGTTCTTATCATTTTATTCCGGTTGTAATTGATTCGCTGTCAGAGTACATAATACAAATCGTGCCTTGGTTTTTTCTTTATTTTTTAAATAATATTATTTTGTGTTTTTTTTTTTTTGAGTTTTCCGGTACGTTTGTTTTGTGTTGTAAACATTGTACGTATTATATTTACGTATAGGTTTGCGCACGCGCATGGGAAAAACAAAAAAAACCCAAAAACAACAAACCAGAAATTGTGTTTAAAAACAATTTGCTTAACTGTAAAAAAAAAAAAGTAATAATAACAATTAGGTATAGTTTGTAGTAGAGCGAGCCTTAGATATGGGGCCTTCGTTTTCGCCGATGATGTTAAAACGTTGATTTTTTTCTTTAAAACCGAGTTTATATAAGTTTAACCGACCAATCGCGATCAGGTTATCCGTAGTCGTGGTGAGTGTATCGGGGTATTTTTCTTCTTTCTTCAAAACCGATTTTTTTGACGAAAATATGTCAATATCGGTCTCTGGAATATGGGGAAGAAAGAGCGATAAAATAATAGGGTTTTCTACCGACATATCGGTTATTTTCAATGTCAATTAGGATATCGTTTTTTTTTTATCTGTAGCGATGATTTTAAATCATTAATAATTACACCGATTATGTTTGTCTTATTACCCCTGCACCAAAATCTACAAAAATCAATTATCGTGACGTTAAACGTAGTCTTTATCTGAACCGCACATTCGTCGTGTACTATCGTATCCTAATCGTTAATTTTTCTTTTTTTTCTTTTAATCGAGGATAACCCGTAGCTCTGTATTTTATAGTCCGTTATACGAGTGCTGATGGTGATAACAGATTTTGTTTCGACTATTTTGGCCAACGGTTCTTACCCACTTGTTATGCTATACCGGTATATATCGTTATATTATTATCTTTAATCGCGAAGTAAACGACGAAATTCAGCGGCCAACCTTATCGTTTATCGCAGTGGTTCCCAATATTTTGGAATATTTTAACCTTATTCACCCATTGGCTTCGCCACTGCTTCTATACACCACTACTAGACATAATGTTCACCCCTTCCCTATCACGATGATGTTGATGGTTTAAGCTAAATTATTAAACGAAATATTATTAATATACAGAAAATAAAAAAAACACACATAGTAAAATTCTTCGCTTGGATTAGGTTAGGTTGTAGACGGCGCAAAATATATAAGCTAATAATATTATAATCGGATGACGGACGCCTTATAATATTATAATAGTTTCGCGCAAAATCAATGGCGACGGAATAACGCGTGTAAAAATATTGAGCAAAAAAAAAGAAAAAAGTAATAATAATAGTAATAATAACAATAATAATAGGTAGAAAATAATATTTTTTCTCCCGATCCCGTGTGTATATTATAGCGTTCGGACCGCAACAAGCAGCGCAGCTATGACGATTATGGACGTAAAATGAAAATCTGCTTTGTCAAGTATCCGGGAAAAGCTACACTAGTTGAACCTTCGGCCGCCTACACTGCCGAACAGAGCGACGAGTACCAGCAGGACGGTGACGGTGAAGACGACGGCGACGACTGTCATCATCACAACGACAATTGCAAAAACAACGTCGATACCGGTATCGACATCGACGATAACAACAACGTCAACAAAGGTGACGACATCGTCTGCAAAGAACCACTGCGTCGGGCCAGCAGCGACCGCATGAATTCATACGAGGCGAGTTGGCAAGAATGCCGGTTGAAGTGGTGTCTGCGTTCGCGGAGTAAAGACCGCCACAACAGCGCCGGGACGGCCGCCGCGGCTGGTTGGACCGAGGACGACGACGACGACAATTGTTGTCACGATGACAGCGGTGGTGGCGGCGGCGGTGGCGGTGGCAGCAGCAGCAGCAGCAGCAGCAGAGGAAGGACCGGCGCAGTGGCCGGTCGCAGGAACCCATCGGAAAAAAGACAGGCATGCAGTAGCGACAGCACGAGCAGCAGCCAAGAAGAACAGGACGCCGCGGCGTTAAAGGCGGCCGCAGTGTCTGCGCGCCGGCCAAAAGCCAAAGCACTTAGTCGGGTGCAGAGCGTCCGGCACGAAACGACTGCGCACCGATACCGGACGCGGCAACGGGTGGCCGCGGAAATGCTAGACGAACAACGGGCGGCTGCGAACGCGTCGGCCGCAGTTGCGCGCGATCTCTGCAGATCGTCTGCAGCCAAAATCAAGAAGAGCCTGTCGTTCCGGAACCCGGCGCCCAAAAAGGTGGCCATCACCGGCAGTGACCGTCTGCAGCTCCGACCCGTCGCCGACAAAGATCACCGCGGCGCCGATAACCGTCAACTGTACCATAATAACAATCGCCATCACGACAATAACCACAATCACCAGCACCATTACCACCACCACCTGCAACACCATGATGACAACCAACAGCAACGCCTACTGCAGACGCCTGTGGCCGTGTCCGCCGCCGCCGCTTCCGCAACGGTCGTTGCCGATCCTGCGGTCGTGATGATCGCCGCCGCCGCCTCATCAGCAGCCGATAGCGGCGGCCAAGACAATTTCGCCATTCCTAGGCCCAAACTCATAGTTCCTGTACACACGTATGGTCTCAGAAAGCGCAGGACCGGCAACACGATCTCATCGAACCGGACCGCCAGCGACGTAAACGCCAGTTCCGCGTCCAGCACCGTCGCCTCGTCTTCCGGCAGCTCGTCGAATACCGCAAGTGTTGACTCCAAGAAACACCACAACTCGTGTCCAGGTAAAATAGAAAAAAAAAATCCATTTTATTATTATACGAGTGTATGTATTCTATAGACGTGCGGTTTTTTCTACAAATTTAAGCATTTAAGATTCATTTTACAGTATCGCCATAGCGTGATAGCGTTCCGGTCATTCTGATCAATGTTCGTTTATTGTCTAATCTCTAATAAAAACTATGCGACTATCGTAAACGGCGATTTCCCTATAGTATTATAATATGTAGAACGAAGAACGTGAGCCGGTTATAATTTTGTTTGTCATTTTTTCAATAGATTTTATTGTTTTAGGTTGACAATACTGTAAAATCAGTGTACATTATTTCTTCCAATTCGGCTATACAGCCCGAGATAGGACACGGCACCTCTGTATATTACTCTGTAGCGTGCTCGCACACTCATATATAGTTTTAAGCGTTTTACAAAATTGACGACTATAACATTTTAACAACAATTATACGAAAATACACATTCGGGCACAATTAGTTGAAATATGAAATTATCGTTAGTAATCATTACTGATAATCAAACCATGACCGAGAACACAGGTCTTGGTCTCGGCTACGACGGTAGTTCGTCTCGGTCGTGATCTTGACGGACTCTTGCGGTATCGCATTAATTACAAGGTTCGTAAAAAATAATAATAATAAATTTGTACCTAAATAACAGGGGGTTAGGATTTCGTTAATAATCTCTAAGACGGTAAGACGCTAGTACTGCTTACCGATATATAATTGAATTTCGAAATATCGAAATTACATATCGTATAAGAAAACGGATTATGTTGAAATCGGTTTTGTGTTATTTATATATAAATTAAAGGCAAAGTCGTGGATTGCATACTCAACAGATAATGGCAGTATATATAAAAATGCACGATCAAATTTAAAAATTTAAATTTCATTAATTGGTATATTTTGGAAATTGTATTTTTAATATTGAAGTTCAATATATTTTTTTAAAACATGCATGCTGTTTGTCTTTAGTGCTCTGAATTCACAGCTCCAATTATAATAATTATAATTTAATCGTAGTATACGATAAGAAATTAGTTTACTTTGGTACAGCGATTATAATAATAATTATTATTATTATTATGGTTGCCCGACGACCTAGGAAAATGTGTCCATCGAAGTGACTCCTGCGAATCAGCTGGATCCTAGACCACTAGCGCTCGTGTGACGGTGTGTGAGAATGTCGAGTTAGGAAACATCGTATGTTCGAACTATAACAGCTGTGGCCATGACCTTGAGTATGCATATTATTACTACTTTCTGATATCTTTACATTTCTCGACTCTGCATTCTCTCACACCGTCGCACTAGCGCTAGCCGTCTCTAGAATCCATCAGTTCATTCACGACAGTCACGTTGGCGGACAATTTTCGACGATCCTACGACATAGGTCGTTGTGCAACGCGTTGTTAGTATCTATGAATCGTGTTTGCTACACAAATAATTACACAATTCTATCTTATTTCGTTTTCAATAATTTCCCCGTGCGGCGGCGACGCCGTTCAAATTTAATAGTACTTTCTATTATATTCGTACTAAATGTAAAATGTAAGCAAGACTGCAAGAGAATCTTGCACAAGACACTTACGTTGTTGGTCTTGTTTTGGTATTGGTCTTGGTATCGCTGCAACACTGAAAATAAATTTGAATTCAACGTGAATCGTACAAGATGAGTTCCGGCAGGCCCGAATATTATTCGAATTTTTCTCGTTATTTGAAAAAAAAAAAATACTGACATGGTTCTATGATTTCATTTTTTTTCCCGTTCCTTAAGCCACCGCCATTTTTAAACGAGTACCAAAATAAAGTGAATTTCCCCACACTGCCTTGAAAATACAACCCCTTGACTTAATTATTTATATACGAGAAAACGGTTTTTTTTTTACCGGCGACAACGGATATTTTGCAACGTCTCGGTGCAGTGTCAGTGTGCGTGTATTTCCACACTGGTTTTCCACAACCGCTTTAACTGTTTCGACGCGGTGTATTTCGACAGTTTTTTTTTTGTCTATTTATTTCCGATTTTTATATATTAGAGACGGAACGTGAACATGTTAATACACACTATATTATATTATTTCGAGGCGTTAAAGTTAAAACGAAATTGAGTAACATTTTTTTTTTTTTTTTTTGTACACCTTAGCGTTGCAAGAGTGCGATATTTTGTGTAATTTAGCCACGTATAATGCAATTATTGTCTAGGTTGCCACAAATCTGGAAAACATGGAAACGTCGGGGATTTATACTAGAATTTCTAAAATTAAATTGTTAAGATAAATCTAGAGCAGGGCAATTTTTTTTTCATTAGAATTTAGATTTAGGAGATAAAGGAATATTATTGAATACAATAAATATTTGAAGCGGGTACGTTAAATTCGCGTGTTTCACGTACTGAATTTGCTAGAATATACGAACGTAAAACTATTATCGAAAAATGCAAAATATAAAATTGTACTATATATATATATATATATATTAGATTTTATAAACTCCAAGAAACAAATTGCTATCCATATGAACAACGGAATTCTGGGGTTGATCAATTACGAGTTATTGGATTATAATGACGACAACAGGGAGGAAAATAATTTTTAAAAAAAATTAAAAATGAATCAACCGTTTGCATTAATGACAATAATGACTGTGAGCGTACATTAATATATTATATAAGTTACGACTAGGTACTATTTTTCGATATACGAGTTGGCATACGAGTACATCGATTAACCTTCACACCGAGGAAAATAATAGGTACGTCTATTATTTTATTATTTCGTATTTGTATATATTTTTTTTTCTCGTCTATATTATTGTGTAACAATAACGTAGTTATTGTATTTTTTTTTTTTTTACGATGTGATACAGTATAACTCGTCAACCGTACATACAACAATCGATACAATATGTATTTCGATGGGCACCGCTGTGTGTGTACCTATATATCGATTCAAACGGCGATATACAATAATATTAATTTTACAAACGTCTCGTGTTTTGGACGGTTTTCTATTCGAGAAAGTAAAACATTTCAATACAGAATTATTGTGTTTGGTAAATGAAAAAAATAAAAATAATAATAATAATAAAAGATTCCAAAAGGACGATAAAATGCTTTGAAAACGTTCCCATTGATCGATGAAAAAATTACGTAAAATTTAACAATTTCTTTTTTTTTTTTTTACATTTTTATAACCGCCCTAATGATTAGACTTTTCCGCTAATCTATTATCCAATATCTGTTTAAGAGGAGAAGGGGAGACGGCTCTTCTCATATATATATAACGTTTTAGACCGAAAAGTCATCGGAGAAAACTGTAGGGAATTGCATTTGACAGATTTCAATTCTGGAAACGTATACGATTAGATTGCAAAATACATTTTTTTGACAATTTAAAACGATTACATTTCTATTTCCGTACGTATATCCTAGTAAAGAATAGTAATCCGTTTTCAATATTGGAATATCCGTCGAACGCATTTCTTACAATCTAACGTTTAGGTCTGTGAATCGATTAAAATATACTCCACATTTGCATTTCTCTTAAAGAAAAATGGTTTTTATTTTATGACGGGAAAATCTTTTTTGATCACCATCCGGTGATTATCTACGAATATTTCAAGAGTTTCGATTTTTCCAGTCATTATATTATGTAGATTCGTTGTTTGGTGATATTATTTGTAATAATTTTTAAAATTTTACCCTTATTCCGTACACTATAAATACGCATTGACTTTTGATTTTAAAATAGCAACACTCCCCACCACTCCAGTATCAAACCAGATTTGAAAAGAGAATATTTCCCTAAAAATGTCGATATACATTACACTAGTATAACAGTTTAGAGTTTAGACCGAAGAAATAAGCAAAGGTCATCTAAAAATTGATATGAAATTGATTTCTACTATTTTGGTCTAAATATTTAACTGATAAATAACTCATAAAACGGCATAACGAAATGTTTAGAAAAATATATTTTTTTTATTTTTTTGTTGAATCCGTATTGATAGAGGGAGGGGTTGATAATCTAAAATTAATATTACTCATTTGATGAGCCTCTCATAAATACGCATAATTAATTTTATTTCCTCTTCGGTCGAGTTTAGTGCAATGCGACCTATATGTAATAATACATTTTATAAATAAGAGACATTATTTATTACTGTGCCTTGGTCGAATGTGATTTGTTAAAAATATTTTCATATTTTTTAACCTAATAAATAACTTTATAAGAAATGAAATATTAAAAAAAAAACTCGACTCAAGCCTTTGTCGCTATATTACGCGCGAGACGGACAGAGAAAGAGTCCGTCGTTCAATACGGAAATTGTGTTAAAATAAATGTTTCCTTTTTTTTTTTTTTTTTTTCATAAACAAATTTATAAAACGAAAGTTTATTATACGCGTCTTCTATTGTTTCGCGATGTGTATAAAATGTAAAACTATAACGCATCTTCGCAATATCTAATTTTGCAATTATCAACGAATTAATTATAATATAATGCATCGTCAAAAATTACGCGCTTCGAGGTAGATTTCGTTTGTAGTAGACTTTCACTTGGACAAGACTCGTTCTAGAAAAATTATTAAAGAATATCTAATCAATTCATATATATATATATTATATACGTATATATATAGGCAATGTACGTAATTGGGTCAGAATATTTGTATCTCCCGCGTGCATGACGAACGCTAATAAATAACTGTAGTAACGATTATGTATAAATATACAGACATATATATATATATATACATATATAATGTTCATTTTTGTTCCAAACAATAATATCGTTATGCACAGTGAAATTATCATCTTTTTTATATATAATATTTATATACTTTCATTCGTAATGGTCACTCGCGAGAAGACTGGTACAAACGCACCAATATTATTATTTTTATTACGACGCCAATACGAATAGAGAAACGTGTTTGTTTAATTGTCGATTTTATGCGAATTTTGATCAAATATCCATAATAATATGATGAGTACACTGGCGTTAACTGTAACGGGCCAATAATATACGTGTTTTCGTATTTCCAATAGTACTCGCTGGCTATCATTAGAGTTATTGGACGTACGAAAACGCATTTTTTGCTATTTTGCCCGTGTTAGACACGGATACGGCGAGCGCATAAAAAGTAAAAAAACCTTCGTAGCGATCGGTGAAATGCAATTGGGGTTTTGGCTGAAAAATCGCAGTTTTTTTTTTCGCGCGTCGATTATAGAAAAAGTGAAACTTGGCCGGATGAGACGATGTTTTTAATCGCCCGTCGTTATAAAATCGCTAAACGATACGGCGATTTCGGAAAATATCGAAACGTTATTCGCTCTACGGAGTATATAGAGTGTGTGATTGCTCTCAATTATCGGCCGAGGGAAATCGATTTTTTTTTCTTCTATTTTTTCCCTACTGCGCGGAGTTATAAATAATAAACACTAATAAACACTCTTCGGTGTATTCGAATAAAAACAAAAAAAAAACCGGTACAATAAAAATTAAAAACCGTGCGAGATGGGCGGGGTCAACAAATATTGTTGTAGTATACCCGCGGTGGCGCCGAACGCGGTAGGTAAAATGGCGACGTACAACACACACGTTGTGCAACCTAAAATTGACTAATATTTATACGCAAATTATATGTCGATCGCAATTTAAATTTAACTTTTATAAATTGTAATTATCGTGTACTTTCGGTATAGTTATCAGTGCATTTTCGCATTTTATTCACATTTCTACTCGGGGGGGATCCCTTATCGTTTTCGTACAACCTCTACATGATATCAATAGACGATTTTTCATGTTTTACTTAATTTTTTTTTTTTTTTTAAAGATTTAGATTTTATCGTATATATTACATATACATAATATATTATTTAATTTTAGAGCGATATTTAATTATTATAAAATATAAATATTTTCTCTGCCTGAGACGTTCGACGACGATACCAGAATAATATACGCCACGATTTATTTATTTATTTTTTTTTGGCAGGATTATCGGCGCGGACTTTTCCGATTTGTCGACTTTGCGCGGTGTGTTGCTCTGCGGTCGTTCGCGTCGTGTGTACATCACGATGAAAGTGCATTATTATTATTTTTCTTTCGGATTTTCGAATGACTCATAATATCTATATATATTTATATATACACGCGTGCGCTTAAACCACAACGCACAACCGTACGACGTTTTTATTATAATAATAATAATATTGCTCGTCGAGGTTTTCACTATATATAGGTATTACGGATTTTCGATGGACTCCGCTCTGGGACGCGAAATCGTATTAACGGAAGAAATATTATTACGATTTTCGATTTTTATGAGGAAAAAAATAAAATAGTAATAATAATAATAAAAAACCGCGATAATTCTCGCCACGGCCCGCCCGGCCCATTGGTGGCGTGACTAATTTTTGTGCACTGACGCCAGTAACTATAAGGTCGTTTCTGGTGTCATTAGAAAGTGTTTTAACCTTGATCTCTCTCTCTATCTCTCGCTATAATATTATATACATATATATATATATATATATATATATATATTATAATATATTTACGGACCAATAATAATATAAGTCACACTGGCGAAATCTCCCAACGTTATTATTTATCTCGCCGCCGCCGTTCGATTACGGTCTGTACATTTTCTTTTTTTTAAACCAATTTTCGTTTCCAACCCCCGTCCAAATATTATCGAGATTTATTCCATGATGGAATCCGAAAAGTATAACAATATTATCTGTACCCGCCCGCACGGGAACGAGACATTAGGGCGCACGAAACGTTTTGGCGGCAGCCTTTTTGGACCCGTAGGACTTGGAATAAAAGAAAAGTATAAATAATATTTTAAACCATAGTTTATTGGTTTGATTTTGTTTAGACATTTTTATTGTTGTATCGTTTATTATTAGAGAGCTTTTATTATCATTATTATTCGAGAGCTTTTATTATCATTATTATTTTCGAAATCTAAATTCACTTTCCAATTAAATTTATAACAATTGTAATATTAATCATAATGTCCTTACGGAAAATTCAATGGAAATTGTTGACATTTTATGAAGTTTAGCATGATATTATTAAACTTTTTTTATTGAACGCTCTTTATTTTCCATTTCGTATAATAAATCAGACATGGAAATTGATTTATGGATATAATACATTTTTTTTTTTTTTATTGACTAATTATACCAAATACTCAAACTGTATGGCATGTTTAACCTATTATATAGTAGAAATGTTCTGTAATAACATTAGTCGTGTTTTGGCATTGTTAACTGGGTATACTTTCACTGTCGTTGTGAACAGTTAATCATTATTTAATTTTTTTTTTGGCCAAAGCAAAATATTTGTTTAGCACCGTGTTGACTTATGGGTGGCGATAGTAAAGTAACCAAAATGTCAAAGTACGAACACAAAAAAATAAAAACAATTTTCCTTTTCGCTAAGCAATTGATAAAAACATCGCACCAACACACTCTGTCTAATGAGATAATATATTTATTTCATATCGAAATAATAATAATAATAATGTTATCACTTATCGTACTTATGCACTGCACTGTATTTTTTTTTATTTTAACTGCACGTACTAATGTTTGCTTCACGTTGAAATATTTCTGTAGACATCCAATACCTTATACCCGCCACCCACTCGTGTTGACAAGGTGGGCGGTTTCGCGGTTAACATTACAACTCTGCTCACTTTTTGTCACTACTTTTCGCCACCATTCTCATTTTTAGCCTTGTATTTTACTGAGAGGGGTAACGGAATTCGTAATCGTATTCGTGACGTGCTTAATTCCTAAATATATGTATATTTTAGTGGTTTTAAATTCACGTGATTTGTAAAATAAACATCTATTATTTATTATAGTATTAAAACTACCAACGACTAGAAATTTATTTTCAAAAAACTAACACGTTTTAAACTACCGAACGGCTTAATCGCTAAACTAGTTTCACGCCAAATTAAAATTCGCGATTGACGACGATTTTTTTAGATTGTTAATTTAATCACTTTTTGTGACACTTAACAAAAAAAAAAGTAATTTTTCTGAATTTTGAGTCGTAAGTCTACACTGTATAATATAAGTTCTACATTATAACATGATCCGAAGGAAAACCGTCCCGGCTAATTAACTATCATAATAATTATTATTACCTTTATATATTTTATACTCCGTGTCAGAGCGTCGTACAATCATTATATATATATATTTTTTTATCAAGCTATGCGTGTTTTAATTTAATTTAAACTATTAATAACTTATTGAAATATTTAAAAAAAAAACGGTTGCCCTAGGCGTCGTGAACTCGGAGATTCGAGAAATTTGAATCGTAACTCGGCAAATTAAATCCCGCAAGGCGTATACTCCCTACCGTATACTTCCCTACCTCCCGAGAAAAATAAAATTGTTCATGTATACAAATACGAACGTAGTAAAACAATTGATTATAATTGTTTACTGTGGTTTGAAATTAGTACTTAAATCGTGTGCATACGTTCACCGATTACCAAATAAATATGTAAAAGGGAAAATGCTATTTATTCCCATCGCGGTTTAAACGACAGCTCATTTAAATACATTGTTATCACATTGATTGCTGTATCGAATTTGTTCAAAAATTTCAAAATTATATTTGTAGCTATCCATATTATTGTATATATTATAGTTATTCGTTTATATCCATATTCCGAAATGTGTCCGGGGGCGGTGCTCAAGTCCCCGGACGCCCCGTATACGTGGCGACTATGGTCGCTGTAACCTAACCTTTTTGGTCGAAAACGGTTTTGTTCGAACGGCGTTATATACATTAGTTACTGATAGCACGTCGGTGTCAACAATAATATTAACACGGGTACCTATAAATTAAAAGACGTCGATACAATTCATTTATTGTGTCATATTTTTTTTTTTTTTGTTATTTCAGACGATCGGTGTAACATATTCTTTACACATTTTGTTAATGTTTCGCCGTCGCAAACACCGACAACATTGTAATAATATCGTGATTCTTAAATATTTTATTGTAATAATTCGATGGTTACGATAGATTTTAAAACGGGGAACCGTCGCCGGTATTCTATCTAATAATAATATGCGGTTTTTAATACTACTTACGTTTTTATACGATAATATTTTAAAATAAGTTTGTGTTCGCGTTAAACCCGCGCGGTATTATATTGCAGCATGTATACTATACAACGTCCTTGGAACTCTTCGTATTATTATTTCGATTTTAATTTATCAAGGGCTTTTTTTTTATCTTGTACACTACACCGCAATATTGTATAATACACTTTCGGTCGTCTCGACACACGACGAATAGTCGTCTTTTCGCCATCGCCGTATCATTATTGTCCTTAATGCCCTTGTGATGCCTCTCAAAATGGCGTCATCGCGTCGTCATACACGGATATTTATAATATTACAGTATAATAATTTTGTTAACCCTAACTTTATTCCTCACGTTTTTTTTTTTTTTTTTGCTTAAAATTTTTTATTATATTATTATCCACTATAATTATCATTACTAAATCTATGACACGTCTTATTAATATTATAATAATAATTTCCAGTACACACCCATAAACAAGATGAAGATACTCCTCAGTAGATTCTGCGAGATAATGTTTGAACGGATTTTTTTTTTTTTATGGCCGTTTCGCTGATTTCTAGTATTAAAAAAAAAAAAAAAACTCGTATCCTCCCGGTCGGTCCGGTTTTTTTCTCTCTCATTCTATTCTCGTAATACGCACACCGTGATGTCGGTTCGTAATATTATTATTAAATATCAACTCGGCGTGCAGTGTGATTATAGTTTCGCGATTATATACGTACTCTTTATATTTATATATAAATAATAATGTACAATACCGTATATATAATATGTCGTCGTAGATTTAAATCGGTCGTTACGACGATGACAAGAGTATATCCGTGTGTGCGGTGGCGTCGTTGTGTTGTCCCCCTGCGGTCCGCGCGTAGCGTATCGCGATCTCTCTTCTTTTCTTCTACACGCGACGTATTAATTTTTACATGCGGCTGCGGCTTATATATCGTTATATATTTATACTATAATTATGTCGTGGTTTGAAAATATTCGTTTTCCCGAGAGAAATTATGTATGTGTTTTCGTTACATTTCCTGGTTTTGTTAGTGGAAAAAATTAATAAAAATAAAAATAAAAACAACACCATTTGTCTATACAAAATCGGGCGGCGTTTGATATCGTGAATCCTATTATATTTATCGAGATTTCTCTCGGTGTCGTCATATTCTCAATATTGTTATGTCTATATATTTGATTGAAAACGATAGAATATCGAGTTTGTCGCGTCTGTAAACGCGTTTTGTGCGTTAAAAGAAGATTTTTCTAGTAAAAAATATATTACGGATTGATGAGTATAAACACACTCCGTTTATCCGATTACGACGATTGCGGTTAAGCGTCGTTTGGACCGACTTTCTAAATCGAACCTTATAATACTATTGACTTTTCCGCACGGATGCCCCGAGATCGCCGTTTAGATTTGTTTAGAAAAAAAAATCGTTCGCATTTTTGCCTTGGACGCGTCTACCAAAAAAAAAAAAAAAATAAAAATAAACGTACGCTGTGAAATTTCCCGTGTTTGTATTTCGCAAGTACCTCTATTATTTTTATATGCGGTTTTTTTAATAAAGTGTTTTTTTTATTATTATTTTTATATATAGTGTGTATTACTACACTTGTACTAATACGCCCGGGTTAATGTTCGAAACGGATTGTGCAATATTATTTTTGTTATTTACGATTTGCAAATACAACGTGGCGGCGGTTTACATGGGCAACGGTGTGGACGAGTAGTTCCGTTGGTTTTCGGTCCAAAGCGCGAATACCCGAAACCGGTGTTGTCGGTAAATTAAACGCATCCGTTCGGAGTTCCTGACAGGGGAAAAAAAAATGCCATTATAATAAATACAATATTACTATAGGTATACTCCTCGTAATACGCGCAGTAGTAACGGGATATTAAAAAAATATAACTTTTATATTTATATATTACAAATTATTCAAATCGAATATGTAATGCGCTATTTACCAGGAGGGGAGGATATAATATAAGAACATATTTTCAAGACACTTAAAACGAAATAAATAATTCGGGCTTTCGTCGTCGGTATATTATTATTATTAAATATTATGTTAACGCCGGACGAGATATTCCCGTTTTTGTCTGCAATACAATATAATAATGTATACGTAGTATACGAGTTCCGACCGAGTGCGATTAATTTTTTATTTTATACCTATTCGGCTATTATATTTTTCTTCTATTTTGAATATGTAACCAGTGTGAAAGATGAAAACATTTTTTTTTTAAAAAAAAATAACCACACATTACTACCGAGCGGCTACGGCGACGGCGGCGATTAACGTTGACCCGATTATCGTGTACGTTGTGGATAGTAGTAAAAAAAAAAAACAAGTAAAGTGAAAACATAGCTACTTTGATACACATGTTTATTATTTATTGAATATTTTTTTTTATCAGAGTTATTAAAAAATAGTGATAAAATGATGATATCAAGTGATTTTTTTTTTTATATAATATTCTATAATCTTCTGTACATTTTTATCACGTTAATTAAGCGAACTGGTCGACAAAACAACACGTTGAATAACCCAAAAGTGTAAGGCTTTGAATTGACGGATACGAATTTTTAAAACTAATTTGATTTTGTATTCTAGTCTTCTAGGTTTCGATTATTTATTTCGATATTCGACAAATTTAACGTGTAATTTGGAGTACAAACAATGGAAATGTATGGTTTTTATTTTTTAACTGAGTTATACCTATCGATATTTTAACGATAAAGTCGAAAAAATCGTTAAAATATATTTATATATCGATTTATTAGAATTAAAATCCGTCCTTCCCGAGCACCGAAATTATGTCTGGCTCATTGTGATCTAAAACGTCATATTCGTCCGTAAAATTGGTGGTACCCCTCTCCTTAAATTGGAAAAAATTTGGAAAACTTGCTCCGACCACCATAAATAGGTTTAGTTTTTTATTTGTAAAAATGGACAAAGGAGAAGAAAAAATGATTATAAAATATATACATACTCGGTTTCGGACTTGTTAGTCTACAGACACGAAAAGCAAAAATATAAAATAATCAAAGACATATGTACCGCAAACGAATATTACAAATACATAAATTTGGTTTTTGTTTTAAAAACGTACGTTGAATCGTATACACAAACTGAATAACTTTACGGATATAGTTGTACACGTGTGTGTGTGTGTATTATAATATATAAACGAAAATATTTGCATTTTAAATGAAATTATTTAAACGTTTTGATTGTTGTAATATTATTATATTGTTCCAGTATTATAAGAAAATGCTTAGTATATACATAGTTATATATTATTATTATTATTTTATTTTTATTAACTTTTACTCGACGCATGACCTCATATATAGTTGCCAAAAATGTACAATTTCACTTTTGTGACATCGGTCACGGATTCGGAGTTTTTCATCAGACATTGTTTTATTCGATTTTACTATATGTTATTAAAGTTGAATTTATTGCAACAAAGACGACGTGTTTGCGTAAAAAAAAAACAAAAAGGTCTTTGAAATCACTTTTAAAGATAAAACACATATAAAAAAACTATTTGTACAATTTATAGACTGGTAACAGTTATTTAAAAGTACTTTTTGTACCTTCGATAACCAGTTGAATGTTTAGAGAATCGTGGCGTCTTCAAAATGTTACCATCTAAAAATTACGGTTATAATATTATAAAGGTGCTATATCTCTAAAACCAATTTTAAAAGCCTTTTCGTTATATTGACCGTCGGAAAGACAAAAGACAACAAATATAACTGTGACGGCATCTTAATCGGAGAAACAAAATACAACTGGCCGCAGTCTTGAACGATTTATGCGATAATTATTAATACACATTCTCGCTCAATAGTAACAATCATTGCGTATTGTAATTTGTTTTACCATAATATTAATTATAATGAATCATTAAAACGGATCCGTGGTCGCTTGTCGATTTTATTATCGAAAAAATATTATACGCATATTCGTATTTTAAGACCTATGGCATGCTCTTATCTATAAAGTGCATATTATGATATTAAAATACGTCTCTCTTATTCTGTAATCGGTTTCTTTAATTTTTATAAAACGTTAACGGGTACTACTAGTCGAGCACGAGGTAATAAAATTTATTTAATTTCAAGTCTGTATTTATAAATTTAAATCTCGACGGTTTTCCAACATAAAATTACCAAGGTAACAACAAACGACGGCAAGTCGAACGATTCGAAATATTGAGTTTTATTTTATTTTTTTAAAGTTATTAAAACGAGATATATTGATTTGCTTTATATTTCATACCACCTTGCCATATTATTATTATATCTGGGACGCAGGGGGCATACTCGCTTCATTTTATTACAACGTTTAATAAATACATAATTTTCCAATCCCGTTACTATAAATCTAAAATTAATATACATTTTTTTTTTTTTTTTAAATTAAATAATTAACTACAAAATATTCGACGGGATGTCAAATTTTGGGATAACCGCGCATAAGAATTTGTTGACAGTATTTATATTATTTTTTATCATTTTAACTATATTGATAAGGTACAAAAAAAATGTTATACTTTTTATATAACTACCTCGACACGAATAGAAATAATGTAAAATTAATAATTATCGTCTATCGTTAATTTTGAAACGGTGTAAATTATTTTCATTGAATCGTATTTTAATATATTGTTTTTATTAAGACGATATATTAATAAACACGCATTATGAAAAAAAGAAAAAACTAGAATATAAAAATATATTTTATAATATCATAAGAATATATACTCGCACGTTTGTAAAGCTCTCGCGTTCGGCATAATGATTTATTTTTAGATCTATTCATCGTGAACTCTTCGCGTATATATTTACACGGCGCATACTCAGGAAACGTTGTCGTTTTATTGTAATTCCCTATATATATATACATTTATACATACAAAACGATGAATCGATAGAATATAATAATTATGATTCTAACCATCATAAAAGAACCAACCTCGTATACATTTTTTTTTTTGCACAATTCACGAACGACAAATAACAGCCCGTCGGTCGGGTCTCTCTGCGGGGTTATATATGATAAAAATATACTACGTGTGATGGAATATAATAATATTTTTTTAATTTTTTTTCTTGTCCATTACATTTTCGCCCACCGGTTTGTCTTGCACGTTTTTGCCCTATGCCCCCTATATTATACATATATAGGAACTATTCGTTTTTATTATGTTCAATGGAAGTGTTATTTACACGTGCGAAACCTTATACGAACGAGTAGAATAGAACCTATATATAAGAATATATATAGATGACCCGAGGTGAAAATCCGGATCGATCATTTTTTTTTTTTTTTTTCCCTCTACACGCGCATTTGTATCGTCCGACTGTGTTATAAACGCGATGGGTTCTGATAAAACGTGCTGTAAAAAATAATATTAATATAACATAACGTAACATAACATTTAACGAGTTTACGCAATCTAATCGAAACTACGACGACCGTAATAATATTATGACTACAATCGTAATAAGATTGACGCAAAAAAAATAAATTTGATTACGGCGATTCTGTGTGCGATAAGACGATAAGACTGATGTGTATTAAAAAAAAAAAAAACGATTTCGATTTTGTCTACGGTGACGTGTTGCGACGTAATCCCTCCAGGGGGGTACTCCCAAAATGTATTAGAAAAAAAAATTCTAACGGATTTAACAAGCGGAAAGAGTCGGAGCGGTCGTTCTGAACGGGGTCTAATTTTAGCCGACAGTATTTAATTAAGCGTTTCAATTAGCCAAGTCTTGTAATATCAATTAATTTTTCGAATTATATCGGTTTTTAAGGGGTTTTTTTTTTTTGTGATTAATATTTTGTTCGATCCCAAAATCGCGTTCTAATTATTACGATTGAATATACTATGTAATCGGACAGGGGGGGGAATGGAGTAAGTTCAATTAGTTTGCTATTTTGGATTGGATATAAACCAATATAATAATAATATTATTATTATACGTGACCCACATTTTGTTTTCGTCCAAGGCGGCGGCGTCCGTTTCGTGATCGGACACCGGCGCGCGCGTTTTGAAACGACTGCGAAAACGAAACCTCAACTCGTCGCAGCGCGCGGTCTCTACGCTCAAGGTCTTTTTTTTTTTTTTTCTAAACGTTCGCCGCCACTCCGACCTCACACCTCATTATTATTATACAATATAAAAATATATATATTTACTTACCAGATAATATTATTTTCCTCCTTTCAATTTAGCATAAAGATAATAATATAATATAACGCCTTTAACGTACGTTTTTCGACCGCGCGTTTTCTCGCTGAAATCGTTCAATTATTATCAGTAGCTATGACGTAGTATATTACTATGCGGTAAAAGGTAAATACGGGGGCGGCTCTACTTTGCCGAGTCCCCACCCCATCAGTAATTCGATAATATTTAATTATCGTATGGCCCCCCCCTCGACCGACGACCGTTGAACAACATTATTGCCCTTCCTAAAAAAAAAAAAAAAAAAAACAATTATTTACTTAGTGTTTTACTAAAGACACGAATCGCACAAGTATTATAATAATAATAATAATAATAATAATACAATTGGATTCTATTATATGTCCTTCCTATTATATCGTATTTACAGGTCCATCGGGTTTACAACGCGGTTTGTGGTTACCCGTCTTTTAAAAACAATATCAATTTTAATGTTTAAAATGTGTAGAATCTACACTGTAGATAATCGTTGGTTTTTTTTTTTTTTGCTCTATGACAATAATTCAATAATTTACAATTTTAATTTTAAGTAATTATTAATAGTAATATTTAACCATTAAAAATCTGATATCACCGAACGGAATAAATTCTGTAAAACCGGTTATATAAATGATATTTTAAACGAATATTATATTCCATAATCGTTGGGTTTGCCAATCGGTTATTTGTCATTTGTTTTCTATTACGCGTACCGAAAGAGGGATTAATAATTGAAAATAAAAAACTATTATTGGTACACCGTTACAGCAAATTTAATGAGAATCAAATTTCGTTCCCCCCCCCCCCCGTCGTTTACGTTACGATAGGCATATTTATTCTATAATTGCCTATAATAAATTTTGTCCAACGTTACTGTAACCTATTTAAATTAATATTTGTTCGCGTAAATAATATTGATTAATAATTTAACACTGCGATTTAAACGAATTCGATAAGAAGTATTGCAAAACATTTATTATCCAAGACAACAGTTTGTTATTGTAAACTTTTAAAATTCAATCTAAAAACGAACGGTGTTATGTTTGCACATTTTGGTTTGTATTTAACTCTCGTTTATTGTGCGCAAGCACAAATATTTACTTGCGTTAAATTCGTTTTACAGTTGCTAGGTTACACTTTTTAAACGCATACAAATTCAGAAATGCATTCGTTTGGAATAATATATTAAAATACAAAAATATAATATATATATATTTTCTTTTGCTTACAATTATAAAAAAAAAAAAAAAAAAATCGTCTTAAGACTCGTTTCATCTCAATCATTACCCAGTGTTCTTATTAAAACAATATAATATTATTAGTACCTGTATAAAACTATTTATTTATTTATTATAATCATAATTTCTATATAACTGTAAAATACTTGTTACTTTTTCGCATACTAAGTATATAAATATATATACAAAAAAACACGTTTTATACTATATAAATATACTAATCGGATTAAAATATTTTTTTACACAATCGATAATTTTTTTTATACTTGTTCAGTATAGTCATATTGTTTATCTCGTATATCTTTGTTAAAACTCTATGTTCGACTCCAGTTTCAAAAAAATTGATTACACTCGCTCGTTGTTTTAGATTATGTTGCATTTTTACATTTTTAAGATATTTTATGCGCATAATTAATAATTTTATTTGTTAATTTGATATAATATAAATGCAATTGTACTAATATATAGAGAGGGTAAACAAATATGAAATTTGACTGATTAAATCCGCAGTGACAATAATATTTAAAAACACGATTTCTAAGCAGAGCTAGTCGACGAGTGGAACTTCTAGGCCCCTGAAGTTTGACGTTCGTGATTCTGCTTTTCTTCTTCATTATTATTTATTTATATATATATATATATTTTTTTTTTTGGTTGAATTCTTTGAAAATTACGGGTTAGCTATATATAAATGACTTAATGCAAATGCTGTTTATCACCGTGATAACTAAAAACCAATATTATCAAATTAATAAAACTATGCGGTATTGTGTATACAACTGGACCGACCTGCAGAGAGTTTTTTTTCGGTTCTCTCGCTGCAATACTCAGGTATTATTTGTAATATTAATTTTTTTTTTTTTGCCATTCGCGTTTGTGATCTTCTCAATTTTTTCCGCCACTTTAACGCCTACGTACATACATATTAACATTTTTTTTTTTTAATTTTGGTTTGTCAACCAGGCCCATTATTTTAAAACACACTACACCCCCCTCCCCCCTTGTACTACGTTAACCCATATAGTAACTAATGGTTAGGTTCCTATGTATATATACATTTTTTTTTTTTTTTTTAAATATATAAAAGAAACCAACTGTTTACCTCAACAATTTTCGAAGTAAGTTTAATGAACTTAATTACGCCGCCATTGCGTTGCGTTAGTCCTTGTTGTATATATATTTTTATTTTTTGTCTGTAATAAATAATATCAACTATAATAATAATCGTATTGTTATATTACGCGATTGAACCTACGCGCATTGAGCAACGATCAATTTAAATAAAATCGATAGTTCTCGACAGTCACGAATTAAAAAGTACCAGCTAAAAACGTTGCGTGTAAAAAAAAAAAATAAATAAATAAAGATAATACCTAAATTTATATTAATTTAACCCGAATTAAATTTGATCTACATTATAGTTTATAACTTGAAAAAAAAACGGTTCTAATAGTTGCGTTTCCCCTCTTTAAAATATATAATTTATTTTTATATATTTTTTTTTTTACATTTGTGCAATTATTGCGAACGTGCATAACTAAGTTGGGCGTATGCTGTATATATTTATACTAAATAATATTGACACAAAAAAAAAGTTTTAACGATTTTGTTCCATTAGAATAATATAATATTATAAACGTTTAACGAAAACGAATATAAATACCCAAATACAATTGCACTTTTTGTCGTGCGAAAACCATTTTCTAATGTTTAGGCACCTAAATATAGTTCTACAATATTATACTGTGTTCCGAACACAAATCTAGTCGAAAACACGATATTTTGTTTTTAAAAAGAAATATAATATATATAACGCGTATCGTTTTTCGGGTTTTTGTAAAAAAAATAATAAAAAAAAAAAACACGTGAGAAAGTATTTCGAATCGATCTAATAACGTAATAAACTGCCAATAAAACATTACGCGTCGAATTTACGTGTAGGTTTAGTTTTATGTGTAACGTATTTTTCTATCGTGTCGTTATTTAAAAAAAAAAAAAAATGTATGCCCCCGTCGATATCGTTTTCCGATGACCCAGTAATGATATAGACGTCGCGTCGGCGGTAACCGTGAATAATATGCACGTCATTTATTATTGTGTTTTTTGGTTATTTTTTTTTTCCACTCGCCGTGTACACGCATGTATAGATCGTAATATGGGAGAACAATAAACCGGCAAATTTACACGGTTTCCTCCTTCTCTTCTACTACTACTAATAATAATAATAAGTACTCCGGCGTGTCTCGGGAAAAAAAAAAAAAAAAAAAAAAAAGTTAATTTATCGTGTTCGAAGATTCTCTTTCGGCGCCTCCTATATTTATATATATAGACGATTTCGTATTATGTCTGTGCGCTCATATATACAATCAAATTGCCCATTTTCCGCGACAGCCTTGACTGAGTACATGAATACATATATAGTGTTATGTTTACAAGGAAAAAATAACTACGCCAAATCGTAGTCTCGACGATGCCCGCTGTGCGAAAAAAAACCAATATAATATGTATAGGTATACATGTACAAAATATTATTATATACTATCGCACTGCACATTTTTCGTTAGGTCGGCCATATTGCCAACTGATATCAAAAGCCGCTGTTGTTGAGTTGTTGTACGGTTACAATGGACAAAAAAAAAAAAAATCGGCAATAATATAATTTGTTTATACCATGATATATATATTTTTTTTATTCTATGATATTCGCGGGCCATGTTTTATTTAACCCTGATTACTATTACTATTATTATTATTATTATTATTATTATGTAAACGCGTATAATTATTATTTCCGTGTCGTATCAATTAATTGTATGCCCATCGACCCGAATCCGGCATACTGATAAATCACACGGGATTTTTTTTGTACGTTTCTAACACTATAGATTGGTGTACCTACTTGGATTTCGGTCTTTCGGGTGTATAATTCTCACTCTTTTCCTCGCCGATCTCGGTCAACTGGATCGCGGCCTTCGTTTCGTACCTTATTGTTGGTGCGAACTCTATAATATGATATTATAACAACCTCGCGGTCGAAATTCAACCGACGATTACGGACGGAGAAAGTCGATTTTAATTTAATACTTATATGTGTATATATATATATATATATAATATATGTATCAATCGATACAAAATATTTTATATAGAGAGACGTGGGTTTATTCACTGTGGCGAATAATAGTTTATAATATTATAATCTCTACGAGATCGACTGTGGCTGAATAATGGGCTATTAAAATTATAATTTATTTGACCCGAGTCGGAGATTGGCCCCCGCGCGAACTTGAAACACGCCTCGGCTCTCTGTAGACCTTAGACCGTCTGCGCTTAGGGAGCGGAGAAGTATCGCCGAAAACCATATCGGGGCGTAAGATGATAAGTATAAGTATCGTTATCTATAGTATCGAGTATAGACATTATTAGACAACCGTTGCGTTGGGATCGTGTACTTACGTTTTTATATATTTTTATTCGAGGGACGGAATTCGGTCGAAAACGTGACCGTATTACAATGGCCGATATCGTCTTCGGTCCACGTTTCGTGTCTCGTGAAACTATACGTGGAAACGTCACGTGTACAGTTAGTTGGGTACGGCATCATCGGTACCATACTTCGCACCATTGGTAGGCCACCGTTGTATGACGTGGAAAGTTAGGAAGGTATAGGATAATTTAGTTTGCGTACAAAGACGATTCTGAGCGGAACTCGGTAAACCGGTAGGTGTGGTTCTTCCCCGCTCGTAACCGTATGGTAACCCAGAAATCAACGACGAAAATAAAACCAACGTATCGGCAATTGTTGACAGGTTTATTTAATTTTTTTTTAGAAAAAAAAAAAAATACAATCGAGCGAAAAATCCGCTTCTTTCGATGAATGACATGGAAATATCCAAGAATGAAAAAACTAATAATAATAGCTTCTTCGCCACGCGCAGAATCAAATAAAAATTTTAAATTATAATTGAGTTAGTATTGCCGTCGTCGTATAACAATAACAATAATAATAATAATAATAATATTATAATGAAGACGTTGCGCGTAGATACAAAACTGACGAGTGCGTTATCAATCATTCGAGTGTCCGGTTTTTTTCAGGACAGTATAATATACGAGACAAAAACCGCGGTGATGTCTCGTCGTCATTATTACCCGTGTGACAACAATATTATTATTGTTATATTACATGTCAGTTGACTTTTTATTAATTTAACCGGATATACCTATACGTACACCGTATGTTCTCCGAGTAATAATGGATACCTTCCCAATCATAATATCATAGTATTCTAGTCGCGACGAAAATACCAAAAAAAATTGCCACCCAATCGTCGTCGGAGCTCCCTTCCCTGTTGGAATTTTGACACGAAAATCACATTTATGAATGTTCGAGTAATTCGGAATTTGTAACCCTTTTCTTACCTCCCCCCACAATTCGCCTTTTTTTTGTATTTATTGATGTCAGCCGAAGCTTACCCCCCGCCCCCAGCATCTGAATCTGTTGACTATGGAAATAAAAATACGGTTGTGGGGGTTAAAATCGGATACTTATTAATTGGTACGGAATTGCGTGGTCGTTTCTATATTCTAATTAACGTCTGTTTCAGCGTTTAAGTGGCGATTGCGTGGACCATATAACACAGTATTACACAACGTGCAATAATATCGTAGATGCCAAGGCAAAGGACTTATATAAATTCTTGTTATACGTGTATAATTGGATCATTATCGACCCGGTCGGCCGTGCAATTTCGGTGTTTTTTTTTACAATAAAAATATTCCAACATAACGGTATAACGGTACAGGTATATAATAATATTAAAGTAAATTTCCACCAAACACACGATGGTAATAAAACTATTATATAATAACAATCGTCCGTCCGGACTGACAGTGGCCTCCGGATATTATGCGTACAATTAAAACCTTAGAATTTCGAATGGAAAAAACATGAAAAATGTATATATTTTTTTTCCGTCTGATTTTCGAGCAACGCGAAGGGTACGGTAGTTTATATAAGGATCTCTTATCTTTTATTTGTTTAACACATTCGCAGCATTTTAGACCGATTTTGCGTCCATCGATCAATGTTAGTGAAGCGATAAGAAATTTAAAAACAGATTTGAATACGACGTAAAGCGTACATAAGATCGGCCACATCATTTTTTTTTAAATTTAGTTTTGGTATTTTCACTATACATTTTTATTTTCTAATGTGATTGATCATATTTTAAGGAAAAAAATGGTTTAAATGGTTTGCTATGGTGCGTATGTGTTAGGCATAGAAAGATAACGAAATCCTCGTTCCGTTTCGAATCTCCTTTAAAAAAAAAAAAAAAAAAAAAAAGGTATTTGTTTACCTAATTTCAGAACCCAAAGCCTCGCCACTGATTATGGTTTAGTATACAGTGGCAGTTATTGGGATTATATATTTTCTTAGTTTCACCACAGAATAAAAATAATAATCATGATAAATCCGTCGTTGATTTTATACGAGTACAATTTGTTTGAATTTTATTTCAAGCGTGTAACATATTTTTTAGAGAAATTGATGAAAAAGATCAGCTTTACCCGCACCATTCAATCTGTGTGTCCGTAATCACTATTTCCAGGTCAAAGTGCAACGTTGATGACACTTATTTTTTTTTTTTTGCAATCCATTGTTTTTATTAAACGCCAAAAAATACTGACCGAACCCGATATTTTTTAATAAATTCAAAAAAAAAAAATCTTCTAGAGACGAATTTTTACTTATTTAAATTATTCTTACATGGAGATGATTGCGTGTATTTTATTATTTTCGCTCTTCCCCCCCCCCTGTCATCGATAGTGTGTTTTCGTTTAATAACGGCGATAATGACACTGTTTTTCTCTTTCTTTTTCTTTTTTTTATCAACGTGTATTGTCGTTTAGGCTTGTCCCGACCGCAACACAACGACCCATTGATATTTCGTATATTTTCATGGCTACGCCGCAGTTTTCGACAGAAAAACAAAACCGTCCGACAATGTGTCAATTGATACCGCCGCCGCCGCCGTACTCTGCACAAAAACTCACGATGAACGCACACGCGCGAAACAATATAATAACACAAAGCGCTGTCGTTTTCGTGTATAACTTGTGAAATCGCCGCCACGATGGCCTCGATAATAACATTATTATTATTAGTGGATTTAGTGAAAGTTGGAAAACGTCGGACAAAACGACGACGACGATGACGACTGTAGTGTACCTATATGAATACAATAACCGTGCGCGCGCGAAAATTACAACTGCGGTGTGTATACGTTAGGGTTTTTTGCGATTTTTTTCTCTTTTTTATTTCTCCGAGTCGTCGAGTTCGGCACGTCTCGCATTTTAGTCCGCAAAACAAACGCGTTTTGGTAATAAAACATCGAAAAATACATTATTATTTTGACGTTTTATAATACATTATAATTTTTTTTTTCTTCTTTTCTAATATATAATATAACCTGCCCACACGGTTTTTTTTTTTTTCCTATATATAAATTCCCGTCGCTTACCTCTGGTCTTGTATATTTTATTACACCATCACGTGCATAATAATAATATTATACTCAAACGATAATCTCGTCGCTTTCCGTTCGAGTATGTCTGAGGCCGTATAATATTGTTATAATCAAATTTAATAATAGTAATAATAATATTTCAAACGAGAATAATTTACTCGATATTGCCCCCCTGCTACCGACGCCAGAATGTTTCATACGCGATATAGCGTATAATAATATAAAGTGATCGTACATTATAATTAGGCGTACAAGTCGAAGAAACTTCCAGAAATACGTATTACTAATAATAATTTACCAATAAGCGGTTAACCTTCGTCGTGTTGCGTTTTTTTTTTTTTTCTGAGCTTTGAGGAAATGTGTGTGTATGTGTTACTCGTTAGTCGTTATCATTATCATAATTATTATTACTATCATTTTTTTTTATTACCTAAATAACTACACGATTAACTAATACAGTCGGTGTACACGTCTTGATCATCTCCTAATATTGAAACGTACAAGTACGGTTATTGTTTCTTTCGTCGAGTTAATATTACAATATATGTATATTAACGACGACGATATTTATTTTTCGTCGATTTTTTAACCGTTACGAATTTTATTAAAATAATATATATATATATATATATATATATATATATATATATATATATATATATATTGTATATTTAATATACTATCTGCCAATCGAAAGAAGAAAAAAAAACACCGATAGATAGTAATTATTGTCCTATACACAATAACGCGCAATTCTCTGTACATTGTCCCGCGATTTACTGTTATACTACGACCGATTGCTGTAGTGTTTTTTATTTTTATTTTTTTCCTGATAAACCAATAATATTGTATTCTCTCTCGTGTTATACCGATACACGTGGAATTTAACCGAATTTCAACCGTGTCATTCTATATATACCCGCCTATAAAAATAAAATTATTATCCGGAACCATATATACGTATAGTAATAATTATGTAATTTTTATATATATTTTTTTTACACGCATTCCTCGAGGTAGTTGGTTTTTTTTTTTTCGTTTTTTTCTGTACTGTCATGTGTCTGTTTGGCCACAATAATATAATAGTACACGTGTAGAAGTTGTGTTGATACGGGGATATTATGATAAACTATAGTCGAGAGTAAATGTTTTTTTTCGAAAATCGCCGTAACACTACACTGTTGTTGTAGCACTGCGGTGTTTATGCGACATCGGTTTTTGGTTTATAACATAAACCTCGCAATAGAAATCGTATTACAGTAGTTGGTATAGTAACGGATAAAAACGAAATTAACATGCCGTTTTCGAAATACGCTTTGCCGAAATACGGTTAATTAATATATATTTGGACAACGGTATTCAGAGTTATAGTAGTTTATATATACGAGGGTTAATCAAAACGTAAATTGCATTGGGTTATAATTACAAAAAATAAATAAAATTGACAGTACCTTAGCAATTACTTCAACTGTTATTCGCCGGTTAGTTTGAATAATTTCGTTTAGTCGCTCAATGTTGTCACTTGTTGTCGTCGACGGTGTTCCCTCGCGGTACTCTTCGGTGTCATCAGTACGGCCATTCCTAACCATATCGCACCACATTTCGACTGTCTGCCTGGAAATTACTTTTTCGCCATACATATCACACACATCCTTGTGAATTTGTACTGGTTTACAATTAAATCTGATTACTGTGCGAATTTCAATTTTGGACGATGTACCTACAACGGTAGCCATGGTGTTATCTCATAATTGATAAGATTTTCAACAGAGTTTAATTTCACTATCAATACTTTGGGTGAACTGCTCAAACAGTGTTCCCACAAAATTGTATCGAAAATTATTCACTTGAAAAAAATATATAGCCCAATACAACTTACTTTTTGATTGACCTTCATTGACCTTTAATTGAGTTCAATACTTCACAATTTTTTTTACCGCAACAATAACCAAACCATACAGGCCATACAGTGATAACGTTACCTAATAAACTACTGAAACGGTAACATTTACTAGGCGCGATGAAATAGTTTCTTGGGAATTGTCAAAATTTCCAGTAACTAAGGGAAAAAAGACCCGCTTTCCTCATAATAAATAAATATTGATATAGACGCGTCACCTTACTCGGTTACTCGGTACAGTCGAGGCAACGCGCAAAAATAAAATAATGTTTTGGGGGACAATTTAAGTTATTTCCCTTGTACCACTGTTTTTCCGCCTAATTTTAGGTTGCTAGAGTTTTGGACACCATATATTATGTTACCGGTACATACTGGTTGTTACGATTGTCGATTTGGTTAACAAGGAGATTGATATCATTCATAACGTTATTATTATTATAATTTATTAATTTTAACAATACCGGAGTTGAATAAATATAAATAATTTTACATACACAAGAAAATACAAGGTTACCAAAAGTTATTTTAACATATCGTATACGAAATTATTTTTAGTTTATTGTTCAAAATACATTTATCAAAAAATGCGTTTATCGGGCTTGCCCGTATTAATTAAATAAATAAATAATACATAATATATTATTTTTCTCAACGATTTGTGTTTAAAAAACTGTAAAACGGCGGAATGCTGCTGCACCGTATAGTACACGCATAAAATAAAAATTCGATAAATGTACAATTATTATTATTGTTATTATTTCGATAATATCGATCGTTGGTGTTTAAACCGTAATAACATAAATCATTTTAATGGCATTCAATAGGGGACACAAAAAAAAATAAAAAAAATAAAAAAAAAAATAAGTTTACGTTGCGTGCAGCAATCGCGCGCTGTAAATCGTCGTGTGTTCGTTATTTTTCCATACGATATTCAAATATTATAATATCATAAACTCGCATTAATATGTAATAGTAAATATAGGTACCTATACACTATCGTCGTGTAGTTAAATTTAGAACAGAATTTTTGCATAATATTATTATTATTATTTTTTTTTTTTTTTTTAATAATATTATATAAATGGCGTTGTCTCGATATAAAAGCGACGTGCATTAACCTAACGTTTCCTGCGGCTGCTCGGGACGGGGCTCCGATTTCCGCCAATAATACAGACGGCCGGCGACGAGGACAGCAAACGAATACCATATTAATATATTACAATATTATTACGGGCAGTCGGTAGTTAAATATATCTACAGTCAAGTAATTAATAAAAATTGTAAAAACCTGCATCTTATTGTGATGCAATCTTATACATTATAATTAATATAATAAAACGCGCGTGTATATTTTTTTTTTTTATGTAATACGCGAGTTCTGGTTGGAAATTATAGAGATATTTCAGTCTCGGGAAGGAACGTATTACTTTTAAAATCAAATTAGATAATATAATTTTATCTACATCGTGATTTTTAATTTATAATATTTCTATAGAAACTAAGTAGCATCACTGTAATCGCATGAATTAATCCTAGTATTGTGTTTTTTTACATTGTATTGTCATATCAGAACCAAAGCTCTGTGCAACGTTTTAATTCGTTCGGACGTCGAATTTAAAATAAAGTATTTAAAAAAAAGCCTTACACACAGGCCTGGATTGGAATCGGTTTGCTATTTAAGCATTTTAAGGTATTTTTCAATGTTGGTTAGATTTTACAGTCGGAATGTCCGCGTTTTTGCTTTTTTGAAATTTGTCTCCATTTATATTTCGTGTGGTTTTTATATATTAAAAATCGTAATTATTAATTTTTCCTCCATCCCGAACCTTTCCAGATAATAGGTATACAGAAAATTGGCCGAGGATTAACCGAAAAAGTGCAAGTTACCGACCCAAAAACCTCACATGGTGCGGGAGTCTTTTAATCAGCACCATTGATGCCCGGCTAATTCGAGGGCCCTCCAAAATTAGCAATTAAATTTGAATATAGATACGAATTTTTCATCTTTTATACTACCTTATTATATTCGTGTATGTTCGACGTGTTTTTCACGATGATACGAACAATATTTTAATTGTAGTCTATTTATCGGCGATTGCTCGATGTTGACGACGATGCGATGTTATCTTATCTCTTAGACCAATGGTTTTTGCCGTGGGTGGTACCGCCCCCTAGGGGGCGTTTCGGTCACAAGGGGGAGGGGTAGTTTTGAAGAGGTATTGGGCGCTGATTCAGCTTTTAACAATGCAAAGAAATCGGTTGGATATTTGCAATAAAAGTGATTTGCGTTTAACATTAACCAACATCGAACTAAATACCGCAACATTAGGAACTATCAAGCCCAGGGTAATTACTGAAGAGGTTTAATGAAATATTCTTGTTTTGTATAGTAAAGTAAAATAATTTTTGTAAAGTGGAGTCGAATGAAGCATTTATTTACTAAATACTAAAATAAGAGCTTTTTTTTAAATTTAGAATACTGATCCATAACCTCATGAGAATTTTTTAATTGGTAGGAGGGGGGCATAAACAGTTCAGTTATCACGGTGAATGGACGCTGAACCAAAATAGGTTAAAAATCACTGTCTTAGACAATTTCAGTTATTGTTTTAAACTATTTTTTTGTTATTTATCAAAAACCTTCAGTATAATAACGCCGGCTGTATGCGGTTCGTGGTCCGAAAGTATATCGAATCATTTCAATATTTAATGCTCGTAAATGTTGTACTTTTGGACCAATAAGAGGAGATTTCTGTAGGGCGGAAAAAATGTTATTCGCGTTAATCGGAAAACAGTACGCGTAATGCAGTAATTTTTACGATTTGCATTATAATCGTCGTAACTTTAAACGCTTATAATAAAAACAAAACAAAAAACTATGATTTTTATGTATTCAACAATAAGTTAAAGAAAATTATGTTTTCATGCGATGCTTACCGAGCACTTAGTAAAAACGATAACGGGCTCGTTGTTCCGTAAGTGCAAAAGACGAGAGCCTGCAAAAAATAACGGCACGCACTTTATCATACAACTGTGTAATGTACGACAAAACACGATAAAATCAAAATTACCCCTAAAAATCAAAAGTACCCAGCCACCACAGTTTTACGGTTAGTGTGTAAATCGCGCATCACCGTCCGCGCCTGCCTGCCCCCGCGAATCTTTTTAATTCGCGGCGTGAAAAAACCGTTACACCGTTGTCGTCCCGTTCACGCTCCCGAATCGGACACGCGGCCCGCCGCCGCGGTGTGCGTTTCACGCGTACGACAATAGAATCCGAAAATAATACCGCCGAGATCGACGACCTCTTCGGCGACGGCCGGGCGTCCCGCCGTTTCGTCTCCTCTGTTTCGATATCGACGTATATAATAATCATACATAATACATAATATATAATACGTCGACGACGACGATTTTACCCGTTCGATTTATCTACAAGCTACGTACTTATATATATATATATATATATAAAATGCGTATGTGTGTTATTATTTTTATTGTTCACCGGGGCGACTACCGCTCTATATATTATATTATTATATACCTACGCTGCGCAGAGGACGTTAACTGCAGCGGAGAGTTCACACACGGCGCTCGTACACGCCGGCTCTGTGTATAATATTTACCGGGCTGAGTTGACCGATTATTGTTCGGACTGACCGCCGGTTGTATATAAGCTACAATACAAGTGATATCCTAAAACAACAACAAAAAAAAAAAAATAACCGTGCTCCGAGTTAACCTATCCGTATGGGTTAATTTTAAAAGTACAAATGAATTTCAGCATGTGGGACGCATTTAGGATTGTCTTGTGGATGAGGGACTGGGAGGGAATACGCGTTTATCCACAGGTCACCGATCCCCTCACCTCCTACACATTTACTTAAATTATAATCGTAAACACAAAATACGTACTGAAACTATAAACTCAATATATTTCCTCGGGATGAAAAATAGTTTAAAAAAAAAAAAAAAAAAAAAAAAATGATTATGGGGGGGATCCATACCCATTTCCCCCTCCCCATAAATACACCACTGGATTTCAGTAACCAAGTGAAGTTACACAAGTTAATAATTACTTTTTCAAATGTCCCTTAACTATATTTTAGTTAGTATTTAGACATTTAAAGACTTTTACAATATACAAGACTCGTGTAGGTATCCTTGTCTTATTTATGATATTTAAATAAAAATATTCGTCGAAAAATAAACGCAAAAACAGGTGGACATTTTTTTTTTTTTTTCAAATAGTTCGTAAATAACTTAAATGTTATGAGTTTAAGTATAAATGAAATGATTTTGCTCCCTACCTATACAAATTGGCCAAATTACGACTAGTATCAGTTACTTTTTTTTTTAACACCATATCGAAAACAATATTGCGCTACACAGCTCGCCATGTGTTGTCAACTCCTATTTCGTTTATTCGTATAGAATATATGTTTAACACGTGCATAATATAAATTTGTAAAATTCGCTATCGTGTTATCGTTTATATTCGCAGCTTGCGAGCAATCCGCATATAATAATAAAATGTTTCGAGTGTGATTTACACACGATATCCGTCATGTGAAAATATAATATCATATTGCGTTTTTATTGTACATACAATGACACTGGTTGGGAAATGTATAAATGTTTTTTCCAGTGCATCACTTGATTACTAACCTAATCTAACCGGGACGTGATAAACATTAACCGTAAACGGTTTTCCGTTTAAATTGTTCTCCATACTGTCTAAACGTATCCATACAAATTGTAACAGTATTCCTCGTCACTGCCTCTCCAGTATAGCAAATGCTGTATACCAGTGGTGGCCCAAGGAGCATACCAAACTATAGTTCCCACCAATACACTATAAGTTTTTACTAGAATTGAATTAGTAATTCCATTACTTGTTTCACTATAATACTATAGATGTTTAATGTTATGTACGTATAATTTATTAAATTAATATTTCTTCTAAGTTTCTAAGTCAATTATCGAGTAATTTCACCTGCCCTTTTTTGGTTAGGAGCGATCACTCCACTTAATATACAGTTGGATCGCCCCCGCCGCGTACACACAATAATATATTTGAGGTCATTTTTTTTTCTCGATTTTCTCACGTTTTCTTATATTATAGTATACACTTTTACTAATAAAATATAGCGGTATTTTATGTTCAGATTAGCAATTGTTTTTAGTTTAACGACTCGATTGTGTTATGGACTTGTATTATATAATATTTAATATTGAATATTCCCTTTATGTATGCGAACATATTACAAAAAATTATTATTCACTCGGAACATTTCCTCCTTTTTTTTTTTTTAAATACTGGAGAACTTATACCATCTGTTATAAATATCATAAGTTATAATATATTATATTGAACAAACGATAACGGTGATAATTATTATTCGGCTCGTTATACGACTGTTATAGACTGTCTGTATTATATATATATATATATATATATATATATATATATATATATACTGCACGCATCGATTTGGCACATGTCTTTGCGTACAGGTTACGTGGCCGATTACACTAATGCAAAAATGCACTCTGTAGTTGCATATTTATTTACATGGGTCGTAAGCCATCGCCTCGCGTGACCTTTCGCCGTCGCTTTGCTATATTTGTTTTAATAAAACAAAATATATATATATTTTTTTTTTTGAAAAAACCAGTCCATTGCGGATGTTTTGTACATCGTCCCCATACGCTCCTCGTACATGATGACAGTATTAGTAAGTAGGCCACAGTGAGGAATAAAATAATTCATATCTGTTCATTGCTAACGAAAAACAAACATGGTTAATCGCGATTTGAAAGCCGCGTGATCTTTACGAGATTGTCGTCAAATTTGCACGTCAAAACACGTTTAAAAAAAAAAAAAATTATAAAAAAATAAGTACATTACGTTTGACTTTTATCTTTATTACCATTAAGTATTTTTGAGAAGCCAAAATATTCGACTGCGTGCCTTTGAACGCTCCGATTGGGCATTCAGGTACTACGTGAGAGATTGTTTGTTGATTCATCCCCTGGGGTAGTATGCAGTTTACATTTTTTTTTACATCAGACAATTTGAACTTCCGCGGCCTGTTTTCGCAAGCGATTTAATGTCACTTGAATTTTTCTCTCGGAAGATCGAAGCCTGGCTGACGGATGGGTCACAGTGTTTGTCCATCAAGGTACTCCTCCGATGTCCAATCCCGATGACATTTAGTATTTTCTCGGACAAGAGCCCGTTCTGTACGGGTCCTCTTAAGTGAGCGATATCGCTTAAACGCTCTTGCATTATATATATATGTTACAACGAGCTAAAACTAGGGAAAAGTTTTAACTTTTTCGACCTGGACTATATTATATATATATATATATATATATATATGTCTCGGTGACGGCGGCGGCGTTCGTTTCGCAATATAAATTCGTAAAAGTAAAAGAACTACTTACACGCAATGTTATAATAATACTAATAATAATGGAGCTTGTGCGGTCGCCGCAGCAATAGTAATATACGTATACCTACATACAGCAGCGTGCTAATGAGCGCAAATCTCACGTGGTATTCGCGCCGTTGTCGTAAATAATAAATATAAGTAATACATTAGATTATATTATTACAGCCTATAATAATGTGTTATGTGTACGCGTGTGTGTACCTTCTTATTGTTATTTGCCGGTGTATTACGCACTTAGGTTACACGCCGATTTCGACAGTGCGCTTTGTTCTTGTTGTTGTTGTATACCTACTTGTTGCGCCGCCTCAAGAATATTATTATCATGTGGTTCGCGACCACCGCGTGATTTTATTATTATTTCTCATCGCGATCGTCGCTGTTTATTATATTATATTGTTTAAACAAACATTTGTTACATAATATACATGTAAATATTGTGTATATATCAAAACTGTATCTGCGGTGAAAAAGTTCGGCTACAGCCTTTTTTTTTTTTTTTTGGATAACTTTTATTTAAAAAAAAAAATACAACTGCTGGAAAATAACTCGATTTAGTATTGTTATCTTAAAAATTGTAAGTTGTTACGAACAGTTTGTAAGCAAAAAAATAAAATGTGCACCCATGTTTTTTTATTTATTTTTCGACGTAAATGATGTATTTTTACATGAATATCATAAATACTTGTTCAAAATACGTTTGTGAGTGATATAATTACGGGAAATTGCAAAAAATAATTTTTAACTTGACTCGATTACTAAAGTTTATGTTCAAACACGAACTTCAATTTTTTTTTTTTTTTAGAAAAACATAAACTAGTTTAAAAAGAAAACAATCAACTTGCCCAGCTTCGATGTCCGGGAGTAAAAGTATACTATATATTAGCTGTGTGGGGTAAAAAAACGATGGGGAGGAGCAAATGTGCCGTTTCCGTTTATATTTATATAAATATATTCATTTATGTTTATATTAATAAGTTTTTTCACATCTTCACTGTGGTATATAATATAACAATAATAAAACGATAAAGCGGTGGTGTAATATTGCGCTCGCTGGAAATACGAGAGAATGGGATAGCCGATGTTGATTAGAACGGTTCAATTATTATTGTTATGTAGATTTTTATTTTTTATTATTATTATTCAATTTATTTTCTTTTTTTTCTTTTCGTCGTGTGGCAATCGCACGATTGTCCGCGCAGAGCGTGCAACGTATACCACCGGCCGGCCGCACTTGTAGTACAACAGTACTATTACTACAATACGCGTGCGCGGCCCGGTCGTATACGAATAATAATACAATTTGTAAATAGAAGTACACACGTTTACCCGATGTATAAACCTAGAAGGTGTATATATACACTCGAGAAATGGACTCTGTATATATTATAATATACTGGAATGGCGTACGTTATTACAATATTATTTACGTAGGTAATTCCGCTTTCACTCGCTGTTCTCTCGGTGCGATACGCCACGGCCCAGGGGAATTCCGTGTCGTCTCGTTGTTCCCGAACGAATAAAGTATACGAGTGCAATAATGATAAAAGACCCGTTTATCGGTAAAAAAAAAAAAAATGTGGAACTAGGGTTTGCAGAAGTTACCATCATACGGTATACGGTATAGAAGAGAGCCAATTATTTCTGGGTCAAATACAGCCCCGAAGGTGAAAGGGGTGTTTTAACATTCAAAACACTACACTTAGCTACGCGCCTGAAAATGTCAGAGCACAATAATAATGTCGTGTACGTTGTCGAGCATTACCCCCCGCTAAAATAGTGTCGTGTTACAATTGCTAAATTAGCATAATAACTCGATCGATTTTTCCCGCGTGAAACTGTTAATTATTTAGATACGACTTTTTTTTTATTCCAATTCGAATAATAACGTAAACGACAATTTAGCCGAGTTGGTATAAAATCACATTTCAAAAGCGTGTCGTCTGTAAACCGTATTTTATTATAAGCAACTCGTACTGTTTTAGTATATACTAAATTGTAGAGGACGCAATTCTGCAATATTTTGACATTAATAAAACTCAGAAATCAAATTTTCTTTTAGTTTCACTGTGTATTTTCGCGTGTGCGAAATAATGACATTTTTAAATCGTATAAAAATCATATGGCAATTTATTTATATCTAAAACTTTGTTAAAACGAACAACGTACGGTTTTTTTGTTTAATAAAAAAAAAAAATAGATCAATCTTAATAAACGTAATTTACTCGATGGAACCGTAACGATTTGAGAAATTAAAAAATGTACATCGGTATTTTATTGACTAAAATTCGTCCATCGTCGAGAGTACGTTTTTTGCTGGTTTTTATTTTTGTCATCGTCATCGAAATCGTACTACCATATCGACTTTGTCTTGTTCTTAAAAAAATAATTTAAAAAACAGTAATATTAATCATGCGTTTTGTGTGCACCGCTGGGTGACACGTGTTACCAAACGAATTTTTGCGAAACACGATCAATGACTGTCGTCGATGTTGTGGTGCGTACGAGTACCGTAAATTGTTTGGTAACAGGCGAAACTCGTTTTGTGTAACATGAATTATACAATCTTTGTCGCATCCCTTTTCTTTCCTCTGTTTTTTTTTTCATGAAATTTATAGTCCGGGAGAGTTTTTGTACCGTCTTCTTACTCTCTTATTCTATCTCTCTCTCTCTCTCTCTCTCTCTCTCTCTCTCTTTCTCTCTCTCTCTCTTTCTCTCTCTCTCTCTCTCTCTTTCTCTCTCTCTCTCTCTTTCTCTCTCTCTCTCTTTCTCTCTCTCTCTCTTTCTATCTGCGTCCACGACGACAACAAACGACACGAGTTTTCGTTCCGTCGACACCGGTGTCTCGTATAAATAATTATACTTGAACGTGTGAATTTTTAACGTACCTACAATAATTATCGTTAATATTTATTATAATATATTATAGAAACCATCTCAAACAATATACGTCCGGCCGTATCCGTGTAAAAATATTATGGACTCGGTGTTTCTCATACGTACACCGCGTGACGTGACCTAAACTTTCGCGTCTTTGTCGTGCCGGGGTCGTATACGGCCGATGTCCGGTTTTACGTAACGATAAGAAGAAAAAAAGCGCATCGTAGGTAATAATAATATAGTATGTTTCGGTGCCTGATAAAGGTCGTGTTCTCGTATTAAATTTATTTGAATATATATATTTATTTATTACGTATTTATACGTACGAGTCGGTATATAATAAATATGTTCGATACGTTTTGTACGAATAATAAATAAATACACTCGTATTATACCGGCGATCGGTCGAGAGGAGATGCTATTAAAATTCGTTTTGTCCCGGCGACCACCGGGCCATTATCGCCTATAACAGAATCCATTGTTCGGATCGCGTCGTCAACGGCCGGCCATGATACCGGCTCTCGGTTTAAATTAATCGAATTTAATTCACGTCCAATAAACGATATGTATAAAATAATATATATATTTACACGAAATGCCTCTACGACTGTGTTGACGGAAAATAATTTCGTGTAGGATACATTTATTAAGTACTGACTAATACTAACGTGTTATAAATTCAGACTCGTATTAATTTCGTGTAAAAATATATATTTTTAAATTTTTAAACCGTTTTTTGTATATTTATTTAATCGAAACGGCATCGCGTTACACGCCTCGTTGAAAGTTAAACGGATTCAATATTTTTAACCGGTATTAAAAACGGTATTATTAATATAAAAGTATTTGTATTCATATTCGAATATTTTTTTTATTATTATTATAATACTCATAAATACCTTCAAATAACATCTATATTTATACTCGAAATACATTTAAAATTTATCTTTTACGAGTCCACGTGTTTTAGAATTCTGATTTTGTTGGCATTTCATTGCCATTTATTCCTATGTTATAGTTCGAAACAAACTAGTTATCACTGATATTATATTATGTATTCTTAAATTATAACATAATAGAATGAATAAACGATAATTTTATTTTGACGCCTTTTTATACCGATTATGTAGTTCTATTTTAAAGTCTGTTGATGAGTCTTAGAGATAAGTCTATATAATAAAAAAGTTGTCAACCGCGTATAATGTGCGTCGATTGGTCAACCTGTTATTTATATCTGTGGACCGCCATTTTGTTTCCCAAATATCTACTGCCAATGTCGTTTAATGCGTGTTTAATTTGTTCAATACATTCCTGTTATCTATGGTTAATGCAAAATACTATAAATGCTTAAAGGTACAATTGGCAAGTTTCAATCCGACAAAATTACTTGGTTTATCGTATAAATAATACATTTTTGTGATTTTATTCGAATAAAAAAAATAGTATAATAATTTTGCCAGCACCTATAAGAAAGACTCTCTGGGCTGCACTGTCCGCGGAAACCGAAAGGCTGCCCATTAAATAGTGATTAGCTGAGTTGTTGATCACTCTTTTACTAGGTATATATGTACAGACTCTCTAGAACGTATTATAGTTACAGTTATTAATAATATTAGCGCTTCAAAATCCTTATATTACTCTAAATGGTATCTACACTTTGATCCCCCGACGGTGTAGCCGGGGATAGGAGGTCTAATACCACCATAATCGTCCATAGGCTCCCCCGCCCCTTAGATTAGTCGATAATTTCCTATAAAGTACTTGGGTATTTCGTTTAATAAGCCAGTATTATTAATGCATACACATATTTGTGTAGGATTATTTCAATCGCCCCCGAAAAATCTATCTCATCTCCGCCTATACCAGTATATTAGGTACGTGTATATTATGAGAACAAAATTGCCTCCTGTCAATCATGTTACTTTTTTTTTCATTCGTGATATTACATCACACACGTGCCAATTGTCGAACATTTCGTTACTATCTTTATACAATATATATGTACGTTTTTAATCTTAAAATTACTATATAATTGTTATCGACATATTATACGAGTAGTAAGGTTTTTTTTTTTAAAATTAAAAAAGTTTTACTATTTGAACGGGAGCTAAAAATGTGTTTGAAAATAAACTTCATCCGTTTTCAAAACCGTATAAGAAACACTAAACATTAAAATTTCATTGGTGAATTTTTTAGAGATTATGTCGGTCGGTCGGTCAGTCGGATTTTAATCTGTATTATATTATCATGTCGCCACTGAAAATTCAACGCTAGGAAAACGTACGCTCTGATAAACGCCCCGTAGGATTATTAATCAGTAAGTAAGCATGCCTCGTTTCCGCAGACTATTATCGTAATGTATTTATTTTACTAGGTTTTTCTCTTTTTTTTTTTTTTTTTTTTTTTTTTTTTAAATTTAAAAAGAAATACAAAATAGAAATCGCGTTGACATAATGTTAACAGACGACAACTGTACGCGCACGGATTATAACGCAATTTCGGTGTTCGAAATGCCCGTGAAGATATTCTTCCGTAGGTGAGACAATTTTCGTTATTATCTAACTCTTATTGAATGTCGTCGAGTAAGACGTACATATATATCTTATATACGAGTATAATAATATTTCTCGAATCGTTAATTGTTCGTGGTGTAATCGTCTATAAGGAAAGTGTTTTCGTATTATGCAATATATATATATATATAGTTTTACTATGAATACACCTAGAAAATTATGTTATAGTTTTTTTTTTTCTAAAACGTTACAATAGGTTAAGTGTAATAATAATTTTTTTTAAAAAACCGAAATAAGGAAGAAAAACATGAAATAAAAGAATATTGGGAAAAATTGTTGTTATTGTTATACTATTAAAAAAAAAAAAAAACTGATTTACACAGAGTCGATTTCGCTTTCCCTGTTCCCACGGTTTTTCCGTCAATATGAAATACCTACAGTTTTACACGCAAGTTGATTTTACAATAATTAAACGTGATTTTCTATTGTATACCGCGACGTAGTCAGAAATTAGGGGACGGACGAGAGACTTGAGTGGGCCAAGTCCCCTCAAAATTTAGAAATCAGAGAAATTAGACCACCCCCCCTCCTCTTTAATATACTCAAATATTATAATTCACACTTGAGTTTTGCACGGTCAGCTTTGATTTTCGCAAACTAATCATAGTTTCAATCAAATATTTTAAAGTATCAGCCCGTTCTAAGAATATGACAATTTTCTTGCGTCAAAACGTGCTCACGGGCATGGGCGTGCAATTTTTCCCCCGATAGACCCGAACACATATACGTTCATTTTTTAATATAACTTTGGAGGTTCAGATTTTTTTGGGGTAAAAAGTGGACACTTACCCGATCCTTCATTCTGCAGCTCCTACGCCACTACTTAATGGAAGACTCCATTTCGTAAGTTGCGCTTAAAATCTTCACAATTATTTTTGTCAGTCGAATCAAAAACTATACTACGACGACGACGACGACAACGAGGCCATGGCCGACCCGTGTCACGCACGCGTATGTATGAAGTTGACCGCATCGCGCGGTCCATTTTACACAATTCGAAAACAAAATTACACCTTATTACGTATACAACAATATTATTTTATACCTATAAAGTCACTTTACACTATATTTTATAGTTTTGATATCGTTTTCGTCACGTTTCCGTACGTAAAAATAAGGTCAGACTATTTTTTCTTTCCATTATTACTATTATTATTATCATCATCATCATCATCATCATCATCATCGTCGTCGTCGTTGTTGTTATATTACGCGTGTATACAGAGATGGCCGATATTAGTTTATTCCGGTTCGCATTCGCAATCAATATTGATATCCCAATTATTTATCGTTCTCTATTCCGGTTTTTTTTTTTTTTTTTTCTATAGAGATCGAATTTAAACTATACACTCTATACTCACGACAAACAGGAAGACCGTAGGGTATACAGAAGAGCGTATCACGAAAATGTGAAATAATCCGATGTAAAATTGAGTCGAATCGTCGTGTTATACAACATGGCTTTACTAGGCACTTACTATTGTCGTTACCCAAATTATTATTTAAAATGCGTTTCCACGTTCAGAGTTTGCGTCAAATATTTTATGCCGGTAAATAAATGTTAATGCTGTCGTATGCATTTCAATAACAAAAAAAAAATACTTATTTTTATCCCTAAATATTAATGTTTATTTATGTTGTATGTTTTCAGAGGGGCGAGTGGAGGTGAGCAGAGAAAACAAATATTTAAGTACTATGACCTCTGGAAAAGTTTTCGGAGAGTTGGCTATTCTGTACAACTGTAAACGTACCGCCACGATTAAAGGTAAATATTTTGATTTTGATTTTATTTTATTTTTTAAATGTTATTTAAGCTTATAAAACTCGCACACGACTAGAATCCAGCTGAAGTTTCTTCAAATGCACCGAAAAAAAAATATAATAATAATTACAGACAAAAATATTTAAAATGGTGTTTATGGAGACCTTGAACTAGCTCTCCCTAACGTCTTCTTTACTAATCTCATCATAAATTCCACCAGTACTGATTAAAAAAAAGAAAAAACATTCCGTATTAATTTACTTAATGATATCGTATTTTTTATATACATAATTCACCGCCCAAATAATGTATATGATAGTGGACTATTCCAATTAAACTACTTGTGTATTAGGCTTGAGGACCGAGTAGTCCACCCAAACTAAAAAATATATAATCAAACTGAATTATTAAACATAATGCTCTGCAGAGTTCCTATGATATTTTTGTTAAAACAAAGGGAAAATACAAATCGCAAAATCCTTATGTAAAATTTTAAATTGTACGACGATTTGAATTTGAAATCATATAATATAAATATAGCACATTTATTTTTTGCTGGTGCCTTTTTGTAGCTAAATTGTATTTACGTATTGTTTGAAATTTGTTTTCGTATACCGTTATTAATGATTTTTATTTCAACGCTATTCGAGTTCAGATTGTCAATCGATACTGTAACTCTTGTTAATAATAACTATATAGCTTTCATAATTGTGAAATTAAATCAATCATTAATTTTAATATTATTTTTCGTCGCGTGGGGTACCCACAGCCGTATTATACTAACAATTTCAATTAGATACGTACTTGGATAATACATGTTATTAGTTAATATTGTAATAGGATACGTATATTAAATTAAATTGTAATATTACACGTTAAATTTCATGGGTTTATTATCGTTTATATTAAAAAAAATTTTTTAAATACTAAACGGTTTAGGCGGGTAAACGGCTATTAATCACAGATTAGATAAATACATAAAAAAAACATAATATTATGCGCAATGAGCGTACAATATTACTCCGTATAATAATTATGTTGTAGATTTCTATACTATAATTATTGAATGCTAATGTAATAATTCATTGGTTCGGAGAGTCGACGTTAAAATGTGTTCGCTGCACTCGATATTTCATATTTATTTTAAAATTAATATTTATAATAATAATAATAATATGTATATTCCATGCCAGACTGTCGTTTTAATATTACGACGATGATATTGGTATCAACAGTGATAAATTGCTAAATCATTTCAATTATTAAACATCTGAATCGTCTGATTTATTGTTTTTTTTTTTTTTTTTTTTTTTTTTTTTTTTTCGTGCTGTTTGTTTTGATCATTATAACCGACGCCATTTAATATTACGATGACAACACACAAATCTATAGTAGTAGTAGTATAGTCTTAACGATCCCAACCATGTGGACTTGTGTTTCGCATCAGTTCAGACCACTGGTCGCGGCGGCGTTTCACATTTACGCATTTTTTTATTGGTTACTAATCGATAGTATTACGACATTTCTCTTCCTTAGTTTGTGTAAAAACAAAATAAAAATAAATAAATAAAACTCTGATTTCAATTGGCATGTACGATGTAAAAAATATTCGTTATTTTCAATTTTTCTTTTCAGCCGCCACGGACTGTAAGTTATGGGCCATCGAACGACAATGTTTCCAAACCATTATGATGAGGACCGGTCTTATAAGACAAACGGAATACACAGACTTCCTCAAGAGGTGAGCGATGACCATAATTAATAGCGCCAGTGTCCAGTGCCGGATTTGCAGGGAGTGCACTGTTGCCTGGACCCCAGTCCGTGAAATTTGGGAAATTTGTTTCTAAAATAAGGGCCCCGAATGTTTTCTGCATCCTGAGGCATAGATCCTGGCACTGGCTATACCTAAATATTCCACTTGTACCCCCTTGCTGAAATGTGTTTTTAAAACATTGTGTTACGTTTTCAGCGTTCCGATTTTCAAAGACCTGCCCGAAGAAACTTTAATAAAAATTTCAGACGTTTTAGAAGAGGTGAGTAAACACAATCGTTATAAATAGACAGTATGATTGTTTTTATATTAACATATAAAATCGCATTTGTTTTTCAGACTTTCTACAACGCTGGAGACTACATAATAAGGCAAGGAGCTCGGGGAGACACGTTCTTCATAATCAACAAAGGGAAGGTAAATAATATTGTATTTTAATTTCATCGACGTGTGTGTTGAACACTTGTATTTAATATTGGTTATAAATTGAATGGTAAAATACATTTCGATGATTTTTTTTTTTTTTTGATTTCTCAAGGTAAAAGTTACCATAAAGCAATCGAACAGCACTGAAGAAAAATACATACGAACTCTGCAGAAGGGTGACTTTTTTGGCGAAAAAGCGTTACAGGGGTATTTATTCTATAAAAATTTAAATCTATTTTTGCAGTAAATTAATACGGGAATTTATTACTTGTCTACAGTGACGATTTGCGAACTGCAAATATAATCGCCTGCGATCCCGACGGCGTATCGTGTTTAGTGATTGACCGAGAAACGTTCAACCAACTGATAGCTGGACTGGACGAAATACGTACTAGATACAAGGATGACGACGTTTTGGAACGAATGAGGTAATAGATATATAAATATAACTCTGTCATTGTATCATAATATTGTGGTTATTTATTTATGTTAAAATATGAATTGTTATAATATTATATTTATTATTACATGGGCGTCCACAGACATTTTTTTTCCTAAAGCTGGGGGCTACTTTAAAAAATAAATTACTTATTTTTTTTTATAAAATTAACTTTAATACATTACATATTGAAATTTAAACCCCAGGTGAGACAATTCATCCCCCCCCCTTCGGGACGCCCGTGATTTGTTATAATATTATATGAGTCATTGCAAATACTTAAGGGTAGGATATTTTTAAATATATTTTACCAATCATTTTTAAATACATTTACCTAATATTCATCATTTTCACTTACATGCATTTGTCCTAGGCTCTTGGTAAGCTCAAGTACTATTATGTGTAGTTGGTATACTTTTTACTTTTGGTGCAAAAATACCTAAAGTGTGATTATACAAAACTAAAATAGTATGCATGTTGCATGAATTTAATTTTAGAACTCTAATTAGAACTACTGTAAAAATGTAATTTTATCACTTTAATATAATCTAATAATTGTAAATTGTTACCTAGCTCTACAAACAAGGAATTCCAGAATCTAAAACTTTCTGACCTCCAAGTTTTGGCCACATTGGGCGTGGGTGGTTTCGGTCGTGTAGAACTTGTTCAAGTTAATAATGATCCAACCAGATCGTTTGCTTTAAAACAAATGAAAAAGAGTCAAGTGAGCACTGCCACAATCCATTATTATATATATATATTTTTTTTCAATTAAAAAATGTATGTACTTTATACTCTATAATTCATGTTTACTCTAACAGATTGTTGAGACTAGACAACAACAGCATATTATGTCTGAAAAAGAGATCATGGGAGAAGCAAATTGTGAATTCATTGTTAAGTTGTTCAAAACATTTAAAGACCAAAAATATTTGTATATGCTTATGGAATCTTGTCTTGGAGGAGAATTATGGACTATATTAAGGTAAATACTTATTTATTATTTATTAAATTAAATATATTTAAAAGGTAATAAAACATTTTATGTTTCCAATTATTGACAATGATTTTTGATCAAATTTTAAGCAAATAACATGTAGAACAATTGTTCTAAGTTGAAGGTTCCTAGAAAGAATGTCTAAAATGATCTCAGAGATTGCATAGAATCTTTGTAATTTTGTGACTGACATGTTATTTACTTATTTACATAATATCATTTGAAATAGATTTCTTTATTTATAGAATGTTTTGTTTTATAACCATAAATATTCAAAATAAAAATATTTTTTTGTTTATATAGTTTATATTACTTGAAAATGATTTTTTAAATCAAATCCAATCATATTCAACTTATATAACACTCCAGGCATTGTTTTGATCTTTTACTACTTTTACATTTATTTATACATTATTTTTTAATATATAAATAATGATATCTTAAATATTTCTTTTCAACATATATATATATATATATATATATATATATATATATATATATATATATATATATAAACATACACAGTTTCATTTTAATGTAACTAATATTGTTATACTTAATTACAGAGACAAAGGGCATTTTGATGATTCCACTACACGTTTCTACACTGGTTGTGTTGTTGAAGCCTTCGACTACTTACATTCTCGCAATATAATCTATCGAGATCTGAAACCTGAAAACTTGCTCTTGGACATTAGTGGTTATGTAAAATTGGTCGATTTTGGTTTTGCTAAAAAATTACATGTTAGTATTTATCTCTGGCAGTATATTATTTACATGATTGATTAAATAATTATCGTACATGTATATTATTAGAATGGAAGAAAAACCTGGACCTTCTGCGGAACACCAGAATATGTTGCACCCGAAGTGATTCTCAATAGGGGTCATGATATTAGTGCTGATTACTGGTCTTTAGGAGTACTTATGTTTGAACTACTTACTGGTATATAATTGCATTTATTTAACTAACTAGTATATTGACCAGAGAACAGAATTATATGCATTTGAATATTTTTGGCCTTAAATTATTGATAATAATAGTTCTACAAACCAAACATCAATTATCAAGTATCAACACTATATTTTGCATACTATTGTATATTTAAAAGGTTTTAGTTTCCCTAATTAATTTGTTTTAAATAAATCAACACACAAAATCTTGATAGCTTGATTTGTTTAAAATATTGATAGTAGCTCCATATTAAAAAATTAAAACGAACAACATATTACTGACATTTTTAATTACCGTATGCCAATAATAGCAATAATGAAATTAATTTTTCTCATTAGAGAATTGGTTTTTGGCATATTTTTATATTTGTATTAGATTAAGAATAAATAATAAGTTACTTTATAATACTGTAAATATATTTATTTATTTTTTCTTTTGATCATAGGCACGCCACCGTTCACTGGAGCAGATCCAATGAAAACCTACAATATTATTCTTAAAGGAATAGACGCCATAGAATTTCCGAGGAACATAACAAGAAATGCTAGAGTTTTAATTAAGAGATTATGCAGGTGTGTCTTCTATATTAAATTTACGAACAAAAATAAAAAAGTTTTTATTAATAATCAAAAAAAAAATTATATTTTATTCTTAATTTTTTAGGGATAATCCAGCCGAACGACTTACCGAAGTGCAAAAGCACAAGTAAAATACATAATATTAAATAATATAATTAGATGATTTTTAGAATTTTTCAATAAATTTATTTAAAATGTAATTTAATTAATTTTGCTCTTTAGATGGTTTGATGGTTTTAACTGGGAAGGTCTAAGAAACCGAAGCCTGACACCTCCTATCTTGCCAAAGGTGCGTAGTGCTATAGACACAAGCAATTTTGACAATTATCCACCGGACGCAGATAGTCCACCACCGGATGACAACTCAGGCTGGGATGTAAATTTTTAATACGTTATAATAATTATTTGTCCGTATGAATTAACTCTAGACCCCAAATTACCCATATTTTACCCTATAATCTTATTTAGATAAATCAATTATTCAGCATACTATCACTACCATTAAAAAAAATTTGTAGAAACAATTAAGTAATATGCATTAAGTTTTATTTGATTTAAATTTAATTTTTGTTAAAAATACCATTTAATTTATATATAATGCATATATATGTTAAAGGAAAAAATTGTTATACCTTGGTGGATATCACGGAATATCTACAATAACAAATTCAATATATAAATTAAAAAGTGCCTTTCGATTTTTGTGAACACCCATGACTAAATATATATTTGTCATTAATATATATTTTGTCATTTATTAATTTATTTTAGTTATGATTTTATGAGTTATATTTTTTCTAATTAGGTAAAAGTTAACGTTGATTATATTTTTTTTTTTCTGTATAGTTTTATTATTGATTAATATGTTATAGTGTGTATATTTAATTTTTTTATGGAAAAGTTGTCCAGATATAAAAATTATACATTCATCTATGTTATAACATAGTAAGATCACAATAACTATGAATTATTTTTAAATGGTTGTTGTAGTTGCTCTCTGAATAGTCCTTATCCAGTTAATCCTATTCTTTATGTATACATATATTTATATATTTTTAAATAATAAAATTATTTTTACACTGGAGTTGAATATTTTACAATTTTAAAACTCGTCAAATTATATAATATCATTACTTCACACAATATAATAATATTAAAGAATGTCAATTGCTTAAATGATAATTATTAATTACCTTTTGTGTTTTAAAATCCGTCAAATGTATAAGGCTAAAAAAATAACAATTAAAATTATTATAATGGATATGATAAATGTATATATTTAAACAGTCGTAAAATATTTGTTACAAAAAAGTAAAACACTGTTTAAATATTCGGTTACAAAATAAATGTCCAATAAGTACTGCCTTACTGGTTTACCTCTCTATTTTATTACTTGTCCGAAATTCTTAAATCTATAATCTCTTTAAGTTAACCGAGAATGTAAATTAAACTTAAAAAAACAATATTACTATTGTAAACATAATATATTAAAAATATTTAAAATTGTCGTCATTAAATTGGAATTGTTACCTTAAACTAGTAAAATTTTGGAATTATAACTATTTGGGTATAAACCATTGTTGGGAATAGTACAAGGAATTATAAATAATAATCCAACTAGATCTAAAATACTACAAATAAGCTCTAATGAACTTATTGATTGGAATAATTATCTTTGATGAAAACTGGTTAATATACAAGGAAAAAAAAAATAATCCAAATGTATTTAATAATAGATAATTAAACACAACTGTATAAACCTATATGTCAAAAATGTAGTGACAAAATATGTTGTACCTACCTATAAAAAGAAAAAAATGAAAATATACTAATAATTAATAGTAAAATATTCTAACCTAGGTTATTTGTGAAATTTGAGTTAATATTATTTGATATTCTTGAAATCCTTTAACTATGATACCATAATGACTTTGTAATAAATCTTAAAAACTAAGTCACCCACTATCAATACTTACTATATACAAGTCTTTAAAAATCCAAATTGTGATATGTTCAATAATAATAATACATTTAAGAACAGTTTAAAGTAGTATTAAAATGATTTATTAATTCACAGCATCAATTAACAAAAATAAAAATATCCAAAACTGCACTACTAACCTACCTATAATATTTTATTATATCAAAATTCACTCATGATATATTAATTATCTTAATCTGCTAATTAAAAAATGTATGAATATCATTTAGATACAAACAAATAAAACTATTTATATTTTATTTAATGAATATAACATAACTACAACTCAAATTTTAGTTAAATAATTATGAAGCAATGACAATTTTGCAATTTTAAAATATTATGTATAATTATCCATTACCGACAAAAATGATTATTTAATAAATAATTTTGACTAAAAGTTCCATACATAATTGATCATTAGATGCAGGTATCCTCCCCCCAAGATAAAAAATATGTGCCTGTTGATTAACAGCCAGATTTTGGAACTGATATTTAAAATATCGGAATATCAATATAATTTTATATATTATAATAAAAAAATGAACATGATTACAATTTGTTTAATATACCTGATTCAGACAATTGACAATAGAAATATTTTTAGGGTATATATTAATATATTATAAATATGTGTAACAAACATCAGTTCACAGTATGACTTAAATTAAATTGAAAACATAAATAACTAAATAACTAATAACATACATAACATAACTTTAAATACATATAAATTTTATATTTAAACAATGGACTAACGCACATCATGGAGGGATGGGCAAAATACCTGAGGCAAGTTGTCCCCGATAGCTACCCATTTTTAGAAGACTGGCACTTGTATTTTGCACTGCTGATTAGTGAGTATAGAGTATATGTTTACCCATGAGACTCAACCACAGGGATGCTATTAAAAGACCTTTTTTTTTTTTTTTAAATATGTAACCGACAACAGTGGAGGATCTGTGTGAACGTTACTATCCCACTGCAGTCATCGTTTATTAAAGTTAAAAAAAAAAATTTAGTAAAATATACTCGTTGGGGATGTGCAGGCAAAACTCCTACTGCACATTGTGATCTTAACCTAACTGACGCTGTTGTTCATGGTCATCGCGAGCATTGTCATACTCTTCTCAACCCAGTTCGCAGAACCAGCCGGCTATTAAAAGACTTCAGAGGTCACAAGGACACTCACTCATCCACAAGAGTTTTACTCTTGTATGATGAGAAGAGTGTTATGGTGATATATGATTGGACATAGGGTCTTCCCATCCTGCTGCAAGTGGTTGTGCCAGAGTTAGTTACTCTGATGTAACTGGATGTATAATGAAAAGACAAAAATGGATGATGTATGTGAGTCTATCACATATGACATGCGGTTCAGTCTCCTGGAATGCGGTTGATGTAATGGACAAGACTTATGGGAATCTTCATATGGTGAAATACAGGGAGAGGCATGTGTTTGTGGTAACTCGTGTTCATCTAGGAGTTAGAGACATAGTATCATCATTGTATGACACTCTGCTGTACTCTTATTTCCTTGTACTCCATTCCCTAAAATATAAATTATAAGTAGATTCATATCTTAAATTTGTATAGTTAAGCTTACCATCCATTGTTCTTTCATTTCTTTTTTTTGTTTTAGTATGTTATACACTTGACTTTTCCACACTTGAAAAGTTCACAAATTTGTTTCACTGATAATTTATCTTTTTCACTTGATTTAATATATTTTATTTTTTCGTTTAAAGTTAGACATTTATTGATTTTGGATGTCATTCTGAATTAAATATTATATGTAGTCCGCAGCATTCTTTGTACAAAGCACTACTAACACACTAATGATAAAATAAATGTAGTACAATGATATATAGGATTATATTTATTAACTGATAATTTTAAAATAAGATATGGAAATATCATTTTCATGATAAACAGAGACATGATGAAAATATTGTTTCCATTTCAACATTAGACAGGTTCCATCTTATTCAGAGAACGATATATTTAAAAATACATTAGTCTCGCCGGGACCCGGTTTCCACATTATTCAGGTTTAGAACCTTAGAAGCCTATTACTGTATATACATGGTATTTCTATACTAATATAGGTAGATGTTTAATGATTGCACAGTTTAAACAATGTGGTATTTTACTTAAATTGTGCAATCATTAAACAGTCTTGAATAATTCAATTAAATTTAAAAAAAAAAAATGTACTAAGTCTTAAAGTATAAAAAGCAATATGGTTAAAATTATCTAAATAAAATATTTTCTTAATAGTTTTATAAAATTAAAATGCACTATTGTAATCAATTAGTTAAAAAGGTAATAATAATTATGACTTATTGCACTTTTATCTTATGTTGATAACAAAGATAATATTATACAATATCCATTTTAGTTTCATAAATATTATCTTTTGCCAAAGAGGATGCAGTTGAAGACAGTGGCGGAGTCAATAGATCTGTAGCACAATGTGATATAGTGTTTCTCGAGCGTATATTTTCTATTTCGGCATTAAAAATTAAATGATTTATTTTATGTATCAGAACTGCTTTTGAATTAGGATCAAATTGATTAAGTTTTTCACCCACATATTTTCCAAATGTGTGGGTCGACAAATCTTCTTTCGGCATCAGCGGATGCAAGTAGGCCAATGCATTTTGAACTCTGGGTTCTTCATTTCCATTTTCTTCAACTTTTGATATATTTGTTCTTGGAGTGGTAGGTTTAACAAATATTTTGGAATCGTCTTCCTGAGTTTGTTTTATATTATTAAATGGTTTTGATGTATTGCCGAATAACTCTGAAGTACCACTAGATTCAACTTCTGGTTCAACATCAGTAACTCCAGACAAACTGCGTTCATTATATTCATAATTTTCATCCTGGAATAAACCAATGATATAAATAAAATTAAATACAATCTTAACAATATTATTCATCTGAGTAATAGATTTCTATAATATAGGTGTACTTTTTTCAAAATTATATTTTCAATGTATGAACAAAAAAAAAAACAAATTGCTTACCTCTTTATTTACATTTATTTCTTGCAAGTTGATTTTTTTCTTCAGCCGGTCTTTATTCATGAGAAATTTGAAACTTTTAAAAGCAAACCAATCAGATTTGTATATTCCTTTTGCACCTAGATCATCACAAAATGTATGCATGAAACAATGTTTGCTCCGGTTTAGATTAGCCAACGCATACCTTTACCAGTAACCGTAGTTTTTCGTTTTTTAGATTTTTCCCTTCTGAACGAACCCAGAAGACTTGACATTTTTTTCTTCGCGTCTTCCACGTTAATGTTAACGCATTTCGCGATCTCTTCCCAAGCGAATTTTTTTTTGCTTTTATTAAAATACTCCTTTTCGTTGGAATCCCAAAGTAACCGGTGCTTTTCGTATCCTTGTATCAAAATAATAACCTCTTCTTTGTTCAGATTCATTTTGAACTGTTAACCTCTGATAGAATAAACGTATGAAGATATTTAAAGAAGATATTATTCACCGACTTGTGTATATTCCTATTATATTTTAATATCTGTGAAAAGAAGTGATAGCGATAGTAAACAAATGTTATCACCAACATGTTTGAGGGCGCGCGCGCGCAGTGCGAACGGCCGCCGCCGAATTAAATACTCGGACGTACAGTGCGCACAACGTAAATAATTGTAAACCTCCCCCCTCACCTTAAATAAACGCGCCGTGTGTTTACGACGATGGGAGATTCGGCGGGGGCCAAACAAATGTCTAAACCAGAGACTCTCCAAACTTTGGGTCGCGTTTAATTTTGAAATATATTTATTTTTTTAGAGAAGAAAACTAGAAAACATTTTTACTGTAAATTCTTATCGTATTAAACATTTATACACTGTTATCTCAGATATCAATAAATTTATTTCTATTTGACATGAATTTCGTACAGTCATAATAAACGTTGTTAATAAAAATGCAGGTCACGTTAGTATGTGGTGGGTCGCCAAACTGATTAAAAAACTATTCGAAAATGGGTCGTATCGTGAATAGTAATTTGGGAACCTATGGTCTAGACGTCAGACGTACGAGGGTAGGTTAGGAACATTATCCGATATTATCCGTAAATATAATTTAATATTTAATTAATTGATGGACGGTTTTGGTTTATATAACGGGGCGGGGGGGGGGAGAATTTCGTAGTTCGCTTTTGTACTTTTTACTACATATCGAAATAAACGGTACAATTATTAATGACGAAAAAAACGTGTTACCGCGCCCGTACAAAAGCGCAACGAGCGGTGAACCATTTTATCGTGAATATACATGTGGTTTTTTTTTTTTTTTTTACAAAATATTGTTTCCCCGTAAATATTTGTGTACAATTGAGTACACAATACACTCGTCTGTACGGCAATATAACAATATAAATAAAAAAAAAAGAGGTGCCTTTTGCGTTTAACCAATGGACGTGAGCGCTGGCACGTAGGCACGAGCGGCTCCGCGCAATCTGTGCGTTTTCACATCGTCCAAATGATCGATGACGTGTAACGGTGTCGGTGCGCATCTGTACCTTGGTACTTGTAATCAAAATCACTTGACGTCGTTATATTGTATGATTCGACGTACGCGACTTGTGATTTAAACGAACGATTCCATTATGGAGTAATAAAACCCTCTATACAAACATATATCAAAATTTTTATAAAAAAAAAAAAAAACGATAAGAAATTATATTGATATATAATTACTTAATATTTTCCTAAATAATTATCATAACCTAATCATTTAACCTGTTATTAAATTACTTAATTTTTTATAATAAGCACACACACATAAGATGTCCTAATAGTACTAGAGATTATCCTTTAAAATGACTTATTTATATTACCCGACGATGATTTTTGACATCGAAACCGTGGCCGTACTTGCGTGTATAATACTCCCAGGCTTTTGTTTGTATGTTTTTTTTTTTTTTTTACTAGATTTTTTTTAATTATTTTTCACACTATTTTTGGCACGTGTTTTACTCCTACAGTATCGTTCGTTATCCAGCGATTAGAAGGTATATGTGTAGGTATTTTATAATTGTCGATGTACCTACTATGTCTATTGTTTTTTTATGGTTTTTTAGTTTTTGTTAGGTATAGTTTCAGATATGATCACGAGGCGCGTTTAAGTGTTTTTTTTTTTTTTTGTTTTGAAAAATTCTCGTAGATAATGTTGGGTAAATAGAGTATATTTACCTCGATAATAAAAAGGTACTTGTGCAAGTTGAACGAAATAAATAGATACAAATAAATTAAAATCAATTCCCTTCTTACCATCATACGTTCCCATATACAACAAAAGGCACGCCTGTATGGTGCGAAATGCAATTTTTTTGCCCTCCCCCCCCTCTATTGAACAATAATCCTGGCTGTAACATCGATCTATATAAACAATTTTTGTTTTTCTATATAAATTTATCATGACGAAATTCGTGATCGACGTATAGGATGTGTTGTCGTCCGGCCCGTTTGGCTCGGACGGCTGGCGCGCAGACCTTAACCTACACCGCGTACCGTGGCGGTCAAATGATTTTGTCACGGGGCAGGAGGACACCAACGCCTGATGTTTTTTTAACAATTACTATTATTTACATTAGTTATTTTTTAGCAAATAATATATTAATTGTACATATCGAAAGGAGGTCATGGGGTGGGGTGTGGGTGGATGGGGATATACCCACCCCTCACCGAATACCGACAAGGCGGCACGTCGCGTTCAAAATTGTATTTTCGTTTCACCTTGAGACGCGGATTTTATATTCGGTCCAAAAATAATAACGGCGGCGTACTTGACCGCGGGCCCCGACGTTGTTTCGTATTCGTTTTCCCTCGGCGCGCCGGCAAATTCGAAACGAGAAAATGGCCGACCGACACCGTCATCGCCGCACGGCCGGTAACAGCTGTTTCCCTTCCCGTGCCGATCCCACCGCACCGCGGCGCAGCGTTCGACACGACGGTCGATAGAGGACGCGCCTACGACCGCGGTGCGCTGTCTACGGGTACGACCGCCAACGGTTTTATACCGCCGGTGACGTCACGAAATTCGCTCTGCGGCCCGGCGACCGAGGTGACGTCATGCGCGCCGGAGTGCGTAAACACGAGACGCGGCGTCTCGAACGCCTAGCGGCCAGACGCTCAACCGTTCGACCGACCGGCCCGTCACTCTACGCCGCCGCCGCACCCGGAGAAATCATTTGTCGTTCGCTCGTCGCCGAGTCACCACTTTTGTTCTTCGAATACGCAAAAAAGGTAAGTGTGTATTTCCATATCCGTTTTGCAAATAAATACTTTCGTCCTCCGTGATTCCCGGTCGCGTCTTCCATCCGCCGGCAGGCATATATTGTTTTCTAAACTTTTGCTCCGTTTTTATCGTTTGCGTTTAACTCCCGCGTTCTAGACGGGACCGGGTCGTTTATCGGGCCGCCGCCATTGTGTGTCCTGCGCCCGGCTTTCTCGCCCGTTTGGCAGCGTTTTACTTTTATCGCAATCCCGGCCTTTTAAAAACCGTCGAAACGTTTTCCCGAGGCGGCGGCCCTCCCGGGGGTTTTTACCGTTTGGGCGTTTCTTTCCGCCCCCCCTCTTCCGTTCCCGTCGCCTCTACCGTTCTCCTCTCCGTGTCCGCCGTAAGCGATCGGATCAATACTCCCGTCGCGCCGACTCTCTCATCTTTGACCTTGGTTTAACCTTCACACTTAACATTTTCGTCTGTCCCGACGCCCTTTTATCCTCCGCGTGAACTTTCGTCATTCATATTTGGATCGTAAATTTATATTTGTTATTTAATATCTATTCAATTTGCCCTTCAAATTGACACTAGAAACTAAAAAAATAGAATCGATACACTTGAGTATCTGCAATAAATTTAATTCTAATTCAATCCTACCTACCCTATTATACAGGTATCTATTAGTTATTTTAATGTATTTTATATTTCCGGCAACCGTATAATTTATACAATGTTTTATCCGATTTTCATATTAAATATGATTAATATATACATTATTTTAGTTGATTATTTTAAAATCATTCCGTTCGTTTTATTATTTCGTATTTATTTATATTAACAATACTACAATTACTGCAATAATAAAATCTAGTCCACAGACGTTTTTACGTATTGTTTAATGCCTTTTTTTTTTTTTTTTTGAAAACAAAATGTAGCTATTGTGTAAACAGTACAATACAAATAGTTATTTCAAATAACATAAATCATAAAACATTATGTATTATTCTCTTCTAATTATATAATAAAAGTTGCATTGTCGGAACGGCCAAAAAAATTTTTGGTTTCGAACACTTGGGTAAAGTCGATAGTGGTCATGCACATTCCTGAATTTCTAGTTTGTACTGCGGACGTGTGGGCAATGCACCTATTGTTTTGCGCAATACTCGTTATATAATATGCAAATGAACAACAACTTATATATCAGGTTTTACATTTTCTTGTAAAAGTAAATTGACCAAAATAAAGACAACTAAAATGTATACAAAACTTGTATTTTATTTTTATTTTACCGGTTTTTGAATTCAAAATAAAACCCAATTATTGCATACTATTTATCGATTTACCCGAGTTAAATATTTTTGTATCTGTATAATTATTCGTGTTCTAAATTAAATTTTGTCTCTAATATTTCCCCAATTATTTTAATTAAGCCTAAGTACTTATTACGATTTAAGTATTCAAGTATAAATATATTTTATATTTATAATTAACTTAAATCTCTAAGTTCTTTGAGCAGTGTTCCTCGAGATAAGAAACTCGAATCTAAATTGTTCATAAATAAAAATAATAAAAAATAGCCTGTATAGGCACTTAATACTATTAATGTCAATAACAAAACATTTTTAATGCTATATATATATAAAAAAAAAAAAAATGTTTTATCATTTGTCTAATCTATTTAAGTAGTATTTTATACATATTATAGAATAATAATTGCAGTTCAAAAAAAATTGAAATAAAAAACCTAGGTGTACACTTATTAAAATAATAATAATTTAATTTTAATATCTTAAAACATGTATTGATTTTCAATATTAAATCGTTGAGTAATGTTACATCATCAGTTTTTTAATACTGAGAATAAAAACATTTCAAATAATATAATTAGTACTTAATTTGGTTAGCCCATTTTAACTAACTACAAACTAAATTTGTGTTGCAACTATTATTTTTTCAGTAAGTTATTATATATTTTTTACGAAGACCCTTTAATTTAATGATATAAGTTTTTATACAAACTTGTGAATACTATACAAAATAATAAAACTCAAATTTATTAGTCTGTTATTTAGTGTCTTAAAATTTGTATTATCAATAATAGTTTTATTATAAAATATTTATTCAGAGTTTTATTTTTTAGTAAAACTAATCAACATGGCAAACATTGGTATCAACGGATTTGGCCGTATCGGCAGATTGGTGTTGAGAGCTTCGATTGAAAAGGGTGCCAAAGTTGTCGCCATCAATGATCCGTTCATTGGTATTGAGTACATGGTTTACTTGTTCCAATATGATTCTACTCATGGACGTTTCAAGGGCGAAGTTAGTGTTGATGGAAACTTCCTCGTAGTCAATGGTAAAACATACATTTTTTTAATTCAACACCTAATGTAAACTTATTACTTCCCTCTTTAAAATGTGCAAATACTATATGTAGTTTGCAGTGCTTAGAAAAAATGCATTCATTGAATGTAATTATTTTTTTAGAGGCATACATTTATGATTTCAATTATTTTTAAATAGTGAATGTGAATGATAGAATTTCAAGAAAATATATTTAATTATAGTCTCAATTAAAATTTTGAGAGGTAACGATAGTATCACCGGTTTATAAATGTTTGCTATTAGTTCTTGCGTATGAACTTAACCTGTCGTTAATTACTTAATTTACTAATAAGCACAGACTATGATATACAAGACGACATGAGATTGTATTTGTGGTTATGAAATTGTATATTATGTTGGGCGAGGAGCACACAGAGTATTTTTATTGTTAAAACTATATGTCGACATTTTTTTTATTTTCCACAATATTATATTGGTAGTTACTTACTAAAACCAGCGTTTTGGCAATAATTATGACTTTTATTTTTTACAACAATGCATTCATTAAATGATGAATGGGAAATTAGGATTAGTGATTGTATTACTTTTTAAAAGCATTTTCCATACACTAGTAGTTTGTAACCTAATAGATAGCTATAATTTAAATTACGCAGGTACATAATTGTATGTTAAAATAAATAATTTTTTTATGACTGAATTTCTCTTTACATAATAAATTACTTGTTTTTAGTGATCTATATACAGTAGCAAGTTTAGGATATTAAATATGGTGATTGTGTTTGTTGGTGTAAGAAGTAAACCAATATTATGAGGACCGATATCTTTTTGTATATCAAACAGTAAACATTAATTTTACTACCCATTTTTATTTATAAAATTGATATTATTGCGGGGCAGAACTTTAAGTTTAGTTTAATCTTTATGTTAATTTATAAATTCTGATATTTATTTATTGAATGTAATTGTAATCGATTATAATATTTTGCATTCAATTTATTAGGAAACAAGATTCATGTCTTCTCTGAACGCGACCCAAAGTCTATCCCATGGGGAACTGCCGGCGCTGATTATGTAGTAGAATCTACTGGTGTGTTCACCACCATTGACAAAGCTTCTGCTCATTTAGAGGGAGGTGCCAAGAAAGTCATCATCTCTGCTCCAAGTGCTGATGCACCGATGTTTGTTGTTGGTGTGAACTTGGATGCTTATGATCCATCTTTCAAAGTTGTATCCAATGCTTCATGCACAACCAATTGCTTGGCTCCATTGGCTAAGGTCATTAACGACAACTTTGGAATTGTCGAGGGTCTTATGACCACTGTGCACGCTACCACTGCTACACAAAAAACTGTTGATGGACCATCTGGAAAGGTAAGTTATTTTAAATACCTACTGTTAAACCGTTTATGTCATTTAAAAACTTTCAATTGAATAGTTATGGAGAGATGGTAGAGGTGCTGCCCAAAACATCATTCCTGCTTCTACTGGAGCTGCTAAAGCTGTAGGAAAGGTCATCCCGGAACTAAATGGAAAATTGACTGGAATGGCTTTCAGAGTACCAGTTGCTAATGTTTCTGTGGTTGACTTAACTGTCAGGTATGTTATTAAAATTTGTAATTGTTGATATTAGTTTGATAATGTTAAATAAATATTTGTATGTTTATTTAAATATAAATACCATATGTTTAAAATGTATTTATCCTTAATGATTATTTTATTATTAAATAATTAATTTAATTTTGTTTTAATTAGCAGGGTTGCAACTCTAATGTTTAATTTTTGAGTTGCAAGCCTGAATTGGACAATAATAAGTGGTTTGATTCAAATTTAAATCTATATTTTAGACTCGCAAAACCAGCAACTTATCAAGCCATCAAGGACAAAATCAAGGAAGCTGCAGAAGGACCATTGAAGGGAATTTTGGGATACACTGAAGATGAAGTTGTATCTTCTGATTTTATTGGTGACAACCACTCATCTATATTTGATGCTAAGGCGGGAATTCCGTTGAACGATCAATTCGTTAAGCTCATCTCATGGTAAGAAACTTTGTTAAAAGAAATTCACAAATTATAATTATTAATTATTCTTGATTTTAGGTACGACAATGAATATGGTTACTCCAACCGTGTTGTGGACTTGATCAAATACATGCAATCTAAGGATTAAACTACTGCTTAAAAGTTACTATGAATAGTTGCAATAAATAAGTAACATCAAATTTTGTGTTTTAGAATAAACCCCCGCATCTTATCTGTATACCTTTCATTGTTTTATTTATTGTGTGAAATCCATTTTTCGTTTTATATAGAAATTGTGTTTAAGTTAATGTGAAACCGTAAATTGTAAACAATTATATACCTCAATATAAGAATAATAAATTAGATCAAACTTATAGCAGTAAAAAAGAAATTTGTTAACAATAATACTTAGCAATATTCGTAACATTTAATTAAAAATAAAATAAAGTCAATATAAAAAAGCATATGAGGAAAATATTTGAAATATCTATGCATGATTTGTTGTTCAGACCTTCTTTGTAGGGACCAATTTTTGATGCATATGCTATCGCGTGTGCAATATAATTTTGTTCGTGGATCGAATGAAATAAGTGTGCCATTGGTCCTGTAATGAATATTATGAATAAGAAATTGAATGTATTCATTTTTATAAAACTGTATACCTTTAGCATGTACTGCCACATCACTTCCCCCGTGTACACCTGTACTTTCTTGAATACCAACTTGTTGTGTGAATTCATGACTAGTCGTTTTAAATATTGTAGGATCTTGTCGAATGACTAACGAACCAACTCTTGTGTATATTGGTTTTGGCGAATACCCAACAGAGTATGTTAAAGTCGTGTACTTGACGCCATCTACTCGAGATTTGCCTGCTACATCAAAAATGCTGCTTCCTCGATTTGGATATCCATTAATTGACAATAAGTTAGCATGATCACTGGTTACAATTATTAATGTATTGTCCAACATATTCAACTCTTTCAGCAACTTAACGGTAGTGTTGACAGCCTTATCAAATTCTGCGGTTTCTTCCAACGCCAATCTTGCTTTGCTGCTATGATGTGCTAAATCAATTAAACTTCCCTCGACCTATAAAATATTTTTAATCGAAACATTTAGAAATATCAACAAAACGTATAGTAGAAATAAAGTTTATATAATATTAGTTTTATTTAAATTACAGTTTTCTGCCGTTAAATAATTTAAAAATTTAAACAAATTGATTTATTATATGTATTGCTCACTATTATCTACGGGCATCGCTCATTAGAGCACAAATTATCTTGAAACACGTGACATAACCGTTCACCGATTTTAACATTACCGATAACCTAGTACCGCATACCAATTATAACATTACTGATAGCCCAGTACTGCACATATAACTATAACTCAAATTAAATTTCCAATGAATTTAGAAAAACAAGTATGCATTTTAAAGCAATATAATTTAACTGCAGTGACTTCATCAGAATGACATTTTATAGTTCTCAAAAATCTGAGAATTTAACATTATTATTTTATTAACTTTACAAATTAATTTATCATAACCATTAAAATAATATTAATTATGTGTTAACTAATCATTATTAGTCTATATAGTTCAATGAATTTGTGCGGTGATGGGAATTGCCATAATAAATATATTTGACCCTGATTTACATTTGGGGAGATGTCATCCATTATCTCTGGCCCTAATAAGATATATGTTTAATTTGTTGTCATCCTGTTATTATTTTTAAACAGTATAAGCATTAGATTTTAATTATCACAAGTTTATTCAATTTTCATTTTTTTTTACAACGATGTAATCAGAATTTTTTGTTTTAGTGTTATGAATTGAATATATTTGTAAGCCTTTATAAACAATTTTCCATACATTTATATGTTTCTCATAATATCTAAATAAAACTAAAGACGTATAAACAATTTAATAGCATACTAACTACTAAACTACTTTCAACCAAAACGTGTTGAGATAAGGGGTCGCGAGGACCTCAGGAGTTTGCGGTTTTAACTACTTCACTTTAGTTTTGAATAGTAAAATAATTGATAATGTTATTTATAGCAAACTATGGACCAAGTCCTTGAATTTTAAATAACTTATAACGTAAAATTATTTGTACGTGTGACATTCTAATGTTTTCAATATCGATACATACCATTAAAAAAAATCCTTTTTCGTTTTTCGCAATCACTTTTAACGCTGTTTTGGTCATCAATTCCAATGTCGGCGTGTTTAACTTTTCTTTTCGTTTTTTGTACTCCATTGGCATACAGCCGTTTGTAAACAATCCTGAATACGAACGTTTAAACATTTATTTTGTGGGTAAATTGTAGAAGTAGCGTTAAGAGAGATTTCCTACCCTTGTATTACGAACGGAGCGCGGATTTATATGCAATAAAAAGTATGACAATGATACAACAAAATATGCGGTAAAAACATTTAAAAAAAAAAATAAAATAATTGCAGTAGGTAGAAAAAAAAAAATAAATCAAAAATACCGTTGAGCAACGCTCAAATAATATTTATTATTATTTTTCTTTAGTGAAACCGTGACCACGTCTGCATATCGATAAATGTTTGTAAATTCGAAAATTCATTCAACATCGACTGAAATAGTTGCATATATTTATATTTATAAATATTCAGTGGCGGATTTAACGGCCGTTTAGTCGGCAAATACCGACTTTCAGTCCCCTCTTTTAAATTGTATACTGGGGCCCCACATAAATTTTATATAATAATTTTTCAATTTTTATAACAAAACAAAAAAAAAAAAAAAAAAAAAACACCATTTTATATTACAAACCGCAATACCAATTACCGCAGTATATGTCGCCGATACATTCTTTATGGTTTTTTGCCGACTTTATTCGAACCCTTAAATCCGCCACTGTTTGTAGTTGTATTTATGTATAAAGATAAGAGATTTTGTCCTTAAATACGTTACCTTTGTAAAAAAAAAACCGTATTAAAAGTATTGATAAATGTACGCGTTGAAAGCGGGTAGGGCACTAATTTCTTTACATTGCCTACCCTTAATTCGTCGGGCGGGCGAGTAAAATCTTAACGGAGCCCGTGAAGCAAAATCTCGTATGTAATAATAGGAGGTGCCTACCCAAAATGTATTCCGTGTTTTCCGTGTTCAGCGAATGCAAATCGTTGGCGTTTTCTAAATATTCGTACGGCAATTGTCTCGACTCTTTGTCTCTGATCCACTCGCTAGTCAGATTCCTGCCGTCGGATCTCACGCAGATTTGTTTGTCCGTGACGTCTTTTGCGGTCTGCGGCGAATTGCCGTCGAACGATTTTTTACCGCCGCCCATTATAACCTGTTTGAAAAACAAAATGTATTGAGAATTGGTTTAGCCGCGGAATTCTGATCGCATTATGCAGTGTCAGCAGGCGAATTTCTCTCTTAATAATAATACCTAATTTACTTATAATAATTATTTGATTGGATTATAGGCGAAAACTGGCCGGCGGCCGGTGACTGGCTCAAAAGCTATACGTTACTATTATTTTTTTTTTTTTTTTTTTGATACATTTTTTATTGACTGGTTAAACAAAAAAAAAAAAATAATAAAAAATGTAGAATATTAATAGTTAGTTTACAACAGGCAGCTTTTAAACTAAGTTTTAGTTATTTAGTTTAGTTATTTTGTTCAAATTTAAGTTGTTTACGATTTTTCAATAATACTACAGTTCCATAAACAGATAAAGTCATTGTTAAATAAGTTTTGGTATTGACATTTTTTCAATTTCCCCCGAGACATTCCGCTTTTAAGTTTGTAGTTTTGTGTGCAGTGAATAGGGGGAGTGTACGTAGTAGAGCATTATTCAAATCCAACGGGCAAAGGATGCTCGACCATACTCTCCCCTTACCCACGAAACGACAAACATAAAAATGGAATATCTTGTAAATGCCATCGCGTTCGTCGATTTAAAGGTCCCGGTTTGGATAGTAAAAATCGGATATAAGAAATATCGGTAATTTATTCGGCAATTTCGTTATGTACGCCGCTCCCTCGTGGTTTTTTTCTATGAGATCGTCCCTGATGGTGAACCTTCGATGAAATACGTCCCGTCACGGTTAGGTTACGCGGGGATTTTGAAATCCAGCGTTATAGTAGAATATAGTTTAGTAAAAATAGAACACTTTTACGTGAACATAGCGGGAACTTTCGTTGTCTTTTTCGAAAATATAGACCTCGAGGACGCCTTTCAGTGTAGACTCGTGCATCTAGACCAGTGGTTACCAACCTTTTTGACACAACGGACCACTTGGAAAACTTTCGATACGTCACGGACAACCTAAATTTTAGATCTTATTTTTCTTATAAACAAGAATCAATTTTTTTCACACATTTTAGAATTTAGATTACGAATCAATGACAAAAAAAAAACAATGGAATTCCTTATATCAGGCATAAGCTTGATAATAATGTTTATAATTGATCAATTTTAAGTAAACGTTTTATATTTATTAACAATTGAACGCAAATTACTATTATAAAAAAAAATGTAAATCATATTATTATATTTATCAAAGGTAAATTATAATTATAAAAACAATTTAATGTGATTTTTGGGCTAGCATTTCCTTTACTAACGTAGATATTCTTGGGGGAATACTGCTGAAAGCTACACGCATGTCTTTAGTGGCGTCTAACCGATTTGCTTGTTTGTTTTTAATGTAGAGCAGTCCGGAAAATCGTTGTTCGCATAAATAAGTTGACACTAACATGACACATAGTCTGTTGTGTTCTACCGATAATCTAATCTTGCTGTACAAACAAGATCAGGTTAAAAACAACACATTAAAACATTAACAAAAATAACAACACATTATATAATAATATAAATATAAATGTATAAATAAACGATGTACCATACACGATTGTCGGTATTTGTGTCACGCCTAAAAGAAAAAAAAAAATGAAATATTTTTAAATTTTGTAGGCATGGCTCGCGGAACACAAGCGGCTGTCGCCCTCCGCCGGAAAATCTCCCTAGGGGCCAAGCCCCCTGCCCGCTAAAATTTAAAAGTTTAAGTAATCTTCTATAGTTTTTATGTTGAATATTGAAGCAAAACTTGAAACAATCGAATAGAAGAGAATCGCGTCGTTGACTTTGTAAACGATATGTGGAAATGGTTTAAGGCCCAGCAGATGGGTTTTCCGATTTTTTTCCAATTTTGTAAAAATTGAAAATGATTTTTAACCTTTCAACAACCGTCTTAAATGGTAAGATGTGTCCACTGATCTACTGTCCGACACTCGTTTGAGGGGAATTGACACGACCGTTTTTACGTTATTGATGTACGTAAAGTAGCTATACGCCTGACAAAAATGCTGGAATTCATAAACAAGTTTTGTTTTCATAGGTCGGAGCAATTTTTCATTACACTACAATTTCCATAAAACGTTGGACGGTTTTGGGTTGTCAACGAGTTCGATTCTTATAAATTTTCTGAAAACTTTTCAATAATATTCAGATTATGAGTCGTGAAATGCTATACGGGTCGATAAAAATGGTAACCATTAACGATACTTCCGTTCGGTATTTCTTAGCTATTATAAATACCTTATTTTTTTTTTCTTTCAATTTGTTACCGACAACAGTGTGGAGGGATCCGTGTGAACATTACCACCTCGCTGCTGCCATCGTTTGTTTGAGCAAAATAAAATTACAAAACTACATTTCGTTGATTCTATTACAGATACCCACGGCCGTACGCCGTGTCACACACACCGATTACACAGTTGAATAGGTAACGCATAATTAATTTTCATAGGTAATGGCGATTTACCGTTATAGTCATATTATTACATATTTATTACAATTATTACTGTCGGTGGCGTGTAGCGTGGGTCTCGACTTAATGTGCGCGTTGAAGACGTTTTAGTCGGGTGGCACGGTAATGTTATTATTGCGTTATCGCGATCCCCGCGAAAACAATACATCCATAAATTCCATTAACGGTTTTATTACAAAACGCAATGTAATAATAAAAACAAAAAACAAAAATTATAGTTTTTTCAATTTTTGAAATACGTATATTTACACACGCACGCCACGCCACTGATTGTTACGTCATTATTTCCGAACTTTACGTTATCATAACGATTTTTAAATAAATATCTTTACGCAATAATAATAATACTTGTTTACAGTTTGTTGTAGTAAAATCATATTATTCGCAATTCCGTGGTCTGATTTTCACGTATTTTTTTTTTTCCGACGGTTTTCTTTTATTCATTTTCGCGTTCCGTATAACCTAACCTATTAATCACTTTTCCACCGGAAATCTTGCTCCGATTTTCAAATGTATGCATCTTTTTCGAAAGCGTTTCGGATCTAGTCGGTGTCCCGAGGAGGTTATTTTTTCATTTTTCTTAATAGTCGGGAAATAACGTGGGAAAAACGGTTTCTTTATTGTCGATTTAAATTTTATTTGTTCTACTTAGGTTAAAAAAAAAAAAATGTAGTGACCTACAGTTTTCATCGAATATTAATATTAACCCTTTCTAGGCGTAGACAAATGTTCAAAACATGCTGGCCATTTTTCAGCTCTTTATTGGCATTTGAAACTTTCTAGTCGGAGGCGGTTGCTTCTTAGCCCCTCTGGGCCAGGCCGACACTGATCGTGTTGAACGCGAATAAAATAAAATAATAACATAGAGATCGTATTTATTATTTGTTATTAATATTGTCAAAGTGTTGGAAACCGAATACCTGATCGGAAATCATAGTCACAATCACTAATAATCCGTGTTTGGAAACTGGATTGGCTAAATCAGTCCGGATTGGTATAAATCGCCAAGTATAAAAATGCGGTTTGTCTTCTTTTTTTTTTTTAGTCCAAAATGAGACACAATCGCACGGTTTTAGCTTTTTTCTTTCTTACTGTCTCTAATGTTCCGTTAAAACGTTCCTCAAAGAGAATTAATGCCGGGGGCGGTAAAACATGACCGATGGGTGAGGGGGGGGTATATCCTCCAATGAACACATTTCACTTCAATATTTATAATAATAGTCGTTAAAAAAAATGTAGGCCGCTACTGGTTCATGTCGACACAAAACGTTTTCGAATCGATATAATATCGATATGAATTCGAATACGATCGAACTTGTGTAGTTTCGGATACGATTTAATTCAAATGGGATCGGTTTTACAAATTGTCTCGAATTTTGTACAATTTTAAAATTGTTTTTTATCTTTCAATGACCACGTACATTTTTCCGTTTCTCCCTACCAATTTTTACAAAAATTAGAACGAAAATCGAAAAACGTCAATGCGCCAACAAAAATTCAAAATGCTTTTAGGACAGCTGTTACACTTGAACCTTATTTCTACTCGATGGACATATTGGAAAACGACATTTCGATTTATATTGAAAAATTAAAAAACAACAGTTCAATTCACAGTATAAGTTTAAAAAAAATTCTTACTGCTTGTACGGTCGAAATATACAATAGGAATTTTTGAACATAGAAATCTGATGTCACGCGTTTATTTCTATAGGTTACCTATCGATTTCGTTAAAAATAAAGATAAAAATCTAAATGAGATAATTTAAAAACCACCATAGCGAGAAAAAATTGCAAAACATTATGAGACCGGGAATGTAATGACTGACGTGAGAGGTTGCTTTTCTTGCGACCCGCCTCCCGAAGTAGTGTCTCACGGCGTTTCCGGGAGACGAGGGTATTGCCGGTTTAAAAAAAAAAAAAAAAAAAAAAAAAGGTAGCTTTTCTTTAACAACGTTTCGTTGTCGACGAGGGGGCGAACCTCCCTGCCCGTTGTGTTATACCATATTTTATGATCGTTAATTTTTATTGTTGTTTTCTACGGTCGGAGGAGGAACTTTTGGGTTCGATCCGGTATGTATAGGAAACCACACTCAAGAATGAACGGCTAAACTGATGCCAACTACATTAAAGGCCCCTGTTTATTCAATCGACTCGTATTTATATACTGCACTCAGGGCCGGCTTTAGCTCATTTAGCGCCCAGTGCAAGAATTGTTTTGGCGACACTCCCTCTTAAACGATCAAAACGCATAATATAAACAGGCAGAATTAGGGTAGCTGGAGGGACTAAGCCCCATTCATAATCAAAAATGCCCACAACCATTTGTCTGTTAATAATTAATAAAATATACTTCATTATCCGTAAAATACTTCGTTACAGAGGTACTACATTTTTTTTAAAAAAAAGCTAATTCACTTTTCTCGCTTTTTTGTCCGCAAATATTTTAATTAGTTCCGAGAAATTCTCTAATTTTGAGCAATGGCATTTTCGATACTTTGTGTAGCTAGGGATGTCAATGTGTCTTGTGATATGGTTGACATTAGGTAAGTTTTTATTAACTTGAGTTTAGAGAAACTTCTTTCTCCGCTTGCAACAGTTACTGGCATGGTCAACATAATCCTCAACGAAATCCATATATTGGGGTATAAATCCTCTAATTGATTTTTTTAAATTACATTTATTACATCAAGGGGTGGATAACAATTATGGATTTTGATGAAGTGTTGTATACTAATTAATTCATTACTAAGAAAAATTGCTTCAATATCACTTTTTGATTTAACAGGCAATGCGCTGGTAGGAGATCGGCACAATATATTAGTAATTCATCCTTTTTGAAACTAGATATTTTACTGACATTTTAAAGAAATCCCCACATTTTTGTATGTTCTGATAACACTTAAAATCTGTCTTTAATGGATGATATAGAAGTGTCTAGGTAAAGGATTAATTCTAATTTTGATTCCTCTCACGTGCCCTTCTGATTCTGGCGCCCTGTACCGTCAATCGTATCTAAAGCCGGCCCTTATTTCGCTAGTCTCAAAGGGCACACGAGCGAGAGTCGCGTCACTGTTACTTCGGAGCATAGCTCCGTTTGTCGACGGTTCAACGGTGCGTCCACAGAGCGCGCCAGCGGTAATATAATTGCGCTGCTCGCGATTCTATAAACCATAATAGTATTATATTATTGTTAACCGAATTACAACAAAAAAAATAAAACCTAAATTATAAGAACCATCGTTGTTGCCGTACGTTTCTTCGTTTTTTCTCCAATTATTTAGATAACTACAACGAAAATCAATAAGAAGACTAACCCCCTCCCGCACCCACCAATGCACCGACTGGATCCAAATTTGTTCACAAAAGATGGTACAGTCGAAAATCGGAGCGAGATTTCTGGTAGAAAAGTTATTTACAGACGGAAAATCACATCGTATTTAGCAAAACCAAAATATTCCTCGCTCTACTAAGAATCAAAATATTTAGATTTGGAAAGAAGAAATAGTTTGTTAAGAATATGTATAATTATGTAAAGTGCATGTATTGCAAATAAAATATGCCTTAACCGCCTAAATGTGTATCAATATATAATTTGCCTATGAATTCGATTTGATTTGAAATGCCCACATTTCAAACTCTCATACTCGTATATGAGTAATAAATATATATATATTCAGCATAAATACGCAAACGAATATCGTAATTTCGGTCTTTAATAATTGTGTCGTATTAAAATTTCTTTTTTGCAATCCATCTTGGTGCCCACCTTATAATTACTGCCTATAGGTACGTAATATAATACACTAAAGACTCTAATAGTAATAGTATAATTCGTGTTTGGGGTGTGACAGTGGGCTTTTAGGTTTTCATACATTAGTGAATGATTTTGTCGTTTACAGCACAAGTGGTATTTGGTGGAAATTCGCTCGAGTGCAAAAATATATTTAATGTTTTAATCAAATTACAACTCTAAGGTTAAAATAACGATGTCCCTTAATATTATCTATACTATAAAATATATATATTTTATTTTTGTCTATTGTCTGTGTGTGTAAAATGATACTCTCGCTCCCCCGGAGGATTCCTCGCGGGTAATTTTATTATTCGATATCCGTTACTTTGTGATTCCTAACTATAGACATAAAACACCAGATATAGCCGAAGAGGGACTGGAACCCCGATTCACCCCTCGTGATTACACCACTGCTATGATTTTGAGAGCGAATCGGCGGGTGGTATACCAGCCGTCCGACACGCCACCCCAATTGAAATTAAATTTGAGCGTGCGCCACGGACACCAATCACTTTTTGTTCCATAAACAAATAAATAAATAACACAAATTCAAGCCATTTTGAATTTCGACGGTCTATATAAAGTTGTTTGTATTTGAATTTTATATTATATAATATTATAATCACCTATTGCGTTATTGGATGGACCACGCCCGTGTGTGCCGTTCCAATTTTCGCGTTTTGGATGAATATACGCGCGCAGGTGTCTGTACGGATTTTAAAATATTTATACATTATTATGATTTACGTGGAATTTATACGAATATTAAATCGCCGACGTTTGTACAAGACGAGTAGCGGTGTGTGTTATAAATTGTATAGTTATAAATCGTTTTCCGTCCCACGTTATAACGCGCGCGGTTTGATTTTGAAAAATTGCGTTGGACAAGAAAAAAAAAAGAAAAGAAATATATTTCTCGTATCGGTGCAGGGTAGTCGGCGATGATGAATCCGTCGATATTCACAAGTCGACTGGCCCGAAAACCCGTACACCGCCGGTACGTCCGCTCAAATACGGCGGGAAAAAATAAAAAATTATTAATCGTTACGATTTTTATTCTTTGTTTACAATCGGAATCTATACAATATCATCGCGTCGTCATCTCGAACGCGGTGTATATTTTCATTCGCGTTATTTTCGTGTGCAAACATAATAATGCTAAACGTATTGTATTAGTGACATAATAATCGTCCGTGGACGGCCCTGAATGGATTTTATATTACGAACGAATCTCCCCATCGAAAACCGATGGACTAGATAAACATTGCGTTTGCCCATTAATGAACACACACATAATACGTCAATATATCCCGTTGCTCTCAATAACAATATTATTATTATTCGTTGTATTATATTGATTTATACGAAAAACCGCGTACAATCGATTTTATATCGATTTTTTATTCAATATTTTATCGGCCGTGTCAACTATAATATTTATACATGCGAGTGAACTCATTGTATTATATAGGCCGTTGGTCTAATACTATTATTTTTAATATATATATATATATATGTGTAATTGTAGTTTTAGTTAGGCACGCGTGTTATCAATTGCATTTTGCTTCAAGTAAAGGTCATGTTATATAAGTAGGTACGTGATAGGAACACCTGTATTTTAGTGTTGAGTACAAAAGTAATGTAGTGGTTTCTATTACGATTAGTTAATATTTTATGTTTACCGTGTGCGGAATAATTACCGATATGGTTTTGTGGTTTTTTTTTTTTTTTTTTTTTTGGGGTTAGGAGGTACCTACAGATTTTTTAATTAGGACGTACAGATTAGTATTAAAACAACAAACAATGAAAAAAATGAAATAAGTATATTATGCGTCATCGGAAGAGAGCGCGATCAAAAATAAAAATTATCCACGAGATCGTCGAATAACGATAATGTGCTAAAAATAAAAAATAAAAAAATGATAATATGGATTTTTAAAGCTGGAAAACTAAATAAATAATTTTTATATCTAAAAATATTATTATTGTATAGGTTGTTATACAATCAATTTTAGTTTAAAATAAAAAAACATTAGTCCAAGAGCTGGCAAGAGCGTTGAATTTTTAGCTTACAAAATAACAAATAATGATAATCGTTCGTAAACGTATATACGAATAAGTTGGTATTAATTTTGTGTCAAAAAGAATATTTTAGTATTGGGGTTTTGGGAAAAAAAAGCGCACTTACAATTTTTTTTCTCTCTCTCTCTCTATCTCTCTCTCTCTCTATAATAAAAAATTATTCAAAAAGAACAGAGTGATAGAAATGAGCCAAGACCATAACATGAACATAATATATTATATTGTGGCGCCTTTTGCAATTCAACAAAAAAAAAAAAACTCGTTTAATCTAGACACTATAACGGTATAATAACTTATTATTGTAAGCAATACGATCGGCGATAAGTCTAAAAAAATTATTACCATAAACATATGATTGTAAAAAATTAATGAATAATTTTTATTATCTACCTAGTAATAATTATAGAATACCTTACCTGTGCAGAGTGCAACGGTGCATATACATATTTGTAAAGTATCTCATAAAATACGTATTGTGTTCTACAATATAATATAGTATCTGTTATATACAATATACAGGTACGTTTGAAACACAGACTTGTAAAAGATACTTTTTCAAAAAGTATTTTGATTGTACAAATACAGGTATTGTTTTACATTGAATACGTATTCGAGTTTTTGAATACTTCGCTAAAAATCAAAAATACGCAAGTACAAATACGAATACATATTGAAAAGTATTCATTCAAATCATATTTTCTTTTTTTTATACAAGCAGTAATAATTTGTAATGTTCAATCGTCAAAATTTCGTCGTGTTTTCTCACCTGTAAACGGTACGATTCGACAGTCTGCGTGGACACTACGGGGCGTACGGGGCGTTTTAATGAAGCGGCAAAATTTGAATTTTAAAGCTATCTATTATAAATCTATAATTGACCTATTAGTGAAACGGAAAAAAAAAAATTGTATATATAGACAGAATACCATTCGGTGGAAAAAAAAAACGATACGGTGAGCTTCGAGACACACAATCACATAGATTTCGATATCATTCTATAAATAACTACAGACTCGTTTAACATAACCTAACCTAACCTTGTAAACTATTGACACGGACTAACGGGGGGTTTTTTTTTTTTGTTGACGAAAAATACATTCGGACACGTATTCCGTTCTGTTATCAGTAGACAATATACCCGCCGTGAAAATTGTGTAGCCAAAATATGATACGAGTTCAAATATCTGCGCCATTTATGTATTCGGCCTGATATCTATGGAGTCCGTCAAATGTATTACGTATACAGTTTTGAATTTCACTATGGATTACTTTTGGTGTTATTTTATTAATCTACGCGAAATGGTTTTGTTTTTTTTTTTGAGAATTCGTTAAAGAAAAATGAATTTCAATTCGGAAGGCCCTTATGCGTGCTTATACGGAACACGCTGTATACCTTAACCGAGTAGATAACCACCGAGTGATATAAAGCGGACCGACCGCTAAACATACCAACGCACACGAATTCAATATTATATCTGCCGGCGCACAGATATATTGTTATGCCTTCCGCATTGGCAATAAAACCGTAATAGGATCCCTCGTCCGTGTCGTTATGTTTTGACACCGACGGCATATATTATTATTATTATTATTATTATTATTATACAATAGTATCAAAAAGATTATGCCCGCGTCGGTTGTCTAATATGCGCAACGACGTAGTCGTAAATCGTTTAGCGAGGTTTCCGTAGGTTATTTTTGTACGGTTGTGAAAAGATCCGAAACGCCCCGCGAAGAGAGTATTGCGCCCCACACCCGCCGTTGGCCCACAGCCGGAAATTCGCCACCGTTTTAGATAGGGGAGCTGATATTTTAAAGAATAATTTTTTTCGTTTCCCCCCCCCCCCCCGTTCGTATATTAAAGCCGCCGTTTCCCGCGTACACACGGTTATACTGATGATCAGTTTAGTGTTCTTATCAATTACGCGTTAATAAAATAATCTAAAACAATATGAGATCAATAATCGTTATATAAACACTTCAGGCCGGGAGGGTATCGAGAGATGATCTTTTGCGCGGTGGGGGGAGTGACAGTTTTTTTTTTTTTCATAAATACCGTTCCGACATCCCAGAACTAGCTCTAATTTTATTTCAAAACCACTAGTTTTCAGACAATTGGGGGTAGAAATTTCTATTATAAATAGTGTCAATACATCTTTTTCGCACTAATAAAATCGTTAATTTACTAGCTTAAAAAAAAATAAAAAAAAAAAATACAAATTATCCTATTTATTACAAATATTAAAAAATTACAACCCAGCCCGTCCCTGATTATATTTAATTAACTGATAGATAATAAATGATCATACAGGATAATACGAAATAAGATCGAATAACGAAATCGTAGAACTTTTGGGAGAGAAGACAGTATAATATAATATAATACAGTCACTTAATGGAAGACAAATGAGCTAGCCGGAACACGTATCGAGTGACATAACAATAGAGGACGTACTGAACTGGAAACCAGAAGGCAAGAGACCACTATGCAGGCCTAAGGAAAGGTGGATAAACGAACTAAATCAGAATTTCCGAATACTTGGGGGTCGACAACCGGGAAGAAATGCAAATAATAGAAAGTACCATATGAGGCTGTGTGGAGCAGTGATGGGCCTTAATAGCCACCAAAAGCTGAAGAATAAGATGGATAGATAATAATTGAATAATCGATTAATTGTGAATATAATATGAGAGAAGTTATTGTTACGGTCACACAATTCTTTTATGTGTTGGTTCACTGTTCACATTTAATAAATTAACCAATTATTTTATTATTTATTAAACAGCTGTTAATTAAATACAATCAATGGCGGACTGGGATATAATTTGTTAACAATAGGGTAATTTTTAATTTTTTTAAGCGAGTAAAAACCGAGTTATTATAACTTTTGTTTAATCTTTTTTTTTAATCTGCGATTGAGTAGCTGGTATTTGTTTAGAATGTAGTTTTATTGTATAATTTCATAGGCCACAGAGTCAAATTAATGCAACGATTTTTTACCGGAAAAATATAAATAATCAGCCCCCCACCTCTTCGCGTGTATTACAAAAGTGCAGCGGAATTCGACGAATCAAGATAACGAATAGAAAAAAACGTAAATTTAACTGTGATTGTATAAAAAAAAAATATAAATATTTTTGCATGCATAATAAAAAAAAACCAATTAATTCAAATAGTTAACGATATTTAACTACAATATGAATGTAAAAACAATATATATAATTATACGCAATACAACCAAATAAAAAATATGTAGAAAAACAAAAGTTAGCCTGGAGTATTATAATGTATGTTGTATGAAAATCATTTTTTTTTTTTTTTTAACGATAATTCTCGTTTAAGCGTATATAAAGTTAATGAAATTAATCTCTTGCTTGACCTTACAACTATAGGCCGGTCACTAATTGGGTTTGAATAATGTATTAAATAACGAAAAGTTGTAAAACGTATTAATTTTCTAAGTAAGTAGTTATTATATAAGTAAACCCTGAATACCAAAAAAACCCATTAAAGCTGTATAGATGGATAACGTTAAACACGGAATAATAAACAACCAAGTGCATGTTAAAACAACGAACATCGACGAATCAAATGTAAATTCAATGAATAAATTAATATTTTTTTCGTAAATAAAAAAAAAAAAAATGTATTTGAATATTACGTCCAACTCGACCGGAAAATGGTCAAATAAAAAATGTATACAGGGTTGATACCCAGATTGTCTGCAAAGATTTTTTAGTAAACTTACAATTTTGGTATAAAACAATCGCGTTATTCACTGTGATAGTTTGAAAATGTTACCCTCCCCGCTTATTCCGTCGAACAAAAATATAAAAATCGTCGGGATTTTCACCAGTGGAAGGGGGGCCCACCTTTAAACTTTAAACGCGAATTTTTAGAAACATTTAAATTGAACTCGACAAAGTATTCGTCGAATGCTGTTAGTATATTTTGCTATACGCGTAGCTAGAAGGATTTATTACGATTATCTCAAGATAATTTTACGTCGAATGTCAATGGCCAACCTAACCTATTGACACGTTAACGTCGTGCCGTTTATATTATGTCATATGAACAATGACGAAACACGCCCAATTTATGTACTTAATGGGATAATTATTTCTTTCTGTACATTGAGATAAATTTAATTTCGAACAAACCGAAAACAAACGATAACACAAAACACGTGGACATAAATAAACAAAAATGAATTTACTATTGATTGGAATTCAATATAATATAATCTATACGAACATTATACAGGTAAACTTTGTTCGTTTGTATGTAGGGGGTAAAATCTTTGGAACAACCGAACCGATTCTCAAAATTTTTTCACTGATAGAAAGCTACACTGTTCCCGATTAACACGGGCGATATTTCCTTTTGCAAACAAAATTAATTAAGAGGAACTGACACGGGCTTATTAGTATTTTTTTTGGTACATAAATCGAATGCTTACCTATTCCCGGTTTTTTTTTTTTAAATAGATTAAAAAGATTAACATAAGTTTTGATCATTGTTAGCAAAACGATTATAGATAACCAAAACTTGACCCCGAGTAACGCCGGGTAATGGCTGCTAGTACAATGTAATATAATAATTCGTAATTAAATTTTCCTATATAATATTATAATATATAATTATCGAAATTCTTTTTTTTTTGCTTTAAACTTCAGTTAATACAAAATATAGTTAGGAGGAGGTACCTACGTAATTTGTGCGCGCCTTTTTTTTTGGTTTTTGTATTGATTTTAGATTTCGTATCAATCCTAAGATCGAACTAAGTTTTTCAAATTTGTTTGATATTGCGTATTCTTTGAACGATATATTGTTGCGCGTCATTTAACGGTCGACGTATATCGTTCGGAAACCAATTTACTACGCCCCTATATATATTATAACAGTTAAGTACGTACAATTTAATATACCGGCGGACATTAATTGTATCGTAATTATTTTTATAAATCGTGTAAAGTGGTCGAAATGTAAGTTTGACACCGACCGCGTTACATTTATTACATACGCCTCGATATAATTCGTTTAACGTGTTCGAGAAAAACGAACGGCCGTCGTATGTTCCGCGGACGGTATTATTATTATTATTATTATTATTGATATTAGTTCATAAAGTTCATTCAATCGACGATTAATTAAACTCGAGTCTCGGCGTGTTAAATGACGTGTGCAATTCTAAACAATACTATCGAAAACCAGATAGGTAATTGCATTTGATTTAGTTAAACGGATTAAACCGATATTTTTACAAACGATTGCAATTAAATAGAATACGTTTAAGCGGAACATTGTAATAATTATTACGCTCTAATGTTAAATAATAGTAACAAGACGAACTAAACCGATAAAAAAAAAAAAAAAAACCATTCAAAACACCTATAACCAGATACCTATACTCGGACGGCTATTTCGATAAAACATTTGAGGGCTCTGAACCGCCCCCACCCGAGGAAAAATATCCTCCTCCTCCTATTACATAGAATAAACAAATTTAAAACTATTTTACAGATTTAAAACATAACCGTTTCCATTCTGACGGTTATGAGGTAATTCATTTCGTCTATAAAGTAAAGAATTCCGCATTAAAAAATCATAATACGCTTAAACGGCCGTCAATATGCAGATAGGCATAATTATATTTTTTTAACATACCACTTGCCACTTATACGAATAATATAATTAAAACAGGTTGATAATTAATAAGATGCCGTGTTCAATATTTATAACAGGGTTGGCCCGACATAATTCAGCTAAAAAACCCGCTCAATAAAAACCCTAAATAATTTCTAAAATACGAAAATTACGATTTTATTAAAAAGGTAAAAATTACTAATGGCAATAACAATGGTAAAAATTAAAAATATCAATAATTGACGTAATACTATCGAATGGGGTTGGTCTTTGACGGGGCGCCGCACAAAAGTATTGTTCAATAACTCAATATAACTGTCTGGTTTTTTTAGTACGGGTTTTTTCAGATTAAAAACCACCCGACAATATTTTTACGATAAAACCCACTGCGTTGTGCTCTTTTGCCAGCCCTGGATTTACATACATAAACCCGTTTTGCCATTGGATCGGGAAAAGTATGAGTTTTCAAACACAAGAACAGGTGGAATTTCACCCTTTTTTAAATATTGTTCTATTAAAATAATAATAATAATAATAATAAATATACCGCCATATTACAAAAGACTACCCGACAATAAATTTTCGACGATATATATTATGTTCCCGTACTATGCTTCTTTTGTACGACAAAAACAATGCCTCGCGTATTGTTCTTAATATAATATAAGATATATTAGGTGCATAATACGTGCCTTGAAATTTCGGCCCGGCTCGTTCTCAACGAGCTGCCTGGCGATGTCTTTGCAGTGACTGAAATCCTTCGGTATGGCCGAGTCGCATTCCCATTTTCGATTCGACGTCCGGGCGTACAGGGCTGCGGGCGTGGCGTCTGTTATCCTGGAGTTGGTCACGAACCCTGAAAAAACGCCCCGTTCGTTAATCGACAATAAATGTTAAAATGTAAATCTCCGGGGCGCGACGAGTTACCGTAGTAAAAACATTAGCCAAAATAAATGCACTTAAAAGTTCGGAAATATACAATTTTATCGAACAATTAGTTATTGAAAGTTAGTATTTTATTTTAGTTAGTTTTTTATCGTCTTTAAAGCTTCCATGTCGTCTTTACCAATCTTGATTTGATTTTTTTTTTTTTTTTTTTGCGAACTCTTATAACAACTGCATAAAACCCATACACACTGCACAGTCGTACCGAGAATAAAAATAAACCGAATCGAATACTGAGATTTTGTAAACATACGTTCGGGAAATTAAATGAGAAATAAAAAAAATAATTTCCTCGATTCACACGAAATATGCCAAAAATATGTAAAAACGTGCCCTTTATTGAACTTTGTAGTTTTGTTACTATTGCTGTGGAACGCATTTGTACACCTCACACTTGGCATGTTTACCTATGTAGAGGAAAAAAAAAAACTACTGAACTCACGAGGCCCTCTGAACACTGTAGAATTGTGCGCCGGGGAGTGCGTTTCTATAGGACTCAAATTTCGTATGGGCGCGAGTATAATTATACATCATTAGCTATATAGGTGTAACCTAAATCTTTAATTCTCATACACACAATACAAATTTTAACATTGCCAAAAAAATTCAGATATTATTTTATTCTGTGTACAAAATATGACAATTTTCATATCATAATTTGTATCGACTAGGTAATATTATTAATAAATAGTTAAAAAAAACAAAACAAAACACAAGACTAAAGAAATATTATTAAATTTTTATCGACACGACATTAAATTTGTTAACATGTGCACCAAACCATTTTGGTATGGTCAGCTGCACACCCTGCACGTTCGCCAGAACCACCACCGGTGTGCGTGCTATATATTTTTTTTTTTTCGAAACTATGTTATTTCGTCGCCCAGACCAGGTTAGGTTACCGTAAAAATACAAAAACATCAATTTTACATGTCTTCCCGTTACCGCCCACACTTTAATAATAATAATAATAATGGATGCACCGTGGTTTTTTTGTCAGTATACATAATTATTCGAGTCCGTCATTCGATACTCGAATAGGAAAAAAAAAAAAACAACATATACCTATTTATATCTATACTAATTAAACTTACTTGAACAATGTAATTTACACCAAATAGAAAAGGAGGATATATTGAAAAAAAAAATATATAGCCGACATACTTCGCTACATCATGGGTGAGTGAGCCATATTTATAAACGGGAACCCGGGTATAATTTAGTTTATATCAGTACGAAACAAGGGCGTATTTTAAGGAGCGGTGAAAAGGAGCTCGTCCCTTCCCCCCCCCGACTACAAATGTATCAATACAAATTGTTGTTTGTATAGTAATTTATTGCGTTTTGCCTTCGTTTTTTTTTTTTTCTATCCATAACCCGCTTAAAATAAACTTACGATAAAAGTTATGTTAAGTACTTAGTAGAGTTCCAATCGATTGACTTTAAAATGTGCGCATACATTGACATTTTAACAGATGGTTTAAAAATCACCCCCTCTCGATAAATCATTTCATACAGAAAATGATTCTGAGCAAAGTTCTGTTAAATATCGTCTCGGCGTTACAAGTGATTTAGGCAAAACATGTGCGCCACTTTAAAAATTACGAATTGTCTTTTTATTTAGCTGATTTTAATAATAATTTAACAAGTATAAATATACTTAGGTCTAAATATTCAAAGTTTACCTACTATAATGTATATTTTGTTATCTGTCCCCGGGGACATTCTGATCCGTTTTGTCATCACTCTGAGGTGTATTATCGCTATGATTATGACAAATCGGTTGGAAAATTAAAAATTTTAACAAAACGGACCAAAATGTACCCCCCGAAAAACCCGGATCAAGATAACACCTTACCCATAATATTAGGTTACATAGAAATATTTTACCGGTATCTTTTCCAGCCGCTTGTGCCCATGTAGCCAACGTTTCCAATCCGAAATCTTGGGAATTGGTTTTGCTACAATGAGTGATCTCGTTGAACGCGTAACTCGCATCCAGACCGAGGGTTCTTTGGTTGACTTTAACACCCGTAAACATCGCAGTCGCCGAACTCGCGGCGTCCGGGACTTGTTTGTTCACTGAATATGTCTGAAACACAAAAGTTAGTGGTGCTCAAGTTGAAGGAAACAAATTGTGAAGGAGGGTTATTGTATTATTTTAATAAAAACAATAAATAATTAAAAAACCGTTACATATTGTAGATTGATGACCGTATATAGTTATATTATACAATAACAACCTATACAATAACATCTACAAAATTAATAACACGCATGAATATTTCATTTAAAATTTCCAAATTTAATTGCACTATGTACTTGTGTAGTATAAATTATTATAATATATTACTATAACAAATACGTATGAAGGCCTCAGGGTTGGTTCAAAACTTCCTAGTGGATGGGGGGGGGGATTGGGGATGCCAAATTTGTTAATTTTTAAGTTTGTATGCAGGGGTAATCTCCAGAACTAAATATCCGATCCAGAAAGTTTTTTCACTGATAGATAGTTACATTATCCCCGAGTGCTATAGGCTATAAACTAGCGTGTGTTTTAGCCTAGCTATCACGGTTTTTGTCTAGCAAGTCGGATGTTTAGATGAATATTCGAACTACAATATATTTAAATAAATGACTTCATCATCACAAGTACTTAATAGAGATACGATTTGCCCTTTGCAGTATGTCATTTGGTTATAAATTGTAGTTTAGGAGATGATACACGATATCCTGCTGCAACACGCTTTGTACATTTGTGTACGTTTTAACCACGTATTCATAGGTAGTGATGTTGTGGTGATGAGTCGTGCAGATGACATTATGCGGCTACCACATTAGTTAGGTGTTCTGGTTAAAATTGTTTTAAGTTTGTTCCAAAAGTCTAAAGCATTTAGTCTTTTCTATTTATTTGTTCGTTCAATTCGTTGTATTAGCAAGGATTAGAGGTTTTGTTTAGAAGCGGGACGTTTATTATACTCTTTAGCTCTGTCTGGTCAAAGGGTATTAGTTTTTTTTACTCAAACGGAAGTCCGTTTGAAAATTGTATGTTAGGTTTCCTTACTTTTACTTTACACGTTTTTAAATTTATTTATTTCTAATATATTTATCACAGGCAAGGCCGTACGGGGCAGATATTATTTTATACACTTGTAGCACTTGACAGGCGTTCACCGTCCGAAAAAAAATGCACTTATATAGATTGCACCAATCAAATATAAATTAATTGTATTATATAATATACTCACTTTTAGCAGTCCCATGTGCGGGAACTTTTCGAATGTCAATAATCCGCTCTCGCCGTGCGTGTATATTCTGGTGGCTGTCACCGTGTTCGGGCCCATCCCACTGCCGACAAATACGATCACGTTTTTCGCGGTCTTGGTGTTTAACGCCACGTTCAGAGCCTCGTCCAGTTCGGACTTGCCCACGGACATCCAAAACGTCTTGTCTTAAATTTAATATATAACACGCCGTCAAGAAACACACATAGTATTTTACATTGAATTAAACGCGGAAAAGTACCGAAAAACGACCGATTGCGAAAATTCCGCTCGGAAATTGTTGATTTTACAATTAAGGACGAAGTTATTGATCGGGTCTCCAAAAAATTGCCATTAAACACGATACAAAAAAACCGTACGTAGACGTTTTCGATCTTTCACACAATAATCAAAGATATAAATTATATTGCCTATTTCAATAAAACTATAATATACGTATGTGTATGAGCAGAATGAATGTACACCTATAACAAATTTAATTTACTGTCCGTGGTTTTTTTAGTGGAATTTCCACGTGCTCGTATAGAATGCAGAAGATATTGACATAATAAAGATTTTTAAAAATTTTATATATAGGTAGTCTTAAAATAATTCGGTAAATGTTCAATGTTCAATGGTTAGCCTATATTATATAACCTTTATAAATAAATACGACTGACTGTCAGTTTGTTTAAACGATAGAAAACTTTCCGACCGAAATAAATGAAAATTAAATAAACAATATTATCCGAGGGAATTAATACGAATAGAACCCGTAAAAATCGTCTTTAAATAAATTTTAATATATGTGTTTTAATCGATATTTAATAGATATAGGACAATCTGCACAAAACCACATTCTCGAAGATGCTTCGTGATCTAATTTTGTTGCCGATCGCTATCATTTTGTAGTAGGTTTAGTTTAATTTATGTATTTTTAAAAATCAATGACCGCTTGTGTTCTGTTATACGGTATTTTATTATACATTACAAGTTACAACGGTCCATAAACGCGTTGTCTGTAGAACGAATTCTGTACGAAATATTATTGTTAATAATTTTATGCAACTGTGTAATACAATTTTATTAAACCATCGTCGTTATTAGGTAACGACAACTGACAATAATGCTCTTGTTATTATATTGTTGTATTATCGTGACATGTATTATATTATTGCTATTATTAAAATTTAAAAAATACATTTTTTCTTTTTTATCCGGCATTTATGGTTATAACTAGAAATACGGTATCTCTGGGGTTCTTCAGGCATGCCTGCCCCGTGAGGTTATTATCGATATAGGCTTGTCCATTCTATTATGTATTATATATGCGTTTAACGCTTAAAATAGTGATTAATATATCGGAAATAATAAGAGGCGTGCTCTCTGCTCTTTAACTCGGGAAAAATATTAAAATTAGCCTAATATCTTGACACGGGATTGATGAAAATTAAAAATTTCAACACTTAAATGTATTTAAATAATTACAACTCAAACAATTCAGATAATTTTTAAACGATAAATAGCGTATAAATTGCTATTTTATAACTTTGAGAGTTGATAGGTTTAGTGTTACACTACCAAAAACAATAAGGGTAATATAAAATTTGCAGAGAATCGCGTGTGTGTCTTAAATTTCTTTCTTAAAAATATTATCCATAAAATTTATATTAGTGTGATTGAAATTAGAGTTTAAACGCAGTAAAACAATAAAATACCACAACCCTTTATAATAAGTCCATTCCAATAAAAATTAATATAAATATTTCAAAACAGGTGAAATACGTATTTGAATTTATTATTATACATTTTTTAAAAATAAATTACAGGGAAAATAATACTTAACAATATAATATAAAAATTAAATGTTTCTCTAATTTGAAAATTATTATCACCACGCTTATGAAATTTAGCACATTAGAACATGCGTTGTAATTATCCTATAGGCACACATTTAAATACTCGCTTTTGAACCATGAACTTTTAAACTAACATTTTTCGATATTGATTTATTTATTAGTGAAATTTAAAATCGCATTTATTACCCGGGAAATTTTTTTAGTCATATTTTGACTTTTTTTTATAACGCATGGTATAAGTAAATACATTGGTAATGAGATATCCAATTTATAATGAATATAAAATATTGTCACAATATCTATCCTAAATTTTATCTTATTGGAAAACATAAATTTTTTTATATTTAAAATAGTCGACATTTTCGCAATTATTAAGAAAACTACAAGGAAAATCAAAAATCGACTTCCTCGGTGACTGGATTCAATATGCTTTCAGAAAATGTGCTATACTTGAAAATCGGGTGTTTAGTAGAAGAATTATACACAGTCGGGAAAAAAAATGAAAAAAAAATCACACGTCATAGTAAGATTCATGATAAACTCGTAAAACCAATATTTCGCGTGAAATATATTTCAGACTTGTGTAATGAAAACGTATTATAATATTATAATGTTATACGCATATGCGTTACTAAGTGGTATCGAGGGGGTAATTTTGTTACTTTTTTGGGGTTCGAATTTTGAATATGTGCGTAAACTATATTCAATATTTATTATTCAAGTCTGGATAAAAACGATTCATTTTTATAGTTGCAAGTTGTGGCTACTTAGTAGTAGGTATAACGTAAAAATATTGTGGTTAATTTTTAACAATTTTTTATTGTTGATGTATACAAAATAATATATTTTTCGATAGCGTGATAACGTTGATTTCTTTCTCGTGCGAGATGTTCCTTATAATTTAAGAAATATTTTTTTGATAATATATTAGGGACAAAAAAAATCGAACTAAACGGAATTGAATAATAAGCGGTCAAAAACACTAATGATTAGGCAACAGTTCAGATATTCGGTAACAGTTTGAATTATTTTTTAATACGATTGCAATAAGCCGACAAAGTTAGACAAATGACGTGTGGTTTTTATTTAAATTCTAAAATTAAATAGTCGGCAATTATTATCCGAATATAAAAATTAAAGTATTTGATGACGGATAATGGCAGGCGACGCGGTTTATTATTTTTTTTTTTTGAAAAACAAACAGTATGCAAATATTTTGTAGATAATTTTTTTTGGTTTTTGCTGCCCCCGAATTTCGACTTTAGTGACGCCCACGATTGTTATTTGGCCGGTTATTGGCGTATTTACGGGGGGGCAGGGCTACTGGACCCACCTCCAAGAACTAAAAACAAAAAAAGGATATATATAAATATATTAAAACAATTTTTTTTTTCCAAATAGAATCGACGGGTCGTCAATGTTGTCAATTTTTACAGTAAAGATTCTCGCCTCGTGAAATTTCGAATGAATAAAAGTAAATATTTGTTAAAATCACCCCCACACATGCCGTTTTTAATTTTTAATTATTTTCTAACGTCGGTAAATCATCTGTACCGTGTTGGAATTTAAAAAAAAAAATTATTGGACACCCCCGCCACCGGGAAATTAGGCCGCTACGGGCTGGCGAGGCCGTAGCCGGAAACGGGAGCTGGGGGTTTAAACCGAGTATTTTCTTACATTTTATAGTAATCGTAGTAATTTTTCTAAATTTATTCGAAATCTATCGATTGTGTATAGAAAAAAAAAAAAAAAAAAAAAGAAAGAAGAAGAATATTTATCCGGGGGTTCGATCTCCCCCTCCCCCCCCCTTCACACCGAATACGGGAATTTGTATGCGTTATACGTACCTTCGTCAAAAGCTCCGGTTCTCGTGTGGCCGCGGAGGGCCAGCACGCTGACCGCGAGCAAATAAAGTTGCGGACGCCACCTCATGACGGTGGCGGCGGCGGCGGCAGCGGCAGCGGTTCGGCGCGCACGAGCGCGAGAGACGACTCCGGCGGCAGCGGCGGCGGCGGGGCACTCTGAGAAAACCGAACTACCGACTCGTGTACCGGTCGCGGGCGTACTATTGACGTTATATATTATTACCGGTGGTGGTCGCGTTCCGCGTGCCGTTCGATGCGACGCGTGTCGCGCACAATCGCGTACGGCGGTGGCGGTCCTATCGATGATGATGATAATAATGATGATGATGATGATAATAATAATAATATTAACAGTAACAATCGTAATAATAACGTTTTATTTTTTGATTGTTTGATTATTATTTTGATAATGATAATAATCTGTTGCTCGCCGCCGTCGTCGTCGCCGATTTTATTACGGTCCGAGAGGGGGCAGCGGCGGCGGCGGCGGCGGCGGCGGCGGCGGCGACGCGAAAAAAATACAAATTTTGCGCGCAACGAAAACGCTTGCGGGCGTACCGCCGTCGTCTTCGCAACGTGCACGCAATAGTTACCTCTATGCACGCGCATATACCGCGTTTATACCGTTTAAGGTAACCCGATAACCGGTATTCGGTTAGCGCTACGGCTTACGCGGTGATTCCGGGATGTTGATTATTTTTGTTTTCGGGGCGACCGGAAACTGTCGACAAATAAAAATTCGTATACGTAATACCGTTAGGGTATTTCGATTGGTTTTTGTTATTATTATTATTATTATTATTGTAATTTTAAGATGAAAAAAAAAAAATGAGTATGTTTAGAATTTTTTGTCAGGACGGGGCTGACAGCGGTCAAAACTCCAGCCTTGATAAGAAAAAAATAAAAACTACTATTAACTGATTAATGTCCCGCCCCCACCCCCGATGCAGCCTCCGAGCGTGCATATACTTAGGCCATCGTTCGGGTGGAAATGCAATAGGTTGGTAGAATATGTGACTTGTACATTTATGGCGATTTATATGACTGCAGTTATATGCATATGCAAACAAAAAACGATTCTGAGCACGGACGTGGAAAAAACTGTCGTGAAACTTCCGAAGTTGCGTATACTATTTTGGTCAACAGTATTCGCGTTGCCCAGATAACCGCACAATCTAACTAAATCGACTTGACATATTATACATTAAAAATCGGTTATTTCCCCTCAAGTGTAAAAGGGACGAATTCGTTTCACGACTAAATACATTTAAAATAAGGGTCTATTTTTATCGTTTAACGACGTTAGAAAAAGAAAAAAAACCTGTTGTTGGGTGGGGGGTGGGGAAATTAGGAAATTTGGATACAAAAGGGAATTTAATTTTTATTTTTACGCAACGATAAATTATTGCTAACGAAAAAAGATTCTGTAAAAAGTTTTGATGTATTAAAATTGAAAATTATATTAATTTGTTACTACAACAAAATAAATTGCAATTGTCCGTGTATTTTTATATCCTTAAAAATGTTTTTTATACATAAATTGGAAAATTGCACATTTCCGCTTGAGCAAACCAATTGTGTCCACACTAATCCAAATAAAAACTAACAATACTTTTCAAATTCTTTTTAAAAAATTTCAAATGCAAATTTAGTAGTTCGAAAATCGCCGGAATTGGTTCACGTATATAAAAGGGCCAATGTTAATATTACTGGTCTCTACGATTATTTTCAAACGAGTTACGACAAATGAACAAAATCGATGATACCGTTATTTCCGTAAATGTTCCCGTTTTGTCTACGTTTTCTTCCCAGTTTTTCCGAATTATTACGAAAACTACAACGAAAATGAAAAAAAAAAAACGACCTCCTAAATGCGAAATGCTTTCAGAAAAAGCGCTACAATTGACCATCGGAGCAAGATGTCTGGTAGATAAGTTGTTTATAAACGGAGGGGAGGGAAGCTACATAGGTAGTAAAACTAATACATTCCTTGCCACGTTCATAATCTAAAATTCAAACGCCATGACGGTTTTAAATAAACTACGGTCGAAAACTCATTAAGATACACCGACTTGGTGCGTCGGTATTATCGGCGCTTCTCGCACCGCCGACGGGGTAAAAGTAAAGTAAAATAATTTTAATATCTATACAAAACGTAACTACGTAATTATATTGTACGTCAGCATAATAACGTGCGAGGAATTCGTACTCTAGGACGGGCATTTAGCGAGTTACTGACACTTTCGTCCTTTTCTCATCGCCGACTGGATAAGGAAAAAAAAAAAAAAAGAAGATTATTATAATAATGAAAAACGTAACGTAATTATATTGTACGTCGGCATAAAGACGTGTGAGGAATTTCGTAGGCTAGGACGGAATTTCGCTGATCGGTGCGTTGTCATTTCGCAGTACCCAACCGACTCCTTATTCTGTATATTTTAATATAATTATTTCGTAAAATACTGATTCAGCGTGCACTTACCTAATTATAATAATTAAGAAAATTATTATATAAATTTACGCAATGTTTACAGTATAATTATGCGCCTAGAGCCCTACACTGCCGTACAATTACGGCACTACTTCCGCAAACGACCGCCATAGGTTAGGTTATAAGGTTAATGTTGACTTTGTTATTTATTTTTTATATTTTTTTTTCCTAAACTGCAAATTTTTCGCACACGCACGTGTACGTGTGTTTACGTTATGTTTATTTATTTATTTTTTTTGAGGGGGAAGTTCTTGGGGTTCTTCTCCCAGTTTTTAAAACAGGAAATGACCTAAAGGAAACTTGATAAACAAGAATAGGTAGTGCCTACACTCGATATTAATTTAATATTATTAATAGGTTAATTACGGTTTTATGCGCCTAGCAGTTAAAATACTGAAATTAATTTGTGAACAGTGGCGTAGTTCAATGGATTTCTCAATGGAGAGAGCCAAAAAAAAAAAAAAACAAACCTAAAATTACACGTTAACGTTTATTTTCTTAAAAAAAATTACTATATTGAATATCTTATCGTATACGGCAGGTTGATCGCTTCGTTATGATCCATGAGCAATTGTCTACGAAGGTTTTGGGTAAAATTGATTTTGGTATTTTTAGTCGTTTTAGAACTATTAAACCAACATTCTTATTTACATTATTTTAAAAATTGTACTCTTATTTCTCTTTTCAAAACGGGGTAGCTGTTTGAAAACTAAAAGTTCATTTGTTTGTACGGTGTATGGATTATAGGTAAAAATTTGAAAATATTGTAAATCAGATCGTCAAACGATTTTTTTATAATGACAAAATTAATTTTATTCAAAAATCGTCGTAGAAAATAATCGTGATAGAAAATTCACACTGTATACAGTGTAAAGTACCAGCTTATAAAAATAGAACTGGCATTCTTACACTATAATAAATTGTCATTTGTTTTTCACTACCGTGGTATTTTTTCAGTCGCATTAAAGCAGTCTCTGTCACAAACCAGTTATTGCAATTGTATTGTTATAATAGTTATTGGTTTTTTTTTTTTTTTTTTTATACTGTTATACTTGCATTTAATTTCGCGCGATATTTTAAATAATTGATTAACCAATTAACAGCCAACGTGTTTTGCAAGCGTATTGCTTACAATAAGAAACTACTTACAACCGACGGATAAGGGCACGTCGTATGTAATAAACAATTCGCATATAGCCCAAATATAATTATCCGCGAACTCAAATAATCCACGAACAACCGATATTTGTGTGAAAAATCAAATTATTTCCAAAGAACTTCTGTTGCAGCTCACGGACAGAATTTTTATAAAAAATTATAGCCAAATGATAATTTGTATAGATAATTAATAATCCTAGAGTCAAAGAAACAAACGAATCGCACGATGGAGAAATTCAAAACAAATCGAGAATATGAATACTGATGCTTGAAACGTTGTAAAAACGATTAAGATAAAATATTGGTTATACATTTTTTTTTTTTTTTTAATTAACAAGATGTTTTTAGTTTTTGATAATATAATAATGCAATTAGAAACTTATTTGAGATTTAATATAAAAGACTTCGTTGACACAGACAATCTAAAATTTGAAATTAAACTTTCAAAACGATAAAAGTTGTTCCTCGCGGATCGTCTACAACAACTATAGACCAATGGGTTAGATCGGTTACAATATTTAAATTTAATAAGCAATTTTTTCTATAATTTCCATTACATTCTAATAAAACGATATTAAATCATACCAGACGACGAATAAAAACATATTATTCCTTATAAAATACGTATAATATTGTAAGTACATTGTAATACATACATACATTTAAATTTGTAATATAGTATATATATATTACACTTGACTCTAAATAAAAATAACCATACACGGGTGGTTCACCGTTGTAAATGGGCATTTCTTAACAACATAAATGGATTGATCGGGATTAATTTCTGGGAACAAATGAAATTAATGTTTTTTTTTTTTTAGAGATAACGCATTTAAAAGTGTAATAAACGCATAAAATACTAATCACTCGTGCAATCGCTTTAATAGAGGTCAGTCTATAACACGTGGAGAGCTTAAGCGATAAGACGAAACTCATAACCTCCAGGTAAGCATATCAAATATGTACACCGAGCTGTTGCGGGTGTGAAAAGTCAGTAAAGTGTCTAGATGTACTTATGCGAATAGATGTGATGAATATTGAAAGTGAATACCCAATTACAAGATAATCGCAATACACTTGAAAACGATTTAATTTGTATTAATGAAAGTGATAAATGAGGTAATGGGTAAATGATAATAGTGTAATTAGACGCTACAAAGTTATCGATTCAGATTAACAGGTTGGTGGATTCCATAGTAAATTATATGTCTAAAATCTAACAGGCGTGATTAAGGATCTCTATATAATGAGAGGTATACGCTGTTGTTTTGCGATCGAATGATGTTTACAACCGAATGATATACGTACAATAGATATTACAATCACAGTACTTTTAAATTTATATATTATGTGTTTGCTGTATTTAAACATTTTCTTTTTCAACTAAGTATAAATATATTTTTTTTATTTTAGATATAGTTTGTCATTACATTGTATAATATTCACGGGGTCTTCGAATTTCACGTTACGGTCAATTTTTCTATGAAATACTTATTTTTTTTTTCAAAATAATGACCTCTGCGAAAACTTTTTTGTATCGTATACACCTTATTATCCTTCGTTTTTTTTTCCACTTTTATGTTTAGGAGTGAAACCATTACCAACATCTACCGACTTTTGATTGTGATTATTTTTTATTGTTTTTATTTAAAAAAATGATTTGTAAACGTACAAGTATTCGAATATTTGTATTTAAATACTTTTACTCATATATTTTACAAATCTGCCTGCAGCCATCATACCGCCATTGGCAACTAGACGGGACCTTTATGGATAGAAGAATAAACTCGTTGTACTGTTTTTAATTGGACGTCCACGGAGCCGAGTGATGTTGTTCTCTCACACAGCCCATCAGTCTACTATCAATCTATTACTCTTGATCTGTTGTGTTCTATCTAAATGTAGAAAGAAGATGCATAATGACATGTGAGCTTATGTCAATAACCGTTATTGTAATTATCAATAAACGGATCAACTTTGGTTTATATTTAGATTCAATGTTTATGTTAATATTATTGACTGACGTATAGCCATTTTAGTCTGATAATAAATTTGTACTTAAAAAAATCTCAAGTGTAAATGGTTATGTTTGACCAGTTCGGTTTTGTAATCGAGAAATATTGCACGTGTGTATGTTATATAAAATATAAAGGACAAAAATTGTTTTAGAGATTAATACTCTCAATAAAATAAAATTAGAAAAAAAAAATGTTAAAATATATATGAAATATACAATACAAATAAATCAAAAATATGTAGAACAAGAAAAAAACAAAGGAGTATTATATATTTATATCTAAGTTGTGTGTAAATACAACCGGTTTCGATATTTTTGTTTTTTTGATATTATAAAATACGAGTATAAATAAATACGACGAAGAAAAAAAAGATCTTAAATTCTGCAACACCGTGTAATACAGAAATTTGACCGACGAAAGTATAAATAATCGATTATAACCCAAACTAACGTTTTAAACGATTTTTGGTTCTATTTTTCTATTCGTAAAAGAAATAATATCACCGATTTATTAACAATTTTTTTGGATTAGTTTAAAACTATCGTGTTTATATAAGTTCGATGATAAACTAGACAATAACGTGTACGATCAATAGAGTAACATTTTTGCTGTGTCCATGTATTTGTTTTTTTTTTTTTAAACTCAAAGCGTTTATTATATTGGTTTTACTATCATGTGTATTTTTGTTAGTGAACAACTTTATGACCAGAAATTTAGCTACAATCATCGAGTTCACGCACTTTAAGAGTCATTTCTGGTAGCAAATTTTGTACAGCCGTTTATGTCGTTCTTGATACTCCTTCGTAGTTCTTTTAATAATTGGGAAAAACGGTATTATATTTTTATTGTATTTATTGTATTTATTTATATTTATTGTATAATATTTTTGCAATAAAGGTTTTTGTTATTTTCAATTTGGTATTTTTTTAAAAAAAAAATGGTAATTCAGTGAAAATAACCGTCACTTCCATCGAATACTTATATTAACACTTTCTAGACGCGGTGTAATTTTCAAAATATTCTATCGTTTTTGAGTTATTAATATGAACTTTCGAGTTTTTTCGGTTTTATATGGATACAAATTTTATACATTTTTTTAGATATCAGCGTTTTAAGTGTAAATTTATGTTCAAATTCGTTAAAAACACGAACAATTATAATCGTTTTGTAATTCATAATTAACGAAATAAATTAAATGTTGCAAATATGTCGGTTTTTTAAAAATAATATTGTCTACAAAAAAAAAAAACGACTTAATAATACTAAGTAAACTTACTTGGTATGTAAAACCGTTGTTGTTAAAACACAACAATAATGGATACCGATTAAAATTCGCAAGGCATTCATATTACCTAATGTATTTGATTTATTTCAACGCACCATCGTCCGTTTCTACTATAGATCATCATCTAAAACTGTTTTAAACTTGCATGTTTAGGAATACCCTTAAATTTTCTGAAGATTTATTTTTGGCGTAATTCGTGTAAATTGCTCACTACGTACCTTATATTTTGAGCGCAAATTATGCATATAATGACATATCGTACAGTACAGGTACTCGATATCTGCATACGTTTGAATTTTGAAATTAGGAAAAATATTTTAGGTAATAAAATAGGCGTGGGTGCACAAAGGTATTCAAACATTTTTGTTAAATTGACGTATATTTATGACGTATATTTAATAATATAAATAACATTTTTTTTTTTTTCTTATAACTAGGGAGTAAATTGTTGTATTCGAACATATATGTACGATTGTATAAAAAAAAATTACGAATGCTTCGTATATATAAAAAAAAAAAAAATTAATCATCTAAATGATGTAAAAGCGACTTAAAAACGCTAAAATATTATTATATAAAATAAAAAAAAAAAAATCAACACCATATCGTTGAACTGTGTGTGTATTATTATTATTATTATTTTTATTTTCATTAAAAGCGTATAACTTACGATAAATATTAGAAAAAAAAAAAGAAAAAATACGCGTAAAATATTATAGTTAATGAGAGGAATGATTTATATGCCACAGAGCCCACGTGGGGGGTGGCTGCCATAAAAAAATGACGATTGATTAGCTATCGGATAACATCATCATCGCGGTACACATGGCCTCGAGCCCAGTATAGTGACGTTCCTCATCTCCTGTTCTACGGATGCGCCGGTGAAGACCGGTGGCATTATTTGGGATTCTTGGAAAGGCTGAAACGAATAAAGAAAAACAAAATAAAAAATGGTTTTTTTTTTTTTTTTTTACATATTGCACGTGGAAATACTATGGCGGCGGGCTTGAAGTCGATACATTTCGTACGATATAGGTATTTTTTTTCTTTCTTTTTGCGTACCGCAGAAAACTCGCGAAAGCAGAGACAATAATATGTACGACATTATAATATATTTACACTCTGTCCAAGGCTATTAGAACAGTTACAATTTGGCAACAATATCGGTGAAACGGGTTTCTTCTTTTTTTTTTTTTTTTTTTTTTTTTTTTTAATATATTATATATGTAAAACAAATATAATCCCTAGGCATCGACTTAATCGACGCGGTAGTCGGCGGCGGCGCGGACAATTCAATGCGGTTTATCTACAATATTAAATTACCTCTATACGACAAAACTACAAAAGAGTGTCGTGCTTGTAGACACAAAACGAATAGGTACACACGCATGCGTCTATAATATCAAATATCGCATTTAAATATTTCCTTAAGCAGCGAGCGCCCGGTTTCAAAAAAAAAAAAAAAAAAAAAAAAAAAGAAACCCAAAGTATATTTTTTTTTTCTTTTACTATGACTTGGACGAGTATTATTTTATGTACTCTGCGCATGAATAAAACAACGCGCGATCAAATGTAAAACGGATAACGAAGTCGTATATATTTATACAAATTTCCCGTTTAATATATGTTATCTAAAAACTTGCGTTTTTATGATCGATTTTTCCGTATTTAAATGCACGTAATTATATACTGTGTATATTTTTTTTCTAAAGAAAAAAAAAATTTAGAAATTATTTTGCTGTCTGGACAGTTGCGTTTGAGTTTTGTATAATAACCATTTCTATTCTTATACACAATTTCAATTGCATAACGCACATCAAAGCAATAAACAGTCATGCACATAGTTTTTCGACGTATAATAATATATAAATGTCGAATATTGAATCGATGTAGTTAAATTTTGATTTATAAGCTGAGTATAATTATACAGGAATGGGGATTCGGTGTTACGACTATAGAAGTTTTTTTTTTTTTTTTGTAATTTCTATTGAATACACGGAGGAAACAATAATAATTAAATTGAAAAAAACGGACATGCACTTCGCACCGCGAGTGGGCTACTGTTGTAAGTGGATGTTAGGAAGATGGAATAATTTCGTTTATATATAATCGTTGCGTACGAATAATGATTCTGAGAGAATCACGATTGCAATTACAATTGCATATTTTTTACTACTAAATACGACTTACGACGAACCATTCGTGTCGAATTTTCGAGCAATTTCGATGGGCCGTTAAAATTTTATTCGCGTTAAATCGGAAAACACTTTAAACAACGCGTATTACAAAAACAAAAAATCTAAAAAACCTATAAAATAAAAAGTAGTTTTAAAAATGTGAAAATGTATATTCATGAATATCAGATAATATAGAACCCGTTTTATAGTAATAGTAATAAAACAATTCTAATATTTAGGTATTTGTACGCCGTACCTACATGAAAAATAAACGTATAATTACTGTCGGTAATCTGTAATTAAAATGTTATTCTTCTCGTTGTCTGCTACAATTTTGTCCAGAGATAAATAAGCGATTCTATTTTTTAATTTTAGATTCTGAAAGAAGCGAACAATGTATTGGTTTTACTTTGATGTGTTTTTTTTTCTTTTCAAAACACGATTAACCGAACCGAGCTCGGAATCGTTTTCGTTAGCAATCATTTTTACGTCGCGTATAAATTATATTTTATCTTACCGACTTCCTATCCTAAAACAGTGCCCCCCCCCACACCCGTGATGTGAAGTACGTCAGTTTTTTTTTGTCACGTTACTGTAAATGTGCGCACGCATAGCGATTTTTAAAATATTGTAAATTTGACAAACGGGACTCCGAAAACAATATTTGGGGCCTTTGGCGGAGCGTCGCCACTTCACCGGCAATTGAGTGGACGAGTTCGGCTAATATTCAATAAAGCATAATTAAAAAAAAAAAAAAAATAACTCACGGTACAAATGATAAATGAGGACAAAAAAAAAAAGGGAGAATCGGTCCGTATTATAATTAACGGCGTCTTCTAAATCGCTATCGGTGCATAATATATTGAATGTAGTGAAATAGCTACGGTTTTTAAATTTTTTTTATATATATATAAATATACAGCCATAAAAAGATGAGCAATCATTTCTATCGAACAGTTAATTAATTTAAATATATGTACATATAATTATTATTATACATTTACGTATATTAAAAAAAACTGTTCAGTCGCCGTAAATGATACGAAAAAAAACACACGAATGTTTTAACAAAACAAAACATAACGCGTAAAAATCAAATCTTACGTACATAACCAGAAAACTAGAAAAAAAAAAAGAAAAAATAAGAAAACTGTGATTTATATGAGTATTTGTTGTTTGTCTAAGGTCAAGCCGTTTGTCATTAAAAACTAGAAATTCCGGAACTTTTGTGTAATTCCGTAACCAAATATATATATATATATATATATATAAAAAAAAAACGTATGGATACCAGATGGAATTTCTATCCTTAAATTTTTTAATATGTTGTCATCACACAGGGTGACCGGTTTATTGTTTGCCGTTATATTACATTTCGGAGGATATTTTACGGAATTTTCACTAGGAGACATTGCGATATAAAATATAGGAATTTGTCACATTACCCCCCACAATGCTTGCCTCCCACCACCAGCGATTTAAAACGATATTTAATTTACCGAAAATGTTAAACATTATACTATTACGTGTACTTTATAGTATTGACTTTTTGTTACCATTAATATTATTTTATATAAATATTACTGTATTTATAAATCAAAGTTATCGGTATTTCACGTACTATCGTATTCCGAATCATATTCGTAAAATTTAAATACCAATGTACGTAAACGTGGACGCAATATTTTTTTTTCATCTCGATTTTCTTTTAAAATTCTTCTCAGCCTTTCCTTGTCCCGCAGTCTTCTCGCATACTTAACTACATTTCCCGCTACGTGCACCGCCTCATGCCTCAGACCCTTAGTTTGTCGTTTGATTCTATGCCCGTGGGGGAGACACTTACAAAATTTCGGGATAGTCCAGTTTCAACAAATAAATTTAAAAAAATAAATAATTACAAATGAAATCGACACCCTGTATTTATGTGGTTCCCGTGTAATATTATAATATTTTATATACTACAAACGCAATATATATTGTCTATAAATCTAATCCCGTGACATAGACGGCGAGAAAATAAACATATGGTGAAAATATTCAGATATAAGAGATATATGCACGCGATAATACTGCACAGTAAGAAATTTGACTAAACTGAACAATTCTTATTCTAGTAAAATAAACTAGAGTTCGGTAAAAAAAAAAAAAAAAACCCCAATATAAAACGATAAAAACGTCAACGAGAACACTTTAATGTAAATTACAAATTATTACGTAGGTATCGAACACGGTTTTATTTTATTCTGTTGCGTACCTAAATAAATACTAAAACTTTTTTTTAGAAAAAAAAAATATAATATTCTGGTTTTTTTTTTTTTAGGAGTTCCATTGCAGGTTTACTGCAACGACTATGCGTGCCAATAATTTACTCGCCATCGTCAAACCATACGTAGTAGTGCGCAGAACGGAATTAAAAATGTCCATTGTCCGCGGTCGAAAAACAAAAAAAAAAATATGCGTTTGCTACGACGAAAAAAAATAAAACAACGATGTACAATTCAAACATTTTTTTTTTTTTTTTTTTTTTTTTTGTCGTCGATGATACAAAAAGTTTTAACCGCACCACCGTGGTTTGTTAACCGGTTTTGAATTAAAAACCGAAATGAATTTAAAATAAATAATAGGTAATAATGGACTGCAAACTACGGTAACGGCAGTCACGTTCGGAGAGGTTATGTTATTACAAGCGTTTAAAATGTTTAAAAACAGAGAATGATATTATTTATTTAAAATTAAACAAAAGTATTGATTAAGGGGCAGTAGCGTAGCGTGAAACATAGTGGCCCTAGGACCTATAGGAGATGGAGGCTCTTTTTAACACAAAAATTAAATTATAATACTAATTTCGACTATTAAATAGTGATTCTAAGAGCTAATGAGAAAAAAATTATACAATATATTATATATATATATTATTGTGTACATTTATATTTTGTTCGTATTTTAAATCAAATTAGTTTCTACGTAAATATTATATAAAAATAAATGTAAGAAAGTGTTTTTATTTTTTAAATGTAGTAATATAGGTACTCCGTGGCCCCTTAACTTGGACATACCTTGAGGGCCCCAGGGCCTAGGTTCCGGCCTAAATATACCATTGTTAAGGTGCCTCGAAACGAGACGGGGATTCCTTTGTCTTTCTGTGTCCGTAGGGTTACGAGTAAGAAATATTTCTCACTCGAAATATTAAAAAATACATTTTTTGTTCAAATATTTATTTATTGGTTTTGTATGTGTCGTAACTAGACGTGGACATGTATCCGGTAAATATCGACAGTTAATTTGAATTGTATATCGTTTAATCGACTGAAAATCGTACGCAGGTAGTCCTGTTTATTTTATACGTTTCAAGTGTTAATAAAGTGGGTTTATATAGTCCCGAGTCTGATAGGAACAACGAATCACGTAGAAGGAACACCATGGCTGCAATAATAAGCGGGTCGAAATCTGTCTAGTTAATAAACAGTCAATTAGTATACCGATGGCCAATAACTATGTTATTTACGTTTAAACGATTGTTGTTTTTGCGCATTGAGGCTCTAGTTAGTTGGTTAGTTCGATAGGATACATGTAGTAATTGTCATATAAATTGTATTTTGTATTTTCAAGTTTATGAAAAAAAAACCACATCTGTTAATAAAATTTAAGACCACTTAATAATATCGGTTTCCCGCAGACCATCGCCTTGTACGCGATGGCGCCGAGCACAACGCGAACGACGGATGCCAAACACGCGAATTTTTTTTTTCTCATCCGCTATATTATAATGTATATTTTTTTTTTTTTGTTAGTCTTGTTCTATAGATGATAATTTATTATACACTTAGGTATATCGAAAATTCCTCCTTTTTAATCAAACTAGTTTCTTCCATGGAAACAGCGGGTATTGGATTTACTAGCGATGGGCACACGTCATTTTCGTACAATAAAATATAACGATTGTTATTATCGTCTATTATTATTGTTAGCGCGAGTTACACACGAATAGATAAATCACGTGGTTTTTATGATTGCACCCGGTTGTATAGCGGAATTTACATAATATAAGCGTTTTTATTTTCCAAACATTAATTTTAAATTTTAAATTACAATACGACGTGTTCTCCGATTATGTATTGCATTTCGGAACGACAAACTAAATATGCTAAATCACACGACGTATGGAAAATCGAAAATACTCGCAAACGAATAGTTTACACTCTGACAACGGTTCAAAGACGTTTTCGAAGGACAGGACCTATTTGATTATTCGTATTAATAATACATCGAAAATAATATCCTGCACGACTGTGCATTAGAATTCGAAATATAAAACGAAGCGTTAGGTATAGATCGTTACAAAAAAAAAAAAAATAATATTTTAATATTTCCATCGTTTCAATAAGAAAATATAGAAACCCGGAAGACTCACGCGTAACATTGAAACCAAAAAAATCGGTGAGAATCAACATTTTCGAACCTACATTACAATATTATTATAATCTCTGGATGTATTATTCCTGTAGAACTATTATATGTTAATATTTTAATATTACTAAAACACAATAATAATATGGTTTACGTGTGGTTTACCTAACGTGTCCAATAATATCAATTGAATAATGCTGTCATGCGGTATAATATTTAAATAATGATTTTGTGTATCGTCGCCTGGCGCATAAATAAAATATATAAGGTATTTATAATTTGACGAACGCGGACCACGAAAAATGCATCGCGTCCATAGATTATAATATTATTACAATATTCAGTGCTCGAATTGGAAAAAAAAGAAAAAGAGACAATACGAGGTATTTTGAAAAGAAATAAGCGTCCCTTGATTAATTATTAATCACAACGGATGCATCGCGTCCATAGATTATAATATTAATACAATATTCAGTGCTCGAATTGGAAAAAAAAAAAAAAAAAAGAGACAGTACGAGGGACTTTGAAAAAAAAAATAAGCGTCCCTTGTAATTATTGATCACTACGGAACTACCCTTACAGTTAATAATAAATCAATAATAAATTATTTACAAAAAAGAACCAGACTATTAATAATAGTATACTCCTATTACAAGCTAACGTTTCGCTGGCGTATTCATTCGTTTTATTTGTAAAACAAAAGAAAAAAAAAATGACGTTTAAGTTGATTTTGATTAAATTACTTATTACTTATTTGTGGTACGGGGTAAAAGCGCAATACAGACAATATAATCGTAATAATTTATGACTGTAAATAATAAATTCTAGCAAAGAATATATTTACAATCAATAGAAATAATTAGTAAGGGGACGCAACAAAAAAAAAAAAAAAAAAATAATAATAATAGAGGGGAGCTCCGCCGCCCCGATTCGAGTACTATATTTATCATGTTTTGTGTTCATGTGGTTTTCGAACGAACAATAAATGCGTATAATACGAACGGTCCACGTGGCATGTATCTAAAAGTTATGTACATTTTACAACATTATAATTCCGCGGCCAAAACCATTTTATATGGTAATTTAAATAGCCAGTCAATACCGATTCGCGCACATAACGTTCATGATATAGCGTCCCCGGAACGGGAATTAATTCGTCCCATTCCGGAGTTGAATCGATTCGCGATATTATAAAATCGATTCGAATTAATTGGTTTGTATTGGCAAAACTTGAACGGAATGTACATTCAGGGTTAACCGCAAACGCACGTCTTCTACACGTGGCCGGTTTCCGCCGAATGAAAGAACCCAATAGTATAGCTTTTCGAATAATATCCAACGGACGGTATTCGATTTCTTAGAGGTACGGACGAATAAAATATAATATAATGTTACGTACGCATTTTTAAAACGTACACTACAATAAATGTACAAGAAAATAATAATAACAGATCGAATAATCGTGCAAAACGTAAACTGAAGGGTACCCTCCAATATCTAATATATTACCGTTCAATGTTATAATAATAATTATACAATACGGCGGGGATTCAATTATATTGTTCGAATGCTATTGTGGGTTTTTTTTTTTTTTTTCGTTAGTCGGCAATTGCAAATAATCGAACCGGTGAAAATAGTTTTGACGGTGACGAGTGACACGAAAATCATTTTTGGATACTCTAGGAATATCAGTTTTCCAAAGCTGGACAAGTTGTGACGGCGTGCAGATGGCGAAAGCTCTGTCCCTACATATTTTTAGTGGGGAGATTTGCGTTTATGAATTATTATAAATTGTGCGTATCTACTAAATTACTGTTACGATTTTAATATTCAATTTAATTGTTGATCATTTTTTAAGGTGTAATCTTTAACCAATAATCCTGTGATACGATGACAAAATAATAAATACGGGATAATTGGATAATTGATGTCAGTATTATTCTTGCAAAAATGATTACATTATCGATAATAATTAATAACTATTGTTAAATATATGTATGTATTATATATAATGGATATTTTTTATATCATATAATAATAGAATTTCAGTCTAAGACGTTTACTTATAATAATAGTCTTTCTGAATAACGCAACATTTTATATTTTTAACGTTAAACCTTTTTTTTTTTTTATCATGTTCGGTTCGAATTCGAATAAAATAATGTATACGTTCGGTTTGGTCCGGGTTTGTTAATTTAAAGCAGTGGCGGATATCCTATAGTAGTGACGGTGGGGGAGGGAGGGTCCTTGCAAATTTTCGTATGCGAATAATACAGAATTTTACAATACAACAAAATATTATTTACAATCTTTAACCGTTATCATGGAGTACAGGCATAATCGATATTATTATAGATCGTTGTTGATAATGGATAATAGATAAAATCTATCTTCGACCGTCGTTGTTGTAAGTTACTCCGGACACGAATTTAAACAATTTTATCTTATAATAATATCGAATGTTGTCTGCAATCTGGTAATTTACTGTGAAATAAGTTGTTATCATTTTGTAATTACTTATATAATTGAAAAATGTATTATTATTTTGTGTAAATAGTGTGTGCAAAAAGGGTGCGAGAGTGGGTGGTGACATTTTATGATTCGCCACGCCTATAGTTTTTAGTATAGCCGCCACTGATTTAAAGAAAAATTGGGTTTGAAATTAAAAATCAACGATCGTAACGTCGTCGTCGTGTAGACACGATTGAAGCCCAAATATTTGGAGTGTTGAAATTATGTAATGCACACGGGACACCTTTTTATCATATAAGATTTATATTGTTATCTACCACGGTATCTGCCACATATATCTATATTATACTCTATATCTGTAGAGATATTTATCTCTTTATCTATCCGTCATCCGTCTATCAGATATCTGTGGTATCTATACGACCGTTTTCGGGACAGATAGCTGCATACGGGTACAATCATAAAAAAAAAACCGTGCGTCTATGACGTACAACCGTCGTGAACCATGTTCTTATGGTTTTGACGAGGAAACGGCTTCAAAATTGTTTGTTTTTTTTTGGTTTATTAAGAGGAACGAGGGGGTGTTGAATTATTATGACCTATGGGTGAGAGGGGGGATGCTGGGCGGTTAAAGCTCCGGGGGTGCTTCGGGCTCACCTTGATGTACTCGGCCAGACAGGCGGTCCTGCTGGACTCGCGCATGTAAGCGTTGAAACTGTGTCTGGGCGTCCAGTCGTCCATCCTCGTGGTCGGTATGATCATGACGTTCTCGATACGGCGGCGGGCGAACTGGGCGTGCAGTGCCAACATTCCGCTGTAGCTCTGGTCGACGAACACGACCACGCGGCGCGCAGTACAGTGCGATATGTCGCTCAGGAACTCCTTGGACGAGTAGATTTCGTCGCTCTCCACCTGCAATCCGGTTTAAATGGTTAGTCGTATCCGGTTAGGTTAGGTGGTTTTTTTTTTTTTTTTTTTTTTTTTGAGGGGGGGCTTCGGGCATCCACATAATGCAATTTTTTTTTTGACATCCTTATAATATAAATTTCATTTTACCGATCAAAATAAAACCACAGTCGAGGGCCACCCTAGGGTATGGATCCCGGGTCTTCGTATTCCTAAATCCGGTCCTGTATATTACCTAATATTATACCGTCATTAAATGTTGTTTTAGCCTTCACGTAATGCATTTTTTTTTTTCACATCGTTATAATATAAACTTTAATTTACAATGCAAATTAAAATCACGAATTGTATACACATTTTGCCATTCGATTTATAATGAGAGGCATAACCAAAGAAAAATAAAAAGGTCACGCATTTAATAAAACGGAGGTGACACCCCAGGATATGGGCCCCGGGCCTCCGTATTTTCCTAAATCTGGGCCTGCATATTGCCCAATATACATTTAATTATACCGTCCTTGAATGATGTTTTTTATTATTGATAAATTCTATATAATGAAAAAAACAGGTTATCCGAGATCAAGAATCAAGTCATCTATCTAGGTGAATCTATACAATTTTTTTGTTGAAACCCAGATGTGTACTTTTAGCAATTACGTTTTATTATGATAATGGAAAAAAATATAATTTTTAAATTTTTTTTTTTTTTTTATCATGAAATAACTTCACCAATTTATCACCTTTTTATCTAGATATACAGCGAAAACGCTTTGATCTTCGTCTAGATTAGAATTAATCTAGAAATTATCACTTGTCTAGATATTTTAACAATTAACTTTATACTACACTGACTATATAAATACATCCGTGTCATTTTTTTATTTTTAGACCTCCCTGCTAAAACCCTATTATGTAGCGACGGAGATGTTTAAACTGCAAAACGCACAGCGTGGTTTTGTCTACGATCGATTATCCAATGATCGTCTATTTTTATTTGATTCTTTGTGCCTATATAAGTATATTATAAATACGTATAAACCATATGCGGTGCGTGTTGTGGAAAAAAAAATTTACCCGTCGATGTACATTATGCATTTAAATTTTATGTGCGATTTATGAAAGGAAACCGTATTGCGCATAATATTATTGTATTAATTTGCGTGGTAAAGAAAATGTACTTCTTTTGAAAAACTATGATTAATTTATACATTAAAAGAAAATAAACCACCGATCGATTTATTATATTGCTAGTAATATTAATTAAATTTGAATATAAAATGTTTTCTCGAGAGGTCGCGATGATACCGCCTGTATTTAAGGGGACGCGTATAGGCAATTTTGACGATTAATTGAAAAAACAAAATGATAATTTAATATTAACCCACTCAAAAAAAACTCTTCAAATTCACTATCGAATATATATGTACAAGTAAAGTATAGTCCCGTGTCGTTATCCCGAGTATTTGTCGGTGCAATCGTTATCAAATATAAAACGTATACGGAAAACCGTTTCGCGTGGAACTGCCAAAATTTCACAACGCCGTCCAGAAGAATTTTATCCGTGCCGTAGCGTTTTGATAAGATAAATGCAATAAAAATTTTGAAAAATGTCGGTTATTTCGGTTTTTAGTATAAATCTATCAAAAACTATCGGGTTGTAAAAATAAAAAGACACGCTACGGGGAAAATGGGGAGGGGGAGAATACCGCGTCTTCTTAAACGACGACGCGATATAAGCACAGTTACAATAATTCCAAATCCTTACGACGTACGATATTTCAACTCGAAAATGCATAAACGTTTTCGTGTTTATATAATTTACATAACAATTATATTATACTCTATAAAAGTACATATACAACACGCGGACGGTATAGTAACACATACCCATAAAAACCAAAATATTGAACATGTTATTATAATAATTTATAATAATAGTTAATTAACCAGGAAAGAAAATGGTTTACATATGACGTATAAAAATATAAATTATATAGTAAACTTGACACCTCGGTACGACAGGCTTTCCGCCGTCCAGTGTTAATTGAAGTAGTAGTCTATACGAATAGCGAGTCTTATATGATAATTATAGTGAGTAAAAATAATAATAATAATAATAATAATAATAATGAGTATGTTGAAACATCCTAGGAGTGTATTCGGGTTTTTTAAAATATCTATAACAATTTATTTTTTCCTAAATTATAACACTATTAATTGTCCTATTGTTTGGAAATATTTAAATATATTAATAAATCGAATAATATTTATAGTGATAAGTAAAAAGTTTATTTTATTTTTTTTTGAAATTTTATATGTTATTATGATATATTTTTTCAATTATTATAAATTATACAAAAAAAAAAAAATACATAATATCGATTTTATTATGTCATATTTATTTTGACTTTAAAATAAAATATTTACATATTTATATAACTCGAGTTAAATGAAATGTTATCATCATTTTCAGTAAAAAAAACATGGTATTAAAAATAATAATATTATTTTTTATTTTTTCAATATTCTTTCGAGAATTTAGAGGGGATCCGGGGGTTTTCTTTTTTCCTTTTTTTTTTTTGCTCTTCTTTAAAAAAATAACTAGCACAAAAAAAAAATCCATTGATATTTTTTTCGAAACAAAAATAAATCGATGCTTACTTAGCTCGTAGAAAATTAAATTGTTGAATTTTTTGACGATCCCCCTTTCAAAACTATCCTTGAGAAATTTCAACAATTAAATTATTTTCTACGAGCTAAATAAGAGTCAATTTTTTTTAAATATTAGTTTTTTTTTTTTGCCAATTATATTTGATTGTTTGTTATTTAGATAAATGAGTGTTTATAGACTGTAAAAAAAAAAAAAAAAACTAATAAAACAATTATTTGTTGATAAATCCGATGCTCAGCCGCGTTTAGAAGTCATGTTAAAGATCTGAAAATTTGCGAGGAAATCTTTTTGTACCTGGCCGAACATATGGTCCGTAGAAGTGCGAAAAAAAATATATGAAAATTTGGTTGTGACTCCTCATTCCCTTCTCGTGCCCCTGGTGGAATAAAAAAATAGCCAAAGAGGGGTAGTTTCGTTGTTTTTTAACTCTACTAAAGAAATATAGCACTTACCAAAAAAAAAAAAAAAAAAAAAAAAAAAAAAAGAAAACCTCCGGGTCCACACTAAATTATCAAATGAATATTGAAAAAATAAAAAATAATATTATTATTTTTAATACCGTTTTTTACTGAAAATGATGATAACATTTCATTTAACTCGAGTTATATAAATATATATATATTTTATTTTAAAGTCAAAATAAATATGACATAATAAAATCGACATTATGAATTATTTTTTTTTGTATAATTTATAATAATTGAAAAAATATATCATAATATCGATAATAATTAATAACCATTGTTAAATATCTATATAATATATGTATGTATTATGTATAATAGATATTTTTTATATCATATAAACTCTATATCAGCTATCGATTATCACAGAATTTCAGTCTAAGACGTTTACTTATAATAATAGTCTTTCTGAATAACGCAACATTTTTTATTTTTAACGTTAAACCATTTTTTTTTTTTTTTATCATGTTCGGTTCGAATTCGAATAAAATAATATTATACGTTCGGTAATTTAAAAAAAAAAAAAAAAAAAAAACGTATTAAACTTAAACCGTAGAGCGTAATATATTTAATAATAAAAAAAATATTTAAATGATAATTTAAATAGCCGTAAGCCGATTATTTTCAAAACGAGTACGACGTGTAAAAATGTTGTTTTTATTTTCTCCAAAATCGATAATTTACAGTTATTTAAATAAATGAATAATTCGTTATACACAATATTATTACGATGGCATTCGACGACGTCGGTAGGTATAACACCGCCCAATATGATCTTGTTAATACGACGGAAATTATATTAAACGTATTATAATAATTCGTGTCGCCGCCCAAAACCACTCAACATCCGTTCGCCCACGCGAGAGCCTCTGCGGCGCGAGTATAAAGAATCTTTGCTAGTTTAGCGACCAACACTCGTACGTGTTATTTACTTTGGAGACGCCAGGCGACGGATTAAAAAACCACACGAAGAAACGTTTTTTTTTTTTTTCCCCAGTCGCGTTTTTTCGTATACGAAAAATAATCAGAGGTAAATTATAATAAAGTTTATTTTCGTGTAGAGATAAATACGCGTGGCGTAGATATATATGTATTATTATAATATGCGGCGTTTAATATTATTCTAGTACACAATAAAAATAAAAATAAATAAAAAAAAAGCGTCACACGAAGGTTACTATAATATAATAATTATTTATTCATTCCGCGTTCATGTGGTTTTTTTATTTTGTTATTTTTGCGTAATACGTTCGCGCGTTCGTATTATTATAACATTTAAAAATCGTATATCAATTGTTTCGTTGGTTTTAACGGAACATCTGTTAATGGTTTTATTATTATTATTATTTTTTTTTTTTTTTTTACCATCTGTATTATACGGTTTTTTCTCTCTCTCACTCTCTCTCTCTTTATCTCTTTCGTTTTATTAGCCGTGTACGAAATTTTGTATATTCCTTCAACATTTTACCGTACAATACTTTCTTTGTATACAGCGCGCGTTTATTGTGCATTATTTATTTATTTTTTTTTTTTTCTACAAAAAAGTTTTCGAATTTCGCGTACCGCTTACAAAAATATATAAAACCTCCGTCATACGTAATATATATATATATATTTATTTATTTATTATGTTTCATCGAGAATGCGAATAGCAAACTATTATTCCCGATGCGGCCTGGGAGGTCATAGCCGGATTCTATTATTATTATTTATTATAAATTATTGTATAAAGACGAGATTTCCTGTGGCTTTATTTTTTAAACAATCGTATTTTCGCGTCTGTTTCCCGCAATCGAATTCCGCAAAACTGTATCAATATAACCTAATCTAACCTAACCACCACAACGATAAAACATTTATTATACGTACGATCCCGTTGCCGTTGGCGTCCCAGAGCAACGCGTTGCCGTCCCGCCTGGTAGGACTGGACAGGTACAGGAAAAACGTGTCGGCGCACATGGCAGCACCGCAAATGCCTTTGATGTACCTCCGGATGTTCAGCTTGTCGGCGGGTTCAACGTTGTCGATGATGGACGCCGAGTAATCGGTACTGTCTGTTGAAAAAAAAATCACGTGTCCAGAAAGTGAATAAGGAGATAATTATATTATGTTTTTGGTCGGTCGCGTAACGAAAAATTACGTACCGATGATGTTACGAACCCCGTACACGTTTACCGTCGAACCGAACAGTCGAAAATCACCACCCTCCCCGACTATAAACGTACCCACCAATTATCCGCCCTACAATTGGGTTCGAGATTTCAACGGGTAAACGTTATCGCCTTGACAGAGGGCGGATACGAAAATCGAACAAGTATCCGGGGTATTCCGGTATTCACACGACAACGTTTGAATATTTATTAGTTCAATTTTTATGTACCTATTAAATTGCAGAGGGGGTGGACACTGAGGCCTCTAGGCCTCCCCTGGATTCACCACGGGTACAATGACGAAATAATATCCATAATATGATAATCGTTACAGGCATGCCGGTATTCAACGGTTATTTTTAAAAGGATCCAAATAAATTACTTTTTTGGAGAGAGAATTCGAGGCAAGTGCCAACCCCCGTTACACCCCAAAGAAGAACTTTATTTTCTTCGGTTTTATATGTATATAATGTTATCAATTCCGGTATAATATTGCATTACATAGCACAACCAAAGTCGAAAGTTTATAGGCGGGCTAAAGCAGAAAACGGTTTTGTAGAGCTAATCGTGATGTTTGAGTGAGCTAGGCAGTCTAGTCCCCTAATTTCGTCCATGGTAAGTGCCCTGACAGTAAATGGGTGAACCTGGGTCCACCTTCGGTTATAAATAATAGTTAAAAATCATAACTATACATATATATAATTTTATTTTATATAAATATGAACCTTAAACCTATTATTTTTTTTTTAAATTCCGTTCGGATTCGTTAGTTTTTATGACCATTTCGACCGAAAAAATCGGCGTTCGTAATATCACCACTAGAAATAATTCTACGATTTCCACTTTTACTAACCGTCGTCCTCACTCCTGCGTATACTGTTGGCGAAAAACGTACGGATATTGTTCTCGGAAAATCCCCAAGAAACGAGTCTGTCCTTCAAAGACTCCAGGTCGTACATCGTGACAAAGTCAGCCATGTTCCGGCTCCATCCGCCAAACAACATTACAGCCTATGCAAAAAAAAAAAATATATTTACACGAATTGAACATACTAATGGTTCTATGTACAGATTATATTATATAGGAATAATAGAACACATGAGAACTGGACACCAGTTGCACCAAAGTTACGTAACTCGGTTTTTTTTTTTGTAACTTGTAGCGATTAATCAGTTACAATATCTTCGATTAATTGTAAAATATAACCAGTTACAATTTTGTTTTGTAACATGTAATAAAAGATACGTGTAACCTGAGTTACAAAAATCGTCTTGAGCTAGCATTGCGGCAATTACTTATTATTATTTTAACATTATCGTAATATCTAAAATTGATATTAAAAACGACTAACCGTACAAATTTCAATTTTTAGAATACTCAAATTGAATGGAATTATTTTATTAGGTCAGTTTAAATAATTATCTGTTCTAATTTATAACTTTTATCTAATTAAATTAATTTTATTGACTGAAACGGACTCGTGTGGGGTGCCCTTAGGAAACCGCTTGTATAGGGGTAACTACGGGCGGATCCGACGCGTGTACCTGGTTGACCGGCTTCTGCGGGGTACACTTGTAGTTGCCGCTGCCGCAGCCCCTGTTGTTGGTCTTGAGATGGTTACACTCGTCGGACAGCTCGGTGCCGTCGTTGCGGAGCTTGGGGCACGTAGTCAAGAACGTGTCTTTGCTGTTCACGCACCTCAGCACGTTGTCGGCCTGTCCGCGGTTGCTGCGGGCCGGCACCACCAGCGGCAAGAACTTCACCTGACAGTCCCACGACGATGTCATCGGCCGCTCGTTACACCATCTGCTCCGGACCATCTGCATGCACGCCGTCGTGTTATCGGCCAACGCTGAAAACACAAATCGGTCGGTTATTTTTATTTTTTTTTTTTTTTTTGTAGAATATACAATAACAATAATCCGTGGGCGTTTGTCGCGTTTCTCAATTTATCGCGCGCGGATTTTCGTCCAAAAAGGCCTAAACGCCCGACAAAAATTGACGTACTTCCCGCGGTTCGATTTTTAAAAACGTAAAGACTTATGAATTTACGTACGAGTTTACTTTGCGTCGGTCAAATTTTCATGTTGACAAATCTATACAAATTTCAAACGTTCTGTTCTCGTAAATAACTCGATCAAATTGAAAAAGTGGTCCCCGACCCAGGGTCTTATTTACGCATGGACATTATGGGTGTTTGTCCAGGGCCCATGCTGATCAAGAGCTCATCTACTGGACTTAATTATTCTTTTAATATCAATTAATCATTGTAATACCCAAATCCAAATATTGTTTAATTTACAATTGATAATAGTAGGCCAATTTTGTTTCTTTTGTCCCGAGCCTCGAAAATTCTAAATCAGGCTCTACTCCGACTGATACAAATTAAACTTGTTTTATTATTTCAAATATATTTTACTTTTAAAATTGATCTATTGTAAGGTAAGGACCAACATTTTTTCAGGCGTATAGCTACACTTTACGTTCATAAATTATGTAAAAATGACCGTGGATATTAGTGGGAAAAGTCTTATCATTAAAAAATAAAAAATTGCATAAGATTAGAGAAAATTTAGAAAACCGTTTCCTATCCATAATATAAGTTGTTTAGCTAAACTTACATAATATTCCTTTTGCATATAATATTATCAAGCTTGTAAAGTCGACTTCGAGAAAAAATATTTTAATATTTATTACTTTTTTAATATAAGAATGCTCATATTTTTCAATAGTTCTACGAAAATATCTCGGTATTGTATTTGAATATTTATAATTATAAACATTTATCAAAAACCGTTTCCCGTATTATTTTAAATTGAAGTACCGTGTTGAAAGTTAAAAAAATTCAAAATTGTGACATGCACTATAGTATTAAACCAGTGTTGTATATATATATATATATAAAAACTTGATATGATGAAATAATATATAAAATAAAAAAAAAAAAATTGTATTTTAAAGTATTTGTAGGTATTATTTTATACGTATTCGTAATCAAATTATTGTTTAGCGAAGTACTCGACTACGGATTCTTAATACATTTATAAATAGTTGTACTCGAAATAATTTTTAAAAGTTACAACTCGATAATCATTTAGTATCTTATTGTATTTTAAAACCAAATACGAAGTAAACTTCTTTCCGATACATATCGCTCGAATCAACAAAATATTATTATATAATATTAACGTTGTGCATTTCAACAAGAAATTTTTATAATAGACACGTGTAAAATGTAAATTAGTGTTATTATTTATACTCTAGGCCGTAGGCGATCGATAATTTCGCGAGCCCAATCGATTACGATAAAAAATAGTTCGAGAGAGCGACATAGAGAAACGAAATAGAATTTCACACACCGATCGTAACGGGCCCCTGGGCGATTTTTCGGTAAATTGTTTTATTATATTATAGTTCACTTACGATTTTACGGCCGAATACGGCCATAAAACAAAAAATGAAGGCGTGTTTCTCGGTTTTGTCCGTATGATATATTCGAATTTGTATTAAATATAATATTATGCCACACGAATAAAAAAAAAAAAAAAAACGACTACTGGTCGCCGGCGGTATTTACCGTTCATTTATAAGTACGAAAATCCACCTATTGCACAAAGCACGGTTCACGGGGTGATCATTTTTCGATTTCCCTCGTAGTTTTAAGTGTCGAAAATCCGGAGGAAAACGGGAATATTTACGCGCAATAACGGTTCCTGTCATTTTCGAATTTTATTATTTTTTGTTAGAAATTCAGAAAATAATAGCCGTAAAAACCTGAATCTATCAATTTTAAAAACATTCTGGCAATTCTCAGTTATTTTTAGCCATTTCCAATTGTTTAGTTTTTATTCGATTTTATAGGAATATCATTTTTTTGGCTTTTCAAAAATACTCGAAAATTTGACACAAGATTCGTCATAGTGCGTTCCTTATGGCCACATTATTTAACTAATTTTTATTTTAAACGTACGAAATTCAGATTTTTACGGAAATCGTAAAAAATTACGGAATTTTGCGTATTATTTTCCGATTCATATGTGAATAAAACTTTTTTCGCTCCATAAAAATGCTCAACAAATTGAAAAGAAAAAAATTATATTTTATTTTGTCATTACAAATCCGTGCAATTTTCAATTTGAATTGACAAAAACATGTTTTAACCAAACTTTGCTCAGAATCATTTTTTGTTGGCAATAATTTACCAACGCGTACAGATATAAATTGTATTCCTCTGTACATCCTATCTTCCTTTTGTTTGAATTCATTCTAGTAATTTTCCATTTATATACAGCTATTTGAAATTGTCTCGTTTTTTTTAATTTTTTTTATGGCCGTATTTTATGCGGATAAAATCTTTGTAATTTATTTTCATCCGCGATTAAAGTTGTGTAATTACAAATTAATAGATTTTTCAGTTCGTATTTCTCTAAACTTATTCAATCGATAACGTTTTTTGTTTCATTTCGTTTGCAATGGCGCGTCTTGCCGTTCCGTACTGATATATAATATTAAATTATCCTATCTTTCCAACTTTCCGCTTACAACAATGGCGATCCACTGTTGGATTTTTTTTTTCTTTTTCTACGTATCCTTACTTTTGTTATTGAAATTTTAGAGTTGAACAATAGGTCGTCGTTGTAGTCGCCAACAAGAATATTTTACTATTGTAATATTAAAATTAAAAATCGTTGTATTCGACAATACTCGCGATAAGTGACATAACAAGACCGTTATTTTGTTGTCTTCGATATAAACGTGTAAATTATAGTGTGTAAGTGCGATAACGACTCGTAGTTGTCGCGGTGGTATTTTTATGCGTATAATAGCCTCGTGTCTTAAAAAAAAAAAAAAAAAATCATACCTATAAAAGATGGATATTAATTGGTCACAACAATTGAATTGGTATTCGTATCTAGACACACACTCATACACACATAGAAAAATAAATCTATACAATTATTTAACTCGGCCTACGACCTTTTCCCACGTTCGTCGAGTCATTTTTGTCTTTCTTTGATTGTTTTTCTCGAAAACTGTTACCTCGTACCTTTTTATATTCCCTAAAAATCATTATGACTTTTTTTTTGTAATAATTCTTTACCATTTTGGCAAAAGCTGATAAGTTTCAAAACTAAATTCGGTGATTAATATGCGGTGCTTATCGTGTAACTATGACAATTTTATTTTCTTCGGATATCATGTTTAATCCCGAAATCGACTTTTTGTCACAATGTACCACACAGAATTATATCACCTCGCGTGTAATTTACTCTTAAATTTTTTTTTTTTTTTTTTTCACTCGATCGTCTAAAGAGATTTGAAAATTACCATAAGAAAAACGTTCGAAAATATAAATAAACAGATAAATAGACACACAAAGAAACAGGAGTTTAAATCGGTGAAACCATTATACGAAGGTATAATGTATTGCCTATCCAAATCCCGTACGGGGCGGCTAATCTCGTTTAACTAGTAAAAACTAAATTAATCGCAAAAATTATTAAACCATAATTACACGCGTAATTTTGAGTTTCTAAGCCAAATCTTTGTGAGTGTTAGATTACAATTATATGCAAATTGAATGTAATTATGTTATTATATGTTATAAATAGGTTCAATATTTGTTTGCATTGGCACGTTTTTATTGGGTGAGCAAAAAAATAGTTATTTTATAATCAAAATTTGTTTCATGACCTAATGATTCTGTATAGACAATTTTATTTTGCATATTTTGGTAATATTATACACGATTTTACAAGTTTTAAATGCATATTTCAAGAATTTTATACATTTGAAGAGGATATTTAGAATTTCGTAAATTGTTAAGACATTTTCATTTCGACGAATAGACAATTACAAAATAATTGTTTCCAAGATTTATAATTAAGGCAGGTGATGGTTTGCATATGTTTATCGGTCGAAAGCATAGCTAGTTTATACGAGAATTCGATTTATAACCAAATGATCGTGTATAGACAATTGTATTTTGGACATATTTTAGGATATTTATTTATTTATTTTTATATGTTTTTTTTCTGTGCATATTTTGGCAATTTTACTTCGCTATAACTATTCGTCTCTAATAGTTTCTATAACGTACAATGATATAATTAGTGCAAACATTTCTATGTATTTTGCATAATTTCACACATTTGTTTTTGTACGTTTTAATAGCATATTTATTTACTAATATTTTAACGGTTTTCTGGGCATAACCACCGCAGCATACATCGTATTTAATCGATTTTTTTTTTTTTAAGAGCGAGGCAATCGTCAGCCCGGGTTATAATTGTAGTAAAATACCGATAGTAATATAGTGATACGAGTGTATATTATTAGTCGAACGGCTTGTTGTAGTAATAAGTGTTGCGCGCATGTTATCCAGGTGGTATATTATTATTATTATTATTATTATTATAGGCGATGGGCGCGAGTGCGCGACAGGGCGCGACGGGCAGGTGATTTCCGTGACGTCAGCCGATCCGCGCCGCCGTCCGCCGGCTTCTGTCGGCGGCGCGGATCAAAGGAGCGCGGCGCGTTCAAAAGAAATTATACGCTAAACAATTAGAGGAGTACCTCTCGTCCGAGCGCGTTTATATATTAGGTACAATCTAAGCCCCACCTTTGTGTTATTATTATTATTATTATCATCATCTCAAGGGTAACCAAACTGGTTTCTATTATTATTATTATTATCATCATCATCGTCGTCATCGTCGTCATCATCATCATCATCATCATCGTCGTCGTCGTTATTCATCCACCCGCCGGGCCGCCGGCGGGGGTCCAACGCGTATAAAATTATATTAAAAATGGAAGTCTATAAATATCTTTTTCTTTTTTTTTTTTTCCCTCCGAACCAACGCCTAATCTGTTTTGGATAAATGCATATATACGCGCGCAACGAGTTTTTGGGGGGAAAAAAAAATATATATATATATATTACAAAATATACGACGACGTGAACATAATATCGTATTATCAAAGTGTCGGACGATTTTATTATCATTATTATTGCGTGTCGGCGTTAAAGGTGCCGCCGCCTATTAAACGGTTCTCGTCCGTCACCCCGGCCCCCACGCCCGTCGTAAATAATCGAATTTGGACGAATAAAGAAAACTAAACGTCTGGCCGCTAGAAAATCAAAACGTGCGGGGGCAAAGAGAAACGGGTCATAAAAAAAAAAAAAAAAAAATTAAAAATCCAAGTGAATTGCCGAATGCTGATTACCAACACGGGGCTCGCGAGTTCATGAATTTGCATGATTTATTTTTTACTACAAAGGAAAAATACAACAAATCCCCGTTTCATAACAATAGTAGTAAAAATACTAAGTTCAATAGTGCATGTTTTTCGGGTATTTCGGCGTTTTTTGCGTATAGAATACCAAAATCAAGATCGGTAAAGATGAGAAAGCTTTGAAGACAAGTAAAATAATTGTAGCATTTAAAATCAAAAGAAATAAAATGTAACTTTCAAAAATTAATAGGTCAATAAACTTTGAAACGGAACTTTATTAAAGAAGAATCCAAAACGGTATAGTAATAATAGATGTCAAAATTATTAGGTTATAATATTCAATTAAACCAAACGATAGCATTAAATTATCCCGAAATAGTAATCAAAGACAAATTGAAAAGTAAAATGTGAAGTTCTAATGACTAATTTTGACAACTTTTAACTGGGTTATTGTTTTATTGGAAATAACACTCGGAATAGGTAACTTAACTCGGCTACTAGAATTCAATTTTAAAATTAACTTGATTATATTCTTTTTTTTTTTTTTTTACTGATAACTTAACGTAAACTATATAGTTAGTTAAAAACTGTATAATTTGCCCAGCTTTGGCATAGTACAATTTGTAATACCGAGCCTATTGACGAATTAAATACGATCCATTAAAAAATCGTTCGTGGTTGTTTGGATTAAGGAAATAAACTAATAATTATAATACAAAATCCATAGTCCTGTTGCCCAGCACGTCATATCGCGTCATCACCGACGTGCGTTATTGTTGTAAACGAACGTCGTCATTATTTGTGCTGGTTCGCCGCCATTTAGCACGGGCAAGACAAATTCACGACGACGTGTGCAATTATCAACCGTATACGACGAAATACGACGTTCCATTAATAATATTATATTTCATATTATATAATCGGACTAGTAAATCAATACACAGGATCAAGGGAATTATTATCGCATTTTATTATTTTTTTTTTTTGTTAGGTTAGGTTAGGTATATAAAACTATTTCACGGGGTGAGTTACACGATTCAGTAGATTTATAATCTAAACGTCAACTATCAAATACAAAGGGAAATTCTCCGCAAAATTATTATATAATATAAAAATGCACCAAAAAAAAAAAAAAAAAAAAAAAAAAAAAAAATGAAAAAACTGCATAAAATGCTTAAAATAAAAGCTTTGCCGCACAGAAGCATCTATTGTTTTAGGCTGGTAGCGTATTCTCGAATAATAATTATTCCTTTGGAACTGGACTTTTTCAATCGATTTCCCATCAATCAATTCGACTGTATTATGTTATCCGTGCCCCCCACTCCCGTTTTTTTTACAACTAATGATATTTTCAACAAAAAAAACCATGTTATTGTAAATATTCATTTCTAGAATTTAATATTTAATGTACGGTCATAAATTATTACTATTATATTATCCGTACCGATGATTGCACATTTGCCTTGCGAGATAATAAAATAAGTTATTACGCCAAATTCTAAAACTTTATATTTTCACGAAAACCATTTGTATTAAATAAAATAAATAAATACGAAAGCCGAAACCTTAGCTTGCCCGGAGTATTCGGCAATAGTCGAGTGGTTTTTTTTTTTTTTTTTGTAAAACTATTAAGGAATCGAATAACCTACGTTTGAAAATCGGTATAAGAGGCGTTAGGGGCGTTAGGTCGAGTTCGATAATTGCATGGAAGGCTAATTTTTATTTTCAATTTCCCCCCCCCCAATTCGAACGCCGAATATTATTTCATAATGTGTTGCCGAGCATAATATATTATTATCGATAATAATATATAAATTAAAAATATATAGACCGTAAATCGCGGCGCCCAGACGACACCGTATTAATTGACTCCCATTAAAAAACAAAAAAAAAAAAAAAAATTAAAAAAATTATTATTATTATTATTACCAATACCGCTGAGAGATCGGCAGCTACAATGACCCCGTCAAACCGTACGCCAAAAGAAACAATTTAAATCTATTTAAATAATAATTTACATTTTTATAAACACATAAATTATATGTATATGGGACGCCTAAAAATTTAAAACTCATTTTTTTTTTACTGCGCGTTGGCGTGATAGACAATTCATATTGGAATATAACGAATAACCGCAATATCGTACGACGATAAATTATAATATTATTAATAATATTTAATACGAATCGTCGTCGCCGCTCCCGAAATTGGTTAGTCCGGCGGGCTATTGACGCCGTGCAGAAGTTTAAAAATATCCGATCCCCGCAATCCGGATTGGAAAAAAAAAAAAACGAATTTGGATAATATAAAATAAATAAAAAAAAAAAACCCCCCTATTGCGATATTTAAATCTGGCATACCCCGAATGAACCGGGAGCGAGAGGAAAATAAATTAAAATTATTAACATTAAAAAAAAAAAAAAAATTGTCGGGATATGATTTCATATGTTTCAGAAGAATTAACGCCGGATGATATTTTCCACTTGAAAGTTAAGTTTATGTTACGGAAAATAATACATTTTTTTTTTTTCATTAATTTATAACGTAAATTAACATTTAAATTTCCATTGTATAAACTTCACTTTCTACAGTTCATTTTTATAAACAGCCAGTTAAATTAACAAGTTAAAGATGAATAATTTTTTTTCGAAATTCAATATTCATTGGCTGTTACAATGTTTTTATTTAACTAAACTTAATCGAGGTAATTATTTTCATTAACTTGCCCAACCTTGAGTTTTTCCATGGACAAAAATATTCTTTTAATGAATAGAAAAAGTTTAATGCAAAGCTTAATTGCTCAATATTTTTAAAGTAAAATAGTTTAATATAGAATTTAAAATAATCTTAAACTTATATTTTGATATGTTTAAAATGAATAATACATCCCAGAACGACACTACCGTCTCCGCATCAGTTCAAATTTTTCAGATTTCAGTGGTTTTTTTTTTTTTGTAATAAAATTACTAATTTTAGGATATTTTTTAAAAGCATAATTTTGGTAAATGGCTTTTTTGTTTATTTTCTAGAGCATTTCCCATTTGTTTTGTAGAGCATTTAAATACGTGCCCTAGTTAATAGATAATAATGCAATGCACCGGAATAATCTGTGGAGATGTTTGATAGAAGCGTGCAAATGGACTGTGTATAGCATTAAAAAATATAAATTACAATTAGATACTGACGAATTTTACTTAAAAAAGAATATTTGAAACGTGTTTTTGATGCTCAGAACGTTTAAATGGAACGACCACGCGAAATGTAATATTAGCAAATAAATTGAGTTCTGTAATAATCCGGATCAATAATATCAATCAGGATATTATCGAGTAAATTAGTTTTTGATTTTTCGGTCATCATTATAGTATAGAATTGTTTAAAGATCTCAATTACAGTATTTACGAAATGTTATCCTTATTGCGTCTTGTGTGTACCGCAAACATAATATAAGATTATACTATTTTATTTCTTCATTTTTTTTTTTTTTTTTTGTTCACGAGAAGAGCAAGGAAACAATATTTAGCCACGACTGTTTGTTAATGACAAATGTATTAAACACGTCGTCGTCACATTTAGGTGATAAACACCAAACGAAATTGTTGTGGTAATCGAATATATACCGGTAAATTATAGTTGAATATGTCCATCCTTCTTTATATTTTTCGTTAAATGTTTTCTACGCTTGAATACCTATCCTCAATATTTATCAACTCAATTATAACAATGATATGTGTTTCTAATAAGGGGCCCTAATAAATACTAACGAGTTAAAAATTGAAGCCGAGCAGTGCTCAAATTAGGAAAAAATCACAAGGGAGCCGGCAACGGTGTAAAAAAATATATTAGTATACGTAAAGACTTGAATGTATTTGTGTCCATATACAATGTTTGTTCGTGATGTCCGTCGTTGTGAAAAATTAAAAGGGGTACGCTGAAATATATTGAAAAATGAAGAGAATCTCTGCCCTTCCCCCGATCCCCTACCCGCAATTCAATCACCAAAACCAAGTATAAAGATTATACAATACATTATTATACAAGTATGCAGCTGCAGAGTATAATAGTTTAGATAAAAGTAAAAATCATTTTTGTTTATATAATAGGAAAAAAAAAACACTAATCGTAATATATACAAATCTACAAACGACTGCTCTGTCTGATATAATGAAAGGAATGGTTTTGTGTTTAGATAAACCTTTACGCGCGTATAAGGACACGAATTTTCAACTATCGGAGGACAGACGGGGTTCAATGCTGAATAATTTTATTAAGTATTTTAGATTTTGAACGTATAGCGTGTCGGTTTTTTACGTGTTCGACCGAAACAACAAATTCAATTGTATAAATAAAACGTTTCTCTATAGTAACACGAGAGCACCGAGATACGGGCAAACACACGTATCAAAGAGCAGATTTATATGCATTTAATATTTTTAATATTTACACACAGCCTAGGGTCTACCATATTTTATGTTCCAATTCGGTTTCTCCACGAAATACATTTTTTTTTTTTTTTTTTTTCGAAAAATTAACTCCTTGAAATCATTTGGGGATAAAACACCACATAGCACATTTTGGTTTACAAATGGTAACCAATATTAAAAATGCCGCTACTCTCTTCCAACCCGCAAAATGACAAACTTAATAGTAGAATATCTTGTAGTAAACGGGTTGACGGGAAATACAAATTTCAACACCGAATTGAAATAAAACTAAAACTCTCTATATACGGAATTTTTAATATGGGTTGCCGTTTGATAATCACAAGTTTTCTCATAGGTCCTTAAATTGATACAAATATGTATCATATTATATTTCACTCAATTCAGTACAGAATAATTATTATGTTCTAGTATTGTGTTATTTTTTTCTGAGTTTTTTAGTATTGTGTAAAGCGAAAGGGGAAAAAATAATTAGCTATAGTCGCCGGCAGTTAAAAATAATACCGGTGTTAATCAATACGTTATACGATAAATAAAATGTAATCGTCGACAAGTGCCGAGTAATCGAACAGTCTAACAAAATCAAATAATTTAAACTTGTATAAATGTTAATTTTTCATGTACGTGATGGACAAAAAGGATACCAACCATAATTGCCTTTTTACCATATTAAATACATTTAACGAAAATAATGTTTATAATGTGTCATTCGATAGTACATAACCTTTTCTATTATGCGGGTAGTACGATTTATATTTATAAATGATTTTTAAGTATCAGTAAACGTATATAGTATATAAATTAATAACCGCCGCGACGGAGATCAAAGACGGAGATATTAATTTTATGTGGCGTTTTTATTGTTACCGGCGACTGTATAATATATGATAATCTACGTAAAACCGTAGTTTCGGTAATGACGGTCATGTTAATTTACAAGGACAAAAGAAAAAGATTAAAAATACATTAATACAAAATAATGTACGGATTTCAATTTATTATACGGGCGCCTGAGACGATTGTACAACAAATTCCAGACGCGGTATTAATACATTTTATAACTTCTCGAACGTCGATACAAGTATTTCGGCTAATAGAAAATTGAGTTTTTACTGTTCAAAAAGATTTTTAATATATCTCACTGCACTCTTTAGTATTTTTTAAACAGATAAAATTTACGTGGACAATTGGACAATGTTTGTACTTGAGGGGAGAAACGGAGGGGGCGAGTGGATGACCAGATTCCTAAACTTTTCCTGATTCGGCCGAAAATACATTTTAAAAATAAATGATATTCTTTATGTATTATTCGAAAAGTATTTTAAATAATATTTGAATACATAGTTCCCCCGCTCGTTTTTCGGATAATAAAAATCGAATGTAAATTATAATAGAATATGAAACGTAATAAATATTACGGCATATTAAAAGTTATTTTCAAAAATTAAAATCAACTTAATTTTTCAATTTATTAGTTGATTAGCTATCGTACAAATTTACACTATATACGTTTGAACACTTATAAAAAATAATTAACAACATTGCGCTCAACTTCTTTCTTCTTCGCCATCAAATATAGCTTATGACGAACCTCGTGTCAAATTGTCGTGCAAAATAGTACGCGAAATTCGGAGATTTGTACGATTTTCGTCAAAATCTGAACTTTCAAGTTTCCCCCATTGTTAAGGAAACACTACAAGGATAATCAAAAAATGATTCCCTTCAACTAGATTGAAAATTCAACAAAAAAAGCTCTCTTGTCGTTTTTTAATTGGAGCAATTTGTCTGATAGTAAAGTTGTTCATAGATGGACTACCTACGCTCAAAATCTAAAAAAAAATGCATAGGTAATGGAAATTTTTTTTAACAAAATATTTCTAGTTTAATATGAATATTATTATCATTTTTTTTTTTTTTTTTTTTTTTTTTTTTGAAACATTTTATTTATTAATTAGCATGAATTTATTTATTATTATTATTTTTATAATCGATTATATTTTTTATGCTGATTAACTGATCTGCACTAATTTTGCACCGCTCGCATTTAATTTAAAAGTTATATCGATTCGTAATACTGATAATGAGCTCACTGTTTATTATTATTATTTATTATCTATTATTATAGATCATCTATGCCATTATGAGGGTATTACTGCCGACGACCCGCATTGCCCCCGTCTATCGTGGTCGTCCATAAACTTCTTTCTCTTTAATCGTTAGGTGCGAGCGACGCAAAATTTGTGCGGTTTCGTAATCAGCATAAGAAAAAGAAATTATAAAATAAAAATAAGTAGATTGCTATCGTCGATTTATTTTCGAGATATATCTAAATCAAATAGATAATATTAATTATAATGAATACATAAATTATTATTAACATCTGCATTAAAGTATTTGAGAGGAATCGATCGCAACTTTAACATAAAACTTAAATTTGTTTGATCATAAATGATTTGCCTATACTTGATTATTATTGAGAAACATATCAACAATTATTAACAGGCATATTTGATTAAGTAAAAAAAAAAAAAATCATAATAATATTAATAAATATATTTTTCGAGACATAAATTATATTAGTGGTATTTCGTCAAGTAGATATTATTTTACGGAACAATCACTGACTGATACATATAGATAAAACATCGGAGATATTTTGACCGGAAACCGAAAAAATTACTTCGCTACGACGACACGCCCAACAATTCGTCGAAAAAATAAAAATGAAGAGATTATATTTATGATATTTTTGTATTTAAACATTGTAAACTATATAATAATGGATATTAGTTTAATATCCTTTTCGTAGTATCTCTAATATTAATATATAAACCGTGTAGTAAATTCAATGCATGCTGTAATAACTATATTAGGCAGATGTAGTGGATTTAAAATTTTAAATATTACGTGCTTTAAATACCGATTTACGTAATTCAAACAATTAAAATTACCAATAATGTACTTTGTCGAGATTAGGTTTTAGGGTTTTTTTTTTTTAAAGTTTTTTTGGCAATCCCGTTTTAATAGTGTTAAATCAACAAAACGTGAGTACCTAAGTATAGTTAATTTTTGTTAAAAAAAAAAAAAAATGGACGGTAAAATAATATATCGTAACATATCAGGGGCGGGCTTTATCACTCACTAGGGGGGTGGAGGTGCGAATTTTAATTCACAGAATATGTTTTTGAGTCACTCTCGTAAATAAATAAGTTTTTTTTTTTTAATTTTATTCTTTACAGCACGATAACGACATATTTAACGATGTATTGATGTCAATTTTGATCTATATAATAAAAAAACTCGTCCACGCGGTGGGTAGAATTAAACCAATTATTTTAATTAGTACCTGTCCCATATCGAATTAAATTTAACTATCCAATGAAGATTCGGCAATTTACATAATATTTTATAAGAATTTTGGATAGAGCATAATATTACATGATTTAGAGAAAAAAAAAACACTGTTCTCCCTCTTCGTTTCCCTTCGACTTCCCTCCACCCGGTGCGTATTTAGAGGTAAGACGATATTACTGTGTCTAGCTAGGTCCAACTAACGAGCAAAATAGCAAAAACTCATGTTTACGCAGAGCGAGAATATAATTCGCTTATAATTATGGGTTTAGAGTAAAAGCGCTTTTTATAAAATTTAAAAAATTTAAAAATTTAAAAAAAAGACAATATTTCGGAGGGCAAGACGATCTTTTATTTTGATAAAATTAATTTTTTTTTTCTCGAAACGTTACGGTCGTTCAGAGAGAATGTTGTAACAGTCGTTATTTCTAAACGATGTGTTTGGAATATTGGAAAATCACTTAAAATCGCGTCTCGCCCGCCGAAATATTGTTTTATTTTAATATTAAGAACATAGATGCTTTTACTCTAAACCCAAAATCGCACGCGAGTCATAAGCATGTTTCTGATGCGTTGCGAATAATGCGGGACAGCGTCCACTTAAGAACTCGAGTTGGTAAGAACACGGGACACGGTAATTTCTAGAGACCGGAATTATACGCGTTTGCGTATTCATACTGAGTATTTGTATACGTTTCAAATCGAACTGATTTTATAGACGAAATCGTCTGTTTTTCATATGAATCGCCGTATTCGACGGGGTCAAGGCGTATTTTGTTATAAACGCGTGCGATTCGCATATCTCGTTTTTCATAAATAATTTACTATTACCGGACTATTTCATTCCGAATCGAAATAACGCAATGATTTACAATTAAACGAGAATGATTAATAATGTTGATTGATACAATTGATTTTAATTTATCGCGGAAAATCTCTTTGATAAGAGAATATACGTATTATTATAATTCTTTTTAGAAAAAAAAAAAATGGTTGCATATTATCAAAAGTAAATACACTGCGTTACGTACAATTTTTAATTGCGTAAAGAGTCCGCGTATTTCAAAAGTTGTTTTTTTTTTTTTTGCATACTTTGTTAATTTTACTCTGCATATTCAGCGCATTTTTAGTGCGTATATTTCCGGTCCCTATAAGTCATCATCACTATCAATAATTTCGTTCCGTTATTCAAAGTCGGAGATACCGAATATTATATATTAAATACTTTTGCGGTGAGTATCTTAAGGTACGACGACGTGTAATGATCGGTCGTCTGAAAAAACGGTGGCGGCGGCGGCCGCCAGACGGCCGGGGCGGGGGAGGGGCTCTCGTGTACGACGGGAAAACGATAAAATAAAATAATAACAATATGTCCTAATCGGCCGTGGGGTGCCGCTTCGAATAACGGCGGCGGCGGCGCGGCGTTGGCGGCAAGGGCAGAGGGGCTGTTGTTGCGGAGAGAGCTTATCGGGATAGACGGCGGCGGCACGCGGCAGGTGCGCGGGAAGTCGTACGACTACTATACAATATATAGTATATAATATTATTATTATATTATGTAGTCGGCGGCGGCGGCGGCGGCGGCGGCGGCGAGTAGTAAAAACAGAGACGTATAATACATTATTATTATTATTATTATTATTATATTATATATTTTAAGACCGATTGGCGGCGGCGGCGGCGGCTTTGGCTATCACAAAGGCGCGAGACCCGGGCGGCGGCGGCGGCAGTGGCGGCACACATCAAAACCTGTTGGCTCGTGGCGGCTAACCCCCCGGCCCGACGACTCCCGGGGCTCTTTGTGTGTGGAACTTTGCCGATCGTCGGACGCCGCCACTGCCGCCGCCGCCGACACAAATAAAAATAATAATAATAATATATTATTGATGTTTGACGCCGCCGTAGAGACGGCGGGAAAATAATATATATATATATATATATACCCGCCGTATAATAATAAATATTATTATTATAATTATTTATAATATTATAAATATCGCCGGTGTATAATATAATCGTAATATGGTTTAACCGTACGGTGTCCTTGCCAAACGTGATTTTACACCGGCGGCGGCGGTGATGACGGCCGCAGGGTATAATTCGCGAAAAACTCCGGAAATCTTTAGTACCGTCATCCGATAAATTATATTGTCTTTCGAAACCCCGGTTAAATTTATACATTACACAGCGTCGAGACTTGTCCGGATAAATTCGTCTAAATAATATTTTTATTTTTATTTTTTTTATCTTATCCAAATTGCAAAAGTTGAAATTTATCTATGATGAAAAAATAACTATCTTTTTAGAAAAATTATCCGAATAAAAATATTATAAACAAGCTGCCCGTATTATTTTACTTTAAGTTAAAAATTTCAATTTACACATTTAATTTAACCATTTACATGTTCTCAATAATCGAAAAATTGCTATAGGTAAACTAAACACAAATTCGAATCAACAAGTTTTTCAATCATAAGTTTCAAAATTTAATTAAATTTTTGTACAAAAAAAAAAAAAAAAACAATAGACGAATACGATTTATACTTTGTGTATGTTAAAATGTTTCCAGCTTCAAAATATGGCCTTCTTAACAAATTGTTAATAACAATATTAAATTAAAAAACAAAACAAAACAAAAACAGCGCGTTTTATCCTTGGCCATATTTTAAAAATAATAATTAGTAATTAAATTAACAATAAAGTATTTCTCTGTTTTTTGATTTGAAAATAAAAAAAATTGTCGCTATGAAGTTTGCAGTGAACTGGGAGTTGTCGAAAAGTAAATAATTATACTCAGTCATAAATTCGTAATAAAACAAAACCTGCAGTGTCGTCGTCGTGTCGAATGATTTTAACGCTCGTCGACTTTTCGTTCACCGCGTGTCTACGCTCCACGGTTTTTTATTTGTATTTATTTTTTTTTTTTTTTTAAGACTTATAAAATACGTGCAACGTATAGGTGAGAGCGGCGCTTCGGAGCTGTCGTGATGTTTGTTGGCTACGAGTAAAAAAAAAAAAACAAACAAAACGATTTCCGTATTACCGCACATTTTCTCATGTGTCGATTTAAATTGTTTGGATTGTTTTTTTTTTTTGTAAAAAAATGTCTTATATTTTCGTAATTTTCGCTATTAAATTATTTATACGAATGCGACGTAAATGGTCGATAAATTATAAATGTTTTATATTGGAAATTAACCAAGAGAAAAAATTATCGCGGGTACAGTGAGTGTAAACGGAACACGATGCAACACCGTGAAAACTGAGGTACCTAGGGAGAGGGATTCCACTATCCAGCCTCCAGAGACATTTTTTTCTTTTTTAATTTATAAGTCCGTATGACGACTAAAATCTTATAATATTGATATGAAAATGTTCGGTACATCTAATTGACTTATTTATATGGGTTTAATTAAATTAAAATTCGAGTTTTACTTCAGGCGAGCTGAACGTTAATATTGCCACGCCATTGCGTCGCATATACGGAGATTGGAGGTGGTATATTGTACTCTAATCGATTTAAACTTGACTTTTAAAAATGAATTATGATTCTTTAGATTCTTTACGCTAGAATATGTTGGAAATATAAATATTGAATAGTTTTGTATTGGAAACCGTAAAGAAATTTGATCGTAATTTTTAATTTTTTTTTTTTTTAACTTCAAAAACGTATTTAAGTATCTATTACTTATGATAGAGATAATTAAAATTTAAAAAATAATAATTCCAACGTATTCTAGTGAAGAACCTAAAAAATCACGTTACTTTCAAAATTATTGAAATCCGTTATACGCAATTCCTACAGCTTTGGTTTGACGGCTTTTATACGTTTAACGGTCATAAAAATTAAAAAAAAAAATTTTTAATTTTACAAAATCGGAGGAAAGTCGAAAAATCGTCACCGATCCCATTTTACACGGTATATAAAGTAATTATACCGAACCAATTTTTTTTTTTTTTTTTTTTTTTGATGGGACGGGTGGGTGACCGAGTTAATATCGCTTATATTAAAATGTAAAGTGCTCGAGATAAATCAAAGATTTTACAACGCATAGATTTATAGTAAAAGCAGCAAAACATGACGTTTCATGCCTCCCATGAGCACCCGAAACCCTTAAATACATCTTAACGCTATATAATATGTATGAATCGTGCGCAGCTGCATATGGTATTTTGATATTTTACTGATGACTCACCCGAAAAACCTAAATAAAAACGATGAATAATAAGTAAATAGACGATACATGATGATTGTATTCCATTTTATTCAAGTATATTATAAACGTATTTCTAAATTGTAGAAAAAAAACCCCCTAACTAATAAAGTCGGTATTTCACGGACCAACCCCCCCTCCCCCAACAGAAAACGGAGCGGCGATCGCCTCTTAAATAAGTCACGCCACTGGACTCGAGCAAAGTATTGTATGTACATATATAGCAGTATAAATATACGGACCTGAATAGATGCCTTCGGTGTCTTCGCACTTCCACACAGACACTCCGAGGTCCACGTAGAACATGAAAGTGGGATGGCCAAACTTGTACGCCGGAAACGGATCGAGCACCAGGAACGCATCATGTGGCTTGGCGACTAGCTGCGCGTCGTTGTCGGGCAGCACGGCTACCACGGAGTCATTGTTGGCCAACAGTCCACCAAAGTACAGGCGCACGTCCTTGGCCGACATGTCGGACAGCTCGTTACACTTTTCCGGGTCGTACGCTTCGTAGCAGTTGTGCGCCACCAGCCGGGTGAAAGCCAAATCGGCCAGTTCGTACACGACGTCTGTGCGCATGGGTTCGGTGAAGACGGCGGACGAGGCCGCGGCCACCACGACGAAAACGGCGCAAATTCCCATAACTCTCATTATCGCCATTGTAGAACACAGTATGCGAACCGGGTTAGTGTGATAATATTACGTGACGAGACTAGCTCGCGATATATATGCTCAGCGAACGCGGTGCCGAAGGGTGGTGAGGATGACCAAGTGAACGCGAAGTGTCACGGTGACGGGACGTGTTGCTCGAAACGGTTGGCGTAGCGATACGCTTCTGGTGGCCGACGAAGGTTTCCTCGACCGGCAAGGGCGGCGTTGGGCGCGCGCGGCGCTCGTGCGCGTGTGCGCGCGTCCACGGGGTGGTGGGAGGCGGAAAGGAAAAACGCGCCGCGCGTATACCGCCGCGGCACCGCGCTCAACCCCCACCGCACCGATCGCCGGTCGCTATAATATTACCACCCCTGCTGCTGCGGCGCGACCACGCCGCTGACCACGCCGCCGCTGCTGCTGCTGTTGTTGTTGTTGCTGTTGTATTGTAAGGCAGCGGCGGCGGCATGCGCAGGGCGGAGTTTCGGTTTACAAGCGCGACCGACAGATCAAAGGCGCACCTCGCCGCCTCAATCGAAGCCGACTCGTTAGTGGGGCACGCACACACGCACACACGCACACACACGCGCGCGCGCGGGCGGGCGGGCACAGCTCGGGCACGCTCACCAGCTGTGGCGATGTGGTGCTACACACGCGCGCGCACGAGTAAATCCGGATAAACCGATTTCTAAATAATTCTTGCCTGGCCGCCGTCGGGTCTCAGTCGGGCCCCGACTCTTTGTATAATATTATTTATTAATATATAATATTGCGTTATGTATGGATATATATATATATATATATATATACCGTATTAGACGTTGTTCGTCTTATTCTCTCTATACATCAACGAACGCCGCCGCCGTCAAGCCGAAAAAGATGAAAAAAAAAAAATAATAATCATAAATAAATAAATAATAATACAGGCACGTTTTTCTTTTCAAATATTTCTCATTTCGTTCTAATCTCCGCGTCCTTTGAGCCGTGCCGCTTTCATGCAAACTATACGTTCTCTACACCCGTCACTTGCGGAGGGTGGAAAAAAAAATAATAATAATAATAAATCCCGCTGGAACCCACGAAAACTATTTTCGTCCAACTGCAGACGAACCCCTTTTTTCTTTCTTTCTTTCTTTCTTTCTTTTTTTTTTTCTCGAAAACGCATAAATAATTAAATATAAAAGACGTATTATGTATAAATGTATTACGTAAGCTATATTATCTCACCCTGCCAGATTTCTTTATCTTTTTTTTTTTTATATTTTTCGTTTTCCCCCTATAGATTACCTATGTATAGGGTTCCACCTCGGCCGTTTTGTTATAGTCGATAATACGCCGAAAACATAAATCGTCGTCAACCTCCAGACCCGACTCTGCGTACTTATAAATTATTTTGATCCTAGACATAGTATAATATATCAAAGCTGTGCAAGTTGACCGTTTTTTTTTTTTAACACGATCGGGTTAATTTATCCTAAAATCCGAAAATGATAATAAATTTCAGTTAGCTAGTTAAGTTTAAAAAAGACCGACAAAATTCGCGCACACGGGTGAGCCACTGTTGTAGGTGAGAAGTTGGGAACGTTTGGCACAGAGGGGAATCTTATTTATATCTGCACGCAATCATAAATCGATACTAACGAAAAACAATTCTGAGCGGCAATTCGGTAAAAATGTTGTTTGATATATTCAAATTGAAAATAGTACTATAATTTACAAGTACAAAAAAAAAATGACAACTTTCCGTGTTTAGTCGTCTCGAATTTTTGTATATTTTTGTGGAGCCAAAATAATTTTATTCGCCAATAAGTCGGAAAATAGCAATTTGTCGTAATTTTTACGATTTTTTATCGATATTTGCACTTGAACGTTTATAAAAAAAAAAATGTTATTAAAGTAAAATTAACCTTTTTTTTTAGTTTTTTTTACTACCAAGTACAATTAAGTATGACGAACATCGTATAAAATTTACAAGGGCATTTATACTCGACCGAGTAAAATTTTATCCACATAAAACCAAATAATAACTAAAAACACTCGCCAAATACGCCTTTATGGTGTTATAATTAGAATCGTAACAACCCGTAAAAGACGTTTGGATTTTTTTATCTAAAATATAATTAATTATATTAAGATCTTTACTCTGAACTGTGTCCGGTAACAACAGACAAAATTGAAAATAATGCAATTTTCCTACGTTTTATTTCGCGGTTTTTCTCGATTAATAAGAAAACTACAACGTGAATACAAAAATTGACCTCTTCAATGCATCAACTAAATCCACAATGCTTTCAGAAAAGGTGCTACATTTAAACATCCAAGCAAGATTTCTGATAGAAAAGTTGTTTGTAGACAGGAAAAAAAACAGACGCACATCATAGTAAAACCAATATAATATATTCCTCGCTACGCTCAGGAAATTAACTTAAATTAAAAGTAGCTTTTTCAAATTGGCTATAAACACTCGTTTAAATGTATTTTGTACTGTAATATTTAGACTTTCATAGACTTACTAAGCAAGACTCGTACGGGCATCCCGTAAACCGCTATATTCGAGTAAAAATACGTCATTTTCGTCGAGAATAAATGCGAAAAACATAGGTACACGGTTATTGTTACAAAAAGTAAACGGAGGCGGTTATGAATTTCTAATAAATTTTTTAGTTTTCGTTTTAGTAAATTACTAAACACGTGACGTACGTTGTACTGTACAAATTTACAAGGTAATTTAAGATCAAATTATATGCAACAATTTATACGTAATTACGTATAAATTACTATTTATTATTGCGTATTATTGCGTATAACACTATAGAATTCTTAAACAAATATCTCAAATTTGGGGAGTTATAACTCCTAAACCCCCTGGTTGCGTCACTGATTACAAAAAATGATACACGCGTTTTACCTAAATTACTTCATAGAAGAAAATAAACTCTTATTAGTCTATAACAACTGTTGTTTCCCCTCCCACGTTGTATATTGAATCTAAGTATATTTTAAAAAGTCGACTTTATCGCCACCGCGTATAACTCTAATCATCTCGAAACTGTTGTGTTATACTCGGTTAAATAATCTCAATTTGTCCGCGTAGGTCGTACTGTATAAACATTTTTTTTTTTTCCTGTTGCGTTTGTACGAAATTCCGTCCTATAAAAATATCTCGGAATCCTGCAGATTATCTCGAACCGTCGAGGAGAAATTTTAAGTGTGACAAAAAAATGTTTGGTTCGAGTGCATAGCGATGGGCTTTATATATACTTTTAACGATTATCTGCTGTAATACTTAGGCATATAGTATACCTATACATAATATTTATACCGGCGCAAAAGTATTCCGGGCACAGGTTGAACGATTTTTTTGAAATTTTATTACGTTTTATAACCTGTTTAAAGATTATTGTATTTATTTTTATTTTCTTCCGACACGGCGCGAAATAAAACGGACGAAACAAACTATGTGTGTAACATTTTTATTTATATACGTATAATAATACATCGCGCATACCCTCGTGCATCGACGTAATTAATCAAAATTTCTAATCGGCGTTGTGTTTTGTTACTCATTCGAAAGACCAATGTACGCCGCACAATCGATACATACGAACAATAATGTATATTTCCATACAAGTGTACAAATCGTTATTGTTTCCACGAGAAATCGTTATTGTTTCACAATGATATTTTAGTTTTAACGAAAATAATTACTACGGTTAATTATTATAGCCTTCGGGTAAAATACGTTAAAATCTAATGAGAAAGAACGATTTAACTCGTCGAGTTCAAAGTTAAAACTCTCTTAACACTCAGCTGTTCCTAAACATTTTCTTTAAATAAATTTTAAGCTTTCCGCAGACGACGAAATTATCCAACGTAAATATATTTAAATACACGAAAAAAATCCACGGAAAAATGTCCGACGATAAAACTAAATCCGTATTTAAATATGTTTTATATAGATGGTTGTGGTGTAGTTTCCTATAGAGGCGACGGGAGTTGGCTGGGGTTCGATTCTGCGACGTACAACCGCAAATTACTCATACATTTTTTGTATTATTTAAAGTATGAAAAAATCGGAGTACATTTGCTTACAGATAAAGTGATTTTCAATAAAAAAAAAAAAAAAAAAATCATATCTTAGTAAATCTATTAGCTGCGTCGCTACACTCAGAATCCAATAATTAAAATTAAAATTAATATATTTATTACAAATGTATTAGGTACCTATCTACAATATAGTGGGATTTTCTGTATAAATTGTGTAGTTGGAATATTTCACGGGCCTATTTTCTTAAAAAATTCATAAAATATTCAATTTATTTGTACGTAATATAGATTCAAAGTGTAGCGAAGATAAACTATAAGGTGCTTTTTTTTAATCTCGGAAAACACATTTAGGTTTAGTAAAATGCTTCAATTTTTTAATACGGTACTTTAAAAGATGTAGATTTTCCACATGAGTTTTGGTTGATTTATCATATACTAGCTGTCCCGCACGGCGTTGTCCGTGAAAAATTAGAATTGCCCGTGGATTGAACCCCCTATATCCCTCGTCCAACTTTATCGGTCCTTTCGCAGTTTTTTATTCTTTCTTCTCGCTAATCTCTTTATCGGCGTTGGTCAGTAAGTGAATGAGTTAGTGGTATTTGATTTTTATCTATATATAGAAAAATAGATGTCTGTCTGTATAAGATTAATAGACTCAAAACCTACTGGAGCGATTTTTACGCGTTTTTTTTTTTTTGCAAAATATTCCGCGTTGTTCGGAGAAGATTTATAGCTATTAAAATCCACCCCCTATTCGGTTTTTAGGTATTTTTAGTACAAAAACCGAATTATTTTTATTGGTTTATGAGTTACCTTGGTAACACGGATGAAAAAATCTGTGCGGGTATATATGGTAATAAGTGTAAACACGTAAAACAATCAGCTTTGTTTGTTTACGCGCCAGACAACAAAACAAAACATATCATAAAGCAACGCAATAAACGAAATGTCACTGCGAAAAAAAAAAATAAACATTTCTTTGATATGAAATTTTGACTTAAATTATTAGCGGTTGAAATGACAAAGTATGACCTAACACATTTAGTCTGCCGAAGACGGATTACCAACTTTCCACCTATTTTTTTTTTTTTAAAAGTGACATGGACAGGAAAATATTACATAATGGTCTAGCAACAGTATTATCTAGCAATAGCAAAGCAGAAGGTCAGCTAATTTCGTTTAAAAAAAGACTTTCTTGCCCGTGACAAACCGAATCTAATAATAATAACAATTGATTTTTTTTTTCATCCATGTTGCCAAGGTAACCCCGAAATTGAATTTCGGCAAAATTCACGTGTGAGCACCCTTTTAGGGGATAGATTTCCGAAATTTCTCTCTTATCTCACCCCCACACCATAAGAAATATATTCCACCAAAATTTCAAGTCTCTAGGTCCAACGGATTGATCTGGGAATGACCAGTGAGCGAGTGAGTGATATTTGGATTTTATATAAGATTTGTATATACTATATAGAATAACAAAAAAAAAAATACGACATTTTTTAGTAACTAAGAAATGATAGTTTCCCTAGCGACGTATTAATGTTCAAAAGAGAGACATTTTAAAAAAATACCATCCAAATTTCCGACTTTTTCTTTTAAGAAAAACTTGTCCTGACAATTACGAAAACAATAAAAAAATATATCAGCTAAATCGGTCGAGCCGTTTTCAATTTATGACCTTACATGCATGCGGCAATTGAATTTTTTATATATAAATGACACGGAATAAAATTATTTAGGCCTAGTGGATATCTTGTATGACTTATCACCACCACCTTGCGCGCATATTATGGTGATGACCAGTGGAGTATTAGAGCGTATACTCATAACAATATTTATAAAGAAACGAGTATACGTGAAAAAAAATATTAATTTTATAAGTATAAAAAAACGTGGGTAAATGTTGAGTATACGGTGGTTAGGCTTTAGCCTTTTAAATATTATTTGTAATGATCTTCGAACAAGATAAACTGTTGAACATATTTCTCAATTGATGTTTATTAAAATAAATGGACCTCCATTGCATCTCTGGAAACCAGAAGTCTATATGAAATCATGGCTAATGGGTCATAGATCCGCAGACGATACAAGATCCAAAAAAGTAAAAAAATAAAAATATAGAAATTCAAAGTATTTGAAATGTATTGTAATACAATGTAATATTTTAACAATACAATTTTCAACATATTTATGGGTTTTATATTTTAAAATATTGTTGGTTGGGACTGTGGATAAAGTAAGAAAAGTGATAAGTATGTTTTATTTATGTATACTATTTTTTGAGCAGAGAAAAATGTCTGGTATAGATATAGGCCAAGTGTCGAGTGTGGCGAGACAAATTTAAAAAAAAAAAAATAATAAAAATATTGCGTATACTCAAGACATTATTTACCAATGCATCCCTAGTACTCGCGAATTGTCATATGACTTTTGATTTGGTATTGATTTCTCACATATCTCACCACGGCATCGATGTATAAACTGAAAATTTGTTGACTTTTTTTATGTTTCTCGCTAAAGCCGATATACTTTTGCACAGAAATCTCGTTTTGATCGCAAAACTAAAACAGTGCTTTTTCGTTGAGTTTCGGATCCAGTCGGCGCGTCGAGGAGGTGGTCATTTTTTTGTTTGATTTTCCTTATAATTTCCTCAATAACGGGGAAAAACTGAAATATTTACGCAATAACGGTTATTAAATATATTAGGGAACCCGTTATTTTTTAAATGGATCAATTTAGGAAATGCCGGCCGGAAATTTGTTCCAAAATTTCTAAAAATAGGGTCCGCAAAATTTGAGCGAGATTGGACCTCATTAACAGAGCGCAGGTTAAGCTCAGTGTTTTATGAAAAAGTGAACATTTTTTGGGTTTTTTGGCGTATACTTCCTTAAGTCTTAATATTACGGAAAATCGTATTGAATCTTTATCGTACAAGCGATTGTTTTATAAACAAATTGTCTCTGTATACTTTTTCTAAAGTTCAGCCTTTCATTCGAAATCGATAAAAATCGATAACTTCTGATGTGATCTAAAGAAAATTATTATCTACTAAAAATGTACCGACGCCAAAAAATCGTATTTAACTATTATTGTTGTAATGATTATTTAGAACAAAAAAAAAGTAAAAATTGAAATATTTCTTGTCTTCAATAGGATTATTATCAATTATTATTATTGAAACTATAAACACTATAACATTGTAATATAAAGTTTATGTCGCGGCTAACCGTGGGAATCGACAATTCTCCACGAGCACGTTTTTTTTTTAAATTTTTTTATTATCATTATTATTATTATTATTAATTGTCCGTTATCGTTTGTTAATTTATCTCGGTAAAGATGATAAATACGAAGATATAGAAGATCTATATGTTCTTTATCTGTATACATATAATGTATAGTAAATGTTACCGAGACGACGGACGGTATTATATAAAAACCGTCATAAAATATATAACGGGGCCATGTAATATAATATTACAAAAGCCGGTATATTGGTACCGTCGCGAACAACGACGTGACGGTAAATTATTATTTGTATTTTTATCGTCTACTAATATTATTATAATACGCTTGCGTTTTTATCGGCATTATCGATCGTCGTCCGATGTGAACGGTTTTTGTTCGTTCGTTTTTCCTTTTTTTTTTTTTTTTTTTTGTTTCTTTTATTTCCATTTATTTCATTTATATATATTTTATTGTGGCGGCGGCGACGGCGGCGGCGGCTTGTCGGTATTATTATAAGCAGGTATAACGCATTTTATATATATATATATAATAAAAAATAAAATAAAATATAAAGGTCCCGGTGAGATGTCACGAAGCACACAAAATATAATTCGTAAAACGCAATAAACGGAGAGTGGAAAAGAAAGAAAAAAAAACCGTAATAAAGAGGTTTTTTTTTTTTTTTTTTTTGGGGGAGGACGAAGATATCAAAAGCGGCACTTTAACATTATATATATAATAATACGTGTACAATAATATTATATATATATATATTATTGTACACGTATTATTTATTGCGTTTTAGGTAGAAGATTATTATTTTTATACACAATCGGCTGTGTGTGTACATAATGATAATAATAATAATAATGATAATGATAATATATTATTGTACGGGTCTTGTGTGTCGGGGAAAAAAAAAAAGAAAAAAGTATATATATATAGAGAGAGAGAGAGAGTGAGTGAGAGAGATATAGACTATATGTATTACGTATATATATATATATATAAAAATATATGTAATATTAACGCATGGCGGCTCGTTTTAAAAATTAAGAACAATATTTTATAGGTACGTTTTCTATAGGTTGGGTAGGTTAGTTAAGGTACCTTATAAATCGTCAGACGTTTGTAGTCCGAGTGGAAAATGGACAAAAAAAAAAAAATAATGTCCTTTTCCTATATATATATATATATATATATATTACAATAAAATAAACCGCCGACACAAATATAATCGTTTGTCGGGATCGCCGTCGTAAATTATATTATATATATATATATATATATATATATATTATCGTAAGTATAATAATATACACGATGTCCCGATGCCGTTTCCGACAACCCCGGAATCGTGGCGCCGCCGCCGCTCTCCTTTCATATTCCTCTGTCCGAACAATATTATTATTATACTCTATAAAATACTTAAAATTATTTTATTCCGGGCGATCCATCCATACGGGTACCCGTGTGCGGGGCTGTATATAATAAATATCCCGCGGCGAATATCCCTTTGAAAATGTCGGCATTTTTTTCTTTTTTTTTTTTTCTCACGTTCTGTACCGTGTCCGTCGTAACCTACCACGGCGAGAAATATCATTATTATTATATTTATAATGTGCGTTTCCCGCGCCCAACCGTCCATAGTTTTCCGCCAAAATGAAAATTGATTTTCTTGTCCGCCAAATCGATTTCTATTGCCCGTATGTTTGAAAACAACTGATCGCAATTATCCGATGGTAAATTTTCCAGGTTGTCGGGATTCGGAATAAACGATCATTTTATTCTTGAATTCGAAGGATCAGCACACTTTTATAATATAATAAGATAAACAAAAAAAAAAAAAAACCGACCGAAAAAAACCAATTCGGAACATTAGAAAAAAGTTATCGACTTTATTATTTTTAAAAATGTTAACAGTTGTTCAAATAACAAGAGGGTATTTCTGTTTTACGTTTAAAAAGAATCACTCTGTACATACATACACGATCTAAGTGTAAGACATTAAGTCCGATTGATTTCAAGATATGTGTAGGTAATCTACGAAATACCGTATTATTTTCGTTAAATTAATGACATTCGTTGGTATTTTACTTATGTAAACTGTTGGTTAAAATACATTCTGTGTCTGACGTTCAGTCAGCATATGAAAACGATAAGCAGCGAACGATATTAAATATGTAAAACATTTAAATTTTTTACTAATTTAATAAATTAGTTTATAAATTATAATAACGACATAATTTGTATCCAAAATTGTCTATGCCATCGGACTTGGTAAACTCGAAATTAAAGGGACCGAAAAAATAGTTCGAGTTGTAAAAAAAAAAAAAAAAAATAACAAAAATTGTAAAATGTTTTATTTAAAAGAGTACAATTGTATTATAATATTGACATATACAGTATAGTTATTATTTTTTTTTTTAATACACATTATTTTTCATATCATCAAATTTATAAAAAAAAAGAAAATAATTATTAAAAAAAGTAAAAGTATTGATTTTTGTTTGGCGTTTTATGTTGTTGATCGCAGCATTTGCTGTGAATCGTTCAATTTTTTTTTTAAAGCTGAAAATAGTTCATCTTGAACCTCTTGTCGGTTTTTGATAAATCTCCTCAATTCATTATAATGTATCTGTGCTTGTGAACACGTGCGAATTCAGTACATTCTTGTTCCTCTTGTTCGTCGGACGAATGACGCACATACGTACTTGTGTAAAACCAATTAGATAAACCACTTTTAATAAACAGTAACATTAATGAAATTTATTTGGATTTTTATAATTTCATAAATAAAATTGCAACTTCGTGTTATCCACGATAATATTCGAGTTAAACACGATTTTTTCGCATTGTTTAAATAGGGAATTCTAGAGACCGGGGGGGGGGAAAGTTCGGGGTATCGACGATTTTAACCAAGTTCGACTCTATATTCATCTATATAGTGCGACCACGATTTTATAGAAAATACTTCTCTACATCGTGAATATAACCAACCGTATTTAAAATATATAATTCAATTCTATTTGCATTTTTTTCCCCCTCTTGGTTCTTCTGCCGTAACTAATTTTTTTATTTTACTTATTTTCCAATTACCAATTTATATATAGGTAGAAATAGATTTGACTGCAACAAAACTGAACTACTTTGCGGAAACTATGCCCAGACCTCAGGGAACAAATTTTCTAACAGAAATCTCGCTCTCCGATCGTCGAATCCGGGGGGCGCTTTCTGATGACGATAAATCGTCTATAGTCGGCGATGCGTTGATCGAGGTCGTTTTTCGATTTGCCTCTATACGAGTTCATTAAGAACAGACGAAAACTGGGAAAACAAGAATATTTGAGCAATAACAGTTTCTGTTATTTTCGGTTTTGTGTTGTAATTCGGTTAAAAATAACCGTATGCAGACCTAAAATGTAACCAAATACATTTTATTGCCTCTTTCTATGGATACAAACTACATTATTAAAAAAATTCCGTCTTTTTTTTTTTTTTTTAGTTTTTTGTCGTATATGGTTAGTTAAAATAGTCGAGTCGGTTTTAGTTGGTTTTTGTAGATCAAATTTTTTGGTTTCTCATAAACACTCGAAATTTGAACACGAGATCCATCGTTAAACGTTTTAATGGTAAAAAATAAAAGAGTTCAACGTAATGTACATTTTTTTTTATTTTTTTTCTATAATCGTTATTTAAAGTTCAACATCTGATGGATAAAATTTTTCCATAAAATACACAACAATTTGAGACAAAAAACACAGAAAATTATTATTTATTTTGTAGTTGTAAACACTAATACGATTTACGATTTTGTGTTGGTTTTTCTTATTTTCTCCTCACACGCCATTCCGCAAGGAAAGTATCGGTACGCCATTGTATTGTTGCGGACGAAACCGCAACGTTTTTTGGTAACTAAGCAACAAGATAGTTTCCCTAGTAACGTATTGATGTTTTTCCCAAAAGGGAGAAATTTTAAAAAAAATACCATCCAAATATCCGACTTTTTACTTTCACGCAAACCTTGTCCTGACAATTACGAACACAAAAATCAAAAATCATCAGCCAAATCAGTCGAGCCGAGTGATGACCTGAAAAAAACATGCGGCAATTCATTTTTATATACATAGATATTATTGAAAGCGATAATTATTTATAAAGGCAACCGAATAAACTTTCTTTTTTTTTTTTTTTTTTTTTAATATTATAAGGTTTTATTTACAATCTGTATATGCATACAATACAATTAGCTAATCGAATTTTAAAAAAATTATATTAATATATATATAAATACGGGGTAGCAAGATAAATGTTGACACTACTTCAAGTTTTTATTTTAATCCGGGAAATTGTATGCGAGTAGATCACGTTACTATTGAGACGTCGAGTGGATTGTCAGGAATTTTAACAGAGGAAATAATTAGAGATTTGTGGATTAAAGTGGTATAGAGTGTGCATGGAAATTTTAATAGTAATAACGGACAAGTGTTGAGAGTGCGCGAATAACGACAATTAACTATTACAAAATAATATTATCATGATAACGTTGTATAGAGTCGATTTAGTTGCCTAACCGTAATGAAAACTGTTGAATTTAGTCTTCCCGCAACAAGTTTCTGTTAAAATTATCCGATTTCGATCGTTCGTTTTTCTGTTGAAAAGTGTAAAACTTTGGAATTCGATTTTTGATTATGTAAACGGAAAAACGATGAGTTAAAAAAGTCATATAAAAGCGTGCGGTCAACGCGTCGGGGATTCGAAACGGACGTTTTTTCGACTAAAACACACCGATCTATTGTCCACCAGGTTCTAGTTGGACCTAGTGATGCGATAAGACTTTTAAAAACTAATTGGAATTCAGCGTGAAGTGCACACGAGGAGACCGGTCTTGCCACACATTCACATTTAGGTCCCTAATTTTTTTCAATATCGGTTTAAAAATTAAGGAATTGTGAATAAACTTTATATAAATCTGTGTGGGTGGACGGGTATAGCTTAAATATTTGCCCCTGCCGATAGAAATGTCCGTGACGCCACTGTATACTACTGTGGGCTATTCAAATTATGACTTGACTATATTTCAATAGATCGTTTATTGTTTGACAAATGTTCTGCAATAAAATTGACAAAGTTGACTGCCACAAGTAATTTCGCAGGCTTTCCTCCGTTGTCGTGAGTATCGTTATAGGAGTCGCGTCATGTTGCTCCCACAGGCCATGAGCATCGCGTGTGTTTTTCTAACTATTATAATTGAAATTACAAATTTGTTGAAAAAACTATCACAGTGTATTTCTTCCGTTGTGCTAAATCACGTTCGATTATTTGTGATTTGTTGAGAAATGAGGATATTTACGACAGTACAAAAATAAAAACTAACAACGAAACCCTATTATAATTTGTCGCCCGCGACTTCTAGAAAACATTTTAAAGATTGGAGGGAAACCTTTTTATTTAGCCGGTCGGGAATAATATCACAAGAATGCTCTTCTAATTAAAAAAAACTCCATGGTACACCCTTATCTGTATAGAATAAAATAATAATCGATAGTCTATGGATAGGCGACGAAAAAGAAACCGTATCAAACAACATTTACAATTATTCGTGCCGGAAACGTATCCCGGGGAACACAGTCGTTATAACTTGTCTCGTTTGGATACGGCGGCGCGCGCGTCTTTTACAATAAACTTACCAGGGGACACACTCCGGAATCCACGTGCACCATGTTAATAGAATTACTGTTCAGTATTTGGGCGGCGGCCATCGTCGTGGTGCTGTTCCTCCTGCTGATCGATCCCGCCGAGAGCGTAGCGCCCGGGCCCGGGCGAACCAACCGCGTCGACAACCGGAAGCGACCGTCGCGTTGGGCCAGGCTCCGGCGGTACCGGGACGCGGACCAGCCGGCGGCGGTGCGCGAGCGGCCGGAGCCCGTGCCCAAGGCGACGATATTCGCCATGGCGCAGAGGGGAGTGTACCGATTGGACGCCGCCGGCCGCGCTAAACCCGGCGAGTGCGATAAAGACGGCGGTGCCGGCGAGGATGACCGTTGGGCCCGAAAGCTGATGGCCAGTACGTGCACCACACTGGACGCCAACCTGCGACACGTGCAGTCTTTGGACACGGTCTTGACCAATCTGTGCGATCGGATCAATAAAATCCTCGACGACTATCAGGTCGGCGATTTATTTATTTTTTTTTTTTTGTTTAATAAAAGTCGATATGTGTTTGTATAAGACAAACACGGACGTTGCCGTTTTACGTTTGCGTTAATAATTATCGTTACAGGCGGACTTGTGCGAGCACAACAACGCATTGGCTCCGATCACCCAAGCCCGTCTGTTGGTCGAGAAAGAGGTGCGCGCGGCCACATGCGACGAGCCGGCCGATACCGCAGAGGCCGTCGGGCGGCAGATATCGGCGGCGCACAACGGGATGCCGAGCTGTCGACGCGTCCCGAAATCTATGGTCGCCCGATGTCCCGTCACCACGGTGGCCGACGCCGACGATTTCCTGTCCGTCTACGAGAAGTTTGTCGACAACAATTTGAAGACGCTACACGAAAATGGCACGCCGACGACGGTTTAGATCAACAAGCGGTGGGAAATCACGACAAAATTTCCCTACGTCCTATTTGTAAATTATGTACGGGTTTGTTGACAAATTGGAGATCTCTACGTCTCTTTAGGAAGTCGATTTTCAATTTTCAGTTCTAAACACCTCCGAAATTATGACATTATTTTTGAAAATTCCGTGATAATACCGAAATTACATTTGTATTTATTTTAGGCACACCAAATTTTAAATCAATTTTTGTCAACAAACCCATGCGTACTATACAACGAACATCAGGAGGAACGACGTGTGGTCTAATTTCCCACCGCTTATTGGTGAAAAACGTCTGAAAATTTGATTTCATATTTCGCGACGGTTCGCTGCAATGTTTCGACCTATTTACGCGATTGCTAGCCAATAATGAACCGATAATGAAACTGGTTGTAGAAATATTAATCAAAAATAAAACTGTCTAAATAATAATCAGGCCATACTGTCCCCTACAGTTAAAAAAAAAAAAAATCTATTTAGTGACAATAATAAATTATATTATTAATACATTAATTATCCCCCGGTATTTTTTTTTTTGCATCGCCGCACAGGTCCGTCTTTCCTATAGTTGGACAACATACAAATCTCTCCCAATGGACTGTTGTCGTAAAAATACGGGACAGGATTTTATGATTACTAAATTCGACTTATGTAAAATATTCAAGCATTTTGTGTCGGCAAAACCAATTTTATCCCCATAAAATTAATCAAAAACCTAGAAAACTCAAAATGCCTATATACAGTTTGAATAGTTTAATACTCTGTACAAATTTTAACTTTTTTACAATTATTTTTAACAGAGTTACTACAAAAAGAAAAAAAAATATATTGAAACCATTGTTGCTGTACATTTTTTACATTGTTTTCCAATTATTAAGTAAACTACAATGTGAACAAATGACCCCCTCAATGCACCAACCCATATCCAAAATGCTTTCAGGAATGTTAGGTTTGGAGCCACTTGAAAACCGGAGCAGGATGTCTGGTAGTAAAGTTGTTCAAACAAAACAAAAAAACACATAGTAAAACCAATACGTTCTTTGCTATGCTCAGAATCTATAATATATTTTGTTTAACATTGTAAAATTAATATTATAGTTGTCGATTTCACTTGAAATCTATAACATACAATATATAGAATACAAATGAAAACCGAGTTATTACACATATTCATATGGCTTCTAAATTGTATAATATTTGTATAGGTACACATAATAATTGTATAAACTTGTATTGTTAATTTACAAATCATTTTCTAATATTGTTTAATAGTATTGATTGTTCAATTTAATTAGTCGATACCTATAAATTGTTTAATAAGTATATAAAAAAAATATAACAATAATCTAATATACATATATTATGTCATGGTGTCATTTGTTGTTACACTGATCGAGACGGTTAAAAGGTCTACTTGTACTCATTGTCCCAATAGTTATTAAAACTAACTTTGTTTATACTTATTAGCTATGAATATTTCTGAGAGCATATATTTTTTTTTTAAATTAATATTAAGGTTTCGTTTAGTTCTGCACATAGCATTAAAAATTTGTTGAGTGCTAAAAGAACTAAAATATGTACACACGCGCAGTTGAAAAACAGCAAAATACACGGAGAAATGCTGTGAAAATTAAGATATGATCATTATTTTTAACGCATATCGAGATTTTGAGAAAATTATAAATTATATACAAAGTGTCCCACAAATATACACTCATTGCGATATTTCCTAAGATAATGTTGAACATGATTTTTAGTATTTTTTTTTTTTTACATTTAATTAAAGTTTTAAATATAACAGTGTTTTAACAAACAAAACTTCCATCAGAAAACAAGATGAGATAGATTCAAAACACTACTATGGTATTAAATTATACACTATTTTTCTGTAAATTAAATAATAACAATAATAATCACGAGGTTAATGAAAACGAAAAGTAGAAATATCAAAATTATCATAAAAATAAATATGGCTATTATCATTTTTTCCAAATTACTAAAATAAAGTTATTTTTTTTTTACCAAAACATAACAATTTAATTAAAATACAAATATTTTTAGTCCTTATCGCTGAGTCATGTAAAAACAGAATTTTGATTATTTATATTATCACTGGAGATATCGCAATGGGTATATCTTTGTGGAACACCCTGTATATACTTGTATATATTTTTAATCAAATAATTAGTAAAACATTTGAAAATATAATATTAAAGAAATAAATTGAATTTACGTTACTTTGTCTTTATTATTATTTTAGTGCATATCTACATCAAACTGAAATTTTCTTAATTTTCTTGATTATACTAGATTTCAACAATTATTCAAACATTGTGAATCGAATAAATATTGGTGTGAAAATAAAATAGTATAAATTAGGCTGATAATATTCGAAAGCTATGTCAAATTCTACGGTAGAAACTGGTTATAACAATATTGGAAACACCAATAAAATTTGATATTCATTTCATATTATATTTTCTGACCACAAAATCGTACGTTATTAGTTGATATTTAGTAATAAACAGTAGTGATAACAACATACATCTAAAAAAGTTGTATCGAGTGGTATATTTTATTTAATGGATTAAAAGTCTATAGAAATATTAAAATTACATACAAATAAAGCAGCAGCGTGTAGTAGAAAATTTAACAATATTCTTCACTAATAAGTACACCAGTCACTATCACATATAAAGAGGGCCCCCAAATGTATATCGGACTGAACCCTTACATAAAGTCCCTAAACCCGTAGTTTTTTTTTGTTTTTATACATATATATATATATATATATGTTCCTTAAACGTGTGGATGGTAACTGTTTTTACTCGTTGTAGTCTCATCAATATTTATTGTAGTCACTGCACCATCATTATTAGAGAAATCACTAGTCGACTTTCGTTGTTCAGACCACATATCAGCATACAAGCCATTTCTTATTACAAGATCATCATGTCTAAAAGAAAAATTATATTTGTTCAGTATGTCTGGTGGTAATAGGTTTAATTAAAGCTGGTGGTATGTCAAATTGACACACTGGTATTTGGTATGTGTCGCCATACCGGTTTTTTTCCTTAGTATACCGCCTTATCGGTAAATACTCTTAATACGTAATTAGCATTACTAGCACAGTCTTAACGGATATCATCACAGACTTTATTACAATAATTATCGATTTTTAGGTAGTTACCGAAACAGCAGTATACCGAAATTACCGTCAGCTCTAGGTTTAATATTGAAAAATGAGTACACTCGTTTACCTTCCTCTTTCGTATATTTCTCCATCTTTTAACACAAGTATTTCATCAGCATTGATTACAGTCGACAACCTGTGGGCTACAATTATTGTGGTTCGATTGGCACAAACCTGGTCCAACGCCGCCTTAAGAAAATTAAACAAAATTAAATGACTACTCCAAAAAGATATTAGTATTTAAAGAAAAAGTATTTACTTGAATCTGTCTTTCTGTTTTAGTGTCCAATGCACTTGTAGCTTCATCTAATAGAACAATAGCTGGTGCTTTAAGTAATGTCCTAGCGATGGCCACCCGTTGCTTTTCTCCGCCACTAAGTTTTAATCCTCTTTCTCCAACCTGAAAAATCAACAAATTTCAATTTTACTCTTTAATTAATAATCAGTTTCAAGTTAAATTAAATGCACCTGTGTATCGTATAAATCTGGGAATTTCATAATTCTGTCATGTATTTCAGCTGCCATTGCAGAATTCATTACTTCTGAATCATTAGCATCTACTTTACCATAACTTATATTAAATCTGAAATCAAATTGTAATTATAATATTTAATTTTTAATTTTGGTTTTAGCTTTTACACACTTAATGCTGTTATTGAATAAAACTGTATCTTGTGGTACAACACCGATGGCCCTTCTAAGCGATGTCTGTGTAACTAATTGTATATTCTGGTCATCGATTATGATGGATCCAGAATCAACGTCATAAAATCTGAACAATAGTCTCACAATCGTTGTTTTGCCACTACCCGATGGTCCAACCAAAGCCAATGTCTTTCCCGGCGGAACCACAAACGAAATATTATTTAAAGCTATTCTTTCCGGTTGATACGAAAACGTTACATTGCGGAACTCTACTTGTCCAGTCTTCAATACTAATTCTTTGGCATTAGGAATATCACTGACATCTGGCTTTATATTCATCAAATCAAACATATTCTCCATATCAATAAAGTTCTTCTGAATTGCTCTGTCCAAAAGTGTTTAAATATTATAGTAAGTATATAATGCATTTTAGATAACTTTAAAACTACATTTTGTTTTATACCTATAAAACGTGCCAAAATAGTTTAACGGTCCATACAGTTGAATGATGTAAACAGTAAATAGAACATAATCACCAACTGTTAATTCTTTAACATCAACGACAAAATGAACACTAAGCAATGATCCAGCCAAGAGTCCTGTACAGACAATTACATTTTGAACTGTGTTGAGAATTGCTAAAGACACTTGAGTTTTAAACTCTTCATTCTAAATAAGTAATAATATTTCGTAAGAATTTGTAATATATTTTGTTAAGGAAAATAATTAAATTTACTTGATAAATCATAATTGCTTCTTTATAGGCTTGAACCTCGTACTCTTCAGCACCATAGTACTTTACTGTTTCAAAATTCAACATAGAATCAACACTTCGGGCCTCCATGTTATTATCTGCTATATTCATTCGACGTTGAAATTGGGTTCTCCATTCGGTTATAATTATTGTCAATGCTAAAAATAAATTTGTTTGAAAAAATTTGTGAAATTTCACGAATAAAATATTATTATAAAAAAAAATGTTAGGTTAGGTTATTGTTTTTTTTTTTAATATTTGTATTACCTATGTGTTATTTTTCACCAAATTATGACAAAATCAATATTACCAGAAAACATTTTCTAGTTATCTCCAGTTATTAATCAAATTGTAAGGAAAATAAAAAAATGACTGCCTCAATTTACAAATTAGATCAAATTTTCTACCAGAAACCACATTTGTAGTTTTTGATTCGAGCAAGATTTTTAGTAGAAAAGTAGTTCACAGTCGTGAGGGGGATAGCACACATCATAGTAAAACTAATACATTCCTCGCTTTGTTCAGAATCTTAAATAGGTGTAATTTTATCAAATATATAACTTTTTATGAAATCAACAATTTCACTATGAGGATGCAACATATATTAAGTAATGTTTTGTTGACATTGAAACCAATACTAGTCACTTGTTGAAAAAAAATCAACACTATGATAGTTGAGCCATTATAAATTACAGTTTTAAGAATATAACAATAATATGAAAGCAATTTTTTAGATTTAACCAAAATGACTAAGCCTCACTCCCACGGGGTAAATAATGACTCCAGTTAGAGAAACTGACATTTTTTTTTTATAATTTAATAATTAAAAAAGATAAGTCACAGATTTTGTTTTATTTACTATTGTAATGTTACATAAATATAAAAATGGTCTAAATAAAGGTTGGAAATACATTATTTATGTCTAGGTTTGTTTTAATTTATTTAACTCACATAATAAATAAACGAAATACATGGGAAAATATACCACGTGCGAGCAGACGTGAATACGGACACTGTGCGAGAGATGACACATTAAGTAATGTTTGAATTTGTATTTTTATGTTTCGTTACATATCAAAATAATTTAGTAGTAGTTTACATATTATAACGATTTTAAATTGATGTCATCAATTAATTGGCTGTCTGGCATACAGGCATTATAACAAGTTTATCTTCAACTACAAGATCTAGGTAAATATATACTTAAATAATTAAATTTGACGATTAAAATATTATCTACGTACGTTTATATCTTAATTTTTAATTTAAATACAAATATTGGTAAATTTAAAGATGAAACACTTCAAATTCTTGGTTGAGTTGAAAAATAGTAAAGAGAATGAAACTTTATATCAAAAATTCGAAATCGTAAAAATTTTTTACTTTACATTTATAATTTTGTTAGTAACTGAACATGTTTTGATACAATGACCTATTGCAAAACTAAGTGAAATATATTGCCAAATTGATTACATAACTAATTTGTTAACGGCTATTAATTTTATGCTTAACTTTTAGATTTTTTTTTTTTTCTTAAGTTTAACGTTTTGCTAAAACATATAATTTAAATGAACAAAATTGTTTACCTATATACAATACCATTGTAATGAAAACAACCGTGCCCATCATCCAATTGAAATATGATAAGAAAAATATAACCGCGACTAAGATGTCAATTATAGTAGGTCCAATATTAAAAAGAATAAATGAAAGTAAGCTGTTGGTGGAGTCTGTTCCACGATCCATGATTCTTAGGACTTCACCAGTTTTACGGCTCAAGTGCCACTTTAAACTTAATTCGTGCAAATGACGGAATAACGATATCTATAAAAATATTATATTGAGTATAATTAGTGTAGACAACTTAGTAAAAAAAAACAATCGAAAATAAAATAAGTTTTAAAAAATATTGGTTAAATTTCAACAATAATTTTAAAATAAGAACCAAGTTTTAAATTTTAAGTTACAAAATGTGTTAAATATTGTGTACTTCAAGTATGAGTTAAAAGTATAATTATGTAATACAAATAAATTTAAATTCAAGGCATAATAACCAACTGCACGATTGTGTATATTGTAACATCTGAGCTCCAGTTATTTTGAATAATCTAATAAAAAAATTATTACCTCGACCTCCCGTTTTGTATACTGTTGAACTCGAATCCATAGGTAACTCCTTAAATTATTCAAGAAACCCATTCCAAGACCTCCTTGTAAAAACTTGATAGCAATATAGATCAAAATCAAATCCCACCTAAACACCAGCGGAACAGCTGTCAAGCTATCAACTAAAATTTGAAAAAAAATCAGTAGTTATTATATTATATTATGAACAAAATAATTCAAAACTATCTAATTAATTGATTGACGACTAACCAATTTTCGCACTGTAAAGTGGAACGTATACGTTTGCTACTCTACCAGCAATAACTAATAAAATACAAGCCACTACTCTTAGTTGTAATGATAAACTCTTCTTTGGCCAAATGAATGGAGCAATCATTTTGATTTTTCTCATCATATTGTTCCATGTTGATAAGTCTTCCACACGATCAGACTAGAAAATTATTACATCCCATACAATAATATTATTTCCAAAAAAAAATTAAAATTATATACAATACATCGTTTAAAAAAGGTCTTGGGGAACCCATTTATTAATTGATCCAGCACAATATGTACAGACTATGGTTTTTTTTTTTTAATACCATACGAATAATTATAAAACACTATATTTCACTACAAAATAAGATTACTGACTAAAGTACCTGTATAAATTGTATTTTATTATGCCATAGAATCTTGACACTTTACATAGATAACAAATAATAAATATAATGGTAAATCATATGTAAATCCCCAGTTATTATATATAATTAAAGATACACATTGAACGATTATCTATGGTTCGGTATGAAATAATTTAAAGAATTGTATCATTTTATGATAAGTTCATAAAATCAATTTGTATTATGAAAATATTGACATTATATAATATATTTGGATTGCTAATATCTTAACAAACCATTTAAAAAATACTATTTATCCAATATAATAAATGATTGTGAATATATAAAAATTGAATTTACATAAAAAAGTTATTCAGAAAACATGGAAAAACATTTGAGGGGCTTATATAGTTAACAGAAAACTAAACCTAGGAAGTAAAATGAAATTAATTAATTATACTAATGACAGCAAGGTAGATAAATAAATAAAATATTATGAATTTTTGATTATGTCGGTTAAAATTTGAAATTAAAATAATAGCATTACCCAATGATAAAAATATAAATTCAAAACTTACATCTAAAAATAAATCTGACGAGTTGTTAAGATTAAAGTAATCTCTTGCAGTCATTATTCCAGGGGCTTTTAAGCCCAAGAGCAATAGTGCAAAGCTTAAAATATAATTTCCAACGAATAAACCAAATTCAATTTGACCCTTTATGCTAAAAATGAATTAAGTATATTACGTTATTACATATATAATACTGTATAGATAAATAAAAACCTATTTGTAGAATGATATACTAACCTATGTAATTGCAGCCACCAATATTGTTTTTTGATTGTAATGAAAGTCAAATTGTCAGCGGTGAATATTAATATCCAGAAAATGAGTAATACTAAGCCATGTCCGCGGGCTGGCATGGACGGCAGCAGACTGTTTCTTTCCATTAGTACAAGTTTTGCAGAAAGTGGAAATACAAACACCATGACAAGCATATATAGTGCCTAAAAACAATTATAAAAATACAACAAAAAAAATATGATTTAATAATAAATATGTAAAAATTAATATTAAAACAAGATTGTTGAAATCTGATGAGAAATGTGCACAAATAAATCGTACACACTACAATGATGGGTACCAATTTTATTTTGCATGTTTTCATTATTTATATATTTCTATACAAATATAAGTCAACCGATATTATGGGATAAAAAAAAACAATTTCAAAATTGTATGAAACAAAACACCACCTAACTAATTTGTTTTCTTTTGAAGAAATAAAAGGTTATTAGTAATAATTTAGAAACGTATTTTAAAAATGTTGTATTATGTGCAATGTATGTATAAATCTGTCTCCCACTGCCAAATCATTGATATATATATATATACATAATACAAATCATAAGATTTCAAACGATTACATACTTGATAATCGTAGACAATGCCGTTTTGAATAAGGTGAATGTCAGCAAAAAATTTGGCTACTGCTAATAATGGAATAATAAATGTTATGATCATCTGTATGTAGTACAGTCTGGATTGAGGGATCACTGTGAGCGACAGTGGCGTACTGTATTTCCTGTACAATGAACATTGTGCCGTGCCGAACAGGAGCATGAACAGGGCCAATGTTCCTGCCACCATAGTTTCTATGAAGCATTCTGAAGTCTTGTCGTTGACCCATGCGTCCACAAACGAACCATTTGGACAAAACATTTTCAACTAATTACTCGGATCTATAATAAAAATGAAAACAAAGATAACGTATGAAAAATAAAAATGTTGACGTCAATGTCAAATATTATGTAACAATATACAAATATATATAATTTTTTTTAATTTGATTAAGTTACCCAACAAGTTACCCATACAGAACAATAGGATTAATGTAATTAATTTAAATTAAAAATATTACAAAATAAGTGAAAAGAAATTAATAAATTAAATTAATCTCATAATATAGATGGTTCTACGTGAATTACCTGTCATCGAATCGTCCTCAATTGAAATAATAATAATTACAAAAAATATCAAATTACAATTATTGAACGTTCGAATAGATTAGAGTTTTCGTCTCAAACGATTGTGTATTTACACAAGAGATTTGCTTTAAACATAATTTTTCTTCTTATTTTTGAAAAAAAAAAAAAAAACAACACTTAAAAGGAACCAAATTCACGTGTAGACATACGGTTTGATATTTTTCTAAAACTACCTTAGTAAAACTATATTAGTACTAGGACTGAATATATGTAAATTTAATCATCGCCAAATATAATCATCAATATTTACCAATCGCATTAAAATATATTATATTTTAAGAATCATTGTTTATGATTACTATGATATCTTATTTTGTTCGCGAATAAAAACATAGCCTCCAAATGATGTTCACGAAAGGTAATGAATTCGCCAACACCGAACAGCTGTCGTATCCCACAACGCAGTTTAGCCACGGACAGCAGTTGAAATATCAAATCTAATTCAAATTATGTAATACGACCCGACCGACATCGTCGGCCGAATGTCGAATCGCCATTGTTTTACGTTTCGAGTATCGGCCACGGCTATTGTTGTATTCCGCGTGTTTTTTTATGTTCTTTCCGATTGGAATCCGACACGACCGAACCGATTTTACAATTAAATAAACAATGGCATTTAGTATTAGAATATTGCAAATTTAAATCATAGTAAAAAAAATTACATTATCGTACTGTCTTAATCCGTCCGTATCGCTATTCATCCTTATCATATTTATCCTTATCATTTCCAAATCCATGGGTAGCCAAATTAGAAGTACTCTATGGATTTCGATCAATCAACCACCGACCGTCATTGTCCGTGATAATAAATATACAATAACGATAATAATTCCGTTACAGAACGGGGGACGTCGTGTACGTTTGAATGTCCGTACTAGACGTTTTAAGGAGCAAATCTTATCGCCCGAGGTCATAATGTTATATAATTAAGGCTGTGAAGTTGTTGCTTTTGAAAAAAAACTCACTAAATTGATTACGGCATTGCATTAAAATATATTAAACATTGCCCATATCATTTTGAACAAATTTCGTTTCTTTTAAACAACTTCTTTAAACGTAATGATTTCCGACGTTTTTGCGGACGAAATAGACGCGACAAAGTATAACGAACCAATAAATTATATCGATTGCAAGTTACAACGATGTCGGAACATGGCTATTTTAAACACAATAGGTTGTGTCGATCGACGATGGTCGATAATATTGATCATTGAAACACAAGTAAATATAAAATAAACGATATAGGAATATTAATATTATAATATATCATAAATATTTTTAACTGGTATTAATCATTCGTTCACTGCTACGTTTATTTAATTCTTATTTCATAATATCAAGTAAAATATTCTTAAAATTGCACTAAAATAAAAATAATTGTAAACATTTTATTTTAATTAATATTTAAACGAAACACGTTTTAAGCTCACATAGCAATGAATAAAAGCATTTGAAAAAAGATAATGCAAAGATATTATTGCATAATAACTTCACTGCCCTATATATATATATATAATATTGAAGGACCCATATTTAAGGTGTTGCATATAGGAAATGTTGATAAAAATTATCTTATCTTAACTATAACGTCAATCGACTCGAAAATATTTATATTTAACGGTGTCATGGCGTTGCCACGTGTAACTATTGTGTATTCAAACGACTTTCACGCAAATCAAAAAAAAAATACTCCCTAAATTTTGCTCATTAACTATAAAACAAACTCATTATTAGATTGCGTTATTAAGGATAAAAAAATATTGATATTTTACCTGAATGAGTTGAATGAATGATTTGAACACGAGTATCGTATTTACAATAAAACATTGACGTATCGATAAATAACTACTAGTAGTTTGTCACCATTCTTCTTATAGATTGGCCCTTAAATTACTATTTTATTCATATTACTTCATTTATATAATTGATAAACCCGAATAGGTGTAAAATAATAATTAATAATTACATGCATTGCACTTCAGAATTCTTTAGAGCGTACGCTAAAGCCAACGCGCTCAATAGAATTGCGTACAATTTCGTACATCTCAATGCTCTCATACACATAAAGACGTCGTCTACGAAATAGTATTCGTTTCCCACCAAGTTGTTAATCTGTAAAAATACACGTGGTTATTAATGTGTTTATGATGCAATCGAACACAGAAGCACGTTTAAAGGAGTAACATATTGAATATTTTAATCGGAAATCACATTGTTCGTCTTGTTTCTGATCCGAAGATAATGTAAAAAAGCGTTTCAAACAAGAGGACGGATTTATTTATTTTAACCGAACCGTTTGAAATGTAATTTTGGGAAAACATTCCGGACGAAAATTCCGCGCGATAAAATATTTGTCCTGATGGAACGTCGTCCCCATACACAATAGTTACTTACTAATAAAATGTCACTGAAACTGTCTGTAAAAACAGATATGGCCAAAACGATTGGATGCCAGAAGATGACGTACAAGACATTTATCAAGAACGCCATGATATATATCTATTAAAAAAATAAAAACGATATTAAATTATTTATCCTATAAAATTTAACTTGGAATTTTACAAGAAATATTCTAGTAGGTATAATATTATTGATTAAGGGTATTCGATATTTTCTATCTGTATCTAACACATCTAAATCATATGTGATTTAGACCGAATTCCCTTCAATCGGTTCGATTTTATTGTAATAACGGTAACCGGAAATTTCTAATGGACCGTTGGTTGTAGTATCTAAATAACAATCACGAATAAATCCAATAAAATGTTTTTGTCTATACCTACGCATGATCCGATAATGACAAAATCAGAGTTGCCGAGCTAAACTCTGTAATTCGTCTGTAGATCGATAATTATAACCGCATTAGGAGGATCAGTAAATGGTATCATCGAAAATCGAATTAAACCGGTATAAAATAACTGTGGGCATCTGGAAAGGTAATCGCGGTATCGTTAAAAACCGAATCCATTCGGTCCTTGACAAAATAATAATATTTTTCCTGTTCCGCTATTCATCTAAATATCTAAAACACATTATTATATCCTCACTTCTCCTATAAATTTGAGCAATCCGTTTTTAGGCATTATTCTGTGTGGCCACACGTTGTATTTCACTATACAAATTGCAAATGTCGCCATGATAATTATCGAAGACAGATATAACTTCTCTTCGTACGGGTATATTTGCCAGCCGGTCATCACGTTCGAGCACTGCGGCATGATCGACGACGATATTCCTCTATACAGATATTCCACAAGCAATATCAGAATAATCTTCTGAATGACTCTGACAATGCGTCTGTTTATACAAAACGCCATCGTATCTTTAAAAAATAACAATTCATATAATTTAAAAGTATAGGCACAACCAAAATAAAAATAATGACTATATATTTATACAACGATTGCTATGTATACTTATAAGTTTTACATAAACACATTTTTATAGCATAAAAATCACACGCAATAAATAATATTTGCTTAACATACATGTATAATTGGCCAATACAATAAAAATACCGGTATAATACGTGGTTATTGTTTTTGTTTTAGATTCTAAGCCGAGCGAGGGTTCTTGTGGTTTTACAATGATTTTTTATTTTTTTTTTAATATTCCGTAAACACATTTTCTACTAGAAGACCTCGTCAGATCTATACACTCTTATACTGTTTTTGGTAGAGCATTTTATTCTAATTGGTGCCGATCAACCTTTAAAGAGTTGATTTTTCGATATACCTAATAGTTTTATTTTTTTTTTAGCCAACAGAAATAACTACCAAAACTCGAGTTTTATTATTTCATTGTGATTCCGAAAATAATAGCTCTAGACACCTGCAATTTTCATATACAATGTAACTTTGTAATATAATGACGTGCATTATAAAGTGTCAACAAATGTATTTCAATTTTAGACTGTTCATTGACGGTTTTCATTATTTCATCGAATACTACACAGCGTAAAACATATTCTATATGAAATTGATAATAATAGTTCTGTATATTACACTGACGCTCTGCTCAGAATCGTTTTATTCGTTTTATCATTCCTTTCAAATTCAATACGCCCACCAAGAGTAGCCTATCCAACGAGCGAAGTGCGCCCTACTTCTTTTAGCAATCCCTCGTCGTAAGCATATATATATATTATTCAATCGGTTTAAATTATCATTATTAATACCACAATCGTATATTATTATATTTATCGAACGAGTCTACCCTATACAATTATGGAATCACGCTATTTTTTCTTTTATTTTTAGTAGCTCGCTACCGGTTTAGGCGCTGTCCGAAAATAGTGAAAATGATCTTGTTAAGATCGTACATATTATTTGAATATTGTCAATATTTACTACCGGTGATGATATATTTGTTTTTTTTTTTATATCGAAATTAAATGATATTATTATATCCTATATTAACCGGATATCCTTTTACAAAATCAAAATATCGGCACTGAAATGTATTATTTATAAACTAATACTTTATCTATTTATGGAGTTTTTAACATTTAGATTGGTATTTGTAAATTAAAAATAGCGATGGCCAATGATGGTTACACCCCCCCCTCACCCCATTAACGATTATATCGGTAACGTAACCTTGTAAATGGGTGGGGTCGGGCTAACATTTTTTAAAAAGATTTTCAAAATTTATACACCTGCAGACACACCGCGATGGGCGTTGAAATATTGTAAAACGATCGTCGAAACGAACGCACCGAGGCCGCCCGTGAGTATTCGAATTGTCGCATTCCTGCGCGTATTCTTAGCCGTTGCCAGCTGTGCGTACAGTCGCGGCGGTGGCGGCGGCGGACAGCGGCGGCGGTGGCGGCGGACGGCGCACACTACACACGCACCGTATTTTGTAGACCAGTGGCGGAGTATCACGAAACACTTCAACGGACGCTCGCCGTTCGCTTAAAGTCGGCCGAGCGTCTAACACAGCGGTTCCCAAACTTTTCGAAACTATAAATCGGATTAGATATTACCAAATACCCCTACCAAAAAGGAAAAAAAAAATTTCTAGTTAAAATAACAATACAAACACGAAATATACATTTTTTAATTAATTTAAATTTTTCAAACGAAGAAAACAAAAGAGTTTTTAATGACAACCGACGAGCGATGTTAGTCAACGAGACGGTTCGTATTGTTTATTTCTAACGATTTGTTCAATATTCGGTTCGGTTTCGGCCAATGCACATCTTATGTCGTGTTCCAAGTTCAATCGGTTTTTTGCTTTTGTTCTCGTCGATACCGTTGTTGAAAATCCATGTTCACACCGGTGAGTTTCGGGAAAGGGATCAGTATTTTCGAGGCTTTTTCCGATAATAGCGGATACTCGCCACCAATTTCTCGCCAAAATATTATTTGAAGGCGATAAAGTAATTGGATTAGGACATAAGGTAATCCCCCCGAAGCTATTAATATCAATTATATTATTACATTTATTATTATAATCGTAGTACACTTGACTGATGCAGAGTTAATAAAAGGTATAAAGTGCGTAAAATAAAACAAAAATTCGTCTAGTCTTTACCACTCAAAAACTCCTACTTAACCCATTGGTGTGGGGGGGGCGATTACTCCCCCCGGTTGGGAACCACTGGTCTAACGTACCCGGTGCCAAAGACCCTATAATTATTTACTTGCATACATTTTATGTAACGTGTTATGTATAAGTCAAATAAGCAAAGACGCGAGAGCCGAATCATAAATATCTCAAAGATATAGCACAAGATTCTAATTATATACTATATATATATATCTACGGCATACATATATATTTTTTTTAAATAAAATAGTCTTTACTAACTTTTTTGATATTTTGTAATTTTCGAAAATTACCCTAGCCCTCTCCACAAAAAAAAAAAAAAAAAAATGGTTTTCTACGTGCCCGTGCGTACTTTCGACTTGTTTTCAATGTCCAGTGTGCGAAATAAGTTTCGTCGAAATGTGAATAAAATTGTCGACTTGTATAGACGCGTGTATACAGTGTATACTACGCACAATGTATACAGCGTGCACAACAATACCGCGGCGGTAGTAACGAGCGCGAACCGGGGACGCCGACGTGCGCACTGCGAACGCCAAGCGCCTGGCACGGGCCGCGCCGACCCGCCAACCGCGGCGGGCCGGGCGTGGCCATCGGCCGACCAACGACCGGCGGGCGGTCTACGTCAACGCCCCACGGAATTTTCGACGACGCCGACACGGACACCTCCCGTGGCCGTACACTGTAATACTTTACAATATAATACCGTGTAAACATAATAATATCGTACGAGTAGGTATTTATTGTGTATTACAATACAGTTATATTTTGTTTGCTGACGTGCGAAAATAAACAGATTTGTTTTCAGGGGCCGTCGCCTTAGGGGGGATTTAAGGGGGCGAGACACCCCCCGCCCACCCCCAAAAAACCTAGAATATAAATAACATTGTACTCGTCGTAAAATTTTATTTATGAAAAATAAATATTTATTAATGTAACTCATTATTGCTGTATATTATCGCGAACGGCATCGTGGAATTTTAAATATACAATATTAAAATTATAATATTCAAATAGTTACGACATTTTATGGTAGGAGCGTTGAGGACACCCCGATTTTCGGCGTAAATATTTTCACATAAATAGTATAGGAAGGAGTAGGCATTTTACAGATTATCCAGCCCACATCCCCTCATCCATTATTTTCGTTTTCGGCCCTGTTTATATTGAAATATAATATTATATATATATATTTCCACACGAGCGGCGTAACCGGCTTTGATATAAAATAATATATGCGAATAAAATGACGTTAAAATCAGTAGCTATGAAATATTTTTATTTACGTTTTATCCTTAAAAACGGTTCTTCGCCGCCGGTGGCGATCACGGTATTATAAACTCTCCAGGAAATGCCTTCGACCATTTTTCATATTTTTTTTTAAAAGGACATTGCAAAACGATTTTACTCGACATTTTCTTGGAGTCGCCGGATAAAACAAAAACCGCGCAACTCCTCGTCTACGATTATGCGCACGTTTTTTCCCGATCTTTCCGAAATTCGTACACACCCCCCGCGTCGAAAACATAAAAATAATTTTAACTCAAAGTCAAAACCCCCGTCGAATAATCTATACTCGTGTTGTTGGCTGCAGTTTGTATGGTCAAGAGTGAACAGTAAATTCGTATAGGCGGGGTAAATATAAAAAGTATCCGCGGCCATGTCGAAACTTCGGGGGATAATCGTAGCCGAGTGGGTGAAACGGACAATATATTACAAATGGCATATTATAGACGGTGGTAAGTTATTATAAGTTGAAAAAAAAAATATATTATTAATGCGTCCTGTTTGTGATATAAAAAAAAATAGAAATAAACCGGAAGATTTTGTCCGTAATAAAACGATCGCGTCGAAATACCGAAAACCATACACGTGCCGAATGCGGTGTACGGACACGGCAAGTTGTAATTTTTTTTTTATTTTTTCAGACAACACGGTTGGTGGTCGGTGCTCAGGGGCCGGGGTGGCGGCTGCGGCGATATTGGCGTACGGCCGCCCGTACGCGATGACGCGCGTGCGCGCGCGCGGCCGGAAACGGTTGGCAACACTGCAGCCGCGCTCGGGCGCTCGGTAGGAAAAAGAAAACCGCCACGGACCGGGCGGCCTGTTATTGCGACGGCGGCGGCGCGGCGGTGGCGGTTGCGCGTGCGTGAGCGTACGCACAAAACGGACACCGCGTCGTTTTTCTCGGTGGCCGCGGGTGAAGGGGGAGGGGTCGACCGGCGTCGGTAGGGTAGCCGCACCCTAAAATAACGTGGCGCGGGCGGGCGGTAGGAGCCGAATGCAGTTCGCGGACGCGCGGCAACGTCGCAAAGCAGTCCGTGGGCACGGCACTTTACCGCGTACCCGTCCCGCCGTCCGTCGCGACCCCCGCGACCGTCGCTCCCCGTTCGACTAGGATTATCGCTCGCGCTCGGTCCATCTCGCTCGCCAACTCCTTTCTCTCTCGCCGACCGCGTCCGGTACAGTATTATTATTATACTGTTGCGCCACAACGTTCCTCGTTGTCGCCACCGTCGCCGCCGCCGCCGCCGCTCAAGGTTTTTACGGCGCACACGGCCTATTAATATTGCATTGCGCCGCCGCCGCTGACACCCACCACCCAGACGCCGCACTGCTGCGCGCCGTTGACGGAACGTCGGCGCAACGAGGGTCGGTGAGGAGGGGGCCCTGCTCCGAACGGTTCAACTAGTTCCACCGCGCACGCACGCACGTTCGGGTTTTGTTATTATTTTTATCATTTTTTTTTTTTTTTTTTTCTTACGGTAGCGATCTGCGGACCGTCGCCAACGTTCGTACTCACCACCATGCCAACGGAGCGGCAACAGCTGCCGCCGCGCCCGGCTTTCTCACCGCCATGTTGTTGCCGCGTTTTTACGGTCGGTCGGCCCGGCGACACCTCGCGCGGTTGCCGTTCTTCCGCGAGTGTTCCATTTTTATCGCTCGCCGCGCCACACGGCGGTTCTTCATTCCGTGTACGCGCGCCGACGTGACGTTATTCGGTATTCACGTTGCGGCCCGCGTTCGGTTACAACCGGTCGGGGCCGCCGGAGTTACCGGTACCGGCCACTCGGCGGGCGGCGGATAAATTCGATATTTTCGGCCCGATGGAAATATCAATTATTATTGTTGAATAAACGTCACAAAATATGGAAAACTGTTCGAACAAAATGTATTATTTATTATCGTAAATCATTACGGTCTCAGACGCGGTTAATAATTCTATCGAATGTATTGGATTTTATGGCACGATAATGAATTCTCCCTCCCCCCCTCCTCATCTAGTCCGTGAAAAATTTTTCTACTAGAATTCTTGTTCCGATTTTCGAGTGTTTTTTCTGAAAGTATTTTCGATCTCGTCGGTGCATTTGAGAATATCATTTTTGATTTTCGTTGTAATTTTCATATTAATTGGGGAAATTAATACGTTGACGGTTTCGTTATTTTCGATTTTTTCTCATGTTGATATAACTCGATTAAAAATAATCATCGGGCCTTAAATCTTTCATAGAATATTAATACTAGGAGCTTTTCTTGGCGTTGAAAATTTTTCAAAATATTCCAACCATTTTTAACTATTGATTGGCATTAAAATTTTTTTCGAATTAATTGAATAAATTGTTTCGGCCAAACAGAAATGCACGAAAATTTGACACGGGGTTCATCATAAGTTGTAATTGACTGTGATAAGGAAAATAGTTGAGTGTATTTTGAAAATTTTTTTTCTATAAGCGTTTAACGTGAAAATTTTGATAAAAAACTTAAATAAATGCGACTTTTCAAACCGTGATTATTAACCGAACTTTGCTCAGAATCGTTTAACGTTAGCAACGATTTATCGTTGCGTACGGATCTAAATTCAATTCCCCTCTTACCAAATTTGTTCCCAACTTTCCATCTACAATAATGGCCCATCACACCCATCAATGGTGTGAAGTATGGCAGAATTTTTTTTTTTTTTTTTTTTAATTCAGTAAAATATTTACGGTTCAATTAGTAAATTGAGCAAAAAAAATGCGTCATTCGAATTTCAAATGTTTGGGAAAATTACTTGATCGAGAGTAGTTGGGTCCAGTGTCGCAATTAGGTACGAGTCGATTGGAGTGCAAGCTATTTTTATGCGGCCTACATACCAAAAAATACCGTTTATCATTCGGTAATAACCAATTGTATTAATCGCCATTCGGTTAAGACTTAATAGCGGCCTAGGGGTGCCTTGCACCCCCGGTCGTATCGGCGCTGGTCAGGTCGCTTCAAACCTAGGGCGTAAGGGGGTGTTTGACTTTCAATTATTTAAGTTGAATTTATCACAAAAATGTATTCATTTTAAGTCTTCATTCAGGAGTATGCGTTTTAACTTGAAAATATTTTTTTTTAAGGTATTTTTCGTACTTCACGCCTACATAAAAAAATAAGAATACGCCCCAGATCGCATTCAGTGAGGTGTTTCGGTATTTGCTAATAGTATACGGCGTAGACCTATACGTCCTCGAACATATTGCTGTTACCTATGCGAGAAGTAAAATTAAATGGATAAGGCGTCGTTCGGATATTTTTTTAGCGTGTGTTGTAATTGGATATATCTGGTTCCTATATTGACAGCACGACAAAAACATTGCGATCGAATAAAAAATATTACTCGTACTATATTATTGCAGGGCTAACGCATTTTCGGTGATTTTTATTTTTATTTTTTCTAAGATTTTTACTGTTTTACAATGTAACTGACAGTTTAGTAATGCGATTATACAATATCAAAGCATTCCAAATGCTATTTTTTTAAATTTTTTTTTTTACGGTTTCTTTGAACGAAGAATATAATAACTCAAATCGGTAATTTATATCACTAAAATAACAGGTGGGTATAATCCGGTGGCGTGTTTATAACTTCTTTAGAGTGGTGGGGGTGAAAAGTGTATAATAAAAAATATCAATTTAGATATACTTTTCATATAATTAATTATTTTTTTGTTTGAACCATAAAGACTAGTCTTTTATCATTTAATCATTTAATCATTTATCAGTTTATGTATTTGACTTATTGAATCGTGACAGATTAAAATTGTCTTTTATAAAGGCGGGTTTACGACAAGCCGTGTCGTGTCGCGATGTCATGTGATAGTATAGAAATGTTAGTTATAGCACTAGTTACGGTATAACTAGCACGTGTGTCATGTTACCATAATATGTTATACCAGTAAATAGTTCCTAACCAAATTGTAACCAAAAAGTTGAATACATTCAACTTCGCGGTAAACCAATCGGAAGACACGGCTAATTGTGAACCCACGTTGACGATTGAAAATAATATTAAAAAAAAAAAAAAATAGTCCCCTAGGGGGTTGGAACTCCCAACACCTCCCCGTAAATACGCCACTGGTATAATCAATAACTTTTTTAGACCAGAATTATTATACGGAAAAGGGCGTAATGATTGCGGTGCAAAATGTATAGTTTCAACGAGATCCGAATGAGATATATCATATATTGTTCGAGCGTCTATAGATAAAAATAAAACGAGTTGTATATAATAATTATATATATATATATTTAGAGACCGGTTAAATCGTATACCTACCTATACGATACCAGTAGACAATGTACAACTTAAAAAATCCAAAATTTACATAATATTTATGTTATTTTATGCAATTAACAAAAAAAAAAAAAAGAATATAATAAATGTTAAAACAGGTAAGTTTTTTTTTATAGGTGTACATATATGTATACGGGTATAACATGCGTGCACCACTAACAAGTATATAAAACCGATCTAAAATGTAATATCCAACATATATCATATGACTATCGCACGCTTACGTATAGATTCGTTATCTAAAATTAATTATAGGTAGGTATACGTACAATTTAATTTTCGTCGATATAAAATATAAAATTAAGGTAATAAAAAAATGGTATATACGCGTTACGTATACCGTATTATTATAATATTTTAACCATTATTATGAAAAATATGCTGTAAATAAGCCTATTAAATTTTATAGAGAGTGCGTATATGAAAAAAAAAAAATAAAAACTATACGGACTACCCGCTCGGAACGAAAACCTACATGGGCGCCCGTCGGGGAGGGGCATATCCTCCCCTCTTCCCGGATAATAATAAAATATCCTATAGTATCGAGTTTTCGCGACTAAAGTTTATACAACAGTATTGTTGGCATCGCAATATATTTTTAATCGTTTCATGTTTGTAATTGTCTCTGGTGTTATGGGCCGCTGACCAGTAAAAACACAAAAATCCAAATAATTGTATATATTACGTTCTAAGGGAACGTGCGCAAATTGTATTGGCTAATCGTAAGACATTACCCAACCTGACCTTACGCCCTAGACCTGGCCAACGAACGACTCCTTTGCGTAGTTATCGTCAAACCTATTTGGACTTGTGGCGTCCGGCTGTGGGGCTGTGCCGGCAAATCCAACATCCGAGTTATTCAACGTTGTCAAAATATCGCTTTTCGCACAATTGTGGCCCCGCATATCGGTTCGAGAGAAACGACATCATACACCGCGATCTGAAGATACCGTCCATCCAGGACGAAATCAAGAAGTTTGCTGACAAACACGTGACTAGATTAGTGCTGCACACCAATGTAACTGCTAAACAACTTCTTGACAACTCGCAAGACATTAGGCGTCTCAAACGCTTGAAGCCGTACGATTTAGTTTAAGTAACTTAGGCTAAGAACTACCTCATTAGGCCTAGCTACCTCGGGACTACCTCATTGTTGGTACAACCCTAAACATGTTCATGTATTCATATATATTTACTACTCTTGTATTGTTTAATATTTATACACCCATTATGCACTGTACTTATAAAGACTATAATTGGTCGTCTAAATAAAAATGCCTAGGGCTATTCAAAAAAAAAAATATATATATATTATATGTTTGTTGTATTACAGTTTCTTTTTGTCTCTCTCCTGAAAATTACCCAATGTTCGCCCTTGAAACCCCAACTTATACGCGTCCCAATCCGGTACTGCTACAAGGAAGTCAGTGCCATTTCTGTGAATGAACATCATAAAAATGTCATTGAAAGTTATATAGAATTTATGAGTCACCAAAAAAAAACAATCTTATATAGTAATTAAAAAAACATTTGAAGACGTTTTTAAAACCGAGTATTGATAACATAATAATTATTATATTTATTATTATTATTAAACAAAAATTATTTTTAAAGTTTATTAGACGAAACATACACAAAAGATGAAGTGATGAACATTTTGAACAATTTGGAAAGAGCACTAACAAATGAAATCAAATGTGAATTATCTGCATTTACAAATACTAATCTTCTAATGATGTATCAATTTTTTCAACAAGCTGAAAAGTAGCACTTGAGACTCAACGCAGATATATCAGAAATGCAAAACAAGTATAACAATAATTTTTTTTTTATTATTTAAGTTTGGATATATATGTATATAAGTGAAAATCTAAAACCCGCAGTCGTTAAAAAAAAAAAAAACACGTCGGGTAGGTCACAGGAATAGTAATTTTATTTTTGGCTTGTCTGTATGTAATTTTACCGGTGTTCCCCAAATATCGCGAGCGGTTTATTCGTGACACGAGGTTAGGAGGTATTATTACGAACCACAATGCAACAGGGCAGTGCCGCCGAAATCGAACAGTTCGGGTAGGGCAAACTTATGAAATTATGAGTCGATAACACCCATTTTCCCTCAGATTTACCGGAGTAAAAGCCTATTATAATAATTAAAATAAGGGTTTTACGATGTATTGTTGTAATAGATAGGTAACACAAACTAATCTATATCTAACAACGAGTTATCAACTACAGTGGCGTCATCGGGAGGGGAGGGGACAATGGTATCATTTTGCCTGCCCACCAACGATGACAACAATAGAAATCTTTAAATCTTCTAAAATAAATAAAGAATGCAATACATTATAATAACTTTTTATATTCAAAAAGATAAAAACATTTTTTTTCCCCTCAAATTATTACATAAAAATGTGTGTATATTTCACGTTTCTCCCGTTTTACAATGTGTCGACCCATTGTCAAACGTTATCGCATTGTCTGGGTTGCAACAATAAAAAAACTAACAATTAAAATAATAACGTATTCTTTCGTTTGTGTTTTGAGTGGTGTTTGACCAAGTCGTTAAATTAGTCTTTGATTATTTTGTATAATAATAGGTTAATATAAATATATTCACACCGCCGTCCATTCGCGGTTTTGCTTTTGGCGAGTAAATTATTTTGCCCCCCCCCAACCCCTAGGTTTTTCACCCGGTTACGCCGCCGGTTGTAACTGACGTGATTTGTACTTATAACCGACAGTGACAGTAATAACCCGCGACCACCACTGGACCCAAAACCACGCCGCCACTGAAATCGGACGTTCTACGCGTCATTATACAGTGGAGACAGTGTTTACAACGACCACATTATCTCCACTTTAACCGTAACATTACATTATTATATTGTATATAATCAATAATTAAAAATGATATGTATAAAGGTACGGACGACGATGTGTATACTTAAATATACCTATATATATAAACATTAAATACCGCCGTAGGAGAACGTGTCTCGTTTACAAATCGACGCGTTTACCTCTCTATATATATATATATATATATATATAAACAGCAAAAAAATAAGAAATAACAGCATAATATTGTAGCATCGGGTATTATATACACGTATATATATTATTTTATACGCGCGCCGACTTAATTATATATATATATATATATATATAAATGTCGGTCGAAAAGGATTGGATTTCTAAATTGCGATTATTCCGATGTAGTAATGCGTAGGTATGTATATATATATATATATATATATATATATTTATACGTATGTGCGTTGTATACCCGTTGCCGGGCGCGTAGCCAGGATTTTTTTTTTAATTTTATATTTAAATAAAACTCGTGGTGCGGGAGATGGAGACGAGGGCACGTATCCTTATCAGTTATCCTCAATTGTAGAATTGTAGAATAGAGACTGCCCGCGACGTTGTTTATCGATATAAACGTCCAACAGCAGCTGGTGCATCCTCAGGTTACGGGATACGGACAGAAGATAACCCTAATATATAACCGTTATCAAGGGCTATTCGATACAGTAATATATATATTAATATCTTCAATTTTCATGATAAATTATAATATAAAATATGAGAAATAGAATCATCTAACTACACATTTCGCAACCCCCCCCCCAACCTCCCCCGAAATATTATTTAGTATATAACTAACATATTTTTGGCTTAAATACGGCCGAAGGGAGGGAGTGGGGTGTTTTAACACCCAAAACATCATACGCCCCCCCCCCTCTAGCTAAGCGCCTGCTCATGGCTAAATAAAAAATAAAAAAAAATAGTCGTGTCGACGAGATAATAGTGAGCGTTAAAACAGACGTCACGCAGAGTGAGAACCATGGGTACAAGAGAGTTGAAAAAACAAAATAAAAAAGAAAAATTATTTATGGAGAAATAAACTATACGGCCGTAGTCGATGTTATTGTAATGTCAACGCTCGGCGTAATATATTTCAAGAAGTCGATAACGGTCGATCCGGTCGTCACCCGGAGTAAAATGCGCAGTGATAGTGAGTTTTTGTTATCTTACTGACATGCCTTAACCGACTTATAATCAATAAACGGGTATTAGAGATAAACCGTATTAATAAATTTAAAAACGATTTAATTTCAAACTTGTAAACGTATTAAACGGTTTGCCGTCGTTATAAACGTACCCGCCAACGGCACCAACTGATCCGTATGATTTTAGTGGATTACAATAGTATTACCCTATTTTATTCCCGACTGGTACACACCAACGTGATCGGTACACGAATTGGATAACAAATGCAAAGTGTGATGTGAATGTGTAGAAAAAACCCCACTCCCCCCAAGATTCAGATGTCCTTTTATTTTCAACTATTTTTTTTTCTTTTTTTTAATCATAAGATATTTCTTATGCACCCCCTTCCACCATCGCTCAAACTCGAGCGCTGAATATTATATAAATTATAATATTGAAATCGCATTGAAATTTGAATTTTCGAGGTGAATTAGTACGCTTTATTATACAGCAATTATATACGAATATTTGTATACTTCACTAATTAACAAGAAAATAAAATAAAAACTCGTGGATAGATTTTCATTAACGATAAAAACATAATTCAAATATTAAATAGTATACGATAACGATATTGTATAATGGTCAATTAACTTAATAGTATAATTATTATAATTATTGCCGAGTGTTATTTAGACCCGCACCAATATATATATATATATATTGGTATATATATAGGTATATAGGTACAATATACACCAATCAATAATATATCAATTATGTACGGAACGTTTTAATAAGGTATGGGCACTAAAATCGTTTTGTAATTTAATTGATTACAAATTTTGACCTACATTCAACACGGCGTTCAAGTATCGGTCATTCAACCAGTTTGTATATATCATATTATAAGTTCATTATATAGTAGTTAAACGGTAATAATAATAATAATGCCCATATTGTGTTATGTATTTTGTTTGTTTAAAATGTGTATAAATACATGTATAATACGCGTACAGTTTAGTATTAGTGCAATTATAATTATTTGATGTTTTGTATTATATGTGCCTGTAATTACATAATATTATACCGAGTGCTTATATTATGCAACTCTATACGTGTACGGGCCTGTTGTGCACAGATAACTTTTAAATTATCTAGATAAGGTAACGCCGAAAATAATTTAGCTAGATAAAATATAAGATAACCTCGTTTTTATCTAGATAAAAAAAAAAAAATTAATTTAGTTGTTGTGCCTTTACAATGGCATTTAACGACTTGCCCAATATGTAAAAAAAAAAAAAGTACCTGTGAAATAGTAAAGTTTAATTTTTTTTTTTCTATGTATATTATCTATTTGATATGCGAATTACGAATTTATTGGTTTATGTCACATAAAGTCATCATAATTTATTTAAAGGGAACCCAATGACGCGATCTATTATTTTAGAGTAGATTTTCGCAGCGAATCACTCCGGTATAGGTTATTCTTAGTGAACAAGGTAAATCCGAAATATTGGAGAAAAAAAAAACCAGACTTTTTTTTTTTCATTTTTTCACCCCAATACAACCCGAGCAGTGTATGTACAACGCATTATAATAAATGATGGTACCCTTATTGTTTTTCCTATTACGATGTTAACTGAACTTCTATAGTATTATAGTGTATTTAGGATTTTGTCTTCGGGGGAGCGATTGTATGTATCCAGAGGTCACTGGCTCCGATACTCTCACCCCTCCAAATTTTCAAAAATTATAATAACTTGTTAATATCATAAATACAAAATACATCACCAAAATTCATCCATTATGTTATTATATTAAATAATTACAAGCACAACCCTTCCACTCCGAAAAAAATCCTGTGTACAATACTGAAACTATGAGCATTATGAATATTATAATATATTTCTTTGGGATGCAAAATAGTTTTTAAAAAAAAAAAAATGTCATGAGGGGGTGATCTATCCCTTATGTCCTCCCCTTCCGAAAATACCTCACTGTAGTGTGTGTTAGTATTTCAAGTGTTTATCATTTTTGTATGTTATATTTAAATTCCAAACTATGCACTCATTTTTCATATTATATTAAGCTTATAGTTCGTTTTACACAAATACCTACCAATAACAATAAAAAAATGTATTGCTAAATCACCGATTCGGCATTTAACACCGTGTACGTACGTATTATTATAAATAAGTGTATTGTGTAATATAAATTACACAAACTATTACGATTATTATATTAGACACAGACATATATTATTATTATGCGTATATGTCGTAATAATAAAGATTAAAAAAAACCTCGTATGCATAATATATTATAGCATTTTGATACTGGTTTGTTGAAACTGCAATTTCCCTTATATTTCGTATAATTTATATAATTATAATACTTTGGTATCATATTATTGGTACCTACGATGTCCAAATACACTGTTTCACAATTGTGTAGCCCGAAAACAAGTTATACGTAATATCGTGTCCCGTGACACGAAGAGGAACTTTTTAATTTCGATAACGTAGAAGGGAAGATAAAAGTGGTAAAAGTGTTCAAGAGTGTCCATCTTACACGTAAATGACGAAATCCGACGCGGGACAAACAAATTACAAATACTCGAAGAGGTTACAATTGTCAATAAAGACGATGAGTGAAGAAACTATGGGAAACTGCAAAACCAATTTTAGGGTTGAATACCGGAAGAAGAAAACGACATCGTAATAGTTTATTCTCTCCGACTTTACCGATGTCACTTCGACCGTATAATATTTAAGAAAAAAAAAAAAAAAAAAAAAAAACTGTTCTATGAATAATTAAAATCAATTGACGATTTCGATTATTTTTGTTCCGTAGGTTTTCTTATCGTATATAATGTACAATAAGTTTTCATCTTCGGTCAATATACAAATAAGAGTTATCAGACTTAGGTTATATTAATTGCCCTCTTTTAGACAATATTCAGCCGCGGTTACCCCCATTGAATAGTTATAAATAACCTAAAAACCTCCAGAATATTTTCTAAATTGCACCACGTCTAGAAAGTGCCGATATAAATATTCAGCGAACATTTCGCGATTATTTTTCTACCGAATCGAAATTAACAGAAGGCGTTATTGAGTGTTCTCATTTTGCTCCATTTTATTGAAAAAGTGTAAAAAAAAAAAAAAATAAAAAACCGAAATCAAACAGACACCGTCCCTTATGATTTTGACGATTGGAGGAGCGATGTTCCCAGTTGAAAAGTTATTTACAGCGAGCTAAAAAAAAAAAAAACAACACGCATCATAATAAAACCAATACGTTCTTCGCTTAGGTTTGGGTTATTGTAGATACATAGTATGTTTTTCGTATGGGCCGTGATGTCCCTAGGGCACCGCGGTGCACAATTTGGGAACCACTGGCACACACTATTTATGGGTATTATTAATGAGAGACGCTCAATGGTTTCCATATATATATATATATATAGTAGTTAAAAAACGCATTTCGGCGTTCCAGTCCCGTGACCGCGGTGCGCGAAGCCGTAAACCGATCGGTATTTCGTTCGGATTACGATTTTTTTAACGTTTTCGAACTTTACGCAATTGTTGATAATGTACTGTATATATATATATGTAATCGTAGTGTGTTACGTATACGTATATAATTGTAATATTATAGTTTGTGGACAATGGCGTGATGTAAATGTCGGCGATTCGCACGAATGCGGTAAAAAAACACTATTCGCCGTATATTATATTCATTATTATATAACTATACGAGTACACAGACCAACGAATATTATATACCGCGCTTCGGAATATAATCATAATAAAGTGTACGGTAATAATAATAATCTGTATAGCCGCACTTGCGAATAATTCGAGTACTTGTTCATTGAAAAGTAACTAAAATACGTATACATCCATACGTTAATTCCACCCTATTTATGGCGATCGGGTATAAACGCAAGGCGTTCGTTTTTTCGTAAAGTATAGATATTTTTCGGAATTGGTTTTTTTTTTGTATTTGTTTTGGAAAACGTTATACGCAAGCAGTTGTAATTAACCTTGTTTTCTGTCTCCTTTATTTTTAGCGGTGAAACCATTACCCGCTTTTGATTTTCAAATAACGACCGTAACTATATATTAAACGTTCCGTAAATAGACGTCGTTTTAATTAAAATACATTTTGGCGTTTTCGTCAACCCGTCGACGGGATAATCCACTTTTAAGTTTGTAATTTTATCGGTAGAGGGAGAGTAGTGACGGAGGACTTTTCAAACGCCGCGTGCCACGCTGCCACACAAATGATGATTTACTACTGCTCTCCCCCTATCCAAAAAAAAAAGACATAAAACATAAAAGTGGAATATCTCGTCGACGGGTTTCCAGTAACACAAAGTATTCAAGTAATTAAATTATAACTTCATGTTCGTTTATTTATGGAATTTATAATAAAGATTTCCAACAAGTCTCACCCTCCAAAATAACGGTGACGAAAAATATCGGTAATGTGACATTTTAGTGCTGCTTGTTTCCTAAATTGTCAAAAAAAACTTATAATGACCATGTATAAAAGCGAAAAGGTCGGTTAGGTTAGGATTAGATTTAGATTTGGTTTTCATCGTTGTTTAAAGAATAGTAGAAAGTAAAGAAGAAAGTAGTAAAATGATAGATTATAATTTTCATCCTGAAATTAAACCTTATAAGGTAGGCCCGCACCCGTCAGCACTCCGTACGAAGATCCTACTCGCGACCAGCTGGGCGCGCCGGATCCGATCTACGGAAGCGCCGTAGGAGAGCGAGCGCGTGTTAACTCACTTGCTCATCCTCCCCCCCCCCCGACGTGCTGGTGCGGTGGGTTACGAGACCGCACGGTTCAACGACGTACCGCCTCACTCAACTACTCACGGGGCACGGATGCTTCAACTCGTTCCTTCACCGGAGCTCCGTCTTCCGGGTGTTCTCACTGCGGATTTCCCAGTGAGGAGAACGAGGTGGATGACGACGCTCTCCACACCTTGATGCGCTGCGAGGCGTTTGACTGGGACAGGGAGCGCCTGGTCCAGAGGATCGGTCCGTTTGAACCGGGCGTCTTGGTGCCGTTCATGCTGGAGTCCCAGATCACTGGGATGCCGTGATCAACTTCACCGAAGCCGTCATCGCGGAGGAGTCGGCAGAACGGTAGCGCCAAGCCCTCGACGTCGCCGGCGTGCGCCGCCGTCGTTGATCGGGGCCCCGTAGCAGCTGGACCGCCGGTCGGGAGGCCGGCAGGAAGAGTCCCCCCCTGACCCTGTCAGGGCAGCAAGTGGGCTTCGGCCTGGCTACTGCCCATCCCTTCGGTAGGGCAAGAATGTAAATACTCATATGAGCCCGCCCCGCCTTAGGGGAAAACGGAATTTTTATTTATTTATTTATTAATTGTTTTTCAAATTTTCAATAAATGATGGCGACACGCCTCCCGAAGTGTGCCTCACGGCGTTTCCGGTTAAACTGAAAAAAAAAAAAAAAAAGGTAGGCTCGCACATAAATGTTGTTCTTGAAATACAAAAATTAAATTTTTTTTGTTTGTTGGCTGGTTATCTCAGGTGATACATTATCAACAGTATCGTAATTGAGAATGTTTAATGGGAGGGATATAAAAAAATTCGTTCGAAGCACACCCGTGGGGGCTCCGCCCTCAAGGCCACTTTACGAACGATTTGATAACTAACTATTTGTATTTACAACATAGTCTTTCTGTATTTAAATATAACATTTTTTTTTTCTGGAGGACGGGCATGATTGAAACGCTGGTTTCTTTTCCCCGAGTGCCTTTGCCACTACGCCTTTCCATAAATCCCGGTCTTGAGCTATTGCCTTCCATTCTTGCGTACGAGGGTATTAAGATTTACTATATCTAACCACCTCTTCCGTGGTCTGTCTCGGGGTTTCTTCTTTTCGGACTTTCACTATAGAACTGCTCCTATAAGTAGCTCGCTATATTTATGAGAAAACAATTTATGGTAAATGTAATGATATTATTGGTGGTGAGAAGAGGGTTGAGAGGCGTTTTGAGGGAATAAGCGTGAAAAGAGAAAGGTGAAAGAAGATGGGTGGGTTGTGGTTGGACTGAAGGGGGCGATTGGTATCAGTAGGCGAAGAGGAGACCGTAGTACAGGGGGTGGGGGAAGAGCGAAGCGTACTGGGTTTCATCCATCGGCATTTAATTTGACACGGGCAAGGCCGTGTATAAGTGAGTACAATTACAACTATTAAAAAATAAAACATATAAATACCTATAAACACACGAGAACGGATTAATTTTTTTCTTCCGACTGATATTTTCACCCGTGATCGGATTAATATTTTAGTGTGAGCGATTGCCCGGACGTAACACACTGGGGTCGGCAGTGGCGTGTGCGAGGGAGGAGGTAAAAAGTTATGTCCATCCAATGGAACCATCATTGGCTTAAAAATACAACAACTACGAGTATTTATTTAATCTTGAAATTATATATATATAATATACTTCACGGTCATATATAGTTTCAAGGAAAACTGTGATTCGTTGAATAAAAAATTGGCTCTTTTGGATCCGTTTTATAAATTCCCGTATTGTCGGGTTAGGTATATCGTATATCGTATATATATATATATATATATATATATATTACGATTCATTCGTAATTATATTATTTACTAAATTATTGCAATCAATTGAAAATTCCTCGACACACCACTGCGTAGCGGATATATTGTGTGCAAAAGACCATCAATTATAAATTATAAATTATAAATAGGAGCACACACGTATAATAATATATTATTGTAATGTGCGGATAACGAGAGTCAGTGCGAATCTTCGCGGATATTTATTTTAACATGTGTGTACTATATTTGTATTTATATATATATATATACACACAACATATTGCAAACAACTATGATGAAGATGATGGCATGGGGTGAGTATATGTATAGTAAAATGTCGTCTCTATGTGTATAAATAAGAAAAAGGGAAACCCGCAGTAGCGAAATAAAACGCACAAAGAATAAAGTGCGTGTGCGTACGAGTAGCGAACTCGTGGGGTTCGGTCGTTGCAAAATGCACGGGTCGGACGCTCGTCGTGCGACCGGGAGCGGTGAGAGGTGGGCAGAGGGCCAGTGGGCGGGTGGCGGCGAGAAGTGACGGCGGACCTTTTGATCCTTATTGTAGCCGGGCGACCCCTCGGGGATACCGAGCGGTACACTCGGCGGGATCGCCGGGTGGGAAGACGAGGTGGGCGAGGCGGGAAGGGGCGATTCGAATACTCCGAACACTATAATGTACACTTATTCGCACTGTATACCGCCACCCCATATCATACGCGAAAACGGTAGAAAATCGCGAGCAATTCTCGCATTATATATATATATATATATATATATATATATATATATATATATATATATAAATATTTTATATATATATATATATACAGAGTGGTTATTTTTTTTCTCATCGCGATCCAACGATCCCGGAGGATTTCGAGTGCTTTAAAGTCGATTGTCGCAGTTTTTTTTATCCTTCAACCGTTACGCACGGAATAATAACTAATATCTTTATTTTAAAACACTCTTTTTTTTTTTCCCTTCAAATTTCCACCCATGTTCCCCGTACGCTAAACGCGTATAAAATGCCCATTTACAAACTGCGATCGCCCACCGCCGTATCAGCACGGGGATTCAAAAATAAAAACGTACCGCATGTATTCGAATATCAAAATTTGAATTATGTAATAATTGTGACGTGTTACGGAAAAAACCGTTGGAAATATAATTTAAACGGCGACGGACCGGAGAAAACCAAAATCAATTTTTCACGCAAATCTTCGTGCGTATACAATCGCTGTGTAGTGACTAAAAAAAAAAAAAAAAAAAACACCCTGTATACAGTATATACCTAATTTAATACTGCGGGCAGTGCTTAAAGCGTCGTCCGCCGGCGTCCAAGGGGGACTTCCGCAGTTCAATAACAAATACATATACGCCCGGAAATGCGTCGCGAAATTGCCTCGGCCGGACTCTAATACGTATACGAGACGGTCCCTTTCCGATAAATACACCGCGCGCGTTTTGTGTTACGAAAATCGATTTACGACGATATTTCACGTAAAATATTACGCAGACAGTTTATAGTACACAAATCGAATACATATATGTATAATATATATATATCGGCCAGAACCGCGGGCCCTTTGTTGTGGCGGATTTCAGGGGGATAACGTGGCAAATACCCTCCCCTCGAACTATTTTTAATTTGTTCGTATTCGTTACCTACTGGAACTAAACCGACGATTTTGTATACGTATTTGAACCTAACCGCGCGTTATCGAATAAACGATAATTAATACGGTATATTACGACCACAGTAGGGGTTACGACCGCGGACCATAAGACAATATCATAATAGATAATATATACACGGACATGCTATTGTTTTCAGTGGTTACCTTAGCACCGGTAAGAGATGTAGATATAATTTGTTGTTTTGTCAATATAATAATAACATTCACACATTCACGTAGTTTTCGTTTTAGAAATAACATTATTACTTTTAAATTAAACGCAATAACAAAGTGTACATTAAATTTAATATTTAACCCTTATGACGTCCTTCATCCGGATTTGAAAAATCGGCAGATTCCATATATAGATTATATATATATATATATATTAGACGGCGTATTGATCAAATGTGTTCCTCTATCATCAGCCACAACCTACCGCATACAACCAATACGGTTACAGCTGTACTCTTGTGTCACAGTATACCTACCGTGTATATTGGGCGGGCTGCACACTGAAGAAACTAGTTTCAAGAAACTAATTTCGTGAAATGTGAAACTTTAGTTTCACGAAACCATTCAATTGAAAATCAAATAGATACGCACACTGAGTTTCATAAAACAAGAATTTCTCATAGTTGCGCAACCACGATTTCGTGAAACTTTTGATTTTGGTTTCAACAATAAAGTTTCGTATAAATCATAAATAAATAAATAATAATATAATTAATATTATATTATTATAAATTTTGTATGTTCATGTTATTTATGTTATATTTATCATATTTTAGTATTATATATATATATATATACACTATACACTGTAGTATATACAGCATAGTAACAATAGTAAATACTATCGTACTCACTTAATAGTGTTTATATACGACATAATAATCTCAATAAAAAAATCCCATAAATGGAAACGTTATTGACGTTTTGACCAATATTATCATTGGTTTTTTTTATTTTATACAAAATATCGTTTGTGACGATCTACCATATTACTATTTTAATAGCACAACGTACGTCGTTCGGAGTAGTTGTTCTTGAGTTGTCTTTAGTGCTAGGAAAAATTAAATTAATTAATACGATGTCGAAAGGAGTTGGAGATTTTAATTCTAAATTAATAGAAGCAATCGAAGGATACGACTGTTTATACGATTACAAAAACAAGGATTACAGCAATAGAGATAAGGTCCTAAGCTTTGGAATTTATTCTCATCGGCGGTTAATTCCTTTGCAACTGCATAGCTACTATGCTGTTTATCTTTTAAAAGTGGATGAACCCAATACCTACGTTTCCTTTTTTTGATACGAAGCCACCAATACAACATTAACAACACATATCAGACGACATTGTCGAAACTATACAGTTTTTTTGTTTCACCAGTGTACGCGAATATGAAATTAATTTCATAAAACTAGTTTCGTGGAATTGGTTTCTTAAATCGGTTTCTTAAACCAATTTCTTCAGTGTGCAGCCCGTCTTAAGTATTATAGGGATGTATATTACGCATATATTGTTTATGTCTATTTCGCGTATTGTCGTATTATCACGACGCGCCGATTAGGTTCAAAACCACAGTTCTATGTATAATTATAATATCTCTATTCTATAACCATGTTCAATTTTCCAAATATTAATATTAGTCTTCGCAGCTTTCGACGTACAATAATAAATCATCGACAAATTTGTCAGAAAAAAAAAAAAAAAGATCCATCAAATTATAATTGTGATCATTACACCCGTGTACTATATAATACAAATACAAATGTAAAAGATACGGGTGTATTATACTGTAACTATACCCATATATATATATATATATTTTTAAATACGGACCCTCCCGAAATTCGTTTTCAGTTGGTAAACTGTCAATTGTTCGCTTCGGTAGAAAATATTATCATTTTCGTGTACACGCGCGTTTCTGGCAAATTTAAAACTGGTATCGGAATTGATATTTTACGCGGAGTTTTAACCGCACAGCTGACATTCTTAAGTACACATTACGCATGCACCTATATATTATATTGCTTTTTTTATCTGCGTTTTTAACACGTCGTATCGGACGTGACACGTGAGATCGTAAAAAGGTGAACGCGATTAGATTTTATTAAAAAAAAAAAAAAATAAATAAAATAATCAGTACCGTCACAAAAATTAAAATAAATTACTCTCTATATGTACGGACGATAATCATTATACCCATACCTAACTTTCGTTGTAAATAATTTTCTATTATTGCCAATATTGCTAATTATGAACAAAAGCGGGGCAAATAGGTACAGGAAATCGGATAATTTAGCACTGCTTAATCTATTATGATCAAACCACGATTTTCAGCGGGGCTCGGTAAACCGGTAAAATTATAAATAGTACTAGCTGACCCGGCAATGCTTTGCTATTGCTAGATATTGCTGTTGCTAGATCATTATGTATATTATTGTCCTGCCTATTTTTTTAAAAAAAAGTAGGTGGCTATATGATATACGACATTATTTGTTTTGTTGTCTGGCGCGTAAACAAACAGAACTAATGGTTTAACGTGTTTTCACTTATTACAATAGATATCCGCACAGCACAAAGATTGCACTGCAATAATTAATAACGGTTTTTTTTTTCATCTGTTTTACCAAGGTAACCCATAAATCAAGAATAATCATCAATAATTAGATTTGTCTACTAAAATTAACTAAACACCGTAGTTTAGGGGACGATATTCAAGTAGGGGTGGATTTCAATAACTGAGAAAAACCTTCTCCGGACAACGCGGAGCATTTTACAAAAAACCTCGTAAAAATCGCTCTAGTAGTTTTTGAGTCTATTAATCTTATACAGACAGACATCTATTTTTCTATATAAAGATTAGTCGTGCTTTTTCCCCTTGATAACCCTTAATGTATATCGGCCGTTTTTTATCAGTTATTTGTTATGTTTTTAAAAAAATCATCTATTACGAATCTAGAAAGTTCGTTCAAATAAAATACCACCGATCGAAAAATCCGCATTTTCTGAGGGACGGCGTGAAAATATCGGAGCGGTTACCTAACCGTGAAAAAGTGATTACTGCAGAACCCCACTTAAGTATAACTAATGTATAATGTAGTTTCTTATCGCTACATTCAGAATCTAAAACGGTTGGAAATATTTAAAATCTATAGAAAAGTAATAATAATATTTGTTTTTATAAAATATTAGATATTTGGCGCGGAAACGAAAATCAAACCTTTTTTTTACGTACGGAAAAAGCTAAAAAAAAAATTTTTTTTTTTTTTGACCATCACGTCAACACGTTGTTATACTCATATTCGGAATGGAAACGATAGACCGCTGGTGTGTTATGCGTGTAATAATGTTTACACTACACATACATATATTTATAGTTTAATTTTAACTAATAATATTAACGCGTGTTATCATTTCGTTGACCTCATATATTATATTATAACTATACAGACGAGAGATAACCGCGAACGTCAAATATTATTGTTGTACGAGCGCCCGTCGAAACGATAAACCGAACAATATAATGTAGAATACATTTTATATTATTAGAGAACGGATTTTACTGTAATTAGTTATTTTTTATCTATAAGTATATAAATTTCATAATATCTGGTTTGATAAAAAAATTGTAGTATGTTTCGTGATTTTCTACGAGTTTTCTATTTTTATACTGATGCTAATTCGATTTAAACGTATTTCAGTACGTAGAAATACATTTTTTATTCTACGTAAAATGTTTTTGTAAATACTTGGGAATTCTTTGACTTTTGTTCTTCCGATTATTATTCCACTTAATTATTTTGTGTTAATGATGTTTTTTATTTTTACAATATTTTCTTTATAAAGCTTAATAAATTATTTATACAAGCGACGGCTAATTAAAAAAAAAAAAAAGAATCAATCACGGACTAAAAAATTATATTGTAGGTAAATGCTTCTGACATTCTGTTTCTATAAAAAATTGGGCGACGTCGAACTCACACATTATTATTTATTTAATTTAGATATCGCGGGAAAGAGAGTCCCGTTTTTCACAAAGAGATTAAAAAAAAAAAAAAAAAAAAGTTGTCAAGGTAGCTATTATATATTATATATTTATATAGTATTATATATTTATATATATATATATATATTTGAAAATTGTTGTTTATTTTTTTATATATTACAATGAAATCCGTTACGCCTAAATAATCTAATAATTATTATTAGGCACATGCGTTGCATCTATGTCCGACGAATAACTGCTGTGGAATTGGTTGTGTTTAATATATACGCGCATAACATAAAAAAAAAAAAAAAAAAAAAAAACCATAATTGTATAGAATACAATTAAAATCATATCGCGAAATTCGCACGTGGCTCGTGATGACGTATATATGTGTAAATATATGTGCCTCGTACGCCCATCTCCAATAAATACAATATAGTGACAACAACAATGATAAAAATACAGGCTAGGCTTTCGGTTAATAATATATATAATTGTTATGGGTGCATTATATGTAATTACATGCAACTCATGCAAGTCGTAATAGACCATGTGTACGTATTCTTATATTGTTATTATATTTTACAGTGCCCTTGGTGACCACTTACGGGCGTGTAGCGTGTTATATTTGATAGAACGCGGTGCGCGACGAAATATCACTATAGCGATACGGAACGGATAAGCCCGTCAGTGGCGGGGTGGAGAGGCCACTTATTAAGGTTAAAAAAAAAAAAAAATCAGGTTCGTCCACTTTTAATTAGCTATTTGCTATTATTATTATTATTATTAAAAACGCTGATAACGTTCAAACAAACACATCCGAATTTCAGGACTCGACAAGTGGCCGATTTGTCCGGCCAAAAAAAAAACTGTTGGTCAGGCGACCACCTGAAATCCCCTCTAGATCCGCCACTATTGCCCGTAGAATTTTTCGACAGGTAAAGGCCGACAAATAGGCGTGTTTCGACGCTGTAAACAGTTTACCAAATTTTATTTATTGTTGTTAGTAAACGCTTACAGATCGCCAATATAACAATTTGTAACCTCGTTTACTAATACGACTGGAATATTTAACACAAACTATAGTATATAGTGACGATAATTTTTTATTTCATTATTTGAGTTATTTATTTTATTTGATCACAAAAAATCAATCAAAATTATCAATTATTTTTTTAAAGCAAAATAATATTATGGAATCTGATGTTATTATATTGAAACCCGTTACGAAACATAATTTAAATCTAATAATTTATATTCGTATATGTGTGAATTGTAATTGTAAATCGAAAATTAATTGATTAAATATCATAATATTTCTTATCAATATTTACAACGATTATCAACCCATTTTACTATTTAAGTAAACTATTTACACATTGTTACAACACCGAAACACGCTTTATGATAATAATTAAATAGGTCATTTCAAAAACGATCTCTTATCAAATTTGATAAGATTGATGATGAAATTTGATAGTCATTGTATGCACTATGGACAAAGTTAGACTAATTATACGAACTATTCATTTTAAATACCATCACGTGCAGGTCTTACGAATAAATGCTTAAATAGGTGAAAATGCAAAACCGTGATAAGCATTTCACATATATTTTTGTACATATATCTAATGGCGGATCTGAAGCTCAATCAAAGGCGGGGCAAACTGAAAAACAATTGCAGGGGGGTATCCGGACCCCCGGACACTCACCACACAATTAACGCATTGCGTACTTACGTATATATTGTGCAAGGATTCTTTACACTTCGAAATGGAGGGACGACCACTTTGAATAATAGTTTCCGTTTATCCCCTTCGCAAAATTGTGCTTTATATATCTACACCAGTGATTCCCAATCTTTTTAGCCGGCGGTGCCTTTTTTTTAGACAAAATGCAGCCTCCAAGGAAGGAACCGTGAATTCGTGTTGATCACACGCGCTGTACATCCTGATTTATCATAAAATAATATTATAGATATATTGTATTATCTATTATGGTATTATTTATGATAAATCATTGCATTTTGTGAGAACAAATAGAAAAATGTCGTTTTTTATTCTTCCCGCGGACGCCCATTTTCGCTTATCGGATAATACTGTGTATTATATCGTTTGATTTTCGAGCAACCCTTAACAGACGCGAGACTTCCAAGGATTTTTTAAATGGGTGTGTTTTAATTTAACATTTAAATACAATTTAAAAGGGAGAGAAGGTTGCGTGAGCATCCTTATCGTTTATCACTTAAAAAATTCTAGAATTATCGGGATGGTCTGCGATGTCTTCGTTTAACGATAACAATTTCCACAAGCAGCTGCTGGTTCCATAGGCTACCACCACGGTGTACGGTATAGAAGATAATCCTAATAACCATTGTAAAGTATTTGATATAGTAAAATATATATACATTAATATCTTCAATTTTCTGGCTAAAATATGGCCGAAGGGGGGAGGGGGTGTTTTAACACGCAAAACACCCCCCTCCCCCTAATTACGCGCCTGAATTCGAATTACAGTACATGTTAGTAAAAAGAAAAAAAAGCCAGGTCTATATAAATATTATACATGTGTATAATAGCATAATAATATTATCCGGTAAAGGGCGTCAATGTGTTCCGGCGATGGACTCGATGGGCGAGGGGGACACAAAAGAAGCGCGAAAATTATACGTGCCATGTGACATCTGTCATGTTACTGTTACGCGGCCACATCTCATCGGGGGAAAAAAAAAAACCGTCAAACTCACTATAAAAACGTGCGCGCGATTGCTGTGCGTGCGCGTGTGCGTTCGTGTTTCGCGTGTGCGTTCGTGCCTGGCGCGTGACGTGCGCACGCGCGCGCGTGTATACAGGGTGATTTTTTTTTCTTATCACAATCCAGCGACGTTAGCGGATGATTTTATTAAATACAAAATTGTTATCAATATTACCGTTTATAGTTGTTTTCTATAATTGTACATACCAATGCTTTATTATTTTAACATTAAATTTTCATTATTTTTATCCCTTAATGTGTTATACTCCTTCTTAACACGGCGACGGAGGAAAGGACGAAGGCTAATAATCATTGTGCATACACTTTTTAGTCGATTACCTTTGGTCTATTGAACGTCCAACGATTATATGCATATTAATCATATTATATATTCTGTTTTCGAATAGGGGGAGTTTAAAATCAAACGTCGATATGCGTTTGTAACGGTTTATACAGACTAGGGGGGTAAAATGTCGAAAACTCTGTATAAACACGATCGCCAATAAACGGTTCAATAATTATACACTTAAAATGATTGAAAAACGAATCAATATCAATTTTTACTCGAACAGTGGCGTGCCCAGGAATTTTCAATATGAGAGTCTGCAGACAGTACTTGATATCGCTGAATATTACAATCGTGAATAAATCGTAGAATCTTCTTTTATCCTAACCCGACAGTGTGAAGTTTAAAACCGGATATACAAAAAAATGCCAATTCGTATACATGGCTGAAATATATATATGTGTGTGTGTGTATATGTTTCGAGATTAAATTACCAAATAAATAAAACTCATAAACGTTGTATTTTTAAGCCAATGGGAGAGACGGGGGATGGAACCCCTATCCTCCTCCTCCTCCTCATCCTCTCCCACTGCGCACTCAGTTGTATTCGTAATCTCCGTATAGATATAATGAATCGCTGGATCGTGATGGAAAAAAAATAAAAAAATAAATAAAAAATAAAACCCTTTATACGGTGTACGTATAATAAGTGTTTGCGAGCGTGCGACGTGTGTGTCAACGTGTCCTTGCGAGTCAAACGGAACGTCGTGTGTGCCGTTTGCCCGCCACACTGCTGGTACCGATTCATCATGTATAATGGCACTCCCGTAGTGCGATGACGAGACGACATCACAACGACAACGCCGCCGTCCGTATATTATTATTGACATTTGTACACGCGAGACTCGATATTGTATTATTGTATTAGCGCCGAACTTACGAAAAAGGTATGCTCTCAGGCCAACAATAATTGAACGTTTCGCATATATATATTGTACACTGAACAACAGTGACCGTAGCCTGGATTTAAAAAAAAAAAAAAAATGGTAATGTAAATCATTCACCGTTAAATTAAATAGCATTTTTGCGGCTATTACATTTTGAGAATTTATGTTTAGCCATCTATACAAGATTTTTACCCATTACTATCCATCCATGATCGTCGTATTATTATCAGCTATAGGTAGTTACAGCTCACAGACCGCAGTACGCAGCAGCAAAATTAAGTTTACTATCTCGAGAACAACAACTATAGTTGGCGAATTATTTGAAACAATCTGCGAAAAAATAGTTACTTATACGCTGAAATGATTTTCCCTCTTCGTATATATCATTATGTCCCACTGTTCATCACATCGTTACGAAATTACTCAGATTTTGCGAAAATCAAATTAAATTCATCTAGCGATTTTGTATACATTGTTAATTGAGGGCTAAAGTAAAATACAATTTTTTAAGAGCTAGTCGTGGAATTGAAGGGGGTTCAGCAGTCAAGCCCGCTCCAAAACTTCTAATTGCCACTACGGTAAGTGCCCTGACCGTAAACAGAAGCTGGAACCGCCCTTGGATCAGTGGCGCGACCAAGGGGATTAACTCGGGTCCCAGACCACTAACTCCTCCCTTGGAGCGTGTTACAATGCCATATATTGTACAATATTACGACGATTATATTGGCATTATTATATGATAATTGATAACAGTTAGGTATACCGTCACGGCCATCATATTTATATTGCGATTGTATTATTTTTTATTTACAACAACGATAGGATTATTTGTATTTAACTTGTACATTTGTATTGTTTTAATTATAAGCACAAATGGTAGGTGTACCGATTTTGCGTTCAAGGTATAAAAATAATAAACGGTAACGGATGAACGAGAACGACAGAAATATATTACGATTGATTACCGTCCTATAATAATAATTGTCGGTATAAAATATTATACGGTAAATTATGATTTTGCAATAAATGGGGTCGTTTGGTGACGTCCCGGTCGCGCCACCGGTTTGGACACGTGGACGTTGTCGAGAGACAGACAAGCGCGCGGACCGCCGCCACGCGGAGAGAAAAATGGTCGGGTGGTTCCGCGCACGTGATATTCGTGCTCGGAGTGTTTCTCGGCGGACGGACGGACCGTTGTCGACGCCGGGCGGCGGCGCCGATTGCAGGGGGGTGCCGGAGCCCCCGCACGGTAATATCGTCGTCAAGATCTACTGCGGCACCGCCGGCGCCGCCGCCGCCGCCGCCGCCGCCCGGCCAATGAAAACTAACGCCCATAATACTTACTGTATAATAATATAGCGCCTGTTCGGTTTTCGCTTCGGATATCGCAATTACATAAGTATCTCGTTGCGAATAATACGGGACCTCTATTAATTTCACCGACACGAACGATTTCCGTCCACTCGACCTCGTCTCGATTAGAAACCGCGCCGTCGGGGACCTTTGCGGTGTTCGTTACCGACGTACAATTGTACGAATGTGCATTCCGTGCTCTATGCCATAGGTAATAATAATAGAAGTTGAATATATCTGTACGCGATAACGACAAAACGACAACTATTACCACTGCGGTTAGGTTCTTATCAATAACCGCGCTACAACCGCCTATATGCGCAAACTACATCCAAAATGCTTTCAGGAAAGGCGGTACGTTTGAAAATCGGAGCAGCACGTCTGGTAGAAAAATTGTTTACAGACAGAAAATGTCTAAAACCAATACCGTGTTCGTTTCGCTCAGTAACTAAAAAAAATAAAAAAAAATTGCATTTGCTATAAATTCACATCCGCTCCGCTCATAACTCGGATAGTTTTGTGCGTGCCACCCTCATTTTTTTTTTTTTTTTTTTTTTTTGTGGGGGGAGAGTATATTCACACGACGACCTCGTGTCGAAACTTCGATTTTCTCTCGCAGATTCGTCGTGTCCTCGTACGATTCGTTTTGTACTTGACGTACGCGCACGCCATCGTCGACCTCATCAGTATTTTTTTTTTTTTTTTGCAGCGTGTAAGCGTGTAAGTATGCAGCTGTACATTTATATTTATATTATATTAATAAATATTATATTTGTACGGCAACGACCGGGCAGGGGATTCGTATAAGTACACAACGAGTATACCAATATTATACACTTACTGTACCGGACGAGCGCTCCTCGAATTGGATCGCACGAACTGGTTTCAGCAACAGAATTATTATTTATACGCGCGCGGACCCCCTTCGGTGCGATCAGTTCGGTTTTTTTTTTCTTCTCTGCGCACGCCAGTGTAAGATTCCTTCGATAAGGACATTTCGCCGTCCCGAGACGCGAACGTAAATTTTTATAATATATTACCCGCGGAGACCCGTCGTATTTACTTTGGCTTTTACGGCCGAAAACTTATTAATTAAAAAAATGAAGAAAAAAAAATACGAAATAAAATTTTAAAATTCTGTTTTCTAAATCGAAAACTACAAGGCAAAACGCCTATGGTAAGTCCCTTTTTATAGACCGGCCGACGGACGGACAAACAGGCACTTTGTTTTATTAGCGTAGATCACGAATAAATTCGGCTATCGAATATAACGTTTTTATATTTATTTTTTTTCCTAACTTTTTCGATTATATAGGTGTGTTTATTTGATAGTCGACGACCTCCGCATAAACGCACAGCAACCGACGACGAGTCAGTGTATTATAATAATATATAATGTTATACAATTGCAGGTATCTGATGTTGTATACGTTTTTTTTTTTTTTTTATCATTCTTGTTCATAATTATCACTAATAGTATTATTAAATTCGCCCATCCATCACCCGCCGGCTACAGCGTACACAAGATTTTTTTTTAAAGGGGGGATGTTATTATTTAAAATAATTTTACCAAAATAACGTATATTATAGCGAGCATGAAGGACGGCATTTTGTAGAACTCTCTGCAGAAATATTTTTGGTCACATTTTAAAAAAATAATATATAGTTAATACTACATTTAAAATGTGTGTTTTACCATTATATAAAGATTAATGAATATTTAAAATACCTATTATTATACGGTATATGTTACCATTTTAAAAAAGAATCATTTTATACTCTATAGTATAATTCATAGGGATGGGCCGATACCACTTTTTACCGATATCCGATATCCCGGTTTAATATGTTACCCGATATTTGAAATCGAAAACCAACTCATGGTATTGCAATTGACCGATTTAACGGTTGAAAATACGATTTTTCAACTTTTGTTTTCTTCATGTTCCACAGACTGATATCGAGTATCGGCCTATTTCGAATAATTAAAATTTTCAAAAATAAAACGCCGATCTTATATATATCCGATGTTTTTCCTGATAATCTTTTAAACGTTGCGTCAATTGCGTTATCATACCCGTAGACGCGTTTCTGTTTACTGTAATCCACTACTATCAGGACTTTCGTATATCGACATTCCGTTGATAACAATAAGCGTCCTGTGTATAATATCCCGTATATCCCGGGAACCTAATAAACTTGGTGAAAATAATAATTTTCAAGTAAGAAAGAAATTCGAGGAGCGGGGAGATATGGGGATTTGACGCCTGGTGTTCACGGCCACCACCACAACCGGTGGTCAGCGCACAGTATAAATTAATCCGGTCCAAGATATAGCGGCTCGTCATAAATGAACTTACACGAACGTGTGCATTTATCAAACAATACGCGTTGTTTTAGATTTGACGGTTATATTACAACGTGCTCCGTACGGAATCGCACGAGAGCAAAACTTTCACAACGCACTCTAGGTTATTGATAATACGAAAATGCGGAAAAATGATACCACGGGACACTGGTAAATCGCTTTTAGATAACGGGGTCATCGCAATATACGATATTATAGTATTTATTGCACCGCTGAAATCGTCGAGCGCATTCGGTATGCACACTTGGCGGTGCAATCGAATCGAACGTGAAACACTCTACACACCAGTTGAACGGGTATACGTATATAGTTGTACCCGGACAGAACCAAATCGGAGCGAATCAAATCGAAAACGTTATAAATGCCTCGTGTACGTACCGCACGTATTCGATTTTCAATAATAGGCATGTGTACGCGGACAGTCGATATACCTCGGAACCGTATACGTTTTCTACGTGGCTATAGGTATTTAAAAAAATATATATATTTATATAGACGTGTTTACGTTTATTACACAATAAATATTAAAAATATACTCTGTCGGGGTACAAGCGAATTTTAATTGGACGCTAAAACGTATAGAGTCGGCGTTAATACTAACAATGACGGGTGTACGCCGGGCTCGGTGTATATAACCCGGGCCGTTAGTACCGACGCAATTAAAAAAAAAAAAAAAAAAAATAATTGAATGGTACCCCCCACCCACCACCCACCACCACCACCACAACGGTCGCGGTGTAATGGATTCAATGACGTACGGCGAAATAATAAACTAGTATATAATATTATAGCCACAGGTGTTGGCAGTAATTATTACACGTGATACACTATCGGTAACACACAATAAAAACATAAAACCAGTCATTTTTTTTTTTTTTTTATTTACCTATAGTTAATATAGTGCATAACAACTCGAGTTTACTTTGCGCGTCGCCGGCTGCAATTTAACTCTAGACTGTACAATTACTACGATACTATCAGACCGCATAGTGGTACAATAATTGTTATAAATATGCGATTCGCAAAAAATTATACGTAATTTGATTTATTTTAATACGGTCGAAAATCGTAAACATTTAATAATAAAGACAATTATAATACGCGATTCGTTTTCATTTGAATATACTTTTATAGTTTTATCGTCTCGTGGGCTGGCTATGTTTTTTTCGATAATACCTAATATTGTGCACGTATAGGTACGAAAATTTTACAATGTTATAACGACGCCCGAACAGACGAGCTGTTTTCCAGATAGATAGCCCGCATTTGTAATAAATAATTAATATAGTAAAACGGTTAAAAAAAAAACCAAACAAATTGGCATACGATGTGAACTAGACTACTGGAGTAACGGAAAACCGTCCGACACGTAAAAAAAAAAAAAAAAAGTCATTACCGTAAAAATAAACGTGAACATTTCATTAGTACCGCGCAGAGCATAATTGCTATCTACGCGATGTAGATATGTATATGGTGGGCCATTGAACTGTAAATATAATTGTAATACAACCGCAGTATCTCAAATTATATAGTTTAAACTTTAAATGATTATGGTATAAAAAAGTGTTCCTATTAGTACTAAATTAACAAATTATATGATCACACCATATTATTACACTTGGCCATCTCCAGTCGATAAGCTGACAAGCATACCCGTCCCCCGTCCATATTTTTATAATCCGTGTTCGTTTTGAACTCTGTGCAACTGATTTGACCGACCAATTATAATATAATAACAGACAGGGATAATATATGAAATATACATTTATTATACTATTGTGTTGTCTTGAACGTGTGGTGGCGGTTTACCGCGTGAATCGAGACGTGATGATAAAAATAAAACTCGCGTATGCGGTGCGAGTATAAGGGTGGAACGAATAATATATAATTTTTTTTTTTAACAAACTTTTATTAGTTTTTAAAACACGCGTATACAACGAGTGTGTATAGTGAGTGTGCACCTACAGGTAGGGTATATATATATATATATATAATACAGCGTATACAATACGAATTAATTATACCGTCATAATTTCTATTTGTCTGCGATTAAATTTCGTTTAAAAACGTTTATTTGGAATATTATTACAACGTCGTTGTTATTAATCGTCGTTTGACACTTTGGACAATGCTCACGCCGCTTTTATATGCATATTACACACAATGTATTATTTTGCTTTTAAATCATCTTCTGTTAATCGTGCCGTACATGCAAGTTCATGTTCATTTGCATGGTTTTATTTTGCTACGTAGGAAAACGTGCTGCATAGTGAGACACAAATCCGTTCCATAACAATAGTAATACAAATAAAAAGTTTAATAGTACGTGTTTTTGCATATTTCGGCATAATGGGCATATAGTAGATTTTTTTTTTTCCGAGTTATTAGCCGCATCGTATTTCGTATAAACCGAGGAAATTGTTATTTCTTATATACTTTCCCGAACATTTTTACACAATCTTATTAATATTTGTTTCGGTTAATTTTTATTCTTGGTATGACCGTGTGGGTTTTATGAGTTTTACAGTTTGTGAACAATTAAAAACAAGATTGGTAAAGACGAAAAATCTTCAAAGACAAGTAAAACAATTATATAATTTAAATAAATTATAACTTTTAAATAGTAATTTTTTCAATAAACCAAATTTTCTTTTTGTGCATATTTCAAATGCATATTTTTCTAGTTTAAAGTGCAAAAGGGCATGCGTTTTTTAGTGCGTAGACTTATGAGCTCCGTATTATACAGTGAGTTCACGCTAAGAGGTGCCACTAAATATGAAATAATATAGAACTAAATATAGAACGGTAACACCATTTTTTTTTCTAAGGATTCAGATAGAATATTTTTTTCAAAGACAATTTTTGTATAAAAAGTTTTTTTCTAGTCACAAAATTGGCAAAGTTATGTTGAAATTTAATATTTACGAATATTCGGCTATTGGCGAAATTTTAACTATGTTCAACTTATACCCGAAAATTGAAATAATTTCATCTTACACTGTTAAATACTTGTTTGTAGACAGATAAGACATAAATAAACACTTATTTGTTGTCGAAATTTAACCTCAGTTATTCATACTTCAGAAATAAGAGAGCTAAATATTGAAGGTAATAACAATTATAAAAATGTACACACTACGAATTTTAAATTAAGATTTATTTATTTGCGATTATGATTTTATCTAATAAATTGTTTACAGTTTTTTCATTGATGTTCCGAACACGATTCCAAACGTTTTAAAAATTCTCTTGATGTGGTAGCGTTTATTTGGTCTTCTCTCAAATTATTACATGCCACTCGTATTTTGTTTTATTAAATCTTTAACATTAATATGTGGATCCACATATGCAACATTTTTTAAATGTCTCCATAAAAAGAAACCCAATGGGGTACTTCCTTTCATTCTCCGAAAACCCCATTTCAATACAAGGTCATCCAACTGAAATTTTTAATGATACCTCTTAGAGATTATATATAAAAATATTTATACAATTCATATATATATAGTGCGTTTCTGTAGAATGAAATATTTCGGCCGGATTAAAATGGAGGTTTTTCTTTTAGGAAGATCGGGGTTACAAAAATGACATATTTTGTGTCAATTTTCAATATTTAATCGCTACGTTCAAAATCTAAAACTATATCGAACAACGGAATTAATTGTAAGAATTTCACTCAATTTTTCGAAATTTAATATAAAACGCCAACTTTAATGCTTAATTGTTGTAACATCACATTAAAAAAAAAAAAAAAATTGATTTTTGTGAAGCTCGTTTAAATTTTAAAAATTGTTTACTCATTTATATTTTGAATGACGGTTCTCAAATTATCAAAAAAAATTATCATAAAATCTGTGTGAAATCATTAAAATTGACATTTATCAATCGAAATTGTTTGGTAAAACGTCTAGTCTATTGCTTCAAAAGTACTAAAGCTCTAGAAAAAAATTAATTCTCCGTTACAAATCCAGTACACTCCACACAATCTGCTCAAAATTTAAATGATAATATTATGTTTTATGCGAAATCAAAATTAACGAGAATCAGAGTTAGACGATTTTCGTTTGGATTGACAATGTAATAATATTGTATTGTCCATATCTATCGAGGAAATAACGTATTTTTGTTTAAAATAGAATGAGCACGAACGGTATTCTATTTAATTTGTCCATACAGATATAACAATATTTTGTTTCACCATTCGCTATATTATAGTGAGATAGCGGCCAACTCTTTATCATTTTTAAACGGACAGCCGTTGTATATAGGTACTTGTGTAGTGCGGCCCAGAGGACCTAACCATATATATATATTAAAATACTATTATCATAGGCGTGTTCAGATCTTTTTAACATGATAAATGCACAAATGTGACACTGGGTAACCAAAAAAAAAAAAAAAAAAAATACGATCCTCAAATTTTTTATTACCTTTGTAATACAAAAAGTAATTAACATTTTGTTTTTTATCTTTTCACTGGAATTTAAACAATATTTATTTGATAAGGATATTCAAAAAAAGTTCTGAAAATTGATCATAAGTTAAACGTATAATGTAATAGATATATTTATTATATAATTACAAATTTTCCTAATTCATATTATAATTCTGATCGTTATTTAACAATTAACATTAGCTATCAATGGCGGACAATTTGTCATTTGTCGTTATGCACGATTATAATAATAATCGGTATTACTCGGGCTATAAAATTTGATCTTCAGCACTACGTATCTGAACCGTTTTCATTTCCCTTCGTATTATCCTTAATTAAATAAAATCGAAAAATATTATATATACCAAATAAATGTGAAAAATATAAATGTAGAAACTATGATATTTCCCGAACGGATTAGTTTTTTTAATAATTATAAATACGTATTAATTGGAATTCTGTAATAGCTGCAATACTGCTGCTACAATGGCATTATAAACGAACGAGAAATAATTTAGAAAAACTCGAAACAAGCGACAATTTACTTAATAATAATATTATGTAATAATGTATATATTGAATTTTGAAGGACGTTGACCGTATTTGTTTGTTCATTATTTGTTATAGATTAACTAAGAGTACAGGCTTCAAATCTCTAATAAAAAAAAATTTAAAATTGATACAGTTTTTAAATAATGTATATGTATATATATATATATATATATATATAGGTATAAAATATACCGAGCGAATAATACGTTCGACACCTGTATTATAATATCGTTCTATTGATTTACCCGTACGTTAACATTATCAACAGTAGACATCTTACTATTGCTACTTCTGGGGGAGGCGGTGGTGGTGGTGGTGATGGTGGTGAAACACTGGTTATAATATAATATATTTATATATATATATATATTATATATAGGTAATAAACAATAATATAAAATATAATAATGCTGTAGGAAATGTTGAGCACCTTCACTCGTGCAGCTCTTTGAAGGGTGATTTATAGTAATAATCCTATACATACTCGCTTATACCTATACATATTTAACTCGTTTTAGCTTAGTCTATATATATATATATGTATACATATTGTTCGATAGGTATAGATCATATTATATACCTACAATATACAAGTTGGTATATAATTGTTTTTTTTTTTTTTTTTTTTTCCTTCATTTCTGAATCCGGTCCAGCCCAAGGCCTCCTGTTGTTGTTTCTTTGAAAAACCAGTATTGTTTTATTCGTATATTAAGCTAAGGCTGGACATACACACACACCGGCCGCCGCCGACCAAAGACGCACCGTGTCAATGTTATAAAAACGTTATTTGTATGCATATGCGTACGTATACGCTATATTATACTTGCCGTAGCGAATATAATCTGCGGATTATATTGTATACACACATTTATACACACACCTTAAATAGTTAATATTAAATTTGTTTTGTATTATTATTATTATATTTTTTTTCTCGTTCAACTCTAGAGGGCCGCTAACGTACGATTCGAATCGATACCGAAATCTAAATGTCCCGATAATAAATAAATACGTCACGTCCGAATCCGTGCGGATTTCGTCGTGTATAAATCCATAAACCGTTTAAAACGGAATACCCGACAAATCATCATTGCGCTATGCGTGTACGTTTAATTGTTGCGACGATAGCTTCCCGGCGGTCATTGTGTAGAAACTATGGGTGTTTTACATTCGGGTGTAAAACAAATTAACGGGTTTTAAAATGTTAAAAAAAAAGAAAAAAAGTTAACTGCCAATGTACGTGCTTTACGTTTCACACAAGTATCGTATTACTAGTATTTATTTTTAATGGTGATTTATATATATATATATATATATATTTAGGGGTCGCACACGGTAAAACAACGTTGATAAACACTGTTGTAAACGATAGTAATCGCGGTAAAATTATACGCATATAGAACACTGAACACAGTATTGTGCATAATATATGCACACAATTTCAATGCTTAATAATTAATTATTATACGGATACTTAAGTGCACACCGGCCTGTGCAATACGCGTAGTAAATATAACGTTATTACTATGCCTAGGTATCGCAAAAAGCTGTAATAACGAGATATTGCCGAGCGTATCCATAAAATGTGCGTGCAATATTATATTACGACGACAACGGCGACGGGGCCGCATTAATTATTATATATTATAGTTGTACAGGGTGGTCGACTGACTGTAAGTAAGTATTTTTTTTTTCCGATTTTTTTTTTCTTTCTCCTCGACAATTCTAGGAACAAGCAGCTCTCGTATGTTCCGTTACCGTTATGTTTAAGGCGATGGAAACCACACTACTCGTTTTTGATTATTGAAAAACGTCCCACCTCCTAAATTGAAAATTCCATAAATCCACAAAGTTACTACCCTACATACAATACGACAAACTTGAAAGGGGAATGTTGACTCGTCAACACGAGTCGAATATATCGCGTTCCCCAAAATTAAGTTCCCGGGAGTTTTCATGTGAACATTTCCAAAAACAGGAAATTTACATATATTTGGATTCTTAGAATCTTTCTAGCATCTAGTTTATCCTCATACATTGAATACCACAAACACTAAGAGCGACATTTGGGGATGGGCCATGAGAGTGCAGTTGCACTCACGAGAAATGTTTGTGGGTAGGGGGTGCAAAAGTATAACTTCATCCACAACCAACAGATAAAAATATTAAAATATATATACTGTAATATATTGTATAAATAACCACAGGTACACCATCATTGTTTTAACATTCAAAATACGAGTAAATAATAGTGTAAAACTAATAAGTGATAACAATAATATTGATAATCTAACATGTGTTCAAAACATTAATATTATTAATTTTGTGTGGTAGTAATGAAGTAAATAATGTATAGTAATGAAATATAAATATTAGTTATTTTAAGAGGGTGTGGGTCGCATAGGCGTGACTAGGGGGTGCTTGGAAGCGCTTCTGCTCCCATAGTCCGAATTCAACACCCTCATATCCAATAGACCAAAAACAATTTAAAGCCGTTTCTTTCGTTCCTGTTGGTTTTCCTTATCAACAAGAGATTTTTATGGTTCATGGCTAGATCAATGCAGCCCTACATACGGTTTAAGTTAGTGCATATTTATTATCCGTCCTACAGACAGCTGTAGCTACCACAAATATCTACAGATTGTATTATAGTTAGACAGGCAAATAAATATCTATAGTATAATATAGATATTTGTAGGGTACTTACTGTCTGATAAAAATATAAATTATTAATTTTATATAATAAAACGCTGTCTGTGATAATCTCTGAATTTCAGCATCCCCAGTATATTTGAACTCTAGTTGCGCCTATTCGTTGTGGGGGCCAAAGTATATCGCAATGACATTATTATTATCGTCAGTAAGTACCATTAAAGTTAAAGTACTTTCGTACTAAGCACGATCGCACACTGACTTTATTCTGCCCTGTCTGTGAGTACCCATATAGTGTATACTTTATACCTGTTGCAGTGCGCCGGTGCATGTATTTTATTGTCTCTCTAATTCGATTTTATGAGCTTATACTCATCAACGAACACAATATGATGTTTATATATAATTTAAAAAAAAAAACAAAACAAAACACCCCTTGAAACTCTCGAAAAGATAATCTAAATTAAGTATTCAAAACCTCTGTCCCGCGAAATCACTATAAAGTATATTTTTATGTTTTTTCACCCTTGCATCTCGTTTTCCGCAGATACCTCGAGTATAATTTTGTAGAATTGTTCATTTCACGTGGTCGAACAATAACACACCTATATACGTACACAGAAAACACGTCTATACAATTTGTATTTAAAATTATAATAATCATTAATAACTCAGGGTTATAGCAATTATAATATGTGTGTGTGTGTGTGTGTGTTAGGGTGGACCAGGATTTACTTTGATAACTGTATTTCGTAACATAATATTACTTTTAATACTCTTCAAAACAAATATTTTCTTATGCGAATTATGTTCGTTTCATTTCTCGTATGTAAAATGTTTCAAATTCATTTTTTAAACGTCAAATACTTCACGTGAACCTATTGATTTTGGATAAGGGTTTTTAGAAACGCTAATGGGGTGGACATTGTATATGACCCTATTTTATACACTCGAGTGTTGATTAAAAAAAAAATAATAATAATAATAATAATAATAAATATATTACATAATAATGTCAGTGTTTCCACGTAATTCCATGCTACCCTCATAGATTTTCAAACATATCACGCCCCGCAATCAATTTAAATTCTATTTTTTTTTTTTTTTTTTCGTAATACTGTCGTTTTTATTATGTTATATTAAAAGTCAAATAAAAACTCGCTGAATTATTACAATATTTATTTTAAATAAATAAATAATAAACAAAATAGAAAATTTTAAAAATAATGTTTATTAATATTAATAACAAAGCAAAAACCGAAGAAAGTTCATCAAACATTGCAATTTTATTTAATTTTTCTTTTCCAATTTTGTAATTTGCCCTGAAAAGCGTTTAAAGAATCGACAGAATATGTCGATATTATCGATTATATTATTTTATGTACTTCTTCCTTGCGTTTTTGAACATTGAGTTTAGTAAGCTGTTCAAATATATCATCCACTATGTTACCCCCCATGCAGCGATTAACTTCTTCACTAAGGAGAAATTCCCCTTTTGGGAACCACTGATATAGGCACTACGCGTATACACGCAATAATGCAAGTGTTAGTAGTGCTCGTGTGATATTTAATGTAGCCAGTATAATATTGTGGTTTTTAATTTGAATTAATTTTGTTTGTATATTATTTATTTGTAACCAATACACATGTTTGTATGAATATATTTATTTTTAAATATTCGATTACAAATTTATTATATTAACACCATGTGCATTGAAATCCCAACGTGATTACTTATTAAAAAATTTCAGAATAATAATATTATATTCTCGAAAGTGCACAATTATTAATATAATATTATGTATTAGGATTAAGGCTGTAAACATTTTTTTACAATACCATCATACAAATAAATCTTATATACCGAATAATAAATCTTTAAACCTACAATCTATATTTACTATAATCTCATTAGCGAGATTTTGACGTTAACAGTTTCTTGAACAACTGTCTTAGATGTCTTTTTAGTTGACGATAGAACTAAACATCATCGTGTAAACGACTAGACAACACTGGCCCGGCCTAGCTGCTCCTTTAGAGTTTAGATTATATTATATAATACGGATCAACCCACATATCATATAATAATGCATCTTGCGGCCGCCATTTTCTTTAGAATTTTTGTTCAAACTAGTCTAGATAACACTCGCGATATCGTAACGAATTCTCATAGATACCTAACCTATTCTAATTTGTTGAAATCACTTGGTTAGGCCATAGGCGAAAATACACACACGATTAAATACGCACGCATAGCTAGCTAGCTAGCTAGCTATAAACACACATGACCATCCGTAGTCGGATAAAAATACAATTCACGTTCTTTATTATTAGGCGTCGTGATTTACGATTAATAATTATATTTTGCAGTGGCTTAGTGAGAACGTTGCAAACCTTAAGCAATAATTACTAAACAATTTGAGGTTAACACGAGTCAAAAAAAATATATTTTACTATATTTGAATATTCGACGCATTCAATTTTATAAAATATACGAGTAGCCGGTATGCGTATATTATTTACTTGATTATAATACTATAGTTTAATATTAAGCTATCAGACGTAATTTCCAAATCAAGTGGCGTGTCGGTGAACTTCTTTAACCATGAGGCTAACCGAATTTGGGACTCCAATCAACTATAAAACAAAAATCGTATCTTTTAAGGGTGCTTAGAGAACCCTGCCTTCCGTAAATTTTCCGTACAACTTAAATTCTATGCTAAACTTATTATTTAGAAGTACATTTAGCATCACCAAGATTATTCTCTAAATTGTTGTTACGCGTGCAACTAAAAAAACGATTTTGTGGGATATAAGGCTATAGGGTATAAAATATCGAATACCATACAGCCGTAAAAGCTTTCCCATTTTAATTTTCCTGAATTATTATTATAGATTGTACATTGATTAAATTCAATTGATATATTACAGATACTCTTATACCCCAATCATGAGTCACAAAAAAAACACACATTTGCTTATTAAAACGAATTCAGAGACCTTTCAAAAATCCCTTAACCACGCCACTGTTTATACATAAAATACTAACAACAGTGAAACAAATCATTTATGTATTCTAAAGTATTCGAATACGTTTGCATTAGTTTTATTCGAATATGTATTCTTTACAAGACCGATTAGAATGATGCACAACATAATATATTTGAACACCCACCTCACCCAGTTAATATAAAATACCCTTGACATTGGTTTTTTTTTTTTTTTTTACTGTTATCCCCTCAAAACAATTTCCGGAAGTCGGTTAATGGAAAAAAAAATAAGTATATTTTATAAACCACATATTGTCTTAAATAATCAAACGTTCCAGCTTAATTCTCTTTATACAGTTATACGTACGGTTTTCAAATGTATTTGTTAAGCATGCATATATTGTCTACCGGAAAAAAAAAAAAACCGATGTACCGGATAAGCGGCAAAAACTTAATGGGCACAGTAGAACTCGGAGTTAACTCATAGTCGAAGGGACTGGGCAAAACAATTCGAGATATCTAAAAAAAAAAAAAAAAACCAACAACAAAAGTACGTACATGATTAAAATTGAAATTCATATTTGAAATGAAAATACGAGAGATTTTTACGGTCGCTTTCCGGGCGAATAAGAAAGGTAAAAAAAAAATAAAAAAATAAAAAAAACCAACCGTAGTCGAATCTTTCGAGTGTGGTGCGTGGTATGTTGTCCTTGCGGTCGGGCTCGCGCGATAGCGGTCTGTAATTTTTATAATAATATATTATGTCAAACGAAATTATCGAAAATAAACAGCGAAATGCATGCGCAATATATATTATTATAATATAATATTATCACGACACGGTAGGTTATTAGTCCAGTGACTATACACATTACACACACACACGCAAATGCATTGTACGCGATTTAAATAATTAAGTATATACGGTGCGCATTTATAATGCGATATTACGTACATAATAATATTACGCTTCAAGGTTTATTAAAACGGATTTCCATCGTTTATCGCCGTATAGGTAGGTATAACGGTAGGCACCTAGATACAATATTGTTATGCAAACAGTGACGTAACTATTATGGTGTGCTTACGGAGTGGGGGTCGTGCATTTTTTTTTATTTTTTTTTTTTTTTTTTTTTAGAAATAGAATCGAAAAAAAAAGAAAAAGTTTACTCACCGCCCCGCCCGCCCTCCCCCCGCTCGATTTTACGATATGGATTTCATTATAATTTATACACTAGACATTTTGTGTTATGTTGTAAAAAAAAAAAAAAAAACGTTCCCTCGCCCCAACAAAAAAAATAAAAAATACTTACATAAATCGGAGGTTAAAGTGGCGGGGGCGAGGGATCACGAGGGGACTCGATCCCCCCCACCCTACTGATTGCGCTTAAAACGAGTCCGTTAAATTTAATTTAATTAATTTTTCGTCCGTTCGAAATAATTATGTATTTTCGACGCGTAATCGTTTTAGATTTATCGATAATTATTTTATTTCATATATTTTCAAGTTTGATCCATGGATCACGAATATTATTATCGTGGCTAAAAATTTATCGTAAACTAAAGCGTTTAAAAAAACAAGACCAAATTCACGAGTAACAAACGTTTGATGACATAGAAATTCAGTGTGTCCTAAGCAAACGGCGTGGAAAACGTTAGCATAATTTGTTAACGTCACAGATACAACGATAATAAACGCTGACAGACGTCGAAACAGATTGCTCCGTTTGCAAATATTATTAGATTGGCGTATGGAGACTGCACGGTAAACGCTCGAATTAAAGGGGTCGCTGTGGCCTTTGCCATTTTGTGCCACTTTAAGCCCTACCGTCAATTATACAGGTAAGTATTAAACTCTCGGAAAACACTTGACTTTGACCCACCAGTGGCGGATGGTATGGGTATGGGAACCGCCACCCGGTCAGGAGGTCATCTGGTCCACAGTTAATTTTCGCAAGTGAAATCGGCCTCCTATTAAGTTCCGGAATTCGGACGTATTTGTTTGAATCTTTTATATTATTATAAAAATAGAAAAACTATTCGACTCTTTCAATAGCAATTACATAGGTAATTTTACTACTTGATTCTAATTTTTAACCGTAAAAAGTGTCCTTACAAAAACAGCCGACTCACAGTATCCTAATTCTGGATCCGTCGCTGCGCCCTTTCGAGTACTATAGACATAATAATAATATTATCATATAATGTACAGGGAGGCATACTTGTAATAATTTTTTCCTAAATTTCCGGTGGATGGTTTTATTTTAAATTCTTGTCATATCGTATAGAGTCACTGCACAGTCGGAATACGCGAAATAAGCTCATTAAAACGAATGATTCGAAGAGTATACGAAACAGTGTCGTAACCGTCAAGGTGGGTGAGGACCCCTTAGAGTGGGTGAGGACGATAGTGACGTCATATTTTATTTTCGTTGTAGTTTTCTTAATGATTGTGTAAAAAACGGGAAAATGTACGGCAATAATAATGGGTTCGTTGTTTTTTTTATTTTATTTTTGTTGTAACACGGTTAAAAATAATCGTAGAGACCTGACGAGAATATTAATATTAGCACATTCTTGACGCGGACAAATGGTTCTTTAGACTATTTATAAATATTTGAAATGTCCGAGTTTCTATTTGGTTTTATGTTGATAAAATTGTATTGTTCGAGCCAAAGTACTTGAAAATTTTACACGAGGTTCAACGCACATAAATCGTCGAAAAAAAAAAAAATTTGTCGAGCGTAATGCAATACAATGTGCCGATATACCGTACACACGCGTCTTACACTATTGATTTTTGGTTTTATTTCCATTTAATATCGTTTCCCCGTTTCGATTTTGATTTTATTTTCTTTCTAAATTACCTCTAATATATCTGTTTCCCCATCCTTTTTTTTTTTTAAATACATTTTTTATTAGAAAAACTTACAATCTGTATTTACAAAAAAAAAAAAAAAAACACAATAAGCAAATAGAATAACTTTGTACATAGAGAAAAAAATAAAATGACAATAACGTGGTTGCTTGATGAGGGAGGCTATCCAGTGATAGAACCCTGCTGTTTCCCCGTCCTAGAATACAAAACATAGCAGTTTACATTGCAAAGTATTAACACACATATATTTACAACAACGATTTTAATATACATTACGTGAGGTAGATTTTTTTGTTTTTTTTTTATAAATACATCGGCTCGAATCCGCGGTTAAATCACAAAGCACGACGCAATAATAATATCGGCCGCCTACGCCCGAGGTGTACCATACCTGACCTACGCGAATTTTGGTAAAATTGAGCGGCGATTGTCGGCGGCGGTATATTTTATTTTTATCGTTCGGTCGTGACGTCAGAAAACGCGTAATACACGTATAAAAATCGGCTGATCGCCGCGGCGATGGTTTTATATACTCCGGAATGAATTGTACGTTTCGAACAAATTGTTTTCTAATCAACTATAACTATTATTGTATTGTGGGCGCACCGCTTATAGCTATAAATATACGGCGATACCCGCAGACGTACCGTGTAATATGGGAATGTCCTTTTAAAAACACAAATATAATAATAATAATAATTTATTTGAAACAGTTGACACGTGCATTGGGGGGCAACAGAATATTTGTACGAAAACCACGTGTTTTGAAACAAATCTAACTATATAATACGCGCGATTAGTGTGACGTCATACTATGTGATAACAATCCTTATCAATATTTATGATTGGATCCGAACAAAGAAAAATGCGTTGTAATGTTACTTGGAAATTCGTATTTTAAGTACTTACGTAGATATTTATTCTATTGCCAAAAACCGAATTACTTTTAATTAATAATAATCCAATCTTAGTTTGTACCTATTCATATTTTACTACAAAATTAGCGTTTAAAAAAATACTTTGAGTATTTTGAACGGGGCTATTGATTTGTTTGGACCAAAATGATCCAATTATTACTGATAAGAAGAGCGACAATTTACAACGCCATCTGTTTTCGCATTTTTTTTTTTTTTGCATTCAATTTTTGCAGTTTATTGTGGTTAAACACATGGCCCCAAATAAATCACCGATAGCGCCGAAACCAGTTGGTCTGCAGTGTTATGATATCAGGGGGAACATTTGCGGGCCGTCTGCTCGTCACCCGTTCACCATGTTGATACCAGGCCATTATATCTCAGGCCGTGATATAATAGATTTAGGAGGATATTTGTCTCGAGCAGCCAAATTTTGATACATTTAGAGGAAAGGCCAGGCATCACTGGAGGTCAGTGTAGTATTGTAATATTATTTAGTTTTATTTGTTTTGGCAAGAATCTGGTAGAGTACCTATTTGTACATTTTACTTATAGCGATTGATTTAACAAAATGATACGTCAGTAACGTAAATAAGAACCAAAACTATTAATTTATTAAAACGATTTGAAAAATGGTGTTATAATTTTTGTTTAATTTGTCAAATATTAATAAAATAACGAATTTCATAAAACGTCGGTCGATTTTAGGACGGTTGGCGACAAATTTAAGGGCCGTCGTCGTTTTTTTTTTGCGCTCGATCCTCATCATACGCGGACCACTGCTTATCGCCCGTTGGCCACATCCGTGCGTAGGGTTCGTAATCGAAAAGTGCCTACGGAACTTAACTGAATTTGGGAACTATTGGCTGGTCTTGTGTGTAACCTGGGTAAACACGCGCTCCGGCAACGTTCCACACGGTGGGTTCGCCACCCCACCGCGGCTATCGTTTGTCGGCCTGAGGGATGACGTGCGCGGGGAGTTGAAGGGAGAAACCCTTTTTGGATAATGTTTTTTCCCTTTAGACGACAAACGAAAAATACGTACTTATACACAGGCAGAATCGATGAGACCACATAACAGATGGAATTGCAAAAAAAAAAAAAAATATATATATATATATATACTAAATTTATTTTAATATGCGATGCGAATTTCGTTTATTGATGTGCGGTTCAAATTATAGGGCATGTAATATGGATACATATGTATACTAGTACTTGATTAATTACTAAGCACATTTAGCCACAGGCGCCCATTTGGGAAGGGCATGCCCCTCTCCTGGAAAGTAATAAAATATGCTTTCCAGCCTCCGGTTTTCGCGACTTAAGTTTGTTTAATTGTATACATGAACTATATTGTTAAATTGTGTTCATTGTCTCATTGTTATGTTGTGATAATAGTATCTGTTTTAAATGTTTTAATTATCCATATCCGCGATGAATTTGATAATAATTTTATATATTGCGTGGATAATACAACAATAATATTCAAATAAGACAAATAGTGTATTAACCATAATAGCGTTTTAATAAACATAACTTTTTAGAAAACGAGATGGGATAATTACAAAACACACAATTTGTCTGTAAATTACAAAAAAAATGTAAAAAATCAGGTTAATGAAAATAAAAACGTATTTTAACGCACGGTATAATTTATACTCGTATAGTTTTTTTTCCCCCTAAAAAACAGTCAGAGCCGTAGCAAGCTTTTTTAACGCCTGAGGCATATATGCGTCCTCCCCTCCTCCGTCCAAAAAACATGCTTTCCATTTTGAAAATATTTAACTATTATTTATTGGGTTTTCGGACAAGCACGTATTTTTTTTTATATTTAGATTTAATTTTACAGGCATATACCAAACAAAACAATTTCAAATAGTAAAAATCAAATGAAAATTGAATTTCCCCGCACAAAAACATTACAATGGTAATAACAATAATAGTAGAATTATCAACGCACAGGGTAACATGCGCTTAAACTTATAATATAAGGAAAAATATGTTTTCAAGTGTCACCCGTAAATAAGATATTTACAGACCAATATTTTTAGTTTAAAAAATGTGTCAAGGTTTTGCACCCCCCATTGTGATGGCGCCTGAAGCAAACACTTCAGTCACCTCACCATTGCTACGGTTCTGAAAACAGTTGTATAATTTCTTTGTTTTTAATGTCACGGATTTTTTAAATTACTATTGAAATCATCTATGACGGTTTTTAAAATTATGTTTTGAAAAATCGATAAAAAAAAAAAAAAAAAAAAAATCATATTTCTTTTAACAAACTTGATATGTTGTACTGTATTATATTATATACGCAAATATTATTAATAATGTATTTAAACGGCGCCGGGCAATATAACTTTAGACGTTTTTGAGTAAGCGGGAAATCGGTCAATGCTAAAAAAAAAAAAAAAAACCATACGGAGGTCACAAGCCAGATTTGTATGCAAATTCGTTGGAACGCGCCGAATATTTTATAATAATACATAATATGTTAAGTGCTGTGCAAATCCAAGTCAGAAAAGTATACATGCTACAGCGATATAGCATTAGTATACGTGTAGTCAGATATTTTCGTATTTAAGGAACAGAATAACGAAGATAAAAATATAATTTTATTTATTTATTATTTTTATATTTTTATGCAAACCAACAATTCAAATATTAATCTTGATGAATAACAATACGTATAGTGTTACATTATAATAATAATGGCTCGGTTAGGTTATGTTAAATTTGAAAATAAATAATAGTTTATACTTTTTAACGGTTTTTGCGACACATAGGTCATCCGTAAAAAAAATTTAATAATGATTTTTCAGAGAGATTTATTACAAAAAAAAAAAAAGAAAGAATTTTAGATTGGCAATTTTTGCAAATGTTTCCGAATTTTACTACATACCATTATAACGGGTAATTTTAGGTGTATTTTTTTTTTAACGAATATCGTGTCGAATAATATGCATAATTGTTTTTTTTTTTAATATAGTAATTATAAAAGGGCTGTCGATCGCTATGCTCGTTATAAAATAACAGGCCGTTTGCGGAAAAAATGTGACGGGCCTTGGTATAGGATTTACTCGAATGGCCTACGATCAGGGGGCCGTTTTTAATATTTTGGCGGCCCCGAACCCACCCCCCTAATTATCAATATTACACTTATTTCACTCATTATACCCATTGTCGGATTATGTAGTCACGGAAGAAGATTCTCTACGGTTTATTCACGATTGTAATTTACTACTTCACATCTCCCGTTGGAAATATCTGGGCACGCCGCCGCCGGGTGTATTTTTATTACGTATTATTATTTTCGTTTGGACATTTTGCTGACTTTGAATGTTCGTACAGTCTCGCCGTTGCTTATTCAAGACGCGCGACAATTACGTTTTATAAAACCGTAAAATATTGCGCTTGATTTAATTGATAGGCAATTCGAAAAATAGGTTTAACGAATAAGTCCCGAACATAACGGACAATATATCAACGTACGTGACCCATCAATGATGACGGTAGGCATATAGAATTTTTTTTTTTGCGCATTATCTGTCGGGCCGACGACGATTTTTCCCATTAAAAATACGAGTGTATTTCGTTATTATTGTCGTCTCGTCTTAAATTCTCTTGTCAACCCGAAATATACTGACGCACACGCCATATCGTATTTCCCGAAATATATTCATTGTGTCCAATTGTGTGCACGTCCCGCAGCAGTTCATTTACGTGCGGTTTTTTTTTCCTTTCTTTTTTTTTTTTTCTCTCGGCGTCGAGTTATTTACACGCTGCACCGCGGGCATCTGCTTCTCGCCGCCTTTATATAAGTGTTTCGATTTATGAATACCTAAGGATATTATTTTACAATGTATTTAGAATACATATACGCAGTCGAGTACTTCACCCTATCAAACATTCCAGTACGAATACACGATAGTTTTGAAAAGTATTTATAAATTATTATAAAACGTTTTTCTCGTTTTACATACATAGATTTTCTCATAGACGAGAAGAGTCGTCCGTAAAAAAAAAAAAAATTATTATTTTTTTTTTTTTGTGATTATTTTTATAATTAGTATTCGATTTCAAATGCAAATACTTTTGAAATATATTTTAAATACAAATAACAAGTATCACGGCAGAAAAACATAATAGTAGTTGTTCCAGCAACAACTATTTAAACGGTTAACCCAACTATATAACCTCAGGTTAATACAGTGACACGGTAAATACATGGCTGAGAGCAATAAAATTAATTAGCTGAATGTTTATCGTTGGAATTACCATAAAAAAATTATCAACCATTTTGTATCTGACAGCTTACCCACTAGTTTATATAGTTGAAATTACTATTAAAAAATAAGTTGGTGTAACTAAAATAATTTATCTAATTCATTAAAATTATTTCAACTTACCACATTTGATGACACGACTAAATAAAACGTCCTTTGTTTGTCCTTAATTAATTGAGCCAACTAAAAATCATCCGACTGTTGAACCCAAAACCGAATTTGTTTTTCTGCGTAATTTTCGTAGAAGTATTCGAAAATAAAAAAATACGTATTCGAGTAGCGAACAAATAAATAATGAATATTTGTATTCGAATACTTTTACTTTAGTCATACTTGTATATCGGCACCACTGTCTACTGATAACATATATAATAATACCTACTATAAAACCGACTGCATCTTGGTATTTTCCATTGTCCTATTTTTTTTTCTCTCGATTATGGCGAATCAATAACACGACGTGCGATTTTACTAAAAATGTAATCGTTTAAAACGGAAATACGTATTGTTCGCCAGCATTACGACATACTCCTGAACATATATGTTTTCGTATATTATCAAAACAATAAAACCCGTCTGGAGTGTCAATTATTTACTAGTACGTGATTACGAAGTTAAAAAAAAAAAAACCACCCAAATTCACCGAGAAATAAATATATAAATACAAATATATTGGCGGGTATATAAAAAAAAACCATTCCGTACAAAAAATGCACGTCACTCGACATATTTTTGTATCGTATAATATACTATATAGGTCAAGTTGAACGATAGAACAATATTAAAATATACGACGTATATTAAATATTATTACGTCGTTATTGCCCTCACGTCGCCGGGGAGTCGACCAACTGTCACAGTGTGGCACCCTTTTTTTATAATAGCCGATCCTCCATCCCTGACCGCCTACAATAGCACGGGATAAAACGTGCAGCAGCCATATATACTCTTGCAGATACACAAGACCACTACAACTCGACATTTTCGTGTATTTTTTATCTAAAAAAAATTTCGACTCTACGAAAACCGCCTACAAAAAATACCATACTAAACTTATTCACCATAGTAATCCGCTTGTATCAGATCTTTCGTTCAACAAGGTCCCCAACATACAAATACGTCGTCTCAAGCGCCATTTGCTGTCTGAATCGTGACCTAATCAATTAATTGCAAAGTCCCTGCAAGGAATTTAAAAAAATATAAAATAATAATTGCCATTTTCGTAGAGTGATACCACTGAGTTTCTTTTACGTTTCACAATATTTTCAAAACAAATGTCCTCAATTGTACTTGTTGCACTTAGCAGTGCAGAATGTATACATCTTTTGTAAATAAAAAATACAAAAATATTTTTAAAAAAATGGCAAATAAAAAAAAATGCTATACTGCCGTAAGCCGGTACCCCGTTCAACGTCTCCATAAACTATTCGGGTCGGTATTATAAATTTATTCATTTCTGCTGTTAAAAAACAAAAAACAAAAAAACCAACAATAGTTTGAGGTTCGTGTATAGTTTGAAATTGGTAATTATAAGCGGATTCCCTGTAAGTTACCGGTGACGTGTCACGACTTCTATAATCCTCAACGATATTTTTAATCCGCCATGTCGTGTCTCGATAGTCCCTTCGTTCTTGTGCTGGGGTTATAATCCAGCAATATATATTTATTAGCTAACCGTCCCGCCCAGTGGCGTATTTAGAATTTTGTCTTAGGGGGGAAGGGTATATATTTAAACATAAATCACTGGCTCCGCTCTTAAAATTTGAGAAAATTTTAATAAATTTTAACGCCATAAACACAAAATACGTTACCAAAATGAGTCCGTTATTATTGTATTTAAATTATTATAAACACAATCTCCCCTCCGGAAAAATCCTGTGTAAGTTACTGAAATGAAGAACCAAATATATTACCATGGGATGCAAAATAGTTTCAAAAAAAAAAGGTCACGGAGACCATATCCTATATCCCCTCCCCGTAAATAGTCACTGGTCCTGCCCGTGCCAACTTATCTTTTAGACTAGGACCTTGCATACATTTTTTTTTCGTCCGAGTCACCAATGTAACCATAAATCAACAAAAATAATTATATTTTCGTACCAGACATACCAATAACCCGTGTCAGCCCCACATTCGGGGATAAAAAGTATGTGTTATTTCGGGCCATTTTCTTCGCGTGTGTCAAATTTCAGCCAATTAATTTAAGGTCAACTAATTTGTTAGGCCGGTCAAACATTTGTTCAAAATACCATCGGCGTTTCTACCGTCACTTACGTCGTTTTATATTTTAATGCTATAGCTGCGGCCAGTGGCGGACCAGAGGGTATTCGGACCGCCGATGTTCTTGAAAATAATCGGCTCGAAACGATTAGCTAATATGGGGGAGGGGGGGGGGTGGTGGAGCTTAACCCGGGTTAATATTTACCGGGTGTCGTCCTGATGTCATATCGTCGTGTGTATGTCACCATCATGTTTTGCAATTGTTATAAAAACGCGTGTACGCGGAGCAATTGCGATAGCGATTTCGTTTTGCTGTGGATCTGTTTAGCAAATGAAATAGACGCGGTTTAATAAAAAAAAAAAAAAAAAAAAAAAAAAAAAAAAAAAAAAAACAAGCCATCATGTTAGACATATAATAAGACACCGGTGCGGTAGAACAGTAGCACAAGCGGGCCCCGGTCCGCCTCCGGCTGCGGCTTACGCTTTACGCCGACGTGCACGTACCGCGTTCGAAGGGGTCGCGAATACGGAGGCGGCGGCGTTAAAACAATACGATTTGTCGGTTTTTGCCCGGGCCGTCGTCCGAAAAATACGGTAAATCGATACCCGGCGTAATAATTTATAGGCGTACGACGTCGTCGAGACGCGGCCGGCAAAGTTTGCGCGCCGCCGAACGTGTCCGCCGCGTGTCCGTCTAGACGCGCGTGCCGTGTAATAAATAATAATAATATTTAAAAAAAAAAATAAAAAAATAAAAATAAGAACGTGCCGTGTAAAATAATAATAACAATATTATAATATACCTACTACTACTACTACTAACGCTATAATAATATTATACGGACGTGTCGGTCGGACCACGCCCACCGTACAGTTTTCAAGGTTAACAACTTGTCCGTCGGGCACAACGAGCGCTCGAAACGAAAACAATAAAATATCCTCTACGCCGCCGCCAGTATACTAATATTATTATTATTATTATCATCATCATCACTGTTATCAATTATCGTTAAGGGGCCCGCAGACGTGATCGTTTGTTTTCTCCGTCTGTCTCGTCTATAATAGTAAACGTGTTAACAGTACGGTACCTTCTTCGTTTCTCAATAAACAGTTGATTAAGAAATTAAGAAAAATCAGAAATAAAAAAAAAAAAAAAAAACCACACACACACAAGAAATTACATAAAAAAAATCGTTCGGCCGATGCACAATAACCATAATGCACTCTACATTTTTTACACTCGCCCAACTCTATATAATTTATAAATGAACGCGTTTTAAATTTCTATACGATATACTTATATTTAACAGTTCAATATATATATTTTCTAGTATTTACTGTATACTTAAAATGTCGTATTACATCGAGCTTTATTGTGTGCGGGATTCATTATAGATAAAAAAAAAAAAAAATTTATAAATAGATCCTGAATTTTAGCTTAAGCCGGACCGCGGGTTCGTCCGTAAGTGTATATAATAATGATAATACACGGATAAGTTACGAGGAAGACGCGTTTTGTCGTTACCGTTCGACGGCTGATATATTGGCACATTGTCGGGGGAAAAGCCGCTGATTCCCTAGTAGGGTGTAACTATATAAAAATCGTGTCGGGAAAAAAGAAGAGGAAAAAGGACGACGACGACCGCGATAAACGGACGGATAATAAATCGCGTATTATATATAACTTATTCGGAGCCATAATATTACTCGTGGGGGAGAAAAAAAAAGCCCCGAGCGCGTAAACGACTATCCGATTATATATATATATATATATACACGACGACGTGCTAAAATATGGCGTAACAATAATATCCCCCAAAAAAACGTTGTACCGACTGATTGGTATTGGATTCTGAGCGAACCGACCGAGGAAATCTATCGGATTTACCGCGATGACGTGTGCCTCATTTTTACATTCTCTATTTTCGATTTTGTGTTTTTTTTTTTGTCGGATTTAAAATAATAATTTCTATAGACGCGGGCAAATTTTCAAAGCATTCGTGAGATTTCTCAGTTATTTAAAGGAATTTGAAATGTACATAAATGTACGTCATAATTTCTACGCTTAGTTGTCAAACGTAACGTAAAAGTTTTTTTTTTTTTTTTTTATAGACGTTTAAATGTATTAATGGACATCGTAAAATTCACGGCAGTTTGCGTACGTGTTTTTACTATTTTTCGATTTATGTGAATAAAACTTATTCAGGTCCATAAAAATTCACAATGAGAAATGAGACGGACAAACGTGGAAAATCGTTATTTATTTTGTCGTTAAAAATCAATACAATTTTCAATATTGATCAAATTAAAATATCACAGGGCCTCGATTGGTGTACAATAAATAGTTATTCCCTATAATATAGTATTATTAGCCCGTGGTAGGGAGCACGGGGGTCATGTCCCCCCCCATTGGCCGTACATATGTAAAATAATTCGTTTAATTTGTAGTTATAATCGTATCATATTTATATAATTATAGATTGGATATTGATAAATTATATCGATAATTTAGTTGTTACTACCATAGATTATAAAAAGGACTACGGATATAACCACAGAACAATTTTTTGGTCCCTCTCTCACCATTAAAAAATCCCGATTATGCCACTGAATATTATTATTATATATATATATTTCCTGTAATGTGTAATGTGCATTCTATAATTTAGAGTTGAAAATACTAACATATAATTACACGTATAGATACTTAACGAGTATAAACAGTGAAACGCGATTGCGCACATTTTATCTTTTTATATTTGAGAAAACGAAATTACAAATTTTTACTACCCAATTAAAAGGTTTAGGGCTGAATATTTTGTACCGTCGGCCCGATCAAGAGTTTGTAATTTATTTTCTAAATATTTTGTAACGTTCGCAATCGCCCGGAATCGACAGCGGATGGTCAAACGGTTTATTATTATTATGTTATGGGGGGACAATAATATACAGCCAGTGAAAGAAATTCGAGTGAACAATACACCATTTGGAAACTTAATAATAATAATAAAAAAACATGATAATAATAATAATAATAATAAATCACATTTGGACACGTTTTTATAATATAGCGACGGTGTGTTCGTATATTATACAGAGGGATTAGTCCGGTCCGTTTGAGAAAACCCGTGCGTTTCATTGGTTATAAGAAGTTATAACAGGTAGTCGAGATTTCTAAAGTGTCATGTGGTGCGGTGCAGTGGTGTCCGTTTCTGGGTTAAAATCGTTTGATGAAAATGAAACTGTAGCCAGAAAAAAAAGAATAAAAGTATACATTTATATACAAAAAAATGTGTAAAAAAAAAAAATATGCGCCGGAACCGGCGCCTGGGTACCCAAAATATCCATTCCACATCGTATACACGTCGTATTGTACGTATAATATAATAAAATATATACGACATAATGGACACGGTTTCGCCCGACTCGTCTTAATCCCCGTACAATGTGATAATACATTTATATTAGTTATGTACACGAGAAACTCGACGGGTGTACCTCTTTATATATATATATCGTATTTGAACTGTCACGTTCAAAGAACTATAATATATCTTATATTATGTGTAAAAATCTCGTTGTACGTAGGTCGAGACCGAACATTTTTCGTTTGCCCTGTATACGGGAATTTCCATTACCGCTATCTTGTTCCGACCAAAAATCCACGAGTCGCAGTGTTGCCAATGTACACTGTCGGCTATAGTTTATAGTTTAACTCGTGGTTTCCCAACCTGGGGGGCCGCTTCCCCCCCTCCCCGGGAGGGCGTGAACACATTGCCGGGGAGGCGCCAGCGGTCGTCACGGAGTATACATTTTGTATTTATCAAATTATTTTTATTTTCCATAAACGGGGGGAAAAAAAACGAAAAATTATTTCGTTATATTATTATATTATGGTCATCAATTTTTCTTTTTTCTTTTTTTTTTGGAGGGGGGAGGGGGCGTGTGATTATTGTAAATCTACAAAGAAGCTTAGAATAATAACAGCTGGGAACCACCGGTTCAACTAAAAATACACGTGCAAATTCAGTGGCGGACTGGCCCGCCGGGACACCGGGAAATTACCTCGTGACCACTAAAAAAAAATTTACAAACCGAAAGTAAAAATATTGGTATTATTCCTAATATTATAGAGGTAAATTTCGTAAATAATTTTCGGTTTAAAAAAAACAAACAAAATAAACTCGCTTTTTTTTGTTTGTTTTGAACCCGATATTCAAGACCTTAATTGTAAGAAAAGAAAAAAAAAATGTTTAAACGAAATGACGGCGTTTTAAGGAATTGATCAAGTTTTATTGAAATCAGCAATGCTGGTAAACACGCTCGTTCCGTCAAAATGTAGAAGACAAAAACTCACGTTTCGTCAAATACGGTTTAGAAAAAGATCTCTAAACGTCTGTGAAAAAGATTGACGAGCACGAAATTAGCAGAAATTCGTTCCGATAGCTCCGCTAAGTCGTGCATGTAATTTAAAAACCACTTAACTGTAAAGCACTTCGGTGTACGGTCATATGGATATCGTAAAGACAAATAGTCGAGAAATAATAATACTCCGTGTTATTGAATCGATAAAATTAATAGGATTGGGACGGATTTCCTGACGCGGTGGGACCGGTAGTTGACGATGGTAATATTTTAAAACTATTGATTTTCCTATGTATATTTGATCAGTTATTGAAAAATCGTTTAAAAGAGTCGCGTGAAAAAAGCAAAGAACACGTAGAAAAGCACGTGTCAACACAATTTCCCTACGTTTATCCACCCAATTATTTTGAAAACCAAAACGAAAAATCAATAAGATGAGACTCCGCCTCAAAGCACTGACTAGATCCTTTCGGGAAAGACGCTACGGTTTGAAAACCGGTGCAAAATTTCTGGCAGTAAAATCGTTCACAGAGACGTGGAGAAATAAAAAACACACGCACACACATATCGTAGTAAAACCGATATATTCCTCGCCGCGCGTTCCGAATCTGAAATATAAATTTAATCTCACTGTTTTATAATATTGTCGTCGTCGTCGTGGTCGTCGTCTTTGTCGCCCTCTGTTTATCGAACGTATACCTCTATATTTGTTCACGGTCGACCGACGTACGATCGTTTCGACGATAACAATAATAATAATATACGTTCGGATCTTTTACACCGACTAAATTCGTGATTAAACAATTTTTTTTGTTATTATTTTTTTTTTTTTTTGTTACATTGCGCCCCGTATATAATATACTGCAAGTCCGACGAGATTTATTATAATATTATGTAATTTATGCCGCCAAACGCATTACGATACGCGTAAAAAAAAAAAAAAATAATAAATACAATAATAATAACAATAATAATTTCGACCGGCGTTTATACCGCAGCAGCACAACACGCCTACGCGCGATGGTTATATATATATATATATATAAAAAAAAAAAAAAAAAATAATAAAAAAAAACAACGACCTGTGCGCAGCACAACATAATATTATTATAATAATCAACGCCGCCGTCAAGGCCGAGAACGAAAAAAAAAAAAATTTAAAAAAAAAAAATGCTCCGGCGACTGTATCGATTTGTACGATGCGTTTTTAAAACTTATATAATATATATTATTTTTTATATTATATGCGGTTTTTAAGCACGTTAAACGGTCGTATCGGTTAATTATATCACATAGAGCAGTGTTTCCCAACCTGTGGGGGAGGAGGGCGTGAACGCATTGCCGAGGAGTAGCGAGCGGTCGTCGCGGAGTAAAATTTGTACTTGGTAAAGTGTTTTTATTTTTTCATTAACGGTGGGGGGGGGGGGTAAACGAACAATTATCTCAATAAATTATTTACCATTTAATTAAATTTTATTTGCAAAGTAAACCAGTAAAAAAAAAATTAATTTATAAACCTTATCAATTTTTTCAATTTATAAGGGAGATTTTTGAAAATCCACAAAGGGGGCGTGTAGAATTAATATAGGTTGGGAATCACTGATACAGAATAAATGAATATGAATGAATAACGTAGGAGCTTAGAGGACTAAAAATAAATATGTAAACACGTTTGAAAAAAAAAAACAACCAATCGCGAACGAAAATACGCTGTACATTTTTTATTGAAATTGTTTCAATTGAGCTTCGTAAACATGTGCAATATAATTTAAAAATATATTGTTTAATAAGCAAAAAATGTAAAATATGCAAATTAAAATTTAGGATTTATGGATTCCTTACACCGTTAACAGTATTTATGTTTTTACTCTGCTATTTTTAAGGTTTTATTTTGTTTTTAAATATGCAAATGCTAGTAGTTCCTAACCCTAGTTATGAATATAATATAGAGGGGTCATTCGTATACATACTGTTATTATGCACAGTATAAAATCGAACCGAATTAAAAAGCAACGATTATTACTGTTACCCAGGGTTGTATTGGGGGGGGGCGGGGGCATCGAACTATTTATTTAAATAAATGAAATTAATTTTTACAAAAAAAACACATTTCAATCGAAAAAAATTAATAAATCACTCGATTTCAAAATACCAAAACTCAAATTATTATTATTATTGGAAATCTCAAACAGATAGAATCCCACGAAAGTAAGATTATATAATGCGCATCCGAGTGCTTCCAAAGTTCGGCGACCGTGCAGTGGCGTTACTAAGACATTTTTTTTTTTTTACGGGGGTGATGTGAATCATAAAAATCATAAGTACTTATTATCAAAAAAAAAAAAATTGTAAAAAAAACAAATAAAATTGATTGTATGATAATATAATTTTTGTTAACGTCTAACGTTTAAAATGTTATTCTATAATAAGCGTCGGCGGACTCGGCGTCTCTTGAATAAACTCGGTGGTTTCGCACGGTACTCGAACAATGATAAGGTACAACGGGTTTCGCACATGATATTTTATTTTTTTGTATTGCATTTAAAAAATTATTAAAAAAAAAAAAAAAAAAATAATAATAATAATGATAAAAGATTCCCGGGATTTGGGATGGATGATGATTGGCCGTATCGCGCCACTTCTGCGCCCGTGTAATTGTTATAACCTGTCCGTTCGCATTTTATGTCCCAAAAATATAACAGTTTTTTTTCCTGTTTTTTTTTGACCTGTGTACGTCACGTTTTGGCACCAATATCAAACATAATAATTTATGTTACACTTATACCGCGGCGTGGCCGAATGTATTTGGAACAAAAAAAATAAGAAGAAAAAAAGCCGAAGATATTTCGCACCGCGGGTGTGCTACTGTTGTAGACGGTAAATCGAAAAAGTATTGTAGGATCCACATGTATTTTACAGGATAAAATTTAATTTATATCTGAACAGATACATTCCGACACGTGGGAATTTAAAAACCGGATCGACGAAAACCGCCAAATTGTTTTAGACGATAAATCCTTACGGTATAACTTGAGTCGAGGATAAGCGGAGTCGGCTGAAGCAAATACGTTTCCAGATCGAATTACCAAATAAATACTCGTATTTGTTGTATTTTTAAAATCGATTATGATGGGGGAGGGGAATAAATATTACCGTTTCCCTCTTGCATATTATTTAATTTTTTTTTTATTTAAATAATAAGCATAATAAGCAAATTTGAACACATACATAAAACATTTTTACAACCTGAACACATGAGGAGGGAGGCCATCCAGTGGTAGAACCCAACGTTATTTTATTTATTTATTAATTATTAACTTAACATAAATTAAATTAAAATTAAATGGTTTGAACCATCAAACATTTAATAAATCACGACAGCATTTTCTCTTTAGACGACGTGGGGGATTATTAGGAAGTGAGTTGGAAGCAAGTTCAGCGATTAAAGGGTTAAAGTGAGACTGTAATTTGGAGTGAAATTTTTATAATGTTTTGTGGCTAACTGATTTACTGTTTCTATTTTGAAGTGTGGAATTTGATACGTACCAAGGTGCGGAAGAGATAATCCGAAGAGTGATAGACTGGAAAGCTTGGAGGGTGCGTATTTGAAATGGTTTAGCGCATCCCCAGATCTGGATTGCATAAGCCCAGATAGGCCGTAATAAGGATTTGTAGATGATTATTTTTGTGTGGAAGGGCAATATTGATTTCAGAATCGGGCGAAGTAAGTGGAGTCGACTATTGTGAATTTTTCTTGTTGACTTGATACGAGGACCCCAGGTCAATCTTTTGTCAATTAGGACGCCGAGGCATTTTACATCTGAGGATATTGGGATTGGTATTCCTTGAAAACGGAGGGGATATATTATTACGAACAAGTGAACGCGCTTAGTATACGCGTAAAGCGATGTAATTCCCTAAGTACTTTAGCGCTCTCCTCCCGCAGTAAAACCCGTTGAAATGTGTCACTCGACACTACTTTTTGTTTAAACGGCCGCGATATATTACATTACGGTATTATTATTGCACGACAGGCGAAATTGTCACAGACAATCGTGACGACAAACCCGAAGCGATCGAAATCTCGCACCCTAACCCTCCCCGAAATTACGAATATGTCGGTTGCCGGTGTACAACGTGTAAAATATAATGAAAAATAAAGTGCGTTAGTTAAAACAAAAATAAAAAAACACGAACATACTTCGCACTATGGGTGGGCCGGTGTTGTAGGGGATATAGAAGCAAGTTAAATTTATATCTGTAATGTTAAATCGTAGCTGACGAACAAAAAAAAAAAAAAACAATTCTGTGCGAATAGTCGCCCGTTTTGAAACGCCGCGATTTATATGATTTTCATACAAAATTAAACGATTTTAAAAAAAATATTTGTCGCGTTACGATCGATTTGTGTTCTTTTTACCATTATATAAGTACAATTTATGACGCGGAGAAGCCAAAAAAACCGAGTTTTCTAGTGGGAACGCTATTCGTAGACTGAACAAATAAAAACACACAACATAGTAAAAAACCGTCAATAGAATCTAATAATATACAGACGCGTCTTTTCGAGAACGTTAACGGATCGCGTTCCATTCTATATAACGAAAATTTCATCGTTTTTTTTTTTTTTTTTTTTTTATGACATACATTTTTTTACCACACACGGATTCGTACCGGAATTTATAATTTAACCGACACACATCAGACATAATTCGTCTTGTGTCGACCGGCGGCGGTTTGTAATACTTTTATTTATCGGCATGTAGGTAGTCAACATAATAATAATAATAATAATAATAATAATAGGAGTAACAATATATATTAAAGGAGATCTCGAATATAATTAATTTCTTTGTCCGAAAGATTATCTCACGTATGGATTTTTATTTTTCTGTAGATTGTTCGTGACGTATTCGTCCTTTTATTTTAAAATAAACGTACCCCGTTTTTCTCCTGTTGGACATATTTCGATATTATACTAATATATAAATATATATATATATATATATACTCGTATTTTCCCTTCTCCCCACCGCCGCGGATTATAATATAAAAACCTGAGGTCTACTCATACTATACAGTCGTAGACCCTTAAACCATATCGCATTATAAGACAAATATCTGAACTCGACGATCTTGAAATATTATACAAGTGTATAAATTATAAATTAATAATTTTCGTTGATAAAATTCTTAATAGAAAAAATTAACGAAGAATAATCGTGAACATAAAAAGAGCCGAGGGTGCAGCGGGTGATAGACGTTTCATCCCAGTTAGACCCAAAATATACAGACCCGATATTTTACCAAAAAGTCAAAAGTTCCTATATGATGTTGTTGATTTGAACAATTGTTCTTCTTCTGGTCGAAATCGCGCGTTAACGACGCAGTGTCTAAAAATAAACGTTTATAAAATTTTAACGATTTGTAGTAAACAAAAATGATATTAGCAGTCGAAATTTATTAGATTTTTGTATTAAAAAAATAACCCTCCCCCCTCCTAATCCCTAATATACATTATTTTTTAAACTCTTCAACGGGAAAATTTCGTATAATATAATGGCTAAGCTTGCAAAAAAAGAAAAAAAAACTTTTGTCAAAAGGTATTTTTTGCAATAAAATCACGGTCCTATTGTTGATGATTATACCCGTTGCGATAAAATCGCGCACCCTCTCGCGACGAATTCGTAACGAGCTGATAATCGTCGTCGTTGTATTTGCGGTTCGGTGGGCGAACCACAGATAATAAATGAACCGATAAGACCATGCCAGCCAATCAGTGAAGGCGACAATAAGATGAAAACGATAACAATTGACGCTGTTTAGGCGTTTACAATGTTTGAAAGTGTATTAAGGATAAATTACGATTATTATTGGCCCTTTTGTGGTATACGCAACAAAAACAGCAACATTTTTTTACTGTAAATTTTGTAATTTTTCGGAGAACAAAATCAATTAGGATAGAAATAGAAATAGATATACAATAGAAAATGAAATTAGTAGTCGGAAAAGAAAAAGAGCTGGAAAAGAAGAAGTTGTAGACAAAGCGTTAAAGGAATGGTTTTTACAAGTGAGAAAAAAAGATGCCCGTATTAATGGTCCACTTTTACGTCACAAAGCAGAAGACTTGGCAAAGAAAATGGGGAAAGACAAATTTGTTGCGACGGAAGGATGGTTTCAACGTTGGAAGAAAAGGGAGAACATCAGCTTCATTAAAACACATGGAGAGCAAGGGGAAGCCAATTTTAGTGCGGCACAATCGTGGTTTGAATCTCATTGGACCGAACTGCTAGCCCAATACTCACTCTCCGATATTTTCAATGCGGACGAGACTGGGCTTTATTTTAGAGCTCTAAACTTCGATACATACATATTTTAAATCCATTTAATAATGTACATTTGTACATATACTTTTTTAAATACATATACATGTTAACATACATATATTTTTCATTTTTTTTTTTTAGTACAAATCATACCAATCGCTTATTAAAAACAATCGGTTAATTGACACATTTCACCTTGGTCCCAAAGTGTTTCTAAATAAGCGGCTTCTACTGTATATATAAAAAAAGAAATGGACATACTTCGCTCCATGTAGTTGGGTCATCGTTGTAGATGGGAAGTTTGGAAGGTAGAATATAGAAGGGAATTTAATTTATACCTGTACACGACGATAAAACATTGCTAATGAAATACGGTTCCGTGAATTTTACGATTTTCGTCAAAATTTGAAACATAAAACACGTAGAAAATTTAAAATGCCTATAAATAGCGCACCGTTTGCCAGAATATGTTTGAATAAAATTGTACCACGGAAAAAAAAAAAAAAAAAATCGAATATAATGAAACTGTAATGAAATTTAGTTATTCCCCTCTCCCTGTGTACCGTAGTTCTATACATTTTTTAGTTTCACCATAGATCAAATATATAATCATTTTGACGAATCCATCTTTAACATCGCCGAGTACAATTTTTCAAAATATTATTCCGACCTGCGGTGGTGGTCCGTAATCACTTTTTCCTGGTCGGAGAGCAACAATAATGAAACTTTATCAAAAAATAAAAAAACCGACCGAGACCGATATTTTTGTTTTATACATTTTTTTTAAGGAAAATTTCTAGAGACTAAGACGGTTTTTTTAAATTAGTTTTATACCCTATACATATATTATAGGGGCTATAATAATAATGATATTCTCTAATACCACCTGTGTGTATACGAAACACGCCCACGGGCCACATGGCAACACAATATATTTACCAGTCGTGTCGTCTATTCGGCCGACTTCCAAAAAAATGTTGGGTTTCGGAGTCACCCGATAAAAACCGGGCAGATGCGATCGTCGACAGGTGTGCATTTTACATAGGGTATAATATTACGATATTACACTTTCGTACTATTCGACGGCTTTTCACAAAGGCCCGTTTGTTTGTCGTCTTCTACGTTTCCTTCACTGACAACCTAAGTTTCGTAAACAGAGAGGACATTTACGCGTAAAGACCCTTGGAGACTCCGTGAAATTTTCGTCAAAAAAACTTAAACACGTCTGACAAAAATTGAGGCACTTTTCATGCGGTTCGATTTAAAAAATGTTAAATATTGTACCGGTCGAAGCATATTTTTCGTATTAATATTTATTTTCCATTCAGTTATTTACCCATAGACATTTTAAACGTTTTATTCTCGTAAATTATTTGATAAAATTGAAAAAGTGCTTCGGCCGATAAAATGTTAACTCATTTATGAATTCAAACGTATTTTCATTTTTTAAATCAGACTACCGTATGTACGGGACGTTGTAGTAACATTTTTCGTCGTCTCGTGTCTATCTAACGGACGATACAGCAAAAATTAATTTCCGTACTTCCGAATGTTACTCGGGATCCAAGCTCTAATAGACTTGAAACAAAAATTATTCCGCTAAATTAACGACGACAACATGTGCTGTTTGAAGTACGAAACGATTGTCTGACAAATAGATATAGAAAAATCCCTCCGTGAAAGCATATTGGAAATATTTTCGTCATTGGTGAAATGATTTTTGTTTCAAGTTTATTTAGAGCCATATTTCGGAAGTATGATGTCAGAATTTCGCTGTATTTACGAACCGAGATAAAACTTGCGTCACCCCATGCAGCAGGTCTCAGTGGCGTAACACACTAATTTTGACTCCGAAAATTTATATCTTTAAAAAAAAAAAAAAAAAAAATGTTACTTCTTAGAGTTTAATTTACACGAGTGCCCCACCACGCGCGAGGCGGCGCGTCCTCAGATATGCCACAGGTAGGTCTTTACGAGGTATATTTCTGTAGGCAAAGGAAAAAGAAAAAGAAAAAAAATGAATGAACGTGTTACTGCATTATAAATAAATATCATGGTTTATTAGTTTAAACAAAAAAGGAATAATAATAATAATAACGCCACACGATTATATCGTTTAACATAATATTATACGCTGTGCGCTAATTATAAAAAAAAAAAAAGTAAAAATATTTTTATATAAATTGTATAATACAAAAATACGTATACGAGTCTGTTGTCATGTATTATTATAATAGTGTAGATAACTAAACTGAGCAACGGCGTGTATAGCAAGTGTATACATTTTCACATATGTGTCTTTGTTTGTACAGTTACATATAAAGTATATATACAACAAAAAAAAAAAAATACAAAAATTCTTCGACAATTATGTTTTAACGTGACAAGGTTTTCACATAACCGTGGCCCATTAATGAAAAAAAAAAAAATATATAATAATATGGTTTAATATAACGATAATATTAATAATAATAAAGATAATAAGTTTTTATTTACAGATACCTATAAAATAAATTATACTAAAAAATGTATAACTACTACAAGCTAAAAAAATGTACCTAATAAAAGAAAAGTTCTTCTCTCAATTAGTTAATCATTTATATATATATATAAATAATTATTCAAAAAATAAATAACAAATGGCCGTTTTAGCTTTCGATGAGATTAGTGGGCGGCGGCACGGTAAAACAAGGCAGGAATTAATTTATTATTTTTTATAAAAAAGATCAGGATTGAACATTGCTCGGGGCCACTCGGCGGGTGCTTTTCCGCCGTTTCGCATCAGCCCGTTGTTGAACAAGTCGAAATGCTGTTTCAACAGGATAGCCGCTTGCCTTTGGGCCGCGAATAACATGTTCGGGTTTATTGAGGCCGCGGCGGCCATCGAATTGACCGCGGCTGCGGTCATCGTCGGCGACGGGATCAACTGCTGTGTCGTAGGACTTACCGCCTTCGGTTTGGTGTTGGACGAGGGCGAACAACGGCCCTCGGCGTCGGCGCTCGCCGTCCTTTTCACGGCGCCGTTTGGCGGAGATTTCGATAGGTCAAGCACTTTTGCAGCCGCCACCGCCGGTTGGAATTTCTGCTGCTGCTGTTTCGGTGAAGTTTGCCGTTTACAACTGAGGGGAAGTTGTTTCGGCGGCACCAGTTGTTGTTTCTTAGCCGGTAACAGTTTAGCGTACGGCGACGAGTTTATCTCGATCAACTGCGGCACGTCGTCCTTGCAGCTCAGCGCCGGAGGCTTCGGAGGCGTCACTTTACGTTCGGGCTCGTCTTGTTTCCTCTTGTTAACGCTTCTACCGACGCCCACTACCGGACTTACTTCTTCTTGTTTCCATTTGTTGTTGTTGTTGTTGTTGTTGTTATTGTTGGTGGTGGTGGTGGTGGTGCTGGTGCTGGTGGTGGTGCTGGTGCTGGTGGTTGTGGTGATGATGGTGCTAGCTCCACCGGCGCCGGGAGTAGGCGGTTCGTCTTGTTTCTTTTTGTTCGCGCTACTGCCACTACCGACGGGACTCATTTCTTCGTGTTTCCTTTTACTGTTGTTGACTCCACTGGCAGCGCCGGGATTAAGTTCGTCCAGTTTCAACTTCTTGTTGGTGCTCACGCCGCACGAGGAATTAGGTTCTTCGGGTTTTCTCCTGTGATGATTAACGGCACCGCAAACGGCCGCAGGGATGAGAGGATTCAACTCCTGTACCTTTTTACCGTGTTCAGTCGGGAACGTCATCAGTTTGATGGATACGTCCGGTTGAACGACTTCCCGGCGCTTGGCGTCCATATCGAGCTTAGACGTCTCGGTCAACAACGACACGCTGAGCACACCGTTTTCCGTATCTACACGCCTCTCAATACGTTTGTTTTCCGTACCACCGTTATGATGATGATGGTCTTCTTTCATCCGTTTAGTCGGCATACTGTACAGGCTAGGGACGGGTTTCTTGTTGACAGGTTTGTTCGTTACCATCGTGGTATTACCACAGCTAGAAGCCATACCACCGGTATCTGTAGCAGCCAGTTTAGCCGACTTATCCACGGCCGTCGGCACTCGCATTATCTGCAAACTGGGCTGAGAGTTCGAATGTTTTTCATGTGCGGTCGAGGGCATCTGATTGGTCTCGGGCTCGGTGACTTTGGTGATCTGCAAAGACGACTCGCAGTTGTACTTGTCATGAAGGTCGGTGATCATGGGAGGCTTTGGGAGCCGTAGATCTTGGCCGACTTTTAACAAACTCTGGGCCGCGTTCATTTCATCCAAATTCTTCCCCGGCAGACAAGTGACGAGCGATGTTGTTGTAGGTTTATCGCCCCTCTCTTTCTTCAGTGGCTTTTCTACGGCCGTTATGGGTGATTTTTCATTCGCCTTGTTGTCTTTGGCAACAATAGGCGACGGGGACGGTTTAGCCGCCAAATTTCTGGCCTTGTTCCATTCATACGACTTGCGCACCGGTATAAAAGGCGGACGATTGGTGGGCGCTTGGCTCCGGGCCGGTGCTAAATCCTGAGTCCTCTTGTACGGATGCATGCCAGGAAAACCAGGTCGAATGTAGGCATTCGGTTGCGGAGACGAAAGATGCTGTTGTTGTTTGAAGGTAGGGATGGACGTGTACATGCCGATCTGTTGCATCTGCTGCACGGTACATTTAGATACAGCGCTCTGATTATTCATCAGTTGCGAAGTGATAGTATGTAGTTTATTTATAGACAGATTGAGCTTAGAGTCCCCGATACTGCCGGGTTTCTTCGGTATAGGTATAGCAGATAGTGGAGAAGTAGATGTGGTAGCGGCAGCAGTGGATATGGTGATCGGTGTGGCTTGTTGCTGCTGGTCCACTAGTTTTTCAAGTTTCTTCATAGAAACTTCGGCTGTGCTCCCGATTTGCTGTTGTTCCGTTGGATCGATGGACTTTTTCTCTTCGGACATCATACCCACTGCTGGAGTTGATCTTGGCGGCTCGTTGGCACAACTATTTCTGACGTTGTCGGAAACGTTTTCTTTTCTCGAAGTACCTTCTGGCGATATGGGAGAATTCAGTGCTATCTTAGAAACGACTTGTGTGGGTGTAGGCGATTGACGATCTTTCTTAGTCATGTCTGTTTTTACAGTCATCATAGCGGAATCTTTCAGAAATGATTCCGTATTGGATAGTTGCTCTACCTCGGCCTTTAACGGTTCTTTGGCGGCTGACATTTTCAACAATTCTGGAATAGATTTTTTCTTTTCTTCTTCCGTCATTTCGACCGTAGGACTAGGATTAGATCTTTGTTCAACGACCGTACTAGGAGGATTCGTATCCTTCACTTGTGGGGTTAATGACGTAGTTTCCATAGTAGGATTTGAGTTGGATAATTTACTGGGTTCGTTGGTCACGGTGTCCGTCAACGATGTAAAACGTTTACCGTTCGCCGGAATAATCGGTATGACAACACGAGCGTTAATTTTGTAAAAGAATCGCATCGGTTCGTTTCTATTCCACGTGTAAATGTACGCAATGTCCATTATCGAATACTCGTCGGGTAGACTCTCTCTCCTGTATAGTAATTCAACCTGCACAAACAAAACAAGCGGGTTAGAACAGTGACGAATCGACCTTTCGAGTTTAGATAACAGATACGACAACAACATAATATATAAAGCGAAACACGTTCTACAAGTTATTAGAATACGTATATAGTTTTAGTTTGAGGAATTTGTAAATTCATCTGTTAGCCTAAAGGTAAGCAGTTTACACCATCAAGATGATAAATCGAATTACGGACTTGTAAATCGTGGACACTGCAGTTATTAAGTATTTTGGTCGGCGGGTAAATTGTGTAGAAACAAACGACCGAGATCGCTATCGTTTACTCTACATTATTTTATTACCACCAACTATATGGGTAATATACAAATATTACCTGTAAAAAGTCGTTTAAATAGTATAAAAATACTATAAAATATACAACATAATCATTTATGATTATTTGTATTATATAAGATCACAAAGTAAATATATTTGATTACGTTTAAAAACTATAATGTATTTTTTCTACTCGGGACTAATTATTATGTATATATTCGTTCTGCGTTTAGAACACATCCAGAATAATACTATATAATTACCTAACTACGAATACTAGCACAAAAAAAAAAAAAAACAACTGAAATATATAATAGCTATACACTTAGCACTAACCTATTAAATAGATAATTAAAATATATATAATTTTTTTTTTTGCATTGTCGGTGTTTATAACCAAAACTCGTAAAAATATATTAAACCATAAAGTTTCGTATAATCAATTGTTTAAAATTTAGATTGAAGGATTGATACAAAGATATCAAAATTAAAAAATACTTATATATATATATATATATAAACAAAATGTAAAATATATGTAGTAAAAGAACAAAACAAAGCCTGGAATATTATATAAATTGTGTGCAAGCACGACCGGTTTCGATTTACAAAAATCATTATCAGGCAATCATTAGATGCTGTTTTATTACCTATGATGATTTTTTATAATCAAAACCGGTCGTACTTACAAACAACTTAGATAATACTCTAGGCTTTGTTTTGTTATTTTACATTTATATTAAATTTTGATATATTATTGAGTATTAATTTCTAAAACAATTTGTATTTGTATTTTTTTTTTTTATAAAAAACATATATTTGTTAAGCACGTTATAAATTATATTATGGATTTAAGTATACCAATATAAGAATATTATACGCATATAGTGCATACATAATACATATATGCTACTGAATTTTATTTAAAAACAATGCACTTTAGATTAATACAAAAACTATGCCAATAATTATTATCAGCCAATATCATAATAAACGTATAAATTCCGAATACAGTTTGTATAACCACAGTATTAAAAGCGAATTATTTTACCTATACGCATTTACGTTAATAAAAACGATAAAATTACATTTTCAATTAACACGTAAGCGGTGAAAAATTGCAATACGATAAAAATTATCTGTCACACAATATAAACACTTACAAAGTCTGTGGGTTTTAGATTGTACTTAAGACGAAGAAATTTCTTCAGGTGTGATATTCTAACAGCCGCGGGACACTTCAAATAACGTTTTCGCACTAAGCATTTTTGCGATTTTTCGGTCTAAAAAAAAAATAATAAATAACACCGTTAGATGTTTATTATTAGGTATAGAAATTAATTTTTATTTAAAGAAAATAATTTTAGAAACATTAAAAAAATTGATAATATACAAGTTACGAGGTCATTTTAACTGTACATTGGAAAAACATTATAATTACAGTAATGCTGTGGTAAATTAATTTCTAACAAATTATCTACAACTTACCCTTACTATATATTGTAAGCCTCTGTTGTCCGTGACGTTTTTCCACATTTCTTGTTCACATTCCCTGTAACACAAATAACATTCAAATTAGAAACTGCGGTGTATCATGCCCCAAAGATGTTAAACAAGAACACAACGTACAACAATTTATCGATATAAATATAATAGTTAAAAACCACGCGCAAAAATTCAAATTAAAAACAAAATAATCATAACGATACTTACACTGTATATTATTATATCAAATACCCACGATATATTTAAAAAAAAAATTATAAGGTAATTTATTTGAAAATATATTAGAATTATCCTTGCTGATTATTATTCGATAAATAATTGGATTTGCACACTGGATAATATAGATGCCTACCAAATATATTTAGAAAAAAAAAAAAAAACAAAAAAAAAATGTATCCGATCGATTAATAACTAACGGTCCTGCCGTATGAATTAAATATTATAATAGCTGAATACCTACTCGTATTTTTTTTTCATTTTTTTTTTTTTTTTTTTTTTCATAAATGGGGCACGAGGTAGTACGTTGATTTTTTTTTTCTATACAACGACCCTGCAGCAGTCCTTTTGAAATTTTTATCAATACTATACGATATAATAATAATAATAATAATAATAATAATATGTAAGTATACAGTTTACGGTAAAATATATATAGTTTGCAAACTCAGGGTGGCGTCGCAACAGCTGCAATAGCGCGCGCATGTGTACCGCATGCGCAGCACAAAAGACACGAAGAGAGGCAGTACAGGCAGGCGAGGCGAGTATTAGACGGGATTCTGACTATATAATAAAAAAAAAAAAAAAAAATGCAGGGTCGGGGGGTTAGAAAATAAGTGACCCGTACGACAATCGAATTACGAAACCCTGAAATTCCACATGTGTTTGAAGAGAGTTCGACCGCCGCGGAAGGGGTAAGGGCTCCAACCTATATATACGAAATATTCGTCGCCATTTAATAAAACGAACGGAAATCATCTGGTATAAAAAAAAAAAAAATAATAATAATAATATAAAGGGTTGAAAATGCAAAACAATAGACACGGTTTTCAAATGCGGAATTCCGACAGGGGTAAAAAAAAAAAAAAAAATTAACTATATATATATATAGCTACGAACCGTAATACGATATAATAATAAACGAATTATTACGCGGTAAGTATACGATCGATTATATTTTGGAATTCAACGATATTTATTGTTATAGATTTGTTACGCACTTGCACCTCAAACGTATTATTTTTTACGGATTACAAACACTCTTTGTTTGAATTTACAAAAACATAATTACACTCTGGCGTTATGTCGTCGGACCGAACAAATTGTCGAAACGCTCATCGTTTTTGGTTTAATTTCGGATAACAGCAAAAGTTTTTTTTTTTTTTTAAATGTTTCTTCAAGTAACTACCCGATAACGCATACCGGGTTAGTCGCGACGAGGTTAAATAAACGTGCAAATTTGCTTATTAACCAGGTGGTAGGTGAATGTCGATAAACAAATCGCACCGTCCAATATTCCCAGCATAATATTATCTTGCCGAAATCGAGCGAGAATGTTCGAAAACAATATGACAACGTATCGACGTGTGTATTAGCTATAGTTGTAGTTGGCATTGCCGGTTTTGGAGGTAAAAAAAAAAAAAAAAAAACAAATTTCAAACAATTCTCTATTCGGTTATCCCCACCGACTACGGCGTAACGCTATAGCGACACACTATTCAGTCACACCCTGTACACGTCTGCGAAGAATGCCAGAAAAATTAAGTTTTTCCAGCCCGTCACAGTAACCAAGGTTACCATTCTGGGCCCTGATCGATACAACGCACGGGGAAAACGCATTCGAGGGCTCGACTTCCTCTCTGTGGCTCTGCAATACGGACGCAGATGGGTAGCATCGAGGAAGACCTGTAGCTTCCGGTATTTTATTTATATAGGAGAGGGAGTCCGAACCAACGGCTTCGAAACGAAACGAAACGTATTGTTCGATTTTTTTTTATGTTTTTATTATTCTGATATACGTGAAATAGCAAACGTTTTATTATTATTATTATTACATTCAACGTTACAAACGTTGAGCAGTTTAGATCTTGCATTTTCGACTTTTTTATATATATATATATATTTTTTCTTCTATTCGATTAGAAATACTTTCCATACCACATGGTTAAGTTTTATTAACCGGGTTTTGTGGGTTATATTATTATTATTTTTTTTTTCGTTTTGTATCTATCGTTTATAATTCATGTTAGACACGACGCAAGCCAATTATTAACATGGCTGCGGCGCTTCGGGTGTACGGACACTCCCCGTATTTAATAATTTACTTAAAAATATATTATACGCGTGTACAGGTTGTTCCCAATAATAGTACACCCCGAAACGCACGTAACTATTATAGGCGGATATCGATTTCGGCGTGTCTTACATTTATCAAAATAGAAACCGGCCGGAATGAATTTTTGACTTGGCATTTAATGTTTTACAGAATTTTTTATGAAAACAATATGATTTACACGAGGGATTCAGTACAATTTGTAAAAGTCCACATTTTAAAATAAAACGTACGGACAGAACGCCAATTATAATTCCATTTTAGATATAGACGCGTGAATTTAGAAATGTACTATCATTTAAGTCTTTAGACAGACATTTAAACTTAAAGGAGTTCGATACCGGATTTGTTTTTGTTTTATCAAAATACATACATATATTATGTCAATTAATTACCGACTGTCCAATAGCAATCGGATAAAACTTCTGAAAATATGCAGTTAAAATTCGTCATGAAGATAACTCGAACACGACATTTCCACTTTTATGAAATTGAACTCTACAACTCTTCAACATTTGAAATTATTTAGGATAATCCGTAAAAAATAACCGTAATATTGTTATTTTAAAAAAATAAAAACTCCCCTTTCTCGACCGTATCCCTTTCCTTTAAATTGATATCGGGCAATAGATTAATGGAAAAGTCCTATCATCAGGGTGGTAATTAAAATGTCAAATTTTTATAAAATTTGGAGAAAGTTTGGAAAACAGTCACCAAATCTCCTTCAAACACGTGGCCCTATACAATATCATTATTAAAAATTGTTTTTTTTTTTTTTTCAATTGCCTATAACTGCAGGTTTCTACCGTTACGATAAAATTTAAGACACGCGGTAGGTTCGTATAATAGTAAATGTGAAACAGATGTATTTTTTTATAACCTTTTACAATTATTCAATTTATGTATCGATATTTAATATGTTCGTATGCTTTGCACTTACTTATCGTAGTATTCCAATGACAGGCTGATCAATTCTTCGGCGGTATATACGATTCGATCGACACTGAGACCCCGAGATTCCGGATGTAAATGCATGTCTATAGTAGGAAACAGATAAAACAAACGGTATTGAAATTAATTTTTTTGTAAATATTTAAAACCGACAAATGTTTGAACGAAATATGAATATGATATTACCTCTGTGAGGGTGTTTGTGATAAAATTCTTGTCTGCGTTTCATTTCTGAATGAAAAAGACCCGGCACTAATTTGTACACGATATCTTGTAACGCTTTGTCCGGTCTGTAACAATAAAAATAAAAAAAAAAACCTTAATATTACCAATATTTAAACAAAACGTAAAATAAGTTTCTTCCGTCGCACACACAACATATGTTTTTTTTATTTTTATTATTGATTTGAGAGTTAGTTGAACTTTACCCTAATCCAGTGACCGACAAAAGTCTATACATACACAAATATAGGGTTACCAATGAGCACGTTTAACTTATAGTATTTAGGTTTTTTATAAGTAAACAGTAAAATAAATTTTGCGTGGATATAAGATTTGCTAATGCTTTCTCGTGCCCGGCACGAACAAATATAATTTATTTTCTAGTCATGAATATCAATACAATTTTCAATTTGAATTTATCATAATAAGTTTTAACCGGACTTTGCTCAAAATCCTTTTTTGTTTGCAATTATTGATCATATAAATATATATATATATATATGAACTAAATTACCCTTTATATCCTACCTTCCCAATTCCCCACCTAAAACAGTGGCCCACCCGTGGTGCGAAGTATAAATCGTTTTTTTTTTTATACATACTGTTTTGTATTGGTTTCTATAATTATTATATTAAACATAATTTATAATTTTGAATAAATTGTTTTTAATGTACATATATATTATAATTCCATCAATGGAAAATATTTTTTTTATATCGTCATTCATCACGAAGAACCTGCTAGTACGCGTATACGCACATGCTCTTTTTTTATTAATTATTTAATCGATTTACGATTTTATTATTATTTAAAGACAATTTGTTCGACAAATTGTATACGTGTTACATAATATTATTACGTGTGTTGTCGTTATATTATAGTCGTCTATGAATAATGTATTAGCTCGAGTGAAACAAACGCCGAGTTGATTGCTTGTGTATACCTATACACACGTTTCATTTTATAGTTCAATAGTTAAAATCACTCCGCATTTATACTTCTACGAAAGGATTTTTTTTTTTTTTTTTTTTTAACTAAATAGTATCGATTAAAAAATTCGTTTCAGAACATTTTTTTTTATAAATATTTGTATTGAATATAATAATTTCTGTCCAGTTTTCGTGCTGTTATTCAATAATTGAAATTAATTCATTAAGTTCACCGTCTGCAAAATGTTTTCAGTAGTTATAGTTTTATTAAGTATAAATTGAAAGTACAAGCATTTTAAGATACAAATTTGGAAAGCGCCCGAACGAATAACATTTTTTTGACAAATTACGTAACTTTTAAAAATTCATTAATTTCAGAATATACGTATTATACGTTTAACTAAAAAAATAATATAAACTTCAACTTTCTTTTAATATATAAAAAAAAAAACAAAACCAGTTTTTGCCCAAAACTCACACGATTATATAAATAAATATATAGGTATACTTAAACTTTTCAAACGAGATAAAGAGATACCATAATATTATAGTATTATTATTATTATTATTATTATACCGATATGATATGATCTTTTATCAAATATTACGAATAATTCTCATACACTATCGCCGACCGTTTCGTTTGACTTTATGCGGTGTTGTATTTAAACCCTCTGAGGGGGGGAGGCGAGGGGGCCTAACCGCATTTAAAAACGACCGAAACTTTTCGTAAAGAAATACCGTTGCGGAACACGAAACCCATTCGTCTTTTACTACACACACGTATATACGGACACGTCACTTTAAATACGATGGATTATATATCAATGGAAACGAGAAGAAAAGAAAAAGAAAAAAAATGCCGGTTACGTTATTAAATATATATATATATATATTGTCTGCAGGCGAGCTTAGGATATAATTGAAAGGGACGCCGCGCGTATACAAATAATACGAGATGAGGGCGAGGAGTGCTGGCGATGTGGCCGCGGAACAACGATGAGAGGGTTTCCCGCAAACAAAACGACGACGACGCGGCACAATGAGACGAGACAAAATATTATTAATTTATACTACTGAAATAATTACTGTCGCGCCTACGCGTTTTGAATTATCCACGCGATACCAATACCCTAATAGGGGGGGGGGAGAGTTGTCAAAAAACAATTGTTTTTCGATTAAATACACGAATTTTATTGTAAACGAACGCGGTAGGTTTTTTTTATCCTAATCCTTAGCGAACCGGCAAAATGAAAAGCAAAAATGGTCAAAACGATCGGTTTTGGTGGCAATCGAACGTGTCTTACCCGGTTACTTGGTCAGTGGGTTACCACCGATCTTAGATTAATAATAACAATCTATTTGTTATCAAACCACGCTGGGTTTTATTTTTCTTTTCAAATTTGTTCCGTACTGTATCGACAAATACGCAAATACCTCGCAAAAAAAAAAAAACAATACGCGACGCCGATCCAATCGGAAAATCGCGTGTAACGAGGGGGCAGCACAATCCATTATTTTTTCTACGTTTTTGTTTTACACGTTTCGGGTGCCAACGATTTTCGCACGGAAAATTAATTAAATTCAACGTTATTTCAACCCTCCCGTTCATAAATAACGAATTTGGCCCGTCACTGATGTCTTCTGACAAACTCAAGCGCCCCCCCTCCCCCCCGGGTATAAGAATATAAAATTACCAATACATACGACGACGTTTAAAATAATACGAACTTTACCGACTACTTTAACTAATTATATTAGCTATTCTAAATTATTACTATTCAAGGATATTGTTTTAGATTATTGTACAGGTGTGGGTTTCAAAAATAAAAATACCCCGCGATAAATGTAAAAAAAATCGTTTGAAAACAATTATTACTGCAAGAGTGTGAGCAAACAAAGAGTCACGAATCTAAAAAAAAAAAAAAACTGTTCAAATACGTCCTTTTTACTTTAACGTAGTTTGTATTTCGTTTGATTTTTTTTTTTGTTATTGTTTTATTAGTATATAACCGAGAAACGATTATATTAAAAACAGCTATACTGTGTAATATTATTTTGGATAATGCACGAAATATAATAAAATCCTGCGGAGCACGGCAAAATAAAAGCATTTACCGTAATTGGAAAATACTGCGGAAGGGTTTTTTTTGTTTTTGTTTTTATAACTTGATAGTTTTTAACTCAGTGCATACTATACGCACGCTATTATAAGGGTTGATGTTTCGTTGTAGTTTTAATATCTCTTATATAAAAAATTTAATTTTTTTCTTTCGGAGTGATTGATCGTTATCGTATCCGTTAAGAACGCCGCGAAATCGGATTTTCGAATATTTAAGATTTTTTTTTCATATATACGAGCAATGCGGTGGTTTACGATTAATGTGGACGATGCGATAAAGACGAACCACGAACTTCGATCGGCGTCGATTACCTGTATGTACGTATACAGTGTGTTTCACTCAAACAATAACACGAAATTATCATCAGACAGGATAAAATTAAATTGGAACGGTGTTTTTTTTTTTTAAATTTTTTTTTCAATGAAAATAGAAGGCTCCAAAATACACATTACGAGCCTACTTTTAACATTTTAACCTTTGCGATACGCAATAAGACTACTACAGTTTTCATAAACCGAAACACCCGCTGCTATGTGTTTAGCACCGGAATCGTATATAATCCCAATTTTTTTTTCACAAAGTTGACAACTTTATCCCATCTCAAAAAACCGTCCGAGATATTCGTCTAAAATTGATTAGAAATTATGATTTTATTTTCTCGATTTTTTCAAAAATCTCCTACAATTTTGAATAATCACTTTCGGGCGACGGCTGTTGATGTTATTCCGGGTGAGACACGGTAGGAAAAAAATATCTGCATTTAACAAAGTCGCTCGAAATTATAACAACCACTGTTATTCGGATCCGGCGTCGAATAAACAGTGGTTTCCGTGACGATACGGAAAACGTAATAGTGTAGGGGTGAACATTTTCGAAAACTGGCCGCCGACTCGTGTGCATTTCGGCGGTAAACCCGGTACCTTGCATAAATAAAAATGAAAAAAAAAAAAAAATCCGTTTCGACCACCCCAGTCCGCCCGGATGGAATATATTTCGTTTTATCGTTCGACAGCAACACGCTGTATAACGTATTTTGTGTGTAGGCATAACCGCCACGCGCGCGCGCGCACGGTGTAGGAAATAATATTATTCAAATTGTGTCGGTGTGCGGCAGTTCGCGTATAACATAATATTATAATATACGACGAGAACGCCTCGGACACGGTCGAAATTCGAAAACGTATACGTATATTCCCGTTTGGTAACGATATAATAAGGTCCAATGTGCGTGATAAATAACGATTTTCGATTTGAACTCGAGTATTGTAAAACATTAAGTAGGAAATATACTAAACGAATATTGAACAAATATCTATAGAAAAATGATTATTCAATATTTTAATATTATTAAATAATAAATAAATAAATAAAAAAAAATATCCGAATTAAAAATCAACGTAGTAAACTTAGAGTAAACCCTAACGGGCAAGCAGCAGTAACAGTACACAGGCGGTCCCGGGAACCAAACCCACCCCGCGCACCCATAGTTTTTTGTTTAGCTCTTCGTGCTTTCAGCACCGATTCCGTATTATCAGTGTGTATTCTTTTGGAAATGAAATAACAGTTTAATAATATTTTATAATCGATTAAACAACGTTAAAATTATTAAATTTGGCTTTACGGGCCATTTAGGCCCAATGTTGCGTCGCACACATCTACCCGCCTGTCACTTCATCACCAATGCTAACCGTCTGGTATAGTTTTTTTTTTATTATTTTTTTCTACACCTGAACTTTCCGAACACTTCTCGGCTTTGTCCCGGTCACCGTTGTTTAGGTCTCTGTCGTTCCTCGAGGACTACGGTTTAGGGTATTTACTGCTATTGTGCCCGGCATCCATTACACGACCCTCAATTGTTTTAGCGCGCGCGGGGTTATCGAAATCATATTTGGTTCTCCAAATAAACTATATGGTATCGGTATGTTTACTATATTTACTACTCTGAATGAAAATAATATTATATTATATTATACCTACCGATATAATAAATGTACACGGTTATAAAATACGACGTTATATATATATATATAGAACCGTGTTACTTTCGCGTATAATAATTTCGTGTTTCAAACCGGATTCGACGAGAGACGGAGTAGCGCGACCGCGGGAAAAGAAAATCTCGCGCGGCGTGCGGCGGCGAAACGGAACGCGAAAATCCGACACACGCTGCGGAGCGCGGCCGCCGCCGCCGCCTACGTATAGAATTTTATTGTTATTTTCTCCCGCTCTTTCTCTTTCTATCTTTCTCCTAGCGTAGGCACCTAAATATTTATACGTGCCGATTTATTATATTAAATATATATATATAAAATGTTTGCGGCTAACAATCAAACATCGGATAGTGTTCGTTGTTTATCACTGCGTATTGTCGATATTAGCGCCGGTCGACTGCCGATAATGTTAAATTTTTATAATTTCAACAGTTTTGTTTTTATTTTTCTAAACGCTCTGTACACGGTTATGTTGGCCACAGAGATACGATAAAGGACCTTTGGTGTTCGTGTACAACGATAAATACCATAGACGCCTGTGTAAACCGTATCGCGTTTTTGTTCAATTCAAAATGTAAAAATAACAATTTTTAAAATACAAAAATTGCAATAGGTTTAACAATATGCACGACGGTCTAATATTAATTAACATTCGGCCAATGTCGACATTATTCAATTATCAACATTTACTGTAATATATATAAGAACAGACGTGTTTTACGTTCCAGTTTACTGGTGGGGCGTTTGAATAATTTCACATTTATTTATTTATTTTTTTTTTTTTGCTCGGGGTTGTTAAAAATACTCCCCCGGACATCATAGCGTCGCCCTTTTCCCCATTTTCGGCCGGACGGGGACGAGAGGGCACAAATTGAATTTCGATGTTCCACTTGCCTGACAGAGCTTTCGTAATTAATTTTGCAATTAACTTGCGAATACGAACGCGTAAACATTTTGTTCTCTTTTTATTTTTTTTCGTAAACTCAGACTCGTGAAAGTATAAGTCTTCTACGGTGAGTTTGATCAAACCGAAGCAACAAAAATACGCTTTGGCCGATGAAGCCGACAACAGTGCTGCTTGGTGTTTCGCTAAAACTTACGCAAATCGCACTCTGCTGACATTGTAAATCTTTAATAATAATATATGTAATTGTTAAAAATATCGGTTCTAGACCCCGAAAATAGGTTCGGCACCCTCGACGTGAAATAATATACGTAAAAAATTATGTATAAATAACGACGGCGATTTCGAATCGCCGCTCGCTCGCTAATTTTTTTTTTTTTTTTTTTGCTACGACAGACACGAAAACCTGCGGCGTGGTGCGCGGAGGCGACGGGTACCGCGACGGCCGCCGCCGCCGCCGCAGCAGCAGCAGCAGCAGCGAAGAGAGAAAGAGGCCATTGACACGGGCGCCGCCGCCGTCGGCGCGCGGTAGGGAAACTCGACGACTTTGCCGCGCGCGTCGTCGGGGCCCCGTCCGTTTACGCGGCGCGTACGCACACCGCAAACTACGGTCGCACGGGCGCGCAACGCACCGCACCGTAACACTTTTCCCGCGCGAGAAAAGCCCGGGGCGGCCCACTCGGCCGCCGCCGCCGCCGCGAACGTTTTAATATATTACCGTCGTCATTACGCGAGCACCGTGAAATCACGCGGCGGCACAGGTGTGCGGCGGGGTTGCGCCGCAGCGTTGTGTGTGTGTGCGGTACTCGGTTTTTTTTTTTGTTTTTAAATATTCCACGACGTCGTCGTCGGTAAGTAATATTTATTTTTTGACGGCGGTGGATATACGCACGCCGTATTACGATTGTATACAGGGCGATTCCGGCCTTATTAGTCGGTTGCCGTACGAATGCCGTTTGTTTATCGTGGCAATTCCATTTGGATTGGTTTTGGTTTTCGTATTGGCGACTCGATATCGGTAACGTTTACCGGACGTCAAGACGCTTTTTAGGTGTGACTGGTCACAAAAACCAAAATAAATCCGTTCAATTTTCGCGTCGCCACCATTCGCCCCATGGTTCACATTTCGAACCAAATGGGTGATGTTTATGTGTGGGCGCGGCGGTTAGTTTATTGACAATTTTCAGTTTGAATTTCCAACGGGCCTCCCTAAATTTCCAAAGTATAAATCCACAGGGCCAGATTATTATATAGACGAATGTCGACCTCAACACACGGGAATTAATTGTAATCCATATAGTAAAAAAACAAACGGATATTAAAATTTGTCCGATTTGATTATAAATTTAAAAAATGTATTTACTATAGGTTCCTGTTGTTTTTGATTATTGTATTATATTAGAGGAGAATACTTAGCGGTATAATATTTTTTTTTTTTATTTGAACCTAACAATTTGCCCTTGCGTGAGCGAAAGACTGTCTCTCCACCCTCTCTCTTTCATATAATTTTCGCTACGCCCACTGTGTTCGGGTAGGTGTATGAATAGAAAAAAAAACCTCTGTAATATTGATAAATAAAATCAATCAATTTTTGATAACATTTTTCCCAAATTATAATTTAATTAATTTCGTTTTTAATTTATCGGGAATTTTTAACAAAAAAAAAAAAACAGTTAAGTTTACAAAATTCACAACTACTGTACAAACAATATAGTTGAATTAATCAATCGGTTTTTTTTTTTTATACAATTTAACAAAGATGTAAATTTGGAGATTAACAATGCCTAATAATTTTAAAATTAACACTACGGTCCGATGGCCCTGTGTTAACGGTGATTTTTTTAATTGAATTGCAATTTTGGTGAGTAATACTACACTCAGGTTATTCTCGCTGTGTGCGAATGACCATTTTTACCCATTCGTCTATTATCCGCGTATAAATGTTCAATTGTCAATTACAACACCGGTACCATTACGTATAGTATCTCGAAATTGTTCGAAAAATTTATTCACTTTTCGGTAATGTACTGAGTTTAAAAACGTGAGTGACGGTACGCGAAATAATGATAACAATTTTAAAATAATATTGTATAGTTGTACTATTTCAACGGTTCTATGTGCAATGGGTGACCGGAGGGAACGCCAAAAAAATAAGATTAACAGGATTAATACATGGTGATATTACATAATCGCCCTGTATAACCGTCGGGTTGCAATAAAATTATTTGAATATTACACGTGTCTGTGTGGGACGTTATTTCGTACGTGCATAAATAAACACGCAATCATAAATACTGCGTGTGCTCCATCCAACCCCTGCGGTTTTTGTTACACCGCACGTACATATTACACCGGCGGCGTGGGAGAAAAATACATAATTAATATCTATAAGTCATAATTATATATATATATATATATATATTATTATTAGGCATTTCGAAAAATCAAAAATAATAATATTTTTATATTATAGGTGTGCAACCGTGAAACACAAAAGTAAATTATTCGCCGATAAACAATATTTATAACGTAATATACAGGGCGATCCGTTTAACACGATCAGGATTTATTACGAGTAATCGGTGTTATCGTCTACAAATGGATACGGAGTTCGTTATCTTGCCAGACTCTTTATTCCAGTCTAGGTCCTAAACTGTTTTGATTCATAAACAGTACATCCGATATATTTAGTTGGTACTATATCGAATTTTTTTTAGAAAAATAATTCTCTATTCGAGTTTGTGTGAGGGGGTGCTATTTGAAAATAGTCTTATTAATATAAAGCATAAAAGATTCCATAATCATAACAAAAACAAAAAAAATCATCTAATCAAATTCACAAAATCATCCGAGAAAATCGCTAATACCGATTATTATAAAGGTAATGTTTTTTTTTTTTTTTTTTTGACATTTATCATATTTATCAGTATTCTATAGACACATAGAATTTATAATACATACATATATAGGAACGGCATGCATATATTTAGAAGTTTTGATCGCTGCTTATATAACGTGACGGTTGTTGTTTTCCGAGTTTTCGTATAAAAAAAAAAAAAAAAGAATCACAGCGGCAGTCCCCTTAACCATTAAAACTTTTCTCGTCATCACCTCGGGTGGATATAAATTGTATACGCGTAGTTATATTCGGACCCTAATGCTTTTGTCTCGTCGTATATAGACGTTATAGAATATATATAATATTGTATCCGTTCCTTTTCAGCGTTTTATACTTTTGCTCTTTACCAGAAAGCACTCTCTTGCACCGTGTCCAATCCGAGGGTTTGTATAAAATATCGGCAGAAACGTTACTATTATATATATATACCTACCACCTACTCGTATTTTTAGATATTTCTTCCCCTAAACGTATAGTATTTTTCGTATACGAACGGTATATATAAATATTTGAACGGTTCGAGCTTACCCATAAACACTGACTACACCGATTATAAAACATAACACACACAAACCAAAAAAAAAAAAAAAAACGGCAAAGAAAAACATTAAGATTATTGTATTATGTTATTATCGTTACGGTTAACAAGATACCTATCGCTACAATCGTATAATTTTGGAAATTATTATGATTTATTGGATTATTGAATTATTTGTGCGTTTATCATATATCAAATATGTGGGCTTTCTATATTATTTCTATAATCGAAATCCGGCAGGGAGTACACTTTTAATATCGATACTATGATACGTGCGATCCGAGCAAAGTACCGAGCACGTAATGCAATTTAAATAGTTTTTAATATTTTAGGTAATAATAACACTAAATATTGTAGTATTATACTAACGTTATCGAACGATATGTGAATCATATAAATTTTAAACAATGAATTACAAATTTTTAAATTGTAAAAAAAAAAAAAAAAAAAAATACTGCTTATATTTATATACAAAATATATGTATAGACTTACTTGAGAGCTTTGATGTTTTGAATTTCTTCTTGGCATATCGGGCAGAAATTTTTCTTATCCAAATGCAATACGATGCAGCTCCGGCAAACTGAAACACACATTGCAATATAAACCAATTGTTAATATAGTGGTATTAATATAAGTTTCGTTGAGTATTGTTTAACGTAATTATATTTTATATAGTGTCTGTATGTACAATTTTTAGAAAAAAAAGAAATAATAATTTTGCATGTAACGTCCCCATCTATAGCTTATAATTAAGGCTCGGAATTCAATGCAGAATGCATTTTTTTTTTTTTTTTTTTTGATCTATAAGACAACGCCTCCCAAGTACATAATTCGATTCGTGTAACAGATACTTCAAAAGTAAAACTTTTATTTTGCATTATTTGACATTTTTTTGTTTTTTTTTTTTTGGTACGTCATTTTGTTAGTTTTAATGCAAAATATTTGTACATTATACGACTCGATAGTTTTAAATTTATAGGCAACTCGTGAAATTTCGTTTTCCATCATGATATTTGCTTCAATAGGTTTTGAGATATGCTTCATCCATACACAGATTGTCAATCGTTCTGTTTGTGATTTCGATAGCGTCTTGAAATTGTTCGTTACATCGCGATCGTGTTTATATCGTATTTAAGTTTATTTAAGAAGTGTTCAAACTATAGGTCATTTTCTTATTATATATACAGGGTGTTTAAAATTTTATGTTATAGTAGATTTCTTCGCGAAATACATATTATATTATCGTTTTTTTTTGTTCGCCCTTATGCGGGGAGGGTGGGTGAGGGTGGTGAATCCATTACCGCATTTCGATATTTTCGAATGGCGACCAGCAGCGTATTAAAATTCCGACGATTAGATTTAAAAAGTTTTAGTATAAACACGCGCATTTGGCGTTGAAACGTTTAATTTCCGTCAACCCGTCGAGATATTCCACTTTTATGGTAGGTATATATATAAATATGTGATGTATTTCACGGTGAAATTGAGCGTAACGTAAAATTCGAAAGACTATGTATAAATATAGCGTGCATTTTATATATATATATATATATTATATCACCGTTTGTACAATGCAAACGACGCGAAAATCCGTCGGAAAATTCTTCTCGACGATATGCTAATATATATTATTATAATATATTGTGTCATTGGTTAATCGACCGAGTTTTTCGTCCGCGCGGTATAATAACTCGCATTACATTATTATTATTATTATTATTATTATTATTATACAAAAGTTTTACCCCATCGCCGTTTTCTTTATATACTCCGAACCGGGGACCGTGCGCCTCCCGGCGTTATTATTATTATTATTATTTTTTTTTTTTTATATATATATATATTATAATATTATAACCGGCGAGGAGGAGGAGGAGGAAGGAAATATTTTAATATCTCCCTGTAAATAAAATACATCACGGCAACTTTGAATATCACAAACATAATGACAACCACTAGAAGAGACTCGCGCGTATCGCACACAATAATAAAATGACAATAAAATTTGTATTTATAAAAAACAAACAAATAAATATTTAAGAGCCGAGAGCACGGGAAAAACAAGTAAATAAAACGTTCCGGAATGGAGCTCTTGATCGATCGGTAAACACAATGCGCATTATATATGCGAGCTTCAGTGTCGGGTTCGTACAAACGATTTCCAGTCTATGTAACGACCGGATCAGTTTGATCAAACGAACCGATTATTATTACCAAACGGGTATGCCGTTACCGATAACAACGTCAAGTCGATATAATGTAGTAACACTTTTTTTTTTTTATATTTTTTATTATATCCAAACGGCGGTCGTTAAGACTCTAGAGACTACCGGTTACGTAAAATTTTAAAAACTATTCTATTCATTTATCGGCCCGGTTGTTGCGCGCAACAAAAATTAACAACTAGAAATTTAATCTAGATTTATGATAAATAAGAATTCAAACGGCAATCGTCTAGATACAGAGAAATTATAAAATATTATTTTGTCCGGATATATAAAACCAACCAATGATTGCGAATTTTAGTTGTGATTTATTTATTCTACCTACGTGTATTTCGATAACTTGAATAGATTTATTGACATTTTTAAAAATAATATTTTTAATAACGATCCGCGTGTTCGTGTGTATACCTACCACAAGGACGAGATGCGAGACAAGGGTTTACCACTTTCACATACAATTTTTCGAATTGGGCTTCAAGCACGTTAACTATAAGACTTTTCCGGTACATTTGTCACCCCTGCTGTCTGTCTCTAACGGGCAATAATGTGTTTTCGTATTCCAATAATATTTTCAGGATCTATTAGGGTTAACACAAAAATCATTTCATCAAATTAAAGACGATATAATAATACATTTCACTATGTTTCCACAAAGAGGGATTTTTTTTTTTGTTGTTGAAATATTCATTCTACAATATTCTAATTTCAAAAAAAAAAAAAAAAAAATACAAATATTTTTCTAGTTTTAAGTGTATAAAAAAATATTGAACGGAAAATATCAAAAAGTCCCTCCCTGAAAGCATAGTAAATGTCTTTAATTTGGGTATAATAATTACGTGTTTTTCCTATATTGTCCGTTAGAAAGACAGATAGACGGCAAAATGTTACAGTGACGTCAATTTTTTTTTTGTAAAATTTGAAATATTATAATATTCCATTAATCTAATGCCCATTTTTACGAACGAAAATGATAACATGATAACGCAGGAATAGGGTTAACACATTGTCAACACATAATATTTTAAATCATTTTTTTTTTATTTTTTTTATCGATAAACAACAACAACCCGAATTTAATTCTCTTTACTATTAATTTTCTTTCCTAAACTAAAAATAATAATCATCGAAATAGGACTATTTTACGAACAATGCGAGTTTTTCTTGTAAGGCGAATTTTTGAGTAGTTAATATTTTGTGTGTTGATTGTACTCATAAATGTTTTGCAAAATATCCTAAAATCTCAACATAATATTCTTATAACGTATCATATTTATATACAAATTATTTTTTAACGTTTTTTTTTTTTTTTTTTTTTTTAATTTGTACGCAGTAAAAATGTGCGTGTAAATCAGTTTATCGACAAACAAATTGCCAAGAAAACTTACCCGATTAGAACTGCGTTATATCAGCTTATATTATTTGTTTTCTCGGTAAAAACATATGAAATAAATTCACGAAAATCCGATTTCTACGATCATACACGTAGCATTAAATCGGTCTGTGCAGATTCCGTGACATTGTTTCTATCTGTTTATAAACAGCAAGGAAACACAAATAAATGTGACTTTGATAATATTTCTCACACTGTTATATAGAGGTGGGTAATATTGAAAAATATTACGACGACGGTGTCAAAACTGTAAAATAAAACAGGAGTGTAGTAATTTCAAACGGGTATACACAGAAGAAACTGATTATGCCGAGTATATACTCGTAACTAAATATCCAGTTAATATTAATCGGATATAATAAAATGATATATAGAAACCCTGCCCGTCGTCGTCGTGGGTTCGTTGCTATATAATATTTATATTTTTTAATGTTAGTGAACTGCAGCAATGAACACTACCCGTAGAAAAAGTATTTAACGCCCCCCCACTGCGCCGCGATTGTCCGCAGATAATGATAATTTTCACCGGTTTTGTCAATTCAACAAGGCTTGTACAGAAAAAAAAAAACAAATTGATTACAACGCGTTTTTCTATACAGTATTTTTACAGCTGATAAATATACAGATAAACGACATTATCTGGCACCATTTGATCCAACCGTATGTTACCGCGAAAAATTACAATACCGACGCGGAAAGCAAAAAAAAATTAATAAATGAAAAATATCTAAAGAATTTGAAGAGAGAAAATAACCGATTTTGCACATTTGCTACAATCAGATTTTTAACTTATAAATAATTACGGACAAAGGATTTACTTTATCATATATTTTAATCAACATTATTAAAATTATAATAAGGAACCTGACATTCTGGTACAAACCATATTTAATTATTTTAGTTTGGTCATTTTTCTGACAGAGAATAAAAGAATATTGCAAGAACATCATTTGTGTGACTATATCTGGATATTGAACACAACACGCCAACGGTACGAATTGAATTTAAAAATTATTTAAAATTGATTTCAACTTAAACTTCGTCTATTTATAAGGCATTGTTAAGGATACCACAAAAATTACCTCTTTTAAATGAATAATAATAAAAAAAAATGTTTAAATCACAAATGCATTTAGAATAATTCCAAAAATGTTTACGAACTGTGAGATTTTCGAACCAAACTAAATTATTTTGATGAAGGTTGACACGAAAACAGCGGTGGATCCAGAAATCTGGGAGGAGGCGTTCTAAAAAATAAAATCCGTTCAAAAATTTGGTACACACCTACTATACGCCATGTGTTATTATAATAATTTTTACCTCGAGAGAAGGTAAAGCTTAGGACTTCAGGTTAGGTAAGGGAAATTGAATGGATTTATTTTTAACAATATTAAATAATGCAACATTTTACATTTTTTAACGATATTAAACGATAAAATATTTGAACATTCGAATTCGGTTGAGGTCGATTCGACCACAACAACAAAAAAAAAAAATAACCGGGGTTCGTAACTGTCATTTAAAAAAAAAAAAAAAACTAAATATTTAAAATGTAAAAGTAGAATATCCTTCGAGTGGAACACCCGGGCGTTGCAGGGTAAGAAAAATCATTTCCATCCAGCCGCCGTTTTAATCGCCGGGGAAAAGTTTATTTTTTTTTTTTTCTGTCGCGTTATAAAAATATCTTTGTGCCCGAGCCCGTTACGTGTTATTAATGAAGTGTGGCGTACAAAGAAAAAAAAAAAAAACGTATTTATATGTATCATCGTTGACCGAGAAACGGAATAATACAATAAAATATTAATAATTAAGCGAGCGCGGGACACTCGGGGATCGTAATTCGGCATCCCGCCGCCCACTCTTTTGCCGGTGCGACCGACAGACAGAGCCCCAGCCGACACCGCTCCGAGAAAACGTTTTTCGCGTCGTCCACTCCTCCGCCCGCCCCCTTCAACAAATTCCAAAATATAGAAGAGAGGCGCGTGCACTCCCGCCGACAGAATCGCGTGTATATACAGGCGGCGGACAGGCGGACGGCAGACAGCGGTCCCCTCGCGATGGCCCGCGGGGACACCGAAGTGACGGCGGCGGCGGCGGCGGCGGAGACGACGACGACGAGTGTCGGTGGGGGACGAGCGGTCCTCCTGCGGCAGCGGCTAGCGGTGTGTATAGGATTTACGACGAGCCTTGGGAGGTTTAGTTAGTCGACAGAGTGTTCGGCGTGGCGGCAGGCAGTCGGAGGAATGGATAATAATAATAATAATAATAATAATAATAATATTAATAATAATAATAATAATAATAATAATAATAATAATCATAATGATAATAATAATGATAATAATAATAATAATAATAATAATAATAATACTATAGTAGGTACTCGGCGAGCCGTCGATGGACGGGAAACGCGCGCGCGCGCACGCCGGACGGGGAACGTCGCCGTCGCCGCCGCCGCCGCCGCACAGATGGTTTTTGTTGTGTGTTTTCCTCGCGGCGGCGAGCATGCGCGGCCGCCCGCCGCCGGTACGCTGAAATTTACTACTACGACCACTACGAAGCGCCGCCGCGTTGTCGTTTATCCGATCAAAACATACGAGCACGACGGCAACGTCGCGCACCGGCCGGCCATGCTTTTACACACGCGGCGCGTCGTCGTCGGATAATAATTTCATGAGAGCCGCCGCCGCCGCCGCCGCCGACGTCGCAATAATAATAATAATGAAACGTACGTCTCGTACGGCACACCGTCGCGCGTAGCCGACAATCAATCACGCGTCGTCGTCGTCGTCGCCCTCTCGCTCGCTTTTCTCCGACCTCCTCCGAAAACAACAACAACAACAAAAAAATATATTGAAAACTTCGCGCTTAGGTATACCGAATTATAATTACATAATATTATTCATTTTTTTTTTTTCTTTTTACTTTCCAAACACAATCGGTACTCGGAATCGGTTGAATTATCGTGAGTACAAAGCATAATGTCGATCGCACGTAAAAAAAAAAAAAATGAATAGGATTTTTTTTCATTTCGTTTTTTGAGATAAAGATGGTGTTTTTTTTTTAATTGTTGCAATTACTTGATAAAAAAAAAAAAAAATAAATAAAATAATTTATGGAATATTTATAGAGAATTGTAAAACGCCCACGTGATTATCTTCGAAATGTCATCGTCCGCCACTTTTATCTCTAAAACCGCTTTTCGCGTTTAAGTGTTCCGCCTTTAAGGAGCCTCGAAAAACTAAAAATACAAAATTTTTTTTGTTTTTCATTTTAGTAGTTATTCGTTTTGTCTGGCTTTTCGGTCTAAAACGACCCATTTAAATGGGCATTTAGCAGTGGATCAAAAGAAAAAAATCTTACCAACAAGATGGTTATTAAAATATTAAAACAATTTTTTTATTAATTTTACAAAATTTGAAAAATCGCCACCAATTTTGTTTATGAAATTTCATATTAAATATACATATATATATATAAATCATATTATTATTATTTTTTTTTTTATACGGTATAAGCTCTAGGTGTTAGTTGTGTTGGTTAATATCGTTATATAAATCGCCTAATCTAAAATTGTAATAACCATGAACAATTATTAAAGTAGAAATAACGATTCCACATATAGGTATGACCAGTAGCATGCCTAGGAATTTTCAATGGGCGGGGATATAGTATCCGGTTGCCTGAATATTATGATCATGAAAAAAATCGTTGAATCGTCTTCAATGACCAAACCAAACCCGACAATGTGAATTTTAAAACCGGATCCATTAATGCCAATTTGTATTTAACAAATCAAGATTGTCCTTAAAACTATTAGCTAGCTTATATATACATTTCAAGATTAAAGTAATAAATAATTACTCATAAATGTTGTATTTTTATACCGATGAACCCATAACCCCTGATCTCCTCTCGTCCACGGGCACGCCACTGGATATATGTCAATTTTACGAATATTAATGTCAAAAAAAGTATAGCTGAATCTACCGTATAGTGTTATAAAAAAATAGGATTTTGATTTCGAGGCCTCTGAACTCAAATAGTCGTGGCACTGCAAATACCACTGCGACCGCCTCTTGAGTATAACGAAAAGAAAAATATATTTACGGTATATGAAAACACAGCAATCGCTTTATACTTGTACACACATGTAGGTCGCGTATATTATTATATTCTTATTTTAACCGCGCAATCGTTATAATAACGACGTTGCCCCGGATTTTGACAAAAAAAAAAAAAAAACTATTTTTTTTTTTTTAATTACGTGTTTCCTTTACACGCAACGTAACTACGTAAGTATACGCGTATTATTATTATTATTATTATTATTGTATACTCGCTGTAAATATATATATATATATAATTATAATAATGACCGGTCGAATAACGAAGGCAAAAAATGTATAACGAGACTTCTATTCGGTAGGCATAACATAGAATTTACATATTATAATAAAGGTTACGAGTATGAAATATTAAAAAAAAAATACATTTTTGTTCAAATATTTATTTATTGATTGTGTATGTGTTTTACAGTCATAACTCGGCGGTCACGCCGATTGACTGACAACATATCGTATTAATAAATATTAATCGTTAATTTGAACTTTTATGTTGTTTAATCGACTGGAAATTCTACACACGACTATATATTTTATTTTTTAAACGTAAAACTACAATCCCCGTTAGATATTTCATATTATATTCGCAAATTCTAACATCAAGTTAATAGTATCATCTAACTGTATCAATTTAAAGAATATTCTTGATAAAATGTTTAAACACAATAAGAATATACGAGTATTTTGCAATAATAATCATATTATTAATATCTAATAATAATCAATAATATATTTAAATTTCATAACATTTCTGAATTTCTAAAAGATTTTCTTTTGGCATTTTTTTAAAATTAAATATTGTAATTTGCGTATAATGAACACACAATTAACCATTTCTATAATAATAGTCACCTAAGTAAATTTCTGTTGTAAATACTATTAAAGTTTTAAATCGAAAAGGTTTTTTTTTTATTATTATTATTATTATTTATCATCAAAATAAAATATTTTTATGAAATTTTCAATTATAATAAAAATGTACATTTAAATCGCGGTTCATAATATTATGTACATTTACGTGCTGTTTAATCAATAATCAAAATATTACGTAAATGATATTTAAATACGTATAAAATACTTCACATAAAATTTTAATTCATTTTTAATTCACAATTGTCCCTATATACGTATTTTAGATTATATTTTAACATTTTAAACCTCTCTCTCTCTCTTTGTTGATGATGTAGGGTAATATAGTTTGTATTTATCAACAGCAACGATCAATCTCGTCGGAAACAAAAAACGATTATGAGCGGTTTATTATTATTTATTCTCGCGGCGGGAACAATATAGTACTTTAGAAAAAAAACAAAAACCCTGAAATGTACAAATCTGGAATGCAGATTTGGTACTTTCCGAGTTTTAACGGATATCGAAGTCTAAATAAACCGTACAAATCTGCAGTAATGTAAAATGTTTGAATTTTAACGAAATATTTTTATCGATAGTTTTAGGCAGTCGATAATACCCTGTGGTCTATCCGACGGAGGTGGCCAAAGTCGAAACTTTTTTTTATATAAGATATTTTCGTTATCAACCGCTTAAATAATCTAAATATACAAATCTACTTTTCAGATCGGGAAACGGTAAACACTCGTACAAAACTGTATCTCCTACAACAAACAGATAGTTATAAACTCCCTATACTATATTATTATACTAATAGATCTTCAAGTCGGCGTGCGAGATTACACAATATTTTAAATTCGGGTAAAAACGTTAGTCGTGTAGGAGTTTTTACACCGTGCGGCCTCCAGATTTGTACGGTCCGGGTTTTTAAAAATAATGTAACGCCATCGGGCGAAATCAATCAATACGAGTATTTATTATATACAATACAAAATTGAAGATTTAAGTTATAATGAATTTACGAACCGGATTATAGACAGGGCGTCTCGTACAGAATTGTCAAGTATGCAATATGTTTAACAGAATATATATATTATCAAATAGTTGAGGACCAACAAAATTGTTGGTACCTATATGACAATCGAATGTAAAAAAAAAAAAAAAAGAGAGAAAAAACACAGACAATAACAATAACACGCGCACGGGTACACTATGAAAAGTTAAAACATGCCCTTGGAAATATAATATATATCTTTACGGCCTATCGTCATCATTGATGCGACACCGGTCGTCGCATAAAGAAATAGACAAGGAAGGCGCACACTACGCACACCTATCTATACTGGTAAAAAATCGGTTTTTTTTTTTTCTTCTCGTTTTGTATACTCGCAGTAAACGTCGAGTTATTATTTCGTCGGACCACTAAAATATTATGATACGAAATATAATACATATAACCGTTTTTGACAAATGACGTATATCCTCTATAATAATACTGTATATTATTATACGGCGATCCTCCTGTTGTCCTCCCGTCTGCGCGTCCGTAGCGGAATGTTTGTTACCTTGGCAACCGCCAACGGTGACCGTACAACAATAATAGCCGCTACTATTAATACTGTACAAATATTTTTTTTTTTTTTTTTATTTTCTCCAATAAACGGTTTGTTTTTCTCCGATATTAAATGTGAGGGAGGAAAGTTTTACGGGGTCTGATCATCCGCTAGTATATTATACCTATATATATATATATATATATATATATATATATATATATAAGGTTACCATAATGTTTTTAGACCAAATCCGAACATTAAAGTCCCGTTTCATGGGGGGGGGCAGTAAATTGAAGATAAACAGTATTGTTATTTCATTAATACAATTTTACTTAGATCTATGAATAAAATGTCTACATAAGAATGATTAGGTTAATGTTTTATTTTAAGGCAACAACGATAATAATGTGTCGTCGTCACTTATCGTGACGTTTCGGGAAAAAATATGAACAAAAATTGAAATTACATATTGTACATATATACAGAGTGAACACGAAGATCTGGCACATGGACATAACTTATTGTATAGATAAAGCCATGTAAAACGTTAACCTTTGTAAAATCCAGGCTTTTCTCAAATCCGGGTTGTCCGGACGTACGGTAACCCTAGCTACATCATATCAGAGGTTCCCAAACTGTGGGTCACGTTTAATTTTGAAATATTATTTATTTTTCGTTTACAGAAGAAAACTGGAATTATTTTATGACAGTAATTTCTTATCGTATTAAATATTTATACACAGTTATATAAGATATTAATACATTTATTTTTGACAAGAATTTCGTAAAGCTATAAATATTGTTGATAAAAATACAGGTCATTAGTATGCGGTGGGTTATTCGAAAATGGGCCGTATCGTGATTAATCTGGGAACCTCTGCTATATATATATATTATTATACTGCATACTATCGTTATACCTCGTAACCCCCTAATATAATCTCTATAAATAAAAACGAATTCCAATTTCCGTTGGTCACGGCAACGCGCGTGAACGGCCGGACCGATTTCGTTAATTCTTTTTTTTTTTTTTTTTTTTTTTTTTCGTATTTGCTATTGTCAGGAAGAAGGTTCGTGTGTGAGAAAAAAATTAAGAAAGTTGCGCGTAAAATCAAAAAAAAAAAAAAAAATTAAAAATTAAAAATCAAAATAAACGTGTAAATTGTATTTCTATATATAATGTACGTGTCAGCGACCCGTCGGTCTCCAGCTACCTGCAACCAGACCTTTCATTGCGTGTGCCTGTTTTATCGGCGTGTAGATATGAATTGTTCCGATAAGTAAAATTCGACAATATATATATATATATATATATATAGATTGTCACGGCATTACGTATAAAACATAAAAATAAAACATTACGGCTTATCGTATAAAACAGATGCATCCGTCAGAAATTCACAGTACAGTGAGTTTATTGATTAATCATATCTTTAAAGAGTTTTGGTAAGATTGTTTTTAAAAATACCAGCGGTTGGACGTGTAAACATCAAAGTCGCAGAACCCGCAATGTTGCTACAAGTCAAAGGTGTACAAGAGCAAGTCAAACCGACGACGATCAACGCGGAATGAAGTTGAACGGAATCGATGGAATCGAAATCGACAACAAAGAAAAATGTTGTGTTTGGCCCCTGTCGAGCTGCATTTAATTATAACGTGAAAATCGAATACAGCTCACAGCAAACCGTTGCTATTGGGGACCAATGAACGTTGCGTGTCAATATTGCGAGGCATTTAAGTTTAAAAATGAAGCTAAGAAATGCCAGTCGCTAAGTGTTTGTGGCATCAACCTTGAAAATGCATGTTTTTCACATGGGCAATTGTATGTCGCCTGTTCCCATGCTGGAATACCAACAAATTTATTTATATACGCGCCAGAAAATAAAACTACGAATGTTGTGTATCACAAAGTTTTAGAATAATAAAAACACTGTGTTTTTGAAATAAATTTTTTTTTTTTTTTTTAATTATACCAGTTCGAATTCAATATACATAGTTAAGACGGGACAACGGGTCTGTCGGATCGGCTAGTATAAAATAAAATCATCTCTCGGATATTAAAAAAAATTAATCCCACCTCGGTCTTACTAGACGCAATCATCCCTTTTTTTAACAAAAATTTTTATTATTTATTATTTTCCTCGTCTAATTATCATTAATTAAACTCTCCTATCTCTACCATCTTACGATGCATATTGTTATCTATACAATTATTCAACCGGGGTCACTATTATCATGTGCATATAAATCGTATCATAAAAATTGTATATATAATGTATAAAAAAACAAAATACAAATAATTATACTTACACGAATGGAGGCACTCGACAATGGAAGTGGCGTCTACAAAGTACCCATGGCATAAGACGCACACCAGATGCGGATTGATGTCGGTCAGTTTTACCCGTCCTCCTCCTTTGCAGGGTACCACCGCGTCGCTGTACTGCGCTAGTTTTTGTAGCGCCGACTGTGCCGCGAGGCTCTGCTGCTGCTGCGAAGGCGTCGACGACGACGACGACGTCATGATGATGACGGTGCGCACGACGATCGAGGGGTGTGGGTTTATCGATACGTTATCGCACTGTTATAAAATTCTAAAGATAAAAAATAAAAAAAAAAATGTAATCGTAAAGTATAATCTATATTAAATAATACATATATAGAGATATTTAAGTTAAGAGGACGCCGCACCGGCATATTTTTTAGTCGTCTCTCTAACGGGCGATATATAGCGAAAACTCTCGCTTGATTTGACGGTTTCGGAGCATAATCGCCAATTATACAATTATAGAGGACAATATATTCGAGACCGGTGCGTTATTGACAAAAAAAAAATTGAATTAATTTTTCTCGACCACGTTATATTCGGAATAATAATAAAAAACTTTAAAAAAATCAGGGTCTTGCACTCAGAAATATCGTATCGTATATGTTACTTTTATGTTAAACGACGACAACGAGTAAATTGCATCACCGTATTTTATACATTCGAGATAAATAACCGGCCCCTTCTATTTTTTATAATGAAAATTCGTACTACACATTTTATTGGATATATTGAGATGATACGGTGACGGGATCGCCGGTATACTACTCCCATACAATTAAAATTAAAAAAACCTATTGTCTACAATTATTTCAATAATAAAATCTGAAATTTGCCGTACAATAGAAAACCCTCAAAAATATCGTAATATAACCGTACCAAATATTTACCATATGTTTTATCGATTTATTCCATTTATTTCATTTATTCAAAATGGTTACATATATATATATTAAGCATACGGTTCTCAATTCCGTACTGCACACGCTCCTCTAATTTCGGACTACAAACACTTTGTTGTTCACTAAAACCTATATATATATACAGTAAATAAAATTCCGTTATAACGAAATTCATAGAAGTCCCCTGCCGAAAAGCTATTAAAACAATGTTAAATGAATCTCAATATAACGAAATGATTGATTTTTAAAAATCCCGATACAACCAACAGGTTTGTACAGGTTAAAATATACGTATTTTCCCTTCTAAATTTAATCTAAAGATAACAAGCATACAATTTTATGAAACTATCAGGCCATTAAATTGTCATTATGTGTGACCGGGTTATTCTGCGTCAATCGATAACGCGACACAACCAGTCGGGTGTATTATCTTCATAAAGTTCATGGCGTTGGTCATTTTTCGTATTTTACGCTCCTTCTTTACGTACGTACGTGATGACAGTCCTACAGTGAAACGATAGCAATTTTCGTTGGAAGAGAACTAAAACATAATTTCTGAAGAAGACAAAAAAGGATTGAAGAAATGAGAGGTGGCAAAAAAGTATGGCATATCTCCATCAACATTGTCAACCATTCACCACGACGTGAATTTAGAAGATTATCTCAGTGCAGTTGACAACGTTTCAACATGTTATGAACTAACCGAAGTCCACATGATTCAATCCATTAAAGACCGCAAAGACGATGGCACCGATGAACGTAGTGAAGATGAAGAAGCTGTGATGGGAGATGATGTGCGACAATGTCACTTCATCAGAAGCCTTATCAAGTTTGAAAATAATGCGAACGTTCATTACATCACAAAGTGAAGTTACCAGCAGACTTTATCTTTACATCAACTACAAAATTATTTACTTTCTATTAAAACAGCAAACCTTGTTCAAAAGATAATTGTCGGTTATCTATAATAAAGTTATTTTTTTTTTCGCAAATTATTTATTTATTATTTACATATTTGTATTTGAATTACATAATGTTTTTACATTTTTTTTTTTTTTTTTTATTCGAATTTTCAACATTTCCGTTATAACGAAAAAAAAATTCGGTCCCTTCGAGTTCGTTGTAACGGGAACTTACTGTAAACTATATAAACTGATAAAACTCGGGATTCGTCGACGGAAAACAAAATGACGTAAAAAAATATCGACATCCCCCCCCCTCCGACCGAGTAATTCACTCGTAAATTTAAAATAAAAATTTCAAAAAAAAAAAAAAAAACACCCCACATTAATATACTATTTATTGTGTTTGACGTGCGTTTGGTGCTCGTGCACCTCTAATAATATACGTAAAACAATATACATATATATGTATATATATATATATTATATTTTACGCGTTTTCGTGAGGGGAATATGAGAAGGAGAAAAAAAAAAATAAATAAAATGAAAATCCATGTATCCGCCGGAGGGTGGTTTCCGGACTAATGACTACACCCTTAATACGGGGGCGAGTGTGTGTGCGCGCGCGTGTAACGATAAGTACGTCGCCGCGATAGACGCGATCACGGGCGGTCGGCCGGGGGGGGCTACCCTAAACGCGCGTCGGCCGGGAGGGGGGGTTAAAGGAAAACCTTGGGGAAAACCGCCTGTGTACAAAAAAAAAAAACCGCTATAACGAGACATACGAGATTATAATGATGACATAAAACAAAATTTTTAAAAAAAAAAATATAAAAAAAACCCTTAGAATATGGGCGCGAAAAATATAATACAATAATAACACAAACAATAACGGTACGGTCCGGGAATTTATGCGATAATACCGAGACAATTTTATTACTATCGTTATTTAACAGCGGACGACGATTATTTTTTGATTTTTTTTCTCAATGAAATTGGATTTGGGTATATCGAAACACGGTAAAGAAGACGTTAACCTTGCCCGGTGTTTGTATTTTTTTTTCTTCTTCTTTGTATATACCCGCAGCAGCAGTAGCAGTAGTGGTGCCTGTGGTGGTGGTGGTCGCGCGCGCCGCAGTGAATGACAACAGAGACGGCGTCTATTATACACGAGCGGCCCGATAATTTATAGAAATAATAAAAAAAACAGCCAATGGCAGCAATCGCGTTCATTAATGTATACGCATAATACTTTATAGGTACACCTTGAGAACATATATATATATATATATATACATATACTACCGTACAATGGAGGAAAATCGTCGACCTTTGTATGGATAAAATATATTTTTTATCGTCAGACGAGTCAATGCGCCTCGAACCTATACGCGGCGAATAATATCGTTTCGCGAACGCCGACAATATTATAACGACGAGAGAGCGGAGATTCTCTATAATCTTTCCTTTTTTTTTTTTTTTTGTTCTCTCGATTAACATTTTGTATAGGGACAAAACTGCGGCGGCGGCGGCTGGAAGAACGAATAATAAATTTATTATAATAAAATATTATCCGCTCGCCGACGACATCGGGCGGCCCTTCTCGGCGAGGATTTTCACGGTGACTGAACAATCGTCGCGGGACCCGGGGAGAAGAGAAGTTCGCGTAAGGTTTCCTCTTGTACACGTAATAATATATACGAAAGTCCCAGGTGAAATATACAGGAAAGAAAACAAATAAAAAAAAAATAATAAAAATCTAAAAACCGGTTCCCGGCGTACATGACGTTACGCGTACATACGCGCGTATAATACTATACGTATTGAAAACCAGGGGCGAAAATCTCGTTTTTTTTTTTTCTAGTGCGAAAAAAAAACATTTTTCAAGTATAATATAATATACGGTTTAACGTGATTTATCGAGTTGTTTTTATTGTGCTAATCGTGGCGAATTTGGCAACGGTGGTGAGGGTATAATACTGCACAACAGTTTATATATATATTAGAGTTAGGCGAGTTTTGGTTTTTCTTGAAATCCAGTAGAGTATTAATTTTTTCTAATCAAGTGCCCGAATAACGTCGAGTACTCGACAAACTCTAAAAACCGTAGTAACCGAGCAATAACTCATAGTATCAGTCTCTATTATTTATTATCAAACTCTAATATATATATATATACTATTTAGTGTTTGGCGTTTTACAGTTTTCGTTATTCTAGTCTTGAATACATGTGTTTTTTTTTTTTATTAAGAAAGTTATAAAATTTGCAAATTAAATCGTATCTAGTTTGTAAATAAATGTATGTGGCGTGAATTGAAAAACGTACGGGGTAAACAGAACATATATCGGGCAGCGGAGTATTTGTATATGGCGCAATTTCCCCAGGACACTGGGATTTGGGGAAGGGGTCGCCAGAACATGACGTACAATGTGTTAACAATATTAATTTGACATATAAAATAAGTTACCTAAACCTAACCTAACCTTATACAACTTATGGGAAGTATATAGTTAGTAGCAGTAGTAGAAAGATCTTTATTGGAAAAAAAAAAAATAATAATAATAAAGACACGGTTACTGAAGAAATCATACACACTATGCCGCCCTAAAAATTGAAGGGAAATTGGTGAAAAAAATTGACACAGTGAATTATTAATATAGCTACAAAGAAACGACTATAAAATGACTTGGGTAATATGTCACTGATATACTGCGTTGTATAGTGTGTAATCAATAAAAACAATAATTACCCTATAAATCGTCTAAATACATGTTTGACCCTTCATCCGATGAGTTTTCTCCGGGGTTTTCCGTATAGATGGCACCAAAAAAAAAAAAAACTGTCCCGGGGCGCGAAAATCATTAATAATACCTACGCCATCGATATCGGACATCAATATATGCGTATAGTTAAAAAATTTCACTCTTCCCGTTCCGATAAGTAAAGATACATAGGTGTGTCCGAATATTCGAGATAAGAATAATTATACTGTCGATTATTCCATTGTTATAGCTGACGATGTGCAACAAGCGCGGAGAATGATGTACGTGTATACCACCTATACGAAGTAAGCACGGGCAAAGGGGAGAAATGATCGTGTGACGAAATCGTATACAATGTCCCTTATATATATATATATATATCCTCATTGTTGGAAATATTATATGGGACCTCGTTTATATATATATGGGAGTGGTTTTGGTACATATATGGGAACGATCTCGTATTATATAATGGTTGACACGCAAAACATTTATTTTGGCGGCAAAATATACGTCACACGTTTTACAGTACGGGCATATAGTGCTGCAGGTGATGGCTCAGTGGGGATACCTTTTTTTTTTTTTTCTAATAATATATAAGTGTAAAGTATAAGGTACCAATATATTATATCGCTATTATATATAACGGAAATCGGTGTACGAACGCGATCAACGAAATCTCCCGCGTGTACACGACACACCCAACACGCCGGGGGTGATTTTTACCCTTTGACTGATAACAGCGAAAAGCGTACGCGGCTACGGACCTAAACTAAAGGACGGCGAGAAATAAATGGCGTCGAGTGACCACCACCACCACCACCGGCGGTAAAAATAATTGTCCTCGGGCTGTATAAAAGCCAATAAATGGAAACGCGATCGTCGGATTATCGTTCGTCTTCTTCGCCTTCGCCTTCGTCGGCAGCAGCGCGTGACAGAAGAGACACACGGCGTACGGAGGTTTTTCAAATATATGGAAACGATTTTCGCGGTCGCAGACGACAAACGCGCGTGGTGGCGACAAAACGCGGCGAGAGTAAATAATACCGCCGCCGCCGCCGCCGTCATTCAATAGGAGGGGCTGCACCTTTTGTTTATCCGTAATTTCCGGAAACCTTGCACACGCCGTTCGTAAAAAAAAAAATAAAAAAAATAATAATAATAATAATAATAATATCTAAAAGAGGGGTTCGTTTATCGTCTGCTGCAGTATTTATAATGTGCGCAAGGCACAGTATGTGCGTGCGTATGGGAAACCGGTTGTTTTCAGGGCCCAAGAAGAATGCGATCCGGAGGGGAGTATAAATATTAAAAAAATAAAAAAAAAAAAAAAACCAAATTAAGATACGACAGTCGGGCGTACACGCGGTCGGGTATATATATATATAAAAAAATATATACATATATATATATATATATATATATATATATATAAATAAATAACCGGGCGTGTGATATAATTTACGATACGGTTTTCGAACGCGCGCGCGCGCACACAGCACACGGTTGGAAAAAAACATTTTAATACATTTTGCAATTTTTTTTTCTTTTTTTTTTTTTCAACCGTGTAACAATAGTGATGTACAGCGGTCGCGTCTTCCGACGATGACGCCGACGATTACCACCCGGGTATACCACGACCACATTAACCAGATACCGTGCCGATACCAATCGTGAAATCCGGTCACTATCTATAGTTTCACGTTGAAATGTCGACAAACTATTTCATACTCGTATGAGTAAACGAGTAGACGTAAAGACGGTGGTAGGTAATATAAAAAGTAGTGAATTTTAATGCCGTCTCAGCCCGGCCAAACGTGACGATAACAAAATTACCACCGTAAGTTAACTAATTGCAAATTGAAATTGCCACGTTCATTTTCGATTGAAATTTGAATTTGATCGCCGGTAACGATTTGTCACGGTTTTTCAATGTGGACGTCGTCGCATTTTTATCCGAAAATATTGTCGTACAATATACGTGTACATCCGCGTCGGTTTTTTTGTTCTTGTTTTTAAACAGCTGCACCTTGCCCTATAATGATTTGTTTGTTCGGCAATATTTTTGAAAACGAGCAACGCCGTTAATAAAATTGTCTCCTCTATAAAATTTTCAACCAGCGTTAAAACTCTAATTTCAACCTAAACACGCCGCCGCGATTTTAATATTCAAAGTTGTTTTTTATTTACTTTTTATTTGCTGAAAAACACGCATTACAGGAAAAACTTGTCAAACGTTCGCCCTTCGTACCGTCATTGATGTATAGAGGGGGAGGGGATTGCTAGTGCACAGGTTTGGTCCCCCCCCCATAACTCCGGTAAAAACTTTTTTTTACCAAAAAAAATATAAATGATATTTATTTTTATACGTACATTTAGTAACTAGTAGGTAAGTGTTATTGATAATTTATTACAATCGTAATAATTTTATGAACAAAAAGTGATAAAACCATTATTGATGAAAAAAAAAAAATGCGTACATATTTCGCACCATGGGTGGGTTACTGTTGTAGGTGAGAAATCGGGATGGTAATATATAGATAGGAATTTAATTTATATCTGTATTCAACGATAAATCGCAAACGAAAAACGATTCTGAGCGATGTAGTATTAGTCGCGTTTTTTCATTAGTGCCATACTGTAACCCAGAAATCAACATAAACAACAAAATAATAATAAAACTCGAGAGTTTGACGAAATCGTATTTTTGCCGTTTTTTTCGTAATTTTTTCTGCCACGTTAAAAAAAAATAATATTAATATCGAAAAATGACCTCTTCTCTAAAGTACCAACTAGACAAAATTTGCTACCGGAAACAGTATAGGAGTGTAATAGATCGGATAAAGTCTTCTGGTAGAAAAAGTGTTTACAGAAAAATAAAAAATAAACATAAACATCGTTGTAAAACCACAAGACTCCGCTCAGAATCTAAAATTGATGTAACACCTCGTATTGCATATACGACACAAGTTTATTGTATATTTATTATTTTTTAACATTTGTTATTGTACTGAACTCAATAACAGATACTATTTTATAACACTATACTTTGGTTCGAAAATTGATCTGGGTTTTTTTTAAATTTTTTTTTAATATTTTGATATCTAGATAAATTAACGTCTATTATCTACGCTGTAGATTTTTGTGGTATTTTATCTACTATCTTTAATCTAATGACGAACGTTAATTTGTTCTTTCAACGGTCAAAATTCGTCCCGACGGTGAAGATAGATAGAAAGCAAAAAAAAAAAAAAATAAAAAATTAATTCGATTTTAATTCGAATATAAACCGGTATTGGGGGTGGGAGGAGGGATACCGCCTAATATATTATTACAGCGTAAGTGTCTATTATTATGGGTGTAAAATGCGCGTTCATTTTTTTTTTTATTATTATTATTTCGAACGACCCGGCGCGCGCGGTATTTTAATAATAAACTACTCGAGCGCGATATTTATCTCGTCGGGAAAGGGTGAGGGGTGATGGGTAGGGGATATATATATATAAATATATAAATATATATATATATATATATATACATGTATACGTATATATATGAAAAAAAAACGTATAATAATATTATTATCGCGACAGTCGCAGAGATACCGTCGTGGTATCCCTCCTACCGCGCGCGCCGCCGACTGAAATAATATCGAAATACGTAACAATATTATTTAGACGTCAGAGAAACGCGCGCGCCGCCGCCGTCCGTCTTTTGCCGTCACGTGTGCCGGCGGCGGTGGCGGCGGCGGTGGCGGCGGCGGCGGCGGCGACAGTCTACACCGCCCCATGGGGTGTAGACTGATATATATAATTGTAAAAAAAACGTATACCAACGGAGTGAACGATACGCGGACCGTCGAACAGGGTGTGGGGCGAGTGATAGAGATATATACCCGTCACCAACCCCCACCGGCCACAAACATCGAGTTTTTCATTTTAATATTTATATATAAAAAAAAAATAAATAAATAATAGCTGTAAAAAAAAAAAAAATCAGCATTATCCCTCCCCCCCACTCACCTGTCGCCCAATGACGATTCGACATTCGACCGCCGCTGGTGCGCAATACGGGGGGGGGACCATGCGATTTTTCGCAAAGACGTTTTCCGTGCGGTGTGATCAACGGTGCCATTAATAATTGATTAACGATAAAAATAAACGCCCGTATTGTTTTCGAGAGGGAGGGCAGATTCCGTTTAGCCCCCTTGGCCTATGTTAATTCGTATACAAGTACTCATGGATAATATTATAAAAAAATATGTTCGCCCCCCACCCCCTCCACTTGAGGCTTGTCAAAAATCGAACCAGATTGATATTTACCGGTACTGTATTTCGTTATTCTATGTTTTCGTGTATGAAATTACGTTAGTTTTTTTGTTTACTATCCGTAATAGATAAACATTAGTTGTGATGTGGAAAGGCAGCACGATAACGTAGGAAAATTGGGTTTTTCTTCAAGTGGAGTGGCTATTTGGGAGGGGGGAAGAGGAATTTGATGGATAAGTAAGTGGATAATATACGCTTTAAAAACAGCCCAAAGGGAGAGAAAGAGAGAAAAACAATGAATTTAAAAAGTATAGAAATATACCTATTGCAAACGCATAACAAACACGGCACTCGGTAAAAACTCACGAGGACGCAAAAATTACCACGATTAACAAATCTGTGGGGGTGGGGTGGTGGTCTAACTAATTTCCTACCATTTTTCGCCACAAAATGAGTAATATTAACGATTTTTATCGAATTAAAATCACATATTACGTTGTCGTCTAAACATAACCACCAGTAATCAATCAAATCGCCAGAGCCAATACAATTACGTTGAGATAATTTGAACAGAAGAAAAAAAAAAATAACCAACTATTTCGTAGTTTATTTTAGAAGAGGTTAGACATCAATATTACTGTTATCGGTTATTTTTACAGTTTTTCAACGTTTCCCGCATGACTGCACCTCGAACGGTTTACCAGTGCCAGAGACCGGCGTAAGAGCTGGTGGGACCGAACGTAAATATTTTTATCGTTTCACCTCTGTATTTTCTGTGCTGTATTATGGATATGTACGTATTATTATTTTATTTATAGTTAATAATCGTTCTTCCGCTTTACCCAATCACGATGGCCACTGTGTATATAATATAACCCATAGAAAACTCGTCGGGTTATCAGTCAAACGATAAGACCGCCGTCTGGAGCGGCTCCGTGTATCTTTTTTGCTGTATATTAAGCCCATAGAAACCGACATGAAAAAAAAAAAAATGACACTCGCGAATGCGTACTAATGCCCACCCCTCACAAATGCCCGCCACTGCGCGTACGAGCAAGTTCATGTTATCTCCCCGCCTCTGAAAAACGAACATCACGTATATATATTGTTTACATATAAAAAAAAAAAAACATTCGTCGGCGCGGAAAAACTCGTCCGCGAGCGAGTTCCCACGCGGCACGATACTGCAACCGGTCGTCGGGAGGGAGTACGATGGAAAACCGTTTAATAATATTATTATGGGATAGAGGGGAAAAAAAAAAAAAAAATAATAATAATAATAATAAAATGTACCGACGGAGGAATAGTACCGAGTAGCGGCGCACACGCACACACGTACGACACAAAGAGACGGGAAAAAGAGAGGAAAAAAAAAATATAGGGTGAAAAAAAAATCATAGGGGGATATAAATTGGCTGGCCTTCGTTGAATGGGTACGCGGCGGCAACGGTGGCGGCGAAGGGTGGCAGGAAACCTATGGGTAACGGCCGCGGCGGCGAGTGAATGCAAGCGGCGGCGGCGGCGGCGGGAACAGGAATGGAGCGGAACAGCGATGCGGTGCGGGGACCGTCGACCGGGCGCGCGGTGGAGACAGCGTTATATTACACACGAAACCATGTCGGGGTTTCACATGCCGCCGCCGCACGCACTCGCGCGGGCACGCCGCATACGCGTATAAAAACATAGAGGGGACCCGCCGACAGCGTACGCGCGACGTTGCCGTTTCCTCGAGGCGCACGAGTTTTCACCGTTGTCGAAATAGACACGCGCACGCACGCAAGCACGCAACGCGAACACACCGCACGAGTAGAATACGACCGATGTTGACGGTTTTTTTTTTTTTTTTTATTTAAAATTTTTTTTTTTTTGCTCCTCTATGTTCGCAATTTCTACTACATACGTATACCGACCGGCGAGGGGGGGGATACCAAAACTACCCCCTACGTACGCTGCCGGATACGAATAATAACGGCGGATCTATTATAAATATATTGATAATGTATATTACTTACCACCACGAATGACGATAGCGGTGATAACGTTTGACGATCATAATAAAAATAATAATAATAACGTAGTCTGGACGTACACTAACACACGACGTATGTAACGCGGAAAGCACAGTTCGCGTCAAAAACACGCGGTAAAACACACGCACACGGCCGGGGTTGGTGTCCCGAAACTGGCGCGAAGACAACCGAAACGGGCGAAGCGCGAGCGGACGACTGACGGACCGGGCCCGGCCGGTAACGCGACGAGTGAAACGGACGACGGCGAGCGGAGAAAGGCTGCAAAGACGTGACTGCACGGCACCGGGCTAGAGACTGACGCGCCGGGGAACCAGACCGTGATGCGGCAGCGCCGACGAACGGGAAACGGGTCCGGGCTCGGCGATTAAGTGGGGTCGGGCGGGCGACGAGGTGGAGAGAAGGGGTCGGCCGACCGCGATTGGACCCGCGTGCCGGCGCCCCGCCCCGCCGCCCGACCGGCATTGGCCCGGTGACGTCACGCCGCCGGAAAGTCCGGTGGGGTGCGCGCGGCGGCGGCGGCGGCGGCGGCCGTTGGGATTTCGGCCCCCATCGCCTATGAAATTACCCGCGGCCGCAGCGACGATAATCGCGTACGCGCGTTACCGCCGCCGTTCCATTTGGTGTAATAATATCGATTATTTTTTTTTTTTTGTTTTTTTATCCCCTCCCGTGTACGGCCGCGTCAGTGGCGGCGTCCCACGGTCGTCGGTGCGTCAAAGTTACCGGTACTATTTTAAAACTCGGCCGGCACCGCCGCCGGTACGCACGCACCATTTCGGCCCGCGCGTCGCTCCCGCGCATTATTTATAAAACGTGCGCACGTAGGATAATACCTACGATTACGTACACGACGCGGCGCGCTCCGGGCTGCCGGTGCGCCCCGGTCGACCGCGCCGCGTATAAAAGACGTACGGGCACGGGCTGCGTGGGATTGTAACGACGGACGCGGACGCGCGCGCACGGGACACGTTAACGCCGCCTCGCCCGGGCCCGACGTTAAGGGGAGGGTACGCGATAGGGAGTTACGCCCCCCCACCACCAACCCCCTCCTGGTACGGAAACTTCGTGATTTACACTACCGCCCCCCTGTGCAACTTAATTTTACACTATCTGGCTGGTAATCCGACGATAATTTTAATATAATTTTTTTTATTGTTTTTTTTTTTTTCTTTTTTATCGTAATACAAGACCGAGAATTTGATTTAAAACCTTTTATGAATAGTCGGCAATTTTTTTTTTTTATACTGACACACTTACGAGCATTCTATAAATATGTCAATCTTTGTGAAGGGAGCGTGGCCATCAGTTCTCATCTTTCTTGTCCCGGAGAATTTCGGGTGGGGGTAAAATTTTTTTTTTTTTTTTATTCATATACCGTTTTTTCTTGTTTGCTGAACGCATTTGCCAACTTTTTGGAGAAATTTCGCGGGTGAGCGAATTTTCGTTTCACTATACGAATTATTGTGATCCCTATCAATTGTTTCATTTTAGTTTCACTATTATAATAGCGTAAATTTGTTGTTTTTCTAGAGTGTTGTTTAATGATTATGTATTAAGATTGTAGTTGATTATGTATCACAAAAACGCGTTGTAATTGCGTATCAATCGTTGTAAAATATTCCATAAACATTAGCTCCGTGGCCATTTAAAAAAAAAAAAAAATTAAAAACAAATTTTTATATCGCGTACTTTATATCTAATAACTCGCGTAGCCGGGTTTTTTTTTTCTTGTTTTAACGTGTAGTGACATAGATTTGGTACAGTGGAAATCGTTATGCTCAGTGCTGCAGTGCGCACATAAACAATTGCTTGTAATTATTTATTCTATATACTATTAAATATAACAATTGCGTAAGCATAACATTTAATAGAAAAAATTATTATAATTGTTGAAAATTGATTATTGCGTTTTTTTTTTTAGGTTTATCACGCCCTCTGGTCGAATTACGCGTTGTTATTTACAATCGCGATAATATCATTTTTTTTTTTTTTTTTTTTGTTATCATTTAATAAGGTATACAATAGATCAACAGGTGTTAGTTATCTATAGGCGCGTATTCAATAAGAAATAACGGTAATAAATATTGATATACGAGTATTTATTTTAATAGGCCGTTAGAGAAATAAATATCCTCCCGCAAACCAATATATTATATACAGTTCCAGTGGCGGATCTATGGATTCATCTGAACCACTTCTATACTATAAAAATGTATAATTTTTTTTCATATTTAAACGTAGACACCCGTACTTACCAAGACAGAGATGCCAAGATTTACACCATGACTTACCGGTAAACTTATGAATTATAATACTATATTATTGTAACAATAATGGCTTTTCAATCTGAATCGCCTGCCTACTGAAAATATTATTTTTATGAATTATCTTAATATGCCTATAATCTTTATTATCTGTTTATGTTATCTAGATAACTGAAAATTAATTTTTTTATCTTGATCTCGAAGTTCATTTTATTGTGTTTTGAAATGACAGAATTCGTACGGTTATCATCAAAAATTTACACTTTAAACAAAAAATTGTAATAAATATAAAAAAATTTGATCACGTCTGAGATAGTGGTATTCGGTGAATATTTTTAACTGAATTACAAACGCAGAACGATATTCGAAAATTTCGCGGGTAATTTCCGTTTTTCCTCTCGTTAGGTAACGGAAACTATAATAAGGAAAATCGAATACCATATTCCCAATGCATCGATAATTAAATCCAAAGTGCTACGAAAAAATCTCTCACGGCGTTTTTCGGTTGGAGCAATATTTTCCGGTAGAAAAGCCGTCCACGGCCAGAAAAAAAGAAAAAAAAACACACACACATTGTAATATTATATTACTGCAATACTACATTCATAAACCAATATATTGTCATGCAAAATGTCATGTCCAATATATTGTACGTATCGTACATATTTTCCTCGTTACGCCCAAAATCTAAAAAATAAATCATAGTGTATTAAAATAACAGCTTAATATTTGAATCACTCATTTCAAAAATCCCTTAAACACCAAAAAACCAAAATCGTCTAGCGGTAGCTATTTCCCTTGCCTCTTTTACTACGGCCTACGGAAATGTTTTCTTTTTAGGATTTCAATGGGACATGTTTAGCTTTTAGAGCCGCGTGAGAATCGCGATCGGCGGGTTTATTTATTTATTTATTTATTATTTCCGAAATTGAAAAAGTGAAGACTTGGTGGTGAGGTCTCGTTTTCGTTATTACGTACGTTATAAATTAAATACATTTATTTTGTTTTAATCATTTCAGTAGAATATTAATTGATCGATTTCGCGTCTTTTTGTATAGGAAAAAAAAAAACACTTTTGAAATATAGTTATTATATACGCAAACAAAAACACTTAAGTTAGGGGTTTCTTTTTTTTTTTTTTAGGGGAGGAGGGCGTGTGATTTTACACGTGTTCGAATGTACTTCGTCCGGATACTTTCTAATTACGAAATGTTAAATTGTAAAATATTTAATTTTAATCGTTTCAGCAGATAAATAAACTATTTATAATACCTATATTCTATATAGACACCGGGAACAACGATACGGTTTTTATCTCGGTGGCGAACATTTCGAAAGCGTATGGTATTTTATCAACGTAATAAGTAAATAATTCAATATCTCTGTGTTTCACTATACTATATTAAATCGTGTACAGTGCGGCAGTAATACGATATATATATATATATATATATAGTATGAGAGATTCTAGTTGAAAAACGTTCGTTGTGTATGCCCGCCCAATCCGCATGGAAACGGCACGCGTGTGTATTGTGCGAATGTATTTTTTATACGGCTATAAGAAGAAAAAAGAAAAGAAAAAAAAAAATTATAGAACGTTTGTATGGCGCGAGTATATTGACCCTTTCGATAATACATCGCATTGCGAATTCATTGCGGAATGCTGCATCATAATATGGCCGTCAACAATCATCAATCGAGGTTTATCAATGCGTTTCCGGAAGCCGGCGGCGACGGGCCACTGAACGGGACGAGTGTGCGGATGGAGAACATGTTAAGAGTACGGATCATGGTGCACGGTAACGGCGCGGGAGACCCCGGCGTCATTTTCGTCAACGTCAACCGGAGACCCGACCGCACGAGACCGGCCGACATCAACGACAGAGGCACACTGCAAAGACTCGACGACTTACTATATAATTAAAAAAAAAAACCGTTAAAACCATCACGTTGAACCGTGCGTGCGTTTTTCTTTTTTCCACACAAAACTACAAAATACTTTACCGGGTTTAGGTATTTCGGGCCGCGGTCGCAAATATCCGTACCACTGGTATTGATATTATTATTATTATTATTATTATTATTCCATATATAAACCCCCGACTATGTTCCCGGGTAAAATATATGACATAGGCCCTTATTTTTTTTTTTTACAAATTCATACTACACTTTTTTTTGGGGGGGAGGGGTGGGCTGTGCCCTTTTTACACTACTTACATACCGCAGGAACGGATCCGGGAGGGCCAAGGGATGACTCCGGTTTACTAGCATTGTTTTATTACTCTATAGCCTACGCTACTATAGAAAGACAAATTCGTACGCAGCTACGGCTAATACTGGCATTGGAATCGTCCCGATCGTTCGTAATTTACTTCGTAACTTTAGACCCGCCACTTCGGCAACAGCAGAACGAAATCGTTCTTCTCTTCGCCGATTTCTTAAAACACGGATGCGTTCAGGAGTATGTCGGAGGAACGCTCACGCAGACCTTGCACGTTACTTTCATTGTTACAGAAATGTAAATATTAACTACGACTATGTAATAGACAAAATCAAACAGAAAAACCGATTTCGTATTTTGCGTATATGATAGTGATTTTTTTTTTTACATAATTGTATTGATCAATTTTAATTAATTTTGTGTTAATATCTTCTAAGATAAATTATATAATTAATAAAAAAGAACATTGAGAACTTATAAGAGATATAAAAACTAAAAATGTTCTCAAACAATACCTATTGGTTTAAATTGGTAAAATATGTAAAATTAGGATAAATTGTTCATATTAGGATTTAATTAGTGTTTAGTGGCCCTACATTAGCCTAACATTCCCGGCAATCCTCCGAGGAGACTAAATAAATGCCCGGTGTCGGGATTAAGCTCGTTAAAAATTAAATTTAAAAAAGAAAAACCTACGAATGAAATTTATGTCCGGTGAGTGTTGCTACCCGGTGACTACTCGATGTATGCGTTGTCGTGTCTCTTTTAAAAAGCCAACGTACTTATTGTAAATATTTGTTTTTTACAGATACTACATATAATATAATGTTAATAAAAAAAAAAATAATATATATTTAGTGTTTTAATCGAGATGGCCACCACCCCACCCCCGTTAATGGGTTCTGGATCCGCGTCTGTCTGCCATACTTTGTGCCGGGGTTCGCTAAAAAATAAGACCCGGGACACAGGTACGACCGCTAACGAACAAGACGATCGCGGGCAGCGGCTATAACCGCCGATAAAACTAGACGATTAACGAGTAATGAAATTATGGGGAAATATCGCAAAAGGAGTTAAAATATTTCGACGATATAGCGGGTCACGTACTGGACCGCAAGATTACTAAATATAGTATCATCCGGGTATTCATTATCCCGACGTTACTACTAGTCTCCTATTTTCGACTTTTGTCGTTTTCCTATTACTAAAATTAAAGTAGACAACATATCTCGGGGACCCTACGGATGTTTTTCTTTCCATTATTATCAATACAATTCCTCGATATGCCTTCTAGAAGTTCAACATTTTCAAATGCTTCTACATTTCCAAAAAAAAAAAGAATAATATAAGTCTTTCGAAAAAAAAAAACCATCCATCATGGGGCCCTCGAAAATGTTGTCTACTTTGATTTTCGTAATCGGTATGTTTATCGTAAAATCACTTCAGAGCGGCTTATTTTGCAATCAAAAGCGACCACGGGCGTGTGACATGTTCTTAACGCGTTATATAATAATATAAGGTATCGTTATAAATTCATAAATATTCCTCCGAGCTGTCTTTTGTCGTATTAACTCACTGCAATATATTATAATACGATCTATGATATCCCAATGGTTTCAACGCTATTGTAAAGTACGGCTAACACTGTATGTAGTTGAGCCGTGATTGTACCGGGTCGTACCGATTCCGTCGGAACAATTTTAACGGATTTTTTAATACCATTTATTATTATTATTATTATTATTATTCTAATTTTTGACGTTATCGAAATATTATTATAATAAATTTACCTACCTCAATAGGGTTGCGGGGCGCGTGTAACCGTACACGAACACGTATGCGAACAGCACGAATAAATTACCGATAAAACTTACTGATGGCGCGCTATATAAATCGAACGCTGTTGGTTTTAAAACATTTTTAGTAGTAAGCGACAAATTATCAATTATGCAAATAGAATGAGGTATACAAATAATCAATATTGTATAGTGATACGCGTGCGTTTTCTTCGACACAATATTGGAAAATGCGAAATATCCTTGTTCAGTGTTCGCCGTATATTCGAAACATAACAGTTCAACATAATATTCTACATGTTTTTATTTATTTATTTATTTATTTATTTATTTATTTATTTATTTATACACATTATAAATAAATTGTTTAAATTAATTTTTGTCTTCGCAGTACAATACCTATAATAATACAATATGGCCGTTTTATTAATGTAAACGTCATAAAGTAAATAATAATAATAAAAAAAAAAAAGCAATTATCAAAATATAAATATTTCATACATAAATATGTATAATAAATTTAGGAATATTAAAATATTATATATCGGTTTGATTATACAAATAATAATGTTGTATAAATACATGTCGTATTTTATATTATGTCCGCGGAAAATCTGTATATGTAAGTACACAATAATATTGTAAAAATAATATCGATTATTTACGTACTTGTTACGGGCGGCGGTCGGTTGGAGGTAGAAATCAAAATTTCCAGCAGTTTTAAAAGGAGCTCTTCCTGTGCGTTATTCGACGTGACGGGATGATTTGGTCGGGATTCGGTGGCGAACAGAGAATCGAACTTATCGCCGTAACGTGACGACGGCCAGGGCGCATCGTTGCGCGCGTGGAACTTACCGGGGTGGCAAGGTGCGACGGCGGGACGACGGGAATGCTGTTTATTATTATTTACCGGCTTATTAATCCGGCAGGTGGACAGCAGTGAAGACTTGCAAACGGCGTGTTTCAATATTATGTACCGCAGTACCGGCGACGAACAAGATATGAATTTGCATATTTCGTCGTCGGCAGGAGTCTGCGTCGGTACCGCCGTGCCGGATGTAGTCGTTTTCGGTTCGGCCGTAGTTATTATAGTCGTGTCTGTCGTTCCATCTGTAGTAGGGGCGGTAGTAACGGTAGTAGTGTTAACGGCGGATATAGCCGTAGTAGGAGTAGTAGTATCAGCACTAGTAGTAGTAGTAGTAGTAGTAGTAGTAGTATTAGTATCAATATTAGTATCGATATTAGTAGTAGTAGTAGTAGTAGTAGTAATAGACTCCCACGTGGTGTTATCCGGTGGCAGATCGATAATTTTGTGGAGTAAGAATTTGCACAGGAATTCGTAAAGGACGGTGCCGAACGACGGTACGGGGACGGCCGGCGGACGATTGCCGGTCATTGCGTCTGTACAGGTCCCGGGATTAGACGGGTCGGTTATTATTTTACAGGGCACACGGTTGGGCGCGCCGTGTATCGTAGTGAACGTCAGTGGCATTTGGAAATTGATTAGCGGTGCAATGACCGAAGACTTGTTTCGTTTGATCGTCGACGGCATCAGGACATTTGAAATCAGTTGAAGAGGTAATTTAAACAAGCTAAACGAGTCCGGTGACGTTCTCGCGAGTGCGGGCGGCTGAGGAGGGTTCGACGGCGGGCCCGCGGAATACGACGATTTTCTACTTGTGGACAGCGACTTTGAGCCCGAAGATTGCGGTCTCGGACCGGTGGACGATAGCGATCTCGGACCGGCCGATAGTGAATTGGAGCCGGAATACGGCGATTTCGGACCCGTAGATAGCCGTGCTTTTGGAAATTTCGACGGCGATTTCGTGCTCGGAGACGGCGACTTCGGCGGGCCCGCGGACGATAGCGGTTTCGGGCCCGACGAATTCGGCGGTTTCGCACCCGAAGTTGGCGGCGACGATTTCGGAGATGGCGGCGACGGTAATCTCGAGACCCGCGCTGATAACTGTTGTCGTTCCGGTTGAGGTATTGGTCTTAGCACCGAAATACACCGGGGTTTTTTAGTTTGGACGATGGTTTCCGTCATAACCTGCAAGCGTAAACAACACGAAATCGGTAAGTATGTATGTATCACAATCTCATGTCGGATAATCATTTTTGTTCCGTTTTAAGGATGTTATTCGAAATCGCTCATGTTTAAACCGGAAAATAGCGGAATATTTCCGGGAGGCCAACAACAGTTTTACGACGATTATATGAATGATTTGGGAAAATTTATAGAGTCAATGGAACGAAACCTACACGTCCTGAAAAACACCTCGTCGAGTAACTTATCAATCTTGATAAATCGTCAAAATTGTATTGTACAACACGCATAGGCTCGTTTTATAATACTTTATTTGAATGTACCCGTGGATGTCGAATACAAATAGATTACAAATAAAATCTTGCGTCTACGAAAAAATATAACTATTTTGAATATATATATATATATATATATATATATATATATATATATATATATATATATAATTACTACGCGTAATTAATACTTGAATTAATATTCCGCATTCGCATGTACTTCGCGAGTACTTATACAGGTGTATTTAATGTATTATAGATAATATACAAACACGTACAGGTGTTTATAGTTATTGTAATTTGTGCGTACACTTCTATAGGATCTATAGTAATTTGATAATAATAAAAAAAAAATATAAGAACAAAAAAAAAAAAAAACTCTTAGAAATAATTTAGTAGTATATCTAATCTGACTTCGCAGTGCAATAATGGACATGTATACAGTACATAGTATTTACGTAATTTTAAATAAAAAAAAACAAAAAATAATAATAAAAAAAATTGACCTTGTATGCGAAATATGTGCAACGCGACACCCGGGAGTCGTATAGTATAGTATTTCGTACAAAATTAATTATAATAATAATTGGTGTCACAAAATGTAACACCGACACGAACGGAATATTACGAGCGGTTATATTATTATCGTGTGTCTAAAATGAAAATTTAAAAAACATTTTTTTTTTTTTTTTTACGAGTCATTCGTAAACCGGCGAGTTATCGTGAAAGTCTCCGAATAAAATTATTAATACGACAAACAAGTGAAAAAACATTAATGACCCCATACTAACCTAAACCGTGTTTAGCTAATATAATATACGTATTAGCCATAATAATTATAACGAATCAAAAAAAAAAAAAAAAAAAAAAAAAAAACGCATAGATTTTCTTTTGGGGATAATGTTATAATTTGCACAATACAATCAACATAGTTGTATGTTTATGAATTATTATTGATTACGACTAATAGTGTGAGGGTTTTTTATACGGATATTTCTGTGTCTTCGCCAAACTTATACGTGACCTTATACATGAAAACGAAGACCAAAAATTATAAAAAAAAACACAATAATTACAAGTACAAGTCTAATATTGTAAAAATATCGGTGTCGGTAAACGGTCTCGTTTTATACACACGGTTTACCGGGTTTTATAAAACAGTGCGTACATGTAAAAACGTTTGATTCTAAGTATTTTTAGATATTTTTTAATAATTCATTTTTTTTTTTTTTTAAGAAATGTTTAAAACTCGACTTTGTACCATGGGTTGGCCGCGTTTGCCGGTGGGAAGTCGGGTAGGTGTATAAAGAATATATAGTAATACACCCACATTATTTAAAATTTATAGGCTGTAGGCAACGATGAATAATTTGCGATCGAACAACTGTGATCCTGGGGGAGAGAGGAGTTCAGTTAACCGGTTGTCTGGACAACTAAATTATTGCGTCGTTGCAAGACGGTTTTTTTTTTTTTTTTTTGTCCCCGGGTTTTCTCCTGTATTATTGGGAAATAGGAATTTAAAAAAATAAATAAATAATGTTTCGTCTAATCGTATACCGGCTGATAGAAAATCCCGCAGAGTTTGGTTTCGGTTAGAAAATGTCGAATTATTGGGCGGCGGGGGGGGGAGGGGAGAGGAAAAGTTACGAATAAAATACCACGAAATCTTTCATACCGTGCTGAAAGCTCCGCAGATAGTTTTTATTAACCGAAAAAGTATTTTATTATTTTTTCGACAATAAAACAATAGCTTCACTGTCTTCTTTTACATTATATTTTATAATACGCCCGGGAATCTAAAACTAGCGCAACTGCACATAACATTTTTTACGCACACCATACAAACTCATATTGTGTCGTTATATAAAACGAGCAATATACTGATTTACGATAAGAAAATATATCCGGAAAAAAAAAAAAAATAAAAAATACAACGACCATCGTTAGAATATATTCGAGAACATACCTGGGCGGAGAGCATCGTCGCGGCGGTCATTAAGACGATTATTTCGAGCGGAGACATTGTCGGGTTTTGACGGTCAACAGTCGAGTGCAATGCGATTTAAGTACTACGCCGGTGTTTTCGTGTCCAGGCACGGACGTCTGTATCATTAGCTGATTGCACGCCAAGACCGATAAAAAAAAATTTTGTTATCAATTCGTATATTATTTTATTAACGCGATAATATAACGTAGAATCGAATTACAACAAGTAATTACAATGTCGCGGTACATTTCCGGTGCGATATTATATATATATATATATATATATACGTATAGAACACACGGGCCGAAAAGTACCGGGCCCAACAAAGAAAACACGGTCCTTTCGTTAAAAAACTGACTTTGTTCGCCAACAAAATATCCGCCAAGAGCAACGCAATCGTTCCAGCGCCTCCCTAACGTTTCAATACCGTTCTTGTGTGAACGATTCGTCTTCGGCTTCAAAATAGGCCACGTACGATGCATTCGTAATGTAAAATTGTTCACCAATTTACCGCGGATCGAATATTATTATTTATTCTATATTAATTATATTACAACTGCGTTTGTGTCGAGTGGTTTTTTTTTTGTTATTTCTTTCTTTTTTTTTTTTTTTTTTTTTTAAAAAAATTGTATTCCTTCTTTTCTTTATCGTCTGCAGTAAATCACCAAGTAGGTCGTTTGTCTGGTTTCTCCGTGTGTGCGTGTGCGACAACACACACACACACACACACTGTTCACGCTCTATAACAATACAGGCTATTCCAACATGCTGACGATGACATTTTTTTTTTTTTTTTTTCACACTATAATATTATGTTTACACGTATGATTTTATAAAATATTTTATTATGCTACGCCGCAGTATATGCGTTGCACTGTGTGGTAGTATAGCTTACGAATTTTTATAACGCGAACAAATCATATGTACCTAATACGCGTGTTGTGTATGACGGTATACGATGAGTCTAAACACATTTTGTTATTTGTCTATCAGAAGAAAAAAAAATAATAATAACAATTATAAATAAATACAAGAATTTATAACCATTGTGACCTCCCATTATGCACCATCAGAATGGTGTTTACGAGGGACGTAGAGGTACAGCCCATCTCCTCCTCCTCAAAAAAAAAAAAAAATAACTATGTAAATAATAGCGGGCCCGCACGGCGTTGCCCGTGAAAAATCGGAATATAATTACCCGTGGATTTAACCCCTACCCTTATGGGTATTGTCGCGATGAGATTTTCACCGCGGCATTTGACTAAAAATGAAAATTAATACGCAAAACGTGTCGTGACCTACTAGCTCACCCCCCCCCCCTCTAAACAACTAAACTGTAAAAAAAAAAAAAAAAAAAAGCCAAATAGTGAGTGTCATTAGTGGATGACTCCTCACATCAAGCATATCATGTAAATTTTTAATTTTATTTTTTGTCTCTTTAATTGTGCAAATGATTAAAGGGGGGAAATATTAATTATTGTACTCTAACCACATAAGCTTATTGTGCCCTTAAGGTACAGATTGTTTATTTCAAATAAAGAAAAAAAAAAATACGCAAAACGATCGTTTATCGTTTGTCACTCTCAGGCTGACAGACGCATACACCATACGGATATATACCACCAAAATCGCAAGTCGACAATCGCAAGTCCAGCCGATTGGTCTGGGCGTTGATCTCGGCGGGCGAGTGAGTGGTATTTGGCTTTTAAATCTATAGCATAACGAAAAAAAAAAGAAAAAAACAATATGTTTTTTGGTAACTAAGCAACGATAGTTTTCCTAGTGACGTATCAATTATTAATTCGTGTATATATATACAACCATTTTCCTAAAAAAAAAAAATCTTTAAATTTGCAATAAAACAAACTGACGGTCAACTGATCGAGATATATCAACTATCCTATATTTTAAGTTGGACCAAATCACACACGTGATCTTATCAAAATCGGTTGTGTAGTTTTTAGAGCGCATTGCACGCAAACCCGTTGTACACGTAATTTTTTTATATATGTATATATACTTATATAAGATTACAGAGGATAAGTTGCAGATTTTAACGTCCTCTGAAAAATGCCTAGGCATCAACAATATCCACTGTCCGGACGGTACTAATAAATCGTCAACACTTTTATAGTTTTTCCGTTTGTTTGTTTAATCTCTTTTTAAAAACTGGTCTATACTATATTAAATTGGTAATAACAACTGTTATATTTTTTATCGTCCGGATCGCCAAGGAAACCTGTACATCATCATAAAATAATCCGATTTCCGTACCGAAAATGCCAAAAGCCCGTTTCTGGGAGAGAGGGCGGTTTATAAGTAGTTTACGTCACTCTACGCGGAACAATGCTGAATCGAATGACGCACATTTAATGAAAATCGGTCGAGTAGTTTATCCCGGAAATTATTTTATAATATTATAAAAAAAAAAAAAAAAGAAGAAATAAAGCATAATTATATACAGCGGCGTGCGCTGGGAGGGGGGAAATAGGTGATATTAATCACTCCTTCCCATAATTGGCTTAAAAATACAACAACAACTGCCAGTATTTATTTATTAGTAATAAGATTCCTAATTACGTTTATATTTCAGTCGGTAGTTACGAGTTCGAACTCGATTTATTGAATAAAAATTGGCATTTATAGATCCGGTTTTTTTTTTAAATTCTCACTGCCGGGCGAGGCGTAGAAGATGGTTTTGTATGATTGATTAATTATTGGTGTTTGGGTACTACGTCCCCTCCCGTTGAAAATTCCGGTGCACGCCACCGAGAGTTTATATGTATAAATATACTAATTCTCGCGGCGATTTCAAGACCTACCAGTTTTTGTCGGTCTTCGGGTTCGGAAGGACTGCAACATTCTATAATACTTATATATATATATAGGTATTTATGCTCGTTTTGCGATCATATTATATAGAATATATAGTAATTGACGAGAGAGACCTCGTAATTTAGATCGAAGATTAATGGCTCAAATATATTATTATTATATTATACCTGTGTATACGCTTTAAGACCTGGTTTGAAAATGGATATAATTAATCAACGACACGATTGTCCTTCGTACCTATATGTACATATATATATATATATATAAGAAAAAGAGTATATTATATACGCAGTTTATTCCAGAAGATATTATATTCTTTCCAACGCGCACCTTTCTATTATAAAATATAATAATATTCGACTGATCTCTTAAACTTTTTTTACATATATATATACCTATTCCGGTTTACATTTTATGCGCATAAACGAAAATTATATTATTGCATAGTTTTTTATATATAAAACATGCGTGTAACTTTATATACAGTAAACAGACGTGGCATTTGAATCCAATATAAACCGAACGAGTGAATAAGGCGAAAAGTTCGAGAGTAAAAAGATATATGCACATCCGCGTGGAAAAATCCAAGCAGTTAGATAACGAACACGTGTTTATAAAATCAAAATAATAATAATAACAGAAAAAGTATTGGAAATTTCGTTAAAATTATTGTCGGACGTATCAAGTACCGTCTAACGGAAAATTCGCGTCTTTTAAGGTACGCCTTAATGGATAATGCCCACGGGTTACTTACTGTTGTAGGTGGAAAATTGGACGTGTAGGATATATAGTGAAATCAAGTTTATTACATACGAAAGGAGAAATCATTGGCAGTGAAATATGATTCTGAGCGAAGTTCGGTTAAACGTATGTTTTGAAATTTGAAATGCCGTATAAATCCCGTGATTTTTACGATTTTCGTACAAATATGAATTTAAGTCGGTTATAAAAAAAAAAAAACTACTACATTACGCTCAGTTTTTTTTTTTTTGGACTCCTTATGATGAACTTTTTGTAATATCCTCGGCCAAGCCCAAACCACATTTAGCTTTTATCCACACAAAACCAAAGAAAAACTAAAAAATCTCGAACAAAATCTTTAGAACGTTTTAAAAATTTGTCCGCGTCTAGATAGGGCCAATATTAACATTCCGTAAAAGTTTCGGGACTCTACGATTATATTTCACCGAATCACAACAACAACAGAAAACAAAGTCGAAACTAAAAAAACCGGTGTTATTGTCGTTCCTTTTTCCGTTTTTTCCTTAAAAATTGTCTTAAAAAAAAACCAACAACGAAAATCAAAATATATGACTCCCACCAACTTGACCCTAAACGCTTTCAGAAAAGATGACAAACTTAAAAATCGGAGCAAGATTTCTGGTAGAAAAGTCGTTGGCAGACAGAAGACAGCATTACACGATAGTAAAACCGATACTATTTCAATACATGCTCAAGAATGTAATGGTGCCCTCGGATTTCCCGATCGTTTACGCGTCTGTTCTTTTGTATCGTTAGGGATATGAATTACACTCGTATGTTAAGAATTTGGAGTACGACGTGCGTTTATTTGATGGTGGTAGTATGTAGTTACTTCATGGCGCAGAGGTTAATATTTTTTGATAACTAGATAGGTATACTACAATATCGTATGTACGCGTGTTATTATTATAATAAAAACGATATAAATTCTTCTATAACTCTCTAGCTATCCGATTAGAAATATTTGTCGCACACTCGGAAACATAATACATTGTGTTCGTTGCGAGCACGTTTGCAGTTTCGTAATAAAATTGTTGTACCTAATATAATATATATTATATACAATTGTATTCCGGACGCGTTATCGTTTTATGAACTATCGTATTACGACACCTATCTAAATCGTTTTTTTTTTTTTTTTTTTTTTTTTTTTTTTTTTTTTTTTTTTTTTTATCTCCTCGTCCCCGTAAAATAATAATTATTCGTCTGAGTGTTATTTTTTTAAAATTATTATTGTTTTTTACGTCAACGATACGATGATAAACCCGAATACTGCCGTGCTGTTTACGTTTTGACTCGCGACGACCGAAAACAACGATAGTAAATGATATTATTATATTTACCTATATGAAATATACGAGCTGCCATTGCCCGGCTTTGCTCGGATCAAGTTCGGTTATCCGTGGATCGCTGCTAAAATCGGTCAATACTTTTTTGTTTAAATCTTTTTAATCTATTTTAAAAACGGGACTCTCTTTCCCGCGACCACTAAAATATCAAATAGGAGGTAATAACGACTGTTACCGTCACATCCGAATCACCGAGTAAATAAAAAAAAAAAAAATTCGATTTCCGTCCAAAAAATACCGGTTAACCCCGTGTGTAAGCTCATTTTTAATTTATTATTATCAAAAAATAATGTACAGCTTGTATGCGACAGCGTAGCATTCATCTAGTGACATAGTTTTTAAAATCGGTTCAGTCGTTCCGGAAATTACCCCCTATTACACACAGACAAACAAATTGTATAATCTTTATAATATCAGTATTATACACCTCAAAAATCCTAGCTTTCCTCACCGAAATGAATATTGTGAACGATTGTTGAAAATCTCTACTATCGTATGTAAATTAAAGAGTTTTTTTATTGAGGGATTCTCGGTTTGTTTTTATATGGTCGGCCCATGTGAGTTTGTTGTCAAGGTGGACTCCGAGGTAACGGGTGACTGTTGTTTGGGGAATCATGGCAGAGACCTGGACGTAGGGAAAAAGTTATTTGTTCGGATTGATTTTAATTCTCCACAAGTTAAACGCGTTTAATTTTAAAACTATTTTTATTTTTTTATTTTAAAGGATAATAATAATGATAAAATGTTTTACCGTAATATTCGTTCGTTGTTATTATCTATACTCGCGCGTATTGTAATCCGAACGGCATACACTATAATAATTATTATTATTATTATTATTAAATCATAAAATACACTGTACCCGTATCTGTACAATATAATTATTTCGGCGCACGTCTCGAAGATATTGGTCTGAGATTCATCTAGAAAAAGATAAAATACCGAAATTGCACCGAAATCGTCCGATATATAAATACGGATAAAAATGACGAATATATTTAAATTCAATAAAAATACATTTATTTAGTAATTTAATCTTGAAATATATTTCTATATATATGGGCACGCTCGAATTTTCTCCCAATTTAACAATTTTACTATTAACTTGAATTGCCTCCGGTATAAGGCCAGATTAATCGATATATAAATAGGCAATTACTAGGGTAAATACTAAAACTATACACAAACAAAAAAAAAAAAAAAAAACAAAAACATATAATAGATTATTCAAACACAAAATGGATTCGTCAGGAATGCAAAAAAATGTATAAAATAGATTACATTTTAAAATTACGTAATTCACTAAGAATACTATGTCTTAAAATGCAATATTAAGGGTTAATATTAGGGTACAATATTTTGATAAATAAAATAAAATAAACTATTTTGATTAAGTTATTAAGTTATATTTTTTTGTTGCACATTTTTTAATTTCTATTGTAGAAAATCGTATAAATATTCGCATTATTTTTAATACAACTAAAAATGTATAAAATGTATACGGGGGGGGGGGGTGTGTTGACACTAAATAAGAATTATTATTTATTATGAAAGGATTCACGTGTAATCAGTATACTAGCAATCATTGTGGGCCACCCACGTGTTAGGCGGAAAAGTGTTCATCATCATGTATATAATTTCCAATATCGATGACGATGTTTGCTTGAACTCGAGTAAAAAAGAAAAAAAGAAAACCATGTACTGCCTGGATTTGGGAGGCAATGATTCGTGCGCGCGCCGGTATATTTCAGTCGAGTTATAACGCACAGCTTGATCTGTTAAATGAAAACTGGAATTTTCGGATTCCGTAATGAAAATCATATTGCCGCGGGCTATAAGAGCGGATAGAAAACGATTCCGGTGCGATTCCTACGCGACCGTGTCGTTCGGGGTATCCGCTTGCTGCATCGTCCGCTCCCGTTGAAAATTCCCGGGGCACGGCCACTGGGCATTGACGTATAATATTAATAATAATAATAATAATAATAAATGAAATATTTGTCGGCCGGCGGGCATATTGCGGCGGTGGCGCAGGAGCAGGTGCGCGGGAAACCGACGACGACGGTGGCGCTGGCACGCGGGCGCGCGAAACCCTCGGCCGCCTATAGTTTTCCTCACCCCCCCGTGCGTGCACGCAAATAGCGCGGCGCGCGTGGTGTATACGGTGGCCGGACGTCCGTGTTCAATGGGACGTCCCGTTGCTCTCGGGACGCTTGAATGTGCCGTATTTACAATACAGAAAAAAAAAAAAAAAACGGATCCCGTATACGTGAGTTTTTGTATAAGAAAAAAAAAAATTCAGTAAAAACCAGATTCCGGGTCGAATATTCGCTTTTTTTCTTTTTTTTTTTTTTTCCTTGGTACTCGACTGGTTTTATTAAAATAAAATAATTGTATCGTCTAGGTATAAATAATATCTTCAAACACGAATATTTCCGTCGAGAACACGATGGTTAGAAATTAACGAAAATATATTGTTATTGTAACATATTAAAATATTATTATAACGACATTTATGGATAGTAAACAACGGAAAAATAGTTACGGGTTTTCGCTCAATTATTACGTCTTTAGGGTTGGTCGGATTTTGGAAAAATTCTCGATCCTCGAACACTCTTTTTGATTCGATGTACTCGTCTCGACTCGAAAAATTAATACTCGACTCGATTACAAAAAAAACCAAAACTCGCCCAACTCTAGTAATAACTCGTAAATATTATTCGTATGACTACCCAAGTATAGTAGTAACACTTATTAGCGAAATTCAAATAATCGAAATCAAGCTTTGCTAAAAAAAAAAATGGTTGTTTATCTGAGCAATTATTTACCAAAAAAAAGACGGTAATTGTATTTAGATGCTGAATCGTCAAGTATTAGTATTATCGGTATAAACAAATTAGGGAAATTTATTTTTCAAATAGTCTTGTTTATAAATGCACGGCAACAATTAAAATTAGGAAAATAAAAACCGGGGAAACAATTAAAACAGGAACGGAGGCGGTAATAATCGGGAATTATTATCGTTGTCCAGGGTCCGTGCGACGTGAGAAATTTCAAAACCGATTCGAATTCCCTATATATTTGGAATATATTCCCGTGTAATTATAATTATATTCCCCCCCCCATTAAAATATCGTCCGCTGTAAAATTGTCCACATTATATTTTCCCGTCCGTTTCCATCGCCCGCCCCACGGATTTTTTTTTGTACGCGTCCCACCTCCCCACCTTCCCCGTCGTCGTGCACAGGAGCGAACGCCTCCGGTATGAAAAAAAAATAAAATAAAAAAACGGCGTAGAAATTATTATCGTATTGTAGACGGGTAAACGTAATAATATTTTTAACGGGACAACGCGGGGCTCGGGTATCGAAGATCGTACGTGCGCCGGCGAACGTTAGAGCCCGAAGCGCGGTGGTGGTGGGGGGGAACGCACGCACCAGACGTCCGTTGTTCGCCGTCGGTATCCTTGACTATAATAATATTATGTGTACTCGTAGGTAGTAATTTTCTCTGTCGCTCGCGCACTCCGTATACGCCGTATTTGTTATTATTATGTTTACGGCCGCCGCCGCCACCGCCGCTGCGCACGATGCGATGACGTCACGTATTATAATACTCACCACACACCCGCCCGCCCTACCCCCTCCCGAACGGCAAACGTACCTCGCCGCTAACGCCGAAAATCACCCCGCCCGCGTCATCGTCCGCGCAACGTATTATTATGATGATGTTTATGATTATTATGATGATTATGATTATGATGATGATGATGATTATTATTATTATTATTATTATTATGCACCTCGTCGCCGAATTTCGCGTTCGTGTCACCGGCGGTGGCGGCGCGCCCTTTCACTATACTCGTCGACAATTGCGTTTACAATAATAATTAGTAATGATACGCCTCAAAACTGCATCACTCCGATATTCCCTCATACTATGAACGGGTCGATGGTTCCAATTTTATTGCTTAGCATAAACTAAGCCCGAACTTGGAAATTCCACGCCTCCCCCCCCACCCACCGGGGCCAACATGTTTTGGCCACCCTCCGAACAGTTTTTCTTAAGTGTACATAAATACTGGCTGCCCATCACCCGGCCGCGCTCGGATCAATTTATGATGGTTATCCATAATCGTTCCGCGCATCATATTTTTAAAATTCACAGCGAAGTGTGAAATGTATTGGTCTTATCATGATGTGTGCTTTTTTTGAAAAAAAAAAATAAAAAATGTTCTGTCTAAATCGAATTAAATGTTTGTCTTTAAATTCCATATTATTCATAAATTTCGATTAATTTTAAATTTTAAGTTTCAATTGGCCTTACGCTTTAAATATTTCTGGAACCAGCACAAATTGATTATGTTTGCACGAGACACGTGACGGAGCCACGTACAATTGAATATGGGGAAAACATTGGACGGTCAAATCTAAACCAGAAACGTTTAATGCATGGCCCTGTGCCTTATTTATAGTCATTTAAAAGCATAATTTTACGGGAAGTCGGAGCCGTCTAAACTAAAATGATAGATTGGTTGGTATCATTGGTATTCTTAGGGATCAAGACCGTTTCTCTAACTCTACAGCCATTAAGGATCATACACTCAAGCAGGCGGTTTTTTTTTTAAATATTTCATTCGTCGATTCCTAGCAAAGAAATTCGAAGCAGCATTCTTAAGTAAAAACATTCACTATGTTAATCGGATGAACTACATATATCCTGCCAAGGGTATCCATTTTTTTTTTACTCCGGAATAACCTTCGACGGCGGTTCCTCCAATATTTTGGTAGATTATCCGGTCTACATATGTATCGACCGGACTGAAATTGCTTCACTTCGTTTCGAGAGTCTAAACTAAATTTAGTTTGATCACTACTTTTGTTTGTATATTTTGTGGAGAAAGATTTCCGATTTAGCGTAACCAAACTCGCCGTTTTATTCTGTATAGTTATTAATACTATTTGGTTTCCATGGTAATCAACAAATTTAACTGTTTTTTAATTTCATCCGTATCACCAAGGTAACCCATAAATCAACAAAAATAATTTGTTCGTTGTACTAAAAATATCAATAATCCTGTGTCAGGCACCCTTACAACGCCACTTATCAGGTCCAGTTGTGAATCTAAACCATCCAGGGACCCATTCAAACACAAACAAAAAATGTCATCAAAATCAGTCCAGCCGTTTAGGAGGAGTTCAGTAACATACAAACAGACTGAAAAAATATAAATAAAGAACAATTTACCGCTCCCTCAATGGGCTAAAAGAAATAAGGTACACTTGCTCCATAGATTGCCAACTAGCTAGGTGTAGAGAAGAAAAGTCACAATTATAATATTATACGCCATTTTAACCGAGGCCAACGGAGATTATCCCTTATCAATAATTAAGCAAGGGGTTTTTTTTTAAGTTAAAATATAGAATGATACTCAGACAGGAAATCAGTTTGAACGAGAACAATCGGGTGTATTTTTGTTTTGTCAATTGATAATTATTATTATGATAAACAATAATTAATTGTATAATAGTCTGTTATCTATGAGATAAATAATGTTTTGTTTTATTTTTATCAGTGACGTTATCACACGAAGTTTTTGATAAGTCTCGTGGGCCTCGAATTAAGTGGCTGCCGTCCGCTTCAACAAAAAACTTGTATAGGATATCGCAATCTAGTTAAATGCAAATATTTGTGCCGTGAAAATATGTACAATATATTGTTATTGATACGATAAGTTATTGAAATTGGTAATTATGATATTCTACTGATATTGAAAATACATAATATAATATACAATTTTCATTTGTATTCGTAAAATGAATAATTTTGTGTAGGTACGTATAACCAGTGGCATCGTGAATCCTAAGCAAAGTTATTAGAAAATGACCCAAAACGACCGCCCGCCCCTTTCGCATATTTCATGATATTAAATCTGTAATAAAATATAAATATATAAATTAGTTTTAAATGATTAAATATTGTTTAAAAAAATAAATATATTTAATGTCGTATATTACTATTAGGAAAAACTCAAGTGATACCATTTTAACATATTCAAATCTTGATTTATATTTTCTTTGTAACAACTCCGTTTTAGATTCTGAGCGAAGCGATCAGGAATGGTTTTATACTATATGATATGTGTGCACTTTTTTTTCCTCCGTCTGTATATAAATTTACTACCAGAAAATTTGCTCCGATCAGAAAACGACATAAGAGCTTGTTTGTTGCATTTTCGGTCTAGTTAGTACACTTTAGGAGGTCATTTTTTGATTTTCCTTGTAGCTTCATAAGTAGTTAGAAATAACCGGGAGTATTTACACAATAACGGTTATCTGTTATTTTCGATTTTATTTTTTTATTGTTATTCCGTCAAAAAATAATCGTAGAGACTATTTCATGAAGGTTTCACCGAAAACTCATGTTACCCTATTCTAGACGTGATCAAATATTCTGGACACTTTTGATCTATTTATAGCTGTTTGACATTTTCGAATTTTTTTTAGTTTTTACTTGGTTTTGTAATTGACTAAATTTTTTGGTCTTATCGGTAATCCGTATAGGCGTATTTGTTTTATAGGCTTTTAATGTGTAGATTTAAATGAAAACCGTACAAATTATATGGCATTTCATAACATGATTAAACGAACTTGGCTCGAAATCGTTTTTCGTTAGCAATGATTTATCATCGCATACGGATATAAATTAAATTCTTCTCTATATCTTACCTTATTAGTTTTCAGTGGCCTTTATTTCAGTATTACCACTTATGCTTGCGAAAACTGTCTTGTACGGGGAGCGTAACGACGATGCACAAAATATTCGTAATAGACTGGCTTTCTTTAAAAATATTTTGGTGTCTCCTATATAATATGTCTACATCTCCTTTTATTTCGAAGTCTTGGGTTAAATACATAGTTATTCAAGTTCAAACGGAGAGTAAATATTGGTACGAGCAAATTACGTAGTAGTATTAAGAAATATTATTTATCTATATTGGCTATATTTTTGTCAAGTCATCGGGATTTATTGATATAGGTATAGAGCCTACAAAGTGGTCATGCGGCCACTCGAGTAGGCACCAATATTTGCGTATATTTATTATTATACATTTTAAAAAAGACGGATAAACTTCTCATCGTGAAGTGGGTCATTGTTGCAGGCGGGTAGTTGGGAGTCAAAGGAGGATATAGAGGGGAATTTAATTTATATATGTACGCAACGATAAGTCATCGCTATCGAACAACGTTCCTGTGTTCCTGAAGTTCGGTAAAAATGCATTGGTAAATTAAAATATTGAAAATTGTATTAATTTGAAACTACAAAATAAATTAAAATAATTGTCCGTGTATTTTTCGTCTCAGATTGTTCTGCATTATAATGGGGGCAAAAAAGTTGTATTCACATAAATCGGAAAATAGTAATTTTCATCAAAATTTGCAAATCGCTTTTATAAAATACTACTATACTACGCTCAATTTTTTTCTTTTTCGCCATTAAATACAATAACTCATGATAAACCTTGTGTCGAATTTGTGTGTATTTCGCTGGGGCAGAAAAATTTAATCCACATAAAACACGGCCATTTAAAACAGTTATCTAACTATATATAACTAAAAAATCGCCAAAATATATTGATAACATTTGACCACGTTTAGAAAAAAAAAATACAAGTATTCGGTGAAAATTACAAGTCTCTGCGATGATTTTTACTGAATTACAAGAAAATTACAAAATCGAAAATAGAGAAACGCGTTATTATTGCCGTAATACATTTTCCCTATGTTTTTTCCCCCAATTATTACGAAAACTATAACGAAAATCAACAGAAAAAATTGACGATCTCTCATGCACCGACTGGATCCAAAATGATATCAGTTAAAGGATTCTACACTTTGAAAATCGGAGAAAAATCTCTGGTAGAAAAGTAGTTTACAGAGGGGAAAAAAAACCGTTTAGAAAAAAAAACCGACGATACCTCGTTGTAGTGGCCAATTTGTCTAATTGTCGTCGTTCCCAAGTAAAATACACGACATATATGTATTGTAAATCGAATAATTATTATTGTAGTATAATTTATCTTATGTCGGTTTCGTACATGTATTTTTCACAACGCGTTTTCGATTTTTTCTTCCGATTCAATTGTTTTTAATTTTATTTTTCCGCGCGTATTCAATAGTTTATAATTATTTTTCACACATCTCAAGTCGATAATAAACACAAGTACAACTCGGAAGTGGGAAACCTGACGGCAGCGGTAAGCGGGTGCTGGCCGCGTATGTTTGCGATCCTCTACAAGAACAGCCGCAGACGAAGTTCACCGTCACGGAGTATTGTATTTTAACGGTGCAAAGTTAAGTTAAACCGGTAAGTTTATAATTTTCTAACAGTCGGCAAGAAGTAGGAAAAGTAATATAATTATACGTATACATAAAAACATGGTCGAGTACTATTTTACTGCCAACTATAATTTGACCGAGTGCAGTAGAACGTCAACGTTAATAAACTATAATAATCCGCGGTTCAGATATTTATTATGCGAAAATCGACGATGAGAATTTTATTTTTATTTTTCCCGCCTTAACAATAATTCGAATCTCACGAACACACAACTATAATTTTCGCTCTACTGCGCCGTGTGGATTATGCCTACAATCGGGGAAACCACTATAAAAAAAAAAACGCGCCTGGTGCAATACCTCGTGCTTTTAAATATAACGTCGAAATTATAGTTTTAGTGTCGTTTGCCAAGCTAAGGTGGTGAGGAAAATTGCACACGAACTTTGTATTTATATTATCAAAATTAAAAATAAAACGATTCCGATACGGAAATTATTTTAAAATTGCTTTCACATAGATATATTTTTATTTTTATGTATTGTACATTTTCACTATAACGGTTAATAGTTATGAATATTTTTTTGCGAATAAACCTAAAAACTAATAAAGTAGTTTTTCGCACACCCCGTGCGACTTTTCGCCAACAACAACGTTGTTTGTCCGTATTTTTTTTTTTTTTTTTTATTACTATTATTATTCTTAATAATATACATGGAAATATTTAAATAGATATTATGTACGGATTACGGGGGCCGAATTCACGCAAACTCGACATTTACCGTAAATATTTTACTATTTCCCAAGCGCGGTATACATTGGTATACTTTTGGTTTATACCGCAACACTCAATTAGTATAACCTAACCTAACCTATTATACTTTTTTTTTTTTTCTTTTTTTTTCTCGTTCGTGTATGGGACTGGCAATTAGTATGCGAGACCGGCAAGTGAAGTGATTTTTTTTTCGGCAAACGATCTCGTCGAATAATAATAAGAATACATAATTTATATGCAGGCCGAACGCGTGTGCGCGCGTAATTACCATCGTGCGAATATTTAATTTTCTCGGCCAGATAATTTTTTATTATTATTATTATTATCATCATAACTATAGTATTTATTATTATTATTATTAACGTGGATTTCGGACGTGTTACGATTTCTGCGTCGCGTATAATATTATTACTACTGTTATTATATTACTTTTACGCGGTTAATTAAAATTCGTATCTCGTCGGCGGCTGGCCGTCTGATGAATTTCACGCGATCTTCTTGACACTATAATAATAATAAACGAAAAAAAACTGGCATATTCTGATCGATTCGATTGTCGACGGAAAACCACGGTGATCTTGAACAAAACGGGAGGCCAAATCGTAAACCTTAATCGCTCATTTAAATGAGAGGAAAAAAAAATAGTGGGTTGGCGGTTTTTTTTTCGTAGGTCCCCCCTCCCCACAACTTCCCACGGATAATATTTTATAGTCGTGTGGATTTTTCGACTATATTATAATATCATTATTTTAGTTACATAATGGACTTTATTTTAGCCCGACTATAAAAATCTTATTTTCGTTACAGAATCGAATATTTAAATATGTGACTAAAACTATAAAAAAAAAAAAAAAAAAACTACCTATAAAACTATTCTTCGACTTTTAGGGCGATTTTGACGGCTGAAAACCGAAATCTTGGACCAGGAGCCAGGAATTCATAAGCAGTCGGTGGTTGAACGTCCAGGATGGAATTCGGACAAATTTTCTGTTATATTTAAATTGTATTGCATATTTTGTTCTATATATTTTTCGCGATTTTCACAAATCTCGTCGAGACATTGTCTTACGGATTTAAACTCCGGAAAGCGTATAAAATAAAAAAAAAATGTCACATATTTCGTAAACATTTTTTATTTTTTTTTCTCGCCTGCAGTATAATAAAAAAAAAAAAGAAAGTAAACTTTGTACAAATACAACGGACCTCGTGTATTGTATCAACATTTACGAGGTTTTCTCTTCGCCTCAGCCGAAAAATGTCCAAACCTTTTAGCTATACAAATTATTTTTATTTCGTCATAACTATTTCATAATGTACGAATATAAAATAATATAACGTCATAGTTTCTAATAACGCGCGTTGTACAATCGTTCAAACGATAATGCGATAGTGTTTAAGACGGAATTCCAATCTGATATTCGTATACAATAAAGCGCACCCGGTGTACATTAAAATATTATCCACCGTGATCGGGATTTCGTGGTTGTAACAAGTGGCGTGCACGTGGTGTTCGTATATTTTTTATTGTTAAATTTTTTTATCTTCGAAAATCTAGGTGGAGGGAAAATAGCCGCGTATATTTCCCGTATAACGAACACGTGTTATAGAAATATTTACGGTACGCCGGAATTGTATCGAAAATATCGTATAATTTTCAGCCGTCGCAACATCCTCTCCCACAATGGCGATGTATTCGGCCGTCGCGGCGTCGTATACAAAACCGATATATCAGCAATGGACACGTTTACGTACCGCGTTTGTACCCAAGGTCCATTTTTTTTTTTTTTTTCCTCTCCTATTATATAATCGTAATGTATTGTTGTCGAACCACACACAAGAGCCGCCGTGCCCGGGACCCACGGGCGATATAAAATATTATATTTATCATTATTTCGCCGTGACCTCCGTACGGCCACGTTAATGGGGAACACCGCTGTGCAGATTATAGATCCGATTTCAAAGATAAATCCCATTGACCGCGTTCGACCACGTATTTAATAATACCATAGGCGTATTTTACAACGGGCGGTAGGAGGTGATGGGGGTCGATCGCCCTCTCCTTGGGCCCGTGTTTATGTATTTAGTGTATCGATCATTGTGCATATATTATTGGATAATTACACGAAAGTATAATTTAATCGGCTGTCCATATCTCCTGGCGGTTAAGATAAATCAAACATTTTATGGAGCGTGGGCTTTTAGTTAAAATATTCCGAAAAATCAGTATGACCGCGAAAATCGACCCCCCCCCCCCGTCATATTAGCTCTACATCTGTCATATCTGTGTACGTTTAATGTAGGTGACAATAACTTATCGAAACTCGGACGACAATATTTCCCGAATCTCTTCGGCGGCCTCGAGTCAGTGGCACACCCCTTGGGTAACGATATTCAATTGATCTAAGTATGTAAATATATATACATATATCGGAATTCCGATAAAGATTTGGTATTTTGTTGACAACTCGGTGTAGATCAATTAAGGACGTGCCTCATTGCCCGTCCTTGTTGTACGTCATGCGAAGCTAAACGAACAATTCGCATCGCTTATTGAAATAATCACAAATTATTTAAGCAAACGCTATATTTCTGAAAATATATACTCGATACATACCGAGATGCGGAACCGGGGTGTTCCTAGCAAGAACAATACGAACATTTTCAGTTTTGATCATTTGCCTGCCCCCCCCTCTCCCCTTAGGAAAACACATTTAATTTAATAATAACAAAAGAAAAAAAGTACACTAGGATGACGTTCGGGGAGATGACGAACGATTGAAAACAAGATTAGAAATAACATTATAAATACAAAATGTTGTTTTTATACCAAATACACTGAGAATAGCACCAACGGAATAATATTAATCCGCGTGCGGCTCCACGTGGAGCAAAATCAACAAGTTTATTGTCCCGAAATCCTATTATAATCAAAGTCGCCGGATACGATTTATTTATAAACCGGCCGCAATATTTCGTTTATTCGTGTCCGTAAAATAATATCTCCGTACGTTGAATATTATAATACTAATAATAATATGCAATTGGAGGCACCGCGCAATTATGATGCATTTATGTAGATATCGTTTTATGGTTATCGTCCGTGTGATATTGTATTGTTTGTACCAGTGGCTCTTTCAGCGCCCCTTCACTGAGATAACTGACTGCTAACGCCCCCCCCCCAATACTGCCAACCAAAAAATTATCTTAAGAATGTGGATCGGTGTTCTGAATTAAAATAAAAACTCATATTTTAGTACTTAGTAAATAAATGCCTTTATTCGATTCCATTATACAAAAAAAAAAAAAAAAAAATGTTTCATTGTTTCACTCTTCAGTGACTGACTGCCCAGGGCACCTGATGAGTATCGTTGCGATGTCTGGTTCGATGTTGAATTAAGTCAAATGCAGATCAACTTTGGTGCAAATATCCAATCGATTTCTTTGCTTCGTCAAGAGCCGAACAAGCACCCAACGCTCACAAACGCCTCCTTCAAACCTACCGCCCCCCCTCCGAGGGACCGAAATGCCCCCTAGGGGAGTACCGCCCACGTTAAGAACCATTGGTTTATACTGTCGCGCAGTCGTAGCAGTATTCGATTATAATTTATATTATACGTGTTTTTTTTCTACTTAACTTATTTTCCTTAACTTGCCTCTATGTGTACTATAAGTATTTGGCGAAAAGTCAAAGCTTTTTTTTCTAAAAAAAATTCCTGTAAATTTGTGGGATGGTGAATGTTCTGTGCTTTTGGTCTGTGCTTCAAAGAGTCAAGTTCTCACCCCGTCCACCCGTTTAGACACGTCCCTCGATTATGATCGCACTAAATTAGTACGTTTTTTTACGATGGCAGTTTAAGAAATTAAAACGGTTTTGAACGATTAATCAAATGCACAATGACATTATTATGACCGCGTATTTGTAACCTAACCAAACCGTCACTTTACGACCAATAAATTATTATTACGCGTCGTTTTAAACACTTTATACGCGTTTCGAATTTTTTATTTTATATTTTATCAAATGCATGTAATACTTACTTTGAAATTTAAACAATGATGATTTACGGAAAAAAAAAAAAAAAAAAAAAAAAAAAAAAAAAAAAAAACAATAATAACGAACAACAATATTCCGACAGAAAATATAATAGAAAAAACCAATTTTTTGTTGTTTTAACTTTTGCGACGTACACGCGTTATTTTAAACGGATACACGTGTTATTAATTATAATAATATATACGGATTGATTGATATTTACGCGTTCGGCGAGAAACTGTTCACGTGTATAATAATAATTATTATTATAATAGCTTAAAAAAAAAAAAAAAATGTATAATATATATATACGAAATAATTATTATTCGTTTTCTCTTTTGTCGCGTGCTGCGCGGCGTGCAACACGTGCCTATATCTACCGGATATTTACTGATATAACGATGACGTGCACACGCGGCAAAAAATACGTAGCGGTTGAAATAATATACTAAAATAATAATGATAATTTAACATTAATCGTTGTTGCAACGTGAAAGTAAAACAATTCTGTAATTATGTTTTGCAAAAAGAAAAAAAGAAATTCCGCACCGTATACAATATCGGACCTGTAAATGATACTTTTGAATAGTATTATTTCGAATATACGGATATTATTATTTTACAATGTATTTAGAATGCGTGTTTGAGTAGCGCGAATACAGGACACTTTTAAAAAGTGTTTACAAAAACTTTCTAATTCATTTTTCGTATTATGTCCGAGAGTCATTCACACATAAGATTTTATGAACGTTTCATACACCATTGAAGTGTACGTATTTTTCCAGATTCTGAACGACTTTTCGACCTGAGAAATCCTGCTCCGGTTTCAAAGTCTAGCACCGTTTCTGAAATTATTTTGTATCTAGTTTTTCACTGCGTTGGGAGTGGTCTTTTTTTGATTTTCGCCGTAGTTTTCTTAATATTTGGGTAAAACCGGAAGAAAAAAATGTACGAAAAACTGACAAATTCACGGTAATATTTGGTAATAATTAATATTAGGTCTTTAAACGAGAATGTCAAATGTTTACAGACATTTGAAATGTTCGAATATTTTTAGTTCTCATTGGGTTTTATGCCGATAAAATTGGTTTGGCCGAGCAGAAATTCCTGAAAATCGTTTGTGTTGTAAAGAAAATATATTTTATACGAGAAAATCGTTGTTAATGAAAGTTTTGATCATCGCTCACGTTTTGAATGCGATTGCTCCACAGCCCATACGATTCGGTATCGGTAATATTTTTCAATAATTCGTTTTAAATTTGTTTATTACAATATTTCCATATTAAAATATATTTGAATTATTACCAATTACCATTATACCTGAAATAGGCGTCCGCAGTCATTTTTCCAGCGAGAGGGGTGGACCAGTATTTATAACACATTTAATACAAACCATAAATAAATAAATAACAACACTATTGTATTAATATTATCAAAGTATTTTAGTTTTATTATTATCATTAGTTTTAGGAACTTAAAAGAGTATATTGTATAATGTATTGTGCAAAACGCCAGGTGGACCCCCTCACCGGGTGCCCACAATACCTAAGCATATTGAACGTATCTGTGATTATACTAAAATTGTATATTTGTAATTATTTACAATATGATAATTATTGGTTATTAATTTTGGCCCGCGTAAAATATCCCGAAAATATATTGTCAGAAACGTTATACGGCCAGAATCGTATACTGAACCCGACAAATACTCTGTCCAAACCGTATAATGTTTACTCCGAAAATCATTAGTGGCTCGTCGGACAAGGCGTCACACGTTATAAACGAAAAAAACATTTAAATCAGTGGTGCACTAATGGCACTAATAATTTATCATGACCTTGAATAGTTAATGTGACGCTCACCGGGGCCACAACGAACGATTTTCGGACAAAATACAGTTCGGCTAAAATATTTTCGACGTTATTATTTTCAGATTAAATATGTTCATATCTACAATATTCTTCGGGCAAAATACGTTTCTATTCAAATATTTTCCCGATTAAATACTTTTCGGCTGTTATATATTCGCGTTCTCTCGATAGTTTTTCCCGGCGCTTTTACCAAAATCCATTAGAAAACGAGATATATAAAAAAAAAAAAATACAAATTTCGTAGCAGTTTTCTCGTTGCCGGGGCACGTTTTGTACGCGACTCGATTAATTTACAACGATAAAAAAAAAAAAAAAAAAAAAACCAATTAAAACGTCTTTATTATTCCGGATAGTTTGTATTATTTTAATATTTTTTTTTTTTCCTCCTACCGCAGACAGTTGTGTAAACTACGCCGCGGCCACTGTACCGAGAGGAATACGCGTCGACACTTACGGCGGCGGCGGCGACGGCGGCGAGTTTTGTCCTAATTATTACGACGTCGTCGTCGTCGTCGTCGTCCCGGTCGACACGTCCGTCCGCCGGCACGTACGCGCCGCCGTCTCGCCGTCGGGTTGGCAACACTGCGAGGCGAAATCCGCAGTTGTCGTGCCCGACCTTGAGTTGTATTTGGAACGGACTAGACCGCGCTACCGCCTCGGCGCGCGGCGGCGCACAACAATTTTGTACGATGCCGCCGGTAGTGCGTCGCGGCGGCTGTGAAACGAAAATAATAATAATAATAATAATAACAATAATAATAATAATAATAATAAATTACGGCGGTAGTGCACCGGTGTGGTGGAGGTGTACTCCAGGGGACACCGCCGCCGTCGTACGCTATTATTATTATCCGTCGTTATTGTCGGAGAGAGACCGACTGAGAGGACCGTTTACCCGCGATTTTTTTCCATTGTTGTTAACTCGGGCTTTTTTCCGGTTTTTTTTTTTTTTTAAATTTTTTTTTCCGTTCACGTACCCGCCGCCCCGCCGTTCCGAACGGGGTGGCTATTGTTGTCGTGTAGTGTGGGGCGGGGGACTAGCGGCGATTCGACCGTCTCACCCCCCCGCCGCACTCCACGTCATTTTTTCCCTAATGTATTCGTTCGTAAACTAATATACGATATTAAAAAATATTATCGGCACACCGTGCTCCCCGATTATTTTTTTCCTTTTTTTTTTTTTTTTACGTCCCCCTAACACGATTATCGTTTCTATATTGGGACGGGAGGGCACGGGCACGGGATTTGTTTTCGTAAATTATATTATTTTTTTTTTTTATATTTTCTGTACCGCTCACTTTACACACCCCATCCACTCCCACCCGGCGATAATAAACATCTAGGAAGTAAATGTAACAAAAATCTAAAACATTATTTTTCTACAAAAATTACAAATATATAAAATAAATAAATATCGCACGCCAAACCTAAGCCCTCCGCGAATATATTTATTAATAGCCGGCTTGTTCCGGTAATTGTTGAACGATACGGACAAATATGAATATTTATTTCGTATTACAGTAAAAAAACGGGTTAGAAATATTATTAATATGTAGGTATTTCAAATATGAAAATATTATATAATGGAATATATAACCTGAAAAAATAAATAAATATGCGTAGGACGTGGCAAAACTATTTGTCGTTGCGTTTGTATTGTCGAACATTAATCATATAGATCGCCAACGCGATATAACGAAACAAAATAAGTAAAAAAAAATTAATTAAATATATATAACGTAACTGAATAACTGACGTAACCGTCTAACCGGTAACAAAAAAACAAAATGAAGAACACCATGTCATATGGGAACAAATTACCACCTTTTTACGTATATAGCGAGAAACCATTGTATAAAACAAGACGAGACGGCACGGTAGATTTAAGACGCCGGTTTAGATTTAATTTACTAACTAAAAATATATAACTGGCTTATAACCCCTGTAAACTCTAGTTGAAGTTTTTCGTCAAAAAGACCTGAACGCCTGACAAAAATTGAAGTACATTCCGTGGTTCGATTTAAAAAATAAAAAAACGTATATTAAACGAGTTTATAAATAAGTTTAAACATTGCATAGGTCAAAACATTTTCATTCTTGTTTTTTTTTTTTTTTTTTTTACAAAATTTGACAAATCCATACAAATTTTAAACGTTTTATCCTCGTAAATAATTCGATAAAATTGAAAATGTCCTCCGACCGATGCGAAATAAACTTGTTTATGAATTCAAACGTATTTTCATTTTTAAAATCCAATCATTCCAATCAATTTGCCTACGCCAAATAACTTCTGCTCCTTGGTTCGTCAGCAATCACTCTCTTCATAATGACCTTAATATTGAGACAGTCGATAACATTACCAAAGCATACTACGAAAAATGCCCACTCCAGATTATTTCTCCATTCCAACCCACTCGTTTCAAATCAATACTCCCTTACGCTTCCGAACGACCCTTCACGTCGTCTTAAAAGTCGCTGGTGCCGTGATCTCCTGATCTAGGCACTCATTCCTAAAAAAAAAATTTTAAAAATTATACTTAATAAAGTGTTCTATCACTGGATGGCCTCCCTTATCACCGTTTTCATGTTTATATTTATGTTATTTTTGCAAATTTGCTTATTGTACAGATTGTAAATGTTATTTTCCTAATAAAAAAAAAAAAAAAATCCAATTACTATTAGTACCAAACATTTTGTCAGACGCATAGCTACTTTATACGTTCATCACGTAAAGTAAGTGGCCGTACTCCTTCCCCTCAAATGGTTATCGGACAGTAGATTAGTGAAAAAATCATTAAAGGTGGTCTTTAAAAGGTATAAAATAATTTTAAATGTTTACACAATTCGAGATAATGTGGAAAACCGTTTATCTTAATAGATTCTGCGTGTAGCGAGAAATATTAGTTTTACAATGATGCGGTTTTTCTTTTCGGATAATCCTTTTTCGGTTAGTAAAACTATTACGATTTTTTCATGTCGTACCTTGAAAGATACCGAATTTTCGCCCCGTGGTACTTTATTTAAACAATTTTACTCAACTTCAAAAATATTCTCCCAAAAATTGCTTTTTATGTTTTTTTTTTTTTGTTTTTAACACTTTCTTGGTAAGGAATTTGCTTTTTTTACGCAGTTACGAAATTTCTACAGTCGATGGTACTTTACTTGAAAAATTGATCAACAGTTTGCCCTCCTATTTCCTTTTTTTTTTTTTGGTTTTTATCTCGAAAAACATATTTTTGTTTAGTAAATACATTCGAATTTGATCGCATCGTAACTTGAGATACATCAGTTACATTTGCAGATTTCCGGGTCTCAATATCGATCTTTTCTATTGTTTATTGTTAATTCCTGTTTTTTTGGTCTCTTTCGTTGTCAATTAATCCTTTCTCGACCTAATCTTTCTTATTTTTGAATAACATTTTTTTTTCTATTCCTCTTTCGGTTTTTTCGTCGTCCCGGGATATTTAAGACGTCATTTTCGATTCAAGGATTATAATATTTGAAAAAAAAAATTCAAAAATCGATATCTCGGTTCCAATTCAACATTTATGTGACATGTTGGGTGTCAAAATATTAAGCGCGCTCAGGGGCTATCACATATTTGCATTTCGTAGATAGGGGTAGTTTTTCACCCCTATTTTTTATATCCTAGTGTATTGTGGTTAGATACATTTTTGTTATAGAAAAACAAATAGGGTAGGATTGTGTATCAATCCAACCCTATTTCAATAAAGGATGAATAATAAGGGAAAACACACTAGTCCGCTCAGAATCGTTTTTCATTTGCGTACAGTATATAAATTAAATAACCCTATTTATATATCCTACCATAACAATTACCCACATGCGGGCTTGTCGTACAACACAGTGATGGCCCACCCACGGTGCGGAATATGTCCTATATATATATTTTTTTTTTTTTTAATAATTCCGTACATTATTACATAATACGTTAAAATATTATTTTACGATAATTTTTATTTGAAAATATATTATTTAAATGTACGGTGTAACGTGTAACAAAATGTCCGCATCGCAGGGCGAACAATATAATTTTCCGCTGGGTAATATGAATATATTATTGTGTACGTTACGTCCCCCATTTAAAAATGAAAAAAAAAAAAAAAGAAACCGTATAATTACGGCCGTGTGTGGGTTTTGGTTTTTTTTTTTTTTTTTTTTTTTTGTTACGCTCGTTTTTTCGCGCACTCACTGCCGTCATCATAAACAGAACCGAGGCCGCCGACCGCGACTACTTGTTAGTTGTTACCGCACGGTTTTTTATTCTTTATATATTTTTTTTTTCTTATCCTAAGGGGACTGGAAGCGGTGATTTTCCGTCTTTGTCCAACGCGCTCGAAACATAATAGGAATTCAAACGTGTTTTCATGCCGACGTATCGCGATTGATCTACGATAAGAACAATATTCCGAAAACGAATATAATTATATTATATTATATGCTGTCTCGTCGTCGAATGTACTTGAATTTTTCGATTTCCCCCGTCTCAATAAGAAACGTAACAATATTATGATATACCTACGAAAAGAGTTAAAAAAAATTCGAAAATTGTCGTGTACTATCCGGACTTTTTGAGAAAATAAAACAGAACACAGACGGTCGGTCGTACTCATCGCAACACGGGCGGGCCACTGTTGTAGGCGAAAAGTTGGAGAAGGTCGGATAGGACATAGACGAGAGGAATTCAATTTATATCCGTATACGCAAACAAAAAGCAATTCCGAGCGAAGTTCGGTAAAAATGTTTTGATAAATCAAAATTGAAAATCGTATTACCGATACATCCCCACAAAAAATACCTCGTATCAGTTCTAAATTTCACCCCCCCCACCCACCTAAATCCACGTAAATCCATGCTACCTCGCTACCCGGCCCTACGTATAGATGCCGCCACCACTCTTATCACTTAATATGGGTAACGATCCTTATCACTACGTCTTATCATAACAACAGCTGTCGATATAATATTATCTTTGTAAAGATATCGCGTTTTATAAACGGCTTAGAATACAATTTAATGTTCACGCGTACAAATAATAATTTAATACGTACGTGTTTTGTCGATACGTCAGGTGTAAAAAAATAAAGAGCTACCGTTGTTTGCGGTGAACAACGTCGGCCCGGGTGCGCTGTAGCATATTACACACCCCGCAATCAACGACACTTTTACCGGTGCCCGCATTCACCGGGGTGGTTTTATAACTGTACTACCCCCTTCACAAGAATTAATATAATAATTCACTGTCGTGATGGAACGAGCTAAACATATTTTTTTTATTTTTTTTTTTTACATATAATACACGCGATTTCCGGATATCCGTACGCAGTAAACAAGCCTCGGCATTAAATAAAATCTTTTTCGGATCATCCGTCTCAAATTCGATACGCTCGCGTCGCCGTGTTTGCCGGTCAGGCAGTTTAATTATCTGTTTCAAATTATTGTTAAAGCCGTACAATTGTATCCAAAAAGCGCGCTAAATATCTTAATTCCGTGTTATCGCAATAGACCTCGCCAGCGATCGTTTCAAATTTACAGAATTTCGTCTACGTTATCACATCAGTAACAAATGTATAGCTCGTATCAAACCCAGACAGTTTTTTTCCCGCAGAACATTGCCTATATACGCTCCAAATTAGTTAATTCCATGTGAATGTCCATTTTGCTTGATCGTGTGTACAACTTCACCAAGATGTCAATTAATGTAATGGCAGGACTATCGATATCGAGCCGATCACTCGGAACGACAGGAGTATTTTTACTATACAAAACACACGGGTTAACAACCCACAGTCAACAAGTGTTTGTTTGCGTTCGCGTATATAATCGAGGGGCGGGGGCGATGTAAATTACTGTTATGTTGGTGTCACGGGTAAGTTTTAATATGCTTAAATGGTCTTTAAAAGACGAAAAAAAAAAATAAACTCGGGGGTGGTTTCTTTATTTGTCAACTGCACGGCGCTATCGAAATTCCACCGCGCGCCACTGCAGAATGATAATTATTTACGGGCCGTGTTACCGTTACCTTAACCGTATTCGCGGTTCAACGATGTATTTTATCAATAGCAAATATTTTGTTACTAGACAATAAAAACCGACTAAATGAACAAACAAACGGCATGTTAAAAACATAGCCTTCATATTTGAATGACCTCGCGTAAATGTATAAAATCGATAAGGCAAAAAGTTCTCTCTTTTAGCAGCGGCGGGATATAACAATATAGCAATGTTTACACAGATCATCTACTGTTATCGGTTAAAACGAGAAAAAAAAATATCTCAATATTTTTTTTCTTTTTTGCTATAAATACAAACGCTTTACGTTTATATTGTTAACAATATTGTTCATCGATATAACGTAACCAGGCGTTTTGTCCCGACGTTCAACGTTCAGGTCAAATTATTGGCTGTCGGCCAGAGAAACAGGATGATTTTCATAATGTACAATAGGTATCGATTAGAATCGCAAGAAAATATTAGTGATTATTACGAACACTGATTTTTAAGGTCGAACCGAACTGTTCGAAAATTATTATATCGAGTTAAATAAATAATTTTAACGTTTAAAGTTCAAAACGTACAAATATTCTAAAAGTCAGATAAACATCCATACATTTTATTCTGTGATCCTGTGATGGCTGAGATTTATATTGTGTTGTGTGTTTTTTTTTTAAATAATTTATTATATAAATACATACACGTATTAGCAATATTTTTAATTATATTATTATTTTGTTATTTTTATCGATTGTATGTTATAATTTCCATAAGAATATTACCGACATGAACCGTATTTATTATTTTATAGAAATATCGGTTAAAGATTAATATTAATCTTATAAAATATTCAACAATGAAATTTAATATTATAAATTGTAGCCGCGATTCAATACAGATTTACATAAATAAATTAAAATAATTTCAAGTTCGCGAGTTTTCCCACTAAACCCGGCGAAAGCGTTAGCGGAACTCATCAGGACCCTTAGGAATATGTAAGCGGCCGAATGGTTGTATTTAAAAAAAAAAAAATGCCATCATTTCCATATCTTTAGGAAATCGTCTAAAAGTACGCTGTCACAACAAATTTTATGCTATTTTTCGGAATCGTCGCGACGCACAGCGAAAAATATATTTCCGGTCACCGAATATTCGTTTTCGTTTCCCCCTACCCGCAAAACACGAAAACCATTTGTGCGTTAAATATCACAAATAGAGGAGGCAGTCCAAAGCTTCACAACCTTAATTCAAACCGCTATCTTTAACTCGTCATTCAAAATAAATAAACCAGCAGATAATCCAACAACCGAAAATTCCCTGCCCTATTACATACAAAAATTAATACAAATTAAGCGCAGAGCCCGGTCACGCTGGCAACGTCACAATCTCCCTTCTGACAAACGTATATTAAATAATTTAACCAACCTAATTAAAAAACAGATACAAAAACATAAATCAAATTTTTTCCAAGAGAAATATCAATCACTTAACATTAAAGATGGCTCCTTATGGAAAACCACAAAAAATATTCTCAAAATTAAGGAACAATCTACCCCTCTGTACGGACCAAATGGCCAACTAGTGATCTCTGATAAAGAAAAAGCTGACCTTTTTGGAAGCCACCTTTCGGAAACATTTACTCCCCATCCAAACATAAACCCCGAACCCGAGCACTTGGATGTAGTTGCAACCTTTCTCAACAGCCCACTTGCCTATGTCTCTCCCTACAAAGCATACAACTCCAAATGAACTAAAATATATAATAAATAAATTAAAAATAGGGAAATCACCTGGATATGATCTAATTACAAATAAAATAATTCAACATCTGCCAAAGAAATCACTAATACTCCTTACATTTATCTATAACTCGATGCTGAGACTCTCCTATTTTCCCTTAACATGGAAGTTTTTTACAATAATACTTATACATAAACCGCAAAAACCCAAGCATCTAACATCTTCATTTAGGCCGATAAGTCTATTTCCCATTTTGGCAAAGTTATTTGAAAAAATTATCCTAAAAAGAATAAGGCCAATAATAAACTCTCAAAACATTATACCTCACTCGCAATTCGGCTTTAGATCTCAACACTCCACGGTACACCAAATCCACAGAATCTTGGACAAAATAGCAATCTCATTCGAAAATAAAAACTACTGCCTCGGTGTTTTCCTAGATATTGCCCAGGCTTTCGACCGAGTGTGGCACGACGGCCTTCTGTATAAATTAAAACTTTTCCTTCCTGCACCTTACTATCTACTAATTCATTCTTATCTCAGTGATAGGTCATTTACCGTCAGACTTGGTAACTCGACCTCTTCCTACTTCTCAATTCAAGCCGGAGTCCCGCAGGGGAGTGATCTCGCCTCTGACTTATTCAACATATACATATCGGATATTCCCAAAACAACAAACACAACTCTGGCAACATATGCCGACGATACAGCTATACTGGCTTCTGATATAGACCCCGTACAAGCCTCTCTAACTCTCCAAACACATCTCGACCTAATAAGCACATGGGCTACCCAGTGGCGAATCAAAATTAACCCTGAAAAATCTTCTCATGTAGTATTCACAACCCGTAAAAAAGACTCCCCGGCACTGAAACTTCAAGGAGAAGATATCCCCAATACCACACAGGTGAAATACTTGGGTATTATACTAGACAAACAATTAACTTGGGGCCCTCACTTAAAAGCAACACGCAAAACATTAAATACCCGTCTACACATGCTCCGTCCTATATTCAAATCCAAATTATCAATTTATGCAAAATCGACTTTATATAAATCCTTACTAAGACCTATATGGACTTATGGTATTCAATTCTGGGGCTGCGCAAAATCATCCTAAACTCGCACCATCCAAGCTTTCCAATCAATAGTTCTACGTCTCATAGCTACAGCCCCTTGGTACGTATCTAACAAAGCGTTACACAAAGATCTCCGGTTTGATACTGTTGAGCAGTTAGCCAAAAAATATTACATAAAATTTCACTCTAAATTACAGTACCATCCAAATCCTCTCATCCAGCATTTATCTTCAATTACACTCCCTGAAAACCCCCCACGCCGTCTCAAAAGACGCTGGTGTCGAGATCTATTAAACTAATTTAAATTTCGCGTTCTGCAGGGTTCTATCACTGGATAGCCTCCCTCGTCAAGCAACCACGTTATTGTCATTTTTTTTTTCTCTATGTACAAAGTTATTCTATTTACTTATTGTGTTTTTTTTTTTTAATACAGATTGTAAGTTTTTTCTAATAAAAAAAAAAAAAAAAAAAAAAAAAAAAAATATCACAATGCATTATTATACGTATAATTACGTTGTACGTTGTACAGAACGAGCAGTTACAACATTATATTATTGTCGTTATAATATTGTAGAACCATTAAAGGTCGCGGATTCTCTTTTTTTGTTTTTTATTTGACATAAACAATCTATACAATTTTGCACAATAAGCTTATATGATGAGAGAAATTAAAAAAAAATAATAATAAAATAACATGAAAGGTGTGTTTAAGCAGCCACTCCGCCATTAGTGACTCTTGGCTATTGATTAGTTAGTTAGTTTTTTTTTCTTTTATCACAATGAGACGTTAGATATTAAATTTTTGTAAAAGGTCACGGCACCATTTCCTTTTTAATCTGCGGTTAGAATTTCCTGGGGGAGTAAGGACAGAAAGATCTTTTATGAGAGGGTTAGAATACGTTTGTGAAAACGTGTGTAGAAAATGCGTGCTTCCTCATCTATTGTTCTCATACGGAGATAGTTGCGAAGAGTTTGGTCGGAGATATAGGGCGGGGCATCGGCTAATCATCGGAGTGATATGTTTTGGAAAGTTTGGATTCTATTAGTGTTAGATTTTTTTGCCGCACCCCACAATCGGAGTCCACACGTCCAGATCTGTTTGAGTAGAGCTTTGTAGATTAGTAGTTTAGTGTTTAGGGTGGAGCACTTATTTCTAATTAGCAGAGGTCTGATCATACGCATGCGATTGCTTAAGGTTAGGTGCTCGCGGATTCTACACATTATATTATAATATTAGTGGAACTACTTTCGAGTTCTGGTCGTCGCCGTCACTTGGTCGAGCTTTGGAAAACATTCGTTTTACTGCGCACCGATGTTCCCGGAGTCGTTTGGTTCGAAACTTGAACAGTACGTATAAAACCAATAGAAAACGTGTTTTAAAGGCTTTCCTGTACGCCGTGTAAAATGTAATTAATACACGACGCACAGCTGTAATATATAATAGCTCCCTTTTTTTTTTTTAAATTTTTTTATAATCGGTCGCCTCCCGTATTGTAATAATGCCGAACCGGTATAGGTACCTATATATATGTATATATACGTATATGTATGGTATGGCCTCCTACTGTGCCCGACCCCTCCCATAAATAGTGAATGATTTCCGTCTATAATACACACGAAATGTTATAAGGCATCACTATTACAGTTATATACGAGGCTTGTTAATATTTTTAATAATCGGCATGGTGTCGGGGGGTGTGTGTATAATATATGCGTATTCACGAACGCTGTATGGACTCTACTAATTTATTGTTCGTACGACCGTGTATATATATATATGTATCGCAAATTTATTTACAAAATATTTACAAAAGTATAAATTACAAGTATAACAATTGTCAACTACCAACCTACCCGATAACAGTGGCATAAATGAGGGGAGATGGGGGCGATGAGTGGATCTCCCCTTGGATATATTTTTACCGGTGGTGTTTTCATCACGACTACAGATAATAAATAAATAAAATATTTATTGTTTATTGGGCATTTTTATCAGCGTTACCAAAAAGTAATGGCAATTACTGTCCGGCAATTTTCGTCTATATAATATTGTATAATCGCGGGTATAACCGTTAAATAAATACAGAAAAAAATATTATAACCGTTGACGTATTTGCGATGAGGGAACCCCTCGCGATATTTTTAAATGTATTACAATTTATCAATTCCCCTCCTCCCCCCTGTTGAATGAGTTTCAGATACATGAGAATCGTAAATTATTTGTTTCTTATGTTTTCTGTATCACGGGGGTATTTTTTAACGATACACGGGGTGTCATTCATTATCACTGCACTTTATAACGACATAACAAAATAATATGCACGTGCAGTGACACATTTAATAAAACACTAAATCATTAACGTATTGATTAAAAAATATATTAATTTATTAAACGATATTGTATTATATTATTGAATTGTCGAAAATATCGAAATAAATTATAAACTCCAAAATAAATTACCAAAGTAAAATTTACTTACTATTTTTAGCGAATTTTTATTTTTAAACTATATACTTCCCTCATATCAACACATCGTGCTGCAGATAATCGTAAAACAGGAAAAGAAATACGCGTAAATAGTATTGATATTTAATAAAAATAAGTAATAAAAACAATAAGTGCGTTTTATATATACGCAGTGGCATTTCATTTTAAATATTATATCAACTGCACGATTTCACTGTCTGCGGCATCATCGATCGTTGTATATATATTTATCTCATTCGTATTCAACGCAGAATTTCTTGCGATAGGGAAAAATACGGACGCTTTGGAATTTCCGATTCGAATAAAATCAATTGTTGGATCGATATTATTATATATAGGTATACACGTTTTACTAGTCTGTTTGTAGAATTTAAAACGGACGATATATAAAAAGAAACGATAAACAATATACTGACATTCGGTATGTAAATAAATAATAATATAATAGTGAATAAAGTGCGGCGTCGATTGTACTACACGGACGACAGATACATATACGAATTACAATATAAAAACTGTGTAAGGAAACGTGCAATCAAAAAAAAAATGTCTAATATGCGTCGAAAAGAATAAAAATTAAACCTGCAGTAAGAAAGTAGACAGTAGTGTACATTTACTACACAGACCTGGTAATACATTTTCCGTGTTTACTCCCCTCGTCAATCGCTTCATGGAGGAAATCGATGTTTTATTTTATAATCCATGACGTGCGGGTATTAACCCGCATCTTCTATTGCCTCACGTGTTAAATATGTTGTATTAATTTCGCTTTGTAAGTGCTGAGTCTATTTATATACGAAAATATTCCTCTTCAGAATATGAAATTTTTAAATTGTAAAATGCCTTCCATAAAAGTTAAAAATTTAAAAAAATATTGATAGTTTATCGTTTTATTATCGCTTATCGTTATAATAAGTATTTTACGTTAAACAGAAGAAAATAAAACCAGTCTGTATATTATAAGAAACCCTGATAACATAACAAATCGATTTGCGACTGACCTGCTTTATCATCAGGTCGTCTATGGCAGACGACAGCATAAATATTATAGCACCGCAAACGCAGCTTTAGAAAAAATATATTACAATATATACGTTATTATATATATATATTATTCTCGTCATCCAATACTAGTTTTTATATCACCTCCAGACCGCATAGCGCTTATTTTGCTACTTATTCCGATGGTTACCTAACCTAACCTACGTTTAAAAAATTCTATGGCAATAATTATGTAGGATAAAACTACGGGTGTGCGTCATACTTTGCAATTTCAAAAAGTCGCAGCGGTGATGACGGAATGAGAAAGAAAACATATGCGCCTATCAACCTATATGACTTTTACTCCTAATAATATTATAGTATATATCAATGTATTCGGAACAAATATTCTAGTCGTGTACAATATAAAACGTAGATAATATAGCGAATAAATCGACAAAATAATATATATATAAATTTTAAAACGTACAGGTACACATTTCCCGGGCTTGTTATCTATATACGCTTGCGATAGATATTTTTAATATTTTTACATTGTAGTCAGCTGTTGTTTTACCGTTGTTAATATATTACAATTGTCGGAGTGTGTGTGTGTGTGTGTTTGTTTTTTTTTTTTTTTTTTTAGAAATTTTCTATACTGTATGACAGGTTGTGTAAATACTTATACACGTGCCGACCGCGCATGATGATGACGTCTATAAATATACGCGTTACGCACATAATTTGAGACCACCCCGTAGCGACGAGAGCGTTCGCTGGCGGGCGGACGACAATGACGATGGTGTCAGAAAACATTGTAGGACGTCTAAAAATAATGGTACCGATTAGACGAAAATATTAAATTGTATAATCTCTCCGAGACTATATATATATACGGCGACGTTTGCGCGTACACGTATGATATAAGTGCAGGGGTAGCAAAGAAAAGCGTATGGATTGTAATACCATAATTCGTTAGACGCCGAAACGCGCGACCGACGATGATGAACAAATGTCGGAATAAAATATAATCGAACAGTTTATTGTATGGAGAGAGCTCTGGTCAAAGGGCGTGACGGGAGTATAGTTCCCGTTGTGACTTATAATGGGGTGGCTATAGTGGATGTATAAATAGGCGACAGCGGCAACAACGACTAGCAACAAAGTCAGGCTGTAGTTTGTCGGGGAACTGATAAGGAGCCGAGCACAATAACTCACTATTGCCAACCGTTCTCGCTCTCGAAAAATCGTTATTTACGGTTCGTGTGACTTTTCCACATGTGACCTAATCATACCCGACGTAATTTTACCACTTGGTTTTCACTTAGGAGGTGATAAGGCGATTCCAAACCCGCGACTTTCTTGGAGCAGTACCCATCGGGTTTGGACGAGGTTTCGTCCCTAACCTGTATCATACGAGGTGCGACAATAAAATAACGAGACTTTCTAAATATAACCTAAACTATTAACGTTATCTATAAAACGATTATTGAAATATGATTATAAAACACTTATCTAAAAGTACTATGAACACTGATGGCATCGATTCATTTTCTTATACGTTAGTAGCCTTGTTATTAGTGCGAGTTCGACTATACTGCCGAAAAATGTTAGATATAAAAATCGAACAACATGTGTTAACATTAAATTTCTTGTTAAATTAAAAAAAACTGCCGCGGAATCGTTTCGTATGTTATGTGAAGTTTATGGTGAAGAATGTTTATCAAGAACTCGTGTTTTTGAATGGCACAAACGGTTTTGTAGTGGAAGGGAGGACGTCGAAGACGATGATCGTTCTGGACGTCCTACCACGTCTTCAACAAACGAAAACGTTGAAAAAATCGACAAAATTAATTAATCAATATTATTATAAAGAGGTATTAATTAAATTAAGAGAAGTGTCAGAAAGAAGCGACCAAATCTATGGAAAAATGGCTGGGTTCTTCACCAAGACAATGCTCCAGCTCACAGTGCATTTTCAATTCAACGTTTTTTAACTGAAAAAAAAATTTCTGTACTTCAACATCCCCCGTACTCGCCAGACCTTGCTCCTTGTGACTTCTTCTTATTTCTTTTCCCATTTTCAAACAGTTGATGACGTAAAAATGAAAACGGCAGAACTTCTAAAAGGGCTGAATGAAAGCAATTGGCAACACTGTTTTCAAGAATGGCAGCGACGTATGCAACAGTGTATTGATGCTGAGCGAAGGTACTTTGAAGGTGATAATCATTAAATTATAACATTTTTAAAATAAACAACTTTTATTCAAAAAGTCTCGTTATGTTATTGTCGCACCTTGTACGTACAGTCGTTGTTGCTGTAGGCCGCTGTGGCTACAATTCCCTCATATTATTTTTCTGACAACTATAGGCAAGTCCCAAAAAATTCGTACAAATTGAATGTTGAAAAAAAAATACGTAGTGTACTACCATGCATATTCGTATAATAATATAAGCGAATGAGCAAAAAAAAAAAAACATAAAATAAAATTGTTATATTGATTTTAGATTTTTATTGGTTCTGAATAATCAGTGACGATCAATGTTTTTCAGTATTATCATCGCTGAGCTTCTCGTACAGGACACTGTAAGTAAGTTAGCTACAGTTGTAGGTGGTAAGTTTGGAAGGTCGGGGATGTATTGGATATTTTAATTTATCTTTGTGCCTGACGACGAATCATTTCAAATGTAAAATCATTCTGAGCAAATTTAGACAAGCTTGTTTTAATTTAAATTTAAAATTATATTAATTATACGCGAAATGCCGCGATGTTTACGATTTTCATCAAAATGTACTTTAAACGCTTATAAGAAATAAATTGTTATTTTTATAGTGCCATAAGAACAATTTTATATCGAATTTTCGAGTATTTTTAAAAGGCACAAAAAAACTAATTATCCGTGAAATCAAATTAAAACTAAAAAATATATGAACGTTTCAAATAGCTATAAATAACAACTCGAAAATAAACTGCCGTTTAAAATGTTGTAAATTTGACTAGGCTTAGAAAGTGTTAAAATAAGTAGCCACTACGATTATTTTTAACTGAATTCCAAAAAAAAAAAAAAAACAAAAAAAAAAACAAAAAAAAAAAACGAACTAGAAAATAACAGAAACTGTTATTGCGTAAATATTCCCGTTTTCCCGATGTTTTGTCATTTTATTAAGGATTAACAACAAGGGAAATTAAAAACTGACCCGCTGAAACCCTAACTAGACAACATTTTCTAATAGAATCCATCCCTGAAGTAATTGATGAGCGGAGCAAGATTTCTCGAAAAAAAAATGTCCACAGACAAAAAAAAAAAAAAGTACTATAATAGTAAAACCAATACATATTCCTCCCAGAATTTAAAATATTTAACGAACAATAATAATGTTATCTAATTAAATATTGTATATATGTATATTTTTAAAATACACCTACAACACTTTCGACGGTAATAATCGAACATCTTAATAAATCGGATTGTATGCGGATGCATTTACTCAAAAAGTCAAAACACAATGATGGTTATTTTATGTATAAAACAAACTTTTGGTAAAACTTTTAGTGCCATTAAGTTCTATTTTATTGAACATTATACAGAATACGGCTGTGTATAGCTATAATATTATACACAGAGTGCCATTTCCGTCCGAGAACCCCCATCTGTTTAGAGGGTTAATAATCACTCCTCTTTTGTAAAAAGGACGGGGATAATGCAATAAAGGGTGGTCCAATTAGAGTGCTTTTGTTTGGGGTATTCTGTCGCGTTTTCATATTATTCACGCTTCTTTACATATCAAATAATACTTATATTGGCGGTAATAACCATAGTATTTCATATTTGTCGTCATTTCCACGTTGAACCGTTCAATTGTTTAATACGTTGCGCAATTTTATAAATATTATTTGCTTACATCGCTCAGTGTACGGATTTCTAGGAGTGACGGCCCTCATTTGAGCGTGCTACGTGGTTTTGCTCAGGTAGATAATTTCCATATAGCCTAGAGACGAGCGTGATTGTAAAATTACATACAGACAAGAGGAAAGTAAAAAAAAAAAAAAAAACTAAAAATATATATAATATCAGTACGAATTATTGGGACGGGATTTTGCTACTATTTTTTTTTTTTTTTTTATTTTTTTTATTGAAATAATGACCGGGGATTCGGAGCATTTTTTATATACTAATCCAGTATATAACCCTCAACCTATTTGGATTCGTGTCGCACTTATTCACACGAATCCAACACTACGACTCCCTAACATCAAAATATTAAATAATTCACGCTGTATATTTTAGAAGAAATATATAAGCCTTTTAAAAAAAAAAAAAAAAAAAAAAAATACAGTACGCAGACAAATAATAATTACGCATTTTATTTTAGCATTAGTGTTGAATAAACATTGATATTTTAAATTGAAAAAAAATAATAATAATAATAGGAATATTTAAAAATTGTAATAATCGTATAGAATCTGAACAATCGATGAGAAATTTGAGCCCGGTGATATTTACAAAGTGGACGAATTCTCGAGGGATGATGGTGGAAAAAGATGGAGTCGTTGTCGCACGTCAACCGGACGTATTAAAATATAATTAGACTTAATGTAAAGATAATAATTTTGCGGTACCCATGCCGTTTAGCGTGAACAACGCGTTTAACACGTTGTTCTGACGGCGGTGGCGATTCATACGATTTTATTCGAAAAATGCTCAAATTTTTATTATTTCCTCGCCCTCCCCCCACACACCCCGAGGATTCGGTGTCGCCCCCCTACAATCGACGCATGTCGCCCCGGTTGAGAACCACTGTACTAGTCGAACAAGCGTCTGCGGGAAATCGTACGTCCGGGAATAGTATCGTCCGGGCTCTAGCGAAAGCGCTCTAAAGGTGTTTTGGCGAAGCGCAAGCACGCGCCGAACCACGCCCACTACGTCGCGACCGGTCCGCCGCGTTTTTGCGGGGACCGCCGTTTTCTTATCTCGCGAAATGTTTCGCGTTATTATCGCGTCGACATCAAATTCTTATCAATTTACGCCGGTAAAACGTTTTTTTCTTCCCCCCCGCAACGTCATACCGCGCATTATACGCACACGGACTAGAATTTCGATTATATATTATATAGTTATACTGTTTATTACTCGTGCTCGTAATATATCTATACGTACGAACCGACAAATAAATTATAATAAATATATATTTTTTCCACCGTCGGTGGTGACGATGTTTTAAATTTTACATTTAATATTCACACATTTGAGCGGTAACACCCCCCGCCCCTACCACACGCCCCCTCCTCTTGTGGGTTAACATTCGAATGTGTGAATATTGAATGTAAAATTTAAAACATTGTCTTAAATTGCCTGAGATATTAGGTACTCGATAAAATATCGAACTAAAAAAAAAAAAAAAAAATGTATTTATTTTTAAAAATTATAATAATTCTACATAAAACTGCAACAAAAATTACTTTTTTTCTTAAACATATTTAAAAATTGTGGAAAAACGTGACAGTTTTACAATTTTTTTCGATTAAAACATTGACAAAAATTTGAATCCACGTCTGAAAAAAATAAATAATATTTCGCCCATTTGCTCGGACCGTCGCCACCGATCCAGTAAAATAAAATTATCGTGAGGAACGTAAAAAAATAAAATTGTCCCCCTCCACCAATTCGAGACTATTTGTATTTGACGATATCGACGTACACTTTTTACGTGAGTAATATAATTATAATTATATAATTATACAATTAAAACTGCAGGATTCCCCGGATATACGTATATCTACGACGTTTACGGTTAGGTATATTTTGGTGGACAGTTTAAAACGATCGAAACAATATGATGCTTACAATTATTGTGGGATAAAAATACATTTTTTTTTTTTTTTTTCGATGGAAACTAACTATAATTATTTATTCATAGTAAACTGTTATAACACACGTCAAATTATATAAGTAAACGGTAGGTATGGACATACCAATGTCGGTTTTACGAGCATTTCAAAATCAGTTCACTCATCAATCTGTTTCCTGATTTCGTTTTCGCGAGCTAGTTTCAGTAACCGGGTTACTAAATTTACCAAACTGTTTGCTTAGGTATATAATAAATGTAAATTGTAAAAGCAAATAATTCATTTTTAATTTACAATAAACAATTCACATACGAATATTAATAATCATCATAAGTATTTGCAGTGACGCAACTAGAATTTATCGTTTTATGGTTGGGGGGAGGGTTATACTTATAATCATTTTTCAAAAATGTACAATATCATTTGTAATTTGACTTTTAAAAAAAAAAATCGGGGGGGGAGGTCACAACCCCCAAACCACCCCCTGGTTGCGCCACCGAGTATATGGTTTTGTGATATGTCATCAGATTCCGTCATTCCATTTATCACAAGTAAATTCTCTAAAAACGTCGAGTGACCTCGTGTGAAGAAAGAGCCTTGAAAATATTGCTAAAATTTTCGACGCTAACCACGCGTGCGCAGAACAGTCGACTGGCGGACTTGGTCGTTGTTTCAATAATATTTTACGCGTATCGATTTACCCAGTTGTTTTTTCTTTCTTCTAATCTTTATTATTATATTTATCGTCTCGGGTTACCGTAAAACTATATTACGTACAAGGTCCAGACTTGAAAATAATATTTTTTAGTATATTATTATACAGAGATAAGGACCTGATTTATAATAATATATATATATATACGAATAGAACGTAGATTTCATTTTTATGGAGTGGTTTACAGTTTCAAATTATAGGTACGGTCGTGATGCTGTAATAGGTACATTATCTGATTGTATTAGTATATATAAATAATAATATATATTATATACTTTTAATATTAAGTCAATTTTTACAAATACGGTACACAAAAAATACATTTTTTTTTCTTCTATTCCGTGTTACATCATACACAATGCAGTTTATGGGTAAATACAAAAAAACACAAGGCTCGTGGATGGGATACTGTTATAGGTCGAAAGTTGGGAAGGTGGGTTTTATCCCGTAGAGAGGAATTTAATTTGTATCTGTAACCCGCACCATCGCTGGTGAAAAACGGTTTCTGAGTAAAGTTCGGTTAATCGTGTTTTGAAATGTCGTAATATTTGTCGCGATTTGCTTAAAAAAATTTGCACTGTAAACGCTTATAAAAATAACATAACTACATTACGCTCGATATATTTATTTTTTGTCATTAAGTACAATTTATGATGATGTTCGTCTAACGGCTCATTTGGTTGGAAATAATTTAAAAAAAAAATAAAAAGTTTAGCTTTTAAAAGACATATTCTAAAGTTTAAGATGAAAATATTGCCCATACGGAGTTCGAGCGGTCAACCCATGTCCGACAAAAAAAAATTATCGTCGAAATCGGACTATTCTACGAGGCATGACGAGAGTTTTTCCCCTAAGGCATGTTTTTAAGACACCTTAATTGTATCAAATTTTACTAATTTTATTATTATTAAGAATTAGCCCGCTGTCGACAAGGGTAAGGGAAATCTGTGTCTTACCTAATCCATAATGACGCCACTTGGGCTGTAGTTGATTTTCGGGGGCAGCCTAGTCTTCTCGCCTATAAACAGGGCCGCCTTGGGGATTTGCAGGATTTAGAACTGAGAAAAATTGCTACAGAATATATTCGGCGTGTGGCAAAATCAGAGGGAGGCGATTGCGGGCACCCTTAATTTACTCGTCTACTCTATTTATACATAATCCTCTTAGGCTCATCAACTCAACCGAATTTTTTTTAATGTATCTATAAAAAAAGCGGGTCTCGAGCCCCAGTGTAAATCATTTTTACCAAAAATATTGTGATTTAATAATTTTTTAATAAATAATCGAATTAAATATATAAAAAATTAGCAACCCTAACATGGAATTTCATAAAACAAACTATACCAAAAATTGTTATTCTATTTGTACAAATTTGTAATCGTAAATTCCGACTTTGTACACATCTCAGAAAATCGATTTTAACTTTGGTTGTGCTAATGTAACGTTACACCAGCATCCCACTTTTCGGAATTTATGATTACAAATTTATACAAACAGAATAACAATTTTTCGTAAAAATTTTTAGTCGATAAGTCAATTGTACAAAGAGTGGGGTGCTGGTGTAACGTTACATTTAGCACCACCGAAGTGAAAATCGATTTTGACCCGTTCTGAGAGTTGTACAAATTCGGAATTTACGATTACATGTTGGAGATGCTAATGTAACGGACCTCGGACCTTTATTTGTCCAAAAAGATTATTTTTGTTTTAAATATCATTATTTGTCCATATATTGTTCAGAACGTCAACGATTATTCGATTGTTTCGTGTTTTTTCATCAATATTCAACACATAAATCACGGGGGGGGGGACTGAAACCTATGCGTTTCAGGATTGTGGGCGATTTTCGGAACCCTATCCGGGTCCCGCCTATGAATAATTATTATTATTATATCGATGAAGAGAGGTGAAGATAATCGTATTTCTACGACGTATACATTATGGTATGTATAGAAGAGGTTTTTTTTTATTAAATCGGAGACGCAAGAGCCGCATATGCGATCGTGCGGGTCGGTGGGGGGGAGGGGACAGTAATAGGTAATATAGTAATAAACGAATAACAAAGTGCGCGGGTAGCGAGAGACGGCGGCGGTGGCGGTGGCGGTGGCGGCGGCGTCCGACCGTACAAAATGGCGAACGCGCGTCGCCGGGCGGCAACCCGGAGCGGGCGAACGGGCCGCGGTCCGTCCACGCGGCGAAACCGTTACGCCGCGACTGGCGAAACGGCAACGTCGCGCCGCGTAGTCGGCCCGCGTCGTCGTCGGCCGGCGTCGTCGTCGGCCGGCGTCGGACACCGTCGGCGGCACCGCGCAGACGACCGACGACGACGCCGCCCGCACACGCGCCGCGTTATTATATTGTACCGTGTCGGATGAACGACCGTGGCAGCGAGTTCGGCGGCGCGCCGCGTCGTCCGCAGCCTTGCCGCGCCGCCGGCGGGCCGAAGGGGTGGGGACGCGTCAGTCGTGCACGGGGATAACGCCCTTATCGCCGTCCGCGTACGCGGGGCGGAGAGTGGAAATTATCGTCGTGCCGCCGATTATATTATATATATATATATATATTACTACAACCCCCGTTGCCCGTCAAGGGGCTTTTTTTTTTTTTTTTTAAATTTATTTACATTAATCAAATAGAACACACACACACACACACACAACATTGCCAGAGACCGGATTTCGACGTTCTAATAAACGATAATAACAAGAAATATCCTTTAACCCTTAAATATGTTTATAAGGGGGGGAAACCCCCCCAAAAAGACTGGGTATTCAACATTAGCAACCTAACCGTGTGCGGCTTAAATATATATACATTTTTTTTAACAAATATCATATATTCAAGGCAATATGGTTAATATATATATATATTTATATTTGAAATACATTCGTGATATACATACATATACGTATATGAGTACCTATATATAAGTTTGTATAACAATACATATAATCCGTCGTTTTGCCCCCCCCCCCCACACATTTCGACTCCGTAAGCATGTGTCACCCCTCTACACATTATATACCTATAGAATATTAACGGAGGGCTCGTAAAAATCCGGTTATATTAAATAAATAATATGTATGATCGTTCACTATACCACTATATATATATATATACTCCATTCAGAATAAGAACAGACCAGACGGCGGACGAAAACACGTCGTTGTTTGCGCATCCATCCCCACTACGGCTGTAGATGATTGCCGATTAATTAACAAATCCGCCACCAGGTGGTCCGGAAGCGCCAAAAGATCAATTGCAATGCGTGAAGGCGGTCTGTTCTTATTCCGAATAGAGTATATATTAACAAATTGAAATTATTTCTGTTAATAATTGTATATCACGAAGAAGCGAATTTTCGCAAAATATGTTCATTAGAAATCGCTGTTATCACCAGTGCCGCATTTTCGAGAGGGTGCTGGACCCCCCTATATTCAATAAATAAATAAATAAATAAATATTTCTGCAGAATATTTTTATTTATTTTATAGTTTTTTTTTTTTTTATACAGCGAAATGTAATATAATATAGGTATAATATTACATATATATTTAATTGAACACCCCTCAAAACATTTGAAGGTACGAAACTCTAATAAACTCCAATAGATTTTAACAGTTAATATAATCCATGGATCTACCCCTTCAAAAAAAAAAAAAAAAAATGTAAATACGCCACTAATTATTACAATGTCCAGCGTTTGTATAATGTACAGGATAAGCATTTGTAAATAAATAATAGTACATTTAGCCGTGGTTTATATGAAATGAGCGAGTATAGAAAGCGGCACAGGGAATACAATAAAAAAAAGGTTAGAAAAAAATGGCGGAACAGCGATGATGTTGGTCAAAGCGAACTCTTGTTCGAAAGAAAAACAACAACTTATCATAGGAAAATGTTTAAGTATTTATTGCCGTGTACGCGACGAGATCGTACCGCGTATAAATAAAAACTAATAATAATTAACACAAAATACGCGAATTATTCGGATCACGTCGTAACCTAGACTCGTTAACGAAAATCATATTTAAATGGCTACGCTAATACCATGGGTCACACGATAGGTAAAAAACAAACCGGGGGGGGGAGTGAATTCGTCCGCGGTTACTACTTAAGTGTTATAATTCAACCGTGGTCGCGGTATCCGACGACGGCTCACGTTACCGCCAAAAAATCGTTCGACCAATCGCGGAAAGCGGAAAAACCAACCGACAGCGATCGATCGGTATAACAGTGGTGAGGAGTCTCCCGCGATTTTGGAATCGGATCGTAAAAGTTCGAAAGTCTGGTAGCGTCAGCAGCAGGGGAACGCTTGTAGTTGGGGATGGGCGGGGAGCGTTGAAGTGTATTTAATTTTTGTACTTAATCGCAATTGAAGCATTTTTTATCGATACGTATTTATTTACCCGGTACACGCAACCCGGTATTTATTATTTCTATAGTATAGGCGAATTTTTATTTTTAGTCCGGTGCCACGCTGGACAGCCTATAGTGGCCGCCAATAGTCACGCAATAATATCATATTAAGTCAAAAAGTGCTTTGAGTGTTTTTGTCGAATTCGTGTTTTCCTTTTTCTATAATTGGTCAAATCGTCTATTACACAATATAAATATCGATAAAGTGCTGCAACAATAATCGATCGGTGGTCAGACGGTATCAAAACACCGAACACGATGTCGTTGGTATATCGTCAGCGAGTGCCCCTAAAAAATGGCGGCGTACATAATTTTTACGACCGAGTCGGTAATTATACACACGATAAACTATGGTACTTTTACTATTGCTAGTGACGCCGTTTCTTTCGTGATCGAAAATGTTCACGTTTATTTATTAAGTTTTTATATACATTTTTTTTTTTTCGATTGTGTTTTATTAACATTTTCTGTGTCTCGTGTAGTTTTTCGGGACTGAAATTTTTTTGGTAAGTAAATGACCGTCAATTCGTTATTTCATCTATATTTTACAAAAGTATTACAGCGTTTTCTTTGTAGTTTAGACAGAGAGGAGGACCAAAATAAAAAATATAAAATGATGTACTAGAGTTTAACATTTAAAATAATGTTCGAAATACCTATACTGACTAATTCGTAAACTCAATTTTTATTAAAATGGTTATAGTGTGCGGTTAAAACTATTTTGGTGTAAAGTAGATATAACACAGGGGTGGATCCAGGACAAGAAAACGACGGAGGGAGGGTTTGAAAATGCATATAAGGCATACGATCTATGATTAAAATCAAGCCAAGTGTATATCGGGGCTTCGCCTGCCCCCCTTGTATGATGATAAAGATAAAAGCAAATACATTAATTTTGATATAATTCTTTTTAACGTATTGTAATAATAATCGTAATAAATATACGATAACATGTATGTATTGTACGATGTACTTGCATAAATATATGACAACATTGATAATATAAGTATAAAATGGTTATAAAATAAAATCGTATAACCTTTATTGATATAGGTACACGGATAGAATATTACGTATTTTAATGTATTTATCGCTGTGTCGACAAATTTACTTTTATTTGATTAAATTTCATCATTAGTCAGCCAATACTGATACCTACAATAATTCGATTTCTTCTTTTAATTTAATTTCAATACTATAGTACATATAACTATATATATATATATTGAAATAGATACATTTTTAACCCCCCTCAAATTTGTCCATTATATTTCCCATGTTATTGGCAATAATACATTTACCTAAAAATACATTGTTTGAAGAATACTTTAGCCGTTATCACATATCTATGCGTAAGCCGATCTGATAATAATCAGTGTAACCAACGTAAAAAATTCATTGAAATTATACTGATCATTTTTATATACAAACACGGATAATCGTTTTATCAAATTACTCGACTTTTTGTGACTTTTTTTTTTTTTTTTGCGAACGTGGTGAGGTGATGTAGTTATTGTTGATATGGGCAGGGGGGGTGCGATCGCCACCTTCGTCCCCCCCTCTGATATATAATATCATGTTAATTTATTACCTACGATTTTAATTTTCTAGTGAAAACGCAGAAAAACGTGAATTGATTGTGCACGATTCTTGTTTATCGATCGCCGAATTTTTAAAAAAAAATCGCGGAAAATCTACGGTCGATAGATAATACATTATCTATAAGTTGGTACGCGTGTCTACATGGAATTTTCGCGACGACAAAAATAATAGTAGGCATAGTAAATATAATATATAATATAATATTGTATACGTATATATATATATATATATATATATATATATATATGTATATATAGGTGTGCGAGTGGGTATAATATAATAATTTATAAAGGATCGGCGCGCCGCGGTACCAGGTGCGTTTGTCGGAGGGGAAAAAAAAAAAAAAAAAAAAAAAAAAGGGAACGATGAAAAAACGAAAAGAGCGAGATGGAAGGAGCGAACGGGAAGGAGGACAACGCGATATTATTATAATGTAGGTACGGAATATATATATATATATATATAGGGAGTCGACCGCGGCCGCGTAAACATCTGCTTTCAACCGCCGCGGCGAAGCGGTACGCGCGTGCGGGCGTCGCGTACGGCTACCGACCGGCGGCGGTACAACTAGCGCCCCCTGGTGGATGTACGCCGCAAAAAGCGGTCGCGTCGCCGCGGTGGTACATAACGTCGGCGGCCAAACCGTCCGTCGGGCGCGGTACATTTATTATAATACTATAATTAGTATTGCCCATACTCGGTATTGACCGAATAATCATCATTTTATACACGGCCCTTCGAATCAACTCTCCAAATGAAATCTTCTCTCATTCTCTACACCGCAATAATCAGACCACTGATAACTTATGCCCGTCCTGTATGGTCCGCTGCCTCTATAACTAAAATAAATAATATACAAATCTCACAAAATACATTTTTAAGGATATGTCTCAAAGCACCGTGGTTCATGAGAAATCGCCAGATCCATAATGACACGAAAATACCCCTGATAAATACATGGATTAAAACCCAATTTAAAAATTTCCACGCCAAACTAAAAAACTTGGACAGTGCTCGTCATTACAATATAGGAAAAAAAACACTTGTCTGCGGCCTCGACTTCCCCAGGACATTCTTTTAACAGACACAGAAGACTCATCATCAGAAAATGATGAACATTATTAATATACTAGACCTTATCGTTATTATTATTATATTCATATATGTAACACATTATTATATCACTCTCACTATTAATAATTATATCATTAATAAATTTATAATCATTTAAATTTGTAACAAATAAAATTGTAAAAATTAAAAAGTTGTAATAGCACTAGGTGTGCTGAAACATTTTATAATTATAATAAATATAAAAAATACACGGCTAACGTCGATTTCACGAAAGTACCGATTAATAATAACACTGGTGGCTATAGTGGCTTATTTGCCACCTTTTTTTGTTTTTTTTTTTCTTTCTTTTTATTTAAAAAAACGGGTTTTCGCGGTTCCGGCGCCGTTGTTATTCGCCCGACCTGAAATCCCCATAGCTGGACAGTAACTATGCAAGTTAATAGGGTTAAACGATTTTAACGAATTTGTTAGCATGCGTACACGACGGGGTCTTGCGCTCGTGTAATACAAGTCTAAATATTAGAATTACGTAATACGTTTACGAGCGTATTATTTACGGGAAATTATTCGACAAAAGCACCTATTAAAATTGTGAGACTGCCGAGATTTCTGGGTTATCGAGCCATTTATACATTATAGTGCGGGCGAGGGGAATTTAAAATCATTGCGTAAAATCCTATAGGATAAATTTGACGATAGTTCTCGTTTACGTGCAAAACTCACGGTAACTCTTGGACTTTTTACGAGGGCGGCCCCGACAGTATATATATATATAAATATAGACGTTTTCAGCTCTGTGGAATGTAGAAATCTTTGACCGTAGAATATGGGCATGATACGGTACAGGTATGTACGAATGTACAGTTATCTACGGTCCTGGTTTGTACGTTCAGAATTCTACGGTCCAGATATGATAGTAATGGTACACTTGGCTTACTTGTAATGAAATCGTCGTGGAAAAAAACGAATTTACTTTTAAACCCGGCCGTCGCAGTGCCCCACCCTGTATATATATATATATATATATATATATATATATATATTATTATATTATAATAAATTTACTTTGCTATTGTTCGGTGTGTTCATACATATCGTGCGTATTATATACACGCGGGCAGGACGTTGCGCATTCGCCGGGCATTGTTGTCGTGTCGTCGGACGCCGTACGCGGCGTATTACGCGCACGGGCCACAGCCGAACCGGAGGGGGATTGCATATTCGAGATATACATATTACATATAGCACACAACATACGTATAATAAATATATTATATATTATATGTGAGTGTGTGTGTATTTTTTTCTCTTTTTCTCTCTGTATACAAATGGAGGAGGGTCGGACGCGCGGCCGATGATTGGCAGTGCCGCCGCCGCCGCCGGCGAAGGGTCGCACGCGCGGGGTGCGTATATTCTTATTATTATTATTATTATTATTATTATTTCTCTGGCGCGACGACCGAGGGTGCGTGTGCGCGCCGTATAAAATGGCGGAACGCGCGCCGCTGTAGCGTACGCGCGTCCTAACAATTAGGCGTAGGTACACCACGCGGTAGCTGGCGCGCCGCGCGGACCGAAAACCAAACGCCCGGAACCGTGGCCGCCGCCGCCGCCGCCACCGCCGCCGCCGCCGCCGTTTTATCCGTCGCGCGGCCGCCGCGCACCGGGTACCCGGGGTGCCCCGAGTCGTAGCCTAGCCGTGTGGTGGTGGGGGGGGGAGGTGCTTAGGGGACTACACCGTAAATCGTGACCGTGTTTACTTCAGCCGACCACCCGGGATTAATAATCGACATTAATTATTTATCGCTTAATACATATAAATAATTATATTTTAAAAATGTTTAAATATTGCGCGGTCCACGTCTATATCGGTAACTCTTAACAAAATGTTTTAATATTGTCAACGACTCCGCAGTGTAAATGAGTAACGCCAGCGGTGCTCACTGTTATGCGAATTATTTGTATTTACGTAAACGAAATGGTAAACCGTTTACTGTTTTTCATATCCGTGATAAACGGACAACCGATATGTACGATTCGGTAATATGAGTAAATTCAATCGAATTTCCGAACAGTGTGTAAGTGAGTACGCGTTAAATTTTTTTTTATTTTGTTTTTTTTTTTAGTGGGACTTAGACCCTCCCCCTAGAAATACAAAATTTCTGACTACGCTACCGCCTTAGGCCCGTGTTCGAGATGGGTGCCCGTATGAATTATTTTTGTATTTTTTTTTTTTTTTTTTTTTAGGTTTTCCGACACGCGTGGCACGGAACATCACCACTATGATGGTATATTATGATACAAAAAAAAAAAATAAATAAAAAATAAACAACATATAATTCAGTGATAAAAAAAAAAAAAAAAAAATGGTTATTCGACTCCCGTCTAAAAAAAAAAAAAAAAAAACCGTTAGGTAATTCTCGACAAGTCGGCGGGCTTAATGGATTATATTTCGCTGTCACCCGATTAGTATCCAACAAATTCATATATTATGAATTAATATATTGTCAATTAACACAGATAGTCGTTTATCTATATATTATCCATTTGCCTATATAAACCGACGGTCGACATTCCATAAAGCGTTTAAAATCGCGTCGAACTAATCAGACGAGCATATACAATAACGTTGAAACGCACTATTTGCCCGGGTTGTTATTATACGTATTTTTGTTTTATTTTTTTGTATTTTTTTTTTTTTTTCATAACCGGATACAGTTGCTATCGGCAGCGATAAAAAAAAAAAACAAAAAAAGTTTCCATAATTCGTTATTTTTTATTTATAATTTATCGTTTACAAAAACACCACATAGCTAATGCGTTTCGAAATTCATTCGTAAATAACGCCCGGTATATAATTTATTATATTATATTAAAATATTATATCGGCCGTATAATATTTCCTAATATCTGCTAAAATACTCTCTCGAACGCAGACCAATTTATTTAACCAATTCCATTTGTATCAATATTTTTCTTTCTATATTATATTATAATATATCACTTGTTTGTATATATTTAATATACGGATACACCAAACACGTCAACATTGATAAGAATATATTATATTGACTTTTCGCTCGAAAACAAACGATAATGTCGTAAAACCGTGTAATTTATAAAACTTCAAATATGATAAAGAATATCTATAATAATAATTATTCGATATTGTTTTACAGTGTTTTTACGTATTTGAAAAAAAAAAAAAAAAAAAAAAAAAACCCACTATACACATCCGCATTAGATTTCGCGTTCGAATCAACGGGTAGGACCGTTATGTACCTATATAAAATTGGGTATCGGTAATTTTTTTTTTGTTGTAAGTGGTTCCACACCTTTCCGATTATCGTTTTAAACGCGGTAATATGACAATACATTGCATACCTATATAGGTATACGATTAAATATTAAAATGTCGACCAATAATATTATTACGATTACGCCGGAAACCGTACATTTCGCGTAGTCGGAGTGCCGGAGTTCGGTTTTAATTTTGTAATATTTCGCCGCGGCGAAACCGTGAGATATATTGGTCACTGTGTTATTATTTCCGCTGGGGAGATATAATTTTTATTTGTTTACGTTAAAAATCGAAAATATAGTTTATAGTTTGTCCAAGTCCTGCGACATGACCAAACTATAAATGATAATCTAAAAAAAAAAAAAAATAGGTAATTTTATAGGTAATTTATTTCACCATCGGCCAACAATATTGTCGACACGGGGAGTCGTCGGCATGGGGCCCGCCCGATTATTTATCTTTAAAATTTCAATAAAGTTTACTTTGTGTTTATGGCCCGTAAAAACGTACGTAATTTTTTTTAGAAACGAGAATCGAATTACACGGGTTGAACGTACACGATACCCCCCCTCATCCCCTAGATTCGGCATTGGAATCGGTATAGTATAAATAATTCGGTCTTAAGCAACCGGGTTTTGTTACTCCATTTTAACTCGTTCAACTCGTAAACGGACGAGCCTTGAAAAAAAAAAAAAAAAAAAAAATACTATCTTTACATAAATATTTATCTAGATGAGATAATTAAAAATTAATATCTAAATAAATTATCTATAGATACATTTGTCGAGATAGGTCTCAACACTGTTTACCATTGAACGTCCCTTTTATCTTCAAATAAATATCACAAACTACTGGTTGTAGGTTTAATGATTTTTCACTATATACACGACAATAGCAGCGATTTTACAAAATAATCAACTGAACTTAAAAAGCGTGTAAATTACACATTTTTCAATTATCGTTAATTATTTAGTGAACCCGCAGTATTGAATTCTAGCACATTAACTTGTTCGTTTTATTAATCAACTCGTCGTTAAAATCGCCGTGCCTGAGAGGAGACATAACGATCAAAGTCCGTTTTTCAAACTATCCAGGATCATAAGCAAAACACGCTTTCGTATGGAACCCAATAGACTCGGATCATTTTGGTATTTTGCCTTACAACCGGTAAAATATTGCCGACAGGATTTGGACCGTTACGAGAAAAAATACGCAGCGCAAAATTTCGATTAAAAACTAATCGAAACCTCGTTTTGGTAAAAAGTGCACTTGGATCGTTATGCCTCCCTCCCGAGTACATACAAATTATATTCGCTACGACTATATACGAACCGGCAGTATAAATAATATCATATATATATATATAAAAGGTAATACGCAAAAAAACGTATGTATTATATTGTTATGAATTATTATTTTTTATTTTTTTTTTCCTATTCTCTCTCTATATATATATATATTATTGTTATTATTATAATATTATAATATTTTTCAATATAACGCGATTCGGAAAGACAAACAAAAAAAAAAAAAAAAAAAAAAAAAAAAACAAAAACGCGTACGAGTGGTTTTAGTATATAAAAATGTATTCGTGTTTCGAACCAATCTATTCTGTGCGGCGGAACGGTTTAAAAAAAAAAATCTCGTCTCACCAACCAGTTAACCGCATTATACCGGTTTTTTTTTTTTTTTTTTTTTTTTTTTTTTGTTAGGTATATACAATACGTTCGAAGGTTACATATATATATATATATGTATATAAAAGCAGACAAAAAGAACAAAAAAAAAAAAAAAAACTATTTTTTTAGTTGTTATCCGTTCGATAACTTGCGGTCACGTACTATAATGTATATATATATATATGTATACGAACGCTTTAATAATAACGATTACTTTTTTTTTCTCTCTTTTTTTTTTTTTCTTTTTCTTTTTATACGACGCACAAACTCCTTGTATATATATATGTACACGCCGACGTCACGCGGAACGATCGTATATATATAATATAATATAATAGCGATGTGGACGACGATAAATAACGACGTGAAAAATACAGTCGGAATTAATATTATTATACGTATATATTATTATTATTATTATTATCGTATCGTTATTATACACTCGCACGCACACAAATATAATACGTAGGCGTATATATATATATATATATATATGTATATAATTATACGTATATACGTATTTTACTCGGACGGGGTACACGGTCCGAGAGTTAATATTATATTTATATAATATATATATAATTATATACAGAGCGTTCGTGTAATTGCACGTACCGGTACCGACAGACGGCCGCGGTCCTCACCATTTTTTTTTTTTTTTTTTTTTTTTTATTTCACGTTCGTACTGTATAATACAAATATGTGTGTGTATATATATTTATACGTATAAGGGGTGTTTTTCGGTCTTATATATATATATATATTTAACATCACGCAACGACCCCGCGCGATTATGACTCTCCCCGCGTCGTCGCTACGGGGGCGAATGTGCGGCGTAACTCTATAATTTATATAAATATTAAGTGGAGGGTTGGTCCCCGACGGTGCCGGTCATCGGATCCAAAAAACAAAAAAAACCCGCATATACGTATGCATATCTCTCTCTACAAATCGATAGGTTTATCGATATGTACGAATCAATTGCCGCGCCTATGTAAACAAGAAGTAATCTTCACTTGAGAGAAAAAAAAAAAAAAAAGGGAGCGCCCGTTTTGATTGATTTTTTTCGTATTGTGCTCGTAGTTGCCAGGACCCGGGTTCGTACGATAGACAATTATTTGGAAAATCCACCGGAATAGTCGTAAAATCGGAACCCGAGACCGCCGATATTATAGATTAGAATATGGAATATTATAGGTGGCCGTGGGGGACATTTCCAGTAGTGTTATTCAACTGTTCGTTTTACTCGGTGTATGGTTTTTTAATTAAAAAAAAAAAAATGTCTTAAACGTGTCACGGGGCAAGGAAGTATTTTTTTTTTTTTTGTAAAAATAAACTACCGGTTAACCGTGATTAGACCGAACCGCCGGTCCTATAAATACGTTTTGGCGGTATATAACTCTTATGGTGAAGGGGTTGAGATAAGAATGGATTTTCGGAAAATCATCCACTAAAGCGATGCTTACGCGTGAGTCTGGCCAAAAATTGAGTTTCTAGGTTACCTCGGCGACACGGATGAAAAATAATTTTTTCTTTTTCAAACAGTTGTTATTGTCATTCGATTTGGAACAAGTTTTTTTGACACGGACAAGCAAGTCTTCTTTTCAAATAGAAATTACCGACAAGAAAGAATAAAAGGCCGCGGATATATATATATATATATATATATAGTAGGGGCTGGATACAGTTGGACGAGGGGTAGGGAGGTAAATTCACGGGTATTTCATTTTTTTACGGGCTTACGACGATGCTCTCATACAAACACACACATCGCGAAGACCACTCGATTCAACGATAGGGGGTTTCGAATATAATAAGGGTGCGACGGATTCGTTTTCGATAAATGTATTGTATACGCTACACAATAAAATAATAATCGCCTAATAATACACATATATATATCGGAGGGTTGCAAAAAAAAAAAAAAACACCGTGGTTTTTTTTTCTTCTTTCGTTTAAAACGTTTTAATTAACAAATTCCAATTTAATTTAGTGTACTATGGACTTTGTAGAAAATTGCAACTATACATTAAATATTTACTAAACGAATTCCGACAGATCTATTTACTGTTTAATGAGATATTTGCTTTTGTGAAACAAACAATGGTTACGTATACGTACAGAGGTCGTGTGCGGACTACAGAGTAAAAACCTTTAGTTCGTTAATTTCAACATTTAACTGTATACTACTAAGTGCCTGTAACGGCATAGTAACCACTCGAGGTAACTGTTGAAATAATATTTGAATATATATTGTAGTGTGTATTAAAACAAGACAGTTTGTTTAAAACGCACGTTTACAACGATTTATTGAATACACTTTGCAACCCTGAATATAATATATATATATATACATATGTTTCCGGGACCGTTGACAATATATTAGGAATTTTTCGAGACGAGTGTCCCGGACAAAAAAAAAAAATTGATAGGTGAGTATATACTACCGAATTTACAAAGCATCGCCACTGGACGACGGCGTGACTTTTGAATGGACCAACTGCAACGAGATGCAAATTACTCTTGACAGCGATATTTTAAGAGTATATATCGAGAGGATGCAGGCGAAAGGTCAATAGGCATAATGATCACAAGGCAAATGATAAAACTCTCGCAATATCAGTATTTCGGGGATAGTTGAAGTGTTGGCAAAACAATTTTTCTGTCCCACAAATAAAAATTATTTGCGCCGCCATCGCTGATGATGACAATAATTTCTAATATTATAATACGGTAAGGAAACGATATCATTGTTATTGCCTTACAGTGGCGCGTATATGGTCGTTAGAATGGATTCGCCATATGTTGACGGATAGTCGAACAATATCTGTGGCTATATGTATTTCCCGATGAATAATAATATTAGTCGATATTATGGCACGCTCGTCGAGAAAATTAAATTTTGTATTATAAAAAAAAAAAACAAAATGTATTAATGTATTTATCTACGTACAATTTTTTATATCTCTTCCCGTGAGAAAATCCTAGAGCCGCCACCGTTGCCTAGTACTGCACCGTTACCATTAGGGCGTAATTTCAGTCTACAGGTATATTATATTATAATTTATTGTTAAATAATTTACGTTTATTTCAATCTGATTTCGTCGAAACTGGTGTTAAAATCTTCATAATTCACAGGATTCCGATTAAGTATAATACGAGTCATAGTTTTGTGTACACGGTCTCGCGGACCTTAAGAGCCAAGGGGCTACAATTTGTGTAAGGTTGCTATTGATATTTACAATGATCGTCACTGTTAATCCATAGGCGGAATCTGCCATCATTTTAGAGGGGGCTGATGTTTTAAAATATTTTACCACGCAAAACCTAATGATTTATTTTCAACATCCTATATCGTATATATACGAGTATAGATAATATTTGAGCGTATTTGAGCGAGTACTAATTTCTCTGTTTGTATATTTTTAGGGGCCAAAATCCCTCAAGACCCCCCCCCATCCTCCCGATTAATTCCTATGCTCTAGTAATTCATCGTAAATCGTTTTAAAATTATTTTAATTTCACTGATCGAATTTAAGAATTTTCGTTCAGCGTCCTGACAATAACGGGTACGATAACTGTCGAATGTCAAACGACTGGAGTTGCATAGGCATGTCTATAATATAGCCGTGATAACAACTATTATTGAATTTGTCGTAAATTATCGTAAAATACTTAATTGATTTTTTTTTTTATATGTTAGGGGGGGGGCGGGGCAAGCGCTTTCATGTGACTCTCCTCTCCGTGACTGAGGTTATAGGTAGGTCGAGTTTAACGATTGCAAGGGACGTTAATTTTTTCAAGTCTCGTATAATATTATCCCTTATCTTTTACTTGTCCGATTCGAGCACTGAATATGAAATATATGTGTACGCAGGTATCACCATATACCTATAGATTAGGCACGAGTCCTGCGTAGGTATCACGGTATATTGTTATTTCTTTGCGATGCATCTTATAGATAATATCGGTGCGCATAGAATGTATTATGTAAATTTTGTATACGGTCATGTTTGTGTAATGGGAAAAAAAGAAAAAGAAAAGAAACACTTTTCGGCGTACAGGTGAACAATATCGTGATGAATATATTAAATATCATACGTGCCGCGGTATATCATCATGCAAATAGGTATAGCCGAGAATATTGTTATATTATTTTATCGAAACAATATCGTCTAATTGATGTGCACACGTATACCTATCTAACACAATTTAACCTGTGCATTAATAGAGGATACAATTTTATTTATTAGACCGCCGTACACTCGCGCGCAATCTATGGGTGGGTATATAAAACCCACGCGGTTATCGTTATCGTTAAGATATTATAACAATATTACGCCTATACTCGAACGTTGATAACCGTATTAACCGTACGATACCATTAATGGGGTTCAGTGGTTTGGTAACAAGTGCAATAATAACATGATAGTGCGGCGGAAAACGACAGAACGTATTATTATGTTGTAATACGATATTTATGGTGCTACAATATTTATTGTACTGTACGAAACGCGACACCCACCCACCTAATCGATACCCAGTCATCATGACCCGCTGTAATCGGTCGTCGGGCTCGATTATAATAATTATAATTATAATTGTAATATAAAGCGCAGGCCTGGGTCGAGGATCGGATTGGGCCCCCGGGACACCGCCAGTCCATTCGGCGGGCCATTTTTAACTCCGAACATTGAAAACGTTTTATTAAACGTAAAACGTCGATCAAAAAATTAATTATAACCGATATAGATAAATAACAACTATCCAATATTGTATTGTACGCAATCGGTGGCTCGACTAGGATTTCTTTTCGGGTTTGGACGGTTATACACAATTATACTTCATACAGATTAAAAAATGTACAGTGTACAACAGCACTATCACTGGAAATTACTATTATTGACTATTAAAAAACATTTGAGGGGGGCACTACCCCTAAACCACCCCCTTGATTTCGCCACTATATATATATATATATATATATATATACGTATTATAGCCGCCCAAATCACCGAACTACCAATTGAAAAAAATCGAATCTATAGAATCCATTTCACGAAAATTTACCCGTATTACAGTGTAAATTCAAAACAGGTACAGGTAAAACAATGGTATTTTTGTCCATATTATATTTACACGACCCCAAAAAAACGCCTTACGCGCGTTCTGATGATCAAAGTCCGTGAAATCGATAGAAAAATTGCACCAATCGCGGTCGGTCATCAGCCATAAACCCAGTAAAAATATCAGACAAACGCCTTCGTTTACGTCGGCGAGAACATCCCTAAGCGTACATATGTAGATTATATTATTATTACGTAAATTATATCATACCGATTGACTGCCACATATTACTGAATTTAATGACTGGCAGTACAAATTTTCTTGTACGGTTGCGCGATTCCATTGAATGTAAACCTACGTCATTTGAAAGCCTAAACAAATACGCGTTTATATATAAACCTGTGCAAACACAGATGTACACCGTAATATATCATTATATTATACCGAGCGGATAAACTATCGTTATTGCGCGTTAAACTAATCATTTTAATATAATTTTGATAACAAAAAAAAAAAAAAAAAAATAATAAAAATAAATATATAAATACAAAAAAGAAACTCGGCCCGAATAGTAATGCCGTAGCTAGGCTTTTTTTTCACGATGCCCCCCCCCATCCGGTGCTTCAGTTTTTGATGAACAAACAATAAAAACACGAGATAATTAGACAGTTTTTACTGCACCGCTCATATAAGGTCATATAGTTTACATATAAAACCGATAAGATAAACAAATTTAAACATAATTAAAAAAAAAAAAATTGATTACAACATAGAATCTAAACGTCTAAAAAAAAAAAAAAATCTAAAACACAATAAAGAAGATAAGAACGAACTAAATATAATTCCACGTTTGTTTTTATTGCGTCATATTTTTTTTTTTACTTTGGTTATCATTTAACTAAACTCATCCGGCGGTATCACGTAAAAAATATTACCGTCGACAATATCACTTAAAAATATTATTGTCGACAGACATTTCGGGGGGGAGTGCTTGAGTCCGGAAGCAAATAGCTATAGCACTGGACCAGAGTATTATAATTGATTTTTTGCGTGTATAATTTGTATACGACCGCGGTTTCGATTAAAAATAAAAAAAATTATCATCGGAGACCTATATGGCGAAAAAACTATTTATTTATATATTTTAATCGTTTAAAACGATTTTAATTTCTTAAACTATGCAATAGAACAAAAGGACTCGCGTTTTGGTTTTGAAAACGACGTTTTTAAACCGTTTCAAAGCGTTTTCACACGACAAGAACAAGTTTGATTAGTTTTAGTTCCAAAACTAAACAAAAATAATCATGATGGCAATTTATTTGATATTATAGTTATTACTGTGTGATAAATGTAAAAATGAAAAAAAAAAATCACGGCATTTTGTCTGTGAATTTCGATTTTGTTTTTTCGTTGTAAATGTTGCAGCACAGTGGAAAATAATTGTGGAAACCTGTGATTTTCACGGTTTCGCCGAATAATTATATTTATTAGCACATTCTAAACGCGGTGCGATTTTCAAAATATTCTGGCGTTTTTTGAATTTGTAATTTAGCTATTTGAAATTTGTTGTCTAGGTTATTATTTTTTTTTTTCGTGTTTTATATTCGGATATAGAAATACGGTCGGCGTTTTAAGTTTAATGTTTTATGTTAAAAATCGTTAAAAACACGAATAATTGTAATTGTATAGTTATAAAATGAATAAATTAAAATTATATTTATCGAAATACGTTTTACCGTACTTTGCTTAGAATCGTTTTTCGTGCGCAATAATTGATCGTTGCGTACAAACATACGAATTGACTTACAGTATTATATATATAACCTGTTGTTTTTTTTTTTAATTTTAAATTTTAAATAGGTATATTTTAATCAGTACATTATATTATTATATAATGTAAGCTGTGTACAGTGTAAACATGCTTTTTATATAAATTAAAACCAATAGCAGAATTTTTACAATTGTGTTGCTTGAGCATATGGGTTTGAGAAAACTTTTTAGGTGCCCATTATAAATTACGTTATATATTTTATATTAATAAATTGTGATAATTATAGTCCATGTACATCGATAATGCAGATGTGGATACGTTTTTAAATATTATATTTCGATGACATCGGAAACATTACACGGGCCCTATTCCCGAGTGCTTACGATGAAAACAAATATCATTAATATTGCGAATTTAGTATTCCAGGAGTGTTCGTTTGATATTTTATCGTTTTAAAATTAGTCATGATTTATCGTCAGGTTGTTGTATTCCGAAAATTTGTTTATCAACGGTATTTCCGTGATAAAAATAATAATCATAATAATGAATATCCCGAAATACATTGGCGCCCAATAGGTGAAGGTCCAAGAAGGAGTGGGGACAAAATATCTTAAAAGCTGATTTCTTATATTGTTAAATATATATATATATATATAAGACCACGGGAAAAAAGGTTATTCAATATAAAAGCCGTCAATACATTTAATTTTCAATACATAATATTTATCATTTATTCGATTTAAATAGATATTTTGGAAAGCCAATTGGCAAATTAGAATACTAAATTCGCAATTTTCGTAGTATTTTATCGTAAGACACTCGGGAACAGAATAAATATTAAGTATGGATATTTAAAAATACTGTAAAAATAAAAAAAAAAAACGCCCATAATACATCAGCTGCGAATATTCGCCGCCGCTCGATGGCGTAAAATTTACTAAAATATATATATTTTAACTATGACAATATACTGACAATCGCAACGAACAGAATTAACGAATTTATAAATAATTATTATATAATCGACAATTGTAATACTATATAATCGATTGTATATATCGTTACGCTTTATCTGGGAAAATTGAAGGAAAAAAAAAACCGATATCGATTATCTGTACGGGGCGGAGTAGGGACCAAATTCAGGCCGGGGGATTGGAATTTATCCAAGAGACCGCCCAAGAATATATATATATTCTCCCAACAAAATACCAAAGACATTTTTCTCGATTCCGATATTTATTAGAACCCATACACGAATGTTCACAATCCACCGAGGACCACTAAAATAACATACTTCGACGAAAATAAATCGCATTCATAATAAAATTATTCCGAAAAGAATAAAATGTCGCGAAGTTGAGATTAATATTATTACTACCGGCAATATTGTTCGCAACGGAACGGTTTAATTCTGTCAAAGAACCAATTGACGGAGGAGTTATAATACGCGTGGTACAATAAGCGTTGCGTTCTGCGACCAGCCGTTGTCGTTAGAACACTGCCGTTTGTTGTCGGGCTGACTGGGAAATTCCCCGATTCCGGGCGGTCCCTGATTATCTATTCGCCCTAACTGGAGCGACGTTATTCGCCGCGAATAAATACGATTGGAAATAAACACGGATATGCCAAGTGTGCGGTGTGATTTGTGCGCGCCGTACGTATACCGACCCCCCGTGTAATGTATAAGAAACGGCGATAAAGTTTATTCCCCCCCCCCGCACTGCCGATGTTATTAGACGGGCGGGGGTTGGGGTTGGAAAGGAAAAAGGGACAGGAGAAAATAAAACCGTCATCGGCCGGGCCGATAAGGCGCGCGCCGTTCATTTTCCTCCTTCCGCGCCATTAAATCCAATCCCCGCGTCGACCGCGCGCCGCGTAGCGCGCCCCGTAGCGCCCGGCGACGGCGACGGGGAGAGGTCGAACGACACGGCGGCGCGCGCGAGAGGGATTGAGCTGACGGCGGGATATCGCGCGATGAGGCGCGCGAGAGGGAGTGAGTTATATATTGCGCGCGCGAGTAACAATAAACGATAAACGAGCGGGACGGGACGAGCGGCGGTGTGCGAGTACCGCGGTAGTATTTCGCGGCGGGGCGCGCGGGACACCGTGTTTTACAGCGACTTTCTGAAGGGTCGCAGTGGCGGAGGGAGAAAAATCATTTCCGCGGACAGAGAAAGCATAGAAAAAAAAAAAAAAAAAAAAAAAAAATAATAATAAAACGATGAAAAAGAATCGAGACCCACGCACCGCGCACGGTACACACGAATATACGTACGCGCTACACACACACACACACACGCGCGCGCGCGCGCGCGCGCGGGCGCTATCCCCCACCGCGAGCTGACGTCACGGCCGGCTTTACCATTGGGCACAGGCGTGGCGTCGTCGCCGCCGCCGCCGCCCGCGACGCCGCCGCCGTCGTCCGCGCGGAAAGGGGTTCGATAATATAAATGTACCGCGTGTGTGCGTCCCGGGCCGACGGGCCCCGGGGAGCGCGGGGCGACCCGACCGCCGCGCCGCCGTCGTCGCCGCCGCCGGCAGTGGTCGCGCGCGTCGCCGTCGAGAGTCGAGAGCCGCCGTCCGTTCGTGCATGTAGTGTGGTGTCGTTGTTGTCGTCGCCGCCGCCGCCGCGTATATATATCCGTACGTAGTCTCTCCGCGCGAGTTTTACGCCGCGTCGCGTCGTATACATTAATATTGTATTTTGTTTTCACGGACAAGTGCGTTTGTGCGCGTGCGCCGCACAGTACGTCGACCGCCGCCGCCGCCGCCGCCGCCGTTACCAGTAGTACCGTGTGCGACCACCGACCGACTGTATTAGTACGCCGTGTGCGGTGCCCGTTTGTCGCGTGCGTGCGTCAACACAACCGTCGTCCTCGTCGTCCTCGCCGTCGCCGGTGTCTGTGCGCGCCGCGCCGCCCGTAGCTTTTCGCGCGCGCGGTGGAAAGTGTGTTCGCCCGCTACGTTGCCGCCGCCGCCGTCACGTCTGCGCCGACCGGCAACATTGCAATGTCACGCCGTTGAATGTCGCCGTCCGTCCGGCCGCCGCCGCCGCCGCGTTATTATAATATTATTGTTACGCGTATTATACGCATGCCTACAATACTATAATAATAGTCGACAAGTAGAGGTAATTTATATTTATATTTATATACATTATAATACATTATATATTATTTATACCAGAACGTATTTTACTGCATTATCGTAATTATGATTGTTTTTTTAAATTTTTTTTTTTTCGTATCGTTCTTTTGCGTCACGCGTTCACCGAAACTCCGCTGCTGCGCCGGCGGTGGGTCTTATCTAACCCGCCGGCACCGACCGGAATTCCGATCGGCCGATTTATCTCTTCTCCACCCGCCCGTTCACCCCTTTTTTTTTTTACCATGACGACGACCCCGAAGACAATAATATATTGTAACGCACCGCCACCCTCCGGAACGCGACCGAGGGTACCGGCGCGTACTTTCAGTTATTATATTGTGCGTGTTTATTTTTCTTTTTCGTTCTACCCTCGTTTCGCGTAACCCCTTTTCTGCACACGGGAGTAATAATTTTTCTTTGTCGTCAGAGACTGTGCGCCGGTTGAAGTCGTCGTCGTCGTCGTCGTCGCCGTCGCGGCGGTTATCGATCGGTGGCGGTGGCGACTGGCGAATACAAATACACGGGGAGGAAAAAAAAAAAAAGGGGAAAAAAAAAGGAAAAAAAAAGAAGGGAAAAAGGTCGTTTAACACTTGTTGCCCGCGCTCGGCCTATACGGAACGTCGCGCGTCACGCCGGCGGTGCCGGTCGTACCGAGTGGCGGCGAACCCCGCCGATCAATAACACGGCGGCGGCGGCGGCGGACGATTTTCCCGGCGGCGGTTTGCGTGTGTTGTACGTGCGGGAAACTCCGACGACGGCCGCGGCGCCGGGACGCGTCGTTGGCAACACTGCGCCGCGCGGTCGTCGGCCCGCGGATAATATAAACGCGCACCGGCTTTCCGGGGGAGGGAGACTCGGTTATTTGATTTACCGGTATACGGAATTCGAAAGCTCGGCGTCTCGTACGGCTGTAACCTACGTATTAAACATACATCATATTATTATTACGGGTATACCGTTCTAAACGGAAACGTATGGCCGAGGCCGGAGATTCGCGTATATATATATATATATATTTACGACAAATTCACGAGCGAAATAGCCCGGCCGCAGATACCGCGGGTACTACGCGAATAGGAAGAACAGAGACTAATGGAATATAATGGAGAGAAAAAAAAGAAGAAAGAAAGAAAGAAAGAAAAAAAACCGCGCCGCCGTGTGGTTCCATGGGAACGACCGCCACGCCGTCATGGGTGTTGGTCACGGTACACATAATGCCGCGCGGCTGTATGATAGTAGCTGATGTAGTAGTAGCAGCAGCAGTAGCAGCAGTAGCAGTAGTAGTAGTAGTAGTAGTAGTAGTAGTAGTATTAGTAGTATTAGTAATATTAATAGTATTAATAGTATTTGTAGTAGTAGTAGTAATAGTAGTAATAGTAGTAGTAGTAGTAGTAGTAGTAGTAGTAGTAGTAGTAGTAGTAATGGTGGTGGTGGTGGCGGTAGCCCATTCATCCTGATCGCGGAACGACGATATTATCGAAGAATTCAAAATACGTCCCTACGCCGCCGCGCGTGAACTCTACGCGCCGATGTCGGTCATTGCTATGTGCAGCCCGTCGTGTATTATTCGGTACGGTTTTAGTATAATAATAATAATAATAATAATAATATTATTGTTATTATTATTGTACTACACGGGCGGTTTTCGACGTTGAACGTGCACGTACACGCACGTGTATATAGGTATATAGGTGTATATGCTTACGGATTTAAAAAAAAAAAAAAAAAAAAATTTTGTTCTTTAACCGCCAAAACCATTATCGCGGCGCGAGGTTGCGCGTACGCGAGACGGCCGGTACGGTGTGTAATTACCGTCGTCCTATTTGTAAGTTTATCGGACCAAGACGCCCGTCGTAATTTCGTTTTATATCAACACGAATATTATAATATTATAGCGGCACAATTGTTGTTGTTGTTGTTGCGCGACGGGGAGGGCCACAAGTCTGCCGGGATGGCCGAACGGCAATTAGAGCTACGTATTTCGATAATATACATTACGTGCCTTTGTTGCAGAATATGATAACGGCCAACGGTATCTAAATTATAGTATCGCCGATATAGCGTAACAGGTGTAAGACCGAAAAGAGGATATTCTAAAAAAAAAAAAAAGTAAAATATTACGGGCGTAGCGAAACGTCCACCCTCACCAATACGGCGGTGCCGTCCATCGTGTTACTGTACGTATCCAAATAATACGTATTTATCGCAATCTGTGAAAATCAAAAAAAAAAAAAAAAACGACCAATGTACCACGACTAGCCTACCAAAAATGGTGCGGGTTGTCTGGTAGAAAAGTTGTCCGCGGACGGATGGTGTGTGTGTGTGTGTGTGATACACACGTAACAGTAAAACCTATATTCGAATAATACCGACAATGTATTCGAATACATTTCTACTTAAATACATTTACTGGGATATACATTACAAGTGTGTTGTTATAGAGATGGGGATTGATGTGCCCGCGTAAAATCAAAGGACCGTCCCTCTGACGGGCGAGAACGGGCAAGAACACCGCTCGCGCAGTCCGAGCAGTGATTCGCTTGATTTTGCGTTTAACAGAGTAAAACCGTTTTAAAATAAAAGTGTTTTGGAAAAATATATATTTTCGAAACGGAGGAGTCCCCGTTGTTACTTTAAAACCATGTATAATAACGGTGTAATGTTCGGAATAATACGGACGGTAAACAAAGAGACACCGTTGAAGGCGTCATTTTCATATTTTTTTTTCATAATTGGCTTAGGACCGGCTTTATTACTGTAAAACGGAAAAAAACGAAAAAGAAAGAAAAACGCTAGTTCTACTGAGTATGTGCGCAAGCGTGTTTTTTCGCCGTGTCGTCCTCTTTTACGAAAATACCGGCGGTCCGGAGTCTGCGCGCCGCTATTATTATTGTTTAGGTGTTGGATAATAAAACGCACGTGGCGCTCCGTCGCGTCCTTCCCGCGGCCCGACCGCAAGCCGCGCGTACCGTTCGCCCGGGTTTCGGGCGAGACTGTCGAGAGGACGCCATACGAGCGCATATTACTCTGGCAATATTCCAGAGGGGCGAGACGGTGCGTCGTCGTTTTTTTTCGTTTTTTTTTTTTTTCTATAGTAAAACAAAAACTACATAAAAAAAAAAAAAAAAAAAATAGTAATTAATTTTTACAAAAGTTCGTTACTGGTCTTTGAAAAAAAAAAAATTGTCGACATAATACGAGCCCGATAATACCAACGCACCCACCACCCAGTATATTGTCCGCTTTTAATTTATAATATACACGTGCCCTTTTAAACCGGAACCGAACGAGTTGCGCGTAGCTCCGGTACTCCTCCGCAACGTCCTCTTAAGGGGATTCCCATGTCTTCCCATTGTCTAACGCGTGCGTACGTTAAGACGTAATGGCGAAGCGATAAGATTTCTGAACACAAATTCGATTTGAAAATCTATGCATAATAAAACTAAAACGTGGCGTGGCCGATCATCATCTTGTGTGCACTCGACGCCGAATTCAAATCTGTTTTCGGAATTCTTAACGCTTCACCGCGTCGATGGTTAAAAAATATGCCGCGCGTGTGTTCCGACAGAGAATGGAAAGGGAATCCCATTAATGTGATTAATATCGTTTTAGTTTCGAACATCGTTCACCCGTTTGTTCGATCCGTATCCCCGCAGCACGTGTGCCCACACGATACAGGACCCGCGTGTGGGAGTAGGGCGCGAGAAAAGGCAACGCCCCCTTTGACACAATATTATTATAGTGTTTGAAATCTGAAATATGTCGTGCGGAATATTGATATTTTTTTTTTTTTTTTTTACTAATTTTATCTCATTACCTTATATATTAATCGTCGTCCATTATCGTAGACGTTTTCCGATATTTCGACATTTTTTTGTTTTTTTTTTTTCCAAGATCCCATCGATCAACCGAATGATACTCACATTGAATTTGAAGAAACAATTTTTTAACGAGCCCTTATAAAAAAAAATAATACGTATTTATTTAAATATACGGTTTTTGAATCTGAGTATCGTTACTTGAAAATCAAAGGTCGATATATGTGTTTATTTTGTTTTATATAATATGGAATTTTTAAAAGAAATTTCAAGGTATACAAAATCAAAATGAAGGTTTATTTTCATTAGTTTATAGAACAGCTTTTTTGCTCGTCTCCTATAGCTATATTTTCGTAATAAATCACTCGAATTAATTCAATAATATGCAGTTTCTATAATTTCTCGTCGTTATACCCGGCATCAGTTCCAATAACAGGAAACATAGCAAAACTATACTTACGCGGATTGAGTAGAACTCGCTTAGTTTTGGTTTTAGAATAAACAGCTATTTTTATTATACAACTAAAAGAGGAAAATATTCGACGACAGGACGATGCGTTTTCTCTATATTAATCCAAATCAAATATCTCGTTGTGAAATAACCACTATTTCAATATGTTTAAAACATATCGTAACTTTTTGAACCATTAATTTAATAGAAAAAAAAAAAAAAAAAAAAGCATCGTCTCCGGAATAGTGTGCTCTTCTACTAGTTGTATTAATCTTCTTCAGCTTTAATAGGTCATTAAGACCCAACGCTGCTCCGCAAAGCATTCTTAAATACTCTCTATTATTCGCCATTATTTCTTCTGGGTTATCGACCCCAAGTATTCGGAAATTCCGATTTAATTCGTCTATCCGCCTTTTTTCCGGCCTGCCCAGTGTTGGCCTCTTACCTTCTGGTATCCGGTTCAGTGCGTCCTTTGTTAGTTCGCCACTCGATCTCCATACGTCACCCGACCGTCTCATTTTTCATCCTTCTTAGTGTCCGGTTTTACTTACGTCGAATTCGATATAACAGGTGCTTGAAAACCAAAATCAAGCGAGTAATCGCTTGGAAGGCAAACGCTGATATCGTCCTGATAAGCGTCCTCTTAAATACGCAGAACCTCGCGGAATCGACAAGTTATGTTTTGAATATTGTGTCACGATACCCATTGTACGTGCGGATTAGTGCCTATGCCATTTGTTTAAACGCTCATATACTTGAGTATAAACTATGACTAAGATTTGACCATTGTTAAATCGGATCGAATGTGTGATTTTTTTATTTATAGTTATAAAATAAATATCGCGTAAGTAATTAAAACGTAGAATATTAAGCATTTCTAATTGTTCGGATCCAATCGTGCTTGATAAGGATTATTATCACATAATATGACGTCAGAATAATCTGCCTGCATTATCGATCGTCGTTCCTCGCCGTGATATTTGTACGCAGGCACTCGATGGTACGCGGGCGAGGCGGTGATGGTGACAACCCCGTGCGTGCGTTTAACGATGATTTATAATACCCGAGGCAGACAACAACGGGGGCGTTAGCGATTTTATAGGTAAAACCGACTTATCGGTGGGCTACCACCCCCTTCGGTAATGCGATTAAACGAAAAACAGCGTAACCGTGTACATATAGTGTAATAAGAGTATAAAATATTACGCGACCCCACGGCGCCACCACCGTCGTCGTCGTCGTCGGGGCGTTAATCCAATTTGGTTAGGTTTTCGTCCGAGGGACAGACGTGACGAACGGGTTGAATTTACTACGGGGTTTCTCCTCCTCTTTGTAAAACATAGTAGTACTAGTAGTAGTAGTAGTAGTAGTAGTAGTAGTAGTGTTTATTAATACATATTCAACGATACGTACAGAAAAAAACCAAAAAGAAGATAGCCGGGACTATACTTCGCGCCGTGGGCGGGCCACCGTTGTAGGTGGTTAGTTGGGAAGCAGCTATAGGATATTGAAAAAGAAAAAAAAGGTTAGGAATTTAGTTTATATCTAAACGCGCAACGATAAATCATTTGCTGACGAAAAACGATTCTGAGCAAAGACCGGTAAAAATGTTTTGATATATTAGAAAGTTGAAAACTGTATTAATTTGGAACAACTAATAAAAATACAATTGTCCGTGTTTTTTCGTCTCAAATTGTATTTTTATGGAGCCGTATGAGTTTTATTCAGATAAATTGGAAAATTTCGAAATGAAAATCGTAAAAAATTACGATTTTCATCAAAATTTACACTTCTTTTTTTGTTTTTTACCATTAAGTACAACCTATGATATACCTCGTGTACAATTTCCAAGCCAAAACAATTTTATCCACATAAAACCAAATAAATACTAAAAAAAAAAAACTAGACAATTTTTTTTATTACATCTCCCCATCTCGTTCTAGACTTTACTAGAGGTCCATAACCACTTAGGGGTTTATTAGCTTATCCGTTGTAACGTCAGCGGTGCTAAAAAACATAATTATTTATAAAGACCGCAATATTTAAATTGTATAAATTAATAATTTGGTATAAGAGCAATAAATTTTCTTTCTTCCTTTTATTATTTACATCAAAAATATCACTTTTTTTTTTTTGTCCACAAAAAGCGGATGCGTGGAGACTGTAAAGTGAGAAATTTGCCAGCCTCGACTCGTGGTTTTCGAACAATAGGAGGGGACTAACTGCAATGCGAATAAAGAAGCAGAAATATAAGCGGGGGAAATGTTAATAATACTTAATTTTTTTTTTATTTCGATATTAGTTTTTCACGAGATTTTTTCGGAAGACATTTTTGTTATACGACTCGTTGTTGTAATCATCGGCTGTCACCGCCAGCGAACGGCGTTTACGCTTACACTTTTTAATGAAATGAATCATATTGATCCCCCAGCGCGTTTGTCGCGCCCCGGGTTATTATCGCGTTTCCCTGGGGTTTTGCGTGGTACGTCTTTGTGTTTCTTGCGTCAAAGAGCACAAAGAGTGCGGGGAAAATCCACGCTGCATCATTATACCCAGAGACGCTTATTATTTCTCATGATATCAAAGTGCGTGGGAAATGCTGCAGTATACTTTAATGGTCTCAACAATATAGTAAAAATATAGAGAGTAGGAAAGTGCAAGTTTTATGGGTTCTTATTGTTTTTTTTTTTTTTTTTAATTGCACGGCGGTTTCCATAAACAGCAATAAAAAAAAAAAAAAAAAAAAAAACTGAAGTATTCATAAGTTATTTTTTTAGGGATTTGTAATATATTTAAATGTCTGAGAATATTTGTTTCGCGTTTCCACTTCGTCCATTTTTTCTTTTGCCTACCTCGACATCCGTCTACACGTCTACTATATGTCTCTATACCGGTGTTTGTGTTTCATCTATTATAATTTATAATTTAAAATAATTTTGTTATCCAAACGCACTTACGAGTACAACGACGTAAACCCGTATTATTAACGATTTTAGATAACTACAATTTAGATAAAACTTATATTGGGAATCCAAAACGTAAAACGCAGATTTTCAGTTTAATCGACACCTAAAGACGTCGAACGTAATATATTTATAAATTACCATAACCATCGCCGTTCTTACCGACGTAAACGAAGGCGTTTATCTGATTTTTTTTTTAAATGAGTTTATGGCTGACCACGATCGTTATCTATTTAAAAAATCAACGTTTATGTTTCCGTTGGTGACAACGGCCCTTATCCACCAAATGTACAACAAGGCCTATGTGTATCTATACTATAGCTGTCCCGTGCTAATTTATTTCCCCGCTTTTGTAAAGGAAATTATTTTTTAAATAACACCAACTGTTCTATAATATCTCATCCGTATCATCACAGAGGAAACCCAGAAATAAACAATCGAAATTAAAAAAAATTATCGAAAATCAAGCGTGTGTGAACAGCCACCCCCTTTAAGAGGGATATATTTTGAGATAAAACCTATAGGCACCGACTTTACTCTTAGACAGTTTAGAAGAACCCCCCGGACCTATCTATACTTCCGTATGTAAAAGCAACAAAGTGACTAGGTGACCCCAATAGAAAAGTTATCATTATGCTACCGATTGACCGATTGGGGATAGCAATTGCTTTAATTTTTTATTATTATTAAATGTTGAAATTTTAAATTAAATTAATCTATGCATATACATACATATATATATATATATGTGAAAATAAAAATCAATTATTCACTGGGTGGGCGCGGTACGAGAGAACTCACCAACACCGCAGTGCAGCGTAGAAACTTTTTAACAGAGCTCTATATTAGCGTATTTGCCGATTATTTCTACAAATTAATAACTCGATTGTTAATTGACTTAAAGAATCACAAGGAAGCTTAAAACCTGCTCCGTGTGATATAATTTATCGTTAAAAAAAAAAAAAAAACAACCCGTATGACGATCGGACGAGTAGTGGTTCCATTGGTCATTCGGGACAAAGATTCTAGTTTTCACATTTATTTATACATACGGATTTAAAAATCGACGTACATAATAATTTATTACGTTGGAACTATCAATTGACAAAATCGACCGTTTACCTGTTTTTCCCCTCGCTATCCTATACATTTTCCTTTTTATTTTCACCTCGGATTTTCGGCGGAATTGTCTATGTATGTATACATTGTGAATAGTATTGTTGTAACCTACCTATACGGTTTTTATTTTCTTTATAACACTGAATTATACTCGTGACGTTATAATAATGAAGACAAACGGTACAGACTTCTAGGGGTCACTTATATTATTATTACTACTATACAACAAACAGACTGGGGATGAAACTGTATAATATAAATGTTTAAAATTGTCAACATCATCATTTATCAATATAATGGCCATAGGTGGTATAGGAATACAATACGAGTATCTAACTGTGTTTAAAATCAACATTTATAATATACAAGACTACCTCCTACCTATTATGTATGGACGCTGATAATAATTTATTCAACAGTCACGAACGTGTCAAATTTGTTAAACAAAAATATTTACTACGGTTTTTTTTTCTTTCTATTCTCCCTTACAGATAGTCTGACAGCCGTCGTCATCATGAAAGAAACACGAAGACTGCTGAAAAACCTAAACCCACATTTACTGTGCGTCCTGTGCGCTGGCTACTATATAGACCCTACAACAATCGTCGAGTGCCTCCATTCGTGTAAGTATAATGCATTTTTTTTTTTTCTATCTTTTCATTTACAAATTACTACACCGCCCAGAGCTTATAATAACTTGTTAAAATTACGAGCTTAACACGAAAATTAAAAGAAAAAAAAAAAAATAAATACCATATTTACTAATATAATAACAATTCGGGTTTGAAATTGGTTTTACAATTGAAATTTACATTGTACAAATGTTTAAAGTTCTACTGCCAGTAAAACAATTTTTTGAACTTTTCAATTTTGATAATTGCTTGTTTTCATTCAATAATTGTATTGAGTAAAAAAAACATAATCGGTTATAGGTATTGTACAATGGATTGACAATATTTTTTAATTATTAATTTTAAATTAGAACACGACAACAACTTCTATATTTGTTATTGACATCGATTATTTTGTAATAAAAATAAACTGGCAAATTGTAATGCACATAAACACTTTTTCTTCTCGATTTGTATTGCACACAAAGACATTTGGAAATCGATTTTTAACAAACAGATATGATTAAAAAATAAAATAAAAGTAACTTTTTCGAAACATTTTCAGCTAATTATGTATAATATATGTACCCCATATAGGTATTTAATTAAATAACCCAAGAATAAAAGATAAAAATAAATAAAACGTGCAAAGTGTCTCAATAGAAAAAAAGTCCCAATGAACTTTTTCCGAACTTTACCGTCTTTATTGTTGTTTGAAACTTTTTGTTGATGTCTACTGGTTTATTAAAGAAAAAAAAAACACACCGTTGTAAAAATAATATAATATAGATGTTTGTACACCGCTCGGAATCGCAAATAATTATTATGTATAGGATTTTTGAAAAAGTGAATCGCCCAACTAATGCGCACTCTGCGTAATCCCGAATTTCGATAGGTTAACGATAATGAGATATTATAGTTTTAGTATGCGATATGAGTTGGAATGGCTCAGTCGCACTAATTGCCGGCGATTAGCGAGGGCGTTCTCTACATTGTGTACGTGAGAAACACATTAAAGTGAAATAATGGGTCAAATATACGAGCAACGGTGCACGAATAGATTTCTAAATTGGGATTATTGTCATTTTTTACACGTGTTAATATCCGTACGGTTTGTTTTTTCAAATATAGTAATTTATTCTAAGTACTATAGGTATACGAATCTCGTTGCACATCGTATGGGTCGAGATTGGTACTGTATGTTCTCTTCCAGAAGGAATTTCCATTAACTCCGCCTGGCCCCGACCAAAAAGATGCATCCGTGTATTGCAGTGTTACCAATGTACAATGTATTCGTGTTCAACGCGTAAAAAAACGCGTAAAAATATGTTTTACCGAACAAAACGATACCTAATTACAACCGCGGTCGTATTTTTATCCATAATCGCGGTTTACAAGACCGCCGACCGCGGTCTTGGTTCGGGATCACGGCCATAGGAGATATATAAGGTCGGACGACTATCGGCGCGTTCCGCTTAATTGGGCAAATTTGTCTCGATACGTTTCCGCTATAAAAACGAGCGGTTATATATAACACCAATACAAGTGTTATAATATAGAGTTGGATCGGTTTTTCGATGTACCGGATAAATTCTGGGAGAAACATTGCGATAGGTAGATTTTTAGATTCCGAGTGTACGGAAGATACCATTGGTTGTAGGGACCAAGATTTTCGCACGTACCTTACATTATGGTGTTTTTGTACGAAATTCCAAATACTTTTTCCCGAAAAATTGTTTTTTTTTTTTTTTTTTTTAGTTTTAATTTTACACTACATTTTTTATTTTTAACTTTGCCCAGTAACCACGCTCCAAATCGCTCTATCGTTGTTTCCGATATAATGCATACTGAAATATATAGGGTAACTAAATTACCCGATATCCTACTATACCTTCCCAACTTTACATTTACAACCTACTTAGTCCGGATTTGTATAATATTATTGTTTGCATTTTTCATATAAAATCGTTTTGTAAAAATGATATTCGCGCGGTGAGAAATTTACTAGGTATCCCCAGGCGGTTCTTGTAATATAACATTTAAAAGTATCTCGGCCATCCAGCCAAATCTGAATATTCCTGTGATAATCCTTTATCAAATCGTAATATTGTTATAATGTTTAGTTCAGTTTCATTGTAGATAGAAGAAAAAAAAACAAAAACAAAACTTACACCGCGATATCTGTTTACAATCAATACGGCTATAGGTATGTAAGGCCGAATTCATTCAATTATACCTACTCTTGTTCGGAAAAATAAAAGTTTGTATACGTATAAGAGAGTATTTTTTTTAAAATTTTTTTTTTAATTTGTGTTCGTAACGTTCCGACGATGGCGGTCGATATAATAAAATATAGTCGGCGGGATACGTATATATATATATATATATATACAATTATACATATATAGTAATAAAAACGACAAAATTACATTAAATCCGTCGGGGGTCATACCGTCGAGATAGGAACCGTCCGTAGTGGCTAATGATCACTGTGCGGTGTGTGTGTGTGTGTGTGTTGCTTAAAAATAAATAGTAACAGGTGGGAGGAACGAACAAAAAAAAAAAAAAAAATAAATAAATAAAAAAAAAAATAACCAAGGAAGACATTATTTCGGAATCGGTTGCCCGCCGTTTCAATCGATTTGTACCCCGCCAAGGTCGTATTTGCCCACGGTCCAACGATCTCCCGACCGTTCAACCGGCTGCTGCGGACGTTAATTATTATTCGCCAGATTATATTCTATTCTTTAAAATCTTTTCAGCAGCGCATTGTCCGCCGGCGATGCGTTTTCCCTTCCGGGTTTTCGTCCCGACGAATATTCGAATATCGTCCCGGAATCGCTCCCGTGGTCGCTATGGTCGCTTGTTTCTTAAGGGGCGGAAGCGCGTGGTCTGCTTTTTCAAATAGTTATTCGAATATAACAATAGTTTGTGGCGGGAAAAAAATGTTCAAAAAAATAAAAAAAATCATGGGATGAACTTGTTTTTTTTACCTATGGGCCTACCGAATCTGGGACGCCCACCGCCTACAAGACGGAAATTCGCATATTTCAGGGGGGCTTTGAGAGCCCGGCTTCCGTTCTAAAGTCTATACACATACGTGTACTATTTAAGTAATTCGACTACAACCAATCGCTTAACTTATTATTTAGCCCCGCGCTCAACAAAGTCTCTAAAATGTCAATTTTTTAACCAATCAGGGTGTCTAAAGTCATTTTTTCATGGTTTACGAGTTTTTATCGCATACGATTATTATTTTACGGTTAGAGAGTAAAAAAGGTATACCGAAATGTCTTCTCAAGATGATGTTTTATTTTATTCAACCAATAATACAAATATTATCCAATTCGGAGTGAGAATTTCAAATGTAACCCCCCCACACCGAAATATTTTCACCGATTGCGGTGAATTTATTTTATCAGTTTTGTTTTTAAACATTTTTGTCTCTCTTTGACGGTTACTAAAATATTTAATTTTAAGCTATACAGTTATTGCCGGGAGCACCGAATTCCTTCCCGCCCTCCCCCCTTACTGCAGCGGGTCACAAATGCGAATATTATTATGATTGTTATTCGTTCCATTCCCTCTATACTTACATTTCTACTGTATATTATTGCTGTTAGTGTATAATATAATATATATATATATATATATATATATAGGGAGTCATGACAATATATTACGGTCCCGCAAACGCGATGTTATCCGCGGCGTCATTAATGCCCCCCCTGATGGCGGTAATCTACCTCATTGTTATTTCTCTAATGTGCGTAAAGTGTAATAATCTGTCCGCGTCTAATCTGTTATTTTCTTGCTTTTTTTTTTTTTTCTTCTTCTTCTTCTATACCAGTCGAAAGACGATTGCTCTGTGTGTATACTGCAAAGCGAGGAAATAAAATACAGTGACGGGTTTCCTCGCGACGACACCATTACTATACAGAGTGATGTTTTTTCTTTTTTTTTTTTCTTGTCACGATCCGGCTGTTATTTACACGAGTATTATACGAGTGAAGCGAATTAATCGATTTCGCACGTTTTTCCAGCCATATACGTATAAATTTAAACGTCGAAATTTACACTCATATTCCGTACGCCGTACAAACACATATGATTATTATATCGACCTGTCGTTTTCGGATAGCAACCCCAGCGAACACGGTTCCGGTAAGATTTATATGGCCGTTTTTTAAATGATCGCCGATATATCATCTTCCCCATATACTACTACTCGTCGGGTATAAACCGCGGGTAAAACTGTTTGTTGTTGCAACGTGCGAGTTGCTATTCGAAAATCAAAATGTCGGAAAATATTATAACCTCACCTATAGGTGGTAGGCAGAGGACCGTATTAAATAAACCGCGGCAGATCGGATTTTACTCGAAATCTTCGGTATATCGATAGGTTGAAAAAAAAAAAAAAAAAAACAAGAATCGCCCTGTACACGTATAGTAGTGTCTTTTCCTGTAGTATGTGCGGCTCGTGACGGAACGGCGCGGTCACACGATCCGCGAATGCGTGACGACAACGAATATAATATTGTTATTTTTTTTTTTATTATTATTATTACCGTGTTATAATACGCCATTGTAATTCGCTTTTCGACTTAGGCACACACCGGTATCGTATGCTTTGTACCGAAATTCTAGAGCGCACTGCCTTGTACGCCCGACGTATCCGCGTAAAACTATATCGCCAGAGCCTTGAAAGTCGTAACGTACCCGTAAAAATACCACCGCCTGTATTTGCGAGTCGTAATTCAATAACCGTTACGAACAAAACAATTACAGTCGGATTCAAACGCAATATTATTTATTCCCTATTATTATTTCTACTATTATTATTATTATTATTATTAGTTGTTTACCGTCGAATCTCGTATTATATCCGTTTGAAATTAACACCGCGGCATCGCGGCCCACATAATATTTCACCGCGCGCCGGCGGGTTATTGGGTTACGGGTATATTAAAATTGTACAGGCACAGCCGTAATGTAACATTTTTATTGTTGTTTTACGCACTTTCCACGGGAAAACACACATACTCCAATGTTTTCCTAGTTGTTTTTTTCCCTCCCCCCCCCCATAAAATTGTCGACTTTACTTGACTCCTGTATATGAATTCATCGTACGCCGTGTGAGAATAGTTTCAAAAGTTGTTTTTTCTTCTTCTAATATATCGCCGAACAAATATACACCACGGTCGTGTTGAAATATTTTTCTGTTGTCCTGCCGGCCGAAGAAAACTAACAACAATAGAATTTCCATGAATTTTTTCTATTAAATTGATAACTCGACGATTTTTGAGATTTAGATTTATCTTTTATACTTGCACGTTTTTACTTGTAAAATCGCATTAAACGTACCCGTTTCATCACACGCCGAAAATTCGTCTTTTGTGCAATAAAAGAATCCGATGTAGTGTTCCGTTACTCGCCGGAGAGGTTTCTTCGGTAAATACATTCATATAGGTTATTTTTTTTCCTCCAAATATATACAAAACAAATAAATATACGTACCTTTGCAATTATATGCAATAAAATTATGTAGAAAACGAACAAAACCATGCCCGGAGTATTTTATATAGGTTGTGTGTAAATACCATTCGACCACCGGTTTCGAATTAAAAAAAAAAAAAAAAAAATCATCGTCTTCGTGTAATAGAACCGCAAAGGCTACATAATAACACCCGCTGTTTTCCTATTGGAATGGCTTTGTTTTGTTCGTTTTCCGCATATTTATTTGTATCTATTGTATATACGTATATATATTTTTTTTTTTACATTTATTTGTTTATTTTTTATTCGATATTTTTCTGAGCGTGGTTAGCCTATCTAAAGAAAAATTTTGTTTTATTTTTTCTTCATCGCGGTGTAATAATAAGACAGCAAACAGTGTTACAGGATGGTCGATTAGCTCGAGACTTATCACCAATATTGTCATCTCGAGGGGTACGATCAAAAAAATCACGCTCTAGGCCGCTGTTATCGGTATATTATATGATAATTCACGGTCGTATTATTTTTTTTTTTTTTTTTTGTTATCATAACATATTGTGTATTAAAAATGTATTACTACCGTAAATAACAATACTCACGCGTTTGTTGGTTTTTTTTTTTTTCATTTTCATCCCGCAGTTTGCCGGTCTTGCATCGTCAAATACCTGGAGACCAGCCGCTTCTGTCCCATATGCGACGTACAACTGCACAAGACCAAACCGCTGTTGAGCATCAGGTACGTTTTATCGATAAAATAATAATCTTGTACGACAATGAATCGTCAGTGTTGCGCAAACATACTGTACACGTGCCTGGATAAACTTTACACACAATGTTTTATTTGGATAGAAAAAAAGAAAAAGAAATAATAATAATATAAACATTTTAATTTTAATAATTTACCAATGGATGTTTTTTTAAAAATATTTATATATATATATATGTATACAAAATCAACTTTTATTCGATTAACAATATGTTCAAAAATAACATTTTAATCGTCAACCGCTTGAATTCACTATCGCAACCACCCGCATATTCGTGCAAACCGAATAGGCTAAACCGAGTTTTTCCACTTTCACGTTCTATTTTCGGGAAACAAATACAGTTGAGGTACCTAGAAAATGTATCTAGACAAATAAGTTTAAATAACATTACAATTGTTCATTTAAGATAATTCACCGAATAGACAATTGTTTGCAATTATCTAGATAATCTAGATGTTAATTGTCAATGACGTGATTATTATTATTATTTTTTTTATTGTTAATAATGATAATTATTTGCAGACGGGACAAAATATTGGAACGGCTCGTGTACAAGATCGTGCCCGGGCTGTACGCCAAAGAAATGGTCCGCAGGACCTCGTCCCACGGAGAATTGTATCTGGCCCCGGACGACCTGGTCAGTCTCGTTTTGCAGTACCATACGGACGATGTCTCTAGGTAAATATTATCGTTTATTTGTGCTAAGCGTAGGTAACAAATCGATAGAGTATTTTTAATTTTTTTAATTTTTTTTTAATGAGATATTATCGTCGAATACCGTGTATATAATAATACATAACTCGGTCTATTCGTAACGAACTCGCGTATTTTACGTGGTTTCCCCTGCATAGCACTCACATATATCTGTACGTCAAACGCCTTATAAAACGAAAAAAAAAAACAAATGTGCCAACGGATTTTCGATATTGTCAGACGACTAAAAGAACAACTCTTGGTGGAAATTGTGTCATATTTTCGTAGCATGTTTGAGTAACCGTTAGCCAATCGAATTTAGTCCTTTATAGGTTCGCCTGTCCGGAAAGTCCTCCACATGCAAACTCGAAGCCTCGAAGCCGACCAACAATATATTATAATTATCGTAAAAAACGGGTCTCCGGACGGTCCGGATCTTCTCGAAAAAATGATTCCCGTTTAGTATTCCCACCCGTGTCCTCCTGTAACTCCCCGATTCCTGTACTATTAAATTATCCGGTGCACCGTTGTTAACGTTTGGATGTCAACGTGTTTTTATTTTTTATTTTTATTGTAACCGGCGCGTTCGTAGGCGTGTAAATTGTAATTGAATCCAATAAATATCGCCGTTTTCGTCCGATATATAACTCGGCAGACTGATAGATAATTAATATGATATATCTATAACAGGAGCCCGATTGTTATTGTATGTATCATGCCCGAAGCCAATATAAGACGCGCGGCGGGAATATATCGCCCGGAGGAATATAATTACGACCGACCGCGGCGGACTGGGGTCGGTCCGATAATTCGACGTCTGTCAAAAACAATAAAACACGTGGCTCCGTGACATTTGCTGTTACGGGAAAAAATAATAATAAAAAAAAAAAAAAAAAAAAAAACGTGCGCCGCCCACGTGCGCCGGCAATATAAAAAATATAAAATACTTTCACCGCGACGTGGTTTAAGGGGCGCGGTAATTAAATTACACCAGTATATCTGTCACTGGAATATAACCAACGAGACTTAAACGAATATTATTCCGCTTACATATTTATTTTTTTTTTTTTTATAATATTGTCGTTTGTGACGATAACAATAATAAAAAAAAAAAAATCAAACAAATCCCGTCGGAATACCGGTTGAAATTTCGATACTGTCTCGGTCCAACTGTATTACGTACACCCAAGAGAATTAAAATCTGTGGCGTTTATTAGAATTTAAAACACGGCGGTAACAAAACAATTTTTTGGGAAGAGGAGAATATTTTCGAGGGATTTCGTTTACGGCCCCGTTGAAAGATTATTGTTGTCAGGCCGACGGGAAATTAACTCGAGTACTTCGAGTGCCCACTTTACAGCGTGCTGTCGACAGATATTAAGCAGTGCGATTTAGGTACAGTACAGCGTGACAATAATAATATAATGTATACGCGACGGGATAATATTATAGTAGAACCGTTGGATTATCTCGGCGAATATATGCTTAACAATCGATAAAAAACTTAAAACCTCTCTCTCCCCCCCCCCCGTTTATTAAGTTCAAAATATGGGATAAATTACAATCTTTTTAAGATATAATTAGGTAGTTTTCGATTGGGGAAATGGCCATAATTCTATTCCTAAACGATTGCATAAGCTTTTTTTTTGTAGCATTTTGGACGTAGTTGGTGCACTGGGGATGTAGTTTTTACATTTTTCCTTTTAGGTTCCACTTTAATGCGGGGAAAACCCGGGAATGATTTACACAATAACGGGTTTCTGTTATTTTGATTTTGGTATTTTAACAGGGATTTAAGCTCAGAGTTTTATGAGAAAGTGAAGATTTTGGTTTTTTTTTGGCGTATACTTCTTTAAATCTTAAATTGTATTTTTATCTTTATAAAATAATAGCGTAATATCTTTATAAATTATTTTTTTTTTTTCCATTAATTTGGCACGAATCGTTTTTGTTTTCTTTTCTTAACGCTTGTCTCCTCGGTTGTAGGTCCGCGGCCGTATATTTCCGAGGTGACGGTCTGGTTTTTTTTTATATAGGATACAACATCATTTTTTTTTTTTTGTTGTTGTTATTATTATTTTTTTTTTTTTATATATTTATATATGTACACTAAACCTTTATTGGTAAAAAAAAAAAAAGGGTCTTTTATGTTCGCGCTGCTCGGTATACTGTGTGACCGCGTCGCGCGACCACAAAGTGTACTATAGGAAACGCTCTCGAGGGAAGGAGAGCGAAAAACAACATAAAAAAAAAAAAAAAAAAAAAAAAAAAAACACCAAATAAAAAACATCACGCTTGTACCGTCAAACGGAGCGTGTCACGATTGAATCCGGTGCCCCTACAACAAACCTCCCGTAATATAAAATATTTTTTCGGTCTGGTCGGGGGTCAATTGGCGCGTGACTCGTGTTTACGTATACATATATATATATATTATAGGGATGTTTATGTTTTTCCTCGGTTCCTATACAGTAAAAAGGGTCTCGATATATTTCAATTTGTATACTTGAATATATAATATGCGTATTATCGAACGAATCCTGTATATAATTGTTCGACATAAATGTTATAATATTATCTGTATTAAATTTAAAAAAACAAAATTCTTTCAATATTTCATTTATTGGCTCCCCCCTCCCCCCTAATGACAGATAACCGGTTAACCTAATCTAACCATCAAACAAACGGATCGTCGAATATAAAAGTTGAACAAATAGGCGGAATTAATATTTAATGTTTTATTCCCAATTGTATTCAAGCTGACACTGAAATTATTATAGGAAGCTCTATTATTCCATTATCAACAAAAAAAAAAAAAAAAAAAAAAATTCAAGATAAAATACAATTTATAGACAATCAAAATCAAATATATGACAATGGTGTAATGTCCAGATTTCAATTGGAATCAGTATTAGCTAACAAATTTAAGCCTATTAAATAATATTATTTATGTACTGTACATATTTATATTAATGTTATTACTCCGAACAATTTTGATAACCAATGTATTTATGATATAAATGTCGAGGGAGCCAATTCAATAGGTAAATCATAGGAGCCAATTCAATAGGTAAAAATATGGTTTAATTAAGTTTGGGAGCCAATTCAATAACCCCGCACTTATTGGGGTCGTCAAGAGGGGTAAAAAAAAAAAAATATATAATATTATCGGTAGCAATTACCAAACTATATACGTGCACAGTGCACACATAATATACAAACGTGGCGTGTTACGATAAAACCGCGAGAACCGTTCGGGGTTATGTACAAATCGTTATCACAAGAAAAAGCGATCGAGATTAATAAATTATAAGGCCAAATCATTCGCCCCGAATCAAAGTGTGGGCCGAATGGACATTATTTCCGGGGCTGTTTTAAATTAATTTTTCCTCTCGGATTAATCAAAAATGTTTGACTTTCGATTGAAACAATTTGATTAGTAGAATAAAGTATATTTATAGTAAAATATTTGTGTAGTGTTAGTCTAAAAATAAAAAATTACACCGCCAATATTTTTTTTATAGTCGATTATTGTATATTTTTTTTTTGCCCGTAACATTCTAAATAGAAATTTGAAAAAAAAACCAATTCATTCAAACGTATACAAGTTTCTTGGGTATATATATACGATATATTAAAAAAAAAAAAACCGATTTTTGTACAACGTACATTTATATTATATAAACGTCGCTGGCCGGCTAACAAATCGTATAATAATTTGTGTCACGCTTCGATAAAATGATTACAGTCCATATTAAAAAATATTGAAATCGCACGGGACCACGTACACTCGTATCCAACGGGAACCTGCCGCACCGACACTGTCTAAAACGAATTATTATTATTAATTTTTTATTATTTTTATCTTTGACTATATTATATGACTAGCGGGGACGCCGAAAAAACGGGAGCAATGGGGCCCACACCGGAAAATGTATGGGTTTAAGTGATCCCCTGTAATTTTTTATATTTAAATACCTTCTCGATTTTTGTCAGTCGTCATTAGGTATTTTTGATGAATATTTCATAGAGTTTGCAGGGGCCTTGAATCAAAAATATGATTAAAATAAATTTTGTGTAATAAGACTGACAAATAATAAAAGTTGTATTATTTTATTTGAGCCGTTTTTATTGTATTTAGGTCTTTGTTTCAGTTGTTCACTAATGAAAAAAATAAAAAAATATATATCTGAAATAATTTTTAGATTGCTAAATTACGTAATTTTACGTCGAACGTTAAAAAATTATTTTGTTCAGCCCCCGCGGTTCAAAATTCGTTCCGGCGCCACTGATTAGGCACTCCTTGGTGGGCAGGAGCATTGGAGGTGTGTCACCTCCTCTCTTCGTTAATATAACGGAAACAATATAGTTTGGCCCCATTTCGGCTTGAGGTGTCGTGAATTATAATCGATTAATTCGCGAATTTCAGGTGCAAAATACTTTTCTCGGACTCTCGTCGATAAGATTTTTTTTTTCTTTTTGACGATTAGCCAGATTATCAAAACGGGCCGAAATAACAGTGACCAACCGTTGCGACGTCGGACATGCGTCCGCGATCGCGTTTTAAAAAATTTACGTTCTGCGGGCACGTTGATGATTTTATTTTATACGACTATCAATCAAAACCATCATCAGATGGCATTACAGTTAAAAACACGCTTGTCTGAGTAGAACTCGCTTAATTTCGGTTTTAGAGGTAAAAATCACTCTTGTATACAATTAAAATAGGAACAATGTCCCGGAGGGGGGGGGGTGCCCACCTCGATGCGTTTTTATTTCATTTTTAGGAGAAAAAAAAATACATTTTTCGAAAAGTTACAGCCGTTTAAATAGTTCTACGTAGTATTTTAAATATTTTTCAAAAGTATTCTTAATCAAATATTATTTTACCGAAGTACTCGAATCATACGTATACGTTCTAAGCACGTTTTGAAATTATTATTAATAATTCGTTGATATTCGTTGAATAAATGTACAAAAAACCGCATCTGGGTTATTCTCTTTTAACTCTAAAACCAAAACAGAGCGAGTTCTACTGAGTCTGCGTGCGCATGTCTCCCTCGTTAGATAGACGGAGATGACCTGCGAATTGAATGCCTCGAAATTTCCTCGGACTTACCCCGCGGTAAAATTTTGTATTCGCGTTTTTTTTTTTTGTTTTTGTGAACCCGTAAGATTTGCAGTCTGCTCGCCCGTCTGCTCTATTCCAAACGGTTTCTTAATATCGTACTTGTCGTCAGTTTTTAGCTTCCGGAATCGATCCTTGGTTTTTTTTTTTTTAATTTTATCAACAGTATAGTAGTATACTCTTGTCTACATAGACATTTGTCAATCGATTAATGTCGTTTACCGTTCGCTTTTTAATAAAACGGCTCGGCAAATGCGGCCCCAAATGTGCGACTCGACTTCGAATCTGCGGATCACGAGTGTTTGACGCGTGTTGAGTATTATTATTATTATTATTTTTTTTTTATTATTTCTTTCTGTGTAATATAAACGAAATGCTGCGCAGAGGAAGTGTATATGAAGAGATAGCTGTGCGATTATATACGTATGCCGTAGAGCCGACGCGGACGTACAGTTTCGATTAAAAGTCTCGCGCGCAACCCTCCGGGAGCCGTTTTCGAAAATTCGAACGACCGCCGTCGGCGGTTTATGCGCCGAGGGGATAGAAAAAAAAAAAAAAAATAATAAAAAAATAAAATAAAAAATTCGCGGGGCCGAACATACGTCACGTTAAACAAATATTTATATTCGAGAGCCGGGCGCGTATTGTTACGGCGATGATAAACGCCTGGTAATTTATCGCGGGTCCGGTTTATTATTACCCCGAGGGGGCCGGTCGGATTATAATGTTATCTATGCGTTTTAGTTATTATTATTATTTATTTAGTTTTTTTTTTCTGGTAACATTTATACGCGGTTTTTATTTATTTATTTTTTTTGTTTTAATCGAGACCGCCGGCGTCTCCGGGTGTTACGATACCGAATACGTCGGAATTTCGGAAGCTACAACAAACCGTATAATACTATTTCATTAGTATAGAATTGAATAGAAATTAAATAAATACAAATCTAAAACTATAACGTCGTTTTCCTTATTTCTCTTGTCGGAGACCGATCCGGGCAACGACGGCAAATCACAGTAATTCGTACCCGGCGGCAAGGCAGGTGGCGTTACGCCGGATTAACGGTGGATCCGTTTTTTCTTCGCCGTTTTCGCCCGCTGTTGTTTGGCTTAACGAAAAGTAATAATAATAATAATAATACCTGCTAACATTATACGGGATTATACATACAACTCCCGGTAGTTACTAGTTAAAGATTTTTTTTTTTATTCACGAGGATATAAAAAAAAAAAATGTTCGACAGCGTGTACAAAAAAAAAAAACCTAATGAAAATTGTACAGCGGACCCGGATTGTTGACTGAAATCTTCAACCCTATGTGTATATATATATATATATATAGTTATTTTATTAGTCCCGAGTCCCGGGGGACGTAAACGGCCGGTCGTTTGTAACATCGGAATTACGGGAGGTCTCGCCCCCTCGCGATATCGCAGTGTGGGCTTTTGAAAATCTATAAAAAAAAAAAGCAAATCTATTTTAATTATATTTTTTTTTTTTGAATTTTATTCATTACAGTTGCCAAACTTCAGACGGCGAACAAATCTCCGAAGCGGAGAATCAAGATTTAAAGGAGGAAAAAGTGAGTGTACCGTACCTACCGATATTACCGATTTATTACCGATATTTCTAATAATTGATTATAAATGTTATTGTTTCGGTTGAATTTATAATTTTCGTTCAACAGGCTACGCATAAAAAATTCCTGAAATGTCCCGCGGCCGTTACCGTGGAACTTTTGAAAAAATTTCTGATACTGAAATATAGTTTGACCGATCAACACCAGGTGGAAATTATACACGCTTCCGAATGTTTAGCCGATGATTTATCTTTAATCGACATAGCCTATTGCTTCGAATGGAAACAGGTAATATATTTTATTTTTTTTCATTGTTATACAACGTGATGTGTATATAAACACATTATAGTATCTCTAGTACTGATTAATATCAGTCAAGTTTTTAAAAAAAATAGTGGACTCCATAGTTTGCCCAAATTGTTTTTAGACCGCGCCGATGGAGTTGGGATTCCAAATCCTAGAAAAATCTACTGTCGGTGTTCCAATAGTCGAAGAAGTGGAGGCGACCGAGGACATAGATATAGATGACGACACGTTTAGCGTAGCGTCGTCTTCGTTGCCTTTTATATCGTCCAAAAGTTTTTCCGAATGCGACGATGCTTCGAATACGAGTTTGGACTCGAAGCCTCTTATTGAAAGACTGGGCTTTGAACGAGCGTGTAAAAAGCGAAAGAGAGATCGTAAAACGACGCACGACGAACCGAAACAGAAGAAAAGCTTGTTCGATAGTCTCTTACAAGATACTACAAACGATAACGTAAAGGACGACGATAAGGATTTCCAAGAATCGGACGAAGATTATGCTAAATACGAACAAGACATCGAAGAAATCATCGAGGAAGACGATGACGACGATGTCGGCCGGTTGAGAATATCGACAAATTTATCGGAAGACGAAGTAAACAACGACGAAACGACAAGTCAGATGTTCGTTATTGACGAAACCGTCGAAGAACCGATCGAAGAAGAAAAATACGAAAAGGTAATCAAGGAAAAACATTGTAAACCGGAAGGCCGGAACAAGAGAAAAAATAAGAAAACGAAACACCACCATCATCACAAGCGTAGATTGTCACAATCGCCGCCTCCGTCGGCCACCATAGTGCACTCTCCTGACAGAGATATAATGAAGCTTAAAGTGAAGCTTAACACGTTGCCGGGATACCGTCATAAAGACGATAGGTACCACAAGCACATGAAGCATTGCAACGGTAATATATCTTCGGCGTCGTCGATCGTGTCGTCTCCGAGCAGATCGTCGTACAAGGAAGACGACTCTATACTATCAGAGCAGTCTTGCGATAGTGTTGTTTTACCGAAGAAATCTCGGGAAGACGTCAATGCACATGCTACTGAAAAGCAGCAGCAGCAGCAGTTTATTGGCGACATTAGAAAATCTCAAATGCCCTGCAGACCACCGTCGCTTGCTGCGAGCGAATCTTCCAAGTCTGAAACGTCGTCCAAAGAGTCTGTGCAACAATTGAGAGCTGTGCGGTCCAAACAACACAAACCAATCCCCGCCGAGCCGCAGCAACCGAAAACCGAACCGCAGCACAAAATGATCATAATGCCACCGTCGTCGATTACTGTCAGCATCATAACTGCCGAGGAAAAGTTGAAGATGGAAAAAGATAAAACCTTAATGTTGACGGGTAATCATGACTTTGAGAACAAACGGCCGTCATTGGAAATCGTCCGTGTCAACGGGCCGCCTTTATCGCCGTCGCCGTCTCCCGTGGACGTTCCCAAAGATCCGCCCAAACCCAAAGAAATACAACTCGAAGAACAACTCCCTCCTACAAGGCCCAAAACGAAGAAACCCGTGCCCGCGGTCATTCCTATTAAATCCGCTAAACCGTCGATAACCATCACGCAGCAGAGCAGAAGTCCCAGCGGCAGTAACCACAATAACAATAACAACAATAACAATAGCAACAACAACAACAACAACAACAATAATAACAACAATAAACACGAAGAAATGAAGACAGCTAGTGTGACAATCTCGTTAGAAAACGGATCTCAGAACGACTCGGCGTTGGATTTGTCCGGAAAATCGTCCAGGAAAGACAGTGGGGGACATCATCATTTGCAATATGCAGCTATCAATAACAAATGCAGTTTGCCGTTGCATGTAAACGGCGGCGGTGGTAGCCAGTACGAATGTTCGTCGGGCATTCGGAATTTGATGACGCTTTCGGATACGGCGGTACACGTGAGGAACATGATGTCGGCACCCTGCAAAGAAACCCAACAGCAACTCCAGCATCAACACCAACAACAACAGCAGCAGCACCACCACCACCAACAACAACAACAACAACAACAACAACAACAACAACACCAACAGCACCAACAGCACCAACAACAACAACATCATCATCAACAACAACAACTTCAACAACAGCAGCAGCAGCAGCAGCAGATGCAACAACAACAACAACAACAACAACAACAACAACAACAACAACAACAATTGGAGTCGAAAAAACGGTTTAGCAACGGCGGCAACGGATCGTGCTCGCCGAAACGGCACGCCGGAAGTATACCTTTACGGATACCGATACCTCCATCTTCCAGTTTCGCCAAGGCGGCCGCGGCTTCGGTAGTGTCGCAAATAAAACCGGTAAAAATCGTTTCCGACACGAAACCGAAACACGGTCCGCCTAACCAGGCCGTCCGGCACATTCCAAACCCTTCGGTCCTGTTGTTCCGGCACCACCAACAGCATCTGGCTCAGTTGGCCGCGGCCGCCGCCAGTGCAGCGGCTGCCAACAACAACAACAACAGCAACAGCAACAGCAGCAGCACCAGCAACAGCAGCAGCAGCAGCAGCAGCAACAACAAGAGACCGAACTCTTTAACGCAGTCCGGGTCCAGGGCGCCACCGTTGCCGGCCGCCATACCGCTGCACACCATCCGGAAAATGGAGAACATGACTAAAAACATTGAGAAAGTCGCCGCCGGATTGTCGGTCAAGGCCAACGCGCTTTACAAGTAATTTGCAAAACGTATTTACTAATAGGGGGAGGATGTGTTTTCTTAAATATTCTTCTGTATGTTTATATTATCTTGATCTTTTTTTTACCTATATATCTTCTCAATGACTGTAAAAAGCCTCGTCTTTCTTTTCTTTTTTTTTCAAGTTCCTTTTCGGACATTATAATATTACTGTATCTATCGGGTAACGGTTTAAATACAAAAATGTATAAAGTAATAACCCTCGAGCGTTTTTCCTGTGCCCGATGGAATATATATATATATATATATGTATAAAAAAAAATAATAACCACATTATTATTATTATTATTATTATTATTTATATAATAATGTACATTTATACGTACCTACCTCTCGTCATTACGTCCGCCGTGTATTTGGCGAACAAATTTTATACGACAATAATAATAATAATAATTCGTTTATTTTATTCGCGGTCGGATCGATTTTTCGTGTAGGAAACGATAATAATAATATAATTATTTCGTTCTGTGACCAATGTAAAAAACTTATGCGGTTTGGGCGTACCGCAGAACAAATGAAATCATAACGGAAACCCATTTTGTAAACAGTAGAACGGCTGTCGTTTTCTCAGTAGCCTTATAATTTCGTACGCGTTATCATATCGTTGTGAACGATTATAATTATATAGTCATTTTAGATTCGTATTACGTATTTTCGACCGACTGACAATATTGTTCGATTTATCAACTATTATTGGAATTCGAACGATTTGAACGAACGAAATGATAACGAACAAGAGAACAGCTGATTTTAGAGCCACCCAGAAAATGGCCGAAGGTCATAGACAACGCGTCCTAACCGTGTTAAATTATTATCAATGTTTCTATTTCGATTTCATCTATTCTGTGGTTTAATATGTGCACGGAAATAACATAAAGTTACGACTAAAAAGTAATATGTTTTCGTGTGGGTGTTTAGTTTTTTATATATATATATATATATATATTTTTTTTTATTATGAGAAAACAATGTAATAATAATAATAATAATAATAATAATAATACAATCGTTTAGACCGGGTGCTTTTTTAGATCTTCTAATTGCCTTTTCTATGCGTTACGGTTATATTATACGTACATATGTTACGGCTAATATTGAAAATATTGGATAATATTGACATTAGCCAAATGTTAATATTAGCCGTCATGCGATTGCTAAAATATTGGATAATGTTAACATGATTAACCGGATAATATGACATTAACACTGGGGATAAAAACCATTATATTTGTGACTATTGGCACAATTTTGAATAGAACTAGAACGATGTTTAACAGTTATTATTAACAAATATTCCAATTTTTACATTTTCATAATTATTAATGTGTACAAGGCGTGTTTCTATTACTATTGCATTTTCCTTGACCAACCTAACCTATAAAAAAAACCTACACAGAGTGTTTATAAAAGCTGTTGTAATTGTTAAAATTAACACGATCCACAGTCGACTGGCTAATGTCGACATTATCCGATTTTAAACATTGGCCGTAATATTACGAGTGTTATTGGTTATTTCAACGGTTTTTTTTTTTTTTAATATTTTTTATCAGGCAAAATTTCATCGAAAACGGACGCGCACGCCTAGAGCTCCCGAGTTGAAGTGACAGTAGTGCAAACGTTTAACGCCAGTTGTACCACTACATTAGTGCGTTATTATTATTATTATTTTTTTTATTTTATATATATATATATATATATATATATATATATATATATATATATATATATATATATATATTTGTATTATATTTATTCATAAATTATATATATATATATATTGTTGTGCGATTTATATACTTATTTGGTATTATATTTAATACGAATGAGTACTATATAATAGACAAATAATATTATTTATCCGTTGTCGGCGGTATCAGGTCGGCAATGGGCCGGGCAAGTTGCAATATTCATAATAGTATATTATTATTTATTTATTATTATTAAATTTATTTATTATTTTACACACATTAACGTATAGAGAAGGAGACCTATTATTTATTAATATGTATTATTTATTTACGGATACGGTACAAACGTTAATATAATATAATTATTACGTACGGTTATATTATATTGTTTTATTCGTCCTGTAATATAATAATATATTTTTTTTTTTTTTTTTTTATCTTTTATTTGTTTGCGGATTCAACTGGTAGATTTAGACTGATTGTAAATAATAATTTGGAGTTTATATTATATACGATTATAATTAACTTTTTAATATTTAAAAAAAAAAAAAAATATATTTATATTTATATAAAAACAATAAAAATCGTTGCCTGTTGTATAGTCGAATTGTTTTGTAGATACTTTATTATAATATAATATTACACGTACATTTACTGGTTAGATTTTTAGTTATAATTATTTTAAGACATTTTTTTTTTTCTTTTCAATATTATTAAATAATATTTTGGACATACGATAATAATATCTATTATGATATATTAGTATTAGTATATTATATTTTTTACCGCGTAGCTGCGGAGGTGACCTCTATAGTTTTAATAATTATATATTATGTATTTATGTATTTTTAGCGTATGAAATAACGTAATATATTTTGTTGTGTAAATAGTATAAGAAATAATAATATTAATATTATTATTCGATATTAAAAATGATTTTCCTTTGTTATAAAAAAATACTGCGTTTTTTGATTGATATTCCTTGCACACTATTCCTTACAATAAATAGGGGGTTAGGTTAGGGCTATTTACACAAGACGTATAAAATAATATTATGACGTGACATGGCGGGAAAAAAAGTTTCACGAAAACGCTGGGCCAAGTGCGGGCGCGCCGGGCTCGGTTTGCCCGTCGCATTGTAATAATATAGTCGGACGGTTTTTTTGTAAAAAAAAAAAAAAAACATGTGTGACGAGTCGCGGATTTTCATATTTTTCATCGACACCGTAGGAAATTATGCGTTTTCAAATGATTATTTGCCGTCGAATACTTGATGATAAGTCTAACTCATATTTACTCGCACATAGATCAAAAAAGTCATACAAGATATCCATGTAGGTAGGCTTCAATAATTTCATCCGTTCCATATATTTTATGATAAGTCAACCGAAACTGGGATTTATTTTTTTTTTTTTTTTTTAGTAATTAAAACGTTCCCCCCCCCTTCTTGAAAAATTTGAATTTTTCACTTATCATACTGTATATGTTTCTCGTAAAAACCGTACGATTGGTATTCGGGAGGGAAATCCCCGACAAAGAGATCCTTCAGCGGCGCAGACATCGACCCGACGACGAGTGAGTGTTGCACTTGGGCACAAAGAAACGAATTAAATAAAATTGGACTCGAGCCGTGTTCGTGTGGATAAAAGAAAAGAGACAAATATTGTACGGTAAGTGTATGTGGTATTTTATAGAGGTATGTACACATATTGTAATAATATAATAATAAATACGTCACCGGTCTCGGTTTTTTTTTCTTTTTATAAAAATTTATATATATATATTTTTTTTTCTACTACGTTTGATACAAGCACTTGTATTATATTTTTCAACGCGACGATTTTTCGAACGAACGACGTCGACGTCGTGGTCGTTCTCGAGTACATCAGTGTTAAATCGACCGAAGTGGTTGAAAAAAAAAAAAAAAAAAATTAAAAATTCTGCATATTTTTTCTCCTAATCTCGCGACACGAATACGACGCATAATATATTATAACGATGGTAACGGCTGGCTACGCAAATCGAAACCAAATAATTTCCAATGCGTTTTTGGACGTACGGCTACGACGAGCCCGAAAAAACCGAAACACATGTCCGGGTAAAAAAAAAACTTAAAATAATACACACAAAAAATCCGGACAAACTTCGCACCACGGGTAGGCCACTGATTTATAGATATGAATATTACACGACGTGATTTTTAAGTAATCGTTTCGAATTAAATTTTATCGTTTTTAAATATATATATTATATAGTTTCGTCGGAAAACGATTTACAAAATACTGACTGACTAATCGTTAATTTCTTCAATTTGTTTTACCTATCCGTGTAAAACCAGAGAATCAGAAATCGATTAAAAAAAAAAAATAATAATAATAATGACAATACATCTTTTCCCCTGTGCTTATTTAGCGATATTTAACTATATCGGGAAAATTGAACGATTATCAAATAGAGCGTATCGCCGGACAGAACAGTGGCGTGCGCTCGAGGAAGGTAAGTGGTTCACAATACAACAACTGCCAATATTTATTCGATAATTTAGTTTTAAAACGATATATTCGAGCCAAGTCTCGGGGAAGAGCTTTTTTGATTTGTTGACGATTAATTTTTGTCACTGCGTCCCGTCCCGGGACGTCACCGGAAAATCATTCGAACAATTTCTCAAGTGAAATATTTTAACACGAATTCGCGTCCCGTTACTAATAATAAATACGCCACCGAGGTATTACCATAGGTACCAATACTATAAAAAAAAAAAAAAAATCATAATATTTATATTCATATTGTGTGTGTACACGACGGACGTCGGCGACGATGAGGTATAATTATGTCGTTACTGTAAACTGCGTACATAAAAAAAAAAAAAAAAAAAAAAAAATGTATAATATAAGCCATAATTGCGTAAGGTCATCCGGCCGTGATTAATGACGGGGCTTTCGTTATAGCTACCGCGTATAAAAAAGAATATATAATATAATATAATTACGTATTCACGTGTGAGGTAAAAAAAAAAAAAAGCCGCGTTTCTATCCAGTTTTGTGTTTTTACCTGACATTTTTCGCCGCGCAGTACACTCAGTTAAGTAATAACTATTCGCAATAATTCCGTTTGTATAATACGATTTTCGAATTATATTACTATTATTATCACATCCTCTACAAACAATAGCGCACACGATGAGCTCGCGATATCACTATTTATTTGTATTTTTATTTTTTTTTACTTATTTGCGTGACGATTTTTCACTAACCCCGAACCAATAACCTTGCCCCACCGTCGTAATATTATTGTCGCTATCAACGCGATTTCAGTCGACGATTTTTTTTTGTCTTCTAATATAGGTGTACGTGTATAATGTATACGTGCATCTTACGAGACGAATGTTGTGTAACCGTACCACTAAACCCACTAGCTCGTAACGACTAGGCGTAATAGATAGTGATTTTTTTTTTTTTTTTTTTGTCAGACGGACAATATTTTCGGGGTATAAAAAAATATTATCGTAATATCGTTATCAATGGTCTTGTGCGGTCTGTGTACGATATACGCCAGGCGTGCCAAACCCGCGGAAGTATTCCGACCGTCCCGTGAAAATATCAAACAAAATTAGAAAGTTATGTATAGTTAGTATGAATACAAATACAAATTATTATTTAAAACAAACGTTATTTGCCTTTAAGAAAACTACAGAATATCATAGAATAGTTTTTAATTTTTTAAAAATAAACACAATTATTAATACCACATGAGAATATTTAATAGAAAATAAATTAGCGTATTTCATTGACCGACCTTTCGATATTCGGAGTAAAACGTGTAAAACGCCATTACTTCACGAGGAGTGTACACGTCCATCGGTCCAAACGAGATTTTTATGAACCTTGTGCGCCATTCATAGGGGAAAACGTTTGTCCGCAAACCGAATAATGTACACATACGCGTTGATAATTATTTTATTTTTTGATAATCGTCGGGAAGAATCGTATAAAAATGTATTCTACCGAGAGTACGAGTTCATTCGACCGCATATAGTGACTTCCCTACCAATAGTGTCCGATATGTGTTACCGCGGTTTGAATACTGGCTTACCGATAAGAATATGATTAGATCGACGAGCATGACTGCGTTAAAACATGTAAATTTCTATATCAATAACCATTATATTGTGCTTGTATATATTATGCGACGGTCAACATTTTTTTATTTTTTTATGCATGCGATTCGTCACTATCGCCGTTCTTAACGGTGCGAATTCGAGGCACCATTTTTTTTCCCCTACGACCAAAATCGTCTGAATCCTTAACACTAATATAGATGTACATATATATGTGTTTAATATAGTATTAACCAAATTATAAATTATGCAAAAAATTATAAATTATGCGGTTTTCCTTTACGATGATGCGATAATAATGGGTCTCGATTGTCTCTCTTTATGAAAAATTCCTCTCCGGGAACGCCGCCTCAAATATATTTGACATGGGCATTTTTGACGGAAAAAAAAAAATGAAAATTATCGACTATTATCCATTTTTGAGAATATTATTGCAAAAGATTATTACCGTAATTTAAAATCACCATGTACACAGGTACGATTTATACGAGGCAAAACCTCGTCTACACCTGACTCCGAGGGTACGTTCCGTGTCCCAAGTGTAACTCTAAAATTCAGTGGCTATTTTCGTGTACGAAATCTCGCAAATGTGCACTACGAATGGCACCACAGATAATAATAAAGCTGCTCTTTACACCAACGTTTAAAACAGTGATCGGGATGTTATTCCTGACGCCGAGAAAAACGATAAACGATGATTATAAACCGAAAATACGTTTTTATTGTTTCCATAGTACGTCCAAATAAAAAGAGTAAATATCTTCTTTTTGTTTTTTTTGTTTATGTCCAACGCGTTTTTATTTCGCGCGCTTTAAAATGCTATATATAATAATATGCAAACTAAAAACTTGACTTGTATCGAAATTTAAAAAAAAAAAAAAAAAAGTTAATAACTCGCAGTATAAAGACGATAAAACACACTGACCCCTCGAAAATATGGATTTAGATGTTGAGTAACTATAACCAGTTTGGTTATTTTCGAGAGAAAAAAAAAATCACACTGTTACGCGAATACGAACAAAATTAAAAAGTCCTACTCAAATCGAGCGGCTCGGAGTGGGTTAAGTTGTAAAAATATATATATATATATATACGTATATGTATAAAAACACGAAAATCCGGTCTTTACTTTTCCAGTACCCTCGTTTTTTGCCTTTCTTTTCGCACATTTTGACATTTATTACTATACTTTATTGTACACAAGTAATACTATTTATTACACACTGCGATTTTCTACTCGGGGAATTTTTATCGGCGTACAACTATTACGATTAAACCGCCATGACGTACCTTTATATAGGTTATGTACCCGAGCAACAGCTATAAGGCTGCTCGCAATTTTTATCATTTTTTTTTTTTTTTTTTTTTTTTTTATACAAAACTCTATTCGGTTCGAAATGTACGCGGAGCATTTTACATAATATTATTAAACGTACTTACCTACAAACATCGCCGGCAGAGCACTCTGCGGGGATTATGAGTCGCGAGCGACCCTATTTTTTTTTTGTTTTTTTTTTGTTATCACGTCCATTATAATGTTATACGTAGTGAGTGTTTTTGATGTGCGAGTTCAGTTAAAAAAAAAAAAAAAAAACGATAAATCAACATTTTTAGAAAGCGTCGGGGTTGTTTTCGCGAGAGAAAAAAAAAATTAATTCTCCAAACGTTTTCAACACGTCGGTATATTTCGTTAAGAAAAAAATAATAGAAATCATATTATCTAACGGGCTATTTGATTTTATTGGTTTTGCAGATACAAACGTAGACAGACAAACAGAACATTATTAAATTTGTGCGAAAACGCGAGTTTAAATAAAAAAAAAAAAATCGATCGAATAATTTATATTACGTATGGTTATTAAAATGTACAAAGTCCGGTATTTTCGCGTGTCGATAAATATTTGGACAAAATATATGACCGCGATGTTGAACCGGCCCTTTGTAATAGTTTACGATACGGCCGTATACGGTTTACTCGGTCAATATTTGTGATAATTATATACGAGGTCTGTTCAAATAGTAACAGGACAAATGTTATTACGGCTAATCTACACACGGTAACGTTTCAAATTGTAAATCGATGTATTCCCCGCGAACAAGTGGATATTTTAAACGAAACCCGAAGTCGCTATCTTAGCTCAGTTCAATATTACACGCGGTTAAATCCAGTCAGTTTTTTGTCAGTCGCCGTTTTCGTTATGTCCGAAATTAACGAACGACGCGTGCGCATCAAATTTCGCTTGAAACTTGGTAAAAATTATTACGCAACGGAAACGATTAAAACCGTTTTTGGGGATGATTCATTGAGTGGTTCCGTGACTTTCGAGTGTTTTATACGTTTCGAGGACAGTCGGCGGTCAACTGAAGACGGTCCACGATCCGGAAGACGGTCGACGTCATCCGGAAACGACGGTGTGGCGACAATTTGCGAAAAAATGCAAAATGACCGCCGATTGACGGTTCGTGAGTTAACAAAGGGAATCTCAATTGAGTCGTGTCGTGCAATTTTACAGGGAAATGTACAGATGAAAAGGGTCGCGCTGCCAGATTCGTTCCGCAGATTGTTCACCACGACAATGCACCGGTACATTTAGCGCCGTCGATTCGTGAATTTTCGGCTGATAAAAAAATTACTATGGTCCCGCGGACTCTCTGCCTGTTCTCCTGATCAGGACCCATGCGATTTTTTTCTATTCCCAAGACTAAAATCCGCGTTTAAAGGACAACGATTTCGAGATGTAGAGGAAATTTAAGCGAACGCGGCAACAGAACTCATAGGTTTAACTTTGGAACAGTTCCAAAGGACTTTTGAAAAACGGGAAAGATCACCGGGATCATCGCATATCGTCCGGAGGAGAGTATTTCGATAGAGATATCTTTAAATAATATGTAACTTCGTTTTTGTAATTATTAAATATAAAATCCTGGTACTTATTAACAGACCTCGTATATATACTTAAACTTAACGTATCGCTATTGACTTTAAACAACGGTTTTGATGTTGCCCTTTTATAAATGCGAACACGCGATACCGTACCAATACGGGAAAACGTGTACGGGGGAATTCTTTTTATTTTTTTTCCATAATAAATATTACCACGGGAGAAGAAGGCGAACACAAAAGCTCGACTAATGGACAACACGCGTATATCGATTTTGCGTCCGCTGCGACTAAAGTCCGAGCGATTGTCCTCGGGGATTCAGCGATTATATATATACATATTTCGTTTTTTTTTTTTTTTTTTGGTCGATTCTCAACAAAATCAACAATGTATTGGTTTCACTATAATGTGTATGTGTGTTTTTTTTCCCGTCTGCGAACAGCACGATTCTATCGGGCGTCCCGCTCCAGAGGTGAGCACAATATTATTATGATTTTCGTTGTTGTTTCTCTAGGAAAAAATTTAGGCGGGCAAATAAATGTACGGTAATAATGTGGTTTCGTTATTTTCGTTTTTTTCTCTTCGTTTTGTTGTAACCCGGTTAAAAATAATAGTCGACATTTCCATAGATTAGCCGTTTATAGAATTTTCATAACGCCATTATTGAGCTACATCCGAATATAGGCACATGGTGTTTTCGAGATTTGTTTTGGCTGAACAGAAATGCACGAAAATTTGACACGAGTTCGTTTGTAATTTACGGCGAAAAAGTAAAATATTTAACGTATTTTTTTTTTTTCACAACAGAAATCTAGAACCTCCAATCGAAAAACGACCAGAGATCTGTTTTATCGTATTTTGGATCTAGTCGGTGCATTGCGAAAATCATTTATTCATTTTCCTTGTAGTTTCTTTATTAATGGGGTGAAAACGGAAATATTTACGTAATAACGTATTTTGGATATTTTCGATTTTTATTTTATTCTGTTGGAATTCAGTAAAATATAACCGCAAAGACATGTCATTTTTACTAAAAACTTACATGGACCGTGATGGTAAAAAGAATCTCCCTGTATATACGAGTTGTTAAAATATTTATCGTTTTAATACGAGTAATATAACGATAGTAATTGTGAGTGACGTTTTGTACTTACGTCCGGATTTGTACGTATTAACATAATTATTGTTCTAAAACATGCTCGACGATGGTAAAAAATGTCGACCGTATTTTCAAGTAATACAGATTGTGTAGAAGGAAGACTATTTTTTGTAATATTTCTCTATCTGCACAATTTGATTATGTCCTGCGTGGTACAGAAACGTGCGCAGGAATTTGATTATTTTATTCAGTGGATATAAAAAAAAAAAAAAAAAAAAAAAAAAAAACGAACTGAAGAATATGAAAATATATTTATTTTTTAATTTATTCGTCACAACGTTCGTGTGTTTTACACGTATACTTAATACTTATATTTATAGTTGCATACTTCAAACGTATTTTTGTATAAATATAACTTAGCACTATACATGACCTCACATAATAACATGAGCTTAAATCATTATATACAACTATATTAGGTACATTTTTTATAACCTACTGTAAAAATCGTCATTGGCGGAGTGGACAATTTTTATAACTAGGGCTGGGATTTTGATGCAATTGCATATTTTTTTCCGGTGTTGTAAGATCTTAGGTCCGTAAATAGGAATTGTGTTTTGGTTGTTACTGATTATTTAATGTTATTTTTATTTTGCATTTGTTTGACAAATTTAACCAAAAATTCTTTTTATGATGGCATTTTCTTAGTTTTCAGAACATATTTTTTTTTTTACAATTTTTAATACAGTGAACGTAAATTTTCGATTATAGAGACGGGTTCACATAAAACACGCACCTGCTCGAAGAGCGGCAAGCAAAAAAAAAAAAAAGTTAAAATATTAAAATGTATTTTTAAATTATAATTGAATGATTAAGAAGTAATTTAGTCTGAAAATATACCCATCAAATGGCGTAAAATACTATTTAAAAAATAAAAAAAACACTTGTAATACATTTTTTTTTTACCGTTTAAATAAATTAAAAGTCATTTTTATAGTGCAATTTTCGTTTTTTTTTAAGAGAATCGTTTGCGATTTTTAGGACATTAAAATCCCAGCTTTAGTTATAATTCTATATGTTATACGGGGGATACTTATAATTGTATAGATTTTTCACCGAGAGGAAGCATTTGTTCTAAAAAAAAAAGTTTTTCGCGTGCAGGTTTTTATCGATTTGAAATTGTTTTGGGAGGCGAAACTATATAAGTAAACTTTATAAGTTCGCGGATTGTAGAATATAGTAAATATTATTAGATTAAAATGAAAAGCTAGATATTTACGAAGGTATATTATAACGACTATACGAGCATATACAAATACAATCAATTTTGTTTCTTTGTTGTAAGAAATCATCGTAGAGAAAGATCTGAATTTTCGCCAAATGACAATTGATGTTTTTAGATAATTTTCACACAAGGTTCATCATAAATCGTACTTAATGGTAAAAAAAAAAAAAAAAAAAAGAAGCATTATATTTAGAGATACAAACTAATTGTGTCGTATTATACAATTTAAGTGATCCCCGAGTGTGAATTGTGAATAGGGTTTTACAAATGCTACAAGTCCTTTTTAAATACTTACATTGGTAATATTATATATGCATCCGCAATCACGAGGTATTTTAATACTTACTCAATATATTTTTTTTTTTTATTAAATTAACCTGACTTATTAATTGGAGTTCAGTTATGTTAACGGTTTGGGTTGACTTAATTTTAAAATTAATAGTTATGTTCAGAATATATCTATTGGTTTAATTTATAATTTAAATGAAAAAAAAAAATACTTAACTTAACCTATTTGAAAAATTCGTAGTTAAACAACTATACAAAAACCTATACGAGATAATATGTATAATCGAAAGGGGGGGGGAAATCATTTTAAAGTATTCATTTATATTTATGAAAAGTATGTATCAATATCCGTACTCTAATGTTATTTATTTAGTGTCGGGTTTACTGAAATTCGTTAGGTTAGGTATTGTGTTCCGAATACGTTGTACGATAATATCCGTGATCTGTGACTCGAAAATACTTTTTAAAATTAAAATTTTTATTCGCAAGTCCCCTTCCCCCCGTATACGATCGCGTGAAATTGTTTTTTTATTAAACCTGCGGTATAATAACCGGACTGTTTGATGATATCGTGTAAAAGTTCTTTTTTTTCGGTCGCGGTACATTATCCACGGCCGTGTGTAGTACGCGCGTACACCTATAAACTAAATAGATTCGGTCGGAAGTCGTTTTTCTTCGTCAGTCGTCGACGTGTACACCGCGATATAAAATATTAATACAATACGATGAATAACGAACTTTTCCAGTGAGCAGAGAGATTCGGCGAGAACCGAACACCGTGACGCATGCTCCCCGCCGAGTGGAACTCTGCACGGGCGGACCCCTACCGTTTTCCGGGGGGGAAAAAAAAAAAAAAAAAAAAAAAAGAAAGAAAGAAGGTTTTGGCGTAGTGGAGAAACCACACGAAAACAACAACAAAAAAAAAAAAAAAGGTCACATTTTATATTGGAATTTCGGCAAAAAAAAAAAAGAAATAAATCAAAAGTCCAACCGCCGAATTATGACGACACGGAAACGGACTGGGCCCGAGACTGGACGTAATGCGTTCGTTGAATTCGATATATTTTTTAGAGGAACGCACGAACGCAATTATACTTTTATTTTTTCTTATAGAGTCTTTCACTCAAATATTTATAGACGTAGTAAAATTTACAAAATATTCAGACGTTTTTTGAGTATTTATTCGGTTTTATGTAAATTAAATTGTTTTGGCACGTTAAAAATGCATCAAAAACTTTGCGCACGTGTCAAAATAAGTTAAACTTATAGTGGTTAGTAGTTTTTTTTTTTATAAGCGTTGAAATAGAAATTTTGAATGAAAATCATAAAAAAAATCATGGCATTTCGCGTACTGTACATTTAGTATATTTTCCGATTAACGAGGACAACATTTGTTTGATTGTAAAAATAACGGTCGCAACAACGTTTGGCCACGATAAAACCCGGACGGTTTTTCAATTTATTTTGTAGTTACAAACTAATCAAGTTTTAATTAATTTATCAAGACGTGTTTTAATCGAACGTTGCTCAGTATCGTTTTCCGTTAACAGTGATTTTTTTGTTACGTACGGATATAAATATACATAAATTAAAATCCCACTCTCAACAGTGGCCCACCCATTAACTTGTAACCTATACAGTTTTTTTTTTTGTCCACTATTTATATTATTATATACACTTTTTAATATATTTCTTTGACGAATTTGAACTCGGCGGGACTTGTTTCCTCCCGGACTCCGGATATCTGGGTATACGTTTGTCGTCCGTGCGGATATGCGGCTGACTTGTAGAAATCAATTCGATATTTTATTTTTTTTCTATATTTCTGTTTTTTCCGATCGTCGTACCCGTACACGCCCGTGCCGAATCGTATAATTATTAATATTAATATTTTTTTTTTTTTTTTTTTTTTATGGTACCGCGAAGCCGGGATTGGGTATCGCGTGCGTGCAGCCAAAAAATGTAAAAAATATAATATGAATAATATTATCGACGTGTTTTCATCGTTATACGGAACGCAAAAAAAAAAAAAAAAAAAATGCTTTGGTATAACCGGGAGGGAAAAAAGTAAAAAGTGTTGCGTATAATACGTTTTTTATTCGATCGATCGACGGCGAAGAGTATATAGAATAGAGGTGGCGATATCCATATTCTATAGGTAGGTATTGTAAAAAATTATACGGTTTTAATAATGTACGTGACAGTGCTTAAAATGTATATCGTGTAATTTGCGATTGCACACACATTTTCCCTTTGTTATATTCACCCTCGCCCACAAAAAAAAAAAAAAAAAAAGAATAAAAAACCGAATTTAATTACCCATACATTTTACACGATAAAGATATAAAGAAACGCGAATATTATTTGATATTTAAATAAATAAACGACGTTTTGCCGAATCGTTAAATATTTTAGTAATTTAGTTTATACATTGAATGCAATCGATAAACCATTCCGAGCGTAGTTTGGTAAATTTATAACCCGGAAATCGACGGAAAAAAAAAAAAAAAACCGTCGATTGTGGCCAGTGGTTTATTAAATATATATAAAAAAAAAAAAAAAAAAATGTATGTTTATATATATATATATAACCGTCGGGAATTTAGAAAAATGGTTCGAATAAAGTACCGCCGGGCGAACGATCCGTAACTTTTACGGTATGGTGCGATCGATTCGGTGCATTTTACTCACCAAAAATAGTGTTCTCGAAGAAAAAGCGTAGGCAATTTCCAAAAAAAATAGCCGAGTATGAGGGGGCGGAAAATTACATATAATAATACAACGTATATTAAAATATTTTATTGATTACGAACGGCACACTATTTATTGAAATTACTACACTTGTACAATATTTTCGGCCTCGGTATGTAATCGTTTAAATATTATAGTAAAACGTCAATTACGACTATCGGTTTCACATTGAAGAGAACCTGCGTTTTAATCGAATGGCCGACGCGTACCGCCGAACAGTGTTGGACCGCAGATTATTGATATGTATCTAAATAAAGACATTTGCACCGTAATCGTCTGGATACCGATAAATGTAACAAATATTTAAATTATCTCGGCTAAGATGACGCACAGATCAGCGGAAATCATCTGGATAGTTTTGGTTAAAAATGTTTATTGTTGCCGGGCGCTATAGATAATTACCGAAAAGGATAATTATTTTTATTTTTATCCCGGATAAACTTCGGGCAGCCAATCAAAATCCGCCGTCTAGATACGATAAAAGACAAACAGATTACATTACCTATAGACGAATTATAATCTAGACGAGTCTGAACACCGAGCACGGGTATAATGTGTGTGCGCACGTATATACTCGTATAAGTAATAAATATACATTACGATATTTTTTTTTTTTTCTTTTTTTTTTTATCCGCGCGTTGAACAGTTGTAAATTTATGGCTCCCCGTCAACCACCGTATTCCCCCGTACACAATATATTATAATATAATAATAATAATATATATTATTGCACGGATGGGATTCGAAATGTGTAACGGGTCGTAAAAAAAAATCATATGTGATTTGAGCGAATCAACCGAGGTATAATAAAATAATAGGTATAATAAAATAATTCCAAACGGACGAATGAAAATAATAATAATAATAAAAAAAAAAAATGTAGGCCACTGATAAGGTAGGGCGTATAGAGGGGAATTTAATTTATATCTGTACGCGACCGTACATAAATCACAGTTACAATGTTCGGTTAGCCGTGTTTCGAAATACTGTACGATTATTTAATCTATATCGAGATTTCAATTTAAAACGATTAAATAAAAACGAATCGTTGCATTGCGCTGGATTTTCGCGTTGTCTTTTTACCACCGGGTACACAACAGACAGAGCACGCCAGATTGACACCACGTGTCAAGTTTTCGCGCATTTCCGATGTTAATAATAGTATACATATAAGTATACGGTGAACCAGCGTTTCCAATCGTCACGATTGATTTTAAGCGTAAAACGACAAAATCGAAAATACCAGACACCCGTGTTAAATATATTCCCGTTTTTCCCTTATTGTATAAAATAAACATCAAGTCAAATTAAAAAAAAAAAAAATCAGCATCAACTAGATCCGAAAATGCAACAAAATAACTCCACTAGTCGTTTTTTGTACAGAGCAAGTTTTCCGGTAGAAAAGTTGAACAACACACGTCGCTCAGAATAAAAAAAAAAAAAAAAAAAAAATGTATAGATATACGAAATAGGTAATGCGCTTGTAAATTATATTACTACAATAAAAGTAGCGCGTCCCAAGAGGTCGTTTCGGTAACATTTTCCCTCTTTTTATGTCTTTCTTTCCGGAATAACTGAAAAAAAAAAAAAAAGAGGAAAAAAGGAAAGAAAAAAAAAAATGCGCGTTTTCGGCAGCGACGTGTGCAGAGTTTGTGAACTTTGGGTCGGCTATATGTTTTGGCAGACCACTATCACACACAGTCATTTGTATTATTTTTTCATTATAGAAAAGACATAATAACGTCCGAATTCCGGTCTATCGGAACCGCCCGGGACTACGAAAACACATTACCGTGCTATACCGCCCGTCAGAAAGACGGAGACGACGACGAAATACCTGACTGTGACGGGGCCTCCGCCGAGTATAATAATTTATGTGTCACGACGACCTACAGCGGACGAGTTTATCGTAAAATATACAGCCGTCGTCATCGCCGACACCGATCGCGGAACGTCAAACAGTAATATATATATATATATAGATAAATGTACATAATGTTACATTGTACAGGGTGATTGTATTACGATACGAACACCGACGAGATTATCTATCTACACGAATACGATCTGTTTTTTTATTTCTTGTGTACCCCTTACTTCCCACCCCCCGCCCGTTCCTTCACCGACACATGCGTACCAATAAATACCGTACTATTACGTAAAAATGCAATTGTTTATTATGATCGGGGTCCGGATTTCAAAGCACAACGAATAACCTAAGCAAAAAAGAAAAGAAAAAAAAAAAAAGCTTACGACTGCTTGAAAAAGAGCACACAAATTTATTTATAAAACAAAAAAAAAAAGCACGACCATTAACTTTAACTTTTGTTATGAAATTAAATAATACAATCCACAAATTATATTTAATTAAAAATTTGATAATCAAATCGATAAACGACAACAATAATAACCGCAGTCCGTATTCCGTGTTTGACATAAATTGCGATCTGTACCTACTGATGTACATAGTAAAACTTAATAAAATGCCAAAACCGGAATAATTACAAAAAGCGTTTGTATTGAAATAAGTAGAAAAAAATTACATTTATATCTCATATAGAAAAAAAAAGAGGAAATATGCTTTAAAATCTGAGCCCTATTTATGATTGTCATCAAACTATAAAGAATTGGTACAGTAATATATGGTAATATTTTTGCAGTTTTTGTACGGTACCGTACGGAAAATTTCACTATTGTTATGTTATTTTTTTTTTTTTTTTAATATATATATATAAAAGATTTTACTATTAAAATAATTGTAGACAATAGATTTTTTTTATATTTAATGTTATGGAAGAAGAATAAAAGGGAAGTGGGGTGGGGCGTAGCTATATAATCTCAATATACCCCAAAAAATGTGTAGTACGAATTAATAAGGGCTGAATTATACGAAAAGTTCCAGTAAATTTGATTTGGAGGTTTTTCTCCTCCGTGTTGGTTTTTATTTTTGGATTTTGCTGGGCGTATCGGTTTTACTATATACGATGTGTTTACCCGTGCGATTATTTCCGTCTGTGGAACAACTTTTCTACCAGAAATATGTTCCCAATCGAAAAACGACAAGAGAACACTTTTTCGTAATATTTCGGATATTGTTGGCGTGTTGAGGAGGTGAGTTTTTGATTTTCCTTGTGGTTTCATTAATAACGTAAAATAAATTGCGCAACGACTATACGAGTATATACAAATACGATCAATTTTGTTTCTTTGTGGTAAGGAATCATCATTTTCATCAAATGACAATTGATATTTTTAGATAATTTTCACACAAGGTTCGTCATAAATCGTACTCAATGGTAAAAAAAAAAAGAAAACAAGATGATAATTTTTATTTATTTTTTTTTTAAACGTTTAAACGACCGAACTTTGTACAGAAATAAATTAAATTCCTCTCAAAAATCTTACCGTTCCGACTGCCCATCTACTACAACAGTGGCTCGGCCATATTTTTTTTTATTTTCCGGAGCCCCGGAGGAGTGAGAAAAAGTTCTCTTACACGTACGGACACCTCGCAACACGATTCTCAGATGTATAAATTTCAAACGTGCATAACGTTCGTATGTCAACGTTTCACGAATATTGTACCGAATATCAAAAGTCCGACATGTGGTGTACGGAATAATAACAAGAGTAAATTTGTCCGGTAACATTGTTAATATACGGCCGGTTAAGATTAATTCGGTTCCACATACCGACGACCGGAGGAGAAAATCAAAATCGAATTTGCCTACCGGAAACCTCCGTGCAGATCGCTGGTCCGCGACGATTCGCGAATCGTCCTGTATGAGGCGGACGTATTTATTTGTCGGTGAAAATCACGTTTTTTCGTGAGTAGTATAGACGAATCTGTAACAGTCGACAGAGCCACATATTATTAGATCAGTGCGTGTACATCTGTACGTATTATAATATAATATTATTTATACGTTACACGCAAAGTTCGAAACCGAACGTTTCGCGAAATGTAGGGGTTTAGAAAAAAATAGAAAAAAAGTTGAACGTAATATATTATTATTATTATTTTCTATACCCGTTTAAAGTGTAGATTTCGACAAAAATTGTAAATACGATAAAACACGATTAACCGAACAATTTCACCGCGTGCAGATATGTAAATTCCTCTCTATACCTTCCCTGAATTACCCATCAACAACATCGGGGGCCCGCCCGTGATGCGAAGTGCTGTGTCCGTCGGTTTTTCTTTCGGTTCCGTTTCGACAAGGCAACCCAGAAATAAACACAGACACGAAACAAATAATATGCAACCTCACAATAGCCATCCTTTTGGGCTGAAACACGCAGCTAATAAAATGTTAACTTCCTAACCTACTCTTTGATTTTTGTATTTTTTTGTCAATAAAACGTTGAATACACCGCTTAGGAATCGGAACAGTTGCGGATAGTTTTCCGTGCGAAACGTATGGAATTCTCTTTTAATTAAATTGGCATTTTACGGACGTATTGGAAAAACGACCGACCCGGCGATGTCGTGTCGTGTGGTAGCAGTTGCGTTTTATTATAGTCGGTCGGTCAGACGATGGTTTTCCGGAACAAAAACATGCGTCACGTGTCGTCACCGGGGCTGAGCGTTTTTTTTTGGTTTTTTGTTTTTTTGTTTTCCCCAATAACCGGCGTGTAAAACGTTTGAATTAGTGCCGTTTATTACACGTGCACGTGCATACTTGAAATAAAAAATTTCGTATTGAAAACCGTGCAATCCGAAATTATTCACGGGAATTACGTGTGTTTAAAAATGCACGCGATTCGCGGGTACCTACTGAAATTAGTTTCAAGTTTCCAAAAAATCTCCATAGTTATTGAAAAACAAAATTCGATTTTTGAGATGAGAGATTAAAAAAAAAAAAAAAAAAAAAATACGGCACCGAGGGGAATCTCGGTTTATTTCCCTTGGTGATGGTGGGAGAGGCAAGGACAAACTCTCGCACCCTTCGGACATTTTTGCAGCACTTGTTTTTTTTACCATATTTATAAGTTTTTTTTTTCTTTTTCTATCAAAACCAATAGTGTACAATATTATATATATAAAAAAAAAAAAAAAAAAAAACCCAACATAATACACGAAGCCTATTATAGCAACACTTTAAAATATTACATTATTATACCGCTGTGCGCAGTCAATCGTATAATTTTTTTTTTTTTTCATTTTTTTTTTTGTTGTACTGTCGCTGCGGAGTCGCGTCTAAAGGATTGACATCACACTCGCGTCTGTTATTATTTTTTTTTTTCTTCATTGTTCGCAACGTTCGACGTCAACTAAATACTACTGCACGAACGCGCGCGTTCATCCGGTCGGTCTCGTTTTTTTTTTTTTTTTTTTTTTTTTCCTATCTCTCCTATAAATAATTCCCGGCACGCGGTATTACCGCCGACCTACTATGCTTTTCACCGACAAAAAAATCCGGCCGGATTTGTCGAAAATCCATTATTCTGTACCCGTTAGAAAGTGTAGCAGAGAGAGGGGAAAGTGGGGCGGCTACATCCCTAATTCCGATCGCAATTGAAAAAAAAAACTCTCTATTTTTTCGCACCGCGCGTTATTCATTTTCCAAACGTTATCGTTTTAGTTTTGTCAAATGCTATGCTATTGTATTTTTCATTATTTTTATTACATAGTATGTAATGGGCGATTTTACCAAAGCGTCTACAATTGCATACATTCAGCGGCGTAATTATTCTCATCCCCCAGAGCCTTTAAATTCCCGTGGGTTGAATAATGCTAAAATTGTAATTAAAAAAAAAAAAAAAAAAAAAAATTAATTTTAACGGTCAACTTTTACCACTGATAAATGATAAATAGATTGGTAAAAGCTCAGCACACTGTTACGTTTGTTTTTTCGGGTTAATTTTACAGTATCTCGGGGGTGAGACCAGGGGACGAATGGGAAATAAATTATTTGAGTGCGCCTATATATATTCAGTGGCGAACCGGGTAGAAAAATCCCTCCGAAAATTACTACAATACCCTCTATACCCGCATTAATAATAATAATAATTTAAAAAAAAAAAAAACACAACTTACTTTAATACTGAAAAAAACAAATGTTATTATATTGCACTTGACTGTATATACATTTGGATAGATATGTAAAGGTTGATTTTTTTTTGTTTAATGTATAGGATACATTTCTCGTAGGTGTTGTGGACGGGCAGTTTAGAAAGCAGGATAGAGCAGGGAATTCAGTTCATTGCTAACGAAAAACGATTCTGAGCGATGTTCGGTTAAACGTGTTTTGAAATACCGATTTATACGGTTTTCATTAAAAACGTGCACTTTAAACGTGTAAAAAATTACCGGAAGGGTAAGTAACCGTCTCGGCCGGCCCGGTTACATTTGCGTGAACGGTTACATTTAATACTGGACGCTCGTCGTTTTCGCCAAATCTATTTATTTCTATTTTAATCATAGTACTCATTCGAGTCCCGGAAATTGTTCTTTTTTTATTATTATTATTATTACAAATATAAAATCGCCGGTAAAACATATTGAAACTTATCGCGGATCCAAAAACGCCAATCCAAATTTAATACAGTGCTTAATTTTATTATTGCCGGAATCCCGACATCCGCCGATAGCGCCGGTTATGGATTTACCATTTTTTTTTTTTTTTTTTTACGACCAGGAGGTGTTCTCCTAAACAATAAATACGGGTAGATTAAATCGATTCGACGGAAACGATGGTCGAACCATTTACCTTAAAACTGGCGAACACGCAAAAATGAGTTTCCGATACCCGGCACGGTCCCCGGGGACCTATAGGAGGATGAGGAGGCGTCTCGTCTAACTGTTCGGTTTGACGACAGGGGAGAAAAACATTTTCTACGGTGTCGTCTCGGATCGCCATGGAATATTTAATGGTGGTGGGCCATATGGAATAAATAGGTACCGTTGGACGAGTGAAAAATAACCAGAGAATGTGTTTGATTGTAATAATGGTGGCGGGTACCAAGTGTATGCGGCGCGAGTTCACCGTTACGCCGCGCGACGTAACGGTCCGGTCACAGGTATGTAATCATCGGCGCCGCCGCAGCCACGGCAATCGTCCGCAGCCGGTGCGGGCCGGTCCGTCACGGTCCGCGGTAGTCGGTGCGCCGGTGCGGCATAACCTTCCGGAAAAATAAGAATCCACAAAATGAACGTCCGGGTAAATTAATAATATTCCAGAATGTCAAAATAAAAACAAAAATAATAAAAAAATCCCCGAAAATATTTAAACAGAAAGTAAAAAAAAAAGACTTAAAACGTAAAACGACCGGAAAGTAGAGATCCGGGGGAACTACTATAGTATGCCCGCCGCGAGAATTTATTTCATAGCATTTTGTGGCGAACTAATATCTCGGTGATTATACTCTCTGAAAAATGTGATTTTGACCGCTAAAACATCAAAACGGGGCCGTAAACAAATGAAACAAAATATAAATTATATATTTATTTATCAAATAGACATAAAAATAAATAAATACGAAGACTAGAATATTTGGCCCGATGGTTAGAAATTGTAATTGCGGGTGGTTTTTGTCAGTATTTACGACCGGTTTTATTCTTTTACAGTTACCGTGACCTATGCTACAAAAAAAAAAAAAAAAATCAAAAAAATGCAAATTATCGATTTGCTTCTTGTGCTAATATTCCAATGGTATTCTACGAACGGAGAATATCTAAAATCTATCGAATGAATAATACATCGCATTAAATAAACGAAATTTCTCGAGATAATATTTTGAATTTGTTTTTCTAATTTTACCCGAAAGGTTCCTATATCACCGTATTCAGTATTTGCACAATAATCTAAATATTAATACGTAATCGGGTATTGCGGGAAATTAAGGCGAACGACACACGCTATTTACACGTTGACGTATTTTTAAACGCTCGCAGCTGACATATTAGAAGGAAATTAAAAAAAAAATGATATACAATTAACGATTATAGAAGTATACTATTTGGCCAAAGAGCCACAACAACGTTTAAACTTAAAAATGTAACAAATTACGGTCGAATTTCGACTACTGGAAGTTTTTTTTATCACTAGTACGTATATATTATACCGTTGGATCACCAAATCTGGGTATTAACCCGTTGAAAAGTTTAAACTTAAGTTGTTTATTAATTACCTTATTTTTATTTTATTTTAATAACTTTTAACTTAACATAGTAATTTTGTTCAAATTTTAGTTCATTTACGAATTTTTTTTATTAAAAGAAAAAAACAACGTTGTTAATACGTTTATTGCTTTTAATTTTCGACGACAATTGCGTATTTTTACTCGAATATAACGAATACATATTAATTATTAACACGCTTATGTGTGTTACTTTTTCCGACTGTGTACTACTTTTCTACCAGAAATCTCGCTCCAATTTTAAAGTGTAGCATCGACTTCGAAATAATTATGGGGTTTGGTTGGTGCATTTTTGGGGTCATTTTTTGATTTTCGTTGTAGTAAACTTAATAAATGGTAAAAAAAAAAAACAAAAAAAACATAGGAAATGCGGGAAAAGTTACGGCAATAACGGTTTCTTTATTTTCGATTTTGTTTATTTGTTGTAATTATATCGAAAATTACTGTAGAGATCTGAAATATTCACAGAATATTAGCCCTTTCTAAGCGTGGTACCATTTTAAAGAGACTGAGGATTTTTAGCCTTTATTTGGTTTTATGTGGATAAAACTAGTTTGGCAGAGCAGAAATGCTTGGATATTTTACCCGAGGTTCATCGTAAATTGTACTGAGTTGTCAATGAAAAAGAAATTTTACCATTTTTTTAATTCGTTTTAAGTGAATATGTCGATGAAAATCGTAAAAATCATGGAAATTTGCTGGTTTTTTTTCCTTCATTTTTTCCGCGATAATTAATTTAATAAATTGTTCTAATAATTTCAATTCTATAATAACAAATCCAGTTGGATAACATTAATCCGGATTGTTACAATTTCGGGAGATTTACCCGGGGATCAAGTGCTCGATCGTGTGCAGGGTTTCGGCGGAATAAAACATCAAGCACGTATTTAGGGGGGGGACCGATTATTTTTTTTAGAAATAGTCCAAATTTTCCATAAGTTATTTTTATCATACGTGCCCGTGTGCTCTTATATTACAAATAAAAAACAATTTTTTGTGCCAAATAATACATTTTGTTACAACGACTGTAATTTTCCACAAAATTAGAAAGGTATGTACTCGTTATAAGTCTTTAAGAATATTTCTATTTAATATCTATAATTACAAATTACACGAATATATAATTCATTTGTTTCATATAATTTGTGCTATAACTGCTATAGTCATTGTCAATTCGCAGTTCGGTCTACGTTGGTTTAACGTCGAACTAATGGCGTGATTGTGATAACATATTATTTTACAATGTCACTGATAGTGACATTCGACGTTTAAATTATCGCCGAGATAGAAAAGAATATTCGTATCTGGACGAGTGTAAATTATTATCACGATTTAAGATAGTATGGCGGGGTTGCACCATCGGACTCGTGATTAGAAATACCGTAAAGTGATTAATATTTATATAAATTTAAAATAGTAGACTACACATATATATATATATTAATATTTGTAATCTTATAAGATAGACTATAATACGGGCTTTGGGGAGGCGATTGCTCTCATCGCCCCCTCGAATTTGCGCCTGCAAATTATCATATCAATTTCGTTTCAACTGTAACACTGCACAATTGACGCTTATTGTACTGTCAACCGTAATATAATTCGATAGTGTTGCCGTCGCCGTCGTCTAAATGTTCACAAATAAAGACATAAAAACGTATTACGCATTATATTAATTTGTTATATTTTCACACGCAGTCATCGTTTATATAAAAATTTAACGCTTGTCGGTGCTGTGGTGGCAGCCACGGCCGCGAACTTACATAACCACGAGTAATTCACGAGCAATTTGTCCGTCCATTTGTCGATAAAAGACCCCAATGCCTCCCCGTTTTATAAGTTAAATATACAAAAATAAATAAATAAATACTGTATACAATGTTCGAACGTATAAAATATTTCTCGTGTAAAATATCTTTCTTGTTTTTTTTTTTTTTTTTTTTACATTTTTATTTTCCCAGATGCCGTTTTTTTTGTCGTTGTGTTCTGTGAAATATCATTCTCGATTATAACTTTTCTAGTAAAAATATAATTTTCGTTTTTTATTTATTTATTTTTTTTCCCCGATTTTAACGTTCCTGTTTTTTTTTTTTTTTTTTTTGTTGAAAATCAAATAAACACACCCACACAAAAAAAAATAAAAAATAAAAAATACTACGGAATAACAAAATAAAGCCCCTAACCTTCACGGACCCCTCGTATTTGTTATAGCGCCACCTTGTTGTTATACGCACACCTCTGCGATTCCGGGCGAAATTTCCCCCGCTTCTGCTCGCATCCTGCACATCGGCATAACTCGGAAATCAATACAACATAATATTATATTAGGTGCAGATTTCACCACGATAGCCTACATAACAAATAGAAATTCAATGCGTTGTGCATTTTTTTTTTTTTTTTGCACTGCTGTTCGTCTATAGGATAACGCATTTCAAGTGTACATATATAATTCGATTCGCCTATAACGGAAACAAATACTAGTGATGAACTTTCATTTTTTTTTTGTTTTTCCTTCAGTATTTTCGCCGTTTTATTATGAACCACTGGAGTCACCCAGTGTAATTCATTAAAAAAATTGTTTAGGTTTGAATGTTTTTGACGTTCTTTTGTTTAACGTGTATACCTCCTACCTTCCGTTGCATAGAATTTTTTTGAATTTTATTCTATTACGTCAGCTGCGAGCGTGTACAAATACCTCATTAGCGTGTGTTGTTTGCCTCCATTCCCTGCAATACCTATGAAATGTAAATAATTTGAATGTTAGTAACAGTTGGGAAAAAAAACACACACACACACACACACACACACACACACACAATCACAGCTTGTATTTATTCGTATTTATTTTTTGTATACGATTCATTGTCAGTTTTAATTTGTTCATGTTATTATTGAATCAAATAAACGATAATGAAAAAAAATGAGACTTGACATTCACAGAAGTAGATATATAATATCTGCCTCGTATTTATTCACAAATTTTTCGTTTAATAAAAAAAAACCGGACGGTTAAAATGTAAATGTTTTCCCATTGAACTTAAAATAGTTTGAAAATGAATTTAATAATACAGAACTTCTGTGTGAACGATGTTTTTTTTGTAAAAACTCTTTCATCATATGCTAAATGCCCTTGGCCATTATATTCGGAAATATAAATTCTCAAACTCTACTTGCTGCACAATTGACCGTGTGTAAAATCTGGCTGCCTCAATAAAATTACAATTTTTTTTTAAAATGTTTGTCCTTGGCACTTATTGATTGTCATCACAAACGCATGTATAATTGGAAATTGGATTGTTTGAAAGTTAAATGGTAAACTAGTACCGGAATATGTTAAATTTATACGCGGAATCAAAATTCTCTTGTTGCATGCGGTTCCAGTTGAAACTTCGCAGTCAGAAGCATTACAATACATACACTTGATGGACACTCTTGTTGCTTCCCTTGTATTCAAGTTTCTGATCAGTAAAACGATGCAATTAACTTGTAATACTAACTTATACGGTGGCAAACCACTGTCATCATCACTAATCATTTTATCGCAGCAATGATATGTTTTCTGTTCACCTGGTATTCATACCCAAGTATATCGGTATTGATAAAAATACAATCATCAATTTTAGGTGCTCAAATAACCGATTTCAATATGTTATTCGAGAGTATGTTTTCGGAAATATTTCCGTACACCTCATTAATCCGTATTAATTTCATCTCCTGTTAATTGCTGAGGTATTTCAATAATATTTTCACCAAACTGAAGGAATTGTGGGGCTTCAACGTTAGTAATTTTATTCAAGAATTCTATTTCACTTTTGGTGAGACTCTCACATTTTGAGAATTTTTTTGCTAATGAATGGCGCGAATGTTTAAATGAAGCGAAAAAAAAAAATTACATTTACCAAAACAAATGCATGGTTATAATGCATTTGATATACCACGGAAACCAAATAGTAGTACAAACAATATATATAAATAAAATAAAATGAAACGACGAGGCCCATGGCACGGGCCAAGCCGTAAAGGACAGCTATAGCAGCGTGACCGTAAACAATGCATTTTTAGCTTTCTGCATTTTTTTCGCCGTAGAAACATTGACTATTCCAAATCTCACGTTCGTCCGTGCGTGCAATATGCTTAAAAAGGCCTACGACGAAGGCCGACAGCAACGATTATTTCGCTCGTACAGGTAAATCCGGCCGTGAGAAGATTATACGGCCAACACAATCGTACACACAATACAATAATATTATTGTATTCGTTCCCGTTAGAAAAGATTACCGCAAATGTGTTGAACACGACAGTCGATAGTTCCACCTTATTGTCTATTTATTATTGTGTCCGTTCGACACGAGAACGGTTTTGGCGTCCGCTGACTGACAGTGCAATTCGCATCCAACCGCGTGAAAACGATTGTGCCCGTCCGAGTTACGACAATATCATTTGTGCGATGCGATCGAATCTCGGTTACGCATATTTCTGGGGTAATAAAAGGAGAATTTATATATATATATATAGAATGAATAATATTGTTAAATAAAATTCCCGTACGGGACTTGGTAGGTTTTCGATTATTAAAAAATTGGTCACGTTGGTAATCAAATACTACACGGAGCAAAAGCGACCAAAATAGCCTAGTAAAAAAAAAAAAAAAAAAACATTACACGAGTATGATGCATTCTATTGTTAAAATCGGAAGCGGCTTGTCTGCCGTCAAGACGGGCTCTATATTTATACATAGGAGGCCAGTGGCGTGGCCAGAGAAAGGGAGGTCGGGGGTTATATCCATCCCCCCCCTCGTCAATTGGCTTAAAAAAATACTAACATTTTGTGTATTTATTTGGTAATTATTATCTTGATTTGTGTATACTTTTAGCCGAGTTACAAGAAAAAACGCGAATTGCTATATAAATATTGACACTTATGGACCCCGTTGAAAAATTCTCATTGTCGGCGTCTTAAGATCTTACGATTATTATTCAGGTATCCAGGTGGAGTACGCCACTGCACTCGCCTTTTATATATTCTGAGCGTAACGAGGAACGTATTGGTTTTATGGTAATGTGCGTTTTTTTTTTTTCCCCCCGGTCTGTAAACGATTTTTCTATCAGAAATATTGTTCCGATCGTATGGCATCCGGGGTGGTTTCTGGTGGCAAGTTGTGCCCAGATGGTGCGTTAGCAAAGTATAGTTTTTTTTTTTTGTTTTTCTATGTACACTTTTCTTAATAATGGTAGGAAACCGTCAGAAATACGGAAATATTTACCCAAAAACGGCTTCAGAGGTTGGCGTTTGGTTTCACTACGATGTGTGTTTATTTATTTATTTTTTTTTGAATTTTTTTTTTATTGCATAACCTTACGTACCATTTTCAGAATATACGAGATTTATTCGAGTTGCCCGATAATCGCCGGCGGATAGTGTTGTGAAGTAATCGTCGTATGATAATCAAATAAACAATAGATAATAATTTGTTCGCCGAATGTATAATTATAGTCATACAATAAAAAAAAATATATATATGTATTAAATGTAATCAAAAGTTAATAAATTGTCATAAAGTAAATTATGTACTTTGAATCAACGACAAATCAATATGGTCAATAATATTGCAAAATATATAAATAAATAATACGACGATAATCATAAATCGATAAAAAATAAATCAGTAAAAACTAAGGTTAATATTTGTTTTGCTAAGCTCTTTAAAATTCTAATCTTTGTGATTTGTTTTCATTTTCAATTGTTTTTTTATCCGATTTTCAATAAATAAATTATCGTTTCACCTAAATTGTCGTACGGAAACAAGCGAGTTTCTGAATTGTTTTTAAAACCGTCTAAAAATGTATGTAAATATTCGGATATTTGGTCGAACCAAGTTATTGGTTATCGACCGGGAATCGGGAACGAAATCCCGTCCGTTTTTATCGCAATTTGCAAGTACTGGGCGGAGAACCCCTGAAAACGGGCGGGAAAGAGTAGGGAAATCGTATTGTCCGACCAGTAGGTACCCGGGACGCAATTCGCGTACACTTTTTTGACGGGACGCAACTGATGGTGCACCGGAAAAATCTAAAATACCTATTTTCAACCCGCCCCCCCCCTCGATTTTTTGTCGGTTTTAATACCCCCGGGGGAGGGCGGGAGGTGACAGACGGTCGACAATTTTTTTTTTTTTTTAATCTTTTTATTTTTTTTACGTTCGTTCCCCCCCCCAACCAAACGTTTAAACACGATAACCTTAAAATAGCCCGGGCACGACGTCTTTCTTTCGACACCCTCGACGGGGCCCTCCTCTTCCGGTGTACGCGCGCACACCGCACGTAATATTATAATACGCACTGCACGCCGCTCCCCAGGGTCTATATATTTATATACTTTATATTTTATAATTTTTTATAATAGTCACCGGGAAGAGTCAATTAACGTCGAGGAATACTCACGAGAACCGGTTACACGGACTGTATATATTGCATACAGGGCGATTTTCATTTTTTTGTTATATTTCCGATCGTGTCTGTCGTCGTATACGAACACGGTTACGGCGGGTTAGGTTCGGTTTTCGGTATTCCTACACGCGAATGGCTATCCGATAGAAAACGTTGTGCGCAGGAAATATGTATACAATGCCCTTCCCTCCTACTCTGTCCGGTCCGCATAAATTTCGACCGGCAGCGTTAAAACATCGGTTATAATATAACATAGTCTTTTCGAAATCGGCGTCGAAACCAATGAAAACAACACGAGTCTGTCACCTGGAGATCGGTATTGTCGATCCCCGGGGCGTAGGTCGAAAATTCTATACGCGTGTACGGTGCAAATTATCAAATGTCCACAGAATCTTCGTTTGACGACCGACGAAAACAGAATCACTCTGTATTGTACGTACGGCCGTCGACGCCACCGACGTCAATTATTCACTCGCGTTCGGCGACTTCCGAAGACTCTGGGGAACACCGAAACGAGTCGGGCGCAATGACAGCGAGCATAAAAAAAAAAAAAAAAAAAAATAAAGTTACCGACGAGATGTGTTTTTTTTTTTCTTCTCTTCTCTTCGTATCGATAATAATATATTGGCTGTTTTTTTTTTTTTTTTTTATATATATATATGTATATTATCAGAAAGTTTCGATATTGGCCAATTAAACGTGACAAGTGAGATTTTAATCTCCTCTCTCGCTCTATCTCAATCTATCTATCTATCCATCTCTATATATATACGATGTTGTTATACTTTTTGTTTATTTTCTGTCTGGCAGAATAAAAAAAAAAAAAAAAAAAAAAACGGTTTCCCGCGAGAGACGTTTAACGGATTGAAATCTGTATAATATTATAACAGATGCGGGTTCCTTATGTTATACAATATTATAATTTATAATGTTATAGCGAAGAAATCGGCGGAGTTTTATCCCGTGTATTAAACATTTTTAATATTATTATAACGATTTCGAATCGTTTTTAGATAGGTGTATTGAATACGAACAGAAACGAGAAAAAAAATCTCGATTATCGTCTCGTTTAAGTAATAAATCGGTACGCCGAGTTACGTAAATACCTGCTCGCGCACGCTTATGTAACGTAATTATGCGGCTATAATAGATATTATATATAATTTTTTAGGTTTTTTTTTTTTTTTTTTTTGTATTCCGCCGTCGGAGATATCGGTTTACCTGAGTTTTTCGTAATGTTCGAAATTTTTTGAATATTTTACGCGCATTACGTCGTAAACACCGGTTTCCATTTTGGCACCGTGACACATTGTGGTGGCTGTCCTCGAAAAAAAAATATGTGTTGCCGAGGATATTTCTGAGGGCCCGCCTTAATAAAACAAATGTACAAATACGAGTATCAACACCCCCCCCCCCCCGGGAAAAATGTGTCTGTATACGTCCCCGACAGGATATGTAGGTAAAAAAAAACTAGAAAATGTAATAGACCGGAGAGAAATCGTATTGAAAATGTACTCCGGGTGTCGCCCAAATACGTATACCGGTACACCGTCAATAGTGTTTTAATTTTCGTTTGTTATCGAAACATAATTTGTCTAACAATTGGAAAAAAAAAAAACCGATTTATTTCGAAATTTCTATCGGTTTGTGTTGTCTATTACGGCCGTGTTGCCAAACACACCCACCCGCGTTGTTCGCCCGCCGAATTTCGCACGTTTTATTAAAATAATGAAAATATCCACTTGCCAATACGCAAACAAGTAAATGTCGATTTTATTTATTTACACCGGCGACACGAACGCGTTCGCACGGCGAGCTTACGCGGTACGATTATTTATTGCTGCGGTTATCGTACGCACCGGTGGGCGTCGATTTCTGCACGACATGCCCGCGTAGGAAAAGGTTAGGAACGTAAAATGCGGCTACAGAGTAAACGCATTTCGATACGCGTGCACATCTCGGATCGGGTTATATATATATAAAAAAAAAAAAACAAATACCAATATTTCTCCCCGACGGCGTTCGAATTATTATTCTTATAATATAATTGCGGGGTTTTTTTTCTTTCTTTTTTTAAACAAATTTTTTATTATTATTATTATTATCGAGCGTCATACGCAACGTTCGCCCGGCAAAACGCGGCAGCACTGCACTCTGTACGGCCACTCGGTTTGGCGGGTTTGAATTTTTCACGCACGTTTTGCATAATATTCCACTAGCTGTGAAAACCCGCGGCTTTGTCCGAGTAGAATTTTTTTTTTTTTTTTTTAAAGCGAGGCTCAAATATTCACATTAAAAGATATAACGATCCAATAAATATAAGCATAAACAACCAGATCATACAATGGAACAGAAAAGATGACTCAGTGAAATACCTTGGAGTTTTTCTCGATGAAAAACTAACATGGAATATCCACATAAACAAAAAACTTACTCAGGGATATGCCAGGATGAGAATTCTCTACCCCTTAGTGAATTACAAATCAACTCTCCAAATGAAATCTTCTCTCCTTCTCTACACCGCAATAATCAGACCACTGATAACTTATGCCTGTCCTGTATGGTCCGCTGCCTCTATATCTAAAATAAATAAAATAAAAATCTTACAAAATAAATTCTTAAGGATATGTCTCAAAGCACCGTGGTTCATGAGAAATCGCCAGATCCATAATGACACGAAAATACCCCTGATAAATACATGGATTAAAACCCAATTTAAAAATTTCCACGCCAAACTAAAAAACTTGGACAGTGCTCGTCATTACAATATAGGAAAAAAAACACTCAATAGACGTCTGCGGCCTCGACTTCCCCAGGACATTCTTTTAACAGACACAGAAGACACATCATCAGAAAATGAAGATCATTATTAATATACTAGACCTTAACGTTATTATTATTATATTCATATATGTAACACATTATTATATCATTCTCACTATTAATAATTATGTCATTAATAAATTTATAATCATCTAAATTTGTAACAAATAAAATTGTAAAAATTAAAAAGTTTTAATAGCACTAGGTGTGCCGAAACGTTTTATAATTATAATAAATAAAAAGAATTTTTCGTAATGCCTTGTCTACGGGGAAAGTAAACGAAAAATGCGAAAAGTGCGCCTACGAACAGCGGATCGGACTACTCCCGGGGGGGGTTTTTTTTTGTATATTATTATTATTATTATTATTCTTACTATAGACAAACCGTCGTGTACTCGGACTTGAAAAATTGAACAATCGACCCCGACTATTAACATGGGTCTGAATTCCGGACGAACAAACAACCGGGAAGTGACACGTGTTTAAGGATCCACGGCTATAGTATTTTATATTAGATTTATTTTTAATTTTTATACGCAGTCTGTAAAAGTCCGTAAACCGATACGGAGGGGACAATTTAAAACACGTAAAACTCGGTATTATTTTATATCATTCCTATGAACAAATTCAGGGCGTCCTCCGGAGATCTGAACAAATGCAATAACTTTTGTTCTATTCATCAATATTAAGGTTTTTCTTCTTTTTTTTTGATAATAATAACTAGAGCCTTAAAATATTATTACACATTTTTATTACAAAAACAACGATAAACCGAGCCATGTTATACATTTGTTTACTAATACGATGTGTCTACACACTTTTGGAGTTTACAAAAATTAACAGTTTTTTTCATCGCCATTATGTGCTTTTTCCATAAAAAATACCCATAGTAATGTACGATCATATTATTAATCATTACGTAGTTTTTTTTTTATTTATTAATATTTATATTGAATTAGTTGTATTTAGCGTGATAAAAAATGTAAACAATTTGTACATTTCCATAAATCGTAGAAAATTCACTCGACTCGTATCGTTAATGGTGAACGTTCGTAACGGTAAAGATTTTATTTAAGTTTATACGATGGATTTTGTAGGAAGAAAAAAAAAAAATTAGAAACTATTCGTGAGTCGTGGGACACGCTGTAGAGTATGTTGTTATAGAGCATAATATTCTAATAAAAAACCGTCGTCGTAGATAATTATGTGTATACACACACGCTTAACACATACACACACAAAAAAAAAAAATAAAAAAAAATAAAAATAAAATAATAATGATGATGGCGATGACTGGTTTCACCGCGGCGGTAGGTATAATATTGCGGGGCACTCGCGGCGCCTTTGAAAATTGATCGTTCGCTCGGCGGACTCGAAAAGATAACATTTGGGACTTTTTTTTTTTTTTTTTTGTCATCTTATTCGAATCGTGCGCGCAATATACGTAGATAAATAATATAATATCATTCGTGCGCAGATTTTACGCTTAAACTTCACGTTTACGATGTATAATATAATATTATCCGAGTATAAAAATAATAATAATAATAATAAAAAAACCAAAACACTGAAGTAATGTCTCTGGAAAAAACCTCGGTGAATGAATTTTTATACGAAACATCAGGATTTCTCGCTATATAGGGGACGAATTTAACCTGAAAAAAAAAAAAAATAAGAAAAATAAGAAAGATATAATGGGGCGATAAAATTTATTTTTACCATTTTAATGGCCATATTAATAATAAATCGTACAATAATCTACTGTCCGAAACTCGTTTAAAGGGAAGGCCATTTGTACGTTTTTTTTTTATATTCGTACGCCTGAAAAAAAATGTTTAGTACTTACTGTGGTTTGATTTTAAAATCGAAAAAAGGTTAAAATTCACAAAGGAGTGTACTATTGCATAGGTCGGAGTGCATTAAAATTGTGTTGATCGAATCGTTTACGGGAATATAACGTATGAAATTCGTATAGATATGTCAATTGGTAAATAATGGTAAATGGTAAAATGTTAAATAATCAAATACATTTATCACGACTGTTGTGTATGTGGCCAAAATAATAACGACTATGGCACGGAGATATTATAATATTAAAATAAGTTAAAATACTCTCGGTTGTCAGGGCGATCGATACAAAAAGTTTTTTTTTTTTATACCTACTTGAATAAATTCGACGCCCAACTATTATAACGTTTTTGCGCACATCATAATCGACATTTATCGAATTATAATTGTAACGTTTTATAATTTGATATTCAACGATATATCAAAAAAATGGACGATACTCTGGAAGAATACGTGTCGTCTTGCGACAGTTCGACATCCGACGACGGTATATATCCTATAGACGATTGTCTGGAAAATATTGAGAGCGAATTCGTATCGTCCGAAGACAACACTTCGACGTTTGGAGACTGTCTGGATGATACCGGGGAAGTATCCACATTGTCCAGTGACGAGAATTCGACGTCTGACGACGAAGAAAATCCACTGGATAATTGTCTAGATAATACCGAAGAAGAATCCACATCGTCCAGTGACTATTTGACATTTTACGACGGCCTAAATTCTCAGGACGAATGTCAGGACGATTTAGAGGCGTACATGAGGTCAGAAAATCCCTGTGAACAGGGTTTTTGGGAAGTAGCAAATGAAGAAGCTCCTACAGAAGACGACAGCGACATTGTCGTACCAATAGACGGACAGCAGTATCACGTGCAGCTGTTTAAAAATGAAATCTGTTCGGTATTCTGTATCGATGACCCCGTCTTTTATGACAAGTCCATTGACGACTTGGCGACGTTATTCGCGCTAAACAATTTCTTGTCCAACGTCGAAGGGTTTTGGAAAAGCATCCAGTGGCAGCTGATCGCAGACTCGATAAAAGCGCTGTTGGTAAAGTTCCACGACACTCAATACAACATGGCGTATTTGTCGGGTTGTTTGGTGTCCGTGTTCCGCAAAATTGTCGAGAAATTGAAAATTCCGCCCGGCGAAATGAAGACAAAACTAGTGGTGTTTGTCGAAGGAGTACGTAAGATCGTACACCATTTTGACCCTGTGCTATGGGAAAAATGGTTTCTGTGCCACGGCAAGTTCCTCGACTGGATGTATCTGATGACCTGCGTTTTCGTGCCGAACGCAAATATCGTAAGCGCGAACGAATTAGTTTTCCTTCAAGGCGCGTTGAATTATTTAATATATGAAGTTAAACGACACCAATACAAATTTTACGAAAAGATCAAGGTACCGCAATGTCTGCAAACCATCGTGCCGGATAGAGACCAAAAATGCGAGTGCCCCGGACCCGATGACAACATCTCCATAGGATTAGAGCAACCAACTACGGGAAAACACGGTGAAATGTTGAAAAGAAAACGGAATTCAGTCGACACCGAGCAAACGGGAATACGGGTAAAACGAACCAGGAATTAGAAAAAACAGGTGAAATCAGCGTTTAACTGGCCGCAGTTGGGCCTCAAAACTTCAAAATAGTACTTTTCAGGTCTACTCTCGTAACCACCAAATGCGTACCGGGTAAAAATTACCTCATAATATTCATCGGCATCGAGTAGGATTAATCGGAGACGCATCACATGAAGATGCCGTATACAGATTTTAAGTAGCCCTCTTCAGGACTACCCTGCGGATGACTACTATCGTAAAATACGTTAATTCGAAAATAACGTGTTTGGCAAAAAGGCGATTATTGCATACACCATATTTTTCATTGTTATTGTGCTATAAAATATATATATATATATATTTGTTTAAGTTATTGACATTCGTTATTTTCATTCGTCTTACATATTTTACAATCTTTTTTTTGGAATTTTACATGTGATATTTTGTTTGTTTATTACCATTTATTTATTCATTTATTTATTATTATTGTTATTATTTTTGTTTTTTTTTTTATTCTTTCACGAAATTATATTAAAAAGGTATAGTATCTTTTTAAATGTAATAAAGGAAACAAACGATATTGCGTATAACTGTAGAATTTTGAATTTGTTTGATTTTCCACTGAGAAATCCTATCTACGCCACTGGACAGTGAGAATCAAAAAAAAAAATGTACCGACTACATACATAACCTACATTTAAATCAGTGAGCCTAAGCACAGCCTAACTAAAAATGTATTAGTTACATTATTATTCCTATATTGGTAGATCCATAAACATATTAACAAAATAATAATCTCTAAAATATCTCTAACCATTTGTTCTCAGTATTTTCGACATTATAAAAATCTACTATTTGCTTTTATCTAAATATATCAGACGCCTACTTATAAAATTTAGTACGTCTATAGTACACATCTGTGTACATCTATGTGAGAATTTTACCAAAATGGGTAATTTTAACCCGTCCTTGGTCGCACGAAATTTTTATCATATTCCGTCGCGCAGAGTAAATATTTTCATTGTCCGCAATTATTTTTCATACGTGTAAACAACATAAATTATCAACTATATCACGAATAAACATAAAAATAAAAAACAATCCCGGATTAGATTTATGAATAATGTAAATAATTTTTATTATAAAGATAATTTATGAAAACTTTATATTCCACTATTAAAACTTTATTTACGTTATCTCGGGTATGACCGGTAATGATTGGACGAAAATTTCCTTCAAGCTTATTCGTATATTTTTGTATTATTTTATATTGAATTTATTAATCTCGATTGTTTTGTATGTGGCCAAAATATCAATATCATTAGCACGAAGAAAAAAAATTATTAATTTATATAATCAGTTAACAGGGCGACATATACAAAAATTTTTATTTTTTACATTTATATTGCCTTTTTATGTTTCAAAATCAGATTTTTTTTTTTATTTTTTATTTTTTGGTAAAATATGGTTTTATAGAAACAAAATACATTTGGCTTCTTTTTATTTAAAATATATATATTTACAATCTATACACAGGGTATAATTAGTAAGAAAGCTTTTAATTTGACGTTTATATTAAGAATAGGAAGGCTCCCAGCAGTGCCACCTGACATGAGTTGAAAAGTTTTTAGTTAATTAAATTTTTTTGTTTTTTTTTTTATTTATTTATTTTTTTATTTTATTTTTTTTTTATTTTTTTTTTTTATTTAAATTTAGAATAGGTCTCTAGGCCATTGCCTTTTAAACCTTCTAGGGATAAGTGAAGCAGAGGATAAATTTTTTATTAAAGGGTTGGAATGAACGTGAAGATTTGAATGAAATTTTTTGTAATGGGATTTGGCCAAGTCGTTGAGGAATGGTAAGTTCAGTTTGTTACATACCAAAGGGCAGAGGTTATTAAACGTAGGCAAATGGATTGAAAAGATTGCAAGGTTTTGGTGTTTGGCTTCTAAAAAATTTAAAATAAGTTTCACAATAAAATTTTCTGTGTGCCCTTCAATGTATAGATATCGAAAATTCTTCAGACAAAGTTTTATTTTATAAGCGTTCTAAACTTTACTCTTTAATAAAAATCGTAAAAAAACACGGCCTGCATGTATACCTATTTAAATACACTGTGTATACACTGTACCGTATTACATTACCTGGCTCATCATAGTTATTGAGAAAAGTGTACGGTAGTACCGTGGTCAGGTGCCTATTATGATTTAGACCTTTTTAAAAAAAAATCAAGCGATATCACAGCTAGGTCTTAGACCTGGGTGATTTTCCTCTATAGTCGCGTAGTTCGTGCGTCAGGCCGGCTGTCGAAGACGACATGACACCTCCCCGCGACCATGGATGTATGTAGGTACTCGAGTTTTCTTAGGTTATCCAAACAAAGTTATGCAAATTCTGGTCCTGTGTACAGTACTCTGAATTAATCACCGAGCATGCCAAGGTGGTAACTAAGATTATGAGCTTAATCCATCTCTAGAATACCAGAGGACTTCCTGCGTCGAGCAATCGACTGCGGGATACCTTCCGATAAACCACTCCATCATAGAAACCGGACAGTGTTAACAATGCCGATTCGGGAGTTCCCCGGGGTCAACCGGGTTCTGAGGAGTTTATTTCCTCTAATTTACATCTGGCCATTGAGAACGCGAAATGTCTGACCCTGGACTATTATGACTGGTAGTATAGGTGATAACTGGTCCAGAAAATTGACCACACACGGTACAGCTACTGTTATAAAATATATATTTAGAATTTTCTATATCGAATACATTTATGTAGACTATTGTGTATCTGGCTAAAATAATAACATCTATGGCACGAAGACAATATGTTAAATAATCGGTTGTCAGGGAGATCAATATGAAAAGTTTTTTTTTTTTTACCTACCTGGGCGTCTGTAATTCAATAAAATCGTTGCGGAGCTATTAATCGTTTTACGTGCACACATAAATTATTTCCATCGAATTAATTTATTTGTAAAAGTTTTTTGGCTCCTTTCTGAAAAATATTTCAAAACATGGATGATATGCAGAATGATTCCGCGTCATCCTGTGACGACAGTTTAACGTCTGACACCAGTGTAAATTCACTAGATGATTTTGAGGAAGAATACGTATCGTCCGATGTCTATTCGACATCACACGACGGCCTAAATGCTCCGGGCGAATGTCTTGACGATTTAGAGGCGTACGTGGACGATTTGCAGGATGATTCCGCGTCATCCAGTAATGACAGTGTAGCGTCTGACGCCTGTGTTATTCTTTTGGATGATATTGAGGAAGAATCCCCATCGTCCTGTGACGAAAGTTCGACTTCTGACAACGATGAAAATCATCTGGACGATAGTCTAGACAATACCGAAGGAGAATCAATATCATCCGGTGACTATTTGATATCTCATGATGATTTATATGCACCGGAAGAATGTCTGGACGATTTAGAGGCGTACATGAGATCGGAAAATCCCTGTGCTCCAGATTTTTCGGAAGTAGCCAATGACGACGAAACTTCTTCAGACGACGACTGCGATGTTGTCGTACCAATAAGCGGACCGCAGTATCACGTGCAACCTTTCAAAAACGAAATCCGTTCAGTTTTCTGTATCGATGATCCTGTATTTTTTGACAAATCCATTGACGATTTGGCGACGTTATTCGTGCTTAACGATTTCATGTCAAACGTCGAACGATTTTGGAAAAATGTCCAGTGGCAGCAGATCGCGGACTCGATAAAATCGCTGTTGATAAAGTTCCACGACACCAGATACAACATGGCGTATTTGTCGGGTTGTTTGGTGTGCGTATTCCGCAAGATTGTTGAGAAATTGAAAATTCCGTCCGTCGAAATGAAGACAAAACTAGTGGTGTTTATCGAAGGCGTACGTAAGTTTGTACACTATTTCGATCCTGTGTTGTGGGAAAAGTGGTTTATGTGTGGCGGCACGTTTCTCGACTGTATGTATCTGATGGCTTGCGTTTTCATGCCGAACGCAAATTTCGTAAGCGCGAACGAAAGAGTTTACCTACATGGCGCCATGAATTATTTGAAATATCAGGTGAAACGTCAGAAATATATATTCAACGAAAAGATCCAAGTACCGCAATTTCCGCATACCACCGTGCCGGACAGGGACCAGAATTGCGAGTGCCCTGAACATGATGACAACAACTTTACAATTATTGAAGAACCCACTACTGACATACGCGGTAATACGCCAAAAAGAAAGCTGAATTCGATCGATGAAGAACAATCAAGTAAACGCGTAAAACGTACTGAACGCTAATGCGGGTAAAAGGCCGAGAAAACAGCGTCAGACTGGCCGTGGTTGGGCCCAACATACCTCAAAAGAGCCTTTTTTAGGGCTTTCCTCACGGATTACTCGACTATTATCACCACTAGTTGCGCAGGTGGTTAACATTAACACGTTAATGTCGTCGATATCAGGTTGAATTTATTGGAGACGCATCAAAAAAAGATGTCTAAAAAATTCTAAAATAGTCCTTTTCATGGTTATCCTAACCGACGACTATCATCATAAGAATATATTTTCTAATACGTGTAGCCTCCACGTAGCATTCAGGCGACTTTTGTTTCACTTTTTATTCTATCATTTTTTTGATCTTTTGCTTATGTTTATTACCTCTATATATTTCTTAATCCGGTGTTTTGTATGATTATTTTTTTTTTTTTTAAATTTTTGTGTTTGTTTTATTTAAAACATATCCTACTTGATTATTGTATTTTATATTCTTTTTTCTTTTAATATTTACTACATATCTATTTTCAGGTATTTTGATTGTTACCTTTTTACATTTTTTCTTTTTTTTATTTTTATTTGTTTTTATAAAATTTGCATTTACATTATGTTTATTTATATTTGTCTAATTATTCAAAATTACGTTCGTGTCTATTTACTTGATTATTATATTACATTTTTCTCTTTTGTTATTTACATATCCATTTTTTCACTTATTTTGTTTGTTACCTTTCTATATTTTTTCGTTTTAATTATTATTATTATTGTTGTTTTTTTGTATAAAAATTGTGTATATTTTTAATTGTTAAAATAGAAATAAAAAATATAATTGAATAAACCTTAAATTTTATGTTTTTTTCTATTGCCACCTTCATTAAAATATCCTAATTACGCCACTGGACTGAATCAAAAATTTTAATGAGTATTAATTAGCCTATATCGTTACCTAACCGATAATTTATTAGTTGTAGTGAATAATAAATAATATATTTCTTATGATAAACATTAAATAAGTCAATACGGGCGACTCTACGGCGTTGACCAGTTGCTCTCAGCCATTATTTTTAATACATTTTTTGAGGAATTTTCTTAAAACGGGTAATTTTAACCCGTCCTTGTTCGGTCAGTTTTTTTACTTATTCAATAGTGTGGGGTAAATTTATTCCTCTTACGTCGCCTATCGTTCTTACCTGTGTACAACAATAAATTTCGAAGATTTTAAAAATCAATATAAAATAAAAGTATAAGCGAATTAGATACTCTAAAAAGTGTACGCCTACATTATAATCAAATCAATGTAATCGTATGTCAATTATTGTTAACATTGATAATATAATTAAGTATACCAATTTTTTTTTTAATTTTCTTTATTTCATTTTTATGTTTATAACTTCGGTCCGTCACATATTTACCTCCTTTATTTTACAGCAGGTGTGGTATTTTGGTCGTGTAAATACAATAATAGGTATATTCGTATTTTCTTTCTCTTTTCTCTATTTTATTTACTCAAACAACTTTTCCACATTTTTTATTAGAACTTTATACTTCCTATTATATTTAACCACCGTGTGTGAAAATCAGGCGATTTGTGTTGCATTTTTTTTTTATCCAATATTGTGATTTTATCATCCAATATGATCATTACCGTCATATGCCCTTTTCTTTACTCGATTTTTTTTTTTTGAATTATTATTTTTGGTTTTTTATTTTATAAAAACTGTGTTAAATATGTATAGTATATTTTTAAATGTAATGATGGTAATGAACATTTTCGTGTAAAATTGTATACATTTTAGTTTGTTTATTTTTCCATTGACCACATCTATTTGAAAATTCCAATTTCGCCGCTCTACAGGAAGGGATCAAATATTTTATTATTATTATTTTTTTTTTCTATTACTTTCTTCCAACGGTATAACAACCTGTCTACGACATAGTCCAATCACATTATGAATCACAGTACGCCAGGCGTGGTTTTTTGTTTCTGTGGATAAAATGACGTGGGCATGGTGAACTGGTACATATTACTCTAGATAGTATTGGGGGAAATGGTATTATAAAAAGGTACTTTTTAGAACAACTATTAAATGCCCGAATAAAAATTTAATTTGTTCATTGTGTCGAGGCAACTACAATAGAGTCGAAATAATCATATTTGAAGACGCATCGGTCGCAAATCGATGACACTATAGAGAGTATTTTTTTTTTCGTACGGCCAATAATTGTCGGGCTTCAATACGCCTGCAGGACACATTTTTTCACTAAATTAACGACGACAACATTCAATTTGTTTTTACACATAGATTTTTCGAAATCAATTTTCCAGACAACGATTTCGTACTTCAAAAGTATATTTATTTATTAATTTTTTCAATATTTTTGAAGTACCGAAAAATGAAAATATAAAACGAAAATCCCGGTGTTCAAACATAGTTAATGAATCATTACAATTTTATCTCATTTTTACAATAATATTTATATATTTTTTTATTTTTATATTTAATAAAACGAATTACTATAACATCTATATCATTATAATATTGTATTTGTACGCTTCTCTTTTATCCAACTATGCGAGTTTCTAAATGCACTGTATAAATATTGGAAATTCGTAGACACAGCTTTATTTTATAAACTTTATAACTAAAGTTTTTTATGACTATTATACATACACATACATACTATATACATATACAAATTTTGATTATCGTGTTAAATATAACCGCTCAAGTGTAGCATTTAGGCGAGAGAAAAACCAAATGCTTTTTTTTTTTTTAATATTTTGATTATTAAATTTATTATGTTGTGTAATTAACTTTTTATATTTCTTATTCCGATTTGTTTTCTAATTATTTTTTTTTTTTATTGAATTTGGTTTTATAGGGACAAAATACTTTTGGATTCTAGAAAATTTGATATAAGGTTCACAATATGATTTTCTGTGTGTCTTTTACTGTACAAATATCGGCAATTCCTAGGCATAATTTTTTTTTTTTTATAAGCGTATTAAAGTTAAATCATTAATAAAAATCATAAAAATCACGACCTGCGTGTGTACCTATTAAAATATACTATGTACAACTTGTACCCATATAACCATATCCTGTCTAATCATTGTTATTACGATAACCGTATTGTAGTACCGTGGTCGGGTGCCTATTATGATTTAGACCATTATCACTAGGGCTGGGATTTCACTGCACTCGGCATTTTTTCTAAGGCTTGTAGTGCATTACAGGCAATTGTCACAAATTAGTTTATGTACTACGAAATCCGTTACGTTTATTTTGTATTATATTCCAAATAAAAATCGTTTCTGTTGTAGAGGTCGTTTTCCTAAATTTTTGAAAAATCGTATGGTTTTAGAGGACATTATTTGAATTAAAGTATCCAAAATTTAAATTTAAATTATTTGTAAAGAATTTAACACGCAAACATTATTTTTATATGAATATTAATAGTATAAAATAAAAATAATTAATTGGGTACTCGTAATAATTTATCGGGCAATAATCGTGTCAGAATCTAGATGATAATTATTTACCAGATTAAAGGAGACCCGGTTCAATGAATCGAAATTCAAATTAATTTCTCCTCTTCTATTCTTGAATAAAATTAATATTGAAAAAACCATTTATAACGTTAAATAAGGCATTACATCCTTAGCTTTAGTGTTGACAATGATATTTAAAAGGTCAAGCGATATCATAGACCTGGGTGATTTCCCTCTATAGTCACGAAGATTGCGCGTCAGCCCAACTGTTGAAGACAACATGACACCTCTCCGCGACCATGGATGTATGTAGGTACTCGAGTTTTCTTGGGTTATGCAAATTCCTATCCTGCGTCCAGTGCTCTGAATTTTCCACCAAGCTTGTCAGGGTGGTAACAAAGATTATGAGCTTAATCCATCTTTGGATTACCAGAGGACTTCGTGCGTCGAGCAATCGACTGCAGAATGCCTTCCGGTAACCCACTCCATCAGAGAAACCGGACAGTGTTAACAAAGCCGATTCGGGAGTTCCCCGGGATCAACCGGGTTTCGAGGAGTTTTCTTCCTCTAATTCACATCTGGCCATTGAAAACGCGAAATGTCTGACCCTGGACTATTATGACTGGTAGTATAGGTGATTACTGGTCCAGAAAATTGACCACACACGGTACAGCTACTGTTATAAAATATATATTTAGAATTTTCTATATCGAATACATTTATGTAGACAATTGTGTATCTGGCTAAAATAATAACATCTATGGCACGAAGACAATATGTTAAATAATCGGTTGTCAGGGAGATCAATATGAAAAGTTTTTTTTTTTTTACCTACCTGGGCGTCTGTAATTCAATAAAATCGTTGCGGAGCTATTAATCGTTTTACGTGCACACATAAATTATTTCCATCGAATTAATTTATTTGTAAAAGTTTTTTGGCTCCTTTCTGAAAAATATTTCAAAACATGGATGATATGCAGAATGATTCCGCGTCATCCTGTGACGACAGTTTAACGTCTGACACCAGTGTAAATTCACTAGATGATTTTGAGGAAGAATACGTATCGTCCGATGTCTATTCGACATCACACGACGGCCTAAATGCTCCGGGCGAATGTCTTGACGATTTAGAGGCGTACGTGGACGATTTGCAGGATGATTCCGCGTCATCCTGTAATGACAGTGTAGCGTCTGACGCCTGTGTTATTCTTTTGGATGAAATTGAGGAAGAATCCCCATCGTCCCGTGACGAATGTTCGAATTCTGACAATGATGAAAATCATCTGGACGATAGTCTAGACAATACCGAAGGAGATTCAATATCATCCAGTGACTATTTGACATTTTACGACGGCCTAAATTCTCCGGACGAATGTCAGGACGATTTAGAGGCGTACATGAGGTCAGAAAATCCCTGTGAACAGGGTTTTTGGGAAGTAGCAAATGAAGAAGCTCCTACAGAAGACGACAGCGACATTGTCGTACCAATAGACGGACAGCAGTATCACGTGCAGCTGTTTAAAAATGAAATCAGTTCGGTATTCTGTATCGATGACCCCGTCTTTTATGACAAGTCCATTGACGACTTGGCGACGTTATTCGCGCTAAACAATTTCTTGTCCAACGTCGAAGGGTTTTGGAAAAGCATCCAGTGGCAGCTGATCGCAGACTCGATAAAAGCGCTGTTGGTAAAGTTCCACGACACTCAATACAACATGGCGTATTTGTCGGGTTGTTTGGTGTCCGTGTTCCGCAAAATTGTCGAGAAATTGAAAATTCCGCCCGGCGAAATGAAGACAAAACTAGTGGTGTTTGTCGAAGGAGTACGTAAGATCGTACACCATTTTGACCCTGTGCTATGGGAAAAATGGTTTCTGTGCCACGGCACGTTCCTCGACTGGATGTATCTGATGACCTGCGTTTTCGTGCCGAACGCAAATATCGTAAGCGCGAACGAATTAGTTTTCCTTCAAGGCGCGTTGAATTATTTAATATATGAAGTTAAACGACACCAATACAAATTTTACGAAAAGATCAAGGTACCGCAATGTCTGCAAACCATCGTGCCGGACAGGGACCAGAATTGCGAGTGCCCTGAACATGATGACAACAACTTTACAATTATTGAAGAACCCATTACTGACATTACGTCGAAAAGAAAGCTGAATTCGACCGATGAAGAACAATCAAGGAAACGCGTAAAACGTACTGAACTTTAATGCGGGTATAAGGCCTAGAAATCAGCGTCGGATTGGCCGCGATCGGGCCCAACATACTTCAAAAGAACCCTTTTTAGGGCAATCCTCACGAATTACTCGACTATTATCACCACTAGATGCGCAGGTGGTTAACATTAACTCGTCAATGTCGTCGATATCAGGTTGAATTTTTTTAAGACGCATAAAAATTCTAAATAATCCTTTTCACGGTTACCCTAACGGACGACTACCCTCGTAATCATATATTTCCTATTATGTGTAGCTTCCACGTGTGGCATTCAGGCGACTGTTACATTTATCATTGTTTTGTTTTTTTTGCATATTACCTCTTTATGTTTTCTAACCCATTTTTTTGTATTATTATTATTTGTTTTTATACAATTTGTGTTTAAAATATTGTCAATTTATATATATCTTATTTTTCAAAAAAAATTTTCTTTCACGTTTTATTTAAAACATTTCCTACTTGATTATTGTATTTAATATTTATTTTTCTTTTAATATTCACTACATATCCATTTTCAGGTATTTTGATTATTACCTGTTTAAATTTTTTTCTTTTTTTTATTATGATTTGTCTTTATAAAATTTGCATTTTAAATTATGTTAATTTTTATATATCTTATTGTTCAAAATTCCGTTCGTGTTAATTTACTTGATTATTGTATTACATTTTTCTCATTCGTTATTTACATATCCATTTTTCACTTAATTTGTTTGTTACCTTTTCATATTTTTTCGTTATAATTATTATTATTATTATTGTTGTTGTTTTTTGTATAAAATTTGTTTAAATTTTTAATTGCCATATTAGAAATAAAAAGTATAATAGGTATAAACCTTAATTTGTATGTTTTTTTTCTATTATAACCTTCATTAAAGTATCCTAATTACGACACTGGACTGGATAAAATTTTTTAGCGGATTGTATAATCTATATTACATTTATTGTGCTTATATATAATCTTACCGTAAATTTATTAATTATAGTGAATAATGAAAATATATTTCTTATGATAAATTTTAATCATCGTATAAGTCATTACGGGTTTCTCGTCAATGGTCAATGGTCGTTTGTTGGTTTTCAGCCGCTGTTTTTAAGGGATTTTTAGAGGAAATTTCATAGAACGAGTAATTTTTTACTTGTCCTTGTTCGTGCAAATGTTTATCTTGTTCAGTAGTGCGGGTAAATTCATTCCTCCTACGTGACTAATCGTTCTTACGATACGCGCCTGGTTGTCATTTAAACGCGACATTAAATCCCCTCGAAACCGCATCCGCCCCTAAGTACCGAAGTATCGAAATGTGGAAAAAAAAAGTAAGGCATACTTTTTCACAGCACTGTGACGGGTGGGAAGTCGGGAATGTACAAGGGCTGGTCGGTGTCATGTACAAATAGGAATTTAATTAATATCTGTACGCGACGATTAATTGCAAACGAAACACGATTCCGAACGAAGTAGCGATTGGTAGCGATTTTTCATTGTTAACCCAGAAATCAAGAATGAAATAATACAACTCGTGTTCAATGAAGTCGTGTTTTTGCGCGTTTATTTCTATAAAAAAAAAAAAAAAAAAAAACGTGTAGAGATATATCGGAAAAACGACCTTTTTAAAGTACCGACTGGACAAATTGTGCTACCGGAAACCGTACGGGAGCGTATACATCGGATGAAGTCTTTTGGTAGAAAGTGTTTATAGAATAATAATAATAAAAAAAAAAAAAATAAGCATCGTTGCAAAACCATCGTACCGCTCGGAATCTAAAATGGAATTTAAATAACGATATACGCGTAAACTATTTATTTGCGTATATTTTTTTATATATTGCATAGCATTTATGTATAAACATAAATGTATTATATTTGTCATAACGTTTTTATCGTAAAATTTTAAAATTATATTTCATTACATAGGTAACTCGAAGTATTCATTTTATTTTGATAAATTCGAGTTAGGTATCTCGAATAATACATATCTCGAGGTGAATTTTTATCCCCCTTCAACTTCGAGTTATCACGACTCGAATGTATATTATCTATCATAACGTAGAGACGATCAGATAGGTATTGTATATTTACGACCGGAGATTTTTCACGCGAATTAAAACGGATAATCTATTAGAATATATTTATTATACGCAGATCCAGGAAGACCACTATAATCTCCTCTTCTATTTTTTTTTTTTTTTTTTTACTCAAAACTTAATATTTTCTTATATATTATTATTATTATTATTTATTTATTTATTATATATATATTTTTTTTTTGCCCCGGTAACGAGCCGTTCGTATAACAACTGTATAATATAACAACAGCTATCGAGTTTTTGTGACGGTAATAACGCATGACGAACACGGCCCGCCGGTATAAACAGGTCTATAAAAAACGGCGCTACGCGTTGAAATCCGTATACCCGTATATAATTTAAATATTCAAATCACAATATTACATTACTTTGCATTATCCCTCCACCAACACCCATCAACCCTCATCCTCGGTCATTATTGTGTCGAGCCGGTTGTCGCATCAATGTGACGCAGTTTTATTTTTATATTTTAATTTTTTTTTTTTTTTTTCATCATTATTCCCGTGGTATATTCCGCGTTCCTAACGAGTAAGTCAATATTATTCATAAATTATTTAAACGATATTTTTAATGGTCGGGAGAATAGTTTTTTTTTTATATATATATATATATATAAATAATAATTTTTTATGTAAGATCGTTATATGGAAAATTATCAACAAAAAACGAATACACTAGGTATTATTTTTCTTGGTGAATTCGCAGGTGGTCTTATCAAAATAAATTTACATTTAAACGTCCGAATGAATGGTAATATTTAGAATATTTGAAAAAAAAAATATTAGTGTATTTGTTTTTTTTTTTTTTTTTTTGATATAACTAAACACGGCAAAATTACGTTACTTAAAACCGTAAACTGTGTCGTTCAGGTAGGATTAAGAGAGTTTAAAGACAAATATAAACACATTTAAAGAGGAGAACTCATTTCGACGGCTGTACGTAACTTTTTTTCTACATTATATTGTCACCGCGACAAATGTTGCAGCCACGATTTTTCGGAATTTTTTTTTTATGGGGAAAATGGTACGTAGTCCTCGAAAATATTCTCATCTTAAAATTTGTCCACGTTATACTCCAATTCCAACATAAACGCCACGATTTATGCTGTGAGCAACGCGTGCAATTTCGCCATGCTACTGCCCGGTAGTAAGACTGAGGCGGTTAGGTTATATTTATTGTTCATGTTACATTCGCGTAATTGTATGGAACTGCTTTTTATGTCCGGCGAAAGTAACTTCAATTGTGATATGAATACAATGTTTTATTTTGCGTTCCGCGCGCATTGCAAAAATAATATGGAATACATTCTTCGTCTTTTTCTTCTTCTCCTCCTCCTGACCCCATCAATCCGTCTCTTTCTTGCGACTGCCGTGCGGTCGTTTACCTTATTGAGGGTTCCGTTAATAAACTGCTCTTTGCGGATCGTTTTCTTCCCTTTTTTTACAATACTATCTACCCGCTAGACAATTCGACCTTTGTCGTAACTGATCCGTATCCGCAATTTCCCGCAGTTGCCGCCCGTGGTTATACCTCATTCGCCAAATTCCCGTGTCCGCTACGGACGGCGCCACTGATTTTCCGCCATACGTTATGTTCAAATGTCCTCCGGATGAGCTTTCTTTCCGGTTACAGCCGTTTGAATACACATATTACCTAATAGTATTTTATATATATATATATTTTTTTTAATATTTTCGATTATCGCACTTTTAGTGAAAATAAAGTTCATAATCTGTTCATACCTACTTGCGTAATATATGAAAAAGAACTTTATAGAAAGAATAAAAAAAAAAAAAAAAATGTAAAATTACATGTGTTTTTGTTTTATTAACAATTATCAACTATTATAGGTACCTACATATGCATTAAAATAGTATAAGACAATTTATCTAATTACATCGATAACCTATAATATTGCAGTACGTAATTGTTTTATATTTTCCCTCAATTAACTAGTAACTAGGGCTAGAATTTTGATATATTTTTAAACGTTATTGAGAAATATTATTTTGCATTTTTTCGATTTTAAAGTTATTTCTTTAATGTTTCAGAGGATTTTACGGTTTTTAGATCCGAAATTCAAGTATGAAATTTTATTTTATGATTTATACACTAGTCGTTTTTTTTTTTTTTTTAAATAAATATAACTATAACCATCAAGTAGGTTATCTCGTATTATCGGACAATAGTAATGTCATAACTCGGATAACGAGTGGCGGCGTCTATTTAGAACCAAATGTTTAAATTTTGATTCCAGATTAAAAATAAAGATCAAGTCCACGCCCGGTTCTGTCTGTAAGAATTTTTTCAAGTACCGAAATTATTAAAAATGAAAACATTTTAGCGCGTTATTTGGGATTTTATAGTGTTTTATACGTTCCCCAGTCCTATTAATAACTTAATCGTGTTATTAATCAATTGTGTGATAAAAAAAAAAAATAAAAAAAACCGAACAAAATATAATCAAAGAATATTAGCCGTGCGAAATATTCGCATATTATATAACTATATATCTTATCTTATTATTTTGTTTATTATATAAAGAGATTTCTCCTTATGTTACCGCGGGGTTTATAGGCTATTCCTTTATTAATTTTTTACATTTTAAATCGCCAAACCCTTTGTTCTTCTTTCGATATCTACTTTTTGTTATTCTTATTTATCTTTCCTCTTCTAATACTTCTAAACATTTTTTTTTTTTTTTTAACTGTAAAAGTGCCTTCACTGGATACCTTCTTTAATCCGTCCTTCACGTCATAAATATCAAATTCATCAATTTCGCTTATTGTTCAAATTATGTAACAGATTGTGGAAATAAAAACTAAGTAATGAAAAAAAAAAAAATCGCCAAACATAAAAAATAAAAATAATAATTCAATATGGAACACAGGTTGTCATGGGAACATTTTCAATAGATATTTTTAATTATTCATTTTGATTTACGAGAATAGGCGAAAAATGCCTTGTTCCGCACAATCTTAAGTTGGCGGACGCGATATAATGTTATTTATTATTTATTTGTTGTGCAGAAAAAATAAAATTCCATTTACAAAGATTGCGTACATAATACGTATAATTAAATACAAGTATAAAAATATAAAGTACAAGTTTGCGTAATAATGAAGTATAGATAATAAAAATAATTAAAAAATAAATAAAGGCGTACATACTTTGCACCGTGGGTGGGGGTCACTGTTGTAGGCGGGAAAGTTGGGAAAGTAGTATATTGATAGGAATGGAATTTTATATCTGTTTGCTACGATAAATTGCAATCGAAAAACGATTCTGAGCGCAGCAGTATTAGCCGTATATTTTAGTTGTTGCCGCGGTAACACAGAAATCAACATGAATAAAAAAAAAAAAAGAAATAATAAAACCAGAGTTTGACAAAAAAAAAAAAAAATCGTGTTTTTGCGGGTTTTTTTTTTTTTTTAGTCGTTTTTTCTGCCGATACTAAACGGCATATCGAAAAATGACCTCTTTAAAGTACCGACTAGACGAAATTCGCTACCGGAAACCGTGTAGGAGTGTAAATAGATCGGATGAAGTCTCCCGGTAGAAAAAGTGGTTTACAGAAAAATAAACATAAAAATTAACACCATTGTAAAACCACAAGACCCAGGGGGTACACTGATGAGAATCACAGAAATCGATATGATATTATAAAATTAAGATTAGTAACGCGTAATGTGTGTCATATGAGAAAATATAATCTATCTCGTATAGACGCGCCGAACTGCCGGTGAACTGTCGCATTGAATATAATTCGAAACAATGTTTCGTAGACGAAATTAAAAATATAATCATAATAGTATTCGGATAATAATATTATTATAATCGTGTAGCGATAAAAAAACCGCAAAGCCCATCGCAATCCACTGCGTTATTACGTATATATTCGTATGGCGTGTATTGCAGTAAACGTGCCGAGCCCGGGGCCGCGGCTACCGTATTATTATTATCGAATGCGTTTTTTTTTTTTTTTTAAGTATACAAAAAAGGAAAAACGTTACACCTATACGCTAACGTTTTTTTTTTATTTTTATTTTTTTATTGGCTTCACGCCCGACGGCCAATTCGATTGCATATATTGTGACTGCGTGGGACAAACGTATTATAACACGAGACTGTTTCTCTAGAACAGCTACTCGCCCTCCCCTCTTCTGTGAGTGACGTTCACTCGAAGAGGGTGGAAATGTTATGTACGTGTTTATTTATTTATTTATTTATTTATTTTTTTACCTTTTTTCCTATAGTCACCGCGGGGGAAAAATGCAAATTATAAAGAAGTCACTGTTAGAATCAAAAAATAAAAAAAAATGTATTATCGAATTTCCAACAGTACTCCTCGGGTTCTATAATAAAATCGAAACAAAAATTAGTCGACCATACGACATTTACTATATTTTCACATCGGGATTTTTTTTTTTTTTTTTTTTCATATTTTCATTGCATACGGTTTTTTTTTTTTATTAATATTAAAAATAAATACATTTTCAAGGTACGATGTTGTCGTCGTTAATATGGTAAAGTAATTTCCAATACAAGTCCATTGCAGCCTGACTACTATTGGCAGTACGAAAATACATTTTTTTTTTCCTATACTATCCATTCGCGACCTATTCGTCTTCGAATATATATTTTTTTTTTCTTTTTTGTTATATACAATCTGTGACCCTTAGGTACAATAAGAATATTTGCTATAATATATACAACAGTGAGTAATTTGATGGAAGATAACCACCCAGTGATGGAACTTCCTATTTTGAATTTTAATTAATTAAAATTTTTTTTTAATTATTCATTTAGTAGATCCCGGCACCAGTTCCTTTTGCATCGTCTCTGAGGATCGCCAGGGATTTTTAATGATCCTAGCTCGGATATAAGAAGATTGGAATGAGAATGGAGTTTGGAGTGAAATCTTTTATAGAATATTATTAGCTTCTTCGTGCCAGTTTGAGGTCTGAGTGGAGCGTTATATTTGAAATATACGGAGGGGCATTAGTAATTTTACGAAGGGTTATATTTTGAAAAGTTTGAATTTTATTGACATTTGATTTTTTCGCGTTTCCCCATAATTGCAGACCGTAAGTCCACATAGGCTTGATTAATGATTTGTAAATAAGTAGTTTGGTTTTAAGTTTAGTATGTTTATTGTTTGAGATTAAATTTTTCAGCATACGGAGGCGTCCGTATATTTCGTTTTTAAACGGCTGCAGGTGATGCTGCAGTCCGCTTATTGGTACGACTACACCGCAGTCCTTTACAAACAGAATTTCCCCCATTGTCTACCGACAACGGACAATCTTGTTCGCAGGGATTTTCTGACATACACGCCTCTAAATTGTCCAGACCTCCGTCCAGAGGATTTATACCGTTGAAAGATGTCGAATCGGTGCTGGACGATGCGAATTCATCCTCAGCATTATCCAGACAATCGTCTAGAGGATTGTTTCCGTCGTCTGATGTAGAACTATCATAGGACGATGCAGACCCTTCCTTCATGTCCATTGTATGAAACCTTTTTGCATGTCAAACCGAATAAACTTTGCGAATTATTATATGTGTGCAAAAAGATAGTTTGGTATAGAATTTCTTCCTTCGCGACAAACCAGCGGGTAAAAAATAAAACTTTTTGTATCGATCGCTCTGACAACTGAGTATATTAACTTATAATAATAATAATAATAATAATAATATTTACTCTTTCTTCGTGCCATAGATGTAATTATTTCAGCCACATACAGTAAAGATAAATGTAAACGAAATTGAATAATGTTTATATATATTATACCAGATGTTCCGACGGCGTTGCCTGTAACTTATTTGTTGGCTCAAATTTATTAGTACACCCTGTACCATCTATCACAGTTAACCGTCTGTTGCCCGTGACATCTTATTAACATTTATTTATTCTTAACATTAAAATATATATATATTTTTTTTTTTTTTTTTTTTTAATACAATTGAAATACACAATCTGTACAACGTAGCACAATAAGTATATATGATATTATAATTTAGAAAAAAAAAAAAAAATAACATGAATATCATGAATTAAGAAATCACCCATAGGTAACACTTGGCTGGGAATTAACGCTGTCTAGAGTCAAACTTCTGTCTAACTTCGTTTTATATTTATAGCAAGTCACGGTACCAGCTCCTTTTTAGACGACGCCCGGGATTTCCCGGAATGGTCTGAGTGTAGAGGCTCTTTATCAAAGGATTTTGATGGGTTTGTAGGCAATTATGAAAGCGTTTGTAGAAAACTACAGCTTCATCTGTCACATTGTTTTCATTGCGAGGTCTTTATGTAAGGTATAATTTGACACAAAAGGTGGAGCATTTGTAATTTTTCTAAGAGCAATATTCTGGAACTGTTGGATTTTGTTGGTATTAGATACTTTAGCAGAACCCCATATTTATATAAAATATATATAAAAAAAAAAAAAAAAATAAAAAAATGTTTTTACTATTATTTGACTAATTCTTTAATTATCTATTTATTTTATGTTCAATGAATTTGCATTGTAGCGAACAACAATTATTTTTTTTTTTTTTACTAATCTTCTTGCTCTATAAAACCAGCCATCTGTTTTATATTTTGTTATAAAAATGTCATAATTTGGATGTTTTGCTAATTGGTTTTACTTCATTACAAAATAAATAATATTTTAGCAAAATTCATCAATGGTAATACACATCTTTGTTTATGAGAAATTCTCATGACTAATAGCATTTTAATAAATACCCGCTGATCATTACGGTTTTATGCTATTTATATATACTTATAAAACTCATCGGTGTCATCTTTTACATTACGGACATCAATTATGGTGTACATTAACAAATGTTATAATAAAAACGCGATAAATAATTTATAATAATAATTATAATATTAATAATTATATTATATTAATTATTTATATTAATAATTTATTTCTATACATGAAAACTTATATTTTTAGTATTACATTAAAAAATATACACAAATTTAATAAAAAAAAAAAAAATAAAAAAACAAAAATAATAATAATATAAACGAAAAAAAGTAGAAAGGTGATAATCAAAATGAGTGAAAAAATGGATATGTATATATCAAAAAAAGAAAAAATTAATATAATAATCAAGTAAATTGATACAAACATATTTTGAACAATTGAATAAATATAAATTGACATTATATTAAACGCAAATTATATGAAAACAAATAATAATAATTCAAAAAAAAAAAGGAAAAAGAAATATAAAAAGGTATTAAAGGTATTATAGGTAAAAAAAATCAAAATAATGAATAAAAAGTGTAAACCAACTTCGCCCGAATTCCACAATTTAGGGTTAAACATAAAAGGAAATGTAAAATTACGATGATAATCGTCCGTTAGGGAAACCCTGAAAAAGGGCTATTTTAGAATTTCCAGAAAAAATAGACTTCTTTTTATGCGTCTCCGAAAAATTTACCGACGACTTTGACAAGTTAATGTTAATCATCTGCGCATGTAGTAATAAAAAAAAGTATTTCATGACGATAGTCCTAAAAAGGGCGCCTTTGAAGTGTCTTTAGCTCGACGGCCAGTCCGACGCCGTTTTCTCGGCCTTCTTCCCGCATTAACGTTCGGTACGTTTAACGCGTTTGCTTGTTTCCTCTGCGTCGATCGAATTAAGTTTTCTTTTCGCCGTATCACTGCGTTTGTCAGCAGTTGGTTCTTCTAATACTGTAAAGATGATGTCATCGTGTTCTGGACAATGGCAATTCTGGCCCCTGTCCAACGCGGTGGTATGCGGACATTGCGGTACTGGGATCTTTTCGTAGAGTTTGTATTTGTGACGTATCACCTGGTATTTTAAATAATTCATGGCGCCGTGAAGGTAAACTCTTTCGTTCGTGCTTACGATATTCGCATTTGGCATAAAAACGCAGGCCATCAGAAATATCCAGTCGAGGAACTTACCGCCGCACATAAACCACTCTTGCCACAACACAGGGTCGAAATAGTGTACGAACTTACGTACGCCTTCGACGAACACCACCAGTTTTGTCTTCAATTCGCCAGGCGGAATTTTTAATTTCTCAGCAATCTTGCGGAACACGCACACCAAACAACCCGACAAATACGCCATGTTGTAGCGGGTGTCGTGGAACTTGACCAACAGCGCTTTTATGGAATCCGCGATCGGTTGCCACGGGACGCTATTCCAAAACCTTTCGACGTTGGACATGAAATCGTTTAGAGCGAATAACGTCGCCATGTCGTCAATGGATTTGTCGTAGAATACAGGGTTATCGATACAGAAAACCGACCGGATTTCGTTTTTGAACGGCTGCACGTGATACTGCGGTCCGCTTATTGGTACGACAATGTCGCAATCGTTATCTGTAGGAGTTTCATCATTTTTTACTTCCGAGAAATCCGATTCACAGGGATTTTCCGATCTCATGTACGCCTCTAAATCGTCCAGACATTCTTCCGGAGCATTTAGGTCGGCATAAGATATCGAATAATCGCCGGATGAAGTGGATTCTCCTTCGCTATCATCTTGACAATCGTCCAGAGGATTTTCATCGACGTCAGACGTCGAACTTTCGTCACGGGACGATGGGGATTCTTCCTCAATATCATCCAAAAGAATAACACAGGCGTCAGACACTACACTGTCATTACAGGATGACGCGGAATCATCCTGCAAATCGTCCACGTACGCCTCTAAATCGTCAAGACATTCGCCCGGAGCATTTAGGCCGTCGTGTGATGTCGAATAGACATCGGAAAATACGTATTCTTCCTCATAATCATTTAGTGGATTTACACTGGTTTCAGACGTCAAACTGTCGTCACAGGATGACGCGGAATCATTCTGCATATCATCCATGTTTTGAAATATTTTTCAGAAAGGAGCCAAAAAACTTTTACAAATAAATTAATTCGGATGAAAATAATTTATGTGTGCACGGAAAACGATTAATAGCTCCGCAACGATTTTATTGAATTACAGACGCCCAGGTAGGTAAAAAAAAAAAAACTTTTCATATTGATCTCCCTGACAACCGATTATTTAACATATTGTCTTCGTGCCATAGATGTTATTATTTTGGCCAGATACACAATTGTCTACATAAATGTATTCGATATAGAAAATTGTAAATATATATTATATAACAGTAGCAGTACACTGCGCACAGGTGGTATTTCCATATTATAATGTTAGATTAAGTTATTTATTTTACAGTTTTCGTGGTTATTCTTTTGTTAATATCAGTAAATCGTCGTTTAGGACAGTCCGCAAACGGACGCTACAATCTGAGCACCTTTTTTTTTTTTTTTTAGCGATAATCGCGATTTAATAGGCCCAGAAGTTCCAGTACCCTGGTAACGGTGTCCCACTTAATCACCTTCCGAATTCGCGGACCTCGTCTGTGTCGGGCCCGCTATTGTCGGGTCGGTTGCCGCTAACGAAATTTTCACTAGCCAAAACCACGAAAACCGTACGAATTCAACCGTACGCCGTGGTTACGAGCAGCTGTAAGGCCACCCGCAAGATCCGCATAAATTACTGTTGAAACCGTGTGTGGTCGGCTCCGTGGGCTACCGTCCTACCCGTACTACCTGTCATAAAAGTCATGGGTCGGATATTTCGCGTTCCCGATGGCCAGACGTGAATTTTGGAAAATAAACTCGTCTTAATCCGAACGACTCCGGGAATCTTCCGAATTGTTCACACCATTTTAAACACTGTCCGGTTTCTCTGACGGAGTAAAATTACCGGGAGGGCATCCCGCGGTCGATTGGTCGAGCGCACGAAGTCCTCCGGTAACCCAGGCGGGGATTCTGCTCGTAATCTTAGTCGTCGCCCTGATAATTTCGGCGGAAAATCAGAATATTGGCCGCAGCATTAGAATTTTCATAACTTAATTGCCTGAGAAAACTCGAGTACATAGTTACGTCCAGCACCATGTGTAAATGTTATGCGTCCTCGACAGCCGGACCAACGCGCAGACGACGGGACTATCGAGGGTAATCGCCCTGGTCTAAGGCCTGGCCACGATTCCGCTAGTTTTTGTTAATATCAATGTGATCGATAAGGCTAGGAATTTAATGGCCAATAAAATTTTTAAAAATATATTTGTTTTCAAATAATTTTAAAAATGAATTGAATAAAAATTTACTTGAACAAAAATATAAATAAATTTTAAATTCTATTTATTGGACTGGGTCTTCTTTCAATCTGATGCATAATTATTATCTAGGTTCTGACCAAAAATAATAACAATACATATAAATTGGTTTAAAGTAATATGAAAATGTAATAAACATAACAAGTGAATAAAAAAACAAAAAATTGATATTAATAAAAAAAAAAATGTACGTAACGTGATGTCGAATGGAAAAGATAAAAAAAAAAAATACGAACAAATCGTGTTTGTAACATATTATAAATAAATATTTTTAAATAGGGAAAAATGCTATTCTGAGTCAGTTTTCACGGGCATTTCCACGCATTATCTTCCGTTTCGTATCCCGGTCTGCTCCCCGTCGGCAGAATTCAGTTTGCTTTTCGGCGTTTCACCGCGTTTGTCCGTAGTCGGTTGTTCTAGTACTGTAGAGCTGTTATCATAAGGTTCGGGAAACTCTTATATATGTCCCCTTTCCGGCACGGTGGTTTCTTAACATTGCAGTACTTTGGTTATTCCGCCGGACTTGTATTGGTAACGTTTTCCTTAACAATTCGTATATTTCATCGGTCCGTCATGGGTAACTCTGTAGTTCGCGCGTACGAAATTGTCCATGAGATACAATCGGTCGAGAATCACGTCCCGCCGCACAAGAACAATTCTACCCACGGGTCGGCGTCGAAACGGTGTACGAATTTTTGGACGCCCTCGACAAACACCGCCAGTTCTGTTCTCATTTAGCCGGGTGGAATTTTCATAATTTAGGCGACTTTGCGACACGCGCACACCAAACGATCTGACAAATACGCCATATTGTGCCGGGTGTTAGTGAATTTCACCAACACCGTCTTCATCCAGTCCCCGATCATACGTCCGTGGACATTTTGCCAAAGCCTCGTCGAGGCCGAATAACGCCGCCAAGCCGTCAATGTTGTCTTCGATGAAAACTGGATCGTCGATACATAAAAAAACGAACGGATTTCATTTTTAAACGGCCGCGTGTGATACCGCAGGGTCCGTTCATTAGAGAGTCGCAGTTTCCTCGTGGTATACGCCGGCCGGGACAGCGATATATTCTAAAGTCAACGGATTTTGGCGGTCTTCAATACGAGTAGAAAAAAAAAATTAAAATTAAAAAACAATATATCGATATATTTTTTAATTTGTTCAGTGCCTTTTTATTATTATTTTTTCAATAATCGCACGTATACGCAGTGTAACACCCTCGCATATGGGAACACGGATTTTCGGCGTACGTCATAGAAGTGTGCGCTGGACGGGTCGTCCGCTCGATTAATCTTCCCGGTCTTCCTTTTTTTTTTTTTTTATAACGTATAGTACAATGAGCCAATACCGCTCGAAAAATCTCTGTTTCGTTACCCCATTGTGGCTTTTTATCCCATAATAGTGTATTATTATATATTATATTTGTCCGAAACCCGATCGATAAACGACTGTCGTGGTCTCTTTCGCGCATTTTCTCCGATACCGATATAGTTTTGCGCCCCTTACCTAATCAAAATCATTTATTATTGAACGGTTTTCCAAAGGACTTTTGAAAAACGGCAAGATCCACGCCGGGATCAGTGCATATCGTCCGGAGGAGAGTATTTCGAAGGAGCGTATATCTTTAAATAATATTTATCTTCGTTTTTGTAATTATTAAATATAAAATCCTGGGTACTTTTTGAACAGCCCTCGTAAGTGTCACGGTTGTGATAGCCGGACATCTCCCTTCGAAAAATTCCTAGTTGCGCCATTGGTTTAGATCAACGATAAATAGTTTGGCTAAAAAGTTAATAAATAGTTATTTTGGTATTATAATTGGCATCGCGTTCGGAAATCGATTCGGCGAGTGAAAATTGTCCGTACGATTTTTCCATAAAATGTGTCCAAAACAAAACTCGACAATCGTTTTTTTTTTTTTTCTCTATAATGTTTCGGGTAAAGTGTTTTTGAGTGTACGTCATACGGTTGTATTCTCGTATTACTGATTGATCTGCCCGGAATATAAAGTATATTCTAGTTTTCAATTTTTTTACATACGTTCATACCAATATATATATATTCATTTATAAGCTATATTTTATTAAATATACGGTCTACGGCGACGAAAAATTGTCGGTACCATTGGAATCGTTAGATACTTCAAAGTCGGAGGAACCTACGGAAAACTTTATATTGAAAAACGGCAAGATCCACGCCGGGATCACTGTATATCGTCCGGAGGAGAGTATTTCGAAGGGGATATCTTTAAATAATATTTACCTTCGTTTTTGTAATTATTAATTATAAAATCCTGGGTACTTTTTGAACAGACCTCGTATAATAATAATAATACAATAATATCTCTCGGACGCGCGATTACAGAAACAATAATACGATATTTAATACGTTTTCGTGTACGATATATTATACACGGGACATCGTTCTGTAACAACAGCACCACGGTGCTGTCATACGCGGACTCGTATAATAATAAACGCACTGCGGGCATAATACAAATTTATTTTTTTATTATTATTTTTTTTTTTTTCGAGTACTGTAGACATATTTATACGCGTAATAATTGTAATATACGTGCGTGCGTTTAAAAATATCAGTAAATAATCGCGCGAAATACGCGGCTAACGCGTAACGATTACTATGCATTGTACGAGTATACCAGAATATGTTACCGTCGAAACCGCCAGTTTCCAACTAGCCGAAACTTGTCTACATAAACCCTTTCCGTCAAAATTGGTTTTGACCGGTCAAAACTAGAATCGACCTCAAATTTTATACCACGGTGCTGTAATACGCGGAGTCGTATAATAATAAACACATTGCGGGCATAATACAAATTTATTTTTTTATTATTATTATTTTTTTTTTCGAGTACTGTAGACATATTTATACGCGTAATAATTGTAATATACGTGCGTGCGTTTAAAAATATCAGTAAATGATCGCGCGAAATACGCGGCTAACGCGTAACGATTACTATGCATTGTACAAGTATACCAGAATATGTTACCGTCGAAACCCGAAATCCGCCGAAACCGCCAGTTTCCAACTTGCCGAAATTAGGTTTACGCAAACCCATTCCGTCGAAATTGGTTTTGACCGGTCAAAACTAGAAACGACCTCAAATTTTATACGACGGGTCGACCGGTCGATTATTACTTTAAAAATCGCATCCCCCGCGATTCTAAACGTCACGACTGTCTGCCCGGCCGAAACAGTCAACGACGGTTGATTATTCTGTTCCAAACATTGATGGTCGCCTACATACCAAATCAACGGACGTATTCTAATGTGTAGTCGTTTCGTACTTTACTCTAGTTTGGACTAACGATACAAAACCTACTTCTGGAAATCGAATAGATATTCCATCGGATGATCCGAGTTTTCATCGATATATCAGACACAACTAGTTGTCCAGCTAAACAAAAATAGATTATTCCTAGTTCCAGCGTTGAGGGTCCGGGTTAATTCTAGTTGTACAATGACGAAACCAGTTGTGACTATAGGGGTTTTTGGAAACAAGTTTTGACGGATGTCGGGTTTCTACTGTCATATATATATATATATATTACTTTTGGAAATCGAATGGTTGATCCGAGTTTTCATCGATATATCAATATTCAGACACAACTAGTTGTCCAGCTAAAAAAAATAGATTAATTCTAGTTCCTGCGTTGAGGGTTCGGGTTAATTCTAGTTGTACCTAGACGAAACCAGTTGTGACTACAGGGGTTTTTGGAAACAAGTTTTGACTAGTGAAAACTAATTTTAACGGATTTCGGGTTTCTACTGTCACATATATACATATATGTATCAAATTCACCGACGGTGTATTCGTAAATAAATGTATGAGAGGGAGGAGGGATTAGCACGACCCCCTCTTGAACACTGAGCTCTCGACAGTCCGATTATTGCCATCCTAGACGACACGCACACATAACAATTTAGTATCGCCGCCGACAAGTCGTAGATATAAAAAAAAATATAAAAAATAATAATATTACGCTTTGCGCGCACTAAAATAATAATTCCATCGTCGCCGTCACGACGTCGAACGTTATTATTATGTACTCGGCGGCGGTATAATAACATTATATACAGGAATGTTTTTTCTTTTTTTTTTTTTTTTTTTTCTTCCATCGAAACGATTTAAATAAACGTATAATTTAACAATGTGCAAGTACTCGAGAAGGGCATACCGTCTCGAGCTAGCGGCTCTTAACGTTTATTTATTTATTTTTTTTATTATTTTTTTTTTTTCTTACCGCCGTCGCCTTGCCGACGACGTTCGAAAACGCAGATCGAATCTGACCCAAATAATTAACGACCGTCGTCGTCGCCGTCGTCTCCACGCCCGTTTATTGGAGTTAAATAAACATTTGTATGCGCGCCTATACGAAAAAAAAAAAAACTGTCCCGGCGTGATATTATAATATAACGACGTGTGTATCGACAGAACAATAATTAAAAAATAAATAATAATATTTTTTAAACGTCGAAAACACTTACCGTACCCGTATATAATGATATTCGGAATTGTATAATCGTATCCGTGCGTAAGATAGGTAATGCCGTCGCATTAAAGTATTCTGCAAAATATTTTAAAAAAAGTTTTATTAAGTCTTGTACAAAAACCGAATTCCCAACAGAGTTCGCGTATCGGATATATAAACCGGCATCGGGCATCGGGGAACTTGACTAGGTCGAGAGAAGTTTATTGAAAATAAAGGAAAGCAGTTGACCACCAGTCGACAAGACACGTTTATATGGTTTTAACACTCAAATAGTCAATTTAGTGAAAATTGAATTACGACTTTGAGTCGTCATTTATTTTTCGTTTTATGTACATTTGTTATTGCCGTATTTTTAGTGAAACACGGGGGATGTTTAATCCACGTCAATATCAAATTGTATAAATTATATATTCAAATGGGGTGTATCGGATTGGTAAATTATCAATCGCGATCAAATTAAAAGCAGTGGAAATTACCTGATACAGTTCAAAATTCTTGGATCTCGGATTCACAATTACCAGCAATATATGCCCTGCTGCACATCTCCTGGTAATTTCCGTCTTCGTGCGCCACTGAAGTCTCTCTCTACTGTGTCCTTATCCGCCCATTCTTGAATAATATGTTTCAGTCCCTCGAGAACCCCGACACATCAGTCACTGATAACTCGATTGACCGTATTCAGAGGAAGCTCCTTCAGTCTCATTCAGGTTCAAAATGCCCCTAATCTTCCCTACGTTTATTCACCTGTCCTGTTTGTGTTGGGCATTTCCGGCATTTCAGGCTTTTCAATTGGAGGCGTTTCACTTCCTCACCAAACTCACGTCCAATCAAATTGATTATCCATCTCCATTCGCAAATGTTAATTGTGGAGTCTCTCCGCGCCACGTCCGTTCTTCTGTTCCTCGTTCCGCATACCCGTTCAGTTTTTTGATTAATTTATTATCTTGTATCATCCTGTATTTTTTCGTTGTTGTAATTGAGCCTCGTCCGTTTATTATTTAAATAAATAAAATTAACCGGTAAAGTTTATGTAACGAAAAATGAGTTAAGATAAAAGTTAAGTTATATAAAAAAAAAAAATCAAAGTTTAAAAGAAGTTAAAACTAATGTAATTTATACCTTGCGTCATAGGTCAAATTTCAACGGTATACGATAATCATATGTAAATTTTGAAAAAAAATAAAAAATCTCAAACACGTGGCATAATGTCGAATCGGGGCAGAAAAAAAACAGAGTCGTCGAAATTGAAACAATTCCGCGATATTATTCAAACCGAAGGCGCCACAATTGTCGTGTTTCCGGCGACATTTTCAAGTAAAGCGTGGTAAACATCAAAGCGTATATGGTTTTTTTTTTTTTTTTTGAAATACGGTATAGTAATCAACCATACTCGTTGATGCGACAAATATTTGACGTTTTATTACTTTTTTTGTCTGATGTGCTGCCAGCGCAACGATGACATCCACCCGGACGGCCGGGACAATGCCAAGGGAGAACGCCTAGTTCGCTGTATTTTTTGGCCCCTACTTACTGATTTTGGCATCTATGTATGTTTTACTACTATTGTGCATTTGTTGTTCGAAGCTTTTTGTCGTACGGCCAAATAAAAATCGAGATATATTTACAAAACGGTTGTTTTATGACGGCGTACGCCAAAAGTCGGCTCGATACGATCTTCACCGAGCTGAAAAATCTGCTTTGACTCGACCAATGGGCAGACGTTTATAGATGCATTCATTGGACGTTGCGGTTCACGATATACATATAATCATATATACGTAATCGGCCGTTACAGGGGTTTTTTTTTTTTTTAGTCGGTTTAACGACAACGCGTTCTTTTTTTTCGACCAGAAATCTTACTCTAATCGAAAACTGTATGATCACTTTCTCGTAGCGTTTTGGATCTAGCCGGGAAATAACCGTTTTTGATTTTCCTTGTACTTTACCCAATAATATAGTAATTGTCATGGTAATTCAGTGAAAAACAATCGCGAAAAGTTGTAATTCTACCTCCTACCTACAATTTTTTAATTATTCTACAGTTTTTTTGTGTTCTATTTTTCAGCTCTATTAGTAGTTAATTAGTAGATGAACGGATTTATTAGATTCGATGGAAAGTTTTGTCGTTAAGGTGGCCATTGAAATGGAAAAAAAAAAATTCGAATTGTACAAAATTAAAGAAAATTTAGACCTAACCTAATCTTTTCGCTTGCCACTGAACGACAATGAACCACAGCGCCGGTTATAAGGGGAGGTGGGCGACAGGTGGATTGCCCCCCCCTCCTTAGACTGTAGCTTTATAAATCGCGATTATATATACTTTCTCGGTTTCACCACAGATAAAATAAATAATCATCTTGTTAAATCCGTCTTAACGAATACGAGTAGAATTTTCGTTTTTCAGTTTCATACAAACACATATTTGTGGAAAATGTTTGGTTAAAAACTCAGCTATAATTCGCACACATTTCAGTCCGTGTTTCACTTTTTCCGGGTCAAATGAAACTATCAGGTTTTTTTTTTTTTTTTTTTGCAAAAATATTGTCTAAATACGCCTTTTTTACTAGTTTAAAGTGTTATTTGAACACGGGGTGCGGGTATTTTTTTTTTTTATTACTATTTTCGCCCTCGCACTCCCCTTAAACGTCAAGTAATAACCGCTACCGATACGAGTACAGTTACGATTTTAATCGTGAATAATATTTGCGGAATAGTATACGTATATCGTTGCGTTGTATAACTGCGGCTGGGGGCTACCCTTCTATATAATTATATTAGAAAAAAACCAAAAAAAAAAAAAAAAAAAAACGCACGCCGCGAGACCGGCCGCGTTTCCCCTCGCGTTGCGCACCTCACAGCAATCCGCCGCTCGTGACAGTACTCTCTTGGCATTGCACACCCTCATTACCGACCCCTCCGATTCATCGCCTTAATAATTTTTTATTTTTTTTTTACGTTTTTTTACGTATATCCCCCCCGTAAACGCACCTGTACATTTTATAATACGCTCGGCCACGTGAAACCACCGTAATTTATACACACACACACACATAATAATATTATATCTGATCGTCGCGTGTTTCCCGGGCAGGGCGTGTGCTCGCGCCAGCTATACTCTCTTATTATTATTATTATTATTATTTTTTTTTTGTTTTTTCTCTTCTTCTATCTGTCTCTCGCACGCATAACAATACAATATTAGCTATTATTATTATTATTAAGGTTGTTGTTGCGGTCGTCCGGTACGAAACAGTGAATTTAGTTGATTTTGTTTCGACGCGGCGCGTAACCGTGGCGGCAGGAATATAATACGCGATATATTACCAGTGAAATTCTACACTTTAGCAACGGTGTAAAAACGAGATTAAATCCGATTTCGAACACCACGCGCTCGGCAATCTATATCGCGTTATTATAATTTTTTTTTTTTTTTTTTATTTATTTATTGTGCACACTGCGAAGTCTACGGCAGTCTGCGTATAAAATGTGCCGGTTCGTACACAACGAGATAATCGAGTCGATGCTAAAAACCGTAACGTATTCGAAATGTGGGACGTGCATACGAGTATATTACCCGATCGCCACGGGTCACCCCGCATTGCCGGTATGGGTTCGTCTGAGTTACGAGGAAAACAATAATTACTCGATATTACTCGAATAATAATAATAATTATATAAAAAAAAACGCCAGCGTATTTCGAAAACTTGAAATATTTCAATATAAGACGCGTCCGGGCGAACGTTTCTAGTACGCACGATTATTTTTCATACTGAATTATACGAAAACAAAAAAATTATACCAAAACCGTAGTTTCCTAAATATTGCCGGTTTTTTTTTTTGTTTTGTTTTTTTTTTACGAGTTTTCCTCAAACATTTCCACAAGAATAGAAGGCACGTAAAAAAAAAATTACCCGTCCAACACACCGACTAGTAAACATTCTCTTCCGGAAATCGCCCCTGTGAAGCTCCCTGATATATACGTTTTTAATTTTTATTTCCTTCCAGTTAATGTCCAAATCCTCGCAAAAAAGAAAAAAAAACCTCACGGGTTCATTGTGTAAAATAATTAATATTTATAGGTATTAAATATGTACGAGTTTATGGTTATTGGAATCAAGTATTTTTTGAACCTGGGTTTTCTAGCCCCTGTAACTATGAAATCCTAGTTTCGCCCATGAGGAGGGGGCGATTCATCTATCACCACCCCCCAGCTACGCCATTGTGTGGACAAGTGGACACACAATATTTGGCCGTTAAGCTATCGGTATAGCCATTAAGTCTATCCGTACCACATTTAAGTCCACATCTAATTAAACACGTTCTGAGTAGTTTCGGGGGAGGCATCTAAAAAACATCTTAGCAGTCTAATCTACATTAGTTGTTTGCCCGCGGAATTACCTCCGAAACCATTAAACGGACAATCGTCGGATGTATGACGTTAAAAAAAAATGAGAAAAAAAATTGTTGATTATATCTTAGAGCAGTACCCTGCTGATACCTTGATGGAACATCGACACGGATCGGTTGCGAGTAAATCAATACCATCTTATTACCTCCTACTCGCGGATTATAACAACGGGCTGATAATATTAGGACCGGAAAGAAAATCGAACGAGCACGGTAATTAAAGCCTTAATCTAATTAAATCGTTCGGACAAACTATAAAAAAATAAAAACCAATTACATTATTGCACCGTTGTATATTACATATATAATGTATAGGTATTGTGTATCGCTTGTACTCGAAAGATATTTTCGAAAGACCGGTGACAAAATCGTTACAAATATGCCTGGGTACAATTTATAATGAATTACTTTCTATAGTTTCTGAATTAAAAAGTAACTTCGTTACATAAAAATGTCAGGTACCCGTAATAATGTCGTTACATTTTAGAAAGGCAATGACATAATAATTGTAATTGTATTATAGTTTCGAAAAGTAAGACTGTAATAAATAAATATCACGTCAAACCCGATTCACAACATTATCTATAATACATAAAAAAAATATTATTATAATTGTGTTTCGCATAGTACAGATATCGAAATACTGTATTCACACTTGTAAAATATACTTTTTTAAAACTATTCCGAATACGATTACAGATATTATTTTACAGTGGGTTTTAGTATATGAATTCGAATAGTTTACAAAAAATAAAAAATATTCATAAATAATTTCAAATACTTTATTTATTTATACATAATAACTTCGTGTACCGAGTCGTGCGTAAAAAGAGGGTGTTGGTTATTTTTTTTTTTTGTTTCGTACAACATTAGCCGAACCCGGGCAAATTAAACACGTCGAATACGTTCAGTTGAAAATAATACGGAAAACATGTATACGAAATACAAAGAGTAATTACGATAAGTATTCGAATAGTGTACGAATATTTTCCGACGAGTATTTCGAATACTTGTGTTCCAATAGTGAAAAAGTATTCGAATATCAATACACACAAAGGACATTCCGTGTGATAGACTACAACACGGTCGGTAGAAAAACGAAAAACGAAAAAACAAACGTCGATTTAAATTATAATAATCACTTCGATCTTATCAAAGTAATAATTTTAATGCCGTGCACTGTGTAGTATACTCGTATATAATTATATTATAAATCGCACGTACACACTATATAAATACGCTATTACATTAAGTAATTTTTTTTTTTTTACGATATGTGCTCACGCGGCACTACGGCACCCAGAGACCTGTTATTAAAATATGTATTTAATATTTATAGTGTAACAATAATTATAATGTAGCGTATATTATTATATACTTTACACTGTAATTGTACACTGTAACTCATTATTTTTAATAGTGACTGATACGGGCAGCATTGGCGGCCGTCCGTTCTACTAAATTGTGATCATCCGTGGTAATTTTAAATAAAAAAAAATATTAATATTGTATATTGTTCGATATTAAAATACAGTGTATATATATATATAATAAAACGGTACGGACGAGATGATTAAAACAAAATTATAATACGTTAGGATTCAGAGTTAGTCATGGGTGTAGGACGTACGATGTAAGTGGAAATTAATCCGGAAGGTAAAACGAAATGTTTTTTTATAATTGTATAATAAAAACGAAAAACGATTCGTGGGCAAATTTTAAATAAAAATTGACATAAAGAATTTTTTGAACAAAACCAAATTGTATATAAATATAAAAACAAGAAAAAAAATACATCACTATTGCCGAATATATTGAACGGTTTTGCGTTGAAATTTTTTAACATCATTTCCGTCGGATAAATATTCGACAACTCGATATCGACGACTTTTGCGAAAACAAAACGCAAATGTATCAATTTCCGGGCCTTAGTAATAACCATTTATAATGCCAAGTAACCCCAGTAACACCACCGGTTGTTTCACCTCTTCTTTTAAAAACGAATTTATCGTACACGTTCTAATATTTCATAATGGGACACCCGGTGGTCATATTTTTTTTTTTTGAAATTCTCGACAGTTCACACTCTAGATTCTGTGTTTGGATTTTTATTCGCATCATAAAATACGACGATATTAGATTAATCGAAAACGTCTTCTATAGGTTCCCGACAGTTCTAAAAATTTGAAAAAATTACTATACATTGAATTTATTTTTGTCGATTTTTGGGTTACCTTGGCTGCAAGGACGAAAAATTCTACTATTATTAACTACCGGTTTAACAAACTCCAGTCAGAATGGTTTTCTGATTGCAAAAGTTTTGGTATACAAACTAAATTATTCTACATCTTAGAGACAGGCACACAAATATTATATAGCGAATAACTATATATATATAATGATTACATAAAAATATTTATTTCAATAGGTACAATTGTCGTATAATAATTATTATATTTAGAATACGTAAAATATTTATTTATTTATTTAAATTTAAAGTAGGTAATAGCCATTTTGTTTAAATTTGTTCGTAAAAAAATTCCTATAAGATAAAATAGTATAAATAATACAATATAAATGTAAAAAAAAAAAACATAGATAATCCAAATAGTTCACTACGACCGGTGATGGTCGTTCGACACGGTAGTCCTAAAAAGGTGCCTATTTTTAAGGTGTCTAAGCCACCTTTTTTCCGCGTTAACGTCCGGACAGTTTTATGCGTTTACTGGTTCGCTCCGCACCGGGCGAATCAAATTTTCTCTTGGACGTTTTACCGCCATTGTCCGCCATCGGTTGTCGTACTGCTGACGTGATATTGTCATCGGGTTTGAGGTTATCGGATCTCCGGTCCCTTTCCGACACGGTGATTTGTGGGCATTGCGGTTTTTGAACATCGTCGTTGAACCGGTATAGGTGATGTTTCACTTTACAATTCAAATATCTCATTGCACCTTCGAAGATTTCCCTATCGTCCGCGTCTACGTACTTAGATTTCGGCACGAAAACGTTAACCATCAGGTGCATCCAGTCGAGAAATGTCCCACCGCACAGAAACCATTCTACCCACAGCTCGGGGTCGAAATGGTAAACGAATTTGCGGACACTTTGGACAAACAGCACCAGTTCCGTTTTCATATCGCCCAGCGGAATTCTCAAAATTTTGGCGATCTTGCGAAACACGCACGCCAAACATCCCGACAAATACGCCATGTTGTACAGGGCGTTATCGAATTTCTCCAACAGCATCTTTATCAAGTTTCCGATGATTTTCCCTTGGACACTTTCCCAAAGATTTTCGACGATTGCCATAAAATTGTCAAGTACAAATAACGACGCCAAGATGTCAATGATGTTGTCAGAAAAAACGGGGTCGTCGATATCAAAAAACGAAAGGATTTCGTTTTTAAACAACTCCAGGTGATCGTGCGGTCCAAATGTCGATACATAGTCGTCGCAGTCGTCATCAGAACGATAATCCTCATATTCTTCTTCCGACGAATCCAGTTCGCAAGAACATTCTAACATCATGTGAACATTCACATAATCGTTCGAAGAAATTATACAATCCTCCGATGTCGAAGCGTCACTGGAAGATACGGATTCTTCAAGAATATTATTCATTGTATCAAATATTCTACAGTACAAAATAAAATAAACTGTACAATTAAATTGTTGAAAGTCGATTTAATATATGCAAACACTAAATGATAGCTTTGACTTGAATTGTTTTCTATCGCGACAAACTAATAGGTAAACAATAAAACTTTTATTATATATCGTCATGATAACCGAGCATATAAACCTATTATTATATTCCTGTTTCTTCTTGCTAAAGATTTAATTATTTTGGCCACATACAAAACAATCAATATAAATGTATTTGATATAAAATAATATAAATATATAATATATATCGGAAGCTGTATTACCATAATGCATAAATGTATTTTAGGATTTCTGACATTACTCGGTGACTCAATTAAATACATGATACAAAATTTAGTTCAACAAACTAATGATGACGTAATTTACAAAGTATTAAAACGGGAAATTTCTTTTAATAGTTTCATTTTACAGTATTTCAATAATACTTCCGAATAATCTGGATCACACGGATATTTCGACCGCATGTACACCTCTAAATCGTCTGGACATGCTTCCGGTGGATTAAGAATGTCGTGAGTTGTCTAAGCGTTATTATCATTCATACAGTCGCCAGCCGTCGAATTCTCGTCGTACGATGATACGGATTTATTCTCAAAATCTTCCTAACAATTAACTATAGGATATATAAAGTCGTCAAATAAAAAAGTGTCGCATAACGACCCGTATTCATTCATAGAATAATCCAGAATCTCAATCTAATCGTCAAGATGATTTATACTGTGGCCAGATATCGAACTGTCATGGGACGTTGCAGTCTCATCCAGCATAGTGTCCATTTTATGAATAATTCTTTAATATAAAACTAAAAAAACATTATAAATTATTCGACGAAAATCAATAATTTATACGCAAAAAAAAAATATAACCGTGTAAATAAAAAAAAAAAATACTTTTTTTACTGATCGCCCTACTAACAACCTATATACTCGGATATATAAATATGTAATAGCTATTTTTTCGGTGTACCATTATTTCGGCAACATACAAAATGGCCAAGATAAATGTATTCGATAAAGAATAATGTAAATATATATTATATAACGCTTATATTGTATTTTGTCCCCATTAAACCAAATATAACACTTCAAATTTATACAGACAATTTGTGTTAAGAAATACTGAAAGGTATTAGCATAACAATAAAACATAAATAGTGAAAAAATCAAAATATTAATAAAAAAAAGTATTAGAATAGCAATAAGGAAAGAAGCGACAGTAACTTCTTTGCCTCATGTAGGTGGTTACATATAATAGGAAATGTAAAATGCTAAAATGTATAAGTATGGTCGGAATATTCGTTAAAACATTTATATAATAAAATTGTATCTACAAATTTCCAATGTGTATATAATTCTTTTAGGAACTCGAATAATTAGATAAAAAAGAAACCAATAAACTCATTAAAATACAGTTATACACGTTATAGTTATTTCCTTTATTAAATAAAAAAATAAATATATTGTTAACAAAAATGGGTAACACTGCAAAGTAATCATATTTTTGTTGCACATTTAACGATTTTGCGTTACAAGTATGCAGAGTTTGCAATAACGTATTTACGCATTATCCCCGTCAGGACTATTATTAACTTGGTAATGACTTCAACTTCACGTGCATCTAATATTTTCCACTTATGATAATAAATATTAATTACCTGCACATTTGGTGAAGACGATAGTCGAAATAGTTCATTACGACCGGTGATGGACATTCGACATGGTAGCTCTAAAAAGAGTTCTTATAAAGTTGTTTCGCGTCCTTTTTTTCCGCGTTAACGCACGGTAAGTTTTACGTGTTTACTGATTCGCTCGGTTCAAAACAAGTTTTCTCTTCGACGATTTACCTTCATTGTCCATCGATGGATGTCGTATTGTTGAAGTGATATTGTCATCGAGTTTGGGCAACACGAATCTTTGGTCCCTTTCTGACCAACTACAAGTTGGTGGGCATTGCGGTGTTTGAACATTCTGCTTCAACCGGTATATGTGATTTTTCACATTATAATTCAAATATCTCATCGCCCCTTCGATGATTTCCTTATCGTCCGCGTCTACGTACTTAGCTTTCGTCACGAAAACGTTAACCATCAGGTGCATCCAGTCGAGAAAAGTCCCACCGCACAGAAACCATTCTACCCACAGCTCGGGGTCGAAATGGTGTACGAATTTCCGGACACTTTTGACAAATAGCACCAGTTCCATTTTCATATCGCTGGGTGAAATTCTAATAATTTTGGCGATCTTGCGAAACACGCACGCCAAACATCCCGACAAATACGCCATGTTGTAAAGGGCGTTATCGAATTTCACCAACAGCATCTTTATCAAGTTTTTCCTTGAACACTTTCCCAAAGATTTTCGACGTTTGACGTAAAATTGTCGAGTACAAATAAAGACGCCAAGCTGTCAATGATGTCGTCGGAGAAAACGGGGTCGTCGATATCAAAAAACGAAAGGATTTCGTTTTTAAATACCTCCAGGTAATCGTGCGGTCCAAATGTCGATACATAGTCATCGCCGTCGTCATCAGAACAAAAGTCCTCATATTCTTCTTCCGATGTATCCCGTTCGCAAGAACATTCTAACATCATGTGAGCATTCAAATCGTTCGAAGGGTTAATGCATTCCTCTGATGTCGAAGCGTCACCAGACGAAGGGGATTCTTCTAGAATATTATCCATCATATCAAATATTGTACAGTACAAAGTCAAATAAATTGTTGAAAGTTGATTTAATATGTGCAAATACAAAATGATAGCTTTGGGTCAAATTGTTTTCTATCGCGACAAACTAGGAGGTAAAAATAAAACTTTTAATGTATATCGCCATGATAACCGAGCATGTAATAATAATAACAATAATAATAATTATTATAATAATTCCTGTTTCTTCGTGCTAATGTTGTTATTATTTTTGCCACATACAAAGCTGTCAATATAAAAGTATTCGATATAAAATAATATAAATATATATTATATATCGGAAGCTGTATTACCATATTGCATAATTGTATTTTAGGATTACTAACAGTACACATGGACTCAATTAAATATATAAATCAAATTTTAGTTCACCAAACTAATGACCTCATTCACTATGTTTTAACACGGGGAATTTCTTTTAATATTTACATTTCACAGTATTTCAATAATATATAAAAAAAAAAAAATAATATATGTATGTATTTGACGTACGAAAAGTTTTTTTTGGAAAATGGATTTGGAATAATCTATTTGTGAACACAAAGTGAATGTTTAAAATTTATAAATAATATTTCCTGCAAGTGTATCGAACCCTGACTACTATTGAATGTACAAAAATAATTCTTCTTATACAGTCATCCATTCGCGACCGACTAGTCTTCTAATATGTTTATTTTGACCCTTATGTAGTTACATAATCTTAATTGTATTATTATCGTAATGTTGGAAATGTACAATTTATGTTCAAATGTACCTTTAATTTATACCAATTGCCCTTGGTCTGACCTTTAATAAAAATAAAAAGTGAACAAATCGAAATATTGAAAGTCAAAGGAAGTGTTACGGAAATTTACTGTTTTTGACATGTGGTGATTTAATATAATAAGAAATATAAAATCCTAAAAAATATTTAACATTTGTAAAATTTGAAAGATAATAAAAAAAAATACAAACAAACAAACCTAACCTAACCTAGCCCAGCCGCGGGCAATCCAACGCGATTTTAAAGGCCTTTTCCCCGCATTAAGTCCCAGTTTGTTTTATGCATTTCCCAGTCTGCTCGGCCTTAGTCGAATTTGGTTAACTTTTTAACGCTTCACCGTGTTTATCCTTAGTCCGATAATAAAATATTATAGAGACGTTGTCGTCGGGTCAGGGAATCTCATTTTTCTGGTCTCTATCTGACACTGGTTTGCGGACATTGCAGATTTTGGATCTTTTCGTAAAATTTCCATTGGTGACTTGTCACCCTATGTTTTAAAATAAAATTTGACACCTTGAGGAAAACTCATTCGTTCGCACTTAAGAAATATGCGTTCAGCATGAAAACGCAGGCCATCAGACACGTCAAGTCGAGAAACGTGTCGCAGTACAGAAATCACTCTTCCCCAGGCATAGGCTCAAAATGGTATAGGTACATTTACAGAAGCTTTTGATGAACACGACCGGTTCGGTTTTTAATTCGCCGAGCAGAATTTTAAATTTCATGACTATCTTGCGGAACTCGCACACCAAGACAGTCTTGACATGTGATGTTAGGTATTGTGGACTTCACCAACAGCACTATTATCGAGTCCACGATCAGCTGCTTATAAAAACCTTTTCATAACCCTCCGACGTTAGTCAATGTAACCGTTACGCGCGAATAATGTTGCCAAATCGGTAATGGATTTGTCAAAGAAAAACACGGTCATAGATACAGAAAACCAATCGAATTTCGTTTTTGAAAGGCTGCACGTGATACTGCCGTCCACCTATTGGTACGAGTATATCGTAGTCGTCGTTTGTAGAAGTTTTGACATTTTACAGTATTTCAATAATACTTCCGAAAAATCTGGATCACACGGATATTTCGATCTCATTTACACCTCGAAATCCACTAGACATTCTTCCGGTGGATTAAGACTGTCGTGAGATGTCAGTATCATTCGTACAGTCACCAGATGTCGAATACTCGACATACGTTATACGGATTTATTCTCAAAATCGTTCTGACAATTAAATAAAAAATATAAACAGTAATCAAATGGCAAAGTATCGCATGACGACACGTATTCTTTCATAGAATCATCCAGACAATCATCAAGATGATATATACTGTGGCCAGGTATCGAACTGTGATGGGACATTGCAGTCTCATCCTGTATTAGTATCCATATTATAAAATATTTTTTAGTATAAAACTAAAAGAATATTATAAATTAATCGATGAAAATCAATTAAATGTGCTCAAAAACAAAAAGATAACTGTATAAATCAAAAAAAAAAAAAAAATACTTTTTTACTGATCGCCCTACTAACGACCTATATACTCGGACATATAATACTATGATAGCTGTTTTTTCGGCGTACTATTATTCGATATAGAATAATGTAAATATATATTATATAATGGTTATATTGTATTTTGTTCACATTAAACCAAATATAATACTAAAAATTTATACAGACAATTCGGGTAATGATATACAGAAAGGTGTTAACATAACAAGAAGACATAATTAGTGAAAAAATCTTAATATTGATAGAAAAAAGTAATTGGATTTACTGTCGTTTCGTTGCTACTTGTGGATGGTTAAATATAATATAAAATGTAAAATGTTAAAATGTATAAATATAATATACTTTAAAGCCCTTATGTTATAAAATTGTGTCTATAAATTTTCAATATGTTTATAATGCTTTTAGGAACTCTTATAGTTAGATAAAAAAGAAACCTACAAACTCAATATAATACAGTTATAGACGTTAAGGTTCATTCCTTTATTAAATAAAAAAAATAAATATATTGTTGACAAAATAGGGTAAAACTGCAAAGACAGTAAACATCTGTAAAATCATTGTGGCACATTTAACTATTTTGCGTTACAAGTATGCAGAGTTAGCATTAACTTATTTACGCATTTTCTCCCGTCAGGTCTGTGATAACATTTGTTGATGTCTTCTACTTCGGGTGCATCTTCGACTATTTCTTTCTTATATCTTCAACTTTTTTGCTAATTAATGATTACTACCGGCACATTTGATGATAATGATAGTTGAAATAGTTTATTAGGCCCGGTGATGGTCGTTTAGCATGATAGCTATTTTAAAGGTGTTTGGCGGCGTTTTTTCCGCGTTAAAGCCCGGTTAGTCTTACGCGTTTACTTATTCGCTCCTCACCGGGCGAATCACGTTTTCTCTTTGACGATTTACCGACAATGTCCGTCGTTGGTTGTCGTATTGTTGAAGTGATATTGTCATCGAGTTTGGGGAACACGGATCTTTGGTCCCTTTCTGACCAACTACAAGTTGGTGGGCATTGCGGTGTTTGAACATTCTGCTTCAACCGGTATATGTGATTTTTCACATTATAATTCAAATATCTCATCGCCCCTTCGATGATTTCTCTATCGTCCGCGTCTACGTACTTAGCTTTCGTCACGAAAACGTTAACCATCAGGTGCATCCAGTCGAGAAAAGTCCCACCGCACAGAAACCATTCTACCCACAGCTCGGGGTCGAAATGGTGTACGAATTTCCGGACACTTTTGACAAATAGCACCAGTTCCGTTTTCATATCGCTGGGTGAAATTCTAATAATTTTGGCGATCTTGCGGAACACGCACGCCAAACATCCCGACAAATACGCCATGTTGTAAAGGGCGTTATCGAATTTCACCAACAGCATCTTTATCAAGTTTCCGATAATTTTTCCTTGAACACTTTCCCAAAGATTTTCCACGTTTGACGTAAAATTGTCGAGTACAAATAAAGACGCTAAGCTGTCAATAATGTCGTCCGAGAAAACGAGATCGTCAATATCAATAAACGAAAGGATTTCGTTTTTAAATAGTCCCAGGTGATCGTGCGGTCTATATGTCGATACATAGTCGTCACAGTCATCATCAGAACAAAAATCCTCGTATTCTTCTTCTGACGAATCCAGTTCGCAAGAACATTCTAACATCAAGTGAGCATTTAAATCGTTTGAAGGATTAAAACAACTCTCCGATGTCGAAGCGTCATTAGACGATGCGGATTCATCCAGAATATCACCCATTATATGAAATATTGTACAGTACAAAACCAAATAAACTTTACAATTAAATTGTTGAAAGTCGATTTTATATGTGCAAACACAAAATGATAGCTTTGTGACGAATTGTTTTCTTTCGCGACAATATAGTAGGTAAAAAATAAAACTATTATTATATATCGCCATGATAACCGAGCATATAAACCTATTATAATAATCCTGTTTCTTCGTGCTAATGATATAACTATTTTGACCACATACTAAAATGTCAATATAAATGTATTTGATATAAAACAATATAATTATATATTATATATCGGAATCTGTATTACCATATTGCATAAATTTATTTTAGGTTTCCTAATAATACTCGGGAATTTAATTAAATACATTATACAAAATTTAGTTCACCAAACTAATGACGACGTCATTTACTATGTTTTTACATAGGGATTTTCGTTTAATTTTTTCATTTTACAGTATTTCAATAATATTGAAAGAAAAAAAGAAGAATAAATGTATATTTGAGTTACGAAATGATTGTTTGGAAAATGGACTTCGATTTATCTATTTGTGAAAACAAAGTGAATGTTTTCGTCATTAAATTTTTGAATAATTTTTCCTGCAACTCTGTCGAAGCCCGTCTACTATTGGACGTACGAAAAGAATTCTTTCTATACAGTCATCCATTAGCGGCCGACGAGTCTTCTAATATGATTATTTTGACTCTTATGTAGTTACATAATCTTAATTGTATTATTATCGTTAAGTTGGGAATGTACAAGTTATGTTCAAAAGTACCTTTAATTTATATCAATTGCCCTAGGTCTGATCTTTAATAAACATAATAAGTGATCAAATCGAAACATTGAAAGACAAAATAAGTATTACGTAAATCTACTATTTTCGACACGTGGTAGTTAAATAAAATTATATATATAAAATCCTAAAAAAAAAAATATTTAACATTTGTAAAATTTGTAAGATTAAAAAAAAAAAATTCGAATAAATGGTGATAATATCATATTAGAAATACATATTTTTGAACAGAAACAAATGTAATAAAACATTTTTTTTAATGTATTTGGTCCCAACCGCGGCCAGTCTAACGCTTCGCCGTTTTATCCATTTTCCTGTATACTCCCCGTTGGTCGAATTCTGTTTTCATTTCAGTGCTTCACCGTGTATATCTATAACTCTTTCGTTCGCACTTACGAAATATGCGGTCAACATGAATACGCAGGCCATCAGACACGTCTAGTTGAGAAACGTGTCGCAGCAACGAAACCACTCTTCCCAGAGTACAGGGTCAAAATGGTTTAGGAACTTTTACGGATGCCTTCGATGAACACTACCAGTTTTTTTCTATAGTTCGCTGGGCGGAATTTGAAATTTATTGACAATCTTCCGGAACTCGCACACTAAGACAGATATGACATGTAATGTTGGGTGTTGTGGAGTTTACCAACAACACTACTATCGAGTCCGCGATCAGCTGCTTTTGAACACTTCTTTATAATCCTCCGACTTTGGACAATGAAACCGTTAAGCGCGAATAAAGTGGCCAAATCGTCAATGGATTTGTCAAAGAAATACACGGTCATCGATTTAGCAAACCGAACGAATTCCGTTTTTGAAAGGCTGGTTCCACACGGATTTTTCAATATCATGTATACCTGTAAATCGTCTGGACATTCTTCCGGTGGATTATGACTCTTGTGAGTTGTTTAATAGTCAATAACATTCATACAGTCTCCAGACGTCGTATTCTCGTCATACGATTATACGGATTTATTCTTAAAATCTTTCTGATAATTGACTATAGGATATACACATTCTTCAAATGCCAAAGTGTCGCATGACGACACGTATTCTTTCATAGAATCATCCAGAATCTCAATCTAATCGTCAATATGATTTATACTGTGGCCAGATATCGAACTGTCATGGGACGTTGCAGTCTCATCCAGCATAGTATCCATATTATGAAATATTTTTTAGTATAGAACTAAAAAAACTTTAAAAATTAATCGATGAAAATCAATTGCTCAAGAACAATAAGATAACTGTGTAAATCAAAAAAAATATATACTCTTTTACTGATCGCCCTTCTAACAACCTATATACTCGGTCATATAATAATATAATGGCTGTGTTTTCGGCGAAATAATGTAAATATATATTATATAATGGTTATATTGTATTTTGTTCACGTTAGACCAAATATAATACTTATAATTTATACAGACAATTCGGGTTGAGAAATACCGAAAGGAGTTTTCATAACAATAACACATAATTATTGAAAAAATCAAAATATTGATAAAATAGTTTATTTGGATTTACTGTCGCTTCGTCATTACATGTGGGTGGTTACATATAATAGGAAATGTAAAATGCTAAAATTTATAAGTACAGTCGAAATATACTTTAAAACGCTTATATAATAAAATTGTGTATACGAATTTCCAATATGTATATAATGCTTTTAGGAACTCGCATAGTTAGATAAAAAAGAAACCTACAAACTGAATATAATACAGTATTATACACGTTACGGTTATATCCTTTATTAAATAAAAAAATAAATATATTGTTGACAAAAAAGGGTGAAACTGCAAAGACAGTAATCATCTGTTAAATCATTGTTGCACAATTAACGATTTTGCGTTACAAGTGTGCAGAGTTTGCATTAACGTATTTACGCATTATGTCCGTCGGGTTAGCTGCGAAAAGGCCTGTTTTAAAATTTGTTGAAGTCTCTTTTACTTCGGGTGTATCTTCAACTTATCCTATCTAATATCTTTAACATTTGCGAATAAATGTTTACCACCTGTACATCCGGTGGTCGAATAGCTCTTGTTATTGTCCGGTGATACGTCAGGGTAGCCCTGAAAAGGGCTGTTTTAAGGTCTTTTGAATTCCTACCGGGGCACGTTTGACGTGGTTTTGTCGGATTGTTTTTCCGCATTTACACCCTGGTCGTTCTACGCGATTTCCAGTTCGCTCCGCACCGTTCGAATCATGTTTTCTCCTTTTTGTCTTACCGCAATTGTCCGTCGTCCGTTGTCGTACTGCTAATGGTATATTGTGTTTGGGAAACTTGTATCTTTCCAACACTGTGGTTTGCGGACATTGCGGTTTTTTAGACTGTCCATTAAACTGGTACAGGTGACGTTTTACTTTACAATTCAAATACCTCATAGCACCGTCGACGATTTCCCCATCGGTCGCGCGTACGTACTTAGCTTTCGGCACGAAAACATTAACCATCAAGTGCATCCAGTCGAGAAAAGTCCCGCCGCACAGAAACCATTCTACCCACAGCTCGGGGTCGAAATGGTGTACGAATTTCCGGACACTTTGGACAAACAGCACCAGCTTCGTTTTCATATCGCCCGGCGGGATTCTAATAATTTTTGCGAACCTGCGAAACACGCACGCCAAACAACCCGACAAATACGCCATGTTGTACAGGGTGTTATTGAATTTCACCAACAGCTTCTTTATCCAGTTTCCGATAATTTTCCCTTGGACACTTTCCCAAAGCTTATCGACGTTTGCCGTGAAATCGTCGAGTACAAATAACGCCGCCAAGCCGTTAATGGTGTCGTCCGAGAAAACCGGGTCGTCGATATCAAAAAACTTTTGGATTTCTTCTTTAAACGGCCGCAGGTGATCATGGGCAGGTCTGCTCTTTTTCGCATCCACGCCGCTGTCGTCATCAGAACTACGGTCTTCGTTTACTTCCCTCTGCGAATCCAGTTCACGTGGATTTTCCGGCATCGTGTTCTCCTCTAAATCGTCGTGACATTCGACCGGAGCATTTAGACCGCCGTGTAATGTCGATTCGTCACCGGACATTGCGGTTACTTCCAAAATATCATCCATTTTTTAAAAACAGAAATGTCGTCCAATATTCGATTATAACTTTAAAGTATTTCGATAGAAGTCGATTACGATGGGCGCTGATACGTGCAAATTGAATTTCTTCAAATCGCGACAACCGAGTTGGTAAAAAATAATTTTTTTCGTATAGGTCGCCCCGACGACCGAGTACAATTATTTATAATTATAACATAGTAACTGTTACTTCTGTGTGCTATAAATGCAAGTACGTACACACTAAACAGTCGTGATTAATGTATACGTTATAGAATAATGTAAAAAATGTATATTACCGTGATTGAATTGAGAGTATTTGCATAAAGTTATTTTTTAATGTCAAATTTGTACTATACAAATTGCTTGTAAATATATTTGCCTTTCAAGATAAATTCTCGATCATCGTATATTCTTGTTATATATTCAACGGTTATATATTGGTTTGTTTCTTTTGTTGCCTTTCTCTAAAAATAAAAAATAATAACAAGGAGTTTTGTTGAAAACCACTCGACTTGTTCTTAGCTCAAAATAGAAAAATACGTTCTCCGATATTGTCAAACCCACAAAATTGATAATACTACCTCGAGCAGTGACTGTACGCACTCGTAGTATTCCGACGGTTGTCCTTTTTGTGAAACTAGGCGATAAAATGTTGTAAAAAGTGTTGTTTTTTTTCCCTTTAATCGTGTCGTCGTTTATGTCAGATTTCGCAATCAGTTCGATAAACTAATGGTACGCTGTACTAAAAATTATTCGTTTTGAGTCATCCCATATAAATAATTTATTGTATAACCAACCATCATTGCTATTGCTTTTTTTTTTTTTTTTTTCCACTCGAAAACTGATGGGCTTTTTTTCTGGCGCGTATAGCCGAAGAATCGTGACGTAATCCCAAAGCCGCCTTTTAAACGCGCGCATCGTTCCATCGATCAAAATTTATAACAGTTATATATTATAATACGTGTTCGTACGAAGATTCAACGTCGTTCATCATGCCGTTCCGTCATCTGTATACGATTCGTGTTATATAATAATGAGATGAATCGGTTTTTTTTTTTTTCTTTTAAATAATTTTGCCGGTCGAAAATAACGCGCGGTACGTTCTTTAGCCGCGGTTTCCTAATAGGCCTTGCAAAGTAGTATTTTATTTATAGGTGTAATATTAAATTGTTTCGCTACTACACATTTTATAGACGTTCACTCGTTTTTTTTTATTATTATATATATATATATATATATATATATTTTTTTTTTTCCTTTCGAGAAAGTATATGAAACCGTATATACAATATCTGTTAGTAACTGCCGGCCGGCGGTGTAAAAAAAAAAAAAAATTGCGTTATTCAATCGAAACTTAATGAGAAAGTCGGATTAGAAGGTGACTGTATATATATAAAAATACGTACAATACGTGTGCGATATGCCCGCAAAGACATATTATTATACCCGTACGTAATAATATATAATTATTATTTTATATATATATACGGTATCGCGTGCGTTTGATGTTAAAACTGTATTATTATACGTGCACAGCACACACACGCCATTGTTGCAATACCTCGGCGCAGCGTATCGCACGAACCTATGCGATATATAGTACAGAATTCGGTTTTCGAAGCTCAGAAAAATAAAGCACGTAAAACAAACCGTTATAGCGATCAAAATCGTAAAGAAAGAAAAAAATAACGCGCTAATAGTTAGGGGGCTGGGATTGCTTTAAATGCTTTAAAATATCACCATTAAAAAATTTACCCGAATAAAAATGCAAAAATCCCGTAATAAAGCTCATAAAAATGCAATTTTAAAAAAAAAAAAAAAAAAATGTATTTATAATAGCCAAAACGGTAAAAAAAAAAAAAATGTATTACAAGTGTTTTTTTTTTTTTTGGTCTTTTTGTTTTTCGATTAATATATTACGACATTTGGCGAATGATTTAATTACTTTTTAATCATTCATTTTAAAATAATAATTTTAAAAATACATTTTAATATTTCAACTATTTTTTTTTTGGCTGGTCGCTCTTCGCGCAGGTACGCGTTCAATGTGCCAATAAAGGGAAATTTACTTTGAAATTGTTAAAACAAAAAAAAATGCTCTAAAATCTAAAAAAAAATACCGTAAATTCATCGAAAAATTGCATTTCATGTTAAATTTGTCAAAAAAAAAAAAAAAAAATGCACAAATATGAAAAATAAAAATGACATTAATATAATAATCAATATCGCCCAAAACGCATTCTCTATTTACGGACCTACGTTTTGGAGTACCGGTAAAAAAGATGCAATTACATCAAAATCCCAGCCATACTAATTTAAAACTCATTATTCAATTTGCCATTTATATCTTTAATTTCATATACATATATATATTAGGGGATAATACGATATGTTGCGAATTACAGTTGGTAAAAATTATTCGAAATAATAAAAAAAAAAAAAAATACGTATACAAAAATACAATCTGACATTAGCACCGGGGATCCTAACCGATTGACGTAAAAAATGTACGATTTAAATAAATATTAAATCCTTTCGAATATTTCGAATACGTAAATACAATGTGGTGTTTCTTGTAATAGTAATACTGTTATTACTATTATTTTTATTATTAATATTATTCGAGATCGGGTAATATTTTCGACGATAATGGGTAAGGCCGTCGAATAATACACGAAAAAAAAAATATATTTATATATAACACTATTATGTATTATGTATTCGTATTATATATTATAATGCGCCGGTGCGGGGGAAAAAAAATAAAAAAATAAAAAATATATATGTCTATAATAATTATATAAAAAAAAACCCGTTCGGACGACGTCGTCGTCGTCGTCGTCGTCGTCTCCGGGGCGGCGGCGGCGGGTAAAATAATCCGGACGCAATAAACGACGGCAGTAGTGTGGCGCGCCGCTCGTAAAACCAGAAGGAAAAAAAAAAAAAAAAGGAAGAAAAACCCATAATATATTGTAGGAAAAAAAAATAAAAAAAAATACTCGTATAAAATAATATAATAATATTTTCGGTGTTATATTATTATAGAGACGCTGGCCGTACGTATATGTAACCGTATATAAGATTATAGCGGGCGACGATCAATAATATTATAATTATAATTATATGTATAAATATACGGAGGTATGTTATAAGACGTCTTATCCCGAAAAATAATCCGGACGCCGGGGAATAAATTATTTCGTTTTATGCGTTTCGAATATATTAATAATACGTGTGTATAGGAGGTATACATAAAAAAAAAAAAAAAAAATAAGTTTATAATAATAGTTGATAATATTATTATAACGATGGAGATTTCGTATTACAGAGACGAAACAGTAGGTATATATATATATATTATTAAAAAGAAAAAATATATATATATATATATACATAGGTACCTACGCCGGCAGAGATAAAAAAAAAAAAAATGAAAAAAAAAAAAAAAAAATACAAATACAAATCCAACAGAACCAGTCGGACGCGGTTGTCGGCGATCGCTAGGCGTGGGCTGCGGGTTTTTTTTTTTTATTTTTTATTTTATTATTATTATAACGCACGCACACACGCGTATATGTATATATATATATATATATATATATAAAAAAAATATAATATATTATTATTATTGTTTTTTTTTTTTTTTTTTTTTTTTTTTTTCCCTGGCGACCGGGAGACTCAGAAACGGCCGGCTGCAACGATTATATTATTATTATTATTCTGGCGCATTATTCTCGTGTACGAACCTTATGCGTGTGGGCCCGACGACGAAAACCGACGACGACGACGACGACGACGACGACGAAGACCGACGACGACGACGCCGGGAAAGGTGTTGTGTAACACACACGCGTTGTATAACGATACGCGTACGGTATTATCATGGCGAGAAAAAAAAATAAGAAAAAATTATATATATATATACGTATATGTCGTGTACCCATATACGTAAGACCGACGATTCGGGTCCGCCGTCTTAATAATAATGATAAAAAAAAAAAAAAAAAAACGAAAAAAAAAATAATAATAATAATACATACGGTGTGTGTTTATTAAACGAAAAGAAGTGAACGCGATATGCGCCGTATGCGTCGTCGTTTAAATTAACGCGACTTTATGATACATGCACGTGGCGAACCGTGTGGATTTCGCCGTCGAGGGTGGAAAACTGATTTATAAATCACGTGGCGGTACGGTGTAAAAATACTCTGGGTGACGGGACGCCCGCACGTGGGAATAGCGTTCCGTTTCATCAATTGACAACGCACAAGTCGTCACAAGTCGACAAAAAAAAAAAAAAAAAATTAAGAATTAAACACCGAAATTGCGTGCCATCGTATTCGCCAGTTTTGGCTCCCGGCCACTACTGGCTATTCGCGCGTCTCAATAAAAAAAAAAAAAAAAAAAAAATGCTCGCCGGCAAGAAATTTCGCTCGAACGGAAGAGGTCATCGGCGAAACTCAGGCCTATTCTGTAGCGAAAGATAAATCGTTCTACAACAAATGGTATTGAAATGTTGGAATGACTGTGTTGCTCTTGGATGGAGATTATGTTGATGAATAATAGCGATTTTTAATGAACGAACCGTGTTTTCTTTGTTGGGCTCGGGACTTTTCGGCCCATACGTTATAAACTGGTTGAAAACGAACGGCATATAAAAAAGAAAAAAAAAATCGACGATATCGAATTTTCGAGCGTATGTTACAAAGACGACAACAAAAAAATACTAGAAAATTATACCGCGGCTAGAAAGGGCTAATAATATATAATAAATATGTGTACTCTCTCGGTAAAGATAAATTACGGTTGTCTACGATTATATTCTACCGAATTACAAAAAAAAAAAAAACCAAATCGAAATTAACGGACAAAATAGCGTAATTTTTTTTTTTTTTTTAGATATTTGATCATAAATTTAAACCGTAAAAATTGTATTCACATACACACATATATATATATAAAACCGTTCCTGTGTAACATTCGGTTTTGATAAATTGAAAATTCAAATTGTATTATTTGTAACTACGAAATAAATTACAAATGTCCGTGCTTTTTACGTGTCAACATGTCGAGCCAAATGAGATTTATCTTGGTTAGGTTAATCGGGAAATAATTTTTCATAGATTATATGCAAAATTCAGCACGAATTGCACTTTATACGCATATAAAAACAAAATTTACATTACGCTCAAGTAATTTTGTTTAATACCATTAAAGTCACAGCTTATGACGGGGACCTAGTGCCAAATTTCCGTGCATTATTGAGAAGTAAAAAAAAATAAAAATAAATGTATCCGCATAAAACCAAATAAAAACTAAACAACCCAAACATGGCTATATACTCGTATAACTCAAAAAACGCCAGAATATTTCGAAAAGTTTATCACGTCTAGAAATGGCCAATATAAGTATTCGGTGAATATTGCAGGTCTCTACGGTGAACTTTAACTGAATACAATCCTCCGTAGGCTCGGGGAATCGCCACAATTATTGCGAATAACTATGAAAGAAAACAGTACATTTTTATTTATTGCGTTTGGTTTCGTCGAGAATAAAATATTAACGCGTACTAACTAAATGATCCCGGGTATAGGTTTTTATTAATATTTTTACGATAGTTGCACAATATAGAAATGTTTTAATACAATATTCTTTACGAAAATCGTACCGGCGACCACCATTGGCGGAAATCGGCACTAAGTCCCCTCAAAATGTACAAACGGAGAAATCGGTCCCATTTAAATATACTCAAATACTATAAATACCGGAGCGGCCTATAACTCGTGTACGGTAAAACATTTAAAAAAAAAAAAAATATCGGCCCCCCCCCTCTAAATTTATGGCGAATATCCGCCTTACGACGTGGCCGGATGGGTATTTAGTTTTTCATCGTCGATTGCACGCGTAACTATACATGTATAAATACTTTTTAGTACAACACGTGATTTATATCGGCGAGGAAAGAACGAAAGTCTTCAAAAGGGGATTCGTTTCTCGCACCACCGCCGCCACCGTTCCGCGATATTATACGTATAAGACCAAAAAAAAAAAAAAAGGATTTCCTCCGTCGCCGACAAAATAATATAAATCCTACATAATCCCCGATGAGGAGTAGGAGGGTAACGTTTTTTATCCCGTCCATTTCGTTTATTGACGGCAGAAAGCCGCTTCGTCGTCTCGTTAACGACAGTTTTCGCTAACAATCGTCATTTACGACATTCGGCGGTTGTATTTGTATAATATAATAGCATACATATATATACATTTAGCCGCACGTTCGGCGTTTCTTATATTTCAATTGGTCCCCTAAATCGTATTCGGAGAAAATGTCCGCTCACAAAATACTACGCGGTTAATAGTAAGGCAATACACCAGCAGCTGTTCGATTAAATATCTTCGGGGAAAAAAAAAAAAAAAAAAAAAATGTATCCCCCCCCCGCGGTGTTTTATCGCCCGCGATACCACTGCACAAACACCTGTTGCTGCGTCGTACGATCGGCGTACATCAAATGAAAATTATTGCATTTTTTTTTTTTTCTTTCTTTTTTTCACTTTATACACAAACGATCCCCCATACTGGTTTCAGGTGTGCCGGTACAACGGGGACCATTGTCCCCGCGGCAGAAAATACCTAGGGACTGCTAAAGTTTATAGGTTTCGGTCGTCCTCCGTAATTCATATGTTCAACATTGAAACGAAACGTTCAAATAACCACGTGAAAAATATGGACAAATGATTTAAATCAAATAAAACGATTAAAATAAACTTTTCGACAAACACCGACAAATAAATTTGCAACATTATTATAAAAAAGTTGTGTTAATATATTTATTTCAAATGTCCACTAAAAAAAAAAAAAAAAATGTCTGATATAATTTTTAGTTTATTTAATTACGTAGTTTTCGGTAAGCGTTAAAAATGATTTTCCACATGTTCGAAAATCGTTCCGGCGCCACTGACTGGTTTACATTGTCGCTCTTCTATACGCATTTTAATATTTAAAATTATGACGTGTGGTACTCGTCATCGCTACGCTCACCATACGGTTGTTTACGTTGTAAAAATTGAAAATATTCCGTCGGCTTGTTATAGAAAAACCAAACCTAATGAATACACGGTAAAGATCATGATAAATAAAAAAAAAAAAAAACGAGAAAACCCGTAAAAACTCACCGGATCCGGAGATTTCAAATAGGTGACGTTATTATATCATCGCTGGCCACAATTGGACGGTGTTCCTTCGCCAGAAACGACACAAGTAAATTTTCGTCATTTTTTTTTTTTTTTTTACATAGATTTTGCGTGAATGTTTACGTTCAACCGAACGGTTACACTGGTTGTCGAGTACGTGCAATTTGTTACCGCAGTATACCGAGATTGCATATTTGGTCACAAGTCCAAAAACAATGCATATTATTATTTTTTTTTTTTTTTTCGATGCGAAAGCACACGATAGCGTTAACCATTAGCGTATCAGAAAGGACCGAGCCGTTTCGTTCAATCAACAGTAGGACGCGAGTTACGCTTAAATTCTTATTTGACGGGCAGTAGGGCACAATAATGACACGAATAAATGCACGTAAAAGTCATTTAAAATTTAAAACGATACATATATACAATAATTATGCATGTATATGTGATTATCATAATAATATGTCGACGTGCATATTTCCCATTGATGTCTGGTGTATAAATATTATTAGTGATGGCGTGTTAATATTATTGTTGTTCCATTTTATTATTTGAATACGTACAGTTTATTTTAATTTTAGCTATATATATAGTGTAGAACGAATATGATGACTGTATACTATAGTGTAAAAAACAGGCATACCATTGCAACGTAAAATCCAATCGTTCATTCACATTTTATATAATGTGCCTATACGTGCGTTGTAGTTGAATTATTAGCCACACTGAGTTTTCCGATCGGCGTCAAACCACCAACGTCAATATTTCGCAAATCGCACAAATGAACCGCAGCAAATCGAGACACGCCAGCTAAGCAAACGTTTATTTATAATTATTATTATTTTTTTGCAATTAGTGAAGCTAAAAGCCTGTCGAGCACACTCGGCTCTCGTGTAATCCAATCCGTTTCAGAATGCAGAATGCACTGGCTGTGTGAAATCGATCGTATACTAACGATAGTGTCGTACCCAACGACCTAACTATTATCGAGTGCTTACGATAAAATATCACCGAAATATTACGAATTTACCGTTCCTGAGTGTTCATTCGATATTTTATCGTTTTAAATTTTGTGATAATTTATCGCGACCGTTTTGTATTCCTAGAATTCGTTTGTTAACGGTTTAAAAAAAAAAAAATGTTTCGTGATAATGTACTAAATTCAATAATATTTTGGCGGTTATTTTTTATCGTAAGCACTCGAGAGAATATAATGTAATATTTTTCTAGATTTTTAAATATTTTTTTTTTTTCGTAGGTAGGACGTGTATTTTTAGTTAGCTCGATACAATAATGACAAGCAAGTATTGTTGTACGAATAAAGACAGACGGTTCCTACGAAAGCGTTTCTAGAGTTCCTGGGCTAATTGAATCAAGTCCGCCTACGTGCCCCTCCTCCGATTCGAGCACTGCCTATAGATTTCTGACGTGTGGGTGGGAAATTCACAATGTTTTGAGAAATACTTGCATAAGACGCCGGGATATTGAGCTGAATCAAAATCGCAGTCCCAAACGATACAATTAACGTATGCGTTCAGATGTATTATAAAGGATATTCATGGTGATTTCAATTGGTTCAGATGTATTATAAAGGATATTCATCTGAATCAAAATCGCAGTCCCAAACGATATAATTGATGTATACCGTTCAGTTGTATTATAAAGGATATTCTTGGTGATTTATATAGATTTTTTTTTGATTTTTTTAATTTCGATTGATTTATCAAAGTTTAACGTAATTACTGTTTTAGGTAACACGAGATATATATTTTCCCGCGACCCTATTTTCGGCACTACTGATCTATAAAACGTAGTCCGTAGTAAAAATTAAAAACGCGCGTCCTTCCGTTTTTCGATTTAATATGATTGGAGAAAAAAAATGTAGAAAAACGATACGGTTACGTATACCACCGGGGTCGACTTACCGCCATCACCGTCAATATTTTTTCTATATAGTTCGGTTCACCGAGAGCTGAGTGTATTTTAGCCTCGCCGATTAAAAAATAAAGAAGAAAAAAAGCGGGCCAGTTGTGTCGCGGTTTTGTGGTTCATAATGCGATTTGCGAGTAATTAAAAAACTAAAAAAAAATGTATTTATTAAAAAATTATAGCTACGCTATAACGTCCGCCTGTATATACGGTAATGTTTGAATAATTAAAAATTCGAAATTTCTAATCAACAACGTCGTGGCATTGCGTACAATACGAGTGAGTACGATGGGGTATCTTTTTGTGCACAACATCGTATACTACGACCGCACCGCGCGTGTGTGGGCCCAAATCGGATTTTATTATTTGTGTGGGTTCGTTTCCGGAAGTCACTACTCAACGCGCAGTCAAATAAAAACGGAATATTTAAAATATTACGTATACATTATAATTATTACATGTGCGCGCGTGTGTAGGTACGCACATAATGGAAATTTTTTTACAATACGCACCGCGTCTGTAATAGGTATAAATTTTAAATGCCGAGTCGGGATTTCACGGGAAAAAAAAAAACATAAATTTAAGTGATAGGCTGGCCTGATACACGAACCGACAGACTACGTGTTGCAAGACTTCACATTACTACGGTTGTGGCTAACCTAATTTTTTTTTTTTTTTTTTTTTTTTTTTTTAGATATTGCTCAACACGTAGAAATTCGAGTTAAACGCGCCTCTCGAAATACGTATTTTAATTAAAATTTCGCTAACGATTGTCATCTAAATTTCGTCTTATTGTCTCTTTATTATTGCAACACGACACTGCATGAATTCTCGGCGAGGGGGGGAACGTTTTAAGAGGTCTTGCTCGAACAAAACCCATAAGAAAGCCGCCACTGCTTAACTATACCCAGCCGGACAAAACGGAGTATAACTAATATTAACTTATTTCTATCGTCACCATCAAGGGGATGCGGAATTCTAGTCGTCGAGGATTTTATCTGCTCGGTGTATTCGAGAGGTAATTTTTTGAAATTCCTTGTACTTTTTTTTTATATATATATAATGGTAGGTGAAAACATTTTGAACATATCGATAACATATTTCCGGCATCATCTCTTAGACGGATTATTAAGCACCAACATTCATACACGCGGATCACACTTGAACTAAATACATTTCGGGGGGTTTCCTTTGGTTACATGAAAAATCCGACTTGTACGCGGTCGTCATTGCAACAAATAAACTCCACTCCGAATGGTTTTGTCGTTTGCGGCGGTTTAATTCGTTTATATCCTACGCTTTACCATAATTTAGCGATTGGCAATCCTATACGCAATCGACGGGTTTCAACATTTTATAGGCAAAATGTATTTCAACTAAGACTCGCGCGTCTTGTGATGAAATTTTGTACAAATTTTCAGTACGCAATTGCGGGCTGCCATTGTCGAATGGAAAAAGTCAATAAACGTCAAAACAATAATCGATAGAAGTCAATATAAACGCACTTTGCCGATTAAACGCGGAAACCCGATCAACGGGACGGATCGGTGGAATATAAATTCGTTGACCCGTTGCGTCGAACTGCAGGCGGTGTACGTACCACAATGCGGTGTTGAATAACTTTCACGATCGTGATGGATAATAAATTTAAATTTAAATTTAAAAATAAATACATCATTTTTTTTTTTTTTTAAAAAAATTAGGATATTGACATCGACCGACGGCAAAACAAAGCGCACACGACGCGCATGAATGGATTTATCTCTACGGCACGACATCGTCGCGATTATTGTAATGCAAGAAGTCAATGCACCTTGCCTAGGTGGTGCCCATACGCCGTACGTATATACAATAACTGCACAAGTCGGCCGTATATTATTATTATTCCGAATTATTATATAGGTTTTGATTGAAGCTAAATTATCGAATGGTATGAAGTACGCTGTATACACTACACAATTAGGTAATTTATGCCGCGAGATGTTCAATCGGATATCCATTTATATTCGGCATGCAAATTTATAATAATACGTATATAGACCTACACCGCCGCGCTTTCGAATGCGCCGAGTGTTCGGACGTGTATTCTCGTATAAATCCTATACGTATAGGGACACGGATTTGCGCTTACCTATATACGTAAAATAGTAAATCGCATTGTTCGTCTCGCGTACCGCGGACTTGTCGTATGTATAAATTTCATCATCGTCGCCGTCACACTGCAGGCGGTTAGGTCTATAAAAACTCTCTTGAGAGTCTTGGCCGCCATTACTACCCGCTTTACCAGCCTCTCGGACAAGACAGTTTTACAACCAATACACAATTAGGTACCCGAAATCAGCACGTACACACGTATTGGCGTGCGAGAATGCCAAAACCTCCTCCCTCCGACTCATCGTGGCTGATATAAACCCCGGGAAATAATGTTAAAAGTCAGTAGACATGGGTAATTCAATTGACAGACGAATCGCAATTAACGGAGGTCGGGGGGGGGGGGAAATAAATATCGAGTTTTAAATTTGTATCGTTCGGGAACATTATTAAACTCAAGAGGCCTTAGAGTACAGCCGTTTATACAATTGACAATTTTTCACTTTTCGAGAATGAAAACGTGATGATAAATAAATAAAAAAAATAAAAAACCATAACGGAGAGGCGAGAGCACAATGCTAATGATGCGAGATAAGAAAATGTGTTTAAAAATGCCACCGGATGAGATCAACAGGGGTTGATCATCCCCTAAATACGTTCCTGCTGTCAAATTCTTCCTGCAGTTTCTTATTGAACTCGTTTCGCCATTAATTTGTCTTGGTACCATAAAAATGTCGTCCTTGACACTATGTTCTCAAAGGTTCTTACAATAACCGCCTTTCTGTTACGGTCGTTGTTGTCCATACGTGAAATATTTAGTTTAGATTTGGTTTTTTACAGTTTTATTAAAATCGTAATAATCCGACGACATGTCGGATCATGCAATTATGAACGGATTTAAGTTTATATACATTTCTGAATGTACTCTTACCGTGGTAAAAGTTACACCTTGGTTCGATACACCGTTAGATACGTGATTTTCCAGCGACTAGAGGCGTATATTATACATTTTTTTTTTTTCCTTCAAAATTCTACCCCCAAAAATGGGCTCACGCATAACTTCTGTGCATTTTTTTCTTGTTTTGTGTGTGTTTATTTCCAGTTTCCATTGGTTATACGATTTATTACATTGATATTCGTGTGATCGTCACGGCCGCGGGGTTTTGAAAAAAAAAAAAAAACGTATTCGACTGTTGAAATCCCGTCACGCGACTGGCGTAAGAGCTATATACGGGTGTTGTTGATACGTATACAGTTGGAAATTACACCGAAAATAAAATAAAAAAAAAAAAAGCAAAACGAAACGAAACGAAATTTAAGCAATAGACTATAATAATATCTATTTCTCTAGACACGGCGTATTGTATACTATTGTGTAATATCACGATGTATCGTACGGTATATGATAATATTTGTAACGTACAATGCACCATTGTAATGGTACGTCGACGAGTCGTACGTTCCTCGTGTGTACATCACTCGCGGGTGGGCGGTGTGGCTGGAAGCGGCGGCGTAGAGGTTAATAATTGTAAAAAACGACAAGAAACACGAATTTCGAACGACTGCGTATGCTCGTAATGGGTTTACACCTGTGTATGCCGCAAAGATACATAATCTTTGAAAGATGTGTATTCATTGTGTACACGTGTGCCTGTAAACCATTGATACGGGTATAATCGTTATAGGCGTCACCGTCAAGGGGTACCGAGGGCATACAATTTCCACCCCGTACTGTTTTTTTATGGTGCCGGCGGCAAGGGTGTCGCAAAATGCTCGAATGTTGAAAATGTATAAATTATATTCGATACGTTTATTTGAATCGAGTCTCGTATACCAATCTAAACCAACCGAATGGGATTTGATTAAATGGCCAGATTACAAATAAAAAAAGGCCGGCGGTAACTGGCCAACGGTTTGGAGTATTTTTTTTAATAAAAGTGCAACGGGCCAATAAATATAAAATGATAACGCGTGCAGTTCTACACAAAATGCGCGGTTTTATTTCAATTTTAAAATTAACAATTCGAGTTGAAATGTTGACAATATGCGTAATGGCGTGAAATGTTCTATATCTTAATAAAAAAAAAAAAAAAATGTCAAGTATCGGATTACGGATATTAGCGAGCGACAAATTATTTTACTTTCGAAAAATAAACTGAATGCAAATTTTTGTTCGCGACCCCGGAAATTTTACTCTAGCGACGCCCATGAATATAATATACAATTGCACTCAACATTTAATCTGTTTCGTTCCTTTTTTTTTCCACGAATCCATTTTGTGTTTGATTAATACATTTTTTTTTTTGTTTTGTTTGTGTATATAATTTATATCGGGAGGCAATACTAGTGTAAATAATAGTCATTTTAAAAATTGGAAAGCAATTCGAGTAAACTTTTTTTTATTTTTGAAAAAATGTACGAGAGGAAATTCGAGTATATAATAGTTAATTTGATATTAGGAGGCAATTCGAGTAGCTTTTTTAATTTTTTTTTTTTTTTTGAAAAAATGTACGGGAGGAAATTCGAGGGATTAGCGGGGAGGCAATTCGAGTAAATAATAATCAATTGTATATTAGGAGGCATTTCGAGTAAACTTTTTTTCTATTTTTTGTAAAAATGTACGGGATGCAATTCGAATGATTAAAGGAGACAATTCGAGTGTAAATAATAGTCAATTTTTAATTGGGAGGCAATTCGAGTAGGCTTTTTTATTATTTTTGAAAAAATGTATGGGAGGAAATTCGAGAGATTAGCGGGGAGGCAATTCGAGTAAATAATAATCAATTGTATATTAGGAGGCATTTCGAGTAAACTTTTTTTCTATTTTCTGTAAAAATGTACGGGATGCAATTCGAATGATTAAAGGGGACAATTCGAGTGTAAATAATAGTCAATTTTTAATTGGGAGGCAATTCGAGTAGGCTTTTTTGTATTATTTTCGAAAAAATGTACTGGAGGAAATTCGAGGGATTAGCGGGGAGGCGATTCGAGTGCGCCCGAATGTACGTATATATATATATATACATCACTAATTGGATCTATATTTGATTTTGATTTTGATTTTTTTTTTTTTTTTCTTTTTTTTCCTAACGCATTCTCTTGGCGCGGTCGGACGAGTGCCGTCACCCCAACGTCGAGAGCGCCGCCGCGCTCGTATAAATATGTACGTGTAAATTATTAATAGCTCGCGTTTATAACGAGGTTCGGGATTTAGGGGTCCGAGCGAGCGTACGTCCGAAATAGAACGCACGAGTTGATATTAATATGCGCGTGTACACCGAGTCGGCCGGGCCTGAACGATATCGTGTGAAATGTGAAATGTGAATTCCATCGTCGTCATCGCGATTCGTGCCCATCGTGCATATAGAATATATTATTTATATATAAAAAAAGAAAAATAATAAATAAACGTGTTCGTTCGAACGGGTGGTACGCGACCAACGATAAAAAAAAAAATAATAACAATAAGCGTTGTTCCGACGTGAACAAGTCGCGACAACGTTTACGCATTTATACGTTTATTAAAAAAAATACGTCCTTATAAATATATACGAGGCGTGATCGAAAAACACCCGGACTGTGTTAATTTATATGGATAATGTCATTCGATTGAGTAACTTTTAACGATAATTTTAGCGTTGGTTTGAAATCGATAACAATGATTTTTTGATTATTATTTTATGGCGATTTTCGTAACGGAAGTGATGGAAGAGTGTGCGTACGATTTTGTTTTTAAATTAGAGGAAATATGGTATTTTAACATCGTACCCGCGTAAATAAAAGTTTCATCGCTCGTCTGCTCATACGAAAAGTCCATGAGCGATGAACGTCTTCCGATTTTGTTTTTTGTTCGTCGGTTAATAAGACGAGGAGCAAATTTGGCTGCGATTCGGCTCGCGGCCAATTCCTTGGTTAACATTTCTCGGCAAGAACCGTAAGGTATTCCGACGTCGTCTGCAACTTCTCTGCTAGTTAATCGACGATCGTATTGAATGATTTCACGAACACGAGCAACAGTTTCGTTTGTTTTACCGGTCGGGGGTCGTCTACCAAGTCGTTGGTTATCCTTAACGGATGTTCCTTAAACCGTTTAAACCGCTCGAAACACGTTGTCCGAGACAGAACATCGTCACCAAGAGCTTGCTGCAAAAGTCCAAAAGTTTCACCGGGAATTTTTCGCTAATTTAAAACAAAATCGTACGCGCGCGCGTTGTTCTTCTCTATAGTTTCCATTGCGAAAACCGCCGCATGACCGAAACACGTTTTCGTAAAAATGCCATAAAATAAAAATAAATATCGTTATCGGTTTCGAAACCAACGCTGAAATTCTCGTTAAAAGTTACTTAATCGAACGACATTATCGGGGTTTCGTTGTTTTAATTGATATAGATATTATTAACACAGTCCGGGTATTTCGTTTGATCACACCTCGTATATTATTACATGTTTTTTGTTGTTCCAATTTTTTTTTTTTTTTTTTGCCTAGACGTTTGAATAAATTCACGATTTTTCACTATCGCGGAATTTTTTTTTGCAAATAAAATCTATCGTAACGCAGTCGTCGCTTTTTACGCCGTTTTCGCTCAGGACAGGGGATTTCCGTACGAGCCGAAACGATTTGACATTGACGTTAATCGTAAAATACCGTAACTTTTACGGTTTACTTCAACATACGCATTTTTAACACGTTTATAAAATGTTTTATTAAAATACACACACAATTTTTCTGTTTAATCGCCGTGTATGAAATGTCCGTGCATTTCTGTTGAGTTAACAAATGTTTTTTTCAATTAAAGACTACCAATTACAATTAATGACGAACCTCGTGTCAGATTGTCGTGCATTTATGCCAAAACGATTTTATCCATATAAACCGAATAAAAAAACTAATGAAAACTCGAAATTTTCAAATGCCTATAAATAACTCGAAAAAAAAAAATAATCGCCGAAATGTTTTCAAAATTTATCCACGTCGTAGAAAAGTCTATTTTATACTATCCTATACAAATGTCAGGTCTGTACGATTTTTTTTTTATCCGAATTACAACAAAAATCGAAAAAGTGATCAACTAGATCCAAAAATGCTTTCAGAAAAAGTACTACACTCGAAAATGAAAACTTGTAGAAAAATTGATCACATACTAAAAAAAAAAAAAAAAAAAATGTTTAAATAAAACGCACACCATAGAAAACCATATACATTTCTTACTATGCTTAGAATTTAAAGTGCTATTAAAACTCATGATTTCGCGAAAAAAAAGCGCGTCTATGGGCTGCGTACCATATTATTATATTAAGTAATAAATATACTACATCGAGATTATTATTATTATTTTTTTTTAAATCTGTAACGACGGGTCGTAAAATATAATGTATAATGCGATTTGGGCGAACCAACCAAATAGATATAAAATATTATATGCGTCCAAGCCGACGAATGGAAAAAACATATATACATATATATACGAAATCATTCGAAGTGTTTTTTTACTTACCAAAAAAATGAAAAATTGAACACCAAAAAACACTGCTTAGTAAAACAAATGGCTTCTTATGCTCCGCTCGGAATCTGAACGTAACGTCTTGAACGAAAATTTTTATTTTTTTTTATATTTACACCCTGTGCGTGGCGAGAAACGTATTGGTTTTACTACAATGTGTGTTGTTTTTATTATATAAAACATTTTTTTTGTGTGCGTCTGTAAACAGCTTTGTGACCAGAAATCGTGTACCAACCGTCGAATTCGGGAGCGGTCCAAATGCAATTTCGATTGAGGTCGTACACTTAGTCGGTGCGTTGCGCGGAGGTTTTCATTTAATTTATCTCGCTGTTTCCTTAATAACCGCGGGAAACCGGGAACGACGGGAATATTTACGCGAAAAATAATATTTTTCGCGTAATTCGGTCACAAACAATAACGCCGACTTAAATCCGACTGATCGAATACTCATAACAGAACTTTCTAGACGTCGTATACGTCCTTATCAAAACATTGTGGCGGTTTTTTCAATTTGTTTTTATAGCTATATTATAAATTATCGACTTTTTGCAGTATTACGTGCACGCAAATTTTGTAATCGATTTTTATCCGCGTTTTATGTTCAAATTTATGTTAAATTTCGTCGAGAACACGAACATTTGTTGTTTATTTTGTAATTTCAAATTAAACACCATGTTCAATATAAATTAATCGAAAAAACACGTTTGTACTAGAACTCGGCTCAGAATCGTTTTTTTATTTGCTATGATCATATCGCGTTGCCGACTTATATTATAAAATAATTTACCCTATCCTATGGGGTTTTTTTTTGTTTTTACTCTGACCGTTTACCGTTTCGTCGGATTATATTAGTTTTCAATTCGTTATAACCTATTTTTTTTTTTTTTTAATAATTTGTCCAACGCGATAATTGGCAATAAACAAAAAAATGTTGTCCGCTATTTGGAGGGGGTAAATTTGTTGCAGGGGAATAAAGCGTGTAGGTCCGGTTATTTTGCAAGTGCAATTATTTATAATACACGTGGTATATATTATTTAGAATGTACGAATAGGTAAAAAAAAAATTATTTTTAGGTAAAAACTAACGTTTATTGAAAAAAAATCAATAATTTTTGGCTTGTTTATGACCTCGGCGCATTTCTAGTCGTTTCGTCGTATGCCGAGGTGTTTTATAATTCAACTGTGCCGGAGAACAACGAAATATTCCGTATCCCTATATAAAAAATGTATTTGCGTATGGCCGCCAACGCCACCGGTAGATTTCCCGTTTGTCTTGTTTCTCGAACTTTTTTCGGGCTCGTCCTTTTCTTCGTCACGTAAAACATTTCGATAAAATATTAACGGATACGCCCAACGAGACTGGGTTCAACTACAGTTTAATGTGCATTGCAATTAAATATAGATATTATTTAAAGATAAATACATAATTTAGAAAATTGTACTTTAATTGAGTTGTTTAATTAGGTCAATGTTCTGATGATACCGATGCTGAGGATGATGATGATGTTTCAGGAGGTAGCAGGACATCGTGTGGAAGACGTGGCTTTAGTCTGCGGTTTTTGGTTCTTTTCCCAATTTTGAAGTGAAGGGCTCCTTCTGTTGTGTTTAGTTTCGAATGAAATTTTTTAAATTGTTCAATTATCCATGTGTTTAAGTATGGTATACCAGTGTCGTTGTGGAGTTGTGTGTTTCGCATGTACCATGGGGCTTTACGAGCTATTCTGAGAAATTTGTTTTGTAACGTTTGCATTTTTGTAATTTTTGTTTGGGATGCGGCTGCCCATATTGGCCATGCATATGTTAATAATGGTCTTTATGATTGATGTGTAAATTAGAAGTGAGCATTTAATCCGAAGTGTTGAGTTGTAATTTACTAGGGTGTATAAGATTTTTAGTCGTGCGTAGGCTTGGTTTAATTTTTTGTTCATATGCATTTTCCATGTTAATTTTTCGTCAAGGTAGACTCCGAGTTATTTAATGCAATAAAATATACTTGATAAAAATGATATGAAAAATCTATCTATAAAATTGTGCGCTATTTAGAGATTAAGGGTAGGTATCAACTGTACACGTGCGCACGGTTATCAGGCTATCAGTGTCGTATCAACGGGTCGGGGGATTTAAGGGATGATATCCCCTCCCGAAATGTTTTCGATACGCATTTTTTTTTTAAATAATTTGTATTTAATTTAACCGATAAAAATGTGCGAACCTATTAGAATTTCAAATGTAAAACCTCCTCCACCCCCCCCACCCCCTCAGCCATGAAATATTTCCCTGGTGTTACGCCGCTGGCAGCTATAACGACGTCACTGTTCATTTCTGATTTTTGAGAATGATAAAAAAAGAATAAAAAACACGTATACTGTCACGAAGGCCCGCCGCGGATTAGGATACGATATTGTTACGTGCAACCAATAGCCGACGGGTTCAGTAATATTATCTACCCATTTTGCGGTGCGTTCACACCTCGTTACCCGTTGACGCATTTTTTTTTACGATATACCGTGCACAAGTGTAGTCAGTGTTACGTGTGCATAATATAACAACAATACATAAATTATATAATATATCGTGCGCTACATATAATAGATTATTACATATGTCTGTGCGTACGCGTAATAATTCTATAATTTTTATACAAATATAATACGAGTTTAGGGGGTGAAAAACTAGTGGTAGGACGAGGAGTCTAATATAATAACTCGAGTTGTGTTCAAACGTTTTTTTTTTACAAATTTTATAATATTGTTTAAACAATACTTGTTCACGAGTCATGCCGACTAGTTGTGGCTAATTTCCGATCCTACGGAACAATATTATCCAAAAATTGAATTTCGATTCGTGTGCTAATGGCCACGGATGAAGAACACCGGTTTTGTATAATTTAATCCGGTTGTCGTGGATAAAATTCGGTTTTTTTTCCTAGCTTGAAAACATGCTAGGGAGGTATTGGGAATTTTTTTTCCCCGTCTCTTGGGGAAATTTGGATTTGTCAAAAATAAATACAACACAGAGGCAATGCTTCGGACAAATATTTGAGATTTCGGACGATTTTTCGATAAATAACCGGTGGTTCGGCCTCGATAACATTTTGTGTATATTCTATGGTTGCGTTGTACGCCTGCCGGTCGATACGATTTTTTTTTTGCCTGATAAAAACGATATACTATTTATGGGTACATATTTTCTATATACGCGCGTGAATCGGGCTGTAATAATTCGATAAAGAATACTGCTGTACTCTGTAAAGTCATCCAATAACCGAAAGGTTATCGATATTGCGGCGGACTTGCGTACGTACGTAATGTCGAAAGCCATTAAACGCGATTTACCAACACGGACAATATTACGATTTTACGGTTTTTTATCACGTTCCGTAGCCCGTAGAGGTAACAACGGTTTTTTTTTTTTTTTTTTTAAACGCACGTTTTTTTAATTGTAATTGTACAGTTATTTTAGAATTATCGCAGCGGACAAAATACGGGAGATGGCGTTTTAAAAAAAAAAAAAAAATGTTCACTATAAAATCGATAGATACGTGCGGTTCGTCAAACGAATAAAATTTATTTGTAATTTTTTTTTAAGAACATATTAGCCTAATGGCGTGGTGGCCGGAGGAACGGCCGATAAAAACGGATACGAAATACGTGTCGGGTTTTTTTTTTTTTTAAAGCTACCTAGCCGTGTAATATTTTTTACCCCGAACATTTGTTTTCACTTCGGACGTTATTCCCTCGGAAATTTCGTTCTAATACCATTATAGATACAAACGAATAGTATTTCATAGACCGTATTAGGTTTACGCGTGAGATGATTTCACCGTGAGCATTTATTTTATATACAAATATAATACAAGGGAAAAGCGTCTTCGTAATAAATAAAACGCGCTGCTCACTCTACGCGTTTATTAAAAACGAAAAATATTACGAAAACCTAATTGTTGTGTCCGTAGGTACGATTTAAATATAAACGTGTGTGGCCCGTGAGTTAAATATTCACGGAAATCCTGTAGAACTCTATCCTCTAGGGCAGTGGTTCTCAACCGGGGCGACATGTCACCCTTGGGTGACATGGATCCAATGTAGGGGTGACAAGAAAATCTTGGAAAAAGTTTAAAAATATAGGCCATTTTTTTGAAAAAAAAAATCGTATTATTATACCCTCGACAAAAGCTATTGATGTGCTACTTCAATTTTCAACGTCCTGGCTATGTGAACATGGATTCAGCGCGTTCACGAATATTAAAACCAAAAAACGTCAAAGACTCACAAAAACCACACTAGAAGACGATATGAGACTCGCTCTTTCAACCATCAACCCTCGAATTCCACAACTATGTAAAAATCATCAGAATCAAACTTCTCATTAATCTTTAAATTTCATAGTTTATTCAATTATTATATATTATCAATAATCGTAATTATTTTTTTTTCCAATTTAAAATTTCAATGTTTATTTAACAGTAAAGCAAAAATAAAATGTGTAGTTATTATTTTTCTGCGTACTGTATTTTTTATAGGGCTTGTATTTTATATTATTATTATTTTGATGTTAGGGAGACGTAGTGTTGGGTTATCGTAGATGAGGGTGACATGAATCCAAAAAGGTTGAGAACCACTGCTCTGGGGCTAGACAATTGTAGGTTTTTTTTTTCCGGATCTCTATTTTATAGTAAACCACTATAAAAAAAAAAAAAAAAAACGCTGATCCTAAGCCGTAAAGTTTGAATATGATTTATTTTTTCCTCCCGTATTTTGACGATTATATATATATATATATATATATATATATATATATTGAAATATATAATAAATGATATTTCGAAAAATGCGCGTATATTTGGCTATGTAGTGTATATATTACGCATTTTAAAGAATAAGAAATTTATCTACACAATACTTTTTTTGTCCGCGCGCATCAGTAAACATATACATAATTTATTAACTATACAGGAACTGAAAAAATAATGCAGAGATAAGGAACGCGAATGGATAGCGGACAAGTTATTACTTTAATAGTTTTATAGATAAACCTGTAGATAATTTTTTTTTTTTTTTTTTTTTTCAGTATAATAACAAGATTAAAATAATAAAGACGAAATAATTTTAATTCAATTATTTAAATTTTTTTTATTTTTTTTTTTTTTAATTGGACACGTATTCGTTTCATTGCGTTCGCCAAAATTCTAAATTAAATTATTATTATTTTTTTTTTTTTTTATCCATATTTTCGATTTGTATAGATTTGAAATGCATACTTTCGTTGTTTTTTTTTTTTTGAAATACATATTTTACCGAATATACCTCCTGCACAACCCTACGCAGAACCCTATTTAGTGGCGTATACAATAACGAATTCCGTGCGCACGAACGTATTCGTTATTTTTTTTTTTTTTTTTACGGGAATTCTATTTAAACGTTAATTCAATGTACGCGGACAATATAATATTTAGGCGTGAACGACGCCCGGCGATCGTAATTCTCGTACAAGCAGATGCGAAAAAAACGGCCGCAGGTGACCCGCGCGACGTTGCGGTACGACAGCCAATGATACAATTTCAAATACGCCCATAAGAGGGGGGTAAGAATCGTTTTCGGACAACCGGCAACGGTATCGAAACTTTCAGTATTTGCGGGTAAAACCGAATTTTCTAATAGTAACCGGATAACAATACGTTCGTTGTTACTACGTTTTCACGACGTTTAGCCCGTGGATCAGTGTCGCGATAGATCACCGATATTTCTGTCGATTATTATTATTATTATTATTATTATTATAGACGAAATGTGTATTGTAAATTATAATTTATCGTTGTCTAGATTTAAATGGAAAACATAGTCTTGCGCCCTCAAATTAACTTCCCCCGTTATACGTTGGACGTAAGTAGTAAAAATAATATTTCGAGGAATGAATTTGAGCGTTTCAAGTATCGGTATATGTGTATTTACTAAAATTAATTAAGAAGAGGCAAAGGATAAAGACCTAACGGCATAAGGGAATAAAAAAATATCGTGCGTCGTCGTCTACGTTTGTCTTTTAGACGGTTTTATCAATAGATTGTCAAGGCCTACGGTGCTCTTTTTTTTTTATTTATTATTGTACTACATACGAGTGTGCCGAGTGTTCATTTTATTATTTATCCGCTTATTGTTAGAAATGTTTGAAATACGAATCACGTCGAAACGAACTGATAACGTAAATTTAAAAATCGAACGCATTCCGATACATTCCGGAACTCCTTTAGCCGACCGGTAATTCTAGTTCGCCGGCAGTTTCAATTGTCCGTAAGTGGCGAGTGTTTTTTTTTTTTTTTTTTTTTTACATTTGCTAATCATACCGGAGAACCGTATACATTTAGATTATTTATTTTTTTATATTTTTTTTAATATTTTTCACTACACATAATTACCGTTATGTTTTCACTTATAATCGATAAACACTCGGTGCCGGCGTACACGTTATTACGGTGTTTCGTCCGACGGGGGTGGACGTCACCCCGTCCGGGATTTGTCCCCCCCCCACTATGAAAATAACCGAAACGGGCGCCATCATTGTCCTCGCCATTTTAACTAGATCAATTTATATTTTTAGTGTTTGCTATTATATTACGACGCGTATAATATATTTGATCGTAAACGCATATAAGTCGACTCCGATAATGCACCTGCGCCATAACACATCTATAGATACTAGATCTATACGGTTTATTAAATCCGTAATAACAATTATTGTCGTCGGCGAATATTGTTTTTTTTTTTTGCTCGCATTTATCTAAAATACAAATCGTATGAAATGACTAAAACGTATAATATGTTTTGTTTTTGTCATTCACCGTTAAAACATTACAAATAAATTTTCCTATTTCGGATATTAAGTTGGGTTTTTAATTTTTTTTTTTTTTTTTATATTCGGTAAAAATATATTAGGTAGTTAATAACAATTATATGTGTTATGCGAATTATAAAAATAAAAATATAAAAAAATAAAAATCATCCGAGTTCGATAATAAATTCGCGGTCTACACAAACTCGAATTCGACTGAACCGACGATATCAATTGTTGTGCAATACATACATATTATGCCTACACGTACAAATCATTCACAATATTGCACAATTAACATCAATACTCGGCGAAATATGCACAAAATGGTTTATCAGACACACAACAATATTGCGCAATATTATTGTTCGTGCAAGGGGCCTCTTAATGGACTATAATATTAAATAATATTTTACCGTACCTACTTTGATTCGTCTGTATAAATCTATTAGTATGAAAATATTAAAAATGTTATAAATATCGCAAGTACAACGAATAGAATACAAACACGCCCGCGATAAGATAATGATAATTATTAATAAATAATAGACTAATAGCACCGCACAATTATTGTCTATTTATAATTTTTTTTTCTATTTTTTATTGTTAGTTTAAACTTAAAATTATCATTATTTTTATTATTTTTACGTGATATATATGCCCTAGGGCATATTAAGAATATGCGATAAAAATGAATAAATGTAACATGATAAAGCTTGAAGGAAGAAGCCACCCAGTGATGACACTACCTGACAAATGGTTTAATTAAAGATTTGGATAATATTTTTATTTTTTTGTTAATTACTAAGAAGTAGGTAACTACTTCCTTTTTAGCCGCCCCGGTGAGTTGCCAGGAATCGATAGTGTACCTAGATTGGATAAAAAAGGATTGCGATGATAAAGGAGTTTTGAATGGTATCTTTTATAGTAGGTAAGCACCTAGAGCTTCTTCAGAAACAGTCTTGATTTTTAAATCCGAAGGGAGTGTGAAAAGTTGAACTTAAAATTATAAATATATTTTTGTATGAAAGGGATTTTTTTTTTTTGATTTTTATACAGTATAAAACGTATATAATTATGTGTTTTATACGTATAGATAATACGTGTTTTTTACGGTTATTACGTTTCAACCCTGGCAATTATTCGCTTATTCTAGCGCGTTATAATAAACAACAGTTCGAATAAAAAACCATAATCGGTTGAATAAAAAATAATTTATATCATCGCGCCGTCGCTATGATTTACGATGTTATTGGTGCTCGGTCGGCGTGGTTATTATTTATTTATTTATTTTTTTTCGTTTTACTCCGCGTGAAAATGATTTCGATTGAAATAAATTCATTATTCTCGACGAATTCCCGACGTACGATAGTGTTTTTTTTTCTTCTTCTTCTTCTTCTCTATATTCAGCGCGTAAAAAGTGTAAAACTATATATCACGACGGTGCAGCCAAAACCGATGGCGTCGGGTCTAGTCGTCGTAACGACCGTTATTAAAACGGAACGGATCTGCTTCAAATTTTCTTATAGGTAAATAAAATTATAACGGCGATTCAAAAAAAAAAAAAAAAAAAAGAAAACCGACTGTTGTAGGTGGGGAGTTTGAATCGTTGTGGATATCGAATATAAGGCGGTTTTATCTGACGACAAATCACCGCAAACGAAAAACGATTCCCGGCAAAGGTCGGTCAAATATACGTTTTGATCGATTCGTATAAATTGTATTAAACAACAAAATAAATTACAACTGGCCGCGTTTTTAACGAATCTCTACTTAATCGTTCTTCACAACGATATCGAAATGAACAGATACCGTTATTGCGTGCATTTAACCCGTCTACCCGTTTTGTTAGCCATTGTTAATAAAAACTACAACGAAAAAAAAAACAATGACCACCTCCTCAACGCATCGACAACACAACATTTTCTCTCAGAAAGTTCTTACGAAGTTTTTTACTCGATTAACGAGATTTATGTTGGAAATTATTTTTCTGTAGGAGAACGATTTTTTTACTAGAAAAATTGCTCCGATAATCTATTTCAGTGGTGATTTCTGGTAGAAATTGTTGTCTAGTTGGTGCACAAGGTAGGTCTTTTTTTTTATATCCCATATAGTTTTCTTAATAATTGTAAAAAGCCGGCAATAAACGTTTTGAATTATCGAACTTTTTTGGTTGTTTTTTTTTTTTTTTGATTAAATCGTTTTGATTTATTAAAAATGCTCGAAAATTTGACACGAGGTTCACCAAAATTGTAATAAACGGTAGAAAAAAAAAAGTTTAGCGTTATGTAGTTTTTATTTATATGCGTTTAAAGTGCAAATTTTGACGGAAATCGTAAAAATCATTGGATTAACCGAACATCGCTCGGAATCGTTTTTCGTTAGCAATGATTTATGGACCAGATATAAACCAAACTCCCATCTAGATCATACCTTCTCAACATCCCATCTACAACAGTGGCCCATCAACGGTCGATGCCCCCTACCTTTTAGATTCTGAGCGAAGCAAAATAATTGTGTTTTTGCTATATGATGTGTATTTTTTTTCCGTCTGTCAACAACTTTTCTACCAGATATCTTGCACCGATTTGCAAGTGCAGTACCTTTTTTGAAAGAATTAAGAATCTAGTTGGTGCATTGAGGTGGTTATTTTTTGATGTATTTTGTAGTTTTCTTTGTAATTGTGAAAAACGTAGGAAAAACGGGGAAATTTACAGCAATAACTTAATTTTCGATTTCGTTGTATTATTTCGGTTAAAAATAATCGTAGAGACTTGGCCATTTTTACAGAATGTAATATTAGCCCAGAAAAAATACATTCTGGCAACTTTTGCGCTATTTATAGGTATTTGTTTTTTTTTTTTTTAAATATTTGTTTAGTGTTATGTAAATATGTGGCAGAGCCAAAATGCTTGAAAATTGCACACCACGCCCATCGTAGTCTGTTGTACTTATAGTGGTAAAAAATTAGTTTTTTTTTTTTCGTATAACCGTTGAAAAGGGAAACGTTGACGAAAATCGTAACCGAACTTTGCTCGAAATCTTGATTTCGTTGTTGCACACAGATATCAAATTAAATCCCTCTGTGCATCCTACCAATGAGAGTAGGATTGCAATTGCTCATCGGCCCTAAATCAAGGAAACCGAACTAGGCCCTAAAATCGGTTAGGTTAAATTTAATTTTACAGCCGCGACAGCGAGAAATTGGTGTGCGCACCATCAGCCTCATGACGTCTAGTCGCAGTACTGCCTACCTTGCCAACTTCCCACCCACAACCAGGGTTGCCAACTGTCCCGATTTTTCTGAACGTTCGTGATTTGTTCGTTTTATATTCGTATCGTGCCGCGATCAAACGATGGCGCGGACAGTAGAAAACGGCCAAATTGTATTATTCTATACGTTCGTACGGACTCTGGATAAAATCAAGAAACGATTATTATCGCCATTAAATTGTTAATCGAGTACGTCATATAAACGTGATGTACGTATGAACATAGAGAGTACAAAAAATATCCGCGGATTATATATTGTTATTTATTTAGGGTTCTGTTCTTGAGAAACAAAGCGTCTCTGTAACTGTCAGAAGATCCGGAAATAAAAAAAAAGGCGGTTCGGGGGACCTTAGTGTCCCGAGATTTATTTAAATTTACGTTTGGTTGGCAACCGTGCCTACAACAGTGGCACGCCCGTGAATACTTTATCGGCGACAATTTTTTTTTTTTTTTTTTTTTAATTTTACTTTTCGAGTTCCTAGACCGCCGCGTCGCGGTCTGAGATACATCGGCGGCGGCGGCATCGACGGCGGAGGCGGCGGTTCAACGCACGTCTACAAAGAGAACGCGGTACGCTCGCGGCGGAGTAGGGAAGGAAGAAAAAAAAAAAAAATTATTAAAAAAAAAAAATATATAATAATAAATAGAAAAAAAAAAATAGCGTGCCGCCGCTGCGTTTGAGCGTATGCGGTGTGTGTGTGTGTGTGTGTGTGTAATGTTTCGGAACGGGCGGCCGCGATGCGACGTTGCCGGAACGTTGGTCGAGTCGCGTCGCCGCGTCGCCGCGGCCCGTGAGAACGTCAGGCGCGCGCGGGCTCCGCGGTCGGTTCGCGGCGTCTCGTGATAATAATAAATTACGACGGTCGCCGACGCCGCCGCCGCCGACGCCGCCGCCGCCGACGCCGCCGCCGTCAGTGCGTGTGGGCGGGAGGGTTCGTTTGGGGTGAGCAGCCCGGCGGGGCGGCGGTGCCGGGCGTCAAGAATTACCGAATAATAACCCGATAAGGACGAAAAGAGGAAGTGAAGCCCTCGGTACGCGGTGCCGCAGTGTTGCCGGGACGCGGGACGTTAAACTTCCCTGTATGTTGTAGACGAATATTGGGAAAGTAGGGCATAATAAATATTGTGTCGCAAATACTAACGAATAAAAAAAAAATAATACGAACTATTTCCCAACGCGGGTAGGCCACTGTTGTATGTAGGATATACAGCGAGGGATTCAATTGATACATCTGGTACGCGTCAGGGATAAATCGTTGCTGACGAAATACGACCCTGATCGGAATACCGTCAAATAAATGTTTTGATCAACTAAAATCGAAAATAAATCCTATAGATTTGTAACCGCAGTTAATCAAATACAATACCGTACGCTAAATCTTTGCGAAGTGTCGACATTTTTCCAACATTGTCCTGTTTGAACGGGGAATTTTAACTACAGACATTTTTCCGACCTTCATTAGTATTTATTATAGATTACATAATTATAATACGTTTATTATATTTTAGATATTGATAAAAATAAATGCAAATTATTTGTGTATGTATTTTTTTTCCGCCTGTTAACATTTTTTCGGGTAAAAAAATGGCTTCGATCAAAAATATCATAACGGTACGTGTTTTTTTGTGGCGTTCTGGTCGGTGCAATCCATTGTAATTTTCCAATAATAATGAGAAAAAAAAAATCGAGATTAAAACCTCTGAAAATGGCAATATAGATTTTGTACTGTTTTGATGTTGGTTTCAGTAAGAATCGTAGAGACCTGAAATTTCCATCGACCTACATTTTTCACGTTTTCTAAACGTAGTATAATTTCCAATATATTAATATTTAAAATTTTTAGTATTTCTAGTTTTCTTCTTTTTTTTTTAAAAAAAATTTTAAACAGGGCTTTAGTTTTTAGTATTTATTTTACTATATATTATGATACGCGCTATTTTCCGTCTGTAAACATGGTTTTTTAACTTACTCCAATCATAAACTATTCCACTAGTGGTCGAATTTTGTCTAGTTGGCGCAATGAAATGGTCATTTTTCGATATTCCTTTTACTTTTACTAATATTGGCAAAAAACCAGATATAAACATCGGAAAAACGGAATGATTTACTGAACGACGGTTTCAGACGTTTCTGTTAATTTGATCACTTTTGTTGTAATTCAGTGAAATCTAATAGCAGAGACCTGGAATTTTCTCTGGCGACATATATTAGTGTTTTCTAGACGCAGTACAATTTCTAATATATTCTAAGGTTTTTTTGAGTTATTCGATATATTTTTTTTTTTTTTTTTTAGTATTGTGTAAATTGCATTTTTTTTATCCCGTAAAAATGTTTACAAATTTGATAGGAACATGTCTAATAACAAGTTGTACTAAAAGTTTTGAAAAATAAAATATTGGGCGTAATATCGTAATTTATTTTTATATAAGCTCAATTTTATGTTACAATCCGTTAAAAGCACGAACAATTATTGTAATAAATTACAATAATCTATCAATAACGTACTCCGATTATAATCTTTTGCATTTGCAATGATATTTTATCGTTACATATCCAATATAATACTAATTAGTAAATAAATATATATAATAGTACAGTAATCAAAGTAAAAAATGGCATTTTTTTCAGTTAAACAATATGGTGTAATTGATAAACAGATCCCTCCCCCCCCTCATTAATAATCTATACTTACGCCTCTGGTTTTTCTATGTATGTTTTTTTTCTCTCTACTATCAACTTTTTGGCCGGAAATCTTGCTCCGATCATCAACGTCGGGGTCAGTTTTTGGTAGTAAATCTCGTTTAGTTGACGGGGAGGTAATTTTGTTTTCATTTTTTTGTGTAGTTATCATAATAATAAGGGATAATTGATGGAAAAACGGGATTGTTTACGCATTAACGACTTCCGTTATTATCGAGTTTTGTAAGTTTTTTCTTAACTCGTTCTGCAGATTTCGAATAACCATATATGCTCTTCGGGCCGAAAAGAAATTAAAAAAAAAAAAAAATACGATGTTAAACGCCGGACGAGCACAAAATAGGACAATTTGTAAACACTCACTTCTGTCTGGACGTTTTTTTTTTTTTTTTTTTGCATTCATTGTGACGGTGCCAACGTCTTTAATTTGATAATATCAAACACTACCGTGTGTAGTATTAATCAGTTATGTCTAATAAGGTTTTTGTCCATATTTTCTCAGGCATACTACAATACGATGTGACTATAGTGCGGTTATTATGTTCCGTTTCCAGCACATTCGGCCTGAAAAGGATATATATATATATATATATATATATTAAGTAAGAATAGTATCTACTGTTATTCGCGCGATGACGTCAAAGCCGACAAAGGAGGTATTCGGCCGTGCACGCATCGCTATACTGCAATATACGGATACGGATACGCGAGAATGGATGGGGGAGAGAAATGCAAATGTGTACGGATCTGCTTATACTGCAGTGACCGAATATTATTGCGTATACACACGTCCCCCTCTTTATCGCGTCTAAAGCACGCAATATACGTACACACACCATATAGGGTGTCTTCTGCATCAGCAACCCTATAATATATATGTACACCCTGCAGCTCGTTTGATATTTTCAAAAAAAAGATTCTGTCGTACGCACCCGCTGCACGACGAGAACGCAATCATGTATTCCTTCCATTACAGCACATCCTCGTCCCCCTCTTGCTCGAGTCTTGTGTACTTGGCCGTCGTATATTCACGGTGTAAGGATCGTGCGATATGACGGCACACAGCCGCGCCGGCAGCAGAGGGTGCGCCCCTCGCTCCGAATAATGCCGGAGAAAGCGTTTTTATAGGAGCGAAGAAATTGCTATTTTCCCCTTTGCCTCTTTTTTCGTCTTAACATTCGAAATATATATATATATATATATATACACATTATACTTTATGTTGCGTGTACCGTATAGCGTAGGGTTCTGTGCAATAATAATAATCAGACGGCTTCGCTTTTCGACGATATTCTTCTTCTTCTTTTTCATTAATATACGACCATTAATAAAATCCAACCGTCAAACCCATACTTCCCGTCATTCTTCGCCCGGTCTTCTCATCTCTCATATACGTGGACGACCCGGAACGTGTCTGTCCCCTTGGAATACTACATCGTGTTACCCTTTTCCCGATTTCTTCGATTATATCTGGCATCCGATACCACGAGTTCGTCTTCCTTGTATTAACAATCGTAAAATTGAGCGATAGGGGATGCTAATTGATAATTTGCATCGCACACACCTTATAAGGTAACCCATAAATCAACAAAAACAATGCGATTTTCGTACCAAATAACACCGTGTCAGCCCCTATTCAGATGTTAAATTTCTGGTATAGAACTACACCTATGCAAAGTTTCGGCTCAATCATTTCAGTAGTTTTGGCATGAAGGGGAAACAACCGAACAAACTTTCGCATTTATAATATTACTATAGTAAGAATATAACGAAATACTTGTGGGGGAAAAAAACAAAATCTCTTCATTCAACACTTTTTTTTTTTATATCAACTTTAATATTGCGATGGACGGTCGGCATTGCCAAACCGTTTAGCCTAGAGAGAACCTATAGAATAAGAGAGTGGGCCACCTGTGCCCTCATTTCCGATCTGTTCCCGTTATCAACGATACAATTTCGTCCGAAGAATGTTATCAATTGATATTTAACATTGTTTACGTCACTATTTTAATTTCGTTATTAAATATTATACCGAACATATTTATTGAAATACAATTAGTTGGACAGTGTGTTAATTACTGATCACCGCCGGACTAGTATTTAGTTCGGGCCGACAACAATATTTGAACGAAACGTGTACCACATTGTGGCGCCAGGCACTCTTCTTTATCTCACTCTGGCCTATACTAAATTGAAAAATATAATCCAAAACGATTACAGTTATAATGACAAAACGATCAGAGACCCCGGGGTCTCACTGTTGATAATAACAACACACTGATTACGAATACGGTAACGGTTCGAGAGTTTCGAAAGAAAAAAAAAAAAAGGGGAAATGATAATGGAAAGAAAAAAAGGGCTCTGTAGGGGGAAGGGGTACATCTGTGCCCTCCTTAAATACGCCACTGGTTCGTATTACACGAGTGGGATAATTTTCCAAACGAACCGTCTCGAAACTGCAGAGTGCAGATTATCGTTACGATATTCAGTTTGGATATACTGCGATATAAATGATCGAGAAACGATAATGGACGCGGATCGCCGAAAAACCGTTGTTGTATCGTAAATATTATTATTTATTGGCGCTGATAAGGTCGGATGATTGCCGGGGGCTGCGGCGGCGATAGCATTGTCGCCGGCCGGAAACCCAAAGGACGTAACTGCGGCGGCGGCGGCGGCGGCGGCGGCGACGCGTACGCGCGTATACGTAGGGTGCCGCGCGCGCGCCCGCTCGAAGGGACCCGCGGCAATGATAATAATTGATTTGCCGGGCGCCCGGTCGACGCGTCGAGCACGGTGTATAACGTCGTTAGCGCGCGTCGCCGCCGCCGCCGCCGCCGCCGGTCTCGAGTAAAAGGGGAGAATGGGAAAATTAAAGATAATGAACGGGCCGCGGCGGTACAAGAGAGACGGTCGGAGAGCGCCGCGGCCGAGGTCCTACACGGAGGAGGGGAACGAATATTGTATATACGTATATATTATTATTACCAGAGTATGCCCATCCGCCTTTTCCGTTTTTATCGTCATTACTTTTTTTCTTTTTTTTTTTCCGTTTTTTTTTTTTGTTCCCTCCGTTATTGTCGTTATTAAAACGTTTGTGTGAAGAAAGACATACCGATACATATATATATATATATATATGTGTGTGTGTGTACAATAAAACAATAGGCGGATGGTAAATACCGGGGGGGAACTACGGTTAATTAAGTGTAGTAGGTGTTCGTATTATACGCCGCACGGTGACTGCGGGATAAAAAAAAAAAAAAAAAAAAAAAAATACAATTATAATTGTTGTGTTTTTCGTTTTATTTAAAACGAAATTATCTTTTTTTTTTTTTAATTTTACTTTTTCTTTTTTGAAAAAAATTAACCCATTAACGCATTTTTTTTTCCTGTTGCGTAACGCGCGGCAATGCGATCGTTTGAATTGCTTATCGATTAGTATAAAAAAAAAAATCGCAATAACATATGTATTTTTGTATTGTCGTTTATTATTTTTTTTTTTTTTGTTTTTTTTTTTCGACGACGAGATCACTGCCCCCGTGTACCGCCGCGGCGATTATTACCGCGCCACGTCAAATTCGTCTAAAACTCCGCGAAAAACGCCACGGAACATTTCATTTTTATGAACAAATAGTTGAAAATTCGTTTTTCGATTGAAAACTATAATAGGTATTTTTCGGTGCTGAAATTCACTCAAGAAACGGTCAATTGTGTATTCGTTATACGTAAATTACAATATTTTATTTAAAAAAACGCCAAAAAAAAAAAAATGTTTAAATATATTATTAGACAATATTAACATTATTGATATCCGGTAATACTCGTATAGTCGTTCGGTTTTTAAATAAATTATCGAGAAAGATTTCGCTAGAGTTATAGGAATAGAATAATTAATTGATAAAATTTCTTTAAATTGATACAGTTGTATTATTCGAGTCGAGAATTTGTGGTTACATTATAAAATATTTTAAGTGAATTAAGTTTTACGTTTAAAAAAATCACATATTCAATTATTGGCTAAACGATAAAAACTCTAAATTAATGATTCGCGTTATTTATTTATAATATTAATGTCGTTATAGAACACGTAACGAAACCAATAAACAAATATTTTAACAAAAATGTATTTTTCAATAATATCCCGAGCCGTGTGAAATTTCACTTTTGTAATATTTCATACTCGTAACTCTGTTTGTCGCTGTCTGTTTTACTAACGAGCGTTATAGGGGAAAAAAAAAAAAAAAAAAAAAAAAAAATCGATTTTTAAAACACTTGTTATATATTATCATATTTGCATACGACCACATTTCACAGACTGTACCTCGTCGGCGGTTTATGAAATATCAATCGGGTATTGAAAAGTTACAGTTATAAAAAAAAAAAAAAAAAAAAAAAAAAACAAAACAAATTGTAAAATACGATTTTTTTTTTGTTTTACTTTCGACAATGACGGTTTGAATATTTAGACAATATTGCAAAAACGCTAACGTTTTCGAAATTTTATTGCACATTATATTATTAGGTGTTTTACGTCTAAAACCGATTTTAATGGCAATTCCGTTTGTTTTACGTAAACGCATTTTTATTTTATACATTTTTTATTCATTGTCACGGTTGAATGTTCTTTATTTTTTTTTTTTTTTTTTTACAAATTAAGTATAATTGCAATACTGACATATATACATATATATTTATAAAGAAAGACGAGTAATTAATATTGTTTTATCGCAACGAGCATTATTACAATAATTATTTTAATTCTCAAGCCGTAGATTGAACGATGTGTTTACGAGGTAATGCGAAAAGAAATCTCGTTCCGCGGAAATATTATCGGCTCTTGTAAAAAAAAAAAATATCTATTATTTCACCCCGTTTGTATTATAATTTATTAGGAATTACGAATAAATCAAAGTTGCACGTGTTTTCTCCTACACGGTACAGGGAAACCAATTTCAGATTGTAAATCAGTGACCGGTCGATATATGTATTTATTTGGAATAATCGAATTATATTATTTATTTCGATGTATTGTATTGGCAAAAAAAAAAAATAAAAAAAAAAAACTAATGTAAATCTCAATTTAAAATGAATATCTAAACATTGACTTTTTTTTTTTTTTTTTCGATTCGTCCGACTACTGGAATTAATAATTTCGTTTGTCGATACACAAAAAAAAAAAATGTTTAAATATATTATTAGACAATACCATTGTTGATCGCGTAATACTCGTATAGTCGTTCGGTTTTTAAATAAATTATCGAGAAAGATTTTGCTATTATAGGTGAAACTCCGCGAAAATGCCACGGAACATTTCATTTTTATGAAAAAAATGTTGAAAAAAAAAAAATTCGTTTTTCGATTGAAAACTATAATAGGTATTTTTCGGTGTTGAAATTCACTCAAGTGACTATAGAAACGGTCAATTGTGTATTCGTTATACGTAAATTACAATATTTTATTTAAAAAAAACGCCAAAAAAAAAAAAAAATGTTTAAATATATTATTAGACAATATTAACATTATTGATCGCGTAATACTCGTATAGTCGTTCGGTTTTTAAATAAATTATCGAGAAAGATTTCGCTAGAGTTATAGGAATAGAATAATTAATTGATAAAATTCCTTTAAATTGATACAGTTGTATTATTCGATTTGAGAATTTACGATTACATTATAAAATATTTTAGGCGAATTATGTTTTACGTTTAAAAAAATCACAAATTAAATTATTGGCTAAATACGATAAAAACTCTCGACTAAAACTAAAACTATACGTTGTAATTTTTTTAAATCGTGTATTCGCGCGATCTCTTCACCTCCTCCTCCATCGCCGATCATCCCGTACGGATAATCGGGATTATTATTCGCCCGTGTCAACAGAAATATTAGTTATTTTTTTTTTTTTTTTTTTTTTTGGCTTTTGCGCACGCGAAATCCACGAGGTCGATTTCGCGCAAGCGGGGCATTAATAATAGCCAGTGCCGGGTGATACAGTTACATTATTTTTATTGTTATCATCATCGTCGTCGTCGTCGTCGTCGTCGTCCGTTATAATTTTCAGCGTACGACGGCGGGTGAATAACCTTTTCGCGTCCGCAGTATATAATATTATATAAAAAAAAAAAAAAAACGATATCGATTGTACGAAAAAAAAAAAAATAATAATAATATATATAGTGTCGAATAACGTACGCATCGTAAACGTATTTTTTTTTTTATTTTTTTTTTTTGTTTCGCGGAACAAACTGTGCAATAATAACGACGGCGGTCTTTATACGAACGCGCACAAATACGCGCGACTGCGCATAAATTATCGGTATTATTATTACGGTTAATTGATATAATTAGGTTGCGGTTTTTTTTTTTTTTTTTTATATTTACAAACGACCCGCATTACGGTACGGCAAACGTCGTGTCGTCGTTACCTATTTAATATTCGCTTGTATACGCTAAAAAAAACGCCACGCGATTTCACGTCGCCGTCTCGCCGTTTTTTAGCCGCGAAAGTTGTTTGGTTTACCCAACACCGTGTTACCGTGTTTTATTAACAAAAAAAAAAAAATCCACTGTTAAATATTCGGTAAAATCGATTTTATTATATATATATTTTTTTTTAATTTTAATTTTTATATAAAAATTTATTTGTAATTAATAATATTTCAAAATACGGCCGCACACGTCTACGGTTACCTACGTCCGCGACATCAACGGACAGCAAAATGTTTTTCATTTTTAGTAAATCAATAATCGCGGTTTTAAAACCGCGATAAAAAAAACCCTAAAAAAAAAATACGAGCATTGTGATATTGGGTCGGTGTTGTACATGGGAAATTTGGAAGGTAATTTATAGAGGGGAATTCAATTGACATCTGTACGCAAAGATAAACGAAATTGCCGACGAAAAACGATTCCGAACAATGTTCAGTTAATCGTATTATGAATTTTCAAGATTTTCGTCAAAGTTTACCGTTTTTTTCTACGTTTTTCCCAATTATTAAGAAAACTACAACGAAAATAAAAATAAAACAAAACCACTTCTTCAATGCATCATCTAGATCCAAAATGCTTTCAGAAAAAGTGCTAAGCTTAAAAATCGGAGCCGGACGTCGGGTAAACAAGTTGTTAACAAAAAAAAAAAAAAAACACACACATAGTAAAAACGTCGTACCGCGTCTAAAAAGTGCTAATATAAAGTATTCGGCGAAAGTTTCGGGTCTCTATGATTATTTATCTCTGAATAAAAATAAAAAAATATAACAGAAACCGTTATTGCGTAAATTATATCAGTTTTTTCCTATTATTAAGAAAATTACAAGGGAAATATAAAAAAAAAAAAAAATGACCATCTCATTGCACCCAACTAGACGAAATGTTCAATCAGAAATCTGCTTTGAAGCTGATAAAGTAAAACCAATAATAAAACAATAAGTTTCATTGAGTGACTCCTTAAACACGTCCAGATGGTTCGCTTACAAATAAAGTGGTTTTTTTTATTTTATTTCCACAACAAAATCTATGAATGACTATGAAAAAAAAAAAAAAAAAAATATAATAAACAATTAAATATTATAATTATTAAAAAAAACTATAGATATTGCGATATTTAAATTGGGTTACGTTAATTTCCTTTCTCTAAAAATTAATAAACCAAACTCGTTTTGTCGTTAAAGACAAATTAGTTTGTCTTTTAGGTAACTATCGCGTAATTGCCTACTATTATTAATTTGTAAATGTAAACGAAACGAAATTGAATGGTTTTTAAGAATTTGGCGCGGGAATAGACTATAATAGTCACTGTAATTTAATAACAATTATCGCGTTATAAAGTGTAATATAATAATACGTAAAAGTATAAAAATTCGTATATTAATTTTTTTTTTTACCGTTACTTATACTGATAGGCACGTAGCGTTGTTCGACAATAAAATCATGTTATCGATTTATTATTTTATTGTTTGTGTTGTTCGGTTTTCGAGTTTCTTCGAATTTTAATCGTTTCCGATCAATTAATACGAGTAAAAAACACAAGTTAATTTTTAATTAAAAACAAAAAAAACAAAACAAAAAAAAAAATACACACACTGATTAGCAGTAACTATTATTGTTGCGTTATTAGTAAATGTAAATTATTTTACACGTACGTATATAATAAATAATACAATTTCTATACAATGCCAGGCACGCGTGTCAAAAATAACGCACGGTAATGTCCTGTGTATTGAGCCACGCATTTTTTTTTTTTTTTTTTTTTTTATTGTTTTCGAATTCTATAGATACGTGATTATTATTTTCGAGTGTTCGTGTATAATTTTAGTGAATTCCCGTAGAAAAACGATTTCTAAATTCGTATTGCCGCCGCGGAGGCAAAATAACGGCACAATATTGTCTTGGCCTGTTACTCGCTTATACCGCGAGCAACCGAAAGACAAAATGGACGGGTGTGTTGTTTGGTTAGGTTAACAACGGCGTGGTTTTTTTTTTTTTTTTTTTTTTACATTATATTACATTACGTCACGTTTAAGAGAGTCGAATTTCAGACAATTAACGTTTTACAGAACAAATCGTCTTTTAGAAATATTACACAAAGGGTGTTCTAAATTTTATTTTACGAGTTTCGGGTGTAGGCGGACGAGTATTAAGTACACACACCCCTTACTCTCAAAACGTCAGTAACATAATTCGGAAGACCGCCTGTGTATACGTATAGTAAATAAAAAATTGTTCGATATTTTCGAATATTTACCATACAAATGTATTTGAAATCGAAAAACTTACGTTTTGTGTATATAAACATAAAACAAAAAATAAAATTCGTATTATGTTTTTTTTTTTTTTTTTTTATCGTTTATTGATAAAAATGATTTATTTGTTTTTTTTTTTTTGCAATTCAAATTAATTTTAATGAAATCTAGGACATTAATATAATAGTTATCATTTAATAACAATATTTACTTACAAATAAATTGTAATTTTACGTGTATTATATCATTTAACTAGGAATTTGCTTTCTGAAAAATGATTGTTCTAAACCAATGGTTCTTAACGTGGGCGGTAACGCCCGTTAGGGGTCATTTCGGTCCATTGGGAGGGGGGTTGTAGGTTTGAAGAGGGCGTTGGGCGATGGTTCAGATTTTGACGAAGCAAAGAAATCGGTTGGATATTTGCAAATAAAGGTGATCTTTAACCGACATCGAACCAGAAATCGCAACATTAGCAGCTATTCATTAGGCCCGGGACGGTTAGTGAAGAGATATAATGAAATATTCTTTATTTGTATAGTAAAGTAAAATGTTTTTGCAAAGTGCAGCCGAATAAAGCATTTATTCGCTAAATACTAAAATAAGATTTTTAATTTAGAATATTGATCCATATCCTTACGAGCCTTTTTTTGATTGGTAGGAGGGGAACGTTTGCAGTCAGTTATCTCGGAGAAGGGGCGCTGAACCGAAAAAGGTTTAGAACCACTGTTCCAAACTATGACTTTTCTATAGTACTCGGTGCTATTAAACACGTAAGTGCTCTCAAACTCGAACTTCTAAAATGTGCCCATGGACGTCCGCAGACTTTTTTCCGGGGTTGGGGAGCGAAGGTGATTTAAAAGTAAACGACGATTATTTTGATAAAGTAAACTCCCTAGGGGGGAAATCGGGGCGATTTCTCCCCTAGTGATGCCTCCCCCTCGGGAAACACATGAACTCGCATTAACCATTTTGATTCGACATTTGAAATGAAAGTACTCCGACGTCGTGTTTATGACGTGTCGTATTGTAGAAAATGGAGAAACTGAACTAGAAAAAAAAAACGAGGAAGGATACCAGTTATATAAAATACCAAACATTCAACCATTTGTCAAGGGTAAATGATTGATAGGCAAGAAAGGATAAAGATTATGGGATATGCTTTCCGTCAATGACGGGAAACGTCGATGGGAGAAGACCTAAAGGCCACCGCTGGCAAAGGTTGATGGACACGCTGAAAGACCATCAGTGGCGTCGTGAACAAATTTCAAACTCTAAGCGGAGTATAACAAAAAAAATGTCAACACCATTTTCCCTCCCTCGCATTCACGTGTTTTAGGACTAAAATCGAGGAAAAATCGTTAGTCACCGCTGAAGGCCGACCTTAATAATGTGCGCAGGGAATTTGGATGGAATCGAGTGAAAATCGGGCGGATCGGGTGGAAGCAACGAAGGCTCACAAACGCGCTTCGTAAAGCTACAGAATTGACAAATATTTAATAATTTTTACGTTTATCGTATTGGTGCCGATAGTATTATTATTATTATTTTTTTTTTATTTTTTTTAAATTGTTAGATTGTTTAAACACCATTTTTTATTACGACTCACGAGCAGTGCTGTTTGTCGCTTTTGCAACGAGAATAATAAAATCGGAAATAAACGTCGTAACACTGCAATATATAGGCACGCAATTATAGTAATAATTACATTATAACTATTGTTTTCGAATATGATGTCTTATTCGTATTATTGCAGTTTGAACAAAGTGGAAAAAAAAAAAAAAAATAATAAATAAATAAAATACAAATCGTTATTGTTTCAAATCACAACAAATCAATTCGCCCGGTACTATTAGACTTAAGACTCATTACTATACGAAATATACTCGATAAATATATTGCCCACGGCTAGTATAATAACTTATGAATATTTCTAACCTACGCCTATAAATTATGGCCTATACATTTAGACACATAGCACAATTGTTTTTTTTTTTTTTGTTGATGTCCTATATTTGATTTATTGTACTTTTAGTATACCTATGATTGTCATTATATCTTGTCTAACGGATCGACCTATAGTCTATAGTTTAAAAAAAAAATACACGCGTAATTTTTACCCGATCGTTTTAAATTTTACATTGTTCACTAGCTATTCAGTTATTTCAGTAAATGAAATTGTTCCGATTTTGCCGCGGCCTACCTTAAAATATGCGGATTTTTCACTCGGCGGTGTTTTGTCCGAAATATTTCCAATAAAGTTCGCTCGACAACGACACTTTTTATTTGAACGTTTTTTTTTTTTTTTCGGACCGCAACGATTCATATCGTTGCTTTTGGTGTATAAATTAAATATAACACTATACATTTCTTAAATTTTCGCCCAGAACCAGTGGCGTATTTAGAAGGGGTGTCCTTCTATGTCTGGACAATCCCTGGACATAAAAAATAAATAAATAAATACATAAATTATAAATTGACTTGAGTTTTTTTTTTTTTTTAACTAATAAATAATACCATTTACCAATGTTAAACGTTAATAATAACGGTATGACGGTAATTTTTAAAATAAACGTTAGTATTCAGTGTTAAGCAATAACCTTTAACTTATCTATTTATACTATAGTGTCATAGTTTCAAATGTAAAATTACTTGTCAATTGTTGGCATAGAAAATTGACAAAAAAAAAAAAAGGTAAGTAATCGAAACACGCCACACTGTCTACCACAGTGGTCTACCGCCAGTGGTATCCAACATTTGTAATCATTAATTTAATTTAATAAATTTAATCGTGAAATATTTTATATGTAAATACGAGTAAATGTTTGAAATATAATATTTATAACGGACTCGGGTACGGTAAAATCAATTGTACACGGTATAATCATACTAATATCAATGACCAAAACCACACCGGTGCAGCGGAATCAAGGCCGATAAAATTATATTTAAAATGTATCTTTATTTTGTATCTTATTTTACGTAATAATATTTACAGTCGTTCGTTCGACATTATAATATTGAATAAACGCGCGTGTGTTTTTTTTTATTTATAAAACATTTTTTTTTTTTTTTTTTTTTACCGCAGTTATATAGCGATTGCGATGTGGTATTACACCCCGCCGAGCGTGTCAATCGGGTTTTAATTGAAAAAAAAAAAAAAAAAAAAAAAAAAAACGGAACAGAACAAAAACCCGCTTCTATTCATTTCAATAACATATATAGGCATAGTTCGTGCGTGTGTATATACTTAAGGTCCTATTGAAGATCTGCGATTGGTCTACGACGAAACAAGTATTGTACCGCACGATCAACTGAAACCGAAACAAAAGGTACGCATATAATATTTTATTATTACTATTATAATGTGTAGGTATTGTGTGTACTCGACATTTTCATACAAAACCATCTGTGGGTAGTACGTCCGTCCGTCCGTCGTCTGTATGTGAATTGAAAAAAAAAAACCAAATCTCACAGTTTTTAAACCCGTACACGGGTTATTTATACAATAATTATTGTACCCGTGTTAATAGTTTACGAAATATTATATTGTGCGTTCGAAATGTAAACATATACAACGTCGTCAAATCGACGTGCGGATTTAGTTCCTTAAAAATATAGCAATATATATATATATATATACGAGTATATATGAATTATATAAAAATAAAAACTACAAATTTGTAGTAAAATTATGTAAAAAAAAAATTTGCGACATTAACGTCAGCGTTATAATTCGTGCGTATATGCAAGTATGAATATATTCGATTTTATTTTAATTACATTACTAGTAGTCCAAGAATATTTACATACGGTTAATATCGAACGATTGGCTTAATGTTAAACGAGAAAGCACACAGGTCCTCGACAATTGCGAGTCGCAAAAGACCCGATGAAGGAGAGCATATTACAAACGGTTAGAGGAAGGCGATTTTTTCGATCGCATTTTTATATAATCTTTATTTTTTTTTTTTTTTTTAAGTAATATTAATTTGTACGGTTGTGTTTTGTACCTTAAAAACTGAACGATCAACAGTTTATAAAATTACGCGATATCACGTTATGGAAATGAACAATATACGTATATTATACAATTTTCCCAACTATTGAGAAAACTACAAATACGGCGTTACGCTTGAAAAATCGGAGCGAGAACTCTGGTAGAAAAGTTGTTCACAGACGGGGGGGGGGGGGGAAGAGAAACAAAAAAAAAAAAAAAAATGGAAAAAAAAATGACCACACGTCATAGTAAAACCAATACATTTCTTGTTACGTACGCCGCTCGGAATCTAAAATACATTAGTCCGTTCTGTATATATATATTTTAATTAGCGTATTGCGATATGATTCATAAAAACAAAATAGATAACGGTGCATAATTATTATTATTATCGATCTTAATGAATGTTCGGATTATACTATAATAATAAGATGTACATATAGTTAAAATATAAAATAATATATTATGATAATGACGTTGATGATGACCTATTATATAAAACGATGATTTTTAAAAAAAATATTAAGTACCTAATAGATAGGTAGGTAGTGCTTTAATGTGTTTTTATTACACGTCAAACTGCAATTGTACTCGTATATATAATACGGAGGTTATCAATTTTAATACTTTATTATATGGAAACGCTATAAACGCTAATGCATATATTTTTTTTTTTTTTTTTTTAAATATAATTTCAGTATTGCAGTGCAAATTTTTCAATGTACAAGTACCTATATATATATATAAGTAATATTATTTTGGGAAGGTAACCATAAAACTAATAATAAAATGCGTATTAAGAGATGTTTTATACACGATAGTATACCGTACAATTATATAATACGGTTAATTTGTGTTTTTATATAAAATATTTAAAAAAAAAAAATGTATAATTTATATAAATCGAATATACGGATAAACTATATATATATATATAATAATATATCGCTATCGGACGAATATATTGTAAAAAAACAATCATTATTTTGCTAAACGTAAAATACATCTCGCGCGTATATGGTCAATCGATTAAATTTTTGCTTAGGTGGTACACTTTTGATACGGATTTGGAGATTTTATTAAACGTTAATAATGCGGTTTACGATACGCGATAACGTTCGATTTAGCAGCGTATGTAAATTATAACACCGGGACGAGAAAGGCCAAAGTCAATCTCGAAAAGTCAAATTTTTGCTCGAGTAAGGTTTTCGTCTCGTTCGATATAGCATAAATATTCTTGTTTTCAACATAGGTCTTTTTTTTTTTTATCTATTTCTCGTAGTTTTAGCGATCGAAAATCTCGATTCGAGATACGCCCTTTTAGCACAAAAAAAAAATTAAAATTAAAAATATATGGTTATATAGTCACGATATGTTTATGAACATATTTTTTTAAATAGGCATTTTTATATAATAATTTATGGGACATTTTGATGTTCGGTGCTCGTATATATATAAAAAAATTAAACGTACAACGGGTTTGCGTGTGCAATACGCTCTAAAACTATACAACCGATTTCGATAAGATTATGCTCATGCGTGTGATTTGGTCCAGCTTAAAATATAAAATAGTTTTTATCTCGATAAGTGACCGTCAATTTTTTTTTTATTGCAAATTTAAATGTTTTTTTTTTTTTATAGGAAGACGGTTGTGTATATATAGGCAAATCAATAACTAATACGTTGCTAGGCAGGGAAACTATTGTTGCATAGTTACCAAAAAAACGTATATTTTTTGCTCACTGATCAACGCCCTGCCCTTAATCCGCTGGACCTAGAGACTTGAAGTTTTGGTGGTACGGTGTAGGTGCCTAACAGCCTAAGAGCGACAAACGACAAACGATTGTTTTGCGTATTAATTTTCATCATTTTTAGTTAAACGCTGCGTAGAAAATCTAACCGCGACAGGACCGATAAAGTTGGACGGTGGGGGGGGGGGTTAAATCCACGGGTAATTGCAATCATTTTTCACGGTGTTTTTTTTTTTTTTTCTAAAAATTATATTGACGACAAACACGTAATACATACGAATGCACAACCGGTATAAATGTAATATAGTAAAGTGGTTTACACTCGTAACAAAATCGGACAACGTTTAATATTTTTACCGATCCCCTCCCAAATCGGGCAGGGGAAACCAATACATATTCCTGCTGGCCGCGTCCGGTATACGAATTCAGGACATTCAACTGGATGTACAAATATTAAATTATATATTAATTATTGCCAATCATGCGGTCCTATTTTAACGGAGGGCGAACACGAATTAAATATGATTTACAATTCGGAAGCGTTAATATAATAATGATTAGGCACCTACTTCAAACTATAGCCGAGACCCTCTCTACACGCTATTATTATGTATTTATCTGCTGTCTCCGCACTAACATGCGGGTATTGTTAACGATAATAATCTCACGAGGCTCGGCCGACGTAAAAATGATTTCGTTAAATCATTGTTATCTAAACACGAGTATAATAATAGCAGCTAGTTCTCTGTGTTCATTATTACGACCGCCGGTGTTAACTTTTCGTTTTAATATTACGTATTAATTGCACGATTGTGTTCGCGTATAATACCCGTCGAAACGGTCAAAGCAAAATTAAATATTTCCTCTCTCCCACCCCCCAGAAACACTATGGATAAAATCAAAAAAAAGAAAACGCGAAAATATGCCCGAGTGCCTGCGTAAAAATTTTCAAATAGATAGAGTTCATAAGTATATTTTTATCGAAATTCTATTAGATATCTAATAGCAATCCATTAGGATCGATTTTAAATTCATTTCACTACGACATGCGTTCTTTTTTATTATTATTATTCTATCCGTGGACGACTTTTCTACCAGACGTCCTACACCGATTTTCAGGTGTGCTCACCTATTCTGTGAGCATTTTGGATCTAGTTGTTAATAATTAGAAAGAAAAAAACCCGGGAAAAACGGGACATTTTACGGCAATAATGGGTTTTTTTTTTTTTTTTTTCATTTTGTTTTAACTCGGTTAAAAATAATCGCAAAAAACTGAAATATGATAAATATTAGCCCTTTCTAATGGAGGATTTGTTTTCTTTTGGTTTTATTTGGATAAAATCGGTTTGGCCGACCAGAAACGGTTGGAAATTAAATTCTACACGAGGTTCGTCATAGGTCGTACGTACAAATAGTCGAATTCGTCAAATTTCGAGTAACCGTCTACCGGGGAACTCCGGGACAGGGGCAATACGATCAAAACTGTATATACTAAACGACTACGATGATTATTTTTTGCGAATTATGTTGTTGTTGTTGTTTTTTTTTTTTTTTTTTTAAATCTATTTTGTGTATAAATAGTCGGATTCAGACGTCTGACACGATCAACAACATCACTATTACAAACAACTAAATATATTCAGTGCGAAAAAAAAAAAAAAACACATTTGAATGTACGTACACCTTGCCGATTATATAGAACACGAATAGTGAGTGTTGTTAAATCAAACGTACAAACGTAACAATAAAAATATTTGTTGTCACGCACGTACCGAGCAAATGCGGGCACGCGTACCTATATTTTAGGTGTTGTTTGTTCTGTTTTTAATATAATTGCTGCGGTGTATTACGGACGTTTTTATACTTTACAGTATACGAGAGGCGACAGCTGTGTTTGAATAATCAAAAAAAAAAAATGAAAAAAAAATGATAGATTATTTCGGTAGAGAATTTACGTTTTTCGCGTTTAAAACGAGGGGTTCGGTTCGAGTACAGAGAGGGAGGTTGTAGTGCTGCGGCGAGAGGGAGAAAAAAGCGCGACCATCGATCCGACGATGACTACGGTCAAAGTTCTCCCCCATATACGTTTATACGTTTGTATATATCCCCGGTGCCGGTTTTGTACCTACATAAAAACCACCGAATTCGTCATTTTATTATTAAACGACCCTCTGGATGTCGTAAAAAAAAAAAAAAAAAATAAATAATAATAATAAAAACTCCTCGTACCCTCCCTCTCACACTCCCCCCCCCACCATCAACCGTACGTAGTAAACCTCCATTTATATACGCGACACCGTCGGAAAAACGCTTCGTTTTATTTTTTTACGACGTAAATTTTCGTTATTATTATTATTTCGCATCGTTTGTGATGTGTATACTCGCGGCGGATTTAACGATTCGTGTCACGATAACGCGCAATATCCAAATATCGACGTGCACTCTTGCACGCGCGATTAGACGCAAAATATATAATAAATAATTTTTTAGTAAATAAATAATTATCCATCAGTTTAGCAATTGAGTAGCTAAATAGTAACGGTATACAGGGACCAAAACAATGGGCGGCTGAATGTTTTTTTGTCAAATTGCCGACAATCATAACATGTTATGATAATCATAACGAACGAAAACACTTCACGACGTCAAGAAATACAATGAAAAATCCGTACTTTTTTTCTCTTCACAAATCGTAATAAATAATTTAGTCTATCTCGGTAAAGCCTGTAAAACTTGCACGAAATAAAAACGAACATCAACAAACGTAGATGAAACAATTAGCAAAAATGTATACATACAATATTTGTATAATATTTATCGTACGAGAAAAATACTCTGTTGCTTTTGACACATTTCACTTTTCTCCTATGTCACCCAATACCAAACAGTCGGCGAGTTCTATTTCCGTACTAAGGAGCGTTAAAACAATTCAATCGTTCGTCTGCCGCGTTAGGTCGTTTAAGTGACTTTTTATTATTTTTATTTTGCTTTCCATTTGACGCCGTAGTTACAACAGGAACAGTTAAAGCAAGTTTACAAATGAGATTCGGCCAAGGCAAAAGGTGTCTCGTTACGTCAGTTATTACAAAAATAAAACTTAATGGGTTCTCTTTTAAGCCATTGGTCTTAGAGTTTAGAATATTCAGCTCAACTACAACTGATTCTAGATGAATTATCCGGCCCGTTTTACACGGAACAAACACACTACATTTTTAATAAGATCTGCGTCGAAAACATTTTTACCGTTGTCAGATTTAGTCATATTTTCTATGACGTTTTGCAAAATTGACGATTAAGAATTATTACCGACTTGTCGTGAAATTCTACAAGTGTGACGGGGAGTGTAACACCCTCCAACACCCCCCCCCCCTATAATCTCGTCCCAGATAGTGTATTTAAAAACGGATAAACAAAAAATATTCATGGGCTCTCTTATAGTATTATACGACTACCAAAGACTTCTTCACATACAACCTTATGTAAGTTTAAAATATCGATTTTTCTAGATTCCCGACAGTTTTTCTAAAAACTTAAAAAACAAACTGATCACCAGTGACGATGAATCGGTTATAAATTATCGTCGATTTCTAGACTCCTTAGCCTACAATTATGAAGACGGACAATAAATAAATAAATAAATAATTTTTTTTTTAAAAAGAAAAATCCGTTTCGCCGACGACGGCGCATTTAAAATATGTTTTCTGTGCAATACAGTCACGACAATCGCAATCATAATATATTTTGCGAATATAGGCACTTTTAAAAATCGAATATATTATTATGAAACGTTTACCCTATTTATTGAATAGATTGAAAACAATTACGATAATCAAAGTACCCGTGTTATTATATATTATATATGAATCGTCTGTGAATTTTTTATTCGCGTATTGTTTATTTATCTGAATTCTTAATTTTATAATATATTATTATTTTTAAGTGACATAAATCCGAAAATTTATGTTTCGAATTCCAAAATCCAAACTGTTGTACTTCTATGAGTGAAACAAACGTTTGCCTTAGAGTGTAATACGGATGATTTTTTTTTTTTTTTTTTTAGTCGTACTTGTTTCTTTAATAATAAATTTCTATTTGCGATATTTTTTTAATTGCAATAACGCATTTGATGTATTACACGTTCAACGCTATTAACAATATAATAATAATAATAATAATGATAGTTTTACGAGAAACCAATATAAAAAACGACATTTGGATTCAGATAAAAATCCGAATTTACAATAAATTCCGAATTTCGGAATCCGAAAATCTCGGAACTGGGCAAATCCGGATGATGACATAAAATACTAATATACATATCGCTTGTTTGCTACAACAACGACATAACACAAAAATCGTTATTTTTTAGTTGTTTGCAAATAATAATAATATTGGTGTTTTTTTCTATATTGACAGAACGACATAAGTGAACATACAAAATTAGCCTTATTACCAAATAACTCATAATTAAAAAATCAATCTTTGAACCAATAGTGTCATATGTTAAAAAACTTAAACTAACTCCTAATTTTATAACAATAATACTGTTGTAGGTGAGAATTGAAAGCATGACTATAGTGTGTTATAACACTCATTTTTCATTAAAATAAGTTTCTAAGGCACTTTACACATTAAACATGATTTATCATATCATCTCATTGTAACTAAAATTTTCAAATTCGTTTTATGTAAAAATCAAGGTGTTTGTGTTATGTCGTTGTTGTAGCAAATAAGCGATATATACGAGGTGTGGCTAATAAATAACGAGATTTTCTCTGTAAAAACTTTTTATTTATATTTTTTAATGGTTTAACATTTTTCCCCTTCTATATACTCCCCTCCATGTTTGACACATCGCTCCATTTTAATTTTCCATTGGTTGAAACAGTGTTGGAAATCCTTTTCTTGCAATGTCTTTAACACCTCTGTCGCTTTTGTTTTTACAGCTTCAACTGACTCAAAATGTCTGTCCTTTAACGCACTTTTTAATTTTGGAAAAAGCCAAAAGTCGCATGGAGCGAGATCTGGCGAATATGGGGGGTGTTGAAGCACTGGAGTTCGATTTTTAGCTAGAAATCGCTTTACAGATAAGGCACTGTGAGCCGGCGCATTGTCTTGATGGAAGATCCAAGAGTCATTTTCCCACAACTCAGACCGCTTTCTTCTTACTCGTTCTCTGAGTGTTGTCAATACTTGAAGGTAATTGATTAGGGTAGTTGATTCACAGTTTGTCCCTGAGGTACCCATTCTGTCATTATTACACCCTTAATATCGAAAAATACTACCAACATGGACGACCAACCCGTTGATTGTCTTCAACTTCTTCACGACCCTCACGAAACCGTTTGTGCCACTCAAAAACACGTGGTCGTGATAGGACACTATCTCCATATACTTCAGTTAATAAATTAAGACTTTCGGTCGCAGATTTTCCAAGTTTCACTAAAAATTTTGAATTAATACGTTGTTCAATTTTTTCGTCCGGCATGATTTCGACGTTCAACACGTAAGAGGTCAATTTAAACGACGCTTACACATAGACTACAAAACGAAAACTGACTAAACTGGTATTGTTCGATGCAGTGATATTCATAGATTACAAATATACTACCATTATACCCTTATCTACTCATGCCTTATCGCTAAGTAGATAGTCTCGTTATTTAATAGCCACACCTCGTATATATATACGAATATATAAAAAAAAAAATTATTTGAAATATTACAATATATCGTGTGTATTCGTCGTATTTATTTATTTATATATTTTTTTTTTTTTTTTTTTTTTTTTTGTAATCCATTACGCGATCGCATATTTTATTTATTTATTCACGGGGCTTGCGAAACGTATACGGATTTGTACGGATGTCGGAAACATCCGCGCCGCCCATCTATATTTTATGAGCAAATAATTATATACGCGATACGACTTGGGTTCGCCGTGTATAGGCGGAGTACTTATCGCGTCCGCGCCGCGCGGGCTGTCCCCCTTTTTCGTCGAAATTAAATATTTTATTAAGCGGCGCGAGACGGCCGCGCCCGGTCCCTATTTTCCCACTGCCCCGGTGTATATCGTACCGCCGTCCGGATGGGATTCGCCGCGCCCGACTTTCCGATTATTATTTTCCATTAGGAGGCCACTCGCCCGGCGCAGACGTTCGCCCGTCATTATCGTATGGAACGGGGAGCTAAGCGAAAACCTGCGGACGGCAGTGGATAATAATAAAAAAAAAAAAAAAAAAAAAAAAAAAAAAAAAAAAAAAAAAAAAAAATGAAAAAATCCTCCGATTCTCAACAATATACCGAATTCTTAATGACCACACCAACCCGCCGGAAAAAAAAATCGATAATTCCGCCCGGTTATTCAAACGGTAATTAAATTATCCGGGCGGGGGTGACGGTATTAAAAATCGTCCGAATTACAATAAAACAAAACAAAAAAATAAATAAATAAAAATCCTCCGATTCTCAACAATATACCGAATTCTTAATGACCACACCAACCCGCCGGAAAAAAAATCGATAATTCCGCCCGGTTTTTCAAACGGCAATTAAATTATCCGGACGGAGGGGGAGGCCGGTGTCCAAAATCGTCCGAATTACAGTAAAAAATAAAAAAAAAAAAAAAAAAAAAAAACGTTACGGTATCGTAATGATAACCGCTGTAAAACGCGGGCGACTATATTAACTACTATACCTACAGTAATTTCTATTCCAAGAGGTAATAGTAAATTATTATTATTAAATAATATGTACGACCAGTATGTAATTTGTACCCGCGCACGATAATAATAAAAATTCGATTTTAAATTTCCGTCTGTGCGCAGCTAACGCTACAAAACCGGCCCAAGGACACGCGCACCAAACTGTCATCGTATTTAAATGGTTTCTGTACCGGCTATTATTGTAATACGCGTGTAGCCCATTAACGACGTACACATTGTGTACGATATTTTATTAATATATCAATGGAGTGACGGTGTTATTGTAGGCGACGATATACGGATAGTTTTGGCGCGGGCGATACTTACATGGTGTTTTTTTTTTTTTTTTTTTTGTATACAATATACGAGGTGTGATCAAAACGAAATGCCCGGACCGTGTTAATAATATTTATTTAAATTAAGACAACGAAACCCCGATTTATGTCGTTGGATTAAGTAACTTTTAACGAGAATTTCAGCGTTGGCTCGAAACCGATAACGATATTTATTTTTATTTTATGGCATTTTTACGAGAACGCGTTACCTATAGAAGAACAATCTTGTTTTAAATAAGCGAAAAATTCCCGGTGAAACTTTTGGACTTTTGCAGCAAGCTCTTGGAGACGATGTCCTGTTACGGACAACGTGTTTCGCGTGGTTTAAACGGTTTGAGGAACATCCGTTAAGGATAACCAACGACTTGGTAGACGACCCTCGACCGGTAAAACAAATGAAACTGTTGCTCGTGTTCGTGTAATCATTCAATACGATCGTCGATTAACTAGCAGAGAAGTTGCAGACGACGTCGGAATATCTATTTATGGTTCTTGCCGAGAAATGCTAACCAAGGAATCGGGCAGCCAAATTTGTTCCTCGTCTCTTAACCGACGAACAAAAAAACAAAATCGGAAGACCGTCTCTCAAGAACATTTTAAATGAGCAGAAACCGACGTAGAATTTTAAAAAAAAATATTATAACAGGCGATGAGACTTGGATTTACGCGGGTATGATGTTGAAATACCCTATTTTCTCTAATTTAAAACAAAATTGTACGCACACTCGTTGTTCTTCTATCGCTTCCATTATGAAAATCGCCTGACATGTCTGAAACGCGATTTCGTAAAAATGCCATTAAATAAGAATAAATATTGTTATCGATTTCAAACCAACGCTAAAATTATCGTTAAAAGTTACTTTGTCGAATGACGTTGGCGGGGTTTAGTTATGTTAATTCAAATAAATATTATTAACACAGTTCGGGTATTTTTTGATCACACCTCGTACAGTCGATGTGTACAGTGACGGCACTTAGATTGATGGAGGCACGTGGACGTAGTTTCCATGGAGTCCGTACGGCTAGAAGAGAATTAACAAAATGTTGTCTTACTCGCGTTACGTCTTTACGATAATAATATTACACACTCATACAATTAATTATATGCATGAGTAGGTAAACGTTCAAATTAATATTAAACTGAAAATATTTTTTCATTTATTTTTTGTTCGGTTTTGGTTTTATGCAAATATTTTCATCGATTCCCCGACATATTAAATACATTTTTGCACGTTAGTTATCACCGGACCACTGAGACGCGTTTCTGACATTGAGTTTCGCAGGTGGCTTTTTATTCACTGCAACATTCAAAACCTAACCCACAGTTTCTGGCAATAAGAAAAATAAATAAACTGTCTTCGATCATGCCGGGAAGCCAGCCCCTTACGATTATAATTTAATCGTATTAATAACACCGGAAAACGATTAAAGCGCAAAAGCGAATTTGAACGTATTCGATTTGATCGTCGAATTCGTCGGCCGATTTCTTCGCGCCCAATACGAATTTCGTTTTTTAAAAACTGATCCAATCGATTTAATGTACAACCGAAAAAATCGCTCATTTCATTAGGGCCACCCTTCAATCAACCCCTGACAACAATATAAATTAAATAACTTTTACGTCACTGTTCTACTGAACTTCCGTAGCTATTTACGTAATGGTTTACCTAAGAAACAACTAAAAAAAAAAAAAAAATCATTTATGCAACGGTGTTCACTATCCTAACTGACGTAGCTACACATAAAAATGCCCAGAGACAAAATATTTTTTCGCCTCTATAATATAAATTAGAAATTATACTCGTTGATCTTTGTAATTAAAACAATGCTATTAATCGTATTTGTGACTGAGTAACACGATTGTGGTTTTTTTATTACATTAAAAATATCGTTTTAATCGTTAAATTGGATAAATTTCCATTTCCATCATACGAGTACATAGTTGCCATATATATATATATATATATATATATATATATATATATATATATATATATTTTGTACTTTATATTTATGTCTACGTCTAATACATTTTTATTAAAAATAAAAACCTAACCTTTCTTTATACTTAATAATACTAATTGAATTTGCGAAATAATAATAAATATATAATAAAACAAATACATTATAATAAATAACAAACTAATCAACATTTTTTTTTTCTTTCTTTCTTTTTCTCCGTTCGAAAACAACAATTAGGGTATCAACAGTTAATGTCTGCGGTCATTTAGCATATTTTCAACTTTTTCAGTTTGTTCTCGCTGCGGTTGACACAAAAAATGTAGTCAATTAAATTGGCGTGAACCACTTAGCCAATTAGGCCTGTTTCAAATTTATATTGATTCAATTTTAACCGTAATTTGTCTATCGAGTACTTAAAAATCACTAGCGCCCCTACCGCACATTTAAGTGCCCTAAAAAATTTGACGGGCCGAGGCAACTCTGTTCCCTTTACCTCTGCCTCTGTTGCCCTTCCGGTACCTACGCCACTGTAGCCCCGCTGCCTCCAATCCCGGAAATGAAAAGGGACAGAGTACGTATGCAAAGAGCCCGTGCTGACGTATTATTTTATTCGTATAAAATCTACGTAGCGCGAATATTTCGTGTTTAAAAACGATAATATACGTCTCTGTTGCCACCACAAAAAAAAAAAAAAAAAAAACTAAGAGTATCTACACTACATACAGATACATCGGTACATGTATATGTCTTGTTTCTACTGAATATAGTTGACATAAGAATGTCGATGTCAATTTGGTATTAGATACGAGGAGACCAGGATTAAACTGTAGGTAACTTTTTTAACACGTGTAAAAAATAAACAAGTTTCAAAGACAGGAATTATTTATTTATTTCTCAAAGACAGCAATTATTTTTATTGAGTATACATTTTTCTAAATTTGTATTTAAATTTTTAATTTAAACTACAGAATCGTCATTTACAATACTTTTAGTGATGGATAATAAAGGACGGTGTGTACTGAAATATGAAACGTACTCGCGAGTTTCAAGCTTCTCGATGTGTCGATAAAATACGGCGTCGATACAAGTTGAATTGCGCGAAGTAGAGGTTGCGAGATCGTTACTTAATTCTAATCCAAGTTCGGTACGCAATAAACTCGATGAATTCAGTTCCGTGTGATCCTCGTAAATCCAAATTTAAGTCTCCGCCAACGATCATGGGTAAATCGTGATTATTATACTTTTTGAGCACCTCGAACATTCCTTTTAATTTAGGGCTGTATGCCATTAGATTTAAGACGAAAAATTCTTTAATTCTTTCAAATGGTGTATTCGGAGAGATGTAAAAAATGGTAACATTCTCGGTGTCGGACAAATTAACAGAATGATCCCCAGCCATAAGACATATATACATGTCAAAAAAAAAAAAAAACAAAACCAAATTTGTATTGAATATTTAGATGAAATCATAGGGCGTGAAAATATCTTATTCTTAGCGTTTAAAACGCATAAAATCCTGTCTATAATCGTGATCGTCAAACGAGCATATTAATATCGACTATAAATTAAATCGATAATAACACGGTTATCACGACACTATAATATAAATGTATCGTCGTCCCGATAAAAATCGTTGGTGTTCAGACGAGTGTTTATCGTTGCTTAACGTTAGTAATATAAATGGGCCACATAAGTGACGGGTCAAATATCATTTTGTATTCGGATTCAACGATAAACACATTGCAAATGAAAAACGATTCTGAGCGACTGAGTCTTGTTAAACGTCGGGTTTTGATAGATTTAAATTGAAAATCGTATTAGTTCGGATGTAGCAGTTACGAAATAAATGACGATTTGAACGGAACTTAAGAGAGAATTTGACATCAAATGCTGATAAAAATTGCAATTTTTACGAACTAACAAAACCGTATTCGCTAAGAAACACCGTTGCCGAAGTCGACGGTCGCCGAGCAAGATTTCCGGTCAAATGTTTTTTTTTTTTTTTTTTTTTACAGACACTAACATTTTTCTTTTAGACACATGCGCACATGTTTTAGTAAAACCAATAGTTACTCGTTGCTACGACCAGAATCTAAAACCAGTAACAATGAACGCGCTTGTCCCGTTCTAGATAATAAGTGTGCGGTATTACGTGCACAAGTAACAGAAGGCCAAGGTAGCGAGTAATCATTTTTATACAGTTTTGGAAGACAAAAAAGAAATGCACTGCGAATTCAACGCATGGACAATTTCTTTTTACATCATACGGTAAACGGTAACTCGTTACTATAATATATTTTAAAATACGCAAATCGTAATTTGTCCGCGGAGTCAGTACGAGTACATTAACTTGTTGTAAGTAGACGATTTACCGAAACGATCATTTTATATATTTCGTGTCGGTACAATTAATAAACGACGACTGTATACGGTTATTACGAGACAATTTACTGTTTTTAATTAATTACTAGTCAAATCGGAAAGCTAATAAAAAATAGTTAAAATATGTTATACATATATATATATATGATCGTTGAACGATATAAATTATTTTTTTTTAATGACTATAAACGTCGTTTATTAAAATTTTTACTAGATTCTAATCAATGTTTATGTACATTGGCGACACTATTAAATAATTATACTGGGAGTATCTATAATAGTAATAATAATAATAAAGAAAAAAAATGTTTTTTTTTTTTTTTAAAAAATGCGTATAGCTTATTAACAACGCTTATTCGCTGTGGTACCACACATGACGCGTATTAACAATTAGGATCCGATAGAAATCTGGCCGACCAATTAACTAAACCGCGGGTCGTTTAAGTTTGTAAACGGAACTAGGGCTTTTTTTTTTTTTTTTTTTTTATGTATAGCCGGCCAGAGGAGTCGAGCGTTATTTCAAATAGAAAATTATTTCTTGTTTAATTTTATTCGTCGATTGATAATTGTTAGTTACGATTACCCGTCGTTCGTCGTTCTACAGATCTATGAATTTTCCATAACGCCCCAAAATCCGCGTTTGGTTTTTACCGTAGATGACTTTAAAGTTTAGACACTTTATTAACGCCGGAATGTTCCGGATTTATAATACGTTACAAAATATAAAATTAAAAACCAAGTCGTTAATATTATTGTTTATCCGTTCATGGTTTACCACTGGCTACACAACAAATTGCATATTATTCACAATTTATTCAACCGATTTGTTTTTTTTTTTTTTTTTAATTCGCAATACTAAAACTATTTCCGAATAAACTGCATTGTTCTTTTATTCACTGCTTAATACAATCGGTCGTTCGTGTTTTGATTTTTTTTTTTTATTCATTATTTCGATTTGTTTTCGACCGACTTTGGGGCGTCGATCATTTTATTTGATATAATGGACGTTCTTTTTTCCTCGGCATAGTTTATAAAAATCCTAAAGCCACGATGTTTTATTGTAGCGGTTCTGAACCGTTGGATATAGGCGATCCCGGATATTTCCGCAATTTTTCATACGACTTTTTTCGTTGAAAATAATGTTCAACGTGGACAATGGGACCGCTACCCCTCACCCCCTCACTTAATAATTTTTTCTATTACCGTAACTAAAAGAAACCGTTTTGCTCTTCGTTTATTTTTTAAATAATATAGCCATTATAAATCGATACCGAGATAAATACGGGTTAATATCTCATTGACCACTTATCAAATTTAACCGTTTCCGTAGATGTCGACCGCAAAATATTTGGTTTACTTTAAAAGATCAAAACGACGGATTTAATGCATTTATACTTGTTGGCCGAGAAAAAATAATTTACGAACAATGTTTCATTAATTGTTTTTTTTTTTTTTTTTTTTTACTAACTATTGCATACGCGTAGTCTAAATTGAAAATATTAACATTGATATATCGATATTTTTGCGACCCGGTCAATATATTCAATCACACTGAACGAATACGTAAACGGTTTTGTGAAAATCACAACTCCCCGCTCCGCCGCCGGTTAAAAAAATTAATTTTTTTTTTTTTTTTTTGTCCGAACACCGCAAATTAAACCGTAATAACTAAACCCGTTTTATTATATTCATGCGGCAATAAACGGACACGGTCTCGGAGACATTTTACATTTTGATACAATAGTCTAATAATACGACGTTGGTCTTGTTATTTTATTTTTTTTATTTTAATATTATAAACGCCGCACCTACGTTAAATGTTATTTAAGAGACTTTGTAATAAAAAATTATACAAAAGTGATTTACGCTTCGTTATAATATGCGCGTTGTACGCGGACCGTATAATAAATATACAAACTGCATTCAGTGTACGAGACGAGTGTGGATTCACGGTCAATTTAATATAAGTAAACGACGCAAAATATTAATAATGGGAAAAAAAAAAAAATAAAATACGTGTACCTATACAGGGTGTTGCGCGAAGATATACCCGTCGAGATATCAACTCCTGCGATAACGGAGATAATCATTTTTTTTTTTTTTTTTTTTTTTTGCCACGGTAATATAAGGAATACAAATATTTCGTTCGCATTTCGATTAAACACGTATATGTTTTGGTAAAAAAAAAAAAAAAGTAATAATTTTTCCATATATTATTTTCGACAAATTCGAAGATGTAGTTGTATAGCGTTTATTCTTCTGATATCGTTTCAATTTTTTATTTTCATTGACCTCGGTTACCCCTATTTATAATCACGAGATTATAAATATTTTGTTGAGTTTAGGAAAACTCATTTTCTCGTTCCTTAAAAAAAAAAAAAAAAATAATAATTCGTTTCTTAATTAAATTTCCGAGTTCTTTTCTCGTATCAAATTCCCTGAGAATTATTTTTTTTTTTTTTTTTAAACACGGGGTTTCCAGCAAAATTTATTTTTTAAGAATTAATTTTTAACGAAATATTCGATAAAAAAAATATGAAAATCTGTTTACGCAAAAATATTTAATAATTCACTTCTACACCAGTAAACTAAAATGTTTACCGTTGAACCGATTGACACGAGCGAGAATTCAACTCGAGCTATAATCATTAAGTATTTCAATAATTATTAAAAAACAAAAAAAAAAAATTATTATTCAAATTCAGTGCGGTGGTTAAAAAAAAAACACAAAGAAAAATAAATTTTAAAAAACCTATGGCAATAAAAACTAACAAAAAAACTTGAACATTTTAAATGGTTATAAAAAGTTCACAGATGGCCAGAATATTTTGAAAATTGTTAACTAAATTTCAACAAAAAAATAACCGAAATCGTTATTGCGTTCCCGTTTGTTCAACGTTTTTTCCCCCAGTTTTTCCCAAATATTAAGAGAAAAATTCAAGAAACCACCTCTTTATAACGACCAACTAGGCAACAAATTTATACCAGAAACCACCTCGACCAAGTCGACGATCACGGCAAAACTTTTAGTCGAAAAGTGATTCGAAAAAATGTTTAAAATCACGTCATACATTATGGTAAAACTAAAATATATTTCTCGCTATTATATTACATATACAATATAGGTACCACGGATAACATTATTTTTCGCAGACAACCAGTAAAAATTCGTTTGTTTTGTGTTGTTTTATCCCGATGACTATGGAAAATTACAAATAAAAATTGTTTTTTTTTTTTTTTGTTAAACAAACCCGTCAACATGAAGACACGGCCATATGGCCGCGAAGGTCCCCCCGACTCGGTGGTTGGGGCGCGGAATTCGCAGGGGTCGAGTCCCCTAATAGTAATACATAATCCTATAGATACATTTGTTCGTATATCAGGTCCCGTTTAAAAATGTCACGAATACATTAAAATATAATTCAATTGTGCCGAGATTAAAAAAAAAAAAAATGCTAATTCTTTACCGCACGGTACACGGTTCTTACACCGGTTCTTTACCCGGCCGGACTAGGCGCGGATCGTCCATAATTCACTCCGTATTCTACTCTTGACATTACCCGCCACATCAGCTACAGCTGAACGAAATTGTTCTTCACGTAGCCGATTAAAAACACGGAAGTCAGAGGAACGCCAAAATGGACGTGCAGTACTTCATTGTTACAAAAATGTTAAATATTAATTACGACGACGTAATGGACGAATGTGCAAAATCAAATAGAATTAACGATTTTGTATAATGATTAATATTTCTTTAGGAAATATGTATATTATAATATGATAAAAAATTTATTTACCTAATTGTGTTCAATTCAATTCAATTAGTTTTGTGTTAATTCTGAATGTACCTATGTAATGATGAATTGAACAACAAGTAAAAAAACGTCGAGAACTCATAAGGGATGTAGAAAACTAAAAATATTCCCAAACCCATTGGTTCAAATTGGTAAATTATGCAAAAATTATGAAGTGTTTATAGCAGGACATGTTCTGGATCGGCGCCTGGGCCGGACAATAGCAGCAGAGTCATCGTGCCGTTAAAGAGCGGCGAAGAGAAAAATTGAACAAGTCGCACAACTGCGAATTGGTCGAGGAAATTCTCCCGGGAAGTTCTATCTACTTAAGAGTAGATGGTCTGGGCTTAACTTCCCGATGGCAAATTCGAAGTAGGTGGATTCGGAATTGTACGAGGTCGATGGAATGGTACAAACAATGAACGGCCTCGTTGATGAACGAGCGCCGCACAGTACGTTCATTCTCAGGAGTTGTGAAAAATCTCTACGTTTTAAAAGGGGACGCGGCCGGACTTAAAAAAATAAATAAAATATGTACGATACGTATATGTTTAACTTGTCACCTACTTGTCATAGTGTATTAATTGTTTAAATGTTTAAATGTTTACAAGCAATAGGTTATATGTTATACGAGGTCTGTTCAAAAAATACCAGGATTTTATATTAAATAATTACAAAACCGAAGATACTGCTTATTGTGTATAATTACTACTCGTGTAGTTAATATTTGTGCTATCTGTACGGCGTTCAAGCTCTACATAAAAACGATAAGTAAATTTAATTTTGACGATGGTTTTTTCGGATAAAACGTACCACGTTAGGATGTATAGGCGGGCGAACCCTACGAGTCTGGCCGTACGGTACGATAGTTTTGACGAAATATCGAATATCTATCCGGCATAACCGAATACTTATATTAAAAAAAAAAAAAAAAAAAAAAAAAAAAACTATCGAATATTTCGCAAACCTATTATTCCAACAGGTGGTTTTTTCCATAACCGAGTACGAAACAATCGAATAAATTTTCACCGTATTATTAAAATATTTCTATTAAAAAAAAAAAAAAAAAAACAAACAACTATACGAGGTCTGTTCAAAAAGTATCAGGATTCTATATTAAATAATTACAAAAACTAAGTTACATATTGTTTAAAGATATCTCTATCGAAATACTCTCCTCCGGACGATATGCGGTGATCCCGGCGATCTTTCCCGTTTTTCAAAAGTCCTTTGAAACTGTTCCAAAGCTAAACCTATGAGTTCTGTTGCCGCGTTCGCTTAAATTTCCTCTACATCTTGAAATCGTTGTCCTTTAAGCGCAGATTTTAGTCTTGGGAATAGAAAAAAATCACATGGGTCCTGATCAGGAGAACAGGCAGAGTCCGCGGGACCACAGTAATTTTTTTTTAAATTCACGAATCGACTCAATTGAGATTCGCTTTGTTAACTCACGAACGTTTAATCGGCGGCCGTTTTGCATTTTTTTCGCAAATTGTCACCATACCATCGTTTCTGGATGACGTCGACGGTCTTCGAGAACGTGGATCGTCTTAAGTTGACCATCGACTGTCCTTGAAACGTCTAAAAAAAACTCAAAAGTCACGGAACCACTTAATGAATCATCCCCATAAGCGGTTTTTGTAATTCCCGTACGTTTCCGTTGCATAATTTTTACCAAGTTTCAAGCAAAACCTCATGCACACGCGTTGTTCGTTAATTTCGGACATGTCGAAAACGGCGAACGAAACACACTGACTGGATTTAACCACGTGCAATATTAAACTGAGACAAGATAGCGACTTTGGGTTTTGTTCAAAATATTCACGAATTCGCGTGGAATACATTTATTTACAATTTGAATCGTTATCGCGTGTGAATTAGCCATAATAACATTTAGGTCCTGGTACGTTTTGAACAGACCACGTATGTTTTGTTACTGTTTGGTTGTTAACCAAATATACGAATATACAAATCGACCGCACGGTATTATTTTTGATAATAATTTTCCCGATATTAGGTGTAACGGTGACCGTACATTGAAAATTTATCGACAAATCGAGAAAAAATCGTATTTTTTTTTTGTACCATTTTTGAGTTGGGGGGTGGATGAAGAAGAATGTTCGAACTTTGTGATAAAAATAGGTTTTTCTATTTGAGAAAATGTAGACGTTTTATTGCGCGCACACGAGGATTAATATTGGAATATTGGCTCGAAATGTGTAATTTGGTAAACAGACCTTCTTGAAAAACTAAAAAAATCCATTTCGATGTGCCCCGTTTGAACGACTGCGTATAAATAATAATAATAATAGTGTTATCGCGAATAGACGAGCCGCATAAATTGTTTCAGGTTATAATATAATTTTCTAAAATTACGTTTTAATAAGCCATCGAAATAACCGTTAATACTAACGAGTGCCTGAATACTATTTACAATTATAGGCCGTGTAATTATGTACACGCGCATACGCGAATTATGTAATTATGTAATAGTATCGCCTAGAGAACAATTGCGATTTGTAGTGTTGAAAGGCGTTCCGGTATTACTACGTTTACAATTCATTTTCTCGGCTGTAAGTGTTTTTTTTTTTTTTTTTTCTATAGCGATAATGGGATTTCCGCACTCAAGTCCGCGCAGACGTAAAAAATTGTGTTGCACGATTAATGGAAGCGCGACCGACCGTTTACGAAGAGGTTAGGCCGCGGCGGCCCGTCGCGGTTACGTTCGCCGTCTCGCCTACCGGGCAATGAACGTAAATGCGTTCGCGTAAAACGTAAGCGTAAACGCACAAATGTATGAGTTAAAACTCTTTATTCGTATTTATATCGATTTCGGACGTAAAATTACGAAATTATTGTAACCGCGTGTGACAATACCGTCGACAAAATTTCGAAGACATAACGGCTCCGTCGGCGTTTTACAATTCTCTTAACCACCGTTGAAACTATCGAATATACATTAAAAAAATAACTAGTGTTTTTAATTGTTTAGATTTTCGTTCATATAGCGTACCGACGAATTGCTACTATTGTACTAGTTTTTTTTTTCTCTCTAAACTATGTGCTTTCTCTCTTTCTCTCTCTCTCTCTCAAAAATTCACAATACTGTTTTCAAAAAATTGCTTCTGTTTGTTTTAAAACGCATTTTTACGGGTAAAATGTTGCGATTTTTTCACACAGGGCCTACGGAGACGGCGAATTTTCTACCGGCAGTACAACTACACTGGAAACATTGTTTTTTTTTTTTTTTTTAGATTTTTAACAATTCATCCCCTAGCTATCTTGGTCGTGTTTTTTTTTTCTCATATTTTTATCGAAAAACACTTTTTTTGATTAGTAAAAATGATCCATATTATTCGCATCATCGGAGCGGACTTTAGGCCCGGTCGTGATTTGTTTGACAAAAAAAATAAAAAAAAATTGCTAGATTCTTCCAAAAATTTGTCTAAAAGATTTAAAAAAAAAAATGATGACAAATAAATCGACACATCGTTTTTTTTTTTGATTTCTCAGTTACCTTGGCTACAAGAAAAAAACAAATTGCATATCTTGCCAACATAACCGCGATCGAAATCGTTTTATGATTGTAATGATTATTACCGTTACTTATAGAAGACAAATTGAATTACGTGCAAAGAACTGGCTCTTTGTTTTTTTTTTTTTTTTGTTATAATAAATGTAACTTTTTATCGTTTATTCGACGGTGTTTTATTTGTAAAATCGAAATTTCCGATTCTTTATGTTTTCGCTATACAATTTACATTTACACAAATTATAAAGTATTATAAATCGAATATGTGCGCACACGCGTTTATAATTGTAATACTACGTTCGTCGTTATAATAATTATTTTGTAACAGATTTTACACAATATATGTGACGACTACGATTACGACTATTTTACCATTGATAAAAAAAAAAAAAAAAAAAAACCATTTATTTGACGTTAATTTTAGCGTAATATTATATAGAACGTGCGAATACCGCCGTTTTACTAAACCTACGAGATTATGTACTTGTTTTACGAACAAACATTTTTTTTAATTTTATTGTAGGCAATAAAAATCCAACGTGTATTGTTGGCCATCGTCCAATTAGATGCGATCTACACTGCACGCACGTCGGTAGGTATTGATCAATTTTTATTATTATTTTTTTTTTTTTACCACAATACACAGACCGCCGCAATAATCGGTGTTCGGATCGGAAAACTAAAAATATATATGTATAATAAAAAGGGGCGCGCAAAAGTGTAAAAAAAAATAATAATAATAACTAAATATTAGTTCCTCGAAGAATTAAATGTAAATATAATATTTTTCGTGTCCGTCGTGATGTCTTGATTATAAGAAAAAAAAAATTAAAAGGGGCTTATGCTGAAATGTTAAAAATATAATAAAAAGAGGAGATACCCTGTACAATTGTTTAAAAATCCGGGATCCGTCTGTAATATTGTCCCGTTTTAACCGATTCGAGTCTAGACGAATAAACGTGATGAGAATTCTCTTTTTGTACAAAAATATAAAAACGTATTATAATTATGGTTTCAATCGTTTTCGGACGCACTGTAAAAAGTGTGTAGTATTACTCAAAAGAAAAAACCAACCAACCGATAGCCGAGTTGTTCAAATTTTTATCATGATTAATTACCATACATTAAAATCGCGCGGTAACCCATTAGAGTTTCCTACTTTAATATTTTTAATATTCGATGAAAATCGCAACCGTTAATTTTAATCATACCTATACGTATACGAGTCTTGTGCAATCCTTGCTGTTTTTTTTTTCATATATGATAATTAGGCCTGAGATTTTGATTCGATTGCAACTTTTTTCCGGGTGTTCCGAAACGTGGGTCCTTAAATAGAAAATGTGTTATACCGGGCGATAGTGATTATTTTAATGTTATTTTTATTTTGCATATTTGTACATTTTTTTTTTTTTACAGATTTAACCTAAAATACATTTTTTGATGATTTTACGGCATTTTTTTAGGTCAATTTTTTTACAAATTTTTAATACGGTGAACGTAAATTTGCGAAAATATAAAACAGCGTAAATAACGCAAAAAAAAAAAAACACACACACACACTTATTAAACATTTTTGTTTTACCACCGTTCAAGCTATTATAAATAAACTAAAAGTAATTTTTTTTGAGTATTCGAATGAATTGTTGCTCATTTTTTTATTTTTTAGAGCATTACTCGCGATTCTTTGGGGCATTAAAATCCCAGCACTAATGTGAAGATTGGTATTGAAAATTATATTTTTTCGTTTATTATATTATTACGGTTAAATATTGTTTCCTGCGATAAAATCACATTCCCCTCCCCCCCCCCACACACACATAGCACGCGCACTTTATGTTTCTAATAGAAAAAATATATACAATATATATATATATATTTTTTTTTCTTTTCTATTCATAGTTCCTGGCACCGGTATAGCGTGATGGACAAAACTATATCCACGAGTCCGTTTAACGTTTTCATCGACTTTGTTTTTTTTTTTTTTTTTTTTCATTTGATTTTTTTTTTTTTTTTTTACGAGCCGACCGAGCGCGGCGCGATGAGGCCACGAAAACGTTCGAAATAGAAACGCACGCGGCCGAACAACAATAATAAAATACAGTCAACGTTCCAAAATGGCAATCGGCCAGTTGGTCATATCGAAATGGACGAATGCGTATACGGTAATCAAAAAGTCTAGCTAGACAAATAATAGTACTGTATATATATATATATATGTACAGTAGTAGTAAGTTGAAAGGACCGGGCAGAAAAGTTCGAGTTAGCCAAAAAAAAAATAAAAAAAAAAACCAAACAATTTTAAAACAGTACGATATTTATTATAATAATTATATAATTTATAGTATAATTATTTATCTTTTTTTTTTTTTTTTTGTTGTTGATCGCTGCGATTTTAGGCTTTGTATCGTACGGTTTTATTCAATGCCGAAAAAAATACGAAGCCCGGTGTGCTTGTGCACACGTGGGAATTGTCTTGTGGAAAACCGGGTACGTAAATGAATTCGTTTTTCATAATTTTCGAAATAAAATCGGAACTTTTACCGAGTTGCCCGCGGTTAATATTCGAGTAAAACATGATTTTTTTTTGCATTGATTAAGGACATTTATTCTAGGGACCGGGGGAAAAGTTTGAGATGTCGTCGATTTCGACTTTCAGCACGTCCGAGTTAACCACGTTCGACTGTATATATTCAACACTGTTAACGGACGAGCGTTTTTGTTTTTTTTTTTCCGATATTCATAAAAAAAACAATGGAAAACTACCGCCGAAACACGGGCCCGTCGTCGAGTGGAGTCTGCGAGATTTGTCGTACCTCCGATAATGCATTAAAACACATTTAGAGAGAACTATTAGGCCAGTTTAGACCCGGTTACTAAATTTACTAAACTGTTTAGTGCTATCAATAAACGGTTATTGATTCTATACGAATAAAAATTGAATAAATCTATTTTATCCTTTTTTTTTAAAAAAAAAATACCGAATGCCATTTATGATAAATCCATGATTGCGTTAGAAAACCGTTTGATGACAGACGATTATATTACTATCGTTGTTGAGACGATGGCGGTTGTATACATGTTTTCTATCGGCTTTTGTTTTTCTTTGGATTTTTCCTATTCCTATTATACTTATTTCCCTCCCGAAAAAAAAAAAAAAAATTGATGTGTTTTTTTACGATTTTATATTATATGCGCCGGAACGCGGCAATTGAACCGGGTCAAATGCAACAGACACACGCATTTTTATTGTGTAGGCATTATTCTTTTTTACGGGCTATTTAATAACTATTGTAATTTATTATAAATGCGTTTGATTAAATTTTGTTTTATGGACTGTACGATAAACGATTCTTATTAACAACGACGCGTAAGAAATAATATCCAATTAAAGTAACTGCGCAGCGTTTTTTTAATTTTTTTTTTTTTTTTTTTTTTATCATCGTTCGTATTGATCATTTGACATAAACGGCATCATAATAAATTATGTATTATTATAGATATTTTTTTATATAACGGTCGCGTATAGAAACGATATGGAAAAAAAAAATTATGTATTAATAATAACAATACACATATTTAATTAACAAATAATTTAAAAAAAAAAAAAAACGTTACGGATTTAAGGTTTTTTGTCGTCGATCTATTTGATTTGTAGTAATTACTCTGTATACATATTATACGAATATAATAAAAATCGTTTTTCATCGCCGTTATGCGATTGAAAATATCATAATTGCAATTGATTTTGTGGGATTTTAATATCGTTTGTTTGCTTCTCGCTGAGAATATCAATAAAAAATATATTTTTTCTTTTGTATGTATATTTTAATCATGCAATATAAAATATATTGCAATTTCAGTGTGTCGTACATCGTGAATATATATATATATATATTTATACGTTTAGTTTAATTTTAAAAAACGCGTTATCGTGACAACGCCCTTTGTTATTACCTTTCATTTAGAATTTATATAATATTTATTTATATTTTTATTAAAGTGTTACGGGTGGTATTAAACACTAAAAAAAAAAAAAAAAACCCATTCAGATAACAGATGTTAATAATAATCTGATTATTTGATTTTAAGTTTTTTTACGACGAAGAAATATTAATAGGAAAATTAATATTGCATTTATAATGCGTGCATTAACTTATCGATTATTATTTTTTTTTTTTAAATCTACGAATTTATTTATATAAAAAAATAACAAATATCATGTAATATTTTTATTACGTCCGTAATACTACTAATAATTATCGTTAAAATATTCCGAAATAGAAAATAATTGTAAAAAAAAAAAAGAAGCCATTTCGTTTCACATATATAACACTGCAATTATATAAGTAGGTACGTATATTATGCCCGGATGTCGGAAATAGTAGTAAATTACGTTAGTATTGAAAAAAAAAAAAAAAATGGTTATAAAATAAATACAATTGCGTGATTGTATGCGCATACGGACGTACAAAAGATGATTGTTGTTATTAAATATTATGTGATGTGCAAGAGATAAAAAAAAAAAATGTGAATAAACGTGCCACGAATATGAAAAATAAAAATCTATATATATATATAATATAATAATAATAACAAATACTATGTATAATTACTTCAGAGTAAAAAGATAAACATAAAAAAAAAATACCATGTAAAAACTATTTTTTTATGCTTAAATTTGTATTATTCTCGATTGATTTTTTTTTTATATTTTTTCAACATAGTTCTATAGATACTGTTTATTGTATATTATTACTACTCGTGTAGTTAATATTTGTGCTATCTGTACGGCGTTCAAGCTCTACATAAAAACGATAAGTAAATTTAATTTTGACGATGGTCTTTTCGGATAAAACGTACCACGTTAGAATGTATAGGCGGGCGAACCCTACGAGTCTGGCCGTACGGTACGATAGTTTTGACGAAATATCGAATATCTATCCGGCATAACCGAATACTTATATTAAAAAAAAAAAAAAAAAAAACTATCGAATATTTCGCAAACCTATTATTCCAACAGGCGGTTTTTTCCATAACCGAGTACGAAACAATCGAATAAATTTTCACCGTATTATTAAAATATTTCTATTAAAAAAAAAAAAAAAAAAACAAACAACTATACGAGGTCTGTTCAAAAAGTATCAGGATTCTATATTAAATAATTACAAAAACTAAGTTACATATTGTTTAAAGATATCTCTATCGAAATACTCTCCTCCGGACGATATGCGGTGATCCCGGCGATCTTTCCTGTTTTTCAAAAGTCCTTCGGAACTGTTCCAAAGTTAAACCCATGAGTTCTGTTGCCGCGTTCGTTTTAATTACCGCTACATCTTGAAATCGTTGCTCTTTAAGCGCAGATTTTAGTCTTGGGAATAGAAAAAAATCACATGGGTCCTGATCAGGAGAATAGGCAGAGTCCGCGGGACCACAGTAATTTTTTTATCAGCCAAAAATTCACGAATCGACGGCGCTAAATGTACCGGTGCATTGTCGTGGTGAACAATCTGCGGAACGAATTTGGCAGCGCGACCCTTTTCATCTGTACATTTTCCTGTAAAATTGCACGACACGACTCAATTGAGATTCGCTTTGTTAACTCACGAACGGTTAATCGGCGGCCATTTTGCATTTTTTTTCGAAAATTGTCACCATACCATCGTTTCTGGATGACGTCGACGGTCTTCGAGAACGTGGATCGTCTTAAGTTGACCATCGACTGTCCTTGAAACGTCTAAAAAAATTCAAAAGTCACGGAACCACTTAATGAATCATCCCCATAGGCGGTTTTTGTAATTCCCGTACGTTTCCGTTGCATAATTTTTACCAAGTTTCAAGCAAAACCTCATGCACACGCGTTGTTCGTTAATTTCGGACATGTCGAAAACGGCGAACGAAACAAACTGACTGGATTCAACCACGTGCAATATTAAACTGAGACAAGATAGCGACTTTGGGTTTTGTTCAAAATATTCACGAATTCGCGTGGAATACATTTATTTACAATTTGAAACGTTATCGCGTGTAGATTAGCCGTATTAACATTTAGGTCCTGGTACTTTTTGAACAGACCACGTATGTTTTGTTACTGTTTGGTTGTTAACCAAATATACGAATATACAAATCGACTGCACGGTATTATTTTTGATAATAATTTTCCCGATATTAGGTGTAACGGTGACCTTACATTGAAAATTTATCGACAAATCGAGAAAAAATCGTATTTTTTTTTGTACCATTTTTGAGTTGGGGGGTGGAGGAAGAAGAATGTTCGAACTTTGTGATAAAAATAGATTTTTCTATTTAAGAAAATGTACGTTTTATAACGCGCACACGAGGATTAAAATTTGAATATTGAATATTCGACCAAAATCGAATTCTGTATTATTAATATTAATATTATTACTCTTTAAAAATATCCATCTCCAACACCGGCGCCCCATTACGGGACTCAGAATTTTGCGCCCCGGACAAGTGCCCCTCCCCCTGATCATGGGGTTTGAGGGGGCTAAGTCCCTGCGAAACGTACAGACAGACATAATTGGCCCTCCTTAAACATACTCGAATATTACACTCACTCGTAAAATGTTTAAAAAAAAAAAAAATCATAGGATTGATTTTTGTAAGCGCGAAGAGCGGTTTTGACGTATGGGTACAGTGGAAAATATTTGAAAATACATCAAGCCCTCTCTGAAATTATGTGCAGATTTCCGCGTGTGCTCCCTCGACTTCGCCGCTCTGTACACGTCGCCATTGTCTGTGGATTTGTTCTAAACAAAAAAATGTATGTTACTTATATTTTTTTTTTACCGTGTGCTTTACATTGTTATCCGGCATATATCAGTTGACCGAACGTACGGTTTCCGAGCTTTGAATCGCCGTAGTGTGTCGCACGTAAACATCGCGTTAAAAACCACGCGATGAAATCGCCGGGCCCTAAACTATAATAATCCTATACATAATTTCTACATTTTTTTTTTTTTTTTTACTTTGTGAATAATAATCTACGGTATCTATCAAACTCAAATTGTACAGCGTGCATTGCGATACCCATTGAAATATCTCCTGAGATAATGAAAATAATCGTACTTTTTTTCTATCACGACTAAAACGGCAATAAACACTACAAATAATCGCATTTTAATTCGACTATTTTGTACGTTTTGGCAAAAAGACTTTTTCACCACTACCTTGTCGTGGTTTTGAATTTAATTTTTTATTTTCTGTTTACAGAAAACTAGTGTATAATTACTATAGTAATATCGTACTATACGAACTTTATACATTTATGGAGTTTTTAATATACATAGGATGCACAAATCGATAATCAAAAAAATGGGCGACGGATGTTCATTTTAGAGTTGTTTGTTTCTTAAATTTGATTTTAAAAATCCCGACATACGACGGTATTGTAGGCACAGTGCATTTCAATTTTAATGTTTCGATAGTCGCGTGTAGTGTGCAAAAATGTATATATTTCGCGACAAACAATATATAAACGGAAACATAACCGGCAGGTATTTAATATTGAAATTTAACAATCCGATATTGTAAAACCTCGACGTTCGTACGAGTGCGTTACATAATTATCGTACAATTATGGCATATTATTAAAAAAAAAAAACGCACGGTATCGGGATATATACGAGTTATATCTATATAAGTATAAAATTAAACGGTATAGTATGTAACAAATTTGATTTAATCATTTTTTTTTTTTTTTTTTTGTTCGAGTCGCGTAGAGTTATGGCTATAAAATATAAGTGCAGCGCGGTTATTCGATATTACGCAATGCGGGTTTTTTTTTTTTTTTTTTTTAAATTTTCAGTAGTATAGGTCTGTTACGTATTTTATATAACTACTATAATTACGTGTAGACAGTCTAGACAGTTTACGCTTTACATATTTTCCGCATTATGCCGCGCAGTGCACGTGAATAAACGAATTTCGAACTCGGTAAATACCAACGATAGAAATCAACTATATAGAGAGCTGTTAAAAAAAAAAAAAAAAACACTATTATTTATACGATCTCATTCTTTAATGGATATTCGATTTATAACGATAACGCAGTACCGCCCAGCATTTTGGATTTTGAGTGTTGCGAAAATGCTATTTTACTTTTACCGAGACTAAAGTGTTTTTTTTTTTTTTTTCCGGTCAATAGAAACTCTTTGTTTTTGTTTTTATTTGCGCACCTCGGAAAATATGCGAGTTTTTCGCCCGATTTTAATATATTTCGGAAACAATTTCCGAATTGCCCGGCGGTTTTACTAAAAAAATTTTAAAAATATTGACAATACACACACGACGACGATACACGTTGGTTTTATTTTTTTGTCGATAGCCTTGGCTGTAGCCAATAGGAGAATTACACACGACTAATACTATAAATACAATACATCAGTACGTGTTTACCGAGCTTCGCTTGAAATTATATATTTTTTTTAATCGCGATTATTTATATATATATATATATATCCAATATACTTTCCAAACTTCTTTTTCTCTTTCTCTCTCTCTGTCTATGTATTAACAACTTTACGACTAGAAATCTTGCTGTAAGGTCGGGGGTATGGTTCCCGGTAGTAAATATTGCTGGATTATGGATATGGAGTTTTTAGTGGGGTTTTTTTTTTTTTTTTTGTCATTTTTCTAGTTGTTTTCTTGACGATGAGTAAAAACCGAAAAATAACGTACCGGAAAAACGTACAGGAATAACGGCGGGTCCGTTTTTTTTTTCTTTCCGTGAGAAAGAAAAGCCGTGAAAATTGTACGCAATATTACTGTCTAGGCCCTTTCTGGGGGCGGACGAATTTTGATGAAAATCGCGAGAATCACGGCGTTTCACAATAGCGATCGACCGAACTTCGTTCAAAATCGTTTTTCGTCCGGAACAATTTATCGTCGCGTACACAATTAAAAATCCCCCTATAAACCTATATCCTAAATTCCCGATTTTTTTTTTTTTACGGGGGCGCGGAATGTCTACGCCTACCCTTACGATATTGACGTATCGTAAAAACTGTTTTGATTTCCTTGTAACGAAATCTATAATATATCGTTTGTGTATTTGAATGCGAATTCGTTTTGCCTGTGCGCAGTGTTGGTTATTTGTTGTCTTTAGGAGTTTGTCCGCCGCGCGTACATGCCGAATACCCGAATACCCGCCGAATCATATTCGTACGGCGCGAAATATCCGAGTGCGTCGATAGGGAGAAATACAGTGGAGATAATTCGTAAAAAAAAAAAAAAAAAAACCGGCGTCATATATTATAATTGTATTGTAATCGTACGGTGCAGCGTAATAACGTACCGATATATTATTATCGCGTGTAGATGTGTAAATTAACGTGATACGTTAGTAAAACGAGGTAATAAATGACACTATAATATATTATATATAATAACAATAATAATAATATAATCCTCAGACCGTGGTCGTCGTCGTCGTCGTCGGCGTCGTCGGCGCCGTCGGGAAGAGATAATTATTTTTTAACACGGACGGAATGCGGTTTTCCGGTGACGACATCGCGTCGACTCCGGTTGCCCGTATCATCATCAGCGTACAGACCGGACGAAATCATAATAACATTATACAGTACGTATATATATAAACAATTATATACTACATACATCACTATAAATGCGATACAATGAATAATGCAAAATTCGTATTGAGAAATAAATACATTTAGAAGAAAAAAAATGTATTAAGAGAACAAAACAAAGCCCTTATTTTATTTATTTTTTTTCTTGTATACAAATTTGTACTACACATTTTCCTTTGGGGGGAGGGTATATCGATACGATACAGATACCCTCTTTAAAGCATTTCCATACCGTTAAAATAAATTCATTAAAATTCACTAAAACAAATAAAAAATGAATAGAGTCCGGCCCTGGGGTGTTATACGAACACGCGCAGTACGCGTTGACGAAATACTGTTTTTTTTTTTTTTTTTATCGCCCGTTTTGCCGGATAAATAAATAAAACCTATTTATTAATTATTTTGTTACGGTTGACGACGTACTGGATATTATATATGATACGATTACTGCCATTTTAAATATCGAAAAGCACTTTTTCGGTTAACAAAATTGCTCCCGTTTTGTTCGCCTAATGAATTCCGGATTTTCCGCCTAATGGATACTCTAATTGAAACATTTTTTTTTCGAAATTCCCAAAACTTTTTCCAAAAAAAATTTCTATCTAAATTATCTAGAAAATAATATTTTCTATGAAAACGCTTTTTACGGTATGTAAAATGTTCCGATCTGCTCACGTTGTACTACCTCAAGAGATATTTTCAGCTACGTAGTACTTTGCTCGAAACAAATCTTTAGACTCTCGACAGATTAAACAAAAAAAACTGACAAACGTCTTATACGCGATTATTAATTTTATTGATTTCTAGATTTGTCTACAAGGGGAAAATATACGACTTGTAGTATTATACTATTGATACTAGTATGGAACGGCGAATTTTATTAAATTAAAAATTGTTAAATAATATTTTGTATTTGTCTATCGATAAATATAGTCGCGGAGTGTGGAATGGGAGATGTGGGTGGCATAGCCCTGTACGATTTTTGTTAATATTATGCGAGGGGGGGAACTCCAGTCACCCAAAAAATTGAGCTATTTGCGCCTGTGTTCTCAGGGGCACCTCATCTACTATTTTTATTTGATTCTTTTTAGCGTGTCTTAGTCACAATTTTTTTTGTTCTAAATAATTAACTATCGAATACTATTTGAATCGACCAACATTTTTTTTTCTAGTCCCTTTTTTTATTATTTTCCCAATTCGAGCCCTGCATATACACACGCATCGCCCTACCATCCCAGATTCCCGTACCAATACAACAGTGACAATTGGCCAACCCCTAAACGCAGCAACAGTGGTGGTTAAATTAAAAATTTCCGATATAATACCGACTACCGAGTTCAAGACTGCTACACCACAAAAATGTACCTTTTTTTCGGGATAGCGATTTGAAAACTCAACGAATGTTTAATCAACACTAAAATGTGAAATAAATTAGTTATAAATACAATTTTTGGTATTATACGCATAGGTCTTTTACTTTATATTTCCATTGTTACTGATATTATATAATTACGCGAAGTAATTTAATGGGTTACGATCACGCATTGCAGTTTTGAATTGAAATTTTTTTTATTAAGTTCTCTAGTGAGTGATCAATAATTTAACTAATTGTTGTTGTTGTTTTTTTTTTTTTCGTTTTTGAATTGAAATTACCATGGAAATTACATGACAAACATCATGTTTTTAACTCGTTTTTCGATTTTATCGAGTTGTTGCCAGTGTTGAACTGGATAGTCAATATATTGTCGTGTTCACAATCTCTGTGAGCCGCAGCAGTGACAATAATAATAGAAATAATATTAATAATTTCCACGGTAACCGAACCTAATACCTACCTATAGAGTGCGTAAGTATAGGTATTTTATCGGACACTTATTATCTCGTATAATTTATTATTATATCGAACGCGACCGGCCGCCGCCGGGCGTTTATTACGATAATCCGGTCACGTAGACTCTAGAATATCCATAGCCTATACAAGACACAATGTTACATTATTGTATCTTGTATTATATAATATTTATTACAATATTTTATACTACAGTGTTTGAATTCTGAAATATTTCATTCGAAATAATTCGTAAAATTGTGAAATTATTTTCATTTTTTTTTTTTAAATTAATTTTACACCATTACCTTGTAGTTATATCTTTTTTAATATATTTATATACCAGGGGTGGCCAACTGGAAGACACTCACGAACAAAGCAATTAAGTGAAAAATATGTAAGAGCCAAGAATGAAAAAAAAAAAAAATATATATATTCTTAACTATTATAATATATAATCCAGAGTTGCTCAACAAATCACCTTATATTTAAACATTATAAATTCAAAAACACTATAATTTTTCTAAAATCGATTCAATTTTAGAATACATATTTTTATAATAATATTTAAAAAAAAAATATGTTTTATATTTGTAGAAAATATATTTTAGCGTCTTACGGTACGACACGAGCCGCAGTTTGGCCACCCCTGATATATACTCGTACTTGTTAATTGTCGTCTGTTGGCATACGAACAAGAAAACCGTCACGATCTCGCCTGGAAACAAATTAGTATTTATTATTATTCAATTTAAATTTCGACTATAATTGAAATAAGAAAAATAATATTGACAGCGAGGTGCCCGGGTGTAGGGGTACCCTCCCTCGTCGGCTTAAAAATACAACGTTTATGACTATATGTATTTCAGTGATTTAATCTTGAAATCGGTATATTTCGGGCGGGCGATACGAAAAAGCTCCATCTGTCAAATGCGAATCTGTGGAATTTTCAGATATTTTTCAGAATTTTCAGTTATTAAAATTCACACTGTCGGCGATCGAATAGAAGACGGTTTTTTCGTGATTATTATTGTTCACGTGTCCAAGTAATACGTCCCCTACCGTTGAACATTTCCGGGCACGCCTTGACTAGACATCTATATTTGTTTTTTAGGGAATATAGGACCATCCAACTATGGGGAGCCGAAAAACCTTCCAACACCCGAAACAATTCAAGCCGTTCAGTCCATCTGTCTTCGGTCTGGTTTCATTACCGACATCAATCTCCACAGAGATCTTAAAGTCCAAAATTTAAACCTAATTTCCAAAACATATAACAGCAGATTTTACAATAAACTCCGATCTCATACAAATCACACTAATCACTAAACCGTCATCTAACACATAATATGGAGTTTGGCTCGTGAAAAAAAACAATCTATTTATTTTTGCGAAAATTCTGAAATTGGATTGATTTTTTTTTTAAATTTAATCGTTTGATATTACGTTTATAGCGAATCGAAGAATACGGCGTGTGCTTTTTGTTTCTGTCCGTGAACAATTATGGTCGACCGACAAATTCGGTGTCGAGCCCGGTACATTACTCTCCGGTAAAGGGTATTCTCTCTTGTTATTACGGTGGCGTTTTACATTTTTTTTTTTTTTTTTAAATATTTTTTTTTTTGTTCATCGTACGGATAATGTACGCGTTATAAATATGCGACGCGGTGTACACGGATGTACACGGTTTCTGTTAGCCGCGCACCACGGCGGTGTGGGTAGGGGTTTTAATATAGGTTTTTTTTTTTTTTTTTTTTTTTTTTTTATCACGAGGGGGGTTGGTCGGTATTAATTTATATTTATTATTCGGATTCGTCAGTGCCGGCCGGAGTCGACGGTTAAAACGATATTATATTTATACGCGTCGTGTTTTCGTTGTTTGCGGTTAAACAAACAGACTTCCCGCACGGGGCACCGAGGGTGTGCGGCGGCGGCGGCGGCGGTTTACTCCTCGTTACATTATATTATGTACACGTCCTGTCGGTCCGATAAAGTAAAATAAACACGAGACGAACTGAATCATTATATTTATATATATATATATATATATATATTATATTTAGAGAGTGAGAGAGAATATTATGTACACGGCCGTCGGGCGTTGTATACGTTTTTGTTATTTTTTTTTTTTTTTCGGGGTCTGCGAGTACGTCCGATTTAGGGATAACCACACCCCTGGTATACGCGTTTCGAATATAAAATATAAGATAAGATCGCGTGTGCGTATAAATACACTTCAACAATCGGTATACTAGTCTAGTCTAGAGATATCGATCGGGGAGGGTGAGAGAGCTCGTAAGTTCACGGACTAGAAATGCGCGTATATATGCATGCTGGCTAATGCACTGGATACATGCAAAATATGCATTATAATACGCGTTTAAAAGTTCGGAAATGCGCACTAAAATTCTATAAAAAAAAAAAAAACCAATATACGAGTGAAAAAAAAAAAAAAAACAAAACGAAAAATCATTTCTTTCCTAAGAGGCCCATTACGATAAAAAGCAGGCTCGCCGTACGTTTTTTTGATCAAAAACATGCTTTACGGAATAAACGATGAATTTTTCGATTTCGATGAATTTTTTATTTTTTTTTGGAAAGTGGACTACTTTCTATAGGGCGCGTTGGACTCGGACTTTTAATATTTTATTTCTAAACGCTATAATTCGAGTTTAAAATACCGCCGATCTTTTATTAATTTTATTTTGTAATTTATAGTTACATTTTTTTTTTTTTTTTTTTATGAAAAAATCGAAGTCCAATAATGCGACCTGTAAGAAGTCGTCCTCTCCAAAACAATTCGGTTTATTGAAAAATTAGTTTTTAAAACTTATATTCTATTACTTTTGATTTTCAATCGAATTATAATTATTTTACTTGTTTTTATCATCTTTACCGATCTTGATTTTTGTTTGAAAACTGTAAAACTCATAAAACATTGTGGTCATTGTAGTCATACAAGAATAAAAATAAACCGAAACAAATACTAAGATTATGTAAATAAGAAATAATACCTTCCTCGATTTATACGAAATATGCGCTAATAACTCCGAAAAATTTACTATATGCCAAATATGCCAAAATACCCAAAATATGCAAAAACATGCAAATACATTAAATACGTTTTATGTAATTAAAAAAATATCACAAATATAAAATTATTTTTAAAAAACAACAAAATCTCATACATATTACACTATAATTTATATAATATATTACTAGGTGACCCGGGGCAAACGTTGTTTTACTTATAATTTCGGATTTTCGAATTCAAATTTATCAGATTTTCGGATAATCCGGATTTAGATCACATCACTGATATTTAATATATAATACGTATTATACCTACCCGCACTATGCAATATTGATTCATTGTTTTATTATTTTTTTAGTGACGTAACCAATCGGTGGTGTATTTAAGGGAGGGCACAAGGGCCCCATGTATAATAAAATGGTTCGTGATTATATGTAAAAAAACAAAATTGACTTATATGTCGTCCGGGGAGCCCTCCTCTTATTTTTTTTTTTTTAGATATACCCATAGAATCATTATCCGAAAATGTCGACATTCTATTTTGATTGCGAGTCAGTGCTCAAACGCTTCCGAGACTTGATATTTTTCTGGACTTCGTGGTTTTTTTTTCGCCTATATTAAATGGGGAATAACAACAAATACGTATATTTTTTTTATTATTTATTTAATTACAATCAAGGTACATTTTTCTACGATTAATTAATCGGTACACAGCGCGTGTGTGTTTTAACAAATTAATATATACGACGGGTTACGATCGAGTTTTTCCCGGTTATTGTTTAGCACGGCTGTTAAAATTAATACACGACGAGCAGTGATAAGGTGACGTAATTATAAATGCTGAAGTTCATTCAGTTGTTATAATTTTTAAGAATATTACAGACAAAAATATGACTATTATGTTACTATAAAAACCATGTATTTTTTAAACGCGTTTACACAAAATTGATGAGTTGTGCCTGTTCAATAGTATTCGGTTTGGCGATCGATCCGGTGAAAATCATTTTGACGAAGAGTGTCCTGAAAATTGAATTCGGGTAGTGCAGGCGACCGCATTCGGCGGACAAAAAATACATTTGCACGACAAAATTTTAATATTAATTATCGATGTTTCGTTCGTGTTCGGATTCGATAAAATATTCGAATTGTTCGGTTCGTTAATTTAAAAAAAAAAAAGTTTAGTTTGAGTTAGGTTCGACCCTAAAAAACTATTGTTCGTAACGTCACTAATTGTTTTATATGATATTATTATAGTTGGAACTCTCATCTTACAACTATAGTGTTATAATCACCAAAACCTATCATCAGGTTTTTTCTTTTTTTTTTTTACTATAAGTCTTTCCGCCTGATCCTCGGCCTTCCCAAAGATCTTCGGGGACGTTTGGGTTTGGCTCGTCCGTGTATGTCCAGCCCGTCGCAGTATTTTTTTTTTTCAAAATAATATTTTCTCTAAACGTCATCTGCAGAAGCTCTCACTATTTGTGTTGATCCTTTTCATCTCCGCTATTCCGCTTTTGTTATCCTCTACTAGTCCGAAGATCTTCTGCAATATTTATATCAATAGTATATATCAATAGTACGCCAAAAAAAATTTGTTTTCATCGGTATTCCCCCGGTGGTCGAGTTTCGGATCCGTAAAGTATTACTGACCACCGTATATTTTAGATATGCGTGTTATAGTGACTTGACAATTTCCCCAGACCGCTGGGCATCGGCACCAGATACTTTATACGCAGTATTCTTGGGCAAATATTACGAAAACGAAATTTCTTGAGATACCATTACATTATTCTCCTATAAAAAAAAAAAAAAATCCATATAATTGTCCAATAATGGAGAATCGAATTATGTATTTCGGAATATGCATTTTATGTCGGATTAAATAGTTAAACGATACAAACATCGTAATCCCCTACAGTAAGTATATACCGTACGCTCGTGGGGCTGTTCAAATAGTAGAAACGTAGTGTACAATTATCAAAATAAACTTGGACTAGTTTCAACCTATAAAATAACGCGTTTTATAGATTTAAATAATAACGCGGTAATGCACATCGTTAATTCGATTTTAATGACGGATGTTTTTTTTTTTTTATATATATACTATAAACTCGAATAAAAAAAAAAAATTTGAATTAGATCCAACTATCCGAAGACGAAAATACACAACGCATATATATATATGTATATGTATACGAGTTCCGGAGTTTAAATAACCGTATAATAACAATGCTTTCAAGGACTTTTAATAATATTCGATTTGAGCTCGAGCACTTTTTTCACCCTGCGAAAATCTACAAATACGATATATTTTTTGAAAAAAAAAAAAAAATCGTTGACACGCGGTTCATTTATAGGTATTCGAAAAATAAAATAAATATATATATATAAATGTTTAACATCAGACATAATACAAATTGTTTTAAATTTAATATTATAAACTTGATACGTACAATTTTATATTTAATTCATTTTCCATATTTTTTTGTGCTCGACATATTTTTATTTTTATTATTTTTTTTTTTTTTTAAACGCCATTTGAGTATATTCTACTAATATTATAGTCGTTTGAGCTACATTTTTTTTTTAAAAAACTATTCTATACAAATAATTGTGTTTTAATTGAGCAAACATCCCGTGGTTTCAAGAAGAAAAAAAAAATGTCCTTTAAATGTCTAGCATATCGTATAATATATAAAAACGCGTAGTACACAACAATTGCAAACGATTTTCTTTAGAGTTTTTTTGTGTTTCGTACCGTAGGGCATAGCACGGGGTTGTGCAAATGCGCCCCCAGTGAGCCTAATCTATTTTACGTGTTGGACCACTTAATAAATTACTTTTTTATTGATTTATAACGTATTTTGCGTCTATTGATATATATATATATATATATATATATTTTTTTTTTATTATCACATCGTTTTGGCTTTTGCGAACACGACTTCTTGATTTGCCCGTTCGGTTTTCGTGAGGTCGGTAACACCATTTCGAAGATCATGATTAAATTTCCCTGTTACACACTCTTTTAAGTCTCGCATTGTAATGAAAACCCTCAACGCAACGAGCCCCACTCGCAATTGACCAGTTTTAAATATTATTTCATATTTTTAGTATTTATTTAAATACGGACATTTATACCTATTGATAAATACGTACATATTTTCGTCGAAATGCGATTTACAACTGTATCCGGAATGCGTTCAAACGTTGTAATTGGGGCTGAGATTTTAATGCACGAAAAATCGTAAAAAATGCAATAATGCCATAAAAAAAAACTTTAAAAAAAATGCACTATAAAAATGCTTTAAATTTATTTTTAATATCTTAAAAAATTTCTTACAAGTGTTATATTGTTTTTTAAATAGTATTTTACGCCCTTCGATGGATATATCTTCTGACTTCTTAACCACCTGTTAACCGTTCATTATGAAATAATAATTTAGAAAATACATTTTAATATTTTAACTTTTTTATTTTTGCCGGTTATTACCTGAAATAAATTGTTGTTGCACCGTATAATGATATGCTGTTTTGTATTTTCGTAAATTTACGTTCATTGTTTTAAAAAATTGTAAAAAAAATACTCTTAAAACTAAGACAATTATGTAAAATCATCAATAATGCCCCGAAAATTCATTTTAGGTAAAATTTGTTAAAAAATACACAATTATGCAAAATAAAAATAATATTAAAATAACCAGTATCGCCCAAAACACATTTTCTATTTGTGAACCTACGTTTTGGAACACCGGGAAAAAATATGCAATTCCATCAAAATCTCAGCTCTAAATATAATCCATACAATATTGTACCACCGGTTTAGATTCTGAGCGTATAGTGAGGAATATATTGGTTTTACTATGATGTGCGCTTGTAAACAAGTTTTTTTTTTCGATGTTTATGAATCACTTTTTGACTAAAAATTTTGCGCTGATCTCATTAACATCTGCGATTGTTTCTGGTAACGAATTTCGTCTAGTTTGTGCGCCGATGACGTCATTTTATTGTTTTTTTCTTATGGTTTGCTAAATAATTGGGGAAAACGCTCGGTAAAAACGCAATAACAGACTCTGTTATTTTCGATTTTGATTATTTTCTGTTGTAATTCGATTAGAAACAATCGTATTGACCAGTAAATTTCAAAAAAAAAAAAACATTCCAAAAACCCATATATAAGCATTTTCGTGTAACATTTTGTTTATCGATTGAAATGATTATAAAATTATTTATCGAACAACAAATTAAATAGCCTCGAACTATTCGATTACATTTTTTTGGTCGGGTTTCAATTTTTATATCTTTCCGCAATGATAACATAATATATCGTTTTACGCAGCATCCTATTATACACGTTGAGTATATTTACGGAATTTTATGGTTTTGCTGCGACAGAATCGCATTTTTATTTATAGCGTTTCGTATAAAAACAATAACATAATTTTATATACCGCAGCTGTCGTAAAAATTTCTTTGCCAGACTATATTACGTTTTATTGCGTGTGTATTATGATTGTACACCGACTTCGCGGCAGAATTATTTAATTTTAGTTTTTTTATTTTTTTTTTTTTTTTTTTTTACATTTTTACATACTCGCCGTGATTGGGAAATCGCTATCGCTGTATTAAAATATTCAATATAGACATTTATTTATTTATTTATTTTTTTTTTTACGGAATTTGCATAAATTTTATGATATTATTTGCGGGTTTATTGAATAATAATACAGGTAGGTATAGAGCTACTTACCTATATTTATTATTATTTTTTTTTTTTTTAATAATTTTCACGGTTTTTTTTTTTTTTTTTTTTTTATAATAAAGCCATAAAAAAAACTCGTAATTTTACAACGCAAACATAAAAATTCTTGGAAAATATTTTTTTTTTTCTTTACATATCATGTCGAAACGTTTATATAGATATATGAAGTATTGTTTTCTGTAATAGAGTGTAATTGTTATCATAAGAACACTGTAAATGTTCTTAGAAAAAAAAAAACAGCCGAGACACATTAGCGTCATGCGAACACTGCATGTCGTTATTACTCGTTACATGCAGTTTTCTTATCATGTAAAAACGTGTTTTTATTATTATTATTTATTTATTTACCTCCCCCCCTCACCCCTTAGATAAATGATATATTTATTATAATTTTTACACGAGGTGTTTAAACGAATAAAATACTATACGGAATTACAAAAAAAAAAAAAAAAAAAATTACACACGTTATCTATATAAAAGTTTAAGAGTGTGTATTTTTATTTTTTAACATTTTCACAGAAATTGATTATAACTACGCGCAACTATATTTAAATATTAATATTTATTTATTTTATTAGTTTATGTACGGAGTAAGGTTCCAATTCGCAAAATGTGTATTTAAAAATCAGCAATTGAACGGTTTTTAAAACGATTATGTTGAAAAAATAAATAATAATAATTAATAAATAAATAATTGGATTAATCGATTAAAACGATATATTTTAAATAATTAAAACATAGGTGCCTCTATACGAGTTCGGGGCGCTGAAACGACATGAGTGAATTTTAAAAAATACAACCAAACCATTGTCCACCGCCGTTGTGCGCGGGCTCCTGCATATAGCAAATGAGTAGAGCTCGGATGTCCATGAGCAAAATTTCATTAAAATACGCATTTAAAAATGTAAAAATATACAATTATTTGCCATAAAATATATTAAATATGGCTATTTTTTCAACAAATATATGCAAAAAAGGATTAATATTAGTACAAAAAATGTATATACTCTTTTGAATGTGTATTTAAAATTACTTTTTTAGAAAATACACAACTATTAAATATGAAAAAAAAAAAAATAATAATAATAAAATATTAATTAGTTTCCGATCTATTAAAGTTAAATTTTACATGGGTTCAGCATTTTGAGTATCAGGATTACACTGTACAACAATTATTTTACTGCAATTTCCATGCGAACTGCAGCAAACAAACACAACTAAATATTGAATGTCATCAAAAATAATATTAAACGCATCGTAATCTCGTAACTTCACGCTTATAGGTAAAACCCACCGGTTAATAAATCTTATCTAATCTCGTAATTTTATGCGGGTCTTACTCATAAACACAATTGGCGATACTAATTGATAATAATATGGACAATTTTTAGTATTATACATATAATTTATAAGATATAATGCTACTTAATCTAGAAATACTCGGACATGTGCATCTATATGTTCGAACACGTCAAATATGCAAAAATATGCAAAATAAGTTTGCATATTTATAAACTAGATTTCATGAATCGAGTTATTCGGGTATAATTCTGGTAGCGCCAAAAAAATATGCTACGTCACAAACATCCGAACTCTACTAATGAGTTCACTTATCTTAATCACTTGAAATAAACGGGGAAAAAAATTCAAACCAATATTAAAACAGCGATGGGCAATTTTCTCTGCTAAAATATTCATTTTTATTATTTTTTTTTTTTTTGCATGTTGACTTTTATCCCAATATTGTACATAATGTGTTATGCAAAGCTGCGCGATTTAATGAATAACAATTTAACGATTTTACCGTATACGAATTATTCGATTTTGTAATCGAATTGAATCATCGACGGTTTTTTTTTTTTCTATTTTGTCAAATCGTTGTAACGAACACGGCAAATCGATGCGAACGTTCTCGTCCGGAAAATAGTGCTAAATATCAGGCTACCGGACCGGGGAATCGAACCCGAGTGTCTCGCTTGCCCCGGGACGATTGTTCGACCAATCGAGCTACCCCGGGGACCCTGATTTCCAACACGGTTTCCACTGGACCGGTGGCGTATCGAAAGAATTACGTTACATCAGCACCCCCAACATGGAATTCCATAAAATAGATTTCACCATAAATTGTTATTCTATTTGTAGAAATTTGTAATCGTCAAAATCGATTTTATAGACCCTGGAGTAACGTAGTCTATAAGGACCAAACTTACATTGAATGCGATTTTTTTCCGAACATCAGCATATATGCCAACTATTTCTATTACAATTAGTATGAATCTGTTTTAGCAACGTGCAGTGGTATTAGTGCTTCATTTACAATATTTCAGCTATCGATATTATCATTAAAAATGAAGGTAAACCATTAAAAAGCATACAAACAATAATTTATTAAAATCATAAAAAAAAAAAACAAGACGTGAAAAAACCACAAAAAGTATTGAAGAAATGTTTAGGTTAATACAGTAATCTAGTTTTGGCAATAGAGTTCTACTTACTTATAATCAAATTAAATAAAATAACATTACAAGGCGCCGAGAAATTATATCGTTATTATAGACACGAGCAAAACGGGTAACGAGTTTAAATATTTCATTAGATTATATAGTCCATTTGGGAATTATTCCTACTATAAATAATTTGATAGGCCAATGTAAATCAGAAACTAGTGAAGTTGATAATAAACAAAAAAAAAAAAAAATCACAGGTTAACAGGTAATCGTTACACTAGTAAACGATTAACTCGGCTGTTAAATGTTTAATTCGTTAACATTCGCTTCATTCAGAAAATGTAAAGACTTTGTATAAATCATTTGTAAATTTGAAGTGTTCCGGTAGATTATCGTATACTTTACGCGGATAAAAACAGTTTTAAATGTTTCAATTCCACTGTTCCACTGGTCCGGGATAAATACGTTCCTCGTTACGATTATTATAATATACCTACGTTCCGCCCACATATTTTATTTTCGGAATATATATATATATATGGCCTCTCCGGCCTTGTAAAATGATACTTTTAAATCGTATTTAAATATAGATACAAGTATACAGTATTGTAAAATGTATTTGAAATACAATTAATACTATAATACCCGTTTATTTAAATAACCGAGCAAATACATTTTTTTTTTTTTTTTTTTTTTTTAACCATTAAATCAGTAAATATAATATTATTATTACTATATATATTAGTATATTCCGGATTTATGTTCTTTTAAAACACCTGAATTATGATGCTAATATTCTCTAAAAAAAAACCTACAAACATTCTCATTAAATTCTCTTAAAAATATGCAAAAATAATCAATATATATATGATTTAATATGCAATTTATTTATATTATATATATATATATATATTTTTTTTTTTTTTTTTTGCAATAGTCCTTAAATAATTATTTAAGCGAGGTATGGAATAATTGCATTATAGTAATAGTAGAGATTTAAAACAACAATATATAATTATTAAAACATATAAAAACAATATTCCATTAGTATACTTTAATTATAGTGAGATATGACTACGGCGAGTGTTTTTTTTATTTATTATCAAAATAAAAATTTAAAAAAAAAAATAGAAAAAAAACGATGGTTGGTAAATGATACGAAACTTATTGTTTTAAGGTACCTTAATATTAAAATTAAAATTAATTAGTGTTTTTTTCTCGCAATTTACTAAATATTCCAAAATATACTTAATAATTGAGATATTCCCTAACTCGTGAAATATTCTCAAATATGCAAAAAAAAAAAAAAAAACAGTTTTCTGTGAACTATGTGTTGAACGAATCGTCCAAATTTTTCACTCATATAAGAGTGCATACACTCAGTAACGATATGTTAAAACAGATGAATCCAAACTATAATTATAACCGATTACACTCGCAAAAGTATTAATATTGAGGGTGCCATATTGATTATTAAATTTATCACCAGGCGAATAACACATTTTATTTATTTTTGAAATATTATAAATTACTAGCTGTCCCGCACGGTCTTGGCCGTACCATTGTTTGATAACCGTTGTTACCATACTCACTGTTGTGTTGATTGTTTTTTTTATTATTATTATTCCCATTATTTGGTGGCAATGGGAAATCGACAGAGCATTTCGGACACCACAGACCTTCGGATGACAGAGAGAGACGGATTTAGACTTTATAGGTTTTTTTGTTGATCTCTGTCTGGTTATAACCTGTAAGTATACCACGGCTACTCGTGGCGGTCGAGGCAACACGTGAAAACAAAATAATTGCTCGGGCGACAATTCGAATTATTCCTTGTACCGCTGTTTTCCCGTCCAATTTTCAGTATACGGATTATTCATCCTGGGTATTTGCAACAACAACGAAAAACCGTCCAATTCCATTATTGTTGTCCCGCATGGCCTCTAGAGGTCCCAGCTGTCCCGCACCATTATGCCCGTGCGCGGTTTTGAACGAAAAAAATATAAAATAAAAACATGTCTCTCCGTGATTCCTCGTCGTTTCCACCTCTGTGACAACAGGTTTGACAACTTTGATTTTTTTTTTTTTTTATCCGTGTCGTCAAGGTATAACCCATAAAACAAAATTGAAAACCCCGGTGTAAAATACCGAAGTTTTATCACAACGAAACATGGCCATGTCACTTGGGAATAGTGCAGTTGTCTATTAGTCGCAGGGATTACCCCTACACACAAATTAATTTCGACGCCGCGCTGGTGGCATATTTTCCAAAGGAATAAATCACGATTTGTGTGTTAAATTTGAGTAACGAAAAATATACATTGGTAACTAAGCAACGACAGTTTCCCTAGCAACGTATCAATGATCTTAAATGGAAGACATTTTTTTGAAAAAACACAATCCGATTTTTCCGGTCGATTTTTCAATAATTTTCTTTCATATAGACTTTGTGCTGACAATTACGAATACAACACAAAAAATAAAAATCAACTAAATCGGCCCAGACGTTCTCGAGTGATGATCGTAAGATCGTGCATGCATGCGCGCGGCGATTGATTTTTATATATTTTATCTAGACACAAATTCGGTATAATAATATAACAGATCAACAATAATACAATAATGTAGGTTATTGTTCTCTATTTATGTTTTTTTCTAACAAAAAATTTGAAAATTCCAATAAAACGTGTCTTACGGTATTACAAACAATTTTCCGATCGGTTATTAAGGAATTGCCGACTACATTTTCTTACAATTTGTTTCCAAAGAATTTCGTGTTGTTAAAGTATATTTTTGAACAATATATTTGAACAAATATATTTGTTTGTTCTTATTCTACTGCATGAAAATGATATTAACTAATATAAACCGATAAACTAAGTTTAATGAGTACAATAAACATTTAAAAATAAAAATGTACATACTTGAGTATTTTTTGTTTTTTTCATGACGATGGCAGAAGCCGCTAAAAATGGATTATCGGATTAATCCCGCAATGCTTGACCAGTGCTTTTTTTTTACCTGCATGTTGTTTTATATCGTGTTTTCTTTTATAATCATTGTCGAAAACACTATTGCTCGATAGACACTCTAACTGTAGAAGTTTTCTCTTTCTATTGTCCATTGTTAAATTATTAATTGTATTCAATTATTATTATTAATTATTTATTCAAATAAACGGGACAAAATTGAAAATTACATAATTGATAAACGATTTAAAAAAATAAAACCGAATAAACATGATGTTATCACATAACTGGTAAGTGATAAGCATTTGGCGCGTAGATGTTATCACTCTGCTATGGACGTATTGTTCCGTTCTTATCGCAAATTGAAATTACTTTGGTTAGTCGTTCTTATCGATATCTTAATTTGTTCTGTGGAATCGTGGCGTATAAATATTAAACAATATTCGAGTCTATAACCAGACTTGATAAATATTATCATTTATAATATTATCATTTATAATATTTATCGAATTATTATTTGAACAGCTACCCAGTTGAAACAATAACGGACAATTTGCAAAATTCCGACTCAAGACGATTTCAATGTGTCAGATTTGTCGACTGAGATTTAACATATTTTTTTTTTTTTTTGCAAACTGTAAAACTTTGCAAACTCGTAAGAACCGTAGTCATACAATAATAAAAGCGAACCGAAACAAATACTAAGACTATGTAAAAATGTTCGGGAAAGTAAATAATAATTTCCTCGGTTTATACGAAATACGCGCTAATGACTTCGAAAAATCTACTACATATCAAGTATGACAAAATACCCAAAATATGCAAAAAAACAAAAAAAAAAACATGCACTATTTGCACTTTGTAATTTTATTACAATTGCTACGATACGGATTTCGCTTAGCATGTTTTCCTACGTGTAGCAAAATAAACATGCAAATGCATGAACTTGTGTTTAGCGCTGCTTATTGTACATTCGACAAACGAATATTTATTTATTATTTATTCGATTTATTAGATGTTCAAGAACCCTCGATTAAAATACACGAATTGTCAGGTTGACGTGACTCGTGTATAGCTTTTTTTATGGGACGCAACTCGTGTGCTCCTCTCTTTTCGAGCACACCGAAACCGAAATTAGGTTATTAAATATAGTTTTTACTTCGTTTTCTACGAAAAAAAAAATAATAATAAAATTGATAGTTGTAGATAATTTCCTTAGAATATTGTTGTTTTATAGTGTATTTAATACTTAACTATATTTGAATTAATGTATCAATACGAATTATGTTTTTATATTAATATAGGTAATAGTAAACAATGTATTGAATTTTTTATATACAACAATAAATGATAAAAAAAAAAACCAATAAATGAAAAACGTCAGCGATGTTGCTGACGGGCAGGGAACACATAAAATCGAACCGACAATGATTTGACCGTCGACACCGCGTACACCAAAATGGCGAACCATTCGCCGTCCTGTATAATAACGATAATGATCTCTACGGGCTCGTATTGGGTTTTTTATTTTCTCTCTCTCTCTTTCTCTCTATTTGTTAAGTTTCGTAACGGTGCACGTATAAAATGTATATTATTTTTTTTATTTTTTTTTCATACGCACGTGTAGTTTAAAGGGATGAAGAACACACGTGTTATATTGTAATATTATCATCGTGTTTGGTGTACAGTAAACGTACACGGGCGTGTGTGTAACGATGACACTCTATAAACATCTGCCATTCGGGGTAGTAAAAATGCGATTGGATGATTAGTGGCCGGTTAGTGGGGATACTTGGGGCCAATGTAAGGAGACGCGCACGGGCAGCTCGAATTATGTACCGGTGGCGGCGGTGGCGGTGGCGGCGGCGGCGGCGGCGGCGGCGGCGGCAGCGGCGGCGGGACCCTCGACGGCGCGACGTGTTCGTGTGCCACGACGAATATTGTAAAAACGCGATAAACGGCACAATAAGACAATAAACGGCACGCGTTCGCGCTAGTAGGATGTACTCCTGTTCGTCAAATATATTCCACTACTATACTCGGCTATTGCTAGCGATCATTTATGCATTATTGTAATCTGCCCGAATCACAGTTTTACAAAAAAAAAAAAAAAAAAAAGGCGGAAAACGAGTAGTATACAGTCCATATTCGGCGCGGAATTAAAAAAAAAAAAAAAAAAAGTCTACTCCGTTGTTTATTTCGTCCGCTTAATCAACGATAATCGTTTCGGTCACAATTGAATTGAGTCGGAATTTCACGTCGAATAAAAAATATCTATATATATATTTTTTTTTTCCCCGCTGTGTCACAATCGTTTCCGTTCATTGGTAATTCTATGCGAGTTACGACATTTTTTTTTTTTCTGTGTTTTGTCGTCTAGCGCGTAAACAAACAAACCGATGGATTTACGTGTTTTTACTTATCACCATAGATGCCCGAACACCGGACGGATAACACTACAAAAATTAATAACAGGTTTGTTTTTTTTTTTCGTCCGTTTTACCAAGGTAACCCATAAATCAACATAAATAATTAGATTTTTTTACTAAAAAAAAAAAAAAAAAAACCGAAAACCCTAATTTTAGGGATCGGTATTCAATTGGTGGCGGATTTCAATAGCTATAAACCTTTTCCGGACAATTTGTCAAAAACATTTTGCAAAAAACCGCGTAAAAATCACTCCAGCCGTTTTTGAGTCTATTAATCTCATATAGATGGGCAGACATCCATTTTTATACACATTGATATAACCATAGGCGCCAGGTTTTTTAAGTATCACGGGGGGGAGGCTCAACTTTTTAGATATTTTTGTACAGTAAAATAATATATGTTCGGCCCTGGTTGTACAGTAACCGACTCTTGTCATATTATATTCTCCGTTTTTTATCCTCTTAATTGTCCGTTATTACACAATTACTATAATGTATAAATGTTGAAAATATAACTAATGTTTTATGGAAGTACGTGACATATATTAAAATCTGAAAATTTTCATTTTTACGAGTAAAACAACGATCGTCGGGTCAGCTAGTAATAAATCATAGTGTAATATGTATGACGTTTTTTGTTGTACTTATTTTTAAAAATAAATTTCTATTTGTGATAGTTTTTGAATTGTAAAAACGTATTTAATATCTTACACGTCTAATGGTATTAACAATAAGATGATAATAATAGATTTATAATAAATAAATTAATGAATGTAAAAACCAAAATTTGAATTCAAATAAAAATCCGGATTTACAATAAATGTCGTATTCAAAAATCCGGATTCTCGAACACCGGCAAATCCGGATTTTTCTCAACACTGACAAATAATATAACATAATTACTTGCATTTTGTTACAACGATAACAATGAATTTTTCATAATATTTTTTTCTTCTATACTTTAACACCGGCGAAATGAAATCACTAAATAATGCGAATACGATAAGTAAGTTTTACAATAAGCGTTTCGTTAAACAAAAAAAAAAACAATGTATCGGTAAGTTTCTTATGGGCGGCATAATTTTATGTAGCGCATTCAATCAAACGTCGATACGGTGAACTATATGATAGTTGACGATATTGCAAAAATTATAGTGGCTATTCGATAACAAAGGTATGCCGAAGAGTGTTCGTGGGGTATCGCGAGGATTTATGAACGGGCAAACAAACACGAGCTGAACGACCGGCCCGGAATCACTTTACGAAGAAATCAAAACGCGTAACGCAAGTACAAATGTCTACGTTGACGACTACAGACGTGAATTATATAATGGAAAAAAAAAAAAAAGTAATAATAACACGCACCGCGCTCAAACTTCAATATATCCGAGTTCTGAACGATTTTAAATGAGAATTTTTTTTTTTTCATATCAAATGTAATACAGTAATGTTAAATATACAGTTTTTTACAGTATATTATTAATATTTGTATTATTTTTTTTGTCCATACCCGACGAGTGCATTTTGTATTTGAATACGTATTGCATTATAACGGACAATAAAAATAATGAACGTAAATACGGGGCAGCAGTCACAGTCCACAGTCGTACAAGTACAACGGGGCGGTCCACGTCGACGTGTACCGACGATTCGTTTCGTTTCGTTTGTTTTTGCTTCAAGTATTGTTTCAACCGTACAATAAATACGTATCTAAAATAGAGTAGTCCGGGTAGTCTGTCCCGATGGCGTTTCGAATAACCCGGCGGTTCCTGTTAACCGTTTCGATAAACGAATTCAACGGAAATTTCCGTCGACCGTTACGATATTTTCTAATGGTATTATCAGTAATACCATTAGAATTATAATAACGTTTTATCGGTGTCCGGCCTGCGGGCACACACACACACGAGCGCGCGCGCGCGCGCGAAGGACAACGTTAACGATATTATGTAAAACCGCGTGCCGGGACGACCACCAGACGTGGCGTTCGGCGGCATTAATGAAAAACGTAACTTATAATCGTCGTGCCGCGCCGCGCCGCGCCGAGTGTCGAGTGTATTTTATCGGACGGACGGACGGGCGACGACGACGCCGGACGGTCGGCGCGCAGAGGTCGCGGCCGCAATCACCTTGAGCGTAAAAACGTACCGAACCTTAAAAAAAAAAAAAAAAAAAACGCCGAGCACGAGTCGCGCGCATTTTCGGCATAATATTATTACGTTGTATATTGTCGTACGTTTATTATTATTATCGTTATGTATGCGTGTACGTATAATACCGGCTGATAAGAAAACGACTTAAAATATTATTCTGTTGTTGTGTGCCGGTCTATTGTGTTAAAACCGCTGCGTATATATATATATATATATACAAATTACCGTACGGCGCGACAATATATCGCGGTCGTTCTCAAGGACAATTATTGTTACTGTTAAAGGGCGGCGGGGGATGTTACGCGCGGTATTATTTTCCGTTTGGAATATAGTAAAAGTCGCGCGCACGTCCAAAAGACATTTTGTAATTATTTTTTTTTATTATTTTTTTAAGAAAAAACCGTCACGTCTACTATCGCGTATTCGCAACCGTACGTCGCATTGACGAGTCGACTGCCTCTCGTCCGTCCCCCCGCGTCAACTCTCGCCTTACCCTTGCAATTTCGTCCGATAACAAACTCGAAAAACCTTCTGGCTAGTCGGCCAGTCGGATTCAATACAAACACACCCGTGTTTACCGGGCTACGAGCCCGCCATTGGACGCCCGCCTGAATAATTCAATCTGTTTTCGACGGAATATCACAAACACCGTATGAGAATATATTTCGATTAAACGACAAAATAAGCGCGTAGGAGCAAATTCGATATTTTCACTATGTAGAATCTATATAATTAATTAAATTAGATAATTGCTCACGCCCAGAAAATTATGGCTATGTTTCCGTCGTCGTCTTATGTGTGCCAACAGACTTTTTCGACCATGAAATTGCGGAAAAACTCAATCAGAAATCGATTGACTGACGAACACCTTTTCTCGCTGTTGAAAGTTGCTTCGTCACAGCTGGAACCTGCTTTCGAAAATATTATGGAAAATCAAAAACATTTCCATATATCTCACATGCCTATTATATGATTTAATAAAGCTTAAACACAAAATGCATTTTTTCTATAATTCTGGCCCTCCTCTAGAATTTCTTAAACTTTGTGGCCCCCCATTAAAAAAGTTTGCCCATCACTGATATAGATGATGGTCGGACCCGATTGGGCGAGTGTGAAATTTTACTCGCGAACCTACTGTAGGTTTATATATATATATATATATATATATATATATATATATATATATATATATATATACTGTAGCAATGACAGTCAACTTTTGTTAAGAATGAATATTTTTCTGGTAGACGAAATCCGATAAATTTTGTAATTAGGTTTAGTTTCTTTTCGCGATATTTAACGTAAAACTATTATCAAATATATTCTACATTATTTGAAAATAATAGATAATAGGTAATTTAATCGTTTCCTCCCCCACCCCCCCCCCCGGTCGAACCGACAAATGGTAAAATAGTCAGAAAAACATATTTAGTTTTTTTATTTCGCGCAATTATTTCGTCTTTTGTACGTAATCGTACATTAAATTAGTCGATATTTTGATGAACTAGCGCATACTTAAATATTTTCTAGGCATAATATAATGCCGTTCTGTAAAGCATATTCGAACATTTTATAGAGCGTATATTAAAGTTTTTTAGTGCATTAAAATCTGCCCTTTAATTTTTATATTTCTATACATGCGAATGTATATGTCGTAGCCACTTCGCGAAATCGAACTTTTCATTAAAAAGGAAACGCTTTTTTTCACACTTGGTGAAACACAAAAATATTTCACGATATGGGTCCCTTTTCATGAATTGGTCACTCGGATTGGACACATCGTGCAATTTTTTTTCTCCATGTGGTCGACCACTTTGTGTACCTATCGAAATGACATATTTACCGCACTCGACCATTGTTGTCTTGTTGTTTTTATTCGGTGTGCGTCATTGTAATATTTAAAAAGTTTTAAATATGCCCGGCCTACTACTAATTTACTCCCTATTTACGCAAAGACATTATGAGTTATTGTTCGGGGCTCACGCGGACCTACTGGATTTAATTTCTCTTTTAATTGTGATTAATCATTGCAATACCTACATTCAAATATTGTTTAATGTACTATTAAGTAATTTATAAGTTTTTTCTTTTGTCCCGGGCATCAAAGATTCTAAATTGGGCTCTGCCGAACGGATTTTGATCGAACTACAGGCGGATATTTTACAGGAAGATATTAAGGCGCAATTAATAGTACGTATACATCGTAATCAATCAAGTCGGGTGGGCCTATATTATATATATATATATATATATATATATAATACACATTATAAAATACTTGTGTTGTATATAGATTCTATAGGACTTTTTATCCCGTGAAGAGGTCGGAGGATCCGTTAATTGAAAAAATAAAAAATAAAAATTAGAACGATTTAACGTAAGTTTTATGACTGAAATATTAAAATAACTAAAGCAATCGTATCGAATTGAAAAAAAATTAAATAAAAAAAAATTATAGAAATTATATTTGCTTGTAGGTATGTGAATTCTGTCGCATAGCCAATTTTTAAAACTGTAACAAACTTATATTTTGTTTTAATGATTTAACCCGTCAATATATTTTTAACAAAGTTTTCGTCACACGCCTGGATTTTTTTTTTCCCGAACGATTTTATAAACGATATATATATAATTGTTTTCTATTTGAAAAATTGAAATACAATAACTGTCAAAGTTGTTCGTATAAATTATATTATTATGATTTTTTGACAAATTTAAAACGGAATACTATGTTTTAACACGTGCTTATAATTATCGTCATCGTATATTATTTACTGATTTTCTAATAATTTCGATACTGCGAGAATTACGGTCTACGAGAATTTACGAGATTCTTAGTGGTTTTTTTAAATATTATATGACGTGGGCTTTATTTTCTGCATGATGCGAACACGTGCCTTGGACCAGAAGAACAACAATTGTATGGGAGGTTTATAGTATTGACAGACTTGTAAAAGATAATATTTTGAAATTACAAATGCGGATATTATGAAAAGGTATATTTAGAATATACGTATTTAAGAATACTATGCTTTATCGAATGTTCGAGTGCGAAATTTTATACATTCAGTATGTACAAATACTTGTGAAACGTATTTAAAAACGCTCTCAAACAGTAGCTGGTATTATTCTGTTTTACTTATTATCTCGTAAACGTTTATTAAACACACAATTTTGTCATTCTATTGAGTAAAGTATAATATGATTTTTTTGTTGTTGTTTTAAGTTTATATAATTTCGTACATTACGACGAGTATTAATATCGATCTCGATATGATTGCACACCGCAGACGATTAGTATATGTAAAAAAGGCGCTAATGTATTTGGATTGCGTGTCGCACAGACATTGATTTTAGAATATCTCGAACGCGTTTATTTTCGCTCGACTGTGAATTTTATTATAAATATATTATAGGTCCCCTCCTAGTCCCTAATTATATACTCCAATTGATGTTTTTTCCGATGAAAAAGTAAGATAAAAAACGTTTGATTAGTTTGTATTTTATTATAATGTAATTTTTATTTTATTTAATTATTATTGTTGAGTGTAAAGAAAGGTTAGGTTTTATTTTTTTTCATAAAAATCTATTAGGTATAGATAATATTATACAAAATACAAATATATACCTACGTACTCGTATGGTGAAAATGTAAACGTATCCAGTTTAATGATAAAAACGACATTTTCAATGCAATAACGTAACGATTTTTTCCAAAAAAAAACCCACGATTACAGCCCGTCGTTTTAATTGAAAAAGTTCAAAGAGTGTAATTTCTATTTTATATTATAGAGGCTAACAAATGTTTTGCCACGGGGCGCTTTAATGTGTAGCTATGCCATTGCTTAGCCGTCCCATTCGCTATTACAATTAATAAAATTCCCCGAATATCGCATAAAAAAATGACATTACGTAAAACAACCCACTCGTATCTCTCATTAACAATGAGCCCGGTCCGTCGTGTGACACTTGCAAAGCCCGTAGCCATCCGCTGTCCAAAAAAATACTCATCAGCACGACTCCGCCTCAACAATCCATCATCAACAGAAGAGGCCCTCGATCACGCGAACACCGAGGACACATTCAAGTTCATTGAACTCATTTAGAATTCATTTCAGGCTTAGAAAAAGAAAAACTATAACCAAGCTTGGTTTTTGTTTAGGTGTATTGCAATGTATGACGTACAACGCATAATGTATTATATAATTTATTTTCAATTTGTATACAATTTTTTCCACTAGGCTAATAATCGTTGTCATTGAAGCCCGGTTCCTAATAATAATAGTAATAATAATAATAATAATAAAAAAATTACTTTACAGTGTTCAATGTTAACTAATCATTATAATAATATGTAGGCATCCGGTGTATAGGTATAATTATTACGTGTCACGGTAGGTATGTTATTACTGCCCACGGGTCGTATGAACTTTTTTTTCATTTTTTTTTTTTTTTTCTTCTGGATCGTGTGGGTAAGAGTTAAGTCTATAGTATAATATATAATAGGTATTGAGCAGGAAAAATTAAAAAAAAAAACTTCTCTTTCGTAATATTAATAAATAATATTGGATATATGACGGTGTACGGGACGCGGTTTCAATCGGTTCGTGATTTTTGGAAGGGATAAAATAACAATAATATATTTCTCTGTTCGTTCTATTGTAATTGTAATAATAATATTTGGCGTAAAGGTAGTTTTTTCTTCTATAAAGCTACGTCCGATTTCGATTTCCGTTATCGTTGCGCCCGCGTGTATCGGCCGGTCGTGTTTTTATATGAGCACGGGGATCGCTACATTGCTGCACTTGTCTGATTTACACGACTATATAAAGGTTTTTGAAAAATGTCTGTAATTATTGGGTTTTTTTTTTTTTTTTTGTACGTTCATTATACGAAAACTGGTGTATACGAGTGACTTTTGACGACCAAACGCACAATCCCAGTGGGGACCGTAGTCTAAATGCCTCCTCCCCTCGATCACAGAAATAACAGGTGGGGATATGAACGAATACGAATCGATATGCCATTAGTTGTTAATAATTATTTATATTTGTATTTGATAATAATTTGTCTGAATAATGTCTCTGGAATATGGAAAAAAAGCGTTTGAAATAATAGGGTTTTAAACCGGTACATATCGGTTAATTATTCAATATCGACTCGCCAATATATTAATCGGTACAATTATTATAATACAAATTTCGACGGATTACCCCCCGCACCACTATACAATTTGAGAATACTCTGTAAAAAACACCCTTCGATCTTTTTTTTTTTTTTTTCCAAAACACAGTCCACCCCGAATATCTATAATATAACCTTATTAACTGCTATGTATCTATTTTTTTCTTCTTCGTATTATTTCTAAGATATACAAAAATATTAACTGCTCACTAAAAAAAAAAAACCGTGGACTCTATAATGCCTCTCTACGGTTGGGGGAGCCGGGGCAATATTTTAGGGGGCCGAGTGCGCGTGTCTTATTAATCGGAGACCGGCCCGATGGCGTAATTTCCCCAAAGATTAGGAAATGTTGAAATTGCGTAGTTAAATTCGTGTAAAATATTCGTGTTTCCGATTTCTATCGATACGCACGCCTTTAATCACTCCTAGAATTGGGTAAAGCCACGGGGGAAAAAAAAAAATTTAAAAAAATAACATATATTTTCGCGATTCATTGGCCGACGATCATAGAAATTAACTTCGGTGACCGGACTAAAACGTACATTTTAGTACGAAAAGAGTTTGTTTTAATAATATTTCCTTGCGCAATTGGATTATTTCGGGGTCCCGTACATTCGCAATGATAATAACTCACAAAAACTAATAAACTTTTTCCGAGTTTTTTTCAGAAACATGTTCGGGATATAGTATAAATCGTTTGGCGACCGTGTATATTAAATTAGGTACATACCGCTATAATGTTTCGATATAATATTTCACGTTGCCCAAAATTATAAAATAAAATATGAAACGAATAATCGAAACGTTCGGCGTGATAAAGTCGATTATATACGTAGTTCATTATAGTTGTTCGGTTAAGATTTAGTTTATTTATTATTATTGTTATTATCAATATGGAAATGTGTTTGTTCGACGGTATTAAGCAGTTATTGTAGTGTTGGAAAAAAAAAATAAATAAAAAAAGCATCGTTATAGTTTTTTAACGGCTAGTAGTGTTGCGAAAGATATTCGAATTTTTTTATATATATTGGGATAACCGGTAAATTGAAATGGTAAAATCCGAATATACTCGAATATATTCGGATATTTATAGTATTCGGGTTCATTCAATGGTGGTTTTAAAATATTTATTATTATTGTAACTCGTGAGATCAATTTTACGAGACTCCGAATTTTACGGATATTAGACGAGATAATTAAAATAGTAATAAACGAGATATCGTAATTGGTGTGAAGTCCAATCGTTTTCGTGCATTCGGCACTTTGATTCGTTTAGGGATTATCCCGATTACGTATAATACCGAATAGTACTTAAAGTTAATCGAACATCACTGTATATTCGAATTGTACAAATATCCGAATTCATTTTTATCCGGATTTTAAAATATCCGAGTATCCTGATAGTTCCAACACTATTAGCAAGTGGATAGCCCCGGATGACGATTATTAAATCATATACGATGTGTGATCAAACAAAAATACCCGGACTGTGTTAATAATATTTATATCAATTAAGATAACGAAACCCCGATAATGTCATTCGATAAAGTAACTTTTGACGAGAATTTCAACGTTGGTTTGAAATCCGTAACAATATTTATTTTCATTTTATGGCATTTTTACGAAAACGTGTTTCATTCATGCGGCAATTATCGTAATGGAAGCACTAGAAGAACAACGCGTGTGCGTACAATTTTGTTTTAAATTAGGGAAAAGTTCTAGTGAAACTTTTGCAGCGAGCTTTTGGATATGATGTTCTGTCTCGGACAACGTGTTTCGAGGGGTTTAAACGGTCTAAGGAAAATCCATTAAGGATAACCAACGACCTGTAAAACAAATGAAACCGTTACGCGTGTTCGTGAAATTATTCAAAACAATCGTCGATAAACTAGCGGAGAAGTTGCAGAGAAGACGTCGGAATACCTTACGGTTCTTGCCGAGAAATGTTAACCAAAGAATTGGGCAATAGCCGAATCGCAGCAAAATTTTTTCCTGGTTTCTTAACCGACGAACAAAAACAAAATCGAAAGACCATCTCTCATGAACTTTTTGAAAGACCAGAAACTGACGTAGACTTTTAAAAGAAAAAATATTATAACAGGTGATGAAACTTGGATTTACACGCGGCTATGATGTTGAAATGCCCTATTTTCCCTAATTTAAAACAACATTGCTTTCATTACGAAAATCGCCGCATGAATGAAACACGTTTTCGTAAAAATGCCATAAAATAAAAATAAATATTGTTACGGATTTCAAACCAACGTTGAAATTCTCGTCAAAAGTTACTTTATCGGGGTTTCGTTATTTTAATTCATATAAATATAATTAACACAGTCCGGGTATTTTTTGATTATACCTCGTGTATATATATAAATCGTAAAAAGTTTCAACAAATATTCATATATAAAACGACACGTATTATGTATAATTTACATAATACTATACGCAGGCGTTTTAACACGGCGGCAATACCAAATCTAGGAACAAAATATTTGTAAAAAAAAATATATATATATATATATTCGTATAAAATAATATTAGGGCGAATGTATTATAGACGAGTTTCCGAATGTTTCCGATTAAATCTCGACTATATATGGTTTCGTAAACGAAATCCCGTCGCTTTTGAATATTACACCTACGGTAAACACGTCCGTAAATAAGGAATTTCGCGTGTAAATCGCACAATTTTTACAAGGATAAAACGTTATTATATCGTTTTACGTATATTACGAACAGTTATTAATCGTCGGGTGTTCAGTTGTTTCGGACGACTGCACATGCGATTTAAAAAAAAAAAAAAAAATAAAATAAATTCCGTTATTATAGTTATTCGGACGCTATGTTTCACTGTACATATTACACGGGTATTGCAATGTACGAAAACGTATCAATCGTATCTATACGTTACAATAAAATACGACGAGATAATATTATACGTGACAGTTTTCAATTTCTCTCTCGGCTAAACCGCGGTCGATTATTGTCATAGGTGTACGGGTACTTATAAATCTGAATTTATATATCTATAATTATTATAATTTTTAGTAGAAAAATAAAAAAAAAAAAAACAGATACGACCGCTAGTCGTATTTTATCATGTTTCGGGCGATTCGTAATCGCCGCGATTTACCATTGCGCAATATAACCTACGGTGTATTTGTAATTCTATATTTTCGTCGGCGCGAACTTTTCGAGTCTTTAATGCGAAAAACCGCATGTTTAGTGTTGAGGATTTTTATCGTTCTTACTATTGTCATGACGATTAGATATAGGAAAACTAAAACGTCTAACGAACGCATGGAATATGGACACAGACATTCGTGGTCTTACGATAACGCACGACCGTCGCCCACCCATTTTCAGACACGAAATTCCTACATCCCGGCCGCCGCCAAATGTCGATTGCGTTTTTTTAATAATTTTTTCTAAAATTATAAAATTATAATTTACGCTTCTAATTCAAAACGTGTCATGGTAACCTTCATTTTAACACATCTACCGGTCGTGCAGTTCCGATTTTCAAGTGTAGCGTCTTTCCCGAAAGCATTTTGGTTCCGGTTGGTGCGTTAGAGTTGTATTTTTTTTTTTTTTATTGTCATTGTAGTTTTCTAAAAAATTGTTAAAAACCGGGTGGGGGGAGGGAAACGATAAAATGTACGGCTTCGTATTTATTTTCGATTTTGTTATTTTGTCGGTTAAAAACGATCGTAGGGACAAGCAATTTTCACCGAATATTAATATTAGGCCTTTCTAGACGCGGAAAAATTTCCAAAATATTCTGGCCATTTTTGAACTATCAATAAGCGTTTAAATTTGTTCGGATAAATTGAATAAAACTGTTTTGGCCGAACGAAAATTCACGAAAATTTTACATAAATCGTACTTAACGATGGAAAAGAAAAAGTCGAGGTTAATGTTATAATTGTGTTTCATAAGCGTTAATTTTGATGGAAATCTCAAAAAAAAAACGGCATTTCGAAACACGATTAACCGAACTTTGCTCATAGCCGTTTTTCATTAGCAATGATGAAACCTAACCCCTAAACTTTATAATTTATATAAATTATTTTCCCGTTTACATCGCACCTTCCCGATTTTTCATCACCTACAGCAACGGCCCACACGCATTGAGAACTATGTGGCTCGGTTTTTTTTTCCTTTTATTTTTTTTTCTTATGTATTTCACCCCCTAATTCGTCACCCATATCTTCCGCAAACAATATGGCGCTGTTTTCGCCGTTTCTCAATGGTGTTTAAATATTTCAATTATACGAAATTTGAATAACAGAGATAATACGAGATGAAAATCTAACTACAATAATCTAAAACGTATTAAATATATTAAATACACTTAATACAGTAGATTCGTATTATGTCGAATGTTCGCTATCTCGAGCTACATTGAGATACCCTTGAAACTACCATTAGCATTTTAATAGCGTTTTACTCTCGATAAATCCATATAAAATCAATCAATCGTTTTCCGTTATCCCGAATACACAAATAACATTTTTATTATCGTAAGAACAAAAATGTACATTCGGTACAGTGATTGTGATTGTGCGCGTTCGTACATCATAGTCTTGAAATGGAAAATAATACGCGTACATTAAATTATCCGTACAATTTTAGACAAAATCCGTTTAATATCTTTAGTTGAAAAAGGTGATCGTAAAAAATGTGAAATCGCTAAAGAATTCAACGTTCCACCAAATGCATTTTCCTTATCTGGACGATAGAATTTGTTCGCGGTATGTGTGCGGATAAATGACGAAATGTTATCGGAAACCATCGAAAATCCCAGCGAGAGTGTTGACGTACCACAAAAAGAGGAGGAAATCACTGGCAGTGACACAATTCAACAAGCTAATCACGATTTAAATACATTGAGGCATTTTGTTGAGACTACTACGGGTATGGACGATTTGTCTGCGTTGAAATTGTTGCAAGATAAAAGCAATAAAAAAAAAAAAAAATGTTAAATTTATTAAATATCGTAGTTCGTAGATATGTATATGTATTAGTGTTTTAAGTATTCGAATTATTGACTTTATTTTTTTTTTTTTTTTTTTAATTTGTAATAAAACTCGATGTCTCGAATTTGTCGATATCTTGGACATTTTCCGAGTTCCCCTCGAGATTCGACATAACGAGGCGATGACTGCAATATACATATAATCATAGTATAAAAGAGGTTACAGTCTATGCAGTGATGAATCCCTCCATATGGACGACGACATTTTTCCACCGTTAGACATATTTTATTGTAATATACAATAATACACGGTACGGTCGTTGCGGATTTTTCGCGGGATATAATTCTATGTGCGTATATCGAATGACGATTTCGGATCAATGTTAACAATAAAACTCGAAAACTCGTCGAGAAAAAGTAGGCGGACGAGACATCCGATTGATATTATTATGTTATATAAATATGAAGACGAAGAAAAAGAAGACGGATAAGAAGAAAGTTTTACCGCCGTTATGTCGTACGAGTTAACTATCGAAATTATCAATTGTCTAGCTTTCCATACTTTTAGCGTTTCTTACATTTTTATGTCGCACCGGAGGATGTATTATAGTTATATTCGAAGCGACCTGTTTTTTATATTATAATATAACTATGAAATAGACATTTTGTTTATTGGTTTTTTTTTTTTTTTTTTAAGAAATTAGATTCTGAGCGAGGAGTCTTGCGGTCTTATAACGGTGTTTATTTATTTATTTTTCTGTAAGCATTTTTTTCGAACATCCGATCTACGCATTCCTATACTGTTTCCAGTACCAAATTTTATCTAGTCGGTTCTTTGGAAAAGTCATTTGTCGATATACCAATTATTTTATTATCGCGGCAGAATAAGTTACGAAAAAAAAAAAAAAAAAAATGACGTTAAACCGCCATAACAAAACACGATGATTTCGCCAAACTCGAGTGTTTTATTATTACTTTTATATTTATGTTGATTTCTGGGTTACCATGACATGACGGCAACAATGAAAAACGAAGTATGTACGCTTTTTCGATGGTTTAGTCGTCGTCGTCATTTTTTTTTTTTTTTTTTATTTGCGTATTTTCTGTAGTTTTTCATATTATTCGGCGATTTGTCTCTACGATTATTTTTAACCCAATTCCAAAAAAAAAAAAAAAAACCAAATCGAAAATAACAGAAAACCCTATATTTCCCCTTCCCCTTCATTATTTAGGAAACTACAAAGAAAATCAAAAAATGTCTTCCTCAGTGCACCAACTAGCTGTCGGTTTTTTTTTTGTAATAGAACAAGTTGTTCAATTGTATAGATATTACATTTTTATTTTTTACCAAATTGGAATTTAGTATAGACAATTTAATAAGGTCCCAACGTTGCCGATATAGTTACGCGTAGATCGTCAATTTTTCAGTCGATGGGTACCTATCACTAAACGAGTTACTTTTTTTTTTTTATCGATCTTGAGTTGCTCCTTTGTTAAACAGCCAATAACTTAATTATTTAAATAAGATTAAGTTATTGAATTATTATTATTATTAAATCTAAGTATAAAAATAATGAAACATCGTGTTTTAACTTGAACTTTTTGTTGATACGTTCATATATTGATAATAGTAAAAATTTAAGTAGAATTAATAAAAAAAAAAAAAAAAAAAAACTATTGAAACGAACCGAGATGTCTTACTTAACTATCCGGCCATAAAATAAAACGTTATTCTATAGAACATTTAAACATATATAAATACAATTATTTTGTACAATGTATACAGTCATCGTGTGTAATTATTTTTGCCTAACTACGTGCGCTTTATTTCTGCTTCTCAACTATGTACAGATTGGTAAAAAAAAAAAAAAAAAAAAACCCACTATAAAACTATTACAAATATAACGATTCAACTCTTGTCCGTTAAATTTTATTTTTTCAAACGCGTTATCGATCGAAATATTATCGCCTAATCGAATTGTATTCGTATAACAACGCCGTAACCGTTTCGAAATATTCAATTCGGACTTTGAATCCGTGTTGAATAGTCGCGTGTATTGTATTAAAATTCAATCTCCATTAACGCCGTCGTACGCAATATTATCGGTTGAAAATTATACTTATATACGGAAAAAAAAAAAATGTAGTGGGTAGTATACGATAAGTTAAAAATAAAATTCCACAGCACTCCCCCGCTTACAATGTATTTATTATACGTCTTATATTGTTTTTTTTTTTTTTTTTTTTTTTTTTTTTTATTCGATTGCGCGGTCGTACGTTATCGTCATACGTTGTTTTCTTTAGCCTGTATACGTTGTTATCTAAAACAAATAATAACGGTATGAGATAAAATTAAAAAAAAATTTAAGAGTAAACAGTACGTATTATTACTGCTTCAGTTTACGAGCGTATAGGTATTTTTTTTTTTTTTTTTTTTAAACTCGGTGTTTCGATAATCCGAATAGTAAACACTGTATATATATATATATAAATTGAACGTTCCGATTCAAGTCCTGACGATTAGGGAGAGGGTAAAAATGAGGAACAATATATATTTTATATACTATTGACACACGACGATAAATCCGTTTTCTATATATTTCATTATCTCGTACAGAGGGATCTCGTTGAGAAGTCTGGCCCCGGAGCGTACCGGCGTTTTTAATCCGGAATCGACGACGATGATGGTAACCATGACAGCGGCAGTGGCGCGGTGCCGGGGACGCGTACAACGCTATAGTATAGTACCAGAAATACATTATGGGAATAAATGCACAATTGTAGGAATGCGACGTCTTTTTATTATTATTTTATTATTATTATTTTAGATATATATTTACGTACGTAGTAGTCGGTGACTGGGAGGAAATCGGGAACGTTGTATAGTTTGTATCACCGGAAGCGAACGGCGGTGATTAATTGCAATCGGAAAACGATTCTGCGCGGTGCTCGGCGAACCTTTAAATTTAACCTTACAAGGTTAACCCCCATCGCCCACGCGCATTAAACCGTCACCGTAGGAAAAAACGTAAAAAAAAAAAAAAAAAACGAAAAAACGTATAACGTCAGCGAGTTTATATTCAAAAATATACACAGAGTGTACAACAGATATAGTATTATGTATCTCGAATTACAATCGTTTTCTGCGCATCAACTAGAAATCGGTTGAGATCGGGGTATGTTGTTGTTGTATATAGATTGGGTTACAGCGCGTATAAAAAGCGAAAGAAAAAAAAAAAAAATGTTTTTTCCTTAACACGCGTCGACATTTTTTCCGCGACGATCGGTTTTCCTATTGGTATTTGTTTAGATCCGAGAACCCTGACGAACTTAATTTTACGACCACGGGCCGACACACTAGGAAACACAAAAACGAAAAAATAAATAGAAATTATATTAATACTATGCCGAGAACCGAAATAATATAATATGATCTATAGTCCGAGGTTATACGATCGTATAAACGTCGCAGGCGTGGGAAGGAAATAAACACACGCGGCTATTAATAATACGTACGCGTAGCAGATATATACAGGGTGACGGTGTCTTCGCGCGAAGATATTTCACTCGTATGAAATATATTTAGTTTTTTTTTTTTTAACGACCTGGGCCAGAATAGAGTAAATATAAACAATATAAACACGGGCGCCGTGTAAGGGGGGCTTAGGAGCTAAAGCCCTCCCCCCACGAGATCTATAAGACGGGTCTCATTTCGCCGCGGTTCTTATTAAAAAAAAAAAAAAAAAATAAAATAATAATTTAAAAAAAAAAACATTCATATCTACCGCGTACTTTCACAAAAATATTAACTATTATTACCTCTATAACAACATTAGCTATACCGACACGACGAAATAATAGTAATGAATTGACTGAGAACAGTTTTTTTATCGATATAAGATAAAAAGAATACCTGTGATTATATAATGGGTATAGGTTTTGGTTATTAACGCGATTACACAGATAGATAGATATTATTGTTTTAACCGTACAAGAACATCAAAAACATGATATTTTTTTAAAAAAAAAACCTATGAATATAGAAGTGTCGTTTTTTCTAGTCCGGTCGGGGAGGCGGATCGGGCAGAGATTTCGGCCCAAAATCGATTATTATTAGGAAATTAATTTATCATAACTACTACAGATTCCATTTCGAATCTTTTATTACGCATGATATACACTCATAAATATATAAATGAATTTTTTTTTCTAAGATTCTGATTTACTAATAGTACTGATATGGAAAATACAGTTTAAACATTTAAATTCGTTTTGTAATAGCTATTGAATATTTCGATATTCGTAACGAAAACCAATTAGTATCACAACCTAACCAACGGAAAGAGATGACAATATTTCTGAAATCCGACTAATATACCGTTTGTACCGCCGTCTAAATATTAAATATATATATATATATTTTGGTTTGAAGGTGATTTTTTTTGTTTTGATTTTTGTTGCCACAAATTACTGTTGTAAAACTATTTGAAGGAGCAGCCCACCGGGAGAATTCCTGGATACCCTGCGGCGTCGGTAAACTTTGTCGAAAAACAGCCGTTCCCCAGTCTTCTAACGACACCTATAGAATGAAGAACGTTGAGTTGGTTATAATTTTTTGTCATTTTTAATCAATTTTATCGTTTATTTTATTGTTCTATGGTAGGGCAGGTATACTGTACAATTAGTCTACACCGATCCATCGCCTCTATATTACTCGCATATGTGGACCTAGCCGATATATCTGAGAACATATCAGTACCACATTATATGAATATATATATATATATAATTATATATTTATTAAATTTTTCATTTAGATGCCGAGCTTTAAATATTCAAACGACGGGAACCCGTCGTATGATTGAAATACGAGTCGTTTTTAATTATTAATGAACATTGGCTTAAAAATAATTCTTTTTTTATAAATATATATATATATATATGTATATCGATTATAATCGATTTGTAACCCGCGTATTATATAACGCAGAATATATTAGAGAGTCGATTGGCGACACGCAATAAATATCCTGTGTAAATGTATCAGCAAATACATAATAATATTACGAAAGACTTTATTTTATAGTTATTAAAAAAAAAATAATAATAAAGATTTTGCCTTATATACCCGTTTATTCGTTTATAATATTTAACGATTTTGTTTTGTTTCGTCTTATGCGAATAAAAATTGTTTGAGGCGTCTCGGGAAACGGTGGAAAACTCGCGGCACGAGGTTCGTCATATGTTGCCCGCACGTGAAAATATCGAAAAATCCGTATTCGCAAATTTTTATATTTTTTTTTTTTTTTTTACTCTTAGAGCGCTTTTCAAGTACAGATTTAGGCGGGAAAACCGCGGAATTTCGCGTATACTAACGCGTATTATTATAATATCGTATATCATACCGTCGGCATTATTCGAAATCGTAATATTATAATATTATTACGTTTACGAATATAATCTCGCGCGTATTATGTGTCTTTCGTTATTTAATAATAAATAACCAGGAAAAAAAAAGAATTTTTTTTTTCTTTTTAAACGTGAGTTGTAGTAATAATAATAATAATAATAATAATAATAATACGTGATATTATGAGATTTGATCTTCGGGCGATCGAAAATCGGCGTAGGCACCGCGGCAACCGGTTCGAGAGCGGACAGCGGACGGAACAGGTCGTGGGGGCCCCCTACCGGCGGAGGCGACGGCCGCAGCGGCTCCGATCGACGGCGACCGGCGGCGGTTGCGGTGCACGCGGCGGTGCGCGCGTGCGGTACCCGCGCGATGACGTTTCGGGACACCTTGTATATTATTATATTTTTTACGGGACCGCCGCCGCTGGGCGAGATGAAAAATGGCGGTTTGTCGGCGGTCCAAGACCAGCCGCCGGGCACCGCGGTGTATATAGAAAATATTGTAATATCGGGGGAAAAAAAAATAATACAAATAAAATGGAAAACCTGCGAGCTCGACGTGTTTACACCGTCCCACGCCTAATGATGAACAAAGATTTACTCCTATAATATCATAATATAAGTTCCAGAATTAAAACGTCCGGGAAAACATGTATGTTGATAAACAGTTTTTTTTTTTTTTGCCCACAATATATTATCAAATAATAATATGCGTTTTAACAATACGATTACGATTATTAATCAACAAACCTGATTAAATCTATTAGATAGACCGAAACATTTTTGTACAATTCCTGAACTATGTTTACGCGAACCACTCGAATGGTTCGAGTATTTTTTTTTTTACTCCTTCATTTCGTTTTGCGCGGACTAAATTTGTTTGGCCCGGCAGAAACGTCGTAAGTCGTACTTGATGGCAAAATAGCAATTAAGTCGTGTAATTTTTTTTATTTTTTTATTATTGTCGTTTGAATGTCAAATTTCGATGAAAATCCTACGAATCGCGGTGTATTTCAGAAATCACGATTAATCGCGGACTTCGCTCGGAATCGTTTTTTCTCGGCAATGATTTATATCACAGGGGGTTTAAGATTACGACTTTTTATACTCGTGTGGTTTGTCTACTAAAACACGTTCATACATTTTTCTGTAATCCCCAAACCCCCCATCGCCCTGTATAATAATGCGCCCGAGTACATTTACCTATACAAATCGAATTCCCCTCTATACGGTGCCGAAACCGAGGGACTTTTACATCCGGCAATGAAAACACTTTACGGCGATCCCCTTCAACCTCTAATAATTATCGAATTTCTCCCCGATATTTTGAACTATTGTATTATGTTAAAAGCATCTATTGGTAAATAAATACATAAGAAAAAAAAAAAAAAATACGCGAATAACTCCGGCCCGGAGTGGTTTTTTCTCTCTCTCTCTCTCTCTCTCTCTAATATAAAAAAAGAGAGTTGTAGTTAATGTAATTTTAAATTTTGAGTCGTGATTTGCTATAAATTATAATAACCGACAAAGCCGCCGTCGGTTATCATTCCGATTAATATTATTTGGCGGGCGGGATGAGCCCCACCCCGGGTGCAGGCGTCGACGTCGCGGGCAATCCGTCCAGAGGGGCCCGGGGCGCTGTGGCAAAACGCAATCAGGAAATACGCAATATTCCGCGGGCGCTCTCGTTCGGTTCGCGGAGGGGTGTGTTTTTTTTTTTTTTTAATATACACGTAATATTATCGTTATCATATTAAAACGGGATCGAAACACCCCTATTTTAATATCGCCTACTCGACGAAACTCGCCCTTATATTTTTTTATATATTGTGTAACGTATAATATTTATACGGTTGGGGTGGGTTACTACTAGGGCCGGTCTTAGGGATATTGACGCCCTGGACAATGGAAATTAACGACGCGCCCTCTCTGGTCAAAGTTTAGTTTTTTTTTTTTTTTTTTTTGTAAAGTTAACTCATAATAATAATAAAACAAAATATATATATATAATAGGTATGTTTATTACGTCAATAATTCATTGACGTCGGACTTCATAATTTTAATGGAACTTGTCGTGCCTGTGATCACTGCAAATTCTTCGACCAACGATGTCCAATCGGGATTATCCGCGATATCATTTTCAACGGACAAGATTGCGAGTGACGACAACCGAGTGAATTAGGACCATAGATATATGGTATCCGTAAAATAATTTACATTTAAGATATTCATTGATTAATAATTATTATTCAAGTGGGTATTAGTATTACATAAAAAAAAAAAAAAAAAATCAAAAATACAAACATTCTACGTTAAGTTTTGATGAAATCTGTATTATTTCTTGAAATAAGTATTTTCCTTCGCTATTTATACCTACACGAAAATTATAACGAGCCACGTGTCGTAGATAACAAAAAACATATAATTGCATTAATATATTTTTTTTCGATTTAGGCGCTTTTCTTAATTTCGCTGGTCCGTTCAAATTTGTATAGTTTTTTTGTTAAAATTCGAAGAATTTATCAAAATTGATCAAAAACAAGCACAAAAGTCTTTATTAGTTTGAGTTTTGAAAAACTACGTTCTCCAGACGCAGTTGTGTTTTTCTCAACATTTCTCAACATTTAATTTTTTTTTTCTTTTTCAGGGCATTACCGTTTATAATTATACTCGAATTATTAATACGAATTTGAATTACAAAATCTATACTGCCCGTACTCTCTGGGCGCCCATGAAACATCGGCACCCGGGGCGGTCGCCCAGTTCACCCACCCCCTAAAACCGGCATTGGTTACTACATACGATTTATATATTATTAAAATGTAGTCTGGAAATCTACAGGGTAGGCGGATGACCGGTCTGGAAACGGGAATTTTCCGGATTGCCCGGTGAACACGGTTTCGAATACTTGTAAATAACACTCTATTCGTCGATTGGCATCGAATTTCAATTCGTTTAAAAGTACTAACTGTACTAACCGGGGGGGGGAGGAGGTATTATAAAAATAATTACTCATTCGATTTAGGTACTTAAAACTTAAAATTACTTTACTTAAATAAAGTCAAAGACACTCAAAGGAGGAGAGCATAGGTGGACGACGTCCCCCCTAGATGAAGAATCCCATTTAGATAAATAATTATCTTATATCTTATCTAGATAATTAACATAATTTACTATCCTATCCTTTATCTAAGATAAATAATTACATTATCTAACCTAAACCTATATAGATACATTTTTTTTATTTATCAATTTTACTACTGCATTTTTTTTCTGCCTGTAAACACAATTTTTTTTTACAAAGTGTAGAAAATCTTATTTGAACGAATTTCGGATCAAATTGTTCTCAATAGAGAAGGACATTCTTTTGATTTTCGTATATTTTTCTTAATAAAAATGTGAATGGGATAAATTAATGTTGAACATATTTAATGTAGTTGCGTGAGATTTAAAAAATAATATTAACGTCGGAATCGAGCTCGGCTTAGAACAATTTTTATGGTATTTTTTATTGGGGAAACAATTTGTTGGGTGGCCCGGATTAATTCCAATATCCCGGCCTGAATTTCGTTCTCATTCCTGATGGGAATTCCTTCTCCCAGTACGGTGTATCCCTTTCAACAAAAAAAATAAATAAACCTAGGAAAATGTATGCAATAATAACGGATGCTGTTTTTCCGTTGTACTTCAGTTTATAGTAATCGTAGAAACGTGCAATTTTTACCAAATACGTATGTGGGACGTTTTTAGACGCGGGTAAATTTGATAAAAAAAAAAAAACATTCTGGCAATTATTTTCAAGCTATTTATAACCCCATTTGGCATTTTTTTTTCCGAGTTGTTTTAGTTTTTACATTTGGATTTATGTGAATAAAATTGATCGTGCCCGGCAAAAATACTCGGGAAAATTTGATTCGCTATCGATACCGGTAGCGTACTACTACATTCAAGCTGTTATTACTTAGTTTTGTGAAACGTTAAACCCAACGGATTGTCACGTTTTATTTTTATTTTTTTTTTGAACTTTACTAATCGACTGTAATAGAACACTCCGAGATTTATACCGATAGGTTAAATACCGGCCGGTTAAAGCCTCGGCGCTCCAGGCCCCGATATTTACGAACAAAAATATTATTTCTATATCGATCGGCGACTTTTTGCCGGGTCGCGGGAGAGAATTTTACCCTTTAAAAGAATATAATATATACAGGTGCACCGCAGTCTTCCCCTTTGCCGTTCTATCCAGCTCGCAAGCGGCTTCGGCAATAATTTCGCCCTCCGCATCCCCCTGTATTATAGTGTATTACCCGTCACCGACAGGCCACCCTCCCGCTCGCGCCCACTTTCCCGTTTCTCTTCGCCCTCGCACAACACCCCCGTCGCAATCCGTAATATTCTCTCTCTCTCTCTCTCTCTCTCTCTCTCTCCCCGTCTCTCGTTTTTCCCGCTGTACCGTCTCTCAATACCTACATAATATCGCCTTCTCGATCGGTGACGCCGAGTCGGTTTTGATACGGTCGTATATATATATATATAAACTTGACCGTGGCGGGCTTTGCCGACCCTTCTTGCCCGGTGGGGCGGACACGAGTCGTTCCAATAATTCTATACGCTAAATATCGGTCGTAGACGACCGTGGAAAACGCCAAACATACAAAATGTATTTACTATTCCTTGTTCGGTTAGCGTAATAACGAGTCGTAAACGTATAACCGGACGACTATTAACAAATAGATTAAAATTAATGTATATGTCACACGAAACGGAAATTTAGAACGAAATAAAAGCCGGATAAATATCGTTACGAGACTAAAAATGGTAATTAATAATAACGGAATTTATCGGGGCGCGCGAAACGGACATTTGCAGTTTTTACTCGGTTATATTTAATTAATCGCGGCGAACGCTACGGCGGCGGTAGCGGCGGCCGAGCCCCGCGGGTTCATTGTTGTGCGGCCGTGCGCGCAGCGGCGGGGCCCGCAGTGTTCCCGGAGCGGAAAACACGGCCCGCGGCGACGGAGGCTATCGATCCCTTCCGTCGACTGCTGCGGCGGCGGCGGCGGCGGCGGCGGCGGGGGCGGCGAACGGGCCCTACCGGAATGAACTCAGTCGCGGGCGGCGCAGCGGGGCCCGGGCGGGGTGGCGGTAGGTGCACGTTTATTAGGCGCCGGCGACGATCAATACGCGCGCGCCCACGAAACCCCCGGCGATATAAATATACGTACGCGTATAGCTACCTCCGCAGCGCTCTCGAGAACCCCTTTTTTTTTTTTTATTTCGGTACGGTTCGTATATACACACGCCACCCACTCGCCGAGAGCTATACACGGGGCGAACAAAAAAAAATAAAAAAATAATAATAAAAGGGGAAAAAACAGAGAGAACGAGACGACCGATACATACTTTGCACCGCCGTTGTATAGGTGAGACAAAAAGTCGGGAATTAAATTCCCATTTGACGGATCCGCGCGAAATTCGGTTGGCCGCGGCGAAATGCCCCGCCAATTTTTACGCTTTTCGTCGAAATTTACATTTTCATTATAAAACAAAATCATACATTTTATAACCCTCGACTTTTTGTACTTTTCCGTCCGTGTTTATTTACGTCGAATATTCTGTTGGGCCAAAACAGTTTCGTTCGATTCATTCGAGCAAAACAAATTGTCCGCGCGTAGAAAAGCCTAATATCAATATTCTGCGGGAAATGTCCCCGGTCCCTACGATTATTTTCAAATCAAAATTAATGAAACAATTTCACCGGTTTTTCCCGATTTTTAAGGAAACTACAACGGAAATCGAAAAAATCACCTCTCTAATGCATCAACTAGATCCGAAATGCTTTCAGAATATGTGCTACACTCGAAAATCGGAGTAGGATGTTTGGTAAAAAAGTTCCTTACGGATAGAAAAAAATAAAATACATATTACATTGTAAAACCGCTTCGCTCAGAATCTAAAACTTTGCGGATACTGTTCAGCAGGGGTGTGCCACACTGTTGTAGGAAGGAATTCAGAAATGTAGGACTCATGGAAGATGCGTAATTACTGATATCTGTACTCGATGGTAAATCGATTGTTTTAACGAAATACGAATCTGAGCATGATTCGGCCAAACGGTGTTTTGAAATGCCGTGATTTTTATAAATTCTCGTCGAAATTTGAACTTAAACCACTTATAAAAAATATTTTGCTCAATTATTTTTTTGCTCAATTGTCGTGTAAAATTTGCGAGCATTTTAGCTCGGCCGAAACATTTTTATTCGCATAAAACCAAATAAAAACTAAAATAAACTCAATAACCTAAGAATGTTTTAAAAATATGTCTACGTCTATGTTCTATACAATTTTAATATTCCGTGAAAAATTTTGGTCTACACGATTAGTTTTACCTAAACTACAAAAAAAAAAAAAAAAATACAGAAACCTGTAATTGCCGTAAATTTGTCTGTTATTCCTAAGTTTTTCCCCATTTATTAAAAAGACTACAACGAACGTACAAAAAAAGACTCGCCCAATGTACCGACTAGATTTAAAATGCGTACAGAAAAAATTCTTCACCTGAAAATCGTAGATTTCGACGGAAAATTGTCGAAAATTTTAATGTGCAAAAAACTGTTATCTACCTTATAAATACCACTTTTCGTTGTGTTATCAACTACCTATTGGTCAATAGGTTTTTTACCTCAATCGAAAAAGACATTTTGGAGGAGTGGCAATGCTCCCCTCTCCGATTACACGTCACTGACACTAAGACATCAAGAATCATAGACCAAAAGTAATTATTTTACAGCGTGGAGTACAATTGTATTCCGAAATTGTTTTATCAAAATTTAATGAAAAAACTTTTAATTTTTAGGACGTAAATATAGAAACTATAATCAAAAGTGGTTGGATGGAAAACAAAACGTAAAGTGAATAGTCGTAATGTGTTTTGCTGGAATATATTATTATCCTGCAGATATTCGGCACCACTAGATACATTATTAGTTTTAATTTATGCTTTTGCGACTTTTTTTTTATATCGGTTGATCTAAAAAGTATACGTACAACTCGGTGGCGCAACCAGGACCTGTTCAAGGGGTCCATACTTAAAATAGAGACAATTCAACCGCAGAAAAAATGCTGGTACATACGTATTATAAATCACTATATAACATTTTCTATACAAACGGCCCAAGGGGGGACACGGGGACCCTCCCCCGATTGTGCCACTGATACAGTTTATAGTTTGCATATCGACCGGTGTTGGAGATCGTAAGAAAAACCCCTGGGCCGCTCTTAAGTCTCAACAACGATGAACCGAACGGTATTTAATATAATTATTGGTTATTACTGGAATAGCGAACGGTATTTTTCCGGGGGTTTTTCAGGCACGCGGGACGGCAGCCCCACCGACACACTCTGGGCCGTTGTCGCCACTTTTCGGCGTATCCGCCTTGGCGGCAGAATTGAATTAACCGAAACGATATACGTACATATCGCTAAGTCGTCTGCTAAGTTTCCTTTTAGCCGTGTCCACCATTTATTTGGACAATCCAAACTAGGTGTCCGCTATCGTTTAACGAGTTCGCCTGTTCATTCGAATCGGCAGGTTCGTTTGGACATCGCCAAAAGTACTGTTTCGGACTGGGGCGGTTCTCGACGAGCCCCAATGAGGGGGACGGCGAACATATTTCGCATATTACACCAACAACTCCTGCGGCAGTGCTTAGAGTACACTATCTATTAGAATAATTACATTTATACAAGTTGACATAGGGGGGGGGGAGGAGGGAGGTTCGATCCACCTAGAGCCCCCCCTGGATCCGGGCAGGGTTGAATATAACCTATCATTTGCAGGCTACCGATAACACGGCATAGGATTTCGTTTTATTTCGATTGTCGGAAATATAGGAATAAATGCAAGGAATTAGGCCAGTGTAAGTTACGAAACCTATGACGACGTGGCGCGGCTAAATAAATAACAATCACAATATTCTTCGTCTAATTATATTATAAAAAAAAAAAAAAAAAAAAAAAAAATCAACACCAACAACAAATAATTCATAATTGTATTTGTGACGGACGCGTTTTACTCCTCCGAACAGCGAACGTTACACAAAACTGACCTATCGTGCGATTAAGCACGAGTACGCCAATGTTTTTTCGTCGGTCGTGAGAATTTGAAAATACAAAGTCGAGCCACTCGAAACCTCGACGAGTACCTATTTATATGATATAAAAATTGTTGATGTCAACGCACGCGCGGAGTGAATGACGGCCGGCTTTTTATATTACATTTAATATTTATAGTAAGCGCCTCTCTCTCTTTCTCTCTATATACGATTGGAATATTTTATCGGTTTACAATTTAAGAAAATAATAATTAATAACCGAGCCCCAATCGATAAAAACATAATCGATTGCGGTACAAGAAGAGTATTTTGTATGAACGATAATAATAATAATAATAATAATAATAATAATTTCCGATTCTATAACTAATACAATAATTTTTAACATCTCGGCGCAATTAATGTGGCGCACGGCGATAGTACACTACGTTAAAACGAATAACGATTGTCTGTTTAACGAGTGAAATTATATGTGTTTTTTTTTTTTTTTTAATAACCGTACATAATATTATATGTTACGCGTTCTATAAACTTCGGGGCGTAGAATTATTATTATAATTATAATTAATATGACATTGAGCGCGTTCTCTCTGTAAGCTGTTCGCTGCGGGTTCCGATGCGAGAAACCCGATTGAGATGTACCGATTTGTATTCGCCGTACAAGGCTGACCGTAAACGCGTTAAATGTTAAAAATTGTTAATATTAAAACGTTAAATTAATATTAACGAGTTACACATTTACACGTTTAACTTTTAACGGTTTTAACATAATTAGTAACTTTTTTCGTGTACTAAACGCGTACTTGACTTCAAGTAAATGTCGTGTATATTTTTTAGTAGTAAAGTTAATCAACAAGATATAATGGGGCGTGGGGGGGGGCACAACGACCAGTCATGAAAGAACAAAAAAACAAATTATTAGAGCCCACCTGATACAAATTCTATTTAGACATTTTGTAATTTCCGACGAAAATTTCAAATTTAACTACTAACTCGATTTAATTTTTTTAAAATTTTTTTTTTATGAATATTAACATTTAATTTAACGGGGTTGAACAAAAAATAAAAAATTAGCCAACTATTAACGCGCTTTGGCTTAATTTTGTCTTTGTTAAGTTGAAATAACGAGTAAAAATATATTGTTTAAGATATAATGGGCGGGGGAGGGGCACAACGACCCGCCATAAAAAAACAAAAAAAACAAATTATTAGAGCCTCCCCTCCTGATACAAATTCTATTTAGACATTTTGTAATTGCCGAAGAAAATTTCAAATTTAACTACTAACTCGATTTAATTTTTTTAAAATTTTTTTTTTATGAATATTAACATTTAATTTAACGGGGTTGAAAAAAAAATTAGCCAATTATTAACTTGGCTTAATTTTGTCCGTGTAAAAATCGAATTGTTAACGAATCGCAGCCTTATTGTGTAGCTACATAATATGCGTTGTATAAGTATTGTGTAGGTGCGCAAATAAATACGAGGAGTACGCGGGTAATGATAAACAGTCGGCAAACGATATCTAGTCTCGGCGCTCGTCTGTAGATAAATATTAAATACTTTAATTGTAATAATTACGAAACTGCGAAAACGATATTTTATCGATTTGTACGTGTGTACGTGTACATAATAATAATGTACACTTGTGGATCATAGGCAGTCTGAGTCACTGGCGGAAACCTAGGAACGGAGTTCGAGAGCCTCTCAACCCGCCCCACTCCCACTTAACGAAAGCGCTTACGTTGCGGGTGTAAGTAGGCCACTGTTGTAGGTGGGAAGTTGGAAAGGTATGAGCTATGAATTACAGAACTATACGCGACGATAGATCATTGCAAACGAAAAACGATTCTGAGCGGGATTTCGTTAAACAATTTGTCGATAAATTCAAATTGAACATTGCTCAATTGATACGTAACTGCAAAACTGTTCGCTGTTTCAATGGATTTGATCGTAAATTTCAACTTGAGCGCTTATAAAACGAAAACAAAACAACAAAAAAAACCGCTCGACTTTATTATGTTTTTTTTTTTTTTTTTTGTTGCCATCGCTTAGTACAACATAAGCGACGAACCTCGTGTTAAATCTGAGTGCATTTTGACAGGGCCCAAAATAATCTCATCTTCATATAATCTAAAACAAAAAAAAAAACTCGAGCGTTTCAAATAGCTATTACGAAAATTCTTTTTTTACATTTTAATGGCCGCCACATCGACAAGATTTGTCCACATTATCTACTGCGCAACGGGGATTGTAGACCGGGAAAGCCGGACAAAACGACCGTTTTTTTTTCCCTCTCCGGTTTTTCACAACGAAAATCAAAAAAATGAATTATAAAGTCGTTAACCGAGTGTTCTGGTCGACAACCAGTCAGATCGCAGGCATAAAAAATACACATCGCGCGCATCGTAGTAACAACACGGAGGGAAAACGGTTGTCGTTTTGTCACCCCGCTGCGCGGTATATTGTCAACCGATTACTTGTATTAGATATGCATCTGTGTTCGTTTAAGTCATTATTAGACTAATGATAATATCGTATAATTTCATAACGATTTTCGCTATTGTACGACACGAGACACGACACGGTGTCGTACGCGTGACTCCGCGGGTAGTTGTTACGCGCAAGTACCGCCGTCGTTATTCGTTCCGCAAAATAAAAATCGTTATATTTCGTTGTCGACTTTCGTTTTTGCCCACCGCAACGTTTGTCTCTGTTGAATTTAATACGGTTTTTTTTTCGTTTCCTTCTCTAATTTCTATTCGCGTAATCCGCGCGTTGTTCCGGTTATCAATTGGCCGCGTAACGTCAACGAGTAACCCCTTCGGGTTGCGATTGAATCCGGCGTGTTCGCCGGCAACACCGCCCGCGCGCGCGGACAAAACGGAAATGCGGTTGAACGGTCCCGTAACGATTCGGCGGCGGCCGAGAGGTGATTTTTTTTTCGCGCTGTCGATTACCGCGATTTTACGATTCGTCCGACAGAGTCGAATTTTTACTCCGGGCTCCCCTCGGCGGGCGGAATTATCGGTTTTTTTCTATTTGTCTTACCAATAACCGCAGTGGGCCCGTAGAAAAACGGCGTACAGACGGTACGATTATATTTACAAAATTATTGCATAATATTTACTGCAAATGAGTATAACCAATTGACATTTTAACACGTACAGTGAATTTTTAATATCTTTTAAAAATACATTTTTTTTTTTTTTTTTTTTACAATAACATTGTTATCGATTTGAATATAATTATTAATTGTAATATTCTCTCATCGAAAACAATACAATAACGACGGAAAATATCAAAATGCAACTCGCATACATTACGCGGGTTTTATTTCACGCGAACTCTGTACTGATTGATAACTATAATATTATATTGTAGCCGGAATCTTTTTAATAATCTGTGAATTTTCCGTTAAAAATCTGGAAACAAACCGGACAAATTTAAGAGATTTGAATAATCTTTAATCCGGGTTGTTCTTTTTTTTTTTTAAATTTAATTTAAACTAGTTGAAATTCAATAGATATTGATCTATACGTTTTTTTTTTTTTTTTTTAAATATCTGTTTTTATGTAGTTGAATTGATTATTGAAAATTATTGTGTCGCCAACAGTACACAACGATATATCGTTTACGGTCAAAAAGAGTACAACGCGTTTTTTCAATTTTTTTTTTTTTTTTTTTTTTTTTTTATCATCTGTAATTTGTAATATTTCCATCTCGAGTGCGTTGGCTTAATAATATTATTGGTTAATAATTCAGTAAATACAATCGTCGTGCAGCTAGAACAATGAACTAACCGTATAATATGATATTTTCTGCGCGAAAATAATCAAAATTAATATAAAACACAGTTACGCTCAAAATCGTCTTTTACAATATATTATATAATTATCTATCACGTATTTATCTTGTTATTTATGGACGTTTCTTTCGACGACCATTGAAAAAAATGACCAATCTTTATTCTGTTATTGAAATTGAATAACGTTCGAATGCGGTAGATTTGAACAAGACAATAATGATAAATATTAAATAGTAGTCGTTTGAAATAATTCATATATAATCATTATACAACTTTCCAAAAAAAAAAAAACCAATTTTAAAAAAAATCGTATCACCGTACGTATATACCACTGCCGGACACGCCCCTTGGAGAAAAAAAAATCCCGGTTACGCCACTTTATAATAAAATAATATATTCATCTTTATAATTATATACTATAAAAAGCAATTTTTTTTTATTAAATAACCTTCGTTCGGAAAAAACCAAGTGTATACACGGCGTGTGTACTCACATAATATCATATTTTATTCGATTACTATATAGCTGCGCGTTTCCGAAAAAGGAGCTTTTGCCGCGTGCGTCCCGTGACCATATAAATTTATAAATATATATATAAAAAACAAAACAAAAAAAAAAAAACCATATATAATGGTGCGCGACATTTCGCCGTTTGTTATATAAAAAAAAAAAAAAAAAAAAAGGAAAAAACCAACGAAGACAGTTGACAATAAATTATTATATTGTAATGTTTTTTCTATGTATATATGTTTATTTTTTTTTTTTTTTTTTTTTTTTTAGTAACATAATTATATTATAGTATATTATTACACGGCGACGTGGCGTTGGGAACGAAATGGTATACGCGTGTGTACGATATGACAAGAGAAAGTCTGTTGCAGCACTATAATATTATTATAGTACAATAGTAAATTTTCTATATAATACCTACACCAGAGAAAGTTCGCGCACAAATTAACCGACACTCTTCCAGGTACACTTTCCATCGTGTTCCATTATACCTACGTTCGAATAATAAAAAAAAATACCTGCGTCGAATTATGCAGATACTGTACGGTGGTTATACGATATTATGCTGCGGGAGGTCGTTTTTTTTTTTCTTTTTAGAAATTTCATATTTTATCAACACCATATGAATATAAAAAAATAAAAAATGTGTGTTTTTTTTTTTTTTTTTTTTTTTTTTTACATAAGGCGAGTGTGTACAAAACAATTATAGTCTCGACTACGTCTCGGAAATGTATACAGGGTCACCCCTACCGATTAGATCTACAAGTATACAAGTCAATTGCTGCATGTCATTTCTCATAACTCGAATAGGGCGCTACCGATTTGGCTGATTTTTATTTTGTCGGTTGGAATTGTTCGTAATTGTCAGCACAGTGTTCGTATGGAAGAAAATCCACCGGAAAAGTCGTAAGACACTGGACGGTATAAAAAAGATAAAAATGTCAAGACAGAATGAAAAACGTTTGTTGATTTACCATGAACACCAAATTGTATACAAATCTATACAAAATGAAACGGCGAGCTCAATTACCATGGTAACCAAAGCGTTACGCTAAGTCGGTAAATCCTCCTCCAAAAAAATATTGTCAAACAAATGTAGTGATCAAGCTGCATTTAGTTTTGACTTTCGTAATGAAATTAAGAAATTTCAGTCCGGTCGATACATATGTAAACCGGATCTACCGAAATATTCCAACGGAGATAACATGGAACAACCGTCAAAAGTTATCCCGGAGTAAAAAAAAAAAAACTATGTAGTTCATCCGAATATCAGAGAATGTTTTTACTTACCGATTAGATCTACACGTATTATACAAGTCAATTGCCACATGTCAGATCATAACTCGAGAAGGGCGCTACCGATTTGGCTGATTTTTATTTTGTTGGTTGGAATTGTTCGTAATTGTCAGCACAATGTTCGTATGGAAAACAATTATCGGAAAATCCACCGGAAAAGTCGTAAGACTTTGGGCAACATAAAAAGATACAACTCGTACGTGTATTATTATTTATTGAACGAAGCTATATTTTAATCAAATAACGCTTTAGAACGTTGTAAAATTAAAAAGAAAATACCTTAATTTACAGTCGAATCTTTTAATTTAAAATGTTCAAATTCGCATAGCTATGCGAAATAAAATATTATACGTTACGTGTATTTTAATGGATAATACATTTTTTTTTTTTTTACCTCTAGGTGGGTACCATAAATATTTACTGTACTCGTGTACTGCTTCCATCTAGGGGAGAGGTCAGGAAGCCACAGTTCATTTTTATTGGTAAAATTGCCCTTTTTTAGGAAGCCCTGAAATTCTAATTTATATTTCTTTGGACGTTATTATCTTTTGTATAATACAAATATGAAAAATATTCGGTGTTTTCAAAAGTAGACGGTCCTAATTTTTATCTCTGAATAGAGGCCTCTCGAAAATAGCCGACCCACAGTTCCCTAATCCTGGGATCCGACACTGACTGCTTCCATAGATTTATATGTACCGTATGATAGTTTAAAAATCCAATTAAATAAGTACCAGGGGCCTAACCACACAGTGGTTCCCAAACTTTTTAGACGGTGGGTTTTATTTTTTATATAAAATTCAGCCGCGGTATCCTCCCGTGAATACCCCGAGGAAGTTTGAACTATAAACGCTTATAATAAAAAAATACCGACATAACGTCGGTAACATTTCTTATATTATTTTTTTTTTTTTTTTTTGTTACCATTCGGCACAATTTATGATGAATCTTGGGTCAAGTTGTTGTGCATTTTTACGGGGCCAACCGAATTTTTATTCACATCAAATCATAATAAACTAGACAATTTCAATAACCTTAAAATATACAGAATATTTTGAAAATTGCATCGTGTCTAGAAAGTGTTAATATAAGTATTCGGTGAACATTTCACGGTTATTTATCTCTGAATTAAAACAAAAATACCGAATCGAAATTAACAGAAACCGTTATCACGTTATCTTCCCCCCCCGGTTATTCCCAATTTTAAAGAAAAGTGTAAAAAGAAAATTACAAAACTAACGTCGTAAATATCAAAGAGACAAAACATTTGCCAGAAATGCTAGATGCCTGACGATATTGATGATTGAAGCAAGAGTTCTAGTCGAAAAGTTAATTACAAATAGAAAAATCAAAAGCACACATCATAGTAAAATCAGTTTATTCTTCGCTTAGGTTAGATTTGCTTAGGTTATTGTAAATATATATTTATTTTTTCGTATGGACTGAGCTGCTCTGGAATGAGCCGCGGTGCCCTGGGATGGTCTCGTGGTGCCCCCAGGGCATTTATAACGTATACATTAATAACTTTTGCTTATATACTAAATACAAATAACATTCGCATAGAGGAGTTGTCGTAATTATTAATTGTTTTGTTCGTAAATTTAATAATTTTACAATTTTCGTCGAACAACGGAGAAGTCTACGATACTTTTTAAATATTTCCCCAAAAATCTCATAATTTTACTACAAAAAAAAAAAAATTATTTACTGCTTATAATTATTTAGTTTCAATGTTATAGTTCAACGTTCATCGATGTCGCTATTATCGACTATATTTTAATGACATTCGACAGTTTCAACTCATATAGGGTAGTATAGACGAGCCTACGACTTTGGAGCCCAATAATATTATTGACTGATTGGAATATTTTTTGGTATAAAATATATTATATATTTATGTGTAAAAGTATTATAATTATTTATTATATAATCCTGATTTTTTTTATTTTATTATAGATTTTTAGTGAGATATTCCATACACCTGTCTAATAATAAACGTTTTTTTTCCAACTCAGCTGTAGCACTAATGATTTACGTTACGAAAATTTCAATTGAATTTAAACTGTCTCTGGCGATATCGAACGACTCAAACCGCACGTCATTTTGGATCAACGAAAAACCAAACTAATATTATACAGTGCGAAGAAAATAAATCGTGAACGACAAAAGGTTGAAGACCGCTGTTCCATAAATACCAAATGTGCGTACACAGCTGCAAGTAAACACGCGTTTTTAGATGAAAAAAAACAACAACTGTGCGGCTAAACGGTAATTCCGTTGGTATACGCAGCTCATTTTACAATATCATATATTATTGTATTAAACAATGTCTGTAAAAATCTATTGTTTAGTCAAAAATATACCTTGATGATTTCAAATAGTTATGAATAACTCAAAAAACCGTCAGAATATTTCGGAAATTGTACCACGTCTATAAAATGCTGGTGAAAATTACATGTGTCTATGATTGTTTTTCACCGAGTTACAAAAAAAAAAAAAAAATATACAAAATAAAAGCCACGTTCTTTCCGTAAATATTCCCGTTTCCCAACGTTTATTCCCTATCATTAAGAAATAACTACAAGGAATATCAAAGAATGATCTCCCAATGCACCCACATGACAACATTTCCTACTGTAAACCAAACCACCCTAGAAGATGACGAGTATGTCTTCTAGTCGAAAACTTGTCATTGCAAGCAAAAAACCATTCTGAGCGAATTTTTTGTTTTGAAATGTCATAATTTTTACGATTTCCATCAACATTTAGGCTTTAAACGTTTATAAAAAAAAAAAAATGCGTGTGTATGGATTTTTAATTATTTTATGTGGACTAAATAAAAACTTACAATGAACCTTGTGTCAGATATTCGAGCATTTTTGATAAGCCAAACACTTTGAATGAAAACAATTGTCGCGCAAATATGTCCGTTTTCCGCCCCATTATTATATGAAAACTATACTAGGAAAATCAAGAAAGCACAAACTAGACACAAAACGTTATAAAAAAGCTTTCTTATCGATTTTTGTTTAGCACAAGATTTGAAAATACATCATTATACAGTAAAACCAATACATTCGTCGCTTCGCACGATCAAATAGATCTATAAAATCTAACTATTTTTTACCCTGCCGAGCTGACAATTAGGGCAGATAGTTATATGCGATTGTCGGTTTTTATTGGTTGGTCAAAAAAATAGCTAGTTTCAGTGGCGGATATTGATATATTTATATCTGAGGACAATTTGACGACTAATAGGTATAAATAAAGTATATAATAATCAGGGCTGTGAATTTAATGCATTTGCATGTTTTTATTTTTATTTTTTTGCTACACCGTATAACAAAATGGATTCGGCCAAAATTTGTTTTGTCTTATCTATAGGTTCAAATACGAAATCTTATTTTGCACATTTAACGAATTAGAGCATTAATAAATGCATGTTTTTATGATTTTTTTTTTCGTATTACATAATGCTTACCTTTTTTTCTTAATATTTCTATTTTTTCGGTCAATCTGGTCTAAAAAGGTCTAAATGCATTTGTATGTTATATGTTTTTTATAGTTTCGATGAAACTATTCTATATTTAGTCGGGTATTTAACTTAAATTTTTACCCGATAATAAAATCATTATTGAACAATAAAATCAGTAATCTTTTAGAAATTAGAAACATTAAATAAGGTGCCTATAGCCCAATGGATATACAAAATAATGTGTCCAATATTTCCTTTTTTAGGCGGTAAAGAACAACCGGAAGATTAAGTACATATATATAAATAAGGCATTCATTTGTAAATACAATTATTGACTTCAACAAATTTTTTTAACAAAGACAATTTTTATAGAACATTTTTTACATATTTTGGAATTTTTCAGCGTATTTTGCCTGTTTTTACTGCATAAATTTGCATACATATATTTAACATTTTTTAAGTGCATTAAATTCACAGCACTGATAATTATATATTATACTAACTACCATCACCCGTCCTTCCTCGGGTGAAGTTTGTTGGTTATCCAGAATCGTTTAGCTGTTCCGCACATCACTTTTTAAAATTCAGAGCGAAGTGTAAAATGTTATGTGCTTTTTTAAAAAAAATGTTCTTGTTTAAATTTAACTAAATGTTTTTTTTTTTTTTTTTTTTTTTTTTTTTTTTTTTTTTTTTTTTTTTTTTTTTTTTAAATTACATATTACTTTTAAATGTTGGAATTTTATGTTTCAATCGGCCTTGCGCATTAAGTATTTCTGGAACCATCACGAATAGATTTTATTTGCATGAGAAACGTGAGAGGGCCACGTACAATCGATCACGGGAAAAACATTGGACGGTTAGGTCTAAACCTAGACCGTTTAATGTTTGACCCTGTGCTTTAGATATGGTCAATGAAGAGCAAAATTTTACGGGAAGTTGGAGCCGTCTAAACGGGAATGGTAGATTGGTTGGAATCGTTAGTATTTTAGGGATCAAGACCGTTTCCCCAGCTCCACAGCCAGCAAGGATCGTACACTCAAGCATACAGTTTTTTAAAGATTTTATTTCTCGATTCCTTGCAAAGGACTAGTCGGACCACTTGACCACGTGGAGTAACATTCTTAAGTAAAAACATTCACTGATATTCGGATGAACTACATAGTTTCAACTCATCCGTTTTTTTTTTTTTTTTTTTTACTCCGGGATAATCTTTGACGGTGGTTCCTTGTTTTCTTCGTTGGAAAATTTTGGTATATCCGGTCTACATATGTATCGACCGGACTGAAATTTCTTAATTTCATTACAAAAGTCTAAACTAAATGCAGCTTGATCACTACATTTGTTTGTATATATTTTTTGGAGGAGGATTTACCGACTTAGCGTAACGCTTTGGTTACCATGGTAATTGAACTCGCCGTTTCATTTTGTATAGATTTGTATACAATTTGGTTTTTATGGTAAATCAACAAACGTTTTTCATTCTGTCTTGACATTTTTATCTTTTTATACCGTCCAGAGTCTTACGACTTTTCCGGTGGATTTTCCAATAATTGTTTTCCATACGAATCTTGTCTTTGACAATTATGAACGCAACCAACAAAATAAAAATCAGCCAAATCGGTATGATCTGACATGAGGCAATTGACTTGTATATATATATATATATATATATATAGTCATAGTATAATTGTACGATTTTTTTTTCTGTATTAAAAATATATAACATTTACAATATGTAAATTAAAAAAAAAATAAAAATTACAATAAGCAAATAGGTGAAATTGTATAATTATATATTGTCGTCTCGATTACGACATAGTTATTAGTCGACAAACCTATTTTAGAAAAATATGTAATCGTAATAATTGTAAAATACCAATATATACCACTATACGTATTTTATATACGTAATAGGTACACTTATCTCTATAATATATACGGGAGTATTTTTTTTATTTTTATTTTTTTAAACGTTCAATCAATTATGTTTACCTGCAAACATGTATATCAGCGGGTAGGTGGTACTCGTGAATATGCTCGATAATGTAACACGCGCGGCTCGACAGCGGTATGTCGAACTGTATTTGGAAAAAAAAAATAATAATAATAATAATAATAATAAAAAATATAAAAAAAAAAAAAAAAAAAAACCATTCATTATATAGGTATGTATACGTCGTAATACACGTACTTGCCTAAAATATTACGATGCGAGGTGTGTAGTGCCGCGCAGGGGTAGACCGACCGTTTCGGTATGGGGCGACGGAGGGGAGGAAACGCATTAGCTCTGTATACCGCGTGGCACGTATACAGGGTGATTATTTTATCGTATACATGATAGTTCTCAATATCGTTGTAAAAAAAAAAAAAATAATAATAACAATGCCTCAATATTTATAATACTCCGGGCCATAAGTTTTTCGTTTAACGCATCCGTTCGATGTCTGTTTAAATTTTTTGTCGAAAATTCGACGAACGTCGATCTACGCGATACTTTCAAATATACAGCGATCCACGTGGGCGTTTCGAAATGTTTAAAGAATATTTCGCTGAAAATGTCCACGCGCTATACGAATATTGTACGTGTCGAAATAACGCCGACGAATGCGAGTAAAATTTCGAAAAAAAAAAATAACAAATATCGATTAAATTAATATTTTTTTTTAAATAGAATATACGGCACGGGCACAGCCCACAGATTCCGTTTGATCCGCCGGCATCTTCGTGGAAAATTTACATTTTATATAAACGCCCGGGACGCGACATATAACACGATCGCCCTGTATAATATAAAAATATTACTATAGTGCATTGCGGCTATATAGCCGCACCACACAGACCGCAGCAGAGCGAGCTGTTTTGTTGGCCATCAATAATGCAGGTTCGCGTCAACTCTAATTATAAGGCCACGAACACTATAGTTTCATGATGCGTGCCGCAGTATATAATATTTTTTTATATATATATATATATATATATATATATGCGAGGTCGTGCTCTTGTCCTTATTTTTAATAACACCAAGGTTTCCACGGTGTCTAATACGCCTATATGGGTACGATTACGGTTTACGAACGACAATCAAACAAATTGTCCGTGGCCAGGGTTGACAACAACAACAAAAAAAAAGAAAAAAAGCCGGACGTACCGTGGGCGGGCCGCGGTTTTAGGCGAAAAGTTAAGGACGCGCAAAGGGCAATTTGATTTATATCTGGTACGTTAAATCGTCGCTAACGAATTACGAGATTCAGAGCATAGTCCACTGCGAACATGATACGAAAAATTTTACGGTTTTCGTCAAAATTCCAACTTAAAAAAAAAAAACTAAATTACATTACTTTCGATATTTTTGTTGTTTTTTTTTTTTTTTTTTTTTTTTTTTTTTTTTTTCACTACTATATACAACCTATAATGAACCTTGTGTAAAATTGTCGAGCATTCCCGCTCGGACAAAACAATTCCGTCAGACTCGACAATTTCAAATGCCTAAAAATTGTTCAAAACTCCTACGTCTAGAAAGGACTAATATAGGGTGACCTATATTATAAAAAAAATATTACCATATTTAAAAAAAAAATATATTATACAGGACAAAAATAATAAGCGTAATATTTTTAAATTAATATTTATTAAAGTTTTTTTTTTTTTTTTGTTGATTTGTAATTGTGAAAAAAACATAAGTTTTAATAACACTATTAAAGCTTAAACACATAAAAACATTACGTTGAAAAACATAAAATAACATAATTAAATTAAATTAATACTTTTCTCAAATTCTTTAATCACGTACTTTATTTAAAAAAAAAAAAACTTGTTAATTCATTTTGATGACGATTGTTCTGACATATTTTCACTATTTGATTTTTCATATTTTTCTGAAGAACTAATTAAATTTAATAATTTGGTTTGTTTTAAAAGAAATGTTTGAAATTCTATACATGAAACATTTTAAAAATGTTCTTTTACGATTTTTATCGATCTAATTGTGTCCACAAGAAATCGATTTTGTTCATCTGTCCATAAAACGTTTGTAATTGAATAAATGCACTTTCTACCGACGCGTTAGTTCCCGCAATAGCCATTGAATACTCTAAAATAATCGTAAAATATTTAATGGGATTTAATTTGATAAAGAATTGGCCGCGGCCGGTGGGATTGTACCGATAATTATTATTAAAAAATCATACGAAAATATAATACTATTACTTACGGTTTACGTCACCGACAACAATGTGATGCAACAAAAATCATGGTAAAAACAAGAACCCAAAAATAGTAGATTCTAGTAGTATAGATTCTAATATTCTATTCGATAATGTCATAGAAAAATATCGTAAAAAAAAAAAAAAACGATTTTTCTATAAAATAAATTTCAAAAGTTATAAATGTAAGGCAAACAAACGGGATTAATACGAGACAAACGTTAAAATACAGGACAAAAAGCGTGCTGAAAGAAGTTTGTTAGGACAACAGGACACAAAGCTGAAACTAAAGGACAATCCCATATAAAACAGGACGTATGGTTACCATAGGCTAATATCAATATGCTATGCAAACTGCAAGTCTCTACGATTATTTTTAACCGAATAACAACGAAAAAAAATACAAAATCGAAAATAAATATGAAGCCGTTATTGCCGTACATTTTCTCGTTTATTAAGAAAAATACAACGAATATCGTAAAACAATCCTCCTAAACGCATCAACGGAATTCAAAATGCTGTCTGAAAAGACACTACACTTGAAAATCGGAGCAAAATGTCTGGTAGAAAAGTTATAGAAAACCAATAATTGCCGGTCGGTATGTATCGTATACATTTATACATGTATTGTATTATATATCAATTGTCCTGATACTGCTCCGAGAAAGTTTGTGTCCTAAGTGTTACCTATACGATGAAAAGCCACCACGGGTTGAGATAAAACAGAGGGGCGAATTATATTTGTTGATTTATGTGATTAGATTTTTTGCAGGCCACTGAGATGTTCAAAAATTTGATACAAATGGTTCATCCGTAAGTTGTACCGAGTGATAATAAATAACGTTGATAGTAATTTCGTAATTTATTTTTATAACAGTTTCAAGTTCAAATTTATGATAAAATTCGTGTTAAAACAAGAACAATTGTAAATTATTTTTTAGTTACAAATAAATACAATTTTCCGTTAAGCCGTATTTATTTATTTTTTGATCTGTTTTTATTTTCTCTCGGAAAATTCTATTTCGTTTAAAATAGCATTAACACTTCAAATTATTTGTATCGTACCTTGAGAAATGCAGATTTAAACCCGGTGTACTTTATTTGAAAAAACTATATATATATATATAAAAAAAAAAAAAAAAAAAAACCCGTCAACAAATGTTCGATACGTGTGTTTTATATCTTACACGGGTATTCTACGGGTTACACTAATAAGTTATACGAAAAATCACTTATATTATACTAATACTATTCCGCTCAGAATCGTTTTTGATCGCAATGGTTCACCATTGATTTCGGTATATGAATTCAATTTGAATGTTTGTCGAAAACAAATTCAAATAAGTCAGCGGCCGTTGATGTGCATCGGGCCTGGAAATAATTTGCCCGTGCCGCCGAGGTTTTCCGACTTGGTGGACCGTGGCGCAGATTTCAAACCTATACGTATTGTAAATCTCGGTGTACACGCAAAATAAGGAAATAACGGTTTTGATATAGTATGCTGCAGAGCAGCAAGCGATTCGTACGTTCCTTATTGCCGTGCCAAATTTTATTGTATTCGCATAAAACCAAACATATATTATTAAATATTAATACGAACGTAAAATTATTATTATTATTATTATTATTCGATTATGCGCAAAACGTGTATTGTGTAACACACACACACACACACACACACACACATATACACAATTTTAGTATACGCATAATAGAACATCAACACAATGTTTTTTTTTTTTTTTCATTTCATTTCCTGCGGTTATACTTATATTGTATTCGTATGTACCTACCGATGTTAATGGTATATACGTATACGTAGTTCAATGTCCCAATTCTTATATGCGTATATTATAATATATGGATACGCCATACATGCACGCGGTGTCGTGTCTGTTCGAAATTAGAATTTAAAATGCTCGACTACGGAAACCGTAATAAATCCGCGACATGCAACATTATTTATTTTTTTTTTATTTTATTTTTTTTTTTTTTTTTTAGGGAACAACAATATAATCGTTATATTATATTATTATAATAATATTACGGTCATAAGCTTAGACGCGCGCCGAGAACCGCGCGTATTGCCGCCGTGCAATCGTTTCACAAACAAGCGTACCCGTCAGTGGCGGTCCCGGGGGTCTTTCCTGTATCCCGTCACCCCCTACCGACCGATCGGGCCGGTGGCTTTATGCGAACTACGCAAAACGATAAACGATAAATCATTGCGACCGAAGGACGGTTCTGAGCAGAGCTCTCGGTTAAACATTTTTTATTTTATTTTTTGATGATAGAGTCGTAAATATTTTACCGAAAATCGTATTAATTTGTTCATAAATAATCATATTATTATATCGCATTGCTGGGCCATAGTTTTTTGTTTAACAAATTACTATCGTACATTATTTAAAGTTCAGCCATGCCTTTTTTTTTCTTTTTTTTTTTCTATTTGGTATTGCAGCCCGAGGGGGAACTGCTTCCGCATTACTTCCACTCGAGCTATATCATTTATTCAAAATAGAATACATCGGTATTGCCCATTTCCACTTGCTGCGGAGGTCGGGCTTACAACATGCACAATTATTTACAATTACAAGAATGATTTACACTACAAACACTTACATGCTACATTTACACTAATAAGAAATTACAATAAAAACTAACACTATATCTTAACTACAAATGTTCAGCCATTCCTGGCCTACTATAAAAAAAAAAGAGAACTCGCTTGCCCGTGACTACCCAATTAAATAATAATAACAACCGTTTTTTTTTTCATCCTTGTCGCCAAGGTAACCCAGAAATTCAATTTATGGCAAAATTTACGCGTGAGCAATATCCCTTTAGGATATGCTTTTCCACATCTCGCCTCTACACCATAAGAGATAGATACCATCAAAATGTCAAGTATCTAGGTCCAGCAGCGGTTTGGTCTGGGCGTTCGTCAGTAAGTGAGTGAGTGGTATTTAGCATATATATATATATATATATATATATATATATATATATATAACAATTATAAATAAATATAACAATTGTAAAAAAAAAAAAAAAAAAATTATTATTATAGCGACGAAAATATATATATTTTTTTCTCGTTCGTATTTCGGACATTCGGATAGTATATAGGCGTGACTGTATAATATTCGGTGGCAGTAGATGTTCCAGTTGCAACATAATGATATACATAATTATGTTTTCAGAATTTTCAAATGTGCCGCCGCCACGCTGGTAGACCGACGAGAAAAAAATAAAATATCGTCTTTGCCAAAACAAGTAATACGAGGTTATCTCAAAAAAAAAAAAAATAAAAAAAAAAAATCAAAAATGAATAATTATATACATCTAATTTTACAGGAAAAAAAAGGAGCGTAATTTTATGTAAAAACCACGTAATTAATGCACGAAATCCAACGAGAATATAATTATCACGTTGGTATATCAAACCATCATCACCAACATTTATTTATATAATTTGTGTTTTGCGTTATTCGGAGATAATAAACATGTTATTGAAATATATTAGGTTTATGGATTCCCGATAATATTTCCATCTGTTTCGTCGTCTTTAAAAGATATTTCGTTTTAAAAAAAATCATTTTTTTAACCCATGGCGGGATATATAAATTATAATCGGGTTTCGATGTCGGCGTTGGTTAACCCATTATCCTATAGTTAAGTTAAATAATCTAAAAGTATAGCTGTGTATTTTTTTTAAGGTTGACCTTATGATTAGATGAGATACATTTTTATTTTTCTATCAATATTTCAATCGTAATTTCGTAATGCCTTCGTAATTTGTTCCGTATATTAAACATGGAAAATAAACGAATTAGAGTTTGATCAGGAAATTAATTCCCGAGTCACGGATGGTGGACGAAATTTGCTTTATATATGAGGGTAAATAGTAAATCCGTCCTTAGTTTTGATATTTTCAATAAAAATTACTAAAATATTATATATGGTAAGATAATATAGATAATATCAGTAATTTACAGCAATTTCATAGCAGATAAATGCCATAGTAAAAACGAAATGTAAATTATTAAATAATTAATTTCACAATAACAAAATTATAAAACTAATACCCATATTGCAATATTGCATATTACACTTACATTTTTATTATAAAATACCTAATATAAATTATTATTAAATCGTTATAATGTAAAATGTAAAATCAAAATGTACTATTAAAAACCGATAAAAACTGAATAAAAAATGTATAAATTAATTGATAAACAATAAAAAAAATAGAAAGGAAAAATAAATATAAATTATTTTATATCTTCACTCAACGATAACTCATTGCTAACAAAAAACGATTCTGAGCGAAGTTCATTAAAATGTATAGTTTGAATGTTTATAAAAAAAAAAAAAATTGGTACATTACGTTCGACTTTTTTATTTTTCATCATTAAATACAACTTAGGACGGACCTTGGGCCAAAATATGTGTAACTTTTCGATTGGCCCAACAAATGTTGTCCGTATAAAATCAAATAGAAAACAAGAAAAATCGAACATTTCAAATTGCTATAAATAGTGCAACAATTTTTCCACGTCTAACAGACGAATAGACGAGGCTATTTTATGTACTCGATCCAAATTTCAGGGCTCTACAAATTTTTTTCTAACCGAATTACAACAAAATAACAGAAATTATTGTCCCGTTTTTCCCAATTGTTACGATTTTCCTTAATTATATTTAAAAATATAATTGTATACAAGTCAAGAATATACTTTACTTACCAAGTCAATAAAATATGAAAATAAGAACACATAATTAAGTAACATAGACACGAAACGATTATGATAAAAATATTTTTTAAAAATACGACCAATAGAGAGGCACTCCCATGGCTATGGCACTTCATTGAGATGATCTACTGTTTAATTAAAAAAAATTAATTCCGCGGTAGTGCGGTCATTCCCGTCGCCAGCTGCGCATTCGTTTAGCGAAGCTGAAGCACAAGATCGTAACAACCAATCCGAAATGTTGCTATTTTATCGAGGACACGAGGACTTGAATTTGACGACTGAAGTTCATTCAACCGCCGCTTTCATAGGCAGAAAATTACCATAATCGTAGAGGGCATGTGGGCTGAAATTAAAAACATATTTTACTGTACACCGAAGCCGCTCTCCGCGCTTACAAAAATCGTCTTACCACGCGAAACCCAAGTGTTCCTATGATTTATTTTAGGGGTCCTATATCATGCATACATACGAATATGTATAATATTCGAGTATATGTTTTGAGGGGGGGGGACTAACTTTCTCTGTTTGTACATTTTTAGGAGACTTATCAACCTCGTTTGATGGGCCTCGTTTATCGATAGATTTAACGCCTTTTATTGTTCCGTAATAACACCAAATTATTGTGCAAACGTGCAACGGTTATATACCTTAAAACAAGCCTTGCAATACAGAACTTGGATAAAAAAAAAATGTATCGATAACTTCCGATAATTGCCATGTTGCTTATGAGATGCGCTAGTATAACAGGTCTAACAAAAAGTACTCACAATCCAAGCACGCTACTTGCAGTTTCCCGAGGCTTTTACGGCCGTCAAATTGTGCTCATTGCACCATCACGGTGTGTCACATATGTCCGGGCACGTGGGTCGATCACCGAGCAATTAATTTAACTAACTTTATACGAAATCGTGAAAAAATATTTAAGGGAACTTCGTTCAGAAACTTCGTCTGCCCACCGCCAAAGACCCCGGGCCCATTTCGAACACTGCGGGATTTACGTATCTATTAGTGGGGGGGGAAATCCGGATTTGCCGAAGTTCGAGAATCCGGATTTTTGGATTTCGAAATTCGTAATCCGACATGTATTGTATATCCGGATTTCAGATTTTAAAATTGTAATTTTATTTACTAAAATTAATTTCTCATAAAACTATTATTATTATCTGATTGTTAATAGCATTAAACGTGTAAAACATTTTTAAAATTCGAAAAATATCACAAATAGAAATATATTTTTAAAAAAAACAACATACATATTACACTCTAATTTATATAATATATTACTAGCTGACCCGGCGAACGGTGTTTTACTAATAACAATTGTTTATGGTAGCAAGCATTGAAATGAATAAAATGATATAACTCATGTAAATAATTTAAACAAGATTACCGAAGGATTTGATTCTAAGATTCAAAAAACAGAAATCTGTACGATCAAATGTAAATTAGAGATTGTAAAATTGGAAATACGAAAATTCGGATTTTCGAATTTGAAACATAAATTTTTGATTTTCAGAATCCGGATTTATATCACATCACTAGTATCTGTACATATAATATCATGGACGGATTTAGAAGAGGGGGGTGGGGGCAAGTCCGGGTGTCTCCGCAAAATTCGTTTTGTGAGGTGCTCAGACGAAATAAAATTGAAACGAAAATTAACTATGCCGAATTGTCCGCCCGATTACGGGCCCCCCGTATGCTTTTATTCTTATCCGATTTGTCGATAGAGCGCGCGGACACCGCGTGTCTATATTACAATACCGGGCGAACAGGATACATTATAAAAAATAAAATTAAAAGAAAAAAAAACAATAAAAAAAAATGTATTCGGTCCCGGGTTTTGGGAAACCCTGTGTAGCCGGCGGACCGTGCGGTGCGCCGCCGGTGACGAGCGGACGAGAGACCGGGAGAGAGAGAGGCGCTGGGTCTGGGCACGTCGTAATATTATAATAATTCGTAGCTGCGCTCGAATCGGAAAGAAAAGAGAGAATGTACTCTTTAAAAATAAATCGCCGACCCTCGGAACGGTTGAACCCCAAAATAACCCCACATTACTCTCGAAACAGTCCGAGAATTAATAATAACGATAAATTATCGGTAGGAGGAGGAGGAGGAGGAGGAGGCTAAAAATGAATAAAAATTGTAGACGAGCCCGCAATTCGAGCACCGCTGTCCGGCGCGCGTGTCGTCACAACGACAAATAAATTATTATCGTGCACGATAATTTTGGGGCACCATTGGAGGACGCGTTCGGCCGGGGAAAATGGAAAACGCAAACCCGTGAAAACTATCCAACAAGAGGCCCCGGTGTAACAATGTGCACAACGTACCCGAAACAATATTGTCAGTACGTAAATTATTATTATCGTCGCGGAGAAACGACGGCGATGACGACGGCGGCGTAAATATATAATAGTATTTGTGTTACCACGGTTTTCGTGCCGGAGGGGGGCAATCTTGCCGCGATTGCGACGGGTTCGTAGGCCGCCGCCGCCGCCGCCGCCGCCGCTTATAATAAAAAATAATAATAATAAAAAAACGTGCGTTCTTCAAGGTTCGTCGGGGAAAAAAAAAAAAAAAAAAATAAAAAACCATTCCGTCGGGCGGATGTGCGTGCGTGTGGTGTAGCCGGCGGTATAGCAGCGCGGCGACCGCAAGTCATGCACGGCGGCGCGCTCGGTTGTTGGTGTTTTTTTTTTTTTTTTTTTTTGTCTTTCTTTTCTTTTTATTTTTTTTTCATTTTTTTTTTTTTTTTTTATGTAGTCGACCGGGTACGCGACGTTGCCGGATCGCGTCCGCGGCCCGGACGGTTTTTACGACCGTACGACGCGTGCGTTTAATGTTTCGTTTTGTTCGCCTTTCACCGCCGCCCATCGAAAAATCGGTATTTCGCCCTCCCCCCTCCCCTTCTCCCATCCCCTCACTCGCCCCCCACCCCACCCCTCCGTCGGTAGTCAACAGGTGTGCCTGTATTGTGTACGCCGCCGCGCGCCGACTGTGCCAACGGTACCCGCATAAACATTTCCGAGGAGGGGGCCAAAATATTAACAAACAAAAAATAATAAAAAAAATAATAATATATACTTATACCGTAATACAATATATTATGTATCTAAAAACGAATGTTACAAATGTATTCGTGTACAAGTACAGGTATAGGAACAGGTGGACCTGATACATAATTATTGTATTACCAGGGATGTGAATTGTTACGAAACCCATCGAAATCCAACGGTCACGTTTTGAAAATATTATAATAAACTGCACGCGTCTAGACAAATCGAATACATAAATTATGTATTTTTAACGTTAATAATCACTTCGTATTCGGTGTCCGCACATAAACAAATTTGTTTGGAAAATTATAAAATAAAAGGGAAACACGTGAACGTTTTAACAGGGGTTGTATACGACCTCCGAGAAAATGTTAAAAAAATCAAAATAAAAGTTTCGAACTTTCTATGAAAAAAATGTCTTACAGTAATGAGAAAAAAAAATGCACTTGCTCTGTAGCAAACCGGATCATTGTTTTATTCACCATGCCTGTGTGTATGTCAAAAAATTTAAAACAAATTCGGTCGGTTGACAAATATTTCTGTCGCTCAACCCGGTGGGTGGGGGGGTTCCAACTCTCAAGTAATACGCTGAATACATCGAAATTTGGATTCCTATATTGCTGGCGTTATGGATTTTGTACGGTTAGGTGATTATTAAATGAAGATCAATTTTAGACGATCGAGAAACAACACTGTCCCCATAATATATAGTAAACATTTATCGTTGTTGAACGTGTCGGGGGGCTGCAATTTTCCAATTTATTTCGTATTTATGTGATTATGAACAACATAGATAATTACAGCAGCATCAACATGGTAAGTGATACCAATTTGAAAAGTATTTTGAGAACAAATACAGATATTATTTTTAAAATGTATTTGAGTACGAATATAGATACTTTTGCAAATTATTTATAAATACTTTGAATTTTTTTTTTTTTTTTTTTTACATATTATCAACTTGTAAATAGGGTCGTATAATGTTTTTTTTTCTTTTCAATTAAAAATAATACGAGAAACAATTTTGAAAATTATAACAGTATTAAAAAATAGTTATTCGAATTCAAAAAATACTTTTGAAAAATATTTATTCAAATATACAATATAAGTAACCGAGTAGTTTTTCGTAAAAGTATTTAAAATACTGAAAAAGTATCGGAATATTTGTATTTATTACTCGAATACTTTACAAGTCTTTATAGCAGGATTTTTTCGAAAGTCCGCCCCCACCCCCTGCCGAGTTACTTATTTCTGAACGACGCCACTGGTGTCCCGCATCGTCCGGCATTGGATAGACTGAAAATATAGACACAAATCTCATATAATTTTTATATAACTGTCCAGGCATAATTATTGTTTTTTTTTTTTTTTTTTTGGTATACGAGCTTAAAAAAAAAATTATGAAATTTCCCTTAAATACGGTTCGGTCATTCGGAACCGCCGTCCCGGTTGCGCCACTGCAAAACGGGCTTATAGCAGTAGTACACGTAAAGAACAAAAAAAATTATAGGACATTTCCCATTGTCTATGACAATTGAAAACCGAACAAATCCGTCTGTACATTTTTCGTTTACCGCGATATTTTGCATTACGCGTACACAACTCCCGGTCGTTGTTGCGTTTGCGCATACGCAACGGTATTGTATAGTCTCGGCGTTCGGCGATTATTTGCAATTTCTCTGTCGGTTTCGACCACGTACGTACATTATATATATATATATATATATATACCTCGTATGTTTTCGAAAATTATTACGTAATGATTATGTATATACGTATGACGAAAAATTCGCCCGGATAATACTATGTCGGTGTGTTCGCACGTGCCTGTTTCTCCGGCCGGTATATATTATATTTACTGAACGTGTGCACACCTGTTCGTATAGACTATAATAATTCATACGCGTAAGATTACGGTTCCGATAATTATATTGTATTATTCTTGGGTGCTCACAAATACATTTCCATAACGTCTCGCCGACAACCGTCGTCGCACAGCGAAAATTATCTCGTCGGTTTTCCGCGCGAATTCTGTACTACGCACGATGCGAAACCCGTGGTGTCGGCGGGGTTTTTTTTTTTAACCCTACAACAGTATAATGTGATAATAATTTCAATAAAATTATCGCCGGCCGCGGAAATTGCCCGGGTCTTTTATGGGCCTATTGTGAATAGTCGCGATAAACGATAATAGCTATTACGGGCGTGTTGCGTCTTAAACTCTTATATTTTTTTTTTTTAATTTATTTTAGAAAAACATACAATCTGTACAATAATTTACAATGAGCATGTGCGATATTCAGATAAATTTATTTGAACATGAGACGCGTGAAAAAAGAAGCCACCCAATGGCGACACTTTATAATTTATATAGAACTGTTGTTTTCATTTGTTTATTTTAATTTTAATTTTCTTTTAGGTCGCGACACCATCTTCTTTTTAACCTCCGAGGAGGATTGCCAGGAATAACGTCGGAATTTAAAGCTGAAATTAGAGTATTCGGGTGGTTCGTTAATCGTGAGCGGAATCTTTTGTGTAATATTTTAGCAGTGTCGTTTACAGAGTTAATCTTAACTCGGTCGGTATGAAGAGTATTGTTTGAAATATAAAAAGGGGCGTTTGTAATTATTCTAAGAGTTATGGATTGGAATGTTTGAATTCTATGTATATTAGATTTTTTGGCTGCCCCCCCATAGCTGGATGCCATACGTCCAGATAGGCATTAAAAAAGTTTTGTAAAGGAGTAATTTAGTTGTTATACTCATTTTGGAGTGTTTGGGCAGACCATATAAAAAGCAAACGAATTATATTAAATGCTAGGCGGAAATCTCTGTCCTATTTACTTGGCAAACTCTTATATAACCACGATAATAAATTTAAATATTGCGTACATATATGCTCTCGGTTTATATTTGAATTGTATATATATATAATGAATTTACGATTCCACTGATCGACGTGCTAAACTGTGAACATATTATGAATCGATGTATGTATAATGTCATGTATAACGTATAATGTTGTTGAAATCCATACGAATGTAATATTTCCCTCCCCCCCCTAGTTTTGTATCGAACCGAAAGAATAATACTTTATAAATAAAAACTATTGTTCAAATATCGACTTAAAACTAAAATATTATATACAATTAACGATAAGTAGTTATATTATATTATATTAATACCATATATTATATAACACCGTCGTTATAGCGTATTAAATTAATCGCGAGACCGTCGATAGCGTAACACACATATCATAATATTTTCGCAACAGAATTATTATTATTTAATACTATAATTACCGACTGTTATAATACTCTTTTTTTTTTTTTTTTTTTTTTTTTAAAGTTAGTTACTCTTGATCGAATATAATTTACATTTTATATTACGGTCGTTCAGTCGATTATACGTGCAATTATCGCGATACGATGGAAAGCAAACAATAATTTTAATTTAGAGTATGGAGAAACACTGTACTATGCACTGCCAGAGATGGACAACCGGGCGGTCCGCGTACCTTCTCTATCCGGCCTGTGCTTCATTTTGGATTTCACTTTTATGAGATTTTGCATTAAAAATTTCATCTACATTTGGAATACGGCCCACGACTTCGTGAATGTACATTTTCTAATAAATAGCGTATTAAATCAAAGAAATCGCCTTACAGATGAAACATTAGGTCACCTACTCTGTGTTTCCACTACCGAAATAAAAGTCGAATTTGCCGCATTATCATCTGCAGTCACACACCCCAAAAATCACATTTTACAAACTCACTCTAACCCTCTAATTGCTGCACTTGCATCTAATTCACTTCCTGGGAATCCCACACGTCGCCTTAAGAGAAAATGGTGTCGAGATTTGCTGAATTGACTAACGGTCAACTAGCTACTTATAATGGAATTTCTAGTTAAAAATAGTTAATGTTGGGTTCTATCACTGGATGGCCTCCCTCCTTATGTTATCATTTGTGTATTTTTTTCATTTGTTCTTTTTAATTTGCTAATTGTGCACGTAACACAGATTGTAAATATTCTTTTTATAAAAAAAAAAATAATAATTATTTATTTTTTCGATGCTTTGCTTTCTATGCTAGGTTTTAATTGTCTTAATGTTCTAAAACACTTGCAACTTTGAGTTGTCTATCCAAGCCATATTGGTTACGATAATAACAAGTGAGTTATATAATTTAGTGTATATTAAATAATAAAGTTACGTTTCAGAAGACAAGAGAACGGAATGCGGTGTCCTCTTAATAGGAGGTCTGCTAACAAGCAGGACTTGCGACTATTCCGGCTATACTTATCTATAATTCAGACAATAAATACAACATATATAATAACTATCTTCATCTCTCATTAAAATGTCTGCCGTCTGGTTTCCATATTCTTATTTTTACATTATACTAAAACAAATGCATTTCATATAAATTTAAGTGTTATTATTTTTTGTAAACGGTCATGTCCCTGTATATTATGCATTTTAAGTATATATATTTAATTGAACAATATTATAGGTATATTATCAGTGGCGCTCTCGTGATATTCTATGAGGGGAGGGGGAAGAGGATTTAACCTAACCAAATATTTACGCATACAAATTAATTGAATATATAATTTTATTATAACGAATTTATTTTTCTATAAGAATTGTGTCTGTATTCCTAGGCTTAGCTGACTGTGACCAAATACCAATCGGTAGCCGTTTTACGGGAAGGGAGGGGAGAGTGAAGGGAGTCTGAATCCCCCAGGTTCCGCGTTCAGGTTGTGAATCGACGAATTTAAATTTTTTAAAATACCAAAATAATCGGCAAACTAATACGAATTGCGTGTTAAAGTAATACTATTTTCGGAATTTCTTAATGTACATCTCATTAATTTAATTGTTTTTATTGAACAGATTAAGTAAAACATAGGTACAGTCGTGTAAGTAAAGTTGTTAGTGTAAGTAAGTAAAAATCAAATGAATAAATGATTAATGAGTAAATATTGTTTTTGTGTTTAATATATCATAAGATAATATGAAAGGACCCCCTCCCTCCGCCCAGAAAAAAATTCAAAAACCGCTATTGGTATCAATAACCTCTTCGGGTTGAATATACTCTGTTGATAACCTATATTGTTATCAATGTCGGTCCATTAAGTCTAGTATAAAGATAAAATAAATACATAATGGATTTATATTAACTAAATGAACAAATTATGATAATTAACGTATTTTTCAAATATGTTTTCATTCTTTTAAAATATGAAAACGTTATTCCGGGTGTTGATGATACCGGATACCGGTAAGGTATACCTACATAATATTTTAAGTAGTTGATAAATAATATATAATCATTAGACAGCTCAGTCCAGTCTTATCATAGAAACGAATACATGATATATTTACAGCGGTCACGATTATAAAATAAATTGAATATCTATCGATAAAATATTAACTATATAGTCATTCGGTATCGTCAATTGAAAATAACAGATCAAAATTATAAATTGTTAGAAGGTATTATTATTTTTTTATTTTTTTTAACGAAATATCTATATTTATAAAAATCAATTTCCGTATGTATGTAAGATCGTCAATTGCGAAAAGCTCGACCGATTTAGCTGATTTGTTTGTTTTGTTGTGTTCGTAATTGTCTGGACAAGGTTTGCATGAAAGAAAATTATTGGAAAATCCACCGGAAAAATCGGAAATTTGGCGCCCCTTTTTTAAAAAAATTTGTTGATTTACCACGGAAACCAAATATTGTATAAAATAATAATACGAAATAAAACGGAGAGTTTGGCTACCGCGGTAACCAAAGCGGTAATCCTCCTCCACAAAATATACAAATAAAGGTACATTTAGGACTCTCGAAATTAAGTGAAGCAATTCCAGTCTGGTCGATACATATGTAGACCGGACAATCCATACCATTTCAATTTAGACGGCTCCGATTTCCCATGAAATAATGCTTTTCAATGACCATAAATAAGGCACAGGGACAAACATTAAGTGTTGCGGGTTTACACCTAAACGTCCAATGTTTTTCTCATGGTCAAATTGTCCGTGGCTCTGTCAAGTGTCTCATGCAAACAAAATCTATTTGTGCTGGCTCCAGAAGGCGAGGAGACGCTTAACGTGGTGTGTCCAGAAATATTTAATGCGTAAGGCCAATTGAAACTTAAAATGTAAAGTTTAAAATCAAGCAACATTTAAAAGTAATATATAATTTAAAAAAAAAAAATAATGTTTAAATATATATATATTAAATAAACAATAATCTATATCTATTTATATAAATTAAATTAAATGACTCGTTTTTTTTGTTTTTTTTTTTTTTTTTTTTTTTTTGGCATGCGTGATCTTGTAAACTACACGTCCGATTTGCTTAAAATTTAACATAAATATTCAGATGGGTCGGAGGAAAGTCTGCAGTATCACCGTCAGAATCGCCCTTGATGCCTTCCTGGATCGCCAGTTCGTAAACAATAGAAACTATAGAAATAATATTACAAAAAAAAAAAAAAAATAAATAAAAAAATACCACTTGGGAATCTATCCCCCTGCCCTCTCCTCCGGGAGATCGATCGTGTATATTACACTGATATTCGGTGTTGTATGTACGTAATATAATATTAGAAATATATATTTTTGTCGGAGGTGCTATTTCAACATAATATAGTTATATTATATATTATATTAACGTATTATTGTTTATCGAAGGCCGTGTACGTTTTATTATACAACAAAAGTAATATTTATCATTAAAACGTGTATACGTTTATATTATATATTTATGTATGCGCCTATATCATTTTTTTATTCGTCGTGTATCAATATTATTACGGCGTATAACATATGACAATTGGCATATTATCGAGTATAATGATTTAATAAAAATATGCGAAAATTCCTACACGTTATGTTATTAGCTCTCGGTCGTATATCGATGATTTCGTATTCAAAGTGTGTATTATAATATTATACGCATAATAATAACGCGAACGAAATAATTTATAATTATTATTCATATATACGCACACAGATGTCAAACTATCAACAGAATTTTTTACCGGCCAATATAAAATATAAATCGTTATCGTCCCTGTCGTGCAAAACGTGACTATAAAGAGTATTTAAAATTTTAAACAATTTATTATTTTGTTTTTTTTTTTTTTTTTATCGATTTAACATTTAGATTTCAATTTTATTCAATTTTGATTTTAATCACTAATTATACGCGATAAATGGTTCCTATACTGTTTACGGTATGAATTTCCGTACATACAATCTGGATGAAATTAGGTATTTAAATGTGATTTTTTTTCTACGCTTGTTCACTTTTTACACGACAGCGACTGATATATTGTATAGGTATTTTTTTATATTTTTTTTTATTATACAGCGTGTATTCAAATTTTTACGGTAATGCGAATTATTTCGGATTGACGATTTTGAATTTAATTCAGATTTTTTCCATCGGCCAGATGACGTCAAAATTAACATAATTTGTAATCTTTTTTGTCGACGCGTGCGCTGTAAAATAATATTATCTTAAACCACCATTTTTTTTTTTTTTTTTTTTTTTTTAGAATGGATTTGGTTAACCCTTATTTTTTCTAAACGATATTGACTCGTAATGTTTGTTCATACGTTGAAAACTGAACGAACTATGATAACGATCTAAAAATACGTGGCATCACACGGAAATTAGATATATGCTATGTTAAGCTGTTAAAAAAAAAAAAAAAAATATATATTTTAAGCGAATTGCATTATTTGAAACTTTAGATCGGTCTAGTTCGTTCAGTTTTCAAGGTATAAAAAAAATATTACGATTACACTTATAAATCGAATCTCTAAAATGGCGGTTCCTATTAGAAAAAAATATATATTTTTTTTTTACTGTGCCCGCACGGATAAAAAAAAAAATGTTAAATATTAACTTTCATGTGTAGTTAGTTAGTCAATGGTCTCTATCCGACGAACCCCGGATAAAAAAAAAAAATATATCATCCGTCGGATATATTCCACGCGTTACCATTATATGCGGATCCGGGTACTATTAAAATATAATAAATAGCGATTTGATTTATTATAATGATATCACGTTAACCTGAAATCGACTAGTAATTTAGGTTGTCCGTTTTGCGATTTATGGCGGAAAATTGATAATAGCTCATTTTTCGCAACTATAATTAGGTACTGCTTATTCGTATTATAATAATATAGTCACGCCCGGTATAATATTAGTCGGCTTAGCTACGATAAAACATATACACGATTGTAAATAAATCTAATCGAATATATAAGCACGCGGAACAATATCATATTATTTATATGGTCGTGCCCGGGACGCAATCTTCTAATTTCCAATTTTCATTCGTGTACACCTGTCCGGAAAAAGAGTTATTATTAGGTGGTTGGGACAGTGTAACATAATCTATATTATCATATATATAATATTTTTTAGAGTTTTTTTTTTTTTGGCGACTGCGTCGGCGGCGTTTACCAATAATGTTTAGCGGATGTTTAAAAACACGCGACCGGCCTGTATACGTATAGATAAAGAATTTTATAACATATATACATATTACACACAACGAAGAAGTTTTAGAAAGGATTCTAGAGAAAAGATCATTGTGGACAAATATAATGAAAAGATGAAACGAATGAATGGGTCATATACTCAGACACGGAGGGTTGCTAGGTCTAACTTTTGAAAGGGATGGTAGATGGAGAAAACCACCGAGTACAATACACGAGTCGGATTATAAAAGAGCAATAATGTAATTCATACCAAGAATCGAAGAGGAAGGCCAGCGACAGGGAAGCATGGGAATCGTTGGGAACCGATCATTAGATTGAAGACTGCAGAAGAATATACATATTGCATTCGTATAGTCATTTTTGGCGACTCGGATGTATACATTTTTACTAAACACTTAAACAATACTGATTTGTATTAATTTAGTATAAATGTCATAAAAAAAAAAAAAAAGTCGCTGAAAATTACTAATAATACGAATATATTATGTATATTGCATTGTTTTCCTCGTATAATGTATTGTATTATATAATACGAGTGTATAGAATATTTTACTTTGGACTCGAATATATTTATCGGCCGATCAGCGGGTTTCGGTCCTAACGGGCACGCCAATAATTTCAGACATCCCTCGTGACACGTTAAAAAACAATCTGTAAGTACATGACGATATAATAATTATTATAATATTATAACAAACAAGTGGAACGCGTGTCTCGTACTTTGACATTGTACGGTATTCACGAGTGACCATTTCAGGCGGTATTTACAGATCCCGCATTTTTTGTACTTGTACTTTTTCAGTACGCTTAAAGACCGTACGTCGTGGCCGTTAGACGTTTTATAGGCATTTTCGCGTGTACTGAAAATGTATTATATAGGACACACCCATACGTGTTATACGTGTACGTTGTCAGTGGCGTCGTGAACATGTTTCAAACCCACAGCAAAAAATTTAAAAAAAAAAAAAAAAAAAAATGCCCTCTCCACTTACCCTTTACTTGAAGGGTCCACGCAGAACCCTGAGGTTCCACGGAGATCACTTAAGGGTTCTGCGAAGCTTAAGTGTTTTTTTTTTTTCAAAATATTCAAATCTCTACTATCGTGTACTACTGGAGTTGAAATATTTAGTCTTCTAAGTTCGTTTTGTGAAGAGGGGAAAATACCATGTGTACGAAAAATATTGTTAGTGGCCACTATATGATACATAGGCACTCGCAGCAAAAAAGTTATCAACCAATTATAAAAATGTTCTTGATGAGGTCGTCAAAATCATAAACTTCATAAAATCTCGGCTCTAAATAATCGTTAGTTTAAAATCTTGTGTGAAGACATGGGAAGTGTACACACGTCTCTTCTTTGACATACTGAGGTCAGGTTGGTATCCCGAGGAAAGCTATTAACTTGTATTTTTTAGATAAGGGACGAGGAGCGTGCCATTTTTTTAGATACAGTTTCGAGTTAAAAGATCGATTATTTCATCAAATTTGACTACTCAAAATTGCCTACTTAGTGACACGTTTACAAAGATCAATGAGCAGAGTTTCACCTAATTTTTGTCATTATCGTTGCAAATAGTACTTATATAAAATTTCGCATTAAAACTATTGAAAAAAGTAGGGGTTCCACAATAAAAGTGCATATAAAAAAAAGGTACCACGGATAAAAAACATTATGAAACGCTGATCTATTGGCAGTGGCGGATTTAAAGGTTCGAATAAAGTGGGCTAATCCATACGAAATGTATCGGTAACATAAACTGCGGTAAATGATATTGTGTTTTGCAATATAATTTTTTTTTTTTTTTGTAAAATTTGTACAAAAAAATTAACTAACTTGTTTTAGATCAACCATAAAGGCTGACATTAAAGTGCTTACAGACTCAGTTGATTGAATTCTGGTATGAATATGATCTAATACACTGATTTCCATATACTCTGCTGGTACATAACATCCAATATGACATAAATATGATATAAGTGCTACCTATTAATATAAAAAAAAAAATAACTGTACAACCTAACTATATACAATTTTGAAGGAGCCCTCCCCCCCCAGTAAACAATTTAGAGAGAGAGAGACCTTGTAGGCATTTGATGACTAAACGACCGTTAAATCTGCCACTGTCGATAGGGTTGTACAATTGCATCAAGGAAACGTTGTCGTCGTTCACAACGTCACTGTACGTAATTTATCTAAACGTACGAACGCATCATAAAGCGACGAATAATTTGTATAAATAATATATAAAAAAAATAATAATAATAATACAATTAAACTCACTGGCTGTGGCCCGCTGTAATTTGATCGATTTGGTTAACGGACGAATCGCTGTTGGACATAATACAACAACAAAAAAATTACGCTGGTACTACGCAATATACTGTAAACTCTGTAGTAAAACTATAGAAACACATTATTATTATATAATTAATATATATATATATATATATATAATTCAAAATAATGTACATATAAAATGCACCGGATTTTATTTTATAGGTGTTGATTTATACACAGCGTTTATAAATTATTAGTTTTTATTTGGTTTCCACGGCGGCATTTGTGCATCTGAAATACGGCGGGACGGATGTCCGGAATGACAATTTCCGGATTCGTTCAACCCTCTTTTTTTTTATATATACATATTAAAATATATACGTTTAATATTTTTAACTTAATTTCTGTCGAACGTTTTATAATCCGAGCGATTTCATATAGTAAAAAGCGGTTTATTAGCAACCGTTTTTTTATTATTATTTTTTTTGGGGCTGTTCAATTTTTAATATTATAAAATATTTTGGAATCATTAATATACATTTAATAGTGGTATACCTACAGTGTTCCTACAGTACTCACTTTCTGGTTTATAAACATTGGTGCTCGTAATCCACTATAATAGCTTTAAACTATATAAAGTTTTTATTATAATCCTACACAGGATTATCTCCTTCATATAAAAGTCCTCACCGGGGGGAGGGGGAATAGGAGGTTTAAGTCGGGTAGGCCGATCGGAAATGCTTGCAATTTTTACACGAGATTCATCGTAAGTTGTACTGAGAAAAAAAAAAGATTGAGCTAATGTAGTATTTTTTTTTTTTTTTTTTTTAAAGCGTTTAAAGCGAATATTGTAATGAAAACCGTTAAAGTTACTGCATTTCGTGTAGGGGCACGAGGCCCCAAAATATTATTTGTAAGGGCCAAAGGCGATTTTTGTTTTAAGATAGTGGTAAGGATATAACATTATGTAGTGTAAGTGGCCGAATAAGAGCGAAGTGATGTGACATATAGCCGGATTATCCGAAAATTTATGTTTTGAATTCCAAAATCCAACATTTTATATTTCCAATTTTAATATCCAAAAGTTGGGTTTAATCGTACAGATTTCTGTTCTTTTTTTTTTTTTTTTTTTTAATCTTAAAATCAAAGCCTTCGGTAATTTTGTTTAAATTATTTAATGAGTTAAATCATTTTATTCATTTCAATGCTTGCTACCATAAACAATTTCTTTTTTTGAGTAAAATAACGTTCGCTGGATTAACTAGTAATATATTGTATCAATTAGAGTGCAATATGTATGATTTTTTTTTTTTTGTACTTGTTTTTAAAACCAAATTTCTATTTGTGGTGTTTTTTGAATTGTTAAAACGAATCTAATGATATTAACAATAAGATAATAATATTAGTTTTATGAGAAATCAATTAAAGAATATAAAATTACAGTTTTAAAGATCGAAATTTGGATTCGGATTAAAATCCATATTTTCAAATCCCAAAATCCGGATTTACAGTAAATGTCGGATTTCAAATTACGGAAACCAAAAATCCGTATTCTCGAACTTTAGGAAATCCGAATTTTTCCCGTCACTAATAGGATCACCGAAATTCGACTTGTCGCGGCTCCGGTTCGAGCTGTTGTGTTGATAATATAACGACCTTAGTGTACCTACATATATTACAGTAGATTCTTATTATCTCGAACTACATTGAAATCCCCTTGAGACTACCATTAGCATTCAATAGCGTTTTTCTCTCGATAATTCAATATAAAAAAAAAAAATCAATCGTTTTTCGTTATCTCGAATACACCAATAACATTTATACTAAGGTTAAGAATGGGAAATTGTGCAGTGGCATTCGGTACAGTGATTGTGATTGTGCGCGTTCGTACCATATAGTCGTGAAATGGAAAACAATAAGCGTAAATTAAATTACCCTTGCAATTTCAGACATAGTCGGTTGGGTTAAGCTATGGAATCGACATTCTACCAAAATCGTTAATCGTCAATTATGAAACGGAAGGATAAAATGTTGGACGTTCAACAGGGGGAAACGAGCAAAAAAAAAAATGACGACGGTTCCGTCATCGATTTTCATTCAGGACATCGATAAATGCTTATTGAAATGCTTTAATCAGTGCCGAGATGAAAACGTACCAGTAAGTGGAACAACCGTGAGGGATGGGCCCGCTAATATTTTTAGAGCTGGACATGATGTTGTTTTACGAAAATGTTGCGGGCGAAAGTGCTTCGGTAGGCACGCGTTGTTGTGCGAATTTGATTAAAAAAAAAAAAAAATAAAGGTTCGTGAAATTCTAGCAAGGACTCTTAGACGCCGGTGATATTTTCGTCAACGTCGACGGATCGGGACGATTTAACAATAATAGAATATATATTTTTTGTTGTTGTTTTATCAAACAAAACTGGTGGTCGACCGACGTAGTTTTCCGATACGTCGGACATTTTCCTGTTCCCCTCGATATTCGACGTAACGACAGTCGACTGTAAACAATAATAATAACGTTATCAACATCTCGGCCGCACAGACAGAGCCTCTCTATGTCCGCGTATGTATAATGCATGAACGCTTTTGTGCGGTTCGAGTGGCGCGCGCGTGTACATTATAGTGTCGTGTGTGTGTTTCGTTCCGTGTATACGATGAATAATAATTAATATATGGTAGTACTTCTATATATATATATATATATATATATACACACACGAGTATATTATATAAGCGGTGTATATACACACACGGGCCAGGCAGTGTTTCTTTCGAACAATCGACAATGTGATTTTACAACGACGAGACCCGTAAACGTAGAAAAAAAAAAATATATATTAAAACATTTCTAAAGACGTACACAACATCGAACCGTTAGAAAGGGTCACTGTTGTAGCCGGCAAGTTGGGAATGTACGTGTATATAGATACAGGAATTCAATGAAATATCTGTACGAAAACGGTAAATTGCCAACGAAAAAACGATTCTGAGCTCCGTAGGTTTTTCGCTGTTGCCGCCATTACACGGTAACCCCGATATCAACATAAATAATAATAATACACAGAAGAAGCAAAAATAGATTATATTTGTATAAAAAAAAAAAAACAGAATGGTATTCAAAATGGTTTTCCATTAATAACGGGATTCATTTATAACATTTTTAACCATTTTCCTGTCTTAAGAGATTGTAAACATATCTTAGAACGACGATGGGACGACAAGAACGGCTACTTTACAACGTGGAAAAATGTTTAACATTAATTTCGACCAAGTAATTGATAAGTTTGATGCAGCGTGTTTCGAAAGAGGACGTTCACTCGGTTTAAAATAATATAATTTTTTTTTCTTTCTAGTTATCTACTAATATAGTTTTTACTATCAAATTAATTCTATACTTGATTATTATTTTCAAAGAAAAACCATTTTAGCAGGGAAAAATAAATAAATTATTAGGCGGGGATTTACAAAGGAAGTCGTAGTATTGGTGGGTTAGAAAATCAAATATTCCTCTGCGCCGCCAGAAATTGAAAACAATTTACCGCCACTGGTTACAATAATAATTATACAACTCGTGCACACATTGTATTTATTTAATTCAGAAATAGAATTGTAAACCTTTAGGGTATATAGGGCGTAAAACATCGGAGGAAACCTAATAGCTATGTATAAACTCTCCCCCTCGGTATATGTGTCCAAGTGGCAATCCCCGCCAATAGAACTGAACTCTCCGATTGAGTCCAGATCGCGCAGAACAATTATTTCCGTATTTTGTATTTCAAATTATTAATAAAAAAAAAAAAAAAAACTATTAAAGATTAAACAATATAACAATCGAACACGAGACGGAAATCAAAATTAACGCCGTAGAATATAAACGCGAGATTAAGACAAATTCGGCAGTCTTATTTTTTTGTATACACACACGATCCAGGCTGTGTTTCTTTCGGACAATCGACAATGTAATTTTACAACAACGAGACCCGTTAACGTAGAAAAAAAAAAACAAAAAAAAAAATATTAAATCATTTCTAAAGGCGTACACAACATCGAACCATTAGAAAGGGTCACTGTTGTAGCCGGCAAGTTGGGAATGTACGTGTATATAGATACAGAAATTCAATGAAATATCTGTACGAAAACGGTAAATTGCAAACGAAAAAACGATTCTGAGCTCCGTGGTTTTTCGTTTTTGCCGCCATTACACGGTAACCCCGATATCAACATAAATAATAATGTAATAATAATACACACGAGTTTGACGAAATCGTGCTTTTGCCGTTTTTCCGTCATTTTTTTTTTTTTTTTTTTTTTTTTTGGTAGTTTATTCTGCCGCGTTAAAAAAAACTTATAGGTATACAGCCTCTGTAAAGCAGGCATCGGCAAAAATCAAGTTGTATCGAAACCATTTTTCTGTTGACATTGACGATGTTAATTCTAATTTTCAGATGGAACGCAACCTTGTGTTCTTAAGACTGCTTTTAAATAAAGTGACGAATTTAACATATTTCATTCAAGTCGGAATAGATTTTAAAGGTATTAAAAGTTTTGCTAACAAAATGATTACTACTTTCGGTAGCACTTATATTTGTGAGCACTAGTTAAATATCCAAAAAATAAATATTGTTCCCGATTAAACGATGAATACAGTTTTAAGAATATGAAAGCGGATATAAACGAATTAACGGTAAATATCCAACCTCAAAAATCACACTAGAAACTAAATATTCATATTATTTTTTCACTTAAGAATTGTTCTTTATTATTCAACGCAATTATAATGTAATAATTTTTTTTAAATTTTTTAAATTTTCTCTACTAATGTATTTTATTCAAAATCAATTAATAACGAAAACCGATCAATGAAACTCAAAATATAATTGTTGATATCCATATATATATATATATGTATTATATGTTAAAATTGTATTTTTAATAACGTTTATTTTAATTTTGTATGCGGCCCTCAACGAAAAACTGATAAGAAATGTGGTTCTCTGTTGACATTTAACAACAAAAAAAAATCTATTTAAAAAAACCGTTATTATCAAAAACATGACATTATGTACATTATATATGAAAAAAGATAACATTTTTAAACGTGTTAATTTTTATAATTTCGAAATTGAATATTAACAGTAATATAACTTCTTCTATGTGGGTATTATATATTTGTATAGTGCATGATACATATACACGGGTTCTAATCATAAATATGTATGTCAATAAACTCATGAAACTAATCAGAGATTTGTAAATATTTACAAAAAGAAAAAAAAAATGAAACACTACAAGGAAATAAATTAAATAAAAAATATAATTCAAACCAAATAATAAAAAAAAAAAAACCATCGCGAACTATCGTCGACAGTGTAGTAACTATCGTAAAATCTGGAAAATACTGCAGTGTTTGCACGCGGGGCAGTAGGGTGAATTTCAGTATAGAATTTGTGAGTTTCAGATGTCTGTGAACGTTTCATTTTACTGTTGTGATGGAACTTACGCAGATATTTATTTAATAGTTTAGACATTTTTTTTTTTTTTTTTTTCGAAATTCCCTCTGCTATATCGTCACCACGTGTGGACACTGTCTATACTGCCGACAGTTATGATTAATGACGATTATGTGGCGGTAGCAAGTGTTGTGGTAATAATATAACAAAACGGTCGCGGCGTGGCCCCAGGCTCGGCCGTATATAAAATAATGAAATATGCGAATAAAAAAAAATATGATTCGATTCCGGCTAGCCGTCGTATTACAATATAATAAACTCCGCGTGTACATATTATTATTATAAGGCGAGACGTGCATTTTTTTTTTTACACGATTCTCGGGGAGTTTTTATTGTTATTCGTGCAGTATTCTGGGCGCATCACGCCGTGTACAGGCTATTTGAATTAAGTAAACACCGCCACTTGTATCGTATCCACGGTTAAACTGTGCAGTTTTTTTTTTCTTCTATGTTTAAATTTTATCTTATCTCGAGTAATAAATATTGTAGGTACATACGTATAATGTACGCCTTGTTCGTCATTATTACTATTACAGGCGCGGACTGCCAAAACCATATATTATAATATATTACATTATACATGGCAGTATACCTACGTAATTTAAACACTGTACGGTTTTTTTTTTTAACTTAATCCCAGGCACTCGTGTAGTGTCGTGTTATCGTGTTTTAGGATTTTATACAGTATATATCATTTTTGTAGGTTATACGAAGTCGAAACGATTTCAACTCGATTTATATATTATAATATTCGTTATAAATGCACTCGTTCTACGGTTACAATTGGTGGTGCAAATGTAGCGCATGCACCGTCATATTTCCAATATGGTGGTGCAAGGTGTTCATACAAATTTGTACATATACACCTATATTTTCTATTTTCAACAGACAACATTACTTGTTTATTAAACAAGTATGTACAACATTTCGATTATCGTAAATATCTCTAGCTGTAAATATCTGACAAATTAGAAGCAAAAATAGATTATATTTGTATAAAAAAAAAACAGAATTGTATTCAAAATGGTTTTCCATTAATACCGGGATTCATTAATGACGTTCTTAACCATACCGACCAACACAGCAAGTTGTGAAAGATTATTTTCCTGTCTTAAGAGATTGTAAACATATCTTAAAACGACGATGGGACGACAACAATGGCTACTTTACAACGTGGAAAAATGTTTAACATTAATTTCGACCAAGTAATTGATAAGTTTGATGCGGCGTGGTTCGAAAGTCCACTCAGTTTATAATAATAAAGTTTTTACTATGAAATTAATTCTATACTTGTTTATTATTTTCAAAGAAAAACCATTTCGGTAGGGAAAAATAAATAAATTATTAGGCGGGGATTTACAAAGGAAGTCGTAATATTGGTGGGTTAGAAAATCAAATATTTTAATAACGCAACATCGAACCGTCAGAGGGGGTCACTGTTGTAGCCGGAAAGTTGACAAGGTACGCGCATATGGATATAGGAATTCAATGAATAATATATCTGTAAGAAAACGGTAAACTGCCAACGAAAAAACGATTCTGAGCTCCGTAGATTTTTCGCTGTTGCCGCCATTACACGGTAACCCCGATATCAACATAAATAATAATAATACACAGAAGAAGCAAAAATAGATTATATTTGTATAAAAAAAAAAAACAGAATGGTATTCAAAATGGTTTTCCATTAATAACGGGATTCAGTTATAACATTTTTAACCATTTTTCTGTCTTAAGAGATTGTAAACATATCTTAGAACGACGATGGAACGACAAGAACGGCTACTTTACAACGTGGAAAAATGTTTAACATTAATTTCGACCAAGTAATTGATAAGTTTGATGCAGCGTGTTTCGAAAGAGGACGTTCACTCGGTTTAAAATAATATAATTTTTTTTTCTTTCTAGTTATCTACTAATAAAGTTTTTACTATCAAATTAATTCTATACTTGATTATTATTTTCAAAGAAAAACCATTTCGGCAGGGAAAAATAAATTAATTATTAGGCGGGGATTTACAAAGGAAGTCGTAGTATTGGTGGGTTAGAAAATCAAATATTCCTCTGCGCCGCCAGAAATTGAAAACAATTTACCGCCACTGGTTACAATAATAATTATACAACTCGTGCATACATTGTATTTATTTAATTCAGAAATAGAATTGTAAACCTTTAGGGTATTTTTTTGTATATAGGGCGTAAAACATCGGAGGAAACCTAATAGCTATGTATAAGCTCTCCCCCTCGGTATATGTGTCCAAGCGGCAATCCCCGCCAATAGAACTGAACTATCCGATTGAGTCCAGATCGCGCAGAACAATTATTTCCGTATTTTGTATTTCAAAATATTAATAAAAAAAAAAACCATTAAAGATTAAACAATATAACAATCGAACACGAAACGGAAAACAAAATTAACGCCGTAGAATATAAACGCGAGATTAGGACAAATTCGGCAGTCTTATTATTTTGTATAGCTGTACTATTAAAATGGTCTTGGGGGTAACAAACGATATTTAGAGAGTTTAGATTCAGCGATCCGATATTATAATATATGAGTTATATAAATACATTTTAAATACTTAATATATCATATTAAAACCTACAATAAAACAAATCACTCAAGTATTTCAATTTTAAAGTAAATATTATAGTTTTTTAACTGCATATAGGTAACTCGGGTTAATTTTAAACGATTATAATATTAAATTAAACTACGGGCGTTTTTTTTTCTAGGAGTACGGCTAATTTCGGAATAACAAGTTATAAATTACGCCATTTTTGCGATGGCTATTTTTATAACAAAAAACACACGCCATTTATCAAAAACTAGCTGATCCCGCACGGCGTTGCCCGTGAAAAATTAAATACCCGCGGATTTACACACACCCCTCACCCAACTCTATCGCGGGGCTTTTTACTCATTCTTGAAAACATCTTGATGGCTAATCTATTTAAAAAGAGGATTTTTTCGACGTCGTAATTTCTTCGAGCAACCAGAAATGGACGAAGAAAAATGTAATGCCATTTTCAAGGCCATTAATACTTTAGATAACGCGATGGATCCCAGATTGTGACCAATAACGTATCGCAAAAGAAAAATACTGATTTTTTTTTAAAATAAATATATTACAATTTTATATATAAAAGCCTGCGATATAAATAAATAGCGCGTAAATAATAAATACGTATGTATGGAATACAAATTTTAATCTCTCTTTAATTCGAATTATTTATTTTTCCCTGGATAATTCGAACACTCGCTGAATTTAAAGCCTCTATAAATCGAATTTTCAGCTCGGGTCCCCCCGAATTACGAATTATCGAGAGTTTACTGTAGACATATCGGACGGATATCGTAATATTTGTTTTTTAACGTAATATTTGGCTGTAATGAATATAATAATACATACAAACGTAGGCTACTACTATTTAATTTAATATTTATGATTATTATTGATACGGGTACTTATATTTATATAATATTTACCAATGTCGAGAAATTTAATAGTGTTTGTATTTGGTAATATTGTGTGTACATATAATATACCGCGACTATAACAATATTATATATATATATTTTAATTCAATGGGTTCTTAAAATATATTGTTATATAGGTATTATTGATGTGACGTGAAACCGGGTTATCCGAAAATCTAATAAATTCCGATTTCAAAATACAAAATGTTTTATATTTTATGAGTAAAAAATATTATATAAATTAGAGTGAATATGTATGATTTTTATTTTGTTGTACGTGTTTTTTTTTTTTTATTGTAAAAACGTATTTAATGCTATTGACAATAAGGTAATAATAACAGTTGTATGAAGAATAAATTGAAGAATATAAAAACACAATTTTAAAAACCGAAATTTGGATTCTAATCAAAATCTGGATTTATAATAAATTTAGGAATCTAAAAATCCGGATTCTCGAACTTTGGCAAATCCGGATTTTTCCAATCACAAACAGGTATACACAATCGTGATAAAAGTAGCTCAAAACGAGTGGTGGGTTATGTAAAAACATCTGCAGTCAAGGCCTTTACCGGAGCAAAAAATAATCGTATAGTTTTGTTTAGTAACCTGACCGTCAGCGATCAGTGGCGTCGTGAACGTATTATTTCAAACCCTGAGCGATGAGTACTAAATAAAAATTCGAGACTTGAATAATATTGAGAAAAAAAAAAAAAAAATAAAATACGCAACCGCGCCGAAAAAAAACATTTGAAATTCGTAGGCATATTAATTTGTACGGTAAACACGCGCCGTCTCGTCGTAATACGAAAATGTGCTGCATCATTCTAGTATATTGGTAGGTAAACTATAGAGGTAAATACTTATAATTCTAAAAAAAGCTAGGTCGTATTTTCTATACTACAAATACCGACTTATTAATGACTATCGCTCGTACGAAACCAAAAAAGGACAACTATTATTATACTATTAAGCACTATTCTGGCTTCTAAGCCGCTAAACATAACGTTTGGGTAAATTAAAATCTCCTACTGCCCCCCCGGTGAAGACTTTTATATGAAGGAGATAATCCTGTGTAAGATTATAATAAATACTTTAAAGCTATTATAGTGGATTACGAACATCTATGCTTATAAACCAGAAAGTGAGTACTGTAGGAATACTGTAGGTATACCACTATTAAATGTATATTAATGATTCCAAAATATATTATAATATTAAAAATTGAACAGCTCCAAAAAAAAAAAAAAAATAATAAAAAAACGGTTGCTAAAAAAACCGCTTTTTACTATATGAAATCGCTCGGATGATAAAACGTTCGACAGAAATTAAGTTAAAAATATTAAACGTATATATATATATATATAAAAAAGAGGGTTGAACGAATCCGGAAATTGTCATTCCGGACATCCCTCCCGCCGTATTTCAGATGCACAAATGCCGCTGTGGAAAATGTATTGATTTTCTTTTCCTGCAGCACCGCACGATGTTCGTAAACCCTAAAAGGAAAAGCGCAAACGTAAAAAGCATTTAATAATAATAACACGAGTTATATTGTATAGGGGAAGAAAATAGGGTCCCACGCGAAAACTGGCATTTATGTACAAAGTCTGAGATAATAAAGTCTAGATGAAAATATATACAAACTTGGTACACATTATTTAATAAAGAATGACTGTACCCTGTTTTTGTCATAACTATTATAATTTTAATAATTATCGTCAATGTGTGCGATCGTCCCAAAACGTATTCCCTTAGAACGTCTGCAAAATAATACGACCGATAAATAGGCGAAACGGTCCGGTCGAAATGTAAAACTATCGTGTAAAACATCGGAAAACCATTCGTTTTAATCGTATCCGGGTTTATCGAAAAATATAACTTACAAGTACCCCGTGTATAAATATAACGCGATGTACAACGTGCACACGAGATAGTACAATTTTAGATTCTGAGTGCGCCGAACGCGTAGTGCTTAATTTGAAAAATCAAAAAAAAAAATCTCTATAGAGACTCCTAACAGTTGCTGCAGCATTAGGTATCGTTTTTCGACTGCAACGATTTATCGTTGCTTTCGGTATAATTCAATCCAAACTATGCCCTCCAATCGTGGACGCTAATCGTAAACCCCGTGCCCTTTTCGCATTATTTATTTATTATTCGCATAAAAATGAGAAAAAAAACGATTATCTTGAACGTTATCAATTTGGAACGATAGCCACGACTTGGGACGTGTTAATTAATTATTCGACACGCCGATATGAACGGGAACGCAACACGATGCCAACCGCATTGCCGACCGATAGCTAACGTCCTCATCAGAGAACTCACTTAGTCGCTATCACAGACCTTATAAGTTATACTAGGTCCATGGTCACTACAGCCGGCCAGGGAAGGAAACTAGACATTATCTTGTCGAATAAATGAAATAGAATTTAACAAAAAAAAAATAATTCTATATCCCATACATTATAAATTTCCCGCATAACTACAACAGCGTCCTGATTTTGTATATTTATGACAACATATAGACGTGTACAATGTTATGACTACTTATGTATATATAGAGAGAGAGGACTTAAAATATGTTATAACGACATCTATTTAAACAGTTTTATCTCTTTAAACAGTTAAAACTATATTTAGGTGTCATATAATGTACGTTTTACGGGTCGTTAAAATCGAATATTATACCCGCGTGTTGTATACAATAGATAAAAATAGAACGAAATAAACGAAATCTTACGGGCGTTGTTATAATATATACACGCATAGTTTGCGTTTTGTCGTAAGAACTTTAAGAACTTTATTTATAGGATTCGTCTAATGTAGCGACATCCTGGGCGTTTTTTTTTCAAATATAATATATCTAACGACAATTACAATCTTTAATTTCTATTTAGCTATTGTTAATCGTCGTCAAATTATTGTATAACGTATTGAATAATAAATTATGTACAATCGTTTATTACGCCGTCAACCGTATAAATTAAGGAATTCAACCGAATAAACTTATACTAATTTATAATGAAATTGACGTGAATTGAGTAATTAGACATTAAAAACGGGAGCCCGTTTGCTGAGTGCGTCAAGTTCATCATACGACGAATCGGTCGGTTACGTCCATAGTTGGTGTGACGGAATGGCACGTAGAAAGGAGCGGTTGAGCGGGAATATTTACAGGGGATCCTCTAAATTTACTTCGAATAGTAAACCGTAGCAATAGGATTATATTTACATGTGGCGTATTAATTGTGTGGCTATTCGAAAAAATATCGTATTTTTGCGGTAAACCACTAGGCTGTCTTCGCAGCAAAGAGGTACCCCCGCCTCCCCCTCCAAAAAAAAAAAAAAAAGCCCGTTTCTAAATATTTTATTTCGTCTGCGAACAGGCTGCCATTTTCTATTAGGTCGTTTACGTATTACAGAGGCCTGCAACAGCAATTAGACCCGTTAGAAATACTATTTTGAATAAAATAATAAAATGTACGGAACGTTATTTATATTATTACGTGTCTATACAAATTTATATAATATTATATTATATATCGTTACATTTTTTGATATATTCAATACATATACGACATCGCACAACTGGACGTGGAATTAGTCATAAAATATTCGTGTATTAACACATAAAAACGACTATAAAACTAAAAATATTACAAATATTTGTACAGGAAGTATGTCGTTGTCTTATTTAAATATTTATTCTGTATTATCAATGTTATTTTAAACTTGTGTCAATAAGTACGTAATACGATTATTGAATCCAGAATTTATATTGATATTAATACACGTTATACAATTAATTTATTCATATATTTTATTATCGACGATGTCTAATATTTAAATTTTTCCATTCCAAAAATTTTAAATATCAAAACTATATATTATTATTATTATTATTTGATATTATACGTTATTCGGTAATACTTACTACATTTGGGTTTAATTATAAAACTTACGGTTTATCGTTTCTAGATATGTTACACTATGAAGTCGAAAAAGAATAATTTAGACGTTTTACTAAATGATATTCCATATAGTGAATCAAGTTTGGATCGATTTTTTAAGTAAATTTTCTAAATTCTTAAAGAATTTTAAAGAATTCTTAAAGAAAATTGCCCTTAATGAATTCGTTCAGATGACTACGGAAAATGATCGGTCACCCAGTCCAAAGCATAAAATAGTATCGATTCGATGCTACGTCATTTGTCTGTTTCGTGACAATTTGTAACTTCTCCACTTAAACAAGTAGAATTTTATTATTTCCGTCTATCAGCAATATCATTTGATTATTAGCGGTTTGTAAAATTACTTGCCGATGTGCCCAGTATAACCGTCCACATGGGACATGGTGTAGAGCTAATTTGTTCTTGAAACATATAAATGATTTGTAAATAAATCGAATACTTTTAGCGGGTTGTATTTTTCGCAGGGCGTACACCCTGCACATTCCTATGGCCCATATCGTCTATTGTATCGTCGTCGGTTCGAAATAGAAATGTATTACGTATACTAAGGCGCTGCGAGGACATATTATTTACACACGAGCGTGTATAATCATGGGATTTCGACAATATAAATAGAAAACCTAACCTGAAATATTTAACGGCGGAAACCGGCAATCGAAAAATAAAACGGAGCCACATAGTAAAATTGAATGTAATGTCGTCGTTAGAATCCTATGGGGGTGATATTTCATTACCATTACATATTGAATACGGATATCGTATATACGGATATTATTATCGTGTAATGCAGATGACGGAGTCGTTATTTTTTTTTATGAATTATAATAAATAATAATAATAATAATAATAATTGTACGTGTATCGCGCGTACCTCCACTTACCCCCGAGGAGGAGGTATCTCCATGTCTCCGTCGGTTACGGTGGATCCTCGCCGTTCGGAAGGCGTCGTTTTCAGAACCGCGCAGGAGGTGGTATACTCGTATAGTATTATATTATATTATTATATATTTATACCTAATATCCGCTCGATATCAGCTGTGTATTTACGGTAATAACAGTAATAATAATCACAGTGGTCGTGTACGGGGAGGCTGGGGGGGGGAGCTGAAGCCCCCCTCACCGTTTGATATATAAGACGGCACTCAGTCCCGAAAGGTTCTTATAAAAAAAAAAAACCATTCATATCCGCCCACGTAATTCCGCGAAATATTAGCTATATTTTCCACGTGACAAAATAATAATAATTAAGTTAACCGAGAAAGAATAACCGTTTTGGTCGATATTGATACACTACGCATAGATTATGGTAATCAACACGATTAAAGATTCATGATTCATCGCGCCCAAACTGTTTATCAAAATAAATATAAACGGGATTCACATATTTACATATATTTTATCAAAATTATCTACTTATTGGCGGCCCACGTAGATTTTTGTTTTTTTTTTTTTTTTTGCTTATCGAGTTTTGCTTAACTTTTGTTTTAACTGTACCAGAATATCCAAAAACAGTGAGCCTCTCGTGATATTTTAAAAACATGGCCCTTACGACAATAATAATCAATTTTAATTTATAATCTATGATCTATAGTAATCTTTCAGTTTTGACATTTCGCATATCTGTAAACTTTTTCACGGTGTAATTGCCGACATTTTTAATAGTTTGTTTTTCTTCGGATTTGTAGTAAGTGACGTAAATCGTAAGTCCACCGCACGTGAATAACGCTATATGGATCTGGAATCTGGATATTGATATCAAGTGACGACTTACCGTGTTACCGAGACCCCGCGATATTTCCGGGTCAGAATTGACCTATTATGAACAAACTTAAATATTTCACCATAATATTACACCATTTTAATATACGTCTGTGTTTGTACCATGTTGGTTTTTTTTTTCTTTCGATAATTTAATTTTTAAACGAGATATTATAAATATAAAAATTGTGATGTTTCGCATAAGTACTCGTGCATATGAAAATATCGGAACAAACCCTGCAAGCACAGAACATAATATGGTCTTACCATTGGGTTTAGGGTGCGGGGTCCGGAATCAAATACAATTATAATAATAATAATAATATACGTATTACTTTGTACCGTCGGTGGAGGGGGGCGTATCTAGGGGGGGGGATAATAGCCCCTCCCGAAATGTTTTCGATATAATTTTTTTTTAAGATGCGCCATATTATAGTGTATACAAAATTTCATGTCGAACAAATATTTATTTATTTATTTTTTTGTTTTTTTTTTTTTTTTGCTGTTACATAATCATTTTGTACATTACAATACTTTATGTCATACGACATTTTTTTTGTTCCGTTGTCTGGCGCGTAAACAGACGCGAAGTCGATGGTTTTACGTGTTTTCCACTTATTATCATAGATACAACCCGCACAGCACATGGATTGCACCGCAGTTGTTTTGTTACCAAGGTAACCCATAAATCAACAAGAATAATACGATATATGTATTAAAAATACCTAAAAAACCGATTAGGGGGGGGGGGAGGGGGTGGATTTCAATAGCTATAATCCTTCTCCGGACAACGCGGAACATTTCCCGAAAAAAAAAAAAAGAAAAAAAAACCCGCTCCAATAGTTTTTGATTCCATAACAGTCTCGTACGGACAAACGTCCATTTTTATATGTAAATATACAGATAAAAACCGAATACCCCTCGTTCACGCTGATCGGAGCCAATTGAGAGATTACCGTGACGAAATAATAAAAAAACCGAGGGGTTAAAAATCCACGGAAAATTTGCAATTTTTCACGTGCAAAGCCGCCGTCTGCGGGACGGCTGCTATAACCGACAAAAAAAAAAACTATCCTATATTTGGAGTGAGAATTTCAAATGTGCCCCCTCCCCCCCCGTCAGTTTTCCCGAATACGTCACCGTGTATCTTCGGTTATAAAATATACTCTAATAAGTATAATATTATTTGTACGGTCGTTATAATTTAAACGCGGTTTTCCATTCCCGAAACGAATGAAAAAAAAATAATGAAAAAACAACCGGTCGACGTAACGCCGCGGAAATCCGATAGGGCGCGCACCGTGTACCCGCGATCGCGTCGCAACGTCGCGGCATTGGTCGGATGTCGGCGGACGACCGGGCGAGGGTTCCGGTCGCGGTGGGCGGGACGGCGCATTACGCCCAGCGACCCGCCCAACGCCAGACCGGATCGGCGTATGTTTTTTTTTTTATTATTATTATTATTATTATTATTATTATCATTATTTATTTATTAAATTTATCCCGGCACGCGTTTATGTATATTATATGTATCGCGTATATTATAGATATTTTTTTTTTTTTTTTTTTTAGGCCACAGACGGGGTTTTATGTAAATATATATTGTATAAGCCGGCAAACACTACAAGTACTTATACAACAGAATAAAACAAAAATAATTTTAAAAAAAGACTAGATTACGGTTCCATTCATAAACATTTTATTTATTCGCATAATAACCCGAGCAAAAATATGTCTAAATTCTATTGTGTATTTAAGGAATTTATTTTGCAAAAGGTACACGGTTATATTATAATAAAGAGAGCAGGACATTTATTTGTATATATTTCGAGTTGAGTTAGCAAAAGAAAAAAAAAGTCGGCGACAATGTGTTCCCAATGCTGAATAGTTTCTATTATTATCATTTTTTTTTTTAAATTTTTTTTTTGGTACGTTTTAATACGGTTATCAATTTGGAAACTTAAGTTTCCCCGTAGACTCTTCTGGGTACGCCACTGGATTACTTATAATTATTCTATAAAATATGACTATTTTATACTATTCGTTTGCTATGTTGTAGTAAATAAGAGAACGGTGGGCGTGAGCGTTTTCTGATATAAAAATCGTTTTACGTTTTACCAAAATCCTATTCGCCAAAAATTAAAGAACCCGACTTTTTATCTAGAGGATAACGCAATAAATAGTTAAATATTAAAATTTACGTAAAAAAAAAAAAAAAAGTAACTATTTTAATTGTAAAAAAAATGGCCGCTTTTAAATATCGAATATTTCGATCGAATAAAAATAAAAATCAATACCCGCAATACCTTTTGGTAATGAGAAAAAAAAAAAAAACTTCTAAAATCACTGTTTTTCACTGGTTTTTACGTGAACGTGTTCAAAAACATTTTATAACAACACAATGAATTGTATGGAATAACATGCGAATGCCAGAACGCAATGCGAATACTGATCAAAGCAGATCAGCGTAATATAACACGGTTGGATGTAAAATTCATTTTTTTTTCATTTTTTTTTTTTTTTTTTACAATTCGTTATTATTGTTAATATTTTCCCACGAGTTATTTAACGCATACAAATGGTATTTACTCCGTCGAATGTGCATACATTCGTACGACACCTCGATGCACCATAGTTGCAACTAGACATTATTTCCTACCGGAAATCAACCCGTTATATAAGTTGATGATCGCAATAGATACTCCCGCCATATGGAACGAGAACTGTTTTAAAATGTATATGCAAAAGTGATTCGATCGATATATTCGAATCGATAAAACTCTATTTATTATTTATTAAAAAAATGTCGTTAGAATTGCCTATACGCAAAATTATATATATATATATATATACATATTTTTTGGTAATCAAAAACCGCGGTAAAAGTGCAATACAGCCTGCCAAAAATTGCAATTCGCCTTTTTTTTTTTTTCTTCTATTTTTGATAACTTTAAACCGACAATCAATCGTTATAATATTATCCGGAACACACAATTAAAATACATTTATTTATTTGACCGGAAACGGTATAATGGTATACTATTTTACGGCTTGACGATAAATAATAAATAAATAATACATTTCCTATACCCGTATGTGTGTTCACCGTATACGTATTTATCGTCCGGTATCCGTTTTTGCAATGTATTTTTCCGATTTTTCGCAACGAAAATCGCGTAACCCGACATAACGGACATTTGTTGTATTTTCGGGGGTATTTACCGAATTGCCCCGAGGCCGGTAGGTAACTGCCGTACGCTACGCCGGTTAATTTTGACCGTAAACGATGTTCCCCCCCCACCGGGGTTCGGTTGGGTTCCCGTATAATTCCGGCCGACATTGGGTGGTCCGAGCGAGACACGCACGCACGTCCTGACCCTCGTATAACGAGTTTACGACGTCGTTGGGCCGCGGCGGCGTGCCACCGCCACGCCGCCCCGGGGCCGTCCCTCTCGTCCGCGTGATTTATCGCGCTCGGGGCCGTACACGTACAAGCGCACCGGGCACCGGCGGTACGCGTGCGCGCGTCGGGCAATACGCTCTCCAAAGGTATGTTTACACTCGTACGCTTTTTCGTGCGTTACATGCACACGTCACGGCGCACCGCGAGTTGAACGGAAAAGCTTGCAATAGCGCACGCCCCCCTTCGTGTTGAACGGCTACATTTCCGTGACGCACGCTACGGCGCAAAGGCCTTCCGAGCTCGGTGGGAATCCGTCCAACACGCCGTGCCGGTTTTTGTTTTTTTGTTATTATATTATATTGTATCAATTAACAATACATTGATTTTTTCATATTGATTATCAATATTTGTTTTAACAAAATGTGACCGAAGACCAAAATCTAACAAACACGTTCCATTAAAGAATACCGGTAATATTAATATCATATTTTAATTCAATTAAGGATGATTTTTTTTTTTTAAATTATTTACGTAATAATTTAACTATTTATTTTATTTTAGATCGTTCCGGCCACCTCGAGGAATGCTAACCATAAACACTACACGAATAAAATTATAAGAAATCGTGCTATTGTCGCGATCTACAAATAAATTTAACATAGTGTGTGGCGTTTACTCAGTGACAGTAAGATCAAAAATAAAGAATTTGCGATCATACTTTTCCAAAGAACGGCAACAAATATATTATATCTATAAATCTGAAATTTCGAGTTTTTAAATCATTTTTAGTCGACAAAGAACGCTTCTTCCTACGTTTTTTTTATTTACACTCGCAATAATTAAGTGGGCCGCGCTGGCACCGAGAAATATATGTGAATAGGCATCTAACCTAACTTAGAAAAAAGCACGCTTTAAAAGCATTCAACAGACGCATGCGCTAGGTGAAAGTGGAACTGTATGTTGTAACGCAAGTTGAACTGAAAATTGAAGAGGAAAACGCACGAGTGTAAACATACCTTTATACTCCGGAACCGTCGGCGTCGGCGGCGGCGACGTTGCCGGATCGCCGAGCGCAGCCGTTTCCGCCGATCGATGGCGACGGCGCCTGTAGCCGGTTCCCGTTGGCGACACTGGTGCCCCCCCCGGTTCGTCGGGCGCGACGGGTTACCACAACGGTTTCCGTCCGGTTGTCGGAATCGCGATTACGGTACGATGTAATATCGAAAACTCTGACCCCAAACCGCTTATTAAAAACGCGAGTTACGATGCTCGACAATTCTTTCTTGTTTTTTTTTGTTCTCCTCTAACTACCATGTACGACTTACGATTAACCCCGTGACGAATTGTCGAGCATTTCCGATTGGCCAAACACAAAAATTGTTATCCACGTAAAACCAATTAACAACTAAACAATATCAAATGCCCGCGAATAGCTCAAAATTCGCCAGTACGTTTTGAAAACGTTCCCGCGACTGGAAAGATCTAATATTATTAATATTTTTTTCAAAAAAAAAACTCCGGTCTCTACAATTATTTTTAATCGAATTACAACGAAATGGAAAATAAAAAAACCGTGTTTTTCCCGTACAGTTCCCCGCGATTTTTTTTTAGAAGGCTACAAGAAAAAAAATCGAAAAATAACCTCCCAATATGGACCAAATAGAACCATTAATTCTTTTAGAGAATATGCTACACTCGTAAAATCAGAGCAAGATGTCTGGTAGAAAAGTTCTTTACAGACAGACGAACATCTAAAAAAAAAAAAAAAAAAAACAATCGTTTCAACTGTTAAAACTACCGAGCCGGCCGCACTGGACAACCTCGTGCGTTAACAGATTATTACGTCTTATCACTACTTGCTGTTTCGGCAGTCGGCTTTCGTTGCTCGTTGCTCGTTTAATATTTTTTTAATTTAAATACAAAGAGAAAATCATGGTCAAGTCGGGATTCAGGAAGTTTGCCAAAAAGGAAAAGTCCAAGGTCAAACTAAAAGTGTCGCACAAGACGCTGTTGCCCAAAGGACAAAATGTGACCGACACGAATTTCAAAGTGCGCAAGATCGTGTTGCAGGGCCAGCTCAAAGAACGCGGCGAACATGAGATACTGTCCAAAGGCAACTTAAACATCAAAGTATTTAATTAAGAGTTTTGAATTTTTTAAAACGGAATGTCCGCTTAGACCCATAATGCTTGCAGGAACTGCTGTCCAGGTTAGGCCATCACAACATGTGGCTGAAACAATCGGGACTGGAAGGTCTTATCGATCTGGTAGCTGCTTATCCTCCACAGACCATGGCTCTTCACTTGTCGTCGTTTTTGGAAGCAGCGTCACGTCTGACGCTAGACGTCGAGGCGGACATACGCAAACTAGCTGTAAAACTACTATCGTCCATACTGACAACCGTAAATGAAGATCAGATAGCTCCTTCTTTTGAGATTGTCATACGGTATTTGGCCTGCGCTATGAGTCATATTAACTCTAACGTAAGGGAGACATCTCTTAGTATGCTGGATGTCCTCATAACCAAGAGTCCCAAACTCACAGCTAGCCACTGTCAGGTATTATAATATTTTGTTCTTCTTTAATTTATACATTTGAATCAACTGAATTCCGTTTTCACACAATTTAGTCTGTAGTGTTGCCAGGATTTTTGGATTTAATATCTTCAAAACTAAGTAATACAGACAGTCGTAAACTTACTGTTCAAATCAATGAAAATATTTCCACGAGTGTTTGGCGATTAAAAGTATTAAACAGTCTGCGTACCTTGTTGAGTGCTGTCATTGATAACTGTATGCTAGGATCTAAAAGTAAGCATATATATATTCCGTACCTATATTATGTATTTTAACTTCAACAATAATGCTTATAGTAACAAAATCCACACGAATCTCTTAAAATGTATTATATTATATTAGAAATATTTGTTAACGAAAATAGTATAGATACCTAAAAAATGGTGCTCTGATTGTCATTACGCATACTATTTTTTTTTTACTCAGAATATGGCGTAGTGTAGTAGTTTCTTATTAAAACTTTCATAGTTTAAAAACTAAGCACATACAGCGCTGACTGGACGGTATCTATTGTTTTATCATCTATCATGTCATATGTGCTCTGCCGCAAATTGTATTTATTATTGTGTCAATATTAATGTACCTACTTAAAGAAAATATATAAATCATATATAGTTAATATGTTATTATAAATAAAAAATAATGTTAGATCAACAGCGCTTAATGCGTTTGTAATATTAATGGTAGAGCGAATATGGCACGTTTAATCTGTGTGTGGCAACATTCACATGGAGTTATATTATGTTGCCAATATAACCATCAGCAACAGTGAACAATAATTGTATCCATAAGGATTTATTTGAACTAAACATTTATATCAAACATTTTTCAGATTCTTTAGATCAGAATAGAACGGTACACTGGAAAGATTCATGTCGTTTATATGTACCATTGTATAATGCTACTGGTCTGAAGGCAGCTCCTTTGGATTTCAATATTTTTAAAAGAACCGAAATTAATTCATCAGCAACCGAAATACAAGTTGGTCAAAATTATTCAAATAACTTTATGAATTCTAATAGTCATGCCATGTTTATTCAACTGTGTGTTATGTATAGTCAAATTGTATTATTCACAAATAGTATATGTTTAGCAGTCAATGAAAAAACTTTTTGGATATCAATTACTTTACCTAATAAATATCTGCGAAGGTCATGCTAATTAAGTTTTCTTTTAAATTTTAGGACTATACAGCCTCACTAATGCCACTTTTGATTGATACATTTATTGAAGTGGCACCCAGCAAACGAGAACATAAAAACAGTTCAGAAATTTCATTACAAACTGCATCAATATTAAAATGCATTTTAAACATTATCTTGTTGTTGTGGAAAATTTTTCAAAATTCAGATAATCCTTCAGAATTGGTATGTAAATTATATATTATTAACTTGAATTTTTCAGTTTTTTTTTTTTGCGTTTTATACAATTTAAACTTGATGTGTGTTTTATTAATACTTATGATGTCGTTCAATTTTCAGATGAGATCATTTAGTGAAAATTATGGTGTCAAAATATGTCAAACATTTTTGTCATCGGGTTTTCCATATGTGACACTCAACAGTGGCGGCGGTGTTTTAAATAAGAATAAGAAGCAGAAAAATGACACGGATGTAGTTTTAGATTTATTTGGTGACAGTATGATACAATCCGATACAAAATGTTCAAAACAAAATATGGACTTATGTCTTATATATTTATTACTTAGTAAATATAAGAAATTACCCATATCAGCTAAAATCATATCTGTCTATTTGAATGGTACATTTTGAACTATAATTAGTTAATTATAACAATTATAATTGTTTTAATTTTCCATAATTTTCAGATTGTTTAAGTTTGTATAAACAGATTGATCATCAATCATTTGTTGTCCTAATGCGTTGTCTTGAAACTGTGTCTGACAACAATGAATTAGTAAAATCTAAAAATTTATTTGATCTGAACTCGGTTGTAGAAAAATTAGTTGTTATACACAATGAAATGGTAGCTTTTGATACTCGCCACCGACAAGAGAAAACCAAATTAGTGTTTAATTACTTGTGTTCAATTGCATCGAAAACTCATTTAAAAATAGTTGACCAGTAAGTAAAAATTATTTTGTTTGCATACTAAGTCAATTAACAGCAATATAAAATAACAAAATCGATCAATTTTCTTTTAGAGTTGAAGAATTTGATAGCTGGCTTACTTTATTACCAGAATTCTTGTGCCAACGCAAAGTACCATATTATTTAGTGAAAGCTCTAGCGAATGTAGCGAGATATAATTTACCGCAGTTTACTAAATCACTGTATATGCTTAAGCCTGCAATATTGGGTAAACATTTCAAAATTTGATATAGTCCTAAGTTTAATGTGTATTATATATGTATATTTTTTTTTTTTAGAAAATGTTGATATTGTAACAGACAACAAAGCTGACAAAATCCACGGCCGAACATTATTAAAAGATATGATGTATACACAATTAGATTGGGAAAAGGAAATTGGACTTGTTGGATAATTAACATTTTTTTGTTAAACCGGCAATACACCCGCCTCCCAAAAACGCCGTAAAGCACTACTTTGGGAGCCGTGGATAATTAACATAACCTAATGCATTATCTCGTTAAAATATAATATGTTAATTTTTCTAAACTATATGGCATCTATGTTGAATATATATTATTAATTATATGTACAAGTTGTAAAATATATATAGATAGCCCATGTAACATGCTGTGTAATTGGCAACACTTTTTGTACAAACTTGGATCCAAAATAATCCAACTAAAGATTTCTGACATTTGGTGGCGATTTGTTGTTAATTTTAGTATGTCGCAACTGTGATACATCTGGTTAGAGAAATCTTTAATAATCTAAAATGAAAAAAATTGAACTATAACCAGTAAAATAGTATACTCAGGTATGTGGGGCACTTATGTTAATACAAATCCTTTTTGGTTAAAAAAAAAGTTATGTACCAAAATATCTATGATATTGCAAAACTTCAGAGTGCATATAGATATTAAATTAAAACAGTTATCATGGCGTAACGTACGGATGGTTAAATCATTATGATTCGACGGAGAGCTCTAGAAAACCTATTCACTAACAATATTACAAATTAATTATGTATGTAATTTATATTTATTATCTAATCAATTAAACTTTTTTTATTATTATTATACTACTGAAATAGTTGAATTGCATTAAATCTGATTTCAATTTTAAACCAAGATCACTGTGATTCCCAAAAAAAAAAATGTCATGATAAATAATAACAGATTGTGTAGTAAAGCTAATGGTTAACAGTTTTTCCGCTCTCAGAATCTAAAATGTAATACTTAGTCTTTATTTGCACAACAACATAAATTTTTTTCCGTATTTATTAATTCTAAATATTGTAAACTATATTGTTCGACGTTAAATATAATAATTACTATTAACCCGTTTAGGCCTAATGTGATCATGTGTTAACAGTATTACAGTTGTGATGGAATGTGTGTTATTTTTAAAATTTTATCCCAATTTCCACGTCGGACACAGTTAAATACCTGGGACTCAATCTCGATAAGCGTCTAACATGGAAAAATCATTTACGAACCAAATGACTGACTCTCAATGCTCGTATGCGTATGCTCAGTCCCTCTAATGTTGAGAAATAATAATACCAATCTAAAAGTCAACATTTTAATTTACAAGACCCTCCTGAAACCTATTTGGACTTATGGCATACAGCTCTGGGGTTCAGCAAAAAAATACAAGTATTCCAAAACCTAGCTTTTCGACGATTCTCCAATGCACCGCCGTACGTAATCAAACCCAACATTACATAACGATTTCCACATGAAAACCATCAATGAAGAAGCACAATTCTTTTATGTGCGCTTCCGTATGCGACTTCTATCCCACCAAAATCCACTTATTAAAAACCTCTCCCAGGAAATCCTAGGCGCAGGCTAAAAAGGAAACGGTGTCGTGACCTCATACAACTTCCAATTTAAAATATACATATATATATATATATATACAATTCCAATCAGTAACAATCAAAAAAAAATACAACTAATATAAATAATTCGTGTTAAGTGTTGCCAGTGGGGCGGCTTCTTATTCAATTTTTCACGTTCTGTCTTCTCATAACGCATAATCTTATTGTACATTATTTTTATAGATTGTTTATTTCTAATTAAAAAAAAAAAAAAAAATGTATTAGAAATAAACAATCATTAATGTACAACACGATTCGTATGATAAGTGTAGACACGTAATAGGCGTATTAAGTTTAAACCGTCCGGGTTTCCTATTATTGCGTTAATGCGTGTTGTTGACAACGACCCGCCCGGATGTATAAATATTGATAATAATATCAATTTGTCGGCGATATGATACACGGAACAGAGTTTTGCGGTAAAATTATAATTTTCATAAAATATCGCACGAGTTACGAACGTTTTAACCGTGACGTTACCGCATGGCCGACGGTAGACACTTGTACGGTAAAATTTGTATTTTTCCAGAGTACCGGTTGTGCACCGTCCGAAGAGTCAGACCATTTTGTACGACGACGTGTAATCGTTGTCGCGCGTTCAGACTCTGGTGACGATTGATAGCGGTGAAGTTGATAATCTATCAGCTCGTCTGTTACGAGCCCGAGCCGAAACAAAATTAGCTACAATTAGTTTACAAAACGTACGGTTTTATTGGCGATGATGGCTTTAATCGTGAAGCTGGGCCCAAGCACCGAATTTAGGACGTCAACAAGTAACACGAATGAGTGGATGCAAAATATACAATCTGGTAAGCAAACTTTTTCATGGGGGGGGGGGGCTGGGGATTTTGAAGAACGGCAATTGTACTTTGCTGGACCAGATTTTTCGAAGTATAATGGCATGTCAATGGTAGACATTTATGAAATTTGTTTAAATAACTACATAATTAATTTGTTTGTAGAAGAAACGAGACGCTATGCCCTTTTTTTTTTTAATTTGTCCAGATCCCCAAATAACGAAATTCGTTGTTTTATCGGGATTCTTTATCTTAGGGCCTACAATAAATTACCATAAATTTAAAAAAGTAATTTTTAGACTCTATGGACAATATTACAATCGGAAATCCGATTGTGAAATTTTGCTTACTTATTTGAAACGATATGGTACAGCTCGGATAATATCAGGTAGACCATCAAAATCTCTGTTTTCATCAGATAGTCGTGTTTCCGAAGACATTAGTCATGATCATTTGGATCACTTAGTATTATACACTCAAGAAAACAAAAAAAAAAGTAATGCACACGAGAAGACTGTCAATCAGTTGGACGAACGTGTGAAAAATGTGACGTTGGATTGTGCGTCTATTGTATCGCTAGTTTCCATAAAACATTAATTTGTGCAAGATAAAATAGTTAAGTATTTCAAAATAATGTTAGGTAGGTAGTGAATGGTTCTAGCGTTACCATATGGTAATTATCTCAAAAACTAGATAAAAAAAAAAAAAAATTGATAATTACTTCATCAAAAGGGATGCCAGGTGTGATTTTAATTAAAATCTATTAATAATTCCTATATACGTACAATATGTATTATTTATCAAATTAAAACAATTGAAGGCAAACACAGCATAGGTAGGAACACGGATAATTACAAAAGTACTATTACAGTATAGAAATAATTGAAATTTTCTTTGTACTGTAGAATGGAAAAGGTAATTAGTTACCTAAACTATGGGAAATAGAATATTGCAATTTATATCTTTAAACCAAAAAAAGTTTAATTATATTTTAAAATCTCTGATAAAAATACAATAATAATTGAGTTTTTAAAATATTTTTCTGACATAAGATTATTAAGTCATTTTAGTATCTGTAATTATCAGGTTTGTATGGTCCTTCAACCGGTATTCCAAGGTATTTCGATTGATCTATAGTGAGTTTTGTCAACTTGACATTCAAGTGGTCTAAATGCAGAGCAGCGACTTCTTCGTCCAATTTTTTCGGCAATACATACACATCGATTTTGTATTGATCCCTTTTGGTAAACAATTCAATTTGTGCGAGCACTTGATTAGTAAACGATGTACTCATGACAAAAGACGAATGTCCGGTGGCACAACCTAAATTCACCAATCTCCCTTCAGCCAATAGAATAATATGTTTACCATTGGGGAGTGTGTATCGATCTACTTGGGGTTTAATGTTTACCTTCTCGACAGCATTCATGTCCAACCATGTTACATCAATCTCACAATCGAAATGACCAATATTACAAACTATAGCATCGTCCGGCATATTTGGGAAGTGTTCGCCAGTAATGATACTTTTGCAACCGGTTGTTGTTACGTATATCTGTCCCTTAGTACAAACTTCTTCCATAGTAGTAACTTCAAAACCGGCAATAGATGCTTGGAGAGCATTGATTGGGTCAATTTCTGTGACAATAACACGACCGCCAAAAGCTTGCAATGACATAGCACACCCTTTGCCTACATCACCAAAACCAGCAACAACACACACTTTTCCAGCAATCATAATGTCAGTTGCACGTTTTACTCCGTCAATAAGAGACTCGCGACAACCGTACAAATTATCAAATTTACTTTTTGTAACAGAGTCATTTACATTAATGGCTGGTATTTTCAAAATACCCTGTTTTTTCATTTTGTACAAATTGTGTACACCTGTAGTTGTCTCTTCAGATACTCCTAGGATTTCGTCCAAAAACTGAGGATATTTCTCATGTACCAATGTGGTCAAATCTCCACCATCATCCAAAATCATATTTAGAGGTTTTCCATCAGCAAAAACTAATGTTTGTTCAATACACCACAAGTATTCTTCTTCAGATTCACCTTTCCAGGCAAACACTGGAATACCAGCTTTTGCAATAGCTGCAGCAGCATGATCTTGAGTACTGAAGATGTTACAACTAGACCATTGTACTTCAGCACCTAATTCGATTAAAGTTTCAATAAGAACGGCTGTTTGAATAGTCATATGGAGACAACCAGCTATACGTGCGCCTTTGAGAATTTTGTTTGTAGCATACTTTTTCCGTAAGGAAATTAAACCGGGCATTTCTTTTTCAGCTAATATAATTTCTTTGCGACCCCATTCGGCGAGAGACAAGTCTGCGACTTTGAATTTTTGCGTTAATCCGTTCTGCATTTTTCTTTTCTTTATTGACGAAATTTTGAATGATTTATACCTATATAGAAAAAAAAAAAATGAATAATTATTATAACAAACTTGATTAATACAACAATTGTTGCAAAATTGCACATTATATTTTCATTTTGTAGTCATTGTAGTAAAAAAATGTAATATTTTAGGACACAAAGAAAATTAGTTTAGCAATAGAAAGTATGAACATATCTACTATTGATAATTTATTATCATGATTATTAATTACAAATAATATGATTATAAACGGAGCATTGGAAACTGTAATTTGTTTTTTAACGATCAGTAACCTTTAAACAGTTTGTTAAAATAAAATTAACCCCAAAATTAAAAAATTACTATTGATTATCAAAATGGTGATTATTTTTTTTATTCTTCAGTTATTCAATGATAATTATTAGGACATTGGAATTGTTACATGCATATAAATAATAATTGAATGCTATTAACTTATACGGCCACATTCGGTGATAGGTACTAAGTGAGCTTATTGATGGCAATGATTGATAGAATTATTGTCATATATTCAATTTGCATACAGCTTATATAACGGCACCAATTCTCAATACACAATATATATTTTTTTAAATTAAATTAAATAGTTAAGTTTAAATCATAGTAGGTACATACCTAATATTTAGAGAGTATATAGCTAATTGAATACATATCGAAGCTGCCGATACGTTAAATTAACACCAGAAAACATGCTACACTACATACCTAGTAAGTGATTTGCTAAAAATAATTGACTATGCCAACGTTTATATAGCGAACAAATTATCTATCAAAACTAGACTAAATGTAGTTTTTCATAAATGCCTTATCCTACAAAATCCATGGAATTTTAATTTATATGATAAAAAATACAATGAACTCATATATATAAAATATCTAAATACATGTAAATTTTTTTTTATATATATTATATATATAAAAAAAAATTTATCAATAATTAAATTTCCATGGTTTAAATCTATAATTGTAATATTTTAAAACACTAATCCACATTCAATTAAAATACAATTTTAATATGGTACAAATTGGAGGACGAAAACCATTAAATAGAAACAGGTTAGTACCTACTCCGATAATTAGACTTTGGATGTTGTAGTTTTATAAAACATTAAATAAATAGAGTAAAAAAACCCCACTAATAATCAGGGTACATGATGACCTAAACATATTTTAAAAATGACTTTCCCATGAAAAGAACGAGTAAACATTAAAATGGGGAGGAGGGGAAAGCATACTTTGCACCACTCTTGTAGGCGGGATGTCGGAAAGGTAGGATATAAATGGGAATTTGAATTTATATCTGTAGGCAACCATTGCTAACGGAAAAAATGATTCCGAGTAGCAATTAATCATTTTTTTTTTTTTTTTTTTTTGAAATACCGTAAAGATTTCCATCGACATTTACACTGGGCGACCGAACAAAATACAAAGACTCCGCGTTGTTTATGGGACACTGAGGGCGTTATTTATTAATAATTATTTTTGTATTATAATAATAGGTATAGATCAGACGATTGGAATAATGTGGAAAACTACCGTCAGTATGTTCCCTGTGTGTATACTATAAAGACAAACGAATTTCATACACCGATACGAAACGAAATAAATTCCTTTTTTAACGATAAGCGCTGCGCAAGTCAATCTATTAATTACGTTGTACAAATAATTTACCCATATATTCTCAGCTTTTCTAATCTAATCGTCAGAATAAAATAGGCATATCTAAAGATAAGCTCTTGGCCACGGGAATTGTAAACAGGGCGATTGGTAATATTATTCGTTTCATAATTCCACCTGTAAATGTCTTCCAAGAGATTAAAAAAATAATGCAAGTGCACCCAGTTCCGGTTCCCGCCACTGACAAATAATAAGATCGACTTTACCTCTTAGAGTTTGTACCATTTTTTTTTTTTTTTTTTACAATAGTATTACGTAATTTCTTATCGGAATCGTAACGTAAAACGGAACACGAGGAGATAAAAATATAAAACCAATTTAAACCGCTGCCAGTAGTCATAATAATATTATATAATAAATATTATCTTTTGTAATATGCATTGAAAATACGTAGAATATGTGAAATCGATGGATTTTCTTTTTCTAGAAAATCCATACAAGGTTCATGGTAAGCATGGTACTGGGTGGTAAAAAAGAAAAATGAAAATCGACCGTAATGTCATGATTATAATTTATTTTTTCTCTCGAAATTTTAATGAAACTCGTGGTAATTTGTGCACTACTACTCGTACGTTTTCCATTCAAGTGAATAAAAAAAAACGTCTAACAATTGACGTGTAACGTTCAACAATATAAATTGGAATTTTTTCGGTTTGAATTGGATATAAAAATAATCATTAATGTTTTCAATTTGAACTCCGCTAGGAATCGTTTTTCGTTTATCTCTTTATATCCTACCGCCTCGTTCCATAAGAAAAATTGGAACAATACCGATGAGAGAATGGCATTATAAGTCTGGGACGGCGGAGTTTTCGTGATTTGTGTAACTTAGACACGGCTCGTTTGTCCGTAGAATTTTATGATAATAAATCTAAAAGTTATATCTGTCTATATCCTATTAAATCAATGTAGAAATGATATCAAGTGTACCCAATTTATTATTATTCTGTCCGGGATAGATCCGATTACCTATGCGATTGCAAAGTATTAGTCATCGGAGTATTATTACGTCGGCATCGACTACACGTTGGCGTAAACGTTTCAAACAAGTCGACCCATTCCGGGGGGGTTCTCTTGTTGTTCTTGTCGGGAAATCGTTTCAGTAAAGGTTCTTTTGATTATTTATCCCGTTAATATTAATTTAATCGTACATTCGACTTAGAAAAAAATAGCAGGGGGAATACGTTGTTTCCTCGTGTATTTTTTGAATCGTCTAAAAATCGTGGTTTTCATTAATTTTGCTCGCGACTTGGTCGGCCATCTAAACTCGGGGTGTACGCGTAAAACTATTGAGCGTTTATAATCCAATTTGAATCTAAGACGAAGTAGTGAAATAATTTTGCGATTGTATACGAATATAAAAAAAAAAAAAAAAACCCCCGATATTATTATGCATTGTTATGCTCGATTTGTATTAATTTTCAGTGTATTTTATAGGCTAGTAAAACTGGGCAGTCATACTAAATACAAAACGCATTTATTACTGTGGAATATGATGAGAACACATTTCTTTTGTCGCCCAGTGAAAATTCCTTAAATCAAGGCACGAGTTTACGGACCGATCCTAGGCCCTTTGAGCGCCTACCCGCCTATTTTTGATTAAAAACAGTATTTATCCGTTGACGATTGGAAAACGTAATTCGATTTATTTTTAAATAAACCCTAGTGTACCGATCGAAATATACGGCAGTGCGGCCGAGGTGGGTGCGATGTAATTGTCGGACACACGAGGTTGGCGGTTTATATATAATGTAAACTTACCGGTATCTCTGACGCGAACGTACGACGGCCGGCGACGGTGTGGAGACGACGAAGTGACGGTGTTCCTGACGGTGGGCCGAACAGTAAATGGTCAGGTTTTGCGTTCGCGCGGCGTGGGGCGGCGATTTTTCTCGAACGGCTAAGCGGTCTCGTCGGCGGGCCGGCAGCGTCGCGCAGAAGTAAGGGTATAGCGATGGCGTGATGTTGCCCAATTATTTCAATTATTGTCGGCGGTCTGGCGGATGACGCGTATCGTGTGATAGCCGCCGGCCGTTCCTTTGTGTTCAGGTAACGGGTCCGTGATAATGAAAATCATCGATAATCGCGTGCCGGGTACGAGTTATCGATCGATTCCCAGGGAAATGTGGAAATTTCCTGACGGCCGCGTGGGTTTTTTGTTTTGTTTTTTCCCCCCCCCCTCACATTTTTTCGTTTTATTGACTATTTCGAAATTAACGTAATTAATAGTTTATACATAATAATAACGCGATATTATTGGATTTTCGAATAGATTCCCGTTATGGTTATGAAATTGTCTTATTCGAACAATACAATTTGTGCGATACTACTTATCTATTATACCCGGCCGTAACCGTAAACATGATAAATATTTAAAAAAAAAAATAAATAAGTGTTATCTTGTGGTCGTAACCGCGGTTATAGAGATATCTGCGCGAAACATTATCAGCTGTGGCGAACACGCGTTATCAGTATTCGTCGCATTTGTTTTCGCCAAAGACAAAAAAAAAATAGGAAGATTTCGAAACAAATGGAAACGAGCAATTTTAAACCGAATTTAATAACATTATTGTAGTAATAACCCGTCGGGTGCTACCACCGAATCAGTCCGACTTCTTGACACGCCTAAAGTTCTACTTACGTCGGACAGGGCTATGAAGTTCATCACCAGCACGTCTCGGTGCTATGCTGTCAACAATTGTAGATTGTTGAATTTCGAAAAATGCACATATAAAAACAATCGCTTTTTCAGGTATGTGCCAATTGTATTCACTTGTGTTCTGTATGTTCTTAATAGTCGTCAGGACCAGTGTTAATTGATCGTCATTTTCGTTCCCTGCGCGGCCCTATTACTGCAATAGTTTTTTGTTTTTTTTTTTTCTCATTTTCTCAGTTGGTATTTGGCAATAACGATCGGTCGTTCAAGGAGTTTGTTTTTTAAACGAACGACCCTTTTGTTGAGAAATATTAATCATCAGCCAAATGTTTTACACATTGCTAAGTGTTTTTGAAACACATTGTTTTGAAAATAGAATATATGCGTTTTTGTATTGTTTATTGATTTTTGTTCAAACGAATTTTATTGAGTTACAATGTAACTTATTATCGAATGTAAAATTGCACTAATTGATTGTCGATCAAATTAGGATATTAGTTGTAATTAAAAGATGATAATAAATGATTCTGTTATCTTTTTGTGCATATACCTACCACCTACCTATAATACCCAAAAAAAAAATAGTGAAAGTACATTAATATGCTTGGTTTTTAAAAATTATATAACTAAAATATTACCCCATACACAATTTGGAAATATTAATTAAAACATCACTTAAATTTAATTAGCTTAAGAGGACGTGCTACCTCTGCATTATTCACTGTCTCTGTTCAACTAACGGGGAACATATCAAAAATATGTGTACATAGACCGCATAGAACCCGCTTAATTTTTATTTTGGGGTATAAAACCCTAAAACTATAAAATTTAAAGAGTACAAGACGATGCGGTTTTTTTATTTTTATTATTCCAATCGTCTACCTGGGATAATTCTCAATGATAAATTAATTAACATTAATTAAGTAACAGACGTAATAAGAAAATTATTAGGTATATCTATAGTTGATAGAAGTTTAGAGGATAGAGGGGATTTCGACAACATGTTTTTGAATTTGCATCAAAAAAATTTACCAACTCCTTAAAATAAAAATAAAACTACTCTTGATTGGGTGTACAATATTTTTATCGCCACATAGAACTTTGTATTAAATTTTATAATTTTTAATTATTCCTTTGCTCAGAATTTAATAAATAGTCGCCTAGGAACAATTCTAAGTATTTTGGTTTGCAAAGGAGTTTTAAATTTAATAAATATGAATTATTAATATGATTTTTTCTTTTTTAGGAATGCAGTGGTTTTGCAGTTACCAAATAAAGAAACATTGAAAACGGATATCAAACCTCCAGTGGTTCCACCTTATATAAGCGTTAAAAATGTTCATAATGCTAATCAGAGTTTTCAATCCAATGAAAAAAAAAATGCTGGTTCACCCAATAATGTTAAACAAGAAAATATATTAAATGATGAACACAAAATGAATGAACCAAAGATCTTAGATGATAGTACTATTACATTGCGATTGATAAATAAGATTGAAAATTTATCACCATCAACAGCAAAATATGCGAGACTGAGTATTTATGGATGCAAAGTTAGTATTAACATTGATTTTATATTATACAAATAAGCAATCCTATTGTAAAAATTGAAAGTGGTTTACTTGTCAAGATGGTTAAATATAGACAGGAGGTATAAGCTGCCTTTGCTTATTTGTGTATTATAAAATCAGTGGTATTAATTTAGAAGGTAATATGGGTAAGCGACCATTTTTTGAAAATAATTTTATATTACAATTACATATTGTCCTAATCGGATTGTTAACACATTGATTAATCTAACTTAAACATCAATAACATTAATTTACAATCAACAATCAATGTTTTAACGTTATGGCGTGAGTGTCAGTGATTGAACATTTTTGGATGTAATTATTGATATAACAAAATTTAGGTAAAAAATTACTTTTTTGGCTCTCCTGAACAATTTGGCAATCAGCACTTATACCCTATTACCTTCTAACTGTGAATATTTTATTTATATGTTATTTATTAATGTCTATGGTTTAACCATTTTTGATTGTTTCAGTATTTGTATAAAGATATTATTGTTTTATTGTCGGCGTATAAAAAATATTATTGTTCTGATTTATCTTCGTTGACTTATGCTGAATTGGAATTGAAGTATAGACTACCAGTACAACTAGTTCGGTTGACACCAATCTTACTTTGTTGGCCTGTGCCGTTTACTAATTTTTTGTTATTCCCATTAGCGTAAGTTCAAATATTTTATTAAGCTAAATTATATTATTATATAAGGTACTGTAAAAAAAAAATGCCTTTTACTTTGGTTTATTTTCTTTAATTATATTTGTAATACTATTTCCATGGGTGGCTATTGTTCCGATAAATAATATACATACAATGGAATAAATGGATTAAACATTTTGTCCCATAGAAATGTGTAAACATTAAGAAACATCAAGCTTAATATTAATAGATTTAATTTAATTTCAGATTTATGTTTCCTAAATATTTGTTGTCAGAACATTTTTGGACTGATGCACAAGTTAAAGAGTACTGGACAAAAGATTTACAAAACAAATTTGAACACAATGTCAGAGTGTTTGAGTATGGTTATTTTTATTTTATTTTTTTTAATACAATTACAGTGAGTGTAAAAACTATTCATACACCTTATTTATATATATATATATATAAATCAATTGCCGCAAGTATGTAAGACCATCACTTAAGAACGTTTTGACCGAGTTGGCTGATTTTTTCAATGACGTGTTCGTTATGGTCAGGACAAGGATTTCAATGAATGAAATTTATTGGAAAATCCACCAGAAAAGTTTGAAATTTGTATGGTATACAAAGATAAAAATTTAAAAATAAAATACTCTTGTTGATTTACCATGGAAACCAAATAGTATAAAAAACTACAAAATAAAACGGAGAGTTTGGTTACCAATGAATACTTTTTACACTCACTGTGTGTGTGTGCGTATATATATATATATATATATATATACATATATAAAACAGAATCTGCAAATTTATGGTTATAATATGTTTGTACTGTTGCTTTTATGGTAAATTGTGTTAAATGTTTAAAGATAAGCCAAGTTTAATTTATGTGTTAAGGCATCTGAGTTTAATGGCCGAAGAATGTTCAGATGATATGCTTTTGAAATGGTTTCGTGTGATTGAATGTCTAGGAGCGGGAGGCATATCTCCGGTGGAAGACATTATACAAGCTATTCCTGTGTTTACCATGTACCCATATCATTTTAGTACTCTACCACGCCAACATATTGTAAGTATTTTTCCAATAATAATTTTTAATAATACCCACCTATTGAACTACATTATATTTATATTTTATAGACGGTACTTTTGAAAATGTATAACATGCACCGTGGGTGGAGAAGAAGAGTGAGATTAAAGCAATTAGCACACTATATACGGTTTATGGACAAGGCAATAGAATCTGAAGGCGGACCTAATAACTTGAATGACAAACAATTACAATGGGTGCGTTATTTAGATTCTTTGTGTAACAATTGGTATTTGGTAATAAACATCAATAATTGAATTAATTACTATTTAATCGACCATCAAGCAGTATGTAGATAAATGCATGACAATTATGTTTAAACAGTCATATTATTCAATCATAAATTTAACTCTAGTATAAATTAACATACTGAGTAAAAATTGAATTTCTTCGGTAGTTTTTAAAATACTAAGTATGGTTTACAAATAATTGAAATTAAATTAATTATCGTACAATGATATAGAATATTTAATTATTTGTTCACAAATTTTTTAAAATGTTAATCATAACAAATTATATATATCACAGTTTTGCTAGACCGTTGACATTAAAACTGAAAAAGAAATAAATATTAAGTAACTTGTGTTTATCGACGTATTGTTTTTTTTGCTGGCAGTTCACGCGATAGCCCCTATGTAATTGTTAAATAATAAATGTAAGAATGGAATGAAAGCCGCATGATGTATAAAGACTAAAGAAGTTTAAAAATTAGGTTGGAGCATTTGCCGACTTGTGACCTTGGGTATATAAAATGTAGGCACTTATTTGATTTGCATTAATCAACTTCAAGAAATTTGGGATTACAACAACAAAAATATTGTGCTGGTGGGCTGAGTGCTAAAATATATGCTGTGCATCATTGTTCATAAATGTTTGCTACGTCACTGCTTAAATCTTTCAGTTTTCCATTAATGTATCTCAAATTGTATGATTTTTTTACTAATTTACTATTTATAATGACCATGTTGTAGTCAATTTGAATAACTTTGCCTTCCATCCAAAATATTGATGTAACTCTTCGATTATTAGATAATTTTTTAACAAGTTAGTGTGTGTTAACTGATCAAAATAAATGTTTTTAGTAAAAACATATTGAAAAATTAATTAATCCTTTCCATTGCCTTGATCAATACCATTAAGTTGAATAAATAATTTTTACTGATGATATTTTATGATTTATTTTAGGCATGTCTGTTTAGAGGTTTGAATCCTTTTTCATCGTCCAGAGAAACTCTCGTCTTATACATAGAAGACTGGATAAAGATCTCCTCCAAAATCGATAATGATTCACTCAGTTGTATACTGCATTGCCAGGTTTTGTTGGCTCTTAACCGACCAGAAAACAAAATATTCAGAAAGACAGAATAATAATTATAATAATAAAAAAGATAACTAATTATCGATTAAGACATAGACAAAATAAACATGCATTGTAATAATTGAATTATAATAAAATCTAGTCTGTTATTTTATTTTGTAGAATGTAAATCAATATGTTGCGAGAAGATTATTACACATGTTCAGTGGCGTGATAACGTTCTGCCTATGTGATATTTTATTTTGTTAAGTAAATAGCTATTTTTTAATTTGATTATTATCAAATTGTATTGTTGTAGTGATTTTTTATATATAATTTGTAAATTTATATATACTAATGAGCTTGAATCAGTTTGAAAATATAAGTTGTTTGGAAAAAAATTTAGTTATCTATGTAAGTTACAATTTACATTTTGAATTCTTCTTTTCATGCCTTCGTCCATCGCGAAAAATTATAAATTATTTTTTAGTTCAAAATATTCTATTCAAATTTAACAAAAATATGCTCAACTCTCAATGACGAGCATCATTTTTCAAATGATGCAACAAAAAGAAAAAAAGAATCATTTGAGTTCTAACCCACAAGGGTTATGAAAATGCAAGTCCAAAACCTACAAAAAAATCGATTTTGAAAATCCAATGATTTGATTCCTGTCCAAATAATATTTTAATCATTATTTTTATTTGTGTGGCCCGACGAATATCGCTTAGCAACCGCACCCGTGTGATGTTATAAAATAAATACACATACAAAAAATAACGCAAGGCGAAGAAAAATTTTTTTGAAAAAAAAAATAAAAACATTTAAAAATATCAAATTTTAAACAAATTTTTAGTTATTTTATTATTTGTACGCGATGGACAAGAGAATGTGCGCCTGTCCAATGGACACCGGGAAATGTCCAAATGATCTCGTAACGATCGAAATCCACAATAGGTAATATATTTACACTGCTATTCGAAAGCGTTATCTGATAGGTATTCTGTCTAAATAATATTATACTATTATATTATCAATTCGAGAATAATACCTAATTAGATATGATTTAGACGAGCTTTGGATTTTATAGCGGATAACTAAGAGAGTGTGGTACCGGTAGAATCCGTTTTAAACCTCATACTGTCCGCTAAAACTCCAAGACGACGGCTTGGTGACCACCGGTATTTCGAAGTGTCGAATTGTAGTCGAAATTGTTATCTTGAAAACATGCTCCGGCAAAATGCTAATTTCGGGCATTTCGTCTAGAAATATTATAATTATTATTGTTATAACGTTATCAGAAGTTGTAGTAACTTTTTTTTCATCTTATATATACAGTTTCCGAAGATCGTTTAAAAACCGAAATCGTTTAGGTATTGGTCATTTTTTTATTTTTTTATTTTTTTATTCCGGTCTAAATACATATACGAAAAAAAAAACCTAACTATACGTACCGCGCCTATTTTAATCGATTTATATCGATTTTTATTCAATTTTCGTTTAAAAATATTTTAACGAAACATGTAGGGCGGGGGTGGTGGCCAACAAGAAGAGTTCCGGCGCGGAGCCGTACAATAAAATGAAAAATATGTAAGAGCCAAAAGGGGGGGAGGGAAAAAAAAATGGTTTTTAACTGCCGTAATTCAGACTTCGAGAAACTTACCGGAAAACTGAACACGCCGCGAATAACGTTAAAATTAAAAAAAAAAAATACCTTATATTTAAATATTATAAATTCAAAAAACACAATATAAATAATTTGTTTATTATTTGTAAAAATGTTTTGCGTGTTACGGTGCGGATACGGGCCACAGTTTGGCCACCCCTGAGGCCAGAGATAGGTCACGGCGATATGCAGTTGCGATTTTTCATCGATTCGTCGTGAACATTATAAAATGGCGTCCGGTTAAAAAAAACACGACTAAAAAAAAATATATATATATATATACAAAAACGATATATCGGTCATGATGTGTTGTCATATTATTTTTGTATTTCTTTTAAGTGTCACTTTTGTGTAGGCACTTGCATATCGGGAAATCCAATAATCCGATGTGACTGAATTGTAAAAAAATAAATACTCCTCGTTCTCGTATAGCTATTTACGCACCGAAATACAGACCCAGGTCCCATCGACACCTAACCCAACCGGAATCCCCAGATTTAGAATTTCCGAGGCCCCGGACAAAATGAAAGAAGAAAAATTACTCTATTATTACGAATTGTAAATTAAATTATAATTACTAAATTAAGTAATCAGCCAGTCAACACTTAATTGTAAATTAAATAACGATCAAACCCGGGAATGTTACAAAATCTTCACAATTTCCATCATTTTCTTTTCCCTAGGCATTTTGTTTGTCCGGCAAATGCACCAATAAAAACTTTCACGACACCAACGCTTGCAGCGATGCCATTTTTGCAATGGACAAGATTCCTAGGGCATCTAATCGTCCGTAGCCCTAGTACTAATTTTGACTGTAGATACTCTTTCTTTTTTTCTTTTTTTTCGGCGTTTTTCTAATTTAAGGATTAATGAAAATTAAAAAAAAACAATTGAATCCAGTAGGTGGGCCCCGGACAAAAAGAAAGAAGAAAAATTACTCTATTATTACGAATTGTAAATTAAATTATAATTACAATTTAGTAATCAGCCAGTCAACACTTAATTGTAAATTAAACAACGATCGAACCCGGGAATGTAACAAAATCTTCACAATTTCCATCATTTTCTTTTCCCTAGGCATTTTGTTTGTCCGGCAAATGCATCAATAAAAACTTTCACGAAACCAACGCTTGCAGCGATGCCATTTTTGCAATGGACAAGATTCCTAGGGCATCTATTCGTCCGTAGCCCTAGTACTAATTTTGACTGATACTCTTTTTTTTTTTTTTCTTTTTAATTTAACTTAATTATTGCGTTTTTGGCATATGTGAATGCGACCAATCTAATCGATGGATTGCGAACAAAATGCGAGCGTGTTACGAAATAACAGAGAGACCAGAAAAGCACAGAGAGCGTGTTAGATAAATATGTTTAACTTGATATTAATATAAATGCCCAAACACTAAAAGAAGCCAGATGCCAAATGCGAAATTAATAGACGATATTTTTTTTTAATATTATATATTAGCCCAACGAATGTTTCGGACTGAAGAGAGTCTGACGCTTCGGCGTTATTTCAGACATAGATTGCGCTGTACGAATTGCGAAAGTGTAAAAGTGTACTCACTATAGGTACCATTATCAAAACATCATTACAAAAAACAAAGCCAAGGTTTTTTTTTTTTTTTACAAATATGCAATGTTTTTTTTATTATTTTTTATTAGAGTTAAACTTCGATTTATAGACTTTTTTTGTCGTACGCATATCTGTCTTTTTACATCCACACTTTTTTTTAGGTATATACCGACGAGCTTTCGTCATCAAAATGGGGAGGGGTTTTGAGGTTCCGCCCCCTCACAGAAATATCAGGGAAAATGTTTGAAATAAATTACCCGAACAACTTTTTTTTTCTTTTTTTTTTTACTAAACCACCCGATAGCTTTTATTTTAACGAACAAACATTTTTAACAATACATTTCAAAAGTGTACGTGAATACTTGTGGTGTGTTAATATACAAAAAAAAAAAAAACAAAAACACGTGTGGGGGGAGTCTCACTGCCAGTGGAGTGGCACCGGCCTTAGTCTATGAATCTTATACTATGTCATAGGGTTTTTGGGCGTTTGAGACGTCTAATGTTTTGAGAGTTGTCGACTGGTTGAATTGCTGTTGGATTAGTGTGTTGATCGAGCCTTGTCTCATGTTTGCGTGCAAACTTGGCAGCCTCGTCCTGGACGGTGGTGATCGTCATATCTCGGTGGTCAATGTCGTTTCTGACTTAAAAGTTTTAATATTTCAACATTTCCCACGAGACTTTCGAATAAAATAAATTTCTATATACTAGCACGGCTTTTTTCCTTAAAAATTGGAATTACCCGTGGATTTAACCACCTACCACTCGCCCAAATTTATCGGTCCTATCGCGGTTAGATTTTCTTCACGGCATTTGATGAAAAATGAGAATTAAAACGTTTATCGTTTGTCACTCTTAGGCTGTCAGGCACCTACACACCATACGCGATATATACCTACCAAAATTCCAAGTCTCTAGGTCCAGCGGATAGGTCTGGGCGTTGATCAGTGAGCGAGCGAGTGATATTAATTTACAAAAAATAAATTCACTAATCTCGAAACTAAACTGCTCATATATAAGTCATTACTAATACCCATTTGGACGTATGGATTACAATTGTGGGGATCGGTCAAAATAACTAATATCAATAAAATTCAGGCCTTCCAAAACATCGCTTTACGCAGAATAGCAAACGCTCCTTCATATGTATCCAATCAAACCCTCTACAACGACACGCGCATGGAATCAATTGAAGAAGAATCGGTAATTTATTACAAGCGTTTTTTTTTTGCACATCTAGCCAACCACAAAACCCCACTAATCACCACGAATCTAAATACTGTAACATTGCCCGAAGTTCCTCGAGGACGTTTGAAAAGGAGATGGCGCGGAGACCTCCTAATCTAATAAACTCCTAACGATCTTTTCCCTCGGTTACTCGCATTACTCTTCTTCTCCACCAAGCCATAGATTAACGTAATCTGTGTACAAGCTAAGTGTTGTTAATGGGTGACTTCTTACTCCCGTATTATCCTGCCTGTTTACCCTCTTCATATATGCTTATTGTGCTTTTAGCAGAGATTGTGTAATTCTTATAAAAAAAAAAAAAAAAATTGTAGCATTGTGTAGCATTAGACGAAATGATAAACGGACTAAATTTATACTAGATTTTCTCACGGTACATTAGGTGTTATATCAACAGTAGGAAATAATGGGTAACTCCTCTGTCCGTTTAACTCCGAGATTATTCGCGTTTAATATTTTTATTTTTTTTTTTAAACTATAAATAATTATAATTCTAGCCCAAGTACTATCGTTGGACAGCCTCTTCAATTCATGCATTTCATGCAGAATAATATTAGTGTTATTTTATAAGTAAGGAATATTGTAAATACTTTTAATACTAATCACTTATACTATTGTTTTATTTCTATTACATTCACTTATGCTTATTGTACTATAAAAAAATATCTTTATCTCTCATAAATGATGTTTTATTTTTAATTTTTGCATCTTGTTCTTATGGAAGACTGGTATAGGAAATGGCGATTTAAGGTCAATTAAACGAAATCTTCCCGCACTACTTTCTCCCCCAGAAAATCCGAATGTCCTCATGTATACCTCTTTGGCACTCAAATACCTTCATCCCAATCCGTAAAATGTCTTGGCCTAACTCTTGATCGTCGTTGGGCTCCCCACATCAAATCTTAGAGACTCGCCTTGAATGCGCGACTCCGCATGATAGAAACATTAATAACTAATGATACACATAATAACCTAACCACACACCCCACTAAACACGAAACTTCAAGTTTACAAATCTCTGATCAAGCCAATGTGGACCTATGGCCTACAACTCGGAGGTAATGCAAAAAAGTCAAACCTTAATAGAATTCAATCTCTCCAAAATATTAGTCTACGCAAAATCTCCAACGCCCCACCGTATGTGTCCAACTTCTCACTCCATTCGGATTTAAAAATCAAGACCGTTTCTGAAGAAGCTAAGTCCAACCACCTTCTATAAAAGATACCATTCCAAACTCTTTTGTCATCCCAATCCTCTTATATCTAATCTGGGCACATTATCGATTCCTGGCAACCCGTCGAGGTGGCTAAAAAGGAAGTGGTGTAGAGACCTCCTTAGTAATTAATAAAAAAAAAAAATAAAAATTTATCCAAATCTTTAGTTAAATCATACGTCAGGTAGTGTCATCACTGGGTGGCTTCTTTCTTCAAGCTTTATCATTGTTATACATATTCTTATTGTGCCCTAAGGGCACTGATTGTATTTTTATCACGTAAAAAAAAAAAAAAACATTTTTTCTATCCGTGTTTTCCGGTATCGTGTCTACCGCGATAATACATCGGCGACGATGTTTCTTTTTCTTTTTCTCCTTCACAGTGTCGTGTTTCGCCGCGTAAACCGTTCTCGCTGATTTCATCTTGCCGTTTATTTGTATTATACGGTTTTCGTTACGATAAGAAGCGGCAGTGTAAAATAAATGTTTTGCGATATTGTGTTGAAAAATGGTACATATATATACAAAAAAAAAAACCTCACAGAAATATAAAACTACGGTTTCTCATGGCTTTACAACCGCAGATATAATTGTGTTGTGTTTTTTTTTTTTTATCAAAACGCTAGTACATTTTTACACTAGGCTCGTCGAAAGATTTATTTTATTATAATTTTACCGGTTGTGCAGGATGAACGTTTTGTGTTTATTAATTTAGCGTTATTTCGAATCTGATACAGACAATAATACAGTTGTTAAACATTTTTTTTTCTTTTTTCTTTTGCTTTCTTTCAATTGTGTTGTTAAACACGAAACTCGGCCAGTAGTAGTTCGCTTGTGATAATGTAGTTTAAAAATTATAATATAAATATGGGTATAACAACGTAGGTATAACTATTATTATTTTTTTATATTTTTAAATTTACAAGTATAGCGTAATCGTTTGCGCTGCATAACATAGTAATACAATTATATTTATATATTCTGTGGGCGTTTATGATAATGGTCGACGTTGTAATTCGGCAATAATATTCAAATTGCCCGCCCGACGCGTTAAATATAATAATATAATAAAGTTGTACGACGATTTGTGATTTAAATTTCGCATTTATTGAATAATTAACCGTATTGCAGGGCACAATATAAAAATAATAAACCGTTTCGCTCCCTCCCCCCCCGCCTCCTCCTAAATAATACGTAAATAATTATTTTGAATTTAAACTATTTTAACATTTTACAGCTTTACGAAAACGTAATTTATTGATATGCTTTTTCATTGTTATTCCTCGACACGGCCGAGTGAAAACGGCGTGGTATAATAATGATAAACAAATTCAAAAAAAAAAAAAGAAACTGTCTAATAAATTACACTGTTTTTACCGGGTATCTGGTATATGGTACGGTATATTTTTTTTAATTTTTTTTTTTTATATGATGTGTTATTTGATATTAACACGCCGCACACGGGGTTGCGCTTACACAAATTTTTAAATTTTCGAATTTCAATTAGTTTATTAAAAAAGAAGAAAAAAAAAATCGTTTAAATTTATACGACCATTATATAACAACGACTCGGGGCTGTATAAACCTCATTATTTCACGCTGGCACGTGCATTTGTATAAAAATACAATCAAACGAAAAATGTTTTTTTTTTTTCAAAAGTTAAAACGAAGATCCCCCCCTCCCGTTCTATAACCAGTAGAGTATTCGATTGAATTCAATCCGAGATACTGAAAAGAATTTCTAGAGTTTCTAGACTAAAAGTTTCTTCTTGTTGTACGTTCAGCGAATGTTATTATTTGATAAAAGTGGTGCAACAGTAAAAATGTTTAAAGGGCGGCGTATAGCGTACGATCGTTTTGAGAAAATATAAAAGGAATGAGTTGTTCGTGGAGGAAATGTTCGTTTCACTTTGCTAGATCGTCGCTGAATATCGTAAAACTCTTGAACACTTCCACGAGACAATGTCGTTGTATTTTAAAAAAATAATATTCCCAATTGAATTCGAGTTTAAAATTATAATATAGTATAGGTGAAAATGTTTTTTTTTTTTTTTTTTTAAATAACCGAGAGTATTCGAAAATCTCCGCGTGTTAAATTTTTCATTTATTATGTTAAATTGCTACACAAAAAGAAATAGAGAAAGAAGTAAATCAATTTCTTATCCGCTATAAAAGCGTAACCACGACAGTAAGACAAAAATCGTTTGACCAAAAAAAAAAAAAAAAGAAAGAAAAAACACGGATGGGGGTACGATTTTAAATATATTTTTAAATTCCAACAATAAGTCAGTAGCTACTTATCCGTGACCATAGAACGTGTTTTAACTTTTAACACGACGCCCCGCCCATTTACTCAACTGCTGTGGCGATTTCATAATAATTTACTTTTTATTTAAATTTTTTAATCAAACTTTGAAAATAAATGTCGACGATATTTAAATTATTCATGGGTTTATTTTGCTAATCGGAAAACACGATCGAACTACCCTCTGGAAATTGTTAGGTGTACTATAGAATTTGCATATTTTGTCATTTACTTTTAGTTACCTGTTGTATACCTAAATTGGTATCTCATTTTTATGGAAACCGTGTATTATTTTTATAATTATAACAACAAAAAAAAGCTCCACAAAACTCCACCGCCTTTACTTATATACGATAATTAAATTAAAATATGTAAAAAAAAATCCATTATGAAAAAAAATCTATTTTTTTTTTTATTATTTCTAAATTACGTGTTTGCAATTTTCATAAAATATAAACAAAACTGTTGATACGTAATTATATTAGTATAATCATATTTTAGTAACTGGACGGAGGTCATGATAATAAACTGAAAAAATTTAAAAACAACGTACACACACCTAGGCAATATTAATTAGAATATTCCGTTCCGTTTTATATTTTTTCGATATTTTATAAACCTTGAAAAACGAGTGGTGCCCTCCCGGAACCGATGCTGTCTCGTGGCGCCCGTGATAAAATCATTGACTTTATTTTAGATAAAAATATACGAAAACAATTTTAATGGATAATTTTGAAATATTTATTTTTTAATAATCATATACGTTTTTAAACTGGAGTTATCACTGCGACGACGGCGCGGCGTACACTTTGGGAACCGCAAACCTAAGCATTTATGATTTATTGTTATAGTTGCCTATTGCAAAAAAATTTAAAAAAATATCAATGTGTTGTATACAATTTAATAATAAACCCGTAGTGCCGTCTGAAAATCGGAAAAAGTTACCAAGAGACCAGACACCGCGTGCCGGTATGGCCGACCCCGTCTGCATATCTCCTGGTACACAACTTTGCGAACATTCCGTAAAATTAAGAAAACTGTAATTTTATAGAACGACATTAACCGACATTAATAAAGTACATTAACCGTAACTCGGTTGTTCTCCAACATACACGTCTTTATAATCAGTTCTATTATGCACACTTCGTATTAAAAGTACTCGCCCTCGTCCCTCTGATTTTTGGACCACACAAGTCCCTTGCATAGATGGACTTCATAAAATCTCATCCAATGGACTTTGTTCGTAGAGATCCATCTGATCAACACTGTAAGAGTACGGGAAGGGATTTTGTGATAACCAACAACTAGGGACGTTCCTAGTCTATTTTTTTTTTTTTTGCGTTAAAACCAAAACTCGCTGAGATATACTTGGTCCAAAAATTTGCAGGGTGGAGGTCTAATAACCTGAAAACAGTCCTATATATACTAGTGAAGACCCTACCCATGTACATTAAACATCAACCGAGTTACGGTCACTTTATCGGTGTCGTTAAATAAAATAATTACAGTTAGCATAATTTTAAGGAATTTTCGAAAATTGAGTACCAGCCGACCGAGAAGCTGACGTCGATAATTTACGCTCGGGAGAGACATCTGTTGCTATGCAGACGACGGTCGGCCAATGGATTAGGCAAATCGTACCTCGATACGATTATGCTAAGATATACAAACCCTCTAAATTCATAATTCGGGGTATAATTACACTAGGATTATCATACTCAAAATTCTAGGATTTATATGCCATCCTAAATTCATAATAGGATAACCATACCTCGCAGGAAGGTTTGAAATGCCTATTTCTTTAATCGTATAGATGTTTAGACCAGAATTATCTCTCAGGACGGCGGCGGTCCTGTAAAGACATCGCTGCCTAAAAGTGTAATATTTAATATTATTAATCTGTAATAAATACTACCGATATTTCAGTTCGAGATGTAATGGCGAGACTGCGAAAAGAAACCGTCTCGTTGGAACCGTTAAAGATTTCCGGTGTGCCTGCAAATGCGACGGTCAGATCACTTTAGACGGAGTAGTGGCCATGCGAAATCCAAAAAAACCTCACACGTACGAAAGGATTGTTTGCCCACAGCCAGCCATAAATAGATGCAAAATGAGCAAATAATCATAGTAATATATGCACATTATATTGGACATAGAAATATATTATACATGGCGATCAAGTAGCTCTAAAATGTTATCGTCGATATTATTTGTCACCCTATCCGCAAAACGACAACCCGGTTGACGAAAATGAAAATTTTAAACACGTACAACAGTAGTATTAAAAAGAGAGTTCCTGCACCCCCGCGAAACTCACCCTTTGCTAAGGCAAACCTCGCCCAACCCAAGGTTAACCATATAGTGGCACTATATTACCCTCACTCTTTATGTTATCATTATTCTGTTATCAGCTAACCGGCCCACTGCATGTCAAGCCACATTTAACCTTTTTTTTTTTTTTTACAAATTTGAACCGGACGTTGAGGGTAATACTGACATTAGTCATTTCACTTCCCAACGCCAATCGTTTATTATTAACAAGTTATAAATAAATAACGCTAGAAAAAACCTGATAACCCCTCAACGGGACAGGCTCACATAAAATACTTAAAACTAATGTACGAGAAAAACTTATACATTTTCGTCCTCTTCTCAATACTTTAGCCGCTTCGTCTTGGTATAGGTTAGGTTACTTGGCCTGCGGCCTCCTCTCTTCGTCCTCTTTTTTGCGAAGCACCTCGTTGACGAAATTGGTTGTTGCCTGCCAGCGCTCAGGGGTGGACAGAATGAGCTGCACCAGTGTCTCCGGAGTGGAATCTTCGCCGAGGTATATGGTCAGCCGACGACGTTAACGATGCCATGCGTCACAAACAAACAAGGTATGGTAGACATCGTCGGCTTCGCACCTGCAGTACCAGCATTCAGCCGTGCTAAGTTTGCCGATTTTCTCTGGGTAGGCCTAGAAATAGCCGTGGTCGGCGAATGCCTGTGTAAGGTGGAAACAGATCTCTTCGTGCCGCTCGGTGGTCCACTGCTGGTGTTTCTTAATGAGGCGAAACGTCCACCGGTCCGGTTTTGCGGAATCCCACCTAGTCTGCCACGCAGCGAGCCGGTTCCTCCTGGGGTTCAGCCTTGCACCGGGGACGTCTTCGCCATGTAAATAGACCTATCGGACGCCAAGAAGTCTATCGGGGAAAATCCGCGAGGACGAGGGCGGTTTCCGAGGAAACAGTAGAGTAGGCGGAAAAGACTCTTAGGGCAACCTTTCTCTACACCTTTTTTTCTTTTAAACCGGCAATACCCCCGCCTCCCGGAAACGCCGTGAAGCACTACTTCGGGAGGCGGGTCGCCATCATTTATTGATGAAATGAAAAGTACAATTAGATAATTTTAACGAAATCCCGTTTTCCCCTAAGGCGGGGCTCACATAAAAAATTTATAACAATTCTTGCCCTACCGTGGGGATGAGCAGTGGCCAGGCCGAAACCTGCTTGCTGCCCTTACAAACGTAGGGGGGGGGTTTCTTACTGACGGCCACCCGGCCGACGGTATAGGAACTGTGGAGCCCCGATCAACGACGGCGGCGATGCGCCTGAAGGCGGCGCACGCCGGCGACGTCTAGGGCTTGGCACTGCCGCTCTGCCGACTCTTTCTCCGCGATGATGGTCTCAGCGAACACGACCATGGCTTCCCAGTGGTTTGGGGACTCCAGCATGAGCGGCACCAATTCGCCCGGTTCAAACGGACAGATCCTCTGGACCAGGCGCTCCCTGTCCCCGTCGAATGCCTAGTAGCGCATCAGGGTGTGGAGAGCATTGTCATCCATCTCGTTCTCCTCACTGGGAAATCCGCAGTGAGAACACCCGGGAGACGGAGCTCGCCCGATCCGGTGAAGGAACGAGTTGAAGCATCCGTGCCCCGTGAGCAGTTGAGTGAGACGGTACGTCGTTGAACCGTGCGGTCTCGTAACCCACCGCACCAGCACGTCGGGAGGAGAGATGAGCGAACGAGTTAACGCGCGACTGCTCTCCTCCGGAGCTTCCGTAGATCGGATCCGGCGCGCCCAGCTGGTCGCGAGGAGGATCTTCGTACGGAGTGCTGACGAACGGGGTTCGTCTCCCGCTGTAGCCCCCAACGCGCGCAGAGCGTCAAACGCCCTGCACCTGCGAGAGGCCAACAGATCGTCGGGAGGCAGTCCCGCTACGATTAGCGCCGCCTCGTGCGAGACGGTCCTGTAGGCGCACACGCTCCGAAGAGCTGGACGGCCGCCATAGCAGCGAGGCCCCGGGGAACCTTTCTCTACACCTTGAGCATCTCCCGATTCCCGCGCTCGGTTATCTCGTCTGCCCAGTTTGGGGCGCTGAATAGGAGTATCAATTGAACGACGCTGGCAATCAGCCTTCTCTTCCTGGTCTTCGCCATGCTGATACCTCATCTAACCTAACTAATGTACAAGGTAAATTACCCGTGTTATCGTTATTTCGTTATCAGCTGTTATCGGCTGTTATCTGCTAAACTCACCCAACCTAAAACGTGCTCGACGAAGTGACGCATGTTTGTGCCGGCAAATAATGCAAAATTGTAAAGAAAATAATATACCTCGTTTACAAACGTTTACAAAAAATAACCGTATCGATTCGGCCGAAAGCCTACACTCCTGGTGCCAACGGGGAGATCGACCGAACAAACACTTTTCTAAACAAGAAGTGATTGAGCACCACTCAATCCTGAATCCTTTTCATCGGTTCCGCCTCGTCCCGAACCACTTTCTCCCTACCAATTCGATCTATTTCTCTGTACCGAACCTTTACCAAATTATGTTGATTTTAAACTACAAGTTAATCCTTTAGTCATATCCTATTCATCAAAGTAATATCAAACCTACGTATATCATATTATTATATATTTAACACATAGACCCACAAGATTCACCCTGAACACTTGCTAGACTCTGGATAGTCGAAACATTAATCTTACTACACAACAATCACACGATTAAATGCTTAACTTCTGATATACCTACAAACTATTAAAATAGCCAACGGTAGACTCACGGCCTCCAACATCAAAGGGATACAAAATAAACCCATGTAAATCAAATCCAGGCGTTCCAAAACATTTTTCTCCGGGGAAATCACGGATGCTTTACCATTCATATTATCATCAATCAATATTATACCCCATTAGGCCTTTTAAATTGGTGTCGTAACTTATAAAAAACTATGTTAAAAATAAAAGAATTATGACATCAATTGAATTAATATTCTGATACTCTTTATAGGTTCTGATCATGAAAAACATGTTCTTGCAGGTTTTTGTTTTCTCAAGCCTTGCCCCTATAAAAAAATACTCGGATCAAATTGTGAATCAAATATTATTATTAAAATTATTAAAACATGTAGGTGTATTTCTGAATTTAATGAACTAATTGCAATAGGAGAGCGATTTCAAAAGACACGTTTCTTTTACTGACCAGTCAATTATTTACAAATTGTGAGACTTTGAGACTAAATCATTAACGATCGAGAAAATGTGAAATTGTTGTTATTGGTGTTAATGGGTTGTAAGCATATTTTTAACATCGATAGAAACGTAGTACATACAAAAATCGTAAGATAACAGATAATCGTTGATCGGAGGATTAGGAACAAAAGATTAATGAACGATATTGTCGTTGTTATAGTTGTTATAGTAGTTTGTTTGCAAAACTATAATGTTACAAGATTGCGTCGTCAAAAATTCGCCTAATCTGGAAGAAAACGAATAAGATAATAGTTATTATACATTTATACATTAGGCAACGTAGATTTTACGGTCAATATTTTCTTGAGTAAAATATTATTAATCCGCTCGGTTTCTTTGAGTTTCGCCTGCCGATTAATAAACGAAGTCGACTTCAAGTTGCCACTCGTGGAAGTGCTGGCTTTTGGCCGGACGGTCGTCGTGTTGGAACATTTCGTGTAAATGTCAAAGATCTGCTGTGTCTTTTGAACTTTTGTCTGTTTGGGCGGCGCAGACTTAAAGGCGTTGTCTGACACCTTCCACAGGTGCTCGAACGCATCGCCACGACCGTTCGTGGGTTTTCTTGTCGTACTTTTTTTCGGGTCGTGTTTCACCTCGGAACGCTTCACCGATTGGCGCCTCGGTAGTGACGCGGAGCTCGTGTTGTCGCCACAGCCATACTCCGTATATGGTTGGCGGAACACGGCGGACGATACCGAGTCAAAATCATTTTCCCTGCTATCTATCGAACTGCAGTCAACGTCCGCCACGGCAGGCACGGGGGACGTTTTTGGGAACGGCCGTGGATTTGTGAGACACGGCTGCCGCCGGTCGGACGATGCGAGTCCCGCGGGCGCTGGCTAAAAGAAAACAGAACATTACAAATATAAAACGCCGATAATTTTGGACACTAGATTTCTAAAATACAATATTTTTTCGATATTTTAAATTATCTCTTTTGATGCGGTCGCGTTTAACGAATATTTCGTTGGTTAGTCAATCAAACCTCGCCGTGCTTACCGTGGCTTTCGGACTGCTGGCACTGCTGCTCGGCAAATCGACACGGCGTCCGAAGGCGACTTTCACCGTCGTCGATGACCGTCTGGCCTCCATGTTTCGGACGTGACGTCTGCTCGCCACTGAATTTGAATGCACCGCCGTCACTGTCGGAATCGTTTTCAGGGATACTGGCAGCATCGCGTATTTTACCAAAATAGTCAATTAACGAAAAAAAAAAAATATTAAAAAAAAAAAACTCGAATACGGTATACGAGTGGGAAAATTAATAAAATCGACACCGCGACAATAAATTTATTAGTTTTAAAATAAACAACACACATAGTTGCCGGGTGATTTTATTTACATTTTATTATTGACGGCCGACGTTCTATACACGGTTGTGTATAGGCGTTTTTAAAGAGAAAAAAAAAATTTAAAAAAAAAAAAAAACGGGCGGCTAACGCTATTATTCGCATTATCTCCTCAGTTTTCGATCTATCGTAATATCAAATATGTAATATTCGGTCTGACATTTATTATCGCCGTGGCGGTATATTGTAAATACATATATATATATATATATTTATTACAATTTACATAGTTATGTGTTTTTTGTCGGTAGGGCGGATTTTAACGATGATATGTTAATCTCGATAGCATTACTCGATATTAAATATTAATACGATTGCGAATAATAATATAGGTTTGAACTTTTAGTATATATATATATATATATATGTTTACATATACCGCGGCAAAAATTGGTTTTTTTTTTTTTTTATTTAAAATCTATACGAAATCGGAACGGTAAGATTATTTTAACAACACGTAATAACGGTGTTACTCTTTTCCATACACTGCACACAATTGCGGGCTAAATCACGGGAATATGGATTTGCAACGATATAAATAAGATACTTTGATATAACTAATTCTACTTCATTTATTTGTGGAATTTTTTTATATAGGTTAGGCTATTTGAATATCAAAACTTGCTGGTGGTTTCGCCGTCAAATATTTCTTAATAAATTGACGACCGTGCCCGGGTTTACGAGGAGTTTCGCTCCGCCCCGACATTAAATCCAATTAACTATAATAGACAACTTTACTACTTGCAATACTACGGAACATGCAGGTATTTTAGTCTATAATAATAAATCTCTAGACGACAACAATAAAAAGAAAAAAAAGAAAAAGAAAAGAACAATGCCAAATACTATGCGCCGATAGTGAATGATGTTCAGAAAAAGTTAAGACAATGGTTTTTCTTTTTTTTTCTTTTATAACGGTTTATTTTAGATGGGTTTTTAATTCGATAGCGGCCCGTCACCTACCTCGTTTTACCTCGTCAATCTTATTCCCGAATTTAAGTTATCAGTTCTTATATGGCAATAAGAAAACGCGCATTTTGTGTAGCATTTCTATTGTACTCGTTTTGCACTCCATTAATTCGGCAATTTAGATTTTATGCGGGCATATATGAAACGAAATAAACCTTTATTAACTGCCGGGCACCGGGCCCTGTATATTCGTATAGCTAAAGTAACAAATTCGTGTGTGCTATTGTTATTTCGGCAGCCACCAAACTTATTTTGACACAAAAAGTGTGGGTACAGGCCACGTTTTGTTTATCGCAATTTGATTTTCAACTATGAAAGACAACGGAGGACTAAAGAACAGAAATCGAACCGGATTACCAAGTAAGTCTGTTTAGTATAATATGAAACAATGTATAACTATTATGTCCGCATCCAGCCACGGTTAAGCCTCTGGGACCTCACTCGTCAGCCCGGATACTGCAGCGAGTAAAAGTTAGTAATTTTAAAACTATATAAAAAAAACCGCTGTTTTTACCATGTTGAGTAATGCTAAGGGCAGGTTCTCGGAACATAATTTAAGAAAACTTGCCGATCCCGGGGGAAAAAAAATCCCTACTCGTATATATATATTTTTTTTTGTCTAATTTTTTGTCCATTATTATTATTATTATTTTTTTTTTTTTTGGCCGATTTGAATAGCAAACATTATTCGAAAAATCCAAAAATCGTCGCCAATTTTAACAATAGGATTTGGCATACTACCTATCTGTATATTATAAAATCAATGGTTATAGCCACGAGCTAATAGTTTTACAATTATGTGCGGTTTTATTGGTTTTTTTTTTTTAATTTTTCGACTCTTAATTTTATAGTTTGAATTTTACGATTTAAAACATAATAAACTACTTGCTTATTTAATTTAAAAAAAATTACTATAGTTGTGTTTGTACAATTTAAAAACTACTATTAATAACATGGTGAACCAAAGGCAATTCGGAATGATTTTTCTAATGCGATCCCTGTGGGGTTTCCCGGATGTTGGCTGAAAAGGACTAGACTAGTAGAAGGGGGGGGGGGTTAACGTCTCCCCCGATTTCTTAATTTTCATGGCAAGTCAAAATTTTGTCTGCTCTCTCGTCTATGTCCTCTGTCCATTTGTATTCTACCAACCTGAAAATATAGTCGATAATTTCAAAAAGAAAGTAACCCCTATAATTTTAGTCCTACATTCTAAGCTCGTCCCTGTCGACTGTTAGTGCTATACAAACAATTCCTCGCGGAACCTATTTAATTTCAACATTAAACCGTTAAATAACCCCCCCTTGCCGACCTCTCTTCGAATTTCACCCCTATCGTATCCGACCATGTTATGTTAACTGTTATCTATCGACCAATCTCTGAATACGCGTATTTCTCGTTCGGGGGTGTCTTTTTTTCTTTTCTTAGTGATTAAAAAAAAAAAAAATAATTTGTATTTATGGATTTAAAGTACGTAATATACGTAATTGCAGCACGATTTTTAGACCTACATTTCGAATTTTATTTTCGCAAGTATTATACATACCGGTAATTTAAAAAAATAAATGCAATAATAAAATTAAAAAAAAAAAAACCAGCAATCAATAAAGAAAAAAGAAAAGGTATTTTCCAAATTCGGTATATCTCACAGTTTATACCGCCACACATCCTCTGAGTGCCAAGGGGTTTCCTACCCGCATAGTATTTTTATTAATATTTTGCCCATGATAACCAAATTGTATAAGTATGGGTACCTATAGTATAATACCAATAGTATAAAACATGTTTTAATAAAATACAAAAAAAAAAAATAATTGAATAGCTATTTGATACTTATATATGTATATTCACTTAGAATAGATGTAATTTAATACGTTTTAAAAACGCAATAACAAAAAAAAAAAAAAACACGGTATTTATACGTATTATACAAATTATGCGATTTAAAACCGAAAATTTATGTTTCGAATTCCAAAATTTGAAATTTTGTATTTCCAAATTTAAAATCCAAAATTTGGATTTGACCGTAGAGATTTTTGTTTTTTTTTTTTTCTTAAATCTTGAGTTAAATACATTTTATTCATTTCGAGGCGTGCTATCATAAACAATTTGTACGAGTAAAATAACGTAGCTAGTAATATATTATATAAATCAGAATGTAATATGTGTGAAACTTCATAATCTGTATTATCTGTGATATTTGTTGGATTGTAAAATCGTATTCAATGTTTTACGCGTTTAATGCTATTTTCAATAAAATAATAATACTAGTTTTATGGGAAATGAATTAAAGAATATAAAATCGCTAGTATAAAAACCGAATTTTGGATTCAGATATAAATCCGGATTTGGGATTCCGGAACTCCGGTGAATCCGGATTTTTCCCATCGCTAATACAAATATATATATATATATTATGTATTTTCACGTCTGCCGAGAAATAAATAGTTAATAAATAAAATTGCGAATTGTAATTACCTATAATATTTTATATCTAGATAATCTTGCCCTTTTCGGTTGAGTATATAGTCGGTATGGGGTTTTGTCGAAAAGTGGGTCACGCCACTCTTGTATTAACCTACATTAGTTTACGTTCGGCCAAAGGGAGGCCTATATTGGTTGTTTTTTTTTTTTTTTTTTTTTTTTTAATTTATTATGTAGCGTGTGCGTATAGAGGGATAACCGATACAAATGAACAAGTACCCACTAAAGACTATTAATTCTAAATTTTTAGTTAATGCACGGAAGGGTATGGGGAATGTATTGGTTTTACTACGATGCGCGAGTGTTTTTTTTTCTTTTTTTTTTTATCATATCGAGTAAACTCCGCCCGCAGTGCAGATTATGTTAAATATTATTATTTTTAGTGTAATATTTCGAATGCGCCCACCTATAGAATTCTACAATATTTACAACAGTTTTATAATTTATTCGAAAACATTATCACTAAAACAATAGAAATTTTTATTGGATAATATAATCACAAGTCGCCACGGTTTCTGGACACCCCGGAAACACCGGAAAAGTCGGTGAATTCGTTATGCAATTCTGGAGTTTTGAATTTCAAACTTCAATCTCTATTTTCGTAAATATTAATTTGATTACAATTTGAAGAAAAAAAATATCATAGACAATAACAATAATATTATCCATGATGAAATAATTGTAAAATTATCCAAACGGATAATTTAAATGCCGATTCGACCGTACTGTATTTTCAGTCATGTCGTTGTATTACTACCGCCGGACCTTACTCCGTCCGTCCGTTTTCATAGGTTTTATTCTATTTTTTAATAATATTTACCCGAATAAATACAATATATCGTAGTGCGGGTACTATTATGATTTATACAGTAAAACTTCCACATAACGAAGTCTCATGGGCAACAAACAAAATTCGCAATACAGAGAAATTCGTTAAATAGAATTACATGTTTTTTTTTTTTCTTCGTATGTATCAATTTTTTAATTTCGTATTCTATATTTTATATTACAAATAAACATAAAATATCGTATAAATATTATTAAATTTTTAAACTTAATTTAAAAGAAATAATCAGTGAGTTTCGATTGTTTATTATTTTTATAAATTGTACCGTTTTCGTAAAATGTTTCGATTTCATTGGGTTTAAACAAAATTTCATCCAAAACAATTTGCTTGTTGTCAATTAACCATTTCTCACAACAGAAAAGCCGTTTAGTATCTATTTTTCTGTGAGTTTGGGTAATTCAAATTAACCGGCTTGCCTATCAAACAATAAAATCGTAGGCATTTTAGAACAATATTTAATATTCGATAGTGACAAAGTTTACCAAAAACGGGTTTGTTTTTATTCGTTATACAGAGATAAATTTACGCGTGATTGACAATGTAGGTCATGGTTCTCAAAAATTATTCGTTAAACAGAAAATTTCGTAAAATAGAAGTTCGTTATATAGACGTTTTACTGTACAAATAATATTTTGTATAATATTTAAAATCGATACGGAATTCGAATATCACAATATATTTCAAATGTATCGACACCTTCGGGCTCGTATTTAATATCTATTTATTTATTTAATATAAAGTTAACGCCTCGCGACTTTTGATAACGTATTTGGTATTTTATTGAATTTTCCGAGCTATTTCTATTATCATATTATAATATGCTAACCTACATTTACCACCTACGTCATCGTATCGTTTGTATATTATATTAATGCCATTTCGCCGGTGTACTGTGATATTCGAGATACGGGTACATTATTTATATATACTTTTTTTTTTTTTATCAATTTTATCGAATTATTACAATATAATTGTGCGTATTTTATTTGTTTTCGTACACTTTGAATTTTAATTTCACGTATCGAACAAAATATTTTACATTATTATTATTATTAGTAGGGCTGGGATTTTAATGCCCTAAAAAACCCCGAAAAATTTCCTAAAAAAAATGCTTTTATGACCTAAAAACTCTAAATAATGCCTTAAAAAAAAAAAATTAACTAGAGTAATAAAACGGTGTTAACGACGACAAAACTCGTATTGAACGTCTAACGACAATATCATCGGACGTCGATTTTACCGATTTAAGATTATTTAACAGGAAATGCGGGTAGAGGTTACTCAAACCTTGTCCGATAATATAATACGAATTACGAGTACCTACTTATAATCTGTTATATTTATTTAAAAACCATGTTGGTGTAAAAATCTTAAAATCTTAAAATAAAATTTCAAATTCATACACTTGGTTTCCAAAAACTCAAAAAATGCTCCAAAAACTCTAAAATGCCCTAAAAAATTAAGAAAATGACCTAAAAATTAAAAAATGCAAAATAAACTTTCTTATTCTCATTCAAATGTACATAAAACAAATTTGTGACAAGACGAGCATTGCACAGTAAGCTTTGAGAAACAATGCAAAGTGCATCGAAATCCCAGCCCTAATTATTAGGGTGTACGAGAATTGTATTTATTTATTGCTCCCGAATTCATTTTCTAAACGATTACTTTTTTTTTTTTTAAACTATCATATTATCGTGTTTTTTTTTAACGGCTTTTAACTTTACATTCGATGTGTAAGTTTACTATATACGTACTTGGTTTACAGTGTTCACGACACCGTTTATTTATAGTACATCATTTCTACGAACCAATAAAAATTCGTAATCATTTTTTGTTTTGTTTTTATGAATAAGAGGCTGGAGAAACGTACTTCAACGTAGCGGACCAATCGTACTTTAATGCGATTAATATCATACCGTAAAGTAGTTACAAGATACATCTTGAAATTGAGCGAAGACAGTGCCGTTTTGAAAAATTCGTATGAAATGGAAAAAGTTTTTTATTATTTTTTCAAACGTACATTTTTATTAAATTACGCGTTAAACAAAAGACACGCACTACCTTGATAATTTCATAAAATTGTATGCTTGTTTGTCTTTAGATTAAATTTCAAAGGGAAAATACATATATTTTAACCTGTACAAATAATAGTTCGTTGTATCGGGATTTTTAAAAGTCAATAATTTCGTCATATTGAGATTAATTTAACATTTGTTTTAATAGCTTTTCGGTAGGGGACTTCTATGACTTTCGTTACAACGGGATTTTTCGTTGTATCGGGAACTTACTGTATAACAAATCAAGTCCAATCACGGACCACGTGAATGACATCACGGAATTCGTGTGTCACGTGAAATACTTGAATAATGAAAACACGATTACAACTAATATTTTTATTGCTGGGTTCCATAAACGTTCACTAAATGTTTAATAAAACGTTCGAGCTCTGATATGAATCATTAAATTCAGCGGTCCCCTAAACTGGAAATGAACAATTCATTAGATTAAAGATCCGAGTTGTTCATCCGTCGGCTCATTAAAATTGTAAACACCGGTTTAACCGTAGAACCACGGAACTGGAAGCTAATTTTATCATAAAATTATACACATTCCACGGGAATATGTAAATTTTCAATGATTTGCAAATAAAATTGGGTACATTTAGGCGCGTTGCACAAAATAGCCGAGCATTCGCCGGACAAATCCGACGTAATATAAAGTGGCGAACATAATATTTTCAGGGAACACTAAATATTCATCACTTTATACGTATACTGTTTCCTTTGCGTTTACAATAATAAATAACAATTATAATTATAATCTTTCGTTTTCTCAATTAGAAACGCCTATTTTTATCGAACAACTTTGATTAGTACAATTTTTGTCCATCTCAACAATTGTCCAAAATATAGTCGTTTATTAAATATATGCTTTTTTTCAAAAAAAAAAAAAAAAACCAAAACACATAGGAAACAAATGGAAACAAATTATAATATGAATAATATCTTACAAAACAATTGCGCATTTGTAATAAAATAGGTTTAAATGTTTTCGACAATTATTCGAGAACGCAATATGTTTATGGATAACATTTTTATGGTTCTGTTTACTCGGGTACTTCTCGGAGATTGTAATTTTAAATTTATCATCAAAAAACCGAATTTAATTTCAAAGTCATCCGAAATATTTAGTGTTACCTGAATATTAGAAATTCGCGTTTGTATGTATATAATTCGTCTAGGTATATAACCATATGCTATTAAGTCATCTTACTCGTTGGCGTTGGCCGGCCGGGCTTAAGTAATGAAGTATGCATAAGCCATACACAAAGGCTCAGTATCAAAAGGTATTATAAGTATTGACATTTAGGTTTATCGAACGTACCGTAGAATTCAAACAGCCAACAACGGGAGGGACTGAGTTAAATGAAAATAAATATAAATAAAGCATACTGGTCGGTGGGCGGAGTCACCGCTATATACGCGGGAAGTTGCGAATGGGTAGGATATAGAGGGCAATTTGATTTTCAACTACAGGCAACGGTACAGAAAAGCGCGCAGAATTCGTGGCACAGGGACGGGGGGTGGGCTGGTTAGGATAATACTCTCTAAAGTTAATTGAATTGTGATCAAAAAAAATATTAAAGAATTAACTTTGTTATTGCAGTGGAAGGAGCCGAATTGTGGGTACTGATATTTCGTTTCCGCCGGGTAATAAAATTTAATAAACATTCGAGAACATTCCAATATTCTTCTGCCGCACTTAACCGTGTCATATAAACCTATAGATTATAAATTGTACTGTGGCTATACGCAGTGTATAATATATATATATAACCGCCGATGAAAAGCGAGAAAAGAACGAAAAAAAAAAAAAAACCCAAAATCGTCGAACAGAATATAGCTTTTATCCGTCCGTTTTTCACGTGCCTTTACAAACGTGTAAATCGTATACGGTAAAATCGTATACAGTAACCTCCCGCCGTGCAGGATGTGCAAGGACGTGCAGGGGGACCTCTTTTATTGTACGTATTCTGTTTTTTTATGTGCGGGTTGCGCGAGATGTGATGCGTTTTGCCGAAACACCGTCTTTATCCGCGGCGCCTTTCGAAACGGGAGTGGAATTTTATGACGTATTTACCGCCCCTATACGAGGCACGGGGCCGGCGGGCGGGCCGGGCGAGGCGGCCGCAGGAGGTCGGCGTGGGCGCCGGAGGTCGGCGTGGGCTATCCCTCCCGCGCGCCCGCCGTCGCCGGCGACCGTACGCGCGTCGAACCCGAGCTAATGGCGCGCCGGCGCTCCGAGCTCGGCCGCCGAGTGCGCGCGCGCGCGCGCCCACCCCCGGCCCGCCGGTACCCTGTCCGCGGGGATCAATATGACGAGTTTGGTCGCCGTTTGGAACCGCTGCCGCCGCCGCCGCCGCCGTCGTCGTCGTCGTACCAGTCCGCCTCGCTCGGAGGCATTAGCGATTAATATTATTAGCAAGCATGGCCGGCGCACACCGTTAAACAACGAAAACCGACGACCGAGACGTGACCGTGCGCGCGCCCAGAGTCCCGACGACACACCGTCCGCAATATCATACGTGAGTAAGTACAATCATCGTTAAAACCGTATCAATATTTGTTTAATATTTATTATTACTATCGTTATGTGTTTGCCGTAGAAAATCCCGACCGTCCACAATAATATTTACATACGATTATGTTGATTTTGTTTTTTTTTTTTTTTTTTATCGTTTGATTCATTCTCACAACCGCCTCCCCCTGCACCTTTCATTCACAATCGCTATAATCCCGCGGTCAGTCGGCGACGGCTTTCACGCCTTCTGAAACAACGAGATTTTTTTCGGGATCAGAGGAAAAGAGAAAAAGAAAAAAAAACTACATACCATTTACTACAACTATTATATTCTCGTTTTTGATAATCGTCCGCGCCGGTAAAATTCCACTAGCGGTCCGTGACCGTCGATCCCCATCGGCCCCTACGATTTTACCGATGGGGTATAAATTCTTTAGTGAAATTTTACCGGGGATGTTATATAGATTTTAACGCTTCTAAAATAACGCGCGCGACACGACGATTTTCCGGACTTTCCGATTTTGGGTATACAACACCAGACACGCCGCGATTAAATAGAATACATAGAAAACAATACGACGGCTGGCATTGCAACCGGGTTCAATTCGAAACGCATCGTGTGCCGTGACAATTATAACAGACGATTTTTTTTAAATGGGTCTAGATTGGAACGATCCAATCATAAAACAATAAAAAAACCGTATATCGTAACAGCGAGTAACAACGACCGATACAACGCATACGACGTTATTGTTACAATAATTTTCGAGTGGTAACATTTAATAATTATCTTCTAATACCCCGCAATACCAATACCGTTATCACTGATTACAGTCTTCGAAATATTCGTCAATTGTGTGTCGGCATAAAGTTTTCTAATATCGAATTTTATAGTGCTCCCGGAAAATCCAATTATATAAATTGAGAAAATTTCGATAGTTGAAAAAAAATAAAAAAAAACCTATTGTATTTCCGGTTCAAAACGTGTTGGTACTGGGAACAATAAAAGTTAATTGTTCAAATTGGTCGCAGTTTGCAGGCGACTTCGAGACGAAACGCGACAATTTCGCTATGGCTAATGCGAATAATTAACATAAAATATTTATAACCTAGTTATACCAGTTGACGGGAGAGGGGTGGGGTATATTTATTGTTTTAATCCAGAGATGAAAATATTTTTTTTTTATTCTTCGTAAAATCTACGGAGGTAAACGGAAAAAAAAAAAAAAAAAAAAACTTCGACGAATTTTTGTACAACTTTCGCGGGGTTTATCGTTAAATTATAATATACTCGACGTGCGAAATGCCTAAAGGGGGCTTTAATCTTATGTTTTTTTTTTTTTGTAGATATTTTTTTTTTATGTACTTACATAGGCGCCATGTACAGGGGGGCTGGGAGACCGATGCCCCCCCCTCCCCATGAGATTTATAATACGGGGCTCAGTCTCCCGTGGTTCTTGTTTTTTTTTTTTTTTTTTTAACCCATTCATATATGCCGTGTACTTCCACGTTAAATATTGGCTTTATTTTTAACATGACAAAATAATAATAATAATTAATTAATCGTTTTTACGTCTTGCGATTTTAACGTTATGACTTACAAGACGACACATAACATTGTATTTTAGATTTTCTAGTAATTACGTGTAACGGAGACAATTTAACGAAAATAAAAACAGAGAATATAATATGACGAGAATCAGTTACTGTGTACAACCCGGGGCCGAACATAACGGCGGTCGATCGCCGTTATCGATTTACGATGACTTTTATTTATTATTTTCGCTTAACAAAATTGTTTCAACTGTACACGAACGTCTAAAATATAGCGAGCCCGCAGTGATATTTTAAAAACCCGGTGCTTATGGGTGCCCGTTGTATTTTAGGACGACAAAACTGCTAGTTAGCTTTAACGAGATTTCAATTGAAGGTCCATTGGTATTATAATACAAGTGCTATATTAACGTACTCGTACGACGAATGGGGGAAAATTCCGTTTCGAGTCATTTTACTCGGTGTACATGTAAAAAAAAAAAAAAAACGATCATGTGCGACGTTATAAATTAATCAATTAGTGACCGAACCAATTGTACGACGAATCGCAACCGAACTGAATGCCTGTAAATCCGTTATCGTTAATTCTGTACGGCGGTAATCGGTTTCGTCGATCGAAATTAATTTTCTTCGTCGGTTTTCAATTGTTATACGCGTGTTTACGACATATTTATATTGAACAGTTGTTTAAAAAAAAAAAAAAAACAAAAGTACATACCTAATTCTAAACGGCCACGATGTTAATCATTCGTAGTGAACGACAATTATTATTGTATTAGCACCGTACGGAGCCACTATGCGGGCTATGCGTCTATTAATAAAAAAAAAAAAATTTAATAAGGGTTTATTATTAAAAAAAAAAAAACCTTGTTATCGACCCCGCATCGTATACTATATTACAATTCATTTTTTAATGTCGTAAAAATATTATTATTATTTGTTTTTTTTGTCAGCTATAGTACATTAGCACCGGCGTGTATAATGTTCGGTCGGTTTAAGATTCCCCCCCTCGGCTGTAATTATACTATCGAGTTAAACCGATAATCTTGGGTTTTTTTTTATTTTTTATTTTGTCGCACTTTATTACCCTAAATAATTGTCACAGACAGTTCTGTATCGAACACGATTAATATATAAAAGTAAGAGGTTGTAAAATTGAATTTGTATTTCTAAATATGCGTGCCGGCATATTATTTCGTTAAGACGATTTTTGTTTGTTCGCCGACGAGTTTCAATAGGCGCGCCCATTGAAATTTTATCGAAATCTTATGTAATTCGACGATACACCGATGGTAACCGCACGTGAATTTTTGTCGACGATGACGTTTTTCAAGTTGCCTATACGTGCTAGTGGTTTCAGATGTCAATAACACTCAAACGCGGGTTCTGGGTTGCCCAAGAGGAGCAATAAGTGTAAAATTTAAGGGGGCGAAAATCTCAACGAAATACAACACGATAACAAAAAATAAACGCACTAACATTTTTCCGTTTCAATTCGATTTCAAATTCCTCGTTACCGAGGTTGACATTGCCCGGTATCGATGTACATTGCCCCATTCACATTTAATTAACTAAAGACTATAAAGATTGATTCAAAAAAAAAAAAAACTAAAAAAACAAAAATATCTATCAAGTGTAAAGGAATAATTTCTTTAGGATCCATTCAAGACGACGGCAGACTAACAATTTATTGTTTTATATCGTTTAAAGTTCAACTTTTGATGAAAACTGACGGCATTTTGCTATTTTCCAATTCGTGCGAATAAAACTATTTCGGTTCGATAAATGTACATAACGATTCGACACGAGAAAATACGGACAATTGTAATTCGTTTTGTAGTTACACGATTTTCGTTGTGGTTTTTTTAATAATTAGAGGAAAAACCGGCGAATGTACGGCAATAACGGTTTCGTTATTTTTGATTTTTGTTTATTGGATATGTTGTAACTCGGTTAAAAATAATAAAATAATCGTGAAATATTAACGGAACATTGACGTGTCAGGCTTTATCCAGACGTGGACAAATTTTCGAAACATCCTGGCAGTTTTGGAACTATTTGTCGGCATTTTAAGTTGTTTCCCGAAGCAGTTGTAGTTCGCGCGTTGCAAGCTTCTGCTTGATGGCGGTCGGTTTATGAGAGGAACTGAAATAATTCTAACGAGCCGAGTACAATTTATAGTTAACACGGCGGTTTATTTTGCACTGTGATAGTAATTGTGAGCAGTAGTGGTTGTTTGATTAACAACACTGTGGCGTAGTAACAATACGGGCCACGAGAGGTTATATAAGGTTTTAAGATGAGTCAAGTAACGAACGCTGTACGGGAGACATTGCGGGAACGTTCCTCCGAACTATTTATTGATCATCATAGATCACATCAACACGGACTTGCAAACGTTTACGCCGGAAGTCTTGAAAATATTGTTTTAAACCTTCTGCGTTGCTCGATGAAATCACTACGAGTTGATTTTGATCAATTAAAATCTATTGATCGTTAAATGCCTGCGCTGTGTGTTAGTCGAACCATAACGCCATTTGAGTAATTGCGTTGCGTTGGAATACCGCATTCGATTTTCTATTTTCATTCATTCGAAATAAAACGCACCTTACTAATAATGAACGTTAAACACAATTTTACGTGCCCTTGGAAAAGTTCAATCCGAATTCCTACACTTGCGCGAATCGTATTATTTCATAGGATATTTTTCTACAAAATTAGATATTTAATTATTATTTATACCGCATTCTGCGAAATTCTGCCAAATTATCGGAAGCTGAATTAAAACGTTTCGATTGATTTTTTTTTTTTTTTTTCAATTTAAAAACATCGTACAGATGTTATGAGTATTATATACTTAAGAGTGCTTTATAGTATAATGAATGAACAGATTGCCACCGAAAGGCAAAAGTTTTTTGAAGTTAAATTTGAAGGTTTCTTCAAGTATATTAGATTATGAACACGCTAACATGAGTAATAAAATACAATTTAATTTGTTCAATGCGAATTGTTTTACTCGTTCTGCAAACAAATAGTATTCATTTTAAATTCCACAGACACAATTTAATTCCAACATAAAAAGGAAATTTGTTTTCCGAATTTCAATCTACGTATAGGAATTAAATACATATTAGTTTGTTAACATCTTGTACAATGATTTTGTTAAATTCAGATTATTTGCTAAACTTAAAAATAATGCAAGGACGACACGCGTGTAAAAGTGACCAAAATTTGAAATTATTCGGACGTTTAAATAGGTTTTACATATACAATCTGTAAAAGTGATTTTTTTTTTTTCAAATAAAAGAAAGGGAGGATATTTATCATGGGCAGGCCACTGTTGGTACATCTATACACAACGATAAATTATTGTTAACAAAAAACGAATTTGAACAAAGTTCGGTTAAAATGTTTAGACAACTAGAAAATAAATTGGAATTACGCGTGTTTTGTAGTCTCAAATTTTTGAGAAATTTTATGGTATCAAAAAAGTTTTATTGGAATATGCAGATTCGCAAAATGTCATGATTTATATGTTTGATTTTCATAAAAATTCATAATTTGAATTGCTTACAAAAAAATATTTACGCTCAACTTTTTGTTTTACTATTAACTCATTGCGAACCTTGTGTTAAACTTTCAAGCGTTTTGGATGGAACAGAACAAATGTATTCATATAAAACTAAATAAAAACTAAAAACCCAGAAAATTTAAAATAGCTATGTTATACAAACTTTTTATTTATTTGATAAAAACTGTTAGAATGTTTTGAAAAAAGTGCCACGTCTATAGAAAGGGCTAATTTCAACACAAATGTGTCAGGTCTCTATATTTAATGATCGGAACATTATTTCTGGTAGAAAAGATGTTCAGAGACAGAATCAAAAAAAAAAAAAAACCACATCATAGTAAAACTAATACATTACTCGCTACGCTCAGAATCTAAAATAATCGACAGCCATAATTCTAAAAAAGACAACCACAGGAAGTGATAAATATAGACTAAATATGCCTTTTAAGGTATTTTTTAAATAATTCAAAATTATTGGAATAATAGAATAATAAATTTATATATTTTACAAAACAGAACAATAATTGGATCTACTTTTTAACAAAAGTTTTCAAATTTCGATTTTTTCATTTAGTAGTTCAAGTAGTCGGCAACGTTTTAAATTAGTATTGTGTAACTTTTAAAACAAATCTATTGGTTTTATTTTTGGCAATCGTATACGTTGATAATTTTTTTTTTAATACATACTTTAATTTACACCACGGACGGATCATTACAATTAAGCCGTTACTTTCAACGCCACTGCTCGACAGTTTCATGGATCAGTTATTTTCATATTTTCTGATCTAATAGACCGATTGAATTCATCTGGCGCTCGCTCGTTTCGTTTCGAAATAATATTACTAATAGTAGACGACAAACTTAAAACGTCGGATCCCACGTAGGAATATTAAGCATATTTTTATTCGCTACCCGCGAAAGGTCATGGATATTTTTTTTATTACTATTGACATTGAAGCGAATACAATTAAAAAAAAAAAAACCGTGAATGAAACACATGTACGAAATACGTATACGTAATCGGCGGTGATAGCGACACGAATATTGTCAAGTTCGCATTTTATATCTGAGAGGGGGGACGGGTTTAAAAAAGCGAGTCATACCATTACACTCGTGTCTCGTTTTACGAATTTTATAATCTCACAAACCAGACGAGTTTTCTAGTCACAGTGATGGTCGTCGATCACATCTCGCAAATATCGTACGATTTTTGTTTTTAATGCAAGTGGCTAGGCTTTAATGCAATATCAAATAAATAATAATAGAAATTTAAACTGAAATTCATAACGTAACAGAATAATAAAAGTAGTTGTCGTTGTAAGAGGTACACGCTCTTAATAAATGAGATTTATGAGATTCGTTTGGCATTATTTATTGTTATTTATCACGAATGTCACCCGTACTGATAATTTCACATCACGTTTTTAAAACTACTTTTTACACACGCCATTCGTCTCATTTCACTCGCCGATATCACTCAACACCGCCGATAATCACTCATCGTAAACCCTCGCGAGATCTCGTCCCTCCGAAACAAACGGCACATTTTTTTTTTTCCGTAAAAACAACATTTGAAGGCAGTATAATTTAATATATTTCTCACGTTACATCTTTACACGATTTTCGTATAACTGCAGACAAAAACTAGCTGAATGTTCAATATTAATTATTCTATACAATACGGAATGGGAATCGGGCGGCCCCGCCTATGAATTTCAAATTTCTATATACGTTTCGTATTTATCTTTTAATTTTTTTATTATAATAATCATCGACCGTGACATGTATTTCAAATTATAATATTGTCGTATAGGTACACATATTCGCAACCATACGCAATATAATATACGAGTAAAATGATTTATGTAGATTGTCTATTTGAAGAAGGATCGCGATGTATTTTTTTTTATTTATACCCACGTCATGTATGTAATAGAGTTTTCGTTGTTTGTAGAAACATAATAAAAAAAAAATAAAAAATAATAATAATAACAAAAGAAAGTATTGGAATATACGCATACGTTTTATACGTCTAAAACAACGTATCTAAATATTTAGATTAAAAAAATTATATATTCGATCCAATACAAATATTAAATAAAATTAATATTTACGTATGGTAACGAGCAAATATTTTACGTTGTCCACGGAACAATTATGATTTACACGGTACAATTATGTATTAAATGATACATTTATGGATAGAATACTATACTTATATTCGATCGAATGTCGTATTATTAAATATTATCATAGTATTTTATTTTGTATAAATCGACTTGAACATGCTCCGTGCCAAACATACTACGCAATAGTACAGTCAAAAAAAAAAAATATATATATATATATATATATTATCGGAATAGTCTTTTATATTATGTGATGTAGTGTTATAACCTAATCAGTTCTTCTTTTTTTTTTTTTTTTTTGATATGATTTGATAAATCGGACGAGATTTTATTTTTATTTTTTATGTTCGCGATTATTTTTTCCTGTTCTATCTACTCTATCGGTCATCATCTCTCCTTTAGAGATCGTATTATGCGACTCGAAATAATCCAGGGAGGACCCCCGGTTTCCCGTTTAATAGCAGTCTTAGTTTTAGTTTTAAGTAATTAGTCTGCATGGAATTTATTGAAATAAAATACTATTTCGTGTGATGTTTCTTCGGCACAAGTAACAATAATTTAATGTGTATAATGCGTGTACATTAAGAAGACGTGTTACCTACCGAATTATCTCGGGCAATAAAGAAGAACTCGCACTGTGCGTTATGTAAAAAAAAAAAAAATATTAGATTTTTTTTGTTATTTGTGGTATCGAAAAAATAAAACCAAACACGTTGCACACGGTACGAGTGCTCTTTATTTATATTGTGCAAAGTAGATTTCTCAACCGCGTAACTATAAAGTTCGAGTTGTTTTTACAGTCGAATTACAATTATTACGTGCGGTAAGCACGCCCCGTAATAACTCTTTACGCTAAACAGCCAAACTCAATCAAAAACCGCATTGATAAATATTGTAATATTTTATTTTTTTTTTTTACAATAGGGTTTTTGGATCGGTTTTAAATGTCCCCGTACAAGATCGAATCAGACAATCGGACTGATGTGCAGCCTAGGATTCAAAACACGTAATAGTCCATCGCAGAAAACGTCATTGCGTTGGGGCGATTGTTGCCCGCTGCGTTTCTGAGCCGAATATTATTATAAATCCGGGGAGTATCAAGACGATATTTTTTCTCTTTTCTTGTTTTTCTTGTTTGTTGAAATTACGAGCCAAGTTGTCCGTTTCAAAAAAAAAAAAAGTTACCTATAAATCTGTTAACGAAAAGTAATTAATCTATTCACGATATTATTATATTACATTTTCCTATATTTGTTTAAGTTTATTTTTATTGTTATTTCGTAATACCAATTCATATCACTTGCCTTCATATTGTTACTGAAAATATTGTTAGCATTGTACGTCTACGGTGTGTTTGAAACGAGAGAACAGCGTTCTCCGGCGCACTATTATACTGATTCGAAAGAAAAATACCCGTCCAAAAAAAACCAAACACGAAAAAAAAATTCGTCGGTAAGCGTTATTTTTACATCTGTTGTAGTCCTCGATTTTTTTCACTCTCTATATAAATTGTATTATTTTCGCGAACCGTTACAAAATACGATTACCGTGATTTGTAGACAATGAACGTCATTGGGATAATATCGATAGTTTTCTTCTATTGCCTGATCCTCACGGTGGGATTATGGGCCGGGAAAAAGAAACACACCGGGAATTCGGAAGCGGAAGTCATGTTGGCCGGCAGAAACATCGGGCTTTTCGTCGGCATATTTACCATGACGGGTAAATATATATTTTTTTTTACATCCGGAATTCATTTCACAGTTGTTGTTGGTACGTGTTGTACTTCGCGTGTATTATCACTACGATTATTGTGTTTTAGCGACCTGGGTCGGAGGAGGATATATCAACGGGACGGCCGAAGCGATTTACACGTCGGGTTTGCTATGGTGTCAAGCACCGTTCGGGTACGCTTTGAGCTTGGTTTTCGGTAAGCCGCACCACACCAGTATAATTTATAATAATTATTATTTTTTTTTAAGTAACACGTGAGTATTCGAGAAATTATAAATTTCCAACGCGGTTACTGACCTGTGCAGAGAAATATTTTCATTTCCAAACCGCCAATACGACTACAATGTCCTTTGTGAACCCACCACCACCCCCTCCCCTCTAATATACAATTGATTATTTTCCCCCGGTTTTTCCATACGAATAATACGCAAGTAAAAAATTAGTCTGACAGTAAGCACGGATAACTATCGGTAACTATTTATCCATAATCGTGGACACGACCTTTCGGTTGTTCATAAGAGCCTCGGCCATAGTATTTAATCACGGACTAAGGTACAGGGTGCGGCGGAGCCGGCCGATGAGTTTTGAGGAGCTACAAATAACGGACATTAAAACTCAAAGAAAAACAGTTTGTTTTGTTAAAATAATTAAGAAATCCCATTTTTTTTTCAATTACGTTTGTGAAAATGAGATCGTCGAGATGGCGGCCGTCAGCAACAATACATTGCTGTAGGCAATCACTAAAGTTTCGATAAGATTTTCGGCACGTTTCGATTGGTACGGCCGCGATTACTTCAGTGATTCTCTCCGTCAGGTCATCTATCGTATGGGGGGGGGGGGTGATGTTTGAAAACCTTATTCTTAAGCAACGAAAAATCGCAAACGCTTAAATCGGGGGAGCGTGCAAGGGGTCAGCCTACGTCACCCCTCAGTAATACCAACCGCCCAGGGAACGTTTGTCGCAAAACAGCAAGCGAAATTCGAGCTGTGCGCGCTTGAGCCCCGTCAATCGTCAAAACCGCGCGTCTCCCAAGTCGTGTTCTTCAGCCATTTCCTCCAACCTGCGCTGCAAATAAGTTTCCGACATCATAACATTCCCAGAGCAACCGCGTGTGTCCGGGCAGAGCGACTCGGTGACCGTTCAATTGCCTCTCTAACCTACTGCACATTTTCGGTGCTTCTTACCGTTCCAGATGCTCCGCGTCCCCGTCCGCTTAGTAGGGTACTTCCAGACTTTTTCAATTTTCGAATACAAAATCTAATAGTGTCAACATTAGGGACAGATTCGTTGCGTGGGATGCCGAGATGTAGACGAGAACCCCTTTGTGTAGCAATAATCACGGAATAATAATTGTTTTCGAAATACGCGCGAACGACGAAACCTCGATGTACACCTGTCCAGACCATGGATTACGACTACGAACAGCATAACCGTGTAATTCAAAATAGACCACTAATATACAGGCCTGGGTTTATCCTATCGTAAACTAATGATTTCATTTAACTCGTCAGTCGGCTCTGCCGCACCCTGTATATCGTGGTCCGTGATATTAATAATGCTCGTGGACTGGAGACGTAATTAATATATATATATATATATATATAAAAAGAAAAAACGACAATTACAATTTTGTACATACTTGTTTAATAAACAAATGTTGTCTTTTGAAAATAGAAATTACAGCTATAACTGCAATTTTTTCTGATGGTACAAGTGATCCGTCAATTGTCAGATTGATTAATACCTATTACCGTTTTAATAATTTCAAAAAATTACTATGTATCGAATCCGTTAACTTAAAATTTAAGTCGTAGTTTCTATATTAATATTATTATTATTTTTTTTTTTAACTACTAATAATAATTTATACGAGTATATCGTATATTTTCGCCGTATTGTTTGTATAATATGTTGACGGCAATAAAGCTACGGATATTGTAAACTGACATGCTTTTTCACCATTGTCCAGCAATGAGTGAAATTATCTACGAAGATTTCGAGTAAAATCGATTTTGATATTTTTCAGTCATTATGAAATCGTATTTACAATATTTTTTTTTAAATCGTACCCTTATTTCGTACATCGTTTACATACGCATATCAACATCATATCACAGAGGTATTTACTTTTGATGTATTCAAATAAGTTTCGTATTCGTTTTTAGACGATAACCCTGCCGTAGGAATTCCTACGCCTCCGGTCTAAGCATTAAACTGTTATATCTCATCAAAAATAGTTTATTTATCTAAATAACTAGTAAATTTATAGAAAAGTATTATTTTTCACAATTTCACATCTGTGCTGATACCGGGGGCGTGAAATAAATAAAAAGTTGATAACGCTGATATGCGTTTACGGTATTCGGAAGTGTACAATTTTGAATATATTGCAAATACGATTTCGTCAAACAATATGCTACGCAACGACCGAAAAAACACAAATAAATTCTACTCAAATCGTAGATTTATGATAATCGCTGGATCGTGATGCAAAAAAAAAAAAAATCATCCTGTACTAATTGTACTTATTTTTATTACCTATATAACTTATTGATTAAATGGGAATACTCAACGAGTTCAGCTATTTTTAATCTCCTACGTATTCAGTAGATTATTCTTTTTTTGGTTTGCATATTGTAGTTACAACATATATATATATATATATATATATATATATTAACTGAAATAGAATGGATAACGAAGATAAAAATAGATAAAAAATAAATATGTATATTTATTTTTTATTACGAACAGTAAACACGAGTTTACGATACATTCAATTCACTATATTTAAACGAATTTAAAATGTTTATACCGTAATGCAAATATTATGTAGTTTTTATATTTTTATATAGTTGTATCCGATATTTTTAGGTTAATACGGCGGTTATATAATACGTTCGACTGAAATATTAACACCGCCATAAATATTACCTATACGTCAATTTTCGTGACGCATGTGCAGGGGCGTCATTCGCGGTATTCAAATGTTTACTGACTAAATGGCATGGCCGAAATTCATTATTAAAATCGTTATAAAACCGAACAATTATTTCCCATAGTGCGGGTAGATCCATTAACAAATATGTCTACTATAATAATCGGTTTATTGAGTTTAGTAGTCAATTGCACAATAGTTAAAACAATCATATCACCCCCCCCCCAAAAAAAAAAAAAAAAAAAAAAAATTGGCCCTAGAGACGCCACTGACAATACGTGCACATAATATACAGCCTGATTAATTATAAAAATTCGGCCTGACCTGTCGAATAACTGAAACGACGCCCCCGCGTACCAAAATCGTCAACGTTATTATGCATTTGTACGTACGTCCGCGTGTAATCTATTTTATAATAATATCTACGCGGTATAATATTAATTGCGAAAAAAAATATAATAAAAAAAACAGGCGGGATATTTTTCGCCGATCCGATGCGCAGACAAGGGTACGTCACCATGTTGGATCCTCTACAAGACTGTTTCGGCGAACGCATGGGAGGACTGTTGTTTTTGCCGGCGCTGTGCGGTGAAGTGTTTTGGTCCGCCGGAATATTATCCGCTTTGGGTACGCTCACGGGTTGCATTATAAAAACTATTACGGTTTTTTTTTTCCGAAAAAAATATTTACAGCCCGTTTAATTGTAAATCCGCGCAGGAGCCACGCTGAGCGTTATAATCGAACTGGACCAGTCCACCAGTGTGATCTTGAGCTGTTGCATCGCGGTGTTCTATACGATTTTCGGAGGGTTGGCCAGCGTCGCGTACACCGACGTCATTCAACTGTTCGCCATATTTATAGGATTGGTACGGATTTATTATGTCCATCAAATATTTTTTGATCTTTTTTTTACATATACCGCCTGTACCGGACGCGGATCCAGAACTTACTTACGAGATGTGGTGGACGAGGGGGGAGGGGGGGGTTATCACGGTCGAAACACTAGTTAAATCCTAATACAAACCGATTCCTGATTTTTGCATATTTTACCAATTAGAACCTAGAAGGTACTGTTTGAGAATATTTTTAATTTTTATACCCCCTTATATATTCTCAACGTTTCTTTCTTTTTTTTTTTTTAAATATTAATTAAATTGATCAATAACGATTAGGTCAAAAAATTATCATCATATTATAATAATAACATACATCGTACATATTTTCTAAAAAAAAAAAATTAATCGTAGTACAAAATCGTTATTTTTATTTTCTATTTGATTTTGCAAATTCATCTATGACGTCGTCATAATTAACCATTACATTTCTGTAACAATGAAGTGACGCAAGTCCGTTTAAGAGCTCCTCTGACGTCATTGATCGCATCCATGTTTTTAATCGGCGAAGAGAAGACAAATTTCGTTCTGCTGAAGTGGCGGGTAATGTTAACATGTATATGAAGTAAATTACGAACGATCGGGATAATCCCATAACCAGTATGAGCCACAGCTTCATTAAAATTTCTCTTATTATAGTAGCGTAGACTTTTGAGGAGAGTTATAAAACGGTACCAGTGAAACGTTTTCATCAGAGTCTAAGGGCGTCGGATCACCCCTTTCGCCCCATCACTCTTGGACCCGCGCCTGGCGGATACACGTGGTTTTCCAAATCCAAATATTATCCGAATTTGCGGTTGCATTACTTTAACATTGTAGTGGTTGAGCGTGCCGTACGCGTTGAAGAGCGATAAAGTGGATTTTAACCAGCCCGGATTGGACCTGGTCGGCGAGATCAAGAAGAAGGATATACCCAGTTATATAGATTACGCGCTGCTGTTGGTGTTTGGCGGTATCCCGTGGCAGGTCTATTTCCAACGAGTGTTGTCCAGCAAATCTGCGTCTCAAGCCCAAATACTCTCGTTCGTCGCGGCATTCGGATGTTTCGTCATGGCGATCCCGCCGGTTATCATCGGAATGGTGGCCAGAGCAACTGGTGCGTACAAACGTATTTAAATCTTAGCGTTGCGTAAAGATTTGCCGGATTTGCCAATGTTCAGGCATCCGGTTGTATGGATTCCGAAATTTGAAATCCGACATTTACTGTAAATCCGGATACGAATACGAAATTCGGTTTTTAAAAATGTGATTTCACGTCCGTTAGTTAATCGATTAATTAAACTGTTCGTAAGACAATTATTATTATCCTATTGTTGATAGCACTAAACGTGTAAAACATTAAATTACATTTTTAAAATTCAAATAAAAATCGCAAATAGAAATTTATTTTTAAAAACAAGTACAAAACAGAAAGAAAAAAAAATCATACATATTACACTTTAATTTATATAATACTAGCTGCCATCACCCGGCTATGCTCGGGTCAATTTTGTTGGTTATCCAGAATCGTCTAACTGGGTCGCACAACGTATTTTTAAAATTCAGAGCGTAGTGTGGAATGTATTGATTTTAATGTGACGTTTTTAAAAAAAAAATTTTCTCTTTAAATCTAATTAAATGTTTTTTTTTTTTTTTTTTTTTTTAAATTCCACGTAATTTTAAAATGTTAAAATTTCAAGTTTCAATTGGCCAGTTGGCATGTGTACGTTCTTTGAACTTATCATATTAAGTGAGAGTTTTTATCTTAATTACTACTGAGAAAATTTATTTTTAAAAATCTGCCGTTTCAGCGTCCCACCCTGTATATAGATCGATATTACTAGCCGACCCGTTGTTTTACTCGTAAAAATACAAAATGTCGGATTTCGAAATCCGGATTTATTAGGTTTTCGGATAATCGGGATTTACTAATAATATATATATATATATCGTAGACCTGGAGCCGACCAGGCTGTATAGTAATAGTGTTCATAAGTCGATTTAATTTTAATGTTGCGCAACAATTATCGAAATATTATTTAAAACGAAAACCGTACGGGACGTCCGACGGTAATTTACGATAATATTTGTCTGTGTACGCAGTATGGAACGAGACGGACTATAGAGGACCGATGCCGATGACGCCGAAGGAGACCAGCATGGTGTTGCCAATGGTCATGCAGTACCTGACCGAAGAGTGGGTGTCGTTCTTCGCCCTGGGCGCGATTTCCGCGGCCATCATGTCGTCGGCCGATTCGAGCATTCTGTCGGCCAGTTCGATGTTTGCGCGAAACATTTACCGGATGTTGTTGCGCCAAAGCGTAAGTTTCGCGCGTGACGTCCGTCCAATTGATTACCGATAATCAGGGTGCGGGTTTAAACGCTCGACAAAACAAGAAAATCGTCTTGAAAAAAAAAATAATAAAAAAATTACAATTTAGTGCACTTATAAAATAATAATAATAATAATAAAATGCCCTTAAAATTATTTTAAACATTGAAAAAGAAAAGCTTTTTTTTTTATTATTATTTACATTTTTAACGATTAATGGATACCGTCTTCATCTTCTCGTATCTTCTTTCTACCCTGATTTCCGCGGCCGATTCGAGCATTCTGTCGGCCAGTCCGATGTTTGCGCGAAACATTTACCGGATGTTGTTGCGCCAAAGCGTAAGTTTCGCGCGTGACGTCCGTCCAATTGATTACCGATAATCAGGATGCGGGTTTAAACGCTCGACAAAACAAGAAAATCACCTTGAAAAAAAAAAAAAGTTACAATTTAGTGCACTTATAAAAGAATAATAATAATAATAATTTTTTTTTTTTATTTATTATAATTATAAAATGTTTCAGCACACCTAGTGCTATTACAATTTTTTAGTTTTTACAATTTTATTTGTTACAAATTTAAATGATTATAAATTTATTAATGACATAATTATTAATAATGAGAGTGATATAATAACGTGTTACATATTTGAATATAATAATAACGATGAGGTCTAGTATATTAATACTAATGATCTTCATTTTCTGATGATGAGTCTTCTGTGTCTGTTAAAAGAATGTCCTGGGGAAGTCGAGGCCGCAGACGTCTATTGAGTGTTTTTTTTTCCTATATTGTAATGACGAGCACTGTCCAAGTTTTTTAGTTTGGCGTGGAAAATAATAATAATAAAAAAAAATGCCCTTAAAATTATTTTAAACATTGAAAAAGAAAAGCTTTTTTTTTTTTTATTACTATTTACATTTTTAACGATTAATGGATACCGTCTTCATCTTCTCGTATCTTCTTTCTACCCTGAAAATCAAAAAAAAAATAATTAAATAAAACAATTGAATATACAATTTAGATAGGTACGTTTATTATATTTGTTTACCATGTGTTTCGTTAAGGCACTGGATAACCAGATGGTATTTAATATTTTTCATATATGAATTATCGACGATTATCGGCCAGTGTTGTTTTGTATCTTGAGAAATTTCTTCCAGAAGACAACTGGAGTCATAGGTGCACACTTCATATGAGGCGCGTTTGCAGATACCATTGTAGTACAAAGATCTATTTTGCCATGTCAATCGAGTAACAATTCGATAATGTCCGAGCCACTTCACACTTTTTCTTTTCTTTTTTAATTTCTAGTGCAAGTAAATGTTTTTCACTACTCGCATATTGTGCCGCGGAAAACATTTCTTTTTATCGGCTGCCACTTTTATCTCACAAATTCTACAAAACAGTACGCTTCATCCATCAGTCGACAAATTGCCTCCCCAAATTCTCCAACGTATTAACGCAAACGGCAAACATCTGACGCTTTGGTTATAGGCATTTAAAAAAAAAATAATCGATAAATAATAATTGCACAGAACAGTACTGCAAAAGTCGCCCGGGAATCAATTACAGACGAGACTATACGCAATACTTAAATACAACAGTGCAGTCGGTAAAACCGTAACTCATTTAAAAAATATTCATTTTTTTTTTTTTTTTTTTTGGGGGGAGAGGAAATCAAAAAGTAATAAAACAAATAATATTTATTTTAATTATATCAAATGTTCTGATAGTCACTATGAAATACGTAAAAATAAGAAAATATAAAAACGTACAAATGTACGCATTTAAAACATCAAAAATTGCTCTAAAAATAAGTTAATAAAACATTTTTTTTTAATTTTTCGATATATGAAACGTAATTATGTGCTTGGTTTCCGCATTGTAAAACGGGGACATTAAGGGGAAAAGCGCAATTTGCACCGTAGAAATAATATTGCGATTGCGATAACGATAATACGCATATAATTTTTGCAGGCGTCGGAAATGGAGATCGTGTGGGTCATGCGGATGTCCATCGTGGTGGTCGCCTTTTCCGCCACGACCATGGCCATTACCATCCCGTCCATTTACGGCCTGTGGTCCATGTGCTCCGACCTGGTTTACGTCATCCTGTTCCCGCAGTTGATCATGGTCGTCCATTTCAAACACTATTGCAACACGTACGGGTCGCTGTCCGCGTACATCGTGGCGTTTTACATACGGATGGCCGGCGGCGAACCGTTGTTGGGCCTCAAGCCGATGATTTACTTTCCCGGTTGGGACGGCGATAAACAACTGTTCCCGTTCAGGACCATGGCCATGCTCTGTTCGCTGTTCACGCTGATATTCGTCTCGTGGGGATCAAAGTGAGCGGCGCTTTAACGACCGATAATTTATTATAGCGTGCGGCGACGAAACCGTTTTTTCTTATCCGATTACCCTGAGCTGTCGTCACTCTTAACTAAAAATGTACCGAATAAAAACGAAACGGAGAAAAGTTAAAGAAAACAATTTGAGAATTACGAAAAGAAAAAAAAAAAAATCAATAAATAAATGCCGGGGCACGATACACGAATACACGTACATATATGATGCGCCCCGTGTGAATGACGAAAAATCCCAAAACCTAATAATTTGTAACGGAAGCATCATTTCAGCTTATTTGTAACTTAAAAGCATCGATTTTCATCCTTAATTTTCGAAAACCTCTTGAAAAATGGTTATTTGTAGGGCCCGGGATTCGATGACTTAATAAACCTGAAGGAACCCACGGAAACTTAATGATTATTCAAATAAATTAGTGGAAATTTAAATTTAAATAAAATATATTACATTGGTGCTTAACTTAAACTAACTTAACGTATTTATTTTTTTTTTTTTTTTATGATAATATCTTCTTGAATTGAATTTCTTATTTTTTTTTATTTTTAATTCGCAATAAGAAATAATCGATTATCTAATAATTTGTAACTAACTGTATGTACGCCATAATGTCCATAATATAATATTTGACAATAATTATCAACAGTTTAGGTACAATCACGTACATTTAGAAGATAAATGAATATCGATAAATATTTTCGGGTTGTATATACTGAATTGTCTAAAACATATAAATAACGACGCAACATATTCCCTCCGGGTGTATAAAAAAAGCATTAAATGACCGTGCGATCCACAATTCCCTAAAAATGCAAATTAAAAATGGTACCATCAGCATCTGCGTTCCATGAAATAAATGTACATATAAATTTATTAGGGTGTCCCTTATATGAAGAAAACATTTTTTTCTTTAGAAAATCTACATTAATACCCTCTAGTTTTTTTTTCCTTTTGGTCTAAAACTATTGTAAATGAAATAATTTCTTTCTGGGACAACGTTAACCAGAATCTCTTTAAAATTGATTTATGTGAATTCTAGCGATTCCATTAAAATAGGTCCTATTTCTTGGGACACCTAAAAATTCCCTTTGGCCTCTTGTCCGATTGACTTGACATTTTTACCAGGTATTCGTGAAGAATTGACGAGGATCTGGAGAAAATGTGAAAACACATAGCCTAATTGAATACTATTTTATTTCAGAACATTTTTTTTTTTTTAAATAACAGTGTTATATCAAAAATGCAATCTAGCATATTCACAAAATCATGTCTACGACACTCGACGATCTCTTGAGTTTTATTTGCATCTTTTTGAAGAGTCCTCCAATCTTCGTATAACTTAACGAGTTTTTTTTACACTATTGGGAAGACCTTTCGTTGGAGTTCATGCTTTCTCCCAAAATATATTGCACTCACGAACCGTTAAATTAGCACTTTCACACTCACAGACAATTTTACTTCACGTATGTTATAGAACAAAACAGCAACCACTTGACGATTAGACGGGAGTTTAGCCCCAAATATTTGATGACTCATATCGCCAACCAAAAATACTAGTTTTTTTAGCATTACGCAAGCTTGACATATTTAATTGTTAAATAAACGAACACCAACCCACTAATTAGGGAGTTACATACCTTCACACTTCCTGAAAATCCACAACGCAGACTCAAAAGGAAATGGTGTCGTGACCGTTTTAAAATAAAAATATCTCAATAAATAATATTTATGCCTAGCTAAGTGGCTTCTTATTCAAACAAATTCATGTTATATAGTCTATTATCTTAATAGACTATATATAGTCTATTAATACACTTATTGTGTATTTAATTGTGAAAAAAAAAAAACAATAATAAACGAACAAGAAATGCGCTAAAGTAATATACTAAAAATATATATTACGATGGCCAGCGGCCACATATATCGTTCAACACCCAAGCAATTTTATCGTACGAAACTACGATAAGAGAAAAAAAAATACGATAAAAGTTATAAAGCGTATGTTATCGGCTTATCTGGCAAATGAGACATTAAGATAAATTTATTTGTAGTTTTGTTGACAATTTATAATGTCGAAAAACATATATTTAATGTATATTTATTTGTTTTTTTAGTTCCATAAAATTAAAGAAAGCCCCAAATCGATTTAAAAATTTAATTTGTACTTATGCTTCAAAACCTGATAAAACTTTCAAATCAATCGGACAAAAGTAATGGCCAATGATACAATTGCATTACAATGGGTCTGTTTTTTATCGGAAAGCCCTATATTCATATGTATTTAACTTTGACGAAGATTCGGCACGAATTAACATTATTTTAGGGGGTGGGGAATATTTCGTTTACGATAGTTTTAGATTAATCAGATAGATAATTCTAAAGGGTATGCGTTCAAAGAAATTAAAGTTAAAAAACAAGAGACATCCTAATATATATATATATATGCGCAACATATTTGAACAAAAGAAAAAAAAAAATTGCAAATGCCCTAGTTTTAAGCGACTACAGTCCCAACCTACTTCCGTGTTAAATTCAAAGTATATCTAATAATTTTAGTCGCGGAAATAAAGCGAAAATATAAGTCCTTTTTATGTTCGCTATCCCGTGGGAATTTAAAAAAAAAAAAAAATAATAAAAATCCTCATTCTTCGGCGGCGCCATAAAAGGGAATACTCTGTGTGCGAAACGTCGACTTTCTGGGTCCCGAGGGTTTGGGCCGGGTCCAGCCAGTGGATTCGGGACTTTTCTATTGAAATATTTATCCATCGATTGAATTATTGTGTCTGTAGGCGGTTGTTCAACGACGGTATATTAGCGCCGCATTACGATTGGTTCCACTGCGTGGTAAACATACCGGAAGACGCGATACGCGTCGGAGAGCCGCACGAAGGGGAACAGATGACTACGCTTACTTCGGGTGAACAACAATATAATCATTATAATTTTCTATAAAAATAATTTTTTTTTGTTTTTTTTTGTTTTACCTTACGCCACTGTAGGTCCGATGGGCGCCCAATACGGCGCCGCCGTGACCACCGGCCTGGTCGGCAAAGACGAACGGAACGGCAGAATAAACCCGGCTCTAGACATTAACGACGACGACCCGGCCGCCGGTGCCGCGGCGCCCGTACCGCCGCCGTCCACGCAGCAGCGGAAGGCCAGCGTCGTCGGAAAGGTTTACAAACCGGGATACGAACAGACGAGCGGGTTTTAAATATTATAGCCGGATCTCATGTCCACGTCGTATTTATCGGTAGGATATAACGAGTAGTCACCCCTACGCAATATCACGTGTCGACCCTTCGAAAATAACAAAAAATAATAATAATAATTTACGCCCGCGCCCTCCTGTATTACTTATATTGTAGTTGACGTACCGCGGGCGTAACACACGTGCGTTGCTCGCCCCGCCACGTTTTGCGTTTGTTTGTTTGACTGTTAATGGGTAGAATTAGACAAATACGAACACGAAGAAGAAGAAGAATTTAAAAAAAAAAAAAAACCAATTTTTCAGTATTAGAAAACACTGTAACTCCTCTCACACGTCTGATTGCTGCTATTTCATGATGGCATTTCTATATCAGTGTCGAGTATTAATAATTCTTCCATAACGAAATAATATAATAATTTAAATAATAATAATTAATAGTATAATGAAATCTATTTAGGTTTATATATTATAAAATGAAATACGTCAATATTTTATGACGGTTTTTAGTAGGGTATAAATAAATTGGCATTTAAATTCTATACGATAAAATACATATCTATATAGGGCACAACGATTAACATTATTGTTTTTTTCGGATTAGAAATAGTATTTTGGAAAATCGAATATGTTAACTAGTTAATAATGTTGTTAATGTGACCGTTGGGTTTTTTTTTTAAAAACAAAAATGAAAAAAAAAAAAAAAAAGTTTAAATTTAATCAGAGATTTTATGGCTTTTGCGTTTATTGTTCATTTGTAAGCAAACAAACTAATAATATTCCATTTATCATTGTTATTATCGGGAATTTGTTAAAGGATTTTGTTTAACGATACATATCATATTTATCTTACTGTTAAGATTTAAAATTACATATCACTATTATATGTATTTAATATATGACTGACCTTTAGATAAATAGTAATAAAAAAAAAAAAAAAAAAAAACATATTTAGAATTACATATTTTTTAATATAATGTATACTTGGTAATATTCGGTCGTTTTAAATGTAATCACAAGATCTTACGATTAAATAATTTTACAGTGGTTGACTTTGAAATTTTTAATTAAGCCAAATTACACGAAATACTATTTAAAACCGACCGGTTCCTTAAATCGAGAATTTACAATACAATTTTAAGTGACGTAAACATATCAGCACAAAACGAAACATTTTAACTATATTACAATTTCGTAATACCCTAAGTACCGATTTGTGTATTTTTTTTTTTTTTTTAGTAACAATATACAATATTTTTAAATATATATTCATACATGTGTATACTTTTAAAAACACGATTTAGATTATTATGTACAAGAGAAAAAAAAAAAAAAAAATGTTCTATAGTATTATAATAATTATTACATTAGAATGAATTACAAAAGCGAAATGTATTTACAACGGAATTGTGTCTAGTCGATTTGTAGTGAAGTATAGTTGATAATAAAATGTATGTCATGTTGAAGCCAATGTTTTTTTTTTCTGTAACGCGTTATCGATTAAAATAATGTGGTACGTCGCAAAATTATTTCGTTATTCCATTAAATGCTTCATATTTAACATGGTTTTTTATTTTTTTATTTTTTATGGCTGATAAATATTCCTTTGGGCAGACTAGATGGGCGATCTCCATCCGTGATCTACGGATGACGTTGTGTACCCGTAACCGGTCACGGTTGCGATACCGCCTGCGGAGCCGCGAACGCGTCGAATCGTATTTGCGCGGACGATTGTTGCGTTTGCGATCCGTAGCCCGCCGGTTGGGATTGCCCGCCGAATTGGCCCGGCTTCGGTGATAAATAGCCGTTCGGGGTCTGCGGCGACGGCTGATTGAACTGCTGCGATGTCGGACCGCTGTTTTGTTGCGACGGCTGCGGCTGATAGTTTAATGTCCGTCCGCCGGGCGTCACTACCGAAGGCGCGTTTACGGACGCGCTGTAAGTCTGCGTGGGCGCCGACGTCGTGAACGTCGGCAACGGCGACTGTGTCGGTCCGGCGTACGGGAATTGGGACTGGGTGTTTACCTGCGGCGTGGGCGTCGGGAACGGTATCGAAGGACTGCTGTAACTGTATCCTCCTGCTCCTCCTCCACCACCTCCAGCAGACGCCGCCTGTTGCGGTTTGAATTGTGCTTGGGTGATCTGATTTTGATTGGCGCTATAGCTGTACCCTTGCTGAGGCTGTATCGGCCTCGGTGTGCTCGACACCGGAATCCCGGTGTATATGTAACTTTGCGGTCTTTGTTGTGTTTGCGGCTTGGCGGGGCTATAACTGTTCAACGGCGGTGAAGGCTGCGATTGTTGCGGTGCCCCGTACGTAGATTGCGGTACTGTCGACGATGGCGGTTTTACGTTGCTCTGTTGTACGGCCGGTTGCGGTGGTGGGCTGTACGAATAACCGCTCTGTTGTAGTTGCGTTTGAACGGGCGTGTACGTAAAACTAGGCTGTTGCGGCTGTTGCGGCTGCTGAGGTTGTTGGTTCGGTTTTTGGCTTGGCGGACTGAAAGCATAACCTTGGAATTGATTGTTTTGTTGTGGCTGAACAGTAGGCGTATTATACGAATAGCCATTTTGATTCTGTTGCCCTTGAGATGACCCATATAATTGAGGCGGGGTATTAAAAGTCAGAGACGGTATTCCAAAACTGATCGACTGTACTACTGTTGGTTGGTTAGACTGTATAGAGACACTATTGGACGGTTTTGGACTGCCGTAAGTTTGTTGAGGATCTCTCGAAGGAGCTATAGTACTTTGTACTGGTATACCATACGATGTCGACGGCGGAGTAGGTTGTGGCTGTTGTGGTTGTTGAGGTAACCCATAATTTGGCTGAGGTTGTTGTTGCTGCGGATGGTTACAATTTGGTTTGGATTGTGGTAATGGTTGCTGTTGCTGATTCGGGGGTCCATAATTTGGTTGTGGTTGTGGTTGCGGCAGCGGTTGTGGTTGTGTTGTTGGAGGTCCATAATTAGGCTGAGGTTGTGGAAACGGTTGTTGTTGTTGAGGAGGACTATAACTAGGTCGAGGTTGTGGTAATGGTTGTTGCTGTTGTGGTGGCGGTCCATAACTTGGCCGGGGTTGTGGCAATGGTTGTTGCTGTTGTGGTGGCGGTCCATAACTTGGCTGGGGCTGTGGCAATGGTTGCTGTTGTTGTGGTGGAGGTCCATAATTCGGTTGGGGTTGTGTTGATGGCTGCTGCTGTTGTGGTGGAGGTCCATAATTAGGTTGGGGTTGTGGTGATGGCTGCTGCTGTTGTGTCGGAGGTCCGTAATTTGGCTGAGGTTGTGGTAGCGGTTGTTGAGGTTGTGCTGGAGGTCCATAGTTTGGTTGGGGTTGTGGTGACGGCTGTTGTTGTGGTGGAGGTCCATAGCTCGGTTGAGGCTGTGATTGCTGTGAAGGAGCTCCGTAATTCGACTGGGGTTGTAGAACCAATATTGGTTGCTGTGGTGGTGAACCATAATTTGGTTGAGGTTGTTGTTGTGTCGGAGGTGCGTAACTTGGCTGAGGTTGTTGTTGTTGCGGAGGTCCATAATTAGGTTGAGGATCTGGTAATGGCTGTTGTTGCTGCGGAGGATTATAACTTAACTGAAATTGTGGTGTATTGTAACTTTGTTGTGGCCTTTGTTGTGGTTGCTGTTGGGATGGAAGTCCATAATTTGACTGGGGCTGTGCTAATGGCTGTTCTTGTTGAGACGGAGGTCCATAACTCGGCTGAGGTTGTGGTAGCGGTGTTTGTTGTTGTGGAGGCCCATAACTCGGCTGAGGTTGTGGTAGTGGTGTTTGTTGTGGTGGAGGTCCATAACTTGGTTGGGGTTGTGGCGGCGACTGTGGTTGTGATGGAGCTCCGTAGCTGGGCTGGGGTTGTTGTGGTTGTTGTTGGGGAGCATAACTGGTCTGGGGCTGTAGTTGCTGTTGATTATTAAAGGTTTGCTGCTGCCGCTGCGGTGGTAAATAACTCTGTTGTGGTCGCTGTTGTTGTTGTTGTTGTTGTTGTGGAGCGTTATAACCTTGTTGTATTCTTTGTATTTGAGCACTGAAACTAACTTGTGGCTGCGATTGTGATGCACTGCTATAGATCTGCTGCGACTGCTGTTGGCTATTAAAATTTTGTTGCGATTTTTGTTGAGATGACTCGTCTTGAATTTCTTGTAAGTTAAAATCATTTTTAAAAGGTTCAAAATCAAAAGATTGTCCTTGGCTAATTGCAACAGATGGAGTGTATACTGTCGATAAGCTGTTAGTTGGTTGACGTTGAAGTGAATTCTGAAGCGACTGGGAGAATAAAGATGCTGAAAAAATGAAAAAATAAAAATTAATTATTATCAAATTGAAAAGTTTTTACATTGTTATCAACTCAATGATCATGTATTATTTAATTAATAATTTAAAACCGCCAATTATACTATGTAAATTGATTTTTAACATAACATTTTGATTATAAATTCAAATAGCGATAAATTAAGAAAAATCGCCTTTTTTTTTTTCTCGTCAATACAGAGAATTTAAATGAAAACTATCCAACGTAGTAATAGCGTACACTTTATATACTCGTATTAGTTTTTTGATAATAGAACTATATATGATTTCAATAAATGATCGAAAGCGAATAATTGTGTTTTATTTTTTCGCGATTGTTATAGTACATATTAGGCATACATTCTAGTTAATAGAATATGCTTTCGGCATAGTTAAAAAATATAAACTGTAAACGGATATTACTTGTTTTTCTTTTGTTTTTATAAAAATAAAACAAACGGTTTAACGAACTTGTAAAATAACGTCGTGTTTAACGTAAAATCATTGGACGTCTTTAGAGCGATTATAGAAAATAATATGATTATCTTTAAAATGTATAGGTGTACGGAAAAAAAAAACACATTAAAATTAAACGAGTTTTATAATATAATAAGATCCCTCGATATTTAACGGTTGTGTGTTTATACCATAGGGGAAACGCGTTTAAAACAAACACAAGGGGAGTGTAAATTATTATTATATGAGGTATCTAATATAACGAAATATCGCGTAATAAAAATGCAGACTCGCTGTAAGTGTTATATATTTTGTTAGTCGACTTTAATATTATGTTACTTTATATATTACGTTTTTAAAATTAAATTCCAAATACATTTCATGATGCATGGTTTATTGTCGCGTGAACCAAATGACTAAATTTGTATTGCGCATATTACGCTTACAAAATTCGACTTGACTGGATACGCCTATTCAATTTTATATTTTATAGACGGTCTTTTTTTTAGACAAAAAAAAAAAATAGGGAATTTCATCGTTTCCTATTGAAATAACGAGAACGTTATCTATGTAGTGATATTTCGTAATAATAATAATAATAATAATAACAACGGGAATATTGGATATGATATACGATAATGCCCTTATAATAGCGCTTGTTTTTCGCATAATAACTTTTTTAGTGTTAAAGTTTCGCAAAATAATTGTTATAACTTCTTTATAGATAATGAACGTAGTATATGGTAGATTATGCAGTAGAATAAATTAAATTAACATTGGTAATCCTCGGAATTTAACGCGTTAAAACGTATCGCGATTAACAAATGCAATACATTATGTACTAACGTGTCTATGAATTAGTGTACCGCAACGGCATTACACACAAATCGTGTATAAACTATTAGAATAATTTACTTTGAAGTAGTGTCACGTTTAAAATATTTGAAATTGATTTGAAAGGCTAGAAGACTAGCTAGTTTCGAAATGCCCCACTTGCTTAAAATGCCAGGTTAGGTTGGCCTTGCCTAAATACAATTTAATTCATTACAACCATTCAAATAATTCATAAGTGATATTAAACTTATCAATGGTAGAGCATACTGCTTATAATTATAATGTTAAAAAACTTATTGAAATTAATGGTCAAAACGTTAAATGCGAATGCGCTGTCATATATTTTAACTCATCGTTTTATTTTTATAAGAGTCTGGACAATAATGTTTGTGTTTTGTTTGTCAGTTTGTATTTTTTATTTATTTTTTTTTTTTTTGAAATATACTGACAGTTTAAATAATTCACGAATGATGAAGAATATTTGTTTTATTCGAAATTTGACGTTGTTATGAAAACCTATAACAACAGAAAAGGGAAAATCTAAAAAAAAAAAAAAAAACGATTGTATTTGTAGTCGTATTATTGTAGCCGTTAGTCATTTTATTACGGTGTTTGCGCTTTATTATTATTATTTTTTATTATTATTTGCATAGGCCGGTCGGTTCAGTTTCCATGGTCCCCGGTAATTAAACGACGCACAAACACATCGGTACAAAATCGTACAATTGCGACATTAAATTATTATTAGAGCATTCGAAATAATCGATTGTAGTTTTTACTAGGGGTTTATGACATTAAATATTCACGTTGTGTTTCGACGCCTACCCTACCCTACTACCCCGCCGTTTTTACCGGGCACTTGTTCGCGCACGGTACCTACATTGATTTTTTTGAATTTTTATATATTTTTTTTTTTTGTATACGTCTAAAACCTTACTAGGTGGATGGGCAGGCACACCCGAGTGTGTTTTCACGACGAACATAGTATTATACAAGTATAATAGAGGTACTTTTGAAGTGTCTGAGGGGGGGAAAAAAAAAAAATTTAAAAAAAAATAAATATTATTATCCGTATATTGAAATATATTTTACTTTTTTCACCGCCGACGGTGACGCGCGTTGAGCGTCTTCACACGATGCGGCGGCGCCGATGGAAGAAAAAAAAAAATTATTGTAAACCAATATCAATATGAACGCGTGTATTATCGTAGTAAAAATATAATAATATATCGAAGTAACCATCGGGAAAACCGCGGCGAATACGTGCAGGTGTACGCGTTATATTATATGTATAGAAGATTCGAGGACAATATCAGAGCCAGAGAACGGAAGAAACTAATGGAAAAAAAAGCAAAAAAAAAAAAAAAGAAAAGAAGTTCCGTTCGATATACGCGAAACGACTTTCGGCAATTCATCTCGAGATTGTAACGACCGCGTTGTTGTATACGAGAGTCTACCTTACCATATTCATCATCGTCTAGATATTATGTAGACTCCGCACAGACCCGATAATATAAATGCACTGCTATAGTATAGAGATACGTGGTGGGTAAACCGTGGAGAAAAAAAAAGAAAAGAAAAAGATATAGCGTACAATTTATAAGATCGTGGGATCGCGACGGAAAAGAGAAAGAGAGATAGTTTAACGGCATAGAGATTACGTTAAAAAAATGATAGCGTAGGTCCTCTCGTTCGCTGTCTTTTTCTAACATAGACTGCGAATAGAAAGAAAAACTACTATTAAACCATGATATGCGCGAGACAAAAAGAACTATAAGAGGTTTTCTCATGGAAGAATTAATTAAAATATGTTTGTCTCTCTAGGCGAATTATATTTTACGTGGGATATTGTGTAGTACATAGATAATATTTTAAAATACCAGTGTACCTCGTATAATGTAAAAATATTTAAAAAAAACCATTTGTGAATGCTCAAAACAAATGAATTAATCCCGGGTATTATTATATGAATATGAAAATATTTACCCGTGAAGTTTAGTATTGTCTGTTCCAGCTGAACCACAACTATATTGTATAACATTTTTTTAACCATTTTAACCAGATCATATTGATCAAACAAATTGGGTAACGTTAAAAACTTAAAAAAAGGTTTATTCACGAATCAAATATTAAAATCTCTACGCTACAGCTATATTTATATGAAATTAATTACGGTAAATGATATATATATATATGTAGGTTAGGTTAGGTTACCTAACTATCACTATAATTTTACCACGGAATAAACAGTTTTTTTCAACTTCCACGAAAAAACCTCTTTGGAGTCTGTCTCTCTCACGCATAAATTGACTTTTTTAAATTATACATATAATATGTGTTATTCGCGATCTATAAGTATTATAAGTCTATGCTTTTCTCACTAGGCATCTATATATATATTAACAATATATATATATATATATATTTTCTATGATCGACTCGTGTTGGATTTAAAATATTCCCTAAAAAAAAAAAAAGTGACAAGAGTGGTTCTCTATAAATATTTGAAAAATAAAAAATATCGGTGAAATCGTTTTTATTTGCGCACAAAAATTATCGAATCGTTGAACTTTTTAATGGTATTAAACGAAACGATCGGGGTGAAAATTTATTTTGTACGTTTAGTACTGGGTTATCTTGACGACACGGATAACAAATAAACAGTTGTCAATTGTTTAAAAAAAAATTCCGTTTTTAAATGGTATAAAAAAAAGGGGGGTTGGGGAAGTAGATTGGCGTGAGCATTAAATGCTTTTACCCGTTATAAAAAGCGCCTGTTTGAGTATTTTAAATTTTAATTACCGTCTATTGTTTCATCACCAACCAATTACCAAGCATATACTATTGTCTAGTGTCTATTGCAGTTTGCACGTTGCACATATGAAACGCATATGGTATAATAATATTCTGTTATTTTTTTTCTCTCAAATATTTTACGATATATAATTTTAATTTTACGAAAATGAACTTTTACAATTTACACGACTCATTGTAGGCCGAATTAAAAACAAAGACCAACATATATCGCATCGCGAGCGCTCGCCATCGACGTAGGTGGAATGTCGGAAAGGATATTTAATTTAACGGTAGACCGTTGTGAACGAAAAACGATTCTGAGCCGGGTTCGGTAAAAACGTTTTGTAAAACGTATAAATTCACAATTAATAAAACAAAAGGCGTATATACTTCGCACCGTGGCCGAGGGACACTGTTGTAGGTCGGATATTATCGGTAAGGCAGTGTATGCGGGATAGGAATTTAATTCATATCTGTATGTAACGATAGATTGCAAACGAAAAACGATTCTGAGCGGAGTAGTATTGGTCGTGTTTTTTTTTTTCCATCGTTGCCGATTTTGAGCATATTTACACAATTATCAATACTAGTTTAGCATTGCCTACTTCCGGTTGTACTGTCGAACGCAGTTTTTTTCCAAATTAAAGTAATTAAAATCGAGACTTCCCTGCGGTTCACTACGGATAAAAACAGATTCTCTATCTACGTGTCTAAGGTAAATTGTCTCATTCACAATTATTTCATCACTCAATTATGAAATACAATAACATAATTAATAAATTATGATATCTAAATTATTTTGATTGTTTTTTTAGTAACAGATATATATGCGAAAAAACCACCAGTATTATCTAAATTATTAACATTTTAATATTAATAATTGTGTTTCATAACGGCAATATATTGTTATCATGGCAACCTTTCTATCATATCGTTCAAAGTGTGCATAATATAGAATATAAATGGTGTTTATTAGCTAACTATAAAATAATATATTCTTTTGAGGTACGTGAGATTGAAATTTGCTCTATTCATATTATTAAATAAAGTTAGTGGTGTGTAGGTAAATGTGGATGAATTGTATATATGCACGTGGTAAAATAATATAGGTCAGAGAGTATCAAAATCGTCTGTTGGTCGGTACAAAACACGTTTTTAGTTCAAATTCAAATTTCATAGACAAAAGTTTGAATTTTTTTTTTTATATGTCTGGTGGGAGGGTGTGGGGGCGAAACCACTATACCCTTTTACGTACGGTACACCATTGGAGCCGGACTTTTTTTTTTTTTTTATTGATTTCGACGCCACCGAAAGTACCAACTAGAGAGAATTTGCTACCGGGAAACAGTGTGGGAGGAGGTAAAAATACGAATATAAAATTCAATTGCGAATTGTCCGTGTTTTGAACGCCTTTCGTGTCGCATCGTTTGCCGCCGCGTGTCTTGTATCGAGCCAAGAGAGTTTTTATTCGTCACGTATAAATTGGATAATAAATAGCGAAACGCCGTCGTTTTTTTTTTTGTACGGTTTGCATTAAAATCGTCCCTGTTCGCGTCTGCTAATACGGTTTTTGCATTGCACCGCCGACGGTAGCCGACAACCGAATCGGGTTGTGCTCGTATGGGCGGGCAACAAGAGTGTGTCCGGGGTACACCCTGTACACGCGATTTTCGTTTTCCGCGGACGGACGTCCGGCAAACGTAATAATAGTAATAGTAATAAAAAAAAAATAATAATAATAAAAAAAAAAAATAATAATAATAATATCGCGGTGGTTAGGCGTACCGAAGTGAAAACCGCCGCCGGGACACGCAATTGTCGCGTACGCTCGCGGCGGCGATGACCGCCCGGACATCCGAACGCGACGCGTACGTTATACTATTGCAAGAAATAACAAATAAATAAATATGAAATAATTGCAATAATAATAATAATAATAATAATAATTCATATTATTCGCGAACGGCGACAAACGAGAGCCGATTAGACACGGACGCCCGGAGAGACCCGTCACCGTCGTAATAATAATAAAATAAAATATTCCCGTCGTCGTCGTCGTCGTCGTCCCCGTCACTTCCTAGTCGGCGGGCCGCCGCGATGACGGGCGAACAAAAAACGGAATAAAAAACAAAAAAAAAACACAAACACAAACCGACGGACGCGGCGCAAGTACAATGGTAATAATAACGACAACGAGATATCGTCGTTATATATATATATATATATATATATACTTACGGTTTTATTGTCAGATGGGGCCGAGGGCGCCTTACGAAACACGCCGGAAAGACGCGATCCGCGACGTATTATTGCTATTACTGGTATTATTATTTTTAGGCGCATATCGAATTGCCGGAAACTGACCACCGGCGGGCGGTGCGCCGCGCTCGTGGGACGAGGGGGCCGCGACTCGTCGTACACGCCGCCGCGTCGCGGTCCGCCGACCGCCGGCGTCCGGGGGCCCGGGGGCGCTGCCCATCGCCGCCTCCGTCCGGCGTTATACGTCATTATTATTGCATTGCATAATCGTATTATTATAATAACGCCGTTATTATTATTATTATTATTATTATAATTATATTATTAGTAAAAACAAAAAAAAAAAAAACGACGACATTATTACATTATTTATAATGATTACGCGGTGTCGCGTGATCCCCCCGGAACACTATCAATACAATAATTTATATAGATATATATATAAAAAGATATACTAGCTGACATTACCCGCCGTCCTTGCTCGGCCGTCCAGAGTCGTTGCTAAAAAAATTGTCAAAACTTTTGTTTTTTTTTTTTTTTTTTTTTTTTTTTTTTAATATCGACCTTTCGAATCCGTTTTGTAAACGGGACAACTCTTACCCGCGACAACTAAATGCATTGGATTTCAATGCACGTGAAATCTTTTCTTTTCTTTTTTGGGGGGGAATGTCTTACACGATGCTTTCCGAGCTGGAAATGTGTTTTTTTCGAAATTTTTTTCGGAGCACTTTTGACGGTTTAAATGCAATTTTAAGACGTTTATTATTTATCGTATTTACGAGTAAAATAATTGACTTTATTGAAATAAACATACGTACTACGTAATACAAATCTTTTTAATTTTGAACTATACAACAACAGGCAATCCGGTTGCAAATTAGACAATGTACCTTTATGCCAATTTAATTGATCAATTGCAAAGAAAATAATAAATGTTGAATGCATTCTTTAGAGTTTTTAGATCATAAATGCATTTTTTTTTTTTTTTTTTTGATATTTTAGGGCATTTAAATCCGAGCCTTAGTTATTGCCAACTGTTATTTTTCGATCCGGATCACCCAGGGAACGAATATAAATCAACGAAAATAATTCGATTTTCTTACCACGAACACCAATGACCCTGTGCCCACCTCGGCTTCCTTTAATTTATTTTTATCAACACAAAACTGTGGCATTTAATTAGTGAAAGAATTTTTAGAATCGGTCCAGTCGTTCCAGAAATTACATCAGACGTTCCCGAACTTATTACGATACGACCCATTTTGGAATATATTTTTTTTTAATTTTACCGACCCACCACCATATACTCATATACTTATGACCTGATATTTTGCTCGCGAATAAATTATTTCTATTAACAGTATTTATAATCTTACGAAATTCAGCGGTTTCGTATGTAACTCTATATAAACAATTAATATATTAAGAAACAACCACTGTCTGCAACGATTCAAGTACTTTTTTCTGTAAAACAGAATATTTTAAAATTAAACGCGACCCACACTTTGGGAATCTCCGCCCTACATACAAATAAACAAATTTCGTTAAAATAAAACGCTGTTCCCTCCCCCCCCCAATCCTATTGATTCCCTGTTTTCGGTTATTTTAGTGTTTTACACATCATCACAAAATCATCAACCGGCAATATGTATTTGCCGATTGCGTTTTAAGATAGGACACGGGTAGGTATCGATCAATATTAAAAACTAACTTATCTCTAAATATTTTATAGTTGGTTTACATTTTTAATAATAAAATATTTACGGTGACGAGAATTTTGATGGTCGTTTGAAAAACTTTTATTGTAAAATAAATTTACTTACCATCGCGTTTGTTTTGTACAACGCCTGAAGTCAGGTTAACAAAAAACGCACACGCCGTCGCCAACAAATACGCCTTCATCTAAAAATATATAGAAAAATAAATAATACATATTTCGTAAAAAATAGTACGCTTTTTAAAGTTTACACCAAAAGGTCACTCGGCCGTTTTGACCATTATCGGTGGATTTATAGTAGGTGTAGTAGGTAAAAATTATTATATCACGTAATGAAGACAATTATTTTATTTTTTCGTTTAAACTGCGAAATATTATCATGGAATCTGTGCTAAACTTTGTTATTGTACAATTTTTCCGCTGCACCGTTTGGCTGTAACAACTTCGTGAAAAAATATCGATACATATCGTATAGTATTTAGGTTTTTTTTTGTCGATCAGTACCTATTCTTTTTAAACAAATATTTCGCTTTTATCGCGCAATCTGGTTGGTTTTGTAATTACTTAATTTTTAAATTATTACAGAACAACAATGCCGATAGTTCCAGAACAATACGGGCGACGGTATGGAATAATTAAATAATCAACAAAATTATAACGTTATGGTATTCGCGTCTATTTTGTTATTTCGCCGAGCGGACGGGCCAAACGAGGAAGCAATTCGCACGACGTCAAATATTAGTACCCGTATAATTTCATCCAGTTGACGGGATTTTTATGGTGAATTTCACCAAAGTGTAGAGAAACGGACGAAACGTGTACAGTAATAATTGTATGCGACGTGTATAATTTACATATAAAAATTAACGCGGCCAAATATATAGATAAATATTAATAATATTACTGTCGTTGGAATCGTTTCCTTGATTTTTTTACAACAAACGAACACAGTGGACATTTATTTGTTTCTTTATTTATATAATCGTGGAAATTGTCAGTTAGTTTTAATCGTATATATATATATATATAACATATAACTTAGCACGCGAGTTCCGGACAACAATAAAAGCGTTTATGTATCTCTACGCTGTTGTCTGATTACATAAAACCGGCGTTTAAAAACCAAAGTGACACGTGGTTTAAACTATTTATTGGACCGTACAAGACATTATTATTATTATTATTATTATTATTATATAATCCCGCCGATTATCCGATTTTCGTACGTCCCGCCACGGAGTCGTGAACACTACGAAAATCGGTACCGAAAAACATTGCGAATAATGAAATTATCTTGTCAAATATTTAATTTTTATATTATATATTATCGTGCGACGGCGGTGTCGAGTTAAATGGAAACGTCACAGTCGTATGATTTTTCGTTTCCGGACCAAATTACAATGATATACGTTATTTAAATAAAAAAAAAAAAAAAAAATTACAATATATAAACGCGTAACGTACGAATTAGAGAAATAAATATTGTATAGGTAAACGGCGGCGTAAACATTTGGCCCGATCGATAATTCGATCTATTATTATGTGCGGAGTTTTTTTTTTTTTTTTTCTTTAAATAATTTTAATTCCCCGTCCGTGAGCCGAATCAAAAGTCTAGGGGTTTTTTTTTTTTTCATCATAATTATTATCGAGGCTGCGACGAGTCCGTTGAAAACGATTTGTCGTCCATACGTATATTCCGTTATATAAAATGGAATTTCTCTTAACGAATTTATTATTCTTCACCTTTCTCCCTCCGGCGTCGGGCCCGTAGAAAATGATTTATTTTTCAATTTTCAATTGAACCAACCGGTCTTTGTGCGATATTATAAATGAATTATTCTTTCGATTCGAACGGATTTTCTAATAGCCTTTAAATTTGTCTGTATACTTTCGATTTTATACACGTATTGCAGTTTACGTACGACGCTATTGGTATTCGGCGTACTATTATTACTATCGTACGGCGATTAAAAATAAATAAATTAAATAAATATTCGGACCAAATCAACAACTACATTGTATAATTAAAAAAAAAATACGGTTTTTTGGCACATTTTTTCAATTTAAAAATGTCAACCAGGCGTGTATTTTTAATATTACCGTTGCTGTTCTGTCGGTTTACCGACGAGAAATAAAAATCACTTTTAACGCGTTTAACCGTATAAAATTTTTTTTTTTTTTACGGAATCTCCCGTTAACACGTACACGAAATTTGTTCTCCGGTTTTAGCTACCAACCCTACGATAACGATTAAAAAACTCGACGGGTTTCACTGTATTTATATCGATTGCTCGTAGAACGGGAATAAGTAAGTCGCAATTACGATTACACAAGCCATAGATATATATATAATATATGCATTCCCGTAAAAATTTGGAAAAAAATATTTAATTACGTTCAACTATTACATATTTTATACCACGGTCGTCATAATAATATATAATAAAAAATTATTTATAATTAACGATTATATAAAACTATACAACTCTTACGAACAAATTGATAATTATTGCTATTATAAATTAGATAATTATATGCGATTATAATTGTATAAAATTAACTGTTATTTTGTACACCGTGGTTGAGTACGCATCGGGTCTCTATAATTATTAATTTGTGTTACACTTAATTATTGCTCTGTATAATAAAATAAGACCGTGAGAGTTTTTCAATTGTAAAAAAAAAAAAAAAAAAAAAAAACATTTGGCCCGTACGCAGACAAAAACTCCGGTTTTTCCATTCGTTATTAAAATTTAGAATTTTCGGGTAAATATACGCGAATTGATTAATAAAACCGATTGAAATAGAATAGAAAATATATTCCAATACTATTATTTCACAATGACACAATGTCCAATATATTAATTCGAACAAAATTGATTTCTCGTTTAATATTCTGCATAATATACCTGACTTGTCGATAAATTTTGAATTTTGCGTCTAAAATACGGTTTACACGAATGTTAAATGTATGTAAAATCAAGACCTATGCTAATTGTTCGGATATTTTAAGCCCAAACACGTATCGTATTACTCACCGTAAATTTCTTATCCAAGATTTTACTATACGGGAATCCTTTTGTATTGTCGTCCTCTTTATCGTTCGTTCATTAGCGGATCTTCCTACTCCGGAAGTTCAAAAACACAACGAAATCGATTAAAAAATTTTTAAAAAAAAAATTTGATGATATTGACGTTATTTGTATAGATTTGTATAAATATAATTTTTTTTTTTTTTTTGTTCGAAACACTGCGGGTAAACGGCGAGCGGGCGTTTAGTGTGGACGAAAAAAAAATAAAAAATTCAAACTGTTTTCGACGGTAGGGAAAATTCGTCGATTTTCGATCTCGACATTGCGAACCACGGATGAATATATATTGAACGGGAAACGCCTGGCAATTCGTATTTTATACGAAGATTCCGAGAGGGACGAGAGGGAGAGAAGAAAGTGATTGGCGGCGGCGGAGACGGCGGCAGCGGCGGCGCCGACCTTGCCGGGAAAAACCGCAAAGACCAGTAACCGAGTTTATATATTGTTCTCTATAACCGAGGTAATCGTTTTGACCAATTTTTATAAAAAAAAAAAAAAAAAAAATCAAAAAAATCTGCATATTATTTTTACATAATCCCGTAATGACCCGTAATAGTCGTTCCATTCGTTTGTCATAGTCGTTTATTCGGATTTAACGGTTATGGTGTATTTTTACCATAGGGTGGACTGAAAATCATTTTAGCCGCGGGCCTGTCTTAATAGTTTATTATTACGGGTGTAACAACATCGTAGAATCTTATTTCAGGACGGAAAAATCAAAAAAAATCGTCCAATTTCGTCACCGGCGATTTTAGGCGAATAACGCAATTTGTTTTATGTATTATTATTATTTTTTTTTTTTTTTTTTTTTTACACCGTTTAAACGAGTTGGTGGTTAACCTAACCTAACCTAACCTAACGAGAAAAATAGAAACAAAAAAGACAAATAAAAGTCGTATTTCAAAGGGAAGTTCCAAGTGATGATTTATCAACAATGTGTAAACTTGTACGGTTCGTGACTTTATCAATATTGATTTTCTTCTTATCAACTATAGGACCATACATGTTCATTATATCTTATCATGTGTGTGTTTTTTTTTTTAAATTCTACGACGTTGTACGCCTGTAAAAATTATTTATTCCTCGAAAAAAAAAATAATAAGTTTTTCGGTTCACCCTAGTGATGTATATTTATGTGGTGGTCGCGTGGTGACATTAACGAGGCTGCGAACCCCTGCGCTGCCACGGTACGTTTTCCGCACGATTACTCACGCAGCTTCAGACCACGAGGAAGTGAACGCGATGTTCTCGCGTACGGTATAATTCATTGGTCATTATGGGCGTTATGCAGTGTACATATAATAATAAACGCGGTTATAAAATTGTTCATGTTATTTGTGGTGGTATAGTCTCGGTATATACCGCGAGAACCGAACGATGGCCACCCGCGAAGTATAATATAAAAGAATCCGTTTTATTGTTCCGGCCGATTTCGCGAGACCGTTTGTCTAAAGGGCAAAGTTTTGAAAAAAAAAAAAAAAACAGCTGATCTCGCCTCCCCCGTAGATCTTCCACGGTGGATAACAGAAATACAATAAAACCAATAAAAACCACACCTACACCGTTATCGTCTGCCCCACCAAATCACCCTCTCGATAAAGAACGCGTCGATAGCTTTGGGAAACAATACAAGAGTAATATGATATTGTATTGTTTATCGTACCGCAGTGTCAGCTGTGTAATATGACCGACCGACAAAGTATAGTTCGCTGGGTTACATGTACAAACAAATTTAAAGTTCACATTGTGTTTTGATTATTGTGCTCATAAACTATAATATTCTTTGTTCATGAAAATCGACAGAGTCCTACTCTATGATGTGCAGTGAGCTTAACGCGACTCTAGTAGTAGACTCCGGTACCTACATGACGTGATATTCGACTATTGGCTCGTTGGAATGCGGTAAAATCTTGGAGGCTTAGGAAGTCAATGGAAACTTTTCGGATATAAAAATCCGATGATAATTACGACGATATAGTGGTTATGTTTTTTTTGTTGATTTTCGATTTACATATTTCGAACACTAGGGTATCAAAAGTGTGGGTCGACGAATCAAATGTTAGTATAATGAAAGTATAAAAATGCTATATTTATGCGGTACCTATAGCGAATAGTCTAAACAGAACGTAATCACTTTTTAACATGAGGGTTGATGTGATTTTGAAAGCGATTTCTGAATTTGGAGTAGTATAACTTGACTGTTTTGATGACTTTAGAGGAATGTGGAGATCTGTATGAAGTGTGTGGTTTGAGATATAAGGAGGAGCATTAGTTATGTGTCTGGCAGTGCCCCAGAGCTGTATACTTTATAACCAGATAGGCTTAAGAAGAAGATTTAGTTTTGAGAGATAGTTTTGAGTACTTGCCGAGGATGGGTCTGATAATGTAGAGTCGTTTAATTTTAATTTGGTCGTGTGAATGTGTTTAGCCCGTGCTAGACGTTTGTCGAAAATTAGGCTAAGGTGTTTGGCTGTGCCGGAGTTTGGTATAGGCTTGTTGTTTTTATGTACTGGAGGAGGTTGACCGTGACGGAGAGCAAAAGTAGTCTGTACAGAATTGCTTTCATTAATTTTGACACGCCAGAGGGAGTAGTACCAGTGTGATAGATCATTGGGTGGCTTCGGAGAGTAATTGAAACTAAATCAGGATCGGTGTGGGTGGAGTATATCACTTTGTCGTCGGCGTATTCGGCTATTAGAGTATTCGGATTGGCGGGTCGATCCGCCGGGTGCAGATTGACGAGAGTCGGAGGTGCAACGTGCACCTTGGGGGACGCCGGCCAAAATCGGAGAGATATATTGGAGTGTTGTTCGGCTCCTGGCCCGACAGTGATGTGACGTTCGTTTAAATACGATTTATATATAAAAAAAAAAAAAAAAAAAAAAGGTTAATACGAGAGGGGCTAGGAATGATAAACGACGTCGCGGACCGTCTAGGAAATTCTAGAATTCGGTAAGTGATAAGGACGTGCGAATCCCCCTCGTCCCCGCGGGTCGTATTTTAAACGTAAAATTAAACCTCCGGCGACCGGAAGAGTCGTATTGGCGAATCCGCCTTGAGGCGACGCGCATAAAGCGAAAGATTTTCGAAATGACGAGTACACCGCGTTATACGTAGTATTCGCCGCGTATTGTGACGACGACGATGACGGCACACAAAACGATAAACGCGATGATTGATGCGGTCGTGATTGTGTTACGGGCGTCGGCCGGCCGTCGTAACGTCGAGACGGGACGCGTAACGATTTAACGTATTAATACGGTTTTGGCGTACAATCGTCTCGAGACGCCAAAGCGCATAATATCCACACGGTTGTGCGACGCGGTAGGTGCCTCTTATTACGATTATTTTCGTCCTGAAACCGTTTCGAAACGGGCTTGTAAACAATGGGCTGGCACTACTCGTCGCCCACGGCCGGGCGGAACGAGCGAAAACGTTCAAAAGCGCCCCGCGCGAAAATCTAAATCGTATTATATTACAATAATGCCCGCCGTTTAATTTGCCATTTTCGGACCGCGGACATTATAGACACGTACGTACACACACACGTGACGGCAATATAATATATGTATGTCGTCCGCGCACGGCGGCGGTCCGTTACGCGGTCGTGCCCGGGATCATAACTGCGACCGCGCCGCGCCTAACCCGTTAGCTTTTGTACTCCGCCGTGAACGCGTTGCGCAACGGTCCAGTGTCTCTCAACATTCGTAACGGTTACGGCGACATTAAAATATATCATATTTGCGGCACACGCCGTTAAGTCGTGATGAGTGTGCTTTTACTTTTAAGGATATTAATGATGTCGGGTTTTTTCTTTCTTCGAAACCGATTTTCCGAGGAAAAAAAAAAAACGTTCTATAATATGACAGAAAATTTAGCCGAAAGACTTACCACTAATGATAATAAAAGTGCATCGTTGTTATTAGCTAGAGGGGACGCCTATACACCGCGGATATTATTCTAATCACGATGGGTGCTGGAAGTTTTCACTCCCCCCGAGGACTTTTTTTTCGTTATTTTAAATCGTTATAAAAGAAAATTGTAATTCGTCAAGATTCAATAAGTTTTTTTGTGTGTCCACTGTTGATAACTGATCAAACGTATTGTGAGATTACAGTATTTTCGAATAAAAAATTATATCGATTTATATTTCTTATTATACACTTTTCGACCCTCCCCCCCCCCCAAATTGGCATAAAAAAAACAACGACTACGAGTATTTATTTAGTAATTTAATCGTGAAATTTCGTTGAGTTTTGAGGAAAAAATTGCATTTATTACATTTAAATTTAATTTTTTTTTTTAGATCAAGCGTTTAAATTCCCAATGTCGAATTGGGCACAGAAGAAGAAGTTCAATCTACGATTTATTCACGATTATAATTTACTACGACGCTTTCAATTCATAATTTCTCGCGACGCCACTGCGTCATCTTGTTTAAGGTACGGTTTCCTACGTGCGATCGAAATTCGACGTCGTTCAGTTAGAGCAAATTGGATTTCACGACGAAAGAGGTGGAACCGTCGTAAATTGCAATCGTTCAAATCCCCCTTAACCATTTCGTTCTATCCCTATTTCTTCTCGAGTAAAAGTGATAAAAAAAAATAATAATAATAATAACTGGAAACGTGTTAAAATAACTGTAATGGTTACATGTACAGTAGAACTCGTTTAAGACCAGATAAAAATAGCGTATTAAACGGGAAAATCAATATTTCAAAAACAATTTAAACGTGAATTATTACACATTAATGTATTTTATATCATAAAATTATGGATTTTGGTTCATTACACATTTTCAACGTTTTTAGAATAGAGGAAGTTCTTAATTTTATTAAGATGATGTAACGTTTCGGTCGGCATTGTCGAAAGATGCAATTAGTCTTCTTAACTCGTTGTCATGATCAATGTGCATTAAATTGTTACTGGGAGAATCGGTGTTGTATCATCATCTTCTTCCTTTTCACATTCTCCCTCTATAGTAGTTACATTAGCTGTAGTTTTTGATTGTCAGTGTATTTTAATAATACGATTATCATTTTCTGTTTAGGCACGTATGCTGTTATGGGTACACCTAATTTTTTTGCAGGGATCGTGTGGTAAAAATAATAATAGTTATATCCAGTGGCGTAATCATGGGGAGGTAATCAGGGTGTTCAATTCCTCACCTTGGCCCTTTTTTCTTTAAGTACTTCTACCATTTCAAAACAAACACTAAGTAAATGTCTAAACTTTTGACGATTTCTGCTATCTTGTATACAACAACCTTTTATAAGTTTTTTTATTCGGACACAACAACACTACCAAAATCAGTTCCCGTGTTTATTCTGTGGCTGTTACCTGGTGGTTTTCTCATTTTATTTCGAATTTTCGCTATTGTTTTATGTGATTTAGTGATTTATTTATTACTACACAAATTAATATATTTTATAGTAATAACTAAATACATATATATATAAGCACGGTTCTTAAATTTAAATTATATTAATTTCATGCTAAGTACCTCTCATTTTGTTCGATACTATAAAAAAGTAATTTAGGTTAAATTTGATGATGATTACTCTTCAACCCTTCCGGTGCCTTCCGGAAAGCTCGTTAGTGAAGATTCTTCGTGCTTCGTGGTAATTTGGGCGTTTGGTCACGATGTGATCGATAGACAGGTTCACTTTACATGTGTCACATGATGGGGCCGGCTATTTGGTGACGAGGAAGCAGTGGGTTAGATGGGTAGAGTCCTATTCCGACCCGAGTGATTATTACCTCATCACTTCTTTTGAGATTTAGAGGGAGGTTCCATTTTTGGATATAGGATTTTATGGGGGTCCGAAGATTGTGTGAAAGAGGAATCAGTCTAGTATTTCTGTCACGCTCTTATGGAGTTTATTATATACAATAATAATGTAAAAACGGTATTATAATATAATTTCGTACACACTGTCGGGACGACCGGCACTGCCGTCGCCGACGCCTAAAACTTCGATAACAACAATACGGGTATTGATAAAAAAAAAAATAAATTAGATAGGCAAATATTATTATTGCGGTTGCGGGTCGACCGTTTACTCGTTATTATTATTGCGGATAACGTCAAGAATATATTTTATGTTCCATGCGTATCATCGATTTCGCGTTGCCCCCGGGCATTGTTGACGGTACACGGCCGTTTCGGCTAATAGATTTTTTTTTTATTTTATATTTTTCCGTCGGCCCGTAGACGAGGCGCCGCGACGGAATCGCCGCCGGCTATCCATAAAAATAATATTTATAATGTCCGTGTCTCCGATATGGTATGACGGAACCACGGAGGTACCGCGCACGCCGGTTAGCGTACTACCGAACCTTATAGAAAAACTTTTTTTTTTTTTAGTCAAGTGTCAATATATTCCAATCGAGGTTAGGTGCCCGGAAAAAAAATAAAAAAAATAAATAATAATTATATTTCCTAAAGACAAAAACAACGTTACGGATATATTTTTGTTTATTAAGTACACGTTTGTTTTAATTGTATAAACTGTGTATTATACAATATCCTTAAACTAGGTGTTGTTATACATGTGGAATTCTATGGATTTTAAAACGACTGTTATATTTCGGGGTGATTTGTAATTTCAACAGATTACGTTTTGATGACAGCAGTGTAGTTTGTAATGTTTATTAGCGAAACGCAATAAGCAGCACTGGTTTTATCGGCCATTAAGCGTATCTTTCTTTCGGTTTGATTAAATTCATTATGGAGAATAAACGTTATTTTACAAGCGCAAGTTGACGAACAGATCATCATTAAAATGTATGCAATTTTGTATTGTTTTCGAATCACTTATAACTAAAATAAAAATCTAATAAATCCTAGTTGTTCGCATGCCATAGGTTCGCCACCACTAATATTAACCTATTATAACCGTGGACATATTACTAAACGGACTGTGTTTAAAGGAGAAAACAGGGAACGGGTATTGAGCGAGAGAAATTGCACTAGATTTGGGGATGGATGACGGTCAAGGGAGAAACGATTCCATAAATTTATTTACACCATGCAATAAGTATAACCGTGTGTACGCGTCAAAGTTCATAATCGATTTGATGACATTACAAAATATAGAAACATTTCATCTACGGTTGCCCTTAACTATCGTCATTCTTCTCGGTCAATATTGTTCGAGAACATCATAGACGCAGGGGCGAGAAAAGCAACGTCCATTTTGTTAGTATGTTATATATTATTAAAATTAGTGGAGAAAATCAGTCAAACAACATCGGACAAAGAAACAGGAATGCCCGGAAAGAAAAGAAATAGAAATACGTATTGTTATTCCCGACGAAAAGTATTGATTCGTCATAAATAATACCACAGATAACGTATTGAGTCATATTAAATCGTATTATCCGTGATGTTATTTACGACAGATCGGAATGTACCGGAATGATTATACGTAAGATAAACACGAATTCGTAGTGATAAACCAACGGTTTTCATGGCAAAAAAAAAACCAGAAATATTTTAACTTTTTTTCTTCCCGAACAAATAACTTTCAATGCTGTTGTGTGATTTCCGAGAGATACGGAGGGCGTACAAGGCGCAGTCTCACGAATAAATAGATCGGTGTTACATACGCGTATAGTATAGATTGTGGTGCGAATACGCGTTGCTCTCATTGGCCCGTTTGAATTTTGCGCGGTTCGCAAACACACGGGTAAATATATATATCGTAGATAACCGTACGATAATACACGGTGTGGCAGAGTTTTATGAGGTCAGTATTAGCCTGTGATAAGATAAGAGCAGGCCTTAATAAGTGGTATATTTTCAATTGTACGGTAATGCCGTTTTTATCGTAATCGTGGTCTGGACAGGTGTACATCGTGGTGCAGCGCCAAGCCCCTGACGTCGCCGGTGTGCGCCGCTTTCGGGAGGTCGGCAGGAAGAGTCCCCCCCCTGCAACTTGTGAGGGCAGCAGGCGGGCTTCGTCCATCCCCACGGTAGGGCAAGAATTGCTGTAATATATTTGTGTGAGCCCGCCCCGCCTTTGGGGAAAACGGGATTTTTATTTATTAATTGTTTAATTGTTTTTCAAATTCTCAATAAATGATGGCGACCCGGTATTGCCGGTTGATAAAAAAAAAAATGTGTACATCGTGGTATCGTCGTGCGTGCGTATTACGAAAATAATCATTCTGTGATCGCTACACAAAGGGCTTTTCGTATACACTTCGGCATTCCACGTGCTGAATCTGTTCCTTCTGCTAACACTATCAAATTGTGGATACGGCATTTGAAAGAAACTGAAATTACCCTAAGTAGACTTGGACACGGAGCACCCGGAACGGTATGAACCCCCGAAAATGTGCAGTTGGATAGAGAGTCAATTGAGCAGTCACCAAGACGCTCAGCCCGGAAACACGCTGTAGCTTTGGGAACCTCAGACCGTTCTTTGAGGAGAATTCTTCACGAAGATTTATTATTCCATCCCAATAAATTAATGCTTGTCCAATAGTTAAATGCTACTGACTACGGCAACCGTAAAAATCTCTGTCAGCAAATTCTTCTGCAAATTCCTCCGATATCAATTTTTTTCTGTAGCGATGAGGCCCATTTTCATCTTACTGGAACTGTAAATAAACAAACTTTTCGATACTGGGCTACAAACAACCCACGGCAGCTCCGTGAAAGACCACTTCACTCTCTTAAAGTGACAGTGTGGTATGCTGTGTCCCAATTTGGGGTGATGGGCCCTTACTTTTTTGAGGACGAGAACAGGACCGTCACTGTCACGTCCGCTCGGTATGTTGTGATGTTGGAAACTTATCTGCAGCATAGGCTGGAGGAAATGGCTGAAGAACATGATTTTGGAAGATGTATGGTAGCAGCAAGACGGAGCTACAGCGCACACAGCTAGAATTTCACTTGCTGTCTTGCGACAAATGTTCCATACCAGTCGAAATGTGCCGGAACTCTCATATGAGAGCTTCAGAGATCGTCTACAACAGTGTATACAATACTGACGGCCGCCATCTTGGAGATATAATTTTCAAAAAATAATTTTTAAAAATGTGATTGAATACTGGGATTAAATAAATAATAATAAAAAAAAAACCTTTTCTCTAAGTTTTACCGTTCGTTATTTGTGGCCCATCACGACTCGTCAGTCGGCTCTGCCGCAACCCGGACGCGATAATATTACAATACGCGTTTCGCTATTGCCGCGATAAACGTTAGACGGCCTACGGCAATTTCCCGACACGATTAGCGACGATACGGCGGCGCGGACGGCGGGCGCTGTGGGGTCTATACCTGCCGCAGTAGGGTTTGGTAATACGCCACCGGCGACGGGCCCGACATTCGTTTCGGGATGTGTTACACAGGCAGGCGGGCGCACACGGACCGAAAACCACCGTGAATATAATATAGCAATTAATTTCAGGTTATTATTATTATTATTTTTTTTTTTTTCCTATCCGTTTTTCTTTTTCACTTTTTTACACTAGCGTATTTACAATAATTCGTGACGTAACTGCACAGCGCGTATAGTTGTGTAGGTAGGCACGCGGGTATTATTATTATTATTATTATGGCCGGTGCGATATTATTATTATTTTTTTTTTTTTATTCTTGTTGGTATACCAAACAGACTTTTCCTTATTATATACACGCGAACGGTAACTGTACTGCGGCTATACCGCCACGAAACGAATCCATCGTTCGATTGTACGTTACGATAATAATAAAACACACAAAATCGTATTATTATAAATATACGTACATATATATATATATATAAGGCACCTTTATCTAATAGTCGACTGCAGCGTGCAGGTCCCCCGCCCCTAACAACAACTGACACACGTGAATCGTAAATAATATCATTTTTTTCTTCTTTTTTTTTTTTTTTTTTTGTAATAATATTTTAATAATATGTTAAAATATGTCATCGTATTTTCGAAATCTATAATAATGTTAATATATTACGCGAAAAGAGACAGAAAGAGACAGAAAGAGACAGAGAGATAGAGAGAGAGAGAGAGAGAGAGAGAGAGAGAGAGAGAGAAGGAAGAAATAATTATAAAAAAAAAATAATATGAAATCCGATAATCACCCATATCACCAATATTATACAATATTTTTACCGACTGTGTTTTGTTTTTTTTTTTTTAATTTATCGTGGGTCAGCGGCGTATCTGACTTAACTCTACTGGGTGGACGGGGATCTACCCCCCGATAAATAAAGGCCATTACTCATTTTTGAATAAACTCTCTGAAAATATTAACGTCTTAGACTTAGACCCATGGTGTGTTTTGTCAAACAATTGTACAACATATACATTAGATACTAATAAAAAAAATATATATATATTTAATTCAAATAGTAATCGACAATAATTTTATTAAATCATAAAATCTAAGTTATTATTATTATTTTTTTTTTCTCAGTGCACATGTAACAAAGCCACTTAATCTATCTTAATAAATATATAATAAATACTTACACAAACAAATTATTTGATACCTCAAATACGCCACTGCCGTAGGTATTATTCATATCCGTATATATTCCGTATACAGAATATTAGAATCGGGCAGTTAATAATATTAACTCGGTCAAGTCAAGTTAAGTTAAAAGGTTATTTGATGGTTTAACTAACTCGAGTTAAAAATTAATTTTTTTTTTTTTTTTGTGCGCTTATCGTAAAATTTTTCTCGACATTCTGGAAATATCGAATTACACTTATTTTAAATTTTAACTCAGAACTCCGCACAGACATTGTCCGACGAAAAATGTATTTTTTATACCTATTAAAATAGTGTACAGGCGGTACATTTAATATCGCGTTAAAATTGAAAACAAACAAAAATGAACTTGACGTGATATTAATCAAAATTATAGACTCAAAGCCTAGATAAATGTTGAGCCTTATTGTAGAATATTATTATTTCAATCTAATGCGTCTGGTAATTATTTGGGTTCCGTCTAATTTATTTTTCACCAGAGTTGTTAAATCTTTCGCGTTTTAACAAAAAGTCGATAAAATTATGCGAGTTGAATAATAAAAACGGGAATAATAATTCAAGAACAAACCGAAAACTAACGAATCAGAAAAATATACTAATGACCAGTGAGCTATAATAATAACCGATTACTTCCGATAATAATTTAAATAAAGCAGGATAAACGCCTCGACGACTTCTCGACAATGCAAATTCGCAAGTTTCATTTGAGATGGAAAAAAAAAAAAAAAAAAATACGGTTTTTTTTGAAAAGAAATTAAATTTTGAATATTTTCAAGCGTATGGTTTTTACGGTATCAAACTACTCGAGCATTGTAAACATCGGTTCGTGTATGCGGTCAGCTATAAACATTTTTGTGATTAAATTATCGTGTCGAACCTGAAGAATTTTATGATCTAACCGGAGAAGGTACCTAACTCTGGCAATTACTGGTACCCATTTATTTTAATTTCGGCAGTCGAGTATTTTTCTAATTTATTTCTACGTTTAAAACAAGCATTACAGAGCCCGATAATAGGTAATTGTTTTTCAATTTAAAATCAATAAAAACCGCGAGAACTGGACCAACTGCTGTTATATATCTATTACAAAATTATACGGTTCCAGACCGGAGCAGCACCGTCACACAGCAGCGGTTAAAATGTTATTTACAATACAATTTTAAAATTGCATTACCTATTGAACGTTTTCCGTCGGGCGAAATTTGTTATTTTTTTTTTGTTGACATAATAATAATAAGTGTGTTTTTATTATTGACGTTTAATAATATATTTGAAAGTATTTTGCTTTTGAATTACAAACATAATATGGAAACCGAATAAATACGTTTAGAAATGAGCAAAATGAATTATCGTTGGATTATTTCCAAAATAAAAATTTACTGATATAATTATTCAATAATACATTAATACAGTGGTTCTCAATCTTTTTAGACGTCAATAATTTTTGTTTTTAGATATAAATGAGCAGCGGTGCCCTCGTATAGAAACCACGAGGACATTTTTTTAACTTAAAACGCTCATAAGCAAAAATAACGCTCAGTTTGTTTTATATCATTCGGTGTGTCTTATGATGAAACTCGGATCCAATAGTTGTGTATTTTTACAAGGCACAAAAACCAAAACAAACTCGAAAATATCAAATATTTTTGAAAATTGCAACACGTCTAGAAAGAGCTGATTAATAGTGCTGAATTAAAACAAAAACTTATTGCGTTCTCTTATTTTGTTCGGTTATTACAAATTTTGAAGACGTGTAAAAAAAATATATGAAAAATTAATGGCCTATTAATGCATCAACTACACAAAATGTTCACCAATTAATAACGAATTAAAATTAATTCTGTATTTTGAATGTTTTAATTAAATTAACTAATGAAATTTAAAGTTATAATAGTACGCAATAGTGTATAAAAATTAATTTAAATTTAAATGTACGAAAATTCAGGACTAAAACTAAATAATACCCCTTATACTATCCTATGTCATATACCTATGAACAATGATTTGATTTAATTGTAGCCGATTATTTAGGGAGTGTTAGGTGTTGTGCACGCTTAAAAGATTCGTATCCGACAATAAACACCTATGAAATTAAAAAAAAAAAAAAAACATTGTTTTATTACGAAAATACTTTTCTAGAACAAACTGCCTTCGGTGGTTTAACAATATTTTAATGTGAAATCCAAATAGCAGTTTCGTTTTCATTTACAAGGTTTTGGGAACCGTTTTTTATTTGTTTTCACTGGGAATATTAACATAATTTTGTTGTAAATCAGGTGCCCATACCATTAAGTTAGACGCCTAACTTGTGATTAGCATACAAGAATAATAATTAACTGTATTGGGTTTTTAATGTGAAAAAGATGCGCGATGTATATTGCCCAATTCGTCCGTTTTTCTCTTTCTGTGCACATTATTCAACGTTATGTTTAATTAGAAATATGTGTGTGCGTATTATTAGGGACGTATGCATTGTTGTAAATGCGTACACTTCGCATACACTGGGTACTTACAAATACTGAGTGGATATATTCACATAAAGATTTATACGTTCGTATAGTCATCATCTTAACCCACTTTGGTCGAGTGCAGGGCTTTTTGCACATACTCGTAAGTCGGATTGTTTAGTATGTGCGCCGGGCATTCATCTCTTCTATATCAAGTATTATATTTTTTTTTTAAAACCCCTCTCGGTATTTATATAATTTTGTAATAATGTCGTACGAGTAATAATGTAAAACAATACGATTTGTCGCGGCTAAACCGAAGCGTTTATGTTTCAATTCAAACGGAACTAACGAAAATGAAAAAAAAAAGTATAAGTATATGAGTATAAATTAATCATAACTCGGTTTATTGTTATACGTGAAATCTAATGAAACGAACCCAAAATTCACGTTTCTGTACACAGTTCAATCTTTAACATTAAATTCAACATTATCTAGGCAATACAATTATAACTACTGATCACACGACTCAGTGAAAATGAATAAAATATCCAGGATCTATAGAGGTCCAACAATTATTGCATTTTGATATAGTTAAAGTATCAATAGAAAATAATCAGGCTAAAAATGTTGGCAATTTTATTATAAAACTTAAAAAAAAAAAAATAATGTTTGGAAGATTTTATCGATTTAAATTATCTACTCACTAGTTTAAACTAACCTCTCAGTTTTAACCCAGTTATTTGACTTGTTAGTATTTTAATATTTTTATAACGGTTGATTTTGTGTCAAATTTTCGAGCATTTTTGAGAAGCCAAAAAATCTAAAAATCTAAAAAACTCCAAAAATTTAAAATGACTATAAATAGCTCAAAAATTGCCAGTATAATTTGAAAATTATATCACGTTTAGAAAGTATTTTGGTGAAAATGTCAAGTCTTTACGATTATTTTTCACTGAATTACAATACAAAACAAAATCGAAAATAACATATTTACGCCGTTATTGGCGTAAATATTGCAGTTTTTCCCGGGTTTTCACTATTATTAAAGAAACTACAACGAAAATCGAAAACATGACGTCTTCAACGCACCAACTAGATCAAAAATGCAACCAAACAGTTGTCTTGTGGTTTTATGATTGGAACAAGATTTCTGGTAGAAAAGTCGCTCACAGGCGGATAAAAAAAACAACACGTCGCTATAGTACAACCAAAAATGTAAAATATAGTATAGTAAAAATTCTATAAAATCAGAGTTAGTCTATTATTTGTTTTGTGCATTGATTTTGTGTTGGAAAAATAAATTTCGTTTTCGCTAAACAACGGGGCGAACGTTGAAAATACACAGGCAGAAACGAATTGGAATGGAGAATCGCGTTACCGTATTGGTTAACGATAATTACAAAAAACAAATCCAATCGGATAATTAAATTGTATTTTCCCGGTTACGGGTACGACGACGCCGGAACGGTCGGCGGGTCGACCGGCCTGGGCCACCAGCGGCCCCGAATGAATATTTTCGCCGTCGGTGTCAGTCCAGTCCCGTCTCGTTCAGAGGCTTAGCTAAACGGCCTGCCCGTTTTACGATTTCGCGTAGTAATCGTGTGTTGCGAATACATCAACGCCCGTGACGAAAACGAATTGTTTCACGGGGAATTTCCGTCTGTATTGCCGCGTGCATCCCTAGTATAGATACGGTTAACAAAACGGTTTTTTTTTTTTTTTTTTTTTAGAAAAAATCTGCCGGAAAAAAAAAAAAAAGAATACGATTTAACGACGAGCCCCATAGGTGAATCGATCGCGAATACGTGCGGACGTTCGCGGAACGCGAACAGTGCGGGCCGTCGCAATAGGTGCGCGGTTGCGCTGCAAACGTATTGTACCCGGTCGTAGCTATCGATCGGGCTCACCAAACGGAGACTTTTGTAGGACGGACGGACGGACGGACGAACGGACGAGTGTACCACTATTGCTACACGCCGACGCGACAGTGACGCCGACGTGATAGTGACGCTACGCGATAATATTTTATCCGGTCGTACGGGTTTATAAATCCGTCTGTTTTTATATTCGTATCGAATATCCTGGAGTCCGGTGTGAGCTACACGATCGCGTAAATATATTGTTAATATTTATCGGATTCGTGTAATTTTTTTTGATTTTTTTTTTTTATATATATATATATATATTTAACGTGCGCCTTAACAACAATACTACCGCACAAGGACACGACGAATACAAAAGGTATTTAATCGCGATTTATTTACTTTTTATCATCATCTATACTGTACTCGAATCTATATTATTGTTTGCGGTCGTATAGCGGCCGGTAGTGTTTCTCAAATTTTACATTTTATTAATGTCGGCCTAGACAAACGGCGACGAACGAACGAACGAATAAATAAATACGATTTCCGCGTCGATAACGAAAGTAACGAAAGAACGAAAGAATGAAAAAAAAAAAAAAACAAAACATTTTTAGTTTAATAAAATACCGATTTATTCGTATTCCGCGACGCCCCTCCGCGAAAATGCGCTCGACCTGATTATTATTCGACGGGTAATGCCGAGTTTGGGATCCACTACGGGCCGTCTAGTTATAATACGCAAACCTTTGCTTATAACTCGATTATAATAATACAAAAAAAAAAAATAATAATAATTCAATGCGATTAACATTGTTGTATATTTAAGTGCATTGCCGACGCAATATATTCCAACAGTTAGCAACGTACCTAGGGAGGTATGGGACGATAACCGCGGGGGCGTATAATTAAATAATAATATATATATATATATATATATATATATATATACAGATTGATCGATTAAAACGACGAAAGACCGCCCGTTATCTCGACAAATACTAGAGCTTTTTACGCATTTTTTCTCTTTCTCTCGCGATAATTTAAAAAAAAAAAACAAGCAGCTAGATGGGAAACCGTTCCGTTTTCGACACCAATCGTCGCCCTTATTGTCGAGCTACCTATATATTTAAAATTCCATACATTTAATACGAAGTTATAGTACTCGTCGTTATTTAGTACATTTCGGTATTGACATTTTTAATTTCCGTCAACCCGTCTACCTATTAAGTTTGTCGTTTTGCGGTTAAACGTTTCAACAGCGAAATTTTGTTTCGATTAAACTTTCATCACGTATGTATGCGATTTGTTTTAATGTAGGTTAGGCTATTCGGTTAATGGTTTCACACACACCAAAAAACAAGGGCGACGAACAATTACGTAACGTTTTTTAGAACTGCTTGTTTCTTAAATTTTTACCAAAAAAATAATAATAAAAACAATCCGAAATACTTTTAATACTTTCCGACATATTATCGAGCGTGTTTTGCGTTTAGTCGATCGCCTTGTATTATACAGTGATGGTTATAATACTCATAATTAAGACTGGATTTTAATATCATAAAAAAAACGCAAATATGTCTTAAAAAACTCAACAAATGCCTTTTAATTTATTTACAGTAGCTTAAATGGTAAAAAAAAAAAATCGATTAGTGGTTTTTAAATAGTATTTACGTCATTGGGCGAATATATCTTCTGACTTAATTAATTCTTAATCATTCATTCTGAAATAATAATTTAAAAATACATTTTAATATTTTGACTATATTTTTATTTTATTTCGCAACGTTACGCGCAGGTGCGCGTTCGACGTAGACCCACCTATATTCGCAAATTTACGTTTACTGTATTGCAAAATTGCTCTAGAAACTAAAAAAAAATAGCCGTAAAATCATCAACGAATGTCCTAAAAATGCGTTTTAGGTTGAATTTGTCAAGAAATGCACAAATATGTGAAAATAAAAATTACATTAAAAACAATGGGCATCTCCCAAAATACATTTTCTATTTACGGACCTACGTTTTGGAACACCGGGAAATAGATGCAATTGATGCATCAGAATCTCCTCAGCCCGACTTATACTTATTTAAAAAAAAAAAAAAAAATTGTCGAAATTACGTTTTGAACGGAAATACGATAGCTATATAATACTCATCACTAGGCGTTCTCAACTTAAGTTTTTTTTTTTTTTTTTTTAATATTTACATCTACAATCTATACAATTCTTTGTACAATAATTAGATTTGATAAAAAAAAAAAAAAAGAGAATATAAAATAACGGTGAATAATAAGGATGGGAAGTTATCCATAGTTATTGACTAATGACTATTAATGTAAAAGATCCCTATACCATTTTCTTTTAAGTCTTCGTCGAGGGTTATCGGGTAGTGTTTTAGATGATAATTTTTTGATTAGTGGATTAGTGTGTGATTGGAGTTTGTTATGAAATCTGGTGTAACTTAAATTACAATATTAATTTGAAAACTATATTATTTGTTTGTTAATAAAATTGTAACCTATCCGTTATCGAATTAAAAAAAAATAAATAAATTATAATTTCGCGATGCGCGACGTCGATAATATAAGGTACACGTATTATTAAATTTATTATTTTTATTACTTAATCAATTAGTAATTTACGGTAAGCGAGCGCGTTATTGTGTAATTTGTTATTTAAGCGCGAATAATATTTGTATGAACGATTCGAATGGAACGGGGAATAAAAGCGGAAAGCCATTGCATATTATACAAACCTAATTAGTGTATGCTTAAAAAAACAAAACAAGTCCTCGATTTATATTGGATTTTTTACTATAGCGCTATTGGAAAAAAAAAAAAAAAAAAAAAAAAACATCACGGTGTTTTCAGCTCAACGGCCATATTTTCGTAAAAACGAAAAATTATTAACGAACCGAATGTACGTGCATCGCAATCATTATGTATTGTTACAAATTACACGACAAATGATAAATCCGTCGACAAATCAACATTATAATACCTACGGTTTTATTGAACTTTCTACTTTTTGACATAAAATATCATTTTCCGTATCTAATAAGTAGTTCCATTTTGAGTATTACATCTGTTCAACATTCCACCTCCATCGGAAAACTATCGAATTCTGTCCTGTACCATCAGATGTCGATTATTGTAATAATTATTTGAAAAAATTACGACTCGAACGTGTGTACCATAGAAAAAAAAGAAAAAAAAAAGCCGTTTTAATTCAAATACTTTAACATGTAATGTAATTCATATGATCAATTTTGATTCCTATGTCAAGTATATTTATATTCGCGAAAAGTTTATTGTAAATAACTTAACTATATTTATTTACGTTATGGCGTTTGTTAAAGAAACGCAAATAAATTTAAGGAAATAGATTAAAATATACTAAAATAATTAATATTAAAGAATATAAATTAGAAAATAATTTGAATTGCGAATAAATTAACATTTTTTATTTTATTAAAAAAAATTATGTCGAGAATAATAATCATAATTATATTTGTGTATACGGTTAATTTTTTTGACGTATGGAATATCTCTTTTATTTTCTTCTTCTTCTGGTTTTGAGGAGCGGTTTTTTTTTTTTTTTTTTACAACCCTACAATAAATAACCATCGACACGGGTTCACTACATACACACAGAAAATAGCTGTGATCGTGATATTTCCCAGAGGAATTGGTCGTTTAAAACCTTGTCCCTTATTATTATACTGTCGAACACGATTTCAGTAAAACAGCAACGGTCTATAAAAACCAAAACACAAGGGAGCATGTATACGGAGAGAACAATGAAAGGTTTTGCGGATAGAAATAAAGGAAAGACGACAAAAATCCATATATATATATATATATAATGTACATACGTATATATCATATATATATATATAAAAAATACGTAATGGTCTTCATTCGAATTCAGTGTGCGCTGTTCGCTACGAAATCGCACTTTTAAAATAACGTTTCCGAAAGTTTTTTTTTTTTCCCATTTCATTTTGTACGAAACGCCTGCTCGCCTGACTCACCTACCTAATCCAACTCGTCTACAGCGACGTGCAGGTTACTTATAATTACAATTGTTTTAAAATACGTAAAAATAATACGCGCCTATAATATTTAATCCTCCTTGATTTTAATTGATGAATATACAACGGGAAATACGCCCACGTGTTAATTATCGTGTTAAATATAATTAAATATCATCCAAATACATTTCATTTTCTGTCTGCCCGTAAACAACTCTTCTACCAGCAATCTAGCTCAACATCAGAGGTGGTTTCTAATGGTGAATTCTGTCTAGTTGACGCGTTGGCAGAGAGTCATTTTTTCGTTTTCCCTGGGAGTTATCTTGACAATTGGAACAATCCGGTAAAAAAACGAGAAAATGTACGCAATAACGGTTGCTGTTACTAACGATTTTATTATAATTCGGTTAAAAACGACGGTAGAGACCTGTAATTTGCACTTATATTAGCTATTTTATTTTTTAAAAGTGGTTAATTGTTTAAACATTTGCACGATTTTCGAGTTATTTATATAGCCAATTAAATTTTTCTAGTTTTTAGTTAATATTTAGTTTTATGCGGATAAAACGGTTTCGGCCGAACAGAAATGATTGAAAATCGTACACGATGTACTCAATAAATAGTGTGTGTTTAGTGGTAAGAAACGACAAAGTAATGTAATCGTTTTTTGTATACAAGCAGTTTAAAGTGAAAATTTCGATTTACTATTTTCAATTTTGATTTATCAAAACGCGTTTAACCGAACTTCGTTTAGAATGGTTTTTCAATTTTATTTTTTTTATCAATTGACTTAACACTGATAAGTTGTAATAATATACATTGGGTTAGGAACCTCTGAGCCAAGCCGGAATAGGATTAAGTAACAAGACATACAAAAATATATTATAATATCGTTGATAATAGTTTTCAATAACGGACTAACGGAACAAGTAGTGTCTAGCAGTCGGCGGTGTTTATAGATCCATAAAATTCGTATTTGTTTCGCAACGATTAGACATGGCCCTGTTTATTATAATATATAATAATAATATTAATTCTCTATTCTCCCAGGAACAATATTATTCTACTGCAGTATTGGAATTGATAATATTTACATAACCGCAGAGTTGAAACGATAGTATTGGTAACAGTGGAAAGTGCAAATGTATAATTATCGTCAATTTATACGCGGGCAACTAGAAACGGAACAGGACCAATAATAATTCGTATTATTATTATTGTCGTCGTTACATCGGCATTATGTCGATAATAAATAAATAAATAAATGTTTATCACACACACCGTATTATTATATATGATGATAAGCCGCTAAAATATTACAAAATATGCACAGGGTGTCCCATGAATGGTGGTAGGGACTCATTGCCATGGTAATTCCCGAGATAATGAAAAATAATCGAATTGTGTTATTTTTATACGACTCTCGCGGGGATTCATAATATTCATAATATTTTTATTCATTTCGTATGTGTTTTTTTTTTTTACAGAAAAATAGTGCATAATTCATCAATATAATGGTAAAGTGTATGTTTGCTCACATCTCGTTTTCTGGTAGTTCGATACATTATTTTTCTGTAAACAGTAAAAAATATATGAAAAACTCACGAAGTCAATGAAAATAAATAATCGAAACGTCAACATTTTCAGAAGAAAAAATTCAATAAATTGACAATCTCTAGATTTTTCGAAAATAACGCATTTTTTTTTTTAATTTGTTTTATCAAAACGTATAAATTGAATTGAATTATGAATTATTGTATTCCTCATCCATCAAGGAGTCAGATATGAAAAAAAAAAAAAAAAACAATACATAATTTGTTTATTTTTATTATATCGAGAGATATGGCAATGGGGGGGGGGAACTTTGTATACGAGAAAAAAACGTTAATGTTCGACTGCACGTTCCAATCCGTAGGGGCGTTCAAAAGGGCGGTAGACCCTCCCTCTCCCCTTGTTCTGTATTAATGTATTTAGTGTATCGATGCATGTTAAAAATAATAATAATAATAAAAAAGAAATGGTTTAAATATGACGTATCTTCATAGTTCCCAACGAATACACAAAAATGATATAAAATAATCACTAGTCATCAGAAATTCAGAAAACCGCGGTTGAACTATATATATATATATATATATTTATGTTTGTTTTAATCGTGCGATACGAACGTACGATAAAATCAATTTCAAAACAACGTTTTTTTTTTTTTTGTTTTTTTTTTTTTTACGGATATCGATCGTTAAATATGGATACAGCCGCTTGCTGATAAGAGAAACCGGGCGCGGTTAAATCACGGTCGGACCGTTGACCGTGGTTAACACGATAACGATTGTGTTTGCAATACAAACTAACAAGTTAGTGATAACAATTACAATTCATAATTTGTGTTATGAAATAATTATTTATTATGAGTTGGTACTTGGGTATTATGAAGCTGTTAAAAAATGTATAATAAATATATGCTGTGAACAAATATTTTAAATTAATTGTATGGGAACCAAAAAATTGAAAAAAAAAAAAACAAATAATATTTTTTTCCTTGATTATCTTTTATATTATAAAATATAAGTAAACAAGAAAATTACTTGCCAATTGTTTTTAATGTTTTATGACATATTTGACAAGTGGCTGTATTGTTGTTATTTTTCGCAAAATGTTTCCATACTATACTGCGACCCATTGTTTCGTTGACAGTGACCAAGACTGTAAAGTGGTTCAATCACGATTGTTGATCACAACGAATTAACAAAAAAATTATCAAGTTTAAAAGTATCAGTTGAGACTTGTGTCGCAATTAACATTTCGCATCACAAATCACAAGAATAAACAATTAAACAAACCGCACGAACGAATATCGAACGTCAACGGACGACGATTGACAAATGACAAAATTAATTATAATTAATATTCGATTTTGGTTTTTGACCGTTGTCCGTTGTAAAATATTATGATAACATGATAACAAACAGCGTGATTCCTCTATCTGAAATCTGTTGTCAGTTAATCAGCGATTATCAATAGAAAAATAATCAAACATTTTTATATTATATACTAAACATCGATGTTTTTTGCCCATCCCTAGTTTGTATCATTATGTTTTACGTATTATTAACATTTCACGTGGGTTTTTTTTTTTTGTTTTTTTTTTCTATTTTAAATGTATCGTTTAAGTTCGCATAACAGTTCTCAGTGTGAAAGTTCTCCGATAAAATAAAACGGCCCGCAGTTTTATAAATATTTTCCGCGGTTTTATTATTATTATTTTTTTTTCGTTTTTATATCGGACCGCATTTATGAACCGTACGCCATTTCCGGTGTCGTTTAGATTTAAATATTTAATCGAAAAATCATCAATTGCGATTATCCTTGGACAAGCGGCAGAGAAACAAAACCGAATCCGTCCTGCACACCCTGCACCGAGAAGAGAATGACCGTGATGCGTCCCTGGATTTTGCAAATATCCCACCGGCCCGCCGGTCGGAAATTTCCGCCCCGCCGACGTAAATATAATTGAATAATAATAATAATTGTTCCATCGCTCATTATCCGTCCATCCATTGTTCTGAAATCCGGCACGCAAATTAATAACAATTTAAATATATTACATAAATACTTCTGGGGCGTTTCGAAATATTTATGTACATTAATTAAATTCGTAGATATTTCATATTATGTATACGCCGTGTACGACGTGATTTATACATTTTTGTACTATTATTTAAATAACACGCATATAAAAATAATAATACGAATCGATAAACGACCAAATAAACAAACGCCGTTTATATATTTTTATTCGTCGGTTATATTTATATTTTTAACTGGGCCAAACACATTCACATGACCAAACTAAAACTAAATCGAAGACTATTCTCTATTCTCCGCAGTACTTTGGGCAAAACCTCAAACCTCAACCTAAAATCAAAAATTAACTTGTACAAACTATTAATAAAACCCATTTGGACCTACGGAATTCAGCTATGGGGAGCTGCTAAAAAAAAACAAACATAAACAAAATTCAAGTAGCCCAATCAAAAATTCTTCGTCTCATAACTAACGCCCCTCCGTACGTCTCTAATGAAACTCTACACTCAGACCTGAACATACCGTATGTCAATGAAGTCGCAAAAAATCACTACTACTTTAAATTCCATAAAAGACTACAAAATCACTCCAATCCCCTCATTAAAGATCTTTCATCACACTCCCTTCCGGGTAATACGGTAACGAGACTCCAGCGCAAGTGGCCCAGAGACTGGTTAGCATAACACACAGGTCTATACGTTAATCAACAAAACAAATTCTCGCCGAAGTGCTGTTGCTGGACAGTTTCTTCAATTCAAGATTTCATGTAAAATTATAATAAAATTATACATATAAATATTCGTTTGTATTAATTCTATTATTATTATTATAATTCTCAAATATAGAAAAATATATATTCTCTTCTCTTAAGCTTATTGTACCATGAGTACAGTTTGTTTAATATTTCTTAATTCAAAATAAAAAAAAAAAAAAAAAATATTTATATTTATATTTTTATAAAATATAATTAAATAATCGTGTTGTAATATGAAATTACGTGGGACGTGATTTTTCCCCCCCCCCGTTTGTACACATGCCAATCGTGATCAAGTTTTCAATAGGTTTTATTTTTTTTTCTTTCTGTAAAGAAAATAGCGATTTCATTTTTATATTTTTCTTGACGATATTCCAGTCTGATCGGAAAAAACGTGAGAAGAATGATTCGCGTTGTGAATTGATTATGTCCTAACGTAGATAGTGTTTTTTTTTTCTCCCCCGTTGTCGTCGGCGTTCTTGAAATCCAATTAGAACTGCGTGTATACGATTAGGACGTCGTCCGTGAAAACAATTTTAATACTGAGGGGTGGAGTGGGAAACAAATTCAGGCAGGGAGATTGGAATTTATCCAGGCCACTGAACGTTTCCCTCCCCCCAATAAAATAATAAACAATAAATTGTTCTCGCTTAGGGCTCTATTCAAACGTTTATATTGTTTTTTTTTTTGCCGAGCTTACAAAATTACACTACAAAACATATTTACGATAATAATTTATTCCATTGTGTTGTATAAAAAAAAAAAAAAAAAAAATATTGTTTATTTAGTTAACCGTTAGTTAATATGCTGTAGTACTCTCTCTCTCCCTCCCCCCCCCCAAGCTCTTGTTCAGCACCCTCAGTCAGAATAAACCAAAAGAAAAACGATTCGATTTTCGAGCCGTTTCTTTCTTTCTTGTTGATTTTATTTGTAATCGGACGGTTTTATCAAAATTATGAATCGCAATGATGCAGCCCTACACGATTTAAGATAAAGTACACATTTGCTATCTGCCCTAAAAAATGGTTGTATATACCACAGATATCTATTGTAAAAATATAATAGATATATCTGCTACAAATACTCCCTTATATTATAATAAAACGCTCTCTGTGTGAACGTTACACATTTTAGGTGTATTTTTTAATTAGTTTTTAAATTAAACATTGTATAATATTTTTTTGAGTTTATCTTGAGATATTAATCAACTTTTTAACGAATCGTTGGGCGATAAATAATAAAAACCAATCAACGAACAATTGATCCGTCGCGGTGGCGTGTTTAGGATTTCATTTTGAGATAATACAATTGAAAACAATGTTTTTTGCTCCGCTCAAAATGTACGCGTTTAATCAAACTGTAAATATTATTTTATAGAATTTTTTGTTCTATATCGTACGAGTATATTTTCAAATATTATAAAAAAAAAAAAAAAACTAAACGTGTGTTAAACCTAGGCGTTCCCGAGTCTTTTGTTTTCGTGTTAGAACCACATACATTTTACGATAATGATTTTTCAACCAGGTGATATTTATTTTATTGATCTACAGTGACAATTGCTAAGCGATTATAAGTGACTATATTTTTAAAAATGGGATAACTTAGTGAAAAATGAATCGAATAAACATTTTTTTGATTTATTTATACATTCACAAGAATCTCCGATTTAATGGTGAAAAATCATATCCAGCATATGATCACTTCCGGAGTTTCAAGAGTGAACACAGACGAATTCTCGTCTAGTATCTGTCTTAAGATAATGGGTCGCGGTTTGTTCACATAACCTTGGGACTTGACACATCCCAATACAAAAAAAATCTAGACATAGGTGGCCAAACATGCTCGCTGCAAAGTGAAATTCAAACGGTCAAGTTATTGTCTCTCGAGCTGTGTGGCAGGTTGCTCCGTCCTGTTGTTGTTTTAAATTTTATATAGGTGCATATGAATATCTTTTTTTAGAATCCGTTCGGAACAAAACGGTCTGACACGCCCTGCGAACGGCGGCAAGTAGACTTTTGAAGGCTGGAATCGAATCTGTTTGGCGACTGCCGCAATGTTTTGAGGCGTTAGACGTTTACCGGCCGGGTCGCACGTCTAAAATCAACATCAGAGCCGTGTGCTTCAAATTCAGTCACGAAGTTTCTTGCTGAGCCAGAGGTGAGGTGTTTCTTGACGTCCCGTGATCGTGCGGAGCATCGGCATTTATCGCGGGAACACAAAGCGAAAAAATTCGAAACAACAAGAAAACAAGAAAATCGTATTTAATCGGGACTATGGTAGATAAGACAAAACGATAAAAAAAACAATGTTGCCAATCGTCAAACACGAAATTCCCGACGAAATGATTCGATTGTATTAGTAAATCGATCGGTTGAAAAAAAAGAGAAAAAAGGCGGCGGCGGGGAACGTATGACTCTCGGCACCACTGATTCGCCACTGGCGGTCAACGGGTCGCCGTGACCGTCGCCACTCGGCCGCCCGTACTCCGCTCCCTCCCCCGTCGTCGCGTCCGGGCAACTATTCAGATTTTCGAAACGGGCAATTTTCGGGCGTTCCGCGGCGGGACGGCGGCGAGCTGGAGAGTTTGCGTTTTGTCCGCTGCGAGTGCGACAACGCCGACGATGGCGGCGGCGGCGGCGGCGCGCCGATAACGTCGGCAGGCAACGGCGGTAAAGTTCAAAGGTCGGCCGCGCCACGGTCCGTGCCGATCGATAATATGACAAACCTGGGCCATTTTACGTCGCCCGCACCGCGTAACGCGCGGTTTGCAATAATAAATACACACTCCGCGCTACCCGTCTCGTACACGGGTGTGTATAGAAAATACCGTTTCCGTCGTATTAGGCCCCAGCCCCGGTGATTTTTTTTACGATTATTCATACGCAAGTGTTCCGCTTAGCTATAATAATTATTTGTCCCCCAGCCCCCCTCACCCGCACACACACACCCCACGACGCCGTTACCGGCAAACGGAAAATTTACATAATAACGATCGGTCCGCGCGGCGAACGAGAAAAATTTAGAAAAAAATAAATAAATAAAAGATCCGGGACATTTGTGACCGCCCCGGTAACGAAACGTTAACAAAAAAACATACGAAACATCGTTTTTAGATTGCCGGCTAATAATCATAATAACACGGGAGTTTATCACCACCCGGTCGCCGGGGAAATCACATTTTAGGCGCCTCGAAAGATTCTAGCGATTATTACTGGTACTTGAATTCGAACGCGTATTTTCGTAATTCCCAAATACGGTTTCCAATCGAAATTTGCTTTTTATGTTTTCTTTTGTAAACGCTTAGCAATTGTTGATACTTAAAACGTATTATACTGTCGGAAATTCAGTTCAAACAAATATTATTCGTCTCGAACAATGTTCGATAGTAAAAAGGCAGCGGTTTCCAAACTGTGTACCGCGGTATTGAATTGTGTTTGAATTGTGGTGGCGGTCAACGGTGGAGGGATGGTAGACAAATTGTTTGAATACAGAAAAAAAAAATTTAAAAAATCAATGTAAAACCGATTCATTACTCTAAAACAATTAATATATTAATACAGCGGTTCTCGACCTGTGCACAGCAGTGTCCTAGAGGCACCACGAGTCAATTCCTGGGACACCGAGGTCCATACGAACAAATAATGTATATTTACAATAACCTAACATAACTTAAGCGAAGAATATATCTCGGTTTTACCATGATGTTCGTCTGTAAATAACTTTTCGACCAAAAGTCTTGCTCCAATCATCAACATTATCAGACATGGTTTCTGGTGGCCATTTTGTCTAGTATAGGTGTATAGACCGTCGATATTTTGACGTTCATGTTTTTCATTTTTTTTTTCTACACTTCTTGAAAATTAGGAAAAACCGGAAAAAATGAGAACACAATTGGGTTATGTTTTAATTCAGCACTTTCTACACGTGCAATTTTCACAATATTTGACATTTTCGAGTTTATTTTGGATAGAAACGAACGACATTGTCAAATTGACAATTTGATTAAAGTTTCATCATAAGTCGTTCTGAACGGTATAGACAAAATTGAGCGTTATGTCGTTATTTTTCCCGTTTTAAGTTAAAACATTTCCTCGTGGTTTCCACAGGAGGGCGGGCACCGCTCCTCAATTTTGTCTAAAAAAGGTCACCGACGTCTGAAACGATTGGGAACCACTAGTATAAGGACTCAAGTTCGGTGTACACCATTTGGATTCGTAATTTCCCGGTGACCAGGCGTAAATTTTCTTTCGAAATTCAGCCCCGATTCGAGTGGGGGCTCTCGCACACGATTTCTTCCCCTATAATATGAAAATATTATTATTATTTTTTTTTCCTCCCTATTTCTTCTTGTTTCCATTGGTTACACGATTATTATTTATATATTAGTTTGGTTGTCATGGTCACGGGAGTTTTAAAAACTTCGATTGCTATACTGAAGAAATCCCGTCTCGCGACGGGCACGTCGTCCAGTACTCCATAACCACACCACATTCAATAAAACTAGAGACTATAGAGGGAATTATTAAGTACATAACTGTCTAATATCGATATACCGGAATTCATTTTAACATCGTTTGTTTGCTTATGACGAAAATCGATTTGAGCATAAAAAATGTGTACTGCTAATTTATAATGTTATATTCTGAGTGTGGCGATCAATCGATTAGTCGGTCCAAAATGTATTTTATTCGGAAAACACTTTTTGGATAGTTGAAATTATTTGATTTTTTTTCAGGCAGTCTATTAAATGATGCGGAATTTCCACTCAGAGGTACTTTACTTGAAACATTTGTTGAAATATTCGACGGAAAACACTTTTCAGGTTGCTAAAAATCATCCAACAATAATAATTATTCACAGCGTACATTAAGCGGGTTTTTCCCCGGATGGTATTTTATTTGATAACAATTTTTGTCTAGATTCCCAACAGTTCTAAATAATTATAAAAAAAAAAAAAACTGATTTTATTTTTGTTGTTATTTCCCTTTGATACAAGGGGGAGAACACGACTAATACTATAACCTGACCCGTTTACAATAAGCTCCACTCAGAATCGTTTTTTTTTTTATTGCTACGATTAATCGTTGCATCCAGTAAATATACTAAATTACCCAAATACCATTCGAACGTCCCATCAATAACAATGACCTTTATTTTTTATTTCACTCACAACACTACATCGGATTGCTAAAACATTTTTCTATCAATTACTCTCTTCCTCTTCGTTCTTGCGTATTACGGTTTATTTTCTTAAGAAAACTGTTGGGAAATAGGGGTTATAACCTAACCCCTATTTGTCTACCTCGCACGTAAATCAGCATTTTCGGGAAAATTAAAAAGTTTTATAAGCACATTTTATTCTTCACAATTTGTATTGTACGTATTCCGAAATGTATATTACTGTACGGTATTCGAAGTGTCGGTGTCCATAACGTTTCGTGTTTTAAACAATTTCTCTTTGGCTTAAATTTAAAACGAATTATAATTGGGTTACATTTTTTCGAATGCAGCAATGCAGTCTTGTTGCTTTTACATAATTTCTTTTCGTTCCCGTCGAACAATGTCGCTCCGACGATTTCTATAAAACCGTGTAGATAAATTACTCTTCCCACCCCGACCTTTTGTCCCGCAGTTATGATACCTGCCTATCATAATTGTTCTTCTCTCAGAATAAGTGGCGCCGGCCGACAGCTGTTTTTTTTTTTTAAAACGGCGGTGTAATTATCGCTCCCTTAGAAATAATAAAAAAAAAAAAAAATTAACGCCCACTCGGAGTATAATATATATATATATATATCAAAATATTCATAACAGGAATAATAATAGTGCAATGCCCGACTAAATGTAATTTATTATTTTTCATGTGGATTTACAAAAAAATAAAAATAAAAATACTACGGTACCGCGTCTCGAAAATTCTAGAATTTATTAAGTGATAAGGATTTGTGAACCCAGCGGAACTCCCCACAAGTTGTATTTAAATTATTAAATAAAAAAAAGCCCCTCTCCCTCTAATTAAAAAAATTTGGCTGCGCGCCTAACATACGTTCTATGGTAATACTCGATGGTAAAAAAAATATTAAACCTAAAGGAATGGCGTATTGTTTGGTCCGTTTTCACGATATAATAACGTATTATACGTTTACAAATATCGATTGTTCCGTGTTTTATTAACGATAACATAAAATTTTCACGTACAGAGTTGAGCCGACGTAATAATACCAAAAAATAAATACGATTTTTGAACTATCTATTCGACAAAAAACGAACAACAGCAGTCCATTGCGCAACATTACAGAAATCGGTCATTATTTCGTACCGCCATCGATTATTATTTTATTATAATTTTTAAGTACTTAACTGCGCGCTCGACGAATATGTCACCGTTTTCGTCTGTAACGGTATTGTATGAAAATCGTTGGAAATGATAAAAAAAAAAAATCGGTTATAATCTTCGTACCCGGTGAATGGATTCAATTTTACGGTCGTATAAATGTGTTCTACCTATTTAAATTAAAAAAATATATATTAAATTGGTATCTTACGGCGCGATAGAATTAAATATCGTTAAATAATCGCAAGTTCGCCAGCGGTATTGAATACCAAACATTATAAAAGAGCTGTTGACCGACAAAAAAAATATCGGGTTATTAAAATTTACGGTTAGGTTTGAATGTCCGTCTAAAATACGTATACGGTGTGCCTATAGATAGCGAAAAATAAATAAATAAAAACAAAATTGCCGGTCAACTATATGCGATAATATATTAAAAAAAAAAAAAACCTCATCGATGCAATGACGATTCGAAAATATAATATTGCATTAAACGAGAAATATCTATGTTCTAGTACGGCCAACTTAATACCATTGTTATATACATCATACATAATACAATACAAATATTTTAAATATATTATTATTATTATTTTCTTGTATCCTATTGTACGCGTTTACATTATAATATTGGCATTATATATTACATTCTACGAGCATACGATAAACGAATATATTTTAATCGAATAGACGGATATTAATAATATCAATTTGGTTTTCTAGATTCCGAGTCTAGCCAACCGGGCTATTGTAATTTTACTATGATGTATAGTTTTTTTTTGCTTCCCGGAGAACACTTTTTTTTTTCGGTTAGTAAAATCGATTCTATTTGTTCGTGTCGTACCACTAACCCCTCTAAATTGGCCTCGGGATTAATTTTTTAAATTTTCGCGTACGACCGAAAAAAAAAAAAAAAAAAAAAACTGCAATGTTACAAAACGTATGGTCTACGCCATTTACTCATGTTTACCGTCGAGTCGAGATCGGAAAAAGATTAGAAACAGTCGATTTAAAAACAAAATAAATTAGAAACAACGAAACCGTTAAACACGCCGATAAAAAGCCAAAATATCTCTAATTCTATTACTTATATATATATATATATATATATATATATATATATATATATATATATATATATAAATATACTATAGATATCACAGAATAATACCTTTTAAATATCGCCTTTGACCTTTCTATTATCTCTTCTTCTTCGGATTGTTAATACGGACCATTAACGGCCCTTCACTCAGTGGCGCTCGAGGCGGGGTTCACGTGGTTCCAGCGCCGGATTGGGCGATTTCCGTCAGTCGTACTCGATATTTACCAGCCCAGTTCTAAAATATAATTTATCTCGAAAACAATAAATCATCGTAGGGCCCGGTTCGGCCAATTCGATTTATTTGTGAAATTTATGAACAATAAACAAAATACTAGAGATATTTTAACACGAACTTTTGAAATCTTGGCGGCCAATCGAGCTAAGCTCAATCGCACACTGGACCTGTCTAGTCCCCGAGTGGTTCAATTGAATTATTTAGTTGAGGAGGACGTTTCTTTCGACGATCAATCTACCGGAGATTGGCCAGATTTCAACAGCGAAGAATTTTAACGGAATATTTTACGCGAACAAAATCGAAATGTATGTATTAAGTAGTAGTTGCTGATTTAAAAAAAATAATAATAATAATAATAATAATAATAATAACATTTACAATATCAATTATATTTTATAATGCGTAATGTTTTTGACGACTGAAACAAGTATTATTATTTTATTTTATTTTTTTTCTTAATTCCGACAATCCTTGATACTTACTACAAAACTGTTATAATAGTAACTGATTCAAAACATTTTTAACTCTAAACACACGATACGCTAATCGGTACATCAGTTGTATTCATTTTTTTTTCCACTAGTATATCAATGTCTATATTTGTAAATATATTCGTGTAGTTGTGGTTTAAGAAAACGCTATTTGAAATACCTATATTTTATGTGAGACAAACGTCACTGTCTCCGCTGATCTCTGTTCGTTACAACGCCGATATTGATCTGCTATTTTTGCGGTTTTTCACTTTATAGTTGTTCAAAAAAATTACAAAATATTTTTATCGTATTTAAAATTATTGTTACCGGATACACTACAATACTCGTGTATTTAAATTTAATAATATAAATACCTACTGTCTATTCGCGAGCATAACAAATGTATTCTAGTCAGTGGCGTATTTACGGGGATGGGGAGGAGATGTGTTTGATATACACCACACAGAGCCTTTTTTTTTTTTTTTTTTAAAACTCATGAACCGTTACCGTATTTAATAATCAGTGTGTTATCCGCGATAGTTAAAGCCGATAAAATCGTGCAATGCTTATGATTTTAAACGCGATAATTTAAAACGATTATTCGTTCAATCTGGAACAGGCTAATACCAAATGGGTTTGGAAATGCCAAAGCATCCATCGCAATACAGACATTACCAATTTTTTATAACAAAATAAATTACTGTTAAATAAATAATTTTGATAAAAATAAACGATAAGTACCAAAATAATAAGTTCGTTATACAGTAAATGACACGGGCGCCCATTGAGGGGGACGGGGGCGGGAAGACGTGTATTTTCCACTCCCCTTCAAAAAAAAATATAAACGTATAATTAATAAAAAATATATTGGCGAATATTATAAAGAATTCTTTATGTTTTTTGGTCATATGTAAATGCCCCTCCCCCCCCATATGATAAATGATAAACAGTACGGCGGCAGAGTTCAACCGCCGGTGCGCTAAAATTTTTTCTGATATCACTTGCCCTCATCGCCCGGAAGGAAACCGTAAATCCGCCACCGATCCTAGTCACGAAAACTCGAAATACTTAACAAAAACGAAATAATTGTATTAAACATAATTTTCCCCCGGTCTTTAGTGTTATAATACTGACGTCATACATTGTGACACATACATTAAAACGTATCGACGACCGACGGATCGACGGATCGATTAAATTGGACAATAAATAACGCTGTAAAAAAAAATATCGATTGCCAAATGTATCGAACGGCAAACGTAATGAAACGAAAATCGGCGAGTGTTCTATATAATGCGTACCTAGCGTAGCTGATACCTCCTCGTTAAATGATTTGTAACGGATTTAAGGGGATTCCTAATAAATCGCCGGGACGTCTATTCATCTACCGTTAGATATAAATCCACTTAAAAGGCCGTGAAAACGCCGGGTATGGGGGGAGGGGACGCTTTCTCCTCGTACGTCCTATAATTTGGCCACGTAATAAACGATATAACGACCCGTGGAAGAAAAAAAAAAAAAAATCCATTAGCGTCAAATTCCGTCTAAACGCACCCGTTTTTTTGTATAACATTGCCGGTAACACGACATCGCCTCGCTGCGCACTTACTATGATTAATCAACGTATTTCTGTGCAGGCAACTCGAATTTCGTTCCCTGAAGATTATATAGTATTTGATTACTAAAAAACTTACTAATTAAGGTCGATTATACGTATACACTAGCTGCCATCGTCCGGCAATGCTCGGGTAAAGTTTGTTAGCTATGCAGAATCTCATAGCTGTCCCGCACATCATTTTTTTTTTTTTTAAATTCAGAGCAAAGCGTGGAACGTATTGGTTTTATTATGATGTGTGCTTTTTTTAAAATCATTTTTCCTGTCTAATTCTAATTAAACTTTTTTTTTTTTTTCTAATTCCATATCTCTTTTGAATTTTGCTTAATTTTAAATTTTAAATTTCGAACTGGTCGTACGCATTAAATATGTCTGGAACCGGCGACAAACAGATTTTGTTTGCACGAGACACTCAGACACGTGACAGAGTCCCGTAAAATTGACCACGGGAAAAACGTTAAACGGTTAGGTCTAAACCCGCAACGTTCAATGTTTGGTCCTGTGCCTTACTTTTGGTCATTGAAAAGTACAATTTCACGGGAAGTTTGAGCCATTTAAAGTGGAATGGTAGATTGGTTGGTATCTTTGGAATTCTAGAGACCCATACCGGGTTCCCAAGCTTCCACAGCCAGTAAGGATCGTACACTCAAGCAGACAGTTTTTTTAAAGATTTGATTCATCGATTCCTTGCAAAGGACATCGGATCATCGATCACGTGGAGCAACATTCTTAAGCAAAACCATCCGCTAAACTACATATATCCTGCCAAGGGCATACGGTTTTTTTTAACTCCGGGATAACATTCGACGGTGGTTTCTCGTTGTTTTCGTTGGAATATTTTGGCCGATTGTCCGGTCTACATATGTACCGAATTTGTTTGAATTCATTTCGTGTGTCTTACCTAAATGTAGCTTGATCACTGTTTTAGTTTGTCTATTTCGTGGATGAGGATTAACGTTACGCTTTGGTTAACACGCTCACCAAACTCGTCGTTTTATAGTTATAATTATATTTATTTTTTAGTTATTTGCTGAAAGCAAACGGCCAATCATTGCAATTAAAAACGATTCCGAGCGGATCTATAGTAAACTATAGTAGTGGTAGTCGAGTGTTTCCCCCTCCCACTAATAGCTATGGGATAAAAACCATAATACAACTAACGTATCGTCATAATTTTGTAAGATTTTAAATGTTTTTTGGAAAACTTGTTGGGAATCTAGAACATTTTTCAAATAGAGTACTACCGACCGAAAAATCTGCATCTTTTGATATACCGCAGAACGGAATAATTCCTATTGCATTCTTACTGACCGAAAAAGTGTTTATTGACAAAAAAAACCCGCATCATAGTAAAACTGAGTAATCTTTTTACCTACGCACAGAATCAGTATTCTCATATTGTAACGGTTTTAAAGTTTTGACGTTTGCGTAGTTTCACTAGTTTTTCGTAATTCCGAATAACATGGTTTTCAGTGCTCGCTTATTTATCTAGATAAACTTTTGAAACTTTTTAAGCGTTTATACTAATGAATTGAAAAAAAAAAAAAAGAGATTCATGTCGTTTCGTTGTAAGAGTAATAACTTGTCTGTGTGTTTTTTTTTTTTTTAATAACTTAATGATAAGTACATATAAAATAGTTACTGGTGAGTATATTACTAGCCTCGATAGACGGTTCGCGACAGTGATGTATATTTATTAAATTTTATATATTTATGACGATTTTAACTAAAATTGTATTTGTATTATAACTCCGAGAAATGGCGTAAAATGGTGTAAACTGCAAATTATAAATGATTAAAATAGGTATAATACGACGGTCTATTAACAAAAAAAAAAAAAAAAATGAATTACAATGAGTAATAGAAAATCGAATAAAAATGTAAAATAATTGCTGAATTATGGCTAAGATATAAACGGACGGTATACGAATACGGAATATTCTGATTCGATTATCAGTTTTTCCACAAATAAATAATTTTAACACTATTCGACTATGAAATAGAAGAAAAAAAAATAAGCAGACGCATTCAGAGCACGGTAATTTACGGACAAAAAGTATTATTTTTAAAATAGTAATTCATTGTATACACTGTAGTATTTTATGACTAATAAGATTGAACGATAAATATTTCCGAAAGAAAATAAGCTTAACAAAAACCCGAAACCCGCCTGCGAAAAGCGGCAAACAAATACAAAACAACGAGTTCCTGTTATAATTTTCGTATTAAAGTCTCAAAAATACAATAGAGAGGCGGACGTAATTTCAATGTATACGTATATATTATGTAAGTCGTATTATAATTTAATTATACAAACGAATTATAAATTATATTCATAAAATGACAACGTCAACCTGCCGTTTATTCATATTAAAACCCGCTGTATTTCGTATTTTAAATTAATGATATTAAAACTTTTTTTTTTTTTTTTTCAAGACCTTTTTTGGAACGTTTCAGCCAATCGCTGTAAAAAAGTCTTGTGCTTGAAACCTATAATATAATGTTTTACCCGTACACTGCCGTGGCGTAGCCGGGATTTTGGAATAGGGGTTGCCAAAAGCCGAAAAAAAAAAAAAAAAAAATCAAACAGAACATCACGAAAATAATAATTTATTGATACGATCACGTCGTCGATCGTTGGTTTTAATTTTAAAATAATTAATTACAATTAAATATTGCAGTACAACAACGATAGCGACGCGGTGACGATATCAGCGCATTGGCTATGCCGGGTTATAAGCCGAAACGAAAATAAAAATTATAACCACATCAAAGCCAAAAGATTGCAATTAAACTCCCGCTTACGAATGCCTAAAACCCTAATCGTCAACAACAAACATTCAAAACTAAATATTAAATTACTTATCTACAAATCTCTCTTAAAACCAATTTGGACTTATGGCCTACAGCTTTGGGGCAAAGCAAAAATTTCTAGCCTAAATAAAATTCAAAGGTTCCAAAATATGACATTAAGAAAAATTACCAACTCTCCACCATATGTATCAAATCACACCCTGTATAAAAACCTACACATAAAAACAATTCAAAACTAAGAGGCTAAAAATTATTATAAACGGTTTCACCTACGCCTAAACACTCATCCAAACGCACTGTTAAAAAATCTAGCTGCTTTAACCATCCCTGGTAACCCTCCTCGGCGCCTTAAGCGAGAATGGTGTAGAGACCTGCTAAACCCTTAATCCAAAATAGGTTAAAATTAAATAATTAAAAGACGAAAGTGTCATCAGTGGGTGGCTTCTTCATTCAAATTTTTCAATCTCCTATTGTATTATAGCTCATACTCTTATTGTACTTCATTGTGTACAGATTGTGTATATTATTAATAAAATAAAATAAAAATTATAACGTGTGCCAGTGTCGAACAATGTAAAAAAGAGCACCGCTATGCCGATTTCCCAAAAGTTTTATACTGGCTAAATGTAAAAATAAAACGGCTAAAAAATTCGACCATCTCGGTGGCCGTAGATACAGATCGCCGGTATATAACCGAAAAAACCATCATTTTTCTCTTGTCGAATCACACTTTTTTCTAAAAATATTATAATGAAAACCACGCCGATCTCAGAAGTTCTTCTGAGATTATTGTGAAGACAATATCAAATCTTTCGTTTAAACACAATTGAAACCAACTAAAATTCGTTTACGGCGTTTTCTCCTTTCCCCCGCCTTTTTTTTTCTTTTTTTTTTTCGTCAATTCAATTCAGCTGTTTAACACAATGCCGATGATTACCATCCGTACACGCCGATCAAAATAACAATCGTTGGGTTTTGTTTTTTTGCATTGTTTTAACATTTAATTATACAAAACGAATTATTCCGTTGTACTGGAGGCTTTTTTGTAACTCGGACCGCGATTTATGGTGTTATTACCTGAATAATGTTCGTGTCATCGATAGGAATGACAGTGTAAACAATAAAAAATTACTATTGGATTTGTCGAAAGTTCATAAATATTATTGTACTCGCCCGCAACGATTTATTTGATAAATACACGGTCAATTGGAGTAAATTGTAAAGTTGGTGATATTGGTATAGACATATATATATATATATATATATATTGTACCGGAATTCATTTTAACATCGTTTGTGTGTTTACGAATTACGAAAATCGAATTGAACCCAATACATAGGAAACAGAATTAAAGTATAATTATATTATATTTTTTATATTTTTTTTTAGTTTGTAATAACCGCGGGTTCGGAATGCCACGAAAAAATTATTAGTTTTACTGAAATGTGTATTTTTTCTCAGATTAACAATTGTTCCGTTAATAATACAAACGCTCCGATTTTTTCCCCCGGCGATACTTAATTCCAAACAATTTTTCACACGTCCGACAGTTTTCTTAAAACAATAAAAAAGAATACTCCTAATGAAATATCACATCGGTTTGAATTTTTTTTGTTTGTTTTTCAATTACTTGGATTACAAAATGGGGGAAAAAACACGATTCCTTCCGCAATATAACTTCCGCGGTCTACCGAGCTTGGAATCGCTTTTTGATTGGAATGATTTACCACTGCCTTTACACAAATTAAATTAGCCAATTGTAGGACAATTTTCAGATTCCTCTATATCTTATACATTCCTGACTGGCCTACCCGTTGCGCAAACTGTGTTCAGTAGTTTTTTTTTTCTTTCTTTCTAATGTTGTGTATTTTTAATCGGCGATGCGATTATAGAAAATATTATACCGGTGTGGCTGTCGGTTAGACGATGAAATAATTGCACTCCTCTGGTAAATACGATTCGACCGTGTTTCAGCAAATATTACGAACAAATCAAATATTAAAATGCTGCTCAAACATATTTAGTATTCATTAAATATGAACGATTTATGGTGAATTCATTTTTTCAAAATTATCATTTAAGCGAGTGATGAACCGAGTGGCGTTTACAAGACGGACGGATCGCAAACGCGGTCTGCTGTTCGGAACTCTCTTGGGCGTTATTCATTTGGTTTTTGTTCGCGATAAAATTCAATACGAAAATCGCCTACCGACGAAATTCATCCCGGAACACTTGAAAATAAAACGATAAATTCGATATTTCTGCGATAATAATCGTAATTGCCGCAGGGCGAGCAAATCGCCGCCGTCCGGGCGATTCGAGCTAATTGGACGCCCCGCAGTTTGTAAATTGTAACGAAATCGGAAAAACGTATTGCGCGTTGCGCAATACACGGCGTACGTAAAATATAGTATTGTTATGTAATAAAAAAAAAAAAAAAAAAAAAAACGCAAAACGACGAAAATGCGTTTGTGTTTCGACGGTCGCCGAAACGGCATTCTTTATGGACGCCGGCCCGTCACTAACATTTCAGTTTACACATCAGCCCGCATTTGTCTTGTCGTCCGAACCGAACGTTCCGTGTTCCGGTTGTATTTAATATCGGTACGTAGACCGGTGTATACGGACACCAGTCTACACCTGTCCGGTTACCGCAAACGGACATAATATAATAAAATATACGGTTTTTTTTTTTTTTTTTTATTATTATTTAAGACGATGCGTTTCAATAAACCGAATCGCGCGGATGCGTCCGTCCGCTGCACCGTGGACCGTAGTCGCCGGCCGTCGTCGTCGTCGTCGTCGTCGTCGTCGTCTTTGGGTGTGCCGTGCGAAAACGGCGTGACGGAAAAACCTTAACGAGAAAGTATTACGGTGTACCGAGCGGACGCGCGTAGTTTTTTTTATACAGGGTGTCCGACGAAGACGTATAATATACCCGTTGGCACATCTCCCGCGGTACAACGGCGATAATAAAATTATGTTTATTTTTACATAAATATATGCAACACGGACTCGGCTTTTAAACGCCCTAAAAATGAATTTATAAACTAAAAACTCTAAAAAAAAAAAAAAAAAATGCATTTAAAATGTTAAATGTATTATTCGCTTTGCATTTGGAGTGTGTCGATCGGCTTCGGAAATGTTATACGCGATTAAATTGGCATAAAGATAAATTTCAGCCTTGTCTAATTTAAAACCGAATTGCCCGATGTTATCGAGTTCAAAATGAAAATGATTTTTTACAATTTTTTTTTTTTAGTCATAACACGTGAAATAGGTTAAAAATGCCCCAAAACAATTTCGTGGTTACAACATGGAGTACTCGATACGCATTTGTACAATCTCGTCTGATTTTCCGATATGTTTCGCCTATCAAAACACTAATATATTGTTTAATACACAATTTTTCTGTAAACTAAAAAAAAGTATATTTAAAATGCGCCACAAGGTCGGTGGAAATAAATAGTTGAAACGTCAAACCGCCCCAGACGAATAAACTCTACAAAACAGTTATTTCCCCTCCCCGTCCCCCCTACAAAAACGTATAAATTTAATTGAAATATGAATATTTGTAGCCGTTATCCATGTATAGGTGATATCAAAAACAAAAAAAAAATACAACCCAGAATTCGATTATCTCGGGAGATATGGGCAATAGGTATTTACGTATATGTCGACGGGGGACACCCTGTATACCTATACTATTCCGACGATGACGACGGCGAAACTATAACGATAACATTCATTTTCGATTTGAACATTTTTTTTTTTTAATTTATAGGAGAAAAAAAAAATACGTCGTTGAAATGACATCAGCTCGCGCGCAGTACAGCTCGTACAAGAATATTTTTTATTTCACCTGTATGGAAGGTAAAAATTATGACGACGACTAGGCACGGTCTGTATGTACGTGCAATTGCGTTTTGTCGAGAAAACCTGTACAATTAGTTGGTTCGTACAAATAAACGACACACGCCGTTTAAAGTTGATTCGATTATTATTTATATATTTTTTTATTATTTTTAAAAGGAATCTACGATCTGTACCACTTTGGGCACAATAAGCAGACGGGTTACAGATTTATATACAAATAATTAATAAAAAATATATCATATTCTTAATAACATTTATATAATAAATGGCATTTTTCAGGAATGCAGCCACCGCATTAGTGACACTTTCAAATATATATATATATATATTTTTTAATTTCATTTCCCGTTAAACTGTTATTGTGGTGAGGGGGGAGGAAAAGAAACAAAAAAAAAACTTATCCGAGCAGTGCCCGCGATTTAAGGCGAGTATCTTTTTGTGACTGTGGTCGCCCCAGATCTCCGATTTTCCAGAAGACGTTATCTTCGCGTTTGTCGTACACGTCTAATACCGTATAATGTTTTTTGTAGACTTATATTACTAACCTGATTTGTATCATTTGAAACTGTTTACGTAACATTAAAACAAAAACCAAACGGTATTTTTTACATATTTTTTTCATTTTTTTTTTTTTTTATGAGGCTTCTTTCGGCACCACTGTTCCCGTGGACCGCGAATTCTGTAAATCGCGTTTCTCGCTCCGATATATTTTCTACAATCGTCTATGTATACATATTTAGTTTGACTTTGCGCAGTGCGTCTTATATACGATCCCATCGTCTCCCCCGGTATTCAATCGTTCGAATGGGTTCGCTGCAGTCCTCCGCACTTCGCTGTCTAAACTCGACGGAGAACCGTCAGCTCTCGATCAATTCCCGTGTCCTCAAGAATTTACGGTGCACATTCCGCCGTTGGCAATCCAATTGTATAACCGCCAGCGCGACCTTCAATAATCAATAATTTCGACAAACTACCGTTGCGCAGAGTACGCCGGCCATACCACGTAACGTTATCGTTTTTATTTCGATCGTTTTCCAACGTTATCCTTCTTATTATTTTGATCATAATTCGTCTTAAAACTTCTTCATTTGTTACTCTGTCACACCGTGAAATCTCTAGTAGCTATCAATGCGGTAACACCACATTTCAAAAGCTTTCTCTTCTCGATTGTGCCCACCGTCCAGGTTTCACGCCCGTATAACATCGAATTCCGTACGTATATCTTCGAAAAGTTTTCCCTAGTGTCGAGTCTAATCCTCTGTTCGTGGTTAACGAGTGATATTTTTTTTTTTGCTACGGAAAATATCATTTATTATGTCTAACTTTGTTCTAGCGTATTGTTTATTTTTAAAGATTAGTTCTACAAAATTACTGTAGTTTAGGTAAAAAAAAAAAAAAAAAACCCGAAAATACTACGTGCAATCATAATCGTCATTTAATACAAAATATAATCAATCCAATATTGGTTCTTTAAATCTGGAAATGTATTGTAATTACCTACACAAACTGTAGTTATGCATATTGACTTTGACGACTATAAATCGCAAAATTTTACTGAAACTACCTCGGTTGGGGGATTTTTTTTTTGAAAAAAAATCTAATTCGTCACACGCCGTTATACAATTGTTTGATTGTGGAATTTTATTTCGTAATCCTAAACGGGTTTCCCAGTTTCAAATTTGTAAACGCGGTTCCGTTTCGGCGCGAAAACGCTATAAATAACGCACGCAAATCGGAGTGCAATTACACGTTTTCCCCTTTGATGTTATAAGAGAGAGAGAGAGAGAGAGAAAGAGAGAGAAAGAAGCAAAACAAATTCGTAATCGTTATAACACCGGTAAGTATGCGAATGTACGATGAGATCGCGACGTTAAGCCGTGACCAATAGGCACTCTGGCGGTGCCAGAGGTCTTTTAATGGGGGGGGGGGTCGGCCGACGGGATACAATTGAGTTTCGCCCGACGACCCGGCGGGGGACCGGCGCCGCCGTTTTCGGGAATACTAGGTAATACAACGGCGACGATAAATAGCGATAATTCGGGTTCGGATGTTTATGGCTTAGTATATGCTTTTCGGGCCACCAGAATTATACCCGAGCACCGATCTGTAGATCGGGTTCGTGAAATCTAGATTACAAATACGCAAACGTATCTTGCATATTTTTGCATATTATTTGACATTTTCTAGCGTACGGATGCACATATCCATATTTGTTACCACATTAATAACAGCGTTATAAATTTTATAAATTATATGTACAATATTAAAAAAAATCGTCCTGACTGTCATCAATTGTGTTTACGAGCAAGACCCGCATTAAACCGATGAGATTTTAGATATTTATTAACCAGCTAGCCGGCCGGGTTTGACCGAAGTGGGGTGCGAAGTTACGAGATTACGATGCATTTAATATTATTTTTGTTGAGCGTTCAATATTTAGTTGTGTTCGTTTGCTGCAGTTCGCACGAAATTATCAGTAAAATAATTTCCGTACAGTGTAATCCTGATACTTAAAGTGCTCGCCCTATGTTAAATTTACCTTTAAAAGATTGGAAACTAATTAATACTTTTTTTTTTTTTTTTCGTATTTAATAGCTGTGTATTTTCTAATAATGTAATTTTTATTACACAATTCAAAAGAGTATTGTCATTTTCTGAACTAATATCTGAACCTTTTTTTGCATACATTCGTGGGCGAAATATAGGTATATTTAATATATTTTATGCCATATAATTACATATTTTGACATTTTTAAATGCATATTTCAATGGTCATAAACATCCGAGCTCTAGTGATAATTAATTATTAGTGCTGGGATTTGAATGCCCTAAAAAATTACAAAAAAAAAAAAAAAAAAAAGAATAGTAAAAATGCCGTTTACTTTATTTATATAATAGCTTAAACGGTATAAAAAATGTATTACAAGTGGTTTTTGTGTTTTTTTTTTTTTTTTTTAATATTATTTTACGTCATTCGGTGGATATATCTTGGGACTTAATTACTTCCTATTCATTCGTACTGAAATAATAATTTTGAAAAATACATTTTAATATTTTAGCTTTTTTTTTTTGTTACGCAACGTTGCGCGTTCGATGTGGACTCACATATAATAGCAAATTTCAGAGTACACTATATTAAAAAAAAATTGTAAAAAAAAAACAAATGCTCTAAAAACTAAAGAAAATGCCCTAGCCCAATGCGTTCCGGTTAAATTTGTCAAAAAAAAAAAAAAATGCACAAATGTGCAGAATAAAAATTACATTGAACCAACCAATCGGTATCGCCCAAAAAAACATTTTCTATTTACGAACCTACGTAGATTGGAATACCGGACGATAAAAAAAAAAAAAAAAAAGTTAAAAATCCCAGGTGATTTATAACAATGGCCGGAGCATTGGGAACACGTCCCCCGGCGTCGTCTCGACACGATAATTCGTAAAGCAAAAAATATTATTCGCATACGGATGCGAAAAGCACAGACACAGTCATAACACATACCGGGTTAGGCGTAACGGACAAAAAAAAAAAAAAACAAACAAAAAAACGACGTTTCGAACACGGCCGAAAATCCCGTAATATTATTTCGTATTGGTCACGCGAGTTTGAAGATCGTTTAGAACGCGACACACGCGGCCGTGTATACAAGAAATGCGTTATAATTATTATTATACTATTATCACGGTACGCTATATATATCATTGTGGATTTCGTTATGGATAAAAAAAAAAAAAAACTCGTATCGACTGTTGTTGTGTATATTATTATATATATATATATATATATATATATATATATGTACAGACTGCTATAAGGTAGGACGAATGCATTTCTCGCGGATCGGCGAAAGCATAATAATAATAATAACGACGACGACGACGACGACGATAATAATATCGTAGATAGATCGTAATGATATTATATTAGTGTTATTATATCGCGTGTCCAGCGTGTCTACCGTGTGTGTGGCTACACTATCGTCGCACGCACGTCTTAGGCCGAGGATTGTTTTATTGGCGAATTTCGCTACCGGCCAAAAAACCAATACGTTATGAAAATCGCCGACTTCGCCGCCGACAATTGCTCCCGGTGTTCGGGTTTCGTTCAGGAGGAGTCCGAGTCCGTTTTATGACCGGGGCCGACCGACGGCTAGGCGCTCGCTGGCGATTGCGAAAAATCCGGGATTTGCCGGGGCTCGAGAATCCCGATTTTCGGATACCGAAATACGAAATCCGACATTTATTGCAAATCCGGATTTCCGTTTTGATAATCCGGATTGCCGATTTCATAATCCGGACTTATCTCTGAATTCTAATTTCGATTTTTTTTTTTTTTAAATTGTTACTCTTTAATTCATCGCTCATAAAACAATTGTTATTGTCGTATTGTTAATGGCATTACACGAGTGTAAAACGTTAAATACATTATTACGATTCAAAAAATATCACAAATAGAAATTTATTTAAAAAAAAAAAAAAAAAATATAATAAAACAAATCAAACATATTGCTGCCCATCACCCGGCCTTGCTCGGGTCAAGTTTTTTGGTTATCCCGAATCGTCTGGTTGTCCCGCACATCATCTTTTTAAATTCAGAGCAAAGCAATATTATTTTGATGTGTGCTTTTTTTTTTTAATTTTAAATGTTCATTGGTCTTATGCATTAAATATTTCTGGAACCGGCGACAAACAGTTTTTGTTTGCACGAGACACTCAGACACGTGACAGAGCCCCGTAAAATTGACCACGGGAAAAACGTTAAACGGTTAGGTCTAAACCCGCAACGTTCAACGTTTGGATCTGTGCCTTATTTTTGGTCATTGAAAAGTATAATTTCACGGGAAGTATGAGCCATCTAAAGTGGAATGGTCGATTGGTTGGTATCTTTGGAATTCTAGAGACCCATACCGGGTTCCCAAGCTCTACAGCCAGTAAGGATCGTACTCTCAAGCAGACAGTTTTTTAAAGATTTTATTCTTCGATTCCTTGCAAAGGACATCGGATCATCGATCACGTGGAGCAACATTCTTAAGTAAAACCATCCGCTAAACTACATAAATCCTGTTAAGGGCATCCGGGATAACATTCGACGGTGGTTTCTCGTTGTTTTCGTTGGAATATTTTGGTAAATTGTCCGGTCTACGTACTCGTACGTACCGAAATTGTTTTAGTTCATTTCCCGAGCCTACCATGGTGTCCAAACTCGCCGTTTTATTTTGTATAGGTAATTATATTATATTTGGTTTCAATAGTGAACCGACAAATGTTTTTCATTCTATTTTGAAATTTATATAATCTATGCAGATAAAAGCCATTTATATTATTTATATTATTAATTTTACCGGACTAAATTTATGCGGAAAACCCGTTTCGTGACGTTCCTCTTTAATTTTTAAAAAAACAGCGTGACAATCGGATAATTTCATAGTTTCGGAGTCAACCCGTAACAAAGGTTTCCGTTTTAGATTTTATATATTTTATGTAGATTACTAGGTAGGTGACCCGGCAAACGTATTTTACTCATAGGATTACAATTTTTCGGATTTCAAAATCCGGATTTGTGTCACATCATAATAGTGTCATATTCCGCCAAGTTACTTTTGAACTTAAATTTCTCTTTTAATAACTCATCTGTGCTCTGTGAATTCCCCGTATAATTGTTGTCTGTTTTTATTTGAGTTGCCGCGTGTTTTCTAACCGTTCTACAGTTTAAATACGTATACAAAAACATTGATTTTCGAAGGATTACAATTTAACGTCGACGTATTACAGACGGTTTAGCATTGTCATTCGTTTATACTCTCAACTATATTTGTTCGGATTTCAACGCCGAGCACGTCGCTGTTTGCTACCGACCGCATTTCCTCGACCGTTGTACAGGCGCGAATTTACGTTACGGAGATTTACCGCAGAAAACCGTCTGCGACCAAGTTTGAAAATTATCCCCTCGACGTCTAGTACCGGGTGTTATCCGGCATTCGGCACAACGCTAACGCCGAGCCGTCGGGAATCGTAGTGCGCAAAGTCAAATCTCGAACTTCCGTACGACCACCCGTTGTAATCTCTTGAAGGCATAGTCCGTAGTGATGAAAACAAGAAAAAAACCAAAAAGTTTGTGCGCCGGATTCCGACCGTCGGTCCCGAAATTCGCATAGCGGTCGCCAAAGAATGGGCATCCGAGTGATTTTGCCTAACAATTTTGCGGCGATTTCACTAATGCGCAGGAGAACCGGCGCTACCGGCCGGTATATTTTAACAAGGGGTTGTGTATAGGCAATTTCGTCGACGTTTAGGATAAAAAATTAATCAAGATCGATTCAAAAATGTGTAGATACATTCACAAATGACAGTCCCGTGCACTATCACAATTGCATATTGTTTGTGTGAAAATTTAAACACACTCCCGTGGTCCAAGTGATTTTAGAATTTCCACTCGTTATGAAAATCAAAGACTAAGACTATTTAAAATAACCGAAAATGACATCGCGTAAAATATTTCTCTTTCCCCCCCCCGTTTTCGCATCTTTATTGGGTAAACTACTAGGGAAATGAAAAAAAAAAAAAATTACATTTTTAATGCGCCGATTAGACAAGAGCCGCCCGTCGGAAATACACCTATAAATGCATTCCGGTCGAAAAGTCGTTTTTAGACACGAAAAATTGAAAATTAACAAAAACCTTGGTGCGTTCAGAGTTTCAAAATGTACGAAGGGAAGATAATTTTTTAGGTGCACGTTCGTTAAACGATACGCTTTGTCATATATAATTATAGCACACCGGTCGGACGGTTATGCGAAGAGAACGCGCCCACAATCAATCGTATAGAATATATAATAATCATTATTATATATATATATATTTTTTTTTTCTTTCTAACTCACGAGTTATAAATGGTAATTATTAAATGACCACACGATAGGATCGTAGAACTTATAATATTACATAAATAATATTATTATTATTATTATAAAATATAAACCGAGCTCGTACGAGTTTTCTCTACCAAACGTATACGTATCATCATCTTATATTGTAATCGGTAACGGTTACATGAAAACGAAATGCGCCTCTATAACGGTGTAACGATCGCGCGTAACAATAATTCCGCACGCGTTTTTAATACGGCGGTTTATTACAAAGTCCGGCGTACAACAATGAACCGCTTTCAAACGATGTTCCAATATTAATTGTGTAGAAAAAAAAAAAAAAAAAAAATACCCGTACACGCCTATCGTTAGCCGCCGCAATCGTTAACGCGTTACACAATAAGTCGGAACCGTACGCGCAACTGGCGTTTTTCAAGTGACTGGGCCATTGATGAACTCCCCCGGATTCGTAAATTTCTGAACAACCTGCGTGCAAACTCCCAAACTTTTTACCGGTATTTAAACGACGGCGTATCCACTCCTGCCGTAGACCTATCATTTCTATCTGTCCGAAAAAGACACCGAAAATAATCGCGTCATTTCCCACGGGCGACACACTTCGGCGATAGCCGAAGCTCATTTTGCCCTAAAAAGTCGCGGTCTATACGACGTAAGCCGCGGGTCTAGCCGATTTCGCTTGTACGTATCATGTACCGTGTATTCCCGCGTCTAGGAATCTACAAAAAAAAAAAAAAATAGTGCGGGAGCACTACTCCCTCAAGAGTCACAGATCCCCTCGCGAGCCGGACGTTTTCGGAGAGCAGGAGGCCAACATATACGGACGGTCGCGAAATCGAAATCTTAATTTCGTCTAGTGAGTGTGTATTGAGTAGGTCGGTTTTTTTTTTTTTTTTTTTTTTATTTATTATAATTATAAAATGTTTCAGCACACCTAGTGCTATTACGAGTTTTTAATTTTTACAATTTTATTTGTTACAAATTTAAATGATTATAAATTTATTAATGACATAATTATTAATAGTGAGAGTGACTTAATAATAATGTGTTACATATATGAATATAATAATAACGATGAGGTCTAGTATATTAATACTAATGATCTTCGTTTTCTGATGATGAGTCTTCTGTGTCTGTTAAAAGAATGTCCTGGGGAAGTCGAGGCCGCAGACGTCTATTGAGTGTTTTTTTTCCTATATTGTAATGACGAGCACTGTCCAAGTTTTTTAGTTTGGCGTGGAAATGTTTAAATTGGGTTTTAATCCATATGTATTTATCAGGGGTATTTTCGTATCATTATGGATCTGGCGATTTCTCATGAACCACGATGCTTTAAGACATATCCTTAAAAATGTATTTTGTAAGATTTGTATTTTATTTATTTTAGTTATAGAGGCAGCGGACCATACAGGACAGGCATAAGTTATCAGTGGTCTGATTATTACGGTGTAGAGAAGGAGAGAAGATTTCATTTGAAGAGTTGATTTGTAATTCACTAAGGTTTTTTTTTTTAAATTGATTATGTAATTGTTTTGTACAACTCCGATAATTCTAACGGCTCGCGTGTTCGGGTTGTTGTAAACGAATTGTTTTTTGTAGAAAAAAAAAAAAAAAAAAAAAAGTACACCGTCAATACAGTCGAGGTTCGGTATTGAAATTCGAAAGTGCTGGGGGGCAAACGGATCTATCTTCTTCGAGTTTATTACGTCATTTTTAATATGTGAAATTCGATAATAATAATAATAACGAAAATAATTATTAAACTATCGCCGCGCCAAATTCGGTTAATTATCGATAAACTTTCATCGGTGACATATGTTTTGAATGTTCTAAATAAAAAAATGAAAAAAAATGTCGGGCAATTCGCGTCGCCCATAGACAAAACACCGGGTCGGCGTGCAGAAGCGAAATTGCAAATCGTGGAAGTGAACGCGTCGTCGATGTCCGTTTTAGTTTTAATGCGTCCGGTCTTCGAACAATACGATTTGTCCGGGAAATATAATAATCGAACGACGCGTACGTTGAACAACAAATAAAAAAAAAAAAAAAAAAAAATTTAAAACGATACCGATGATAATGTACACGTGCAATCATCTCGAATATACCTACCGGGAGCGTGCACTTTTATTACCTCCGCATCATTGTTACGGGACAATGTGCGGTCCAATGAGCCTTGCTATAAAGCGTTTTATGCCGGTTGGCCAGACCGATATTGTCACTATTTTCGTTTAATACCTGCCCGCGCACAATAATTTTTATATTTATTACGCAATGTGACGCGAAACAATCGATAAATAGCGAAAAACCTATACCGGGCGATTTTTCTTATAATTAACGCGAATACAATAGAGTGTGCACTTATCGAGTATTTAGAATTCGAACAAACACATGTCCGTAACGTTTTCGAATAATTCGAATCGTATCATGCCGGGGACGTAGAGAAACGAAAGACGACCGCGCAATTCGATGCGGACAAACTTGAAAATTATCATTTTCATTGTGTTTAAACACCTTGGCGCTCGTTTTTTTTCGTTTTTATAAATTAATCGAGTTTTACTAAAAGGGTATTCTGAGACGATAAATATATTTTTAAAACGATCGAGTATAATATTGTGGTGGGAAGGATGGAGGGAACAGGTTGGGGCGATTAACAGTAGTGTACATTTTCAAATCTACGGGCTGAATTAACAAAAAAAAAAAAATGTATTAATATCGCATAAATTGCGAATATTCGGCAGTTTTGTTTAAATTTTTTAATTTTTTAATTTAGGCATATAGATTAGGTCAAGATAAACTGGTATAAATCTTTTTTGGGGTACGCCATAAAGACCATAGTCGGTAATTCTGTTTTATCAAAAATCGTCCACAAAAATATACAATACGGTCAATTAAAACGATTACACGGGTTTGCCCGTGTTAACCGTTTAATTTTTTTTTAATAAATATTCAAATAACAATAAAATTAATCAAATGTATAACGCCTGGTGTATAATCCGGATTTTCGGATTCCGAAATTTCAAATCCGACATTTATTGTAAATCCGTATTTTTATCTGAATTCAAATTTAAAATTTTGATTTTATATTCTTTAATTAATTTCTTATAAAACTATTATTATTATTATTTTATCGTTAATAGTATTATATGCGGGAAACATTAAATACGTTTTTACAGCTCAACAAATATTATAAGAAGAAATTTATTTTTAAAAAAACAAGTACAACAAAACAAAAAAATCATACATATTACACTTTTATTTATATAATATATTTTACAAGCTGACTCGGTTGTTTTGCTCATGAAAATACAAAATTTCGGATTTTGGAATTCGAAACATAAATTTTCGGATTTAAAAATTGGACAATCCGGATTTACGTCACATAACTAGTATCAATACGAATATAAAATATTTCGAGCGATTGAAGTTAAAAAAAAAAAAATAAATAATTTTAAACCGTTTGAATTATAAAACTTTATTTTACTCTAAAATGGGTTTTTGGGGGAAATAAAATCACGTCTAACTGCAACTGTAAATTTTGTAGATGTCGCGAGCCGTTCGAGTGATGCATACGGGATTTGTACAGGCCTTTCGTATTCTTATGCAGTGACATTTTTTTATTTATTTATTTTTTTTTTTATAAACACATCGCCATTTATTATATCGAATCTGACAATATTCATGGTGCCCGCCCGCCCGCTATTCTGCGAGATTACGTTTTGTAAAACTCCGGAACGTACGAATCGATAATTTTCTATACGGCTCCGAAAAATGTACGGTGATTTATATTGAAACGTACGAACAAAAGAAAAAAAAAAAAAAGAAAAGAAAAGAAAGAAGAAAAGAAGAAAATCATTACAAATATTGCCGAACGACAATTTCGGAAGACTTTCTCGAGGCTTAAAAAGCGTTCGACAGCGACCCCTTTTGGAGAACGGAGACGTTCGTACCGCGGCGAAACGTTACCGACAGAACTCCCGAACGTGTCGGTATTTAATCTAAAACGTCAAAACGTGGCGTAAAAAAGTCTGCGGTAAAAAAAACCGTCGCCGGCAACTTCTTCGTGTCCTGTGAAAATATTCTGTACTTTTACATGTAAACGGTTCGGATATTTTTTTCCTTGCCGCCGAACGCAGGACACTTTTATCCGTTCCCCTTTCGTCCTGATGGTCGGCCACCGTTGTGTTTTTCGCATAAAATCGCTGCTCGTAAACTCGAATAGATATATATATATATATATATATATATATATATATATATATATATATATATATTTTTTTTTTTTTTGTCTACCCTAATGTTAATATATAAACATAGAGGGGCCGGAATAATATTCTCTCCGAAATAGCCTGAAATAAGATGCTAATATTCGTTATGAATAATAGTAAAATATGCCTTTTACATTAATATATTCTCTTAAATTCAAATATACGCTATTATATGCAAAAAAAAAAAAAATAATAATAATAATAATAAACCCAACTGATGTTCAAAGGTTTGAATTATATGAATAATACGACACAATTTATTAATTTACTGAAATAATTTTCTTTTTAATTTACTAAAAAGTATTATAGACTTATTTATTTAAAAATAACAAGTAAAACAAAACGAAATCATGCATATTACATTCTAATTTATAGTAAAATATGCCTTTTACATTAATATATTCTCTTAAATTCAAATATACGCTTTTATATGCAAAAAAAAAAAAAATAATAATAATAAACCAAACTGATGTTCAAAGGTTTAAATTATATGAATAATACGACACAATTAACCGAAATAATTTTGTTTTCTTTTTAATTTACCAAAAAGTATTATAGACATTTATTTAAAAAAAAACAAAAAAAATCATACGTATTACACTATAATTTACACAATATATTACTAAGCTGACCTGGGATTGAATACTGATTTAAATAAATAAAAACCTTTTCTCTAAGTTTTACTGTTTGTTATTTATACAGCCCATCAAAACTTGTCAGTTGGCTGTGCCGCACCCTGTATAATCCAGTGCAACTTACACTTTTCGATTGGTCCTCGTGTATACGCGATATTACAGAGCGGGGTTACGTCTTCAAACTGCGGCCCGCCAAGTTAACCGAATGTTTCGGTAATTCGTTATTAGGGCATTCGTATTTTCGAAAATCCGTTCACCGTGGAATTCGAAACTTTACCATTATCGGAGCTTCAGCTTGAACTCGTCGAACGCACATCAAACAACCAGCTAAAAAAAAAAATCACCGTTTCACGGTAACCAGACTGTGAACATTTTACGCCGTGTTGCCGGAAAGGACTCCGTTCGAAATCGCCAAAAAAATGTGCACGCGAAACGATTTCAGTGTTTAGCTCTACCCCTACCTATGCGAGCTAAATTTTTACAAAAATCAAACACGTCAAATCAATGTTTAGTAACACATTAAGCGACGAAAATTTACGAGCGACGCTACTACTAGTTGGAACAACCAAGTTTGATGATCCACAAACTGCAAACATGCAGTTTTAAAAGACGAACCATTCCAAACATCTCGTTAAGCAACAGTGACTTGTCATAATAAAACAAATGTTTTTTTTTTTCTTCTTTGTAAAATTATTAGTAAGACAACATTTCTTTTCTGTTCCATTACGTCTGTTCTGTTACTACCAACAAAAAAATTTGACCCGAAGCGTATCTCGGATATAAATCCGAAGAAAAAAAAAAAAAAAAAAAGTCGGAAAACCTCTGGTAAAGAGTGTAATAAATAATAATTGTATTATTCATAAATAAAATCATTAGCCATTCGATATGCACGGGCGCGATGAGTTTAACTGGTTGTTGCTAATTTCACAGTCTACCGAGCTATATAATTTAATACGGTTACATAAATCGCGTAGCTTAATATACATTTTTTTTTTTTTTTTTCAATTTACGAGAAAAATTAAAAATCAAATTACTCACCGTGTTGCGCGCGGCGTATAGTGTTTTACAAAGGAAAAAAAAACACAACTAATCGCTACGGGGAAGGTGTACTTTTTTTTCTATTTTTTTTTTCTTCTTATTGTTTTGTTCGAATAACGTACAAGAGAGTAATAATAATATAAAAAATATATAATTTACAAAATCGATTTCGTCGAGGAGAACCTAAGCGATTTGAAGTTTATTTCGTCGGTAATTTTTTTTTTTTTTTTTCATTTCAACCAATACCTACGTATAGGAAAACCCGGAAAATCGGAAAAAAAAAAAAAAAAACCGAAAAATCACCTCTCCCGGTGACGCGGGTGCCATATTCTTACGGTATTATAATGTTCTTTCGAAATGGTTCTGGGCAAAGCTCACCTAAGCCTTTTCGTTTTACTGTCGGAAAAGATTTCGCAGAGAAAAAACATAAAAAAAAAAAAAAAATATATAATCTTATAACACGAGACCGCAATACTAAATGTCTCATCTCGTCGGTCTCCTCAGAATCTAAAACGTGAATTGTCCCGAACGGGACCGAGGGGTTTCCAAATAAATTCCGATCGAAACTCCCCGCTCGGCACATCGTCGAATCCGGTGGTTAGTTTTTTATTTTTTTTTTTAAAGATGTACAAACCACTACTGACAACTGGTCAACACCGAATTGTTTGACTCGAATGCAAATGTAGGCAAATTATTAATTATTAATAATAGTCTACGGGCCGATGACAAGTCGATTCGACTATCCGGGGTCGAAGTATTTGGTTAGGTTCGGTTAGATTTTCTTTTTTCTCTCTCTCTCTCTTTACCGTTGTAAAAATCAAGAGGTATTTTTCCCTTTGAGTTTATATTTAGGCCAACATTTTTGAGTGTGATAACTCATGTCCCAAGTCTCTTAAAAATGCAGTTTTCTCACCGACGTGTCTAGATTTTTAAACCGAATTCCAAAACCAAGTACCGTTTGGCCTATTTACCGTCGTCCGGTCGGTTGATTTCGCCGCATAAATTCTACATGAAAATGTTTAGCGAACAACGAATAAAAAAAACTTCAACATATTGATTTTATAATGTTTTAGGCAAATGTACAGATAATAATTATTTTAACTTTTTACAATTCTTTATCGTTAGTTATTCCGAATAATAATCGTGCATATACGAGTAGTATGGACACACCCTGGCGCAGTGCGTACGATTTCACTTAAAATTAATATCTGATCTTTGTCCACGTACGTTTATTGTTTGATCTTTTTTTTTTTTTTTTTTTTTTTTTTTTAAAAAAACGTTTTATACTTAATTTTTATTATTTTTATTTTATTCTTCAAATGTTTTATATTGTGTTGTGTTATTTAATTATAAATTTTGTGATATTTGTAGTTGCTATTTCGAAATAAGGCTATGCAATATAAGTAAATTAAAACGTCATAAAATAAAAAACACGCGAAATAGGTCTGAAAAGAAAAAAACGCGCGGAAAAAGATCAATAACAATATTCACGCGAAAAATACTCGAAAAGAAAAATATCTGAAAATAAATGTACGCGAAGAAAGACCAGGAAAGTACTTTTAAGTGAAATGGATCACACAGCGCTAGCAACGAGGTATTCATACAACTTATATATTACTGAACGATTAAACGTATTAAATTATGAATGTAAAGAACTGTGCGTTCGACGATATCATTGAAGAACACGGTGTGTAGGTATTAAACGCAAAAAACTCGAAACAAAATCCAATTGAAATGTATTTTTTTCGATTTTGATTTGCCGTACGATTTCAACGTTTTGTTCGTTTACTAAAATATAATTTTTTTTTTTTTTTTCTTATTTTTTATATATTTGACACGGGTCTCGGACTTGTTGAAATAATATAATACACCTACACGTGTATTTCAAAGTTGATTACGTAATGCACTAATTTGGAACAAACATAATGATCTGTTGGGCATGCTCCGCCCTATACAAATTATTGTATTTTTTACTCGAAAAAAAAAAAAAAAAAAACTATAATAAATTATTATTATTTTATGAAATAAAATGTATAAATGAAAATGGCGGTCATTTGCATATTAAAGACATATACCGAAATAGTATACTCTATTGTAAATTGTAATAATTCAACTTTGTTTGGAATAAAAAATACATAAATAATTAAAAACGTCGACCGTAAATATTAAACGAGTGTAACAAACTGCACTACGTTTTTGCAGTCTCGAAACTGAAAAATTTAAAATAACCATATCTGCTCGCCATCGCCATCATCGTTAATGATTTCGTTTTGGTAAATATTCCATTATTGCGGTAATTATTTCGTCGAAACTATTGAATATTGTTTTTTTTTTTTATAGAACGGTTAGGTTAGTAATGTGTTCCAGGCATTTATTTTCATTTTTTCTTTTTATCAAATTTTTCAGCGACTATCGCCGATTTCGTTATGTTACCGTCTTATAATTTTATCAGTATCAGTAGAAATAAATCAATATGAAATAAATAAATAATCAATTTTGAAATTAATCGAATTATATATTTTAATACGTTATTATTAAAAAAAAAAAAAACAATCGTTTATATGGAAATGTATTTATAAATAAATTTAAATTTTCAATATTGGTTTTGCATCTTACGGTAAAATGTAAAATACATTTTATAACGCTCATTGTTTGCTACACGGACGGCCATAATTGAAAAAAAAAAAAAAACACAATTTTACAGAAAATTGATTGGTTTAATAACGTTATGTTAAATCATTTTTAGATGCAATTTTTGTTTTACCAACATATTACAATTGTATACAAGCGCGTTTATCGCCTCATTGCGTACAATCAATTTTTTTTATTAAAAGTTAAGGCTTCAACAACAATGGCTATTAGCCTCCTCAGACTAGGAGTGTATGATACGGTAAGAGCCGAAAGACACGAGTTACAAATTATTTACGATTATTCACATTTTTTTGTTTAAATTTATGTTGTGGGAAAATTGGAATATTACCACTGTATTATTTTCGTTGAAAGCTTGTTGGAGTGAGGTCGAGTTGGAGAAGATTCTTCGTACTTCGTGGTGATTTGGGCGTTTGGTCACGATGTCATCGATAGATGGATGACTATATGTGCCACATATTGGGGCCGGCTCGTTGATGATGAGGAAGAAGTGGGTTAGATGAGTGTGTCCTATTCCGACCCGAGTGATTATTACCTCATCTCTTTTTTTGAGGTTTAGGGGAGGTTCCATTTTTGGATAGAGGGTTTAATGGTTCGAAGCTTGTTTGAGAGAGGAATATTGGCCCAGTATTTCTGCCATGCTTTTGCAGTGTTGAAGTCAATAATTTCAAGTGTCTCTGAGAATGTGGTTGGGATATGGAGCCTTCGTTTGCGATTTCGTCGGCTTTTTTATTACCGGGTATCCCAACATGGGAGGGAACCCTAATTAATGATATAAGTTTATTGGAAGTCGGTAAAAGCTCGTGGATAAGATAAACTAACACGTTATTAGAGTATGGATTTGCGATTGATTGTATAGCATTTAATGAGTCACTAATGATTGTAAAGGAGTCTGCACCCGAGGAGGCAGCGATTTGTAGAGCTTTGTAAATGGCGTAAGTTTCCGCTGTATAAATACTAGAGTTGGATGAGAGTGAGAATTTGTGGTTTTTATGTCCTAAGATTACTGCGAGACCGACGCCGTTGTAATTCTTAGACGCGTCAGTGTATATCTGTGTACTATTGGGGGGAACTGAAGGGATAGTATATCCAGGAAAATGCTTCGAACGACAGTGTTTTCTGTGTTATATTTACAACAACTAGTAAGTTGAGTATTGATGCTAGGCGACCACAGCCAAGGAGAAGAAGTTGGTCTTATCTTGTTTAAGTACAATCGATTCTCGCCTACAATAATTATAATATAGTAAGTTTTTTCTTTTTCTTTTTTTTTTTAAACCGCCCGAAAGCTTTTATTGTAACGATCAAAATATCTTTAACAATTCATTATCAAAGCAATATATATATTAATACTTGTAATGTATTTATATAAAAAAAAATAAAAATAAACATGTGTGGAGTCTCACTCACAGTAGAGTGGCCCCGGTCTTAGTCTAAGATCTTATACAAAGTCGTTTGGTCTTTGGCGTTTGAGACGCCTAATGTCTTGAGAGTTGTCCAGTAGTTGAATTGCTGCTGGATTGGTATGTTGATCCAGCCTTTTCTCGTGTTTGCGTGCAAACTCGGTAATCTGGTCTTGGACGAAGGTGATGATCGTATCTCGGTGGATAATGTCGTTTCTGTCATACCGGTAAGTTGCGACGATGGTACTGATAGCGATGTTCTGGTAACGTTGTATAATCACAATATTGGACTTGCTGGCACAACCCCACGGTTGAATTCCATAAGTCCATATTGGTTTAATTATCATTACGTACACGAGGCGTTCGCTTGTGAGATCTACGAGTTCGGAATGTCTTCCGTCCGGCCAATATAGTTGTCGCGTTTTCTTCTTAATTTCCGGTTGTTTCTGTGCATTTCTAGATATTTTGCCGAGTCACACAGTGACCCTGGTCTGCTGATCTAGCAGTACCGGACCTATAGACGGTTTTACGCAAGGTGTAATTTACGTGCACCGATTTTTTTACTGTTAATTTTAATCATCCAACGTTTCGTCCTGTCGGAAACGTTGTTGATGGACCTTCGAAGTCAATCAGTCGCAGTCCGCAGTCTGCTGGTCTTCATTTATCGTCATTGTTGACACTATGGTAAGTCGATAATATTATGCTGTCGCGCGGTAACGACGTACCTACCCGCCATCTAGCGGTCAAATCGCGAAATTCGCTCATTTCGTTCTTACAAAATATTAAAATGATCAATATTGTATTTTTTTTCTTTAAAAATGTATTTCCACAATCTGTTACATCTTGAACAATGAGTGCAAGTAATAATGGAGTTTATGTCACGAATGACGGAGTAAAGAATCCTTCCAGTGTAGGCACTTTGACAGTTAGTAGTTAATTATACAATTGTTTTCAATATACTTACAATTTGGGTATTTTTTTAATTTTTTTATTTTATGAAAGTAAGTCCCGACACCAGCGCCTTTTTAACTCTTTTGAGGAATACCAGGAATACTTGCTGATGCAAGGCTCTTTATTAAGGGATTAGTGTGGTTTTGAAGATTTAAGTTAAATCGTTTGCAAAACGTTTTTGCTACATCTTGAACAGAGGAGATGCCAAGTACATTATGTGGGGGGACTGGTTTGAATATAAGAGGCTGCTTTGGGTTATAGCACGGAGAGTTTTAGATTGGAAGCGTTGTATACGATTTATGTATTATTTATGTATATATTTATGAATTTTGGTCGACATGATCAATTATAATCGTTTTAACCGTTCTGTTATACGAGCGTCGGAATCGCATGGAAAAACATAGCCGTTTCTTATTCGATAACACGTCTGTTATGTTGTGCACGAGTCTGTATCTGGTTGGAATTGTTCGTGTTACTCGCCGATTATAATTTTGAAATTATACGCGGTATTTGTGTAATACGTAACAGGAATAATGTATCTATTCAATTTGTCATAATTTTATTATCGTCATTTAAGACAAAAAAAAAAAAATAAATAATAATAACGTAGTATATGATAATATCTGGGAGTTAACATACAAGACGTGGCTATTAAAATATGACGAAACTATGGAACTAGCGACGAGGCGCGTGCAGATAAGACCATTATGGAGGTATATTTATAATCTATGAATATCACTGCGTCTAACAATACCAGTTCGGTCTTTTTCTGTACATCGAAATTATGCCGGACGAAAAAATTGAGTAGCTTATCGATTTAAAATCGACCAGTGAAACTCGAAAAATTTGTTACGGGCATTTGTCGCTTGTTGCCAAACGCGTACGGAGATGCTATTACGTTACGATCACGTGTTTTCGAGTGACACAAACGATGGTCGTAATGAAGCCGAATACGAACAACGTGCAGGTTGCCCGTGGCTTCTCAAAAACTGCGACGGTAATGTTTCGAAAATAAATGATATCGTACGAAAAGATCGGTAACTGAGCATTACAATCATAGTTGAAGCGGTTAACATTGGCAAGAATTGACCGTTAGGTCAGGAAGAATTTCGCATGATCAATTGAACATAACAAAAGTCTTCGCTTGAATGGTACCTAAAAACCTCTCTCGGCAACAAATTGACGGCTCATGTTAACTTTATTTGTTGAGCATACAACACTGTAAAGCAGTTTCTGGCCATAAACCGCATTCCCGTGCTACAAAACCCCGTCCCGCACCACCAAATTCACCAGATAATCGCCCCGCGCGACTATTGGCCCGTTTCAAATTTAAAAAGCCCGGGACACATTTTCAATCGGTCGAAGTTGTAAAATAATAATCGACATTGATTGAAGGCATTACAAGAAAAGGATTTCGACCAATGGAAAATACGAATGGAACGATGCGTTGAACACGTTTGGGAGTATATTGAAGGGGACAAATGTTTAACTATGTTATTAATATTGTTAATAAAATGTTTTTATGTTGAAAGTCTCGTTATTCAATAGTCACACATAAGTAAACAATAACTATAATATGCACGACGAGATACAAACAAGGATACAAACAAGAGATACAAACGCACCGTGCATACTTCTCCGCGAACAAATTGAGCTCCGAAATGCTTTACGAAACCACGAAAGGAAAACTCTACGCTCTCACCGCAAGTAGGGATGAAGAAAACCAGCTAACATTTAAGAGGAAAGTTTTGTGGAAAATACGCGGACCCGCGCGAAATCTAAACCGAAAGTACCAAAGGAGGAAAACCACGGGATAAGATAAAACTTTACGACAAATACTGGGAAGTATCTAAAGGCCAAGCGATTGGAATGATGGGCCGGTCGTGTTTGGCGAGCCGATGGAAGTCTTATTCGTAAGAACAAAAAAACCCGGCAAAAAGGTAAGCCCCGGCAACGATGGACGAACAGAGTTACGTCAAGGATGCAAAAAAAAAAAAAAAAAGTGGACGGTAAGATAACAGTTGGGAACAGTCAGGAATCGTGACTAGGCGGAAATACTTGGTGAAAGTGCGTGAAAAAAGCCTTAAAGGCCTGTTATAAGCACAGGACAAATAAAAAAAAAATACAGAATAATGGGAGTTCGGTGTACCGTAAGTAAATTCTAGTAGTTATAGAGTTTGGTGTACCTAAATGTATTAATTTTAAATAATTAATTTCGTTCATAATAATTATATCGTTATTGCGATACTCCGGTACACATAAGTAATACCTAACAACTGTGTAAGCCATCTTTTTCTTTTTTTTTTTTTTTTTAACGATCGTCGAATTTACACGTTTAACGTGTTCATAATATATAATTGTCTTAAGATTAATAATTTGATAGAACAACGTAATGATTTATATTCGCGTTTATAGTTGCGCTATCGTTACGACGGTAATCTGTTCGTTATATTCTCAAAGAAATAATTCCGACGTATTAAACATCGTTATAGTGTCTATGTAGGTGGGAAATTGGGATGGTAGGACATATATGTGTGTATACGTATATAGAATAATTGAATTTATGTTAAAACGCTGTACAATTTTTATGTAGATTATTACATTTGTATCGCGTAAAACAATAAAAAAAAACTTGACGGACTCGAAAGACGCCCGAATATTTTGAAAATTACACCACGTCTAAAAAAAAAAAAAAAAAAAAAAATGCCAATTATAGTAGTCCGGTGTAAGTGTCGACGATTATTTTTATTTATAACTGAATTATAATAATAATAATAATAATAACAAAAACGGGCACTTGCGACATTTCTGACTTTTTTCTTCCGGCGTTTCCACATTATTAAGAATAAAAACTAATGGGAAAAAAAGAAAAAAAAAAATCGACTTCCGTAATGCACCGGCTAGTGAAAATTTGCTACCAAAAATCATCCCTGAAGTTTTATGGTCGCGGTAACATTTCCGGTACTTAACGCCGCTCTTAGAATCTGATAAAATAATTGCAATTGTATGTTTTACGCGATTATTTTTTTTTAGTAAGCTAAAAATGTTACCGGCGAGTCATATATAAAAAAAATGGTTGGAACTTAAAAAGGTTAGGTACATGGATAGGAATTGAATTTATATCTGTATGCAACGATAAATTGCAAACGAAAAACGATACTGAGCGAAGTACTATTAGTCTTGTTTTTTTTTTTTTTTCATTGTCGCCATGCCAACCCGGAAATCAACTTAAATAAAAAGAGAAATAATAATACCTCGAGTTTGACGATATTGTGTTTTTCGGTAGTTTTTTCTGCCGCGATAACGAATTAATCCGACATACGGAATAACGACCTAATTTAAAGTAAGAACTAGGACAAAACTTTCAACCGGAAACAGTATACGGGTGTATAGATCGGACGAAGTATGCCGGTGGAAAAAAAAAAATGTATATAGAAAAAAATAACATAAAAATAATTATCATTGTGAAACGTTGTAGGACCGCGCGCTCCGCGCAGAATCTATAAAAAATGTTAAAAATAATTATTTTAGAAATATTTATTATAATTATTGTTATAATTTTTATAGGAAAAGAAGACGACTCCGTCGTATATTGTCATAAAATAAATATACGGTATGGCACCCGAACTGATTCACCGCGTGTCGCGAAACGGTAAGTATTGCAATATCCATACGTAGTTTGACCGTCGTCCGGGCGTCGTTTCTTCGATGTGTTGATACGAAATTAATTTTAAAGTAAAAAAAAAAAAAATATCACTAATATATGATATCAATAGGCGGTGCCTTACTAAATTCACGAATCCGTGAATCCGTTTATTTTTTTCGTTTTATGTGAAAACGATTAAAATTATCCGGTAACGGCCGTATCAATGTGTTGATTTACAAATTGCAACCCCGTCCTTTTCATACCGGGTTCGAAAACAGAATAATGCGATTTCAGTTTACGATTCTGGTGGTTTTCCTTAGCCGTCGTTTACCGTATACTACTGAACATTAACACGGGTATAGTTTTTCGAGCATCGATTCATTTGGTTTTGCGTCGAAACCGCCGATAAATTAAAATCGTACCTACGTGCACCGGTAACTGCCGTTTTTCACCCGGAAAACAAATCATTTTATTCGGCGGGAAATCTATTTCACCGTACCACACCCACGCTCTGCTCGACACTTTTTTTTTGTTATATCGTATTGAACGATAGTTAAAATTATCGTGCTTAATAAACGTCGTATAAACGCATTACGACAATTCGATTGTTTCTCACGTCAAAGATTTCGGAATACGAATTTCGCACGGTTAATTTTCACGTGCCGTGTTAAAATATACCAGGCGTTATTCGATTACGAGTGTTTAATCACTTTAAACAAATCGCAAGTGATGAGAATTGTGCGGGCTATACAAATAAATCATCCGGCAGATAACGTATTATGAAACGATGCGGAATTTTATTTTACTTTTTTTTTCTTTATCGCGCCTCGTCCAAATCCGTACCAACAAACGATAACGGGTCCGACCTGGTGAAATACCGACCAAGAGCGATGGCAAATGACGAGTAAAACATATTCAAAAAAAAAAAAATAAAAATTATTAAGAAATTTTGTTCGACCGATAACGCAGTGACTAGGATTTACAATGGCCGTGGGAAAAAAAAAAAACAACCGGTGAGCCCTGACTTTTCACGGTCCTCTCGAAAAATAAAATAAAATAATTTTAATGCGGGCGACTATATGAACATTTTTTTAATACACTTTTTTATTACGTTCCAATACACCGACGGGCCCCCGACGACGAAAACGGTTGTTTTTTCTCAACATTTTATCCACATCATACAATAGGATACGATTAGAAATGTGAAAAATAATAAATTCAGATTATTACAGTAACATAAAATTACATAATCGAAATAATCACGAAAAGTCCTAATTGCTCAAAATTATTATTATTTTTATTATTATTGAATTGTCAATATGCCGGGATCCCCAAATATAGTCGTTGGCGCGTGGACTATTGCCGTAAGTTTAACGGTTTTTTTTTTTAGTTTTTGTGAATACGGAATAAGAACAGCTGTTGTACAAGGAACAGGAGCAGATACTGAGACGCAGACGAATCCAAACATTTCGTCGGCATAGTTTGACGGAGATTACTTAGCGAAACGGACACACAATTGTTGTAAAAGACCGGCCCGGGCAGACCGAAAAACAAAGGCGGATATACGAAATCGGATACGAAATATCCAATGGAATTTGGATTCGGCAGACGGAAAAGCGTTATAAGTTCTGGATATCATCACCGGACTAAGAACTGGAAGCGGACGTGGGCGGTGACGGAAATTAGCCTAAACGGCTTTAAAAAACCGAAGAACGAGAACGTTGAATAAATACAAAACGTCACAAATTTAACTGCACATATATTGTCACGTGACACGGAAATAACATTAAACACTTCGTTAGGTTTTGCTACGTGAAATGTTTCGATTTTTTCGTACAGTGTTTTTTTTTTTTTAAATGTCAATTTTTCGCCTACATATTTCCAACGTTGTTTTCGAAATTCTAAACAGTTTACGTCACGGTATTTTTTTTTTTAAATACTACCTAAATTGTTAACATACAGTACTTTAAATAATGCCCAGCGTACTAGTGATGCGACATAAATCTGGATTGTCTGAAAATTCGGTTTTTCGGATTTCGTATTCCGAAAATTTATATTTTGAATCCCAAAATCAAAAATGTTGTATTTTTATGAGTAAAACAACGTTTGCCGGGTCATCTAGGATCATATTACATAAATTAGAGCGTAATATGTATGGTTTTTTTTTTTTTTGAAAACAATTTTCTATTTGTGATATTTGTCGAATTGTGAAAACGTATTTAATGTTTTACACACATAATGCTATTAACAATAGGATAACAATAATAGTTTTATGAGAAATTAATTAAAGAATATAAAATCACAATTTGAAAATCCGGATTTACGACGAATGTAGGATTAAAAAATTCCGGAATCCAAACATCCGGATTACTCCTATCATTAGTTGGTATAAGTACCAACGGACAATATATAGATAAGTTAGTAAGTTAGTATAAGACAATAATATATATATAGATAAGTTTCTAAATAAGTTCTATTTAAAAATGAAATTTGAACAATTAATAACGACTATTCGCCGGGTGGTGTTTTTTTTTTTTTTTAATTTGTTTGATGTCTGAGTGACCCGGGAAAAAACACGACCAAATACTAAATCGTAATCCGTATCCGTTTTATTTATTTTAGATACATTTTTATTATACTATAGTATCACGGTCGGGCTAGGTTAAATGGTTAAAAGTCAATTATGGACCAAATAATTAATATCTATCGTGTGCATTACACAATAATTACATTCTCGAAATGTAGTCGGTGAGTACGGTGTACGGTTGAAATTATAATAATTGATTTATATTCATAAGCATTAGATTTAGGCGGGTAAATTGTAATGGGTTCCAACGAGAATATAATAATTTAGTGCCTCCCGGAGTAATATATAGACGCAGCCATTTATAATATCCTACCGCTTTTAAAGAGGTAAATCCTCGTGGGACGTTTTGTTATACGGGGCAGTTCCGTTAAATTGGCTACGCTCGTTTCGCCCTGGGAAACCGGGAACTTTTAGTTTCCGACAATTTATGTGTATTTTTTTTTTTTTTTTTTTTTTATTAATTTTCCCGTTCCGGAGTTGTAAATATTCTTTATGGCGGCTTTGGGGGTATAATACGCCGAAAGTTTATAAAACATATAATCATTTACGGTTTAGACGAGAGAAATAATTTTATACCCGACGAAATGTGTGCGTCCGGACACTCCGGTGTTTTTAAGCGAACGCTGTCGTTTTATTTCAACTTAAAACGCCGCCTGCTGCCTGGTTATTTAATCCGGCGAAACATAATCGTAATAATTTCGTTTTTACGCGACAGAGAAGAACGTCAGAAAGAACAAAAAAAAAAAAAACAAAAAAATTTTATATATATATATATGGAAACAATATAATCGGTCGCGTAAGTATTACGTGGGTCGGTCCGCGTTGCGCGTTAAAAAATATTACAGAAAATGCAATTAAAACGATGGATTTACGTGAATTATCCCAGCGAGTTAACAGAATAAAAAAAAAAAAACCTAAATGCGAGATGAAAACGTTTTAATTGCAGCAAAACGAGCGGTTAGATATTTCACGTATATTTTTCCGGAACGAGAAATACAACGATAATACAATTCGAGAACGGTATTACGAATTCAGGACGACTATAAATTTCGCGTCTCGTTTTGATTATAGTCTTTTATTTTTATTTTTTGCGGCGTATATTTTGTGTAATTTTCTCACGCACGTTTACTCGGGTTTTTTTTTTCGCCGCACAAACATTTAATTTATATTTATGAGCGCCGGCCGCGCTAGAACTAAATTCGCTAAAAAAAAAAAAAAATCTTGCGACATATTTTGCATTATAATATTAACTCTATGTTTGGATACAAATTCCGTAAAATCTTATACGTACGTATACTACAATATTATAAGTAGTTTTTTTATCAGAAATCTCGGTCCGAGTCTTGAAACTATTACTGTTTTATTTTATGTAAAATTCAATTGTAATTTATTATTTCGCAGTTCCAATTCAATACAATTTTCAATAAATATAATTCGTTTAAAACGTATTTTAACCGAACATCGTTCAGCCCGCCTGAAATTCGCCGCCTGCTGCCTGGTTATTTAATCCGTCGAAACATAATCGTAATAATTTCGTTTTTACGCGACAGAGAAGAACGTCAGAAAAAACAAAAAAAAAAAAACATAACCTAACCTGACCCTGCTGCCCTATTTTCATAATATCTACACAGACTGGCCGCCGACGATAACCGTTATCATCGTACACAATGGAAATTTTATAACCCGTACAATAACTGTAAAAAACTATTGTTATTATACCGCCTAGTTAATGGAAAATGTAACCAATTGCTGCCCCTACCTATACAGAGCGATCAAATTACCCGTAAGGCACTTACGGCTTAGTCGGAACGTATTAATTTTCTTTCGGAATAATATTTTTTTCTTCTTGAGAATCTAAGAAACGAGTGGCCCTAAAATGTTAATGTTAATGTTAAAATTCCATAAATAGATAACTACCATTCCCCTTACCCGTAAATCGAAAAACTTACGAGTAGAATGTATCGACGATATAAAGCGAACGGTTATTAAAAATGCCAACACCGAAATTTTGATTATTTTGACTATATTTTTGAAAAAAAAAAACTGTTATGCTCCATTTTAGAGCCACTCGTTTCCTAAATTGTCAACAAAAACAAAAAAAACCCGAACAAAGTTATTACTTTACGAGATAAAGATTGTCTGCTCACGTTTAGTAGATCGCCCTGTAATTATGTTTAGGCGGACGAATTTTTTTGAAAATTAAAAAAACTAAGACAATAAAAAAAAATAAATAAAAGAGGAGCGATTTTCAAAACAGGTAAAAAGGCGAAGTTTCAGAAGGAAGAGGGGAGGGCTCAAATATATACGACCAATAGAAAAATTCGTTTATATTATTTTTTTTATAAATTATAAGTTTGTATAATTTTTTAGGGGGGGGGGCGAAAGTGCCACGTCTGGCAATTCCCCCCCACATGGGCGCCCATATTTATATATGAGGTCTGTTCAAAAAGTACCAGGACAAATGTAATTACGGCTAATCTACACACGGTAACGTTTCAAATTGTAAATAAATGTATTCCCCGCGAACAAGTGGATTTTTTAAATAAAACCCGAAGTCGCTATCTTGTCTCAGTTTAATATTACACGTGGTTAAAAATCCGGTCGTGGTTTTTTGTCGTACGCCGTTTTCGACATGTCCGAAATTAACGAACCACGCGTGTGCATCAAGTTTTGCCGGAAACATGGTAAAAACGATGCAACGGAAACGTACGGAAATGATTTAAACCGCTTTCGGGGATGATTCATTATGTGGTTCTGTGACTTTCGAGTGTTTTTTTAAACGTTTCGAGGACAGTCGGCGGTCAACTGAAGACCGTCCACGACGATCCGGAAGACCGTCGACGTCATCCGGAAACGATGGTTGTGGCGAAAATTTGCGAAAAAATGCGAACCGTTCGTGAGTTAACAAAGCGAATCTCAATTGAGTCTTGTCATGGAATTTTACAGGAAAATGTACAGACGAGAAGGGTCGCGCTGCCGACCGGCAATTCGTTCCGCGATTGTTCACCACGACAATGCACCGGCACATTTACCGCTGTCGATTCGTGAATTTTTGGCCGATAAAAAAATCGCTGTGGTCCCGCGGACTCTCCCTATTCACCTGATCACAGGCCCCGCGTGATGTTTTTCTATTGACAAGACTAAAAGCTGCGCTTAAAGGACAACGATTTGGAGATGTAGAGGAATCTAAAGCGAACGCGTAGCTTTAACTTCGGAACGGTTCCGAATTCCATTTTTGTAAAACGACAAGATCGCGCCGCGTATCGTCCGGAGGAAAGTGTTTCCGAGGAGATACCTTCAGATAATGCGTAACTTAATTTTTGTAATTATTCAAATATAAAATCCCGGGACTTTTCGTACGGTCCTCGTACACGTGCGCGCGTGTCACACAATTGCGAATTCGAATAAAAACCGGTGAGTTTTCGCGTCTGCGGTTCTTATCGAATTCAATAAACGCGGTGTAATGACAAATGCAAATGAATTTGTCAGCAATCGGCGGGAACGGGAATAATTCGCACGCGACATGATACGTGCGTGCCACACGCCCGGTAAACGTACTCGGGCGGCGTATTATTTTACCTTGTCCCGTCGTCTCTTTAACATGACAATACAATGCCGAGGCGACGAAACCGTACGTTTCATTGCAATCCCTTTTCGAAATGAAATTCTCACAGGGGCGGTACAAACGGTACGATATCGAACACGCGATTACCCCGGGAACTGTCCAACGTCCACGTCCCGGTGCACGGTTTTATTGCCGGATTCGATATCGAAATCGGTGGCCCGTGCGCGATAAATTTAAATTTAATTTAGATTCTATTAAATACGTGAAACATAAACTATATATATATATACAGTGAAACCTCCCTTAACGGACACCTCTAAATAGCGGACGTTTTTTCGGGGACGGGAACATTTTCACTATTTATGTATAGGAAAACCTCTAAATACAGGACACTCTAAATAACGGACACTTTTATGACGTTGATATTTGTTATTTTGTTATCTTAAATTAAGAATTATTTTCGAATACCTGAATAAAAACCTGAATTATTAAGTTATCTTATGTGTACATTATTATACTGTATATGAAAATCTTATCTTATCCGTTCAGTCATTGAAATATTAACTTTAAAAGAAAAAATAGACATTCTGGAATTTCGAACATCAAATACAATGGGCGTTCGTGCATTAGCAGACAAATTTAGTGTTAGTAAAACACAAATTGTTGATATTATAGCAAATAAAGACGCTCATTACAAAATTTGGGCTGAAAATGGAGAAGAGAAACGGAAATGGACAAAGCTACAAAAAACAGAAACTTCTATAATCGACAATGAAGTATTAAACTGGTTTTCAAAATTACGAGAAAAAAATCTTCCTGTTTCAGGACCGATGCTTCAAGAAAAAAGTATACGAAATAACTACGCCTGCAATTAATAAACAAACTAAAGTAACAGATTTTTTTCAGAAATGTTAGTTTTTATCTTTTTTAAGATGTATGTATTTAATTAATGTAAAAATAAAAGAAAAATTTAGGTAACTGTTTTTTTTTTTTTATGTTAGTTTTATCGTGTATTCAATTAATGTAAAAATAATATAAAATAAAATTATTGAATTTATTTATTTGTTAAAAAAAATGTTTTCCTCTAAATAGCGGACAAAATTTCGGCGACCGAGAGTGTCCGCTATTCAGAGGTTTCACTGTATATATGTACCGATTGCAATGGGTATCACGAGAAATGTATTTCACGGCGGTATATCGGTTCGTATTGTTGAACGTTACCATTTATGAAGCCGAAATTGAAACCCAAAACGGTTGGGTTAGGGTTTGCGTTTCCGTAGTAATGCCCGCTGAAAAGCATACGATACGAATCGATTGTCGTATTTTTTTTTCGGTTTTTTTTTGCGGTTTTATCGGTGCACGAGAACTCCCGAATATTTCTCATAATATCACAGCCGGAACATGTGAAAGAACGTATCTAAGTGCACTATCGAATTTCCCAATATACTTACGTACGGAATTATCCGCAAGATTTTCTTAAATCGCGTGTTTCCATGGGGGGAGGGGGGTCTTAATTATTATACACTATTATGACTGACCAATTCCGTAATATTCACTGACCGTAAGTATTTCACAAGTACAAATCATAACCGATTATTATTATATAATACAATATTCTAAACACTAAAATTATTTATTATATAACTAGCTGCCGTCACCCGGCCTTGCTCGGGTCAAGTTTGTCGTCCCAGAATCGTCTGGCCGTCCTGTGCACACAGTATACAACGGAAATTTGTTTTTTTTTTTTTTTTAAATACAGAGCCAAGTGTGAAATGTATCGGTTTTATTGCGGTGCGCGCTTGTATTCGGTTTTCTTTATCTGTCTAAATCGAATTAAATTCTTTTATTTAAATTCCATATTGTTATCGAATTTCGCTCGAATTTAAATTTTAAAAATACATACGTCTGGGTATATCTCGTCAAGTGTCTCACCGACTGGGGCCAGCACAAATATATTTCGTTGGCATGGGGCACGTGACAGACCTCGGTGAAATTGACCACGGGGTGTGAAAAACATTGGACGGTTAGGTGTAAACCCGCAACGTTTAATGTGTTTGGCCCTGTGCCTAATTTTTGGTCATTGAAAACCATTGTTTCGCGGGATGTTCGAGCCGTCTAAAGTGGAATGGTAGATAAGTGGTCGGTATCTTTGGAATTCTAGAGGCCCATACCGGTTGCCAAAGCTACCAGGCCAGGCCAGGCCAGTAAGGATCGTACACTCGAGCGGAGAGTTTTTTTTTTTTAAGATTTTATTCTTGGATTCCTTGCAATGGATACCGGACCATCGATCACGCGGAGCAACATTCTTAAGCACAACCATTCGCTGAACTACACATATCCTGCCAAGGGCATACGGTTTTTTTTACACCGTGATAACATTCGACGGTGGTTCCTCGTTGTCTTCGTTGGAATATTTTAGTCGATTGTCCGGTCTACATATGTATCGGCTGGACTGGAAATCGTGTGACTGGAAAAGTCAAAAATTGCTTCACTTCGTTTCGAGATTCTTAAACGAAATCGAACTTGTTCACGACTTTTATCTGTGTATTTTGTGGAGGAGGATTACCGATTTAGCGTTACGCTATGGTTACCACAGTAGCCAAACACGCCGTTTTATTTTGTATTATTGTTTTATACTGCATTTGTTTTCCGCGGTAAATCAACAAATGATTTTTTTATTCTTAAGGAGGCTTTTCGAATTTCCATATTTGCCGGTGGATTTCCCAACAATGTTCTTCCGTACAAACCTTGTCCTGACAACATCAACAACAAATCGTTCGAGCCGATCTCAAGTGATGATCACACGTACATGGGGCAAATTATTTGTATATATATATAAATTATTAATAAAACATAGAAATAGTAATGTTGACGAAAAATTAAGAATATTAAAAATAGTATTCCGTACGAGACTGATTTTGTTTGGCCGGAATACCTTTTAACGCGTAATGAAATCTATGGCCTACGAATTTTATTTCTATGCGAGACACAATTTCTAACGGAAATCGTGTTCGAGGAGAATGATTATTCTTAAAACGATTTTGTTATTTTTTTTGTTTCTCTCACTCACTCTCGTTGTTATTCTAATTACGCAAAAAATAAAAACAAAACAAATAAAATAGCATTTTTAAATGTTTTATTTAAAACGGTACAATTATTTACTATAATATTTACATGTATAGTATAATTAGTATTATTCATTATTTTTTTTTTTTTTTTTTTGAATACGGTACATAATATTATTTTTCATATCATCAAATCTATATTGTATACGTGTGCGAGTGGAAAACCGGTTAGATAAACGTAAAGAAATGAATTTATTTTCGTTTTTTTTTTTACAATTTTTGTAAATAAAACCGAAACTCTGAGTTATCCACGATAATATTGTTCGTGTTAGACACGGTCATTTTATTATTTTTATTTTATCGCACTGTTTGTTTGAACGGGAAATTCTAGGGACCGGGAATAATGTTCGACGTATCGACGATTTCGATTTAAAAAAAAAAAAAAAAAAAAAAACGTTCGACTGTATAGGAATAGGTAATCTAACCGCGGAGGGTTCGTACCACGATAATAAAGTAGACCATTTTTTTTTTTTATATATATATATATAAATGCCCTCGTATAAGCCACGCCATTTCCGACGTCATTCGAAATAGGTCAAACGTATCGAATCGCGTAATAAATTTCGCTCGTCTACTCGCAAAAAAACTTAAATTATAAATATATAAAGCCCGTTTAAAAAAAAAAAAAAAAAAAAAAATGAAATAATTATTACCATTGATGAAAAGACGGTAATAGTTTTTTAACGCCGCCGTGGGCATAGGTCACTGTTGTAGGCGGAAAGTAATTTACAATTTTCTTATATACCGAAAGCAGCCAATCAAACCGTTGCAATCAAATTAAAATTTTGAGCGGAGATCGGTAAACCGGTAAGGTCATTCTGTTAACCATCGTAATCGAGGCGATCCAGAAATCGACAAAAATCAAACCGATTTGTTGTCAGTCCGATGAAATTGTTCAGATTAGTTGAGTGAGGTTAAATTGTTTCGATCGACTGTTGAGAATTACGAAAAAAAAAAAAAAAAAAAAAAACGTTTCGAGCAAATAAACCACCGGCGGCGTATTTAGGATTTTACAAATCCGAGAAATCGCCTCACACATTTTCATTAAAAATCACGTCTACTTAGACTGTATTCGGAAACAAATTTTGAGGGGGCGGGGAGTCTAACATTTTAGTCCAATTAATTTTTAATGAGCTATTTTTTCTAGCTCACTGTTAAAAAATGTTGATGCGGTAATCTTGGTTTATTTATCTTGAATTGAACGTTTTGACTATATTTTATGATATCAATTTATTAGATAAAACGAAAAATACAGGTTCCGGGTTTTTGTAAAATCGTATTTTATTAATTAATACCATAGTAGTGTTTTGAAATTAACTCTCATCTCGTTTTCTCGTGAATTTTGAAACTCGATAAATATATTAAAAATCACGAGACAAATAAAAATAAAAATTCGAACGTCGAAACGCTCAGACTTATTCGTCTCTATGAAATGGCTATATTCGAGTTTTTCGAAAATAATTAAATAAAATGGTATTTTTCACCGAAACATAATTGAAATACGAATAATTTCAATGGTTATTCCTATACCCCGCGAGTCATAAAGAAGGCGTACGTATTTCGTACCATTGGAGGGTCACTGTTGTAAGTGAGAACTTAAGAAGGAAGTATAAAGATAGAAATTTAATTTATATCTGTATGCAAACGATAAAACGCAAACGAATAACGATTCCGCGGAAAGTCGTGTTAGCCGAGTATTTTTATTGTTACCGTGGAGTAACCCGAGAATCGTCATAAATAAAAAAATTTGCCGCGATAACCAACTAATCGAAAAATGACGTGTTTAACGAAACCAACTGGACAAAATTTGCTACCGGAAACGGTGTACGGGTGTATAGGTTGAATGTAAGATAATTCAGGGGGGGGGGAAAGGAGTTTACAGAAAGCAGAAAAAAAAAATTAACATCGTCGTAAAACCACAAGACGCCCTGAGCTGCGCTCAGAATCTGAAGAAGAAGAAGAAGCAAAAAAAAAACGGAATTGTCTTAATTATCTTCGTTATCTCAGAAAATAATCGCCATGGATGTTCATCATCCATCGTCGTGGGACACCCTGTATACAAACTTCCTTCGCCTTAGATGTTTGTTGATAATATTATCGCAAAGCAGGTCTGAATCAACAAGATAGATAATACAATATACGACTTGTAGTATTTACTTGTGCCGCAGTGTTTTTGTTGGGGCAAAAGTTCTTATGCGGATAGACGAAATACGGTCCAAGACTTCTTAAGGGGACGCGTGCAAATATAAACCGGAGTTATAACGAATAAAACGGCCAGTCGTTTGTCCGAAAATTTAACGATTTTCGAACCGCGGGGGGGCCGAAAAAAATTTGTTTTAAAACGCTCGACAATAACGACGTAGTTTAATAATCTAAAATTTGTTTCCGGTAAAATACTTTAAGATTTTGACCGAAGCTAGGGATTTTGCGGTTGTACAATTTTTTTATTATTATTATTATTTTGTCTGTTAACACTATTCCTATCCGAAGACTTCATTCGATCAACACACTCCCGCTACTGTTTCCTGATTTACCTATTAGTTTTTTGACTACGGGCAATTGACGATAAAACGGCAAAAACACGATTTCGTTAAACTCGAGTTTTTTTTTTTTATTATTTATGATGGTATTTGGATTAACCATGGCAACAATGAAAAAACCAAGACTAACACTACTTCGCTAAGAATCGTTTTTCGTTTGGAATTCATCGTTGCATACAGAAATAAATTAAATTCCTATCCATATACTAAATTCCTAAGTTCCCACCTACAACAGTGATCCTCCAATGGTGCGAAGTATGTACGCTTTTTTATATATATTATATGACTCGAAGGGAACAGGGAATTATAAGCTTACTAAAAAGATATAATCGCGTAAAACATACAATTGCAATTATTTTTTATAAATATAGTAATTTCCCAACTTCCCGCCTACAACAGTGACCATGGAGCGAAGTATGTACGCCCTTTTTTTTTCTTTTCTTTAATGAACAACTGGTATAAATACCTTATTAATAGGTAACAAATAATTTTCGATTGTAAAAAAAAAAAAAATTGGATAAATATTTGTAAAACCAATTTGTAGGCCCGCCTCCTCCCTTAAATCATTTACCCATATTGTTCACAATGTTTACGGTTCTCCTCGATTCGATTATTTCCATTTTTGCATCGATATTCAGTATAAAATTCACAGGGCATTAAATAAACCTTGACATTTTAACGGCGGGGGCTTAGGCCCTAGGGAATTTTTAGTCCTAACGGACAATTATCGACGATTTCGATGTAATTTATTGTTGTCATTGCGTTATTCTATCATAACACACACTTAGATGACTCGAACTTTTTCCAACGTCGATACCTCAGTTGTCATCCCCGGCCCCTAACTCGAAGTTCCAAATTTATTTATAAAATTATAAAAACCGAATAAAAACGAAAATAATTTCGGAGTGGAGGAACAATAACCACCACCCCATTCCATATTTCCACGTGTGCACAAGTGCAAATACATTATAACGAATTTGAGGCGATTTATCGAAAATCAACAAATGGTCAGTGATGAAGTTTTTTTTAGCATTAAATAAAACCGAACGGTTCAAATGCTGCGATCAACAATAAACAATTTTTAAAAAAAAACGCCAAACCAAAATTAATATTTTTTTTTTTTTATTTATAAATTTGACGATATGAAAAATAATTTGTATTAAAAAAAAATATATTGTACTGTTTTAAGTAAAACATTTTAAAATTGTATTCATTGTTTATTTTATTTTTTATTTTTTTGGCCATCTCGAATTTACGGATAACTCGAACTATTTTGCCGGTCCTCTGGACTTTGAGTTAACCAAGTCCGACTGTATTTATTACTGGGAATGTCGACAATTCCCAATACGATTAGGAAATTGTTGTACGACATAAAAATTAAATTTAATATAAACACAAATACAATTTTTTTTTTTTGTCAACCGAATGTTGTTTGTTCATATATAATATAATTTTTGTAGGATTTTCATACCGTACAAATATACTCTTGGAGTTTACAAAAATCTAATAACATTTCCTATCCTGTTCAGTTTATCCGGTGGTATAGTAATTTGCTCGGTTCGGTCGTTTTATTACCTATATGCTCGTACTATAAAAGAGTTTTTATTATTGTAATACTTAATTTGTCTATTACTTCACTCGTGTAGTAGGTAACTACTTAAAAGAAAATAAAAAAAAAATAAATATATATATTTCTCTCGGAAAACGCATTACGACTATAATAAACAGTGTGTAATATAATTTCGTCTCTATATACGGTTTTAATTTAAAATAAATAAAAAAAAAACACTACATTCACACGCTACCTACGCTATACGTCATAATATTCCAATTTTTTTTTTTTTTTTTTTTTTATATTATACGTATATTAAAAAAAAAAAAGAAGAAAAAAAAACCATTTGCGTAAAAAATTAAACGCTTGTGCGTGATTATATTATAACGTTAATCAAACTCTGAAATCATCATAAAACTGAATATTATTTCGAGGTTTTCTATGACTTACGGGATTTATGCAAACAATTTTTTTGAACGTTTTTAATAACGTTTGAAATACTCAAATAAATATAATATTAAGTATCATACAAAAATACGGTAAATAATTATTTATTTATTTATCCGATATTTTCGCCATTTGTGCAACCCAACTTTTTTTTTAAAAGATTCTGGGTGTAGCGATTAGTTTTATGAATGTGAATTTTTTTTTGTTTTTCGAAAAATATTTTTTTTCGGTTAGTAAAAATGCTCCTGTTTCTTCACGTCGTATTTGAAAAAAAAACAAAAAATATGGATTTGGGTGGTCTGGCGATAGTTTATTTGAAATATTTCGCAATATATCGAAATTTCCAATGCATTTACCGAAAAATAGAATTTGTGTATTTTTTTTTTTTTTTTTTGTCGATACGTTAAGGAATACGCACAACAAATACTACTCCGTTCAGAATCGTTTTTTTTCATTTGCAATGATTTATCGTCGAGTACCAGTATGGAGATTTATAGACACCTTCGTCTATCGCACCTTTCCAACCGCCCGCCCACAACAGTGGCTCGTCCACGGCGGTGCGAAATTCTGTCCTATCGTTTTTTTAATTTTTTTTTTAAATTTTTTATTAACCTCGGTTAGGTTAGGTTAGACCATGCAATACGGCTAATTAATCGGTTACATGTGACCGCGGGAAAAAGTGCGACCTCAGTACCTCACTTGCTTCCCTTGCGCAAACGTTATCGATTAAGTGTCTGTTTTGGTTGCGGCTTGGTGTCGCGCTCACACGCGCCGAGCCCCAGGAGCTCGTTCGTAAACCTCTTCACGGCCCGGCGGACTAACCTAACCTAATAATTATTCGGCAATTGAAATCCTCGGCATTAATACGGCACGGAAGAGTGTTTCGAAATATTTTATAACCGTATAACGTTAATTTATTAACCAAACTATTTTTCCTTTTTTTTTTTTTTTTTCTTTTTTTCGTTATGCATTTTCACTGCCGAAAAGTTTAACGGAAATTATATTAATAATAATCCGCCCGGTAAACATTCAAAATAAATAATTCGTTTAAAACGTTATTACATTTTGACGAAACTTATTCGGTTTAGCGGTTAAAGTCACGGGCGACCACTCAACTTACTTATTAAAAGAAAGAAAAAAAAAGTCGTTTGCTCATCGTTACGGTAGCGGAACGCTTTTTTTTTTTTTATATATAATATTTTTCTATTTATTTATTCCGTTAATAATTTACGGGGGCCATCCAATAACGGCCAGTACAAAAATAGTAATTTTTAATGGCCGCAAACATGTATATATATTCGAGTTTATTTAAGAACAATCCGAAAATAATTTAGATATTAGAAATTTGAAATGACGACTCCGGCATTGACAATATACACTACACGGTTGAATGGCTCGTTTTTCAAAAAGTCGTTATTGAATTGGAGAATAAAAAAAAATGAGTATAATATTGAGCAACTATAAATGAGAATAGTCGATAGTGTTAGACGGTAAATCACGTAGCAGTTTGATATTTAGCATACCTTCGATGATCGGTCAAAGAGCCTAAATCGAGCTGATTAGCGTACTAGTCACACGGAATGTCATCCTCGAAATCAGCAAACCTCGAGGAACTTCCTTTGTACACGTTCAATTTGACGAGAACTGTATGAATATCCCGAACTATCGAAGTGTATTCGAGAATCGGCCCGACAAGCGCACATACCAACGTTTTGACCTAGTCTTTTAATGAAATTCTTTTAAGCCAATCTCACGATGAACTTAAGAATTTCTAACGCTTAGTACACCAACACGAAGATTTGGGATCCAATTAACGACTAAGGTTAAAACCAATATTCGTTACAAAACAGTCATCTGAATGGAAACGTTCAGAATCGGCTTCGGTTGAACGTCGCCAGTTCAACTTTGAGCTTAGAAAAGTTTCGGCGACGTTTCTAAACTTTCGAAGCGCTCGACGACAAATCATTCTGATGTTCAAGACAGAATCGTCCAGAGGAGTTACTCGTTTAATAAAGTTCCGTATCGTCAGCGAATGGTGATCGAATTGATGTCGAACAGCGAGAACTTTTGTGGAGAGACAAGTGACACTTCTGGGATACACACCGGACGACGACGCTATTAGAACGTTTGATTTAAATCCGTAGACTTTAACCCATTGGTATCCATTTTCAAGATAAGATTTAAATCACGACCAAAATTGGCTGACTTGAGCCAGATTCGTTGTGTACATTAATAGGAATAATACCGAATAATTCACTGAATCGAACGATTCACTAGACCAATGTTATTATGGTAGGGTCGGAAACCATGCTACGCCATAGAGTTTCTGCTTTTATGAGTTCATATGTTTTTGATAAATGAGATTGTATAGAGATCGGTCTGTAACTCGAAACATAAAATCGAGGGCTGCTCGATTGAAGGATTTAGGTATTGGTGCGATAAAGTCGAGTTTAAACGCAGACGGGAACACACCTTCATCCAAATAGAATCCGCAAAGAATAACAAATTATATATATATATTTATCGATCTCGGTTAACCCGAAAGACCGTCGGGACCAGAACAAACACCGAGTAAAGTCGATAGGCTTCGATTAACACCGTCAACGGTAAAAGAAAATATATTGTATAGCACGTCAAAGGTTGGAATTTATAAGTCACGATTCTCTATCATAACTTTCTGACTAGAACAATCGGACGAATCGTAAGTAGAGATTAGATCAGCGGCTTACCGATCCCGATTCGAATCCATTACACGCGGTGAAAGTTCTTTCCGGTCGTCGGGACGATTTTTTTTCCTTTAAACAAATGTCAGAAATCGTACTGCAAACTAGTATGGACTTGTGTGGAGTGCATTATAAAAACCGCGTACACGGCAAGATGCGGTTTGTCGGAAATTTAACAAATCGAAAAAACTCCTCGATTCGTTATGCAAAACGAACGATTTTCACATTCAAATGTACCACATCTACCATACGAATTCAAAATTCCTTTGGGAATTTCTATACTTCACTGTTGGCAACCGTGTTCCTTGCCTTTGGAATCTGTATGAACTTTGCCGGCCTATTATTTTCCATTGTAGTACCAATAATAATATTCCGATCGTATTTCATTCCGTTTCTACCTTAATAACGAAAATGTTGTTTTCCAAACGATAAATTCTATTCTAGAGGGTATTCTTAAACACGGACGGCATTGTGCCTTTTAATAGTTTTCATTATTCGTCCGCCGTTCTAGCCGTCGGTGTGTTTCCGGAATAACAATTCGTAGTGCGGTTTTACTATCGCCGAAACGCGTACAACAAAAGACACCAGCGTATTTCAGTTTTTACAACTCGGAATTATTATTATTATTATTATTACTGTTATATACGGTACTCTTGAGTTAACGTGGCGAATTTCGAAACAAGTTTCCGCCTCTTCTTTATAATATTACATAACATCTTTATTATTTCCATTCTACGTTTTTATCGGCTTGCAGTGTGGAAACTCCGGTGTTTTTAGTACCCGGTGTACCGGGCGACTCGGGACGGCGGTGCTCGACGGCGGTAGCGGTGGCGGTGGTGGCGGCGGCGGCGGTGGCGGCGGCGGCGGCGGCGGCGGTTATAGTCGATTTGAATATATGGGTAGAAGTGGGGTACACGTGGACGGTGGTGGCGATAACGCGACGGGGTGGACCTGAAGAAACCGCGCGGGCAGTGCGCCAGCCTGCGAGTCGGGCTGACCCAGATACCGACGTAGGTACACCGCCGGGACGGCCAGGGGCGACCCGTACCGCGGTTCGAGGCGGGCGCCCGGGCGTGTCGCCGGCCTCTCGGGTCACGCCCACGAGCGGATCGGCGCCGCCGCCGGCTGCCGAAGGGATCGGCCGGTCGCACTGAGCGTTCGTCACGCGTCCGAGCTCGATCACCGCGACTGCAGTACCGGGCCCGCACAGCGTTTCCCCCCCGCCATTCCAGACAAGAGCCAAAGCAGCCCCCTCTCCCCAAGCGTCGCCGACTTTGCGACATTCCACTCGTCGTCTTCGTCGTCTGCCGATAAATATTTTGAATAATTTTTATACCGTCGGACTTCGGGCCCCCTAAACCACCCGCGACCGTGCCCGCCTCGCCGTTACGAAAAGAAGGCATCGCAGCAGCAGCAGCAGCAGCAGAGGCAGCAGCAGCAACGGCATCATAAGGTACGCAATATCCGTGGCCCACATGACGTGCTGGTGATCCGCTGGGATAGAAGCACGGGCACGGGATCGCGTGCGGCCAAGTTTGCGCTCGGTCACGGTGGATACTGAAGGGGTGCGCGCGACGGCCGACCAGGTCGGACCGGCTGCTGCGGCGCGGGGAGAGGACGGCCCCAGCTCCGGCGTGGCCAGGCTGCACACGGCCATAGCGTCCGTCACGGCGTCGCCGTCGAAGATAGCCACCACCATCAGGGGCTTTTGGCAGACGTCCGCCGGTCCGGCTGCTCATACGGTTCTAGGTAAGCGACAATCATGACATCCGTGTATTGCGTCCGCACGCTCGTGTCGAGTCAAAGCTGGGCACTGTTTGACTTTATTTGTATAAACCTTATTGTATTTGTCTCGAGTTTAAACCAGTGGCAAACATTTATTTTTATTTAAAAAAAAATAATAAAAAAATCGCCCTTCTAAATTTTCCGTCCGGATTAGTGTAATTTTTATAATAATAATAAGAGAAATAGCGTGTAATTTACGAGTTATTGTAGTTGGTGCAATATTACATTAAATTTACTAACTACTATATTAGTCGTGAATAAGGATTGCCTACTTGGTCGCCACTGGTTGAAACTATAGTGACTTTTGTTTTAAGGATTCACGACCGATTAAGTTTAAATTCTAAATAGATTTACCGTCACTTATATATTGATTACAGTATTTCAAAAAAAAAAAAAAAAATATATATATTTATGCATATTATGTGGTTGTTTGCACCTTCGGCAACGAGTTGAACACCCGGAGAATTATACAAGTAAATTTATGTTATTTTTTTCAGTCTTCGGTAGGTATTCGTTCAACGGTTAGTTTTTTGGTTTAACATAGTATGTGTATTTTGTATTCGTATTACCCCACAAGGTTTATTGCTGCAAACGAAGGAATCGCCCGACGTAATTGTGGTACCTACACGTGTGCAACTCGATTTGATAATTACTCGGTTTGATTATTTAGAGTATTGCTATAGGTTATAACCAAAAAGTAACAAAAAAAATTAAACAATTAAAATCCTATAGAATCCTTGATGATGAAAATTCAAACTTTTTTTTTCAGGAGATCGGCAAGTGATGTAACACGCTTTCCGAACTCCTAACCTACATCTCTAAACGTATTTTCTAGTTATATATATATTTATTTATCTTTTTATAATAACTGACAAGACTATTAATTTGGTTAGACGATACTATTCGCGCAACTATTGCCCAGCTTTGCTCCGGGTAATATTACAATTATACTACCGGGTTTCGGTCCCGTTGGCCGTGCATGTTATTCGAATAAAATAATTTAACGTTTTGTCCGTATTTATAATTCGGGTATTTTTTTTCCTACGCCGGCGATTCTTTTGGGGTCAAATCGAATCGGATAACGTGTCGAATTCGTCTGTGGAAAAATCAGCGAATTGAAATTGCACGTTTTCTACCATAATAATATTATAACGAGTGTGATGTGTACCGGAATCCTATAAACAGGAGTAAAGTATAGGCAATTTGTTTTGCGTCTCGTGCGATCGGTTGCGATACAGATTTTCGCGCTTTTATGGTATATAAAAAAAAAAAAAAAAATAATAAAAAATTACCTTTCTAAAGTACACAATCCGTTGTCAATTCAAATGTCTTCCGTATAACAAAAAACGATTTTACCGCCTCGAAAAGTGTCAAATGACAAAACAAAACAAAAAAAAAATCACGTCTTCGTAAATGACGCCGCCGCGCGTCGTTCCGCACGGATTCCGGATACATTGCAATCGTACGAATTATTTTGTTATCTATTAAAAATACGATTTGACGTAAATTTTTTTTTATAGAAAAATAATATAATAAATGCAATAAAATATATTCGCCGAATCGCGTACAAAGGACTGGAACGTTAATGTATTATTTCGGTCCTTAGAATAACGAAAATTTCGGTCTCCGTCTTCGGTCGAACGCACCACGCGGCAAATTTGCGTTCGGCAGGAACGATAATTTCGCGCCATTAGTTTTTAGTATTAAATGCAGCGAAACAAAATATACCAATTTGTCATAATCAAAGACAAGAAAACCGTCTGGTTAGGTAAAAAAAAAAAAAAAAAAACGTCGGTAGGGTTATAATTTTTAAACGAGAGACGAGCGTGTGACATATTTAAAAAATGAATGCGTATCAATCGATTAAATAGATTTAAATAGACTCTTTTGAGCACGTCAATTAGAACACTGAATAATTCACTGAATCAAATGATTCGCTAGAATATTTACATGTTATTGTGGTAGAGTGAACTGGTCAGAAACCGTGCTACGTCACCATAATGGTTCGGTTTATGGGCAATTGAACGGAGTTTATGACCAAAGGATCATATAATTTTTATTGATAAAATCGTGTAGAGATCGTCTTGTAACTTGTAACATAAAATGAGTCAACTCTAAGACGGTAACGGTATCTTTACGGAGTTTTACATAGGTATTGCTTACATCGATATAATATGCTCAACTTGCCGCGTGTGTGTACATCGATTATGAACATAGAAAGTAACCGAATCGTTAATATCGCAAATACGAGGCGTATTCGAAGAGTAAGGGCCGTTTCGTCATAAAAAAAAATTTATTATCATATGAAATGATCGGTTTTATTAGGCGCAATTAGTTTACTACAAATCTACTGCACTTTTCACTTTTCCCACATAATCGCCGTTCACTTCTAAGCAATTTTCGTACCGCTGCACCAGCTTCCTTAACCCCTCTGCATAGAAGCTCACCGCCTGCGAGTTGGAGCAGTTTTCAACGGCGTTCTTAATTTCCTTGTCGTTTTCAAAGCCTTTTTTTTTTTTTTTTTTGAAATGTAAGAAAAGGAAATAGTCACTGGGCGCAAGGTCGGGACTGTACGGTGGGCGGTCAAAAAGTTCCCAACGTAAATCTCGAATATTCTCTTGGGCCTTGGCTGCGGTGTGAGGACGCGCATTGCCACGAAGGAGGATTACACCGGATAACAGTTTACTACGGCGTCGATTTTGGATCGCACACCATTGTCTAACCTTTCCTTCACTCATTACAGTAGCTCCATAAACTAGGCATAACTCTCGATGATTTTCAGCAGCTGAATATCCTTATGCACACAAAAATTTTATTACATCGCCAGCTATACAGCTAGCGAGGGCAACGACTATCGCGGACATTGTTTAGAGTACGCACAGATAAGCAAATGACTACTAATTCAAAAAAAAAAACACCTGAAGTAGCGGCACGAGTAGTGCACGTACAGATATGCACAAGTTTAAACGTGTTACGACTTGTCGATTTTGAAATACAAACGAACGGCCCTTACTTTTCGTATACGCCTCGTACAAATATCGAAAATCACGCCGGAATCACATTAGAGTATTTTCGATTTATAAGACAATACCGAGTTAAGGGTCTAAAATAAAAAATTTAAAAAAACAACACACGGCAGTTGATTTTTTACATTTCTCGGCGAATTCTAGTTTTTCATCTAGTTATCGACAACTAGTAGAAAAAACCTATTATAATTATTATTTTAAACGTATCATATTATGAAGATTCGTTAATGATACGATAATACAGATAAATCATTTTAGAAAATACTCGATATTTTCAATAATGATGACATATGAGTAATTATTGTCGTACAAGTTAAAATTCATTGTTTCGCGTAGCTCTCAATCGCAAGAGAACACATACAATTCAAGTGTTCCCATACAACAAAACGTACTACTTTATTCGTTTGGTATAAAATTTAACTGAATTTTGTAGGTGGTTTTTCTCCGTTTTTGAGAAAAAAAAAAACGTTGGAAATATTCAATTTGGTTCGATTGCCGGACAAAATCATGACTTGTAAAATGGTCGAACAGCTCGATGTAAAACACAAAAGCGATCCACGTACGAAGACGAACAATTTAATTCGTCATTTTTTTTTTTTTTTTTTATGGATCGATACGTATCGTTTATTAACGTAACACAATAACTGGAAAATATTTGCACATTTTTTTTTATCGGAAAGTATTAAAGTAAAAAGGAAATATTGAAATACGTCGATGACGATTATTAATATCGTCGATTATCGGTTCTCAACTCGTAACTCGTCGAACATTTGTCGAATGCATAGCGAATAAAGTTTACTGAATTCGATTGGCGACGATATAATCGAGAAACTCTGATGATATTGCAACGACGATGGGCATTGCGGTTGAGTCGAACCGGAATGGATATCCCGAACAAGCCGGTCTCGAATTATCGAATTAAAACGCCGTACTCGTATTTTACATTACTAATGTGAAATAATAATTGCGTTAGATACGAATGTAAACTGCACATACAGTGTTTGAAACGAGGAACATCAAAGAACGCCTAAACAATTATAAAACTCCGGCAGACGTGTACGTTCAAACAAACACAATATACGCACGGGGATATCGCGTTTTGAGACGGCAGACGAGTAATAATATTAGTGTCATATGCACGATGTAAACGAAACCCAAAATAAATACAAAATAAAAAAAAAGAAGAAAAAAAACTACTTTGTGTTGGCGTGGGGAGAGCAAAAATAAAGGAAAAAGTTTGAATCAATATTTACCGAGACCGAAAAGTCGGCGAGGGCGGGCCAGTCACGGGTATTTTCTTTCAAATATTCAAAAGACCGATAAATCATTGTGTTCGAATAAATAAATATATGCGCGTTTGACTTTTGATACTTACTTTTACTTACTAAATTCCTTCTAGCGATGATTCTCTTCGGCTTTTCGCGATCCCGGGGATCGTATAAACTTTATACGGACTATTAAAACACGTTTAAAATAATCATGGCGGGCAACAATATATCGAAAAATGAATATTAGCTCTGGGGAAAACAAAAAAAAAAAAAAAAAAAAAGCTTTAACGCAGTTCTTCAAATAATTATTGTTCTAAAAGTGACATTTTTGAATTATATGTTTGATCCGTATTTTATTTCTAAAACATTTATTATAGTTATTGTTCAACTATTTATTATGCACTTGCCGAATGGTCGATACTCCAAAAAGTCAAGAACAAAGACTAGTTTGGCATAGGAATCATTTTCAAGATTGTTTTCGTCCGCCTATTATAGTTTTTATTATTACATTTAATATTAAAAAAATCAAAAAAACCACGAGAGTTTGTCTCTATAACCGTAGTTCACTAAATCAATCATATTAGGCGTTTAGACTTATATATTTACGTCATAAGAGAGATTCGATCTCCGAACCCGACCAGGTCGTGGCAGTTTTAATAACACGACTACATTTTCATGTCCGTCTGAACTTCTGCCGTTTCCGTCTATACGGTTACAAATTAAAACACACCCCCATCGTTCTAAGATCAATTGTATTTTCAAAAACTATTAAGTAAGATCAGGTTAACTTTAAAATACATAAAAATAATAGGCAATTAAGTATAACGGAATTGGAGTTTTGAACATTTAAAACGTTTTCGTTTCAAAGCTCTATAGAGGAATAATATTGTTAAGACGCTAACATTTTGAACGTAATGCTAAGAAAATATATTTTTATTAAATATTACAACAGATTTATAATTTTGGTTGTCAATTTTTTTTTTTTTTTTTGTAAACTCTTGTAAATTCGAATTGAATCACTCGAAAATTTGATTTTATTTTCGAAACGGACATGAAAATGTAGTCGTGTTATTAATTGTCACGACCGAGTCAGGTTCGGGGACCGAATCTCTCTTACAACGTAAATATATTAGTCTGAACGTCTAAATTAATATTGACTTAGTGAACTACGATTACAGTGGTAAACTCTCGTGTTTTTTGATTTTTATAATATTAAATGTAATAATAATAACTATTATTGGCAAACGAAAATGTAAAATAAAAAACGAGAAAAGAAATAATTAATCATCCGATATCGTTTCAAGTCTGGAAACACGAATCTTTGTATCCGTTTTCGTAAATATTATAGTCGTTATACGAGAATTTCCCAATGATTTTAACGATTGTGTTGAATAATGAAAAATTTAAAAGTTTTTCTTCCGGTCTTTGATCTGTCGATTAAATCTCAAATCCTTTGACTATCGATAGCTTTTCATTCCCGTGTCTTAAAGAAACGCTCCTCTTACGATAGTATTTTCTACGCGACCTTATAAATAATAAACATTAACTATTCATTTTCCTTTTTTTTTTTTCTTATTCACCAAAAAATGTGTAAAATTCTTTTTTGAAAGAAACTTATTCATTTCGTTCGATACGATTCAATGTATTAAATACATTTAATCATTTGTATTTTTGTCGACGGCCCGATATTCGTACCTGTGCGTTTTAATCGGAATTCAACATTCCAAACCGAGTAGATAAATCGGTTTTACATTCGTTAAGTCCCGCGGGCGGGTACAGGCGAAATCTGTTTTTTTTATCTTATCGGGGAATCTTCAATACGTATATTGACTATATTATCCGCGGTCTGTTGGCGCAGTAGTCGGTCACGTCTGTACCGTTCTTGTATTGCCGGGAGGGAGAGAGAACAATAATAATAATAATAAAAAAGGAGAAAAAAAAAAAAAAAAGAAGAAGAAGAAGAAAAAAAAACAAAACTAACCTAATTTCTGATTCTACGGCGCGGTGTACGGTTAGAAAGGGGACGGCGGTAGAAAACACGACCGAGACCGCGGCGTTTGCATTCGGCTTTACCAGAAACAAAAGGCCACACTCTGCCAGTTGTGGCGGCTTTTTCTCGAGGCCATTTCCATCCCCCTGCGCATCGCGGCAGCCCCGGGCAAACTCAATTACTTCCTGTACACCGCCGGTCGGCCGTATATTCCGTTGTGCCGTTGCACACCACGCGGGTCACCCTCTAACGATAATTTTCGTTCTTTTTTTTTTTTTTTTCTCCCTTTTTCCCTTCACTCTCTCTCTCTCTCTCGATCTTTTTTTAGATCCGGCGGAAAAATTGTGCGAGGGCCCCTGCGGCACCGCGGACTAGTTTACGCGCAATGTTTCATTGTGCCGGCGTCCGCCCGGCCGTTTCTAAAATCCGCTCATTTATAATATATATTATTCATATACAAGTATCCGTTGGTTGTCTCGTAATAATTCCCGGTGCCTGCGCTCGTAATCGGCGTACGAAAAGGGTAAAAAAAAAAAAAAAAAAACAAACAAAAAATCTATCGATTAACCCGCATAAATACGACGGTACGGCGAATCGTTGTAAAAAACCGGTGACCGGCGGTCCCGCCGATTTTCCGACGTTTGAACGCGGCGAGAAACTATTAAATATAAATCTAAAATTGACGGTTGCTTTTTCTGCCCGTTATCGATTTTTTTTTTTATCGAGAAATCTTGCACCGATCGTCATTATCGGGCGGGAAGGGGGGCCCGGATTTTGCCGGCAAATTATGTCTAGTCGGCGCGTACGGGGGAGAGTCATTTTTTTTTTTTTTTTTTTTTAATTTTCCTTGTATAGCCGAGAAAAACCGGTGAAACGTAACGCAATTACGATATCCGTTTTATTCGATTTTGTCAATTTTCAATTAAAAATATTCGTTGATACACGTCCTGTTTTTTTTTTACCGAATACTAATATATAAACCTCTTATTGACGGGGCAGTAAAATTTTTTTAAAATCGTCAAACCATTTCCATATTTCTAGTTATTTTTGGTTTTATGTTAAATCGATTGAAGCCCGCCAGTAGAGATTTTACTAGACAGGAGGCAATCCAGAAAGCATTCGTATCTGCCGACAAATATTGTGCTTTATTTCCTTCGTTGTAGTAATTGTGTAACGGTTAATTTAAGAAAAAAAAAAAAAAAAAAAATATGTTATAATAAGGCAAAAGTCAGTTACCGTACAAGTACAACACCGGGGCCGAATATACCGGCGGCCCAAAACGATTTTCGTACCGCGGGGACGTATCTAAAAATTATTTCTTTTTTAATTTTTTTTTTTTTTTTTTTATTGGACAGTCGATATAAATACTTTTATAAAATGCTCCTATACAATGATTTTTTTCGTTTTAATACCGGTCCAATTTGTATTTGTCGAAAAGTGTATTTTAATAGTTTTGCGTAATTGTTTTAGAGACCGTTTCGTTATTCCGCGTACAAATTACGGGGTACGACTGAAACTTAATTTAATTTTGGCATCGGGGGAGGGAGGGGGACGATTGCTCGCATTGCCGTTCGTTGTTCCGGCGGTCGCCGCCGACGAAATTTTATTTATAATTATTTTTTTTTTTTTGTTTTTTGTCGAATTTGTTTTCCCCCGGTTAAATCGTTTTAATGTTTTTAGCGAGGGCCCCCGGTGATATTTTAAAAACCCGGCGCCGGCCGGGCCCCTTGGGCCGGCGCCCGCGCGCACCTACACGGCGTTCCGGTTCCGGTCTCGGCGAACCATAAAGGTCGTAAAACGCGTTTATTCCGGTACGGGCTGCGGCCGCGGTGGAAATGAGGGGAATAATGAGGCGGAAAGACATATAGGAGAAAATGACGTTTAAGTGTTCCCGGTCACGGCATCCGAGAAATTGGACATGCGACACAAGGGTTATAAACTGCGCGTACGCGACCCTCTCCCTCTTGTGTTTTATACGCGCGGGTTTCGTATTATGACAAGCCTCGGCGGCGGCGGCGGCGGCGGCGGCGGAGTTGATTAGGTACGGCGGCGCAGTGTGTTACCGTCGCCCCCGGTCCGCCGCGGCGAACGAAAATGAACATCCGACGCCGCCGGATATTGACGGAAACCCACGATAATATTAAAAAAAATAAATAAATATTTAAAAATACCGTCGTGTCATTTTTATATATACCCCGTGTTGTTTTAACAATCGAAAAAAACCGTCCGAGGTCTCGTCAACGGCGCCGTCTAAACGGCCGGTACGGCTGATTTACGGTTTACCTACACCGTAATACTAGAAAAATTAAAAAAAATTACAATTTACCAACACGGCTATAAACGTTTTTTTTTTTTTTTTTTTTTTTTAACAGCCCTCGGAAACCGTTTCCCCCTTCTAGGACAATGGTGTTTGCGTTCAATCCCCGAGTTGAACGTAGTAAACGCCACGAATCTGATTTAACGATAATTTTTTTTATATTTATCAGTTATTATTACAGTGTACAATTTTAAATTTAAAAAAAAAAATTCGCTTTAATGGAACAATTTGGAATTCCAATGTGCTGTTTTCATCATTGAATTCATATGCGGTGCGTATACACAATTAGACAAAATCATACGCATTTCGTTTTTTTTATTATAATATAACGTTTTGATGGTCGAATAGAAATACCACTTTTTAAGTACAATTTCACGTTGACACAAGTTCGCCAAATCATTGCTACGCCAATGCGGGCAGCCTAAAACTCCGAGCCGAATAAAATGCGTTTATAATTTTTAATTATTCGATATCCTCGTCGCCATACCTGCACAAACAAACTGAATATTTATTTTTATAATTTTGTAAAACTGAGCGTGCAAACAATGATAAAAAAAAAAAAAAAAAAAAAACACGAGAACGCGATTCGCGATGAAATTACGAAAATATTAAAAAATATAAATATATATATATATTTTATATTTAGGAATGAGTAGTCACTGTTATGGACAGGTTCCCGACCCGGAAATGCCGAGGCTAGTTTTTTTTTTTTTATTTAATTTTTTACAAAAACATTTCGACTACAAATACAAACTATAGATAATTATTGTTAATTTAACTGGTTTTTTTTTTTTTTTCCCCTGTCAAGTCGTCATTTTAAATCAATTACAGTTTTTGAATTGTTCAGCATTTTTCAATTACTTTCGCGAATTAACTTTATATCGTGTACTGTTTTGACGTTCGTATTCTCGTAAATATAAAAACATTATTATTGTTATATTTTTTTCTTTTTTTTTAAAAAAACATTTTCCACGAGAATATTTAACGATAAAAATCGGCTTTTGTATGAAAAAAAAAAAAAAAAAAAAAAAACAACTTTCTAATATATGATAAGTGAAGTTTATTCGATTTTGCCGGGACGCCGGATTGTCAAAACGTGACTGAAATTGATTTAGGTGCGCACGGTTAGAAATATATTTTCCGCCACGTTAAAGATGTTAACTACCCTTTTGCAACAACAAATACGCATTTCAATTGAATAGAATTGTATTGATTTTTTTGTCGAGTCCCGCCGGTTAAAAAAACTGTTACGATTCCAAAATAGATATTTATAATAAATTATATTCGGTTTAACGTATCCGTACGCTTCGGTGTTCAATATAGGAATCGTATGCGATCGCGGTGGTTATTTATCGAATTTACATATTTGAAATAATAGCGAATACGGCCGAGAGAATAAAACGCGCACCAGTTTAATGTTACGATTTAGACAATTTTTAAACTCAAGTAAAAAAAAAAAAAAAAAAAAAAAACGATCGAAACCGTTGTGCGCTAAATCGAAGGATCCGAGACGAATGTTAGCCCCGCAGCTGCGGGCCCTCGTTGGTTTCTTTCTTTTTTTTTTTTTTTTAAATTCCGCGTTGCCGGATAATAAAATTGATATCCAACGCGATTCGCGTTTTTTTTTTTTTTTACTACAATCTTATTTCGCGATTTCGACACATGCCTTTTCTCGATTGGTCTTCAATCGTCTCTAAAGGCCGTCCGTTTAAAAAGTGTAAATTTCATCAGCTATTATTATAGTTCGCACTTCGGACGGCAAGTTGTTTAGTGATTTTCTCAATAGTTTTCCTTGCGAGCACATACGGAAAAACGATTTTCCTACGGTAAAACTTACGACAAACCCGTTTTTTAAACGAATTTAGTTTTACTTCGTCCGATATTGGAAAAAAAAAAAATAATAACAATAGAGATTCGAAAATCGTTCAACGATAGTATTGTCGCTATGTATAACATGATTATTGGATTCTGAGCGAAGATGTGTGGTGTGTTTTATTTCTCGAAAACACTTTTTCGGCGAGTAATAATGATCAGATTTTTTTATTTTATTTTAGCGATTCGTGCGTTGTTCTGCTGATTTTTCTCCCGGCGGTGATGCCTACTCTGTTTGGACATTTTTCGAAAATTCCAATACTTTTTCAAACGAATTTATAAAAAAAAAAAAAAAAAACCGATGTGAAATGTCGATGGTTTTATTTTTGTCAATTCCTGGGTTACCCGTGGCTACAAAAAGGGGGAAAAAAACGGCTAATACTATATGTATAGCCTAATGTTATATAGTTGTACCGTAAAAAGAGCGAACGCAAAATAGCATATAAAGAATGAAGATCAATAAGAGCGAATGCAGACCGAGTGGAAAATGTTCATAAAATATTTATATTATTTCTCTGGCCGTTTGAAATTATTAAAAATAATAATGGAACATATAATTTTTTTTTTTTTTTTTTAAATAAACGACTAAACGAATATTATATTATGCATTATAAAACGTATATGTACACATAAATACATTATATTATACTTTTAATGAAAAAAATAAACACGATTTATTTTAAGTATTTTTGTAGTAATATTAGAGCGGGTTATTTATCAAATCATTGTCTGCAATAGTTTTTAATTTTGCAGCCGAGTGAATTTTTTTATTTACCCGAAGGTGAACGCGTTTCGACTTATTATTTGTCCTGCTTGAATATCCACCGGTATCAGCTGTTTTTTTTTCCGGTTTATACACGGCCGTCGATCTCAGTGGACAAGGTCGTGTGTACAAATTTAAGTTTTTAACATTTTTTTTTTTTTTTTTGTCGAACTACGTACATTTATTGTATTCTACGAGTATTCGCTGTATTATAATTGTTTAAGCTATTTTTCATCTATAAACGTGTCCGGATTACGTTTAACCACTTCCGTCCAACGCGTTATGACAAACCCAGAAACTGACGGAGGTATAAGGTTATATTCTTTAATGTAAACTATTTAATATGGTAAAAGTGCCCGTAAACCTCGGTAAACGCTGTTGTTGGTCTATTATTAATTTCGTTATTATGGACAACTAACAAACTGTTGACATTTACAAACTTAAGAGAAACGAAAATCGGGCGAGCAAAAGTGAGATCGTGACCGCGGGGTCGATATAGTTTGACGTCGTGTCCGGAAAATCGACGAGGTCCGCACTTGCGGAAATCTGTGGCGGAACCGAAGAGGTTCGAATTTTCAATATGGGAAAAAAAAAAACCGGACAACAAGTCTTAAGGAAATGTGGCTGACCAGTCGCTCAGCGTACGTGAACGAAACTCTCGGATTTGATTACGCTATTTTTACGGCCTTTGAAAGATTGAACGACAAATAATAATTATTTCCATAAACGCCTACATTGGATGGGCCACACTGTTGCAGATGGGAAATCAGAAGGGTAGAGAATGCGGAGGATATTTAATTTATACCTGTACGCGACGATAAATCGTTGCGAACGAAAAACGATTCCGAGCAATGTTCGATTAAACGTGCTTTGATCGATTTAAATTGAAAATTGATGGCAATTTTTTCCCGCATAAGACCGAAAAAAAAAAGCTCAAACATTTCAAATGGGTTATTCAAATAAAGCCAGAACATTTTGAAGAGAAAAAAAAAACGAAATCGCAAATAACAGTAATCGCAGTTATACAATCGCGTAAATATTTCCGTTTTTCCCCCGACTACTAATGAAACTACGATTAAAACGAAAAACCACCTCTGCTCCGACTGTATTGATTAGACGAAACCACCACTGAAATTGACGATCAGACCGAGATTTCTGGTGGAAAAGTTGTTAATGGACGTACGAAAAAACGCGAACATCACAGTAATACCGATTGTATCGTTACTTTTTATGTAACCGAAAACGAAAAAATATAATGTTACGCTATAACTATGCCCGTGTGTTTTACGTACCAATTTAATAAAATAATGTGCAACGTACATATATTATTTACAACGCGATAATCCGAATAAAAGCAAACAAGTAGTTTTACATTAGTATTAATTTTAATAATTTAGATTTTCTACAGTCGCGGAACAGTGCACGCGCAAGACATTTTTTTTTTGTTTTAAAATTAAAGTAGGTTTTTTTTTTTTATTTTTTTTTTAATTCCTTTGAAATGCCTAAATATTGTTCAAGTTTTTAATTTCGAAGTTTATAATATCAAAACTTTCTTCCAGAGTCCCTGCGGTGTTATTATTAGAAAATAATAACTCCCGAGTTTTATTATTACTTATAAAAATACACCTATACCTACTATAGTTGGCCCGAGCGATAAAGTTTAATTTTATATTTTAATACTATTACGGTATTACGTTTAATTATATCGGTTTTAATAATTAATCGCGTTTTTTTTTTTTTTTTTTGTAATTAAAGTATAAAAAAAAAAAATTTTTTAAAAAACTCACTTTTTTCGCGTCCGCGTACAACTTTTCTACCGGAAATCTCGCTCCCGATGATTTTCAAGTGCAGCGCATTTACTGAAAACATTTTCGATCTAGTCGGTGCATTGAGAGGATTATTATTTTTTTTACCAATTTTTGTTGGAAAAACGGGAAAATTTACGGCAATAACGAGATCCATTATTTTCGATTTTTCTCATTATGTTGTAACTCGTTTAAAACTAATCGTAGATACCTGACATTTTTACGGAATATTAATGTGAGCCATTTTCAAAACGTTCTGACGATTTTGTTTTTAACTATTTAAAGGCATTTGAAATTTTCGAATATTTTTAGTATTTATTTGGTGGACAAAATAAAATGCGTTTGGAACTTTTGCACGAAGTTCGTCGTAAGTTGTACTTGGTAGTCAATATTAATAAAAAAAAAAATAGAAGAAAGTTGAATGTAATGTATAAGTTTTTATTATTATTTTTTTTTTTATCGTTAAATGTTCAAATTGTTATGAAAATCGTATAAATCACGGTATTTCACTAATTCATGTAAATACAATTTTTTTTGGCTCTATAAAACACACGGCAATTCGAGACGTGAAATCACCACCAATAATTGTAATCTATATTGTAGTTTTCAATTTTAATATATCAAACGGTTCGAGCGGAACTTTGCTCAGAATCGTTAATCGTCAGCAATGATTTACCGTCGCGTACAGATATAAAATTAAATTATTCCCTTAATTTTTGTATATGGGCGAATGATACGAGTTTCGTACGTAAAAATTACGGCGTTGACGGAATATGATTTTTCGAGCGGATTTCAACGGTCGAATTTAGAATATTGTAGTTCACGTATTGTTCACCGAATCGATATGTAAATAAAATTATTTTTATTTTTTTATAAATTTACATTTTAATCATTTTTTTTTTGGACGTTTGCAATGCCAAACCCCTTTGTGCGGTTCGAATACGTCTTTTGACGCGTAGAACGCCGAACCCGCCGTGTTCAAATCCGTCGGCGTTTTTTTTTTCTTTCTTTTTTGTGTTTGGTTTTGGTTTATTTCTTTTGGTGTTTTTTTTTTTTTTTGTCCGCATTCGTTTAATATACGGGCGGCGGTGTTTAATGTCACACGGATCTGCATAGGACGGAAACGCGTAGAAGATTATCGACACTCGAACCCTATAAAACGTACGGAATTCGCCGTGTACAGAGGGGTCGAGCTCCCCTCTGCTCGGCGTACGATACACACACCACGGTGACCGGTTAATTAGCAAATTGCATCGTTAAAAATAATGAGACGTTGGGGCGACGGACGTCTTTATGAACCCGGCGCGGAAATGTTTGCGGGGGACCGATACAAACACGGAAAACTATTGCCGAGGGACGCGATGACTAAACGCAAACACACTCGTTGCGTGTACGTGAAAAACATTTTTGAAAATATCAATAAAAAAAAAAAGCCTACAAATAGAGGCACAGCCGTGTCCGTAGGCCCGGGCCAGAGCTGCGAATTTTATCATTATTATTATTATTTTTTTACAAAATTACAACAAAATATTTATCGTTGGATGAAATCGGATTTTATTAAAAATTATATTGGATAGCTCACCATGTCTACCATACTAAATTTATCGTATCAGACAAGTTTCCACAAGTGTCCCAGAAATAATGCCGATAAGTTACAAGAATGTTGGACCCGAACGATATTGAAAAAGCACCGTCAACAAAATGTGTACAACTTTTAAATCGTATTTAGAATCTTCAAATAACCGGATTAATCGCATTTTGCGGGTGTGCAAATTATTACGAGAAAATTATCTTACGGATGTGCGTCCTAACATAGCGTTTAGAATATATGTATGTACGCCGATGTCTAACTGTACTACCGAACGTTCTTTTTTTTCTATTTTTTTTTTTTTTTTGCCTTAAACGAATAAAAAAAAAAAACCATTTACAATCGACTATGGGTACTGAACAACTCGATAGTTTGGCAATACTGAATACCGAAGCGGATTTTCCGTCGACTTAAAATCGTGATGATTTAATTGATGCGTTTGCTGAGGACCAAAGTAAAAGACCAAAATATACAATTTTATTGTGTAAATTAGTTTGTAAATTGTAAATGTAAAGAAATTACGTATAATTCAGTGTTTGCATTGATAATGTATCCTTTTTTTTTTTTTTGTATATAAGACAATATAACAGATTGTATATTCAAATTGTATATTTTATAAATAATTCGATGAGCTTTTTATAATCCGACAAGGGCAATATCGGTGCGAATAAAAATATTATTTAGAATAAATCTACGCGGTTAATATCGTAGTGTTATTACGTTTATAAGTTTAGCTTAATTGTACGTATACCCGACGTTTATGTACTTCGAGAACCTACCGAATCAGTTAGACATTTTTTTTTGAAATTAAACCGACCACTATTCAATATTATTATTATTATTATTTTTTTTTTTTTCAATAAAAGTCCGGCAATCTGGGCTACTTGCCTATTTCAGGGTATAGTCGTGCGAGACGTATTTCCGTATACTAAACCATATGTATACGGGCGAACCGATTTACTTCAACGACGGGTTGACGAATCGAGTCGATACTTGAAATGTGAATTTTTTCACGTAGTGCGTATAGGCGTTTTTCGGTGGAAAAACGCAAAAAAAAAAAAAAAAAAAAACGACAAACGCCGGTTTGTAGTAATTGTATGTCGCACGGCACTATAACTCGATCGCAAACGCACGGGGTTTTCGCTATACGTCCGCGCAATTAATTTTTCGAAATATAAAAGAGAGAATCCGTTTATGCCGGAGGTTACGCGTGCAATTGACAGTCCCTTCCGCCGAATGACGACAGTATTGTAACTCTTAACAAACTCGAAACCCCTACCCCGGGGCTTAACTCCGCTGTATGTAATTATCACGTCTTTTACCGACCCCGCCGGTCGTGTTTGTCGGTAGTACAAAACGATATTATCGGATTAATTGTAAAAAAAATAATATACATATTACATGTAATGCAGTTTTGCGATTTAATATGCGTCGCGTTGACTATACACGAACGATGTATGAATGCAATAATATTGTCGTAGAAATAAAACGGGGGGTTTTCATTTATGTGCCTGTGTTTTTTTTTTTTTTTTTAAAAAAGGTTGTCTACATAAAGTTTTTCTCACAGCAAAGGTTGCGGATCCCATGTCTGTTAAAATAAATATTAATATATATTAACGAAGAACTTTCCATGATGGATTGCATACCTTTGCAATGAGATACACTCATTATTTTATTATTTTTTTTTTTTTTTTTTTTTTTTTTTTTTTTTTTTTTTTTTTTTTTAATCTAATAATAATTTACGTTAATTTTCTAACACGATTTTTTTTTTTTTTTTTGTATCTTTTTGTTAAAGGTCTGGAATCAATCATGGTGAGTTCCGCCATCGTTTCACCGGGGAAGGTCGTGTAATGTGATTTCAATAAACTCGTCATGGAATCTTCAGGGAATCCACTTATACGGTGCTGGGTGGCTGTAGGTACGTTCCAAGTGCCGCTTATCAACTTGGAAGTCAACGAACTCAAAGAAATACTATGGGAGAAAATCCAAGAGCCGGTTATCCAAAGAAGACTGATCCTAGTTATCGTGTCCATCGCACTGTTGTTGGACAACATGCTGTACATGGTCATCGTGCCAATTATACCCGATTATCTAAGGTACGTGGGTTCTTGGGGGGACGTTCCCGTGGGAGTAAACTTTACGGATGATCCCGTCAACCGGCCGCCGGAACACCACGGACAAGACTCGGCCACCGGAGTGTTATTCGCGTCCAAAGCGATCGTACAGCTAATGGTGAACCCGTTTTCCGGAGCCCTAATCGACCGTATCGGATACGATATACCGATGATGATCGGATTGTCCATAATGTTCCTGTCCACGTCGATATTCGCTTGCGGAAGAAGCTATTCCGTCCTGTTCATAGCTAGAAGCCTGCAAGGGGTCGGTTCGGCGTTTGCCGACACGTCCGGTTTGGCGATGATTGCCGACCGGTTCACCGAGGAAAACGAACGGGCCCAAGCTTTGGGCATCGCATTGGCTTTCATCAGTTTCGGTTGTCTGGTAGCACCGCCGTTCGGTGGCGCTCTGTACCAATTCGCGGGAAAAGAAATCCCGTTCCTCATCTTGGCGTTCGTGTGCCTCGTGGACGGTCTGATGTTACTGCTCGTCATGAAACCGATTAAACAGCAGCTCAAAGAACAAAAACATTTGAAAAAAGTCCCGACCATACCCATATGGAAACTATTCATGGACCCGTACATAGCCGTGTGTTCCGGGGCGTTGATGATGTCCAACGTGGCGCTCGCGTTCCTAGAGCCGACCATATCCCTCTGGATGGAAGATCACATTACGCACGACAACTGGAAGATGGGAATGATATGGCTGCCGGCGTTTTTCCCGCACGTGTTCGGCGTGATACTCACGGTAAAGCTATCGAAACTGTTCCCGAACTATCAGTGGCTCATGGTGGCCGTGGGCCTGTCGCTGGAAGGTCTCAGCTGTTTAATAATTCCGTTCTCGACGTCGTACAAGGTCTTGATGATCCCCATCTGCATCATATGTTTCGGCATAGCTCTGGTGGACACGGCCATATTGCCGACCCTCGGGTACATCGTGGACGTGCGGTACGTGTCGGTGTACGGTAGCATTTACGCGATCGCGGACATATCGTACTCGTTGGCCTACGCCATCGGTCCAATTGTGGCCGGCGAGGTGGTCGAAATGATCGGATTCACGTGGCTGAACATCATCATAGCCGTGTCGAATTTGGCGTACGCCCCGGCGCTGATGAGACTGCGGAACATTTACGATTTCAAACCGTTCCAGAACGAGGCGAACATACTCATGGCCGACCCGCCGGACAAGGAATACCAGACGTACGCCATGCAGGAACAACCGGTCGGCAGCGAGTACAACAGATTCGAAGGGCAGTCAGAGACCGATTTAGGCGGCGGCGGCGGCGGCGGCGGCCACGTGGCGATTGAAAACGAAAACGCCACGTTCCGTCAGACACAAGAAACCAACCCGTTCCGGAGACCGTCTCAGCCGCCGCAGGACAGGAATCCGTTTAGACAACAACAACATTAATCGTATACATATCTGGAATCGCACACTGCTGTTCGATTTTTTTTTTTTTTTTTTTCTTCCTTTACCGAATAGTATCTCGAAAAAAATAAATATATATATATAAAAAAAAACAAAGAGAGAAAGCTCGATTCGTGCAGACTAAGCACAATAAATATTATTCCCTTAACGTGTAGTATTACAGTCACGTTCAACGCGATAGGCGAGCCCAACGCAACAACAATAATATTTACAACGTCGCGAATCCGTTTTATTTTTAAATTTTTTTTTTTTTTTTTTACAAGTAATAATACAAATGGAAAAATAATATCGTTTCGATATATTATTATATTTATAACACTAAGTATCGTGGATTTGTCCATTATTCATACGAATAGTTAATAATTTTTAACTACGCATTAATTATTGATTTATTTAACGATTATAACGATGCGATTTTATAAATCTAACGTAACATTTTTTTTTTAAGCCGTTTAATAATTACGATGAGTTAACACGGTAACGAAATGTATACAGATAGTTGTTTCGTTGCAGTTCGCAGAGTTAAAGCAAAAAATGATTTTTTTTTTTTTTTTCTCGACAATTGTTCGACTAAAATTATTAATTTATATCGTACTCGTTTACAAAGTCGATATAATTCGAAAACAAAGTAAAACGATCATATCCGTCAGAATGACACTAAGAAATTAAGAAATTAATAATATAATGTTCACTAATAACCACGCAATACTAAATTATTTAAAATCAATTGCACTATTTATCGAGTTCCTCATTGCGAATAGTTAAAATAAAAAATTTAAATTAATTAATTAATTCTCTATATGTTTACGATGAATTGAATACATAATATTACATTTCTATTCTCTATATATCGATTTAAAAAAAAAAAAAAAAGATTTTTTTCTAGATTATTATATTTAAATCTAAACGGAAAAAAAAAACCCAAACTATTTTACTTTATGATAGTAACAGTTGTCGTTTGATAAAAACTGAAATCGGTATTTTTTCGACGAAATCTTATCAGGCGACGATACGCGTTTTACATTGTAGGTAATCGCATTATTTATTTAAATATTTTAAGATAAAAAAAAAAAAAAATAATAATATAACGATATTAATTTATACAATTCAATTCACCATATCAATATTAGCCGAATAATAATAATTATCGTAAAAAATGTTTGACGGGTAATTAATATTATAGGCACAGGTCCAATTAATAGTAATAACGCCTGCGTTGCAAATTGTATCGATAAACGACGAAATCCGTAAAAAAAAAAATCAAACGAACCTTTTTAATAATAACGACCAGATGACTCGACTTTTCGAAATCGTTTTTGGGCGCACGTCCGATCGGACATTTCGTTTCCGCTATCGGATTCCTCCGGGATTCCCAAACGAGGTAACACTCCCGTTCGGTAGCCAATTCGAAAACCGATACACTTAGACACCGGCCGCACAAGACCGGACGATAAGAGACAGCCAATGGGTGACGTCTCCTGGGAGGGGGGGGGGGGCCCCGTCGTTTATGCTGTTACAAAACACGGTATACGATCTATACGAAGAATTCCATTTTCGCGTTCTTCGAGCCCGGCCGGATCCTCGATCCGGCTCTTCTCGTCTCGGATGTTGTTCGTCCGATCGTCGCGCCCGAATCCAGAGAACGTTTCCCTTCGAAGACCATGCCGTTTTCGCGGAGAAAAAGAAATGTCTAGTTGTCATCTGGTGGTCGTCTCCGGCAATACCGCCCCGGCGTAAAATTATCCAGTAAAACACAAAACGGTTTTTTCACGTTTATCGTTCTCAACCAGGCGCCAAACCATGCACAAACAAACAAATATATATATATATATATATATATAAAAAATATATAATTTTATTCTCAAAATATAATACGCTCAACGCTTACAAACATTAATTAATACATATTATAATATTACTGTAAACATATCATCGGCTACGGAATTCAATTATTAGACGAATATCGACATTTAGCTCATAATATTGAAAACGTCATACATATCGACACGCGAGCAAACTCGAGCTTGTAACGTTATAGCTTCGCTGCACACGTAACACGATATTATTATATTTTTTACTTCGATCCATATAATATATATATATATATACGAGCACCTACATTTATATATCATTATTGCGGTCTTATATTTTTTTTTCTTTTTTTTTTTTTCTCGCAAATATCAATAATAATATCGTATTTTAATATTACAAGTATATTATTACTATTATTATTACTATTATTATTACTATTATCATTATTATTAATATTATTATTATTATTATCATTAGGTATTGATATCATAAGTATTTTATAGGTATAGGCATAGGTTATTGTTAATTTTTAATATTATTATCTTAAGGGGTAACCAGCCATATCAACCACATATCAATATGCGTTTATAAGTTGTACATACAAAATTAGCAATATCAATATTAATATATTTAACGTATTAATATTAAATTGATAAACATGTACAAAAATGTTTATTTTGTAATTCGTTTTTATTAACTGTCGGTTTATTATTTTTATTTTATTTATTTATTTATTTTTTTAATATATATATATATATATTATTAGGTATTTACGTTATTATTAATAATTTACACATTATCGTGTGTAAAAACCAAGTTCATACATATCATTAAAACAATATTCGATACATATCATTGTTCGAAATTATTAATACTATAAGGAGTACGTAAGCTATAAGATGTAATTTTAAGGATAATTAACTATAACTAGTATTATTGTTAGCACTTAGAATATGTATTGCAGGTGTTGCCTGTATTATTATTACGACGACGCGTAAATGTACGGTGCGAACAAGTTTCGCAGATTTTTTTTTTTTTAATTTAACTGTTGGCTTTTTTTCGGTAACAATTTTGAAGAAAAAATATACTTATATATATATAATTTGTATGAAAAAAAAAAATAAAATATACATATATATATATATATATATACATAACGTATGCAAATACTATATAATCGATAAATTTAGCTACGCCCTAATCTAATGTAATATTTAGAATATATTATATTTAATTAAATGCGTAGAAATGTAGAAATGTAGCGATATCGCGGTAAATGTAATAATATTATTGTTAAAAATTACGTGTACTAATTGTATTATTATACTAAAAAAAATGGGCACCGATGTACCTATTTTTATGTAATATTTCATTAAGTCGAAAAATCATTTTTCCTTTTTTTTTTTTCGTCAATTGAATAATTACGAAAAAGAGTCAGATTTATTTTAGCTTATTCGTTACCAAATTTCGACGGTTTTTATTGGTTTTTTTTTTTTAATTTTTAACTATTATAAGTTTCTAACAAACTATTAAAATTTTATTATATTATTAAGTCCTTATTATTGTTCTTCTTCTTTTTTTTTTTATTGTTTCATTATGTTTGTTGTTGAAATATATTAATATAAAACGAATAATATTAATTTGTAAAATTACTTTAAGCAAAATACTTAAAAAAAAACAAAAAAAAACTTAATTTTATCTAGGACGACTCTGTTTTCAATTAGTTTAAAAAAAAACGTTTAAAACAAGAAATTAGAAAAAAGTAAATCGTAATTTTTAATAAAAATAACTTAATTGTTTTTATTGAAAATACGATTGTAAATATTATTTGGCAAACTAATAACCATATTAATTTATAGGCTACTATATTACACTTCTTTGTATGATTATAATATTATTATCTAGTTGTTATTTAATCTTGTTGAAATTTGTGACCGTGTCATTTAATAAAAATAACAGTTAACAAAAAAAAAAAAAACCCGATACGTGTTTACTATTATATTATTAACAATCCTAATGTCTAAAATGTATATATATATATATAAAAAAAAACAAAAAACAATAGTAATAGTAGATTACGAAAAGCGCGATTCGCGTGACTCAATTTTGCGTGAGTCCAGCCGTTGAATTGATTTTGTTGTCCTGATTTGATTCTTTTTTTTTTTTTTTCTCTACAATATTATTCGCCGTTATTAGGAAATGTTCGAGGCATTTCGAAACTAAACGAAACTACGCCCGACCAATGCTACAAAGCGTTACAAGAACGATTATTTTTGAGTTTAGGAAGTCTTCGGGGTCGAAATATGGTCGATGGACAAAAAAAAAAATAAAATAAAAATCGATTGTAAAATCGGAAATTTGTATCGAGTGCTCAGAAGAGTCGGTGTGGTGACGGCGATTAGACGGCCGACGGCTGTTACGACATTTAAATGTTTGCCCTTCGAATCGTCACGGTCAATATTGAATTTTGTAAAATTATTACGATGATTTCAATGTTTCGGAATCGGAACAAGGAGTTCGGAATGTACGACTGCCGTCCGACCGCAATCTGACGACTCGGTCGGCTATTCTGGTAATCATTTGTTAAAAAATAAATTTCAATTTTCGACCGTCAAAAACCACGAAATAGTTTATTTCACCCGCCGCCTATCACATCTCCGAAAATATAATGCTGGTACCGAGATATATATAAAAAATTAAAATATTATAATATTATAGACGATTAATAATAGTGAAAAAAAACTAAGAATCGAAAATGAATCGAATACAATAACGTACATATGAGTATACTAATTTTTTTTGTTTTTCTTTTATTATAATGTATATCAAAGTGTCGTGGTTTTTATCGAGCCGAACCGTGTTAAGCTATACACAAAAAAAAGAAAAAAAAAAGAAAAGAACAAACATAACTATTTTATACTATACTATAATATATGTGGAAAACGCTAATCTGGCGAAATTCGTCTCCCCGTGTCCTTGCGATTATTTCTTACCGAATTACGACGGGGAAAAAAACCGCTCCAAATGTCACTACAGACTAATCGGGGGGAAAATAATATCGGCAAATTTTTGCTGCGGTTTAAAAAATATTCTTAAATTGTTTTACCAGAAAACGAAATACAATTATTAAACTGTTCGTGCGAAACGACGAATTTATTACCGTCGATATTAGTGTATAGTATAAATGCAGGCTGTCCTACGAATGTAAAATAACTCTGTTTACATTTAAATGTATTTTTTTTTTTTTTTTTTTTAAAGAGACGTGCGTATATTTAGGGTAAAACTTACGTTTTTATTATCGTCCGTAGAATTACTTAAAAAAATAATAATAAAAAAAAAACCTTTTATTTGTTCACTATTCAACATTTTCAAACGATATTTCGTAATATATATTATATTATGTAATTTTTAATTAAAACTTTTTTTTTGTGAGTAATTTGAATAAAAATTGTAATTTTTCACTAAATATATACGGCCCCCCCCCCTCAGAAAAGGATGGATATCCGATATTCAAACTGAAAAAAAAAATGTTTAAATATTAACTGAGTTGTTTTGCGTGCAACGTTTAATGCAAATAAACGTAAATGTTTTTTTTTTTTTTTTTAATTTCGACACGTTGTGTTAACGACGACTCGATCGTATCGATTTAGTAGACTATTTTTTTATTTTTTATTTCAACGTAGATAATACATGAATAATATAACGGGGCGCTCGGCCCAAAGAGCCGAATAGAAGAGAGAGCATAGGAAAATTAGAAAGAAAAAAAAAAAGTTTTCGCCGAGCGAGACGAAATATTCACAAGAACCACCCGGTTATTCGTCTTCGGTGTTTCGTCCTGGTAGTTTTTTGTCGGCGTCCCGACATTTTACCAACCCCTGACCAGCGCATTAACTATGCATGTCCCCCCCACACCCCCTATCCACCCCATCGACATACGACCCGGGCCGTCCCCAAAGAAAACATTTCCATCAGTCCTTTTGAATATTTTAACAGATTCGATCGTATTCCGACAGGGGCGAGCGTCGGGCGGCGGCGGCGGCGGCGGCGGCGGCGTCATACGTATAGATTTCGAGCTTTTTTTACTACACACGGCGCCTTAACATATATATATAAGTATATTATACGTATATACGTAGTACGCGTGAATTGTACATTTTTTTTTTTTATATTTTTTTATAATACATTACGTCTGCGGCGCGCGCGCAAGAATTTTCAACGGTAAGGGGACGGCGTGGTCGTGGGCGGGCTCGAGGCACCGCCGATCATTGTGGTGCGGCCGCGCGGGGCCGCCAAATCGTATTCAACATTTGTTTTTGACGTAGTGAAAATATTTAATTTCTAAATGAACGCCAACTGCATTTTTTTTTTTTTTTTTTTACGTTACCGTCGAATTGCACGTTCTAACGAGAAGGAAAAATCCGCTCGTCGGATATTGGTCTCCGGACACCGTCCACGTGTACACGTACCGCCGCGGAACGATCGTTTTCCGTTTAAAAAAAAAAAAAATAATGGGGAAAACAAAATAAAATCCGATTTTACCGTCGACCGTGTTGCAAGATTATGATTACATTCTTTGGTACCGTATTGACTACGGAAAGTGAGACTTACCGTCATCGTTAGAGTATAAAGGTGCGACTCTTCAATAATGAGCTCTAGGAAAAAAAAAAACGGTAACTGTTATGAATAGTTACCGTTGAAATTACTTGTACGATGATTTTCTTGTACGTATTTTTACTTAATAAAAATAAATATCGGACATTATATTTAAATCGGAACGTGTTTATTTTTAAACTTAACTTAAACGAAAAAAATAATTGCATAATATTAAAAAAAATATATATATTTTTATGCGAGGGCATTTTCCAGACGTGTTATTTTTAGGTTAGGAGCGGCAAATTATTAAATCCTTCCCTGCGAATAGTACCCGGATACCGGAATAATAATTAATCATGAATAAATCGTCGAGTTTTCTTCCGTCCTTAATCGACAGTGTAAACTTTAAAAGTGCATCCAGTAACGCAAATTGTTCTGTATTACTCGTCTGAAATATAGTGATGCTGAAACGATTTTTGAATTGCGGATGGGAGAAGGGGTTGAACGAATAGAAAATAAAATCGTTTTTAATGCTTACCGAAAATGAAGTAATTTAATAATGTAAAAAATATTTCAGACATTTTTTTTTGGTTTTTTTCAGTGGATATTTGAAATAAATATATTAAAAATGCTCTTAGAATTTAATAGAACATTAAAATAAAATATTCTTCCAATTTATTTTTCAATATTTGTCATCCGAATAACCCATGGGGAAGTAGTATGTTTCTATTCAAAGTCCAAAATTCATATGTGAAATGTTTTGGAATAAGGAAACATTTTTCGAACACCGAAAATTCGCATATTTTTTTTTAGTATGTCGCAAAACGGTAAAATGCCAAAAAAAAAAAAAAAAAAAAATGCTTTAAACATTAATGTTTAAATTATTGATTATGATCAGATAATAGTAATTTTGAAAATTAATCAAAATAGATTTTGCTATTATAGGCGGGTCCTTACGTATTGCCTTTAAATTGATACGGTTATAACATTATTCGTGTTGAGGATTTGTGATTGCACGATGGAATATGTTACAACGGTTTTAGATTTACGTTTAAAATGGAAAAATAAAAATATAAAAAAATCACGAATAAAGTCAATAGACAATTTTCGGTTTGAGGTTCAGTTCAAATTAACGATTGATGTTTACTGTAATGATTTGAAATCGGCCGACCCGCCTCTAGTTGTGACTTTACACAAACGCATTACAAAACCGATCCACAAATATCAAACAAAAATGTATTTTTCATTTATTTCGTACTCGTGCACGCCCTTAGTCGTAAACCAAACGGATAATCGTTTAAACAAGTCAATATTAAAAACAATACATTGAACAAATGCGCATAACGTTACAAATTTCAATATTATTCTATACGGGGCGGTTAGGTGTAGAGGTGAAAAAATGAGGGGGGGGGAAACTATTCGAATAATAGGTTAGGTTTTAATTGGAGACGTTGTAACCGCCGATTAATCGCTACGAGTTACGAGTTAGTGTAACCGAGTTACGTGATTTTGATACGAGCGACCGGAGAATGGAATCCGGGTACCGCGGAAATTTAATTGGATTTAAAACGTTAAACCGTCGAGTACGGGTTCACGCGAAAAGGGTTAGTCGTTTCTCGGTGGAATTGGACTCCCGGGGGGGGGAGATGGGGGGGAGGCGCGCAAAGAACCTTAACAAGTCGAAACTCAAATGCTGAAGAGGTTTCGGTTTACTGGCGGGGATTCGCAGGGCGACTGCCGCCGTCCCCGTAGAATAATATGAGTTTATTCGGAAAAGAGAAAAAAGAAAAAATGCGAATTCCCGCACCCTAAATGTATGTGCACGCGCGTTGTGCGGCCGGTAGGTACGAGTTTGTACAATTTAATCATCTGATGGGACCGTCAAAGGCGCACCCGTTCCAGACACGCCGCCCGCCGTCGAGTGCTTTTCACTTGGCCGTAGGGCCAGCGCCCGCGTTCCGTGAAAATATGGATTATTTTTTTTTTTTCTCTTTTTTCTTCTTCTCTTTTTTTTTCCCTTCGTCCCAATTCAATAACCCTCGACGTGGGCCGCGCGTTGCCATTGATAAATTGTTATTATTGTACCGTTGAAGTGGGCTACGGTCACATTAATTGGGATTCGGCAAACGGTGAAGTGCCTCCGGGATAGTATTGAATAAATAATAAATAAATAATATACATACGTACATATTGTGTTATTGGAACACCATGTCCGTCGTTGTTGTACTAGTTTTTTTTTTTGCCCCTCCCCCTCACGACATGTTTGCGAAAAACCCGAATTCCGTTTTAGAGAATACGTATTGCTATCGTTGCAATATAAATTGTCCGAACAAAATTATATATAAAACCGTTTTTGTTTTATGTTTTTAAAACCACAATTTACAGTGTTGGAGATTATACGTATATAGGTAACGCATCGCGCAAACTATTGTTTAAGTAACGCAGTGGTAATTCAATTACTTTTATTTTCTTCTTTTTTTTTTTTCATTTTTTTCCCGAGCAGCGCATCGTCAATCGTAACGAAATTACCGTTACGGAGCATATCACATTAACGGGTTACTTAAATTAATAATTCACGTTCCGAAATAATTGAACTGAGGGAAATTCAGTTACTTCGCTTTTGAATCGGCAATATTGTGCTTTTTTTTTTTTTTTTTTAGTTGTCGTTGACTATTATCATTACTATAATCCAATTTCGCGTACAGGTTTTTATAACGACGATAACGATTATTCTTTGTAAGATTAGCGAAAAACAAAAAAAAAAAGTGACGTCATTTGTAAAACCCTATTTTTTTTTTTAATAAAAATACCTATAAAATAATGCTACGAAAATTACATCAGATTATCGTGTAATTTAATTATTATTATTTTTTTTTATTGAAACGTGTAACGTAATTTCATTACGTTTTAAAACGTAATTTACCCAACACTAAATTAATTTATATGTAATAAAAAAGAAAAAAAAAAAAAGGTCAACTTGTACAATTGGACGTTATTGTTGCGTGTATGCTTATACACGGTGAAATTCTGAGCAGACCCAAGAAGATAAAATAAAAAACTTAAACGAACTGCGACTTTTTTTCGAATAGATAATCGAACACAAGAAAGACTTTTTCTATTTTTGCATATTTTAAGCAAATTTCAGATGATTTAATATTTTATTAGGTATAACCTGCTATTATGGATACGCACTCAACGTCATCGCCGTAATATATATTTTGTATTAATATATTTTATCGATCGTTTGCGGGATATTTTAAGCCGTAATTTATTATTATATAAATCTGAACTGACACGTGCACACGAAACACACTCGTATTAAATAATACGATTTAAAAATATCACGCTGCCAATAATACAAGTATATTTTATGACCTAAACCAAATACAACGTCGAATTAAAAAAAAAAAAAAAAAACCCACAAACAAATTGTATTTAATGTTTTCCCCATACAGACTTTGACGTCCGTTTTTAACACCTCGGGAGTCGAGTAATGTAAAAAAAAAAAACTCTTCTTAGTAGTGGTCGCCTTGTAATTTACATAAAAAAACCTACGTGCGCCAATTTTTTCTTCGATATATTTTATAATAGTTATGTAATATAGATAGTACCGACCACAGACTGGTCTGACTGTTTGCCCGAATAAATCTTAAGTTTGACGGTCACGTACCAAGTGGGCCAAACATTGTGTATTGGTTAACCAATGACAAACTAATTGTTTATGCCGAGAACTGTATGAGAAATATATGAAATTTTGGTTGTACCTAACCACATAGTTAATCATGGCATAAACAATTAATATTTCATATATTTCGCGGGCTAATTAATACGATTTACGCCCACTCGGTGCACGGTTGCAAAAACATAATTATTTTATCGTATTTGATATTTGATATTCAAGTGGTATTTATTTAAATTCTAAAAAAAAAAAAAAATTCAAAATATACTAATAACGAGCTTACAGAGTTCACGAGTTTAACGTATAATTATGCGTTCGTATCGTGTCATCCGTGTAGTGAATTAACGGACGCAGGCGAGGTTTAATTAATTTCATTAATAAAAAAATATATCGCGTTCGGGAAATTATAATAACTCGGAACCGCGACCGTCGACAAAATTATTTATCCAGGAAACAATCGTCCCGCGCCCACAACGGTGTGGCCCACCCACGGTGCCCAGTATATGTCCGTGTCTTTTTTTTTTTTTCTTCTCTTTTTCAAATCCTCGTCGGCCTTGGTACGCGCCCGTAATTTTTACGCCCTGCGCGTAAACGAAAAACGTCATATATTTTATACGGGGGGGGTCATACCAGCGATATAATGTGGCGGGCGCATCTAAATCAATGCCAAAATTTAGATTAATAAAAACCCCGGAAAGTATCCCGCGTTGATCCAGGCGGTGACACGGCCCGGCGGCGGCTGAGGCGGCAGGGTTGATGAATAGCGGCGGCGGCGGCGGCGGCGCAGCAGTAACCCTCGACCTCTCGGCCCCTCCGACGCCGCCGCCACCGCCGCCGCCGCAGTCCGGGTAATCCGGGTACGACGACGACGACGCCGACCGTATATACGAAATGCGTTTGCAGGGCGCGGGGATAGTTGGGCTGTACGGTCGCGGTTAGCTTTGCGAGCACGCGTTTCGGATTAACGGCTGCGGGACGCCGGGGAACGGGATTACCTTACCGGGCGGCGGGACCGCCGCGACGACGGCGGAGCTTTGCGCGTACACTCGGGGCGCGCGGCCGTGCGCCGGTACGCGGCCCGCCCGGCGTCCGGGTGCTGACGGCGGCGGCGGCGGCGGCGGCGGCGGCGGCGGCGGCGACGCCGTCTCCCGAAGATCCGGCGACGACGACGGCGACCGCGATGGGTCTTTAATTATTAAAGAAAAACCTCTCCGGCCGGTCGCGTCGCGTCACTTCCGAACGACCCGCCCTCCGACCCCGTACCGGGCCGCGTACGGATATTGTATTATCGCGGTGCGCTGCGTCGTCCGTAAAAATCCACGTTTTTATTATTATTATTAGGACTGGTGGCGGTCGAATGATTTTTTTTTTTTTTTTAACAATTTCTATGACATATCGTCCGCCCACACCCCGTTTGAACGCCCCCGATTACTATGGGCGGGTATACTCGTATAGTGTTTACGAACAAAATTCGATAACATACAATAAGCGTGGACAAAAAACAAAAGGCGATTTTCGTCAAAATTTGCACTTAAAACCTTATAACATTACGCTCGACTTATGTTGACCGCCGAGTAAAACGTACGACGGACCGCGTGTACAAATTTACAGGTATTTTTGATTTATCGGGAAAACCGTTGCGAATCTAGAAATTATTTCCATAAAAAATGCCATCCGGCGGAAAAAAAAAAAAAAACAACAAATAATTCGTACATATTCTATCGACGTGGTATTTTTTAGGTTAGGTTATTATACATGCCCAAACCTAACCGCATAATCCGTATTCGCTACAGTGTGTTATTGCGCATAATATAAATTTGCAATTACAAAATAAATTGGCAATTGTTCGGCGGTTTTAACGAATTCTATTGACAATTCGAACTGAATTACAATACGAAACCGTGGGGCGGTAAATATGCCCCATGTGGTTTGTTGTTTTTTTTTTTTTCTCGCACATTTGAATTTTCCTATAGTTTGGACGAGAATATTGTAATTTTATACAAAGAGAACTCGTGAAATATATAATAATAAAATAAAATGATATTAAAAGCGCATATCCCGTAATAAATCGATACGTTGGCGTTTTCATGTGTCGCGTTATATAACACAGTGCGGTTTAATTTGAAAATATTTTTATCGCCCACCACGGGTCCGTTTTTATATTTTATTTCGGTAAACTAATAAATCCAAATTGTATACCCACGCCGCCGGTGTGCGTTTGGCCAGTACACACACACACACACGGCGACTCACATAAGTCGAAATAATGTAATTTAATGTCGGGTTTTTTTTTTTTTTTTTTGTTTTTTTTTTTACCGCTATTCCCGCTAAAAGTCCTAATCCCCGACGAATCGTTGTCGCAAATATCCGCGGTTATTACGGTATGATTTTTACGAAAGTCCCGTCCGTATCCGCGCGCCGATCCCCCGGGGGGTAGTGCGCGAGGCAAAAACGTTTTTACTATACCAAAGCGAAATACCTTGTCCCGTGTCCCGGGGCCTTGCGTACGTACGTAAACCCCGAGGGAGCCGCAGGGATAACTTATCGTATATATAATGTCCCTGTATATTCTCCCCTTCGTCCTGCACGTGTTTGTTTGCTCCCGTCTTAAAACATTCCAACAACAAACATTACGGTTTCCTGTAAAAGACAGAGCTGTCTGCTCATCCGCCGGTCCCTCGTGCTGCGCTTGCCGACGCCCGGCTTCCGGACCCGTTTTTTTTTTATTATTATTATTATTGTTCTATTACGTTTAGTTATAAAATAACATTGCGGTTACCGACGCCTAAAATAAATAACGAAATCGAAAAATTATTTTCGTTTTAACGCGAGGTTATATTATGTTTTCATTGTTTCTATTATATAATAACAATATAAAAAAAAAAAAAACCGAAAAAATGCCTATCTATATTTTTATGCTAGCAGTGGCGTAGTCGGGAAGTTTGTATCGATCTAAAATAAAAGTAAGCAACGAGCAACGCGGTACTTATTACACGCTAGACTGAGAAATTCGGTAAAGTAGGTAAAAAAAAAAAAACTACCAAATTAAACATATCGTGAACGTTGCTTGCTAAAAATAGCTCATATAATCATAAGTATTAACCAGACGAAATCATATCGCCGACGATATAAAAATTCATTCGATTTCATAACGATTAAGTATAAGTGTTAACTAACACATTTAAAGCGTGTAATATGGTGGTGTTGTTTTTTTTTTTTTAGAGAATTTTTAAAGAAAAATCAGCTTATACCCGCAATTCATTACAATCTGCGCGTCCGAAAGTCTCCTAGTCTTTTGCAATCCATTCCTTGCAAATGCAAATGCAAAAAACTGACGGAGCGCAATCGCGTATTTTTATACATTTTTTTTTTTTTTACAAAGAAATTCTAGACACGCCTTTTTTTTTTACTAGTTCGAAATTATTTTAACACGGATAACGGTGTGGGGGTATTATAATATTTTAGCCGCTCCTCCCGCCCGTTGAATGTCAAGTATAACCGCTACAGACGGCTAAATCCTACCTTCGTTGACGATATAATACGACATTCACGCGCAATTAATGTTTTGATAATGATTATTGATACAAGTGTTAACCGGACGATATTAAAAAATGTATCAAATATTACCGGCCGTTGGCTGAAATAAATACAATCGGCGGACGGATGGTGGCTGGAGCCCCCCTTAGACCCACCTCCCCCCCACATCCACACTGACTGAGCTTCCGGTAAGTAGGTAATTCATTTCTCGTATAGAACAAAATTGATTAGGTACAGCAATAATAGTTTTTTTGGCCACCGCGGTCTTCAGAAGAAAATCCCCCGAAAGTCTATACGATATACAGGTTTAGAGGGAACTTTATAAGTCTTCTTTCTTTCTTTACTTTTTTTTTTTCTCGTTTGGAATCGCGCCGAATTACGCGTTCGGGAAAATGGACCCGACTTCTACAAAAGAATATAATAATATATTATATGGCGAGGAGATGAAAAAAAAAAAAAAAAAAAAAGCAAAGGAAAAGAAAAGTAAAACGTGTCGAAAGTAATTTCGGAAAACGGAGGGCGAACCGTGGCGGTGCGTGTGCGGAAAACGGCAAATGGGTTACACGGCGCACCCGCTCGGCGTACAACACGGAGAGGGACGACCGGAGGCGCGTCTGAGTCAGAGCGAACTAATCAGCCGGTTACTTTCGCGCGGCCCGAGGGGACAAATCGCCACCGCCGACACATCCGCCGGGGGCACCGCCGCCGCCGCCGCCGTTATATATACACGTGTAATATTGCTGACCGGTCTCTTCGGCAGTGGTGGTGATCGATGCGCGGGAACGTAAACGAGACGTTTTTATTTCGCGAAAATTGCCAGTACGCAGGGCGGTGTAAAGTACGACAACGCCGGCCAGCAAACGGATAAATAATAGATTATCAATAATATACGGGGGTGCGCTTGCCGGCAAATGTGTAACGCCCGGGCACGAAAATATTACGATTTTAACCCGAAACACATTATCCGACAAAAATATTTCCGATTTCGCCAAAAAAAAAAAAAAAAAAAAATGAAAAAGAAATAGAAACTATAGAGAGACGCATATGAAATCGACGCGTTCAAAGTATTCGACTTGGTTTCGAAATCAGACGTGCGTTCAAATCCCGCGGCAGTTCATTTTATTCACTTTTAATCTGCCGGTGTCAGTTCGACTATGCGCCCGGCACGTCATTTTTTTTTTTTTGTTCTCACGCCATAGATTGGAATTTGACAGATTTCGCTAGAAAAAATCATATGAAAACTCGACGAACCGACGGAAAATTGGAAATCGCCGTCGAACGCTAACTTTATCAATTCAATAGTCTCCGTACCACCATCGGTACCAACGATCGTTTACCGATTTTGAAACCGAATTTAACCGCGTCTCGGGCAACATATCAAAAACACGCTGGCCGCAGACCCAGTGGAACCTGCTCGATTTTGGTTTTACAGTCAAAACGCCTGTTATACAATACGAATAAAACCGGATCGCGAGACGATACGTTTGTTTTTTTTTTTCATTTTCAATCGATTGTTTTAAAAAGTTATTCCTAAACGATGCATTTCGTACGTTTTATTTGGAATAATGGAAGAAAAAAACCGCATCGTCTTGCCATCCGGAAAATGGTCCTCTTTTGGTTTTATACTCTAAACTAAACGAGTTCTATTCGATCTGCGTAAGCGTATTTTCGATATTTTGAACTGAGACTGACAAGAGCTAACTTAGACTTGAACCGTACACTAGAATCCTGAAAACGATATATTTATTTTTCTTCATTATTTTAGTGTATTATAACTAGAGCTAAGCATTTGTAGTACTTGCATAATTTTTCTAAGTACTTCAGCGCAATAGCTGAGCAAAAACGAAATTCGATTCATAACACCACAGAGTTCAAATACAAGAATTTTGTTGCGTTTTCTTGTGATTTTCATGGATCACTTTCGGTGCTTTAGGGTCAGTTTTCTTTTTTATTAATTTTTCTTTTGTTTATTATATGCATATGTGAAATGGTAAGCATTCCGCTTTTCTTCTCAATCTCAACGTATTTCGAGTATTGATTCTCATAAAATCCTCAACATTTTTTTTTTTTTATCTTTTTCTGACCAAAATCTCCGTAGACGCTATTATGGCGATAAAATAATCACCCTGTATAATAGTGCTCGTATTATATATATATATATATATATATAGTATGGTACCTTACCAAATGGCCCATTAACCGGAAATAAAAATCGTAACACAGCACCTTCCGGTTTTTATGTCGTCCCGCCGGTGGTTTTTATACGTACTCGCCGCCGCCGTGTCCGTATAGTTGGGGTGCCGATAAAATGATTCACTATCAAAATAATGGGTTTTACGACATAGGTACCCTGCTATTTGGGACGTTATACGGCCCTCGTTTAATTGGACCCGCGAGAGCAGCAAAAAAAAAAATAATAATAAAATTGCCAAATAGATATACGCACGAGGGTCCGCCCGCCGAGGTGTTTATATACCGGAGATAAATAAATAAATTATACAATATTTTAGATATTGTAGTAGATATAAAAAAAAAAAAAACCGATAAATACGAAGTCGGCGGCGGGCGCGTGGCTAGGGGAAGGTTAAGACAAAAATAAATTAGGTATATATTAAATAATGTTCCGGGGGGGAGGGTTTTTTTCTTCAAAATTTGTAGTTATATATCCCATATTGTTGTTTATCGTGGAAAGCGAAGATATCGATACCCAAATACTTGATAATAGTTATCTTCTCGTATACCGTATACCGCGATGGTAATCCACGGGAAGCAGTAGCTGCTAATGGACAATTTTATCGACGCGGGCCGTCTCGAAAATTATAGAATTTGTTAAGTGATAAGTGATAAGTGATAAGTGATAAGTGATGTGTGACACCTCACATCCTCCAGCACAAGTTGTATTAAAATTTCACACTTGAATAAATCTTGGCTACACGCCTGGTCAGGAGAGAAATTGATTCTTGTAGCGTTAACATTTTTAAGGAATCCTGTTTTTTTTTTTTTTAATTGTTCGTATTTATTTGGTCAAAAACGAAAAAATTAAAAAAAAAAAACAAGAAATAATAACGTTTATATGATTTTTCAATGCATGCAATCTGCACCTAATATATAATGTAAAAGAACAATAACGTATAATAATATAAAAATATGAACATTTAAAAAAAAAAAACTTTTAAAAAGATACTTATAGAAACTTTTAGGTTCAATTATCTATATAAAAAAGTTCCCGGATAAAGCGTTTTGAATATTTTTCTTTCTCAAATATAGATATTCTCTGAAACAAAACAAAAACACAACATATTAAAACTTTTTCTCTACACAGAATCCGGACGATGAATTGACACGTTAGATCAAACGAGAAGTTTGCTGTGCAGACATTTTAAAATGTGATGCTGAGCAGACGATCATTTTGTTTTCTACCACTAATAATGGATATAGTATGAATTTTGTATTTTATTGAGTGCCTATGACTTAACCCAAATGAGAAAGTCCAAAAGCTCAATTGATCATGATTATTTTTTTATTTTTTTTGGTCATTTACGGTGTTTGCAATAGAGCCCAAATAAATAAAACGTGTATGTTAGGTTAGGTTAACTCCGCAACAGATCGATCAAATTCGTAATCTCTCAAATTCCACGACCCGTGTAAATCGTTTAAAATACTTACGGTTCGCAATGAAAAGGAGAACACGCACGGTAATACAATAATAATTTAAGCGATACCTTAAAATTCCGATTAGGGTGTATAATTTTTGATAGTGCGACGCGAGGGCGGATGTCTTTGTGGTACAAAACACTGTTGAAAAAAATATTTTAATGAAATCGGCACGCGACCCGGACCCGGGTGATTTAACGATCGGTCTTTTTCGTGGGTCGGTTATTACACGTGTAATAACTTTAACCCCGTCCGTTATAAATATTAAATATTAACCTACCACGCATGCCGATATTGTTGTTTTTTTTTTTTAATGACACACTAAAAATACAACAACAATAATAAAAATTAAAAAAAATATGTATTTTACAGGATGGCGGGGGAATATCAAGGAAACGATTGTAAAAGGATGGTGGAGTCTGAACACGGAACGCTCCGACAAGGACGTGGTCGCGAATTCGGGCGAGCAGTCGAGGACACCGGACGAAGAGGTAAATCTAAAACGACTTATTTCGACTAATTTATATAAATTCGTACAATTTTTTTAGCCGGTTAACGAATAATATTAACACAGTTCAAGTTATGTTAATTGAAACCAAAAGTTAACGAATCACACCACGTTAAATGTTAATTCCATACATAGTGTTAAGGATATTTTTTTTTTTTTTAATAACTTTTGTTGTTTAGTGAAAACGATTTAGCGTATATACAGATTTTGTGATTTGTCGAAAACTCGAAAAGAAGGCGGAACAATGTTAAACGCGTGGGGTACAAATGTACAAATTATTATTATCGACTACTCCGGGGCCGGCTAGGTACCGATAAAAACTCGGTGGGCCGATTCAAAATAATATATATACATAATTTTTGATTTTTTAATGTTCCTGTTTTCGATTATCAAACGGACAAGTTTAAATATCACCGAGGTCCACCGTGTTAGTAACTTTAATAATAGATTAAATATCAAAGCCGTAATATTAATGCTCGACTGTTTCTTAAATTACGAATTTATAAAGAGTTTACACTATCTTTTTTCGAAGATCCGGAATTAGAAAAAGAATTGTGGGAGTCGATTTTTAATTTGACTGCCTCCGAAATCGGCGACCCCGTGTGTTTATTTTAAACTTGGCGGTTATTAGTATATAAAGCCCGCAGTTTTCTTGAAGACCGATTTTATAATATAACGTCGAGCCGTAACGGATTCCCAGTCCGGCCCTGCGTGTATGTTGCGAAAGGTTAGGTTAAGTTAAAATAGTCGAAATAGACCGCCTACCATGTAGCGGTTCGTTTTCAATTGAAATCGATAAACGATCAAAATGTGTAGGTTAGGTACCTACCTAATTAAAAAAAAAAAAAAAAACAAAAAAAAAAAACCGAAATAGCGTGATAGTAATTGTGGGCTCTTTTATTACGCGCCGTATATGAGCCAACTCATGAATGAAAACTACATAACATTTTCGCCCTCTTAAAAAACTATGGCGATAATATACACGTATAGTCCTGCAGCAGTAACGGGTTTGCGTGTTTCGGGGTCGTTTCGTGTGTGTGCAAAAGAAGGGCGACAAAAAAAAAAAAAAAAAAAAACCTTCCAAAGGGGAGAAATAAAGAAAACGATTTTTTATCGAAAAATAAGAGAACAATACGCACGCTATTATTACGTTGACGTAATCGTATTTGATATAATATTTTACTTGGTCGTGTGAAGTATGCGCCTAAGTATACGTTAAAAATTAAATCGGTCATTTCATAAACGAGTCATAATTTTTTTTTTAGATATTTCCTATTTTGCATTATCGCCTATTTAGTAGAATTTATTTGCAAGATCTGCGGTATTCAAAATGTTACGTTTACTTATCTTACCTTAAACCATAGTGGCCATGGCCTATAACGATCAAAAAGTCATTTTTGCGAAGTCTCTTTGACTTATGTCGCGAATCGGTCTGCAGATTTATTTTGTTTTTATCGTCAATACCTCCCAGGTTTTTTTCTAGATAAGTAAAACAAAAACGTCGTTCCGTCAAACTATAGATGTCCAGATAACTTTTTCTGCTCCGAATTCGATGAATAATGTGGCATTTGTTCACGTGGCATATACAAACTACAAACGATCTCGTCCAAAGTAAAATTACAAATAATTTCATTTTAACCGTCCGGAGAACGTCCAAGCGAGCTGACATCCTCTGGGTAAGATCTGGGAGGGACTCTTTAATTCCCCATACTCACGGTTGGCTTAAAAATACCACGTTTGTGATAAGTATGTGTTTAGTAATTTAACCTTCCGTGTACCGTATGTATTTCAGTCGAGTTACATGGGCTTGCCCTTGATTTGTTGAATACGAATTGGTGTTTTTGGATCCGCTTTTAAAACGCACATTACCGGATTGGGATAGTAGACCATTATACGATTTATCCGTGAATTTATTCAGGTTCTACACGTCCCCGCCCGTTTTGAACTCCTGGCAATGCCACTGAAAAATCCTCCATCCACCTCTTGAACTACAACTTGTCGAGGTTCCACAAACGTAACGCCGGTTACAATAAGTCGAAATATGTTTCCGCTCCGGGTAGTTTCTGTCCCTGTATCAAACGAGATGATTATTTTTTTTTACTTTTTTTTTTTCAATTTCAACACAATTGATTATAATCATTCGGTAGTCGAACGAAATAATTCCCACGCGCGCTACGTTATAATATCTGACATTATAGTATGTGTGTTTGTGATGTGTACAATCCGGATTTAGATGTTCTATACGTATCTTTACCGAGATTATGGCAGTTTCATGAGAGTAAAAAATATGAACGATTCACTATTTAACACGGAGTTCAGAGGAAAACGCTTTTTTTTTTTCATATCTGGAAATATTTCACGGATTAGAGAATATTAAGCCTATTTAGCAGATTTCGGAATTTTTTTTGTAAATACGGGAAAGAAAATAACTAATTTATTTTTATTTTAGTATTATTATTATTAATTTTAGTACTATGGTACCTGATAACTATACTGTTTTTATAAATATTGCATATATTAAAGCATATACTGATGGTTTGTTGATTGTTTTTACACATTTTTTTTAATTCTTAAGAGAATATAATGAGAATATTTGTTGGTTTTATTTTTTTAGAGAATGTTAGCATCGTATTTCAGGGTGTTTTAAGAGAATATTTATCCGGACTATAGTGATGAGTGAGAGTTTGAAGGTGTATACTTGCTTGTACGTACCTGTATATACTAGTGATGGGGGGGAGGGAATTCCGGATTTCCCGAAGTATTAGAATCCATATTTTTGGATTCCGACATTTATTGTAAATCCTAATTTCAGATTTGAAAATCTGCGTTTTTATCGGAATCGAAATTTCGGTTTTTAAAATTGTGATTTTTATATTCTTTAATTCGGCTCTCATAAAACTATTATCATCTTGTTAATAGCATTAAATGTGTAAAACATCAATTACGTTTTTACAATTCGAAAAATATCACAAATAAAAATGTATTTTTGAGAGAAAAAACAAGTACAACAAAAAATATCGCATATATTACACTCTTATATATTACTAGCTGACCCGACAAACGTTGTTTTACTCATAAAAATACAAAATATCGTATTTTCAGATAATCCGGATTTATGTCACATCACGAGTATATACATTGATCCGATAAAACGTCAGTGCCGTGATACGTAGGAGGGGCAAAGGGGGCGGTTTCCCGGGGCGACTAAATTATGAAGGTGACGTTTATTTGTGTGCTTTTCTATGTTTTACGAAATTATACGAGAACAGAATTATATTATTATAAATTCTATTCAATGTCATTTAAAAAAAAAAAATAAATAAATAAATGTTATTCTAGTAAAGTAGGTTAGGCGGGTTCATTATTTAGGTTATTGGGTTTTTAACTGTATAGTGGCTATAAAAAAAAAAAAAACTTATTTTCGCTTTCGTTTTTTTTTTTCCTTTACATTTATCGTTTACGCGTGTCGTGTCGTTATCACAGATAGCCGGTGGTCGGCGAAACGTCTATTTTTATCCATTATTGCTTAATTATTTGTATTTGTTTCCCGTCAGTTCTCTTAAACGTTTTACCGCTGTTATTCTCGACCTGACGTCATGGCACTAAACGATATTGTATTTCAGTTTTGTTACAAACAATACAATGTAAATTACTTATATTTCATTTATCGGAAACAGACGGGAGAATAGTAAATGGCGGACAATTTGTTAACACACGACGCTGTAAATATAGTGAATGTCCACATGAAAAAAATAGAAAAAAAAAAAAATCTTCGCCATTTTCGGTTCAGCATTACACTGTTACCCCGTCCCATAGGGCGGTATCTAATCACTAGTTTTTCTATAATAGACACAAAACGCGAAAAATAAACACAAAACGTATAATTTCACACGGGAATCGGGTTCACTTCGATCTCGTTTGTACCAGACGATCTATTATACATTTTATTATTATTATTCTAATAATTCTGTAGTTGACCATTTCTGCTATACCGGGGACACGCGACGAATCGAATAAATAGACCCAAGTGCCTCGTACGATTTTTCTCCCCCCCCCCGATTACGTTGCTGGATTTTCGGTTAATTTTAAAATATAAACCCGCGTCCCAATCGTTTTGCCGTCGAATCAAACGGACGTTCTGTTGTAAATTGCGATCGAGATTTAATGTTTCGAATGTTCACTATTATTTTGTGGGTCCGTTGTAATTTTTACTGCGTGGACGACGCGCAACACCGTCTTGATAAAAACCAACAAAAAAAAAAAAAAAAATGCCCCGCCGTGTAACGTTGTGATATTTATCGCATTTCTACGCGTTTATTTTTTTTTTTTTTATTTTTTTTTTTTTCGCGCACGCGTACCCTCGGACGTAAATAAATATTATGTTATATTATACGTGTACAATTAACCCTCGGACGGGAAAATAACGTTTGTAGGCAAAACCAAGCAAACGCCATCGGCGTACACAGCACAGCACACACACGCACAACACGGGGCACCGGATCAATACGAGGCCCAAAAGTTCACGGAGCGACCCCCAACTAGCGCACTCTAAACATTTTTACGTCATATACGATACAATATACATAGAGAGTGTTCAAGTAGAATAATATTATTAAAAAAAAAAAAAAAAAAAAAAAATGTGAAAATTCTCATTTGCGGGTACACTATACCGTACATGCCCGTACGCGTGTGGTTGTTATTTCTCCCGACCCCGCCGCATTTACATTTTTTTTTTTTTTCTTTTTTTACCACACACAACGAGTGCAGGTGTAATAAACAACAATTAATATCGGTAACGTTTTCGAATACATTCCAATAAATATATTATGACGTACGTATTATACGGATGTGCCCGTCTGCTTGACGGTTTGCGTCGCATTCGGTGTTTTTTTTTTTTTTTTTTTTTTAACTAAAAATAATAATGTTTATTGACTGACTACGTGTCGAAAATAACAATAGTTAAATACCTAGTAGGTACCCGCTTAAAAAATAAATAACAAACAAAACTATAAATACTATACTATATCGTGATATTATGTACGTATATTGATCATTTAAAATGTTTATAATTTATTGATAAATACGCAGTACAGAAAACCTAATCTGGGCAATTATAACGATAAATTACCTGTATTAAAATCGATATATTTTATATTATTATAATAATGTATTGGAATTACAATATTATAATTGGGTTATTTTTTTTTTTTTTTTTTTCTGCCAGTGAAAAACTTTTCTACTGGAAATCTCACTACAATCATCGACTTCCGTGGTGGTTTCTGGTAGTAAATTTTGTTTAGTTAGTGTATTGAGGTCATTTTTTTTTTTTTTTTTCGTAGTCTTCTCTTAAACGTGGAAAAACCGAGAAAAACGGAAATATATACGCAAAAACAGTTTCTGTACATTTCGATTTTTGTTTTTTGTTGTTGTAATTCGGTGAAAAATAATCGAAGAAACTTGTAATATTTACCGAATATTTTTATTAGCACATTTCTAGACGTGGTATAATGTTCAACATATTCTGGTGGTATTTTTTTATTTATTTTAGTTCAATGTGAATTAAAAATGGGTTTTTTTTTTCGTTCGAATTTATGAGTAAAAAAACACGAACAATTTGTAATTTATTTTAAATTAATATTAATTTCAAAATTTAAATACACATTTTTGTTAAGAATCATTTGTATAATACCAATGCGTACATCCTTTACACGCACATCACGTCGGTAAATAATTTTTTTCTTACGAAATACGACCGAACGGTAATATTAAAACGATGTAGACGCTCATTTTAACGGTTACGCATTCGAATTCGATTAAATTGATGATTTTGAACTTGTAACCCGTAAAATCGTGTACAGCGTATGCAGAACGGACCCCTCAAAATGCGACGCGAGCGCAGGAGACGAAAGTATATTGGTTTGACCTCCTATACGATATAAGCGTGTATAATCGAATTACGGATGGTAATCATTTTTTTTTTTTTTTTTTTTTTTTTTTTGTCTTTTCCTCTTTGCATACGGCCACAGCGCACCTACATTTTTTTACGTTTTTATTTATTAATCAGCAATTTGTTTAATTATATCTAAAACACGGCTTTTAATGTTGAAAACCCGGTGGGTTTTATAATGTTACGACGTTAACGGCTATAATTCAATCTCGACTAATTAAATGACAACAAATATAATATATATATATATATATTTTTAGGAGATAAGGCGGATTTTAATAAGTTAAATTTGTGGCCTATATTACGGTTAGCTGTTTGCGTCGACTCGCCGTAAAACCGTACTACGAACTCACTTAGACGCTATTGTCGCCGATGTACAACGAATAATAATAATGAACGATAATTGCGTTATAACGATGAAAATTATTTATCTGAATACGCGTACACCCAAGCACGCGGTTTTCCCCGGGAAATGCACGTCAAGACCATGACGGTTACCCTCCGAGAGGGTTCGCCGGATTTCGTTAATTTAAATAAACCGACGAACCGATTTGTATTGCCAAATAATCGAATCGCTGTTGTGATGCAATCGTCGCGATCAATTGCAAACGAGTTTTATAATAAAAAATTGAAATTTGTTCAATTTTGAACAACATAATGAATACTACGAATAAATATTCAAATATAGAACGTAATAATAAAAATATTGTAAACCAAGCGCCGATTTTGATTTTTTTTTTTTTTTTTTAAATAATTTTTAGAATCTATGCAAATAATATTTAAACCACCGTCTAAATTATTTCTAATTATTTCACGTATAAATTTTAACCATTTAATTTTTATTTAAAAAAAAAAAAAATTAGTTTTTTGTTGTTCTGTGTAGAGACACGTCTATTTATAAACTATGTTAATAGAACCACGACCAAGTCAAGTATTCGATAATAATTATTCAACATTCAAACTGATAATTATAGATAAATATCAAATCAAGAAAGTAACATCTACCGACGACGTTTGATTTTATGAATAATATTATTGTTTTAATTACAAATTGAATTGCACTACGTTTTTATACGTTTGTATAAAAGTTCACAAAAGGATTTAGCGAGTTATTTGCCTCTTTTTAAAAAAAAAAAAAATTGAACTTTTTACTACGCACTGTATATTTTTCATTTTATATTAAAGCAATTTCCCAGCGTATAATTTCATATTTTTAATACATTTGCATTTTAATATTTATTTAAATAATCACCAAGCATGCCGGGGATCTGTCTGTAGGTACGCGCCTAATTAAAGCATTAATATTTCATGAATATTTATTTTGCCGGCATGACGTAATAGAAGCTGGAGTGTTTTACGCGTACTCGATCGCTATATACTGATATATATATATATATATAATTTTCAGTTGGGTAAATCTATTATTTATACGATTTGTCGGAAATAATCGAGTACACCGGACGCATCAATACATAGACCGTTTATTTAATAGCCGGGTCGTTGGATTTAAAACGCATTCAGGGTTAAATCAGTATCTACTTTTACGGAGTTTTCCGTAAAGCGAAACAATTTCCGGTACAAATACAAACGTCCAAGAGAAAATACACCCCCAGCACGGCCAATGTCGTAGTCCCGACATTTGTATCACTTGTAAATGACGTAAAGGGTGGGCACCTGCTAGTTTTTTTTCTCTATGTTTCCCATACTTTTTTTTTTTTTCTTTTTAAATTATCAAAGCATCAAACTACGGTGTACGAGATACGTTATTGTGATTGCTATAATGTCTGAAATAAATACTAAAATATTATTATTTAAAACAGTGTTTCCCAACCTTTTTACCACCACGGACCATTTCGACAATATTTTATAGGTCGCGGACCACCTCAATTTTACGAAAACTAGGAATACCTTTTTTTTTTGCTCATTAACAAGTATACACAAAATTTATCGAAAAATGTTAATTTTTATTATTTTACTTTACATTTTATTACTACACTTCACTAATATATATAATTATACTTTACTATACTAAATAATTTACTTAGTGTGATTTTTGTGACTGATACCTGCACACTTATAAAAGTGGGAAATACTTATCGGTCTACAGCAGCAACAACGATAAGATAACCGTATAATATTATACGGTTCCTCAATAAGTCGTAATTTTTTTCGCTATTTAAAAAAAAAATAATAATTAATTTGTAATAGAAATCGAAGAAAAAATCTATGGGACCGCGGACCACCGGTTGGAAAACACTGATTTAAAACAAAGCAAACCCTCTGGAGTGGGTGTTATTGGATATGAATTTATTTTGGCCGGCGACGACGAAAATACGGTTTTTTTCATTATTTAATAATTATGAGTTGAAATTATTTTGACGTTGAAATTGTGTTAACCGTAGCTCCGCCCCCACCCCCTTTAAAATACACCAACCGAATTCAAAATACATTCAGAAAAGGCGCTACACTTTAAAATCGGGGCAAGAATACTGGTAAAAAATCGTACACAGACGGAATATAAAAAGACACATACCCACGTACACACGTCATAGTAAAATCAATACCCAAAATCTAAAATGGCATTCGGGAAAGATGTCCGGGACCGATAAAATGTATTTGTTTGTTGTGAGTAACCGATGTTCGTTAGTTGAGCAAATAAATCGTTTTCTAAAATCGATTGCAAAACAACCACGTTTGTTTGAATGTGGAAAAAATTCAACGAGGTTTTTATTTGTATTTTTTTTATATATATTGTCTTTATATTGAAATCAACGTTGACTTATTTCGTTCTCGCCATGGCATTTAAAGTGGATCAGGTCAGGTTAGGTTCGTACACTACTCGTGTAACACCGGCGCGCCCGTTACCCTTGCCCACTCGAAGCGTTTTGTCGCGGGACACACGCCGAAAGGAAAAGGAAAAAGGAAAAAGGAAAAAAAAAAACAAAATAGGGAAGAAAAAAAAAATGAGTCACCCGCCCTTCACGTGTTTGCCATTGTGTCCCCCGAGGCTATACACTTGCCCTTTTTTCCTTTCTTTTTTTTTTTTTTCTCCTACCGCCGCCGCTGTCCGCCACCATCGTAGGTCGGGTCGATCTATTCTTGCGTGTGTATATATATATGTATGTCTACGTAGTCTCTAGAGATGCTAATCCCGAGACGGAAAGTCCATATTATATAATACCATAACGGTAATATTAAATATTGTCGACGCGCCGTTCTCGAAAAACATAAATACAAATTGCCGATCGAGATAAGCAGCTATATAGGATTACGCAGCCGCCGGTTGCCCCGGGGTCTTATAGGTCGAACCGTTTAACGGAAAATCCGGAAAGTCCGGGTGTTTATCGTTTCGGATCCTGACCGAAACCGGTGAAAATGTATTAGTTTTTTTTTTTATTATTATTATTATTATTATTATACGACGTGGTTTTTTCCATATTCCCCCCCTTCCTGCCTGCGAACAAACCGATTTTCTACGAGAAATCTTGCTCCAATCGAAAAAAAAAAAACGAAACATTTCTGCTCAGATTTCGGATCCAGTCGGGGTAGGTCATTTTTTTTATTTTCAGTGAAAAAACGGGAATGTTTACGCAAGTTCATACGTATTTGTATCTAGATGACGGTAACATTTTCAACGTATTCTGGGCAATTGTCGAATATTTTTAGTTTTTATCTGGTTTTGTTCGGTCGAAAGTTTTTAGATAAGCTTCGGATCATCTTCGTTCGGAATCGTTTTTTGTTAACGGATATATATGAAATACATTATCATTGCGGTGGTGTCATTTAGGGTGGACGGAAGCAGACTATGGAAAATGCCTTACTCTAAAAAATTTAAGACAATTATTTTCACATATTTTCAAGAAACTTGCATGGTATTTAAATATACGATGACATCTCTACAAAAAAGTGAAAATAATGACTGCATTTAAACGTACCCAGATATCCGGATAAACGTACAGATATCCGGATATTGTGCAGAACTGCTGGTGGGTCGCATTATACGACACGAATACATGCAGCCTGTGAAGCTAAATGTTCACAGACAGTGTTTTATCGCAATATAAGATTTATATTGTTACCTAGACAGAATCTGCCGCAAATATCTATTATATTATCACACTATAGCTACTTATTCGTCTGTCTGTCTATATAATATAAAATACATTATATTATAGATATCTGTAGTGTGTTTAACCGTTTTTTTTTTTCAGGAAAGATAGGTACTATCTCAAACTAGCATAGACTAGCTATCGTAAGACCGTAACGATATAATTCGTTAATCTTTTCGATAAGGAAAATCCAATAGGAAAGAAAGGTTAGGTTAGGTTAGGCTTCGGGTTGCATTGTCATTGGTTTATTAGGGCCGGAGGCGTTGAATCGCGGGACCGGGAGTACCGTGCGAGAGCTATTGGCATTGCCTATTACTATTGGCTATCGGCTAACCGGGTATTGCCAAAATCGTGATTTTTTTTTTTTTTATCGAAATCGAAATCGACAAGTATTATACGACACGAATACATGCAGCCTGTGAAGCTAAATGTTCACAGACAGTGTTTTATCGCAATATAAGATTTATATTGTTACCTAGACAGAATCTGCCGCAAATATCTATTATATTATCACACTATAGCTACTTATTTGTCTAACTGTCTGTCTATATAATATAAATTACATTATATTATAGATATCTGTAGTGTATTTAACCGTTTTTTTTTTCAGGATAGATAGGTACTATCTCAAACTAGCATAGACTAGCTATCGTAAGACCGTAACGATATAATTCGTTAATCTTTTCGATAAGGAAAATCCAATAGGAAAGAAGGGAACGGCTTCGGGTTGCATTGTCATTGGTTTATTAGGGCCGGAGGCGTTGAATCGCGGGACCGGGAGTGCCGTGCGAAAGCTATTGGCATTGCCTATTGCTATTGGCTATTGGCTAACCGGGTATTGCCAAAATCGTGTTTTTTTTTTTTTTTTTTTTTTATCGTAATCGAAATCGGCAAGTATTATGAGTTTGCTCGGTTTGCCCGTATACAAAACACTCGTACGTCCTGTACACGGGGAAAGCGTATAATACGTATTAAATAGCGACCGTGTACAAAACGCCCCGCGACTTTGGACCGGGTTTTTTATTTTTTTTTTTTTCTTCTTTTATTTCAAAAAAGGGTCCGCCGACACGAAACCAACGCGCATAATAAAGCCCGTTATTTTGTCGCCGGGACGTGAGGACGTTATTTTCCGCCGCCGCCGCCGCCGAGGACGTGATGCGTTTCCATTTACATAGCTAATGACCCTTGGGGCCGGACCAGACCGCCTCCGCCCCCGCGGGCAAAAAGCGCGCCGTATACGAGTTCGGCTCCGGAGCGCGCGCAATCAACCGACATCCCTGTGTGTGTGTATATATATATATATATATATATATATATATATATATATATATGCTTTACTATATAAACACATATACTATATACACACATGCACGTCACATTGCAGTGCCGGCAAACTATTATTAAATGAACGAGGCGTACGCGATTTCTCCGGTGATTATTATTTATATACGATTCGGGTATAAAAGCCCGAGGCCGCGGTGTGTCACGTCCGTGTAACGCGATAAATATCGTACATATCGCCGATGAAAATCATATTTTACCGCTATCGAACGTGCGTGTTAATCGCGTATACGAGAACTGGTACCGGGATTATTTATTTTTAATAATTGCAAAAACCTAGTGTTACATATCGCTTGTTTGCTACAACAACGACATAACACAAAAATCGTCATTATTTAATTGTTTGCAAATAATAATATTGGTGTTTTTTTCTATATTGATAGAACGACATAAGTGAACATACAAAATTAGCCTTATTACCAAATAACTCATAATTACAAAAAATCAATCTTTGAACCAATAGTGTCATATGTTAAAAAACTTAAACTAACTCCTAATTTTATAACAATAATACTGTTGTAGGTGAGAATTGAAATCACTTTACACATTAAACATGATTTATCATCATCTCGTTGTAACTAAAATTTTCAAATTCGTTTTATGTAAAAATCAAGGTTTTTGTGTTATGTCGTTGTTGTAGCAAATAAGCGATATCATTTAAAGATATCTCCGTGGTAATACTCTCCTCCCGCGGTGATAGGCGGTGATCCCGGCGATCTTGTCATTTTCTAAAAGTCCTTTGGAACCGTTCCAAAGTTAAACCTACGAGTTCTACGTTGCCGCGTTCGCATTAGATTCCTCTACATCCCCAAATCGTTGTCCTTTAAGCGCAGATTTCAGTCTCGGGAATAGAAAAATAATCGCATCAGGGGACTGATCTGGAGATTAAGGAGAGTCCGCGGGACCTTAGTAATTTTTTTTTATCAGCCAAAAATTCACGAATCGACAGCGCTAAATGTGCCGGTGCATTGTCGTGGTGAACGACTCTTCTCGTCTGTACATTTTCCTGTAAAATTCCATGACGAGACTCATTCGCTTTGTTAACTCACGAACGGTTCGCATTTTTTCGCAAATTTTCGCCACACCATCGTTTCTGGATGACGTCGACGGTCTTCCGGATCGTGGACCGTCTTCAGTTGACCGCCGACTGTCCTCGAAACGTTTAAAACACTCGAAAGTCACAGTACCACATAATGAATCATCCCCGAAAGCGGTTTAAATCATTTCCGTACGTTTCCGTTGCATCGTTTTTACCATGTTTCGAGCAAAACTTGATGCACACGCGTGGTTCGTTAATTTCGGACATGTCGAAAACGGCGAACGACAAAAAACCACGACCGGATTTTTAACCACGTGTAATATTAAACCGAGATAAGATAGCGACTTCGGGTTTTATTTAAAAAATCCACTTGTTCGCGGGGAATACATTTATTTACAATTTGAAACGTTACCGTGTGTAGATTAGCCGTAATTACATTTGTACTGGTACTTTTTGAACAGACCTCGTATGATAATTATATACGTGTTAGACGGTCGTGCCGTCCCTGGTCCTTGGTTTTCAGGGTGACGCACAATGATCTAAACTTGATATTTAGACGGTCAAAACTACTTGAAAAAAAAAAAATATTTAAAACTATAACATTGATTAATGCCAAATTTACAATTTCAAGTTAATAAGCTTGTTTATTTATCGGCTAGAGCCGTTTGTATAAGACACTAATGTATTTTAATTGCATTTTTAGAACTATTAAGCTATTGTTCATTTATTTTTTAACAAATTAAAAAAAAAAGTGGTTTTTTTTTAAATATGTATTGTTTTAAATTATTCTATACTTCGGTTATAAATATAATTTATGGATAATTTTTTATATACATTTTTTTTCTAACAATACTACAATTATTAGCATAAATAGTAGTGTTTTTTCTACGTCTTTTATGATTTCATAATTATGCCACAAAAAAATGACGCACTTTTGCCGTACTATTAATATATACATCTTGTAGAATAAATTTTTAGCTTTTCAATTAAAAAAAAAAAATTGCTTGCATCTAATTGAAACTTTAGCATACACAAATTATTTCCACTTGATAAATATACGTAGGATTAAATATTGTAAAACCCAATGTTATTCTTATTGGTTTTATTATTAAGTTTACATGGTATAATAACCAAATATTGTACTAATTAGTGAGTACTTGAAAGTACGTTACAAATTTTTTATTTTCATTTTGAAATTGAAAAAAAAAACAAGGTAGCAATGTTGGGAAGGTATGGGATATAGAGGGAAATTCAATTTATATCTGAATAAATCATTCGCCAACGTAAAACGCTTCTGAGCGAAATCCGGTTGATCGCGTATGAAATGCATGTCGTTTTTACAATTTTACATTTTAAACGCGTATAAAAACAATTGTTACGTTACCGAATTGCATTTGTATTCAATTAATTCGAAAAATAGTACACGGAACGCCGTGGTTTTTACGATTTCCGATAATATTCTGTGCAAATTTCAGGTCTCTACGATTAATTTGTTACAACAAAAAGGGAAAATTGCCGTAAATCGTCCGGTTTACATTGCGCGTTTTTCGCCGAGTTATCGAGAAAACTACAAAGAAAATCGCCTTCCGAACGCACCAAATAGATTCAAAATTATTTTAGAACAGGTGCTACACTTAAAAATCGTATTGCGTTTGCCGTTGACTTTACATAATAATATTATTAGCCGTTATGTGGTAGAAACAAATAACCTCCGTAACAACGATAAATTAATTCGGTTCAATTTTCGATAAAATCACGTTAATCGATCAATATAATATTATTGATTGAACCAAATATTGTTAACGGGGACTCATCTACGCATAATTTGTATTCTTTGTCTGACGTCTCGTGCGTAATACAGCAATAACAAAGGCATTTCACACTTGAACGATTACGACTCTCTGGTTGAGTTAAGGTCAAAGGGACTTTATTATATATTTTATAAAGAAGAGTTTAATATTTTCATTTTTTTTTTTTTTTTTTTTTTTTTTTTTTTTTTTTTTTATCACGGAAACGCGTGTTTTTTACAAGTTAATTTAACATTACTCTAAATTTGTAACCGTTAATAACTTATTAGAACGTCAAGCGGCCACTATTGTAGGCGCAAAGTTGGGAATATAGGTTATAGGATACAGGGTAATTGTAATTAAAAAACGATTCTAATCGGAGTTTGATAAACTGGAATGATTGCCGGTCGATTACTGATCGTAATCGAGTTGTGTTTCCGTTGTAGCCAATGGAAACCGTAAACCAAACTAAATAAAACGTTGTCCTTTGTTGTTTGTATTTTTTTTTTAGAAAAAACAACTGTCGGTATTTTTTTAAAAATATTGTCAAGTAAAGCACCGCCGGCTAGAGCATTCGCATCCCGAAATAAGGTACTACATGAAAAAATCGAATCATTCGCCTTACCAAAAAAGTGTTCTCAAAAACAACAAACAAAGCTATTTTTTTTTTTTTTTTTAAACATTGGAAATTTTTAACTATTTTTCAAATAAAGTACTATCAGGCGATAAATCCCGCGTCTTCTAAGGTACGATAAGTGAACAATTCAATGCATTTTTACTAACCAAAAGTGTGTTTTTCGAGAAACAAACCACATCTTAGTGAAACAGTTTGCTGTACACAAAGTCTAAAATAATCGGAAAAAAAATCTCTAGGGAAAAATTCCCTGGAAAAAAAACCCAACCCATTTTTATTCGCTCATTCAACTGTCAATAGTAGGCCGGGGTAGGTTAAGTTTTTACATAACCCCCATACTTTATCCAAACCCTTCGAAGTTCTTCATAGACTATTGTATTTATATTTTTTATCAATAATATTCAAATTTGATTTTTTCTTCAGTGATAGTGTCAAGGTTTTTTTTTTGTGAATTTCTTCTCCTGGGAACTTTTATTTCACGATTCAAAATTATTATAATAATATTTTAAAATGCGTTGTGTGTCGGTAAACTTTCGTTATAAATTATATTACTGATTCATTAATATTCTATTCCAAAACTCTATTTAAATATTCCTGACGAAATACTATTTTATTTTATTTTTTTTTTCTGATTTATTGGCTTGTAGCTGCTATTCCTAACGTAATAAATATATTTTGCCCTTTTATATTTCATAGTTTTGCTATGTATTTTTATTTTCTTGCTTTTAAAAATCGTTTAATGCAAATCGAAATGAAATATGTATTTATATTGTCTTATTATTTTTATTATTTTATAGACTTACATTTGATTAATATATGAAATAATGTTCGTTTCACATATTGAAAAATCAATTTGAAAACGACAAAATTGAAATCGTATTAAATATATTTAAATTCAATTGTAAAAAGAAAAAATGTATTCACTTATATTCAGTTCTACATAATATACGAACAATTCTTCAATAAATATATTTTGATTTAAAAACATAAAACAAAAAAAAAAAACCCAATCGAAAAATACATTGTTGCGGAAAGAAACAAAACGAAAATGTACTCTATAAATACATTACGATATAAATCTTTATAGAATACATTACTGTCAATCTTGTTCCATTCGTTTATTGCGTGTGTCAGGATAAGTAAAAATGCATTTATTTTATTTTTTTTTTTTTTTCAGTAGTTTTTCTTCCGACCGAATTTATAAAATACGTATACCTATAATACCTTTGAAGTATCAAATATTTAATCCATTAAATATAATAGCTAGATTCGCAATAATTGTTACTATGCTTTCATTATTCGCTATTTGGTATTATTCCATACGTTGATACTGCAGACACCAGTGTATTCATACTATTCAGATAGCAATTAAATAGATTTATTAACCGGGTAACAAAATGAATTAATACGCGCAGGAAAATAATCATCGGGTGATGGTTTCTATTGTAAGAGTACAGCACAATGCGGTTGATCGACACAAAGACATTGTTTACGGGATGCGAGGGTGAATATCCAGTATCGCATCTCGTGGCATTTTTTTTTTTTTTTCCCTACAATTATTCAACTTAACACGAGATCTGATGGACTTAAATTGTAATTATTAACGAGTTATAAAATACGATTAAGAAAATAATTGTGCTTATAATAGTAATTTCGTTTTTTTAAGTAAGTTTTTCTAAAAATAAATAAATAAAAAAGTGTTATAAACTTTCAATTAGTGATGGGAAAAATCCAGATTTGCCGAAGTTCGAGATTTTTCTATTCCGAAATTTGAATTTTTATCTGAATCCAAATTTCGGTTTTGAAATTGTGATTTAATATTATTTAATTCGTTTCTCCAAAAAACTATTATTATCTTATTGTTAATAGCATTAAATGTGGTGTAAAACATTAAATACATTTTTACAATTCAATAAAATATCGCAAATAGAAATGTATTTTTAAAAAAAACAAGTACAACCAAAATTCATATCATACATATTACACTCTAATATATTACTAGCTGACCCGACAAACGTTGTTTTACTCATAAAAATACAAAATATCGAAATCCGAATTTATTTGATTTTCGGATAATCCGGATTTATGTCACATCACTACTTACAATATAATAGACTTTCAAATAAAAATATGTATTTTGCATACCGTGATAAAATCTGAAATTATTTCCCCGCGCTTGTGTCTGTACTATTACTTCTGTATGACATCGTCGTTACATATTATGCGTCATTTACGTTTTCACGAACATTCTGCTAAAATTATTAAATCTACATTTTGTAAAAGACAATAAAAAAAAAAAACATTGAATTTTTACTTTACACAATTCAACGGGTAGGTACCTTAAAACTATTGATACATTTTACCGTCATACCTTTCGAGTGAGGACAATATTGCAAAAGGCGTTAAATATAAAAAAATACATTTTAAATTAGGAAAAAAAACAGTAAAAAAAATTGAATAATTATAATCGGGGCTCGGAAGTTCATGCGCTAAAAGCGCATACATAAGCATGCGCATATGCATTAAAAACATGGAAAATATGCACCAAAAGTTCGGGAATATGCATTTATATGCACTAAAATTCTAAAAATATGCACTTGAAAAATGCGCGAAACAAAAAATTCAATTTATTGAAAAATTAGAATATAAAAGTTGTATTTTATTTATTTTTATTTTAATTACATTTATTTGACTTGTCGTCAAAGCAACACTACTCATCATTATCGATTTTGATTTCTTTGCAAACTGTGAAACTCATAAAACCCATGGTCATACGAGAATAAAAATAAACTGAAACAAACACTGAAAATATGTAAAAATGTTCGGGAAAACAAATACTAGAAAAAACAATTTCCTCAATTTATGCGAAATATGCGTTAAATTGCGCTAATAACTCCGAAAACTATACGACTGTAGGTCATGCCAAATATGCCAAAATACCCGAAATATGGAAAACCGTACGCTATTTGCACTTTGTATTTTCATTTTTTTACGAAACGAATTTGTACTTGTTTAGCATCTTTTCCTGTATAGCAGTATAAACGTACGAATGCACGAACTTACGAACCCCGGTTATAATAAATAATATCAATCACGATGTACGTGTTATCATTTCTGTGAAACGTGTTATCAACGATGGATTGGCGTTTCACAAAACCACTTATATCGTTTCGTATTTTTTTTGTTTTCCTTTTAACAAAATGTTTACGTCAAACGTTTGACGTCGACTCGGTGGCAAATTGGCAATATCGTATTTTAATATATACGGTAGGTGCCCAATCTGTGATAATGCCAATCGCAGAGGCGTTTTGATTTGTTTAAAAAACAAAAGAACAAAAAAAAAAAAAAAAAAAATACTTACCCATTGTTTAGTTCAGATAATAATGAACATAAAACTAAAGAGGAAAAATAACTGCATTGCAGTAGTACGAATAATGGCATAAAAAATAATAAAAATACCTAATAAACATCAATATGCATTATACATTACATCGTGCGGTAGCGGTACTCACGGACGTAGATAGGTGGTGATATGGGGGATGAACCCTTCCCATATGACCTATTTTATTGTTAATAAAAAATATAATAAATTAAAGTTACTTTTATTATTATACATTGTATTATTAATCCGACAAATACAAAAAAAAAAAATAAAAAATGACTATCTTTTAATATCAATTCGATATAATAAATTAATCCGGAACGTTATTTAATTCCTCGCTGATAAGAACGGGATTGTCACGACGCTACATTGCCAACCGATAGCTAACGTTCTTATCGGTTTGTCGGAGAACTCACTAGTCACTATCATAGACCTTATTACTAGCTGGTAGTACAAGGTTTACGGTCGTTACAACCGGCCAAGGATGGAAACTAGACATCATTTTCTAGAATAAATTAAATAAAATTTTAAACAAAAAAAAAAATTGTATTTTATTAAAATCGGGGAATTTTCCCGGGCGCGGGGACACTACCCTGCGGTTTATCTTAGAAATAATAAATACCTCCACCTCCCAATGAAAATTTCGGTCTATGCCGTTGGTGTTACTGCACTGACGATTTATTCTCGATATATTTGTGTTTGTTTTGTTGTTGTAATAATTATTACAGTATTCTGTCCAAATGCAAAGGTTTTTTTTTTTTTTTAAATTATTATTATTTTTTTTTTATATACGGCTGAAAGTATTAAAATTTTCGATATTCAATCGTGTACAGTTTAAATGCCAGACCTAGAGTTGTGTACTGCTCAGTTTATTTTAGTCGCACGGCGCACTACAATATAACAGGAATATGATTTTTTTTTTTTTTTTTATTATTTATGTTTTTAATGAACATTTCGAAAAGCCCCGACCCCAGCAGGACGCCTCTATACCCTGAAAGTCGCACGTCGGTTCTTTTATCTTTTTTTTTTTTTTTTTTACCTCCTGCGCTCGTTATTACATCCGGTTTTTTATGCACCCACCCGCGTATAATATTATCTACATATATATATATATTTTTTACGTATAAAAAAAACAACAATATTTATCGCATCCCTTTCACCACCCTTGTTATAATAATAATAATATATAGTCGATTTATATATTATTACTTTCGCTTTGGCGCATTCGTGTGACACGAGACAAGCTGCGCAGCTTGACGCGTACGAACCCCGTTGAAAATTCAATCGCTTTAATAAGTCAGTATATTGAATTTCTATAAAATTAATAATCTAAACACCCAGCGATTTTCTGTTAACTGTAACCTACGGACAGTGTATATAACGAACGATTTAAAATGAATTTTATATATTCTACTAGCTGCCATCACCCAGCCTTGCTCGGGTCAAGTTTGTTGGTTATCCAGAATCGTCTAGCTGTCCCGCACGGCTTTCCGCAGTATTGAACAAAAATCTTCTTTTTTTTTTTAAATTCAAAGCGAAGTGTGGAATGTATTGGTTCTGTTATGATGTGTGCTTTTTTTTTTTTTTTTTAATTATGTTTTCTGTCTAAATATAATAATTTTTTTTTTTTTTAATTCATATTACATTTAAATTTTGCTTGATATTCAATTTTCAATTGGATTTTTAAATTTTAAATTTCAATTGGCCTTAAGCGTTAAATATTTCTCTGATACACTACGTTAGGTGTTCACCTTCACCTTCTGGGGTCAGCACAAATAGATTTCGTTTGCATGAGACACGTGACAGAACGATGTAGAATTGACCATGGAAAAATCATTGGACGGTTAGGTCTAGTCCTGCGACGTATAATGTTTGACCCTGTGTCTTTATTATGGTTATTGAAAAGCATAATTTTACGGGAAATCGGAGCCGTCTAAAATGGAATAGTAGATTGATTGATATCGTTGGTATTCTAGAGATCAAAACCATTTCCCAGCTCCACAGCCAGTAAAGATCGTGCACTCGAGTAGACTGTATTTTTTAACAATTTTATTCCTCGATTCTTTGCATCAGACTTTTGATCACGTGGAGCAACATTCTTGAATAAAAACATTCTCAGTTATTCGGATGAACTACATATATCGTGCCAAGGGCATCGGTTTTTTTTTTTTTTTTACTCAGACATAATCTTCGACGGTGTGTTTACGTTTTCTTCGTTGGAATTTTTAAATAGACGGTCTATCGACCGGACTGAAATTACTTCACTTCATTTCCAGAGTCTAAACTAAATTTAGCTTGATCACTACCTTATTTTAATAATTTGAGGATTTAGCGTTACGCTTAGGTCACCATGGTAACCAAACTCGCCGTTTTATTTTGTATTATTAGTTATACTATTTGGTTTCTATGGTAAATCAATAAATGTTTATCTTGTTTATAAACTTTAAATTGTTCATAACTTCAGTATAACGTTACATAGCGGATTCGATGACCGCTATAAACCATCGACTCGACTATTGAAATACATTGTATAAATATAACTTCAATCTGTAAAGCCGTTTAAAAGTTACAGGAACACTAACAGAATACACTCATGAATTACATATAAAAACTATTAAATATACGAAAAAAAAGTTATTGCATTTTAGATTTCCCCGTGGTAATTTAAAATTCTAAAAGAGGTATTTATTTATTTTTATTTGCATACGCCGTATAGCAGGCATTAATTTAAATACACAGTACAACGTGATATACATACTTAAAACTAACAATACTAACAAAATTATCAATATATCAGTGTACATTTATGGTAAGAAAAGAAGCCCGGGCTAAGCAGTGACGACACAGCGATCGGTGCAATGAGTGATTGTACCCGTAGGAGGTATAATAGTGTGGCGAATGGAATAAGGGAATGGTTTCGTGCAGGAGGGAACGCGGAAAGAGATGGATGATAGTAGATCGAGAGCGTCAAGAAAAGAGCTGTCAAAAAAAAAAAAGAGGAAATGTAGGAGAGACCAGCCTTAACGCGACAAGAGCCGAAAGTATGAATGCCGAGGGATGATCGATTTTTAGTAAAAAAAAAAAAAAAAAAAAAAGGTAGCAGAGTACAACAATTTATTTTACACCAGCTCAATGCTAAATGTATGTGCATAGACGCCATGTTTTTATAATATCTTTGGGGGCTAAACCAGTGGTACAACCAGGGAAATGAACTACGGGTCCGGACCCCCCCCCCCCTGGAACGCGTACACGTTTCAGAAAAATGGTATATATAACTTATAATTTGTATTTTGTTGTGCAATGAAATCATTTATTATGTTCGGACCCCCCACTAACATTTCACGTTGCACCACTGGACTGAACTTATAGCTTATGAACACCACCCATTTTTAATTTATGGTGGACAACTACGATTTATAGCGTTAACAATACATTTTTTTACATTAACGTTAGCACAAAAGATATTTTGCATCAGTAAAACCTTTGGGGGCTAAGCCCTGGCTCAATATTGTCAATGTACTCGGCGTCTATGTATATGTGAATACCTAATAACTACTTTATATACTCGAATAGGAGTCACCGGGAAGACTTAGAGAGCAGAAAGACGGGGACCAGAACAGAAATCGGAGGTGTTGTGTTTGAGGAACCCTAAGACTATTGGTGATAATATAGTGATCGAAAGAGAGGCAGATGTCTAAGTATTTAATAATAGATACACGATCGACAAAAGAAAAAAATATGAGTTGTAAATGGGCGATTAATTTGTATTGTTTAGAGTTTTTAACGTGGAGCAAACAATAGATTGAATGGTACCCGCGCAGCATTATCCAATCGAAACGATTAAAAAAAAAAAAAAATCAAGTAATAATACACCATAAAATATATTATGTTTGATTTCCAATGTATCATAACGAAATAATACACAATCGTTTAATAATATTCGTATAAAAAATTCTATAATTTTCAACGGACGACAATATGATAACTAGACGAGAATAAAACGCATGACTAAATTCATTTAAAACGTTTAGAATTTCCGTTGGCGGTTCATAGGTATTTATTATAGCGGGACAGGGTGAATTGCTTTGTGCAGAAATCAACGCCAACACGGCGTTGTCGATCATACACAAAGCCGGCCGTTACAAAGCAAACCGAATCGTGCGAGGACGTCGGTAAAAACCGTTTGGAATTTGCCACCGTCGTCGTGTACTTTGACTTTGCGGAAAAAACCGCCTCCGGCTTTTGTTCTATTGTTTGCCCCGCGGACCGGACGCGAAACGGCCGCCCTTTGTCGTCTCGTAAACGACACCAAAGTGTCGTATTATTAAACGGCAGTTTTGCGTTATACAGAGTGATTGTAATTATCGCGGTTGTCTATACAATACGAAAATACGACGAGTTTTTATTTCGAGTCATTTACCGGCGGCCGTACGCACAACAATTCTAACGAATTCGACTCGAAATTGGAAAATTAGATACGCTCGATATATTTGTACCTAGGTAAGGCGCCGAAAATCGTTAAAGCGCTCGAATTTGATATGGCCGTTGTGATATTGTAATACGCGGGTTTGACGCAAAACAAAACGGGGGAAAAAAAAGAAGAAGAAAAAAACTACTACTGCCCCGCGATAATAAATATCGCCGAACACACGGTGACATACAGCGTGCGTATATTATATTATATCATATTATATTGTATTATATGGCGTGTCGCGCGGCGTATTTGCGTTCGCGCGGTGGGAACCGGCGGCACGTGCTCGCCCCGGCCGCCGGGACTCGGTACGGTGCGCTCGCGGTGTGTGTGTGTGCAGTGTACACCGCGTTTAGAAGTATAGTGGTGTCGCGGTGTACACAAAGGGACCGGAGGGGCGAAACAATAATCATTATTGTTGTACTACCACTACTATATATATATATATATATAGCCCCTCGCCCCCGGCGCGGTGTAAAACGACCCCTTTGCCGGGGGATCATCTTCCTTCATCCGGTTATTATTCCGCCGCCGCCGTTCGCGAGTATATACGATGAAATTTCGTTTTTATTTCGGTTTTTTTTTTTTTTTTTTTTTAACATATCTCTCCCCTTTCCTCTCCCGTTCCAACCCTTTATCCGCCCGCCCGTCGCGGCGCTCGTGTATTGCTCCGGCAATTTCACCGCCCGCGTCACACCTGGAGTACAATAATAATTTACGTCGTCGCCGACAGAAAACATTATTTTTATCGCCGCCGCCGCCGCCGCGGGTGCCGAGACGTCGAGACGACGGCGGCGACACGTAATAGGAAACCGACGGAATATCCACACAAAACCGACGAAACGTCTCACCGGAAATAAACTATTTTTTCCATATTTTTTTTTTTATTGAATATATTTTATACAATTTTGCGAGCAATTCCGTACGGATTTCGCGCGGACGTATACCATTTACAAGGCGTATTTTATCGATTGGTGGTTACACAACTGCACGCGATAACCTTTTTATACGCTTCATACGACAATTTTACAAATACCTATTATCACGTTTATTTTACTTGTCCCCCTTGCGTAATACTTGTTTCGTCGAGAAGAAGAACTTTACGACATCGCGACTATTCCAGAGTTTTTGCCGGCACTGCTTTCCACTACTCCCGATTGTCTACTACTCTTTCCCACGATTACACCTAATTTCACACCATCCCTGCCATTTAGTATTTGGTCGTCTAGGTCTCTTTCCAGACTGTCTCCACTAAACTGCCGCGTTTAGGTTCGGTGATCCGGTCACATCGTCACAAGTCCAAACCGTTGGGATCTCCGTGTCTCCATAATATTTGCCATCTTCCTGTACCCCTATATCATCCCCCGGATCTCGTTGTTATTTCCATCTGCGTATGTTATGGTTGGTCGTTAGAATTGCCGTATAAACCTACACTTTGGTTCTACTTGAGTACAGCTTTTTCATTTGAAGTGCTAAGTGAGAGCAAATACCGCTGATACTATTAGCCTTTACTCTTGATGCCGCCTTTTCTGCTTTAGTCACCCGTATATTACTAAAAAAAAAAAAAAAAAAAATTGTAAATTATGATTAATGATGATTGTTTATTATCACGCATTATAGGTAACGACTTGGGGAACTTTTATTTCGATTTTAACATAAATCATGATAACGGTAGTCGACACAATTGTGTGTTTTAATTTATGATATGGAACCGTGTGTATCATAAATTACCGGATAAATAATTGTTTTTGTAATAAAAATACACATAAAACATAACAATTTGTATTAATAATAATAAATATACGATAATAATTGACAATGTCTGCGAAAGTGCCCGTGAATATCACGTTCCGTCACATAGGGATATTGGTAACTTAAAGTATTTTTTATATATATATATATATATATATTTTTTACTGTATATTCCGTCGGTCTTGTATAACAATATTTACTCCGTAAAAACGATACGGTTTGATAGACGAATTCGCTTTTCGCAACGCGTAGGTATAAAATATTACGGGGATACGTCGATAATTACGCTCGCCTAGTCAACGCTCCGGTCGTTATAATCCAGTGTTTCCCAACCGGCGGTCCGTGATTGGTGATAGTCATAGGTGGTCCGCGGTCCCGTAGATTTTTTCTTCGATTTCCATTACAAATTAATTATTTTTTGAAAACGAAACTCGGACCAAGCGGGGCAAATGTGTATTCTTGTTGATGAGCCTAAAAAAAAAAATGTGTTCCTAGTTTTCGTAAAATTGAGGCGGTCCGCGACCCATAAAAATATTGTCGAAGTGGTCCGCGGTGGTGAAAAGGTTTGGGAAACACTGTTATGATCGGACGCGGGCTGCGCACACCCACGGCGAGGGGTTTTCGTGCAAATCGTTCGGGAAACCGTCGGCAACGCAATAAATATTATAATAATCACAATAATTACCGTTTTCCCCGGCGGTCGCATATACTACATAGACGTATTACCGGGCCTCGCAAATTACATTTTCCAATTTTACCAAAGAGTTTAATACCTTATAATATAATATAATTGTGTTTAGCGTTTAAATTGCCGGCGCGCCGAGAGTGTGTTTTATAATAATCGAGTTTGTTCTTAGTTGCCCGCCGGCCCGGCGTCACCGTGCGCGCGTTCACCGCAGCCGCGGTATAGTTTAAAACGTCTATTATTCCATAATTAGATAGGTACCAGACTGAACGAATTATAAAATTAGACAATTTCCAACGTAAACTGCTCGTACATTGGACATAACCTAGGCGTTTTCCAATAATAATAATAATAATTATCTCTCTCTCTCTCTCTTCTCTTTTCCGGCTTTTAAAGGCCATTGAGGCCCATAACCGCAACACAAATTTGCTTCCATCCGTCTCTATCCTGAGCTACTACTACTTCCATATCTTGTATTCCAAATTCTTCCAAAGTATTTTTTACTTTGTCTATCCATCTTTATTTTGGTCTGCCTAGTGGTCTTATACCAAGGGAAACCCCTTTTGATACCGCTTTCATTAGGCTATTTGACCTCCATACGTGGCCGGCCCATCCGATTCTTCTATATTGTAGTACTGCCACTATGTTCGGATCTTTATATAGTTGTTGTAATTCTATGTTGCTTCTACTTTCATATTGTTGTGTGATATTATTTCGTTTTGGCCCATATATTCTTCTTAATATTTGTCTTTCAAAGATCGCTATTTTGTCTTCATCTCCTTTGGTCGTTGGCCGTGTTTCACAAGCGTGTAGAAGAACTAATATAACTGGTCTGATAATTACTTTGTATAGTGTAATTTTTGATTTAGTTGATACTCGTTAAATATGCTCGTTAACCCATAATAGCATTTGTTCGCTGCAGTAGTTCTTATATTAATTTCTTCGTGATTATTATTTTTGCTATTTATTGTAATACCCAGATATTTAAAACTATGTACCCTTTCAAACATATAATTCTCAACTTCTATATATTCTCCATGATTTTCTCGTCTTGATATTACCATATATTTAGTCTTTGATTCGTTGATTTGTAATCCGATGTCTTTACTGTCTTTTATTAGTTCCTTAGTGCCCAATATTACTTCTTGTTTATTTGATCCTAATATGATATCATCTGCATATGCTAAGATTCCGCATTTTCTTATGTTTTCTTCCAAGTAGGTTTAACCCATCATACTTGCTCTTGGTTTTCTTTATTATTATTATTATTATACTGTACTGATAAAAGTATCGGAGTGAGGTGTAAAATTGTTTATGTGACGAGGATTTCAAATCAAACATTTTTTTTTTACTGCACGTTTTTACAATGTTCGTTGTAATAGCGCTATTTCTTCGGTTTTCAGTACTACGTTTTGCTTTTCGTAAATATCGTAATTTAAATTTAAAAACGTAGCAAAACCTTCACGAGTTAACTGCCATTGCATTTTTCATGGCGCCTCTTTAATGGCTCCGTGAGTTAAATTTAACACTCACCTAATCGGGTCAACACCATCCTCTATATAGTTAAAATACCGAGTTTGGTCCTACACGCTTTGGGTTTTTTTTTTTTTTTTTAATAAATATAGATTCTAGTGCTTCTCATAAGATGTGTATGATATTCTGAATCTATTTTGTCTAAAATAGATAGAATATTCGGTGAGAGTCAAATTTAATGCTCGTAGATCATAACAACAACCATGGTGTGTACTAAATTTTACTAGCCAATACAGAAGGTTTTTAAATTTGTTATCAAACGAAATCGCAAGGTAAGATGAGAGTTAAATAAGACGCACGAGCAGTCTACATGTTAATTTCCGTTTCATAAGATATTTTATATTATAAACTATTTTTAGATAGCCCGTCGAACAGTATAAATTTATTACGACACCTTATGTTAACGGAAGAAAAAAATTAAATCAGTTTTCTTTTTTTGCTATTTTTCATGTTGCATAGTGTAGTACTTATTTTAATATTTTCTAGGTCATAGTATAGCTCATATTTCAGTTATGTTTTAACGCTATAAAATTTGAGCCTTGAACACAACAAGTACTTAGTTTTTTCACTCAGCCGCCTCTTATGTTTTCTTTAGGTGTATTACAATATCTTCCGGTTGGTATCATATTATAGAGTATTATAATTCGAAAACCTCTTTAAATCGAACTAAACATGTCATGTATTTCTTACATTTGAGGACTGAAGTCCTCTCGACAAATCGAAAATAATAATGTGCGAGACAGCGGGCGACACTCAATAATTCGTATATTTTTGGCCAGAACCTCTACAATTCGAATTTGTTAACTGTATATAAGCTCAAATAAATTATAAGTGTGATTCAACGTACATACTCGTATCCAGTAAGGACATACATAGACCAATGGCGAGTATGAGGAGGTAGAGGTTCCTGTTGTATCGTCAAAAGAAGCCAAATTGTTTATGATAGGATTGCGTAAATATTCGTCGAGCAATCAGAATTGGACGAAGAAAAACGTAAGGCCATTAATGTTTTAGATAACGCTGTGAACGCCAAAAACGTATCGCAAAAAGAAAATAACTGGTTTTTGTTTTTTTTTTTTTAAATAAATATATTACAATTTTCTATATATATATATATAAAGCCGCGATATAAATAAATAATAAATATTATGTATGTGCGGAATTAAAACGTTGAACTCTCATTATTTTGAGAATTATTTCTTTGTTTCCTACTGACGATCTCTCGTACTCCGAAAACCTCTACAAATCGAATTCGTCCGGGTCATATTCATCGTCAGAATATTCGAACTATCGCGTGCGACTGGTAGAGCGACGCGGCCGTGGCCCGCGACAGTCGGGGCACCTAGGAAACACCAACGACGCGCGGGGGTCGCCCCACACCGGTGATTAATAACTTCCCGGCGCTGTTATTGCCCATCAGGCGCAGTTAATCATTCATTTTGTGTCACAACACCGGTATAATAATAATAATAATAATAATAATGATATTATACGTATAATAATAATAATAGTAATAATATATACCGGGACTTAATTGACCGTAATGCAATAACCGAACGAAATTATTGTCCGCCGCGGCGCAATACCGTCCATCATCATTTCGCTGTTTACCATAACAAAAGGCGCGATAATTCCTCGGGCAGAGCACGGCACGTGTCTAATTGCACACACACACACACACACACACCGCATCGTCCCGCCTAAACATCCCACCGCAAAAAGGGTCGGGTTGTCGAGTCTGACGGGGGTTTTTTTTTTTTTTTTTTTTATTCATTTTACAGTAAATCTTAATGATATGATATTACAATATTCCCGGCGGTGCTAAATTTAATGCGGAACATGTTATGTGTAAAAACTTTTATCGTCGGCGTACACTACGAAACGAAAAACCTGTATAATATTCGTAATTATATTCGAATTCGGGGACGGGCCGCTTCTTCAAATCGTTTTTTTTTAGTAGCCGTAAATTTTAGTGGCGAGAAAACGGTGAGAAAAACAAAACCCGGACCCGGAATTGCACTATACGGTTTTGTCTAGATTCGACTATTGACGTACCTATCGTAATATCCATTGCCGTCGCATTTGAATTTTAACGTTAGTAGTAAATCAATATTGTATTTTTCGTTATTCGTTGTACTCGTCACGGCCGAGTTAAATAATAATAATAAATGTAAACGTTCGAACCGCGCGAAATGTATAAAAAAAAAAAAAAAAAAAAAAAAAAACGTTGAAACAGAAGACGATGTGATTATTAAAATAACGGAAAAGTGTGATGGAAAGCCACGCGCCGTATGAATTGTGCAATCCGTCGACACTCCGCATTACATAAATACAATTTTTATCGTAACTTAATACAGCTTGAAAAAAAAAAATATTTGCTTACCTTGCCGGGATCTCGTTCGTATAGAAAATGAAGAAGAAAAAAAAAAAACCAATTTGATATTTATGCAATAATAAAATTAAAGTTTCGATGGCGCATCACTGCCCGGTACATGTCAAGAACATCGGTATAGTTTTTGTTGGAATATGGAATAATGATAATTATTTTGGTAAATTATTCGGTAACTATGCGGGCCGATAATCGCGTCTTTTCCCAGGCCGATCCGGCCCCACCGGAGTTCGCACCACCTAAGATCGAAAAGACTCTGTGAGTTTAGGTATTGGTTGGCGCCGAAATCACGAAAATTCACGTCTGCATACCCCGGCGCCGCCATTTCTTAATTAGATCGGCGTGCCTAAGTTTAGCGGATTAAAATTAATGAGAGACGCCGGTCGGTCCACTCGTACGTTACATAACACACGCGTTTTGCACTTGAGCAATTATTGTTATCGCGATAAATTTATATTGTGAATTTTATGCTTTTCAATTGTCGAATTGTCGTCCGTCTGCTCTCCCGTGCCGTGTGTAGTCGCGGAATGTATGTCGTTCGCGAACGGATATCGTTTATGGCGAAGGCCAGTATGTAGCCAGTACTGTTTATTTATTTTTTCTTCTAAATATTGTGTATATTCCGTGTTCCCGACTCGCCATTGACGGCTCGGCGCGAATCGCCAAAAAAAAAAACCCCCGTAATGATATTATAAAATAATTTATTCGTATATTTTGACTGCGCGTTAAACGCCACCGGCACGAATTGCCGTCCGGATATTGTATCTAAAAATTTGAATCTGTAATGTGTACATTATAAGATTTAACGTAACCAGCTGACCAGTCTGCGCTCCACGAATTCGTGCGTTTTTTTTTTTTTTTTTATATAAATTATAAAATAAAGATTTACATATCACTTAACGAATTCTAGAATTTTCAAGACGGTCCGTGACGTGGTTTATCGATAACATTGTCCAACGGCAGCCGGCGCTTCCGTAGGTTACTATCACGGTTTATACGGTTTAGATGATAGCCAATACCATCATCGAGTATTTGATATAATAATAATATACTAATATTTTCAATTTTCAATAATAGTATACAATAATAAAATAGAATCATCTAACTCGGTGGCGGATTTCCAGGCGGAAATGTGATTGATTTATCACCATCACCACCACCCCACCCCCTCGCTCACCCAGAGCCCTTTTTTTTTTTTTATAATCAATTTCCATTTTTTAAAACTCATAAACCGTTACCGTATTAGTAATCAGTAGTAAAGTTATTAAAGTCTTGTAGTGTTTATGTTTATAAATTTAATCATTAAAACGATTATTTTTCCAATTTAGAACAGGCCAAAACCAAATGGTTTGGAAAATATAGATAATATCTATATTTTGTAACATAATAAATTACTGTTAAATAAAGAATTTGATAATAATACATGATAAGTACCAAAATAATAAGATTGTTATAAAGTAGACGACATGGGCGCCCATTGGGGGGGGGCAAGACGGGTATTTCTCCCTCCCCTGATAAATAATATAAACTTATATTTATAAAAATGTATTGACGAATTTTATATTGAATTTTTTTTCATTTTTGGTCATATAAGGTGACCCTACCCCCGTGGTAAATGATAAACAGTATGAATATGGATCAAATGGGCGGTGTATCAACTCTCCCCCCCCCCCGGAATGAAATCGTAAATACGCCACCGATCTAATTACACATTTTATAAAAATCCCGAAACATTATTATTTAGTACAATCCTAAATTTGTTCTGGCTTAAATACAGTCGTGGGGGCTGGGGGTGTTTTAACTCCCAAACCACCACCCCTAGCTCTCCTTAAAACAGTGTTAAATCAAAATTGAAAAAAATAATAATAATAGCTTTCCATTTAACTAAAAATGTAACGTATATAAAATAAAATATTCCCTCTTGTTGCTTATCGTCAATTGTGTTATTAGACATGAACGTGTGTCGGCAAATAATTAATTCGATTTATAACTCTCTATAAAAGACGTACAATGAAAAATGTGATTAAATATTATGTTTAAAATGCCAATAACCCATGGTCGGAGAACAGTAGCTAAGTTTTCAATCGGCGGTGAGAGGAGCAAATTAACACATCGTTTTTATTTATTTGTTTAGTACTTTTATTTATATTATAGTTAAGAAATTAAAACAATGCCAATCGTCTAGACTCTAGGAATCTTCACGCAATCCATCAAGTATATTCTATTGCGGCTCTTCTATTTAATGTATAACGTTCAAGTGTAGATTTTTTTAATTTTTTTTTTTATGAATACTATAAGGAAATGGAATGCAATTTTAGGGACACTCCCAGAGTGGTGGGCTAAACGATCCGCCCGCCACAGCATCGCTACGCCCACGCCTTATATCTAATATTCTATTCATTATTTTTAAGGAAAATTTCCAATTCCTGGACGGCCGTGAAAAATAAATATGTATTATTTTTATTATGCCCCCCCCCCGGTGAAATTGAGATTGGTTCGTCACTGCCTTGAAACATAATTTTCGTCGGCTACCTACACGCGTTTAGTTTTTGTAACGGTCGTTCTCGGATAACCTATAGGGTACTGAACTCAAGAAAATAATTATATAATACGTCGTATTTTCATGTTTAAAACTGTATATATATATATATATATATATATCTATACAGCCGAGGGGGTGGATTCTTTGCGATCCCTACAACGGCCGCACCGTGTTTACCCATATTCTTGCTAATTGACAAGTTTGACTGTATACGTACGTGTACAGTTTAATTGGATCCGAAGGGTGGATATGGAGAGCAGTAGAAAAACAAATTGGACAAACAATAACGCTCCGGCGGGTAAACAAAATTGTTCGGATCAAAATAAATAAAAGCGTAGGGTCCGCCGTTTTTAACGAGCTGCTAGCGACTTTCCGCCGTGTTCCGTCGTGTTCTCCGGGAGACGATTTACGTACGCACATTATATATTATATAAACACGAATTATAACAATAAATGTTGTTTAGAGTTTACACAACCGTACTGTAGACGGACTCGTTAATAAATTACCGTACAAACAATACCGGCAAATTAATACGGAAATTAATTGGTTTTCATACGATCGTTTTTCGATCCGTGTCGCTGAATTTTTCGAGAGCCATTATCTAAAAATGTAACGTATATAATATAAAATATTCCCTCTTGTTGCTTATCGTCAATTGTGTTATTAGACATGAACGTGTGTCGGCAAATAATTAATTCGATTTATAAACTCTCTATAAAAGACGTACAATGAAAAATGTGATTAAATATTATGTTTAAAATGCCAATAACCCATGGTCGGAGAACAGTAGCTAAGTTTTCAATCGGCGGTGAGAGGAGCAAATTAACACATCGTTTTTATTTATTTTTTTAGTACTTTTATTTATATTATAGTTAAGAAATTAAAACAAAGCCAATCGTCTAGACTCTAAGAGTCACTTCACGCAATCCATAAAGTATATTCTATTGCAGCTCTTCTGTTTAATGTACAACGTTCAAGTGTAGTTTTTTTAATTTTTTTTTTTATGAATACTATAAGGAAATGGAATGCAATTTTAGGGACACTCCCAGAGTGGTGGTGGGCTAAGTTACGATTTACGTACGCACATTATATATTATATAAACACAAATTATAACAATAAATGTTGTTTAGAGTTTACACAGCCGTATTGTAGACGGATTCGTTAATAAATTACCGTACAAACAATACCGGCAAATTAATACGGAAATTAATTGGTTTTTATACGATCGTTTTTCGATCCGTGTCGCTGAATTTTTCGAGAGCCCTTGGATTCTGTTACCGGCGACATGAAATACCCCTGTCCACCACCGTGCGAGTATCGCGTCATTTTAATATTATAGCTGCGCGAACAAGTCACGAGAATTCACTAAAAATCGCTAATAAAAAAAATGAAGCCTTTTTTTTTTGTTTAAAAAGTACCATTCTAGAGAGAAATCCTCATCTTAGCAAAATTTATAGCTTTATCCCAGTCCGCCCGAAATCGAAAACAATATTGTATGATTTTTTGATTCGTTTCTACAACGTTATGTTAAATCGTAGAAAAAATATCCTAGTAAAAATACGAATCTATACCGGATATCTAATGATAATTTGTTATATTAAAATAACTAAATTATTATACCGTTTCGGGCTTATTCGTATTGGCTATAGATGAATCCAGGAGTTTTTAAGCAATTGATTACTCGACTATCTTGCGAAAATTACAGAATTGGCATATATCGTTTTAATACCTATCTTAATATTATGAATCAATACAAATATAACTACAACGTGAAATTTTTAAGTATACATTTTTAAATGTATATGCATGATGCTGAACAGTGGAGCAACCCTTATTGAATCGTATTTATAGACATTTTTTCCGGTGGCTGTTGAGAAAAATGTCCAATATTATTTTTAAATTTTTAACGTTCAACTGCCGTCGTGATTTATTCATAAGGTTTATTAGAACGCATTGATTAAAACACGATTACTAAAATTATACGTGATTTGTATCTAAATATAATACGTGGTATACGTTTTACAGTCTATCGAATGCCGGACACCGGTGGCAAATTCAGATATAATCACGGTGGTAGGTTTGAGTAAGATAATATAATCAATATAAGACAGTAGTCATTTGAAATTCTATAATCATTAAATTTTCAAAAAATTAATTTCACCACTGATGGTGAATACCAAATGACAATGAACTCCAGGCAGTAGTTAATATTCTGAATTATGAATGGACGACCTAGTAATAATAACAACACTTACAGTGATGGGATATTTTATGATATACCCATCTGGGCATTACTGGTGTGAGAAGTATGAATTATTGAACGTTAAAAAAAAAAAAAAAAAAACTCGTAAAAACAACATGCAGATACATTAAGATAAACTTTTTGATAATACGGGCAAACCTATCTGGGATAACTTTAAATTTATTCCAATAATTTTTTATGGTGTAGCTACTTTTTTTATTTTGCACAAACGTTATGACTGAATAAATATTCAGTCATACTGCAAAATTTGCATAAGTGAGTCAGTCAAATAACAAAATGCAAGGAGTCATCGGTTTCGCCTACGAATATGTGCTATTACCTATGTCCTCGGTAAGTCATAGGTCTCAATTTAAGTATCGAATCAGTCAAACTTTAAAGGCACTTTGAGATAATACGCACTACTTTGAACTTTGAAGATTGTTAAACGAAACTGGAAATTAATTTTAACTTTATATAATACAATTGTATAGCAATACACAACTTAACAAATTAAATAAAAGTATATGCCTAACAGTTTAACCAACAGCCATTTACGGTTGAATTTAATCAAATATTGGCAGTCATCGTTGAATTGAAAACAAATTCTCGAGTTTTATTGTCTACCTAAAACAGAAGTCTCCAAACTACGATCTTAATGCTGGTATAACGTGAAACTATACAAAACCGAAAATAGACTATCGATTCTGTAAAATTAAAAAGCGTTCTGTAAACGTAATAAATGTTATGAAAAGATAACAAGATTATGTTATGTGACGTTATTCTGCGTATAAAAATATGTCAGTATCATCACTGATAACTAAGTAAATTGTTATAAGGTAATAACCATAGATAGTATACTAAATATGGATAGGATATTCCTATTCAAATAATGCAATATACTTTCGAGAAACACAATTTGTTCAATGACTACTGTGGATTCTTGTCTAAGTTGCTTTACTCGAAAATATTATTGTAATCGAAAAAGAATTTTGAGTTAAAATACCGATTTTTTTTTTTTTTTTTTTTTTGTTTTCACGATTCTGAGCGAATCGAAAAATGCACTGGTTTTACTGTGATCCGTTTGTTTTTTTCCATCTGTGAACAATTTTTATATCAAAAACCTGGCTTCGATTTTCAAGTGTACCACCGATTTTGTTGGTGAAGTCGTTTGATTTCCGTTATAGTATTCTTAATAAATGGGGAAACGTAGGAAAAGCAGGAAAATTTACGGAAATACAAGTTTTTTATTTTCAATTTGGGGTTTTTTTTTTTTATTGAATTTCTGATAAAAAATAATTGTAGAAACCAAAAATATTAACAGAATATTAATATATCAGCCAATATTATAGTACATTTTAGACAAGGTTCATCGTGAGTACTTGGTAGTCGGAAAAAAATTAAAAATTAAGCGTAAAGTAGTGGTTTTTTTTTTTTTCTAATAGACGTTTTAATTTTAACGAAAATAGTCAATTAAGAGTATAATCTATATACGAGTCATATATACAGAGGGCATTTTTATTTTATTTAGCGATTGCTTACACGCATTTTATATGGAAATTACACTTCAATAATATATTACTATGTTATCGAAGTGTACATATAACGGTATAATGTCCATAATCCACTATCCGAACACGATAGAAATAATATAATAATATTTGATAAAAAAAAACAATACTGGCTACCAATACATTTAGAATAAAAATCATAAATAGTATTGAATAGATATTCAAATTGTCAAAACGCGCCCATAAGTACGTGAAAATAAATATATATATTCCTTAATAAGTTAACGAAAACTTTTCGATATACGTTTGTCTACAACACGAACACCGCTTGAAACTTCAGCAACTTTCACTGAATCGACGATACCTGTCGATAAAGTATGTGGAATAGAATGATGCAATTTCTTTTCGTAATTGCGTTTTCAAAATTAAATTAAACTTTTAATTATATTTGTATAGGATATAGGTGTGTATATTGGTGCTTCGTGTCTTCAGACAATATAGGTATATTATATTTTACACGAGCAATTATAGTACCTATCTACTTATATATTACAGTGGCGAATATACGAAGAGATGTGTCTCTCCCCCTTTGGCTTTTTTTTTTTTTTAAAACATATTAATTCTAAATCTAATTTAAAAACTACAATTGTAATCAGTAATCACTTGTCAATTGTCACTAGACCGATAAAACTTTAAACGTAAATATCACCCGGTTGAAAAAATCGTTAAATCTCAACAAAAAAAATACCGTGGAAAGATTATTCGCTGTTAATACAATTATTTGTATTAGGGCCCGAAACTCGATGACCTAAAATACTTGAAAAAATGCATAAAATGACATAAAAATGTTTTTAAAAATAATATTAGAATGTCTTGTTTTAACGATTATTCAATTAAAAATCCGTGTACATTTATTGAAAAAAATGTATTGCATTTACTGTACTCGATAAACGGTAGTATTCTTTTAGTACAGTGTTTCCCAACCTTTTTACCACCACGGACCAGTTCGACAATATTGTATAGGTCGCGGACCATCTCAATTTTACGAAAAATAGGAATATCTTTTTTTTTTTTTTTTTGCTCATTAACAAGAATATACAAAATTTATCGAAAAATGTTAATTTTTATTATTTTACTTTACATTTTACTACTATAATATAATTATACTTTACTATACTAAATAATTTACTTAGTGTGATTTTTATGACTGATACCTACACACTTATAAAAATGGAAAATATTTATCGGTCTACAGCAGCAACGACGATAAGATAACCGTATAATATTATACGGCTCCTCAATAAGTCGTAATACATTCGCTATTGAAAAAAATAAATAAATTTGTAATAGAAATGGAAGAAAAAATCTATGGGACCGCGGACCATCGGTTGGGAAACGCTGTTTTTTTTGTATAATTACTTCTTTAGTTGAATTTTTTTTATTATTATTTTTTACGTTAACCATCGATAAGAAACCGATTATTATCCAATAAATCGTATGATTCATACTGACGGTTTATCTATAACGTTATCGAATTCATCAATCCGCCAAAAGCCACGACTAAACGCGACTGGCGGACGGGGGTGGGACGGACGAAATAGCAAAAACCGCCTAGGCTGTCATTTCGTATGGTTCGGTTAAACGCGAAAATGTGGCGGTTATTTTTATTTTTTTGGTTGTTGTTTTTTATCCGTTTGTCCACACCGGTGTGCCGCCAAAGGCAAAACACAAACACTCCGCCCACGATATAAGTAACACGGCGGGCGTGCGCGCCGTATTGGAATTTACCCGGGACCGTTTGTTGGGTTATACGCGTGCGGACGTACGTGTAAGGACGGAATTTACGCAGCCAATGCCCGCGGTGGTGACCTTGTTTCAAACGGAATCCCGTGCAGAATATTATTGTAACTGCTACGCAGTACATTTCGACCGCGGCGGTTGCGTGCCGGCCTATGTACCGAGGGCAACTTATTGATTTTCACCTGGCTGCCCGTGGGGGCGGGGCGGGAGGGAGGACGACCGTTACGCCGGCTGCGCCGCTCCGCGTACGGGAATTGCACCGTTCTGCGCCGGATTTGCTTTTTGAACCGCAACGCTTTCCGCCGTAAAAATAACGTTACCGCGCCGCCGCGTACATACGATTATATATATATAAATATATGCCGTATTATAATTACTAATTGATTCGATAACGCAATAAATACAACGCACACGTACTTAAATGTATATATTACGCGTAATTAATAAATGAAAAAAAAAAAAAAAAAAAAAAAAAACTACGGCGCCGTTGTAGTTCCGGATACCCCGAATAGTCAAGTTCCGAAGGTACGACGTACACGTGCATACGTATAGGATAATTTCGTTTGTACAAAAAAAAATTTAAAAAAAACGATGCCGATCAAAGTCGGCTCAAACGCGTTGTAATAAATTTAAATTGAAAACTGTACGGGTGCGTATTTTGTAATTACAAAATAAATTACGATTATTCGGGGTTTATTTTTTTTTTTTTTCAACAAATTTTAACGTAAATATCTGCTTAAAACGCCGATAAAAATCAATGTCCGCAGAAATCTGACAAAAACAAGTGTAATAACGCATGAACACGTTGACAATAGTATTGTGTCGCAAAAGTGCTAATATTACTATTCGGATAAGTCTTTACGATTATTTTTAACTGTTTTCCGTACAAAAAAAAAAAAAAATATTCCCGTAAAAATAATGTTACCGCGCCGCGGCGTACATACGATTATATATAAATTTATATATGCCGTATTATTATTACTATAAAAAAATTGATTCGATAACGCAATAAATACAACGCACACGTACTTAAATGTATATATTACGCGTAATTAATAAATGAAAAAAAAAAAAAAAAAAAAAAAACTACGGCGCCGTTGTAGTTCCGGATACCCCGAATAGTCAAGTTCCGAAGGTACGACGTACATGTGCATACGTATAGGATAATTTCGTTTGTATCTGTACAATCGTAGAAAAAAAAAAGAAAAAAAATGATGCCAAACAAAGTCGGCTCAAACGCGTTGTAATAAATTTAAATTGAAAACTGTACGGGTGCGTATTTTGTAATTACAAAATAAATTACGATTATTCGGGGGTTTTTTTTTTTTCCAACAAATTTTAACGTAAATGTCTGCTTAAAACGCCGATAAAAATCAATGTCCGCAGAAAACTGACAAAAACAACTGTAATTACTCATGGACACGTTGAAAATAGTATTGTGTCGTAAAAGTGCTAATATTACTATTCGGATAAGTCTTTACGATTATTTTTAACTGATTTCCGTACAAAAAAAATAATAAAATATTCCCGTTTTACGTCATTATTATAAAAATAACTACTACGTAAATCAAAAAATGTATCAACTAAACAACATTTTCTACGGAAAACCAACACTGAAGTTGATAGTAGCAGCAAGATTACCGGTTGAAAAGTTGTTAAAAGACAAAAAAAAAAAAATACATTTTAACAGTAATTAATAACAATAATATTTTACACTTTGTACACTTTATAAGAGCCATAAGGGCATTTTTATTTTATTTAGCGATTGCTTACACGCATTTTAAATGGAATTACACTTCAATAATATAGTACGGTATTATTGAAGTGTACATATAACGGTATAATGTCCATAATCCACTATCCAAACACGATAGAAATAATATATTAATATTTGTTAAAAACATAACCCACACTATTAGAATTATACTTTAAAAAAAAAATATATTTTTTTTTTGTTAATTTAAACCAGTGCATCACAAACAGTTTGTTGGTATATAAATATTATAATGCTGTATATTATATAACTACTTAAGGCATTTTAAATTATTTTTACTGTACGCAGTTATACATTTCGTTGTAATAAGGCATAAACTATAAAAAATAATCGAAACAGAAGCGCCCCCTGAAATTTAAAAACGCTCATAAAGGAGATAGTAGCGTCCCCGGTGAAAATTACTAATTTAAAACAAACCTAAATTTTAAATCTGATTATACAAAACTATATTTACTCGTTGCTCGAATTTAGTTGATATAATAATTTATCTAATATTTAGTTTAAGATTTACAAAAAATTTACAGTTTAAAATTTTATTTTACATAAAATGCATTGTTTAACGTGTTCAACGAAAACAAAACGATTTTAGACATCATGAGAACTTTCGAAGTTGTCCAAACTATAAAGTCTAATCGGGTCGTTTGAATTCGAATTACCGGCGCAATCGTTTTAAGATTAAACCAAGCTCGTCAAATCATCGTTGCTCATATTATAATTTTTTATTAGTTACCGTGAATATATTATGCAACAATAATTATTATCCGGCTTGAATTTATCACTTTGACGAGTCGTCTACGAACGTCGTTAAAATGTTTTTTTTTTTTTTTTTCTGTCTAAAAGAATTTTGTTTTACAAATAAATAGGAGGTAGCAGAGTAAAACAGTTTATGTTCAAAACGGATACCTACGTCGTCGTAAATTTCACAGTTTTATCGCAGTTGTTCGGTAGTTTTCGTATATTCTAGATAATAACCAAAGAATTCGAAAAATACGACTACCTCTTACTCTTTTTTTTGTCTTTATAGTACCGTCTGCCGTATTAAATTACTTGGGCTAATCATCTCAACGGTTCGTTGAAACTTTTAGATTTCTCTTTCTATACGAAAATAAATTAATAAAACGCCCGCATTATTCGTAATAATTATAAAACTCATATAGTTTCTAAACAGACTTGACCGGGAAAACAAAATAATATATTTGAAGTAATTTCCGATGTATTCAATTGCATTAGTCGTAGTATTTTTAAAAATTCATTAGTAGAGTCCGGAACTTGATGCACTTGTATTTTTTTTTTCCCTAATACGTTGTGCATAAACTCGTATATATATATAGAAATTTGTTTCATGATACGTTTCTACGTAGAAGCTGATGTTTCCATTGTTTTTATTTGTTTGCATTATTAAAGAATTTTAGATCATTTTTTGATCTTTTAATGTATTTTTATACTTTCGGAGGGAATATTGTCATTTTATATTTTAGAAAATTCAGTAAGTAAAACCCAAAAATATTAATCGTATTCGATATTCTTTTATCTCCTAAATGCACGTCATTGTACCTAAGCTATTAATAATTATTGTCAAATATTATATGAAGAACGTTATGGGCGTATACCGTTTATTACGATTTATTAGATAATCGATTATTTCATTTCTCATCGAGGTTTAAAAAAAAAGCAAAAAATTCAACTAAATTAAGAAATTAAACTAAAAAAAAAAAAAAGAAAGTTTATCGCGTACCAATGTCATGTCATATTTTTTTTTTTTTTTTTTAATTTAAATGTCCATTAGTTTATTTGAATAATCATTAAAATGAGAAATTTTATGTCATTTTATACATATTTTTTTTTCGTGCATTTATTCAAATTTTTTAGGCCATCAAATTCCGGGCCCTATTCATTAGCCGCACGATAAAAGATAAATAAATATTTTATACCTAACCTTAATTGGAAATTGTTTTATTTAGTAAAAAAAAAAAAAGGGGGGAAGGAAAGTAACATGGCTAACGAGTATACGAAAAATAATTTATATAATATTATATTTAATAGGTACGCAACGTTTTTAATGTGATTAATATTATTAGAGTAATGCAATTTGTTCTCGTCTATCATTTGGGAATATGTGATTTATGATGCGGCGTGTCTACCTGAACCTGTACACCGTGTGTTTGTAATCAAAATTAATGGAATTTATTTTTTGGGGAATGGACCCTTTGTTTGGCCAAGGCGCTTTTTATTTTCCACCGTGGGACGCGCCGCCGCGTGTTTTCTATTAGACTGCCGTGGCGTAAAAACCTACCCGGGGGAGTTTTATGATTAAACGAAAACATTCGGAAGCAACAAGAAGAAAAAAAAAAAAAATTAATAAATAACAGTAACTGGAAAATTAAACACATACACTTCGTTCAACGACCGTGTCGAAATTCCACCGACAAACGCGTAACGTAACGAAATATAATAATAATACAAAATAAAAAATAAATTATATTTTTACACTGCAATTTTTTTTTATTATTATTATTTAGTTATTCCGCCGTACGATAATAATATATTTCCACGCCGGTTTTGTTTCAAATCGACATTGATAAATCCGGTTTAAAATGATTTTTAATGGTTTCCATATTGATTAACGTACGTATATTTTATTATTTTCAGACAAAACTACCGAAATTGCCAGTGCCTTTGCTGGACCGTACTATGAAACTGTACTTGGAAACGCTGAAACCTATAGTGAATGAAAAACAACACGAACACGTAAAAAAGCTAGTGGCGGATTTCACTAACGGGCCGGGTGTGATATTACAAGAAATATTGATTGAACGCAGAGAAGAACATGACAATTGGGTACGTATGCGTATACCAGTGTCGACCGGACATCTGTAACAATTTATACCACTAGACTACTTGAACAAAAAGAAAAAAAAAATACAAGTGTGATATATCTCTCGGTTTTTGTCGTTGTTTGTCTTCTCGGTGTTTTTCTTTCGAAAATAAAAAGTCCATTTAGTTCGGATTCGCGTGATGTCGTAACATGTCGTAATAATAGTCTTGCCCGTTAGCAATTTAGATAGTAGGAAGAAGTGCTTTCTAGAAAAACTAATTCTTCAGCATTATTTCGTGCCAAGAACGAGCCCAAGTACCTAAGCTGTCCTGCTCTCTTGAAACTGTCGGCGCGCGCCTCCAGGTGTGGTTGTGAGTCAGTGGCGGATTTAGCGGCCAATATAAGACCTAAAGTCTAGGTTGAAACATAGTGATGTGAAATTTATAAGTGACTAAAGCTAACCCAACCTGACCTATTCCTAGACCCGCTACATGGTGTATGTGTGCGATCTGGAATCTCTCTCTCTCTTCTCCGTAGGATCATATTATATTCCGTTAGGTTAACCTTGTCAGCGTTTATCTCTAAACCCACTAGCCCTACTGCATCCAATAGTACTTCCAATCGTTTCACAGTACTCTACACATCTTTCTCTGAAAAGACAATATCGTCTGCAAAACCGCTACAGCCGAATACACCAACCATTTGATTGTCCAGTCGTATTCCGTATGATGATTCCATGCGTGGCTGTCGCGAACTACTTTGTCTAGCGCTAGTCTCAACCCAGCCGTCATTCGGATCACTTTTTTTGCACGTTATATTTCCGACAATAATCTTTTTTTCTGTGCGTATAATATTTGCGTTTATTAATTGATTTCCGGGGTGGATCGGACTGGCATAGTATATTTAAAGGAGACTCGTCACTGTGTATACATTCACATGCCATCTTAAAATCGATAAATTAAACATGTACTTCCTTGTATTATATATATATTATTAAGTATTAATATCTAATGCCCGTAGATCACACGTAACAATTGTGCCATCAAATATTTGTTTATTTTTATTTTTATTTTTTTGTTTTTTTACTGTCAATTTGTATACGTTTTTTTTAAATAAATTTTCACTTATTCGCCTGATAATAATATAGTATACGATATATGATGTACCGGGTACCAGGATAATTCATTTATTTTTAATCGTTTTGTATCTCTTGTTAAGATACGTCCGGGTCGCCGTCCGTCAGGTATTGTGCTTATTTCTTTGGGCATATTGCCCGTTTTTTATAGCGAAAAAACCGTGCGATGTCTTGGAGTGTACCAAACAGAACACCAGCAGAACTAAAAAATTTCGATTTCATTCGAAAACCGTCGATTTAAAACCCGTCAAGCTCTCTAATGTTATTAGACCCGGTGTAACCGCGTAAATTGACCGCCGTGATATTTACTCGCCCGGTCAAATATCACGGGGGTCAATAATCGCCGGCACACCTGGTGTAAAATATTATTTCGATAGATATAGTTATTATTTTTTTTGGTTTTTTTTTTTTTTTTTTTAATTATAAAATTAGTTTAAAAAATATATGTATCCATTATGCGAATATGCGTTTGGATTTATAATACAAAACGTAAGTACGTCTGATAAAACTTATCGTAGGTTTACGCTTTCTTGCGAACTATGCAAACGCCTAAACAGTCATAATTATTAAAATAAAAACCTACACCACCGTCATAAAATCAATATTACGGCGTTTGATCATCATTGAAGATAATAATAATAATATTGTTGAACTTTGTTCGCCGATAATTTAAAAACTAACGATGTCTGCGATTTTATTTTCGTCTCGGCGTTATTAAAAGTTGGAATACATATTATAGAAATACAACGTCAGTAGGTGCCTGTACTAAATATAAATTATTAATAATAGTGATTAAGTATAAATAACAAAACACTTTTTGTTTGGATTGCATATATTGGTTTAGTCTAAACCAATTTTTTTTTAATATAATATATATAATATAGACATTATCGTCCTTTTGGGGTGAATAATGAATAAATATCGTATGGGTAACTAAAATATATCCAATATCTCATATATCTCTAAAATGGTCACAGAAGCCAGAAAAACATGATTTCAGATTACCTAACTTAAAATTAACCTAAGAAAATACCGAATGTATTATATTATAAATATTATATTGTGTAGATATCTCGATAGTGAAGCCCCGTCACAGCGTTACCCGTGACAACTAAATGAACATAAAAAAATAACAATAACTACTTTCTTTTCTTTTTTATCCACATAACCAATAAAAAACTTGAAATTTTAAATCTGTATTCAAAGTACTCCTCATGTGTAAACAACCGAATTGAAATTTAAATTTAAAAACCAGATAATTCGACGTTTCGTCGGGTTCCAATAGTACCAGCCAGGAGCACTCTGGCCGGTCTGGAAATGGAAATTTTCCAGATGGTCAGATTAACGATTTTCAAATATCAAAATTCATATACATATAAAAGTTGACTGTCCAACTCTAATATTTAAAAAAAAAATAAAACCATTTATTATGAATATTACACGGTTTTTTAGGATGAATTTTATTTTCATCGATGTTTGTGTTATTACAAATTTTCACAAAATACTGTTCGAAATTGTTTGTCAGGCAGTACTAAAAAGTTAAAAGCAATGATAAAGTAAATTGATTGAAATGTATTATTTTCATATATATATATATATATATATATATATATATATATATATATATATATATATATAATACAAGGGAATATATTATTGTCGAAAATATTTTATGTAATTTTTACAGGGCTATAAAAAATAATATAAAACGTCGGAATCGAGTGCGGCGAGAACAATTTGTTTAGTATTTTATTGGGTTCGACCGAGTGCATATCCATGTTAAATTAGATATTTTAGAATTATTATTTAAAATATACGTATATATATATATATATATATATATATTTATAAATTAAACAGTTTTTTTTTTTTTTTTTTGCGGAACGAGAGAGGACGGGAGGGCTGGGTGGGTTGTCGAGTCGACTGTCAAAAAGGGTGTGTAAATCATTTTACTGTATCAGAGTAAATATTATAAAATTCAGCTCACGCGATCAAATGCAGTAACGAACGCTGGAAGTTTTCATACAGCACGCGAATATTGGGGTGAGGGATACGCGCAGCTCCGTCCCCGGGAGTAAATCCAATTAGTAGAGAACGTGACGAGTCTCGATGATTCTATGATGAGTTTTCCCAACGGGCGAGAGAACCCTTCCGAAACGAGATAAGCGAGTGTTTTATTCATGCGCTCACGCTGATTGACAAAAATTTCGGTTTTGATTCCCGTCGTGTAGGGCACCGACGCAACCCGTCACCATTCCCGAATGCCGGGACGGTTCTTATTTTTTTTTTTTTATTTTTTTTTTAATTTCGCGATCAAAAATTTCGCTCGGATTTACACCGTACGGACGAGAAATAGTTGAGCATACAATATAACCGTGTAGGTGTATAAAATTATGTTCCGTACGGACGTCTCTCGGGCCACCCCAGTGCCCCCATACCCCATAACGTTTACTGTTCATAATTTATCATCGTGCGCGTAATGTATTCCGGCCCTTTATGTTGTGTCGTCCTGACAAATGATTCGCAAACTCGCGATAATACATCAAAAATCGTGTTACCGGTACAACCAACCCGGTTTAGTAATTTCACTGTGCGCGGTACGGGTAGACGAGGTTTTTGGTACCGGTATAGTAACCGTTAATAATAATAATAATATCTAGAGAAAAATAGAAATTTAAAACGTTAAATCGTAATAATAGTTACAAACCAATACACATATTATTATAAAATATAGGTTTATTAAAACTTAATGCTCAAATATCGTAAATAAATAAATGACAACATGTAGTGTATAATGTACAATGTGTTTGACGAATTACCATTGTTTTTGGCTTGATATAAAACATATCCTATTCAAACCGTAAAATGGACGATCCAATGTGAACATTTTTACAATTTTCTAATTCAATTTTGTATAGAATTTCTTTTGATATCTCCAACCGTTCGTCAAATATATATTAAAAAAAAAAAAAAACGGTCAATTATCAATTTCGGTGGAAAAATTTTAAATACAGTACTTAGTTATTTTTCGTTGAAGATTCGTTGACGGACTTTAAGATTTACAAGAAATAATACCTTCTACAATTTAAGTTCTATATCGGTTTTTTTTTGTAAGTGCTATATTACATTAGTTAAGTCCATAAAACTACGAAACTACCCTCTTTGGCTATTTTTCAATTCCCCGGGGACACGGGGAAGAGGGCGAGTATTCATGACCAAATTTAACCAAAATTACTATCTTACAACAACGAAAAAAGTTATAGGGGGTTAAAAATAAGAACCACACTAATGCACGTATGATAACGAATTATAATATCGGAGAATATTATAACGAACTACGATTTATTTTCACAAAATTACAACACCTGTACCTACGTGTACATTATAATATTATCAGTACAAATGTTACGTTTTAAATTATATTTTTTGTTTTGCATGCATTTCTAAAATTGTATTGACTGGTACTACCTTCTTGTCCGGTGAAACATTTAGCATTAGATTTCTTCAGCCCGGGGAACCGAGAACTATTTTTAAATAATTTTTTGATTTTCAGTAGACTCGTAGTCCTCCACGTGGAACCAGAACAAAAGTGTCGTCAGCATACGTGATGATTAGTTTACCGTAAATTGTTAAGTTGCATATATACTATTTATGTATTTATGTACACATTCCCATTTTTTTTTCTCGTCTAATGCACCGTTTATCGATACTGTTCGAGTTCGATTGTGTAGATGTAGAACTCTTGAACCATTTTAGACTTAACGACAAGTCTATCAAACAAGATCGAACCAAAACTCGGCATTGTTCTAATTAGGTCTAATATGATGTACAGTATCGAACGCTTTTGCGTGATTCAGACAAATTGCCAAAACTTTTACGCTTTATCGAATATTATCAACGAAACTAGCGCATTATATATATATATATAGAACCTCTTGTGCGCCCGGTCTACGACCTAATTGACGTTTTTGACAATAAACGTATTACACGAACATGCTTCCAATCGATAATTAATTGGGTATAATATAGAAATTGGCTTTCGACATGTATAAACCCCGACGTCGCGGTTCGAGTACCCGTATAATACAGAAATATTGCAATATCGAAGGTTCGTCGACATCGGTTGAGCCGACCTCGGAGTCGATAGCATTTCGGAACACATTAAATAACGCATAATATTATATAATCTCGCGCCGGACAAAGGGTCCCGGGGCCTTTTCTGGTACATCAAAAGTTCCTATCGCGGGTTCTATTGTAATATTAGCGAGTCTATAATATATTAATCCGTACAATACCGGACTGCATAAACAGTTATTAACATTAAATAAACCCCGTCCGGGTTTGCAAAGACAGAACACGGATAACTATATTCGACAAATTCAAAACTCGATTTCAGAATCAAACTTTGCTCCGCGGTCGGTAATCGAAAATAATAGTACACTCGATACGAACGCCTACCATTTCGTCGTTCGCCAATATATTTATAAAAAATAAAATTGAATTTATTAAAAGAAAAACCGTAGACTATAATAATTAGACTATTTTATGATTGCTATTGTCTGAATACGTCGCATAATAATAATAATAATAATAATCGGACGTCCCGACACTCGAAATTGACACACTCGTCGTAATTCCGTGCGCCTAGGAAAACTGCGTGTACCGCGGTGTCTGCGTTTACGCAAAATGCGATAGGTCACGATTCAAATTGCGTTCCGGCGTTCTCTCCGGGCGCTTGATAGATCGGGAAGACCGATTAGTTCACGAGCTCTTATAACACTCCTCTTCTATAGCCGGTGTGAATGTCGCACGCACAATAATTTATCGATAGCTTTTTTCGGTTTTCCGGTTTATATTTTTTTTATTTTTTTTTTGTTTTTCTCCGTGCACCCGGCGAAAAGATAACTTGATTTAAGACTTCCGTTGATCCCACGGCATTTGTAATGCGTCTAGTTTAGTAGGTAATCCCGAGATCTGCTTATTTAGATAGGGGCTGATGGTAGGATTTTTGTTTTGTGGTTTTTTTTTTTTTTTTTAACCCCAATAACGTGATAAATCGATTTTTTTTTTCCGCGATTCCGATTTTGACCCGAACAAACGATCTGCGTATACACGGGACAATATACCTACATAATCCTCGCCGTTAGGTTTTGAATAATTCAATGGGATTTGACTGTGCTTACAGCGTCGTTGGCGGCGACCGGTCATGAATAAACGCGCCGAGATTTACACCGAGTAATTTACAATAACACTCGTGTTAGAGCCGTAGTAACGATAAAAAATGTATTCTTTTATTTTATTTTTACATTCTGAGTGTAGCGAAGATGCTATTAGTTTTACAAAGATTTGCGCTTTTTTTTTTTACTCTGGAAAACACTATTTCGGTTAGTTAAAAATGCTCTGATTTTTTTCTTCGTAGTCTAGGTTCCTAGAAGTGGCGTAATTAAATCATCGAAGGGGGGCACCTTACAAAATTCAAATAATCAAAAAAAAAAAAAAATCCCATGGCCTGTTTCGAACACAATACATGTACAAAATGGTTTTGTCAAGTAATTAATCAACGTTATTTTAAAAAAATAAAACAACAATAAACTCAATTTTCTTGATTTTAGAGCTAATTCATTCAAATCGTCTTCTGGGTCTATGGGTTTATTTTTGTGAACTAAAAATATCGCCAATTCATTTAACCGATTCTAAATGACTACACTTTTAGTTATTAGATATGTAATGTTTGCCATATAAAATGTATTGATTTCCGTAGTAATAAATAAATCACTATATCACATAAAATAACAGCAAAACTTCAAAGTAAAATGAGAAAACCAAGTAATGGCCACAGAATAAACACGAAAACAAATGTTTAAAAGGTTGTTGTGTACAATATACAAGGCAACAGAAATCGTCAAAATGTTTTAACAATTACTTAGCTTTTGTTTTAAATAATAGAAATACTTAAACAAAATAGGCCAAGGGAGGCGGTTGAACACTTTGATCCCTCTCCCTCACCACGATTACGCCATTGGTTCTTAGGCCTAGTTATTTTATTTGAAAAATCGTTCGAAATTCCCAATACTTTTATCGAAAAATCGCTTTTTATGTCATTTTTTCACGCAGTACCTTAATAGATGCGAAATCTCTTCTAGCCAGCGGTACATTATTCGAAACACTTTTCAAAAATTCTAAAAATCTCACACCCCTTTCGTCGTTTTATTTGGTGCTTTTTTATTTTCTCGGAAAAAATTTTCGCGTCGTGCCATGAACGGTGCGAATTCGTTTTATTTTTCTCGATTCTCGCGGCCACACGGGACGGAATACGACATACGTATAGACGTATACTACTCGGCTCAGAATCGTTTTTCATTTGCGACGATTTTTATGACTGTGTACACCCTGTATATATATATATATATATATTTATATATGTACACGCCTTGCCGTCTTTACAACGGTGCGTCGTATACGTCCTGCGTACCTTTTTTTTTCTTCTTCTACTTGTTTTTTTATTTTATTTTTTTTTTTTTTTAGCGTTATTACTATTATTTTTTTTTTTTTTATGGTTTTTTCTCCCCGCCGAGGTTAGATAATAATATGTGCAAAGTAAGGATTTCGTTCCGCCCACGCCGCCGCAGGCACGCAGTCTCGGCGCGACTGCCAATGACCGAATAGCGTTGGCCCCGCCGCCGGGTGGGTATACCGTACGAATTATACACCCCCTTTGCTTCGCGCCCGTATGCGCACGGCTCCCATACATTTTAACGGCCCCCGGGTCTTTGGTGAATTATACCGGCGAAATTTGTTGTGCTCTCCGTTGCCGTTTCGTCCCATATCGTCATAAATTTCCTCTGCGCACGAATCCGTTGCAAGCAGCGGTGCACGTTATACGTGTAACGATAACGGATACGTACGACGCCCACGGTGCCGGGCAGTTTTTGTTGTACGTTATTTTTTTCAACACTAAATAATACCAACGCGTTGGTCGCGCGCGAACACTTTTTTTTTTTTTCTTCGCGGTCAACTAGAATAGTATCGTGATAATAAATCGCCCCCCCCCTCGCTCTGCCACGGTACCGTATAGAGCCCTTCGGTGCTTCACAATTTCTTTTTTTTTTTTTTTGTGAATTTAACGTGAAATTATTGCCGGCCTCGTATTTCCCATTTTCCCTTAACTATACGCTAATATTAAATTGTCGGACACATACTATAAGAACACATATTAAATAAATAGCCGATACACATTTATAATATATCTTTGAAAACATTTTACAATAATTGTAAACTTTGATGAATGCGCGTGGATAAAATAAAAAAATTGGTAAGAACTAGATCAAATCGCAGTATACATTTTGAAAATTTATGTGTTGGGTGGCATTGTATATTTCTGCATAAAAAATCAATGCCTGGCGTGATATTTTCGATGTTGAAGTTTGATTCTAAAGTCTGTATTGAAAAGCATCATATATGTTTGTTTTTTTATTATTTGTAGTTGTGAAAATGCATTTTTGATAATTGAAAATAGGTAATTATGATTTTTTTTTTTTTTCTTTTCATTTCATATACGCATTTAAAAACAAAATAAATATACACAAATATTTCGCGACTCTCCCAGTAATATACTTACGGCCTCCTAAGGGGCCACGGCACACAGTTTGAGAAGCACTGGTATAGAGCACTGAAAGTCGAAAAAATTAAAAATACCTAAAGGTTTCGACTGTCCGATTAAAATTCGACTTTGAAACTCGCGTCCGCTCCCGATAGCACATTTCGCGTACACATAGTTTTAATTATTTAAATTGCGGCCGATAAGATAAAATACGTATATCCATTACCAGTGGCGGATAGGGTTGTTTTATGTTGCCGGACGCTAAATTCGAGAGGCCCACAACGAATAAACCCCCAAACCATTTCTTGAGTACAGTTAAAAATTAATAAATTACGCCCGCGCGGCCGTGTATCGAAACGAGGCAGTATTATTTTTATTTTATTTTTTTTTTTTCTTTTAACCGCGAAAACGAATAAATTCAATACCGTCACGAATGTCTTGCTGAGGCGTTGGTCGGGATAGGACTCGTAACGTTTTGTAGAGAAAAACTATGCGGACTATCGATCGGGCCGCAGACTTTGTGTTGTGGCCGTCTTGTACCGAGGGTGCGGTTCATAAAACTAATACATAATATACCAATGTTCATATTAGATACTTACATAAACCGCTACGGATACAAAAATACCGTAAACTTGGAATAAAATCGAATATATTATTTATAAGTGTTCTTCACAATTGTAATATTATCATAATATGATAACGGTTTATTCAAAAATAAAAAACAACTATATAAAACTATTATTAGTGTTTATACTGAATATACCGACGTATCCCAAAGTATCTAATACGAATTTCAAAAATTAAATACGATTAAAACATTAAATACATTTATATATATAATATTTAAAATTCAGAGCGGCGAAATTATGTATTGGTTGTTTTTTTTGTTTTTAGTTTTAAAATTGTTTGAATCTGTAACAACTTGTTTATAGGAAATCTCGCTTCGATGGTCAACTTCAGAAACGGTTTATTGTATAGCGAATTTTGTCTAGTTGGTGCGTAACGCAGGATTTTCTTTTCCTTGAAGTATTCAACAACCGGGGAAAACGTCGGAAAACGGGAATACTCGTGCAATAAAGATTTTCTTTTACGTTCCGTTCTGTTTTTGTTGTAATTCGGTTGAAAACAATTATAGAGTAATTAATACTTTCTAGACTTTGTGCAGTATTAAAAAAATTTTTGGAGTTTTTTGAGTTATTTATGACATATAGCTATTCAAATTGTCGAATTTGTTTTGTTTTATGCGGATGGTAATTTCGTAATTTATTTCCATCGGCGTTTTAAGTAAAATTGTTGTCAAAATTCGTTAAAAACACGAACAATTGTAATTTTTTTTTTTTTAATTACAAACAAATACAATTTTCAATTAAAATTTATCGAAACACGTACTAACCAAACTTCGGTCGGAATCATTTTTCGTTTGCAATGATTTGCAACTACAATAACAGTGGCCGCTCACGGTACGAAGTACGTGGGCTCTATTTTTATTAATAAAACATGAATGAATAAAAACTATTATAATTTCAAGATATAATCATACTACGTATATAGATTCTAATATTTATTTTTTAACCACAACATTAAACCATATTATTATAATTTATATAAAAATAAATGTATTTATTTGTATCCAAATAAACTCATAAATCCACGACTGTGTAAATTAAGTAAAAATATACATAAACAGACTTGTTTGTATTACAATTTAAAGTGTTATTTATTGGTTTTTTTTTAAGTTTATTTAAATTTATTTTTTATAATATTAAATAGAAACTAACACAATATATTGCCGTCAAATCAATGCAAATATAATTGTATTAAATTCGTTAAATGAAAATTATACCGAGACGTTCCCGATTTAAAGATGGTACAATATTAACAAAAGTTTCTTTTAGGCGTACGATTGGTGGCTTCACGATATGTATCTTAGCAATCAAGCAGCATTGCCGATCAATTCAAATCCCGGAATGGTATTTCCTCCGTTGCCGAATCTATCGGCCGAGACACAGATGGCCAAATTTGCCGGTAGATTTGTAGTTGAAATGATGGCATTCAAACGTATATTGAACAGGTAATATAAATCATTCAAGTAAATCCGCGCAAAAAACGTATTTTACGGGATATATACATGCCTACCTATAACGAGATTAACGACACTTTCACGACATTTAAAATACAAATAAAAACGAAAATAAAAAAAAATATTGTAACATAATCCTTGTATAATTGAATATATACGAGGTGTTATCAAAAAATACACGGATTTTTTAATTAAAACTTTATTGACACAATATTATTCTAAATACACATTATCACCTCCAAAGTAATCTCGCTGAAAAGCAATACGCCGTTGCCATCATCTTTTCCACTTTTGAAAACACTCCTGGTAGGCACTTAAGGGAATGTTTTTATGATCGTTTTCCGTATTTTATTTAATGTCATCCATCAATTATTTAAAAACGACGTCCTTTGAGCTCGACTTCAACTGGGGTTAGGTTTTTAGCTAAAAACTCATGAATGGACAATGAACTGTGGGCCGGGGCATTGTCGTGATGAAGCATCCAATAACCACTTTTCCAACTTTCTGCCCTATTTTCCTTACTTTTTCACGTAATATTTTCATGACTTCCGAATAAAAAAACTAGTTCACTGTTTGAACATGAGGTACTCATTCACGATGAACTATCCCATGAAAAAAAAAAAAAATGTGATTAACACGGTTTTTCTACTGCGTCCATAATGATTTTCGCCGCACGACTATAACACGGTTACGTAAAAATGCCAAGAAATATAAATAAATATAGTTATCGGTTTCAAACCAACGCTCTAATACTCTTTCGAGTAAAATTATCGGTGTTTCGCTATCTATATTGATAGAAATATTATTAACGCAGTCCGGGTAGTTTTTTATCGCACCTCGTATAATCAAATGGTTTTTCGCGTAGACGAGAACTGCCCGTGGAAAAAGCCACTTCGAGAGAAAAGGGACAACCGCTGTGCATGGCGCAATACTACAGGCTAATGAAATCCTATAGAGAACCGGGATTAGTTAAGGACAGACTCCTGGACATTGAATCCGATTTGACGTTGTCCAGGCCTCACATCGTTGTTGCATGTAAATCGCAGGTACGTCCTCTATAAAATGTTAAACGGAAAATTTGTATTCTATACGCTCAATAACAACGATTCGCCTGTTTTAAGTTTTACGTGTTGCGGTTGACATCGGGCGAAGACGCGACGCCCATTACCGAAGAACAAATCGTGGCCAAACTGCAGAACATCATAATGGACGCTAAAAAAACGGCTACGTCTCCCGGTATGTACACCGTGGGCATTTTGACGTCACAAAAGCGAGACGACTGGGCTCACAGTAGAGAGCTGTTGATGAAAAGTGCTTCTAACCGCAATAATTTGGCGTTGATCGAGCGATGCTTGTTTTTCATCAATTTCGACTTGGAAGTACCCGGGCCCGAGTTTAATTCCGCCTGTAAGGTCGGCGCAAAAGGCTATAAATTGTTCAACAACCGGGACGAGACAAACATGATGCATCAAATGATCCACGGTGGGGGTAGTGAGTACTGTTCGGGCAACCGTTGGTTCGACAAAACTATACAAGTAAACGCCGATAATTTACCGTTAATCAATCAGCTATTTGCTATTATTATATTTGCACTGCATTCTATGAAAACTTTTATTTTTACAGTTGGTAATTGGAAGGGATGGTTCGAACGGACTGTGCTATGAACATTCGCCGTCCGAGGGAATTGCGGTTATTGAATTGATGGAAAAGTTAATTAAAAGTACGAAAGATTTGAATGAACAATCAACAGATATAATAACATCGACGGAAAAACCGGAAAAACTCACGTGGAGCGTTAATAACGAACTAATAAAACATATAGCTGATGCATCTACAGTTTTGGATAAGTAAGTTATTTATGGCTGTTTGACAAAAATGTTTTAATTCATTTCCATCGGTGTTTTAAGCTCAAATTTACGTTTAAATCCATTAATTATTCAAACAGTTGTAATTTATTTCGTAGTTACAATTATTAATAGAACTTTCAATATAAATAATTATATTATCCTATATATATATATATATATATATATATATGAACTTATATGAATTTGTTTAATGAAACTTGATATTATTATAATTTTGAGACAGAGTTTTTGAGTCATACTATTATAGTTTCTAAAATTAATTGTTCAACCACAACATTAAACATAATATCATAGTTTGTATGTTACGTTTACTCGTTCTAATATTTACTCAACTAGATTCCAAATTCCAATTTGCAGTATTGGTAGACGTTTAAATAAGGAACGTTAAAACCGAGAATAATTAAACAAGTGCAATTGGCAATTACCTAATGATAATAATGAAACATTAGTTAATAAAACAAAACAATCATCTATTTAATGGCCTTATGTGTACCAGAATAATTTCGTTAATTTGCAGAGTTAAATAATTAACAAAGGGAAATGTATTATATCTGCTGTACCAGCGAGTATACTAAATAATAAAAGTAGTAAATGGCGTTGTACACTCCATTCATTATCCCGGCCGACATTCGCGCAATTTCTGTTAATTATTTATAAAAAAAAACAAAAAAAAAACAAACATCAACCGCTATTTTTAATTTATAAAAAATAAACTGGCTATAGTTTGTAAAAAGTAACAATAAACTTTTCATTACTAGTCGTAAAAAACAACGCTATAACAAAGTTTTTACTTAGCTGCGCGTTAAATATTCAGGTCAGTCAAAGATTTGGATTTCCACGTGTTCCGGTTTACTCAATACGGAAAGGAATTCATCAAATCGTGTAAAATCAGTCCGGACGTATACATCCAACTCTCGATGCAACTAGCCTATCATAAGTAAGTATAATAAGTTTTAACCCATTATTAAGTATGGTATATATTAATGATGTTTGATTCAAAACCCCGTATGTATTTCACCGCAGCTGCACACCCTGCGAAAAATACAAACCGCTAAACGTGTTTGATTAATTTACAAATATGACGCGCTTAATAAGTTAAGAACATGTTAGCTCTTCAATTTCTATATAGATGGCAGGTACAAGATACATCGGGCAAGTAAAGTAATTTTTAAATCAAATGATATCGTGATTAACGGAAATAATAAAATTCTACTTGTTCAAACGGTGAAATAAAAATTACAAAATAGACAAACGGCGTTACATCAAATCGATACTATTATTTTCCTGGTCGTATTGAAAATAACATCATTAATTTTCTTTTTAAAAACATTTACTTAAAAAAATATATTTAAAACTATAAAATATCATTTGGAAGAAGTCTAAACCATTGCTTTTTCGTCAATATAGTGTAACGTATTATCTAAAAACGGTATACTGTACGTTTTAAATATATCCAAATAAAGTACGCCCAAAAGGAAGAATTATCCCGACTAAAATATTATTTTGCACACGCCTATGCTTATACCTGCTTAAACTCGCTTATAATATAACCAGCCTATATAGATTATGTTATTTTTAAATTTATTTTCAAAACACTAACAAACATTAGGCGCCTTAAGTGTACAGACATAAAATATAATATACCAATAGGTGGTACACTTTACTATAACCATTATTTATAATTTATGTACTATAACTGGAGGTACGAAAATGATGCACTAAAAACCTACAGAAAAGCCATTAAAAAGTTACCAATAATGCTACAAAAAAATGCTTGAAAAAACATGAAAATCCCATTTAGAAAAAAAATAACCGATAAATGTAAAAATTCAGTTGGAAATTATTTCGAATACCGCAAATTAACTTGCCAACGAACACATTTTCGTGTATTATCATAATTCAGTTAAATACAATTTAATATCTATGTGAAACTATAAATTGAAAAACTTTTTTATTACATTTATATAATTTTTATGCGGAAATCCATTAAAAAACTGTGTCTGTAATAACGTTATTTATGAAGATAATAATTTAACTTTAATTCGATAATATGTAGAGGGTACTTATTAATAAAAGTGTAAATGTCGAATATGCATATAATTAACAAACAAAAAAAAAATATAATAAACTGACACTAAAGTACCAAAAATGTTTATATTTGAACTCTGTGGCGTGTGAATGGAATTTTGTTTTCGGTAAGCTATGTGCCCGAAGTACTAAGAAAAACTATACAAATACTACAAATGTCTAGCCCTTAATTATAACGGTAGTCGCGCGGTAGATACTTGTTAGCGTTAATTTCTTATACGGTCGGAAAATATTATTTCAGACTGCACGGAAAACTGGTGGCCACTTACGAAAGCGCCTCGACAAGACGTTTCAGATTGGGAAGAGTGGACTGTATACGGGCGGCGACCGTAGAAGTGTTGGAATGGGCCAAAGCGATGAATCAATCTACCGTCACTGAAACGAGCATATTGGGCACAAAGAAGATATTCTACACGGTTACCGATGTAATAATAATACCTTACATTTCTGTTCTGTTGAAATGTATCTAAAAAATCTATAATATGTTAAAACTGCGTTCGGGAGCTCCGCGCAAACGGTTTTAAACGCACAATATAGGGTAGTGGTTCTTAACCATGTTCCAATGACGGAATACACTTGACGTTTTATAAAACAAAACAGTATTTATATATGTTTTTAAAAAAAAAATTTAAAAAAAATTGTATAATATATTAAATAATGCACAAGTATACACGAAAATAGACCAGCAAAATAACCTAAAACGGTTTCTACACGATTATAACAACGACTCTTAGAAGTTTACTCTACTGTTGTGTTTTAGAAATCGAAATTATTAAACGATTAAACTGAACATTGCGTTTGTTTTATGGATATTTTTCCACTGGTTTTTAAATTTTAACGGAACACCGGGTTAAGAACCACTGATAATGGGCGAGGGCGTTCGGATTCGTCGTAAAATATTAATATACATATTTTTTTTTTCATTTTTTTTTTTTTTTTCTAATCTATTTTTAATACCATGTTCAGAACGAGAAATTACATCTTTTCGAATTGGCGGCGAAAAAACAAACTGACATTATGATTGACAACATTCTCGGCATGGGCATAGACGTACATCTGTTGGGGCTGAGACAAGCGTCGAGAGAAAACGCCATGCCTTGTACAATATTCGAGGACGATTCATTTAGAATTGCCAATCATTTCGCACTATCCACGAGTCAAGTAAATCGTTGTTTCGTGTTAATCGTATTACTACATTTACAGTTGATCTGCTTTGCCAACTCTGCGTTTAGACAATAAACATTAATCAGAAGAATATTTATCGGGGAAAATCAAAATTTGTATCCACATAAAATCAAATAAAATAAAAAGTTCAAATATCTATTCAAAACTCAAAAAATCACCAGAATATTTTGCAAAATATTACACAGCGTCTAGAAAGCGCTAATATAATTAATTATACAGTGAAAGTCTCTATGATTGTTTTTTTGATTGAACTACAACGAAATAACAGAAATCGTCGATGCATAAATATTCCGATTTTCCGATATTTTTCCCTGATTGTTATGAACGTCGGAAAATGACCTTCTCAGCCGACTATATAAAATTTGCTACCAGAAATCATAGTAAAACCAATAAATACGTTCCTTACTAGGCTTATTAAAAGTTTAAATACAATAATGATAACTGAAAACATTGTTAATGTTTAAAAATTCTTAGCAACATTCTTATTTAACAGTTTCAGTCGGATTTTAATGATCGTTATTTATATTATTACGGAAATGTAATATTATATTGCGTCTTTTTTGCAGAGCCTCTTTAATATCTACTTCCAAATAATCGAACACTTAATATAGGTTAATATAGGTCGACAAAACACGTCATATTACTGGTGTTTACTCGTACTAGTAACTTGCGCGGGCAACAATAGTAATAGGTCGTTAAATTTGACGAAAAAATCGCATTATACGCATTGTAATTTAACGTATTATTTCTGTTTTGACGTATTGCACAGTTGTTAACATCGACCGACAGTTTTATGGGCTACGGACCGGTGGTTGCCGACGGTTACGGCGTTTCCTATAATCCGCAGAACAATAATTTGATATTCTGCGTGTCTTCGTTCAAATCGTCTAAATTCACCAACAACAACGCTTATACGGCAGCCCTCGAACAAAGTCTAATGGCCATGCAGAAAATGCTATACATGAAGAGAAACTGAGACCGTCGTTATATGTTCCCCTAGGTCCGGGATATTCTAGTTTCGTGTCGCTTAGCGCCTATGCAGAAAACACTCGCCGTAATCAATTAATAATCCGCGTGTGATAAAATAAGTAATTCATTTTGAAATTTATAGTTACCCGTCGCTTTATTGAAATGCATTTTTATTATTATTATTATATACGTCACGGCACATATCATATCTACATTTTAAGCACTCGTTGTTACTTCATTTATTTGTTAAAATTTCAATGTTACGGTATTTTAAATGTATTTCGCGTGTTACTACTATATGGTTAAAATTTAAAAATTTATTATTTTCGATTGTTGAGTTAAATAATTTAATTATATTGTTACTAAGAGCGGCGAGCTTCTGCGGGTGTCGTTGAATTATTTTTAACATATTAACAAAGTATACAAATCATCGTAATGGAATACCTAAAAAAAACCATTTACTTAAATCAATATACGCTTACATATATCACATTTATATTCGTGAAGATAATTCTAAATAATAATTAGGCAACTGACTATTATTGATGCCCGCGGACGATTGCGCTTTATTATAATGTTATACGTTAATTATTATTAAATTATATTCATTTTACAGTGTTTAAACGTCATCGATATTATTTATGTAATGTTAATGTTATTGTTTTCGTTTTTTTTTTTTTGAATACATAAGTTTAAAATTATGGCATAGTATATAATTATAAATTAATGTAACAGAAATACATATCTACAACACTTCGGCGATAGCCACGCTATACGTATAATTTAAGTTATATTTACCACCAATGTAGGTACCCGGTAACTACTCAATGTTTCTTATAAATTTAAATTATGCATATCAATATTATAATTTAAACATATCATTAATAACACAGAAAGCCGGTCTTGGGCAGTAACGTCAGTTCCGCGTTATTGTAACGAAATTACGCAATTCTATTCGATTTTTTTTATTATTTTTTTTTTTTTTTTTTGTTTAACGAGTAACGATAATGTCGCTTTGTTACTTGTTAACAGTAAATTCTGATAACAGTAATGCGTTACTTTAAAAAAAAAAAAAAAAAAAGACATTACAAAATATCTATTATTATTTTTTTTAGCCGGTTTTAATAACAATACGACAAGTGTAGTCGTAACTGTTAAAAGTTTACCTGTAGGGAACGTAGCCTAGAAAGGTAATTTAAATGAAACAAAAATTAATTTTACCGTGTTCCTATAAACTAATTAAAACATTTCACTGGCAGAAGAATTACGATAAAGTAAATTCAACTCGATTTACAAAGTAAAGTAATAACATACAAATTTGAGGTAACGAATACGCAATTTCATTTATAATGACACTTTAGAAATGTGATATTGAGTAATTGTAATTTCATTGCCTTTGGAAAAGAGACTTGCCCAAGACTGTTATAAGAGCCATCGTGTAAACTTGATACATATCAAATTAAATTGAAATTTACATATCATTACGACTTAAGTATTATATTATTATATTAAAACTTAATTATTGTCAAACTTAAGAATAGAATAGTTATTACCAAGTAGGAGTAAGTTATAGCCAAGTAGTGCATTGTTACGTTTAAATGTTATTAAATTTCTATCGAAGTAAGATTTTTTTTTTTTAATTCGTTGTTCTTTACATACTCTTATTAACTATACGTAGACGCGTAAATATTATCGGATAATAATAATCGTCTAAAAATAAAAAATTCACTCTCTTCAATTTATCGGTATAATATAATACATATATATATATATACATATATATATATATATATATATATATATATATATATATATATATATATATATATATATATATTACTGTGTGTAACTTAGGTAATACTATACCCATATGGTTAAAACAAAGTATGTAAAGTGCATCGTAATTATTATTGTAACCAATAATATTATATTGCATTGTGTAGTTGTTGTAGTGATATTTTATTGGTGTACATTTAAACCAACTAAACAATTAACTTTCGACTACTTATGCAATTTATTCGTTATTCATTATAAACAATCGTGTTATCCTTCGAATTTGTTATTATATACTTATTTTTTAATTTACGTTATATACAACATTAGTATTATCGTGTATGTTCCTTGTTAGTTATTCGAGACCTGACTGGATAAGTTAAGTTTACATTAATTAAAACATTTTAAATAACCATTTGTTGACCGGTGACCAGATCTCTTTTTTTTTTTTTTAAATTAAAGATTTAATATTTGTTATTTTGTTCACTATTATATTATTAGATATAAATTATTATTATTATTATTAAAAACAATTTATTCCATTTTGACTCTATAATATAGAACGTAGGTGATGTTTTTTTTCGTGTTCTTATACGTCATTATTATATTATATTCTACTCGCATTATTTCGCACAAAATAATAGAAAACGAAAGATATAATATTCTTGTTAGAAAAAATAACATATTCAAAACACGATTTAGTTGATTTTAACGAATTTTCATCTATGCACTTTTGTTCAGTCCGATCATGTATGTTTAAATTATATACCTAACTACTTATTATACAATATTTATTACTATATTTATTAGATACAAATAAAATAATCATATTAAAAATACAAATACGTTGTTATGTGGTTGTTTTTTTTATTTAATACGTCAATGCTACATTCCTTATTAGGTGTACACTGTTTACAACTTCTATATTTTTAGTTAAAAATGAATGTTAAAAATTGGTATGCACTGAATGATTATCATTAAATCAATAGAAAATTATAATATTATTTACCAAATTCGCGTAGTAGATTGAAAAAAATCCTATATTATAAAATGAGGTACAATTGTAATTTGGTTAAATATTAAAAATAACAATAAAAATTTTCTATATTGAATACATGTTATATTTTCACTTTTTTGTTGAATTTTCTAAGAACATTTTACTGAGACGTACGAAAAATTACCTTTCCGAAGCATTTAATTAATGTTCAATTACCAAACCAAAAAAGTGGCTGATTTTGGCCGAGTATAATATGTTTGATAATGTGTATCGTTCAGAGTACTGTTTTACAAAAAAAAACACAGGCCATTGTTGAACTAATCACTATGCTCGAGGTTAAATGTTAGATTTTAATCTCATGGCAACATTTTTAACATATTTTAGATAAAACAATATAAAATAACCCCTTTGCTGTTATTTTTATAATATATAAAAAAAAACACCCGTGAGCAGCATGAGCCACCGGAGTCCAATATTCCCCCAGCCGTCTCCTTTCGGTTACTTAATTTCAGTAGTCTTCAGGGGTATTTAAGACCCGGAATTCATTTTTGGTAAAAACATGCAATTTTAGCATTTAAATGGTAGGGACAAGAATTGAAAATTGAAACCCTCAAAACGCACGTCATACCATTGATACTAACGCCATTTGTATACAAAATTGAATACTCCATTAGCCTCGTTTAAGGCGTCTATAGGAGTGTTTAAAGTAAAAAAAAAAAACACCCATATCTCGCATCAATGTGGTTAAGTTCGTATTAAAATCAAACCCAACTTTTATCACTCCGATTCTCGAGTTTGAGCTCGTTCGGTCTAGAAGGAGCTGCTAAAAGTTTCCAAAAGTAGAGCGGGAAAGACAAATATATAATTATATATCAAATATAACAAATGAGGAAGCGAAATAAATTATAAAGTCAAATATCAGATTATTAATTATTTATTATAATAAAAAATAAATACTTAAAATCATATTCTTAATATAACTATAAATAGTAAAACTAAATAATTAAATTTGAAAACAAAAACACATCATGTTCAAGTTAAGCTTTAAAGATGAATTAAAATTTCTGTAATTTCTATGAATACGAATGTAAAGAAATAAAAAATATAAAAAAATTACAACACTTCTGTACGTTAATCACAAAGTTAGTACGTTACCTATACTACAAGATGATTGTGTATAGCGATTTTCTCGGAGGATTTTAAGTAAATTTGTTTTTTTTTTTTTTCAACCATGATAGAATTATTTAAGCTTTTTTTTTAACACTATTTTCAAATGGCAACCCATTTGTGCAACAAAGTTTTTAAATATTTTTCTAAAAAATTTGATACGTATAAAACACTACTATTTGATTTACCGTTACGATATAATAATATCGTGTAAAACGTGTAGCGAGGTGAATTAATAAAATGGTTTAATGATAGTGTGATTAGGAATTTATTAAATTTACATGACCCTCCCTAAACTTAATGAGATATCAAAAACTATTCAAATGCAGTTATTAAAACTGATTTTTTCGTTTCGATATTCTAATATTATTATTTTGAATAAATTAACGCGTTGACAACCCAATAAAATAAATTAATCGTATTCAATGGAGAACGAGTTATAATATTAGTTTTGATTTATGTTAAAATTGTTTTTTTTTTTATATATATGTATATATATTATTATAGTATAGGTAGGCGTTATCGAAAAACCGTATTGCAGTGGTAACTGCTGCCGGCCTTAATTATAATATCTCGTTGTATCCTGTTGACGTCTCAACGCCTCGATGATCTGATCGAACTGCAATTGAGCTTGCTGCTCTTGATATCTCATGTTGTTCAATTGAGCGGCGTTTATATACCAATACGGTTGCTTGTCCCGCGGATACTCGTTTTTTATTCTGTCGACCAACACTTTTTCCACGTTGTATACAGGAACTTTTTCATACGCCTTGTACGGGTCGGGAGTGGTTTCACCGAACCTGTTGTTCAAATCCGAATCGGTCTGCATGTTTTGTGGCAAAACCCCAGGATATTGACTGGCGGACGCGTAAAATGGTCTCTGGGCGTATACCGTGCAAACCAAACAGGCCGCAAATATTGTCAACGACCGCAACACACTCTAAAACAAATAAATTTAAAACATAATTAGATCAAAATAATTCTCGGGTAGGGGGGAGAGGGGCGTATGTAGAAAATTTTTCCATAGGGCACTGTATCCCGCCTTCCCTGTATACGCCACTGACGGTCATTTAGTCGGCAAATACCGCCGGCGCCCCGCTCCTAAATTGTGTACTGCGGCTCCGCCTATATTTTATAGTTAATTTTTTTTGTAATTTTTACCACAACATAAACGAAAATGCATTTTATATTGCAAACCCCAATAGTATTTACCGCGCTTTGCGTTACTCGAACCCTTAAATCCGCCACTGGGCTACTGAATCTACTTGAACTAAGTTTATGTTGAACAATATAATATTAATATTATTGCGCGATTATTTTAGACGTGACAATGTTAAACTTTACTTTGATAGGTAATAATCATTAACTAGATATATTCATTAAATGTATTTGTAATCAACAAATAACCGCAAATACAAATTGAATTGTCAAAAATAATAATGGTTAATATCAGCGACATATCGCATAACGAATGGTGTAGGCCACTGTTGTATGTGCGAAATTCCTATAATAACAATATTGGGTTAGAGTTAGTTAGGTTAGATAATTCAAAATCAACGATAAATCACTGCGAACAATCAAACGATTCCTAATAGTGTAACTGGTTTCCGTGGCGACCATATTGAATTCGTCAGTTTACGTGTAACCAAGGGAACCGAAAAATCAATAGAAACGTGAAAATAATTCCGAAAGTCAAGCCTCGGAGCCCCTCCCATTCCGTATAGAATTTAAAACTTACAATGCCGACTTCGGCTTTCCAGAAATCACGCCGTTTATTGTCTATTGTACAAAAATAAAGTACTAGCAATTTCAAAAGTTCAATAAAATAACAAATACTACCGGAAAACCCCATTCATGTTGTACGATTTCAGTAAAAATACACGTACACATCGCAATAAAACTGTAACGAAACAATTCATCAACGCTCGGAATTTTTAGAAAATTAGTTTATTTGTCAATTAATAAAATTCTCTGTGTTATTCGTACCAATGAGTGATTGAGCAAACCTACATACAATAACTTCCAATTAATATATCGCGTATCCATTCATTAAAAAACAGAGGAAATAATTAATACTTAAACGGGGCCAGACTAACCTAACCTTATGTATTCGTTAGTATAAAAGTAAAATATTATAATTAACATTTACAAACGTGTTATTTTGTTTAGTTATTTATTTATTTGGTCGACATATTATGTTATTTCAAAGAGGAAAATTATGGCGAGAAATATAAAATAAATAATTAATAACTATTATCTTCTTAAAATAATAAATTAAATTACCTACCTACATAAATATTATTTTATTGCGATATACTCGTCAACATTATAGAATTTGTTTTAGTTATTTCCATACGAACTCGATTTAAACTATTCAACTAAGTTTGGTAAAAAATTAAAATGGCCCACGAAAACTCAATTTCGAAACATCAAACTATATTTTTTACGTTTAAATTATACTTTTCAATTACCTTGATATTTTATTTCCGGGAACTCGTAATGAATCCCAACGCGTATTGAAGTATTATCAAAGAATAATTTAGGTAGCTCCCCCCTCGAAGAATCTTTTTACAACATCGTTTTTATTTTTTCTTTCTTCGTCATAAAAATAATACAAAAATATATGATTCTATAAAATAAAAAGCATCTTAATCCAATTCAATTTTCGCATTTAATTTCCAACGTTTTCTTGGTACGCCTATTAAAATGTATATATACATGCCCAGTAAGTTTAATCATATTATATATTTATTAAAAAGTGCTTATTTTAAACGCTAAAATAAAATCATCAACAATTAATATTATAACTACCTCGGTATAGAGGGAAAAATAGTACTTTGACACATATAGATCGAATAAGAAGTGGAAATTCGAGTTAATAAAATTAGTACTTCGAACTACTTTGTGTTATATTGAAAAAAAAAAATAAAAAATAAATGAAATAGATACGTATATTATTATACTTTTACAATATGTGTAACATAGGTAATATAATACGAAATAAACTATTTTTTTATTTTTTTTTTTTTTAATATTATTCGTATTCGACGTATTAAACCCGTCGACGACTATCGGTTGTGATTTACTAACGGTTTCGCGTACGTATAATTACAATTAAAAATAAACAATATATTCCAGTCGTGAGGTTAGAAAAGAAAGAAAAAAAATGCTCGGGAAATAATAATATTTACCATTGTCGAGTAGATTTCGGTTCGGCAAACGCACTGAAATAATATAAACGGATATTATGTATGTTGCTCGTAGCTGAACGACTGGCTGAGCAGCAGCGCTGGTCGATGCGAAATCCGCTGGTCTCAAACTGTTCCACTACCGACGTCGGCGACGATTTCCTGAACGCTGCCGGTTTTCAGTTGTAGCGGTCCGATATGATGGAAGAAATTTATAGTTCGTGAACGAATCCCCTCCAACGGAACACAACGAATCTCCGTCGTTCACCGTTCGGCTGTTGTTATTATAATAATAATATTATTATCATTATCATTATAACAACACAGTCCCGGACAAGACGATGATTCATCATTGTTTTTTTTGTTTTTTTTTCGCTAAAAAAATATATTTTAAATTGAGACACGGTAATTTGCCGATTTTTCTGTACGGCTGATTCGCCGATTTACCGATTTCTAGTTAAACGGCATCGGACCGACCGCAATTGTGCTTCTAGACGTGTAAAAACTCACAGGCGCTATTATTAGTTGAGTTATTTTTATTTTTTTGTAAACGATCGGTGTATTGTGATTGTGTTTGAAAAGTTGCCTAAGTGTAGTGCTGGGTGTTCCCCTTATTCCATTTTAGCCCCTCGCATGTTAGGTTTAGTTCAATGTTCTCAAGAAATTTTTTTTTTTTTTTAATCTCATAGTCTTTTATTTTTCCGAAATTCGAGCACATCTGGGATATGAATTATACAAATGATTCGTTCTAATATTATCAGTTTTCAAAGGGATTAAACGTGAAGGGAGGTTTGTTTACGTTTTTCAATGTTCAATACAATAACACGTGCAATTAATACATAAAAAAAAAAAAAATTACTATTTTATAACCACTGTTGCATCAGTGGGTAGTATACGTATATGACACGGCCTATACATGTGTATTATAAAATTAATAAGTGCTGTACAAAAAAAAAAAAATAGGCCGCTTTATATTTGTATACCCAGTGCATCAGCGATGATTATTATTATCTGCGTACGCCTGCGTGATTCACCGTATCGACGAACAAACAATGATCGATAATAATTTATGTTTATCAACAACGGCGGACGTCATCGAAAACCCGATAAAAAAATTACACCATTTAAAAACCCGAAAACCCTAATTAGTCGTAGTTAAAAATATCTCGCAAGCACGCCGATCGAATATATTGTGTAATAATATTATATCACATATTATAGTGATGTCTATTTAAAAACAGCTACGGTATTTCGCCTATATTAAAATATCTCGCGTTCCCTTTCGTTACATATTCTTTATTATATCGTTTAGTGTTGCGTGTTTTGTCTTATAATATTTTATTTGTTTTACGTTTGTCGAATTATTCTTTAGGTTATGTTTCCAAATTGCAATCGCTTCAAACGGCATAACGTTATAATCAGAGTTCGGCACTCATAGCTCTTTAAAACATGATAAAAAGCGCTAATGTATGCACTAAAAAACCGTAAAATAAGCACACAAATCTAATAAATAATATGCATTTAAAATATTTATTAATTATTAACAAGTATTACATTAAAAATTTAAAAACAAATAATACAAAAATTTTACTTTAAATCTGTACTATTTCTTGAAATATGTATCTTCCCAAAATTTAAATTTTGTACATGAACTAAATAAAGATAGGAAAAATTAAAAATTATATTTTTCATTTAAATCAAAAAATTTGGGTGCTTCTTTTAGTTTCACTGATTCATTCATATTTGTATAGTTTTTATTTAAAATGTGTCAAAATATGCAAAAAAAAAAAAAACACAAAAGCTGAAAAATAAGCACTTTACTGCAAAATCTATAAAATGTCCAAAAAAAATGCACATTCAAATTTCTTGATTTGATATCATGGTAACCAGAAATTAATTTATTTCGGACACTGCTATATTTTACAATAAATAACAAAAGTATGCAAATGCTTAAGTCCCGAACTCTGGTTATAAACATAACGTTTGCGAGTCCCGCTCAAACTGATTCTGCAGCAATCCTGGTATAAAGTTTCAGTTGTTGGCTGTACACATAAAAATTGTAAAAATCCATTTCGTTTGTTGAGTTTTTCCCTTTTTAGTCTGAAAAACATCGAGAATATTTACGCAGTAACGGTTTCAGTTATTTTCGATTTTGTTGTAATTCAGTTAAAAATAATCGTAGAGACGTGAAAATTTCACCGAACACTTATATTAGCACTTTCTACAACCGGTGCAATTATCGAAATATCTTGTTGTTGTTCGAATTGAAATAGCTATATGAAATTGTGTTGTTTTTTTTTGTTTTTGTTTATGTAAATAATAGTTTAGTAATTTATTTTTGTCAGAGGTTTAAGGTTAAACTACTATCAATATTCATTAAAAACAATTCCGTATCTTAATTGAAAATTAATTGTATAATTAAAAATGAATACAATTTTTAATTTATATCGATTAAAACCAAACTTCGCTCAGAATCGTATTTCGTCTGTTATGATTTATCGTTGCATACAGAAAACAAATTAAAATGCCCTACCTTCCCAATTTCCCATCCACAACGGTGGCTTACCTAATGGACAAAAAGTATGTTGGCTTTATTAAATCGGATTTTTCTGTTTGTAGGGCGCTACGGTTTTCAATTTTCTTCATTTATTACGTATATAGTTGATATAAATTGTCATGTTTTAGATTTCGATAATTTCAGGATTTATAATACTATCTAACCTTAGACGAGACCCTCCTCGAATTAAATCTTCCGTACGCTACTGCAATAATAATAATAATAATAATAATAATTTATTATAACTGGTAGCGGATTGGTAAAGTCGTAATAATGAATGAAATATGTAACAAACGTCAATCTATGTGTTTTATAATTGCTTTAGTTTATTTCAATAGTAATTCATAGTAATTGTATTACTCCGAAATCCAAGACCGGTTAAATAATTATATAATTTACCGGCAAATTAGGTAGACAAGTCAATTACTCCAACTAAATAGTTAATTTGGAAAATTCGTTTTCTATCCGTTCACGGATTGTTGACTTCATTTGTAATATTGAAATGAAATCAAATTGATAAACAATATTGTAGGGTAGATATATTTCTGACGTAAAACAGATTTTATATTCAAAAATGCGTGTCTATAGCCTCGTTAAAAACAAGTATTAAATTGTTATTACTATTCTGTTTTTAGTATTTTATCTCAAAAATACATTATATTCATTAAACATTACTATGGTCATTTCAAGACCTCATTAAAACGCGTTAGAAATAGGTATATAAAGAATGTAAACGTGAGATTCGCACTTTACACTTTTATTGCAGTGTGTGAAAATTGTTTGGGTCCGTCGTTAAAACACCACAAATATCATAACTTTTCCAATGTTTTTGTTCTGCTTATAAGTCACAAAAATAGCTCACCCGGATTAATGTATAAAACACTATTTGCGATTATATATTGAGCTTACGATCGGATTCGCACGATCATTTGATTTATTCGAACATATGAAAATTAATTTAAATTTGCGAGAAAACTTACTGCTAATTAGTGAATGTACTATTATTTCGCGAGTGCTTCTCAAAAAAATGCATTTTGTGGAGTCTTCATACCCCCCCCCCCCGCTAAATCCGATTCTACTTAATACTGACTGAATATTATAGTAGTAATACTATCCTGCTAACTGATTTACAACAACAAAAACCGAAACCATTATTGCGTGAGTATTCCCGTTTTCTCGGTTTTTCACGATTATTATTACGGGAACTACAAGGAAAAAAAAAACCTCATCGATGCACCAATCAGAACAGATTTCTAGAAGAAAAGTTGTTCACAGGCATAAATCAAAACGAAATAATAATAATAAAATAAAAGCATACGTCCGTAGTACGAGGAACCGATACGCGTTCCTCGTTACGTGTGTTGAAATTTATTTACAAAAATAAGGATAATTTTCGTGTGGACGATATTTATTTTATAGCCACTAGAAACTATCACGAGCAAGTATAATGGAAACCTCTGTGACAACATATTTTTCCCAATGACGTAATCGGATAATATAAAAAAAAAAATTATTGTGTTCTGTGTATAATATGCCGCAAGACTCAAAACCCAATACTTATCATCTACTAGTCGCCAAGATCAAATAAATTGATAGTGTGCTGCAGGAAGCGTGCATAATTATTACAAATAAACAAGGAAAATATACGTACAGTATAATGTTTTTTTTTACTCTGAAACCGTAATGCATTGTTATTTTTTTACCGGAAAGTCGAGACTCCGCAATACGTACGATTTAAACTTTTTGCGGTATCTTTACGAATTCGTATACGTATGTAACGATAGTAAAATGTAAGTAACATTTTAACTTGGAACTTGTGAGGTACAAGACGGAGTAACAATGGCTTCACCGTACAATGTGATATAAATTTAAAAAAAAAAAAAAAACCTATTCCCAGTGTATTGGAATGTATTTGCTTCGTTAGGCTTCATACAATATGTTTTTTATCCTCCGAGTTATTTTTTCATTTTTTGCGACCAGTGGAGTACCCGGGAATTTTGAATGGGGGGGGGGCTGTGGCGAAAGAAGGCAATTGTCCCGGGCAGCAAATTTCAAGGGGCATAAACAGCTCGAAAAAACCGTCGAGTGTTTTATACTTTTAAGATTTACCTTGTATTAATTTGTATTATTTTGAAACTTAAAATATTTTTATAATAAACATAACAGAAAAAAAAAAAATGTTTAAACTTAGGGGGCAGCCGATTATATATGTAGCCAAGGCATCGAATCTCTAAATACGACACTGATAGGAGAGGATGTAATGGGTATTTGGATATCTGAACAATAATCGTGAATAAACCGTAGAAATCGATTATGTTTTAACATCCGACAAATGTAAATTTAAAAAAACCGGATCCAAAAATGCAAATTTCTATTTGACGAATCGAGCTTTTCCTTATAACTCGATTGAAATATATATATTCATTCATTACAAAATTAAATTACTAAATAAATACTCATTAATTGTTGTATTTTTAAGCCAATGGTGAGGAGGGGAAATAACCTCTAACCTTCCCACCCACTGGGCGTAACTTTATCTGATCATCGTTGTACAATGAAAGAGGAATGACCATTTAATGTTCAATAAACTATAGGTACCTATAGGTAAAGTGTTGACCGAAAAAAATACACTTCCTTGTGAAACATAAATGCAAATAAATATTATATAATGCGTACTTAACAGGGGCGTAGCCTACCCCTATCCGGTCAATTTTCTAATTTCGATAATCTCAATAAGTAAATAAACACAGTAAAAAAAACAAATAATAAAAATGAATATATTTGTATGTGCTGTGCACGATTTACTCGGAATTATTTTTTTCAATTCCCGATTCCACTCCTAATTACAATTTTTTTTTTTTTTTTTCAATCTTTATTTATTTCACGAGTTATAAATATACACGACGACTGTTGAATTTCTAATTGAATTTTTAAAGTTATACACTGGGTAGAGGTACACGGTCACTCTAATTACGTATACCTATACTTTCTATTAGATTTACTGGCGAATGTATTTATTACCGCCGGCGTCGTCGTACGGTTTTAAATCTATACCATCGTTTCGATATTCAATTTTCTAACGAATTCATTTTCGTACTGAAAAAAAACATTAAACATTTTTTTTTTTTTTTTTTGTACCGCTTGATTTTTATAATATTATTATGGTAGGCGGCAATCTCGTTACCTATACATTACCAACCTAAACTAAATATATATTTTTTTTTTCTCAATATATTATAATATATTATAATGGTGTCGTCGATATACATCACGACCGTTAACATTGGCTATTACCAGCCCGGCCACCCACTGCATAGTGTCCAGTTTTTATTCATTTTTTTTTTATTTTTTTTTTGCCGGATTATTCGTAAATTCGCAATAAAGAAATGCATATATAAGTACATATACCGGTTTTAAGCAAGTGACGGTCGTCATCGTTTTTTTCCTATTTAAATTTAATATCTTCTGTTTCCAAAGTATATTCACCTATATTCAAAATTCGATATACCAATTAAATCGAAAACGAAATACAATAGTTTTTTTTTTTTTTTTGTTATATTTATTGCCATAAATTGAGTTGTGTTTTATTTAAAAAAAAAAAAATTGTTCTTTTTTTAATAACAATTTAGTGGAGCGGTTCCCAACCTTTTTATATCCGCGTACCACTTACACATTTTCACGTACCACTTGAACGTAATAACCTATTTTTTTTTTATTTTTTTTTTTTTTACTCATCGACAAATATAATGTATATACGTTATTTTTCATATACGAAACGTTTTATTATGAAAAGTTTTTTTTTTCGCTAATCATACAGTTTCTTCGAGTAACATTTGCGCCCATATATTATGCTTGTACGACTAGAACCGGGTGTCCACACAATCGCTTGATTTATTCGAGCATATAAAAATTAGTTTAAGTAAATAAATTTAAATTTGCGAGGAAACTTACTGTTAAATAGTGAACGTACTTATTTCGCAATAACTTTGGATCCGAAAATCCAAATAGGACCGAAATCCGGTCCTGCGTACCACTAATATTGAACATTATTATTAGTGCCCCCCCCCCCGACAAAACTGGAAACTAACTAGTTAGACAATAAGTTTAGATAAGTAGAAAAAGTCACTTTTGTCAATAACATTAAACTTAATCAATTGATTTAATAATTTTCTAACTTGACGCGTTGTTTCGAATACCGAAATTTATTCTAATCAAACGCGTTAATATTGTAAAGTAACTAAGTATTTTATTTGTTTTCGATAAGTGTATTCTTTTTAAATCTATATTTCAAATGTCATGGCAATATTGATTAACTTTGTGATTTATCGTAAACGTTTATTATTGTTATTTTCGTTTTTTATATCGGCTATCGGGCTGTACCTCACATAGAAATATTGCTGCTGGAAAAAAATAAAAGATCAAATAACGTTTTTTAAAAGAAATCAGTGTTACGTATATGTTTGCAATTTGATTCAACAATTTAGTTTGATTTTTTAACAAACCTGTTTGGTCCGGTTGGAAATATTAAAAAAAAAAAAATTTAAAAAAATTCTAACTGAAATTTATATTTCCAACGTAAAGCTTCTGATTTTCTAAAGTTTGAAATTTTTTAAACTTAAAAATCCACTTCTCGTCCAATTTAATTGGTTTTATATAAATATATGTAATAAATTATAATGACTTTAACAAGTTAAATTCATCTCGCTCGGCTTGGCGGTAGGAAAAATTCATGGACGACGAATAGCTAGCTGGTTATTGGTTAGGTTAGGATAGGTTATAACCTACGTATAAGCTAAAACACGGAGTAAAAAACAAAACGTTCCAATACAGTTTGTGTCTATTTAAGACATTTGATTTAAATGTCTGTTGAAATATTAAAATATATATAGATAGGGTAGGCAAAACGTAGGTGGTGTAGATAATTTATATTTATCTCGCGATTTAACAACGTGCGGTTTGAACAATTGTTATTCGAAGCCATTGTATGTTAAATTTTTACCGCCTCTCTTTCACACACAATCTCAAGCTACATGAGTAGATAGGTATTTGTATACTCGTGTATAAATAATCGTTCGGTTTAACCTACGACGGATATTTTTTTTTATTTTTATTTTTTATAGTAGGTAGGGATTGCAAGGTCAAGTCGGTTTACACCAGTCTAAAATTAAAAACATTCTCCGAGCGTAGTTAGTGAAACCAAAGTCTACTATGCAGTTACTACCTACCTCTATGTGCTAATAAAACGAATAAAACAAAAAAAAAACCCACGTCTAATGTTTATATTCGTTCCAAAATAAAATACAGCGTGCGTGGAACACGCGTTCTTCTATAAAAAAAAAAATAATAATAATAATAATAATAACACGAAACGAAATAAATGCGGGGAAATGAACTTATTTTCGTTCCTTTTGCGCAAAAACACAAACAAATTATAAACAAAAATAGTTCTCGTAATGGAAACATTTCCAACGATATATTATGATAATATTTGTTCTGGTTTCTCATCAATTCTCGAAAAATATTTGGGCACAAGATTCATCATGTGATATAGCACATGGCCATATAAAAATCTCAAAAACCCGTGAAATCCTAGGTTAGATATATTTTTTGTTTTTTTTAAGTAATTTTAGCCATGCGCTACTATATCTCGGCCATTTAAAAGCAAAGCTCATAGTTAACTGTTTTACAAGTATTAACAACCAAAGTTGTTAATACAGTTAACCACATTTTTTTATTTTTTAGATTCTGAGTGTGGCGAAAAAGATTTTACAATTATGTGTGTTTCTCGGAAAACACTTTTTCCTAACACTCGATTGGAATCGTTTTTATTGTAACAGTTTATTAATGCTCTCGGTATATAAACTAAATGGCATTACACATTTTCCGTCTACAACAATGGCCTACACACGGTGCAAAATGTATCCTGTTTTGTTTTTTAATATTATTAATTATTTGTTGTTGTTTTTTTTTTTTTATTATTATTATTATTATTAATTTGGAACTTGAAAGGAGAACTCCTTTAGTTTTCTAAAGGAACGGGGAACAAAACAAATGCGTTATTCGGAGGAACTATAGACGAACACATGAACATAATATAATATACACTTCGGTGTGTCATATTTCGTAAATTGCATACATGCACTTCAATGCATCTTACGCACACCGTGAGTTATTTACTCAATCGCTTACGATAATAATTAGAGATAAAAAAATTAGTATTAGTCAGTTTTAGTATACGTACCTACTTATTAGGTGGTTCAAATTATCGGGTTTAAATTTAAGAGCGGGTGATGGATGGCTCACTGGATTAAGATGTGGCCTCGCAAGGAGGTTGACCGAACCCCCCGCCAGAAATATCAGGAAAACGTTTAAAAAATTAATTACCCGACCTACAAATGTAATAGTTACATTTTACATTTCTTAGAAACCCTCTCGGGATTTTTTTTTCCTGCGTTCGCCCCTGTGGCCTTGGGTTGATATAGTAATAAACGCACGTTCGAATCGCAACATAAAAAGAACGAATAACAGTTACACAACAGAAAATAACAGTAATCATGTCTGTGCGACTTTTACTGAGTGCTTGATTTTTACTAAATAATCGTGTTTAGGTTTTTTTTTCTTTTTTCCCAGCTAAATAGTTACCGATTTTAGTATTAACAGTTTGGACTATAGATGCGTAATATAAAAACTCTTAAACTCTAACTACTAATTATTTAAAATCATAATTGTGTATGTTAACAAGAACCGTATGATGGACGATCGCTATAATTTATAACGTGGCGAACGCATAATGTTTAACAAGTAAAATACCACCGTAGTATAAATCATTTTAAAGGTATCGAGTCGAAAACAAAAATGATTACCTATATAAATTATCGTTTTTATGTTGACGAATCGCATACACGTATAAGCGTTTCGTACCACTACAATATGGTGTAGGTACGTTTTAAAAAAAAAAAATATTATACATTATCAATTTTTTAACGCGTTTGCCTACCAAGTTTTGAACCACTCAAATGTACAGGACTCGGCGCCACTTGTGGTAGGCCCAACTATGAAATATACCTGACCCTGTGGCGCGACTAGGATTTATTTTCGGCGGGTTATACATAATTATACTTATAAATATTTTAAAAATGTACATTGTACCGCTTGAAATTTTACTTTTAAAAAATATTTCGTGTGAGGATCACAAAGCACCCCACCACCACCACTGGTTGTACCACCGACCTGACCTACTGTAGGGTACATAATGTCACCTAAGCACGCGGACACGTGAAAAGCGCAAATAATACACAAAATGTACGTATTATTATAGACAGTCGTTTTTTTTATGTCTTTGGCCGTCATTGCAAACAAAAAACGATTCAGTGTTAAAAAAAAAAACTCTGGTTCTCAAACAAAACGAAAAAAAGCAACACAATCGCATAATAAAACTAATCATATAGTGTCTACATTCCTACTAATACCTAATGCCTACATTACTCGCTTCGCCTATAATCTAAAATTGCATAGCTTTTAAAGTTGTCTATTGTACGTTGGCCAGTAACCGTCGCAACACCTAAATCAAGTTAACGAATAATCGTGGTACATTGATAATCGGTTGTTACACACTTGTTGGGAATTTCGAAAATTGTTTCAAATACTCCCCTCGCCTGTCGACAATTCTGTGTCTTTTAACAGAAGTCTGGGTACCGCGTGAAAAAATCTCAGGATTTTTACTAACTGAAAAAGTGTTTTTTCCAGAATAAACGATACGCTCAGTATCTAAAAGTAATTATATGTATACACTTTTTCAAATATCAATATATTTATTATTTATATAAATAACATATTAACCTAAAAAAAAGCCTATAGCACTCTGGACTCAGACGCCATGTTGGGGGGGGGGGCGTAACTAGGATTTAATAGCTACAGGAGGCTAGAGTCCTAAAAGACCAAAGATCAAAAATATATAACTATTAAACATTAATTATTTGTACACAATGAACCACCAACCGTGGTATTTTTACGCGAGGATTTGAACTTTGAGTTTTAACCAGGAAAAAAAAAAAATTAAAAACGTATGTCAGGGGGCTAAGCCCCTCCTAGTCCTCATCGATGTCTGGAGCGATATCTGTTATGTTTGTTTGTACTTTTATTTTGTGAGATTACGACCGGTTTCGACTTCAAAATGCTTCGCCGGGCCAAGTTTTCATTTCAAATTTAAATTCACATATATCGGATTACATTAAAAACGCATTTGTTTTAATGTACATTTTTAGATATCATGTAGGTGTAATGTCAACTGGTACAGTGCAATACGTATTTTACAGTAATTTTTACGCATAAGTTGCTTATATTGTATAAGTATCTAAGGTCAGTGGCGGCGGATCCAGGGAGGGACGATCGCTTGACCGCGTTCCCTCGAGATAAAAATTATTACAATAACTCGTATAGTAGTCGTGTACCTTACTTTTTCGACTAGAATTTTTTTTTTTTTTCTGTAGATGACCCCCCCCCAGAATCCCAGAATTCCAGTGCGGATCCACAGTCACTGACCCGGGCAGATAGGTACAAGTGCTGCGCTTTTTCACTTGCACTCGAATGGCCAATTTATAATGCCCGTGCGTATCAAAATACGTACGTACACGGTACGTAAAAACTATTCAAAATCGATTCCCATCGATTGGATACTATGTATTTAATAGGCGGACAGTGCGTTTTCGAATAGTCTAACAGAGTCGAATAATAAATACTCGGTTAGAAAGGAGAACGATGGCCGTGATCGATTGGCGGTCCAATCGCGGGGTTTTCCCGCGACGATCGCGAGACTATCACCTCTGCCGGGGTAGGGCTGAGGTACGTTTCGCCTAACCTAGGCCCGGTTCCCATATCCTGTTGCGGCTTCCGTTCCGCCGAGTGACATTTCTGTGCGCAAGACCGACCTGTTTTTTGTTTTCTTCTTTGTCGGTCGTGTCGATTAGACCAACAGCAGCAGAACCGTAACGGTACCGGTTCGGTACCCGAACAAATAACAATTTCGGTTCCGGCCTGTGTGTAATTTTTTTTTTTTTTAATTTCCGCTTATTTCCGGTTTCGGTCACAAAAGTCAATTCCGCCGTTGGACAGTGTGATAATAATTGTTTTACCTATTCCACCTAATTAGGAACATAACGAATTGAGTTTGGGATTTTGACGCAATTGCATCTTTTTTTACCGATGTCCCAAACCGCAGACGGACCTTGAACGTCCGGTAATTGAAAATGCGTTTTGGACGATACTGGGGGTTATTTTAATATAATTTTTATTTTGCATTTGTAGGGGATTTTTTGATGATTTTACGGTGTTTTCTTAGTTTTCGGAGCATTTCCTACAACTTTTTAATTCAGTGAACGTACATTTGCGATTAATAAGTAATAACCACAAAAAAAAAAAAAAAAAAAATAATTAAAATATATTTTTAAAGTAATTATTTCAGAAGATATATCCACCAAATGGCGTAAAATACTAATTTTTTTTTTTTTTTTTAAACCCCATGTAATCAATTTTTTTTTTACCATTTATGCTATTATAAATTAATTAAGTCATTTTTTTTTTTTTTACTTTTTAAGGCATTTTTGCGATATTTTAGGGCATTCAAATCCCAGCCCTAATAATAAATAATACCAATATCGAAATTAGTCGTAATCAGTTACGTGATTGGTTGTAAAAATACATATAAAAACACAAAACATGTAAAATTTGTTAGTTTTCCAAGCAAAACTCGGTTTCGGATATCCAGTCAGGAAGCCTTTTACCGATTAATTGGTTCAATTAAAAATAATATTATTTAATTTGTTGAAAAATACAATGTTTAAACAAATAAATGCTTTCTATACGTATACCTACGTCGCCTAACCCGGACAACAATATTATGTTACCACAATATTTAAATAGTATCAAAATTGAAATTATAACTAGCAAAATAATAATATTATTGTAAAACTTAAGAAAAGTTTTGACAAAATTGCTATGGTAAATAAAATAAGCTTTTCACAATGTTATTTTAATGATACCAGAATATTAATCGTTACAACACAATAATCTCACAAAAAATTGTATTAAAAATCTGGTGGAAAAAGAAAATTGCAAACATTTTTGTGAGTACTTGTGGTATTTATAATAGTTTAACAATATCATAAATTTGATATAAAATATAACCTCCGGTAATTGAATAATATCGACTTGATTTCATTCTTTATTTAGTTACAGTCGTTTTTGTTACATCCTGTATATATACGTATATCCTCTCTATAGGTTAGGTTAGGTTAGGTTCATCCCTAAGTTATCCCTAGTTACCTATCATCCAAATTTTATATTCTACGGACTATACAGTAAAAGTCCAAATTGAACTTGAAGTATAATTATACATTATCAATATATTTTTCAAATTGACAGCCGGGGGCCATCTCGAATGTGTTCCATATTCTTAAACGGAATAACTCCTCTTATAATTTTCTCAAGAGGGACTATTCGACATTATAAAATTTCAAAAGTTTAAGAATATTTCAAGTTAACATTATTTGAACAACAAATTGTCTATTAAATTTATTTATTTATTAGATAACAAAAATAACTTTCCATTGCTTTCATATACATTTTGATTTAAGGTTTACGTTAAATACTATTTAATAAAAAAAAATATAAATATTTCTTGTAGTCAGAATTATAATAGTAAACTGTTTTATTAATATAACACTTAAATTAGTCTGACCTATACACGAACATGAACCTAATAAATAATTTTGAATACAACGAATGAGCTTATTGTTTGAAAAAAAGTTCAAATTAAACTTGAAGTATAATTATGCATTATCAATATGGTTTTTAAATTTTATTTAAAATTTACAGCCGGGCCAACTCGAATGTGTTCCAAATTCTTAAACGGAGTAACTCCTCTTACAACTTTCTCGAGAGGGTTTGAATATATATCACCAGGAAGTTCAGATAAGTCAATTTCTGAATCTGTTTTTGATTTCTTTACAGCTTCATCTATTTGAGTTTTAACTTCTTTGTCGATTGCCTAAAAAAAAATGTTTATAATTTTATAATTTTAACAATAGCCTATTTATATATTATAAAATTAACAATACAGATTTTAAAACTTTAAGAACTAAAATCTATAATAAGTGCATTTAAAATTATTATTAAATTTTAATAATTTTCTGTTGTTCCGGCCTCACAATTTTTGAATTTCAATACTAATCACTGGCAATATGTATTATGTAAAAAAAAAAAAATTGTGTACAACGCCATGAGCTCTAGAAAACACAGGTTTTCTAAGTGTATGCTGGGGAAAAGTTTCTCAAGTATTGTAGAAAAAAAAAAGATAATACTGTCATGGTTTGGTATTGAAATTCGAAAGTGGCAGTGGTGCTAGTACAATATCACTCAACCGTATACTATTATATAACAATGCACAACTATGAAAAAATCAGCATAATATTATAGTTGTTATAAATGCTCTAAATTATTATTTTTTATACCAGTTTTAGAATAATTGAATACTATTTAATTAACTTAAAATAAGTTTAACAGCAGTATTTACCTTTAATGTTTCAATATCAACTAAATTAGCTCCAATTATTTTTTCTTTAAAAGATGTAATTGGATCTCTTGTTTGTCGTACTTCCTGGATTTCATCACGGGTCCTATACGATGTTCCTGGGTCAGACATAGAGTGACCAGAATAACGATAAGTTGCAGTTTCCAAAACCAATGGCCCTTTACCACTGGAACAATAATCTATGGCAAAACGAGAAGCTTCTCTGACAGCTAAAATATCCATTCCGTCTACCCAGATACCGGGAATATAATCTCCACGTGTATAGTACGCTACGCTAGCAGACGAACGCTCAGAACTAGTTCCCATACCGTAACCATTGTTCTCGCAAACAAACACACAAGGCAGATCCCACAATTTTGCCATATTGTAAGCTTCAAATACTTGTCCTTGATTAGCAGCTCCATCACCATATAAAGAAAAACATACACCACCATTACCAACATATTTAGCGGCAAAAGCTATGCCAGCTCCAAGTGGTACCTAAACAGTTTCATAACCATTATATTTTAAACACTAATATCAAAAATTATAATATATAAATTAATTGAGTTCTATTAATAATAATAAACAAAATTACCTGTGCTCCAACAATACCATTTCCTCCATAAAAGTTTTTCGCGTACATGTGCATAGATCCACCTTTACCACGGGCATTTCCACTTTTACGCCCTGTTAATTCTGATAACACACCAAATGGTTCAATACCCATGAGATATGTCCAACCATGAGCACGATATGCTGTAATTATTGAATCGGTGTCACGAAACATAGCTTTCATTCCTACTGCACATGCTTCCTAAAAATGTTTTATTTTTTTTATTATTATTGTTATTATACTCCTCAATGATGATGAAATATAATTTATTAATTAATAAGTATTAATTATCATACAATCCAAATGGTATGAAATGATTAATAAAGTCAATAACCTATATATGTTATAATAGTATTATATACAATTTAACAAATTATTAATTTACCTGTCCGGAATAAAGATGACAAAAACCTCGAACAATTTTTTCTTTGTATAAATTACCAGCAGCAGTTTCTATACGACGAATGGTTTGCATTTGTTTGTAATATTTAAGAGCATCCTCCGAAGTTAGTGTGGCTGTTGTACTCGGACCATTATCGAGATTGTGTAACTTGAAGGGCTATTAAATTATATAAAAAGTACGAAAATAAATATGTACCAATAGCATAATAGATAATAGCAAGGTACATAAAATAAAATATTACAACTGTTTTTAGTACCTTAGTTTCAAATGTTGCTTCTGATGCGGTTGAAAACAATCGATTTTCTAGGATGGATAAAACATTCTATAAAAAGTAAAAATAAATTTTCAAATATGATGAAACAATTCCTATTTAATAATTAGATTAGCCATGACATAACAATCATACAAACACATCCACTACCCACACTATATGTTAAGAAATACAATATTGAAATAAAACTAATTAATGCAATGCTTGTTCATACACCATAAAGATACAAGTAAGAGTTATTATATGATTGAATATGATGAAGACAATAAATGTGAGAATCACCAAGCACTCAGTAAAGATAAAACACAATCAATTATTAAAATATAATTTACACATTTTAGTTCAACTAAATAGCTTGTCTAGTATATTGAAAAGTTCAAATTAATAAAAATCAACAAAGTTCAAGAAATATTTAAGACGTATCAATAGTAAGTAATTATTATCTATAAAATATAAAAGAAAATATATCTGCTTAATTTATGATATAACTTGCGTTGACACAGCTGGCAACAATGCTAATTTTGATTGCAATGACAAACAAAACGGGCAGGTATCGCATAATTTTTAAGCGCATTTTCATTATATATAGTAATATTTTTTTAGTAATAGATATAAACTTTATCTAATATATAACTTTAGTTTATAGTTAGTTAACTCAAAAATATATTTCTCACAGTACAATTTAATAAGAAATATGTACCTACATTTTATACATAAATTTGTTTAAAATAATTTTAACATTTGAACTTTTCAATTAAAGTAATCTTTTTTTAAAATACGAATATAAGAGCTGATTTTGTAATACATTACATGTATCAATTATTATTATTATCTATAATTAACGAATACAAATATTGTCAATAATAAAATACTGGAAGTTCCTTCGTTGCAATGTAAATTTGTTACTGTATCATATGATAACAAATTCATAAAATAAATACATTTGTATAAAAAAAATGCATTAACTACTTTCATAAAAGCAAATGTCGAGAAGATATAACACACAAATGGGTAATATAGGTACAGTTAAATATGGTTTTATAAGGAATTGACATTTAAAAATTAAGTTTTGAAATGGTTTAAACAACAAACACAAATTAAAAATTATTATAAAATATTATAATTACATTTATCTACCTATCATATTTCTTGAGATATAAAATATAATAAAAAAAAGTTAATATTTATTAAAATAAGGCATTTTGTATAACGTCCCACGCTCATTTTCTTTGCCAACTTTTAATCACAAATTAATAAATTTATAAAATAATACCTTTAGAATAGTGCTTTAGAATTTGAAAGTACTCAAAATATTCTTGTAAAGATTTATATTTTTATGATTTGATCGGAATACTAAAATCATAAGGTTTTTTAGAATAGAAAAGAAACATGGATAGTAAATAAATAAATAAATAAGTCAATAAATAATTGAGTAAATAATTTACAAATGTGTTTTTTTTTATACTTATTTGTATTAAAGAAATATGGAAATAACTATTATGGGTATAACTAGGTACACTAAGCATAGTGTATCTAGCTACAATTGATACAAGTATTTCATTGTATTTGTTTTTAACTTTGCCATAATATGTTTAAAATAGAGTTAAACTGGAAGCGATACTGTGTGGTACCTACAGAAACCATTTCAATTTATTATAAATAAAATGTTAATTTATTTTGTCTAAAAACATTGTTAGAATAATTAATGCATAGGTACCTATTATAAAAAAAATATTTTATATACAAGAAATATGACATTCACATAAGTACAAAAAATTAGGTATTCAATTATAAGGATATGGATGGTGTAAACAATGTTAGGTATAAATTATACAATTAAATACTTTGTTGATGATATCTAAACATGACGTTGACAATTTTTAACTTAATAGATGAACCCAATAATATCACAACGCTACTGAACAACGCATTGGTTAACCAAACGGATAAATGTAAAATTTGTACAAAGTATTGGATTGGAATTTTCTGCAAGTCAACCTAAGATATACATTGAAAATTTAAATGAGAACATATTTGTTAAATATTTTACTTATAGGTTTACGCCATACAAAAACATAACTGAATAATTTAATCGAAGAGAATAAAAATTTGGATAGGTGCTTGATAAATTAATTTAAACAATAATGAAATCAAAAGTTAGTTTTAAATTACCTACTATAATTGTACAAAACCTCTAATCAGCCATTTACCATTTGATTTTAACAAATCATTTAAATCCATTATATAAAAATGTACCTATATGATAAACTAGTAAAGAATATATACAATTTCAGCATTAAAATTACTATTAGTTAGTTTCCAATATTGGTAATGCTAAGAAGTACCTAGTTCTATTTTGTATGTTAAAAATTAACATTTACACCCATTTGACTAAATTTAAAATATATATCAATTAAATACAACCAATCATTAATTATGGTTTATATAATCGTAGTATGTGCACATTTGCAACATATAATTTCATAATGTGAAAACAAATTAAATATAGGTGCCTACGTAAAAAACTTATTAATTTTATTTAAATCAACATTATAACAAACCTAACATATCTTATTTTAAATTACATTATTATAATATATTATCTGTTGTGTTTTAGATCGTTGAATTTAACGTTATAAAAATCAAAAAAAATCCTAGTTAGGTATAAAATTTTATTTTTTTTAGAAATATTGGTACGCCTAATGATTGTAGACATTGTTAAATGAAAATTATAAAAGCAATAGAAATCGTCAAACTAAAGAATAAGCCATTATACTTCATAGTTTAGCTTTGACCTTCAGTAGGTTAAATTAAATCATTTGCAATTTATTTATTTTCGACATTATCGACATAAAATGCATTACCTTAAAGTTGGGTTTCCTTAAAACCGACGAACCGTTCATTTTATTCAGATTTAAAATTACGACTCTTGAGAAATGAGAACAGAGAACTTACATATAGAAATACCAGTAATAATTTTACAAATACATGAACAAAACTACCCGTACTGTAAACGGAATGTAGTAAAAATGGGTTAAATAATCAAACAGAAACGATCTGATAGTAAACGCGAATTCGCAGCCCAAGGGCAGAGATGTTAAAGTTTATTTGACCTAGCCGTTTATCATAATAATTTTACGTGAAACCCTTTTATATTGATAATAACATCATAGCTAATATAATCAAACGAGATCGATTCTAACTTCTTGTTTATAATATTGATAAAGTAATAACCATAGACCCGTAAAGTGGTTAGGTTTATGGTAACAACAGTATTGATAAAAAAAATTCAATTTTCGCAAACCAAGTTTAACAAGTTTCAAACTTTTCTATTTTATAGTATTTAACACTATGCGCTGGCTGACAGTTGTTGTTGGCACAGGTGTGTGTGCCAGTAAACCCGTGATTTAAAGTATAAATAAAATGCTTCTTTTACGAGGCAAATCGCCCGGTGTATGCCGTCTGTGAAATGTTTACTGAGAGCAGGACCATATTTTTCACCGAGCTCTTAAAATTATGGCCGAAGACGAGGATTTTCCGGGTCGTCTGTTACATCAGGTAAATTATTATGGACAATTTGTAATATTTTACCGGGGAAACTAATTAGGTACACTTTATATTACATATCGTAAAATCCACTTTTATTTTGCAGGTAGCATTATGGGACAACATAGATTTTTTAACGGATCTTCTTAAAGATGACGAACATAAAAAGTTCATTAACAGTCGCGACTCGTGCGGCCGTACGGCCCTCCATGCGGCGTGTACGAACGAAGGTTCCGAATGTTTGGAAATACTGCTGAATGCCGGTGGTAATATTTCGCAGTTGGATACAATCAACAGCTGGTATCTAGCTAAAAATTAATTTTTATTTCAGCTCTCGTAGACACCCCTTGCGGACCGCGCAATGATTCCAGGGTATGTAAATCACAAAATGTCAACTATAATAATTTAGAATTTTAAATTGCCTACCGAGAATACAAATTAAAAATATCTATTTATATTGTGTGGTATTAGGCTAAACAAAATAATGTAATCAAATTTTTAATTTTTACTTATTTACAGACAGCACTACATATAAGCGCACATATTGGATGCCCAAAAAACATACAAACACTTTTAAATCATAATGCAAATTTAATGTTACGAGACTCTAATGGATTTACTGCTCTTGATATAGCCCTAAATGAAGAAAATACTGTTTGCAGCAAATTACTTAAAGATGCTTCAGGTAATTTTATTAATAGATTTGTATTTTGAGTATTCGGAATATTTTTTTATTTTTTTCAAAATATATTATATATTGGGTCGAAATCACTAGTGAAAAAGTGACCTATTATGTATCTTATTGTGTCTCTTTGCATCATTAGAAGATGCTTTAGATTTTAAATTTCCCAATATATTATTCAACTTCACAAATTATATTATAGTATTTTTTTCTTGAAATCAATTTTCAAGGATATATTTTAATTGTATGGTTTTAGTCCTGTTATATCGGTTTTAAAACGACCTAATTATTTATAAAAATATAAAGATTATTTAATTAAATCACTAGTTAAAAAACTAGACTGTCTTCATTTAATTATAGTATAGATTATACAATTAAATACCCAACAGTGGGTATGATGATTAATTATTTTTAAATGATAAATTGATGGATATTTAAGCACTAAAGCTTAATTCAAATACTTGTAAAGTTCCTTGACGAATACGAATCCATCCTATAAATAACTGACACTTTATTCACTTAATTATTTATGTAAATTCAGTAACACTGAAATAATAAAAATAATATAAAAACACTAAAATAATTTATTCTTTCACAAAAAGTTGAGTAATCAACTATTAATTGCATTCGAGCCATTCTTATAATACGAATAATATTCATTATGATTTATCTTATTAAGTTATCTAATTAAATTAAAAATGTATATATATAATATATATATTTCTCTTATGGTCCTTTAATCTGTATTTTAAATCCATATATATATTTTTTGTACCGATTTTTATCATTATCAGTAATAAGTTTATTAATTTGAATAAATTGGCTTAACTTAGCAACAAAATTAATGTAAAATTTAATTTGAAAATCATTTTATATTTTTAAATTCTGAGCATTTTAAAATAAAATTAACTAACTTTGCTCGGAATCGTTTTTCATTAGCAATGGATATGGCATGTTTGCGGATGGATATTAATTATATTCCCCTCATTATCCTACCTTCCCAACGCACCATATTATATTAAAAAAAAAACTGACTTAGGACAGTTATATTATTGTGATGTAGGTTTTATGTACTTTATGTAATCCTACTTTTAAAATTAGCCATACAAATAACAATTGTTTAGTCATTGTTATGTAATTCAATCAATGTCAAGAGTTAAAACCAACACCGTATCAAAATTATTTCTTGTACGGTTGATTGCATTAAAATATTTCTCCGTGAAAGAATTATGACTATGACAAAATAGTTTTCTTTTTCAACAAAACAAAATTTTGAAAATGTATGATGTTTACTGATAAACATTTTTTTATTTGTGTAACTTATATTGGAATATTATAATATTGCATTCTAAATATATTTTTGTACCTAATTTCCATCATGTTTATCCTACTTATATGTTGTAAATTGTGTTTATATACATTTATAAGGTAGGCACCTACAAAACATTTTTTGGTGAATGTGTGATTATTTTTCCATTAAAATAATATGTAAGCTATATAAAGTTTTAACTGTTTAATAATAATAATTGTAATTTAGGTTTTGATTCGTTTTACAAGGTCCTGTGTCCATACTGAATCAGTCACGGCACATTTGTACAGCATTGTAGAAATTTCTATTATTATATTATTTCCCCACTTTAGCCATACCAATTCCAAACATTTCACTAGTATATGGCAACAAAAAAAAAAATGTATTAATATCATGTCATTAAACTGGTATATTGTGTGTTTGTAATGATACAAAAATGTTTAGTTGGTTGATCCCAAGTGGTTCATTTACAAACAAGTGTTTAATACCAGAAACTGGTATAGATACATGTGCTTACTTTATTAATGAAACTCATCAATATGGTAAGGTCTTGTGTATTTCGCAATCAAATTTTTAATATTAATGTTTTTTTTTTTTTTTACTTATTACATTTTATGTACATATTTTAATATTCTTAATGTCGTTATCTGTGTATTTATTATAGATTTTTGGGAAGAGTCGCAGAATACTATTCATATGACTTTGCGAGATGCTATTAGTAGAGGAGATTTTAGTACCACCAAGACCATACTGTCAGAACTTAATGAAGAGTTTAAAGAGTTTATTCTTAATATGACACCTAATGGAAGCACCACATTGTTGTACTGGTACACTATTTTTAATTGTTTTATATATTGTGTTATCAATTATTATTATTAAGTAATATATATATATAAATTTTAGTGCTTGTGAAGTGGGTAGAAAAGACATAGTAAAAATGTTACTTGATTATAAGGCTGATGGAAGAATACATCCAATTACTCGGTATTCTCCTCTTTACATAGTTGCGTTCAAAGGAAAAAAAGATATTGTTGAAATTCTTCTCAAGGTACTATAAATATATTATAATATATTTTATGTTTAAACTCATATTAACCTTTACTGGAATTTCAGAAATTTCCTGATCTTATTCGACAAACTACTGTAGAAAAATGGTTGCCAATTCACGCAGCATGTATAAATGGAAATAGTCAAGTTTTAGAACTCCTTTTGAAATATCCTTATCCCCCTAACACGTTAATAAAACTAAGGTATTTCTAAATGTAATACATTTAGTATATAACAAATAATTTATAAAAAAAAAAATTGTATTATAGAAAAGACAATTGGGAATTTGACGTTCCATTTGACATAAATACGAAAGATGTCAACGGTCAAACAGTATTGTACTTAGCTTGTCTCTTAGGCAACACAAAAATTGTAGACATATTATTAAAATACCAAGTGAAAGCAATAAAAGTATAAATTAAACATATACTATGCATACATTTTTATAATAAAGTAAAAATCTATATTAACTATTGTGTATATATTATACCTCTATATTCAGATTTGTGCTGGTGATGGAACTCCTGCAAAAGATGAAAATAATGATATGTCAAAACGTAGCCGGATTTCCGAAGGTATTCAATCAATAGTTTCTCGGCTTAAAGGTAGTCTGACAAAAGAAATCGATTTAAATGAGAAAAGCTTAAAACCTGTAGAAGTAAATGTATATTGCAACGATGAAGCTCCAGAAACAGCTCTCCACGCTGCTGTACGAAATGCATATAAGGAAGTTGTTGTCGCATTATTAGAAAATGATGCCAATCCTAATTTGCCTACTTTACAACCAAGCACCGATTACAAAGTAAGTGTTTTCTATGTAAAATAGAAATAGTTTATTTTATTTAACCATTTCATTTAAAACAGCAAAAAGATGATGACATTCGGGAAGCTGGTTGTTCTCCATTGACTTTGGCATGTAGTATAGGTGACACGTCTATTGTCGAATTGTTGTTAAAACATGGGGCTAGAGATGATGAATGTAAAGCTCTTGCGGCTGCAATGATGAGTAAAAACCAACATTTAATTACTACGCTACTCGGAACAAAATCGTTTGCTGATCCTGAACATAAAATCAATAAGAAAGCAATGACAGATAATATTGTTTCACAATTTGGTGGTTTATCAAGTTTAACTTACAGTAACATATTTCCTAGTACTCCGGTCATGATAAATTGGCATAGTCAAAGATGTAAACTTGAAAGCATCAAATCACAGTGGCTGGTTAGATTATTTTTATTGTAATAATGATAAATATATATGAACATGTATAATTTGTTCAAACAAATTGTTTTATGTTTTTAGATTGATGCTGCTCTTCATATTAATCCAAGACTGAAAATGAATCCTCGGAGTAAAGAAATTGTTTTGTTTGCCATAACCAGATTAGATATATCAAATAATTCCCTTACCAGAGTACCAGCCATCATTTTTCAATTACAAAGTCTCAGGTATTTGAATTTAGCTCAAAACAAAATTGAAAAGTTACCTGATCCAAAAGATATCAATCAAGTAACCTCCCCTACAAGCAACAAAATGTCTAAAATATACAAATCTATCTATACAGCCAATGTTCTAGAAGAACTTTATTTACAGGTATGTTATGCCATAGTTAAACCTAAATGTTTTTGTTTAGTTAATTATGTATATTGTAACCAATAGGACAATCGGCTAGATAAACTTCCTGAAGAACTATTCAGATTACCCTTATTAACTACACTTGATTTGTCCAACAACAAAATTCATTTTGTACCTTTTCAATTGTGGCGTGCACCTAAATTAAAAGACCTGAACATGTCTTTCAATTTGATTAAACAACTTCCATATGCTCAATCGGAAGATGAAGCCAGGAGTTTACGAGAAAAATCAGTCGGACGAATTCCCATATTGGATAAGGTGTATGAAGTCAAAAAAATCAATATCAATGATGATGATGAGTATGTTAAAAAAAAAAACAATTTTGAATACAGTTCCATTTTCTTTAAATGCAATTTTATATTTATTATTTTAGAAACATACCATTAGTTCATTATAACGTTTGGAATCGTACAATTGAAATTATGGAACAGATTGCGAGAGTTGATGATACTTCAGAAATTAAATCTAATAGCTCACAGTTATCATCATTGAACTTATCACATAACAGATTTAGCTCCATACCTCCTATACTATCATGCTTAGCTGTAAACTTAACACGTCTTAATATGTCGTATAATTGGTAATATATGAGTATAATTACAATTTTAATTTAATTTTGAAATTGTAATATTAATTTTTAGTTTAAGAACAATGAGTTATATTACATCATATCCAAGTTCACTGAAGCAGTTAGACCTTAGCCATAATAAAATATGTGTTTGGCCTAGTTTACCACAAATCAATCTAGAAGAATCTACAGCTGATCAAGAAAATTTATTGTGTTATCGATTGGAAACTGGACAAGTTCCCAAGTCAACTGTACCTTCAAAAATACGAACTAGTGAGTTCAAAAAACAGAAATTGAAACAAAATAAATGCATTTATAATTAAACAAATATAGGTAGACGAATGTCATTAAGAGCAAGTATCTTAAACCGTGTATGTTCACACAGACGCCACTTGAGGCTTGAAAATTTAAGAACACTAATGTTGGCTGATAACTGTATGAATAGAATTCAATTATCCACTGATGATGATGGATTTTCTTCGGTTTCAAACGATTCAGCTGATGAGTTAGATGACTGGGTATTAATAAATATTCATATTAATTATTTTTATGTTAACATTTTAAATTTATTAACTTTAGATATTAATTTCTATAGGATACAGGAGGCACAGTGTTGGGACATTCAAAATCAAAATTAATTTTTCCAAATTTGAGCATGTTAGATTTAAGTAATAATCAATTAAAAGAAATTCCTTCCAACATAAATGAACTCGTTAACTTGTCTGTCTTAAACATAAGTGGAAACAAAGGTAAAAATTGTAATTTTAGTATCAAAATTATTATTATTTGACAATATTTGTTATTTTCACAGATGTAATAGAACTACCTTCCCAAATGGGTCTATTATCACGGTTGTGGAATCTGAACACTAGAGGCTGTAGCTTACAGGAACCGCTCAAATCCATGATTGACTCAAATAAGTATAAAACAATGGACGTTATCGGTTATTTAAAGTCTGTTCTTGAAGACGCCAAGCCGTATGCCCGCATGAAGTTGATGATTGTTGGAGTTCAAGGAATAGGCAAAACATCTTTACTAGACCAACTCAGACAAGAAGGCACAGGAAATTACAAAAAGAAACCTGTGGATGTAAGATATAAAAATATATGTATTAATATTTTACTAACTACTACAATTTGTTTTATAGCACTGGGCAAAACGAATGGGAAATAAAAATATTAATCAAAAAACAAGTAAAGGGACAAATATTTCAACAGTTGGCGTTGATATTAGTGATTGGGTGTATGAAAAGAAAATCAGAGGCAACTCACAGTATGGTCCAGTTATGTTTAGAACTTGGGATTTTGGTGGTCAAAATGAATACTATGCTACACATCAATACTTTTTATCAAAACGAAGTTTGTACATTGTGGTTTGGAAAATTACAGATGGTCATAGAGGAATCGCAGAAATCTTACAATGGCTAGTCAACATACAAGTAATTAAAATCATTTAAATTTAAAACAAGATATGAAAATTAATATTATTGTTATAGGCTCGTGCGCCAAATTCTCCAGTTATTATTGTTGGTACACACTATGATGTAGTGAGCACCAAGTCTCCTGAATATCATTCAGAGCAATTACAACAACTAATTAGGGATCGGTTTATCAACATAGTAGATGCAGAAAAATATGGTTTACCTAGAGTATTGGATACAATTGAAGTCAGTTGTAAAACAAAACACAACATAAAGATTTTATGTAATATTATTTATGATACAGTATTCAGTCTAAGACCTCCTGGTAAATATATATTTATTTAGTATTTATCTTTTATATACAAATAAAATAAAAATGTTAAGAATATCAACAAACTGTGCTATATAAAACATTTAAATTTTTTTTTTTTTTTTGTTTTTTATTTTTATTATACACAATCTGTAAGTGTTGTTTTACAATAAGTGCATGTGATGGAGGAAACATGGCTTGAGTAGCTGGAGATAAGAAGCCGCCCATTGGAGGCACTTAAGGATTTTTTTTTTTTTTTTTTCATTTTAATTTAAAAAAAAAAAATAATAATTGCCTTAAAAATGAATACTCAAAATTGAAAATTGACAAATCTATTTTTTACTATTATAATTTTGAAAACTTTTGTATTTTGTAGGAAGTAAAGAACTTTTGTTAGAACAAAGAGTCCCAGCAACATATTTAGCGTTAGAAGATATTGTGAGCCATATTGTATCTGAAAGACGACAAGCAAGCTTAGATCCTGTATTAAACTTAGATCAATTTAGAACAGCAGTAAATACAGAAATGTTTTCAAGATGCCATAAATCTTTTCGAGATATGGCTGAACTTAATCAAGCTATTTTGTTCTTGCATGAAAATGGTTTGTTATATATTTGTTTTATACATTCCTTATAATTAGGATTATTTATTTACAATTTATTGTCTTTATTATTAGGTGTTTTACTCCATTATGATGATGCAACATTAAAAGATCTCTACTTTTTAGATCCACAGTGGTTATGTGACATGTTAGCACATGTTGTAACAATTAGGGAAATTAATCCTTTTGCTCGTTCGGGTATAATGAAATTAGATGATTTGCAAATTGTGTTAAAATCGTCAACTTGTACAAGAGAATATATTGTCAATTTGCTCAATAAATTTGAAGTAGCGTTAACTTGGGATAGTAGATCTTTATTAATACCATCTCTTTTACCATCTGAAGAAGATATGAGTAGTCAAAAAGCTCAACCAATATCTATCAAAGTACCTGTTAAATCAAAATCCCGTATATTACGTACTAGAACTTCGAGTCAGCCAATGTTAGATTTAATCGATATTGGAGAACATATAACAAGTCGTTCAGATCCAGAAGTTTCTGTACGCCGTTTGTTACTCATGTCATATTTTCCATCAGGCTTCTGGTCTCGGTTAATCACTCGAATACTTGGTGACGATACAATAATCAATGTAATAAGACAATTTTTTGTGCCAACAGAAGTAAATGGTGATGATTTTATGAGCACAGATTTCCAGACACACTTTGATTGGGTTTTATGGCAAACTGGAATTGAGTTGAAATTTGCTAATAAAATCACATTGTTTCGCATGAAAGAAGTACTGCAACGTAGCTTTCCTATAAATTATAGACATCATAGATTTCAACTGTATCAAGAAAATGCTTGGTTCGATGTGCCAATGAAAACATCTTCCATTCTCGAAACTTATTTACCCTTAGATACAGTAATAATAAAAAGACCAATAAAAAATATAGATAAAGTAGACATAGGATTCAGAGATATTGTGTTAGATCCTTCTCCTGTACAAGCAGCAAAATTATTAGCTGTAGTAGTAGATCACATAGATGTGTTGCTAGAAGATTGGTATCCAACATTAGGTACCCGATTTGTTCACACTTCTGAAGGAAAATGTTTAGTAACTAGGCTCGTTCCCTGTCCAAGGTGTTTGGCCGGGAATGTAGAAACCGATGCTATCTCAATTGATATGAAATACGATGACGGTACAACTAAAATAGAACATATTTCCAAGGAATTATTAAAAAGAGATCTGGACAGTAAAAACATAGTGCGTAAATCACAAGAAAGTTATAACGGTTCTGATGGTGGTGATAGTGGTGTCGGACATGATGTTAGTCCACAGTCAAGTAGAAAAGTATCTGTTGATGACCACCCTTTAGTCTCAGAAGGTCAAGTTGATGGTGATATACATTATGGTTGGATAGTGGAAGACTGTATTCTAGCTGCATCTTCAGTAGATAAGCTCTGTGTTGTATGTCCCAAGCATGGAGATTTGCCTTTGGCACAAGTTGCTCCTGATACAGTATGTTTTTTATACGCATATAAAAAAGAAATAAAATAATCTAACCTAAAATATAATTATTTAAATATACGTATACATTTTCCAGGTGTTTTTGGATTTGGGAGAAGAACTAGTCATCAATGATGAAGATATTATTCGAGGCAAATTATTAGGCCGTGGAGCATTTGGGTTTGTTTTCAAAGGAGTATGTAAAGGGAAAAAACCTGGTCATAGTATACAAATTGCTATTAAAATGCTGCAACCTGTACCTCCAGGACCTAATGCTAGTCAATCTGCTATTATAGCTTATAAAGTAAATTTGTTTTAAAATATTTTTGTTGTTGATATTTATCATGTTTTGATATTTTTACAGGGAGCACAAGCAAAATGGGATAGAGACCCTCTACAATACACTTGCAAATCGTATTGTAGTGCTAGACAAGAACTAAACATAATGCTAAATTTGAAACATCCAAATATTGTTCCTCTAATTGGTGTTTGTACAAAACCATTAGCACTTATTCTTGATCTTGCGCCAATAGGTGCATTGGATCAAGTATTAAGAAATTATCGAAGATCTGGTTCAAAATTTGACCCTCACATACTACAACAAATTGTATTTCAAATTGCAAAAGCACTAGAATACTTACATCAGCAGCGGATTATTTATAGAGATTTAAAAAGTGAAAATGTGCTTGTTTGGTCTATCCCAGTACCACTTCAAGATCCTTATGCAATAAAAACACATGTTAAAATGGCAGATTATGGTGAGCATATTTTTATACAATATAATAATAAAATTATTATTATAATTATTTTATGTTCTTCAACAATTATTTTACAGGTATTAGTCGTCTGTCTTTACCATCTGGCACTAAAGGATTTGGCGGTACAGAAGGTTTTATGGCTCCAGAAATAATAAAATATAATGGTGAAGAAGAGTATACCGAAAAAGTTGACTGTTTTTCATTTGGAATGTTTGTTTATGAACTGCTTACAATGCATCAACCATTTGAAAATCATGAATCAGTAAAAGAAAGTATTTTAGAAGGACATCGACCTGCATTGACTTATAGAGTAAGAAAGTCTCTAGTGTGATAAATAATTATTATATTATTTGTATTAATTTTTAATATTTATTTACTATCTACACTATATTATTATAACCTTTAACTAGTTTTACTATTTGTATTCTTATAGGAAACAGCATATCCAAGTTATTTACTTGATTTAATGGCAGTATGCTGGTCACAAAGTCCAAAAGATCGTCCTTCGGCTAGTCAAATTGTATCCATAGTGTCAGCACCCGAGTTTACTCATCTATATGATGTTGTATCACTAAGTCATTCAGCTGATGTAATATCGTGTACTCGAGTACCATTGCCACTTAGTATGTATTATATTATTCTTACAGCTGAGCTATAAAATAATCTTTATTGAATTTTCATAATTTTCCTTATGTAAAATGTATTAAATAATAATTTTATTGTTTCACTTTTAAATTATAAAATAATATTAGGTTAAATTAGTAATAAATATTTTAAACCTAAAAAGTAAAATATCGTAGAGCTGGGTAGTTAATTCTATTGGTCATAAGATTTGTTTCTAATAAATTTTAAATAAGCCATTAGGTTGGTCATAGAGAGTGTCTATTGAATGGGAAAGTAATCATGGGGTGGACTATGAACATGTAAAGTAAAATCAGCTTGCTGAAAGAATTTTCACTGGACCCTTTCAACCATCTTCCTATGGGAAAAGATGAATATGTCCCAAATTACCGTACTGTATTCAACGGTAGGTTAGACAAGGGAACAGTCCAGGTTCTTGAGTAGGAAAACAATATTATGATGTATTTATCTGAGAAAAACAATTTATCAACGAACATATTTTCCATCATCAATGTTGAATGATGTTGATGTTTTGAACAATCCCAAAAAATACTACCTAGTAGATGTAGATAGATTTTACAACAGTAGAGACCAATATTTTAATATTTGTATTTATAGGTGAAGATAATGAAAACAGTGGCGATGAAATATGGTTACCTTGTTCTAATGGAAAACTTGATAGATTAGCATTTAGCAGTACAAATTGGTTTCATTATAGAAGTACAAATATTACACATATCATTACAGCCATTTGTACAGTAGATGATCACAGTGTTTGGTTAGGAGACACAGAAGGACAAATTCATGCTTATTCGTAAATTAAATTGTTTGTTTTTGTTTAAATTATTATTTATTTAACTGATATTGAATTTTAACTATAGGAGCAATGATAGCATGTATATGTTTAGCTATAAATTGATAACAGAAGATCAAAAAGTTGGAGTGAAGTGTATAGTGACCCTGAAAGATAGACATAGGGTTGCGATAGGTTTAGAAAATGGAAGAATATTTCTCGTACGGAGTGATATGTCACCCCTAGCTCCGACCATGGGAGAAGGCAGTTTTGTTATGAGTGAACTTGGAAGTTCCACTGTTCTGTTTGATTTCATAGCTGTCGACAGTAACAAGTATATTTATTCTAAAATTAAATTCTTTAGTTTGTTACTATTACATATGTATGATTTATATTAGAACTTGTGAATTATGGTGTGGAGAAAATCAAGGTCGAATATCTGTATACACTATTAAACAAAATGTGGCTATAAATTATGAAGTTCTTGAACATTTTAACCTCACGGGCTTCGATACACAAGTAATGTCTTTGAGTACTTCTCGTGGTCATAATTTAGTATGGTCCTATGTACATCCAGGTTAGTAAGAATATTATTTAAGTAAATAGTAATGAATGACAATTTTTTTCAATCTGTAATTCTTGCTTTGCAGGTTGTATTGTTTATCAATGGGATGTAGTTACTAGGAGAATATTGAACAAGTTGGATTGTTCAAAACTAATACCGTGTTCAGAAAGTCTTAAATCTATTAGTATAGAGGAACGATTGAGCCCAGGGAAATGTCAGGTATTATTTCTAAATACTTCATTTCAATGAGAACTCACTGTAATAGAACTCTTGTAATTTCAGATAACTAGTATATGTACAGTAGGTGACGAACTTTATTTAGGTACAGTTTGGGGCTGCATAGTAGTTGTCGAACAAGATACTGCTAGGCCCATTACCGTGTTTAGACCGTACGAACAAGAGGTAACGTGTATGACTGCTGCTGCTGAAGGTAATGCAATTATAAGTATTGGCCATGGGTACAGAAGTTTATTGAAAAGGTACATATCTCATTGTAACGATGTGACCGACCTTACTGATACAACGTTTGCAATACTCTGGTCAACTCGTAACTGGAATGCTTATTAATACATTAATATTTATTTCTCATATTTCATTCATTATTTATAAGTTATAACACTTTATTTTCCACCTACAACACACAAAAAAAAATACTTATTATTATCAATATTGATCAATTGCACATTTTTGAGTTTAGGAATTTCAAAAATTTACAATGTGTATGATAAGTTAGATTAAATTACTCTATAACTAATATCTCAATAAGGAATCTCGCTAATTCCAGTTTTTTTTTACCATCAAAATCTTTGACATTATTACAAATTACCATTTATCTAGCAAAATAAGAGCAATGATGCGATACAACGATTGTTGTTTCTACCAACGACAATGAAAAATGTGTAAATATTAACACTCATTTAATCACACTAATTATTAAATTCTCTAAAATATAAATAAATTCTTCAAAAACATTTTTTTTAAATTAGTAAAAATGAAAATCGTTATTTTTATATTAACTATTTAAGATGACTGAATATGTGAGGAACTAAACTAAAATTAATATATATTATATATTATATAATATAAATAGTAAAATTTTAAATACAAGTATTAATCATTTCCTTTTTTTTAAACTACATAAGTACTAATTTTTTAGTGAATTAATATACCTTCTATACTACAGTATTCATTACTTTACATACTTATTGAAAATATTAAATAATTAAGCTTGTGTTTTTGTTGTTTAATTTTACTACCATTTTGCCAGTTGCTTAATATTGTTCTGTATATAACAATTATAACACATTAAAAAAAAAAAAAAAAAAAAAAAAAAAAAAATAGTAACAAAATAGTTACAGCCTATAATGATTTTAATTTTTATGCATTTTATTCAGTGGCATGAAATGGGGTTGCATTTTCTTCTACAAAAAAAAAAAAAAAAAAATTGAGGTCACTATGTTATTGTTTGAAATTCTAAAATATATAAATAAATACCAAATTTTTTTTATAAGCTCAATTAAATAAATATTTTAAAAGTTTGTTTTATTTTTAATCTATACAATGTATTATACTCGTATTATTATGAATCATATGTTGTGGATTATATTGTTGGTATAATTTAAATATTTATTAATGCATAAATTAAAAATATATTAAATATTAAGGAATATGGGAGCTTATTCCTCAAGCGTGTGCAATTTGTATAACCCCTAAAACCTCAATTTGGGCCACTGCGTATATTTTTATTTATTAAATTTAAGCATTTAACAACGACAACAACATAATATTTATTGAATAAAAATGCACTTTTATGGGTCTATGAAAAAAAAAAAAAACTTAATAGATTAAAAACAATTATTATAAGTTTATTATTGTAAGTCTGTACAAGGTACAATCATAAATAATTCAATAATTACATCACATCATATTTTTCATAAATAAAATGGCAATAATATTTATTTTATTTTTTTTGCATTCTTTTATTTTTATTTATGTGTGTAGATCTCATTCTGTTCTATTGTGTTTAAAATATTGTTTTGTATTTGTTTGTTTGTTTAACTGTTTGACACCTATTAGTATTTTTGTTAAGTTTGTTTTGTATCTAGAGTTCTAACCTACTATTTTTATTTTTTTTTTTTTTATTTTGACTAATATAATATGGTTTACCTACAGAACGCTATATTATTGGTATTCAGCTTTTGCACAACAAACTGTAAAATTACAATAAAGATTACATCTTAGTATAATTTTAAAGACTGGACTATTATATTATTTTCAGTATTATTATTCCATTCAAATGTTTACATTATATAAATATATATCCCCGTTCTTTTATACCTCTTATATAGTAAATAATGTTAATTTTATTGTTGTTAAGCACTATCTGCAGACTGTGGTACAACTGCTATTTTTTTTATTTTGTATTACGGAGCAAAGTAATCATACTAAGTTACCTGATAAATATTTTCGTTAACAATTTTATTATTAAAATTTATATTTGTTTTCTTTCAATAAAATAATAGCTTTAATTTTGTATTGTTTTTATTTATTAAACCCATATGCCATATGACCGTATACAAATAATTACCTAGGTTCCTTTTTTTGTTTTACGGTTATCATTCGATTTCAATAAAATAATATTGTAAATTGATGACTATTATTATTAATATTTATCTATGTATATATATCTAAAGTAATTATTGTTTTAAATGATATTTCAGTATTGCTATTCTGTAACTTAATAAACTATTATCGACAAAACTTTTTAAGGAGCCAACTCGGGTATCCATTTTTTTGTTTAAAAACATGCTTTACGGGAAAAACTCTCATGAATCATAGAATGATACGATTTCGATGATTTTTTTTTTTTGTGTGTGTTGGAAAGTGGACACCTTCTACAGGGGGCATTGGACTCGGATTTTTAATAATTTATTTCTAAACGCTATAATTCGTATTTAAATATGACCCATCTTCACCAATTTTAATTAATTTTGTTTTGTAGTTTTTATTTACATAATCAAAAATCGAAGTCCAATGCAACCTGTAAGAAGTTGTCCTCTTCCAGGTTCGTATAGTACTCGATGTATGACAGCTGTGTAATCTTTTAATTTGGGCCTAAACATGTGACTAAGGGAAGTCCATAAAAATTGACTAAACTTTTCATTTCTAAGATGTTAAAAAGAAAACCTACTCGAGAAATATCCTCAAATCCAGATTCAATTTTGGGAAATCTAAAATACAGTATAAATATTTACTAATACAATATACTACATAATAATTATAATTACTCTTGGTTTTAAGAATTTTAAAAAAAAAAATAAAAATAAACTTGGTTTAGGGCGCAGAGTAAACAATTTGCGGGGCCCGATGACGATTACAGTGGTTTGTGCAATGAGTTAGATTGTGATGAGCTTCCTCTTTCGGCTGAGGAAGTAGAGGAGAAAAAATAGCAAATCCTAATTTTATCTTGACAAAAAGTCTTAAAGAAATTTATGACGTAGAAAGAGCTACATTAGACCCGGTTAGCACAAGTTTCGTTTCATAATGTAGTAATATTGCATTACGAATATTAATAAACACTAATAACTACTCTCGATTAATAAGTGATAAAAAATAAAATTCCAAAATAAAGTACATATTTACCTAAAACATTACATTCACATAAATGGTAAAATTGCCCAAATTACCAGGATAACAGAATGTTTTCCCATAATAATAATAAAACAAAATGATTGTATATAGTTTCCTTTTTTTCGTTTAATGATTTCGTTTATTTCCTCTATAGTATAAACGTATAATATAATATAATATATTTATTATATTTGGCCCTATAGGTCAAAAGTGATACTTGGTCTGAAAGAGAGAAAATTTCGCCTAACAGCCTCCAATTTTTGAAGCGTATTTAGTACTTAGAGACAGTACTTCTAGAATAAATACCGTAAAATATATTATGTTACGTGAGGTGATTACACCAACAACTACTGCAATGAAGTACGAATACAAAATATAAATGTTGACAACATTTTTAGTTTGTGGAATTTAATTACCTATACTTCTAACATGCTGTTTGGTTAGGTACGGAATACAGTACGAATCCATGGCCAAACAGCTTTTTCAGTTGAATTTGGACTTGAAAATTTGGCCAGTCTGTGTGTTTATAAACGGAATGTTAAATTTGTTGGCATGTTCTCCTGATGGGTTGATAGGAGGACAGGAAATAATGGAAATCAAGTGTCCCTACAACGCCAAGAAATCGACAATTTATGTAGGTGTTGAACAAAAAAAAAAATCAAATTCTTGATGTTCAACAACTTTGACGAATTACAGCTAAAAAAAACCAGATAAATATTATTACCATATTCCAGGACAATTACATGTAGCAAATAATCAATACTGTTTTTTTGTTGTGTGGGTTCGGTCTAATGTTATTATAAGTTTATTACAATATTACAATTATTTGTATTGTTTTTTGCCTATTGCAATCCCTTAAAATCAAAATTATTCAAAATCCTTTCTTATCGCATACCTATCCTATGATACAACCATACCCTGAAAATTTCAAATCTCTAGCTATCATAGTTTAATTTGAGGGTTGTTTATGAATCAGTCAGTCAGGACTTCTGCTTTTATATATACAGCTAACAGTTACTGTATTACCATACTGATAAATGTATATTCGTATTTCCAACAGTACTCAGGGGCTCAATATTACTGAAAACTTAAACTTAAAATAAAATTTAATTCACCAAACTAACAACGACGACATTGACTATGTTTTCACACGAGGATTTTTTTCATATTTTTATTTCACGGTTTTATTTATTATTTTTTTTAAAAAATGTTACAGTACGGAAAATACCACGCCTGACGTAAAAAAGAGAAGGTAAATATGTGTTGGGACAACGTTGTGGACGCGGCTATATTATTAGTATAAAACAATGAAAAAAAAATAAATTGTGTATACTAAAATATAAAATATCCGGACACAGTTGCATTTTGCACACCGAACAAGCAACACATATGTGTACAATTTGCTGCATATGAATTTCTTGGGCGTAGAAATTAACAGTAAGTATCTAAGTACTGAAAAAATATAATTAAATATTTAGGTACCTAATAAAAATTTGTTTTACATAAAATAGGTAAGAAATAAATTAAACTACTTGCACTTCTGGAGGTAACCCTGATGAATGTTGACCTTACAATAAAGGTCTAATTATATTTATTACGTTGAATGCTATAAAAAAATGTTCGGGATTTTAATGGAACATATATATGAATTCTTCGAGAGGGATTTTAAAAAAATTGTGCCTATCTCTCAAAATTCGCCTTTCAATACGCCGTTCTTGTAAATGAAACCTAACTGTATTATCCAACAGCATCTGCTCTCACATTAAAAATTTCAGAGCTATGACTAATTGATAGATGCAAAAATGGTCGTATAATGTGAAAATTATAATATAAGATACATACGACTACAAGGTAAAAATTGTAAATAGGTAAATAGATGAATGAAATCACAAAATATGATTTCCTCTTATCCATCGTCGGTAAGTGTTATCGAGGGGTCTAGATGGTCTATTAAGTTATCGACCAGTAGTTTTAACGAAAATATTCGTTAGGTAAACGAATATCTTTAATACTGAATCACTTTTATGGATAATATTCGATAAGAACATTTTCAATAGTTTAACGGATCCAAATTGTTCGTTACGCTACCTTGTCGAGTTAAAGAATTACCACTACGGAGAAGAAACGAGTTGGTTAGAGAGTACAGAGTATTTCTATCGAATGAAAAGGGATCCATTCGTCCAGGATCGATACCCACGGCTATAAGTGGAGGATGGTAGAAAGAGTATCCAGAAATAAAAGTCTCGGGCGTAAAAACCTGTATATCTTAAAAATCCGGAACATTTCAATATCGTTTTAAATAATCACTCTGTACAGTACGTAAGTATTCGGTGGATTACACTTTTTTTTTTTTTTTTATGCCCTGGGGCTTTATGATTTAAACGACCTGATGGTCTTTATAAATATGTTTAACAGGATATATCTTACATACTAAATGTTAATATATACATTATACATTGATGAAGTCTCACTTCCAATGAAGTGGCTCCTGTACTTAATTTAAACACTTAAACTAAGTCGTATCGTTTCAGACGCTTATGTCTTTGGAGTTGTCTAACAGTTGGATGGCCATTGGATTGATATGGTGATCTAATCTCATCTCGTGTTTGCGAGCAAACTTTTGGATTTCTTCTGCTATTGTAGGCAACATCATATCACGGTGAATGGCATCGTTTCTTTCAAACCGGTAGGCTGCAGTGATGGTCCGAAGAGCGATGTTTTGGCAGCGTTGTATAATATCAATGTTAGACTTACTGGCACAACCCCACAGTTGAATGCCATAGGTCCAAATTGGTTTAATAGTAGACGTTTGTTTTCTATAGTTAACTCAGAGTGGGATCCAACTAACCAATAGAGCTTCCGCATTTTTCCTTTAATCTGTATTTTTTTCTGACCGACATGATGTTTCCAGTTTAAACGAGAGTCAGGATGCATACCAAGATATTTTGCTGAATCTTTTTGTGGGATTAAAGTTTTATTCAAAAAAATTTGAATGTTTTTAGTTTTACGTAACGTATAGTTGACGTGTACCGATTTATCGGCATTTATCTTAATTTTCCAACATCTCGTCCAGGCAAAAATGTTGTCAATTGATGATGGTAAGTTGTCAGTTGCAGTTAACTGATTATTACTTGTCCACAAAATTGCTGTATCATCGGCAAACATAGCTATCGTTATGTTGTCATTGTTGCCATTGTTTGGTATATCAGCTACGTAAAGTAGTAGGTAAAGGATAGGTCCTAATACACTACCTTGTGGTACTCCAGCCTTTGCCATTCGGTTACTGCTTCTTCGTGCATGACGCGGGGATTACACTTAAAAAAAAAAAAGATCCAATGTCCAACGCAATCTAAATGTTTAGGAATCCAACAGATCAACGGTTTAGTAAGTCGAATTCTGCAAGGTCCGTGTAGAAAATAAATTAACCATTATTTTAATTCCCAAAACGTCTGCTCGTCCGACGTATTCGGTTCGGTATTTGTCCTTCTATCGTCGCAGCGCTCCCCGGTGAACAATATTCGAAACTGTTGTGATTGTACAATTTTCTAAAAATCAATGAATATGCTATTTTTTTATTAATTAACTGCCTCGTTCGGGTCAAGTTGCTTAGAGTCATGAGTTTCTAGAACCGTCTAGCTGTCACGCACGGCTTTACCTGTGCACAGTAATAAACAAAAATCGTTTTAATATTCCGAACCAAGTGTGGAATGAATGGTATTATGGTTTTATTATGATATGTGCATTTTTTAAATTTTTTTCTAATTCCACATTACTTTTAAATTTTGCTTGACTTTAAAAACTTTAAGTTTCAATCGGCCTTACGCATTAAATATTTCTGAATACACCATGTTAAATGTCCCACCTTCTGAGGCCAGCATAAATAGGTTTTCTATAATTTTACGGGAAATATTTCCCTAGTTTCACAGCCAGTAAGGATCTCAAGGTACACTCAAGCAAACGGTTTTTTTTTTAAATATTTTATTCCTCGATTTTTTGCGAAGAACATCATTAGACCTTTGATCACGTGGAGCAATGTTCTCAAGTAAAAATATTCGTGGTTATTCGGATGAACGACATATATTCTGCCAAGGGCAGGTTTTTTCTACTCCGGGATAACCTTCGACAGTGGTTTTCTTCGTCGGAATTTCTTGGTAGATTGTCCGGTCTGCATAATATGTATCGACCGGACTGAAATTGAATTTAATTTAATTTCGAGAGTGTAAACCAAAATAGCGTAGCTTAATCACTATTTCCATTTCGAATTGTACGTTTGGTAGTCGGTTTTGTTGACGTTCTAAATTATTTTGTGGTTAAGCTCCAACTGAGCGAATCAAACTCGACTGTATCTATCGTCCCGGAGTCATAATGGATCGGAATTCTTATTCGAATTGCTTCAAAACGCTATTTACGCTCTTCGTCAGTCTCATTGACTCGACGGTCATGTACTTGACTTGTGTTGCGCGTACACCGATCGATATTTCGACGCCTCACTGGTGGCATTTTTTTCCAAAGAAATAAACCAAAAACGAACTAAGCGACGATAGTTTCCCTAGCAACGAATTAAGTGGTCTTATATTTTTCCCAAAAGGGAGAGATTTTAATAAAAAAAAATACCATCCAAATTTCCGGCTTTCCCGGTGGATTTTCCAGTAATTGTCTTTCTATTCGCACAAATCTTGTCCTGACAATTACGAACACGACCAAAAAAAAAAAAAAAAAATAATAATCAGCCAAATCGGTCAAGCCGTTCTTAAGTGGCGGTGTTGCGGCAATCGATTTTTATGTATATAGAAGTTTAGTTAGTTAATCGGAAACGTTGCAATCCGCTAGAGAGTGCTGCGTCGCGAGAGAAGTTCTTATTGTTTTAAACGGAGAAGGTTCACATAAAATATTTATTATCTGCGGACGCCGCCGGACGCGCTTTATCACGCCGGTCGGTCTGTAACCGATTTATATCTGTAACCGCGTCGTATCTCGTCGTATGTTGTGATTTCGGAGATCTCGGTGTTCCCCGTCGTCGGTGTCATTGCGATTTGAAATTAATAATTCTCCATTGTGCCCCGTCGGTCTGCCATTACTTTGTAAGGCTTCCGATTTGTCCGCGGACAAGAACATTAGTCGTCGTCTGGCCTAACGTTGAATCCGAATGGACATAACGTAGTAATAATTCTGTACAAATCGTCGAAAATCATGTCGTTGCTAACGCTGCTGGAGGAAGAAGCCGACGAAAAATCGGCGGAGGCTCTGATCGACAACGACGGTCCGGATGTTTTTGCCGAAAACCCCGTAAACAATGTTATTCTTTTTTGACCGGTTTTACTATTAACACTTTTTTTTTTAACTGTAACTTAACATTGTTTTTTTTTTTTAGCTAGGACAGACTGCCCTACATTTGGCGTCTGTCCGCGGATTTCAACGTATCGTAGACGTTTTGTTGGACAAAGGCTCCAGTGTATGTTCAAAAGATTTAAACGGCAACACTCCGCTGCATTTGGCTTCACAACACGGAAACGTATCTATAATCGAAAGCCTATTGTTGCGACAACCACGGGTAGCTTACTATCAAAACCACGTAAATGACTTAAACATATATATATATATATATTTTTTTTGTAAATTTCAATAACGCTATTATTGTATTTACAGAACGGAGAAACTCCAATGCACATGGCAAGTCGCTACGGTTATTTAGAATGCGTGATGAAATTAGTGGAACACAATATCGCTACAGATATGGTGAACGAAAATCTGGACACGCCATTATTGGTGGCCTTAGCGGAAAAACATGAAAATGTCGCAATATACTTACTACGCAATTCACCCGGAAATTTAGATATTTTCAACAGTGTAATTTTTAAGGCAATTCGAATTTTAAATTTGTTATTTGTATAATTTTTTTTTTATTTATATTAGGAGGGTAATGCTCCTATTCATGTTGCGGTGCAAGAAGGTTTATTAAATGTCGTAGAAACAATAATACATCTAGGGTTTAATTTTGAATATCCAAATAATCGAGGGCTTTATCCATTGCATATCGCTACTAGATACGGACATGTTGAAATTGTTAGGTATACCTTCTAGCCAAATATATATTTTAATATCTTTTGATTTAATTAAACACCACAAATTAGGTGTTTGTGTATTGCGGGAAGTGACCCTCAACAACGTAGTGCAGACAATATCAAACCCGAAATCACTGCTATTAAAAATAATCAAAAGGAAATATTATCAATATTTACTAAATTGAATACTGTAAGCTTACCAAATCAAACATATTCTTGTTATTGCTGTTGATACATATATGTATATATATATATTTTTTCACTATAGAATAGTGCTAGGGAAAATTACATTCAACAACTTATTCCCAGCAATGAATTCATACAAAACACAAATTTATTGTTTTTCGGACATTCCAACGCCGGTAAATCGTCAATTATACGCTTCATGAAACTGGGTCTGTTCTCAATGCTCCTCGACAAATCGCGTAATACCTTAAGAACAATGAATAACAACAGTAAGTATACATAAACTTAATTTTGATTTTTAGCACTAATTACTTAATGAATATTTTAAATAGGAACTATGACATCACACGGACAGTGCAATGGGAACGATATGAATCTTACTGAATACAATATTACAAATACTTCCAATTATTACAAACATGATGGTACTAAGGGTATTTCTGTTCAAAAGGTATAAAACTGAACGAAAGCATTAGATAAATTATTAAAAAAAAAACACAATTTGTAGGAAAAGTTATCAGGTATTAATGAATGCACATTTTGGGATTTCTCCGGTGAAGATACTTACTATAACTCTTATCATCATGTAATTCAGAATACACCAAATAAAGTGGTTGTAATTGTTTATAACGAACAACAATCTTCATTAGAAATTTTAAAAACCGTGCGCTTTTGGTTTAGCTTTGTTCAAGCAAGACTTCAAATAACGGAACCAATAAGTTGGTAGAGTAATATTTTAAATTCTCGTTTGTCATATTTAAATTATGAAATTATTTTATAGGTAAGAATGGTATTTCAAATCATTTAGTGCCTGTATTAATAGTTGCTACACACAATGGTCAAAGAACATTTTGTCAACCAGATCAGTTAATTAAAACTATGAAAAACGAATATGGGCATGTATTTCAGATATACGATCAGCTAGTACAATTCAATATTATGGCAGTGGATTCATTAAGTGTAAAAAACTTAAAAGAAGGAATTAGTATATGTAAAAAGCAACTTCATTTTGTAAGTAATTCTGTTCATTAGGTTTAAAATTAATTTTAAAAAATATTCTGTAAATACCATTGTTTTGCACGCTGTATTTAATAAAACTCAATAGTTGAATTCAACTTTTCTGTCAGGGATACTATCGAGGAGACATCATTTGTGGTACAAACAATACGAGCAAATTAAATAAGCTGTCCTTCTTCGTTCGAAGCGGTTATAAATTACTCGATGATCTGCCTAGGGAAAACTATTATAACACTAAGTCTTCAGTTACAAGAATTGAGGTTTTAATTATATTCAATAATGCACTGTTTTTTTTTTTTTTTTGGTTGTTTTTTTTTTTTTAAGAATTATAAGTGGTGTACACTTCAAAGAATTTCACTGTGTGCATTAAATTGAAATAGCACTTGCATAAAATGTGTAATACTATGAATTCACTCAACTTTTTATTTTATTTTATTTTTATACAATTATTCAATAGGACATTTGAATTGCTTAAAAAATTTTAAGTGTTTAATTATGTGTTTGATTATACATTTATAATATTTATAACTAAAGATAATTTCTATTATGAACTATTACTAATTTCAGAACATTCCGCGAATGAGTGGTTTTTGTGAAGCTGTACAGAATTTTTTACCCAAATTAAGAAAAATTGCAAATCCATTTCCAGTACTATCTTGGAAAACATTCTGTGATACTATTCATCTTGAAGTAAACCCTTTGGCTACTAATCAACATTTAAATATATTACTCATCCAACTACAAAATCTTGGAGAAGTGTGTTAGTTGGCATAGTAAGACTAATATTTAAAAATAATATGATTGTTGATTATGTTTGTCACAGATATTGTATTTAAAATCCGGCTTACAACCTGATTTGGTTGTTATATCTCCAAATTGGTTTGGCTCCAGTATAATCGGTACACTATTTTCTGTAGACTTTTTGATTAGCCAGACACGCATGTCTGGCTCTTATCAAGCAAACGATTTCCAAATTATGTTTCCTCATTATGATGCCATGTCTGTACTGCAACTATTGGAAACAATGAAAATATGTGTCCAAGTATGTTAATCAATTATTATTTTTCAACTAAAATATTATAACATTTTTTGAGTAAACTCAAATCGTTTAATACTTTTTTAAAATTAAATAATACTGACTACGTCTGTCCAATATACAGTATAGTGAAATTATCACATAGAAAGTACATTTTGGCATTTAAGAACAGTAATAGATTAAATCCCCCCCCCTATTCCTGCTTTATACAGGAAAATATTTTCAAAACTAAAAGCCCTTTTTAAAAAAAAATATCAAATAAAATAGTTACAGCCAGGGCCGGCTTTAGATATGATCAACGCGTTCAACGGCACAGGGCACCAAAATAAGAAGAGCGCGTGTCAAAATTATTCCTTTACTAGTTACTGCTATATCATCCATCAAAGACAGATATGAAAAGTTATCAAAATATACAGTAATGTGGGAATTTCTTTATAATTTTAATATAAGATTTAAAGAATTTCAAAAAGGATTAATTACTAAATTATTGTGCCAATCTCCAACTAGCTTTGATAGAATTGAGATTGTTGAATCAAAAAGTGATATTGAAGCAGTTTTTCTTTGTAATGAATTAATTAGTATAAAACACTTCACCTAAATCCATAATTATAATACACCCCTTGATATACTAAATGTAATTTAAAAAAAATCAATTAGAGGATTTATACCCTAATATATGAATTTTGTTGTCCATGTTGGTGACTATTGCAAGCGGAGAAAGAAGTTTATGCAAACTTATCTAAGGTCAACCATATCACAAGATACATGGACATCCTTAACTACACTAAGTATTGAAAATGCCATCGCTCAAAATTTGGACTTCTCGAAACTAATTAAAATATTTGCGGACAAAAATGCAAGAAAAATTAATTTTTATTAGCTTTTTTTATATTAGTACTTCTGTAATGAAGTATTTTATGGATGATGAAGTATATTTTATTTATTACTAACAGAAAAATTATTGTGGGCATTTTTGATTATGAGTGGGGCTTGTCCCTCCAGCTACCCTAATTTTGCCTGTGTATATTATATGTTTAAGAGGGAGGGGCACTAAAACAATTCTTGCACTGGGCGCTGAAAGAGCTAAAGCCGGCCTGGCCGGGTTACAGCTATTAAAAAGATAAATAATTGTGCGGGTATAATTTCCTCTTAACTTGTATCACAGAAATGTTCATTTTAAAGATTTTTATTATTTTAGTATGATAATGATGGGGACATTGAATATGAATTCCCAGCATATATTATAAGAGAAAAAGATGAAACATTATGGAAACCGTGGAGTAATAATGTTGATGGTTGTTATGGGGGTATTCGGCTTACTCCTCAATGGCAATTTCTTGAAATTTTAACATCAATTTTCATTAGAATACAAGTAAATGGAAAAACATTTGATTTTGTTTATTCTTATTAATTAATAATAATATAATTAACTTTATATCATTGATTCAGGTAGAGTTACGCTACTTACAAAATAATTACTATGAAGATATGGACAGCTACTTATACCAATGGTACGGTGGTACTGTATTATGTATAAGTAATATAGAGTGCATGATATCTATCGAGCAAGACGGTTGTATTGAAATAAAAATACGTGGACCTAAATCATCTAGCTATACTTGTTTTTATTTTTTAGAAGAAATTTTGCATTCTATTAATCTAGTAAATAAATACCTTATATTTTTATTTTTTATTAATAGCCCAATTACTGTGGCAAAGCAATTTATGCCTTTTATTTTAGGTTTTAATTGAAACATGTCCTGGAATGAAAATAATTAAAGAATTTTTAAGCCCCTTGAATTTATCCGAACATTGCATACAGCCGCATGGTTATAGCATCAGTGACATATTCTATTCAACGAGGAAAAATTCCAATTTCAAATCGTTGGTCATTAATCCATTAACAGGGGAAAAAGAATGTATATTAGACCTGATTGCATTTGGATGTGAGCAGGTGAACATTTTTTGTCTATTATTATCAATACTTATTTATTTTTTCATGCCACTCACAAGACACTAATGTTTAAGGTAGAAGATATGTTGTCGAGTACAGACAATTTACCCTTAACAGAGTTAAATACTATGTGTCGGCAAGAATTAAGTTGTCTTCTTGATCCAGTACATCCGTTGGGTAGAGACTGGGCATTATTTGCTCTTAATATTGGATTGGATTCAAAAGTTCAATTGTTTGACAACGAACCAACCAGCCCTTTTCTTGCATTAATAGATACTTGGACAACAATTCAACCTGCGCCAACAATAGGTGAAAATAAATTTATTGAACTAACAAAAAATGACCGAGTCAGTCAAACTAATGAGTAAATCAAATCCAATAATTATGATTTACTGGGTGGTTCTTAGTACTTTTAAATGTTATTCTCTCAAATAACTATTGTTATTTTTTAATTTTACTAACTCTTGAAAAATCATCATATCATGTTTTGTTAGCTAAAATTCTTTTTTAAAACATGAATTAACTCCCTAGGTACACTGATTGACCGATTAAATGAATTAGGACGTGAAGAAGTAGCATTGATCGTGTTACAATACATACAATGTTATAGGATAAAAGTCATGGACCTCCATAACAGTTTAGTGACAAATGAATTATAATAATACAAATTATTTCTAATGTTACTATCATGTCAATGTTAATATGTATTTACAAGTTTTGGCAGCACAAAGTATCAATTTTCAATTAATATTTCTAGTCAATTAAATTGAAATAAAAAGTGATTGCATGAAAACAACTATATTTCCTAAATGTTTGTTAGCACATTTATTTTGTATACAAATTATTATTATTATTACAAATACTTTTTTTACAATTAATTCTATATTTATTTTATGTTATAAACACGTGCAATATGTTTTCAATAAAAAAATTGCACTAGGGTAGTAATAATACTAATTTTTAGATTTTTTACACTTGATTTATTTTGAAATATATATGTTGGACTGATAAAAAAATTATTTTGTGTTGTTTTATTGATTATTCTTGAAATGCTGATGCTAATGATTGTACATCTTCACTGGAAAATAATTTTAACTATGATTATATATTTTTTAATTTAAATTATTCAAATTTCGGAAATGATAATTTATCCTCGGGATCTCTTTGATACCTATTGACATATTGAAGTTGGTGTGCACCATTTGAATCATAACAGTCAAAGTATTGTAATTTTAAAAGTTTATCTGGATAATTGGGTAAAAAATAAATCCAACAATCAACTATATTGCCATTCGGTAATTTAACTTCAGTTTTTTGTCGGTTATAAAAATCCGGATGATTTTCAAAATCATCCAAAAATTCCATCATCTTTGCATCAACGTCATAGATTTCCCCACTTATTTCCTAAAAGATAATTTAGTATAAATAATAAATTATATGTTGTATCATTAAATATTTTCACATACATATCCAGTGCCTTCTTTTAGTAACAAAAAAGGTATATTATATTTGGTGGCGATTACTAAAGGATATTTCTTAGTTGTGCTGGCAACTGATCGAAATACTGCATGGCCAATTTTAGTATCATTGAAATGATAATGATTGGGTTGGTTTTTTTTTAATGTTCCATAAACAAAAATTGGCTCCATTTTCACTGAAATTAAATAAATTGACAATAATATAAAATAAAATCAATAGACTAGACTCATTGAACTTTAAAATAATTAAAATTATACACTTATTTAAATCCAAAGTTAAAAAAAAATATTACATAAAATGACATAATTATCAATAGTTTAAGTAAATATATTAAATCTTATATATCAAAAGTTACTGTGTATACTGTGTTACTGTATCATTGCCAACATTGCATCTAAAGTATATTATTATTAATTAGTCATATACATACCGATTATTTAATCTATCCAATTAACTTTTCAATGATATTACTCTCACCACAACCTGTTTAAAGATAAGGGCAATTATTTTTAATGGATTCAAAAACTATTCAAAATTAATATTGTTTTTTATTCCTATCATGCCAGTTGTGTTTGTTTCATAATATAAAGCTTAAGAATTTTTTTTAGTAGGCAACTATTATAGATTAAACATACTTAACAATGTTTAATCTACGCTACTACTAACACTATAATATTACAACTATAATGATATAACTAAAAAGTCTTTAGTATGATGTTGGGGATCCCTTTCGCGCAGTACAATGTTCGATTAGTAATTGATTAATAAATCTGTACCGTAATAATTAGCATATTATAATATATTCAATACTGTATATAGTATTATGTTGTATATTTTAAGATATATTGTATGGAAAATATCAAAAATAATATAATATAAAATAATGCTCTATTATATAATTAATCTTATTTATCATTAACTACAAAATCATCTACATGTCAAAATTTACATTTTTTTAAAAACATTTTAATTACAATTAATATTAAAAAGTAATGAATCAAAACAATAAAAATTGATTTTTTTTTTCAAAGTTATTATATAGTAGTAGTAGTAGTACAATCAATTATTACATGTATAAATGTTATATTGATTATTTATAATAACCCTTGTCTCTTTAGATCTTCATATGTTTTTTTCGTAACAACATTGCCTTGAGAATCTTCAAATTCTTCTTCATTCTCTGGTTGCCACCGTTCATCATGTTTCATGGTTTTTAACTTTTCCCATAGCGCAAGTGCATCTTCTATTTGTGTGACATTAGCAAAGTGGGCAGTATTTGGTATACCTAAACATCTCATACCGTGTGCATGTCTCCATTCAGCGAAATGCCGTTGAAAAGCTTTGGGACCTTTATACGTGAAATTACCACAGATCTCACAATTATAGCTAATATTTAATCCATGCAACTTATATAACCAATACGGTATTGGTTTTCCGTCCCATCCAAGAGGTAAATTTTTTGGATTATAAGGTATATCCTCTCCTTGTTCTTCTTCTGACTCTGATGCACTTGCTTCATTTTCTGAATCATCACGCTCTCCCTCAGTACGAGCTTGTCTTCTTTGAACATTCTCTTTTGTTGCTAATCTTTGTTCCGATAGAAGTTCACAAAATTTGTAAACTTGGGACTCGATTATTGCCAACTCTTTTTGCCTATCTTGTTCCTTGGTGCGGTTTACTTTTCCAGGCTTACCTTTAGCTAACAATGAAGGATCAAATGCAGTTTTTCCTTTGGTTGAAAATAACCGTTGGGCTCTTTCCTCCAGGGTCCCACCACATTTCAATCCTAAAGCCATTAAAGCTGACTTTAAACGGTCAAGTCCAAGAGAGGCTAATTCTTCCCAGGACGAAAAGGCATACAAATCCAAGTGTGCTCCAACATTAGCTAAAGCACTACTTGTATCCTTTGGCCAACCTGGAAAAGCGCCTTCATCCCATTGATTGATAAATTCATTTCGAACAGTATTCAATTCATTGTCTATATTATGTAACGGTTTTATTCGTAAATAATAACCATGCAAGTATTCTAACAATGCTTCTGTATATTTCCTATACTCAGAATTTTTACGGTCTTTAGGTATGTCAAATAAATTATCAAATATGGATAAATATGTGATATAATCAACTTTTTCCACTCCTTTTAAATTTACATACCTTTCATAACACTCGTGTAAATCCAAATACCTTCCATAACCTTCTTCATCGGTAAAGTCTACCATATTGTTAATTTCTTCTGAAGGATTTTCACGTTGATTGTTTAAATCTTCAAATTCAACAGACAATGGTATGGATATTTCATTTGGATGTTTTTTATGAAAATCTTTAATACCTTTTAAACGGAAATAAAATTCAGCAAACTCATTCGGTCCCGATATTGATAATATTTCTTCTTTGCGTAAGCCATCTTTATCTTCATAAAACTCTTTCAGTTTATTAGTTCCTTCCATATATTGATCAAGCAACAACTTTAGACGGTGTTCAGAATTAATGACATCTCTTGTTGTAGGCTTCTTCCACAACATCTCTTTGACCATAGAATCAACTAAACGCTCTCGTTCTTCATGGTAGCGACGTTGTTGTTCTATTAAGGTCTCCATTTCAATTCTAGTATAAATTTTAATAAATAAATAAAAAATGAATTGTATTTCTAAATTACTGCTATAAAATACTTTTAAACAATAATACAATAAGGCAGATCTACAGTAAACAATAATAAGCCCCCCCCCCAAATAATATAAGCGGTTTATTTTCTGAATAACATCCTAGGTTCCCCTACATGACCAAAATGCGTATATATTTATTACAATTTTTGGTAGCAATGATATAAGGGTGAAAAAGACATTTGGTCTATCCCACGAACCTTCAAGACATATTAGTCGATATATTCTATGTTTACGTAAATAATATAGTATCTACCAAAAAATGGGCCACCTTCCGGTACTATCATTTAAAAGTATTTGCTTGTACATTAGATTGTCTAAATTTAGTGACTATGTCATAAATTTTCAAAAATAATACTTACATGAATGTTGACAATAAAACAAAATATTATGTTTGAGTTTAACGTTTACTAAAATAAAATAGAGAAAACATCACAGTAGCATACATATCAGTTATACACAGATTGAGGTTAGCCCTATCAACGTATTCGGTACAGTGTGACCAAACCATAGAGTAAGTTGTATAATTTGTAACCAACGCTGATAACTAGTGTATTCGTCTTCAACCACAAATAACTATATTATACTAGATAAGGTACTCGCGTTATCCTGTGAAACATATCAATGCGTTACCGGCAATTTCCTGACTGGCAAAACATTTTGAATAAGCCTTATGATTATATGGTTTTACGGGTGTGCGGAGTTAATTTACCAAAATTTAAGAAGAAAAGATAAAAGTTATATAATCTGAAAACTAGATGCTCCAACGAACACACCGAGAACCCTTCCAACTTTATCTCACCACCACAGGCTGAATGCTGGCTGATCAAAACTAATGCATTTCTTACGCCCCCACACACCGTGTACATGTGGACAATGGATTTGTTTTATCTAGAATCTATTCTCAAGTGGTTCTAAGTCAGCAAATCACTGAAAACAAGGCCAAATGAAATTAAAATTATACACTAGTTTTATAGTAGATTAATAATCTTGACGTTTTAACATTGGTACAATGGATTTATGTTTTGTTTTACTTTATTTTAAAAACTAATATCAATTATTTCACATTTATTTGAATACAAGTGTCAAATTAAAAATATAATATGTTCAAAAAAAATAACACTGGAAGTAAAAATATGTTCATATACTTCTTTTTGTCTCTTTTTTTAGCAAGTTCAATGTTGATTAAGTGTTCCGCCTTTAATAGCTGAGAAACTAAGTCATATACAATTAATATATAATCATATCTAGAATAAGTTATTTAGTATAATAAAACTGATGCATATTATTGAGTGTTGAATTTTCAACAGAGTCGTCTGAATCAAGATTTTCTTCAAACTCTGCTTCTGTTTCTGAAGATTTTAATACTAATGCAATCATTAGCTTAGACCCATGTAATCAGATGAAAACATAACTACAAATTTCAAAACTAAATTTATTATTTGATATAAACATTTGTATTCACCTAAAATCCCTTCATGTGGCTTTTGGCTTTTCCTCCACAATAGCCAATAATCAATCCACAAGGACTGAAAGTTAATCTCATGACTCATCAGAAATATGGGTTCCGTTAGACGTATGTGAATATTGAGAAAATATTTTTAACTAACTAACATAAGAAAAAACATTATCGATTGTAGGTTACACAAATCATGCCTCCTTGTAATAATTTGGCTGTTGATCAGAAAGCCAAACGCCATATGGAGGGATTTTAGGTAAATAAAAATGTTTATATCAAATAATAAATTTAGTTTTGAAATGTGTGGTTATGTTTTTCAGCTGATGACATGGGATTAGGTAAAAACAATTACAATGATTGCTTTAATATTAAAATCTATTGAAGCAGAATCTAAGGTAGAAGAAAACTTTGATTTAGATGATTTTGTTGAAAATTTAACATGCATCAGTTTTATTATACTCAATAACTTATTCTATTTTATAGATATGATTATATTATTAATTGTTGACTTGGTTTATCAGCTATTAAAAGTGGAACACTTATAATCTGTCCATTGTTATTGATCAGTCAATGGGAAAATGAAATAAAATCTAAGTTACGTCCTAGACTTTTAGATATTGTTCAACATTATGGACCAAATAGGGAGACTTCTGTAAGATTAGAATGGAAAATATTGTCATTACATCATATAATGTGGTTATTTGGGATTAAAAATCACAAGCGAATACTGTTAGTTTAATTTTAAAGAAAAAAAAAACAATTTGTCAAATGTTTGTGAATTTATGACAACTAGTATAATTTTATAGAGCCCTATTTTTCAAATAAAATGGAAACAAATTATTCTTGACGAAGCCCATACCATTCGTAATAGTAAAAGTCAGACTTTGGTAGCTGTGTGTGAAATATCTACTACTAATCGTTGGGCTTTAACTGGAACTCCTAATCATAATAAGGAAGCAGACTTATTCTCTGTTAAAGTTCATTAAGTGTCGTCGATTTGATGAATGGCTAGTAAGTATAATTTAACTATATTTAAATTTGTTCTAATAAATATATATTTAAAAATTATTATAAAATTCATACTAAATAGATGATAAATTATTTGTTTTATGGTCACCAAGATATTTGCATAATTTTCACAATCTTTCTTGTGGCAGGCAGACATAGGATTTCAGTTAATTGCAACTTAAATTTATATTGCAAAAAGTTTTTAAGTTAAAATTTCAAATTATTTTTCATACCATGTTAATATTGATAACTGAATATTTTCTGTAATGATGTGTAAAGAATCATAGATACTGTTTGTTCTATTTAGAAATCTAATAAAAATATTGAATACCATGTCTAATTAAAATTTAATTTGCAATTAGCTATGTACGAAATTGTTTCATTTATTGAATAGATTTGGAAACGATGGGTCGGGAATAATGATAATGCCGGTCGAAATAGACTTGCATTACTGACCAAGACATTAATATTAAAAACAAAAGCTGAGATTAGCGAATCCACTCAGTCTTCCAGAACTTCCTTTCAGTTACCAAGAATGTCCACATCATCAATGTTGAATTTGCTAAAGAGAAAGAAGTATATGAAAAAGTTTTATTTTCAAGGTCTGTTTTTGAACATATTATATTTTAGAACAAAATTATTATTTTATATTTTTCAGCATTTTATTTGCTTCCAATCTACAGGAAAAATCTGAAAAAGAAAATGCTTTTCCAGTAAAGAACAAGACTAAACTTTTGAATCGTAGGGACAATTGTATGCATATTAATACTGATATTATTTTAAATTAAAATGGTTTTTTTTTTTTTTTTTTTTTGTAGAACAAGTTATAAACAGAGATATTTACAAAGAACATCCAGAATTAGATAAATTGTCTAAACAATTAAATGATAAACAAAATATTCAAGCACACCATATTTTAGTTTTAATATTGCGATTAAGGCAAATATGTTATCATATATGTTTGATGAAAAATCTAACTGTTTTTTAATTGATAAGAAAAAATTATTGTTTTTTTTTTTTAAATTTTATTTGGTATATACAATCTGTACCTTTAGGTACAATAAGAATATTTACTAATAAAAAATAGGCACATGATTATTTGATGGGAGGAGCCACCCAGTGGTAACACTACCCTACTTGAGATTTAATTTTTTTTTTTTTGTATACTAATACTTTAGATTAAATAGTGAAGTCACGACACCATTTCCTTTTGAGCCTCCTAGGGGGTTCTCAGGAATGGTGAGAATCTGAGGTAGCTTGAGCGTAGGTTTAGGATGAGTCTGATGTATGAGTTGGGGGGATTACCACTGAATGACAAACCTGTACATTTTGCTTATGTTTAATATTTTCCGACTAGAGATTAATTTTTTTTGGTTTGTTGTGTTGTTGAAGATCCTTGTAAACAAAGCAACCTTTATAGTTGGAGCGGTGATCACCCAAGCAAAGGGCACATTTTGGAGTAGCATCTCGTGGATTTGGACAGGCTGATGATGGGTGGAGTGCACCACAATAGACGCAGCTGAGCTGGATTGCTGCAGTACGATTTAGTATGACCATACTCCTGACACTTGATACATTGACTTACAGTTTTTGATTTATATGGTTCTTCCACTTTAATTTTGGTGTGGATAAGATATGCCAGCTTTTAATTTGAGAGACTAAGTAGTTTTATTTACATAACGTAGACAAGGTCAAAGTTAGTTTAACACAGACGGTGATTGGCATTGATGATTTGGGAATAGTCGAATATCTATAAGTAGGCCAACTGTTAATAATCAGTCTACAGGATCGTCTCGCACTTCCCGACGGAGAAGAGCACGACGCACAGGTCGGTGCGGACTTTTCCGCGGAGGTGACCGCTTCAGATGTAGAAACTGGGCCCCCAGCCCAGACGGTATTCCACGCCGTGAGACCGACTATGGTGGTCGCGACATTCAACTTCTGCCTCGGGAGCGGCACGTTCCCCGGGCGGTGGAAGGTTGGGCGATTAGTGCTCATCCCGAAGCCAAACAAACCGGCGGGACTGCCGTCTTTGTACCGACAGCTGTGTCTGCTCAACGACATCGAGAAAATCCTCGAGTATCTCCTGGCCCGCAGGATGTAAAAGCACATGGTTGCAACAGGGATCGGACTGTCGTCGCTCGGTCGGCTCCTGCCTAACATCGGTGGCCCGCAGGAGGCGGCTACTGGTGAGCATCGTGCACAGCGTGCTGTACGGCGCTCCCACGTGGACCTCCTCCCTGCCTTTATGCCCCCGGGCATCGCTGCTATGGCGGCCGTCCAGCGGCGCGCACCTCTCCGGAGCGTTTCGCACAAGGCGGCGTTTATTGTAGCGGGACTGTCTCCCGTCGATCTGTCGGCCTCTCGCAGGAGCAAGGCGTTTGACGCTTTGCGCGCGTTGGGAGCTACGTCAGGTGACGTACCGCCTCACTCAGCTATTCACGGGGCACGGATGCTTCAACTCATTTTTTCACCGTTGATTCTGGCTCCGCAGTTGCCACACTTAAAGAGTCCCCCCTGCCTACGTGAGGGCAGCAAGTGGGCTTCGGCCCGGCTACTGCCCATCCCCATGGTAAGGCAAGAATTTTTGTAAATACCTATTGTAAGCCCTGAGGTTTTTATTTTTTATTTGAAACAATTGTACATGTTCATTTTAATAAATGATGGCGACCCGCCTCCCGAAGTAGTGCTTTACGGCGTTTCCAAGAGGCGGGTGTATTGCTGATTTAATAAAAAAAAATTAACTGAAGCTGAGATTTTCAACAAAGCTGCCTAAATCAAGATTTTCTTCAATTTCTGAAGATTTTAATACTAATGCAATCATTAGCTTAGACCCATGTAATCAGATGAACATAACCACAAATTTCAAAACTAAATTAAATATTTGATATAAATATTTTTATTCACCTAAAATCCCTTCATGAGGCGTTTAACTCAAAAGCCACATGGCGAGTAGGCTAGGTTAGGTTTTTTTTAAATAAAAATGTTTGCAGCAAATAATAAATTTAGTTTTGAAATTTGTGTTGGTATGTTGTTCAGCTGAAGACATGGGTTTAGGTAAAACATTAACAATGATTGCATTATAGTCTTAAAAATCTACAGAAGCATAAGCTGAGGTTGAAGAAACCCTTGATTTAGATTGCTCTGCTGAAAATAACTTTATTCTTGACATGACTATACTATTGGAAGATAATATTGTATTCATTAATTTGCAAATTAAACAATCAGTTCCGTTTCAATTAGAGATTGACTGGCTTCACTTGAGATTTTCCCTGTAAATTATAAAATATTTTTTATTATAACATTTAGAAATTTGTTCCTAACAAATATCGCTACATTTATAAGTTCTTTGCCTTTTATATCTGTATGTATTATAATTACTCTTTTAGTGATACAAATAAAGTTGAATTATTTATGGAGAAAGAAGAGCTTAATTATCATTAATTTTGTCATTGTAGGAGATAGTCGGACTGGTCTGGTCCATTAGACTACAATTGCGAATAGGGCCCCAATCTAATTATATTTATTGGGGCCCTTGATTTGTTACCCATTAATTATTAATTAATAATAATAGTTAAATCAGACAGGAAACCATTTTTATAAAAATATTATAATTAATAAAATAAAATAATGTACTTATATAATTTACCTAGTGTTTTATATAATAAATTAATTAATTCAATTTGAATTTTAATCATGTTTACAAAATTGTTATTTTTATAAATTTAATTACATTTTACCGTAACATTAATATTGTTTATTAGTTTATATAGTTATATTAAATAATTTGATAACATATTATTTTATTATTTTTCTTATGACTTTTAATAAAATGTGTGGTAATTAAAATACTAACTAAATGAGATATAGATAAGAGCGTAGGTCTACTACTATACTAAACTAATCGAATTACCTTCCATTAGAGAATAAAATTAATAAATACCAAATTATAGGAAAACAATTTCATGTTTATAAAAAAAAAAGTTCTTAATCTTAGGGAAGTTTAAACATACCTATGCCCCGGAGCGCAAAATGTCTTAATCCGGTCATAGTACCGAATATTCTTGAATTTTTCTGTTACCGAAGGACGAGTGTTATGAATTTGTGATGTTTAAACGACAGTCCGACACTGGTAGGAGATTCTTAACTACAACAGAATTTAGAAAAAACAAAATACATTTTATTATTAAAAAAGAATATTTTATTTTGAATAATTATGTAAAATGAGAACGCAGTGAATGAACTTACACTCCGATCCAAGAGAGAACGACCACTGCATGAACATATTAGTTATGTAACTGTTAATGGTTAATCGCCCCAAGTGTATATAGGTAAGTATAAAAATATTTGATTGTGTTGTTGTTCCCTATCGATATTTAATAATAATTTTAATATTATATAAAATCTTATAACAAAAATATTTTAAAACACAATATAATTATATAATATTATTGTATTATTATACAATTTTAGCATTTAATCCCTAACAGAAATATTTGAAAACACAATATAATTATATAATATTATATAATTATTTTTACTCTTATCCATCTTTCCTTTTAAAATTGTTTAATTACCTATATTAATATTATATACATTCAATAAAATAACAAAAAAAATTAGGAAATAAATGGCATTAATTGTGCAATTCAAAGACTAAAAACATAGACACTAGGGGAAATGTGTCTTACCTATTCGGCTATTCGATTATACAATATTGTGTACAGAGAATAAAAACCTAAAATCTAAAAATAGCCAGGAATTTCCGACGTAGTTACAATGCACCTGAATCTGTTCAGGGCCACGCAGTACAATTTTTATAATTAAAAAATACCGTAGCTGTGAAAAATCCAACTTGACATTTCGGGAGGAGACAGGGGGGCCCAGAGTGTCGATCTATACAGGCCACTAGATTGAACGATAATAAAAAATGTAATTATTTACGTCTGTGATGATTCTGAATAGGACGTCAACTGGCCATCTTGAAAAGTGTTCCGTCGGCTACAATGCGAACCGACTTAGTCATTAGTACTGGACAATGAAGCGGCCACGCTCGGGTGTCAAACCTCCCTCGGTCGGTCGATCGTGGGTAGCCGAGGGCGCTCAGGTTCGCGGTCGTGCTCGATGCCGCGGAGCATCAAGGGAGAGGAAAAAAGACGCGGTACACACGGGACACCGAAAAGTGAACTACGCGTATCGACGCGCGGACAGGCAAAGGCCGACCCCGACCGTTCGGCCGAGCGAGTTGGCGCGCCGCGGATAGGGCGCGCGTTCGTCAGAAGCTGCACGGGTCGCGGAGTGGCGGTCGACGGATTAGCGGACGCGTTCAGCTTTGTCAACCGTGCGGTCGTATTCAGCTAAAGGCTACGGTTACTATTGCTGCGAATTCTGTCGAATTCGTCAAATCAAATAAACGCGTGTTTTGCAATGAGAGTGTTTACACTGACATTTCGGAACATTTACGATGTCGTCAGAACCAGTTGAGCGTTCAAACAAGTTTGATATTTTCGTGCGAACAGCGTTTGTTTTGACGCGATTTGGCAAATTTTATTATTAACGTATTACAATTTAAATTTTTTGAATTTATTGGAACAATGGAACTAGAACTTCATTGTGTCGATATTCATAAATTAATTTAAAACATAGTTGTCAGTTTTGTTTGCTCGTTCTCTTCCAATTCTTCGTCTAGCAATTTTAACATTAATTTATTATTGTTCAAAACGCACAGCAATCCATCATAGGGCATGTTGTACGTCAGTCTTTTACAGCAATTAACGTACTACCGACGACAAGTCGCGGCGAGCAGTCGTGCGTTGGACACTGTACTTTTACGGAATATTAAGCCTAACCTAATGGTAAGTGTCTATTTGAGATTAAATAGTCTCGAGACTTAAGTCACAAATGTATATGAACCTGAGAGTACTCGCAGAGGCAAGTCATTACTATAATCACCGTGACTGCATGTGTCGCGAGTGGACACGGTCATTCCTGCTCTTGAGATCTAGTCTCCAGTCTTCCGGCAGTGTTTGAAGAGCTGAGAGCACCCGTGTTAAATATTTACCATAATATATACATTTTTTTAATTATTATTTATTTAAATTAAATTAAATTAATTTAAAATGAGTGCACGACAATGGACAGATGACGACATTTTTGAGTTAATTAATCTTTACGAGGAAAAGGAATTTTTGTGGAATGTTAATCACAAGTTGTATAGGAATCGTGACAGGAAAACGAGTGCGTTTGAAGAAATCGCGACAAAATTTAATTGTGATGTAAATGAGGTACAAAGAAAGATACATAACTTACGTAATCAGGTGTGTATATTAATTGTTAAATTGTATATTTAATATAAAATAATTAATAATATTATATAATAGTTTATATAGTAGTTTAATTTTTTTTTTATTCAATTGAACTTTTCAGGTTTCACACGAACTTCAAAAGATGAAAAAGGTGAATTAATCTGTCATGAACAGGAATCGCTTCACGCAATTGTGTATCTTGCTTGACAATCTGGTGTTTTATTAAATCCAAAAGCATTTCAAATTGCACTGCAGACATCCTAATAAAATTTTTAAACTGCTGTGCATCCTCCAACCGAAGCTCATTTACAAGATTTGAAGCGGCTCCCAAGTCACTTCGACGGTCCACCCATTTCCTAACCCAACATCTCTTTTTTCTTTTTTCTTTTAGCTTCCGTTTTTGTACAATATTATGCGCAATTATAAAAGCTAGGGCCTGACGCAAATCCATTTTGTAAAAAAAGAAAGAAAAAACATTAAAATTTGTAAAAAAACACGTGTACTCGCGGTTAAGTCACACACAAGACTGTGTGTGTTAACTCTCTAGTCGACACGAAATTGTCTCGGTCTCGAGATTAATGTCACTTTCGAGTCTCCAAAACCTATCTCGAGACTTTCTCTCGAGCTATAATCTCAAGTGGACACTTACCATAAGACGTACCTAAGGGTTCCGTTAGATGTATGTGAATATTGAGAAAATGTTTTTAACTAACAATTAACATTATAAAAAAACATTATCAAACATATTTGGAAAACCTCTACAAATGATTGTCTCAGTATTTTCCCGACACTTATAACAGCAACGATTGAACTCAAAATCCTTTTGTGAACCAAAACAAAACCTGACGTGTTATCTGTGCTCGAATATGAAAACCTTATTGAAATTAAGAGTATGTCATCCTTAAAACATACATTTGAATTGGAATCTTTAAACGAATTTTGGATTGGACTTAAGGACGAATACCTATTTGTAGCTGAAAAAGCTATTTTAAGAAGGCACATCACTTTCAAAATATTTATTGCGATGATATATAAGAAGATTTCATTCAAGAAGTATTGCAATTTAGTTTTATAATGAATTCTATTTTCCCCAAATCAGATGAATCAAATCAAGCTAATCCAAATACACAAAATTTATTGACAATTTTGAGAAACAAAAAGTTGGATAGTTTATTTCCTAATATTGAGATTGCATTGCGATTGTACTATACTCTGTCAATATCTAACTGTTCCGTCGAAAGATCGTTTTCGGCCTTAAAAAAAGTCAACAACTATTTGCAATCTACTCTTTCAAAAGAAAAATTAAATTAATTTGCTGTTCTTAATATTGAAAATGTTTTGCTTGAATGTATTGACCAATTCGCTAAACAGAAGTCAAGGAAAGTATTTTTATAAAAATATTATAATTAAAAAAATAAAATAATGTACTTACATAATTTACCCAGTATTTTATATAATAATTTTGGTACACTTTTGAATAACGAGTGATCACTTTAAAGTAGCATATGCAGCTTTTATAATAATGCACAAATTACTTACAAATAATAACAAAAAAAAGGACTCTACATAATTGACGTCGGTGACCATAAAAAATGTACAAGAACAATTCAGATAGATTTTTTGGGTCCCATAGAACTTCATTGTGTCGATATTCAAAAAATCAAACATTGTAAAACCATAGGTACTAATTGGATCACAAAAATGTTTCCGGTTATTAAAAGTACCATGCTCAATAATCAGTAAGACATTAAAATCTATAACTTCAGATTCTTAATTCTAAAATTCCAAATCATTAGATTTAATCATGACCAATGACTAATATTAATAGTAGGTACCCTAAACTATTGAGTATCTATTTTAAAGTATTACTATTTTACTGATAAACAATATAAACAAATAAAAATATATATTTAATTAAAAAAACAATTTTTTTCATAATTTTATATACAAAATCTAACACTATAGGTACAATAATGATATGCACAAAGTGAGACAATACACTAAACAACTTGATAAAAGAAGCCTTGGTTTTTATTAATTAAAAGATTTTTCTAAAAAAATAAAACTATACAACTTCTGTATAAATAATTATAAATACTTACATGTCTTATAAAAATGTATTTATGTTATCTTAACCAAAAATATATAACATTTCTAGGATTCGCATAATTTTTGGTATGAATAATTAAATTTTTTTTCATTTATCACATTTTATGTGAATACATTTTATAAAATAAATAACAAGAAACAATTTACAATCAAATAACATTAACAGTTGTTATTAATTTAAAATTCCATAGAATTTTTTTACATTAATTTTTTATTTATCAATTTTAAACTTTTGGTCAATTTTCATCTGGATCGACTTTCCTACGAGTATCATTTTCAGAACTGTCTTGTTTAGCTGGCGGTAATTCATCCACTTTAATGATATCATCGTTTTTATTTCCTTTCCTGGCCTCCATGAGTATTTTCAAAAATGTTTGCTTGTCAATCGAACTATATCCTCTCCATTTTAATAGGTCAGACACTCGATCCTACACCACACAAAACAGAATATAGCAATGGGAAAATGTTAAAATATTTTATATCAATACAAATTTGTAAAGGGTACTTTGAAAAATGCACTGCTTCTAAATTTTAAAGCAAATTATATTTAACATGTAACATTTAAAAAAAAATTATAATCAAACTATTCGGTTAACACAACTTAAAGCATTAAACAATACTCAACTTCAAGACTTTATTAGTCCAAGGTTACTATTATATTTATTTGTTTTTTTTTTTTTTTTATTTGATAATTTCATTACAATAGTAAATTATTAATTTGGTTTTAATAATTTTATTAAATTAAAAAGTGAGACAAAAATGATAATATAGATAAATCAAGTTTATTGAATAAATAATGATATTTTAAACTAACAGGCACACATCACAGTTTTGCATTTTAGGTTGCCCATGAAAACCAGTGTATCCCCATTATTTGTATTTTTTTATCTGTATAACTAATAATAATTTTTCTCTATATTTTTATTTCCCAATCAAATTAGGTTTTTTTATTTTCTGAATATTTATCTTCTAATTAATTAATTTCCATTACATTATTACTGTCCAACCAATATCACTAAAGCTTTTCATCTTAATCATAATGACTAGTAATAGTATTAAATTTGGTTGGATAAATAAGTATTAATTATTTACCATGTTTGTTTAGTGTTGTATCTTTTTCTTATACACATAAATAGAGTTATTAATTATGTTTATTAGTATTTGATAAATGGACTTTCAACATTATCCAACAATCCGACATTTTATAAACGATAAGAATTACTAACCCTTTCTAACTAACTTAAAAACTTTTTATATTTATACAAATTGGGTTGTTATTAATCCAAATTATTGGTATTATTCCAGAATGTTATAATTATCATTAATATGAATGATGTGTGTCCAATTCAATTTTAAAATATTAGAACGTTATGAAAATAGTACCATTATGTTTGTCTTTAATTTTTAATAATTAAAATTATAATTTGTTCCTATTTGTTTTTACTTAATACACAAAATAAATAATTATACTGATTCAATTTTAATTGGGTTAATTGATACCAACATACAATATACATTAAGGAAGTGATAGGAGTATATTTTGCTAGGAATTAAAAATTTAGGAACAATATTTTATCATTCAATAAAAAATAATTAATAACATGGAAAACCCTATCAGGGTTTACTTGTTTGTTTTATTAATTCTGATGTAGAGTTGTAATATAAAAATAAGTCTTATTTATTTATAATATACATTATTTGGTTTAATGCAACATTCACACCTAATATCCAATTAAAACAGACAAAAAAAAAAAAAAAAAAAATGTATTAATTAATAGTGATATGATTGATATGATTTGACAATATATTCCCAAAATAAATACTTTAAAAAAAACCTAATGTATAATACTTTAAAAAACTCGTATTATAAATAAAATTAAAACAATATTAAATAAATTGGAAAGTTTTCATAAAAATATCACATTAAAATTGGAATTTCAATAAAATAAAAAACTTGAAATAAGTCAACGACCTTACCTGTACCTACACAGTAATATAGTTAGAGTAAATATCAATTCTAATATAACTGCTAATAGCATGACGATTAGTTGTACCTGTGGGGGATCACCAGACATCATCATAATGTCTCCTATAATTTTCTTTAGTTTATCTATTGAGTTATTGATCATATTTCCAGCATCTTCAACAGATTCTACTTCTGTATCAGTTTCTAAAATATTAATAACATAATATATACACATACACACGCACACACCCACACATAATATAAATAAAATTAATACCCTTGGGAAGTTCACTGATTGTAACTAGAAGATCTGGGTCAATACTAAGCATATCCAGTAGTGGTCGAGCTTCAGAAGCAAATAAAAATACCAATGGTATATTAACATCATCTATCCCATCATCTGACATAGAAAATGCTCGAGATGTTATTACAGATGAATCAGTTGCATTATCTATCACAATACCACCGGCAGCACCAGCCTCTTGTAATTTACGTGCCTAAAACAATAAGTAAAAAATGTAAAAGATAATTTAGTTTTCAAAGTAAAAATAATTCTATATTGAGGTGGTATTAAATTTTAATTTAACTTGTATCCAATAAAATTGTTTAAAACAATGTAAATTATATTAAAAAAACAACATAAATATTAAATTATATAGTTACCTAATTGATAATTTAAAAAAAGTATCAATTATGTAATCTGTAGGAATATAAGCATTTTGATTAGTGAATAAATTTAAAAAATTATTTATTTTTATACATTTCCATGCTATTTTAAATAATGCATACAATTTGTTATAAAATAAATTAAATTAATAATATAATTATTAATATTCTTGTATCTTTTAATTTGATCAAGTATTTTTTTCTCTAAAACATTTTTACATTTGGTGCTCTAAACATTCTATTTTGTTCTTTCATTCTTAACCAAAATTAATTCATTTTAAAGATTTCCTTCTGTCAAATTGTTAATTCACAATCGTTCATGGTTTATGGGCTGGATTTGCGTTACGACAATAAGAATGCTACGAAAATCCATTGATAGAGAAATGTAACTATTAGTTTTTTTGTTTGTTTGTTATTTGGTTTTTTTTTATAATTATTTATATATAAGGCCACTAGGGTCTTAAGGAAAGCAAAAAAGGAAGAAGGGACAGAAAAGAAAGAAAAAAAAGGAGTAAATAACAATAATATTTATTGTGGTTTAAATAATTCAATAATTAGAGCCATGGATATTTTAATATAAACTTAATTTCTAAAATTTACCTTTTCAATGAACATGCAGTCACCACGTTCTACTAAAATAATTTTTCCTTTAACAACACTTGGATTTAATAATGTTTCACAGCCTTTAACAGGATTTGCAATAGCAATACTAGTTGTAATCTAAATAAAGTATAAAATATAATATAATTAAAGAGTATTTAATACATAACACAGAATTGCAGATTTAATTATTACTGATTATCTATGAATATTTTTATTAAATTATATATATGATGGTTTTTGCAATTGTTATGAATTTTTTTTTAAATAGTTAAGTATTTATTGAATTTGAATTATTGTAAAACTTAGCATAACTAAAAAAAAAAAGATTTTATTTTTAAATAGAACCATCACATATCCTTTATCTTAGATATAAAAAAAAAAAAAGAATATTAATATTGATAGGTAATACAATTTTATATTAATTATTGTTATTATTAATGAAAGTGAAGTAGAAAATAGTTAGATAAAATTAGATATTAAGATTATACAGTAAGTATCCCTTATATACTATTAAGCTGTTATAAGATTTAATGCATATTAAAGAACACGTTCAGAAATATTTTCTTTAAAAATCTGAGATAATTTTTATAATGGTTGTCATTTGAAAATTATAATTTGGTATTCAACAGAAAATGAACAGTTTAGAAAAATATATATAAAATTCTAATCGATAAAAAAAAAAAAAAACCCTCTGTATTATTTTCCGTATATATTACCTTAAAACCAAGGTTTAAAGGAAGGCCAAAATTTGCAGCACCAGCATATAAAAAAACTGTTTGTCCCTCTTGGTTTTCAAATGAAACAGACTTAGCAGAGTTAACTTTTTCTTTTTGGTTAACATCTTTCATAATAATATTTAATTCAGTTAAAAATTCATGTCCATCAATTAGATCATCTGGATTAGTTTCCTAAAATAATTAATTTAATAGACATCATCATAAACCAATTTATATATATAAATACAAATTTATATTTACATGAGAAGAATTCATAAAAAGAAGTGGAAGACCATTCGGAAGTTTAGTTATCACAATTCCCATGGCTTTTATCCTTTGCATATGATTTTCATTTCCAAACTATAATTATTTCAAAATAAAATGGATATAAATACATAATTGATGTTTTAATAAATTACTTGAAAAACTTTGGCGAACTCTCTTGCTTCAACCCTTGATTTACGATTAGGACATTGTCCATCAACCATGTTTTTCAATGGTTTTCTTATAGATTCTGTAAGTAAATTATCAAAACTTGGACATGACCGTATTGGCAAGTCATTCTCTTCATCTAAAATCTATTAAAACAAAAAATGTATTGACAATATAATTTTGTGAATATATTAACATTTTCACCTTTTCAGCATTTGTATAATTTTGTGGTTGGACAGATAAATATAAAGGTAATAAATGACCTTCAGTAGTAAATAAATATTCATCTATATTAATTATGAGATCATCAGATTCAGCAAATAATAAATACAAATACTTAAATGTTTCAGCTAAAACAAATGAATCCATCCTAAAAATTCGAATTTAAAATTATAAAACTTTACAATACAATAATAGAAAAGAAAAAGTAACCATCTTATTAATGTATTGGTGTTCAATCTTACTTAAAATGGTATCACTTTTCTCAGATAATTAGCTTAGAAATAAATTATTATTACGTGTCTTCATTTGCAGTAGTGCGAACATCTTTAACAGCAGCAAATCCACAGTCTACCCTAGCATATTTTTGCAAAGAATTTAATACTTCACGACCAACATTTAGGTAATGAGGATCCCCAGTTGCTTTATATAAAAAATATGTAGATTCTAAAAACTCAGGTCTCAAAGGATGCTGTCCCCAATGCACCTAAAAGACCAATATCAATCCGTTAGTTATTAAAGATAGGTAAAGTCATATTGGAGATGAAAATATACCTGAAAATCAGTTGTAAATGCTTCTGGTATAAAATTATGTTTTTGAACTACTTGATATAGCATTTCATGCGTTTCAATTGCTGGTTTTAAATCCCCACTAAGTACTTGTAAACCCGGCCAAAATGCTAATAATGCATCCATGAAATTTTTTGAGTTTATTTGTGGCCGGTGCATGTGTACATCCAATAACATAGGACCTTGACTTATATATTTCATAATAGCAGTGTAATGCTACATAATAAAATCATATTGTTTATTAATATATTTAAAAAACTAATAAACTAGTTGCTTAAAAAACCTTATTAAATCTGGATAAATAACGACTTTCTCCAAGTAAAACATAAGCTTTCAAACAATATTCATAATACGAGTCAATACCCGCACCAACTCCAGAATCTCTTCGAATCCAATCACCCGAATCCACATTTAAAACTGTTCCCATGAGATTGGAAGATCGATGTCTTAAACTCCATAAACTATCCATTGATCGATGTGCCTTTTCCTAAGAAAAAAAATCACATTATTTAAATTGTTATAACAATTTTCAGTACCTAAGCAATAATATATTTGCTAATTTTACCTCAAATATAGGTATACCAGACAAGCGTGATAAGGCGGCCAATTCCAAAATCATACTTCCTGCACAAGCAGTACAAGTTTCTTGAAAATAATGTAATTGATCTTTCTTAATACCATATTTTAAATTAACCTATGGATAAATAATAATGAGCTTAGATAGAATCAATTATTTCAAGACTTACTCTGGAATATGGTATTCCTGTTGTTGTATTAAAAGCTGGCATTAACCTATACCCTAAGTCTTCAGCCATAGCTAAAAGTTCTCCATTATACCATTGTAAATAATTAGAATTTTCTTTGAAATGCTTTGCAAAAATGTGGCCAGACAACAAGCCTCTAAAGTAAAATACAAATAGGAGAAAATATTAACTAAGCACAACACTAAAACATAATATGACAATATTTGTATAATTAATTTAGTTAAATAAGTACCAAAACAACAAACCATTATTAAGGTATAATAATGTATCATTGCAATTAACATCATTTTACAATTTATTGAGTAGCAAATGATCTCATTAAGTATTAATGTTAACAAAAGTAAAAAAACTAATCATGAAATGATTGACAACTTTAACATTTGTTATAAGTATAGTATAAATATAATAACTTTTACATTACCCCAAAACTCTAATGTTGATTTCAAATACTGACACAACCACATCTCTATCAAAAGACACATCTGTTACAACTCTTGAAACAGCCCTATCGAACTCTGGTAAATCACCAAGGACAACTAGTGTATCCATAGTATCAATTAAGGTCAGAGAATAATTGCCAAGCACATCATCCATGTCTCCTCGGTTATTTTCTTTTGTTCGCCATCGTCCTTTACAACTTAATGGCATGAGCTCATCAGCAGGGTATGCATGATCCATGTAATTGTTATATGCATGATAGAACATTTCTTTGGCTATTTCCATTAGGTCTTGTTTTTCTTCTTTGCTCATGAATGGACCAGAAAAAGGTTTATCACCAGCAGTGGCAAATGCCACAAGAGAAATCAAACATAACGTCTTTTTCATGATGACAGTATGATATTTGTCAACTAAAATTAATTAAAAATTCGAAAAACATACTAAAATATAATTTAGTATGACATTAAAGGCTATAAAATTAACAGTTTTTTTATTTTTAAGTTACAGCACACTTTAAGTAGAATTAAATAAAAAATAAAGAACATGGGTAAACTACACAGTGTTTAAGATGATAATTAAAATCATAAACTATAGTCACTAGAGGCACAAATTAATATGTCTACATTTCTACAACTACGTATACAAATAATTATACAATTTATTTCAAACATATTTTTTTTTTAGGCTCATTTTATTACTAATATATACGTAAAGATAGATAAGAATATTACTATTATCAAACAGTGTGACCATATTTATAACATTGATATGATTTATAGCAAATTAGTAGTAAAGGGGGCAGCTAAGTGAAGAACAAGACTGGTTCGGACAACAAGACAAGGCCATCACCTTTAGTTTTTCCCTTGATTTAATATTGCCAGATAACTATGTAATTCGAAAGGTTTATTTCGAAGGTTTCTTTACAAGTCAAATTACAATTAGGACGAAATAATGAAATCCAAATCAAGCATTAAATTGTATGTTACCTACGTATTTCAATATCCTCTATCCAATGATAAAAAAAAATAAAAAAAACAATTCAATTATTCAGCTGAAATATATTGTTAGGTAACCATCGTCAACGTGGACAGTAATAATAATAATAATAATAATAATAATAGTAGTTACCTCCTAGTAAATATTTTAATACATTTTCTGATTATTTATACTTGAGAACACTCAAGTGTTCAAACTCTCAGAGATAAGATTGAATTAATCTTCATGCTCATAATACACAGTGCTATTATTTTTAAAATTTAAATCGCTTAGCAATCTATAAAATAATTTAATTCGGAAATTGATATACAGATAGTTTACCTTGTATGTATAAATTGTAGGTAGGTGCATTACATTTACCATTGATTATATAATATAATCACACTATACTCTACGTGTGTTTCGTAATTTTTGATTGTAACTATAATGAGTGTAGACAGAAAAAAATTATATATTATTTAATATATTGAAAAAATACTTTAGTACAATACTCAAAACCTAATTGTGACGGAAAGTTGAACGAGTAGTATACCGCCAGTCAATTATAACGATAGAATTAGCTTATCTCATCAAATTGATAACTCCCATGATTTCAAACATAATGTATAAGTATTTTTAGGCCACTGATGCCCACCTAAAATACGTGTACGCCAATGATTTGACAATTATAAATCCCATTAACTGTAATAAATTATGGGTAACTGAACATTATACCTACAATGTAACCAATGTAATTTACAATGGCCAAGTATAAAAATAATATAATAGAATTATGTTAAAAAAACTACAACCAGCCGTAGTACATAATAATTATATAATATTAAAAAAAATCTTGCTTGCACTCTTTACTTAACTAAATTAGGCCAGACCTTTTAGGGATTTAAATGATTTAATTGCCTATTGTTTTTTTTTCTCCAAAAGTATTAATATACTAATATTAAATCTTATCTTTAAAGATAAATATAAATTATTTGATAACATTATAAAAAAAACTTAACTTAGTTTTATATAGTTGACAATGGTTTGTATTTTATTACTCAATAAATGATTATATCATAGGTGACATAGGTATGTTAATCATAAATGCTTCGGAAAATTGTTCTTACATCATTTAATTAAACAACTTAATTAATCAATATTTAATATAAAATCATAAAATACAAAAATTTATTTAACAACTCATAAACATATTATTATACATTTATTTTATTATAAATTCAAATATGTCATTTTGGAATTTCAATAATATATGTATAAATATAGGGCTAAAAACTCAAAAAAAAAAAAAATTAATTAAAATAAAATAACATTAAACAATTTAGTATAATATAATTCATAAAGTAGACCTGAAAATCAGGATACTTATTTTATTGCTTAGTTAACCAGTGAATAAAAATAACTGATAAAAGCATTTCTAAACATATATTCAATATTATGTCTTAATGTATAATATTGTATACATTTTGTGGTAGTTAAAAATATTTATGTATTTTTGTAAATTTAATTTCAGTGACAATGCTCTGTTACATCAACAACAACAGATTTTTTCCATCCGAATAAAAAGTATCCCAAAGTAGCACCAAATAAAACTGCTACACATAACCAAATATTGTATGTCATAAATATTAACATTAATAAGTAACTAACAGATATCTGGACTATGTGCAGGAATGTCTGAAGTAAATGTGTTGCACTAAACATTGTTGGCCTGTAAAAATAAAATAATATTATAACAATTGTATAAATATTCAAACATAATATCATAATATTGACATTTTACGGTTTAAAGCCAGTTCAAAAATCTAAAACTAAAAATATTTGTATTAGCATGCAGAAAAACAAACAAATTTTTAATGTTTAAATCAGTTTTATCAAATTGAAATTTTGTAGCAATAATAACAATAATTAACATTGACGCAATTAAAAAAAAAAAAAAATTATGGGCTAAAAACAAATATTGAATAATATTATACAATATTCTATGATAAATTGGTATTTTGTATTTCAAAAATGTAAACAATGTTGTGTACATCAAATATACAGACACACAGTTGAAGTTGAAGAATATTTTAATATACCATGTTCTTAATCTATAAGTAACAGATACCTGAAAAATAAATAAATCGTGGACAATGCAATTAACTAATTATTCAATCACATGGGTATAATTGAATAAGCGGAGTAACACATAATGTGATGGACTATTACATATTAATCTATAGGTTAAATTTATAAGTATTTTGTTTTTATTATAAACTTTTTAGTAACTCAACACTTTCAGTAAGACATTTATACTATAATATCTACTTTGCCCAAAAAAATAATTAAAAGATTTAAAATTTAAAACTGTATGTACTGTACAATGTACACCTGTCTATCAAGAAACTCAAACAATCAACTTTTTTTCTGAAATTATTAAAGAGGAGTACAATGTTTAAAAATAAAATAAAATGTATTTGTTTAAGTAAAAAAAATATACAAATAAAATGATTGTTAACAGAAATAAAATAGTAGTATTCATAAAAACTAAACTATATTTTACAAACTATCTAGTTCAAATATAAAACAATTCTATGCAACAGTGTTCATTCTAAACAATAAAATGGCCTATGAATTAAACTGCAAAATTACTGTAAATAGCAAAAAAGAACACAGCTATATTTAAATAATTAAGAATTTTAAATTTATTTATTATATGAGGCCAAACGTTTTCAGATCATTTTTTTTTTTTAGTTATATTCCAAATTAAAATTAATATTGTTTAAAAATAATTTAATGCTTATGATGTATTTATTGTGGTACCTATATACTTTGTTAAGGTTTCATTAATTTACCTCAAATAAAACATATGTAACCAAATGTGTAATATATTCAAAATTGCATGCACTATATTTTTTAAAATATTCTACTAAAATATTAAGCACTCATGCTTTAGCATTCAATTAGTATTATGCACTAATATATATATATTTATATAACAATAAATTAATTATTGAACAGAAGGTTATTATAAGAATTAAGTCATGCCAATTAATAAAGTTAAACATTTCTTATAACACTTACAGAGGCTGTTTTAAAAGTACTTTCCCAACCATTCTGAAATAAAATTTGTATTAACTAATTATTAGATTTTCACTAAAAATATTGTTAAACTGACTATCTTAAAAATACAAATAAAAAAATTATTTTATTAATGAAGCTAATTAGTTACACTTTGCAGGTTGGTCAGAATTTACATGTCTATGTATATTAAAAAGTATTTATTTATTGCAAGTATTTCTTTAAACTATAGAAAGGATTTTAATGAATAAAAAAAAAAGATTAAATAATTCTTTAGTTAGTTTCCACATGCTTAAAATAACATTTATATTAAATAAATAATTCTTAATACATTCATGCTGACTAGAAATATTATAACCTAACCTAACTGAATAATACAAATATGATTTAATGTATTTGTATCTTATGTATAAGAGTCATACAATAAATAAACAACATAATCATTTTTTATTATGATTTGAAATGTGTATGTCAAAATTCTCAAATATGGATTGGGATTTTTCAAAATAAAAATAGTCCTGTTACAGATTAGTTTAAATATAATATTAAAGTTTATTCCCTATCACTAATTATTTGTTTGGTCTCAACAATATTGTTTTGTTATTAATGTGTACCATATTTTTCTTATTTTTTAGTTTTATACAATTGTAAATAAGTGTTAAGCCCATATAATATAAATAAATAAATAAACATTAAGATTCATACATAAAAATATATTCAAAACATTAAAACTAATAAATAATAATATAGTGATTTAATTAAGTTCAAACTTTATTTTTTAACAACTATTAATGAAACTGTATACATACAGTGTATGTTGTATAGCATCAACTGAAAAACCAATAAATGACTGTAGTCATTTATATCAATACTATATTATGTAACTCATTTTCAATTGGTTATAATATTAATTAACTAGTTATCCTGCCCAGTGTTGCCCGTGCTCATTTAATTCGCCTTTGAGAACATTTTTAAAAAACCGAGTCAACTATAGTTGAATTTTGTAAACCCAGCTACGAGATGCACACGTTAAACCTGTTAATCTTTAATCAAATTTTTAGACTTCTGTGTGCAATCAATTTGACTGTGGATCGCTCTTAGACAGACACTTCCTTTTATTAATATAAATTATTTCTATTATTATTATTTTGAATTACTTAACAATAACAATATGCCATTTCTAATCAATAATAACACATTGAAATAATTGATTTTTACAATATTATGAAAAGTTTGATTGTCAATAGAAATTTCTATTGACAATAATCTGATAGTTTTGAAATACTTGTATTATTATGTATGCCTGTTACAAAGGTGACACGCTACTATAAACAGTGTAAAAAATAATTTTCTAATTTTTAAAACCAGACATAAAGATTTATACAACACTACTTATAAATAATGCACCAAAGTTTATATAAATCATTGTACTTACTGTGAAACAGGATCAGTTGGGCCTTTTTCTAATGGAATTTGTACAGATTTATATTGAATAGCATTATATGATTTCCAAAATAAATATTCCCTAAAGAAACACAATAACATTAAAAATCATTTATTATTTTTTTTGTATTGAAAAATTTTAACTTACCTGAAATATTTTAACCCTTCATATAATGTTGCCATTAAAAATATTCCAATCATTGAGTACACCAGTCCACTAGTTGTGGAAAATTTCCACCAATCAAACAATACGGTTTCATTTGTGCCAAAATGAAATGACATCTATAAAAACAATTTTCGATATCATTTGTTTAAAAAAAAAAAAAGATTTCTTATGTAACATACCGACATCATGTGATGCATCATATGTTGACCACTACTTGCTGTTGTTCCAGTATCAGAACAACAAGATTCACCACTCGGTGTAGTATTTGTCATATCGTGGCTATCATGATCATGGTGGTGTGAGTGATCCATGTTTTTAACTGAAATAATAAAAAAAATGTGTTAATTAATACCACTAGCACTAAATGAACACTAAATATACAAATTGAAAATCGGTAACAATTTACTTTATTAAAAAACAGTTGCTTCTAATGAAATGCTTAAATATCTACATGTAAATAATCGTTAATTAAATGATTAGCAAACTAAAATACTCATAACATAATTTTTTTAAAACGATTGATTAGATAAAACAATGTTTTGAGAGTTGTCTTAGGATTTGTTAGATAATAAATGTCTATTGTAATTCAAGTAGACTAAATATACCATTTATATTAATATTTTTTTAAATATCTATAGGTAAATCGTTTTTATATTATTAATTATGTATATATTAAATGATAATAATAATATACAACTAGAATATTCAATAGCAGAACACAGTTTAATAATTCACAATATTATTGAAAATAAGCTTTTTTTTTTTTTATCTTATTATCTAGTAGGCTATACCATTAATGATCAATATTACAGGAAACCACAATAACCACAATAAACATCAAACTTAACATATATATACTTCATACACATTTTATAGTGAGTAATGTAGTTAGTATAATCAAAATTTATAATAGTTTTTAATAAAATAAAATAAAAATACATACAAACACATACAGCCGTTGTTTTTACACACAAAAAATAAATACTTAGAATAGGACTGATTTTTATTTGCCAATTGGCAATAACAGATTAATTACAACAACCTTAAAACAATGAGACAGAGAACAGGGTATTAAGATTAATAATTTCTTATCAATTTTTAGATTAGTTTTTAATGAATTATTCCACTCTAAACTTTTAACAATAATTAATAAACCAATTATCAACAAGAGAATTACACAAATAATTATATTGATGATTTAAAGTTGACATTACTTCAATAAAAAAAAAAAACAATAATTTGATTATAAAATATAGGTACGTTAAAACAAATTACACCTTATCAAATACATTTATTTATTCAAAACAAATTGACAATATTTGTTAAGCCTTTAATAATATAGTATAGTATCTTATGCATGCTGGTGGCTATTTATAATGTAAATCTATGTAATTTCAGCATTCGCCCATTACGACTGGATTAAAATGTTGATCAATGTCTACTGTTCTAAATATTATATTTTAATTCAGATCAAATATTACTAACATGTTACATTTTTGTATTGGGTCTTAAAGATAAGACGCACAATATTCAAATGTTTAATATATTTTAGTTTAATGAATTCCCAATGCCATATTATTAGTTTGATTCCCCATTAATACTCGGAAACTAATCATTAATACAAATATATGTCTAGTTTCAACAATCAAACATTTTTGGTTAAAATAGTTCATACTTTCATAAGATATGTAATAGTGAAAGTATAACAGACATTGTGCAAGTGATTATAGTGTTGAGAAAGAGTGGAAAATAAATAGGTCTACCAATGTCTAATACAAATATTTTGAAACCTACATTACAAAAAATTAATAGTAAAAAGTGTATTTCTATTATATGTTCATAAGTGTAATATTTGTATTAGTCTTACTTGTTTGTTTAACTGTTCAACAGTATTTACTGTAAAATAATAGTAAAAAAAGAAAAAAAAAAGTAGTCTTAAGTTTTAAATAAGAATATTTTTCTAAATAAATTTAAAACCAAACTAAATAAAATGATTTGAAATTTAGATACTACTAGTTAGTCTTTTAAAACAGTACAGAATACCCGATTCAGTGACTTAGTGATGGACACTCATTTTATTTACTTAATGTAAACAATTATTGAATACAATACCCATTGATATAAAAAAAGTGTATAAATAATATAATTATGACGTTATTGACATTTAGAGCACAATTTTGAGATTAGCTAAATTTTAATTAATTTTATTTATCATAAATATTTGGGGGTAAATAAATTATGAATATTGTATACACCGGATAACCAAACATTTGCACACTGATTTCCATTAATGATTTACCCTCTGAAAATATTATTAGTTTATTTACAACAGGTAGAGGAGTGTCCAACCTTAAAAGATAAGAAACTGTAATGATGAATGGGCCATAAATGACTCCGGTTTTATTTTTTTCTATAAAACACTGACAATACTAAATGTTAAAATAAATTAATTCATGACAAGAATGTGATCTATGGGGGGGGGGGGGGGTTCAAACAAAACCCTCCGCCTTGAATTTGTTTTAGTTCTTGCCACCTATTGGTCTAATAATTGTCCAGAATGTCTGTGAGCAAACAAAAACTAATATTCCCATTTAAAAAAAAATCTGCCTACGTCGGTCACCCTTGGTTTAATGAAATATTTTAAAATTAATATTCAATATTAGGATAGTGGAAAAAAATTCCATAAAATGCTCAATGGGTTTTTGTTATCAGTGTATTTAAAAATAATTGGGATAATAATGCACAACACTTTAAATACAGACGATATCGTTGTTTATTGTTTACAGCAATCAATTGTAAAATTGGTCAATAATTATTGAATTCTATAATTTCAAGCCGACGGGAAATAGAAAGGGCGTACGTTTGGGTTCGAATTCACAATCTTCGCTCAATGGTAAAGATGACGAAAAAATCTTTGTTTTAACTTGGGGACTATTTTGCACGTAGAATGTCCATGATTTTTTATTTTTTTTTAATAAACAATAAGCGTAATTTTAACTCTCCACTTTGTGTACCAAGTGGACAATAGTGGTCGAGGTGAGTTCGTGATTATAGGGGAAAATCTAGTAAAATTGAGCATCTACAAGTGAATACTATATAGTGATTACTATGTCTAAAATTACACATCTACCAGTTTATTCGATTAACATGGATTTGATAAATACAACAACAAAACGCCCACTTTTAAACACGCAAAATTTGTATTAAAAACCGCGCCGTTCCGAAAAAAAAAAAAACACACGCTATCGTGTTTACGACGATGTATTATTTTGTTCTACTGCTTGCTATTCAATTTTTTATTTTTAAGTACGTAAAGCGAAACTATTGTAATAAATTATATTAAACGGTCAGAAATATACATAGTGTGGACAAATATATATATATATATATATATATATACTCACGTTCGTAATATTTGTGTATTTTCTCTTAGAAACTTCTATTTGTCTAGTTTATTCCCCGCATACCGGACGAACAACGATTATGCAACAGGTATTTCAGGTGATGAACAATAAAATCATGAGAATCCGAAAATATCCAGGGCTCGAGAGTAACACCGTTACTGTGGCGTTCCGAAGGCGGTATATTCGAATCACGTGATTCACAAAAATTTTAATGGGCGGGTGTGTGTCCCCTGGTTAGAAAAGGAAGTTTGAACAATTTTTAAAAGTTGATAATTTTAATTTGCAAATAATGCAATACGCATAATGTGTACAGAGTAAGTGGCAAGTCATACTTTGGGCTTAAACGTGGTAAAGAGTTGAATAAAATGTATAAACTACACCATCGATAACGTGTCTGTAATGATTTACTAGTGAGTCTTATTCTTTTAAGTCGTGAAAAGGATATAGAATTAGATATTGAAGAAGCTATAAATCGGTTTGGTTATTCTTCGGGCCTCATGTTTAAATAGAATAAATAAATAGTTATTCCACAATATTACTTTGGTTATTTACTTTTATTTTAAATTAATTCCAATTTACCATCATTAGTAGTTTAATTTTTGAACATTTCGAAATAAGTTATTCATTTTTTAGTGGAATAATAGTTATGTCGACAAAAACTAATTTTATAATATTCACTAAATTTTAACAATTTGCTTTAAATTATTCGAATTATTATCACTATATAGAAAAATAATTATCTTGAAATGTTCAAAAACTATGTGAAAATCATAAAATTAAAAATATACATTTATATAATTAATTTTAATTTTAAACACGTTTAAAATTGATGTTATTAAATTGGAATTTTCATTATGGATTAATGTTGAATCACATTTAGATAATAATATATTGATTTACTTCCATGTATTACAGTATATATATATATATATATTTATACTATCACACAACGAATACCTATTATTTACCACTATGAATTCACTACTTGGATTGTAGTGAGAACAATTTTTAGGGTGGACGGTGTAAAAATATTATATGCGAGTCAAAGGAAAAAAAATTCAAGTCGCCACAGACCACCGCTCACCTTGTTCCAATGGGTGAAAATTCGCGTTTAGAACCAAACACTGTTGTGTTTCGTAATGGTCTCGTTAACGTAGTAAACGGTTTTTAAATTATTATTATTAATTTAGTACACGTATACACGCGATTGCTAAGGAATAATTCGTTTTGGCTATAAAATAAATGACGATAATAAACCGCCGTATTCGGAAATTTAATCGGTTCACAATGCGTAAACACAAAACGTCTATTAATACCCGAATTGAAAATTCTGTACCATTTGAGCGGCGGTATTTGGTGGTAATCGCAGTATATGGAAAAATGTTGATAATTTGCGGAAAATCTATAAAACGCGCATTTTCAACCTCTATAAATTAACAACAGTTTAATTGAATTCATACGTGATTTTTCATTATGGAAATAATAACAATAATATTATTAATAATAAAAACTCTTGAATTTATAATACGATAAAAAAGACCATTTTAAATATCTGCTTTACTCATGTTCGTAGATTCCGAGCAAATTTCGCTATTTATCTTTACTACTAATTTACTCAAGTTTTTTTTTTAAGAAAAAAAATAGTAAAAATCATTATTACAATTTGAGTACTTGTTATTTTCCGCTTTATGAGCGATTAAAACTTGTTCGGCTCCGAAAATATGTTCAACAATTTTAGACGAAAAAAACACTTACGGTAGTATTTTAGTTACAAATTAATATAAATTTACTTTTCCAATTTTCAGCTCACCTACAACAATGAGTTTGGTTTATTAGACCGGTACTTTTGATAGGACTGCATTTAGAGGGGGAGAGCCCATGCCCGGGGCAGTCAACGCCAAAAAAACTTTTTTTTTCCCCGAACAAAAATTACCATGTAATTTCAACAAGGTTGGGAAATACTTAATTAGCAGCGATTTTCCTCGCAATTTTCAAACTAAAATTTACTATTAAAATGTTCTGCCCGATACGATCCGGTTCTTGGGGCCCCCACAGCCCTAAATCCGGCCCTATTTCATGGATTCCATAGCACCTTCAAAGAAAATTAAGCTCGACACCGCCGGTGTGTACATACTCGCACTGTGTACATGTATGTGATTATATTCAATTATCGTATAAGCAATTTAAAACAAATATTATTAAATTGCAATGGCAGTTATTACTCCTTAGTAATTTTTATTACCTGTCATTATTTAATTATGTTTTTAATATAATTATTAGATAACTTAATATCATAATACGATTATTATTATTATATGATTTTATAATAAATATACAAATATCATTTCGTAGTATAGTGTTTCTTAATTTTCATTTTCAAAGACAAGTTAGACAATTATGTTTGTATCAAAATATTTCAATTTTATTTTAAATTAAACCGCGTAACTTTGGTTAAACAACTTTTATGTCTATTCAGAGGAAAACGTCCAATATAAAATAGTACGGGGAATCAAAAAACACACCTCTCTATAGTTTTGGTGAAAGTGGCTACGTTTTAATAGCAATAGCAATAATAATAATAATACTAATACTATTCTATTATACTTTATAATATGTTATTAATGGGATTGTTATAAAACTGCTACTTTCGTAATTGAGGAAAATAATAATAGGTTGATACCTACTTGTATAATGAATTACCTATATAGAGAAATTTTACTCGTGTAAATATTCTTAGAAATGTAATAACATTGACTGCATTCACACAACACACCAAAGACAATAATTAAGTACTTCATGATAAATAACCAAAAATAAATAAAAATAGAGGTTAATGTATCATTTATACATTTGTAGCAATCATTTTTTGGTAACTGTAAATTAGTTTTTCGACAGAACAATGTAATTATACTTTGAAAGACCCAGTCGGATAAATAAATTAAAACGTTAACCACGTAAGAAATTAAATTTCCGTTTGATTATGATATTTATATAAATAATAAATGTATATATTATTATTATACAAGCTCTCAATACGCGGGCCAGGTTAGGTTATCCAAAAACAAACAGCTCACCTGGAATATACATAACATACATATTTTTTATAATAATTTTATAAGATAAAAATGTCTCTGCCGTATAATTAATATGATTCACAAATGTCAGGAAAAACTCTACAGGTTAAATCAATATCAAAATGTTCTAAATGGTAAACAAACCCTTCCATTATAATGCGTAACTATCTGTAACGATTGTAACCAATGTCTGTTGGAATATAATTTTATTTCTTTTTTACCTATTACACCCAAATTAACCAAGAAAACCTAGCAATAAATCTTTTTCTAAAAAAATGCTTAGATTTGTCATTTTGTTTCAAGAATGAAACAAAATGACAAATCTAAAAATGAAGGCAACATTTTTCTCGAATTTAAACAGGGTAATTGTGACAATAAAAATAAATAATAATAACTGTTTTTTACTGCATGCATGACAATAAAGGTAAAGGAGAAATTAACAAAAAGAATTTTCATTTTCACATTGAAATATTAAAAATCAAGTGTGAGCCACCTTTTAGGGATTACATTTCGGAATAAAAAATAGACAACGACCTTACTATTGTTTTGAAAGTCAAGTTAGAAAACTATAAATTATAACGGACAGACAGGCAGACATACATATATACATTCAATGTTATAAACCTATACACTTATTGTGTATGGGCCATACTGTATCTATATCATATCTATTTACACAATAAATACCATTTAATACATTTTAAAATTAAAACACACTGATGAATTATTTGTATCATTTATCCTCTTACATTAGGCCACTTAAACGAATACAGTATCCAAGATTTTTACTCCATATACCAATTAATTTAGTTGAATCTTAAATAATTAATCACACAAAGCATATCAATTGCATGTATAAAACAAATCAAAAATATGCAATTTATATTTGCTAATTAAGTGTACTAAATATCAGATAAATTGATATACAATTGAACCAATAATATAAATGTAAAAAATATTATTTTGCTATTGTATTTGAGTATTATTTAACAGAAAAAATAATTCAAGTAGGTTTTTTTTTTATTATTATCTAAATAACACAAATTACCAATTAATAAGTACTAAATAGGTATATCTTACATAAAATTATTTAATTCTAGTATTTTACTGTGTGTGAATAAAACATTAAAATTAATCTTCTAGACTGTATAGATTGTAATTTAATTAAGAGTATGAACAATATTTTCGGTTTTTCAAATGCTTGTTTATTTTCAAGAAAATCACATACATTTTCAAAAACATAGTTAAATTATTTAGTTTAAAAATACTAGATTTTAAAACAATGTAGATTTGAAATATTTAATTGAAAATTGGTCATAAAATGTCTTGCAATTTTGAAATATTCATTATCTATTAAAAATCTAATGCAATCATAGACATAATTTATGTCGTAGAGAAAGTTAGTAATATTACAATGATATCCTGCATTGCATTTATCCTCTAAGTCATTGCCCATTTTTTTTTTTTTTATAGATAATACACGTGTTGTACATAAGATCACATTAAGTATTTGTGATTATAGAAATACAATGACACGGATATTCGGTTTAAGAAGCGACACTTGACTGAGACTTGATAAATTAATCGGGTTTTGTTTTATAAATTAATGAAGTAAATCACGACACCAGTTCCTTTCTGATTGTCGTCTATGACTGTTAGGTATATTTTGAGAGTAGAGAAATTTAATTTTATTGGGCGGGTTATTATTATAACGACAAATTTAGAAATAGGTATGCATTTTGATAAATAAACGTCGAATACGTTATAAATTCAATCGTCGAATAATTTAAACTGTTATTCTTCTTATTTTTGTACACGGTACTCTAATTAGTAGTCAGTACCCGAATATTTTAGAGGTATTTCGCAATAGAAAATGAAATCCAATTGTAGGAGCAAGATGCAAGATAGATAATAAACTTGATACGCCCAACGGTCATGTATTTTGTGGGTATCTAACTAACGTTTAACAGAGATGGTTAAAAAAAAAACTAGCGCGTACGTTTTTTTCTTTTTAAAACGATATTAAGCAAAAGATTAATAGTAATACCAACGGTGACGAATCTCCGTGCTACGGTAATGTAAATTAAATCTTACCCAAACCGTCGTGCGCCACTCTGAGAAATACGATAAGCAACGATTTCGCTTGAACTCTGAATAACGACTTATAGGCGAATGAACGTTAATGGAAAAGAGAAAAACTACGAGAATAACCTTCACTGCGCGGATACATTCCTAGCAATCATTCTTCGACACAGCTGCGTTGCAATTATTGCTATGGCACGAAATTAGGTAGAGGTAGACGGTAGAACGACTCGCTGGGGCGCTTTCTAATATACACGACAATATATCTCAATTCGACGGCCAGATAAACCGTATCAGCTTCGAGAAATAATCACAAGTGGGTAACCGTAATCGCAACAGCGCGGAATTCTGTATTATAACATTTCATGGAGAACAAAATAAACGTTTAAGACCGTAATGCTAATTACCGTCTTGTTCATTTCGTTTACGTCGCAAAAACTAGAACGTAAATGCGTCCGCGACGGCCGAAGGGAAAACGGGACAACAAAGAAAAAAAGACAAAATGAATTAAGAGCGATCTCGTACAATGCAAAATCCATTAGAAACTATTATGGTCGCGCCGTGGCCCACATGCAAACAAAAAAAAACCCACGATTAAATATTATTAATTATTGAAATGTTCGGACTTTGACTGCTTTCCAAGGGAAAATAATTTGCAAGAATAACGTAAATAATCGCACCGTACCCCAGTAATATTAAACGGAATAACTGCAGTGCCGCGGCAATACGTTTTATTATCGAAACGATAAAACTTCATCTTCATCATAATTCATGGCCACGTCCGATATCCCAACCCCAAAGAAGTTAGTGTCCTAAGTATAGGCGCAAATAGAGTTTGAGATTTAAAGGGGCTGAAATCCTGGTTATTCCGTTAAGTGGTTAAAGGGGAAGTTTATACGACTAAAAATTGCTCATCTGAAATTTTATAATAAAACTTACTATTTTTAACTATAATATTCATGCTAAAAACGATTTATTATATTATGCACACGATAAATAATTATGTATTATTAATTTATAGGTCTTTAGTAAAACAAGTTATCACACATTTTTATTAAATATCTTTTGCTAAAATAAGTCTTCGTCGGACATAATTTTGTATTGCAATGCAATTCAATAAATGTAAAAACATGATAAAACATGTTTGGATTAGCCCTCGCTAAGCCCTCGAAGATCCTAAATATAAATCTAAAAATCCTAAATCTTGTCGACAAAAAACCGCGTCGGTTAGGTTTCAGTGGAAAATTGCATTATGGGGTGTAGTATGACGAGCGGCCGGGTTTTATTTTGTGTACGGAGTAAAATACCAAATGTAATCCAGAGTTCCAGCGCAGCGTTACTAAAGGCACCATAATACATAGGCTAGCTGACAAATTCGCTAGATTTAAATATGACAAACTGGTTTACTTTTTTCTTTTCAATCAGTCAAACGATGTGGTTGATAGTTGCAGATTCCGGTTTGTTCTCATTAGAAAACTATTATTTTCACATTTAATTTATTAACTCGTTTACACATTTAAAATATTGATTCACATGCATGACAATTTTATTTCCTTTAAAACTTTTTAGAATATTAATTTTTAAATAGGTTTAGTCTAGCAAATTTCTTCCATATGTTTTTAAAAGAAAACTATTAAGTCTGATAGTCGGTATAGTGTTTTCAAAATCGGTCGGAGCACTTAATCGAATTTAGTCCTTACTTTAAAAAGTCATTATATCTACACAAGAGATTAATTCAAGCACATTATGTTTATTTAGAGAGACACTTATGTGCTCTCTCAGGATCTAAATCTGAGCAACTTTTTTTGTTCCCATTCATGACTTAATAATAATGATGAAGAAATTATTGAATAAATCAAAGTAATATATAAAAAAAAAAAAAGACTAAAAATTGATAACTATAAACTGATGATCATGATTAATGATAGATTATTGTTGTAGATAATGCTAGTGAGCATAGAAAATATAATCAATAGTATATTTTTAGAGAAAAAATCCATGAACTTATTAGTCACAGTTTATATACTTGCTGTACTAAGCTAAAACAGATTGTCTCTAACTTTAGCCTAAATGAAGATTTCGGTTTCTAGAGGTTAATTATTTATTTATTTATAATTCATACGGACAATGTCAAATTTACAATAAGTTATATATGTGGTTGTCAACCATTTTACGAAGTAAAAATTACATATTTCCAACCAAAAATCGTTAAAAATAGTGAATTTATTATGTCTCCATAATATATTACAAAAGTTTCAACACTGTAGCAGCCAATAAAGTAAAGTGATGAAGGAATACTTGGAGATAGGCTAAATACAATATTAAAAGAAAAGAAATTTGTTGGAAAAACATAATTTGCATTTTCCTAACAATTTACATTTGTAGATTTTATGGATTAGGACGGCAATGGTTATAACTATATAATTATAAAACTAATAATAAACTGTAAAAAACACTTGGTAAGCATTTTTTTTTTTTCATAAAGAAAATTAAAAAATGTAGTTAGGTAATCGAACGAATATATTTTGAATAAATATAATATTTGTATATAAAAAAAAAAACGTGTAAAATAAATAAATTGAATAGCCTAATTACTATAAAATTGTATTTTCATTAAGTATTTGATTAAAAATATGTTCATAATTAACAAAAAGGAATTATATACAAGAAGCTGGACTTTTGTTATTTGTTTTTATATGACACTGCAGCCCCCAATTGTATCAAATAATTAATTAATTAATTAATTAAATAACTGGATTAAATATACGAAGATGACATCATAATAAAATAGCAAAATAATTTATTCTATTTTTGCTTAGAAAAAAAAAAAAAAATTGGTAAAAACAAATTATCTTGGTATGTTGACAGTAAATTCGTGTTAAATAATACCTATGTAGTAACATAAGAATTTATGTACTATATCATTTGAAAAAAAAATGTTTTTATGTTACATCTGATGTTTTATTAACTTTCATATATTTACGAAGCCCAATTAGCTAATTCTTTCATTTCATCATCATCTTCTTCAGCTTTGGTTTTTGCTAAAAATTAAAAACTCAGTATTAGTAATATAATATATATAACTACATTTTTAATACTAATGGTATAATTGTACTTTTGCCTCTGCCACTGGGCTCGGATGTTGGCACCGCTGGTGTAGGCAAATCTGTAACTGGTGTCTTGCCAGTGTTTAATAATTCTTTATCCAATTCTTCTTGTTCTAGCTCATCCAATTCCTTTTGTAATTCATCCTATTTAATTAACAATTTAAATTTTATAATGGTTACTGAAGTTGTTAAATATTGTGCTATAAAAAAGGTAAATGGGCTGTATTTCTGGTAGGTTTTAGAGTATTTATAATTTTACATAAACATATAAACGAATTAAAGTAATAAAACGCAAATGTGGAAAGTGCATAAATAATGCTTTTACTAATTATATATTCTTTTATTTAATAAAATAAAAAACTGTATAAAAAGGTCAATTTAATTTAATTCCTAATAAGAACATTGTTCTATGAATTATAAACAATATGTGTCATAATCGCCTGTGCTGCCTCAATGAGTTTTGTACATGAAAATTGAATATTTTATAACAGAAATATTTCTTTTCTTGCCCCCCAAAAGAGCCCAATAAAATGTTATACAAAATTAAATTAAAAAATGATCAAAACATAATTTATCAAATATTCATAAAATTATTAATAAATCACATCATCTACGTTGAAAAGTATTCAACAGTTATATGGTGATAAATGGTAGTTAGTTTCTATTAGTATGCAAAATAAATATCACTCTCACCTCATCTACATCAGTTCCAAAAGCTACAGGATTTGAAATGGCTTCTGATATTTCTTTTGATAAGTCTTGGCTTTCTGCTATATCATCCATCATATTGTGAACATCATCAACATTCCTATATTGAAAATTTGCAATTAAAATACAAAATTTGTTTTATGTTTTTATAACACATTAAAATGTATTAATTTAGTAATAATTACAAATTAATAGATAGTTAATGTATTTTTATCAAAAATTTTATTAAGTTACTTGATACATATATAAATCATATAGGCGTGAAAAATTAAATATTCTCACTTTTATATACACATTAATTAAGAAATATGAATTCAATCACTTCAACTTTTAAATAAGCATATTATTTATATAATATGGATTAAAATTCTATAGTAATGATAACTGTCTACAACTAGTTTTTTAATAAAAATAGTTGAAGAAAAAAAATTTAAGACCAAGCAATGAATTAGAACATTACGCCAATAACTCTATTATATATATATAAAAAAAAAAATATTCATCATGTTTGCTTTGACAAAAGTTTTGTCGATTATGGTTATTAATAAAATAGAAATACATTTAAAATTACAAACACACATTCCACTAGATAAGAATTTTGTTGAAAATATTAAAATGTATCATATTATAATATCTATACAAATACATATAAATTGGACTATACATTCCTTATATACATATCTATTTAAAATAAAAATTGAAATAATATAAAGTGAATAGAACTTTATGGATGGAAATAGTATAAAACTGAACACCTAATTCAACACATTTGTTTAGTTACTTTAGTCACTTATTAGTGTATGTGACTAATCTAATTCTTACATATACAAACAATATAATCTCGGTCAAGGTAATAATTATTTTTATAATTAAATATTAACTTAACGAATTTAAATGTCATATTTATATCATTTTTTTTTCTTCTTATTATGTTAATTTAATTAGCGAAATATTTATTTATAGTAAAATGTTGTTAAGGATTCAGATGTATATATATATTAATTTTACTTTACTTTAGTGTGAAAGTTGATAGTTACTTTGAGTAATTTAATAACTATACTACAGGTAATGCTGTTTGTAGAACATAAAAGTAGAAATATAGCTTGAAATAATCAATCATAAGTTAATTTACTTTTTTTTTTTTTTAATGAAACAATAAACTTCGGTATGTATTGAAATTAGAAATTAAAAAAAATAATATCAATGTATTTTGTTTTCACCTTATGGTTGTTTAAAATGTACCTATTTATAAAAACAATATGATAGACTATATATAATAGAAATCACATAATTATACAATGTGTAACTTACATATTTTGATGAGCTGATTTAAGAGCGTCCGCTGCAGTTTTCATTGTAGTTAATACGGCAGTGTTAGTATTTGCACCTTCTAATGCTTCTCGCTGCTGTTCAATAGTTAACATAGTACCATCGATTTGCGCTAATTGTTGTTCATAACGTTTTTTACGTTTCAATGCCTGCAACGCAGCTAAAAACCAACAGGGTAAAATGTGTAATACATTCAACAAATAATATCATAATATGATTGAAAATGTTCACCTACCTCGTTTATTAGTGGTACCATTTTTTTTTGCTATAGCTACTTCCTGTTCAATTTTTTTTTCTAAAAATTCTTGTTTTTTTATTAGCATTTCTTCTGTGGTACGTAACTTTTGTATTGCATCTTCGGTCGACGGTCCTTTCTCTTCTTTTTTACTGCCGAAAAGCTTGCCCAGGAAACTCATTTCGGATTAGAGGTAAGCACCTATTGTCGTGTATGGTATTTGTAATACGCGTTAACTTGATTAATTTATAAGATCAGAGAAATTACAATACAGATAATAGATTTTTATTGTTTTCATTAGTCATCTGTTTTTAACTTATCCCACAAAAAGATTGACGACAAAATTACGGAGATTGATAACGTATAATTCAAAGACGCTAATAGCAGTTGTCAAAGAGTAAACAAAACAATAAAACCTCCGTTTTACGTAAATAAAATACGAGATTTTCGTTGGTTTATTATAGAGACGCGTAACCGGGATATTTTAAATGGGGAAGGGGATGTTTTAATTTTATATTTAAATTCTACTTGTTTGAGAAGGGTGGGGGGGGGATTCTAAAATGTTCAAGACGGTCCACAACGTCGTTTATTGATAAAAATGTCCAACGGCAGCTGTGCTTCCTTCCATGGGTTACCATCACGGTATGCGTTATCACGGTTAGGAAGATAACTACTAACCATTATCGAGTATTTGATATAGTAAATATTCTTGGATTTTTATGTTGAATTATAATAACAAATATGAAATAGAATCATCACATTACAGACGTTTTATATAAAAACTGTGAACAATTACCGTAGTACGAACCTCATTTAATATAATTTCTGGCTTAAATACGGCCGTGAGGGGGGTAATTTAACATTCAAAACATCCTTCACATAGCTACGCGCTTACTGGTATGGCGCGAAAATATAAACGTAAAAGCGTTTTTGATTTGACGCACTGCTCGTTTTACTGATCTAGGTGTAGTCAGCGGCTGCGGGATGATTTTTGAAACGGGAGTGATGGGAAGGGCTGAACATGTATTTTTTCCACGAGAAAACGTTCGGTGGAGATAAACATTTTGTCGGATCGGTATATAAAATTGCCTATATTAGCTCCTTCATTTGTAAAATGATTTAACGATAAAACCTGTTAGAATTATAATAAAAATATATTATCGATCGTTTCTAATTTTATAAACTACTAGCTTTTGCCCGCGACTTTGTTCGTGTTTTCACCATTTTTTTTTTTTTTTTTTCAAATAACTCGCGCGTCACTTATCTTAAAGTTACTTTGGTTGTTTTTCACAGGGGGTTATGATTATTTGTTTTTTGATTGCTGGAGGACGATACACGAAGACACATAAATATGAAGCACACCGAGTGAATAATGAAAAATCTTAAATCCAGACAATAGTAACGGAAGCATAATTTCAGCTTTATAACTTTAAAGCGACGCATTTTATTATAATTTATCCTTAATTTCGAAAAATCCTAAAAATTGTTATTAGTGATTATAGTTACCTACTTACTTCCATGTCAAATTTGAAGTATCTAATAATTCTAGTTTCGGAAATATAAATCCTCTTTATTCCCCATCCCGTGGGAATTTCAAAAAAATAAAAATCCGGCCTTATTCCTTGTCTACACCACAAAAGGAACCTCTGTGCATATTTCAGTTTTCTAGGACCAAAGGTTTAGGCTGGGTGTTGATGAGTCAGTCAGTGAGTCAGGACTTTTCAAATGAATTATTACATTTATTTATATTATACTTGCATTTTATCGAGTTTGTTCAGGTGATAAATGTAGAATTTCAATTAGAAAAATCACAAATTCACAAATTGTATAACAAAGTAACCTTATAAGCTATAAGGTTTTAAAACTGCAACGAATCGTTTATGACCCATCTTAATCAATTTTCTGTCTCATACCAGAGCATTTTTATGTTTAAAAAGCAATTTTTTTTGTAGCATTACTGGTAACGGCTTTTCTATAAGTTTTTGAGCATCATTTTCCTAGCCATAGTCATTAAGTATGAATTATTATCAACAGACTACATTTTTATTATAGAAAAAAATTTCATCATACAGTAAATATTTGGTAATATACGATATTTTTGCAGTTGTTTATTGTAAGTTACCGTACGGCAAATGACACTATTTTTTATATAAAAAAAACAAAAGATTTTATTATTACAATAATTTTAGGCAATAGTATTTTTTTTTTTTTTTTATGGTATGGAAATAGTATATGGGGATGTGGTGGGGGGGGCGTTACAGTATAATCTCAATATACCCCCTCCCCCCCAAAAAAAGGTGTAGTACGAATTTGTATAAAACAAAATTAAAAACATAGGGGCTGGATAAACGTCTGGATCGTACTGGCAGTGGCCGGGTTTTTAAAAGGGTTCGAATAAAGTCGGCAAATCCATATAAAATGTATCGGTAACATAACCCGCGGCAAATGATATGTGCGGTTTGCACTAAAATTAAAATTTCGTGTTGAAAATTGAAGAAGAAAAAAAATGAAGTGTATACAGTTTAGACGGCGGGACCCAAGCACACGGATTAGGAGAGTGGCATTTGCCGACTGTTTTAACGACCGTTAAATCCGGCCACTGCGCACCGGCTACTACAGTAACCGATGGGGGACGGACGGTCGAATATATTATTCGTTTTATCTAATTATTTATAGTCAAAAACAAATCTGAAAACAAATCTGTACACGCTACCTTTGCTCTCCGTCATAGACAACCTCCTCCGGTACATATAAACAGCAAACCAATACCATTCCCCGACACAGCCAAATATCTAGGTCTAACCTTCGACAAACGCCTAACATGGGCTAAACATATTCATACAACAAAATTAAAATTAAATCAACGACTTTACTCTCTCAGACCTATTCTCGGCAAATTCTCAAAACTATCCCTCAAAACCAAAATTCAAATATACAATCTTCTTCTTAACCCTATGCTGGCTCTATGCATTTCAACTCTGGGGCTCAGCAAAAATTTCAAACACACAAAAAATACAAGTGTTTCAATCGAAAATCCTCCGACTTATAATCAACGCACCTCCGTATATTTCAAACCACACTCTTCATAGTGATCTTCACATCCCTAAAGTCACTGATGCAGCCAAGCTGTATTATTCCTAAATTTATGTTTCGTCTCCAAAATCACACCAATCCCCATATCAAAGAGCTACTATCTACCTCCATCCCACGAAATCCTCCCAGAAGACTCAAGCGACAATGGCCTCGTGCGTGACCTTATAAAGTAAACATACTGTGAATACTTAATGCCCAAGTAAATGTAAATTCACGCCGAAGTACCCTCACTGGGCGGTTTTTCCCCTCAAGACACCCAAGCCATTGCATTTAATTTTTAAAGTCATACATTATACTTATTGTACTTATTTTTTTTTTTAGATTGTATAAAAAAAAAAAAAAAATAAAAAATGTATAGTCGTATTGGTCCGGCGGTGGTGACACATAGTAAAACGATTCGGGTGTGTGTGTATGTGTGGTTTATTATTTATTAATTTTTTTTTTTTTTTTTTTTACATTAAATCGGCATGCGGCATGCGGCGGCGGCGGCGGCGGCGCTGGGAAAACATTTAAAACGAGCAAGGTCCTTGGCCCGGCGCGTCCGTGTCCTGGCCGCGGCGCCTTGACCAACATTGTCCGGCAGCCGGAGACGACGGACGAATGGCGCCAATAACGTATTTTGATGTGTCCGAGTGGCGGCGGAGGCCGCCGCCGATTATGTCGTTATCGCACAATTATTATAATAAATCGCGAACCGCCCACCGCGCGTTATTACGCCGCCGCCGCCGTGTCAACGATCCGCAACGTGCGATTAATGTTTTCGCGTACAAACAATTATAAATTTACCGTCGCCGTACGATTGTTACGCGGTAATTGGTGCCCCACCGCCCCCCGTGCACACGCCGTGCTGTGTTTTCCCGAGTGGACAAAACGGAGACTTACCGGCAAATTTTCCGGCGAATGTCCAGTTTCGTTGGATTTCACCCCTTACCCCTACTCCTCCTCCTCCTCATCCTATTTCGAAAATATTTTTTTATTCTTTTTGTTTTCTTCTCGATGTTAGCACTCGAGAGACGCGCGAATTTCCGCCCGGCCGTTGTACTTTGTCTGAAAACACGCGTCAACGTTCTCAATTACAATTAATGCTTTTAATAGATTTCTCGGCTACGAGCGAACGAAATTTAGCGGCCTAATAGACGATACGCAATAAATAAACCGTTGTCGTAACGAAAAATGATTTCGAGCGAAATTTCGTTAACTTTTTTTTGTATTATTATTATTATTTTTTTTTCTCGTTCTAAATAAACAATCTATACATTTGAGCACAACACGTTTATATGACGAGAGTAAGAACAGCATGTACGTTTTGAATTTAAAAAAAAAAAAAGAACCAACAAAATGCCGACGGCACGTAAGTGTTCCCACCAAGCGGTCACCCATCCAAGAAGTACAAACTACGCCCGACGTTGCTTAACTTCCAGTGATCCAGACGAGGACTGGCGTGTAGTTCAACGTGGTATGGTCGTCGGCGTGTTGAAAACTGTGTTGATTTATTAAACACAAAATAAATTACGACTGTCCGTGTGCGTCTTGTATTGATGACCATTTTTTTGGAACTAAGAAAAATTTCATCCAAATTGCATATAAATCGGAAAACAGCAAATACGAAAATGCCGTGATTTAAACGATTTTTATAAAAATTTGCACTTTAAACGCTTTAAAAATATATATAAATAACTACACTACGCTTAACTTCTCTTATACTCCTTAATACAATTTTCGTGCATTTCTGATTGACTGAAAGAATTGTATTCACATAAAAGACTGAATAGATAGTTTGCAAAATACCGTGATTTTTACGATTTCTGTCACGCTGAACTTCAAACGCTTATAAACAAAAATGTGTCTATGGATTTTTGATATTATTACCATGCTTTATTATACTAACTTACTCGCAAAAAAATGCAAAGTAGCTTAAAAATTTTAATGGATTTTTGACCCATATTCTGTGGTCCGATATAAATTTAAACGTTTTGCACGCACTCACCCTGACAGCAAAAATACATTGCTATGATTAGTTAAATATTAAATGATGAAATATAAATATCGAATGCAGATTGTATGTGAATTTTCTAATGTCAATGCATCTCAGTATTTTTATTTGGTCGGGTTAAAAATGTTTATTTCATATTGTTGAATTTATAATGTTACATGCATATTGAGAATTGTATATCGAATATTACAACAATATTTATAGGCTTAATATCCATTCAATGTATATAATAGTAATGGATTTATAATCATTGGGCAATATTGAAAATATCTAGTTGAATAAACATTGCTTACATATAAATTATTATTAAAAGTTACTCCACAACATCATAATTTAAATACAATTTTTACAGTTAAATAAGATGTAAAAAATATTACCCCTATTTCAATAGGCGGACTGGCGTGTGCTACAGCTCCTAAGCAACCCACGTCTGGTTAAAATTTTATTGAAAACAAAAAAATAAAATACACGCCTCTTAGTACATAAAATTATAATTCATTTTTCTCGCTTCACTCTCTGAATTTAAGATGTACGATGTATAAGAATTCGAAGGAAATAAAGATATAATTTGGTTAAGCATGTACACATCCCCCATCGTTTTGACGGGAAATAAGCATGGTATATAGTAAATAATAAATAGGTATTTTTTATTATTATTAAAGGTATCCCATTATATTATATTTTCAACACTATTTAGATAAATATTTTTTTAATTTTACAATATTATGTTGCAACACCGACCCGTAAAGTAAATAGTGATTTTTTAGACTACATGAATAAAGAATTCTTATAAATCAACAATTTTCAATCACTACAATTTGACAACCATTTAGTAATAACTGGTTCGTTTTTTTCCAGCCATTTAATATTATTTAAAACACGTTGAATCACAGTTTGTTTATCCGGTTCAATGAAAATATCTGTATGATTATTGAAAAACGCTACCATCTAAAAATATACAAATATACATACTATTAAGATAGTTGGTGATTTAATAAAAAAACAAATCACTGTAACATCATAAATCGATAAATTATAGATCAAATGGTTATATTCACCTCATCAACTTGTTGCTGCGTGTTAAATATCCTACACACCCTAAATGTTATGTATCCATATAATTCAGGACCAGTTATTTTTATCAGAGACTGCCATTCCTTTCTAAAATTGAAAAGCCAAAAAAAAAGTAATAAATAGAAACATAAATTATTACACTGTATTTTTATTTAATCGTGAATTAACGTATGATATTATTATAATACTTAGTGCCGTATTTAGAAGTTTAGTGCACCTTCCGCAAAATTGAGGGGAAGTGGTTGTATATTTCTTTGATACCGATACAAAGTTTAAGAGTTTAGTGCTATTCTTGGTGTGAAAGTGGTGGTTTTTTTTTATTAAGTATAATATAATGCATATCATTGCATATTCAGTAACTTTTTATATGCACATTTGCATCATATTTGACATTTTTGAAGTTTCGTGCAATAGTTATTAATGGATCCACGAGTTATTTAATAACTACTTTGAAATATCTACTGATGAACAATATAATATGACTTGATAGCTGTATACTGATGAATTTTACATATAAATTATTTTTAGAAAAAAAAATCATATTTATTAATTTGATAAACAAACAAATATCGTTAAAATTATGGCAATTCAAAATACAATTAACTGATCTCTAATTGGGGTAATTTTTGTTTTGTTTTGGTTTTTTTTCCCAGAATTAAGTGCAACAAAGCGAAATTCCGTTACGTTGAACATACATTATCGCGATTAGGTTGAAATTTGAGGTTAAACATTTGTAGGGCAGAATATTTTTGAGGGCGGTATACGTAACTGTTTGTCGAACAAAGAAAAGTTACTGTTAGGTATTTTTTTTTTTTTATAAAAACCAAAAACTAACACTGATGTAATTTTTAGATGTGACAATACTTTTGAAAAAACAATACGAAAATATCCCGTTCTTTAAATTTTGTTATCTGTGTTTGTACTCTGATTTCAACCTAAACGCCACAATAACCATGTTGTTATTTACAACTATGTTAGCTGCAGGTTGCGTTGTGTAATGTAAACATTTATCCAAGGCATCGATCGAATACAAATATATTTGTGAGAATACCCTAATGAAGGTTTTTAAAAACTTAAAAAAAAAAACATTTTATGTAATTCTAATTATAGTTTGTTAAACAAATAACATAGGTTCATCAAAATTTACTGCCCCCAGAGTTCCACCAGGGTGGGAAATTGCTAGGGTTTGTTTTTATGTTTATTAAATCTCAATAACCTATTTTGGTCAAACATACTTTGTTAAATTCCTCATTATTACTGTAAAGACTAGGAATTAATGTATACTTTATGTGGTGATATTTTTGTAAAAAAAAAATATCTCTAAATTTTAAGATAAAGTAAGAAATTTCCTAATCAATGTGATATCCTCCGCTCCCCAGTGTTTTGACATGACATGACATTTCAATGTATTTTTTGGTTGGTAACCCCAGTTACAACGGCAAAATATTTTTAATGCCCCACCCTTGTAACACGCCACCGGGTAAATTAGAGAACGAGTAAAATGACAAGGGTTTTCCCTTGGCCACACAATTAAGCCGTATCTCACGATTAGATACATGATTACAAGATACTAAGATATGTTTGTTTGTGTGATAGCAAAAATCTCGTAATTTACATGACCGATTTATTCCAATCTTTAACACCAAACTACAATAAACACTAAAACGAGAATAGACTATAAGAAGCATGTTACAATAAAAAATGTTCAACCATCTGTAATGCGGGTGGTATAACTACGACGGATACGAGTATATATTAATGTGTCTATTATCTATATACCTGACAAAGTTCCAGGCTACTGTATTTGCCACAGGCATTTTTGCTGCCACTTTAATTAAGGTTATTAAATCATTTTTAGAGATACAATCTCCGTTTAACCCATATTGAAATAATCTAAAATTATAATAGCTCATATTTTTTATCTGCAGTTTAATAATTAATCATGCGGCATAGTTACTTTGCTAACAACGATAAGTCTTGTGAATAGAGCAAAGCTCTCAATAGAATTGGTTTTTCATTAGGATTCTTCTCACATTGATATAATTCCCATAGTTTATTAAAATCGTTTGCATCGCCATATTTTATACCTAGAAGAACAAAAAACCTAACCAAAATTAAAACTGTAACATAATTCATTATTCTTTATTTAAGTTTGTTTTTTTTTAATATTATTTTATTTATTCTAAAAATATTCACCGTAGTTCAATACATAATTTTTAATATCAATGTTCACTGTAATGTTCTGATACAATAATTGTTTGAAGAGGAAGATAATTTTTGTTTTATACATGGGTGCACCATATAAACCTCCAAAGTCATATAGTTGCAGTCGATACTTATACTGCCAATATTCTTGGACACTCACTAAATCCAATGTATCTTCTTTCAAGCATCCCAATAATTGTTGACAATATTTCTTAAACAAGATGGATTTTAATGTACAAGACGTTAGTTCGATCACATGTAATAGGTAACTAGGTACCTAGTTGAATGGCTATCCTTACCTCAAGTTGTGAGTAGACAGGTCGACAATAAAGTAATTGTTGCAGTTTATTTAATGATTTGGAAACTACAAACCATGGCAAAAAATGAGTATCACAAACAATATATTTTGTCAAATCCAACGGAATAATATACGATATATAACTTGATTCTGCTAAACGAAACGCATCGTATAAAAGATTCGCACGATCAGCAGCACATAGTGCCTTTAAATAATATTCCTTTAGTTATACAACACCTGTTTACCCATCCAAAAACAGATGTATATGCAATTACTTACATTGACATTTTTTTGTAACAAATTGCCAAGTGCACACCAATTGTTATACGAATAATTTACAATATAAAATCCCATAAATTGATAATTTATTTTTATCCATTCTATGCCGGGTAAATCGATCGTAACTTTTGATTAAACATACATTTTGTTAAAGTTTATTTTCGTAATACATAATATACACTACATGTACTATACTTACCCAATGCCTGTTCCCTACACATCCAAATTTCTTTTATGGTACTACAATTCGACGTTATGTATTTTATGAATAGATCCCATTTGTACTCGTACGGAGACACGACCAGAGAACTCGTAGAGTTTGCATCGGTTAAAAATCTTTCCTGTTTCAATGTTAATATATTTCCATCCAACATTGCCGTTATAACAGGGTAACCCGCCTGTTTAATCCATGGATACATTATCTAAATTATAAAAATTAAATATTATGTCGGTGTAAAAATTTATATTTCGAAATTAAAAAAAAAAAAAAAAACAACTCATTATTACAACAAATAAATAAATTGTTCAAGAAATGTGTTTCATAGGTGTTTTTTGTTATGAAAATCTTAAATATTACACCATTTTAAAATATGACACCTAAAATGAATACCCGGATACTCAGCTAAGGGTAGATTGCAAAAATGGAGAGACAGTTATAAAATTAAATATTTTTTAATGTTATCTCATATAGTTTCACCCTTTTGACATCGACTGTATTCAAAGTAGCTGATTTTAGTTCATTCCATAAATCATCCATGTGTGTGTTACAATACTGAAATTTTTTTATATAAGACATTATGCCTATATTAAATGTAACTTTGCCCAAAATTCCTTCCAACATACGCAATAAACAAGCACCCTGAAAAAAAAAAAAATAAAATAGCGTGCACAAATGTAATAAACGATTGAAACCTATGTTCGGTTTATGATTTTTATTCATGTGCATACTTTGTTACTTGAATCATTATCATACTGTAGATCATAAATATCATTAAGACTAGAGACATCTCGAGCGATAGCTATCGCATGACTTTTACTATCGGAATCCAAAACTGTGATAAAGAGATTATACGGGAACATTATGTTCTAAATAAAATATTATTTAAAAATATAGTTTTATTTATAACAACAGGTAGTAGTATTATAATACACACAGTAACCCATTGAGGCTGGATGACTTCTACAGCTTTGAGTGCCATGAACTTAGAAAACGCATCAAACAGCCATGATTCATCCCACCAAATCATAGTAACTGAAATTAATTTTAACTATACACGTTTATTTTTCATGTGCAGTTTAGGTATACTGTAGCTATATAGTACCAAAAAAATAATCTAAATTCATTTCATGTGGAATTAATATATTCATTCCTTCGATGGAATTTAAGAATTTAGGAACATTCTATTAACAAATATTCTAGTAAAATATGGGCAAAGTTAGGATATTTATCTACTGAGATATTCAAAACACGCGTTTTTCTATAAATAAAATACTAACTTATTTTTACACATATTTTTCTTATAGGAATCTACATTTACTATGAGAATAATTATTAGGGCCTCATTGGTTTTGTCACAAGACCAAGATCAATTTTGATCATCACTATATATAAACATAACTTATATAATATAAATTTTTTAATAAATAATAATAAAATTCATTAATTATCTACCGAGATTTCCCATCCACATGCTAGATAGTTCAAGGGATATAAGTGTTGTTACAGACTCCTTTTGTCTGATGGTGAATTTACAATCTTCATAATAAAGGTTATTTTCATAATAACATATAAGACCCCAGTGTTCCATGAAGTTTGCTGAATAATCTGGGATTGCTAATATATCTAAAAGAATTACATATAATTAATAATATAATTGTAAAAGTAATATTCTAACGAATATAATATTATGATACAAATAATTATAATTATTCAAAGTTTTAAATTTATAGTTCAGTATCTAAACTTTAGAAAACTTGATAGGTTCAAATACGTACCTAATTTCGATAATGGGTAGTCAATTCTAAAATAGTCTTCAAAATAATCAAATGCCTTGGAAGCGACAGTGCTAGCGTACTCCGTACTTTGTTTCGCTATTCCACGTCTAGAAAAAATTTGAATTGTCACTCCTCGACTTGTTTGTACTGTATTAGCTAATTGAAAATCGCCAACAAAGAAACTGACTAAGTACGACGACATCAATTCAGAATTTGCAAACTTAACATTAATCAATCCGTTTGTTGGAACTACAGGCTCTTCACACTGCAATCAATTAATCAAAATCAATATCATGGTGTATTATTTAAAATAATATTAAAATAAATTGCGACCTCTTGTTTCATGTTGGATAACGCAATATAGTTATCACCACAAGGCCGTGTAATGGTAATTTTGAATTTCGATCTCATATTCGGTTCGTCAAAACACGGGAACGCAGACCGTGCCAAAATTGGTTTAAAATAAGTACTAACAATTAAACGTTCTTTACCAGCGGTATTATCAGTATAACTACTTTGATAGAATCCCAACCCATTTGATAAACAACGGTTAAATTTTAATAGTATTTTATGTGTGCCGGCACATATTTCTTCGCCGAGATCCAGTATCCAAAAATCGTATTTATCGTAAGCAAACGCTTTTACTGGTTTTGAGTCCAACAGAGTTTCGATGATGGTTAATTCTTTTGAATGTAATACAATTTTGCATTGAGGAATGGTCAATACTATAGTAATTTCAACGGTTCCAGAATATGTACTATTTTCCATGTCACTATTAAACTCTATATTAATCACGTACTGGATAGGGCGAACGTTCGGAGATAGTCGCATTGTACATTCCAATTCTTTAGTTCCCGAAGTAGCCTATAATGTTTTCAAACAATTAAATTTTCATTTTCATTGTAAAGGTTATTTTAGGAAGTTATGAATTAATTCAATCTTTTTCATATTAAACTTAATACCCATATTTGATATGCTGTATCAATATAACCAATTGTGACTCTGAGCCCATATGTTATTATTACGCGCGTGCCATTTATCACTTTTTCAATACGTTATTATTATCTTTAATTTTCAAAGTTAATTTTTTAAAACGCTACATAAAATTTGTTCCAAAATTCTGGGTCTTTTGACCCCTAGATAAGCAACAAATTTGAATTACCCGCCAAAAGTGGACGTGATGGGCAGTGCCGAAACCTGAGGCCCATTTCGAATTTTATCCACTTTTTTTTACTAAGTTGGAGGCCATAATTTGTATACATAATACCCTAGGATATCAAAACATATTTAACTGAACTCCGCTCATAATTGTTTTCCGTTTGCAAGGATTTATTGTCGTATATAGGCTTAAATTGAATTAATCTATATATTAGGTTGAACATATTACAATGGGACATTTTAGGAATCAAACGACTACATTATAAATTACTAAATTACATGCACCGTATTATTTTGTCTAGTGACGACAATAATTGACATAAACGCCAAAACTAATGCAATCGGCGATTTTATGACAGCCATCGTTATATTAAAAAAATTATATAACCACTCCTGTCAAATGATCGCAAAGCGGTTATGCACTTCCTGTAAATATGAATTTTACTCATTAATGATATAATATAATAAGATATTTAAAGTTTTTTATATTTAGTAATAATGTAATATTAAACTTACTTCAATAGTATTATATGATTAATTTAAAACAAATTATAGTAGATAAACAGTAAACATTTATTGGGTGGCTGATAAGTCCTTAAACAATGAATAAGGTTATTTAAATGTATAATGCGAACTGAAATGTGGTTTTAATTTACTTTTACATCCTGCATTTTTTGTTTGATATAGTAGGTACATATTTTATAATAATTACCTACTAAACACATATTTTAATATTATTACAATTGTTTATGATCATATATAAAATTGACATAGTAATGAAATATATAAATTTATTTTTAAAATTAACGTTTTTGATTAAATGTTATTATATTATTTATTTTTAAATACAGAGTGCTCATTCTCTACAAAACATTGTCATTACTTCGGAAATTATTATAACTTATTTCGGAATATAGATATGAGCAATTTATACATTATTCGTTATAATTATTTTATAGATTTTTATCAGTTTTTAAAATTTTAATTAAACAGGTATATTATGTTAATTTTTTCATTATTAATGTGTGTATTAAAATCAAAAGTTTGGAGCGGTTTCATCACTATAAGTATGGGTGGACATAATTTAAAACAATATAACGTTGTAAAACTGTGAATTTGTTAATTTTGTTTAAAATAAAATTCCGTAAAAGCCGAATACGAACTTTCTGAGATTATTATCATTTCTAAGGGAAGATTGGTTCACTCCGTATAATTAATAAAAATTGATCAACAGCTGCTGAGGATGTTTTTCCATACTGATGACGGTTTTTGTTTTACTCGTTGTATAATAGGTCATACTAATAACTGGCCTGCAGGATTTCTTATGACAATAAATAAATATGAGTGCGCCACGCAACTATTTATAGATAATTTATTGAATACATTGGATCATTTTTCTCAATATTTATAGTATCACATAATAGCATAATAATAACTACCAATTACTAAATGTTTTTATTATACACAAGGATAGTAATCAAATATTATTTGTATTCAATCAAGACGTCCTTAAAATAAATCGTTAATAATTATAACAATATCCAAAATAATTCACACCCGTTATATAACACGCTACACTCTCTAAAGAATCTATCTTAAAACAAAGGGTCAATCATTATATATTAAATAATTGCGAAATTATTATTGAATCAACGGATTATATCGTAAACGGAAACCAATACGCGTGTAATGGTTATAACTTCGGAAAGTATTAACTTATAGATACCTTATAATCAATGTTTTTCATTATGATTATGCTGTTCACTGTTATCCATTTATGGAATTTTAATTATATTGGTATCTTTTATATAAAATATTTATTATTGAAATATAGGTTTTAACATCAAAAGTTGATTTCACCATTTAATGTAAAGACGGACATAATTTAAAACAATGTAACATTTTAAAACTGTGCATTTGTAAATTTTTTTCAAATCAAATTCCGTAAAAGCTGAATATATACTTTCCGAGACTATTACCATGTTTAACATAAGAGTGATTCACTCTGTATAATGAATATAAATTGGTTAACAGGTGCTAAACACCGTGCTAATTGTTTTTTTCTTGATATATCACGGCATTATATTACTCGTTGTATAAACAGGTGCCGAATACGAATATTATATTATTTACATCATGTTATTGAATTTATAAACAATAATCATTTCATTATAACCGTGTGTACAGTTAGGAAAATTGGTACATAATTAATACGTTTAGTATTGTAGTTTATAGTAATACTAATAGTAAAGTTCAATATGCGGAACAGTGAGTGCTTCAGCTCAAAAACAACCCTCCCCCACTCTACATACATCACTGCCCGAAGATGATTGTTGGTGCAAGTTTTTTGGTTAAAATTTGTTTGAAAACACAAAATAAAATACATGCCGAAAAATAGGCATAGTAAATAATAAATAGGTACATTATTATTATTAAAGGTACCCCATGAAATTATATTTTCAACACTGTATTGATAAATATTTCTTTAATTTTACAACATTATGTTATAACACCGACCCGTAAATGAAATGGTGATTTTCAAGACTGCATGAATAGAAAATTCTTATAAATTAACAATTTTCAATTATTATAATTTTCAATAATATAAGGTTCTTTATGTTCCAGCCATTTAATATTTTTTAAAACATATTGAATTATAGCTTGTTTATCCGATTCAATGAAAACATCTGTATGTTCATTGAAAAACACTATCATCTAAAAATATACAAATATATATACTATTAAGAAAACTATCTTAAGTTGGTGATTTAATAAAAAAAATTCACTGTAACATCATAAATCAATAAATCATAGATCGAATGGTTATATTCACCTCATCAATGCGTTGCTACGTGTTAAATAGCTTACACACGTTTAGTGTCATGGATCCATATAATACAGAATCAGTTTGTTATATCAAGTTCCATTCATTCCTAAAATTGAAAAAAAAAAACAATGCATAGAAACATAAATAATCACTCCGTATTTTTATTAGCCGTGAATTAACTTATGGCATCATTATTAAACTTAGGGTTGTATTTATAAATTTTTTTTTTATTTTAGGATCCGATTTATTTATATATAAATCCCATAGTTTATTAAAATAGTTTGCGTCGCCATATTTAATAACTAGAAGAATAAAATTAAAACTGTAACATTGTTTATTTTTCTATATATTTCAGTGCGTTTTTTTGTTAATATTGTTCTATTTATTCTAAAGATATTGACCATAGCAGTAGACAACATTTATTCGATTAACATTTAATGTTAATCAACATTAATATTCTCATACAAGAATTTATTGATGATATATTTGATATATGAGTGCACCATATATAGTTCCGAAACATTGTAGCCACATTCGATACTTAAACTGCCAAAATATCTGGGCACTCACTACTTTGAAGCGGTGCGAACTCAGTGAGTGCGTCACCGTTTTCTAAAAACCGAACTTTTATTTTATTCAATATCACGTTATGTTTATTTCCATTTAATCGTCAAATATATACAAGATTTTTGAGGACAATAAGGGGGACCGAGTCCATCCGACGAGCCCCAGCAGGCGGCTATCCCAAATCGCCGACTATTTCAGTGCCGGCACTTTCTACAATGTTTCGAGATTGGTTATTCTTATGTACAATAAATGGGAGGAAAACCTCCGCTAGATACAAGCCCTCTCTAGCAAGTAGTGTTTACGCTCTGGCTTCGGTCCGGGAGACGTGGCTTAAGCCAGCGCGTCTGAAGGGTCGTGTGGTTGGGCCGCTCTCCGGCGGCGTGTCAACGCGAGTTGTTGGAATCGGCGGCGGTGAACGGTGCGTGCCAACGGAAATGGTTCGACTGGACCGTGCGTGTGTCTTTTCTGGCTAGCTACCAGATATATAGCTCGGATAAATAACGGCGTTGCCGGTGATTATGACGGTCTTTATTATAGATATTGTCCGGGTCTCGGTGGTAGTCTACGTTGCGGTACATACTTCGGCGTGTTCGCAATGCTTCAATCCGTCGAACGTTTTGGTAAGAAATCGTGTTGCCGGTTTTAAGTGTTGAGATGGAAATGTCTGTCCGAGATCAGTGCACCGGTATATTTGCTAAATGGCCGGACTCGGCGCGCACGCTGATTTGTGTTCCATTTCGCCGTTTCGACGTGAATGAACCGCTTCCTCCAACCTCTTCGCCGTATTGCGACGGTGCGGTTTTTTCACGTCCGTCTATATTATTGAAACACCAATTCGCGCTGGTTCAGTATTGCTCGTGAGTGACATATACACCGGTAGTGGGTGTACCGTTTAAACTTCCAATAATTGATGGCAATATTTCTTAAATATAATGGATTTTAATCTATAATACGTTAGTTCAACCACAAGTGATAGGCAACTAGGTACATAGTTAAATGGCTATCTTCACCTCATAGTGTGGGTATTCAGGTCGATTATAAAGTAATTGATGCGGTTTAGATCGATTCACTTTTCTTTGTATAATGAATACAAATTAATCAACAGGTGCTGTAGGTTCTTTTTTCCATACTAACGATGGCATTTATTTTACTCACTGTATAAACAGGTTGATGCTGATAACTGGGCTGCAGGGTTTCTTTATTTTTACGACAATAAATAAATTTGAATACGCCAAGCAATTTATAGTATCCATTGGACATTTGATTTTTTTGTCAATCTATATACTTACACATAATAGCATAATAATAATTACAAAATTATTTTATTATACCCAAGGATAGTAATGAATTATTATTTGTATTCAATCGAGACGTCCTTATGTTGATAATAATAATTATAGCAATGTCCAAAATAATTCACACACGTTATATAACACGCAATACTCTCTAAAGAAACCACCTTGAAACAATGGGTATAATACCATAATATTATAATAAATATTTGCGGAATTATTATTGAATCATCGGATTGTATCGTAAACGGAAACCAATACGACGCGTGGAGTGGTCATTTCGCAGTGCATATAGTTTGAATTTCGTTGGTAAACATTTATTTGTTTGATTCGAATAAATACGTATATTATGTAGGTATAACTGGCCGCCCGTGACAGCGAAATATTTCAAGTTCAAACTCTATTTTTCTGAGTAAAATATTGAACGTGTTATTACTTCCTGTCCGGGAGGGAAAAAACAAAACAAAAAAAAAAAATTAACCGTCAAATGCAAGCGATTTAAACCTGATTTAATATCAATTCGAATTTGGCGCGAAAAGGCAAATTACATTTTGACGTAATTGCGTATGGTTTGTTTATGAGCATACTGTTGTCGGAAGACTGCGTATGAAGTTATGGACACACCAAACGGAATTGATTGAATCGAAACAATATATTATGTCCGGTTCTTTGCGAATTGTCCAATATTATTATTACAAATAAAATCCAGTCTCGTCGGAACATTCAATGTTGTACAGTACAAAGTTAAATCGTATACACCCGTAAGGTTAGTGCGCCTTGTCGAGGACATTTTCGATTTGAATTCGAAATTTATACGCGGCGTGTTGTAACAAACAAGATTACGACCGTTCGGTCATTATTATAATAATTATTATGCTCAAAACCACTTTTGAAGACGGTTTTTTTTTTTTTTTTTTCAATATGTATTTTTCTCATTATTTGTGGAAACACCGATGCCCCGTCACCCTGAACCCCGTCATACAACCTTTGCGTCGCGTACCTTAATTCCTCAACTATCAAGTGCACCGCAGTTTATATAAGTTTGCGTGTATTATTCTTGTCCGACTAATTTTGAGGTCGCCGTTATCATAAATACAACAACCGTTCCGCCCACACGTAATATGCTAAAATTGTCTACCACGCAGCGTTAATAATAATAAATAATAATAATAATAATATAAAATAAATGTATAGTGAAAAAAATAAAATAAAACTATTATAAAACAAAGAGATCGTGCGAGTATTGACCATACTGGTTCTGTGGCCTTCGTGAAATTTCTCCGTTTTAAAAAATAAAAAAAAACTGTAGTAGGTATTAAAAATATATACCTGCATTATGGAACCTTTGCACCCACGTTTCACGTATCTGGCGTTTCCCCAATGATAGAGTAATGCACGTTAGAAGTTAGATGCAAACTTATTGTCGATACATAATAGACAGGTGGAGGGAACAATAGGCGAGATAGTCCTTCAATATACTTGACAATTGTTGACAATTGTTCAAGTCTCAATACTATAAGTGCGTCCATGGAAAACGCAATAAAGTTGGCAAAAGTTCTATTTTTTTCTATTCTGTCGAGTTTTATTAGGCCTTGTAACCTTGATTTTTTTTTTTATGTATTGGTTTTACTACAATGTGTGCTTTTTTGTATTTATTTATTAATTTTGGTCAGAATTATTTTCGTTTAATACATAAGACCGATGTTGTTCCAACATAAACTTTTGTAAAAATGTTCAACATTTGTATGTAAAAATATAAACCCAATTAAATTATTATATTTATCTCAATTCGTTGGTTCATTTGGTATTGGTGTAAAGTAAACGAATAATTTATTATATTAATTAAATAATATATATTTAATATATTGTTATTATATTCCTTTGTTATAGTATAATATATAAAAAACAAAATAAAATATATCTGTGTAATGTGCATAATACCTATGCATGTGTGTACTATACCTATACTTTATCAGTTGAGCACATGAATTTGAACGCAGCCAATTTTTTTCAAGTTAATCGATTAACTGATAAATAATTACACAGTGACACAATAATGTGTGTCAAATTTCGTAACACATAAAAAAAACTTTATTTATGCATGTTTAGTATTTTCTTTAATTTTGTTAAATCTTTGAGTTTAGTTAATATGAACAAAGTAAGTTAATTTTAAAGTTAAAAGTTACTCTTATTTTTTTATTTAATTTGTAAAAGTTAATTAGAAAAAAAATTAACTCAACTTAGTTAAAAATAAGTTAGTAAAATTAATTGCTGTGCGTACTGTACTTAAATTCTTAAATCAACAATGGAATGGGATCCACGCCGTGTCATTTTTTCGAATTTCAGTCATTCATTTCAAAAAATTTGATTTGAAAATTGTATAGAAATGCATAATAAAAAAAACGAAATTTTAAAAAGGCGGCGTGGTCGATCGTGGTGAACCGTAGCTCACGGCCATGGCAATTACTACAAAAAAAAAAAAAATAAAAATGAAAAAAAGTTATTTGATTTGTCGATTTGTCGGATATCCGTTAATCGTCCAGATTTGACTAATTTATTGTATATGTATTTTGTACAACACGTGAAAATAGAGTCTGAAATAATAGTCTAAACGGTATTTTTGCGGTGTGTCCAATAAGCGTTTCGAATTTCATGGCCTCTGGTGTAATTTTGAACTACTATTATGGGTACAAATGATGATATATGCGTGCGCGGTCCGGGGGAGTGATGTCATCGCGAAAATTTCACCAGACCATCGCAGCGGCACGCGGCATGTGGCGGCGGCGGCGGCGGCGGCAGCATCAACACCGTGCGGGGGGAAGGGGCGGACGTATCTCTACGGAAAACCGTGCTGGATAACAAGAGGGCGGACCGATTGATTATATTCGATGTCGAAATCGAACGAGGTATATAAAATAATTTAATTTCGACCAGAAGAAATGTTTCCGTTGGCCGTTTACATTATAACATTTCTCCGGGAATAGATCTCTTGGACAGCACGTTCCCAAAATTATATTCGATACCGCGACAGGGGTAACTCGGTTTACCGTAAAACAATCGATCCCCGGACCGCGCGGTGGTTTTTTTTTTTTTGTTCCTATTGCGGAGGAGTCACGGTGATAGGCCACAGTATAAATAATGATAATAAATAACAGTACTGGACAAGATAATACCAAACTACTAGTTTTAAGATGTATATCGAACAAATCCGACTAACACAATAACGTACAACAGCTCGCAGAATTCAACTCAGCAACTTTGATTTTTAAATCGGTAGACCGATCCCAAAAGGCATGGCAACCGCCGATGTAATATATGATGTACTATATAATCAATTCAAACACAACGGCATGATGAATCTCACCAAAAATAAAACAAAAACCGTTAGAACGGTGTGATTATAATAATATCGTATAATAATCTCAGATTTAATATATATTAATATACCTGTTTATTAAGCAACGGTACCGTACCCCGTAATGGTAATTGATATTTGACCGATTTGGGAATTTAAAATTTTACTTTTCCATTGGCGTTTAGGGTATTTCAATGATCATATATATATATATAGGATGGGGACGCTTTACCGTAATTTATATCGGTCCGTAATATGCCGGTGTATTTATTGCTTTTCTAAAAAAAAAAAAAAATTTCAAACCTTTGAGACGAAAAAATACGGACTAATTTTTAGTTACGATTTGAATTTATCACAATATTTTTAACCGAACACGGCTAAGAAATGGTTTCCGTTAGATATAGATTAAATTTCCCTCTATTATACACTAACTTCCCGACTTATCAGTGGCCATACCAAGAACTAAATACATTTCCAGGATTCACGTAACACTGTAATAGACGGTACTCCGCGAAACTTGTATTTTTACATTTTCCGATCATTCGTTTATTTGTGTATATTCCTCCAAAGACTCCCCATATATATTTTGTCTGGGCATTTTTTTCGCTTGTTTCACGTACGACGGTTTTACACGGGAGACTCGCCGGCCGTAAGTCGCTGTCGCGACAACGAGGCCGCGGTGGAGGGCGTAATGGCGGCGGCCGAAGTGAAGTTTCACTTTCCGACGTCGTCGGTCTGTGCCGTCATCACAACCCGGCACCCGTCGCCGTCGTCCGTTCAGTCGTCGTTGCGTGCTCGACGTACAAGTGGTTAACCGCGTACACCTACCGCCACGACCTGCCCGTCACACGTGCACCGCGCGTACTACTCATATAACGTATCCGTTCGTAAAAATATTCGCAGTTTCAAAAATAAAAATTGTTATACCCACGATAGTTTTTCTTTTTTTTTTCTTTTTTTTAACCGACTATCATTATACACGTTGTTACACATCGGATCGTCGATTCGGACCACGGCGGGCGCTACGAATTGCTTTCAGTAAGTTTTGTACCGTATTCCATCCTCCCCTCCCCTCCCCCCGACAATGGTTTCCCATTTTTTTAATTTTTTTTGTTTTACAATAACGATCTATGAAATAATATTTTACGTACGCACGTCAAATCTATAATAAATATATTCCGGTCTTTGTTGATAAGTACATATAATAATAATACAGCAATATTTATCTAGATAAAAAAAATAAGATAAAAATCGTAAATTTTAATAACTTATCAATGTATTTGAAAAAAAAAATAATAAAAAATTAGCTATTATAATTAGGAAAATTAGTAACGATTATTAGGAAAAATACAACGAAATTCAAATAATGATCTTTTAAAATTAGATAAATTATTTATAAAATGTATTATTATATTATTGGACTTCTTCTTCTGAATAATTGAATTTCTGCATTTGATCTGGGTAATATTTTCACTAGGGGAGGATTCGTATTCAATTCTATTAATTAATAAATATTAATATTATAGACTTTGCATAGTTTTATTTCTAGATCAGGAATAATATAAAGGCCAACGTTTTCCCGACCCCTCCCCCCCGAATTTAACCCCTAAAACGGAGGGGCGAAATAGGGTTATTAGTACGAAAATGGAATTATTATCTTTGTTCGAAGGATTACCATAGTGATACGGATGAAATTAAAAACAAAATTAAAACAAACGCATCAATAACTAAAAGATAAAAATTAGTAATTCGCATCCTATCCTATACGCTTAATCGCTTTGCTCTTATCATAATTTGAATTATCTTATTGGCACGGGCAACACCAGACGGGACGGCTAGTAATTTAACGATAGACGTAGACCCAGTTACAACAATAATACAAATAAATACAATCCGAGAAAAAATTTAAATAACTTTTTACGTATAGGCGTAATAGGTGTTTGTGAAAGAAGGGTTCGCGTTCATATTTGTTTACGATTTCCTATATTAATATTTCGAAAAAAAAAAAATAATAATAATAAAACATATTCGAAAGGAAAAACGATACAGATGTTTACTGGAAAGTGGAAATAATTATTTTAAATTACAAAATTATATTGAACAAAAAAATAAAACAACCATGCATAATCGAAAAGCCGTATTATGTGTAGGTATGATGTGCATAATAATAATGGTTTGTTTGATTTTTTCGTTCATAATTATACTACGAATTTTCTGATAAATTAATGTAATATTGTACATGTTGAACGGAATTGAGGATGTTGTTACGTCTTCACAAGTGAAGAATATCTGATTTTTGTTCTCAATATTTAGTTATCATATACGATTTTATTATTTATAAGTTTAGGATACAAATTAATAAATAATTCGAGATTCAACGATGTAATATTGTAAGGTTTCGGAAACTTTTTTCAAAAGTATATTTTCGAATAATATACTACTTAACTTTGTTTTTGTTATTTCGGACGGGTTGGCAAATATTAATGCAAATTTAGCCGTTACAGAATCTGTATTAAAACTTTTACACGGATGATAAAATATAATCGTAATTTTTTAATTTATTCGTACGTTTTAGCGGATAAAAACTGATTACACCGTACTGTAAAACTTAAAAACTCAAATCGTGATCGTTCAACGAATCAAATTGTTTTTTAATAGCTTGGTATTATGACCACTAAGTTAAGAATAATCAGGTGGACATAGTACGAAAAAAAAAAAAAACGATTAAGTTGAATACACGACGTATAGTCGAGTGAGTATACAAGTATGTCTAGGAGGTATCCGTTTAAAACATTCTCTCGAGTATTTCAAAATTCGTTATACGTAGCAATAGTTTTTCACCGCCACTGGACATATTGATTTATTTTTATTGTTTATAATATGATATAAAAATAAAAAAAAAAAAATACACGCGTTCATATGTTAAATCGTTTAAAAGTAATAGTACATTTTATCCTCGAGTTTATTGTTCTCACGATAATATTATCGTTGTTATATGGTGTTCATAATCCGACAATATTTCTTAACGGCTCAAAATGATCGCTATATACCAGAAGTGTTTGTTTAAAATAGATTTTTAAAAAAAATGCTAAATCATTGTCCTTTTATATAAAGTTATGCATATAGGCATAAGGTACTGTCGTACGCTGATGCTGTGTGAGTAAACACGCTGTCGGTATACCGTTATCTAATATATTCGTATTTATTTTTTAACAATTATTATTTTCATAAAAAATATATCTATACATATATATTTTGAATACGCAACTCAATATTAAAAATATAGAAATCAGTGACGTCGTTTTGATTTCACGTGTAGTTGGGCAATAAGAAAAATTAACCGATTAAAATTGAACCATTAAAGATATTCTTTAAATTCATCGGAGTTGACCGAGTAAACAATATTATAATCGCCCTCGAATTATTTTTTATTAAAATATATATCGTTTATCAAATACTCAAATTTTAACAATGTACCGTTCAGTATTATATATTAGACATTAGCGTAGTGTAATAACTATAGTCCGGATTCTCTTAAAACACATAAAATATGTTGATAATATTCTCTAAAAAAAACCTACACATATTTTCATAATAAAATTATCTTAAAAATTAGAAAAATATGCAAAAATAATTAATGAATATCAATATATGCAATTTATTTGTATTATTTATTTTTTTTTACAATATTCCTTAAGTAATTATTTAAGTGAGGTATACACTTGCATAATGGAATGATTGCATTATAGTAACAGTAGGCAATACAACAATATATATATATATATATTAAAACATATAAAAACAATATTCCTTTGGTATATTTAAATTTTAGTGAGGTATGATTACGGCGACTTAATAGTATTATCACTGAGTATTATTATTTTAATAATAAAAAAAAAACGATGGGTTGATAAATGATTCAAAACATATTTTTTTCAGGTATCTTAATATTAAAAACTAAAACAAAATTAGTATTTTTTTTCTCGCTATTTACAAAATATTCAAAAATATTCTAAATAAGCTATTCTCTAACCCGCGAAATATTTTCAAATATGCGACAAAAAAACATTTCCCTGTGAACTCTGTGTTGAACGAATCTTCCATATTTTTTACTCTTATAAGACTACATATACTCGGGTGACGATATGTAAAAACATATAAATCCGGATTATAATTATAACGTAAGTATACGTTTTAATAATAATTCGAAAAACATTGTGATATTTCAGCGACGAACATTTTGAACGAGAAATTGTCATCGTCCAATTGTTTTGTAATGGGATAATATTTGCTATTGGTCGTATACATTATATACGCGATGTTATTACACATTTACACGTAATCTTTTTTAAAATTCCGCACGAACCTGTTTGCATTAGGTACGTAAACAGTAGAAATTCGAATGATTTAACTATATGTCCAATTTACTTGAAATTTAACATAACTATTCAGGTGGGTCTGGGGAAGGCCAGAATAATCATCAGAATCGCCCTGATCAGATGCCTTCCTAGATCACCAGGCTATCCCGGCGAAGCCGGTTAAAACCAGCTAGTATATAATAAGAACGTACATTTTCTAGAAGTCCGGTGCCTTAATCGTATTGTTGGTATTTTAATGATTAATTATTATTTGTTCGCCGGTAAATACAAAAGTAACAGAATTTCAAGTTGTAATATTTTGTTGCTCTCTTATATTTTATCCCATACCCAGAACTGGATAAAAGTCGTAATACATCAGGTGACGAAGGACAAGGACGATTTCGCCGAAAATGTATTATTCAATATTCGTAGTAATTATTGTATTCGCATTTCGCATTAATATAAATGTATATACATATCAATAGTATATCAGTGTTTCATTGAAAAAATACGTTTGGATTGCATTAATTATTATTTAAAAATGTCGACATCTTAATTTCAATAAACAAAGATTATTATATTCCTGCAATATATTATTACTCATTCGTATTATATAATAAATTATATTAATACAAATATCGTTTTAAAAGAAAATGGCCATTGTGCTCGACAAATATGACTGCCCAAATATGTATTATAAACAAATAACAGTTCTGTTTTATTGAAGGTATGGAAATATCAAAAAAAAAAAAAAATATATATATATAATTTATAATAAATTGTTCGTATAATGAATTTATTCAATCGTTGTAATGATCGGATTATTCTTTATCTGATTGTTTAATCGACATTTCTGAACCATAAGTAATACGTATTACAAAAAGTCGTGTAATCAAATTAAAATATATAATATATTTTGAGATCTAGCCAGTTTTTAACAAATATTTTATATACTTACTCATTCGTAATATGTTATGGACATGATCGAGCCCTGTAGTCGGTCTCGAATTTAAATTAAAAATTCATTTATAGGCGCATTTAACAACGGACTGTTAAATATTATTCGAAATTTATCGACTAAAAAAATGTTCAAATTTAAAAATGGTCTCGAGTCCACAAGTATTTATTATTTATCTATTAAGTATAGAGTAAAAGTACCTATTATACATTTTATACAAAAAAATAGTATTTACTAATGATCCTACGAATGGTTTTTTTAAAAAAAACACATATATTCAAATTTTTTAATAAGTTAAATTAAAACGCGAATATCTTCTTAAAATTTAAACGAAAATATTAAAAAAAAAAAAAAAAAAAAAAAACATTCGTAGGATCTATACACGTTTTTTTTTTTTACGAAATTAATTGTAGTTCTCTTTGTCTTAAACTCGACCAGAGATTCGGAATCGTGGAAATTCGGAGTTTTTTCGTTGCTTTCGTTACGCACGAGACAGACTTAGCTGGCAGCTATGCTCAATTTTTTATTAATAGACAAATATTCGTACAATTAAAATAAAAAAAAAAACACTCGATATAAATACATAAATACAAGGGATAATATTATAGTGGTGTTTTGGAATTATTAAAATTGCAATTTGTCTAGCTTTTGACGGGGCCGCCCGTCCCTTGTTGTACTCGCGGGCCCGTGGACATTTTTGCCCGTCGCGCCGCCTTATTGTTACGCCACTCAGTGGCGTGCTGTCCTCTAAATGCAAAACACACGTAATGAAGTGTATGTACGCGAATGACTTGAACGCATGTCTGCTGTGACCGGTGCCGGTCGAAAGATCTCACGGGTATTACGCGAGTGCGCGCGCGTGTGGGTTTGTGCGTGTGCGTCGCGATGACTTCGCGAGCCTGGCCGGCCGGTGAAAGGTCCCGCCGTACCGAATAATAATATTAATAATATTATAATTTAGAAGTGAGAAAAAAAAAAAAAAATAGAAAAAAAACCCTCGCCCAGAATACGCGACCGTGCAATATCTCCTATATATTATTACGTATATTGTATAACCACGTGTCGAAACGCAAGTAATAACGTATCTAGATAAAAAGATATAATTAAAACGATTGCTCCAAAATCATCTACACATTATGATAACGGAATAATGAAATTATTTCGGATAAGACAATAGAAATAGAACTGCAATATTTATATAGATAAAATAAACGGATCAAATTTTTTTTTTCCATTCTAACTGCCTATCGTTCTCGTTGTTAAGAACATTATATAGTAGGCAGAACAAAATGTGAACGGTTAAAATAATTCTGTAAATCACTTTATACTATATTTAGTTAGTAAATTTGAATTTTTAACTAAAAATAAAACATACGAGTACATTATTTAGGTATCATTGTTTTTTTAACTAGAGAACATTTACTTTTTCATTTATCTTTAGGTATATTTTATCTAGATAATTACTTTTTTTATCTTAGATAAACGAGTTTTGTTCGTTTAAATTGAAAAATAGTGAAATTCCGGTAAAATGGCGGAATTTTTACGATTTCCATCAATAATTCAACTCAAAACGCTTATAAAAAAAAATACTACATTACGCTCAACTTTATTTTTCTTCACTACCATATACAACTTATTACACTTTTTTATGATGGATGAATTTCTTGTAAAATTGTGAGGCATTTCTGTTCTGCTAAAATAATTTTACCCATACAAAACCAAAAAAAAAGTTAACCAAAAATCGACAACTTTAATTTCCTATAAATAAATCAAAGATCATCAGAATATTTTGAAAATTTGTCCACGTCTAGAAAGATTAATATTAATATTCTACGAATACTACAGGTCTTTATTTTTTTTTTTAATAACAGAGTTACAACAAAAGGAAAAAAATTGAAAATAATGTTTAAAAAAGTGCCATACATTTTCCCGGTGTTTGCCAACTATTATGAAAAATATCAAGAAAATCGAAAAAATGACTCCCACCCCCTAATACACCAATTAGATCCTAAAACACTTTCAGACCAAGTGGAGACAATATTTCTGGTAAAAAAAGTTGCTCACACCGTTCTCCGCTGCGTTCAGGATCTTAAACAGCAAAACGACATTTTTTTTTTAAATATTACTAAACTGAAATATCAAATATCAAATATAATTTTTTTTAAAAACATATTTTTTTTTTTCCTCGCTTTTGACGTTCTATTACCCGACAATGATTTTGTTTTGTATTTTAATCGACACCCGTAGTATTTACACACAACTACTCCCTTATTTTGCCTTATTTTTTTACTTTATTTTGTATTTATTTATATGTTTTGCATACATGTATATATGTGTATTTTCTTTGAAAATTATATTTGATATCGATAATAATATTATTACACGTCCGGAATGAATGCGACGACGCCGATATGTTCGGTAAACATTTACAATATGTGAACAGGACAATATATTATTATTCTATATTATACATTATCGTATTATCTCATATTGTGTGTGTGTATTTTTCTTCTGTGCGGTATAATAGTAATATTATTATTACGTCGCATTGTTAATAATAATGTCCCACTGTATAACGGCGAACCGCGTACACGTATAACGCATATACGCGCGTACACGACGATTGTTCGGTATTTTTTTTTTTTTAAATTTAAATTTTTCGTTTTTTATCACGACCCGACAACTATAAAACTTCTCAAACGCCCTCAATCATATTATTATTGTGTACGGTGTAACGAGCATAATACAAAGTAATTTAATTGTTTCATTGTCTCCGTCGGTATATAATACGATAACGTCGGACGCGATAAAATCATTGTAAACACAATAATAATAATAAACAATAAATCGTTTACCATCGCGCGTCGATGTGATCTAACAATTTTTTATTCCTTTTCGTTTTATTCTAAGATCATCATTCATCACGTTTTCACGAGTGCCAAGTAAAAGTGTATCACTTGTAATAAAATTGTATTGGTATTTTATTTGTGGTTTTTGTTTCTGCCTGTCTACCTATTTTTTTTATATAAAAATTAGTAATACACATTTTTTTTTTTTTTTTTTTTTTTTTTGGATGGGTATGTTGAGATGATACAGAGACAACCACTACTTTTATACTACTTCCGTACCATTAAAAGTAAAAAAAACCCACTATTGCCTAAAACTATTTTTATAATAAAATCGTTTCATTTCAAAAAAAAAAAAAAAAAAAAAAAAAAAAAAAAAAAAAAAAAACAACATAACAGTAGTGAAATTTGTACCATACAATAGACATCTGCAAAAATATTGTATGTTATCGTACCGGATCTTTACCGTATGAGATAATATTTTATTGATTTATTCTTTGTGGTTTGTCGATAATCCTAATATCAATAACCGCATTCAACATTTTTACGTACAAGTATATATTTATTAGTTTCTCAATTCCGTATCGAACACTACTGGCCAGGAAGGCTCGGTCTATTTTCTATTACCTAATTAAAATACTAAGTATGTGTACACATTATTTTATTGACTTTTTTATTTAATACCAGATATTAAAAATGTTTCTACATTTTATACCTAGTATGCTTACAGTACATTATTTTCATGTTTCGTTGATGATTAAATGAATAGAATAATATTTTAAATGTAATAAAGATTATAAACGTTAATGGGCATGTGGTATTTTTTGCCCCTGCCCCCCTTCATTAAGAAATCCCGGCTATGTCACTGCCGGACACACTCCTAAATTCAGACTACACGATTTGCGTCGGGGTTCACTAAAAAAATAATTGGGCCTGATCGCGTACACATTAGGAATTTTATAATAATATAACCTAACCTTAACCTCCCCGGACCGAATAAGAAACGAAACGAATTATTATTATTACTAGTCCGTGTCGTGGTTGTAATGCCGCCGCCGTGAATGGCGTGTGTTTGTTGCCGACGATAAAATTCGAAAATCATCGCCTACATTGGACGCGATAATCGATTCGCGTTTGTTATCCCCCTGTGTTTTCGTCGTACATACCTACCCATAAAGCATTATGGCGCTGGCAATATAAACGTTAATTATTATTCGTCTTTTTATTATTTATACCGTCCCGATAACTTCCGGCGATTTAATCCGAATGCACACACTGCCGCAGGGTTGATGACTTAAGTCTCCGTTACGTATACCGTAACGATCGTTCGGGCGTCTGAGATACGTGGTAGCTAATGCGTTTGATATTACGTGTCGGAAAGTTTATTTTTATTTTTTTAACAGACATCAAAAAGCGAGTAGGTTATGTATTCGACGCGTATGGTTTTTTTTTTTATTTTTTAAATCCCCCGTTGGTTTTACGACGAAACAGTTATTGATGTGTGTATATATTCTCTATCTATCCGACGACTATTCAACCCGCGGAAATATTGTTTCGGATCACCGACTTCATCACGAGTGGTTTCTGGTAGCAAATTTTATCTGATTGGTCATTCGTGGAGGAGGCAGTTATCTGATATTTCTTGTTGTAATTGGAATATTGGGAGAAAAAAAGGGAAATATCTACGAAACAACGGTTAATTTAAAAACAAAAAAAACTTAAAAGATGGAATTTCACTCTATAATCTATTTTGTTAAAACAACATATAAATCCAACATTAACAACATTTGAGAAAAAACTATACTTTCATAAACGCCAACAACATTTGGTGGGTGTTAAGTACACCCCCAAGGGCCAAAATACTCGATATCGAACAAAACGAGCAATACGTTAGCCCCGTTACTCTTAAGAAAAACGACAAGAACATAGCGCCGAAAGCGGCAATGTTGAGATTATGATAAGAACAATGAAAAACCTCTGTAATACAAAGGTAGGGAACCTCGAATCGTTGTGGTAACGGTGCAATTTCATTTGTTGTTGCAGTCGTCGTGAAAACGATCGACGTTTCAAAATTGTTAATTTTGCGCCGACTTCTGTGGATATCGAAGGGAATCTCAAAAGTATTATTTTATCGTAAACGTTTTGGGTTTGTTAAAAATTCGTAACGTGCGGCATTCGCCGCGTCTCAAGTTCAACGTACCCGTCCGATAAAAGTACAGCGGCGCGTGTTATGAGGATAATTAAATCTTGCGGTCGAGCGCGCGAGGATGCATTGCAATTCGTATGTATGGATGTACAATAATATACAATATAATGCACATGATACTGTCTTATTTTTAAAAGAGCCACTGCCATCGCTCCGGTGCATATACGGTGCCTATATACCAACACATTTGAATGCAAATTTAAATTACGGGTTGTACGGTACGGACAAAGAAAAAAAAAAACCGCCATTGTTCCGTCGCGTGGACGAAAAAATAAAATAAAAATACCCAGCTTGTCGAATGTACGTGTGTATGTATACCTACATACGTGCGCGCCAACGATAGAGGTGACAAATTCCGTACAGTTCGTTATACTCCCGCCACCGGAGTGTTAAATATAATAATGAATGGTTGAAAATAAAATAAAATAAAAAAAAATATATTATCAATACAATATATATATATATATATATATATATTTGTGTGATGTAATCGTTTGACAGGTTCATTGTGATATTATCACATACACACACATTCGCTCGCACGCACAAGATAGCGAGCAACAAAAGAAAATAATATGCAAAACCTATTTTATATATTATAAATATGTCTACGCGTATTATAATGGGGTTTTTTTTTTTTGGCGATATCATTTCTCTATTCGAACATTGTCCAAAATTAAAATTAAGCATTACAAAAACGTAATTTATTTCGCGAGAAAAGCACGACGGCGGCGGCGCTGCCGCCGGGGCGGTCGGTTTAAACGGTTTTACTGCATTATTATTCACCAAACAAATCGCGCTCTCCTTATATATTCATAAATATTTTCGATTATTTAAAATGATTAAGTGTTCTATAGACACTTACAATCGTGGCCACTGTAATTTTGTAGACTTACGTATACACGCACTCAATTATATTCTTCAATAATATGATTTCGCTTTGTTTTCGTCCAAGTAATAGCATTTGTTTTTACAATACCTATTGTATAATCAGTATCGGGCAAAGATAACTAAAAATGTATCTATATAAAGATAAAGGTCAAACACTATTTATCTGGATAAAAAAAAAATAAAATAAATATAGTAAATTTATCAATGTATTTAAAAAAATTAAAAAAATTAGCTATTATAATTAGGAAAATTAGGAACAGCTATTAGGAAAAATACAACGAAAATCAAATAATGATCTTCTCCAATTAGATCCAAAATTCTTTCGGATAAGACGCTACACTTGAAAATCGGATCAAGATTTCTGGTAGAAAGTTGTTTAAAGACAGATAAAAAAAAAAATCACACATAGTCAAACTAGTACGTAAAACAGTTTATCTAGATAAATAACTTTAGATAATTCAATTATACATTTTAGATAAAGCTATGATAATAGCCAATTTTGTTAATAATCTAGATAAGATAAAAGATAATTAATTATTTATCTAGATAATGCCTAGTAATACACTGTTGTAATAGGTAGAGGTGCACGTTTAATAAATTTTTCAACTATCCTAAATTAACACTTAGTAAAACAATGTTTGTTCCAACTGTTGGGCAAAGCAATAATTTAACGATTTCCGTTATTACTGAATTATTTTCCAAGTTCTTATCGTTTTGATCAATCGAAATTCATTAGTCCGGCAGTTTTAATGTTCACTTTATTTGAGTACTCAAAAATTTCGTTTACTCGATATTAGTACGAAATCTATAGTACTAGAGAATTTACATCACTTTCTCGCCGGTCAAATGAGTGGCCGATTTAAAACGCAATCTATTTATATACAATAAAAGATATTATTTTATTTTTTTTATTTTAAATATATAATCGATATACGTTTTGTGTTTTGTTGATACACACAAACTTATTGCCGTTAATGTTATATATTAAGTAAGGTGCGTTCACTTCTAACCACTTTCTAAAACTAGTTTTTTTTTTTTTTTTGCAAAGTTTAAATATACAATATCATACGGCGGTTACGGCAGTGTCTGAGCGTCATATCCGCTCAGATTTATATTAATATATTATCATTATACTCCTTTGTATTGTTCTCGCGATATCCGCCCACAAGACGCCGAGACGCGCGTACGTTTATCGGTTCCGAAAACCGAAAACCTATTTAATTATTATCACACGGGCCGCCCGAAATTGTTCGCACCATAGGCACCAGGTTTTTAAAATATCATGAGGCGGGGGCTCACTATTTTAGATATCCTTGTACAGTTAAAACAATTTAATCAAAATTTAATAAGCAGAAAAAAAAAAAAAGATCAGTAAAAATCGGGCCGCCGCCGCGATTCCGTGCTGACTCTTGTCATATTATATCCACTGATTATATTTTCTTTAAATTGTCCGTTATACAATTACTATAATGTTGAAAATAAAGTTAATATTATTTTGTGGAAGTACGTGGGAGACTGGCAGATGTGAATGGTTTTTTTAAAAATAAAAAACCACAGAGGACTGAGCCTCGTCTTATAGATCTCGTGGGCGGGGTTCTAGCCTCTCAGCCCATCTGTACACGGCGCCATTGATTCGCACCGATAAAAACATTTGTACACCGGCCACCAAAAAAAAAAAAAAAATAAATAACAAAATTTCGCCTATACGCCGTCGTCGACCGGGTCCACGGAAATCGCGTCTCGTCGGATTTGAACCCGCGCGGTCCGGCCGTTTCCGATTATGTGTCTAAAGCGAATCGATAACGTAACAGTATTACAATATATTTCCTACGGTTGCCGAAAATTAAATAATAGTTACAATATCGCGTCTTATTGTAACACAGAACAATAGGTCTGGAGACGACTTTGGGGATGTTTCGCCGTGTAATTGGCTGGTGGGCGGTGATGGGGGGGGGGCATTAAACGCGAAATATAGTTAATTGCTCGAGTCTCTCTCTCTCTCTCTATACAATATCCCAAAAACATTTCTATTACAATACATCCAATCTTATAATAATAATTGCCTAATACGTGGCAGTATACATACATACACGGACGATGCCTTAGGACGGTCCTATTTATTTTATTTTATTTATTTCCCCCCCACAATAGAATCGATCAATTTTTGTTTTTTTTTTTTTTTTTTTTTTTTTTTTTTTTTTTTTTTTTGTATTATTATTTTTGCGTCATTGTCCGACGACACACAATATGTACGTGCCGGACGACATTGGGTTGATTGAACTTCTCTGGCAAGGTTGTCGATATTACATTATATAATTTATATGATGTTATAATAATATATTTATTTATGTGTCGTATATCGAAGTCTCGGACGCAATCGTACGATTTAACGTACGCGTTCGGTTCAGACTGACATTCGCGCGTCGGGTTGATACAAGACGAATTTTGGATTTCGAAAAAAAAAAAAAAAAACTCTGTTATCGAACCGCGGCTTTCAAAATTATATACGACGTAGGCAGGCACCTGTATTATTATTGGTATTTACATAGTAAATTGTCTTTTCGATCGTCCGCGTTTTCGTGATTATTGCGGATTATTATTTTTGGCAACGAACAACATTGAATCGATATTCCGGTTTTGTATATTTTATACAAATAATAAAAAACCAACGGTTTTTTTTTTTTTTTTTTTTGTAAACTCCGACTAGGTCAGTTTAAATGGGCATTTGGGTTTAAACGGGTGAATTTTTTTTTTCATCGCTTATTTTTCGATATTATCTTTATACCGAGTCATGCTGTAAACTAATATAATTTTATTAACGTTTCTGCGATATATAGTGTTTTCTTTTCAACTATACATACAAATTACATAAATTCATTTGAATTACTTACAAGTTGCAAGTAACGTTTAAATTCAAGTTGTGCCTACAGTCCTACACATTAGTTATGTCAAGAGGACGTAAAATCGCAGTCAATAATATCTTATTATACTATATGGCTAAATTGATCAATTATCACAAAAATGTTATGTTTTTTTTTTTTGTCCAGTGGGTTTTTTGCCGGGTTTAAAACTGGGTCCAATCCATTAAAACTCACTAGGGGCCCATTACTTCAAACCCCGGTATGTTATAAAGTCGTTGTAAAATATTAATAAGTTTGGTATTTTATTTCAAATATTGCGATTATATATTGTTGGACAATATATATATATTTTTTTTTTATTTAAAAAATAATCAAATTGAATACCTATATAGATTTGGTTTACTTTGGTTAATGGTTAGGCAGGTTATAAATATTTAAACATTTTAAAACACCTATACAAATTTTTACTTTTTTGTTAACCCTATATATATATATTTCTAATATATAATGATAGCCAGTTATAACAGTAGTGTATTATGTATTTTTAATTAATAGATACATTTAATAACATGGGGGCATATTATTTACTTTAAATACCACTATACGTTATAACAATAAACCTACACTACATAAAATATATTATTAAACCGTTTATAGTGGGTATATCTACCAATATTACTGATTTTATGTGTATTGAGTGTATAATTTATACGATATAATTATTAGACATCGTTATAATATAAGTAAATATAATTAATACGTGTATTATAGTTGTTAATTTATTATTGGCGGATAATTGACAATTAAACTATAATTTTTATACGTAATTTAATTTATTCATACTGCGTCGGCAGTTGAGGTGTATCCGGAGAGTGAGGGGGTCATGGCTCCCTCCGTTGGCCGTATTTTTAAACAAAATATTTTTATCGTAATCCTGTCATGTTTACGGTACCTTATTATGGTGTATGCCGTTTATTTTCATATTTTATTGACTGAGGAGTAAATTTTTAAATGTAATAAAGATCATAAACATGTAATTTTGGGCTTGTTCGTTTGTTTTCATTTCGGCCTCCTCCATTGAGAAATGTTCAATGTTTTAGTACTCTCACAATTCCATTAACTTATTCCTTATATCTCTTTTTAAATCTCTTAAAGATAAAGTTCAAAAAAATGTCAGAGATCTACATACGGTCCAAAGGTTTATAAACAATCGATTTCTGTGTTGACATTGCACTCAGAACGTTGTTGTATACCACTGGCAACTATTTGTTTTTCGGAAAGATCATTTTTAACACTTGGAACGATAAAAACTTATCTTAGGTCCGTAATGATCGCCTTATTCTCAATATTACGGCTCTGATCATTTGAGTGTATTAAATTCGATATAATATTATTAGATATTATTATATAAAATTATTTCGCTACTATACCAAGTATCTACTACTTTCGGATAACTTTGAATATCGATTAAATTAAGAAAAACATTTTACTCTACATATGAAATTTAATAAATTATTATAATTTGGCAAATTATGAACAATTTTTCATAATCAAATATGCTTTTTAAATCCAGAAATCAATAGAAAAAAAAAACTAATACTCAACTTTCACATTAAAATAAATCTCAAAGTTCAACATTTAAGTGTGAGTGTCCTTATAGAAAATCAAATTTCAAATTCTGTCTTCGAGGTGTTGCTGACCTCCACCTGTCCGCCTATGTTGAACATTTTAGATCTCTGCGTGCCATAGATTTAGTTGCACATCATAGACAAACTGACTTACAGAAACATTTATTAATATTTCTTTTATTATAATGTATTATGAGATTGAATTATCCAAAATGCAATAGATTATCTAACCTATTGTGCATTGCGAAAAATGATATATTATAATAATTTAAATTTTAGCATAGACCTATTCAGTATTCATACTGTTAAATACACGAGCATATAGCGAGCCACGTACGTTTCAATAGTTTTCTGTACTCAATAAAAATGTTGAAAATACAAACATATTATATATTCAGTTAGAATACTAATAAACTGAAACTCACTAGACTCACTATAATATTATAGTATATAATAATAATATAATATAATAGTAAAATTGTCAAATGCTTCAAGAATGAGTAAGTATATGATATAACACGGTTGTTTGAGCTTAGATGTATTATATTATATTACATTTATTTAGCCCTTAATAAAATTGTAATATATTTGAAAATAATATTTATATATATATATACAATTTATAATTGCAGGGAGTATTTGAAGTGTAATGGGTGTGTGTCTTCAGAGATGCACAAATGGCTGCAATTGCCGGCCACTCCGACAGACGATCCACTGGCCACGGTCTACCCTATCAATCAATACAAGAAATCGCACGTGTATGCCGTCACTAGGTAATTTTATTTCATCTATATACAGAAAAACATCATTTGCATAGTTAATTTTGAATTTATTTCGAATAAAACCATAAGCGTTTCGTTACTGTAATTGTTTGCATGATGACATCATTTGGTCTTGGCTCATATACGTCTCGGGAATCTCCTAATATTTCGAGTGCGTAGGCGTTTAAGACCACAACGGTGATGCGACCTCATTAAATAAATTTTCCGGTCCGTGCCACCATTATGGCGATTAATATTAAACACGGCTTGGAATGAACCATTACGGAGGATATCTTCTCCGCCATAGTGTAGATAGTTACCAACCGTAATCTATAAATGATCTCTTGGACTTATTGCACAACAAGACTGTACAAATCGTAAAATTATTTTCGTTTTATAAATTAATAATGATAATGTTGTAACTTGCGCATGGATGTTTAATAAATTCTTCTTTTTTTCCACATCGCCTTTCCAACTATTAGTGGGCTACTCGTAAATCTCCACTTGCACATCCTGTCACATTACCTACGCACACATAAGACTATTCTCGTCTATTCTTTGGTCACTTCGTATATAAATTCCAATTAGATCCAAAATGCTTTCAGAAAAGGTGCTGCTCTTAAATATCGGAGCAAGATTTCTGGTAAATAAAGTTGTTCAAAGACGGGGGGAGGGGAAACAACAATACATCATGGTAAAACCAATACGCTTAGAATTTAAAAGTACGAAATTAATTTCTACGATCTTCGTTTTTATTTCCGTTTCCGGTTGATTACATTAGTTTATCGGTAAAATAGAGAGCGACAGTGTAAAAATCCAACTGTAAAGTGAATCCCACGTAATAATTATTTTGTAAACACAAAACTGGTTTCAATCCATCGTCGGTTAATGATGACGATATTCATTTGGTAATTTGTCTAGCGGTGGTCACTGTGATAATATCGTCTTATGTGATAACACATTTTAACACAATACAACCATATGGTTGTATTGTGTTTGATATTCTTTCGAAAAATTACACAACTAATTGATTACAAGTACGTTTTAAGTTACTAAACATGCGTTTCAATTTAATCCTAACGAACAGTAAAATATTAAATAACGGCAATATAATAACAGTAACAATAATAATTATAAATAAATGTAGGTTTTTCGTACGAATTCATTATATGTAATATTGTTCGCGTACACGATGGGATACGAATCAATTATTTATTTCGCTATTTGTAATCAAAATTATTATTAGCTAACCTGGCCCAACCGGGTCGGATAGGATTAGGAATGACTATGTACAAGAGATTATACGGTTTTTGAGTAGCGGGTACAGCAGGGCAAGCGAGAGAGAATAGATTGAGACGGTATGCTGGGCGTTTTGAGGAAAAGAGTCAAGACAGTAGATGAGATGGATGCCGTTGATAGATGAGGGCATGTGGAGCAGATGAAGAAATGGCGGTGGATATGTGGAAAGCGAGAACAAAAATACAGCTAATCCCGATCGCGCGGGATATAGGCAAACACGAATAAAAATAATGGAAATTTTTGGCGAATAATTTATTCAATATTCGTATAATATCTACGTCGGACCTGACGTACGTAGATGACCTGCACGTAATTGAATTGCGAGCAGTTAAATAAAAAAAAATAAAAGCCGTTCGTAATCAATCGATAGACATATTTTTAAACAGCGTCGAGCTAAAACGTTTCGGTGCCGCCAAGGGACTTATGGGAGACCTCAACGGAATATAATTTATTAGTATGTTCGTTCAATATTTAGCGGTAAGTTTCCTTGCAAGTTTAAATATAAATTTACAATTCTAAAATTGACTACCCGATACCGGCCCTGGGGTCCCGGTGACCCTGATTCCAGTCCTGACTACTACCATATGTTTAACGCGGCCAATATTGATGCGGAAGAGCTTTAAAGTCGTGAATCACGGCGGTTCTGGTATGTGAATGTGAACCGGTGCGTTAAGTTTACGGTGCTCAGAGAGCCGAATAGTCGTGCGGAAATTACGTATGCGAGTATTGGCGTCGACGCCGGATGCCTAATGCATATTTTATAAATTTATAACCATTCCGTACACGAAATAGGTAACCTTATCGATAATATCAATGATATTATCATCCGTTAATTATCATCCTATTTGGTTAATATTTGAAATTTATTTTTCCGGTGTTTTTCCCCCGTGGCCTACCCGGCGCGGTTTAGCCCATTTTTCCCCATGTGCTTTATCCAAAACCCGTTGCGGTTTTTCGTCGACCGGGTTTTAAATTTTTTAATTTTACATACATTACGACACAGAATTATTTCTTTGGAGCAGTACTCGGATTAGTTGGACAAACGCGGGGTGGGTTTAAGTTTTCGTACTGATCGAAGGCGTTTTTCCTACGTTGAGACGCGGAACGCTTATATAAGCGGAGAGCCTGTAAAGCATGTGAATAATCAACCTCGCTGATTGGTCGACCCGTTATCTATATATCCATAGACCGCCATTTTGTTTTCAAACATCTATCGTTAACGTTTACGTTTCTGTTATCTATATATTAGAGGTATTCGGCGAGTTTTTCCTATAAAATTACTCGATTTTTCATTAATATAATATCCATTTTGCAATTTTGTCTCAACAACAGTGTAATAATAATGTTTTATAATGTTCCGGTATAGTAGAATTTTGATAAGAAAGTGTCTAGGCTAAACTTTTGTCTGGAGAGAAAACGGCGACCCATTAAATAGCGATAAGCTGAGTGAACACTCTCGCCTTACTTTTACTAGTGATGGAAAAAATTCATATTTGCCAAAGTTCGAGAATCCAGAATTTTGGATTACGAAATTTGAGATTCAAGAAAATTTGGAAATTCAGATTTTTATCCGAATATAAATTTCGGTTTTTTAAAATTACAATTTTATATTATTTAGTTGGTTTCTCATAAAACTATTATTATTTTATTGTTAATATCAATAAATACGTTTTTACAATTCAAAAAATATCACCGATAGAAATTTATTTAAAAAAACAAGTACATCAAAAAGAAAAAAATCATACACATTATACTCTAATTTTTATATTACTAGCTGCCCCGGTAAACGTTGTTTTACTTATGAAAATACAACATTTCGGATAATGGAATTCGAAACATATATTTTTAGATTTTAAAATTCAAAATCCGGACATCGAATTTAAAAATTCGAAAATTACAATTTTGAATTTCAAAAATCTAGTTTTTGTGTTTTCTAAATTTTAAAAACCGCGTAATAAATAATTTTTACAAAAAAAAAAAAAACAAAACAAATATTTATAACATTTATTGGCCAGCGTTCGTACGTGTCTTGGCATTATTAGATAATTTCTCATGATGTCCGGATTTAAAAATGTCGACAAAACCGTCACGGCACGAGGCGGGAGATCCGCGCTGTTAGTCGGCGGCGGTGTGCCGCGCGATCGGCGCGATTATTGTTTTCAGTGACCGCCGCGCGGTTACGGTCCGGCGAACGCGCGCGGAAACCTAATAAGGAGGACGTACTTGGATATCCGAGATAAGTTCGCCTTTACGGGCGGGGACGGGGAAAAAAAAAATAGAAAAAAAATAAATAAAAATAATAATAATAATATTAATATAATAATAAATTTAATATAAAAAAAAAAAAAAAAAAAAAACGACACACGCGTGCCCGTTCGTTTCAAGGACGCGGATTTGCCGCGGCGGTGCGCAGCGCTCGCGCGTAACGTTAACCGCGTTAACGTGCCAACACGCCGCCGCCGCCGCCAGGACGAACAACAATATCGCCGCCGTATTACCTTCATCGGCCGCACGATGGACGGCGCGATGCGGGCGGCGGCGTCGGGGCCGGCCGATGCCTAGATTTACGGGCGGGCGAAAATTTTCACGAAACGAAAATCGCCGGCTTTCTGCCCGACCGCCGAACATGACTTACTTATCCTTCGGGTTCTCCTTTGTGACAATTTGTCGGACGGTTGATATGCACTGCGATCGGCTCCCATTGTTCGCGCGTTCTCCCCGCACAGCGCAAGAAGACCGAAATCGTGTTGCAACTCCTCCGGACGACCTTATACGGTCCGACGAGAAAGAGAAATGCATTTAATATATATATATATAAATAAATATAATACAATAAAATATATATTATTCTAGTTTTTTTTTCTTCTATTTAGCGTTTTTTTTTTTTTTTTTGTTAATATTATTATTTTTATTTATCGTTCATGGCTGTTACCGAAATTGTCTGCCGTTGTTATATTTTATAATATATATATATATATATATATACGTGCCGGATTTCGGGGGACAAAGGGGCCCCCTAAAATATAAGAATCCCTGCAAAATAAAAAATTCGATTAAAAATAAAAATATACGATTAACTAATGTACCATTGGAAATCGTATCGTGACCGAAGAAAAAAAAAAGAAAAAGAAGAAAAATAGAACGTTCCAAGATTTCAAAATCTGGCAACCCTGTATCCGTGTGTATTTCTTTTACATATGAACATATATTTTGTCGAAAAGTTTTTTTAAATTTAAGAATGTAAATTTAAAAACTACACAGTCCGCAGTATCTTTATAGAGCGTATAATGTAAAGTCGTCTATTAGGATGGACCGGGATTTTCTTTTTTGCTCTTCTCGTAATATTTAGTTCACCTGGGTATAACAAAAGGTTTCCACCAAATTTTCAAATCTTTAAAATGATTTCAAGAGGTTGCGAGCATAGCTGTTTTATTTGTGTGTGGTCTAAATACTAATTTCCAAAAAATACACACAAATAATCAACAAAACATAAATATAATAAGATTCATCGACAATTTCAATAATTTAAATTTGTACGAGCTAAAATACGAAGAGTGCCCGGTCCTAAGACTCGGTTATTGTCGACGAATCGTTATTGCAATTTTTCCACGCCGAATTTCAGATTAAAATTAAAAATTTTCACGTTTGGGTTTTTATTTACGCGGCCTGGTTCGGATAGGGGAGGGTTCAGATCAAGGAACCCCCACTCCGGTAGCGTCATTGATTCTGGTATGGCAAATGAATATTTTAATCTCGGACTGCGATTTTTATTGTACTGCATAATTTCAAATGGCATAATTTGAAACAGTTTGTAAATATCCTGTGTTTAAATGCACAAATTTGCCGTTGCCATGTCAGTATTTAAAAGGCTTTCGCCCGTTAAATGAATATAAAATTGTTTGTTCGTTAAATAATGCAATACGATTGTAATAAGTAGGGCCCGGATTTATGTGCAAATGCATATCCTACTAAAATTCACCTAGAATAATTTTGATTGAAAATGCCGATGTACGTAGATTCTGCGATTATTTATTTATTTTTTTTTTTTACATATTTTTGCATATTTCAATGAAAATACATATAAATTACATGTTTCTGGACAGGTGCATATTTTAAAGCCCGGTATTTCGTATGAAAACGTGAAATTTAAGCATAAAAACGACTTGACCGACGAGTCGGTTGAACGTTTTTCGCGTTTTAAATATGCTCCGATTGTATTATGCGACGTCGAAAGAAATATTTCCAAATACAAAAGTATGCTTCGAGATGATCGTAAGAGTTTTCAATTGGAAAACTTGAAATCAATTTTTATTACCTCGTGCTGGTACCCGTTACATAATAATTTAATTTAATACATGAATAATATTAGTAATACTTTTCAAACACAACGTCATAAATCATAATTCATAAAAATAATGTTATTCTGTTTTTGTATTAACAAACTTTTTTATGCATTCATTTAGATTATCTAATACTTTTACCATAAATCGTATACCGTAGTAGTTTGTAATAAACATTTTTGTTTTGCATGTTTCATATATTTTTTTTTTTTGCACTTGAATCTGATCACTAGAAATAAGTTTTACACGACAATGCAGATGAGTAATTAGTTTGCAGTTCGAAACTAAATTATAGAAAACTATAGTATCTATTTGTTTGGTGATACCGATTATAATATTTATTTGGTATGACCGTACCCGTTAATTCGTATACATAAACGTTATTATTTATCAGTATTATATATTCGTTGTGTATTATTTATCTATTTAATTTTATTATATTTTCGAACGTTAGACGAATTTAAATATTCACAGCGTCTCGTCGGCCCGTTTAGAAATCGCGATTTTTTTTTTTTTTTTTTCAATAATAAAATGTACAAATAATTCGTTTTACCTTCAAATAAAAATAATAATCAGCCGATATATTATTTTCGAACATCTGTTTTTTTTTTCACATTTCAAGGTACACGTTAATTATAGGCGCACGCATAACTATAACATTTTACGATGATTGCGTTTATAGTGCAATTGACTTGGATTAACGTTAAGTGTACCTATCGTGCGATTTATCGTTTACACACACGACGGGCAGGCACCGTACTATTAAAATAATTCGATAAAAGTGTAATTTAATTTTCATTCATGATTTTCATCATTCGCATCGTGTTGCATGAACGCGATGATAATTATAATATCGTGTAGTGTGCAGTGGCGTACTAAGGACGGCAGAGGGGGTAGGGCTAGGGGGGCTTTAACCCCACCCTTTGGTCGTTATATATATATATATAAAAATAAAAAAATAATAATATAAACTATTCAGCATTGAAAATGTGTTAGATACTAATACAATAATAATCATTTGGGCGTTCGAGTTATCCGTTCAACAATCAACCAATTAACAATAATTATCATCAGTGGCACGACCTCTGAAAGGGTGGTGTTTTGGGCAGGTCTGTACACTCCCATCCCCCTCGAACCGTATTTTATGGAAATCCAATATATATATTTTTAAGTTTATTATATACAAAAATAATCGTACCAACCACATACGTAAACTATATGCGATTTGTATCTATACACCAGTGGTGTGTTCAGTAATAAGTAACGGAGGGGTTGTGTTAGACAGACACACCCCTCGACAAAATCGCGCCATTGATTATAATATTATGTATTTTGCAACAAAAAAAAAAAAACGGGTTTACACAATAGTCGTAGATATATTTCTCGGGTGTTAGGCAAAGATAATTAATAATGTTTTTATATAAAAATAAAAAAAATAGTTACGAAGTGTTAACTATCTCTATAGATAAAACACTTTTTTGAAAATCGATAAAAATGTATAATAAAAAATCTAAAACAAAATTGTAAAAAGTGGGCCACGCGGCCAGTCTCGTGTACGCTGCGTTCAAATCTGTTTTCAGTAATCTTAACTTCACCGATCGGATCAGTTGACAAAAAAAAAAAAAAAAAAATGGTCTAAATTCCTCCGCTGCATTAAGAAAAAATAATAAAATGTTTATTAGTTTATTTCGCAACTCATCTGCAACGTTATTGTATCGGTACCCATTACAAAATAAACGTAAAAAAAAAAACCTGTCAATCCTGTTCCAGTAAACTTACATGATAATAATATTTGTCGATAAATATAATATTGTTATGTGTAGGTAGGTATTTGATTTCACCAAAAAAATTTTTTTCGTTTTTAGGTATACAGGGTGATCGATCCTCTGTAGGACACTAATTATTTCGGAAAGTATTCAACCTACGGTTTTTTTTTTCGGTTAATTTCTTTTCACCCTTATTTTTGAGAACGAATTTCGGTATTTACTTTTGTTCTGCGAAAATAACGTAAACCTTCTTATACAAACAAGTGAATATGCTAAAAAAAAATCATTGAAATTGCCAAAATTTGTCAAATATGCGTTAAAAACTAACGACGACGGCGAAAAATGTGATATAAATTTTTGAATTTAAGTTCGAAATGCCCGAAAAACAAATGTATATCTTACTTTGAATAATCCGTTGTCGTTATTAATTGAAATAGTTTGTAAAATTAATAGCTTATGTTAAAACATACGTTTTTGTTATAGTAACGAACGCGTTGACAAAAAATACAATTTTCAACGTTAAAATTATAAAAAAAAAAAAAAAAAAAAAAAAAAAATTGAAAATCAAAAGTGCGTAGTGGTTGAAAGAAGGTGACAAAAACAAGGGCCGTGTTAAGTTTTAGAGCTACTCATTTCTTACGTTTTCCAGCCAAAAAAAAATTCCGAACAAAGTTAATACATTCCGAGACAACGGGAAATTTATCACCCTGTATGTTATGCAAAAATTATGTATTACCTCAATAGATATACCAGTTATATTTTGTTTGTAGTTTTCTCTTCGCACGATCATTTTTATACGTATTAAATTAATTAATTTTTTTTTTTAGAATAATTGTATTCCGGGGTTCGGGCTTATTAAAAACTATTACTAACGAGGAAATAATATATTGTTATGAGCGAAAATTAATAGTGCATATGATAATTAATTAGCTAATTAATTGTATTATTGTAGTTAAGGTTGATAGATGAGGTTTTAATCCAAGCTATTATAGTACGCTTAATGGATCCATGAAATATTTAATCGTATAAAAATGTATTACGATTGGTGTAATAAAAAAATGAATAATAACGCAATTTTCAAATAATCACGTTTTTAATAAAAAAAAAAAAAAAAAAATAATTATATATATGACTAGAATAGATTAGATACAATATGTATCGTGACACAATATCGAATAGATAATTTAATAAAAAAAAATATATATATAAAACTTCATCTCAAGTGGTAAACTCTTATCGTATAATGACGATAATGGATGTGTGGAAGTGTAGCAATATCGTTTTTTTTTTTTTTTTTTTAATTTTTAATATTAAAATGTTAATTAGCATTATACACCGTACGAATTCGGGACACGTACCTCGGATTCGTGTGTAGTAGATTTGTACATAATTAGTCATAATATATATTATATATATATATATTTTTTATTTTTATAGAATACATTTTAATCGATTTCAAAATATTGCGTATCTCTCATTTTCGCAATAAATTATATGCTCGTGAACGTGATTTAACAAATTATTATCCGAGATTTACGCCGTGATAATATAATATAGTCATGCCTAAAACTGCGGTACAACCCGCAAAACGTAATTTTACCCGTCCCACTCGTGAGAACGTTTCATAATTTATAATATAAAAATTCAATATAAATTTTCTACAAGTGCGTTTTTCCGGGAGGGAAGGGCGGGGATCAGCGTGTCCTTTAGGAACACAATGCATTCCGAGTTGATTTACGTTGATTAACAGCGGAGATACTCAAAAATGTGAAACTTTCAATTCGTATTCGTCGCCGTTTGCCGTATTATTGTTTTTATTTTGAAATCGTTATTGCGGTCAATGTTCTTTTTTTTTTGTTTTTTTTTTTTTTTTTTTTTTTTTTTACAATTCGTAGAGCCTTTTCAATATCGTATCGCTTGATAATTGCACACGCCTCGACAGTTTACACTCGACAGTACCTTAATACGGTATTGCATAATAAATGTCGACGAATTTCCACGATCAAACCCCGGCGTAGGTATAATTACTTTAACGGAAACTGTTTAATATAATAATAATAATAATAGTACCAATTTAACCTTTACGGATTTATTATCTGATAAAGCGTAATTTATACATTATTGTCTTCGTGTGTCGTGTGTCGCGTGTGCATTAGTACCTATATAATTATAATTATTGTCTGCAAAACGCGATTTGCCGAACGATTCCGACGGTGACGTAATAATAATCGATAATTAGTAAAAAAAAAATATATATATATATATACCGAACGCACGCCGAGAACGATTATATACGATATCGGGGAAACAATAGAACTAAAAAAAAAAACAAAAAAAAAAAAACGTAAAAATTAAATAAATAAATTAAAAAGAAAAATAAATAATGTAAATATAGATATAGGTATAAAAAAACATTAATCTACTCTGGGGGATTTATATAACACACATAAATATACATATACGTATGTCGTATGTCATTACAATTTGAAACCAATCGTACATAATAAATGTATTTTATTTTTTAAATATCGACCACCGAAACAATGTTTTTTTGACAATGATTGTTTGCTTTTGTTTAACACAATTCTTCTTCTTCTTCTTCTTCTTCTTCTTCTTCTTACCTCCTGGTTTCCGGTTCATTGCGAATTATGTTATGTCACTCGATATCCAGAGACGTCCCGACCTTTCTTTTTTCTTCCAAAAGTTCAGTGATTTCATTATTCGATCTTGTTTCGTATTTTTCCGTTTGGTCATTTTTTTTTTTGTTTAATAAAAAATAAATTAACTCTGTGCGACTCTGTTATATAGGATAAATCCGATTTATGTCGACGACGAGCGCAACGATGGGACGTGGAACAAGAGCGGCAGTTCCGGTTACGACAGTCAACCGCACTCGGACCACTCGAGTTTGGACAAGAATTCGCCGCCGGCCACAAAGTGCCTGAGGAACGGTACGACACCGCCGCCGCCGCCGCCGCCGCCCTCGTCCCCGTCGGACAGATCGTCGGGCAGCCTGCAGTACAGGACTGCCGCGCCGTGGCTGTCGCCCATCAAGGAGGGCGTCATCGACGTGCACCAGTATTGCATACCGCGGCCGGTGTGGCCGGGACGCGACGACGCGCACAGGTACGCCGACCTGGAGCGTATACCGCGCGTGAGGTGCTGCAGGCACTGCACCCGGTGCCGGTGCCGCGGGAATGACGGTAACGGCAGCAGTAGCGGCGGCAGCAACGGGGGTAGTAACGTCACCGCGGCCGGCACCTATTCCGGGTACTCGTCCGCGTACGGCGGTTCGGGGGGCGGCACCATCAGCACCAACAGCACTAGCACCAGCACCGGCGGCAGCGGTGGCGATGGCGCTTGTTCCTGTTCGGACGACGCCACCCCGTCGTCCGTCACCGCGTCCGTGAAATCTGATCCGCAGTCGCCCGCACTGCCGTTGGAACAGCGTTTTGGCGACGGGGTTAACAGCAAGACTCTGGTGAAAAACTGGAATTCTGTCGACCTGAGGCTCAACCAAAAGACTGATAATCTACAATACGTAAGTCGAATTCACGTAACTTTAGAGAACGGATTTTTAGGTTACTGAAATTTTTAAATAAATACGATGCCAATACGCTTTAATACCACTTAAAAATATTATGTTTCTGATATTCCATTAAAAAATATCGATTAATATGTTAAAACATGCTAAAATCTGAAAATAAATATTTTTTTCTTGAGGCATTACTATTAAATACTATTACTAGTATCGTTTGAATAAAAACAATTTTGTGGTATTATTGAATCCCATGAAATCGGAAAACCAAAGAGAAAAAAAATGTCGTCAAATCCGTGACATTTTCGTTTAAGAGACCTAAAATGACGCCTGACAAAAATTAGTATTTCTTCTTTTTTTTTTTTTTTAAAGTATTTCTCGTGGTTCGATTTTTAAAAATGTAAAAAACGTATGAGTTTTTAAACGAGTTTCATCGGTCGAATCATATTTTTCACGTAAACATTTTTCATTCAATTATTCACGCTTTTGAAAATTTACTAATCTATACACAAATTTCAAACGGTTTATTCTCATGAATAATTTGATAAAATTACAATGCTTCCACATTGGCTGACGCACAGCAAACTTGTTTGTCAATTCAAACATATTTTCATTTTTTTTTTTTTTTTTTTTAATAAAATGCCCGCAAATACCGTAAATAACGTAAACACTGTCATCGAGAGGTAGACAAATAAACTACTTGTTTTATTATTTGGAAAAATTTCGGAAAACCATTTCCCAGGGTCGCCGATTAACTTTGGCGTCCCAATTTTTATTTTTTTTATTTTAACAGTCTTTCGGCGTTTTGTTGCGAAATTTTATATTTTTCTCTCGACTTGACCCATAAGCGCGCTTATTAAGATAATAATATAGAGGTTTCTGTATTCATTTAACGTTCCCAGATACGCGTATTATTTATAATAAACGCCACTGCACGTCGCCGTCGTGTTGCGTATTAATCAATATTACTGGAACATTGCAGGAAAAAAAAAAAATAATAATAATAATAATAAAAACAATACGAGTTGCATACGGTATTTTAGCAGACAAACGACGTATTTCCAAACGCACGTTCCGATTACACACTTTTCACAACGACTACCCGTAGTCATATGTAATGGTAATAATATTATTGTCCGGGCGTTGTAATCGCGCGCGTGTAATCCGCTTTAAAGTCAATTTTATACAGTGTAATAATATAATACGATACGTATAAGGTATCCTGCTATTATTTTACTGTTATTATTATTATTATTTTTTTTTTTCGGTTATTACGGTAGTATGGATACCAATCAAATAGCAAATACTTCTTGTACTCTTTAATTTTCTCGCGTGTACATACGTTATAATATAGTCAATATACGCCATAATGATATAAGTACTGTCCTTGTAACAAATTATTATTTATTTGTTTCTTTTTTGTACGTGTGTGCGTGTGTATGTGTGTGTGTGTGTGAACAAATATTATTATTATTATTATTATATTTTTATATTATGTCGCTAATGCCCGCGCAACAGTCGAACAGAAAAAAAATGATATTCTTCGCACGATTACCAAAGAATAGTATTATTATTATTTTTATCTGTAAAGGCTTCAACAATGACAACTATTAGCCTACATTTAGAAAAGATGTACCGAGGTTTATACTAAGAAAATTGTAGTACTGCACAAGTAGGTATCTGAACTTATTTTGTATACACATTTTGGCATGAGAGAATGCCAAAACCTTCCTCCAACTAACCATAGCTGATATACCCTTGTCATTTTTTTTTCTGCCAATGATAATGTAAGTAGCAGTAGGTACTGTACAATTAGCGTTTTAGAGTTGCACATTTTATTTTTAAACTCCACAATTTGTGTTGTACTGCACACTAGCGCAAACCCTGAGATGTACTACAGGTTAAGCGAGACAAAGATACACTTTTATACACATTTTTTACTTAAATTCATGTTATGGGGAAAGAAATGATACATTGCTGCAGTGTTTTCATTGTTAAATGCTTGTCGGAGTGAGGTCGAGTTACTGAAGATTCTAGGCGCGACGACATATTTTGGGCATTTGGTCACGTCATCATGAGTGATTGTGAGGTTTTTTTTGCACATGCCTCATTCATTCAGACTCGGGTGATTATATTACGTCATCTCTTCTTTTCGCATTCAGGGAAAAATTTCATTTTCGGGCGGACGGTTTTAATTATTTCTTAATTCGTTTGTAAGTGGAAGATTATTCCAATGTTACTGTGATGTATCCATAGTTTAGAGGTAAATGGTGTCGAGGGTCTCCGAAGATGTGTGAGGTTAGGATTATTTTTAAGGTATTTTGGGGACCCAAATGAATGAGATTAGTTTATTAGAGTAATAAATGCCAATTCTTAAATGTGTTGAACTTTAATACGATTTATAATACCCCGTATATACGATAGAATTGTTTCCGATTAGTTGCAGGGGCGGTTTTAGAAGATAAGGTCGGACCCCTATCCCTTCTTCATTCAGCCTACCGAAAATATTCCACCTATTGACGAAAACGTTTAAAATTTTTACCACATTTTTAAAGAACGGCTGCTGGTTAGACGTTTTTGAGTTCGGACATTTTATATACGAATTCAATTAATGAAATGTGTGTACCACTGCCCCACGACCCGCGGGTCGTCGTTATTTCATACTGACCTAACCTAACCTTAAAACTGTGTAACCGGCAACGCTCGATTTTACAGCGGCAACCTTTTCAAATATGTTTGCCCGATTAAACGAAACACTGATAAGGCAGAGTTGTCCGATCTTCTGAGATCGTGGTCGTAGATACTAACCGGGCAATTATTATTAATGATAATATTTTATTATCGTCGTTTAACATAATATAGAAATCGTGAAGACGGGCGCGCGTGTCACTTTGTAGGTATATATTATTATACTTGCATAATAATCGTATAGGTGATCCTATGCCGATGATATTTGTGTACAGACTTTCGGGAACCAGCTATTATATAATATTGTCATTTATCCAGTGCCGAGACGCAGATAAGTAAAAATTATCTAGATAAATATATAAGAGATATATATAGCTCTGAAATCGTTTTTTATTTAATTATTTACCATTGAAAATTGATAAATCTATAGACGAATATCAAACGTTTATCGGCCAAGTGTATTTTGTTTTTTCACTGACATTTTTGTCGGGCGTATAGCTATTTTACGTTGATAATTAACGTAAAAAATGGTCGTACCTACACCTTCCGCTTAAACGCGGTATCGGGCAGCAGATTAGTAGAAAAGTCTTACCACGGAAACGGTCGTTATATGGTAAAAAATAATGTTCAATGTTTACGAAATTGGAAAAAATTCGGAAAATCCGTTCGCATTTAGGTGCCCTAAATCGTTTACAATGTCGACGATTCTCATTGTTTCAAGTTTTGCTTCCAATAAACCAACATAGAATTTATAGGGGCTTGACCCCTAGAGGATTTTTCGCGCGATGCGATTTCATGTCGCCGCACCTACTAATGCCTAATAATGTAGTATTTGTATAAATATAATGCGATGACGTTATTATACGAATAGAAAGTCGTTATAATATTGTCGTCGACGAGTGCGCGAGTATAAGTCGTAAACCGACGAGATGTTTTTTATACAATACATATACACGTTCGACTGTTCATCACTACTTATGAGATGGGTATATAAAAATATTATAATTTCATCGTATATTATAATATCGTTATTGTATTTGTTATCACTGCAATAGTAGTCGTATTATATCCGGACGTCCGTGTCCGGATGGTTGATTAAAAAAAAATTAAAAAAAAAAAAAAAAAAACGGCGGTTCCGCCTTTCCGGCCGCCATATAAATATATTAGAATTGTATATTATTACCTTCGTGATTAAAGAAAGCTGTGCCGTATACGAAACGGTTTGGAAATTAATTTCCAAACGTTTGCTCAAACTGAATTTTCAACCACGCGTTGTAAAAATCTGCCGGGCGTTGTACAAAATAAAATATGAGAAATACAAATGTCCGGAAAAAATGAGAGAATTTTATTGGACGTGCGGCGGAAGTTCGATAGGATAGGACAAGATATAAATATCCTAGATTATAATTATTGGTGAGTATCGATATCGGACAATATTGAGGATATCGGGTTTATTTTTTTTTCAAAACCGATATTTTTTTTAAGAATAAACGTCTAATACTCTATCAGGAATATGACAAGATAAAGCGTTTTTCAACGTTTTATCAAGTGTTTTAAAGGGTTACTTTCAATATCGGCTCAATTTTTTATTTCAAAATACCGGTGGTGATTATCGGAATATCGGGGGGGGGGGAGGGGGAAAAATCATATCGGCTCACCGCCAATTATAATATTACTATAGGAGTATGGCGAGCAAACCGTGAGGAGAACCGCGTTTCAAAATTGATTTGAAAATTATTATTTTTTTTTTTTTTCGTTTTATTATTGAAATTCGTTTTAGGGATCGACGACGATTTCGCGCCCCGGAAAATACGTTATTATAGATCGTTGATGGAGGGGGAGGGGAGGAATGAAAATCGTCTCCGCCACCGATGACCACTCATCGCCAAATGTATTTTTATTATTAATATTAATATTAAAGTCGCCAATTCTCCCGAGAGCGTCGAGACTTAGTCGTCGTTTTCACCGTCGTCGAGAGTTCGCGTCCTTCGACTTTGCCCTTCGGACAATAATTATTACGATAATAATAATAATAATTATAATAATAATAATAATTATAATAATAATAATAATAATAATAATATAATTATTATTATTTTTATTGTGTGGCCGGCGCGACACGCGCCATAATACGCTGCGACGCGAGATCCGAATCTCCTCGTGACGCAAAACGCGGCGACGACGACGACGACGCCGCTGCCGCCGCGTGTCATGACCAACTTGCCGTGGCGAAATATCGATTACCGCGGTCGACCGTTACTGACTCTCGGGCCGTTGGCAATGAATCTCCGATTTCTGTTTTTTATTTTTCCCCTCCGACGACCCGTAAGCCTGGCTTTCGACTATAAACTGTGCCCGAATCGGGTAAAATCGATAAAAAAAAATCGTGCGATCGGCAATGTTTTTATGCGATCTAACGATTCTGAGGCGTACGATCTATAACAGCGATTACCAACCGGCAGTACGCGGAAAGCTCGTAGGCCAGGGATTGCGAACCCATGTCACGCATGTCGCAGAGTGAAACGTGCACGTAATTTCACTGACACGCTAATTTAAATATAACTCATCATTTTTACGTCACTTTCTATGAAAAAAAAATAATTAATAATTTAAAATAATTTGTTTCAGACCATGTTATTTTAGTGTTTAATACTTAAAAATATTTTAATTATGATATCGATAAAAATTGTGTTTTTATATTAATACGAAACAGTAAATAACGTAAAGTTTAAATTAATTAAATATATAAGAAACAAGCGAAAGAAAAATTGCTGACAAGTGAATTCAAACCAAAATGTTTAATTTGACACGCGGATGCCAAATGGTTCGCCATCCTTGTTGTAATGCGGTACGCGAAAAACTCTTCGATTAGCGAGGGAAAAAAGGCTTATTTTACATTCAATTGGTATGTGAAAAATATCAAAATATGTAATATAAAAATATCGGGAACCGCCGATCGAGAGTTTTTAAAGCGATACGTCTCGCATACTTCCCGGGACGAGAAATTCATAAGGTCCAGGGCAGTTGCTATAGGGCGGGTCCGACCCTCGTGATTTTATCGATACGATAAAAAAAGTCCAGTTTTTATATAAACTTTTTTTTAAATTTTAATTTATTCAACGGGACCACGGGCCGTTATCTGTACCCGTTACCAAAATAATACGATCGTCACACTCCTTTAATAATTTCTATACTTGTAAATTTCATAGTCTACCAAGACTACATATTTAGTCCAGTTAATAAGTTTAATATAAATTTGTATAAATATTACGAGGTCGTATTTCAACGAAAATTCGATAATATTACAATGTAAATTTAATGTTTTTTTTTTTTTTTTTTTTTTTATCAATAAAAAGAAGAAGAAAAAACGAATATTTTAAGTATATACTTAAATGATGTGTCGACGGATAATAATAATATAAATCTGTAATCATACGGTAGATTGCCGTGTCGATAAATCACGACGGTAGACGTTATTAGTTTTACGGCGGGTCACATGCCGAATATTGCCCGCGGACATCCCCCGGGCGCGAGAAAATCGAATCCCACACTAGAGTCGATTATAATATTTTCATTTAAATTCGTTTTGCAGTACGCGTCTGTGGTCACGTCTCCTTCACGGGTCACGTGGGGGTCCACGACAATTATTACTATTATCGAGAGAGGCAGCAGCTGCAATTTCGTCGTACACGTTGTTTAAACGATTTTGTCGTTTTCGTTAATAGTATTTTTTTTTTTTTTTTTCTGTTTATTACAAACGGGTAAGTCTAATCGACTGTACCGAACGATTGCACTGACTGATCGGACGAGTTCCGCAAAATAGTGAAGCCAATGAGAACGATAACAGTCCGAAAACGTATGAGGTGACCGGTGAGTGACCGGTCTGGGAACGGAAATTTTCCAGATGACCCGGTCAACAGTTTTCAAAGTCTGCTAAACAGTGAAAATAATATAACCGAGCGCATCGAGAAAAATTATGATAAGTTTACAAAAATATTACTCGGCAAACTAAACGAATAAATGCGAATACAGTTTAAAAAATCGTACGCGGACAATGACATTGGGTGTAATAATTTACGAGTAAACCGTAGAAAATGGTAAAGAGAAATAAGACGTTCAGACCGAACGCGATTAGCGGATTGCGGTGTGCAAAATCGAGCCGAAATGGAGTTGGATTATGTGAAAACAGTCAAAGTCAATTATCATATTAATTTTTTGTTTTTGTGTCGGGGTTAACGACGAAAATAGGGCCAAGTATATGCAACAATGATAATAATGATAGTGTTCCAAAAATTAAAAATATTGCTTTCGTGTAGGTTAGGTTAGGTACCCGCGACAGTGTTGAATATTATTTCGGGAGTTATATTAATGGGTTAATTGGATTGAGTGCGGTGAGAGAAAGTGTGTTCCTACATATATATATATATATATATATGTATTTCATAATTTACGTTAAATTACCCGAACAATTAACTTGTGTTCTCGAGTGTATAATAATATACACAGTAGTTTATTATTATCATAATTTTTTTCTGTTTTTTTTTTTTGCTGATAGGTGCGAAAGAATTACGTGTAAATACCCTGTAATCGTTACTTAACGATGATACACCGACTCGGTTGTGACAGTCCCAGAAATCGAATCGCCCACGTTCGGGTCAAGTTTGGTCGTCCAGAATCGTTGCTAAACGATACTAGATTATCAAAAATTTTGGTTTCTTCTAATCTATTCAATCTCTTTATGGCATGGAAGTAGTAAAGGGCATCTCTGTATCATCTTGATATACTCCCTTCCAAAAAAAAAAAAAAATCGTGTAATACGAATTTTTATTTAAAAATAGGGACGGGCAAATAAATAATATGATAATATATCGCCTCGTCGTTATTATTGCAGCATATCATCATATCGTATAGTATTGAGCAACCTCAAACCGAAATACGCTATAAAGAATGAATAAACCATACTGACATAATATCGTAATAATGTACTGGATCCCGTTATCGGCGAAACACGACGCTGCCGCGTACAAATGAGCGGAAAAGTCGTCGGCAAACACGAACGCGTTATCGTCGTCGGCGTTCCAGACGATCGTAGAATATTCTCGTCTTAACAGTCATGACACGTATTAATTATTTTTATATTATAATAACAGGTCTCGTTCGATATTATATGAAACTAGCTGCCATCGCCCGGCATTGTTCGGGTCTAGTTTGGTTATCCACAATCGTTGCTAAACGGTACTAAATTATCAAAACTTTTGATTTTTTTTTTTCTTCGATTTTTTTAATCTCTTTTAAAAACGGGACTTTCTTCCCAGACTCAATTAAATAGATAATAATAAACCGTTATTTTATTTCATCCGTATCTCCGAGGTAAACCATATAAACCAACGAAAATAACTCGATTCTCGTACCAAAAATACCAAAAACCCTATGCCTTTAACCTCTCCTTTATATATTTTTATCAGTGTAGTAATCTATCAGTGAATGAACTTTCAGAATCGGATTTTTAGTTCCGGAGATTACACCCTACATATAAACTAACAAATTTGACTTCTTTATAATATTAGTATAGACCGCAGAGGTTACGTTTCCGTATAGGTTTGTCAACGATAAAAATTGGTTTTAAGACGTAGTGAAGTGGGGTATTCGTTTGTAGCTTTTGAAAATATTACGTTTTAAATAATTTTTGCATTTTTGTCTAACTAGGTTTTCTGTAGTGAATAAAAAAATCCAAAACGATTGCGGTTATACTCTGTCCAGCGTACATTTAAATCAGATTTACACTCTCGATAAATAATATTTCGAATGCAATACAAGCGAGAATATTAGTATACCCTTCTTCTTCTTAATCGTCTTAGGAATTTGAATTTTATTAACGGCCGCTCTGAATTGTGATTTCGTGTTTAACCGCCTCTTCTGAGGTTGTCCGTCCGAGACATTTGAGGTCTGCCCCCTGATTATTAATTGTAGTAAAACCTAAAAAAAAAAAACTATTAATTGCTCTTTCGAGTTGGAATGTTTAAGTTACGCCACCGACCGGCGTAGTAATAATAATAATGTTTTTTGTGTTGGTCAATAGTTTTTAGACGAGGTCGTTCGCACGGTTTTGCGTCTTTTATTTCGGGGTTTATGCATTTTTGCGATTCGTACTATCCATTAAACGTACTTGCGATATAAAATAATAATACGAATATAACACCGTAACGTGACGTACCGGTGCGTACTATTATAGTATTATAAATCCTTTTTTTATTCCATCGGTATCAATTCCCTCCGCGGACTCGAAATAATATTATTGTATTTTTTTTTTTTTTTGTCTTTGGAGTATTATTATTTTTTTTTTTCTATTTTTTTTTTATTTTTCATAGCACGATCTTCTCGCGAAGCCTTGAGCCGTGCGGGCACTTAGAATAATATTACACACACACACATATATATATATATTTATCTATATTACGCATATCGATTACTTTCATCGGACGCCTATAATATTAACGTGTAATATCTGTATGGTACCCTCGGACTTCCCTCCCTCCTACCAAAAAAAAAAAAAATAAAAATAAAAAACCTAACGTAAAAACAAAAACGCTCGTGACCTACGGTAAGTGCAATCCGATACATATATTATTACGCGTATTATTTTAAACCTATATATATATATATATATATAAACGCGTGTGCGAGCACGTTAAATTAATAAGGGAATCGAACCAGTCCGCCGACCGATGTTTACGTGTTGGTGACCGTCCTTGCAAGGTAAACTGGCCCGGCCGCCCGGACCGAGTCAGATAAGTCGGATAGGACAATAATGATAATAATAAAAACACTGTCCGACCTTATATCGCATACCGCCGCCGCTGTTTCGACCGGATTTTAATATTATTATTATTTTTTTTATTATTTATATACAATATAATTGTTGTTGTTGTTGTTGTTGTTGTTGCTTTTACAGTACTCGCCCGCTGTATAGTATTGAAATTGCTTCGATAAATTGCCAACTCGAAAGTAAGAAAAAAAGTTTTAAAAAATCCGAGTAATTCAATGAAATAACATTTTTTTTTTTTTATTAAACACATGATACATTAACGAAATCATCTTGTCCGCGTGCTGCTTTGAATGCAGCCGAAAAGACTATCGTGGACTTGACAAATTTCCCAACACGGTTTGTTACGACGACATATCGGCTCGGTTGGCCGTAATAATATCTTTTGAGTTTTTCCCGGGGACTTTTCCGAATTACTACTAATAACGTTTTCGTCGGGGTCGTAGCGTACAATCGAAGTGTATCTGCCGATCGATAATTGTCTGCTACACATCTGCCAATCGCGTCCACCGTCGACACCGCGATTCTTTTCTAATCGTTTATCACCCCCGCACATTCGCGATCAAATTTAAAATATCTTCTTATTATTATTATTATTCATTTTTTTATCGCTTCCCGTCGCTGCCACCATTTCGTCTCATTCCGTCGGTCCCCATCGACGTACGCCTCCTCTATTTGTACATTATCTTTGGACCGTTTCTAAATCTCTTCTCACAACGACCTCGCCCGTCTTCCCGGAGGACGTTTGCCCTGAAATTTTTTTCTCTGTTACTCGCTCGATTGTTTTTCCATACGAACCGTGCTATCCTCTTGGTTCTACTATACGACAGGATATCGGCCAGGCTCCCATAAATATTATGTAAACCGGGCCCAAAATATAATGTTCACAAATTACAATACAATTCGACTAAGATACTTAATCACGGTTATAAATTCAAGACTAATAGTACGTGGAGTTTTACGAAAATTTCAAGGGGAATACAAATAATGGCCGCGGAGTTGTCGAGTTATGGCGACTCGACTGTTAATACGAATCGATTAATATTATTATTATTATTATTATCATCATTATGCAAGATAGATGTCCGGCGCGATGATAGTATTTATATTCTGCACGTCTCGTACGACAGAGCTCACGGTCGAATCGCGTGGTTCGTGGTAAAACCCGAAAGTATAAGGAATGCAGTCTCTTCGCCAAAACGATATACGTTTTGATTTGCCTACTGCAAATTCTTATGTAAAACGATGGTTTTGGTTTTTTTTTTTTTTTTACGGACGACGACATGAATAGTATTCAAATAATAGCACACGGGTACGCCTATTATAGGTATAATTATCATACGTGTACGCTTCTGGTTTTTAAATAACCAAACCTCAAAACGATTGGCGGATTTCCACAATCCCTGAATCTAAATTTTAAATATCGTTTATTTAACTAAACATTGCGCCTATACCTGTCAATTGGTTAACTTTAGCCAATCGTTATGGGGTGAGGGGGTCAAATTATTTCAAATACATAATGATAATTATAAATTTCAATGACAAGCATCGAGGTGGTATAGTCGTGGAATAATACCCCTTATGATACTATTGCTATAGTATTTTATAAAAAAAAATATATATGCTTTATTAATGAAATCAAAATTATATACACTTTAATACGTAAAGTATTAAATAATCGACTACGACGTGGGTAATCTATATCGTGCAATCGTCAAATTAAATAGTTAATTATAAATTGATTTCAAACTCCTAGTTAGTGTTAAAGTAAGTTAGTGTTCTTAAAGAAAGCCTGTAAACATCTGCACTAGATATTATAAAAAGAATTTACCATTCGCCTAAAAAAATAACCCTATACATTGTACGAAATAATATCGTAGAAAAAAGCGTATCAAACATTATAGGGAGCGAGTAGATTTTTTCGTAATTTTTGGATAATTACGGAACAAAGTATTGATTTATAATTCTGTAAGCACACCGCGTAGGAACTGTTTGACAACGAAACAAATTTCACAAGTATACAATCGGAGATTTTTGATGATTCGGATATTTGATTCGCCGGTACGTTATATAGGTACTTTTTTTGAGTAAACGAGATTATTCACAAATACATAATACAGAATATAATATCCGCATAGAACTATTAACAGTATAAAATGTTAAATTATAATTATTAAATAACCAGCATATGAACGTATATTTTAAGGGATACGGATTACTCGCAGGCGTATGCATAATATGCCGAACGCCAGTTTTTAATGGAATGTTATCAGATTTTTTAGAGCATCGTATTTTAACAACACGAAAACCCGCTCTCTATTTATAACAATACACGTTCGCCGCTATGGCTATATAATAGAACACGATGCTAGGATACTCGAAAAATAATTTTAATTAAATTAATCTACAGCTTCCTATAGGAGTTTACGACTCTGCAGAAGAATGAATTCGCTCGAGTTATACGTATTATATATATATATGTGTGTGTAGGCGGTCGGTATGCGGTGCGGTGCGGTGTTTTACGCTCTAATTGCCGCTTTATAATCCGTCGTTATATGACATAATATGGTAGAAAAAAAAAAATGATAAAATGATAAAAAATAATATTGTGTACACGCGCGGAGAAAAAATTCTGTCACCGTTAAAAATATAGATATACTCGATGTGATAATACGTGTATACAACAGTTGTGGTAACGATAATAATACGATATTATTATTATTATGCGACGTACGACTGTATAAAGGCAACGAAACGCAAAAAAAAAAAAAAAATACGAATCGAGGAGTATTATATTATAGTTTTATAGTATATTATATCAAATATCAAAAAATAAATAAAAATAAAACACACCGAGAAACCAATACGCCGCCGCCGCCGTAGTGTTCGTGCGTTTATTTTAGTACAATTGTACAATTCTGTTGTGCAATACAAATATCGTATTAAATATTATTGCGGTAAATAATATTCTCCACGAACCCTTTCGTAACACCCAATAATCGTTTCGTTTAACTTCGGCCCACGGGAGTACATAAATTCGAATGATTTCTCGTGTTCGGTACTACGATCGAAAGATATTTGAGGTACCCGACAACGTCGTCGTTTATTTTTTTTTCCAGACGTTACAACATTAAAAACGCGAATCAATATTACATTTGACGGTCACTTTATATACGCATATTACAAGATATAATACCGAAAATAATAATTATTATTTCTCCCCTCGTAGCGTAACACAACAGTAATAAATCGCAATATATTATACAGAGAACCACTTACCAAAAAAGAAACACATGCCGAGCCCATTTTCAAAATTATAACCCACCGATAATAAAAATAATTTTCTTAAACGACAACACCAATTTGTAACGACAGATTTAAATAGATTTTTTTTTTCCATTTCGAAAGTTACCCAGGGTAATCACAAGCCATCACAAAGTTTATTAAAAAATCAGATTTTTTTGTCGAATTAAAAAAAAAAAAAAATTAAAACGCACGATTTACTACTGTTTTATGGAGAACAAATTTGAAGTAAAGATAATCAATACAATGGCACATACACAATAACGTACGTTTTAGTTTTTTTGAAAAAACGAAAAAAAATCTTATTAGAAAATAAATTTTAAATTGGTTCCGGCAATTATTAAGATTGCAAGACTGTATAAGTAAACGTTATAGAACTATTCGAATCTGGTGTTAAAAGTATAAGTGTTTCATTTTAAAAAATTTAAGTTTTATTGTAAAATCACCCGTCTTTAGAAAAAAAAAAAAAAATGCCATTTCAATCTAAGTATACATACGGCTCGAATATTTCGTGGTGTTACCATTTGTGTAAATTAACTATTTTCGTGAATTTTAAATATTAATATAAATCTATAAAGTTTATTACACAATTTCCATATAGGTACTAATGATTTTCAAAAGTGGCAACGCATATTACGTTTTCGAAAAAAAATTTTTTCGGTTTGTACTGCGTAGTAGTTCAATGTAGGGAAAATTTTAATTTTTACGAAACAATATTTTTTACTCTAAATCATATTTATATTGGACAGCTGAAGGTTTCTAAACGAAATCAAGTTGGAGGTTTTAGTATATATATATATATATATATAATCAGGGTAAAATTATAATTATAATATTATTATAAAATCGATAATAAGATAAAATTTCAAATTCTAATACAACTCTATAAGGTCGCCAACGTCTGCGTTGTAAATAAAAAAATAAAAACCAATCGCGATATGAACAACATAAATATTATTATAAGAGTATACCTACGTATTTCGTGATCAAAATATTATTATTATTTGTGTAGACTTGGCCGTATAATTCAATTTTTGAAAAACCTAATAAAAATTAAAATAGCCGTGTAAAAAAAAATTTTAAAAAACCCGCATTGATAATAATGTGTCGACGGGTATAAAAAAAAAAAAAAAAAAAAAAACGGAAGTCTATATTTTAAACTCGTATATCTACTTTACGTTGTGTTACCTAATAAATACTCAACTTAAACGTTACACCAATAGTATAGCCAGGTGTCGGGTTATTGGCAAATAAAAAAAATATGATAAATAATTAATTTGTATAAATAGAAAGTTTATAAATTCGCGTTAAAAATAGATTAGAAATATATTTTATTATATTATAGTACGAATTTATAGAGGTTCCAAAATATCTGGAATAAATTATTTTGGTATGTGCATAGTATGGATGTATCACCTTAGGGTGATCATAATTGTAATTTTTTTTTTTTTTACATTTAATCGGTCTACCCCAGGGAATTGTTTAAAACTATAAAGAAAATTAATTGTGTAAAGTTTTGTATTAATTGGTTAATCCTCGAGAGTGTTAAAGTACAAAAAATAGACGCTTTTTCGAATTTTTGTAATTACAGCCTAAAATATTTACGATAGGCAAAAAAACGTAGAATAATATATTTTTTTAATTGAATTTCCCCAAAAAAATTGTTACTTAAAATCTTTATGTTTCATAACCCATTTAACTAAAAAATGAAAAACTTGTTTTTAGTATATTATGAAATACGATGCAATTATATTTTGTATACATAACGAGTTTTTGTAATTTTTCGGGTGCAAGAGTCGTTTAATAAAATAAACCACAAGTAACAATTATTATAAGAAATTTAATTTTAAAAACATTTTATGCCGAATCGTCAAAAAAAAACATATTTTTTGCCATTTTGACTCCTTTGGGTTGACCAATATTTATGAAACTTAACACGAAAAATTTTTTTTTATAGTTTCGAACAAATTCTGAGGGGTAGGTTGATTAAAAATTGAAGAAAAAAAAATCCCCGTCTATACAATACAGACCAATGGCGTAGCCACTAAGATTTCTCAATAGAAAGGGCCGAAAAAAACAAACAAACAAACAAACAAACCCGAAATCACATGTAAACGTTTAATTTCTATAAATGTATACTGTACTTACTTAGTCAATTAAACATAAAAATAAACAGCATACACCATAATAACGTAACATAAACATGAATCGATTATGATAAAAATATCAAAAAGATAATGTTAATGGAGGGGGTCATGTCATCTATCCCTCTTGGATACGTCACTGATAAGAACTACCTTAAGTAATAATAATATGCCGGTAAATTTTGTTCTTGTAATCTGTAATAATAATAATAATAATATCACTATCGGTGTTAATAAATTTAATATAAAACAATTTTGATATAATTTATCCACGTGTGGAGGTATCGCTGGTCTATACGGCACCGGTTTTCGGTGCAATCGAATACCAGCTACTATTGCGTACATTTTTTTAAACATTTTTTTTACGATTATTACTGGTAATGCGATATTATTTTAAGAGAGTATGACAATGAACGTCCTAAAACAACACGCGGAGAAATTGAATAAACGATCCCAAGGGCTTAAAAATAATATAATATAATTACGTTGATTACGTTATACGCTATAATAGTAGTAAACACACGCACAATGTGTGTCATTATGTCATGCGCATAATGGTAATAATAATACAGCAATAATTTTGAATTCACATCATGACATGTCATGGCAGCAAAATATTATCGAAATCACACTATAAACGTTTGACCCGTTTGACACGTATAACAATATTCAATTGCGATATTTCACGTCGTCGTCCCGTACGAGGGCCCAGAAACTTGTTGACATTTTAGGGTAGTGATGGTTATAGGGTGAGGCGGAGAGTTCATTGGATGGCCCGAAGCACAGTTAATTTTCGCCGGTAAAATTCGCCTCGTATTAAGCCCCGGGATTCGGTTGATATTCGTTTTGTTTTCAACGACAATTAACTGTTTAAAAGTAGACGGTTTCCCAATTTCTAGAACTGAATAGTGGTCTCTCGGAAATAGCCGACCCACAGTTCCCCCGCGCTAACTCTTTGGTCCGCCACTGCTTATAATATAAGGTATAGACGAATCGTGTAGGTAGGTATTTATCTCGGCTCGTCTCGAATTTCATTTTTCATTTTTTATTTTTATTTTCTCTTCGTTGAACCCAAACGGCATACGCAAATCTTGCGTAAAAATACAGAAAAATATGTTGCACACGTATATTGTAAGACCTTCACGGATCATCTATAGTGTTGTCATCGCGGGCAATGACCATTATATTGTAACGTAGTAAGGCATCTCTACAATTTATATATAGGTACTCGCATACCAGAATTAATTGTACGCGATAATTATACGCGAATTTTTGGTTTTTTTTTTTTTTAATAAAATATAATATTATTATGATATATACCGACAACAAAATTCGTGGCGAAACACGAAACATTATACGTTTATATACAGGGCATAGTAATATAGTAATTGGGGGGGTCCGGGGATTTCGATGCTTTCCGAGTACATAAATCGATTCATGTAACTGATACCTTAAAAGTAAAACTTTTTTTTTTTAGTATTTTATTGCGGTCATTTTATTAGTTTTTATTGTAATTACACGGCGTAATTCAGAATATTAACTTGAGATATTTTGTTTTCGTGATATCGGCTTTAATATAGATTTTAGGTGTTTTTCATCCATACAGATTGTCAACCGTTCTGTTTAATATTTCGGTCGTAATATCTTTATAATTTTTATATTATTATCTTTATTAACACGACTATGTTACGTCAACCACCGGACTCGTATAAATATAACAATTAATCGGTATCAGTCGGCGTTTCATCGTGTGATCGCGTTTATTTTCGTTTAATGTTCAATTTTAGCAATGCCATTTGTTAAGGGCATTTAATCGGCTAAAATCCACCTTCCTACAGTATTTTTAGCCATTTTTAGCCATTATTTTAGAGCATTTTTCAATAATCATCTAAATTCAGGCCCTTATATTATAATATTATACTATAATATCCGCGAAACGTACCGTAAAAGCGACTAGTCGTGTACATCGTTGTACATACCACATGTACCAATTACGATGATAAATTATTTTTCGCAACATTCGTTCCCAAGGATTCAGAAAAATAGACCGGGTTGGCGTACAATTATACAGTATTTTTTATATTATAATTTATATTATAAAAGCAGGAGTATAAAACAATAAAATAATACGATGTTCTCGCGGTGGTTAAAAACCGCGTAATTATAAACCGATCCGCGGGCAATTATCGTATAATGTATAAATTATTATTATTGTAACGTAATTCGGTGTGTACCGTATTATTATTATTTTACGCACGATAATGTAAAAAAAAAAAATAAATAAATAATAATAACAAAACAATCGGTTAATAATTACGCTATTTCAGCGTAGAATCATTGTGCAAACAAATTTTTTTTTTTTTCGATATTGTGCCATCCGAAGCGTCCTCACGCTTACTCGTATAATATTTCAGTGATACGATCGTCCAACATAACAAAGTTAACGATTTTTCGCACGATCCGATAATTCGAAGATTGCTTAATTTATCCGTTCAATCCCCGAGCCCGAAAAATATATTCCTACAGTCTCGGAATCCTAACACTTTTTTGACGGGTGAAACGCTCCGATTTGTTCAGTACATTAAAAGATGTGAATTTCCTCCCGGCGGTACTTTATTCGAAACGTTTTTCTATATTTTCGACAAGTTTTCTTTAAACAAATTAAAAACCGACAACGAATAACGATGTATCGGTCATAATTTTGTTGATTTCTGAATTATACGAGGGACACGGCCTTTACCAGTTTACCTAACATCACCATTCAGACGTCGTTTTTTGATTACATCCTACGCCTTTCCAATGTCCCTGCTACAGCGGTGGCCTACCCACGGTGCGAAATATGTCGTGCATTTTTAAATGATTTTTAGATTTTAAGTGAAGCGGGGAATGTATCGGTTTTACCTTGATGTGTTTTTTAGATTTTTTTTTTTTTTGTTAGTGTGAACAACTTTCCTACTGGAAAACTTGCTTCAATCAAAAAACGTCAAAAGAGCTTTTTGTTGCATTTTGACTCTTATCGGTCCGCAGGGAGATATATTTTTTTCCTCATAGTTTCCTTAATATTGGGAAAAATCCGGAAATATTTACGCAATTACGGTTTTTTGTTGTTTTTGTGTTTTTGTTCTAATTCAGTTTAAAATACTTATATAGACTTGAAATTTGCATAGAATACTTTTATTACCACTTTCTAGACATAATAAAATATATCCAAAATACAGTGTCTAGATACGAAATATTGTATATCTTATAATAAATGTGTCTAATATACTTTTTCAGATACTATTATTACTCTATTAGTTAAACAAATGCATTTACAAACACTATTATAAGTGATACTACTGATCTCATTGATTTTCTCGAGCAAGACAATTATGATTTTATAAATTTAAACAAAATATTAACAAATAATTTAGACGGCCACGATTTAAGCAATATTACTGATATTAAATTCGTTATGAAGAAAATAGTCCGTTTTGTTAAATCTATCTTAAGATACTCGTATCAGTATTTAAATACTAAAATTTACTTTTATCTAATATCCCAGTACTACTGATTATTAACTACACAAAAAGTACCGAGAGATTTCACATAGGATAGTTTTGAACATTTTAGGTGAGGGGAGGGCGGTGGTCTACGGACGATTTTGGGGTTTTAAGTTTCTCCTACATCCCCGTAATCTTCGCCTACGACGAGGGGCGTTAGAGACGATGACGACGACGTACAAAAACACACTATTGCGAGTTTATTTTTTTTTTAAGTTAATATTATTATTATTTTTTTTTTTTTTTTGCAAATATTATATTATACGCCACGACCCGTAAGTACGCGCCGCTATAATAATAATAATAATAATAATAATTGCCGGCGTGCGGTGAGGACGCGGCGCGAACGGTTACACGAAATATTATACGAGACGACTACGGGTATTCTGCCGCGACGACAATATACGACGTCGTTATGTAACCGGCAATGTGACACAACGCTTTATATACAACCGACGACAATAGTAGTGCGCTTACTTATTAAGTATGAATTTTTTTTTGTTTTTTTTCTATCATTATTATTATTTTTACGATTTTTTTTTTTTCTGTCGTCGTTGTCGTTGCGGTCTCTCGTCTCCGGCCGGCGGCGGTGGCCGCGTAATAATACATTTTTTTTTTTTTTTACGCCTAGACCGACCACGTTTTATACGTATTTTCGACCGCGACCCGCGGTTTTGTCGCCCGCAAATCGAAATGCGATTATTCACGGATTTTTTCGTCAACACCTCTACTCGCACAATAATAATAATAATTATTATTATAATTGCAATGCCGTCCGAACCAATACACGATTTGGGGGGTACGCGCGCGTTCGTTTTCGCCGTGCGGTTTTATCCCATTGTTCGCGTCGAACATCCACCGCACACGTATACGTATATGCGAATATTATTATATAATTTATATTAAAAAAAAAAAAAAAAAACTCTTTCCAGAGCGTGTGGGGGTGGGGAAACAAATCGTTACACGGCCGAACGGGGTCGTGATGTCGTGAAGTTTAAGTACGAATTGCGCAAGACGTAATCGCGCGGGTTACGCGATGAGACGGCCGCGCTTCGCTCCGCGGAAAACGGCCCCCGGCGGCACCGCATCGCGTATTGCCGCGATAAGCCAAAACAGCGTTCCTATGGGCGGCGGCGTGTTACGTCTGTTAAAACACTCGCTCCTCCCTCGGCCGTATCCGAGCCGGAAATATATTTTTAGGTATATACTAAATAAATATATTTATTCGAGGGGGTGGGAAAGGTGTTATAAAACGTCTATAGTTATTGACCGGGTTGCCACCTTCGAAGGAATACCAGACCCGGGGAGACAGGCCGTTAAGCAAAATAAAAAAAAATGCCTATACGCTTATGTAATTTATATAGCTTAGTTTACGGATTATGCGGTGACATTTCACCGCAACGTAGACAATGAAACGCAAGCAAGTTCAATACAGACACGTATTTTGTTGAACGGTTCATGAATTCTTCTTGTTCGGGATTTTTCATAAAGTCCAAACGTTCTTAACAATTCAGATTGTAATTTTTATTTGAGATGATGGCTTGACGCAAAACGTTTTCACCGATATCAACACAAAAACGATATTAGTAAGTATATGATGTCAAAATGATTTCAAACGAAATATAATCTGACATTATTCACATTTTATTATGTTCGACGGTATGTTATCGATAATGATAACGACTGGGGAAATTATGTGCAACGTGTGTGAAAATTCGAACAATATTCATATTTGATGAAATAAATAAAAAATTGAATATTATAGCGGACGGTAGACGATTTTAAGGGCCGTTCTCGCCGAAGCCGTTTATTCGGTTTTTAAACCGAAATCATAACTAGGATTATCTTATAAACTCCGTTGAAATAATCAACGTTTACGCGTTTGCGGGAACGGCCAACTATGTTTCCCTTGGACGGTTCATCAATCGAAACGGTACAAATCTTCACGTATATATTATAATATGTACGATTTCGATTTCATTGTTGGTTTACGGCTTTTTTATATGTTTTTTTTATTTTTTATTTTTATCCACTCGCGTAACTCGCGACGTTCTCCGATCCGTGGACAACTGCGCCGGTAATTCGTCCGAAACCGGGGGAAAAAAAATATCTCGTAATCACTGCAGTAGAAACAATAACGCACGGTGCCGTCCGGCCGGATATCGAAACATTCCGCTCACTCTTCGCATGTACCACATGTCCGGTATGTACCACACGTCCGGTATATACCACACGTCCGGTATATACCGCGGATGAATAATACGCAGTGATTCACGCGATGCGCATTTGTTTACGATAATTTTATTACGTTTCCATATGTAATAGTAATATATTATTATGTATTAATCGTGTACAATACGAATCGCAGAGTTTCGATAATATACTGCATACATTATTTAAGTATATATGTAAATAAAAAACCTATAATTTAGGCTGATCCTATTTTTTTCATACTCGCGTAATAATAATTGATGTTAAATTTTATGATGATAACCCGCCCGCTTTCCATGTCGCGAGAGGATTGAAAAATGAAAAAACCGTGTAGTTTTATGGTTTTTCGTACTTAATGGAAAAACTATAACATTGATCATTAAAACGATATGAGACTTTTCGATAGCTCTTTTTATTGTTTACAAAACGTATAATTACATAATATATTGTAAAATCATTGTTTTCCAAGAAAAAATTATAATATACAATACATTTTTTTCGATTTATGTAGCATAATTGATTTTTTTACGAATTGATATGATACGAACAAATGTTTTATACGAAAACGATTTAGAATTTAATTATCTCAAAAAAAAAAAATAGTTATTAACAAAAACTTAATCAGATCAATTATTATAATGTCACATTTTTGGATTTATGTAATTTTAGGGCAAAACTAAATATTGTGGACGGCGGCAGTGGGATTTATAGTTTGTTCTTAGTCGTATATCCAATGTTCGAGAAAACGAAGAGACGAATCTTCCATTTATCGTTGAAAGAGTTAGGTTATATTATATATTTTAGTGATAATATTATCGCTATTCGTCTATAAGCTGAGGTGATCAACCGGCTGACCACTGACTACACGAATGAGATGAGATCTATTGCATTAGATCTATTTTCGAGTTTTACTTGAATACATTATAAATAATACAAATTAAATTCCCAGCGTCGTTGTCGTAAAAAAAATCAACAGTCGTTTAACTAGTCGAACTACATTGAATACTGTATATTTTATCGATGTATATTTCGTTTTTATTTTTTCACATAACAAGATTAGCATCGTTTCGAAATAGTTTGATTTAAATACGAATATATTGGGACATTCAATAATAAAACATTTTAATTCAATAAAACATTTTTCAGATATCTTTTACGATAAAAAAAAATTTGGTTTACAAACGTTGCGTAAGTTCAGGGAAAGAGCTGAGTGGGGAGGGGGCATTGAGAAGAAAAGAATACGAAAACAAAACTTTCCTAGATTTCGGGTTGGCAATCTTAAAACCTCGCCCACCCCCCTGGTCTGTATAATATAATAATATATACTGAAACGACGCCACTGGCGGGGAGGGGTACGGAACAGTAACGTTTTTTTTTCTTTCTTATGGTTTTACAACTGTATGGAGTTTCGTACATGGGAAAAAAAAAAAAAAAAAAAATTAAAAAAATAGGAATCGCCGAAAACGGCCGAATATCGCAGCGAATAAAATACGAGATATGTAAAAACTGGCGCACACAAAAGTAACGCATTTAATGTGCGTAAATACGTAAACGAATATGGAGTTTCGAAACACACGCGAGCCTTGGGAGCGAGTCGAATTGACCCAAATTACGGGAGAGGCGATGTGAAAATGGCGAAGCACGTTGTGGCCTTGGGAGTGCACCGGCTCGACCGACGCCACCGCCGCTGCCGTCGACAGACACTCCGCCGGGGGTACCGCGTCCGACGGTCGTCGACGACAGTTTACACCGCTGGCAAACCATTTTTTTTTTTTTTTTTTTTTGTTTATTATCGTTTGGCTTGCTTACTTCAAAACCATCGTTCAGTAAACGCGGGCGTATTGACGAAATGCGCTCGAGAGAAAGATAGAGAGTAAGAGCGAAAGAGAGAAAGAGTAAAGCGAATTGTGTTTCTTGAATCTTGACACGCGTTCGGTATATAAAACCACGTGTGAAAACGCGGAAACGAAAACCGACTTGCTCTTGCGGTATATTTCATTTTTATTTTTTTTTTTTTAAATATTTTTCGGTCGCGCGAAAAAAATTAATACAATTACATTCCGACAACGTTCTAAACGAGCAACGAACTAATCAATAACGAAATATATCAATAAAACTAAATCTTACATATTTATTGTTTATTTTTCAAAAAAAAAAAAAATGTAATAAAAATACATTTTCCTATAATATTATTTAAAAAGTAAACGTAGGATTTGTTTTTTTTTTCTTTTTTCATTATTATTACTATACGTGAAACTAACCCAAAATCATATTTTCGTCGATTTTTATAGGTACAAATCGCGAGGTCCGTCTGTTTTGAATGTATAAACAGTATATATATATTTTTTTTTTTATAACGCGTCGTCTCTCATTATATCGCGCGCCGCATTTCCAACTATGGAAACGATTTTTTATTTAATTTATTTTTTTTTTTTTTATGATTTGACGGACAACAGGGAACGCATGTACAAGTACGTCTCGATCGACTGGAATACAGTCGGATTTATCAATAGTTGATAATACGGATAGAATAAAAAAAATGACGATTACTGCACGCGTTTCGTAATAAAAAAAATATTGCTGCACCGGCCGATTGTATAACACGAAATACAATTATTTCTTTTTAGCCCGACGAACATATAGGCGATTTTCGTATTATAGTAATATTATTTTCTTCCGTGTAATATTGACCCGTATATAATTAAATTTCCAAAACGTAATAATAATACATTGCGGGAGTCCACGTTTCGACATACCCTAAACGTGCAGCGATTTTAGACAATTTTTTTTTTTTTTTTTCGTTAATCTTTTAAAACGTTTTTGCTTCCCGAAAACGCTCCATAAATAATATAATATACGTATTGAGTAGTATATGAGGTACCTAAGAATTATAACTATTATATTCGCTAGCGTTATATTGGATATTCTCGCAATGTCCACTAAACAACAGGCCCAGAGACAAGGCCGTAGGTTATACGACTGATTATGTAGTTTCTTGGCAGTTTTTTGTTGTATTTTTTTTTTTTTTATTATTTTTTTTTTTAAAGGACAAGTCAAAACATTCCTAAACACTAATGTATTTTACACAAATTTGAATACAACGTTTGAATATTAACTTCTGAAATTCGCAACTATATATTGTAATATATATATGTACTATACGACAAACTTCAGCGGCACATCATCACCGTCGTCGTCGTATATACGTATATATATATATATATATATACGACAATAAAGTAATTAATTTTCTACATATTTTTACTTCAGTCCTTCGGCGACACGTTCTTTATAAACGCGCGTTATTACGTTATTTTGTAACAGTAATGCAAATGCGACTGCAACTACTGCAACTGCTACAATTCGGTCGTAACGCATTTCTCGTTTAAAATCCCGGCACTCGTTTGCGCGCAAAATAATTTACAAGAAACCATCCGATTGCGCAGAAAAAATTATTACAATTGCTTATGACCGCTCGTTTACACGATAATATAATACTAATAGGGTAACACCCATACCGCTTCCCATAGGTGTTTTAATATCGATAAAAAAAAAATAAAAATAAAAATAAAAAAAAACAATAACTATATGTATACAAATATATATATCGTCGAAAAGAAATGTTACAAACAATCGAGTACATTCGAAAATGTTACTCGACGAAATATATTCAAATTCCTAAATTGATCAATTGAAACATACTCGGAACGTACGGGCAAACCGTTTTCGAGGAAAACCTTTAGAGTAATTTTATAAAAAAAACTAAAAAAACAAATGACAAATTTATTGTACTGGTAACCGCTTTTTTAAATTATCGTACGCTTTACGATAATCATTTAACCGCAGTTAAAACATGTTTACAACTGCTCTCGAAATTCCCCTGTTCGCCACTGAACACAGTAAAATAAAAAGCCTATAATAGGGGTGACCAAACTGCGGCTCGTGTCATACCACAAGACGCTAAATAATATAAAACATTTTTTTTTTTTTTTTTTAATATGAAAATGTTATAATTATTAATATATAATTTTAATTCTTACAATTAAAAGAAAAAAATATAGTGTTCAGAAGTCTGGATTATGTATATGGATTACAATTGTTAGGAATTTTTTTTTTTATTATTATTTCCTCTTGGCTGTTACATATTTTTCATTTTATCGTGCGGCTCGTGAGCCACTTCAAGTTGGCCTATAACAATACAATTGCACATGACGTAGAATCGTTCGATTTTTGAGGATAATCAATACGTACATTAATACGACCGTAAACCTATGCAAATATTTTCATCCAATTATCTCTCGCCACGTCACGGTAATAATTTTCGACGATTTTTTCACGGTCGTATTTACGTAAATGCATATGCGATAGTAAAAAGTATAATCGTAGCTTAATTTTTCGTTCGACATAAATCTTTCTTTACACGGCAACGAGTTTTGTTCATTTTTACACTAGCCTTATTATGTTAAGCGATCGTGTTACGACAAAAATACGTTATGCGTTTTTATTTATTTTTTTTTTTTTATTACATTATATTTGGGTTTAAATGTTCGGATATAGGATATTTTTAAAATAATCGTACAATATTAAGAAACGAATACCACATTCCCTTATACTGTTATAAATTATGATCGGTGTGCGCCTACGCGTGGACGGAGAAAGTTTATTATTATTAATGTTATATTAGACGTGAATCGGAAATATTTTTGACGATACATCTTCGATTCGAATCCCGTCGTCGAGTATTATATTAAGCATATTCGTATTACATTATTATGTTTAACGCGTCGACGCGCAATATAAATTACAAATTTGTTTTATTTTTCTTGTACTATTAATTATGTTTGATTATGTTTAGGGCTGGGATTTTAATACTTTAAAGCGTAAACCTCAAAAAATGCACTATAAAAATACATTTTAATTTATTTATAATAGCTTATACAGTAAAAAAAAAAAATTGGTTACAAGTGGTTTTTTTGTTTATTCGATAATGTTTTACGCCATTTGGTGGATATATTTGCTGGCTTAATTACTTCTTAACTACTCCTTAATCACCTCATTCTGAAATAATTTAAAAAATACATTTTAATATTTTAACTTTTTTTTTTTTTGCTGGCAGATGTGCGTTTGATGTAGACCTATCTATAATCGTAAATTTACGTTCACTGTATTAAAACTTTTTTTAAAAAAATGCCCTAAAATGCCGTCAAATTGTCAAAAAATGTCCTGAAAATGCATTTTAGTTTAAATTTGTCAAAAAATGCACAAATATGCAAAATAAAAATTACATTAAAATAATCAGTATCACCCAAAACACAATTTCTATTTATGGACCTACGTTTTGGAACACTGGAAAAAAAAGATGCAATTGCATCTAAATCCCAACCCTAATTATATTAAAAGCTTTTCATGAATTTTATGTTAACTTGTTTGTAAACGTAAAATCGGGTGAATATAGTATAGCGTTTAAAGTATTTCTGTATAACACATATATTAGGGAGTTTTATAGATAATCTTTTTATTTTATTTTTTTTGTTATTACATTCTTTAATACCACACAAAATATATGTAGCCCGCTTTCTTCGACAATTACATTTGAAAAGTGTATATTATATATTATTGTATATTATTATATGTAAACCGAAAATAAATAAAATTAAAGTTTTTCCAATATATTTTATTTATGGAAAATTCCTTTTTTTTTTTTGTAAAAAATTAAAAACCTTCGCGAAAATTGTTATACCATATAAACTACCCCCGGGAATAGTAAACGAATTTTTAAATAAAATATATTTCTTATTTTTCGGTCTCAGTGTAAAAGATAAATACGCTATTAAATACTATTTATAACGAGCATTTTTTTTTTTACAAAAACAATTGAAGGCGGTCTACAGAAATCCTGTTTTATTATTATTTTTTTTATTTTATTATTTTTTTTTTTTGTCGTTGCGTACGTATCTGAGTTTACGCACCATGTAGAGTTTACGTGACATAAGAATATAATAATTCAAACCAATACCCGGCAGTTTTCACATATAATTGCCTCGTTTTCCATTGTGCACCGGCCGCGATTGATTAAAGCAAACAAAAATTAAAAAATACTTCAATATGTCGGAGTTGTGCAAGAGTCCGTATCGTTTTCTTACGCTTCGAATTCGGTCGACTACGGTGTCCGCCGCCCGAACACGTCGATTTCGTATATTGTGTCCGCCGAGTTTCATTTCATTTCGAATTTTTATATTATACTAGGTGTTTTTTTTATCCAACGATTTTCCCGGACGATTTTAAGTAAATTTGACCATTGTTTTTTTTAATTGTTACGGAATTATTTAGACTTTATTTCAAATGTTTACCTTTTCTCTTTATACCTCGTGTGAGTATTAAGAGGATGTCTCAGTGGAATTTTTGCTGTCTCTATTTTTCTAATGGACAATATGAAAAAAGTGTGTTTACGTAAACCAAACGAAAAAGGCATTCAAATTGGTTGCAGAGATAAAAAAAAACCAATTATTTTTGAAGACAAGCCTCGACGGCGTTTCTTGAAATATATTAATTAATTATTAAAAAAACAAATTTTAAATATGATTTTTTATACTTTTGATAATGAGTTGTACATTTATAAAATTGAAAAACGCTACGACTAACATGTTTTCAAAATGTCGTCATCTAAACAATTGTATAATTAGGCGTTTTATCTCTAAAACCGATTTTAAAGACTTTATCGTTTGTTTTACGTGGACGTATTTTTACTATATTGTCCGTTGATAGGACAGCAACGGCCTAAAAAATACCCCTGAGACACTGCCTCTTAAATTTTAAATTTCAAATGGCAACACATCCCGGGTTTTCAACACGTATTCGAAAAAGTAGGTATATCCAATACTCACGCTAGAAAAATATTCTCTTTTGTAATCCGGTTTGAAAAGAGAGTTTGCTATTTGAAAATCAAAAGTTGATATTGTGCTTATGGTGTACGGAATGTGGATAAAATGTTGACAATATCGTAAATAAATGAACATTGGACGATTCTATAAAATATAAAACCGAGATGAATTTTACTCGAAGTCTTCGTGTTGACAATCGCTGGATCGCGATGAATATAAATCGCCTTCTACACTTCGGGGTACCGAAAAAAATGTCCGATCGTCGCAGCTTTCTATTATTGAAAAAAAAGAAAAAAAAATACTTAAAATAAGTACACGAGAAATTAAATTTCGGGAGCGTTAAAATCTCTGTTTTATACAGCGTTTCCGTTTCATCGAAGGTTTGCCTCAAACAGGTTTTATACTATATAAATAATAATATGATGTAAACGCACATACGAATATATTTCGGTGTACCCATTTATATTATATAAGAATTGTTTCTTATTTTTTTGTCCTAGACATCACCTTTAATATATTCAATCGACTATACACTCGTACAATAATGTATTGTACTTGGTCTTATAGTTTTGACATTTTGTATATTATGCGATATTTTCTCGCGTTTTAAAATACCGGGGTTATTGAATTGGCTCCCTCAACATATATTTCGTAAATACATTGGTTATCAAAATTTATCAAAATAATTTTAATACAGTCTCATATATTATTACGAGTAAAATAACAAAGCCAAATTAAAATATGAACAATAGTCGAATTAAAATAATAATAATATTATTATTTAGTAGACTTAAATTTGTTAGCTAGTGCAACATAATAACTTGTATAATGTATATATTGAAATTTCGATATACCACCATTGTCATGTTTTTGAATTTAATTATCTTTAAATTGTATTTCTCATCTTGAATATATTTTTTTTTTTTTTTGGGGGGGGGGGGGTGGTCTTTCTTTATTAAAGCTTCTTATAATAATTTAAATATCAGCTTGAACACCATATAATACATCTAAGAAATTGAAAATATTTGGTCGCGGTGAATAAAATTTAGAATTAAACTTAGAATGAAATGATTCACACGAATTAGTTATGCGATGAACACTACTGCTTTTTTCCGCTCAAATTGGAAAGAAAAATAAAGAATTCTTTTTGAGAACCACTTGTTGAAAATATTATTGGAAGCCAATTTAATATTACGGTTCTTGGTCGCCTAAAATACATTTATGCGTGCAGATAAATAATAATAATTTTCCATTCGTAATCGTTCGGTTTTGCATACGGTCAGTGGCGGTTATAATGGAACAACGACAGTCAAATCACCCCCCTTTCCTTCTTGGACCGTATCATAATAAACTGGGATTATATATTTTCCGAGTTTCGCCACGGACTATAAAAAATCATCCCGATAAATTCATCTAAACGTCGTTGATTAGAATTTTTTTAAATTACATTTTAAGCGATGGGGAACATGTGCATTTAGAGAATATCCTAAGTAAAATCAGCTTATGTTATCCGCCCTTTCGATCTGCTGTGTCCACAATCACTTTTTCCACGTCAAATAGCGTCACATAAGATACTATCGATTTTTTTTGTTTGCAATCTGTTCGTTATTAAACGCGAAAAAAAACACCAACCGAGCCCTATTTTTGTATAAATTTTCGAAAAATCGATTTCTGGAAACGCTTTATTTTTACTATAGTTTAACATATTTTTAACACGAAGGGGGACAGTGGCATATTTAGAAAAGAGCGAGAAGGGGAAATTGTCCCTGGCTGCAAATTTCAAGGAGCATAAATAGTTCGGAAATTCGTCAAGTAGGTTTTACTTTTAATATTTATTTTTATTAATTTGTATTATTTTTGAATCTCGAAATATTTCTGTAATGACCATAATAAAAAAAAAAAAAAAATAAGGTATTAAAAATGTTTAAACTTGAGAGGGGAACAGATTATGTTGTACCCAGGGCATCAAATCTCTACATACGCCATTTGGAGAAGGGTGTGGGTATTTTACTATTTTCGACCCCTCCCAGCCCCCGAACGTCAAGTATAACCGCTACCGCGTACGGTTTACAATATATATATATATATATATAATAAATATTTTTCACGGTTTACGTCGTAAAACCGACTTAAGTCTAAAAAAAAAAAAAAAATAAATTATATTATATTATATTAATATAGTCGTATGTATATAGGTACATTTGGTGTGTATACGTATATGTTTGTGCAATTGAAAACAATTTAAATCTGAAGTATGTCACGGCCAAATGGTCGCTATTAATAATACACTTAATATACATACCTTTATATTATTATTATTATACACAAACACATAGAAATTTTTTTATTTTTTTCTTACGCCGTAAAAAAAAAAAAAACGACGGACAATAACCGCGGCGATTGAAATACACTCGGGCAGCAGTGAACAATAATATTATTAATCCGTTTTACTTCTCTATTAGTCCGCTAGCTGATCGAGATTGTAAACAAATAAATCAAAAAAAAAAAAAAAAAACTGCTCGCTCCTTTCGATTATTGCGTAGGTATAATTGGCGGTGTAGTACACCTCCATCCAGTGACGTAATAATGAGGGGGACCAGGGTATTCAATCCCTCCCTTGGCCCTTTTTTTTATTTTTTTTAGTACTTCAACTATTTCATAACAAAAACTGAGCAATTGTTTTTACTTTTGACGAGTCCTATTAAACTGTATACAACAACCTTTTATACATTTTTTATTTCTTCTATTTTTACGTAGACAACAACACTGCCAATACTTGTCATCGGTTCCCGTATATATTCCGTGGCTATTACTAGGTTTTCTCATTTTACTTTGAATTTTCGCTGTTATTTTATGTAATTTAGTGATTGACTACGCAAATGAATAAATTTCATATGGTAAACATTACATATCTAATAACTAAAAATTGTATCCTTTTGAATCAATTAAATAGATTGACAATATTGTTGGTTCACAAAAATATACCCATAGATGTTTCGAATGAATTGGCTCTAAAACCAAGAAAATTTAGTTTATTGTTATTATTTTTTAAAATAAAGTAGATTTATTACTTGACAATAATATTTTCTACATTTGTACATGTATTGTGTTCAAAACAGGTCATGAAATTTTTTTTTTTTACTTTTTTCGATTATTTGTATTTTGAAAGATCGTTTCCCTCCCCCATGACTTAGTCCTAATTACGCCACTGCCTTCACCAATGCCTCCGTATTTTTTCGAAGATTAACGTTATTTTCTATAAAAAAAAAAAAAGCAAAACAACGGGGGGGGGGGGGTTAAAAATCGTTTATTAAGGCTAAGTATATTAATGTAGTCTATTTAGTTATTTATATATGTTTTAAACAACGGAAAATCGTATGTTAAGTCGATAAAAATGTTGATGCCTATGCATAGTCTGCGACTTCGCATAAGGGGCACAAAGAACTTGAGATCCTTCTGATAATAATATAAATAAATATTGGGATATTATATTATATACATTATATGGGATAAATAGGTGTTATAGTTGAGAAACTTTAAGTTTAATACGATGGGACATTTATTTCGATTAAAGATAGAAATTTCAATTTTGCCGGAAAAATTGTGTGGTTTTGATTTGGATAGTTAATTCGAGTGGTGTAAAATTAAGCTCATTGTCTGACAGAACTTCGATTTGAGTGCCATCAACTAAAACAATTGCAGCATGGCTGAAGTGGTTATCGGAAAATAATCGAAAAGAAAAAGAACATTTTCAAACTTAAATAAAATATTAACACAATTTGCAATAAACCCTGTGATAGGTTCACTCACGTAAGTGGGCTATTTCCAAATTGCCATTGTAAAATTTTAACTAGGAAAAACTATGTTACAAGAACGATTTGATTCGCCTACGTGAAGCCAAAAAAAAAAAAAGCGTTAGAAATCAATATTGAAGAAATGAATAGTGATGAGTTCGGAACGTCTGTGTCGATAAAAAGTAGAACTTTAGACGTTTTAATACTCTCAATAAAAAAAACTTAATGATATTTTGGAGGGCCCAATTTTTCTTACTGCATAACCTGCGAATGAAGTCTGCGCGTATTGTATTGTTATAGTTGTATAATTACAATATTATAGAATACGAAATATCGAATGGTGTTATAGTATTACATGTGTATGATTAGGAATAAAAACGAGAAAGTTAAAAAAATATATATATTATAATATAATACACGTGAATATGTTTATACTGTATTATTGCCGAGTACATGTGCGCGTATTATGTGTACGGGTATATTACCGACACGAATAATAATATTATATACACTCTCGCTATCGTATAAAAAAAAAAAAAAAAAAAAAAACGGAAAAAAAAAATTAAAACATCACATATGCTTTCGGTCAGTAATACTACGGTACCGCCCGGCCGTAAAACCGAGCGAGTTTGGTCGTTATACAATTTGTGTTTTCATAATAATAATAATAATAATAATTAGCACATATCCGTTTATACCGATGACCGATATAATTATTAAATTCTTTTACGGAACGATAATAATAATAAAGTAATTATTTATAATTTTTATAACAGAGTATATTATTATGAATTTGTCCAAGTCCCGGTTTGAAATCACTGTGATTATTTCATATTGCCCGTACGGCGTGTGCGTTCGACCGATTCGGCTAATAATAATTTGCATGTTATACTTTATTATATAATTGTTATACACTTTATTATATATATATATATATATATATACTAATATAATTGTATTAACGTTACAGTACAAAAAAACTTATATATTTTTGGTTTTTTTTTTGTTTTAAACAATTTTTCTACCAGACGTCTTGCTCCGATTTTCGAGTGCAGCACTTATTCTGAAAGCATTTTCGATCTTGTCCGGTGCGTAAAGAGGTCATTTTTTTCGATTTTTGTTATAGTTTTCTGAACAATTGGGAAAACCCGGGGAAAAAACGTAGGAAATACGGAAATTTTTTAGGCCAACGGTTTCATTATTTTCGATGTTTTGATTTGTTGTTATTAGATTGAAAATAATCGTAGGGACCCGATATGCTCACAGAATATTAATATTAGAACTTTCTAAGCGCTGTGGACAAATCGTTCCAAAACATACTGGCCATTTTTGAACCATTCATAGGTATTTTAAGTTTTTTTTTTGAATTAATTGATTAAAACTGTTGTGGACGAACAGAAAATACACGATAATTTAACACAAGGTTCGTCATAAGTTGTAAATTTTGATGAAAATCTTAAAAATGACTGCATTTCAAAACATGAATAACTGAACTTCGCTTAGAATTGTTTTTCGTTAGCGATTATTTAACGTTGCGTACAGATATCAATTGAATTCCCCTCTAAATCGTACGTTCCCAACTTCCCGCCTACAACAGTAACCCACCCATGGTGCAAAGTTTGTGTCTCAGTCTTTTTTTTTTTTTTAATATTAAAATGTAAAAAAATCGCAATTTAAACTACAAATGCGCAAACGTTATTTAATCGTTAATTATTTCAAAAGTCACTCCTGAGTTACGGGTTTTTTTTTCTCTACAACTAATGTGTAAATCTGGATTATGCAAAATAATTTGACATAATTTATTATAAACGAATAATCTCGTTTTTATAATTTAAAGTCTTGTTGTAGTTTTCGATTTCAAATCTAGAAAATTTAATATAAAATTCACATTACCTACTAAACTTCTTATAATAATATTGCATTATTGTTACTATGCGCGTATATAAACACTTAAAATGATAAATTATTATACCTGTGGGTATCTCTGCAAAAACCTTGACTAAACATGTATTATTTTTATAAATGGTTAAAACTTTAACAACGTTGAATTTTTACGACAATATTATATATTTAGATTTCTTTTATTACTTATCTTAAATTTATAATTCTGGATTTTATATGACTTTGAGTTTTAATATTGGTGCCCACAAGGCTGTCCGTGTTATATATACGTATAATACGTGGTTTTTATTTTTATTTTTTATTTTTTTTTTATAGAAAACCCATTGATATTCGTATATTATTTTAAATGATTCGTTTACGCAAGTATTATTTATTTACCACTTTAGTAAATAATATATCGTACAGACATTAGAATAAATCGTCCTCTCCTCTCCATATATAGAATCATAATTAGGAAGTTGTACGTACGTATGTATCATTGCTTTCACGTTTTAGAATATAATAAAAATAATACTGCGGGTATGGTACGCCTAAAGTTGAAAAATCAAGTACATAGACATAGGTACGTATATAATTTATCCAGTCCGTGACGTTTACTGCTCGCATTTAGTGTAATTCATGACAATAAGAACGCGATAATCGGATAACGGAAAGTATTCAAATATTTATACGTATTATCTATTCGATGAGAATACATTTACTATATAATGATGTAGATACGTATAGTGTAGAGTTGCCACTGATTAATGATATGTTATCCTATCTATATGTTAAATAATACGCTTGATTAGTCTACGTTATGCTCTTATCAGTAATAATTGGTTCATTTGGATACAGACAATTTCACAGTCCCGTTAAAAACATGTAAAATTATATATTTTTTAACGCTCATTTAAATATGAATATATACAAACTAAGATTTGACTATTGTTAAATAAGAGTTACTCAGATGAGATATATGCAATAAAATAAACGAATATTATAAAACTTAAAATTTAAATCGTGGATTTGTATGTATGGCTGTCGTCGATCAACGATAACGGTAATATTGTAAATCGATCCATAAGCCAGACAAAAGTCTGAGGCTTGGGATTGACGGATTTGAATTTCGAAAACGGATTTGATTTTGTATTCTAGTGTTCTATAGGTTTCGGTCGAGGCGGTTTTCGATATTCGAAAAGTTGAACGTGTCATTTGGTTTACAAATAATGGAAACTTTATTTTAAACTAAGTTTAATCCTACCTATCCAATATTTTAACGATAAAGTTGATTATCAAAAATCACCTCGATTGAAACCTAAAATATTAAATTAGAAAATAAAATTTATTTTCAGAATTCAAATCCGTCCGTCCCATATGTCTCGTAATTTTGTCCGGGAATACGGTTAAACAGTAAAACAAAATCGTCCACTATAAAACAAATGTATACTCCTCACTGAATCGTAATAAAAGTGATCTTGTACCGAATTTAAACGCGATAACCTTTTATACGACTGTATAATGTCATCTATATTAAATCAAATATTATTTAATTTAAAATTAATTAATTCGACAGTTTTAGTTTTAAAAAAAACGTATTTGCTCGTAAATGATCCGATTGTTGTAAATAGTTGCAATTTGTCGTTGCATACAGTTATAAATTAAATTCACATCTATATATACATATTACTTTCCCAACTTACCATCTACAATAGTGACCCATCCATGATGCGAAGTATGTACGCCTTTTTTTATTATTTGTTTTACACCGTACACTAGTAACTAATTTGCTATACAACACGTCACATAAAAAATTTTTAAATCGAACCATATATTATAATTCAATGTATAATATAAAACGCACTATATATAGGACCGCCGTTAAAGAAAGTTAGAAGAAAGACCACAAGTCCAAACACAGCGGGTAGATTTTCGAGGTGAAGTGTTCGGGTTAAATATTATAATGAGTTGTATATATTTTTTTTTTTTTACCATAGGTCAAATTTATAGATTCTCGTAAGGGGAGATCGATGTAAACGATATCGCGTATACTGATACACAATTGCTGTTAATTAATTTTTTACTGACATTTAACAATCAATGGTGTGCGCTTGAAATTAAATTTAGGTATAGCAAGCTAAATAGTACCCCCCCCCCTAAAAAAAAAAAAAAAACGATCCGAAACGCACCAAATTAGCATTAGCCCGATTGTAGCCATACGATATAATTAATTTATACAATCGATTTCTTTATGATTTTTTACATAACTCAATGGTATTTTTTAGGCCACCGCCACATCGATAGCCCACGGAACACGTAAACATATTTTATATATAAATTAGACGTCGTATTGGTATAAAATGTTATGTTTTTTTTCGACAATGATGATGGCGAATTACGAGTTCGTTCTTTTTACAAACTAATTAAAAACACCGGTTCGCGTTTTGAATCGACCTAATTTAATATAATAATATTATATACTATAATTTAAATTTGGGAAATATTTTTCTCTATTTTCCTTCTTGACTTTGTATTCTGATATGGAGTTTAATTATTTCACCGTGAAATAAATAATAATTTTCCATTATATTTAATCGAATAATTTCCAGTTGTTTCATTTAATAAAACACAAATTAATTATATTAAAGGCCCTATAAACCAATATATTTGTAATTTTGAACATTTTATATAATATATACTTACAAACATATTTAATATTAACAGTTAATTAATTAATAGATTTTAATTGGAATTTTATAATAATTTCCTATCCGAATAGTTACGGGTAGGATTGAAAACGATTCGAATGTCTGAGCAGATTATTCGAAAAATGTTAGGAAAAAAAAAAAAAAAAATGTAAAAAACATACTAATAAAAATCTACTTGACTCTGGTACCTATAAGATAACTGAATGACATTATGCAGAAAGCAGCCGACCAACAAAAACGAGATTTTAGTATAGAAAATAACAATTGAGCATTTTTCAAAAAAAAAAAAAACGACCAAACCAACATTTGAGTGGTTACAACGCTGTTTATAAATGTTTCAAAAACTAACCGAATCGATTAAATCGATGGTAAACGTATTAAATGTAATTAATTTAATTTAATTATTATTGAAATAACGGCAATAATTTAATTTAGTAAGATTTTAACTATATCCGAATAGAACGCGGGGCTTCTTTTTTGCATAACTCTCGTTCAATTAATTCTTTCCTATTTTTAGATTTTAATTAGGCCTAAAACACTGGCGTACATCAAATATATCGTCGTATAGGTAGATAATAAATCTACGCTGCTACTGACCCAGTGAGCTCTCTGGGAAACAATTATTAAAGAGGAAAAAAAAAACCACGAGTGTTTAGCGCATTGTTGTATTATTACAACTACTTATACGTGTATAATATACGAAAACGAAGGTAACCGCACGGCGGCCAGTAGTGCCGCAATATGGAATAATATATTATTTGTAGGACGTGTGTCCGTTACGTGCGTGTAACTTACTATATAATATGGCCGACAGTTAGATAATAATAATAATAAGTGCAATTGTAGTTTATAATAAAAGTATTAATAAATTGTATAAAATGTAATGTAACGCTGCGGAAAACGAAAAGCCTACAGCGGGATTTTTTTTTGTTGAAAACCGAAACTAGAGGGGACAGTCCATTCCGATTGTTATATTATACGTTTACGGGTTTTTTGCCAACTGCACAATGATATTATGTGTTACTGCGGTGACCTAACCTTTTGCCCTCCCCGAATAATAAATAAATTGTCTTATTATAGTCTAGCTTGGAGAAAAAAATAAAAAAAACTAGAAACGAAAATCGAGTCGACCTAACGGTATGGTGTACCAATAAACGACCGCAGATGTAATATTACGTGCAATTATTTGTTAATAAAATCAAAATGAGTACTTAATTATATCCGTTAAACCGCATTTTTTTTTTTAACTTAATTTTATTATCAGTGTCCGACTCAGTGGCGTTACATATCTGTTATTACGAACACTACAATATAATATGTAATTTTGATATATTCGTTTATGTATTCCAATTTAAAGACTCTCGTACGATCTTATACGATTAAAAGCTAAAGAATGAAATCAATTACTCTATGTCTTTGAACAGTGGATTTTTCAGTTTGTTTTAAACTGAAATGAGATCACTAATTTTTGTGAAACTTTTCCATCAATTTTTAAGGGCATCGTTAATATTTAAAATTTCAGTGAAACGTAAATTAGACAATATTTTTTTTTTTTATAGAATTGGGCATTCAAAACAAACTTTTTCATTATATTTCAAAAGTCCATAAATGAGTAGAATTAGTTTTTTTTTCTAATCTTTTCTTTTTTCGTAACACTACATCGTCGTCATACTCTTTATAGGATTATTTATTTATTTGGTCTAACAAGTTATAAAAAACAGACAATGAAAGGCTACGATATCGATCGTTATTTATTATTATACATATTTTTCGATGTTTAAATTTTGCACCTATGGGCATAAGCTTATATATACTAGCTCAGCAGTGTGCATTCTAATCAATCTTGCTTTCATTCTTGCTTTCTCATCTTTATCGTGTTGTCTTGGAGCATTCTACTAATCCCGTTTTCGATGACTGCATTTCAAAACACAATTGACCAAAACTTTGCTCAGAATCGTTTTTTGTTAGCGATGATTTATCATCGTCAAGTACAGATGTAAATTAAATTTCCTCAATATCCTCTACCATTCAATCTTCCCTGGCGGTACTGTCGTAGGGTAATTTATAGTTTGTACAAGTACCGAAAGCATCGATAAATTATTGCAATTTAAGGACCGGCGAGGGATAATTACTCGTATTTTAGGTTACTACGCGAAAATAATTTTTAAAAAAAATTGTTTAGAAGTTTTATTTTTTTTTTTTTACATAAAGTACCATCGGATAGAAAATCCGTATTTTTACCGACCGGAAAACACATTTAAGTAAAACTAAAATAGCCTCTTTGTTATACTACGCTCGGGATCTAAAATAAATTTAAAAAAAAAAATAATATCGAATGTAATCTTATAGTATTATAATATCGTATAAAAGTAAAATTAATTTTAAACGTTTTATAATAGTTAATATCCTGCACATAGCGTAATATTATTATGTTACCGTGTTGGTCGTACAACTCCCGAAGCTGATATTATTTAATATCGACGTACCTACGGTTTTTTTTTTTTTTGAAAGCACGTAGGTACGCATAATACCCGTGCGTATTACGCGTGTTTATTAAACGTATTCCAATCCGATATAATATTATAATAGCAGTACATAAGCAATAAATAATTATTATAGTAGTGAATAGCGATAGTCTCTAATAATAAAATTATATCGGTTAACGAAATTATTGTTAATTATATTATCATTTGTTTTACACGGTTAACCACGCCTAACGGTAACGGTTGTTCCTCGTGTTATAATCGAATATAAGTATATAAAACGTACATGTTATTAAATATATATATATATAGAACACTATATAATCGCGTTACCGATTTTATTTTGTCCATAATATTTAGTACCTCCTTGGGCTGGTTTTTTTTTTTTTTTTTTGTATATGACATACTGTTACCAGGTCCCCGTATAGCGATCAGAATTTACTCGTTTCATTTTTTCCCCTTTGGATCGTGACGGCGGCGTATCATTGGTGTTTAAAAATTTAATTTCCAATAATAATCATTGTTATAAGACACGAACAATATGGGAGTCTAGACCAGTTTATTGTATTGTATAATGCGTATTATCTATCCGAATATAGATTAGCGATGGGAAACATCTCGTACTTGCCGAAGTACGACAATCCGGATTCCGACATTTATTGTAAAACCGGATTTTTATCTGAATCCGAATTTGGCTTTGTAAAATTGTGATTTTATATTCTTCAATTAATTTCTCATAAAACTATTATTATTATCTTATTGTTCATAGCATTAAATGTGTGAAACATTAAATACGTTTTTAAAATTCAAAAAATATCACAAATAAAAAAGTATTTTAAAAAAACAAGTACAACAACAAAAAAAATCATACATATTACACTCGAATTTATACAATATATTATTAGATGAACCGGCAAACGTTGTTTTACTTATGAAAATACAAAATTTCAGATTATAGAATTCGAAACATAAATTTTCGGCTTTAATAATCCGGATTTACGTCACTATCATAAATATCACTAATATATCACTATATATATATCACTTATATCACTAATATAGATACAGAAGAATAATTACCGGGGCTCGGATTTTATAGCACTAAAAATAATAGAAATATGCCATAAAAAAAAAAACAAATCAAATTTAAACTAAGCGCTATAATATGCCGTAAAAACACAAGAGAGAAAATGTATTTATTAATATACAAATGGAAATTTGAAACGAAAATGCGGATATTTTCCTTACGGGTTCAAAATTAAATATTTTAATGAAATTTAGAACACAATTATACGAGGATGTGGGCGTTCTCGTTTTTGTCTTGTCGAATAATCGTTTTATCTCGATAGCAGAACGTTTTAACGTAAAACAGCCTACAATGAAAATTAACAACACAACTTAATCTAGGGAATGACGTGTCTGTTTAGTCAAATATTAATTTATAAAAAAAAAAAAAAAAGTTTTGGATGTCATACCCTGGTACACGTCGTTGTCGTTAACTATACGTGTTTTTGAACAAATTTCACGATTACACAAAAAATATTTGCGATAGGACCCAAGACCGTTTTTAAATTTATATGAAAGTAAATCCCCGAACACTCGGAAATCGATCAATTTTCATATTTTCAACGATTCCGTGAGAATTGCCTACGCGCAACCCCTTAAATAACGGTAGTGTGACCACTCCGGGTTTTCCTTGAGTTTGGACGTTGGGTTAGGGTCAAATCTTGTATTATTATTTTATTTTATTACATTTTATTTTATTCTCTAGTAAAACATATTCGGTGTCAACTGTTTTGCCTATCTTTATACCGAACACGTATTCTGTACAAATTCGGATATATTGCACACGGGTTTTGGTTGTATTTTTTTATTTTTTTGGATGCACGCCTCCTACACCAATAATAATGAAACGCCCACCAAAACACGTAAACGATGTCGGTTTTTATTATTATTATTATTATTATTATTCTCGTCTCATTAGGTACCTACGTGTAAAATCGTTGCGAGTGTAGGCAGTCGGGTGGTGTATGTTTTTCGTTTAACCTACTGTGTCTGTCTGCCCATTATGATATACGAGTTTATAAATTTAATAATAATTTTAAAACGACAAATAAAAAAATAAAAAAAATGTACGAATGCCACACGCATAGTATATAATTATGTAGGTACACAGTTGCAACGTGTTGTTAACGTTTCTTTTATATAGGAATCGCCCGTTTAAATCCACGTTCATTTAGTATAAAAACTAATCATTCGTTCATTTAATATTAAAAGGAACTCGTTCAGTTCCTCGTTCCTGTGTAAAAGTATCTATAGGTTCATTATATTAATTATTTAACTGTTGTCTTAAACGCTACGAGTTACAAATTAAAATACGCGATCTAGAAAATATTATCGTAATCGGAATACCAACTCGTACCTATGTCGACATGAAAAATTGGTCGGAAACGTCTCGTCTATTCGATTGAAAACGCGATAAATTACATTTTTCTCCCCGGATGTGTTTATAACGCATTTTTGAGAAGACCAACGCAATTACAATATTCACGTTCCTGTTCCTTTAAAAAAAATAATGAAATCGTTCCTATAACAACACTGCACAGTTGCAATAGTCAACACCAAAAACCTACAGAGGAATCTTTACACGAAACGCGAACGCGATTAAACACGTAGTCCCCCGAATTTTTTTCTAAAATTATTAAAAATATACCTCCTCCCCCTAAAAAAAAAAAAAAAAATGAAATCCCGTCTACGTGCCCGAACGCGTTCGTTTGTTTTGTTACCGACTTAAGCCTCGACTATAATAATAAATATAACGGTTTTTGATTTTTATTTTCGGTTTTCTAGGATTGCGGTGCAATGCTACGCGGACTGCAATTCACTTTGGACGCACAGCAAGCTGAAAAGCTGATGCAGAAGATCAAAGTGGGAAAGAAACACAGGTTTTGGTGTCGTTTGGTGACGGCGTGTCTGGGCCTGATTATGTTCCTCGTGTCCGTTATCACCGTAAGCCTGGCGCTCACTCGGGGACAAAAAATGTTCGGCTCTCTCTGACGAAATCACGTTCAAACTCTCAACTTATACATTATTAATGATTATTTTTATAATATAACCCCATCATCAAATATTGTTATTAATAAATCATTATTATTACTATTAACGAATTATATTCACATACCATATTAGGTATTACCTATTTATATTGTGTGTATAGTATTATTTGTACGTTAAATTATTATAGGAATATTGTCATTCCAAAAAAAAAAAAAAAATTTAGCGTAGTTATCAGTACCTATAATGGTCTAAATTATTATCTTTTGTTTTTCATAAATAAATCCAAAAATTATTTTTAGTTAGAAAAAAAAAAAAAAACATAGTTTAATATTTAGTACCTACTTATTTAATAACATCCAGGACATCAGTGATGGTTGACCCATAAGTTTTTTTTTAATATATAATATATTATTTATTTGTTAAATAGATATTTTATTTTATAACAATAGTTTGTATTAAAACTTTGTAAAAAGTTGCAAAAAAATGAATTTGTTTAAGTATCGTATATTATGTATTAATATTATTCTAGTATATAGAACAATGTGATGTTTGTAAAATATTTATGCTCAGTGAATACTATTTGTGAATGTGACTAGTATTTAATTACAGTAATTTGATAGCATATTTTTATATGCTACCAATTAATTTTAGTTATAAACATAATAATTAGTTTATATACAAATTTGTATTGTAATATTTTAATAATTTATAATATATATATATATATAAAACATTACGCTATGACAGATATTGAAAAACATAGCAAAACATATCATTATTATAAAATGTAATATTTTATGTATTTATTTTAAACAAAACATAGATAAAATTTAAGTATATAAAATATAAGTTATAGTTGATTAAATAATAACATTTCTATTGAATTTATAACATTTAATGACATTTGGCAGCCTAGGTATTGTTTTGCACAACTGCTTATATTAATAATAATTAAGGACACACCACAACGTCCATAACCGTATCTTGATGATTAATAGGTATGTCCTCGCATATTTGTTGACCAAACGCCAACCCAATAGTTTTCAAATTGTTCAAGGAATATTTTTTTATGTATTGGGTTATAGAACGATCGTAATAACCTTTTCCTCTTCCCAATCGTTTGCCGTCAGCGGTGAACCCTAAGCCTGGTACTATTATCAAATCTAAACCGCCTAGATTGCCAAAATGAAACAGAAAAAATATTAATTTTATTATTCAAACTGTTTAATGCTATTAAAAGAATACCTGTTGTTAATGCGTCCTCGCGTATATCGTTATCTGCTGGTTGTGATATATTCCATTTAGTTTTCGGCAAACTCTCGAGTTCGTCAATTGAGTTTATTTTCACCATACACATTTCTAGTTTATTGTATCTTCAAAAAAAAAAAAAAAATTAATTTGAAAACAGTTCATAATAAGAGTTTCAACATACTTGGGAATAAAACATATTTTTCCAGAATCAAAAATGTTTTTAACAATAGCATTTGTTTGCACTTCGGAGTCCATACTAAGATATACAGACACTCTTTTGCTACTTTTATATATTGGATGAATCAACAGCTAAATATAAAGTAACTATTTTAAAAATACAAAAGAGTCATTTGACAATTTAAGGCTAGGTGATTTGTATGTTGACATACAATTTTGTTAGATCATAAAAATATTTCTGTATATCTGTTGAGATATTTTTAACCGATAAAAGAATATCACGCTTTCCTAAATATTTTATTTTATTTAATTACCTGTTGAAAGTTTATTTTGTATAAGTAATTACATTTTATTATCAGGTAAACATTGAGTAAATCAAATCATAATCTGAACACATCCAAAAAAATAGGGTGTTTTATTAATATTTGTTTTCAACTTGAACAATGTCTCTCACCTTATCAGTTATAATTTTTGATTGTTCGGCAATTTCATGAGCGGTCATAAGGGACAATTTTCTCTTCAATTCCCTGCGTAAATTTGATTTAGCAATGGTTATAAGTTCCATTATGAGTGGGAGTTACGATACCAATTTGATAATCAATTAGCGCTAAAAACATAAAATACCCATGTAAACATTCATCCACTATTTATTAAGTATATTTTATTTTGCATAAACATTTAAAACTAAAAAATTAATTATATTAAGATAAATTAACTAATGTCTAGTTTTTACTGTACAATAACAAACATTATAAATTACACAGATAACAGTTCTTTTTAATGTAAATTATTTGAAAATTTGTTTAATTTCCATTATAATGAAAACGATAAATTGTACAGCATTTTATTTATTAAAAATACCCACGCCTGGCAAATAGGGAACAATAAATATAATATTTGCAATAAAAAAACAATTAGTTTACTATATCAACAATAGTTGAGTAAACACAGTTTTTAAATTTTTACTTTCGTATTGGATTGATCATAAATTAAATAATATACGCTTGGTACTCACGCGATTCCAACGTTTCGACGAATGAAATATTAGACAAATTAATAAATAATACATTACTGTGGTAGCCTTGTAAGCTGATTCAACAAGTTCCAAAAGCATTTTTATAATATCAAACGCCGATAACCAACGTTTAAAAAATAACCGGCATATATTGATAAGAGATGGCAGTGGTTCCCAAAACAAGGCGTAAAATAAAGAAAATTGGCGAATCGGTTCTGTAACACCGGAAAACATATCATAGGTTGCCTACTTAAAAACATTTACGGCGTTAATTATTTTTACCGAGTTGACGTCGTACACCTCACAGCCGCGTGCTGTTCGTATTTTTTTGTGATTTTATGTCATCGTGCGGCAATTTTGATTCGGTAATTATCGATTTGAACAATTTTATACTTGGCGTACAACTCGTTTTAAGAATAAAAGTATCGAAGAAACCGCGTACGAAAGAACGCAGATAATATAATATTTTTTGATTACAATGTGTGTTACGATCAGGGACGAATTGCCATATATTCTAGATGAAAACCAAATAAATGTCGTGATTTATACGATTATAAAAAAAGATATTGCATTATGTTCTACTTTTTTTGTTTTTTACAACTCTGTTTAGTACAACTCATGGTGAGCCTTGCGCCAAACTTTCGTGCATTTTTGCCGGGCCTAAATGAATTGTATTCATAAAAAACCACTACATTACACTCGACTTTATATTTTTTACTACTAAGTGCAACTTATGGTGAACCTCGTATCAACTTTTCGTGTATTCCTAGACGGTCAAAACAGTTTTGTCTATTACATAAAATCAAATTAAAACTAAAATTATTCAAACATTTAAAATGCTCGGACTAATATGTTCGTTTTAAGAGGCGCGGACACGCAAAACACAAAACGTGTAAATAAAGCATTATTACTAATTTTGGGTACTTAAATAACTAATTTTTTATTATTTTATAAACTTACATATACTCAAAGTATACGTTTTGTAGTTCCAACTTTTTTCGAATGTGTATTTTCGCGTATATCCCCCACGTCACTTTTCTCGCCAATTTATGTTATCGACGATCTTTAAATATTTTAAATAATAATAATAATAAATACTATTCCCATCTTAATTTATAATATATTAAAACAATTATTTTTAAAATTATTATTCTAAACGCTTAATTTTTTTTATAGTACACATATCTCTAGAATATCAATTTGCTTTTACATTATTTCGGACACATCCTTTTCTGTCCTTTTCCCTTGTTTTAGAAAAGCCAAAGAAGGAAAACGATCGTATGTTGGTATTTATTCTACAATGATTTTTCACAGGATGCCAGAGGAATTTTGTATACGTTCAGGCTGTAGTTAGTATAAATTAGGGGAAGAGTTTCAATTTGTATGTATTTTTTGGAAGAAACTATTTTGCTATTTTCGTTCTGGTGCACATCATTATTTAGACGAATCAAAATAGTCATTAGTAATTGACCCCCTTTCTGGGGGCTAATATTCACACTGGTGAGTCTACAAAAAAAAAAAAAAAAATTAAAATCCTGACCGGCCCTAATCAATTTTTAGAACTTTTTATTAATTTTATTAACACTGTATCCACGTATTATCGCAATTATATTTGATGTCGATACCATTTGATTATTAGTTCTCGTGTATAATTAGACACATTTTTCCTTTGGAAATCAGGGCCAACCCTAAGGAGAAAATAAAAGGGCCCGGAAGATTCAGTGTGCCCGGGGCCCGCCAAAACTGAGTACGGCCCTGTATATACTTAAACTATTAGTTATGATAACCGTAAGTACGACTTCTTTTTAATCCTTCATTCTTTTAAAATAAATTATCACTCGAATAGTACAATGAACGAGGCGACGGATGTTTAACGATCTTCATATTATATTAAATTGTGCTCTGCGCGTCTCAAATTTAATTTTAGATAAACCGCGGTTTATTCATTATCACCGTTATCATAATACGTTCTGATATTGCACATCCCTTTTCCACCAACCCTGTAGTCGAATTCTTATCAAACACTGACTGGCGTTTATTTCTTTCTTTTATTTGGTATTCGTCTATTATTCGCGAAAAAAAAAAAAATAAAATAAAAATAGTGTCGTGTGTTCGGCGGTGGTCGAACTATTTTTTCACATAAGAAAATAAATTCCACACGTCCATGCGACTTTTACATTTGATGTGTTCGATCTCGATCCGATGTCCGTACGAATTGCAATACCACGACTGTTTTTATTTACGTGTGTTGTCTAAATATTGCGCACAATGGATTTTCCTGTTCATAAAGGTAAACGATTTTTATATGAATTTGTACGGTTTTTGTATTTGTCTTTTGAATTCATTTAGTAGATTACTCTATTACCATTGTAACGGATTCGTTTCCCCAAACGTCGATCATAGTTTTTGTATAATAGTCGGGTAAATGTAGGTTAACTATTTTCAAATATTGTAAAAGTTTCAATATCAATTACCGCCAATGGTTTAAAATTGATTCAAACGATTTCACTTTAAATAATAATTTATTATTATTTTTTACTCGTGGTAAGTATGAAATGATTATTAGAAAATATTTTGTTTTTTAAATTTGAAATTTTCTCTGGGTACTCACCGAGTAGATGTATACCTATTATACAATTTACGTTTAAATACATTCAAATTATCTGAAGAAGAACACAGATAATGATAAAATGTAACATAATAATTGTATAATCAAAAATAAATACAATTTTGATTTATACTTTGTAGTGTACTCCCCGTGAAAAATTGAATGTAGTTTTATATTTGTACGCTTGTATCTAGTAATATCAAAAGCGCGTGCGCAGACCTCTTTTTCAAGGTATGTCTTGCCGTACTCAGAACATCACTGGCCCCCCCCGACCAATATATATTGAATAGAAAGGCTGTGTACGGTTATGATTAACTTGCATTTTGAACTTAGTAGAAATTTAAATAAAGTTGACAAAAGTAATTTATAAAGTTTATTATATTGGTATTAAGTAGTACCTGTAAAATTTAAATTGTATTGTTATTTAGAAGCTTTTTTTTTTTTTTATATAATTGATCCTAGATCATGTGAATTTTGTATGGATGAACGGAAATGGTGTGTATATTCCCCATAGTCAGACTGAACACACTACAGCAATAGATCCAGTGTTCTATGACAACTCCATGGCGCATATGGAAACTGTTCAACCTAGAATGGTTAGTATAAATATTTTGTTAATTGACATTTGTTGTCTCTGTCTGTCCAATAAACTATATAGCCAAAATATGTTTTCAAACATCCAATAGTAGTTCGGCTGTAATAGACTTAAAACAAAAATTTTTCACCAAATTAATGACAATAACATTTACTGCATACAGACGGATTTTTTGATATATATTTTCCTGACAATATTTTCAAACTTCATATTTTAAAAAAAATTATTTATTATTAATAAACAAAATTTAGAATAAAACTATGTAATTAATTTATTGTAATAATTTATGTTTTAAGTCTATTAGATCCTGAGTACTATTGGAAGTACAAAAACACAATTTTGCTATATTGTCTGTTAAATAGACAGAGACGGCAAATGTTACTGTGACATTTTCTTAAACTATTTACATTTTTACTATATGCAAATTATTATTTTTAATACAATACAATTGCATTTACTTACATTTCTGTGTTCAATAACATAAAATAAAGACTGTCTATTTCAGGGATAGACTGAAGGTAAATTTGAATGTTTGGGATTTGTTATAAATGTTATTAATATTATTTAGTTTATTAGTCTTGAAAATGAAAAGTTTCAAAGTATCTTTTAGTCATTGCAAAACTATGTAAGTAGCTCAACTGTATAGAAGTATAGAATAGGTTAGTCAAAGATTACTCTGTACAATACTGGTCAATCTGTCATTTCAAGATAATACTTATTGGCATTTGAATTAGTGTGAATTAAATATTATAATATAATTATTAATTTTAGTCAAATTTATACATTTTTAATTTTTAGGAAATGAACAATTACATGTTATACAATCAAACAAACGAAGTGGATAATTCAAATGAACTATGGGAATTTAAAAATGATACAGAAAATAATCAGAAAAATGAGATAAATTCTCAAGACAGAAAAATTAACTATGTGTCTGCAGGTTCACGCAAAATTAAACCTATTCAAAATCCTGCGTTAAAACTAAAAACTCCAATTGCATACCAAAAAGATTCTGACCCTAATATGTTGCCTATCGAAAAAGAAGGACGAGGTAAGAATATACTAGTTATTATTTATTATTTCATAATAATTCTATAAATGATTAAATAAGTATTATCATTTTAGTTATTAATATAAATATTAATCTTAAAGTTAGATACTTTTTAGAAATGATAAAATATTAGCTAGCATATATTATATTTAGTTGTGAACATTTAAATCTAATTGGAAATATTGTAAGGTTGGAGAGGAGGACGTCATGTTGGTTTTAAATAATAGGCTTTAAAAATAATATTAGTAGGTATTTGCTATTCTGTTTATTTTCTGATTTCCATTTTGCATCTTTCATCAATTATATCAATCAACAGGTTAACCTGTTATATGGTACAGCCATCTACTGATATTCTTGCCTGATACCACACTTTTGCAATCGTCACTGTTTTAATTCTTTTGATATTTATTGTTACGTTATATTTTTTTGTTTTTTAATTAATTGATTTTTTTGTAACACTTGTCAGTCCAATAACTATTGCCTGAACATCTGTGAATTTGATTTTTTAAATTTACTCCCAAGTAAGACAGCGAGCATAAATATAATTTTGTTTAGATCTTCTCCAGCAGCTTCTAAAATCATGATTTAAAAATCAATTTATTTTAAATTTATGTATAAAATGACCGTTTTACAGCTGTTTGTAAAAATTGTGGTGCAATTGGTGTTAAACATTCGTTTTACACAAAACTAAGAAATTACTGTAGTCAAGCTTGTGTGAAGGCGGCTATGGATAAATCTGAGGTTGTGGACAAATCTGAGATTATGGACAAATCAGAGGTTATGTTTGATGAACACTTAAAAAATAATATTGTCAATAAAACAGATTTGTCATCTACTTCTATAAATGATGAACAGCAACAGTTATTTACTGAAATGGTATGTTTTGAAATTTTAAACGCTTTTCAATTTAATATTTTTTGGTTCTAACAGATATTGTATCTTTTTTTACCCTTAACATGGTATTATGTTTTTTTAAAGAAACCGTATTTATTATATTTGTCTTACGCGTACGATAAATTTATGATATATAATAATTATTAATTTGTATACTTTCAGTCTTATTTTAACACGAAACAATAATTTTATAGTTTGTAGAGGAATAGTAAAATATAATTATCTAAATGATACTGTGAATGTTTTACAATATTTTAATTTTAAAGTTAATTATATATATTCAAACTATCATAAAAGTATACAAAACTAGCCTGATAACATTCTAATATTCCATTCAGTCATTGAGATAGTAATAATTGATTTCTCCAAAATATCATTATAGGTCAATGTAGCCAGATGTTAACTGAGGATTATCATCTTGGTATCTAGTACAAACACCAATTTTATATTTTTATGATAATATGCCTGTGTGTAAGATAAGGATAATGGTGAATGTGGGAGTTTAATCAATGTTGTTATTTAACTTTTGTGTAGCTTAATTTATTTTTTTACACTTTACTTACTATTGCAATAAAACTGCACTAACACTGGGACCAATTCTTGAAATCAATTATCGCATGCATTAAAATGATCTAATTCAAGTATCTAGAACAAGTCTTGATAACATTTTATCATTTATCATAAAAAAAAAAAAAACACATTAGTAAAGTGACTATAATTTAAAAAGCTTTCTTTTATTGTAGCCTAAACCAGATGTGGATAATTATCATATACCAGTCATAAAAGATGAACCTTTAGAACCTCAAATTGTGGAAGACGAATCTGATGAATCAGTTTCTTTTACTATGTATCCTATTGAAGAAGAGACATTATTTCCTCCAGATAGAAAACCTTGTCGTCCTGTCCCCCAAACTTATGATTGGGCGAATGATTTGGACCAGAAAAAGGACGAATTTGCTCCAGTTCCATGTTTTCATTATGTACGTATTGTTTAAAATATTAAATAATAGTTCTTAGGAATAGTTGTGAAACTTATTCAAATTTGACGAATAGGCACCTATGTCTGATTGTTGGGATGATATCGCTGTTAAAGTTAAAGTTGAAGTAGTAAATACAGATTGTGATAATTTTAATGAAGAATATCCTGATTACTATTGGGTTGCTTCTATAGTTAGAATTGCAGGTATGTATTATTTTTTTTTACGATATGAGATGGGTATATTCTTATTTAAATTATTGTAAATTAAAATTGTAGGCTATAAAGCAAAGTTACGTTATGAAGGGTATGAATCGGATGAAAGAAGTGATTTTTGGGTAAATTTATGTTCTAATGTTATACATCCAGTTGGATGGTGTGCAACACGGGGTAAACCACTAATACCACCAAAATGTAAGTGTATAATTAAACTAAATTTACTATATTATACTATACTATACCATATTGTTGTTTAATAAACTTGATTGATTTTGGTTAGCTATTCAATCAAAACAACGCGATTGGAAAGAATTTCTAGTCAAACGTTTAACAGGGGCTAGAACATTGCCTACAAATTTCCGTTTAAAAATATTTGAATCATTGAAGTCAAAATTTCGGTAAGATATCTATAAAATTGCAAAAATGCAATTTTTAACTAATGCAAGTGTGTATAAATATTTTAACTTTGTGGATTTTTCAGAATTGATTTGACATTGGAATTGGTCGATAAAGAATACATCTCGAAAGTCAAGGTAGCAAAAATTCTTAATATAATTGGAAAACGATTAGAATTAAGATATTATGATAATGAAGAACAAGGTAAGATAATTTTTTTAAATGTATATTGTCAATTTAGTTTAAAAAAATTTATTTTGTTAGAAAGTTAAATCAAATTTTAGAAATTAATAAATATTTCTACTTTTTTATGTATGCAGTGTTTTGGGTACACGAAGATTCGCCATTAATTCATCCAGTCGGTTGGGCTGGCCGAGTAGGTCACAACTTATGTGCTCCTGACGAATATCGAGATAGAACATCTAAAGGACTACGTGATAAGGATGATGCTACTGAAGATCTTTTTCCAATGTTAATACCATATAAGTCTGGATTTCAAATAGGAATGAAGTTGGAAGCAATTGATCCATTAAATCTTGCATCAATATGTGTTGCAACTATAATGAAAGTAATCATAATAAAATAATCATTTGTTAAACTTAGCTTAATATAACTTTTTTTCTTTTATGTTTAATAAGGTATTGAATGATGGATATTTAATGATCTCTATTGATTTTTATAACAGTACGCCAAAAGATTGGTTTTGTTATCATTGTACATCAGCTAGTATTATGCCAGCAGGATTTTGTGAAGCACACAGTATAAATTTAAAACCTCCACAAAACTACACTAGTCCTTTTGTTTGGAAAGACTATCTAGAAAGTTCTAGTAACATAGCAGCTCCAGATCATCTTTTTAATACAGTATGTTTTTTATATACACATTAATTGAATGAAATTGTATTTGTGAACATTATATTTTTACAATATAAATACATATTAAATGTTTGAGTCATACTTTGCTCTGGTTCTTCTAATTACTTAATTTTAATAACTATTTAAATTAATTTTGTAGAAAATATTTGACAATACTTTTAGTAGTGGCATGAAACTCGAATGCACCGATTTAATGAATCCACATTTAGTATGTGTGGCTACTGTAGTACGAACTGCGGGGAGATTAATAGAAGTTCATTTTGATGGATGGGAAAATGACTTTAATCAATGGTTAGATTGCTGCTCATCTGATATATTTCCAGCGGGTTGGTGTGAATTGGTTGGATATAAATTAGAAGGACCTACTACTCAACTCACTCAACTTGTTCAAGGTAACATTTGTTGAAATCACTATACTGAAACTGGGCTAAATTAATTTTTTTTTCAGAACGTCCTAGAACTACTAAACACAAAAGTCGAAAATCTAGGAAACGTATACAGAACAAAAAGACTTCTGTACCGTCTGCAGCAGTGCAAAAAAAGCCACCTACTTCTTGTTACACTTCAGTGGATGTAATAATATTTTAATTAGTCTAAGAAAAATATTTTTAATGATTTTGTTTAGGTTGTTCAAACATGGGCAGCTAACACTAAAATAACCTCCAATTGTAAGCGGAGTCCAGTGTCAGCAACAGAGCCTCTAGGCCCAGATCAATCTTTACCGGTTTCTTGTGTAAATATTTTGTTAGTTTTAATAATACTGTACATACTATAATGTCACTGTAGGCCATAGTGATATACCAGATATAATGACCTAAGACCAGTGGATTATAGATTATTTATTATTTCACAATTTATTTTGGTGCCTAAAATGATTGAATATTAGTATACGAATGGTTTCTACATTATCCAGTTATTATTTTTTTTGTATTCTAGGGAAATCATGAATGAATTTATCATTATATATATATATAAAATATATTTAATATTTATGTTTTCAGAACACAACAAATATTAAAAATTTTCAAGAGTCAAATCAACTATTTTTGGAACAAGATCCCAATACATGGAATGAAAAAGATGTATCGGAGTTTTTACTTATAAGTCAATGTGCTGCATACCGTAGTGTTTTTTTAAATCAAGTAAATAATTTGTTGTATTTATAAAAATTACTGGTCATATTTTGTATTGGTTTAATTAATCACAAATTATTTTTAGAACATTGATGGCAAAAAACTATTGAATCTTACCAAAGGAGAAATTATTCATATGACGGGTAATAAAGTTGGCCCTTCTCTAAAAATATATGATCTTATACAACAGTTGAAAAACAAAATTAAAAGAAAAAAATATCTCTGAACTAACCTAATATTATATTATATATTAGCAGAGTTCGAAAGTTATAGTATTTGCATATTTTGTTAGGTAATTTCTAGATTGTTCTCAGTAAGAAACAAATGTGATTCATATATATCTTTACTGATTTAATATATGCAAATTTGTTTTGCTATTTTGACTTTATACTACTAAATATTTATATAAATAGTTTTATATAATAAAAAAAATAAACTAATTTTGTTAAAATAAAAAACTAGAACTTATAAAGTAGTTCATCTTTAGGAAAAAAAAAATAATGTTGCATCAATCAGTGATATATGAATATTGCATCTTTGTCACATCTATTTAAAAAATAAAATTTAGATTAAGTTTAAATATTTATTTTACATATTTTCCAATCATTTTAATGTTAAGCTCTTATTTTGGCATCTTTAATGTGCATATTAAAGCGCTAAACATTGATTTTTTTAGTACTATAACTTACGAGCCCTGTGTATTAAATAATAAATAATGTATTATAAGCTCGCAATTATAAATTAAGTTTATATAATAATAATTTATTCCACTATCTAGTGGTTTTAGGTAAAATTAATTAATGTGTTAATAAATGATAACTTAAATATTTCCTAAAGCGCACCACTTAGTTTGTATTTAGATAATTGTTTAATATCAAAACCAGACTAATAAAGGGAATCATTATTGCTCAAATAGCGTTTTTAGACTCTGTTAAAAGTGAAATTATTAATTTTTTAGTAAAATGAAATATGTTACAAATGATTAAATTAAAATTTTATTAAATTGTTGATTTTTCACAAGAGTTATAAGAACACAAACAATAGTATTTTTTTAAAACAAGCTATAGTTACTGACATATTTTTATAAGTAACAAGGAACTTTTAATCCGAAGATTCTAAAGTTATTAAGTATAATCCTATATCATAGAGTTATTGATTAGTCATAATATTTTGTTTTATATATTAAGCATATTGTTACTAGAAAAAATTGCTTTTCCATTTGTTTAATGTGTACATTATACATTAATAGATTATTTCTTTGTATCGGACTTAAAAATAATAATATGTTTTACGATAAATTAATTATACATATTGCCGTATTGTTTATTTTTAGTTTGTATTTATGTAATTTTTTTTTTTTTGTTATTCTCATATAATATTTTATTTTAACAATATAATAATAAAATGGTAATGGCAATCAATGTAGGAAGGTTGCTGCAAGTTCAGTGGACCCTTACTACATCATCACTTTGACCTTTTTCTTTTAGACGTAAATATTATAATACTCGTACTATAATAATGTTAGAGATTTTCATTGTAACAATAATTAATTTGATAAAAGTAATATAATGAATAAGTAATGACACGTACCTAAAATCACATTCTAATCAAATATACAGTATACAATAATATACATACCTAGTTACATTGATTTAAACTTAATACTTGCTCTTATGATTTGTTTGGCATTTTGTTTTTGCAGTATGAAGAGCTTTATTGTCAGGCAATTAGAAAATTTAATAGGTATGAAGATTAGGTAAGAAACAAAATCGAAAATAATACATAATTATTATTTGATTGTACCTATGTATGTCAATCACAATAGCCGTTGTTGCCAAAGGCTTTGTGCGCGTGTATACATGAAATGTTGAAGCATTGTGATGGAGTTGGAAACACAATAATATTTATTGTATTCATAGCCAGATTACTGACAAATACTGAAAAAGGGTTTGATAAAAAAAAAAAAAACCTAATAAATTGTAAGTACTCGTATATTTTTATAAAACATACAATGTGTTAAAACTTTGAAATCTTTAACTATGGAAGGGGTTAAGTATTTACAAAAAAAAATATATATTTATTAGAATTTTAAGTTGTTAAAGGGGATTGGAAACTGTAAATATTTTAAACTATTTAGACTAAAAATACAGCCAAACTAGGAATAGTTTGACGGATATCAATTTTGAAAATGTATTATGCATTTTTAGATTCTAAACTCTATCATAATGGAATTTATTTTTAAATTTTAATTATTTTGGTAAGAAGTTAAAGGCAAAATACTAAATACATTTTTGAAATGTTTAAAAAAATAAAATTTCTATTTCCAAAATATACTGGTAAAGAATCATAATGGTCCGTTTTCATAATGGAAATCCGTCAAACGCAATATTCCTCTGGTCTGGCTTTTAGGTCAAAAGGCCAATTAAATCATCTTAACAAAAATTGAAAATTCTAATAAATATATTTTTTTCAACAATTTACTCGGCGATTTTCCTGTTTAACGTGGGTGGATTTAATACGTGTTGTCAATTATAGCTATGCTTTTTTTTTTTTTTTTTATTGTGCAATCAGGTAGGTGGTAATTATTGATTTAATTTACATCACGCGTTTATATGCCATTAAACGATGGTTTATAAATTAAAACTAGCACCCATCCTCGGTTCTCCCCCTCGCACCCCAAATCGAACAGTATTTTGTCAAATGTTAAGTATTTTTGTATTTCTCTGAATATTTGAGTGCAAAGGTATCGTATCCGTTAGAGAAACAAAAAAAAAAAAAAAAAACCGGAACGACGAGCATTATCGATTACGAGAACTGCGCAATAAGACACGTCGTCGACGATACCGCGAAAACAACAATAATATCTCGTGAGTAAGTATGTAATTACGTTTTTGTGTCTGAATTCCTAGTTTTTACGAGCTCGTTTTTATTTTTACTACTGTATATTGTTCAGTCGAGACAAGTACAACGGGAAAATCGTTCGCTTTCGTCTTTGAGACGGTTGTATAATATATTTTTAGGAATATCTTTCTCTCCGGCATTCCGATTCCGAGAAATTCGATTTCTACGAGGGGCACTCGAAAAACTGGACGTTTATTCAATCTCTGTTTAAAAATCGACTAGACAAATTATTATTATAATAATAATACTAATAACGAATACGAATAGGCTCGTTAAACCGGGGGAATTGGAATGCCGCTCGCCGGAGGGCTTATGTATATATATTTCTATATTTTTTTTTTTCATTAGTTCTCAGCTATTCGGCCCGGCGCGAGCGGTGTCGCGACCGTAATTTGAACATTTATTTCTCCCTAGATTAGGTAACGTAAACGGTTAAAACCTAACAATACGTACGCTTATGGTATTGTTATTATTATTATTATTGTATATTTACGGCCGGCAGAACGGTTCCGTGGACGTTTGTCGCGTCGCCCTCTGGCGGACGGTGTAGTTGCGTGTCCGAGCCGCTGAGCCGCGCTGCTGCACGCCGGCGTGCGTAACGGCACGGCGACCGGACGAGAGCAGTAACCGTCTCCGAAAGGCGATTTTACCGTGTTTCCGGCGGATTTAACGGTCGGCGATCGGACAGTAGGGCCGGGCGACAAGTTTCCGATGGAAAAATCGACACGGCCGACGGCGGTACGCGAAAAACGTTGGGAAAAACATGGTGGCCGCGTGCGCGGCGTATGAATACGCGAGCGCTTCGGTTGGGCGGCGGCGGCGGCGGCGGCGGCGACAACGGCGGCGGCCGCGGCATCGGCGCACCGTGCACAGCTGTTTCCCGCCATAACGCAGTTCATTGTGTCCGTGTACGTACGTGCATCGGTTACGCGCGCGCCATTTTTCTTCTCGACCGCACCGCCGTCCGGGCAATCCGTTGCCGAAAACTTATCAGCCCCGCGCGCGGGTCGACGTATCCGTCGCGTGCCTTTTCGTTTTCTTTCGTGCGGAATTGAACGAGAGAAAAAAAAGAAAAATTTAAAAACAACAAATTCCGTATTTGTTTTTATCGTATTCGAACGTCGCTGACGCCGCGTGTGCCGATCGCGCACCTCCCCCCCCTCCCGAAAACGGGAGAAAATCACAGGACCGGGAGTGGCCGAAAAAAAGAAGAAAACGCCCAAGTGTCTGCTGCCGACCCGTAGCCTTTGGTGTTGGCTTTTTTTTTCATCCTATTCGCCGTTTTGGACACACAGACAGACAACATTGTCATGGACACGGCCATAACGATCAGATCCGAAGACCGGTTCGACGATTTGCAACGGTACGACCATGAGGACCTTAACTATTGCAGGTGAATACGAATTTTGTAATTTTTTTTTTAAATTTAAACTCTGAGAAAAACAACGAAAAATACTACGTTATTATTTTTGTGCGTTGTGTGCGTGCCACCGATAAAAAATTATTATCGCCGCGGCGGCGGCCGGTGTTGTAAACGCCCGTCAGCTGATGTACCTCGTTGTGGTATTTATTATTTTTCATTATCAATAGCGACAAAAATAAAAACCGCTTTTTTTTTTCTCCTAATCAAACCGATAACCTACATACCATACCAATATCATTGTGATCGGTCTGTTATGATATGCCGATGGTTACGATAATATTTTATCGATGTACACTAATCGCACCGTCGTCGCGTTTCGATATCAATTTTACGCGTGGGGGCGGCAACGGCGACGACCGCCGCACGGCGCGACGTGACCGCCAACGCCGCCGTTTAATTGTTATTGAATTGATGATATACATTTTTTTTTTTTTTTCCGTTCTGTCATATGTACACCGACCGAACGTTGTTGTTTACGTTATTTACGTTCGAGTCTTATCGTTTGATTTTGTACACACGCGTTTCCAAATACGAAAAAAAAAAAAAAAAAACCGGCGCGCAGCAGATGGTCACCGGTATCCAGCTGTTGGGCCAGCTGCTCGGTACTCCCCTTTTAATCGTCGTCGCCGGCAACCGGTTTCGGCGGCGCTACAGCTGCTGTCGAAACGACGACGCCGCGAGTGACTACGAGTTTTGCGCGTACAGGTACACGCCCGCCGTTTGTAGTAAGGTACTACTCGCGCGTACGTTTTCTTTTACCTTTCTTCTCCTTTTTTTTTTTTAAATTTTTTTTTAACGTACCGCCGAAGTGCGGGCGGCGCACAACTAGGCCACGCTGCGAATAATTATTTAGAAAAATTCTACCGGCAGCGGCTCCTAGTGGAAGGCCGTCGTCGTCACCGCCGTAGTCGCCGGCCGGCCGGGCGGCGGCAGCGGCGGCAAACACAAAACGATAGACGTGCCAGCCGTCTGCGGTCGGCATCGCGAGAGCGCGTGCGCGCACGTACGTACGTACGTACGTCTGTCCGACCGTTTGCGCGTCGGCCTGCGGGCAGCGGAGGAACACCGCCGCCCCTGTCCGTCCCGTCTGGAGGTCACGTCGTCGTCGCCGGGACGCACTTTGCCGCCGCCGCCGTATTGGCTTACAGCTGACGGACGGAGATAGTAATAATAATAATAATAATATTTTGTCCAGGAACGCAATTATTTCGCCATCGTCACTCTTTAAGCCTGTGGCGGGGGCGGTATGGGAAACGGTCGGACGGCGATTATACGAATAAAAATAAAATAAATTTAAAAACGGACATAGTTCGCACCGCGGGTGGGCCATCGCTGTTGGTGAGAAACGTTATAAATCATTGCAGACGAAAAGCGGTTCCCCCATAGCATGGTTCGGTCAAAAAAAAAAATTTCGATTTGTATACGGGTTGTTTTTCTCTCTCAAGATTTATTGATAAAACTTTCGCTTTGGGTTTTGCGTTATTCGCAAATTAAAATTTTAATATACCGTACTACAGCGTGTAGGCGTGTGGAGGGTACACATTCGCGCCGGTATTCATTTGTAAATTTATTGACGTATACCCACGCTTTTTTTTTCTTCCAATTTAAATTTGTGATAGAATTCGTATAATTTCGTTTGTTAGACTACGCCCTCACACTATAGGATGATTTTTTGCTACTCAAATTGTTATATTTATTAACATTTTTTCGCTTGACCCGCACGCCGTTAGAAATAGTTTCCATTTATATGCACCCAATCGAGAAATTCGTCAGAGTAAACCGGTTTAGTTTTTCGTTTGAAAATTAAACCGCCGGCGTGTTTAAAGAAGTTCGCTAGTGCAAACCGGTGTAAAAATATGACATATACCGGTTTACTTTTTTTTCGACCGTCACCACAAACTCGATCATTACCACCTATTAATTTTGTTAATTTCTTGATCACGTGATATGATTGATACCAGGCAATTGAATTTGCTGTAATTATTGTCATTCACTATTTGTCTATTATATTAATCATTATGTAACTATAAATTGATGATAATCCCTCGCCTCACTATCTATTTCATAGAATGAGCTAGAATTATACGGCAAACATTTTTTTTCTCTCCAATTTAAGTAGGCAAAAGTGAAATTTATGAAGGTACCCCCTCCCCCCTCCCCCTCTAAATATTTATTGTCGCTTATTTTACGAATGTATTTCCTGTATATAATAAAAAATACAGTTAAGAATGCACATATTTGGGAATGCGACTTTTATCTAAAAAGAAATCTTGGAACAAAGTCAATTAGAAGTTTTGATCCATTGTGAAATAATCCCTGCGTAGTATTTAAAATATATTTTACAACCGTTATGGTCTGTAGTTGGCGACAATACAATATTACGAAAACAATAAAATTGTTGATAAGTGGAAATAAAATTCGGGAATCCTAACTAAACCGGTTTAAAATTGTTTTGCACCATGATTCGCCAACCAATATCGTAAACCGGTTTACTCTGGTGAATTTCTTGAATGTGTAAGCCACGTCATCGTCGTTTTGTTTTGATGTGTCAATATTATGAATCGCGCGTGGTGTGTAAACGTGTGGTTTTCCCAAATAGTCCTCTCAATTAATTGGATTGTTTATCGCTATAAATAAAATTACCGACAATGTTACATCCGGCCGTCGATGATAAAGTTTGGATTATTACCAAGATAAAATTAAATCGTCACGCACAACCGTGATAAATATTTCAACAAAGACAAAACTGATTTATTTTATTTGTAATTTTATTATAAAACGGTTTTTTTTTTATGAATTATTCCGTTTTGCGTCGGGTTTTGTTTTTTGATGTTTCACCTTTTGCGTTTATTGTTTTCCGTTCGCAAACTCCGGTCGACGCGCGTTTTGATAAATTAAAATCGACAATTGTATTGATTTGTGTTTTTAACGGGTTTTCACAAAAAATCTGAACATGACACCGACGAATGAAAAACTTTCGACAATTTCAAATGGCACAAAATAGCCAGCAGCTTGTTTTGAAAATCATATCGCGCCTAGAAATTCCCAATAATGTTTTGTACGTATCCGATGAAAGTGTCAGGTCTTTACCGATCATGTTCAGAATTAACCGAATAATAGCAGTAACCGTTTATTGCGTAAATATTCCCGGCAAATAAAAAAAAAAAATTATCTTTCATGACCCCCTCCCCCCCTGATCGCCATCAATAAACCTACAAGGTTTCTGGTAGCAACACCTAATACATTAATCATCACACTCTGGACACGACAAAAAAAAAAACTCAATAATTTTCGTCCGAGTTCTTCTACATGGTCGTGGACGACGACGAATTGTTGTTCCGAACAATGGACACAGAAGAACATTTAAAAAAAAAAAAAAAAAACTGGATTTTAAACAGACTGTCTGCCCGCCTACATACCCGCTACTTGCATATTTTTATGGGGGTACTTTCGAATTTTTGATATTTCGTCTGCGTTTTTTCTCGTTATACACACTGACCCGGTGATGACCATTTTAAATGTAACCCGTTAGTCACGTGCGTGAGTCATCGCCGGAGTTTTAATTTCGTTTCTAAGTACACGTAGCTACATATACCTACTATTACGACAGTTTATTATTAATAATCACCGGGTTTTTTGTTGCAATTTTAATATAAAATAATATAATTATCGTTTTTCGTAACGTCTGTTGTAATAATAATAATAAAAGACGGGTGTGCGTACCTACCTATAAAAAATATTTAGCGTTTTATTATTGTCGATTGCGTGCGCCGTTATACGTCTTCGATGAATACCTACACATTCGTGTAATAATATCGTCGTCGGGGGGACGATAACTCTCCCCGAGCGCAGTGCGCCGGTGGGGGGGGCCGTGTGTTTCGTTCGAAATTGGGGTGGCGGGGCGGGGTTTTCACGCCGGAGTTCCTCTCGCGGTCCGGTCTAAAAATAATCACCGAAAGCCCATTTGCGACGTCACGCGTATTTTATAGCGTTTTTTCGTCCTCTTCTCTTCTTATCGGTTATAATCGGATCGTCCGGATCCGAACCGATTTTAACAAGTCCCATTGTTAAAACGCACGCACGTGTTGCATTCAAATGCTCACCAACTAATGATAGTCCGGCAATTATAAAAACAATAGAGTTACTCGAACGAAGAATATGAAAATTGTACATATTTTGCTTGCTGGGTACTAATCATATCCGACAACGATCGTTATCACATAACTGCGCTTATCTGGCCCGGAACCGCCAAATACAATATATAATAACCGTCCCGCCCAAGTTCTTTTTGTTTTTTTGGTAAATCCGTTTATTTTGTCATTTGTTTTTTTTTATTATATTATTATTTTCAACACTGTTTTTGTACTTTCATTGGTCATTGTTTCAATTGGGGTTTTTTTTTTTTTTTTTTAATTTTACAATACAACTTTTGCCTTTAACCTACGGGATTTTCGTATGGAGGCGGTCTTTAGGACTGTAGTTAATGTTTAGTTTGGAATATTGGACAAGGCGAATCGTACGGAAATATTGTACAATGTGCACGTAGTCGTAACGGGCGCGTAGTAAGTATGTAATGCTCGGAAATTTTTGTAAACCGATTTTGTTTACTTAGCGACTCGGCACGAGTGTTTACGAATTTTACCTGTTGCGTGTCGAATGAATTTTCCATACGGTATAAATTTCTAACAAAAACGCCATTTTTTTTTTTTTTTTTTTTTTTTTTATGTATTCTTACCGTTAAAAAGTTTAAATGTTCGAACTTGTAGAAAAACCCAATCTTTCCCGCTTTTATCGTCCAGTCTTGCCTTTATTTTGAATAAAATTCAAATTTCATTATAGTAGACTATCCGGAGTAAATATGTATAGGTACCGAAATGGAATAATCGAATCGATCGTTTTAAATACGGCATAATAACAGTCGCTGGTTTTGTTAAATTTTATCGTTTCGAACATCACGGATTTTACAAACAAATAGGTGAAAATACATAATAAGTTATAAATTTACCCGGATAAATTAAGATTTTCGTGGTTCTTGTAAAACGTCCTTTTCAATTATTGCCATTTTGCTTACAAAAACTGGTTTATATTCGTGCAGGACACGTGTTGACATTATAATGACGATTCGTTTAAAATCTCATGGAAAATGGATAAACTAAATACATAATTAAATAGTTACTCGATAGCTGTCGTGTCGTTTAAATCGCAATCCAATTGCTGCACGTTGGTATCGTCCTATAGTTTTCGTGATACTCTCGAGAATTGACTACGGCTCGATGTCTTTTGTTGTTTGCGGTATATATGGTTAAATAGCGGTAGTTAAACGCTATTGGTTATTGATTACGATTAATTACCTATGTGTATACAAGTCGTAATCGTAATGCGCCTTTAAATACAATATAGGTTCTATTATCACACTGGTATCTATCCGGATGACCGTGGTTCTACTGTAATTCTCATAGATAATTCGCCGATAACTATTTGTGGTGTGTTTATAACTTTACTACGGTGTCGAACATAGCGAGGGTCATATTTATTTACTAGCTGCCATCATCAGGCCTTGCTCGGATCAAGTTTGGTTATCCAGAATCGTTGCTAAATTCTACTAAATCGTCAACAAAATTTTTAAATCTTTTTAATCTCATGTAAAAACGACACTCTCTTTCCCATGACGACTAAATCAAACAGGCAATAACAACTGTTTTTTTTTCATTTGAACCGCCGAGGAAAACAACATATATAATTAGATTTTCGTACCAAAAACCCTACGCGTCAGTAGCCAAGCATTTTATTTTTATCAAAATAAAATATAGTCTTTGTTACTCAGGGATAATAGGTAGCTTCCTCCTATTTGTGTAATAACTTTCAGAATCTGATGTAATTACCCCCTGCATACAAATTAACAGATTTTACTGATAAGCTGATAAGGTCCCATCAGTGTTTCTACAATATTACTCCTATGTCCTCGTCGCGTATCATTGTTTATACGGACGAGAAAATATTTTAATTATGTTTTTATTCGGTGGTACCCGGGTTGATTTTTTTTTTTCTACTCGAATAATGGTTATAATTTTTAATTATATATCTATCTCGGTGCGCCAACGTGTTTCGGCCCGTCGTTGAATATTAGGCAAACGCTACGTAATCCTATAGAGAGCTATAGACAACGACGACAATGGATAATCAGTCGTCGTTATTTTCAAGTTTTTTTTGTCGACCGTTTAAATATCGTTTTTTTTTTCTTTCTTGTCACTGCGTCATGAACCGTTGCGCAACAATGCGACATTACCCCGCGCGTACGTAACACGTGAGAGGGAACCGCTATCGTGTAAAAACGACCTCATAATTTTTTTAAATTATCGTAACATTCGAAGTGTACCCATTTATTTGCAATTTGTTTGTTTGTATCTGTTTTCCCTTGTTCTGATAATAAACGTTGTACAACACCATAATAAATAAAAATAAAAACAAATTATTTTAAGACGACCTCTATCATTGTCTCGAAAAGTATTAACTTTTTTAGACTAATACATACGTATGCGTCTAAATTTGTCGATTTTTTTTATATAGGTCGCGATTTTTAAAATGAAATGAAACTCGGAGGTGGTTTCGCCCTCGAAAATTGTGGACGACGAAAAATATCGGCGGCGTAATATTTTATTGAGTCGCTCGTTGACTAAAATTTTTTTTAAAAATATCCTTTTAAATTAATACTTTACGAGAAAATGAGAAGTGTACTTATAGTTAGTTGCATCCGACTGCAGCATCCGTTCAATAATATAATGTCTGTAATTTAAAGCTCATCGGACGAGTTCACGTGAGCATTCGAAAAACGTTTACAGAGCAAATTACCGAATGATGATATCAAATTTTAGTATCTTGTCATTGTTTTATCATCGAACGTTTTATGTTAAAAAAAAAAAAAAAAAAATGCAACTTAAACTGGATTAAACTTCTTGGGTCTTACCAGAGTCGTGTTTTTATTTTATTTGCCGGACAAAACACCGGATATGTTTTTATGTGTTGGCCTTGATTTGAACGAATGAAAATTATTTTCTTTACGGTTCTGACGTATTTTTTTTATTTTTTAAATGTGTAATGGTTTAAATTTGCATAAACTTAATTTTTTCGGATACGAATTAAATAGTTCTGCGAAATGTAATACACTGTAAAACCTTACAAGATGCCTTAAAAATCCCTAAAAATGCAATGGATTCGGTTTATTAATTTGACAAATATCAACATTTACATAAATAAAATGTATTTAATTTAATTTAGTTTATTCATATTGTGTATTACGATAAGCAATTATAAACATTTTTGATTGAATTCGAATTTGATGTTCTGGTTCTTTTGTTTACTCGTCTGAAACATTTTTTTTTGTAAGTATTAATGCATGTTAATAGTGTAAAATAAATTTAAATATTTTAAATATTTTGGATTTTAAATTCATTATATATTTCATACACTTCGTTTGGTGTTTGTTAAAAATTAACCGAGATAATCCGAGTACGGCGCGACGTGTTTTGAATTAAATAAAAAAAAAACCCAGAGGAATCGGTTTGTAAAAAACTATGTAAGCTTTCGATAAGTTAAATCGCTCGAATCGGATTAGACATTTCGAAAAAAATTACAAATTTATAAATTCACTAAAAATTACTATTTTCGAACATTTATAGATCTTTTCTTAACTTGTATATCCTAGTTTTGCATTCGAGTATATTTTCGTTGTCTATATTCGATGGAAAAAACCGTACAAATTTACACTCTTAAAACTGTAGTTTCCACCATAGAAATGTTGATGGTCTACGACTAATTTTGAGGAGAGTTCGCGCCACTGCTTTAAAAAAAAAAAAAAAAAATGTATTTTTTTATATATTTTCTTCGCGCGCCTAACAGAAGTCGAATCGTTGACGTTTGTATGTTTAAATTACTGTAGGCAGGTAAACAGTAGAGAGAGAGCCTAGGAATTTGGATAGTGAAAATTGTAATTTATTTATATTTCGTTCCTGTCGTTTAGCCTGACCAACGCATCGGAGGAAGGCGTCGACTCGCCGCCGGCCGGACTCACGCCAATCGTGGTGGGCCACAGGACGCCTCAGATGAACGCCACTATGGAGAACGAGAAACGAATGCGCAGAGAAATCGCAAATTCCAACGAGAGGCGTAGAATGCAGTCGATTAACGCGGGCTTCCAGAACCTGCGGACGCTCATACCGCACCACGAGGGCGAGAAACTCAGCAAGGTACCTAAATATATTATTTATATCGTAATATTAAGCCTCGCTCGTATTACAGAATATTCCCATTTAATGGGATTCGAGACGGATTTCCTCTTGTCTATCTTTGTGCGACGTGTACGCAGCATAGTGTAATGGCGTGTTTGAAATCGATTATTTAGTTTTTTGTCCGTTAGTTCGATTACCGTAGCGAAAAACAATAAGCGAATTTTGAGTACAGATTTGAATTCAGCGCACAGTGTACACGAGATCACTTTTTGAAATTGGGTTTTAGTTTGTTTTTTTCTCTCTGGAAAAATGGTGTAAATTTGCCATGGCCGTCTTCTACTACGTATGGGACAGAGAGATATAAAGGGAATACCCCCCTTGATACCAAAATATTTCCCATAATTGTTCCCATGTTATCAAATACGATCGCCGACGTACATTTTAATCGCGTCGAATCAATACCCCGGTGAATTTTATGGAGTCCCCCGTGCAATGTGTTTTTGAACTTAACTCGGGAATGTTTTTGAAATTTAAAAATAAAAATTTTTTCAAATTTAGTCGGTTTGTTTTTCCCACAGTTTTATTTTGTTGAATACGAACGATAGGGTAATTTTCCTAAAAAAATAAATAAGAAAACCCGAGACCCGCCAATGGGGATATTCGTAAAATCGTTTTTCGTAATAAAAATGACAACAATCGCCGCGCCGTTACAGATATACACGGCGGGACGGAGACGACCACGAACCGAGTAAAAAAGTTATTATTATTATTTTTTTGTTCCTCTATACGTCTGCGTCCTTGCCCCCATGCTTGCGTATTATATTATTATTATTATTATTATTTTATAGTGCGCGCGGCGTGCGTGCTGCACTCGTAAATACGCGCAACGTTCATTCATCGAGCCATCATTAGCGGCGGCGGCGGCGGCGGCGGCTGCGTCAGTGTGTAGCGAATACAATGTAACGCAGTACCACTCATACAAATACACACATTACAATATATTGTATTGCCGCCGCCGAGCGGTTCGGCGTACGGTGAGACTCGTGGGGCCACGGTATGGGTGCTCGTCAGCTGTTTTTATCTTTCGGTCTTCCGCTCCCCGGCCCGACCGCCGACGCGTTCCCACTCTTGGTTTCTCGCCGCCGCCGCCGCCGCCGTAGTTTTGTCGTATGCGCGGGGGGGGGCACAGCTGACGATCGTAGCGGCGGCGGCGGTTGTTGAAAGAACCCCTCTTTTTTTTTACGCCGCCCACTCACACTGTTGCCAACTTGAATATTATAAACCGAAAAACAATCGCAGTATAATATTTTATTATTATTATTTCGTACAAACAAGGGTACAAATAAGAATATAAAACAATTCTCCCGCCTTACTGCGGTCTAGAAGTGGCGGCGGCAGTGGCCGGCCACCTAAATATTATTACGCCGTAAATAATAATAATATTTCCTCCCGCGTTTAGGTCACGGCGAACGTCCGTCGTCGCGTCTCGGATACCTGCGACGGCGTCGACTGTGCCGCCGGTTCAACGCACCCGATGTCCTTCACGCCCGTGTAGTTTCTTCTCGGTTTCTCGTCACGCTCGCCTCTTGTACACGACGACGCCGGTGCCGCCGGTTCTCGGTAAAACCGACTTGGTTTTTCCGCCGCGGCTCGACATTACCCTCCCTTCCCCCCCCTCTTAATCCATCAATCACCGCGGGTAGAGTAATGCGTACGGCGTGAGGATACACGGCGCGCGTGCGTTTTAATGGAAAAATACAAATAACGACCGATTATCGTTTGACGATATGTGTGGTGCGTCGACGAGATAATTTCGTCTATAAATAGACCGGTGAGGGCGCGGGAAAAAAAAAACCAATAATATTTTTTATTTTTGTTATTATTTTTTTAAATATATAATCGTATTATTTATACGCTATGCCTGGCCCCCCCGTCCGTGTACGCAACTGACCTACGTCATTCGGTGACGTGTTACTGATTATTATTGTGTGTGTAAATGTGTAATCCGTTACACGGTTTACATCGTTGTTACAGTTTAAAATAAAACCGACCGGTCGGTACTGCCGCGGCGGTAATCGGCCGCGCCGCGAGACACCCACCCGGTGTGCGTTGTCACCCCGGCGACGCTATCGATCGATCCCGCCGACATCGCGTCTGAGCGCCGCGACGTCAGCGACCGTACGCTTGCGCCTGTTACGTGACGTCAGCCATCGCCGCCTCTGATACCCTCCTCCCACCCCCGTCCATAACTCCACGTGCCGTTCCCCGTAAACGTGGTTTTTTTACTGGAAAAAAAAAAAAAAAAATTTCGCTGCTCTCCCGCCGTCGAAAATCTGAAAACCCGTTCCCCGGGGCTCCGCCGCCGCCGTCGTCCGGTTGCCGCGGTAACGATGTAGTACCGGCGCGTCTCTACACTACCTTCCGACCGCGCCCCAGTTGAACACTTGAAATATTTTAATGAACGGTTAAAATCATCGCATTCGTAAACGTTCGTAATGTGTACTACTACGCTACTACTACTACTACTACTACAACTACTACTACTACTACTACTACTACTACTACTACTACTACTACTACTACTACTACTACTACTACTACTACTACTACTATTACTACTACTACGCTATTACTACTACTACGCTACTATTACTACTACGCTACTGCTACTACTACGACTACTGTTAATTATCATTATTACTTTATTGTACAATATTATTATTATATTTCTATTACCGTTTTTATTTTCTCGTAATAATCGCGATATTTTTATATCGATCTAATTATTACCGTTAAAAACGAACGATATATGCCGCAGTAGGGAAATTCTACGGATTCTTTTTTTTGTTTTTTTCCTTCCTATAGACTACCTCCCCTCCACCGGAGGGAGGACCACCCACTCGTGTTAGAACGTTATAATATTCAAAGTGTGTGCGTCCCGCCCGTTGTATTTATACCGCTTGTCGTTGATAAATAAATATTATAATAGATGTATATAAATGTGTATGTCGGCGGTCGGTACCTACCTACGTATTATTTATTTATTTATATATATATATATATATACATTTTTTTTTTTTTTTTTAATAATAATTGTGTACGGGAGGAGAGAAAGTCACGGCGCGCGGGAAACGTCCGCGACAGGAAATGACTCAGACTCGCGACGCGGTAGATTTTCATTCAACGGCATTGCCGCGTACGGATAAACCGGCCCTCGGGTCATCCGGTGACTGTACGCGCGCATTATATTTATATATACACGCGCATTCCTACGGCGGCGGTTCATATAATATTATTATTATTATTATTATTAATATGCCTGCGCTGCTGCGTGTATTATTGCGCCGGCGCACACGCGACAACGACGTGTTCGCGACGGGCCACGCCGCTGCGCGTATAACCACGCCGCTGCGCGTATAACCACGCCGCTGCGCGTATACCACGCCGCCGGGCGTACACTACGACGGCGCTCGTATAGTGTCCTCGTACTACTCTATAAAATAATATCAAATCGGACGGCGAGGAATCCGTTAACGGCCGACGAGAGACCGGCACACGTCATCAACGAGCTATAATACGCTCGGGATTTTTTTTTTTTTTTCCCCCCCACTAATCGCAACGAGATTTATCCAGAGACTTTATCGGCGTATTATAGATTCAATTATATCCTACATATTTAAATACGTTACGATATTCTCACCAGCAACACAACAGTCCGGCTTTTTTTTCATTTTTATTCGTGCGTTTTTTGCGGGTTCTCGTTCAATACTTACGTCCTTTTGATGAATATTTTTCATTGAGACCCCCCCCCACCCCCATCAATCACAGAAGCTCGATGGCATAAAAATAACAAAATTGACGGTTAATATCTTTACGCAAACATTTATATACTTTTTTTTTTTGAGTTAGATCAAAAGATTAAGGTATATCGCGACAACGATAATAATACTTGAAACGGGCATGGAGACTTAAATAAATACACTGCGTGTTTAATGTGCACATATATAATCCCTCGGAATGTATAAAAAAAATGTATTTATTTAAACGACCGGACAATATCAAATGTTGTAATGCAAAATAAATATCGTACACATATTACAAAACACAAAGTCTAAATGTATATACGAATTAGAGCAAAATAATAATAATAATAACGTGCGATTCGAATCTAGATATTCCGGACACGATTGTATATTTTAGTAAACCTCGTCAATTCTACCGACGCATTATTAAAACATATATTAACGTTCTTATTGTATTTGATGTATTCCGAGTACTTATAATACAATTGAGTACGCGCATTCGAAAAATATAATAAATAATATTTTTCAACCGTCCAAACTATCCGTTCGCGGTTGTAATTAAAACTTATTTAATATTGTCGAAGATTATTTGATTAGGAAAAAACAAACCTTATTATTGAAACACGGATTAAATTTTTTCTTTTACATATAATATTGTTAATGAGCAATTTTAAAAATCCGGATCGTTCGATTTGTCGAATCCGGATTTCACGGATTATCCGAATTTTCGGATTGTATTTTGGTTAACCGTAAAAATAATGGATATTAATTTAAACATAATAAAGCGAATCCGGGATTTTATGCACATCTCTAATTTGTGTAATATGTATTACCTAACCTATTTTGTTTTTTATTTAGCGTACAAAGATAAATAATTAGCTCGGCAATTAAGTTATATTAAACATAAATTAAAAATATTAGACATTTAACAAGTACACGTGCGCACAAAATATTATAAAAGAAAATTATGAAAAAAAAAGAGCAGGTAGTTATATACTAAATCCAGCATCCGAAATAAATGAGATTATACTTTTAATGACAGAATCAGACTTTGTATTGAGAATGGAGTGGACATTGAACGAAACATCAAGCATTTTGTGGGAATTTAATAAAGCTAGGCGCATTGGCCTGCAGAGCAGGACAAACAAATAAGATATGCGAAATATCACAGATACTATCATTAAAGTGTGGAATCGATTAAATCAAATTTGAAAGAGTGGTCAGTTAATAGTGTATGCCCTGTACGTAACCGGTTAAATTGAACAATTAGCGATCTTGGTAAGTTTAGTTTGTGGGACCAAGTTTTTTTTTTTTTTAGAATCTTTGGAATAATAATTCTGTATCTAGAGGCGAAATCGGCAGATTTTCCCAGTGAGTAGACCAAAGATTAGAAATGTAACATTTTAACAAAGGGGTAAATTCATACCTAGGCAGTAAAGTGAGAGAGGGGTAAATTAGGTTCGATGTGGATTTGGCCAGGTTATCGGCCTCCTCGTTACCATGTATCCCAATGTTACTGGGAACCCATAAGAAGTGGATTATATAATTTTGCTGACTGAGACAGAAAATAAGCGACTTAATACGAAGAACAAATGGAACCTAACCTATTTATTGGTTATATTTAAAGTTTTGTATATTATCAACAATATTTGCAGTATTTATATTCTTTTTGATGAATCTGTATAATTATTATATTTTTTTGTCTGCTATCGCATATCCGACAAGTAAAGTAATATTTGTTCTTTTAACAATTTTAGTCGAGCTAACTACGATCTCTTTTTAATTAATGCGTTTACACATTTCCAAACGACTGGTTTTATCTGTTGTGCGATTTATCCTCAACGAGTGCTGAAAACGAAATATGCCACCCTTCGACGTTGTTATTATTCCCGGAGACGGTTTTTTAAACATTTTTAGATTTCAAATTAAATAATAAGGATGAAAACATCGACTTATAAAAAAGGAAAAAAAAAATGATGTATATTCTAGTAAACCCGCTCTCACGCCATCGCGTGTGTTTTTACAATTATTAATGCGATAAAGAATAAATGTAACTGATAATGCGTAGCTAAATAAGATTTTAGATTCTAAGCGAAGCATATGTATTGATTTTACTATGATTTTTTTTCCCGTCTGTAAACAGTTTTTCTACCTGTAATCTTACTTCGATTTTCTATTGTATCGTCTTTTCTGAAAACATTAAGGATAATAAATGTAAGAAAAACGGATAAAATTTACGATAATGACAACGTGTTTCATTATTTTGGTTGTAATTCGGTTAAAAATGATAGTATTAGGAGAGACCCAACATTTTCTAATTGTACTGGCGATTTTATTAAACTATTTATAAAATTGTTTTGGCGAACATAAATGCACAATTTGACACAAGATTCGTTATAAATCGTATTTATTTATTATGGTGAAATAAAAAAAAAAGTCGAGCGTAGTGTATTAATTTGCAAACATTTGTTTACCATTTACACAATTTTTTTTTTTTAAATTTGTGACTTTCAAATCATGGCGTCGAGTGAAATATATTTGAACACTTAATTTAAACCTGTCAGTCTGTCATTATACTATAATATAATATCAATTTTATTTGCAGTCAAAATCTGTACGTTTTTCTGGCAATTTTCTACTGATTTTATCTTCGTCTTGAGATTTACGGGATAGTAAATTAGACATGGTAATTGCCCTTTTTTCATTTTTTTTTTTTTTTTTTTTTTTTTTTTTTTTAAACTAAAATCGATATAAAACGTGCAGAAGAGATTATTGTTTAGTTACAGAAAAGTGTCTGAATAATAATCTGTAGAAAAACGGGTAGAGATTTTGGTTACAGAACATGAAAATAATTACACTATACTGCCATAAACTATATTCAGTGACGGCATGATGGGCAAACAGCCACGGGCCCTCGAGTTTAAGGGGCACAATGAAAAGCTAAACAAAAAAAAAAAACAACTTAAATAATTCAAAATATGATTACACTTATAATATCTTTCATGTATTTATGACGATTGAAATGTACGTATTTATTTTTAGTGTTTTTTTTTTTTTAAATTTAAATTGTACGAATAAAAAAATTGTTCATAGCTACCGGTTTCCGGATAAAAAAAATTATTATTATCTGTTGAGAGGATTTGGGTTGGGGTAATCTTCAAAAATTAAAGCCCTCTGCTCTTAAAAGTCGTAGTTATGTACGCCACTGATGGCTATACATTATAAAATTCTTATGTTGTTGTTTATTACGCGATCGAAATAATAATTATTTATATTAGATCGTTGTGTTTCTTCACGTCTTAAATTATTACCTACTCGAGTAGGTTCGATCGCTATAAATAATATTTATTATGTTTTTAGCCGTTATACATGACGCGCGAGTGGGGTCGTTTCAGCTATACTCACTCTTCTATATTCTCGCCCTTCACCATTTCCCTATATCCGTCACACAGATTATACTTGGTCCACTCCACGTGTTCTCGTATTATTTTATTAAAAACCGGAGTACTCAAATATATGGACGTAAAATATGCAGTAAGTGTACGCACGATGTAAATATTTATTTTTAACCTTTTCGGATTCGACGTCCCGCGAGAAGGAAATAATTCTTTTTTTTTTTTTTTTCTTTTAACCGATTGAATTATCGAATATATCGATAAACGAAAATTAATTCCAGATCTGACGTTAACGATTTTAATAAAAGGTTCTCGTATGTGGACGTATCATGTAGAACGCAACAATCCAGATGGAGTTTAATATTAGTACGAGTTCGTATTAAATTATTGGTGAACATTTTACTATTAAATTTCCGTTGACGAATAATGCACGAGTACATTTATTGTATCGTATCATATTGTGTTGGTATAGAAGAATAAGATATTTATTTCGAAATGTTTTTTACCAATTGAAAAATGAAACGAATAATTTAATTGATTGTATTTTCTAGTCTCGTTGACATTAAGTATAATATATATAGTATCAGGGATACAAATGTGACAATTTTCTCATTTTTTTTTTTTATAAATTTATTCACATTATTTCAATTTATCGTTTAATATCTTTCTCCAAAATATGGTCACTTTTCTCACTTTTAACGTTTTTTTTTTTATATTGTATCGAGACCGAATTCGTAACGAATCACACGGGCTTATATAGGAATATACATTTATATTTAAAAAAAATATTTCAAAATTTTATTCTGTGAAAAAATGATAAAATATTATCATATTATTATGATTATTTCGGGCTCTAAATTTAATAAACGGACGTCATTTGTGATTAATGATTTTTTTTTTACAGTTGGTTCTTATCACTTTTTATTTTATTATTTTTTTAATTGTAAGACCGAGTAAATAATTTTTGCGTGTGACGTGCGCGGCACGACCGTGTTTTGTTTTCCATTGAGGAATTCTCCGGTCCTAGTTGTATTTGTATAGTATGATATAACCGATAAATAAAAAATACTAATGTTTATATCCGCTTAACACGATCAAATTGCGGTGTTAGCCATATTTTATTTTTTTCTTCTCGAGTGTTATAAATATTGAGTTCAATTGAAAATAACGTGTTATACCGCACTTTCGAAATACCTTTTTAAACTCAGGTTCAATGAACAATTGTTGCATCTTATCGACGTATATTCCCGTGTTTTTTCAGACGTATATAGTATTTTACGTATATTTCGTTTCACTGTTAAAACCACCGTTATGGTATATTAGTAAAATCAATTTATGGTTATCGTTACCAATGTTTATAACCGAAATGAGCCAAAACGGCTTATCGTTTTTCACATTCCCTTATCGTTTGCTTTTAATTTAGCCATGATGATGGCTCATGATAGGTAATATCATCACGGTGGTATTAGGTATGACTACATCATAAATTTAACATATAAATTAGTTAAGTGTTGGAAAAAAAAAAATAATCTAAAAATGAAAAATACTTTTATTTTTTAAATTAAAATAATAATAATAATTATATGTACTGTGCGAATTTGTTTTTCGTTAATTAATATTATATTTTTATCGCGAATAATAAAACAATTTTAATTAAAAACCGTACGGGTCACTTTTATAAAAAATAAAACGTTGTTTGTTTTCGTCACTTTTTCAACATTAAACTCTAGTGGCATTCCATCCAACCTCTGCTACTGGTTAAAGTGTTTGCGCTTTTTTTTTTTTTTTTTTTGGGTGGCAGTTAGTGTAAAATATTTTACCTGAAATTTCATACTACATGACATATTAAAAAAATACATTTATTCTGTTTTTTTTTTTTTAAATATTTGTTTATTGGTTTTGTATTATGTTTTATAAACTCATAAACGAGTTGTTATAACATTGGACTAGCTTTAAAATGTGAGTATTATATTATTAATCAAATATCTAATGTAAATATTAATGTTTGTATTTTTTTCGTTGGATACTTTTCTACATATAAATATGAAATATGAGATTTTTGGAACTCAAGACTTACACAACCGTTGAACATTTGATTATATAATCATTATTCATTATACTTAGGTCTATAAATAGCTGAATCGACTTAAACGATGTGACCATTTTTTCCAGTATATTTGAAATTGTAAAAACTTTTTTTTTTTTTTTTCATATTCAAAGAGAAATTGTTGACGTTTTTTCTCCAAAATTATCGGTTCAATTATATGTTTTGTAAAAAAAAAAAAATAAATAAATAAATAATATTTAACAATATAATAATTATATTCAACACGTTTGAACAATTTGTAATAGATAATATTAACAAATTTCGCGTAAGCCACTTGTAATTTTTTTTGTTTGCTTTGTAACCGTGCGTTTATACAGCCAAAACTCGCATGCCAAAAATTAAAACTGATTGGACTATTTGTTGAGATTTGTGGATTATAAATGTTTTCTAATAAATGGTATACTGCTATAGTCTCGAAAAACAATTTATGAGTTATGTTTCATCGGAACGGAATTTTCTAACCAATATGGTTATAGAATTGTCCGTGTATTTAAGCCAGGCTATATAAGTATTGATTACAATCAATATGGTGACGACTTATGGTAATATTAATGATATTTGTTCGAGCTTTGGCAAATGTGTGTTGACGCGTATATACCGTACTTGACACACTATAGTATTAGTCGTATTCTATGGTTGTACATAAGTACACAAAACAGTATAATAAAAATCACGTGATTTCAGAGATTAGCACTTGAAAATTGATAAAAATATGCAATAAAACCGACGAAATAGGTAAAGATCGCGTTTTCAACGTCGATAAGTTGTGAAGAATACAAATAAACAGGTAAAAAAAAAAAAAGAAAAAAAAAAATATGTATAGCCTAATGTACTCCGCGGTCCAGATTGTATAGTTAAAAATAGGTATAATTGGTGATGGATACACGACACCGTAGACCAATTCAAAACTGGCTGTAATATTTGTCGGTTATTTTACGCACTCCCGTTATAATATTGTTGTCTGCCACGGTGCCGTATTTCGGGGCGTGTCGTTAAAAAAGAGAATAAAGGGTCGATAAAAGTCTGCGCGTCTCAGCTGATAATACAGCGGCACCGCCGCCGCCGCCGCCACCGCCACCGCCGCCGACGCCGCCGTCCGCCTTTCAAGAATTCAACACGTGGACACGTTGAAACGTGCCCCTCAAGAACGGTGTTTACGTTTGCCGGGGAGGTCACGTGCGCCGGCACGACGACGCGGCGGCAGAGGAGTGTAGAGGGCGAAGAGCTTTCCCGTTTGCACCTCGCCCCGTTACCCTCGACGTCCCGGCGAAATTCGGGCGTGGCACCGCGTATAGTAATAATAATAATAATAATAATAATAATAATATTGCACTGATGCGCGCGGTTATAAAGGGACGGTAGAGGGCGAACGTGCGTGCGTGCAAGAGCCCAGACGGATAGAAGGGCGTGCGTATTATGTAATAATACATAATACATAATACATACAGGATCGTAACCAAAAGTACAATACAAATACAAAGTTTAGCAAACAGTGCGTGTTTTTTTTTTTTCGGGCGTATTTTCGCATATTTCGCATATAAACCGAGGAAATAATTTAAAATCGAAAGTCTTTTCAGAAACCGAATATTTTTAGCGGACGGGGGGAATTGGAATTGCTTTTAAATTCAAACGACGACGGCGAAATTCGTTTTTTTTTTAAGCATGCGTAGGCGGTTAGGCGTAATATATACTCTTATGCGTTTTTCACGCCAAATATAATACAATTATTATTATATAATTCCGGAAGAAGACCCTGTATTGTGATAATAGTCTAGCGAAATTATATAAGTTTATATTCCCGGCCGAAGGGGTGAGTATATATAAAAATATATATATATATATAAATAACCGACTACCGTTTGTCCACGCGTCCCCTTGCGCGTATACCGCACCCCCTGGCGGCGACCACCCGAGACACATGCGGCCGCGGCGTGTTTCGCGGCCGCGGTGTGCGACCAGCGTGGGCTGTAGAATAATACGCGCACGCCCGCCGCCGCCGCCGCTTTTGTGCGCCCCCTCCCTCCATCCCCACGGCGTGTGCGCGTAGTAAAACTACACCGACGAGACGGGCCAGAGGGTTTTTATTGATCCGTTTGCGTTGCTGCCGCCGCCGCCGCCACCGGCGACAGCTACTTTCCCCTTGCGGCGGCGCTTTCATAAGGGCGTGGTCGTCCGGCCTTTTATTGAGGGCGAAAACACGGGGAGAAAAAAAAAATGTACACAATATATATATATATATATATATTAAAAAAGGCTATTGTCGTCGGTATATTCATTAATTACGACGACGACGACGACGCCTCCTGCACCGCCGCCGAATGATCGATCGAGTAACGCGCGTGGCCAAAACGCATATATTTTCCCGTCGTTACTTGATTGATGAGATTAATATATGTATATATATATATATTTATACGTCTATGTATGTATATATATTTTCGTAACACGAGTTCCGCCGGATATCCGGGATAAATGAAAATTGAAATAGAAAATAAATTAAAATCCAGGAGGGGAGAGCCGACCCACCTTACCGTCCAGTCATGTTTTCCAAAAACCGCATTTAAAATGCGGTGTGGTATTTAAAATATTGTACGGTTTACTGTAATCCGAATGTGGCCAACAGCCCGGGGCAAGCCACTCCGTTGTTGGTGGCTATTTAAGATTTTTTTTTTTTTTTGATAGCACTTTACTAATAATTTTTCACGAGTAAATCAAATAACCGAAAGTTTTCGGACCGATAATTTTTTGTGTATTTATGTTATCGAAAATATAGGCACGGATACCGGATAAAGGTTTCCTTCTGACTGAATACGCTATGGAATTTCGGTAGTTCCTCTTTTTATTTTATACATTACGATTACACGAAACAAATATTTGTGACGACGATACGGGACGACTACTTGTACGTTTGTTCGACATTTTTTGAGTTGATAAATTAACATTTTTTTTTTTTCTCAACAATTTCGTCAATGTCGCCTATACACGATATTATTTATGACTAAAATCATAAATAATATAATAATCGCGCCACGTGTTATTATTTTTTTAATCAAATATTCGTGATTAACGGTCGTCAGTTCTACTGGTTAACAACAGCTGTTGTTCTTGCACCAAAGTCATAGAGATAATAATATAATATTTATTATTATCACGTACGATACAAATATCTTGTTTTGTGTACATTTTTTTCCAATTAAATACAAATAATATTCATCTTAATGCTCTCTCGTAGTTTTCTACTCACACTAAAAAAATAAAAAAAATAAAAATTAGCGTTATTTAAATCGTACGAGATATTCCTTAAATAGAAAAATAATGACATGTGTTTTTAGGACAAGGTCGCGGTGGGCGTGTATAAATTATTTGTTTTTCGATTATTCGCATTAGTATATCGTGCGAATGAATACAATTTTACTAAATTATAATCACTGTGAAATATTAATATATTTTATATATATATATAAGCACAAATAATATTATACTATAAGGAAGAGTAATGTATTTTGATGAGTATTTTAAAGATGTTTAAGTTGCATACATTGCGATCGTGGCTTTTTACAAATTGTTAATATTTGTAATATAAACAAGTCTTAGCAATCAGTTTTAATTTTATATTAAAGGGCCTGCGCGTGATTTTTATTTTCTCACAACATGCTTTACCGGAATAAAATCTCATATCTCGTAGAATAGTCCGATTTCGATTATTTTTTCACCTCTACGAGAAAGAGGAAAACTTTCCTTAGAGCGTGTCAAATTCCAATTAATTTTTTACTATGTAAACAAAAACTACTTAAAAAAAAAAATTAAAAAAAATGATTGAGATTAGTCGTATACAAAAGTCTTATTATAGTTATATTAGAAAATAAAGTTAATTTGTGGAATCGTCTACGTATTGATGGTCGGGGTAACCGCTTCTGGAAACCTGGAAATGTCAAGGTAAACTTGGAATAGTCAGGGAATTGATTCTAGAATTTCAAACTTCAATCTCTATTTTCGTTAATATTAATTATTTGATAATAAGTAATTTGGTGACACTGTTTTAAGTTATCTAAACAATATTTAATGTCAATTTTATCATACTATATTTTCTGTCCAATTATTTTTGTGGGGGGTGTTAAATTCAAAAATAATGAAAGTAACAAAAATTTCAACACATTATTAATTTACTCCATGTACACACCATCATCAAAAAATTAAAGACAACTTTATTGATTTTTTTAAAAAAATATTTTGTTTTTCAAATATATTTTCATTATAAATCTACGTTGGTGCGATTCGAATGTTTGATTACTTTTTTTTTCAAATAGAACTAAAAATTGTATTTAATTCTTGGGTATTTTTGTATGTCGAAATTATGGAAGCGTTACGCAATTCTACTAACGTAATAAACAAGCTCTAATGGTTTTTATAAGTTGTACTTATTATCATGATGATAAAAAAAAAGTATTTTTTTTTTTTTTAATTTTCAATATACATGTGTGCGTGTGTCTATAGTTTCTCAAACGAAGACTATTGTTATTTAAATATTACGATGTTTTTTCATCGCACACTCGCCGGTAACTATATTTAGAAAGTCATTTTTTGTATACGTACTTATATTTCTAAAGAAATATGTTTTACTTGCATTTTATAATGTAACTGTTATAAAATATTTTGTTTTGGTTATTCTTAAAAAAATATCTGTTTTCTTGGCCTCGGTAAATGGTTTAATAAATCGTCGAGTATAACGAAAAACTTGTTTGTCTTTTTTAGAGTTTTTAAATGATTATCGTTATTCGAAAATTGGCAATTTTAGATCGTCGTCGCGGTTATGATATTTGGTTTTCTCTAATTTTATCAATGGTGTATAATATAACGATAAACCATTGTTTTCGAAAAAATAAAACCGAAAAACTGTGCTTTTTTTCATAGACTTATTAGTAACTGGCGGCGCCTCGAGCAAAAATTAGTTAGACGTTAAAATAAGGGATGGGGGTAAAGAAACAACATTTCTTGTTATTTCCATGAAAAGCGTTAATTCATCATAAATATAATGTAACAATTGATATAATTCATGAATAAATAGGATTTTAACAACACTAGAATAAATTGTATTAAAATTTACACGAAAATAGCATTTAACACGTCGTGACATTGTATTTATGGGGAGAGAGGTATTACTTTAAAACCGACAATGAACATTACTGCAATCTCGGGGAAAAAAAGTACCGCCGAAACTTATATCCGCTTAAACGAGCGTTCAACATATTAAAGAAGAAATGATAATATTTTCATATGTATACGACAAAGACGACGATGTGTTTCCCCCCTTTTTTTTTCTTGTTTTATCTCGGAAAACGGAAAAATAGTTTCAGCCATTTAGAAAAAAAAAAAACTACGCGTTCGATAATTTATTATACGGTCGTAATGTTTCTCCCTAGGTTTTTCAGTGATCGGCAACCGGCCTTCGCCGGCGAAAACTCGCGATTACGAAATTTTGTTTTTCTGCAAGACGTTCCGGTGATCTTCGTGTGTTCGCCTACAAAAAGACTGGCCTACGGCTCGTCCGTCCCGCCCCTGAAGGGAGGCAGTGGTTTTCCGGGGCGCGGACCACGTGTCGCCGGTAGGTCGGCTCATTTTTAAGAGTCGCTTGAAATGTGTAATTCGGCGGGAGTCGCCGTCGTACGATGGCAAATCGCCGATCCCTATTCTATATAATATGTACCCACACCGGATCCCATAATTTCCCAATGGTTTTTGTGAGAACTACGTTATATTTTTAATTTAAAAAAAAAAATACGTATTTATTTTATCTACAATATTTTTATCTTAGGCAAACTCCAGATATACGTCAAAATTTCCATAAGGATAAGATACGAAATTATTATCTAGACGAAGATAGATATCTACCTCGGAGTATATCTAAATAAGTCTCGACACTGCTTGTGACCCGTCTTGCAACACTTATGTAATTACGAACACGCATAATATCAAATGCCAACCAATTTTCGGTTTTTAAATATTTAACGACACGTCGTGGGCATATTATATAATGTATTGATCGAATAATGGCAAACGTATACTAATATACTATAATACCTATCTAAAATTAATTTCAATTTTTTTTTTTTATATATATATTTTACATTTTTCGTTGGCATATTTTGGATTTTTTTTTTTTTGTTCGTCTATATTTGCCTCTATTATTACTTTCCGGTCCCTATAGTTAAATGACTAATGACGTTCTCCGCGGGCACGTGCGTCGCGTCGCGTTTGTATATTGGAACAGTCGTACCTATAGATAGAATATTATAATAATACTATAGACACAGAATAACGCATATTACACGTATAAATTATAAAAGTCAATATATATATATATGTGTGTGTGCGTGTGTGTGAGAGACTCTGGAGAGGTTTTTATGGGAGTAGAAAAAGAAAAAACTGTTCCGTGGAATAATGTATAGTGCTAGTGCGCGATATTATCACATTTACCATAAATTAATTCCATGTAAAACGTGAATTATTTGTCGACGTTATAGAATATACCGGCAGAAGAGTGTAGACTTAAATATTTGATTTGTAAATAATAAACCGGCGTTTGAGTTTTTCGAGTTACCCATCATAAATCGTTTGATAGATCTGATTAGAACGGTTATTAAAAAAAACTTATAGTTGTGGTGTTCAGTTAGAACGGACAATATCAAACTCCGCGGGTAAATATGTTCATATTCATATAATGTATCTTAATGGTTTTTTTTTGTTTAAGCGTTTACGCGTGTTTTTAAATATTTTTAGACTATATATTATTATTATAAAATATGGGTACAATATCCCGCGCAAAACATAATTCAACTAGAAAACGAACGTTGTATTACCTCTTCCATAAGAAAACATCTTATAGTTCTTTCTTTCTCGCACAATATAGCTCTTGATACCACCTTAATTTAATTGACAGCCATTTCCACTAATCTACTGCCGGATACCCATTATAGGGGAATGGGATTATTTTTTTTTTTGTCTAAAAGTATCAATATTTCGCCAATTGTTGTTTTACCAACTATTCCGATTATATTATTATGGTAGGATAAAACTTTTGAAGATCCGCTTGAATTCGTCTTGAGTTTACTGGAAAACGACTTTTTTGAAATTGAACTCTTAAACTAGTAGTGAGTATCGAAGATTTTTTTTTTTCAAAACCGATATTTATTGAGGGGGAAAACCAATGTCTCTGGGATATGAAGAATAAAGGGGTTTTCAGTAAATTTCAATATCGGCTCGTGGTTTTCATTATTTCAAATATCCCGAGGTATCGGGGGAAAAAAAGTCATATCCACTGAGGTCCTGCACCACTATCCTTAATTAAACCCTTGTTTTAAACATGTTTAAAATTGTTATCACTTCCCTCCCGAATGTCGATAACGTTTTTGACGACGATTGCCGCCGATTGCCCGCGCAAACAGATGCGCGGGACGAATCGGATTTTCATAGTAGTGATTATCCGTAGTGGCCGGCCGGTATGCGTGGACGGCGGCGACATTAACTGCGTTGTTTACGACGCACACGCATTCAAGGTTACTAGTTCTTTCACCCGGACGCCGCTGTCGCCGTTTACCGGTTGGCCTTGGATTCCCCGCGGCCGGTGCGACGATAACATCGACGGACAGAGGCGCACGTCGTCGTCGGGGCTTCGCATAGGACGCCGCCGCCGCCGCCGCCGCAAAGATACCGCGCATCGCTAACCCGAACAAACCGGTTACATCGCCGCCGCCGCCGATGTATTTTTAGAATGGCCAATTTTCGCTCACCGTTCGAAATATATTATAATAGCAATGGAAATATTACTCTGACGATAACGTTTTGCAATCGTTTGTTGTTGTTGTTGTTGTTGTTGTTGATGTGTTATTAAACAAATTATTATTGCATCGTTCCGTCAACGTTTTCGACCTGTATCGTTTTGTTGGCAACTCGCTCGCGCCGTCGCCTCGGTACCAGCTGATAGTGTTTGTGCCGCCGATCGCGTTCTCTCTCTACCCACCCATCCACCCATCCACCCATCGGTTGTGCGGCGGACGTCATCGTCTTCGTGTGTGTTTTCGCGCGATTAGTTGGCCGCCGCCGAATGGACGTGGGTGGTCTTATACCTCTTCTCCAGTCGCCGCCGCCGTAGTCCGCATAATACTGTGGAAAACAATTCGTCGATTTATACAGACACAGAAATTAAACCGTTTTTGATTATTTAGTAGTTGGACGATAGTTATATAATAATGGTGATTCCCATTCTGGAGGGCATAAACACATTGCTGAGGTGACGCTAGAAGTCATCACGAATGCAATTTAAAAAAAAAAAAAATTTCATTACATAAACAGGGGGGGTAAAAAACGATGAAAATTTGTTCGATTACCGCCAAACACTCGTAATCAACTCTTGATCGCGGAATGGTATAAAATCATAAAAAAATAAAATTATTCCTCGTGAAATAATAAAAAAAAAAATCTCGGGAGAACACTCGATTTATACATACGACGGTAGTGAATTTTGTGACAGTTTACACTTTTATCGAGTAATTCCCATCAGTTCTCGTCATTATCGACTTTTTTTCCCCCTGTTTCGCAGGTACCTGGATTAAAATAATGGTTAATTGTACTTGCTTACTAAAAGTTAAGAGGCGTTTGATGGCGATTTTGGAGTTTATATGCAAATTAAACGACAACGATATTAACGCCCTAGAACGAATCAAGACTATTCATATAGTTTTGTCGTCTTGTATAAGTACTGGTGTTGAAACCCTTAATCCGGTTCAATTTGTAATCCGAATTACAATTCGCAAAGTTATGCAAAAAGCTGGACCGTCCCGCAAATGTTCTATTCGGAAGTTTTACGAAAATTCGTTTGTTTACAGCTCATATGAGACTAACTAAATAAATGTAATTTTAAATAAATTAATCATTATCAACGGTTTATTGATCATTCGGTTAGTTTTTAAAACATTGATAGATACACTCCGATGTTGGTTTGGTGGGTTTTTTTTTGTAAAATGCGTGACATATCCTATCTAATCTCGTTTTCATTATTTTTGTCGGATGAAAATTTATTTATATTTTATTCAATTTTTTTTCTTTTTTTTTTAAATAATTATTATTATGTTTATTCGAACGGCATTCCGGGACCGATCGGAACTTTTACTTTTGTCGGTACATACATTTTAATCGTTTCATTTTTATTATAAAATTATTACAATAATAGATTTTTAATTATACTGCGCATAATCTTACACATCTCGACAGTGGCGCAACCCGGGGTGGAGGTATACACTTCATCTCTGCACCGCTTGTATTTAAGGTGAGATTACGACGATTGCGTACTGTTTTTTAGCTGTCCAACGTTGCCGTTGTTAGTTTGTTACTCGCATATTTTTTTACTATCACCTTGGTACTACCACCGGTGCTTCCGGAAATCCGGAAAAGTCGGGGAAAATTTGTACGAAATTCCGGAATTTTCATATTAAATTTCAATATTTTCTATTTTCGTAAATATCAATTGTTCGAAATTCGAAATATATATCATAGATATTATTATTAGTATTGTTAATTATTCGATAATAAGTCATTAATACCAATTCAATCATACTGTATTTGTTTGTCTCGATTATTTTACGGTGTGTTGAATTCAAAAAAAGAATGAAAGTCACAAATATTTTCACACATATACGAGGTCTGTTCAAAAAGTACCAGGACAAATGTTATTACGGCTAGTCTACACACGATAACGTTTCAAATTGTAAATAGATGTCTTCCCCGGGAATAAGTGGATATTTTAAACAAAACCCGAAGTCGCTATCTTATCTCAGTTTAATATTACACGTGGTTAAATCCAGTCAGTTTTTTTCGTTCGCCGTTTTCGGCATGTCCGAAATTAACGAACAACGCGTACGCATCAAATTTTGCTTGAAACTTGGTAAAAAAATAATGCAACGGAAACGTACGGAAATAATTAAAACCGCTTTAGGGGATGATTCATTAAGTGGTTCCGTGACTTTCGAGTGTTTTAAACGTTTCTAGGACAGTTGGCGTTTAATTGAAGACGATCCACGTTCTGGAAGACTGTCGACGTCATCCAGAAACGATGGTGTGGCGACAATTTGCGAAAAAAAAAATGCGAATTGGCCACCGATTAATCGTTTGTGAGTTCGGGAATCTTAATTGAGTTTTTTCATGCAATTTTACAGGAAAATGTACAGATGAGATATTGATATTGAGGGTGTCAAATTCGTTCCGCGATTGTTCACCACGACAATGCACTGGCACATTTAGCGCTGTCGATTCGTGAATTTTTGGCTGATAAAAAATTGCTGTGGTCCCGCGGATACTCCATATTCTCCAGATCAGGCCCCATGCGATTTTTTCTTTTCCCAAGACTAAAATCTGCGCTTAAAGTACAACGATTTTAAGATTTAAAGGAAATTAAAGCGAAATCGGCCACAGAACTCATAGTTTTGACTTTTGAAAAATGTCAAGATCGCCGGGATTTCTGCATATCGCCTGTAGGAAAGTATTTTGAAGGAGATATCTTTAAATAATACGTAACTTCATTTGTGTAATTATTAAATATAAAATCCTTGTACGTTTTGAACGGACCTCGTATATTATTAATTTACTCCGGTCAATCATTTGTGAAAATTCAAAATGGAATTTCGTGGCGTCCACGGTTATGATTGCTTCTGAAATACGTTATTTATAGTACACGAATTCGACCACAAGTTCATTAAAATTCATAGTGATTTAGTGATCTATATCATGATCCGTATTCAATAACTGTTTGCATTTTACAAGTCTAAAATATTGTAAATAACGACAAAATTATACCGTCGAGTATTTTGAAATAATTTATTCGACGGCGGTAAAACTCGGCTACGTCTATTAGTTTCGGTTAGATAATTTTTCACGATATACTCGTACTTTAATACCTACTTGTTATTTTATTTTTATGTGCCGTTCCACACTGGCATCGTCAGCGTGTGTGTTCTGCTCCGGTGGATGTCCGCGCACCCGACCATTTTAGTCCGCCAACGCGTCCGTCGTCTCGATAACACCGTAATCGAGTCATCTGATGTAATTATTATGTTAGGTAAGGTCAGGTTATGGCTGAAATCTCCCCTCCAGACAAAATAAATATATACGTGCATTACGAGGTTCTATGATGATGATGATGATGATGATAATAAAATTATACACAGACTAAAATGTTTACACGGAAAAACTGTTTTATGCTATAAACTAGAGATAATTTCCTGTATTTCAATGTACGATTCAAGTCGTTAACTCAAATCGATCGTTATCATTTCAATGTTTAAAGTTAGACACTATATAGTATTTAAAACCATTAGATTTCGTTTCAATATCGGTGAAAATCCTATTGAGATGTGAATTGGCTTTGACCAATTGATATGCCGATTTCATTGGCTACACTACTCCGACTAAACACAAACACAACGACTCTCGAGCTTATCTTTAAAAGCTAACTTTATCAATTGAAGTCTCCCAAAACATTTTTTACCGATTGTCAAACAAAATTGAATATATAAATACTATTATTATACGTCTGACTTTGTTAATGAATTGATGTGAGATAAAGACTTTAATACTAAAATACTGGCAATTCGTAGTCTCTAGTTTATTTTGGCGCGATAATAGTGCCGATAACCGTTTTTCTGTTATAATTTTAGTCTGGGTATTTATTAAAACGCACCTAGTATATTAGGCTGATGATTAAAATTATTTTTATTTTTTTTCGGGGGGAGGGGAGCATCTTTGCCTAATTCGTTTTGCGTGTTGTTTTAGAGCCTCAAAAAAATAATAAAAAATATGTACCCATGTATCAATTCGTCATGTTTTAAATGATTGTTAATACTTTACAATTTATTGAATCGATCATGCCTAGATATTTCCTCAACGTGTAAAACATAACTACGGGGCGCACTAAAAAAAAAAAATAAAATAATTTTGCCCAACACCTTAACGTACATATGTGCCCGTCGTGTTTTATTTAAATTTATTTTAGATTCTCGCATAGTCACTTCTTTAGAATTAGGCCAAACGAAATTATGCGTTATATTATTATAATTAATTTACCATTAGAACGATAAAACCACGCGCGTTACGAAACTAATTAGAAACCAAATAATGAATTTAATTTTAAAATTACTGGTAGTAAAAAATGATTAGGTGCTTACATCCGGTGCATTTTCTTGTGAAGTACTCGTACAGTATACTATTATTATATCGGAAAGGTAATTTATGCAGTCTTTGTTCGGTTTAGTGGCCGTGAGAAAATTTCGTAGTGTCGATATTTTTAACGGCGGCGGGTCGAAATGGCGTATTGGCCCGTAAGTATTATAAATAGTTGGATCAATATAATAGTCGTGTGGCGGAGTGATTTAGTGCTATCATCGATAGCCTAATCGAATATATATTATAATAAAATTATTATCGGGTAGTATACCCAGTCGTCAGAGAAATGATATGAGAATTTTAGCAACAGAGCGAGGCCTCTGCAGCAACACCAACGCCAACAATATCCACCACTTCCAAACCTCGATACTGCCCCGAGAAAATTAGTGAAAACCTAAAACCTTTCTTTAGTCACGTTTTGAAGTAAATAAAGTCGTAGGATGGCACAATACGAAATTATAGTATTATGATATGGGAAACTGTGGTCGACAACAGTGAAATATAAAGCAAAGTACCGCCGTCCGGCGAATTCTCCAGGTTTGGGAATTTCGAAAAAAAAAAAAATGTTCAAATAAAGTACCATCAGACAGGCGGCCGATAGTGAAATCATATCTTGGTAAATCTAGTAGCTTCTTCGCAACACTCGGAATCTCAATTATAATTTTGAGGTTTATAATCGGTGGATTTGTTGTCTAGTAAGTTTTCAAAATGCTCGTGTCAAACCAATATACGTATATATAACACGCTTTATTTATCAGTATAATCTCCATCAAGAGCAACACAATCATTCCAACGCCGCTCTAACATTTCAATACCATTCTTGTAGTATGATTTATCTTTTGCTTCAAACTAGGCTTTAGTTCCACTGATAACCTCTTCATTCGAGCATTTTTTTTTTGAGATCTGTGAATAGCCAGTAGTAGCTGGGAGCCAAATCTGGATAATACGGTGGATGCGGAAGCAATTAAATCTTTAATTCAATGTAATTTTGCCATTGTTTTTTTGACTTGTGATACGGTGTGTTGTCTTGATGAAACAAAATTGTTTTCTTTACCATATGCGCTCGTTTATTTATGCAATTTCGGCCTTCAAACGCTCCAATAACGCTATATAATATTCACTGTTGATGGCATTTCCCTTCTCAAGGTGGTCGATGAATATTATACCTTGCTTATCCCAAAATACTGAGGCCATAACCTTTCCAGCTGATTGTTATGCTTTCGGGTGCTTTGGACGAGGTTCACCGGTTGCTGTCCACTCAGATGACGATCGTTTTGATTCTGGAGTGAAGTGATGGATTCATGTTTCATTCATTGTCACATATTGACGCAAAAATTCCAATTTATTACGTTTAATCACTGCTTAGGATTCTAAGTTGATGATTATCAACACGTTCTTTTGATATCTTTACGATGTCAGCTAACTCATGCAACTTCACTTTGCGATCATTGAAAACGATTTTGTGGATGTTATCTGGTGTTACCGCCTTATTTGTTGTCCACTGCGTTCTGCATCATCAGTGTCTCTACGACCACGTTTGAAGTCAGCATACCAACGTTTTATTTTTGTTTCTGATGGAGCGGAGTCCCCATAACACTTTTCAAGCCATTTATTCGCTTGAACTGTATTTTTTCCCATCGAGAAGTAATGTAAAATTAAAACACGAAATTGTTTTTGATCCATTATTTTGAAAATAACAAAAGTAGCATCACTCATAGCACAATAACTCACACACTAATGAATAGATTATCATGAAATTTGAACAGCTGTCTTTTGCAGGTTAGTACCAACTAAAAATGAGGTGAATTCCAAAACTCTAGCACTATCTATTTGTTAGGCCCGGGACTTTTCAGCCCATGTTTTATATATATTTTTTTAATATAGTTAATTTTTCATATTTAAATTAATTTAATAAAACGAAATTATATATTCTAACAATACACATCGTTTAAAAATAAAATACAAATATATTGAGATTTTGTTTTCGACAGTTCTTCTAAAGTCGGCAAAACACCCCGGGGCAGGTTTAATGTTTTTTTAAATTTTTTTTCCGCATTCAGAAGGAGAGTTTGGGGATTGTGTTTATGTATATATATATATATATATATATACCTACATACTTATTAAAACTTTTGTCGAAACTCTCTAGAAGTAATATTGCCGACGGGCTGTCAAAATGATTATGTTTGAAAAATATTAAATGTTTTATACAATGATAGGACGTCGTTGTGTGCGTGTACAGTATTAGGGTGCGGCCTTTTATGTCTGATAAACCCTCTTCCTGAGATATAAATGCCCTTCGAGTATACTGCGCACTTGTAATAAATTAATTCTATAAACCAGAAAATGTAAAATATAATAACGCGCCTCTCGTTTAAGAACCTTTTTGATTCAATAATTATAATAATAATGATAATAATGTGCGTTTTAAAGCATATACAATACACGTGCGTAACCGAAATTACCAAAACCCGAGCGTAATAGAGAGAGAAAAATTGTTCTCGGCTGGTGTGTATATTTTATTTATTTGTTTGTCTTAAAATATGTTCTTGTATACGAGGTAGGTATAGTATTACCGGATAATCTGCATATTGCAGATCGTAAAAGGACCCAACCTTTGTTCGCTTAAAAAAAAAAAAAAATCAAACGCACGGACTTAACATTAGCCTACACGTGACGGGTTTTTTTTTTTTATATATATATAAATATTACAAACGGTTCTCTAATATTGAATATATTTATTTATTTATACGAAAAATATATAACGATTATTATGTTTGTAATGTCCGTTAGCAACCCCCCAAAAACCATAAAAACGTCGCCGCAGCCGCTCGTTTCATTTATTGAAAAAAAAATAAATAAAAATTAATTTTGTGTTTTGTTTTTTTTTCTGTTGGTGCCCGGGCAGGCCGCTATACTGCAGCACACGGCCGACTACATTTATCAATTGGAGCAAGAGAAAACCAGACTCCTGTCGCAAAATTGTCAGCTGAAACGGCTGGTGAGCAAGCAAGAGGGCGACCTGTTGAGCACGGCCAACATGCACAAGAAACGTAAAATCGATGACTCTGCCGGTAAGCACGTCGTAATAATAATGCGTTAAAGAAAATCTTGATCAAATAATAGACAAATAATTAGATAGAAAATAGTATTTCGAAATATTTATAATTTCGTACAATGCAAGAACACCACTAACACTATAACGTAAATACGCAAATCGATCGAACAATACAATACTTAAATTTCGGAACTCCGACTTTTGGAAGCCTATCGATATTTTAAATATATTTTTTACTCTGCATTTCGACAATAGTGTCATACTGATAATTTAAATATTCAAAAAAAAAAAAAAAAAATCAGGTTCCAAACATACCTCATGTTCTTTCAGTTTTATTTTCCAAAATATTATTATTTTTTTTTTTTATCATATCCGAGATAAATCCATTTAAATCGTAATGATTTATATACTTATTAATATAATAGGTAAAATATTTAATTATTTTTGATAAAAACTCTTTTCCTCCCTTCTTCGCGCTTTATCAAAATCGATAAATGAGGTTAAAGATTAATTTTTTCTCCGCTTCATGGCGAACCTCGTTAATTCACAATTGGACATTATCAAAATCCGTTTTTTTTTTTTGTTTGCTGTTCCGTTTGTTTTTAAAATTGTTTTTTGTTTTTTAATCGATGAATCATTATTCTTTTTCAAATGCGAAGTATTCACACTAGTATCAATACGGTTTATAAATTAATTTTTTAAGTTACATCAATCGTAGATATATTTTGAAATTCAGTACCACTGTCTGGGTAAAATTTAAGCGCTTGGTTTTTGTGATAGGCAATGAACAAATTTAATTTTTCTTTTTATCCATAAGATATCTAAAAAATGTATCTTTATACAACACTGGATGATTATTAATAATACAATATCTTTTTTCCGGTGGGCGGGCTCGACAAAACGACAGGGTAGAGAAAAAACACCTGCCGGTCAGGTCTCTTTCTCTCTCTCTTTTTCGCCGCCGTTTTTTAAATTGTGCACTCGCACGCATCGCCGCATTAGGTTTTTTTATCTCTCTACTGGGCGATTATTTTTATCATAGTCCAGCGAATTTCAAATAAATTTGATTTCTGTTTTGATTGTTTAAATTTCAACGCTATTTTCACATTTGTAGTAACTTCATTTGTAACCCCCCCCACCGATCCGTTTTCAACGATTCGAAAAATTCATATTTGTCTACAAATGTTCGTAACACCAATCCAATACGGTTTATGAGTTAGTTACAGAATTTAGTCCGGTTAAGTAAGGGGGTGGGAAGAGATATCTATGCATGATGCGAAAAATTTGATTCGATCGATGCAAAGTAAACTCGTACATTTTTACATTTTAATAATCGAACCATAAGAGTTTGCTTTAAGGCATTTTCAACTCGACCACTCGAGGATCACGGGCATAATTGTTTGGTTTAGATTTATAAATATTAGCGATCAGCAGGCGAGCTAATAATAGATATACTAGTGTTTTTGATAAAATATTTTAACTAATTTGTTGTTTCACTGGAATAATTCGTCAAAGGTTTATTCGATTTATTAAAACAATATGAGACAATATATTGTAATGATTAAAACGGATTATTTTCAATTATGTTAGGATATTTGTTAAGTGTAATAATAATTAACGTTTCCTTTTTTTTTCTCCAGCATATTGTTAAAGGCATATTTTGATGATTTCTAAGACGAATGATTGTCCCCGTCCCAATCCACACCATCTACGGGACAAACGCATTATTACTACATCCCTCCCTTTTGTGTAGATCTTATATGAATATAATTTTTTTTTTTTTTTTGCGTGGGATACTTCTATCTTTTTTATATTGTAGTATTTTTATTATTTCTCCGCGTGCAGTAATGTAATAAAATATGTGTGCACTTAAGTGCGTGCGCCCCGGAGGAGAAAGGACCGAGAGAAACGCGCGTATTATACGCCGCCTGCGACTATGTTTTATTTTTTACTTCCCAAGAGTATATATATATATATATATATATATTATTATTCTCGTTGCCCGTCGTTTATTCTCTCCAGTCCGACGACGTGTTGTCACGGGATTATGGAAAAAAAAAAAAAAAAAAGCTCCGGTATGCGATAAAACGATTGCGTGGTGGCGGTGTTTACCGTGTACACGTTTCGTACGTACGAGCGGCGATTTCGAACGCAAACCGCCTCGACGGCGACCCGTTTCGCCCAAACCATCACACAGATATTTCATATTATTACGACAAAATTACAGTTGGTTTCCTGTTATTACGGCAATATCGAACATTTTAAGTCGGTAAAATGGCCGACTTTTGTTATCGACAAGAGGGCGCTCTGTACGCATATTTCTCGTTGATAAAATCGGAATTACACGTATTGCAGGAAATTGATAAAAATTCTAGAATCAATATGTAATTTTTTTTTTTTTTTAAACCTAATTGATTGATTTGATTTGATTGTGTATAGGATTTTACACTGCGACCGTTTTATCGAATAACAAGCGGTTTGGTAAACGTGTACGGATTCGTATCCGGTTGGTGGTTAGGTTATGCCCTCCCACCTTTCAGGATTCTTACGGTATTAAAGGACGCTGTAATTTTGGAAATGACTACCGGAACACAACCGACTGTGCGAAAACGAGATTTTTACTCAAAATAATATTGAAACTAGGCGCAACTAGTTTTACTAGATTCTGGTTGTTTTAAACTATGATTTCGGGTTTTTCACCGCAAAACGCGTAGTTTACGCTGTCAGCACGACTTTTATTTCGACACCACCGACATGGCGATTTGCAGGACAATTGGGTCGGCCCCCTATTTCACTTGTACAAATCTAGGTCGCTATAACAACAACAACAATAATAATAAATGATAGTTTTACGTCTAGCGGTCGTTCTATAAATCGATTTTCGGATTTACGTCCAAACCGCTCGCCGGCATGGATTCCGCATCGTCATCGGTGTTTACCGGCCACGTGTTCCGTCCGTGTTGATCTTTTACCTCCGGATATAGCACGGATATATAAAATCAAACTGGTCCGGCGGGGAATTTAATAGAAAAAAAAAAAAAAAAATCTAGAAAATAAGTACCGACGAACGAACAGCGCGACGTGTTTTGATAGAATGTATAGTTACGTCCCTTCTCAAACTGAACTAGAGTCGAACACTCGAGTCTCGTCGATAACTCAATGTTTCTTTAGGCACCTCGTGCTTTGAAAATGCTTATACACTCAAAGCGATTTGTCGGGTCCGATATTTATACGGTGTAATTAATTTGTTTTCCATTTAATTTGTTGTCAAATTTGAATCGAAAAGATCCGTCGTTAAATCTAACAACAATATACATCTTAAATATTTATGTATATAACTGTAATATTGTTGTATCGGTTGTTCATCGGTCCTTATGTAATATGGGTTTTTTTTTTGCGTTTAGGTTTAGATGACGGTGGACTAATGATCGACGAGGTGTCCGAATTGAGAACGCATTTAGAACGAGAGCAAAGTCTGCGAGTCGAACTAGAAGAGCAATTAAAAGAATACGCTGCCCGTTTGGGCGAAACGTTTGTCAATATAAAACCCAAGGAGAATACTCAAACTACAATTCAATACCATCATACTCCAAGCACAGTAAGCGCGAGCTATAACACAGTACATTTTATTGACTTTTAGGTCTTTCGTACTCTCCGTATTTGAAACTATATTATTGTTTTTATTTCAGTGTGTGGTCGGCGAAGAAGCTGGTATGGAGATAATCGAAGTGAACGCAAACGATAATCTGGTGGTTCAACGCGAGCCAGAAGATGACACTCTGGTGATCAAGACTGAAATCGATACACCCGTTGAAGATCGACTGAAAGTACCTGAAGAACCTGTTCCTCAGCAGCAGCAGCAGCAACAGCAGCAGCAGCAACAGCATCATCAGCAGCAGCAGCAGCAGCAGCAGCATCAGCAGCAGCAGCATCAGCAGCAGCAGCATCAGCAGCAGCATCAACAGCAGCAGCAGCAGCAGCAGCAGCAGCAGCAGCATCAGCAGCAGCAGCAGCAGCAGCCGCCGCCGCAGCCCCAACAGCCGCAGCAGCAACAGCAGCAGCAGCAGCCACAGCCGCAGCAGCAAGTTCTGCCGTCTGCTCGTGTTTACCTGACCAGTACCTCCAGACAAAATTTGGAGACTATTGTCGAAGCGATCAGACACTTAGAGGGTGACCATCTGTTTAGTGATGACCACCAGGAAGCGCCTCTCGCGCTAACCAAACACACAGCGACCAGCAATCAGAAATTGCTTAAAGTAAATTTATTAAATAAATAAAACAATTTGGTTCTAATATTGTTTAATTTCCCTATTTATAGGTGGAAATGAACCCATTTCTCCAGTTCCACAGTAATTCCCAGACTTCTCAAGGTACAACTGTGGTCACCTCAAACAATCCTGTACGACCTTCTAGACCTGGTGTTATTGTCGGTAAACAAGCATCGTGACTTTATTAAAATAAAAAATAGAGGTTGTATGTAAATTTTGTTACGTCCAACCCCTCCAAAGTCTTATATTCTCATGAAAGTCTGAAACTCCAACTTGTATATGGATTTAACCTTCCGTTTCAGATTTTATTTTCCATTACATTTTATTGTATATAACTAATAATTGTACTCAATTGGAAATAAGGACTGTTTATACATAAAGCATGTATATAAATTATTGTAATAAAATATCATAGTTCTCAAAATGCCACAAAAGGGATATTGTATAAAATAATACAAGGCTTCTTAATAATGATTTATTGTCATTATAATATTTCAACTTTTTTTTTACATTAGTTTTAAATTATGACAAATTGTTTAGCTTGATAATGTTTACCTACCTTATTTACTTTAAAATGTACAATGTTTAACAATTTTTACTACCGATTGTGTTTCCTTAAGTTATTTTTTATTCTTTTTTTGTGGTTATTTGAAACATTTTTCATTTGTATATAGACTTTTTGTTAAAACTCAATGTTTTATTGACTTTTATTTCGCAATATGTATTGTTATAACTTGACTATTTGCAATATAAATGTATACGCAGTAATAGTAATAGAAATTGTTTATTTTTATTTCATTTTTTTTGTCTACTATTGTTATTTAAATATTATTAATTAATATTTAAAAAGTAATGTGTAGGATTTTTCAAAATTATTATTATTATTATTATTATTATTATTATTATATTTTTTTTTTATAATATAGTTTCTGTGTTATTTAGTGTCTTTATAATATCTTAGAATGGCCTTTTTTTTTTTTTTAATTATTATTTGTGTACAAAAAAAAGTTGGTGCTATTGATTTCGGGTTTTGTTTATATAATAATTGGTTTTTTACATATTATTATTTACTATAACTAAATTTATGTGGATTAGGCGATAATGTTCTGTGGTGTCCTTGGTGTGATGACAGTATGTATGTTCCTCGGTTTACTTATATTTTGAATCTAGATAATGAAATTATTGTTTTCAATAGGCCAAGTTAAGAATAAATTAGCAAAGTTTTTACCGTTGTTTACTGTTTATCTTCTCATTAAGGATAAAATAATTTTTATTATAATTCTTGTCCAGTATTCTTAATTTGTTATATTTAAACCAAATGAAAAAAAAAAAAAGAAAAAAAAAGTAATAATAATAATAATAATTTTAAAAAATTAGTATATTTATTATATTTGTATACACATTTAAATATTTAATTATGTACATTTAAATGAGATCACAACAAATAAAGTAATTGTTTTCACTTTTTTTAGCATAATAATATTATTAAACATAATTCTATTATTAATTATTATTATTATTATTATTATAATTAATTATATTATTTTGTTTAAAAGGAAGAGATTCGGAGTGAAAAAATAATATATGTAACTAAATGTAATATGTCGTACGCCATTTTCGTTTTTATTAATATTAAGATTTTTGCGCATTGGAGACTGATAAAATCAATTCTTTTTGAGTTAATTATAAACTCTTTCTAAGCAAAGATAAATTAATAATATAAAATAATCCTACACTAAACAAATTGGCCCTTTAAGTAATATTGTGTGCTCTGTTGAATAATAAATTATTTAATGGTATTACAATTATAATGTGTGAAAATTGAATTAAACCAAAATTCATCAGTTGTTTACATTTAAGGATAGGCAATTTAAAAAATTAGCACGAAAATAATGAAATTGTTCCCATTTTTGTTTGTTTTATATCTTAAAGGTTAGGTTAGGAAATTGCCGTCTTTAATCTGTTTACATGTTTTACATGTTTAGTTTTAATTATTACTATTTTTTTTTTTTTTTTTTTTTAATCTATGTTTAGGAAAATTAAAATAATTGTTGGTTTTTACATTTTTTTTGTTTTCTATTAAATGAAAAACATTGTACTACTACAATTTTGTAATTTTATATAATTAAATATATGCATATATATTATTTGAATACATATATATATATATATTTATATTATATTGATATATTAATGTATCTATATAACAATACTGTACATATTTGTGAACTTAAATAGTTATTATTATATAAGTATCATTTTTTCGCTTTAAGATTAATCGTCCCATTGTTGTTTGAATTCTTCCCGCATGATGATGATAGTTTGCTGCTCAGATCCCTGGCCCGCATTCTTTCGACATAACGATTATGAATTCGTTTCATTTCCAATATTTCTTTCATTTGCTCCTTGTCTTCATCCTTTGCATATTAAATGTTTTTTTTTTTTTTTTTATATATATAAATATAATGTATATTACAAAATAATAATTATAATATCGTCCCTGTATACAAGTTATTAACAATTAATGATATTTATTGTACTCTGACATTTATCCAGTCAATCTTTCCAATCTTTTATTACTACTAAATTTACTACAACAACTATATAACGACAACTACTAATACTATAGTTCTAGTTTTTATTCGTTTAGGTTTTCTCTTGTAAACTATAGTGTAGTAACAAACGGCGTGTTGTTTGTGCAGACCAAAAAAAAAAAAAAAAAAAAAAAAATCAATTTCTGTATATTTATTATTTATATTTGTTTATGTATTTGTGTTTATATAATCTTTACTCTGTGTTTTGTACTATTATTTTATTATTATTATTATTTTTGTTTTATTTTCGATCTCGTGACTGTGTTACAATACACTTAATCATATTTAATAATTTCCATCTATTTATTTTGTTTTTTCTTTTCTATTCATATATACTCATCAAACATTTGTTTTGTCTTGTTTTATTGTATACAAATTATCAAATGTTTGATATTAGACTAATGATGGGTGTAAATGTCGTGTAGCTTTGTCACCGGAGTTGAATTTCCCCCATCTATTTTGTATTAAAAAAATATTCTATGTAAACAGATATTATATTATTACAATACTATACTATTAGGCATTTCCAAAAAAAAAAAAAAAAAAATGGTGAAAAGTTGAAACCACTAAAAATTATACTGTTATCACTAAATCTATACATTGCAAAATGTAATTCCTTTAACTCCATTCCCTCCGTCCGTTGGGGTGTTAAAAGTCAAAACGACACACTCCTTCCCACAACAGCGCGGCCAAATTTATATTGAAATTCAATCCTAGTTTTATCACCTCAGTATGTCCATAGGGAGATGTGTAAAAGTAGCAGAAAAAAGATGAATATATATATATATATGTATGAATATATAATAAATTCTATGTATTTAGAAAACGGTGCTAACATGTGGTTGTGTTGTATATCAAAATTATATGTTAGTTTTCACAAGGAACGGGCATGAAATCCGAATATCCGGTTATCCAAATTATCCGGCTTTATCGAATTGTTTTATCGTGCTGCTAATAATTTAATTTTTTAATTTGTCGTGATAATAAATTAGTTTTATTTTATTGTAACGGAAATTCGTGAAATCGGATATGCCCCGTTAAGTTTTAATGTTTTTATCCGGTGTATTCAAAAATAATAATGTTATGTCGTGCTAAAACTTGGTCAAAGTACTTATATCTGCGTGTTTTACTTGAATTCTATGCGTGTGCATTTTGCAAATCGAGTTAGCGGGACGGTTCTTTTTTCCCAAAAAACTATAGGAACCATACCTGCTGTCTTTTCTGCTACATTTATCGAGTCTCCTCGGTATCTCAATTCCAAATTCTCAAACAGTAAAATATCTTGGGTTAACCCGGGGCCAGCATATTAAATCTAAGCGTCTAATTTCTCGATGACGCCTTTCCAAAACATTTATTAACAATATCAAATATACTAATATCAACGCAAAACTGCTCATATATGAATCTTTAATCAAACCAGTATGGACGTTCTGGTATTCAGTTATGGGGTAACGCAACAAAAAAAAAAAAAAAAAATCCAACTTAAATAAAATCCAAACATTCAAAAACATTGCACTTAGGAAACTTTTAAATGCCCCTGTTTACGTATCAAACCACACTATCAGTTCTGTTCTAAAAGTAAAATAAGTGCACGGAGAAGCTATAGCTCATTATCAACATATTTCCACAATGGCCTTACGTCTAAAACGGAAATGGTGCCGTGACTTACTCGTCCAACCCACTCCCATCAGCTAATTTTGTAGACATTCCACCAGTTTTTGTTTAAATACATTTATATAATTTATAAAAAAAAAAAAAATGAAATCTATTAGTGTGTGTCATTAGTGGATGACTTTTCACATCAAGTGCAGCCTGTTTATTTTTTTTATTTTTTTTTTTTTACTCTTACCGCCTAGCCTATTGTGCCCCTAAGGAGTATAGATAGTTTATTTCAAATAAAAAAAAAAGAACGTGCTAATGGAGGTTGATTTATATTTTCCGATAAGCCAAAATGAAGAAACTGTTTCGTTTTCTCTCTAAAACGTAACACTAGAATAATAAGTACGCCCCCGTGGCCACGTGTCTGTTAATAATTTCGTTATCCGTCACTTTTAGGCATTTTCTATACGTTTTCACATACAAGTAAAACCGAAGTGTCCGTCTTTCTGTCCGGGATAATCGCGGCAACTACCAGTGGAATTTTACCGAAATTCGGCACACAAAAGTGGCGGACAATGTACTAGGACAATTTTTATCCCCCCGAAGCGGTGCTGACGGAGCGATTGGTGTTTTTGGTACGGAATATCTTAATCGTTTTTGGTTACGTCGGCGATACGGATAAAATAATAATAATAATAATAAAAAAAATAATCAATATACAATATAGGTACTTATGTTACATGCTCAGTTCTCAACAAACACCCGAAGACAATAAAACCACATTAATAGTATTATCATTAATCAATACAATACGTTTAATATTATATTCTCAATAAACGTCTGCGGCCTCGACCTCCCCAGGACATTCTCTTAACAGACACAGAGGACTCGTCATCAGAAAATGAAGATCATTATTAATATACTAGACCTCATCGTTATTATTATATTCATATATGTAACACGTTATTATATCGCTCTCACTATTAATAATTATGTCATTAATAAATTTATAATCATTTAAATTTGTAACAAATAAAATTGTAAATAGTTGTTCTAGCACTAGGTGTGCTGAAACATTTTACAATTATAATAAAATGTAAAAAAAAAAATATTATATTGTACGAGGTGTGACAATAAAATAACGAGACTTTCTAAATATAACCTAAACTATTAACGTTATCTATAAAACGATTATTGAAATATGATTAAAAAACACTTATCTAAAAGTACTATGAACACTGATGGTTCATCGATTCATTTTCTTATACGTTAGTAGCCTTGTTATTAGTGCGAGTTCGACTATACTGCCGAAAAATGTTAGATATAAAAATCGAACAACATGTGTTAACATTAAATTTCTTGTTAAATTAAAAAAAACTGCCGCGGAATCGTTTCGTATGTTATGTGAAGTTTATGGTGAAGAATGTTTATCAAGAGATCGTGTTTTTGAATGGCACAAACGGTTTTGTAGTGGAAGGGAGGACGTCGAAGACGATGATCGTTCTGGACGTCCTACCACGTCTTCAACAAACGAAAACGTTGAAAAAATCGACAAAATTAATTAATCAATATTATTATAAAGAGGTATTAATTAAATTAAGAGAACGTGTCAGAAAGAAGCGACCAGATCTATGGAAAAATGGCTGGGTTCTTCACCAAGACAATGCTCCAGCTCACAGTGCATTTTCAATTCAACGTTTTTTAACTGAAAAAAAAATTTCTGTACTTCAACATCCCCCGTACTCGCCAGACCTTGTTCCTTGTGACTTCTTCTTATTTCTTTTCCCATTTTCAAACAGTTGATGACGTAAAAATGAAAACGGCAGAACTTCTAAAAGGGCTGAATGAAAGCAATTTGAAACACTGTTTTCAAGAATGGCACCGACGTATGTAACAGTGTATTGATGCTGAGGGAAGGTATTTTGAAGGTGATAATCATTAAATTATAACATTTTTAAAATAAACAACTTTTATTCAAAAAGTCTCGTTATTTTATTGTCACACCTCGTACACTGTCGCATAATGTTAAATAACATTTTTATTATATTTTTTTTTTCCCACCGTATACATCGAATATTAATATTATTATTATTTTTTTATTTTTTTTCCAACGCGTACGAATTTCTTTATTGTTACGCCGGTACCGGTTCCAATACACCGCCGCGCGTGAGGTGCACGCTACAAATATAATATACCGTTGGAAAAAAGATAGGCAGAAACATTTTATCGGATTTTAACGGTGATTTGAAAGCGAAAAATTCGTGAAAATAATTTACGGATGCCGCCGAATGTTAAACAAAAAAACATATGCTGACAAATTCGCAAGCAAAAATGTTCTACTTAAATGTGTATGCATACAACAGGGATGGCTAAAACGCGGTTCGTTGCAATACCACAAGACGTTAAATATATTTTTTACTAATATATTTTTGCAAATTTGCTTATTGCGCCAATATTGTACAGATTGTAAATTGTTATTTTCATAATAAACAAAAAAAAAAACTAATATAAAACATTTGTATTTGATAATGTAATAATTATTAATATACAATTTTAATTTTTACTATTAATAGAATCGGGTAATTTTTTTACATGCTACGTATTTGTTGTTGCGCGTTTAATTTTTTGCGAGTTTTTTAAAGTCTGGATTATGTTTATGGATTACAATAGTTGGGAATATCTTTATTATTATTATTATTATTATTATTTTTTTTTTTGGTCTTTTGCTCTTGGCTTTTATATATTTTTAATTTGATCGTGTGGCTCTCGCGGATCTCTTCTAGTTGGCCACACCCGGTATATAATATGAGTCTACATATACCGCTTCTGTTTGTATCGCCTAAATTAAATATTGTTTTTTTTTTTTTTGTTTTTGCAGAGTAGAGGACGAACCTGCGCGAGGATAGACTTACTTTACGGGTTTATCGTTATTAATAGTCGTACATAATATTATAATTGAACAATATATCCACTGCAGTCTGCGTGAACTTTATTTAATAAAGCCAAGTTAATATTTTTGTCGGTAATAACTTTGAACTTAACGGGTTAAAATTACTATTCCGTTAACACTGTACATGTTAAACTTTTAGACTAGTCGGTTTTATACGCGTTGATAAAGTGACTTAATCGAGGCGAGTTTTTTTTTCCCTTCGTTTAATCGTACTATACTCCGATATTGCGTTCCAAAGTTTCCATTTGGACCCGCGTTATGATCAACCGAAGATAAAAAAAAAAAAAAAATCAAAAATGCCGAATTTTGTTAGAATTTTGATCGATTTCTTTTGTTTATTTATATCATTGAACGCGCGTTAATATTAAATTATTATTCTTTGTCTCTAAATCTGTTAATAAGAAGTAAAAAAAAAAAAAAAAAATACAAAACCTAACCTCGTAATTCTTCCTCGTCGATCGATTTTTTTTTTTTTTTTGACGTCTTTACCGGTCGTTTGCACGTGAACAGGGCCGAATCTATAGAGTCCCCCCCCCCTCTAGTATTTATTAAATTTATCAGAGACATGTTTGCGTACTTTTTTTTAGTAGTTATTATGTATTTACTGATGAATACCCACTTTTTAAGTTTCTAATTCCGCGTGCGCCGCACGTGAACAATGTCGTATTTAGTTTGTACAAGTGCGTAGATAGCTTTAGAAACTTTATATTAGGGATGGGCAACTCAGAGTTACTAATGGTCCAATTTTTAGAACATTAAAATCTAGCGGGCCAAAGCATAGAGAGTGTACAAAAAAAGTTTATTTAAAAAAAAACTATCGCTGGATGGTCATATGTATCATGTTGTGTTTTTGTACAAATATTTATTAATTTACTTATTGTACCTCAAAGTACAGATTGGTAAATATTCTTTGAATAAAAACAAAAAAAAAAAAATAACTATTTGTTTTGTACAATTTGTACAACTTGTTTAATACAAATTTATAGAGCATATAGAATGCAAAGCAAAGCAAAAAAAAAAAAAGGCCATTAAAAATAATTAAATACATAAAAATATAAATAATTTTTTCCAAAAGCACACGTCAATCTCTTTTGTAGATAAAAATGGACCTGTTTGAAGCTCATATAATTCTAATCAAAGCGGAGCACCTGTTGCTTTTCAATTTCGAACCGCAATAGGATTATTAGAGAAATTTATTTGTGGGGTACGCACGAGTTCGTCTTTCGAATGCTACAATTTACAATCGTCCAAAAGGGCGGTAGGTTATTTGCCGGTGCAATGTTCGCAATTAAGCTCGTCGTCCGATCCTATTCTCATAACTCCGGAACGCGTAATAAAACGGTATTAATGTGTTAAAATTTTAAGAAATTCGTAATATCGTTTCGGTGTATTTTGAATATAAAAACGTTCAAAAGAAGTTGCCGGTTGCCCGGATCCCTGCTCTATGCGAATGCGGTGCCGAAATTATAACGACTCGGCGAATTGTTGCGAGAATAGAAATTTCCACGAGATTCGGGAAACGAATTTTACGTTATTTTATTTCGTTGTTCGCTTACCGTCTGATAGAGTCGCAACACCAGAGCCCGGCGGCCGTCCGACATCGGTTGCGAATAGTACATGAGCTTTTTGAGCCTCTGCGCCGGACTCACTCCTCTTTCCACCACCAACACGATCCGAGCCCACTGAAACCGTCGTCGACGAAATGTCATTAGTATATAATAATGTCGATAATACACGGGAGCCACATGTCACAGTGCTGCAGACACCTTAACACTGTTGCATGTTAAGGTTTCCAAATCGTTTGATTTCATTTCGAGGAGATCAAAATTGGCCGGCAAGGTCATGCGACCTTACTCCCTGCGATTTCTTCTTGTGGGGGCTTGTGAAGTCTCAAGTGTACCTCACAAGGAAACCACACACGATCACGGATTTGAAGGAAGAAATTCAGAGAGTCGTCCAGGATCTCACCAAGGAGAACTGTAGGGCAGTAATCGCCAACTTCCTTAACCGTGCGACAGTGTGCCAACAAGCCAGAGGGGGGGGGGTCACATGAATGATATAATATTTCATACCTAAACCGGAGGTTCTCCTGATTCAAATTTTTGAATTTAATGAAAATCAAATAGGGTCGGATTGTGATTCGACACATGGTAAAACGGTCTCTCTAAGTTAAATTCCCTAGGAGTTGTGGGCATTTGAAGATTTTTGTGGGGGTTGAAATTTGCCTATTTCTCTTTGGTCTTATTCGTCGTTCCCGGATATATAAGACGTTCATTTCTAGAAATTTAAAAGTTGATAATAATTTCAATAGTCCATATCTCGTGTCCAATTCGAAATTTGTCCGGCATGTTGGGTGTCAAAATACTCAGACGTCTCAGAGCTATCAAATTTTCGGGGTTTCGTGGACAAAGGGTAGTTTCCGCCCTTGTTTTTTTTTTTTTTTTTTAAACACTAAACTATTGCGGTTAGATGGATTTTTGTTATTGAATATCAAATAGGGTCGGATCGTGATTACAGCGCTCCGGACGTCCGCGTAAAACGATATTATCCGATATCGGATAAATATATCGCGGGCGTAAAGTTTTAGCCCAAAGTTTATGCGGACGAGAAGGCAGCGATAATATACCGGAAACATCTATAGGTCGTATTATATGCCGTGCGTTATTATTATATCTGCTCCTGTACACGGGGTATAGTAATTTAATCCGCACGTACATCTCTTCGGTGTATAGGCTGGCGTACCCGTCGGGTTAGCCAACTTTTAAACGACGGTGGCGATGGAGAGAGGTCGATCAACTATCCGCCCGGAGACGGCGTTCTCGCGGTAGTCGTCGTCGGGAGGCCGCGTCGTTAACGCGTTTACGTCCAAAACACCTTATACAGAAACGATCCCCGGCCGAGTGTGTTTATATTTTATGCGCCTACGTAATATACATGTAACAAGTTTAGATTATTATATTCACGTGTGTGTGAAAACACGTACGCGAAACTATCGCGCGATATCCAAAACCGACTATATATATATATATATATATATGTAGGTACGGTGTTAAATAATAATATTTTAACTTTAGGAACGTCGGGTTAACTTCAGAAAAACGTATTTAAACGGACGATTCGTTTAGGAAACAATCGGTTCCACGACAGAGATTCAACGCGATTATTCGTACTGTTACGATTTAACAGCAAGTACGACGAAGTATACGCCAAAAAAGCGAAACCGTTTCGTATTGTCGTGAATACTCCGACGGGCTTAAACTGCGCCCCCTCCGCGTTACGTTCGATTTTTAGATACATCGGAACGAATGTACCCGACCGGCACTCTCTAAAATTGTCAAATTACAAAATAACGAGCACCCTAATGTATACAGTACAGGACAACCGGGGCCAATGGGAGGGAAACTGGCCACCGCTAAATTATATAGGTTTCAATAATCGCCTATAAGTGTCGGGTGGAATATTGAAGCAAAAACCTTGAAACCGTCGTATAGCGGAATAAAATAATCGTCGATATAGTGAAACAATATGGAAAAATTATTTGAACCAAAAATATGATTCAAATAAAAAAATGTGTGTGAAAGACTGACAAGTAATATCGGAATGATAACAAAAATGTCGTATTATTTTATTGGTGCCGTGTTACAATATATACGTATACTTCGGTTATCCAATAAAAAAAAAAAAAAAGATGGGATTTTTGAAATAATTTTTCAGAACGCGTCATTTCCGTTAAGCATTTAAAAATTATTTTGTTAGGCCTCCGCGGTTCAAAAATCGATCCGGCGCCGCTGTATCAACGTAATAATCTAAATATCTATTTTATGAACAAAAATTGCGCGCAAAAATTAAAGGTGGGTCGTACACTGAAAAGAGTACAATAATTCCGACGTCTTCGATTTTTAAATATTTTTCTTACTATTGGAATTTACTGTCGTCTAACGGACAACACTTTGTATTCGCTTCACTTGTTTTTCATTGTTATAATTCTTTCATTTTTTTTTTTTCTACCCTTACAAATTTAAATACTTATTTTTAATAATGTCAACCTGAATTCAGTTGATAGTTACCCGTTCTCTTAATAAGATTAAATTATCATTCGGAAACTTATATAGGTATATACATTTTGAGTGCTTTATTTTTACTGCGGTTTTTTTTTTTTTTTTTTTTTTTTTTTTTTTTTTTTTTTTTTTTTGTAGTTAAATTAATAACATTTTACTACCAGCCGGGACGTTAAAAATTAATTATAACAGTGCAATTATATAAACTTTACCTCGAATAAACATTATAATATAAATCAGGCGTTATGTATTTATTTCACGTGCCTACACTAAATTGAAATAAAACAAATAAAATTGAAAAAAAAACTGACGCCCTCTAAAACGTTTGTTGGTGGGCAAAGGTATCGTTTTGTCCGCGCCTCTCCGGGTATGATGACAACGCGTACAAATCTCTGAATCTTCTAAAAATAAAGAAAGAATGATTTTTCTCGAGAAAAAAAAAATTTGTTTTCTATCAAATTATTTCATAAAAGTTTATATACATATATATATATATTTCACGTTTCTCCGGTTTTATATTATGTTTGACGTGCTGTCAACGTTATCGCATTATCCGGGTTACAAAAGTAACGAAACAAACATTAAAATAATAATCTATTCTCTCGTTTATTTTTTTATGTTTTGTTTAATTAAGTGATTTAAATGAGTCCGTGATTATGTATTGTATACATAGAATAAAAATATATTTACACCGCCCCTCGTGATTTAGATTTTTATGAATAAACTATTTTGTCAAACCCCCCCCACCACCACCGCCACTATAGTTTTTTACCCAGTTAATGTCACCGACTATAGGCGTATCTGTATACAGTCTAACCGTTTTTTATGTACCTACGCCCGGAGACTAAAATATACATTTTCTCGTACTATATACTTTATCGGTGGCGATTTTCTATGGAGAATCTATGGGGGCAATTCCCCCCCCCCCCTTGGGCATTTTTTTTTTTACACAATACTTATACACCTATACATATTATTATAGGATTATCTATAATTATTATTATTAATTATTATTATTTTTTTTTTTTTTGGTTGAATTTTAAATCGCCCCATTTAACTCTTAAAGTGTAAACGTACATTTATTGAACGAAATAAAATCTCGAGTCGTAGGTAGTCATGGTTTACTGATTGTTTTATAATACAATAACAATTCGAAAAATACCAATATTTTTAAGAACAGTTTAGTATATTTACTGTTAGACAGCCTTTATCTCAACTACTTTATAAACTACGTCGTCACAGTTGATTTGAACGAGTGTCGAATGCATTAAAATTGGTGTAAAAATGTTGGTAACATTATGGTTAACGTTTATTTTATGTGTTTTTTTTTTTTTTATATATAAAATGAATTACAAGTATATTGTATGAATCGCTCGATTAAAAATTAAATGAAGAACAAACGGTGAAAAACAGTATAGGCCATTGCACACTTTTTAATTTCGTATTACACGATTGGCATTTCGGTCGCTGCCCACGGCCCAACGGTAAAAAATTGAAATGTAATATAACATATATAAACGCGTGTACGATATTGATAATTCGTGATTGTAAAGGGTGTTTACAAAAGGACGCTATTTTTAAAAATGTCAAAATAACACTTTAATTTAATCAAAAAACAAAAAAATGACAACTTTTAAATTTCTAGAAATGAACATCTTATATAGTCGGGAACGACGAATAAGACCAAAGAGAAATAGGCAAATTTCAACCCCCCACAAAAATCTTCAAATGCCCACAACTCCTAGGGAATTTAACTTAGAGAGACCGTTTTACCATGTGTCGAATCACAATCCGACCCTATTTGATTTTCATTAACAAAAAATCCATCTAACCACAATATTTTAGTGTTTAAAAAAAAAAGGACGGAAACTACCCTTTGTCCACGAAACCCCGAAAATGTGATAGCTCTGAGATTACTGAGTATTTTGACAGCCAACATGATATCTGTGGTGGTGGAGGTGGTCGATTTTTTTAAAATTCATATGGCATACGCTGCGGAAACCGAGCCGAGAGTATTTCGGGGTTTCGTCCGCCCACTATACGACGAGTGAGATAAACGCGTAAATAGTATTGCGTACGTCCTATCGTGGTGTTTTTTTTTTTTTTTTTTTAAATAATTCCCTCGGCATAAAATGGACTTTCGATCCGGGTAATGATGAATTTCGACAGTTGTTTTAAGGAAAAAAAAAAAAACAAATTAAAGTCGTCGTTATTCGTTGCGGTATACTACCCGGTTCGACAGCTCCGTGAAGGAAATAATAATTTAACAACCATCAACTGCGTATCTCCAATTGTTTTGTCCATTTAAAAAAAAAAAAATAAAAGTTATAAACCACGATTTAATAATGTGCTCAGTCGTTACTCTTTACTACGAACGCAACACTTCAATTCAACTCCAACCAACATTAAAATTATTAAAACTAAACTGTAAACTGCAATTAATATAAATTCACTATGTGTCTCTAATGTGAGATTTCCCATCATGTAATTATGCACCTAGATTTTTTCTCTCTCTCTTACATTAACATTACTTATTGTAATTTTTTTTTTTTCTCAAAATAAAGTCGTATTTTATAAAAAAAATTGTTAACCGTAACCGTGCTTATAAATAATAATAGAAATTGTATCCGTACAATCTACGGATAAAACCATTTCGGTTTTCGTGTTCACCGATCGTTGTTATTTTAGTTAATTATCCGTAATTATTATTCATTATAATAATATGGTGATGGTTTTTTTTTTGTTTTTTTTTTTTCACGATAATAATTACATTTTAAATTTCGTAATTTATATATTTATAATAATTTTGGTCGCCAACCGTCAAGTCACTAAATTTCGCCGTTTTCGCCTGGCAACGCATTAGACGCGTTCCGGGTAAGATTTTTTTTTTTTCATTATTATCTATTGACATCATTCGTATTGGTTAAGCGAATGTTTCGTGGGGGGAAACTATTAATTTATATAAACCGTAATCAAATCGGCAAACCGTCGGCCTGTCTATAATATATTGCCTGTTCGAAATTACGAGTAGGTATACGTTGTCGTTTTTGTTTATTTTCGTGTTCAAATATTGTTTCGAACCAACCGAAATTATATTATAATTACATTTATTGATTGAATAATTTCGTGTGTTTCATTTGCACCGACTCTGTTACCGAGTGTAAGTTTATTTTTCAAAATTATGTTAACGCAGTGTGTTTAGAAGTTGAATTGTTAACGTTAACGTAGACAACATTTCACAACATTTGGAAAAGTCCTTCAGGAAAAAAAAAAAGAAAAAAAAAACCATGCCTAGCTTTGCAACTAACTCTTGACTCTTCCACGTGAGAACTAAACAAAAATGTAATATACACGCCACTCGTTGCAGTGTATACTAAAAAATAAAAAAAAAAACTACGGAACATATCCACTCACTTGTCTTTGCCACTCGTTTCTGGTTTCGGCGATCTTCTGGTAAGTGTTGCCCATCATAGCGATCAACATGTTCACCAGCAGTATGGCCACGATCACCATGAAAACAATAAAGCAAAACTACGTTTTACCGGACGGCAAACGTAGTGATTGAAAGAAATACGATTAAAAAAAAAAAGAAAATATATATCACATTTGAACAAATAATTATCATCATGATAATATACACCGAGTGTTGCGGGCCGAGTTGGGCGAGAACAAATAAAAAATAATGAATGAAAAACAGATGCAATGTATAACGTTGATTGTTTAGCGAATAAAAAATAATAATATTTTATTTTAATTAGTTTTAGTATTAAAAAAAAAAAAAGAAAAAAAGTAATAATACTATTCTGAATAGTTTATAAATAAAAAAATTGTTCGGAACAAGTTAATTTAATAAATCGTGAATAATATTTAATTTTTGAACGGTTTGACTTTGACTATCCAATTGCACATTTTTAGATGAACACGGTCCGATTTGAACACTGTCACTCGTAATACTCGAATCGTCTACAATTTTATGACACTGATTGCAATAACGTTGGAACTCCGAACTATCTTGGAAACATTCGAGTTAAACACGACTATGCGACTATAACTAACTAGCTGAATAACCCGGCTTCGCCCGTGTACCTATAACTTTTATTTTATCAGTTTTTATATTTATTACAGACTGCTTTTAGTTTATTCTAGGTTGCCCATGTATGTTGTAATAATCAGAAGTCAGCAAAAAATTATTTTAATATTTTGAAGACAAATTGTAAGATACAATTCTAATCGATAAAATGTTGAAATAAAATATACTCAAAAAATTATAACTTTCTGTAATAATACATTATGGTGTTATAAAAACCCACCAATATTTATATTGACATATTTTGTTCATCTCAATACCGCTTTATAAACAGTATTTTTGGCACTGCCTTTTGGGGCTAAAATAACCAAACTACTGGCAGAGCTAACTCTAGAACATAACTAATAACGAACAATTGAATAATCAAATAATGAACAAATAGATCATACGAAGAACATTTTTTTTAATCGAACGATAACAATAATTCGCGTTTAGTGTATTACGGTCGTCAAAGATGTAAAATAATGACATTTTTTTTTCTTCATAGTTTTAGTTTTGTGTTTGTAGAGTATTATAATTCCGCGGAATTATTAGCGGGGTGTGATTTTCTGCGTTTGGCAACGGTAGAAATCGACAGCGGAGTAAAACGGCATATGGTTTTTTTTGGAGGAAAACGGCGCTGCGGGCGGGTACAATCGAATACAACCATCGAATAATAATTATTATTACAACAATAAACTGCCAAAATATAATATTATTTTAATGCCCGTACCTTTGCTACTAGCGTGTGACTGGTCTTGTCGAACGCCGTGTAATAATCCGTGAACGTATTTACCGACATGAGGAACATCGCCATGATGGACTCGGTGGGCGTGGGCATCGGGTTAAGTACGGAGTCGTCGATACCCTCGGGCGTCAGCGGGTTGTCGAAAGACAGAAATATCACGTAGTAAGCTGCCGACCGAATAATAATATAATAGAATTTATCGTTTTCAGACTCGTGAATTCTTTTTTTTTTTTTTTTTTTTTTGGGAGGAGTGAGGGCAACAGTCACAATATATATATATTCTTTAATATACGAATCCCCAGTGCCGAGATTCGCCCGGCTACCGTCAATAAACCGTCTTACGCCCTTAGTGATGTACAATTTCCGACATTTTATATTCGAGAATTTTAAAATTTGTATCATTTACGGGTTTTTTTTTTTTTTTTTTTTTATATTCAATATTAGAATCGGTTCGGTTGTTCCAGAGACAACCACCTACATACAAACTCGCAATCTAACGAATTTTACATATTTATTAGTGGTTAAGCATTAGAGACGTACACTTATTACGTTATAATGTGATTTAAATAAGTAATAAACAACAACAAAAAAAAAAAAAAAAAACATTATCTAGAATAAAATATACATTTTATCTACCGCAGTAGAAACGCGCGGTCAAACTCGTACGAAATTCGAATGTGTCTGATATTTTATTGCAGCCGATATTTCGATGAAAGTTTGTGTATATACTTTTCGGTTTTTGCGTTATCGCTTTTTCGGTTAATCGCTCGAGCATTGCCGTCGAAATCCACCGATATATCTGTTAGTCGCGTTGACGGAAACCGAGGAATCAATTTCATTTCATTTCATTCGTACAACCGGGTTTTACGTTTTAATCAAAAATGTTTTATGGTTTTATATGTAGACGCGATTAAAAGTTTTTATAATACAAGTACTTATTCGTTGATTACATGGCCATAGGTTATTATAATATCACTTTGATATTTGGAATATTAAATTAAAATGTAAAAAAAAAAAAAATCCAAAATGTCTATAACGCTTACTTTGATAAAATTATGTATGTGTTTGTTGCTATCTATATTTTATTTGTGTTATTTACACAAAATTAGTGCCTCCAATGATAAAATCGAAGTATTTGATTATTTAAATCACCGTGTCCCTTAAATTGCCCAATTTGTAATCTACTCTGATTGAGACCGAATATTATAAAATGAATATAAAAATACAGATTTATTATAGAATTCCGAATATTTTGTTCGAGTTCGGTTCGGTTGGGTTATTTCAAAACTTGGTTCGACTTTCGAACTCAAATCGAACACCTTATATTTCGGTTCGATTTTTCGAACTTTGAAAAACTTCGTCCCACCTCTAATTATTATTACCTATGTTTCAATCACTCACCTTGCGAGAATCCCATCACGAACACCATGTAAATCGACACGAACCTCAACAGGTCGCCCATGACCATCCTGTAAATCATCACCACGAACGGCCCGACAGTCTTGAAACCCCTGCCGGCGAATAGAAACCCCGTCGGGTAGGACGGTAACGCGTACATTGTAATCAATCTCTGTTCACGTGATACTGATGCACGATAGTTTAATATTATTTAATTATAACATACCTGCAGAAGAATAAAAAGTACGGACAAGTGGTCAACATGATGATGACGGCGATTATGTCTTCGGCTTTGTCGTAGCACGTCAGCCTCAGCGGCGGTATAGTCATCATGAGGAGACACGAGAATAAAAACATCACTCTAGCCGGTGCTATAGCCTGTCGTAAATGTTGTACCGATCGCGTAAATTATAATATTATATTAGTGTAGGTACAAATTATTCAAATCCAAAATGGCCTTCTAAATGAAAACAAAGTCTAGACCATATATAGGGAAATGATTACGAATAAATACCAATAAAACGACATAAACTCACGGAAGTAGTATTGACAACAGTAACGTAAAGAAGGAACCGTTGGGAACAAAGTATGGAAGATGAAAGGTGTATCAGCATATGATGTTGAGACAAATACACGGAGAAGACAATAAGGAAATAATAAGGTTTAATAAGGAATGCAGGAAGAAATGGGCTTACGCCAATCAGTGGCGGCCGTCTGCCTGGCGACAGGTGTTCACGACTGAACAAACGCCCGAGCACAATTCGATAACGTCTGCTTCTGATCTCTTGGTATAAAATGTTTGATAATTACTTTAAGTTAAGTAAACTACAAGGAATTTCAAAGAATTACAAAAGCTTCCAGAAAAAAAAAAAAAGTTACTTACCGTATAAACGGGACAAAAAATACAGTGGCTAAGGAAAGGAGTAGTAGAGATTATACCGTAAGGGCGATTCGGGATCGGAATAAACCTTGAGGCAAACCACGGAAGAGGTGGTTGCAAGTAGTATAAGGAGATCTAAAACACTAGGAATTCACGATTGGAAGACAATCATCAGATTCAAGACCGGGACATTATGGAGGGATGCAGTGATGCAACAACTGACCATGATTCAACGTTAGGGCCCCCGGGTTTCAATGGGGTTTACAGATTGCGTGCCGAGGTCTTTAAAGAGTCATCGTAAAAAAACCGTTAATTGTTATTATTGTTTTCGCTTTAAATTCAAATTGTTCTAATAGATGTATGAATTGAGCGTCCTGCGTAATATTGTAAGTTTGGCAAAATTAAATAACATCGAAACGAGTATACGTAATACGTCTCTACTCCGGTAGTTGTTCAATAACCGCGTCCTACGATTTTCGATCTCAAGTCGCGGTTAGTGTAACATTATATTCGCTATATATGCGTGTTCGTTTTAAACCCCAGTCTAAAATTTTCGAATTCCCCGTGTTTCTTTGAAAATATTATTTATTTCAAAAAAAAAAAAAAAATAAATCATTTTGGTACAAATACAATTATTTGCATACATATATCTTAAATTTAATTTTATAATGAAATTAATATTATTATAACGTACACGTGTTGGGTTCGTTCGGCTTTAATTGATCTAACCCCGTTATAGACAACGCGATTAATTGTTGGTAAATGACCTCTTCCTGCACACAACACGAGTATTCCATTACACAAAACGAATAGTGTGAAGTAATAAGTCTGTCGCTCGTAAGTCACGAGTCAAAACGGTATATTTGGTCGAAACAATATTATAATAAATATCAGTTCTCAAGATCTGTCGTTTTACACGAGTCGTAGTGAGATATTTACGTGATACAGTTTTAAAATGCAGTGTGTGTGTGTGATCTATCGAAAACCAAAATTGTTGCAACTAGTATTCTTAAAGAATACGTATAGGCAACACGTCGCTATTTTCCCCTTCATTACGATGCAATTGTTTCAAATTTATACTTTTTATACGCGCGTAAAAAATATGTTAATTTCATATGCATCGAAATAATGACAATAAATCTGTTCAACTGACCAGGTTTTCAATGAACATCTGTGAGCCCAAAAAACCGGCTTCCCTGACGGCGGCCAGTAAATAGAGGAAGGCGCCGAAAAACATCGCCACTTCCGAGACCATTCTGATCAAATCGTCGTTCGTGTTCACGGCCATAAGTCTGCACACTTTATGTTTCTTGTTCCACCAAAATTTTCTCGTCTGTTCAAAAATACGATAAACGGTACGTGAATACAATAAAATTCGAAATTCTACAAATTATAGATGCCATAAATAATACGTTTTTGTGCGCGATATAACCCACATATAGATGACGCACGTCCATTTTAAAAGTCGACATATTTTGCAGTTCGCACCGTGGGTGGGAACTTAGGAGGGAAGTTGTGCGGGTAGGATATAGATAGGGCATATCACAACTATAAATCATTGCAATTGAAAAAAAACGATTCGGTCAATCTGTGATCATACAAAGCAAAAAAAACTCGCCAATTTCAAATAAGCTATTATTATCCACAAAAGTCAGAGAATATTGCTGATATATTGCAAATGTAAGACGTGTATTTGGTGAAACGTCTCTACTGACTTTGCGTAAATATTCCCAGTTTTCCCCATTATTAAAATAATGACAAGGAAAATAACAAATAACAATCTTTTCAATGCACTGGCCAGAAAAAATTCTACAAGAAAGTTCCTTTTAAAGAATCTAAGGATTTCTTGACGAAAAGTCGTTTACACAGAAACTAAAAAAAAAAAGAAAGTATATACGTATCATAGTAAAACGTAAAACCGTATATAGTAATACATTCCTCGTTACTCTCATAAAAAACAATTACAGTTAATTTTGTGCACCTATTTGGATTTGTTTGTTTGTTTTTTTAATTTTTTTTTTTTTTTTTTTAAATGCATTAGAACGTCATTTTCGAGTTCAAACAGTTTAATTTACATAACACTATTTGTCCTATATCGAAATGTCAACATTTCCTACACCCTCCCCTATCCGTGTACGTTTGTACATACAATATTATGATTTATGCACATATTGTCAATGAAATTTGATTTATGTAAATGTCGATTTGATTTAATGCATAATATTCAAGTACGCGGAATAAAAATCACTGCGATTTTAAGTTTGTATTTTGACAATTTCACGAAAAAAAAAAAAAAAAAAAAAGAACTCCATCGTTCTGGTTTCAAACCGACGTTAGCTTTTGATTAGAATATTTATTACTAAATCGACGATATATATATATATAAATAAATATTAAAAGTGGATCGAACTGTTCGAAATTCGACTTACGAACCGAGTTATAAAATAAAAAACCGAACCGAACCGAACTCGAACAAAAAGTTCGAAATTCTATAACTAATCCCAACTTCGTAACAGTTCGAACTCCAAAGAAATGAACGAACTTCAAAAAAAAAAAAAAAAACCTACGTCAAACACGTCAAACCAAAAATGTTTCCAGTGTTTATTCTGAAATTTTTATTTTGTCTATTGTCTATTTTGTCGACGACAAATACACTCGTATTCTATACTAGTTTATGTATTTTAATATGCTGAGTTGAATGTACAGTCCGGTTGCATTATTGTTGGTATTCATTTTAATACTACAAAAAATGAAATTTATACCACGATTACTGTCCGGACAGCGATTATTTCCCGTGTTAATGAATTGATTATAGACCAACGTGTAATAATTTTTGGCTTTGCACTGTTCGTATAATCGAAGTTCGCAAATGTACGGTCTTCTGCAATGCCCGACACGTCGTTAACAACTGCTTTTACGAAAATCATAAACTTGACAACTTTCGGTGGCCGCGGCCTACTCAACACTAATGCCGCGTAGTGTTTATTAATTGGTTATTTCGGTTTGACGTAAGACTAAAAAGTTTGACATTTAATTCAAACGGTCGGGTCGGGTTCGGCTCGGTAATAGATTAAATTGCTCGGTTTTCGAGTTCGATTCACCTCTAATATAAATATGCGTGGTATATATCTTACTATAACTGTTCGTATAAAACAATTACCGCAACGTAAAAATATAGGGCAAAGTCAATTCAAATATAATAATTACAACTTTCGCGTCGTTTTACAATGTGTATGCACGTTCGGTCCTTGGTCGACTCGAATTCATTGATTTCCATCAACGATTATTATTAGAAGTCTGCCCAGACATCTCCGATTAGTATCTATTGTGTTAAAATATAATATATGCGATAATGCGATGCATATATTTTCGTATTGCGCGTTTTCACGTTTGAAATGATAATAAGTAATTTCGATTGTTCTGTTAACATTGAATTGAGTATATGAAAATAAGTACAAAACACGACCTTTTTTTAAATGCTTAGTTTCGTGCGTAAGTTAGTCGACCCCTAGCCTAGAGTTATATCGGTTCCGGGATTCACAAAATATAAATACTACCCGGAGTAAAAGAGAAAAAAAAACCGAACTTACCGACTGGAAAAAAAAAAAAAATGATTCGAATGCCAAATTACACATTTAAATTTTCGTACTCGATATTATTCCGAATAATGTACAAAATTGTATTGTCATTCGAATATTGCCGACATTTTGTTAATCATACTTTAACAACTTAATGTTCAAAAGGTGTTAAAAAAAATATATATGTATATATTTATTGATTTTCAACAACGACAATACGATTTTTACATTATTATGCATAATATAGTTAAATTAAAAAAATTTTAAAATCCATTTTCTATCTGCATATGTTAATATACAGTGTTCAGTGTTCAGAGAGTTCACGAGACGCGTTTGGTCATGACTTGGTTGAAACACAGATTATTGAAACTTATCTAGATAAAGATAAAAGGTAATTGTTCTAAAACCATCTAGATACAGATAAAGATAACCAATATTTAAATTATCGTAAATAAGATAACGGTTAAAATAATTTTCTGTGCACGCAAAGTCTATTAATTACTAACTACTAGTTAATTATTTATTATTTTCGAAAATTTTGAAAATGGCCATTTCATAGTGTTTAATCTTCTGACGTTTTTGACGTTTCGACTTTTTTACATTCATTTAACGTCATGGTTTTTAATATTTTATGTAATTTACAGACAAAACACTATTGAAATTATCCCATCTCGTTTTCAGATAAGTTTTGTTTATCGAAAAACTAGTATAATAATTAATACCAATTATTTTTCTTATTTTATTATTAACTATGCTATGAACCACGGTTTAAGATTTACCTTAAACCGTTCGATGAACACACGAATATTATCAATTTACACAATTATTATCAGTTTTACACACGATATATACAATTATTTTGTTTGGTAAAACATTTAAACAGATATTAACAACATAACACTAAGACAATTAACTCAATTATCAAACTTAAATCACGAAAACTGAAAGGAAACGGGATAGCATTTTTCTAGTAAATATTAGTTTATTTTCCAAGGGAGGAACATTTCCCCCTCTTGCCCCCCTCCCCTTCACAATGGGTACCGGAGTATATACGGCTTTGTGGCCTACAGAGTGATCGAAAAATTTATTAGTTATTAGTAGGGCCGTGAATTTAATGCAGTGTTTTAAGTTAGTATTTTAGGTAAGTTTTTACCTTAAAAATGCACTAAACATACACAAAACAATGTCAACGAATGCAATTAAATATGTATTTTTAAGTCTCAACAAATGCGATATTAAATGCACTTAAATTGGTTTTTAATTTAGTTTTTATATTAATTTTGATATTAGTGTATATTATATACATAAAAATGTATTTATTTTAAAAAAATTATAAAAATGTTGATCAAATTTGAATATTAAATAAGTTGTTTTTTGTAATAGTTTTATTCGTCTGAATTCATTGACGTACCTTTCGCAATGTTTACGAGAAAAGCGGTTTAGATTTCGGTATTTTACTGTAAATACACTTCACTGTACATTGGCGAACGAAATTAAACGAAACTAAATGACAATGCCGAATAGTTTACAGATGTTTGATACCTACTAAAGTTATTAATCAACCAACTTAATTTGGAAATTCGTGAATGATATATCACAAGCCCACAAAAAACTAATCTAAGTAATATTGCCTTATTTTATCGAATTCTTATCTTTACCTAACCCACAAATAGCTTGTGTAAAATATTATTTTATAAAATATAAATTTGACGTATATATAGCCTGTGTAAAACAAAAAAAAATGTGTTTAATGATGTTAATTGGCAGAATTTGGTTAAAAATACTAAATAGGAAAATATGACTTGAAAAGTCCAAAAAATGACCTTAAAAAATAAAAGTTTCATAAATTAATTTGTTGTTACATAATTAAAATTATGTACTTATAAAGCTACGTTTCACAATTAGCTAAAAAAAAATAAAAAAAAAGCACTTTTCTACTAATTCACAGCGCTAGTTATTAGTTATTATTATTATTTTTTTTTTTCGTAGATATATTTTAATATATTATCTAGATAAATACTATAAAGATAATTATTATTTACCCTCGGATAAATATTTAAAAATGTATCTAGATAAGATAATAGATAAAAAAAAAATCATCTAGATGAATTTAGATAAATTCTCAACACTGATATAATATATTATCTATCTGCGACTATTTAGTTGACACACGTGTATTTTTATGGGCCTATATTAATTTAATGTAACAAAATGTGTTTTTTTTTTTTTTTCCAGAAATAGCGACGGGGACACGGAAATGTGAACGGTCGGCTCCGGGGCCAAGGGATTACGGGCGCATTAGAAGTTTTGTGTTGGTTTGGTAAAGGTTTATACCTTGTTGTATTTATACGTGTAGTTGGTCTTGACCGTGCGGTTGGGCTGGTTCCAAGTGTTCCTGTGTCTGCCCTTGTCCGAACTCTTGCCGTGCAAGTTCGCCGATCCGCCGGTGCCGCCGCCGTCGCCGGTACCGTTGCTAGGACCGGTGTCGTTGGCGGCCGACGTCGCGGTGACCGCCGCCGTTTCAGTGGTGACCGGCAGCGGCGGTTGCATGTCAAACTCGGTCATCATCATCATGTCGTCGTACATGACGTTGTCGGGCAACATGGACTCGTTGTCCATGAAGTCCATCGGCGTGGTGGCCGCCGTGGTCGTCGTGGACGTGTAGTTGATGGTCGGCGGTTTGAGACCGGTGGGCGGCGGACCGGGACGCAGCACAAAGCACACCATCGATATGGAAAAGTAAAACGCGAACAGTATGAACTGTCTGTAGAATCTGTGAGGGAATAACAAAAAAAAAAAAAAAAAAATTAAAAAACGATCGGTTCAATACGAATTGTCGCACAATTTTATCGCATTCAAAATTATATTTATTCGTCAATTTGCCGAACAGTTCCGAACAGCGCGATTTATTGTTGTACCTATTGGTATTCCAAAGTTTGTAGACGATTATTTCGTGTCTACGCGACAATTATACGGTTGTGGACGAATGTCAAATAAAAAGGAATCGCGGAAACGCTCGAATAGAATTATTGTAATTAGGTAGTGTTTTTTTTTTTTTTTTTTTTTTTTTTTTTTTACCCAATTCGCGACGGGAATATTAAAGACGGCGGTATTTCGGAATTGAATTCTTCCGAGCGGAAGAAAACAAGACGGATCTGCGGTTAAAAAAAAATAATAATAAATACAGCATTATGATTGCATACAAATAAAATGGTAAATATAATAGTATGGGTACTATTATATTTACCATTTTAATTTTGAATTCGGAATTACCGACCATATTGAAATTGTCAAGTTTTGTCTCGAAGTATTTTTTTAAATTTCGGTAAACATTTTAATAACGTACGCTCGCAATGAGGTTTGGATAGACATAAACGGACCCGACAAGAATAGTTTCAGACATTTTGCGACGGTTTCACGTGCTCGTGGATGGTGTAGAAGAAAAATCGACAAAAAACCACGTATATATATATATATATATACGTTTCCCGGACGACGAGGGGGAAATTTGTAATTCGTAACAACCTCACTGGTCGGTATAAACCAGTGTTTCCCATGGTCACATAGATTTTTTTTTTTTGGTACTCTGGTGCAGAAGAGCAACATCACATATTCAACTCACGGGAAATCGCCTTATGTTATTTACTCGTGTTTTCAACAACATATTCGTGTGAACGAGGATTTTCTTGTAGCACTTGAAATAATAATAATAAAAAATAAACAGAGGAATTGTTTGGACGTAAGTGACGGCGTGCGTTTAGCTATGAGCAACAGTGTGTCCATTGTAGAATTCAAAAACTGGCCAATGAAAGTCAAGCGCAAAAATCAAGTAAATATCATTATAAAATAATAAAATAATAATAAACAAAAAATACACATTATTATTATTGTTAGTTTTTTAATAATAAAATTAAATACACCGTAAAGCGATATAATAAAAAACACATCATTTTCCATTTGTTTTTTTTTTTTTTTTTGTGTATTCTTGTTGGGAGGGAAAAGTTGTTCTAAAATCGAGGAGGTAGGCCCGCGACCAAAAAAAAAAAACGCTCCGAGTGGTGGTAAAAAAAAGGTCGGCGGGAAACACCGGTATAAGCGAATAACAAAACGGCTTTTTCGTTGTGGGTGGGTGGGAGGGAGGAGGCGTAAAACACAATATTAATAATAATAAATTATTATTTTTTAATCAATCGAGTATTTCATAAAAAAAAAAAAAAAAATAATATGAACGTTGCGCTCGAACAGTGGTCAGGTCGACCGTCGCCGGACCGTTTCCCGTATATTCGGCAAGACCGTTGAATACAAAAACAATGTAAATAATAAAAGGCCCGTATATTGTGTGCGCGCCGCGGTTCGCCGATTGTTTGAACAGCGCCGCGCAGTGCAAACGAAACGAAGACCCGGAAAATTCCCGGCAGTAACAATCAAAATTCGCGGACGGCCCGCGGACGTTTTAATCAAGTCCCCGACGAGTTAACTCGTTTTTGAGTCCGACCGTTAAAATGCGATTTGTCTCGGGTAAATAATATCGCTACACTAGCGCTCGCCGCACGTCGGCCCGGGGCTACGTCATTAGTACCGTGTCCCCCGGTATAATATAACAAGAGGACGTGCGCGTATTTATTTATTGTTTTTATTATATCGCCCTGGACGTATGCACACACGAGTATATCATGAGTATTAGTTTTTTTTTTCAAATTTTTTTTTCCAGATATTTTACATACCTATTGCGCGGTAGCGAAAATGTAAATTTCGGTTAGGCGTTGCGTTTATCAACCGAGTATAATGGCCGACGGAGGACATAAACGAGAGTAACGAAATAATTAAACATTTGTTATTTATGAAAAAAAAAATAAAAAAATTCAGCCTATTACGAGGTATTGTTCTTTTAAAAAATAGCAAGACTAAAACTGATAAAACTATTGGCAAAATTAATGCCCGGTTCGGTTCACTCGTACTAAAATACTGTTCACGGGTAGGCCACACTGTTATAGGTATGAAGTTGGCAACGTAGGATATGGACATTTAACTATTTGTCCACTGCCTTTTAAAAGAATGTGGACGATTTTTTTTGTTTGAGTACTACATATGGTCGTTAAAAAATTTATTTATCCGTTTCTTGTAAAAATAACAACATTTAGAGTCGTTTAATTTGAGATGTATAGACTCCTGCGGTTAGATTGACCGCAGTTTCCTCAATTTCGCACAGATAGATGTGTAACATCGATTTCTTAAGGGGGGAGGGCTAAATGCGTCACTGCCCAACGCACACCAAAAGAGCAAAAATGTGTTAGGTTATCTATGGTAATTTTCGTTTTAGTATGCGCATAATAGGTAGTCGAGACAAGTCAAGGCAACCTAAATTAGTTACCAAAATGTCATCTGACGAAGATGTTGCATTTTGTATGCGGTACACTTTACACAATTTGGATGAACAGGAATAAAAAAAAGTTATGGGTACATCCATTAAATAAAAAACGTATCACTCGCAACATAATGTTATCATTTATATGTGAATTATGATCGGATGAGAGAATATGTAAAAACTAAACTAAGGTGTTAGTATTACCACTTTTGATTTTATCATACAGCCAACGGGAGTGGAAATTAGAAAAGGCCATTGTAATACAATTTATAATACAATATATACAAATAGTAATTAGTAATAGTGAATATAAATAATTGATAATAAGATGATTATCGGAAATAATATACAAATATAATGTATAAAATCTACATAATGACTAAAGAAAAACGCAAACACTTTAGACAGTATTAGTCATGGCTGATGGTGTTTAAAGTAAACATTTTTTTGTGTGTTATCGACGTGAGTATACAGCCTAATTCCCTATGTTCTATTTTTAACAAAACTATGACCTTAGACTGATTAACACTGCTTAAAGCAGAGTTTTTGCCCTTTTGCTGTGCGGGTCTAACAGGATCAGTCGTTGCAAATAAAATAATCAAGGCGTTGAAAGATTTGAACGCGAAAATTAGCAGAGAAAAATGGTTCGGTAATGCATTGGAAACGTGCGTCTACCGCGAAACATCTAACAATATTATAGTGAAAGACAATTGTAGTCGTATCTTTCGCACGCTGATAAGTAGTACACAAGTTCGACATAATAATCAAACGTGGATGTCACCGGGAGGCTGTACAATGAATGACCACGTGCATGAATGATTTAAGAATATGACGATGCTTTAAAGACATGAAGAGTTTTTACATGGGTATTTCGGATCGCTTTTTTGTACAAGTCAAAATGCATATACGGCTATCAGTTGAGGAAACCTTGAACGAGAAATGTGATATTGAGAAGCTGATGGGATAGAACGATAGAATTGAATACATAAAAGCGCTGGATAAGCTAAACGAAGAAAAATGAGAAAAATCTATTAAAATAAGCTGCCAGATTCTGGACGGAAGAACAATCGTATGGTTTAATGACTTGGTAAACTAGGAATAGCAAATAGAGACGCGGTAAAGTTAGAATTGACCAAGAGTCCTAATGAAGATAACAGAAGGCATTTAGCAGTTGAACAACGGGAGCTTAAAAAATTTATTAGGACGGAAAAAAGACAGTGGGAAAAAAACTATAGAACGAATGCTAAAGTTCCTTTCAGTAGACGGAAATATTTAGTATTGAGTATTGAGGAAAATAGATTATACTAAGCTCTAAACGGTCATTCTGCAACAACCAGATGGCCAGTCTTGTAACAAATACTTTTTAAAAGCATATTGAGTACACATATAGATATTATTTTATAATATATACTCAAAATATACTCGAAATAAAAAAAATTCCTAATGCGAACGAAGAAAAATTCGTGAAGAATATTAATAGATAGCAAAATACTCTCTCGGTTAAGGAATTTTCGTTAAACATTCTCGATATCGTTAATTGTTGCGTGATTTAATATCGTAATTTTGGATGAATTTGTCAACTTCGATAACGAAGGATAGTTATTAGAGAGCTGGAACTCTTTTAAAACTCATAGGTATCAATAAACCCCGTTTAATAGCTAAAATAATATGATCGACCAGTTTACATTCTTCTCCAGCACACATTGTCCTCCGTAATTATTTTCGTGTTTACCATTCGATTAAATTTATCAATAGTTGATTCGGGTATGCAGTACAAATACTGTAAATATCGTAAAGATTTTACTTCCCAGATTTGGCGAGACGTTCACTGGTATGATTGGCATACCGCTGCCGCCCTCGTACTTATCATTTTTTACTTTCCCCCCGCGTTGATTATTATGATTAATATCGATTTTATCGACTCGCGGATTATCGGATATCGTTGTTTACAATAATTTATTATAAACTCGTGTTTTTGACATCATATCCTTCTTACTTATCCACAAAAAAAAATAAAATAAAACTAATGTTATCTCATAATATAGCCTAACAATTTATCGCGTCCGAGTGTTACTGCTGAGTAGCTACTCTTCTCAAGCTCTCAGGTCTTGTATATTATTTATCTTGTACACGCACACGTGCTTATTGCAGTCCATATTACAGATTGTATATTTTACTAATAAATGTAAAAAAAAATAAAAAAAAAAAACAGTTTAAGTAATATATTTATCATAAACCGAACACAATGTTCCGATTTTAATCATTCACGTTAAAAGTTATTATACAGGGTGCGGCAGAGCCGACTGACGAGTTTAATGAGGTCATTAGCCTGTGATAAGATAAGAGCCGGCCTTAATAAGTGGTATATTTTGAATTGTACGGTAATACCGATTTTATTCGTAATCATGGTCTGGACAGGTGTACATCGTGGCTTCGGTGTGCGTGCGTATTACGAAAATAATCATTCTGTGATCGCTACACAAAGGGCTTTTCGTATACACTTCGGCATTCCACGTGCTGAATCTGTTCCTTCTGCTAACACTATCAAATTGTGGATACGGCATTTGGAAGAAACTGCAAGTACACTAAGTAGACTTGGACACGGAGCACCCCGAAACGGTAAGAACCCCCGAAAATGCGCAGTTGGTTAGAGAGTCAATTGAGCAGTCACCAAGACGCTCAGCCCGGAAACACGCTGTAGCTTTGGGAATCGCAGACCGCTCTTTGAGGAGAATTCTTCACGAAGATTTATCATTCCATCCCTATAAATTAATGCTTGTCCAAGAGTTAAATGCTACTGAATACGGCAACCGTAAAAATCTCTGTCAGCAAATTCTTCTGCAAATTCCTCGGATATCAACTTTTTTCTGTAGCGATGAGGCCCATTTTCATCTTACTGGAATTGTAAATAAACAAAATGTTCGATACTGGGCTACAAATAACCCACGGCAGCTCCACGAAAGACCACTTCACGCGGAAGTCAAGGCCATACCAGTCGAAATGTGCCGAAAATCATATGAGAGCTTCAGAGATCGTCTACAACAGTGTAACAATGCTGACGGCCGCAATCTTGGAGATATAATTTTCAAAAAATAATTTTTAAAAATGGGATTGAATACTGATTTAAATAATAAAAAAAAAAAAAACTTTTCTCTAAGTTTTACTGTTCGTTATTTATAGATCATGAAAACTCGTCAGTCGGCTCTGCCGCACCCTGTAGTATATTACGCGAATGGGTACTCAACGGTATAAATATATTTATACATGAACAATTTATTTTTATTTTTTGAGTTTAATAAATTCGCGCATTATCGTGAACGAAAGACTAAAGAGTTCACTCTTTAGAAATGTTTCAACATTTGCGGAAAAATTGTATAATAATTTACATTGATTTATACCGAAGCGTTGTCATCCGAGGACCGGAGAATACGAGTAAAAATATCGACGCGAAACTTTTGTTTCGTTTTTTCAATTATACCGTTCTAGGCGACGTCAACACACGTGTGGGCACACTGTTAGGACAATAATTCGTAAAACGGTTGCTGCCATTAGGCCGGCAATAATGATCGAAATCTAATCAAACACGCGTATTATGCAATATAATCAACTGCACGTAATCACAGCAATTTATAACTATTGTAGTACGTAAACCGATCAATGCGAACGAATAACTGCGATCCGACATTTTTAATTTTTTTTTTTTTTTTTTTTTTCAGAAGAGCAGTGACATCATAAATTAAATCGGTACGACGGACGTTATTATTTCGTGTGATGTACGTACCCGAATGAATAACGATTGTTTTTATTAAATAAACGCGAACAAATAATATTCAAATAGGCAAAAAAAAAAAAAACGGACGATTGCAAAAGTCGGAAAAATCCGCTAATCCGAGGCGGATATTAACGGCGAAAGCGGGACGGGGAAATAATAATAATAATAAAAAAAAAAATAATAAAATTACTAGCGGGACACGGCCGTTCTCAGACTCGTTAAATACGCTTTTTATCTTACCGTAAGATTATTTAATTACATTTTATACATTTTCAGTTATGGAATTATACACGGATGAGAAAACTTTAAAAACCAGGTATATTTAATAATAATAAAAAAAAAAAAAAACTATAAAATATTAATATTATTCCTGGGCCTGCGAAGAAACGGCAGGGGCTGTTGTCGCTAAACATACACAAATTGCAGACGCTCGCGAGCGATCCGCCCGGTGCGTGCCGAACTCCGGGTGAGTTTGATTGAATAACGCGCGCGCGCGCCGAGTTAGGATTACGATAAGCGCAGTGGTAAATACCGGGGCCGTGGCTAGGGGCCCGATTTTCCGGCTCGGTGTACCCCACTGAGCGGCGGGCCCGGGAGTGTTCAATCGGGGCCGATTTAGTGCCCGGATACTTGAATAACAATAACGGACAAATCTCAGAGACCGTCTTCTATCCTAACCGGATTCGGAAACGTCCACTTTTGTTCAATTTCTAATCATAAATCCGGAAGGTTTTCCTTATTACTCGGTCGAAATTCGATACCGTTTCGGGATCAAATTACTAAACACAAATACTTATAAATATCGAGTAAGCCCTCCTAAGTTAGCCCTAACTCAGGACTAATTTGGATTTTACATGGATTTAGACAAATAAACCGAGGGAAATTAAACGCACTTAACTAATATACGTTCAATTTTAATTTGGAAAAACAATTCGATTTCGATGGCCTTTTTTTTCTGTATTTTGTAGGGAACACTTTTTCATTGTTTTGTCTCCATTGGCTTTCTAAGTAGATATATGCTCATTGTGAGAAATTAAGTAAATTTATTCGATACCGTACTACAAAAACTATCCGAAATATCGAAAATCAATTTAAATATAGAAACATGGGCTAACGAATTAAAATTATTTTTCCAAATCAAAACTGTACGTGTGCTATAGAATCAGTCGTTGAGTCTGTCCACAGTCGGGGGGGGGGGAGGGCGATAAGAAATCTATCGTCATAGTAAATACTCCTGATTCTGGAGTGGCCAACCTTTTTTTATATTGTGAAAAATAACAAATAACAAAAAACCACTTGTGTATCATTTACTTTACAATAATATAATTTATTTATATCGTAAATTATAATTTTTGAATTATTTGGATTTTTCGCAACAATTTTATTTCATAAGAATTTAACATCAAGTCTTTTCTTTCATTTGATTGTTTAGTAAAAATTAACTGCTGTGTAAACAACGAGTTTTTCTTCGTTTTAATGTATTCTGGGGCCCCGACACACTCACGACTAAACACAAAAGATCACGGGCGGCGACGACGAGTCAAGAAATTACCTAAATTTTACTCCTCAAACAATAGCCACTATATTCACTAAAAGCTGCATTAAGACAAATTTAAAATTGATAACACTAAGATATCAGAGGTTATTATCACTGAATGTAATGCCTTATCACATAAACGAATAACAAATAATGTATCTATCAAAACCACATTAATCGAACAAGATAGAATCGTTTGATTGCATTTTAATGTTTATTGAATCGTGTCGTGTTTGGTTATCCAAAATCGTTGCCAAATGCCTTTTTTTTTTCTTTTTTTTTTTGTATCTTTTTAATTTCTTTTAAAAACGGGACTCTCTATCTCTCGACGACTGAATTAAATAGGCAATTTCAATTGTTATTTTTTCATTGAAGTCATAAACATAAATCAACAAAAATAATTAGGTTTTCGTACTGAAAATACCCAAAAACCCGGTGTGATCAGCAACGTTTTGGGAATTGAATTCCGGAGTATAATATAGCCCGTGTTACTAGGGGATAGTGTAGCATTCTATTAGCGAAAGAAATATTGAAATCGGATTGGTAGTTCAGTATTCCTAATCAGCAGATTACCCTCTACGTATAAAACTCGCAAACTAACAAATTCTACCTCTTATTAATAATTTATTACGAGATGGAAATTATCGACACCAGATATTGTAACAATTTCCGTAAAATGTCTACATTTCCCTTGCCGGTCTCGTTGTCATCACCGCGCGGTCTCTCTCGGGTAACGATAAAAATGACATAATATGAAACACGCGGGCCGGTGAAAACGACGGCCGATTAAATACGAGTGGGTTTTTTTTTTTTTTTTTTTTTTTGTTTTGTTTTGGGATCGGGCGTAAAACGATGATGTAAACGAATAATAATAATACGCCATATATTATTACGATCCGTATGTTCAAATCGGCATTATCGCGTGTACCCGCGTACTATTAATAGACGTGTCTCCCTTCCCATCCAACCACCTGCCCGGCGCCTCCGGATTTGATAGACGACGGACGCCGGACGTTAAAACAAAAAAAAAAAAAACCACCGCGTATACGACCATTGGCGTTCCGTATCGATTTTTTTTTTTTGTCGTTTTTCAACGGAAAATAAACGAATAAATCATATTATCGCGGTAAAACTATAAACGGGTATTAGGCGCAGTGCACGTAAAAACGCCAAAGTGTACGTTTTAAAAACGCGTATAATCGCGCGTTATTTATTCCCCAAAAAAAAAAAAATAAAAAACTAAAAAAAATACCCGTACGCACCGCTAGAGGTAATAATAATGTATAAAACAAAAATAACGTTGGAAAAAAAAAAAAAAAAAAAAAAATGTTTACGCCAGCATATAGCGGGACGACGCGATATATCGAAGTTGCCCTCGTCGAGTTGTCACGCGGTTGCTGTTGAACAATAACAGTAAAAATCGGTGTTTAAAAAATGCGTATATACTTCGCACCATGTGTGGGTCACTGTTGTAGGTGGCAAGTTAGTAGGGAAGGAATTATCCATATTAACCCTACCATCTATATTCATAGAGATAGGAATTTAATTTATGGCCCAATTTACGGAAGGATATTATGGGTCTTTGTCCAGGGCCCACGCGCACCTACTAGACCTAATTATTATTTTAGGTTTAATTAACCTACCATTCAAATATTGATTAATTCACTATTAAGTATTGACTCACTTTTTATATTCATTAATTATAATTTAATTTACAATTCATAATAAAATGCCAATTTTAATATTTTTTTTTTTTGTCCCAGGGCTCAAAAATTCCAAATCAGGCTCTGTATGCAACGATACAAAATCGTGTTTTTGCCGTTTTATCATCATTTTTTCGTAGTTTTTTCTGCCGCGTTAAAAAAGTAATAAATAATATCGATAAATGAATCTATTTAAAGTACCAATTAGATAACATTTGCTACCGGAAACGGTGTATAGTCCGGATGAAGTCTTCTGGTGGAAAAAGTGTTTACAGAAAAAAAAAAAAAACCATCATTGTAAAACCGCAAGACCATCCGCTTCAGTCAGAATTTTTATTGTAGACAATTTTAATTTTGTACACAATAATCCGAACAATGTTACAGTTTTTTCAGCTACTCTATTTTCGGTGGCGATTTCGACTTCGAGAAACACTGAATCTGTAACGTGATTAGATGTAAAAATTCTCCAGATATTAAACCAGTCGTTGCTAAGAAACTGTTCGTCAGATACGTGCGTATTAATAATATCATTTAAACATCCCGAGAAGTGAATTAAAACCTTTTACGCAGCGATTAAGGGTCGGAAATAAAAATTTAATTTTTCTCCAAACATATGCCGTACTAAACGAAAAAAAAAAAAAAACAACACGTACATATTGACAGAGTTGTTAATACACTCGCAGGACTGTATTCGAGCATACGAGTAAATTAATCAAGTAACGTCCGTTTGCCGGACATGTTTTACAGTGATTATGACATACTAGCGATATTATTAGCAATAGGTATTGTAATATTGTAAATAAATATCATTGAGAAACAACGCGGTTATAATCGAGATTTACCGGTGCCAACGTGTTGAGTGTAATATTATAATATTATACGCGGCGTAAATACAATTTCTATATTAAAAATACCGGCGAAATATGATAAATGACACAGATATCACGCCGGCCGTCGAATGTAATTTTATATTTCGTATTCTAAACGAATATGATAAATACGGCACGGGTAAGCGTGTACGGTGTGCGAATCACGGGCCGCGCAGACCACATTGCGATATTTCCGCGGGGGTTAACGCGCACTCGCATGCACGGCGAAATAATCGTAAAAAGCCGGAAATAATATTACAATGCGGCGGTAGGTATCCCGCAATAACAACGGTAATAACAGTGACAGGACGAGGAAAAGCGTCCTGGCCATTTTTTATTTATTTTTTTTTTTTATCATAGAGACGCCCTTTACATATACGCGTGTGCGTAGCCCAGGTCCAATTTTTTTATACATTTGAACTCCCATCACGAAGTGCCGAAGTCCGAGGCCGAGGTACGGATTCGAGAAACGCGTACTCATAGTGCGAACATCTGAAGGCCCGGCGGCAACAACCGGACAAGTCCGTAATTCGACGAAAATCAATTGTTCAACTTATATTATTAACGGAAATAAATTACGTCGATTGGTGCAACAACCGGACAAATCCGATCGTTAAACGCTGGGCTATTATGCAAATCGAGACGAATGGTTTATTTTTTTGCGCAACTAAAAGACATATCGTTGGTTTCCAGTTATGGGGTAATGCCAAAAAGTCGAACCTAAATAGAATAGAAACCTTCCAAAATATAGCCCTCAGGAAACTACTCAATGCTCCACCTCACGTCTCGAACAGCGCTATCCATACTGACTTAAAAATGAAAACAGTCCATGAAGAAGCAAAAACGCTTTCATAACCGTCTGTCCCCTAACAACAACCCATTAATACGCGATCTTGCAGTTCTTGAGGCAATCCACCTAGACGCCTCAAACGCAGCTGGTGCCGTGACCTTCTTGATCTCCCCATATAAATTCAGATAATAATAATAGCAATATAAAATAAAAAATAGATTCTCTTTAAAGGAAAATTAAAAAAAAAAAATGACATATCGGGATATGTCTGGTTGTTCCACTAAATGTTTGCAATACTGTATTTAAAATATGATTACGTCCCTACTATTGTTTTGTTAAAAATGTTATTCGATGATCTTTTTTTCTATCGACATACCTAAAACACATATTTTGTTCTATTACTATTAATACGTTATGATTATTAAGTTTGAACAATTAATTTTTATTTAAAATGTTGTCATTTTTTACATTTTTTTTTTTTTTTTTTTTCAATATAAATAACTTTTATTTAAATGATGTTGGGGTTTTGTTGTACATGCAAACATTTTATCTGACAGTGTCACCCCTATTGTTTTGTTTAAAGTATTAAAAGTTATAGTCATTTTTATTTAAATATATTATTTTTATAAAATATATAAAAAGAAATAAAATAGATTATGATTTTTTTTACCGCTACAATATTATCTCCTTTCAAAATAAACAAGTTATGAGACTTTAAACAAGTATGTTTACACTCATTTGACTTTGAAAGTTCAAAAATTATATTTTTACCGAGATCACCAAGGAAATATATGTATCGGTGGCAGATGAACCAGAATAAATATTTTGTACATTTTTAAAACAATTTACGTATTCCTGAAATTTCGGGAGGAGTTTGAAGAGCTCCAACAAACCCTCCGCCCCCTATCGCTCGTATACGCGTCCGGTGTTGCGTAAAAACGAAATCCGATTAAGCGTATGGGTCACTATAACTTATCAAAAAGTTAGAATTAATTCGAAAAGTTAAATAAACGAATTCGACTTACCGGAATTTCACGAACGCGTTCCATTTGGCGTTTAACAGGTCCACCAGCACGCCGTCCATCATTTCCAAGTGTTCCGGACTTTCCTTAAAAACACAACGGTATAAGGTCAGGCGACAGTTATAGTTTTCATAGTCTACGTAAACTGCAAGTGAAATCCATTTTAAAATCGGTTTTTTTAATCGTTAGTTCGAATCTGTAATTATCGTTATTTCGTTTGCAATGTTTCCGAAACGTTATCCTTGGTGCCGTGCCACACCGACACACGCGTGTCGACTTTCGATTTTAAAATACAAATTGGAAAATATCGCGTAGACACGATCGTCTAAAACATTACTATACTTACGCCGAACACGACCAAGTTAAGCGCCGAGTTTCTGCTGATCTGTCCGGTATCGTTGTCGATGGTATCGATCTGGGTCAGAGGGTACGCGGCACAAGTGATGCTGCCTATATTATGTATACAACAGTTGAATCGATTGTTATAGTAAAATATTTGGAGCCCAGTCGTACAGTTACACGATTAAATTGTCACCGTCGACGGTTCGAGCCATTTTTTTTCAATCATTTTAATGGTCCGTTGAGTTAATCACGACCCATAGTCCGGTTGATCGGTCGAAGACCGTCGATCAGTCAATTTTTGGACAATTATTACTATCATCGTCTCGTTTTTGTGTACCACCGTTATTTTATTATTCGCCTTTGAAATGATTGTGATCGCGATTTGTATCACTTTATCGCATAACAACCCAGTGTTTTTCGTTACTTGTAATTTACTTCGCGATAATTGAAAAATTACGATTTTAGAATATTGCCGTGCACGGGCGATTAGGATTTCGAATGTGGACAAATTCAGCAAATTTCAATTTTTTTTTTTTTTTAGAAAAATACATTACAATAGGCAATAATACGAAACATGTAGCACATCGGTTTTCTACGCCTTTATAGTTCTGATTGTTACGAATACAATTCGTTTACAATCCGTTTTCTGTGTTTGAATTACATAATTACCAATATAACAACTGAATCAAAAAAAAAAGAAAAAAAAAAGAAGACATTGTACAAAAACTAATACGTCTGGCGTAAAATGTTAATCGCAGCCTCGAAAGATCGAGGTTATTGAATTGGATGTCTCAACATTTATTTTATAAATACATTGGTTATTAAAATTGTTCAATATAATAATTTAATAGACATATATTATTACAAGTAAAATATGAATAATAAAGCCGAATTAAAGTAAAACATAAAAAGTTTATAAATAATATTATTTATTAGGCTTAAATTTGTTAGCTAGTGCTTGTATATATTGAAATCTGGATATTATATCGTTGTCATAGTTTTGAATTTAATTATTATCTATATAGTGTATTTTATCTTAAATATAATAATTGTGTGATCTTTCTTTATTAAAGATTCTTATAATAATTCCATTATCGGCTTGAACACCACAAAACACATCTAAGACATTGTAGATATTTAAGTTTTGGGAATAAAACCTAATGCGATGAACACTACAGCTTTTTTCAGCTCAAACTCAAGGTGGAAATAAATAATCGTTTTTTGAGAACCATTTGTTAAACACAAATTATTGGGAGCCAATTCAATATTAGGCAGTAGTGTTGATTGACTAATCACAGCCTAACCGCCCGCCGTACGACAGTCGTGAGAAAATTCATAGATCAAATTTAACCATTGATTAGTATTAAATAACACTTTAACCAGGGAACTGTACAACTGGCCCAAAAGCTATTGTTACGCGTTAAAATGTTAAACAAACCAAACATGCACATACATATTCACTAATACAGCGGTTCCCAAATTTTTTTAAATTTTATTTAAGGCTTTTAAAAATAGAACGTTTTTAGCACGCCTCCCTCATCCGTAAGAACCACATTCCAATTACAAATAAAATATGGGTTAATGATGTTATTGGTTCATGAGCAAAAAAAAAATTAAAAAAAAAAAAAAAAACGATTCCCGACTGCACCGTGTATACTTTATTTTGGTCGTGCTATCATAGTATAATATTAATGTTTCAGTTAAAACGTTGAATCGGTTAGTATATGAAATAACTAGGTAATTTATAAAATTTATATTCAAACTTGTTATTTTATACGTACATTCCCATTGCTCATAACTTTTAAGTAATTACACTCAGTATTTGTAACATATACAAGTATACACGGTATTATACTTATACTCAGTCAAGTTTGGAAACCGCTGTCCTAACATAATCTACAAGAGATATCTACAAATCCTCACCGGAATATTCCTTATCCGAGTTATAAACTTTTCAGTTTAAAATAATTTGCGAAAAATAAAAAGTATAATAACATGCGGAACGGAATAAAAAATAAAAAACAAAAAAACAAATGTAGAAAAAAGAAAACGATCATGGTCGGAAAAATCTTCTTTTTTATAAATATGATAAGTTATAATGTATAACTATATAGAGCTCAAATGTTTAAGCTATATAGAAGTTTTTCAAAAGCACTTTAGTGAAGAAAAAAAGCATTACAAATTATTTAAAAGAAACTCATTTGATTTGAAGCATTATTTTTGTTTTATAACTACCAGAGGTACACGTTATAGTTGTACAGTTAAATCAAATTCTACACTGTAGTATAATATGTACATAAATTGTGGTTTTATACGCAAAAAAAATAATACAATTTGTTCAATAAATTGCTAAAAAAGGCAAAATACAATTTTGTTTTTCTATCCTAGGTATGAATCTAATGTGTAGCTAAACGTTACGCCAATAAAAAAACCAAAAAAAAAAAAGTTAATTTCTTTAACATCCTAATCTTTATATTATAATATTAAACGTAATTTTATAAAGAAAAAAAAAATTCGATATACTGAAAAATGTATTCTTTAAATACCCTTACTGAAATACACTATTACTAAAAATACTCGTACTTTCGACAGCGTCGGTTTATTTATATTGTAAATCGATAAGTTATTCTAATATACGTATACGATCATACAGCGTCATATAGTCGACAGTATTATTAAATTATGCAATATACAAGGGAGCCCCCCATAGGGTAATTTTCATGGAAGGGACACACTCGAAGAAACAAACTATAATAATTATATATATATATATTTTTTTTTTATACTGGTCAGTGGTACCAACACACCGAGAGACTGAGACAATCACGCCAATATGAAACAATTGTAACGATATATATATATATATATATCTAGATGGCAAAAATGGGGGATAATTTTTTTGTATTTCTCCGGCTGTCCCCCCCCCCCCCACAGCCGTCCACCAACGGGCGCCCGCGATATTTATAGTCTACGTAACGTGCGATGTGTGTGGTACGTGCGTGTGCATGACGATTTTACCGATCTGCCAGTAAATTTCCCGTTCGATTTTGAGTATGTGAAAGAACATTTGGATCCGGGCCAGTTTTGCGGCCAGGGTGAGGGGCATCAGGTTCTGTACGTTTCGGATGTTCAGCTCCGCCCCGATCTCGTAGGCCATGTCGAACGTCGGCTGCCGGGACAACAACAATAATTATAACGTTATAACGCGCCCGCGTTATCTGTCGTATTATTTATTTGATAACAATCGAACGACGATAATAACGATAATACTCGCGCGAAATAATAATATTATTATTATTATTATTATTATTGTATTTAGCGGCGGTTAATGTATAATAATAATACGATCGTAATGTTGTCGTCGCGCTCGTGAAGGTCTGTTGTGTTTTAGTTTTAGAGTGACCCGGGCCAACTCTTGGAACGCCGTAACTCGGTTAGTCGCGAGGCCCGCGTGCAATTATCCCGCACGGCCGAAACTCCCGGGGCCTTTTCCAATTATATTATCGCCTTGTAAATATACACGTTTATATATTCCTTATCCTTTGTGTACAATAAACAAAAAAAAAACAAAAAAAAAAAGTAGTGGCGTGGAGGCCGAGCCCATCGGATTCGCGTAGCGATCCTATACCGTTGTGTAGGAACCGGTGGATCAATTACTTTAGGACCCGGCCCCGATTTAGGCGAGTACCACGGTGACTATAATTCCCTGGATTCCATTTTTTTTTTTTTTTTTTTTCCAATCCGCGTGTTTCAGATTTTTAACACAGCTTTAGACGAGCCTAGGTTAGCGTCCGTTACCAAATCGTGTTATTATTAAAACATTTGAACAAAAAAAAAAATTACATTTCGCAATTCGACGTGTCCAAAGTGTAACCTTTGTGTAAGACGCCGATTTCGGCTAAATAGATTTCAAATGGTATTTATAGATTTATATTTGAATGGAAAACGCGTGGCGATAAAATCAATATTTATGTAAACATAAAAATTAAAATTAATTTAAAGAAAACAAATAAAACGGCGAATATTTACATTAAAACCGAAATGTTTGGTTATATTAGCCCGACCCACGGGGCCATTATGTGCAACAAAAGTGTATTACACCTTCCGTCGTCTCGACCGGATAATCGCGACCGAATTTATAGTGGCCGCACGTCCGTGCCGAACAGCGATTCTGACCGCGTTGGGAATTTCATTCTTTTGGCGGGGTTTTTTTTTTTTTTTTTTTTTATTTTTTTCCCCTACAATACCGGCGGCCAGAGTTCGTGATTTTTTTGGTAACGTACCCGGAAAGTGCCGCGCCGCACCACTCGGCCGGATAAAACAAATTCCATCGTTTTTACAGTCGTACGTATTGCGGTGTAAAGTATAAATTGCACGGTCAAAACAATTGTTGTCGGCGTATACAAAATAATATATTTCGCTAATAATATTTGATAAAGTAAATTATTTGTTCTGTAAAATGTCTTGTATGGCGCCGCGCTCGGCGAATTACGGAATAAAACGATATAAGAAAAAAATAAATAATAACCGGCTAAACGGAATTGAAATAAGTGGCCAATTTACACACGATTTAGATTGGTATTCGGTAACTACGAGTACAGAATTTTGAATTACGTTTTACCAAGTGTGCGATAAGCCCATCACTATTAAGTAGGGCAGTGAAGTTAATGTATTTACGTATTTTTTTCGGATACTGATATTCATTGCTAAGTGAGCATAAATATGAATTTAAATGCAATTGTCACTGTTTTTCATAATTTTAAGAACATTTAACTTGATATATTATAAAATAAAAATTGAGTAACCGTAGCAGTTAAGTACGAATATATATACCAGTTAAAAATATTTATAACAATACATATTTCTATATCGATTTTTTTTATGTTTTTAAATTTACTTGTCCTTCAAGTAACAATATCAATCAGTTATGTTTATAACAGTCGTGTACCGATATTGTTGTAATTTGTAATCGATATCATTTAGTGGTTGTACACTGTCGCGTGAATTTCGTCTGTAATAACGCCGAAAAATCAATCCGTTTAAAATAAGTTGTTTTAAACAATTACGTGTAAAAACTACATTTTTTCAAGACAATTTTTTAAAAATATTTGAACGCAATTTGAACTTTGTTGCCGTATTTACTGATAAATGTAAAATAATACTCGCCAGCGACGAATTTGTCGACTTTCGATAAACAAACGGAATGCGAAATATTTTATAGACACAATTTTTTTCTGCCATCCCAGGCAGAATTTCGACTCGCGGTCTACCGACTGAGCCGGACCGAGACGGTGGCGTCCTCTTAAGTTGTTTCAATTAAAAAAAAAGGGAAAAAAGGGGAAAAAAAGGAATTTCGCACTACGACTAACGAATTTCACACGTCGTGTGTTATGACAATAATAATAATAATAAATTGTTAGCGTAAGAACGGACACCACACCGAGCTTAACGACCATCTGCGATGCGCTGCGGTCCGGTGTGCAGGTCGTTGGTATTATAATATAATAGCCCGGTTAATATATTCATGTCGTATTATTGTGTTAACGACACGCGTTTAATAAATATATGGAGCTTAACGTGCGCCACGAAAATATTTCCGAATTCGGGTGGATTCTAAACACCGCAAAAAAAGAGAAAAAAAAAAGATAGAGCACAAACCCCGAGTCCGATTCGGTCCTGAATACGTAATAAAACTCGCACTAAATGTAAAATATTAATACGATTGAAACTCGTTACATTAACCCGTCTGGATTTACCTATCAGCAAAGCTTATAGGTAAGCACTATTACCGTCATAAAGTAAGAACTAGTGTGAAAAATGACTTTTAAATATGATGGAAATCTTTCTTTAATTTAATTGGGATACTCGCAAAACATATTATAATGCCCGAACAAAAGGGCAAAAAATAGTAACTATAGTAAAATTTCTTTTTAAAAACGAACAACAGTTCAAGTTGATTGAATTGAAATTAGAGTAAATTATTTATACGTAATATTCCGAAATATTTGTTATAACAGAACAGTTTTAAGTAACACGATTGAAAGTAGGTACTCTCAGATAGGTAAATTTTTTTCGGGCAATCGCTCCTTCAAAATTCGGAAATGGGCGTGTACTGGATTGTCAAACGAGACTAAATATCATATTAATATACAGTATTAAAATGCACATTAATAGTGTACATTTACAAGAAGTAATATTTCGTGAAGAGCAAATATTTGCATTAGGTACCCTCCCCTCACTCTACGGGAGGCTTTATATAATCCACCGCAACATTCGATTTAGTACATTTACAGAATACTCATATTATGTTTGTACTGAATCGTTCGCATTCACGAACAAGTATTATTTGTTATTATATCACACACTGTATTTATATAATACTATAAGCTTTTCTTTGTATAATTATTCAAGCGATTATTCTCTTATTTAATATCACATTAATATGGTTGTAGTCTTGCCGTACGATTTCTCACTAAACCCAGTAGCCGCCCACTGACCCCCAAAATTTTGAACGAACAATTGCTCCGAAATCGTTAAAAACGGTCTCGCCAACCTATTCGAGCAACATAATATTATTTGGTTTCGTGCAAATTTTATAAAACATAAATATTTTAGTCCGGAATTATGTTTTTGCACATCTTTATTGAGCGTATGAAGTTTTACGAGAGGTTAACACACAGTTGACAGGCAAACGTATTTTTTGCATATGTTAAGACTATTACATGGGCTAGGGAATTATTTAGTGTATTTTGGAATATTTTGTAAATTGTGAGAAAAATATACTTATTTATTCTAATTTTGAAATCATTACTTTTAATTAAAAAAAATGTTTGAATCATTTTTTGATGGAAATAAAAAAACATGCAGAACTATTAAGTAGCCGTTATAAAACCGTTTGCCTTACTATAATTATAATACCAAAAGGAATATTGTTTTCTATGTTTTTTTTTTTTTAGGTAATATTATTGATTTATATTTCTACTTCTACTATAGTGTAATTATTTCATTATGCAAGTTTATATTTCACTTAAACAGCTGTTGAAAGAATTGTACAAAAAAAAAAAAAAAATGCATATTAAAATATATTATATTTATGTGTATTGATTATTTTTCTAACTTTAAAGAGAATATAAGGATAATATTTGTAGGTTTTTTAGAGAATATTAGTACTATATATTTGACGTCTTAAGATAATATAAATCCAGACTATAATGCTGAATTACCCCGCTTTGCCCGTGAAAATGAATTCTTCTCTTTATGTTAGGTTAGGTTACTATAGACAAATAAAACAATTATTTTTCATAAAAAAAAAATAACGAAAGCCCAGTCAATATTTTTAATACAAATAAAGACTATACTTAAAAATAAATTTATTTTTCTTTATTTTTTTCTATCTTTATACTCTTTATATTTTTCGCCCGAGAGGTATTCGACTACTTTAAAAAAAAAAAAAAAAAAAAAAAAAACAAATTTAAGTTGATAAAACTTACATTGTACTAATACATTTTTTTTATTTATTGATTTATATAATGTCTCCGTACGTATTTCTATTAAGGTTATAATACTTCTTTGTAAACGATATTGTTTGTTCTTTGGTTAGGTGCATATACACATAGATCCTTTGTCCAGCTAACACGGGAGCAAGCAACATAAAATTGTCCGTGAGTCGAACAGGAATTCGTGATGTCAAGGCTTGCGACCCTCAGTGTCTGTCCCTGTGCTTTATTGATAGACGCGGCAAAACAAAGCTTTATAGGAAATTGGACACGTTTAAATTCAAACGGGTATTCATTAGTAGTCCCCTACGGTCTTGCCCGTGCCATTATTAAATTACTATTGTAACCACACTCACTATTTTCGTTATTTATTTTTTATTATTATTTATATTATTTGGTCGCAATGAAAAATTGAGAGAGAGAGAGAGAGAGATAAAAAGACGGATTGAGGTTTTTGTTTATTATTATGTTCTGCCTAGTTATAACCTCTAAGTATACATCGGCTACTCGTACAGTGAAAACAAAATATATTTTTTTTGGGGGGGGGGGGATAACACGAGTTATTCCTTGCATTGCTGTTAACCGTCCAAATTGCATTATACGGGTTATTTATCCTGTGTATTAGGTGCGAAAAAAAGTCCAATTTCATTATCGTTATCGTTATTATATTCATTATTAAATAAGGCCTACAGGTCTCAGTTGTCCTGCACGATTTTGCCCGTGCACAGTTTCGAACGAAAAATATAAAATAAAAACCCGTCTCTCCGTGTTTCCTCCCGTTACCATCGCTGTGACAACCAAATCAATTAGTAATAACTGTTTTTTCATCCGTATCGTCAAAGTAACCCATAAACCAACAATACAAATTCAATTTTCGTATCAAAAAAACCAAAAACACCGGTGTGAATCAGCAAAATTAATTTTTATCACAACGAAACATGGCCTATGCTATTTGGGAATAGTGTAGTTATCTGTTACTGAAAGGATTTTTAGAATCGGCTCAGTTGTTCCAGAGATTACTCTCTATATACAAATTAATTCTCATTCGATTTGTCTTCAAACGCTGTCTACGCTCTTCGTCAGTCTCATTGACTCGACGGTCGTGTATTTTTCCAAAGAATTAAACCACAAACTGTGTGTTAATTTAAGTAACGAAAAAAACACGTTTTTTGGTAACTAAGCAACGTAGTGTTTCCTTAGCGACGTATTAATGAACTTATATTTATCCCAAAAGGGAAAATACCATCCAAATTTCCGATTTGTCAATTGGATTTTTTAATTTCTTTCAAGGTTTGTACCTTGTCCTGACAACTATAAACAGAAACAAATGAAAATCAGCAAAATCGGTCGAAACGGTTTTAAGTGATGATCTTACATACATGCATGCGGCAATTGATTTTTATATTTTTTTATCGGTATTGTAAATGTGAATAAAAACGTGATTTTTATTTCAATTAATAACTAATTAATTATTTATTTTATCAGATTAAATTTATGCATAAAATCCGTTCCGTGATGTCCTCTTTAATTTTTTTTTTTTTTAAAAACACCATGACAATTGGATAAGTAATTTCGGAGCCAATCCGTTACAAAGATTTCCATTTTCGCTTATATATATATATATATATATATATATATAGATAAATAATATCTATAAATTGTATCTATTATGGTCTATATTCTATAAAATATTATACGAGCTCAGGCTAAACGCCGACAACAGACCGGTTTAGACCTGCCGGCGTGGAAGTCGAGGTTGGGACAAATGTTGCCGCTTGAGGGACGAGAGCAGCACGCGTCGGACGTGGTAAAAACACTTTTTGCGCAAAAGTTTGATTTTGTAGTTCCGAAAACACGGTTTACCGTGTGGTTTTAGGGCAACGAACCCTGAATAAAAGTTATAGTGGACAACTTTTCCTAGGGCAATGTAGGATTAGATTTTCACGATATTTTGTTCTCGAAGCAAAATATTTCAATAGTTCGTGTTTTTTGTTTTTTTTTTGCTTTTTCCATGTTCAATTATTGAACCACAAATAAGTAAAATATCGATACCGTTTTTACTCTAAAACCACTCAGTAAGACGTACACTCGGAACGCGCGATAACGTTTTTGTACCATGTTTTTTGTCTGTGTGCCGGCGTCCTCTTAACGAAAACACAATATTGTTCTATACGAGCGGTTTTTGTGGATTTAAGATGCGTTGTGCAAAAGAAGAATACGAAGAAGACGAATAAAAATAAGAATTAATATTATATTCTCATAAATATTTGGCGCGATTAGGATTAATAATATTTTCAAACTCGACGCGCGCGCGCGCGCGCGATATAAAATTTCATTATGTTAAATAAGCGCGTGTCACACCGAGATTACGAAAATCTTAAATACACCGACCGCCTGTTGTAATAATAATATTCTACTTGATTATTAAAATGACCGACTATAATTTTATACGGACGCGATAGTTCGGGACACGCGTATATTTGTTTCCCGAGTTTGTTTTAAGTATACGGTATCCCCGATGATTTATTACGCCCGGTCTGCATGGTACGGTCACCGTATAATTTCGGTTCGCAGAGGGTTTTTATTTTGTTGTTTTTAGTTTTTTTTTTTTTTTTTAAGCGCAATACATATTCAATAGCAATGGATAGTCGGCGACCGCGGCCGAAAATAGCTCCGCCCGTATTATTATAGTGATGAACGGAGGCCTCCGGATCGAAAACGATCGATCCGGTTAAGAGGACGCCGCACCAGGCGCCCTGTTAGCCCGTCTCTGTCACTGTCAATCGAACCGGCGACACAGCCGAAAATACGTTTGGTTTTGGTCTTAGAGTAAAAAACGCCAATTATACGATTAAAAAACGACAATATTTCCGTGCGCAAGACGGATTGCGTTTTATACGTTATTCCGAATTTTCAACGCCTAACACATCGTTTGGAAATGACGACAGTTTTATCAATTTTTTTTTTATTTATTTTTTTTTTAAACGCACAGTCTTGCGGTCTAAAATGCGTTTCACTTTCTATTGTACAGTAGGCGATTTTACCGTACGATGAAAACCAAACGATTGCGTTAACGTGATTTTACTATTATATCGCTCGTAGACGGAGACGGGTAAATGGGACGTCTATTTATTATAAATTTAAAAATAATCAAAATCGATTGTCCGATCAGTATTCGAGTTTTAATAAAATTGTCCAGGAGGACGTATTTTAGGGGCGTGGTGTATAACCGATACCGAATTGCGTTCTGAAAAAAAACGTTTGAAATTATACGTGAAAAAACAACAAAAACAAGATCTCGCGTATCGGGGCAACCTTTTTTTTTTTTTTTCTTCGCGTGTACAAAATAACGATAAATTGTTACTCACGATTTTCTCGTAAATGACGAGCATGTGCAGGACCGTATTGCCGTTGGTGTCCTGGTTGTTGGGATCGGCGCCTCTAGCCAACATCAGGCGGTAGCTCTCCTCCTGGCCGAGGCACGCCGCGAACGACAGCGGATACTCGCCCCAGTATACGTACCTGCGTGCGTATTCGCGTACGTTAAACACGTCGGTAGAGCCGCGGCGGTTTCGCGCCGGTTCCGGACTGTCGCGCGGGGCTTAGCTAGCCAGCTAGCGCCGCCGGTCGTCACGGTGGCGGGTTAGGTTAGGTTAGGTTGGGTGACGGCCGGGCCCTACCTAATAGGATTAACCGAATACCACTTCGCACGTCGTGTGGGGTTATTATTACTATTATTATGAGATCTTTTTTTTCTTTTTAAATTATTTTTTTTTTTAACCCCGTCCCGGCACACGCTCGAAAACACGTAAATTTCTGTAATTAAACGCATCGCGGAATCGTATTGTTTAACGCGGCATAATGTGTTTTTTTTTTTTTCTATGTTTGCACAACTTACACGGATAGTTAAATTAATGTTTAAATAGTTTGTTTTCGTCATATAGATTCTATGGTAATTGAAATTATAACGGTCCTACATTTTACTTTTGTTTTTCGACAGTGACAACGACCAGTGAAGACTGTTGTTTATTGCAGTCTATTATCACTTACCAGTTATCGAATTATTAATCAAAATCCAACGGACAATATGATTATTTTTGTTGATATTGTTCCTCGCATTTTTACTTTTTATTGATTGTTTTGTCGTACTACCGTACGCTAGATAAACTAAATTTATTGCCATATTGATACGATTTATGCCAGCCGTTGAAGCGATTTTTTTAAAAACGACATCAGGCCATGGCCTGATCTTAACATAGGGATCGACGCCACTATTCTATATTATTATAGTTATCGGCTGCCCGTTTTAAATTGAATATGATAACGTTTTGAAATGTATTCTGCGATTCAAAATATAACGATTAACGATTCACTGTATAGTGTATTATTTAAAAAAAGGCTCGGGTAAAACCCTTTTATTCTTTGTTATCAAGTACACTAAGGGCGGTCCTTATTTTTCAAGTTTTTATGCTTGTATTTCCCGCCCCTGCATTTTGCTACTTGATGTAAGAAAGTAACGTGTGGTGTTAAATTTGAGGGTTGAACATTTACCATAGGGGTAGTTTTCTCGATTTTTTTGTCAATTTATTTCAAAATCTGTTGCATATATCACCAAAAATGTACGTAATATTAATTATTAAACATACAAATATCTATAAAAAACTGCATTACATAATTCGTTGTAAATTCATTACATTTCAAGAAAATTAACAAATTCTAAATTATTTCGTTTATTTCGCCAAATTAATATTATATATGAGTATTTAACTCTTCCGCCCGGGAATTTTTAATGTGAAGATATTTTGTACCCGAACACCCGAATAATAATTACGATAATAATGCGAATTTCTAAAACCGGATCCAAAATGCCAATTTTTATTGAATAAATCATACTTTTTCTGATTGTTATTTGGCTGGAATATATACAGTTCGATATTGAATTACTAAATAAACGCAACTTGTAAATGTTTGTATGTTTAAGCCAATGTCCCCCTTGAGCACGCCACTGCTTTTACCGACTTGTATGCCTACGGTGAGTTGACTACGCCACTGGTCCATCGTCGTACGCCTATATAAGGGTCGCTTACCCCTCGTAATTGGTATCCGGGCACAGGTTCACCCATTCGTGGTCCAGCGAATCCGATCTGGAAGCCTTTTGATCTTCGGTGCTCATAAAGTTGCCGAAACACCGTTCGTTCAGGTCGGCACCGCTGTCCATCAGTACCTTAACCATGGCCGGGTCTTCGTTTACAATGGCCATGTGTAGCACGCTCTCTCCTGCAGCGTATCGGAAATGTGATACCGAATAACCGAGCACAACAAAAATCGCATTTATTAATTTGCAATATTACAACTACGCGAAAGTACTATGAGGCCCATGCCGAGATCTACAAAATAGGGAGACGACTATACGCAACATAGAACTCCAAAATTATTTGTTCCGACGGCCATGTATTGCGAAAGATATTATTGACAAATTGAAAAAGTCACAATAAGATAAAGACCGATAGGTAGGCCGCTAGGCTGCGCTTGAGACAGGAAGATTGCGTGAAAAGAGGCATAAAAACAATAGGCCCAGGAATTGATTGGAGGCGAGCGGCCGAAAATAGAAAGAAAGGAGGAGAGTTTGTTTTACGGCATAAAGGTAGCGAAAACCACAAAAAAAAAAAAAAAAAAAAAAAACCATTACCCGTAAAAGTACACGATTTATTTTTATGTTTTTATGTATTGTTATATATTATTTTACAGCTGATACCCGAAATACGTAAAAACCATTATTAATTAGTCAAAATTAGTTTCCATAAATCCCTTTCGTCACAACTGGTTTTGACTAGTTACAACTAGAATTAATCTGGACCCTTTAACAGTAGAACTAGTTTTGACCGACTTTTCTTTTAGTTAAAACTATAATTGTGTCTGGAATATATTGATGACAACTAAAATTATTCAGGGAAAATTAAATTTCCAGAAGTAATTTTTTCTGTCGTCAGTTTAAACTATGGAAAGGTATGAATTAACTGCATACTATAGCGAGTCCGTTAAATATATAGGCATTTATTAATGTTCGGATCAGAATATTCCGATACTGTTTATTTTTTTTTTTTTCATAAAGTATCGTGGCATTTAGAATTACACTGATTTTAAAAACTACTATAATTTATGACTCGCTCGCCGTTGAAATTTGCGGTTAATACTTGGTTAGTACTACATACTGGTATAATAATACATTTGTCGTAAAAAAAAAAAAAAAAAAAAAATCCTAAAAATCGATCAAACTAAAGGTTCTTAGAGTGTTGGGGATATTATATTCGAAAGCCAAACAACTATTCTCAGGCGTCGCGGCAATTTTAATCGCGATATTACACATTCGACAGTAACTCACCGTAATACTCGTCGATCATGTAAATGTCATTGACGAGTTTCGGATAGAAATGCAACAGCCTTTTGGCTAAGTCGGCGTGTATGGACGTGGCGTTCAGCAAACACAAATGCAGTGCCGTTTCTCCTACGGTCCCTCTTTCTTTCAAGTCCCAACAAACTTCTCGATATTGTACTTCTCCTGCGAGCAAACAACAGTTTCCTTATAATGGTTTTATATAGGGGAATTTAAATGCCAGACGGCAGCGCGCTTACCCAGTTTTTCCAGCTCTTCGATGGTGGGAATATCCTTTTCAATGTCGTAATCGTTGGAGTCCTCCATGTTCTTTAACGGGGGAAGCTGTGTATAATGGAAAACAAATCGCATTAATAACAAACAATAAGGGGGAAACAGAAAGCTAATGAATCTCTCCCAGACGAGTGTATCGTTATGATCCGATATAGACGGTGGGATTAATATTCAACGAGGGAAAAGAATTTAAAAAAAAAAAAATAAGAATAAAAAATCGAATCCGTATTACGATTATGGGTAATTTATTTGAAAAGTTTCGGTGGAAACGTTATATAGAAATGGAATAAAACAGTTCTAAAAGTCTAAAAGGGAAATGCGTCGCTGCCAGCTGATGCTCTGTCCATTAACTCGCACAATTGTACGACGACGACGACGACGTAAATACATGGATTTTGTATTTTTTATTTCTCATTTAGAATTGCTTAATCATTAATTTGACAATCGACTTGAATTTAATTTATAGTAACAATAATGCGGTTTACAATATAATTGTTCCGTCTTTTGTTGTATTATTCAAACACCATACAACTAAATCTGCGGCAGTACAATATAATTTAAACTCGGGTATTCCGATTTTTTTGTTTCATATAGTTACAGATCGTAACTGTGGGATACGTTCATTATTGCGATCGACCTGTGCGGATTTTTTTCATACTAACAGAAACGTCAAAACCCTTAAGGAGGGGCAGGGGAGAATACCGAATCCGACAGTCTAAGAATTTTTTTTTTGTGTCGTCACGTATTTTTCGTTATTTTATTTAACAAATACTTGCTTATACTTTTATTTAATGCGATTTAAAGCGTCCAATTAAAATATCTGCCGAATATACATAATAAAAAGATGTATTTTGTTCCGTAGGCTACTGTTGAGAGCGCGAAGTTTAGTTATAGAGCAATTTAGTGTTTATATTCTTAAAGTAACGGCAAGGTAAACTGGCAAGGTTTTATAGTATTAGCCGTGGCATTCTGTTCGTAGCCAAGTTGACCGAGAAATCGACTAATATAAAACCTATCCGTACCGTCGGTGATTAGTTTATTATGAAAACTATCCGCATTATTTGCTCGAGTTATTGTTTTTTAACGATAAACGTATTTTTTATTCATATCCAAATCGTGAGACGTGACGGGGGAGCTATATCGGTTTTATAAATTATTATGCCCGTTAAATTTTATTTGTTCGTGCGCAGAAGCAGTTTTCCGATAATTTTAAGATAACCAATTTTCATTAGAAAATTGTAATCTCGTTTGTACTCGAATAGTTATTTTTTAATCTGTTCGATAATTCTTATTTATAATGTTTGTTTGGGTATACGATGAAAATTACGAAAACTGCAAAGTCCCATAGTATAATAATATTTAAGGCGGGTAGTCGTTTTACAACAAGATTAAATTTGTTGAAAAATTATATGATTCAAGGTATGTTTTATGCCTGGTGGGAGGGGGGGGGAGAGGCATTGGAAATGGTTAAAATAATTGTTCGTTACTTGGTTAAAATAATCGTAGAAACTTGAAATGTTCATAAAAAATTAATATTGGCTCATTCTATGCGCGGAGAAAAATTCAAATTGTATAACTATTTTATGGGTATTTTACGTAATTTTTTATTTAACCGAATAAAACTGTGTTGGTAGAAGAGAAACGCACGATAGATTCACCATAAGTTGTACTTGACGGTGAAAAAGAAAAATGTTGAGCATATTTCTACAAAAATTTATAAATATATAAACGTAAATTTTGACGAAAATCGTATAAATTTCAAAATGCTATTAACCGAACTCTGCTCAGAATCGTTTTTCGAATTGGCAACGTGTTATCGTTGCGTACACATATATAGAAATTATCGCACCTTTCCAAATTCCCGGCTACAACGGTGCGGAGTTTTTTTTTGTTGAATCGCGTGTTTAATTCATGTGGCGCGTTTTAATAATTGCCGCAATGGTTAATAATAATAATAATAATTTGTCAATATTCTTGCGCGGCTAATGATTTATCATTTCGGGCGACTGGGGGCGAACCGTTGAATTATTACAAAAAGAAAAAAAAAACCCCCCCCCCGTTTTTTGCCGTCCCCGGACGCCGCCGGAGGCAGATACCGAACCCGGCCGCAGAAAGTTTCCGCCGTGCCGCGCGATGTTAATCGCATATGAATGGACAATAATTTGCAAAGTCGGAGGAGATAGTATTTTTGAATCGCGGGACACTTAAACGAATGTAAACGGGCGCTTTATTGTACTCGCCGGGCGCGTTTTCTCCTTCACGTCTTCCGCCGGCACCGGTGTATAATATAAAATCGTATTACGATGAATGCGAGATGATTTCGATCGTACGTAAACGGCGGACGGCGAATCGGGGGGATGGGGTGGGGGGGGGACCCGCGCGCGCGGGACGTACGCGCGCACGACGCGCAACTCTACCGCGATATTATTTAATTAATTCGCGCCCTCATTTCGTTAACACAATCATCATTATCGTTTACCGAAATCCAACGAACCCGCCCGTTCTCGATTCAATTAAAATCGTAATTCACCAATTACGAACAATACGGGGACGCGGAGCCGCGCCGTTTTTGCCGTGCAAAAAAAACATTTTTATTGTTGTTCAACACACCGTCTGCCGTCTCGCAGAAATACTCAACCAAAAAATATTTATATCTCGCTACGGGAAATTACGTACGTTAACAACTGCACTTATCGCCCGGCGTGTGTATACGGGCCGGAGAAATCACTTTTTCCCTCCCCCCCCCACCCACCCATCCACTCATTTATACGGACTCCGTGCGCGTGTCGTCGACGTTCCGTCTTCGCGGTCGCCAGACTCCCTCTGCGTAATGCGCGCGCACTACCAAGTCAAAACTCACTACTCCCGGCTATCGTGATTAATCGGCAATTCGAAAACGCTATCGACGATATTTCGATTATAAAAACGGTTACTCGCCAGTATTAATAGGTGTCCACGAACCCCATGCTGAGTACTAACAAAACCAGGCATACCCTTATAGCCTATGAGAAAACGCACGGCAACAGATACACGGGGTGTGATCAAAAAATACCTAACCGACTGTGTAATAATTGTGTTTATATCGATTAAGCCGATAACGAAACCCCCCCCCCCCACATAATGTCATTTTCAACGAGAATTTAAACGTTGGTTTCAAATCGATAACAATATTTATTTTTATTTTATGACATTTTTCAGTCGTGCGGCGATTTTCGTAATGGAAACAATAGAAGTTGTGTGCGTACGATTTTGTTTTAAATTAGGGAAAATAGGGTATTTCAACATCATACCCGTATATCCGAGTCCAATCACCTGTTATAATATTTTTTTTAAAAATCTACGTAAGTTTCTGTTCTTTCAAAGAGTTCTTGAGAGGTGGCCTTTCGATTTTGTTTTTGTTCATCGGCTAAGAGACGAGATACAAATTTGGCCGCGATTCGGCTCATGCCCAATTCTTTGGTTAATATTTCTTGGCAAGAACCATAAGATATTCCGACGTCTTCTGTAACTTCTCTGCTAGATTATTTTGAATAGTTTCACGAACACGAGCAACAGTTTCATTTGTTTTACTGGTCGAAGGCCTACCCGGTCGTTCGTTATCCTTAACGGATGTTCTACCTTCCTTAAACCGTTTAAACCACTCAAAACACGTTGTCCGAGACAGAACATCATCTCCAAACGCTTGCTGAAAAAGTACAAAAGTTTCACTAGAACTTTTCCGTAATTTAAAACGAAATTTTACGCGCACACGTTGTTTTTCTATTGCTTCCATTACGAAAAACGCCGCATGAAAACGATTGGATTTAAAGGTTGACAGGCGGACACTGCCATTTCACGACATTTCGTTTATGACTATTATTGTAATTGTGCCCATTGGTATGTTATTACTGTGCAATACGTACAAAGTCTCAAAAAATAAATATTTTAAAACCTTTAAATTATTTGAGTATATTCAGATATCCGAATATTTAAAAAATCCAAATTTATTGTCAAACACTAATGTATACCTATAAGGCCGTAACTCCGTTTTTGTTGTATTCCGATACAGACATTTTCTCGGTCGACCACGAAAACACGATCGTACATTTATATAGTTATCCCGAACACATTCCTATAAATTAATAATTTAGAATTTCCCTCCTGGGAACACAACGTATACGGAGCCGATCACGAGTAGAGATACTCTTGGCGAAGTCAAAAGATCTCGTTGGTGACGGGTAGGGACGGACGTGTAATATTTAAATGGAAATTAAGAGCAGTCGACGAGGAGAATCGGTGGGTTATGGGTGTGACGATCTCAGTGGCTGATAACCACGAAGAAGAAAAAGAACAACAACAACAAAGAATATTTGATATACAAATTGTGAATTTTTTTTCGGTGCGATTATTGTTGTGTCCCGTCCCAGGACGGCGTAGACAAGATTTAGATTAAATTTTATTCCGAAGTAATTGGCTATTGAGTAGGTCCACGCGAAATACACCGGATAATTGACGAAATAATATTGTAACTAAAACGCAATTTATATATTTGCGGCCGATAACTTGTTCGTCTTATCGTCATGTATTTTTTTTTTTTGTTTGTTTTTTATTTTTATTATACACAATCTGTAAGTGTTGTTTTACAATAAGTGCGTGTGATGGAGGAAACATGGCTTGAGAGCCTGGAGATAAGAAGCCGCCCATTGGATGCACTTAAGGTCAGGATTTTAGGCTAAGGTTTTAGTGTGCTAGCAAGAGAGAGTGGTATTACAAATTATGGGGAGGTAGAGGTATATACAATTTTAGATTAGAAGGTCACGAGACCAGGTACGTTTAAGACGCCTTCTGGGGTCACCAGGAATAGCGTTGAAGGATAGCTCAGAAATTAAGGGATTACGATGACTTTGGAATTTAGAGTGTGTGCGTTTGTAGAAATTTTTTGCGACGTTTTGGACTGTTGGGACGGCTAGGTCTCTATGTAGAGTGTCGTTAGATACATAGTAGGGAGCTTTGGTTATTTGGCGGAGACACTTTGATTGGAAGATTTGAATTTTGTTTAAGTTGGATTTTTTGGCTGCGCCCCAGAGTTGGATACCGTATGTCAAGATCGGCTTGAGTAGGAGTTTATATAATAGTAGCTTGTTTTTTAAGTTGATGTGTTGTGATGTGAGAAGATAACGTAATTGGCGAGAGCGATTATTTAAGGCAAGCCTTTTGTTGTGGGTATGAGTTGCCCAAGTTAGCCTGCGGTCTAGATGTAGACCTAGGTATCGGACATTTTGGGCGGGCCATGTATTTATAACGATTTTCATAAATCTTTTGAAAACTCATCGCTTAAAAAATAAAACCGAATAAACGATACACAAGTATAATTCGAATAGACAAACATCCGCCGCACCGTTCCACAGCGACCGACAACTGTTTTACGGATTGATCTGTGAACATTAGTTTTGTTTTTATATATTTTTTTTTGTCAATCTTTTTATTTAAGTGCTGGTGTGTTATGCAATTATTGTGTAGTGTGTCGAATTTGTCGTGACGATACAAATCGACATCCACTGTAAACATTTTTTGAGTGTTGACAATCGCCGGCGTACTGTCGATTTTGAATATTCCAGAAAATATATTCGGCGAGCAACTCGAATTGAAGTCTATCGGCTGAACACGAGTTCAATATCGATCCGAACCACGTGCGATTTAACGAAATACATCATTTGACGTTTGATTTCTCGGCAATTCTCTAATAAATAATCTAACAACTAAACAAACTAATTTCAAATTATATACACAATTTTTTTTTTAATTTTTTTTTATAAATTATATTAATTACGTAGCGGATTTATTGGGCTGGCCAATACATCCGCACAGCCGACCGAATCCGTTTCGGAAAAGTGTTCTCGTGTAATACGTAGAAAACGCTGCGCAAGTTAATGGTGTTTGTTAACATCAAATAACCCGCAAATACTATTGATTTTAATATTTTCTAATTCGTTATATTTATAATGGTATATATGTACCGAATTATTCGTCCATATTTCAAATTAACAATACGCAACTCTTCGCAATCATTTTGTTTTTCGTTGCCTATTCGCTGTCATCATATTTTCTATATTCTAATAGTACATAAATATCGTTCTGGTCATGGAAATTCAATTGAGAATATATTTCAAAAACAATTATAGGGAAACGAATCGTGTAAAAAAAAAAATAAAAAAATTGATACAATTACTTAATTTCACGCAAATATTATAAATGTGTATTAAATCGTATTATAGTATTTTTCTGGAAATACTCTAAGCAAACAAAAGTGAATAAAATAAAAATCAAGGCTCTTGGAAACATCTTCGATTTTACAAATATATTTAATTTTTTTTTTTGTCAATCTTTTTATTTAAGTGCTGGTGTGTTATGCAATTATTGTGTACTGTGTCGAATTTGTCGTGACGATACAAATCGACATCCACTGTAAACATTTTTTGAGTGTTGACAATCGCCGGCGTACTGTCGATTTTGAATATTCCAGAAAATATATTCGGCGAGCAACTCGAATTGAAGTCTATCGGCTGAACACGAGTTCAATATCGATCCGAACCACGTGCGATTTAACGAAATACATCATTTGACGTTTGATTTCTCGGCAATTCTCTAATAAATAATCTAACAACTAAACAAACTAATTTCAAATTATATACACAATTGTTTTATTTATTTAAATCATTACATTTGATAGTTTTTAATTTGAACAGATATTTACAAAGAGTAGGCGAAAACGGATTAGTTTATTTAAAGTATATTTTCAATTATCAATTAGGCGACAGACGTTGAAACAGGAACATATAAAACGGTAATCTTATATCGGAAATTATATTAAAACGATACGGATTACGATTTATTTTGTGATAAATAAAATGTTTTCATTTTTTTTTTTTTTTTTTTTTTTTTTTTTTAATGTTATTAATGCTGTTCGATGGGTATCAGTTTGCATACACACGTCTTAAAATACTTTAAATATTTTTGTAAAATTATAATAATAAAAAAAAAAAAACGACATTAAATAAAATATTATACGAAATATGGAACATACTCGTATATTAACATTTGACTGTTGAAGAATACGTTTTACAGACTATTATTAAAATGGTCCTATATCTATATTTTTTGTCTAATAAAATGTATTTATTATTTATCATTAGATAAATACGAACAAAAAAAAAAAAAAAATTAATTGTAGAACGCGTACCCGTAAAGTTAGAATATTTAATACTAAAATTTTAATTTTTTTTTTACATAGACAACGGAATATTACTTCAAACGGGCATGGACCGATTGCGCCGAAGACAAAATTTTAATTTTGGGTCAGTGTTCCTATATCTTACGGCCAGTGTACCGATTACGCTATTTATTTTCTACGGTTAGTATACGAATTGGGCTTAGGCATTCAAATTATTTTCCCTCCGGGTATGAACACGTTCTGTTGTTCGATCCAATTCCATCGACAATTGACTACCGTACAAAAACGATCTTCATAGTTTTTATGTTTGAAAATCAAACACGTATTTATCGATCAATTGATTATTGGTCAATGCGACTGGTCATATATTTTACAACAGCATTGGGAATTTGATGAAACGCGCATTTCCGCACAAAAGTATGAATCCGAGTGATAGACGAAAACAAGTAAAATTTCACTACCAGGTCAGATAATTATCAGGCCTAGTTGTTTCGTTGCGCACAACAATACTAGCTGTTTAGTTGTTTAGTACGTATTAGTTTGACGTTACAATCCGGAACATTTTAGACAAGCTATTTATTTATATTATATACGTATTGGATTATTATACTAAAAAAATAAAATACATTATTTTATATAATGTAAAAAACACAAAAAAAAAAACTATCGCAATCGGTCTATCGGCGCTAAAATGTTTTGAGCGCAATCGGTAGACTGCCCGGCGAACGCGCACGGTTTTCGCGGTTTTTTTTTTTTTTTTTTTTTATACAGAACGTTTTTTTTTGTGTTTTTTTTTTTTAACTTAACCCGACCCAACTAAACGCTAAGTGCACTGTCGGTTTGACGGGATGATAAAAATTTACCAAAACGATACCAGGCAATCGAGTGAGTGGAGGAGTGTAGGCCAAAACGTGTTTATTCAATAGAGTCGACGCGGTAACCATGGCGGCGCGGAGCGGCGACGGACGAACACGGACGTTATGACCGTGTAGAATATAATAATATATTGCCCATATTATTATGGTTTTCGAGTCGTATGTGGGGTTACGTAAACTTTTTTTTTTTTTCTCTTGACTTGAAAGTTTTATACACGATAATACGCCCGCCGGTAGGTGTTTTTACAGTGCGTAACAGTAGCTAGTCACGACACACGAATATAACATTATACAGGGTGCGGCAGACAGAGCCCCGCCGACGAGTTTAATGAGGTCGTTAGCCCGTGATAAGATAAGAGCAGGCCTTAATAAATGGTATATTTTCAATTGGTACGGTGGTAATGCCGTTTTTATTCGTAATCGTGGTTTCGTCGTGCGTGCGTATTACGAAAATAATCGTTCTGCGATCGCTACACAAAGGGGCTTTTCGTATACGCTTCGACGGCATTCCACGTGCCGAATCGGTACCTTCTGCTAACACTGTCAAATTGCGGATACGGCATTTGGAAGAAACTGCGAGTACCCGAAGTAGACATGGACACGGAGCACCCAGAACGGTAAGAACCCCCCCCGAAAATGTGCAGTTGGGGAACAGGACCGTCACTGTCACGTCCGCTCGTCATGTTGCGATGTCGGAAACTTATCTGCAGCATAGGTCGGAGGAAATGGCTGAAGAACATGATTTGGGAGATGTATGGTTTCAGCGAGACGGAGCTACAGCGCACACAGCTAGAATTTCACTTGCTGTCTTGCGACCAATGTTCCCTGGGCGGTTAGTCACTCTGAGAGGAGACATAAGCTGGCCAGCACGGTCCCCGGATTTAAGCATGTGTGATATTTTCCTCTGGGGCTACCTTAAGGATAAGGTTTTCGGACATCGCCCACATACCGTAGAAGAAATTATACAGAAAATCACCGTGCAAGTCGAGGCCATACCAGTCGAAATGTGCCGAAAATCATACGAGATCTTCAGAGATCGTCTACAACAGTGTATCAATGCTGACGGCCGCAATCTTGGAGATATAATTTGAAAAAAATAATTTTTAAAAATGGGATTGAATACTGAATTAAATAAAAAAAAAAAAACCTTTTCTCTAAGTTTTACTGTTCATTATTTATAGACCATGAAAACTCGTCAGTCGGCTCTGCCGCACCCTGTAGTACATTACGCGAATGGGTACTCAACGGTAAAATATATTTATTCATGAACAATTTAGCAATGAAAAGCAAATTCTTCTGCAAAATCGCCGTGCAAGTCGAGGCCATACCAGTCGAAATGTGCCGAAAATCATTCGAGAGCTTTAGAGATCGTCTACAACAGTGTATCAATGCTGACGGCCGCCATCTTGGAGATATAATTTGAAAAAAATAATTTTTATAAATGGGATTGAATACTGATTTAAATAAAAAAAAAAAAAAAATTTTTCTCTAAGTTTTACTGTTCGTTATTTATAGCCCATCGAAACTCGTCGGTCGGCTCTGCCGCACCCTGTACTATATCAATATTTGTGCCGTGAACGGTTTTTGCGGAGTAAAAGCCATTTCGAAATACACGGTGTATCGTATGCGTGTATAATATTGGTATCCATGTAAAATTGAATTAATACGTACCTGTAAACGCGTGTTGTTTTATGTACTCGTGACGCAATCCGAGCCGGATTATTACCGATCTCCGTACGACAATCGATTGTTTAAATTTTTATTTACTTCCGCTTTGTACCGCAGACACGCGATGGGGGGGTCTAAAATATATCGATAAAACAACGAATATAGAAGACGGAGAATGGTCGGGTGAAGTATTGCGGCAAGGCAATACCAGTCGAAAGACCGACGGACCTAGTAGAGACATTTCGGCACCGATGAATTATAATAATATATTATGTTACGTTGGCATGTGTGCGCGCAATTTAGTTTCGTTTTTTTTGAACATATTGTCGAGTATATTAATAATAGAAGTGTCTACTTAAAAAAAGTCTCGTGTTATTGTCTTTACGACGCTCTTTATCGACTATAGATTGGTCCCAGATGGTACACAAGTACCCTGTTTTTAGATTTCCCATTTACCAATTGCTTTTGAGAAAATTCCAATTGCAAAAAGTAAATGGGTAAATGTGTAAACGGAAAGCGGGTTAGGCGGGTTAGGTTTTGAAGTATACATTTTAGGCCTAAGCATTTAACTGCTATAACTGATAACTCGTAACACAACAATAAAGAATCCATTCGTTTAAATTTAAATATCATTACTTGACGAGTAAAATAATAACATAATAACGTAATATTGTATTACGTTTATTAAATTCTGAGCATAGCGCGGAAAGTATTGGTTTCAATTTGAGTATGTGTTTTTTCCCTGTCCCATTTTACTAAAAACCTTGCCTCAATTTAAAAACGACCACTCTGATTTTTGTAGTGTTTTCAATTTCAAAGTTTCCTTAATAATGGAGGAAAACTGGGGAAAAAACTCGGAATATTTACGCAATAATTGTTTTCTGTTATTTTCGTATAGTTTTGTTGTTATAATTTAGTTAAAAAATCGTAAAGACATGCAATTTCGATATGAATGTTCAAAACATTCTGGCGATTTTTGGGCAGTGTACAGCTGTTTTAAACTTTCGAGCATTTTTAGTTCTTTTGGCTTGTCAAAAATGCTCGAAAATTTAACACAAGATTCGCCATATGTTTTTCTTTTGGTCATATAAAAAAATCGAAAATCTATAGGCACGTTGTTTCTTTATAAGCGTTTTGATTATTCAGGTTTTGATGGAAATCGTAAAAACCACTGAATTTCCATAAAACACGATTAAAAAAGATTAAAACAAAATTAGGATTCTGATTATGGATGGGGCCGCTGTTGTAGGCAGGAAGAATATAGAGGGGAATCTAATTTATATCTGTACGCAACGATAAATCAGATATTAATTGCTAGATTAAAACTATTTTAATTAATTTTAATCGATAACAATATGGGTTTGTAACTGCATTTTTTTTTTTTTTTTTTAAGAGCCTAAAACTGTATTCGCATAAAAACAAAACAAAAATTGAAGCTACAAAAGCCCGACGGTTTTAAATAGCTTTATAAATAACACGAAAAAACTAGAATATATATTGAAATTCGCGACACGCCTAATATTAGTATTCAGTGGAAATTGCAGGTCTTAACGAATGTTTTTAACGGAACTAAAACCAAAAAAAAAAAAAAAAATCGAAAATAGCGTCGTCGCCTGAAATATGTAAAACTGTTTATCCAAAGAGGTTAATTTTTAATGAGTCGTAATTGAATATTAATCATGTAGTGTAGTTGTTAAACTATATGTGTTTAAAGTTTAGAAAGGCACGGGGAAATAAATACATTATGTCATGGAGATAATAATTACCATATAGGCACTTTATATACGCGCAACCGCCCCCCCCCCACAACACCTTCTGTCTAAACTTAAACCGTTAATTTAGTGAAATAACTGCATGATAAATATTCGATTACGACATGCCAAAATTTTCGGGAAAACGTTCAAGTTTTATAAATAATGGCAACGGAATACACGGTTGTTCAAAATTGAAAGTTATCGCGCGTTGTTACTACGATTTCGGAAACCGATATCGGTACAATAGCATCGGATGGTTTTTTTTTTTGATCTCGATCCGAGCATCTAAGTAGATTCTCGAGTAGATTATTCGAATAATCGAATCGTCCGGCGAACGTATTGCGAGAAATTCAAAATTGCAACCCGTTACATTTATTATGGTCAAGGGCGCACCCGAGAGGGACGCTAACGGACTTCAGTCCCCCCTCTAAAAATATAAAAATAAAAAATTCTCGATCGCCTAATATTTTTTTTTAGTGTTTTTTGGCTATCGTATTTAATTTTTTTTTCATATCGAAAAAATGATCAACTATCAAAACTAAAGCATATTAAATATTTATTCGATAATAAAATATAATATATTTATTTATACCGGCTATACCGGACGATTACCGGTAAATTAATCGCAATATTTTATATATGACCAGATAAAAACCCAAAGTACAATTATTAATATTACGATAAATTTAAGTCAAAATATAATTTTCGTTATCAAAACTATTTTTTTTTTTTTTTCATCACATTGTATTACTAAATTATATTATTTATTATTTCGTTTATTTCGTTGACAAGTGAGTGAAAGCTCAAAAAAAATAAAGAACGTCCATTTGTAGACTCTATGTCGATTATTTTGGTAAATAAAAAAAAAAAAAAAACACTGCTCTAGGTCTAGTGTAAATACATTTTTATTCGTCACGTATATACTTAAAGAAAAAAAAAAATCCCTAGGGCGGAGGAAATCTCAGCATCCCCACGCCCGTAAATATACCACCGATTTCTACGTGTTTGTCGGTTCCGAGTTTTCCAATCAGAATACAAATAAGTATTACCGAATTACGATCGTGTCCGGCCGACCATCGTCGCACAAGCAATACGAGGTACGACAATAAAATAACGAGACTTTTTGAATAAAAGTTGTTTATTTTAAAAATGTTATAATTTAATGATTATCACCTTCAAAGTACCTTCCCTCAGCATCAATACACTGTTGCATACGTCGCTGCCATTCTTGAAAACAGTGTTGCCAATTGCTTTCATTCAGCCCTTTTAGAAGTTCTGCCGTTTTCATTTTTACGTCATCAACTGTTTGAAAATGGAAAAAGAAATAAGAAGAAGTCACAAGGAACAAGGTCTGGCGAGTACGGGGGATGTTGAAGTACAGAAATTTTTTTTTCAGTTAAAAAACGTTGAATTGAAAATGCACTGTGAGCTGGAGCATTGTCTTGGTGAAGAACCCAGCCATTTTTCCATAGATCTGGTCGCTTCTTTCTGACACGTTCTCTTAATTTAATTAATACCTCTTTATAATAATATTGATTAATTAATTTTGTCGATTTTTTCAACGTTTTCGTTTGTTGAAGACGTGGTAGGACGTCCAGAACGATCATCGTCTTCGACGTCCTCCCTTCCACTACAAAACCGTTTGTGCCATTCAAAAACACGAGCTCTTGATAAACATTCTTCACCCTAAACTTCACATAACATACGAAACGATTCCGCGGCAGTTTTTTTTAATTTAACAAGAAATTTAATGTTAACACATGTTGTTCGATTTTTATATCTAACATTTTTCGGCAGTATAGTCGAACTCCCACTAATAACAAGGCTACTAACGTATAAGAAAATGAATCGATGTCATCAGTGTTCATAGTACTTTTAGATAAGTGTTTTCTAATCATATTTCAATAATCGTTTTATAGATAACGTTAATAGTTTAGGTTATATTTAGAAAGTCTCGTTATTTTATTGTCATACCTCGTATAATGGATAATTTTTTTTCTTAATATTATAAATATTTTCCACTGACCCATCTCGTCCTGGACCGGTCGCGATTCCTCAGCAGTACGAGCTTGGCGATCGGTATCATCCTGCCTTCGCCCTTATTGTACAACATCGGTTCCACTTGAGTTTTGATTGCGTTATCCAACTCGGTGAAATTCTTCGTCTGCACCGCTTTCTTCATCAAATCCACCAGTAGACCGCAACCTGGACAAACAAATCACAAACGTAACAACATAATGTTGTATATCGTAATATTCGACGGTCAACCTATAGGTCATTAATCATTTTCGATCGTTTTCAACAAAAATACCCCAGTTGAATTTATATGTTGGCGATTCGAAAATCCATGTCGATAATTCGCCGGACAAATAAGGATGAACACCCGGTTAACTATTAGGCAAAATTACATAAATCGAGTCGAACATAAACCTACTTGCTTACGATTTCTGTATACACTCGCGTTTAAACTAGATACACGTACGGCTATCCCATAAAACCGTCGACAATAATTATTTTTAAACTGTAATTATTCAACACCCCTATAACCGTTTGGTATTTAAAAAACGAGTATGTCGAGCAAATTTTATTTTTTTTTTTCTTGATAGGTAATCTATTAAGCAAAATATATTTTTTTTTTTTCAAAAGTCATTTACGTATATTACGTGAACAGTTTAGAAATTAAAAATCCGGGGGTTTTTTTTTTAACATTTTCTTATATCGTTTTTATAGTATATTCGGCCAACGTAACCAACTGAACACTAAAGTGTAATATTATAGTCCATTTTAAATATCAAATAAATCGGCCGAAGTACGATTTTTCATATTGATAACTATAATATTATTACATTATTATTTGATTTGGACCGATTTTGTGTTACCGAGGAACGCGATTAATTTCCGCAGTGTAATCTAATAGGGGTTTTAATTAATTTTTGTGCGTAAAATAAGACGGCGAAAAGGGGATATCCGAATGCTCTGCTTAAACAAGCGAGCGTTTTAATTCAAATAAACGGCCCGTGTACAAATAAACCGGTAGGTAACTGAATTTATATTAATCTGGCGTTTAACATTTTCTCATATTCTAATCACAATGATATTACAGTCGTTTGCGAAATACCTACATAATAGCTGTACGCTAGTATTGGACAAATGTGTTGTTAGTAAATACTAAAACACATAATAGAAGACAATAGTTAACTTTACACGTTAGTGGTTCGTGAAAAATCGTTTAACAGATGATCAGATGATTTGCTTACGGTATGGGATAAGTAGATTATTATTTGTTTGCCCATTTGATATCTAATGGAATAGGGACACGAATTAAAATTAAAAAAAAAAAAAAAAAAAAATTAGGAATTACCGATAAATTATAACAATATTCGCGTATGGCGGAGGCGAAAAAGGGCGATTTCTGTTATAATATTCAATGATAATAGTCACAGTTTTTTTTTTTATAGCCTGTCTTTCGTCGGACCACCGTGTGTCTTGTGATTGCAAAATTACAATAGAAAGTAATTGGGTACAATGTATATGTAGTATAATTTAATATCATTATCATTATTCGTTTTTATAATTTTTTTTTTTTTTTTTAAACGCCAACCGACTTGCTCGCGTCGGCCAGGACTCGGGAAAGTATACGCGTATTTCAATATTTTTATTATCAATTATTGCATTAAAAAAGTAAACTATTCGAATTATGATTAGGCGCAGTAATATTTTTATGATATCAGTGTGAGAGCTATGTGATATCGTATATTTATTTTTATAGTGAATTCAAATAATTTGTCTGCAATAATCATCGGGTTTTAATTGGCGTTCTTCAATATATTCATAGCGGAAAAAAAATGGCTGTTTACGGTAGACCTTTTAAAAAAAAAAAAAAAACATAAAAATACCCCCAGTATTCTTTGTGTACGTATATATATATTTATATTTCTTGTTTGTATTCGGAAGAAGTTTTAAAAAAACAAATATTAGTAGAACACTTTTCAAATTCATTATCTTTCTTACATTTATTTTATTTTATTATTATTATTTATTTTTTTTTTGTCTTAATAAAAGGTTGGAAATGTTACTTTTTTTTTTTTTTTTTATAATTTACACTGGATTTGTAATATTATTTTCACTTACGGTTTTCTATAAGATGGATCCAACTGCGTTTACAAACAATATGAATTAATTATATTTCTATAGCTGCGTCCCGTGTAGACATTTAGACTATAATAGTAGCCTGTATACGAGTAGCAGCCCCCCGAGGAATTATATATTTTTGCATTTCCTCTGTATATTTGTTAATAATTAACTGGAAAGTGTTATTATTCGCTGCTCGAGCCGAACAGGTATTGTAATTATTTTAAGTGTTTAACAATTTACTTTTATTACACGAAACGAAACTACGAGGCTACAGATCGATTTGTTATTACGTTTGCACAATGTCCGTTTCGCTAAAAAATGATCCATATAGACGAAAAATTAACACAAATGTTTTTTATAATTTCTATACGAACCGCCCGGACCATAGGACCACGGGAACGAATTATTATTACCTATGCGAAAACGGCCGTCGCGAGAATAAAAAAAATTAAAATAATTGTATTTTTACACAAAGTCGAAAGACAATTGGTCCGAGGAAAAACCTATACCTTACCTCCATTTTAAATGGTTCGGCACGAATTATATATTATATAATAGATATTTAAGTATGAAACATTGAAACATATATTATGATAAACGATTTCTCTAAGTGGTGTTCTATACAGGCACTTCAATGCCTAATGAGCTATGCGATATTAATTTGTAACTTTGTGCACGGCTTTTGCGGCCTTTATGCTATTTTTAAAAAGCAATTTTGATAGGACGTGGGGGTATAGTTGGGAAATTATGTTATTAAATTTATGAGAAATTTCGGGATCCAAAATAATATTGGATTATCATGAGTAAAGTTTTAGAAGCCTTTTTGCATAAAATAGGTCGGTAGGTACGTTATAAATATCATTAAAATCCCGTAAAATTAAGTCAGTTATCATTTTAAAAGGGTCGCGGGTCGCTGACTATGATGTAAGTGAGTAATATTATATTCAAACATATTATGTTGAGCGGACGTAACAGTAACATTTACCGTCTCTGTCTATCAAACGGACATTTAGAGCAACGGTGTGGTTTTTCGTACTCGAAAAAAAAAAAAATAAAAATAAATACCTTTAGTATTCGGGCTCTGACAGACTAAAAACAAAATTATTTCACCGAATCGATAACGACAATGTTTCCTATGTTTTCGTAGAGGGATTTTCGATAGTTTCATTATAAAATTAAAAAAAAAAAATAATATTAAATATATAAATACAATGTTTTAAAAGTTTGAAGTAAGAAAAGTTTGTCTGGGAAATAGATATATATATATAAAAAAAGAAATCCCTTTGTGAAAACATAGTAAATGCTGTCCGTCATTAATTTGGGAAAATAATTTTTATATTAAATCTATTAGAACCCGAGTACTATTGGAAGTACGAGAACACATTTTTGCCATATTATCCGTTAGACGGACAGCCGCGGCAAATGTTACTGTGACGCCCTCTCACAATTTTACTCGCAGCAATTGGCCGAGTGTTATTGCCATCGATTTTTTGGGCTTTACGGTGACTTTTTTTTTTTTCATATTGGAGGACCCGGGATGGCCAATTTGTAATATTATCGTATTTTAATTTATCACGTAATGCATGGCCTAAACAAACATTTCATGGATTAATCAATAAAATCATACCTTGGTATGGCTGCCGAGCTTCAGACTTATTCGTATAGTCGGCTATATACCTGTGTATAATCGTAACTTTTACATTATACAAATTGCCAAATAATAACAGAAAAAAAACAAAAAATGAAACTAAATAATTATGTTACATTTCAATTTATATGATAATTTTGAACGGAATTCCGCGGCAATTTAAATTTATTCGTATTTATTTAAAAAAAAAAGTCTGTTGTTGCTTTTGGTGGTAAATCAACGGAGTCGTGCCGAAAGAGAGAAAACACGATCTGTATAATTATGTCGTATATAATATTAATTCCAAGTTACCGCAAGTCGTTTGCGTTAGTAGTTCAATTACAGAAAATTGAAATATTATAATAGTGTTCGTCGCTACGACTTTCGGCAATTCTCGAATTCGGTGTAATTATTACCATATCATGTTTAAAACCCTAGTAGGCTTTGAGAGAAACATACTATCCATAAACACAGCACTAGAAAACAAAGATATTGTCCAAGTAGACTATTTCAAAATACTTAGGCAGCATAAAAAACAGAAGATGGGAAATCAACAAAGGAAATCAAAAGCGAGATAGGTTAGGAATACCTTCCTAAAAAAGAAAAAATTACTAACATCAGAAAATGTGAACACATAAGTGTTAAGTAAACGATCATTATGGCGTGCGTCTGGAGTGTGGCATTAGACCATGGACGCAAGACATGGACAATAAATTTAAAAAAAAAGAGAAGGATATAGAAGAAGTTCTAGAAATGTGGCCATTAAGACAGTGGAAGAAAAACTCACGTCGATAGCATACTCTAAAGAAAAGAAGATGGCAGATGAAAGCCGTATACACGCACGAATTACATAGTAAAATAACTGAAGGCATGGATCGAGGGATCACGATCCAGACGAAGCTCTATGTAGTAATCGGGTTAAACCACGACCACTACTTTGTACATAGTGTGCGCATAGTATATTGATCGAACTATTTTTATGGTTACTACGTGTTTAAATATATAAATTGTTAATTATTAAGAATTACGATTATTTACAGAGTGGTTTTTAAAATGCTTTGTTAAATATTAATTAAGTGCTTTTTACATTCGCAAGGCCGCATTTTGACGAGTCAGGTATATATATACGGACATGGGTTTCCATAACTCTTTAGACTTAGCGTCGACTCGATTTATGGACATGACCGTTGGTATCATACCTTACATTTGTGCGAAGCCCGTGGGCTGCCAAGTGTCAGTCAATAAAGCAACTTTTTTTGTTTATAAGTGTTCCGTTATTGTCTTCAGACCTCTTTTTCTATTCAACATCCACTGAGAAGCCGTCAGTCAACGGTGACTTCGTCTATATATATATATATATATCAATCAAAGTACACATCAGCCAAATACTGAAAGATGCAGGAGTAATTACTTACAGGGAACTCGTATGACAGAGAAAAATTGATAGGACATCTGTTGTAAATGAATTCGGTTAAAAAACAAATCTCGGGATTAAAAAAATAATTAAAAAAAAAAAAAAGGTTAAAATATTCTGCCGGAAAAGATAAAAAAAAAATAAAATAAAAAAAAACAAGTATAAATAAAAACCCACGTTGGATATCACGCGGTAACGCACTAAAAACGTTTTCTCGAAATGGTATTCGCACGATATTCGACGCTACACGACACCGTCCGCCCGCTCGTAAACGCCCACGTATGCGCACGATATTATAATACCATCGGCGATCGATTGGCCACGAATACGTTTCTGCAAAATGTAAATAAAACGAAAAAAAAAAACACACTGACAGCCCGGGCGGTATTCGAAAATTGCATTAGCACAGTAATCTGTGTACTAAGCGCGTGATTATAACGATATTTCAAATAAAATAGTTTACGGTGTCAATGTACAGCCAGTGGTGGCGGCCGGCGATGATTTGCGGGTGCGCAAAGAATGTGTGTAGCTCTACTAAGCAGAAAAAAAAAAAAAAAATAATTAAAAAACGGCCAGAATGTTTTGAAAATCTGTCCGCCCCCGGACCGGGTATTATTAGGACATAATATTATTATTTCAGGTCCATATAAATTATTTTCAACTTAGTTACAAGTAAAAAAAAAAAAAAAGAAATGAAAAAATAATGATTTTTAACGACCATTATTTTCGTGAATTTCCCAGTGTTTCTTACGTTTCCCCCCCCTCCACTTAACCATTAAGAAAACTACAACGAAAATCTAAAAAATGACCGCTTCGATCCACCAACTGGATCCCAAATGCATAAGGCGCTACACTTGACAATCGGAGCAGGACGTTTGGTAAAAAAAGTTGTATACGGATAGAAGAAACACAGTGAAACCAATACATTGCTCAGAATCAGAAATATGTACCTGTATAATAGACATAGACTAAAACGCATAAATGGAGCGTTAGTCCCGAGGACTGGGAGACGTGGTCGTGACAAACGGTACCATGGGATAGTCCCCTTGATAGTCCATAGATCTCTCTAGTAGATCCCGGGGGATATAGAGAATAGATCTCCCCCACCCATAAACTTTTATTTTTAAAAACTATTTTGCATCCCGAGGAAATATTTTGTTACGTTCGTTGTTTCAGTAACGTACAAAGGATTTCTTTCGGTTAGACAGCGGAGGGGGGGTAGGAGGAGAGAATTACTCTTACAATTATTAAAATGGATTTTTGTAATGTACTTTGTATTTATGGTGTTAACAAGCTATTATAATTTATAAAAATTTGAATGCGTGCGGGGATCGTGACCTCTGGATAAATACATATTCTCCACCACCCCCCAAGACAAAATCCTAAATCTCGGCTGCGCACTGAGACGCGGTGTCATTTCATCTTGTCCCCCTAGTCGTATTTCAGATTTTTAGTAAACCCATTAGGGTTTAGCATAGAAGTTAGGTATTTCACTTTTAAACGTAAATTATTAAAAAATAATAAACATACATATGCTGTGAACACGTCTAATACGAAACGGTGGTTTATATATAAAAAAATCCTAAAAAAATTATCATTTTTTTGAAGGAAGGAAGGAATATTGTCGAGATGGTAAGGGGATATTTGTGTATTACAGTGGCCGTCTCATGAGCGGTATATTTCTCGATTTTATTTTTTCTCAATGTCGATAGCGATTCTCGCGTATTTATTTTATTATATTTTACAAAATACGAAATAAAACCATAACGCAAATGTCTTATAATACGGGGGTCGTACGAACCTTTCAGGTCCACCAGGTTGTAAATCTGCAACGACGAGGTGTCCACTTGTTTCTTGACACCGCTCGCGACATTGCTCTCGGTGTTGCCCATGTGGCGCGCCGGACGCTCGGTACGGCGGCGGCGATGGCGGCCGGCCGGACGGGGACCGCAACGACCTAACCAACTCCTGCACCTACACCGGTACCGGACCCGCGACCGTTGTCGTCGCCTTCGTCGTCTTCGTCGTCCCCGTCGTCCCCGTCGTCCCCGTCGTCCCCGTCGTCCCCGTCGTTCTCGTTCTCGTCGTCGTCGTCGTCGTCGCGCGATGATCCGGTACGCCCGACATGCATGACGTTAGTCGGCCGCGATCCGTAAACGAGCGTCGCGCCGGTCGCCGCCGCGCCACGACGACCGCCGCGTTCGCGCCGTGCCAGGCACCGGGAGCCACGCTAACCTCGCCTCTCCTCAATCCTCAATTCACACCGCTCCCACTCCCGCGTCCGGCTGGCACGGTGTCGCAGAGGTTTACCGGCGGAATTCGATAATGTAGACTACCCGGTAATCCCTCGTTATCCGCGGAGGTTAGGTACCAGCAAAGTTGCACGAGACCGCAAATCAAACGTTTGGTTTTATTATTTTAATTTTACAAACACTTTAATATATATATATTATTCGTAAATTAAATTTATTAATTATTTTCAATTTATACATTTAATTAATTAAATATTCATACACGCATACATATTAGGAAGGATGCAAATACTTAACGATAGATGTTCGTCCTCTTTTTATTCTTTATGCGGTTGCGAAGTCTTTCGTGTGGGACCAGCAATTGAATTCCTCTTTTGAATTTCAATATTCTTTCAGTGATGCGGTGGGGGAGGGTCTACTTGAACACTGGACTCGTTCGTTTCGTACCTTCTAGCGTCACTTTTTAATTTATCCAAAATATACATTTTTTTTTTTTTTTTACTAGTATCAAAACGGATATTTTTCTTTCCATTGCAACTGTAGGTTGAGAAGCCATTTTAAAAGATTAAAAACACTGCATTGATTAGAAATACCGTACACGTGTACCTTGTACATAGTGTGTATGTATAGTTATACTTAACGATATAACAAAGATTATCTAACCTTCGTGTAACAGCGATAATATCTATGGATTATAAAATAAAAAGGTATTTCCGACTCGTTCGCGGATAATCGAAACCGCGGTTAAAAAATCCACTGATAACGAGCGATTACTGTACAACATTTAGAGTGTATAACAAAAAATCGCGATAAAATAAAGGAAAAAAAAAAATATAGCTGAAATGCTCAAAAGTAGGGATAGGAATTTTTAGCTCTAAAAAACATGCAAATATGAACTAAAATATGCTCGGGGATTTTTTTTTTTAAATTTTTTAATTAAATTATTACACTGAAATCTTGAACGGTATAAATATATTATTGCTACCGGTATTTACCGGTATTTTTCCATTGTATTTTGAGATGTTCTCGAGTTCCTATTGATCAAACGCAACGTTCGTTCGCGGACCTAAAACACAAAATGGAATAATGAGTTTACAATAAATTTCCGACGCATTTTGATTATTATTAGTCACATAGATAAGAAAATCGATAAATCCGGATTGTTCGGATAGTATTGGGCAAATCCGGATTTGGATATCCGAATGTATTCGGATATTCGGATATCGCGACCAACCAGGTAGGGCAGGGCGTAGTGTAGGTTCAGAGCTCAATCGAGTCTTCGGCAAAATCCGTTTTTAAGTGCATTCGATTCTGTTAGATCGGCCACAGGACTTATTCGTTCGAATCGGCCGGTCGTCGGGAGAAAATTACGACGATGTTCTAAACACGATCATTTGAACTTTTCGATATTATATTATTATTATTTTAGTGGACCACGTCTAGACGCGGAGCCATTCGATTTTTTTTTATGCAGCGGGTCCACATATTACTGTCTAAAAATCTCGCGGGCCTCATTCATAGTAAAAGCACGTGTTTTATTTGAAATTCGATTTTTTTTTTTAACTATTTATTTTATCTCGTATTATTATGTGTTTAGTGTAATAGTTAAACATTGTTTTATCAGAAAATTGATTATTCGATTTATTCGATTGTATTCGAGACGATGCACACAACTCGGCGAGTTTTCCAGGCGAGTGTTAACCGAGTTTTTGTTTTCGATTTGACGATTTTCATTCGTGAAACACATTACGTTCACGAATTTGAGTACTGCCGAAGAGGGACATCGTTTTTTTTAATGAAAAATGCGTTCCGTCTCCCCGTGCCGAAATATTTCGAATAAAAAAATTGAATGTTCAACGTTATTATACTTTACTCTTTTGATATTGTATTGTTGTGTTAATAATCTCCGGGACATATTCGACCGATAATGAAAACGGAATTGAATACAAATTAAAGTACTTTTAGCATTAGCTTTGCCGTCCGAGAACCCCGAGTCGAACCGGAGATTTAAATCGGAAATTGCTTACAATGCGTATTTTTATCAAAACAAGAAAAAAATACACGGTATACTTAAAACGTGATCGCGGGCCACAAATAAAGACGGATTGATGAAGACCCCCCCCGGTCCTCCGGTCCGTACCGATTGAACGCAATACGACGGAGGGCGGTTTAATATAAAATTCAACAGATTTTCACGGATTATAAAGGAAAAAAAAAAAAAAAGTACTGAAATACTTTGCATTACGAAATTGTGTGCATATATATATATATATATATATATAAATACGTATAATACGATTCGCGAAACGCAATCGTCGACGACGACGGCGAGACTTCGTTTATTTCAATACAATTACGCGTATTTATCTGTTTAAAAATTTAACAATTCTAATCCCACATGGAAGCGGTAATATAATTTGCATACCGGTGCCGATTGAGCGTCACACGCCATAAACCTACCGGAGCGGATTGGTTATTGCGCACTACAATAAGACGACGAACGGAGTAACGTTATAAATATATATGGCTATAAACCCGATTTTAATAAAATTTAAGGGGCAAAAAAATGTAGGCGACCGGGTTTTTATCGGCCGATTAAATCGAGAGCCGAAAAAACCATAAAAAAATCTCAACGCAATTCTCTATTATATTATGTTGCCCGAGTCCAGTTCGCGTGGGCGCCCGGCCGACTGACGGAAACCGCAATTGTCGAAGCACGCCCGTGGTAGGCAATAGGAAAAAGACCGAAAGGTCAACACTTAAGAATAGGCATTAGGTAATTGTTAGGAGGAGGAACGTCGGCGATGGAACGGGATTCTGCCGATGGGAGGAAATAGTTTTGACCGTAAGGAGTCCAAACGGTTCGTAAACCGTAATACAAATAGTATTCCAAAAATATCTAGGCATTGGTTATCGTGTGGTTAATCTTTACACATACTCCTCCGCAATTTAAAACTTCAATTTATAATTCTCGTTTGGATTTTACGAAACAGTATACGTACACAAGACCGGCGTACAGTTGGCCTTGGTTAACTCGAAGTTTTGAAGGGACCGACAAAAAAGTTGGTCAAAAAAATAATAACATTACAAACAGTTTTATTTAAAATAGTAAAATATCTATTATAATTATTTATTAATTTTTTATTTAATACATATTTTATTTTTCGCATCATCGAATTAAAAAAAAAAAAAAAAAAAATATTAATTTCTGATTTAAAGCTGAAAAAGTACATTCTCGTTCCTGTTTTCTTTATCGGACGAACGACGCGCATACAATCGTTACAGACGCTAAAACGTCCGTACACTTCCGAGTCGTTGTCCGTGCCGACAAAGTCATCGAAATGAATATTTACACCTTATGATTTCATATAAATAAAAATCTTCGAGTTATCCACGAAAATATTCGAGTTAAAGTTTTGTTTTAATAGGTAATACTAAGGGACCGTGGACAAAAAAAAAAAAAAAAGTCGAGTTAAATAGAGAGTGTTCGAGTTACAAACGCTTATACTGAATAGGCATATTAATTATAATATCGAAGATACGCGCGTATAGTTATGGATAAAATTATATTTTAAATTCGACTCCATTACGACTCGTATAATACGCACACCCGTCAATGGATATCCAAATAAATTCACCACATAATTCCACTATGCGTCTTTGTAGAACGACAAGTAAGCGTATCGTTTTTCGCTTTGTATTTGATTTAAAAACAAGTCGACGCCGTCGTATGGTTTTAATTCAATGAAATACTGACTGTATTAATTCAAAAGTTTCGGCCCTCTGCAAGTGGTAAATAATATGCAGTACAAGTCCATTTAATCTTGCTGCACGTTATTTACCCGGGATACCTTTACTCGGAATACATTAAGAAACCAACGTTTCGATAAACTTTTAATTTTTTATATAAATACATAATGTTCAACGTTTTCGCATGCCGCAGAATTTCGTTGTAGGCAATGCCAATTTATAGCGCTACTAAAGTATAAAACGTGTATAGGTTTTCCTATTGTATTTACGAAATATTTTGTTGTGTAAATACCGGTTGGAAAATTATCTTTTAAAATTGTTCTAATATTGACTTTGGAGTTTGGTTTTAGTTAAAAAAAAATAAAATAAAAATAGTATGTTGTGATTGCGAATATCACGTTCAGAATATCAAAACTATATTGTAGGTATTCGCTTTAAAAGAAAATATTTAACTCGAAAAGCAATGGGGGGTGGTCGTTGACATTATTATTTATTTAATTGAAAAAAATGTCGTATTGTGCAATTTCCACGTAAAATGTAATACTTTATTGGCTAACAGGACATTTCGAAGGAAACAAAAATAAAAAATTTTAAATTTTCTAACCGGATCGTATTGTTCGCGCCGGACGTATGACAAAACGGGTATAAAGTTAACATTTTCAACAAAACGGATTCGAAATGTTTCTACCGGACCGGGTGAAACCGTCAAAATTGCATTTTTTTTTTTTGTTTTTTTTTCTCCCCCCTCGTTTTCGTATTGTAATTGTCGGACACTGTATTTTCGAAACGGTTTGCAACCGTTACGATTCCCTCACCTGACCGTCGAGTTATTTTCGACGGACCGTTAGTATCAATTATCGGCATAATATTTTTCCGTACGACAACAACAACAATAATAATAATAATAATAATAGTAATAGTAATATACTAATAACGTAACCGAGGTTAAAGCAATATAGTTTATACGGTTTATGTTGTATTATGTATTATGTATTATGTATCTTATATACACACACATCTAGCGGCTATATTATTATAAATATACGTATATATATATAGGACGTGCCGACGCGCACAAAGAATCATTGATGTCCGGGACGTGGTTTGAATAGAAATGACAAAAAAAAAAAATTCTACGCATATAACGGCCGTCGGACGACATGATTTTTTTATTAAATTATAATAATAATAATCCGCGTATTGTCTTTTGTGCCCGCGGCCTGTGGGTTAGCCGCTATTTTATTGCGCGGCACAGTGTGAACGCCGCCGGTTTTATCGCTAAACCAGACCGGACGACATTTACGGCCGAGGGGATATATGCGCAAACGCCCGGTACTTTTGCGCTCGCGACGGCCCTAATAATTGTTATAAAATGCACCGACAAACACGAGACCCGGTATACATATGTATGAATACAACACTGCGTTTGCGACTGCTACTATTTTTTTTTTTTTTCTTTTTTTTTTTTTTTTCTTCGCAGTTACTCGACACGGAATCGTATTGTGTTGCACGGTCACGATGTCGCGTGCCCGGTTAGCGGACGGGGGGGTACGGAAGACGGGTGAAAAATGTAATTCGAGACTCGACTCGACGACGACTGCTTATTTTATACAGTTTGAATTCAGAATAATTCACTAGTAGAATTTTATTATTAGATATAAAAATCAAAAGAAATATTATATAACTTTTAAAAACTAATTTTTCAATAAATCGAACTTTAAATAAAAATGATTTTTCTGTTTTTTCTTGCGCATTTGTCGAGTGCATATTTTTAGAATTCTAGTGCGTATATAAATGCATATTTTGTATGTTTTTTGTGCATAAGCGCATGCTTATTTATGCGTATTTCAGTGCATAAACTTACGAGCCCGGGTTATGACAAACAAAAAAAAAAAAAAACCTATATGTCTAGCAGCAATCTTCAGGACTAAACGGGCGACACTTTACAAACGGTCGGTACTTTCGTCTTATCCCAACTGCCATCGCCCGGCCTTGTTCGAGTCGAGTTATTTCCTGTTCAAAAATTTCTTACGTATACCTTATTGTCGAGATTGTACACGAATTTTACAGATTGTCTCGATAGCATAACGCGGTTCGGGCATGCAATTAGAAGATACGAGTAGGAGTTTGTAGGAGAACCGGGATGCTGGGTGGAGATTAAGGACACATAAAGTGGTCGAATATTTGGAGGGAAAAAGTCGGAAAAAAAAAGAATTGTTGATATATTGAATTTGTATTTAAAAGTTAAGTTTCAGATCAAATAGGCATAAATGGCTAAACATGTGCTCCGATTTATCGTTTTATTACACGACAATTCCAAATCAAACTACAGCTACCGCTATCCGGTCTTGCTCGGGTCAAAATTGGTAATCCAGAATCGTTGCTTAACGGTACTAAACTGTCAAAAGAAAATTTTCCTTGCTTGTTTTTTTAAAAATTTTTTTTTTTTTATCTTTTTAATCACTTTGAAAAGCGAGACTCTATTCCTGGTGAAGTTGAATAGAGGCAATAACAATTGTTATTTTTTTTTATTCATTTAAATCACCAAGGAAACCGAACTAAATCAACAAAAATAATTAGGTTGTCGTATTAATCCCGTGCGAGCCACCCTTTTATGGGTCGAACTCCATATAACCTATGTTACTCGGCGATAGTGCAAGAAAGAAATATTATAATCGGTTCAGTTATTCCAGGGATTACCCTCTACACACAAGCTCGCAAATTTTACCTCTTTATAATGTTAGTATAATAAAGATGATACGTCGTAGTATCACACTTACCAACGTCGCGGTTATTAATTGTTATCGTTTTATTTTATATTACGTTGTCGAATATTGTTAAATTGTCTTGTTACATTATTTAAAAAAAAAATAAAAAACTATCGCTAAATCACTCGGTTTATTCGACATCGTTCGGATGACGTCCAATTATAAAAACGTCTGTCTCGGATTGCCGAATGTCTGAATCGCGTCTATTTGACTTTAGTTTGATTCTCACCGCTGAATTCGTCGTTTTCTAGTGACCGCCAGACGCATATACTCTTTTCCTTTTTTTCTTCTTCTCCAAATTTCAAACCCTAAATGCGGCTCCTCCTCACATCTCAACTCTTATTGTACGCAAATTGCATTTATTTGTTACGTAATCAAATATTCGAATAATGCGAAAACACGATATCACAGCCGGCTCGTTTAAACAGCCACTTCCCCATCGCCGCAAGACGCGGACCCACCCATCCGTATTATCGTATTTATGATTTTATAATCCCTGTGACATACCCGACGTGGTTTTGAACGACAAATTATGAGGGTTATTTTCGATTAAATTCCGACACGAGCTAGCGAATGGATGTGGCCGGAGGCTCAAAACGAACCGAAATTAAAAAGCACGGCGTATTGTTTGGTTGCCATGGTAAATCAACAAAGCATTTCTTGCGGTGGCGGTGGGTGCGAGTTAAATGAGAGTCGGCCGTGACATGTTTTCAAATTTCGCAAGCCGCTAATATAGATTATTTATATATTAATTTGGTTGTCGCGGGATTTGAAAAAAAAAAAAAAAAAAAAGAAACTTTTTCAGTTATTAAAATCCCGTCGGGCGACATCCAAAGTCACACTGAAGCCCACCGAACAAAGAAAAGTTTCAACACGCCATAACGCTCGCACAGTGCACAACAAAATATTGACAATATTGACATAAACGATAGAATTTGATAATAGCAAAAATATTGATTTCTGTTAAACCTGTTGCGCCCTTTACATCACTATATCTTATCATTTTACGCATAATTTTATTCCATTAAAATATGAAAAATTAGTCATGTTCGGTGTTTATTTTACAAAATATCATAAATTTATGTATCCGCGTTCACAATATTTTACTGGGATCCGAATACCCTAAGAACTGTTCCGACTATCTGTGCCAGTATGAACCGAGTGTTGATTTAAAAATGATTTCTCTTGATTTAAGTTTATAATAATATGATAGTATCAGATCAACAGAACGACAAAAAAAATAAGCGCAAACGCTCTGCGTGTATATTGTACTGGCTGTACTTTTGTTTCGTTATCTAAATGTATTTGTAAAACAAGAACTGTCAACGCTAAAAAAGTTATCGAATAATTTAAAAGTATTGAAAGTATTTCAAAGACACTTGTTGTTACAAAATAAAAAAATAAAAATACAAGTATACTTATTTTTTTTACTAAATTACGATACAAATTGTGTTTATCTATTCACTATAAACAAACAATTCATATTATTATATATATAAAAAAATGTTAATTCATTTATCATTGACACCACTTTAATGTTGAGTTCTAGTCCCGCCTGTACTATTTGGTTAGGTTAGGTTAGATTAGATTAGGTTGTATTGTCCCAAATTTCTGATGATGGAATTTACTTAGCCAAGGCTATTGTCGAGGGTATCCGCCGCTTGTATTTTTTCAAAAGTAGAACAACGTGTTATTAATATTTTGAAGCTAAAACCTACGTGTGTCGTATTTGTAGGTTAGAGGCCGTCGGTGTCAACGTGTTTTTTGACTTAAAAACACGACTTACGGGATTAACTCCCGTGTCTCGTAGATCGGCCGTCCCATTTTGACGATTATTTTTTTTTTTTTTTTTTTTGGGGTGGAACGAGCTTGATTAAACCTCGTTTTTCGATATTTCCATCTCAATTTGTATAATGTATTTTGAAAAAGTACGTTTTATTTTTTTTTATTTCGTCTTTAATAACAAGGTTATTTAAATTATTATAATTTTTTTATAACATTGTTTTAAATTCGATTACAGTAGGGGTTAGGTATGCCTAACAATTTCGAAATGGTTTAAAATTGATTTATGTCGATAGTTAATGATTCAATTAGCTGCAGTATTAGCATAATAAATGATTACAATAATATACGAAGCATTATTTACTTGTGTGTTTAAGCATTATTTGATTAAACTGTCGATATGTAAATCAAAATATAATATAGATAAGTCCATTATGTGGTGGGCAATTATATTGTTCCATTAATATTTATTGGGCATATTACTTTAATCCGGTGTAGGGACAGGAATGCCAAAACGATTGCGTGTCGATTAATTTGTTTTAGATTTTCGGCGTTCCGAGTAAATGTAAATGGTTTTACTGCCCATACGATGTGTTGAAAAAAAAAAAAAAATTAAATAGTTTTCCGTCTGTAAACAACTATTCTATCAGAAATCATGCTCAGATTTTCGACACCTTTTCTTGATAAATATTAGGTTAGGTTAGGTGCATTCGAGGGGATAGTTTTGTTATTTTCGTCGTAGTTTCCTTAACAATTTGGGAAAAACCGTTCCATTATTATGGAATTATTTATTTTTTTTTTAACGTAATGTAACTGTTTTTTTTTTTTTATATATATTTTAATATATTTTCTAGGGAATTACTATGAAGATAATTAGTTTATATCTTAAATAACGCTCAGGTAAACATCAAAATTAGTATCTAGATAAGATAACATATAAAAAAAAAAATCATCTAGATATGTCTATATATACTGCCAACAACACCGATAGTGTGAAAGATGGTATGGTAAAATTGCACTGATGAAAAATATCATTGCACTGTTCGCAAGGTTATATTTTCTTCAATTCTTCGGCAACAATATTTTTGTTCGTTTATTTTTTTATAGTCACCGGAAATTCAAAAAATAATCTCTTCAATACTACATCCGTGTTCAATTATATTTATACGTCTATATTGAGTTGCTGTATTGAAACTTTTTAAGTATGTTTATTACAACCGCTCCCCCCAAAAAAAAAAATGTTCTCAGAAAAAAAAATGTGACAAAACGAAAAAAAAAAACCACCGTTGTAAAATTAAACTTTACAGTCAAGTTTAAAGAAAAAAAAAGTATTCTTTTCTTTTTTCTTTTCGGTTCGATCGAGGGAGTGTACCTGTCCAATATGCGTATATTAAATAATAAAAATACAAAAACAAAAACAGTGTAGGTAAATAAAAGAGAATCTAAAACTTCCGAAGACAATAAAAATTGATTTACCACATTTTCACCTCCATTATCTAAATAAATAATATATTAGGACGGAAATACATTTATAAATTATATAATAATCGCGATTAATTGTTATATAATACAGATAAGTTTTTTTTTTTCTTAATAAAAATTTGTAATTAATATACGCGCAATGTTATTAAAAAAAAAAAAAAATGTATAAAATATTACCTACAGAACCTAGTGAATCGTGTGCACTAGAAAATGCAATAATATACGAAGTATATTACAGTTCACGAACTCGATAAACTATTTTTCGTTTATGTTGAAATAATTAATGTTTGAAGTCTGAAATATTTCACGAAATTGGAAAATATTGATTTTTATTTTTCATTAACCTGCCCTCGTTATTACTACTTTATGATTTTCTTCGACGATATATTTATATTAATTGTTGTCGCCTTTTAATTGGCATGGGCGAGAAATCCGTCGCGACGGTCTCAACAATAGGCGACACATTAGCGTTTATTTTATTATTTTAAACTATGCGTTGTTAAATTTATTCTCTAGCGCCCTGAAAATATTAATATACTTACCATACTATTGTCGCATAAAAAACTCATTATTCGATAAGCCGATTAAAATAGGAAACTACGCATAGGCCATATGCACGAAATACATACAAATGAAGGCAAAATATGTCAAATAATATTCAATAATAAAACAGAGTCCAAGGATGGATTTAAATTTCATCGATAAACAAATCGAGTGTTTCGTTTTTGAATAGAACATTTAAATATACTAAACAGGATCGTATCGGCGTGTGCTATTTTAAATCAAATAAAAATGTATAAATTGGCGAAACGTTTTGTATATAATGCAGGCTGACCCGGCTATGTTTTGATAGTGCTGTTGCTAGATCATTATGTATTATTGTCCTACCCATATCAATATTTTTAAAAAAAAATAAATAAAAAAACATGTGGAAAATGAGTAGTAATCCACCTTCGACAAACTAAAAGTGTTCTAATTTGTCCGTTTAACCGCTAATAAACAAACATAATTTAAGTCGCAGTTGAACGAGGACAGAATTTCATGTTAAAGAAATATATTTGTTTTTTTTTTTTTATACTTATGACATAATCATTTCGTTGATGGCAACAATGCTCTATGATGTACGACTTTTTTTGTTTCGTTGGCGTCAACAAGCAAAGCTGATGGTTTTACGTGTTTTCACTTATTACCATAGATATCCGCACATGGATCGCACTACAATAATTAATATATATATATTATTTTTTTTCATCCGTGTTACCGAGATTAACAAATTTTGTACTAAAATTACCTAAAAAATGTAGGGGGTGGTATTCAATAAGGAGTGGATTTCAATAGCAATAAACCTTATTCGGACAACGTGGTAAATATCGCTCCAGTAGTTTTTTGAGACTATTAATCCTTTACAAACAGACACACATACATTTTTATATATATAGTAGGGTAATCATTATTTTTTAATTAAAACAATTTGATGACGAGCACCCCAAATTTTGTTCTATGTATTAGAAAAATAATTATGATAAAGCTTAAGTGTAATAAGTCAATTACTTTCCGTACCTTAATGGGGTAAAAGTTTTATGAATCGGGGATGATTTGTCATTTTTTACATATTATCTCTTAAATGCTAATGTTACGCAAAATACGTAAAGATCTATTTTTATATTACTATATGAATACCAATTGAACGTAAAATGTATGATTTTCCGTAAAATTTAAATAAAAACTGATCAAAGTTAATTTTTAATTATTTTACCTTTAATCTCTTCAATTATGAAGCAACACACAAATAGTATATTAGTTTGATTATAGTTTATTATATGCTATGCTACATAAAACAAAAGTGTATTAGTGTTTTTTTCGTTCATTAACCTTTTTTTTTGTAAAATCAAGAAAAGCCTAGAATAATTGGTTCTTTTTTTTTTTGTTATGAATTATATACATTTAATATGGGTAGTATTGAAAAAAGTGTACTTACAAATTATTGATTTAAATTACTTTTGTTTAATAGTTTTGTATAATTTAGATCAGTTATGCCCCTTGGACTTTTAACAGTTGTATACGGTATAGGTTGTGGGATTCCAACAGCAGCAGGTTAAATGGACCGTGTGTGCTATTAGAAATAGACCGATAGTATTTTTGGCTTGTCGGCATCGCATACTAGAAATTATTTTGCAATCTGTTTTTTCATACTCCGAACTTACAATAATAATGTCCGGTCCCGGAATTCCTGTTTCTAAACGTTTCAAAAACAAATTGAAAAGAAATTGATCAAACACACGTAATTATTTGGGAAAGTGACACAGAAATCGAACAAATATCGGAAAATATAACCGATAATAATTTGTAAAGATACATTAAACCGAAATCTACCCAGATTGTAAAGAATGTTTGGACTTGGTGTTCATTTGTTTGGGCGCCATGCCACCTTGTAATGTATTTACTTTCAACTTCTAGGAGCTTATTATCTAGCTAGATGAATGTGTAAGGGAATATATTGTTTGAATGTATATATATATATATATATATATTTCAAGAATAAATTGTAATGACAAATGCAGAAATCACATTATTAAAAACAGTATGTTGTTTGATTGTGAAATTTTATATAGAATGTTGGTTAAGATCTCAATTTTCAAACACTGAATATAATTTTCGAATTTCTCAATATTTTTTCCAAAAGATTGCTCTTTATTTAATTATAGTTTTTATCGAAACACATTTCGGTTAGTAAAAATATATAGTATAAAATATACTCGTATTAGTAATACGAATATTGCGGATTTTCTATCGCTCGGCTGTGTAATTATTTCGAAAATAATTTACGGATTACCGACATTGTGGCCTCTACCGTAAAACTCGTTCAACAAATCAGCATATATTCAATATATCATTTATTTAAATAAAATAAAATACAAATATTAAAAAAAAAAAAAAAAAACGTTTCCACGATAATAAATGAGGATTATGTCATTGCCGTGTTGCAATATCAACAACTTAATAGCCACGTTGACCGAAGAGTTTCAACCAGAGTTTTAGTTTTTTTTTCTCGTAAACTATTGAATAAACTCTTAATACGTGCACCCGGCTTACCGTCCGGAGTAATAGAAATTTTAGGATCCCCTGTAAAATATTTCCACTCGACTGCTCTCCTTTACCGTGTCCAATCCCACGACACCAACCGATCGGCCATAGTATGATGCACTCAGAAAAACGCGTTTTCAAATTTAACGTTTAATTAACTGTGGTACAGTGGTGGATTTAAAGGGTCCGCGAAATAGAGTCCGGCACATCCGTACAAAACGGATAAAACGGTAAAAATCAACTATAAAATTTAGAAGAGGGGCCCCGTCGGTCGTTGGCCGACTAAACGACCGTTAAATCCGCCGCTGCTCTGTCGTATCTATACCGCCTAAAATTGATTGAATGTTACGCCCCCTACGTCTTGGAAACCTTGGCTCACGCCCGCCAATAATTACGCTTAAGATACGCACGACACGACATATGTTGTAATGTTGTACCGCGCTCGCTCGTGTGCCCCCGGTCCCCCGGCCTGTTTACTTCAGATACAGATTGAATAAATAAATACAAAAATAAAAAAACCCCCGAATCGGTAATTAAATTAATTTTGTAAATATTTGTCTTCCGAAATGATTGTCGTTTAAAAAATAAAAAATGACAACAAATGACGATTAAACGGTTTTGTTTTTGTCGAATTCTGGATCCGCGGTAATCCGGGGGGGAAAACGAGGGGGAAAATCACGACTAATACTATATTATATAACTAAAATGTTCCTAAAGTGAGCGCCGCGTCGTCGACTAGATAACTAGGAGTAATGGTTTTTCCGATTATGAACGTAGGGGCAATAAAAATCCTAGAATTTTGGTTCTGCCGAGTATAATTATACCTCCTGACATATGAATTTACGGGGTATATGCATCCTAGCATAATCGTACCTGGAGGGCTATACATAGGGTGGTGGGATAGACGAGGGAAATTATGGAAACTAAATTAAAGACAAACTGTTGCGGGCGCAAAAGTATCGAATTACGTACGTATCGGCGGGCCGCCGTGTTACACCACATATATAAATCACCGAATATATTATTTGAGTTGTACGGCCCTGGCGATATTGTGTAGTTAATCTCGATTGTGTAAACTTCGTTACTGTATACGTGTATGTATATATCGTATAAACTATAATATTATAATATACGACGACAAAGTGCGTTCGGCGCTTTCCCGTCTTTGCCCGCCGCCACGTCGCCCATCCGGCCCCCCTCCCCCCCATCAGAGTTGTAAAAGCGTGTACGTACGCGCGTTTTATTACAATATTGCGCACATAAATCCGAGAATAAATACATACGTACGTACGTACATACATATATACATATGTATTTTATTATATATCGTTGCAGTTATATTCCACCGACTTTCAGCGGGTATTGTATACGATACACCGCCGTTTATCCCCGAGCCGTACGAATCGGGCAAACAGTAACAGTTACTACAGTAATAACAATAATAATAATAATGATAATGATAATAATAATAACAATCGACGAGAGTTACGAAAAATAAACACTCGGGCAAAACGGATCCCTTACGCCGATGTACAGGGTGCGGCAGAGCCCGGCCGACGGGTTAAATGAGCTCGTTAGCCTGCGATAAGATAAGAACAGGCCAGGTAAATAAGTGGTTTATTTTCAATTGTGTACGGTAATGCCGTTTTTATTCGTAACCGTGGTCCGGACAGGTGTACGGCGTGGTTTCGGCGCGCGTGCGTGCGTATTACGAAAATAATCGTTCTGTGACGGCTACACAAAGGGCTTTTCGTATACCCTTCGACGGCATTCCCCACGTGCTGAATCTGTTCCTTCTGCTAACACTATCAAATTGTGGATTCGGAAGAAACTGGAAGTACCCTAAGTAGACTTGGACACGGAGCACCCCGAAATGGTAAGAACCCCCGAAAATGTGCAGTTGGTTAGAGGGTCAATTGAGCAGTCACCGAGACGCTCAGCCCGAAAACACGCCGTAGCTTTGGGAATCTCAGACCGTTCTTCAAGGAGAATTCTTCACGAAAATTTATCATTCCATCCCTATAAATTAATGCTTGTCCAAGAGTTAAATGCTACTGACTACGGCAACCGTGAAAATCTCTGACAGCAAATTCTCGAAATGTGCCTAACCAGTCGAAATGTGCCGAAAATCATATGAGAGCTTCAGAGATCGTCTACAACAGTGTATCAATGCTGACGGCCGCCATCTTGGAGATATAATTTTCAAAAAATAATTTTTAAAAATGGGATTGAATACTGATTTAAATAATAAAAAACAACATTTTCTCTAAGTTTTACTGTTCGATATTTATAGCCCATCAAAACTCGTCAGTCGGCTCTGCCGCACCCTGTATTTCGTATTCGTACGGCCCCCGCAGACGTAGGCACAGAGCCTTAACGACGTGCGCCGGGATTTTTCGTAATTCGGCCCTCTCGGCATAGGGAACAAAGAGGATTTATCATGCTTGCGCTTTGATTTCGCATTATTTCCGTGACTCTAACAATAATATTGTTAACTATAATCAACTACAATTCGATAGTACAAATATTTATATACACGCTAATAACTATTTTCGTGATTTTTCCAAATTTTGTCGCTTCAAATGGCGTACGGCTGAAATAGTGCTTCCGTTACTCTATTGTTAAGTTTTAGGATTTTCCACTATCAATATATATATATATATATATATATGAAATGAAAATTCCCGACTGACCGACGCTAAGCCTAAGGACTCGGGACCTAGAAAGTTAAAATTTTGCACACAGAGGTTTAGAGCCTTTACGACGTAGACAAAAACAAGGCCTTGTTTTTTGAAATTCTTATCAGGATAGCCAATTAAAAGGATTTATATATTCGATTTAAAGTCGCCCTATTTCCGTAACTATAACTATTAGATACTTCAGATTTGGCACGTAGCTAGATTACTGTAGTCAATAATTTCACCGTTTTCAGGACAAATCCGAATAAAACGTTTCGCTTAAATGTTTCGAAGCTGAAACCGTGCTTCCGTTACTCTATCGTTAGGTTTTAGGATTTTTCATTATACACTCGGCGTGCTTCGTATTAACGTGTCGTTAAAAAAAAAAAAAAAGAATAAAAACGCGAACACAGTCACGGGCAACAGCTTGTATATTTATATATATATATATCATAATAATATGATGTATCGTCGTTGGCCATGGTCGTTGTTCCTTTTCGTTTCCAGTAGTTTACACGATTGCATTGTGGTGTATAGCGTTTTTTTTATATCGATTGCCCGGCGGCTCGCGTGTATTACAATCCAGAAAAGTAACCGGTACGTTAAATTTGCTCGTTAAAACTTTGACTTTGACGCGTTCGTCGTATGCGCGCGAATTTTCCTTTGGCGGCAGCATCGAAACACGAAAGATAAACGAAAATATATCTAGATGCGAAACAGAAAACAAAAAAAAAACATAAAAAAATAATAATCTTTTTTTAATTGTCTATTTACCGAGAACATTACGGCAGGGATATAAACATGTAAACGGTTAACTTCGAAATGGTGATTTCCGTCCGGGGGGTACATTACTGGAAACGTATTCCGACTTATTCTAAACGGCCCGCCTCTAGATCATCTTCGATCGGTTTTTATTTCTCGAATAATTATTATTATTTTTTTTTTTCTCAGTAGTATCATTCGGGGTATCCGGAATATTTAAAAACAAAAAAAAAAAACCGTTTCCTATGATAAAATAGTTTATTCAATATCGCGTACACCATTCGCTGTCCTGCGTTCTATATTTATTTATCAATATCTATCTATCTATTTGTCTATTTATTTATCTATATATCTACATAAATTAAATGTCGCGTATTTTGGCGTGCACGTTCTCGTTAATAACATGTCCGATTTACTTGAAATTTATCATAAATATTCAGGCGGGTCGGCATCATCATCATCATCATCATCATCATCAGAATCATCCCGGTGGCCATCCAATCTTAAACCCACTAGTACATGATAATATTATACAATCAATTCAAAATGGCCGTACACTGTAAAATCGGTCCGAGACGTAATAATACTCGCATTGGTTTGCGTCACGTCCGTATAGGTGGCAATCGGTTTCGTCATGCGATTGATACGGACGTTTTAGACGTGTGATTTTCGACACGCGCCCAGTAAAATCGCGCAGGACGCGACGAGGGAACCGCGGCGTGAAAAACCGATTCCATAATGTATTTATACCCGTCCACGTGTCCGAACTCGGGTGTCAAATATTGGACGGGTGTTCGGCGATTGCAATACATTTCGCGTTCTTTCGCAATAAAAAAAAAAGGGTACCCTCGATACCTACAACTCTTATTCGCAAGACGCTGGTCAGTGCACAAAAATATTAACTCGTTTCGAGGTATTTGAATTACAGAAACAAAAAAAACCTACAATAATTTCGCATGTATTCGTGAAATATTCATAAATTTTGTCGTTTAATCATTCTTATCGTGTACAGCGATCCACACCGTTTGCGTTTACAGAATTATTTTAACCGTTTACATTTTATTCTCCCTACCATAATGTTCTTAACGACGACAATAGTAGATAATTAACAGAAAAAAAAAAAATCTGAATTTTTATTTTATATCTAGACAAATTTCACTCGTCTAGTATCTTATCTGAGATAATTTAAATATTCGTCATCTCTATTTGTATCTAGACGATTTCGGATCGATTTACATCGTATATCTTTCTCCAGATAAATTGTATTTATCTACGTCTCGACACTGGTTATTGTTTTATACCGCTCCGCGACCCGCGACAGCCACGTCGCAACTCGGTTCGGTCCGCCCGCCGTCGGGACGTTAATTCAGGAGGCAAAGCTCGGCCGGCCATTGCAAACGTTTGCTCAGCTTTGGTCTATCGAATCCGTCATTTTAATCTCCGTTTTTGCTTATTGTTTTCTTATTTTTTTCCCCTCCCCCCCTTTCTGCAGTGTCAAGTTCAATAATCTTTTTTTCTTTCTTTCCGGTACTCCGGCACACTATATTGTATTTCGTACTCGTGCATAACGCGCATGCACGTCCTTATTCTCATTTGTTTTCTTCTTTTTTTTTTTTTTTTTTTTCTTTTTCGTTTTTGATCTATCGGCGTTTGTGCCCGTAGACGCCGTTAAAGCCACGGTTTTAACACCCCCGAGTTATTTTTTTTTTTTTATCATCGCTTTTCCCGTCCGACCGTCCCCGGGATCTTTCCGTCCGTTCAGTCAATACGAACGACAGACTACCGCGTGATACCCAGAGCGGGACCGTCTAAAATTGATTTCCCCGGCGGGAGAAAAAAAAACACCGGTGTCTCCCGTCTGGCTACCAGTATTAGAAACCCCCCCCCCCTAACCACCTTCTCCCCTTCGATTTAAAAATATGACATTTATGAGTATTTAAAAAAAATAAATAAATAAATAAATTAACCTCGAAATATACGTATACGTTTCAGCCAAGAAAATCCCATTATTAAACGAAAACCGGCATTTTTATCACATTTAACGGGTTAGGATAGATGATAATTGTGCGTTTATGATCGCGATTCACGGCTGTACGCACGATTATTATTCGGGAACGAGGTACTAAATTCCCTTTCAATTAGAAATTCCCGGGAACACCACCTGATACTCCTGCCGAAAAAAAAACGAGCAATTTTCGACGGTCTTTCGTTATTTGCGTGTACATATATATATTTTTAATTTCAATTAAATTTGCATATTTTATCGAATATTAATTTCTAAATCGATTTTTTTTTTTTTATTTTGATTTATATATTTTTAGGTAGGTAACAGAGCCGATAGAATCGTTAAACATTTAATAACACTGAGTAATTCATTAAAGTAAATAAAATTATTTGGTTATACCCTTTCATTTGACTAGGTTCATTAATTATTTCATAATATTTTGAAGGGTTTAAAAAATGTTTATTAATCTATATTTTCTTTTGTTCGGCCATTGACGTTTTATTTTTAATTAAAATCCTTAATGACATTTTGGTACCTATATGTTTATTAACCGCTAAAAACCGCGTGTAATCGCACGGGGTGCGTATTTTACTTAATTTCGGTCTGCGTACGCGTCCTGAATATCGATATGGGTATTTCGTTTTCGGAAATAGATGAATTCTAAATGCGCCTGTCGTTGAAAACGATTTTAAGAACACGAGACTGGGGGGGGGGGGCATTTGGTGAATTTTAGATATTATTACAAAGAGTGCGATAAAAGGGTACACCCGGGCTAGTAAGAAAATATAAGGAAACCACGAAATGGATTTTCGAACTAATAATTGTAATCGATTATTTATACCTGTGCCAGAAGTTGTACGCGTGTAGTTTTTTTCTATCAAAATATTATTATCGAATTCGATGAAAAATATAACTCATAAATTTAGCAAAACTCCATTATTTATCGACAAAAACGATGTAGGTTTAAACATATTTGCTTTGCTCCGGCCGAATGGTTTCTATCAAATTGAAAACGTCTTATTTTTTTAACCAACAACTATTGTGAACGTGATAAAATGTCATTCGATAAAAAACACTTTACAATTATACGTTTTTATTTAAATCGTTGACAATAAAATTATCAATGTCACTAATCCGTCAAACAAATATCGTAATTATGACGGGGATAAAAGGCGAAAAAGTCTTAAAATCAACAAATATATTTTATTCAGTTAATAGAAACTTCTTCAAATTAACAACCTCCCTGCTGGCCCTATGCAAAAAAATGGTTTTGTCGTTATAGTATCGATTTTCATTAATTGTATAGTGGTGGCGCCGGAGTCCCGAAAATGTAGTCGGCCGAAATACGTTTCAAGAGGCCTCGATATCTAAATACGGCCAATTTTATGGCTAAAACGATGGTTTGAGTAGGTTTTTTTAGTAATTTTTTTTTTAATGAAATATTCATTCGGTAGTCAAACTTTGGGCCAAGACGACGCGGTCCTATTATTAATTTATAACAGACCTTATATAATAGTTTTTACCACCAAATCTTATGAACAAATCAGTAATAAATCGTTTTATCGGCTATTATTACTTACAAACTTATTGTTCTCTATGGTTTTACACGCAGTCTAGCGCCTCCGACCGCCAACGACCCACGACCCGCCCGTCCATTTTTGTTGAGGCTTTAACAAGTTGACTGCCGGAGTATTTTTATAGGGTTGTACACACACGCCATGAGTACCAATACTGGTTAAACACCTCACATGGAATAAATCGTCTTTTTCTGTACTTTCTATTCCATTAATTGATTGAGTACCCAATAATGGTACTCAGTGACGTAATCGCGAAAAATGTTGAGTACCAAAATTGACCATCAAAGCCTGAGAGTCAAACAATGTGAGCACCAGTATTGGTACTCAAAGCGTGTAGAAAGGTTATGCCAAAACAATTAAAGCCTAGGATGCATGCCACGCGAGTACCAAATATGGTACTCACGGCAGTCAACTTGTTAATAAAAAAAAAAAACTGTCTTCGTCATTAATTATATAATTTCTATTAATATGTAACATTCGAATAGAATTGGATTTGCATAAAACAAATTTTTCGTTCTTTCGGCGCATCTGTAATCCGTAATCGCGAAAATATTACACGATTCGGTCCAATAATATTTTCAATCTGATCGTCTGGTTCAGGATTGTCCGTTGGGCATCCCCCCACTGACCGCGCAGTGCTACCGGGGCACCCGAGAATATCGCGTACCATCATCGCAATTTTCATTTGCATACGATTTATTTTCACGATATCGTTTCGTAACTTCGGTTAAGGAAATTATGATTGAAAAAAAAATTAAATTAAATTAAATTGCATTTCACGCGCGTCTACGGATTATACGGATATATCTACAGCGTGCGTAAGAGGCGCGTAGGTATATAATATACGTGTGCCCAACATAAACTAACCAACTGTTATACTATTTAAACAAAAAACGGTTATTAATAAAGCTATAGCTTATTATGTTCGAGAAATATGTATACCGTTAAATAAGTTTATTTGTTAAACTTTGGTAATAACGAAACTCTATTTACGTCGAGAATATTATACTGCATCGGGCGGCGGAAATTTATATAATACCGTCGAGTTTTATATTAAATATGCGAACAGATGAAGCGGAAAACAATTTGCGAGACCGCTTTTTATCGTAATAACATTACGTTACATACATATGCGTATTCCGTTTTTGTTTTTATAGTACCAACGTCTTTGTGCCGATTTCTACCGTTTTACTCGTAGTAATCCAGCCCTCGAAATTATTTTTTATACAAAAAAATGTCATGTAAATAATAGTTTTTAGTTGTTCAAAAATAAATCAACCTGCCCCCCTCCCCCCCCATTACAAAATCATTTAACCGCCACTGCCAACGCATAACAATGCAAAAAAAAAAAATACTTTATCGAACCTATAAAACGATCGATTTCGATTTATTTTGTAATAATCTCGAAATTAAATATATTCGTCTGGCTGGAGAAACGAGATAATGGTAAGGGCTAAATTCTAGGCGGATTTCTATTCGAAATATTATGTGTATTTGAATTTTATCCGATGGTACTCGCGTCAACCCGTATAATGTTATCGGGTTGCGCAATAATAAACGTAATTTTTGGTTGAAATTAAAATTTAATTTTGCTACTGTAACTGTTACAATTGCAAAAAAAAAATATACCGTCCGGCCGGAACGTAATCGCAATAAGATTCTGAATTTATTTTTCGATTACAAACCGAAAGCAACCGCAACACAACGCACCCGATTTGATATTAGGTATTTTTTCTCTGGAGCTCAAAATGTTTTCTCGTTCGTCACCCGGTATAGGTAGGAATTTGGCAACGGAGTACATTAAATCGGACCAACACAAAATGGACCACGTCGTAGTATCAGAATCGTTTGTCGTGTAACGGCGAAATAAACGACCGACATAATTAAACAGCATACTTTCCGTGGGTGTATTAAACACGGTGTTTTGGCTATTTGAACGCCGCGGGAATATCTACCGATTTCCGAATTCAACGGTATCGTTTCGTTCGGTTATAAGTGCGTATTATTTTTCCGGGGGGCGACGGAAAGCGAAGGTCCGTCTTGCCGTCACCCACGGGCATACCTATGCGACGTTTATTTTTGAATTCACCTACACACTATTATGTATATCGGCGGTTCTCAATCCACGGAAAGAAAATGAAATTAATTCCCACTTGTTGTGGGCCCCGAACAGCCGTGGTACTGGGCCGTGAACCATATAATATTAAATATGATCGATATTGTATATTTAAAACGATATTATCATATATTTTTATTGTAATAAAATAAATAACAATATTTCTGGTTATAATAATATTTATCAATATTGTCTACACTCTACAGTGTCTACAGTGTCCAAATTAGTATAGAGTTAACGCTATCGAACGTTTGAATGTAATTTTATCTCATTGTAGTAATCGGACTAAACCGTGATCACTACTTTGTACACAGTGCGTGTATAGTATGCTGATCGAACTCTTCTTATGGTTACCACGTGCTTAAATATATAAATCGTTTATGCCTGCGAATTACGATCATTTAGAGAGTAGTTTTATGTGCTTTAAGTAAGCGATTTCTACTTTCGCTAGCTTTTACTCTCGTGTTGGCTATACATACGGATATGGGTTTCCATAATTTTTTTTGGCTTAGTTTAGACTTAGTGTCGACTCGACGTATGGGCAGACCGTTGGTATCGTACCCTACATTTGTGTGAACATAAATGTTTCTTTATTGTCTTCAAACCTTTTTCAACATCCACTGAAAAGCCGTCATTCAACGGTGACTTCGCCTATATATAGTTTTGAATCGTACTACCCAGTCCGGCTCACTAAATCGTGTAGCTCGTTTATTATTAACAGATTGTAATAGTGTTTTTCTTAATAAACAATTGATTTTTTAATTCTTTTATTTCTAATAGCTGCCGTATGTATATGTATATATATATATATGTGTGTGTGTATGCTTACGTATATAGGTTTTTTACAAAATTAGTGGTCCGCACAACTAAAAAGTTTGGGAACCGCTGATGTATATTATTTCAATGGTGAGGGGGGGGGGGTGAGACTAAACGTAGTAAATAAAAATTATACATAATAATAATGCATTAATTCAAGAAATATATAAAAAAAATATATATATATTCGGTTATTCGGCAAAGTACATAATTGTGTAGTAAAATTATTTGTATTTGCAGTCGAGTAGTGCAAATGTGGAACGATTATTATTTTATTTATTTTTTTCTATAGTCATACGTTTGTAACGCTTTACTATTTTTTTTTTTATAGAAATATCTAAAACGCCAAATGACGTCTTTACTTCAAGTAAATTATTCATTTTTTTTTTATAATTACAATTCACTATTTGAAATTATCTATACGAAATAAACGCACTCGTCAATGGTATCGGTACAAAGCCAACAAAAATATATAATCAAATCAAATTAACATTTTAAATTCTGAACGTAGAAAGGAATGAATTGGTTTTACTTTGGTATGTTTTATGCTTAATGAGAATACAACCTAATAAAAATGCTTAAGAAATTATAACGGAAAACACGGACAATCGTAATATATGTTGTAATTACAAACTAATACACTTTAAAATTGTATTGTATCAAAACGTATTTTAACCGAACTTTGCTTGGGGTTTGAACTATGCTTGTCACTGCAAGTTGCGCGCAGATAACTTTAAACATTATCTAGATAAGACAACGGATAAAACTTAAAAATATTTATCTTGATAAAAAAAACCGGATAATTGCTTTATTTTTAGGTTTTCAATTACTTTCGCAAAACGTAAAACGTAGTAGTAAAATATAATTATTTCAATGTATTTCAACCCATTCGATTATGGTTCATTGATTTATGTTTCACACAGTCGTTATAATTTATTTATTTACTGAGCGTTGAAAATTAATGATATACATTCCATAACACCATAAATCATAACGCATACACGTTTATTTTTAATAAATTTGAATAAAATATGACAAATCAGTCAAAAAGCAAAAAAAAAAAAAAAAATCAAAAAAATCAAGTGAAATTAATTATCTGATTGTCTGTAGATATAATATCTAGATTTTATCTAGACATAAGATAAACGATAGAAAAAAAAAAATGAAAAAGTATCTAGATAACGCACACAACACTGGTAATATAGGCTATTTGATAAATTTATTTTGCAGACAGGGAACCTCGAAACATATTGTGATAATGTGCACCGATATGCGATAGTCGAAGTAAAAATGTACGTTTCTGTGCCCGCATTTCAAATGAAGAAACGTCGAGGGGACGCATTTACAAATACCCCAAAAATCGAGAATACGCGCTCTACGCTAATCGTTCGTGGTGCAGTAGACTCTCTAGATTAACGAAAACGCCGGATTAACGGAGGGTCCACATAGAAACGCACCGTTACTTATTGAAAAACCTAAATTGATTTTATTAAAACATATAAATAATAGTACATACGTACGAACGTATTACTGTGTTGAATTAGTCTTTTGTTGGGACAGGTTAAAAAAAAAAAAAAAAAAAACATTATCGATTTGGTTATTTTCGTAATGACGCTTTTCAGACCACTTTTCTTGTAGCCGTTTAAAGCATCGAAATATTGCTTGCAGATGCTCCGCGATGGTTTTTCTGTCGGTGTAAATGGTCGTAGTAATGGAATCTATTGCGGCGGTGTGAGTGAGCGATTGCGCGAGAACAGAGCTACTGCCGCGAATCCTTCTTTATCTATCGTCATCATTACGCACCGCCGTCCTCTTCTAATCGGTCGAAATCAGACAGTTGTATCGTTTACGGTAACAATTTTATGGTTATTCTCTGGCGTGAAAATTGCAACTAAAACATAACCCGGACGTACCGGATTGCCGAGAGCCTACTGTACAGGAGGTTTAGGAGGTGACGACAACAAGCAATATGGACATAGGTGTCTGGGGATAAATTGTGATTACACATTCGTACGAATAGTATATATTATTGTGAGATATCATTTTTTTTTTTTTTTTTTTTTTTTACACGTAAGTCATAATTTATCGCGCTCCAGAACCGATAGAAAATAATATGTGCGGTTTGGGGGGGCAATCGGAAGAAACAAATCTTTCGACGCCGAGACGGTTATTTTATATTTTTTTTTTTGTTTTGTTCTTCCGTGACACTGAATAATGTTCATCTATTCCCTAGTTATCGGAGGAACCGTACACGGATGAAAAATGCGAGTCATTTGTATGCATACGGGCCGCGAAAATCGTCCCCGGGGGAACGTTTTATGCCGAATTTTAACTTTTTTTTTTTCTTCGCCGCCCGCGTTCCGTACAAATTGGTTTCGTACGAAATTTCCCTCGACCGCCCCGCGCACAGGTTCAGGGGACGCGACGTCTTGTCCGCGGCGGCGCGCCGTAGAAAGATTACCACCGGAAATCACCTCCCTCTAAGGTTAAAAGAAATAAAAAATAAAATAAAATAAAAAATATTGTTCGTTTTGACGCGTGCTCGCCGAAACAGCCGACGTCCGGGCGGCAAAACGCATTGCAGCCCGTAAATAAAACCGTATAATATATATATATATATATATATTTATTATTATTATTATAATAAGTGCGACCACGGCAAGCCATGGGCGCGTCCGTGTGAATTTCGCAACCGGATCCAATGCCAGTTGAACGAAACGAGATTTTTCTTTTAACTCGACTATTATATTTCAAGATTAAATCGCCAAACAAACGGCAACACATAAATGTTGTATTCTTAAGCCAATTTGAAGGTGGAAGGATATAATGCCCTTCCCCGGGGCATCGTTCTGCTGCGGTTATGAAACGCAAAGCACAGATATTGCAGTTTTTTAACCGGTAAAATCCGTTTGTCTATCGTTTTACCGTAACGCGCAGATCTTCTCGTATAGTTCTTAGCGTAAGCCTAACTCGTACTACCGGGTCACATTGACTAAAGCGGTTTACTTATTCTGCATTATACGTGATATTGTGCTATTTTTCCTTATTGCGGATCTACAGTCGAGCACGTACAATTCTATCAGCCGTATAAATACGAGGAATGTTTCACACCCCGACACAGACAGATCTAACTCAACACCCAGACCTCTCGGGCACTCATTGGCGGTAAAACATCGCCGCGAGTCCCCGTGTCCGTTCCCGGTATTGTCAAGTGTACGTTGTAACTCATCTCCCGGACGGTCCCGCTTACCAGTTCCGTTGAAAAATTTACTAAATTATTATTAAAGTTTTATTCGTACGACTTCGAGTCGATTTGTGTTATTCATTATTAAAGTAGCTGCCTAAAAGAACTCTATCGGTCGACCGTACGTTTCGCCAACTCCTAAAACAGAAGTGTAGCCCGATCCGCGGTGCGGCGTCGTTAAATATTTGGAGTCCGTGCGCAGTAAGCACGTGCCTATCACCGGGCGCAAGTAAAGTGAGCTCACCACACAGTAATAACACTATTTTAAGATTAATGTTTTATGTAATGTATTGGAAATTACGCATTTCGAACTTTATCGTTAGCTCATAATTCAGACAAACTACAAATGTCCTCGGCCATAATATCAAATTCAAAGCTATTCGAATTGACGACAAAAGCACGAGAATGTGCCGAACGTGTTGCCATTTAGTCACAAAAAGCAGTCGAATATTCCAAATTATTTTTCTTAATAACAAAAAAAACGTAATATATAATAAGTATTGTTTTTCTTTTAGTTTTAACTGTTCAGTGTCATACACAAAACACATTTAAATATTATAATCACAATGTATTATTATATTTACGTTGTACGAAATATTTTCATACCTAAAATATCATTTTTTTTTTTTTTTTTTAATACGCATATAGATTGTGGAAATCCTCTTTATAACGGAAAAATGTGTTGGTCCCAAGCGATTCCGTTATAAAAAGGTTTTACTGTATGTATTATAATTTTCAACGGTGAGTTGCGATTTGGCGAACAAATGTTTTATGAAAACAAACGGAAATTGCGCACAAAATATTGAATAATCAAACCGAACACGATCCGCTAAATTCCATAGTTAATGCGTCGTATTAATTGAATTGTTGTATGTATACGTATACAAGTTATATGATTTTATGATATTTTACCGAATAAAATCGAATCGAATAATTTCTATAAAAAAAAAAAAAAAAACCCCCCCGAAATTGACCTAATCGACAGAGAATTTAGGATCAATTTACAAAATATTTGAGATCGGTAGGGTAATGATCTTTCATGATTTCGATCGGGGAAGCTTATGGAATCCGTAATGTCGTTTCCGGCTGTGGGGAGGGGGGGGGGTGCTCGAAGTGAGTATAATCTTTTTTAATATTACAAAGAGGTAATAAAATATGTTTGTTTGTATGCAGGAGGTGATCTCCGGAACGACATAACCGTAAAAATTCTTTCACGAACACAAATCTATCATCCCACACTATCTATATATATATATATTTTTTTTTTTGAACATCGAATTATTCATATTGATTTATGTTGGTTTACTCGGCGATTCAGAAGGAAAAATAACAGTTGTTATTACCAATTGGATTACGGGCGGAACAGTGATGGGCAAAGATAGTGCCGTTATTAGAACAGATTAAAACGATCAACACGAACAAAACGAAAATAACAAAACAAAAGTTTCGACTATTTTTAGCATCGTGTCTGGGTAACCGAACGTTAGTTACGACGCTCAGATACCTACGTGTATGTATATATATATATATATATTCCGGAATCTGTTTTTTTTTTTAATTTTATTTTTAAAAAATTCCAACGTTCACTTGGTAGTGGTGTATATTACAATAGGCCGTGCCGCCCTATTGTTGTAAACTCGAACGCCGCCGCTCTAGATAATATTATTATAATAGAATATCGTCGCGCAGAAATATCGTAAAAGGCCCGAACAAAATACAATATAATAATATTTGGTCGATGAAACTCTATACGGGTTATTGAAATTATTACGCGGTGTCCGATAGACAAAGTCGATATAATAAAAAAAAAAAAAAAAAAATATTAATTATCGCGTACCGCGACGCCGGCATAGAAAACGTATATATATATATATATTTATATAAAAAAAAAAAAAAAAAAACCGTCGGCCTTTTTGTTATTACTAATATTATAATAATATTAATAATAATATTAATGATTCGTTATTGTCGGGTAGGTATTAGGTATTATGCTCACCGCCCCCGTAGTTTTTTATTCACCGACCGCCGCGTCGCTTTATTAATTTCACGCGTATTTCTGACGCGATTGCCGTAAACGAAAAGAAAAATCGAACACTGTGATACGATAAAAATGATTTTTTTTTTTTTTTTTCTTTTTTAAAACAAAACGCAACGCAACTGCTCTCCCGGCCTTTTCACCTCTACTATACGGGCCTTGTTCGCGAATATATCGTATACGCACTTTGTGGACGATTCGAACTACTCGTCGACATCCTCGACAACGCTAAAACGATCGCCCAAGAGTTCGTACGGTTTAATATTGTACGAACGGAAATATTAATCCCGCGCCGTCTACGAATCGTATTAAAACAGGGCTGCGCCCGAAATATATAATAAAACTATACTAAAACAACAAATCGTCTTTATATAACATAATAACGCGAATACAAGCACAGTAAAACTGCAAATAAAGTACGTACAAATTAACTAGCAAGGCTAAAGAAGAAAAATCGCTAGCAAGTCTCGTCATACGGGACCCATATGGCATTCGTTGTTCAAATAAGAAATTACAAACGAGATTAACTGCGTCGAACAGGCACATTTATGTTAAATAGACGAGAACGGGAGCCAAGGATAGTATCGGCAAGGAGCGTACATAGGAAACAAAGATTACGTTAATGGTAACGTTCAGCGTATGGGGCTAGATTAAGAATTTCAGGTATTGGGGTGTAATCGCGAACAGAGCGATTCATATTTTTTTTTGGGAGTATTACACGAAGTTCGATAACTTTTGCTTGACCCGTTTATATTGTTTACGGGCATCGGCTGCTCGAGTGTCCCATATAACTCACGCCGGAGTCCCCAGACCACTGGGATGCCGTGGTCGACTTCGCCGAGACCGTCATCGCGGAGGAGGAGTCGGCAGAACGGTAGCGCCAAGCCCTCGACGTCGCCGCCGTCGTTGATCGGGGCCTCGTAGTCGCCGGACCGCCGGCCGGGAAGCCGTCCCCCCTACAGCTTGCGAGGGCAGCAAGTGGGTTTTGGCCCGACTACCGCCAATCCCCGCGGTAGGGCAAGAACGGTTGTCATGCTATTTCTACGTGAGCCCGCCCCGCCTTCGGGGGAAAACGGGATTTTTACCTGTTAATTATTTGTATTTTTCATTTTCAATAAAGGATGGCGACTCACGGCGTTTCCGGGAGGCGGGGGTATTGCCGGTTTAAAAAAAAAAAAAAGGGTCCTATATAACAGGGCCACCATACTCAACAAGTAGAGATCACCAATAATAGCGATTACAAAGGGTTGGAACTCTTCGCATTGTCAATTGCGAGTACATTCACAGAGATATATTTAGACGTACGGTGTTCTGAACAGAAAACACGGAACCGTTAATAGAATACGAACAAGTTCGAGGTGAACTATATATGCTCTGGCAAATATCGTTGGCCGCAATGTTCAGCGAGAAACCGAAGTGGATACGCCGCACAGGTGACAAAACGATTGAGCTCGTCCCCGAAGCTTACGACAGCGCTACAGCACTGTAATCACAGTAAACTCGTTAGAATTTCAATTTTTCCGGCACAACGTTTTCCGAGTGTTAATCGCAATGGTTCTTTTGAGCGGACAGTCCGGGTACCGTTGTAATATGTATCGCGGCGGAATAAAACCAAAACTTCGCACAATTCACGGTCAAGTATTAACGTGTACGGTTATATTGTATACTTGTACAATTATATTGTAACGGTACGTGTACGTATTAAACGCGTACGAATTGAATATCGTGCGGACGAATACGGACACGAGACACATAGGGAAATATGATGTTTTTCGGGGGATTCGTGCCGCGGGCAATGAAGATAATAAATATTATTTCGGTAAGTATTTTAAACCCGAGACAAATCTTTTGTCTGTATAGAACGTGTCGTGCTCGATTGGAAAGTCTCCCGACATTGTATTCCGTTGGCCGTAACGGTTTCGGGCTTACACGCCGGAAGTAAAATGATTTAACCACCACTTCCATCGACTGGATGGAACTTTAGTCTTTTACTAGAAACTTACTGCAGTCGTGTATAGTGTATTTGTGCAAGGAAAAGTATTTATCGCGTACGTTAATTTGTACGACTCGAACTCGTAGCCGCGACTCACCCCTACCAACTCGTGTATATATATATATATATATACCGTGGAACCTATTTCAGTTTACGCACGTTCCGCACAAACTGTTCGTGAAGTTTCAACGAATCTGCCAAATCACTTATGGGACTTTATAAGAAACACCGATACGGAAATCAGTAAAATTTTGGTTTTAAGTTGTTACTCCTCCTAATGCGTTCCGACGCGCAGCACGAATACGAGACTTTCGAACAACCACGCAACGAAATATTATTTTGTTGGTCGTCTCAAACATAGTTTTTTTTTTTTTTTTTTTTTTTTTTAATTAATCCTTTAAGACCGTAGTAATCGTTAATTTATTAGTAATACAAAATTATATTGTTCGACCGTTTTTATTTAAAAAAAAAAAAAAAAATATTTTAAAAGATTGATTAAATCTTGATTGCATGAATATTATTTTCTAACGACATCTAAACGTTTTACAATATTACAATAAATTATAATTGTATTTCCGTTCAATTGTACAATAATGTTGATTTTCGGATGTGTTACGTATTGGGAATTTGAATTTTATTCAATTCTTAAGGTCAGGTTTCCTAGAAAAGCGGTGCCGTTATCTAGTGGCCGTCATTTTACGGTTGTTAATTTTTTTTTTTTTTTTTCATGTCAGGCATCATATATTTAAAATTAAAATAAACATGTAATTTATAAAACAAAACTAAATAAATAATATCAAATAAGTAAAATATGAATAATAATAACAACACTCTAATGTAATGGTAACAAGTATTGCATACTAATTATATTTTTCCTTTTGTCCAGTATATGGCTGTATTTACCGCCTTCTTGTTGCTTATCATAAGATCCTCTTGTGTACATGGGCTTGGCCCTCGTGGGCAGACAAGTAGGTGTGACTTTGTCTGCTCTTGTCCACATATGCAAGTTATGTCTTGATCTCCATATCCCCGTTTTCCCATATTTTCTTTTGTCCGTCCTACACCAGCACGCAGTCTCTTCAGTGTCTTCCATACCGGCCAGTCTAGGTAGTTACGAGGAGGTAATCCTTTGATGGTTCCATCCATCTTTTACCGTTGGTGTCCGTTATCAGTTTTTTCCACTCATCTAGCCTGCTTAGTAAGGGTGTTTCCGTTAGCTCTTCAGTTACCTTTAGGAAAGACTTTCTTGATTTCAGACGGGAAGTGGGGTCATTTTAGCCGTACATAGGGTGCCTCGTGTCTCCTTTTTGTTTACCGCGTTCAATTTTAGAGGATATCAGACGTCGAACTGATGGTGGTGGGATACCTTTTTTTTTTTTTTTTTTTGTGTGGCATCGATGACGGGCCGGGAACTGGCCTTGCGGAAATGCTACCGGCCCGCCACCATCATTTATTCAAATATTCACGTAATAAATATGTACACATAATAAAATCCCGTTTTCCCCTTCGCGGGGCGGGCTCACATTGATATTAACAACTAGGTATTTACAAATCCTTACGAAACTAAAGTATATATACATTATTTTCTTTTGACATATAAAAACAAACTCTTTGAATATCTACAAAACGTACGCCTAAATATTTGCAATCTTTTCTTTTGGAAAGAATAAAACGCAATTTTATATAATATAGTATAATGAACGCACACAATATATACAGTTGTACGGCTGCAATTTTAGTGCATCAGCTGCTACTGCCGTCGCCGCTGTCGCCGACGCTCCGGCGGTGCTCCTGCTGCTGCCTCTGCTGCTGCTGCCGCTGCTGCTGCTGCTGCCGCTGCCGCCGCTACTCTGGCCGCCTCCCACCGACGCTCCTCCTCCCCCTTCGCCCCCATGACGGAGATCGCGAAGGCCCTAACGGCTGACCACGCTTCGGTACTGCTCAGCATGGCCGGTCCAAGCTCTTCCGGAGAGATGCTGCCTAACACCGCGACTAGCGCTGCACGTTCGGTATTCCAAGCCGGGCAGTCTAGCAGGGTGTGGGCCGCATCGTCCACCTCCGATGTGCAATGGGCGCAGTGGGGGGCGTCGCGCTTGCCGATCCTATGCAGGAAGCTGGCAAAGCACCCGTGTCCGGTGAGGAGCTGGGTAAGGTGATAGTCGAGCTCGCCCCGTGACCTTGTGGCCCAAGGCGTAACAGGACCGATCACCTTACGGGTCCACTCATCCCTGGTACCTGTGCTATGTCGCTCCTGCCACTGCACGAGGGTCGCAGACCTTCTCTGTGCAGCGGTTTCGACGCGAATGTCGCCGCCGTCGCCACCGCGCCGGCTCCAGTAAGTTTTGCGTCTCTCTAGCGCGAGCAGGTCGATCGGAGGAAGACCCGCGATCAGCAACGCCGCGTCATGGGAGACCGTCCTGTAGGACATGGAAACCCTCAACGCGGCGCGCCGCTGAACGCGGAGCATCTCCCTCACGGCCCTGGTCGCGTAGAGAACCGCGGAGCCCCACACCGGAGATCCATAGAGCATTAGGTGGTGGGATACCTGCCAATAAATAAACTTTGTTCATTGGTGTGTTTCTTAGGCATCCTGTGATTAGTCGACATGTTGTATTTAAGGCGATATCTACCTTCCTCGCGTGAGTAGAGGTTTCTCCAGACCGGGCAAGTATACTCCCCTACTGAGTAGCATAGTGCCATCGCTGAAACCCTTAACGCATTTGGTTGTGCGTCCCGTGCTGATCCTGTTAATTTCCGTATCAGACCGTTTCGGGTATTGATTTTCTTACTAGTGTTTTCGCAGTGGGTCTTGTATGTTAGTGCTCTATCCATTTTCACGCCTAGATATGTGGGTGTACTACAATGAGTTAGTTCTACATCTTCCCATTTCACTGCCAGTTTTCTGTTTGCCTGCTTGTTTCTCAAGTGGAAAGCACAAACATTGGTTTTACTAGGGTTTGGCTTCAGTGATTTTTCTTTGCGGTGACCAAGCTGTGGTTTCCTAGGAAATAGCGCGACCGCCATATTCAATTGTAGTCACTCAGTACTCACTCGAGCGTAGTTGGTCCGTGCGCTGGTGAAAAACGGACGATTTAGACATAGCATTATTAGTATTGTTCGGACGATGAAGAGTCATCGGAAGACGAAAAAAAATCGTTTGGGGGACAGTGTCGTGTTCAAAAATCGTGATACATGTGGGCGCATTTCAAATTTTAGTACGTCGCCGTCTGCAGTGTAACGACGAAACATTTAGGCGATACTTTCGCTTAACACCAGTGTTATAAAGGCTCCCAAACGAAGCGGATCATTATATTTTAATTATAAAGAGTTACTATTCTCAATCGTTGGTGAATTACGTTTCCACTAATTGTATTAATTAAATATGCCTAACCTAACCAGCACCGTTTATTTGACGTTACGGTGATACTCGACGTTCCCCAGGAAACCTATTCCGGTGTTATTTATAGACGTCACCCGACGCTACATCACGGCCGCTAGACAACGGCACCGCTTTCCTAGGAAACCATAGCTTTAGCCGTTCCGAACGGTTATGGCCCAGAGAATACTGACCTTGCGATATTTGGAATATCATATTTTACCGTGAGCGGGCAATCACGAGTGAAATTTAACTCCACCCGCCGGTCGAGTATCTTTAGTAAAATTTTACCGGTAAGTCAAACGGTTCACGGTTATCCCGGATAAACGATATAAAACGTAACGTCAAACGAACCTGAACATTTAATTTTTTTTTTTTTTTACCTTTTCAACGATATTGTCACCGACAATATATCAGTGTCAATCAATTTTAATTTGTTACCAACTACAGTGGAATAGGGCTATATGCGAACGAACGCATTTCAACGATGTAACCAAGCGCACGTTTTCAATACGAGGCGTGTCCCAAAAGTAAGGTCCCAACGCTCCTAGAGCCATAAATTAATTAATTTTTCGAAATTTGGTAACACCGTTGTATAGTGTCGGTCGTACCTTTTCCAACGAAAGGCGGCTCAACTAGATCCGATGTAGTGATGGGCAATTCTTGAAAGTGAATCGATTTTTTGAATCGATTTAAATCGAAAAGAAAAGATCGATTCAAAAAAAGATCGGTTGCAAAAGATCGATTCTTAAAAATCGAATTTTTTTAATCAATAGATGGCGTGTTTTGGCGGCTTTAAATAATTAAATTTAAACAATACAATGAATACATTATATATATATAAATAATTTTGAGATTGAAGTTTGAGTTGACTGAGATAAGTCACTGAGTTAGGAATTTAGGATTTAGGTATTTTAAGTAAATAACTAACACAATGATTATAGTAAATACTGAATACTGATTACTGATTAGTGAAGCGGTAGGCCGTAAGCGTAACGTTCGCGCGGGACCGACCAGTCGTGCGCGGATGGGGGCGCGGTGCTCGCGAAATAATACACGGTTGACAACACAATAGGTAATAGGTATTAGGTACGGTAAAGTGCGAACGAGACTGTCAACACTGTAAAAAAATCGAATCAAAAATGAATAATGAATCGATTCGCATAAAAGATCGGATATGGGACAACGTCCGTTGTCCAACGATTCGATTCGATTTTCACATAAAAGATCGGACCATAGAGATCGATTCAAAAAATCGATTAATCGCATGAAAAAGATCGATATTTTAAAAGATCGATTCGAATCGCCCATCACTATGTTGATGTTTAGTTTGCGTCCGACACGCGTTTAAGATAGACGTTTCCATGTCGGCCGCCGCCGCCGCCACCTCTAATTCCCGTGTACGCTCAACGCGGACTTCGCGCCGTTATTCGCGTTTTGCATTCAACGGGTGAAACGCCCAATATCCAATTAATCGAAAGCTCTGTCAAACATATGGTACGGGTCGCATGGCTTCGAAAAAAATGTTAGAAAGTGGTGTAGAGAATTTTCAGGAGGTCGGACGGATGTTCATGACGAATGAACCAACGATTAACTATATTAGTTATCAATATATTGAATTTTTTCTACGACGAAATTAACTGTATGGCATTTTTTTTTTTTTTTTAAATCATATTATTATTATTATTATTATTATATTCGCAATAATATATGACGGAATATTGTAAATACACACACATATATATATATATATATATATATATATATATATGAACTTATAGAAATTACTACCATTAAACGTACAAATTGCTATAGTTAAAATTTCGAATGATAAAAATATAGACTAAATGATAAATTAGGACGGTTATATAAGTATAACATTATAACATTGTACTTCATTAGTTATTACTTAAAAAGTTAAATAGTTTTGATATACCGACTATTAATTAAAACAAACACAAGACGGACACGGAGAAGAACTTTTACAAGAGATTCCGGTCGAATACTTTTAACGTTATAATTAACTGTAATGGCTTTAAGGATATTTCGGAATGATGGCGCTTTTGTTTTATGTGTTTTTTTTTTTTTTTTTTATTTAATTTTATCGGGCAAATATTTTTTTGACGAAACACAAGAGTTGCGGGCCGTGCGTATTTGATTTAATTATAATTAAATACTACTCGACGGCGAATTTCGTTTTGTCCGAACGTTCGTAAGACTACACGCGTTTACGTATTACACGCAATTTATACGAATTTTTTCCGATAAGTTTTTAACGACTCGGTAAATCGAAACCCTCACGCCGGCCGGAAAATACGTTTTGACCTCGCGATAAAAAAAACACAGATCTTTTAATAAGTACGGTTTTTTTTTTTTAAATTTTGTTGCGCGTTGTTTTTTCTCACCGGATATACGTATATATCAGGGGCGGCGCTTTACTGGACAAAGGTGGGCAAGTGTTCACCCAACATTTAACTTTGCCCCTCCGTTGCCTTCCCTACTGTGATTAAATTTTGACAATTCTAATCCAGTCTGAGAATTATTTTTAAATCGAGCGTTAAATTGATATTTTTTAAAAAATCATCGATGACTCGATACGATTGCAAATGCATTCACTCGTTGACTCGTCGATTATTATTGGGTTTTTGGGGAAACGTTTCTGTTACATAATTTGCTATATCATAATATAAAATACGGTTAATTATTTCGTCTATTTTTTTTAGAAAGATGGTTTTTTCTCAGAGAATTACCACGACGACGACTGTACAATTGTACACGCTGCATAATATTTTTTAATGAAACGAAAACAATACGCATACAGTTGATTATAAAACAGCGTAAACACGAATCCAGTACAGAATGTAACAAGTACTTATAAAAATTAAAATGAAATCTTGTTGTAATATAATTTGACTTTTATGCAATTCTAAAAATTTAAAAATATTTTGTTCACGATGCACATATATATGGAAAAAATAAAACAGTTATTGTACGAAGGCCCGGCGTCAATGGATGAGCGAGTGGCCAAAAATCAATACCCTAACAGAAAATAATGTAGACAGGTCTAATAAAAAAAATATCTGGCACCGCCACTTATATTTAATATATTTATTTCTACACTAGCGTTGTCCGTGGATTTAACCATCGCCCAACTTTATTGGTCCAATCGCGGTTTTTTGTTCTTTCTTCTCGTCTGTCTGTATAAGATTAATAGACTACTGGAATGATTTTTACGTGGGTTTTTTTTTTACAAAATGTTTCCGCGTCGTCCGAATAAGATTCATACCTATTGAATACCGCCCTCTAATTATCGGTTTTTGTTTTTTAGGTATTTTTAGTACAAAAATCTAATTATTTTTGTTGATTTATGGATACCTTGGTAACACGGATGAAAAAATAATTTATTGATTATTGTAGTGCAATCTCTGTGCTGTACGGGTATCTATGGCAATAAGTGAAAACACGTAAAACCATCAGCTTTGTTTGTTTACGCGACAGTCAACAAAAAAAAAAAAAAAAGTCATAAATCATAAAGCATTAAATGAACGAAATTATTCCGATTTAATTCAATCGTGACGTAAATTATTTTTATTGGTAAGCGGTTGAGATGACAAAATAGAATAATTTTGGTCTGCCGAAGGTGGACTTCCCAATTTCTATCTATTTAAAAAAAAAAAAAAAAAAATAGTGACATGGGTAGGACGAAATTACAAAATAATCTGGCAACAGCAATATCTAGCAATTGCAAAGCACTGTCGGCTCAGCTGGTCATGTCTTTCAAGAAAAGACTTTCTTGCTCGAGACAAACCCAATCTAATAATAATAACAACCGTTTTTTTTTTCATCCATGTCGCCAAAGTAACCCGGAAATCGAAATTTGGCAAAATTCATGTGCCAGCACCCATTTAGGGGATATATTTCCAAAAATTCTTTCGTATCTGACCCTCTTACACCATAAGAGATATATACCATACAAATTTCAAGTCTCTAGGTCCAGCGGATCGGGCTTGAGAAATTCTCATTCGATTTGCCTCCAAACACTGTCTACACTCTTCGTTAGTCTCGTCGACTCGACGATCATGTACTTGATGTCTTGGACGCCCCAAATAAACCACGAACAGTGTGTTAAATTTGAGTAACGAAAAAAAAAAATATTCCTTGTTTATTTTTGGTAACTAAGCAACGATAGTTTCCCTAGATACGTATTTATGATCATCTTATGTTTTCCCCAAAATTCTGTACCATCCAAATTTACGACTTTTCCGGTGGATTTGCCGATAATTTCGTCGCATACAAACCTTGTGCTGACAATTACGAACGCAACAAATAAATATAAAATTCGGCCAAATCGGTTAGGAGCCGTTTTCCAGTGATGATCTTACATGCTTGCGGCAATTGATTTATATATATATATATAGATGTTCCCGATAAATATAATAAATACGCCACATGAGATTTAGAGAAAATTACGATAAATTATACAAAACGAATATTGTATATAATATGCGCGCTTCGGATATGCAAAACGACTGTGACTGCAAAAATATGTTTGATTCTGGTATGAACCTTGAGGGATTTCGGCGCAGAAGGGCAACATTTCGTGTTCAACTCCGGGAAATCGCCTTACGTTATTTACTAGTATTTTCAACTACATATTTGTGTGAACTAGGATTTTCTAGTCTACTTGTAATCAAAAATAAACAGAGGAATCGTAAGTGACGACATGCGATTAGCTACGAGCAACACATTCATCAGAGAATTGAAAAACTGGTCAAAGAAATGCAGTCACGAAAATCGCACTAAGTCAATTATTTCGTATAGTCAAGTGAAGTATAAGTAATAAAATGTAAAGTAAAATAATAACGAAAAATAACATTTTTCGATAAATCTTGTGTATTCTTGTTAACGAGCAAATAATAATATGTATACCTAGTGTTCGTAAAATTGAGGTGGACCTATAAAATATTGTCGATGTGGTCCGTGATGGTGAAAAAGTCGGGAAACACTGCGTTCAGACAATATGCACGTGCAGGATTTTCTAGTCTACTTTTAATAAAAAATAAACAGAGGAATCGCTCGGACGTAAGTGACGACATGCGATTAGCTATGAGCAACACATTCATCAGAGAATTGAAAAACTGGTCAAAGAAATGCAGTCACGAAAATCGCACTAAGTCAATTATTTCGTATAGTCAAGTGAAGTATAAGTAATAAAATTTAAAGTAAAATAATAACGAAAAATAACATTTTTCTATTGGAAAATGTTATATTTTTTTTTTTTTTTTTTTTTTTTTAAAGTTGGGAAACACTGCGTTAGACAATATGCACGTGTACACATCACGAATGCGTATTATAACTTATAAGGTTCGCGTTTTGCATATTATATTACGAATACGCGCTTATGAAATGTCCGCGTCCTCCGGCTCTAAAGTATTGCGGTGCCGCCGTACGCGACGTTCGGGGGGGGGGGGGTGGGCAAAGTTTACCCCCGGCAGCGTGCATAATATTTCGGGCACATCCCCGGGCAGAAATCGCCCCGCAGACACCTGGAACGTATTATTTATTATTATTGTTATTATTAATAATATACACGTACGTAATAGATTCTTAAAAAAAAAAAAAAAAAAATACTTATACGCGTTTCGCTATTTTGCTTATTGGCGAATTCAATCCGAAAAATACAGACTGCACGTATACAACTGTTAGGCTGCAGGTGAGTCGCGGCCCGGCGTGCTTTTCCGACGTCCGATAACCGGAGAATTCCGGTTAGGCCCAAACATTTATGGACTCTTTTTCATCTAGAAACGTAATCTTATATTTGTAAACTTTATATTATTATATAGTTATTTTATGTATACGTCTGCATGTCCTTTATGCAATCCTACACTATTCATCGGATCGCCATGAAACTTTCCGAGTTTGTTGGGTACACTGCCGCGAAGGTTTCTGCAATATTAAATCCTATCCCCCATCCCGTCCATTAATACGTTCAAGATCATAAATACGTCGCTAGGGAAACTGTCGTTACTTAGTCGCCCGATACCGTGTATCCCGCACGCACTCGAATAAATAAATTAAAATAATTTTGTAGGGGTTTTTTTTTTTTTCTTCAAATACGTTTCAATACAAAACATCAATGTGTATTGAATTGCAGAGTTTTGTTGAATTTCATTACTTCCGGCAAATCGGGGCGACGGGCGACGGGTCGGCCAGTATTGACATGTATATGTCTTGTGGCTGGGGGTCATTCTGTTAATTTGTCCGACACCGAAAATATTACCGCGACGTTCGTTTAAAGAACAAACTCAAAATCGTCATTCCGATAACCGAACCGCCGCGAAATGTCTGTGTATTGACGAATTTCCCGTCGCTGATAACGAATTCAATTTTCGTTTTATCCAAAACAAATTCGGTGTTTCCTGCGCTGTTTGCGATCGCCTTTGGTTCGAGAAAGATATGAAGCACGTTCCCCCCAGAAAGCCGTAGATTTTTTGCTCGAAAAATACCCAGACGTAGATTCTCATAATATGAGCGTGTGCAATACTTGTTATAAAACTCTGCTCAGTAACAAAGTTCCCCGTTTTGCTACGATTAACGGTTTTCGTTATCTTCCATTTCCGTCTGATTTACCGCCTCTCGATCCTATCTCTGAACGATTAGTGTCACCGCGTGATTCCATTTAAAAATTTAGAAAAATGTATACTCAATAAAAACAATTGCTGTCTTTGAAAAATAAATAAATAATTCCTGTCTTTGAAACTTGTTTATTTTTTACACGTGTTAAAATAGTTACCTACAGTTTAATCCTCGTCTCCTCGTACCAAATCGACATCGACATTCTAATGTCAACTATATTCAGTAGAAACAAGACATATACATGTACCGATGTATCTGTATGTAGTGTAGATACTCTTAGTATTTATTTCCAATGTACCGCATTTTAAAACTGGTGTCTAATCGAATAAATAACGACAATTCCGACGCAAAATATTACACTGTTTGTCCGTTACACGTGCTGTTAATTGCCACTGGAAGACTAAAAATTCAACCCGTACGTGATTTAGGGATTGAGCCGCAATTCGCCGACACCGAATTATTATTCTGAATTGTGTCCAAAATATATATAAATACTAGAGCGGTTCTTATTTTTAAAATCTTTTTTCCATCGTTGTAAGAATTTTAGTTAAATTTAGTCACGAATCCCCCTTCCCGTGCGCCCAGCAAGTTGATAAATAGTGTAGTTTCGTTGTTTTTTTGAAATTCACAAAAGAAATATATATCGTTTATCAAAAAAAATGTATAGAACTTAAATTCTGGAATGTAATATTTTCAATTAAACGAATTATAAAAGCATTTTGTATTTTCCTCTTAAATTGTATGTATTTCGTATTTTTTTTTTTATTTGAAATACACGAAATGATGTATTTTGCCCGTCCCTGTCTGTACGCATATTCTCGTTTTCCGAACATTATTATTAAAATAATTTTGTTTTTTTTTTTTTTTTTTTTTAGAGCTTTTAGTTGAAACCATTAAGCCCGACGATTATAATATTATCTAACGAAGGTGCACAAAAAAAAAAATATATATAAATTCAATTTTAAATTATAGAAATACATATGCCAGAAATCAGAAATTAAAATTTAGAATAGCTGAAGAACAACTAGAGGCGTTTAGCGGATAATAAGGGACAGTCGAATAGAATGCGGGACGAATCGCAAATACTCTCTATTCCGTAAAAATGAAAACAATGTCGCATTTATTCGTTAATATCTGGGTTTTTTTTTTTTTTTTTATTTTGAATTAAGAAATATTAAACAATCTGTACTCATGGTACAATAAGCTTAAGAGATATTTGAGAATTATAATAATAATAGAATCAATACAAACGAATATTTATATGTAACCCTATTATAATTTTACACGAAATCTTGAATTGAAGAAACTTCAGACGAGAATTTGTTTTGTTGATTAACGTATAGACCTGTGTATTATGCTAACCAGTCTCTGGGCCACTTGCGCTAGAGTCTCCTTACCGTATTACCCGGAAGGGAGTGTGATGAAAGATCTTTAATGAGGGGATTGGAGTGATTTTGTAGTCTTTTTATGGAATTTAAAGTAGTGATTTTTTGCGACTTCATTGACATACGGTATGTTCGGGTCTGAGTGTAGAGTGTCATTAGAGACGTACGGAGGGGCGTTAGTTATGAGACGAAGAGTTATTGTTTGGGCTACTCGAATTTTGTTTATGTTTGTTTTTCTAGCAGCTCCCCATAGCTGAATTCCGTAGGTCCAAACGGGTTTTATTAATAGTTTGTACAAGTTAATTTTTGATTTTAGGCTGAGGTTTGTGGTTTTGCCCAAAGTACTGCGGATGGGTGTAACTATAAAAAAAAAAAAAATTACATAGTTTATAGGATATAAATGGACAACGCGAGACGGAAATGTCTCGGGACGAGGACGGCCCCTAACGCCGCCCGCCGCTGCCGTCTATAATCGAGTTTTGTATGAAACCGGCGGTGGTGCCGCCGTCACATACCGTAAAGGGCGAAATATTACGTACACCGTACAGTTTTAATCGTGCGATATAATATAATATTATTATAGCGTCCGGCCCGGAGGATTCGGTTTAAAATTCGCGTCGCGAAGTACAGTTTTATGGGTGTAAATTATTATATTATCGTCATGTTGGGCAGTACGACCGAAAACTATCTGTACAGACGAAGTCGCCGTTGACCCGCAGCTTTCCAGTGGATGTCGAATGGGAAAACGGCGGTCTGAAGGCAATAAAGAAACGCTTGTAAACTAATAAAGTCACTTTATTGACCGAGACTTGGCAGCCCGTCAATTTCGCACAGATCTAAGGTATCGTACCAACGGTTTGTCCACGAATCGAGTCGACACTTAAGTCGAAACAAAGTTATGGAAACCCATGTCCGTATATATATATATATATCTAACTCGCCAAAATGAAAGTAGAAAGCACTTAATTAATATTTAACAAAGCATTTTAAAACTACTCTCTAAATCAGTGTTTCCCTGTTTATTTCTATTTATTATATTATTTTAAATAGCGAAAAAATTTACGACTTATTGATGAACCGTATAATATTATACGGTTATCTTATCGTTGTCGCTGCTGTGGACCGATAAGCATTTTCCACTTTTATAAGTGTCTAGGTATCGGAGTAATAAATTGAAGCATAATTATATATTAGTGAAGTATAGTAATAAAATGTAAAGTTTCCCACAAGGATCAGTATTGGGGCCAACGCTATTTAACATTTACTGCCATGACATCCCCAATCCCTCTAACTCTCAACTGGCAATGTTTGCGGACGATACAACAATACACACGCTAGATAGCGTATTAAACTTATCAATCGAAAAACTACAATCTTCATTAAACGAAATTACCTCCTGGTTCAAAAAATGGAAGCTGAAACTAAATCCGACTAAAAGCGAGGCTAAAATATTCACATTAAAAAGATATAACGATCCAATAAATACAAGCATAAACAACCAGATCATACAATGGAACAGAAAAGATGATTCAGTAAAATACCTTGGAGTTTCTCTCGATGAAAAACTGACATGGAATATCCACATAAACAAAAAACTTACTCAGGGATATGCCAGGATGAGAATTCTCTACCCCTTAGTGAACTACAAATCAACTCTCCAAATGAAATCTTCTTTCCTTCTCTACACCGCAATAATCAGACCACTGATAACTTATGCCTGTCCTGTATGGTCCGCTGCCTCTATAACTAAAATAAATAAAATACAAATCGTACAAAATAAATTCTTAAGGATATGTCTCAAAGCACCGTGGTTCACGAGAAATCGCCAGATCCATAATGACACGAAAATACCCCTGATAAATACATGGATTAAAACCCAATTTAAAAATTTCCACGCCAAACTAAAAAACTTGGACAGTGCTCGTCATTACAATATAGGAAAAAAAACACTCAATAGACGTCTGCGGCCTCGACTTCCCCAGGACATTCTTTTAACAGACACAGAATCTGACTCATCATCAGAAAATGAAGATCATTATTAATATACTAGACCTCATCGTTATTATTATATTCATATATGCAACACATTATTATATCACTCTCACTATTAATAATTATGTCATTAATACATTTTTTAATCATTTAAATTTGTAACAAATAAAATTGTAAAAATTAAAAAGTTGTAATAGCACTAGGTGTGCTGAAACATTTTATAATTATAATAAATAAAAAAAATGTAAAGTAAAATAATAAAAGTTAACATTTTTCGATAAATTTTGTGTATTCTTGTTAATGAGCAAAACAAAAAAAAAAGTATTCCTAGTTTTCGTAAAATTGAGGTGGTCCGCGACATATAAAATATCGTCGAAATGGTCCGTGGTGGTAAAAAGGTTGGGAAACACCGCTCTAAATAATCGTAATTCTTAATAATTAACAATTTACATATTTAAACACGTAGTAACCATAAAAAAAAAAAAAAGAGTTCGTTCAGATATACTATACGCACACTATGTACAAAATAGTGATCGTGGTCTAACCCGATTGCCGCAGTCATTGTGTTTAGTACGAGCATATAGGGACGAACGCGCGCAAACCCGGAATTTATAAATCTGTTTTCGGCGTCTCTGTAGCAGAAATGTGCGGTTTAAGCAGGATTTTATTCGGAAAATCCGACGCGAAAAAATTATTTAAAAAAAAAAAAAAAAAAAAAAAAAAAAAAAAAAAAAAAAAAAAAAAAACAGCGCACTTCGCTCGTGTCGGCGTCGGTATTGGCCGAGTCATTTCACCCGTTGGACGGGTTACTCGATGGGTGGGTCCAAGTGGAACTCGAAAGAAATGATAAATCACGATTCTGAGCTGAGTAAAGTATAGCACTATTACTGTCGATTTCATACAGAGTATGTTTTACGTTTATTATTTAACTGTAGTTCATAATGTAGAGCAATTCGAATGCGAGTGGTTTTTTTTTCTTTTTTATTTTTTAGTTCTGAAAGAATTTATAAGAATTATATAACAATACCTATTATTTAGGTGATATCTTTAGTGATTTTCCCTATATAAAATCCGCGTTGTTATTTGAATCACAGTTGTATTTCGGCGTAACATAAAAAAAAAAAAATTATTTTACGTATTTATATTGGTATATATTAACCATTGATTCGAAATAATCAATGATATTACCGATTTTAGAGATTTTTTCGAATATAGTAAATTAAACATTAAACGAATTATCGGATTTTACCACTTAAAACCTTGAAAATATTAAAATGTTTACGAATAGTCGAAAATCAAAAAAATATATTTTGAAATTTTTCATCGTATTACAAAGTTACGTTTTATATGAAAATTTTAGTTCTCTAGAACAATTTTTTTTTTTCGGAATTACAACGGAATAATAACACTCGAGTTTGACAAAATCGTGTTTATGCAATTTCTTGGTAGTTTTTTCTACCACGTTAAAAAACTAATCGATAAATATATCGATAAATGACCTCTTTGAAATACTAACTAGACAACATTTTCTACTAGAAATATTCTAAGAGTGTGAAGATCGGATGAAGTCTTCTAGTAAAAAAAGTGTTTACAAAAAAAAAAAAAAAAAAAAAAAATATGTGTTTGTAGAGCAATTTCGCTATTACGACGGTAATGGTCTCTAAATACAAAATCGTTTTTGGGGCAAGTGAACAATTTGTGTTGTTGACGTCCAGCCTGGCAAACGTATGTATTAAAATATAATAGACATTTTCAACGAATCTAAACATAACACACACGTCCGAACACGTATAGACGAGTAATTGAATAAAATACAATTACACCGTTGATTAAAATGGCCAACGTATGTGTAATCGAAAAAACAATTGTTCGTTCGAATCGAAAAAAAAGAAACAGATACAAACGAAAACAAAAAAAAACAACGAATGTGTGTGTGTGTCAAAGTATAACAGATTATAAACTTATCTCCTCTCTCTGCGTCCCGTCTACCGAATTGGCCACCTACAACCCACACTCATGGTTCGTATTTTTTTTTTTTTTTTTTTTTTTTTTTTCTTATTCTACACTTAAAATAGTTAATTACACTAGAACGCTCTTTCCATAAATCGGAACCGTGATTTCCCAATGACGTACATCTACATAGTCGTAGACATTAATTAAAAATACGATTATTTATAATAAAAGCGGATAGGCGGCACAGTTTTCCGTAATAAACAATGTCGATTTAAATCTACGGTAATGGTTTTATAATCGAAATACAAAAAAAAAAAAAAAAATGATAATCGCATCGTTGTATTCGTTTTGGTTCCCAGTATTATTTCTGTAAATACCGCGGATTAATGAAAAACGAAACGACTTCATTGTTAAAAATCAAAACTGCCATTACGGATACGGAATAGATGTATTCACAACAATATTTCTGTTGAATTAGCTGAACATTTATGTTAGGTTTTGAAACGTGATGGTTTTTTTTGTAATAGTTTTTGAAACGTAATGGTAAGTGTCGACCCGGGCTTGATTTACAGATTTTGGGGCTTTGATCGTCAAGAGGCCGACATTCCCGTGAAAAAAAAAAAAAAAAAAAAGATAATTTTTTTCCAAAAACTTTATTGCAACTCATAAGAACATGGACCTTTTTTCTACGTTCAGTCGATGTCGTCATAGGATACTTTTTTTGATCGACGCAATAGTTGAAGGTGCTCAATTTTTCAAGTTTATTTGTTTTCAAATTTTCTTGATTCTAAATCTGCGCCTCCCGTCCAAATTTTTTTGTTTTTTTTAATTCTTGGTCTGTGAAATATAATAAATATAATGGACATGGGCGTAGCTAGGTTTTCAACCAGGCCAGGGTGGTGTAAATGAACACACAATTATTTTATTTATTTATTTTTTTTTTAAAATTATAACCATGTCAATCGTTTAAAGAATACAATTTTAGGCACCGGGCGAGGAGGGCAAATAGACCCCACTCACACTCGCCACACCATCGCTACGCCTACGATAAAGAATCGAAATTGGGGCCGGGCGATTAGTCACCGAGGTACTCAGTGCCCGGTGTCAGGCCCTGAATTCGGGGCCTGGTGTCGACATTGTAAAATAACTCGAAAGCACAGTACAGATGTTGAGCATCGAATATTTTTTAAACCTCGCGATAGTAATTATCTCACACTATTTACAATTGCACACTGTGCCCATTGTTATCCGGCTACGAATTTCGCTTTTCATTATTCCGTTTTGTTTTTATTGTTTCGATAATCGTTAGAATTATTTCTACGATTTTACATTAGAACAATCGACCTTTATATTACGAAAAAAATAATTATAATATTATAATATTTATGTATCACATCTGCTCGGCTGATCTCGAATATTCAGTTTGATCGTTCGTTTTTTTCTTTTCTTTTTTCTCTTTACAAGTATAAATTAACACTGTGTTATTAGTATTCGTTTATATAACGTGACGTGATTAATTGTGCATGTTTAAAATTATCTTTTAAGGTCTTTTGGGAGTAGATATAATTATTTAATGAATTTTAAAAAAAAAAAAACGTTATCTTATTATGCATTACTCATCTACCGAAAAAAAAAAAAAAAATACTTAAGTAAATAATATTAAAAAAAAAGGACAGAAGTGGTTTTTTTTTTTTTTTTTTACGAAATGTTACTCACAAACTACGGTCCTCTCGGAGAGTATTCATAGAAATTTACATTAAAATATTCAGTATGGCCGTGCATTTATAAACTAGTCCGATTGCGTAAAAAAAAAAACCACCTACACAGCACTTGGCTCTATACGGGAATATTTCTGTCGTGTGGGGTTCGGGGGCGGGGGAGTACTTACGAGACTTTTCGAAACTGTAAAAGTGTTATGATTACTCTATTCAAATGCAATAATACCACAGGCTTATTCCTTGCGTTTGATTCCACGCGTGCACGAAATTCCCGAGGGTCACGTCATTTTTATTTCCTTTCGTGTAAACGTATGGCGTACTTAGGCGGTTGTTCGAACAAATACATATTTCCCCCCCCCCCTATATAGATTATTATATATTTTTATATATATAAAAAAATCATCCTGTCGTGCCACGAACTAATAATACAATTTTTGTTTACCGGCAACTAAACGCGACACTTGATTTTTTTACGCGGCAGAACAACTTGAACACGCACGCCTATTAGAGTTGAATTTTTACGCGTGTACAGACGGAATATTAAATTTCCATTCAATCTCTAATGGTTTATGATCAGTTGGTTTAAGAATTAGACGGTTCCCGGTGGTTTTGAAGACATTATTTCCAAGGAGAATAAAATTTGAACGTATATTTAAAATCGTACTATAACGATATTGCACTTATAGATAACGGATACCTGTCTTTACAGTGCAGTATTCTTCAGGAAATTACTGTTTAGGTGATTGCAACCAACCCCCACCACTCTCGCCCATAGTACAGCTGGGTTACGAAGGAGAGACTATTTATAAAACTGTTCGTTAGATAATATTTGTAATTCGAGTTAAGTGAAAAAGAGTATTAGTTTGACAGTTACGTTTATTTTTAAAACTAAGAAAAAAGCACATAAATTAATTAATTGAGCGCATAAATGGTAGGCAAAGGAGTAAAACGATTTCGATTAAGTACTCTTTGTTTTTTTTTTTTTTTTTTTAATCTCTTCGTTTTGTGCCCCCAAATTATTAATGAACAGCGAAAAAAGACGACTTGAAAGACATTTGTGTTTAAATTTAATTTCAGCACTTCAATTCGGAATTGTTTTTCAAATACGATAGCAATTGTCCCAGTTCAAGTAAAATTGTATTCAAATCTGCTTTGATATTATCAAAACGAGACAATTGATAAAACAGTCAATACGCGTGTATTTTGTTTACAATGAGTACTTATCAAATATATATATATATATATATATATATATATATATACACGTTATAACATTAAGTATTTATAAACCGATGTAATTCGGGACAATTCATGTTATACAATTAATATTGCATTCATTTTATTACAATACTTCCATCAATGCTCGAATTGGAAAAATAAAAGAAGAAAAATTGCGAGAATTAAAAAAAAAATAAAGAATTAGCGTTCCTCGTAATTATTGAACTCATTCAAACCAGCGTGAGGCATCGCCCCCTCTCCCACCCCACACTCCCCTTACACCGTTTTTAAAATATATTTCAATAATTGTATATTTACCGAAAAAACACAACCGAGCTAAGATTTTATTTGTTAAAAAGTCGTTACGTTATTATTATAATAAAAATGTATGAAATTAATTCGTATTTTACGTATATCTAGGAAGTTTATTCGGAATAAATGCATACTTGTTCATTTGTGCCGTACGTTCAACATAGTTTTGTAACAAAATCTAGACTTTAAATTAAATCGAATAATAATATTTAAATATACAGGCGTATAAAATACGGTGTGTGTGTGTGTGTGTTTTTTTTTTTTTCAAATATTAATTATACCTACGATGAAAATGCTATATTTAAGTTTGAAATAATTAAAACCGTAATATAATCATTATTGTTGTTTTTTTTTTTTTTTTTTTTATCCTTTTAATAATTACATCAAAGAGAATAATATTTCCGCAGTATTAAACCCTCTCTTAATGAGAGAGAGAAAAAAAAAATGTATCATTTAATATTTATATAAAAAGATAAAAATTATATTTGGAACAAACACTCGTCCGTCGGAGTATCGGACGGATAATTGAATTAATCGACTGGCCGCCAATTAGGCATTCGAATCGCCCGAGACCGAAATACGATTGTGAACGACGATAAACGAGTAGTGTACGGGAAAATTACTCTTGTTTTTTTTTTTTTTTTTTTTATTTGGTTACCGACACGGCGACACATGGCAGTTTTTTTTTTTTTTTTCACGGGAGTCCCCCGCCGCGGTATCCGAAAAGAATGCGATATAATGCACCGGAATGAAATGGAAAGAAGTGTCAAGATCGTCGTACAATGAAGGAATTCCAATTAAGACGAAGGGAAACTATCATAAGCCGGTCGTGTGACAGGCCGGCGCACGGGGTCCGGAATGCGCGCGGCGACGAGAAAATGAGTGTTGCCGCTCGGCATCAGAATGTGGAAGCGGATGCGTTATGCGTTGGAATGAGATCGAATTAAGAACGTTCTGACGAGTAATATTTTAGGCACGTCGGCCGCCGTCTACTACCGGGTCCGCGGGTCCCGTACCGTCTGCAGTCTTGTAAATGAAACGGGCTATTTTTAAAACACCTCCCCCTACCGGTCAACAATCTTAAACGAGGCAAAATCAACACCGGGTTTTTTTTTTTTTTTTTATCTCCGCACCGGTAAATTTACCCTAGGACCGATTGTTAGAGAGGAGTAAATATATTCGACCGTGTAACGTACAATTGCGTACGATAACCGCGAACTAGTAGTACCGCCTGGAATGTAATATTTGGAAAGTATAGTTTTGCACACGAAACCATGGCGGAAAACCACTCAGGTTGGATTGTCCGATAACTACGTTTTATCGCACGGTGCAATAAAAATTATATCGACATAACTATTTCGAAGATCGTTCAATTATAAACCGCGGCGGATCGTCGTAATATTATATTTGTACGGTCGTGCAATCGTTTCGTTTGTAAATGTATAAATGTCATAAACGTTTACATTGTGATACGCATAGTAGAAAATATAAATTTGATACTGGGGCATTTTCACCACAGATAACCTAACGCTCGAAAACCAGTGATTGAAAAAACCGGCGATCGAAATTACAAAAAAAAATAAAAAAATAAAAATTATTTTGACTTAGATGAAAAATTAAGATTGGTTCTTCTACACCAGGGGTCACCAATTAATATTTTTGAAGGGCCACATTAGGAAACTGAAATTTTTTTCGCGGGCCATTAAAATTCTAAGTACATATTTTCAACATATAATAGGACAAATAGGTATTATTTTAAAATTCGATGTAATGAGAACATTATTTTTTTGTTATTTATTATTTGATATTGTTTTTAAACACAAACATAATTAATATTAAGTACAAACATTTGAAAAATTTAAAATAAAAATAAAAATAAATTATAAACACAATAATACAGAAATTTTTTTAGTGAGAAAAATGACAAATCTTACTCTCGACTAACTGTTTAAAATTGGGGGTGTGGTTAGTGCATGCTATCTTCATAATCATTTCGAGATGTTTGTTGGTTAACCGGGATCTGAACTTGTTTTTGATATAATTCATTTTTGAGAAAGATGGTTCACAAACATACGTGGATACTAAATATTGGTTGCCGATTTATAGACTTCATACGCAAATTATCAATTTCTGATTTACGAAGTTCCCATTACTCACGGGAAATTTTTCGGCAAATGATTTATGCGAAGTCTCATAATGACGTTTAAGATTGAAAACTTTCATCGCAGCTATTGTCTGGTGGCAAATTCAACAAACTGGCAAGGCCCCTGCCCGATCCGGTAAAATAAAAGAATATTGACACTCAGGCAAAAATTGTCCGTTTTCAATTTCAACTTTTCTTCTCTTTTTATCCATGTTCAAAAAAAATTAGTAGAACTTGGAAGTTATTTAACCGTATTATAAATCGAAAAAATAAATCAATGCAATTAACACGAATAAAATTACAATGTAATACAACGGCGGCGGTAATCGACGGACTGACTAGGTAGACGTAAAATCGACTAGCAGTCACCCAATAACCCAATAAAAGTTTAGATAAGATATGCTTTGCGATCAATTTATCAACAGTTGTCGGTAAAACCGATAAAATTTAACAAGAATAATAATAATTTACAAAAATAACACATAGAATGTTGTCGTAATATGTGTTTTTATTTTTTTGTCTGCGGGCCGGATAAAATTTGTTCGCGGTCCGCCATTTGGTGACCCATGTTCTACACCGTCGAACGCGGCGAAATATAAAAAAATCCTTTATTCGCAGGGAATTATTTGAACGATTGTTAAACGTATGTTAGGTGTACTTTTTAAGGTGTACCCTGCCTATAATGCGTTTCGTTCTTAAACCGTTTCTAAACATACAGGACGGTTTGAAATCCTTGAACTGCCCGTTTTATCGTTGAAAACGTATTAGTGATTTGAAACTGTTTACATGACAAGAAACAGTTTGAGTTAAAATCGTTAGTAACTGCACCGTGTAAACGTAGAAATTGACGATAAAAAAAAAATAAAAATAAAAACAAAAAAATAATAAAGAAAACACGTAACTTTAGGAGCAGACGTGGCCGCCAATTGATACTATATGTTAGTAATAATTGACAATGAATGGAACAACGAGTTTATAGTAACGTCGCATCGGGCACCTGCACCTACACGCTCAATACAATTTTCTATCGCGACACGTTACCATTTTTAAGGTAAAACTACACCAGTAGGATTTATTCTTTTATAAATGTATGTAAAATTTTTATTTTTTTTTGTCTTAATTTATATTTAAATCGTATTGCTCATTTAATTTGATATTTCGCGAACGGTAATTTATTTATTAAAGAGCGGCCGCGTTTAAAACGAAAAACGAGACGATACACGGGATTTGTGCTGTCATCGTAACATTCTGTTTTGTTGAACGGCGAACGTCCAACGACTTTATATAATAATAATTTTTTTTATTAAAAACGATAGTAAATTAATAAAATTAGTTTTACCGCGCGCGGGCTCCCGATAAAGAAGCGTTACTTAATTTTTTTTTCTTTCTATTTCTTTCTTACAAATTAATTTGTTCAAACGTCTTTAATGGATGTCTTTTGCGCTAGGATATTATTTAACTGATATGGAAAATGTAAAGAAGCCTTTGTCCCCGAACAACCGTTGAAACCCTTACAGATAGAACTTTGTTTTTTGTTTTTTTTTTTTTTTTTTTTTTTTTATTGGTAGTCTGCGAACAGAATAGATTTAATTGCCTAGAAAACAAAAAAATGAATTTACTTAAATATTACGATTTCAATTAAATACATTTAATTGTAGATATTAAATATTCGTTTCGAATCAGAGTATACCACAGACCCGATACGCATTTTTGTTGAAATTTGAATTGTATTTTTTTAAATTTTTTTTTTACTACAAAAATAATATTATATTCGGGCTGTAATTAAATACAATAATAATAATTGAAATAAAACGAACGAATAAATCGCATTTAACCGACGGACAAACGAATTTTCACGTTGTTTTACCCGCATACGTACGCAATACGTTTACGGTTTCGGTGTAGATATACGTACACATAGATCTCGCAAACGAAACGAATAACTGTAATTATAGACAAAGCTAAAAAACAGAGCTAATACAACGACAAAATAATGATAAAATAGATTTTCGCCGGTGCGTTTTTATCGGGATAACCGTATTGGTGGAAGGTGCCCAACGGTATCGACAGTAGTAAAAAGTAGTTTTTTTTTTTGTCGGATTTCCCTATTATATAATAGTGAACACTTTTTTATTTTTTTTTTTTTTTTATTTTTAAAACTCACGACGGTCTCCACCGACGCATAATGTTATTAATTATCGTTTTATTTCGTTATCGGAACCCGATAAAAAGCATAACTACTTCTCCCCACCCCCCCGATTACCCGATAGCAACAGCGTTGATAGAAAACGTGTTTGAAAATAATCATAATTTATTTATGAATAGTACAACACTTCGATAAGTATTTGGTATTTTTATTGGTTTTTTTCTTCCGGCTTATACGTACAATAATAATCCGAACAATTTTTCGTTACCGTTCCGAAATCGTGACGAAAAATTATATTCAAAAAAAGAAATTTATATTCCCAAAACAGTTGGCCGGTTCGTTCTGTTTATTTTATTTCAACTACTGATGAAAAAAAAAAAAATATATATATACACGTGCATTATACCTACCTGTTCAAATTTAGCAGACGAGTAATGTTCGGCGGATATTTTACATTTAAATAGCTATTCTACAAAGCTATTATAAAGATATTGGTTTTACAATGATATATATTTTTTTTCTCTTTTGGAAATAAAAAAAAAAAAAACACTTCGGGATAGTAAAAATAATGCGTTCTCATTTAACAACATTTTTGCTTGGTAATGAAATACGGACGGTACCTATACATTTAAGGATACCGTTTTTCGAATAAAGTTATTCCGAAAATTGTAATATAGCATTAACAAATAACAGCACATTTATTTTAAATTTCCTTTGCAACGTTTATCTTGTAAACGTAAGACCATGATGGCTATAAAATATAAATATTAAAACAAAAACCAAAAACGTGTCTACCTCGTTTTGAGTACTTGCTAAAGAACGAATAGACGAATCCATCCTATCCAATCGATTTTTCGGTGGCGTCCGTACGATTTTCAAAACCTAATATTAGAAATAATGTTATTTTATGAACATAGTTAAAATTCCATTAAGTATAATTTATAAAGTTAAACACTACAATTTGTTCATTATTTATTGCGAATAGTTTTTCAAATCGATAAATAAACTTATATACCTGTTGAAATTACGTTCGAATAAAAATGTTCCAACTGTATTATTATCTGTAAAACCACAAAGTAATAAAAGTTCTAGTTGCAATCGCCAAATTAAACAATAAGCGTGGAATAGCAAAACGCATTAGATAAAGTTAAAAAATAATTATTACGGAGATAAAAACTGCAAGACAGATAATAAACGGTTTAATAGCAATTATTTTAAAGAAATATGTAAAAACGTTAAAAGTATTGTGTAAGAAATAAATATCTGACGGGCTGAGTATTTCTTGAATGGATTAATATCCTGTGCGCTATCATCTTCACACGGCCTTTGAACTACTTTGATTTACTTGTAAAGTATGGAATTATTTTTGATATTAGGCTTCATATTATGAATTTAATAATAATCACAATGACGTGATATCAACTGTATTTTTCGATAGCTGCAGACTTTTTGTAAACTCAATGGTGTATGTTGAAAAACGCGTACCGTACAGTTAGAAATCTCATATGAGCAATTTGTGAAATTGTTAAATGTCGAGGCATAAATATTTTTATTTGACTATATAATTTAAAAAAAAAAAAATAATTTTCTAATACTGTTCGAGGGGGGGGGGGTGGGGGTGTCCATACACCCAAAACACCCTACTACTTGGTCGCGCAACTATTTGAAAATGATCAAATTAAAACCTACGAAACCTACGCACCCCTCCCGTAAATACGCCGCTGATTCACGTTCGATACTATCAGTCTATTTTTTTTGTCACGAATAGGTCGCCGCTAAATACTACTTTTCCGTATCAAAGCAATCTCGCTTTCGATTTGAAAAACATTCAAACGCAGATTCTCGAAGAGAAAATTCAGATTAAAATTGGTTTCGTTCGACGATAGATTGGTAAATTTAGAGTTCTGCCGGTTTACCTACCGATTGCGCCGTAAAAATCGCCGGAAACTAATTGATAACTATTTCGAATGTTGTCTTCTACCCGATCTCATTCCCGGGCCGCCGCTGGACCGAACACCCGGGATATGAGTACAAACGGGAAACCATTTGTTTTCGACTAGTAACGCCCATACAACAGTAGTACTTCGTGAATTATCAATTTCCAGACGTCGTAGTAATATTATTATAACAATTAACATTAACGGCCGCGGGCGATATTAAATTATCGTATTCGACTCTGATCGAGATGGAATTAAATGTCAAGAAGGAAAACTCAACAGGATTTAACGGCGGTGATGCCTATTGCGCTAGTTGCGAATTTAAACTCAACACGACTATTCGGCCATTGGATTATCAATAACATAGTTTTAACGAACATTATAGGAAAAATGAAAATAAAAAAAATGGCTTCCGTCGTTGGCCGTTTTTTCGTCTGTGGCCATAACTTTACTAATTATTTGAAAAAATAAATATAGCCTTCGAACAAAGTCCAATATCGATTTAATACCCGGTGTAATAACGTATTAACAGCTAATGAGCAATATAAAAAATATACCGCTCGTGGGTGGGCCGCTGCTGTCGGTGGAAAGTCCGTAAAGTATCACGATATCGAGGGGAATTTAATGTATATCGGATAAATGGCTGAGCGAAGTTTAATTATGCATTTTTCGATAAACTGACTAAATGACGTAAAGATTATCCAATTCTATGTTTGAATGTCAGTCAGGATCCGTGTCAGGTTTGATCAAATACATACGATAAAACAGACAGCAGAGAAAATTCACGAGTTCGACATGGATATGTACCTCTATTATTTGTGGATTTCGGATAGACGTATGACTCTATATATCGATATAGGCTTTGGAAGCAATAAAACTTGGAACTTGAAATCCCCGTGAAAATGGCGAGACTAGAATAGGCACACGTACAACGCTCAAAATGTAAAGTTAAGTTTAACGCAGAATTATCAGCGGAAAGACAGGAAGACACTTTGTCCCCCACATTATTATACATATCTACACTACTAAAGTCAGTATTGAGAGAGTCACTTGATGATGGTGTCACGGGCCTAAGCATAGGCCGAATGACTAATAATATAACATTAGCAGCATATGAGGACGACAAAATAATTATAGGCGAAACCGAAGAAAGTGTAAGGCAGAAAAACCGAACAACTAATAAATAACAGGAATGATATTGGCCTGCGAGTAAACGAGCCAAAGACAAAATACTTAATAATATCGCGAAGAGAGCATGTACGCGAAACTCGGTGAGTTGGCGATTTAACCTACAAGCAAATAGCCAAGATTCGATTAACAGGAGAATAACGGCAGGAAATAAGTGCTATTTTACGCTTGTACCGGTTTTTTAAGTCAAGATTATTGCCCAAAAAAAAAAAACCGAAACTAAAACTATTTCAAGCGATCGCCAGACCCATATAATTCTGTATGCACGAAGGTAGAGCGCGGCCATAAAAAAAGTCGGACGAAAATATTATTCGAAAAGCGAAACGTACGTAAAATCTATGACCCCCGAGAGAAACGAGGAGGAGAAATGAGAACGCGAACGAAGAACATACGCGGAGCTGAGAGCAATAATCGACGAGCCGGAGTTATTTTTTAACTTAAAATAGTTGCCTATAAATTTAAATATTTGCGCGATTTAAAAATTAAAATCTGTACGCGATAGGTGAATACGCGTACTTTGTTATGGCCGACCCGCATTTATTGCGATTTAAAAGAAAATTATAGGTCCCCCCCCCATATATAACGGTTGTATAATAATATATAATTATGATTTATGACAAAATAAATACTTAATTATACCATAGTCGGCAAGTATTAAACGCACGGTAGGTATTTAGTACGATAAAAACCTTATTTTTTTATTTTTAAAATAAATGAATAATATTAAACATTATTAACTACAATTTTGCGGAAAAAATTGAAATAAAAAACAACAATCAAATATTATGAACCGCAGTTATAATGTAATTATTTTAGGTGCGTTATAATATTTCATGATTATCGTATGCGTGCGGAAAGAGTAAATATATTAAATTATTTAATAATTTATGGATATTTCCACGGTAGTTCGAAAATAGGATTTCATAGTTTTCGTAATACAAATTAAATAGTTACGTACACAGAACGGGTTAAAAAAGTTTTCGATATGTTTTTAGAAATTAATAGAATAAAGTGCATAGCGTATACACGTATAGTACCTACCCGTCGTTACTTGCTATAAAAGTTATAAAAACCGACTGTGCAGTTTATGCAAATTTAAAAAAAAAAAAATGTATCACTATCGTATATTGTGTGCGTATTATGGTTTGGTAATAAATTATTCTGCAGATTTTCGTCTCTGAGCGCGACGAGGAATGCATTTATTGGTTTTACCGTGTGTTTTTTGGCCAGAAATTTTCTACCAGAAATCATGTTCCGGTTTTCACGTGTGGCAATTTTTCTGAAAGCATTTCGGATCTAGTTGGTGCGTTGAGGAGGTCATTTTTTTCGATTTCCTATGTATTTCTCTTGATAACTGGCAAAAACCGGGATAATTCTTGTGCACCAATGTCTTCGTGCAGGCACACACCTCGTGCGCACGCTTATGTTTGAAACATTCAATTGGCTCTACTATGATAAAATATGAAAACCGAGTATTTTGTTACGATTGCGTTTCGTACCGTCGTAAGACTAACTAATCAATCGACATACAAATATTGAGTCAGCAATTTTGAAAATAAACGGGTTTAACAATTGAAAAAAAGCAACAGAAACATTTTTGTTGGCATGAAAGTAGTAAAATGCATACTCGAAATCTGTGCATTTTTTTTTTTTTTGAATAGAAATACCAAAGTGTCAATCGTAAACAATATAATGAGTCTCGTGAGGGAAGAGGGGGTACGGATTACGGGAAGTTTCGCCCTCTACATTTTTGCCCACTCCCCTGTGTGAAAAATTATTCCCACGACACTGAGTACGTGTAGTCGGCAAACTGATGTACGTGTAAAAGTGTTTAGTTTTATTGTTGCGTCTTAGAGACTGAAATGACCAGACCGCGGAAATAGAGTAAAATCAAGAATCGAAATTCAGTGTTGTACAATAGTTCAATATTTCAACTCTCTGACCACATTAGTGGAGAGGTCCATTTGTCGGATATTGGTCGAAAGTTTCTTGTTTCCGGTATATACAAGACTAACCGAAGAGATGAAGACGGTCCCGAGGATGTCAAGTCTGTCAGAAAACTTTATATACTCTAAGTGTAACAGAACGAACAAACTTCCGGAATACAATAAAGAAAATGTTTCGCATACAAATTATGCCCAATACGTACAGATTGACTAGACGACTGCTATATTGTAGAGAATGCGTCAGGTGCACGTTCAAAAATAACAGCGCATAGCAAAGTTTCACGAAATTAAACGCGTATTCGTTTCGTCTAGTTTAACTAAAGAAATTCTGAAATCGCTGTATACAAAAGAAATGTTTGTAAAAATCGAAGACACTAACGAGAGTGTATTACAACGAAAATTTGTTGACGGTTTCACAATTCCGATATCATTTATTTATCATACTATATAATTACTTTTATTACTGTATTATTATCAAAAAAAAAAAAAGGTCAAAGATTACTCGTATCTTGTCGAATATGGAACGGAATCGCACATCTGCTATACCGTCTATGATTCTAGCTATACACGGAAGTTGTTTTTATTTAATTTTAATTAAAATTTAAATTTAATATCATAAAAAAATAATTGTAAAGTTTCATTTCATCTCTATATAATTCAACCTTTATCCAGATAAATCAGAAGTTATCTAGTGACGGAATTCTGCAGGTTCTCGCCGTTTTCTTTTCGACCGAGTGACCCAACAGAGACAAACAGATAAATGCAAATTTTCGACTAATACGATGTAAAAACACGTCGACCACTATTTAGGCGTAGGGAAAAGTAGCCTCTTTGTCTATTTGCAGAACGGTCCAGTGTCTCGGCGATTTCTCCGTTAACAAAGAGATTTTCGCGTTTATAACACAATGCGGACGAGCAATACCACAACCCGCGGTCTTCAAAAGGGTGTTTCGATGTAAAAAATAAAGAAATATATAGCAAAACCTTGACGGTATTTAATGCGAGGACGTGTCAAAATGACGGATCCTATATAAAATACGACGTAGAAAGTAGCGGGATTAATAATAAAAAAAAATGCAGCCAATATAATAGGCGTACAAAACACGAATGTGTTTAACATTGGGGCGAGTCGCTTGGGTGGTCACCTGCATATCGGTTTTAAGTGCTTATTTTGAATCGATTTCTGTTTCCATACACTGTATACAGTTCCGTCGTCAGTCTCGTAATGTCGACGATGATTGATTTTCTTTAGCATTATAAACGTCATTCAAATTAACAATAGTCATTCTATTTTATGTTTATCGTAAGCGGCGCTTTTCGCGAATTCTGTACAAATATCACTTTAGTGGGTATACCTATAGCGGTATTATCGGCAATACGCTATACCGCAGTGTTCGGATTTATCCGGGGTAAATTTATTTATTTATCTTCCATCCCAATTGCGATTAAATATGTTTATCTTTTTTCTTTTTTCTTATCTAGAAAATTATTAAATAATCGCGGTTATTATCCGGACGACAATGTTTTGATTTTAATTTGTGTGTGTGGTTTTTTTTGTTCTCAGACCGAGCTTGTAACTCGTACCTAGGTAATTATGACCACGGCTATAGACATACGTAAATCGTTACGCATCGGTTATTCAAATGTTTTAATAAAAAAAAAAAAAAACCTTTGGCACTGCAGAGCTATCTAAGTGTGAACAATAATTTTTTTTTTTGTGGTGTCGTCGACCTGATAATCGCCTGGTGCGCGGTCCTAGAAGATAAGGCCGGGGGACACTGGGCCATGTCTGGCCTGTGTTAATTTTGCGGTCAGTTTTAGTTAATTTTTCTATCGCTTTTTCAGTGAACGCTACAAACCGAATTTCATTTTCAGTCACTCGTCAAGAGTGTTGACAAAATGAGTACTGGAGTTAAAAGTCAGATGTCTAAACCAATGTTGGCCCGAATTTCTAGTACAGACAAGAATGTTCGTTTTTAATTTTTATAGCGATTTACATTTCTGCGAGAGTTCTCCGAGAAATCATTTTTTTTTTTTTTTTTCGTATTATTAATATCGTTCTGATTTTTATTATTATTATAATAGTTTTTTCGTTCAACGGTTACTTTGATTCCATTACTTACTCGGTAGAAATTTAAAAACCGAACAGCGTCGAACAGGAATACGAATTAAAACCGAACGATTCGATACATTTTTTCGCGGTACAAATACAGTAGCGCATTGAGTCGGCATATTATGATAAATTAAATACCAAGCCCGACCTTTTTAAATATTTATTCACTCCTGAATTATTTTCCCACCATACAATGTGAATGGGAATAAAAGGGGCAATTTTTTTTTATTTTTTTTTTTTATCAACTCAAGGGAATGAAATAAACATATAAACGTATATTATATATGAAAAATAAAACGTGTGCAAGCTAGTTAAGCCATGTTACTCATCTTTCCGAAGCGAAAAGGGAGGTAGAGAAATCGGCTATAAACTGTATGTGAGTTATTTGTGTGGGGGTTGGGGGAAAGGAAAAAAAAAGATATAAATTTGGATCACAACACAGGCCTAAATGAATATGAAGTAAATACGCCGTCCGTTATTATTATTATATTATTTTATTTTTTTTGTAGCAGAGCGTGCGTTAAAATAATATTTATATAGCTTTTACTATAGCCGTATTTAGAATTTACATAATACCGTATAGACCGAACCGATTAAATTAAATTTTATTTAATATTGTAATAAATATTAAAATAATTAAAAATGCACAGTGTAAGTAAGTAATTATATATATATATATATATTTTTTTTTTTATTTTTTTTTTTTTCAAAAAACCTCTATTGCACGGTGTTTATAAAGTGCTTATATTTAATCGATTCCTATAAATTCACATTCGCAAGTTTATATCACGATACGAATTAATTATGGATGGAAATGATTATTATTCATTTGCATGTTCAAACCGCGTAGACGTAAACATATTATGTTTTATGATATCTATTGATTGTTCGCCATTTTTTTTTTTCTTTCTTTTTAGATTCTGAGCAAAGCGAACAACGTACCCATTAGTTTAATTACGATGCGAGTTTGTTTTTTTTTTCCTCCTGTCTATGAACAACTTTTCTACCAGAGATCTTGTTCCGATTTCCAAGTGTTGATCTTTTTCTGAAAGCATTTTGAATCCAATTGGTGAATTTAGAGAAGGGATCTAATTTTTTTATTATCCTGGTAGTTTATTGGATAATAGAGGGAAAAACTGGGTGGACAATTTTTTTCAAAATATTCTAAGGATTTTCGTGCTATTTATAGGAATATGAACGTTTTTATTTGGTTTTTATGCGGATAAAATTGTTTTGGCCGAGTAGAAATTCTTGAACGTTTTACACAAAACCTTTTTTTTTTTTTTTTTTTAATATAAGCCAAAGTATTTTCACGCGATATATTTTAATTTTCATATTTTCATATTGGATTGCACGATTCTCGTATAATAATTACCCAAACATTTACAGTTTTACAGTAATTGTACAATTTGCGTTTGTACATAAATATCTGTTTAATTATATCCCCACTAGTTAAATGTTATTTTAATAATTTTTTAATTCTAAATTGCAGATTAATTATTGAATACTGTCAGATAGTTTGAAAATAAAACGCAGAAATTATAGTTGGTATAACATTCGCAGCCTTTTTTTATATATTTCACTTTGTCGCTACATTAGCGTTGTATTTAGACCTTCATTAAAAATCCCGTTTGATTTATGATACTTAACGTTTTGTAAATAATTTTTTTATAATATTCTAAAATTAAGTACTAACGGTATGCTATCGGGCAAATTGGACGCATTCGCCTTTACGAAATAGCGTAGGCATTAAAAAAAACAACTACTAAACTTAAAAAAAAAAAAAGTTTTCTCATTTAACCGTTTAACCGCTGTGCTACGTTCTAATACTGTTTTTATTTTATTATTTCAAATTACATTAAATAAGTTACGAACGGATATTACGGTATACAATACCAACATTTAATGTCTAAATATTTAAATAAATATGTTTAAATATATATAACTGTTAGGATATGTTATAAGAACCTCGAAACATTTTACGAGTTCTGAATAGTCCTTAAAGTAAGTGAAAATATAATTTCATTTTACTTTAGACTTGAATAAATTATATTTATAAATTGTTCAAGTTTCGTCCAAAAAAAAAAAAAAAAAATTAGTTCAAACAGGAACAAATTATAATTATATATATAATATTTTATGTATATTTGTAATATTACGTTTATCTTCTCTACAAGAAGAAAATAATATTTAACTAGGTTGGTAATAAAAGAATCCATGAAAACTAAACAAAAAGTCCTCAACGATACGGCAAATTTTAAAATCGTTATCATTCTAAAATAATAAAAATAAATAAAAAAAAAATGGAAATACTACTAACAAAAATAAATGATCATTTTTTTAAAAAGAAATGTTAAAAATAAAAACAAATATATTTTTTTGTTTATTATATCGTTATATAATTGAGGATTAATCTACATAAAATAACTAATACATTTTTTTTTTTTTTTTGAATTTAATAGTTCAGAATTTAAAAATAATGTAATTGCAATATGGAGTTATTGTTCTGGTTGTTTTTTGACGAAAACTTTTGATCTTTTGTCTATAATCACGTATTGGTCTATGAAATATTTAAATATTTAAATAGTATATTGCAAAACATATATTATACCTATCAGAAGTATTAGTTATATTTACGATTTAAAATAAATAAATATATAACGTGAAATGTAAAATGTGAAATGCACGTTTTCGTGATTTCTTCTTTTTTTTTTCCCTTAATATTTGTAATTTTCTAATATTAAATCAAAATAATATTTTTAGTGCCTTTTCTTTGGGGGGGGGGTTGCAAATTTTTGAAAAACTGTTGCTTTTTTGCGCATTTTAAGAATTTAAAGAGCATATATAGCACGGTTTATTAGCGTATTATACTCACAACCGTGGTAATAATTTTCGGTTTTTCTCCGATTTTCAGTATCTGTTGCTGCGTACAGCATTTTTTTAAAAAAAAAAAAAAAGATCTATAAATTCTATGGCGTACGCGACGCGATATGTATCCGTTCCGGGCAGCCCGTAGCAGAAGACCGAAGATGCCAGACACGCGGCCCATAAGTCGAAAGACCCCGGAGGGAAATGCGGCAAAACACCGTCAAACTATCAGACGGAATATCGACGCGACCAATTATCGCGAGTAAAAACGGAATTTTATCATCGTAACAGTCGTATATACACGGCTCGAGTTGAATATTTCGTTTTTTACGCGTAGTTCCTGGTTCCGTTCGTTATTAATTTAATCGCCACGATTATACCGCGTAAAAAGGACGTATATGGCGGGTAGTGGACGACCCACGACGTCGGAATACGGCGATGGGTTTTCCGGCCGATTTGTCAGTGGGCCTTTGTTCCGGCCGACATAACTTTAACTCGCCCGTATACATTAATCCGAAGACTGCTGCTGAACACGGGGGGGGGGGGCACTTGTGCAATACGACGTTACTTTTAAATGGATTACTACGGCTGTCCATCGTGTTGTGTTTTATGATCATAATAACGGTGCGCGTACCAGTTTAGATTCCGCGGATCAAGACAAAGTTGTATTTATTTGGCGAATAAACTACTACTGTGTCCCCTAACAGTATACAGGCTCGTATGCCGCCCCGAGTGTCTCTTATTACGTTCCGTACATCTGCCCGCCGTAGTTACGCGACAAACCGCAATCGGTTTGGAATGACGATGATGATCCCCCAACGATCGCGGGCCGACAAACACACCGAAAACAACATTACAACGTTCGTTTTCGGTCAATTACGCGAACGCGTATCGATTCGAAACCGATTATAATTTGGAATAAACAATACCTAACGGATTCCGTGAGATTTATTACGCTATATTTTTCTACCGGTTTTGTACTTGATAAAAACGATTGTACAAACATATAAAATATTATAAAACCGTTACTCGAAAATGATCGAATTTAATGACGTTAAATAAAGAAAAAAAAAACACATTTTTATTTAGCCACTTCTGCTGCGTGTCTAAAGAATTAAATCGACGGGAATACTGACATTTTTTTTGTAAAAATTGAGCAATTTGTTTTGCAATTTAATATTAGCATTTTAGTCGGAGTCTTTTGTGTACGTTTTAAGGGGTATTCGCCTTCTCGCTTCGTTATAGAACCGTCAAACAATTGGGTCAACACACTGCAAATAAGAATTTAAATTTAAAAAGTATAATTACATTGCCGTTTCAAAAAATATACAATATGATTTATGTAATATTTATGCTTAACGCGTCGACTAATGAAACGTTTCAACACTACGCAATTAAAACACCTTAAAATATTAATAATTTTATACTGGACTGTAATATGGTCTCGACGTGCTTTCGCGACGAATCGTTTCCAATTAGCGTGTGTTTTATATTTTATAGGACTTAATTTAGGGTTATTAAAAAAAAAAAACACCAAATAATTTACTATTAGGACGAATTTATTGGACTTAAAAATTGGGGGGGGCCGATCGTCATGGTTTTGCCTTAATAAACAGCGTCTATATCGCCGCGGACAAAGAGAATTTGTAAAACGTCTAGATGCCGGTTTTTATTCATTATCATCAGCCGATAGCGAATACAGTTATTGTAAAACGAATAAATAAATAAATTTAATCTACTGATTAAATGTATTACCGTAGGCAACGGGCACTTATATTGACGATACGTTCGAATGTTGTGAACAGTCACACTGGAAAAATAATTAGTTAGATAATATTTGTCCATAGGCCGCGGTGATAACAAATTATTGTAATAATAATATTATATATGAAGACGGTTTGTCTGTTTTATAGAGTACGGCTCACTGATTTGGCACCCGCACGCTCTACTAATGGTCCTGTTCGGCTAGAAAGAGTCCAACGTGAATTCTTGTGGCACGCAAATATTATTTTTGGGTTCGTTCCCTACGCGATTACACTCCTGTCACAGAGATTCTTGGCCTCGGATCTTTAGTTGACCGTAGACGGATGTCAGGCAAGACTTTTCCAGGCGGTCTCCTATCTAACGCTATGACGACTTTCCTGCGCATTTGTCTCGTACAAATCTCTTTAAAGTCCCGCCATATTTTACCCGTGTCCTTTCATATTCCCCGATTCAGAAACAATCGCATAAAATCCCACACGTTTAATTAATATTCTTTTGTTTAAACTATTTATTATTCCGTACTTAATTTAATATTATTATTACTATTATTTAACTATTGTCGCTTAAATTTAAAATAATTTCGTTATTTTGCATTCAAAGGGCACCGCCCGTCAATTGTTCCTAAGTAAATAAATGCATGTATACGCGTATTAGCAACGGCAATAATTATGAAATAATAACTTCATAGCCACATCGTCGGTATGAATGCCGTCCCGAAATTTAAATTTTAAATTTTTCGCCCTAATCTAACGCATAAAGACGTGTGAAATTTCCGGACGTTCCAGTCCACGTCAACGGCAGTGCCCGTTGTGCGAGTTTCGTGCGTCCGTCCCATTCAAAAGTCCAGTACGAGTGAAATCGAGGTTCGATACGTGTACGGAATATTAATGCGGAGTTATACGAAAATCTGTACGGATCCGAGGGCGATATTTTCGAATACGATCCACTTCGGACAGCCGGGGGGTGGATAGGCGGTTTTCGTCTGCCCGGAAAAGTATTACGGAACAAACCGGCCCGCGAACCACGAATAATCGTCGGTAGGTATAAAATCGTAGTAAAATTTTGGCGGTGCAGAAATTCTCTGCGCGTTAGGAAAACGAGGGAGGTCATCCATACCCATCACTCCCTCCCCCACACACACACACCGTTTGTTAACCAAATCAATACACATTAAAATTTCAACAAAATATGCAACGCGTTCAATAGGTATTGCACAATTAAAACACTATAATTGTAAATACCATGAAAATACCGGCAGCACACATTCTTCCCCCCAAATCGTACCGCACCGCAAATATAACATTATTTTTGGCACGGAAAAAAAGACATTTTATCAAATTTTGCCGAGAAAAACACAAAACGCACATATAAGCCGCTAATTTTATGTAAATTTGATTGTAAATACAAATACGACCTCGTGGTAGACGATTTCAAAGTTACTAATACGTAATTTACGTAATTCTCGCATATATATATATATATATATATATACTGTTTTAATAGAACAATATATTGTTATGAACTTATTAAAAAGAATCCACAACAAACAAAAAAATTGTGAACGCACGCGAATCAGTAAAAAAATTATACAGCAATATTTTAATATCAAGTAATGTTACGATGTTTAAGAAATAATATATGTCCGAATTAACGAACGCTCTGCTAATACCAGACCAGCTATTTTCCACGGGGTGACCGGGCCGTGTCAAGCCGACGCAGTCCAAGTGTACTTTTGCAGCAAAAACCCCCGTCGACTCGACAACGACCTGTCGTACAATTTCTGTAGACTGTCTACTAATCTAATACCTTATATTATAACAAAAATATAATCAGGGGTTCATAACAACATTGTAATTGCACGTTGAAATGATTAAATACCCAAACATATTCAACAAAAAAAAAAAAAAAAACCTATCGAGTTCTCTAACATTGTCGTAAAACACTAATACCGTAATTGATAACATTCAAAAGACTACAGTAATATGGTAATATTCCTATTCGTTTTATAACCAAAGTTTTAAAATTCCCGTTTCAAAAGGTCCCGAAAGCTCTTCTCCTCGACCGTACACACCCCTTACATAAAAGGATATAAATTCGAGAAGACAATTTGAATATACTTATAAAATAATATTTAAAAAAAAAAAAACCAATCGGTTGGTCAAATCGAGCCACACTCAAGAACCGGAAATAATAATTTTTTCGGTTCCCGAACAAAAGTGTTGGTATTCATTGCGATATTTTTCTAAAAATCTTTTTCCCCCATTGGTGGATCGCCCCTGTTCAATATCAAGAAATGATAAGGGCTCGAAAATTCTGTAACACATTTCGCAAATCATTTTAATGGGCCAGAGTTGTGTTTAGAAATTTCATACATCAAAAACCAGTTATTTTCTTCGACACCGGTATTTTTAATTATTTTACAGTATCATTGTGTTATTAAATAAAAAAAAAAAAAAAATCACCTATCGAGTTCTCTAACATTGTCGTAAAACACTATTACCGTAATTGAGATAACATTCAAAAGCCCACAGTAATATGGTAATATTCGTATTCGTTTTATAACCCAAATTTTAAAATTCCCGTTTTCCCGATAGGCCGATCCACCTCTGCTGCAGCGGAATATCTAAAAACTTGAACGATTTGCCGGAAAAAAAAAAAAAAAAAAACCGTCACAAATCGAACCCGCCAATATACAACGAGACGCGCATAAACTAAAAACAGCGATTCGGTATGTTTTGGTACGGAATTCCGATTTGTCGTAACGCTTCAAATAAAATCCGCCAATATGTCCCCGTATTAGCTTCATAATATGCAACGCTGTTGAGAATCCGTCTGAGTCACTAAAAAGACTTTGGGAATGAACGAGATTTATTATTTTTTTTCTCTTCAATATACGAAGGCGAACCGTCGAGTAGAATGCGATGATGAAAATCGAACTCTTAATAATTCTTTTTTTTTTTTTATCTCTCCAATTAGACCACCCGACGCTGATCCTCGGTGGAATACTCGTTGCTCCGGGTCCCTTAACTTTTAAATCCGGCACCGGCCGTACGCGCCGAGATAATCGTCCGGCGTTCGCAGCCCCGGACAGCCACCAAACAGCGGCTTTCAATGATTTACAATCATTTAGATTCGTATTTTTTTTTTTTTTTTTTTCCCGATTAAACTGTCGGCCGACTATGGGTGAGCTGAGGTCCGGGCGTTCGGCCAACACACCTGGTCGGTCTTTTAGTTTTTAAATTAAAAACGATTTTGCGTGAGGGCAGTAATAAAGGCAATCGTAACGGTCGCGGGCGTCAGTGGCCACGACGTATATTATAAGAATACCGTGGGACGTGTCGTTTATATTTTTAGTATTTTTTTTTTTTTCGCTTCTTCATTTCTGCGGCGATTGTTCGCCCGGCACAATATAACCGTTACACATCCATTATACACCCGTAATTTTAATTAAATCGTATGCGAGTTCCTATTGGAAACCGCGGAAATTCATAATAATCGTATCGAAATTTCAGTAACCGTCGGGAAATCACGTTATTATTTATGAAATCCTATGCGCACGATATTTACTCTTCGATAAAAACGCTCCAAATTGTTACCGCATCATACCTTAAAAGACGCCGATTTTTTGCCGGCCGGTACTTTGTTTGGAAAATGTTCCAAGATTCTCGACAGTTTTTCTAAACAAAAAAAAAAAAAAACGCACTACAAATTTTGGGGATTTTTTGACGACCTACGACGAATAATAACACGAGCAATTTTCTAACGCGATTTATCGTTACTCAAATAAACAAACTAAATAACCTACCCACTTGTTACACTTACAACGGCGGCCTACCCGTAATCCAACAATACGACTTTTATTCGTTTATCACTTATTACCAGGATTCGTAAGTTCATACCCTAAGAAGCATGTAGATAAACATGCACTCGTGCATGAAAACAAACAAAATAAGCACTTACAAGTTCGGAAATATGCACTTGAAGAATACGCAAAAAAAAAAAAAATCATTTTTATCTTAAAAAAAAAAACCTGTTAGTTTATTGAAAAATTAGTTTTTAAAAGTTACAAAATTTAATTTCTTTTGGTTTTGATTTTAATTGTAATTATTTGACTCGTCTTCAAAGCTTTCTCGTCCTTACCGTTCTGGATTTTTTTACAAACTGTAAAACTCATAAAACCCATAGGTCATACAAGCATAAAAATAATCCGAATCAAATACTAAGACTATGGAAAAATGTCCGGGAAAGTGTAACAAGAAATATTAATTTCGTCAATTTGTACGAAATAACTCCAAATAATCTACTATATGCCGAATATGCCAAAATAACCGAAATATGTAAAAACATGCGCTATTAACTTTTTATTTTTATTATTATTGCCACGAAACGGATTTGTACATCGATTAGCATATATTCCTACGTAGCAAACAAAATCATGAAAATTCATGAACGGCTGCTTATTACTTATTTAAAATTACTGTACCCGCGTATAAAAATATATAAATTAAATATTTGAAACGATTTTCAGTAGGCGAATTCGAATCGATAGATCTCGACAAGAATTTACGATTATGTATTGTGCGTTATTCGATCACAGAAGAAATTAAACCGAGCCTTTTACGCGTACGCTAAACTGATAATATCGTTCTCGGACTAAACCTCTGTTCGAATTTCAAAACAACAAACTTCGTTGTAAAAAAAAAAAAAAAAATTAAAAATAAAATAATTTTACCCTCTGGTGTGTTTTTCCATACGTTTTATATCGGGTTCGGAAACTATATATATATATAAAAAAATAAAAAAAAAAACCGTTGAGAACGTTGTAAAGGGGGCGAACTATAAAAATTCTCCGTCACGTACCGCTTTCCGTTATTTCAAATACCCCATTGGAATGTTGTGAAGGTGTCTGGTGTACCCTTTACTTTGGATTGTTTTGACGGTAAAATTTCAACTTTTGATGTACGGGAGAGCTGGAAAAAAATCGTAACGAATTCCATTTGATATTATTGCACACGTCGTATCGAATGTGATGATTTATTTTTTTTAACGGTATTATAATTATTACCCACGTGGCCACGTGTAAACCCGCAAAACATAATACACTACAATACGGGTTGTTAACTCTATCACGTATACTATATTATTATTATTACAACGTGAGGTGATTTAACATTTTTTTTTTTTTTTTTTTTTAACTGAATTTCCTATGTAACCGTTTTTTTTTTATCGTTATCGTTGTCGTTACCGTCGGTATGAAATACGCCTTGAATTTCAGCCGAGCAACTCCGGGTTTTTTTTCCCCTCTCGGGAGGGCTTGACTAAAATAGGCCTCGGTCCCTTTTTCGTAATACGCTGATTTCGACGTCGTAGCTTATGCATATTGCATTAGTAAACCTTAGAACGTCCCGAGTAAAATACGAATTTATATCGCATTCGCCCGCGACGTCAAATATGAAAAAAAAAAAAAAATAATAATAAAAAATCTTTTCGCTAACATTGAAACATTTACGGTTTTTTTTTTTATTTTTTTTATTCAAGTAATTTAATTTGCCAATATAGAATGTCCACTATACTTTATTATGATACTTCTAAGCTTGTTTTCGTCTTAAATATAAAATTGAATTATATTGAAATGCATAATGAAACCTCTGTTTTAACGGAGTCGAACTTGCATGCTAATAACGAATTCGGCTCATCCCCCGGAATCGTATTTTTGGAAATTATCAATACCCTGTGTTCGATACTAATGGTACAAACCACGTTCTGATTATTACGTTTACAAAATCTTTTTTCGTGTATTTGCCAGATCATGGGTTCAAACATGATAATTTACTTACGTTGGCGGAATTTCGGTTATTATCACGTAGATACACCAACGAAACGGGAACGAAATTATTGTAATACAAATAAATAACGTGTGCTACGATAATTATAAAAATCATTTTTTAAACCTCCGCGGGGGTGTCCCCGGAGCTCAGCCGGTAATAGGCGCAATAACGAAAGTCGACATATTTCGCAGCAAGAATAATGTGCAACACTTTTAAAATCGGAGCGAGATATTTACGGTAAAAAAGTTGTTCGCAGACGGGGCGAAGAGGGGAAACATATCGTAGTAAAACCACCAGTACATTCTCGGTTTCACTCGGAATCTTCAATCAAAAAAAATAACAGTAACCGCGTCAATATTCCCGTTTGTTCCCAATTATCAAGACATCTACGAGTAATATATATATATATATATATATATATATATATATACGAGGTCTGTTCAAAAAGTTCTCGAACTATAATTCCCAAAAATAGAAAATTTATAGTATCGCAAGTGTTATTAGATTAAAAATGAGATAGAGATAAGCAGCTATCTTTTCAATTAAATCTCAAATGTTTATTGCTAACTGTGCGCGTTCAAAGTAGACGAATCGCGTGTATTGCGCGATTTTTATGATGAATAACATTCACGAACAGTGTATTAATATTAAATTTTTTGTTAAACTTTGTAAATCTTTTACTGAAACTCATAAAATGTCCAAAATTCTTATGGTGATCGGTGTTTAGGACGTACTCAGTGTTACGACTGGTTTAAACGTTTTAAATACGGAATCAGTTGATGACAAAAAAAGCTCGTCTGGTCAGATCAAACGTCAAAGTCCTGCTAACGGTTATTTTTTGACAACCTGGGAGTTATTCATCGCGAATTTCTACCTGCAGGACAAACTGTTAACCGATGGTACTATCTAGAAGTATTAAAACGTCTTCGAGAAAAAGTGCTGAGGAAAAGGTCTGAAAAGTGTGGAAGAAAAACTCATGGTTTCTCCATCACGACAATGCTCCGGCACACACTTCCCTGTTAATTCGAGATTTTTGCGTGAAAAATCACATGACCGTGCTTTCTCATCCACCATATTCTCCCGACTTGGCACCAGCAGACTTTTTTTTATTTCCAAAACTAAAATCTCCGTTAAAATGACAAAGATTTTCTACGATAGACGAAGTAAAAGAAAATTCGCTAACGGAGCTACGAGCAATTCCAGAAACTGCTTTCCAGGATTGCTTTCAACAATGGAAACGTCGTTGGCAAAAGTGTATAAACCAAGAGGGAGGAGAATACTTCGAGGGTGATAAATCTCAATAGCTTGTAGGTAAGCACTATAAATAAAAAATTGAAAAATTCGGGAACTTTTTGAACAGGCCTCGTATATACGATTATCTCACCGTTACACCGTTTTGACAGCATATTTGCGAAAACCAATACATTCCTAGCTACGCTCCGAATCGAAAATATTATAAATTCTCATAATAGTAAGTTATCGCTAAAATGCAGATTTTGAAGCTCGATAAAACATTAAAATAAAGCGACAAATCAGTTAAAAAAGCACTGGAAATCCTAGAAAAAGAGAGTTAATCATTTTCCCATAAAACTCATTATTTTATTACTAATTTTGTTTCGTTCGTTTAATTTAATGTATATATATATATATATATATATATATATTAGTATGATAATATCACTGTTACATATTACAGTAAGTAAAAATTATTTAAAAAAATATATATGACAATATAATAAATAATGTACAATATATGTAAAAAAAACTAAGAAAAATAAATACAATCTGACCGTTAACTTCAGATCTTTTCGAATATTACGCGAAAACTAATTGGCATTACAATATAAATATTAACCTAACAAATATTTCAAATAAGTCAAATACGTAGATATAAGTTATTAACAAAACGATAAAACTCCGAATAAGCAAATTCAAAATAAAATGTCGTAGTACTATTCCTACATATTACATGAAAAAAAAAAAAAAAAAAAAATGCATAGCCGACGTAGTTTCTTATTGGACCAATAGAAAAGAAGAAAAAATAAAATGCCTACATTAACTCAATAATTATAACCAGGGCTGTTAATTGAATACACTAAAAACCTATTAAATATGCACTAACAACTGACGAAACATGCATAGAAATTTTAAAAATATGAAAAAAAAAAAAAAGTACTTTTAGTAAAAACATGTAACTGTTTTAATACTATAGTGATTGGAATTGTATTCTTGATCTTCGTCGTTTAACAACGCCTACAAAAAACGATTATATCCTTAGGTCACGAACAGATTGCATTGCTATAAATATTAAGAAAAAAAAAAAAAACATTAATACGAAAGAATCGTGCATACGGTTATATATTTATGCACTAACCCGTTAAATATGTACGAATATGGAAAATGATATTTCGTATTTTGAACAATAATTACCACAAAACGAATATCGGTCGAATCCATTTTCTTGTACGGTTTAGTAGTAATTCTAACCCATCGTGCAGTTAATAATTATTATAAAACTAAAAATATTAGACAAAATTACAAATATTATTAAGTTCTTTTTAATATTTTGTATTTCCCAAATTCGAACTAAAGAAAATTCCTCTGTGAATTTACCTAATTTTTGGTTTTTCAATATGTTTCCGCTTAAAGAGTAAGCGCCGAACATTGTACGGCGAAAAAAGTAGAATACGCGGCCAATGTTCGATGTCAGAGTTATTAAAATTAGGTTACTTAACAAACCGAATAAAAACCGATGGACCGCTGGACTTGTCTTGATTGGGAAACTGGCCACCCCGGAGTGCCACGACTGCCGGGCCCCGGTTGACGACGCCGACCACGACTTCTTCCAACGCGACCGCTGGTAGAGGCAGCGGGAGCAGCTGGAGGCCTTCACCCCCCGAAAACGGCGGCGGGGAGAACGACGGAAGACATGACCGTTTGGGAGAAAACCAGCGACTCCATCAAGGAGGAGGTCCTGTCGACGAGAGAAGACGAAGAGCGCCACCGCCATAGGTCCGCCCAGAATCCCAGACATTAGCCTTTAGCCTAGTCATTCCATTGTAAGGGCAGCATGCTGGTCCCGGCGCTAATGGTGCCCAAAGCGCGTGTTGTTTTACCATTGCGAGCCCGTCCCGTCCGCAGGGGTTTTTTCTTCCGTTATAAATAAAATTTGTATTTTGTCGAATAAACACGAAGGATTGGCCTGCCGGGTAAAGTTTCCCTCCGTAGGTGGCGATACCACAAAAGGAAAAAAAGAAAGAAAAAAAAAGGGGGGCAAACGCCTAGAAAATCGCCAAACTCTACTGTTTGGGTTGCCTCCTAAGCACACGGCCGGACGGTTTCGAAACGTCGGTGACTGCGCGCGCGTCCGTGTCGCGGCCGCGTGGCGCTCGTATCGGCGCCGTGCCGCCAAGATTCGCCGTCGCCCGTCGCCGACGCATTCCGTGTGACGACTCGTTGCGCGGTACACGTGCGGGCGTACAGTAGCGGCGACACGACGTCGGCGCGGCGTGCGAGTGGCGGCGGTCCACCGTTGTGTACAATTCGCGTGCGGTGTACGCGGCACACGGGCAGGACGACATCGGAAATCCGGGTTCGCGTCCGTTTGCACGCGAACAACAACAGTCCGGGGTCTTTTTTTTTATTATTATTGTTTTCCTTTTTCTCTCGTGAGTATACCCTTAACTAACCCACACACGTAATACTTTTCTATATTATATTGTCACTGTATGGGCGGAAAATCGTAGGAATCCGCGTAATTCTAAACGGTGAATATCCACACCGTAACATTACAATGTTTTTTTTTGTTTTTTTTTTGTTCATTATCCTCGCGTATTTGGTAATTTTTTTTTTATTATTTATTATTGTAAACGCACGTTTTTCTTTTATTTTTTTTTTTCTTTAAATCAAATACACAATTATTATTATTAAATTTTTAGTACGCATAGGCACGTTTTTTTTTTTTATTTTTTATTTTAGACTCCGAACGAACCGAACAATGTATCGGTTTCACTACGATTTGTGCTTTGCTTTTTTTTTTTTTTTTTTTTCTGTCTGTAGAAAAATTGTATACCGGAAATCTTGCTCCGATGTTCAAGTGTAGCGCATTTTCTGAAAGTATTTTGGCTATTGTCGGCACCACAAGGAGGGTTTTTTTTTATTTCCTTTGTGGTTTTGGTAAAAATCGAGAAAAACCGGGGAAAAAAAAACGCAAGTGAAACGGGAAAGTATTTACGGCGACTTTGAATTTGTGTGAAGCAGTAGAACCGTGATCAAAACCAAATATCGGTCCAAACACAACGTGACAAAAAAATTAAATGCGTATGGTAGTTACAACAAATTTGCTTCATAATTTTGATTCTAATTTTGTATCAATCACGGGCAAGCGCGTAGCCAGGATTTTTTAAACGGGGTGCGGGGGGGTAGGGTGTTTTAATTTTTTTATTTCAATACAACTTGGGCTGGGTGCGAGAGAAATTTTTTACACATCCTTATCACTTAACGAATTCTAGAATTCTGTCCGCGACGTCGTTTATCGATACGAATGTCCGGTGCTTACACAAGGAATACATCAAGGAATATGTCGATATTGGAAGATAACCAAATAACTACATATTTTATACAGTATTCAGTTTTTATCATAAATAATAATAATATCCAAATATGAAACAGAATCGTCTATAACTACACATTTTATAAAAAAAAAAAAAAACATTATTTGACAGTATACAAGTAAAACAATTCCGGCTAAAAAAACGTCCGAAGGGGTTGTGGTGGGGAGCATTTTAACCCCTCTAGCTACGCGTTTGTCCATGAGAGTCGTGTGAGATATTTTTATATTTCAGAGATGCATGCATAAAACATGTTTGGAAGACCAAAAAACAAAATGTTATATTCGTGGCATGATTACAACTGCAGGGGGAGGGAATACTTAAACCCCCCCCCAGTTTTGGAATCGACACTTTCAGAATTTTTGAAATTAATGTTTGAAAACGTTGCTATACGAGGTCTGTTGAAAAAGTACCAGGATTTTATTTTTAATAATTACAAAAATCAAGTTACTATTATTGTTTAAAGACATCTCATTCAAAATGAGATACTCTCCTCCGGACGATATGCAGTGATCCCGGCGATCTTGCCATTTTTCAAAAGTCCTTTGGAACCGTTTCAAAGTTAAAGCTACGGGTTCTGTTCTGTTGCCGCGTTCGCTTTAATTTCCTCTACATCTTGAAATCGTTGTCCGTTACGCGTAGATTTTAGTATTGGGAAAACATCTGGAGGTTGCGGGCGAGCCGAAAATTCCCGAGTCGACAGTGCTAAATGTGCCGGTACATTGTCGTGGTGAACAACCGCGGAACGAATTTGGCAGCGCGGACCTTCTCGTCCGTACATTTTCCTGTAGAATTCCATTGACAACACTCATTTTAGATTCGCTTTATTAACTCACAAACGGTTAATCCGGCGGTGGTATTTTTTTCGCAAATTGTCGCCACACCGTCGTTTCTGGATGACGTCGACGGTGTTCCAGAACGGGGATCGTCTTCAGTTGACCGCCGATTGTCTTTGTAACGTTTAAAACACTCGGAGCGGTCACGGGACCGCTTAATAAATCGTCCCCAAAAGCGGTTTTAGTCATTTCCGTACGTTTCCGTTGCATCGTTTTTTTACCAAGTTTCAAGCAAAACTCGATGAACAACGCGTTGTTAATTTCCGACACGTCGAAAACGCCGAACGATACAAACCGTCTGGATTTTACCACGTGTAATATTAAACTGAGCCGAGATAGCGACTTCGGGTTTTGTTTAGAATATTCACTAATTCACGGGGAATTCACATCTATTCACAATTTGAAACGTTGTCGTGTGTAGATTAGCCGTAATAACATTTGTCCTGGTATTTTTTGATACAGACCGCGTTATCTGTTAATAATTATAGAAAATATGTGTAGGGCATATTTTGATGACATTTTAATGAGTATTGATTTGGTCGATAAATGGCGAAGGGAGGCTGAGCCGACGAGATTTAGCACCCGCGTTATGGTCGCCCCGGCAACCTGGAAAGCCAAGGGACAAGTCAGGGAAAACCTGGAATAGTCAGGAAATTGTATAATTGATAAAGAAAAAAAAAAAACGGTTTTTTTTTCTCTTTTTTTTTTTTTTTTAATATAATATTATTAATTATTTGATTAGAAGTAATTTGGTGATACTGTTGAAATCATCTAAACAATATTTAATGCCGATTTTGTCGTATTGTTCAATTCTAAGAGAACGAAAGTAACAGACGATTTAACGCATATAATTTATTTACTCTGGTATATACCGTCCTGAAGGAAACACGGAAAAGTCGGGGAAAAATTCAAAATGGAATTTCGTGGCAACCGCGCGCATAATTTTTTTTTTCTCTAGTAAATCGATACTAGACGATAGGTTCATATTTCGCCGGCCGAAGAACACGGCCGATCCGCCTCCGAATCGGAGGTTTATTGCACCCGATCGTTGGGCACTCATAATTATTTTGCGCGCACGTCGTAGTTAAACTTAAACTTAAAAAAAAATACGTACACGTTCATCTGTTTACCCCGGGAAAACGATTGCGCGTTGTCTAGAGGATTTATCGCAAAGTTCCGACTTTTGAGGGTTAAGGCGATACTGCGGATATCTGCACGCGTGTATCGTTCAATTTATTACGACGGTTCCGCAAAACGGTTTGCCCGTCGAAAATCCACATTTTATTTTTTTTTTTTTCCCCCCGCTTTTTTTACCCCATTTTTTTACCGATTTCTTAAAATCACTTATTTATCGGAATTGTATATACGCTCGTTAAATTATTGGTTTTCAACGGACGCGTTCGCCTCAGCGTATTACACCGAGACTGCGTTCTATTTCCTCAAGGGTGCTGCAGACGGTACGAATAACGACCGTAACGCCGGGCCCACGGCCAGACAAAACCGCGGGACTTTGGGTTCGACAGATTTAAATTTCGATAACGAATTTTAAATTCGTACAACAACTCTACTAAGACGCGCGACCGATGCAATTTCCGTTATTAAAAAATTGAACGCACGGCGTACAGGTATTCTTAAATTGTCAATATTTTATCGGAGGATATAGAAAATCTCTTTGGCCGTGGCGACCGTTTTAAATCCGTCAATCCCAAAGCCCCGGCAATTTCGTCTCACTTTTCGATCTAAAATTGCATATTCGTCCGTAGAAATGGCCGTTCACCATTTACCTTTAAACGGATATCGGATAGTAGATAAGCGGCAAAATTATCATTGAGGTTCGATAAAAAAAAAAAAAAAAAAAACATGTTTATTCTACAAAATCGGAGAAAAAGTTGAAAAACTGGCTCCCCGCCCCTAGAACTTTTTCACCGATATCGTGACCATATATAATATTAAAAATAAAAGTTTTATTCTTGGGGGGGGAGGGGGCGTTTTATGAAATAAAAAAAACGAATCAAATCAAAATGTCTACATTCGCCACGATACGAGCAAAATTATTATTAAAAAAAAAACTTTTGACATTTTACGTTTAGTGCGGGACGTCGATTCCGGGCCCCTCGAACATTATACTGCCCTCTTATAAGTCCTACAATATTGACTGCTATTATTGTTTTTGTGTGTTTGCCGGGGAATACGTTGCGTGTACGTATTCAGCAGGCACAGATGACGTACTCGACGACTACAGTATTACGTGTTATTCATTTACGAGGTATGACAATAAAATAACGAGACTTTTTGAATATAACATAAACTATTAACGTTATCTATAAAACGATTATTGAAATACGATTAGAAAACACTTATCTAAAAGTACTATGAACACTGATGGCATCGATTCATTTTCTTATACGTTAGTAGCCATGTTATTAGTGCGAGTTCGACTATACTGCCGAAAAATGTTAGATATAAAAATCGAACAACATGTGTTAACATTAAATTTCTTGTTAAATTTAAAAAAAACTACCGCGGAATCGTTTCGTATGTTATGTGAAGTTTATGGTGAAGAATGTTTATCAAGAGCTCGTGTTTTTGAATGGCACAAACGGTTTTGTAGTGGAAGTGAGGACGTCGAAGACGATGATCGTTCTGGACGTCCTACCACGTCTTCAACAAACGAAAACGTTGAAAAATCGACAAAATTAATTAATCAGTATTATTATAAAGAGGTATTAATTAAATTAAGAGAACGTGTCAGAAAGAAGCGACCAGATCTATGGAAAAATGGCTGGGTTCTTCACCAAGACAATGCTCCAGCTCACAGTGCATTTCAATTCAACGTTTTTTAACTGAAGAAAAAATGTCTGTACTTCAACATCCCCCGTACTCGCCAGACCTTGCTCCTTGTGACTTCTTCTTATTTCCTTCTTATTTCATTTCCCATTTTCAAACAGTTGATGACGTAAAAATGAAAACGGCAGAACTTCTAAAAGGGCTGAATGAAAGCAATTGGCAACACTGTTTTCAAGAATGGCAGCGACGTATGCAACAGTGTATTGATGCTGAGGGAAGGTACTTTGAAGGTGATAATCATTAAATTATAACATTTTTAAAATAAACAACTTTTATTCAAAAAGTCTCGTTATTTTATTGTCACACCTCGTATGCGCAGTCGGATACGTATTTCGGTTATTACGGCGGTACCCGCGAATTGTATGTGGAACGCCTCCATTTCGGAGGACGAGCGCGTCGAACGTATAAAAAAAAAATCGGTAAAAATCGTATCGCGTCGCCATATTTAGACCGTTAGACCTTTTAGGATTTCGGAACCGCGCAACAGACGCGAAATTAATTCGCGTAAAATAATCGTATAATTCCGATAATTAGAAACAAAGCTTGGGATTTGCGTGGGACCGGATGCCGTGCTCAAATCGAAAAAATCGGTTCGACCGCGTAAATCGAAAGTAAAGAAAGAAATGCGCGGTGGCAATGACAAACCGTCGCTACCGTTGCTTGGCGGTGATATACATAAAAATATACGGTAAAACGATTTTTTTTTTTTGTTTAACCTATTCTATTGGCTATTAATTACACGCCGGGAAGTCGTGCATAGAAAAAAAAGTTAATAAAAATAATGTTTATAATGTCTATTAATATCTATGGTGATTTTCTATATAGTTCGAAAACGAGGGTATTCGTCGTTTGATAATCGTCGATCAACGGATATTTCAACTGAATTAAAACGCGAATCGTTTTTCAGTAGGGTCGTCGTTTTCGAACGTTTTTTTTTTTTTTTTTTGCAATCCAAACGAATACAAAAACAAAAAAACTACCTAACCCGGTAAATATTAACCGAATGTTATAGTGGCGAGCGGATTCCCATAGTTCAGTGGTTCCCAACCTTTTTGACACTACGGACCACTTGGAGAACTTTAGATACGTCACGGACCACCAAAACTTTAGATCTTATATTTCTTATAAACAAGAATCGATTTTTTTTTTCACTGTTTTAGAAGAATTTAGATTTTGAATAAATAAAAACCAATGAAATTCCGTGTAGCAGGCTTATCATATTGTTTATAATTGATGAATTTTTAGTAAAAGTTTTATATTTATTTATAATTTAACGCAAATTACTATTATAAAAAAAATGTACACAATATTATTATATTTGTTAAAGGTGAATTACAATTACAAAAACAATTTAATGTGATTTTTGGGCTTACATTTCGTTTACTAACAAAGACATTCTCGGGGGAATACTGCTCAAGTCTACACGCATGTCTTTAATGGCGTCCAACCGATTTCTTTGTTCATTTCGAATGTAGAGCAGCCCGGCAAATCCTTGTTGAAAACATAACACATTGTCTACTACCGATAGTGTAATCATGCTGTACAATCACGATTTGATTATCGGTTTGAATAATAACATAAGTGGCATTATGCAATTTAAATTTATAAATAAACGACGTGCTCTACACGATTGTCGGTATTTGTGTCACGCCCCAGTGGGAAAAAAAAAAAAAATGAAATATTATTAAATTTTGTAGGTATGGCTCGCGGACCACCACTATACACTGTCTTGCGGACCACCGGTGGTCCGCGGACCATAGGTTGGGGACCTCTGCCGTAGTGTGACACCGGGGCCGTTATTATCGTTGGAAAAAGTTATAACTGTCGGAAACGTTACGTGCAACGCCGTGACGTAATTTCGCACGAGTAACACCGCCCGCCGGTGGGTGCGATCCGCGCAACCGTGGCCCGGCATGATCGCTCTTTAGATTACGGAGGAGGGCGCGAGTTTTCATTTTTACAGTTGGAGAACAATGATTAATGTAATCGCGTCACCCGAACCACGCGCGAAATTTCGGTCTCCGGACGTTTTTCATCGATTAACGTGTACATAAAGACAATTGCTGCCTACCCCGTCTATTACGTTTGTTTAACGATAAAATAATCGTTATTAATTATTTCGCGCGGGAATATTCGACGAAAGTTTTCCGGGTCTCGGCGGTCGTGCCCCCTGCCCCGGCGCGGGTTAAACCGAAATCGAATAACCGAGAATATATTCGCCGTTTATATCATTCCGTTGTTTAGAAAAACTACTACGGGGAAATCAAAAAAAAAAAAAACCGCCGTCATTTTTACCATATTATATTATTCGCATTATCAATACGATTGTATAGTTTACGGCCGTTTCGTTATTCGACCGTTTTAATATTTATGTAAATTAATCGTACGTTAAAAAAAATAAAAAAATAAAAAAATAAACCGCCACTCGTTTTTATATTAAATTAAACAGCAGCCAGTAGCCAGGACCCCCGGTAATTTTGAGCCGGCGGATGTTTTTTTTTTGTATTTTTTCGAAACGGTCGTATTCTAATAGCTCCGCCGAATGGTCCATCAGATGAAATACGGCTATTGTTTAACGCGCGGAGGGAAATCATTTTTGTTATCCGAAATGAAACCGCGACCAGGTGACCGCTTATTGTTTTGTTTTGTTTTTTTTTTTTTTTTTTTGTGAAATATTACGTTTAATCATAACCAACCCCGTACGGGGGTATCCCCCGCCGGCGTCTAATATTATGGTTTAGCGACACGAACACCAACTAAAATAATAATTAATATTTAATATCGTATTACAATTATATAGTTAACGGATACGGTGCCACCGGCGTAACCCGATGCGCCGGGCGGTAACGGCGGTACCCGAGCGTTTTCGGATTATCGGAAATATCGTTTTATTATCGAATTTAATATAATAATGAAAAAAAAAAAAAAAAAAAAAATGCATAATGACGCAATTGTAATTCGATAGCAATTGCATACGTATTAGCGATCTACGGCGCGTTACGAACTATACTCGAATGAATTGAAATTAGAAATTATATTAATAACCGGGCCGCCGTCGCCCGGCATTTGCTCGGGTCAAGTATTCGGTTATCCGTCCAGTACACCGTCGTTTTAATATTCACATCGTAGTGTGGAAATGTATTGGTGTTATTATGACGTGTGCTTTTTTTTTTTTTTTAAACAATTAACCTGTCTAAATTTTGTTTTAAATTAAATATTAAATATTTAAGTTTTTAAATTATACGTTTCGATTAAGTATTAAATATTTCTGTAACCAGCGCAAATAGATCTTGTGACAGAGCCATGTACAATTGACCACGGGGAAAATATTGTACGGTTAGGTCTAAATGTGCGACGTTTAACGTTTGACCCTGTGCCTTGTTTATTACGGTCATTGAAAAAGCATATTTTTTTTTCGTCGGGAAGTTGGAGACCTGCTATGGTAGATATGGTCGGTATCACTGACACATAAATACATTACGGCCAGTGAGGATCGCACTTTCGTGCAGACAGTCTTTTAAAGATTTTGTTCCTCGAGTCCTTGTAAAGGACACCGGATTTTTGATCACGTGGAGCAACATTCATAAGGAAAAACATTCACTGTCGTTCGGATGAACCGCATATGTCCGGCCAAGGGCATCCGTTTTTGTTTTACTCCGGGATAACATTCGACGATGGTCCCTCGGTTTCGTCGTTGGAATACTTTGCTAGATTGTCCGGTCTACGTACGTATCTACCGGACCGAAATCGTTCGCTTCAATTCGAGAGTCTAAATTAAACGCAGCTTGGATATTAACTTATATTTATATATTTTGTGGAAGACGATTGCCGATTTAGCGTAACACTCCGGTTACCGTAGTAACCAAACTCGCACGCAAAGTTATCTATAATATTTGGTTACCATGGTAAATCAACAAATGTTTCTCATTCTATCTTGCAATTTTTATCTTTTCTTATCGTCCGAATTTCCGACTTTTCCGGTGGATTTTCCAATCATTGTCTTTCATACAAACCGGGTCCTGACAGTTACAAACAAAATCAGCTAAATCGGTTTCAAATCGGAGTCATTCTCAAGCGATGGTTATATTTATATAGATTAGTGTATACATATTTTTATAATCTCGATTATCCATAATAACTTGATTTAGATTCTGGGCGAGTTTTTCTTTAGTTTTTCGTCTGTTTACAACTTTTCTACGAGATTTGATCAAAAAAATCGCACGAGAGCTTATTCGTAATGTTTCAAATCTAGTCGGTGCATTGATGCGGTTTTTTTAAAAACAATTTTGTAGTTTCCTTAATAACAGGGATAAATCAGAATATTTACGCAATAACGTTTTTCTGTTATTTTCGATTATGTTATTTTTGTTGTTGTTGTTGTTGTTGTTGTAATTCGGTTAAACACAATCGTAGAAACTTGACATTTTCACCAAACGCATATAGCACAACATATAAACTTGTATCCTTTCTAGACCCGGTAAATTTTTCAAACAAATCTGGCAATTATTGTGTTATTTATAGCTTATTCGATTATTTTGGTTTTACAAAAATGTTGGACAATTTGACACAATAATGATCATCATAAATTGTTCTTTTGGCAATTTTTAATTTTTTTTTTTTTTTGAGCACTTTATGTTCGAATATTGATATAAATCGTAAAAATTTCAACATTTCGTGTACTATATTTTTTGGTCCATGTTACTTTATTTGGTTCCAAAAAAACACGGACATTTTGTAACTACAAATTAATATTATTTAAGTTTAAGTTTACGAAATTGTGTTTTAACCGAACCTTGCTCATCTCTATAGCTAAAGTTGAAATACAGATCGATTTCGGATCTAGAGGTACCCCTAATGTATTTGCCCACGACATAAAATTTATTCAAAATCGCTCTGTAGCCCGCAAGCATTCGGTTCGATCGAGAAATATATTTTTTCCGGTAACGTTTCCCAAAATAATCCCCTCTCGACTATTTTATACGGATATTTATTCGGAAGTATAAGCTCCGTTCTCCATTTGTTTCACCCCTTAAAAATTTGTATAAATTGTAAAGCCTGACGAAATCGTACAGCATAATATTTCACCTGTAGTTATACAATCGTATGTTACCTATGTTTTTTTTTTTTTTTTTTACCAATCGTCTACTCGCTTTAAAACAATAATGGCTTACGTTAGAAACATTTGTATAGGGGGGGGGGAGTGGGGAATCGTCGTTAAAAAATGAAAATGGATATGATAATGTCGATAAAACACAAATTTATCGCCTTATATCCATTAGGAAAGTTTCACAACAAGGCGTGGGGTTACTCCCTCAAAAAAAAAAAAAAAAAAAATAATAATAATATTAATAAATAAATAATAAAACGCCTGATAACCGGACGTGTCGGACTATCGGATTATTGCGGAGATTACACTGTTGATTTGAGAATAGGATTTTAGCGTACTTAGCGAAATTGATAATCGCGTACTTATACCGTGTTTAGCGTTCCATAAAAATCGTATAACAATAATAGTTTTTACCAATTTTCCGTGATTATTAATCGATAATAGTTTTCTTGCAGCGAGGATAGTGGCAAGGACAATTGGAGACGTAGAGTAATAAATTTAATTTGTTATCGCTCTCTATACTTGACTGATTTGAACTAATATATGTGGTTAAACTATTTATTCGAGGCGCCCGCTATTATTGACATATTTTTTTTATTGTTTAATTATACGTTATTATTATTATTTTTATTATTTTTTTTTTTGTTTTTTATAACATCCATTAGCGTACGATTGTATGTCATCGCGGCCGGCATCAATGGCATTGTAGTAGGTACATTCTATTCCGTTTAAGATTTTAGGGCACACTATATACAAATGTTAGGTGTATAAAAATGTTTTTTTTTTAGTTAAACTATTGTCCTTATATTATATTGCAGGACTATAATTATATAATTTAGAGCAAAGACGTCGCGAAAACGCGTCCCTATCCTCGTTCAAAATCTCCCGTGGTAAGTTGAATAATTCCGGGATAGGTAGAAAATTACATTTAGGACGGTACAGTTGACACGGCCGCGAAGGTCCCGAAAGCTCTTCTCCTCGACCGTACACACCCCCTTACATAAATGGATATAAATTCGAGAAGACAATTTGAATATACTTATAAAACAATATTAAAAAAATAAACCAATCGGTTGGTCAAATCGAGCCACACTCAAGAACCGGAAATAATAATTTTTCGGTTCCCGAACAAAACCGTTGGTATTCATTGCGAGATATTTTTCTAAAAATCTTTTTCCTCCATTGGTGGATCGCCCCTGTTCACTATCACAGAAATGATAAGGGCGCGAAAATTCTGTAACACATTTAGCAAATCATTTTAATGGCACAGAGTTGTGTTTAGAAATTCCATATATCAAAAACCAATTGTTTTCTTCGACTCCGGTATTTATAATTATTCTACAGTGTCATTGTGTTATTTTTAAAAAATCGTACAAAATATTATTTTCCCACTATTATAAATAAAAAAAAAAAAACCGTATTTAATTAATTTGATCGCAACATCATCGCGATAAAATAAATAAGCCTGCCGGGATTATAATATCGGATTCCGGGTCCGGGTAGGTACAGATTTGTTTGCAGGGTGCGTTGAAGAGCAACCTCAGCAGCATTTAGTGCGTGCACTGTGAAAGTAAAACTGGTACGTTAAAGAACAATTAAAAGTAAGCCCGTAAGAATTGATTTTTTAGAAAGATAGCCTGGGCCCCTTCGAACGTCTCGGCCTACGTGTCCGTCGGTAATACAGAGGGCGCAAAATATTGTTCTGCAAAGCCGCAATATTTATAACTCTATAATGACTATAACATTGCGTTATTATTATTGTAGATTTTTTTTTTTTTTTTTTAATTTAAATTACTAAATTTCGATATGTCGTATGCGAATAAATATTTTCAAAGCGATCGTATCAAAATTAATATTTTTGCTTTATTACTTTCATCGTATTGGACGAACAGTGCGCAGGTGAAACAGTCCGTTTTCATTGTCCCGGTTTCGCCCTTGATCTTTACACGTATAGAACGTACCCAATACAACATTATTGTAATGCATTAAAAAATGCATTTATTTTAACGCGTGGTATTATAGCTGGCGTATTTAATTAAAATTATCAAAGTAACAGTGTGTATTATTATTATTTTTTTTTTTTTACAGAAAACGTTGTATTAATAATATCGGGGAACATTATACAGTGTTGTAACTAAAAAAAAAATAATTTGAGTTATATATCTCTTTCTCTTTGGTAAAAATGCAGTTATTTACGATGCGTATTTGACTTTTTTTTATTTTTATAAAATTAAACGTGTAAAATACGATAAGTTATTAAATAAAATACCGATATAAATGCAATAGTATTGTATCTGAATGTAATACACGATTATTGCATTACAAATAAATTTAAATAGTTAGTGTATTGACATAAAATAGAGTAAATTTTGTCACGACATAATTTTTTTTTTTTTTTTATTGTATAGTTTAAATATATAATTTTATTTCCAAACAACATAAATCCAAAAATGTAACAATGATAGATAAAAAAAAAAAAAAAATACTCGTTGTTTTTTACGTGTATTCAATACGGACGGCTAAATAAACAGTGAAATGGAACTAAAAATTAAAATTTCGATTTAAATTCATAAAATTCGATCAAATATATAATATGCCTATCCGAATACCACTCGATGGATACTTTTTGATCCGCCTAAAATAATCCATTTACTATTAGGCTATAGGTTTATACGGAAATACTCTTTATTGAGTAATAAAAGTAAAAACGTCGAACGATAAAACATCCTAAGTGATTTTTGAAACATGAGATAGGCACCTATCGAGTGTAGAGGACACACCGTCGCATATGATAAGCCTTTAAATATCTATTTCTATAATACGTATTTAATAATACATTTATTCTCATTTAATAACGTTACCGTTTCCAATGCTTCTATAAAATAAATGTAGCCGGATAAAATTCCGATCGTGAACGTAAAAAAAAAAAAAAAAAAAAAAAAAATGGTTTTTCAATGAACTCGTCGTATAAAATATAATGAGATTATGATAATATCGTGGAATATAAAACTTATTGTTAAGTTTATATAATATTGGGATTCGTGTACTCGGCGTACGGAAATATATAGTTTTAAACCGCGGTGTTCGTGTTCCGTTTATCGTACGAATTTAATAAATTATTATTTATGTCGGACACGTTTTCCACGGGTAAATCGTATACGATTAAATACGTTTTCACATTTTTTTTTTTTTTTTTTTTAAACATATTCTAGATATTACAAACAGCTAATTTTAAAAATTGTATGTATTTTTCAACGAATACAAAATTGATATATATATATATATACGGTTATAATAAGAAATAAAACATGTATTACCAAAAAAAGACTTTTCTACACGATTATACTAAAAAAAAAAAAAAAAAAAACCGTTATTTTTTGATGACTTTATTATAAAAATTACGCTCGTTTTTACTCTATATTATCGATTGGGTTTATGCGTAAGTGTATAGTGTAGCAGCACAATAATACGAACTCTGTGCGCCAGTACCTAAAAAAAAGGAGGTTTTCAAACTGTGCACCGCGGGCCATTCGAAAACAAAAATAAAATATATTTACAATAAACTGACCTAAGCGAACAATTTATTGGTTATAATATAAATAACGTGTACATTTTTTTTTTTTTTTTTTTTACTGTCTGTATTTAACTTATCGACCGGAAATCTTGATTTGATCATCAACATCGTTAGAAGTAGTTTCTGACAAACGTTTTGTCTATTCGATGCATAGGAGGACGATTTTTAATTGTTTTTTTAAATGGGGATAAACCGGGAAAAAATAGAACGCAATAACGGTATCTGTTAATTTCGAATCGGTATTTTTGTTTTGACTCGACGATAAATAATCGTGAAATGTTTACTCGCCGAGTATTTATATCAACACATTGCGGACGCGGTGCAATTTACAAAAAATATTCTGGATGTTTTTTTGGACGTTTAAAAATGTCTAGTTTATTGGGGTTTCGTGTAAATGGAAACTGTTTTGGCCCCGATAAAAATGCACAACAATTTCACGCAAAGTTTATCGTAAGCCGTACCGGGATGGTAACGAAAACAAAAATGTCGTCGGTGTTGTTCTTATAACCGTTTACATTTCGAACTTTCAACGGGATTTACGCGGCATGACACCGAATCCAAATCTAAATCAGAGGCCCCGCCGTCTAAACGGATTCGGGGGGAACCACTGCTATGCGCGTAATCCGAATGGATAATATTTGTGATAATTGTATTTACTAGGCTGGACAATTGGGGTACGCATAAAAACCAAGAGACGTATACCAGAGACGTTCGGTACGTTTAACGGGTATTTTTACACGGCCATCGAACGTCTCGGAAGAGAGTGTACGTCTGTGTGAGTCCTGTTCCCCCCGGTGTAAGTGCCTAACGGACGCGCGTAGATTCGCAGGTGGTTGCGTGTCGGCCGTGTGTATACGCGTTACACTCGTAAGCTATTATCGTCGAATATTCTCCGTCCTACGGGCCCGGTATTACTTTTTTTTTTTCTTCCCCCCCCCCTTCCGTGTGTATCTATTTCGTTTTTATTTCGTTTTCGCCAAAATCCAATAACGTCCGGAGTACGGTTAAATCTCAATGACGACGGGCACTACTGTTTCTCTCGACGACGCGTTCCCAATGGGGGGCGACTCGATAATATTATAACCTCCGACGAACCGGACGATTACGTCACTAGCGAGCGCATAATACGTTCGTCGAAATTCCGTATTACATATATATATATCTTTTTTTTTTTTTTCGTTTTAGATTCCGAGCGAAACGAACGATGTATTGGTTACACTATGATGTGTGTGTGTGTGTGTGTGTGTGTTCATTCCCCCCCACCCGTCCATGGACAACATTTCTACCAGAAATCCCAATGCGATTTTGACCTTTTTTTTTTTTTTTTTCTTTCGATTTACTATGTAGTTTACTAAATAATAATTGGGCAGAAACGTATTACTAACGCGGTCGAGAAAGGCCAGTCGGACAGAAATATACAAAAGGTATCCAGGCAGAACAGTTGGGCGCTGTAGATATATTCGTCGTATCCGAGGACAGATATCGGGATCTTAGCGGTATAATTTCAATTGTTCGTTATATTTCATTATAATTAAATATCAACACTTGCGATTACAGCCGTCTCGTAGCTATCCGGAGTTAATCCGGACAATTCCGTCCGTATACGCAGTCGGCTAAACGAGACGGCCCGCCCGATATTATACCCGTGGCTTGTCCAGAGTTAAAGAACTGCGGACCCTGGTTTTTTTTTTCGGGCTAACAATTAGAATCAAAAATAGCCGTTTGAAACATCGAATAACTTTTCTATTTTGATTATCCTCTACAAATACGTTCGAATTCTGGACGTTGGTCTTGACCAGCGAAAATTAACTGTGGGTCCAGACGACCGGCGTGATAAATGTGCCCATTAAAATATTCGCCACACCGTCGATAACTGACGATTTGTTACGCGGCGGTGTATAATCTCCGTTGAAATAAATACGCAATATGGAATTGCGGTCGAATACGGAAAATATAATTTCGTATAGAACATTCCGATTATTATGAAGATCCGTAAAAATTATTAACGAAAATTTTAAATTACGAAAAGGGGGAGGGAGTAAAAATACTATTCGGTAACAAACAAATCCGCGTGCTCTCGGTAATAATTTTATTTTGAATTACGATCGCGTCATGTTTTAAAATATTGTACCGAGTCGCGAATATACGTCCTATATTACCGTAGTAATTTTATCACAACCAAATACAATTTTTTTTTTTTTTTTTTTATATATAATATTATTAGAATTATTTGTAAAATGAAAAATAACGCAACAACGGCATCCCTCGTCGACTTTCGTATTGTTTTTGGGCGTAATGAAATTGTGATTTAAAATGATTTTTGTATAAACACGCCTCCTCGTCTCGCCGATGCTATTTTCGCTATTTATTTTTATTTAAATGACAAATACACTGTACACATGTTACGTAGATCACTAGATTGTTGGCGCATACAAAATGTATTATTTAAATTTAAATGAATGCAGTCTACTGTGTCCCGTTGATATCGAATCATCGTGTATAAACGTCTTTAATTTGGTACACAAAACATAATATTATACTTGGATATCAATAAATCGGAGACTGTATTGAAATACACGATGACCGTGTTCGTGGCCGTTCGCGGTGGGAAAAAAAAAAAAAAAAAAAAAAAAAAAAAATACAAACACAAATGCGCACGGTCCGGGATTTGAACCCGCGACTCCCGACGCCCGACCGCTGTTGGGCCAATGCCAGAAAAAATATCCACGGTTCCACGTTTTTATCACGCCCGAGCGAAAATTTAATTCGATTTCGCTCATAAAAACCACACCGCGCCTCGTATCGAAATTAAAACCCACTCATCATCAATATTTAAAATCGAATTTTGTTTGAAAACGAAATGCTAGTGTAACCGCCAATGCTAAAAGTGCTCTTAAAAGTGATTTTTGTTTTAATTTTAAACATTAGAAACGAAATATTCAATTTTCATGAAATCGTATTGTATTTGTCAAGTGTTTGTAAACTAATCCCTTCGAGTCGAGTACGAAATCATTACATGTTTTAAAATAATATACAGAAGGTTTAACGAACAAATTATTGAAAACTCGTTAAAAATATTTAAAAAAAAAAAAATCATGCGATAACTTTCTATATGAGTTATCTATTACATTCTTGTTCTTTTGTTTTTAGTAATTTACGTTTGGAATAGACAACAGCATTTTTCTCTTTATTTCAAAACTACGAAGTTTTGATCGAAAGTTTTGACTATGACAATTCAACAAACTCTGTTCTAACACTTTAGAAACACACGAACGACTACGGCAGTACGGGTACACTAATAGGTAACATTACTCTTACGCAACTACAGCGGACGATATAAAAAAATTTTAGACTATATTTTTTTTTTTTTTTTTTTCTGACATGGCGTTTTGATAATTAAACAAAATTTATTTGTTAACTAGTTTAAACGGTTTTGGTGTTCAACGGTATAATATAACAATTATTTTTATAACCGTTTATCCCGTAATAAAGTATAGTTTCAATTTTTTTTGTGAAACATTTATTTACTTGTTTTCTAATATATATTCAATGTATATTATACATATACGTGTATTTATACATTGGACAAGTATTCCAAAAAGGCCACCGTGACGATTTCGAAATAAGGCATAAGTTCGTAAAAAAAAAAAATAAATAAATAAAACAATTGTAAATTCAGTTGTCACATAGTAAAAATATAATTATAGTTATACGTCTGAATTTTATATCGTAATCTATCTATCGTTTTAATAATATATGGAAAATTATAATATTTTTTTTTTTTTTTTTTAAATAACGTTAAAACTTGTAATTGGTTAATTTTTTTATTCTGCTTTATTATTGTACTTCGCGTACATTTTTATTCAAGACCATGATCGATTCGACTAGTAAAACAATGTAAATTACAATACTTTGGTTAAATTCGATATTATTTAGAAACACAATATAATCTTTAACGGTAAGCAAAACCGCATATCGAAAGACAAAATAGGACTTGGGAGCAATAAATAATTACTTTTTTACGCACAAACCTAACCTACACACCGACAATAATTATAATAGTAATATCGAGTTTAATTGAACCGCATTGTTTAAACACAAAGCAAAGAATAGTTCTGATTTGTAAAACAGTATAAATATTGAATACGTTCCATAGTATTAAACAATTTTTTCGCATAGAATAATCTTGTACGTTAAGATTTTTGTTCGTTCGGAAATCCGGTTGTCTACAACTAGGCTAACTATTATTCTGTATTATAATTGAATTATTACTATGTAAAATAAAAGCTGTTCGGAAAAATCGTTAATTCAAAATAAATGCTCTAGAGCAGAGGTTCTCAACCCGTGGTACGCGAAGACATGTTTTTTTTTTTTTTTTTTATTACTATTTGAATTCAATATTATTTAGTTTAGTTTAGTTTATTTGATATTAGCTAATTTTATAAGATTATTATTTTATCAAAATAATATTTAATGTCGATGACATGGGGTTTGTAATCGGAGCAATTTAGAATTTCAGATAATGATAAACTCTACAGTTTATTATAGTTGTTATCGATAAATTCTTATTTGAAAAATAACTACAAAAGTAGGCTCGATATTCAAAGTGACTTAAGAGTGAAAATTAGTTCCATTCAGCCTGATATCCCGATGTCCTCGTACAAAATAAACAACAACAAATATCACATTAATTTTATTATTAATTTGAAAATTGTAATTTAAAATAAAAAAATATTTAGATTTAACTAAAAATTAAGTTTTTTTTTTTTTACTTTTATAAATATGAAATAATAAAAATGTAACGAATTTGTATTATTCATTAATAATAAAAATGTACGCTAAACAAATTTGACTCGTAATTTAGTTTTGGAATTGAGGTGGTACGCGTATCGATTATAAAAGTGTGTCTGGTGGTACTCCACGGTAAAAATGTCGGGAACCCCTGCTCTAGAGGCGTACGCTAAAAAGCACGGGGTACCTAATTTCCCAAGTTCATTGGCGATTTTATTTGTTTCTACTTTCCTACTTTCGTCGAGTGTTTGTCAATTATAACGATATTACCGTTACTCATTTGGCGTAGCTATTCCAAGATCCGTGTACAATTGTCTGTTCCGTGATTTCCTCCCGCGCCGGCCATTTGAACTTTTCCGCAATCCCCCAATACTATTGGAAAATAATGTAAAGGGTTTTTTTTTTTTTTTTTATAGTATTGGCGTTAGGTTAATTTTTAACGGCAAGAACGCGCGTAACGGCCCGGTGTCCCTGATCAATAAAGTGTCGTCGTGTTGCGCACGTTAGGCGTTTCCCGAGGGCAGGAGAAAAAATAAAATTAAAAAAAAAAAAAAAAAAAAATAACAATAAACCGAAATCAATGAGTGGGATTGCCGTTTTAATGTTGCTCGTATTTGCCGACGGACGCGCGTTTGAAATGCGTTCGATTTTCGAAAGTGGTGTTTAATGCCCATCAATTATCGTCGCTCGATCCGTATGCATCGTGTTTTGAAATAATTACACAAACAATACAATATTATTTTTTTTATCGATAATCCGCAATTGTTACTAAAGGACAGCGGTGGATTTACCGAGACGGGGAGCCGAGAAGGCCCATCGGCCATTGGCCTAGCGCATGGGTCACCAAATGGCGGACAAATTTTATCCGGCCCGCAGACAAAAAATAAAAACACATATTACGACCACATTCTATGTGTTATTGTTGTAAATTATTATTTTTGTTAAATTTTATTGGTTTTACCGACAACTGTTGATAAATATTGGTCGCAAAGCATATCTTATCTAAACTTTTATTGGGTCATTGGGTGACTGCTAGTCGATTTTACGTCTACCTAGTCGGTCCGTCGATTTTTTCCGTGTTAATTGCATTGATTTATTTTTTCGATTTATAATACGGTTAAATAATTTCCAAGTTCTACTATTTTTTTTTTGAACATGGATAAAAAGAGAAAAAAAGTTGAAATTGAAAACGGACAATTTTTGCCTGAGTGTCAAAATTCTTTTATTTTACCGGATCGGGCAGGGGCCTTGCCAGTTTGTTTAATTTGCCACCAGACAGTAGCTGCGATGAAAGTTTTCAATCTTAAACGTCATTATGAGACTTCGCATAAATCATTTGCCGAAAAATTTCCCGTGAGTAATGAACTTCGTAAATCAGAAATTGATAATTTGCGTATGAAGTCTATAAATCGGCAACCAATATTTAGTATCCACGTATGTTTGTGAATCATCTTTCTCAAAAATGAATTATATCAAAAACATGTTCAGATCCCGGTTAACCAACAAACATCTCGAAATGATACTTAATATTAATTATGTTTGTGTTTAAAAACAATAGCAAATAATAGATAAAAAAAAAATAATGTTCTCATTACATCGAATTTTAAAATAATACCTATTGTCCTATTATATGTTGAAAATATGTACTTAGAATTTTAATGGCCCGCGAAAAAAATTTCAGATTCCTAATGTGGCCCTTCAAAAATATTAATTGGCCTAGCGATTAGGTTAAGTTAGGTTAGGTTTTTTTTTTTTTTTTTTAAAGCCGGGACGTTAAAAGAAATAAACTGTAATAATGTTTCCAATACTCTCGATCGACAGAGTAGGGTCAAATTTTTACCAGTGACTAACGAAGCCATTTTTAATCTGCTTGCGATTATAATACGATTTGTCCGATTCAATTGCCCAAATCAAAAGTGCATGCAAATAATATAATATAATGTCGGCCGGAAGACTTTGCGGGATTCCATTAATAATATTCGCACCGCTTAAACCGTTGTCAACTTCTTTTCACTCGTTGTTTTCGACGATTCGGGCGCGCATTTCAAATAACGGAAAAGTATACAAGTCAAGTCGTTTATACGGGAGACGGTCTTTAAATATATTCCATGTGAAATTCAAACGAACACACTTTACTCATATAGGTTTTCGTTTTTTTTCGACCATCCAGACTCGTTTGTGTCCAGTGTAAAACCTAAGGGAGATTTTTCTATCCAAGTATACTTTTAGACGAAAACTTGTTTACGGCACGAGGATGTGGTCTAATTTTGTTATTGGACATTTTTGATAAATTGTAAAACCTTGACGGTTGATATCTATATTTTAAAAATCTTCAGTCGCCGTTAAGTACCGAGATTGTAACTAATTGATGTTTTTAAAGTCTCTAATGGCCGAATTCCGTCACGGTTAAATTATTTTACTTCAATATTATTAATATGATTTACGGTTTACTTTTTTTTTTTTTTTTTTATCATTATTATTACTATTATTATTTATACGAATTTTGGATCATTGCCATAATATCCTGGAACCCAATTCTCTTTCATGTTATATGTACCGCCCTCATTTTTTTTTTTTTTTTTTTTTTTTATGTGATTTTACAGATGTACAAAGAGGTGTTCATTATTTTTAATTGCCGTACAGTATAACCGTGTGAGTATATACGTATATATATATATATACTTTTTTTTATTGTAATTCGGTATTTTAAACTATGTATTATTTTTGTAATCTCCATAAAATACCTACAGAGCCGGTATACCGGAGTGCGAACAACGTTTCTTATCGGTTCCCGATATCGACGATCGATGAAAAAAAAATGTAAAATAATATTATTGTCTATTGGGAACCCGACGATAATCGTTATTCGTAACTAGGGCTGGGATTTTGATGCAATTGCATACTTTTTTTTTTTTACGGTGTTCCAAAACGTACGTCCGTAAACGGAAAGTGTGTTTTGGGTGGTGCTGATTATTTTAATGTAATTTTCATTTTGCATATTTGTACATTTTTTTACAAATGTTTACCTAAAATTTTCTTAGTTTTTAGAGCATTTTTTTTTTTTTTTTTTTTACTATTTGTTAGTACGGTAAACATAAATTTGCGTTTACACGTCACGGTCCACATCAAACGCGTACCTGCGCGAAGAGCGGCCAATCAACCACAAAAAAAAAAAAAAAGTTAAAATATTAGAATGTATTTTTCAAGTTATTATTTTAGAACGAATGATTAAGAAGTAGTTAAGAAAAGTAATTGAGTCGGATAATATATCCACCAAATGGCGTAAAATACTATTTAAAAAACACATTTTTTTGTTACCGTTAAAGCTATTATAAATAAATCGAAAGGCGTTTTTATAGTGCATTTATTGCATTTTTTAAAGGCATTAAATTTCCAGTCCTCTCTATAACGTTAGTTTGTCGTGTTTTTTTTTTTTTTTTTTTTTACAAATAAATAAGAGTAACACTGCCCGCGAAAAACGGTTATTTTATTACAATGTTGTTACGGGCAACATTGCGACGGGACTCCGCTAGTTTACAATATTTTACGAGCGATTACACTTTTTTTTTTTTTTTTTCGGCTACACACATATTTTTATAGTATAATTATAATATAAATGGATTATCGATCTATACGGTTCTGGAATTATTCCATGTGTCCGAGTATCCCAATAATATACAAAATGACCTCGTAATATTCAATTCGGATAGATTCGATTTAAATTGTATTTAGTACGATTAGTTTAATAATATTGCGTTAATTTTGTCTATTATTTATTATTAAAATACAAAAAAATCGCTAGCAGTGGCATGGCCGGGTAATAGACTCTGGGATATGAGAGAGGGGAAATAATTTATTCCCCAAAATCAAAACCGTAACGAAATAATCAAAGACAAATTTAATGACTTAATAACGTAATTAAACAAAACTTAAATTAAAAAAAAAAAAAAAAAAAGTAAACGTAACACAAAACGTCATTGTACTAATGACGTAGTAATTCTCATTTTTTTAACCCAAATAACGCGACGATAATGTTGACAAAAACACATTTCAACAGGAGAAACGCGAAACCAATATATAAATACAGTAAAATTTACTATACAATGAACTTCCGTTTAACGAAATTTTCTATATAACGAATTATTATTTTTTTTTTAAATTAATTTAATTTAATTGTGTCAATACACCAAGTATTTTTACAATATTATAAGAACATTATTACAATACACAATAATTGATAATGTTAACTATTTTTACAAAAGTATTTACAGTGATAATAATATAATTAAGTTTTGATTAGCTTATGAGACTAAGGAGTTGTTTTTGAGAACCATGACCGCCGTTGTTAATCATGCGTAAATTTATCACTGTGTAAGGCTGGGCGCGCACCTAAAGAGCAAAACTGCCCCCGAGCCGATCCAAGCTGCTCGGAACTGTTTGGACGTCATTAGAACATGTGTAAAGTAATTGAAAGTAATTAAAGTAATAATCAGTGAATATCAACACGTGACAAGAGACATGTTCGGTCTTGATCGGTCCGGTTCTATTTTCGCCCCGAGCAAAATGCGAATACCAAAGTCGCTTGTTTATTTCACGACTAGTGCATTACCGGACACTACCGGTTACCAACAATTTTTCAGCAGGAGTTATACTTTTACTTTTACTTTGTGTCATCTCCTTACGTCTCAAATTTTTACCTTCATTCAGATCTTAAATTAAAAACAATAGCTGAAGAATCCAAATGTTTTTGTAAAAGATTCTACAACCACCTAAGCACTCCAATTCGAATCCACTAATCAAAATATTGGCCTCCGCTACCATACCGGGTAATCCCCCAAGACGCCTAAAGCGCAACTGGTGTCGTGATTTGCTACAATAAAATACAAAAAATAATAATAATAACAATAATAATTTAAGTAAATAATTAATAACCATAGAAAGTGTCATCAATGGGTGGCTCCTTCTTTCATCAAATTATTTGCCTGTGAATGTACTTTTAGCATATATTCTTATTGTATCAATGATACAGATTGTATATTACTTGTAAAAATAAATAAAAAAAAAAAAAAAAAACTTTGTGTCTTGCGATCGTATAGTCTCGCCGATTGCATTTAATATGAAGTCGTTCGCTCGTTGCTGAACTCTCTGAAAGTGAAATTTTTGAATTTAAACTCGTCTTCACCGTAATTCGGCCAAAAAATTTAAAATCGTATTATTTTCTAACCGTTTTTTTGTTTATTTCATGCATCCAAATTTTGCGTTTTTTTTTTTTTTTTTTTACTGCTTTCGCTATTTAACAAAAATTGCCACATGAGCGGCACATCGACGTCGTCTTCGTCAGAACTCATCTTGACGACTGGTGTTTAATAACAAAAATTAATCCGGAATTATTGTGTCTCGTTCTGTTCTGTTTTGTCAGTGTGTATGGAATTCGTTCCGAGCTGTTTGGAACAAAATGTTCCGCGCAGCTCGGAGCAGTTTTGCTCTTTAGGCGTGCGCCCAGCCTAACGAATAAACTATTCTGATAACAAATCTGTTTTTGTGAACTTTGTAACTATCGAATATGAAATATTGTTCTAAAATACCTACGATTCTATTGTTACCAATAAATATAAGCCGCCGGATAGGCAAGCCGGTTGATTTGACTGCAGCACGCAGTTCCGATACTGACGTAAACCGTAATCGTACAAAATGTGATGAAATCGAGGAAGAAGATCGCGCAGATGAATCACCTAAACTCACAGGAAAAGTGACACTAAACGACTTTTCTGTTGCGAGAAACGGTTTTAGACAACAAGCAAATGTTTCGGATGGAATTTTTTTTTTAACTCGATGAAATCGAAACATTTTACGAAAACAGTACAATTTTTTAATCAATGATTATTTGTTTTAAATTAAGATTACAAAATATGCAGGTATAATATGATATTTTATGTTTATTTGTAATATAAAATATAGAATGTGAAATTAGAAAAATTGATACATATGAAAAAAAAAAAAAAAAAACGTGTAATTCTATTTAACGAATATCTCTGTATTAAGAATTTTTTTTTTTTTTTGTTTCCCATGAGACATTGTTATATGGAAGTTTTATTGTGTATATATATATATATATATATATTAAATTTTACGAAATAGTTTGAGGAAAAAAAATATTTTTATCTTATGAATACAAATTTGTAGTTGGTAGTGTATTGCATTCACTGTTTGTTTTAAAAGATTCGAAGATTTGTACTGTTGCCATACCTGTAAGTGAGGGGGAGGGGTGTGGGAAGACTAATATTTTTGTCGTCCCTGTTGCCTCCGTCCGTACAATTAGGCCACTGGCCGCTAGATTGACGAATATTGTTGTCTACCATCGGAGTATGTCCGAATTTTAATATTCTGGTAAACTAGAGAATGAATATATACCGTATATCTACCGGCAAGTATTTTTCGCCGGGCAAAACGCTCTCGTCACGACCGTTTACAACAACAATACAACGGCTAGGCCGGGTAATGTCCGTACGGCATAGATTTACAGTATTTCGCGACCCCTCGGGCGTGGTCGCCGGTTAATTATTTAGAGTCGTACGATTTAAATCAATCAAAACGTTGGGAATCTCGAACAATAAATAAATATATCGCGCCAACTGCATCATAAACATACCGTGTCTAAATTCGCATTGTACACCATTTAAAACGGAAAACGCTATATCAATGTGTCGCGTAATTGTACGATACATTTACTATTCGGAGTTTTTCTTAATATTCCCCGTGTTGCTTCGGTGGTTTTTTTTTGTTTAGGATTTTGATCAATTCAATACTTTGCTTTGACGATTCGCATTATATCGAAGTCGGAAACGGAATTTTTATTACACATTTTTTGAATGTAAAATAATTGAACGCACCAAACATATCAATGTGTTGCGTTATCGTTCGCGTAATTGTACGATTATTACTTGTTTTATTTTAACTACGCACAGACTCCAAATAATACTTATTCATATATTACGTTTTTTTTTTTTTTTTTTTTGTTATTAAGAAAAATAATTTGAAATATTTGACTGCTTTTTGTGACTAAATGGCGACACGTTCGGCACATTCTCGTGCTTATGTCGTCAATTCGAATAGCTTTGAATTTGAAATTATGGCCGAGGACATTTGTAATTTGTCTGAAATATGAGCTAACGATCGAGTTCGAATTGCGTAATTTCCAATACATTATATAAAATATTAATCTTAAAATAGTGTTATTACTGTGTGGTGAGCTCGCTTTACTTGCGCCCGGTGATAGGCACGTGCTTACTACGCACGGACTCCAAATATTTAACGACGCCGCACCGCGGATCGGGCTACACTTCTGTTTTAGGAGTTGGCGAAACATGCGGTCGACCGATAGGAATTAGAGTTCTTTTAGGCAGCTCCTTTAATAATGAATAACACAAATCGACTCGAAGTCGTACAAATAAAACTATAATAATAATTTAGTAAATTTGTCGACGGAACTGGTAAGCGGTCCGTCCGGGAGATGAGTTACAACGTACACTTGACAATACCGGGAACGGACACGGGGACTCGCGGCGATGTTTTGCCTCCAATGAGTGCCCGAGAGGTCTGGGTGTTGAGTTTGAACTGTCTCTGTCGGGATGTGAAACATTCCTTTTTTTATTTATACGGCTGATAGAATTGTACGTGCTCGACTGTGGATCCGCACAATAAGGAAAAATAGCACAATATTACGTATAATGCAGAATAAGTAAACCGCTTTCGTCAATATAACCCTGTAGTACGCGTTTGGCTTACACTAAGAACTATACGAGAAGATCTGCGCGTTACGGTAGAACGATAGATAAACGGATTTTACCGGTTAAAAAACTGCAATATCTGTGCTTTGCGTTTCATAACCGCAGCCGAACGATGCCCCGGGGATGGGGCTATATATCCTTCTCCCCCCTCAATTGGCTTAACAATACAACGTTTATGAGTTGCCATTTTTTTTTTTTTTTTTTTTTGGCAATATAATCTTGAAATATATTAGTCAAGTTAAAAGAAAAATATCGTTTTGTTCAACAGACATTGGATCCGGTTGCGAAATTCACACGTACGCGTTCGGATAGAACAAGAGTCTGAGATTTACGCATCATCTACACTCAAGTATACCCACGTACTGCGTCCGCTTCCACCGAAAATCCCCGGGCACGCCACTGTTCGTGAGTATCGTATTCATTTTTTAACGGTAATCTACACGTGTGTATAAAATGTATATTTAGAGACGGATCGCTACAAAATTGTGTATTAATTTAAGGGAGAGCGGTCGTCGCGTATTCGGTTGTCGGATCGATTTCGATACGGCGACGAGAAATGATTTCGGGATTAAATATTTATGTATTTGATCGCTAGTCACAATAATTTATTATTCGTATTATATTATACGTGGCGTTATGTTATTAACAAACGAATTACGAGTATTTGCTTAGAACACAACAGTCGTGAAAATCAGTAGCATGGCGTAGGCGGATTTTTGAGTAGATTATTTTCGAATGTATATGATTTTACGTTGTATTTATGATTAAAATCGTTTTTTTTTTTTTTTTTTCATTTCCATATTTGATATTTTCTTACCGGGATGTTGGAGTTTTTGATATTATTCACATAGAAATTGCGTTTTGTCGATCTTTTATTTCGGTGAGACGTTACCCATTTTCCATACAAATTGTGTCGTCTTGCCAAGTTTGATGTATCTTTTTTTGGCAGCCATATATTTGTTTTATTGATTTTATGTACTAAAAGTTTATTTGCATACCGCGGAATTCAAGTTTCGCCGTTACATAATAATATTACTTACTTTTGATGAAGTTTTCTATAGTATTTACGTTAGTGGCTGATACAGTGATATATGATACGCTGTTTAACATTGTTTGTTATCAATCACATTTTAATAACTTTTTGTATAGATTCGAAATAATCTTCGTTATTTGTTTTAGACTTTTCCCGGGTTGCATAGGGTTAAATTTCTTAAATTTAATATTCGAGTTTTTCTTAATATTCCACGTGTTCCTTAAGTGGTTTGTTTTTTTATTTTAGGATTTTGATCATTTCAATACATTACTTTGACGATTTGCATTAAATTGAAATCGGAAATTGATTTTTATTACATTTTCTGAATATAAAATAGTTTAATGCTGGTAATTATTCAGCGCACCAAACATTTTCCAAATTGCATCTTCCACTATGCCGGTTTTACCGTATGCTACACGTATACATGTATTTTTTCGATATTAGGCATGAACATAAATTCAGGCCCATAGATATTGAATTAGACCCACTTACATTATGCGTGTGATGCAAGGGCAATAACCGAATCCGTCTGGTACGTAACGATGGTGTTTGGGAGATATATCCTGCAAAGAATGTTTGGTCCAAAGAAGGTGAATACGAAACAAGATCGAATAAGGAACTGGTCACCTTATACAACGGGCCTACTCGAAAGTCTCAGAGTGAAAGATGGACCGGTCGGTCACATATGGAAAGCAGAGAACCGAATAGAAAAGCGTGGAGAAAAAAATAATGAATTTATTGATTGTTGAACTGACAATGCTAGTAGAAAAACACGGCACAAACGCACAACGGAAAAGCGTCCGTTAAACTTTTTAATCTACTGCTATGCAAAAATACAATAAATACAAGCATAAATAACCAGATCATACAATGGAACAGAAAAGATGACTCAGTAAAATGCCTTGGAGTTTTTCTCGATGAAAAACTGACATGGAATATCCACATAAACAAAAAACTTACTCAGGGACATGCCAGGATGAGAATTCTCTACCCCTTAGTGAACTACAAATCAACTCTCCAAATGAAATCTTCTCTCCTTCTTTACATCGCAATAATCAGACCACTGATAACTTATGCCTGTCCTGTATGGTCCGCTGCCTCTATAACTAAAATAAATAAAATACAAATCTTACAAAATAAATTCTTAAGGATATGTCTCAAAGCACCGTGGTTCACGAGAAATCACCAGATCCATAATGACACGAAAATACCCCTGATAAATACATGGATTAAAACCCAATTTAAAAATTTCCACGCCGAACTAAAAAACTCGGACAGTGCTCGTCATTACAATATAGGAAAAAAAAACACTCAATAGACGTCTGCGGCCTCGACTTCCCCAGGACATTCTTTTAACAGACACAGAATCTGACTCATCATCGGAAAATGAAGATCATTATTAATATACTAGACCTTATCGTTATCATTATTATATTCATATATGTAACACATTATTATATCACTCTCACTATTAATAATTATGTCATAAATACATTTTTTAATCATTTAAATTTGTAACAAATAAAATTGTAAAAATTAAAAAGTTGTAATAGCACTAGGTGTGCTGAAACATTTTATAATTATAATAAATAAAAATTAATTTTACCAGAAACAAAAATGCGAGTATAAATTTCGTTTCAATAATTATTTCCGTTTAGGCTGTTAAAATCAGTATTGGACAATATTTTTTTTCTTCAAAATTTAAATATTTACCAATGGATTTAACACGCACGGGCGGACACCATAATGAAAATAATAATAACCGTACTACGGACGGGGAACGGGAAATTTTAATTTCAATTATCGCACGATACGCGTACTCGCTTGTATTTACCGCGTTCGGCGCATTCGAATTGTCAATTGCGATTTGCCCGTTTATATGTAGCGGACGTCGCCTCCGTTGTTTCGTCCGTCGACGAAATTCGGATAAGTTATACGCGCCGAGGACGTCGTATTGTAATTAAACGTATTTCGAACGTATCAAGTCACCTAAGGCAGAACATAGACGAATCCGTTTTATCCGCACATTTAAATATCGCACGCTCGGCCCATACGTATATAATATACGGAACGCATCCGCAAAGGTTTATTGTCTAATAGCGGGTCTCTCCCGGGGACGTTTTACCGACGCGGGACGGTAATACACCGGCCCGCGGCCCGAGAGATCGTTTGGGCGGAGTATTCTTCGTCCGACGTAAAAATGTTTATTTATACGACCGACTCTCTCTCTATCTCTCTCTATATATATATATACGATATTATAAAAGTAATTCCGTTTATAGAGCACAACTGTTTTAAACGAAATATTATCTACGCGAGTTGATAAAACTCGTACGAGGTACACCGTACACCTACTGCTGGGTCTCGTAGTTTCGTACTGTTTTTTTTTTTTTTTTTTTTCGTCTTCCCGGCCCCGGTGAATAATAATCGTTTACCGTCAAAAGTACTACTCGTCTACGTATACGCAAAACTAACTATTGTTCGACAATGGATTTATGTAAAATTCGCGATTCGCCGCCGGTCTATCACGGGCGTATTAAAATACAATACAAACTCGTGACAAAACAAGTCTAATATCGAATTGCCCTTTTCTTCGAGAAAATCGTCGGTTTTTTTTTTGTTAAGAGTGTGACGTCCGATTGCGCGAAACGAGCTCGGCGAACGGGTTCGGTTGTACGTTTTTTTTTTTTTTTTTTTTTTTGTAATATTAAACTATAAATCGATTCGTAACGTTTTCACTGTGTTTCGCTTTGCGTCCCAACAGTTTTCGTACAATTATTTCCAAACTGAATTCACAACGTCGGTTTAGAACGCGATCCGGGTTTAACGTTATTCCAAAGAAGATTTTTTTTTGTTGTTGTTGTTAATACAGTCGATTCCGTTTTATAGAGACAACCGCCGGTCAATAGGGACAACCGCTTGATCCGGACAATTCTATAATACGAGAACGAAAACAAATGTATACATTCGTAAATGTAAAAGTACTCCGCTTGTCTGGGCGAATCCGGATAATCGGCACATTTTTTTTTTTTATCGAATATTAAATGTGAACAGATCAATCGCGACCGACTCGCGTTAATCGATTATTAGATTAAATCATACGCACAAGCCCGATAAGTGCTTTAGACACTTGTTCGGACTACATTCGTCAACAAACAATAATATGTAAAAAAAAAAAAAAAAAAACAAAGTAACATTCATCATTTTTTTTTTTGTTTTTAAATAAGATAAAATAATTTAAAAAAATAAAATATATTTATATATGTACTTTTATAAATATTTAGGTTATAATACTAGGTTTTACTTTTTGTATTATTAAATAATTTCTATAATTGTGTTATTGTAATAATAAAAACATAAAAAATCAGTTTTTCAATAAATTTATGTTTTTTTTTTTTTCATTTCGGATTATCGGGACAAAATAACACGCAACCGATGTGTGCCGATAAAGCGGAATCGACTATATTTTCTATTAAAAATTCTAGGTTTTTAACGTCTACATTTCGCGGCGATACGTGCGCCACGAAATTAACAGATATATCTCAGTATAAAATTATACAATCCACGCAACGGCCGTTCTAAAATACTGTAAAATTATTAAACTGCACGGATGATATTGTAGAAATTATTGTAATATGTTCCGAATTTTCAATTTAGAAAATTAATATTATCTTTTATTTGGCCCGCGTACAAATATTCAGTCGTTTGACGCAATCGTATAATTAATATGACGTATGCAAGAGCACAAACCGTTATTGTGTTTTGCCTATAGGTAACATTTTATTTTTTTATTTTTTTTTGTTACGATATTTGCAAAGACTCGCATACAATAGAACAATTGTCGTCTTTGGCTAGCTTTTCAAACAACGCAATAGAGAAAAGTTATTATCACCAGCGATACCGTACACTTACTGCGGGGTCGCGTGTGCGCGCTATTTCACGGGCTAATTGATTTTAATTTTTATTTTTATTTTTTTTTTTCAATTTTAACGATAATAGACAAATAGAATTTTGTTTGTTTGTTTGTTTTTTTTTTTTTTTTAAGTATATGCAAATTAAACAAAATACATATTACGCGTGTAACGACTTACCCGAGGACTGTTACAAAAATGTGAAAAAAAAAAAAATCCCACACACACGGTATTAAATTGTACATCAATTTATGTAATTGTTTTACTAAGAGTCTACGTGTGCACGAAATTAAAAAAAAAACCAAATAAACAATTTCCATCTATTGGCTGAAGAAAAAAAACCGTTTTTGTAAAGAAATTTTAGAGCGTTACGATTGTCGCATGGCTAAAAAGTGTTACGACTGTACCCGGTCTCCGCGACTACGTACGCGATTTATTCGCTTCGGACCGATCTCTTTAGACAAAAAAAAACGCCATTTCGATATTTTCTAAAACTAAACGGAACATTTATAAATATTTATTCCTCTTACAATACAGTATTATGTATTATTTTATATATTGTACCGCGGTCGTTTTCGAGTCACCTCGGCCGCGGACGGCTCGCAGTCGCGGGCGGAATGATGACTATTGTCATTTTGAGAATACGCCCGCGGAATGCGGGAATTTCTGTCGGGTGTTTTTTTTTTTTTTTTCAATATCGCCGACGGCGTAATAACATGTAATAAAATATAATTGGACGGCCGCCACCGACGGACGGGGGCGAAAAATTTAATAAAAGATCCTGCGGTCCGTCGTGTGCGAATAGTCGTGATACTCGCTTATGAAATATATTATATACCGGATGAGTATAATATATAAATGTATGCAGTAAACTAATGTACAGGTACACGGGTAGGGCCAGACGACCGGATGTATTCGTTTTAAATGGAGGACAGTTTGAAAAAAAATATGTGTTAACTATTTTGTCGGGTTTGCGTATGGAGAATAAAACGTCATATTTTTTTTATTCGTTTATTTTCCCCGCAAACCAATAGTAAAAAAAAAAAAGGCGTACATATTTCGCACTGTGGGTCGGTTACTGTTGTTGGTGGCTAAAAGTTTGGAACGTAATATATGCATAGAGATTTAATTTACGTCTGTAATTTCAAATGATAAATAACAAACGGAAAACGATTCTCGGCGTAATAGTATTAGTCGTGTTTTTTCATTGTTGCCGCGGTGACTCAGAAATCAACGTAAATATAAAAAAAAAAAAAGAAATAATAAAATTCGGGTTTGACGATATCGTGTTTTTGCCGGTTTTTCGTCATTTTTTGGTAGTTTTTTCTGATACGTTTAAAACACCAATTGGTATATCGATAAACCACCTCTATAAAGTGACAATTAGATACGGTTTGCTACCAGTTTGGGTAGCATGTATAGATCGGATGATGTGTTTTGATAGAAAAAGTGTTTACAGAAAACAAAAAAAATAAAAATGAATAAACATTATTGTAAAACCTGATGTTTTAAGAACTTCTCAAACCGCTCAGAATCTATACAAAACCATTAATCCATCACCATCGCCAATTTTTTTTTTTTTATATACTATTCAATATTATTGTTTTATAACATTCTTAAAATCAACTCGGAATTCGAAAAATGATCAGTAACCTCTTTTGTTAGATCATAAACTTGTGTTACGCAGTATTAAAATAACAGTGGCAAATTAATGCAAACTATCGGGGCGATGACGGTCCTTTGTGCTTTATTGTTTGTTGCGATAACTCGTCGGTATAAAAAAAATGGGTCATTTCGGTATTTATGAAGTTCACGAGCCCGGACAAACGAGGGCATCGATAAAAATGAGGACAAATCGCCGTGAAATAGGACGTCTGGTCGGTCCCCCGTCGACCCCGTGGTCGAGGCGGTTTTACCGCGGGATGGTACGAAACAAAAAAAAAAAAAAAAAAATGCGTACGCTGTTATTTTGTCGACGGGTGTAACTTTATACGGTGGTGCACGGGCGACGATAGCGAATTGATTTTTAATTTATATAAATAATTTACATGGGGTCGACGGACAACGGTGTAATCGCGAGGATTTTATAGTGTATATATTATTTGCATAACGCGTGCAATTTTCGCAAAAAAAAAAAAAAAAAAAATAGTCGTACACGTTAAATAATGACGGGGGCACCGCCGCCGTTCGCATATATCAACCGATTTTTTGACTCCGAGAACATAAAAACCGCCAGCGCGCCGAGGAGGTAGTAACGTATAACCGAGGGTGTCGCTCGTCGCACCGCCCGCCTCGGGCCGTAGTTTCTATAAAACCACAACCCGTCGATTTGTGACGCTGTAGACGCGCAATAACGTTTTTTTTTATCGGTTACGGTTCGACGAATCGTTTCGTCCGAAGGCGCCGGCAATAATAATAATAACCGTACGCGAACGCTGCCCTCCGGAAAACACACGACGCGCGTCTTGCAAATGTCGAATGTTCAAATAGCGCGTATTTCGCACAAGTCCTGCGAAATCGTTTTGCACTACCGGTCAAGAATACCGCTAAAGAATCGTCTTGAAATCCGGATTGACGGCAAACCGATTATTATTAACGTCTGTACACCGCGTTTCCCCGGCGTATTCGGCGAGCAATTTACGATAAGATGCGCGTGGGGGTTTTTTTTTTTTTGTTTCTTTCTGTAAACAATTTGTCTACCGACAATTGTCGCTCCGATCGTCAAGATCGCATGCGGTGGTTTCTGGTAGCGTCTAGTTGCTGCGGCGGGGATGCGATTTTTTTTAAAATTTCCCATGTGGGGGTTTCTCGCGAAAAACGTGAAAACCAAACCAATTACGGTTTCGGTTATTTTTTTTCAATTTTTGTTCGGTTAAAATCGATCTAAAAAAACCTGCCGTTTTCACCGAGTACATTTATTAATCCTATCTGGAAGTGGTCAAATACGCAAAACACTCTGGCGATTTTTATACTATTTATTTACCATTTGACGTTCTCGAGTATTTTTAGTTTTATAATTGGTTTTATGTGAATCATTATTTGTTCGTACATCTGAAACAATATAAATTTTGACGAAAATCATATAAATCACGACAGTTCAACTTTTTTATTTTGCTATTTTCCGATTTATGGCGATAAAACTTAATTAAAAATCCATAAAATGATCAACAAATTGACACGTAAAAACACAGATTAATAACATATATTATATGTACATAATACATACTTGTAGTTTATTCTGGATTTAAAAATTAACATAATTTTGAGTTTTAAATTATTGAAACAATATTTACCGAATTTCACTCAAAATTGTTTTTTATTGGCAATTATTTATCGTTTCGTACAGACATAAATTATATTCTCCTCTATAACAGTGACTCTCCCATGAGCAGCATCGTATCGTTTTTTTACTTGAAAACTGTTTTAAATTTACTTTCTAATTTATATTTGACGCTTGATTTAATAAAATGTAAAAACAAAAAAAAAGATTTCAAGGTGAAAACGAAAGAAATAAAAAAAAAAAAAAAACCCCATTTTCCCAACAATTGGATTTTTAGAGATACTGCGTGTCTTTTTAAGATGGTAGAATATTATGAATATAAATTGTGTTCTGATGGCCAGTGAGAATCCGGAATCATATACAAATATATTATTATGTTACCACTCTGTAAAATATTAAACTCTAGTGTTCAACTCGGGGATTAAAACAGTAGGGGTACTCCGATTATATGTATACAATTTGCGTTGTACACCTCACAATGTTGTACCCCTCCGATCTCCTGTTGGCCACAAAAACATTATTGCGAACTCGCAAAACCCAAAAACAACACTAAATGTAAATAATACAGAAAACATTTTAAATTGTAGTCGCATTATATATTTTATTGCTAACCATTTTATGGGTACCGTGAGAATGTGTATGCATTGTACAAGCAAACGCCCGTAATTATTTATTAATTTATTTTCTTTTCGTAAATAGATTGCCAACTTGATCGTCATACATCATCGATTGGAATAATATTTAAATAGTCGTACGGTCCGCGGAACGGCGGAACGGTCTCGTCGGTCCCGGAATACCGTGGCGCGCTAAAAACGTGTGAAATACGAGTCGCGATTATCAAGTCACGCCGCCGAATGCCGCCATTGCTCTTAATAACTATTAAATTGTGACGCGGCTTTTAAGTTATCTTTATTTAATATAGTACGCCGTTTTATTTACGGCTAGTCGCGAACGTTCCGTGCCGGGCTTCCCCGGGGTCCGATTTATTATATCGCGCGAAATATTATACGCATAATCGGCGCACCGGGTCCCGTTTAACGGACAGAAATTTGTCCGACACCGAACAGCCGGGCTCGGCTTTGCCGCAGATTGTTGGCGGATTTTTTATTTTTTTTTCCCCTGCCCCTGCCCCGGCGACGGGTTTCGTACGAACGTTTCCGCGTACACCCGCGGGGTCTACGGCCGGTGACCAATGCCGGGAAACGGCTTGCACGCAATCCTACAGTTAAGCCGTGACACGTTTTGATGGCATGAGCTAAAATATAATGACTCCCCACCATCCTAACCGCGCGTACTATTTCCGTCGACATTTTGTAGCCACTGAAACCAGGTGCCACCGGGGAAATCGCGGCTATACTCTGCGCCATGAGAGAATGCATACGGCGGCCGACCAAAAAACGTATTTTTCGCGCATTCCCACCACTTTACCAGCACGATCGTCAATCCGTCGGACAGCTTCGGAGCTCGTCGGTGTCATTGGCAGGTATATACACTGCGATCACAAAAACAACATTTTTTCAAATCATCGCGCGTCGCTTGTCTTTTACCGATTCTCGTTCCCGTCCTATTGTGCGCCTGTTATTTTTTTCATAAACCAATTTTTTTTTTAATATCGCGAATACGATCATCATTATCATTCAATATAATGTATGAAAACATTGGCTAGTGTTTCTATTGTTACTTGAGCCGCTGTATGCAGAGACCAGTTGCCGCATAGTGGGAGAAATTTGGCCTCGAGACGACAGCGCACTGTCATTTGGATGCGCGTGCCGTATGCGTTCTCTCGTGGCGCAGGGTATAGTTCACTATCGACTATGAATGCACACGGCTAGTTTACTAGCTAACGGTCCCAAACGCCGGCCAGTTTAAAAACCCGCTGGTTGGCTTGTGAACGTCATTACACTGGACGGGTTTACTAGCAGCTAGTGAATTCGCCAATTAGTGGCTTGTAAACTCGCTCAGTGTAATCGGGGCTTAAGAAAAGTGAACGTGAGCACACGCGTAAACCGCGACATTTTATATGGTACGTTTACGGTCGCGGGGTCTACGGCCGGTGACCAATGCCGGGAAATGGCTTGTACGTAAACGTACAGTTGAGCGTCGATTACACTGAGCGAGTTTACTAGCCGCTTGTTGGCGACTTCAGTGACGGGCGAGTCTGGCTAGTGCGATAGTGATGGTCACACGCAAAACTTTCCACTCGCTCAGTAGCCAACTAGCTGGTCTAACCTTTTTTTTTTTTTTTTTTTTTTTTTTTTTTTTTTTTTTTTTTTTTTTTTTTTTTTTTTTTTTTTTTTTTTTGTGGCATCGATGACGGGCCGGGGACTAGCCTTGCGGAAATACTACCGGCCCGCCACCATCATTTATTATAAATGAAAAACACATACAATTATATACACTCCATAAAATCCCCTTTTCCCCTTCGCGGGGCGGGCTCACATTATTTAACTTATGAACTAAGTATTTACAATACACCTTAAAAACTAAAAATATACATTTTTTTTTTTTTTTTTTTTAATTTAAAATATTTACACAAAATCCTTAAAACTACGAAAATTTACACCTAAAGATAATACAGTTTTACATATATACAATTGCAATTTTTTTCCTGCATCAGCTGCTACTGCCGTCGGCGCTGTCGCCGACGCTCCGGCGGTGCTCCTGCTGCTGCCTCTGCAGCTGCTGCCGCTGCTGCTGCTGCTGCTGCTGCCGCTGCCGCCGCCGCTCTGGCCGCCTCCCACCGACGCTCCTCCTCCCCCTTTGCCCCCATGACGGAGATTGCAAAGGCCCTGACGGCTGACCATGCCTCGGTACTGCTGAGCATGGCCGGTCCAAGCCCTTCCGGAGAGATGCTGCCCAACACCGCGACTAGCGCTGCACGTTCGGTATTCCAAGCCGGGCAGTCTAGAAGGGTGTGGGCCGCATCGTCCACCTCCGATGTGCAATGGGCGCAGTGGGGGGCGTCGCGCTTGCCGATCCTATGCAGGAAGCTAGCAAAGCACCCGTGTCCGGTGAGGAGCTGGGTAAGGTGATAGTCCAGCTCGCCCCGTGACCTAGTGGCCCAAGGCGCAACGGGACCGATCACCCTACGGGTCCACTCACCCCTGGTACCCATGCTATGCCGCTCCTGCCACTGCACGAGGGTCGCGGACCTTCTCTGTGCAGCGGTTTCGACGCGAATGTCGCCGCCGTCGCCACCGCGCCGGCTCCAGTAGGCTTTGCGTCTCTCTATCGCGAGCAGGTCGATCGGAGGAAGACCCGCGATCAACAACGCCGCGTCATGGGAGACCGTCCTGTAGGACATGGAAACCCTCAACGCTGCGCGCCGCTGAACGCGGAGCATCTCTTTCACGGCCCTGGTCGCGTAGGGAACCATGGAGCCCCACACCGGAGATCCATACAGCATTACCGAAGTGGCCACCCCGGCGTACAACCTCCTCCTGGGCTCCTTGGGACCCCCCACGTTGGGCATCAGCCGCGCTAGGGCGGCGAGTATCCCACGAGCCTTGTCGGCGGCGCCCGTGATGTGCGCCTTGAATACTAGGGTGTCGTCGAACAACACGCCTAGATATTTCATCGTCCTCGAGAGAGCCACCGGCTCCCCCTCCAGTGTAATTTGGGGAACCCTGTCCTTGTACTTCCGCTTGAACATGATGGCCTGGGTCTTGTTGACGGCGAGCCGAAGCCCGAGACTCCGTATCTTTTCGGCCACCAGGTCCAAGACGTAATTGACTTTTCCCTCGACTCCCTCGGAGGTATCGCTCTTGCCGATGACAAGCGTGTCGTCGGCGAACCCTATTACTCTGACTCCGTGTGGCACTGCAACCCGTAGCACGGCGTCATATGTGAGGTTCCAAAGGAACGGCCCAAGCACCGAGCCCTGGGGTACCCCACAAGTGACATCCACGTTCACGGGATCCTCTAGGCAGTTAATGGTTACCCCCCTGCCGTGGAAGTACGACGCCATTAACTGCCTAATATAAGGTGGGACGTCCCACGCCCCGAGCGCGTCTAACACGTGCTCCCAACCCACACTGTTAAACGCGTTGCGGATGTCAAGGGAGACCGCCACGCACATCTCCATGTGGTTCACGGCGTTGAGGGCAAACTCCCGGACTTTTATCCCGGCGTCGTCCGCGGATTTCCCGGGCCTGAACCCAAACTGGGCCCTTGAGAGGCCGCCCTTGAGTTGCAGGTGGGCCTCGAGACGGCGCACGAGGATAAACTCCAACAGTTTACCCACGTCGTTGAGCAGGCACAGGGGCCTGTACGAAGAGGGCTTGCCTACCGGCTTGACCCCCTTGCGCAGAAGCACCAGCCTGCCCTGTTTCCACCTGTGCGGGTAGCACCCCGACTCCAGGCACACGCCGAGCGTGCTCAGCAGCAACCCCGGGTCCGCCTTGTGGACGGCCGCCAGGATGCCGGAGCTGATCCCGTCGGGGCCTGGCGCCTTTCTACGGCCCGCGATGCGCGCGACGGCAGCGTCCACTTCGCTCGCCAGAAGGGGCGGAACGTACGCGGTGGGGGAGATAACTCTGGGAGCCAAGGGAGGTGGGCGCGTCGGGAACAGTTCGTCCGTGAGCTGGTCTAACCTAACCTAACCTAACCACGATTTGTTATTATAATATTATAGGTTTTTGTTTATTTTTTAACATACATACATACATCTCACGTCTGTTTATCCGTGGTTTCACCCACACGTTTCTCTGCCTTTTCTGCTTTTTTTTTTTTTTTTTTCAACTCCTTTTTGATAACATGAGCTAAAATAACGACTCCCCTCCTCCTTATCAATTATTTTTGTCGGCATTTTATAGACACTGAACCAGGTACCTCCAGGAACTCACAGCTAGTTCACTAACGACTATGATGACACGCGGCTAATTTACTAGCTAACAATCCCTAATGCCAGCGAGTAGTGAGTAAAGTAAGTAGCCCGACTTCTAATTTTACTCGCAGATAGTTTACAATCCGCTAGTTGGCTTGTGAACGTGATTACACTGGACGAATTTACTAGCTAGTGAATTCGCCTACTAGTGGCTTGTATACTCGCTCAGTGTAATCGAGGCTTAAGAAGAGTGAACGTGACTCGAACATGAGCGTAAACCGCGACTTTTTTACATAGTAAGTTTACGTATGTAATTCAAACGTGAAAAACTCAGCGCAACAACGTGCTCGATCGTTTTATTTTTCCGATTCGTAAAATAACTGAAGCGATCCGTGACCCTAACGAACATCGATCGTGGATAACCGAGCGTAACGATAATTATATTGTACGGTGATTTTTTTATTGATTTTTTCTGATAAATATGACAATCCGTTAGATTTTCCTAACAATACACGACACCCGTTGACCAGCGTTGGGTTGTAACGGACAACAATACGGTCCCCAACGTCTGATCGCATGCGAGGTTACTTCAAAGGAGTCTAATATTTAAAAAATTATTTGTTTTTTTAAATTTTTTATCACACCTCGTATATAAACATGTGTTTTTGCGTCGGCCGTCGTGTGCGCGCGTTAAAGTTTACGATTTACTATTTTATTATATTTTTGAAAATTTTTTTATTTTCACGCATCCAATCCGATCGTACACTGGCCGCCGTTCGTCTCCAGACGACTTTCGGGAGACTCGGCGCGCTCTCGTCATCGCCCGTATTTATTCGAAATTTATTGCCGGTCTTTATAAAAACCGTCGGATTGATTGTGTTTTTTTTTTCTCCATATTATAACCATGCGGGGTGGACTAGGGCTGTGCGATTATTTTTATTAATCGATTATTTTTAACGAATGATAAATAATCGAATAATCGAATTATCCGGTTCGGGTTCGGGATACTGAAAAATTAAATGAAGATTAAAATCACGACAAGGAACAATAATAAGTAAAAATAATAATACGGTTATAATAAATCTTGCGTGTTTGCGCGGGTCTACCAAATATAGTACCGATGTTACAACGACGTCATTATATATATATATATATATATATATATATATATATATATATATATATATATATATATATAATAATTGTGTAGCGTGAGTTTATTTTACATTTTCCCGAATAAAAACCATTAAACCGGGAACAATTATTTGATTGCCCTTTGATACTATTGTTAGAACACTATATAGTACGAATATTCGATTGTAAATTATAATACGACGATTATTCGATTATACCGTAATCGATTAATCGGTTATTATTCGATTATTCGTCGTTCGGTTACCAACTCGTGTACTACACTCTCCGATTATTCGATTAATCGATATTAATCGGAAATTATAAATAATATTCGATTATTGTGGATAAAAAAAAAAAAAAAAAATAATCGCACGGTAGTGTACCGTGGACCCGATGGGCGGGGGATACCGTCCGTCAATGTTTAGGCGCGATAAAACGTCGTCACCCCGGAACGAAATTTCCACGTGATATTATTAGCGAATTGCGCGTTAAACTTGCCGGTTACGAATAGAAAAAACTCCTATAATCTATATTATTATTATTATTATTATTAATTGTATTTGTGTTGCCCGGCTCCAGAGCGTTAATAATCGTGTTGAATTTCGCACGGCCACGTAATATAAACGAATGGCGTACGACAGCGATGGCCCGACCACGTTTGGTATACGCGTGTCAGCTAAAACATTTCGGTTTGATTTTGTCTTCCGTGCCTGTCGGCAAGCAACTTTGCTAACTATTTTTTTTTTTTTTTTTTTTTTTTCGGGTTTCGCTCGGCGCTTCAATAATTAATCAATCGTATAAACAGGACTATATTTTATTGTTATATTTAAAACTTTACGTTGTTTACAATTACATATTTATATATATATATATATATATATATATAAAACATAATGATTTCCATTGATATATGTAATTATTGATGTAATTGATATAAGTATTTAACACTAAAATAACGACGAAATCTGAAACGAATTATTTGCATAGAAATTGAATTAAAAATTATGAATTATATTTAAGTAAGCGGCGTGTCATTGGAATTGTATGCACGTGTCACGCGTGACACAGGTTCGCCATCCCCGGTATGGAGAATATCGGGATGGATCGACGTGTGAAAAAAAAACTATAGTAATCAATGTTGAGACACGGAAAATTAGAATTGATCTGCCATCATACCACAATGGATAAATATAATGAACCAAAAATCTCAAAGATATAAGATTACCCATAATTTAACTAGATAAAACAACATATACATTTTTTTTTTTTTTTTTGAGAAACAACGATTACATTTCACTCAATTTTATCAATTGTCAAAGTGTAATAATATATTTTTTCATTAACCGCTATCAATATTCTGTTTATACGATTATAGTAAATTATTTGTAGTACTATCTGTTTATCTGCCACTATAGTCAATACACATGAAAATACAACTCAAATGTGTTCGATTTGTGAATGTGAATTTTTTATCCAAGATAAATATTTGGATAACGTGACAATATAAGATAAAAAATAATTAAAAACGTTTACGTTTCACCACTGATAACGTAATATAATAACGTAGTCGGCCTGTCGTATCCGTGTTCTACGGTGTTTTACTAAATGCGTAGGTATTTAAATTGTGTACCGTCGATATATATATATATATAAACAATATTTTCGAAAACAACATTTAAATTTTATTATCACGCGCCGCGATCGCGTTCGTTCAAATTCAATCAAATGATAAACGAAAATGGAAAATTTAATGTTTACGGATCGTATAAAGGTGTTGATGTCGTTATCGTTCCTCTGGAGTCTGGGGGAGTCTAGACAGGCGATGACAACGTCATAAACGAAATTCATTTTTGTGCGAAAACGATTAAAATTTACACGCATATTATTTCTTTCGACACACTACGGGCAGGTGGTACCCAATCTTTTTAGACGGTGGTGCCCATTTTTTTTTTAGAAATATTGAGCGGCCGTGCCCTTCTGTGAAAACAAAAAAAAAAAATAACCCTGAACTTATTTATACCATTAGGTACAACGTTATAACGAACATCGGGCGAAATTTTTAAATGTTTATTTACGGGGCAAACAAAAAATCGAAAATGTCGAAAATCTTATCACATCTAGAAAGTGCTGAATTTAAACAAAAATACTGAATCGAAATCAACATAAACCGTTACCTTTTGTGTTCTCTCTTATTTTTCTTTTCACCAGAAACCAACTGTGATGGTGTTTGACGATTGGTGGGCAAGATGTCTGGTTATTTACAGACAAAAACAAAAAATTGCACACATCATAATTAAACCAATACGTTCTTCGCTCGGTTTAGGTTAGGTCGTTGTAAATATATATTATTGTAATTATGTTTTTTTCATATGTGTCACGGTGCTCTTGGAATGGGTTCGTGGTGTCCCCAGGGCACCGCGGTGCACAGTTTTGGAACCGTTGCACTACGGTGTTATACGAGCGCATAATCCTCGGTCGTGTGCTTACAAACGGTGTTCAAATCGGTATTCAATGTTTAGTGGTTCGTGTAATTTTTTGCAAAAAAGTTTGGATATTGTTGCGGGCGAGTAGTTGGACGGGGAATTCGATGTGTATGGTGTTTTGAAAATTGAACGGCGTCTAGGAGAAGGCGATATACTAGTAAGGAGGTGCTCGGTGAAAATTGCAGGCCTCTACGGGTTATTCTTAACCGAATTGCACACAAATCCCGGTACAATAGAATTTTAAATCGATTCCCGTACGATTATCAGATGTCATATTTGATAACTAATCGAATGTCGAATTATCGCGAACGATTTCTGTTCGGCAATAATATCGTTTGGAATATTTTAAATGAAACGTATTGTGTTCGGTGCGCCTAGGTGTACGGGATAAGTTTCCCGTGATTTTCCATCGCGCACACGTGACGGTGTCGCGCTCCGTTTCTGTAATACGACGCCGCCTCGTATATTAGCCGAACGAGATGAAAAATACGAAGAGTAATTTCGCCGTCACGTCCGCATGTATGTGATAAATGACGAGAAGACATTTTTAGCCGCAGACGTCTCCTTAATAGTCGTACCATAAAATGTACAGGGTGATTGTTTTATCGCTTGCCGGCCGATTGTCCGTATTACTACGGTTTCGAACAAAATTTCATTAGGTTTCGGAAAAAAATACGGAATCGCTAATAACGCCGATTCGATTGTACAGTTATCAATGGACCTTTTTTTTTTTTTTTTCTTTTTAACTAGGATTCGAAAAGAGACAATTTTCGTACAAAAATATCCGATACGATTAAAAGCGTATCGGGTTTCTTTTAATCTCTTTTCGAATTTAGAATTTTTTTTTTTTTTTTGTGTTCCGTGTAAATCAAAAATTTACAACCGTACGCGGGCAAATTGTCAAACCCACCTATCACTTTGAATAATCTTATCGTCCTAAAAGCTACTAGATCTTAGGACACATAGGCTTAATAATGGACCAACGTCAGATCTGGGCACACCACATTAAAACCAAGCGAATTCTCTTAAACGCTAGACGAAAATCTCTCTCTCTCCGGCTTAATCGGTAAACACTCAAAACTACTTTTATATAAAACTCTATTGATGCCTATTTAAACGTACGGCGTCCAGTTATGGGGAGCTGCCAAAAAGAACCAATATTAATCAAATTCAAACCTCCCAACTGTTCGCATAATTACAAATGCGCCATTCTACGTTTCAAATCACACTCGACATACCGACCTAAGAGTACCTTAACACAGTAGACAAAACGGCAAAGCTACTATTTAAACGATTTCGTTCACGATTAACCAACCACCCTAATCCCCTAATATCAGCACTAAATTCTGACTCCATGCCTGGAAATCCTCCTCGTAAGCTAAAAATGTGTCCGCGATCTAAACCATAATTAGAAATTAAAAAGAAAAAAAAAATTCTATAAATTAAACAAACTTCTATTATAAAGTGTCTTATTATTGGGTGGCTTATTTTTTCACACGTCGCATGCCAATTATTGTATTTTCGCAAACACATGCTTATTGTAAATTTAAATTACAGATTGTATGTTTTGAAATAAAGTTAAAAAAAAAAAATTGTCAAAAATCATATTTACTCGAAATCTATTCGTAGAGATAATCGTGTCGGTTAGCGATAAAACGACAATCACCTGTTTATCATTTTTTTTTTTTTTTTTTTTTTTCATTTTTCGTTGATATTTCTGAACTTTTCGATGTCGTCCGTGTTTAGCAACAAGATGGTTTTTTTTAAATTAAAATTTTTTTTCAAAAAAAAAAAAAAAAAAATCGTCGTGAACGTCTGCGCGTCGCCGGTGGCGTTTAATTACGACGGCATTGTTTATTATTGAACCAGCGAAAGTAGTGGACAAAGAATCGTTCGTCTCTCGGTTTGGCGAAGGAAACCCGGCACGTCGACGGGACGTCTATTCGGTATAAGGGTTAATTTATTTTAAACGTTTTCGTATTGTCGTCGTCGAGTTTCGTATTATTAAATTTCGTTTTCCGAAAGAAGCTATAAAAAAAAAAAAAAAAAAAAAAAATAGAAAGAAAGAAAGAGATAGAGAGAGAGAGAGAGAGAGAGAGAGAGAGAGAGAGAGAAAATCTCTATTATACCCATCCGAGTAGCGGCTAAGAATTATTATTAATTATATCGTTTTCGTTTCCGTCTCGAAAGAAACACTACTTTATATATTCGCTACTATACGTTATTATGAAATAAATAACAATGTTAGCAATCGTCAAATCGACAAAATATTACGTTTATCTATCAAAACTATATTTATGATATCTGATCGTTGAGAGTAATGCCTGGCGATCAATTAATATAGCATTTTAAATCTACTTGATTCAACCAATGAATACGTAAGTCCGTATTATGTTATTGTGTACACTAGTATATTTATAATGAACTAAAAAAAAAAAAAACTTTTATTTAAAAAAAACCCACGTAATCCCCGTCCACCTTCAAAACTAAAGAAAAATCGACATACGTTTAAATTCCCAGACAAAATTACAAAATACATATTGATAAATGCCAATAAAAAAAAAAAAAAAAAACATTAAATGCAATATTTATAAAATCGATTAAAACGATGGTGTTTTACCGAATAAATAAATTTTATTTATATATTAGAATCTATTCGTATAAAAAGTTAAACCAAAAAATAACGATAGATATATATTCTTTAATTTGATATCCGTCGACATATTATGATAAGTATATCACTTGCCCGAAACATTTATATTTGTAAGTACGTTAAATAAAATTTAAAAAAATGATTTGGAATACTGTAAAATGCACAGAAATTGTTTTTAAAAAATGACGTAATAATGATGAGACGCGGAAAATACTTTATAGTCGAAAATATATAGGAAAAAATCAACATACGTTTAAATTCCCAGACAAAATTACAAAATACATATTGATAAATGCCAATAAAAAAAAAAAAAAAAACATTAAATGCAATATTTTTAAAATCGATTAAAACAATCGTGTTTTACCGAATAAATAAATTTTATTTATATATTAGAATCTATTCGTATAAAAAGTTAAACCAAAAAATAACGATAGATATATATTCTTTAATTTGATATCCGTCGACATATTATGATAAGTATATCACTTGCCCGAAACATTTATATTTGTAAGTACGTTAAATAAAATTAAAAAAAAAAAATGATTTGTCACACCGTAAAATGCGTAGAATTATTATTATTATTATTATTATTATTTTTTTTTTTTTTTGAAAAAAATGTCGTAATAATGATGGGAATGGGAAAATATTTTATAGTCGAAAAAACAAAACAATTTTCAATATTATGTTGCCGTCGTTACGCGATTCGAACATCGGTGGCCTGGGTACTCGTACAAGAGAAATTAATTTAATAACGCGCGATGCCGTTCGGTTCGACTACGGACAAAATCTAATCCACAGCAATCAATAATATTCGAGTAACACGTGTGAGACCTACTCAGTGCGATAATTCTCTTCTTTTTTTTCTCTCATCTTGTTTTCTTCTTTTTTTTTTTTTGCCGACACCGTATCGTACACAATACGCGCGAGTACTACTCGCCGGTCCGTAATAATATTATAATAATATACGTGTACGCGACGACGATGATGGATGAGCTCGCCCTCCCGGTTTAACCGTCGCTAAACGGTTTATTTTTTTTTTTTACATTTTTATTCTATCCTATTAATTTTCATAACGTATATTGCAGTATACTTAGCGCGTACACGAGTACCCCCGAATACCCGGACGGCCGGTCGAGCAGAACGAAATCGCCCCGTAGCCCGTACGCCGGAACGCCGGGCGTATATACGTATTCTCGAATCAATCGAATAATATTTATTGGCCACCGTTAATATTCATCGGCCGGTAACAATTATTCGACGGCCGTTTTTCCAATACGCATTTGTTCTCGATATCGCATAGATATAATACCGGAATAGAACAAAAAAAAAAAAAAAAAAAAAAAATGACCGTCTCTCCGATTATCGAAGACGATTTTCACCACAAGACGAGTTTTTATCCGATAATACTGGTGCCGTGCGCGTCGTTGCGGTCCATCGCGGAATTTATATCCGGCGTTTTATTTTTTTTTTTTTTTGTCGAATACTACACGACGGACAATAAGTCTATTTTTTAACGGATACTTTAAAGACATTGTCACGTTCCCCCCGAAATGGGAAGGCGCGAACAGTCGTCACGGGACTACAAAATTTTGTATTTATCGAACTGTTATTATTTTACGTAAACCCGGCAATAAAAAAAACAAACGATATCGTTTTCATTATTCACTATGATTTATATTTTATACATTTATTTTATTGTCGATTAAATAAAAAAAAAAAAAAAGTAATAATAGTCATTGCGTATATCGAATAGTTTATTTGTAATGTAATTTTTCTAAATTTACTGAGGGGACGCGAGGGTTTTGAAAATCTACAAGGGGAGCGTAGGATAAAAAAAAAGGTTAATTTTTAATGTCTTTAATAAATTGTGTACCGAAATCAGTTTACCATACTATTGTACAAGTAATAAACTCAGTAATGAGTAGGTAGGTAATGTTACAAAAAAAAAAAAAAAAAAAAAAAATGATAATATATTTCGTCGCAAATTAAAATAATATATCTCCATTATTCCGCGATAAATCTCTGGGGACGTATTCTTATATTACGATTTAAAAAAAAAAACCAGACATGTTCACTTTTACTCATAATATTATTATGTCCGTATGCAACGGATTCATGCATCGATTTGCACTTGTTTTTTTTAGAATCGGATATGCCGTACACTTTTTCTTATCGTTTTGGGTGTAAGCAATTTTCTACCGGCAAACCTCGTGCCGATAATGAAAATTTGTCTAATCGGTGGATTGTGCGGATAGTGACGATTTCGTGTTTCTTGGGATTTTCTTATCAACTAGAAACTTTACGGTGTCTGTTATTTCGATTTTGTTTTTTTTTTATCGTTGACTGTTCTTAATAGCAGAGGCCTGAAATTCAAAATTTTAAATTGTCTATTTTTTTTTTATAGATTTTATTTGGTTTTATACGAATGGAAAATTATTCTGGTCCGGCAAGAATGTTCGGCAATTCGATACCGGCGTTCATCCAAAAGTAGGACTTTGTGGTAAAAAAAAAAAAAATTTGAGCTTTTCTTACGTCACGCGCATCATTGTAAAGCTAATAGTTTCTTCGGTATACTAAGAACGTAAAAAGAAAAATTTTTTTTTTTATAAAAACACACGTGGCGTAGGTAGTTGTAATATTTCCACGATTACGATGTTTTCGACAATAAACATATCCCCAGCGATGTAATTTAATAAAGTACTACATTAAAAATATTTTCTCGAGCTTTCAAAATTAATATAACCGGGAAACTTCTGCTTTATATTATAGTATTACGTTTGTACATAGAAAATTACAACCATAATTATATTGTACTCAGCGTAGACGCGTAGATAACTACTTTGACGATTATTTTTTTTTTTTTTTTTTTACCACTATTCAATTTTGAATTTTATATATTACGTAGATAGGTAGTGATTTTATTTGTTTTTGTTTTAACGTCCAAATTCCAAAACATATCTTCAATACAGACGGAAATTGTCCGGATCATGACGACAATTTCTCCCGCCGTACATTTTCATAGGCTTTTTGGAAATTTCTTCTGTTAAACGTTCAAAAAAAAATAATACAATTCGACTATATTCGTGTCGTCTACAATATTTTCGATTGTTCCCAATGAAATGTCACGCGTCTCGTGTAATACTATTTTACTATACGCGTGTATCAGAATGGGGGGGGGGATTCAGTTCAAACCGTCACCGAATGATCGGGAAAATATTAAAAAATAAATTATTCGACATACAAAATTCAATAGTCATTTCAAAGTTTCCCACATGACTAGCAAATAAAATAGATTATAATATATAAAAAAAACACATAAGCTGAAAAGTCAAAACCAATCAAAGAAAACACAGTCCTTTCATTCAATATTGACTTTATTCATCAACATAATCTCCATCAAAAGGTACTGTTACAAAAAAAAAAATGATAATAATTTCCGTCGCAAATTAAAATAATATCTCCATTATTCTGCGATAAATCTCTAGAGACGTATACTTATATTACGATTTAAAAAAACCAGACATTATCACTTTTACTCATAATATTATTATGTCCGTATGCAACGGTCGGATCGGACTCGTGCATCAACTTGCACTTGTTTTTTAGAATCGGATCCTTATAAAAAAAACACATAAGCTGAAAGTCCCGGGCCAATCAAAGAAAACACGGTTCATTCAACATTGACTTTATTCATCAACATAACCTCCATCAAGAGCAACACAATCATTCCAACGCCGCTCTAAAATTTCAATGCTATTCTTGTAGAATGATTTATCTTTTGCTTCAAAATGGGCCTCAGTTTCACGGATAGCCTCTTCATTTCTTACTGGCGAGCATTTTTTTTGTGATCTGCGAACAGCCGGTAGTCGCTGGGAGCCAAATCTGGAGAATACGGCGGACGCGGAAGCAATTCGATCTTTAATTCGTGTAGTTTTGCCGTTGTTTAGAATCATCAGACACGATGTTGATTTTGCTCAACAGTGAGCAAACGTGGCACCCGCTTTAAACAGAACTTTCTCGTGGACTCATTTGATCATGCAACATAAAGCCAACACGTTCTATTGATATTTTTACGATGTCGGTTAGCTTATGCAACTTCACTTTGCGATCATTCAAAACGGTTTTGTGGGTTTTTTTGAATGTTTTCTGGTGTTACCGCCTCATTTGGACGTCCACTGCGTTCTGCATCATCAGTGTCTCTCGACCACGTTTGAAGTCAGCATACCAACGTTTTATTTTTTTTTTTTGTTTCTAATGAACCGGAGTCCCCATAACACTTTTCAAGCAATTTCTCCGCTTGAACGGTATTTTTTCCCATCGAGTAGCAATGTAAAATTAAAACGCGAAATTGTTTTTGATCCATTATTTTGAAAATAACAAAAGTAGCGTCACGCATAGCGCAATAACTCACGCGCTAATGAACAGATTGTCATGAAATTTGAACAGATGTCTTTTGCGGGTTAGTACCAACTAAAAACGAGGTGAATTCCAAGACACTAGCGCCGTCTATGTGTTAGGCCCGGGACTTTTCAGCCCATGTGTTATATACGAGTATCCGAAGAGTTCATAAAACATGATGTTTATGAACATTTTGCATTTTTTCCACCCCTTTCACGCCCGAATTTTTTACGCGCGTTCGCACCCCCCCCCCCCCGGCGTATAGGTTAATATTCCGGTCGGTTTATTGGGATTTTCGATATATTAACCATAATATATAACCGTGTACATTACGGTGTCTAAATGCGAATGTCAAACGACACCACGGCGTCCATTTACGAGCGTCGTTATACAATATCAAAACAGTCATTATATTTTTACTAGTTTACTAAAAAAAAAAAAAATGGCGTAACCGCCGGGTTACGATTTGTATGCAATTTATATGCGTTTATTATAAATTAGCGTCAATACAATCCCGTTGAGTTTGAATTCCTTTTGACAACCGCACTACTCGCGCTATATTCGTGCGTCGTTTTTTTTTTAATTTTTTTTTTTTTTTTTTTTATTATTTAAATATTCAAATTACCATTTCGGTCGGTACTGCCCAAATATAAAAAAAAAAAAATAAAATCGTTTTAAAGTTGTCGTAGTTATCTATTTTCAGTAGTCCGGACAAACAAAGCTAAATAATTTCCTCCTCCGGCTCGCGGTCTCGGCGTTCCCCGTACCTACTCGTCTAAAAACTTTAAGCGATTATAATAATATACGTACATTATAAATTATACGTAGCACGGTTTGTAACGAAAAACTATATGTATAGAGCTCTCGTGTAAAAAAAAGAAGAAAAAAAAATGATTATTTTTTCATAAATAATAAATTTTCTCAATTCGAAATTAAATTAATATTAAAATTAGGTACTTACACTTTCGAATAGTTTCCGTCAGACAAAAGTAAAATTATTTGTCCGCCGTTAGAAATATGTTTTACGGTAGGGTTTTTTTTTTTTTTTTTACATTTTTATATATAATAGTGTAATGGATTTGAAAAAAAAAAAAAAATAAATAAAAGTAAACTGCTGTTTTCAATAACGCGCAAACGATCCAGCTGACGGTATTTGAATACAGAAAATGGTTGTCGTGTCGAATAAAGGGCGCCCCTTTTAAAATATCAGTAAAATTAAAAAAAAAAAAAAAATACAGAAATTACTCGACCTACGGATTTAATAGTTACGTTTTACCTTTTTTTTTTCAACCCCTCTCCCACTGAATTTTTCCTTGCGTTCGCCCCCAAACGGGCAGCATTTTGTCATTCTATAGACGGGCAAAGCCCTTGTGCACGATACGCGTCTTCCTGTTGGATTATTTAAATTATAATATCGCAGTACCGTGTTATCAAAACCGGCCTAAAATACTATCACAATTCAAACATAATTAAAGAATCGATATTAAAGAAAACCCGTATAAGTGTTGTCTTATTAAGTTACCCGAGGACATTTTTTTAAAAATACATTAAAGGTGTGCACAATACGTTTTCAAACGTATTATTTATACTATAGACACTAAAATGTTTCTCGTATTGATACGTTTACGTAATTTACGATCCGATTGTAAATCGTTTATTATTATACTGACTCGTGACGCCAATAAAATCGTAAAATATTAAAAAATAAATAATAAATTATAGAATGACAATAATACAAAGTATTACAACACGACTAACTGAATCGGTGGGACTGCCGGCCGTTGAAAATGTTTTTTTATTTGTTAAAACTTTTGGTTTTAAGTATTATTAAAATTATTAATCGAAACCCCATTGTATACGTACCGGTGTCTCTTGTTCCGCGTACTTTTCGGCCGCAATAAACGGCATAAAAGCACTTGTAATACAATCGTAATTAATTGAAATTAATATTAAGAGCGAAAAAAAAAAAAAAAAAAATGCAAAAAAGTTTTGTCCTCCCCGGCGGGGAATCGAACCCCGGTCTCCCGCGTGACAGGCGGGGATACTTACCACTATACTACCGAGGAATGTGATAGTTACGTAACAATACAATACATTTAGGTATTGTGATGTTTACTACGATTGGTTATTTATTAATATTTCATTATTAATCATTTTGGCCGATACTATTTACATGCGAAACATTATAATGAATTATCAAATACCCATTTCGTTATTGACGTAGATAATAATAAAATCGCGTTAGAATAATCGATTTCAATCGCAAACGAACGAATAAAATAAAAACGAGTATGTATGAATTAGTAAAAAAAATCGGCACTTACTCAATAACATTAACTGTAATAATCGGAAGTATTATAATTTTAGCTCGGACGTTCCATGAAATTGCATATAATTGCGTTTTTCTTCTGTTAATCCAACTAGACCAGAGGTTCCCAACCTATGGTCCGCAAGACAATTTATGGTGGTCCGCGAGCCATACCTACAAAATTTAATAATATTTCATTTTTTTTTTTTTCCACTGGGGCGTGACACAAATACCGACAATCGTGTATAGCACGTCGTTTATTTACAAATTTAAATTGCATAATGCCACTTTTGTTATTATTTTAACCGATAATCAAATCTTGTTTGTACAGCATGATTAGACTATCGGTAGTAGACAATGTGTTATGTTTTCAACAAGGATTTTCCGGGCTGCTCTACATTCGAAATGAACAAAGAAATCGGTTGGACCGCCATTAAAGACATGCGTGTAGATTTGAGCAGTATTCCCCCAACAATGTCTTTGTTAGTAAAGAAAATGTAAGCCCAAAAATCACATTAAATTGTTTTTATAATTGTAATTCACCTTTAATAAATATAATAATATTGTGTACATTTTTTTTATAATAGTAATTTGCGTTAAATTGTAAATAAATATAAAACTTTTACTTAAAATTCATCAATTATAAACAATATTATAAGCCTGCTATACGGAATTTCATTGGTTTTATTATTTATTCATAATCTAAATTCTTCTAAAATGGCGAAAAAAAAATTGATTCTTGTTTATAAGAAATATAAGGTCTAAAGTTTTGGTGATCCATGACGTATTTAAAGTTCTCTAAGTGGTCCGTAGTGTCAAAAAGGTTGGGAACCACTGAACTAGACGATTCCCTATGTTCGACCGAACGAAACAAAATCATTTTATGGTTCTATATTTTATAGCTCCCCCCGGTTTATTGGGTTTTAGGGAATGAATTATTATGACGACGCGTACGGTATTTTTTTTAATTTGTTTTTCCGTCTGTGAACCGACTAGTCCACTCATTGTTCGAATCGCAAAAAAAAAAAAAATAAAATAAATAAACGACAAAAGGACTTTTTTCTGGCGTTTTTAATTATCGTCGGTGTATTTAAGAGACGAGTTTAGTTTTTCGATTTGCCTTGTAATTTCCTGGACAATAGTTATGGGGGTGAAATCGTGAAAAAACGTGATGGGGATTGGTAGGTCGCGTGCAGATGTTATTTTAATAAATCTTATCTATTAAGCCGGTGAGACTCGAAATCAACCGAGAGAAGACCAACTCATACGAACTCATACAGACGAACTAAGAGAGACACACCGTATGTAATAGTCAATGATCATACACACAAGCCGTAACTGACTTTAGGCGTTTCGGAACAAACATAAATAATACAAATAATATTCGTAACGAGATAAAGCTAAGAATCTCAGTAGCCGACAGAGGATAATTTGCACGGGGAACATTTTATCAAGTCCGCGTTACTACGCCCAGTCGCTATCCTCTGGATGCGAAACGCGGTCGGTTACAAAGTGCGACGAAGAGAAGTCGACGGCATCCGAAAAAAAAAATTACAGCGTCGTAGCCGCGGTCCGATCGTGGCAAACAGAGAATGTAAAACGAATACCAATAGTGAAGTTTACCGAATGTCGCCAATACGGAGTCGTTTTATAAGATGCAAACGTCTGGAACGGGCCGGACGTGTCTGAAAATCCAACTTTATAATAATAATAATAATAAAAAAACACAGTGAATAGAAAAATACCTAGAGGACGATCTATAGGTTTAACTATAGTTAAAGCAGACCTTCGGAAATGTACTAACCGGCGCTAAGACTGGAGGAGAACGGAGATGTTTGACAAATGTTTGGGGGTACGTAAGCAAAACAGAAGAAGAAAATACATCGTTCAAAATCTAAAAATGTTAATTAAATTCACAACAATACTAAAAAAAAAAAAACAAAAAAAAAAACCGGTAAATGAAACACAAACCGTAACTAAACTGCTAAACATATTATTATAATGAATATCACCCTCGAGATTAATAAATAAAATACATTACCAAGTAGGTCACTGAAACATTGTAGTATAAGGCAATCCCAAGATAATTTTATTTCGCACGTGTGGTTGTTGTTCTAGTTTGGAGAACAATATTTCGATAACTACTTTTGTTTTTACTACATCAGATACGACGCATAGCTATCAATAAACTATTTATTACTGTTATTATTCTTCGCGAACGCTATGAACAAGTTTTTCGGAATAAGAGAATATAAAGTTGTTATTATGATTTTCCAAAAGTGAATGCATTTAATTATTTTACATTATATGATTATTCGTTTGCCGATAGAATTTGTGGTTCACACTTATCCGTATTGTATTCTTTACAACCCCGTAACGTCAAAACATTTGCCGACAAATACAAACCCAATGCCCAACCCCGTTAGTTAAAATCCATTCGGCCGTTTTGACGTTACGAGGTCGTAATGAATACAACTATAGGATAAGTACAAAATACAATTAATAGTATCAGTAAAAAAAAAAAATAATCGTATCGGATTATTTGTCACCGGATAATTTTTCCACCGGACATTCAAATGTCCTGGATCGTGCGTCGTCGGATATGATCTACCGGATCAATCGTGACGTGCCACCCTGATAAATAGCGTGTATTTAAAGACATTTAACAGTTATACGTGTTTGAGTTTCAAATATTTTTGTACAGATTTTAAATGTACAATTTTTAGTTTTCAATCTAATGATTATTGAAAAACCGGATTGGTTATCTGAAACCAAATTTCGGTTTTGAAAACTGTGATTTTATATTCTTTAACTCGTTGCTCATAAAACTATTGTTATTGTCTTACTGTTAATAGCATTGAATGCATAAAACATTAAATACGTTTTTTGACAATTCAACAATAACTATCACAAATAGATTAGAATTGATTAGATTTCCGGATATTCCGGATTCGTGTCACATCGTTAGTTTAATCGGCAACGTTTATCAGTATTATTTTCAAAACGCGAGAAGCGAATACGGGAACGTGCCGGATTTCACATCCAGTTATTTATTTATTAGATTAAATTTTATATTGTATAATAATACGGTTATTTATTCGATTTATAATGTAATTAAAAGCAAAGGTTAAGACCAAACAAATATTGTATATAATTATCATTGCGTAAAGTCCACAGGTGCAGGCACGTATTTGAAAGGGGGAAATGGGAGCAATACCCCACTGCAAAGCCCGTATTATAGTCTATCTTATAAGACTACAAATATTAATATATAATCTACTATTTTAAGTTTGTGCAAATAATAATCACTTTATGATCCTTCTTATCGCAAGTCGATGGGCAGCCCCATACTATCTAAAATCGTGAAAATAACTTACGCAGAGGTATATAAGAATATTCTTATCTTCTCGGTGACAATTTAAATTTAAATTATTATCAGTGACATTGTGCGATATGTTATCATAATCACGTAATCAATAAACCGTGCTGTAAGCGACGTAAACCAAACGGACAGTTGACAAAGACTACAGCAGTTATAGCACAAATTATATATTCATAAAAATAGATGATTATAGATATTAGATAGAAATATTCTTAATGAGTACATACCGTTGTCATTTTGTAGAAAATAACAGTCGTTTAATACGTTTATTATTAGGCACAATAAATTATTATAATTATTATTATTTTTTTTTAATATAAGAGCACACTGGCACGTATAATATAAATAACTTATCGACGATTTGGACTATTCCTAAAAAAATAATTGCCCCCTCCTCCCCCCCAGACAAGGGTCCAGATACGTGCCTGCACAGGTGCAGACGAATAAAAATCCGGATAAAAAGTTTGATAAACATAATGTTTATGGCGAAATTATTTCTAGAAAATATATTAAATTTTAAAATCATCTTATTTTAAATAATGTAATAAAATTAGACATTCCTTTAATAAACGATAATATAAACATTATTATAATATATGCAGTATACATTCAAAATTGTCTTCTTTAAAAAAATGGCACACCGACTTGTCATTAAATATTAAAAAATATCTGTATTTCCTAGGGGTTGGAATTGGACCGCCAATAATCCTTCCACCAAAAAGCCAGTCTTCACTCGTAAAGACTGGGATCGTAAACTGTACTATACATTAAAACCAAATCTAACGTAATCTAATAAAAAAAAAAATGTATTGAGAAAAACCCGTGGTACGATAATAAATTGAAATCTGCATATAGTTTGCCGTGTCTTTGTACTAGTGCGTGTTAAAAGTAGACCAAATGAAACATACACGTAAATGTGCGTAAATACGTGGATCGATCGTGGAAGAGCTCGTTAAAATGTCAATAACGATTTCAAGTTTTACGATTGAAACATAAAAACCGTTGGATTTGTTTCATACATAGGCGGTACCACCTGTTTATAATTTCGATCAAATTATTTGGACAAAAACAGGTGGTTTCCGTTGAATGCGTTAAATTGTTGGCGAGGTTGTTAAGGCTAAACGTCGCTTTGTTAAAATAAGTCTGAATAATTTCGCTAATTATTGTCATATATCCTATACAGGTGTCAAATACCGACGTACCCGTCCGATTCGCTTACTCTGTATATATTATATTGTCATTTGTTATATACTCTGCTCCGGCGAAACGTCGTCATTATTAACAAAGAAAATTATTCTTTTTTTTTTTTTTACGCTTTTCATTTTTTTTTTTTTAATATAAGTAACTTATTCATAAATTCAAATTCAAATTCTGCATTATTATTCACGAAGTTTTTAATAATAGTTATTGTTATGGTGACTAAAATATAAAAACACACAAAAAAAAAACAAGAATATATTAGTATAATTCTCCCACGAAGATTTTACGTTAAAGATTATCGACTCTAAAATGTTATAACTTGTAACAAAACGAAAAAAAAAAAAAATAATAATAATAATAATTTTATTATATTGTATATTTAGTATATACCGTGCGCGTATTTCGATTTAGAATTTTTTTTTTTTTTAAATTAAACCTATCACGTAACTTTTGTTTCCGAATACGGTTTCGAATTTGTTAAACATTTAAAAAGAATATAACGAACGATTGCAGTTATTTTTATTTATTTTTTTTTTTTTTGCGATATATATTTACCAGCGTTCGTTGTCCGATCGATATCATCTTTATTATTGTGATGTAAAGTGCGACCTAGTAAAAATATAATGTACACCGAATAATGTGAACTGAACATCGCACGTAATAAAAAAATATCCGATTTTCAGCACGCATTGCCCACGTGTAGTGATCGTAGGTGAGCGTACCAGTGGTGTGATAAGTAAAACGATCTCTTCTTTACGTATTGTCAATTGTGCTTATTGTACATATATTAGATGTAATAAATTTGATTAAATTGTATAGTAACGATCAGTGAGGTGATTGTGGAGGGTCAACAGGAAGCACTTGGCTCGCCAGAAATTTTTGTGAGAGGCGAAGATATCATTCCCCCCACCCCCGCCCCACCAGATATGACAACAGCGCAAATCTCTGAATCGTCCAAAATTAAGAGAAAAAAAAACTACATATTCATGTTCATTAAATAAATATATTTTTTCTTCAAATTATTTCATAAAAGTTTATTTATATTTCGCGTTTCTCCGGTTTTATAATATGATGAGGTATTGTCAACGTTATCTGGGTTACAAAAATATGAAAACTAACATTAAAATAATGACGTATTTTTTCGGTTTTTTTTTTTTTTTTTAGTTTTGTTTAATTAAGTCTTTAAATTAGTCGTTGATTAATTTGTGTACGTAGAATAAAATTATATTTACACCAACCCTCGCGGTTTTGATTTTGATGAATAAATTATTTTGCTCTCCCCTAGTTTTTTTATCCCGTTACCCCACTGATAATAGTGGTAATAATAATCGTAAAAAATTCATACCTGGGCGTTTTTTGCGCGGCCATTATTACCGACTCTACCGGTCAAAAATGCACCGGCGCCGCACGGTTGTATAATATATTATAGTACTGGTAATAATTGTGAAATATCTGGTGCAATTGACGAACACCCGAAAAATAAGATTTTTAAATATTAATCTAGTCGCCTATTGATATAATAGGCAGGTTGGTTACATCCAATGTTTCGACTAGGTAAAACCTATTAAATTAAATGTATTGTTTTTATTTATTTATTTTTTTTTCAATCGCATAAAATGTTTTCCGTATTTATTTAAAAGCCAAATAGAAAAGAAAAAAAAAAACAATAAATACATTTATTATGATTTTTAAAACGTAGACGCCGCAGCGTATAACGTATAATATTTTCGTAATTATTACATAACGGTAATATTGTAATACTATCGGTGGAAAACTAAAAAAAAAAAAAAACAATGTTCATTTATATTTCGCACTGAAGTGTATAAAATAGTAATAATGTTTTTCATTACAGCCGCCGAAAGCCGGTATTTTTTTTTAATTATTGCATATTAATTTCAAGTTATAAACTTTAAAATTAACTTCGAAAATTGATATTAATAAGTTCTCGATTGTTGCTCGTAATTGATCATCCGTGGAACGTCTAAACAAATAGAAATCTGGAGTCCGCTCGGACATTTTTTTTTTTTTTTTTTTTTTAAGGGTAGTTTATGTGGTAAATAATAATACGGTTTAGTTTTTCGTTTTTTAATAAAAACAAAATCGTGTTAAAAAGAATATCCAGCGAAATAAAAATATCGTCTTCTTTTTATTTGCCGGCTTTTACAATAATAATAATATCTTCTTCGGCTGTTACACACCGTTCAGGTCCATTGCTGCAACCGCATACTGACTCGATTCTTCGCGGTCTTTTACATCTTTTTGGCATCCCTTACGCCCAGTAACATTAAACCTTCCTGTATTCTGTCTGTTCGTCTTTGTCCAGGCCGTCCAGTATCCGGTTTCCATTATTTTATTTGTCCGATTAGTCCTTCTGATTTCCATGCCCAGCCCAACTTAATCCCATATTTTTTTTTTTAAGGTTCCGACAATGTTAGCTACGTCAGAGAGGTCTTCATATAACATCCCCGTTTACATTTGTAATCCTTAATTTCTAAATTATTTGCTCTTCGGTTTTGTCTAGTCGCTTTCATATACGCGTATTTTGCCCTTGCCTCGTCCACATTAATTGTCATCGTTCGATTATACCTTTAATCGTAGTATATATAAATATCACGAATGGAAAACTTATCAGAGATTAAAACGGAATAATTCGTCCGAGTTTAATGTTAATCGAAATATTAGTCTTGTTTTATACTTCACCGCGTTAAACAAGTTAAATAAAAAGTTACCTTAAGACGAATCAATTTAATAATATTATTATTATTCATCGTAATCAGCGTAAACTGTTATGAATATTTAACTAGATAATATTGCGTACACGAACAATTTCATAACAACGAAGCAAACATAAAATATGAACGCAATACAAATTAATAAAAAAAAAAAAAGGCGTAAATACATCGCACGATGTTGTAGATGGGATGTTGGAAAGGTAGTATATTGATAGGAATTTAATTTATATCTGTATTCAACGATAAATTGCAAACGAAAAACGAGTCTGAGCGCGTAGTCACGGTTTTTCATTGTTGCCATGGTAACCCAGAAATCATAAAAGAAATAATAAAACTAGAACTTGACGAAATCGTGTCATTGCCGTATTTCGTCATTTTTTGGTAGTTTTTTCTGCAGCGTTACAAAAACTAATAGGTATATCGGAAAATAACCTTTTTTTTAAAGTACAAACTAGACAAAATTTGCTACCGGAAACAGTACAATAGATCAGATGAAGTCTTCTGGTAGAAAAATAAACATTATAGAAAAATCACAAGACCCCTCCGCTTGCTTCGCTCAGAATCTAAAACGCGTAGAAAAATAATACAAAGCCTGGAATATTAGTGTTTTACTTTAAAAAAAAAAAAAAAAAAATATTTTTTCCAGCGTAGTAACACAATCGTCGTAATATTATCACGGATAGTCGAGATAATTGCTCTTCACTATTATAATGTGACGTATAAGCGTATTAATTCGAATTGTCGGGTTTGCAGTTGGTTGCCGTATTCGTTTTTATTGTGAAGTTAATACTCCCGGTGTGTCTGCGATATGTAACACATGGGCCGAAAAGTCCCGGACCTAACGAATAGATAGTGCTAGTTTTTTTGGAATTCACCTCATTTTTAGTTGGTACTAACCTGCAAAAGACAGCTGTTCAAATTTCATGACAATCTGTTCATTAATGCGTAGGTTATTGTGCTATGAGTGACGCTACTCTTGTTATTTTCAAAATAATGGATCGGAAACAATTACGTGTTTTAATTTTACATTGCTACTCGATGGGAAAAAATACCGTTCAAGCGGAGAAATCGCTTGGTGAAATGATGCAGAACGCAGTGGACGTCCAAATGAGGCGGTAACACCAGAAAACATTTAAAAAAACCCACAAAACCGTTTTGAATGATCGCAAAGTGAAGTTGCATGAGCTAACCGACATCGTAAAGATATCAAAAGAACGTGTTGGCTTTATGTTGCATGATCAAATGAGTCCACGAGAAAGCTCTGTTTAAAGCGGGTGCCACGTTTGCTCACTGTTGAGCAAAATCAACATCGTGTCTGATGATTCTAAACAACGGCAAAACTACACGAATTAAAGATCGAATTGCTTCCACGTCCGCCGTATTCTCCAGATTTGGCTCCCAGCGACTACCGGCTGTTCGCAGATCACAAAAAAAATGCTCGCCGGTAAGAAATTTCGCTCGAACGAAGAGGCTATCCGTGTAACTGAGGCCTATTTTGAAGCAAATCATTCTACAAGAATGGTATTGAAACGGTAGAACGGTGTTGGGATGATTGTGTTGCTCTTGATGTTGATGAATAAAGTCGATTTTTAATGAAAGAACCGCGTTTTCTTTGTTAGGCCCGGGGCTTTTCAGCCCGTGTGTTAACTGCGTTCGGGTCTAATCCGAGTTATCGAATTAATATTTAAGAGTTTTCAACTAATTTGTGACGTAACGAAAGGTGAATGTATCGATTGATTTGCAGTATTTCCGGTACGTGTGCAATACGCGGGGTACTAAAAAATTAATCAAAGTAGGTCGATTTTCTCTATAATATTATAACAATACGACTTGACGGGTCACGCGTAGTTTTATTTATTTTTTTTTTTTATTTCGAATATTGTACTGAGAAAGCTCAGTGGGGTCGGTCATTGAAAACGTATTATAATTAACTGTCTGAATAGGGCGAGATTGTTCACGATGGTATTGCTCATAAATCCCAACGACATTATATTTCGTAAATCTTATTTCGTTTGTCATTATCGTATTGTTTTATTAATTATCGACTGATCAGAATTCAAGTTAGTTTATGCATTTTTTTTATTGTACTAAACGATAATTAAAGACTAACTATGGGCCGACCGTTTGTACGCCGGTGTTGAATAAATATTAATTTACATACTGTAAATGATGCATCATCACCTTCTTCGGTCTCCGCTTTTTCAGACTCTTCTCTCTCCTCCGGGCCCCTGTACACCTTTTCGCCCGTCTTCGTTTTATTTGGCAACGCCATTGCATAAAATATCGATCGCTGCGACGACAAGACAAATATCGTTGACAAAATTCACATCTACTGTTTTATATACACCGTAAAACGTAATTATCGCGACCGTCCATACACGAGTACACGTGGCATTGCATCTCGGAGAGCGACAAAAAAAAAGTCAGGACGATTTGAAAACAAAAAAAAAACCCCGTTGGATTGGAACGGGTGAATGTGTAACTTTTAACTAACTAACGTCTGTGGTTTCCGCGCATAAAGTTAAAAAAAATGTCTCAACTTCAAATGTTCGATACGGTGGTTTTACTTCAACGTTTTTCTATTTCATAGCAAACGAAATGGTCTAACTGACTCCGGGAATGAAGAACCGTCGCCGCCTCTATTGTGTTGCCGTGCTACCAATTTCAAAAAAAAACCACACTATCTATCCTATAATCACGCGATTTTATTTTAAACTCGGACGTGCATAATATCTAAAACGCGATTTTAGATAACTTAATTTCACGATAACTAATGAAAAACATTATCGTACTTTTTTTTTTTTTTAGCTAGATTAAAAGTTGTTGATTTTGTAATCTTTATCTAGATTAATGTTAAATGAGAGAATAATATATTTTACGTACAACTTTGTCGGTGGTTCCCAACCGGCGGTTCGCGAATACGTCATAGGTGGTCCGCTAGCTAAACTGTGTTTCTCGTAAAAATGTCATAAGTAAAAAAAAAAAAAAGAAAAAAAAGGCATCGACAATCGAGGTGGTCCGTGCGACTGTTCTCTTAGCGGTCCGTAGTGTCAAAAGGGCCGTGTAACATTCGGGTATTCCATATTTCTCGTCTTTGTCTGGATATTTTAAAATTTATTATTAATACTACACATCAATTCATCGGTTTCGTATTACGATTAATAATAATTGCATTTGTATATTATCCGGACGACTTAAGCACACCAAAAATGAAGGTATATAATAACAATGCGCCCGATTATGAGATTATATTTCAAAATATCTGACTGACATATATCATATATGCTTTTCTAATACGATTAGGTATATTCTTAACACACGTATTAATGTATTTGAATACATTAATTATACACTGTGAACGATGAGAGACGGAGAGAGAGATAGAGAAATAATAATATTACAATAACGTTCCTTTTCGGAAAATAACTTTGCAGTAAAAACATTGCAAACATTGAACATCGAAACATAAAACTTTTCCAGCGGCGAGTTTTACCTCTTTCTTATATAGTTTAACATTTGTACGTATTTTATCTTCAATTTATACAGAAATTGAAGAGAAAAAAGTTTACTTTATTATTATTATTTTTTTTTTGTCGTCATGAAAAAAATGTGCATCGTGACGCGAGTGTTGAAAATGCATCGAGATTCCTAATAATTTACCGAGTATACAGAAAGGGATCTGAAGCTGCTTTTAAAGAGCAAGGGGGCATACTGAACAAATAAATTGAAGTGATGGAGTACATATTTTTAAATATACTATACTATTTCTTTTTAATACACTCGTAAATTTCTATTTTGTAATCGAATTTAATTGTTGCCAAGGAAAATCGATATCGATGATATTCTGGTCTGCGTCCATTTTGACGTCCCCGTGCCCATGCGTACCAACTGAACAACTGAAAACTTAAAACATGTCGCAATTTTCGTAATTATTGCGCGCGTGTCGAATGCCGCGCAGACGAATATTAACTGTTCGGTTTTTGAACACTACGAGGTGCGACAATAAAATAACGAGACTTTTTGAATAAAACCTAAACTATTAACGTTATCTATAAAACGATTATTGAAATATGATTAGAAAACACTTATCTAAAAGTACTATGAACACTGATGGCATCGATTCATTTTCTTATACGTTAGTAGCCTTGTTATTAGTGCGAGTTCGACTATACTGCCGAAAAATGTTAGATATAAAAATCGAACAACGTGTGTTAACATTAAATTTCTTGTTAAATTAAAAAAAACTGCCGCGGAATCGTTTCGTATGTTATGTGAAGTTTATGGTGAAGAATGTTTATCAAGAGCTCGTGTTTTTGAATGGCACAAACGGTTTTGTAGTGGAAGGGAGGACGTCGAAGACGATGATCGTTCTGGACGTCCTACCACGTCTTCAACAAACGAAAACGTTGAAAAATTCGACAAAATTAATTAATCAATATTATTATAAAGAGGTATTAATTAAATTAAGAGAACGTGTCAGAAAGAAACGACCAGATCTATGGAAAAATGGCTGGGTTCTTCACCAAGACAATGCTCCAGCTCACAGTGCATTTTCAATTCAACGTTTTTTAACTGAAAAAAAAATTTCTGTACTTCAACATCCCCCGTACTCGCCAGACCTTGCTTCTTGTGACTTCTTCTTATTTCCTTCTTATTTCTTTTCCCATTTTCAAACAGTTGATGACGTAAAAATGAAAACGGCAGAACTTCTAAAAGGGCTGAATGAAAGCAATTGGCAACACTGTTTTCAAGAATGGCAGCGACGTATGCAACAGTGTATTGATGCTGAGGGAAGGTACTTTGAAGGTGATAATCATTAAATTATAACATTTTTTAAATAAATAACTTTTATTCAAAAAGTCTCGTTATTTTATTGTCGCACCTCGTATATAATAGCTCTGTCTGCAATCTATTCTGTCGTGATAAAACGACAATACGTGAAACAGTCTCCCGGGCCTAGACGATTATCGAATATCGTTGGTATTATGTTAGTCCGCGGTCGTAATATAATAACGATCGTTCATTTGATAAAAACCGTTATCAACTACGAACAAAATCGACGGTTTATTTCAGTAGTTCGGTGACTGCCACGTTACCAACCGTCCCTAAAACTCCTCCACTGGAGTTACAACCGAAATGGGTAAAAAAAAAACTAGTGGTGACAAACAAATTTATTCACCAGATTTCTCGTTTGAGTGGACCAGATAACGGCGGTAAACGTTGACAATACGCCAACATATTATAAAACCGGTGAAACGTGAAATGAATATAAACTTTTATGGAATATTACGAGGTAAATATTTATTTTTATCCTACGGACATGGAAAAGTAATTAATGTATTGCATTGTCGCTTTATTTTTAGAAAATTTCGAGATTTGTACTGTTGTCATACCCGGGACACCGAAACGATAGCTTTGCCCCTCGCAAACATTTAAGGGGGCGGCAAGCACTCCCTCTTACCCCCCCCCACACACACACAATTACACGTACACATTATAATATTACGTGTAAAGTATTTTTAAAATATTTATCCGATATCAATACGATAATCATATTAATTCTATTGTAAAAAGTCGAAGCGAGACGAAAGCCAAAACCCTTCGCGAACCGTGCTAAAAAATGTATATTAGAAGCGATGGAACAAATATTGTAATAACATTACTTTGGGTTGTAATACATTACTATACAGACATGCCTTATAGTCATTATTTTATATTTCGCTATTTTTTTTTAGATTCTTCACTATTGAGCGTAGCGAGTTAAATTATGTTCTGTACAATTTTATTATTATTTCTTTTGTCCGCCTGCGAACGACTTTTCGACCAGAAATCGCGCCGTCCAATCAACTGACTTTATATCTAATCGTTTTCTTGTATAATTTCCGATCTAGTCGGAGGCGCATTGAAAAATGAATTATTATTTTTTTGTTTATTTCCCTGTGAGTTATCTGAATAATGGCGTTAAATCCGGAACAAGAAAAAAAAAAAAAAAAAAAACGTCGGAACAACGGCGATATAATCACGTATTAACGGTTTTTGTTATTTTCGATTTTGTTGTAATTCGATTAGAAAATAATTGCAGAGATCTGCTGATTTTACCGACTAACCCGTAAGTGTTAGGAGTTTCCAGACGTGATACGATTATAATAATATAACGGCGGTTTTTTTTTTTTTTTTTTTGTAGCTATTTGAAATTGTCCAGTTTTTTTTATTTTTCATGCGTAAATTTATTTGTTTTTAGTGTGTCAAGTTCAATCGTACGTGGCAATTGCAAAAAAAAAAAAAAAAACCGCAAACAATTGCGGACCTAATGTATTTTTTAATCACAAATCAATACAGTTTTTGATTGATTTATCAAAACACGTTTAACGTGTTAAAAACGTCGTTAGATAAAAGTATAAATTAAATAACTTTACGTTCCCGACTACAACATTGGCGGCGAAGCGAGTGGTTTTTTTTTTCGTCGTTGTTTTTACATATATTTTACTATTTCACTATCGACATACACGACGAAAAGTTATTATATTATTACGATTCGGCCCCGGCCGGGCGGACTTGTCGATAAAGCGTATACGTGCCCGATGTACGTATTTCCGTAGAGATGGGAAGGTGCCGTGGTGTAATATCGAACGTGATTTTAAATCTTATAGCCCCGCGGCTGCTATTATTATTATTATTATTATTCTCGGCTGAACGTTTTGGCGAAATAAAAAAAAAAAAAAAAACCTCGTACAGCTCCGTTTCATAATTATAAAATAGTTATAAAATACTATTATTGTAATAGTAATTGTTCGGGGTTTCGTTTGTTCGTGCGCGGCCGATGATACGCAATTATGCGCATGGATATCGGGTGGACATCGTTTCGGTGTGAAAAAACGCCCGTAGTTGTTTTACTAAAAAAAAAAAAAAAAAAAAACGAGATGCCGGTGTTCCTCTACCGACGATATCCCTCCACAACCGAAATTTGTATTCCGGTTAATATTTTCAATATTTTCAATGCCCGCGCGTTTTTATATTCTAGCCAAAAGTGGTTAACAAATACGTTTTAACAATCAAGTCGAATTCGTGTCTTTCATAGGCGGGCTGCACACTGAAGAAACTAGTTTTAAGAAACTAATTTCGTAAAACGTGAAACTTTAGTTTCACGAAACCATTCAATTGAAAATCAAGTAGATAGATAATCAAATAGATACTCACACTGAGTTTCGTGAAACAAAAATTTCTCATAGTTGCGCAACCACGGTTTCGTGAAACTTTTAATTTCGGTTTCAACAATAAAGTTTCGTATATATTATAAATAAATAATAATAATATAATTAATATTATATTATTATAAATTTTGTATGTTCGTGTTATTTATGTTATATTTATCATATTTTAGTATTATATATATATATACACTCTATACACTGCAGTAACACTAATAGTAAATACTATCGTACTAATTCAATAGTGTTTATATACGACATAATAATCCACATAAGAAAATCCCATAAATGAAAACGTTATCGACGTTTTGACCAATATTATCATTGTTTTTTTTTTTTTTTTTTTTATACAAATTATCGTTTGTGACGAACTACCGTATTACTATTTCAATAGCACAACGTACGTCGTTCGGAGTAGTCGTTCTTGAGTTGTCTTCAGCGCCAGGAAAAATTAAATTAATTAATACGATGTCGGAAGGCGTTGGAGATTTCAATTCTAAATTAATAGAAGCAATCGAAGGATACGACTGGTTTATACGATTACAAAAACAAGGATTACAGCAATAGAGATAAGGTCCAACTTGCCTGGGAAAATGTTTCCAAGGAGGTAGGACGAACAGGTTATCCTCATCGGCGGTTAATTCCTTTGCAACTGCATAGCATAGAAGCTAAGCTGTTTATCTTTTGAAAGTGGATGGTTCCAATACCTACGTTTCTTTTTTTTTTTTTTTGATACGAAGCCACCGATACAACATTAACACATCCTCATCATCAGACGACATTGTCGAAACTATACATTTTTTATTTGTTTCACCAGTGTATGCAAATATGAAATTAGTTTCATAAAACTAGTTTCATGGAATTGGTTTCTTAAACCAATTTCTTCAGTGTGCAGCCCGCCTTAAACACCTTAATCATGACGTAGAATTTATTATGTTTCGTCAATTAATTATTTATATTTAGACTATTTCATATTTGTGGCTGATGAATATTTAGTCTAATCGATATAAATATTTGAACACGAACACGGACATGGTTTTCGTACAAAGAAATGTTTGGATAAAATTAAAAAATACTTTTATTAATATTACTTTTTTTTTAAGGAGGTAATGAGTGACGATGGATAACTAAAAATTGATCTAGGAAAAAGATAAAAGATAATTGAATAAAATGTATCTAGATACCGATAAAAGATTGTTATAAATGTAAATTATCTAGATAGAGATTAAAGATAAATCACTATTTATCTGGATAAAAAAAAAAATATATAAAACGTTTAAATTTTAGTCATTATTACCTATGTATATATATTTTTTATCAATTTATAAATATATTTAAAAAAAAAAAAAAAAAATAATAATAATTTGTTATTACTAATAGTAATATTAGTACTGTTACTATTATCTGAATTTTGTTCCTTCTTAAAAGAAAAACAAAAGAAAAGCACACACCGTATTGAACCCAAAACATGCACAGTTTATCTAGATAAATTAGTTTAGATAATACGATGATTCATCTAAGGTAAAGATAAAATAGACAATTTTGTTAATTATCTTACATAAACGATAAGAGATAATTAATTATTTATCAAGATCAAATGCACAACGACTGATAATGTGTATTTTATTTATACCGTCGAGAGTAGAATTAAAATTACACGATGTCCGCACAACATCAGAACATAAGAACACTGCTTTCTCTCTCTCTCTCTCTCTCTATCTCTATCTCTGTATCACTTTCTCTGTATCGCATTCTCTGTCTCGTCTTCCCTCTCCCGCTGGACCTGACTGCGCCACTCTTCTTGTAGTGTACGCGTATTATAGTGATGCGTGCTCGCGGGTCTTAAGTCCTCGATCCGTCTGTCCCGAATAAGCAATAAGTACGTACGTATATATGTGTACATGTTATTGTTGTCGGGATCGCAAAATTATCGTTGGCAGGAGAGGAATTTAACGTTCCTAAGCTCTTTTCGAGTGTAATGTACTTATACATTATATACGCGTTTCGGGGCAAACAACACACCGCATATTATTATATACAAAGAGAGACAAATAGAGGGCGAAAACAGAAAAAAAAAAAAAAAAAAAAAAAAGGAGAGAGCGAAACCGAGACCTCTACTCGAGCCTCGGTCCGTGTCGGAAGGGATTTGTTTTCTGCGCAAATAACATACACACGATTTTCGGTTTTGTTTCACGGCGGACTTATCGGAAAACCTTATAGTTAACTGGTCCCCCCGGGGCTATTGCGTTACACTCCGATCCGACGGCATCGCAGAGCGTATTTAAACACGCGTAACACCACTAGGCAAAAACCATTAGTTCGAAGGCGTTTTGAAATTATTAATTCACGGGAAAAACGAAATTATCTACGATGAAATCCGCATTTCGTTTGGAAAGTACAAAACAATTCAAATACGCGCTAATCTCGCGCGTTAAACTGCGCTTTAGGGAAAGTACTGGTTCCCGGTGTTCTTTTATGCGCGTTGTCTTATTGCCACCTGTTATTAAAAAAATAATTCAAAACTGTTACCACAATTACCAAATATACGCGATTATGGCGATTAAAGGAATTTTAACGTAATCGCAGAAGAAATTATTACGCGCACAACGACAATAAAACATTTTTTTTTTTTTTTGTTCGCGGCCGTGATATTTTTACCGCAAACAACATTATATTACGGGGCCATATGAACGTAAAAATCATTATCGGGTCGTAAATACCGAACAAAAGTGTTCAAGAATCGAGTGTTTTTTTTTTTTTTTTTTTTTTTTTTTTTGTCGGGAGATGGGAGGGTATGCGCCCGATAGGTATTGCACCAATTGGTTCCTCGCCACGGTCCGAATCCAAAAACGGATAAATACGAATTGATAAACGTTTCGCGGACACCACATTATTATTCTATCGGAAAACATGAAAATTAAACACGGGGTCCGGCTAGCCGGAGGTGAACAACACATTGCAATTATCGTTGTGGACGTGACCGCCGCGGTAAATCGCGACGTGTGCGGTCGGTTTTTTTTGTGTACGTACCGGTCCCCCCGTGGCCGGTGTAATCGACCGATCTGCGAGTCCCGCCGCAGTAATTCCGCCACAACGCGCAATCGTTTTTGCACACCGGCAAACGTACCCTTTGACGTTGGCGTTTTTTTTTTCTCTCTTCTCTTCTTCGCGTTTACGACTCGTCGACAATAATAATAATAATTATTATTATCGTTCGTTTCGGTCGGATATCATCACGCAGCCGAACACGGACCGCGTACCGGCGAACAATCGAAACATTTGGTACGGACGGCGTTATAATATGAATTTAAACCAACCGTACAGATCCTAATAGACACCGTCTTCTTTCTGTGCCCGGCAATTACGATACACAATGTAGGCACAATGTGTGTATTTCATCGGCAACCATAAAAAAAAAAAAAAAAAAAAACCATAAAATTAACAAAGGATAAGGAAAACTGCCACCCATGGGAAAATACATTTTTTCGCCCTATCATTAGAGAATTAAAATTTTTATTTTTGCATTCTCTCGTTTTACATTAAAAAAAAATATATATATTGTCTTAGAAACAATTACATTATTTATAAAAATAAATAATCGACAATCGCTTATGCGGTTCATTTAAATATAGTAAATATTTGCATTGGTTTGTGTGTGAAACATAAATTAAAATAAATATTAATTCACTTACATTCCAACGATATGTAGCGGTAAAAAAAAAAACCAATAAAAAAAATAATAGAATATCATTGGGATGTTCTTCTCGTTGCAATTTTCCGTTTTAAATTCCGGTTGAAGCGAAGAAACTATAGGTTTTACAATGGTACTTGTTTTTATACTCTCGAAAAACACTTATTAAATCGGTATAAATTCTCTGATTTGTTCATCAAGGCGCGGATATTCCGTCGGTACTTTATTTAATACAATTTTTTTATTATTTTTTTTTTGTTGAAAAATACTTGTTTGGCGAGTTGAATATTTCGATTTTAACGCGCGGTAAAAATGCGGAAATTTCCATTCGGTGTTACATTACTAGAACCACTAAACGTGAATCTAATAGGTACCCGTATATGATTTTTATTATAATAATTTAAAAAAAAAATATATATATATATATATACGATACTCGTAATTCGCAGGTTTTCGCCACGGAAATAAAAAAAAAAAAAAAAAATAATATTTATAATATTCTACGGAAGGTTTAAACCAACCGTACAGATTCTAATTGACGACGTCTTCTTTCTGTGCCCGGCAGTTACGATACAATGTAGGCGTGTGTATTGCATCGGCAACACGGTCAATTATATTATTCGGGTTTTCGAAAAAAACGTAAATTGTTCATAAATTTGTTCGTACTTTGTTGTTCTCAAGGAACTCGTACACTTGGTATTAAACCGTTTTATTTGTAATTCTCCAGGGGAAATGTGCAATAACTATTCGAATTGTAGGTGATATATTTTTGAAATTTTTTTTTTCTGATATTTCGGTGACGGTTTAAATCCTCCCCCCCTTGCCCTCGATTGCGTTCGCCACTAAAAGGAAAAATGTAAAAATATCTTCACGTTAATTAATTATTATTTTGAGATTTATTGGCCGGTATACCGATTTTTGATTATAATTACACATTCTAAAAGGACACATACGTCATACGCACGTGTTGTGGTTGAACAATCGAAAAATCAAAGGATTTTAATTCACGGTGAAGACTATCCGATCAAGGTAAGAACGAGAAAAGTGATTAAATCTCGAATTTCGACGATTCGTGCGTTTTTCTTATGCTTATCAAATGAAATTTAGTCGAGTATCGACGAGAAATCGACAACGGTCATACGTCTTGGAATCGGTTCTTTACGATATGAAAACGACGTTTCGCGTATTCGTTTTGATTTTCGTTTCGTTTTATTCAAATTCAACGATTACGCACAACTCTAAAACACCATCGGATGTACTAATCTTTTAAAGATGCTTTTCGATCATTTCTACCGCCTGCCCAGCCCCCACACCGTGGGCAACGGTTTCCGCGAAACATAATCACGAGTTATTGTAAAAAAGAGTAGATCCCCGCAGCTCTGAATATTTAAACTGCGAAATGTTTTTATACGTTTTTTACAACGATTTTTCCAGGAAATGCACGTGCATTAACCGCATGCGTTTTCGCGAGGGATAGAGATAATACGTCCTATATACGCTTTTAATATTCTGGCAATTGTTGATGTATATTCCTATACGAGATGTTAAACCGAAGCCGAAGGTACGTATTTATTCAACGACTAGCCCATATTAGTCGTAAGGGCGGTATGTATAGAAAACAAAAAACCGTATACTTAGTTAAACTATAAAAATGACTATACAAAAAAAAAGAAGAATAAGATGAAGAAAAATTATGAAATGGTTTTTTTTTTTTTTTATTTGCTCGAATAGAGGTTATTATATAGTAAATAACGTTTATTTGTTTTACGCAAACTAAATTGAGGAAAAAAAAAATAAAAAAATGTTTCAATTTATATAAATACTTACATTTTTTTTTTTTTTTTTTTATAATAATAACACGTCTTGCAACATTCGATCAATATTAATATTTTGTCATCATATAGTTATAAATACGATTGAAACGTTTATAACATAAAGTGTTTTTTTTTTTTTTTTTTTTAATATTGTTTTATATTGAATAAATTCTTTAATAGAAATTCGTTTCGTGGTGTTTGTAATAATTTTATTAAATATATTATGGCTTTTTAATCTGTTTGTAAGCGCATATTTGGTAAAAAAAAAATACAAAAAATACAAAAACTTCGCATTTTACATTTTGTTCGACTACATTTGAATTCATTTTTTTTTTTTTTTTTTATTTTAATCTGTAAATCTATATAATAATTTTCCCAATGATATTGGACTACGAAGCACAAATAATTTCTGTTCGTGAAATACTTTTCTACCGGAAATCGAATGTTCCAATCGAAAAACGATAAGAGATTTATGAACATACACGTATGTGTAATTTTATCCGAAGTACTTAATTAAAAAATTTACCTAATAATTTAATGGTTTTAAATAAAAGAAAAAAAATTCGAAATTTCTCCGAATATTTTTATGAGACGTTATGATGGACTGTATTTTTTATTTTATACAATATTCTATACTACCCGCGTGATTTTATATTGTTTGTACCTGTACGCCTGTCTTTATATTAATACTGAGTTTAATATGTTTCAGGTGAAATTTGCACAGCAACGATCCGATCAATTTCAAAGATTAATATTGTTTACGAGACCATGTGAAAATGTAGGTAAGTAATACACAATTGATATACGGTTGTCGTTATAGAAAAAAAAAAAATAAATAAAAAATAGAAACGTGTCGAGTACTTGCAGGAATTACAAATTTCGTCGTTTTTCAAATAATATTTTTTTTTTAAAAAATACCATAAAATTAACAAAGGATAAGGAAAACTGCCACCCATGGGAAAATATATTTTTTCGCCCTATCATTAGAGAATTAAAATTTTTATTTTTGCATTCTCTCGTTTTGCATTAAAAAAAATATATTGTCTTAGAAACGATTAGATTATTTATAAAAATAAATAATCGACAATCGCTTATGCGGTTCATTTAAATATAATATAGGTAAATATAGTAAATATTTGCATTGTTTTGTATGTGAAACATAAATTAAAATAAATGTTATTGAATAAAATTCACTTACATTCCAACGATATGTAGCGGTAAAAAAAAACAAAAAAATAATAGAGTATTGGGATGTTTTTCTCGTTGCAATTTTCCGTTTTAAATTCCGGTTGAAGCGAAGAAACTATAGGTTTTACAATGGTACTTGTTTTTATACTCTCGAAAAACACTTATTAAATCGGTATAAATTCTCTGATTTGTTCATCAAGGCGCGGATATTCCGTCGGTACTTTATTTAATACAATTTTTTTATTATTTTTTTTTTGTTGAAAAATACTTGTTTGGCGGGTTGAATATTTCGATTTTATCGCGCGGTAAACATGCGGAAATTTCCATTCGGTGTTACATTACTAGAACCACTAAACGTGAATCTAATAGGTACCCGTATATGATTTTTATTATAATAATTTTAAAAAAAAAAATATATATATATATATATACGATACTCGTAATTCGCAGGTTTTCGCCACGGAAATAAAAAAAAAATAATAAAATAATATTTATAATATTCTACGGAATGTTTAAAATTAGTTTTTAATTTAAAATTAATTATACTCGTACATAAATAATTTTTATTTATTCCGGCTTTTAATTGGTTTTTCGTTACTCGCAAAAATGAGAAAAAAAAAAAAAAAACTATAAGAGACACTCGTATATATATATAATATTAAATTTTACATTTCTTTATTTACACTGGCCATTAAATATCGAATAGCCCGAAACGGTACACGTGTATGTACAAATACAGAGCAAAATAATAATTTTAACGGAAAACTTTAGGCATATTATCCAGAAACGTTTCGAATACATCGTCGGCCCGATTCAACACTCGCCGTGAAGTCGCGGATTTCAATGTGTACCCCTAGAATTTCCTCTTCGTGCCTATTTATACAATGGAGTTGTGAGTTGTACGTTTCTCCTAAAGACATTTCACCGTTTATCCAACTCCTCGTCGTACGGCGTTTAATTATTCGAATTATATTTTAAGTAATTTTTGGTGTAATACATTATAACCAGGGCTGGGATTTTGATGCAATCGACAACGTAGGTCCCCGTAGAAAGAAAATGCGTTTTGGGCGATATTAATTATTCTAATATAATTTTTATTTTGCATTTCTGGACAAATTTAACCCAAAATGTCTGATGATTTTACGGCATTTTATTTTTTTTCTTCAAGTTTTTAAAGCATTATTTTACAAGTGTTTTATACAGTAAACGTAAATTTGCGATTATCATATGGGTCCACATCATTATACAGTATAACAACAATAATTTAGTTCACGTAATAACCATCAAAAAAATATAAATACTAAAATGTATTTTTTAAATTAATATTTCAGAATGAATGATTAAGAAGTAGTTGTGAAGTATTTTAAGTCTGGATTAAGATAAATCCATCAACTGGCGTAAAATACTATTTAAAAATCACAAAAAACATAACACTTATAATACCGTAATCCGGTTATTGTCAATACACGTTAACGAAAAAAATCCCAAATCGCTACGCTCAGAATCGAAAACTAAAATTTATTTAAAATACGAATTCATTAGATACATTTGAGAAATATTCGAAATACAATACCGAGTAGTTTTCGTGGAAATAATTCAAAATACGTATCCGATACGGAAAAAGTTTTCGGATATTTCCATTTAAAAAAAAAATCTTATTGAAATACTCGACGGAACCTTCTTTCAGTAAATACACAACTACCCGCAGTGCGATGCAGGAACGGCGGACCGTAGCCGAAATTTCGGCCCCGGCGATATGTTTTTTGTACATTTTTTTTTTTTTTTTTATTACACCATTGATATGAAGTTCTTGTATGGCGATTTTTGCGTCTTAAAAGTTATTTTAACAAAATTCAATATAACATGATTCACGGAAACGATAACGAACACCACTTGTAGCAGGGGCGATCGCAGGCAAAAAATTCCGGAGGAGTTTTTGATAAAATTTAAAATAAAAAAAATGTTCGTAGACAACATACTAAATTACTCTTTAGGTACTATATATAAATCTGTTTTATTTGTAAGTCTAATGGGGTAACTTTGAAATAACTATTAAATGTATAAGTTGGGTAAATTATTTTTAAAAATCTTCCTGACATTTTTTTTGGGGGGGGGGGGGAGGGAGTGATTTTCTCCTGACTAGTAAGTAAAACCGTCGAGCGATCAGATTGTTTTTCCTATTGGTTTAAATACCCTTTTTTAGTACGTCGAAATTATTTGCAAAATTTATAATTTATTATAAAATACCGTAAATTTCCTCTAAATTGGTAGCCATACCGTAATATTAACAATACAAAATTACAACGAGTGACTTATAGAAAGAGATAATGTATTAAATATTAGAATACAGACACTAATGATAATTTACACACGGGCTCGTTACTTTTAACCGGTAAATCTGCCTGGCCATACTCTACCGAAACCGTGTAGATTTTAATTTACATTACTTTTCAAAAAAATAAAAAAATAAATGTTGTATTTTATCGGCCCGAATTAAAACCAGTGGCCCCAATATAGAAAGACCCGGTGGGACGGGGAATCCGATATTTCAAAAACAATTTAAATGTGAATTATTATTTATTTGCCTTTTCTTGAATCGATCAGATCGATCGACGGCCACCAGATCCAGTAAATTTATCGATATTGAAACGTTTAGAAATTTCGTCTGGTCTTTCGGTGTCAGTGTTACTACGCACGGGTAAATTTTTAAAGTACGTGCTCGGTTTCAATCGCTCCAACAAAACTGTTTCTAGATTATCGTATTCGCCATGTTTTATTTTTTTTTTTTTTTTTCCCCGTTTACAAACTACCGGTCACTGCACCGCTCTCGATTTTACTTCTGTTTGCCAGAACTGTGGCCAGAAACGTCGATGTAGGGAAATCCATTTATTTTTGTGACTTTTTTCATCGTAAACGTTTAAAATTGTTCAACTTGTCAGTAATAAAAAGAGCTTTTCGTTTAATTCGTATATATATATATATATATATATATATATATATATATATATATATTTTTAAAGTCGGGCTAGTTACGGTTTTCTGAAATCGATTCGAGTCGAGTAGAGTAGTATTAATATTTTTCGAGAGTTCAAAAATCGTGTACCCGACCCCAACCCCGGTTTTATTTGTTTATTTCCGTTTTTTTTATTCGCGTTCGGCGTCTCTTTGCGAGAATACCACCGTGTCCCAGCCGTTAATTGCATCACCCGCGTTACACATCCCGGACAATATTATAATATTATACTCTTGGCCGCGCACGGCCATCGATCCGGGCGACGATGTCGAATAACCGCACGGCCGACGGTGCCTTTGTCGGCACTACTACACCGTCAACAGCTGCATACTAACCGCGTATTAATATTATTACCGTTTACGGTGGAGCTACTGTACACTTAGCCGAGGGCTTTTCGCCGCACCGTCCGTCGTTGCCGGTCGCGCGAGTCACTTTGACGCCGCCGAGTATTCCTCGTCCAGATACCGTCGCCGCCACCGCCGCCGCCGCCCGAGCGCCGGTTCCGTTTCTCTCGGCTTCTTCCGCCGTTTCCTTCCGATTTTCCTCGCTCCCCGTCTTTTTTATTATTATTATTTTTATCGTTCGTTATAAAATTTCCGTACACAATAAATATAACTTGAAGTTTACCAATAAAATAAAATAAAAAATAATAATAAAATATTTTAATCGATTTTTTTTCCTCCCATTCTCGCGTTCGATAAATACCTACCTACGTACATTTATTAATATTATAATATCGCGCATTGTGCTTCCCCGCCATAATAAAACTTTGTAATACGCATTGATTATTATTTATTTGATTGAAATTTAAAGTTAAAAAAAAAAAAAAAAAAATAACTAAAAAAATTGTATTATAATTCGTTTTCGTATTAGATTATAATATTATAAGTTTTCCGCGGTGTACCCGAGAACATTATATAAACTTTCGTACGGTACGATTATAATATACGCATACCTGTAAACGCGGTACGGTACTTCCTATTTGTATTTTAATACTTTTAGAACTATTTCGAGATTCCGGGCAGATCGAACTAGTTGATAATATTACAAAGGTTAGGTTCGTTCGACGACACGAACGTCGTAAACGAACACGGAAATCCTTTAGATTTTACATTTACCCGTGCCCTTGAGGTAGTTTAAAAAATAATAAACGTACCGTGTGCAGCTCGTTATAAATCATCACCGAAATATTGTATTTCTGAGAGTCGTCCACGAATCGTTTTGCACGGACGCAGTGTTATCGAAAGTATACTACGAAAAAAAATCACTTCGAAATCCGGTACCGACCAAAATTACGACCGTTTAGATTCGTTATTATCGTTGCGTACGATTATGCGGTTATAAAACACGTTGGCATTAGCGAAATTCATATGATAAACGGTCGTAACGCAATTTTTTTTTGTTTGTAGATTTTATTTAAATTTAAAAGTCCAGCGCGCATTTCGTACGATACCCGCGCAATACATTTTTAGCGGATTTTTTTAAATAAATCAAATAGTCCATCGGTATATTCTTAATGACTTTTCCCAGGGCCGGACTCAACATTGACATGACTCGGGTGACATATTAACGAAGCGTACACGGTCTTGGAAAATAATCAATTAATTTCGTTGGCCATAAATGGTGCGTTTTATAGACATTCTACGATATTCACTTAATGCGGCGGTGACTATACGTATTTGTCTCGGCCATATTTAAATTGTTCGTATTGCTCATTGTGCCCGGGGTGTCGCCGGAACAACAGGGACAGCGTTGGCAGTGTGGCCACCGTAGGGGGTTGGGGGGCGTCTACGCCCAAATGAGAAAACGCTAAAACACAAACGAGTTACGATCGTCCCGTTTAATTATTACGTACTAGACGTAGAAACAATCGAATAATATTGTTTACGTGGCGAACAATAGGGGAAAATCATTACAGTGTTCCCCCTCGTTAACACCGTACTCGACGGGACCGAAAGCAGGACCTGTTCATGATTAAAAAAAAAAAAAAAAAAAAAAAAAATGTCTGTAAACCGACATACGTTTATTACGTTTCGTTTGCGTTAAACGAATCATACTTACACGGACGGTAACGCGAAATCGGGAGAAATTAAATCGAATACGCTTATTAAAATAATCATCACTATTGATTACCATATGTACCAACTTTTATTATGTATATACGTAAAGAGGACAATTTACATTATTACATTGATACTAAAAATAAAAATTAAAACAATTTTTTTATATATATATATATATAAATTGACTTTTACTAAATTAAAACTCGCGTCAATGAGTAGTGGACGGTTTAAAAAAAATAGTCGGCGATGGGCTCATAGTTTGGCTTTCCGACGCTGTTCAATTGGTCGTCGAATTCGCAATCCACCTCTGCACTGGTTTGGGAAATTACGACGTGCGTAACACATCAGCTCGAGAAAGTTTATCTACTAGAGGTTCACCGGGTTCAAGTTCTTGGTCAGAGATTTCGGGGTTTTCGTCCTGTCCAGTATTTTCACCGCAGACCATGACACCGTTATCCAAGAGTATACAACTAGACAAAGGAATATAATTTCCGTTCGAAATTGGAATAACAATTATAACGATATTTGCCAATATTCATCAAATCTATATCTTTGTCGGCGGCATTTCAGGGGTTAACGTTAGATTCGTTTCCGATATTCCCCCGCTTTTAATCGACGAAACTAATAAAACGTGAATATTTCGAAAATTACAGTATTCTGTTCGTGTTATGCGAACAAATAGTTCCTAAAATTCGTTCGAGTTATCCAATAGTTTATGTGCAAGTTAACGTGGGAATACTGTACTGATACGATCGTCTGCATACACCGTGACGCAACGGTCCCGACCCACGGCCCGTCAAGTTCAGCTTCAGCTTGAAGTCGCCGGGCTCGCATCAATCAACCAGCTCGAAAGCTGTCTCAAGGAAACCGGACTGCGAAAATTTTACTGACCGTGTTGCAGTTGAAGACTCTTTCCCAGATCTGAACAAATGCGCACGTGATATGATTACAATATTTACCCATGTGAACAATCTCTTTCAAAAACGAAATACGTCAAATCATAGAACGTATAGAATCAACTAAAGTGACGAATATTTACGAGTCGGATCACCAGACTACCACGACGATTTTAAAAGACGAGCAATTACAAACTTCTCGTCGAATAACCGTGACTTATCGCAATAAAACAATTGTTTCTTTTGGAAAATTGTAGTTAAATAATTAAATAATTCTTATTTAACATCTTCGGTCTCTTCATTACCTCTTCATCGCTCTCTAAACAAAATTTACCCCACGGTGCCGAAGCGTACTTCAGATATGGCCTGATGTAAAAAACAAAACCGTTGGAGACCTCCCTGCTATAGTGTTTTAAGTTTTCGCAGTGAGATTAAATTTGTGTTTCGCTATTGGCGTTGTACGCGTGACATTTCAGTACAGTAGGACAAGTAGGAAATAGCGTTGCTGGTCAACGTCGGACGGGGCGAGTGACAAGTCTCGGATATGGTCCGCGGTAACAAAAAAAAAAAAATGTCGGAGACCCCTGCCGTAAAACGTATTATTATTATTATTTTTTTTTTGTTTAACATTTAAATACGTCGCGTGTCAACGCAACATAAGAACGATAAGAACGGACGATTCGTACGGATCAACTGCGGAATAATATTGCGCCGTCCAATTTATTTACTGTTAATTTTCTCTGCCGATATTGTTGCCGCGGCATTCGGATGTCGAACGATGGGCAGCCGGGCGGGGGCGCAGCCGGGCGTCCGGCGAACGACGGCCGAGACGTTTTACTGCGCGGTATCTACGCGTGCTTAATTTGCCGTAAAAAAAAAAAAAAAAAAAAAAAAAAAAAAAAAAAAAAACCCCTTTGGCCGGCAATCGTTTTACGCGGGCGTGCGCGTCGTCGTCGTATATTAAAAATATTTTATTGTCGCCATCGCAAACAGCCTGAGCCTAAGCGGCGGTCGGTCCCGTAGAACACCCGGCCCGCGGTGTTGTAATATTACGGACCGCGCACTAGTGATTATAGTCCGCCGGCGGTAACGCGTCCCGGAGAAAATATTATTATATTATTTATCGATCCCGGAAAGCCCGTGTAATGTCCGGCGGGGTCGCCGCGTGTTTGACGATTTGATTTGACCCGAAATTTAAATATCAAAAGCCCGGCGTATCGATTAATGATTGCCAATGTTCCGCGCCGTTGTGGATTTTCTTTTTCTTTTCTCTCTCTCTCTCTCTTTTGTAACACCGCGTCCACTATTATCATTATGATGGCCCTCCTCACACGGGGATACTCAAAAGAAACTGCAATTGCTTAGGTACTAGGAGACTGGGTGACTAAGCAACTACAGTTGCCGGTTATCTTCACACACAGTATACTAAATTTTTGTTTCTAGTTTTTTAAACTAGTGTATTATTCTAGGTGAATTGTAGAAGAATATGCATTTGTATATAAATCCGGGCCCTAATCATAATAATATATTAAAATATACATTAAAATATATAGACAAATTATAATTAATTAATAATTATAAATAATAATTTCTTTATAGCCATGTACTCAGAACCAATTATTATACATATTATTATTATTATTATTATTATTATTGTGATAATACTTGAATATTCTCGGCCTTACCTGTGAGCTTAACTTCTGTGGCTACTTCACTCCAAGCTTTTTCCGTTACATTTCTTTTGGAGTAGCTTTTTAAGGTATAATTATATAGCTCGGGATACTTTTTAATTTGTTGCACAAATTTTATATTAAAATTTTGATCCATGTTATATTATTTTATTATAGACGAAATAAAAATTACTCGATCAACCAAAGTAGCGAGGAGACCGGCATGTCTAGTCACCAGTTGACTAGTCGCGTCAGTTTATCAGTCGCGGCGACTTTAGTAGCGCTGTCTGAACGACGCCATTCAAACACACATGCGCAGTTGCCTAGTCGCCTAGTCTCCTAGTATCTAGGCGATTGCAGTTTCTTTTGAGTATCCCCGTGTGAGGAGGGCCTATTATTTCTGCGCGATCGTTGTTGGTCTTACAGACATTCGCGAGGTGGTTCGTCTTGCGCGTTTTTTTTTTTTTTTTTTAATATTTATATTAAGTTGGATAAAAAAGAGCGGTTCAAAGTCATGGAGTCATACCTATAACACGGCCGCCAAACCCGAAGTCCGTTGACGGCCTATTTAGCCGCGGTTAGGTATAGCTCGTGCTCGTGGCTTTGGTGTTCTTAAATGAATACCTTATGGAAGTTTTACATTTTATACTGTAAATAACGTATTATATCATCATTAATCGTATCTTTACTGTGTATTTGTATTATTTTTTACAAGCAACGAATGATTAAATGCAATATTGTTGTAAACGATTACGGACAAATCAAAATAGGTTTAATATCGGTAATTTTCAGTATCAAAATCATTGTTCGCGTTCAATTTGATATATTTCGAAATTTATATTTTATATAATATACTACAGCTATTTTCAAACTGTGCGCCATTTGGAGGCACCGTGGCCCATAAAAAAAATATATATATATATATATATTTACAATAACCTTACTAAACGAAGAATGGACTGGTTTTACTATTGTGTATGCTTTTTGGTTTTTTTTTTTTTGTCTATAAATAATTTGTTCACCGAAAATCTCAGTTCGACCATCAGTAGGATACATATAGCTCTTTTTATCCTACTATAATATATGTACATTTTAAATAACCCTTACTGTTGGCTGTCGTATGAAATTATTGCCGTGGCTTCTTTGTTATTTACAGCGTTTAAAATTCGAAGGATTTCCGATACATTATAGAAGTTATCATGCGAGATTATCAATTTTTATAGACACTCTTATTTGCCACGTCAATTGCCCGATTTTAGATACTGAACGTAACGAAGGTTACCGTATTGTGGTATTTACTAAAATGTGATATTTCGTGCCGTACATTGAAACGTTGAAAGATGCCGATTTTTTACTCGGTTTAACCTCAATAATTCGTCCAAATTATCGATATTGATGTTTTATTTATTTTTTTTTTTTAAACGCTATTCTGGCGTGTATAAACACGATTAAATCACCGATTTTTTTTCAATGTAGTACCTTAGAAGGCGCAGAATTTCAGTACGGCGATATAGTTTACTTGAAACATTTTTTAAAACGTGCAATACCTCACCTTCTAAGTTCTTTTTCGATAAAAAAAAAAACACGTTAACGGTTAATGGAAATACTCCGATTTATTCGCATCATACATTGAAACGTTAAAAGGTGCAAATTTTTCACCCCGTGGAAATTTATTTGAACAAAAAAAAAAAAATACAATTACAGATTCCCAACGGTTTTAGTAAAAAATTTAAAAAAAAACCTAATAACAATTTCTATTCGGTTACCTTGACTATAAAATCGAGATACTGAGTGAAATCGTTTTATCGTTGATTTCACCAGATAAATTGAATAATACCATACCATTTTAAACTTTCCACCTACTTCAGTGCGAGTTATGCCCGGATTTTTATTTATGGTTTTTTTTTTTTTTTAACGAAAATCAACTTTATACGAGTTAAAATTCTATTTTATTTTAATCGTTTGCGTGTCCGATTTGGCACTCGTGGAGAAACTCGAGCAATAAAATATACGTTTTGTGGTCGTCGGTCATAATATTACGCCGCATCTGCTACAATCGCGAGTCACGTCGTTAATATTTTCGACACATTTTGACGGCGTATAATTTATTACGATTACAGACGTTCGCTGCGCTTTTCGTGACCACTATATAGGAGAAGAAGAAGAAAAAAACGTTACCTCTAACCAATTTATGGCTCTAAGGAGTATTCGCATCCGACGGCACAACGAATCTGCGAGATTTTTTTTTTTTTATACACGCGTTATATGTAATCGTCGAGTTAAGGAAATAAAATCTGCCCCGAAAACAGGAAATTATAATAAATGATTTATTATTATTATTATTATAGGACGACGCCGAATGGTGAATTATAACTGTACAGTTCGAAAATACACCGACTTGACGTACTTCCCGATCTCTTATCTCGTAAATATTTTTATTTAATGATGATATAGCTCTGTAAGTGCAGGAGGCGCTATACGCGCGAACACGTCACGCACAGTTCATTTCCCGTCTTCTAGTTTCGCGTATAGACATTTATTTTTAATTTTTCCTTTCGGGTTTTTTTTTTTTTTTACTACTGTATACAGAAATTGTATATATTCCGAAAAAAAACACAATATTTTTCAAAACGTATCCGGCGTACGTGCGCCGCGGATACCGTTAATAAATATAGCCCGGCATTCCATACGAAAACGACGGGAAAAATAATCGCTAATGCCGTCGAACGGTTTCAATTTGTTTCGTCGATCGCGCGCTTTCGGGGCCAGTCGTAAAAAACTATACACGTATATTTTTTTCGGAATATCGATTTTCACCCGCCGAGTACACACACAAAAAAAAAAATCCGGACGTTAACGAGTTAACGACTTTTAACTCGGCGTTTAACCTATGATTTTTTTTTTTTTACCAACTTATTAATTAAATTAACTATTTAATGTCGTATAGACAATAAGTTATTCGTTTTATTCAAAAATATTTGCGCAAAGTTTCGTGTTTAAACATTAAAGTAAGTATAATTTGATATTCCCCCGTCATAACGTCCTTAACATCTTTACTTAAAACAAAAAAAAAAAACACAATAAAAATCATTTTCACTATTACAACTTTACGACTATACAAAAATACATAAAAAATAAGTTAATAAAATGTACAAACCAACTTTTAATTTAGCATAGTTAGTTAATAACATGACGATTAACTTTCTTCGATTTACTCGATTCGACTGAGTTAATAATATTCATTAATTTAACCAAGCTTGCAAATACGCGTAGCTTTGGCGATACTATCGTGTTCTTCGAGAAAAATAACAAAAAAAAAAAAAAAAACGATTTTGTTTCTAAATGTAGAGGATAATGGAGCGATAGTCATAATGTTTTTGCTATGCCATGTGTGTCTTCTTGAACTTTATAAACAGGCCGCTGAACGGGTAGACAGCATATATTTTCAGAAATAATGTAGTTTTTCAAGTTTTTCCCTATAGCTCAAAAACAGTCTTAAAAAAAAAAAAAAAATAATGTTTTAAATAACTCCGGATGGAAATAATAAGAACGCGTTTACGATTGATTTCGCGAAGGTCCGCTCGGCGTCGTTTATCGACTACAATAATGTAATTTTCGTAAATTTTAATTAGACGTGATAAGGCCTTATCGCCTTATCTCTTATCGTGATAAGAGAACATTGGCTAAAAAACGCAGCTGATGTTAATATTATAGACATCGTATAACGTCGTAATGAAATTATGTTAATTATAACATTATATTTTTTTAATAAGTTTAAATAGAGAATTTAAGAATGCTAATATTATGTTCTATGTATTCCTCGTTTCGTTTTTATATTCCGTGGAGTTTTATTTTATATATATATATATATAGTTTTTTTTTTTCTGTTATTTTCTGACAATGTGTACAGTAGGCGGCCGCTAGGCTTCGATTAAACAATTGGTTGACATATACAATTTATTTTATTTTTTTAAATAGTTGGTCTGTAAAACTTGGTATCGGATAATATTCAAACATTAAGGTGTAAATAATTTCCTATTTTCTAAACCGGAATCAATCGCTCGCATCATATTTAAAATGCATCGGTTTTCCAATACGCGTTTTGGTTAAAACAACGAGTTGACTAAACAATAACGTCAATAATAATGTTAAACAACGGTCGATGGTATTTGCAATGCAACAAAATAACAGCCAAAACAATTGTCACGAAATCGCAATCGAAACGTTACAAAACAGCGATATTAAAACACGAGATTATCGGTTCTTTGAAAGACCGTGTCAATATTTAACCGACCCTGGATTGACATAACGGACGTTTAATAAAAATGATTAAGGGCCGTTCTCGCCGATGTAAACGATGATTTTTTTTTTTTTTAAAAGGATTTTAGCCTAACCGATCCTTTAAATCGGTTATCGGCTATAAACTCGGTTTAAAAATCGGATAAACGCCTCGGTTTGCCGTTCGCGTGAATCGTCAATAACGCCCGGTCGGTAAACGGACATTTATAAAAAAACTGTGACAATTTTGCGTTTGACGGGTTGATTTTAAAACGGAATTTGTTTACACTGCCGATGGCTGCCTTGGTTTAGTTCATACGCTGCGGCGACGCATTTTTATTACGCGCGGCTGAGCGAACGAACAGACGTCGTCGACCCACCCCTGTACAATAAACGGTACAACGTTTACGTTCCGTTTTAATAGGACCGTTTACATCATCGTGTTGACCGTTTTAAATGCCGACACGTTTCTATACGGTCTTTTTATCTGTTGTACGTACGTACGTACATATTAGAGCCGGGAACACCGGGTCGCTGCAATTTCATTCTTTCGGTCCCGTTGCCCTTTTCAAAGTCATGTCCTGGACATTACTTAACGGCCGGCAACAACAACAGCAACATATTATTATCCGGACACGGTCGCTAAAAAATATTATATTATACCTATTCGCGAGCGCGTAATTTGTTTTTAAAAAAAAAACCGTCTAATTCCGTTCGTTTTCGTTTATATAAACGTATGTTACGGCCTCGGTATTTTTTCCAAGAGCAACGTATAATATTTATCGACTACCTTGAGGAGGTAAAGTACCATGAACGGTGAATATTATATACCGTTATTGGGGCGTTTGACCGTCGAAATTGCAACAAAAAAAAAAGAAAAAAAACGACCGCATACGGCAAAGAAACACATTTTGTTTCATCAAGACAACGCGCCGTGGTCACAAGTAAAAAAAAAAAAAAAAAAAAAAAAAAAACAATGGCAAAACTACATGAATTAAAGATCGAATTGCTTACGCATCCGCCGTATTCTCCAGGTTTGGCACCCAGCGACTGTTGGCTATTCGCAGATCTCCAAAAAAAAATTGCTCGCCGGTAAGAAATTTCGCTCGAACGAAGAGGTTATCGGTGAAACTGAGGCCTATTTTGAAGCAAAAGATAAATCGTAAGAATGATATTGAAATGTTAGTGCGGCGTTGGAATGATTGTTTTGCTCTTGATGGAGCTTATGTTGATTAATAAAGTCGTTTTTTAATGGAAAAAACCGTGTTGGACCCGGGACTTTTCAGCCAATGTTTTATAAATGTTCCGAACGCGTAATAATATTTTATGTATTGCAACTATTTGCGGTATCGCGCAAATTAAAACATATACAATATTATTTATAATTTCATCATATTCCGATAAGTATAACTAACACGATTTTTGAACTCAATAGGATATTTCGATAAAATTGATATTTACACGATAATAAATACCTGTAAAAAAATAAAAAATAAATAAATAAATACATACTGAATATAAGAATAATAATATTAAATACTACAATACACAGGCCTCGTGACTCTGTACGAGTTTTAGCCTCCAGCTGTGGCACATTTTAAAAACCCTTCTGAATTTTCCACCAAACATTCACCAACAGTAAAAAGCATAGACTATTACAAGGGGTATAATTTAAATATAATAACTAATAATTAATCACCACGGTCACTGTTTCCACCAACGGTCCTGGGTCATTTCCTTCCACTCTGACACTTCCGACCCTCTAGATCCGCCGTTTTTTCGGCTTTCCTCTGGGCATTCTTCTCTCTGGCTTCAATTAGATCGCTTCTCTGACTTTGCTTGTTTCCTCCTTTTGCACGGCGTGTCCTAGACACCACTGTAGACGTCTATGCCCCATCGCGTGTCTTTTTATAAAGGGCATCTCCGTCATTTTCCTTATTTCCGCATTTTCCCGTCTATACACCAGTAGTTTAACCCGCTACACCCATAACAAGAGCCGAATTGTCCCGAATTGGACACCGAGACACTTCCCATAGGGCGGTGTCCGTATGGGTCGCTGTAGCTGTTTTAGATATTGAGCGAATTGAGGAATTGATTTTACTATAAGATGTGTGCTTTTTTTTTTCTCCCGTCTGAACATTTTTTCTACCAGATATCTTGCTTTGGTTTTCAAATGTAACATCTTTTCTGCAAGAATTTGGATCTAGAAAGTGCATTGATTTTAGTGTGGGGGTGGTTATTTTACTGGCAGTAGTACCGGGAAAATAGCATGATTTAAGCCTCTTTTTTTTTTTTTTTTGGATCAATCGTAAAAACGTAGAGAAAATATAATGATTTTAGTTTCTCAATTTGACCCTCTATTTAAGTTCATAATATTTGTTAATAAATTAAAAAAAAAAAAAAAAAAAACTAAACTGAGTATGTTGAATAATGTTTAAAATATATTATAAAATTTAAAACGATTGAAAACATATTTGAAATAAAAAAAAATTATGGCTTAAAATGTATTAAAAAATATTGTACATTTATTCGAGGCTAAATCTAGAGGCTAAAACCATGGTATTTTCCCGGCGGTTTTGCGATAGATCCGGCAAAAAAAGAGGCTAAAACCGTGATATGATCCCGCCGGTGGGGGAGGGGGGTTTTGTTGCGCGACAGAAAGGACGAATTACTACTAGAACCGAAATTCTTAATCGATCCGGAGACTATCGGTGGTAATCTTACACTTTTCTATCACGTGGCGGTGTAAACCATTTCGATTTCGATCCGCCCCTGCCCGTAATCCATAACGCAAATGGTTTGCATTTAACTTAGAATTATCGCTCGTCCCGTTTACCCGTAGTAGTAGCGGGAAAATAGCATGATTTTAGCCTCTTTTTTTTTTTTTTGTATCTATCGTAGAACCGTAGAGAAAATATAATGATTTTAGTTTCTCAATTTGACCTTCTTTTTAAGTTCGCAATATTTGTTAATAAATTTAAAAAAAACTAAACCGAGTATGATTAAAATGATGTTTAAAATATATTCTAAATTTTAAAACGATTGAAAACATGTATCAAATAAAAAAAAAAAATTACGACTAAAAATGTATTAAAAATATATTGTAAATGTATTGAAGGCTGAAACCATGGTATTTTCCCGTCGGTTTTGCTATAGATCCGACAAAAAAAAAAAGAAAAAAAAAGAAGCTAAAACCGTGATATGATCCCGCCGGTGAGGGGGAGGGGGGTTTCGTTGCGCGTACAGAAAGGACGAATTACAATTGGAACCGAAATCCCCAACCGATCCCGGAGACTATCGGCGATCTTGCACTATTGTATCACGCGGCGGTGGGAAGAAATTCGTTCCGATTGCGATCGCGAGTCGCACCGAGGTTTCGGAATATTTCACTAACCGCCCCGGGTACGCCGGGTACGCGTCTAACCGTACGCATCGCGGCGCGCATCCGCGGAGACGCGGAAACGCCGTGCCCCGCGGCCGCATTCGGGTTAATTGTTAGAAACCGTCACCGGCGGGTAATAATTTATTACCCGCCGGCCCACTCTAATCACGGGCGTAATAAAATTGCCCGCGTACCGTCGGACGTATAAAGGTTTCCGTCGGCATATATACGTATATATACATATATATATGTCGCGACGGAAAGCGATGTAGCAGAAACATATTTCGGCGACACCGCGGCGGTGTACGGTATAATATTATAGGTGTATACGTACACTCGGACGTGTATATATATATATATTATTTTTTTTTGGTGTGTGCAGTTGTCACCGACTACTGTGCGGAATACATTCCGCGGGAAACATAGTAATAATAATATTATTATTATTATTATTATTATTATTATCACGGCGTCGCGTTATGCGGCCGGATCGTTTTTATACGAATAGAAAATTTCGCCGAGATAACGCGTTGGAAAGGCGGACGCCCCCACGTTAAAATGCTGTAAATAAAGTCCACTGTTTTTTTTTTTTTTATTTTAAGAAGAAAATATACAATCTATATTTAATAAGCGTGTGCGCGATAGGGGAAACAAATAAATAGACACGATTTACATACTTTTGAGGAAAGAAGCCACCCACTGATGACACTTTCGTCTTGGTTTAATCATTACGAATTAGTTACGTTTAGTATTTATATAATATATTATATTTGTAGTTAAATGTTTGTATTTTAAGTAATAAATCTCTACACCATTTACGTTTAAGTCGCCTTGGGGGGCTGCTTGGGATTGTGAGGGATGATAATTTTATGATGAGAGGATTTGAATGAGCAGAAAGAGAGTTATGAAATTTTTTTATAGAAACGTTTAGTTTCGTCATGAATAGTTTTTAAGTTGCAATCTAAATGTAGGGTATGATTTGATATGTATGGAGGGGCATTAAATAATTTCCCAAATGTTGAAAAGCTTCAATCTTATTCGGATTCGACTTTTTAGCATTTCCCCATAGCTGCAATCCGTACGTCCAGATGGGTTTTAATAAGGTTTTGTACAATAGGAGCTTGATATTAATAGGGGTGGCTTTGTTACCAATTAAATACTTAAGCATACGTAGCCGATTGTTTAGTGATAGTCTTTTTTCACGTATGTGTTGAGCCCAGGTTAAGCGTTGATCGAGAGTTAGACAAAGGTATTTTACTGAAGGTGATGAAGGAATAGGGATGCCATAAAGTAGAACAGTTGGGCAAGGTGCTTGTCTTAGTGTAAAAGTAGTGTGTACTGATTTGTTCTGATTTACTTTAAATTGCCATTTGGTATACCATCTTTCCATCATGCCCAGATGGGTTTGCAAAGTCCACTGTAAATAATTAAAACCTACTCGAAATACTATTACGAGTAGAGGCGGTGACTCGGGACTCGTCCGGATAAATCTATGTGGATAATCGTCCGAATATCGTACGGGGTACGTCATAATTAGGGCAGCGGACTTGTAGCTGTAAAAATTGCACTAAATATGCAAGCGCTTATGTACTAAAAACCCTATAGTACGCACTAAAATTATGTTTTTATTTTTTATTTTTTTTTTCCAGTGATTTAATTAAAAACATATAAATATTTTTATTAAAAAATTGTTAATAAAATTTAATTTCAAATGACAATATATTATTGATTTAACTGGAGAGTAGACATTTATAGGTACATCATATTGATTGTAGAATCAAATTTGGGTTTATAGAAAAAAAAAAAAAAAAAAACGTGCGTCCGCGAACAGTCATCAACCACCATATTACAGGGTGCCGCAGAGTCGACTGACGAGTTTAATGAGGTCATTAGCCTGTGATAAGATAAGAGCAGGCCTTAACAGTTGGTATATTTTCAATTGTACGGTAATGCCGTTTTTATTCGTAACCGTGGTTTCGTCGTGCGTGCGTATTACGAAAATAATCATTCTGTGATCGGCTACACAGAAGGGCTTTTCGTTTACACTTCGGCATTCCACGTGCTGAATCTGTTCCTTCTGCTAACACTATCAAATTGTGGATTTGAAAGAAACCGGAAGTACCCTAAGTAGACTTGGACACGGAGCACCCCGAAACGGTAAGAACCCCCGAAAATGCGCAGTTGGTTAGAGAGTCAATTGAGCAGTCACCGAGACGCTCAGCCCGGAAACACGCTGTAGCTTTGGAAATCTCAGACCATTCTTTGCGGAGAATTGTTCACGAAGATTTATCATTCCATCCCTATAAATTAATGCTTGTCCAAGAGTTAAATGCTACTGACTACGGCAACCGTAAAAATCTCTGTCAGCAAATTCTTCTGCAAATTCGTCCGATATCAACTTTTTCCTGTGGCGATGAGGCCTATTTTCATCTTTCTGGAACTGTAAATAAACAAAATTTTCGATACTGGCTACAAATAACCCACGGCAGCTCCACGAAAGACCACTCCACGTGGAAGTCGAGGCCATACCAGTCGAAATGTGCCGAAAATCATATGAGAACTTCAGAGATCGTCTACAACAGTGTATCAATGCTGACGGCCGCCATCTTGGAGATATAATTTTCAAAAAATAATTTTTAAAAATAGGATTGAATACTGATTTAAATTTAAAAAAAAACCTTTTCTCTAAGTTTTACTGTTCGTTATTTATAGCCCATCAAATCTCGTCTGTCGACTCTGCCGCACCTTGTATAAGCATTTTTTAAAAACATAAAATTAATCGATTTTTCAAAAATAAATTTAAAACTGTTCCCGTGCCGTTATCGCGGGAGTCATTCGGTTGTGTCAATCATTTGCTCGACTATTTTTTTTCTTTTAAGAATTTCGAAAACCAGCGGGAAAATATTTCACTGAGTGGTTTACATTTGAAACTCAAATAGGACTGCGTTTTTATTGGTTAAATCAAATAAACATCATTTTAAAAATAAATGTAAATCCCTCCCCTCCCGGATACGTCACTGCATAAAACCGCGGATGTTTTAAAATTCGTTCTTTTACAATAATTGTATCAAACAAAAAAAAAAAAAATACCTTAGCACAGACAATATTAATAACGTTTTTTTTATCTTTACATCTTAGATAACTTAAACCGTCTACAGACAATCGGACAATTAATTTCACTTGAATTTTTATTTTTCTATATCTATTAAAATTTTACATTTTGCATTCAAATTTATTAATTGGATTTTCATTGTATAATAAAATAGATAATCTATAATATGTGTATGTATTTTCCGGTGTAATGCGATGTATATTATTCATTTACAACGCTCGATAAATAAATAAATTATGATGAATTCATAAGACATAATTCACAATTAAATAGATTATGCATAGATAAAACAATATTTTACATTTCGTGAAAGTCATTGAAAACCTAAAACCTAAAACAATGATCCTATCATTTATCTAGACGAATTTTGTTTTAGTGTTATCTTGTCTAGATAATTTTCAAGGTACAGCACTGCTACACGGATAAAATTATTTTCGTGTAAAAATCTGTAATCGCTATAATGAGCCTTATAGCTCTGGTAAAATGTAAAATCCGTTTTAATCTCAATATGCGTGTGTGTGTGTTGTGTCTTATAAATACGACAATCTTAATCAGACAAAAAATAATTACACAAAATTTCCATAGATTTTCCTAAACTTTACTTTTTATTCTAAATCCGTTTTATCTGTCACTTTCATTTCGGCACAAAAAACTTATAAAAATAATATTTTAAATTTGTTTTTTTTTTTTTTTTGTATGCTGTGATAATATTTGTAAACGCTTTAATTTTGAAATTTAAATTTATAAAAAAAAAATGTATTCAATAATCTTAATATGCGAGCTTTGAAATAATTTACGTTTGCTAATCGGCCCGACATCTATTCAATCATCACAATAATAATAATATGATAACACAATTTATAAAACGCGCAAATAAATAAAATTAAAAAAAAAAAAAAACATTTTTAAAAGAAAATTACGTCTATTGGTTTTTTTTTTTCTAGATTTTTGGCGAATATAAGATATGCCATTTTTTTCTTTTCTACAAACATGGGTTTTGTTTTATATTTATCTATAATTTAATATATTGTTCGTCGCTGTTTTTTTCTCGAAAGCATTAAAAATATTCTAAAGCGAATTACAACGGAATACAACGCAAACATAATAATAGCTCTTGTTTCCAAACAATACAAAAACAGTTTTTATTTAAATCGCATTCTTATTATTAAATTATCATATTTTTTATTATTATTACAAATTCAAAAGTGTCAAAGTGTAAAACTGGGATTTTCAAAATATAATGTAAATTTACATTTTTTTTTTTTTTTTTTATTAAGTATGCGATTCACAAATCGTTTGTAAATTTGTTTGTTGAACATAAGCTGAACACTGGCAGTGGTTTGTGAAACGATTAATGTTAAAAAAATATATATATATATATTTATGGACATATTTTACACCATGAGTGGACCACTATTGGATGTGGTAAGTTGATAAGGTAGGATACATTAGGTAATTTAGATTATATCCACGTGGAACGATGAATTAAGTCCTACGAAAAACGATTCTGAGCAATGTACGGTCAGACACAAAATTTAATTTGAAAATTATATTTATTTGTCATTACAGAAATAAATACTAAATACTACATAAATTATTTAAAAAAAACACCGGAATTGTTTGGAAATTGTACGACGCACGTCGTACGTCCCGGCGTCTATAAAGTGTAAGTGTAATTTCAGGTCTACTCGATTGTTTTCAACTTAATTACAATAAAAATACAAAATTACAAATAACAGAAACCGTATATTAATCCGCAATATTACGATTTGTCCGGCGGGTTTTTCAATTATTAGGGTAAAAGTACAACGAACACCAAAAAAAATGAACTCTCAAAGCATTAACTAGACAAATTTCACTACTAGAAACTACCTCTGGCGTTAACGATCATATAAGTAGGAATGTTGTTCACTAACAGAAAACCAATACATTCCTAGCCGCCATGCTCAGCATTTAAAAATATATTGAAAATTTCTATACGTAATGTTTCAATTTTAAACTATATAATTTATGGAATCTCTTTACAGACAATTCGGCTGTATAAATAGTTTCTACTCGGACACACCGACTTTAGAATATTATTATTATTATCATCATATTATATTGTGCTGCGGTATTCAAATTTTAAATTAAATTATTGCGGCGATTTTACAGGACGATGCATTTTTGTTGACCGAGAAAGGTTATAGAATATTATAATGCGTTATTTTGATGTGCGCGTTGAATCGATCGACGCGAATTTAATTAATTATACAGTATTATAGATAGGTATTTGATGAAATAACCGATCATTTTTATTATTCAATTTTCATCGGGATTAATTATTTTAAGTATTAAAATGTATATATAGAAAAAATATAATCGTATATGAATACAGACATAGTGTGTGTGTGTGTGTGTAAAAGGAATGTCCATACGCTCTGTAGAAGTACGGATTATTATCTAATGGTTGCGTAATTAAAAATCAAACTGTCCGTATGCCGGAGAAATGGAAAAGGACACGAGACCGAAACGTGCTGTATAGTACGACTTGAACAAATATATTCACGACACACAAGAAATGTTGCAATGAACCAACACGGCCACGGTTGAACATAATATTATGTGGAGTGAAATAAAAACAGCAGTCGTTAAAATGGGGAAAATTCAAGGATTGGCTTAACGTAATATGCGGGAAAGCAAATAGATAAAAGCAATGACATATGATACGGAAAACTATTGAGGACATAAATATAGAATAATAGTGTAGAAGACCGTCAAAAAAGAAACCGATCAAATACAAAAGACGCGACTATAGATTCTTGACGGGAAAGAAAACAATCGAGAAAATTGTTTAGCGATTGTGCCGGCGTTAAACAGGCATAAAACACAGTCTAAGACGCTGAAAACCAGATCGGGCGAATTACCGACAGACGGAGTAGTAGTAGTAGTAGTAGTAGTGGACGAATTTCAAAAAAAAAAATAAAAAATTACGAAATCCTAGTAAATAAACCACAGACAAATTTAGTACCCGGCGAAACGGATACACACTATACACGGTATAAGAACGTGGAATTATTCTTATGCAAAGTTTTAATTCCGTATTGACTAAACGCGAAGACCAGAAGTAATACCTCTTGCAAGTAGTTGAGCACCATCGTCAATGATTCCCCGATTCCAACAAATCAACTTTACGTTCGAAACTTACTCGATTAGATTTATAACAAAATTATTATAATATGTAGCATTTTTATTTTTTTTGACTAAAAATAAAATTCGTTGAGCTACCTTAAAGAATTATTTTTAATTACTCAAACTTGAACGAATATAATAAAAACTTCGTATGTAAAAATATGATGGATTTTCGCGATGATTATAGTGCAGTGGAATTTTGAGTGGCACCCAACTGTGCAGTAAAGTACGGCGGAACCGTTCATTGAAAACCCTGCATAGAAGAAAACTATTATCATTATAAAAAATGCTATATAGAACAATAAGTCACCAGGGAAAAAACAACGTATCGGTGGAATTATTAAAACAAATAAAAAAAAATGACGGAGAATCGATTATAAATTAAAATTTAGAAAATTAATAGTGTTATATAGGGAACAGAAACATTACCAGAACACGGTAATAATGTAATATCCGATATTCACATACGAAGTTACATATTCACTCTCTAAACTATCCGAAGCCAGTAAAAACACGGGATTAACGAGGAGAATACGAAATGTACGGAAATTTATCCGGAAGATATGTAGATCAGTATCTAAATCTAAAAGTAGGAAATATTAGGTGAATAATTTCGAATACCCGCCGAATGTTAATAAGGAATAATAGTAATAACGCGCGTAGAGAAATAAAAGTGGAAGAATATCAAATGATGGGAACAAATGTCATTGTGGTGCCAACAAGTTTTTAAAATCATAACTACTATCCGGAAAATCCAAAATAACCTTGTGCGCGAGCCATCTTAGACCGACAATGGATCAATGACCTATGAGTGCGAAACTCGATCCACGACAAAGGAATACAATAATAAAAAAAAAAAAAAAACTTGCGGTGCGAGAAAAAGAAATTCTTCAAAAACTATTCGGCCACGTGTAAATAATGACTTAGGAATATCACATGAAAACTGCATAACGAAGAGTCGTATCGCCAATGGAATGGCCTTGGGATCATTAAACGGCCACTGGGAAGACCAAGAAGACGGAAAGACACAGATACGAGACTTGTAGACGGAAATGGCGAAACAATAGGCAACGCGCAGGTTCTTAATGGACCTGTTAATGAAGCTGTTAATGAAGTAGAAGAAGGAATAAATATCCATTCAATACGTACGTTGTAAGCGGTGTTTTATAAAAATACATTTTAAAATATCTATAGATTAAGATACGAGATAATTGATGGAATAATTATCAAGATTGAAGTTTATAGATACGTATCGTTTTAATTATCTAGGTAAAGATAAATAATCGGCAACACTTTATATTTTATCAACATTGAAATAAAAAGTAAAAAAGGCATGTTACTGTTGTACATAATCGAAAACTTAAAAATTATAATTATCTCGTTAGTTGTCGTATTAAATATTTTGTTAAAAATATGATCGCAGCAATATCAATTGCCATTAAAATAAAATAAAAACAACAACTAGTCTGAACAAAACAATTCTGTCTATTTCACCAATAGTTGTTTAACGAATATTTGTACACGTTTTTATCGCAATAGTTATTGATATATTTATTTGAGTGTTGCGTTTTTTATAAGTCATAACTTGTACGATAAACTAAACAATAAAACGATTAAAAAGCGTATTTTTATTGTAACTTTTATTTTTTTTTTTTTTCAATTATTATTTATTCGTCCAGAGTGTTCAAACCACTAGAGAATTAATTGAAAACATTATACATAAATACCAAAAAACAATATTTCACTTGGACAAATCAAATTTAAAATAAAAAAAAAAATACTTCGGTTATAAAATGCGATTTGCCGTCTCTGTCTATCTAATGGGTGACATAGCAAACATACGCGCTTACGTGGGCTCGATGGCTGATATCCTTAAAACAAAAAAAGTACGCGTCGCTGAAGAGATTTTCGAGGACCTGTCCGCCCAACTGCATAAGATACGGGCACGTAAACAAGAGGGTTTTGGGGGATTTGCCCTCGCTCATCGCCAAAATTTCAGAAAAACGTATTAATATGTTTAAAAACAAATATTTTAATATATCAACTAAATATCGATAAGAAAAAAAGTCGCAACATAACCTTCGCCCGTCCCAAAAAAATATGCGTCTGTATACGTTCGTGTGATGATTTTCCGGGAGTGGATCGCTCCACCCGTGCCCCATTTTGTATACGATACTGGTAATCATATAATAGGTACGTTAAAAAAAGAAATTATTATTTTGTATTTTTTTTTTTTAGTTTAATTATTATTGTTTCAACCTAACGCGACATTTTTATCGTACAAAATCGAAAACAAAATATTAACTTGCTAATACAAACCGCGGACGAATACGAATGTAATAGCAATCGATTTGTATCAACGACAAACGAATAATACAGAGGCGAAAAACAATCCGATCGCGATGGGAATGAGAAAACAATATGAAAAATGTCGTTTTGTTCGTAATTTATGTTAATAACGACATTGAAAAACGTTTTGATCTTATTAAAATACTAATATTTAAACCGTCCGCTGACGATTGATGGAACGGTATAAACGATCGGATAAGTCGAGATAAATATAATTTCCTCGCGTTCGGATCATCTTTTATTGTCATCTGTATTCGATGTTTTTGAAATATCCAAAGGTTTTATTGGTCTGACCATTTTAGCGTTGTGTTCGGTTTTTTCCGTCAAAACTGCGTTATTTCATTTTATTTTAATTATTTATTTAGGTAGATGTTTAGCTACTGTGGTTTTAGACGACAAACCGTAGTATATTATAAAAATAAAAAACAAAACTATTTTAAACACTGATCACACTAGAGTATGACGAAAACCCAATTTGTATTTATTTATTTTTTCTGTTCTCTTAAAAACATTTGTCCTTTGTGTGTTATTGACAAGCAATTTACCCATGGGGTTCGACAAACGGGATAATAGGTGCTTATAGAAAAAAAAAAAAAATATAAAAGCCGATTTAAATATAATCGATCGAATTTTAGTTTTTTTTTTTTTTTTTTTTTCCAACAAATATTGTTTGAACATAAATTTATTTACTGTTAAATTTTCATTGCGCAACATTTGGTGAAAAACTGAAAATAAAATTAATTTATCCGGTAACTATAAAACGAATATATTGTTAGCTAGAACGAATCTGTTAAAACTTAATTCATTAAATAACTCGGACTATTAATACGTTTTCGTTTTACTATAATTACGATTTAGCATTAATTAAATTATTCAAAAACAATTTATAAATGGGACCGAGGGTCAGAATCGTATATATAATCGTAAAATAATAAAGGGCTAAGGGAAAAAAAAAACACAATTATAGTAGGGTACCAATCTAAATTATAGTACTGTTTTGCGCTCAAGTTACCGATTTCGACTGGGCCGTAAACGCATTATAATAAGATAAATATTTTCTTAAATAATTATTGTATTATTATTTATCGTGGTCAAACTAATCATAATTTAGCTACAGCGTAAATCTTGATGGGCGGATTTTTTTTTTGATTTATTTATTTATTTACATTATTTACATGTCTGTCTTCCTCGCGCACAAACAAAATAAAATAAATCGTCTTGTGCCAGACAATTCTTATGGCGAACAAAAATAAAATGATATAAAAACCGTACTCCAAACTACTAGGACTATCACACGGAACTGGAAAAAAAAAAAAAGTTGGATAGTAACTCGTGAGCAGGACACTGTTGTAGGTGGGAAGTTGGGAAGGTAGCAAATACAACATCTACAAAAACAATTCTAAGAGGAATACAGTAAAAATGTGTCCGATTAACGTAAAAGCGATTTATTTGTAACTACAAAATAAATTGCCTGTGATTTTATCGAATTCTGTCGTAAATTTAAACTAGAAACTTTGATAAAAAAAAAAAAAAAAAAAAGTGATAACTATGTTACGCTAATCAATTTTGGAGCATTTTTGAGAAAACGACAAAATGTTATCCACATACAAACATCAAAATAAACGAACAAATCAAATAGCTTTGAATAATTAAAAAGAGCCGGAATATTTTGAAAATTGTACCGCGACCACAAATCACCAATATAAGTATTCGGTGATAATTTGAGGTCTCTGCGAGTATTTTTGACCGAATTTCAACAAAACCCGCGTTGTTCCGGAATTATTTACCTTTTTCTGGTTTTCTTTTTTTCTCTCTCGGTTTTCTCCGTTATTGAAAAAAGCACAAAGGATATCGAACAATGGCATTCTCAATGCATTAAATAGATAAAATATGTTAAATGTTGCTCGAAACAGACAAAGACAAAGCACACATCTACGCTCAGAATCTAAATGGTTTTAAATAGAACAAATTCACGGAAGATGACAATTGCGATTAATAACAATTTACTATTCGTTGTTTTTTTTTTTTTGTTTTATAATAAATCCAAACTAAACGAATTACGTTGCCACGAGACATGTAAAAAAAAAAATAGTCTTATCGAGGAATTCGTACGCGTTTCGGATATCGTTTAACCATTAGCGAGATTTTCGGATTCGAAAAATTATACCGCGCGAATCGCGTCACGCTAACGTATTCCTTTAGTCGATTGTATTTCACAAGTTTCGTTTTCGGAGCTTGTGGCGAACTAAGCGTCTTATACCTTGATATAATATATATATTTTTTTTTTTTTTTTATTGCTTTTTCCTTGGCGTTATTTTTCTAGTTGTATCGGTTCGATTTTGATTCGATTTTTGACTTTTGAAATGATTCGATTTACGAACAATATCGATTTACGATATTTTAAACAAAGCATATAAATCGACTACGATGGTTTCACAATGTTACGTAAGGGTTTTCTTTTTTTTATATCGGCTCCTCGGGAATCATTTATTTTGAGGAACTATCGAAATTCTCAATAAATTTTCACCCTACGACGACTTTTCAAATACGAAACGTTCTCTTTGATTGTATTTGCTTGCTTACGAAAATAAATTGTATTCATCGATTTACCACAATAGACGCGAATATAATATTATATAATATTTAATATTAATGTGTTATACAAAATTTGATTCTGAACTCTCCGCGAAATTGTTTTCCAAACGCCATATCGTTCTTTCGATGTTTTTAATAAAAATTACTCACCATACCAACTTTTCATACAGACTTTTTTTTTATTATTTGTTGGTCTTCAATTTTAAAACATTTCTCGATTTCGAAACAATACGAAAAAGTAAAATGCTATTACATAAGTAATGAGTATTCGGTTTAATAAAAGAAGAGTTTAGAGTATACTTCAAATGAAAAACTTTTTTGCGTGCAATTTATATTCTTTTATCCTACTTATTTATATTTTAGTTTTATAGTGCATATATACCTAACTACATTTGAATTGGTTCTGATTTAATTTTTTAAGTTTTAAGACGTTATTGACTAGTGATTTACACCGTTTGCATTTACAACATTTAATTTAACCGTTTACATTATCATATCCGTGTTGCATTTCAATGATCAGTAAAAGCCGAATGTTCTATAACTTTACTCGATTGGAAAAAATTAATGCTTGACTAGGCTGGACTCGATTTAAAAAAAAAAAAAAAGAAACCAAACCTCGCCAAATCTGTTATAAAGTATGTATAGTCATTTTGGGCCACGAAAGATTAAAAAAAAAAAAGGGCAAACTAACGAAATATTAAAAATCGAAAAAAAAAAATAATAATAATAAGCGTATTATTATGTATAATATTATTATACGTGTGCACACGTATGCACGATAAAAAATATTCGACAATGGATAATTTATCTCGCTGCTTTACAAATTCAGACTGTTTAATGTTATAACAATATTAATATAATATCGTTAGAGCTCAGAAAAGCAATTACGAATATAATAACGCATTAATTGCTCATCGTTCCAAATTTAAATTTCCCGAATATATAACGGAAATATCCGTAAAAAAAAACCCTAACTCGATATGATTAATATCAATTGTGTTTGTTAGACACTTGTATTGTACAAACCGATTTCTTCGTATATTTGTTATTAATGTTATTCTGCTTTATTAATCATTTTAAAATTAAACAAACGTTTGTTTCTTTAAACAAACAAACTTCTTCTTAAACCCATATGGTTCTACGGTGTACAGCTCTTATGCACTGCCAAAAAGTCAAACACACAAACAATTCAAGTGTTCCAATCAAACATCCTCAGACTCATAACTAACGCTCCTCCTTATATCTCAAACCACACTCTTCACACTGATCTCCATATTCCTAAAGTCACTACCACAGCCAAACTACACTACTCCAAATTCAGAAATCGCCTGGAATCGTACCAATCCCGTTGCTAAAAATCGTCTTTCCATCTCCATTCCTGGAAACCCCCGTAGAAGATTGAAACGGCAATGGCCCAGAGATCTAATAAACTAACCGCATAATAATACTTTAAGTATTCGGTAATTTCACGACGAAGTGCCTTCGCTGGATGGTTCTTCCCTCACGTCACTCAAGCCATTACACCATACCATATCTAAAACATCCCTTATGCTTATTATAACTGCATTAATTGCAAAGATTGTATAATTTTCTAAATTAAAAATTAAAAAAATTAATCATTTGACGAATGTATTTACTTAATTACCGTTTTACCAACTCGTACGGTTTATTCAACACGCGTGAATGCGTTCTTTAAAACAAACAAACAAATTTGTAAAAAAAAATAACGCGATAATTATATTGAGCGTTATTTTTTTTAGCGTTGTACGTGAATGCGATCGTTCCAATTACTACCGATTACTATAAAACATAATTCGGCGCGCCACCGTGTTTTGTGTAACCTTGCAATGAACTGAAAAATCGCTGATAATCTAACGAAATAAATTTTAAACATTTCGATTTCGAGACGGAACGAATATTATCTTATTTCGAATGATATTCGTGTTCAAGCCGAAATGGCATTTGAACACGAAAAGACCTCGCGGATAATTCAAAATTAATTGCAAATATCGATTCTCAAACTAAACGGTACCTATAATTAGATTTTTCGAAAATAATTATCAAATAGTAATAATATTGACAATCGCGACCGATTTCGTTCGAAAACTTGATTTATTTTATTTCTTTTAGAAATGTAAGTTATCGCGATTAAATTAAAAAATAAGTATAATAATTGTATGCCTGTACTGTTCCGCAGAGAATTTCTTTATTCGACAGCCGGTTGCTTTTTTTTTTTTGGTTTTGCAATTCTTTATCGCAATTACAAATCGGTTCAATGTTCAACTAAAACGGTATAGGGGTCGAAATGCATCTAGAGGATGGTTTCTTTTTTTTTTATTATTATTAAATATCGTAGTTACTTGCGGAGAAAAAACATATAATAAAGTAATATTTATTAAAAAAACGGTTATCTTATCTACTCCTGTCAAATGCTCTTCGATGGCTCGTGGTTCGTGTAAACGGTTTACCGCAGATAATATTTTCGATAAACCGACTTTCGCAAGCCCAAGACGTGTCCCCCCCCCCTAAAAAAAAAAAAAATTGCTGTCGGCTCGCTAAATATAAATCGAGCTCAAACATATTGACAATTAATAAAAAATACTAAACATCAATCGAGTTCCCGTAGTATATACTCATCTCGCCATACCATATTGCCACTCAAACAAAATAATAAATTATTATTAAAAAAATATCAATCTAAAAAGAGGCGTACGTACTTCGCACCGTGGGTTAGTCAGTGTTGTAGGTGGCAAGTTGGGAATGTAGTATATTAAGGGTGCGGCGTAAGTAATTATTTTCTTTATTTGGACGGGAGTTTTTTAATTTGAACGTTGGCAACATTGTTTTTATCATTTTCCGTGTCTATCTTACTTCCGATTAAATGAAATTTTGTTGTTTTCTTGGTCGTTTTTCGAATTTGTTGCTATGGAAAGGTACAGCAACGTGTTCCTGTGATTAAAACTCATTACAAACGCGGCGAACGTGTTGCGCAGACGGACCGCCGATTCCGCACGGTCTTGGGACGCGAAAGAGTACCCACCGCTGGCGCAGTAAGGCACATAGTGGCTAAATATGAAGGACATGGCTCTGTTGTAGACATTAGTCGTACGGGTCGGCCGCAAAACATTGTGGACAGAAGACGTCATTGGCCCCTTTTTTTTTTTAAATAACGATCGTGGCAATGCTGTTACTGTGAACGGTGAACGTTACCGGGATGTGATCACCAACTTTTCGTGGCCAGCTATGAAAGAACATCAAACGAAAGGAGTTGATGTTGATCGACTATGGGTTTCAACAGGACTACGGAGCAACCTGTCACACAGCTCGAGAGACAATGACTTTGATGCGCGAGAAATTCCGTGGAATTGATTTCACTTGGCACACATGGCCACCTAGGCATGTGTGATCTGACTCCTCTAGATTTTTTTTTTTTTTTTTTTATGGGGATATGTCAAGTCACAAGCTTACGTGAACACACCACGAACCATTGTCGATCTCAAGACGGAAATTAGACGAGTGATCGGTGAAATTAACGGGGACGTCTGTGGCCGAGTGATCGTCAATTTCAACGAGCCTGCCGAAACTCCGGAAGTAGTCATATGCTAGATATGATTTTCAACACTAAATCGGAGTTTCTTGTGAATGTAAATAAAAAAAAAAAAAAAAATTGAAATTCGTTTCATTTTTCACTGAGTTATCTCATTTTCAAAAATATAGTTACTTACGCCGCATAGATGGGAATTAAATTTATATCTGTATGCGACGATAAATCGCAAACGAAAAACGTTTATGAACAAAGTAGTTATAGTCATGTTTTTTCATTGTTGCCATAGTAATCCAGAAACGATAATAAATAAAGAAGAAATAATAAAAATCAAGTTTGACAAAATCATGATTTTGCCGTTATTTCGTCATTTGCTTGGTAGTTTTTACTGCCACGTTAAAAAACTCATCGGTATATCGAAAAATTGCCTTTTTAAAGTACCAACTAGATACAATTTTTTACCGGAAACAGTATAGGAGTGTATAATTCAGATGAAGTCTTCTGGTAGAAAAAGTGTTTACAGAAAAATAAAAAATTAACATCATTGAAAAACCACAAGACCCTTTGCTCCGCTCAGAATCTAAAATCATAAATTGGTACCTTTAATAGTCTTACTAGAGGTAACTGCTTTCAATAGTTGAATCAATTCCTTGCCCAGCAAATTACTGAAATATATCGAGAGATTGTAAAATAGAAAAATACAATATTATTACCCGCGGTAACCGTTAAAATAAAATTCGACTATTACGTACTTTTAATATTATATTTAAACAAATATAATATAATATAATGTAATAATAATAATATTATATAATTTATATATTTTTTATTCTTTTATTTATATTTTATTATACCCTGTATGTTAGGAAATCGTTATTTTTGGCGAGACACGAGTATGAAAAGAGCGAAATTTTAAACTATGGTAAAATAATGTTGAATATAGAGCACAGAATTGAATTTTTAACGGTCGCTCGGATTTCTTCTCGGGGTTTTTTTTTTTACCCTGTAGTTTACAACGATTTCGAGTGCATCAATCTGGAAAACACGATATTATAGCCTCATTTGAAGTACCTATACCGTACTCCGTGTTCAACCACCTACTTATCTGCAAACGCGGCGGATGAAACTTTGCCAAAATGGAAAAAAAAAAACTGTACCGCCATCGTTGTACTTAAATAATAACTATCCGGGAGTGGGCTGAGCTGGCGGAATACCAGTAAAACGCTGCGATGTCTACGTGCGTCTATAAACTCCATAACTGATAACAATAGCCAATAAGAAAAAGACATTGGACATTTTTTTTTTATTATTATTCTTGTTTTCGTTCGGCCTGCGGACACGATCACGGCCAGCAGTTTATTGCTCCGATCGGAGAATTTTACGGGATGTTCCTGATAGCGATAATATAAATAAGAAAATATTTGTTTGAAAAGCCTTGTACTATTTTTTTCGTTGTAATTCAGTAAGAAATATTCGAAACACGTGGACATTTCCACACGGCACTTTTAAATTAGCGTTTTCCAGACACGGTACCGTCGAATTGCAAGCGGGTCGTGAACACGATGGCCAACAGCCATCTCCTCTCTCTGTCGTATTTAAGAGAGAAATACATTACGTATAATATACTAAATAATGTTTCGGGGGTTTTCATCAAATGTGTAGTTCTAATTTATAATTCTATTTCGTGTTTGATCGTTATTATTTATCATGAAAATTAAAGTTAATATATTATATTACTATATTATCAAATAGTTGATAAATACTAAATAATTCTAGTTCACACACGTGATCGTTATTATTTATCATGAAAATTAAAGTTAATATATTATATTACTATATTATCAAATACTTGATAATGGCTATTGGTTATCTTCTATACCGTATACCACCGCGACGGTAACCTACGGAATCACCAGCTGCCGATGGACATTTTTGGTCGATAAACAACGTTCGAAAATTTTCGAATTTTTTAAGTCATAAGGATATGTGCCCCCAACCTCTTCACCGCCATAAGTCGTATTTAAATATAAAATTAAAACACCTATACACCCGCACTCTAAACTCTTGGCAAGTATTATTTTTCGGGTACTTGTGGAATGTACGTGTTTGTGGTTTTAGCGATTCGATGAAAACTTTGCCATACGATGATCGTCGGATTCCTTAAAATATAAAATATTTATATTTATATTAAATAAATATATTCGCAGATAAAATATTTTCGAGCGAATTATTTTTCGGATATTTTCTAGTCGACCCCGGTCACGGAGGTATTCGCGTGCTGGCGACAACAATTTACAAAGTATAAACTTAGTGGTGTCCGATCATTTTTTTACAGCAGGCCATATCTGAAATACGGATCGGCATCGTGGGCCAAATTTTTTTTAGACAGTGATGGAGAGGAAATGAGACTGAAGATGAATAAGACATTTTTTTTATTTTACTATAATTAGACAAAGGAAACAATTGTTTTATTTCGATGAGTCACTGTTACTCGATGAGAGGGTTTGGAGTTTGATTGTCTTTTAAAATTTCGTGGTAGTTTGGTGATCCAACTAGCAGTGTCGCTCGTAAATGTTCGTCACTTAAGGTGGCCCTATACATTGATTTAACTTATTTAAATAGTTTGCTCACATAGGTAAGCAGAGCTAAACGTTGAAATCATATTGACGTGCGCACTTTGTTCAGAACCGAAAAAGAGTGGGTCGGGCAACAACAGTCGGTAAAATTTTCGCAGTCCGGTGTTGTCGGGACGGTTTCCGAGCCGGTTGTTTGGCGCGACGACTTCGAGCTGAAGCGCCGTCGGTAAAGTCTCAAATCGTACGGCGATTTTCGGATTTTGCCGAAAATTCGAACGCGCTCAACTATGGAAAACATCAGTGGACTCGGCCGGGCCGGTACCAGAACCGGCCGGCGGGCCGCAGTTGAGAGACGCCGGCGAGTATGGGCGATTGAATGATACACAACGAAAACCCGTGGCATCGTAATCGATACGGTGACGGATTTCGGGGCTTTTGTCAAACGCGTCGTCCGTCGACCGTACACAAAGCGTAATAACATTATTCCCGTAAGTATATTAATGTGTGTGTGTGTGTTTGTCTTCGTCTACTGTTGTATAGAGAGATGGAGAGAGTCACGTATTATCGCTCGGCAAAGACACACAAAGACACAACTGCGGGCGATCCCGACACTAAGACGTGCTTGCGTACGACACATTCTTGCGGAATAGTTAAATTAACTCGGCCGAGGCGACGGCGAAATAATATAATATACGAGTAACGCCGAGGCCGCAAAATCGAATTACGCCGATGGTAGCGGGGGGGGGGGGCGCCGCCACCGCATAATATAAGAGATGTGCGTCTGATGGCGACGGCAAGTTTACACGGCCGTGTCCCCGACACCGCCCCGTCCTCCGCGGGGCTATATGCCCGTGAAATCGCACACGACAAACGATAATTTAATAATAATATTAGATAGATATATATATATATATATATATATATATATATACATCGGATAATTTTTCTTATATTATTATCATTTTTATTATTATTTCCCGCCCACACTCGCCGCCGCCGCCGCCGCCGCTATTATTTCGTTAACGTACCACGGCTCGTAAAACTCGTATACGAATTATTACAGACGAATAAAAACGCTGTCGGGTCCTCGTCTGTTGCAGACGCCAGACGGCGATAACGTCCGCGTTCTCGATCCGAATACTGCCGGTGTGTGTACGCTTCGGCGGGACACGATAACGCGGGGTTTTTTTTTTTTTTTTTTTTTTTACGTAGAGTATTTTCTTATATTTCTTCTTTTCTTTCCGTTTTAACTCGATAAAATTATTCCCGTTTTTTTTTATATTTTCGCCGCCGGTAGATGATGATATTCGATTGCCGCGGAAACGGCACCATACTGTTAGGTTAAAAAAAGAAACTTTTGGATAAAACGTTTGATACGCAAGTATCAAGAAAGTGAGTTATGTGAACACGAATAATTTCGGCTGTTAGTCGGTTATACTTGTAAATCCGCCTCGGGCAGGGACAAACCAAATCGTTCGTTGTGATAACGTGTACCGATATGCGATGATTGATAATAACCGAGTAATGGAAACATTCCCTAGGGGCTAAGTAAACCCGCTGATAAAATATATAAGTTTAAGCAATACCCTGTAATTTGTCGCGTTGAATATTGAAGCAAAACCCGAAACGATCGGACGGAGGAGGTTGACGGTGACGTTGTATACACTATAGATAATAATTTGATTAGTTTCCCAATTTGTCTCCGATTATGTATAAATTAAAAATTATTTTTTTTTTTTACCTTTTAATAGCCATAATACCTCCGTTACAATACTTTTCCACTAATCTACCTTTGACCCGATGGCCATTGAAGAGGAACGGATACGACCGTTTTTACGTTTTATTTATGAACCTAAAGTAGCTATACGTCTGACATAAATGTCGGTACTGTAATCCGATTTTAAAAATGAAAATAATATTTGAATTCATAAACAAGTTTACATTTCTAATTTTATCAAATTGTTTTTTAGATTTGTTAATTTTCAACGGTAAATAATTGAATGAATAATGTTAATATCAAAAACATGCTTGGACCTATGAAAAGTAATCTTGTTTTATGCGATGAGTTTGAAACTCGTACATCTTTCAATTTTTACAATTGAACCACAGTAAGTACGTCAATTTTTGTCAGGCGTCAATAGGTGTTTTTGACGAAAATTCCATGGAGTTTGCAAGGGCCTTAACCCGTTGAGTCGTAGTGGTATGTTATTGAAACCACCTTTTTGTATTTTTTTTTTTTTTTTTGCCCTTTTCGTAGTGGTGGTATTTTATTGAAACCACCATTAATCGGTACAGTTGGTCACTCTATAGCCGAAAAAAAAAATTCGCTCCAAAACTACGTTACTGATAATAAAATCCGTTATTATATTATCATTGTTAATCAATATGAATTCAATTAAAAAAATAATAATTTTTCTATTTTTTTTTTTTAAAGTTACTCAAGGGGTTAATCCAAAAATATGATTAAAATTAACTTTTTGCGAAAGACTGACACAAATCGAATTGTAACGATAATACAAAATTGATATTATTCTATTAGAGCCGTTTTTATAAATTTACTTTAATATAGGTATTCATTTCGTTTACCCACTAAAAACACGAAAAACGAAACAATTTATTTTGGGGGGGTTTAAAAATTATTTTGTTTGGCCCCCCATCACGGTTCAAAGTTTACATCAATATCTCTAAAACCAGTGGCGGATCTACGTATGGATAAATATGTAATATTTTATGGGCCCCAAATTCAGGACTCCTGAAGTCTATTTTTTTTTTTATTATTATTATTATTACTGTCCGTATCTATTGAAAATTGACATCTTAATGTTATTGTACACTTTGCGATCAATCGTGCGAAAACATTATATTTCTCGGCATTAGTAATTGCAAACGAAAAAAGCAAGTCAATTATTTGTCGACTTGTCGAATATTGTTTAATTAGATTCTAATGAAATAATGTACGTTATCAGGGCGAACTTTTCATGTTAATTCCGAAAGAAATTTTTTTTACTTTTTTCACGGGTCTTTCGCGGGGTTTCGGCGGGTCTCGGGGACCCCCCCCCCCGTCCGGATCTGCCACCATCTCCAAAACTATAACGACATTTAGAAATACCCCGATTTTCTGGGCGTGAGGGGAACGCGATTATTCGGTTACTAAATTTTCTCGTAACACTCGTACAACGATTTCGATGCACGCGGGATCCCGGGGACGAACGAACGTTTCTATCGGAACCGCACGCTCGCGCTCTCGGACGGGGGCTGGGGGGACCCGGCCGGGTATATCCGATCGAAGATTTATTCCCAATACGAATAATAATAATAATAATAATAATAATATCCACCCACCCCCCCGGGCGATTTACTCGGGCGATATTGTCTGATATACTGCAGTCCTGTAAAGCGAGAAATCGCTACTACAATATTATTTATAATACTACGGCCCGGGCCGACGCGACGGAGTCTACGGGATAAACGGATTTCCCGAAATCTTCTTTGAACTCGTCGCCTCCGTTATATTTTAACGTCCGGTTTATAATTGAACCGTTGGCACGATTTCCCGTCGTCGTCGTCGTTTCCGCGGCATACAATTCTCGGCGATTATTATAAGTGCGATCGTGTTGGAACGGATTCGTGACGATAAATACGTATATTGCGCGACTCCGTTCAATTTAAGAGTGCCCAAACTCGCGCGCGCACACCGAACTGTCGGACCCATCACCCCCCCCCCACCCCTCCCCTGCCCACGGGCGAGATCAAACGCTCTGTGATTGGTCGGCGTTGTACGACCGCCGGCCGGCCGTCATCTATCGGTGAGTCGTCGGCGCGCCGCCGTGTATACCCCACGGTAATAATAACAAAACACATTTTTTTTCTCCGTCACGTAACATATTATATACTATAATACGATCGGTATACAAATGCGTATTGAAAAAAAAAATTGTTGAAATACGAATTTATTTGCATTATATTATGTAATATCAATAGTCAAGTTTAAAAAAAAAAAAAATAAACAATAATGTTTTTACGGAGCAATAGGTGTTAAAAAAAAAAAAAAAAAAAAAAATACTTACAAATGAAAATTTCAATCCGAATCAGATGTCTCTGACGCCGTGTCACCCGCGATTGTCATCGTCAAATTTGTCATTTCCGCTGTCAAGACGTCGTCAACAATAAAATCTATTCGATAAAATTGTTGTTCGTGTTCTTTTCAATTTAGCACAACCACGGTGCGTCGTGAAAACGTTGCGATACTATTGTTATGTACTTATTTAAAGAAACCGCAACAAATAAATAAATTGTCCACACACACACGGATTAGTAAAAACTAAACAGCTATATTTTAACATTAAGTAAATTACAATGTTAAAGAAATAATATATGTGCAAATAAATGAAGGTCCGGCCGAACGCTCTGCTAATACCAGAATAATTATCCCACCGGGGGGGGGGGGGGGGGGGGGAACCGGGCCGTGTCAGGCCGACGACGCCGCAGTCCAATGTGCTGTTGCAGCAAAAACCCCCGTCGACCCGACAACGACCTGTCGTACGATTTCTGTAGATCGCCTGTTAATCTTTTTCGTTTTTCTTTTTTTTTTTTTTTGGTGGTGGTATCGCGACCTACGGGGGAAACTCTACCCGTCAGGGCAATCCTTCCCCCGTAGGCGCATCGTTTGTTCAGCAAAACTACAATTGTATTATAAATAAATAAGTCCCGTTTACCCCTGCGGGCGGGGCGGGCCCACAGTGATTGTACAGTAACGTTTTGTGCAGCATTAGGGCCGAGACCCGCATACTGCCCCTACAATGTAATAATAATAGCTAGGCCAGCACTAGTCTAGGGTTCTGCGTGGTCCTCTGGCGTTGGCACTCCTCTTCCTCCCTCGTCGACAGGACCTCCTTGATGAAGTTGCTTGTTTTCTCCCAAGCGGTCCTGTCTTCCATCATTCTCCCCACTGCCGTTTCCGGGGTAAAGATTCTGCCCATTGCCGTTTCCAGCTCCCTTCGTTGCAGTGGAGGCAGGCGTGGTCCGCGTCGTCCACGGAGATCTGGCAGTCGTGGCACCCATTGGGGTGCCCAGCCTCCCAATCCTATGCAGGTACTGGCCGAAGCAGCGGTGACCCGATAAGAATTGGGTGAGATGGTAGTTGGTGTTGCCAAAGTTCCTGGACAGTCAAGGCGCCACCTTCGGGATCAGTCTTCGGGTCCGGGCGCCGGTCTCGACCCGGTTCCACAGATCGTCAGCTAATCTAATACCTTATATTATAACATAATATAATCAGGGGTTCGTAACACTATCCTCACTACGTATAAACGCGCGTCTGCATACCACAACGTTCCCCGTACCAAGATAAGCAAGACACATGCGCGGACAGGATTAGTTTACGTCCGAGCGATTGGGCACTCTTAACTTGAACAGAGTGTAGTAATCCGGTTAAACAATGATCACTACTTTGTACATAGTGTGTGTATAGTATATTGATCGAACTCTTTTTATGGCCACTACGTGCTTAAATATATAAATTGTTTATTATTTAAGAATTACGAATATTCAGCGAGTAGTTTTAAAGTGCTTTAATTAAGCGATTTCTATACTATCGCAAGGCCGTATTTTGGAGAGTCGGCTATATATACGGACATGGGTTTCCATAATGTTTTACACTTAGTTTAGACATTTAGTGTCGACCCGACGTATGGGCCGTTGGTATCACACCTTTTATTTATTTATTTTTTTAGTTTCTAACCGGCAATACCCCCGCCACCCGGAAACGCCGTGAGGCACTGCTTCGGGTCGCAGGTCGCCATCATTTATTGATAAATGATAAATACAAGTACATAGTAGAAAATCCCGTTTTCCCCTAAGCGGGGCGGGCTCACAATGATATAAAAACACCGTATTCGTGCCCTACGGTGGGGATGGGCAGTAGCCTGGCCGAAGCCCGCTTGCTGCCCTCGCAGGTTGTAGGGGGGAACTTCCTGCCGGTCTCCCGGCCAGCGGTCTAGCGACTGCGGAGCAGCGATCAACGACGGCGGCGACGCGCTTGCAGCAGGCGCACGCAGGCGACGTCGAGGGCTTGGCGCTACCGATCTACCGACTCCTTCTCCGCGAAGACGGCCTCGGCGAAGCTTCCCAGTGGTCTGGGGACTCCAGCATGAGCGACACCAAGTCACCCGGTTCAAACGGACCAATCCTCCGGACCAGGCGCTTCCTATGCCGTCAAACGCTCCGCAGCGCATCAGAGTATGGAGAGCGTCGTCATCCACCTCGTTCTCCTCACTGGGAAATTCGCAGTGAGAACACCCGGGGTGACGGAGCTCGCCCGATCCGGTGAAGGAACGAGTTGAAGAATCCGTGCCCCGTGAATAGCTGAGTAAAGCGGTACGTCATGGAACCGTGCGGCCTTGTAACCCACCGCACACAGCTAGAATTTCACTTGCTGTCTTGCGACAAATGTTCTCTGGGCGGTTAGTCCCTCTGAGAGGAGACATAGGCTGGCCAGCACGGTCCCCAGATTTAAGCATGTGTGATTTTTTCCTCTGGGGCGACCTTAAGGATAAGGTTTTCGGACAACGCCCACGTACCATAGAAGAAATTAAACAGAAATTCACCGTGGAAGTCGATGCCATACCAGTCGAAATGTGCCGAAAATCATATGAGAGCTTCAGAGATCGTCTACAACAGTGTTGTTGTTTTTAAAAATTGGGATTGAATACTGATCTAAATAAAAAAAAAACCTTTTCTCTAAGTTTTACTGTTCGTTATTTATAAAAAGCCCATCAATATATATATTTATAGCCATATTTATAGCCCATCAGACCTTATCAGGCGTACCCTGAATAAATGATACCTAAAACGACGGTTTACCATAAACGTACGCGTACCTGGCGTGTATAATTACGGTACTACGCCTACAGTGTGCGCGCGTGTCTGACGCGTTTCCGAGTGAATTCACTAAGACTCGCGTCGTCGCCCGCGGTAATATTTGTGGACGGACGATAAAAAAAAAAAAAAAAAAAATTTGAATTTTGTTATCGGACACAAGTCTCGGGACTTGGCCGTGTACGTTTTGCACGTCGACGCGATTACGAATTATCGTCCGACTGTTATCCGGATTATGGGCAATATATCCGCGTGAACCGTACGGCGGAATACGCGAATTTCAGGTGTCGAACCGAGTGTGTAAGCAATTATTATTTCTTTAACCGAATCCAATCGATTTACGCGCACACCGCATGTGTATGTGTATATATATATATATATATATGTATTAGTCGTATTACGTACAGTGACGACGACTGTGAGTTATTTAAAATGATTAAATTTAATTGCATCGGCTATTAGTCTTGAGTCGTATTTATTATAATAGAACCGGGGCAATAAGCAGTACGTTGAATTCGTTTTAGGCGACTAACGCGGATCCGGGGAGTGGTTAATTTTTTTTTATTTTTTTATTATCGTTTCTAAAACAACGAATTCGATGATACGGCGAGAAAATTAAACAATAATAATAAAATAAAACCCGCCGCTTTCAATCGCATCATTTCTGTATAACAAATGACACCGATAACAAACAGTGCGGGTATAAGAAAACGGTGGGCGTGTATCTATAGCGTAGTCGTTTTATTATTTAAGAGGACACAGCTTCAAGTCCGTTCGAGTAACCGAGAATAGCGTCACTGTAAAAAATTACTTTTTTTTTTTTTTATTTTCTTCTTCTTCTTTTGCTCTTAAACCAATTCTCGATTTTCGCGATAATAATACTATTGCGCGTCATTCGTATTGGACGACTGTTGTATTTAAAAAAAAAAAAAAAAAAAAAAAGTCCATTTGGCCGACTCGGAGATAAGTTATACTCAAAAGGAGTTTTCCCCGTCTTTGAGTGATTGATAATTATTATTATTGTCATCAATGGTATTATTATTACTAGCGTTGTTAAAATGTATTCAATCCAACAGCCTCTGTGTAAGGACGGCATACGTATTGTGACAAACGGAATTATCGTACACGTACAAACTGATAGATTATCCTCTTGTATAATACATATAATTTATTATCATAAATAACTTAAATAAATACGATTTAAAATTAAAAATTATTGAACGAATTGTCGTCGAACGGTTCGGCAAAAAACACCGTAGGTAAATAAACATGATAGCTGACAAATCCGTGATTCTATTTTCAAATTATCAAATTATCAAACAAAAAAATGCTAAAAGCTAATTGGAAAAAGAAAAATATTTTTTAAATGGTTACGTTTTTTTTTTTTTTTTATTGTTTTTACAAGAATAATTATTATAACCGAACCGTCGCGTCGTGTCATTACGAACGAAGAACATTATTGTTTTATTTGTATTCAATATCTTAACGACTAACAAATGAATAAACCGTGTTGGTACCTGTGTACATTGTAAAAGTCGAATTTATAATATAATTTTGAGTGAATTTTAAAATATCAGTATTATTTCGGTAAATAATAGCCGACCCGATTGTTACCTCGAAGTCAGTTGGGGAAATCTACGGCAGAAGCTGATTGCTATGTCGTTTTTTGTCGATTTTCGTAAAATAGTGTACCTATAAATATTATTGGGAAATTGTATCGTTTAAGTTGTAGCAAAACACTAGCATATTTCGTCACCTATACGAAGAGCAAATACCAAAACCGACACCATTGTCGTTATTGGATAACATATAGTATGGCCAAATCTGATATGTGTCTGTGGTATACGAGTTGAAAAGACATTATTTTCATATGCTCGTGATTAAAAGAAAAATATATATATCGAACAATTATGTCATTACTTTTCGTTGTCACTCTTGGAAAGGTTATTTTTTTTGTATTTTTACCTAATATTAATACGAAATCTTCAAAAAATATATTAACGAATTTCATTGAAAACTGTAATTCCCACTAGGTTCTAAGCTAGTTTTCCGAAAACGTGTAAATATATACAAACCAGCCCCCGTTACATGTCTACAGAATTAACGTTACAGAAGCATAATATATTTTAACGCAATTATACATAATATTGTAATATCCAACTTGAAAAAATATTCGAATATCTATTCTGAAAATCTTGTCGCCATTTCTTTTTTTTTTTTTTTTTTTCAAATACGTATTCCGAATACAAAATAAAATTCAACTATACAAAACTGTAATCGTCCCCTAAGTTGTTTTATGGAAAATCTAACCTAAACTAACCTTAAACTTTTGTAACGCGCGTATGGACATATTAAAATCGATATTATTATACCCGATTCCTATGCAACTTTTAACCGTTTTTCTTTTAATGACGGCGGTGTCGGTCACCGATAATTGATTATTTGAACTATTTGACCGGTGACCCGTGAAAACCACTGCAATGTCGATTTATTCGGTGTCGAACTTTTAGACTATAATATATATTCGACAGCGCCATTGTCTGAAACGCTCCCCCCAAATAAAAACCACTGGATAAAAAAAAAAAAAAAAAATCCATATTTTTACTGATATTTTCCCAGTCCGTACGAATATCACGCGTTCACACGAATACAAATACCAACAGTATAGTAATCCGCCAATCTATTTCGGGGTTTATATTCTAAATGCGTATTTATGCAGAGCGACAGTTTATATTCGTTGACGATTTCTCGGATTGCGTAAAAAAAAAACGATATCGCGTCTAAACCCCGACAGATCTTATTTTACTCGGGCGTAATAATATTTTTAGCGACGCCGCAAACATCGGATATCGAGGATATCGGATTTTTCTCAACACCGATATTCGAGCCGATATTTTTGGAGGATGCGCGTCAATCGTGTTTCTAGAATATGCAAAAATAAAAATAATAATAAAGTTTTCAACCGACATCGTTTCGGTTAGATTCGATATTGGCTCACGGTATTCTATATTCCAAACATCGGATAGTATGTCGGCCTTATACCGGATATCGTGATGATGATATGAAGTCATATCGGCTGAATATTTTACGATCGTTCAAATCAACCGTCACGTGTCGTTTTATTTTTATTTTTATTCGTGCCAGAAGATTACCTAACGGATACAAACAATAATTTATCGTATTACGTATGCACCCCCGGTGCACAGTATCAGGAACGTTCCCGTCGTATATCGTGGTAACTGTTTTACGTCACGGTAACTGCACGCATACCGCAATAGATGCCCTTATTCGGTGATGTAACAAGACGATACGATATACGAAACGTCACATGGCCACCGATGGACATGAAAACATTCCGATTAATATCGATTTATTATCAATAGTTTGTATCATTTGTTGTCCTGTTGACCGTTTAGCCTTTTTAGCTAAAAATATTCTACACTGGTCTGGATATTTAAAACGCAGCCTAGAAAGGAGTAATGTAAGTAATATTCGGCGGAGTTTTCTAGTTTCTGCGATTATGTTTAAATTACAAACAAAAAGTCATTGCCGGTTTTTTCCCCGGTTTTCCGTCATTATTAGAGAAACTAGGAAACAAGGAAAATCAAAACATGCCCTTCTCGATGCATAGACTAGGTTCAAAATACAACGAAAATGATCTATTGTCGTTTTTTTTTTTTATCGGAACAAGAATTCTGGTAGAAGAGTTTTATAGAGACCGAAAAAAAAACACACACACACTTATTAAGAGGGTTATTTTTTGGTTTCCGTTGTGATATTCTAAATAATTGGGAAAAAAACCGCGAACACAACACGGCTATATCGGTTTTATTCTTTCGTAACTCCGTTAAAAATAATCGCAGAGACTTAATATTGGTCTGGCAGAGCTGAAACACTTGCAAATTTAATACGAGGTTCATCATGAGTTGTGCTAATTAAAAAAAGAAAAAAAAATTAAGCGTTATATAGTAGTCTTTTTCTTAAAAGCGTTTAAAGTTAACATTTTAATTGAAATATTGAAAATCACGGAATTCCCGGTTACTATTTTTTATTATATTCAAGACAATTCGAAACGAAGAACACAGGACAATTGTAATTTATTTCGCAGTTAATACAAATCAATACAATTTTCGCGTGTAATTTATCGAAACATATTTTGACCGTTAGCGAACTCTGTGAACTTTGCTCAGAATCGTTTTTTTTTTTTTTTTTTTTTTTTATTATCGTTAATCGTCGCGCACAGATAAAAATTAAATTCCCCTCCACGTCTCTGTCTTTGTTATTAATATATATATTTTTTTTTATTTACAATTTCGCTTCGGGCCATTTTCGTATGCCGCGGACGACGCCGCACCTAATAAACCTCGTCGAATGACAGCGCGTTTATTGTCCGACGCGTTCGCCGAGAACGGCCGGTGGTGACGGCGGCGGCGGCGGCGAGACTTGACGGGTGATAAATGATATTGTAAAATAATAATAATAATATTAATAATAATAACAATAATTCGGTTCCTTGCCGGTGGCAGACATAATATAATAACAATAATAACAATAACAATACATGGAGTCTAGTAATAAAGACTCCCCGGAGACGCGCCAGTCACGTCACGTCACGCGGCCGCCACCGTGATATCCAATATCCCCGGTCGTTATACCGTTACAGTGTTGTTGTTGTTGTAGTTGTTGTTGTTGTTGTTGTTGTTGTTGTTGTTGTTGTTGTTGTAGAGTCTCTTCACCGGTAACGGCCGCGCCAGGTGAATATGTTCTCTAACTATCGATGGGAAAAATGAAAATTTATGATTATTGCAACGAAAAAAAAAAAAAAAAAAATTCATAAAATAATAATAATAATAATAAGAATCGTCGAGTACGTGTGAAAATTCGCGGGAGTTTATCCTCGGATAAAGCTACCGGGCTCTCACCTTCGCCCTTGGCATTGAAGCTTTTGGTCCTATGCGCCCCCCAAGTCGAAATAAGCACCCTCCATACAAATAATGGTGTGATGGGTGGAGGAGAGGGTCCACTGACGAGTTACAAAAAAAAGAGAAACCCTTCTTGTCTAGATGCGCCTATGACCCTAAGTGACGTATCTTTCATTAACGTGTCACCAAGGGGTATCGAGGGGTGGGTACTATTTTTACCCCTCGATAAAACGTACATTTCACCTTCTAAACATTCCACCTACAACGGTGACCCACCGTGTCGGTAGAAGTATAATTGTCCGTGTCAGAATATTTTTTTTTTTTTTTACAAATTAGGTTTATCATACGGAAACCAAACTAAATTATTTTAAATAATATCCCTAGGATACTGGTCTAAAATTCTGAATCATTAGGGGCGCCATATGATTTTGTTCGAATACTTTAATTTAATAAAACTCTTTCTCAAAAATAAAAAAAAATCAAAAGAAAAAAAGCTATAAATGTTTAAGTCTTTATTATAATTTCAAATGTTTGTTTCGTTTACATATAGTGATTTTTTTTTAACGTAATTTCGATCCATGGTCGTCCCATGGTCGGGGAATCGCCCCTTTAAGTGTACGGTTTGAACGCCAGTCGGCAATTGCTTTTTTTTTTTTTTGTAAACAAATGCACGTATGTTATACATTATGATAGAAATATGGATAGGTGTTCTCACACTATCGATCAAAAATGAAAACTTATGATTATTCTGACAAAAAAAAAAAAATAATAATCATTAAAAGAATCGTCGGGCTCTTAATCTCCCCCTTAATGACTTATCTTTCATTAACGCGTCATTAAGGGGTATCGAGGGGTGGGTACTATTTTTACCTCTCGATAGAACGTACACTCACCTTCTAAACATTCCACCTACAACGGTGACCCACCGTGTCTGTAGAAGTATAATTGTCCGTGTCAGAATATTTTTTTTTTTTTTACAAATTAGGTTTATCATACGGAAACCAAACTAAATTATTTTAAATAATATCCCTAGGATACCGATCTAAAATTCTGAATCATTAGAGGCGCCATATGATTTTGTTCGAATACTTTAATTTAATAAAACTCTATCTCTCAAAAATAAAAATTAAAAAAAACTAAAAGAAAAAAAGCTATAAATGTTTAAGTCTTTATTATAATTTCAAATGTTTGTTTACATACAGTGATTTTTTTTTTGCCAGTCGGCAGTTTTTTTTTTTTTTTTTTTTTGTAACCAAATGCACGTATGTTAGTAATAATAACTATAAGAATCGTCGGGCTGTTAGTCTCCCCCTGTTAGTGACTTATCTTTCATTAACGCGTCACTAAGGGGTATCGAGGGGTGGGTACTAATGCTATCCCGTAAATTGTTTTTGGGTTAGGTTAAGTCGTATACACACGTATACGTTCGGTTAATACCACAGTGTGCCCGCATGCATAATTCAAAATAGTCTGGTGAATATTTTATTCCGTACGCGCGAGATCCTCTGGACCGAAATTCCGTATAATGCCACGGCGCCGATGTCTACGAAAAACGGCTACAAGCACAGTGGAAACTCTCGTATCCGTACGCGTAGGAAAATGTAAATTATGCCTTATGCACAGGAGTGCATATTATAAATTAATATTATTGTTGGCGTGTAAAATATTATTGTTTCTATTTAATTGCCACACGCCCGGACTACCGAAATATCCGCACGGTTTTGTTTTAGTTTCGCGGTTGGCCCGGTGTTACTATAGCCGAGTAATATTAATTGTTTTAATATTAATTAAAAGAGTTTTTTTTTTTTTTTTATGCCGACACGAATGTTGTAATTAATTTTGATCAGCGTTTTAAATTCAAATTTATGTTGAAATTCGTTAAAATCACGAAATAAATTCGTTTATCGATTATTTATTAATTTAAATTTATCGAAACCCATTCAACTGAACTTGGCTCGGAATCGTTTCACGTCAACAATTATTGCAACGTTGTGTAAAGATACAAAATAAATATCTCTGTACAACGTATATTCCTAACCTTCTCAACGTTCCACCTACAACAGTGACCCACCCGGGGTAGTAAAAGTACAAGTGTCTAGATTTTTATTATTTTTTTTTTTTTTTTACAAATTTGAGTTTTTCATACGGGAACATAACTAAATTATTAAAAATAATAACTAAATACCTCTAGGCTACCGCATCGAAAACATCGTCTGAAACTCGGAATCATTAAGGATATGGCATGATCTTGCTCGAGCACTTAAATTTAAGAAAACTCTCTCTCTCTCTCTCTCTCTCTCTCTCTTAAAAGAAAAGAAAAAGATTACCCCATAAATGTTTAAGTCTTTATTATAATTTCAAACATTTTTTAAATATAATTTTGTTCTCGTGGTCGGAAGGAATCCCGCTTTTAAGTGTACGGTTTCAATGCCAGTCGACCGATTGTTTTTTGTAATATAAAATATATACGGCTCGTATATATATATATATATATATACATTACGATAGAGACGCGGATAGATCCGATACCGAAGTTTTATCTTTACATAATATGGGTGGGCTAACTTCGGAACTCTATTGTAAGCTCGTCGTAACATATCGTGGTGGGTGACTTGCAAATCACTCGAGGAATGGACTTGCAAATTCGTGTAATTTACGCGAACAATATTTCGGTACAGGCAGACTTGTAAAAGAATTTCGAGTACCTTTATATACTATATATATATATATATTATATAGAGATATTATTTTTAAACGTATTTAGAATACTTATATGAGAACTAGCTAAACAAATAATTGAGTACGGAAAGAATAGAATTTCAAAAGTATTTTTAAATAGCTAAAAAAAAAAAAAAAAACAATAGTTTGTTTTACTTACCGTCGCGTTGGTAGAGAGTTTTTGACGTAAATCGGCTTACCAACAAATGTAAATGGATCGATATCGACAGTCAATTGGTAAACCCATTCTGGTTATAATTTATTGAAGTCATTTTGTAAATATATCTCTATAGATTTTCAGATAATCCGACAAGAAAAATCACGAACCAAAATATAATTTATGTTTTTTTTTTATTAAGTGAACTTAAAATTCTAAATTAAATGATCAACTGTTGGATTAATAATTATAGTGTACAATTTGAAATACGATTAATTCGAATGTCGTATCATTATTATAAAAGGTAATTGAAATAATTATTCGGCTTTGAGTGGGAATACGTTTGAGGAATTACTGGCAATACAATGGACCGGGCGAATTTCACAAAGCCGTCGACCTTAGACCTCTACGGAGGCGATTCGTTACGATAGTCGTCACCCTGTCCCGTGCAAGAGAAAGAGCTGGTTCAGGACATTTGGTTCGGCGCTCGCCGGAGCAGGCGTCGGTGCAAGACTACCGTCCGTTGGAGATTACGCCTGAACGCCTCTAAGAACCACACTGGAGAAAACAGCCGGGCGGGTTTCTCGAGTGTTCCGTCTCGGGAAAACGATCGGGGTCCGTACGGCTGACCGGGGGAATGGACTTTGAAATTCCCACAAATCAATTCTAAAATATACTCGGCACGAACTTTGTGTTTATATTGTTAGCCTAGTAGTTTACGAATGCGCGTAGACGAAACCAAAGCTGGACACAGTAACTTGTTTAAAAGTTAAATGTTAAGTACTAAGTTACTGTTTTTTGATAACTTTTAACGTAATTTGTTCGACAAATAATAATAATAATAATGTTAGAAAATAATTAAATTATTTCATTGTATAAATAATTTTACTTGATTATTTTGTTACCTATGTTTTTCGACGAAAATTACGTATTTTCACTTGGAAATTATTAATATACATAACAAGACATGATCACATCAGGTCTGGTATAGTAGTGATTCTATGAAAGTCTAAATATTATTGAGTAGGTACAAAATACCTAAATATTTATGAGTGTATTATAGGGTAGTATAAAAAAAAAAAAAAAAAAAAACAACAAATTTAACATTCTTTTCACGGTTTAGTACCGTCCAGCGAATTCGTCTCCAGATTTTCTTGTCTAACGATAATAAGTTCCTTTCAGTCCACTGGATTGGTTATACTTTTTCTACATCATCGTTCGGCTGCATCTTCACATCCTAGGCTCGGCCTGCCCAGCGGTTTTTTCTCGGCCGTGGTGTATTTTCAATTACCATTATCTTCCGTCCTGGTATTTTCTTGTAGCTCTTAACTCGAGTAATTATTTACCCGGAACTTAACTTGGTCGCTGGAATTCGTTTATACTTGGCTTGGTTATTATTGTTATTATTATTTTTTTTTCTTCTTCTTCTTTTTCTAGGATTACTCAACTCTAAACTAGTTATAAAAAAAAAAAAAAAAAAAAACGATATTAGCGAAGGTTTGCGAAAATACGACATACCATAAATAATAATATTATGAGCACGCGACATGTGTCGGCTGCGGTACGGGTGTGGGGCCGCCGGATCATTATTCACGAAACCGTTGACGAAAACAGATCACCAACCGCACCGAGACGCGACTTCTCTGAGTCATTTGCATAATATAATACCCGTAATGGACGTGTACAAAGTCTCCGCGAGCTATGTAATATTATAATACGTACGTCATAAATTTATAATACATAATACATAATATATATATATATGTATTCGTTAAACAACTACACGCCGCGCAGTGGGACGATTCTGGCCGGACAACATTTAGTTTTCTTCTCGCGCGATCAACTGTTTTGGATGCAATAAATGTTTGAAAATATTTTTCGAATAGTATTTATAATTACTATGTATACAATAAACATAATTTCCGTTAACATATTTGCACATCAACGGTATATTAATACAATTTTTTATACGATACGCTATTATAGATTGATATTTTTTAATTACTTTACGATTATCTTCGTCCGCTGTCTCTGAATACTTCTGCAACTTAAGAGATTTAATTATTATTGTGTTAAGTCACAATTTAAAAGTAAAAAAAAAAAAAATAAACTACACTCCGCGCAATGGGACCAATTTCGATTCTAGCCGGACAACATTTAGTTTTCTTCTCGCGCAGTCAACTGTTATGGATGCAATAAATGTTTGAAAATATTTTTCGAATAGTATTTATAATTACTATGTATACAATAAACATAATTTCCGTTAATATATTTGCACATCAATGGTATATTAATACAATTTTTTATACGATACGCTTTTATTGATTGATATTTTTTAATTACTTTACGATTATCTTCGTCCGCTGTCTCTGAATACTTCTGCAACTTAAGAGATTTAATTATTATTGTGTTAAGTCACAATTTAAAAGTAAAAAAAAAAAAAAAAAATCCGTATTCTTTGTTTTATTATTTGTTGAATATTTCAAATTGCTACGATAATAATAACCGCAATATTTTAATTTCTTAAGTTTAATTATAATTTACTAACCTGTATTTAATTCTGAGCTAAGCGAGCGATATTTTTGTTTTATTGAGATGTGTTGCTTTTTTATTGTTTTCTCCATGTAAACAACTTTTCTACCAGAAATCTTGCTCCGGCCATCAACGTCGGGGGTTGTTTCTGGTAGCAAATTGTTCCTAGTAGGTGCACCGAGGAAGTGATTTGTTGTAGTTTTCTTTTAGTTTTCGTAATAATTGGTGGGGTGGGTGGGAGAAAAGGCAACATTTACGATTTTTTGTGGATACAATTTGTTTGGCTGGAAAATATGAGGACGGCCGTCCTCACTCCAAAACACGGACAATTGTAATTCGCTATTGTTTTATGAAGTTTAATATATCCGCTTTAAATCGTACCTTTTCCACTTCTCGCCTAAAACAGTGGCACTCGCCATTTATTTGCAATAACGTACAGTATTATTTTATGTATTTATTTTTTTTTTTTTTTTTTTTTATAATTTTCTACTTTTTTTTTTTTTTTTCCATTCTACTCGGCGCCTAGTCACCCGCGGTAATTTTGTTCAACCAACACGAACAGCAGTTTTATTGCTCCGTTACAATATTGTTTTAATATACATATAATAATACAAATAAACATTAGCACGGAGAATCGATTTTTTTTCACTGCGTATGGTAATATTAAATTTGAGAGTATAAACACATATTTGTATAATTTCTGGTTTTTTTTTTTTTTTTCCAACGGAATCGTTTAAGATTCCTATACAGTATTTACACAATTCCCCCACTGCATAAACCCGGAGGATAAATAAAACCGAAATTGAAACAATTTAATACGAGTGCAGGATTAAATTCGAAATTCAAATCGAGTAGATAATATTATTTATTTGTCAAGTATCTGTATTCATGTTTTCCGCGTACATTTTTTCCTCAACTTAAAAAAACTTAACCTAACCTGTTTAAAATGAAAAAAAAGAAAAAGATTTTCTGTATTTAATTAATTGTTGTTTTTTTTTTTTCTTCAAATCGCGGCTATCCTTGTATAGTGAAGAGTAATGATAAGACGTAACTCAATTTTAACAAAACGACAAGATTCCCAACAGTTCTAAAAATTTTTTTTAAAAAAATCTATAATAATTTATGTCGGCACGGTGTTTGTATTTTTATTGATCTAACAGAGTTCCGTTTAGAATCAATTTTTTTTTATTCTAATGATGGTTTATCGTCGCTTTCGGTACATAAACTGAATTATTACCCTGTATACATTTCGCCCATATCCATCGTGCGTTCTTGATTTAAATTTCCTAGTGTATACTTTTCGAAAAATGATAAGATAAAATAAAATACATATAATAATGTGTAGCTGCAGTGTGTGTTATTCACGAGCGTTTTTTTTTTTAATGTATCTAGAAACGGGATATAGTAAAATTGTACGGAATAAAAATAATAAAAAAAAAAACCACTGTTCTCAGTTTCACTTATATTATAATGTATAATATTATAAACGTGTGACATATTAAAAAAAAAATGAAGAAACGCCCGCCGTTCGACATTCAATATTTACATTATTTTATTTTATATCGACATTTTCAAAAACAATATATAATATTCCGCTCTGGGTTATTAAAAAAAAAAAAAAAAAAAAAAGTATTTCGTTTGTGAATATTTCGCGTTGTAACGGAAATAAAAAAAAAAAAAAAAAAAAAAAAAAAACATAATAATAATATAAAGATAATTGCTATAAGAAAATAAAATAAAACAATAATAATAATAATAATAATAATAATGGAAACTCAACGCAAAAATATCGATCGAAAACGAAAACGATAGGTATACGTACAAGTGTAATAATATAGTAGTTTTTTTTTATAGTTTTCTGGCGAGACGTAAACTCGTGTATTATTTCGCAGCTAAAAATGCATCGCGGGCACGGTTACAGCGGTATAAATAAAATATACGTAACACGTATGTATATAACCACGACCAGATACCGTATAAAAATACGGTGTTCGATTATACACCGGCAAAACAAAAGCTCTGTTGTTCCGGGCGATTTTTTTTTTTTTTTTTTAAGAGAAATCAACGGTGTTTTATTTGTTTTGCTGTGCCGACGGGGCGCCGCTCTTTCGTAATATTATTATTTATTTTCAGCGGCGACTGGAGCTAGTATGCTCCCCGGAAGTCGAATTTTAAGGTCGGGAAAAATTTCAAAAAAATAAAAATATGTAATTTATTGAATTTTATGATGATAGAAAAAAAAAAAAAAAGATGTTTTTAAAACACTACGACACTGTGTGTAGCAAATCGATTACAGTTAACATAAAAAAAAAAAAAAAGAAAAAAATGTTCGATTCTATCCGACAGTAATAGAGTTTGTGAATATAAGTAGATAGCTAAGTAAATATAAATTAAAAACAGCAATAACAAAACGCATAAACCAGCCCGGGAAAAATCAGCACCCTGCTCACGGGCAGTGACCCCACTGTTGTCTGTAACAGGATACAGAGGATCAGTTAAGTCTCCGCCACCGCCTTTTTTTTTAGAACGTCCCGATGGACGATTTTTTTCTGCCAGGGTACACTATATTTGGAGTCGTTGAATTTGAGATATAACAATGCTTGCCTATATGCTATATTGCCTGTATTGCCTATATTGCCAATGCTCGCACATACGGAAGCATAACACGAATATACCATGGGGAGAGCCTGGTAAAATTATGCCCCAGAACGCAAAACGCCTAAACGTGCCATTGTTTATGCATTATTGTGCGAGACGCGTCTGAAAAAATACATTTACAATGTTAAAAAGTCGATGATAAGACAATATCGATTGTCGTCGTCGCGAACGCGATTAAATATATTTTACTCCGGACGAAACAAAAAATAACAATAATAATAATAATGAAAATCAATAAAAAAATCAATAAAAATCAATCAACGACACGGTTTCGGTATTATTTTTTGATTACCCATCACGATTTATTTGTATTGCGATTTTCTCAAAGAATTCTAAAGCACATTACATTAATGTATTTTCCAATCATTATCAAAATGTATTAGCTGTGGTTTAGGTTTATTCAAACAATATTTTCAAATCAATAGCTCCCTGCGCTCTTAATATTTTTATTGAGAATTTACTATTGATTTTCAAACGTTAACCGCCTTTTTTCAACACGGATTAGAAAACTGCTGCATCGTGATAAAGAATAACACTACACGTAATACGTATAGTCGTATACCTATACTGAAAATAATTACCACGTCTAAGAAAGTTATCTTAAAAGTCCATTCAAATATTGAATAGTTTGTTCTTTAATTTTTTGTGATAAGTTAAGATCAGTCTCGGAGAGAAAATTGTGCAGAGTTTTAAAACTTCTGATTGGTTGTTCTCAATACACGAGTTCCAAAACTTTTTTTTTTTAACAAAAGATTCTTTTTTGTCAGTTACTTGTAATATCGTGACTGCACTGTTCTCAAGAGTCAAATTTAGATGGTTTGATTTAAAAAAATAACACCGGATAAGTATGCAAGTTTTTGAAGTCATTCGTGGTCGTTAAATTTTAATGAAAGTCAAAAAGTATGCATTACAAAGAATATTTGAACTTCATGTCTATGTTTAAACAAACTAGTTAGAAATATACCCCGTGATAACCATCGAACCTCAATATGAAAAAGCAGAGTTTTGTGAAGATTGAATTAAGACAAAAATTATTGAATTAATAAGTACTTTACAAATAACAAACCATTTCAAATACATCAAATCTTACTTATTCCGCCACTACCGTTTTTTTTTTCTCACATACTTCCGGTTAAGAAACGCTACTCTCAATATACCGGGAACATTAAAGATTTTTTTTTTCCTTTTTTTGTAGTTCAGTAAGAATTAATAATCGTAGGACCTGAAATCACATACTAATTGTATTATTCTTTTTTAAACGCGAACAAAGATCGTATTTAATAGCTTTTATTGGCATTTTCTGTGATTTTTCCCCTGCCTTCGGTGTTTATGCTCGTGTCGCAAGCGTACAAATATTTGAAAACCCGTAGTCGCGGTTTTCTTCGATTATTGTTAGTAAGCATTCGGAGTGGTGTAAGGTACACTTGGGGGGTATCCGTGTTTGGTATGGATCAACGAACACATATCACTGGATTTCAACGGGGAGGCTGTTGAAAACTCTCGTGTACGATGCGCCCGGACGCAGATAACGCAGGCCAGCTAATCGGGGGGGGGGGGCATTAATTACGTGATAAAAACGGTGGCCACGGCCATATCTATAATATCCATAATGGCCGTGACGCGGAACGGCGTCGTCCGCCTTGGGTTTATTCGGCTACGCGTGTGGATAAACGTAGGTGGCCAACCGCCGGCGAGGTCTTAGTGTATATCTTCTTGATTGCGCGTGATGATGGGGGATGGGTAATCCTCCAGAGGCATAGTTTATTCATTACGATTATGCATTGAATATATTGAACGCGGTTAACTTGTGTGCGTGCAGGCAACTCGGCGTGCCCACTATTGTTTGACATTATCGCCGCCGCCGCCGCCGCCGGTATTATTAATAATTCTAAACCCAAAGACGTATTCGCGCATTAATATACCCACTTAAAATTATATTAATAATAATATTGCAGCGTACTGCTCGCGTTCTTCGGGAAAACGCGTTCGAAACCGTTCCCCGGCACCGGGAATCGTTGACGTCTGCACGCCGTCGACCAACGTAGACGCGCGTTTCGGATAATATTTCTTTATTTACGGCCATTGTCCGGCCGACGGATATCCAATGCACAACGTACAGCAGCGCCGCCGTACGATTATCAGATATCAGATCGGTGTCGTTGCAGCTACTGATTAGTGATTCTTGAAAGTGAATCGATTTAAATCGAAAAGAAAAGATCGATTCAAAAAAAGATCGATTCTAAAAAATCGAAATTTTTTAATCGATATATGGCGTGTTTTGGCGACTTTAAATAATTAAATTTAAACAATACAATGAATACATTATATATATATATATATAAATAATTTTGAGATTGAAGTTTGAGTTGACTGAGATCCGCGTGGAGGGGAGTGCGGTGCTCGCGAAATAATACACGGTTGACAACATAATAGGTAATTATAATAATAGGTATTAGGTACGGTAAAGTGCGAACGAGACTGTCAACACTGTAAACAAATCGAATCAAAAATGAATAGTGAATCGATTCACATAAAAATCGGATATGGGACAACATCCGTTGTCCAACGATTCGATTCGATATTCACAAAATGAATCGATTCACATAAAAGATCGGACCATAGAGATCGATTCAAAAAATCGATTAATCGCATGAGAAAGATCGATCTTTTAAAAGATCGATTCGAATCGCCCATCACTACTATTGATCGGACGAATACGATTTACAATTAATATGTCACTCGGTGTTTGCGATTGTCCGTGCGGTGACGTGACACATTTCGTGCGGTCGTGGCGAAATAGTAACGGACGCTTAGTTTTACGAGAATTGTTTTCCCGTGATAAGAGAAGACAACAATTTACGATAAACCCGAAACACAGTCAAATGTGTAAATCGCCCGGCGTGCCAGGCAATTCGAAGCACAACAGATGCGCAAGTGTCGCCTGCAATAATAATACATTTAAAAATCCAATAAAGGCTATATAATTACACGCGAAACCGTTCCTGCGTGGGTGCGAGACGTACGTACGCCATTTTATAATAAAAAATATATTATCCGAATTTTCGTATTTTAAAATACATTGCGAATTATTATTATATTATACTCGACGTCTTGACACTTGTACAATCAACTAAAAATGAAGGTTTTCAATCGATTTCAATCGCAATACATTTTGCCGCTCTTATTGTTATTATTATTTTATTTATTTTTTTTTTTTACCTCTAAATATGCATTATTGTTTTTGCAGCAAAAAAATCATAATGCGAAAAACAGGGAGATAGAAATGTCAACGGATTCAGTAGTTCTGTAAATGACTACCCATAATAACTCCGAATTTTTAACTTAACTAAAAACAATACCATTAGGTATTTGATATTTTTTTTCTATGGACAAGTTAATATTTAATTTTTTTATAGGTATATTTTGATTTAGATAATTACTAAAAGGATAATAATTAATTTCTATCTTAGATAAACTTCGGATAGATATCAAAATTGTCGTCTAGATAAGATTAAAGATAAACAAATACTATCTAAATGAACAATCTAGATCGATTTGTCACAACAATAAGTCTCAACAATGCCTGTGACATAAAAATACTACGAGTTTTTTTCTTTTTTTTTTTTTTTTTATCTCGAGTGAGTAATTCATTTCACTAAAAGCGATTTCTGATCTTTTCGACAATTATTCGTTGTTCGCGAACACTCTAGTATTATATTATAAACGAATAAAAATGTATAAAATACCACAAATAATAAAAAAAAAGGGAACGTTTTTCTTAAAATAAAAATGTTCCCTTTTGTAAGACAAATAAATCTTTTATTATGTACGTGTGTATACCAAACCGTTGAAAACAATAATTATTGTTCAGCCGCGTCCGTTGCCGTCGAGGCGTACAAGATTAAAAATGTTTCAAATATAATATTATAGGTAATGCAATTTAATATTATTACGACGTGTTCTGAAGTTAAACGATTTCCTATACAGTGCGATTCAGAAGCCTTCGTCTGATTACAAATTGAGTATAGCTTAGCAACCGTCAGTCGCAGGTGAACGACCTAAATTCCGTTGGAAAGATCAAATTTATTTTTATTTCCGTTGCAGGTAGACGTGTATCGTAATGAATAGCGAATTGCTTAGCAAAAATTATGTACGAACAGAGCGGGTGATTTTGTAACCGTACAATGTGCGCCTGATAAATTGACGTTAAAGATTTTACATTTAAGAAAATATTAAATTTCGAATTGATTTCTCCGCGGAATATTTAATCGATTTTACTTGTCTGGTGTATCGTGTATAATACATGTATATTTATATAGGCATACGATTAATTCAATCAAATCAACCTAATTAAAACTTAAAGCGCCTTTTTTTTTTTTTTTTATTTTAGATTAAAAATACTAACACTACGCGCGCATTATTTACAGGGAGAGTACGAGTACTCTCGTATTTTACGATAAAAAGATCAAAGCGTAAAACGCCCGCAGTATATAGGGATTTTTAAATTTTGCTCCGACTTAACGTGTACAGTGCTAATTTTATCTTTCTGCAGGAGGTTGCCCGTTTTAATTTACCGTTTTAACTTAATCGTTCCGGCTATATAGGTGTGTGTCCACTTTGAATGCAATATCGAAACGGCCGTATATGATGCAACATGATGAAATTATAAATTTAAACTCAAACATTCCGTTCGTTAACAAATTTATATAACATGTTATCTATTTCAAATATAGGACTTCAAAAGCGTTTCGCGTTCAAAGCCCAATGCTTCTCTACGCGTATTACCGCGTGTCCGAAATAATACAGAAAAAACCTTTTCTCTTATTCGTTTACAAATACATAACTCTGGTGGTCTGAATTTAATATTGTAACATCGAACAGTTTAATTATTGCAAATCGGTTATATTCTCGTCATTAAATGATCACGCGTTAATAATCGGACCGCCGCGGAGAAAAACTAATAAACTGCAAATAATGCAAAATTTAATTCATAAAAAGCGAAATACCGGGGACTCGGCTAATCACACGAATGTCCGCGTTCAAATTGAAAATTAATGATGTTAGCGGGCAAACTATATAGACGAATTTACTTTTTATAACGATCTATATTGCAACGATAAATCATTGCGGACGAAAAACGATTCTGAGCGAAGTCATCCGGTTATTAACATGTTTTGGTGAATTTAAATTGAAAATATTATTAATCCGTAACTACGAAATAAATTATAATTATTGATCGTGTTTTTAACGTATTTAATCATACACATAACTAACTTAAAAAGTCGTTGAACATTTCCGACAATTTAATTCGTATAAATCGAAAAAATACTATGCAAAACACCAAAATCTTCAAATGCTTAAATAAAAAATAGCGGATTTTCGATATTTTTACACTAATAAAAGAAAAAATTACGAGAGACCCTTTGTAGGAATTTAATTTTCTAGTAATTAAACGAAGCCAAAAAGTTATTATCCGAATAAAACTAAAAAAAAAATGACAAATACCTATGTAATAAATCTATAATTAACTCAAAAACACTTCGAAATTCCCGGTTAAAAATCCATGTCTCTGCGATTATATATTACTAAATTACAAAAAAAAAAAAAAAAACTATTTTATCGATAACCGCGTGAATATTATCGTTCTTCCGACGTTCATTTCCGGTTTTCTCTCGTTATTAGGAAAATTAAAAAGACTTCTTTAATGTACGATTGGAAACGATTTTCTTTTTGATACCCGTACAATGAAGTCAACGATCTAAGCAAATTTTCCGGTCCGAAAACTTGTTCGCGGACACAGAGAATAAATATTGATTTTCACATTTTTATACCTAACATTTTTTTTTAATGCCAATATGTGTTTGTATGCGTCATTAAAATAATAATAACAACGCGATGGTAATAGTTAACATTTGGGAGGTTATAACGACGGACTGACTATAATAGAGAATAACAAAACGCTATCTCTAAAATAATCTCTAATTGTCGAAGGTCGATTATAATCGATTACCGTTGCATGTGTATAAATGCAAACGGTTGCGATTATACGAACTGGCTAAATACATAAAGTTATTCAATTAATATAGATTTAAACGCAATATTGTTATAAAGCATAATTACTACAAGATCGTTATTGCGTCGATAAGACTCGCCGTTTTCACAAGAAAATAATAACGAGTGATGAACGAACAACAGGAATATTGGGTGAATTTTTAATTTCGTAAGACTTAAAAAACATTATGGGTTTTATTTTTTTTTTTTTTTTTAAATGGTCGTAACACAATCAAGCCGTTTGTAAACAAAATACAAAAATATATCTATACGGTAGTATAGTATTATACAAGTATTTTTAAGCACACACGACCCCCCCCCCACCACAAACACTAACAATGTATATTATATAGACGATAACAAATCATTTTTTTTTGTGATTCAAACAAATGCAATATTACTAAGAATAAAAAATAATTATTTAGGACTTTGTGAGTTTGATCAGTCGGACTTCAGGGGTAACATTAATAAAAAATAATAAAATCGGTTTTTTTTTTTTTTTTCAGAACAAGCCGACAAAAGCAATTTTGGTGAGTCAATATGTATTTTAAGAAACGTTTTTTTTTTTTTTTTTTTTATTATTATTATATTATTATTTTACGATGTTTTATACAATTTTCAACGTTCGCGCAGTATAGCCACGGACGTGTTTGTATAAGGGGCGAACCAGGGCAACTACTATCCCAGGGCGCTAGTATTTTAGGTACGCCAGAAAATTACGAGCAAAACGTTAAAATATTAAATTAGTTACTTTTTTTTTATATATATAGAAAAGTTTAGTAAAATAAAAATGTATTATTGATGTTATCAAATATCTTTGAAATACAGTTGATCGAGACGAATAATACGCATGCATTCGGGTTAACTGCTAATCGTACGGCTTTTCACTTCACTTGTACACGTATTTTATTCTCGTTTTATTTTTTATCAATTATTTTATTTATTTGTGGTTAATATGAATGTCTATTCGGTTTAGCTTTAAAGTCCAATATCGGTACAACCGGAGTACAAACTAATAATAAACCTATAGATCGCCCGAATACATTTCGGTTACTCGTTAAATACATTTTTGTCGATAGACGTGAGATTATTTGGTATCGCCGTATCAAATAAATACTGCCCTGGAAGTAAAGCTCAGCATATTACACGTATATAAAAATAAATAAATAACCAGTGAGACGGTTTTTGTTTAAAATGTTTTCGAAATCATTTTACATAAGAAAATCAACGATACGGTTTATAATGAAAACTGTGACGAATAAGTAAACTTGTTTAAATGTCCATAAGAAAAAGAAGAAAAAAGAGACTTGGAAGTTTTCTTACTAATTGATCGTGAAATTAAGAACCGAAACTAATTATTATTGCAAAGTTCGTGATGTAAAGCAATCGAGTACAGCCGCCCCGCCGCTACGGTCACCGCGAACTATTAACTCGGACAGAATTAATTCTAAAACGTACGAAATTCTAACGGCAGTTGGCCGCGGTGTTTGACGGCCGACTACTGCAGCCGATCTTTACGGCCGCGCATAATAAATTATAAATTAAATAGCCGTATTGGTATACAAGTCGCCCACTTCAAATACACCGTCGGAGATGATTGCTAAAACTTAACCGATTATTATTGGACAAACGAACGGGTAATTGATCGGCGTAACGTTCCAATGTATAATTTAATCGACGGGGCGGGTGCGGCCAATTGTTGAAAATCGTTAATTCTCGCGCGTACCGATAAAAGTCGCCGATTTTATCGACCGTGACTAATTCTAATCCCGTGCACGCGACTTGCCATTGGCAATTCCCGAACCCAATCGATAAGAATTTATTACTTATCGGATGCGATAAAAAAATATGTCCGGCGAACCACCGCGGACAACCACACAAAAACGAAATTCTGGCCTGGAATAAAAATAATAATAATAATCCGCAGGTTCTATAACCGGTAGCCTACCCAATGCCGTTATTGTAAAGTTGTTGAACAAATGAACAACGGTCGATATGTTAAATGCCAATGGATCGGTTATAATTTTTTCGGTTTCGAGTTGGTCATACGGTTTTTTTTATGAATTTCAATGTTCTCAATAGCGAACAACGTTGCCATTTCCGGCACATTAATTATATTAGCGCAAGTCCGATGCATAAATATAAGCATTAAAACTAAAAACTATTCGCGAAAATCGCACAGTTGTACGATAACGTTACACTGATTACACCAATGCCGACAGCGAACTAAAATCAAACCCAGAGTAAAAGCCTCGCCGTACTCGTCTGGACTTTGTGCCGAATCCGAATACGTTTTCATATTATAATTCTTATCGCGTCGTTGCACGTCGATCGGACGGTTTGCAGAACGAATTCGGGTAGTTTTTACCCGATAAATCGGCCGGATCTACCGGATCTACCGGATAAAATTATCGGATCGCCGAAACGTAGGCCGTGATTTAGTCGGTATAAACCGACGTTGGTCCGCATTTGCGTACCCCCGGCAATACCGCAAAATGACGCCTCCCCCCCCCGCCCCCGTACTATAGGAAGACGTTGAAAAAACAATCAAAAGTTTGCTGTTTTCGTGCAGTAAACACCGTACTTACGCCTATATAATTCGATTATAATATATTTTTTATTTTTTATTTTTTTTTTTCATGTTCAGAGCAACACCGTCGTCGTTGCAATATTACGAGCGTGTTATTATTCACAGCGATCGTTAGTGAATTCTCCGTCGCTAGGTATATTTATATATATATACGATTCTAAAAAAAAAAAAAGAAAAAAAAAAAAAAACGAACGATAATAAATTAAATACGCACGTGCAGTGTGCAGGATGACGACCACTCGTCTCGGGACACTTACCTTACGTTATTTCTTTTCGTATCGACAAACAATACTACAAGTAATATTCAAACAACGATTCTACGTTTGGTTCATTATCACCTCCTTCTCTTAACACAAAAAAAAAAAAAAAGTTAGCATTTCGATACAATTGATATCGTGTCGTTAATTCACAGTTTTTGCGTAGACTTTGTGCGACGGTTACTCAATTTTCTTACACATTCAACAAATTTAGTTATTTACTATGTAAATCCAATAAAATTAAATTGAACGTGTTGGTTTTTAAATTTACACAATTTACAACCTTAGGTCAGAAAATATGTTAGAAGTAACACCGGTTCGTTGAAAATTGTAACTACACTATTAAATCAGATTGCCAAACACAGGTGACAACGACTTTATTTGAAGAATTTTTTTTTTAGAAATAATATTACTTATTAGGTATATTTATCAATATTATTATCACATATAAAAAAAAAAAAAAAAAAAAAATTGGAATATGTACGGCGATAATGGTTTCGTTGTTTTAGATTTATCTTTTCGTTGTAACTCGTTTATCAATAATAGTCGCGGAGACCGGAAATGTTCACAGAATATCGAAATATTAGACTCTACTAGAGGCGGACATCTATCGATTAAGACGTATCGGTAGATTTTTATTTTTATTTTTTTTTTTTTTTTCCCCCCCGTTTTACCCCGCAACGTGCCGTACACTTTAACAGTAGTTATTTTTTTTTCTTTTTTTACAAACGGGCACTAAACCGTCTCTGCACTGTAGTTCGCCGGACGGCGAAAAGACAAAACCAGATATTTTAAAAACGCAGTACTCGGCACGAGACATTTATTTCGGACATCAAACGCGACCTATGCTTTCCCGATAATAATGCGCGTGTCCCCCGGTATATTACGAATACCGTACTAGATTGTGTAATATCGTATCGTAACACTTATGCAAATTTTCGCTTAATAATAATAATAATAATAATAGTAGCAACAGTATCAGTATCAGTCGGAACTCGGAATGGACGGGCCCCACAGTGTGTTCCGCACAAACAGAGGGTACCGCACTACAGCCCGGATTGTTTTATACGAGCGTACACTCGTATTATATTATACAGTCCCGCGTTAAACCCCAACAATGGACAATATATTATTGAGTAATAATAACAGTCTGCGTTTAATTATATACGATATGATAATGACTGTTCGGGATCGCGTTTCTGTAAAAGTCGTCGTCATCGTCTACGCCGGGCACTGGAACCGTAAATGATCTTATCGGTTGCGGTTTTTTGAACAAAAAAAAAAAAAAAAAAAAAAAACAACTCAGTTCCGGTTCGTCGATATTATAAAATAAGAGTTCCGGTTAATACGGGTTTTTAATAACGCATAATTACCCGTTGCTTGTTAGGATTTTTTTTTTTTTTTTTTTTTTAATAATAACACTACTAATAAAATAAATATTTGATTACAATAATAATAATAAACGCCACTCTTATTATAATCGTTCGCTCTGTATTGCGTTTAATTTCAAATCGGACAGCCGGTACAATCGGCATTGTATAACGGTCTGTTTTGATAGAAAACACAACCGGTATATCGAATCCTCTTAACCACGAACAACTAAATATTAATATCCGTAGGTGTTCTTGTTGGACAAACCGAAAATCGTTGTTTATATAGTATCTGTAGATAAAAGTCGCTGACTGTCGTATAATATGACTATTATTTCAAGTTGAAAACGACATATAAACTGTGAATATAAAAGAAACATATTTTTTCTACGCTTGTGTTAAAACAAAATCCAATTCAAATAGAACGTTCAGTTATTTCTTAGAGCCGATCGAAGAACCAAAGAGAACCGCGAAATTTGTATTTTATTTAAAGGGTTCCGGTTTCATGAATTAAGACATATGGGTTCCAATAAAGGTTCCGGTTCTTGTCCCTACACCGACGCAATACACGTACGAAACGTCATCCCCCTGGATTGATATAATGGCGGGGAGGGTTCAAAGCTAACAAAAACAATGAAAAGTTCGATTTAGTTTATTTTGGAGAAAATTTGACATTCATTTTCATTCATTTTGCTCTTGGCATTTTTTTTTTCGGACTAAAATTGCACACGTCAATCGTCCAACGTTAAAATCGATTCGATCAAAAAAAAAAAAAAAAAAAAAAAAAAAAAATGATAAAAATGTCTCATTTTAGCCGCCGACACTGACCGTTGTGTAATTTAATACATATTAAGCGCACGACCATGCAGATCGTTAATTTTATTAATTTTTAACAATATGTTATTATTGATTGTTTGTTGTTACAACTCAACAATTTCGATTAAAATGTTTCGACAATGGCCAAAGGAATTATAATACATATAATTCATTAACTGTCGAATCGTAACAGATAATTAATTTTTTTTTTTCTTGTTTTTATCCGGTCTAGGTTTAAATATAAAAATTATTCAAAAACAGTGTTCATGGCCAGAATATTATGAAAGGAGGACGGAACAATTGTTTTTTTTTTTTTTTTTTTTTCGTAACGGAGGAAAACGGCGACAATGAGGGAAAGCGGTGAGGTACCACAAAAGTATGGGTACAACCCGTTTGCGCACATTTATCTTTTTTACGACTTATTTGCGCGCACAGATTTTTAGGTTTAAATAATAAGGGTACAACACTCGTTCGCGCAACTTTTACCTTTTTACGATTTGTTTGAGTTACAACAGCACATTTCCCTTCTCACTATAATATAGGCTTAGGGCTGTCGCAGGCGTTTCGTCGTAGTCAATTGTTCGCCGGCAAATAACTATTTAAATGCCCGAAACTGTTTTCGTTAAACCTACACCTACCAATATCAAATATTATCCAACGGGGCACGTCGGTGCGACGATTATTTTTTTAATAATATAATTTAGTTATAGAATACCGTATAAGTATAATCAATAACTATATGTGTATTATCGACTAACCTACCTCCCCCCCCACCTTATCTTCTCAATAATTTTTAATATGTATATATATATTTCAGGGCCCATGTACTAAATATTTTTGCGGGCTCTTATTTTGGTGATGAGCCGAAAAAAAAGACTGGTGTTTTTGGTGATGATATCATTTTTATTTTTCCTATTACAATAAATATACATATATATATATAACTCGGTTATGACATCATCGAAAATTATTGTTGAAGCCAATGCGTTCTCTATAACGAAAAGAGCAACTGGGATTAATCGTTCTTGATGTGTCGTTAGTCATCAGTGGATTTCCCAATTGACTAAAAGATCAAATCTGCTTCTGCTCCAGTCACCGGAATAGAATGATATATATTTTTATGTAAGTACTATGGACACTTGTGCACTTTGTCTATCCACGTACACTGTTTATATATATATATATATATATATATATAATATAAAATAAACGTTATAGATAGACGAGTAGCGGGCCCTTCTCCGATCGCGGAATAACGGTCGAAACAATAACAAAATATGAAATGTATTTGTGTATTGTACACTAGAATTCAATTCGCGGTGCGCATTATGTTATGATTTACCGAGGGCGAAAAAAAAAAAAAAAAAAAAAAAAACGGTCCTCTGGATATCGCAGCGTGTTCCGAAAAAAAAAAAAGGATATCATATACCCCTGCGCCCGGAGAGGACCGAAAGGACCGGCAGGGGCGGCCCCCATTGACGGGAAACAAAAGAACACGCCGGGGGCGGAAGAAGGCTCGGCAGGCCGCCTTTCCACCGGTCGCCGCCGACGCCCGCGGCCCACTCGAAATTAAACGGTAAAAATGTACGCCGCCGGCGGCCGTCGTGAACATAATTTCCTCCGGGTCGGTCCGTTTCGCGCCGGCGAGTTCCCGCGCGTTTTTATTGTGTACTCGCCACTTACCGGAGTTCGCACTCCGGCGACGGCGCGACAATGAATAACGACGACTGCCGACTATAATAGAACAACACAATAGTCCGCGCGATTCCGATAGCGCCGGTGTAAAATTCCCCCTCGGAAACGATACCGGCGTGAATTTCCGAAATCCTCCGATATAACCACGGAATCGCCGTTTCATTTTTAACGGTTTTTCCTATTTTTCTCTCTCTCTCTCTCTCCTTTCTTTACCGCGTCGGAAATTTAAAATTCATTTCAGAAATTCTACTTAAAATTATACATTTTCGCCCTATACTCGTTGTAGTGGATCGTTTTACTATAAGACGTATGCTTGCTTTTTTTTCAATCGAAAATCACTTTTTTCAATTAGTAAAAACGATCCGATTGGTTTTTTTTTCATACATTTCATCAATTTTCTTTCTCGGCAGTTATTTTTAGTGAAAAATTCCACGAATTTTTACCTCGCGTTTTGAGAGATATTGACCGACAAGTGAGCGAATTAGTAATACATTGTCGTCCAGTTCTGAGCAATGTTTAAATTGTCAAGTCTCCAGCTCATCGGGAAGTTAGTTCAAAATTAGTTGCGAAATTTCCACCGAACAGAGACAGACGAGAAAGCGATTATGTGAAAACCTTTTAAAAATTCAGTAATAATTTTACATAATTTTTTTTATATGCCTTCAATTTTTTACTCGCTATATTTTCGTGTTCGTGACATTTTAAGATTAACATTTTGACACAATATTTAGAGGATTGTGTAGTGGCAATTTTGAAATAACGAAAATTAATCGACCCAAATAAGATTCAAATTCACTTTGAAATAAATTTCAAAGTCGTCCCGGTGCCATTGTCGAGAGTATTATTGTGCATGACGGTGAAATTTGTTAAAAATTATATTCATGCAAAACAGTAAAAAAAATAAGTAGGTAGTACACTTAAAAGTGATTTAAGAGTTTTCATTCGTTTTATGAAAATTAATGATGTAACGTAATCTCTGGTTCGACATATAATTTATTTTCGATTTACTTAAACGAGACGGTAAACATTCAACATTAAAAAAAAAAGTTGCTTTTTACAATATTAAAAAAAAAAAAACTGTAACCTTATTATAAATAAATATTTAACTAAACGGATGGACGATGATATCAATCCCTAAAGATAATGTCGTATTTTTTAATTTTTCTTCTGGGGTGTTCTACCTCAAAGTCATACTCGTCTCGAGATAAAACGATTTGTTGACGCAAGATATATCGCGATGGATCGCGTCGTAGAAACAATATTATTACGAAATTAATAATATTAATTAATTTTGTTCGTATAAAATGATTCTATAAAAGTTTTACAATACCGAATAACGTTTCGTACGAATTCCATCGGGAATTAAAACTATCGAGATTAAAAATATGGTTGAACGAAATGTGGCCACCTATACCTATTGTGAATTTTACTGCCGATAAAAACAACTACAACAGAACTCAAAGTCTGGTATACTTGAGCATTTTTAAAGGGTACTTGGGTATCGCGGATATTTCGTAGTTTTATTTATTTTTTTTTTTATATTTTTTTCCTACGGAATAAGATTTAATTCGATTTTTCCCGGGGACAATATAATACTGTCCCTCTACGGTATGTCATTCGAGTGGGCCAACTACACCCTTGTGAGTGCTCTGCATAACACCGTGTAGTCGTTTTTTTTTTTTCGCACAATTTTATCAATGCGTCCGTATCGTATGATAAATATATACCGATCGTTTCTAATTTTATTGATTTCCTCGTTACAGACCGATAATTTGTACTGATCCAAATTCGAAATAAAACTATATAAATTCGAAATTGTTTTTTTTTTCTAAAAAAGAATACGATACGTAACATAATTTATATAAAAAAAAAAAATTACTAATTAACGTCGTATTGTCGAGAAAAATAACACACCGATTGAAATCGGTCCTCGCAAAAAACCATGGACCACATTGGATGTTATCTATTAAAACACACGACTATTGGCTTCAGCAATTCCCTTAAAAAAAAAACCGTTTGATCCATACGATACGGTTGGGTATAAAACAATAAAATACCATTGCCGGGTTGAAACAAGTCCAATTCGAAAAAATTAAAGAAAAAAATTCACTTGAATAACCGCATATTATTAAAACCGTTTTTGAATACCAGTTAAGACAAAATCAAAATTGAAACCGGCAAAAACCTATACCGGTTTTATAAATAAAAATTAAAACTTAAACATTTGTAATCAAGATAAAAAAAAAACCTTAAATAATAAATCACATAAATCATATCGAAACCGAAAAAATAAATAACGATTTCGCTAATAGTGTAGTTATTAAAAATTATTATTAATTGTTATAACCAAAACCGAAAAAAATAAAACCCCCCGTAAACAGAATCAAAAAACAAAAATGTGTTTGGTTTCAAGCAAAAGAAATTGTATAAATATTTAAGGGAGATTAATCAAATATAACGCATTTTTATCAATATATTTTCGTTTTTGTAAAATGACTCCGAATCAGTATAATATATATTGTTCCGAAATGTAAATATTGTATGGTGCATTTTAATTTCATTTTTTCGAGAGAAATTAAAAAAAAAAAAAAAATCGTTTAATTTATTTTTAAACGCGTATATATATATAAAAAAAAATTAAAAATTAAATGTACAAGTAAAATGTATCGGCCGGTTTGTATTTAAGATCGATTTCGATGTGTATTACAATTACCGACCACCGGTATTCACAGCCGGTGTTAACAAAACACGACGAAGGTGTATAGGTGTGATTAAAAAATTGCGGAATACAAATACAACTGTGCCGACTTCAAATAGTTATACATTTCACGATAATACATTTGTACGTCATATTCATGACGTAAATAATCGAAATGACAATATTACTGAATATTAAAAATATATATTTATGCCATGGTGAAAAAAATATTACATACAAGTAAAAAATAACGTAATATTAATTATAACAATAAACGATAATAAAATAAGTAAAACTAAGAAGATCCCTGCTATTTGCAGCCCTAACCAGTTATTAACGAACGGCGATTATTCGGTATTCGAATATTGAAATCAAAGTATCAATAAATAAAATACCGTTAGCATACAAGGGATTTAAAAAAAAAAAAAAAATTTAAAAAAAATACGTCCCTATAGCGTAGGACAATAAAGACACGGTGTCGTTATTCTCGGCGACTTATTTTACCCGTTTTGAGCGTAATATAAATCGATAAAATAAATGAATACAATTTAGTTACATAATTTATATCGTTATTAGAAATTAGTGGGGTTTTTTTTTTAATTTTTTCTATCTAAATCACGATTTACAAACATAATAACAATTATTTTCCAACTCGGCCGTCTTACACTTTTTTTTTGATTTCTTGTTATTATTTCATTAGCTTTGTCAGCGTACACGTATATAAGTGTTCAAGTTGTTTACCTATGTACCATGTAGTCGCTAAAAAAAAAAACTAAAAAAAAAAAACGGACCGCGAACAATTTAATTTATACAACGCAATGCAAAGTAAATTATGAATTATGCATTAAATATAACTAATGATTTCGTCGCGTTCATTTGGTAAACTTTTTTTCAATACCTCGTAATCAAAATATTTTCTTACAAAACGTTGAAATCATTTACATTTTATACAGGTATCATTCGCGTTATTTAAATGGACGCGAAGTTTAAATTATTTCCAAAAAAAAAAAAAAAAGAAATAATAATAATAATAATAATAATAATAACAATATTTGTTCACTATTAATCTAATTGTTAGATTTTGGGCGTAGCAAAAAATGTAAAAATGTATTTGTTTCATTGGACGTATTTACCCGGAGGGATGGATATGTTATTTTTTTTTTTATTTATGAAAACTTGAAATGTAACATTTTGGATTCGTCGGTGCATTGGACGGACCATTTTTTTTTTTGATTTGCATAGTAATTCTCTTAATAATGGAGAAAAACTTTTAAAACAATAAAAAGACGTCGGAAAAACGAATATTTACGCGATAGCGGTTTCTGTTAATTTCTATTTTGTTTTTTTATAATTCAGTAATAAATAACCGACCTGAAGAGCCTGGAGCTATTGCCGAATACTTATATTATATTACTTCTTACTTATTGCACCTTCTCAACTAGTGCAGTTTTCAAATTGTCCTGGCCATTTTCGAGTCATTAATAATTATAATTGTTTGAAATTTTCGCTGTTTTGTGAGGAAAATTGTCTTACGCCGCTAAAATATTTTTATTTTTTTTTTTGTAATAAAACCCGACGTGCAATGCCGTAAACTAAAGAAATCTGGTTTTTTTTTTTTTTATATACTAATAATAACTGTATTATAGTTATACAATTGATTGCAAATTTGAATTTGTCTATATAGTATTTTGTCGAAATATAATTGCAATTGATATTTTACGGTGCGGATATTCTGTAGATAATAAAAATTAATTTCTGGGTTAGGAGAGGTTCCGAGTTCCGCCGTGTGGTTAGTGCAGTAGTATCTTTTCGGCCGACCTCTACAAACATCATCATAATAAATACAATCGAAATTCGCTGACCGCGAAAACAGTTACATTTGTGTCTACGGATTAAAAGCAGACGCCCATTAAAATATCCGAACGGAAATGAATAATATTGCAGCCAATACTCGCGGTCAACGCGTAATTTAATACTTTTTTTTTTAACAAAAATCGTTTAATAATCGATTTTTGAAACCCGAACTGAAAATAACGATGGTTCTATCATATAGACATTTTAATAAACATTATTAATAACATAACGAAAAATTATCATTTTAAAACTAGAGATAAAAATGAGAGATGATAAAATTGTATTAAATAATTACCTACCAATTCAGTTTTGTACGTATTTAACGAAAACCCAAATATGTAACGGTAGGGATTCATTGAAAATATCCAATGCTAATGTAAAACAATACATTTACATTAATTTCAATTATTCGGTTCGGTATAAAGATTTGTACTTGACTAGTCGGTCTTGCCTCGTGTTCCCCTACTATTAAAACAAACGATACGATTAAATTTCAATAAAAAAAAAAAAAAAAAAAAAACACATCGAAAGAATATTTCAATATTATTATATAGTTTGTTATTTTGTAACAAAATACAATGCGTGTGAAAATATAAAAAAAAAAAAAAAAAATCCGTATGAATAGTAATTATTATTATTTTACGCTGGTTTTTTTTAAGACAAATTTGACGAAAAAGTGACCGTCATAAACGACACGTCATAAACAGATTGTTTTACGAACATTAATAATAATAACCAAATCTAACTTTGTGAAATTCGTCAAAAAAATATTTTCTAATAAGGTCGTTCGATATGTAATATGCAGGGTTGGGATTTTATAGCACTTCTAGTTGCATAAATATGCGCTAAAAATATGCGAGTACAATAAAAAAAAAAAAATGTAAAACAGAAAATGATTATTTATTAGTTATTCATCAATTTATAAACTAGATTGACAATAATCAAAATAACACGTCTATTAAAATGTTATTAATTTATTAATAAAATATATTAAGAATTTGATATTAATTTGTTATAAATTAATAACAATCAATAAGTATTATTAACTATTAGTTATTAATATTATATTAAATGAAAAATGACCAGTTTTTATTAAAAACAAGTAAGAATTGCAAAAATCTCTCGGAAAGTTCAAAAATAGCACTCAAATCTAAAACTAAAATATTTAGTTCTGTAAGTCATGGACACAATTTTAAGCTTACTCTGTTATTTCTTAAGGATCTTATAAGAAATATGCAAATGCTATAAAATCCCAACGCTGGTAATGTAAATATAATATGAATGAACCTAATGTGTAAATCGTCTTAAGTTTATTCGCGGTGAATATATTTTTTATTAGACCTCGGAAAATATCTCCGACAGATTTCAGTGTAGGAATTGGTTAAAAAAAACCCCCGTATCTTAAGAACAAAGTTTTATTTTTTTTATATTTTTTCTAGTAAAGTGATTTCGGTTTTTCATTTTCTTTATTGTATTTTATAATAGAATGTGGACGACACCAAAAGCCGAGTGTAATGACAATTTGTTAGCTGACGTTTTTAAGGACTAATTTTCCGAGGATTTCGGAATGTTCGTTGTTGGCCAAATGACGAAAGACGGGTGTTGACGTTTGAAGATTTATTTGATACTACGAACGCGGGTGAATGAATCGAGAATTTGGATTCTTAAAAACGTTTCTTTTTTTTACATAAATTGTTTTATAATAATTTTAACGTACCTCTATAACAGAGCAACCTTTTCGTAAGAATGAGCCATTTTTCTAAAAAAATACAAAGTTCAATGAGCCGCATTGGTGTGAACAACCTATTTTTTTTTTTTTTTTTTTTTTTTATAGTCGTTGTAAATTTGATTAGAAATTTGTAGGTTATACTTACTATATTATAGTAATAGAAGAATACAATTTAAAAATATTCGATTCTAATGAGCCGCAGATTGCACACTAAATAACCGCAGGTTTCGAACCCCTGCTATATAATCACCGAGTTTGAGTAACCAGCTTGTCTTGCAGGCAACATTTAAGTCTTTCGTTTGATTTTTTTTTTTTTTTTTAATAAACTCGCAAATAGCCAAGTTACAATCCAACTTAATGCGATTATTTATATCATTGGTTACAGTAATATGGGGAAATAGTTTAAGATCAATACGGCATTTCGCAGTCGGTCGAAATACCTACGCGCTTATTTTTGATCATTTAAATGTCTTTGTACAATTCTATCAACTGAAAAAAGTAAATTTTCTATATTTTTTACTGATATTTTAACTGGAATTTTTCAAACCTAAAATACTTAAACAACCTAAGAATAATTTATGCTATAAAATATACTGTATTGATTTAAAGAAAACAAGGAATAAGAATAACTAATTCATAACAGCAATCTTACTCGATAGAACATTTTAAACACAGAGTGAATGTAATATGCGATTAATAATAAATAATAATATAATATATTTGAAAGGTACGTTAAGTTATTAAATGGTATTCTTTATAGGAAAAAATCGCATGCCAAAAATTAAAATCGTTTGAATTATTTATTGTTAATTTAACGATGTTAGGGCTTCTAATCCATTTCAACCGTGTTGACCGAGTTTTTTTATTTTCCCTGACTTGAACCCTACGGTTCAGTTTATAGCTATAAATTGTTTCTATTCGTCGTAGAAACTTTTTTTTTCCAGTTCACGAGAATAAATGTTGACTGAATTATTAACAGATTGTTTCAATAAATCATCATCAATAACGTCCAATCGAGCACGATGCATACTGTAAGCAATGTTGAGCATTATCTAAATCAGTTGTTCCCAAACTTTTTATTTTTACTGTCCACTTCAAAAAAAAAAAATATCCAACAGACTCAAAGAAAAAAGTATTGGTACAAAATTATGCAATGAAAAATTAATTTATTGATTATAAATAAGTGTAGGTTTTATTATAATAGGAACAAATAAAAAAAATGTATCCTAATGAGATGGATGTTTTTGGTGTTTTGCTAGAAGTTGGTTGTTGATGTTTGGTTCGATTATCGTAAGAAGCATTCTTCAAGTCCCCACGATTGGTAATTTATAACCGTTGTCTTTTTTTTTTTTAGTGAGTAGATTGGTAACTGCACTAAACCCACGTTCAACCAAGTAGGATGATGTAAATGCTATCAAAAATGTTTGTACAACAGTCTACATTCCATGATAAAGTATAGGTATTTGCTTTTGCAGCCGGAACGCTTGGTATCCTTCCTTGAACTTTAATTTTAATTCCTCAGTTGTAGTTACTTCTATCAATTTATCTTCCAATTTTGGAGAATCAATATGTTTCTGTATTTGAAAACGGGTCTAAAAACCATTCGGGTATATCCATTTTAAAAATATCCTTAAATCGTTTATTGAAATTGGAATTTAGTGTTTTTAAGTGTAGACAATAAATAAGTAAATCTTCATAATTTTGTTGTTCCATTAATAAACTTAAAAACTGTATAAATTCCTTTCGTCCTAAATTTTTTTTTGTAAATTAGAAGTTTCGTCACAAATGCAGAAATAATATATTTTGTTTCGATTAAATTCAAATCATTACCTTGAAGCTGTAAATTTGTTTCAGTCAATTTTTTAAACAGGTCAGTGAAATAACATCATCTTTAGTTTTTAAAAGCTCAAGCATTGAGTCAAACAACTTATAAAATCTATCCAAACCGGCTCCATTTTACAACCAACGAAATTCACTGTGAAATAGCAATTGATTGAATTCTTCATTGTTTTAAGTACAAAGTTTTCCAAACAATCTGTCATTCAATGAATTATTTTTACATAAGCAATAATATAAAATACAGTAATAAGGTAACATCGTAACCTGTTAATAATAATTTGCCCTAATATTTGTAGAGCATTGAATAAACTACATTTTGTCTTCGATTCAGAAAACATGATGTAGGAAACACGTAAATAAAAATATATACGAAAAATACGACAATATTATAAAAAAAATAATAAAAAAAAAACTAAGAGTATCTACACTACATACAGATACATCGGTACATGTATATGTCTTGTTTCTACTGAATATAGTTGACATAAGAATGTCGATGTCAATTTGGTATTAGATACGAGGAGACGAGGATTAAACTGTAGGTAACTTTTTTAACACGTGTAAAAAATAAACATGTTTCAAAGACAGGAATTATTTATTTATTATTTTTTTTTATTCATGGTAACATTCTCGGTGTCGGACAAATTAACAGAATGACCCCCAATCATAAGACATATACATGTCAAAAAAACAATAAACCACAACGAACATGATCGGCATCCGCTAGTAAACTCAATACAAATAGAAATCAGTCCAAAGTCGAAAGAGTATACGTTGTTGCTGTTATTGCAATAACGACAGATTATTTGTCGACAGACTACGAACGATTATTCTAAAAATACAAAATACACACGTATAATAATTTTTACTACATTATGAGTAGCATATAAAGAGCGGTTCAAAGTCATGAGCATGACTTTGAACCGCTCATTATATCCTACTGTTATGACTATGCGAAAAAAATTTAAACAGTCCCACCGCCCCCTTTTTTTAATTCAATGACCTTTCCCCCAGTTAATCTTGTAACTTCCATCGCCTTCCTGGATAGCTCTAGCGCACCCAAGGAGGCGACATCGCCCACTTTGGGAAACACCGATCTAGATAAATATCTTGAATGAATAATCGTACAAATCGAAACAAATTTATATAAATTAATTCTATAAGTACCTGACCTATATTTTTTTTTCCTGAAAAATACAATGTGAAAGTGGAAAAACCTAGTCTCGTCTCTTTTTGGGGTAGGTACACGCACGAATCGTATGCCAGTCGTTTCCGGGCATACGATAGGGAATTCAAGCTGTCGAACAAAATGTTATATTTAATTATTTCTTTACATTTACCAACGTTGGTTTTGTATATAATTTAGACTATGTATCTATTTTAATTTTTGTTCTTTCAACTATGATTATTGATTACCAATGGATGGGTTTTTTCGTCTTCAATTTTATTTAAATTGTTTATAAATATCAAATAAATAACGAAGTTATAGATACGTAATTCAATAGTATTCATTAAAATCTATAAACTGTTAAGACAATCTACAAAATTGAACATCAGACAATAGTATAATTTTTAGTCGTATTCATCACGCATGGTACAGTGGCACCACATCAGTCGTGACAACAACATTAATTTAGATTTTGGATATTGCCGTCAAAACTACTGTTTCAAATAGGTTTTTGTAAGTTTATACGTTTATTTTTAAAATATACAACCTAACCTAACCCAACCAATTCGTTGTAAAGTTAAAAGCACAATGTGATTTGGACAACAAAAAAAAATGTTTGTTCCAGAATCGAACGGCAAAACAACAATTAATCGTACCACTTAGTCTTTATCGCCGATAATATATCGTTTATCGTATTTTATCGAATAATCGATATAGGAAATTAAATAATATCTATATGTAGTTCCGTGAAATGTATTCGTTCCTAATAATTGGCTGCAAATTTTTTTGTTGCAATTTTTACATTATTTTCATATTATAATATTTATACCATCAATATGTGTACATACATATAGCTCATATAGTCATATATTTAGGTAATGCGAAAAAAAAAACCATCATGTGTAATTACATTTTATAAGCCCCCTTGAAAGAGTTGAATATGTTTTATTCGCTCGTGACTCCGTGCTGTTTATTTAATGTTTAAAAAAAAAAAAATTATTATATCAATTATTTGTATACCGATAAATTATGCATTTATTTGTTCCTGTTTGACAACAAAATTACAACTATCTACCAATAAATTAAATAAGTATTTTTTTCAGTACGCACGTAATTTTAAATGATTAAACTACACGCCTATAGCGATTAAAAAATATTCCCAATACCTGGGGGAATTTATCGGAAAAATTATAATTTCTATACGTTTCGTCCATATGTTTCAATATTTTATGTAACTTGTAGTCATAAATTATTATTAAATAACCTATGAACAAACATATTGTAAATTATAGGAGGACGACTTTTGGCGATTCCAAAAATATACGAATCTAACTCATGTCGGATCGACATAAATATCAGTCATCGGTGTAAAAATTAGATAAACTATAATTATTTTAGTTATGTTTATAAATTAAATTTCGAATTTTTAATAAATCTATTATTTGATTTATGATAGTTAGTTAATTACACTTTTAAGCGTAAATGATCTGATTGGGTAATAAGAAATATTAATTTTCACTAGACAAATGTTTTAAAAAAAAAAATCAATTTAAATTAACTTTTTTTATTAAGGAATTCATTCCCGAGAGGTATAGGGATATTTCTGAAATATTCCCTGTGTCTGGGAATTTCCCCGGCGAGAACGTTCCTTGAGAAATATTTCCGTGTAGGCAATGACTACACATGTCGTCTACAAATGAAAAACATTTACAGACATATTTGAAAGGTATAGTTCAAACAACCAAAACTGTAGAATTATTATATAATAAATATAAATTGAGAATATCTCAATTTATTACTTTCAATGTAAAATTAAATTAACATTTTAATAATAAATCTCGTTAGCTTATTATACCCATCGCGTCGCACGGCGGGATTTGTATAATCGAATAAGTTCTCAATAGCCCGGGACCGTGACAACCGAAAAAATATATCAAAATCATTTATTTTAGTGGTTCTCGTTTAATTTTTCGATCGTTGATGTTATGTAACAACCGTGTAACCGATGGGAACCAAAAATAAACAAAAAAAAAAATAAATAAATAATTAAAAAAATGTTCACATTATAAAGGAAGATATCAAATGCGACAGCCCCTAGGGGTTGAATTTTGGGGGAGGGGGAGGAAAGTTAATGCGCCTGGTCACTGGAAAATTACGAGTTTAATTTGCCAATTTACTACGTCTGAGCCTATAGACCTTTAAATTGCATTTTATCCAATAAGGCAATTTCCATAATACTTTACGCGATATTGAGTGTTCAGTTAATTAAAAAAAAAAAAAAAAAAAAAAAAAAAAAAAAAAAAAAAAAAAAAAAAAAAAAAAACAACACAGAGTATACATTATACGTAGCTATGTAACACGATAATATTAATATTATATAATAATAAAAATTGTGACGGATCGTATTTTGTTTTTTTTTTTTTTCTTATATATTCTTATTCTTAAATAATACGGACTATCGTGAATATTATACGACTTTTGTTCAAAGTCAGTTTATAGTTATTTTATATCGTACAATAATCGAACTTGAAAATATTCGATATTCCGATTGTAAATAAAAGACTTCAAATAAACGGCGGCTAAATAAGAATATTCTACAATAAAATAACACGAAAATACAACAACAACAAAAAAAAAAAAATGTTATTCCGCGGTGTTTATTTTAATAATTATTATAATACCCGGCTATTTTAATATTGCGGTTAAATTATAACTTAAAATGTAATGTTTCTGCTGTAAATTCTCTAGTTTCTATACAGAACAGTACCTGAAAACGACTTAATCCATCAACTGAGATATTAACATTATATTAACGGGAAAATTGTGTAATTAAAAGTTTACTACGATAATATTATAATCGAATAAGTCTACCGTTTTTGCAAAAACTTTTAATAAATATATTTCAAATAAATTAGGATGATGAAATGTAAACGAACTTATAATAATATTATCTGACGTCCCGGCGAACTAAAAAAATTATTTAACTGACACGTGTAAATAATCCAAAGTCGGAATGGTAAGTCAATTGATAAATCATTTGCTAACGAAAAACGATTCTGAGCCGGTTAAAACATTGCACGTTGTAGATAATTTGTAATAACAATAGAAATTAAAATCGTTCGTCTGTTTAACGCATTTATACAAATGTTGTACTACAATTGGTAAAGAAAATAAAATACATAATATTTATTCGCATAAAACCGAAGAAAGAACTCGGAAAATGTCAAATACCTTATACAAATAACTCACAAAACCATTATAATTCAGAATATTTTTGAAATCGTACCACGTCTAGAAAGGGTTAATATTCAATAATCGTTTAAAGTATAAATACGATTAGTTTTTTATTGAATTACTACGAAAATAACAAAATCTGTTATTGCGTAAATATTCCCGTTTATTGCGATGTTTTTTTTTTTCTCCAATATTAAGAAAACTACGAGAGTTATCAATAAATTATTTTCCAATGCACCAAACTAATCTAATTAGACGCCAACGCTAAAGTTTATGATTGGAACATTATAAGTTGTTCAATACAAAAAGAAAAAAATAACATCATTGTAGTAAAACCAATACATTCTACGACTATACAATAGTAAAACGCTAAAATTACAGTCTCTATTTCGTTTTAATCGTAAGTGGTACGCATTTTTTTGCCGATCAAAAAAATACTTAAAAGCGTATTTAATAATTTACGATACCCGTGCTATTTTTTCGCTGTTCGTCGTCGATATAGGAATAAAAAAAAAAAAATGAACTATCGGTGAGCGTCTGAAAATCGGAATTATTTACGGTTATTTTCGATACGTATATCGTATATTATAGGTTAGGTATAGGTTTAAATGCCACGGTCGTACAACATACTAGTGCAGTACATATATATAAAAAAAAAATATATATATAAGTCATAAAACTTGATGACCCTCTATATTTTTGGCAGTTAAAAATACATTCCTATAGTACATGAATTCGATATAATTTATTTCGCTTTACCGGAATGCTTTTGTTGGATACCACCACCTAGATAGGTACCTGTAATTCATACCGTTTTTCGATTATTATAATTAAACCGTTCTTTTCGAAAATTGATTCTGCTCTTTAAATTATTACAGTCCACGTCCATAAAACCGTTTGTTTACGATAATAATTGTTCGTAGTATCGTTATTGCGAATAATGTAAAATCACGTTGTGTAATAATTTTAAAAATTCGTACATTAAAATAACAAACATAACAATAATTACTTTGGAACTTTATACAAAAAACGATCGCCTAATAGGTATTCGAATAAATATATTAAATACAAATATAAATTATAATACATCGGTACCCGTTTTTTTCGTACATTTTTTCAGGTACAGATCGTAGCCAAGAACGTTTTAGTTTTATTGTGATATGTATTTATTTATTTATTTATTTTTTTTTTTTTTTGGTACTGTCGTATACCAGAATCATCGGTAAACAAATATACATAGAATCATAACGAATGAAAATCAAATATATTAACCTATTCCTCTACGCCCTGCCCAAAGAAAAAAAAATGTCTAGCCATGTCCCCGAAACAATCTATCAAATAATTTCATTGTCTGATATATCAGGTCAAATTCATACGCATATTATAACTCCATTAGCGATGTTGACCAACTCGCCGAGGAATTATATACGAATTGACAAGTCCAATCCCATCGTTTCCCGAATGTATGGCATTGACGGTTGTGTTATATTTTTTATACTGTACGGTCCGGCTTTTGCGTTTCGCGTTCAGTGACCCTACTAACTATATAGTAACTAAATTGTATAAAAAATAAAAACTTACTAGGGAAACACTAAACGAAATTGCCGAGTAGACGTTATATACAATAATATATAATAGGTGTGACTATACAATATTTCATTAATGATAAATAAAAATGTAAAACTATTTAATTAAAATGTAAAATTATTCATAATGTTGGAAGATTTCCAATAAGTAGTTACTACTGCTACTAGGTACTACATAATGATTGTAAAAATAAAAAATATAACTAACTAATTACTTTTTTCCCGTTGTGAAAAAATCGTGTACGAATACACTCTGTCGGTTACTCGTAAATAGATTTCGCGGTACGCAAAACTAACGCGATATTTCAATCAAATCTCAGGTACCATTTTTTTTTTTTTTTAATACGGCGGTGGCGATCGATTATTATTATTCGACAATTCGAGGCGGTAAAACAATCATTGAGGGTAAAACGAAACGCGAGCATAACAATTCGCTAAAAAATATAACGTCACAAAGTCAAAAAATATAGGTAAAACGGCGTACACACCTCGCACCGTGGGTCACCGTTGTAGGTGGAAAGTTGGGAAGACAGTACATGGAATTTAATTTATATTTGTATGCAACGCTAAATTGCAAACGAAATACGATTCTTAGCGTATTGGTCGTATTTTTTCATTGCTGCCATGGTAGCCCAGAAATAAATAAAAAAGAAATAATAAAACTCGAGTTTGATGAATTCGGCGATTTCGCCGGTTTTCCATCATTTTTTTGGTAGTTTTTTTCCTACAGCGTTTAAAAACTAATAGGTATATCGAAAAATTACCTCTTTCGAGTACCAGTTAAAAATCTGAATAAAATTCAGAAGGAGTCTGAAGGTTTTTCTGGTAATAATAACAATCATCATTGTAAAACAACAAGACCCCCTAGCTTCGTTCAGAATCAAAAATAAAATGAACTAGATAAATAGTAATAGTAATAATAATAATAATATAGTAACAGAGATAATGTACGAGGTGTGACAATAAAATAACGAGACTTTTTGAATAAAAGTTGTTTATTTTAAAAATGTTATAATTTAATGATTATCACCTTCAAAGTACCTTCCCTCAGCATCAATACACTGTTGCATACGTCGCTGCCATTCTTGAAAACAGTGTTGCCAATTGCTTTCATTCAGCCCTTTTAGAAGTTCTGCCGTTTTCATTTTTACATCATCAACTGTTTGAAAATGGGAAAAGAAATAAGAAGGAAATAAGAAGAAGTCACAAGGAGCAAGGTCTGGCGAGTACGGGGGATGTTGAAGTACAGAAATTTTTTTTTCAGTTAAAAAACGTTGAATTTAAAATGCACTGTGAGCTGGAGCATTGTCTTGGTGAAGAACCCAGCCATTTTTCCATAGATCTGGTCGCTTCTTTCTGACACGTTCTCTTAATTTAATTAATACCTCTTTATAATAATATTGATTAATTAATTTTGTCGATTTTTTCAACGTTTTCGTTTGTTGAAGACGTCGTAGGACGTCCAGAACGATCATCGTCTTCGACGTCCTCCTTTCCACTACAAAACCGTTTGTGCCATTCAAGAACACGAGCTCTTGATAAACATTCTTCACCATAAACTTCACATAACATACGAAACGATTCCGCGGCAGTTTTTTTTAATTTAACAAGAAATTTAATGTTAACACATGTTGTTCGATTTTTATATCTAACATTTTTCGGCAGTATAGTCGAACTCGCACTAATAACAAGGCTACTAACGTATAAGAAAATGAATCGATGCCATCAGTGTTCATAGTACTTTTAGATAAGTGTTTTCTAATCATATTTCAATAATCGTTTTATAGATAACGTTAATAGTTTAGGTTATATTTAAAAAGTCTCGTTATTTTATTGTCACACCTCGTATAGTTGGTATTTTTATATTCTAGGGCTCCAATATTCAACTATCAAAATGGCTTTGTTTTTCGCGGACTTTAAATCTCGCGTCTGGTTGAGCAATTATTGTACACTAGTAGGTGTTCCATGGTCTGAACCTCTCCATATTTACAATTAATTCGGGATTTCATTCACGTCAATTATTCCCCTACATTTGTTCGCGTTCTCTCACGTCTTTCACACTCTTGTGCGATTTAAAGTTCTTCCAGGACCGTCCATTTAGTCTTATGTCCCCGGGGGTAGTTTCTCCTCGACTCGTTATTTTTACTCTTCCTTCCGTAATTTTACTCTTGCGGATCTGTGGGTTGTTCTCTGGTTGCTTAATACACTTTAATAAGCTCTCTATTGAATTTAGACGAACAATTGCATCGTTTATATCATTATGGCCTTTGTGGCACACTTTTCATCGATTTTACGTTTTATTTATATATATATTTATTTTATGTAAGTACCTGTTAAACTTGATTTGTCCTCTACGTTTTTGTATTCTTTGAGCGAATCGTGGGGAAATTCGGGTATTTAATCATTTCACTTCGATACGGCGGCGTAGGTATTTTTTATTTTTTTTATTATTATTGTTGTAATTGGGGTATTATTCGCATTTTATTTATTTATTTATTTTTTTTTTTTTTTCATCGTTTTGCTCCTATATTATAATACGTATATAATTTTCATTTATTTTTGTTTAAAATCCATTATGGTAAAACAATTTTTATGTTACGCGGCGTAATATAATGCGAATATCCAATTAAAACCAATTTCCGGGCCGGAAATAAATTATAAACGGTGGGTTTAACGTTCGGAAGGCGAAACGATATACGTATACGTATATACAACATCAATATCAATTTCGTTCGGCAAATGCGACACGCGAATATTCGACAAGCATATTATTTGGTCTTTATAGATTATGACTAAGGGTAGTGGACTTGTAGCATTTGCATATTTGTTTTACGCAATCGAAATTGAATATCAGAGTAAGAAACAATTACGTTTTCTGCCAAGATAACACTAGATTTCTAATTTTATTTCGCATATAAAACTATGCATAGTTTAAGGATTTTTCTTTCTCCTGCTTTCGGAGGCATATTTCTTCAATTTTATACTTTTTGAGCAATATTTAATACAAATAACAATTTGCTCAATATTTTCACCGTTTCGACGTTTTCATTTCATTTAATAATTACAACCAAAATTGTTGAATTTAAATTCATTTTTCATTTTTATCATTTATACAGGGTGCGGCAGAGCCGACAGACGAGTTTTGATGGGCTATAAATAACGAACAGTAAAACTTAGAGAAACTTTCGAATGAACATTATAGGCTAATTAGAGGGGGGGGTAAACGAAAAACGTTAAATTAATTTTTAGCTTTATTTGCTGTTTTCATTTTACGTATTTTTCGAATTGTAAACTCCTAGCACGATTATCCCGAAGCATACTTTTGTATTTTGAAAAACTTTTTATTCGTGTTTATGCTCAAATATCACGTTTTCGTAGGAAATACCGGGTTTTAAATATCTTTTTTAATAGATATTGTAAAATATGCATCATTTATGCAACTATGCATTTTCATTCGAATATGCAAAAATATAAACAAAAAAATTAACCATAGAATCTATACATTACGAAACGTCGAAATTTTTAATCAAAATTGTTCTTGGTGAATTGTAAAAGAATATGCATTTGCTAATAAATCCAGGTCTTACTGATAACTACGATTTTTATTAAGTGTATTGAGTACATCGAACCGTTCCAAGCTATTTTTCAGTCTTATAAGCGACTGAATCTTATATCCTTAATTCTTATACGCGGAGTTCACTGTGTATATATTTAAAAGCGGAATTCACTGTTACTATTTATTGATAACTGTAAATATGATTATATATAAATGTAATATAAACTCGCATAATGGTTCGTTCGATTTTTTTTTTTTTTTTAATAGATTTGTACAATGGTACGTTTTTTTATTCATAGGTCCCGCCGAACGGGTAAAATATAGAATATAATAAAAATCATAATTTGTTTGGCGAGCGTTCGCCGTTTACTCGAATGTAAAATCGCATTAATACGTACGATAAAACATTTTAACGAATATATTATTATATGTATATGACTTTCGAGTCGGTGAAACGAGAACGATTTTTTTTTTTTTTTTTTTTCGTAACACAAAAGGAGTTTGTTATTTTTCCTAACAAATCGTTCGACGGTGTGTAACATACGCAATCGATCTGAAATTTAATGTAGTAAGTAATTCACGAGATTCCATTTATTCACGAAAAAATCTCAATATACCGCCATTAATTGCATACAGGCACTTCTACTTTCGACTAAAAAACGGTTTTTGTACAATGACGTACGACGGATCCGCTCGTTCATTCGATTACTAAGGCGCTCACAATTATATTGCAACTCACAAAAATACTCTGTCCGCATTATTAAAAAAATAAAATCGAAAAACGCCCGAAAAATATGAAATTCAATCGTTTAAACGAGAAACGCCGAATGGGTATAAACTTTTTAATGGTATGCGAAAATACATAAATCAAATTCGCGACCAGCTAATTACATTTGTTTAGGCATGCCTATATATGTACCAAAAAAATACATTTGTTTATATATATTTTTTATTTTGTTTTTTTGTAATGTTGTAATCGAATTATATAGTATATAATATTTTTATTGGGGTTGTAATTTTGTGAGGTAATATATTTTTATTTTTTTTTTTTCGAGAAAGGTTAGGTACCTATATTTACTTTGTCGATCATACAAAGAACCAAATATTATTATTATTATTTTTTTTTTTTTTTTTATGTAAAATATTAAATAAACTATCGTATTTTATAATAGGTTTTGTCCTATTATTGTTATTTTATTTATTAGTTATTTGAAGTATTAGAACTATTGAAATTTCCCGTTCGTTTAGGCTATAATATAAAATACATTTCACAGGGAATTTAAGTGTATAATATTCACATTCTTGAATGTTATATATATATATACGAGAGAGTATTGATAAATAATTTATCTAGTCGCCTCTACTGCATACTAAAAGTATGTAAAATTCTTGTCACTCTTCCACGGTTATAAATAATTATTTTCGTAATAAATATATTTGTACGGTTTAGTTACATTTTAGCATTTTTTTCTTTTTTCGATAAGTGCCCATACTGCATTAGGTTTTACAACGCGCAACGTAACAAATTGCCCGGCACCTCTGGCATTTCTTAAGATCGTATAATATTATCTTCTATTGACTCATAAGGTGGTTACAGCTAGTAGGATTTAACTGGCGATTATCATTTAACACTGTCGCCCGGTTAAACGGTATGTCGACTGGCCGATTAAGCCAACCAGTAGTCTTTTAATTGTACTCATACGCGTATTGCATAGTCATCCTGATTAAACCCCCCCCCCCCCGGGTAAACGTTGAAATAACTGATAACAATTATTATCAATTCGATATTATAAGTTCTTAAAATGTAAAAGTTACTTTGGTAAAATTAAACGTATTGTTCGACTTCTTCTGTAGTACTGCGTTATAATAAAAACGTTTATTATTTATCCAAAGTGACAGTGTTGGACGTTTTGACTTGTATTGAAACATAAACAAAACAACTATTAAATATTTAACGATACGATAAACGATTGCTCTCTCGAATATGATCATTCCGCCTTGTCCACCTGTCCTTAAACGTGTTCAAGTAAGACGGATATTAGTTAAATCCGCATGCGTGTCCATAATTCCACTGGCCACGAGCAATAATACTAACCGATAACGATACCAGACGGTTAGACGTTTTGCCGTATGGCCGATTTAAAAATTGTAAAAATTTCATCGTTGTTGGCCTCCGGTTAGTTAACTGAGAATACAAAACGAATTGATAAATCGCGCGTAACTATTTAGTCGCGATTTTAACCTGTGGATTAAATTAAATTAACGGTTATGTAACCTTAACCGTTAGGGTTACAGTGACACAATTGAAAATCCGGCTCTCGTGTATAGTATACAATGTTTAAAATTGCCTACTGTTTAAAAATAATAACAGTACTAAAGCTTTAAGGTTTAAGTACATCAAGTGCATCGTGCTAGAGTGGCGTTCTTCTTAAATTGTATTATTATAATTCCAGAAACGATGATAGATTAAACTTCGTATATAATAATATTATAACGAGATAAAATTAATTTGTATTTGCGTGTAGAGGGCAATCTTTGGAACGACTGAACCTATTCTAAAAATTCTTTCGCTAACAGTAAGCTACACTATCCCCAATTGACGTGAGCTATATTTTATTTCGATAAAAATGAGTTAAGGGCAGCCGATACGGGGGATAATTGGTAGGAAAATGGATTTTTTTTTTTTGATTGATTTATGGGAGAGGGGGTTCCCTTGGCGATTCCAACGAAATAATAACAGTTGGCTGTTATTACCTATTTTTTTTTTTTTTTTTAATTGTGACTGGGAAGAGAGTCCCATTTTTGAAATAAATTAAAAAACTTAACAAAATCGTTTTTAGCAACGATTCTGGATGATCGAACTTGACTCGAACATGGCGGCTAATAATTTATATTTCGTTTCCCAATAACCAGATCGATAGTACTGCGGCCAGACACTGGTGAATCATTTTTCGTCGAACACAGCTGACTGCAATTTATTATTCTATAGCGTCACGTAGGTACATTTAAAAATCCGGAATAATGATAATTATTCAGATGAGCTGAAAATCCCCAATATAGAAGAACGCCGAGACAAAAACGTAAAGCTTTTTCAAAAATTTAATTTAAAATATAGATACATCGAAAACACTATTTCTAAACACAGTACTTGTACGTAAAATTAACATTATTTTTTATTACTCCGCCCCGGATGTTCCTCCTCGTATCACATTATTATATTTTTTTTTTTTATTTTTTTTGTAAAAACTGCTTCAAGTATAATATTGGCTTTGATTATTAACATAATTGCATTTTTTTTTCGCCAACGCAACAATTTTTACTTTATAATAATATATAGGTTGACATGTCTGGCTACACAGCCGTTTGCAGCAACGCTTCTATTTTCGTATTTGCTTGTATTATACGTAGGAACTTCTACGTTTTGTATCTGCATGTAATTTCCTTTTTTTTTCGTTTTGTAAATCATTATCAGTGGTATTTTTATTTCTCGATACAATCGTAATTTCTGTATTGCACACAGTTTTCATTTTATTGTTATTAGCACCCTGCCCGATTGCTGCACCACATACAAATACTATCAAATAATAAAAATTAGAAAGCATTGGAATTATGTTACGATAAATAATGTTGTTATCAGAAAATAAAAATTAGAAAGCATTAGTATTATGTTACGATAAATAATGTTGTCAAACGTCCAACAATAGGTACAGTTCAGCGAACACATTTGTACAACGTTCGGATTTATAGAATTTTTTTTTTTTATTATTATTATTATTATTATTTATTACATTTTGTGTTAATGAGTTTTGAAAATAAATTAAAACTGCACTGCAGTGCAGTATCAAAATATACCACTATTACATAAAAAACTGTTCGAATTTAATACTTTGTGTATATTATAATAAGAATAATATTACGATCGAAGAGCAAAGTATTTTTTTTTTTTTTTTTTTTATGCATACAATTTATAGGAAATGTATTATTTGTTTTATTTTTTAGGTTATGCATATTTTTCATAAGTTGACACAATAATCAAATTACCGATTCTATTCGTTGAATAATTTTATTTCCGTCAAAATAATTACTTTTTGATATGAAATTTTAGTAAAACACCAATAAAAAAAAAAAAAAAATATCTAAAGGAGACGGGAGTAAACAACATGGTTTCTTCTTCTAGATGACACCACTGGTTCGGAACATTATTTCTGGTTAGAAACAACACACGTATAGTAAAGCCGCTTGGAAACCAAAGGTGAAAAAAAGTAACAATAATACTCTAAAGGCCCGGGGTGGACCGGATTATAAAAGCGCGGGACGTAATATTTGTCAAGGGCGTAAATTTATAATTTCCCTAACCTGACCTTAACCCAAGCTTATACCACAAGAGCGTACGAATATAATAAATACGGCGGGTACCTGCAGGGCTACAAGTATTAAGGTAGAAAATCGCAGCGTAACAAGAGCACCCTAGGGGTGCTGTAGCCACGGTCTGCGACCCCCGTTTGCGCGAGACGACGCAAAGGTCTCTTAGGCTACCGCCGCTGCAAGAGACTGCATTTAGCGGTTTATATTTCGTTTCCGTTTCGCGACCATCACTCCTTCGGATCGCATACCTCTGTGGAATATTATCCGCGGCCGTACGACCGTACGTGCGCACGTACGTGTATACGTATAATCACCACGCCGTCGGCATCGCACGGCGACGATCCTCCGCCAGAATGATTAATTAAACGTTTGCCGGGGTACGTTGCCGCGCGGGTCCGGCGCACGGCGACGCCGTCCCCGTCTGGTTAGGGGCCCGGGAAAACTAAAACCGCCGCTACGCCCGCCCGGTGGAATTACGTCGCGACGTCTTCGGAGGTGACGTGTGCAGTTCCCCCCGGTCTCCTACGCGGATTATTACTCGGATTTATATACTCGGTACGGGTTTACCGTCTAACGTACGGTTGCGACGACGACACTTACGACGCGTCCCGTAAGTCTTTGGAGAAAAGACAAAAAAAAAAATTATAAATTAAAATTAGTTTTTCAACACGCTGCATACCGGACGAGTCGAGAGCAGACAATGTGCCGTTTGACTATGTTAAAAAAAACCAACCGATTTAGCGAATGGTAAGATTTCACAATAAATTCATCTGGTCCGTTTTACGGGGGTGCCGGATGCAATTTTTGTGTGTAATACGGAATTATAAAACGTGTAGCGACAAACGGTCGAGATTATGTCAGTTTTATTTAAATATGTGAATTTTTTCGTAAAAGTATTTATATATATATAACAAATAATATTTGATAAGCTTCGACGTTTTTTGTTTGTCAGCTATCGTTATCAGTTACAATCGCAATGCTAAAACCACGGTCTAACTGTTGTTAACATTGCTAAACGCCATCATTATTTTATTGAAATTTACATAAATTATTTATTTCGATTTATTATATTCAAAACAAAAACGATTTACTTCTTACTTTACCCTAGTAGATTTCTCCTTGATAAAATTTAAACCTGGTAATATTTGTATTTTTTCAATATTATCATCAACTAAGAACTGATAGAACAAATTAGTGAAATAACTGTATTTAAGTTTTTGGGGCAATTTTTACTTTGCGACCACGAATTTATGATCCAAAGTAAAAAGTGTGTAATACGAAATAATACCACAAATAGACCCTGGAAATGGGGGCATTCGCCTCTGCGTGAAAAATTAAGGTCCTAATTAAAATATATAGGTTTCAGCCTTGCCTCGTAATTTTTAAGTTGAATATTGAAACAAAACTTGAAAAATTCAAATAACCGTTGACATTGTACATTTGTATACAATATAGACGAATAAAACGATTAAAATAAACTTTTTCACAAATACTGACAAATAAATTGAAACAATATTCAAAAAAAATTGTATTATTTTTACGAGCATTATTGATATATTTGATTCAAATATTCAATCAAATATAAAAAAAAAAGTCTGAAATAATTTAAGATTACGTAATTTTCGGTAGACATTAAAAATGATTTACCATATTTGTCAGCCCTCACGGCTGAAAAATCGTTCTGGCGTCACTATTCCTAAAAGCAATTGATTTATAGAAAAATCTGTAATTTATATGAATACATAAAGACATTTTCGAATAAAAACGTCTTAAAATATTACGACGAGAACAAATATAGGAAAAATTGTCATATATATATATATATATATATAACGTTTAAAACACTCCGGAGATCTGTAAAAAAAAAAAAAAAAATAAGCTAATAAATTATTATAAAACACGATAAAAAATTTTAGAATATTATGTACCGATATATTTTTATATTGGATCAATAGGAAAAAGAAAAAAAAATCAAACGCCTAAAACTTTCGAAATCTAGTTAATATCATTATATTAATATTACAATATTATCCTTTTTTTTTTTTTCACGTTATGGGGTATTCGTGTATGTATACGTATTGCGTATTATAACGTCTTACGCCCGTTTTCTAAAAGTCACTTTAGCAAAAAAAGTTGTATTTTTGTGTTAAGCTCGATGGCGGAACTTTTTAAGTTCAAAAACTGAAAGAGAAAGAGGAAAAAAAACAATATTCTTGACGTTTATTATGATTTATACGAATTATGGCGTGGTGTAAATTTGCATAACGTTCGTTTTCCAGCAAATAATATATTAGTCTGTGGATTCTAAAGAGAAGCCGATTTCATCAAGAAAAATTATTATTACCGTGTGTCGCCCCGTAAAGCTGCAACCGCGTAGCAATCAAACGAAATACAAATTTAAATGTTCAATAATATGAATTGGTTAAACCCATAAGTAAATGTACGTTCAAATATTACGCAAATAGACTTAAAAAAAAAAAAAAAAAAATGGATGGAATTCTAGGTACGATTTTCTTTGTAGTCATAACTGATGTCGCTCTCGCTTTTTTCGTATTTTTACGAACGATTTTTTTCCGACTGTGTATTTATTAATCTCGATCATTTATAGGGCGAAAATAACAATAGCATTAATTTCAGGAGTTCCTCCCAAATCTCCTAGCCCACCACCTAATTGCGTCAACGTATGCGGAAATCGATTAAAAACTATAACAATAAGTTTTCTATAAAACCCCAAACCGGAAGCAGGAATTATATTATTTTTTTGTCAATATTTACGCGTCGAGCCGTATAAGGTTGACCTGGAAATGCAATAAAAAAAAAATAAAAAAATAAAAAAAAAAACAATCCCAAAGCCATATAAAATTGTGTCTTACTTTTCTTTCTCGATATTCTATATAGGTACTATTCCGGCGCTCAATAGCGCAGCATTTTACTATACTCAAACGACTGTTATTTTAAATATTCGTTTTCGATTTAAATAAATTGTTACGCTTTTTTGATTTAAACTCTTCAAACAATAATATTTTTTTTTTTTTGTTTTACGTTACGTATACGTCGACAACAAATATACAAGTATATAAATTGTACCTACCGGTCTGTATTATTGCCCCGAAAATTACAGCCCATTTAAATGTATATATATATATATATATAAGTTACGGCTAATGTCGAAAATCAAATAACGTTGACATTAGCCAAAAGTTAATATTATTCGTCACGCGTATTGTTAAAATCTCGGATAATGTTAACATTATCCAAAAACATTAGAATATAACAATAATAATGTCACCAAAAACTATTATATTATCGACACATTTTTTTTATTTTTTTTTAATATTTTGAATGATATTGAATAGAGTTATTATAATAAATATAAATAAAAAACCATTACAATAATTTATTTTCCGTCCGCGGACGACTTTTCTACCAGACATCGTCCTGCTCCGATTTTCAAGCGTAGCATTTTTTCCGGACGTATTTCGGATACAGTTGGAAGGGGTAATTTTTTTCTTATTTTTTTTCTGTAGTTTTCTTAATAAATAGAAAAAACCCGGAGAAAAATTGTAATTTCCATGAAAACCGTTTAAATTTAGTACGGCATTGCAATACATGATCGACCAAACTCCGCTCAGAATCGTTTTTTCGTTAGCAATGATTTATCGTTGCGTACAGATATAAATTAAATTCCCTACAACACTGGCCCCCCCACCTACCGTGCAAAGTGGAGTGTGTCTCAGTATTTTTGTAATTATTTATTTTTACAATACATACAAATATACATATCATCTTACTCAGATAAATGAGAAATAAGTTATGCGAACCCGTTATCCGAAACAAATCATTAGATCGTCAATAATCTAGATAAATATTTTTTTTTTTACATAAATCGCACAACCTTTTTGACATCAAAGTGTTGTGTACCGTACATTTCTAGCCATTTAGTATAGAAAACGAAAAAGTTATCTTTGATACTAGATAAATACTATGTAATAAAAAAAAAAATGTATACGACGCAGTTTATACGTGAATCATAAAACATGGTAATATCGAACACAGTATTTTTGCTTATAATAATATAACCAAATGTTATGCGAAATCGATACGTACGAAAATCTTTGTGCGGTCTTTTTTTCTTTTTTTTCGGTCCGTACACGTGTATTATTTTGCCGGTAACATACTAATGTACATTTTGAAGAAAAAGAAACCGTCGGAGAGGACCCGCCTAATATAATAAAACTCTTGCACGACCCTCCGAAGCACAACATATTATAATGTACATTTCGGGCTTCTTTAGTATTTTCTCCGGGCTCCGTCGGTCTACGGTTGGCCAGACTATTCTGACGGTTACCAGCGCGTTTTGATTGTATTATTATTATTATTATTATTATTATTATTATTATTTCATATTACACGCGATATTTTTATTACATATTCCAGCGGGCACTGGGGTATACTAGGGTTTATAACCGAATGGATTATTAAACTCCCCGCAGATGGCCTTGACATTGCGCAGTTTAATCAAATTTAAACTGAAAATCAGTCACAAACAATAACATTTTATCAATACAAATTAAATATATGTAATCAGAACGAACGATTGTGCTTCTCGTAATGAAATATAATAATATTCGTCGCGTTATTCAATACTATTTGTAGAAACTAACTTGTACTATACACACGGGTAACGTCGTTATTTAAAATGTTTATTAAGTGTAATATTATTAGTTATTATTATAGTTACTATACGAAAAACAAAAATTACCAGATCTCGATTACTCGTAATGAATTGCAAATAAACTATTAAATATTAAATTATTGTACTCCTTCATTTTCTCTAGCTCATGGCCCGTCAAGAACCTTAGCTCCCAACACAACTTCCTTTCATCTGTATCAGTATCTCGAATACATCATTTCCAATCAGTAATTCCCATAGTCTTCTTTAATTCCGTTCAACTAACGTTTTTTTTGGGTCTTCCTCCGCCAAAAAGGAACATTTACGAGACGGGACTAGTAAACCAGGGATCTTCAACGCAAATCAACACAAACTATTGAACTTCTATACAATAGTAATTTCTTTTAGATTCTGAACGATTTATCATTGCGTACAGATATAAATCAAATTCCTCCGTGTGTATCCTACCTTTCCAAGTTTCAGTAGGTACCTAGATAACAAACAGTCGATAAATCACAATTATGATATCATAATTACTACCATCATTGGATAAGATAAATTCTCTTTCTAGATTTGCAATCGAATCAAAACTTTCAGCCTAACCTTTACACTTATACGTATAAGCCAACAATTATTTTCTTTAACTTTTAAATTTAAAATTATTTACGTTGATTTTTGTTTGCTTTTTATGCAAACAATATCTTTATTGAATAAGTTATACGAATTGTTTTTTATTTTTTTTTTTTTTTTTTTATTACTACTTTATGTAAAACACAACTTACATTTTTAGATAATGGTGAAAAACTTACATATTACCATAATATATATTATAATAATTTCACCTCCGCGCACGCACTTGATTGATAACAAATTGAAACCCTTATTAAGACTTGCATGGCTTCATGAATTATGCAAAATTATGTTTTATTATAGTTACATAAAGTGTATAATAACAGAGTGCGTTTTAAGTTTTCTAGTTGTTTATCCAATAAAAAAAAAATTACTTATATATTTTTAATTCAAATAAACTTCCAATGTTAAAAATTATTGTAGGAAACAACACTAATTATATATTTAAAAAGCCGAATTCACCACACAGGCAGGCCCGGATTAACTCAAGTGTAGAAGGTGCAGGTATACTTGGCTCCCAAAATATACGAGCCCCACATGTAGAGGCTCGGGGAATTATTCTCCGTGCCTCTTTTTTTATTATTATTAAATTAAATATAATATCAATAAATATTGTTTTATTATTTGTATACAGTTCAGTGGCGAACGCGGGGAAGGTTAACTCCCCACCCCAAAATTTGTTTTAAATTCATTGTACTAATTAATACAAATAAAAATACTTATGAACAACTCTAATGGTATAGAAAATTCTTATTTTTGAATTAACGCATTTTTTTTTCAAAACAGTATGTGCGCACCCTTTAGAATATTTGGGGTAGTGTGGTGAAGTCTTCTCGAGTAAAATATTTATTTCGTATAGTAAATCCTGTTCAAAATATTGAATTCACTGTGCGGCCGTGCGGGTAGGATGGAAAAAACAATGTATAAATAATGAGCGCGAAATATTACGAGATACGAAAATGTTCGCCGAGTTGACGTGGCGTGGGTAATCAGCTCAGACATCAGTCGACTCGCATTTACGACGGTGATATATAGCGTTATTTTTCGGTTGTGATTTTTTTTTTTTTTTTATAATATTTCTTCCGTATTCGTACCTCGTAAAACGCGAAGGTTTTAGTAATTATTATTATTATTATTATTATTATTTTCTTTTGTCCGCGATGCGTTCGAAACATGCCGCACGCTTATTGAGTATCATGTCGAAATAAAATTAAAATTCGCCCAAACTAAACGTTAACGCGATATAATATTATTGCGTATTATTACAGTTACCCATTACTAACAAGTTAGTTATAACAATTACAATTCATAATTTGTTAGATGAAATAATTATTTATTATGAGTTGGTACTTAGTATTATAAAGCTGTTAAAAAATGTATAATAAATATATTTTAAATTAAGTGTATGGGAATCAAAACATTGTAAAAAAAAAAAAAAAAAAAACAAATAATATATTTTTATTATAATTTTTCCCTTGACTATCTGTATATTATAAAATATAAGAAAATTGCTTAACACTTGTTTTTAATGTTTTCTGGCATAATTGACAAGTGGCTGTACCGTTATTATTTTTCGTAAAATGTTTCCATGAATTATACTGCGACCCGTCATGTTTCGTTGACAGCGACCAAGACGTAAGTGGTTCAATCACGATTGTTGATCACAACGAATTAACAAAAAAAATTATCAAGTTTAAAAGTATCAGTCGAGACTTAAGTCGCAATTAACATTTCGCATCACAATTTATCACAAATCACAAATTAACAAACCGCACGAACGAATATCAACGGACGACAAATGAATTACAATATATTATAATTAATATTTGATTTTGGTTTTCGACCGTTTGTCCGTTGTAAAATACTATGATAATATGATAACAAACAGTGTGATTCCTCTATCTGAAATCCGTTAGCAGTTAATCGGTATGATTATCAATAGAAAAATAATCAAAAAATTTGTATATTATATAAATAAAAAAAAACCACCGAAGCTTAACATCGGTGTATTTTTTCGATGTATCCGATGGTAAAACGTCGATGTTTTTCGCCCATTTGCGTATTATTGCTGCGCGCCGCGTTATTCGGACGGTTCAATTATAATTATATTATTGATGACGACGACGACGACGACACTGCGGCGAATGATGATGAACAACGTGGCGTGGAACGTTGTGCGTACGTGTTTCTGGTACGCACAACGGGTGCACAACAACAATGCAATACAATTCAACGGACCCGACTCGTTTGTTGTTTTATCTCTAATTCCGCATCCGATCCCGGGACGCATTACTACTATAATAATACGTATGTATTATATGTATTTCCGTGTGTATACGAATGACGACGATGGATATTGCTTTCTCGAATGATTGTGATGCCGTACATACATATATATATATATGAAAGAAAGCGAGAAAACAATATCCATCGCGTCGTTCGTATACGCACGATAATACATATAATATATATATGTAGGTATAACAATACCGATATAATAATAGCCGCGGACGGACGTGTTGACATTATTAGAAAAATTATCGAAATTATACCGGGCGGAGAACGCGGGAACCCGAGGTACGGCCCCGACCGCGTATTCGGTAGATATTTTTCGCCGAACAATTAAATATTTACACGCCGCCCGGAGTGCGTATCCGACCGCCCAGAGCCCGCCAGAACCTAACCGCCCGGTCCCGGGTCCCGGGACAAACGAAAAGAAGAAGAAGAAGAAGAAAAAAAAACAAACAAAACACAATTCTATCCCAATCCGTTGTGAACCGTAAATTAAATTTTAACCGGTCAATGCTTAACAGTAAATCGAACAATGTATTTTGAATGTGCCGTATTCCGTTCAATTTTTATAATTTTTTTTTTCTTTCTTTTTTTGTACTGCAAATGCGTCAATAACTCTCTCGATATTAATGCTTGCACATAAATACCATATAGAACTGAAACGATTCCTAAGGCGTCCACATTATTGTTTTGCGTTCACTCTTAATTATAAGTATACACCTACTTATTATATTTTGTTAGTACTCCGCGCGATTTTTGTGGATTCGATGCTTATTTTAATATGCGAATAACCATGCAAATATACTTGATTACATTTTTTTTTATTTATCGATTATCTGAGTAGTAAATATTTAAGTACGCGTAATACCCGAAATAGTACTTACAGATATCCGGACAATCGCGAATATTTCGCGATTGTACGAATATCCGGATATAATCGGATTACGGATATCCGAATTCATTTTAATCCGGATTGTAAAATATCCAAGCTTCCGGATAATACCATCACTAGTACGTACTGAATAGTGTTTCGGAAGTTTTTATAAAATGTGTAACTGTAGACGGGTTGTGTTTCGTATTTGATATCATTATTTATCGGAAAAATTGAAGATGTTATTTTCATATTTCCGATATTAATTTGTAAATGTTATTTCCATGCGATTTCGCGCTTAAACGTCTTTTCGAAATCCCGATTACAACGATAATCATACGATACAATATCTCGTTACGACAATAAGATCCTTGTATAAATACTAAATGCCCGTGCATTACAATTATTACAACGGACCGAAGATTTAAAAATATTCACAAGCGATTGGTTACGATTAAAATTAGTTGTTCAAATATTTGGTCAATAAAAAACATAAAAACAGTCCATCGCCATAATTATACTGTAAAATGATAACAGATTTTATTTTGCACGTTCTCTACTATACATTTTGTTGTTTCTTACGCATTATAATTTTTATTTTCTCATTTACAATAATACCAATCGGCGGTATAAACGAGAATTAAAATAATGATATTATTGTTTGAAAAATGTATCGTTTATAACGTTTCTCTTGCGTCCCAAGAGCGAACGACGGCAAAGCATAAAATCAATTACCAAGATTACGAAAGGGCTCTAGGAAAATAGGTATTGGACACACTTCAGGGCCGTTTGTGGCCTATCGGGAATTTTCTCGACTAGTCCGGTCATCGTGTGTGCCGCTATATATTGTTGTGTAGTTTATAACTCAAAATATAAATATTGTATGCCTTGTGATTCGTTTAAATGTTATTAATTACGGTTTTATTGTTTTGCGGTGATATTATGCAGGCGGCGAAAAATTGAAAAACAAAAGTAAATTGCGTCATAAATAACTTATGCGTTATTATGCGGCGGGGTCCAGGTATTTAATAATGAATCGTTTCGATTAAAAATGAATTGTTTTATTAAATTAATTCGGTAGGTATTAAATACGCGAACAAATTATTTTCAAATCATTATTACTATTTATTATTATGTTTTTTTTTTTTTTTTATGGTCAAATCTTTATATCTTTTATATTGTCTTTTTTTTGTTTTGTTTTTTTTTTATGCGAACAAATTGTTACGATACTATGGGAGGCGTCCGGCGCTTAAAACCCCCGGAATTTTCAAAAAATAATTTTTAATCGTGTAAGATATTTTGTTGGAATTTGAACGTGCATCGATTTGATTAATAAACGGTATTGGAGGGAGGGGTGCGCCTCCGAAATCGTATTCTAGTTGCTCTTGTGGTACGTGGTTCGCGAGCCGGTTTGATTTGTACTTCTCGGGTAGAAAAAAAAGAAATTCCGTTTTGCTGACGGGGTTATATATTTATTATCATGTCGTTGTGCACGAAGGTCCCGTACTACGAACCCGCTAAACGTTCGTTACGTTTTACATGTTTGTTGCATAACCCGAATTAAACACAGTCATGGAAACCGCGTGTAATCAAAAAAAAACGTTGAAATGTAATACGAGATCGTTTTCGCACGAATATTTGAAACTGAGCAACATAAAAATAGCAAAATAAAAAACACCGGCACTTAAAACTTCGTTAAACTTCGACCGCACGCGTGTGTTAATAATATCCATCGTCGCGTCCTGGTGAATTTCAAAAGATACAATCCGCTTTCTCTTGTCTATAGATAAAAACGTAGAATTTATCTATTGGCGATTTACTGTCGATCGACTACGGATCGAAAATCTTTTCTTTTTTTTTTTTTCTACATCGAGAGACGACGCACTTAAACGACAATACAAAGGGTGGGCGGTATAAAGGCAATGACGCGATTTAATATCCGAATAAAATACATTTTATCAGCGACGTACGCACGTTATTCGCTGGTGATATTATTTGTCGTTGTCGTCACTATTAATCGTTCGGATTTTAGAACATTGTCGGCGGCCCGCCGGATCGATTCGATCGCCGTCCGTGTAATTCCCCTAGAATTTATAATCTTCCGTCGGCGCTGGAATAATTGACAAACGGCTCCCGCGACGGCATTACTGCAAACACAATTAAAACTCCAATTTTACTACCGTTTCGTCCGGCTGCGTTATATTAATAATACGGCCGTTACAACAATTATAGTTGTCGTTATACATAATATTATTGTTTGATACGCGTAATAGCTAAAGCTGGTCGAAACGCCCGAAAACATCCCCCGTCGGCCGCGTTTGAGCCGGAAATAATTTAGACGATTAGTCGATTACTGTTCCGTATTTGACTATATTATTCGATCGCGATAATCGAAAATATATTGTGTTACTACACTGCAAATACTCGACAACGATTATTATTGGTTATCCGGTGTACCGTACACCTGGATAGGTTGGTTGGGGGACGCGGACCGCCCCGAAAATTCCTGAATTTTTTAAACGATAAGGACGCGTGTGGAAACCTAACCCTACAAGCGGTGTTTTTCAATGTAAAACTAAAACACTCTCTCCTTTTTAAAAAAAAAAAAAAAAAAAACCCTGGCTATGCGCTTGCGTAATAGTATATAGCACGGTGTGCCGTCGTCGGCGTAGTCGCATAATAATATATATATCGGTGAAACGAATTTTAACGGCGCGGCAGCTTTACGCTGCCATATATTTCCATTACGTTTAAACGCACACGCGAATCGACGTAGTTTTAGATTCCAAAGTGTAGCCAGTGGGGCTATATTAGTTTTACAAAGATGTGCAATTTTTTCCCCGCTACCGGCAGATAGTTTGTCTGTTAGTAAAAACGTTACTACTAGCGTGCGTTTTAACGTTCTAGAACGTTCTAAAATGTGGGGGAAAATTATCCTTCCCTTTAAACCAGCGAAATTTAAACACTCGATTTTTAGATATAGTGTAACTTGAGCTTTAGTATTCCTGTTATTACTTTTTTCTTTAAAAGAAACGGCACAGAAAACATATTTAAACTATTGTTGGATATCTATTGTTAGCTACCTAACTCTAACCTAATTTTATCATTTTTTTTTCTATTTACTTTTACGAAAAATCGATTTATCCGGTGTGATTTTTTTTCCTTCTTATTTCTATAGATTTAAATCGTAAATTCACATAATCACGCGCAACCGCTATCTCACATTGTCGACGACAGACTTCAGTATTAGCTGTGTGCTCTCATAATACACACAGACCGCTGTAAACAAATGAATACCTGTATTTGCTACAGTCTGTACTCTGTATGACAAACTATAACATTATTTAAAGTATCCATTATAGACCCATTATATATATATATATATATATATATATTTGGGCTGTGGCAGTTGCACTAGCAAAATGTCGCCATTTCGATTTCCCACCTACAACAGTACACAGCTGCGAAGTATGTCCTACTTATTAATTGCAATTTTAATCTAGTCTAAATTTTTTAGTTTCACGGTTAATTTTGAAACAAATACGATTTATTACGCTCGGCGGGCTATTTATACGATACAAGTATTATTACTAATAATAACGAAAATTACACGGACCAACTAAATGTTTCGGTGAAACGTATGCGCGACATTAAATTTGTTTAATGCGTTAACAGTGATTATAATATTGAAAGACGATTGGTTAAAAATGTTAAAATGTATGCGACCGGACGCTATACGTGCCGGAGGAAAACAAATTTGAATCGGATCAATCGCACAAATGTCCGTACAGGAAGTAGAATCGTTTTGTTTGTTTTTTTTTTTTTTTTTTTACTTAGGTCAACTCGGAGAGAGAAAAACGAAATGTTCGCCGAAACGTATTAAAATATGTAACAGCGAAAGTGCCTATACTGGAACCGGGATTCGCGTGATCTTCAAGGTAGGAGGTATACACCTACTCGAAAAAGAGCTGAGATTGTGCCAAAAAAAAACGAAAAACCAAAACATAAATACGACGTAACGTTGTAACGTATAAATTACAGACGTCGTTTACGGGAACCACTTGTAAACGGCTGATGGGTTATAAAAATGTACTTAGTGAATGCGACGTACCTTTTCGGAATGTAATATATCCAGCTAAATGTTTTTGTTCTAATATTACGATAAACATCGCGTTCGTTCGAGAAAAGCTTTTAGTAGCTGTATTTTTTTTTTTTTTTTTTTTTTTTTTAAGAAACTTTGATATAACGCGTGTGAGTTTACAATTTTACGGACTGTAGCTTAACTCCCGTTAGGTACGTATATTTACACGATATGTTTTTCATACACGACTTATGACCGTGAGTGATTTTAAAAAAATTAGTTGCTAATGTGACGGTTCTCAGCCCTTCCGGTCCCGTCCGTAATCAAATTTCCCGGGCGCAGACCAAATATAGTGACCCCCGAACCCGATTAAAATATCTATATTACCGTTGTTCAACGGTTTAGATAGCACACTTTAATCGTTTAAATCGACCATTTCAAATTTTTTTTTTTATGATTTATTTCTTGTTTCCTCGGTTACTGAAACAACAATCCGTGTGGCGAAAATTCACTGAGATTCTTATCGCTTTTTTATTACTTGTTAATATTCACAAATTGCCCCTTTTTTCATAATCGTGTTACAAAATTACAAGTTTTTTTTTTTTCTTAAATTCTGAGCGAAGCTATTAGTTTTACTAGGGTGTGTTTTTGTTTGTTTTCGGATAGTAAAAATGTTTCGATTTTATTTTATACAGTACTTTAAAATGGATTTTTTTTTCTTGATAGTACAGTGTTTAAAACTCCCAATACTTTTTTCAAATAATTGCTGAGGTCTTTTAAATTTAAAATGAAATTTGTTCGGTTAATGAAACGCTTTAATTTTGTAACGCAATATACCTTGTTTAAAGATGCGGAAATTCCGGCCAGTGGTACTTTATTTGATATATTTTTTTCGAAATGTTCCACAGTTAACCCCCTAGATCCTTTTTATTTTTTTTGTTTAGAAAACATTTCCTCGTGACCTCATACGCGGAGAAAATGTTTATTTGGATTTAAATAAATAACCACGTGCAAAAAGGTAGAACAGTTTCGTATTGGAAACTTAATAATAAATCGCCATAGTTTTAGTACGATTATAAACAGTAAACGGCATTACTAATCAATATGTATTGATAAACAATTCAAATTTAACGATAAAATCTTTTCGACCTCGTAAAACAATGTTTATTAATGGACAATAATTTATACGACGGTCGACAATTTTAAACAAATCGATAGAATTCGATTATAATACAATTATAACTGTAGTCTCGAAATATGATTAATTATTATATTCGTTTAATCGAGTAAACGTTTAAAGAGCTTCTAAAAAAAAAGCGTCAATCCTAGTATTAAACAATATGAAAAAAAAAAAAAATTGAATTATTACATCGCAATAAAATAAGACAAAAACCAAAGTAATCATAATATTATTAATTATTATACAAGAAATAAAATTATTCTGTGGTTTATTAATAAACGTTTTTTAAGTTTTACTATTCTCAAGTTTAACAATACCCGGTTAATTAAATACGTTATGCAAAATGATTGGGAGGAAACCACCATTGTTAACCAATTCACAAAGTTTTTTTTTTTTTTTTTTTAATTGTTTTTAATATATTTTTTTAAGATCATATAATTTCAATTAATAAAACACTCGGTTCTAAGAAAATATTTGTTTAATTGTCTGTATTGTATTACGCCGTTTTAAATTAAATTTGTTTAACTTATTTTATTGAATACTAAAACTACAAGAAATTTCGCTTTATGAATACTTATTTTTTTGTAAAAAAGGGCAAATATTTAAAAATAATCAAATGTGTGGCCAGACTCATGATATCGAGTGCAATCGAAAACTGAATTAGTTTAGATCGAAATTATAAGACTAATTACGCGTGTGATAGTAAAGATGTTTTTCTCTCAATTTTAAGTTGACTCATATAAAAAAAAAAAAATTACAAATCTCACAGCTTGCGTGTACCTCCCTGGAAGCCTTTTAGAACTCACGGTCCAACAATAAGAAGTTCGTATTTTGGTTCTCGACCATCCGGGAAGGTGCTAAAGTAGTCTATAGACTTCTTAACGCATTCGGACCTTCTTGAAATGGCATAAATACGTCTCAATTAGATCCTGAAAAAGTCATCATAAAATACGAGTAAAAAACGCGAAAAAATTCAACCATTTTTCAGAATACCGCACCGGGGGGAATCGAACGGCGGTTTCCCGAAACTAAGATCCAAAAAGGAAAGGTATGTGAAGTTAAGGAACAGCCGACAAGAGCAGGTTGACCGATGACATAAACTGGACAATTGCAGATATTTGACGAGTAGTGAAGTTATCGGACGTTAAAAGTTAGAAGTTAAAAGCCGAGTTTTATATCTTAGGTTTCGTTAATGGGTTTTTTTGTTTTCCTGGTTTCCATCAGAGTCTTCACGCGGTCCTTTCACCGTGAAACCCCACATTTTTTTTATATTTGAATAACCTACTTCTTATGTTTTACACTTCGTTAGACGTATAACAATATCATCGAAAAAAAACTATAGTTTTCGATTTTTGAGGGCTCTACAGTTTGACTTATATACAGTACAACAAACATCGTACAATATACCTTCAACTTACTTATTTTTTTCCCTTTGCCCGACTCACGACGACAGCATACGATTACTTATCGACACACCGTGTAAATACTTTGAAAACTATTTCCTCGTGTAAAGAAGATTAATGCCGTTCATTTGATACCGCAGCAGTTGCATTAGAGGAAGTTTTACACAAGGAACATTTTCAAATCTCTTTCAAGATTACTAAAAGGGATTTGCTTGTAAAGTGTGTAGCTCACTCGGGACCGTATAATATTTTAAAGAATATTTGTGATAAATTAACGCAGACAATTAATACATAAACAATTGTATATTGTAAAATTAAATATATATATCACGCTGTATTTATTTTCGATAGGTTTTACTGTAACGAGCATAAATAAAAACAATTAAACACAGATACGTTAATTTTTTTTTTTTTTTTTTTAATAAAACGCCACGATATGCACGGAAAACTAAACAGTTAACAAAGTCAAATATAATATACTCCTGGAATACATATTATGAAATGTGCGTAGAAAATACATTCGAGTGAGTCTGCGGTTATTTTAGATTCTGAGCTTGATTTTACAATGATGCGTGTGGTTTTTTTTTTTTCGTCTCTGTAAACAACTTTTCTATCAGAAATCTTGGTCCCCAATAAAAAAAAACGACAAGTGTGCGTTGAGGGCGTCCCGAAAACACTTTAAGAAATATAAGAATAGTATGTGGATTGTAGATGATGACTGAATCGCGTATTTGCGACTGTTTGCGTATTGATCGCCATATATTTTCCATAGTCGTTAGTAAAGAAACGCAAGTATACATGAAGTATAAACGAATGAGTATTAATGAATAATAGCTAATTGAAAGTGTATTTTAATAGTATATACGAGAGGACGAAAATACGTTTCCCGAATAAAACGAAAACCTGATTAGAATGAAGAAAAAAAACAACCTGTAGGACACTACCGCTTATGACGGACACGCCACTGTTTTAGGTGGGAAGCCGGGAAGGCTAATGCCGAATTTGTTTCATATCTGTAAATGTTTCAAAAAAGAAAATTTTGATTAAATTTAATATACGAGATGATATACCGCAATGATTGCGTTTCAAAACAAAAAAATCACCCTGTGTATGACGTAAACGAATATACTCGTATAGCTCTAAATTATTTCTAAATCTAACGGATTATTTTCAATTGCTATAATAATATTATTATAAATGTTGCGCACTGTTATAAGAATTTTTTTTTTTTTTTTCTACATTACGACTGACATTTCACGCACTGTTACTCGTACCTACCGTTATGGAAAATTGAAACGTATTTCGAGTTTTATTTTATCACGGTCGTACAAATGTCTAATTTTCGGGACAAATGGTTTTATAGTTTTAATTCGCCCATTATTATCCCGTCTAACATTTAATGTTACACGACATATATTTTTTTATGAACGTATTTTATCATTCTGTACTTGTACATCGGAGCAGATTGCGGTATTCGCCACGTATTTGACTGATCTTCAAATTTTTACATATACGATAATCAATCTTTTTTCTCAAAACTATTTCGTATAATTTCCCACATAATTGGGTAGGCAGGCACCTGTTGATTTCATAATTTTAATGCTGCGTTCACAATTATTTTGTTTGTAAATTTCCCATTCTATTTTTTGTATATCCACCGTATTCTGATCGTAACTATGATGTCTCTTGTTATTCGGTCTGTAAACAATTTTTTACCAGAAATCTTAAAAATCTTCAATCTTCTGTCGTTTATTTGAAAAATGGCAAGGAGCTTTTTTTAGCATTTCGTTTTTGTTTTTATAATTCCGTTAAATATTATCGTGGAAACCTAAATGTTCACTAAATATTTACATTACCTCTTTCTGCATATGGTAAAATTACTTCTAACAAGAGATGTTTTTTTTTTTTTTTAAACATGCTGGTGCATTTTGATTTACATACCGTTCTGTTTTAAATCAGTTAGTTCTATATACCTTCCCAATTTCAATACCTACAACGGTGGCTCGCCCGCGAACAGTGATTTTTTTTTTTTTTTTATCGACCTGTTTGTGTATCCGCACAATTGATACTATTATATATTCTCGGTACATTTATCTATACCAATCGTTTTCGTTTTTAATATAATATTCTCGTATGGTGACCTGTAAAAAAAAAAAAAAAAAAAAAGAGGGGAAAAAAAGGAAAATAAAAAACGGACCAAAGGGATCGATCGTTGCAGTTAAATGGGTTCTGATGCGTAAACATTTTTCTCCCGACAACAATTTGGTTTCTTTATATATATACGTAGGTAGGTACGTTTATTTTATCTCACATACCAGCGGGCCCGGTGTATTTTTCACGCACCCGAGTGGAAAATGTAAATTATTATTGCTAACTACATCATCAATACGGTATACAAATTGCAAACAATCGACTGGAATGATAAATTACGCGTAATAATATGATACCGCGCTGTCATCGTCGTCGTCCACGGTGACTGCATTCGTTTTCGTTCCGAAGACGATAAACGTTACATCGTTTCTTTATTTACCATAATATTATATTATATTACTCGTTCGATTTCGCCTTTACAGGTTGATGTTAACCGCTGTAATACTGAATACTAACATACATAATAATAACAGCTTAATTATCAATATTATTATTTCGTAAATACAACGCATATTGTAATTCGACGATACCCGTCTGCTTTATAAAATTATACTTCAGTATTATCAGTCAAAAAAACAAAACAAAAAAAACCCAAGGGTAAGAACTAAACATTACAATTATTTTTTTATTTTTTATGTTTCTAAAAAACAATCTATCCTACATAATCAAACGAGTAAAATCTATCTAGATAAAGATATTTAAAATAATTGTTCCGTTCGGATAAAGATAACTGATATTTAAATTATTTAAGACAATACAACAGACAATGTTGTCATTGTTAAGGAACGTATTGTAGTAGGGAATAACTTTGAATTTTTAACAACTAAAAATAAAACATACGAGTACAGTCAGGCATTTAATATTTTTCTACTATGAACAATAAAACATTGAATTTTTAATTTTTAAATTTTCAGTTACATTTTATCTAGATAATTACTATAAAGATAATTATTTTTTAATCTTTGATAAACTTTGGATAGATATGAAAATTCTTTCATCCGGATAAGATAAAAGATAAAAAAAAAATATTATCTATAATCTGGACGAGTCTCTATACGGCTTCTCGGTCGTCTGGTATTCGGTTTCGATTTTGTAGCCAAACCAATGGGACCCTTCTGATCCGGCCCACTACTCTCCCGAGGGCTCCTACATTTGTTCCTCCGTGCGGTTCTCCGATATCTCGGCTTGTCCGTATCCCGTAATCTCTTTTTGGGGTTTTCCATTTGGTCCGAATATCCTTCTAATGGATAGCCCGTGTATTGACTCGATCGAAACGATTTCGAACGATTAGAAATATTCGGCTCACGTGTCGAACACTTGTTGTTTTGTTATACCAACGGCTGTCGGGTGTTGTTCGTAAACAACAAGTCGCGTAGTGGCATGCCGCGCCCGCAATAATATTATGTATGAAAACTGGTGTGAATCAAAGCATCGCGAAAATAAAGTAATAAATCATATTATATACATACGATTATAATATAACGTAGCCATTGTTTGCGACCGCGGGGTCATATTCCTAACAAAAATATTGCACGGCCCTTGATTTATAATCCTGCAATAACGGCTAACGCCGCTGGGTTTTAATGAATATGTTCTTTTTTTTCTTTTTTTTTTGGCCGTCCCAACAATAACATTTAAAATACGCGGCGTATATAATAAATTGCATTGTAATTATGATTATCATACTAGAAACCGTATTTTTAACGCGAAATAGCTAGTATAATATATTATACACACTCTTGACTATTATATTATTCTTTTTTTTTTTTTTATAAAAAATATTAGTGGTTTTTTTTTTTTTTTAACTACTTTAATAATACGTATCGTAATAATATGTGTACTGTTTTCTTTTGTTTTCAAAAAAACACATATAAATACAATTTATAAATGTTTTCGTCTAAGCCTTAATAATAATTCAATTTCGGATGCCTACCCACGGTTTATTGTATAAAGATATAATTTTAAAAATCTAAACAAAGTTCAAAGATAATTGCTAGAATAACGATTTAATTATCTTATCTAAACGCCAAAAGTGTACCAGGTCACATTGTGATTCGGCCGAAATGAGGATAAAACATCTTGATTTCGAAAAGCTTGTGTGATCGACGCCAGTGTGTTTTTTTTTTGGCTTACGGTAAAAACTCTCATGCCTCGAAAAAATGGTCCGATTTCGACGATTATTTTTTATGGGGAAGAGAAAGACTTCTTACAAACCGCATTGGAATCTGTTTTTCAATTTTTTTTTTATCTCAAACTTACTATACAATGTCTTCAAAAAGCTAGACTTTTAACTTATTTGTTTCAATTTTTGTATACCATTATTTTAAATCCAATAAAATATCGGAATTCAATGCGGTAGAATGGTGTTGTTTATCTATTTAAACAAAATAACTGTATATTAAGAAATAACATGTTGACGGCGAGTTATCCTTATTTCTACAAAGTCATTTTCGTCTGTAGAAACGACCGCCGTACCCTCGGGGAGTAGATTAGTGAAAAAGTCTTATAAACTAATGCGGTAATTTAAAATGTTAAAAATAATTTTTAAATTTTACAAAATTGAAGAAAACTCGAATAACCCGCACCGGGAGCCCATTAATGTAAATGAACTATTCGATCTATTATATATAATTTAAAAAAGTTTTATCTAGGTGATTTAATTATTTATCTTGGATCATTTTTTCCACCCCGTTTATCCGGATAACGTAAAAGGTAGAAACCAAGTTTTACTTTGGAAAAATGTAGTTCAATACGATTATAAATGACATAAAAAGCTCTCGCATTATAATATTATAGTGCTACCGCGCAGCCAAGACTTCAAATAGGATCGAATAGGACGGTGAAATTTAATTTTGGTGGTTTCTCGTTAATAAACGAACGTTTTGTTATACTGTCGTCAAAACGATATTAGTATAACAAATTTACACTAATATAAGTAAGGTTGTTATTGTTAAGCTAATAGAATTACCCACGTCAACGAGCTAAAAGAGCACTCTGGCTGGTTAGAGTTAGGTACCTCGGTTGCAATAAAATATACGCATTAAACAATAAGATGTTTGGTTTAGATTTCATGATTATATACCGAATGGTTAATAATATTATAATAAGATAAAAAATAGTGGAATAATTCCATTTCAAGACAACATTTTAATTAGAACCCGCAGTAGTCTCTGTGGTCTTCTAATTAAGTTCATCTGCCTCATATTTTCTTATTCAAACTCTGATTAAACATTCCTTACATTTTACCAAACAGAAAATCGGTTGTTGTTATTGAATTATTTTTTTGTTTCGTTTAACCATTTCGACCGGCCTTTTTAATACGTCTAAAAAAAGATTTTGTCCGGCCGTGTTTGGTGAATTTCGTCCGAAAATCAATGTTGCAATAACAAATAGGCGAATTTCGTGCACAATATTTGTACAGGCTAGGCCTGTATAGTTGTGATTAGCATAGTTGATTATATTAACGTTACTCCAGAGTAGAAAATATCCGCTAAAGAAATGTCTAAATTGAAGTTGTTGTGTTTGTTTTTATTCGTATTCATTTCGTGTTGATAATGTAGCAAACACTGAAAATGCCTTATCTATAAACGCGGAATTTCTTCTTTTATCTTTTTTTACCATTCGAAAACCGATATCGATAAAAGTTCGAGAGTTCGAGTAATTCCCGATTTCGAACAATTCTTCGTAGTCCTTTTTACCTCTTCGAGGTATCTACTCGTGTCGTCGTTCGAGCGATTTGAACGGAGAGGTTTGGCACCGGCTTTTTTTTATTTCATTTTATATATTATTATTTTATTTTATTTTTTGTTTTATATATATACGTACACTATCCGTATATCTACTCCCCGGGGCGGAAAACATATTCGAGACGATTTTCTGGAGCGTATGATAAAATAATCGCGTACACGATAATAATATAATACACGTGCATAAAATACGTATGCATGTGTGTGATCGACCCGATTTATATTGTTTTGAACCGTGAAAACGGAAACGAAATAAACAACAAAAGCGACCCTTTGGCGGACAACCGGTGGCGCGTGGAATATTTTTCGCCTGACACGCGCGCTCTGTCCCGCCGTCGTTGGGGATTCGTCGCGTTTCATCGCTTGCCCTGCTGCCCCGACGCTATTATATCAAATTACGTTATTATACGGATTTTTTTTTTTTTTTTTTATCGCGTACATAATATACGGTTTTATACAGCGCCGGATCGAGTGGCAGCGGGTGTACGACAACAGTCGTTTTATCATTCTCTATATTTTTTTCCCGGCTTGCCCGTGTGAATATTATAGGTACGGCGGCGGAGCGGACACGAATATAGATAGAAGAGCCGCGTGGAAATCTGACAATTGTAAAAAAAAATAAAAAATATATATATATGTCGCCGTGTACCGAATATAAAAAAAGTTCTCGGACAAATGCGCGTCTTCCATCGCCGCGGAATCCGCATGACAACAAGAACTGGACACGAGGCCCATTAATATACTGCGCGTGCGCATGTCACATAAGAGCCCCGGTGGGCAGTGCGATGTTCTTTTTTCGGGCTCGGTTAGGTTAGGTTAGGTTTATGTAACTATTTATGCGAGCCCGCCCCGCCTCGGGGGAAAACGGGATTTTATCCAATAATTGTATGTTTTTCATTTAACTTAATAAATGATGGGCGACCCGCCTCCCGAAGTAGTGCCTCGCCGCGTTTCCGGGAGGCGGGGGTATTGCCGGCTTAAAATAAAAAATAAAAAAATAAAAGGTTAGGTTAAGTTAGGTTAGGTTAATCTAAACCATGTGTTTAACTGGTTAAATATATATAAAAAAATTTTTTTTTTTTTTTTTAAATGTTATTAATTACGGTCGTATTTTGCGTTGGTGGACGTTCAAATTGAAGGGAGTCGCGGAAGCGAAATCCGTTTTATCATTTGTTTCGCTTGAATAACCAGCAAAATCCAAAGCGTGCCGATAAAACAGTTAAAACCATAGCTTACGATTGCATGTAAAGAATGCTTAAGACGTTCATGTTATTTTTTCTACAGTAAATAGTTAAGAGTAACTGATTTACTAGGGAAAGTCCCCGTTGCCTTATGTATCGTAATCCAAAGAGTGGTGCTAAAGAGCGTAACCTTGGTTCTCTGCACTCGGCACTAGAAGCGCTGCTGTTGTATAGAAAGAAAAACTAACGATCGAGTGCTAGTGATATTGTTGGCGGAAATGTTTAGAGAACGTCGACGGAAAATGACTGGAATACCTATAAGTCATCCGGTAGAATTGCATGTTGTCGTTCTAGAAGGTTAGATTAGGTTAGGAGAACGACCTGCATTTCAAAAAATGACGTGGTAGCTTTTTTTTTTTTTTTAAGGTAATGGCAAATGATCGGTCGAAGTGGAGAATCGGTATAACGACCGTAAACCGACACCTACGGGTTGAATACGCGAAAATAGATCGATTTGTATTTCTTCTAAAACGACGTAGAAAATCGCCTATCTATGCGCAACCTCTTAAATATCGAAAGTGCCCCGTGCTTGATTTTTTTTTTTTATTACCACCTAATCAATTCAGACAATATACAAAAAATTAAAACACTCCGTTTTTATGATAAATTAATAAATAGATTTATAATTATTTAAAAATGAGAAAATATTGTAAATATTATTTTTTTCTTTTCAAATTGATTACGTTGTATTTGCGCTCTTGGCAAATAGCCCGCCAGTATCGTTTACGAATTCAGAGACGGCCGTCTAGTTAGTATACTAAATCTATGGGTATGGCTGCCAATTTACTCGAACGAGACTTTTTTTTTTTACAAATAAAAATGTCCGTTAATTTTTGAATATATAATTGAAAATATAACTAAATTAATATGTCGTGAATTTGGTAATATTTTGTTTTTTTTAAATATTTTTTAGTAGGGCTGTACTACGCTAAATCGTACTCATTTCGGGATAAAACGATTTTTCGACACGAGGTTTTTATATTCAAAAACGTTCACGCGTATATTTTATATATGTTTTCGCATGACACATTAGTTTGTTAGTGGGTATTTCTAACATAAAAAATGTATACACATAAACGACTATTCTAAAATACACAACATTTCAAGTCCTTATTATAATCTTAATTTTACAGGTACACCACCACCACCTTTCAAAAGTATAATTGTATATTGACTATTGTTTAATTGGATGTACGTATGCGTCGTAAGATTTAATTTGCGCCTTTGTTCTTGCGAGTTTCCGTCCGACACAATGTCGTGTTACTATATCAAACTGAATATAATTTTTTTTTTTTTTTTTTTTTAAATTCTGTATGTTTATTGTTATATCATCAGTTCTAATAATCTAGTCGCGCAATTAAAACGGATTCCGGATGTGCATAATAATTGAATTTCTATCGGTTTCGGTTATATAATATAATAGCATTGTGTCATTTGATTGGAACAAAACAATAGGGCATCATTACGATACCTTTACAGTGTTGAAACTTGTCTAAATGATATTTTTTTTTTTTTATCTTTCATCTTGTCCAGATGTAAACGTTGATATCTATGTCATCAATACGAGGGCTATCTGAGATAAAACAAATATTTGTATTAATTATATAATATATAGTAGTTATAACTAGATGGAATATACCTAAAACCAAAACGTTTTACCTACCTTTACTGATAATATAAAATATTAAATAAATGTATAGGTTTTACTTTAATTAAAAACTCGTGTTTACTAGTCAGTGTACTAGTTAGTTATACTAGCTAGTGATTTACAGAATTATTTTAACCGATTCAATTTTTATCTGCCTGTTATATGATGTTTTCAACAATATACAAATAAAACAAATTATATCTTTTTTATCTAAATAAATTCCACTTATCTATTTCTACCTGAGATAATTTAAATGTTTGTTATCTTTTTTTTGTTGTATCTAGATAATTTTGAATAAATTATTTTTTATCTTTATCTAGATACATTTTACTTATCTGCATCTCTAACACTGCACCATTATATCTATATTTACAACGGTAACAAAATATATTATTTGTATTTTTTATAGGTTTTTTTTTTTTTTTATATATATATATATACATAGACAATTTAATTTCATCAAATATTGGTCATAAAAAAATATAAACCCAAAACAATTTGCCCGTGTTTTCTCGACGTTCAAATACTATTATAATCATACATGTTTTTTTGTTTTTTTTTCAGTGTTTTGAACCGATCATTTTGTATTTTATATGGATCAAATACTAAAAAATTTAAAATATATTCCAATACCAATTGTACAGAATGTAGAAAATCAGTGAGTAAATTTATTATTGTTGTTATTTTGGATTAATTTAAAAATTAGTTTTATATTAAAAAAAAAAAAAGTATATAAAAGTATTAAAATTTTGGTGCTTTTGAGGCTTATAAAATAACTATGATTCATGGTTGAAAAAAATTAAAACTTCTGAAAGTTTCATTTGAATAATTCAAAATATGAAATATAACTAGCGTAATTAAAAAAAAAAAAAGCAAATATACCACTAATCTGTTTTGGCTACGTGCCAACGGTAACACAAGGTGGAATAGATTAGAGCGGCGATGATGTTATATAATTAAATTTCCAAAGCTTAAATTAATCGTCAGTAAAAAAAACGACCGGAAATATTTATATTGGTATTAAATTGAAAAAAAATAAATTGCTAATAATCAAAACTGATATTGTTGATCGCGTTTGTATTTTTAAATTAAGTAGGTATATAATAAAAATGATTGTGTTGCTCGTACTATAATTTCCATTTCCGGAAATATGTCTTTTACTTTGATACATACCAAAGCAAAAAAACAAAAAATGCGAATACACCGATCACGGTATTGTATGCCGAAGTCGAACGATAATAATTTATGGATATTTATTTTTTAGTGTACGGTGTAACTATTACTAAATACATAGTACACTCGTTTTTAACTGTAAACTACCGGTAATGAACAGATAACGAAAAATCGTCGGGTTCGGCAAAGCTGAGAGATCTTGGGCGACTTACACTTTCGAAACGGACGAAGAGCGGGGTGTTCGTGCGGTTTTTTTTTTTTTTTAGTTTCCAAAAACGCGCAGTCCGACGAAATTTAACATGGCCGAGAATTACAATGGCACGTCCGTGTAAATAATAATAGTAATAATAATGACCGGCTGCAGCGTATAACGACGTCGGAAAGAGCAAACGCGAGGTTTGGAAAACCTCCGTTATCAGCGAAATATTTTCGAGGCTTTACAGTAACAGACCGGTGTTTCGGTATAATAATATGCACCTCGCATATCTGTATAATAATAATAATAATAATAATAATAATACGATTGTATAGGGTTCAGAGTATAAAACAACCCTCGTCGATTCGTACATACGATACGGATATTATATACTACAATATATATCCTACCGTAAAGGTTTACCGGTATGAACATTGAGCAGGAAAGAGGAAGTGAGAAAAAGTGAGAGAAAGAGAGAGAGAGTGAGTGAGTGAGTGGTAACTATTACTCCCGAAAACGGGAGAAATAACAAAATCGTTTATTTTTATTACAGGGTATTTTTTTTTTTTTTTTTTTTTTTTTTAAGTATAATATGACGACGGATAACGATACTAAAAACTACGATATTTACAAAGATAAAATGTGATTAACTCTTAAATCTCCCGTCGTGTATTGCCGGGATTAGTTGTATTCTCTACTGTTCTCGTATCTGTACGAACGTCTTGCTCAATTAATGCGTCTATAATGCATAATTAAATAAAATAATAATATTTTTTATACATAACTTCACCGTGTCTAGATCAAAACCCAACGCACACAAATTAATATTCACTCGAAAGTTATAATTCAATTTTCATTATAAAAACGTTTTTCAAAGTTAATTTATTTTGTATTCTCTTTTATTTTATTTTTTATTATTAAATTATATTGTAGTTATTGTAGTTTCTTTCATAAACGAGTGATTAAAAGCGTAAGCGTGCTTTCGGGTTTCTATACAAATTTAAAAATAATTTTATTTAACCTAACTTAACCTCCCCCCCTCCCCGAGCAAAAAAAAAATACTGGGTGCGAACTTATATTTTCCTACCTTAGCATTAGACTAGATTGTATTGTATAGGAAATACAATAGAAATTGTTTGTAACCTAACATAACCTCACTGAAAAGTCTATAAATAACTAAAGTTAATTTTTATCAAGTAGTTATTTTTTTTTTTTTTCGGTAAATTATTATTATACCAACTACATTCAAACTGAAAATTGTATAGGTAATTCATAAACTGCGCTTTAAAAAAAAATAAAAAAAATGTTATTCAATACTCTAACCGTAACATATACGAGTATATAGAAGTTTTGACGATATAAAAAAAAATCCTAAAAGCAAAATAATGTTTTACGTTGCGATTAAGTGGGTTTTGTATAGAACTGTATATTATTGATATTGTGTTATAAAAAAAACAAAAATATTCGCTTAAACAGGCATCACTCGGGTAAAAACCGATTACTTTGAGTGCGAGAATAGGATTGATTGATCAGCTTAGATTCTTATAGAGCCAGTCGTCCGAATAATAATTGGAGATTCCAATGCGAATAAAACAGCCACGCGCGTGTCCGGTCAATTGATTCAATAACGTTTTTTTTTAATTTAAAATCTATTCTAATTACAACACTTACAATTAATATTACGAGTAACAATATTATCTTAATTTTGCACGTATATATATATAAAAATTCCATTTTTTATTAACGGTATATTTTTTGGGTAATTTAAAATCATATTATGTACAAAAATATTTAAATGCACATTCAATAGAATTAAATGTTTTGAATTTATACAACTATTAAATCACACAAGACGCATACATAGATTTTCGTATATCGAATTAAATCAAGAAATACGTTGTTTTTTTTTAGTTATTTTAAAATTAAAATTATTTTATAAAAATTTAGTACAATATTATAATTTTAAAATATAAAAAAAAAAAAAATATAGTATTTATCGATTCACACTACAGACGGATTATTGTTCTAATATATTTCCGATTTAAAAGTAAAGTCGTGTTATAGGACATAATGTCCCAAAAAAAAAAAAAAAAAAAAAGTACAAACGGATTTTATAAAATATCAGTTGCGAGATTGATTAATAGTTTTTGTTTTCTTACACGACGGACGTTCGAAAATTCAATATCTCGATTTATATTTTACAATAAAAATGTAAAAATTAATTTGATTGTGTTTTAATAAACTGTAACATTATATTGTAATAAAACGCTTTTTTTGATATTCTATCTTACGGGCAGGGGAAATATTTCCTCGCAATATATTTTTACGACAATGGCGTTCCGTTTTGCTCACTCGTTTAATATAACGGCCCGTTATACCAAACATTAAAACCATACATTTTGCAATCGACGGCGTAAAACCAACAGACGGTCCCTAAAAGCTCATCTGCAGATCTACTACTGTAGATAGTGACAATACCGTTCGCCATTATTCCATTACTGTGTTTTCGAGCCGAAATGCTAGCAAAATAAAATTTGATGCTACGCGCAGCTCCGACGAGATACCGGGGTAAGATTTCCATAAAAAAAAATATAATATATATTAATACTAGAAGAAAAAAAACGGACGAAAGGGAAAAAAAATACGACCGGGGTGGAAGAGTGGGAAAAAAAAGGTAGCGGACCTTTTCTTTTTTTTTCTCTCTCTCTCCCCGTCATTCTGTTTCGATCCGTCTTATCAGATGATGTCGGTCGGGCAGTACGATTTTATTGAATAAGATACCGTACGAAAAAAAAAAAAAAAAAAAAAATACTTCGGGCCGAGGAAAGAAATCGCAGACCGTGTAATACGGACGGTTTTTCTCGTTACTTAATCGCATTTATTCAAACGACGTGCGTGGTTTACAATAACTGGCCCGCCCCTATCCTGCCGTATAGCCGACGATTTGCCCGGAGTAAACCAACGTTTACACTAACCACGCACACACAACCGACTGTGATCCGGACGAATATTGTTGTGTATAGACAACAATAATAACAATAAGAAAAAAAAAATCGTACACAGTTCGCACTATGTGTGTCACCGCTGTAGGTGGGAAGTTGGGAAGGTAGTATATAGATGGGAATTTACATTATAAACGGATACGTTTCAAACGAAAAACGATTCCGAGCCGAGTTGTATTATTCGTGTTTTTTTTTTTCATTGTCGCCATGGTTACCCGGAAATCAACATAAATAAAACAGAAATAATAAAACTCGAGTTTGACGAAATCGCGTTTACGCCATTTTTTTTTTTTTTTTTGATACTTTTTTCTTCCGCGTTAAAAAAAAACTAATAAATATGTCGAATCACTTTAAAGTGCCTGATAAGATAAAGGTCTTCTGGTAGAAAAATTGTTGATAGGAAAAAAAAAATAATAATAAATAAATACCATTGTAAAAATCCACAAGATCCCTCGCTCCACTCAGAATCGAAAATATGGAATGTTTGGAGAAAAAAAAAATGGGAAAAAAAAACGTGAATTACCTACCTCTCACGGTGTTGCGTCAACCCGATCGTTTATTTCATCGGTTCTATTATACCGGTTGTACGGAAATACGTTTTTTAAATTGAAAATGTGCTTAAAAATATTAATGGTCCGTATACACTTGTATATACGCGGTTGTTTCGAATTCGTAGAAATAAAACGTATTTCACGACTGCTACGATTCGTTGATCCTTTTACATCGATATATATATATATAAGAAAATAAAAGAAAAAAACCAAACCGATAAAAAAAAAATACAGCAAACCAGAATTTACGCGACATTCGCAAGCCTACAGTATAGTTTATTTTCATTAAAGCTATTTGTTTTTTATTGTGTACAGTAACACTTACAATGTCAACGTAATACTTAAACGATAAATAAAACGATATAGGTAAGTGGTTTTCACAAATTATTAGTCGATATTTCTTCGTTTACGAAATTAACACTAGCGCCGTTTTCGTTCTTAAATTTATTCCATATTTTGATTGTTATTAGAGTTGGGGTCGAATACTCGATTTCGTCGAAGTTTGTACGAGTAATCGACTGTTTTATTTAAAAACAAATAAATGTAACATCTAGGACCGATTTAAAGGAACGAGTTCTTGCTCGATGACTGCCGTTTTAGAGTTTGTCAAGTATTCGACTTTGGAAAGATTCTCGAGCCGAGTACTCGACTCGAAAATATTAATACTCGACTCAATTCTATTTGATTTCAAAAAACCAAAACTCACCCTTAACACTCTGGTTATTATTATTTAAACATTTTTTTTTTTTTTTTTAAACCACAGAAAGTATTTCAAAAATATCATTTACACCATACTTCTTAGATTTGTACAAGATAATTTTCAGACCTTATTGCAATAATATTTGCGAAACATTTTTTTTTTTTTTTTTTAAATATATATACACGATAAATTTTATTGTAATATTCTTTCTCGCGTTATCATTTAAAGAATGGCAAGGGCGAGTGCGTTATTATTTATGTTTTATTTTTATTTTTATGTAAATTGAACATAAATAATGAATAACGAACAATATTCTAAAAACTCAATCGTATATGACATTATATGACATGTAATTGATATTTCGTTTTGTTTATTTTTTAGTCCCATGACGATTTCCATTACACAGTTTTCGTACTGAAACTATATTAAATCCTACTCCCTAGAATGTAATTTACTACCTACGTCCTACGTCAATGACAAATAAAGTCACTCGCGAACAATAAATTAAAATCATGTTTTCTACCTTACCTACGGAATGTCCAGCCATATTTCGTTTCGGGAATACGATTTCGAAGTTAATACATAAATACATTAAATATATATATCCAACAAAAAATCGTTACGATGATAAAAATCGTTTTAATTTGTTGTCAGCCATTCACGTATTCGCCCTTTTATTTGGAAATAAAATCACTTTTAACTTTTTTTATTTTGAAATGGAAACTCAATTAAAAATTCAACAAATTCGTGGAGTTTTAGTAGTAATAATAATTATCGTCTACCCGTTGTTGGCGAGAGTATAGACCGCTATTAAATTTGGTATTTTTTGTCATTTTTGTAAACGGTATGAAGTTTTGAATTTGCTTTTAGTTGCAAATCATAGTTACGATAATTATATTCCGAGTTTGATAAAATATGATTGACAAACTCACCGACGTCAAACAATGTACACTGAATATTTAACCAAATGATCAAATAATTTACACATTTTCACAGTTTCACAGGGCTCACATGCTAATTGGTATTTTTTTTTTTTTTTTTTAGTCAATTTGGTTATTAATTCCTAGGCATTGGTATATTTTCAAAGGAGCCTATGAATGTGCCAACGTGATTATTTTTCATCCGCATAATATTTTTTTAAGTCCTTATCGTACCATAATAATATCATCTAAACGCCGTATATTGTGTATCTAATGCCAAAACATTCTTATTGATTATTTATCTCGGGGACCGCGGACAGACGCGCGCAAGAGAGGAAAAATATAATAATTGGTTTTTCTTTCATCTATTTTTTTTTTTTTTTAACTAGAAAATAAAGGGAACGCGTTTTGCGGTAAAGCTTCAGTGCGTTTTTTTTTCCTTTGACCTCCCTAGCACAATCCCGTACAATTTTTACCCGAACATTTATTTAGCGACAATTCAACGATATGTTATAGCCACTCCTGGTGCCTGTCAAATCCAGAAAAGATTTATTTCCACTGACCTGAGAGAGCCAATCACTTAAAACCGTGTTGAACAATAAATATAGCGGAATAGGGGTGGGTGAAAATTTAACAATTAATCTGATATGTGGAGCAGGTTCATGAGGTGAAAAACATTGTAAGTTATACGTTGTACGTATGGGAAGGCTTTCCCGTTGTAATTATTGTACTCGTCAATATCGTTCTCATCGTCTTGAATATGTATCGATAAATAATAATTTTAAAAAAAATTACAAATGGGTTAGGTACACAGCAAATCAAATTGAATTCAAAAGGTCAATTAAACAGTCATACTAAATATAATAGATTCGTTCAATATATATATATATATATATAATCCGGATGTTATAGAGAATTATTTAAGTTAATCAAATTGAAATGTTGATAATTTTTTTTTGATAATCACATCTATTTATTTATTTCGAGCACGTAGTTTATGAGTGTATAATTATTATTTTGCGATGACTCAAAGTGTTCGAAAAGTGGAAAAATCGGGAGATTTTGTTGAAATCATAAAATTGATAATATTTACGATTGACTCGACTGGAAACTGATATAGATTTTCGATACGTTTAGCTGCGAATAACGTATACGTCGAAACGATATTAATTATTATTATCGAGATGAAAAGGAGCCGGAGGGGGGAGGGGAGAGGGGGGTGTAAACGATTTTTAAAAGAAAATAATACCGAATCGGAATATGTATTATTTGTTTTGTTTTGTTTTTTTTTTTCTTTTGTCACAACGAACAATATATCTTCTGATTGCGCCCGTTCAACATACGCGGCCGGTCTCGAGGTCGTTTCCTTATTATGGTACACCGCACATTCGTAACAATGTGTACACTATTGTAATTATTACTATTATTATTATTATTATTATTATTACTATTATTGTATTCCGTATACGGAAGAACAGCGGCGGCGGATAAGTAAAAACGCGGTACGTAAAAACACTTACGCCGAAATGAATCCCCGGGGCTACCATTTGGTATTCAAACGCAACCGTCGTCGTCGTCGTCGTCGTCGTCGTCGTCGGGGTGTGCTCGTGCCCCGGCGAGACGCAGCGCACGGCCGGTTTATACCTTGACGATAAGTCAATAATAACACAACGACCGTGTAGGAGGTGTGGCGGGCGCCAAAGACGAACAATAATAGCCAACCGGCCGATGTACGTAGGTAATGAGTTACGCGCGTTATTGTTAACACACGGGGCCTTTGGTTTATACCAGTGATGGGCAAACTTTTTTAATGGGGGGGGAGGGGCACAAAGTTTAAGAAATTCTAGAGGAGGGCCAGAATTATAGAATAAAATGCATTTTGTGTTTAAGCTTTATTAATAGGCATGCGAGATATATGGAATTGTTTTTGATTTTCCATAATATTTTCGAAAGCAGGTTCCAGCTGTGACGAAGCAACTTTCAACAGCGAGAAAAGGTGTTCATCAGTCAATCGATTTCTGATTGAGTTTTTCCGCAATTTCATGGTCGAAAAAGTCTGGTTCGCACACATAAGACGACGGAAACATAGCCATAATTTTCTGGCCGTGAGCAATTATCTTTGGGAATTCAGCTTTCGGCAGTGCACTATAAAAATCTAGTTTTGTGGAATTCAAGAACAATTGCTTTAAATGGGTACTGCACTGCATTTCAATAATTTCCAACTGCAATTCTGCAGATACATTTTCCGGATCTACATTAAACGGCATCGAGAAAACATCTAGCGATGATTGAATGTTCTTAAAGATCCGGGAAATATTAATATTAATATGAACAAAAATAGAAATTATACGAGGTGCGACAATAAAATAACGAGACTTTCTAAATATAACCTAAACTATTAACGTTATCTATAAAACGATTATTGAAATATGATTAGAAAACACTTATCTAAAAGTACTATGAACACTGATGGCATTGATTCATTTTCTTATACGTTAGTAGCCTTGTTATTAGTGCGAGTTCGACTATACTGCCGAAAAATGTTAGATATAAAAATCGAACAACATGTGTTAACATTAAATTTCTTGTTAAATTAAAAAAAACTGCCGCGGAATCGTTTCGTATGTTATGTGAAGTTTATGGTGAAGAATGTTTATCAAGAGCTCGTGTTTTTAAATGGCACAAACGGTTTTGTAGTGGAAGGGAGGACGTCGAAGACGATAATCGTTCTGGACGTCCTACCACGTCTTCAACAAACGAAAACGTTGAAAAAATCGACAAAATTAATTAATCAATATTATTATAAAGAGGTATTGATTAAATTAAGAGAACGTGTCAGAAAGAAGCGACCAGATCTATGGAAAAATGGCTGGGTTCTTCACCAAGACAATGCTCCAGCTCACAGTGTATTTTCAATTCAACGTTTTTTAACTGAAAAAAAAATTTCTGTACTTCAACATCCCCCGTACTCGCCAGACCTTGCTCCTTGTGACTTCTTCTTATTTCTTTTCCCATTTTCAAACAGTTGATGACGTAAAAATGAAAACGGCAGAACTTCTATAATGGCTGAATGAAAGCAATTGGCAACACTGTTTTTAAGAATGGCAGCGACATATGCAACAGTGTATTGATGCTGAGGGAAGGTACTTTGGAGGTGATAATCATTAAATTATAACATTTTTAAAATAAACAACTTTTATTCAAAAAGTCTCGTTATTTTATTGTCGCACCTCGTATACCTATTATCGTAGTACCTACTATAGTACTATCTACCTACACCACGCTATGAGGGTAAGACCGCGCACAGTCCGAGGCAATCAATTTATATATTTAAAACTATTTTCTTCGATAATTTTCAGAATATTTCGGGAATTCTTTTATACTATACGGGCCATATATACTATATCCATGCCGATGGACCCTCGGCGGGCCGGATTAAATACTTTCGCGGGCCGTACTTTGCCCATCGCTGGTTTATATCGCGCGTAGGGCAAACCGCGCGAACCGACGGCAGTCCTAACCTGCGAGTGAAATCGAATAAAATTCTAACGATCCGCGCATTGTGGTGATACGGTGATTTATATTTAAAAATACGCACGCGTGTCGTCCAGCCCGTCTTACGAACGCTGTGCGCGAATCGATTTTGCGCCGGTCGTTTTAACATTAAACAAAAGTACGTCTGGTAAGTACCGTGTGTGATACGTTGATTATTACCGTCGATATTTCAATTTCCAAACAGATTGTGAGCGCCCGCACATTACCGTTCAAATATTCTAATATCGAAGAAGATGATAACAAAAATATATCAACGTTACACAAAGCAGACACGGACAATGTTCGAACATTTAAGTTTGATAACGAGTGAATTCGCTTTGATATATTAAAAATTATAATAGCACAAAATAGATTCGCGAATTAGTAAGACCCGCGACAATAAACGCGTCCTTGAATAAATATGCCATTAATAAATCGACGTATTATAGCAGCAAACAATATAAAAAAAAAAAAAAGCAATACCTAGGTGTATAACTTAAACCATAATCTCAACTATTTCAATACGTGATATTCGTGTCGAATATATCTATTCTTATTTAATCGTCTTGAAAGCTTTGGGAAAACGGAAATTCCCGCCCTCGACGACTTATCGGTATATTTTATTCGGTAATTTGTGCCCGATTACATTTTAAATGTTAATTTTTTCAGAGACAAAATGATATACCGAATAGTTAATAATATTTTAACCCTACCGTGTATGTCCACGGTACAGTTTGTCTGGTGAAAAACTGTACAAAATCAAAAATGTCCCGGATGTATACAATTTACGTTTATACGTTGTAATAATTTATACATATTTATATTGGGAAAAATTATAATATGTATGTAAATTATGTATGCATACATTCAAATAAAATTTTAGTTTCTGTTTGTCCTGGTTTATAATCTCGGAAACGGCTGAACAGATTTCGATGAAATTTCACTGCGACTATTCACTGTGAAATACCTCGGGCTAAAATATTTATTCCGGAATTCAAACCCTAAACGACGGACGGCACTTGATTTTCGGCTTTATAATTGAAAAATTCGATTTTTTATTTTTATTTTTTTCATTTTTCGGTTACACGGATAATAATAAAAAAAAAAAAAAAAAAAAAAAAAAAACAGTTATTCCATATTTCATTTGGTTTTCACGGGCAACAATAAAAACACGGTTAAAGCCCCCATGTGAGATAATAGCTAGTAATATAATATAATATTATATTTTCGATTTAACAATTTATTTTATGTTTCTACTGTAACCGTGGAAGAACCAATAAAATTAAGCGTTTTTTTTTTTATGTAAGACATGTTGTCGATGTTGCTCCGACATGTTGTGTTACCGAGTACAATAAATTAAGTTATACGACAAATATTGTTATAGAAATTCGGAAATTAAAAATCAATTTTTAAACGTTTTTAAGTCCAATAGACAGTTAAACATATTTTTCGATATTTATTTGTTCGTATTATAATTTTTAATTTAACTCTGGTGGATATACATTTTTTTTTTAAAAAAATCCGTTGTGGTATGTAAATAGATTTTTTTTTTTTTAAGAAATGAGAATATTCCGTTCAATATGCCTTACGTTTTTATTTTAAACTTATTCTGGAAAATATGCCCCCCCCATGCCTGCTAATATTTTTTTCGTTCACAGACAACGGTTTTATACTTCTTATTATATTGAAATTTAAACTTTGTTGATTTTCCGATATTATACATGATTTTTTTCCAGCATTTTCGCAATTTACAGCGTTCGATCGTATCCGGCTAGGTGTAAATGTTATTTATAGTTTCTACATATTGGTTTATAATTAGTAAATATAAGAGGATATTAATTCGAAACGTAAATAGTGGTTTATGTATCATTTAAACTTCTAATCTCGGTATAATTTTCGTTACAATTAGCGTTGAACGGTTGTTTTATATTTATAGTATTTAAAATTTAAAAAAATACAAATAATATCAGGATATTACACATATAATTTTCGTTTTTTTATTATTCGCAATTCAATAGAATTAATTATAATTCATTAAAAAAATATATATAATTAGTTTGTAGAATAACAATGACGAGGACCGATATTAATTAAAATAATAAATAAAATACAACGAACGGAATAAGCAAACATTTACCTGCCTATGTGTGTACAGTAGTCAATTTCATTAAAACCATAACGATTATTAATATTTTAAAAGACAATTTATCACTTCGTGCGTGATGGTCAATTATTCTTTATTCGGATATGCGAAAAACGTATTTTACGTCGCCGAAAATCGATAATCATTTATTCATTAAAGGAATTGACGAGTACCAACGCACAAAAACACTGCATTTGCATTTGATAATTTTATTAGAAATTTTTTTTTTTTTTTTTTGTAGTTATAAAACTCGGTCGCACTTTTTACACCGTATCGTACGCACAATTCGCATTGTTTAGATTCGTGTTTTTAATTTATCGCGTGGAAAAAGGTTTGATGTTTTAGTAAATCGATGAATAATATGCCGGCCGTGCAGGCCTATTGGAAATAATTTTACGACATAAAAATTATTCCGTTTTACAACAGTTGTAAAACGGATAGTGACTGTCGCGGAAAATACACACATCGTGTACAATATTACACTAACCTTAAACACGCACAATTCAAAACCGTTTAAAAATCTAAGCGGATTAATCACAATATGTAAACACCCCCAAAAACCCACCTAAATCAAATAAACCGTTTTTAATTTAAGGACGCTCGAATATGTAGTTTAACCAAACGAGGGTTCATCGACAAAATCGGTAGTGTTTTTTTTTTTTTTTTTTTTTACATTTATCGTAGGTATACCGGTCCGAGTACCGAAACGTTATGATTTTTTTTTTTTATGTATATGTACATAAAGAAACTGATTAATACGTATAATTTTTTAACCGATAATAAATATACGTGAATTTATTATTAAAATTAACAAATAACAACAATAAACTAGAATTTCGGTTTTTCTACTATTATAATTTTAATTATGTTTAGCCGGGGGAGTCAATGTCCCCAAGATAAATTATTACCCTTCGTAATTAATTCGTCAAGTGTGCCGAAAACTAGATGAAACTAACAGCGAAAGTATCATTAAAAACCACGCGAAATCGTGTCGTCGTTCATTAAATATGTTTAACATTAGTAAATATGAGAATATCGCTGCGTCTGTTTTGGACAAGCAAGTGATTTTTTTTTTTGTATTTGGCATTATCTGATCTGTATGCTCGATCGGCGAAGACGTCGCGTTAGTTCGTTACGTTCCACAAATTTAAAACGCTTTACGACTTGTTATGGAATCCCATAAAGGCCGTTGGATAAACACATGTATCAATATACATCGAGTAAATATAACATGTAATGACTGTATTTTGACACTCGGTTTAGTTCACCACAGATCAAACGCTTTGGGGGTTTACTGTTGAACTTCGCCAACTAACCGAAAATGTCCTTTGATTTGTTTCAAAACTCCTGAGTAAAATGCTTAAACGGCTTTAATAGTATTGATTACAGGCGTATGGTATTCGCGGATAGATCAGTAATAAATGTCTAAAAAATGTACAAAAATGAAAAAGATATTAAAGTTATTTTATTATACACTTTTATTTTCACTTAAAAAATTTAATCGTCAAAGAGAAAACAAACTACGCGTTTTTAACTTTTCTGTCAAGTACAAATGAAATAACTTTTATATATATATATATTCATATTAATAGGATTTGTTTTAATGATTTGCTATTTATCTAAAATGATAAATACAGTTATTGCACAATATAAATATATGGTTTATCCTGATTTAAGTTATTTTAGAAATTTAGCTTTTATTCGCAGCAAAATAAATTATAAAAAAAACCGTAGATTGTTGTTATAATATGCTTTACAAGAACCCCGTGGGGTTTGTAAAATAAGTATAATAAAAATTATGTCTATGGAAAAATTACAACAAAATTCTGACTGACTTGTTATGTGGTAATTTAAACCAAATCTAATCAGCCTACATCTGCAGCTAGACACGCCTCTGCCGTAAATAAAAGAAATTTAAAAAAAATGTTCGGCTTTTTACAGATTTCAAAATGTTAAATTCGATCAACTTGGCGGTTGTTTTTAGATTATATTTTTGTCCGGTCGACTCGTTTGCCTCACGTTATTATTATATTTGCCTCTGTATTGTTAACTTCCCTTAAAGGATTCATATATCATTTAAGATATAATGCGTATTGGTTTTATTATGATGTATTTATTTTCCTGTCCGTAAATACTTTCTTACCATCCATCTTAACTTCATTATTGTTTGCCAAAAAAGTTCGGAAATTTAATTTTAGGTTAGGCATATGTTGTTCTTATGGCGGGTAAAAGTATCGAAATTCCGTTTTCGCGGTTTTTAGATTCTGAGCGCAGCAAGGAATGTATACTATTATTTTACACGTTTTCTATTATTACCGAACAACCATTAGGTGTCTGTTATTTTGGGCTTTACTTTTTATTTAGTTAATACTACTAATCGAATTTTCACTGGATGCTTATATTAACCCCTTTTAAGCGTGATACAATTTTCAACAAATCCTGGGGTTCTTTTAATTTTATACAGCCGTGCAAAAGATGAATTCGGGACTATTATCCGGTCACGGCGATTGTACCAAGCCGAGTAGAAAAAAAAATATAACCAAGCGACACGACAATGTCGGACTTAATTCAAAAAAAAAAATTAACCCATTGAGAAATCGAGGCTGTGTATATATGTATGTAAATATATCTCGTTCCCTCTACTATTGGACACTTCTTTCGGCTCTGTCTGAACCAAATGAACTCAACTCGAGAAATTGAGCTGTTTTATAGGCTGATTGAAGTGATACAAGTCGGGTTTAATTTCAATATGAATTTCAGCATGTCGTTGCGGGAAGGGAGCGCTTTGTAGGCTTTAAACAAATTTACAGACGTCCAGTTAAAGTTAGGGGGACGGCCTCCTGTGTATACGAGTACACAACGTAAGTATCAAGGATGTGCGTTTTAATTTACAACCATCGGCCAGTCCCGCCCCTACCTTTTCTATGCTCAAATTTCAAAATTTTTTTTTTGGAAATAGTATACCTAATTGTAATATCGTATAGTATTCGGTTATTCATTATTTTATAAAGAATATTTCTATAATACAAAATTGGTGTGTGGGAATTCGACTCTACGAGTAAATAATGACGGAACTCACACGGTTGATTTTTTTTTGTTTTCCTATTATGCGAGAAAGAAATAATGTTATATTTGATTAATCATAGACCAACGATTAAAAGGAAAAAAAAATTCGTTGAGTATATGTCATATTGCGGTACGGTCGCCACTAGTAATAGTGAACCCAGGCACGAGTCACCATTCGTTTTCAACGGGTTCGCTAAATGGTGTTTTTAATATTTTTAGGTATTTTTCAATATAGTAGAGAAATGTGCATGCGCTCGGTTGTACACGCAGTATAGTGACCTACGACTGTTTCCAAGTGTATTTTTTTTTTTTACGAGTTGACCGATTTTGCAATGTGCAGCGTGTGTGTTACGGGGGTATACAAACAAGATACGTAAAATGGGGTTTTTGAAAATCCGTTTTGCAATTTGCACCGAAATAATTAAAACATTACGTTACGTTGTGCACCGCGGCCCGTTGTAGTAAAATAATATCAATTTTAATTTGCGCAGGATTCCGAATCGGCGGTCGTACTTCGGTATAGAAATCCTAGAAACCTAACCGGGTGAGGCGATAAATAAATAACACAGAATATTTCCGAATTGAATTCGTACCGTGTGGCTATATTAATATTGGGATGTGTTCGTTCGGCCACTTATATTTATTCGACCGGCGGACAACGAGACGTATCACAGTTATAATCGCGCGATTACGGCGGGTCGGACGCGAAACGTTTACAATAGTTGCGATAAAATGATTACACTGTCATTGGAGTTGTCGAGTGGTCCGTTCGTCGCACGAGCGCGCCGACAACGGTACCCCGCCCGAATAGATATCAACAAGGGCGAATTTAAACGGTTCACCGTGGTATATATTATGATTTATACACCGACCGAATGTACTTGCCGAATTGCTAGCGATTTAACGAATTAATATAAGCTTATATTAAGTCGACTCCGGAGTAACGGCCCGATACGATTTCACAATTTCATATATATATATATATGTATATTATATTTAGTACAAAAACACAATGTAATTGTAATCCGGGCGGGCCCGTTTGGACTGTTACAAAAGCCACTGCTGAATGGTCCAACACCCCGTCTAAATGACGTCCCTGGCTATCGATAACAAATAGACATACCAATTGCGGACGCTATTTTTCACTGGCTGCCATAATGCGTACAATTGTTGGCACGCCATAATTTCGATGCGAATTACAAGTGCGTTTGTACCGGCGTTCGTCCGACTATCCGTAATTTACGCTATTTTTTTTTTTTTTTTTTAATTAATGCGAATTAAAGATTATCGTGCGATAACGAAAAATAATATAAAAATCGTCGGTTATCCCGGCGACGAGCGTCGGGTCCGTATAAACGGGCGTTCGGTGCGGTTTAAGGGGTTAGAAGCTAAAAGCCGTTGTGTCCGAGATACGGTTTTACGCGTTTCTCTATTATTGCTATTATTATTATTATTATATCACAAAACGTCCCGGGATCTCGTGCGATTACCGCGTGACAGTTTTATATGCATCTCCTCCCAAAATCTGCCCCCCGGCGTACCGTTTTCGGGATGTTTGAAACTACGTTGTTATAGTATTATAGTCGGTGACACCTGCTGCTGGGCGCGACCGCTGCTCGCGGATACGGACACGCGCGCGTGCCTCGGGGAAAATGTTTTTTTTTTTTTTTCATTTTTTTTCCCTGTACCTGAGATTATATTTCGTCCTCGCTTTTAGTCCGTGGCATTCCTTATTACCCCCAAAACACCCCACCGACGGACCGAATATAATATTAAAAAAAAAAAAAACACCGCAATCTCGCGGTCCGCGTGACGAGCCTTCGAAACTTTTCGTCGATATCGTCGTAATATTATATATTATATTATACGTTATTATGGTATCCCGTCAAAATGACGCAAAATGTTGCGATAAAAAAATGATACGGTCAAAATGTTGCCACACACAAAAAAAAAAAATCGACATTTTCAATTTTTTGTTCATCGTCTGTGTAGTGTCATTTCTATACGGGTTTCAATGTCGGATCTATCAAAATATAAAACATAAATTGTATTTTATTTTTAATCCACGAACGAAAATATATCTGGTACATGCCGACGAATGTTTTTTCCGTATTAGTCATCTACTTAAAAAGCTTATAAGAGACCGCAACTTACCCGAATGAAAACGATACAAAAGATTTTATATAGTCGACTTTGAATCGCATTTATAAGTTTAAGCAAAGTGTAGGTCCATCAACTAAAATATAATTCTTTGTTACAGAAATATCATAAATCTGTAAAGATTTGTATACATACGTTAAATAAATGAAAACAAAAATATTCAATAAGCCATTTTTGGCTAATTTATTGATAATATTTTAAACATTTGTTATCCAAACTTTACCGGATATTTCGAATGCAATTGGCAAAGTTACCATACAGTGGCGTATGTGAAGCTCAATCGAGGAGGGGGGCAATTTAAACATTGGGAAATATTAAAAAAAATATAGCAAATACTATTCACCTACACCTACCCCCCACACACACACACACACACTTCATAAGTCAACAGTCATATGACATTTATTTTATTTTTTATAATAGTATATTAGTACATAATAAAAAAAAAAATAATAAAATATGAAATTTGAATAATCGTGTTCCTTTAATATTTTCTAAGATTGATTGATAACAATAAAGACGAACACTGATAACAATGTAATATGATAGGTATACAAAGGAAGATGTGGTGAAATAATTCTTAATATATATCTATGGTGAAATGCGTTTAGCGAGATAAAAATGGCCAACTAACAACAAACAACAACCGATAATAACAAATTTTCAATCTATCCGCCCTCCCACCTCCACCCCCCCCCCGTTATATACGCCACTGTTACCGTACCATCTATATTTTGAATTTGTATTTTAAAAAATTAGAAATAAAGTTTTCAATTATTTTTGTAATCGTATAAAAGAAAGTAATTATATAGTTTCGGACATATAAGAAAACTGAAGATTAAAAAGTAGAATTCCAATGATTTCTGCCAATAAATTGATGTATCTCGGTTTGTTTAATTTAAGGTAGCTGGAGTCAGCTGTCCAAATTTTCTCCACTTTTATAAAATTTGAATTTTTTTTTTTTTAAATTTTAATGAATCTTAATTATACGATTCTTCCACTAAACTTACTGCCCGATACTCATTTAACAAGAAGAGACATTTTCACATGGGAATATGACGTTTTAGAATAATAATCCAGACAAAATCGTTAAATATGATTGGTTAAAACTTATTATAAAAAAAAAAAAAAAAAACATATATTTCCGTTATTTGTAACGGAACCAAATTACATATTCAATTTTTCGAATATCAACACTCACCTCGAATACTAAAATACAAATTAAAATCTTTTTTTACACTTCAAATCCATTAATCCCAAGCCTCATACTGGGTTTTTTGGCCAGTTTTTGAGTACGTTGGTAAACGATTTTACGAGTATATTAATAATATTAAAAGGTATAACTTGTATCAAACAAATAATTTTCATAGATATTTTTATAACAATTACATTTAGTTAATTAATATTTTATTATTTTGTACAAAAAACATGTAAAAAAAAAAAAAAAAACGCTTTATAGTAACGATGGTACAATTAATTATAATTTAAAATTTAAACCATTATTTAATTTTGAATTGCTTGTTTGAATAATTTATTTGGGAATTATCACAAACACCTATACTAAACGCCATTTTGTTCTTCGAATTCTACTCGGGTAGGCTATATATTTTAATGTCCATAAATTGCATGTTGATTAAGAGCAATATAAAATAATTTGTTGGAAATATACACTATACATTCAATGATGTTATATGGATACACTGCATCACTGCTACCACAATTTGAATATTAATGATTCGAATAGATTATTTTTTTCGAAGACTCTTTTAATTAAACAGTCGATCGTCTTAATTTAAATGTTGACTAGATTTAAAAACGATTAAACGCATCAATTCTTAAAAATATTCCGTTAATTGTATTTTGTGATGTATACATTTAATAAAACTATATAGTCTTTTTAAACATTTCCAATCGATATTCCTACTCGAAACTATTAAATTTAATTTATGTCAGAAGAAAATAATATCTACTTTATTTCTAAAAAAAAAAAAAATTGACAGCCAACTGTAATGCAAAAAAATGACAAAATGTCGAATTTTAATTGGCATCCGTTCCACGAAAAGATATCATCTACGCCTTATGCAATTTTCACAAAGTGTAAACAAATTGGTTTTCATTTCATGCAATTGGTTGACTGTTTTCATAAATTGAACAACAATTGATTTAAATACATATCACAACACTATTGCAGTACTGTCAGTTCTGACTCCTTGCCGATAGTTCTAGAGACTTCTAGTAACCAGTCCGCAAACGGTCCTACAGTGGCCTCTTCTCGATCGCATCTTATTCATAATTCACTTGGCGTCATTCCCTCGTCGACTAATCTACTCAACGCACTCCTCAAATTCAACAATAAGTCATAGTATTAACGTTATTATCATCAACCATCACATTCGCGTCTATTTCCCTTGCTTCATCTTTTGTGGAAATCACTTACTATGTCGAGATGATTAACTCCATCCTGACACCCCTACGAACGTTTACACAATAAATATCCTTAATTCACATTGGTGGTTTCCTAACTAAAAAATCCATATTTTCCCACTTATCGTAAATTTTATTAGTTTTATAATATTCCGTGGAACCGTTTTATTCACGCCTTATTGACGTGAAAATAATAAAAACCTAATCTAACATACTTCACACCATGAATAGGCCACTGTTTTAGGTAGGAATAGAGACGTACTCAGAAATTTCTCGCCCGCCACCCATAAAAAAATGTATTATTGTCCGTGAATAGCTCAAAAATCGCCAAAATGTTTTAAAAATGTTTCCCCGTCTAGAAAGGGCTAATCATTTCGGGTCTCTACGATTATTTTTAACAGAATTATAAATCGAAAAAAAAGAAACCGTTATTGTCATAAATGTTCCAGTCTTTTTACAACTATTAGGAAAATTACAACGAAAATCAAAAAAATGACCTCCTCAATTCATCGATAGATCCAAAATGATTTCAGATAATTTGGTTCACTTGAAAATCGGAGCGAGATTTCTAGTAAAAAAATTGTTCACAGACAGGAAAAACAAAAAAAAACCCACATATCATAGCAAAATCAATATTAAAACATTAATATTAAAAATAAAACAAATTTCCAACTTCTTAATTTCTTTTAATTTAAAATACTTATATATATACAAGTAATTTAAATTTAATATCTTACTCTTTAACAATACCACTAACTACTCGTTATTAATTTGTCGAAGACAATTATAAACTTTTTCAAAATCTTCGTTATAATTTGAAAGTTTTATTTTCTAATTTAGTATTAATATTATTGCCAGAAAAAAAAAAGATTTAATTTCATAAATTAATGTTAATAATAATAAGATACTTTTGAAACTATTTATTTTTTATTTATTTTTACTCGTTTTAAATAAAATAAAATTCCACTAAATTAGTTATTAATTATATTATTATATATATATATAAATATTATTCATTATTTAGGCTGTTGTACAGTATATCATACATTAACATCCTCATTAAGTCTTAAACCACTAGACGTTATTATTTATCGTATTTATTATAATAAAAAATATATTAGTTCTACAGTAAATTTTGTTTTGTACACCCATAGTATAAAAATTGTATAAACTGGAAACATTGTTACATTTACTATTGAATTGAATACAATATTAGTTTAAAAAAAATGTCGATTTAAACTATGTAAAAAAAAAATGTTTGAAAAATGACGAATATATTATGAAAAAATTATTAGTCTCGGCATGTATCGTTAAATAAAAATCGCACGCGTCCAGGCCCCGTACAAAATAGCTCGATTATTTCCTCTATGATGCAAGATCGTTGACTTTTCACTATGTTACTCTATGAATTAACGGTAGTTATCACTATCACATTATCAGCGATATTTATTAATTAAATTGATATTATAAATTTTCTAATATAAAAGTATTAACAAGATAGAAACATATTGACTATAAACATGGATATAAACACTATTATCCTATTGAATCAATATTGTTTTGTCGATTGGGAAATCTCGTTTTCAAGTACGCGCCCAATACCAACACGATAATAATAATGTTTGTTATATTTTAGTTTCGCGTAATATTCGGTGTGTCCGTAGAGTCGGAGAAAAGTTACAACAAATATTTATATTAAAAACGGTTTCCCATTGCGTCGAGTACTAAGTCATCTATCCAAAAAACGTCTGAAAATAAGCAAAATTTACCTAAGTTTGGAATAAAAATAATATTTACAATAGCACACTATCGTGCGTATAGATCTTAAATTAATCAAAAACGATTACATAATATTATTTAAATATTTATCACAAGTATATATATATCAATAATATTACTAATTTATTCAAAATGAAAATATGATTAAGTAGATACGGCGAGCTTTACGGATACACAAATAGGTAGACAAAATAGTAATTTCGCTATGCAAAAATAGCTGAGGCAAACATTAATTTATAGTATAAACGTCTGAAATTATAATAACGGCAATAAAACTACTTGAGATTAATGTTTTATTAAATTAGGTTTATATTTTCTTTAATAACAGTTCCCATTGAACCATGAAAATGTCTGTATTTTTATTATTATTTTTTTTTTTTTTTTTTTTTATTTTTAATAACGCATGTGCCCATGTGTGCAATAGACGTGATAATTTAAACTTGTATAGTAAATAAATAACAGTTTTTGTCCGTACTTTATTGAAAATCTTGTGTAGACAACTTGATAAAATCGAAAAATAAGATTTTCAATACGACATTCAATTTAAATCGTCACGTTATTCGCAATAGAAAAGTAAAGTCAATCGTTTGTAAAATACCGTTTATATTTTTATAGTGAACCCGAGTTTTTTTTATTATATTTCATTCGGACCTTATAATTTAACAATAATAATATACCTTACCGTAAATATAATTTGATTTTATTGTATTTTTACGAGCGAGACTGTAAGCTATTATTCTAACAAGACCACTTTATTAGGACCAAGAAAAAAAAAACAAACGCAAGTAACTCAACACCATTACAAAATATAAAATAAAAACAAAGACATTTCAATAAAAAGCCTATAAAAAACAAACCCGTGCATATACTGTAATTTTTATGTTAATCGTCTTTCCTGAAACGAATTTATTTTTGCACGGTCTTGTTCTCCGTCTCGTTTCATAATTCGCTTATTTAACGTGTTTCGTGATATCTCGCATATCTCAAACATTCCTCACGCATAAATATTATTATGCTAATTATTTTTAATTTTACAGTAATTGTATTACGCGTTTAAATAAAAAATATGTTTAAATTTTATAAATTACTGAACGGTTATTATTTACTACTTACGAAATAATTAACAAACGCGATTGGTCGGTACTATTTTATTTGATCGCTTCGTCGACAATCGTTTACATCATTATATAAATACTAAAAATATATTTTATTAGAAAAAAAATGAAATTCTAAAATTATTTATTCGGTAGTTTATTGATCTTTGCCAGCAATATTTAATAAGCAAATTAAAACGGTAACATCTGTACTATGAATCGCCTTGATCTCCGATCGACAAGTTTTATAACGGAGGAAATTGCCCCAGGGCGGCAAAATTATATATGACTTAGGAAGTTGCAAAGTTTTCACCAATATAAATAGACAAACAGGTATTACAAATTATATTAATAGCCTATAAATATATGTACTTATATTTTGTTACGACGACAACAATAAGTTTATATTAATTTTTATTTTTTTTTTTTCCTATACTATACGAGGTGTGACAATAAAATAACGAGACTTTCTAAATATAACCTAAACTATTAACGTTATCTATAAAACGATTATTGAAATATGATTAGAAAACACTTATCTAAAAGTACTATGAACACTGATGGCATTGATTCATTTTCTTATACGTTAGTAGCCTTGTTATTAGTGCGAGTTCGACTATACTGCCGAAAAATGTTAGATATAAAAATCGAACAACATGTGTTAACATTAAATTTCTTGTTAAATTAAAAAAAACTGCCGCGGAATCGTTTCGTATGTTATGTGAAGTTTATGGTGAAGAATGTTTATCAAGAGCTCGTGTTTTAGAATGGCACAAACGGTTTTGTAGTGGAAGGGAGGACGTCGAAGACGATAATCGTTCTGGACGTCCTACCACGTCTTCAACAAACGAAAACGTTGAAAAAATCGACAAAATTAATTAATCAATATTATTATAAAGAGGTATTGATTAAATTAAGAGAACGTGTCAGAAAGAAGCGACCAGATCTATGGAAAAATGGCTGGGTTCTTCACCAAGACAATGCTCCAGCTCACAGTGTATTTTCAATTCAACGTTTTTTAACTGAAAAAAAAATTTCTGTACTTCAACATCCCCCGTACTCGCCAGACCTTGCTCCTTGTGACTTCTTCTTATTTCCTTCTTATTTCTTTTCCCATTTTCAAACAGTTGATGACGTAAAAATGAAAACGGCAGAACTTCTATAATGGCTGAATGAAAGCAATTGGCAACACTGTTTTTAAGAATGGCAGCGACATATGCAACAGTGTATTGATGCTGAGGGAAGGTACTTTGGAGGTGATAATCATTAAATTATAACATTTTTAAAATAAACAACTTTTATTCAAAAAGTCTCGTTATTTTATTGTCGCACCTCGTACTCTATTCAGAATAAGAACAGACCGCCTTCGTGCATCGTAACTGAGCTTTTGGCGCGCTGCCAGACCACCTGGTGGCGGATTTATTAACTAATCGGCAATCATCTACAGTCGTAGTGGGGATGGATGCGCTAACAACGACGTGTTTTCGTCCGCCGCCTGGTCTGTTCTTATTCTGAATAAAGTGTACATTAGGTGAATAAAATCACTAAATACGAGTCTTTTATGTAATAAGTGTTTCATTAAAAAAAAAAAAAAACGTATTGGTAATTTTCATAAGGGCGACATACCTTAATGATACGGCACTGTCCTTGTGATATCAACGATATGATTATAAATTATAATAATAAACGCGGCGTTCGGGATATTCCTGTAATAAAGGAATGCTAGTCGATTCAAAGTTTTACGATGAATTTATAAGAAAAATCGTACGGCTTCGTGCAAGTGAAAATGACGCATTTAAGTTCAGACCTACGTGTGTCACTCTGTGTACACGCAACGGTAAACCTCGTCGGGTAAACACGTCAAATCCTGCACAACGAGATATGCCTGCACGGTTTTAAACACGTATATGCTTGTCAGGTACGCATTAGAGTTTATAATGCACATAGTCACATTTTTTGAGTATTTTATACGGCGAAATGTAAACGTCGGGCGTCAAGTTTTGTTTTTTTTTTTTTTCTTTTATACTTTCTACCCGTACCTCACGTTACAATCTATTCCCGTGCGTGATATGTAGACGCCGTAAGAATTACAGGTCGACAACGATACACCGACTTCATAGCTAATCTAACCTGGACAGTAATTTTTCATTGTATACGTTTCTACTGTGCTCTCAGTCTTTTAGCCGGGAAACGTGTAATAAAACGATAATTGTTTTGACCGTGCAAATAAATCAGTTGACAAGCAACAGACATATCGATCCGTATGCCTACAAATATAAAATATCGAATAGTGAACACTACACGTAATCGAGAATATTCAACGACTAATGTTTTATTAGCCTTTGATAATATTACGGGCTACGGCACACGCGTGTAGAGAATATTATTATAATATTGTATTTCGTATCCGAAACACGTATAGGTAGGGGCGTTCGTATAAACGGTACGAAATTATTCGGAATAAGTAGGTTTCATAGAAAAATTTTTCTAATAAATATATGTACAGTCTGAAAATGTATTCGAATAAAAAAACATCAACGAATATATACCTTATTTATATACCTAAACAAAAACTACACTCTGGACGAGCATAAATTATTGTAAATTTCAATACGAAATCAATTTAAAACGTTTGCTACACCGTCGAGATCATACATTTTCCATTGGTATAACAAACAAAGTACAAATATTTGTTAACAACGACAATAACGGTGAAAAAAAAAAAAGGAAAAAAACCGATATCATTACATATTTCTAGTAATAGTATGATTAAAAAAAAAATTTTAATTAAACAATATAATATAATTTATATATAACTCTAAGTATAACAATTTATTTTGCATTGTTTCGCATAATATTTTATCGTTTTGTGACATTTAATGCATATTGCATTGTATACGTAATAATTTTTAACGAGTCTTATTATTGTATGTATAACTTAATTTTCTCATAAGTATGTATACATATTTATAATGGTGGGTATTATAAAGAAACATATAACCAATCATAAAATCTCTATTGTCATAAGATTAACATAATACTGGAAATATATATTTTTTATTTTTTTTCACTGTGTTTTTCTCTTACAGATTATTAAATTATAATTAAAAAAAAAATCGAATAGATTATAATTTATCTTTTTTTTTGTTTGTATATGTATTATATGTTGTTACATTTTTATTACATCGCAATTTCTCAAAATACAATAAAACGATTTTTATTTAAACATTATTGTAAAATTTAAAACGATGTACATTTGTCTGTAAATAACACAACGCTACAGATTATTTTTCTATATAAAATAATCGAAAAAAACTAATCATTTTAGAACTTAAACGGTACAAAATAAAATAAGGCGCACAAATGCAACTATTTAAACATTATTGTAAAATTTAAAATGATGTACATTTGTCTGTAAATAACACAACGCTACAGATTATTTTTCCATATAAAATAATCGAAAAAAAACTAATAATTTTAAAACTTAAACGTTACAAAATAAAATAGGGCGCACAAATGCAACTATACAAATAATTTAAAAGTTGACAGTTATACCGGTACACCGCATATTTTGGGGCACTCCCAATAAAAAAATGTAATAAACAAATTGGTAACCACGTTATTATAAATCACCCCGATCAACGAGATTTCGTTTATCGAAAAATACCTATATATAGGTATTATTCTCTACTATAATACTATCGAAATACTTGCCGATCTTAATATGTAGTTTTTCAAATGCTTGTGATATGATTGCAATTAATAATAATACGTGATTTACGTAAATCGTTTTCATATAAACTATATAGACAAGAATATTACAAAACAGGATCATTTCTCACAAATAATAATCAGGCGTCTTAATAGGAGTTTCCAATTCGCTCGCACTGTAAATACACTCGCACACGGTACGTGTGCAGTCGACACTGGATTGTTTTGCACCATTTACTATTATCTCAACACGACGTTTTACGTATAAAAATAGAAAAAGTCGGTTACATGTGTTTTCGTTCCTTTTTGGAAACTAATTCACATAATGTACCAGTCGATAAAGGCAATTCGCTTTGTTCAGAATACATTTTTTGAATTCTCTCGAGAAACAATAACGTTATACGATAAGCCGTAATATTTGTTTTAAGTTTATCGTCGTTTATTGCAATTTCATTAAGTTGAGGTGTCGTCGTGAAAAAAATAAAACAAATCTTCGAGAATATTAACGGGATAGATAATATGCATGTATTACAAGGGTGAGCTAATGTGTAATGCTTCTTTACATATAACTTTGAAACTAGTGAACATAAATGAATGAAATAAAAACACACGTGTAGTAAATTAAATTATCTTTATTTACGTAATATTATTGTTCACCATTACTTCCTTCTAAGACAATAGAACATTTCTGCCAACGTTTAACTAGTTTTGTAATGCCGTCCAAATAAAATTGTTCATCATGAGCAGCAAACCACCGCTTGATTGTAGCATTAATTTCTCGACATTTTTCGGTGCCCAAGTTCAGAGAGAAGGTGCTGAACACGTTCTTTAGAGATTCGTTGATGAAATATCTTTTTTGCTTAATTCTCCGATTCGCTTGAACCAATCATCGACTTTTTCTTCATGAGCCTCGTCTGTCATCATTATTTGCCGTCCACATCGATCCTGATCGGAAAGAATAGCTTTCCCAACGTCACTACCTTTAATCCGTAATACCCAACGACGAACAGAACTGATATCTAAAGTTTCGTTACCATAGACCGAGAGCAAACCTCTATGAATATCGACAGTTTTCACATTTCCTGTGACAAGAAATTTAATTACAGCACGCTGTTTGAACCGCACGTTCTGCAGAGGCCGTTATTAAAAATTACGTATGAATGAATTAAAAACGTTGGATTATAGTGACTAGGCACACACTAAACCAACAACATTTGCTTCTAAATGTTCCACAAACGACAATCTTATCGGACATTTTAAAATCGTTATGAGATAAGAGGCATTACTTATCAGCCCACCCTCGTATATTAACTTTAGTTCGTATTAGTACGCGCACTTATACCTGGTGGTTATAGATACACGAGCATTTCGTACATTTTTACGACGGTAAAACAACACAGTACGGGAATATTTGGAATTCTGACCAAATAGAACTGTAGGGGAAAACTCGATTCGAAAGGAACACGTACAGATTTTACAGCGCACGTTCAAGTATACCCTAAACAAAACAGGGAAACGAGGTCGTCAAACAAACGGCGTTTGTTACCCTCATACACGTGTTTTTACCGACCACGATGTTTAGTAATATGTTTCGTGCCTACATTCACGTACGAACACGTGGTTCTTTTTTTTTTTTTTTATAAAGCAAACGTTCGTTATAATATCAGAATTTCATACGATTTTATTGTCAAAAACTGTTTCATAAAACTTTTAGTTTTTATTATTTTTTCCTCCATATTTGTTTACAACATATATTTGTTCAACAATCATTTTTGTCGTTTCTAAAAGTTACGTCGATTTTTTTGAAAAAACGTTACCAGTATATTTTAACTACAGAATATTTTCCGAAAAATAACGCCGTAGTGTCCTAAAAAATTTACCTACAATTATTGCAAAACCGTACGCGTAAATATTTCTTCATCTACGAATATCATTGTACGTATACAACTTTGTTACTAATATTAATTAAACATGTAAATAATATTATAGTAATTATCACGAAATAAATCTGTTTAATTTATATAAACCTTGTTCATTTCAGTTGTGTTACTAACGCATATTTTGAGAAAAAATAAATTATTCGTTTTAAGATGAAATAAAAAACAATATTTAAACAATATTGGGACAATATGTATTATAGTGAAAACGTCTAAATACCGAACACTCCTGGTCGCCGAAATTTTATCCGCTATTTAGAGGGGGTCAATTTGTTGTGGGGAGATAAAGTGAATTTCGTACATCAATAATCGATTATTTGTATATCAATTAAAACTGCTACGTATATTTAACGTATAATATTGTAATATTTTATTTTGCGGGTGTAATTATTTATAATATTTATAAAAAAGTAAACAAGAAAATAATTTTAAAAGGTAAAAACTAACATTTATTGAAAAATATCGGTTACCTTTGGTTAACATTTTGGTCAACGGAGACGTCCTCTTATGTACGACGGAATAAGATAAACTAGTTTAATGTTGGTGCATCGTAATAAAATATAAACGGACAATTACGATAAAAAATTATCGATATCTAGGCGTAAAAGTGTCCGTTATTCAGTGCGTCACGTATTTAGACGTATTCCTATAGATAAATAGTGTAGAATAAAAAAATATTTCCCATTTCTCGATCAAAAAAAAAAAAAAAAAAAATACGTCCGCGGTATTAAGAGAGGTGTCCGTCAAGGGAGGTTTCGCCGGTCTTTTAGGTACCCCTGTACCGTTTACGACAATTACTATACCGAGATTGGTATAATATCACTCGAGTATACGAATTACATCGACCGCAGGTATTGACACGGGCTTCGCAGCGCGCAACAGGTGTACGGAAAGTGCGCTCTACAGTGTAGTGGCGGTAGTAGTTGTAGCCGCGCCGCGATACTACACCACAGAACAACACGCCGCCACTTCGCCCCCCATAGAGTGTTTGCTGATTGGCGGTAGTTTATCCGCCGCGATAACACAGACGTGCGGCGGGCGCCGACGGAATTATATCAACCGTAGAAAATTACAAACGTCCCCGACGCTCGTGATGGGCGTTAATAATTAACGGTTTCGGCCGTATTATATTATATACGCGCGCCGTACCGTATGCCCTGCGAATCGGATCTCTACTGCCCGCCCCGCGGCGTACCGCGCATCCGCGGAGGCTTTACCGGGTTGCACGTTACTGGCCCGGGTAACAAAAAAAAAAAAAAAAAAAAGAGGCATAGACTCGTCGTCAGTGTCGAAACACTGCGGATAAAGGTCCTATTCGCACACGTCCGGTCCGAGTCTGGTCCGAGCCTATCCCCCCCCCCCGAGCTCTCTCCGATCAAACAAATATTGTCAGTGAACGCTTTTCTGTCCGAGCTCGGGCACGGAAAACACGGGACGGTGCCGGATCGGACACGTTTGAACGGGCCGTCCGTTTTCACCGTGTGCGTAACCGTTGCAAAGTCTTTAACTTTTGTTATTTTATACACGCAGTTCTTTTTCGTTTTTCGGCACTAATTGTTTTACATTTATTATCTTCTTTTTCGTCAAGCAAAAGTGCTATAACAATTAATTCTTCTACGCTAAATTCCGTTATGATGGAAGACAGACAAAAATAATTATCACTTTGTTCTATACGATTACAGGACGTGAACCGTTTGAAAATATTAAAAACTAAACAAAAAAGTAAGAAAGCAATAGACTCGTATGTTAAAAATTGGAACGGGCACGGGCCGGATGTGTGCGAAAGGATCTTAATTAAAATTTATCTAGATAGAGGTGAAATATAATTGCTCTAAAACCATCCAGACACGGATAAAGATAACATATATTTAAATTATCTTATTTAAGATAACAGATATGTAGAGAATTTATCTAGATAAAAAAAGATAATTTTTTTTATTATTATTATTATTATATTACTTTTATCGAAAACATTACAATAACGTTATTTAAACGATTAAAATATAACGTAAATGTTTTCTAGATAATCTAGATAATCTAGATAATCGGGCGGTTTCGACGCCGCTCGTCGCGTGCGGGCTGGCTGCGGGGTTGGCTATCGATTTTGCAATTACAAAAGCCGTCGGAATCCATCACCGGGAGAGTCGTACAACGTAATATAATATAATATGGTACGGCGCAAGCATATAATATTTACGGGCGACTGATCCGTACGCCACCGCCCGCAGGACCGGCCGAGGTATAAAATTATATACGCGGCCGGACGGCGAAACCGACCCGCCGACGACGGTGCGGACGGACGGGGTGAGGCTCCCGCGCGCCTCTCGGTTTTGACGCGTTCCGTCATAATATATCTTCCGAAATTACGTGTCCCACCCATAATATGTGTGCGTGTGTGTACTCACGAGTTAACCGTACCCCGGCGGGCACACCCGGGATTTATTATTATTATTATTTTTATTATTTTTTAGAGGGGAAGGCAAAAATAAAATTATTATTAAATTGTAAGTAGTAGTTATTTTAAAATATGTAAAAACACCCGAATGCCTCGTTTTTCATCGCTTGTTTATAAAATATAAACTACACAATAAACAATGTAAATCAATGTAATTACTATCCATACTATCCAAATACAGCCAGGTGTCCCTGTCCGTTGCCAGGGATTTTATCTCTGCATAGGCTTTCCAGGGTATTTACGTCTTGAATGCATGTGGTCCTCGGTCGTCTTGTTCTTCGGCCTTGAATCCGGACTTAAAATATGTTTTTTTTATAAACATACTATCCCTAATAAGATGTCCTGGTAATCTTAGTTTTTCTTTTTTATTCCGCTTCTTTTGTCCCTTATTTCTCGCAATACTTTTACATCTGACTTTTTCTCAGTCCTTCAAAGGCCTTCGTCATTCTTCGGTTAGGTTAGGGTAAAGACCGCCGCCAACATTTTGTCGTATTATGTATTTTAGGTTAGGTATTATAGCATTTATAAATAATTATAACAATCGAAAAACGAGTGGAAATTTGTATAATTATACTCAATACTCGTGGTGCCAATTTTCCCCCTAATCCTATCAATTGTGAAAAATGTCAGTCCCACTCCACCACCTTAAAAAAAAATGGCATAATAGTTCTACCTGGAAACGAATATTATTGCCAACGATGGCATTTCCTAATGAGATTCTAATCAAAACGGCCTATTACATAAATACATTGGTTTTTCAGTTTTTCGGTATTCTCGAAGTATAATTACTGAATTGAGAAATTCCAAAAAATAACCACCTCCTCGACATACCGTCTGCGCGTATAAGTGTATACTGTCCCGATATATGTTTACCCGAGAAAAAAAAACCCACGTCATTATAAAACTTGTCATAAGTGCCATTCTTAATCTACAATATTTTAGTGTCAATTTCGGAATTATAAGCGTAGGTTAGGTATTATTTCGAGAGAGAAACGTTTCTCGTGGAAACGGATTTCGGGACGACGTTCGATTAAGCGACGTTAATGAGGATAGAATCAAAACGATAAACGCGAAGTCAGAAAAAGTGCAATTCGGGCAACAAAAAAATACGTAATATAAAAAGTATACAGTATGGTTTTACAAAAAAAAAAAAAAAAAAAAACTCTGTCTTTCTATTTTCATCAAGCTCCACTGGTCGGTACAAAAGCGTATAATGTGTTTTTTTTATTTTTTTTTTTTGTTTTTTTTATCGTTTACTCGTGTTCGAAATTTTATTAAAAACGCAATTAAATCATATATATATATACATATTATAATTATACGTTTATAATCGTATTAAAAAAAAAAAAAAAAGACAGTGCGTAATACCAACCGATTTCGGCAGTCAAAATGTATTCGTTTTAATACATTAAACAATAATACCATCGGTATTATGTACCAAAATTATATTTTATATACGAATAATTCTTAATATAACGTTAATACGCGTATAATTGTTATTTTACGTTTTGATTGTTTTCACCGTTTAAAGAAAATTAATTTGTAATAAAAATTATAATTCCACTGTTAGTATAAACGAGCACGGTTAAAATGCATGTCACTGTATTATCTGGATCTATACGCACCCTGAATTATTCGTACCGATTGTCGCGTTTATATTACCGTTGTTTCTGAGCGAGTATCTGAATAAAATGTCGATTGATGTATAACATTATTCAAAAAAATTTGTCCGATTAACTTTATAATTAAATTCAAGATACGGACCGTGTTTCCTTGACGGCGAAGATTTATCGGGAACAGGTAACGTTTTCGACTGTTGCTGAAAAATAAATCGTGAAAATACGCGTATGTATCCTATAAGATATCCAATTGCACAAAATCTCGAAACAACAAATATTTGTTTTTGCGACTGTAATTTCTAGTTTCGTTGATTCAATACCCACGCCCGTGGTTTGTTTTCAATGTGTACAGGGTGTCGCATGACAATTTCACTCACTGTTCGATATCTCCTGAGATAATGAAAAAATCAAATTCTGGTGTTTTTTTTTTATGACTTTGAGGAATAAGGACTACAAATAAAAAATAAAAATAACTTTGTATTTTATTATTTTCGAAAAAATTTGAAGATAGCCAATTTATAGAGTTTATACTTCCTAGACTTTTCGACTTTTTATTTTCATTAACCTCATGATTTTTAATAAAATAATTTTAGTTTAGAGAAAATTAATGTGTTGATATTACATAACAGTAGTTTGATAAACAAAACTTATCATAAAACGAGATGAGATAATATTATTCAAAAAAAACCCTACTGTGGTAATAAATTATACACTATTTTGCTGTAAACTCAAAAAGAAAAACATTAAAAATCACGAGGCTAATGAAAATAAAAAGTAGAAACGTCAAAAACGTCAGAAGAATAAATTCTATACAAAATGGCTATTTTCGAATTTTTCGAAAATAAAACGTTATTTTTTAGTAGCTGTTTTACGTAAAAGTAAAAATGTTATTAAAATATGAATATTTGTAGTCATTATCCCTGTAAATCTTATAAAATAAAAACAAAAAATAATATAATTCAATTATCTTTATTATGTCAGGAGTTATCGCAAAGTGTAAATCTTCGCGGACACCCTGTATACATATATATATATATATATATACGAATTGAGTACCTACGTCGCCGCAATATCGAAAACTATATATTAAAAAACGAATATCCCGTATACTCTGATATAGTGTTACTCGGTTGACAAAAAAAAAAAAAAAAAAAAATGTCGGCCACCAGGATCCGGTGGCTATAATGGATGTATACAGTGCGAAATATCGACAGGCTTAAAAACCGATAACGGTCGAAACATCGAAAGGTGTATACAACAAAATATCGTCCGGTTAAAATGCCGAAAAATAAAAATACATTCAAATAAATATTTATACGTATGTATATAAAAGATGAAACTGACTGATTGAGGTATCATCCCAAACCGCTGGGTCTAGAAACTTGAAATTTCACGCAGGAGTTCCTTATGGGCATCCACTAAGAAAGGATTTTTTCTCAAAATGAAACCGCTATAACGCTAAACGGAAATATAAATAAAAAAATGACATACTCAAAACATTTTACAAAGAAATTAGTAAAACGTGTTTTTATGGCCGATTTTGGAAGTTCTATTCCTAATAAGCAATGACGGACTGGGTCGCCGAGTAATCGGGCAAATGCTTCTTTTTATGTTCGCAATCATTTCTCGTTCACTATTTAGGATTTAAATTAAAATATTACCCTATGCCATAAAAATATAAAAAAAACTTCAAATAAATATAATACATCTATACGTATGTATAAAAAAGAAGAAACTGACTGATTGAGGTATCATCCCAAACCGCTGGGTCTAGAAATTTGAAATTTCACGCAGGGGTTCCTTATAGGCATCCACTAAGAAAGGATTTTTTTTTTTTCAAAATGAAACCGCTAAAACGCTAAACGGGAATATAAATAAAAAAAAATTACTTACTCAACATTTTTCGCAAAGAATCCATCAGAGAATTTTGTAAAACGTGTTTTTATGGGCGATTTCGGAAATCCCACTCCTAATAAGCATTGACGGATCTAAGGCAAAAATTCTATTCCGGATTTAAACTAAAATATTACCCTGTATTTCCGTATATAATATACTTTTCGAGACACACACAACGATAAAAACAATAAAATAATACCAACGTCTATATAGATGTCTGCGTAGGGTCGACAGAAATAAAACACACCTTATCGCGTTATTTTACCGGCCGTGCGCGGGGGTGGGATAGGTGATCGATACGGCGGTGGGTCGAAATAACAAAAGTGAAACCCGAGAACGTGTGGACAAGTGAACGCGTGACGGTCAACGGAGACTGTGGCCGCGGCAGTCACATTGATTGCCAATTTTCACACGGCAACGCGGGAATATAATATAGCCGGTCTTGTGCGGTAGGTGCCCGTGGAGGGTAGGAAAAAGGGGAAATAAAACGGTCATTTTTTTACTCGGCCCACCCGAAAAGTCTGCAAGTTGACCAATTTTTCACCTTAATAAAGACTCGCGCGTCTAGTGTTTCTCGTAATATACGAGATTGGACGGGGGAGACGTGGCGTATCGTGTTTCCGTCGCCGGTGCTTTAATGTAAACCTTTAACGTTTTTTTTCTTTTCTATTTTTTTATCGTATCTACTCTTGTAGAAAGAAATATCGCTTAAAAGGATGTCAACCGCCGGGTATACAACTTATAAGGGTTATATCGAGGTGACATGGTATAGACGATTTTAGCGGAAATGTTGACGAAAATAACAAAAAAATAAAAATTTATCATCTCAAGAATATTAAAATCGATAGAATATTAGTTAAAAAACAAAACGTGCACTGTTATACCGTTCTCAATATCGTGTGTTACTGTTATAGAGGTACGAAAAAGTATCGTAGTTCTATCGTTTGAAAAACATATTTTTTTTTTATATTATCGAAAAAATAACAACAATAACAGTGAGTGTTTTCTTCTTTTTTTTTTATGTTGATAATTTAACCACTTAATTATTAAAAGGATATTACCACTCGACTCGCAGTTTTGACACAATTTGTACAACGAATTTCACGAACGTTCGGCGTCCTACTAATAATTTATTTAGCAAATAAATTAAACAGTAATCAGTTGCGTACTTAATGGGGCTAAGAGTGCTATGTCGCCACTCCCTAAGCATTAAATGTTAGATATTACTATAACACAAATTTTAAATTACAAAATGAGATGATTTTATTTTTTTTTTTTTTCGTTTAAACCAACATCAGTGAAGGGGACCCGTGTAAACATAATCTTCAACGGAACAAAACCGTTTTGATAATTTGGCTTTGGTAAATATTGTAAAAGATATATTAAAAGACATATAAACAAAAAAACAAAATCAACCCCTATTTTTATTCTAGCTGAAAATAACAGCGAGCTCGTAAAAGTAGGAATTCGAACACTGTGCATCGTGGTGCCGCAATGAAATAATTGGCGAGCTCTCCGTAAAGGGATAACAATAAAATATTATGTTCACTTATTTCGCCGAAAACGTATTTCCGAGGGACAGACATGCGTATAGTCTCGATAATTTCGAATAGAGCTAAATCGCTTATAAAAGATTATTATCATTATAATCGGTTGAGAATGGGCGGGCCAGTAAACACAGACGCCACTCGGAGAGTTTTGCCCCGCGGCAATTTCATAAATAGAAAGTCGAGCACACGCGGAAATTTAGATGGTTGGATTAATATTTTTGGGGGGTAATTTCCCGGTTATACGCCCAATGTGATACTTTAGGCAGAAGGACGTCACGGATCCTCCCTGCGGGTCTTATGACAAAATTACATTTTTTTTTTTTTTTATATTTACTTCGCGTTACAACTTTTATTTAAAATAATGTTTGTGAAATTGGATATAATAATACAAAATTGCGTTTTATGTATACATTGTAAAAAATAGACATTATAATGTAGAATTTGAGAAAATAAAATGAACCACAAAACCGTTTTATTTTATTTACATCGGCGGTGTAAAGTAAATAATAATGACGTACGACGAACAATATTTGAACACAAGGAGCCAATTTACATAGAATAAAAATAAAATATCAATTAAAAGAATTACGATTTAAGCAGCAGAGTACAAACAGTGGAGTAAAACTGAGTAAAAAACTAGAGGGGATGGGCAAAATAATTCCTTCACTAAATTAAAAACCGCGATGGGTGTAAACATAATTTTATTTTAAGTATAAAAAATAATCAAAAACTAATTTAATTTACTAATAACTAAATCGAACAAAACTCAACAAATAAACGAAAGAATACGTCATTGTTTTAATGTTAGTTTTATTATTTTTGTAGCCTAGATAATTCGACAAGGTTGACAATACGTTAACATATTATAAAACAGGAGAAACGTAAAACATATATAAACTTTTATGCAATAATCTGAAGAAAAAATTGTTTTATCTTAAATGGATATAAAAATTAATTAATATATTACATTTCTTTCTTTGTTTTAAAAGATTCAGAGATTTGTACAATTGTCATACCTGGAGGGGGGCAAAATGATTCCTTTGCTCCTCCTCCTCCCTGCATAATATTATGCCATTGAGTACAACGTAGTGTAATGATTTATTAACAAGGCGTAAGGCTCTCCTGGGAAAACAATAAATGTACAACTATGCCGATCGTGGTGTATGTATTTTGGAAGAACATCCGGGGGTAGATGTAAGAATTATGAATGGAGGGGATTCGAAACAGAAAAATTATCAACAAACTAAAGTGAAAAATATATACGTAATATTTTTTGTTTTTTTTTTTTTTTTTAGAAAATGTATGTTAAACTTTTAACAAATTAGCAACTAGTAAATTTGCTTTTGCGACATCTAATAAAAAATTACGATGCGATTCTAGAGTATTTTCATAAAAGTCTGAACCATAAAATCTTATGGTTTTATTTCATTTCCATCGATTAAACGATTCTCAAATACAACAATCTGTTCAATAACTTTGTTTTGAAAACGATACGTTCAATGCGTTTAACGCAATCATAAAAACTTACACTAAAAACTTGTCCGTAGGTGTTTCAAAATAATATCCTTCTGCGCTTCGGGCCAAGTGTTTTGGAATTTTTTTTTCCTCTCGATGCATTTACTTTGATTTTTTATTTTTTTTTTGCCAATTTCGTAATACGGTAAAATTTCACGTGGTGCTGTCGGCATAGGGATACGTGAACACCGTCGGCCAACGGACAGAGAGTTTATATTTTTAATTACATCGTACTCGAGATGAGGGCAGAACGCCTGCTATTCGAGACATTACAAAACATAATATTATAATTTCATATTATTTCTACGGGGATATGTTTTGTTAAATCGCCTGCTGAGTAGGAACGAGCGCATTGTTTTTTCGTAACAAAAAAAAAAAAAAAAAAACAATATAAGTACGGGGGAGGGGGGAGTACGCCTCTGTTCCTCGTCCGGACACACTCGTTTGGCGCCCTCTCGCCCGGTATCCTTCGATCGCGCGCGCTTTCCCCTCTGCTCCTCGCAGCCGATCGACCATTTTCATTATACCGCCGGACCGCGCGCGCCTTTTTCGTTATTTTCGCACGTCTCCAAAGTAATTGTTGCAGAAAACCTGCCCGCCGTCCGCCCGTTGATTTATCGCTCGGCGCCGAAAAATTCCTTTTCTCTCCGCGTACGTAGGTACCTTCGTCTCATACATACTATATATAGGTATATTATGTCCGTTTCGTCCTCGTAATTGTCTTATATATTATATTTATATATATATATATATATATATATTACTTCTCGGAGACTAGCAGCTCATCTCTCACGGTTCGCAAGAAAAATGCCATTAAAACCTCTCCTCCGGTCCATGCGCCGCTCTGACGGTCGTTGTTTTACGCGTAAAACGGTCCGGCAATTAAAACCGTTTAAATAACAATAAACGCCACCTTAGATATCGGATACAACGATAAATTTCTCAGCATACTATATAATCGTCTTTTCCAATGTTTAGGCCTCTAACGGCCGTTCGTCCCATCTCACGCCATGATCCGCTTCTCTATCCAGTGCCCGGGGACGGATTTTCGGCGATATTTTCCCTGTGCGCGAGTATAGAGTGACATTTTTTGGTCTGGGTACTAAAACTCTATACACGTCGGCGTACCCCCGATCAACCATTTTAACCGGTTTGATCCTTATAAATCCGTTAAATCCTCATGATCGGTCTATTAATATACAATAGTTTACGTGTATCCGCATTGCTTTTTCTATCCAACCATGTCCGTTTAAACTATATTTGCATGTCCCTTGAGTTATAATTCGTTCCGTAACACTTTTCTTTCGTACGCCATTAGTTTTCTATTACAACATTCGGCCAACGACTATAAAAGTTTCACGGTGGGACCGTATAATCCCGCGTATTAACCCGGCATGTTGGCGCTAGGCCAATGGTGGACGGGACTGCTCATCCACTTTCCTCCTAAATCCACCACGGAAAAATAGTATTTATATTTATTTTATTAAAACGAATTACTAATTTTCTCAGTGGCCATATTTTCGGTCCGTGCAGGATTCCTGGACGAATCAAACCGACAATGTTGGTTTTTTTTTAATAATCCCGATATATTTTCTAGACTGCTTTTCTGCTTATTACTTAATTGTATTCTGACCACTACTTCTCTGGCTACTCCATTACGTACTGTTATTATTCTACTGCATTACTATTACATTAAATATCAATTATTACGTATAATATAATATTTACAATCCGTGGGATTAATCACTCGCCTAAAAGCGTGTACGTCGTCAATTCGCCCGGGACACGCAAATCACCACTAATATTACTCTACTAATTATACCAGTACTCACATGTATGTGTGTATGCACTGTATACAAAATCTGGGAATCTGGAAAGGATTTCGTTTGGGTTCAGCGACAAATCCGTTTCCGTTTCCGTTCGCCCAGCTACGTCGATTGATGCCGAACGAGTAACGATGCGATTTTGCGATATAAGTGCAGTATTGGTATGGACGACAGGATGTATAGTTTCCCATCTGCCCCTATAGAACGCGGATGAGAGTACCTATACCACGATCACAGTACAAGTATCGTATTGATGCCTTTCTTTTAAAACCGCGATCAAACCGTAAAAAATATTTTCCAAAGTGCGGTGAGATTAATTTGTTCGTTCCCTAGAATGACTTGACGAAGTCGTATAGACGATGCATTCGAATACGGGACAAGTACGACGGTCAACAATATGATCACTCATATCGTCAAAAGACTAAAACACAATGGCTTTTAGCGTTTTAACGTTAACGTCATTAATCAATCCTACGCAAGAATAATATTAAATATTCGATGATAATTAAACGCCAACAAGTTATAATAGTTAATGTTTTAGAGATAACATTGATGGGCGTTTCAACACAAAAACAGCCATGTATTTGTAGAAAACACAAAACGTTATATTTGTTTAAGAAATACTAAGCGTTTGTGGTTTTTTTTTTTTTTGTTTGTTTGTTTTATGTTTAAAAATATATTCTAAAAATAATTGGTTTTTTTACCACTCCAGAACAAATTTATTGTTGTTTATCGATCTCGCCTCGCCTGATTGATTAACACTAAGAACTCAAGTGCGAATCGCCTGTAAATCGATTTACTCTTAAAGGTTTTTTTTTATTTAGTTGTTTAATTTCAAAGCTATTTATTACTCTATAAAGACATTAATAACATTAAAGTAATAAGTCGTGTAAATGGATTTATATACAACCGCGTATTGAACACCTATAACACGTGTGCACGCGGAACAATAATGATTTCCCACAAAATCGATGAATAAATAAAAATATATTATGACGCTAACCGAACCGTGTTTAAAACCAAAAAGAAAAACGTTCAGGTTGTTAACTACTTTATTCGAAAAGTGGAGTTAAGAACTAAATATCACTTAGTGATCGCCACACTGTAAACGTTGGAAACGGCCTTATAAGGCTACCATTATACACAAAACTATAACTTTCGATTTCTGATATTATTTGATGCAAATTTCTGTATCCGGGCTATTTGGACAATTCGCAGATTCTCGCAAATTACTCGCAAAACGTTGGACACGTTCGATATTCAAGTTACCGAGCTAATCAACGACAATTGTCTACGAATATTTTGAGTAAATTGTTGATCGGACATTAATAATAATCCGTATACAGACACAATATTTACCGTTAAACGATCGAAGAGATAGTGAAAAATAAATATTCGACCCGAAATCCTCGTAGATAATCCTCGCTGGTCCGCGATAAAAAATAATCACCCGCCAATATAAATAGTTTATATAATATAATGTATATTTAAAATAAACCCACGTCATACTCGAAAATGTATGTAAACCAACGTCTGACGTACGATACGTCAAACGAACGCGCGCCTGTTAAGATAGAAAATTGCCCGAGTAATAGATGCCACGTCGTCGTCATATAAAAGCGATCTCATATTATTTTTACTATTATTATATAGCTAGTGCAACGAAAAAAAAAAACCGCAGACGAGCTATTTTGACTTTCCCATCTTCTCCGTGCCGACGACGATAAGATAATTTAGATTGACACTATACGGATATCAAGCTTGAACAATGGCGCCGGACGATTTTTGAACCGCGGGGTGGATGAACATATGAAAAACCATTTTCAATACTAATCGAAAATTACGTAATTTAATTTTTTTTTTTTTTTTTTTAAGTGGATATTTGAATCAAATATATTAAATCGGATATAATAAAATTGTTCGTAAAAAAATAATACAACTTTTTTTTTAATATTGTTCCAACGTATTTGCGAGAATTCGTCAAAAATACTAATTCTAATCGTTCTACTCGTGTTAAATCCGTATTGTTTGTAAATTAAAATATTTACAATGTTTCGATGATTTGCGTCAATATTCAACAGGAAAATTACGGGAGACGACTGAAACCTATGTATTTTAGCAGCGGGCACGTGGCCCCTAGGTATTTTTTCCTGTGCGGGCGATTGCCGTAATAATCTCGACTTTTGTACGCTATTATTATTACATTATATTCACTTCGAATTGCAATAAACACGCGCAGTAGTAAACGTAGACGATATTTTTATAAAATTGAAATCAACCCGGTTTATAACCCCCAACGCGCGTAATTTTTATTATATCACTAGTTGTTGAAACCTGATAAACGTATAACGTACAGCGTTATTACACGGAATTAAAAACAAATTATACACTATCAAAAACCTTTACGTTTGAATAACTTTCCGACGGAATTATGCGCAACACTTGTGCGTATAAACGGTCTTGAAGACCGTAATAATACCTGCGGTTAAACATACACTACGGTATGAAAAAAAAAAAAAAAAAAAAAACCATTTATATGCGAGAAATTGTACAGTGGATTTTTCAATAGACTGCAAAGTAAATTTCAACTGACTTAACGTACCTTTAAAGTATAACGGAAAAAAAAAAAATGACTATTATACAACAATAATAATTAAAAGTCGACCGTATTGTGTAGTTTATTAGTAACTCACGAACGATTTCAAGTGTGACGCTTATTTGTTAGTAAAATAATATTTTAAAATTCATATTATATAATTTAAATTACTTTAAATAATATCCTGAATGAGGTTTATTTAAATAGTAGTACCTACTTGTAGATTTTAGTGTCCGCGTAACACAATATTAACTCGCAAGGTTTAAAATTATTATCTTTATAGTTGAATAATACACAATACTGTTAAGTCAATGTTAATTCGAAACTTTTCACCGGGAATCTGAAGATGCCTGGATTCGTTAAAAAATTTTTTAAAAAAAGCAAACCGCTGAACGGTTTAATATTATTATCTCTAGACTTTCACGACATAATACGTTTTGAGATTTATGGAAAATTGGATTTATTTCGTTTATTTAAATATAATGCATAGGACGTTACGTTCCGCAAACGAAGACGCCAAGTCATTCATTGACAAGTCTCTGTAACTATAAAGGCAATAAAAGTAGGATACTGGGTGGACCATTGTGGTAGGTGGGTGGGTAGTTGAGAAGGTAGGATATAGATGGGAATTTAATTTATAGAGTACAAGACGTTGGAAATCATTTGGGCATGTCCTAAGACACCCAAAAGAGCTGTGTAATATATCGATTACAAATTAGAATGGCAAATTAGAGTTGTAGACCTACAACCTTCAGGTTAAAAATACAATAGCCGACATATTTCGCACTATGGCAGCAGCGACACCAAATAAAAATATAAGACAAATATAGACAAATTAAAAATAAATTGTCTAGGTTCTTGCGCCACCATTTTTGTAAACGGGAACTTGGGAGGGAAGAGGTTTTTGTAATTTATACCTGTACGCAACGATAAGTTGGCCGCATTCGGTTAAAAATATATTGATAAATTAAAATTGAAAATTGTATTGATTCGTAACAATTACGATATTGATTGTGTTATCGACGAATTTTTCGACATAAATTTTCCACGTAGAACCATATACGAACTCGTATTGTACCGTATTGCGTGAAATGTCCGAGCGTTTTTGTTGAAAGCCGAAAAAACGCATTTAATCCGCATAAAACCAAATGAAAAATTTGAAAAACCTCGAAAAACGCACGGCGACAATACAGCGTACCGAGTGTCCGAGCACTCGGTTAGTGCTCTGGCTTCGCGGCGTCGGCAGGTCGGGGATGAAACCCCCGGATAAATTTAAAAGGGAAAACTAAAGGGAAACGAGCGTAAAAGGCGAACATGCGGACAGTGCGAGTGGATGGTGTATAACACCTGCATATATATATATATATATATAATATTATATTATACGGTGTGTATACGCGAAAGACTTACGACACGCCATTCAGTAACGCCGTGCTCGGCCGTGCGATTTAATTCTGCCGATAGTACGCGCGAGCGTGTGTACGCATTAAGCGCGTGTGCAGCGTGCGCACAGCGGCCCGTACGCGACCACAAGACGCCCCGGTATAATCCGATCGATTTTTCAAAGGCCATTTGATATGTACCGTTTACGCGACATTTTATTGAGATTAACGCCGGCGCCCCCGCCCCGCGGCAATACTATTAGTCGCATCGTTGGTCACCCGTGATGCGCCGTGTCGCAAAAGCTATCGCAGTAATAATATTACGACAGTTACGAACATCCGTTACGAACGAGTGTTTTTGGCTTGGACAAAAAAAAAAAAAACAAAAAACAAAAATAAATACAAATACACGTACTACACTAACCTAACGAAACGCTCAAATCGTCGGAAACGATAATAAATAGTGCGAAGATCCTGAGTGTGTACAGAAACCCAAAAATAATATCGTATATAGGTTGAAATATAAGTATAATGAAATACTTGATTGAGTTGACGAAATGCAAAGATCGAGAGAGCGACATTCTATTTGACGAAATAAAAAACAAATCTAATTTGATTAGAACAAAAGCAGCTTTTAGTAAACAAAAAAAAAACTTTTCACTTTTCTTATTAAAACATATTTTTGAGAGTAGCAACATATATGGATGCGAACCTGGTAAGTCAACGAATGATCATGAATGATACTGAAATGAGATTATGAAAAGCATTTAATATAACGTGATGCCATGTTATGTATTCCGCTACATCGAAAAACAAAATCAAACATAACAGAATACGTTATTGGGTCAATTTATCCAGTATTCCCCAATTGTTAAGAAAACTATAACAAAAATCAAATAATATCCCCCACAATGCACCAACTAGACAAAATTCGCTACAAAAAACCACCCTTAGTACCCTTTGACGACCGACTTCTTGTAGAAAATTGTTTATAGACAATAACAAAAATCATGGGTGGAGTGGTTTGAATTGTCTTTACGGTTTAAATTAAATCTTAGACTAAATTAAATATAAAAACATATGTATACATTTTTCTAACATTTCGGAGAGGGGTAAATGAACCCTCTAGATGTTCCACTTACAGAGTCGTGAACGCAGATTAGGTATACTAGCTGTACATGTCTATCCTAACTAATTGTGTAATATACAACTGGGATTACAATATTGCTGTAATTATGTGTTGCAGGACAATGACAACGACGGTTGTTGGACACACGAGATTATGAGTGTTTACTCGCTGCGGTGATGGTTCAATGGACGACGACGGTGATGATGATGACGATGACGGTGACGATAATAACGACGACGACAACGACGACGGTGGCCTCGTCGTCAACGGGGTGTCCGGCGGGCTGCGGGTGTAAATGGAAAAACGGCAAGCAGACGGTCGAGTGTGTGGACAAAAAGATAACAAGTGTGTCCGCGGCACTGGGCATCGACCCGGCCACACAGGTATTGGACATATCGGACAACGACTTGTCGGCCGCCGGGCTGCCCCGCGACACGTTCTTGGCCGCTGGACTGTCCAACCTACAGCGCATACACGCGGCTCGGTGCAACATGCACTACGTACACGACCGGGCGTTCCGCGGACTCACCAACCTGGTCGACCTGGACCTGTCGGGCAACAGTCTACGGCACGTACCCGTGACCGCGTTCACCGAGTGCCCGTCACTGATGAAGCTCAGTCTGAGCGGCAACCCGATCACCGAAGTGCTGGCCTGGGCGTTTCAACCACTCAGCCAGCTCAACTCGCTCGATCTAAGCGGTTGTGGCCTGACCACCGTAGAGGCCGGCGCGTTCGATGGCCTGTCCAGCTTAGACTGGCTCAAACTGAACGACAACCGCCTGACGCACGTGCCCGGGCCCAACACTCTGCCGGCCAGCCTGCACGGCATCGATCTGCACCACAACAACTGGCAGTGCGACTGCCGGATGATCGACATGCACCAGTGGCTAAATTCGTACAAAGTGCCCGTCACCGAGGACCCCGTATGCTCGGAACCGGTTCTGTACGCAGAAAAACCGGTGCGCCTCGTCCGTACGGTCGAACTGGCGTGCCCGCCGATTACGTACGCCACCACTCGGCCGGTACAAGAAGTGATCGAGGGCGTCAACGTGTCGTTTCAGTGTCTGGTGATCGCCACTCCCGCGGCCACGGTCGAATGGCTATTTGACGGAGTGCCCGTGTACCGGCACAACGCGTCCGAACAAATCACTGTTGACGGCAATACGACGGCCGAACTGTACGTGTACAACGTTACTCTCGGGGACACGGGAACGTACGCGTGCGTGGCGGAGAACCGTGCGGGCAAAGGCAGGGCTGACTTTACCGTCACCGTCCGACCCAAGCAACCGTCGCTGGCGGCTGGAACTACAGTGGACGATCGCTCAGCGCCATCCCAGTCGTCCTCCGCGTCAGCGGGAGGCGACGGACATTCTCTGGTTTACGTGTTTGTGTGCCTGGCCATCGGCTCGGTGGCCTTATCAATCGCGGCCGCCGTCCTAGTGGCCACCCGTTGTAAAAAGGTAAAACGGAGTGGCGGTGGCCGTGCGAACGATTTGACTGGCAGCGTCAGCGGCAAGCAGCGGCCAGTGACACCGGCAACTGAAGGTTATCGGGTAGTCAGCACGACAGCTGACAAGGAACCGCTGCCACCGACTGCACAATCCACGTTAGTACGGACGACGGCGACCGCGGCGGTGGTATCGACCACGGTGGCGGCGGCGGCGACCACGATGACGGCGACGACGGCGGCGGCCACGGCGGACGGCACCGTCGTCGTGGTCGCCGCCGAGAGCTGCAATCCGGACGTGGTGAGCGACGCTAAACGGGCCGGATGGGAAATCGACTTCGAGCAGATTGTCTGGGCCGAATGTCCGCCAGCCACCGGTTACGTGTCCATACAAATACCGGTCCAGTGTGGCATCGAGTGCTTGGGAGCGTATTACGCCACTACGGCCGAGGCCGTGATGGGCATGGGCAGAAGTCCACTGCAGGGCGTGCAGTGCATGGGCACCGTGCGGAGGCAACACAGACGGGCGACCGTACTGGCTGCGTACGACGACACCGTCCAGCGGGTCCGGACCACCGTGCAGGGAGGATATCCGACGGCCGTCGTCCACCGGCAGGTGGCCGAGACGGCGGATGCCACACTACGAGCCCCGTCCATCGTCGTGGACGACATCGACGACTGCAGCGATTCGATCGCCGTCACGCCCATTATCAGTCCGCCGCTTCCTTTTCGGTCGGCCGGCGACGGTGACACGGACGATTCCATCGCACTGTAAACGAAAATAGGCAACCTGTCTACCCTTCTAATGTTCTTTATGTTCGCGGCGTGTGTACGATAAGAATAATATACTTTTATTACCATCGCCGATTTATTATTATATATTACGTGCCCGTTCGGCTTGTTTTGTAATCGTAATATACATATCGTCAAAAGATATGTTTTTAAAAATCCCAAATATATACTTCGATGTAGAGCGTTACAGCCAGCCGCAGATGTACCAATTGTACCGATATCAGTCGTATATTTTGTATATAATTTTTAAGGTTATCACGGTCTTAGGTTCATGTCAGAACGCCGGGTTATCAATGCGGCCGCTTGGAGAGGCAGTTTTAGTACATCTACCTGTTTTAACCGCTATTTCCGTTGTAATAGTGCAAATTCTCGTTCTTTGAAGTTTAATAATCATAATTTACAATTAATCAAAATACATCGTTATGATATAAATAAATAATTATATTGTTATTTCTCAACAACGTTAAATTTAAAATATCGGTAAATTTAAAAGGAACATTTTTGACATATAACTTTAATTTGAAGCGCATAACTAGCAAATAATAATTAGATAGCTATATAGTGCCCCGACCTTAAGTCCGTCGCACACGGCGGTTGTTTTTCTGTGGATCGCCTGCTGGTTACCATCAATTTTCCGTGCTCGATTCCATGGGGGATTTGAGCACGTACCAATCAGAGAATACCACGTCATGTCTCGCGGACGTTAAACGTCGTAGTGATGACATGATATCATTATTTATATTGTAAGAGTAATTAATTCAACTAAATATCGAATAACAAATATAATATTCATTATAATTCATATTTTAAAACAATATAATTTCGAAATCCAATTGTGAATAATTTTTTTTTGGTTCGGACAATAGGCTAAGCATCCCCTGGTCCCAATCATCGTCTAGTATTCGAACCGATAAATTGGACCAGTGGATATCTCGTTACAGTATAAACTACAAAACCAGCCGAGTAATAATCAACGTGCGACGCAAACGCAATTTCGCTAGGGATCTAACGCGATTTCCATCACAGCACCCAGTGGCAAAACAAACGTCGCGTGCACCAGGCTTAATCTTCTAAGTTCATCGTAGATACCCATACTTATAGAGTGCCTATATAGTAAAAGAGCGGTCAACTCACCTATTATCATTATTTAGCGGACCGCCGGGATCGGGTCAGTTTTTCCCCCGTTCACCTGTGATAAGAACATAACCTTAAATATTCCAATATTGCTCCACATATCCGAACTTAATCGAATATAACCCTTGATTCGTTGTGAAAAAGCCAGGTCAGGTAGGTCACGGGGAAAAAATAATTTCGTTTCTTCCGTGGACTTTTGCTTTTCTATTATATGGGGGAAGAACTGCCTCACGCCCCAAAATTGTATCCATAGATAACCGAAACGTAGACATTGATAATAGGTATTTGGAAACAAAATGGCGCAGTCCATGGATATAGATAGCGGGTTGACCGCTATCTTACTGTATATATAGACTCATCTCTACTCATATCTAATATCTATATTCGTTCGAGATTATAAAATAGTATAAACGGAAGCGCCTAATTCAACGAGGGGTGCGTTGAATTTCATTGTATTTATATACAGGATGGAGCACTTTAACAGCTGATTTTCAAACTTAAATTATAAAATAAAAAACGAATGAAAATTAATTATTAATAAATTCAAACAAAATACGTCATCTTCTTCTAATCTTTCTCGTATGTTTCCCATTGCACGACATATCACTTCCAAAGGTGTATTGACAATTTCCTCTCAATTTTTTTTTTTTAGTTCATCAACATCTCGAGGTTTCCGTGCGTAGATATAACTTTACAAATATCGCAACAAAAAAAAGTCGCGCGCTGTTAAGTCTGCTAAACGAGGTGGCCAATGAATGATCTCTGTTTTCGGAAATAATGCGTTCGTTGATATTCAGGCCGTGTGAGATGTCTCGCCATCTTGTCGAAAGCAAAAAGTTATTATTTTGGGGAAACTCTGAGGTCAGTTTACCGACTAAAAAATTACGGTACCCATGCCGTTTATGGTTGAAATGAACGCTGTGCAGCCTCATAATCAATCCGATTTTAACGCCAAAGCGCGTTATTTATCACTTTCCACTATTCCGTATTTACTAAACGGCGTGTTATTTTTAAACCATTATTACTTAAAGTAAGCATTCTTATCTTGAAATTACTATCGAGAAAATCTATATTTAAAATCGGCCGTTTAAATGCCCCACCCTGTGGTTCTTTTTAATCGCACTCGGTCGGGCATTGCTTGTGGTCGTTCTATATACTAACTCGAATTTAATGTCGTTTCGGTGACCGCAATAATAAATCAATCGGGTAATAGCTTTGGCCCGCGGTATTTCGGGGTTCCGGGATGGGGAACCATATCGGATATACATAGGTACGTGCACTGGGAACGACGTCATAATACATAATACTGCGCGTAATATACCAGTCAGATTCCTCGAGTTCCCATCGTGGACGCGCGCGCGTACATATCAACGTAAACGCGGTCCGTGGCGGCGGAACGGTTTTTGAACCGTGGGGGCTGAATGTGCGGTATGTATAAAGAATTTTTAACAATAATAACGTGATTAAATTAACTAAACACTATTTCAGAATTATACATATTTTTTTTGTTTGTAGTGAATAATAATCGAATTACATACATTAAAAACGCTCTTATAAAATAATACAAATTTTGTTTTTTTTTTTTTTTGTTTTTTATTTTATTGCGCCAATTTATTTATGAAAAAGTTGATTTTTGTTATAAATAATTTGTCCGTATTGTTCATAGAATGTCAACGATTATTCGATTGTTTCGATATTCGGCATACAAATCGCCGGGGACGACTGAAACCTATATATTATTTCCCTTAAGGGGCGATTGCCTCTATTGCCCCCGTTATTCCGGCGCCCCTGGACGCGGTACGAGATTACGACGGTAATAATACGATTGCGGACTGCTCGCAGTCGTATTCCCATCACATTTTTCTACACAGGGTATTAAATGTGAGTTTAAATCGTTAAAATAGACGAAAAAAAAAAAATAAAAATACCGAAGTAACATATAGTAAATAAATGCGTGTTTATCGTAGTAAATAATAGAAATTATATTATTACGCGTACGTTGTACCGATCGTATGACTGACCCAATGCAGGGGCGAACGCAGAGACTGATTTTGGGGTTTAACTCCCCTGCCCTCCTCGAAATACCGGAAAAAAATGTTTAAAAAAAATTAATCGACCTACAAATTTAATAGTTAGTACAAAGTTTCGCAATGAGATTTTCAAATAAAATCGATTAATATAAATGTATATATATACGAATGCCTAAAGAGTAATAAAATATCATATTTATGAACATTTTAAATTTTTCACCTCCTCTCCCCCTGAATGTTTTTCTGCGTTCGCCCCTGGCCCAATGTGTAATAATAATAGTGTTGCTATCATGGTATTTTTATTGTATACAATTTTTCGGGTAAAATTCAAAATTAAGTCGCAGTAATAATATAATTTAAGTACCCGCGCGATTGTATTTAATTTTTCCCGTACTATGTAGGCACCTTTCTCTTTAATGTATCCGGAAAATATTTAATCGCTTGTATGTAAAACGTTCGTTCGAATTGTTTAATTTTTTTTTTATTAAATATCGCGTGAAAACTTACTTAAATTAAATTATAACGAAATTTATTGTTATATAGACGTTATAAGTATAAGTAAACTAAGTCATCATATTGTAAATAATTAATTTAAAAAAAAAAAACAAAAAAAATATATTATACAATATTATTTATTGTTTGTATTAAAACGTGTACCAATTGATGTATGTGTAAAATAATATATAAACGGTGGAATTCATAAAAATATTGTCGCCGAGAGTTTTAGCATATCGAAATTCCTTTAATCTACTCGCATATACTCGCTTATATCTACTCGTATGTATAGCGATATGATATGCCACTCTACTAATCTATTAGAATTATTCACTGCATTATAGCGGTGGTGATTTGTTTTCCGACCCGGGAAATATTAACCAAACGTGGACCACAAATTACACAGGCGCAATTATAGAGCTATTATAATAATGAGCTTGTGATACCTATAAAATGGCCACGATAAAACGATCAACCGTTGCAATCAAATAACGATTCTAAATGAAGCTCGGTAAAATGATATTTTAGTCATGTAATTTGCTCTCTTGTATTCAAGGTAACTCGAAAACCAACAAAAATACAACCAATGTATGTACGTCATTTATTGTCAGTTTTAGAAAAACTGTTGTTTCCGTACAGTTTTCTAGGTTCCCGTCTAGAAAAATTGTTTAAATAAAATAATACTATTGGACGACAAATCCAATTGGAAATACAAATCCAAATCTTTTGGTTTTTTTTTTTTTCTAAATTTGTTTCAATATAGAAAGTTTTAGTTTGATTGTTATGCACACTAAATACAAACTCAATATTTTTAAGATAAATATGACTAAATTAATTATAGATATTTAATAAGTGAATAAATAACTAAATTTATCTATAGGTCATAAATTATATTCAGGGCCGTACTTAAGAATTTGTCGCCCCGGGGCAACAAACAAAAAAAACGTCCCATTATAATAAAATACAATGTAAAAACAATTTTATTTTTTATATACAATTAAATTTTTTTCCTGGATTGTGACTCCGCAAATTCTTTAATTATATTATCATAATTGATGAAGTCAGTTCCCAAGTCAATATCACCCCAAAATATTGACATAAAAACATTTTCGAAACAAGCCAGATTTTTTTAAAATACCTATTTGCGTCACATCGCGTTTGTGCCTTTTGCTTATTATTACCTTTATTTTGTGTATGAACATTGATTACTTTATCCCAGTTATTATTTAAACTTGTACATGCGTCTTCTCGTGCAGACCAAAGTATTGTAGATAACTCTTTTACAGACAGCTGATAGTATTTCCCATCGACTGGAAGAAGTTGAAAAAAAAAATATATATATTTTGAAGAAGGTTAAAAAAATTACAAGCATTTTTACAACTTAGAGCGCATGTACCAACGAGGTTTAATTAATGCGCTGAACAAAGTACGTTATCAGCAAAAGGATTAGTTTCTTTTATCCTAGCTTGTAATATATGCTCCAGACAAATATTCATTGCGTTATTATAAGTTTGTCCTCTAAGGTATGATATGTCATTGTTATACGAATTAATTACAGTCGGCCAATTCGTCTGACTTATGATCACTATATTCAATAAAGCGTAAAAAAATAGATCCAGGAGGGAAACGGCTGAAGATAGAGAGGGACGGCCGGAAATCAAAAAAAAAAAATGTTGTTATATACACCGCTTGTGTTTTTTTTTTTTTTTTTTTAATGAAATCGTTTCTGGGCGCACTTTGCACCAAAGGTAGTCTGTAACGAAATTATTAATTTTTCGTTTCCATCAAGAGTCGGGATTTGGAGTCAGGACAGCGTCAAACATTTCTGAGAAAGCCATTCTGTACGACGCGACGTAGTTTTACAATTAAATTATTTTTAAATTAATATACATACACGAAACGACGTAATAAGAAAAAACGACGTATGACATGTACGTTATAATGTATAAAACATGTACGTACTACTTCAGCATATAGCGCTTTGAAACGACGTCGGAGGTAAAAATATCAACAACAAAATGTTTCACGCCTGATTTTTTTAAACATAGTTCATCATTATTGTGCACGATAAAATTGCATAACAATTAGCTATAGTATAGCATAAAACTGACTTAAGAACACTTTACGAACGTTCATCAATATCGGGTACCAGGGCCCTGATTTAGTCGAGTACCCCGGTGACCTGGCCTAAGTTTTATTCATTATATTTATTATATTTTATAAATAAACAACAAATGGATGGGATGTACAGAAAAACTTTTTATCAGCTTTTCATTGGCGGCCGCATACAAAAATTAAAATAAACGTTATTAAAAATACAATTTTAGCATATAACACTATATGGATATCGACAATCATATTATGAGTTTCATTGCTTGGGGTTGTCCTTCTTCACTAATTTTGAATAAAATACATTTATAGAGAAAATTTAAAAATTTAAAAAAAAAAAAATATTTTATTATAATTCCGTTGAATAAAAAGAAACAATTCTAGAGTGAAAAAATAATATAAATATTTAGTTACTAGTATGATTTTTGAGGTTGAATATTTCCCGCTAACTCGTTTATATCCGCTTTCATGTTGGATATTAATATTCTTAATAATCGGGAACAATATTTATTATTTCGATATTTAATTCGTGAAAATGTCTGATCGCAAATATAAGTGCTACCGAAAGTAGTATTCATTTTTTAGCAAAACTTTTAATACCTAAAATCTATTTCGGAAAGAATGGAATAAAATATTTTTAGTTCATTACTTTTGTTTAAAAGCGGTTTAAGAAGTCGTTTTGATTATGTTGATTATTTAATGAACTTTATTATTTATTTTAATTTGTCTAAGATCATCAGTGAGACTGTTAAATTTTAATTTATACTCTGTTTCATAGAGACGTTTAACATTATACGCTTTTACAGATAAAATAGTTTTTTGGCAAACTAAACATAACAGTACACCTTTATTTTCGATTAAAAAAATATAAATCCGTCCATGGTTTGTTGAATGTACGACGTTCGTCAACAATTTTATGTTTTTTTGACATTGTATTGATAATTATAAAACACTTTGGGTGGTTTAAATTTAAACTTTAGATTGTTATACAATGTCTGCACGTCGGAATGTTTCAAAACTAAAACCACTAAAACCATGACCAAATATGCATTTGTGGTAATTTAATCGTATCTAATGTATATACTGTATATATATTATGGTCATAATAAATATTTTGTTTTGGAACTTGAGAATTTGAGACAAGGTCATAGCTTATATTCGTACAAATATAATAGTCACAATTTGAAAGCATAAAATTAATATTTTTATTTATTACAATTTAAGATATAAAATTAGAATTTTAAATATCATGATATATATTTGGAGGGCCAAAGAAAAAAGTTGGATAGGTGCCAGTGCCCGCTTTAGACTTTTTCAGAATGACAGATAGACTTGAGAACCTTCAGAAATGTATATACAGTAGAACCCCTCTAATCCGCCACCTTTGGGACTGGGGTTATGACCGGAATGCAGAAAAGTTCGGATTATCAGAAAATACAAAAAATTACAGATTTACAGTATGCATGTAAAATATTTAATTATATAATTTACTGTACATGCATTATATAATAGTAAAAAATTTATTCTAAGCCTATATGTAGTAAAAAATTACTTAGAAAAGTAGATAGTGCATTAAAACGTTCAAACGATAAAGGAAATGATAAACTGGAATTCATTTTATATACCTAATATAAATTAGTAAATTCAAATGTATTTTTAAAGCAATATACATATGTACTAAACATCAATAATGTTACGGTCAGATCAACCTGGTTCTACTGTATAGAACAAAACTTGTTTAGTGAAAATTATAATTTGATAATTTAAAAAAAGTAATTATATAGTTATTTATTACACAAAATAATATAAATTGAAATACAAAACAAATATGTATTGCAATTTTAATTATTTAAGTACAAAAGAATAATATAACTGTTTAATATTGAATGAATGATTTAACTGGAATGTCTAGTTTATTCCGGCCTTCTAAATCACACAACTCCATTATAACTAGTGCTTGGACTACTTCAGCACCAGCATTCTTCAATAGTTGTATTGCAGCTTGAAGGGTACCTTAAATAAGAAAAATAAGAAATTAATACATTTAATAAACAACAGAATTATCTTTTTATAAACAAAATATACTAATTACCACATATTTTAATACTTTCTAATAATATTATAATAGAGCTCAGATGTTAATGAACATAAATTAATTCAAATATGCAATATATACCTACAATTTAACAAATATATGCAAAAATAAATAAGGTAATTATAATTTAAAATGTATTATGTTTACTTTAAAATGTGTAGTTAAAATTCCTTAGTTAAGTTATACACAAAAATATAAAATGTAAAAAAAAAAAAAATGATTTAAACATATAATTTATCTTCATCAAAAATATCAATATGATAAAACAATACAGTCACGATGGAGTTTGGACTTTGGGACAATTACTGATAAACGCTGCCATTGAGCCAACATGCCATGTTATCTGTCAATGATTGTAACTACATAATTCATAGGTAAAACTCAATATGTTCAGGAAATATTATAGAACATTTTTAATACATATATTATATTTACAATTTATATACTACTAAATCTAGAAATAATCATTATGTGCAAATATATGGAAAATAAGTTTACAGATTTAAAATCTAGACTTTGTGGATCACATTTATGACATATTTTGGAATAATTCTAATTATGCTTAAAAAATATATTAAGTCATAAAGATTCAAACTCTAATTATAAGTATTAGATTACTTAAGTGAACTACATACCACCAGTCGCTAACAAATCATCAATAACCAAAATTCTTTTTGGTTCTTTAAAAACATCTAATTGAACTTCTAATATATCCTGTAAACAAAAACAGTATTACAAACATATAGTTGCTTGGTTTGTATAAAAAATTAACTTGCTCTTTTATGAAAATTAAGTTTATACTATTTGTTTATATTTAATTACTAAATGATAATTGATATGTTCGGTTATCAGATATTTGAATAATTCAAAACTTAAATAATACAAATTATTACATACTTTAGCATATTCTAAAGTATACTCCAATTGAGCTACTTGTCCTGGTAATTTTCCCTTTTTCCTAACTGGTACACAAGGGACATTTAGATGTAATGCCATTAAGGGACCCAACAAAAATCCACGTGCTTCCAACATTGCAACACAGTCAACTTTACCATTAAGTTCAACTGCATATTTTTTCAAAATATTGTTTAACAATTGTAATCCATCAACATTTTGAAAGACATTGAATATATCTCTGTAAATATAAACACATTGGTATTTAATAAATCATATAAATTTCAAACAAAAAATCATTAATATTTTAATTGGTTAAGTATTCCATATCACTTAAACTATAATTACATTTAATATACAATATACCAAATTAAAATATTAATAAATTACAATAATTAATTTATATGACTTTATATCCGCTACAAATTCACTAGTGCATATCGGTTTGATTAACCACAGTTGCATTATTCATATTTGTCCTCAAATTTTATTAAAAATGAAATATGTTTGCGTATGGTTTCAATTGAATAAATAATAAATAAAATATGTAACAATAAAAAATTTGATCACCAGTAAAAACTAAATGGTACTGAGTAGTAAATGTTATCTGTATGGTTTTATAGTAAATTTTAAAGGCAGAGCATGCTACAGTGTGTGCACTAGCTACACAACGTTTATTGCCGTGTCAAAAACATTCATTAATAAATTGTAAGTAAAAACTTTTTTCAATATTTAATATTGATGTAAAAATGATACTATAATAAATGCACATGCTTAGGAGTCAGCATTCATCACTGGTACATATTATACAAACAAAAATGGTAAAAGCTGATAAACAAATTTAATTTTATCACAATGTTATTTGCAAGTAGACAGTTAACTTTTGTTATTTCTAAATTAATTGTAGAATAAGGGCATAAAATGAAAAAATTAACTCATAACGGTAACAAAAATCAGTTAATGTTGTAATTTAATACTATTATTTTCTTTCTTTTACTGACACATAGCATTTGAAACCAAATTTTCCTTCTATCAGCCCGATCAATGTAGTCAAGCGATGAGAATTCTCAAAACAGATTCGAATTCAGCATGAAGTGTATATGCCAGATCGGGCAGACCACTTTTTCAAATTTCATTTGTCCATAATTTCCAAAACTCTTATTTTAAAATGTATAAAGATTAATAAAAAAAAACATTAAAAAAACATAGTTAAATTTACCTGAATAAAATCCCAGGTAGAGGAAAATCGGGATAAGACTTGATATAATTTTTCAAAGCTTGTGAATCTTCCTCGATACTAGTTGATGACATTTTATTTTTCTAAAACGCCCTTGATTAAAATACACGACGAAATGCAGCTATACAAATACGCAATTTAATACCTAATCTAGAACAAAATTAGAAAATAAAATACTACAAAACACCGTGATTTTTAGAACAATACGAACACTTACTAATTGTATAGATAATTAAGAACGATGCTGTGCATTCAAAGCCGTCTGCAGTCCGGTGTAAATTAACTCTGTATTCTTCAACTCGGCGGTTTTTCGACTATTCTCTTATCAAATATTAGTGATGCTCGGTAAATCTGACATTCTGTGCTAATTTGTTTTGTTATCTCTTCGATGACTTCATTGCCTTCCACTTCTATCCCCGTCGAATTCATCGAATCCTTGGAACTCGAAAGAAATAAAAAGCGTAACTGATAAAAATGAATTAATTGCCGAGTCGAGAAATACGTTTTTATTACTCCCCCGCCCCCACTCCTGCTCTTATCATTTCAGATTCTGAGCGTGTGCGACGTGCGGGGTGGTGCCGAACAAAAAAAATACCTTAATACGTTAAAAAATACGTTATTATGTTAGAAAAATCGTAAAGAAATCGATTTTTTAAATTCTTTAATTTATAAATGTATACATTTGGTATAACAACCGACGAAAAACAGGCACCAACGGGCCCGCTTTTAGTAGAGCCAATTGGTAGGCGCACGGTATACAAGCCGACCGACTTGCCACCCCAATTTCATTTTGATCGTGGGCAGTACCATAGATGTTTCGTTCGGCGTTCAGCAGGGGATCAGAAACTGAAGGCGTTAAAAATGAGCTCGGTCGGAGACACCTGTTGAAAGACGGACGGCCGTCACGCGGCATCTAGCCCCGCTGTCTGAACTCCTGGTACCAATATTCCGATTTTTTTTTTACTGCACCGTCCGGTTATTTCTCGATGAAAGCAAACGCAATTTATAACATCGCGGGAACTTTTTTGTTACGTGTTAAAAATTTTTGAAATTTCTCGTAGTTTTCCTAAACTAGAAAATCAAAAATTGTACGAAATGTGTTCAATAAATACCCAGACAAAATGTATTCAAAACTATATTGAATACTTAGAAGCTATTTAAAAAATCATTGTAGGTTTTACATGATTTTTTTTTTTTTTTCGTAGGCATATGAAGTTAGCAACTTCAAAATAGCGTTCTCTAGCTCCCAACGGTCTTGCCACATTTCAAAAGACCTTTGAATTTCCGCCAAGCCTGTCTGTCTCGTTTTGCATGGTTTCGTTAACGTCCTCGAGTCTCCGGCCTTCGAGGGTAGTCTCTGAAACATAAAAAAAAAAAATCACGGGGAGGAAAGTCAGGTGAATATAATGGGTTAGGCATCTCACTGGTATATTTTTGGATGCCAATAATAATTAACGTACGGAAAGTGCTGAACGCGCCTTGATGGTGCAAAAACCACGACATTGATTTCCACGCTTCTGGGCTTTTACGGGCTTTAACTTTCCAGTAGTTTCCAGTAGCGAACATTTGATTTCGTGTCTGACCTGTAGGTACAAACTCATAATGGACTAAACCAACAAAAAAAAAAAAAAAAAACAATGAACATTGTTTCGATGTTTCGACCGGACGGTGACATTTTTTTTCGGACGAGGTGAATTTACGGTCTTTCATTACGATGATTGAACTTTGGTTTTGGGATCATATCCATCTACCCGTGTTTCATCACCCGTAATAATTGATATTATAAAACTTGGGTCATTAGAAACACGATTTTTTAGTTGCAAACACACACCAATGCGATGTTCCTCGGTCAACAATTTCGGCACTAATTTTGCGGACACTCTTTAAATACTCAATTCATCTGATAAAAATCGAATGACAAATACCAATTGATGTGCCAATTTCATTGGCTACTCTTCTGACGTTTAATCGTCGGCCATTTCTAATTTTGTTTGAAACAAAAGTAATGGTGTCATTTGTTTTCGATGTCGATGGACGCCCAGGACGATGGTCATCTTCAATGGATATTCGGCCTTCGGTAAAACCAGTAAAAAGTTACACAACATCTTAGTGGAACATCTCCAAAAGCTAATTTAATTAATTTAAAATTTCCCGTAGCATTCTTACCAATTTCGATGCAAAATTTAATACACGCGCGTTTGTTCCGTAATATTGTCCATCGTGAAATTTGCGGTATTATATAAAACAACCGAGTTTGAATGCAAACCGTAAATGACTGATCGGCATTAACGATTTTTATTATATACTAAAATAATTATCTTTAGTTTATTTTGATATAACGACATTACCGACAGCGGCGTAGTTAGTGGTGGAGGGGAGGGGTATAAGGGGTTTTCCCCGTATATATAAAAAAATAATTTTTTTTTTTTTATATTGGTTAGGACTGACGACATTTGGGTAAATAGTACAAATAATATTTATTACACGTTTATACGTAATATAATTATATTATTTATCTCAGTGTTTTTACACTTTTATTTTAAGATAACCAATTGCCAGAAATCCATATTATATATTTAATTATGTACAAAACCGCGTCTCCGCCAGACACTGCACGCGTTTATAAATAATATATGGGTTTTCCTATTGCGGCATTGTCTGAATTCAAAACAATTTCAAGTAATATTGATGAATATTTTCATAATATCAAAACAAAAGCATCTGATCTAGCTCAAGACATGGGGTTTTTCAATAACATTACCACGAATTGCAGGTAAACAAAAAAAAAAAAAAGGCTTATACAGCGAATACACCTGGAGAATATTTTAAAATAACAATATTTATACCTTATTTAGACTACACTTTAATTAACGAAGTTGAATGTAGATTTATCGTAGATCGTCAGAAAATATTAAAATGGTTTCAAAACTTATTTCCAAAAACGTCAGAAATGTCAATACTACTATAGAAAAAGATGAATTTATTAGTATGATAGGTTTTTATAAAAATGATTTGACAGATAACCCATAAAGATATTTTGATATTGGAGTTGATACTTAAAATAAAATGTAAAAACGTAAAATACTTGCATTAGATAAAAAAAACATAAAAATGCTATAGAAGCTTAAAATTATCTCAAACAAAATATGTATCCAAATATATACAAATTTTAGCAACACTACCAGTTTCAACAGCTAAATCCGAAAGGTCATTTTCATAATTGAAGAGAATTAAGACGTACCTAAGGAATACAACGGGAGAGGTATTTATATTGTATTTTTATAAAATACAAATTTAAATGACATTTTAAATTTTTAGAAAAGATTAAATGAATGGCAATGCAGACCACTCATCGTTCAATATCTATAAATGCAGAGGAAATTTCAGATTAATTATTTATTAACAAACGTCGAGTGAACTTTATTATATAAATTAAAAACTAATACAAAATCAAAATAAAATAAAAATGGCACTTAGTTAAACTTGAAATCATAAATATAGTTTTAATACCCCCCCCCCCAGAAATTATATCTAGGCCAATGATTACCAATAACATTAAAAATTTGTCTGTAATAATTTTAGTCTGGGGGGGGGGGGGGTATTTATTGAACACACCTCATATACCAAGACAGTGGTGCACAATAGATCACTAGAGGGTTCTGGAGGGTGGTACTTGCCATCTCCAAAATCTAGGTGGGTGGTGATGATAATGGTACCCTAAAAGTACCTATACATTATGTTATAAATCATAAATAAATCAATTTTATAAATTAATAAATATAGAATAAATAACCAAGCTAATTCTCAAAAACCACGGGCTGCTTTTGAGAGCCAATTGTTGAGTGGTTGGTATACCAGCCATTCAACTCAACACCCCAGCTTAATTTTGAGTGTGCACCACTGATACTTTTTCAAAGTACTTTCTGTACGTATAGACATTATTTTAAAATTTATTTAGAATACATTCTTGAGTATTTCATTAAAACATTTTTTAATAAGAATCAAATTTGTATACAAAATAATTGGTTGACTGCATATTTAAGTTTTTTTTAGTGCATACGGATGCACATAGTTCATTGTTTTTGAGCACATAAAATTCCAACCCAGGTTATGACACTTGCATTAAGGTAACATCATACACTACACCACTAATCGCATGTTAAGCAATACATATTTTCCAAAATACTGTTTTGATTTAGTATTAAAAAATAAAAAAACAATACAAGTTAACAAATGTGTATTAAATATATTATGAAAAATTGAAAACATCTTAATATTTAGAGATAACAAACATACAAAATACAAAATTATTCTGAAATTAATGATATTATTGGAAAATCCAATCTTTTACGTCCTTCTAACTCACACTTTTCCATTAACACTAAACCTTGCACAATTTCTCCTCCACATTTTTGTATTAAATGTTTAGCAGCTTCAAGCGTACCTAAAAAAATTAAAACTTTTATTATTAAAATATTAAATATTTATCTTAACTAATTATGTATAAAGTGGAATTTGCTTAATCATGGGCACGTGGGAAACAGTCCTATTTTATCAAATTAAGTGATGCCTATAAAATCTTAAATTAGTTTTTTAAAAAAAACACAAAGATTTTTCATTTTGAAATGTGTATTTTTTTCACATTACCCAAGATAATGAATTTTTATGAAATTTTATGATCTTTTAGAGGTATAGTTATACATTGAAATACACGGTAGAACTGAATTAATAGTTGCTGTTGTTGTTTGTTCACAATTTATATATCGCTAAATCGATTAAGGTTTAATACATTTTATTACTATTGATACACACAACCATATTGATATGGTAAAACTCAATTGTTTAATTTCACATACAACCTGTATAATGTGTACTTAATATAGTTTATATTGGGGTTTAATAAAATAAAAACTGTCCACATAAACTGAATCAAGTACCTAGACTAGGTGTTTTTTTTAACTTTGTTAGCGTACATTGGAATAGAGACCAGACCTTTTTACCAATATTTTACGAAATCAAGTGTAATACAATTTCAAAATATGAAAATAAATTGCACATATTAAGTACATTATTACTCGTAACAATTGTATTTAATAAAAACTTAAAGTATATGAGTTAGTAGACTTCCAACCACAAGCTATACAGTATACATGCATATTAGATACCCTATTACTCATTATTTGTTAAAAGTTATCATAAATTAAGAACATTTTTTGGTGATTTAGAGAATTATCTTTAAGATTATAGTTTTAATATTAATGAACCTAGGTTTAAGTCCTATATATATTACAAATATTAGTTGTTAATACCATTACACAACTTAAAAATATATAAACATAATGGAAATACTATACACTTGCTACTCTCACATCACACTATCATATATTGCAAAAAAGATTGGCACTTTCATTTCTAATTTACTCAATGCATAAACAGATAGCAGATTTGTTGATAAATTGTATTATAAATCTAAAAAATTGAACATAAATATGTGTCCCCGTAAACTAAAAAATGATTCCCATATTATTTTGTGTGAACATACTATATTTTTTAATTTATTCCCTTTAAAATTGTAACAGTTATTTATCTTATCGCAAAATCAGGAAAAATGTCTGTTGTTTTCAAATCATTAACTTGAAACTAATAACTATTTAAAAGTTGGCGAGCATCTAATCGTAATCTATCGGCCAATAAAACATTATCCAAGGTAATATAAGTTGTTTATACCACCAGTAGCAAGGAAATCATCCACTAACAATATCCGCTGTCCTTTTTTGATACTATTTAATTGTACAGTCAAGATGTCCTGTAATAAAAATTATACAATTTTAATAATAACATTTTAAATAAATTAATGTATTATAATCAAAAATATTTACCACTCCGTATTCCAAAACATATGACTGTTCAATAACTGGACCCGGTAAATTTCCTTTTTTACAAATGGGTATGCACGGCACACTGAGTTGCAGCGCAATCTTTGGACCAAACATAAAACCACGACTCTCCAACATTACAATACAGTCTATTTTACCCATAAACTGAAGAGAAACTGTGTTTAATATTTTCTCCAACAATTGAATTCCATCTGCATTGTTTAACAATGATAATACATCCCTAAATTATAAATGATTTAAAAACACTCATGTATATTAATGTAATAGAAAAATTGTAAATTAAATAAAAAATTATGTATAAACTACAATATAATATGAATGGTTTTTAAATTTAAATTTTTAAGGATGGTCTCAACAGACAAATTTCCTGTTTCCTTCATCCTTATTGGACATTTTGTTTTTTCCTATGTAAATACATAATATATTCTTAATAAACTTTATAAAAATATATGCAGTCAAAAAAAAAAAAAATATTTATTTTGTTTTTACATTTTTAAATTGTTTAGTAATGGTTTTTATTTCCATATAGGTAAATTTAAATAAAATATTAAAGAATAAAACAGATTATTTACCGCCCCGTTAAAAGATTATTTACTTATAAATAATTCCTGGCTTCGGGAAGTCTGGATAATATTTGATATATTTTTTAAGTTCGTCAATGTCGTCTTCTAATGTGTTTGTCGACTTCATGTTGCATGTACTTTTGACTTGAATGTAACAACAAAATTGAATCTAAAGATTAACATTAAAATAATATATTAAATTTTATTATATATCTAGGTGCATAAATTAATATTCGAAACTTTCAACTATCATTATAGTAATAAAGTAGCGAGTGAAAAGTAAATAATATCGGACTAAATTATTGTTTCGCAAATACTGGTTAGTGGTTATAAATAAATAATAAAATATTGTCAAACGTTCATTGAACAGTACAACAACCAACGAACATTTCAAACAATTACTACGATATTTCGCTGTAATAAACGTAACATTTTAAAATGTTAACCGTCTTACCTATAGGTACACAAAATATATTATCGCAGTAAATATAATTATAAAATTATATATTATTGAAATTCATGTAAAACCATCGTTTTATAATAGACTATTATGAAAAATCACTACCTCGGATCCTATTTGTACGGGTTAAAAAACTTGTTAAATTTAGACATAATCTACATAAACCTTTGATTTCATTATCTATTTTATTATTTACAATTAGAGATAGTATCACGAACAATGCGCTCAAATTCAGACACGTTAGCTTTGCTTAAAACGCGTGACTTGTTTATATAGAAGATAACTAATAGGTGAAACTCGAGTAAAAAAAAAAAAAAAATTATTTTACTTGTGAAAAATCAAAAATGTTATTAGTAGGTATTATGTTCATAGTAAATTTGACGTGCAAACGGTGTCTCTATTTGGTTTCGGTAGAACCACGCCCGACTATATTTCAGTGGCGTGCTTGTATAGGCTTGTTAAAGGAGAAGGATGTGAATAGAAATAATTTTACCGGTTGTTGTAAATAACATAATAATAATTAAACCAACAGTTTTCTAAAGGAAATCTAAGACTCGAACATAGTGAATTAAATGCGTCATAGTAACGATTGTCGACTGTCTGACTGTAACGGACAACATAGCAAAATCGTGTTTTCGCACTATGTTTCCGAGTATTGAAACAAAAATTATTTCACCGAATTGTAACGACGACAAAATTGTTGTCTATGTTTTTTGATTATTTTTAGTCGACCATTTCAAATCGACTTTTTTTTTTTCAAAGTTTGAAATGATTGCCTCGGAAATAGATATCGAAAAATCCCTTTTGCGAAAGCACAGTAAACGTCGTCGTTGTTAATTTAGTGAAATGGTTTTCGTTTCAATACTGTTAGAACCCGAGTTACTGATGGGAAGTACGAGAACACACATTTTTGAAAATATCTTCCGTTAGATATGTAGACAGGGACGGCAATTATCACCGTGACGTCCTCTTAACACGTTAGACACTTATATATTATGTATTAATCTGATAAATAAGTAATAATGTTATCGTGTTCGGATTGACCTCAGAAGAGCAAAAGTTAGAGCCTAAACGATGACGATGACCGGACACTGCCGTCCGCGACCGTCTCGTCTAGTGACGTGTACATTCCCGGAAAAATTTAATTTCGAGAAATTCCCTAAATTCCCAAGATTGCGAGCGGCTAAAGCCCGGCGCAAATTGAGCCCAGCCCATACACATCCCACGCGCAGTACACGCGTGGACTATTTTGTAGAACGTTGATTGAGACAGAGTGACGCATATTAAACCCATGCCACGGCCAGTCCAGTTCCAACCTGTTTTCGCGTGGGTCAAGTTGTGCTTGCAACACAGTTTCGTGGATCGTGGGTAAGAATATATAATAATAATAATAATAATATATTAATCATAATAATAATAAGATAGTAATATCCTGTTTAATTAGTTCATGAACCTCATTAAACTGTATTCTGTTTAACCGAAACGACTCTTTGAACACACTATCTGGAATTTCCCCAGATAACTTGAACTCTCCATGACTGTCTCTTTTTTTTAAATATTCATTTCTTTTACTTTTTTTTATTTTTTTGCGGAGTAGGTGCAACATTACAAATCTTTCTTCGTCCTCAGATTCCGATTCTAAGTCGCGAAGAATTTGCTGCTGGATTGCTGTCATCTTTCATACTGGCCACAGATTTGATCCTATGGTCATGGTCCATTGGTATGAGTTGGGTATGGGCTGTGTTCAATATGCGTTACTATTCAAAAAACATGTACTTGAACTGGGTTCGGTCACGCGTGTGCTGCACGTGGGATGTGCATGGGCTGGGCTCAATTTGCGCCGGACTTAATACGTTTGTGGACACGGGAATTTTTCTAGAGGGGGCGGATGGGAGACAAATCCACCCCAATCCCGCATCTACCGTCTCACAGTATAACCAACGGGCAACATCGCAAAATTACGATACTTGGAACGTAAATTGTGACGTTTAGGTTGAAATGAAGAGTAAAAAAGGAAAACAAAAAAATTCTCTTTAAAGAGAGAAGAATATTTCTGAGGGCTGTACGTAGGTGCTTTTTTCAAATATAATATTACGATGTGTTAAATACTGGAAAGAAACATACACACAACGCGCGTTTGATTTGTACTATTTAGTCTATATACTTTAAACATAAAATAATACATTTTAAAAGAAAATAAATTTAAGTTTAAACTGTACGCATAGAATATTAATAAATCGTGGAATAATAAAAATATTTTAAATTCAAAATAATTCAAATTGATATTCTGCTCATCTGTGTGTTTTAATAACGTTTATACATTCGGTACTATTGATTAAAAATAATTAAAAAAAGAAAAAAACCCCCGATAAGATGGATTATTATTCTGGTGTTCGACATCGTATAAATAAGTATGTGTAACAAGAGTAGGATGTGTACAATTATGTATGGCATTCGTCAATATACGAGTGCGAACATTTTTCTTTTTTTTTTTTAAATAATTATACTTACCAGAATATATCAACGTTTGTAAGAACTTAATTACCCAAACCACGCGATTGCTTAATAGGCCAACTGACTTAAGTGCGCAATAATGGTAATGGATATTAGCGTTTTAGTGCTAACAGCATACTAAATGCTTACCCACAACAATAATGTTTTGAAATCATAGCGTACCTATTAAATATAAAATAATCGGTGGTTGTAGTGGGAAAAAATAATAACTGGGGGGGGACTACGGATACTACAAACATGTAATCTAATTCCGCATTTTTTTTTCATACATCAAATATTTTTATCACGAAAATACTTAACCTATCATTTTTTTTTTTTTACCAATAGTATTCTTAATCGGTATTTGTATTTTTTTTTTAAATCGTTTTTCGAAATTAACAACCAACAAAATGAAATATTATTGATTATACTGTTACGAACGCTTTAAATTTCCATAAATAAATGCTTACGGGTACTTATATTAACATAATAATAGTGATATACCTATACAATATAAACATACTATAACTTACCTCATTTTTGAGCTTGAGTATAATTCCAATAATGATATCACAATTTATAAGTAATGGAACCCGTCCAGCACCGAAAGCCCCGGGGAGTCTCTCAATTGCTCCCCAGTCGAAAGTCCTAGAATAGATTTTAATAATTAATTTTATATAATCAGATGGTATTTTTTTTTCCGGTGGAGAGGAGGTCACACCTTTCTAGAACCGAAGCTGGGGTATATACTCCTTGGTGATAATAACTTCCAGCGGAAGATCGAACCAAAACCCATTTTGGGGGCACGCATCCCTCCCCATGGGGGTACATATTTTTCCCCGATGTAGTATTCCTAGGCGATAAACCTTAATCGAAATCTAATTTTTTTTTTTTTTGTGTGCGACGAGGCGAATTTTTTAGTCAACTAATTTGAAGACCTCCTTGTTCGATTTGTTACTTTGCAAAAAAAATAATCGGGAGGGGCGGAGGAACGGAAAGACAGCGGATTATCGGAAATGCACGAATATTTGACACAAGGTTCACCATGAGTTATATTTAATGAGGGGGGAGCGTGTGCCCCGTTTTCCCCCCATGGACGCCTATGCTTGATATGTTTCCTAAATCAAATATATTACTTTCGTTAAAGAAATATCAGCAAGAACTATAATAAGAGGAAGAGTAAACCCAGCCCTCGCAGGACTGCTATACTCTATTCAGAACAGACCAGTCGACGGACGAAAACATGTAGCCTCCATCCTCACCGTGGCTGCCCCACACAAATATTCGCCCCACGAATCCGCCAACAAGTGGTCTGGCAGCGCCAAGAGGCTCAGTTGCGATGCCCGAAGGCGGTCTGTTCTTATTCTGAATAGAGTATAATGATACATAATATATATATATACGTATCTACATACATAGAGGCAGTACATTTTTTAAGGAACTTTCACTGGGCAACAAAGCGATTTTTACTCAAAATAAATAGTCAATTATAGTAGGTGATTTATTGTAATCATTACCTAATTGTTTTTTTTTTACATAGAATAAAAATTCTTCTTTTACAAATTGTGTGTCGCCCAAGTCTTTAAAAATACAGTTAACCAGGAGACAAAATATTTTTACCGGGTGACATTTATGTAGGGCCGGTCTTGATTTTCCCCGATCCGTCACTGACCATACGAACAAATAGATATTGCAGTTAATTAATAATACATTATAATCGACAACTATTTAGTTAAGTTAGTGCTAATTTAATACAAATAGATTAATTTACCTTAAACATTGAATATAAGTAATATTGTTCCGCTTACGTTATGCGTTTGTCAGTCAATCGAACGCTGGACACCAGTGTCGTATTCAGAAATAAGTTACATGGGGGGAGGTGGGGAGATTTGAATTAGGCGGACACTTTTCTCCCTCGAAAAAATCCTATACTGTCGCACCATTGTGAGCGGACACCATAAATATATCGACAAACGACAATATATTTCAAAATTGTTTTTTTTTTAAGCGGCCTAATAAATAATAATTGAATTACACATGTCTAACTATATATGCTGTGCTTTAACTTTCAATTCGACCTACCCGGTTAAATATTTCAATATAGAATTATAGACGATGTTCTATCCTCAGATATTACTAATATAAAATATATTTGAGATATCTTAGTCCGTGAGCTATCACGATCCATACTACGGTTCCGACGGGATAATATCAATTACTACTTACAACAAATTACCAATATATTATAATAATTAGCTATTAATAGAAATAAAAATAATGCGTACCTATCAATACGCACATTCACTTCACAACAAAATAGGAAATCACATATTACAAAGCATAAAATAATACGGTATATTAGTCTCTAATAATCGCTATTTGGTTTGGTACACACCCTTATCGTACCTTATCATAAATAAACATAACCATTTTTATCAGCTGATGTGTGTAACTGTGATAAGATTATTTTTTATCACCACTCATCGGTTTCGAAGTACCGCTGCGGGCTCGTGATCAACACTCATTTCTTGGAATAATAAAACAGCTGTAATTTGTTGTGTCCATGAAGTTGTTGTAGGTGTACGAGGACAGCGTAGTGATAAGAGAAAGGGGGCTAAATTTAGACAAATTAGTAATTAGTTTAACAGAAAGTGAATGAGTTACGAGGGGTGAGTGTTATGGGCGTTCTAGGTATATTTTTAACTTGTGCCATCTGCACCGCCGATTGTTTTCCGACGGTAGATCTCCGATAATGTTGTTAAAAGTGGTTTTTTAATGATTCCATTAATATGTTTTCTATCAAATGCAGTGGTTTATTAATTTTCCTCTGCGTCGTTCAAATATGTTCATCAGAGATAGGTAAGTAGTATGTTTAATATGTTTTTAGTATCAAGTAATAATTGTGCGTTTATTTTTTATTCCAGCGTCGTTTTATGGATCCAGTTACGTTAATGTTCCTTATCAAGATGCCAAAAGCACTACGGAAATCAGTTTCGCATTCCGTACCAAACATTTGGACGCGTTCTTGTTTTTGGCTGCTGGCAAAACAGATTACTGTTTCGTCCTGTTGGAAGCTGGTAAACTAAAAGTAAAGATCAACCTTGGAGCTGGAGAATCAGAGATATCGTCTCCAAGAGGACTTAGACTTGATGATCTCAACTGGCACCTTGTTAACATATCACGGAAAGAAGGCGATTTGCATTTGGCAGTTGATAAAATACATATTGTCAGGTGAATATTGTTAAAAAAATATATTAAAACTAGTTGTCCCGCCTGTCTATTTGTATCAATTTAAATTCCCCATTTTTTATGACTATAAACTGACTAGGCAACAAAATCCTTTCAAAAAACTAAATCAATAAAAAAAATTAAATTTAATGTGTCTACCTAATAACAGACTTGTTGCTTAAACAGTCATACATCCGTGGCACAAACTAGAAATTGATAATGTGTATTGCCATCGCCAATCCTATTTGGTCGTTCGGCCATTTTGGCCACGGCCAGACTTTTAACAATTTTAGCTATTTAGGCAGTGCGCCTAATAACCATTTTTTATTTCATTTGTGTCACCAAGATGACCTATAAATCAACTAATAAATTCCTTTTTAATTTCAAAACTACCAAAAACCCTGTGTAAGTCATACTACAGAAATTAAATTTCAGTATACACATTTTCATATCTTTCTTTATTAAAGATTTTGCTGTGGTTCGTGCATAGAAAACAAACCAACAAAGCCTTCTTTTTAATATTATAGATTATCATATAACACATTTGACTTTAACATCAGTTTATTTAAAACATTTGTAACTAAATTTTTTTAGAGAAAAATTGCCAATTGGGTTTTATGAGTTGAATATGTATGGCGGTCTATATATTGGTGGTCAAGGAGATTTTTCAGAACTATTCCTAGGCCATACAAATGGCTTACGTGGATGTTTACGAGATATTCGCTACAATGCAGTCCCGGATGTTTTGAGTAGAGCGCGATGGAGAACAGGTAGAGCCGATGCTCATTCAATATCATGGGGCTGTGTAAATGAATTTGATGCACCAAGAGAATCAAGTATATCATTTCTTGAAAATGGTGCTTATATGGCTATACCCAGTGTACTGACATCAAGAACTAATGTCAAGTAAGAATATTACTTTTTATATTTGACTTAAAAAAATGATTTATCATAAAATGCTTTTATTTTCTCATAAGGTGGCAGTTTTCCATAAAAACTATATCTGAAACAGGCTTAATACTCTACAATTCTAAAAAAAGCTCGACGTTAAGTAGATACAATGGAAATGTGGATTTTGTTGGTGTTGAACTAGTTGGCGGTAAAATACGTGTTGCTCAAAATTGGGGTTCAGGTGTCACTGAACTATATTCTGACGTCACTATTAATGATGGCGTTTGGCATTCTATTAATGTAGCTATGGAAGCTGGTGGACTTGATGTTACTATTGATTCACCTAAACATAGATATCATTTAGCCTTTAATAACTCAGCCCAACCTTCAAAACATTTAGATCTTTCCACTGTAGTGAGTCAAATAAATATGATAATATTAATATATTAATATATTAATTATACATATTTTATAGTTGTACGTTGGTGGTCTTGAAGTAAATATGAGAAGTGGAGCCTTAGCTTCTGGTATGCTATCAGCAGGAAACAGTTTCAAAGGATGTATTCGAGGCATATCTAATGATGGACGTGCACTCGGTTTACCCGATGCATTAGATACTTCTAAACTTATATCTCGGTGTGTATGGTCATACCCGTGTACAGAAAAACCTTGTGTTCATTCACCAGACATTGGGTGTTCACATGTTGGAATAAATTCCTTCAAATGTACTGGATGCGAGAATCACAATGACCCACAATGCGTTCGTCCAGAATTTGTTCAAACACACAATGTACAATCTATATTATATTTCTTTCATAGTAAAAATGTATTGAAAAATGAATGTTTTCAGGCAATGTTAAAGATGCCATTACCAATTTCCATTGAAGTACTGACTGTAAATAATTTAATAGTTGCTGAGGGATCTACAGCAACATTAACTACATCAATTATTAATTTAATATTGGACTATAATCATTATGGGATTCGAGAAGCGGGTGTACAGTTTCATATTGTTCAACCTTTATCAAAACATGGGAAATTGAATATAGAGTCTACTAAATCACCAATTGGAACTTCAATTTCTACATTTAGCATGCTTAATATTTTAAAAAATGAAGTAAGGGTTGGCACTTTATTAATAATTGGTTTTATAAATGAATAAAGTTTTTTGTGGCTTTGAGCATAGTATAGATATGATATATTTTTACTGTAAATTGATGTAATTTTTAAATATTAACTAGAAAACATAATTTGATTATGACTTATTTCTATAAAAAGCCAGCTATAAATAAATCTATTTCTAATTATACTTAACTTGTATTACTATTTTAATTCAAATATTTAATTATTTATTTTTACAACAAATATTAAACATTACATATATATTTTAATAATTAATATTGCCATAGGTTTTCTATGTTCATGATGGATCCGAAAGTACTCAAGATTTAATAACACTTGATCTTGAGTTTGCCTTTAATGAAGGATTATTATTACCTGATTATTTACAAGGACGACAAAGATTTACATTACCGGTTAATATTACACCTGAAAATGATATTCCTACTGTTCGTATACCTTCTGACTACAATTTACTCCTGGCCCAGGTAAAATATTTATAGTAGTTTATCAACAAACATATTAAATGCTTGTTTGTATTGTTTATCTAATGCTTTTGAGTTTTTTTTAGTCTGTACTTTGTGATTTAGCATGCAGTAGCTACTGATTTTTTCGTTATGAGTTTTTTTGAGTTAAATTTGTAAGTAATTTTAGTCCATCATTTATGTTAAATTAAGTTAGTTAAGTCTTTTAATATATTTAGGGATCGTGGAAAATGTTGGACAAGGATAAAATAGTGATTATTGACCGAGATTCTAGTCCAGAAAGACTCATTGTTTCTGTAATAAACATTACTGGAGGCTATTTAGAAACTACTGACAGTCCAAATGTACCACTGGGATCTTTTACAGTTGCTCAGATGGATCATGGTTTTATTGGTTATCGACATACTTCAAATGAAACTGGACATTTTAGTTTTACTATACAAGTAAGTTTAATTAAATATTGTTTAGATATGGATAAGTATTTAAATTGATTTACTTCTTAGGTTTCTGACGGTGAAAAAGAAAGTGCTATTACAACGATTCCTATTGATGTTTACAGTTTATCATTGACCCATGTTCAAAATACAGGGGCAATTTTGGCTTACAAGTCATCTGTTGTAATTACTCCTTCAAATTTAACATTTATTACAAATGCCGACGATCCATCTTTAGAGTTAATATTTAAAGTATGAACTTATTTATTTTTAGTATTAAATTTATACACCTATGTATACTAATTAAGTAAATGGGTATTTTTATTTAGTTTTTCATATTTAATATTAATAAATGTAATTGTTTTCTTTTAGGTTGTAAAATACCCAAAATTTGGTGTACTCAAATTAATTGATGGTGAACAAGCTCAAGATAAAATTAATGTTTTTAATAATCACCAATTAGAAAAAAAGCTTGTCAGTTATGTGCATAACAGTGAAGGTTCTCCAACAAGGGATTTCTTTAAAGTAAACTGCATATTAAATAATAAATACTTAAGAAGGTTTAAAATAATTAATGATTATTTTTTTTATTTAGTTTGAACTATGGGCTGGGCAAGTTAAATTAGGAGATATTTTTAAGTTTGAATTTAATTTTGTTGAAGTACATTTGAATGTGGATGTCTTTGGACCTCTAAAATGGCAAGCATCTAGTGAAACTGCCATAAAAAGTGATTCTATTAAAGTTCAAACTCATCCAATACTTTTACACCCAAGCTCCATAATATTTGAATTAACTAAATCTTCACACATGGCTTCAATTTATTTAAGGTATATTAATTAAATTATTAACAATATTAATTAATAATATTAATTATTATAAAATAATGTTTTTTAGTATACACTTTTTTTTTTAGGAATAAACCTTTAATAGATGGTGAAACATGGACTCAGGATGATGTAGATTCTGGACTATTAACATTGAAACTACACCATGATACATATTCTCCAGCAAAAGATACATTTGATATAAAAATAAGTGCACCTCGTTGTCAACCTATAGCATCTCAGTTATTAGACTTTGAATATTCACCAAGCTCTTTCTTAATTCAATCTGTTTCTGCTTTTATACATCCTCTAGAAGTGATTATTTGTATTTTTAATATACTTTATTATATTTCACATTTTCAACAATCCAATTAATTTCAGGTGATGGAAGGTAGTTCTTCTCCCTTGACTGATAAACATATTTCAATTAAATGTGTCGGTGTGAATCAATTACGTTTTGAAATTTTATCTGGTCCAGAACATGGATATTTGCATCTATTAATAAATAACAATACAGTTAAAAACGTAACTGTATTTACTGAAGATGACTTGTATGACAGTACTTTATCATACTCGCACGATGGATCTGAAAATAATTATGACAATTTTAAATTTTTGGCCACTTCAAAAAATGCTAATTTCCAGGTTAACTATTTTTAATTTAGTATTTGTTTATTAATAATTAATTAATGTGTATATTTAGTTTGTTGGCCTAGTTAATATATCAATACAACTAATCAATGACAATCCACCAAGTTGTGTGACAGAAGAAAATTTACGTGTAGTCACAGGAGGTGATAGAGCTATAACTAATCACAATTTACAATGTCAAGACAATGATGTTGATACACTTGTTGCGTCGCTAATTTTTACTATAAATTCTATATCAAATGGAATGATCTTGAATACTGTAAATGATCCATTTACAACTGTTATGAAATTCACTCAGGTATATATTATTATGGGTTTATTAATATTTAATTTTTGTTTTCATTTTATTTAATTATTTTAGGAAGAAGTAAACAATGGAAAATTGATTTATCGCGATGAGTTCTCAACTGATACTAAACAAAATCGAATTAGTGTTGTGGAACTTGGTGTGTTTGATGGAAAACATTCTATTGATCTCAAACTTCAAGTTGAATCTTCACCACCATTTATAAAAATATTAAATAATTCTCAGTTGATGTTGAGACAAGGGGGAGCAGCTACTATTACAACTAATCATATTTATGCTGATACAAATTTAAATATACACTCTGATAAAATTAAGTAAGTGCATACTAAATATTTTGATTTATTTTAGTTATCAAATGTTAAATAATATTATTTTATGACTTTAGCTATCTAGTAATAGAAGGTCCCGGCCAAGGAGAAATTGAGCTTGGTACAAATCTTGAGCCTTTAAAAACTACTATATTTAGTCAAGCTGAACTCGAAGCTGGCCATGTACGTTACCGGCATAATGGTGATGTAGAAAGTGCTCGTGACAGAGTATTATTTCGTGTATCAGCTGGTAGTACTGTATTTAGAGAACTGGAATTTGATATAAGACTTTTACCGCAACATTATTGGGAACCCCTTGAAGTGACTAAAAACTCTCCAGTAATAGTTGATGAGTCTACTACTATTGCAATTACAAAACAGTATCTTGAAGTAATAATACTAATTATATTTAAAATAACAAAATACATATAGATTTTTTTTTTTCACTTGTTTGATTTAAATGTATCATTATTTTTAGGTAAAACAAGAAATGGTTCCACCTTCGGATATTATGTACTTGGTAAAAGAACCACCACATTATGGATACTTAGAAAAAGAATCGAATGATGAAGAACCTGGAAGTCCAGAAATTAATCATTTGATTACATTCAATCAAAGTCTTATAAATAGTGGTCACCTTTATTATGTACAATCAACCATGAATCAAAGTACTGATCGATTAGTTGTAGATATTACTAATGGAGTTGTTTCATTGTATGGTCTTGTTGTGAGTAATAATTATTTTATGTTCAGTTATAAATGTACTTATTATTAAAATGGAATTTTTTTTTTATATAGATAAGTTTTGTAATTGTACCAAAAAATGTATATTTAACAAGCTCTCAATTGAATGTAATCGAAGGAGGAAATGTAACATTAACTGCCTATACATTTCCAGTTATGAGTTCATATTATACAGATAGGATATCTCGATATTCATTGGTTAGTGCCCCAAACCATGGGCGTATTGTCCGTACTACAGCCGATAGTTTTGATCCAACTATTGATTTTTGGAGTCCCAAACAATTAGCAAGATCACAAATAATGGTTGGTTTAAATAGCTCTCATAATATATAAAATGTATTGAATGATTTAACATTTTAAATAATTGTATTCATTTTGTGTGTGTATTTGTATATTTTATTTTAGTATGTGCATGATGGGTCTGAGAGTACTGACGATAGTTTTTCAGTTAAAGTAGCTGTTTCTGATGAAAAAGAAAGTGCTCCAGTTGAAGTTGAAGTTAAAGTGAATCCAGTAAACAATCAAAAACCATTAGTTTTGAGGAATACTGGTATAAAAGTTTGGAAAGGTGGAATTGGACTCATAACTTCCGATAATTTAAGTGAGTTGATAACATTACTAACTACATAAATCAACTACTTAGACAGGTTTAATTGTATCTATTATTAATACAATACAATATTACAGCTGTTGAAGATAAAGACACAGATGTTTCGAATTTGACTTTTGTGATTTCGTCGTCTAGATGTGGTCAAGTGATTTTAGAATCGCAACACGCTGAGAGGTTTACTCAAGCTCAAATCGATCAAAGTATTATTTTTTTCAAACACTCTGGAGAGAATTGTGACGGGGAATTGGAAATGACGGCCACTGATGGTCTTCATTCTACCGGCCTTATACGTTTCCAAGTAACTGCAGAACAGGCTTCAGTTAAACTTTTAGTTAATAATCCGCTGCGAGTGTTTCCAATGCTTGGGCGTCAATTAACCGTGGATCATTTATTGGCTCAATGTGATGACCCAAATTATCAAGTTACTTACGTAGTAAAGAATGCACCAACGCATGGTGTTGTAACTAAAAGTGCTTCATACGAAGAATCTAATCAAATAGCCGTAACTAATTTCACACAAAAGAACATAAATGAATCAGCTGTATGGTATCATCATGTATCAAAATATTTATCCAGTAATACCACAAATGATGTTTTTACGTTTGATGTTATTTGTGAATTTGCAAATCCAATTGTTAATCAAGTTAGTCAATTGATTACAAATACTCTATTGAAATTTAATAAACACAATAATGTATATAATTTGTAATAAATAATAATATTTTTTTACAGACTTTCAATCTAGAAATTACTGTTTCATCTGGTGGCCTCGAAGAACTTTTAATAGGTGATAAAACCAAAGAACTTGTGGTTAAAGAAGGAGAATCTGTAGTTGTTGACTTAAACACCACTGCCATTTTGACATTTTTAATTAACAGTATTGCTATAAGGTCACCAGTTATTAAAATAGAACTGACAAACGAACCTAAACATGGTAGTGTATGCCTTGATGACGATTGTGATAGGCGAATATTTTCTCAAGGTCACATGCGGCGTAATCAAGTTAGATATGTACATGATCATTCAGACACCCTCTCTGATAGTTTAGAATTTTCCGTCTATTTGGAAATTGATCCTACTACTATTCCTTTGTGCAATGTCACCATTCCAGTAAGCATCATACCCGTAAACGACCAACCATTCTATTTAACTCAAGCATATCCAAACTTAAGACTTGTTCAAGGACAATCTGTAACATTAACCAGATCAGAACTGTTAACAGAAGACCCTGATACACCTCCTGAACAAATCATTTATGATATTATAACACAACCGGTTTATGGCAATCTCTATTTGGCTGGAATTAAAAATTCTGTTAGATTTACCCAAGCTGACATTGATGCTGGTGAAGTAGTTTATAAACATGATGGACAACTGAAACCTACATCGTTTTATTTCCGCGTATGGGATGGCCAATTTAATCCGGTCTATAAGGTTTTGGAAATATATGTTATACCTGTAACACTGAACATAACTGTAGCTTTACCTTTGCCATTACTTCAAGGAACGTATGAAACTGTAGTGAACGAAAAACTATTTCAAGTTGAGACGAATGGTGATAAAGACTCTGTTGCTTACAATATTACAACGAATCCTAGGCATGGATTCATTTATGTAAATGGGACAAAATCAAAGTTATTCTCGCATAAGGATTTAAAAGATGGTAGAGTTATTTATAGACAAACCGATTTGACTGCTGCAGCTGATGCTTTACGACTGTCCGCCGAAATGCACTGTGAAGAATCACCTATAGTTAAAGATTTATGGTTAAATGTCAGTGTTGAACCATTGGTGAAAACTGGAGCATTTTATCCTTTAACGGGTTTAAAATCACAACTCGGAGTCCAAGTTTTAAACGCCGAAATGTTAGCAAAAACTACAAATTCTGATCCAAAGTATAAAATTTTAAGAAAACCAAAGTATGGAAAACTAAAAAAAATTGTCAGGAGATCAGGAGACAAACAAGTGATGCGTGAAGTCGACGTTACAAAATTCACACACGGTGAAATAGCTAGCGGAATAGTATATTTTGTTGCCAAAAAAGTACCAGAACCTATAGAAGACAGCTTTCCATTTTTGTTAACGGCTAATGGTGTGCAACCGGCAATTGGAGAGTTACGATTTCACGTGTCTGTAGCAGAACCTCCTTCCACTACTACACCTCATTTACCCACTACCACAATTAAGTATTCTTCTACATCTGTAAATAAAAAATCGGATATCGTAGAAATTGCTAGACCAAATATGAGTGATGACTATTTGTTATGTGTGGGTTTCATTATGGCTGTAGTAGTATCATCTCTTGTCATTGTAGTACTCATACGGTGTCGATCAAAGAAACATGCAGAAGAATTGGACAAAATGAATCCCATGCCATTACCTTGTCCACCAGATGATTTAATGACAACTTCACCTGGAATGGAAAAGAATGAAAACCATGGATGTAAAGTGATTGCTTTGGGTCCACCTGAACACACTGAACCAGAGACTGATTTTAATATGAGGTATCCGTATGGTGCAGCCGATGAAGAATATAGTAGCAGTGCTGATGGTACTGAACAAAATAATCCGATGCTCAGGAGAAATCAGTACTGGGTTTGACGTAAGTAATATCAAACTATCGTAATATTTTAAGACGACAAAATATCTCTTTAATACATTTTATTATTATTATTATTATTAACTTGTACGATTAGCTAATTAAATTATAAGTTTAAATTGATTTTATAATAATTAGTTTTTTTCAATTTTATTTAAGTCAGAAAAATCTAGCATGTAATCTTTTTAACCCACAGCATCCAAATTTGTTAAGCTTAACGAGCCTTTTTTACCTCAATAACAACTAACTTGTATCTATTTTAAGTGTCAGAAATTATAAGAACACATTTAAATAAGTTTTTACGGACATGTTTAAAACAGAAATAGATTTTTAAAAAAGGTTTTGATATTATTAACCTTTAGTCTAACCTAACTACTGTAACTTATATTATATTTTAATTGAAAATGTTCAAACTGATTCAAAACTTGTTTCAATAAAATCTACTAAATTACATTTTTCTTTAACTGTTATATTTTACATGACAATTGGATACCCTTACTCTTGTTGTCTAGTTTGCCTAATAATTGACTGATCATTTTATAAACTATATAGTCATTTAGACCAAAAAATTGTATTAGTATTAATTTATTTATTATATTATATTAAAAAAAAAATCACAACAAGACATGATTAAGTTATATTGTTAACTATATTTTTTTTTATTTGTACACTACTGATTAGTTTATGTGTTTGGTTGTTAAAAGAAAAAAAAAAATGTTTTTAATCCTTTAAATGTTCTACATCTGATCATTAAATTTATATTCAATTTACTTTTTACAATGAGTGATGGTATTTTTTTTTAATATTTATATATTAGGATAATTTACACCCATACATTATTTGTTCCCTTTCATAATACAAACCACAAACGCGGGACCAGAATATTAAGGCGAGAGGTAATTATTGTACGATAATAGTTGATGTCCCACCTCAAACATTGGTACAATTTTAGGTTAATTAGCTGTATACTTATACCATTTAATATTTTTTTTTTAAAACATTAATATTATTAAAACTTGAGCGTGTGTCCCAAAATGTAATTATTTTAATTATAATACCACTTATATAATATGTCGAAAAGCTCAATAAATGTTTAATTCTCTTATTGTATATATACTATTTTTTAGACTAATAAAAAGTAATAAACGTAAAATATTAAAAATTTCAACTTGTATTGTTGTTTTTCTCGTCGATTATACTCTGATGTGAAAAGTGCCCAAGAAATCCGGCGCTCTGAGTATGACGTGTTCGAATTCCATAAAAGACAATTTTCCGTCGCCGTCTACGTCTGCTTCTTCGATAACTTTTTCGCACACCTGAACAATCTCTTCGGGCGACAGCTGACTACGCGTCAGCAACTTCAACACTTGTTCCAGATCAGCCGGTCCGATGTGATGGTCGTTGTCAAAATCTACAATCATCGTTTCGGTGTACGGTACAATAATTATTTATTCCAAAATATTATTCGTCAAGAATTGAACAGAGGAATAATTATTATAGTAAAATATAGTAGCAGTGGCGTAACTGAGTGGAGACCTCGTGCAATACCCCCTAAAGTAAATTGAACTCTAAGAAAGTAAAAAAAATGTTGAAGAATTAACTCTTTTTTAAATTAAATTATAATCTATAGTTATAATTAGTGTAACTTGTAATAATACAAATTCTAATTAAAAAAGTTATATGCTTCAGTTTATATTTTTACCAAAGTTATATTTTAGTTTAGCCCATTTTTATTTTATTTGTATTTTCTTCGATGGGGACCTTAATTTGTGAGTTACGCCCACTGTACGTACGATGGGTATAATTAAGCTCGTAGACCCGATAACCGTTCAGTTTAAAATAGATTTTAAAGGCAAATAAAACACATATTTCAGCAAAAACAACCCAGTTTTATTCGACATACCGTAAATTTTAAACGCGTAAAACACTTTGATTTGTCTCGGCGCTTGTTCGCTGAACACCGACAAGAGGTCTAGAAAATCTTCAAAGCTCAACGATCCGTTACCTTCGGACGAAAACACCTGGCATATGCGTTTTTTGAATGGGTTTTCCTGCAGCCCGAACGGGACGGTTAACAACAGGATTTGAAGAAAATCGGTACATTCGGCGGGGATTACCTTTAACTCTGGCAACTGTTCGATCCGTTCCTGCGGCACGCGGATTTTTACCGGTTCGTCCCCCGTCATTTTTTTCGGCACCACTTCCGGACATATCGCCCGGTATCGTTTGTAAACTCTATATTTAACGAAATAACAAATTTTTAAAAAAAAACTTCAAATTCGAAATATTTCCAGCCCGACATTGAACGACCGCCGAATCTTGGCGTCCGGTATGTATAGTTACAGTTGAACGTTTAAAATTAAAAAAAAAAAAAAAAATATAGATTTGGTTGGGTGAAGAACGTTCGCTGAAGGCTAAAATTACCGATAAAGCGGAATAAGCACTGTACACGGCCCTTTATATTGCATAGCCTTACTTTTTATTACGTTTTTAAGTTAGGCTAGGTCTTTTACATTTTTGTTGGCGGACGTAAAATGTATTGAATTCAGCGTATCCCACACTATTTTTTAATTCTATAATGAAATGTTGGATCCATTGTTGTTTGGTCTCGTCGTCAGTTAGTTTGACGTCGATTTACGCTCACAGTTATTTCTAATATTTACAGTGAAATACCGAAAACATGGATACGCCTAAGAATAATAATAAAAAAAAAACCGCGAGCAACAGAGTTCCGTCACTAGGGTCGAAATCCCCACCCCAGGGCCGTCTCGTTCCCGTTATTTAATTCGTTGATAGTTAAAAACCCGGTATTCCCTGTAAAATCCTGCAATTTGAGCATAGCAATTGTAAGGGCGGGGGTTGAAGTTCGAACCCCCTGAAAAACACATCCCTGATACTATAACGTTATTCACATACATAATGTCATCCCCCTTAGCTATTCCCTAGCATTCCCCCCAGGAATCTGTAAGGGTGTTCAAAGCTAAAAAAAAAAACCTCCCGCATCGACTCGGTTAAATTCTTATTCGAATTCAAATTTTCTAAATTTTATCACTCCCATCCGCCTATAACTCCAATTCCCGAGTTTGAGCTCATTTGGCCCAGATGACGTCGCTAAAAGTGGGAAATTAGCGGCTCCATTAATCACTATTTTCCGAGAAAATTCGAGAAAAAAACAATATAAAAAAACGTTGGTTACAAGCCGGGCTGGGCAGAATCTTAGATACTTGTATTTAAGATACAATTATATCTCGTATCGAGATACATTATTTTAATTTATCGTGGATTTAAATACTTTTTTGACTTGTATCTATTATCTTTTTATGATTAAAGATATTAGATACAATCAAAAGTTATGTAATAATAATTATTAATAACTTAGATTAAAGTTTTTCACATCAAAGGCATTCACTTGATAAATAAATAACATATACAATATTTGCTGGCAATAATGCATTCACTATCAGTCATTATTTCGATATAGGTACAAAAAAAGATTATATTTGTAATCAGTAAGTTACATAAACCCAGTTTATCGGCAGAATGTTTTCTAATTTTGTGAAAGCCTTCAAAGAATTTGGTTGTGATTTTCTAATAGAGAATGATTCTGACAATGATGGTAAATATCAAATATATTATAAAGATTTAAGAGGCCGGTCTATATAAATCATTATACACCTATATATTATTTAAACTCATAGGTGAGAGTAATGGTGTACAAACTCTGAAATTTAAACCAATTGTCCATGATAATAATGCGAATGCAAACGATGAGATTATGTTGCTACCTCACCATTTAAGATGCGCCAGTCATACTTTAAGCTTAATAGCTACTTATGATTTCCTTAAAGCTATTAAAAGTTTACCAGTTCGTAGATTACATTTAGGAGCCATTGAAAAGTACAACTATTTGCAGAACATGTCAAGACATCCAAAATCTGCTGAAATTATAAAAAGTATCTTAGGCTGTTCTTTAATTTATCTTTGCCGGACAAGGTGGAATTCATTATTTGATTCGATTAGCCAACTTCTTATTTATAAAACAAAACTAAATACTGTTTTCCAACATTTTCCAACTAATTATGTTTTTAAAGATTTAAATGTAGAGTATTTAGATGAGTATGTAATTTTATTAAAGCCAATTGCATGTGCTTGAGATTATTTGCAAGATTAAGTTAATTTTTACTACGGTGTATTATACCAACATTATTTTCACTCTAATACCAGCTTGAATCGTTAAAAGAAAAAAAATCGAGGCATTTGTATTCTATGATAACCCCATTAATATTATCATTGACTAAAAGATTTCATTATTTTTTAAATTTAATACTTGAAATTAATTATGCTATTTTAGCTACATGCTTTCACCCTACATTTAAATTACGTTGGTTCCCAGAAACAATAAGTGATCGAGAAAAAAAGAAAAGAATTCAAAATTAATGTATTAATGAAATAGACTGTAGTGTAAAACAAAATAATTCAGAAATTGAATCCCATTCAAGTGAAGAATCATAAGAGTCTTTTATTATTTTTTCTTCTGAGCCAGACCAGTCAAGTAACAAACTCGAATTTATAAGTTTTTTAAACGATAAAAATAAATCACTTAGTTGCTTCAATAATTATCCAAAAATAAAAAAAATATTTAACCTCTTCAGCTGCTGTTGAACGACTATTTTCATTTGCTGGGCTTATTTATTCTCCATGTAGATCTAGTATGTCAGATGATATTTTCAAAAAGTTAATCTCTTTAAAAGGTAACCAGGAATTTATTTTAAAACATGGGATATAAATTACTTTTACTATAAACCTACTTTAATTTAAAAAAACCCTAATTTACTTAAATTTAAACATTTAATAGTTAATAAAAAACCATTGTAATTTATAAATATATTTATATATTTTTTTATTGTACCTAATGTAAATGAATAAATAAATAAATAAATATTAATACATGGATCTTGTATCTATTATCTTTAAAAATTATAAATGTATCTTTTATCTTGTATTTAATACAGTTTGAGGTATTTTGCCCAACTCTGGTTACAAGCATAGACCCATTATCAGGTCTATGACGACAAGTTACAACCAAAAGGAAATATAAAGTTTCTATTCTGTTGTTTTGTAATTACGAGGAAGTCGAACTAATATTATTATAAAATAAATATTTCCAAATTATCCATTAAAATTTTTTTTTATATATTTTTATCTAAAACAAATAAGGTCATCGTCAGTTTCATCAAGGGCGCCTATGAGACAACCTCAATTACGAAAGGGCGCTGTGGTATGAAAAAGTTTGGGAACAGCTGATCAATGGTAGACATATTGATTTTAATTTACTTGAATGAAACTAAATATTCAATATTAAAAAGTGGTATATTTTCACAATTAAAAAAAATCCATAACTTTTTTTCTAAATTAATATTTAACTAAATGGCAATGTCATTTCCTAAATAAAGTTGTGTTCTTTAATTTTTATTATAGGCTATTTAACGCTAAATCATACCGCTATCGAGATAAAACAATTTTTCTACACAACGTTTTCGTGTTCGAAAGCATGAGCGATGTGTTTCGCTTAACAGTCGTAAGCAAAATTTGAATTCCGGGATATATACTGAAATTTAATTTTAGTAGATTCCGATAAGGAGCTCATAATTAAAATCATTAAAATATGTTTAATTATCGTTTTGAAATTTTCAGTTAATATTTATAATAATTATATTGTTATCATTGGGCGATTATTTTATATAATAATAACCTGTTAATTGGTTAAACGCTATAGGGTATTCCAGCTTACATAATATTATTAACATTAATATATCGAACAATATAACGATAAACAATGATTGGACCGAAAACTGCTGTATAACAATAAATATAAATTTAAAAATTAATTATTAGAAGACTTACCTAGTAAAATTAAATTTTTTACATTGCATAGACAACGGAGAATAATATATATGTAAAAATGAGCTCGTATTCAAATATTAAATTATAGATTAAATAAAAACCGAACAAATTTTACTAAACTACCGTTTACCTAACGTTTTGTTTAGTCGAAATATGGCCAAAATATAATGTATACAAGCTAAAATAAATTAGACTTTAGAAAATTGTAAATCCCCTAGAGATTTACAATACACTTTTTTTTTTTTTTTTATATATATATATATAGTTAGAAATGACAACAAAATGTCTAATATTGGATTAATTAAAACCATTAAATGTCATTGTCGTTTCAGCACATTCGGTAATTACAAATTTGAATTGGAAATGTTGTAAAAATCTGGTAATATTCAAAAAGTAACTGAACGTAATACAGTAATAATAATTGTACGCACAAAATCGGGATATTTATGGTATTTGTCATCAAAAAATAATTGTGCTATTACGTTGTACCTATACTAGGGTGACCGTGCGTTCCGTATTCCAACTTTGTGTCCCGTTGTCCCGACAAAAGTTATACGGGACGCAATTTGTCCAGTTTTTTTAAGTCCATCCCGTATTAATCCCATTTCCCCCCCACTGTTTTATTAATTTAAAACTTAATTAATATATCAGCAATCGTAGAATATTCTTTGGCAATGCCGGGTACAAATGCTGCAGTAGAACGGATTTTTTCCACCATTAATGTGTTGTAGACTGACGAAAAAAAAAAATCGTTTTTTGGTTGATACTATCAATAATCAATTATCATTGTGAAAACATATTTAAAAAAACTGTTCTTGTAATGAGTTTTATAATATTTTATTAAAAGAAACTAAGCTACTCGATGCAATTAGTTCAACACAAAAATAGCAGAAGAAGAAATTTACCAGCTATCATCATCATCAAAATAAATGTCTTTTATATTTTTGTGTACATATTATAATTTTATTTGTATTTCAAAACTATTAAACGGCACACATTTAATTTGTTTTTTTTTTTTTTACATTATTATATTTAGTTATGTAACTAAAGTTGTCCCGTATTTTTATGGTCAACCATGCCTACCTAATAATTTCTACAAATGTTTTTTTTTTTTTGTTTTTATGTATGTGTAGTATATTTGTATGGTGTACTGTAAAACCAATGACAATTATTTATGTATGCATTATTAGCACTGCAAGGTTGTATATGCATTATTGTACTAACATAATTACGCGTTGTAATAATTTATTTATATTACCCGTAAAACATTATAAAATAATATTACGTTACTGAACCAGATTTAATCGAATAGCTAGGAGGTAGCTAAGTAATAATTGTTAATAATTGTTCGCGATTTTGTAATTTATCTAATTATAGCGTTTCGGTATACACCTACACGTACAACAATAAAATATAATATAACAGTTCCAAAAGCAAAATGTAAATTATTATAATGAAATAATTTAGTGACAGTGTTAATTTCGTGGGGGTGGGTATTACCCCAAAGAATAATCTACTCCACCCCCGTGACAAATAATATTACATTTTAATGTATTTAAGATTCCGAGTGCTTTAAATTTGTTTGTATACTTAAAAAATTCAATATTTTAAATATTAGTACGTTATGATACAATAAAGTTATACCTATAATAGTTCAAGTACCTACCTATAGTATAACTGGAATACGTATAAATTATCGTCGGTGCATTTAAATTATGTTTTTGTATTAAAATGTAACGCTTCAAATGGCAGGAAACGTAGTTGTGTAATACGTTTATAATATATTCAGAGTCAGGAATAATTTAAAATACGGCTCAGTAATATTATAATATCAATTAAAGATAACGTCTATAGTACTCGAGGAGTCGAGTTGAAATTAGGTAGTTGTGGATTTTGTTAGTGTAATACAGTGGTGGCCAAACTTTTCTTCCACCGCAGCCCAAACAAAAACAAAATATATTATATTCGATTGTTTCTATATTCATTGTAAAAATTATTATAGGGGACGAATGAAACATATTAAGTATGTTTGAGAATTTTTAGGGAAGTTCTCCGGTAAGGGGTGTGATTGCCCGTTCCACGGGAACCCATCGGAGGGAGAATTCCACGCCTTTTTACGACTTATGTTTGTATAATATTGTTAATTAATCGTATTTGTTATTATCTCAGACTTTCAGTGGTCAGTACCCGGGTAAAAAAAAAAAAAAAACCAATGTAATTTTATATACCGTTAATATCCTAGTTTAATGTTGTCCTACCCCTGAAAATTACCCAAAGTGCGCCATCGGTAAATAAAAAATGACTACATTCAGCACGATAATAATATCCAAGGCTCAGAAATTGTATGCATTAAAAAACAATGGAATATGTGCGTACGTATGCACTAAAAAAAAGCTTAAATGTGCAGTATAACATGCAATTGTTTTCGTTATAAAATATGCATTTATATGGGAATAAATTTCAAAAATGCATTATTATTAAAAAAAAAAATAAATTCATTTTTACACTGCGGTGGTGTGCGACGGCAACAATGACAGCTCTTGACGAAAACTAAAAATAAAATGCTAGATAAGACTGGGCAGATTATAATAAATTCACAATCAATACTCGGTAGTGTTATTTAAAATATAGACAGCGTGCAGCGGCTCTTTATTTTTAAATTATTTAAGTTAAAATTTTCAATAATTGAAAATTTGCTTGTTGTTAATTTAAAAACAATAATACGCATTGACATGTTTAAAATCTTTAAATATGCGAAAACGCATAAATTTAGTAAACTATGCAAAAGTATGCAACATAAATTATTGTATTTTGATTAAATGTATAATAAAACGAATTTGTATCGAATCAGATTTTTAATATGCAGCTTCATAACAAATATGGAAATGCATAAAGTTCCGAGCTCTGATGATATCTAAAAAAAAAAACCAAAAAAAAAAAAAATGACGGTTTTAAATAAAAGTTAGGGCGGGTTTTGGGATTTGAGGGACCCGTTATTTATGAAAAAAATATCGCCATCCTCGAAAAATGCATCGATACGCATCCCATCGGTTGGGTAGAGGTACCTGCTATTAGTTTTATTCGTTCGAAAATTGGTGTCTGCCCATCCCTGATTTTATATCACCAACAATCTACAACGGACGGAAACCGCGTGGACTGAACGTCAGGTACATATCAAGCAATTAAAATTAATAGTAAACCCGTGTTCGGCTGTCTTAACGGGGAAAATATATAATATAGTAACCGATGTCATCGTCGATAAACGTCAATAATAATTAACTGCAGTAACATATTATATATATATCGGCGATAGTTGAGAACAGTGGCGGCGCCAGGATGTTTTATCTGGGTGGACTAAGCTGGGCCCACTGATTTATAGGGAAGGTGGCCAGTGGCGTAACGAGAATCGCCTATCGGACGGTTACAATTACAGGTAAACAAACAAATTCTCATCATTTTGGAACAAATCATGCTAACGATTTCTGTTTAATTGTAAAACTGTGATTTCTACATTTGTACGTATTTATATATATTTAAACAAATATTATATAATACAAAACAAAAAATACAGGGTGGGCCAGCCGTGGTCCGGGGAAGATTTTAAGGTGGGCCGCGGCCCACCCCGGGTGCATGTTCCCCGACAAAAATCCACAAAGGAAATATCATTAATTTAGTAGAAAAAATAATAATTGTAACTATCAGGTTCCAGAAAAGCATTCGGGATAGCGCCGAACAATGTGATATTATTATATGCGAATTACATTTATTTTTTTTTGGCTCTTTCATGGAAATTTAATGTTCATATTAAACTTAGTTCGACTGCTTACGAATTCCCGCAGGTATAGGAATTTAGTTTTCGAACGTCGAAAAAATAACACTTTGAACATCGAAAAATAATAACAGGAGTTGAGGCGGGTCGGTGTAAGGCTGCCCGCCGCGGTCGTCTCCTTCGTCCTTCATGTGATCCTGATATGAAATTTCATTTTTCGGCTTTCAAACATTTAATGTAAAATTATGTCAAAATACTGAATGGCTAAGGTTGTGTTGTAGACGGTAGTCTGTCTACAATTGTTTAAGGGGCGCACCAAGCCAGTAATAAAATGGTGTAATTTATTCTGATTCGTATTTAACACAGTCGAGACTATATTTGGGAGCAGTGGCGTAAATTCCCGCATAATAAACAATTTACCTACCAAAATTTGTCCTATAAAAATCATAAACAAGTATAGAACCAATTTGGTAGTAATAATTTTATTAGTAGATAACTAAAAAAAAAAAAAAATCAACTAACATTTTTATAATATTAATAATTGTCATGGGTTGGAATTGAGACGAAATTAGTAAAAAAAAACGAAATTTCTACGACAATTACAATTTTGTACATACTTGTTTATTAAACAAATGTTGTCTTTTGAAAATAGAAATTATACGTATACCTACAAATTTGTATGCAAGTGCTACATTTGCACCACACAATTTACGCCACTGTTTGGGAGTGTCAGGGACCCGGACCCCGAAGCGTATACCGTAAATTTATAGTTTTCGACAAAGCGCTTGTAAAATTGCATATTTACTACTAAAGAAAAAATATAAAACGTACGCTTTCTAAACGACCCCGAACGTATTATATTGGAAATAACGAATCGGTTTAATAATTAAAATACGAAATGTATTTTTCGGCAGGAACTGCGTGATCAAAGGTTTTTTTTTTTTTTTCGTAAACAGTAAAGATTTCGGTGGTTTATACAGTACGATTAATGCGTTATTTAGGTTTTAGTATTTTTTTTTTTTTTCTATTTGTACGGCGGCACGGCGTACCTATGCACACAAGTGGTTCGCGCAATAAAAACCACTCCCCTAACGTTATTATTATTATTATTATTTTTAAATACATCACTATAATAACATTAACGTTATTGATAAATTATTCAATCGTATTTAACCTAACCTTTACATTACTACCCCACTGCTGCCGCTCGGTTATTTGGATACATATAAAAAAAAAAACCACACAATAATCAATACATAATAGTGTGAGGGGGGACGTACTGGCTAATCTCCCGCCACACGCCCTTACCGTTCTACCTAACCTAACCTAACCCAATCCAACTTGTTAGATCGAGTCATCAGTGACGACCAATAATCAATGTAATATAATACGTTCAAATTGAAAAGTTCTGTTGATCGTAATACTGCATTTATACAGTATAATTAAAACAATAAATTACAATTCTAATTTTGAACAATATTATAATACCTATCTAGTCAAGCGAGTTTTCACTCGATAAAAAAAAAAAAAAAAAAAAACAGTTATACGCGTTCTATTTATAAAACGACGAGATTCGTGGTGTACGGCACTGCTGGAATAATGATTTAAAAAATCGACGGCCCAAGAACGGTTACAACCATAGGGAAATAATAGTGGAATTTTGATTTATTTTAATCTATTAATTGGGCATCGTAATTTGTAAATCTATTAAAATAAAATAGTTATGGAATATTTGTCGACCGGAGTCTATAATAACATTATTGTGTACACGTAATAATCGATTTTACATTTGTGTTTTACCTTACAATAATATTGTGTTGGGTGGGAGGGGAAATCATGTTTAAACCGTGTAGGTACTTTACTTGCACCGTAAGGGAATGCATAACCGGTTCCTATGTATAATAATCTAGAATATTTACAAACGCATTTAACCGGTTATTCGAATTTAAAAAATACAAATAATAACGAAAAAAAAAAAAAAAACATTAAAAAACTATTCGGATTTCAAAATATCCTGTCAACGGTAAATAGTATCCACATACTACTATATTTGGAAGAGGAACCAAACAAACCATTTTCTCTCTATTCGTAGAAAAAAAACCTATCGTGTTTTGATGAATTGTACGATTCGAAAATACTATATCCGCTGTAGGATTTAAAACACATCCACTAAATTTTATATAATACAAAAATACAAAAAAAAAAAAATACAAAAATTAACACAATCTAAACGCTATTATTTAGACGCAAGTTTACCAAAGTCATAACCGGAATGTCTTTATTATTTCTCTCATTTTAATAAAACGTTTTTTTTTTTTTCTGTGCTTTTCAACGTTATTGATATAATACAAAATAAGTATCGTTTGTGGAATATATTTTTTCGTGTTGCACATTTTATATATTATACAAAACGCCACCGTCGTTTTACACGTCGTTAAAACACGGATACGAAAGACACACACACACGGTCGAAAAATGTTTAATTTCTCAAAAATCCCCTTCGGTTTTTTTTTTTTTTTTTTTTTTTAAACACACATGTGGCGTACTGAAAAAAATACAATGTAACATAACGCAAATATATACCGTAACGCGTCATCCTTACTGTTTGCGCACATGTGTGCCGACTATGCACACCGTATCACTATACATTATTATTACTATTACCGCAGTGATATATACTTACCTAAGTATTTCCTTCCTGGTGAAAAAAGTGCAGTCCTGTAAAAAGGGAAAGAGAAGTATAAAGTAAGAAAAAAAAAACATTTAAAAAAAATAAAACACACGTCGTATGATTTCCGGGTGGCTCGTATTATATACTCGTCGTCATACTGCGGTAAGAACATAATAATATATAGTTATAGATATTTTTTTATATTTTTTCTTTCTACAAGAACAAATAATATTATACACAAACTGATGCGTTTAGCGTATAGGCACACGCGTATAGGTACACGCAAACACGTGATATTATTTATTTTATTGGTTCGCCGGAATATAATAAAATGTATACACGTTTTAATAACGATAGTCGGGAGCGATTTTTTTATTTTTTTATTTACAATATTTTTTTAGATGAAAATATTTATACGGTCCGTTGTCAACGGTGTACACACGAAAAGGAAACGATTTTTTTGTCCGCCTCAGAATTAACTTACCCGCTATATCAGTCGAGATATTAATAAAACTCGTTTTAATTGTGATTTTTGATTTTTTTTTTGTTTTGTTCGTGAAAAATAAATAGCACGACACTCCGGTAGTCGGAGCCGTAGCTAAGGTACGATAAGAAAATCGTAGTCGAACGATAATAATCCGCCGACTCAAGTCGACTAACCTAACCTAACCTACCCCTAACGGACAACGTGGCAACATGGCTACGACGTCAGTCGTCGTATAAACTTTATTTCGGTGCCGTAATAAACACGAGCAATATTTTACTAAACATCTACAGAACAGTTTTTTTTTTCTTCTGAAATCTTAATCTGCCGATATTAAAATCGGTTTTTTTTTTTTCAACAAATAGTTTTAAAATAGACAAATTAATAAAATTAAAATAAATAAAATCGAAATATTCAAAACAATAATAACTGTCTTATAGACGTTTCAGTACGACAGGTAACAGTTTATTTTGGCATCGAAATCAGTGTTTATAAAACCAACGACGACGGTATTGGATACTTTTGCACGTCTGACGTCTCCTCTTAAACTCATACTATTTACTGTATAACCGGGGTAGTTTTTTTTTTCTTTTGATTTTTATTTAAAACGTTCGGTTTTTTCCCTACGGATTTTTTAATAGACGACGATTTCGGAACCGACAACAACTACGTAACGCTAATAATAATTATATTAAATATACACTTAAGCAGGAGTAATCCTAATAATTTGTAGGCACCTTTATTGTATCTCGTAAACCCGTAATACCGACGTTTTCGTCGTCGGTGAGTGGGGGCGGGGGGAATAAAAAAACTCGTCGCGAGTAGAAAATCAGGTGTAAGTCCACGGGAATATTATAAAAAAAATCAGGCGGGGCAGGTATTTTGTAGGCAGGCGGGTAGATATACACTAATACCTACACGTAGGCACTGAAATCGATGGAATGTCCCCTCTTGTTAGCCTGTTCGGCGGGGTTTCGACGACGGGCGAGAAGAAATCTTCATCGAAATTAATTTAATCATTTCGCCTCGAAAAAACGCTCTCGTTCGATCCCCTCGTCGAACGCGGATGAGAAAAAAAAATATATATATATAAAAAAAAATAATAATAATAATAAACCCGCTATGCCGTGTAATAAATATTATAATCTCCATGCGACCAGAAACACAGGGGGCAACGGACTCTTTTTCTAGAAGAAAAAAAAAAAAAACGTTTAATATAATATATAATATTATTATAATAATACGAATGTTTTTTTTTTTATTTGTCGCATTCCACATTATAATAAATTAATAATATACCTATATATAATTCTGTGGTTCTCGGAACGATCGTGTTTAAGTAAACCGAATATCTAAAAATAACACTATAGAAAGTAGAAACGCGTAGGCTTAAAATATAACTGGATAAAAAAAAAAAAAAAAAAAAAAAAAAACGTATAATTCATTAACTCGCTTATATAGTCGTATAGTAGGTACGTTGTTGGTGTGTATCATCGCCGCTGTTAATCACTAGTAGAAAAAAAAAAAAGGACCATGAAACACGAAAAATGACTTAGGCTCGATGTATAGATAGATAAACTAGCCCCGGCGACACGAACGGTTCTGGACAGGCACGAACGCAGTGAGGTTTTGGAGGTTCAACCCTCCCCACCCCTAAAATATCCGGAAAAATGTTAAAAATAAATTATCTGACCTACAAATTTAATAGTTTTTACAAATAATATAGATTAGTATATATATATATATACACGAGTATTTAAGAGTAACAAAGTACTATATTTATGAACAATTTACATTTTATATCTTATTAAACCCCTCTCCTTCCCCGAATTTTTTCTTGCGTTCACCTCGGGTTCTGGACCACACATAGAGAAGATATCTTACGATTTTAAAGGCTTAAATGTCAGATTGTGATATCTTTCGAAATACCATAAATATTTCCGTTTTTGTTTGTCTATATCTTGTAGTTTTACTGAGCCGAGATACACCCTCTTAGTCCTAGAAAATAAACATCAAATTTTATACGTTAGATCTTAGATCTCACCAACTTTGGATTTTTCATCTTAACCCAAGGTTCAGAATAAATATTAAAATTAGTTTGGGTATTTTTTTTACACCAATTATGGCATTTATTTTTCTATTTTTAACAAATTTCAGAAGAGATCGGTGACCTTTAGAATCCTCTCTCCCGGATGCGGCCTTGACTCCAATCAACACCTGTCAACATTGTTGGGATAATTACGACATTTATCCATTAACCATTTATTTGGTTCGAAAAAAGAAATCATCACCCAAAATTAATATTAAACTAAAAATTCTTGCCGGGTTAAACAATCAAAAAATACGTGTTCAATGGGGGAGGGGAAGGTATCTGCTGTACATTTGTTAAAACGCTTGAAAAATAAGCTACGATCATGTTGGAATTAACAATAAGGCACTGGGGCCCACTGTGATGTAGAACAGTAGGACAATGGGCCAGTCAGCCCATACGTATCGTATATAACTTTATAATTATATATTATACGATTTTATTTAAAATGATAATTTGTTATTATTATTAATTTCGCGACTTGTATACTGGAATTTGTTTTCAAATTCAAAAGATCGCGCGTATTAGGGAAATTATTAATTTAAAAATTTCAAGACCGACGCATAATAGAGCAACTTTCAAAAACCGTAAATAATCATTATCGATTTTTTTTTAAATTAAATTTATCCCAATAGATACGAAAATGTTACGTTTAAAAGCATAAAACAAAAATACGAGTCCTCTCAGCGTATTAATTTGTCTAAAATATTTAGAGATAGTTGAAAAATTTGAATGAAATTATTAATGTGCGGTCGACACGAAATATGTTCTAAAAACAGCTGCAGGTTTGTAAAATATGGACTTATTGTGTAACTAAAATGGTTAAAAATGTTTTAATTCGTGGCTTATGTATCGTAAAACATACGTATTAATAAAAAAATTAGTGTTGTTATTTGTTGAGCGTTTTTATTGAAAAAATAAAAAATAATACGCAAACGCTAAAACAATCACAAACAATGTCACCTGATAATCTTCGAGCTGCGATTCGGTGAAAGTGACCACCTTGTTACCCATAATAATATCGCCGAAATCGGCTGGCGGCCCCTTTCAATTCTATCGGACGCACCGGTTCGACCGCGTGTACTTTTCGGTCCTTCGTGATTTGGGACTACCGACGACACCGGTACGCTGCACAGGTTGTCACTGCACACGGCGACGAGTGAAATCTTTTTCGCTCGCCAACTCCGTTTACGTCACGTAAAATAGGCGGTTTTTTTTCCCCCAGTGACTATAATTATTAAAGGAACGGCGAGGTGGACGGGTGAAACTTGCGAAACGACCACACACACTCTTTAGCGAACAGGGTCAGTGGGGAGGGGAGAGTTTTCGATTTTATGGGTGTGGCGTACAATGTTGTTTGTGTCATTGTATACGTCGTCCTCGCGAGCTTTTTACTTAACGAGATTAAAAAATATATAAATATATATACGTGTATGGCAAAATTACACGAGGTTATCGGTAGCAAGTGTGGCGCCGTGCAACAATACTTTGACACGTGAAAATGAAAACAAACAAAATGTTCATCGAGACTTAATATTATATATATATATAATATGAACTATATTTTTGGCAATCAATATACAAATGATAAACAAAAGAAAACAAAAAAAAAAAAAAAGAAAAATAAAGTAATAAAAACTGCTTGTAAATATGTATGTTTTTTGTTTTAACTTAAAAAAATTTGTACAGTATAAATTATTTTATTGCACTTACGGCCTTGCCATCTTTATAAAGTACTATATGTTAATGTTAGAAAGAAAAAAAAACAAATGATACTAAAATGCTTGGGATCACACAAAATAATATGTTGGTCGAACTAAAAATAAAAATACATTACTGTGCTGTTTGATTTGTATTTGAAACAAAAAAAAAGGAATAAAATATGATATAACAAAAAAAAAAAAAAAAAAAATGAGTAATTAATGTTTAAATAAAAAAAGAATATATATATATAATATATATACCTTAACAAACATGCGCTAATATATTTAAACTTACAATCAGTACATATATAATTAATATACAACACGTGTTTAAATTAACGAGAAAGTAATAATAATAATTAAATAATGCGTGTTGAAAATTAAAATGAATAAAATAATATTCAGTTAAACCCTTTTTATATTTTGTTTGTAAACTTCTCATCAATGAACCCTGTATTGTGTTACAATGGTCAAAAAAAAAAAAAATATATATATATATATATATATATAAAATACGTAAGCTCTTAAATACAATTTCAACGAAAATATGTCTGCCCTGTGGTCATCATTGTTACATTTAAATCATTTTTTTACATAATAATAATATTATAGAAAATTGAGCCTACTAATAACGTGTTGCATTATATCATTACCTACAATTATTTGTAACAAAACAATTAAACTAAGATCAGGTAAAAACACAGTGCTGACTATAATATTTAAATGGCACCAAAAAGTTTACACATAGCACCGCTTACACACTAAACATATAATAATTTCTTATTAATTTTCACTTTTTTTTTTTTTTTTTTTTACAAAAATATCAACCTAACTTTTAAAATGGTATACACTTTGTTAATAATTTTGATTGAAAATAATGGCCATGAAATTGCACTTAGAAATAGAACTATATAACATAATATTATTATCATACACAATTATTAGGTATCAAAATTTTATACAAAATGAAAACCTAATATTTTTTAAATAAATATCTCAAATTTACATACTTAAAAATAGTCTTGATTATAATAATATAATATAGTTTTTGATTTATGTATCTACTAAATATATTACGATCACACAACAACAATATACATACAATTTGCGTAATTTAAATTTAATCTCAAAATGTTATTTAACAAAACAGAAACACATCTAATTTAAATAAGTGTTAGTGTACAACAATATAATATAATAATATACTTAATCTATAATTGAAATTGGCCAATATATATAATCAATTTTTGTCTTACCACTTTATTGACTAGTAATCATAGCCTATATTCTATTGTATCTGGACTAGACATTAACTTTTTATATTATTTATGTATGGATCAGCAAATGGCCAGTCACTGATAAAATAAAGATAATAAATAAATCCATATTTATTTACGAATAAAGATATGTAATTAAGTTTAAAAAAAAAACCATAACAAAGTCTGGAGAAAAAGATAATAAAAGATTTAATTTAAATAATCAATAGGTACTTAATGAAGGTTATAGGTTGTCCAGTGTGCTGAGCAGAAGTCGTGTGGTCCAAAATTGTTTAAAAAATAAAATAGTTAATGTTCATAAATTTTTTTTTGCGGGGGAGGGGGCGGAGTAAAGGTAGCAGTGTGATTATAGCTGTATTCAACAATTTAGTCATGTGGGCCAGGTATCACGCAACCTTTTCGGCGGTGGTCCACCTTCGAAGTCGTGCCTTGAATCTACTAAACTCTGATTACTGGGCAATTGTCCACCTAGTATAAAACGTTCTGGTTTTATAACAAAGAGAAGATAAAATTGTATAAGTTTATATTTTATGAAAATATTTGTGTACTAAAAATAATTTACCTGCTAAGTGATGCGATGGTATAGAAGTGTGAGCGTGCGGTAAAGACAAATGGCTGATTGAATGAGAAACAACAGTGTTTGGTGCTGTTCCTGAGGTTGATGAAGACGTATGGTGATGTAAATGTGGAGGTGAGTTAGGCTCACTTTTGATGCGGACGGAATTCGGAGACGGTGAAGAAGGTGGTGGTGAATTTGGTACTCCTAAGTGAGACATTCCACTATACGGGAACAAAAAAGAAAATAATTTATGTTATTAATCAAAATACGATGATGAAAACGTACCTGTTGTTATGCGCCATTTGATTAGACCAATTCAATGCCGACGAAAGCCCCATGTCAGAAGATGTAAGATCAGTGAAAATCCCGTGATAAGAACCAGGACCACCCAGTCCAGGTGTATGAAGTGCTACAACTGGTGTGTTTAGAGATACCGTGGGTGTGTTAATAGAGTTTGCCTGCAAATATATGATTTATGTTATCTTAAATGTGTTTTTTTTTTTTTTTCAAGATTATAAATACATTATTGTCTTCATGGTGACTAGGAGCGTTAGGCATGACTATACGCAAATTAGGCCTGGGCGAATGATGTCTGGGCGGCGGTGGAGTAGCTCTGTTTGATGCATTAAGCGCTTTGGGTGTAGGCGATGGTGACATGACTAGTTGTCCAGGTGAAGGAGGTGAATTGACTAGTGCAGGAGAAGAAGACGCCTGGTATCCGTTACTCATTTCCAGCATACTACCAGGAGGATAAACTATAGAGAAATAATAACAATAAATATATATAAATATATACAGTTTTATAATTGAAAATTGTCAACTACAATGCAAAATAGGTATAATAAATTTCTAACCAGAATCAGCATCGGATGATGACGGAGGTCTCGGACTAGCGTTGTTATGCATTTGTAAATTTCCCGAATCGTTATACATATTGTTTACGGGCATAGTAGTAGGAAGTGAGTAATTAGCGGTGACATTATTCTAAACAAATATAAGAAATGTATAATTATTATTTGTCTACAGGTTTAATCAATTTGGAGAAAAAAAATAATAATAATTACTCTAGCTGCCATTCTTTGATGTTGCATTAAAAGTTGGAACTCTTCATCGATTTTACTGTATTTTGCTTCAGTTCTTGGAGTAAGTTGGTACGGCCCTTGTGTACCGTCGCAACTTTCGTCAGGGCTCTCAGGACTCAAAGCGCCGCCCTTAAGTTCTTTCTTGTTCAGTTGCTGTAACAACAAAATAATATAATTAAATAAAATTAAATAAAGGTTTCGTTGAATTCCTGATGATTAAACGTTATTAATTACTTCAATAATATTTTTGTTGGTGAGCGATTCGTGCGGTTCGTTGTACTCTGTATATTTGAGCAACACTTTATCCATATCGGTACTAGCATATTGATACAATTTGTTAGAGCTACTGAATATGATTAGTGCGATTTCACAATCGCACAACACACTTAGTTCGTATGCTTTTTTCATCACGCCGAATTTTCTTTTGTTAAAGGTAACCTGAATATGAATAAAAATTTAGAATTATTATTGTACTTACACTTATAAATACATTTTAAATAAAAGTCACTGGTATTTTAGCAGAAAATAAAGAAATAAAAATTGGTAGTAAACGTATCTATTTTTATCATTTTTATTATAGAAACCATCAACCCGTACTCGTAAATGTAAATTAAAAAAAGTGTTTAAATTGGAAAACAAATCGAACCGTCTGATAAAAGTTTGTACACGTGCGCGCGGGTTACAATTTGACAGACGCTGAATAATATTCTATGGAAATAATTATTTTATTGTAAATTTGCGAATGAAATGCTTGGGGTACGCGGTTTTATTTTTCTCGTCTGTCTATACATAAACGTAAAAAAAAAAAAGAAACTAAAAAAAATATCGTGTTGTAATAGTAAAGTAGGTACGCTGAAGAGTTATTTAAGAAAAAACGCATTACTTTTGGTTTCGAACTTTTTTTTTTTTTTAAATTTTAAAAACCACGGAGAATGTCGTCAAAGTTGACTTTTGAAATACGGCAACAATCGGGGAAAAATCGTCTACAACTTTCGGTGTGGGGGAGGATGTTTATCGGTCGGATTTTTGTATTATTATTATTATTTTTTTTTGATTTTTACCTGGCGATTCCTTTCGTCCGTGATCCGCGATATTTGTATTTTCTTACGGCCCATGATGGTCGCGGCGGCGGCGTTGGTGTCCGCTGAATAGCGCAGTTCACCGCTTTTTGGAATCCTGTCGTTTGTCTTTATACCAGACGACGACGAATTATTCCGCCGGTGGTGACGCGAAACGGGCGACGGCGACGGCGATCGTCTTGAGATGGAGATGGAAATCTTTTTTACGAGATTCCCGTAAACGACAGCGAAAATATAATCGTTATCTGTGTGCAAAAACAACAACGACGATCGTCAATAAAATATAACGCGACACAACAAATATTTATATATTATATATTAGCTGGATTAACTAATTACTAAATTACTAATATCGTAGAAAAATTAATAATACACGCGTGACGAGACGGTATAGAAACGCGCGCGACAACGGCCGTTACGGTAATGATACCGCGGTGTTGTTATTACGTGTTTTTTTTTCTCTTCTTCTCTTCAGTCTTCCTTCCTCCGCGCGCGTAAGTATAAAATAATCCAAGAAGACGACACCGCCGCACCATCTGACCGCCCCCGAAAACGGGTCACAATCTTCGGCCTGCCTGCCGTCGGCGGCGACTACCTCTATGCCGATTACTTGTAATATATTATAATAATATTTATTATTAAACATAAAAACAATCGGAAACACGACAAGAAAAAAAAAAAAAGAAAAAAGAAAACGAGTCGGGCTATTTTTGTACCGTAAAGAAAAGTTTAACCCGGGGGGGGATTATTATTATTTTATTTTTTTAACGATCGTGTTCGGCCGTCATCGACACAATAACATTAATTATAATATCGGTCGATATAATATATATATATATCATCACAAGTAATATTCGACTCGTTTGTAATGAAAATTAATATAATACGCGCCATAGTTTTTTTTTTTGATAAACGAACATAATAATTAAGGCAGATATGACCCGAAAACCCGTTAAATACATACCAAAATAGGGGTTTGGGAAGCGGTCGATCTAGGGCATAAGCAATAATAAGAGTTCAGAAAACTTTTTGAATTTTGGCGTCAAACAGATTGATCGACTGTCCCACAATAAAAAGTGCCGTACCCATAGGTGAAATTTTCATGTTAGGTTAGGGAATACATACATACAACCAAAAAAAAAGTCATTCGATACAAAATTCGTCAATACAACAATTTTTATAAATTATTAGTTCATATTATTTTTAAATTGATAGGGGGGGCTAGTGCCCCGTTTTCCCTTCCATGGCTGTACTTACCGAAAAAGGAGTAATTAAAAAATCAGAAAATTAGAATACGTTTTCAGAATACTGAACGCTCCACTGGACCGTTCTCGGTATAGGTATACGTTGGAATAAAAATACGTCACAAATTCCTATTGTGTGCGCCTGTACATACAAACGACAAATATTATTGTCACGAGACGTGGAGAGATAATAAAATAATTGTCTGGTGCCCGCGCGCCCTGCTGCTACTACTACTACTGCTGCACAGGGGGCGTCGTTTTGTTGTTTCGGTCGTAAAAATATCAAAAAGGACCGAGGACTCCGTTCGGCGATCGTCGAAACAAAAACGAATTTTATAATAATATTATTATTCCCTGGGTAGGCCACTGATAATATGGGATATAAAAGGGCCAACGATAAACGACTCTGAGCGAAGTTCGGTTAGTAAATCGTGTTTCGGGATTTATACGATTTCAATACAAAATTTGAAATGTTAAACGCTTATAAAAAAAATATTTAAAACAAAAACCAACTACATTACCGGCTCGACATTTCCCCCCCCCCTATAATTGAGAAAAACTACAAAGAAAATAAAAAAGTGACCTCAATACACCAAAAAGATTTTTTTAAAAATGCAACAAAAAAAGGTCTATCGTCAAACAAACAAAAAAAAAAAAAACTACACACTTTACGTCACAGTGAAACCAATTCTCGCTTAGCACAGGATTTCTGAAAATCAATGAGATCGATTGTTTTATTTTTATGTCGAATATTACATTATTATTAATCAAAGACGCGGTATAATATCTCTCAGTTTGTCTATCGATAAAAATTAATATTCACAAACCGTCGTCGTCGTCGTCGTAGGAGGACACGGACGAGTCGTTAAAATATCGAAAAAAATAATATTATTATAATATGCGGGCAAATCTGTCCAATAGATAAGTACGATAGTAAATCATTGTAATATCTCTATATGAAAAAAAATTACGAACGATTATAACTCGACTACATAACTCCTGTATTGAAATACTACAAATGCGAAACTATAATAATAATATCCGCATCTTCAATCTCCCATTAAAAGTGTATAAACAGAGAAATTATCCCCCCCTTTAAATATACTCGAATATTATAAACACCCATTCGTCGTATATATGTACAATATACAGTGGCGTGTACATTTACGAGTAATATTTATTAGTAATTAGAAAAAGTTTGATTTATTGAATACAAATTGACATTGTCGGCGGGTCCAAATAGAAAAGAAGATTACACCTCACCTACCCCTCGTTGAAAATTCCCGGGCACGCCACTGTCGATTAGGATGTCTAAACGATTTATAAATCGTATATAATTGGATTTCGCACAAATAATAATTTAAAAATGTCAGCCTCACTCCCCCTAAACCAATGTCGAATTTCCGCTCTGCGGATTGTAGACGCGTTAATACATCGTACGGATTGCACAACCCGCCGCCCCGGTATCCAATATCGGTCGGAAAGAGATGGCCCCAGGGAGCAACGATATAATAATCGTAGGACTACTCGTACGCCGCGTTTTTCTAACAATATTATTATCTTTGTTGTTAGACAACTCTCTCGCGCTCGCGCGCGTCATATTAATATTACGGACGCACGACCTTGCGTCGCGGCCACCAAACGAATTGAGACTTTTCTTTGACAAATGTCGGACGACCTCTCCGTCTGCAGCGGTCCGCCGTTTCGCGCTATAAGACTACACACACACACACACGACTGCCGACGGATTCGTCTGCCCGTCGCCATCGCGGTATAATATATTATCGTTATTATTTAAAAAAAACACTATAAAAAGATACCATAACGCGTAGAGAGGACACCGGGCCACGCGCGTAATTTTCCATACAATATTATAACAATACGAATCGAGAATCCCGTGTTAATAATAATAATTGTTCGTAAAATAATAACAATAATCGTAGTCGCGTGCTCTGGCGAGCGCCCGGAGGTTTAACGGATTATCGTCGATCGGGTTTAAACAGATCATTTTTATTACAATACGTTATTATAACCTTCTCCTACTCAATAATATTAAACTAACGCGGGACAATATAAAATAATACAACATTTTTGGAATATCCGACGATAATTACAGTTGCCCGGGTTTAAATAGCCTCACGGTCCGGACGGATATCCGGTACAAGTCAACGAGTATCCCGTCCCCGCCGATCGATATTTCTCTACTTTTTCTTTTCTCGTCAACAGCACCTGGCCAGACAGACGCTGCGGAAACACAAAACGAAGCGATGTAAACAGTGGGGAAGAGGGTGGTAAAAAAAAACCCCCTCAATAATACGCGGTGACAATATAATAGTAGTATTATATTGATTCGTTGGGACGGAGCGATATATATATATATATATATATAATCGTTGAAGAAAAATCGTGAAAATACTAAAAAAAAAAAAATGTACATCAACATATGGCGGTGTACGTCAGAGGAGTGGCAGCCCATAACGGATGGGGGAGGGGATAATCTGACATCCAAAAAACCGACGCAAAACGCAAGATTAACACATTTCCCGCGCGCCCGAGCAACAGGTCGCACAAAATTTCACGATATCAACAGAAAACGACGATGACGAATAAAATCGCCGCGCGCGACTCACGAGAAACGCGTTTACTGCCGTATTTTTTTTTTTCCCGTCTGTTTTTTTATATTCTCCTCCGCACACACGTACCGACGCGTAAACATTCCCACCGACCCGTTGACCGGGTGTTATTATTTTTTTATTTTACAATTTATCTCTCGAAGGCTCCGACAGGAACGCAGTACGTCCCCGTTGTTTATTCGGAAAACGCGGTAGAAAAAAATAAACGAAAAACTCATTTCGTTTTTTACACAGTCGTTATTCGTCGGCGGGCCGGCTCGGTAACTGCGAGGCGGCGGCTCGATCCACGTAAAATATTTCATTCGAAAATTAAAGGCGAAATAATTTATGAAATACAGTTCGGCAGCTTGAATATTTGCCATTCATATTATTTATTTTCGTATATAATATTCGTCGAACAAAATGTATTTCCGTTGAAAAATATTTTTCGGATATTTTATAGCGCCTCCCGGAGGCTGTATAAGCAACGATGGCTTTTCGATGTTCGAGATTAATAAATTTCATTCTCGAATGCCAAACAGGCAGAAAGACGCACATCTAGCGTAGTAATTTCGGCTTAATATTTTATTCTCAGTACGTTATTTTTATCGCGTATGATATTTGTCGGGGCACGATGCTCAAAAAATAATAAATTCCGTATACTCAACACTGTGCTTATTTTCAGGCGCCTAACCTATAATAAAGTTTCCGAGATCAACGACTCGGCGTTCCCGCTTTTACGATTTACAAAGTTTTGTAAAGTAGTTGACAGTTTTGTTATCGTATATTATCAATTATAATAATAGTAACAATAACGTCTCTCGCCGAAGAATAATAAAAAACCAACACCCACAGCCGGATAATACACACTCGAACGTATCGGATATCCGCGAGATTGTTATCGTCGTCGTCGTCGTCGGCGGCGAGTAGCATTATATAATTTGTCAATTTTCCGTATATCTCGTAAATCGCGTACGCCGAGGTTAGGTTAGGTTAGGTCGCAGCAAATGGGAGACGAAAAAAATAAAATTCAACAATAACATTCAGTTAGTTACTCCTCGTAACGGGACACCGTCGCCGACGAGGCGACATCGAGAGAGATACGCGCGGTCGCCCCCTATTATTGTTATAATAAAACCGATGGCCACTCACTTTGTCCTTTTTTCTCTATCGCTTCGGACGGGAGCATAAAAAAAAAAAGATGACAAAGATGATAATAATAATAATACGTATCGCTGGTACGTTTTGGCGACACGACGACGACTAAGTATCTACTCGTTTTTCCAATGTGGACGCGATAGAATATTAAGTTATAATAATAGTAATAATTTTCGGATCTAACCTAACCCGTATTAATTGAATATATCGGAATCGTTACCGGGCGAGGTGGTTAAGTACTGCACAGGTCGGAGTCGGCGGCCCGATAATACGAATATTTCGGTTTGTTATAAATTTTTTTCCTTTTACGAAATCCGGATTTTATCGATACCGATTTAAATACATTCTAGTCAATATGAAGTGGTCGTGAACTCGCGGTAAATATACAAATACAAATAATTAAATAATAATCGATGAAAATCGAGTTGCGCGCGACTTCTCAATAAAAACCTAGCCAAATAATGATATAATAATATCCGTATAAAACAATTAATAATATTACGCGCAATAGGAGAATCCGACCGAGAAAAATTCATTCGCGAAATACAATAGTAATAAACGGTTGTTGTGGTTTCGTATAATATACCGACGACACGTTTTGAAAAAAAATAAATATATATTACAGCTGATTAAAGAAAATATATATGTCACATTCGATAGTTTTCCGAATATCACGATTAACGATACATATTTTACGGACAAACAATTTTCCCGACTGCTGTAGAAAAAAAACAAAACCACTCTAAGGGTTTTCACACCGAAGTAGTAAACGTTGATCTTTAAACGGACGTTATAAGATAATCGTCTATGTTTACGTTGATGATGAAAACGACCCTTAGTGATCTCGTGAAATAAACCCCGTGAAGATAATAGCGAAAACTACAAGAACTCAAACCTTATCGACGGAGACAAACTCTGTCCGCAATTTCACTAGAGGCGGTTGCTTATACGACCCTTAAAACATTTCAATAAATTTGACTCTCCTGCGACTGCATATGGGTGGGAAATTAAGTCGGTATTTTTTTTTTGAATATCCAGTTACAACGTTAAAAGACGACGAACACGTGGAAGAAATCTTATATTCAATAATATTCACACGATTATATATTACATTAAGGTTGGTGAAGCAACAAGTTTTCCAAATTTGTTTCAATTTTTTTTTTTGTTATTTTTTATTGAACCTTATTAATGCTAAGACTTTTTCACTAGTCTACTGCCCGATGCCCGGGACTCGCGACGGACGGATCTGAATTTTGAAAACTGATCATATTTTGTATTCTAATAATATCCTAGGTTTCAACCGAGGCAACTTTTGATATTTGACTTTATCATTAAAATATTAACAGGTAAAAATAAAACTTAAATTTCCATTATTTGTATACCAAAAGAACTAGAATACAAAATCAAATCCGTTAATGCTAAGGGGTGTCACGCTGTTAAATCGTTTTACGCGTTTATTCGACCCGTTCCAACCCCATTAACATAGAGTGGTAATTCGCGGCGGAAACTACACCTAATATATAGGAGGCTATATAGTCTAGCCCTTTATCTAGTCTTAACTGTATTATCGCGGGGTTTACCCGTATATAACTGTAGTATTTGGTAAGTTAAATAGATAACGACGCGCTGCGATCGATGAAAAATCGATTTTATTAATCGACGACGAAAAAACTTTATTTAAAAAACAAAAACAAAAAAACTTTTATAAAATATTATTTAACCGTACCCCTTCTTTCTACTGATTATACTAGACAAATAAATAATAATATAGCGAGATTACGTTAATATGTATACATATATATATATATATAAAAAAACCTAATTTTGAATCAATCGAACCCTTCGCGCGTTACAGTTATATATAATAACAACGAGCGCCGTTGTTTTCGGGCAAAGGAACGCGACCAATATTAATGAAGCGCAACGGGTAAGAGAGAAAACGTCAGAAAGTTGAATTATTCATGCGCCAGTCAGGAAGGGGGGGGTAGGATGAGTGGGCGAGGAAGCACACTCAAAAACTTCAAAACGGAGGTACGGCAAGAGAAGAGTAGCGGCGGCGGCGTAATGTGACGACGACACGCCGCCGGTGACACCACAGCGAAAAACACGGGTCGGGGGGCGGCGGCGATTCAGTGGGCGGCAGTGGCGACGGGGTAGGCGATTTTAATTTTCGAAAATGGTCGGGCGGGCGGCGGTTCCCGGGGGTGGCGAGGAAAGACTTACACACGTACGCACACGACGACGCCGTACAACAAGCGTGGGTCGCGCGCCGCTGGCGAGGTGGCGGGCCAGGCCAGCCAAATGACGGGGGTAGGTGGGCGATTGGGGGACGGTGAAAGAGAGAGAGAGCGCCTTCGATATAATAAACGGCCAACGTTTTTTTTTGGGGCAGGTCGGCGTGGGCGTCCGCCACCGTATTTTTATTATATAGGTACATTGAGTTGTACGCATCCGTCCTATAGCCGCCGCCAACGTCGTGACGCAAGTGGTTTTCCGCTACCATCGATCGAAACATCGCGCCACCCATTTCCCACTCAACCCCGTAACACGAGGAGCGGCGCACACGTCGGTGCCGAGGACTTTTATGTCTGATGACGTTGGAGAAACGTGGCCTTGACCACGTGCGTCCGAAAACGACTGCGGGCGGCGCTCGGGGGTTTATTGAAACGGCGGCAATGACGACGATGAATGTGCGCGCTACGGCGTGACGCTCACGATCCACCCCTCCACCCCCATAACACTCGTACCCTATTGTACCTCGTTACATACTGGGCGCCCACACACACTCGACGATATCATATTATACTCGTATATTAGCATATATTAATACAATGTCTCGTAAAGTTTTATTAATTTCTCTCGTATCGCACGATTTTCACGTATCACTGAATATATATATATATATATATATATATATTTTTTTTACATGTTCGTATTTATTTAGATCTGAAAGGTTATTTTACGAGTCCTTTTAAAACGCCACCGTTTAAACTCTACGAAATTATTTTAGGTAATAATTGTCATGCAACAATATATAATACATAATATACTTATTACAGCGGAACAGGATCCGGCCTGTCCGCCGAAATCGACGCTACTTATAGACATTGCAATAAGGGTATCCCGCCATTTTGATGGAGGTTCAAAACGGACACAACGAACGTGATTAATAGATTTTGAGCGCAACTAAAATAATTTAACAATAGAAAATAATAGAACTGACAATAACAATGACAGGAACAAACAAGGGTTTAGTATACTATATAGATGAAGAGTGGATAAGGGGATTTTCTCGTGATTTGTTCCGGCTGGGTAAAAAAAGATTTCCTTCAAATTTCCATATTTTTAAATTGATTTCTAGGGGTTGCGAGCATCGAATTAATCAAAAAATTCCAGTTTTATTAATTTTTTTTTTTTACGGTCATACTTATTTCTCAAAAAAAAAAAAACACCAATAATCAAAAATAAAAAAATTAACGCTTATTTAACAAGTATAAAATTTAATTATTAACATTTTTGATGATTGAACCCTTCAAAGCTACCCTTAAAAATCAACAATTTAATTTTCTACGAACTAATTAAGCGTCAATTTTTTTTTTTTTATTCTTGTGTATTTCCTTACTTGTGCTAATGAATATTTAGACTGTAAAATGAAATAATAAAACAACTATTTTTTTGATAAATTCGATGCTCACGACCTCTAGAAATCATTTGAAAGATCTGAAAATGTTGAGGGGGAAACCTTCTTTTTACCCAGGCGAACATAAATCACGAGAATTAGCAACAAAATCCCAGTCATAAACAACATATATATTACCTATATATTGTTAGGAGCTTAGCCACCCCACGTTGGCTACCTTTCGTTTATCAGTTTTATCTAAAAATTAAAATCGTGCGTCACCAGTGACTACTAATGGCGATAGTGATATATGATATTAGGTGATTTTTGTCATTCTGCATCGATATTTGGGTGATATATTGATAGAATTATACGTACAAAGCGTGGCGGGAGTTGTACCGTATTTAATTAAAACCTATCGGTATCCGAGCCCTAAGTATTTTCGGACTCTATTTACGTTCATGTCAAATATTATACGATTCGAGTGTAATTTCATTTGTTACGCTCAATACTGTCCGACAATAACATCATCGCTACTCTATAAAGCATAAATCGAAATTGGATATTTTTATATTATTACTATGTACTCGAAGGGTTAAATATCCGTTACGGAAAAAAAAAAAAAAAAATCGGACCCCGGTAAACCACATAATGCGGTCTTTCTTCGTCCTTCGACCGTGCGGCGCACGGCAGTCCGTCACCTTCACCGGTATACTCCTCTCTTGATGATGTGTGTTATTACGTTATTTTATCGGGAAAATCGGACGTATGCGATAAAAGTCTACCCGTCCCGTGTATATACCTACACGTTTGGACTCAAATGACGTCAATAGCCCCCGGCGGCGGTCGGTACCGCTACGCGACACGATCCCGGCGTCGACGGCGGCGGGGGGACGGGTGGGCGGGCGAAACGGCACCGGAATTCAACCCCCCGTCCCGTCGCTCGCGCTCACTATCGTCGACGGCTGCTCCGGTTTTCTTCTGATATTACGAAACGACATTTCAATTATTATTTTATTATTAAAACCCGTATTGTTAGGCAGGTATGTATTTATATATATAAACTCAGAGATAACACGCGAACAAAGGCACAGGGGAAGAATCAATCCGTCATTATGTAAGCACAATAGTTAACAAACAACGCACTTTAATATAGTAGAGACGCGCGCGCGTGCATTTTTTCTGGTTTTAATTATATTTTATTTTCAACGATCGTTTACACATTTCGGGTACACTTGACAGGGCGAGTGAGTGATAATTGCAGCAATTATTTTACTGGTTAGGTTCGAATAATGTAAAAGGAACGAAATCAAATCTATACGAAATATAGATAACTCGGATAGATTAAAAGTTTATCAACTTATAATAGATAGATAGATTATATGTCGATTATAAAATACTAACATAGGCATAGGTACCGAAATGTTGGGTACTACAAAAAAAAAATTAGCTTTAAACTTTCCGAAAAGTTAGTGGCCCCAACAACATTGTCTGTCGTACAGGGAATATTATAAAATATAATTTCACTCGATTCGTGGCGCGTCGTTATCGCCGTCGGACGGGCAGGGATTCACAAATATACGAAATCGTATACGCGGGTCGGACGTCCGTATAGTTCAAGGATATTATCAGAAATAATACGCAAAGACTCGGACGAGTTACCAAAAAAACATAAATTGTACGTTTCGTAAGGAAATTCTAAAAGAATTTATTATTTTAACGGTAGTAATAAAATCGTTCAAGCTCCCCCCACATTGGACCTTATATAATATAATGACGTTGAATCTGTCGAGTGCGTTTTATCAACGGTATTAATAGATTATACGTTGAACGAGAGAAAATGCGAAATTATCTCAAAACCAGTGGAATACGGCTGATAAAAATCCAATTCGTACTACAACACGAATTTTATATTAGACCCCGCCCTGGTGGGCCCCTTGACGTTTAAATCTGGCCCTAGCCGTTATGTATCCGGCCGAGTGTCTATATTACTATGTTCATCGTAGTAGGAGAATATAATATACAAATTATTATTGTAATTACAATATATACTTATCAAGACGCTAGTGAAATTTTGGATAATAATATACGCAGAGAAAAATCAACACTAGCGGATTGTCCTAAGGAAGAGGAGATGACAGTCGACGATAGTGTAGGGGAACTGTGCCACATTTAAGGGCTAAGAATTAGTTATTCGTGAATTCATGATTATTAATTATTGAAAATATTGGACAATCTTTCCATTTGTATTATACAAAAGATAACGTAATCAAATGACAAATACATCCGAATTCCGTATACGTTTTAAACGAAAAAAAAAAGGGACGGATTGATCGAATAAGGTAAACGCGAAATACGAATTTGCAAATAATATTACACAGGTATGGGTGTAACAGAGTTATTCGCGTAAGTATATATATATATATTTTTTTTTTTTTTTTTACAGTTGCAGTCTTGGGAAAATATCGGTTATATTTTAGCGTTGGCTATATATTATTATATAATATTACAACGACGCATTACATGAAATTCAGAAGAAAAAAAAAACTCCCACAGGGAAATCGATGGGTACGAACTTGCGAATTCGACGGGTCACAAATTCGCTAATAAAATAATAATTTTACATATTATAATGTAATTTATATTATTGAATACGGTGTACGAACACACGTGTCACGTGTTTTCTATACGTATTAATTAATAATGGGAACTAATCAAACGACTGTATACTATAGGAGGGAGGGGTATAGGGTACACAGTTTTTACTTTCTAGATTTAAAAATGTTTACGCATTTCGTTAATACTGCACGTAATTATTTATAATCGTTATTGTATTAATAGAATATTATTAATTGTGATAATCATATATAAAATTGATATTCGATCGTCACTTTATTATATATGTTCATATTTTTGCCAAAATATATATTGAAAAAACATGAAATATTTAACAAAACACAAATTGTTATTTTACATTAATTTTTAATTATTCATCATATAAAAAAAAGTACCCATTGTATATAGGTTTATTATATACATTATTGTATATTATATTATATGGCTTGTTTATATGGCGACTTATTAAATAACGTTGCAAACAAGATACAGATTTTCCACAAGTTACACAAAGTAACACGTGGCCGCTTTTAGAAGTTTTATTAGGAAATTCTAAAAGGCACAACTCTTGCTGTTTTTGTCGACGGCAATTTCGGCATGATTATAATCGGTGTAATATACGTAGAAAATTAAAATGTAATGAACGCAAATTCACGAACGAAATAACTGTACATATCGTGTATACCTACTAGAAACTCAACTGTCTAACCGATATGGCGACATTACAAATTATAATCTACCTTATATTATTTATTATGACGTCGTCTATTAATAAAAGCCGATAGAACATTTCCAACATAATAATAGATATTGTCAATATGTCTTTTAATTGTATTGGAACCTACATATGAAAATACGAAATATGTGAAAATATGTAAAATAAAAAAAAAAAAGTCTCATTTTATTCAGGGTGTTATGAAACGTGTTTATTTTCAAATAGAATAAAGAAATCTGCATTCAATACAAATTCGCACCTTAATAATTAATATTCCGATATAATATTATGGGAATAATACTACAATAGTAGCGATTTTTTCAGGGGCCCGAGGAACTTTATGGCAGTCGATCGCTGGTTAGCGAGTCCCAAATGTGTGTAAAAATAAATTGTTTTACATTATTAACAATATTTTATTAACTATACGTTTATTTATTTAACATTAATAAAGCGAAATTTAACTACGTAAAATGAATTAACAATAAAATTATTATATTTTTTTCTAGGCACTTACCACCCTACGAACAATACGTCCGTTTCAAAATTGAAAATTGTATCATATTCTAATAGTCAAACGCATGATGCCAGCCAGTTTGTTCGTACACACGATTTAAATTCGCATTTTTCAATTAATAATATACGAACGATAAATCGAGTCATTTATTTTTTGGGAAAAAAACACAATTTATATTCATGAAAAAATTGTTTTAAATTTAGTCTACAGTAGAATAAGGAGAGTTTTTTGGGGGGGAGTTGAGCGAGCGGAGAAAAAAAAAGAATTATTCTGTTTAATAGTATATAAAGGAGTGGTGGGTGTATCATATGGATAAAAAAACGTAAGTATAACAAACATAATATATAATCCCCAGATTTTGGAGCAGTGCAATACAGTCAGTACTAATTTTATAAACACAATAATATATATATATATATATATATATATATATATATATATATATATATATATATATATATATATATATATATATATATATATGTATTTATATTATAACGTCCGGATTTGAGTTTATCCTACATTATAATAATAATAATACCGAACACATAAATAAAATATAATACACCTACCATGATATTTTACTGTAGTAAATACTTATTGGTGATAACTACTGACTATAATGTATTATTATTATTCTTACGTTATTTGGAGCTTAAAATTTCATTGATCGATAATAATATGAGAAGAAAACGAAGTAGTAGGTAATAATAAAATAAAAATAACGTGTACGTATTATTATTATTATATATTTTATAAATATATCCTGTATAAAACCAAAAAAAAACAAAATCGCGTAGTATATAGTAGGTATGTATCGTAAAAAAAGGTCTTATACAAATTAGGTGGGTACTAATTAACGGTTAATTCAGAGTAATTTCTAACATTTTCCTAATTAAAAAATAATAATAATAATAAATAAAAATCTAGATATCCAAATAATAGTTATGCATATAATTGCAAAATGTAATTCTATATTAACAACCAACTGGCAATGCGATTTTAAAACCTAAAATGCCAATTTTTCGTTTCAATAAATCATTGACCTTCTTGTTCTTATCGTAACTCGGGGCCGAAATGTGTGAAGATTTAATTATTATTTTTTTTCATCAATCGCCAGTGAAAAGAATCTAAACTTGAATTAATCCCACTCGATTAAAAATGATCACCCCGACAGCAAAGATCGGCAAGATTTGGTCCTTTTCGACCGATTCCCCGCGTAAATAAATCTTTGTATATTTGTCAACGCTGGTTTGGAGTAAGCACCACTCGCCGCAATCTCCGTAATAGAATAAATATTATAACAAAAAAAATAAAATCCTTTTGTCAATAATTGAAAATGGTATTATTTATCGGAAACCGGTCGCGTTTTATAACCGGCCGACCGACCAGACCCTATCGAAATGTATTTTTATATATACTCACCATGAAATTCCCTTAATTTATTATAATAATAATAGAAATATAATATTATGTGGAATTTTAACAGAGATTGGCGTTTTATCGATTTATATATTGGACAATATAAACGTGGAGAAACCAATACCGGCTCCACGCGATATTATTTTCTGACGTTGGCGGAGTAACTATTATAATCGTAAAAAGAACGTGCACATTATTCACAAACGACTGGCGTTTTCAATGCATATCTAATGAAAATAATAATAATATATGTCTCCAAAGGCGGCAATTATATTATTCGACGAAGATGGGGAAAAAAAAAAAAAAAAACAAATAAATAAAAATAATAAATCGTTCCAGTCCACGGTTTTGACTGAAAACCCGTAAACGCGGGTTGACGCGTATTTATTAACCACATGAACGGTTTCAGCGTTCACACACGGAACGGGAGGCGGCAAGGACGCCGCGGCGATTCCCGCGCGTACAACACCGCCGCGGGGTAAATGGGTAAGTACTCGTAAACGGTGGTTTTGGTTACCGGTGCACAATATAATTTACTTAAATATTGACATTTTGAAAATATCGCCGGAATACATAATAATACCATCCATCCGCCCACCCAGTAGGTTGTAATATCGTGTAAATCCGAAATATTTCGACGCTGAAATCCCAAAAGCCAAATAATAATTAGATAGCGGCGGCGGCGTTGGCTGTGAGTGAGACAATTCCAAGGAAAAAAATTACTTTATATTATTATTATTTAAAAATAACACAACAGAGCTCTGGGTTTTTCTCAAAACCGTGTCGATTTACCGATGGAATACAGGTAGTAGGTATTTAATTTCAAATATAACAATACTGAAATTATAGGCTATTTTTGGAGGGGAAGGAGTGTGGGGAAACAGAAAATAGTTCAAATGTTATTATAAAACATTTCCGGACCGTTATAATATATCAGTTATATATATAAATCGATAATACACAAGTAGATGACACAACACGATTTCGGTATACTCATTACCGAGACGAAATAATAATTAAATATAGAGAATTTATTAATTTCCAGACGATAATATTATTACGCCGAAATGAATAATAATTATATTATAGACGGTCGTTAATATAAATAGCAAACGGTCGATTTCTTCGTTGGTTTTGCTCGTATATAATTCGTCTTCGTCGGACGGCCGAGGAATCGTATGAAATATAATATTACAGAGGTGAATACATATTTCATTACCCTTTGAACTCGGGCCAAAATTGACACAAGTGACCTTGAAATGTTTTCAGACTTACACGGAAAAAAAAAAAAAAAAAAAACAACAATTAAGCAATTAGGATGAAATCTTGCGTTTGAATTTTTTTTTTCCCACCTTGGGTACACACGTACAAAACGCAAGATAAACGAAACTTTACGCGGCGGCAATAATAATCGAATAAAGAATCGTTAAATTGATTAAAAAGTATTTATTATTTCTAGATGATCAACATATATTATTATGTTATATTATTACTATTATAAATGTCAGTAAGGTAATAATTATTACGAATAAAATAGTTCTGTTTGTACGCGAGGCACACAGAGAGCAGACGGCAGTAAGTTTTCCATATTTTCAATAAACGGTATCATCAGAAATATATTTGTAGAACAAGTATTTTTTTTAATTGTTTTTTTAATAAACAGACGGTTTTTCGGTATATGCCTTTAACCTAACGCGGTGCATTTATTATTTATTTGTAATAATATTATTATCAGCTGTGTAAATACCAAAGAAAAAAAAAATATGTAGGTACCTATAAAATATATTATTTAAACCGCCGTGTAAAAATATTAGAAAACCGATTTTTTTACGTGTCCGAGTCTATTACGACCGAAATAAATAAAAAAAAAAAGATCGCAAAAAAAATATACCGACTGTCGTCGTAATATTACCGCGGTAGATAATAACTATCTACCGCGTGATATAGAAAAGGAAAAAAAAACCAACACTTACCGCGATATCGCGAGCGGCGGACGGCACAAACTGGCGGGAAACTGAATATTTGAAAAATATAATATTTTACAATATTGTTTGTATTTTTATAATAATCTTCAAATCAGCGTTTCCGTAAACTGGCGACAAACGGCGACGGCGATCGTTATTATTGTTAATCATCGAAAATAAAACGACGAGACGCCGTGGTTGTTTTTTTTTTTTTTCGTTTTTATCGGTACGCGCGCGCACACACACGCCACTTGTACCTAGACAATATTATAAATAATATTCCGGTACGAAATTACGCGGATAAGAAAAATAATAATAAGGGAACGGGGTAAAAAATAAAATTTTAATTAAATTAATAATTAACAGAGAATATATTATATTATAGTTTTTATAGTAGAGAAGAAAAATAACCGAATTATAATATAGTAGTAGAAGCGCGCGGACCGCGACGACGACAACTACTCGACCGCTCGTACTAACTACTATAGTACAACTGCTGTTGTCGGTTTATTTCTGGCTACGGTAAATTTCGAACATGTAACGAGTTTTGAAAAATCGAAAAAAAAAAAAAAAAAAAAAAAATAATAATAATTATCGTAACCGGCAGATTACACGGCGAGCGCGACGACGGAGCCGGGGAACAAAGTGGGAAAACGGCGAAATACGAAATAATAAATAATAACAGAGAGAAACGGAGGATATATGAGAGAAAAAAAAAAAAAAAAAAACTGAAAGCGTCGCGGAGCGCCGGCGTGTGCAAACAGCGCGCCAGACGAAAAGACTGTGCGGAAAAATGCCCCCGAGCGCGAGGAAGAACCACTTTGTGCCACCCGGGACTCTGTAGTGTTGCCAACACGACCGGCGCACAACGCGCGCGCACGCACTACAACACGCCGCTTTTACGTACAACATACGCACAATATATATGTATATATATACATATATATATTATTCGTACGTACATTATGTATTATATACAATATTATTATATTATAATATTGTGGCGCGCGGTCGTGCGTACACGCACCGACATAATCCGCACGCCGACACACGCGCGAAGGACGATGACGTCCGAAAAAACCGGGGTAGCCCGCCCCCGCACGCCACACGTGGTGGGGGGGCTATGGGAGGGGTGACGGACCGGACCATTTAAAAAAAAAAAAAAAAATTAAAAATTTTCCGACAAACGTATACGGTTTATTTTGTGTCCGCCGGAAATCTAAAAAAAAAACAAAAAAAAGATATAGACGAACCTACTATAGTGGTTATTATTATATAAATATTTTTGAACAGATTTACCGAAAAAATGGCCCGGGGGACTGGGGGGGGAACTCGTCCGAAACTCGATTACTAGTACATTTTTTTTTTTTTTTTGCGAAAATACAATGTATTTTATTTTTTATATTAATATTTCGAAAATACGTTTTATCATGACGGATTTCAACTTCCTGCGATGAGCAGACGATTTTCCCGACGAATTAATTTCCCAAGTAAATAATACGACAAGTCCGGATAGGTAGAAAATATAAATAAACAAACGTTTATTAAATTTGGAAAGCTGTTTAGATTTAAGGCTTTTATTTTTCTTTATCAAAACTCCGCTTTATATCAAGCCTATTTTAGCCGATTGACATTTATACATCGCGAAGAGTGTGGTGTTAATTTTCATTAATATTAATTAGCGAAAACGGTAATTGAGATGTTTTGAATTATAGCAGATGATAATGAAAATTTCGGTGCTCGGAGCAGAATCATGTTACAGAGCCGAAAAATCGCACATTACAATGTATTCGGCGTGTTGTAACGGCGGCCGAAAGGGTACTGATGCACTAACAATCATTTCTATCCCTGGGGGCTAACAACGTTGTTTGGCCTCAACTATACGTTTATAACTTGGATATGTATTAGTTCCTCTTTGTTTTGGATTTAATCGAGTATTTTTATTAGCATTTTTTTTGTCATACGAGTGCCAATTATTAGTGCTAGGGCCTCGTTTTTTGTATAGGAACTTATAGTCGATTTCGCTTCATGTCTATATTTATTTCTAATTTTTATTGCACGTTTGAGGAAGAAGTCAGTTATTTGGGGAATTAGATTGGCTGAAGCACGTTTTCCTTCAACGTATAATGCCGATTTTGCTGCACTTTGATGAAGTCATTTCTCTTAAATATTTTTATTCGCATACGTTTAGAACGGGCACTTAATACGAGGAAAATTTTCCTTGGTCTACCAGAACTTGTTGACGATTGGTTTATTACTTGTTTCTCCTTCATTATAGGGATTTTAAATTCTAATTCCAACCAGTTATTATTTTTTAATAAAAATCTTGTCAAACAACCCTTTGATTATATCCATTTTTTTCAATGTGATAAAAACCCTTCTACTTTTCCCTTAATGCATTCCCTAAAAGTAATAAGTTTTAATCTCGGAAAACATTTTTTTTTTTTTTTTTTGTGATTACTAAAGTTAACAAAATATATATATTTTTTAGCCTGTAAACCTGAGATGGTTAATAATATAATAATTACACGGCATTTTTAAAAACAATAAGCTATACGGGTATACATAAAAACCCCTCAGTAGGGGGGGGGGCACTCGTTATCATACACGTTTATATCGTCTGTCCCGAGTGTCTCGTTGCAGCACAATTATTCAACGCGTTATCACTTGTTAGTTGTTATCATTGTACAAACAAAAAAATAGTAATAAAATAATATTTGCTATAATTTGTTCTACTTTGTCTACTATTTTTAGCAAAATAGATTCGAGGATTTTTCGTCCAACATGACCGAAGAACCGAAGACTGTGGTGTTGTGGTGTTTAGATCTAAGATTTAGACGTGTCAGTAGTCATGTCGTTTGTATGCAGAACGGCTATTTTACCCATGAAAAGTACAAGATAATTATACAATGCCGACAAATTGTGTTGAACACAAAAGTTATAGGTATTTAAAAAAAAAAAAAAAAAAACTCACACGGGCTCTGCTGTAAGATTTTCGTATGACAATATTTAAGTCGTTTTATAACTGACTGTACGTATACTACTATACCGACTTTGAACATATTTTCCTCTTTAAACTTAGTTTTCTGAGTTCAAATTTTAATTTCAATCTAACGCGACGAGTTCTGTACCAACAAGTAACGTGATTTTACAACACATTATTCATTAGTTATATAAACTGAAAACAGTCTTGTCTCAAATAGCTCAATTATTGTCTCATATATCACAAATAAAATATTTATTCTAGAAAAATTAATAATATTACGATTATAGGTATATCCATAAGCGCCATGTAAGCGCCATAAAGCTCCCCCCCCAAGACTGAACTTAGTTTTTTAAAAAAACCAATCATATAATAAAATAATAATGATTAAGATAACCGTTTTTTTTTTTAATTTGTTAAAAAAAAAACCTATGATTAGATAATATGCATAGATTTTGGTAATTAACACGATTAAAGATAGATAGATGAATTGTTTTAACCATACAAGAGTATCTAAAGTAGTTAGCCCCCTCCATAATATTTTAAAAATCGGGCGTCTATGGGTATATTCGAAAAACCTTGGCCCCATGACGAAATTATAACTCGTATGATAGGTCTTAATAAAGTTAATACTATATATCATTAAAAGGCAGATAACGAATTAAATGGGGTTTTTTTTATTTGTCTGTATAATAATAACGATGGGCGATTGGAGTAGGATTTTGAGCCGGCGAGCGAATTAACGAGTAAAACTCGACGCAGGCATCGTAAGATGCAATCATGTTATGATCAATTTTGTATCATTGAGCCGATGAAAATTGTTTGATAAACGGAAAACAGTTCGATAAAATAACGAAATCGTATTTAATGACTATATAGAAACTGAATACGAATCAAATATATAATCAAAAAAAAAATCATGTTACGATAATATGTTCTAAGGGTCGTATCAATCGATTTGGTTATATTTGTTTGTAACTTGGTGAAGTCTACTTGGCCAAATATTTAGCGAAAAATAAAACGAGTCTTTCGATTTCTAAACGGTTTAAGGAAAAAAAAAACAATACTTAATTGACAGTCGCTTCAATTTATAAACCTCGGTCCCGTTTTACTTTTCAATTGCAAGTAAGCAATAAAGCAGCCGAAATGCAACGAGCCCGTTTTCCGTAATTATATTTTACATCGTTACTCTTATTATGTCACCGCGGTAACCGCGCGGTTGACGTCGCGCACAAACAATTTACGCCGGCGATTTCCTCGCGTAATCGTTTTCACGATATACACACAGCGGCGCACATGCGCGAAAAAACGAATAAATCGTGTTAAAAAATGAATATTATAAATGTGACAAGACAGAGGGAAAAAAAACGACTACCGGAAACTCCGTGTACGCACGCGTGCGTATTTTTGCGAAATCGACCGAGAACGCGTTGCGAACGATACGAATGATATTTCATACCATACGGCCGTCTCGAGCACCCTGAAACTATTGAAATATATAATAATAAGACGGATTTAAACAGATTAATTAAAAACTGCTCAAAGACGAGTGTTATCCCGCCTGTTTACAGTAATAAAAAGTTTACAAAAGTTTCAAGAGTTCTAAAAAAGCTACTGATTGTCAGAAGAGCCTAAAGATTAAAATAAAACAATTTTCTAATTTAATTTAAGAATTATTATTATTATTATTATTATTATTTTTTTTTAAAATTATTTATCCGTTTAAAATATTATAAGTTTTTCAATAAAGTTATTGTTACAACTTCAAAAGTCCATTTATTTATAATATTCCTATCCAAATTAATTTTGTTACCGTAAGTCCGCATAATTTTTCAACAAATGACTTGTAAACAATTTTGAAATAATGTTTATTTTATTTAAAATTAAACTAGAACATTTAAGTTAATTTTGATTTACTTAAAACTAAAATAAAAATAAGCAATTAAATATTACTCAAGGGGATTTGATTATCTTTCTTTGCCTAACACATACGCATCATTTAAGACCAATTTTTTGTTCAACCGTTGTAGTGAAGCGATAAGAATTTTGAAAACAGATTTGAATTCAGCGTGGAGTGTATATGACGTCGGTCATGCAACTTTTCAAAATGTAATTTTAGTTTTTCTTTATACACTTTTATACGTTATCAAATCAAATTTTTGGAAATTAAGTCTAGGAAATTCGAAAAAGTGACGTGGTCGATCATATGTACACTTCACGCTTTATTCAAGTCTTATCGCTTTATCGTTCATCAAAAATGGACAAAAAAATTTCGGTTATTGTTATTTTATTCTTTTCTTAAGATTAATCTCAAACATTTTAATATACGTAGACAGCGCATTGAACAAACGACATTATTGTTATTTTTTTTTTTTTTTTTACGAGAACGGTGAGAAATTCAGCATTACGCAATATTTGTTTTATCGTATTTCAAATAGGAAAACAAAATTGAATTAATTTAAAAAAGACACTACCGTCTGTCAATATGAAAATTCAATAAATCCATCGGAGTTTATGACCATATTATTAGATATATTGCCCGCAAACATTCGTAATATTATTACGTACAATAAATACAGCCTAACCTAACCCCCTGACCTTAACGTTACGAGGAACAATATTTCTGTACGCAGCACTATGTAAAATTTTATTTCAAATGTACACCTAGGTAGGTATTTTGTGTATTCATGTTTATTATTATTTATGACAAACGAAAAAATCTGATAAACGATAATATTGTTGTATACACCACATTACACACACATACACACACATTTCCCAAGGTTCTTAACCCCGTCCCCGCGTAATATTGCTGTATATGCAAATCGCTTTTACAAAATACATTTTAGACGTACCACTATACGGATTACAAATACGAGATTTACATTAAACATCACCGTTTTGTGATGCTGGTATATCGCGGTTAAGCATCAATATTATTGTGGTGTCCACAATGCGCGAGCACCGAGTACGTTTAAATTATTCCCAAAACTTATGCGGCAATTATTATCGTTTCGTATGGGTACGGCGTGTACCGAAATACGTGTTGTAAATTGTATCGGTATAATCACGGATTCTCCATTATTGCATACGGAATATTACAATACGACAATATACGATTTTCGAGGAAGAAATATTAAAAAACCAACGCAGTAAGTATTGACACCGTTTTTTTTTTTTTTTTTTTTTGTCCTACACTTTTCGACGCACAGTACCACACCGACAATAATAGGATATATTATAAGTGACATTTGCTATACACCTTGAACTCTGAAACGTCTATAATATTATAAACATATATAAATATTTATTTGTATTTTTGTTATGCCGAACAAGGCACGCGTGTAGGTTAACGCATAGGAAACGGGCGGGTTATACGAATAATCGTATATATGTAACGTCGTATTTTATTAAACGAGTCTACTCGTTTTTTCCCTTTTATTTCCTACTAATAAGCCCATCTTCCGTTTTGTAATTGAGCTTTTATGATTGCAGCATAGTAGTAGTATCAGTGCCGAGATTTTTCAATAGGGTGAGAAAAAGGGCAAACATAGCTAAATGAAAATAATATATAATAACGCAAACAAAGTATATCAACATCTACTATTATTATACGTTAAAACTTTTTCTCGAGGTCATTTCACAAAAAAGTACAACTAAAATTTGTTTGTAGTTTTACACGGTTAATGGAGATGGAGTTAAAAACTCCTTAGTGCACCCTTCCCCCCGGGAACGTCACTACAGAGTAGTATTAAAAATAAAAAATAAAACAATTATTTATACCAAAGTCTGCAAAATATCCACGCTCTCTCCTTCTTTCTTGCAAACGGCGTCAGCTATAATATATATACTTCTATATTTTCGTCCGCGGAAACATCTTATATATCCATTGTGATCCACTCCACACGTGCTCTCGTCATGTCTCCCCAGTAATATAAATACCTCTATAACCACTTTTTCTTCGCCTTACCCCTTTGCCGGCTTTCTATATCTTTTTACAGATTGTCCTAATCATCTCAATCTATATCCTCTCTCTTTTATTATTTTATTACGCATCAAGGAATTTCAAATAATGAAAACGTTTATATTAATGGATACATGATTAACGTGTATTATTCAGAAGCGATATGGGGGTATTGATCCCTCCCATAGCTTTTTTTATTTTTTTCTATTGCAGATATCGTGTATTTAAAAATTAATTATTAAATTTAGTTAAAAGGACGTGATATTGTCTTACAAACGTTCGATTTATAGCGAGTTGAGGAAGTTCAGCAAAATTCGTGAGTTGCCCTATTAAAGAAAATTAAATGTAATATTATCAATACCTGAATCTGTGTTTGTATATCGGTTAGGTTTTTCGATATTTTAATTTTCAACAGATTATATCGTATTTTTAAACCGTGTTATTTCAACATACTATTTTTTTAATTTTTTTAACTAATATATCGACAAAAGCTGACGTAAAAACACAGATAATGTTCGTACCTTTAAGTTTGATGACAGATCCAATTCATTCTAATAATAAAACTAACGGCACAAAATTGGTCACGATGAACGCGAATTTGCTATGCGATGCGTTATAAAACGGTAACCGGCGTCATAATATTATTTTATTGTTTATATTATAGATCGCGCTTTTGATTTTGATTGAAATTAATCAAAATTGAATTAATTTATGGTTATTGCGAAAAACAATTTAAGAACTACCAAATTATTTTAATAGAGGAAAAGGGGTGGCGGTGAGAGAATGGGAAAATGTTGTCCTTGCAAAGGGTTACCACCTCTCTTTTTCCTCCTTGGCGACGTCGCATTAATTCACCCCCCTTTCAAAAATCGTGTATACGCTACATTAATATTATTATATAATAATCAAAATAATTGTATTTGCAAATCAAATCTAAAGCAAGAATTCTCGCTATAATACGTATTCCGGCATAATAGCCCCTGGAGAGGACGGGTGCCTTATCGAAAAAATCCAATTAATCATACCGAAACAATTAATACATATTTACACTTAACGTTCCTCAGCAACACTACAGCGAAGTTAAACGGAAATAGTCGATATTTTATATGCCCGATTTGGTAATGCATTTCGAAGCCGTATATGTATTAGTATTATGTAATTTCATGTATATCGTACGTCTAAAATATATGTTAATAGCAATCTTTTGAACCGGTGAAAAATACGTCTTCTATGAGTCGAACTTAATTGAACATAATTGAAATGAACACGTAACCCGTAATTGTTATACCCTTGTTACCCTTGTTACGCGCAAACCCTCTGCGATCGGTCCAAAAGCCCATAATTAAATGACAAAAATATAATACTGTTATAGGGGTACTAGCAACAGGTAAACCGCGAACTAAAGAAAACAAAAAAAAAAAAAAAAAAAAAAAAAACATGAAAGAAAAACAAAAAAATGAAATTTCGCGCGTATTATTGTATAATAAAATCTAATTATCGGAATATTAGTGAAAACCGTGAAAAATAAAACGCATTTTGGAACCTAATTTTTTGCTATTTTAACTATATCAGAACATTGACGCGAGATAAAGAACAAATTAAAAATATCGATATGAGCTTCAAAATCAGGTTTCCGAAATGTAAGTATTCTGTTTATGAACGCTATAGCATTGTCATAATGTTAGGCGTTTTTATATAAATACCATTGTATAGTATCTGAACTAATTATTTTGGTAACGGCATATATTTAGGAGGCATTTCGAACCGCTGTGCAATTTTTTGATCATGATTTCATAAAATTTTGTGACCGGATTAAAGAATATTCGGCAGATCAAATCGTAACGGAAATTGTAAAAATTGCACGACATTTCAATTACATGTTTACCTAACAGAACTTTGCTCAGAATCGTTTTTTGTTCAATCTCCTCCCCCCCCTTTACAACATTATTTTTCTTATTTTTTTATTAGTACCCTCAACAACGGGACAAAATAACTGTAATTCAGTATTTAGATTCAATTCGAGGTCGTAAAATATTACTATTTCATCAGCTGTGAGTACAGTTTCATAACAACCATATAGTACGACCTATTTATGAAAATATATATTCTGAAAAATAACGAAATCTGGTAAAAAAAATCCTACCTACGAAACTATAAAAAAGAAAATTAAAGAAATATTAAATATGCTTTTACATAATTTAGATCTTTTTACTGTCGAGTTGATATTATTTTTTTTCCGAAACCGGATTAAAATGTCTCCGGGTATACAATTTGATCGCCGGATTATTTTCAATCTAATCCTATTGATTTGCATTATTATACGTCGTAATTCGGGGGCAAACGTGGGGGGGGGGAGTTTCGGGAGTTCAAAACATTCCGAAATATCAAGAAAAATTAAAAAAAAAAATTACCTGATCTGGAAATTTAATAGTTATTTCAACGTTTCCCATGAGACTTACAAATAAAATAGATTAATATTATACGAGTAACTAAAGAGTAATGAATTATGATATTTTTGAACATTTTACATTTTTTCATACGTTTGCCCCAGTGGTAAATTGCTATTTTCTATAGTTTTTTCTAGTATTCTCGAACAAAAGTTATTTCCTGACACGTATATAATATATATAATGACCGCGCGTGAATTTCGTATTGGACGTGCATATCCGGTTTCGTATATTATAAATGTATAACGGCGGATCCAATTGCGCGTAAGACGACGGACACGTTTCCGCGGTACGTCGGGCGGTGCGGTGCGGTGCGCAGTGTGTCTCGGCGACCGGCGGCACGGGCGTCTTTGCATCGCAAACGGGGTACACACCGCACACCTGGATAACCGCCGCCGCTGCAGCCGCCGCCGCAGCCTCGTCGGGTGTCGTGTTTGCCAGAATCGTCTGCACACGCCACTGGAAGGGTTCATTACGCGTATGTATATACATATACATGTTTATGTGTATGTGTGTGTGTGTGTGTGTGTGTGTATGTGTGCGTGTGTGAGTGTGTAAACGCTCGCGAGTCACACGTGTGTATATAATATATATATATACGGCGGACAGAAGATGCGCGGGGGTTCAACGATCTCGGCCGGCACTAAAAGATCCCTTCGCGCGTCTGGTCGTTAGCCCTGCCGCGAGAAACCAAGACGACTTATACGACCACACGACTACACGACTACACGACGACGACGACGACTACGACGACGACCACGAAGACGTTGAAGACGATGACGATACACGGGGGATATAAAAATGATGGAAAGAGACGACTATAATACCGTACCGCGCCGGCCGGACGGAGACGGACGCGCGCGCCACACGCGAGAGACGTCGTATAATACGCGCGAGAGCATTACGCGCCGAATTACAATATGGTACTATAATATATGTATATACCGTGTATATTATATACATACATATATTATATATATGTATATATATATATATATATACGCGTTTCAGAGCGTTAACGGCGGCACGGGCGAAGGGGCCGGCGGGGATGCTCTGACAGATAAAGTCAAGATGCGCGCCGCGCGCGTAAAACATCACCCGATTATTTCTGTTCCCCCTTCCCCCCCCAAGATTCCGGATTTCCGTTTCGCGGCGCCGCCGCCGCCGCCGTAGTACACGTCGGTCCAGATGTGCGCGCCGGCAGCACGCTGCTATATATTATAATGCACCACACCGGCAACCCCTTTACCGCGCGCATCACGCGGATGCCAACCCACCGTCCGCCCGCGGGCCGTAATACTGTACCGATACCGCGCGCGCCGCACGCAGCAACAGCGGCGGCGGCAGGAGCAGGAACAGGAGCAGGAGCAGCGTCACCCCGTGACAACACGTTACGTAATAATAATATACACGCGCCGTCGCCACAGCGCGTATATAATTGGTATACACTGCGCGCCGGCCGAAGCGATCGTATTGTGTCGTATTGCAATTTCGAGGGGGTGGTGGCGGTTTACGTTTGAATTGTTCAATGATAATAAACAATGTATCCCCGTCACTTGTAAAATTTACAACAAAAAAACAATAAAAAAATATTTCAAAGACATTTCGGGACGAGTTATAACCCTCAACACTCCCCCTGGATATTCCGCTGTGTGTCGTGGGTTCATCGAATTGGGAACAGAGAAGAAAAAACGATGATAAATCAGTGGCATACTCAGAAGGGGGATGGGTGTTATGGGGGATCTCTGAGGATAATTTTTTTTTTCTTCAAATAATTGTTACATATAATACAAAAAACATACTTTAAATCGCGGGTTGTAGGTGGGAAGTTGGGCAGGTAGAGTATATAAGCAAATTTAATTTATATCTGTATGCAACGAAAAACGATTCTGAGCCGAGTTCAGTTAATCGTGTTTTAAAGTGCCGTAATTTTGACGGTTGTTTTTAATCAAAGTTTACAATTTGAACACTAATAGAAACACTTTTTTTTCCTTTTCATCGTTAAGTACAACTTACGATGAACCTTGTGTCAAATTTTCGTGCATTTCTGTTCAACCAAAATAGTTTAATTAATTTGAAGAAAAAAAACTTAAAACAAGTAAAAATAGTTCAAAAATGGCCAGAATGTTTTGAAAATTTGTCCACGCCTAAAAAGGCTTGATATGAATATTTCACGTCTCTAAGATTATTTGTAACCGAATTACAACACAATGAAAGAGAAAAATCGAAAATAATCATAATAAAATAAACCATTGCACATTGGCCGTAAATTGTCCCTACTTTTAAAGAAAACTACAACGAAAATCAAAAAAAAAATATCTATAAATCAAATAAATATAGATAGAGTTAGACGCCACTGCCCTGGTTAAAAGACATCTCGATTCCCGGATATCCGGTACACAACTCGTTTGCGGTCGACCACAAGACGCGCAGAACTATTAACTTTCTGGTCTCGCCACGTGCCCGTTTAAATCTATAAAAACGACGGTTTTAGACCATAGTGTGATGCAGCAGCTGCATCGGACTGTATCATATTAGTATGCACGTATAAAATATATTCCAAACACTTTCTGCGGCCGCGTGTGTATGCAGTTATATGAATTTTCTGTCTTTGGTGAATAATTTTAGATTCTGAACGTAGCAAGCATTTTTTTGTCTATCTGTAAACAACTTTTCTACCAGAAAAAATATGTTCATCAACAGTTATAGAAAAACTTTTTTTATGATTTCTTGTATAGTTTTCTAATTAATTCGGAAAAATTTAAAGATTTACGAAACAACGGTTTCTGTTATTTTCGATTTGGTGTTTATTTTTATCGTAATTCAGTTGAAAAATAATCATAGCATCATACATTAACATTTTTATTTTCATTTTCTTATATTATCCCTGTATTGACGTAAAATTTTCATCAAAATTCTTGAGAGTTTATTTGATTTTATGTGGATAATTCTTTATAAGCTTTTCAAAAATGCTCAAAATTTGCAGACGAAAAAACACGGACGGTTGTATAATTTATTTTGTAATTACAGAACGAATATAATTTTCCATTTAGATTTATCAAAACACGTTTTAACCAAACTTCGCTCAGAATCATTGTTCGTACGATACAGATACAGATACTATAGGTAAAGTTATATAAACTAAATGGCCCATTATATTCCACTTTTCCAAGTTCTCACTTGGAGGCAGTGGCTCATGGTGCAAAGTCTTTCTTTTAAAATTCTACCGTTGTTCTGCGAGACTTTTTTTTAAAGTTAAGTTTTCTTTTACGTTTCATACTGAGCAACAATTCACAAACATTTTCATTCCACTAAAGGTTTTGAAAAATAATCCCCGATGATATAATAAATTGTACTAACTATTTTTATTTCAAATATAATCTAAAAAAGTTGTTTCTACAGTACAACGGGGAAAACTTAATCTCGAATTTTTAAATACCTATGTTTTTCATTTGTTCATTTTCATTATTATTACTTAGTATTATTATGTATTCTTTATAATTTTATTTTTAATTATTTTTATCTCGGCAAAGAGCAGTGTTAATATTTTTTTTTAATTCTGAGCGGAAGATGGGTCTTGTGGTTTTACAATGATATATATATATATATATATATATATATTTTATTTTTCTGTAAACACTTTGTCTGCCAGAAGACTTCAACCGATCTATACACTCTTGTACTGTTTCCGGTAGCAAGTTTTGTCTAGTTGGTACTTTACAAATGTCATTTTTCGATATACCTATTAATTTTTTAACGCGGCAGAAAAAATTACCAAAAAATGACGAAACTACGGCAAAAACACGATTTTGACAACTCGAGTTTTATTATTTCTTTTTTATTTATGTTAATTTCTGGATTATCATGGCCAAAATGAAAAAACACAACTAATACTACATCGCTCGAGAGTATCTTTAATTAACTATTAGGGGATGGAATTTTTAGAAGTTTTATTCATTAAATGTTTTTAATTTTCTCCGATATTTATTTTTTCGCTAACATTCATAAAAAATAAAAAATAAAATTGACATTATATAATAAAAAACCAATATCGTATAAAAACTTTTGTTGAAAAAGAAAAATGTTCATTATTATGTTCATTATTGTTATGTTGAATACAAAATTAAACACATTTTTTTTTTTTATTAATATTTTATACGAGGCTAACTTTCGGAAGTATAAAATATAATATAATATTATTTACGCGTATACATTATTATAATAACTTATTGTAAGTTTTGAAATATAACGGGATATTCCGAAAATAAATAATTTTAATAATAATAAGTTATTTTACCTAACGAAAAAATGCATATAATATTGTTTAAGTAATTCGAATTGAATACCTAACTAAACGTGATATACGAATGAAATCAATTTTCTATAATCTTTTTAGTAAATTATTTCGTTCGGTCGTTTAAATTTATATTAAATTTAACACAATATTTATTGAACAAATATTTATAAAAAAAATACTATTTTTACGTGAAGACTATTAAGAATAATATAGTATATAAAGATAATTATTATAAGAGTGTTTATGCTGCGATAAAAATCGAAAACTATTAATCTCTTTTAATTTAGTTCATCAAATATTATTGCGTGCAATTAAACCTGATTTGTATAGATTTTTATTATCAGTGATTATTACGGAAAAAAAACATACATATACATATTAACAATAGAAAAATATTCATTATATACGAAAAAAAAAACATTATTAATCACGAATATATAAATGAAAAATGCAAAATTGCTAAAAACTATTAACTAATTGAACCACACGTGGCAATTTATTTTTCAAACACATAATAACGCATATAAAATTGTAATTTTATAGTAATTAAAGACGAAAAAAAAAAAATTTGCTGACATTACATAGGATTTGCGTCTATTGAGAATTTAAGATTATAGTATTACACAAGCAGACATATTAATTCTTAATTCTAACTTCTAACTCACAGAACAATGTGTAGCACGTATACATATTTAGTTACCATAGTACAATCATACAGAAATTATACTATTCAATTTTTATTTGGAACAGCCCAACCAGTATTATTTGTATGTATACGTAAAAAACAACAAAATAATATAATTGTTAGAAAACTAAAAAAATCGAGAAAAAAAACCGTGCTAACTTCTTAATGTTAACTTTTATTTTTATTCGTTTGTTCTATAACGCTTTAGTATAGTATAGCGATACTATGCCGCGTTAAAATATTTGACGTTTTATCAAACTCGAAATATTTTAGGAATAATTCTAATCTGACGTAGGTATGTGAAAAATATTCGACCGTGTGAACCCGGCTATACAATACTCGTAAAATTTGAAAATCGGAGGCCAGTTAACCCGCGAGACGCATATTATTTACATCAGACACAGCGAGTGTAATACGATTAAAATGTACGAATACCTACCTAAATATATTAATCGACACCGATCTAGTAATTAAATAAAATATTAATTTATATTACCTGAATACCTACGCGAACAACAATCGAGTCCGCATTATATCGGGCGTAATATTTTTCCTAATTATTACTAGAGGTTCCTGACGCAGTCGCTTCATCAGTATCGCATCGGCAGAACATTAGTGTTGCAACTCGATAAACCGTGTTTTGAGCAAAGCGAGATAAAAGATTTTACGCATTGTTAAATACCTGTAAAACAAAAAGAATTTTATCTATATATCACTTTTAAACTTTGGATTTATGTTGTTTTTTTTAAATAAAATTATAATATATTTAATTTATATAAAAAAGAAAATATATAATCACGATGACCAAATGTACATTTCTTATTTTAACAATTCGACTGTCACGGGATTCCATTTAGAATCTCGCAAAACGTCCACAAAAATAATTGGGTACTTTTTTTCATTGTTTGACTTTAGAAATTTACACGCGGTAGTAACATACCTATATTAAGATTTTCCATAGGCTTTTTTATTTTTAAAACGTGAGATTCTTCTGTATAAGATCTCATAGCATTACAAATTAATTTTTCTGTCGCTATGAAAGTATCCCTTAAAAAAAAAAAAAATATTGCCAGGGATTCCATACGGGGTCTAACGACAGACAATTGAAGTTGTAAAAAAAAAAATAAACCTTGGTGGTCAAGTTGTTGAATTAATACACTGCGTATATATTTTCGTTTTTTTCTCGTCTAACTTATTTTTATTTTATAGATACAAGACAAATCGTAAAAAACTGAATATTTTCATCATAGAAAAAGTGATACGATTGAAAATCGTCATTTTTTATTTTTTTATTTTCTAGTTACACCAGATATCGTTCTGATATCGCACTAATTCCATGAGTTATATAATCTGCGTTTATACACCGACAGAGATAATATATTATAATATACAAACGTATTGGTAAAAAAAGGTAATATTTCACACCGCGACGGGTAATTTTTTTCATTAGTTTTTCGTTCAGTAACACGTATAGAAGCCGAAATGTATAAGTACTTGTACATCTATATTTTAGGCCCTGAATTATTGTTGTTATTATCAATAGCGTAACTATAAATTCAATGTGCCCGGGCAGTATCGAGTTTCGGGCCCTCGTCTATTTCCGCTACCAAAGCTCGTCGATGTAATCGATTAATCGAATAACGAATTGCTATTTGAAAAGCCCCATTGTACCCAAAGACAAAGTGTAAATACACATTAAATATCTACATAACTGATAAAAAATAATATTATCGTACAAATTCGGTTTGTTGAATAGAATATTTTATTAGGTTCTATTATATTCGCATATCATTGATGAATAGCATTTTCAGGGCAAAATTCAAAATTTTTCTAATACAAATTGTATTTACGATTGGTCCGCTTTTCCGCCCCATAATTACGCCACTGATTGTTATGATACTCGAGGTCCACACCACATCCGATTAATTCGCATAGTACCGGGGAACAACATTTATCGTCAGAAAGTTAAATAATTCAGTGGTGTATTCAGGAGAGGGGGCACGGGGGCCATGACCCCATCCATATGGCCGTATTATTTAAAAAAAAATATTATTACCATATTCGTTTCACATTTATGTTACTTTATTATGGCGTGTGTGGTATATTTTCATAGTTTTTTTGAGTGACTAAATTTAATATATTTTTGAAGGTAATAAACCTGTAATTTTCGATTTGTTAGTCGTTTTTTTGTTGGCGGTAAGAAATCCTGGCTAAGCCACTGAAATAATTATATGATGAATAAATATATCGACTAAATAGCATCCGTTTTACAATATCCGTATATTTTTTTTGCAAAATTAAATTTAAAAGTAATATAATTTACATATAATATGATTATCATAAAAAGTATCAATCTAATATATAAAAAAATGTATATATATTAATTATTCATTAAAAACAACTTCATTATAATTTTGAAGTAAAATGGTCTTAATTGTTGCATAATATTTCGTATATGTATATATATATTATTATTTAACTAATTAGATAAAATACTTTTGACGATTCTTTTGTTTCTATCAGTTTGACTATCGTTTGGATACGAGCAATTTTGGCACGTGTATAATGAAATACCTTTGTCCGTTAACCAACTGAAGGGATGTGGAAAGAGGTTTTTTTTCTTCAAATGCTAGTGCAGGGACACTGAAAAAAACTGCAACTACTATTATAACATATGTTTTTTTTTTGTATATAAAACATCCGTTAAATACAAAATATCATAGGTTATATACTATAGTGCAGTTCTATTAATTACAAATCACTTGGATGCGCCATACAAAAAAAAAAAAAACTAAACGACAATAATAATAATAGGAAACTGTATAAGTACTTATATTAATTAACACGGGTGAAAATAATGGTCACGTGAACGTAAAAGTCAATATTGTATAGTAAAAAATAAAAAAAAACCCAAAACGCAGCGGTCGTCACGTTCTTTGCGTCATATTAAATTTTTTTTAGTTTGGCAGGTGTCCGACGATTCTGAACGTCTCGACTATATAATAATACAGTATTATAATATTATTATATTGACACGGGATATATGATTTATAATAACATTTTTTTTTTTTTTTTTTTTTGAACACTATGAAATTAAAAGGTCAACATACTCATTTTTTTCGCGTGCATAAAAACCTATCGCCGTCCACCGATGTTTCCACAATATCATATTATTATATACAGACACTTGTCTCATTGTTGTCTGTATTGTTACCGACCATAATGAACACGACAGCGGCGGCGGGGTCGCGTTTAGAAAAAAAAAAATAAAAAAAATCAATGTAAACTCGTTTATCTGTTGCACAGTGCGAATTATACTGCATTATTCCGCGTAAACGACGACGGTGCAGTTGGTTCTTTACGCCTAATACAGTATATAACTGACGACTAGAGACATTAGGGATTGTATGCACCGAAAAGATGCTAAATTATAATGCAATACTCCAGAGTAAAAATTACAAAATATAAACTGATATAACAGAAAAAAATCCAAAAAACTAACATTAACATTTTAATTATGTGGCACGGTGTATTTAATTTTAAACGGGTCGTATTTTCGAATTATCTACGAAGAAAATGGAAAATATACACGTCCGATATCAATTTAAAAAACTACCGATAACAAAACAAGTAAAAGCCACAGCAGTAATATTTTCTTCGATAACAATATTAGACAAAAATAAGTTTTTTTCTCGAATATTAAGAAATATAATTTTCTCTTATTAAACAATTATCCGTGGTCATTTTAAATTAATCATTAAAACAGTTTTCTTATCGCAATCGGGATAATCGTATCTTCTTCTCGAATTTTAACGGTCCCCGGATGCCTCTACTACCCCCAGGGTGTAGGGAAATTGGGTGCTCTCATCGCCCAGCACCAACAACTCGTGCGCAATCCTCACCACCTCACGGCTGGTCAAGGGAAACTGATCTTCCGGGTCGAGAGTTTGGCGACGGGCTAACGACCCGGTAAGTAAAAAAAATAATAATAACCTATTGCCGCTATTAACCTCGGAAAGGATAGATAATTAGATAGATTGTGTACGCGGGGTCAGTTGTTTGTAAATCGAAATTTATAAAAAGCCACGGCGCGCCACTGAAATCCAAAACACGTGCTAGTAGGTACTTTTATATAATATATACAAAAACCGCCGCAAAGACTTCAGACGAGTATATCGTAATATTTTTTTTTTTTTTTTTGAAGTGTCCACAACATATGCATTTGTTGGATTGTATATAGCGGTATAACACGAATGTTGACGACGAGTATACGTATAGGAGAGGTATGCCAGCTGCGGCCGCCGCACATCACTAGAGATGCCGTTTGGCTAAAGCCCAAGGTTTCTGCGCCGCCAGCGTCTTTGGCCGGTGTCCAGCCAGCGTATCGAGACGCCTCCGTTGTTAAGGACGTATACCGCGATGATGATGACGACGGCGGCGGCGGCGACCACGACGACCACGGCGATGATGATGGCGATGACGATGACGATGATGCGGCCGGCCGCGGGTACTCGCCACCTCCCATCACCTCTGTATCCATGTCAAGGGATTTTCGTTCCGTCTTGCCCGTTGTGTATAAAAAAACGTTAAAACATATTAAAAGTCGACCGGCGCGCGATATTATTATTTCGTCCCTGCCGCGGCAAATTATTATTATTATTATTATTATGTAAAGTCGCGCGTAATTCTTATTTTTTTAATCCAACGAGAACTTTTATATTAAGGGGATTCATGCCGGTTTTAAACATTTTATAAATATTCGAAAACTTTTCTTTTCTTTTACTTTTCCACTAATCTACTGCCCGATACCGGTTCACGAAATTCTATTTTCAATTTTCCCTGATTTTTCCATGACGGTTTACTAGAGCGATTAAATATTACGCGTCAAAATGTTCGCTATACCTACTTTCGCTCTTTTTGAATTTAACGCCTCATAAAACAATAGGACAGAAAATATTATTTAGATAATTTAGTGTCATCAAAATACTCATTATCAAATAATTAATAATATTTAAAAAAAATGTTTGTTTTTTTTTGTATCAATTTTACAATTATTTTTTCATAGATAATAATAATATTAAGGTTTTTATTATATTTTTCGAATTTTGAAATTAAAATTCCAGAATTTCGTACGACTTCCCTCACTATTTCAGGTTATCCCCGACTTTATCCATTTCCAGAAGCTATGTTATTTGAGGGCAGAGGTACTGCCAAGAATGAGTTTTTTTTGTCTAAAAGTTATGTCAATTGTAATTGGATAAAAGAGTTCAAGGACAAGAACTGCAGCAGGGACAATAATTTGAAATAATAACTTTAACCCTCCGAAAACGTCCTAATTTTATCGTAATTGGAGTATTCTCTTATACAAATTGACGGAATTTTAAAATTTGTTGCTTCAGGTTTAAAACAAAATTAACGCTTCTGGAATTGTCAGTTAACGGCGTTGTTACAAAAAATTGATTGTAGATTAAGTAAAGGTCGATCTGCATAGCAGTTCACCAAGGTTTAAGATTTCCGAATTTCTAAATCGTTTTTAAAGTAAATTTTGAATTCGCCTGATTATGTAGATGTATTATCCTAAAAATTATCAAAATAATAATTCAAAGTCAGTTCATGCTCTAATTATAATTTGTTTAAATTAAAATTATTCATTTACATTCTTACTAAATTAAATAATTTAGAAATGTTAAAAAAAAAAAAAAACCGTTTTAATTAAAATAATACATTCTAGAACAATGTAATATTTTCGTTGTTATATTATATTGTAACATAATATTTTATGTGTACAAATTAAAAACATTTTTTTTTTTTTTTGTTGTACGTATTATTTAATTTGCTAGCGCCGTTTATTAATTTAATATAATAGAAAATCTACTCTTTATCGTAATTGTAAATTGTTAAAACTATGAAATTTTAAAATCTTAAATTATTATATGGAACTGCGAACGTTCAATATAAAATACAAACAATTATTGGGTCCTAAAAATTGAAATTTTTTTTTTCACGCAAAAATATTTTAATTTATTTTATACATTAAGACACTGCGTGACTTGTTAAATAAATTGCATCAGTTCGCGATACGACATATACATGTTCGACACAAGGATTTCAAAAGCAAAGGGAGCCAAATAATTTTTAACGCATCAATATGTGTCATAAATGTATATATACAAGTTTACATACGGGTTTAAAATGTAAGTATTAAAACGGTAATCTTAAGAACGTTTTCGAGGTAATAGCATTACACTACACGTAATAAACTATTTTTTTTATTTAATATTATTGTTTGAATTACATTACATTAAAAAAAAAAAACAGACAATACCTACCTAAACAATCAAAATACCAAACGTGTTAAATACACATATTAGTATTTCGCGGGTAAACACAAGTACTCGAAACATTTTTTTAATATAAGATAGTAAAATATGAACTTAAAAAATAAAAATTACAATAAATTCTCGTACCCGTGAAAATTAAAAATAAAATAAAATAAAATAATTTAATGCGCAACTCTATATTATTTTAAATAAAAGCGTATTAGTAGTACATAGTATTACGTAATATTTATCGTTATTTATCCGTGTGGTTATAAGAGTTTCGACTGCAGTTTTAAAGACGCATATTCAATAAAGGGTGGTTCATACGTTTCTAAGTTTAGATTTGCGTTCACGAACAACGGTTATACGAGTTATACATCACTGAATGTTCGTTTCTTCAAAAACCGTACGCACATAAAATATCGTTAAATTCTATGCTTTCTGTGCTTCTAGTTTTCGTCCTAGAGTTATCGGTACGCGGACCGATAATAATATTTTATTACGAATTACAAACTCAAAAACAATTATAAAGTACAATTTTCTTTTCTTTTTTTTTTAATTTCGATTTTAGTTTTGTGCCGTGAATTTAAAACAAATACGTTTGGTAATAATTATTATTATTGAACTCGTTGCGCGCGATTGTCAAACGGGGGGAGGTGGAAACATACCGCTGAAAAAGGTGCTAATTTATATATTCAGTACTTGTAATGTATATAAAAGAAATATTATAATATTCGACTATTGCATTATAAGTGTATACATGCACATACGTTTAAAAAACCAATAAAATTGTTTAATATAAAACGTAAGTATATAGGCGCCTATAGCGCACTATAACTTGGATGCAATTCAAAAATGATACTGTCCATGGGTGGGCCGCCGTTATGTGGTGGGAAGATGGGATACAATAGAGGGGAATTTAATTTATATCGTTTTCTATTTTCGTCTCAAATTGTTGTACGTTTTTATGGAGCCAAAAAATTGTTTTATTCGCATAAATCGAAGCAAATAGCAGGTACGCGAGGAATTGCCTAAGAAAATTATTGCGCTACACACCGCATTTTTTTTTTTGTTACCATTAAGTGCAACTTATGACGCGACTCGTGTGAACATTTCAATAAACTAATATTATTTTATCTACATAAGACCGACTAAATACTAAAGAAAAACCTCGAAAATTTAAAATAACTATAATTAACTCGAAAAACGCCAGAATGTTTTGAAAACTTGTACCGCGTTTAGAAAAGGCAATACGAGGCAACCTCGTATAAGTATTATATTATAGTAACCGGTGAAAATCTCAGGTCTCTAGCATGATTTTTTTAAACTGAATTACATCAAAAACTGAAAATAGGTTTTCAACAAAAAAATGTTGGTAACCAAACATGAATATTTGTACAATATTGAAATAGGGTCGTCCTAATTTGTCGTATAGTTGAAAGGATTTTTCGTCTAAATTCTCTTAATATTATTTTATACATGTCTCTACGGATCTATTATGTACGGTACAATATATTTTAAAAACTCAAATTTTACTTTTTCCTAAACTCGTACTTGAAATTTCTTGGTCGAGAAAGAAACTTTGGAGGTACACCACGTCCCGCCTCCTCAAATCGCCCCCATCCTGTAAATAAAGGCCACTGTGTTAAGTACCTATCATACGACTTATATTATAATGAAACGAATTTACGTGTTTTATTAAAACGTCTTATGCATCTTAAGCACGTGCTACCTTTTGGAAAGTTTCCTACGCTCAAAATCCAAAAAGGTAAATTTACGTAAATACATTTATTATACGACAGTATTATATAAGTATAAAGTACGTATTATTATTTTAAATAAACAGTTTTTTATCTAAACTAGTGTTTTTAAATTTTTTTTTTCAATATTTATTCACATGTTTAGCATTGTATAGCTCTCTATTGAATTAGCTCCCGAGATTTAGCTGTGCGGTAAACTTCTTTAACATTTTTTTTTTTCGTAAGTAAATTGGTTACCAAAGTTACACTTTATCGTCATATTATGCGCGTATGTATATTTTCAAAATTATACATTTTTTTTTCAATCCGTTGAAGTTAAATATTTAGTTTAGATTAATGATTAGACAAATTCCGTTGGAGGTATTAATGTCACCCTACATTTGTCAAATTTTATTTTAAACATATTTTGCGAACCGCTTTTTGAAAAATATTATATAAGAGTCCCTCATTCTGGTATAGTCGTCGGGGAAATGTACCCAATACAATACAATAGTCACCATTTAATTTTGCCAGTAAGTTACCGCATTCGTTTGTGTATTTGACACAACAGTAAAAGTCGAAAATCAATCGTATCTATAGACTCTTTATTAAAGAGCCATAAATCATATTGATTAAAATTGATATGAAAATTTTTATTTGTGACATTTGTTCGATAAATGTCTGGGGCAAATCTCAATTAGACGCGTATCAACGACGTCGTATTTGATAAACTGTCACAAGTAAAATAATTAACTGATAACGTTCAAAAGGAAAAATGAAATAAAATAAAAATAAGAGACATTATAAACCCAATGCATTATCGTCATCGATAATATAATTTATCTCTAGGTATAATAAATAGGCTTTCGAATTTTTAATTTGATATTTAAGTTCTTGGACTTGATATGGAGGAGATTAAATAACTCGTGTGCATTATTCACGTTATAATATTATATCATAATGTGACAAAATATAATATTACCGTAGATAATAAATAATATATTATTAAATATAAATCTGGGCGAGTCCATTGACGGTTTATTAAGCCTAAAAATACAGAAAAATTAGCCAAACTTTTATTATATTTTTAACGGCGGAGAAGGAATTCCGTATGCACACCTCTCTAATTAATATTAATAATTTAATAAAAATAATTACAATTCCGTTCAGAGTCAATATTATTTATATTGGAAACATTTATAATTATTTATTAAACCGAGTATACGTAGGTATAGGTAAGTAACGAGATTCCGAATGGATTGCATGATTTTTATGTAATAGCCGGTATAATATAATTACCTTTATAAGACATTATTAACGTGAATTTACAGAATTAAATTACGATAACCAATGATCGAAGTATATTATTTATTTATTTTTTTTTTATTCGCTTTTAATCAAAACGAAATGTTAATTAAGTAGATAATCTTTACTGCCGTTGATTTTATATTACATCACGTAGGCATTAAAATTATAAAATCAATGTCGATATAGGTCGAAAGTGGTTTTTTTTTATATTTATATACAGGCGAGCCAGTAGGAATTATTTCGTTTACTATAAATTCACAAAACTAAAGACGAAAAATTAAAATTTACCACCTACCTATTTTCGATACCGTATCGCTGAATACGAATAATATTTTATTTTAAGACGTATTATGTATTGATTCCTTTAAAATTTAAATGAAATTACAACTTGTTAAAAAAAAAAAAAACAACCCCGGGATACAAAAACGCACGCCTTTGCTTTTCGCAAATAAAATCTAAAAAAAATGTAGACATTTTCATATATAGCTATCTTTTTCAGGCGCTTCTAATGCGAAACGCCTTCACGTCTTTCATCGTCCCTTTTCATTATATATATATATAGCTTAAAAATGTTACTTATTGTACACCCTAGTAGTATAGATAGTAAAATAATAAAAAAAAACTATATTTATAAAACATCAGAATGTTTAAAAATATTCAAATGGTACAAAAAGCTTATTTATTCTTTTTGATTGGAGCTTAATTTCTAATAAAAAAAGTTGTTAACAGATCACAAGAAAAAAAAATGCTACTTATTATGATCATAGTTAATAATCACGTCTCGTTCGAGTATACTAACTAATTTGTCGAGATTCCCATTACTTTTTCCGAAAAATGATACTTTTAAATATTTTTTTTTTTTTTTTTTTGGCAACTAAAATGATTCGATTTTTTACGTAATGTACCTTAACACTAATTTTATTCTCGAACTTTTCGCCTTATCGACTGATTAGTTTTATGGGCTCAAATATTCTGGTCTCCATGTGAGACCACTAAGTGACGTCCATACTGTCACACGATTGATTCGTATAATATATGTTTTTAGTGACTATGTGAACTTTTGCGACAAAGCTAGTTGAGAAAACACATCGTAGCGTCAAGTCACATATAAATAAATATAATTTAAGTCTATCCCGTAAACCCGCACCCATGGTTCAAGCCCATTTTGTACTCTACTTGTATTGTAAGACGAGTATATACATGGTATTATGTTTATCCAATAAGTTTATGAAATGTTTTTGAAACATAATTAGAGATTCAGAAATTCCATACTCGTATACCGCTTCCGGTTATCCGCCGTCGCATGACCGAAATACTATTAAAAAAAAAAAAAAAAACGTAATAATGTGGTAGTGTACACACCACGTACGTAAAAAATATAATAATAAAAATAATAAAAAAACTACAAAATAAAACACTAAACCCGTGTTATTTTAATGAAACGTAACGCGTACGGTAAGAGATGGGGAAAATAAAAATAAAAAAAAAAAACACAAAACGTGAAAGATTGGCGAAAACCCCTTTTTTCTTTCCGGAGGGGCGATATTTTTCTTCCGAGAGACCGGCATAAAATCTCGGCAGCTGTCTGTCCAGGTGTACGCAATTATCGGCGCGCGCGTACACACCGGCGCAGCGCACCCGTTGACGTTTGGACGCGTGGCCGCGGCCGAGGGGTCGGCGCAGCGGCGGAGACGTAATATATAATAATATATAAGTTTATTATTATTTTATGTATCCGTGTGGTGTGTGTGTGTGTGTGCGTGCGACGACGACGACGCAAAGGGATACAAACACGACGGCGAGGGGGTCACATACGTATAATAATAATAATCGCATAACGGGTGCCGCCGCCGCCGCAGCTGGGATACGTTAATGGAGCTTTGCCCTGTGCCACGGTTGCCGTCGTCTTAAAGACGCGGCGGCGGTGGATAGAGAGAGAGAGTGAGAGTGAGAGGGAGGAAAAAAAAAGGGCGAAAACGAAATGGTAATATTAATTGTCACGAGCGCGGGCCCGAGCACGCACACGCAACACCTCGGTAAAGTCTTACTCTTTCCGACTAGCCCGCTCGCCTCTCTCGGTCACTCTCTCTCACTCACACACACGCGCGTTCTCTGACCGCCGTCGCTCTGTATCTCGCTTTATATTCCCTCGCAGTCTCCGTCTTCGTCGTCGTCGCGTTCACATTCGGCGCTGTTGCAGCCAAACGACGCGCAGCCGGCCCATGTTGCACAGCACGTGCCGCCCGTCGTCGTCGTCGTCGTCGTCGTCGAACCCCGGCCCGGTCGCGCCGCTATTTATAGACACCGTAGGGTAAACAATCGCTCGGCGCGGCCCGCCGCCGCACACGCACATAATAATTTATAAAATATACACGCGCGGACGGCGACTCTGTCGCGTATCGCGTCGTCTTAGGCGCGTCCACGGCGGCCATCGTGTTGGCCTTTGTAAATCGACTCGCGGTGGACGGCGGCCGCGGCGCGCCGTGCGCGCGTCGCCGTAGGGCCGCGCCAATATCTTAAACGTTACGAAATATTTTTTTCGCGCCGAGTACCCGTTGGACCGTTTCCAACAACCTTAGGTACGCGCACACAACACGTCGTATTTACCTACCCGTAAGTACGCCGTACTCGGTATAACAAAACGTTTTTGTTCTCGCGGTCCGTAGTCGAAAAGAAAATCTCACGCCGAATCCACGGGACGGCAACGCGGCCGAGTCGTTTTTCTTTAGGAGGACGCGTATTTAAGGCATCGCGTATAGACGCAATCGTTGAAAAAAACGAACATTTATCAACTCAAAAACATTCAAAATTACATTCAACATACGTTAATTTATGTAGTCGCGGGCCATTAGCTCTAATTATTATTGTGTAGTAATCGTGAAAAATCAAAAAATCGGGAAATCAAATAAAAGTTCCCCTTTTTAGTTTGAGTAGCTTTAACCCGCGCAAAACCATTTTTACAATCAAATTACGGGTGGTCTTCTTAAGGGTGTAGCCGAGTTCGTTTGGCTGATTGGCTTTATAAGAAAATACTTTTTTTTCCCCTCGTAAACCAAATTTCGTTGTAATAATATTGTCGGTAACTATTTTTTTGTGTCAATTTGGCCGACTGAAATATATCAATTAAAAAAAAGGCTTAATTTGGCTCGAGAAAAAATCTGAACGTTTCTAGTCTCTACGATTATTTTTAACTGCCACTGTTTTAGGTGGGAAGTTGGGAAGGTAATTTAATTTATGTCTGTAAGCAACGATATAGACATTGCTAACGGAATACGATTCTGAGCAAGGGTTTGGTTAAACCATGTTTTGAAATTCCCTTGTTTTTGTCATTTTCATGCAAATTTTAACTTTAAACGCTTATAATAGAAAAATTAATACATTAACGCTCATTTTTTTTTAGTTTTGTACTACCAAATACACAACTGAAAAAACACGAACATTATAAACGCCTTTAAATAGCTCATAAATGTTTTGAAAATTTGTCCAGAATTTAATAAAAATGATTAATATTAATATTCTGTTAAAATTTTACGTCCCTACGAATAATTTTAACTGAATTACACACAACAAAAAATACAAAATCGAAAATAAAGAAACCGTTAATTCTGTTTTGCCTACATTTTTTCTTCAATTATTATGAAAACTACAACGAAAATAGAAAACACGATAACCTAACCTAACGTACCGACTAGATTTAAAATGCATTCGGATGCATTTCCAAGATGTTATGAAAATCGGTGCGAGATTTCCTATGGAAAAATTGTAGACAGAAAAAAGCACACAATCGCTAAAAATCTAAAAATGGGTTACCCTTGTAAATCAAGAGGTTTTATTTAATAAACAATTATAAAAAAATTTTTTTTTCAAAAAAACAGCAGTGACGAGTGACGCGACCATTTATTGAGTTTACCTAGTGTTATCCAATAATCTGGTATATATACATACGAAATGCCCGTTCCTTCCTAATCAGTGATGATTATTTTTAATGTTTATTGGTATTTTTAAGTACGTTTGGAAATATTAATTTTTTTTGTTAAAAAAAAAAAAAAACCCACCAATAATTATAAATTGGACAATAAAAATAACGGCTGGCAACCTAAAATATAGTTTTACATTTATACTACTAACACGCCGTTGGTGTTAATGTATATTGAAATTTGTTAACACATTTAAGGCCGATGGTTATCAAAATTCGTATTGAAACATGCAAGTTACAAACCGTCTTGTTTCGAATACTAAATTTACACGGTAAAAGTATATAAGTAATAAATAACAATATTATAGTAATCGAGTATTAAATTAAAACAATTTTTATTACAACTGTAATATTGTAATGCATAACTCAGGTATTATTAATATTTAATAATTATGTTTTAGTTTATTTATTTGACCTCATTATTAATCATTTTTGATAAAAATAATAATTGTGGTTTACAAGCAGCAACTATACCAATACGTAAATTTATAATAACTCATACGTTTTAATCTAAATATATTGTACGGGTAACTCGAGCATAACTTTTTTCTACGGTTTTAGTTTATCATTTATCAATCGTATAAAATAATCGTCTTACGTATGACGTGTACGCACATCGGTTGTAAATAAAATGTAATGAATTAATTATCACAGTCGTTTGTATTCGTAATATCAATCCCGATATAATATTTAATTCGAGTCGACTTTTTTCGCAACGGGTAAAATGTAGAAAATTAACTACCACGTCACACGACATGAGACCTTTTCGAATCATCAAATCGACACATTTCGGCAAAAATGACTTTCTCCATACCAATCTCAGTGGTCATAGTAGCTCAAAATAAGTGGAGAGAATCTCTGCTTCTTGTATATAATTGCTTATGCACGCGGATGAGGGATGGAGTGTTTTTTTAAAACTTAACTTTTTTTTATACACAAATTTTAATAATGACAAAATTATAAACAAAAACAGGATTGCAACTTTTAACAGATAACATAATACTCACTGTATTAGTAGGTTTTGTAGTAAGAATAAGCTATTATGAGATTTAGTGCACTTTTAGTATAAAAATAAATAAGCATTGTATTATTGTAAAACTAATTATTAGTTAATGAAAACGCGACTAATATAAATCGGTAATCTTTGTATAATTTACAATTATACAAACGGGGATATATTATTTTGGACAAAAAAAAACAGGGGGAGGGACGGGAATTGTAAATTATATATAAGTGGAGAGACGCCAGCCTCCAGTGTCTCCCTCCCTACTATTTTAAAATTATTATCACTGTTATTGCAATAAGTTTTAAAAGTGATAACTGCAGATAACGATATTTGTATTATCTATTCAACTATATAAACGTTTTGAACCGCGGTAATTGAAGTTGTCCGGGGTTTTTATTTTTATACAATTATTATAAATCTATTTTTTACCGAATAACAAATACGTATTTAATGTTAAAAAATATTACACGTTTTTAACGTGAAAGAGATTAGCCCGAAAGGAGGGAGTTCCTTTGAAATATAAAAGTGTGTGCACTGTGCAATATACAAAATGTTAGATGAAGAAAAAAATAAAGACTGTTCTTATATATGTATATATTTAAATATATTTATATATATATATATATAATAGATAAATCTTCGGATATAATAAGTGTATTCAATAATTTCCGAAAATGTGTCAAAAATACGGCCGTACGTGCCAACAAATAGAATATTCGAAACGAGAGATTTATTTATTTTGTCGGATATTGTTGAACTTCACGAAATGTTATCAACAATATTACGAATATTAGGTTAGTTGTTTTCTTAAAACGAAATACTATATTATTCACCGAATAGGCGCGTAGACCAGCGGTTCTTAAACTTTTGTACTGCCGATTTACCGAATTTCTCCACCGAACTTTTTTTTCTTTTCTTTTTCTATAATTTACCTTTAATTTATAACATTACCCGATTTTATTTCCTTAAAGCGCGTTCGTGTTTCGGTACGTCGAAAACTTTAATAATGGGCGTCGTAGCCAGCTGGTGGGTGGGCATTTTTTGTGCATACATTTTAAAATTAATAAACGTAATTTACACTATTATTGTGCTTTTCGTCAATTCCACAGTAAGTACTTGTAGTTTAATTTACTTATACTTTATCGCATAATCTTTGGCGTAAAGAAATCGTTAGGAACGGTATTATCACAAATTTTTGGATGTCGACTTTAGATTTTTAGACAATTCGTTCGTAGGTTTCACAAATAAAATTGTATTTTTACATCGCAGTTTGTACGGAGAGATTCCTATGATAAAACCACGGCCGAGAACATCTTCCGGCCGTGTACGTGGTCCGTTTAAATTCAATTACTTTTCAACAACTATTATTATTGCATTATTGCACGCGTTGCATTAATACATTGTGCGTCCGGAATCGTCTCGCAGTTTAAGAACCCGCTGGTGTAGACTCGCAAGACAGGTGTTATAGTGAAATAGTTTTCATTGCGGCGGCGCTATCGTAATTGTTTTTTCAGACCGAGTTAAAAGGTAAAACGATAGTAACGAAAAAAAAAAAAAAAAAAAACAAAAAAAAAAACTTAGTACCACGATAAGTACCTTACAATAATTATAATAATTACGAGTATTGTATTCGATAACTCCGGTTTGGATAGATACATATTTAAAACGTGCCGTAATCGTCTGTTTTAATCTGAAATTACAAACACACACCGAACGACAAGAATGCATATTATTATTAGGTAGGTATATTCTTTATTTGGTCGTTATTACACTCATTGTTGTTCAGTTTTATTATTATTATTATTTTTTTTTTTTATACATATATATATATATCGGCGATCTGGCAAAAACGTCGCGTAAAACGTATTATAATACGACAACGATGACCGTCTGAGAGCGCGCACATTGCACGGTGTATAATATTATATATGTATATGTATATACATATATACAGGGCGATTGTTTTATCACATCGAGGAGGCCTAAATTTTTCTACTGTCAGTGTAACCGAAATCAAATTCACTCGAACTACATGTTCATACACATATATGACAATCGCCTTGCGTACGGACACCCGCGCCGGGCCAGGGACGAGCGCTTGTCGGAAAATGGCGGGGAGGGGGGAGAGCGAATTCCACGTGGCCGCGGACAGGCGGTCCCCCCGCCCGTCGTGGGTTCGGAGATCCGTGCCGCCACAGAATGGTTTTCGTATACACGCGCGTATTCCGGACGATCACCCGACGACGCTTTCCCTCTCGTTTCCCTTCCCGGCACGCCGCCGACGCGAGTGTTGTTTCTCTTGGACGACGACGCGGCGTACGCATACACGCGCGCTCCCCCCTCCACGCCGGCCCGGCACAAGTCGTCCAATCGCGGTCGGCGTCACGTTCTATCTAGCGAAACGCGCGCGCTAGCCAGCCGGCGGCGGCCAGCCTGCCAGCCGGCCGGCCGGCGCGGCAACCGAACGATCGAGGGTGGGGGGGAAAGACGGCCGGCATCCCGCGGACGCTTTCCTTATATGGCGGCGCGATCCCGCGGCGACGGCGGCCCGGCCGCCTCCTCGCGTCGCGTATCCTTCACATCGCAGACAAAATACCGTCTTAAGAGGCAGTAGCGTCATACCCAGGAAAATATTTCGGAAAAGTTTTACATTAGAAAATCTCACTGGTTAAATTAAATAGACATCGTCTTGAAAAAAAAAAAGGTATATCGAAGACATTTCGTGTGGGGCAAAAGGTTATAATCCCTCGGGCTTTGGATACTCCACCGTTTAAGAGGACGCCACACGCTTGATTTTGGTTTTAGAGTGAAAGAGTCTATTATAAAATTAAAGGCAACAATAATTTCGGGGTGCGTTTAATTCGTTATTTCGAATTTAACGCTCGATACGTCGTTTTAATGATTTTAACTTTTTTAAAAATTATGCTTTTTTTAAAAAAAAAAAAACTTTTATTAAAAAATTATATTGTCCTCTTTTATTATTATAATATGTGATTTTACTCTAAACCCGGAATCGAACGAGTTCTACGTGTTTGACGTCCTCCTAATAACGCATATTATGAACCCGATGATAAAATCCGGCAGCAGACACGGTACAGGGGTTTTTCCGGTGGCCAGCAACCCAATATCCCTTAGCCGTATGTTATTTAGTGGGATAAGATATGAAAACTGTATCAGATCTGTGTCGGCTGCCCCACCCACCCTTTTGGTTCAACCACACATAAGTAATGTTTTTGAAAAAAAAAAAAAAATGATATTTAACCGACACGGTTGTTTTATGTGAATTTTTTGCAATTAACCCCGCGTACGGGAGAAACCTATGCACCATATCCCCTTGTAATTAGGTGACCGACGCGGGCTATATTCTTCCTGACTTTTTCGACAATTTACCGTATACACATCGCCGAAATATACAAATATATTTAGATAATAATTATTATATTTCTGAACACGGACTATAGAATAATGTAAAGGGCCCGCGATAAATTATTCGGGAACACGAAGCCCCCACCCCCCCCAAAACCAAGAAATAAAATATAGACGGGCGCAGGAAAATACAAAATTACCGGTCCACTAATTATTTACCGGAATATAATTCCAAAATGATTATTGTTATTTTATCATAAATACCACCATGTTTTCGACATATACAGGAAGAGACGTGACGACTTCAATTACGCATAATATATATAAATATAAAAAAAAAATGTCTAGATACTGATTTACTAATAATACTAATATGAGTAGACAGAGTTTAAATTCGTTTTGTTATAGTTTATATATATTTCAATATTTGTAACAAAACCACATAGCATAATATCACTCCGGAGTCCAGATTGTCCGGTAAAAGATAATGAGATTTTAGCAATCTGATAAGTTATAGGTGTACCATTGTCTAAACACCAAATATATTATTTCAGTTTGAACAGTTTTTTTTTTTCTTTCGCCACAAACTAGTGTTGTAAAATAACTATTTGAAGAGGCAGCCCCGACCGGGAAAATTCCCGAATTCCCGGCCGACCAATCAGTTCCTTGACGGGCGGTATCCGCTCGGAGAAATCTGTTAGGTTTTCTATCGATATAGAGGAGGAGGAATAATAATGCTGCGGTACACGACAATGTGATACGCCCGATAATAATATTATAATATAATATATGGCCATCGTCGGCGCGTTAGCGATGTCCGGCCGATACGAACTGGGCCGCACACGAGGCCTTGTGGGCCAGCTGTTGTCGAAGAGCCGTCGTCGCCGCCGCCGCCGTACTCGGGATGACGGCGCGCGTTCCTTACGAAACACGCCAGCGCGTTTATTTTTAAACACCGCGTAAATCCGAAGCGGCGGCGGCGGCGGCGGCGGCGGCTGCCGTCCCGTCCAAACGACACCGCCGCAGCCGTCGTACACTATACGTACAATAATAATAATAATAATACGTATAATACCGCCACCGTTCGCTTAAGATACCGTCGTCGTCTGCCACCCTGCCACCCTGCCGCCGTGCCACCGTCGAAACGGTACAGCTGCACCGGGCCACGACGCGCGCGCCAGCCGACGACTCGTTCGTATAACACGCGCGCGCGCGCGCTCACTCGCCACCGACAATCCGTAGATTATTATTATTGTTTTTTTTTTTTTTTTTTTTTTTTTTTTTTTTTTTTTTTTTTATGAAAAACGACGTGTAAACAACAATTCGTTCGTTCTGAATAAACCGATTTCACGCGCAATAACCGCCGCCAAACGGACCCATACAGTACAACAATACGCATCTCGCAATAATCTCCCATATATTATACTAAACAGTTTAACAACATTTTCTGCGAACAAATAAAATCGCATCCAGAGTCCCACATTTCTTATACCTTACTATATACGGTGAACAAACTTCCATATAACGGAGTCTCCGAGGGCAACGACGAACGAATTCGTTAAATAGAATTTATACTCGTATGGCCAACAATCTCGTTAGAAATGGAAGTTTTTGTTTTGACTGTACTATGTATGGGGTGATCGACTAACTCCCCGCATACCTGCAAAACGACAAACTAGTAGAATGCCCCGTCGACGGTTTAACGAAAATTCAAAATTTCAAAGGGAATGCATAATTCACATTCCTGAGCTGAACAAAGTAATGCATTCCCATTTATCGAAATTTGGAATGTATTCCGAGAAAAACTGATTTATACAAATATTGTAGGTAAATTAAAAAAAAAAAAACTACTGATTGTTTAGGTATATTATAATTTATTTATTTATAATTGTGCCTATAGATTATTATAAAATTATTTTTTTATTATCTATATTAAATTAGTATTTTTGTACGTATCTAGATACAAATTTGTAAGCCAGCACACCTGATATGATAGTTGACCACTAGATGGCACAATGAACTAAAATTGTAACTACGTTTTATCTATGCAGAGGATTTGTATTTCATAATATATTCTTTTTCTCGGAATGCTATCATTTGCGTTCACATTCAGACATAAAACGAATGAATTCACATTCACTATTTCTTAAAAATAAAAGGAATTGCATCGACGAATGAATGAGGAAAAACATTTACTTAATGGACCATTAGAAAAGTCGCAAAATGGCGTCACCCAGAAACGGTTTTCTTGTCGGCCGTTTACTTATTATATGTAGTCCCTTCTCTCTAATAGTAGGTACCTATAAATTATGGGTGCTCATCAGTTAACATTTCCAAGCATTTTTAATGATCAAGTTATTATAAGCCTATCCTAATCAAAAAAAAAATAAAAAATACATCTATCTAATAAATAGTTCAATTTAATCAGTTAGGTTAAGCTAGGTTAAAACAACTTGTAGCCAAAACAACTATTTATTAGATAAGAATTTTTTTAGTTTTTGGACGTTCTTATAATAATTTGGACATTTTATACATTGACCGATAAAATATGTACAATTAACTTTGTCGTACTTGAAACTCGCGCATGGAATGCTGCGATTTGTTGGGCCCCGGGGCGATGTAAAATAATACATGGGCCCTTATATTTTTAAGTTGTATATATAAATATAATGACGTAGTTCTAAATACATAATAGAAATAATAATCGCTTAATTTATAAAAAAAAAAAAATATTTATAAAGCTAGTTAGCTTTAACTATACACGGGTGCCTTTAATAATGGAAATATTTATTTACAGAACATTTTTATCCAGTCGAACACTGTATATTATATTTATTATTTAAATCCTTCCACGGGCCACAGGCTTCCTAATAATATCACCAAACCATATAAAATAGTTGTTTAACCTATCGTTAATTTAAAACATTACGGCTACAATAATTTTTAATTTGGACTTGGATGTAACGTTTTTAATTTATTTCAGATTCTGCAGTTTTTTAAAAATTATATCGAGTTTTTAAATTATGGTATAAGATAACTGCAGTATATTTTACACACAAGAATAGGTAAATACCGTTTTATCATTATTAATTTATAACATTAAATAAACAAGCGCAATGTTTGTTATAAATGCAAACGAATAAATAACAAAATTATTACCACCTACGAGTATTCTTTAAATCGAAAACACGGTTATTCCTCTGCGTTTTATTGATATCACGAAAATTATTTGGTCGCTAATAACATTTTCAAATGGAAATTTAAAAATGACAATATAACGTTATCGTACGCACTGCCTGAAATTCCCTAATGAATCATATTGATTAAACATTTTTATAAAATTCGGTTATTTAAGTTTATTGTAAAAGAAAAGACGACCACGGGTGGACCAATGCTCGGGATCCGGTTATTGTAAAATAACACAATTAAAATGGTTTTTTACCTATATAATAATATGTTGTACTGACAAAATTACGATTGAATACATTGAATATCATAGACACCACCTTTGCGATATGATTTTACACATCGTACATTATTACTACGATTTCATAGTAAATGCATACTGTGTCTTCCTGTATTTAATGCAACTGCACTTGGTAATTCGTTGTAATTACGGTCATTACGAATAATAATAACAACTAACGATAAGCGTGTATAATTAAAAATGTGTAATAATATTGTACACTATATTGGAACATTACGATTTAGTAAAATACAAATTACCTACCTTGCTACCGTTTATACCGCTTACGTACACCTATAACGGTCTGTTGGATACATTTAATTATTGAAATTGCAGTTTTCGTTAAAACGTACAACAGACGTACGACGTTAAAGATCACTGCAGCAATCGGATTACACTATCTATACGCGCGTGTACGTTTAATATTAATTTTGAATTCAACATGAACAATCGGCAATAGTTGTGTTTTTTTCTTTACAATATATAGCGTGTAACCGTTGTTAATTGTTTTAATAATAATTTTCCACTCGGCTATGAGAAATATACGTAATGTACCTATAATGTATCCAATTATATATATACGTATATATATATTACATTTCAATATTCAATTAAAATTCTCGCAAACTTTACCTAATATACAATGTTATATAATGCGAAATATATTAATTAATAACTAATTATCGATGTTGTAAATAACATATGTTGTTATTATTGTAATAATAATATAGGAGGTAGGTGAAACAAGACGAGGGCGATTGTAGTTGTCAATATTGAGAACCGAGAGAAACACAAATATATCAAAAGCGTTACTACATAATAACGATTTTGCGCGCTGCGACCATATATTATAATGAGACGGATAATAATTATTTTTCGTCTTTAATGGCTTTAGGTATGGTAAAAAAAAAAACCCACTACAATACTAATTGATGTATTTTCTTTTTTTTTTTTTTCAATAATCGTCACCGACGTTATTGAGCGTCAATAAAAATAATATGTCAACGGCGGCATCGGTGTACAACGAGTTATAATACGTTTTATGATAATTTCTACAAAAATGTATAATATAACGGCGAAATATTCTTTATAATATTTCACCGTCTATAACAGTGTTACCTACCTCCTGACACGTGGACAGTAAACTCCGAGCTACGAAAATCGAAGCCAAACACTTCGCGCGTGTACATACAAAGTCGACTATTTGAAACACGTCTGCTGGTAAACGTATTGAAACTATACGGCAATCGATACGTTACAACATTGTGCGTAAAGCCTTTGGCAAATTTAGCAAATTTAGGGTAATGTAATAACTAATATATTATTATAAAAATACAAAATCGGAAAAGAGAAAAACGAATTCCACTCCGTTTACGATCACATTTAGATAACGGATTATGGCTGTTATCAGATTGATGTACTCAATGGCATTTCGAGTCAGCTACTATAAGGCAGAAGTTAATTATTCACGGTCTGCGAAAAAAGTTTACTGACTGTCAACAAACCACAGAAGTTGCACTGGTACAAGGACAAAGGTTTTTTTTTAATACATCAGTGCAAAATAACGCCACACCAAAAAGTGTTTACAAAAAAAAACAATTTAAAATGTCATTTTTGCGTAAGGTGTAAAGTGTCATTCCTCTTATTAATAAATAATAATTATAAAGAATAGACTATATAGAATAAAATATTTTACATATAGCCAATGACCATGTAAGGGTTTTGTAAAATAACTAATCGTTTTACCGTAACGCCTAACCTAACCGATATGAAAATAAAATTTAAAAAAAATAATTCTTATTTTGCTTTAATAACTTTAGTATTTGAATCGAGTACAGTATATGACACGTATTATATTTTAAAAATGTCGTGCGTTTTACGCGAAACAAAATAATTTCGCTTTTTTTTTTTTGTAATTTGTTTATCATCACCCCCTGAAAAAAATAATACAATTATTACAGAATTATAGTTTGTATATTTCGAATAAATTAATACCGCGATACGACTATACACTCCGTTCCCGCCGTACAAATACTGCTGAGGGGGAGGGGGGTCAAAATTAAATTCTACTCGAGCCTTTCCGCAGTTAATTGATAATTTTTAATTAAAAATGGCTTTTTTAATTATATGTATACTGTACGTCGACATACAACAGCACCGGGCTTCTGCTGATAAACACGGTTATAAAAAGTGATAATAATTTTACGTTGAATTCGTAATTTACACCGCTCTGCAGAACGCAGGATTGTTTAAAAATATTAATATTTTTCTATAACATATATGTGTTACTGCATTACGCGTGTGTATGATCTTTTTGTAAATCCGTATATTAATTTATTTTCTATATTTATGTATTCCTACAGCTTCAGCCTGCTTTATATTTTTTTTTATTTATTTGCAAATAATTGTATAATTATTCATTTTATTATGATATATATATAACAAAATAATTATAAAAACTACAAAGTTTTAATTATTATAATATAGAGACGATATTTGTCTTACGGGATTGTAGAGTAGGTCGAGGAACCCCTACTAAAAGTATTCTGCACACCCTGCGAAAAATTCCTGTGCACGCCTATTCTCATTTTATCTCGAATTCTGTCAAGTATTATTATGCATTGTTATAAATTACTATAACCGCGAATATAATATACAACAATATAATATTGAGGGCTTTGCCTATTTTTTTCAAGTAAAACGTACTCGTGTATATATCGCAATTTTTAGTCGATTTTTTTTCATTTAGGTAATAATTAACGTCCATCCGTTCATTTTTCTCCGAATTTTTTTTCTCCTTTGGTGTTTTGCCAAACACACAAGTACGTGTAAAGTATTGTTACTTAAACAAAATCGCGATTAACGTTGTTTTCAAACACGTAATTTAAAATTAAAAAAAATTAAATGTAAAAATGATGATTTTTAAAAGGCTTTCATATATTTTCAACGTATAAATTAAAATTATTACTGTTTGTGAATATATACGAGTAACCACCCAAAAAACGAATTGGGGAGGAAAAAAAATAAAAAAACCGGTAGTAAACTTTCGGAGACCGGGAAAATCAGTGTGTACGTGCACGTGTATACAATTTTATCAGTTATTTCCATAGGAATTATATATGATTCTATGAACTAATATGTTTAAAACGTATAATAATACAGTATGCACCTATAACAAAATAATAGTAATCGATACACACATAAAAAAAAAATAACACGGGAATAAAATAAAATCATAAATTATTGTACAAAAAAAAAAAAAAGTTTTATTTTGGTGTATGAACTACGGCATTGCGCACGTAATAGAATAAAACATGTGTATTATTTGTATTTTTTTTTTTTAATGAATAAAAGTAGTAAACGAACAGAATACATTAAAAAAAATTTAACACTAATATAATTATAATCGAGTTACGATAGTTTTTAGAATATATATATACATACGTATAATGTATCCATACGTATAATGTTAGGTAAACTTATATATATATATATATATATATTTTTTTTTATCAAAGAGCATATCGCGTTCGATAACTAAATCGTAATATTGTCCATTGATCTTATTTCTAATAAAAAATCGAAACAAAAACTACTTAATAATTATCGATTTATATTATATATTAACGAAACAAAGTTTATTCAAATATAATTATCAACTGTACTACTTTAAAACGTGTTCGTACACACAAATATATATATATATATATATATATATATATATATATATTATAGGCGTGGCGATAATAAATATGACAAAACCTGCACGACGAATAACTTCATAATAACAGTATAACTCATATATTTTATAAGCAAATGATGTAGGTAGCAGATAAATACAATTTATTATGTCTAATTGTTTCAAAAAAAAATACATATATTTATATATTACATGTTAGGGTGGACCAGGGTTTTTTTCACTTCTATTGTTAGTATTGTTCTTTACTGGGTAAAAAAAAAGTTTTCCTCAAATTTTCAGATTTGAAATTTAATAAATTAAATTGTTGAAATTTTAGCAATTCATTAATTGTATACAAATTTTACGCGTCAGTTTTTTTTTTTGATTATTTGTGGTTTTTATTGAGAAACTAGTATACATATTGTAAACAAATAAAAACTAATGAAACAAGAATGTTTTGAAAAATTTTAAGGAAACCTATTTTTTTTACTTTCACACGAGTATATCGCGAAAAGTGCAAAAAAATCTTGGTCTATTTTATATTATCTAAGTATAAGTATAAATATAGGTAAATTTTAATTTTCGGTTGTATTATTTTAAATATATAGAAAAAAATATCACGGAATTTATTATTAATTCATTATTAATTTATTATTATTTGTTATTCGCCGCGGTGAAAAGTTGAGATTTACACGTATATATTTATTTATTTTTTAGTGTAAATACATCTGGACACATGTAGTGAAACTAATTACTATTTTATCGACTTTATACGGTTGACATTTACACTTGGTCTGACCGTCTTGTCTGGGTAAACGTTATTCACTTATATAATCGGTACGAGTTCGCTCATATATTATATTTACGGGAATTCGCGTTATATTATATTTCGCGTGTAAACATCGAGTATAGTGTCTATAGTTGAGCTGAGTAAATCCAAATGTCTTTTTCGTACACCTATGTATCTTTATTAAAAAAATAAAATCTGTTCCCTATTGTATATGGTTGGACAGCATTACAACTAACTCGGTATAAAAGTTACGCCACGATTTTAAAAACATTTAATAACCTATGCACAGCTGTTATAATAATTATCTATTATAATTTGTACGATCTCAAAGGCTTAATGAAATTATTGCCCCGGGGCTTCAGTTTTTAACTTTCGTTAATATTCTCTTTTTATTTTTCTTCTTCTTCTTCTCGACCTCTAAGGCCGATGCCCTCCAACCAAATTTGCCAAATTTCTCGGCCAACGTTTTTTTTTTTTTTTTTTGAAACAATTTGTAAAATTGAATTTTTAATTCCATTTTGTCAACCAACGGGATAATAAGTAGGTATACAAAACTAAATCACGTCACGATACGAATCACGAACGCAGGCCGGCTTTCCTCACCAATAGTTTACACTGTGTATTGTAAATTATATCACGAGACAATTAAGATAAAAAAAATCTTATCCGTCGTCGAGTCAGTACAATAAAACTGATTTTATACTTAAGAGTTAGGACTAGGACTATTAAGTTTTTAATGTTTGTAATAATACCTATGTACAGTGTGTTTGTTCAAAACTTTTGTTGATATTTAACATTAACTGGGTATAATGTTGTCATTAGCCAGCCGGATAACGTTATCATTGTCCAAAGTGTTAATATATGTACCCGTAACAATAAATACATATTTTAGCATTAAATGTATAGGTATAAATTATTTAAAAAAATAAAAAATAATTGTAGAATTGGTAATGTGCATAATATATATGATATTGTAAAACTTTTTTTATTGTATTTAATATAAAAAAATACACATATACAAAGGTACGTGTAAATGGTAGGTACATATTAGATTATTACTATTCAGGTCATTATAAATAAATGGTATAAAGTATTCATTTTAAAATTGTAACAACTACTGTTTTTTTTTTCTATCCTATTCTTATGAAGATTAATAACATTACCTATACTATATGGCAGTGGTACCCAATATATTTGTACGGCCTCGTTGAAAACCGCGAGAAAATTCGAACTTAAAACGCTTATTATAAAAAAAAATAACGACATAGCGCTCAATTGTTGTTTTTTTACCATTTGAGTACAACTTATGGCGGTCCTTGGGTCAAACTGTTGTGCGTGTTTACGGGACCACAACCATTTTTATTCGCATATAACTGAAAAAACTTGAAAATTCAAAAGGCTATAAATATCCTAGAAACATCTAGAATATTTTAAAAGTTATACATTACGTCTAGAAATTGTTGATATAAGTATTCGGTGAATATTTCACTAAATTAAAACAAATACACCAAATTGAAATTAATAGAAACCGTTATGCGTTACTCTTTTCTTCCGATGTTTGCTCATTTTGAAGAAAAGTGTAAAAAAAAAAAAAATCAAATATTCACCTACAATACACCAATCATAGACGATACGTTCACCAGAAACTAACCCTGATGACATTGACAGTTGATGGTTGAAGATTTCTGATCGAAAAGTTATATACAGACGGAAAAAAAATGGACACATCATAATAAAACGAATACATTTTTCGCCCAAAGTTAGATTACTGTAAATATATATTTATTTTTTTCGTATAGGGGCCGCGGTTCCCTCTGATTGGGCTTGAGGTGCCCCTTGAGTGTACCGCGGTGCACAGTTTGTGAACCGCTGCTTATTGGAAATTCGAATGTAAAATAATACCGATATAAAAAAAAAAAAGTATTTATAATAAGATCGGGTTATTAATATCACGTTAACAAAATATTATACAATTATAGTTGATTACTTTCAGATTATTTTGTTGTTTCGTTTGAGTAAATTAGTAGGTAATAATAATAATAATAATAAAAAAATAAAATAAAACAATTTTTTTACCGATCATTAATGGATATAAAAAAAGCTTATCATAAACATTATTGATCGTGTTTGAAAAGAAATAAATGAGCAAATTAATACATTAATCTACCATATATTATATTATAAAAATAAAATATACCTACACAGTTTGTAATAGTATCGAAAAAAAGTATACAATAAATAACTAACTAATACGTGTAAACAAGGGTAATTTTTATGCGTTGGTTAGATTTTATTATGACGTGTATTAATATATATTTAATCTAATACTATTATATTGTCCATAATTAATATATTGTGTTTGAGAAAGAGTTACGAAAAAAGATTACTATTTTTAGCTACTTAGTGCAAAAGTGCATATATGTTAATATATTGAGGTCATAAATATCGTATTTGCCAGATGTTTAAATACCGCAGGACTGTCTATAACATAAAGACAACACTAAGCTTGTCCGAGCTTAACGACCTTGAATAAAAATGAAAAGTATTGGAAAAGCTAAATGAACGTTGGTATTTTTTAGATTCTGAGCGTAGCAAGGAACTGTATTGGCTTTATTATGTGTCGTTTGTAAACAACATTTCTACCAGAAATCTTTTCTGAAAGCATTTTGGACCTAATTAGGGTGCATTGGAGAAGCATCATTTTTTTATTTTCGTTGTAGTTTTCTTTAATAATTAGGGAAAACGGGTAAATTTAGGGCAATAAATAATATTTAAGGCGATTTTTGAGCTTTAAAGGCATTTGATATGTTCGAGTTTTCGTTTGGTTTATATGGATACAACAATTGTTTTGGTTGAGCAGAAACGCTTGACAATTATTTACTCGAGGTTTATCATAAGTTGTACTTGATCAAAAAAAAAAAGTTTTTGGTTATTTTCATAGGTAAGTGTGAATTTTTAAACCTTTAAAGTGTGAATTTTTATGAAAATCATAAAAGTCACTGAATTTCGCGTATAACTTTTCGATTTACGTGATTAAAATGCGTTCGGTTCTAAAAAGATGGCCGATAAAATTGAGACAAAATGTACTATGAACATAAACGTTATTATAATTTTCAATTGTGATTTATATCAAAACATTTTTACCGAACTTTAGTCAAAATCGTTTTTCGTCAACAATGATTTATCGTTGCGTACAGATATATATAAAATTCCCTTATGTATCCTTATCTTCACGACTTTCCACTTATAACAGTGACACGCCCATTGTGCAATGTATGTAAGTGTATAATATGTAAGTATATATTTTTTTTTTATATTGAAGTGGCAACATATACACCGAACTAACCAATGTGTTTAAACTAAAATGTACTAATAAATTAAATTACACTATATAGGAGGAAATATTTAAAAATTCGCCGTGTAGATACATTATGTGTGTGCGTTTTAATAAAAATCGAAAAAAAGGCGTTTTCTTCAGTTGAATTTCGAAATAATTAATAATTACCATCGTATACGTCATATTATATAGTGACTGTATTTGGGGAGGGGGTGGGTGCATGAGGTGGCAAAAGTATTGTTTTGCACCCATAGACAACTGATAAAAATATTTAAAATAAATAAACTCGTATATATAAATAATTAAATAATAATAGGTATGTTATTATTTATCGACGTTCAAAATAATATACTCACGTATATTATTATCGTATAAATTGTTCCGATTTAACGGTTTTGTACTTTAATTCGGTACAAAAAATATTAATATATTACCAATTTAGTGATTAATAGCACAAATTTTAGTTGGAAATTTCAATGGGATGTGGTGAATCGTTATACATTTTTGCGCCCGCTGACGAGTTTTCACCGGGTGTGCCCCCGATTATTATGATATTATAATATTGTATATTTTATTTGTGGGCGAACGTAATGCAGTAATATGGTATAAACTTTTCAAAACGAAAAAGAAAGAAAAATAAATAAATATAATAATATTAAACCTCCGATAGGATAATAATAATAGTAATAATATAAATTGTGGTCGTCGCGACGGTGTGACGTCATAACGGTTGCTACGGTAACACTTGCGCAACAGACGGACGCGCGTTATTATAGTGATTGCTGCGCTGCGCCGCGCGATTATTATTACGGACGAAAAAACCTTTGCGAAAACCCGGTAAAAATAAAACGTATTATTTTAGGCTTTCGGCGAGAATAATAATGCAATTAATTGTATATTTCAACGTGAACTAAATAAATACAACTAACCTAACGATATTATTTACACACCCCTACGCGGCTCGTATAGAAATATTACGCATTTCCCGCTCCTCCTACCCCCCCCCCCTCGTCGTGTCGAGACTATCTGTCCCGTAATACAATATTGTATATTGTATTTTATTCGCAGAGGCGACAATAAAACGGCGCGATTATTATTATTATAATATACAAACATTACGAAACGTAAATCTTTTGTATACAAACGACCGAATCGCATCCGCTCGCCCGCCCGCCCGCCTGCGCCTGCCTACGCTTTTTCGATTTTACATTTTTTTTTTTTATTACGTTTGACACTAACTAGCGGTGGCGTATGACGCACGTGTCCGGTCCGAATTGACCGCTGAGCGTATATATTACAATAATAATTACGTTATAATATACATGGGCGAGCTGTTATATTATTGTGTGTACGCGCGAGTCCAACGGTATAATAAATAAAATAATATAATATGTCCAGTGTGCGCGCACAGAGTAGTTCGAATTGAATATAACAGTGGGAGAGGGGGGCGGAAAACCAGGCGGGTAGATTCGGAAAGATAAAATAATAAAATCTTTTAATAATAAAAGACGCGTAGAGGGAAAATTAATTTATATCCGTAAAATAATGAAAATTAAATTATAATTTATATCTATTTTTAAAATTTGTTTTATGTAAAACCTACAAAACCGTATTTTAAAAAAAAAAAAAAACCAAATTCCCTTAGGATTTCTTGAAGGTAGGATATAGAGGGGGGAAATTCGCTTATAACTGTATACACGATTATAAAATATCTGAGCGAGGTTTTGATATGCTGCAATTGAAAATTGTATTCATTTAAAACTCGTATAAATTATTTTTATATCGACATAAGCCGGATAACGTGGCATTAACCAAATATGTCAAATATTGGTCGTCATGTTGTTAAAATCTTGAATAATGTCATAGAAATTATTATAATAATATTATATTATTATTATATTAGTGTCTGTTATAGCACAATTTTTAATAATAATAATAATGTCAATTAGTTAGTTGCTAATAAATATTAATGAAAAAAAATTACAAATTTTATTTTTATAAGGCATAGGATTTTGTGGCTGATTGAATTGCACAAAATCGTAGATGATTAAAAAAAAAAAAATAATGTAAATTTCAACCTAACCTACTCTAAATACCAAATGTTTATAATGTCGAAGTTATGCGGTTGTAAATAAATAATATTGTTTTAACATTATCCGTCGTGTGTCGAATTTATTATCCGATTTTCAACATTAGCCCGTAACCGTATACAATATCGCACCGCGATCTGCCGCACGTGGACGACACTAAAAGACGAGCGAGTCGCGGGTACCCCGGGCCACCGCACGCTCGCATCGGTTACGTACGGTGAACGGGAAAACTGCTAAACACACACGGTCGGAGCGCTTCTCGTTCGGGGAATCAGAGACCGGGGGACCCGTCGGCGGAGTTGAGGACCCGTACGAGTGGGCACGTAACAAATACCCACACGGGGTGTTGCGCGCAACGTCACAGGGCCCGCCGTTGTCGGTGCGTATATTTTACGTAACGCCGCCGTCGTTGGCGTTTACCTGGCGCGGGCCCAAAACCGACGAAATAAAGTGCGCGCGCGCCGCCGCCGGCCGTCTGTTTCGCCGTCGTCCCGCGGGATGCGACTGCACTATCGTCTCCGGCTGTATTATACGCAGCGTTACCGGTATACTTACATAGGTATAGCCGGGAGGTTCATCATCGCAAGAAGAAAAAGAAGAAGACGTGTCGGCCACCGGCGGCAAACAAGCGGCGCGCGGCGGGAGCAACGGGTATGAAGAAAGAAATAAAGGAAAAAAAAAATGGGGAAAAAAAAACCAGTAAAGAAAAACCAAAGCGTCATCTGTTTGTACCGATATTGCACGTGTACGGAGCACGCACAATACATCACACGGTGATATTATACGCGTCCGAGTACGTGTTTTTTACCCGACGCTGAGTTATTAAACATAATATTATTATTATTATTATTTATGCACTTACATGGGACGATGACGGCGTCGGCGGCGGTGGCATTGCAGCGGACGTTCCGCTGCGTAACATATAAAAAGGCGGCCAGCCCCAGGACGCGATCCGGCGACGTGGCCCTCGACCGTCGCGGTGCCGGCCGGGCTCCCGGGGCGGTCTTCCGTGTACGGGCGCGTTTTTGTACCGGGCACTCGTGTAACTCTCCGCGCGTAAAGGCGCTTGCGATATTATATCGGTGCCGCGCTGCCGCGGGCTGTTCGCGAAGAACTGGGGGACCCCGGCGGGCGTATAATATCGAACGCCGCGGCGGCCCGCGGGGGTTTATTTCAAGACCTAGCACTAACCAATTTATTTATACAAAAGTTATGTATAGCGCGATAGCCGCGCGCGCGTGTATATATACGCGTGCGGTACATATAGCGGCCGTGCGCGCGTATAATACACGCGTTTCCCGCCATGGGGGTATAGGAGGACACCGAATATAACCCGGCGGCGCGCGGTTTTATTTCCGTCCGTATATAAACGCCGCGCGCGTCTCGTCGCCAACGTCCGCGTATTTTTAAAAAATAAAAAGACGCGGCCAACAGCCGCGCGCGTCGTCCGGACTGAACGACGGTGGCCAGGCCCGAAAGTTTTACCAGTCGCCGCCAACGCGCTTTTTATCGGCTGCAGGCCGATAACCCACCCCTCGCAAGCCTGGCCCGGCGAGGACCGCGGCGGCGGTGAGGGATTTTTTTTATTATTATTGTTTGTTTGTTTTGTTTTGTATTTTTTTTTTTTTTCATTTCTACCAACTCGATGCGTAATATTATACGACGATGGTACCGAGAGCAGATGTCGGCGCGGGCACGTGTCATCGAAACCGCGCACCGCCACTGGCCCGCACCGCCGGGGCGTATGGAAGCGCGGCGTCGGTGGCCACCAAACGGCGGCAACACGGCGGTGGTCGCGGGCACATGTGACTTGTGTACGGGCTGCGGCGGCGGCGACGACGACGACGTGGGTCGTGACCGTCTCGGCGGGAGGAAAACACATGGGCCGAGCACGCGGTGCCAGCCAGCTAGCCAGCCAACCAGCCAGCACCTGTTGGAGACTCGGTCAATTACCACATCGCGTCTCGCGGGGAGGTCGCCCGAGCTCGCCAAACTACGCGCTCCCCGCACCATCGCTGTCAGTGAATGTGCTCCGAAGCGTCGGACCCCAGACAATAAAATCATACGCGTTCAGTACAACCGTCATTGTGTGTATACTTCACATTTTATAGATACAAACAAAAATGTTAGGTAAATGGTACGTATCGAAAAGTTGGAGCTGATTTAGAAATATTATAACCCCAATGTTTCCGCGGACCACGAACATTACGGAATCGCTAAGAAACTGTACGTTAAACTAAGAAAATCACACCAACAACCAAATTTAACGGTGGAGCAAAATATCAGTTTAGAAATTATTAATTAGGTAATTTTCAAGAAAATGTAACAAGTTGGAGCGTGAAATCGGTTCAAATCATCAATATGAAACAAATTTTTGTTGAATAAACGTCAGCGTTGTACGTCAAATTCACAGTAGATACCATAGAGCAGTAAATTGAAGTACCTATAGATTATCATGTCTTTAAATTTTAACTATTATATAACTAAACTTTAATCGTATTTTAACGACGAATGTTGATGTTATTTTGCTCACTTTCCAATAGTTTTAGATTCATGAGTGTAGCCAGGAATTGGTATTGGTTTTACTATGATGTATTATGTTTTTCTTTGTGCCGCTTTTCTACATTTTCTCCAATATTGAAATTTGAAATAATTTTAAGCAAAGGTTAAACCCGGAAATCAAAAAAAAAATGCCAATAATTTGTCGTCAGGTATTTTTAATTTTTAGATAAACTGTCAGGAACTTGGACATTTTTTTCAAATAAAGTGACATCGGGCGAAAGATACATTATGAACAGATTTGGAGTAATTAAACTGACCAAAAAAAAAATCAAAACTACAAACAGGACAACACGGCGCTTGCGTTTTCGTATTTTCACACGGAAACCCCCTATATTATCAAATCGGGATGAAATCAGTGGTTCAACATAGTTGATATATTATAAACAAAATGTCAAAGGGCATAAACCGTGTGTAAAGGCGTTAATTTTTTCAGGCTCGGCCTTAAATTGGAATCAGCGCACGTCCATGAATATAAATAAAAATTACCATATTTCACAATTAGGTATGCATTTTGTTGATTGTACAATAACGCCATACACACCGATACATCCACGGGAGGGAATACATAAATAGTCCGGCAACACTGAACATAATAATATAAGAGTATAATATATTATACGCGCATTGTTTTTAAATTGTATCGTTATCATACGGATAAATAACGATTATCACCAAAAACTATCCAAACAGTATAAGTATAATTGTTAGTCAAATTAGTATCGGTTATATTTCACGATCGATGGGGGAAGGGGCGAAAATAGTAAAATACGCACGCTCCATACCGTGTTAAAATAACCTAGTAACTAATAAAAAAGTGTCTCTAGAATTTTGCTCTTAAACATGTATAAAAAAAAAATACAATTTTTTTTCTTAAAAATTCACGCCGAAGCATTTCAATGGATAACGTCTTCAATTCACGTCCATCTTCACCTTCTCGTATGTATACTCCACTCATCTTCTTATTGTAACTATTGTAACAGATTGTTGATTTGTCAAAATAAAAAATATAAAAAAAAAAGTTTTTTCAAAAAACTGGAAGATTCAATGTTGCCATTTTACCTAAAACAAGTGATTACGAACACAGGTTAATGAGTGTGGGAATTAGCCCCTCCTCTTTATATCCGCCACTGAGTTAAAATTTTTTTTTTTTATAATATACATAAAATTATCACGAAGATATTTGTTACTAGTTATTTTTCAAGTATAATAATACGTTTTAATGTTAGTAAGTAGTTTTTTATTTGTTTTTATTTTTAATTATCGGACCTGAAATGTGAATTAGTTAACTGCTTGTATATTATACATGTTACGACTCATTATAATCGTACAACATATACAAACCGTCTAATAAAAAATGATCATCAAAAATATTGTACATACATACCATATGTAGGTATGTATATTTTAAAACCGTAGGTAATTAATTCAAAACTATATACGCTTTATTATAACTACCGGTTGTATTAATAACTAGGTACCCGTACTACATGCAGCGGGCATCCTGTTAATATAGGTATTATATTTTTTTTCTTCTTTACTTTACTTTTCGAAATAATAATATTAAACGAAAACACTACTAATTGATAACTATACCGTTGATTGACAAGAGTTAAAAACTTAATGTAGACGCATATTCGATCCATTTCCAGAGTCCCCCCCCCCTCGTACTTCAAATTTATTTTACACGAATAGTATAATGAAATATTCGCGAACCCATAAAATAGTAACCTCTGCTCCCAGACTTTATACGGAAATCAAACACAAATTATTTTTTTTAAGAATGAATTTAAAACGTTTGTTTTGAAGTTAAAATACATTTTAACAGGGCCAAAAAAATTTGCATCGCGTGTGAATTAATTATCCCCATACCGTTTCAACTAGAATACATTTGAAACTTTTTGAATACCATACAAAATAACATTTCAAATAGATATGCGTACAAGCTGCTTGCACAAGTTGCAATTGATTTTTCAAATCGAATCTGTTACAGAGTTTTTAAAATAAAATGTTTATTTCTGCGAATAATATTTAAAACTACAAATTCCGTCAATAATATTATCGTTGTGATTAGAATCTAAAAACGATTTCCTTATACGTAACCGAACATTCGGCTATCATCGTTTAGACGATTTATCGTCGATGTGAGTTTTAAAAATGAAATCGGACAACCAATTTTACATTTTTGACGTAAAACGTATGCTACGATAATCGACAATCGTATCTCAATAGTAATAATAATTTAACGAGGAAAACATTATTAACAACATGGCGATCGTGTTAAATTACAGCACCGTTCTCTATTATATAAACTATTATAATAACCGCCGTATAGGTACGGGTAGTATATTTTTTAGTGTGTATTTATCGCATGCAATATAGATTTAAATAAAACTGTCGCTTATTATGCGTATCTAATATTATCGTTTTCAGAAGTAATACCTACCAATATATATTATCGCAAGTCAGAGAATAGGAATTTGGACAATAAAAAATCGCTAATAGTACACGAGTGTACATAAACGAACTATAACAAAACAATCCGCATAATATATATATATATATTATATAGGATCGACATAAAAATTCAAAATAATTTAATATAGCCTTCACAAGTTCGTAATATGTTTTATTCGCGTCCACGTAATATTTATATAAAAATAAATATACAAACGCTAATAATACTCGTGAAAATAGTATAGTTAAAAACATATCAAACATAACAATCTATGGACGTAAAAAGATAAATTTTAAGCTATCTAAACGATAATAACTGATAATTGCTAAAATTGTTATCCAGATAAAGATAAAAGATACATTTTTCCGGTTGTAAGCGGAGCTCGGTAAACTGATTGATTGTTCAAAGCTGGGAGAAGTTGACCGTTTTGTTTTAACTAGTTCGCGTAAAACTATCCTAAAAAAAATAACTCAAATTAAGTTAAAAATGTTTATTAAAAAAAGTAAGTTTCCAACATAAGTTAGCTTTTATTAAAACGAGTAACTTGTAACTTAAATTTTTAACTAGTTATTTTCCGGCTTTACATTATTTTGCTCAGAGTTGTTTTAATTGTGTAGAAAAACGTTGAGAATTTCGAAAGCTATTTCAAATAAAGTACCTGGGGACGAAAACTCCACATCATTTTTAAGGAGCGATGTGAACCCTGAACCGTAATTTAAAAGGGGACTATTTTAAAATCATCTGTTACAATTTATACGTGTGCGATAATTTTTAGGTCGATCGATTGTAACTCAGCTGAGTACTACGTTTTTTTGGCTAATAATTTATTAGTATGTTTATTATAAGTATAGTTTAAAAGGTTAAAGATACAAAAAAATTAAAAACAAAATAACCCACTTGAGGTGAACAATTTGGAACGTTTTTACTATCAATAGCTTCTTAGTTAAACTCGGAATTTAAAATTGTTTTTTTTTTTTTACTATTATTATTGAGAGGACTAATAAAAACTTTTTTTATGAATGCAGCACAATATTATTACTGCTGTAATATCACGCGAATTTACTATACACAGTATACTACTGATGTACTATAATACACACATTCACCGGCAATCCGCGCGTAATTGATTAACGTCTATAAATCCTTGAACCGGCTTGCATATATGAGAACAGATCATCGGTTTATAATACATAAATAAGATTATAATAATATTACAATGGTCATTACTATAAAATACTATATAGTATACACTTTCAAGGTAATGTCCACGTTCACGTGAAAGAAATATACGCTGAAATTACGAGAGAGTGATTTTTTTTTTTGTTCGTTTTTTCGACGTGTCCGCGTTTTTAATAACACGTACCATCTACGTAACACTAATTGTTTAATTAACCAAACGTGATCTAATTACTTAAAATGGTAGGTACGTGTACTTATATTTATAAGTACTTTTGCCCGTTGTTTATAGGCAGGTATATTACACTACTACTACGCGGCTAACAGTCAGTCGGTATCGACGAGGTCTAAGGATTCATTATACAATAAAAAACGTTTTGTACTTATACACGTTGGTAAGGTACGAGCAAACAATATCACGATGAATTTAATAAATTACAATATCCATAGCCGAGATGTAAACGAACGGAAATTATAATATTATTGTTAAACGGTTTCGCTCGAGATAACAATAATACGGTAAAAAATAGGTAAGGTATAATGAGTGTACCCCAATAAAATATTGGCACGTACTAAACGAATCAAAAATAATACTCACCGCGTTATTGTTTATAACTCGCATTATGAGTGCTTTGAATTTTTACCAATAATTTATTTTTTAATATTATCTATATAAGCTCGTATATAGCTTTCAAAATATTTTCATCGTTTTTCTTTTTTTTAATTAAAAATGTTGAAAATTATTATATTTATTTTAAATAACATTTTAAACATTTACTGTTGACTAATTGGTAACAATTGAAACTATGAATAGAAATTGCACGTATTATTCAAGTATATTCCCAGTAGCTTTATATACGATAATGTCCATAAAACATTGATTTATAATATAGAGATAAAGAAAATTCGAAGAACTAATAATTGAAATGTACATACACAATCAAGTTCAATTATTCGTAATTATCGATCGACATTTTTGGGAGTAAGTAATATGAATTAATTCCGAGTTTTAATACCTACTGCTTAGGACCATTCTTGACGGGTACGTATTATATTCAATAATAATATTAGTTTAAACTAAAAAAGTAAAAAACAAATTTAATACAACCCCCTCCCCATCTTGATCTCATGCCGAGATAGCGATTTCAGAAGAGTGTCCGGTTCTCTGTAAGTATTTTATATTTGTATATTATTTTTCAGCCACAATATTCGTATAACATACCCCGTCGACATTTAGACCAGGCACCCATGTCAAATAATATATCGAAATAAAAACGCGTGTGCAATAATATGTTTTTTTTTTTTAAATTAATAATAATACAATACAATACATGTTTTATTTGTTTTGTACCAACTGAATTTTAAATTGTCTATGGGCGTATAATAGAATTCGATATATTCACGGTCTCTAACCGCGAAGTCGAAGATAGGTCGTCAATCTATCTAGTAAATATAAAATATAAACTAATAAATATTTTAAAGACGACGCGTTGTGTTTATCAGCGTGGGGAGTTGTTTAAAAAAAAAAAAAACAATAATTGCCATTTAAATGATAACGCCGAAAACAATTGCTTAAATTAAACGATACACAATATAACATTTAAGTTGTATTATATATTATAATACAATAATTTCAAAATTATCGATAATCATGTTGACACAACAGTGTTGATTATAATATTATTATGCGTGTATATTTTGCCCGTGACAAATGAAATGTGCGTAAATAATAAAAAATAATATATTTATACATATAGGAACCTACTTAATTAAATTCGATTCTATAACATATTTTTTTTGTTAATTGTATTTTTATAAACCAGCCCTTCTACCGCAGGTGTTCACCTAACCTCCTCTGTTCTCACCGTCATTGATAATATTACATAAATAAATTGAATAATATTAATTGTTTTTTTAATTTGTGTTACCGAAGTAACCTAGAAATAAAAAAACGAAAAAAAAAAATGCAATTTTCGAATTATAAAACCATAATTCAAGTACCGACCGCACTTTGAAGGTTAAATTTCCAAAAATCTCACCTTATCGCACGTCTACAGTGTCCATCAGAGAACCATGGTATGTAAATTTTCAGTTTCCCAGGTGCTGTTGTACTTGAGTTATAGCAATCAACGATCGAGTGGTATTATTTGGGCTTTTATTATATAATATATATTGCGTAAGGTTAGATATACAGGCTTATATAGATTATAGATACTGAAACTCACTATTGTTAACATTAAATAAACATTCAAAAATACGGACGTTTAAAATTATGTTCGTTTTATTAATATTGCTAAAAGTGTATCTATATATACATACATATATATCAAATACACGTGGTTATGTAAGAGTAACAAATATTTTTTTAGCTTAATTTATTACGAAATAATGTTTATATCTTCATATAATACTCAATATTCAAGTGTTATTGCATTTTATACTACTATATACATTAAGCCGAATACCTACCGAAACATGTTTGGAGTTTACCAAATACCATGTTAAATAAGATACCTATAAATTTAAAAATAAAAAAGGTTTTAAAGATAACCCGTGCTTAATAATTGTATTATATAACAAATGTTTAATTTTTTAAATTTTTAATATGAAATTTTAGATTTGCACGTAGTGAGGAATGTATTCGTTTTACTATATGATGTGAGTTTTAAAAAAAAATTTTCTATCTGTTATCAACTGTTTCTACCAGAAATATTGTTCCGATCGTTAACGTCAGGGTCGGTTTATGATTGCAAATTTTGTCTAACAGAACATTAGGGAGATAATTTTTCTTATTTGTCCTTGTAATATTCTTTATAATTTATCTTGATATTTATTATATTAATATTAATTTATGAATCAAATTTTGTCAATAAAAATGGTAGTCGTAAAAAGTTTCCGATTTTGTCTATGCCTACATGGTTTCAGCTAGCGACTTCATGACGATAATAATTATATAATGCGTATAGATGTTATTATGTACGTCATTATACATATACTGACTGCATATACCCCCTTGAGAATATTTACTAACCTAACTAACTTTGGAATAAAAATGTTTTTAAAAAAATAAAGGTACCCGCCTAAATAATAAATTCGCATTGAAAATATCAATAATTATAACCAACTGTTGTGTACTTCGCACTACCTTTCACTGCAACTAATCACTTATTATTTCTTATCTTTATTCGTTTATACATTATACCGATAAAGTTACATGTACGATAAAAAAATATAATAATATATTCTTTTACGAATTTCTATTTTCTCGTATAGAATTATTCTGTTGCATTTTAATTTAGTAGATAATTAATAATATTTTAATTATTATAATACGAAATTTAGTTCATCAGCCATGATTAATACAATAATTTAGATTAAATAATTTAAAAATAAAAACTGAACTATTAGTAACTCAGAAATGGGGACGACATTTGTTCTATACTTGTTATGTGGGGTGAATGTTCGATATTTTTATATCTTTAGGTATATACTATAAGAACAATTCATGAAATAAACTCGTATCAAAATTTCAAGTATTACGAAAAAAGAAAACTATAAACATTTCAAAAATCTATACTCGAAAAAGCCAGAATATCTTGAAAATGTTACCACGCCTAGAAAGGGCTAATATAAGTACTCAAAGAAATTTTCAAGTTGTTGCGATTAGTTCAAATATGAAAAGATTGTTTGGGGAATAGACATTAAAAAATTCCTCTATACGAAAACATAGTAAATTTTATCGTCGTTAATTTGGTGAAATAATTTTTGTTTAGATTCTAGTAGAGACTTAGTATACTACTGGAAGTACTAAAACACACTTTTGCTATATTGTCCGTTTGATAGACAGAGACTGCAAATGTTTACTGTGGCGTCTTCTTAAGAAAACTTCAAGAAACTACCGACTATACGAAAATTTGTCACAAGAAATCCCTTTGGATCAAGATTAAAAAGTTGTTTAGAGACAAAAAAATCAATGTATTTTCTATAAAATTGATAATTCATAAATAGAATTACGGTTTTTTTTTTCATATAATTTCGATCTGAAAAAACGCCCCCATCTCCTCCCCAAATCAAAATTTAGACACCCGTGTTATTTTCTCCCCCACCCCTATATACGGCCCGAATAACAAGAAAATAAAATCCGAGTGAAATTCCATAATGTTTTTTTTTAAATGACCGTTTGTTTTACAAAGCAGGTTTACAATAGCTCCAAGGTAGTGCAAGCGTTTACGTTTTACAATACTCAATACTCATAAATCTCTTTACTTTCATTTTATTTCAGATTTTAATGGTTAAAATATCATATTACAGTAAACAATAAATACTGAACACGTCGATTGTTTTAACGTGAATTGGTCATTTTTACAGTCAATTTTTCTTATTTATTATTTATTTTTTTTATTTTGATAGTTACAACTTCAAAATAGATGATCGTAGTAAAATACTGTGAGGTTAAGAAAAATCATAATATATAACACATAGAACGATCATCTTATACATTTTGTAATATATTATCAATAATAAACTGAATGATAACAATTTATTATTTTAATTTTAATAATAATTTTAGGTTACAATCATCATAAGGGAATATTATATTTAATGTCAAATAATTATTATTCGTTTAAAAATGAATTTCAAGTAAAATTTCCTGTACAAGACACAAACATAGTTTTGATAAGACACAAATCAGTTTTACACACAAATATAAAAAGAACATGGAAAAGTATTTTTTAACATTTTTTCTGAAGAAAAGACCGCCGACCAATTATAACATATATATCAACACCTAAAAAAAGTCCGACCAAGTTTTAATTTTTAAAAAGTGTGTATAAAAATAATTAAACTAATGAAAAATAATGAAAAATACTATGCAATTAATATTACCCAGGTAACCTTAACTAGATAAAATGTATACTATCGTGCGAACCATTTGGCATGTAAAACACTACAATTATTTCGAAATGTATTAGTTTTATTCGACATTTTTTAAATTTATTCGTAACTTACTCCTTGTAACTCATAAACTATATAAAACCTATCCGATATGATATTTACACATTTTAATTTAAAACTATACGTATATTGTGTACAGTGGCGTGTCCAGAGGGAGAGGGAATTATATATATCTTATTATTATTATTATTATTAAGCCCCATTGGCTTAAAAATACAACATTTACGAGTAATTATTTAGTAATTTAATCTTGAAATGTATATATTTCAGCCAAGATATAAGGAAAAATTTGATGTGTTAAATAAAAATCGGCATTTATTTTTCCGGTTTTAAAATTCTCACTATCAAGGTAGGATAGAAGCAGATTCGACGATTTATTCACGATTATTATTCAGGTATGTGCGGGTACCAAATCCACCTCCCCCCATTTAAAATTCCTGGGCACGCCACTGTTTGTGTATAACGTGCAAGTCCGGATTAAGGATATTAATCGAGCTCCTTTCAACGCAAACTACAAACATTTGTATTACTACATTTTTAAGGTCGTATACAATTTTGTACTGTACAAATAAAAAACAAATTTTAGCATTGGATTAACTATGGTACCTCACGCTACACGCGAAAACATAAAAAACACCTAATATCAATTGTTTCCACGTACAATGTAATTCAAAACTCCCATTTTAATTTACAAACTTTATCGTCTTGTTATCAATTATTCAAATATCAATTTAATATTTATTATAAACAGTTTTATTTTACAATCTACTAGTAAAATACTTTATTTATCGAACGTGTGCATTAAAAAAACAAAATATTTCGTTGAAAGAGACGGATCCCGGGACCGTGCTCCCCCTACCTGCCCCTCCTTAACCCGGGTTTGATAACGTGCAGTTAACACAAGTTCTGGTATAACAAATAGTCAAGACCTCTGGACTTTTTTTCCAAAATAAATTCAATCGTTCTTTTTACCGTTAATTATTTTTTTGTCGGGATTCAAAGGTACTCCTCTCTTTTTCCGTAGCCCTTTAATATAGTAAAACTAGAAATTGTTATATTGAAAAGTCTACGCTTTAAACGTGAGCGCCCGTCTTGTCGGACGTGTTCAAAATTTCGGATCGTTCGCAATTGATTCGACCGTATATCATCACGCAGACACGCACTACGAATTTAATCGAAATTTCACAACGTAGATGAATGTAACTAATCTAGCGATTCCTCGTGCACGACACACGCACACACATAAAATATTTGCAAAACAACAAAGAAGAAAAAAAAATTAAATTTAATATATAAGCATTGAGACTTGTTCTCGCAGTTGGGATACACTGATCCAACACAACCGCACAGCAGTCTAGACAGGAGAATAATGAAACGGTAGATAATATGGACATTATTGCATACAATACATTACACTAGTAACGCACGAGTATATTGAGATAAAATATTTTTACACAAACCGACCACTTGTTGTGTAACGGGTTTTCGTTCAATTAGTATAATAAAGTCTTGGGCATATGGTGTACAGATAAGAGGTAGAGGTGGCACCCTACAAGATGTATACGAGCATGGACGGTTTTGGTTTAGTTATTAATTTTTAAGAGTAAATAAAAAAATTAAAAAAAATACAGGTACCTATTTTTTTTTTTTTTTTTGACATATATCTCTATTGACTATTAAAAAAACACACACATAAATTGAATTAATAGGCGCCCAATGTTATATGAAATTGAAACTAGAATCCCGTCATAAAAAAATATTAAATATATAAAACTGATTAAAAATATTCTTAAATAATTACGGTCTACATAACAATTTATATCTATATCTATATTTAAATTTATAACTAACAATTTTTATTTATAGATTAATTATTATCACAGTCGTCGATCACATTGGATAATATAATATTTTATCATTTTAAATAAATCGCGTAGTAGGTATATTATAATAAAATGATTGCGGACGATCGACTATTTTTTATAGATTCTAAAACATTCTTTTCTTATGGCTGATATTATTATCGAATTGATTACACCAACATATATATATATTTATTATGATTTATTATTATTGCCTGTATATATACATATTAATATCAGTATATTATACGAGCCAAACGCTTTACTAATTATCTGAAAAAAAAAAAAAAAGAAAAATAATTATCATCTATCAAATTTTAATTGAGAATTTATCGAAACAATTAATACAGCATTAACTATGCATAATAAACTAGGAACTATAGTAAATAATATATACATATATATGTATTCAAATACACTAACTCAATTGCGTGAAATTTATCACAATAAACGTGATAAAGAAAAAAAACGTACAACTAGCGAGAGTTTCCGCGGGCGAGTGATCTAATTCCCCATTCTGATAATTCTATTATTTACACTAGGTTACTGCGTAAATAACTAGTCTAATAATCCTCATTCACGTGGACTTTAATAGTTTATCGTGTCTTTTAAGTGTTAACTAATAACAGGCTAACAAAGTCAATCGATTTAATTATAAAAATAAATTCATAAAATTGGTAATAATCGGATTAAATGTTTATTTCCATAAATTGGAAGCAGAAATAACAGCATTGTTATATTTGTATCTGGAAATTATCGAACTACCCAAAAATCGTATTGATTATCGTATAAGATATTTTGCAAGTTCGTACATTTTCTCAACAATGTATTCGGATTTCCATCGTGCATGTATTTTAAAATAATAATATTGTTAGATTGTAATCCGTACTCATTCATATATAAAATATGACTTACAGTTGGGTCAAACACACCGGCGTTATGTGGAATACGATTTTTATATTCTGTTATAAACATTCTACAGAGTCAAGTGTGTTTTCGTATATGTATAATTAACGAACCTGGGAGGTGGCTACGTATAATTATATCCCTTCTATGAAAAAATAAAGTCGATATTTTCAAGTATAGCAGACGAACGTTAAAATATATATATATATATATATATTCTAAGCTTCTCGAAACGCAACATAAATTCCGAATTATTTAGTAGGTTAATAATTATCGAATAGCAGTTATTAAAAAATATTATAATATAGTTTACTTACTATAACTATATACTGTCCGCAGGAGGTGTCGTTTGGTAGGAGCGCTTCGGTGTATGTGTATATTTTCTATATACGCATGGCACACACTCGTAAAATATTGTTCATTAGCTTACTACTACTGATAGGGAGGTGTACGCAATATTAATATGATTAAAAATTGAAACGAAAAAAAACACGGGTTGGTTGGCCTCGGGATAATATTATATAGAGGTACCTGAATATTATTATATTGTTAACGGTGAGTGACGGATACCTCATTTAAGGTGGGGTCCCGGTTATGATATTTAAGTCGCGCGAAAATCAGTATCCGCCGTCTGTATGCAAATTGCATATATATATATATATATATATATATATATATATATATACACGCACGAGAGAGGACCGGATTGACCGGTTCGTCGATCGCGTGGCAATCGGAGGGGAGGCCTCCGGCACATTTATACACCCCGAAACACACGTATTTCCCTAACATTTGTGGCTATAGTTTAGATGGAAAAAAAAAAAAAAAAAAAGGAGATAATATCGCAGTCCCGGTAAATTCTCGCCATTACTTCAATAATAATATACCGTATACATAACTACGTGTCGAGTTACCCGAGAGGTGTCTAAATAATATCATATGATTAATTGATCAATGTTTCTCGAGCGAATTCGATACGCGCCGGGGTCCGGATTCAAAATTTACAACGAGAACACCCCGACATAGGCGAAAACCGGGTGTCTAAGCGTACATCTCAAAACGTACATGTACGACGTTGACTAAACTAAATTTAGGTTTTACACGGTAAGATATTCGGCCTATACGAATTTTGAAGATAACAAACGTGTGTGGGGTGCTCGGAGTTTACCTAACCAGAGATTTTTCTACAATTTATTTTCAATTATAATTATTATCAGGTGATGTTAAAAGCGATTTTCCTATATTCCGATTTTAAAAATATTTCCACAATTTTCCGTTTTCGCGTAGGTAACGACCGTACAGAATAGCGTTAATCGTTATGCGGTCAACGCGAACAACAATTTGATTTCCGTCTGTTGTATAAACTAAATTGCTTTTAACTCGGATACGCGGCACGCAAATTATTCGAGTGTTCAACTTTAGATTCTGAACGAAACGATTTTCGAGCTATTTATAGGCATTTGAAATCGTTTGGTTTTTGTTTTATTTTTTATGTGGATAAAAGCCGAGCAGAAACGCTTGGAGATTTTACACGACGTCCGTCATGAGTAGTATTGCATTTAGCGGTCAAAATAAAAGAAAAAAGAAAAAAAGTCGAGCGCAATGTTATTGGATTTTTTGTGATGTGCATTTTAAGTATAAATTATGACGAAAATCGTAAAAATCGTGACTACGTTTCAAAACATGCGTTTAACCGAACTTCGCTCAGAATCGTATTCGTTGCATACGGAAATAAATTAAATTGCTCCATGTATAATAACAGTGGCACCACGCCCGAGTGCAGTATCTGCGATTTTTTTTTTTTTTTGTATCTGTAAACAACTTTTCTACCAGATAAATTACTCCCCTCATCAACTACAGTGCGATTTCTGGTAGCGAATTTTGTCTAGTCGGTACAACGGGAAGGGAAAAAACGTTAGGATATTTACAAAACAATTTGTTTCCGCTAAATATTCGATTATTTGTTTGGTGTAAATTAGTTTAAAATAATTATAAAGGCCTGAAATGTTCCACGAATATTTATATTCGCCATTTCTAGACGCGGTACAATTTTTTTTTAGTTATATAAAGCCATTTTAAATTTTCGAGTTTTTATGTGGATAACATTTGTTTGGCCCCGCAAAAATGCTCGTTAATTGCATACAATGTTCACTCTAAATTGCACTTGGTGATTAAAAAAAAAAAAAAAAATGAGCGTAATGTAGTTTTTATTTTCAACACGTGTTTAAAGTACAAATTTCGATTAAAATAATATATTCACGTCATTTTACGTACTATTTTCTTGCATATATAGATAAAACGATTTTGACTTGATCGAAAATTGATCAAAAATACAAATTAATAATATTTTCAATTGTTACGAAACATGTCGTCAAAACTCAGAAAAGTTCAGAATCGTTTTTCATATGCAATGATTTGTTGCGAACAGTTTTTTCCCACCCTCGTATTTTGAATGACTATATAGAGTACGTCATAAAATATTCGTTTTGCCACTTCAAAAGGTTTTCGGTTTTCGAAATTCCTAATCTCGGCGGAATCCTTTTCTATTTGACCTTCAAGACACGAGGAATGCGCCGTAGTACAACTATTTACAATTATCGTAGACAGATTTTAAACGGGTAACGTTAATTCTCATCCCCCCAAAACCTAAAAAAATCAACGACTAATCTCCTCCACTCGACAAAATGCATAATATTTATAACGCATAACGAGAATTATGGGATAAATCACGATAGAATATACGGTATACGAAAACGATTTTCGAGCTTCTTCCAACTAGAACGTAAATAAATTTCGATACGTGAAAATAATAAAACGTCCACTTGTTTTAGACGCCAGAGTGTTTAACCGCAAAATACTATTCGAGTGAAATCGATACACGAGTACGAAAATCTATACAATAGTAATAATAATTTTATTATTAAATGATAATTGACATATGTATTCGACAAGTACAATATATTCGTACATATTACCATTGATCGTAAATACTATAGATTCGTTATCAATATTATATTATATAAGTACGACAAGCGTTAATTTCTTAGATAGCAACTGTAAACACGATATTACATAATTCATGTGTATTAAAATAATAAAATAATTTATATGAAAATAATGAACGACTCCCAAGAATACTGTGAATGGATATTATGATGGTCTATGTATATTTATATATTTATATATTCATATATATAAATACATATATGTATATATATATATATATATATATATGTACATATAATTAGCGAACTAACATAAAAAAAAATAATAAAACAATAATTAAATACTATTAAATAGCGTAGTATGAACGAAATATTCTACGTACCTATCGTTATTCTCGATAATAATTGTGAATTACATTTGAAAAAAAAAAAAACAATTCTAACTATTCATAACTCGAATTTTAAAGTGCTAATCGTTGTTATGAATTATATCGATTACGACGGATAGTAAATACAAATAATATACTATAATAAATTATTATTATAAAAACCTACGAGTACTAAACCATATTTTAAAAATTCAAGCGTATTATATTATTAATGCCTACCGCCTACTACGCAAATATTATTTCACAACGGACGCGGAACAATCGTGTTATTCTGCTACAAACCAACGTACTAACGCTACCGAAAGTGCGAAAAAAAAAACAACTGATAAGACTAATCGTATCATTTGCAAACCGTCGCGTATCCTTATCAGTCGAATAGTAAGTAACGGCGATAATATTATTATGAACAATAGGTAGTAAACAGTACGGTATATTCGTGATTGGTATATTTGTGACTTACGCAGTGCTCTTCCGGCGTTTTCCGTTATATTTTCCCCATCTTATTTGCGGTTATATTCCCGAAATCCGTGTTGTTAACGGCCGGCCGGACGAACGCAACTGTACGTTATCCCTCGCCCATTTGACATCAACAGGTAGGTGTTGCGTTCCGCGTACCGTTATCACTTATCACTTGTTACACGGGTATCACGACAAAGTAAAAAAAACACCTATGGCGATGGATAAATATATAAAGAATACGCGGAGGACGTGTTGAAACTGACAGGATCGAAATACGATCGCGGATCCGGAAAAATGTATAATATAACAAAAGTCGAAAAGCGGATTAGGGGACGGGGGACGAAACCGAAAAAAAGGGAGGGAAAACGAAATTGCGTTTCGAAACGAGTTTGTGTGTGTTTGTGTGCGAGTAAGATTTACGTGAGCGTGTGTTGTTTATCCAACGGACACGGACGTCTACGGCGGCGGTGGCGTCCACACGGTACACGCTCAAACAACACAACTGGTTACGAGTGTTACAACAAGCGAGTGATGTCACTATGACATCATGTGTCCGTGTAAACGGTTAACCTTAACCACTCTGCGAGCCGGTGACCTTGAGCGGTCGTGCGTGTGTTAAAACCTACGGCGGGCACCTACCTACCTAAGATTATGATAAGAAGTAAAAAAAAAAAATAGTAATAATTCGTTGCCCCTACCGACCGACGGACGGTGCGAGACGTCCCGTTCGTCGATCGCTGCTACACCGCGCGCTAAACGTATTCCGTTTCTGCGTCTCTGTGCTCAACACTTCTCGCGACTCCCGTGTGTACTTGCGACAACTGGCGCGGTGGTGCACAACAATATTATTAATACTTATTACGATAAACGCAGTACCTACTACACTACCTACGCAAATCGTCGACCGGTTCGATTTCGTACACACCTGTAATTTATTTGTATCCTTTTTTTTTTTTTTTTTTGTCGATAGCGACACGATCGCGAGACTCCGTATAGTTGTATTCCCCTCCGGTTCACCCCGCGCCATCACTAATAACGGGCACCGCGTAACTCATTATCCCCCGAACTACCGACAACCTAAACCACATTCCGATTTCAGAATTAACGAGTCCTGCCCACCGCTCCTCGTAGTGTCCTGGACTTAGAAATAAACATAAAAAAAAAAAACGCACATATGCGATTTTCTTTATCGGTCGCGTTCGGTTAACGCGTCCCGCATGACGCTGTAGGCGGTTGTGCGCGCGGCGGCGGTACCGTTGCCAACTTCATGTTCACGTCAACCGTGATAACGAATATTGTTATCATTTATCATTTCCGTGAGCTCAGCTACATCGAGTTTAACGTTGAACGTTGTGAACAAGGACCGGCCATTCGATTTGAGTCTATAATGATACGCAAGTTCTTCACCAAGCAAAGGACTGTTTCTTGGCCGAAAATCATCATCGCGTCAGCCGTAGGAATTTGTAGCGGTGTGTACGTCTGGACACCGTATTTCGAATCGTTAGACCCCGAACGCCAGAAGAAAAATCAAGGTTTGTTAATGAACGCGATAACAGCAACATAAACGTGCACGACATTATGTGAAATCTCGCATAAATTAATGTATTATATAATTTGATTTTGGGGGAAATGTATTATGGTCCACGGCACGCGCCTACACTTTGTCATGAGTAATGGCGTGCCCAATGGTGGGGGGGAAGTTATATCTCCCCCACCTATCGACTTATAAATACAACATTTACGATCAATTATTTAGTGATTTAATCTTGAAATTCGGCCTAGTCCTAGGGAAAAGCTTGATTTGTTAAACAAAAATTGACATTTTTGGATGTGATTTTAAAACTCACATTGTCTGGTTAGGATAGAAAAAGATTCAACAATTTATTTATGATTGATATTCAGATAATCATGTACTACATTCCGTACCATTGAAAGTTCCTGTGCGTGTCACTGGTTGTGATCAAAACCTCATTGCACAATGTTTCTAGAATCGGACTCTTCCCAAAAACAAATTTTTGTATCACACATATGAAATAATTTAATAATGCTTTTACACTTGATACTCTAGTTAAAAGTGGTTATTTTTTTTAATAGTATGGAGATTTTGTATTGATTAATGGCAAAAATAAACACTCATACTATGGTGCGATTATGATTCCGTCTTCTAGAGGAGTCCACTAGACTGCTTCAAAACCTAAATGGTTTTTTTGGAATTTATTTTCAAAACTAGTACCGTATTGCATCATGTACATATCAAATTGACTGATAAAAGTTTCTTTAGAAGTTAAAGTTTATTATGAAATTTGTTCCGAGAAAAAGAATAATAATATTCCTCTGTACCTATACATCAAATAATAAAACATTAATTTCATTCAGCTACTATTTAAAATATTAATGAAAAATCATTATGTTACATTAAAAAAAAACTAAAAATATTTATATTTGATTTGCTAACATAAATTTGTATTGTAATTAAATTAATTTCCACATATCCTTGAAGAATGAGTAAGAAATTACAATTTATTTTTAATATTATAGTTGCCGATCAGGAACTATCCAGGGTTTCCTTCCTTCTACTAAATATATTATAAAAAATCCATTATTTCAATACTCGTCTAGTTATTTTTTTAAATGGGTTATTATAATATTAACTGTTTCCTAGTTAAACAAATAAAGTTTAAAAATAAAACTGACATTCATACATATTATGTATATTACCTATTTAGTACTCATTAATATTTACAACTGAAATCATTTAACAACTATTCAACTACAATTGAATTGTATTAATGTTTGTCCCGATTTGTTCATAATATTAAATAATGATTTAGTTAAACAGTATTAATTTATTATTTTGTTTTATACCTTTTTCCAGAAAAATGAATAAGAATCCAAAAACAACACAGCTTGGCGGTAACCTGAGGACTAATTTTAACAAATTGTTAGCATTTGTTGGTATAGGATGGTTAACGTCCATGGTGGTAATTCGGTATGTGATCAAACCTTGGAAAGTAGAAACAAGATTGAAACAAAATGAATCCATAATGAATAAACTTTATGATGAGCAAGTTCAACAAGAAAATGCTAGGGAAAAATTTGAAATATGAAAATATAAATAATATTTACTTGCCATACGGTTTTTGATAGTCATAACTGAATAGTTTTATTTTTTTTTTAAATAGTAGATTATTTTTAAGTGTACATAATAATTTAAAAAAATATATTTGTAAAATTGCTTAAAATGCATAATATAACGACAATATATGATTACGAAAATATTCTTAAATTCTTATTATTCTCTGCTCATGAAAAATTTTGTTGAATTTTAGATAGATGGGTTTGGTAAATTAGAAGTAAATTAAACTATAATTATTATGATAGGTATTTAAGGAATATTATGTAATTGTATTACTTAATAAGCTACATTAATACAAACCCTGGATTAGCACTTAAATTGTATAGTGTACTTTGACTTTGAAAAATGATTAGCTCACAATAGCAAAATAATGCCATCTTGTGTATTGTGTAGGTACATTTCCGTTTACAATAAAGGATATTATTTGATGCAAAGTATTAAATCTAATTAAACATTAGTTTATATAGATTTAATTTCAAAATGGAACTCATTTACTACTAGTATATGCATTTATATATGTATTTATTGTTGAATATTTTTATTACACTCAAATATTTCTTAATAAAATTTTGCTATACAAGACTACTTAAATCTATCCTTAAAAATCCGTGTAATTTTATTACAAATCAAAATGTACTAAATAATAAAAAATATTCCCTAAATATTATGCTTTTAAAATGTTTGTTATTTAATCAAATAACAATTTTAATTTATATTAATTTATTAGCTGATATTATATTAACCCCAAACAAAATACACTTATTCTTTTTCTTAAATATAAAAATAAAAGATCTCTCTGATCTTTTGAATTATTATTTGTACTCTACGTTCATAATTATTAGAGGTACTGATATAATTTTATGTTGTATTCAATTATTTCCATTTGAATAGACGAAAAATGTGAAGTCAATATTTCAATAAAATGTTAATTACATCAATGTCAATCAAATTTTAAATTTTGGATCACATTTCATATAAAAGTTACACAAATATTAAAATAGGTTATGAAATAAGAACCTTTATATTTTTAATTTATGTGATGTTCTTTAAACATCAAATAACATGTACATACCTATAATAATAAAATATTATGTCATACACCTTATGTGTCAACAAAAAAACACAATGGTAATTATTATTATAAATCAATATTAAAAACAATATGTCATATAATTTTAGTCCATTTTTGTTGTTACCTACCTACATAATTAAACAAAATATAATTATATGTTTGAAAGAAATATTATCCAAAAAAAACTCAACAATACAATGATTTGCCAATATTATTTATTATATATATATTTTTAATATCAAAATTACTCTTAAAATATTATTTTACTCACTACTGTCATTTTTAAGCAAAATAAACCACCTCACAATGAAAAGAGATCACCCTACAAATCAATTCAGAACTTTCACGACAAGATTAGCAAAAGTAAAGGTGTTGTCAATTTTAAAATTGCAAAATTCCAACTTCAGACTAAATCTATAACTAAAATGTTGTAACAGCTAATATTTTATGCGTAAATTGAAATTGAAACACTGTATAAACATGTCCCATGTCGATGATACAACTAAAGTTAGGTAATAAATACAAATTAAAAATAGTATTTTTAACATATTATTATACGGAATCATTTTTTGTTCTTATTATTCGTTGAAACTTTTGTAGGTCGTTATTTATTTACAGAATTCAACAATAACATAATAGAGCTATGCATATATTTAATACACAGTAAAACCTTGAAAATGCATTAAAATATTAAAATATATTTTATACTTTCAGAAATAATTATAAAAATAAATGTTTGAAACGAGTAGAACTACAGGATCATAATAGAAATCGAATTCGAATTTAATCAAAACGTTTATAATTGCTTTTCATAATACATTGCTTAAATAAAATTAATTAAATTGAATAGTTGTTATCTATGTAAATGTTGATATTCATCAAATTAAAAATAAAAGTGAATTATTTTGTTATTTTTAGGGATTTTAAATGCGTTTTTTTATTATTCATTAAACGCAACGTCCAATATATATATAAGTATTATGATTTTGTCAAATTCAAAACGGCAGTTTTGAAGAAGAAAATAAACCCCACGTGTCACCTATACCGCCTGTTCAGATTAACGTTATTTTATTTTTAATTCGAAACAAAATATTGACCACATGGTTGGAATGTCTCATTCTGTTTTATATAATAATTTTTAAAAATAATTGGCTTTATTTAATTAATATTGATATTCGTTATGGGTTCCGATTTTAAAGGCAGTTATTTTTGTATTCCAAACGAATACACCCAATACCCAATTGAAAACTCAGATAATATTATCTGTCACACACACACACACACACACCCACACGCCACTGAATATATAACGCGCATCGTTCAGTGACTCGTTTAGTTCAGCTTTATTTACCGTACCGGCTTTTATTCTCTTTGAACGTGAAAATTAAATTTCGAAGTTCCAACAAGCGACGAGACGATTTGTTACACTGACCCTACAGAACAAATTTCGTAAAAATGGTAATGTATATGGTTTAATATTTTGTTTTTGGTTTTTTTTATTATTATTATTATTTACAATATATTGATATTGGTTATAAAATAAATATTTGAAAATAATAATAATTTAAGTAATAGGACACGTATACATAAAATTAATAATCACATTTAGCCTGGCATAGGTACGTACCTAATGTTATAATTCCTATACTATGTGTTCCCTCTTTGTATTATTGTTACGGGAAAAAATAAAATCTAATCGCATTATTGGTCTGTTTTAACATTTTCCAATAAATAATTTTTGCAAAAAGCAAAGGAAAAATACATGTAGTATAAATTAATGGATTTTTGGTTTAAAATATTAAACTGATACCAACTATATATTTTATAATACATATTGATGACGGGGCGTATGGATAACGTAAAGCATTTTGAAATTGCCCGTTATAATTATTGAAAATAAGTCGTCTATTATCTGTTTAATTATTAATTTTTAATAAGGTAAATAGTTATTATATTTTTATATAGTTTATTATATTTTATAATATAATGGTAAAACCCATGTGATGTGTACCCGATTTATAATTGTTGTTATTCAAAAATAAATTCCAATAATATTACTATTTGTGTATCAAATAATGCAATTTCGTGATTATCGGTTTCATTGGGAAAAAACTATTTGTTTTAAGACGTTTCGGATTGGTAATTTTATATTTACTCGGTGCTTATGCTAACCTAGACGGACATGTATATAAAATATTATTGAAAATGTCATAAAATAAAATAATATTACATGTTTTCCTAAATAATAATCGGGTATACCTATCAGGGTTTGAAGTAATTAAACCCACTGGGTCAAAAAAAAAAAAAATAATTACATTTTAGTGATAATTAACAAATTTAGCTTTATAGGTAGTATATAATATACTATACAATATGACATTAATGAGATGAAATTATGACCGATGTAACAAATAAAAACTATTTATAATTTAGATACAAAATTAGTATAAACTACAAAAAAAAAATAAAAATATTTCTCATATGTATCTGTACGCAGTGGCGCAACTAGAATTTGTTCGAAGGGGTACTCGCCTAACACAATACCCTCCCGCCCTTCCATTATTTCTGAATACACCACTGGTGTATTCACCAGTGTAAAGATACTCATATAATTTATGTAATTTTCAAATGTTGAGACTTGATTATTTTTGTATATAATAACCCCCCAAAAAAGTATTTATAATTTTGATAAATATTGTTCGAGGGGCTTATCTATAGACACCCAAAACACCCCATTTGGTCCTTGGTGTCTCCACTGTCTGTACGCAACGATAAATCATTGCTAACAAAAAACTATTCTGAGCAAAATTCGGTTAAAAATGTTTCGATAAATTTCAAATGTATTAATTTGTAACTACAATTAACTGCAAAATAAATTAAAATTATCTGTTTTTCCATAGCAAATTGTAGAGTATTTTTATGAAGCCAAACAAGTTTTATTCGCGTAGTTTGGAACATATCAAAACGATAACGTGATTTTTACTACTTTCAACAAAATCTAAACTTCAAATGCTTATAAAAAAATATTTTGCTTACGGATTTTCGAGAATTTTTGAGAAACCGAAAAATTGTATCCACATAAAAACAAATAAAAACTAAACGAAACTCGAAAATGTACAATAGCTATACAGTGAAGTGTCCCAAAAAAAAAATCTAAAAAAGGTATGACAAGATATTTCATAATTATATCCACTTACCAAATATTTAAATGGTACTGAATTTTGAAAGTGTTGTGTTTTAAACTTTAGAGTTAAATTCCAAAATTCTAATTTTCATCTGTGTTTAAGTAAATAACACAAAGGTTACTTTTTTATGTAGGTATTACATAGGTTGTGGGTATTTAATAGTTAGTTGAATAACTAACCCAATTATAAATATAAGTACTGTTTTACTATAACAGCTATATTATACTTAAACTCTAAAATAAAAAAATTGAGGGTTGAACCCCTCCCCCCCATTACCTATCTCAGATATGGTTTCGGGAACAGCCTTAGTGTTATTTATATATATATATTAAAAAAATCACTGTTTTTTTTTAATACATGAATTAGGGTTTAAAATCTAAAACTAGATGTTTTTTAAATTAAATATACTTAGTGGTTTTTGTCCCAAACAAACTTCTACGATATCAAAAAATACAATATATCTAATAAATAACTTTATTTTTCCACATATTTTACATTAATAATAGTAATTAGTAGTAAATAGTATTATACTTATAATAAAATATAACATACAAACATCCAAATATTACCAATGAATTATTATTTTTTATATTTTAATTTGAAACATTTTGATTTTAGCGTGAATGTATATCTGTGCATGTTGGTCAAGCTGGAGTTCAAATTGGAAATTCCTGCTGGGAGTTGTATTGTTTAGAACATGGCATTCAACCCGACGGTCTGATGCCATCTGAAAAGGCTAATGGTGATGACAGTTTCAATACTTTTTTCAGTGAAACCGGTTCTGGTAAACATGTCCCTAGAGCTGTGTTTGTAGATTTGGAACCTACTGTTGTCGGTAAGTTTTATTACATAAAACAGTATAAAAAAGAACAAATAATTGTTTTAGTTGTTAATATTAATACTCTAAAAATAAAATAAATAACATGTAAATTTGTAGAACTATATATATATACAAATTTTAGCCTGAGATATTATTACTCACTCAATAATACATTTTTTATTTATTTTATATAATTTATTAATTGTTCGAATATTTATATTTAACATTTTAATTTATTTATAGATGAAGTACGTACAGGGATGTATAAACAACTTTTTCATCCCGAACAATTAATAACTGGCAAAGAAGATGCAGCTAACAATTATGCCCGTGGTCATTACACTATTGGCAAGGAAATTGTCGATGTTGTACTGGATCGTATTCGGAAGATTTCCGATCAATGTTCTGGTCTCCAGGGTTTTTTAATATTTCATTCGTTTGGCGGTGGAACTGGTTCTGGTTTTGCATCATTGCTCATGGAACGTTTAAGTGTAGATTATGGCAAAAAAAGTAAACTTGAGTTTGCCATCTATCCAGCACCTCAAGTAAGCACAATTGTAAAATAATATAGAAGCTCTTAATTATTATTAATTCACATAATTTGTTATTTAGGTGTCTACAGCAGTCGTTGAACCATATAATTCTGTTTTAACTACTCATACAACTCTTAACCACTCTGATTGTGCTTTCATGGTAGATAATGAAGCAATATTTGATATTTGCCGTCGAAACTTGGATATTGATCGACCATCTTACACCAATTTAAACCGTCTTATCGGACAGGTAGTCTCTTCAATCACAGCGTCTTTGCGGTTTGATGGAGCTTTAAATGTTGACTTGACTGAATTTCAGACCAACTTAGTTCCATATCCACGAATACATTTCCCTTTAGTCACATACGCACCAGTTATATCGTCTGTAAGAGCCTATCATGAACAATTGTCTGTAGGTGAAATTACTAATGCCTGTTTTGAACCAGCAAATCAAATGGTCAAATGTGATCCTCGACACGGTAAATATATGGCTTGTTGTATGCTATATAGAGGTGATGTTGTGCCTAAAGATGTGAACGCTGCTATTGCCGCAATAAAAACAAAACGTTCTATACAGTTTGTGGATTGGTGTCCGACTGGGTTTAAAGTAGGAATCAATTACCAGCCACCAACAGTTGTGCCAGGCGGTGATTTAGCTAAGGTACAACGTGCTATATGTATGTTGTCAAATACTACAGCTATTGCTGAAGCATGGGCTCGTTTGAATCATAAATTTGACTTAATGTATGCTAAAAGAGCATTTGTTCATTGGTACGTCGGTGAAGGAATGGAAGAGGGTGAATTTTCAGAAGCTAGAGAAGATCTAGCAGCTTTAGAAAAAGATTATGAAGAAGTGGGTTTGGACTCTGTCGAAACAAATTTTGAAGATGATGGAGAGTAATTGTAATATTATGTAAAAAAAAAAAAAAATAGTAAAATGTTACTACAATACCTCTGTTTTTTAAATTATAGCATTACATTAAACAAATTAGTATAATGGATTATTTTATAAACACAATTACTTTACAAATTGTATACCATTTCAAAAACAATATTTAATTATTGTATTATGATTTATTTTTCAAATAATTATTACACATTTTATATTATTTATTTGTGTAATACCATATAAGTATACCTATAAATTGTCATTGCATTTTTGTGTTACTCCCTATGTTAAAAGTCTTATCACTTGGTAACCTCTTATTTATTATAGGGAAAAGGTTATAAATTAGTAATTGGAAAGTATACCCAGTGGCGTATATATGGGGAGGGATGCCCTATATGGATCTCACATGACCTTTTTTTAAAACTATTTTGTATCTCAAATATATTATGTTCATCGTTTTATTAATGTACGCATAATTTTTTTCTGAAAGGATGTGCTTATAATAATAATTGATGCATTTTGGTAATGTATTTTGTATTTATGGTGTTAATAAGTTATAATTTAAGTAAATTCAGAGCCAAATGTCCTGAATTTCCTTCAATTTTAAATACATAATCAACCGTGCCAAGATAAAATCCTAAATAATCAACTTAGTATACCTACTAACTAATTCCTTTGATTTTATAATAGTCTGTTGTTATTGTACTACTTACACAATTTTTTTTTTTCCATTAGAAAAACTTACAATCTGTATATGAGTAAGCACAATAAGCACATATGATAACTTTGTACATAGAATAGAAAAATATAACAATAACATGATGGATTGATGAGAAGCATCTCTCATCTGGATAGCCTCATCCAGTGATATAACCCTTCAGAACACGATATTAATTTAGTTTAAGAGATCTCGACACCATCGTCTTTTAAGACGACTTAGGGTGTTTTTTCAGAGAGGGTGATTGAGGATAAGTTTAAAATAGGAGGATTTTGATAATGTAATTTAGTACGAAATTTGGTATAGTATATTTTAGCTAGTTGGTCAACTGTATCGATTTTTAAATCCTTTGTATAGTGTTTTATTTGTTACAAACCATGGTGCTGATGCTATGAAACGTAAGGAGATCGATTGAAAAGCTTCAATGGTGCGAGTTTGAGATGGTTTGGCGCTACCCCAAATTTGTACGCCATAAACATTTACACAAATTGTATCGGCAAAAGAATAATAATAAAACTTGTGCCCTGATAAACTTATTCGAGTGCCACTAATTTAAAACTAAATGATCAACGCACTCTAACCATATTTACGGTATACCTTATGTATTGCTATTATTCACTAGAGTGCGGTGTATGTACCACAATTGTATTTTCAAACTTACATTTTCAATAAATTGTAATTGTTAAATTAATATTATCGTATAAAAATGTTTTGTCTTTCATTTCATATTATTAACATTTATTTTCCAAATAATTATCAGGCCGATAAAACCACAAATTAATCATTAATTATAATGAATATATTTTCATCTAGTTGTAATATTGGCCTGATGAAATTAATGTTAAAACACAAATTATAATAGTAAAGTAGGTATTGTTAAAAACAAATTTTAAATTAATAAATAGGTAATTTAGTTCAGGTGCGTATTCAAATTTTTTTTCGGGGCGGGGGGATCATAACTTGAGGTAATATATTTATATGGTTTTGGGGGGGGGGGTCACACCACTATAAATCCGTAATTAGGGAAGGTTATACATTTTTCCTCTGGTATAATAGTTCCCAGCGATAGACGGTAACCAAAATCCATTTTGGAAAGGGGGCCGAAATTTTTTGTCAACTAATTTGCTGGTCTGCTTGTTGGATTTGCTACTTTGAACACAAAACAACGTTCATTTAATAAGAATTTATACCTAAATACCTAGGTAGTAAATATCCAATAATTACCTAGATGTTTTAAAAATCCAATTTGCAAAACATTTAATTATTATTTAATAAAATTGTATTTATTAAATAATAATAATAATAATAATAATTTTAATGAATTTAAACACTTGTTTAATTTGTGTTACAATTAGTTTATATATTATTTACTATTAATTCACAAAAGCAGAGTTAAGTGAGAAAAAAAAAGCACATTAAATTTAAATCATATATATCAATAACTGGACCAATAATTAAATTCAAACTATTGCTAATATGTCACTATACGGCTATAACTATAGGTACATACCTACCTATCAACTGGTATTAACTATCTTAATCTATAAATAAAACAAATTGAAAAATATCAGTGATATCAATATCATTTGGATATTTCACAAATAAAAAAGGTTTATATGTATTTTACAAAAAATACGACGAATTTTGTCTTAATATTTTCATAAGTATTAACCGATAGAAACAATAAAAAAAAAATTAATAATAATAATTAAAAAAATAAAACCATAATACAAGACCCACCCCGGATATTTTGATATAATCGAAGATAGATTTCTGGTGGAAATGTGTTTACAGACAGAGAGAGAAAATAAAAACACACATCATATACAGTGAAACTGACATTTTCCTCGCCTCATTTAGAATAAAAAAATCTATCGTTGGGGGGGGACTAAACAAATTTTCGTTGACCCGTGTCGGTGCCCAAGTAGAAGGTTTTATACATTTTAATAAACAAATATTAATCCCAATTACTGAAATACATAGATTTCAATATTGATACATAAGTAAATAGTTACCTATAAACCCGGTCTGTTAAGATTGAGCATCAATCTCGTATTATTTTTAATTTTACGTTATTGTTAATTGAAATAGATTGACCGCGTAGATGAAATTACCCACATTAGTAAATATATTAAATGTACTGTACCTTATTGATATTTGATTATTAAAAATAATATTTTATTACATTTTGTTTTAATAAGCACATATTGTATAAATAATAAAATCCGTGATTTTTACGAAATTCCTCTAAACTATTATATAAAAAAATTATTACATTAGGCTCGACTACTAATTTTTGATGAACCTCTTGTAAAAAGGCTTTTGATGAATCCGTATAAATCACGGTATTTTACGATTTATGCCGATAAAATTGTATTGTCTCCAGAAAAATACTTAACAATTTGAATTTAATAAACACCGACAATATTGTAATTTAATTGATAATTGCAAATGAATACACTTTTCAATCTTAATATATAAACTTATTTTTAACGGAACTTAAAAACAGAATCGCTTTTCGTTAGTAATGATTTATGGAACATTAATATTAATGTTCCCAGACTGATACAATGCAAACTGAAAACAATTACGAGAATAAAGTCGACCAAGTGTCAATCAATAATATTTTTTATTTTAAATTAGATATTGTACAAACTGTGGGTCAACATAAACAACAAATTAATTAAGCTATAATTTAGAGACTGGGGGCTTGGGTCAAGAAGCCCCATCTATTAATGGAACTTCATGACATAAAGGATGGTAAGTTATTTAATGTCACGATGCTATGTTCGTTTTATACGCCTTCTGAGGTCACCTGGAATAGAGGAAACGGATAGTCTAGAAATCGGGTGGTTTTGGAGTTTTGAATGTAATAAATAATATAAGTTTTAATCGTGAACACTACTTATTAGAATGTTTTTTTTTTAAAAATCGTTTATAATAATACTATTTATTTGATGGGGGGTACAATTATGCAGAATATCCGTATAATTGTTTTAATATCATATAATATTATGGTACCTATATTTTAGCATCGTAGGTTGTGTTTTAAAATAGTTGTAGTCAATAATACGATATATTAATATAGGTAGTCAACTACTGCCCGCGGCGTAGTTCAAGGAGTTGTTGTAAAAGTTATTATTTGTACACAGGCAACAACATTATTATTACATACAGAACACAAGGGTGTCTACAAGTAAATATTCAATGGCGGGAGGGATACGCCGAGGGGAGATGCCCCCTACTAGGAGAACACCGAGCGGACTTAATTGTAAACACATTGTCCTATCTTCCTATAAAGCATGTCATATAATATACGATAATATTAAGTATAGACAAAAAATCGAATACTCATCGACACCGAGAACTTATGAAAATAGCCTAATTGAATTCACGATTGTTAACGAGTTCACTCAATCGCTGTTAAACATCATAAACGTTTAATAAATTTGCGTTAAACATATTTTTTTTTTTTGCCGACACATAATATGACTGGGTATATTTGCGTCGACCTAATTAAAAAAAATTATCTAAGGAGAACCGGCCGTACTACCGTTGTCTCGAAAGAGAGCGCCTACGGGTTACGATAAAAAAAAAAAAGCGAGTACGAACAAAAAAAAAATCATTTAAATTAAATTTTTTCAATAACAATAAGATAGTGTGTAGGTACCGGCTGAAGCACTCAACAATAACCGAACTAAAAGATTTTTATCGCAGTCGGGAAAAAAATATAAAAATCGTATGGGGTCTTAACGTGGGTAGATACGTATTTTGTTTGTCTGTTCGTTACAATCACAACATTCATAGTTCATTCTAGGATCGATACAAATAAATTCATTGGAATTTTGTCAATTAGAAAATTCGAACATGGATTATCAAAATAACATAAGGTCATACGATAATATACTGATAATTATTAAAGTAGATTGATTAGAAGACGTGCCAGCTATTCTCCTTGGCGGTTGAACCATAGATAATAGAACCGTCGTTTTATAGAACGACGGTTCTACTATCTACGGTTGTAACCGTAATAGGTCTATGGTTGTTGCAATCAATATTTTTTACACTTCTGTTCGACAGGTAGCGCTCGCGGCAACCGGCCATTTCCTTTGTCGTTTTCATCGTTCTTGTGGTTTTCCTCAAGATATTTTCACTCTGCTCGTCGCGACCGTTGTTTTCCATTTTCCCCCTATACATTTCCTCTAGTTCACACATGTTTTGTTATTAATTTTCGTGTAATTATCGTTGTGACGAAATTTCCTCTCCTAAGCCAACGGCGACGACGGTTCGGTGTGTTCGTGTATGTTTATATAGATAGCGTTTCCGAGTTTTCGACCCGTCGAGAAACCCAGCAGTCAACAGCACTCGATTGATTTTGGGGACATGAAGACGATCAGCGAACAATAGAGTCGACACACGGTTGATCGACGACCACGAAATCTCCGACCGGATCAACCTGGCTCCTCAACACCCAAAAAGGTAAGCTAAAAGAAACTATTTTCATGATGTACTTGAATAATTCCCGCCATGTCAACTCTTTGTCCACTAATTTCAGTACTATATTCATTCGTAATCGTGTCCATTGGTCTTGAGTTCACCGTCTTATTTACAGAATACGTCATGTTGATATAGGTATATTATTATATGTGACCCTAAACGCAATATTGCCTACATTAGGTACCTACACAATTATTAGATATATTTAAAAAAAGCTATTGTAGGCATTTTGTTTTAACAGGTTCGTATTCTAAATTATCTTCAACTGTCTTACTGTACACAGTTAGGTACAATTTCAGTAGTTTCATCAAAGAGGCTATGTTTTTTATTTTCTAATAATATGAAATCTGTTACTGGATATCAGTGTACCACTCAAACACTGCTCAATGATTCGTATATTTTTTGAAAATGTTATGTTTGTAGGTTTAGGTTACTGGGAGAGACAGATTGTTGATTATTTTTATATTTAGTCACCCCATCATTATGTCGCAGGTTAAAGATACAATCTATAATTTTTCAAAGTGACATACTGACATTATATTTGAATGCACCTAATCATTGTTGTTCAGTTGATTAGTTGGCATTGACATCAAATCCTAACTTTATCTATCTAATGTCCATGTTACCCAATAACAAGGACAATACATCATTGTCAATTTTTTTAAATAACTTAGTTTTAAAAACAATTGCTAGATTTTAAAATTTTACTAAAATCAAATTCACTATAACATAAAACATAAAATATATTCTATGTATTTACCCATGTAAAATACAAAACTGAATTATTTATCAATAGGTACCTAATGTATAAACTCTAAAGCAAAATAGGGTACTTAATTTAAAAGTCTTATCATAGGACATGCGTGCATTAATATTATAATACATTGATTGTTGTTTTATAGAATTTTATTATGGATATTCAGAATATTGTTGAAATATAATAGTTAAGATAAGAATAAACAAAAAAAAAAAATAAAACCGATTTATCATAATACAAATGTGTGTGTAACCAATGTAACAGTAAATGTTACAATTGTTAAGTTTAATACCTACTTTAATAATTAATAGTTTAGATTGATGTAGGTACCTATTATGAATATTTAATCATATTATATATTGTATTGATGTGTGTTGCTTTTAAATAAAAATTGTAGTAAATAAACTGTTAATACCGCTTAATACCTAGTTCATATTGTTTTTATATATTGGACTGATATTTTATTTTGTTGTTGATTATTATTAAACTTAAATAAGTAGTTATATTTTAATTGATAATACATTTTTATTCATAAACACTTAATATAACTTAAGAAGACTAACATTAAAAGTCTAAAACTTAAAATATAATAATTATATTTAAAGTCTGTATTCATACAAAAATTACCTAAATATCAACAAATAAGAAAACTATTGAAAATAATATCTACTTAGTTAATTTTGTATTGAAGTGTAAAAAGTCTGTTAAGAATGTATAGGTAGGTATGTGATTTTGTTTAATTAACCAAGGGGTTCTAAGTTTATAATTAAATAGTTTCATCTAGTTAAATCTTTGACCATTCTCTTCCCATTTCTGTTATATAATACATTTTTGATGACCATAATTTCGGCTTATTGAAAACCATAAATTATATAGGTGCTTACTAAGTAGTAGACTTAAAAGATTTAATTAGTTTGAATTTTTTTTTTTAAATATTTTTGTAGTTAACAATATATTATATTATAATATATCTATTATAAAATACCATATTATAATGATAACCATAAAAAACTAATAGGTACTGTCTATGAACAGATTAATCAAGAGAGCCTATAATAAGAGAATTGCATCTGGACATTTTATCCAATAGATAATATTATTTGGACAAACATTTTCAAACCAATCAGAACTTACAGCCACTTTCTTATTCCAGCTTCTCTAGATTAAGTTTAATAACTATTAACTAGGGACCTTTAAAATAAATTTCAATCTAATTAAATCTAAATTAAATATGATATTAAATACTAATTAGGTAGGCACTGGACATGAATTTGAAATGTTAATATTTTATGTCTATTGCAAAGAAAAACATACAGTAAGGTATTGTTTATTTAAAAATAAATATTGTTTGAGGAATGATTCATACATGGGTATGAATAATCATGCACTTATAGAAGTGTATGATAACTGATTGTATTATTGGGTATTAATTTTCTTATGACTAGCCAGTAGACATAGATGATATAGATGTATTAACTATGGAATAAAATATTAGTTGGTATTATTAACTATTATGAGCCAGTAATTAAAGTAGGATCTGGTATACCTAATGTATTATTTATTTATATTATCTATTAATTTACGATGAATCCATTTTTTAAGCAAAAGTGTTGTGTAATGAAAAAATCATAAGTAACAATTTTTATAGAAAATTATATTTTATGCATGTTTTGACTATCGTAAATATTTTAGGCCATAATTACAAATGTTGAACTAAACCTTTCTTGAAGAACAACTGATTAATACGAAACTTGACACAATTCATTTTTTTAAAGTTTTAAAAAAATTCCAGAGGTAGCCAGAATAAATTTAAAAAAATAATAACATTAAGTACCTCCCTAGTAAATATATGTAATTTTTTATCAGCTTTTCCCATTAATTATTATAGATTGAAAATATAACGAATTACGTAATTGTGTCTGTATTTGTAATATCTATATCAATGTGCAAGTAGTAAATCATATTTTCAGAAGAATATTTTTTTAATAATTTAAAACTCAATTAAGCGTTGGATTTTAAAATTTATAATACTTTTATAATTTATAAAATTTATAATACTTTGAATGTGTTAAATATACCGATGAAAATTAAAATTGTATTGTTTTTAATATATTTATATACATAGTCGTATAATATTACGTAAGAGAGACTGTATAATTATTAAGTATTTTGGTACATATATATTTGTTTTCTTTGTTTTTTAACCATAATCGTAAATATTTGTATTCCCCCATACACTACTATTGTCCTTTTCAGATTTCCTCAATATATTTTACCCGTCGGCAAATTACAAGTGTTGTAAAGCCTTCTATAAGGCCATGGCGAGCTAGTTTTTATCACGCTGGCAGTGTAAGTCCAGTTTAGCTGGTTTGTTATTGATCAAAAGTAGGAATAAAAACCTCCTAGCCGCAAGATCACGATTACCATACTTCCTTGTGGCTTCGCATGAGCTGTTAAACTCGTCGAGTTCGCCTTGAGACCGGTAGTTTATTTTATTCATTACAATATTTCACTATACTCGTGTTCACACGTACATGGAACATTAGAACTGCAAGCAGATATTGACCGATAGCAAACTTAATCGTCTATATATAAATGCACGTTATATTATTTTACATTCTGAGCGTATTGGTTTTTCTATGATGTGTGCTTTTTTTATTTGGTTAATAATTGTATGTAAACAACTTTTCGACCAGAAATCTCGCTCCAATCATTGATTTCAGGGGCGGTTTCTTCCAGGACTTTCAGCTTTACCGAATACTTTTATATCAGTATTTTCTAGACGTGGTATGATTTTTAAAACATTCTGACAGTTTTTGAATTATTTATAGGTATTTGAAATTGTCGAGTTTTGTGTGTTTGATGTTCAAATCTATGTTAGCATTCATTGAAAACACGAACAATTGTAATTTATTTTGTGTTTACAAATTAATACAATTATTTTCAGTTTAAACTTATCAAAATACGCATAACCGAACTTCGCTCAGAATCGTTTTTCTTTGCAATGATTTATAATTGTGGACAGACAAAAAGTCTTAACTAAATCCTACCCTATATATACTACATTCCTAACTTCTCGCCCATAAGCAGTAATGCAGTATCCTACCTTTTGTTTCTTATATATTAGCACATAAAATTCTCCTTCTTTTTCACGCGAGTGGGGTCGGCTACTTTTGTTCTCGACCTCGTCATCACGGTTTTTCCCATTTACATGTCCCCTCCTAATAATATTACATTAAAAAAATACGAAATTAATTGTAACATTTTATCTTACAAAATCAATATATTACAAAATCAATACCAATCTCAAGTTTTTAAAATTAAGAAACTATTAAAATAATGAACAGTTTATTAATAAAATAATTAAATTTGTTTAGTTAAATACGGTAAACTTTGTTCATGTTGGTAGTCGAAATCTGACGAAAATCGCAATTTCTTGTTTATTTTGTTTTATAAACACATTTTGCAAAAATTGTTTAAAATCTTGATACATATTTATAAAATATATTACATTTTCCGAAATATTTTTTAACTTTATAAGTATGATTTTTTTATGCGGTAAAAGTGTTTGTATATTTTCGGTTCATTGAGTAAGCTCACGCGATTAGAGCCGCGATAGTCTCGGTAAAAACGTGTAATAATTACATTAACGTTTTTCAATCAAGTTCTAACTTTTATTTAAAATCATTTTATTTATTGTCGAACAGTTTGTTTTTTTTTCGAGTTAAACACGCCAGTACGATAATAGATTTGTCATAGGAAGTGTTTGGAAATGCACATACTAAACGCTTGATAGTGACACTGACCTAATGATTAATAATAAACATTACAGGCATATCAAAAATAATTATAGTTTCTTATCTACACTATATAATTACAATACGCAACGTTAGGCTTATTTTTTAATGTTTTTAAAATACCTTCTTATTTAATATAAATCTAACTCAAATTTAGATCGATTAATGTTAATAATATTATAATATATTTTACCGTATTGCCGTGCGTATAGAAATAAAATTAATTTATTACATTTTTTACTAAGAAATCGTAAAAAAAAATTTATCTGTATTTATCAAATTGATATTGTTTTCCAACGATTTATTACAATATTCTATGAGTATTTTTTTGTTGAAATTGTTTTAATATTTATATCAAAGCTTTAGTATTGGAAACAAAATTCCTTTTACGTTATTTTGATTTAAAACGCTATGTTAGTTTTTTGTTTTTGGTTTTACGTTATTTGAATTGAAATTGTAACATACCGTTTAGTTTAGGTAGGTACCTTTCACGGTTATAGACAAATGTATTGATGTACATATACCTAACCCACTTTTTTTTTCTTCTGAAATTTGGATATGATAGAATTCGATAGCACCTTTTTAGAGATGATAGAACGTGTTTCGGTTAAATATTGTAACCCTGGAACGATTATTTACTACTCAAATTTGATATTTATTTAATTTGTTCACTTAACCCACACTATTAAAAATAGTTATTATTAAAACGCGGTTTTCATAATAGTCCTTTGATTATTAATTATTATAACTTTAAAAAATATTTTTGAAAAAAAAATTAATTTTATATATCAAAAATAAAATGATTTAAAAATTTGCATTTTGCGTTTGGTTTAATGATTTTTCTTTGTATTTTATTTTGTGATATTTCACTTTTTCGTTTTTCGTTCAGTTACGTTTCTAAATTTCAAACGTTTTATGTACCGTATAACGTTTGCAAGCCCGGGTCTAGACGACAACGACCTGCAATTGTACTTGGACAAAGTTATTCTGTATTTTTTAAAAATAAATTGTATTGAGTGCTTGACATGTAAATTGTAACCAAATATTTGACTACAAAGGTTTACGTATGTATTTTAAAGATACATACTACTCGTCTACTCGTCCGTATAGTTAATTTAACCTAAATTACGACCTGTGATTGCACCTAGATAAATATAAGGTATCCTACCTATGTTCTCATTGAATAATACGAAATACTAAAACAAACACTTGTGAAATATATTTTCAATATAATATTAATTATATTAATATTGTTACGATATAATTAGAAGTTGTAACAATACTGTGTGAGTATAAAAATGTTCACACAATTTTGGTTGTTACTCGTTAAGAATATATTATAAGTAAATTGCTTTATTAAGAAAATTCACATTTTATATAATATTAGCTGAATTACGTTTCTGGCGGATCAGCGATTTCGTTCAATAGGACTTTTTCTCCAGCACAGCAAAGACCGGGTTCTTCAATAGGCCATTTTTTTTGCCTAGCAATACTACAAATCGTACTCATATTGCCAAAAGAAACCTGGGAATCTTCTGCATAGTTGATCGAAGTGTGGTATTTGAATGCGGATAGTTCTTTACACTGCCAAGGAGTGTGTGGTAAATTAATAATTATACAATTTTAAATAGCAATTGGAAAGAATAAAAATGAAAAACTGGTATGTAGTGGACATTCTAACATAGATTAAAAAAAATTAAATTTTTTTACTTATAAAGATCCATGTGCCATATTATGCAATAAAATGTAATGTTATAAACTATATTTTATTTAAAAATAATTACGTAATTATTTAATAAAACATTTTAATTTTTGAAACAAATAGTATGTAAATAATAAATAATAAATAATTCTCATGTTACTCACGCGACACGACTAATTAGTTTTGTAGCACAACAATTATGTTGCCTAATTGGAACAGTAAAATGGCAATTTATCGATAAATCTATTTTTAATTATTTCATTATAAGATATTATGAATTTGGGGGAAATACAACTCCGAGCAAGCCAGTGGCTCTCAAATTATGCGAAGGAAATTCTCACATGCGAGTAATGACAGGTTAACATTTGCAAAGTTATTATGTAAGATATTAAACGAATAAAAAGCTAAAAACCATCTATGGAGAACTGTTTACAAAACAAAAAAAAAAAAGCCGATGTAATCGGTCGTGTAGTTTCTGAGATTAGCCGTTTAAAAGAAATTAGTTTCACGTTTATATAGTAGGATAAATAGATACATAATTAGTTACATTTAGTTTATTCAAAAATGTATGAAATAATTTTTATATACTATATATATTAGAAGAAAAAAAAAATTGTTTTATTGAAATTATTCTAAAATTTGTTAGTAATGCTATTAGTGAATAGAGATTAGTTTGACAAGGTGTGGTGGCAATTTCGATTATATCGTTTACAGCGTAAATATCCCGTCTATAAATACAACAAGCAATAATATTATACTATCTTATTTGACGTCATATTAGTATCATTTCGTTTGACATTTTTTTATGACACTTTGCCCGCAACATACAATATAAAGAATTCCTCCTCTCTGGTTAAATACATTGAATTTATTCTAATTTCTAATATACATTTTTTAATGAGTTTGAATAACTACGTGGTAGTACATAATAATAATATCGCTAAATATATAATATAGATACCTACCATGTGAATGATGACGGAATAAAAATGGTATCCGTTTTTATCGCAATTTATATGATGCGTTGTTACTTGTATGCATGTAGTTTATTTATCGTTTATTAACCTTAATTAATAAAACTATGAAAGAGAGATTGACAATACAAATTATAATTAAAAAGCTGATAAGAATAATAAGATATTGTCACTCAATTGTAAGTGCCGAACTACGATGCGACTATAATAGATGAGGTGAGGAAATATCCGAGGAAGATTTCCGGATATGGGTATAAAAAATTGATCTAGGATGTTTCGGCGAAATGCCATATTGGCGCTCACGGTCGTTTATAATATTTAGTAAAAAAAAAAACTTGACTTTAAGGCAACATTATTTGCTATACATCTTAGAAAATATATTATTTTTACCGTTATAATAATTATGCACTAATTGTATTTTTATTATTACAAATGGTTCTATCGGTAAAACGGAGCGATAATAGTGTAATGGAGTCGTAACGCCGTTAAATGGTCGAAATCTGGTATTAATGTTATTATAATATAATACTATATTTGACGAGTACATGAACATATTTAGAAGAATAGGATGCTCCTATATTACTAAATTTGATTAAAATGAAAAGTTTATTGCGCAGGAATTATTTCTATCCATGAATAAAATATCTCATTAATAAAAAGGCCAAAAATGATGTACCATATTATTTCAGTGTTGAAATACTCAAATCCCTGTTTTATAACCCATATTTTTTTTTAATAGCCGTAATTTGTCATATTTCTTTTATAATTTATAGGTATTACAGTACCTGTATATTTATTTTGTTAAATTTAATTAATTGGGTTCCCGGTGCCGATTTTTCACATTTTCTCCAATTTTGTAAAATTATTTTCAACCACCCGCTTTATATAACTTTTTTTACTAATCTACTGCCCGATACGCGTGTAGGGTAAAAGGGTATAGCCATTTTTAAAAAACATTTTTTTTTAAACCCAGTGAAAAGTTCAGATACTCGGTACCCGGCAAAAAAGTTTGTTATTATACCCGATACTCGGTAAAAAAGAAAAACTCGGTAGCCCGGAAAATTCGATACCCGGGACAACTATACTATAGTAATACTTGTATATTATTTGACCAGTTAAAAAACTAAATTGTAATTGTTTTATAGCTACTCTCATACTTGTACTTTTTATTTATTTGCATATATGTATATTGGTACTTAATATTTAACAAGAATTTCGTACAAAAGGCGAAATAAATAGTGATTACTAGGGCTCGGATGTTGTTACATATGCAAATTTTCTTCTACTGCTTGAATTTTTTGCTAAGCAAGTTTTAAATCTGTTTCATACAAGTTCGAGTTAAAATCTAATAAGTTTTAGTGCAATTTTCTACATATTTTAAATTTTATTGTAATTTTGTCGATATTACACATTTATAGTACTATTTTTATTAGTTTTCAATTGTTTTATGTCAATTATTATCGTTATGTATAGATATGACAAAAAAAAAATCTATTAACTAAACGTAAAATTCAGTTTTAAACAAATTAATAAATAATAATCGGTTAATATTAAATAACGATAAGATTTAAATGTGAGTATGCAACAATCATCCGTCTATCCGAGCTCTTGACAATAACATTTATAAAGAAAATTTGTTATTTTTTTTTTAAGTGGAATTTTTGGAATTATTTTATGGTAATTGCAATTTTATCAATTTTTTACTACAACAACATTCGAGCCCTACTGATTACTTAACATTTTTGACTTGTAGGTATTCGTTTAAATATCCTAAAAATGATATAATAAACAAAATACAAAAAAAAAAAAACAAATTGATTACCAAATAATAACAATTATTAAAAAAGTAGATAATTAAATTAAAACTCGCGTATTATTTATTATGACGTTATGCCCCCCCCCTTAATATGTACACGAAATAAACATTTTTAAAATCTCAATCGCTTAAAATTGACCATACAAATTAAAATGTTTAATGGGTATTTATTATTATTGCTAAACAGCATCAGCAGCGATTAATTTCTCAACATACAGATATGTTCCACCGCCCCGCTCTGTTTTGAGCACCGCGGGCCGCAGCCAAATATATTGGCGGAGGTCGTCGTTTTATTAAGTTGTTATTATGCTATTAGAAACCCCCCCCCCCGACTATAACAACAATAACAATAACAACAATATGTGTATTTTACGGTCGAGTCATGTTTTTTGTAGAATCGCGGACACTGCTGCATACATACATACATACCTTATAATATTATTATCGTCATTCTAATTAAATTGTTAATAGTAATATTATATTAAATAGGTCCTGTATATTACATTTTTGCGCTCGAAATTCGATTAGTTTTTTATAATTTTTAGTTTTAAAATACATAATGTATAGTATTTTTAGGAAGTTAATCTGAATGCGCGTGTGACATACCGTTCAATACATAAAAGTACGGGTTGATTTGTGATAAAAATATTAGGTATATTATTATATACGCTCGATTACAAATTTTGAAATTTTACGGCCCGGGGTAACATATTTTAGCCTTCTCTCCCCCCCCAAAAAAAAATAATAATAATAAAAAATAATTGTAACATTTAACGACTGGATGACACGATACCGGACTGTTGTTTTGACGTGTAGTGTACGATTAATGTACCGACAATACGCGCCAATTCGAAAACAAAATATTTTTCTTTGGGCCGTTAATTATCGCGCGCTACTCGTTCGCGTCACTTTTATTTCCATGCGTCACTTGGGTTAACGATCAGCACCGCCGCCGGGTCGCGCGCCTTACCCGTTGTGTCTCTATAATAATAATAATATCGCCGTTTATTGCTGTGCGACAGAGATTTTTTTTCTCATATTTCGGGATGTCTTGATTTTTGATTTTCGGGATTAGGCAGGTATATCTACAGGTTTAACGATGCGGCCGAATAAAATCGTCTCGAAAATATGGAATGAGGGGGAGGGGAGGGGGGTACCTATTTACTTTTTTCCCGCGGTTAGGTTTGGATTTTTCTTTATTGAAATACGATGCACATTAAATTGATTGCAATAATATATATTACAAATGTACAAAAAACCATTGATTTTACTGGCTCACATCATTTACACGATTTTTAAGTCTAGCATCTTTACTGATAGCATTTTGAATCTAATTGTTGCATCGTGGTGGTGATTTTTTTATTCTAGTTGTTGCTTTCTTAATGAGGAAAATACAGGAAAACCGAGAAAATTTACGACAATAATAGTTTCATTATTTTCGATTTTTTTCTTTTTGATGTAACACTGTTAAAAATGATCGTAAAAACCTGAAAATGTTCGCAGAACATTCATATTAGCCATTTCTAGACATGTACACATTTTGCGAAAAATGTTGTGGAGTATGTCCGTGTCTCAGCATTTTTTTTTTTTACCATTAAGTATAGCTTATGGTGAACCTTTTGTCAATTTTTCGTGTATTTTTGAGAAATACAAAAAATGTTAATATATTAATAGTACAATAGCAATTATTATCGTTCGGTCACATGAGAAAAACATTCATTATCTCTGACCGCTTTGAGTGTACTACTAGTGTAAGGTCTTAGGTTCTAATAGAAATAATTAATACGATGACGCTAAAAAAGAGAAGTTCCCCTCCTAGTTAATACAAATATTTCCTAATATAATTTGTATTTTTTTTGTACACAGTAATATATAAAAAAAAAAAAAAAACAACGTACTATGTACGTCATGCTTGTTTTTATTTTGTTGACTTTGTTAACTTTTTATTATATTTATATCCAAGGTTTTATATTGTTGTGATAACGAGTTAATTATAATCGAGCGTATATGATATTTTACAGAGATAAGAAAATGTTCAGAATAATTTTTTAATTAGTTTAATAAATAAATTTATTAATAAATAAATTGCAGAAAACTAAGTTATAATAATGTTTTAGATAAGCAAATCATCATAATATACCTAATAATATAATACCTGTTTTGAATTGGTAACAAAAATATCTTAGGAAATACAGTAATGATTCAGGGAGTTGCCCTAAAAAAATACAAACTATATATATATTGTTTTTTCGGAATAGCATTGTATTAAATTTTAGATTCTGAGTGTAGTGAGGCAAGTATTGGTTTTACTGTGATGTGTGTCGATATAAAATTGTTCGTGGTGTATAGTAGGGAATTTTATCTAGTTGATTGAGCCAGTCATTGTTTTGATTTTCCTTATAGTTTTCTTAATAATTAGTGAGGGGGTGGGGGGTTTTTTTTTATGTGAATACAATTTTTTGACTAAGCAGAAATGCTCGCTAATTTGACAATAGTTTCACCGTAAGTTGTAGTTATAGTGATAAAATAAATAAGTTTTTAAATGCGTGTTTAAAATACAAATTTTAATGAAAATTGTAAAAATGTGTAAAAAATTCGTATATTATTTTTCGGTACTAATGTTAAATAAAAAAAAACTAATTTGGCCTCATAAAAATGCTCAACAATTTGAGACGAAAAACACGGACAATTGTGTTTAATTTATTTTGTAGTTAAAAATTAATATAATTTTTAATTTTAATTTATCAAAACATTTTTAACCGAACACTGCTCAGAATCTTTTGTTCGTAAAGATTTATCGTTGCGTACAGATCTAAATTAAATTCTCCTCTATACCCTACTATCCCAACTTTGCACCTACAACAGTGGCCCGCCAATGAACAGCCAGTATCTCACTTTTTTAGTGTCGGAATCGTAAAATTAATTTTTATATAAACTACTTACAAACTAATTATATTGTTGTCGCACTCGTCAAACTTTGTCGTTGTAAAAACTAGATTTTTCGTTTATACATTTTTTTTTTTTTTTTTTGTAACAATCCGTAGGTTGGTTCTAAGATGAAATAATTATGCTTTTTGTCCTATAATAGATAGAATAATAATGCACATATATACGAGTAAAGTAAAACAAGTAGAACGAGTACCGGAAAATCGCTATTGTTGACAAATTGTCGTGGTTAATATTAGATGACTCGCAGCCGTTGACCCTCGCCGTTCGTATATATAAATATATTATAATATTTTTTTTTGTCAAACGGAAATTGAAAATGTTGAGGTCTCTGTCTTCTAATCGGAAGAAGGAATAAATTACGGATTGTGTTAAATATTATTAATTTTAATCGTCCAACGATTTTCGTCGTTTTGCGGCTAAGGGATGGGGTATAAAAACGTATTTACGTATAATTGTCGTTTTTTACACGAACGTTGAATTTTGTAATTTATATATATATATATATATATATATACACGTACCGACTGCATACGATATTTTCCCGTTTTTTTCTCCTTCACATTACACGACATCGATCGTCGAGACCAAAACCGGTAATACCGGGCCGGGCGAATGCCGAGTGACCAATATGGTTCACCTACGCGGCGGCGTGTATCTACGTATAATATAACATAAATATCCCCCTCACCAGGAAGAGTCGAAGCCGCCGCACGTTGTTGATAATATTATGTGCAAACTATAATAATAATAATAATATACCATCACCTGTTGTGTATACCTACGCTCGACGCGATTCGACAACAGCACGCCGCCCAAGGAAAATCGCGCAGAGTGACGCCGACTGCCGGTTGATACGCCGCTGTGTCCCGTGTGTACGCCGTGTTTTTTTTTTTTTTTGTTTTTGTTTTTTTTGTTTTACTTACGTAATTTAAAATATCGGTTTGCGATCCCCTAGTTTTCGTCGTTTGTTGCGCCGTATGATGTTATTTTTTTGTTGTAATAATATCATTTAAGTATATATACATATATATATACAATAATATAGTATTCTACACGGTAATCGAAGAGAAAAACACGACGAAAAATATCCGTGGTTTTTTATATTACTATTATTTTATTTGTTTTCTTCTCCCTATATACCGTTCACGTGTGTGAACACGGTTGTACGGGACCGGACAATAGAATATTTTATTTATAACGACGATATCGCGCAATATTCGTCCGAGCGCGGGAAACGACCATCGACGTTCACCACCATGGGTATTGTCGTCCGCTCCTGCTGCCGTCGCCGCCGCTGTCGGTCGGTGTTGTTGCGTTAACCGCGTACGTCGGTTTCGATTCCACGGCACACAAGAGGTACGCGAAAATTAAAAAAAAAAATGTATATAATACATAATACACTTACCTCCCGTGTATATCCGATAATAATAATAAACGCGTGTTTGAACGCGGTGTTTTACGATTGAAACCTCCAATACGTCATTCGGCCCGCACACGTTTTGCAGTATATTATATTTGCAGCCGCGTTCTGTGCGTTCACGTCGTTATATTTTTATTCGTATATTTCACGTTGTAGGAAGTCATTGTATATGTATATATATATATATATATTTCTGTAGACTTCACGAGTCACCAATCTTAAACAATAAAAAAAAAAAAAATGATCCCGTAAAATATACTATGTTACACGCCTGGTCTGTGAGTATATATTCGAGAACAGTCCAAACAGATTTTACGCCTACCGCGGTATAATAATATTGTTTATTACAATATATACAACAATCATAGTATAAATTATACTTACCTTCTACGGGCACGTTTAAAGTGAATAATAATTTTTTTTTTTTAATCTGGTTGTTTACAAGTATATAGTCCCGAGTAAATAATAATATTAAAAAAAAAAAAAAAAAAAATTGTTTTTACGCATGTCTCACGTTCAAACATTTTCATTCGGATCGACGGGAGGACGTACGTACACGATGTATTATTTTTTAACATTTCGTTAAATCGCAATTTCGAAAAGTATTTTGTATATTTTGCGTCGTTTGTTTTCTCCGATAAAACGACAGTTCTAGTTTTCTTATATAACTGTAATTGACATTGTAATTGATTTCCAGTAGTTTTTTTATTTTTATTTTTCCGACAAAACTCCTTTGTTGTATAAAACATTCGTACTATACATATATATATAGGTATAAAATAATATATTACGCATCATCGTATTATATTCCCTATTGCGTTCGATTGTTATCGTACAATCGTTTTAGACGTCATAACCCGTACTTCAGTGCATCGAGTATTGTACCATGTATAATGTATAATAATTTTTGTTCGCTCGGATATGAATTGTATTACTCTTATTTTGTTCGGTATACGCAATTATAGGCAACCGTACGAACATACGTTCAGTGGTAGTGGTATTCTCATTATCATTATTTCCATGAAATTAATAAAATAATTGCCCAGTGTATTATGTGCGAATCGTTTTATAAAATATATAACTAAACACGTATATTATTCGTTACGCGCGCAGATAACCTTATATTATACTATTATGTTGTTGGTTTATTAAACGCGTAAACTTCAATAATTCAGTAAAAAAGTGTAGGCTTATAAAACGATTAAACATTTCATACCGAATAACGTAATATTATTTTATAATTAACATGAAGAAAACGTTAAAAGGAGGGAGACTGACTGCGCGGCACCTGTTTCATGCACGAAAACGCGTTTTACAGCAAAAACTCTCACGCCTCGTAGAGTAAACCGATCATATATATTTTTTTTTTAAGCTTGATGAACCATTTAGACTCTTTGCCACTAATACTACCTCCTTCCTCAATGGCTTTTGCTATCATATCCCGATTCCCATTCCGCTTCAATTTCTTCTAACAATTCCTTAACACTGTCCTTCCAATTTCTCCTTGAGCTGAGTAGATGATAGAGAAATATCACCATCGTTGCTATTTTCGTGTGATTTCCATCATGACCGACCCATTCTAGTTTTGTTCTTCTGACGAACTGGACCACATTTTTTCTTTTATACATTTCGTCTGGTGGTTACTCATTTTTGTTCAACATTGTTGAACACGGGCCCGTATATTTTTCTAAGTACTTTCCTCTCGAATAATCTTAGTTGCTCCTTGTTACCTCTTGCCGTTTCCCATGTGTTCACTTACATATGGTTCATAGAATTCTAATAATAATTACAATTATACGCAGCTGGTTTTTTGTATACCTCGACAGTGACTTTGGTTTAATTAGGATATCTAGTACATATACAGCACCCGGTCTAATGTTGAATCATCCGTGCTTGTTATATTGACAATTAAAGGCGGTTCCGAGGTGTTTGAACAATTGCATTTGTTCAAAGTCGTCTTCCACTCGGAATAATGTGATGGCCTCTTCCTCTTCGTTTTACCACCATAGATTTGGTTTTTCGTTGTCGACTATACTAATCCAACGCGTTTCCCTGCATTTTTTAGTCGTGTCATAGTTTTCTGAATCCCCTCCCGTGACTTGTCGACGATAACAATGCCGTCTGCATAAGCTAGTACAATGTTTCTTTCGCCGAGGTTCGTTTCGTGGGATTTTTTTCTCTAGCGTCATATTGAAAAGAACTGGCGATAACAAATCCCCCCCTTGACGTAAGCCACTGTTAATCACAATAGATGACGACACCTCGTCCATTACCTTGACTCGGCTACTGGTCCTGGTATAACACAGGTTTATTATATTAACGAGTTAAGCTGGTATGCCAAAATCTTTAAAGATTCTTCCGTAATACGGAATGCGATTTTTGGTTACATTATTAATAATCGAAGTGAAATGCGCCCTTAAGAAAAGATTTCTTCAATTTATCAGAAAAAAAAATTATCGAAATCGGATAACTCTACTACGAGGCATAAGAGTTTATCCTGTAAAACATGCTTTGAAAAAAAAAAATTCGTGCATATGCATCCTTATAAAAATGAAAACTGTTTGAGTTATTTGTTAAGAATTGTTAAAACTTGTCATTTTTAAATGTTAAAAATTTGTTATTAACTGTTGATAACGATTTGTAAAAGGCCATGAGCTGCTAGACCCTTGACTATAAATTTGTTTTTTTTCATATATTTTATGCGATTCCTGAAATAATATACGACATTTATGATATAATTATTTAATTAATACATTTAAAATATAAAAAATCTATAGGTCAATTTAGTTTATCTAAAAAATATTAAATTCTTTTACATTATAGATTTTATTATAAATGTATAATTAAATTTTTCTAATTCAAATTAATTTATATTTCTTTAGAGGATATTGAGGCCCATCGGTGCAAAACAAATTTCTTTCAATTTTTAACGGCCATTGTCTCCTTAATTTAAATAAAATATCTACTTAATATGAATTTACTAACAACATTAAATATTAATAATATAATCATCATTCACTATAATTATTGACAATTTTTTCATTTATATATAAAAACAAAGTATTACGACTTTTATTGGAGTGAGTTAAACTATTTTTTTTTTTTTTTTTTTTCGTAAAACCAAAAATTATAGTTATTATTTCCGCATACGGTTACTATCGTATGTGTAATTAGATTTTATACGATTATAATATTTATATTATCTGACATAAAGTATTATGGAATTTAATAGTAATCCATTCACGCTCACCTTGGTCCTCAAGGTTCTCTTTTTTAGTACTTCTCATTTTTGCACTGTCGTGTATATAGTTTCTTTTGTTCATAATGTTGTATTAGAGAAGAACTGTACCTTACCGAGATATATATATATATATATGTATAATATATATATATATATATATATTTATAGCATTTCTTCAATTATTGTTTTGTTTAGATACCCTTCTACTTTTATAATTCCGTTGTTTCAATTTTATTCGATGTTACATAACATTTAAAAGATGAGTTATATAATTAAATCGTTGGATTTCATTGTTAAACTTTTTTATTGTTTAACTTTGTTGTTTCAATACAAATTCTATATATTATGTAGATATTTAGTATATGGGTATAAAACCAAATATAGTAATACAGAATACAATTGTACTGTTGTGTAGTATATGTTATTACAAAAAAAAAAAAGAAACGTTAACCACTACCTATACCTATATATAAATATTATAATTCAATATTTTGTAATCATTGTAGTTTATTATTAGCGTTTATCATTTGGGGTATTCATGTAAACGAGTATAATTATAGCGAGTGAATATTTAAAAAAAAAAAAAAACTAAAATTAAACATTGTATATTTTTACCACATAAAAAAATACACCCCTGAAAACAAATTTCTCATTATACCACTTCGTGTATATTATGATCGAGTTTGGTGGTTGGATGTTAAGGCGTGTGTAATTTCTCGGCATAAGGTTAAACATTGAATACAGATTGTTTCTATTTAAAAAATGTCCTCGATTAAAACAATTCGATGTATTAAATCTTAATGTACTTTTAACTGATATTTTCAAATTCTGTGCTGAAAGGGCAGTTAGCCGTAATAGGTACTGGAAAAGTTTTTTTCAACAAATTTATTGCGCACAAAGATATATTTTAAAAGGACACTTTTAACGTCTTGGAAATGTGAAGAAAAAAAATCTAGAGAATATATTATTACATTGTACTTGTAGACAATTGTTAAATTTAAATTCTGAGCTCCGTTTACAGAATCTCATTTTCAATGCGATATTCAAACGTTAGGCTAGATACTAGACATGAGTAGAATAATACAGAATGCGATGTTCTATATTGGAACAATAATTATTATTCTGGCAGCTATTATACATTGATATTGACTATATTATGGATCTTTCACATTGCTTTGTGTTGCAGCTATAGGTACACAATGCACACATACTACCATGCACGTGAGAGATCGTATAATAATATGTTATTTATTGGAAAAAAATGCGACAAGATCGTATTTCTTGTAAATTGTATTATAAATACGATTGAGTGTCCTGTGAGGTTAGGTGAGGATATTTAAAATTAAAATGGCGTGAGGCAGCCGTGGGATCTTTGTAGACTATTTTTACTTTACTAAAACGAATTGTTTTAGAAATGATTTTGTATAGATAATTCGTCTTTTTTGTTGACTCTGGAGTATAGAACTTAGTAACACGTTTTTAAAACCGGGTTTTAAAAGCTTTTATAATAATAGCACCGAGAATAGCGATAAAAAAATCCCTCAACCTGTATACATCAGTAGTACTATTGTCCTTGTATCTAATTTTAGATTGTGTACATAATGTTGGCTTTTCTTAATAATAAAACATAAAAGGGTTTAAGTTCAAAAAAAAGTTATATATTCAAGTTTTATAGAGAAAATATCTTATTTACTACAAAAACAAAATTTAATTAATAACATTTATTAACATAGAAGTATTTTTAGTTTTATTAATTATAGGCATACTATTTCAGACTATAATTTACATTTTAACAATTATAGTTTTAAATACTTAAATATTATATGTGTATTCACAGAATATCGATTGTGTATAATAAAATATGCCTGTTAGTTGAAGTAAATGTATGACCTACTTAAGAGCTAAAAGAAGCTCTATATTGATTTTACCTTATGCCCTTATTATTCGCCTTATGCGTATACCCATGACAAAATAAACAGTTATGACAGCAACTTTTTTGATAAGCACAAAATGGCCGCCGCGTCTTTCGCCGGTTATCGGTTTATAATTGTATGCATATAATTGTAATTTTTTATCTCGTTCTAGTCTTTACATTGGAACGTTTTGTGCTTATCAAAAAAAGTTGCTGTCATACTTTTTTGTTTTGTCGTGCGTATACCTTTATAGAGTGGTATCTCTTGGTCGTGGTGATATAAACTAAAAATGTTTACGAAAAACTGTTTCGCGCGGGACAACTGAACTATTTCCGTAATTTATATAATAGAGTTACCCAACATTACACAACAAATCGAAAAGAAATTTTCCCTAGTTAATAATAAATATCTATATTGATAATACTAGATATATAATTAAAACGCATTTTTTTCTTCTTTTTTCTAGTTTTATTATTTATAAATAGCTATTCATATAAACATAATACCCCTTGATCCATTGGTTATATATATATAATAAATATAAATAATCAAAAAAAACACGAATTTTCAAAAAGTTGTGTTGCGTTGAAAAATGTGATTATCATTAAAATTAATTTATTGCATTAGGTAGTTTTTAAATATTTGAGTGATAACGGTTTGAAATTTGTTAAATAGTTTTAAAGTTGGTGACTTTCTACTTCCGACGTACCGATCGTTCTATAACGATGCGATAAGACTTGAAAATAGATTTATTTCTGTTCGAGTTAACCTAAAAAAATAAATAAAAAATTGAAGTACTTCGGTTAGCAATTCAATTGACTCGTGTGTGTATGACGAAACAAATACAAATACAGAAAATCACAGATTTCAACGTTCCTATACGGAATATTGTTCTTTTTACTTTTTAGAGAACTCAACAAATCGTGAAATAATTTTAAAAAATTAAATATTTTTTATTAAGTCAATAAACATAATACTGAAACAATCAAATTGTGTACTTTTTCCCTTTCTCTTTTTGCGTTATTTTATAATATTATCGGACATAGGAAAATGATCCTCGTGGTAATTTATTATCAATTATAAATATTTACATTAACCCTTTACTAATTCTGTATAATTAATTAGGGAAACCTTAGGGTAATATAATTATATGTATACGTAATATGTGTCCAATCACCTTTCCATAATAACGGGTTTTGTGTGTATAACAAGGTCAGTTTACTTCCGATGTGCGTTTGTGAAGGCGATTTTGACCCCGGACCATAGTGGATATATATATATATATTTAGCAACATAATTAAAGTAAAAAAAATAATAATAATAATAATTCGTTTATAACTCGATCTTTTGTTTTATACAATAATTAATAACTTTTCCTTATTAACAATTCATTTTTTTAAAGTTTTGGTTTACGTTAATCCTAAAATGTTAAATACTTTCTCATTTATAAATTATGTGTGATGATAAATTTAAAGATAGCGTCGATGTTTTTTATTGTTATCTATATATAATAACTTACAATAGGTTATATTGTACCGCTAATATATATTTTTTTAACCCATTTAGGTATTAAAACTGTTTTTTTAAATTATTCATTATTTTTGCTATTTCCGATTTTCTTGTGTTTTATTGGCCTACTTGGTCGGAATCCGTAAAAAGGTTTTCATGGTATATATTATTTAAATAATAATAATATGTATAATTTTAAAGAAAATTCGTTACTGTTGTAATAATTATATAATACAATGTATGTATGTATGTATAAAAAGATTTCCATCGACCTTTGCAAATAAATTATAAAATATATACCTAAAACACTTTTTTAATTAGTTTCGGTGATTTCAAGGTCGCAACGCATGTTACCTATTTATTTTGGTTATAACTGTTAACTTGTAATCTTTGAATATATCAATTTTCTAATCATAGATTAGATCTAAATATGGCGTATGCTCTGTAATTTATATTTAAATATTCTTATATATTTTATTAAAAATATCCTTTCGAACGGGAATATTTTAAGGTTACCTAGTCCGTTAGGTTCATTAGGTCCGTTTTGTTTAAAAGTGCGTATTATTAATAGGTTTTATTCAGTGACGTAACTGAGGGTCTGCAGACTCCGAGTAGTGAGGGGTCCACGATAATTTGGGGCCCTTGTGTAATACTCCCTAAAGTAAATTGAACCCTAAGAAAAAAACTTATTGAAGAATTAACTTTATTTAAATTTAATTAGTTTTAATCTATTTCTATAATTATTGTTGTATATACGTCGTATAATAAATATATCTAATACATTGTAATTAAAAAAAGTTATATTTTTTTAAATAAAGTTAGTTTAATGTTTTGAAATTAATGAAATAAGTTAAGTGTATCCATTATGCTTTTTTGTCCAACACATACGCAGTATAGCAATTTAGATCAATTTGTTTGTTTAGATTGGCCAGTCCACTTTTTTGAATGTCTTTAATTTCCAAAAATGTTGATATGACCATTTAGAAATGTATACAAATGTATAGTAAAAAATTGGCTGAAGTCAAATCTGTTTTATTTTTATCACTTCATTATGTCGATCGGTCCGATGAAATTTGATCTAAATTGCTATGCTGCGTATGTGTGACAAATAAAAACAAGGGAATTCCCTTAGTAATAATTATTTTCTTGTAGTTCAGTACAATATTATAATACGCAGTTAACCATTCTGTATATATTTTTAAGGAACTGTCAAAATAATAAACCTTACGTTTATATGTAAATCTCACAATAAATAACTAAATATAACAGAGACATAATTGGCGGCTATTATTTATAACGATGTATGAAATAATGAATATTATTATTATACGTTCAAGTTAAATGTTCCTGGAAATGTTAAAAATAATGGGTTTTTTTACCCTGGGTCTATATGCAATTTTTTTTTTATACAATCCATATAAATATGTATATTGATTATTTGTGTATTTTAATTGAATAAAAACGAAATAATTGATAAAATTTCAATGCACGTCTTTATAGTTTAAAGGTTATTGGAATATAATACTCTGCACGTCATCACGATATTATGTTCCTATATAACATAATACTTTATTAATATAATATTGTAATATTGTGTTATCAATATTATTATTATTATTATTATTTAAAAACATTTTCGTATTGAAGTTTTAATATTTTTTTTTTTTTTTTTTTACGTTTTACTTTTATATATTTCCTGACCGGTGGGATTTTGTCGGGTTGTTGATTTACGGTCGTGGTGGGTGCGGCTGTATTTTATGATCTTTAAGTACTGACCCCGAAAACGAAACTGTCAACTTTTACCATTGCCGCACGTCGCTCCTTAAAATTTAAATAAAGAGTCGACTGGGTTTACTTATCAGTACTTATAGTATATAAGTATACTATTCGCCATTAAATTTGATTTTATCCGTTGGATTCTAATTTTCTGTATTTATTTTTTTAAATATTTATATTCGTATCAATTTAATTTGTTGATTATATGACTGAACCGCACTCTTTTTTTGTAATGCTACATTATATATTGCAAAAAAGTAAAATTATAATATATAAATAAATAAATACGAATACTCAACGATAATCCACTGGGTGTCTTTTAAAAATTTAATCAATAATTCGGGCTAATTTTTTTTTTCACGGTCCTCCATCAATAATAGTGGTCGAGGTGGGGATTGAAACAGTTGGACGTGGTGTGCCTCTCGTCGTTTTTAAAATATTGTTGTTTTGGCATGCAGTCTTTTTTATGAAGTAAAATTTACTTACTAACCTCAGTTTTCTTAAAAAATTTACATTTATATAGTACTATTTTTATCTAGTAATTTGACTGTAAAATCTGTTTTGCGCGGGAAAAAACTACCCGAGCTATATACCTAATTGGGAAACCAAATTATTACCATAAAAAAAAAAATTAGAACTTGCACTATGCAATGTTTTTCGATACCAGAAATACTAAAAATAATTATTTTAATTTTAATATTTAATATTTTTAAGTTTATCAAACCTGAACTACTTATTTCGTAGTAGCGATATCGAAAAACTAATAGAAAAGTTTGCACAGTGCAAGTTCTATTTTTTTGGCGAAAATTTTATTTCTCAATTAGATTTATATAACTTGTGTAGTTTTTTCCGGCGTGAAACGGTTTCTCTATAGACATTTTTATGTTATATATGACATTTATATTTCACAATATTACACGATAAATACTAAATAAATACGTAATAAATACGTAATAAATTACGTGATAATGATATTTGTAAACATATTAGATAGTGAACTTGAATTTTTCCGAATTGCTAAAGTTTAATTTTTTTCAAAAATGTTGTCAAAATTCCCTATACCAGTCCCTATTTGTACGTACAGTAGTACGGCACAGTGCAGTATGAAATCTTAAACGTGCTATACGAAACAAAAGTGTACAAAATTATATCTACTCTTCGTTTAATAATCAACATCATATAAAACTTTGTTTTTAAAAATTGTCATGTTTATTTATTATTTTATCAAATAAATAAATAGTTCATAATATTTAATGTTAAAAAATCATCGCATCATTATAACTTTAAAAATAGATTATCCAGTGAAGAGGGAGGGGTGTTGGTTACTATTATTCACTAAAACGCTCGTCGACCGTTAGTTGGGGAGCCGATTGAGGAGTCCACGGTTCCTCCGTACTATAAAAGTGGTGCAGTACGAAATGTCGAGGGTTAAAATAGGAACTGGCCTATACGCAAACCCATTGAATACGGTGGATGGGTGGGTCTAACGTCCTATTAATATTTAAATATATGTATATAATGCAATTTATAGTAATATTTCGTTAGCCGCTGACGGTTCTCGACCGGAAGGTAAATAATCGCGCGTACTACACGACTCTATATATTGTAATGTACAATTCGCTGCGTAACGGCATTATAAAATTATTGCGCTAATCGTACCGTCGGTAGGCATTAACCCCGCGCGGGATACGCGCGCGCGCCCGTCAATTGGTCCCCGCCGCGATACCGACGTTTGTTACCTGCACGCACGCCGGCCGCGGCAACGTTCGCGCGTATAGTCGCCGCCCTTGACCCAGAGCCCCAGATATCGGCTCCCACCTATGCTACGACTACGGCGACCGCCGCGCGCGCTTGTTTATCTCCACGGACTGGTACGGTTCCTCCTAAATAGCAAAACTGCTTGGAACGCGCAAGCACGCCCGAGAACGGAAACCTATCTGACCGCCGTCCGTCGGTTTAGAGTGCCGCGCGATCGTCCCAGCAACGTATAAAATAATAATATTATTATTACCACCTATAGACCGGGTTATAATAGTAATTATTATGGCCGAATTCGCCGCAGTTGTCCGCGACGGCACGTCCGAAAAGAGCGTTTTCGTTGCATTCCGATATTAATAATAATAATAATAATAATAATAATAATAATAATAATAATAGTAATAATATTACGCGATATTCCGCGCGACTTTTTATTTTGTTATTCGCGCTCGGTGCGTTTGCCTATAATATTATCGTACATATTGTTGCCATTTTTTATTTTTATTTTTTTTTTTGCTGATCGCTTTTAACTGCGGCGAGGTTAATATTTTTTTTACTCGACTCGTACGCGCCACGCGATGAACGATGCGGCTAAATAAATCGCGAGTGCTGTTATACCCGGCCGTCGTGTTGTCGTCGTTGTTGTTGTTGTGCGCGTTCAATAATTATAGAACGGTCGGATAAAAAGCGGTACCGTACACCGCCAAGTGTTGTTATATATTTTATTATTATTATTATTATTCACACACACGATATTAGTACTATTATTTAATATTATTATTGTTAGTTTTATCATAACATTTTTGTTGCCGCGTCGCCAGACGTCTTCTGCAGCAGAGCTATCGGCCGCTTCGTGGGACTCGCGCCGTCGTCGTCGTGAGTTGCTCGCCCCGTCGTCGGTCAAACTTTTCCTTTCCGGTAGGCCCAACGTTATCATTTTATCGTATTATCCGTATTATTACTAAAATAGCGCATTCTTGTTTCTAGTTCGGACAAAACGTTCGAATTAAAGTTATTTGCGTAAATATAATTTATATGACGGTTATTTTTACTGGTGTAACAATAACGTAAAACGTTATTTCAAGAAAGAAAATTAATTTTCCTGCTAGCGAGCCAACGATTTTATGCGAATAACACAATTTGTATTATTTTGTACTGTTTAATCCGTGTAAAATCTGATAGTTGAGTTAAAAATAACACGATAGATGAGTCAAAGAACATTGTCCTAATAGTTGAAAGTAAAAAAAATATTGATAAAGTTATTAGCCTCTAAACGTAAAAGTTATACGTATCATTATGTTGGTAAATGGAATTTCCAATTTTATAATTTTACGTATCGTGACTAATAACGTTGTAAATATTGATTTTTTTCTTATCGACTTTATTTGTTCCATATTTTTTATCCTAATAATTTACCTTTATGTTATTTTTTGCTCAGCGATAATTTAAACCTTCTTAAAAAAAAAAAAAAAAGGAATTAAGATTTTATGGTATATTGTTGTTGCATCCGTTTCATAATCAATTTAAATATAATTTTCACAAGGTTTATTTATAATGAATAAATAAACATTAAAATAACGTAATAATATCCTATGGCATATTAATATATTAATGATTTTGTTGCTCGTACCGTATATAATATTATGTTCATTGCGACGATTACATAATTATTACATTTTAAGATCGTGTCAATATGGTTTTATACTTAATTAATCACACAATGCTAATTTCGTTTTTACTCGAAAACTCATTATTATATAAATTAATATTTCCCCTGTGTATACTTATTCCTCGCGCGGTTTATTAATATCGTTTTTATTGTATTTTCCGAATTTCTTTGTCTTTTAGTCGAATAAAATTAAAAATGTACTGTTTTTTTTTTTTTTTGTTCCATATAATTTCATACAGAGATAATAATTATTCCGATTCGTGTTTTTATTTTAATTTTTTTAATTCTGCTCGAATGGTTTTTAAACACATTCGATTATTTGTCGTAGTATACCATATATAGTTTGTGTTGGCCGAGTGCTTATACTTCTATTTATCTTCTTTTAATGCTATTCTAGACAAGGCTGCGCGAGCCAAGTCCAAAGACAATATATGCATTATTACCTACTTATAATGTCTGATAAATGTTACTTTGATGTAATTTCGCATGAAAGTGACAATAAATATAGTACGATATTATCGGAAGGTCGCATCCTTGCTCACGCCCTTAGTCATTTGGTTTACTAGTATAATCATTATGTAATATAATTATCGTAAGGCAAGGTTAGTGTAGGTTAGCCTATAGTAGCAGGTACCCACGTAAAGCGAAGCAAAATTAATTGAATCATATATATATATATGATTATTAATTATTATCGAATGGTGTTATAAAAATCATTTAATAATCGAGTATAGCTAATTCGTTCACCGTGCATTGTATATTAATTATTAAATACGTATTTTATTCATTTATCAGAGTACAATAATCCGTTACTATAGCTCTAATCTATAGCTTGAAATATGAATTATTAACGCAAAAAAAAAGGTTTTTCTTTACGACTATGTAAACCATCTCTTAAAATCAAAAACTGCGTATTGATTTTTAATATATTATAGAAAAAAATAGGGTGTCGGTATATCGTTTTATATCAATGGAGAATGTAAAGTTATATATATATATATATATATAGTCTTTGATTTTAATGGCCACAAAAACACAAACCGTTATTTTTGAACAGAATAATGATCAAAAATAATAATCAATCATCGACAAACAATATTTTGACTGAGTTAAAAATGTTAATCCCCTTTACTTCAATTTCAATTATTTTGTTTTTCGCGATTTTTATTCATTGAGCCGGGAAATTCAATTAACCTATTGACTGGTAAACATTTTTAAATACCTTTATTACTGCTACGAAATGTGTTTTCTGAAAACTTGCACCTATACATATTGACTTTACACTATAATTGTAAAACTTCATGATTTTTCATCGACATCGAAAAGTACTTATGTTCCAAAATATTTTAAAAAACAAGGATATCATGAAAAAGTGTACCTATATCGTTAAATATTATTTTTAATTAAAGTAATATTATTTCATCTGATTCATTTTCAGAAATTATTAATTAATGAATTACATTATTTTATTTTATTTTTTTAACTATTGCATAATATTATACAAAATTTTAAATTTTTTTCTTCAAAATACTTAATAATTACTTTTAGTTTTACATTATGTATTTAAACAATACCGAAATCGGGTTTCAATCTATAATAATTTTAAAGTAGTTCTTCTTTGATCTTCTAATATTTTCCCCTCGTAGGTGTGTCAAAAACGCATTATCGCATTTCCGCGTTAATTATTATTCCGTAAATTGTGTAATAGTGTAACTATACAATATTATTATAATACTATTAATATTAAACGGTGGTACTTAGAAATATTGTTTTTGCTGGTATAGTTTTGCTTATTAGGTAAAACGTTTTATTGCCTCCAGGCGAATCGTTATACTTATTAAAATGCGCAACGATGCTAAATTATCAACTGTTTACAGATATGGCTATAATATACTCGATGCCAGAGGTTTCCAAACGTATATGTTCCGTAGACCATCATTTGCCGATTGTTTCTGTTTTTCGTGACCACGAAATTATCGTATTGAATTTTTACAAATTCAAACATGTTTTTAACTTGGATAGGGTTGACTGTAGAAATAAATTAAAAACAAAACACACGTTACGTTCGTTTATACTCTTACCGGTATTATTTGTTATAAATTATAAATTATTTTAAAGAGAGAACGTGCAAATTAAATTTAACATTTTTACGTAAAATCTTTCCGATCAAAATAATAATTATTTTTTAAACTCGTGGACCCCCCCCCAATATTTTTTTCCTCTGACGTATGAACCCTTCGCTGGTTAAAATCGACCCTTAGAAATCGATATAGACTACTTTGGGAACTCTACTCTATGTTAATTTAAACATCAATGTGGTCAATTTATACGATAAACTTGTATCACGATATTTCGTCTATATTTTTTAAAATTATTATTTTAGTTCCTATATACAATTTTTTTTTTTTATTATTTGGCCAAAACCAGTCATCATGCGTTATTATAATTATTAGTGACACTGACACTGGCAATGGTTCAATGACAAGGTCGCGTTTACTTAAACAAAATAAAAAAACTAAAACTAAAAAATTTTAGATTTGAAGAAAAAAAAAGACGTCTCGGGAGAGGTCATCTTGTGTCAATTGATTTGTCTTCCTGTTGTACACCTACCGTGATATTAATCTCAATGCTGGTGTTATAAACGACTAACAAAATGACTTGCCGGATGTATATTTTATCAGGACATTCATAATGTATGCGACTTTAAGAGCAAATATAGTTTCTTCGTCATCGGGTGATCATTCGATATTATAATTAAATATATATAAATTTTTTTTCCGTAAAAATCGTTGGCAAACCACCAACAATATTGTGCTAATGAAATAACGATAATATTATAATTGTCTGGCGTACAACTAAATCTGTTGGTAGCACCGTTCTGCACGAGTCTAGGTTATAGTATTACTGCAAAATGTTCGTCTTATTAAGGTTTTCGCGAGGTCATTGTGTTTCGTCGAGTAAGGTCTTAATTTTATTTTCGCATTATAAAAGGTCTTTCAACTTGAGTTTTACGATTAATATTACGATTATAATATATGATACATGATATTCTTGTCTTAATCGCGCGAATATTTGGTTTTATATATTTTATATTTGAACATTTTTATTTTTAAAAGGAACATTTTTCGGTTATCCTTTTAATTTATCAGAACCGAATTAAAATTGTTTAAATATTTATAACGATTGTAAATATAACAGTAACGTGACATGAAATATTTTTAAAAAAAATAACGTGACGAATTTATAGAAATTTTATGTACGAGTATATTATAATATGAAACTAATTGTTAGATTGTTGACCTTTGATACTTGATTATTATTTGATTTTATGACATTTTTTTAATTATTTTTTTTTTGTTAATTAAATAAACTTAAGAAGCTTATCGAAGTCTGTTAGAGGTTAAAGGAATATACGGTTCCTCTTTAAATATATCGCTAAGTAAACGGCTCTTGTAAAACGTCACAACGTGTTCTGTTTAATGTTTTTATAATAATATTTTTATTATCCTGGTGAGAGCAATTTTGAAAAAAAAAAAACTTTATTACTTTATTTTACATTACAATAATTATATTATTATTATCATCTTTTTTCGTTTTTATCTTACACGAGCTAGGAGGATAACCTAACCTACACATATACAAGATTTTAATATTGTAAAACGTCCGTATTATAAATAATAATAGTTTTAAAATGAACAACGATCATTGATAAACACAATCGATCGAATTTTTAGTGAGAACCGTGTATAGTTTATTATTTTGCACGCTAGTCTAATAAATTAAGAAATGACCACTTACTGATGACGAGGACTGGACGGCGGTCAGGGGGTCCTATTTTCAAATCAATCGAAAAACGTTTTCGATTAAAAATAATAAAAATCAATTGAAAACGTATCGACTTTCGATTGATTTTTATTACTTTAATCGTAAACGCTTTTCGGTCGATTAGACAACAGACGTCCAGAAATAAATGGGTTTTTTTTTCTACTGTTCAATAAACATTTTATGTACATGTTTAACATTTAACATTATATAGAAACATGCAATTCCATTTAGGTTTTATGCCTCCAACAAATGGCAATGCGTATAATATAAGTACAATATATAATATATGTTTTCGTTATATCGACGTAAGACAATATGATACTGTACCATGTGTAAGCCATTGTTGTAGGTAAGATAAATGGGAATTTACTTTATAACGATAAATCATTGCTAACGGAAAACGACTGAGCGAAGTTAATAATTGTGTTCTGATCAATTTAGATTAAACATTATATTAATGTTTTATTTCAAAATAAATTACTACTATCCATATTTTATCGTCTCAATTTGTTGGAGGTATATTTTTAGGTTAAACGAATTTTATTCACGTAAATCGAACGAATAGTACGTGAAATGCCTTGATTTTTACGATTTTTATTATAATCGGATTTCCTTTTTTTTTGTACTGCCATCAGAACAACTTATGGTAACCTTTGTATATATATATTTTTTTTTATAAAATAGCTACAAAAAACCTCTCTCGTTGTTCTTTGATTGTAGTAAAATTTCTGTTTGAAAAGTTGTTAATACACATTAAAAAAAACACGTCATGTAGTAAAACTGTTACTATTACGTTATATTTGCTCGTACGGTATAAAATACCTAATCTACACATTTTTAACTAATCATTTTTAAAAAAAATTTTTTTTTTTAATTTTAATATCTAATGCTTTAAATTTCAAAATTTTTGAGACATTTTTGTGGACGGAAAAGGAATTGCGGAGGGGGTCTCTAAATGTCGCAGACGATTCCACGATCATGAAATTTTAATCGCAGAATTTCCTTAACTACAGTGCGTTGTATCATTTATACTATACAATTTAAAAAACAGTGTTTACCACAAATGAACATGAAATGTCGTTGTTATGACGAGATAACAACGGTTTTTTTTATCTATTATCAGAATTAATATTCGTATCGTAATTTGCCTCCAAAAATTGTATGCGTAACAATACTATAGTTTTTTTTTTTTTTTTTGTATTTCTGAAAATTAAATTAAATTCTCATAACAATGTAGGACAGTCGGTATTTCAGTATTTTCGACTTGTCTTCTTTCATTTTTTTTTTTTCCCTCTATAATCACACGTCATGACGCCATCGATGTATTTTTTTCGTTCTCGCGGTGTATTGTCACAGTATTGTGTATAGCAGAGTTGTGTTAAACTGTGCAATATTATTTTATTGCATTACAATGCAAATACACGATATTACCGGGCGAACAAATGGAAGGGGATATAAACTCTCATCGTGTGGAGATATACTAGTATACAAAGACCCGATAATAATATTGTGTAGTTTTTATATAGTTGGTTGTGTTTCGCGGTGAATGGCGTTGGAAAACACATTAGGTGTAAATTTCAAGGTCTCTCACAACTACTACTGTTGTGGTGCGTGTCGTACGAACCAGCGACGTGCTTGCTAAAACACCGCCGCTGGAGTTTGTGCAGTTGCTCAATAGCACAGATATTTCAATATCGTTTAAAAAAATACTGCCGCAGCGCGCCCGGGACCCGTAGACCGTGTTTAGCCGAGAAACGGTTTTGTAATCGTATAACGGCCGCAATACCTACACTCGTCGCGTTTTATTTGAAAATTGACGTTTTATTATGTTTCGTCCGACCGGGTGGAATATTCAGATATTATTATATCCGCGGCCGGGTGAATCGGGAGAGGGTTTTTGAGGCGAGTAGTACGCTGATGACGCGCGCGGTGGCAGAGAGGGTTTTTGCAAATGGTTTTTTAGTCCGGTCAGAGGGGGGGAGCATTAATTGCCCGGGAACATTGCCGCGACGACGGTCGACGATGTGTTCTGTACGATTTCCGTCTCTGCTGTGAGCGCCGTCCCGATTCGTTTTCGAATACAATATCATCGTGTATGTGAAATAGATTACGAGAAGATATTTTTTACGCGTTACCTATATCTCCCGTACAACAACTGTCCCCGGTGGCTGTTTTGGAAGTCTTATCGTTGAAAAGAAACGAAAAATAAGTTACTTTTTGTACCGGCTATTGCGAAATGTTAAAATCATCGCGCTCTGGTGTTAAACGTTAAAATAATTAGTCGAACTCGGTTATCCATTAATCGGTTGATGAACTCATTGTGTTTCCTAGCGATAGAACATTTAACACATTTTCAACGAAAATCCGAAACAATCACTTATTATTGGGACGTGAAAAAAAAAAAAAAAAAGAGTCTATTTCTAAACTATTCACATAATTATATCATGTAATAAAAAGCTTAAAATTATAACTCTAAAAACCGTTAACATGTAAAAGTTAATGAAAAATATGTTTGACAACTTGTTTTAAGGTTTACTATATATATATATATGTATGTATAGAAAAAACTCGAATATATGCAATTATCGATGGTTTTTTAATCGTCGTCTGCGTGTTGTAGGTTAATTTTAATAATTAGTAAACCCCTAGAGATTCTAGTTTTGAAATAATAAAATTACCTTTAAAACTGCTTACGTATTTAAACGCGCGTGATTGTCGAGTACGATTTTTAGATTTTTTTTTCTATCGTTGTAGTTTATCAAACTAACCTATTTTTTATATTATTAACGGAACACTCTATTCGTGTTTTTTTTTATTTTATATTATAGTTTGCCTGTCGGCCGTTTGTTTGTAAATACGTTTTCTAATCGCGTTTTTCTATGGAATTAAACCCTCTGTTTAATTGTTATTTCTATAACAAAAAAAAAAAAAAAAACCGTTTAACTCGTTTATTGTATACAACGATAATAGTATAATATGCTTTATTTAGCAGCAGTATGTCTATAACAATTAGAATTATTGCTCATATAAGCATAATAATGTAATATCTGACGTATTACTATTATTATTATTATTATCAATAATGCCGTAATATTCGACTACCTACCGCGTTTACCGATAGTACATTTTTATTTCTAAATTCATATTTTATTGTTGATGCGTCGGTTCGGTTTTCAGGCGTAATGTATAGGCAACATATTCGACTATACGGTGTGGGATTTGTGTACAAATATTTCTCGACGATGCGATAAATTTACAAAAAATAAAAAAATACTAAAGACTCTCTATTCATTGATTAATACATATTACTTTGTATGCATTATTGTATAATAATGGTTTTTGTTGTTAACATATTTTTTTGAAATTTTTTCGAATTTCCGTCATTAGTATAATATTATATTGTATACGCGTTTGTGTATTTTATCCCACGATCAATTATTGGGATTATTTTTACTGTTCTGCTTTGTAAATCGAGCGTTTTGGTTTGATTTTGTAGCATTTCCGAATCTCAGAGAAAAAAAAATATACAATGATTCTAGTGAAACTGATCGACGACGACGGAAACGACGGATGTTCGTCTCCATCATCGTCGACTCCCGAATGGGCCGCTATTGAAATTCAAGGCGAACTAGAATCCCGTCAACACACTCCGCTCGAATGCCAATACGTCGGCGACCTTTTCGCAACCATCAAAGACAGCATACCAATACTAATCATTGGCCATCATATACTTTACGGAAAAATGCAAAAATTCGACAAGCCGCTCGCCGTAATGAAAAAGAAAGAGGGCGGCGAAGAAGAGTATGTGGTCCATGCGATAATTACCAAAAAGTTGTTGTTCAATAATAGACCGAAACCCATCATCGCAAATGTTAATAAAAGTTGATTTTACAATGTATACAAAGTTTTCGTTACAAACCAAAACTCTCCCGTTTGTTTACACTTACTTTTTGAATATTAATAATAAATTACAATAATTTTGTTTTAATACAACTGTGTACCATTAGTCTATTTAGTTTTTTATTTTTATTATTAGTCATTCAGAAAAACTAATTTTTGTATTCGATATTGTCGGTGGTATTTTGTGTATTTCGGCATTGTGCTGTTCCGGAATCGTTTTGCGCCTTGAATTATCCAGATATACAACCAAACTCGCATTCGTGAAGACTGTATTGCGAATATTACGGCGTTGTTGCTACATTGCATCGCTTTATGTATCGTTGTCATCGGTCTCTCGTTTGATTTTAAACGTTTTTATTGTTCGTATTCATGCAGTTTTTTAAAATTTTAACCGAATATAGGGCGGTTAAACCATTAAATGTTAGTACTTTGGACTTTTCGAAGGTTTGTTATTTTTATTTTATACTGGTGAAAATACGTTTGATTATTATTTTATCAATTCTGAAATTATCTTCTAGGTGTCTCAACATATTTGGATGCATTTATTGTTTTAAACGTTTGTAGATTTTTTGTGGTCTTGTACTCGAGGTGTACGGCCATTTTTTTTATTATTATTAGTGCAGGTACAATTATGTTTGTTTAATTTCACATAATAATTTTCACAATTTAAATTATGCGTTAAACTATCAACGTATTGAGTAAAAAGCTTCCAAAGTTATTTATCGTAAAGCCATAATTTATCATCGTCTACTATTATCAGGTGTCTATATCATAGACTAATAATATTACTATATTTTTCATAGTCATTATCATAACAGGTTTTTTTTTTAAGTATAATTCGCCCATTTGAACAGAAAAAATATAGTTTTTTCTTTGTTTATTATTATTATTATTATATTAATATACCTAAATATTCATTTAAAAAACGATTCAAATGTATGTTTGGTATTTTTTTTAAGTGCTCGGCTATTTCGAATCTTGCACAATTCTATTATACTAAAAATACACGTTTTTTATTTATACGAACGTTTACAGTTAGGTTATCCGCGTACGCCTTCAACTAATATTAATTTATACACGTTTAGCTACCCAATAGTTACATAATGCGTACCTATTTTTATCATTTTTTTTTCGTTTCATTCTGTTCGTTGGTACGGCAAATAAATTCGACAATACCCCGCCTGACTACAATATACTCGCTATATTTCCCCACGCTTGCCCTATGCAAAATTGTGTACAAATAATATATTATTTCTTACTTTAATTTATTCATATCCAATTGTTTTGTCAAGTTCTCTAGACGTTTGTTATTATTAGACACCGGGATTATACGCACCGAGAGAATGTCAAATATGCAGAATAAAAACGACAAAATATGCTCTACACGTAATATTAAGCAATATGTACTAAATTTTTTAAAAAAAATATGTATTTTTCAAATCCATACAACACGGTAGTTTTTTGATTCTCGAGGAACGCGAGACCTATTCATATTTTAATTAATATACTAAATACAAGAATAGCAAAATAACTTTTGAGTAGATTACACTTTTTTTTCACTATAAATAAAAATATTTTTTTTTTTTTTTGTAATTTCATAAATACAATTAGAAATATTGAAAATATACATATCCGATATCAATTAACAAATAGAAAACCCCACGGTTAACAGCCGTGTAATTTTTCTTTTCTTTGATAACAGCATAACGTTACGCGGGCAGTGCATGCAACCTACACAGCCGGTCGTCATAATATTATTAATACAGTGCAACAAACATAGGACTATGTTGGACAAAAAAAAAAAATTTATCTATTTTCCTAAAAAAAAAAAAAAAACGTTATTTTCGCTTATCGTTAAGCTATAACGTTTTTCCGTTATAATTCGTAATCAATTTTCGTTGATCAACATTACGAATTCACATTTTAATGTAAATCGTTGTATTGTTTGGACTATTTATTAGAAACGTATAAAATGTGTAAATTGTATGCAAAGATATCAAAATATGCAACTATATATACTCTTCAAAATATGCATTGGTATGCAAAATAAAATTTTCTCTATGAAATTAGTTTGATTTGAATGAAACGCCCACATTTTAAACCCTCGGCAAGATGTTAGTGAATATGCAAATGCATATATAATTTCGGTCTTTAGTGATGTTATCGGAGTAGTGGCAGATCCAGGGTTGAAGTCTGGGGATCAGGCTTTCTAAAAACATACTATTGAACAAAAAAAAAAAAAAAACCAGTTGAAAAAGAAAGTGTACGCACACACTCGGAAAAATTCTGAGCGTAACGAGTTTGTTTGGCGGTATTTGTCGTAACATTTTGACATAGATTATGTAAGGAACATTGTTAATTTTATTTTAGTTAAATAACGAATCGTTTAATTTAGTTTAGGTATATATAAAGTAGATATATACAACCTTGGTAACGACTCTTATTATTCCCCAATGGTTTCCTTACATAGGTAAATTACACGCGTTAATATTTTTTATTTTATCTCAAGCGGTGTACCATGGAGGGGGGGGGTCTGTGCCAGGCCCCTCTTGAATCCGCCACGTGGTTTGTATTTTATCCATAAATCGCGTTTGTCATTGCGTTCGTGTAAAATAATAAATATTCGTAAAAAATAATAATAATTTAAAAATGAAACATTTCGTCGACGTCTCCTCGTCGTAGGAGTGTTTTGTTGGTTTTTTTTTTTCTGTCCGTGTAAACAGAATAAGTAGTTTGTATTATATTTTTATAAAAGTTAATACCGCGGGTTAGTTATTATAATATATTCAATATATGGCGAATCTCGTTTTACAAAGCTGTAAGCAGTTATATAACTGGATTTTTATATTTTTTTATTGCAAGCGGCAAAAAAAAACGAAAAGAAAAGAAAATGACAATTATGTTTCTTACCGAAACTGAGTTGTAAAATATCGTGCGTGTGTATATTAAAATATTTTAAGACACCCGGTCTGCTGCTGCACTGTTTCTCTTATATATCTGTTGACGCATATTGCATGAGTCGTATAATATAGTTATTATATTATTACGAGAAAAAAAAAAACATAACGAAATCGTTCGTATATACAGTGTCTTTCAGTGGCGTATCCAGGAGCGACGGGGGGATTTTATTTATTTTATATATATAAAACAAATAATAATATCCTATTAGGAGTGAGAATTTTAAATGTGAAATATTTTCCTGGCTACGCCACTGATGATGGTGTCTTTAAAATCTCTCTACAAATAATTTTTGCTCGATAATAATTCGAAAAAAAAAAAACAATTAGTTTTGAACACGTTTGGTAATATATGATTTCTCAAAGAAAATCGGGTCGGCGAATTCAAGCCAAGGTCTCGCCTACGATATATACGTAAGTCTGCGTGCAGCTTGTGGTGTACACCGCCTCGTGTGTGTGTGTGTGCAGTTAACCGGCGGTGGTTAAGACTATTACAAATCCGTATGACCGAGAGCGCCAAATTTCCAAGGACAAAGGACGCGATGATAATCGAGTCCCTCGATTGTCTGGAGTGCTAAATATAATATTATATATATATATACGTCTTTTAAACATCTTTATAATAGTTTTCGTGTAATTAATTATTATCGTATCGCGTCGAAATTTAATAGTTCGGCGTCAAGTTTGATGTTCGGTTTTGTTACAATAGTATATGTATATGAAAAAAAAAAAAAAATAATAATAATGAATATATGCAGTGCGCTAAGCGCTCGTTATTTAAATTTTGAAACGTTAAAGTCGCAAGAGAAAAAAATGGGGGAAAAAAAATTAAGAATAATTTAAAGGGGGGGTATGAATATAGGTATGTTAAAAATCGCGTTTGTAGTTTTTGCACCTATGCACGTGTTGTTGTTGTTGTTGTTGTACAAAAAAATATAGTTACGATTATTTAAAAGTGATACGTATGTATATAATTGTCTAATCTCGCAGTCGCAAGTATTCGACGTACATATACGTCGCCGGGTTATTGCGGTGTGTAAAAACTGCGTTTGCGTTGCCCTTGAGTGTTATTTTTCATACACTCGAATTTAAATTCGTACGGCGGGCGCGCACTGAAAATAATTTCACTGAAACGGAGCCCGCGTACTTTGCGTACTTTACCTTGCCACGCAAGTTTCCCGCTTATTGCGCACGTAGAAAATAATAATAAAAAAAAGTAATCACAATGAAATTATTATAATTATTTCGGACACCGATATATTCTTCTTTTTAATGGTATCAATAATAATTATCAAAAGGCAAAAGCGAAGCGATTCGCCGCGCCCGGACGCCACTGCCTTGAAATGTGGCGCTTAGTTTTAGCATAATTTTTTCTTTCTTTTCGTCAAACTGCAAATCATGGGCATAATAAGTATTTCACAAAAAAATGTTGTTCCGTCGTTTTTTATAACCGGTTCGAGACTAAAAACGGCGGTTACGATGTTCGCCAAAAGAGTATAAAATCATTGAACACGGCGTCGTAATTACCAACTGCAATTACTAATAATATTCTGCGTCTCATTTTAAAATACAATTAATATAATATATACTGATGGTATTTTCTTCCGCCTAATGGTACTTTATTTGAATTATTTTTCGTAATTCTCAACGCTTTTGCCAAAAAGAAAAATCGCATACTATATTCTATTTGAAAACACTTTTTTCCTTTGGCAAAACGTTCTAAATTTCCCACGTGCTACCTCAAATGATGCGGGTTTTCCACTATACGTTACTTGAGAATAATTTCTAGGTTTTCTATAGAATTTCGTTTTCTGGGTTACGTTGGGCTACTACAAGCGAATAAATCACGACTAGCTACTACGGAAAATCTACGCTGGTATAGAAATCGATTTTTCTAGAAATTGAATAGAAAATTTTATTCACGCGGTGGCGCTTTGAATATTGATCGCCCCGGGGCGCCCAATTACAGATAGTTGGCGCGCGGCACCGAATCCAACCGTACTCGATACGGATCGTTATCATATAATAATATACGATGACGTAAAAATGTTTTTGCGAAAAAAAATTCACCGACACTGCCGCCGGGAACGTTCGGTTATATATTATAATTTTAATATATATATATATATATATATATATATGGTTATATAGATAATATAAATATTATATATGCCCGAATCGTATATACATCGGTTTAGACGCCATTTCCTGTTGAACGGACCGTTTCGGTTCCGAGAGCGTGCGGCCGTGGCGGCGGCGATCAATAAATATATTATTATTATATTATGCGCGTAAACCATTTCGACCAGAGGGACCGAATTCCATTAATTCCGCTCGTCGCTGCAGTGTCATATATATATATATATATATATATATATATATATATATATATATATATATATATATATATATATAAATACACATACACACACGAGTATATACGAATTTCCACACACATTGCAATGTTTGTAGATTATATTGTATTGTTCATGTGTGTGTGTGTGTGTGTGTGGCATATCCACCAGGGGCGTATACCAGTGGCCGGCGGGATGCGTGGGGGTCTGATCCTCACCCTTGGCTTTTTTGTTTTTTTTTATACAGAACTATTCAAACGCGCTTGTCAGTAATCGTGGCCAGTATTTTTAATTCTTTACTATAACCAATCGCGTTGGTATATAAGTATATAGCGGATTGTGGATTTATTAACGATTAACGATAGTGACAACTACACAGAAAAATCATATATATATATATATATATGTATATATATATATATGAGAAGAACTTTGTGACAGTGTGACCACAACAATACTGTCTACACTGGTGTACCCGAGTACGCTTGTAGATAAACACTGTGCAAACTGGCCCTGGGTAATTTTAATTCGGGGGCTCGAGTCGCATCTAAAATTATTTTTTGCACACACTATTATTTCTTTTACTATGAATTATACGATCAAACTAAAAACACCTTTTTTCGTACACAGGTTAGGTTTTTTCCACAGATCTGAATCCCTGCCGCGCGCATTTAAAAGTTATGTGCACGCTACATGATATCCGCATATACAAAACAGAATAAGAAAGTGACCTAACGGTCATTTCTAATTGGCTTCCGTTATTAATGATGACATTTCGATAATATTATCGATTAATATTTAAATTTCTTACGTCAATATTCTTCACTATTACAATTTGTTATGTTTGCTTTTTAAACTTTAGTCCATGCTGATTACAGTGTTTGGACGGATAATAACACAATATGACGCAGACCGTATCTGTTGATAAAAGGTCCGGTGGCCGTTCGGTTATTACAGACTCTCTCACTCTCTTTCTCTCTCTAATATTATCAAAAACCAATGGCGCGCGCTTATATTATCGTTGATTAAGACATGGTATTTTATTATATTGTATAGAAAGACTGCGAGTCGTTGACAGAGATAACCGATACTCGCTGACATAATATAATAATATAATTATACGATAGGGGGATAAACTACTGTAGATTACAAATACGTCAAATTTTTTCAAAACGCGTGTTCCTCGTCAAACGATTAATCCCTCGTCCGTATAGCGTATGGTTTTCAATATGGGCTGGACACTGACGCGGCCTCCGTGAATCGTCCCGTACGTACGACGGGCCACTCTGCCGAACTCCGAAACTTACGACGTCGATCAGTTTAGGTCCAGCGGAACAAGTGTTAGAGGTCGGGTTCCGGCCAGTTGGTTCAGTTTCTCAACCGCCCGGCAAGCGAGAGAGCCGGCCGCCTGACTGTCCGGACGAAAACGGTCGCGCGAAGCTGCAATCCGGCGGGATTGCGATAGTCCATGTAACGCCCGTTTGTCGATATTATCACGGGCGGCCGCTATCTTATCGCGTTTAACAAACTAAAAATTACTATATCTTTCGAAACGTTTTATTATACGTACAAGTCCGTCGCGCGTAACACGACTAAAATTGAAGAATATGTAAGATTATAATAATATAATACAATACTGTATAGTGTTGTCTTTATTAAAACAAAACCATAATGTTTAATTCAGAATATCAACCAAAAATGTCATAAATAAAAGTCGTGTCTTATTACAATATACAAACTCGTACGAGGCTTGTCGAATAACCGCGTTATTCGCGACTGTACGTTGTCGAATTACGGTTTCTACGACAAGCAAGCACAACTCGTTCAAGTTTAACTCATTCGAGTGTCAGGTGTAATAATAGCAATTCGGGTGGAGTACACAATTATAACTGCCTAAATTGCGCGCGTGTGTATGTAAAAATATTGGTTTTTAACCTTATCGATTGCGCCGGGAGGCAATCTGATATTTTGAAATCGTCCGAGGAACATCGAAATCCACAATCTTATGAGGAACACACATGGAATTCTGTTATTTCTCTCGCTCTATCTTTGTACTCTACTAGGGTCGACGGTATTTCCGGTACGTTTCGTTATGTTAGGCCTATGAAATTCGAAAGAAGAAAAAAATTACGTTTCGTACCTTATATATTACATATTTCTGGATATTTTCTAGATACATAATTGTATCGCGTTAGGTTTTCTCGCGACAAATTCGATAAAATCGTAAATGCACTCCGGTCGTTGACGGTCGTTTATAAAATTCAAACACATTTTCATTTTTAAAATCTGCCGGGCGCGTGTTATATAGCCACTTTTGACTATGTTCGTAAATAACGTAAAAGCGGCCGTTAACCGGGTACAGTGGGAAAGTCTTATCGTTAAGTCGGTCATTATAAGATTAAAAAAAAAAAAAATAATAATTTTCGAATTGTACAAAACAGCAGAACAAAGGATACGCCATTAACGCGCTAATAAACCGCGTTTTAACCGCCAACAGGACTGGGCGAGGAGGGGACACAATTATACAATTATTACATAGTAGTGTAGTGGTGGATTATGTTGTGCAAGAAATAGTGAAAGCGAAAAACGAACTTACTATTTATTTTTTTTTGTTTCTAGATTTTGGTTTTACTATGATATGTGTATTTTTATTTCCGTTCGTGGACAATTTTTCTACCGGACGTCCTGTTCCGATATTCAAACGTAACGCCTTTTCTGAAAGCGTTTTAGTTTCGTTTTTTTTGATTTTCCTCTTATAGTTTTCCTTATAGTTTAGATAAACTCTAGGGAAATCTACAGCAATAACGGTTTCGTGATTTTCGTTATTTCTTTGGGGACCCGAAATTTGCACAAAATATTTAATATTAGGCCTTTCTATGCGTGGACTAATGTTCAAAACATTGTGACAGTTTTTTTAAAACTATTTATAGGTGTTTTAAGTTTTATTTTAGTCGTCACATACTAGGCGGTGAAAAAGAACAAATTTGAGTGTTACGTGTACGCTTTTGATGGAAATCTTAAAAAATTACGGCATTTCATCAAATGGTTTTCCGCGTTAGCATTGGGTTTATCGTCTGGTACTGATATAAATTATATTTCAACTTTTTTTTTTTTATGGTTTTATCCAATGTAACAAATATTATAATATTATTACAGATTTTTGTCGACGATGACGCGACGCGTCCAACAATGAATTTGTCTAAACGAGTATAATAACAATATTACAATAAATAATAAATATAACATGACGTTCCTTGTATTTTACACGGCAGAATCATCAGATATCGAACAAACATATCACCGAACCCGAATATCGTCGTATGTCTTTTTTTTGTCTAAACACCGACTATAATAATATTGTTTGTGTGTGTATCCGTCCGCTTTTCCAAACAACAAACCACCGACAATGATATTATAATAATAAAACATTTTACGTATTATTTTGTTAATTATTATTATAATAATAATATTGTTTGTGTTTATCCTTACGTCGCCGTGTCCATAGTTCAATGGTGAGCGATATTCTTTGATTTACGGGCAAATCAATTTACTTAGTACCGCCCGCTCCTTAAAATGAAATAAATGAATATTTTTAACGATATCGGATGTGTGAATACAACGTAAAACTATATATTGTTGATCTTATAATTGAACTGTAATTAACTGCGCCGGCCCCGATTGCCCGTTTCGATCTATGCCCGGCGGCGTTTGTTATCTAACAGGAACGCGCGTTCTTTATATAATATAATAATAAAAATATATTATTTGTGCGCCGCCGCGGCCCGGTCATATTATTGTTATCATCGTTTCGAACGGAATTTCGTTAAAAACATTTTTATCAGACTATACAGTACTATACTACACTATTATGTACAATAATAATAGCAGCCGGGCGATATAATAATTTATGATTACGGAAAACGGCGAACGGTTACCGCGATAAACGGGCCGTGAACGGTTACTGTCGAAAGAAAGAAAGTAATGAAAAAAAAAAAAAAAAAAAAAATGCCTCCTATTATCGCCGGTTTTACTATTTCAATAGGAAAACGTTCAAACCGAAAACACATTCCGTCGTATATTATTTCTTGCAGCTGTTCGCCGCCGTCAGATAACACACACGTCGTCGTCGTTGTCGTCGTCGAGTTTCGGGTTCGTATACGCGGCGCGACGGTGTGGGGGCAAAACGCTTTTTGTTATTCGAAAATTCACCGGCTCGCGGGCGCGTTCTCCCCGACGACGACACATCCAAGGAGCGCAGACCGTCGAGCAGCTTCATCCCCGCTGCATTCATACGCGTATATATATATACACGTGCACGCTAGTGGTGCTCCGGCTCCCACCGACCGGGGGTTGTCGACCTCTCCCCGTATATATATACGCACGCACACAACCCTCGCCCCGGCGGGTTTATTGCTCACGACACGCAGCCAGCCTTCGTGCCTTATCGCTAGGGACCGCCGCCGCACCCTCCGAAAACTGCGCTATTCACTAAATTCTCTCTCGCACATGCGCGCGCGCGCCCTACGCGTATACCTCCGCTGCAATATTATTACAGATAGCGAGTTAGAGAGGGGAGCGAGAGTTTTCGAACTTCATATATATATATATATACATATATATATATATATATGTATATATATATATACATATACAGCCAGACGTACTGCCCTTGGTCGTTTTGTCGTCGCTCGACTTTGCCGCGCCGCTGGAAAACTTAGCCACAATTTCGATCGTGGAAAACTTTTCGACGAGTCGAATAACGCACGTCACTGCGTTATATATATACGAGTATACTTTCTCGGTGTAATATTATTATTATAATAACGAAAAACTGCAGCTGCAGGAAAAAAAAAAATACTTCGTATAATAGCGAAAATCCGCGTTTCGCCGTATTCTAATATACAAGTACGCGCTTTTTTATTATTTATATAACGTTTTTATAGAAATAATTTTTTTTTATTATTATTATTTATAATACGTACAAACGTATAAAAACCCGCAAATCTCGAGCCGGCCGTTTTAACAACGTACTACTACAACTATATTTATTATAATATACTATACGTCCCTCTTGTATTATATTTTCGTTGTTGCTTTTAATCCGCCGACGAGCCAAAATGGAAACTTCTATCACCGCGGCTCCATCGCAATAATAATAATTTTGTCATCCCGGCACACTCAGTACGAAATATACGATATAATAAATAATATTATTTTATTATTTGTATACAAATTTTGTTCTTCATCGATTCGAAAACGCGTCACCGCCGCTTCCTTGGCCGCAGGTTATCTAAACCCTATCTGTATACACCAGTGTTTCCCAAAGTTTCGCCTTGGGGAGATTGTAGTTACAAGCCGAATTGGAGGGGGGCAAACGGTATGTTCTTAAAACGTGCGTACCCGACTGAGGGTTTTTTTAGAAATAGTAGAAACGGGTTTCTATTAAGGTTAAGGATTTTCCAAAGATAAAAGTGACCGAAAACGAAAAAAGATATAATTCTCACACACACACGCACGCATTATTAACGGGTGTAGAGTTTACACTGTAGATCGAAAAAAGCGCCACCTGGCCTCCAACACCTAGTACTATTGTTATGACTCGTAGTTTCTTATTAAAACTTCCGTAGTCTGAAACTAACGTATTTTATTACCAGACTACGTTTACATTTTTGGTATACCGAACGTTTGTTTTGCTTCGCCCGATATTATACAAGCGTGTTGTTAAATAATAATCTTAACGTGATGTGATTTTAGTTTCTATTCTGACGAGATCAAGGTATTTTTTTGATGGGGGGGAGGAGATTTTGTTCTTTAAATTTCGTTTTTCCTGTGTGACTTATCTTTAGGTTTACACTTAGAACACTAACTCCCTTGGAGCGGTAACATGTTTAAACAAACGTGTGGGTTATGTTATCGGACCGTGCGAATCATTTTTCCTATGTCGACCATAGTTTCCCACATAAAAGATAGGAAATTTCATTCAAAATTGCGTGCCTGAAGAACACTAAGGAAACAATAACGGTAGCGACCTGTGATTCAATTTGGTTACCTATCGATATCATTTCAGTTGCTTTAATTTGACATTTTTGAGTTTTGACTCGACATTTTTATTTAAAAATCAATAATTGTTTGTTGATTGTTTATACGTCGTCACTACTCACAAGTCACAGTGATACGGCTTTATGTGTCGTTGTGAAATATTATCGTAAATCATTTTTTGGTAACCGTGTATTATTCTATTATTCTATTATAATTTGTACCGTTACAACTATGGTTATTATCGGTAATATCTCCAGGGTTCTTCTCAGAGGCCTATCCCCGTGGGTTCGCATACAAAGCAATAATTGATAACGCTCTCGTTTTGTCGATACATTCGTATCAGGCGTGTATGGCCAAGGTTAGGTTAGGCCATTCGAAGCCATTTTTTTTTTGTTTTCTCACGAAAATAATTATATAATTTCATTATAGTAAAATTTCTATGGAATATAGGAGTTTTGTATTTGGTAACGGTAAATATATTATTGACTACGGAATTCAACCTGACGATACTCTATGCCTGTATAGAGGGAAAATGATATATTTCTTTATATATATATATTTATGTCGGTATATTACCTTCGGGGTACTAGGAACCTACAGTATATAGACGTGACCACCGTACTCAACGACAGGATAGAGTAGAGACCCCCATAGAAACCCGACGCACTAAACCGGTTTTTTTTTTTTTTTTTTTTTTTTTTTCCCCCGTATAGTCTGTGGTTTTCCGTCGAATAGTCTAACAAAAGGCATCAAGGAATTTAAAAACATAAAATATTATTATATATATTTTTTTTTCTTCATTCTACCGTGTCGTCGCTGTAATAGTTCGAGATAAGCGACCAGGAAGCTTATTGTCGAATTAGTTTTCAAATTAAAAAACTGGTTTACATACAATTAATGCGTTTTGGTTAGAAGAAAAAAAAAATTACCGCCACCCTACACGAGGGTTAACTCTATACTTACTATTGTTTCACACCCTATATATATTTTATTATCATGTACACTTATATTTATTTTTTTTGTTTTTTTTTGTTCCAGGTAAATATTTCAATTCATATTACTACTACGCGTAACTTCAAGTTTTTTTTTTGTTGCTGAGTAAGTTCAATAATAATTATTATAATATATTTTATAATACGGTCTAACACTAGATATAACAAAAAAAAAAAAAAAAAATCGTATAAAATACGATTTCGCCATTGAATGTTGCTGGTTGGATATTTGGCGGTAATCGATATTCTACTACGTATTATAAATAAGTGCTAGGAAAATGATGCACTAAAAAACCTACAGAAGAAAAATGCTTTTAAATCGTGATAATGCTACTAAAAAATGACTTGATAATGTAAACTATATTTAGCTGGAAATAATTTATAATAGTGAAAAATAATTTAGTAATTTATTGCATTTTCCAAATCTCAAAAAATGAACTTTTAGGAAACCTAAATAATATTCAATATCTATTTCGTAACGATAGTTATTTATTTAAAAACCGACCGTTGGATATGCTTATAATTAAGAAAAAGAAAGTATATAAAAGCTAATAACTTCCGACATCAAAGTATGAAAAATGCAAATTTATTCGTGTGCGTCTTCCTTACGCAGTCTGAATAGAACTCGCTTGATTTCGGTTTTAGAGTAAAATTATCCGGTATATTATTAAACAAGTAAAATATTTCGGAGTGTGAGACGTTGGATTTTTTTTTAAAAAAAATATTTGTTCGAAAAGTTATAGGTCGTTGTTTAAAGAAGTTGTGTAACGGTCGGAATTATTTCTAAACTATGCAATTCTGCCTTATGCTCGGAATAATATAAAACAAAAAAAAAACCGTGCCGATATCTTGCATTCCAAAATATTATCATCTTTTAATTTTTATACCAAAATCAATCGAGTTCTACTCAGTGTGCGTAAAAACATGTTTTTTTTTTTTTTTTTTTTTTGGCATCTTTTAATAATAATAATTTCTCAATTTTTTTTTTTTTTATTAATTATAATAATTTCCCGATGTATCTCGTTATATTTATTATTAGAGCGTGACGGCGTTTTAATATTATCAGTTTGAGTTTCACGTGCGACGTCGTCGGGCATTGCGATTTTGATAACGTACCGTCAACAAAAATCGAGTTACCGAGAATCCTGGCCTGGGAACGAATTGTTATCGTACAACTAAGACCCGTACACGCTGCGTTTTATACGCTCATATACTTACAAAAAAAAAAAAAAAAAATTATATATATACATAAAAAAATAACAAATTATTGCCCTCGAACGTTTTACGGTCGTATTTCTGTGTCGTATATATTTTTATTATATTCAAAAAAAAAAAAAAAAATACAAAATAATATGTATACATTATATTATATTATAATATAGTATTTAGATTGGATTTATTATTACTTTTTTCGTATCGGGAAAAAAAGCCTACGACGACACGGGGAAATATCGAAAACAAAAATCCAAAAAAAAAAAATAAAAAAATCGTATGATAAATAGTAAATAAAATATAAATATTTTTATATTTTATTATGTATTATGTGTACGCGGCGGCGGCGGCGGTTTTCGTTGCTAGCCGTGCGGTGTGCGGCCAGCGGTGCTCGTTTCGGGCGGCCGACGGGAGACTGGCAACGTCGCGCACAGGATCGACAGTCACGCCGTTGCCTAGGCGGTCGGAATATTGATCCCGTCGGCCCCCGGCGCACATCGTGCGCTACGTTGCAACGCCTCACGACAAAGAATCCGTCTTTGAAAAAAAAAAAATATATATACACCCAACAAAATACCACTACACTGCATATATATATATATATATATATATACACAATGGTGATCATCGCGTTCGCGGGGGTGACTTTACATAAAAGACGAACCCTCCCCCCTGAGGCTCGAGTTTTGGTATTTTTTTTTTTGGTGATATTTTCATACCGGTGGGTGACCGATACGGGAAAACTGAAAAAAAGTTTTTGCCAACGCGTTTATATTAATTGGAGGGGAGGGGTTTGCTCCCCACCAATTATCGACGTACGTTTTCGAATTACTTTATTAGACGAACGTAATATATGATCGTTGTAGGCGAACCTGGATTTTCAAGTTCAAACTCCAAAATTCAATAAAAATAAACTTAATATATTTACTATACATTATTCGGATACACAATTTATTCTGTGCTTTGACGCGAGCAAAAGTCAATCTAAAAATTAACCAAAATATATTTCGTTGAATTTTTGTATTCTAAAAAAAAAAAGGTCCAATTTTTTAATTTTCAAACATTGTTCGTGTCACGTCGCTACACATAATATTATACAGTTTTTCGTTCGGAAAATAATGCTAAAAATTGAGTGATCTACCAGTCCGGCGACCCTCGAACATCGTCCTTATTTATGGTAATAGGTTCTACCACCCATCGTCGTTAATTATTCGATTAGATACTATTCGGTTATTCGGTAATTTTGATAGTAAATACTATTGGAACTATTCGACATTTTGTGTTCGAACTACTTCGGTGGCGTTCGTCACGATCCTCGGTAGTATTGCGGTGCAAGTATTTCCTGTCTGTCACGCGAGAAGACCGGAGCCACGTGATCGGTAGAAAACATAGAAAATTAAATGACAAAAAAAAAAAAAAAAAATTATACACGGCGAGAGATTTAAACCGGTGACAACACTGAGCCACCGCGGTATTTATAATCCTATATATAGGATTAGAAATAGTTAGTTAATTAGTTTCATCAAATTATACTCGAAAGTTTCACGTGACGCCGGGCGAATTTTACTCGCGCGAATTAGTCGTGTTAATCTATCTTGTATTCCGTGTAAATAATATTCCCTAACCGAAAACTTCGCCACTAGCAGCTCGGCGTATTGAATCTTGAGCGGCCTGCCTGTCTGCCTGTCTGGTTGCCTGTCGATCTGCCCCTCCTCCGGTTACTGCGTTGCTATAGCAATACAACAGTCGGTCGCAGTAATAGACTGCTGTGTATAATGTACACCAAAACTATCGCGAGATACGCCGTTTGATGAATTTATGTAAATCGCAATATTATTATATCCACGGAGAGCCAATTAGTAATTAAAAAAAAAAAAAAAAATTCACAATAACAGTTTTATATTTTCTCGGTTCGCAGTATTAACATGGTGAAAAGTTCGACAAAGAAATAAGTCATCTTGTGCTTATATAGATTAAAAAAAAAAAACCATTGTTGAGTAAAAAATTGACTTATATAAAATATAAAGTGACGAGACTCTGTTCAAAACTTTTCGACGATTGAACACTTTTTAATATAGACATTTATATTCGTGTTTTGTGTACTGTTCGTATTTTAATCTCAAATAATACGAAAATCACTATTATTTAACAATCGAGTCGTTCGCAATACTATTTTCGACGCCATTATAAACATAATATTGTTTATTTTGTATAATTTAAATAATTCTTTCCACTTTTATGTATTCGTTAAACGATAAAAAGAAAAGTGTTATATATATTTTATATGTATTAAGTATTTACGATATCGCCGGGTGAATTAAATTGTACATGGTTTTATATATATGGTCTTATATTTCAAATATACTGAAATTCAATAATGTCCTATACAGACGAATGAAACACACGTAATTTTTACATCATTTATGTACTACGAGAGTATATATAGACATTGAAATACTATTTCGAAAATTGCAGCTATTTTTTTTTTTTTAAATTAAATAAATATATTCGATTTATACACCAGAAGATATGCGCCATGCGGTGACCCTGCCAGATAATAAAGAAATGTAATGGGAAGTACCTTACCTTACTCTCATCGAGTTTTTTTACTGGCTACAGCATTGCTTGATTTTCGGGCAAGTGTTTTTAGCGAAAAATAGTCGTCGGCTGAAACGGTATTCGAAATAAAATTCGTGTGAAGGCTCATAACACGTCCATTAATTTTATATTATTCGCGTACAGTATAACTACACTATAAAACGACGACCACAATACCCAAATGGTCAATTAACAAATAAATCGTTCCTTCACGAATTCAAAATTTGCTGTGGGGGACACACGCCGATCGTCGTTTAAATCGATGGTAATTTCACAATAAGTCGAGTTATGGTGTATGGTCACGACTTGATAATAATAATAAAAAAAAATTGTAAAAAACCGTATACGAGTGTAAAAATAATAATATGTCAAATGGTCAAAAATAATAACGTTTTGATAATATGAGAGAGTTTTGATTGTTTAAATTTGAAGTAATTTTTTTTTTTCTATCGTATATATATATGTATAAAAAAAAAAACCTTGAGAACAACAACACTGCAGCCTGAAATCGTGTATAGGAAATAATACAACTTTGTGTCGGAGTACTTGTAATATTCTAAATTTCAGATTATATTGTTGTATATGTTTATATAATATACCGATTACATTGTTCGTATGGAAATCGGTTAACTTAATTAATTATAAATTATTTATTTAAAGATAATATTATTGAAGTTTCCGGGATTGCCACCGCTGAATTGCCGCGGTAGATTGGATTGTATTATGTTAAAAAATAACAATAATACATTATGTACTATCTAATAATAACCGTAATTATATTGATAAGGAACCAAATTCCTTTATAAATATCAGTCTCACAAATACAAACATGCAAACTTATTAGTTTTACTAGGATGTGGTTTTTCTTTCGAGAAAAAAATTTTTCGATTAGTAAAAATGATCAGATTTTCTTGTGTCCTCATTGGACGATTTACAAATGACGACACGTTGATTTTTATCGTTGTTGATCTCTGGGTTACCTCGGCTACAAGGGGGGGAAACCGGACGTACTTCGCATCGTGGACTGTTGGGAAGGTTATAGGGTAATTTAGTTTATATCTGTACGTAACGATAAATCATCGCAAACGAAAAACGATTCTGAACGGAGTTCGGTAAAACGCGTTTTGATCTGCTTTGATGATAATCTTCTTGCCAATTTACCCAACTCCGCTCAGGATTGTTTTTTGATTACGACGATTTATCGTTACTTTCAGTATATCCATGGTGTGGAGTATGGCTGGCTTGCTTGCTTTTTTCTTGTTTTTTTTTTTACTTGTTGGCGGCAAACACTATTCCCGAGAATATTATTAGAAAAGTCTGAGTGTAAGATTTATTAAAAAAAAAAAAAACAATTTTAAAAACCGTTTATATATAGACCTAGAGTAGTTGGTTTTGTTACATCAAGTCGTGGTGCGTACGGTGTTTTAACTTTTACCGATTTATGCGGCCCGCAGTGCGCCAACTTATCAAGTTTTTAGAAGTTTTAATGATACATGAACACCATCGTTCAATTGTATGCGGCCTACGGTCCCGACGAATTCGTTAGAAAGTAGAAAAAAAATAATACTGTTTATTCCCGAACAACAAACGGGCCTAGAACCAGATTAAAGAAAAAGAGGAATAAAAGTGTTTCCCCGGGACATCCAGACAAACTTTTTTAAAAATCTTATAAACAACATTTCGAAAGAAGATATGTACAGGTATGTTTTGTATAAATATACAATTTCCACACTTTTATTTGTATAATTGGGCGGGGTCCATATCAATGGGGATTGACAACATTATTCAAATGCATTTTCTCTAATTTATAGATTAGCCCGAGTGAGAAAATACCATTTTTTTTTTCCCCCCATTATTTATGATTTTTTCAAAAATTTTACAAATTCAAAAAGATTGGTTTTGGCGCGAATTCAAACGTGTTTTACCAATCACTAGGTGTACTGAGTTACCAAACTTATAAGGACACCAGAGCGTCGTGATTAATCTGCTTAATATCGTTATACGACCATAAGAGATGAGACAATACCACGTGTTAATAACGTTATCATTCTAAGTTCCGTGTTAAGGCGTGATCCCAGTCACGGTGGTAACCCGCTAAACCAGTAACCGGGTAAGACACATAATTAGATTCCCGCCAAAACCGATCGTTTTGAATATTTTACATTTTGTTGAATTTTAAATGCGATCCGTGAATTTAATTTTCGAACTAACCCGTTCATTATTACAATAAGATTAAAATTGTATTTAATGAAACATTTTTTTTTTTATCTCTGACAACCCCCATTTGCTTTGATTGGGCTCTATAATATAGTCCGGGACGTGACCGCCGAAAAACGTGTCGTGTTTTCCCTAGTTTTGTTTGATTTTTCCGTTGGACGTTTTCCAAAATTCAGTCTTTCAGTATATTTGGCACCGTTTCGCGCGCGCGGTCTGCGGTCGTCGTGATGTATGGTTGTATCGTCTTGTTCTCTCTTTCTACTCTATCTCTAATCATCTATCTACTCGACGAGTAGGGAGACGCTAACGTGCGGGCTCCGAGAAGGTGACGGGGTGAAAAAAAAACAGACGAAATCGCGTATAAAACAACAACAACCCGGCGTCGTAGTCAGCGGTGCGTCCAAAAGAAAACCAGTGCCAGTTGGCATTTTTCTCGCGCGCGCGGCAATCGTCGCGGTCGGGCACGTTACTCGCGAGGACGTCGTCGTGGTCGCCGGGGCCGCCGTAGAACGACGCAGGCGGCCAGACGGCGCAGAGGACAAAATAACGCCATTACCACCGCCGGACGACCGGCCATTTATGGAATTCTTGGCGCACTGTCACCGGCGTGTGAGCGCGCGTTGTTCGCTGAGCGCGTGCAATTTATATAATTATTATTGTGTGCGTGCGCACGCGCGCGCGCGCCGGAATTTCTGACAAATTAACAATAATGTTATTTCAAATTTAAAAAAATAAAATAACATGTGTTTTTTTTTTTTGTATTTAAATTTCTGTCTACGTTGATTTTGTTTAACGTAATTTCCACGTTTCCGCCTGTATAGATATATAAAACAATTTAAATTGTCAAATTTGTTACTAAAAGCGAAATCAAATTATTTAATTTATTATATTATAATATATTACCTCGACGATATAATTGTGGATGAGATTTATTTTATATACCGAAAGCAGCGATAAATTATTGCAATCAAAAAACGATTCTGGTTAGTCGCTTTTTCTCCGATAATAAACAAAATTAAATCGACTTTTGTTATCGTTATTTTTTTTAAAAAAAAAATGTTTAGAAAAATTTGTTGGGAATCTTTTAGCATTATTACTTCTCGAAAAAAAATATCAACGATATACTCATAATCTATAATAAAACGAATATCGTAACCACCAAAAATCGGAAATACCCCCCCCCCACAGGGACCCCGAGTTTGGAATAGCAAATTGTATTTACGATGATAGTAAAAAAGGAAAGAAAAATATATGGTCCCTTAATAAAATATATGAAGGGAACGTTCGAAATGTCCCTTATATACGGCGCACGACTGTCATTCCCAATAAAATAGCAATCTGATATTATTATGATTTTTTTTTTTTGTGTATTACGGAAGGCTGAGATTTTGATGACGCAATGGTATTTTTTTCACCGGTGTTTACAAACATGTTTTAGGCGGATACTGATTGTTTTTATTTTGTATCTTTTTGACAAATTTAACTCGGTTAAACATTTTCAATAAAGTCGTCAAGTTAGTATTAAGTATTCTTGGTATTGTTAGTCGTGAACCTAACCTACGGGTATCTTGTGAAACCGTCAAGTTTATTCAAGAGGTCGACGATTATGATAAAATATAATTTAAATATAGTACAATTGTGTGATATTAGGATGAAGTATAGAAATTATGGTTTGCGCGATTTATATCGCTCCATTAAAAAAAGGTTCCGGTGCTGGCTGGCAGAACCAAACGATGATCTACAAAGTACAGACACCGAGTCTGCCGCGGACACAGTAGTAATAACGAAGATCAAAAGGATCACAAGGAAAAACTATGACCTAAATAGCTTAGTAACGAATACCAGATGTTGGAGGAGACCCCCCCTCGGGTTGCCCAGACTGTAGGACTCACGCGTTCGACAAGAACAGAAAACCCGGTAGAGACGGGAAAAGACTTCGGGAAGACGTGTAAGGTAGTCGCAGCGACAAAGCTTACTCGGCTTATTTTAAGCCAAAAAAAAAAAATCATAGTTAATAATCTAGGTGGTTTCTTTTCTTTTTTTTTCAACTTGTATTATTAGAAACTCGTCCCGCACACGATCTATAATATTATTACACGGGCACTTTTTTTAAAAAGGTAGTATCCATTAAATAATAACGATTGTGAGCGTCGTTAGAAATGTGTTCCTATAGAACAACCGGGTACTCAATATCTTTTACAAATAAATATTTCGATATCATTCATTTATAATTTTTATCAATTTTATGTATTTTTTTTTTAATCTAAAAAGAAAAAAAAGTTTGAGAACCGCTGCCGTAGAGAAATAGGTAAAATTATATTATTATTATTATCATCACACTCTCGCACGCTCGTCGACTAGGATTTAACTATTTAATTGTATTTCCTAATCTTATTATCTCTCGTAGCGTTCGACTGCACTATAATATTATTATCTCGTCGCCGTTCTATATTATGATACAGAGGTGTATTATATTATTATATACGAGCCAATTTTTTTTTTTTCAAACTTTGTCATTGATCGGTATTACAGAATACGATATTATATAGACACGTTTTCCCTATCAATCTTGCCGCTGACGTCAGTCGTCGTCGTCGTCGTGGTCGTGTTGGTTTTCTCTGAATAGGTATGCGTTTTTATCGAATCTATTTAAGGGCCTTTTTTGATGGCTCAGGAAAACGGCGACCGAGAAAGCCCTTTTCAACAAATTGTTATAATTACGTCAGAAATAATTATTTGTAGGCAATATATTGTAATACATTTTTTTAAAGCACAGGTATTTAAGTACAAATAAACAATAATTGATATAAAATATTATTTCCGTCGACTAAATAATCAAAATCGTAACGGAGGTAATCCTCTCGTGTTTGACAACCGTAGTAGAAAAAAATAAAACATATTATAATAACTCTATAAACCCATAGTAAACGACGGCCCCGCATAATATCGTAACCACCGCCGCCACCGTTGTTTTATTATTATTATTATTTTTTTAAAAAAAATATCGGTTTTGAATAATTTATGATATCGCTACGTAACGAAATAATATTCCGCGGTACGACGATAAAACTCGTATTATTTTATTTTATTTTTTTCTACTCGCGTGGCACTTACCGGTATTGACGACGCATGCTTTTGTGAAAATTTGTTGTAATTGTGTATACCAACGGGCGATAATAAATACCTCCGGGAGATAGTAGTAAAACATTTTATTTATTATTTATTTTTTCCGTTTCTGATTCTCTCGTCAACGCGAACGTTGCGCCCGGGTGATAAGCGCGCTTTAGGTACGAGAGCGTAATCTGAAAGCGCGCTGCACATGTACGTAATGTTATTCGTATTGTATTGTGCGTCGTCGTCGTATTATTACGGATAGAGTATAATATCGTATATAGCGACTCTCGTGCAGAAAAAAAAAAAAAAACAATTAAAACCGAAAAATATTATTATTAAAAGAAATCCACCAGTCGCCGCCGTCGCGGCGCGTAAAGCCCCCTTGTGTTGTGCGTGTTTGTTTCTCTCTCCCGCCGCGCGCGTAGTCGTCGTCGTGCACAAGCACAACGCACGGCGGCGGCAATTCAAGGGCGTCACAATGGAGCGGGGCGTTGTGCGCGCAGCTGTTGGCACACTCCTCGTGTATTCGGCCCCACCGCCACTGTGTATTCGTGCATACGTGTGCGTATGTGTGTGTGTGTGTGTGTGTGTGTGTGTGTGTATATGTGTGCGTGCACCTCTTCGGCGCACACCGAAAACACAAAACAATCGCTGGCCGTATCACACGCGTAAAACTATCGATGCCCACAACAATCGTCGGCGATGTACGAGCGGTGTAGCGCCGTTACGGCGGCGGCGGCGGCGATGTCGACAATCGTTGTCTGGGCGGGAGGGCGTAGCGGCTTATAGCCATAATAGTTGGTCTGGTGGCGGGGGTGAGGAAAAAGGGGACAAAATCGATAGTGGTACAAAATGTGGTACCGCCCAGCGCGTGTGCGTGCGCGTCGACGACGGGCGCTCACCGCGATTCCGGAGGCCGGCCAGTTCGTGTTGAGCGCGCGGTTTGTCATGCCAGCAGTGGTTTTGTCGATCCACCACTGTATAGCAGCAACGAATACGACGACAACTGCGACGACTACTAAAAAATCATCGCCTTCTGCCGCCGCCGCCGCCGTTACTATTGCTGCTGCCGCCGCAGCCGTCACTGCCGGCAATAATAGTACGACGACGACGACGACCACAACGCATTACTGGTTGCCCGTACTGGATAGCCCGGTGTGTTTTTATTGCGGCGGTCGATTGTTTGTCGTCGGCGGTGCCACCACTAGCACCACCACCGGTAATCACACCACCGGCTTCGGTAGTATTAGTAGTTGCAGTAGTAGTAGTAGCAGCAGCAGCAGTGGTGTAAATAATTGTTTCGACGCGTATTCGCTTCCGTCGTGCAATTTCGGTAGCCTCTGTCGGTGTGACGGTGCCGTCGTGCTACTGGTGCCGTATGTGCTTGGGCCGCCGCCGTGCTTCCGACCGTTCGTATTGCCGCCCGCGTTCGTCGCCGACGCCAATCACCTTAGCTATCACCGCAGGAAACATCACCTGCTGTACAACACGGCGGTCGTTGGCAACAACATGGAAACTAGGTAAATATCAATAATATAACGTAGTTTACGTTGGTTCTTTTGTTTTTGTCGTCTTTGGCAGTTTCCCCCAGACACCTTATCGTCGTCTTTCGTCGCGCCCCCCAATGTCGACTCGGTAATAGTGTTGTAATAATAAAAAATTATGATAATAAAACACTGCGTAGTAATGCGCACCACGTCACGTCACCGTCCTCTTCGAACAATGTAAATATTGATAAGATAGTAAATTGAATATATATATATATATATATATATATTATATATTTTGTGATATCGGTTGGTGATGAATTCTCCTTATCAGTGTATCCGACGACGATAATCGTTGTCTATAATATAAATTATATATATATATATATAAATTATAAATATACTGGTATATTCATTTTTGTTCACCCTTCGAAGCCCCGCCGGCGACCCGTCGCCTCCGCGGCCTGCCGCCGCCGTCGTCGTCGGCCGTGTACGTCGTCCGCGTAGAACTCGGCGTACGGCAACAGCGGACGCCATCGTTTATTGAACCGGTCTTGAAAAAACCGCTTCAGTTGCCCTTGAACCCATATCCCCGGCGCACCACTATATAATCATAATATAATAACGTATATAAGATACATATACGGCGGCCGTTCTCTTTTTTTTTTTTTTTTTTTTTTTATTCTGTAAGTTTTTTATTTCTATCTTTCCACCGACGAGGGCTTTATTTCGGGCCCTGGTATGGTGGGGCAAAGGTTAAAAGAGGAGAGGGGTTACCGCAACGACGACGTTACACAATAACAGCTGCTACACACGAGCATGTTGTGCCGTGTGTTTTTTTTTTTATTATCGAAGCACAAAGAGTATAAATTTTAACTGCAGTGAAAGTTTTTTCGCTTCCGCCCCGCTACTACACCCGGCGACGTGGCCTCCGCGGCGGTGTTCATAACGGCGGCGGCGGGCCGCATGAAATAATTACGCTCGGTCGGGGCCCGGTGGTCAGCACGAGCCACACAGGGACGTTGACCTCCTCCTCCTCCTCCGCCGCCGCCACCGCTGCCATATAATTATATATACGCGAAACAACCATCCCCCTATTGTTGTAACGGTTCGTTTGCGCAATGCCCTCCGGAGAGGAAGTTGGCGGCCAAAGAGGGGTGGTAGAGGCGGCGGTATGTATGTATGTATGTATGTATGTATGTATACGCTAAACACAAAAGGGTGTGCGGGTAGCGGTGTGGGTAGACTGTGCACAATGCGTATTAAAAAAAAAAAAAAAAAAAAAAAATAATAAAAAAGCTCTCCCCTTTTTAGTTTTGTATTATGTATACGATGTGATAAATGCGTTCTTGGCGTTGCTCCGCGTACAATGTACAAATGCACTTAAATACGCACTGCTGCTGCTGCTGCTGCTGCTGCTGTTGTGCGTATGCATATCTAGTCGAGGAGGGTGTGAGGGGGGAGCTCTGCACTAGTACTTCGCGAACGTATATAACATTATAATACGTTGTTGGGTTTATACGTGCGCATAATAATAACGCTACGACTTACTGCTCAGCGGTAATGTTTGCACTACGCACGTATAATAATAATAATAATAATAATAATATACTTTTGCTGCCAGTGTGTGTTGTTTTATTTTTTCCTCTCGGAAAACGCCAAAAATAGGTTACTCACGCTTAGTAGTATAAGTAAAAAAAAAAAAAAATCGCGTTATAAATTTTTTTTTTTTTTTATGTATGGGTTTCTCTGGAATGTTTTTTTATGACTCGTTTCCGTAAGATAGCATACGACGGAAATTTACCTTGTACGGTTATATAATATATTATATATAGACGAATCTATTTTTTATTTTTTTTTTGAAATTTGCGAGTTCTATAAATTGTTAGTATAACCGTACATTTCAATTTTTTAGGGGTTTTCCGTGTCGTCGCCTTTTATTTAGTGGCGTATATAGAAAATATTTCACAAAATTTGCATCTAGTAGCCAATGTGTGTACGTGCCTATGCGGTTCTAATATTATTCAAAAGTCATAGCTGGTTCTTCGTGATCTTGGCGGGAAATTATTATACGCTTTAACGAGGCAGCTTACTCGTGTTTGCCAGAAACTCGGGACTTTTTGACTGGATTGTTGTCGATATGATTTACCAATACAAATAGGAACTAACGACACTGCAAAACCACCTATAGATATTATTTAGATAACCGCGAGTTAAAATACCATTATTATTATGATACGAATTTAAATCAAACAAATTAAAAATAAAACCGTAACAAATATTATTTTATTTACATTATAAACATTATTTTATCAAGTCTATTTAAAATTTCTCAGTCTAGAAAGAAATTTCGGGGGGGGGGGCTGTGTCACACGGTGTCCACCCTCTGTATACGCCACTGCCTATATCGGGGCATTTGGAAATGAACGACTTGGCTTCTACGCGCCTCATAGAAATAAATTCCGGGTTAATCGAAAACGGTCGTAGCCAACGTTATTTTGTCGTCGCTTAAGTAATTCCCTTATTTTGTTTGGCCTAACACATACGCAGTATAGCAATTTATACCATATTTTTTGTCCATCGGTCGTTTTTCAGACCTTAATTTCCAAAAATTTGATTTGGAAATTGACGAAAGTGTTAAGCGAGTATAAAAAATGGCTTGGTCTATACGATCTCATCTACAGTTCACGCTCAGTTTCAAATGCGTTTTCAGAATTCATATCGTTCCGCAGTATCGATCGGACGAAAAATCTGTCTAAAAACACCGCTGCGTATGTGTCGGAAAGATAAGGGAATCAATCCCCGATCCGTTCGAATTCCCTTAAGGTTAAACCGCCACGGTTTAATAATACATGATATGTATTATTGCCTCGCTTAGGTTTTAAATCGACACCATTTCCGATCACCCCGATTTCCGTTTACCATCTCGCTTGACCTCGTACGAGATAATTAGGCGATTATAATATAATAATACGAGACGTCCCGTAATATTCCATATTCATCCCGCCCGTATTCTATATTATATCGATGTTTTACATCTATAAAATAATATTACGCGCGGGTTGACCGTGTGTCGTAATAATATATTATAAATATCAGTGACTATTTTTATTTTTTTTTATATATAAATAAATATTATTTTGCGATTTGTTGTTCGCTTTTCTGTAGCATTGTTGTGTTGTACGTTATGTGAGCGTGACTTTCGGAACGCACTCGAATATAAAAAAAATGTCGTTAACGGCGCGCATCCCTCGTCGTGTAAGACCATAAATATATATGGGGAGTAAATCGAAAAGGGACACGACAGTGGTGGTGCTCACCCCAAATCCTTGTACGACGAGAAAGAACCCTCCTCTCACCGCGTCGACGGACCCTTCGCCCCATGGAGAAACCGTCGCCGTCGTCTTTCCTTCTCGCGTTCCCATTGCCGGTTCTCAAAATGTCGGCGTTCCTCCCCACGCTTTACGGTTTTGGGAATCATTATATTATATTACGTGAACGACGACCACGACGACGACGGTGTCTTGATGCGTCGCGCACGAGAGAGAAAGACCCAGCCGACGGACAAAGTGGTGGAGGTACCCCCTCCCGCCGAACACGACGTTGCCAGTCCGTGCGTCGGCCGGCCATCTGTGTGCATTCGGTCGCGTTCTTTGTTTATTATATTTATTTATTATATCTCCGGGGCACGCGGGCGCCGTCTCTCTACACTACTATATTATAATAATATATTACATATTATATTAATAATATTAAATCCGCCGGTTCGAAACTATCGAAACCTCATCGTCCCGATGTGACGCGGGCCTAGAAATATTCGATATAACATAGTCCTGGGCCCTCGGGAAAATTATATCCCGGCCCCGTCGTCGCGAGTACGACGAAAACTGTCATAGAGAAATAAAACACCGATTTTTTTTTTTCGGTCGTCTTTATCATTTACCGTCGCTTTGTTGTGCGGGTATACTTTTATCGTATAAATTATTATTATTATACGGATATTCAGCTGTGACGACTTTTCTTCTACCATCTGTCTTTCTGTGTTCTCGTTGTCCGTGTCTGTGAGTCTGTGTGTTTTTCCGTCCACCTACAACTGACGAGCCCACCGACTCCCAGCCCCCTTTCACTACAAGGTTTTTATTTTTTTTTCTCTCTGTAACCTTTTGTGCGTCCGATACTATACTGACACACGCACACAGACTGCGCACACCTGGGCCGCTGTAGACACGCCGCCCGGTCCGTCGGCGGCTGCGGCTGCGACGACTGATGGACGACGGACCGGCCGAAAGTAGTCGGCGGAGGAGGTGTGCGCTATAGCGCAGGTATATCGCCAGGTGGTTTTTATTATTATATATTTTTTTCCCTCGACAGATCCAAAACGAGACACCCACAATAAAATATATATGTATTAATATTTATGTGTTACGGCGACAATACAAAAATAACCATATATATATATATGTATATACGCACGTCGCCTCCCTCATTTTTGTCGACCAAATGTACCTGTTTTATTGTACGCAAGGAACATATTATATAATAATGTATAAAAACGTCTGCCCCGCGAGTGGTATTTCCGAGGTATCGAAATTTACGATACGTATACCACCCGCCTCTACCGTACTCTACACGGCGAACGAGCGTACCTTCAAAGCCGCCTTGGCCTAATTCGCCGTATAGTTAAAATGTAGTAACACACTATAATAATAGCTATAATATACACTACACAGTATTACTAGAAAAAATATATAATATATATAATTATGTAATAATAAGTGTTTTTTTTCTCTCCATCATCCGGGCTGTTAGAAAATTCGCCCGCGCGCGCGGTGGTTCCGGCTGAAAAGTAAAATCGTTCGAATTATACAACTCTACTCGACAAAGAAATAGCGGAAAAAAAAAATTAACGTCGGTTATTTATTTTTATTGTTATTATTATTTTTTTCTATCGTTTCCTCTCGCTCGTTATCTAATCCGGAAATGCATCCGCTTTTCTTTTTTCGGTTTTTTTTTTTGCCTTTTTCCGTCGAAATTCAATAAATAAAATCGATTCCGTTCAAAAAATAGACGGCCCGCTGTCGTTTTATACCCTGTCGTTCCCCCCTGTCTAGCCCCTTATTATCGGCCATTAATAGTGCAAGTATGTTTGACATTTACCCGACAAGGCCGATCGGGTTTCTTCTATATCCAATAATAATAATAATAATTATTGTTATTATTATTATTCATAAATGTGCATATGTATATTTGTCCGATTGACGAAGAAGCCATTATGCGGGTCAAGGTATCGGTTATCGTACACGAAACTGTAATAATTTCTCGATAAATTTACCGAAAAAATTTAATTAATTAATTAATATTACCGTTTTATGTATTATTATCGGGGCTCGTAAGTTCACATGCATTTCCATGTTTTTTTTTTTTGTTACATAGGAAAACATGTCAAGTGAGCGAACGAATTCGTTTCATAACAATAGTAATAAAAAACACAAAGTTTATTAATGCACGTTTTCGGCATATTTAGCTTATAATAGATTTTTTGGAGTTATTTCGTATAAATGGACGAAATTGTATTATTTCTTATTCATCTTTCCGAACATTTTTACCTAATCTTAGTATTTGTATTTCGGTTTATTTTTCTTCATGTAAAAACAACCATATATAAATTTTATGTTTTGCAAAAAAAAAAAAAAAGAATCAAGATCAGTTAAGGCTTTTTGAAGGACATGCATTATAGGTAATTATAATTAAAATAAAATATAATTTTTAAAAACTAATTTTACAATAAACTGCATTTTTTTTAAGTGCCTATAAATACATATTTTGCCAGTTTTTAGTGCATGTGCTTACGAGCGCTGATTATATAATAAGATACGTTTAAACGGTTATATTTTACTGTACAAGAAATACTCTAATTTTCGCATAATATGTATTTGTATTATTTTTTATATATATATATATATATATTTATATTGTCGTCCGTTATAATATACGCACGTAGTCGTTTTACGATATAGATAATTTGGTAAAGGACGTTCGTTTCCACGGTTTCTGAAGCCGAGCGCGATCGCAAAGCCGTCGTGTATACGTTTTATGCGCAAACACGGGGATATTATACATACGTTTTCTATCAAAATATGCAAAATAGCACAGCTGTTTGTGGAACGAGCAGCTGGTATAGTTGTACGACGCGGCCTGGGAATATTCCCTACTCCCGTATCGCGGTCGTCGTTATTATATTCCCTTTTTAACGTCCCGAGACCCTGTCCCCCCGCCCTTCCTGTCGTTTACGCGCAAGACGGACGGTCCACTTGCCGTAAAGAACGAACGAAAAATCGCGTGTCGACCTCGGTCGGCCGATGATAACGTTGAGAATACTTACGCCATCATTATATACGGACGCCATTTTTCGAAAAAAAAAAAAAAAAAAAAAATCAAAACTAAATCATTTAGCCATTTGTACAAGTTCTCTTTAACAGATTTAATGACCCCGTTATTATATGTAGGTAGGTATATATTTAAAGATCAGCTGTTCTTGGGGATATCGGATGATTCACACCTCGAGTATTATATATATATATAGGGTGGCGAAGAATTGTCTTTGGCCCCCAGGTATATACGCGGCGTAGTCCCGTTTTATATAACGGGATCCCTCATGCGGGACGATTACCCCGGCCAATGGTGGCCAAACGTCGCGAGGCGGTCCGGGAACCCGGCGGCACGGTGCGTCCCGCGCTATTTTATAAACCCCTCGGCGGGACCGGTTGGAAAAAGAGGCGCGCGATGACACCATTAGGACGACATTATCATATCCCTCCGACGGTTACGGACCCCGCCAAAGAAAAGGGTTCCCCGTGCGGGAATACCGGTTGTTTAAAGTAGGAACGTAAAGAGAGCGAGAGAGACAGAAAGAAAGAGAACAATAACAACGAAAGAAGAGGATTCGGATTTGGCTTTGGTTCCCACCGTCTGTGTCAAGGGCGGTTAGTCGTCTACCGTCGTCTTCCTAAACCGTCTCGCCGCTCTCGCCGCAGTAGTGTTCGGAGCGTTTTCGGCTCGTTAACAAATTTTAAATTTTATTATCCCGTTGCTTCGTTTTTAGTAAACACATCAAGTGTGTTATAGTTGTAAATAGTTATAGTTACTATTAAATAGGCCCTAATTTTATAATCGTTTATAATAATGGATCGCGACAACCATCATTCCATGATGAGAGCCCAAATGTCTACGTTGTTTCCTCCGTGAGTAATCAAATATATATATATGTTTAGTAGTTAAGTACTCTGATCGTAATAATTTCCTCGACACTTTTCTCTTTTATAAGTGGCTGTGTGTGTTGTTTACTTGATTACACGGAGTAATGCTGTTTATAAAAGGGGGAAAAAATAAAATTTCCACTCGAGCAACAGAGTTTCTCCTCACTCTGGAACGCGTGTACGGGATAATATAATATTTAATATTACGGAGACCTTTAACGGAAACCCTACATTATTAACACGCCCGACGTATAAAATATAATATTATGTTTGCGTATATATATAATATTATGTGTGTGTTGTGTCCTAGTTAGGAAATGCGCGTGACAACCGGTGGCGCCTGGCCTGGGTACAACTAAGTCAAGGGTATATATATATATATATATATATTATGGTCTTTATTTAGTTGTATTCGTCGGGCTATAGAACGGCAGCGAACCGTCTGCGCCGTCGTATAACTGAGGTTTTTTTTTTATTTTTTTATTTTTTTCTATTCGTTATTATTATTAATAATAATTTTACGCAACCGATTGCGACACGCCGTCGCCGTCGTACTCCGGGAAAGCCGCGCGACGAACGGGAAAACGCGGCCGCGTGTAACGACGCTGCGCCGCTGTGACGACGGCGACGAAGCAATACGCGCGCGCGCGAAAAGGAAGTGACCTTGGACGCGGGCGGCCTTGTCCAGCGGCGGTTATAACTTATAATATTATTATTATCTGTATACCTACCTACCCATAATAATAATAGTAATAATAATAATAATAACCGATGGTTTATGAAACTAGCGTTTCCCTCCCGCGCTGTCTCGCTAATGTAATATTTCGCCGGTGCTGATATATTTCATTTCCCCTCCGCGCGCACGGGCCTTTCGAAACGCCCACCACAACCCCGGTTACAAAATCCTATCACGTTTCCTTAAACGGATGGAAAAGTTAAAGATGATAAAATATTAAAAAAAAAAAATCGTGCTTGGGAAAAAAAACGTATCTTATGCAATTTTTTTTTATGATTTCGAGAATAATTATTGCAACGGTCTGTAATTTTTTTTTTTATCGATAAAACTCTCGTGGAACATATTTTTACCAGTATGTCCGAATCGGTTCCCAGGTTATTTTTTAATAGCGATTTTAATGTTCATTGCCGTTTTTTATACAGATTTTAGGACTTCGGGACTGTACAAATGTACTGTCCATGGTTAAAAATTGTGTTTGGTCATCATAATGGAATTTAATATTTTATATTAATAGCTATTATAATGTTCCTATGTTTTTTTGGTATTTTATTTTATCGCAGTAACGAGTAAATCAACAAAAATTAATATTAGTTATTAATATTATAATCTATGCATTTTATTTATCACGCGTGGACATCTTTCTTTTTTTTAAATCTAAATTACTAACTATTTACAGCCTTTATCGGGTCTAGGACAAATGGACACGAGGAAATAATGCGATTAAATAAATTTAAATAGAAAAACTGGTTATAGTTACATTGGTATATATGAAAAAAAACTCGAATACTGGAGCTCTCAATAATGATATTTCCCTTTGTTAATAATGTCAGCGAATTAATTTAGTCTTTGAAAAATATTGTGCCACGATAATTGGCCAGGACCTAATGTTACAACTATAAATGCTTGGAAAAAAATCGCCCCACCGTTATTATAATTAGGTATAACTATAATAATTAGTTATTTATGTATTCCTAGTACTATATTTTGGCGTTCAAACGTTCCTCGTGTCCAGCTGTCCGCGTCCGTTTGTCCCCTAAACCCGCCTTTATTTACTAAAATCGTTATATTATATACCCCCGTATATTATAATGACGAAGAAATGTATTGGACAAACCGATGGAACCATAAACCGAATTATAACGTTGCATTTCGCCTTTATCGAAAGTCTTTGAAAATCGAGTGGATACCAAATAATATTTATTCGGACGTGTAAAATATCGAGAACCTTTTACTTGGACGCAGCTCATTTTCACGACTCGACGGGGGTAGGCAATACTGCCTTATACTACTAATACCATAACTATTAATACTAGTACTATATATTTATTCGTCGAGAGACAATAGTAATAATATATTATATTTCGAAATCGCTGAGCCATACATTTTCAATATTATACAGAGAGATTAATTCTCGCAGAGTATAGAATTCCTATTAACCGATACGATCTCTCCGCGTGTCTTGTTATCTAATAATATAATAATTCGGTTTCGCTAACACGAACCCCCCACCACCACCCTGCACTCGTCCTGTTATCACGGTTAGGCTTCCGTGAACTTATCTGTCCGTCGGTCGGTCGTCGTTTATAACTTACAAGCCGGGCGTCACCGACTATTATTTTGTTATCATCAGTTTTAACAGAAACACACTATATATGGCGTGTGCATAAGTAATATGTAAAATTAAAAAAAAAAAAAAAAAACATACACGTGTACGCGTAATAATATTTTTTAACAACTCTACAGAAAGAAACGAAACGGGGCTCCGGCGATAGATAGCAGGCGCTATAGTAAACCATAGCGTTTAATGGTTAAAAACGGTAGGGAGTCCCACGATCGTCGGTTTGCGGTGTGTGCGTGTGCGTAGGTACACACTGTATATACACACGCACATACAGTGTGTACCTACACTCTAAACGCGTCGCCGTGTACGCGCACCTCTCTAGCCGCACGCACCACCGCCAAGGCCAGACTCGATTCCGAAGGCTGGTTCTCTCCGGTGACGTCACCACCCGGTTTCTTTGTTGTCTCGTTTTCCGCTATATTGTGTATATCGTATGCGCGTGTGTCAAGACCCAAGATTTAATAATGTTGTATACCGCGGGAGGACGGCCACAAAAAAAAAAAAAAAAAAAAAAACCAAGGAATTCTACCAAAAACGTGTACGTCTCCCGTGCACGGCGCGCCCTCCACCCCATTATATGTCGATGATGTCTACCCTGGGTCCGTTGTACCTGAAATTAACGAACACGGACCGTGGGTAAAGAGGAGAGAGAGAAAAACAAATGCGTTATGGCCACGGTGGACAGATATTTTGTGGAAAACGTGTATTTTTTATAGGTTATGATGCACCGGAGTTTTTGGCGTATGGTGCTATACAATCTATATTATATTAATAATATTGTATATGTGATGTCCTTTTCTATTCTAAGCCAACATATATATATGCGTTTTTAATCGCAAAAATGTACAACTACACCGTTAGCGGACAAGTTTTATTGGTTTTTATTTTTATTATAATTATTTCTCTACGAGTGTTTTATCCAATTATTTTTCGAATCCTACCGAATTTCGCGGTTTTTTTTTTTTTTTTGTAATTCGCGTCGTTTAGCCTTCGTGTTTTTCAAATGTAGACATTATCCGAGAATAAGATTTCCGTCGTTAAATAATAAGAAAACGCTGGGATTGGGATTAGGAGTCTAGGCTGTTGATAATTGCGAATATAGGTTTTTAAAGGTAATTAATGTATTACATTGCGTAAACTGTATTTTACCTTGGCATTGACAGTAATATAGGAGTTATCGCACCTTCGATCGTGTCCTTAAAAATATAAACGTCTCCGGTATAATCTCTTCCTTGATGACATAATAACGATGGGAAAACGTAGTGTAGTGTTGTACACGCGTATATAATAGTGACGCGCGCGGTCTCGCGTAAAAAAAAAAATATATTCGATTTTCGTGTACCTACACGCGAAATAATGACCAGCGAATTTTATTATATTGAAACCGGCGCTCTGTCCTTGTGCGCTTGAAAACCAGGAAGGCCTCCGGCAATTATACGTTTGTGTGTGCGTGTGTACATTTGTATAAAATATGTACACAAATACAATATAATATCAAATACGAGTAATAAATACGACAATCCGTAGGTATACTCTGTGTATGTGTGTATATTTGCTGACAGTTTGACAACACATTACCCGATTCGCGTATTATATATAAGTGGGATTGCAATAAATCCCACTCGTTTATAATAGTTCAAATAGTGACGAGTATTATCTATAGTGTCGAGTACAAGAACCGATATTAAGAATATTAGAATATGTGATATCGATATTTTTTCGACTATAACGAATGTTTTTTTTATTTTCAAAACTATCGTCCTATCTGTTTCAAAAAATCCCAAAACCCCTTGTTCCTTGAACTCGGCTATCGTATAATATATTTGTTTATATATATATATATATATATATATATATATATATATATATATGATTTTCGTTGACGTCATATTGTCGATACAATATAATTTGTAGATGAGGTTCTTGATCTCCATCACGAAACGACCTCTGATATGTTGGTTTGCCTTGAAATAGGGACTGCACTGTCTCATTGTTTATTGTGTTGAACTGTGTCTTTCGAACATAATATAATGCTACAAATCATATCTGCAGTCGACAACAGTTTCACAACCTCGTCCGGTGAATAAATCGGCTCGAAATACAAGTACAATAATAATTACTACCCGGCCACGACGTGTAAAACCAATCTAACAAAAACTAAATTCACTATTATGTTGATTTTTTTTTTTATAATGCGTATTATTATTTTATAAATTCAATATATTACTATACTAAACTTGTACAATGAGTATTTCGAAAGAAATTCAAAAATAGCGCTTAGAACAGAGCTTAAATTTAACAAGTACATTCGTATACATTCGTATAAAAATATGTTCGTACGTATAAACGCATAAAAAAGTTTCGTAGGTGAAAAAATGTAGAAAGGGTCCACGTGCTCGTCGTAAAACACCTGTCCCCTCTCCCACATTAGGTCAACCATCTGCCGATCCACTTTCATCGATTAAAGACAATATCGCAATGTTGTTTTTACATATACATATCTGAATCGTATAATAATATAATATATTCCGAACTAGTAAATAGCAGAAGTTTGTTAAAAAAAATATATTGAACGGATTCGGATTAATCCGTTTAATCCAGATGACGGATTAAATCCAAGTTAAAAAACAAAATTACGATTAATAATGGAAAATGTTAATTTAAATGATTTCTCGCGTATATAGCTATCACGAAAGTATTAAATCTGATCAAAAGTATAATAATAAACGATAACATTCATACATTTAAGCATGAGTGGCGGTATTCACGTATTGATCGAGTCCCTCTAATATATGAACTATTGTGGTAAGAGTCACATGCTATATTATTCCAATATTTCGAAATAACACCTAGATTTGTTGTGCAAAACCACGTCAGTTAGGTTACAGGGTATCAGTCAGTTAGTATCCTACGATACCGATAAGAACATGCCTATTAGAAATCGATAATTATTTTTCAGTCGATCGTATTTTATATTTTATAAGAACTGTTACAAACCACACACTATTGACAGGTGTTTTGCGCTAAGATTTTTAAAACTAATAATTTTCTTTTGTTTTATTTTTTCAGGTCAGTATATTTGGATTTAAACGAAGAAACGTACGCTAGCATTAAAGATTCTGTTAAAGAGTTGTGGAATCTAATAGGGTGAGTGTTTGTAATAACGATATTTGTACCTTCGTCGGTGCTGACGAAGGTTGACGACGACAACGACGACGACGGATAAACTATATGGATACCTCCGTGCAAGGTCACAGAAGTCGTCCGTCGTCGGTCCGCGAAGGTCCATCTCGATTATTAGAAACGTTTACGAATATTCGCGTGGAGCACCGCATCAATTTTATCGGTCGTCATGCCAATAGCACGTTCCGGCGTTTGATAATATAAACGAACGCCGTTTTCTTTTATTCTCGAGCGACTCGTCGAATAAAAACAAGGGGTCGTCGTAGGGTTTTTTTACTCTACTCCATGTCGGTTTCGATAAAGAGATTGCGCGGGGACTGCCTTTGATATGTTTCCATATTGATAACGTTCTACACCGGAGCCGCCGCTTCGACGTCGGGGTGGAATTATATATCCCCATGGCAACACCCGTGGTGCCCGCCGACTATGTACGAACGGTGTTTTGTGTTCTTCCGCGCGGCTCTCTATCTCACTGCGTCCACAACCCTCCGTTAGTTTCGGGCGTGGTGCCCGCCCGCAATCGTAAAGTTGCTCTGCCACTGTAACGAAATGCCCGTTGTATATCTTATACGACTGTAGAAAGTGACTTCCCCATAGTTTTGCAATTTTGTATACTGAGTGGCTTTTGCTTTCTAATTTCCGGTCTTGAAAACTGATTTTTTTTAAATTTAAATTTGGGTTTTTGTTTTAATTAATAAGTTATCTGCCATAAAATCCAAAGTAATACGCGTAGAGCTCTGAAACGACCCGGGTCTCCGCGGGTGTTACAGATAACGTACATAATATACGTTTATGTGCTCTAGTGCACAAAACAGACAAAAAAATTGGGTGGTGAGTGTGCGAGTGTGTGTAATAATACATTTAAAATTAATGATTTTGGTTGTGGCGGCCACGCGGTCTTAGAAAATATAAGATAAGGTCGGACCACTCTCCCTCCCCGCCCGCCATCCTACTGGAAATGTTCCGCTTATTTATCCGAGAAGTTTACTATTTTCACCACATTTTTCAAGAGCGCTACTGCAGGTTAGAGGTTTTCAAGGTTAGGAATTGTATATATAAATTTAACTCACGATAATCTGTATAGAAACCTGGATTTATAATATGAGAAAAACTAAACTTTTGTCGTTCAAATAGTAATTTATTTTATTTGCATATTTTTATTTATATGAACCGCACCACTGACACCACTGGTCCCGTGACCATTTTAACCTAACCTTAAAAACGTATAACTAGCAGAGCGCTCAATTTTACAGCGGCAATGTTTTAAACATATTTCCCAACCAAATATCAACCGATACATTGATTAGGCAGTTTCCCGATCTAATTTTCCAAGACCGTGGTAGCGGCTATTCAATGAACCCTTCTGTGCTAGTTTTATAATATAGAATACGCGAACGCGTCAATTTTGATAATTTACTGTACAACTCTATTTTATTATTACTTATAACGTTTTCTTTGTGGTATTTTTTTATTCGGTGGAATATTCAAAAAAAAAAAAAAGTTAACGTCCTCGTATAAACAATACGAACGCGCTGTAAAAACGAAAAACAAATTATCGTTATCGTAATGCACATCAAAAATAGGGTATATAGGTACCAAGTAAAATAGTAATAATAATTGTAAAACCACGGGCGCGTATACACGAGGAATTGTTCACCGACGCATGTCGATACGACAACCACAATACGCTAGCACACCTGTTATATATTTATTATATATTATTTCTACAGGTTTTATATTTATAATACGCCCTTTGAAATAAAACGGGTCTTACAATCGCTACGCGTATTTTAATATATATATACATATAGATATTATATATAGTGGCCAAAAAGTTTTTAAAGTTTACCGTATATGGTCTGTCGTCGAGTGGTAGAGGTGTGCGCGGTATGTAGAGGTGAAGGGTGTTGTTTATGTGTCTAAACGTACATTTTTTTTTTACTAATCCTCGACACAGTTTTATTAAAAAAATTAAAATTATACTCAAGATCCGCACTCACACATCACCTGCACTCCTCCGTGTTGACTTTCTCCGAATCGTCCTCTTTTGTGATCGTGTCGTCACAATAATGTTACGCAGACGCGCACAAAAGCAGCCGGCGACAGCAGGCGAGTCCCACGTCCTCGGGTCCAACGCCAGACCTCCTCTCACCGCCGCCCGGTGCCGCTATATCGCGTGCAACAAAACACCCGCTCGACTTTCACTCGACAGGAACATAGAATAAATAATTATAAACATAATAATACTCGGGGGAAAAAAATTAGAGTTGCCTCTCTAAAGTACGACGGGGGGGGGGCGGTACGTTGTTTTCACGGTCGAGCGTTTTACAGCGCGGAATTTATGACCGCACGATTGTGTAATTTTCGCGAAAATCTAGTCTTACGATACGGCCGGGATAAGAAAAAAAACGCGTAAACGCCCGTGTATTTATTTCCCTATAGCGCGTATTACCCGCGGAATGAGGAAGTCGCGCGACGCGTTTAGTAATACACGACACACGCGCATTTATTCTATTCTATTATAATATTGTAATACTACAAGCCGGCAAAATAAAATTTCCATAAACGTGTTGTGTTTGGGTCATCATCATTACCATAACTCGTCCGAAAATTGTATTGTATAATAATTACATATTATATCGGTGTACAAAAAATTCGGTTAATTCGGTTTTGTCCGCGGGCTGGCGCGCGCGCCCGTCGTCCGCGTCCGGTCGTGTGCGCGACGTGTTCCATTCGTGTCCGTCCGTCGTTCCGCCCGGGACGGCGGTCCCGCGTAGTATGTACACGACAAATAAATACAAAAAAAAAAAAAAAAATACATATTATTATTATCCACTCGGACGAAACGGCGTGGTATGACCAACGGATAAATAAATATAACGATTTTTGTCGCATAATATTATTCCGCCATATGTCCGTCTGCCGTCGCCGCCCGGATGCGTGTGCTGTCGGTTGTGTATAATAGTCACCGCCCGAACGCACGTTGCCATAACCCGTGAACCGGGTGCACGTGAAACACGTGTACATATTTCTCGGGTTTCCCGGTTCTCGCAAGTGTACGGTTTCTCCGGGCGAGCACATTTTATTTTATTATGTTACTTATAATAATATTATAATATATTATTTTATTATACAATGTGTACCGTGGACGACGACGGACGAATCCCGTCGTCGTAGTACACTTGGCCCGGGTCCAGCGCCGGTCCCGGGCCCATCCGGTTACCGGGCGATCGCCACGGGAGGCCTTTGGATATATTTTTACATATTATACGCTTTGCTCGAGTGTGATGTCATATTGTATGATAACAATCCTTATCCAAGACAAAAATGTACACATAAATGTGACGTAAAATCTATTCTTCATTTTAAGTACTTTGATATGTATTGTAGTGCTGAAAACATCATTCGGAGCAACACGTATTTAATAATAGTGAAATCTTAGTTTGTACACGCGTTTAAACAAATATTCTGTATATTTTTGATGGGACTATTAAATTGTGTTTGTATTCAAATGATCCGATTATTATTGATAAGAAGAGTATAACGTAGACACTGATCGAGCGTATTAAGAATGCCCCGTGATAACCATAAGGAGAAATAAGAAGCAAAAATGTAATACGGCGTCAGTGTTCATTATGGGTCGAAAACGTAAAAATAAGTAACCGGTTTTAGTCGCACAGTTGCCGAAAGACTGGAAAATCATGGATTTAGATATTTTTACTGGAATTTCTAAAAAAAAAAATTGATTGCGTACCCTTGGGTAGTTTACTAATATCCCAGCCACGAGTGGTAATTATTATTGTGAATTTTTGTCGACTATTTTTTGAGGTGTTGAGGTAATTTCAATTTTTTTATTTCTTTTTCTCGAAATTTGACAAATTCGTTTTACGGTCTTGGGGGCAACGATATTATTAAGTCCGTATACGACACGATAAGAAAAAAAAAAAAAAAAAAAAAAAAAAAAATGCTTAGTTTTTATGGACGTCGGGCCGCCGCGGCCCTGTGTATTGTTATAATCGCCAAATATTATTATTGTTATTATTTATCCTATACTATAGCAGCGTGGCGCGTTTACGCGATTTAGTAGGACACCGCTGACGCCGGGAGAAAGTAAAAGTATATTAACATTGCATTATCATAATAACGCCAACCGGAGCATCCCGTTGTCGCCACCGCCGTCGTCGTCCGTCGGCAATGAACCAGTTACCGGGTGTAATATAACGGGAGAAAGCGGCTCGAATATAATACGTTACGTGAACGTACATAACTATTATAAATATATATTACTATACGAAATAAGCGCGTGCGCGCGGCGTTGTTGGCGCATGAACGCGCGGCGAAAGGGCGACCGGGATTCGGAGAGAAGTGGTACCGCGCCACCCCGTTCACTTTTTTGCAATGACACGATTTCGGCCGTAATGAATTTTCCGCCGCCCGGGCGTGAGGGGAAAAAAATTTAAATCGCGCCGCCGCCGTATCAAAAAAAAAAAAAAAAACGTTTTTTTTTTTTATATATATATATATATTTTTTTTTTTTTAACGGAAACCCGGCAACTATATTACAACTATCGTCACGCTTTTTATAATATTTATAGTATTCTATTTTTCCCTTGAATACCCGCGAGTTATTTTCAATTCCGTAATATAATAACCAATTCCGCCTTTTCCGCCGTGCACTGCGACATGATAATATTATTAATATTGTAGTATTTTCGTCGACGACTTTTGTCCTCAACCCGGGAAGGTTTCCCCCTCCCAGCCCGTTGTAAAGTATGACGTACGGAAATACGTCATTGTGTAAGGTCCACCTAGCACCTCTCGGTTTTACGACTATTGCACATTTTTAAATGTTTAGACGAGTATATCATATGCACAGGAGTATAGCGTCCAGCTTTGACGGGCCCGCAGCTCGAATTAGGCGATATTCGGGACTATAAACGCCAGAAAATAATATACCCATGCCCCATGGGCATTCTTTTAAGACATCTCGCATTTAATTTAATTTAATTTCGTTTTTTCAACCCCTCGTTAAATTAAAAAATCCGAGCGACGGCAACGGCAGCGGCGGCGGTGGCAGTCCGATCAATACGAACCGCGGAAATGCCGTACGGTTCTCTCGTTAAAATCGCGAGGGCGGGCGTCCCTTGCGCGCTGCACATAACATCGCGCCGGGTCCCTTGTTTAGTCGCGTTGTTTTATATATTCAAGCGTATGGAATGGGGCGGAAAAAAAAGTTCCTTATATTCCCTGATGAGTCACGCCGTGGTAAAACGCGCAGCCCTATACGCCACGCGAATCAATACATTCTCAAAGCCCCTTTGCCAGTGTACCGGGGCGCCCTGAATCATTATTATGAATATGCGAGCGTCGGCGTCAATCGTATCGTGCGTTCGAAAGCGCCGTCACGGCGGCACCCCTTTGTCGGAGCACCCCCTTGCTGTGTACAACGACCCCGAAAGCGCTGCTGCGTTTGTTGTGTTTGCACGTGTAAGCGCACGCACGCACGCACGTACGCCCTCTACATAGTTTCAAATCCCGAACGAGTTAATTATTATTCGTGATGCAAGGCCACGCGCGCAAGGGCCACAACATAATATTATATATTTATATACACAAAGAGAAATCGTAAGGGAAACCGACTAATTATTTATTATACTCGTAGGTATGTATGTGTGTGCCTGTGTGTGTGTATGTATATGTATGTTTATATATATACATACACGATTTTCCGACGTTCTTTTCCTCTCTGAAGAAAACGGCATAATATAATATATATATATATATATATATATATATATATATATATATATATATATATATATATCATGTTATGCAAGTCGAATTTCGCCATTCCCGCTATTTATGTATATAAAAAAATAAACTGCGTTCGAGGAGTAGTGGCGCTCGTAACATTATTTCCATTCGTTTGTAATATTATGTCATAAATCCCGAAATCCGTCGTCGAAAATAACGTTGGTGACGCAGCACCACCGACAAGTGTTTTTGTGTCCCGGAATTGATACAACACGAATAACTGTAGGGGTAATGTTTTTCCTTATTACCTACCGCGCTCATCAAACTATAATCGCGGTCCTCTTCTTCTCAGAGTTAAAATAATATTATGTATTGCAGAGCTGCTGCAGCTATAGCGAGTCACGAGTCCGATCTCGGTACGGTTAAAAAAAATATACAAGTAATTCGGTAATAATTATATTAAAAAAATAAATAAATAAATCGCCGTTTTACAAAAAAAATCGAGTACTACTACTACCGGTATCGGTCTGTGCGCGTTCATTGTGTACGCGCATTTTGCGACCGCGTGTTCGACCGGCCCGTCACTTTCACTGTTTTCACAACAGCCCGCGCAAGCCGCCGCCGCCACCGCCGTCGCTGTATGACTTAACAACAATAAAAACGATCGGCGCCGCCGCGAGGTTATAAAAATATTATATTAATTTTGAATTCAAAAGAACACGCGTCCGCGATGAAAATATCGAAACCGAAAAAAATTGTTTTCTAATTTTCTGCTTTCCTCGTGTTAAACAGAGACTGTATTTATATTATAATATATTTTATGTGTCCTTGACGACGGCGGCGCCGTTTATTATTACTATTCGTATTGGCGGTTTTTTTTTCTCTGGTAGGCACCTTTCAAAAGCGTATACACACCACGCGCGCATAAAACGCGATATCAAACAATTATATTTTATATGATACCTTCTTATTCTCGTATATGCGTATATATAATGTAATAGAACGTAAACGCGCGTCCGAATATTATAATACGGGAGGAGGGCAGAGCGTCGAGACGATCGTTTTCGAAATGGAAAGTTGAACGTTTTCAACGCGCTCTTAACATATATATATATATAATATATATGTATGTAATCGAAAATTACATTTGTTCATTTATTTATTTTAAAATGATTTATTTCGTCTGCCGCGCCGACGACACGGCCTCGACACGCGTGCGCCCAGTCCCCGGTGGTGTCCGCCGTTTCGATTTCGTTTTCAAGTGTAAACGGCCAATCAATTTCGCCGGTTACAGCGCATGCCCTATAATAATGATAATGTAGCGTTTTTTTTTCTTCGGGAATTTGAAAACGTTTTCGTCCTCCGGGCAGACATTCAAGGATGTGCCCTCGACGGACACCGAGGTTCAATAGTGTTCACGAGCGGCGGCGGCGACGATACTGTCGTCGTGTCTGCCGCGATTATTATTATTATTACAACTGTTATAATGACCCGCAATAAGCGAATATTATTTAACGCATTTTTATTTTTTTACTTTTCAATGTTATCCGAACCGAAAATCGGGTTAAACGGCGGCGGTTCGCTGCTATCGCAGTCTAGAAAAGTTATTATATCGTTTTTGTATTTATTTTTCTCTACGCCAAAACGACAAAATATATCGTGTGAGGAGTAAAAATCGATCAAGGTCTCCCCCCACTAGCCCTTATTCGCAGCACGCTGCTGATGAGTTCGTATATATATTTTTTTTTTATACGTTTTTAATCCTGCAGCGACTGTCCCAAAAGAGATTTATTCATACGAGTTTTCCTTATTAATGTTATTTTCACCCCGCAGTCCAATAAACGAATATAACGAATACCAATATATTATTATTATGCGTTATGTTCACAACCTTGGGCGTCCGTGAAATCGATTTATTTTCGCCTCGTATCCCATAATTTGCGGTGGATATTGGAACCTTGACTTTGAAACCGTATATAAGTATATGTGTACGTACAGCGTTTTTCATAATATTATTTATATATACATATACATTAATAATTATAATATTATTTTATATCGCTCGCTCCGTAATGCGTACGACGATCAATACGGTACGCGTCGTCAATGATGTTTGCAGTGCAATAGAAAATATTATTATAATATTTATTTTGTAGTTTAATTTAATAAAAACTTTATCGAATAATATTAAACGCCACTGTCTTGTCCGCCTACGGTTCTCCCGTGCGCGCCGACCGATCGCGTACACCGGGGACGATGTTTTGTGGTGGCCGTCGCGCAATACCGTCCCGAGAATCGGTGGCACGCCGGTCTGATTGCACAGTCTCGCGTTGTGCAATCGGCCGCAATATCCCCGTAGTGACGTATTGCTTTTTCCCTATTATTGTCGCCGAAACGAATTGTTCTTTTTATTTGTCGCATTAAACCGTCGTATCTGCCCGGGCGCCGTCGACGTACTTCCCGTATCGTTATGTATTATTATATTATTAATATATTTCGATTATTGTAGCCGAATGGCTACATTATGTGTCACTATGCGCACCGCACAAATCTTCGTCGAAAAAAAAAATGTACACTTGAATTATTACAAATATAACGCAATAATAATCAGTAGTTTGGACATTACAATGCTTAAAGGAACTATAGTTATTTTTTATTACAGTAAGGGACGAAGGGTAATGAGTTACCTTTTTAAAATTTACTATCCAGAGCGTAAATTGCCGATTAGTATTTATGTACACAGATTTCAATTGGTGATTTAACCTCTAGACACTCCCAACGCCGTCGTACAATAACGTTTGAGTCAGCGGAGGAACTAGGTTTTTTTGAGGGGTGGTGTTCGCCTTACACAGCTTTTCCCCCCGTAATTAATTTTTGAAAACTTTATTGGTATCCTCACTGTCCGACATTCGATAGACTGAAAAACGCTTATCATACGCGATATAGATGGATACAAATCTTATATAATTTATGTAATTGTCAAATTTCTAGGCTTATTTAGTTTTGTATATGAGCTTTAAAACAATATATTCATTTTAAGATTCGAGGGGAGTGTCCAGACACCAAAAACACCCCTCTTAGTTGCGCTACTGGTTTGAGTACATTCATATATAACAATTATCGTTCGTAATCCAAATAAAAAAATTCGTCAAATCGCAACTTGACGTTGAATGGTATATATAGTAAACTAAAGTATCGATTTTGGCAGTTTAAAATAACAGTATAAATTACGAAGTTTTGCCACCGACTAAAATATTAGCCTATTTATATAATATTAAAACGATATTTTGGAGGCGTCTCGTCATCGAACGGACACGTACAAATCGGCGGTGATGATCTTCACAGAAAAATCGTATACAATTATTTGTATTACTTTTTTTTAAAAAAAATCATGCCATTGTTATATTTTGAATTCTGTGATTAGATTAAAAGACTAATTAAAGGTAGTTAAAAATTCTCCGGTTTTTACTCATCGTACCCTAAAATATGAGGAATTTTAGCTCCGTATATCCTATTTTCCCAACTATACCCACCTACAACAGTGACTTAGAAAAATTGACTTGCGGTAGACGTAGTACGTTTTAGTGGGATTCGGCAAAATAGATTTTGGTAATTTCAACGATATGGGTTGACAAACCGCTGTTTAATAAATAAAAGTATCGTATTTATTCAATTAGGAGACGTTACAAATTAAAAATAATTCGTCGACAAAATGTATAATACGAGTGTGTGTGTGTGTATGTATATTGTGTGATTTGTTTTATGGTATTAATGTTTTAGTCTTAAAAAAAAAAAAAGATAACGAATTCGTGTGGGGCCCATGACTCGACGATTTAGTACTGTTAGAGTTTATAATATTAATAATTAAACATACATATACGAATTATGTATTTAAGATTTATATGCGATAACTACGATATGGTTGGTATAATATCTTCACGAGTCACGACCGAATACAATATAATAAACGAATGATTTATTATTATTATGTTTGTTTTCGGTAAGTACAATATTATAGATATCTTCGTAAAAAACGAGATTTGTCATATTAATATATTTATACGCGTAATAATCATCCCCTACCTCCTCTGAAATATTATAGGACACATAGGTTAATATTTGTGCACATTATAACTAACGTGGTTCCGTTATTTTGTTTTTCAGACTGAAGGGCACCGGTGGCAGTGCTCTGGGTGGTGCGAGCAGCGCATTAGGAGGCACCAGCGGTAGTCTAGGCGCGGCAGCAGCCGCTGCTGTGCTGAGCGGCGGTAGCAGTCGCGTGACGTCGTCGGGCGTTGAGCTTAGAGAACTCAGGCGCCACAACTATAAGGCATCCGTGTCCGTGCTTTCGCACCTGAACAAAGGCAACGCCGCATCGCCGTACGTTAATATCGGGACAGGGCACCGACAACGGACTAGAGCCCACCGGGCCATGAACATGGGCCAGAAAATATCTAGTGAGTATACTGAATAGTATAACTGGGACTACCAGCGACCACGATTTGTGGTCGTGCACAACTTTCTTCCTTTATACAAATATGTAATAATACGTGTACGCAGGTGTGTATTTTAATATTTTCGGTGGTGCCAAATTAGCGTTCCGATAAAGTTTTATAGACCCCATATTACATATAATGCGTTGTTGCTTGTGCCGTATTTGCACTGGTAGACTTCAAAATATGTATAAAAAAAACTAGGCACACATGTTTTTCAAAAATTAGTTTAAAAAATGTTTATTTGGTTTTTTGCCATTATACAAATCGAATGGCTAGCGACCGAGGCTTTCTATTATTACGCCGATTTACCAGAAGAGGCCAATTACTTTTTTTGTATTTCTCTAAAATTAGAAACATTCTGTCTTATTTAATTTACCGATTAATAATAATTAAGTCTTATAAAACGGTCGGTGCACTGAAATATTCCTAATATATACGATTTTCGAACATACTTTACGCAGACGTTTTTAAATTGTTTGATGATAAAATAAAAAGTGGAATTTTGTGTTACTGCGTAAGTCCTGAATATTGTTTTTCGTCGATGCGCGTTCGAAGAGGATTCGAAACAGAACAAGATTTCCGTATCTTTCTTTGTCTAACACGTGTGTATGTACCGTAGCGTAATTTGTTGTCCGATAAGAGGATGCTTGATCGATAAAAGTTCTGAAAACAAATGTGATTTCGGCGTGTAGTGTACACGGGATCAGCCGCGCAAATTTTTAAAATTTCAGTCCTCGATTTACAAAAAAAAAAAAAAAAAATGATTTGAAAATGTTGTACAATAAAAATACTAAAACTAAATGTAAAAAAGTGTCGCGGCCGCCGATATCGTGTAACATCTCGCGCTGAGTTTAAATCCGTTTTCGGAATTCTTATCGCTTCGGATAGTCCATCGGGAACCGACGGACAAAATATCGCTATTGCTTGCCGCGCGTGTGTGCGGCACAAAGAGAGATAAAGGAATTTCCGATCCGTTCCGAATCCTCTAGAATCGACTTTCACGGCGTTTGTTTTTTATTCCCCAATCGACGGAACAAACGGTTTTCACGAAACTCCCTGGTTCGCCGCCTAGTATTATACGCACCCGGATGCACGACGTGGTATATTTGGGGATGAACGGCCATTGGTTCTGGCGTCGCCCTACTCCAGACCCGACAAAATTGCCCGGGATCTTGCGATCCCACAACGCTTGCGTGTTCCCGTCCAGAGTCTGTACCCGTCTCGTTTTCGTGCCGCATCGTACTATACGGAGCGATCCGAAAACGCGTGTAATTTGCTCGTGTCTCTGTGCATTTGTAGGATAGCGAGCGCCGCCGCCGTACGCATAAAATATTTGCCGGAAAAAACCGCCCGGTTATTATTTTTATACGTTTTACAGTCGCCTCCGTGAAATATTATTCGCAAACGTCTCTAAAAATACAAATACTCCTTGTCGGATCTCTAATCACGGATTAGACAAACTGGTTTTCTTATCTTCTAAAGCGATTCGTCGACGTTCTTCTATATTCTATACGAATACGCACTAGTACTGCGGCAGTCCTATACTCGCTATTAAAGTTAAAATTAATAGTAATAATTATATTACGGCGTCGTTTTCTCCAAAACTCGTGGTGGTGTTTTTTTTTTTTTTCTGAAATATAATACGAGTCGATTTTTAATTTTCTGAAATTTTTCACGTATGCGAACTGTGCGGATTTTTTCTTAAATTACTTATATTTAACAATGGTTAACATAAATATCCTTGTTAACGGCGAAAAATGCGAGTCTGTCGGCAACGTCGATTCGGTGAAATGTAAGTACCGATATAAAAAGAAAAAAAGAAAACTATATAATTTATTTTTTTTAAATAAAATAAATTTTCAAAATTCGCGTTGACAAAACTACATACAGACACACTTTCTTCCACCTTAAACCAGTACATACGTAACTTACTATTTACGACGTGTCCCTGACGAAAAATTAATCATTGTGTTTATATTTTTGTTATTTTTAATCCAACGCTTTTCACGTTTTAGGTGGAGTTAAAACCGTTAGCCGCGAAAGTGCGCAACCATACAAGCCTGTAGTACCGAGAGAGCTGGCCCAAGATTTCGCCCGTCCGGCCAGATTAGATATATTATTAGATATGCCGCCGGCGTCCAAAGAAGTGCAAATCAAACACGCTTGGAACGCGGAAGATAGGTCTTTAAATATATTCGTTAAGGTAATCATCACACTACTCTGTGTATATTATTGTATACACCAGCCGCGGTTTGTGTTTTCGTGCCGTTTTGTCTAATAAAAATGTAATTTTCCGTGTACAGGACGAAGACAAACTGACATTCCATAGACATCCAGTAGCGCAAAGCACCGACTGTATTAGAGGTAAGACTGGCCTGACCAAAGGTCTGCACGTGTGGGAAGTAAACTGGTCGACCAGGCAACGCGGTACGCACGCAGTGGTCGGAGTCGCCACACAAGACGCACCTCTACATTCTGTTGGTTACCAGAGTCTAGTGGGAAGCAACGACCAATCGTGGGGTTGGGATTTAGGGCGTAACAAATTATACCACGATTCAAAAAGCTACGATGGCATTACGTATCCGGCTTTGCTCAAGCCAGACGAGACATTTATAGTGCCAGATAAATTTTTAGGTATGTTTAACGCTCTTGTTCTTTTACATTAAAAAACCGCTGAAAAGTGCCGTGTTGTAATTTTATAGGTAATATTGTTGATTCATATTATATATTTTCTGTTTTGTTACTAGTTGTTTTGGACATGGACGAAGGTACTCTATCCTTTGTTGTTGATGGCCAGTATTTGGGTGTAGCGTTTAGAGGCCTCAAGGGGCGCAAATTATTTCCGATTGTCAGTGCTGTTTGGGGTCACTGTGAAATTACGATGAAGTACATCGGCGGTCTAGATCGTGAGTACTTACCATTTGTGATGTCACAACATTTATACTTAATAAAAAACATTGAGTCTAAATTTATCTTTATCATTTTAGCTGAACCTCTACCGCTAATGGACCTATGTAGACGAGTCATTAGGCAACGAATTGGTAAACAATATCTAGAAGAACGTGTCATGGACCTTAACCTGCCACAGTCACTAAGCGTTTATTTACTATACCGGGACAGAAGATAACGGGTCCAAAGACCGATAATATTGATCAACAGATCTCAAACGTCGATCCGATTCCTCCCCTAAACTAACTGTCCTATTCCCTACCCTCGTCACACCACCATCTCGATACCCACCCCCAAATAGCCCGTAATCTCCTCTACCTCAGGCCAGTAACCGCGACGTTCGCTAAACTAGTCTCCCTCCCCCTCGCGTTTCCCTCGTTCAAGTTTCCCTTAATGACCCCGATCCCATCCCTGTAAATAATACTCGATGCAAAGACCCTCTCCCCATCCCATTTAAATTACACAAACACGAAACTTTAAGTAACGACTGATGTATCAAGTGTCAAGATAGTTTTTTTAATATATTAATTTAAGGTTTAGGAAAAAAAAAAAAATTGAAGATAAACTTTTGTACAAAGTCCAACAATGCCTATTTGGTATTATAAGTAAAAGAAATTAAGCGCGCACAATAAATATTGCGTATAATTTCCATCATGTGAATTAAATATATATAATTTTATTTTTCATTATAATTATTATTAAAATCAATTTCTATCCTGGTTTACTTGTACTATGTGTATATTATACGCGCGTGTTAAGGACAATGAACATTTTTTTTTTTTTTTACCAGTTTTGACTAATTATTTGTATATAACTACAGGTTAGTTACATAGTTACATGTTTTTCCTCGTCATTGTTTTTGTATCACAAATAAATATAATATATTATATTCGAAAACTATTTATTATTATATTTTTTTTTTTTTTTTTAATTAATTATTTTATCGTAGAAACCAATTATAACTACACCTTTTTGTATGTAAATTCAAAAATAGTTTTTCTTTTATATTATTAATTTTTTTTTTTTTTTAGTTGTTAAATAGAAAATAATAAAAAAAATGTTATTGTTTTTGCCAAATGTACACACCCAAAATTTTGTTTATTGGAATGTCCAACACCACTTATTTGTTCTTTTATAGAAAACAACCTTATGAAAAGACATTTAATCTTTACTTCAAAAAAAAAAAAAAAAAATAATAAAAAATAAAATTGAAAAAAAAAATAAATGTAGACTAATATTTAATTTATACATGGAACGTTTGTACATAAGTTAATGCGTTTTGTTTATTATTATTATTATTTTTTTTTTTTTTTAACGATAAATTTGTTGGTTAACAGCAAAACTCGTTTTGTGATAGATATGACTATGTAAAATATAATATATATAAATATATATTTTTTTTTTTACATTCAGTTTTTCAAAAAAACAAACCAATTGATATGTAAATACATTTTTCCTCCTATGTAATTGTTTGAAATGTTATGTACGAGACAATATTTGAATATAAAATAACAATATTTTCTAAGACAGAATTTCGCATTATAATATTGTTACCATATTGTTTAATGTTCAGGTACTATACAATATTGTGTTTTTTTTTTTTTTTTTTTTTGAGTAAACGTTTATTTGGGCACACGTTTAGTTAAAATTTTGTACGCGTTTGTTTAGCCAGTTGGCAGATTTTTGAGTGTTGATTTCTGCAGTTAATATCTAATTTTTTTTTTAAAGATTGCAAAAAGTAAAACAATTATTAGCCTTGAATGTATATTTTGTAAAAGATAATTTCGGAAAATGTGCAAAAGGTTTTTTTTTTTATTATTATTATTATTATGATTATTATTATTATTATTATTATTATTATCAATTATATTATACTTGTCAAGAAGTGTTACTGTCAAGTAAACTAATTAATATCAAGAAGTGTGTTTTGCCTTTGTTTTGTTGTCCATCTATTTAACAGCAGAAATTACCTTTTATTTTGGTGTCTTTTAAGCTTGAGTAATATATTATATTAAGTGAATTTGTTTGTATATAATAGCTGCCATTATCTGATGTTACGTGAGTTGGGTTATCCAAAAACAAACAACCCAACTGGAATGTACATACTTTAAAAAAAAAAAATGAATAAGTCATACTATGAATAACTGTTGCGGCAGTTGAGAAATTGAATTATTTTTTACAATTTAAAATCAGAATTTTTAAGAAATCCGTTCATAAACCAATTTAATGTGTAATCCCTGGGTTAGTGTAAACTATTGTGCTTCCCATAAAAATTAAATTACTCCCTCTGTTTCTTAAACAGTAAAGGTATAAGAGGACATTGTCCAAACTATAAGTTTATTGTTCGGCATTATATTTTCAGCTAATATTAAATCTAAATGATAGGATTTTAATTCTATAGGTTAGAGCTATTTATTCAATATAATTAAACTATATAAGAATGTATAAATATTTTCATAGGTATTAAACTAATTTTTTTTTGTGGTATAAATGGAAAATATCAGTAAAGAAGTATTGAATAAAAATGTATTTTCTGTTCTGATATTTTAATGTAAACCATTAAACCTTTAATTGAGTTAATGAAAGTATTTAAATACTGTGTACCTGTGCACATTTTTTTTTAGATAATATTTATTTTATTATTGAATTACATTTTCTCCAATTTTGTGTAACATTTTTTATTTATTTTTAAATTTGAATGGTTAGACTTTTCCACTAATCTACTGCCAAATACTCATTATGGGGAAGGACTATTATTTTTTATGGACGAATATGATGCCTTAGAACAAAAATCCAGACAAACCTGTAATAATTGCTTTAAACAGATTTCAATTATGAGTTATGATTTTTTAGGATCTTTACTGGGTTACATTTTTTTTCACTTTACCATAAGTAAAAGTCAAAATACTTGAAATACATTTTTAGAAAATACAATCAAATTTATTTGCTTTTTAGTAAAACAATTAAATATTTATTTCCAACATATCCTAGTAAAGAATCATAATCCATTTTCAAAATTAAAATCTGCCAAACACAATTTCTACAGTTATATCTGGCTTTTAGGTCTAAAACAACTGAATTATACTGCCTCCAATCCATTTATTACCATTACTATTGGACAATAATGAAAAACTATTGACAATTGAGACATTATGTAATGACTCATGTTAGGCTATTCTTAACAAAAAATATATTATCCAAACATTCATATAGTAGAAGAAGTCATATTAAGTACTAGGTACTAAATATAGTAATATTATATTAGTTATAGTAATAACTCAAATATTTCAGTAGTACATTGAACCATTGATCAATAATTGAACGTATGTCACTTATATTATAATGCAATGGGTAATACATATCTATTTGGTAAACCAGAAAAAAAGTTTTAAGCTGTAACTACTATATTTATTATATTTTGTTTCAGACTTAGCATCTAGTTTTGGGTAAATGTATAATTAGTTTAATTTAAGTTATATAGTGGCATATACATTTATAAATTATATAACAGTCAATAACAACAAAATACATTTTTTAAATATTTAAAATTATAAATTTATATAAAAAATTACTCAAATATAATTAACAATGTTTACTACAATAAAATACAACAATTCACTTAGTTATCCATGTTTAAATAGATTTTGTAAATTGACACCTTGTTTTGCTTCAAAAAATGTGTATGACAGTGTTATGTCATCAATGTTTTCCATTTTCGGATCAGTTGAAAACTCTGGGTCAATAAAAAAAAAGACTGGCATATCAACCTAAAATAAATTCAATTCAAAATAAATAAACAGTTAAACAGTATATCAAATATAATTAGTAATTACCTCTTCATTTGCATTTAATTGTTGTTCTTCAAAACAAAAACATTGGATTTTATTAAAATATTGACCTGCCTCAAAAGGCACAACATTATATGTGCTAATTCCTGTAATAGGTTTGTCTAATGGATTTTTAGCAGTATAAAATGCTAATGCCGTTTCACCAGGTGCTACCTAAATAAAATATAAAAAATTACATTTTTATTTAAATTTGTTTAATAATTACTAACAATACATTTATAATTTTTTTCCCAAGACAAAATTATGGTCTATTACAGTGTTTCTTAAAATGTTCCGCGAAGATCATTTAAAGATTCCGCGAAAATGAAGTGCTTTTTCAAAATATTCAAATTTCTATCAACATGTACTACTGGAGTCGAAATATTTAGACTTCTAAATTCTTTTCTTGAAGAGAATAAAATATGGTACAACTGTGTTGATATCTATACCAATGGAGCAAAGGCTACTAGTGGTATAATTAATAGAACTGAACAGTATACTAAAAATATTGTCAAAAACTGTTCTAGTGACTAATGTATGATACATAGGCAGGCACTCACTGCAAAAAAGTTATCTACCAATTATAAGAATGTTCTTGATGAGGTCATCAAAATAATTAACTTCATAAATCTCGGCTTCTAAATAATCTATTATTCTAAAATATATGTGAGGACAGAGGAAGTGTACAAACTTTATTTTATATACTAAAATCAGGTGCGTATCTTAATGATACTAATTTGCATTTATGAGCTAAAAGACAAGGTGCGTCCCTTTTTTTTTTTTTTTGGATACAATTTCGAACTAAAAGATTAACTTCTTGATCAAATTTAGCTACTTAAAATTGTTTACTTTAGTGACATTTTTACAAAGAACAATGAGTTTAATTTTTGTCATTTTTTTTGCAAATAGTCCTTATATAAAATGTCGTATTGAAACTATTGAAACAAAGTAGTGGTTCCATTATAAAAGTGGATATAAAAAAAGTTCCACAGATAAAAAAATCATTACGGAATGCTGGTCTATTGCACTGCAATAGAGTAAATAAATTACTTTATTATATTAACTTATTGAGTTATTCTAGTATTAATAATACAAAATTATTATGTAGTTCTGGGATTATGTTAAATTGGTTAGTATATATTGGAAACTTGCAGTGATATAAAAAAAAAAATATTAGGTATTAATTTATTTAAATAATATTTTATTTGGTATACAAATATACTTTTTATTTATCATTATTTCATAATTGTATTTTTAATTAAATTAGTTAATTGTTTTAAATTGTTACATATTGAAATAAAAATCATATAAGTGATTCTGTGCATATTTTATCTAGTATTCATCTTACTAAACAATAAATGGTTATGATCACTAAAATATTTGCTCGTTTTTAAGTATTTATTTGTCAATATTATAAAAAAAATAAATATAAAAATGTTGCATATTATTTATTCACCTTTAATTATCTATTACCTGATGGTGATTTTTTTAAGTTGAAACTAGTAGTATTTACACACAACTTGTATAATACTACAGTCTTTGTTTTGTTTTTCTTCATGTATATTCTATATATTTTTTTATAACTTAAACTTATATTGTCTAAATAAATCAATAATCTCAATCTTGGAAACCAGTGAAATATTAAATACCTTACTACAAAACTATAGAAAATCCAATTCATAGTACTATAGTATTTATATAATAATCATGAAAATAAATATTCATTGTACCAAAAAATTGTTTTTTTTAAGAGGGGGTGGAGAGGAAATAACCCTGTTGCCCCCTTGGGTACACCGTTGATGGGCACAGTTACTCTGGATATTCTATGATCTCTGTTCTACTTTATTAAAAAACATAATGGTATTACTCTGATTTCAGGTTGAAGTGGTTTAAAGCTCCATTGCATACTGGACGATGTATCGGCAGTGAAATGGATTAGGATCTCTCTGTTTCTATTCGGCTTCATTGTTTCTACTTTAGAATCTTCTACACTATGATTAAGTGTTCCGCCATAACTGAATGCCTTAAGAGTCAGAAATTCATTAGTTATTAATTTGTTTAAAATGTATTTATTACTAAAAAAAGTCCCACCTGACAAAATATTTTATATAACGGTACAGCCGCATAACTTAGACCGATTGTAAGTACTCCTACGGAAGACACATAATATACTGTAGAGTGCATTCTTTTTTTTTGTGCATTATTGGTACTATGTGAGCGTTTATAGTAGAATGTGTTTCGATAATGCCTAACACACATTTGCCGCATTTTAAACAGTGTTGAGAACATGATTTCATCGGTAAGGAAGTCTTAACTGTAAAGACATAGCATTTTAATATTTCTGAAAGTATAATATTATATACTATTAATGCAATGTAAAATTAATAATTATTTTTAATAATATATCTCATGTACATACTAGAATTATAATGCCAACAACCTACAATTTGAATTGCCTCTATAAGATTTTTAATACTTCTATTGTATATTTAATTGTCTATAAATTGCAGAAATTCATACTGCTTTTTTCAATTATTTTTATTCATGAACTTCAATGATAATAATCTGGTTATCATACGATAATGTTATCTCTGTTATCATTATTGTTACCACGTGAAGCACGGACCCACAATAAATTGCCTATTTTTTAATCTAAAACTTTTTCCAAAAATTATTTTTTTTATATATATATAATGTTTGTACTATGCCGGTACGAAAAGCTTATCTTTGATAAGTAAAGTTATCTAGGTACACGTTGATTGTATAATATTCTAGTGAGTATTTTTAAATAGTGGTCAGTGAAATATACGTTTTTATTAATCTGTCGAGGGCAGTGTTGGCGATTATTAGTTCAATTTTAACGAATATTTTATGACTACCTACTACAAATAATTTAATAAATATCTGAACTAATTAATAATTAATTAATCAGATTTTCCAACGTTAATCCAAATATCATGTTTATGGATGTTGTCTTTCTATTTATGATGATCAAGGTCATAAATAAGTCTATTTTTCTAACCTCTTCAATGAGTTCTTCCTTTGCCGATGAAAATTTCGTTGTATCGTTATAATTTCGTATTATTATGACACTGCTCTCAGACCAGTACTGTCGACGAATTGTTGTTTCGTAGCAGTGGTCATGCGTAGAAAACCAAACTATAGGGATTACGTATTAACAGTGTGGCAGCAACCATCCCGGAATCCGGTTACGCCTAGGAAACCGTAACTTAATGACTTTCTTTTTTGTTATACTCGTTCCAAAAATCGGAAAAGTGGTTACTTTTAATATGTAGTGTTCGTAACAGTCCTATATATTCTAGAGAAGATCCTATCAGCATTCGTTAAACAACTGAGAGACTGCCATTTATTAAAATTCATTAAAATGTTTTAATTTTAAAGAATATTAAAAAATGTGAGTACCAAGAACTAGGAGATTACTGAGTTGCATAGGTCTGATAAGACATACGGCTAGGTTGCTAAAGCTAATTTGTATCATTTACTATTTAAAATCCAACCCAGTAGCTATAATGGCATCGACACTGTTACAAACTACCTAATTTTTTTTTTATTTCATCCGTATCACCTAGGTCTCCCATAAATCAACTAAATGTTCATTTTATAAATACCAATATCCCAGTATGAGACTGTGCCACTCTTTAGGGGTTGAATTCTTAAATAAAGCCAATGTACGAGTTCGTAACAAATATCATCAAAATCGGTTCAGCAGTAACTGAACTGGTTTCACATTTTACAAGTTTACAAAAATCTTCTTACCTTACATACTGGATGACTTGTTTTGGTTTTTCTTGTAGACCAACCCTCTCTTCCGTACACAAAAAAAATAAATTAAACTGGTTACACTAAATCAGTGTTGTCCAACAGTTTGGACATTACACTTGGACAACTATTGATAGGTCATGGCTGATCTCAATTATAAGAAGATCTTTTTTTTTTTGCATTTAAAAAGTAATAAAACATCAGTATTTTTAGATTTAAGAAAATTTAATCTAAAATAATTAACATAATTATTGAGGGAAACAACAGTATAAAATATTATTTTTTAGTGTTTACTTGCAATTGATTTGAAAATTATTCCTTTACAGACATATTTTGGAAGTTAGGTTGATCCAATTTAAATAGGATTGATTTATGCAAATTAATTACCTAAACATGTATATAAATTCAAGTATAATTAAGTATACATAAATTATTTTTAAATAAAATAATATAAGTATTAAATAAAAATTACAAATTGTTTAATTTACTAAACTAAACTAAAAATATTAAAAGTTTAAAACATAATCAAAATTTATATAATATATTTAGAAAAGTTATTAATTTTCAATGACTAATTAAAATATACAATTATCAAAACATATCAAATCAACATTAATATTAATAAACAACTGAACTTATAGTAATTTATAGTTCTTTTTTTTTTTTAGCATATTATATTTTTTTATAAATAGCATACACAAATATTAGGAGTAAAATTTATATAATGGTATAAATATCTGAACAGTAATTATTAAAATTAAATTGATCATTAACAAACACAAAAAAAAAAAAAAAAATTGGAAACAAAATAATTAAAAACAAAAATAAGCTTTGTATATATATAAAACAACCATATTGGAATTATAATTTTTGTTCAATAAGTGTCATTAATCTGAGCTCCTAAAATTAAAAATATTAAAATTATTTTTATTAATAGCATTATAAATAAAAAAAATAATACACTATTTAATATGCTTATCAAATTTATAACTTGGTTAATACACACTCAATTTTGTATTTCTCTATCTTTCAAAGTAAAATCACACACAGACGTTCCTTAAACAACTAATATGATAAAAGTTTTAAAAAGAGCTAGAGGATAACCAACTAATTTAACACTTTCATTGTGCTATAATTAAATACAGATAGTGTATACAATAAAAAAATAGAATTGGTTTTTGTACGATTAATATTAAATTTAAATTAAGTAATATTTTTACGTAATTAGTGTTATATTTAATTTGTACATATGATTTAATTATACATACAATTATTTTTTTTGTTTTCAAAATAGTAATAGTTATAACTAGGGATGGGTTCTCAAACTACTCGAACTCACAAACTTTCTGTAAAGTTCGAAGTTTATTAAAATTGTAGCTCGAACCTAAATATTATTTTTTGTTTATGAGTTTTATTATCAGAGTATTATTGTTATCAGTATATATTTTAACTAATCCTAATTTTAAAGTTGCTATCACTATCAATGCAAGCTGAAAACAATTTAAATGATAGGGATTTATGGTTTTTTTTTATTATAATTTGAATCAAAAAGACTGTTTAGCACTACTGCACAAATTTGTGATGTAAGCACAATTGGCTTGAATCCCTAAAAATGCTTTTTTTTTTTTTAACAAAAACTTATAAATTGAAAATTTGTTTAAAAGTATTAGCTGCCGACAATATGATTCCAAATAAATTAAAATGTTATTTCAAAAGTAATCATTGTTAAAAAACATGATTATTTTGTAAGACAACTTGAACAATTAGAAAAACAATCAACCAGTTTTATCAAACAGACAAGGGTTACAACCAAAGCTCATACAATAGCTGAAAAACTTATTTTACCACGAGTAATAGATATGGTCTACTATGATTGGAGAATCTGCTGCAAACCAACTTAAATATATTCCCTAATCTAATGAAACAATAAGTTGCTGAATTTATAATATATCTAACAATAAAATGTTTTCCAGAAGAAATGAAACAATACTATTTGATTAAAGACCCATTTACTGAAAAACCATTATCAAATTTCACAACTATAGAGGAAGAGCTATTAATCGATATTTCATCTGATTCTTCACTACAAATGAAATTTTCTTCATTGTCACTCTTATGAATCTAGATCTACAATAAAGACGAATATCCTGAAGTTGCCAAAAAAGCTTTGTGTATATTATAACCATTTGCTACATTGTATTTATGTAAAAGTTTTATGAACAGGATTTTCCGCAGATAGGTATTAAAATCCAATTATCGGTCCAAACTTATTGTTGAAAAAGAAATGCGCGTGGCAATAACAATGTTACTGTCTAACTTTGAAGCATTAATAAATGGAAAACAAGCGACTTGTTCATATAAAGATTAAATATTAATAGTCATTGTTTTTTTTTCATAAATATATAAAGGTTGAATATTTAAATAATACAAAATTGTAATTCATTAATTCATGTGAGGTGCGATTATTTATTTTTATTTATATGTGAATCAAACAAGTTTGGGAACTGCTGTGCTCTAGTAGATAGTTTTCCGGATTTTTGAAATGGAATATTTAAAAAATTCAAATATATTACGCACTATGCATCCTAATACACTACGATACAATATACTTTTTAAAGTAGTTCACTGTAGTAGTATTCAATTTAGACCATTATTTTTAATTTGTGTGTGATAATTGTTACATTATGAATGATTTTCAGAAATCATTTGTATATATTTGTTCAGTTTTAAAAAAATTAAAAATTCACATGAATTCAATATTTACTTATCAAAAGATATTATATAAATATCCTTTAATGTTATCACTTGTAGTTACAAGGTAAAAATGAAGTATAATTACCTAACAAGTAATGCACTAAAAAAATAAATTGTAAAAATATTAATTCTGCCTAGAGTCCACATAAAACAAAATTAATAATTATCCAGAAAAAAAGTGTAATAAATGGAATAAAATTACTATAAAATCTTGCATAACTTTACTGGTTAAAGATATGCAATTTTGTATTCATATTTTCAATGTTCCGTTTTTCATTAAAAATTATGGGTATTCTTAACTCATTAAAAGCATCAACTATTGTAACTGTAGTAAGAACCATAAATATTTTATACATTTTTGTATAGTATAAACACAGTACAAAATTGTATGTAAAACCATAGATTAGTTGTTAATATAGATTCTGACTCTATGTTTTAGTACTACTACAGAATATATGTAATAAAAAGAGGCATAAAACAAAAACTTGGCGGCCATATTCCTAGTATACAGTGCTTTTATCAACATAATATGGTAACAACATTCTGCATTATTCGAGTGCACAAAAAGCTTAAAGAATATTTAAGGAAAGACAAAAATATTATTTTACAGATATTTTGTTACTACTGCTAGAAAATATGCAGACATTTTGTCCAAATTATTTTAAATGAAACTTTAACCATTTACCTAAATATACAAACCCCTACAGCACTGAAGTAAACTTTTTTAGATTTCCTAATAATGAACATAGTAAGAATCTATATATTTATATATGTGCTATACCTGATTGTATGCTGAGAAACAGGCCACCATGTTTTTGTGTTATACGTATGCTACCCATGTTAAATTATATCAGTGTCCACCCTGTGGTACTACCTGCTACGTCTATGTCTCCGATGTCTATCATATGATCGTGAACGGCTACGACTTCTGGACCTAGAGTATGATCGTGACTTAGATCTAGAAATTGATCTTCGCCTGTAACGATCACGACTTCTTGAACGGCTTTTAGATTTTTTTGATCGACCACTTCTCCAACCACGTCGTCTATCACCTAAAAATAAAATGTTTTATTTGTTTAAATCTAAATTGGAATTATTTTGAAATTTTACCTCTCCCTGAAAATCCATTGGAACGCCAATTATCGGCCATATCTTTAAGTTTGGGACTTATACTTTGATTAGCTTCAGTTAGAACTGAAACTAAGTCAGAAGCTTGTTTGGCATTTGATTGTGTGAAGAATGTATATGCAGTACCAGTCTTGTGAGATCTACCAGTTCGACCAATACGATGTACGTAGTCTTCGGAATTATTTGGGTAGTCAAAATTGATTACAAACTTCACATCTTCCACATCTAAACAATATTTAAAATAAATTAACACTAAAAAAAAATAATATTATATCAACACTTGTATATGGTAAATGTTGCTGTTTTGCCCAAGACTCCATCACTTTCATTTACCGTAACGATCTCCAAAATAACATTGTTAACTTTTGTTTATTTTTGCTATTTACCATCGACATCCGGTGTACGTGTTTAAGCGCCCCACACGGGACAACGATTGACGTTGGGCACGTCACAACACACACAGACAGGTCGAGGCGGCAGTTGGGGGGGCAGCAGTGTAGAATGTCTAGCCCCACGTTGCCGCCAGCACGTGACCACTCAAACTACTTGTGTAGCCAGAGCCGCCCACGAACACACAGATAGACACCGACACGCAATTATTTATGCATGTCCGTTTTCGAGGCACAGCATTGACAATGCGACAACATTGATACATTTTTTATAGTATTTTTTAAATTTAGTACGCATTGTACAGCTTGTGTGTGCCTCTGGAATGTAAAATAAAACAAAAAACAGAACATATCAAATACCTATATTTTCAGGTAGTTCTAAAAAAAGTATACCCATTTACGTTTACATAAATATTTGCGTTATATTTCTATGCAAATTTAATATTATATAAGCTCTATAAATTCAACAAACTAACAGACACACACTAAACATAATTAATAAAATGGTATGAAAGAAATTTAATAACCATCTTAATGTAAGAATTAATGTTAGTTGTTACCGTGAATTTCTGAAGACATTAGATTGTTGACAATCACTGGTAAACATTGACATTTAACAAGTCAATATTTAAATGTCTGAAATCTTTAAGATTATTTAATTGTTTGGACCTAATAGATTGGTGATTGTTGAGGCACATAAAAGATGGTAGTGAATATTGAAAAAATTAATGAATTTAACTATTTACTAATTCAAAAATGTTGTTACAGTGCTGTGATAGTTATGTATTATTAAATATATAATATTAGTATTATTCAGAAATATATAACATATAAGACCTTACTATCCGAAGGAGACCAGTCATAAAAGGCTGACTGGTTTCCTAGACGCGACTAGTCACCACAACCAACTGTCACTTGGTTAGTTAGTGATGCCTTCAAAAAGCCTAACCTCGCATTTTAATATTCATTATTGTGCAGTGAGGAAGTGCTTATATTTCCCCCCCTCCAATGGATGTTGAAAATATCCATTCAAATTCCATCTGCATGTTTAATGTTTTTATATATTTGATGTGAAAGATCAAAAAGTTCAGGATATTTTAGAACAATGTTTCTTCTGTTTAGTAGTGAAATCTAACTTAGCCACTTTATTATGACAACTAGTCATGAAACATTGTTCTCAGACCTGTACAATCACCTATTGTAATGTCGAATTTCGGTTGTGCATAAGGAACCAATTTATAGAAATTGCATGTAAGTAATGAACAGCACGCGTCTTGGAAACTGTACCTTTAGTCTTTTTTACTATATTATTGTATAGTAAAAATAATAATAATAATAATAATAATAATAAGTGTGTGTATAACACATACCTATTATTCATTAGTTATTAATATAGGTTCAAAAAATTGGCATTGTATCAAAAATTAATATTCAGCATTTCCATTTTATGAGTGCTGAGATATTTACCGGTGAATGACCGATTTTGAATATTCTTTGAAGTATAATAAAACATTCATTGATAATTTTTTTATAAATGCCGGCATTCAAGGGTGAATATAAACATACACTAACTTCGGACGTCCACAGTAACATATTCATACTACCATCATTAATAAATATTGACTTTAGTCTATTAATATAATACTGATGGTATCACAATTATAGTAGAAATAAGTTATAAGCTTTTGTGTAATAAGACGGCCAACATCCTGTGGCACATTTAGTATGCAGTGTTCTAAAACAAATATATATTTATTTATACCATGGCCTATTCATTGTAACAGAGTAAGCTATGATTAACTTAAATTATATATCCTAAGATTTTAAAATACAGTCATTACTACAATATTACATTATTAAATATACAATATATTTCTAATTTATTTTTCTGTGTAACCTTATCTACTCTCTAATGCTATACATATAATGTATTTATTGATGAAATCCACAAAAAAATTCTTGTTAATCATCTCTACGTTATAAATGAATACGGTGCAAATTGATTAAATTAGAATATCAATTAATTACATTTTTATAATTGATGATTTTATAGCAAACATTATAAAAATTAAAATATTTGTTAGAAGTAAAGCATTTAAAATTATAGCATTCTATCATATGGGTTTACTTATTGGATAAAAAAGCTAATACGATATTATAATTTCAAAATATAACTTAAAATTAGTAAGATTTTTAAATTAGCTTAATCTCAATAATCTAAAGCTTTAAAGCATTTGTGTATAAACATTATAATCAATATATTGACATCAATAACAATATTGAAAATACATTTATAACAAAAAGGATTTTTTTATAGAGGAAGAAATCCCTAGTTGACAAATAATTATCCTTATGTCTTAATTATACATTTTTAAAATATTTATATACTTGATTTATAAATTGTATATTAAAGAAAATAATTATGAAACATTAATAATGTAAATCAGTTGTATCTTATAATATTAACAACACCATGGGTCAAGATTAGATTAGAGGAAAGATTAAATGATATACATGAAAATAATAATAATGTGCCTCCGTCTATCATAGGTACATAAATATATATTTATATCTACTGTGTGTAATAATGAATTTGGCATTTATTAAATAGATTTTGTTGAGTTTTACATATTATGTACCTACTTAAGTAATATTGCCATTAAAAGTTCAAGTAGATAATGAGTGTATTTATATGTTTATTACGATTAATGATGAACATAAGTATTATGTGACAATCAGTCTTGGAATTAAATAGAAAATCAGAACCAACATTGACTCAATAACAAGTGTACAAACCCAAACAATAGAATTATTTTCATTGATTAAACAAATGCATGGACTAAGAACAGGGAGCAACTAACAAATTTTAAAAAACAAAAATTTAAGTAAAAAGTTGATCTATAGATATGTTTAAAGAAATACATGCTCTTGAACCTTCTAACTTTCTTGTATGGTATAATGAGCATTAAACGCTTATAGTTCAGCGTGTTAGATATCATACAAATTGTGTTATATTATGTTTTATACATGTTTTTATATTAGTCCTACTATTTAGTAATTACAAAATATATTTGTTTTTATAAATAACAAAGAATCCTGTTAGCAAAACCACACCCCAAAATCTCCCACCAAAAAAAATAATTCTATATGGCAATAAAAAAAAAGTAACCAAAGCAAATATTTACATGCCAGTAAAAAGCAAATATAATTTGTATAAACTATAGATAATTATTTGTTCATATAATTAATTTAATATATACCCCAAAAGAATGATAGTTGTACTGTTCTTGAATACAAGTAATAAAATTATATTATATCATCAATTAATTATATTATGTAAGCATCCAGTCGTATCTATTAATATTTAGTTAAAACATTCAGCAAATAGCGATTTTAAATATGTAATATAAGTATTTTTAATTGTATAATTCAATGTTTATTCATTTATTTTATATTTAATACATTTTAATAAATCAAATATTAAATCAAGTATGTATATTGTTTTTAATCATTAGTTACCAACTAACTATTTAAGATGATAATTGGTATTTTACAAAAAAGAATCAGATCAACAAATTTATATATTTTAATTATTTATGCAATTATTTTATTCAAATATAGTTTTATGTTATTAGGAACTATAATAATTTATTCATTATTTATATAGGCTTTTAAAACTTAAAAGATTATTAGAAATTTATATATATAATTTAATAAAATAAAATTAGATTCAATTTTTTTTAACATACTAATACACTGCAATTAACATCTATGTACTCACCAAGTCCACGAGCAGCAACATCTGTAGCAACCAATATAGGATAACGACTATCTCTGAAATCTACAAAATGAATTTAATAAGATATTTTTAATTGTTAAAGTAATTATAATAATACCTTTTAAAACATTATCTCTCTCATATTGTGATTTGTCTCCATGAATGCACACTGCTGAATATCTAAAATATTTTATTCTAATATATATGATAATTCTATAATATTTAACTAAACTATTACCCGTGTCTTTTAATTTTTCTAGTTATTTCATCCACTCGCCGCTTGGTTTCAATGAAAATTATAGTTTTATTTTCATCTTCATCCATTATCTTTTTTAAAAGTGATATTAATCTAATAAAACATTAAATAAATATGAATGGTTCAAACATTTTAAAAACATAATCATTATGATAAAATATATACTTAGTTTCTTTATCATATTCCTGACACACTTCAACAATTTGTTGAATATTATGGTTAGCTGCCAAAGTCAGTGAACCAATATTTATTTGTATATATTCGTCTAAAAACTCTTCAGCTAAATTTTTCACTTCTTTAGGCCATGTGGCCGACCACATTAGTACTTGACGATCAGGCTATAAGTGAATATTTTTTTTTTATAAAAATAGTTGATTAATATTAATCAACTATTAGTTACTGCATACTCTTATTTGATCAATAATTTTTCGAATTTGCGGTTCAAAACCCATATCCAACATTCGATCTGCTTCATCTAAAACAAGGTAAGTGCATCGACACATATTTGTTCGTTCACTTTCAAGAAAATCTAATAAACGCCCTGGTGTAGCAATTACTAATTCAACTCCACGACTTAAATCGGATGCCTTTTAAAAAAACATTGAACATTAAACAAAGAAATGTATGAAATGACTATTATGTATATATTTGTTTGTATACATACTTGACCACCTTTTGGCGCACCACCAAATAAGCATGTACTACTAACTCCAAATGCATCACCAAAATCGTCACAAACCGTTTGTATTTGTTGAGCTAGTTCTCGAGTAGGAGACAATACTAATACAATAGGTCCGTCCCCACGAGACAATTTCCGTTGATGAGAAATATGTATTAAAGCTGGTACAATATACTGTAGGAAAATAAATGTATTTGACAAAAGTAATTTTTGTTACATAAAATACTGTATAAAATATAAATTAAATAATTACTGATAATGTTTTTCCAGAACCAGTAGATGCAATACCAACTAAGTTATTACCAGACAATGCTATTGGCCATCCTTGCGCTTGAATAGCAGTAGGCTCAACAAATCCTTGTTTCCTATGATTTTACAGATAATAAATTAGTAAAATAAACAAGTGAATAACAACAATTGAAATTACTTTAGTTCTTTGACTATGATTTCTGGAAATCCACTTTCATCAAACTTGAATATTGGTTTTGGAATATTTTCACCAACTAATGTAATTTCTTTTTCTTCTCTGTATAACTCTATTTGTGATTTTGATCTTTGAATAAAAATATAAAATATTTCTCAAACTATATTTCACTGTTATTTAATTTTATAACTATTTTACATTTATATAGTACCTAGGATATGTAAAACTAATAATTTAAATATACAATTGTTATTTGATAAATATCAAAAACATATATATCTACGTATTATAGGGTCTTCAACATTTTGGCAATTACATAGGAAATTAAATAATTAAATAAATGTTATATACAATAATCTATCAATTATTTGGAAATAATAAAAGTATATAAATAAGTTATATTTAAAGACATTACATACTACTAATATTAAGGTTTGCTGTCAGAATCCCTACATGTGGTTCCATGTAAAACGCTTTAAAACTCCTTAATAACATGCTTAGCAACAGATTCTTTACTGTTTATATTGAAAAATAAAAGATTAAATATTGATCTTTTCAAGAATTTGTATTGGCACCCCTACTTTTTAACCTCTATAATAAGAAACTTTTGAGAACAAGGAAATTTATCTACGTTGAAGACTCAGTTATACCTTGTCAGACTAAAGATTTTAAAAGTTTAGAAAATGATTTGAATAGTGACCTTTATATTTTACAGAAGTACTACAAACAATGAAGACTTAGATTAAACCAGACAAAAACGAAAGTTACCCTAATCCACTTAAATAACAGAATGTATGTACGCAAAAATAAATTTCTAACAAAAAACGATTCTTTTTAATCATGTTTTGAAATGCTGTCAATTTTTAAATTTCGATCAAAATGTATGCTTAGCGCTTATAAACCAGAATTATTAAAATACATTTAACTTTTTTTTCTTATTTTCATTAAATACAACTTTTTGATGAACTTACTGTCAAATTTTCAAAAATTGGATGAAAAACACATAAATTGCTTTGCTAAGAATCTATAAATAATATCAAGATTTATTTTAAGGAAATAATTATTGCTACAATAATGATTCTATAAATTTGTTTGTAAATTAAAAATTTAAGTAGATATATACCAAAACATGAAATTTTCACAACACTTTGAGCATAAGTCATCATGTGTTAATTATATTTAATTGTATTAATTACATTCGATCGACCTTAAACTTTACAAATTTTTATTTCTCGGCCTATACTCTTCAAAATTAACAACTTCCAAAATAAGAGGTGCCCATTTTTATATACAATTTTATTTATAATCTGAAACATACATTTTTCAATAGTCAAGATAATATTAACAATAATAATTTGTATGGCCGGATAGATGCAGCCGTCCATTAGTAGCACCCTTAGAAGAAGAAAACAAGTTCCTTTTTAGGCGCCAGAGTGGATTTGTTTGGAAGCAAGGCTATTGAGATGAGAAAGTTCAGGTGGATTTTAAATATTTTGTGAGTTGTTTTTTAAGTTAGGGATACAAATTTATTTAATAGCAAAATTTAGAGGAATGCTAAGACACTATTTCGATACACTTAACAAAATTTGATTAGACACAATGGTCCAAAGTACTTTAATTTATTTTACAATGTGAATTTTATATTGCAAATATACAATGTAAATAAATAGTACAATATTTACTTTAGGCAGTAAATTGAAATATTTTTATATTATTACCTAGTACAGAATAAACATGTAACAATCAAATAGATAGAAATAAGTACTTTATACTAATAGAATAAAGTTATTTCAATAATTATTTATACGCTACCTATTGAACATACAATGTAAATAACAATAATTTTTACCTGCTCTGGACAGCTTCATTTGGTATATAAAAATCTTTTTTGAACGGTTCCAATTTTTTTGTGTCCCATCGTGGTTTACGTAAATTAGCGCCTGGATCACCTCTTCCTCCTCTACCACCGCGTCTACGTATTGGACTTCGGCTACGTCTATCCCGTCCTCGTTTACGATCTCTCGTTGCCATAACCGGACTATTAAATGTTTATACAAATCAGTATTCACTACTATAATATTTAACGAGTATAATTCACTCACTTTCGACTGTAACCCATAATAGGATCAATCCCGGACAATCAAAATAATCACTAACCTGTATGTTCACGACAAATTATACACACCAGGTAGTGAAAATTGATTATATCGCCCAGTTGCAACTAACCCGTTAATCGTCAATTCTATGATCGGAGCACGCTTTAAAACAAAATTGTTTAAACAATATGACGTATTGGTATTTGGTTAATATTGAATTGTTACAACTTGCAACTTACAAGGTGACGATATACAAATCATAAAGCTGTCAGTATTTTAGTGGTAGTATGTATTCTGTTCTAGAATCTTGGAAATAATGTATAGAAAAATGTTAACATGGCGTCTATCATGGCGGAAAAACTTCACGGAAAAAAAGAAAATTAAATTTCTTAACTTAAAAATTTGAATTGTTTTCGATTATTGCTTCATACATTTTTCAATATTTACAATTAATTATATATGTACAATTAAAGTTGATATTTATTGTGAATGTTGTGTAATTCAATTAAAATATATATTCCACATTGAGAACCACTGAATGTTTTGTTTATACTTATTATCATTTATCACTTTGTTCAATTACTTTTAAATTAATAATTATTAATTATTACTATGTGTATTTCACAACATTTATTTTTTATACTAACAAATTTCCAATATTTGTAATAATCGATGTTTTATTTTTAATGTTTAAAATGAAATTGACAATATTTTCATGTTTTGTATTATTTTTAAGTTTTTCTTTTTTGCATGAAGGTAATTTAAAGGCTAAAGGTGTGGCTGTTCTTTGTCACGCCCTAACATATAAAAACAAGAAATATTTAAGCTTTATTTATTTATCCTCTATAGTAAATGGAATCCAGTGCTATCAATGTTCCACAAGCAGCGACCCCAAGGGATCAGATAATTGTGGTGCATACGAGAAATTCCACAAAGATCGTCACATCCCAGTAGAATGTACCAGCGATGAATCTCATACACCGGGTACATTTTGTGTCAAAGTAACTAAACAAGGTCTCAGAGGATTTATATGTAAGTTAGATGTTCTAAATACGTATTTACTATTTTATAATTATTAATTCTGTGGTTATAAAGCAGGTTTATTATTAAATGTCAATTTTATTTTCCATAAATAATTCTAGGGGATGGTCGTTGGAGGAACGTCATCCGTCGTTGTGGATCAGTTTCAGATACCGGTGTTACTGGTGTGTGTAATTGGGGAGTTGAATGGAATGGAGTTTACTGGGAAGAATGCTATTGTTCAGAAGATAATTGTAATTCAACCACTAGCATTGCACCATTTTCTGTTATAATCACCACATTGTGTTCATTAATCACTATGTATCTAATAAGAAATTGATTTATTTGTAAACTTGTAACAAATTCCGTCCAAACTATAAAGTGCTAAGCACTATACTTTTTATATATTTTATAACTCACTTAATGATTATTTTTAATAAATCAACTATTTTATAAAACAAAATTTCAAGTTTTCAGTTTATGTTGTTATTTATGCTTTGATATTACTGAAAAATTCAACATATTTAGGCTGATTTTTGATGCTTCAGAATAATAAAATAAAGAGAACATTGAACTGTTTATCTTAAAATTGTTTCTACCTACAAACAGTTATGTTACTTATGTTATGTGAGTGTATTTGATTTTTAAGAAATAATAAAATATATCCTTATATTATATGCTTGAACATAATGTAAGTACAACAAAAATATATAAACTCATAATTAAGCTTTAATTTAAATTTATTGTTACTTCGCTCATTCTTTTGGTTGGTTGCATTGTTTTAGTAATAGTAATTTATACTGTTTGATAACTTATCTATATATATATAAAGTAATAACAAATGTTTAATGAATTATCGAAATTTTATTTTGTCCTATAAAATGACAAAATAAATACAATTTTTAATTTTTATTTTTGTTTCACTATAAATTAATCATCAAAATTAACTTATAATTTTCTATTATTATCTGTTTAATTATTGCAATGTAGTGAAAAAAAAAAGTATGGTCCTCAATAGCGTAGTTAAATTAAATTAAAAATAACATACTTATATACATACTAGTGTTTTGACATGTTGTAGTTTAATATTTGAACTTTGATTCAGTGTCCATAATAAATCCATAAAAATCCTTAATAAATTTTAAATATTAAATAACCAATTTTAACCAATATACTAAAAACATATAACTGTAATCATAATGTAGATACAATAATTAATTTAAATACTTGTAAATTTAGAGAAAGATAAATGTTGTTACTGTTGAACTACAAACAATAATGAAACAATTATGTAATAGCATTGAAATATATTGCTTTACTGTGCCTGTGTTGAGAAAAGATAAAATAATGATAAAAAAACATGCATAGGCGTAAAAACAATGGTTGAATATAATCTTCAATTTCAATATAAAAAATATGAGAAATTATGTAAGCTCTTACATTCCTAACAAATGTATAGTTAATAGATTATTAATTATAATCATATTTTCCACAGAGTAACATTAATTAAATGCCTAAATAAATTTATTGACCATTAATCTACTATATAATTAAAAAAAATATATATATTAATTGATAGTATATTATCCAACATGTACACAACAAAAACTATGAGTGGGAGGGTATCAAAATGTATTTTACTAGTTCTTTAATTTTAATTTTTTTTTTTTTGCTAATGCTGTTGAAATTATTCTGCCAAATGTAACTTCTGGGTAAAGTATTGTATATACAAAATTTGGTACTGATAAGGTTTCTTAAGTTGACTTTCTACTCAAATAAAGTACTCAATTAAACATACAATAACATATACAAGATTTTCAAGGAAAATAATTATATGTATCAAAACAAATTAAAATGTTCAAGGAATTTGTATTATGTCAATAGCAGTACATATTTATCTATAATAATACAGCGGAATTAGACTTTGGTGCACATTGCTCCATCCAATATTACCCTGATATTTATTTACCAAAAGCCAATATGTAATGATCGGGACTCCTTGAAAAAATTCATCATTGCATTATGATTACGAAATAATTAATATTTATTGCACATTAAATTTGCTACAATCTTTAACATGTAAATACACTTTTACCAAGAGGATATGCTTTATTTGTTTGATGTATAAATGTGCATACTGATTTATGAAGTTAAAAATACCGAATAAAAAATTGCATCATTTTAATATTTTAGTATTGATTTTAGCTTTACTTGACATCACATTATAAATGTAAAATGATACCTCTACACTCTACTAGTTTACAAAATGGGAGAAATATTAATTTTTAACACTAAAAAAAAATCGAATACATTTTTCAATGAAAAAAAGAAAGAGAGATCATGTCACTCAAGTACAATACTATAAATTATTCAAATAATCAAATGCATATTTTATTATATTTATGTATATAATTTATATGCATAGTTTCCAAAATCTCTTGAGTTACAGACAAATTAATATTTGTTTTAGGGTCTATTATATTTGTTATATATTTATAAAACTTCAGTTTCTTTATTCAATCATTGATCTTTATTGAAGATTATAATAAATATTACCTGAAAATATTTTTTTATAATGTATGTTACTACATTTAATTATAAAACAATAATAAAAATAATAATTTTATTTATCTACAATAAAATAAAAAAAACAGTAACAATAGTACAATTGTAACTTAAAATATACCTATTCGAGTTTAAATTTAAATGGTGAAATTAATTTTGAAAATACATTTAAAAAAAATCATATATGACATTGGTAAACAAAAATAACATATAATTACCTAAATATTATACTATTATTTAAAAATGTTTAGTTATAATCAAGTTGTTAAACATAAAAATGTAACAACACATATTGTGTTTTATACCATATTAACTTTAAAGCTGAGTTTACACAGTTAAATAATTGACCAAATCTAGTATATAATTAAATATATGACAAACGCCAAATAAAGATAAAATAAATGAGATTCTTTTCATTTGAAATATATCATAAACAATTTAAAACTATAATTTAGAAATTAGTAATCATTAACTGTCTTATTATGTAAAAGAATATAAAAATAAAATTTTAAAATTTAGTATTTAAGTTGTTTACAATTCTTGTTCTTACTTCAAATTTAAATTTATTTTAATAGATTAATATAATTAATACAAATTAAATAATACTTTTTAGATGTTATAAAAAAAAAAAAAAAATACTTTTTAACTAATAATACTGTCAATGATTGTTAATATTAATCTACAAATAATATATCTTTAAGTAAAAATGTAAATCAGTTTCAATTGTATAATGTGTAAGTTATAAAAAATATAATACTTAATATTAAGGTTGTAATAAATTAATTTATACCCTGTAACACGAAATACCATACTATATGTAGAAAAAAATTGGTCAACTTTGTACCGTCTATGGTACTTTCTCGCAAGTATGCCCACTCAAATTATCAATAATACATGCTTACAACCACTGAATCTACATACAAAATGACATAATGCATATTCACTTATTAGACAGTATATAAATAGTTGTTTAAAAACAAATACAAATCATCAATAAAAGTACAAAAAACTTAATTATAATATTTCTTGTTACAAATTATTGGACGGACCATTTACATTTATCAGTTTATAAATTATAATATGATTGTATACTAACAACAATACTACTAAAGAACCGAGGAGAAATAATATGTGGTATATTAAAATTTGCTTAACTTAATATAAAAAGGTAATTTTAAAAGTTATAAAAAGGCTATAAAAAATGTTTCATACAAGTCATATTAATAATATCTATATATTACCTATTTATGAAAGACTCATGTCAGTACTCTGAAAATGTTAAGAATAGGTGATAATATTAAACTTAATACAGAATAAGAAATTATAGATGCACCATTGCACCCATCTCTGGAATTGCAAGTACAATATTCAGTAAATATATTGTGTGTGCCTGTTCTCATCAAACAGTATCGTTCATCACCACCGATGCCTGGTTCACCCAAAAAAGCACAACTTCGGTAATATCGCCATTTTCCATAAACTATGAAACAAAAGGAAAATATCAATTAGATGTTATTTTATTTTACTGTTAAGCAAGATGTATCTATTCACCTTGCTGTTAGATAAATCATAAACATTATTATTTGAACCTGGATTTACATGCAATTGAAAAGTATCAAATATGATGTAAATTTGCAAATAAAAATAACTTAGCTAAATATGCAATTTTATGCACTATATTATACTTAATACAAATTGAAAAAAAAAAAACTTAAATCCACTATAAATAGTGAACTAAGAAATAATTTTTGTAATTTAATTTTGATTTTATTGATTTATTAAAATTATTTAAAATGCATTCATAGGTATGCAATAATACCAATAAACCTCCAAATATAAATATAAAATTTGTTGTGAATTTTATGTAATATGAATCGTCGACATTTAAACCACATTACATTAAAAAAAAAAACATGCAAATGCATAGAATTTTGGTCTTTAATTATCACTAATCGTATACCTTTTTGTCGTATTTTGCGACACATTGTGGGTTTTATACCAGGAAACGTTTCTAAGCTTTCGTCCTTACAATTTTTCATTGGCATTGTGCGATTATCAAATGGGTCTACACATTTGGGATCATGAAGAGAGTCACAATGCCAACACATAAGACCGCATACTAAAAATGAAACAACAATTTATCAATAAACACAAATTAACAGGTAAACACTAAGAATTCTTACCAGAGGAAACGCTGTACAAAACAAGTAAGCTCGTGCAAATGAAACACATAGCTGACGACATTATGATGACGATTATATTTGAACAACTTACTTAAAAATTACAAATTTAATAACTTACATCACTAAATGAACACAATTTCAAAGTTGAATGTAAATTTGAATATCGTTAAATAATACGCCCAACATACCTTAATCTGCTCAATTGTTTATCAAATCAAACAAGTGTGTGTGTGTGTGTGCGTGTGTGCGAACGATGAGGGATTGGTAGTTCTTCCAAAAAATGTTGAAAATATCTGTAGTACCAACAGCGATTTTATCAAAAACTCTCCAAGAGATATTTCGTGTTTTAAAATTGAAAACATTGCATTTAGTTATGTTCTTATCTTTATCGGCAATTATAGTTTTATCATTTCTTTAATTAAAAATCCTGTCTGCATATAAACATACAAAACTACTAATATATAGCCGACTATGATTTGTTATTGGAGTAGGCGCTGCCATGTGCCTTAACTGCAATGTTAAATTTTTATTTGGTAAAATACAAATCAATTATGTAATTGAAATTTTAAATTTATTAAAATGTAATTAATACTGTTTGTGCAAGTTTGTAAAATTAAATATTGTTTGTAGTGATTTTGATAAATCTCGAGTTTAATATTTGTTTACCTTCACAGTTCACAGTAGGACTCTAGTGAGCTGGCTTACCCATAATAGTCAAATCCTGTGTGAATCACTAATTGTATTGTATTTGATTTTCTTTAAACAATTAAATTTACTTGGAAAAAGCTTATGACTATGTAATTGGTCATACCAATAACTTTTAACTTTAGATAAATTTTGTATTACTGTGTATTAAGTGTGTTTTGTATTATCTTTATCTAATAATCTAGCTGAACTAGAAACTAGCACTTACCATAATTATTAAACGTCAGAATTTAATGTACCCTTATTACCTACAAATTAAAAAAAAAAAACAGTTTTTGAAAATATATTTTATTTAGTTATAATATATTATAAATATAAACTATTGTTATAAACCAATTTTTGTTAAATAAAATTTATATTAGCTTGTAACGGTTAATGTTAATTGATTTCGTATACATTTTTGAGAATGAATGTAAACAGATTTTAAGACATTTTTTTTTATAAGATTTATTAATATTAATTTATGTGGCCGTTCTAATATAGATAATTTTCTCAACTTAAGTATGGAATAATATTGTAGTCTAAAGTAAATAAATGAATACAATAATTAATTATTATTAAATCTAAATTTTTTTCAATAAAATACTTATTTTTTTTGTATAATCTAAACTATAATTCACATTCAGATATAATTTTAAACACAGTCAGAACTAGATATAAGACGTCTAATTTTAAAATTTTCTAGTTTACAATGTGGGCTATTAACATAATCGTTTACATTTCGTAAATAATACAATTGTAAACTTTTGCATTATAAAAGAATGTTTACATGATGTACAATTTAACTTAATTTTACGAACAATATATCCAGCTATATAATATAATATATTGTTCTTTGATTCATACATTATATTATTATAGTATTTAAATTGTTTTAAAAATTAATTTATTTTGAATTATTTTTTCAAGACTTTTTCCCAATACTGATAGTAGGCTAATGGGCCTGTAAAAGGAGGGATTTTCAGGAGGCTTGCCAGGTTTGAGGACTGTGACAATGACAGAAGATTTTCAGGTAGTAGGAAAGTACGATAAACGAAGAGCAGCGTTATAAATATGTGATAGATGAACAATCACTTTTGCAGGGAGATTTTTAACAACTGTTGAAGATCAAGTCCTGACCAGGGGATTTGTTGTTTGCCAATTTTTTTATAATACACTTTATCTCTGCTGGGGAGGTTGGTCTTGCAGGAAGAGCCATAGTAAAGTTGACTGAAGAGACTCCATGACTGTTAACATATGCGGTTCTTGTGTGGAAATGAGATGTGGTTTGAATACTCCTAATAGTTCTTCAGCTAGAATATCAGCTTTTTCCTTGTTTGTGGTAGCAAGTGAATTATCTGGATGGCATAAAGGAGGAGGGGAGTCTTTAAACCGTAAAATTGACTTTTTTTGCGCCACAGAGATTCATTTTTAAAGGAAAGGTTTTTTATGTAATTATTGTACAGATTGGTTTTGTGAATTTTGAGTAGAGATTTAAGTTTGTTAGAAAGATAATTGTAATTTGCCCTGTCCTCCGGGTAGTGTGTTTGTTGCCATTTAGATCTGGCTCTGCGTTTTTCAGAAATAAGTTGTCTTAACTCCGGAGATAGATTGGGTGATTGAGAATAGGGAAGACTCGGGGTAGAGTCCATGGCTGATTTTTTAATATCATCAGAGAGTTTGGCAATTGCTTGACCGACATCAGATGATTTTAATTTGGTGTTAAGAATTATTTTGTTTGAGATAGTAATTTTGAATTTATTCGTTTGTAAAGCCCGGAGTAATGGTAGGTCTATTTTTCTTCAAAGAGGGTTGGGCACCGATGAGAAACAAGACAGGTGTATGACCAGAAGCTGGATCATTTAAATTTACAATTTCGGTGAAAAAATGATTAGGGAGATTGGTGATAAAAAAATCAAGGTTGTCTGGGTGGCGGTTGCTGTGTGACGGCCAGTACGTCGAAGAAAGAGGTGCTATATCTTGACGTGATTGAGCAAGATGAAATTTTGATGAGCTCGGCCCCTGGTGTTGGTGTAGCGGCTCCAAGTTTGGTATTTGGCGTTGTAGTCAACGCCGATATGTGTGAAGCTTAAAGTTTGAGAGAATACCACCCAGTTCAGCCGAAGGAAAAGGTCTTCCTGGGGGAAAAGTACTGTGCTGTATAGTTATTACGAGTCACGTAATTGAATGACAGAGATAGAGGAGAGGGGCAAACATTGCCTCAGAACGGTTACTGCTGCCAGTCTACGCGCCCGAAACGGTTTACATCTCTTGTTGTCTGGAGTTTTATTGTAATTTACTATTGATAACCTGTTAGGTTTGTATTTCAAATTAAGACTTTCGTATTTCTACGTTGGCAACGTCAGATAGGTAGAACCATTCTTTTATTTTTATGCAGGAAATTTACGTTTCTAATGTTGGCGTAACCGATCTCTCGTAAATGGATTCTGATAATATAAAAATCGGGAGTACTGTACCCGTCCCAATAATTTATCTCTGTGATTGGCTGTCGTTGATAATATGATTTGACCGGCGTTGTTGTGATAAAACAGAGTGTAAACAATTTAAATTTTAAAGACGCCGACCAAAGTACAAAATATCGCGACATAATAACTTATGAAGTTGTATTAGTTTATTTGTGTTATAATGTAATTAGGTGGGTCGAAAAATGGTCTCAAATATTATATATTTTTGAATCGCGGTTTTAAGTATTAAGCACGTAGTTAACATTGTAATTGTTTAGTATATTATCGTTTAAATATTATTTCCATAGACCTCTTTCACAGAATAAATGAATACTGTGCATTGATATAATATATATTTGTGTTCATCGTTCTGTTTAATGCTAGTAATGTTACTTGCCTATGACCCCATGTTCACATCCATTATAAGTCAAACATAACGAAATGGATTTAAAGCCTGTAACGACCATAAAATGTAACCAAGGTGCTATACGGGCCGTCAGGTTCAATGGTAATGTATATTTTCGAAAGCTGTTTACATATTATTATGTTTGTTTTATGTCTAGTGGATGGTGAATATTGCTTAACATGTGGTAGCGACAAGAAAATAAAATTATGGAATCCGTACAAGGAATTGTGTTTAAAAACATATGCTGGCCATGGTGACTCTGTAATGGATGTTTGTGGTTCATGTGATAGCAGGTATTCATTCATTTTTGTTTTGTTACCTACAAATATAGTATAAATTCATTTTTAAGCGAATTGGTTTCGTGCGGAGCTGACAAATCAATTGTATTATGGGATGTATCTGACGGTAGAGTAAAACGCAGGTTGCGACAACACGCCGCCACAGTTAATTGTGTCAAGTATAATGAAGATTCTTCAGTTGTAATATCTGGATCGAATGATAACACTGTTTGTTGTTGGGATATCAGAAGTCGTAGCAATAGTCCAATTCAAGTATGTATTCATTTAAAAATTGTTTTATTTTTATAATTATTTTACTTTATAGTAATTATGCTTTTGTTTTTGTAATATTTCAAACATTGGAAAAAATATATCAAAGAGCCAATATCCAGTAGTGTTACTATAAAACAGTCATTATACATTTTATTTAGATAGACTTGATTTAACAGTTGTCAGTAGGTATAATATGCACATTGTAAAAGAAAAGAGCTATACTAGTCATATGTTTAGGTAGAGTAAATGTATGTCCAAGATTTTAAATTGATTTTAGTTAAGGTTTATTTTTAATAGCTCTTAAGATAATTAAAACAAACAAAGAAGTGCTAGGTTTAGTAAAGAAGAAGCCCCTTACTAAGCAATTTAAGATTAAGACAATGGCTTATGGTAGGTTATACACTGAAATACAATGAACACCAAAATAGCATTAAATTATAAGATATGATAGAAGGGAAGTGTGTAAGGAAAAGGCCAAGAACGTGTTTTGTAAGTAAAATAATCAAAGATTAGGACAATCAAGAGTCTATTAATATAAACATCTCAAAGATATAGTACAAGATATGAGAATCATGGAGAGAACGTTTATTGATTAATTGTAAACCAATATACGGATTGATAAAAGAAAAAAATACTAATACTAATCAATCAATGTTTATTGTTTAATAAAGTTAATAATATATTTTTTATTAGAAACTACATTTCTATAATGACTATTTATAATTATTATTTAATAGTAATAAATACCTACTTGTTTATTTATATATTCATCAAAACTTTTTATATATTCAACCCTTTGTTAGTGACTCAATATTTTGTAACAGCAATGGCCCACATGTAATACATTTGTACCCGAATACTATTTACAATTCTAAATCATTTGAATTCTATTAAAAATTTTTTTTTATTTATTAACATATACCTTGAAACATTAAAATCAAACACTCAAATTTTTAATTTACATAAAATTATAGGTTTTAAAAGAAGCCAAAGACAGCATTACTAAAGTTTTAGTGATCGGTTATCAAATCCTAACAGCTTCTCTAGATTGTTACTTACGGAATTATGATATAAGAATGGGCAGTCTAAATGCCGACTTTATTGGAAGTAAGTAATCAATACTATCTTTAAAATATTTAATAATTATTGCATTAATATTCATTAAAATGTATATATTTGAAGAGCCAATATCATGCATCAGTTCAACACAAGACAATATGTGTACTTTAGTTAGCTGTACAGATAGCACACTGATGTTAATGGATAGACAAAAAGGAGAATTATTGAATGAGTATGCATTAATATTATAACTGTAGTTTATCGAGTGTCATAATTAAGTATTTATATAATTGTATTACAGGTACACAGGTCATAAAGTGGATGAATATTTTATTGAAAACTGCGTGTTCCAAAATGATAGTATAATAATAAGTGGATCAACATGTGGACATTTTTGGTGCTGGGATTTTGTTAGCACTAAACTTATAGAAAAGTTAAAACCAAATGATTGTGAATATACACATTCAATTAATTCAATTAGTACACACCCCAGTGAAAATAAACTAATAGTATCTTGTGGGCCTTGTATTAGTCTTTGGTCTGTTTAACATACAATGTACAAAATATGTTAATAACTTAAGTGAGATAATAAAAGAACCACTAAGCCCAAATAATGGATTAAGTACTATTGATAATAGTTTTTTTTATATTATTGTTCTCATTTAAACCTGGTAAAATTATGATTACAATATTGATTAACATAAATTATGTCTAATCACTGTTTAGAAGTGTTAAATAAAACTAATAAAACTGACTATGTGGAATTAATTATTATATTCAGTTGACAAAATTGTTTAATTTAAAAATACTGCATTAAAGTGAAGTGTAACAAGCGAGTAAAACCTAATGAGAAAATTTAAAATTTTTTGAAAAAAAATAGAACTATTAAAATCTATATGGTAAACTGGGGAAGGGTTACTATTTAAAATAATTAAGTTGTATAGTATATGCGCCAATAAAGGACTAAGCATATGAAATTTATCCTTAGAATCTAAATATTATGACGAGTGGGCTGAAAATAAGTGGCAAGCTGATGATTTGATACCTCGATGATCAAAAACGTAACCAGGAAATAAGTTATATGCAAAACTTCTACAACAATGGTTGAATAGAGTGAAGCAAAAATATTGGAGAAATTTAAAAACTTGTAAAGAATTATAAAAAAATCTAAATGTTATGCTATGAAATACTTGCTACTCCCCGCCACAACCTCTACTTTATGGGGTATTGGGTCAGTTAAAATGTATATTGTATTGTTCATTTGATTACAAAATACAGTTATTATAAATAACTGAAACATGGTTCAGTGTATTCGAAAAGACGATCATTTATACTTTTCCGACCAGCAATGTCTTTTGGAGTATCTTCTGTGCTGTTCGGGAGTTTGACATCTGGCTTAATATTTGGCTGAGATAATAACAGTTCGATGAGTGAATGCGAGTCAGCTAATTCAGCTGCTAAATGTAAAGGTGTTAAACCTAAAAAATATATGTTTATATATTTTTTTATTTTATTTTTGTAAATATAAATTTTACCGCCAGAAGTTGTAGCATTTATGTCCGACCCAGCTTCTATAAGTCTCTCTGCACATTCAACATTATTCCATTTACAAGCTGAATGCAGTGGTGTCCAGTAGTAAGCGGTCCGAGCATTTGGATCTGCATTATTTTCCAATAAATACTATAATATAATTAATATTTCAGTTATAACATTGAACGTAACATCTTATTCTACTCTAAATTGCTGACCTCAACAATTGATAAATTGTTACTGTAAGATGCTCTATGTAATGCTGTATAACCATCTATATCGTGGACATCTACCAAGTGATTATATTCAGATACAAGAGATTTGACCAAATTATAATCGCCCTTTTCAGCTGCCCATAAAACTTCTTGTTCTGGGGTGTCTGATAAACATGTAATACTTATACATCAATATAAAGTAATTATCATAGACAATTGGAATAAATAAATAACTAGATAAATCAGAGTGAGGACAGTTAGTATATATTACATTAAGTCAATATCTATAATTGATTAATGAATACATTTGTTTGTACAAGAGACATTATTGTTCTCGACTTAATGAAAAAATATTTTCAGCGCTCAATATTACCATAAATACATCAAATTACCAAATTTTCTTGAAAAAAAAATATACATTATAATATTTCTGATTTAAAAACACAAGATAGTAGCGAGTAAATATTTGATATCTAGTTCCGCCAAAACATTTTAATTGATAAACAATAGGTTAGTTGGCTTAATTAATTACACATTTATTATCAAACGTTATTATAAAAATTTTACCATGTGGGTTTGGGTCTTCATCAATATCATGTATATCTTGTTCCCAAGCACTCGGTGTGTGTGGAATTTTATTTAAATCTCTAGTCAATAAATGCTGTTCGACTTCAAAACGATCACTTTCTTCATCAGACATTTTCAAAATCTAAAACAATTATTTTAATAAAAAAAATCAAACAAGAGTTATATATACCTAAACCAGAGTGTAAATCACCGACGGACACCGGATTCCAGAGAATACTATGAATTCCTATATAGGACTACCAACAATTTTCATTAAAACATTACTAAACGTTGGAACACAGTTATCCGTTGGTGATTTACTTTCTGCGTAACACATATTTAGGTAAATGTTACAACGTGCACAATATGTACCTAGTATAGAACTGAATAAACAGAAATAATGGAATAAACTTAATTTTCGTAAATGTTTGCAAATATTATACTGTTCTGTAGTCTTTGTTGAACTTTTTCTATGGTTGACGCCTCGGGGGGCGTAACGAAAATTATTTGTTTTATTTAATCAATAAACAATTATGATGAAAACGTTTGACGTACGGAAGAACGGAGAGAAAGACGATGCTGCACGATTGGCGCCGGGCAACTAGCGGCCGTCTAGGATTGTGCGCGCACCAACATTATGTTCCAGTTTCCGTTGTAGTACGCGTAATTTACGCACAAGCGCTACGTGTCCGAAGCTGGTCGCGTATACTGCCGCCAAGTATAGGTATTATACAAGTATAATTTCGTATAGGATAAATGCGGAAAACGTACGAACATTATACGTCAGAGATTTTAAATTTTCGACAACCAACACATGTTGGTTAGGTTAGGCACTTAACCGTGCTCATGTCAGAGGAAATGTTCTTGTACGATACGGCCGGACTCGCCGTTCAAAAAGAATAATGGAAAAACCGACAATTATCGTAATACTCGAATGTAAGACAGGTACAATTGTATAGGTAGCTGGCGCTTGAACGACGTGCGTGAATTACGCGTACTACAACCGGTGGTACGACGACCACGGATAACCTTTCGCACGCGCATGAACCCGGTGAGGCTGCAAGTTTAGTAGCCCGGCTCGATCGAGCGACGCCGGAATTGGTCCCTGACTTTTTTTTTTTTTCCTCTTGTCGTATAGGATAACCCCAATAGGCCATAGTAGTTTTGTTTAACAACGGCGACAACCACTGTGACGAAACAATGTAACCACCGCGAACTATGAGGAGTGTGGCCGATTCAGTATTGCTAGCCTCATTTAATTTTGTTTTCCGAAAAACAAAAAAGAAACAATTGGTGCCGTATTATTGCATATGCTATCGTATACAAAAGGGCCATTAATAATCGTCATTTGTCATTTCTCAATGTAGCGTTCCTAAAACAAATAATATTTACATTTTTCGTGTTGTACACCACGGAGTAATAAAGCAATACCTAAATACTTATTTCGTGTTATCATAATATAACTTGAATTCAATTTGTTATCATTCCATTATGTTGTACTCGCTGATAAGCAGATATATTAACCCGGTTACGAAAATGTTTGCTAGCGCCACCGGTTTACTCGACGGACACTCCGTGGATTCCACTGTTATCAAACGTTTGCCGCTCGCGAATTCGCTCTACGGGACAATCGTTGTTGAAGCCGTAGAAACGGAGTTGTCGCCAAATATAAGGTTATGATTTCATTATTCATAATAAAGCCATATAGATAACTCGTAGTCAGACTTTTTTTTTTATATAAAAGAATATTTTTATAAAATTGGTATTATTATATTATTATATATATATATATATAGTTTATGTTTTATATAATATAGTTACCTATAAATTTAGAATACCATGTTGCCTAACTTATCATACAAATAGGTCATATGGTATTAGACAAAACTGTTTATTTCAAAATAAATGTGATTTAATGATTTTAAATGTAAACATCGAAGAGCTTAGACGTCGAACAGAATTATTTTTCTACGTTTTTCGTCATTAGGTTTAGATAGAAAAATTTATTTTTTTAAAGAAAACATTATTTTTTTAAATTTTTTTTTAATATTATTATTTCGAACAAATCAAACGATAAAATAAAATGAGTGATTCTTCCAATAATTCAGAATCTAGGACGTGGAAGAGGATTCAGGAAGCTAAGATTAAAGCCAGACCAGGTAATACAAAGTAAAAAAAAAATGTACTAGTTGGTGGCTAACCTAACCTAATAGCTATATAATACTGCTCAAGTTAAATGCAGTAACTGACAATTTTTGCACAAACGAGATTACAGATTATTGTGTTTATTCCATTTTACGTTTTGTCATTGTTTTAACCAAGATGTTTATGCGGGTAAACATCAATTAGACATTAAAAAATGAGGTTTTCATTTGTAGCATCTACCAAATTAGCACCAAAAAATCGATCGCTTAATAAATAAAGAAGCAGTATAATAAAATTGTAATAGAAAACTCAGAATATAATGTGTATTGTAACTGAGTACTACAGAATTAACTGATAACCGAACAGACTTAAGCTGAAGTACATTTATTCTACATTATACATGTTTATAATTGAGTTCTAATACTAATATATTAAAATTTGTATAGTTTTACATCTTATAATAATTTAATATAGATTTCAATGAGATTGCTTCTATATTTGATCAATTATATCTTATTAAAAGTCAGTATTAAAATTCAAAAAAAAAAAGAAAAACCCATTTTCCCATCATTTACATTTTTGTAGATACTGTCTTTCACTTTAGCAGGGTAGTATAGGTATATTTTACATTCTAATTATAAAATAGGGAAAAATGTATTGATTATTAAAATATTCTTAATATTAAACATAGTTTGTTCAAAATAATTATTGTTGGAAGTGCTATTTTATAATTAATTGCTACTTTAATGAATTTTTTTAGCATTTTTAATGTCATTCTATTGGGAAGTTAAATAGGGAGATATTAATAGTGCCTTTAGGAGTTTATATGTCAGGAAATATTATAATTTTTATAAAAAAAAAATTACATAATAATTGTTATTACATTGTTAAAGAACTTTTAAACGATATCCCACACAATGCGGTGTGCAAAATATACAATTTTTATCCCTAAATTATTTTTAAAATTGTATGGCGGTTCATATTAGATAACTTCCCGTAGAGGTTTATCAAAATCAATGGTTATAAAAGTTATAAGCCTGTTACATATGAACAGGCAGACAGACTGACATGATGAAATTATAAAGGTTCTGTTTTTGACATTTTGGCTACGGAACACTAAGATTTTTAAATTTGAGACTATGTAAAGCTTAAAACTCTAAAACAAATGATTACTCATCTATAGTGTTCACTTAATTTATTTAAGATGACATTTTACAAAAAATACAATAGTTACCTACTTGTTTTAAGTGATTGGTCATGTATTTTTCTTTAGAACTAAATGACAAATATGCATGGTGTACTCATGGTTATGCTGACAATTTTAAGCCTTTTTTAAAAGTTCAGGATAATGTTGATCGCATTAATGTGGAAATTGTTAGTCCGGAAATGTTTATTGAAAAATATGAGCGTCCCTATAAACCAGTTGTGATAAGAGGATTGCAAAGCAACTGGAGAGCTTCATATAAATGGACATTAGAGGTATTATAATGATTTATTTGTTTGTGCATACTTGTAATAATTTTTTTAATTTAATTAGAGAATAGGTAAAAAATACCGTAACCAAAGATTTAAATGCGGAGAAGATAATCAAGGATATAGTGTTAAAATGAAAATGAAGTATTTTGTACATTATATGAATAACAATAAAGATGATAGTCCTTTGTATATATTTGATAGTAGTTTTGGTGATGTATGTTAAATTAATTTTTTTATTATTATATTATGTATATATTTTGAATAGCTTTTAATTTTGTGGTTATTATAGTTCAGCAATATTATGTTATGAGATTTATTTCTTAGGGAACAACATGCTGCTATGATATACAGGTGGATACCCATTTAAGTATTAGCAAAACATGGCATGGCTGAGATTTGACATGCCGAGTCTTGTTATCCGCCATGCCACATCTTCCCAATTACTCGCTATGATTAACATACTTATAAATGTTATCTATTAAAATATGCTTGTTTATATGAATTTTATGCAGCATCATAGAAGAAAAAAATTATTGGATGATTATGATATACCCGTATATTTTCGAGACGATTTGTTTAAATATGCCGGTGAAAAAAAACGACCACCTTATAGATGGTTTGTTATGGGCCCTTCTAGATCAGGAACAGGAATTCATATTGATCCTTTAGGTACCAGTGCTTGGAATTCGTTAATCACTGGACATAAGAGGTAAAGTATATTTATCCAATTTGTATGTATAATAATATTATATACCTGTTATTTAATAAACTTTTTTATTAGATGGTGTTTGTTTCCTACTCATACTCCTAAAGAACTACTCAAAGTTACTTCAGCTGAAGGCGGAAAACAGCGTGACGAGGCAATCACTTGGTTTAAAATTATCTATCCTCGTACTCAGTTGCCTACGTGGCCTAAGGATTGTACACCAGTTAGTTTTATTTAAATTTTATATTGTATTGGTGCCTGGAAGATTTTTCTTTAAAATTATTATTAATGGCTCAAATATGTTATTAATTCATTATTTCTTTTTTTTTTTATGATGAAATAGTCTTTTTTAAGGTAGACAAATATTATAATTGATAAATTTAATCAAAATACTTAGAAACAAGTTTTCAGAAAGAGACAATGTACAATTGAAATAAATTAGAGAGACATTTAGCTAGTTTCATTAGAAGATTAATAGGCTTATATTGCTGTAATTTGGTAGTGTGTGATGTAGAATACCAAATAAGGAATTGTGTTTTATGACGTGTAAATTCTGAGGAACTTCAAAATTAATAAGTTAGAGGAGAGTTGGAGAATCAATGGCACCAAAAATTAGATTATGAAGAAATAAAAGGTTATAAGAGTGCAGACGGTTTACAAGAGATTAGCAATTGAATTTTAAGAGTATAGGTTGTTAGTCATTGCGCGGGCAGGGTATTTTTATTACATAGGTCACAATGTTTAGGAATACACTCAATTTGAGAGCAAACAACTATGCCACATACATTTTAGTCATAATCAGTTATTATGTAATGTTTTAAACAATTCATGTGCCATAAAGCAAATTAAACTTTTACATCAAAAAAGTATTGTAGTTATTCTTTTGTTCATTTTAGATAGAGATACTTCAAGGCCCTGGAGAAACTGTATATGTACCTGTTGGATGGTGGCACGTAGTACTTAACTTAGATACTACTATAGCAGTAACTCAAAATTTTTCTAGCCGTACCAATTTTCCTGTGGTGTGGCATAAAACTGTTAGAGGGCGTCCTAAACTGTCACGAAAGTGGTATAAAGTATTGAAAATCAAAGAACCTGAGTTAGCAGCAATTGCTGATTCTGTAGATTTAGAGAATCACACGGGTCTTGCATCGGACAGTTCAAGTTGTTCAAGTAGTTCTAGTAGTTCTAGCAGTTCTAGTGATGGAAATTCTAGTGAAGAAGATAGTGGACAAGAATCTCTACATGCACATAAGAAAAGGTATATCTGTTATTTAATAAATTTATATCAATACATATTGTGAGTGCGCGTTAAAAAGGAATTAAGTCAACATTTTGTGCAATATGAGTTCTATTACATTAAAAAATGCAGAAAAAAAAACTAGCATTTGTCCTTTATATTTTAGTGAATAATAAAGCACTGTTTTTTTAGTTAAGCTACTACTATTTTTTTTATTTTGTAAAAAGTTGACTTAAATCTTTTTGAATATACAATTAGTCCAATAAGAATAAATTTATCATACAGACTTGAACCATTATTTAGGCGATAAAACGAGTTTATTTACCCGCCAATTTACATTATGCTATTAAGTGTTAAATATCAACTTAATTACTAAATTAAAATTATTAATTTTTCCCTTACAAGTTCTATTTAAAATTGGAGTACATAATAGCCAATGCAGAAAACAATTTCCTATGCAAGTCATCAAAACAATGACACTTTTTTTTAATGGCTGTCCTACTCATTTTAAAACTATACTTACAAATCAGACATCTAATAAAAGTGGTGCAATTCTAAGAAAAATTAAATTACTATATTATATAAAATCAAAATGTTTTATTTTATAAAAATGAGTTGAACTAAGATCAGTTCCATCAAGTACATTTGTTGAAGAAAGGAAAAAAAAATTTCTAATACCCTATACCTCCCCAATAATGTTATACTAAACCTCAGTTAATATTAGTGGAGAAAAAAAAATATTTAATGAATTTATTAATTATTACCATATATATCACCAGTATATGAAAAATTTTATATGATCATAAAAACAAGTAATATTATATGTACAAGGACAGGTTTTAAGTTTTTTTTACATACATGTGCACCCACAATATATTTACACCCTTGTCTTAAATTATTTTTCTTGCCCTGTAAGATGCAAATATGAAACAAGTTATAAGTTCTTAAAAAACCAAAAAAGATCACAATTATCTGATCTTAGTTAATAGCCCCATATTGACAAATTTAAGGATTAAAAATAAATTATATCTTTATTGTAAAATGCAATCTAAACTAACACAAAATATACTGTGATTTTGTTTATTAGAAGTGTCCAAATGTCAAACATTAATAGAATATGTTTTCTTTTTTATTTCCAGATGTAAATTATCTTCACCGATTTAAGTTTTCCTGGATATTTTAAACGCATTAAGTCAATGTAACTGTATTATTATACAAATATATTATATCCCAAAAAGGATTGGTAATATTGGCAACAAAGTATTTTATTCTTCATTGACAAATTTAATTAATTTTATTTTTACTAACTTTATGTGCAGAGTATTACTTAAATTGTAAAAGAAATGATAACAATATAAAAAATTATCAAAACGTATGATGTATCAAGTTAAAAAAAAATGTATTTTAAATAAATTATATTGACAATACTCTGTGTTATTTATTTAATAATATATACTCCTTTCTTTTATACTTTAAATAGAAATTATTACAGATAAAAAATAATGTATTTTACATTTTTCACTTTTTGTTTTTAACAAATAAAATCTAATTTAATTAAGATCCAAACACAGTTCAGTTAAGTGGAAGCAGATGGGGTATTCTGTGGTAGGAGTTTTGGGCCATACAGAAGTACATACGCACAATGCCAGTCACCTGTAAAAAAAAAAAAAAAATTAGATTTATTTAAATTTTAAACAAAATATATTCAATTTTTACCTCCGCCAGATAATTTAAGTATATCTTCGGTCAGTACAGATGTAACTGTATCATCATCACATTTAACCCATTTTTCAGACATCGGGGAATGTCTAACCCAACCAACGTAATGCCCACTAGAACTTGATCTACCTTTATGGGTTAAGACAGCCTGAAGATTGTAGTAACCGGAGTTATTCGATCCATAATCTGGGTAGTATTAAATGTCAAAAGTTATCAACTAGAATATTGTTCATGAACTATAATTTTTACCATCTTCAAACCAATATGGAGCTGTTGGTATATCTTCTTGTTTAGAATCTCCCATATTTTGTGCACTTGGTTTTACTGCGTGAGCTAATTTATCTTCTAATTCCTTCATTATAATTTAATAAAATTATAAACTAATTAACATCATTTAAATTAGTACAATAGTGCCACTTAAAACCAATATTAAAAATGCCCGATAAAATAGATACTTTTAAAGTATTAGTACAATAAATAAAAAAAACTTGAAAGTTCCATCAAGAATCAAAATTAATTTGTAAAGTTTTTATTTCTACAATCAATAGTTTTGTCTAAAACTTAATATCATAGAAAGTATACGTAAACTGATTAAAAGTTGTAGCATTTAATGACTTCTAATATTATAAATAGGGTACTTTAAAAAATCCATAACTACTTAGTATCTAGTTATGATAAAATTATTAGAAAAAATATATAATAAAATTGAATTAACTTTACCTTAAATTTGCTTCTCATAGGTATAAGTTTATCTTGCAATTCTGGTGTACACAATTCAAATGCATCAAATTCAATTGGAAATTTAATATCTTTTAAAATTTTTGCATTAATTTTATCTTTTTCTTTGTAAAAAAATCTTACGAATTGAACTGTTAAATACGCAGGAAGTCTATTGATTTTTGACTAAATTGAAGAAAAAAACTGAAATATTAAAATTATATTTATATTTATATAAACTTACTGTTTTTGTATAAACAGCATCTTTGCCAAGGGCAGGAGAGTGCTTGGTAATGTGTTCTTGCATTCTCTGTTGGTAAGTATAATGAAAAAAAATATAATACTTCACACATTAACAGATAAATATAAAAAGTATTTAAAAAAAATGTTAAATTGTGAAAAATAATTACATTTTTTAAACCCGAATGCATGTACTTGACATCTTGAGAAATAAAACAACTCAGCTGAAGGAATGACTCGGTAGTGTTGGTTATTTCTTCATTTTCACTTTCAATACACTTCCATTCAACATTAAATGAACCGCCGAAAAATTGATCAATAGCAGAACTAAAAATGAACAGTAGAAATAATTAAAAATTATATTGTTTAACAATATAGAACAATTTACTTGTAATTCACAGGTTGTGGCTTATTATCATTTTTATTTTTCAGCACTGGTAACTTTTGTTGTAACATTCGGACAAGTTCTACCCAACATTCATTTGCATCCTACAAATATAATATAATTATATTGTATACGATGATTAAAATTATATTAACAATATTAATATTATATTTGAATATAAAAGTAATTTATACTGCATTCCATGTAAGAGCGCACCTTTCGGCGCATCCAACTGAATAGCTGAGCAACGTCCGGACCCCCTTGGCTGAGTTTAATGGCTTTACGATTGATTGCCGTTAGTTGGTTGTGGTCGCTGTCGCCGATGACAACATCGCCGTGTATACAGGGAATTGAATTAAGAACGCGTATTATACAGTAATATAATAGATACTTATTGAACACATAAAAATGTTTATGGCGGGTTTACAGCTATTTTTTCCCCCGCAATATTTCTGTCCAAAATTTCACGTGAAAAAGCACACAATTATTGTAATGTAAATGCATAAAATATAATAAAAGCATTCAAAATAACTAAATGCGTAATAACAACAAAATCAGGTCTAAACCGCGTACTACAATTAAAATGGTGTGACAATACAACTCATACTATTACTCAATACAACATATAAAAAAATGTTTGAGCCGCCGCCAAAATAGTTTAACTGTAGTGGGAATGCATATGCGATTCTTGTACTGATTATCATTCGGCGCCTGGTGCGCTCTTATTTGGAATGGAGTATAATAAATTTATATTATTTCTTAATTTTTAAAGTGTATATCTGAAATTAATTTAACATTTATTTTAAAATTGATATATTTTGAATTTATTTAGTTGACTTAATCAGTAGTTCCTAGTCAATAATACACTAGAAAAAACCGATAAAACTATATTTAATGAAACACTTGCATTTTTCTGTGTTTGCGTTTCAATATAAAGATTAAAGATATTCATATTAGAAAAAAATCTTAGGTAAGAACCATATTGTTAAGTAAAGAATCTTCATGGCATATTAAAAAAAAATCAAGTATACTAATTCAATTTACCTGCTGCATATAATGTCCTTCTACTTTGTCTGCAAATCTAGGAAATGCTTGATGCATTACTTGCAAAAGTACAATTGGTGGGATGGTTTGATTCAAATGCATAGTCTGATATAAATCGCTCAATGCAATTGTGATTTTCTCAGCCGGTGAAAAGTTTGATAGAGATGAAGATGCTGAAATATATTATACATGTCAAGTAATAATACTAATATCTACAATATTAAATACTCACTCGCTGTATTGAAATCGGACAGGGCTTGTCGTAATTCAGGAACGGTTTTAAGACACTGAACGGTAGCATTCAAGTAACACGTGTTTCCCAAATTGGTGAGACCCGCAGGCATATTAGTCTAAACATTAATTAAATTAATTACAAACATTTACTTTGGAGTAATTTATAAATAGTGTTTATTTTGCTCAATATTATAGCATAAAAAAAGTTGGTTCTTATATAAAACAAAAAAAAAAAACTTGGATAAAAATAAGGTACAAGTTTTTCTGAATTAATGTTATAATAATAATGTACGATAAACGTTATGTACTGTAAAGGTAGGTATAGGAAACATAGCAAAATCGGCGAACGAATAATAGATGTAATTTATACTTTTAACGACTTTGTATTGAATAGAACTTACAACAGACGCTAATTGTACATCAGTCATATCTTCAACAAACATTGTTCTAATAGTAGGTTCTTGGGGAACGTCTTCGTCCTTGCTACCCATCATCAGTATAGTTTGACCTTCGACAATTTGTATATTTCCCCATACATCGTCTTTGAGCGTACCGCCTTTCATCATTACTTTTTGCCGCACCGGATTGACACCAGTCAAAGCAAACAGCTGTGCTTTAAACACAAGCGGTGGATCTTCCGTGTTTATCTCGACGTCCGGGTACACTTCCTTTCCCCATTTCACTTTAACTATATAAAACAAATTTACTTAATTTAGTAATGGATTTTCAATATTAATTTATTTAATTTACCTTTAAATATCGGCATAATGTTTACTGGAAAATACTGTTATCAGCTTGGAGAAGAGTTTCGGTTGATATTCAATAGTAATTATGTTTTCTTAGAGTACTGAACGGTGTAATAACTTGAACGGACAAAGTAAACAACATAAACGACGAAATTTGGTTTAAATATGAAATGTGCGTGAAATGTGCTAGTCACCCGTCGGCCAACAAAAAACAATATTGTTGATAACAGTACATCGAATTATCGCATGTCACCACGAGCAGTGCGACCAATATCGAATTTTATTTAGCGTCTACCTAAACTGCATCGTGACGGGGTCCTATCATAAATCAAAACTTGCATGCATGAATTCGCCCCATCGCGGTTCTTAAATGCAGTGCTTTATTACCATTAATTATAATAACTGTTTGTCGTCTATATTATTATACAATTTTTCATTATATCTTTAATAGTGATTTATGTTATTATATTTTTCGCCTTATACTAATTAGTATATTTAGTATTCGAGACTATAGCTTGATTACTCAAGTTGAGCGTGTTTGTTTATTCGTTAAATACTGTAATTTATAATTATGGAGTGTTGCCGTTAGTTGTTTGTACAATTTTTTTATGTGTACACATTTTTAATCTCGTTTATAATAATTGAGTCTTAAATTTATTCGTTCAAAATAAACAAATAAATAATAATCATGTCGTTAAAAATGTCGCAATCGTGTACTGTACCTATGTGCTTTAATCGGCATACACGCCAAAAAACAGGCCAAAGAAAATTACATTTTTTCCGGTAAGTATAAAAAATATATCTTGCGAACCAATGTAAAAACTACTCGAAATTTTTCATAGTAAATTTGTTTCAAATTATATTCGATTCTCACTAGGGCGAGCAAGCTGTTACTACATAGTATACCCCTAGTAGTACTGTAGGTATAGCATAGTATAATTACTTAAAATTAAAATATGTGTTTTCCTCGGTAAACACTTTTTCTTATTTATTAATAAACCCTCGATAAAAATGCTCACAAAACTTTCACACAATTGCTTAAATAATTTTTCTAAAAAAAAATATGATTATACACCGAGTTAGTACAAAATCTATTATAGCTCGCAGTCACATGTAATTTTGAACAAGGGTTGCTCACACATGAATTTTGAATTTATTTTACAGCAACTTTAATAGTTGTTGATTGTAGAAAGCGTCCAAATAACCGAACATTACTCGGTATCATTTTTAGGTTTGCATTGATTTATCGTTGTAACATTATAGTATTTAAACTAAATTACCCTATACCGATTACCCGCCTTTAAAAGTGACTTTACCCAGAGCATGACTTATTCGTATGATGTTTAAATATAATTTAATGAAACTTTTAAAATAGCTATCCACTTAAATATCCAGAAAGAGTAAGAATATGGTTAAGTGCAATTGGTCGAGAAGATTTTCACCCGGACAATCGCCACAAGATTTGCAGTGATCATTTCAAACAACAAGATTATACACAAACTTCTCTTCATAAAAGTAGGGTTAAGCTTAGTAAAACTGCTGTTCCTTCAATTTTTCTGACACACAATCAACAAAATATATTTGGAATTACAAAATTAGGTAAACTAAAATTTGATTTTAAGTAGTTATTTTATATAAAATGAGTTAAAAACATTTAATAACATTTTATCCTTCAATTTCCTATAAAAGATTTTCTTCAACTTCATTCAATAAACATTCAATTTTTGATAACTTAAAATTGGACTTTTAGATATTTATACAATCATTCTAAGGAATATAGATTACTAGATTGTTATTATCTATTAGTTATATAATTCTAGTTTATAATTTTTGTTGAAACAAATAAATAGTAATACCTCTAATATTTGTATGTTTTATATAAAATAATTGGAAAATATTGCAAAAGCTACATAATAGAAAGCAATATATATCTACTTGTATGTATTAGCAAATAAAAAGGTTAATTTTATTTTAAGAAAATAAATGGTTATTGCATACCTCCATTTGGAATACGTATGGCATTAATCTTTTAACAATAAATCTTTGTTATGCTTCAAAATCATTTTTGACTGTTTATTATTAATCAAGTTTGACTTTATTTATTTTAGAGATTAATACTCAACTAATAATAATAAAAAAAAAATAAATGCATGTACATTAAAACAATTTAATCCATACTTCTAAGTTGCTTTGATTTATTATTTTTCATACTGATTTTATTTTATTCCTTATATTAATTTAGATATTATTCAGAAATGTGTACCGGCAACATACCACAAGCCAATTAAAAATGTAACACCGTGTTCATTGCCAGTTGTTCCTTCTACAGATTTAGAAGAAACTATGATTATACCAAGTACTTCAAATATTAATACAAACAGTGTAGCTTCAAATTCTGGTTCAAGAATATTATTTGTACCATCTATAAATATTAATTCAAATCTATTACAATCTGAATGTACATATATACTAGTACCCTTGGAGCATACGGTAACGAGTGGTACTAATCCATCAATAGATACTTATTCATATCAACAAAAAGCTGAATGTAAATCTATAGCAGTACCCTCAGAGCATAAGGTAACGATTGGTACTAATCCGATAAATAATTTAAAAGATCTCTTAGAAGAATTAAAAGAGGAAGAACTACAAGAAAACCTTTTAGAGAACCCTTTATAGTGCATACCTAGCAAACAAAATAGAATTATGAACAATAACTGTACGAGTATATTCAAATAAATAAAAATTACATACTTATTTTATCATACTACCTATATAGTAATTAATTAATAAAGATTCATCTACTATTATAAAATAGTATTATTGTAGTATAAAAATAGTACCTAGTATAAGTATCTTTATATTATTTTCTAAGCAAAATTGTAAAATAATAAATTAGTTTTAATTATATTTTATAATACATAAGAATACAAAAAGTAATTTTTCCTATAATCATAATTTTTTTTTATTGAATCTAGTAGCATGTTAAAATATTAATTTTAAGAGCACACATTTTTTCTAAAAAAATTGACAACAAATTACCATACATACATTCCTTGAATAAATGTGGGAAGACACGACTTGTACTACGAGTACTAAGTACTAAGACTTGTACTAAGTAGTCCCCAAACTTCATCATACCAAGAAATCAAAAGCTGACGTCGACGAATAGGGCTCGGACGGCAACTAAAAAACAATACACACCTAACCTTCTGTACTAACGGTACTGATTTTCGGATAGTGTGTTGTATGCGCCGGAGAATACTTCCGATGCGCAGGAATATTCGTGAACAATCAGGCCGTGTTTGACCGTCGACCCTGTCTTGTTGTTTGCTCACGGTCTACCGTCATCGCACTATTGCCGATCGAGAGATTTCATCGCCGCCCGACTAATAATCCATGTCGCGTATAACGTTTTTTATACACTATAATATATATACGTATTGTGTTTTGTATATTAGTTAATATAAATATGTGTGTATGTATAGTAATAAATAAATCGTAGTTGACCATAAGGTTTTATCTATACGCTACTATATAATATAGAACATTGCATTATAAAAGTTATTTAAAATTTTGGCCGTAGGCTCACCTAGGTGGATGCTTCGACACCCCTAAGCTCTATTTCGACACCCTCAGTCCTAAAAAGACCAAAAACGATTTGAAGAGAAATAGCCATCAATTTTTTTTACACGGAAATATTGGTGTGTGTGGTTTTTTGATTGTGCGTCGAATAGTAAAAAAAAAAAAAATCAAGTCTCGGAGTAATAATATTAAATAAAAATCAATTGAAACGCTTGCTACGTCAGAGCAGACTTTAAACAGAGGTACTTGGCTCTTCGTGGGCCATCAGGTATTGGTTAGAAATTTAAAAATATATATTTTTCTTTGTACCGATATATTTAGTCATTTAGTTTCTTCATTTTTTTTTTTTTTTTTATACGATTTAATAATACGGGTTGACCGAAATATTTTATTCGGATTTCGGGTGTTTATTTTTTCAATTGATTTTCTATATCCGTTTCGAGTATACGTATTTCATGGGTTATATCGAGTTTTCGCAGGGGAATCGGATACCAAACGGACACAATAGTTCGTACCTATCAAACCGATCTTAAAACCCGTTACGACTTTATGGCAAATTTTACAGCAACGACTTTTACGTGAAAACTATGAGGTTTTTACCTACCTCCGCAATTATCGAATAATTGTTGGAAAAAAATACATGGGTACATTAGGTAGGTACCCATCGTCTAATCCACTGCGCACATTGCAACAAACACACGATACACTCGTGTATTGAATTTTTTTATTATTAAATTATTATTTTTTTTTATACGGATTGCCTATACAGGCATTTTAAACTGCGCGTGAATGTTTCGTTCGTCGTCGCCGGATACTTCCGACATTTTCCATAACAATCTATGATCATGCGATGCATATGAAATATGAATCAAATTTTATTGTTTCATATCTACAATCTTCTACTTAAACCCATCTGGTTCTACGGTATACAGCTCTGGGGTACTGCTAAAAAATCAAACACACAACAAATTCAAGTGTTCCAATCAAAAATCCTCAGACTCATAACTAGCGCTCCTCCTTATATCTCAAACCACTCCCTTCACACTGATCTCCATATTCCTAAAGTCATAACCACAGCCAAACTACACAACTCCAAATTCAGAAATCGCCTGCAAAATCATACCAATCCCCAATCTTCTTTCCATCTCCATTCCTGGAAACCCTCCCAGAAGATTGAAACGACAATGGCCCAGAGATCTAATAAACTAACCGCATTATAATACTTATTCGGTAATTTCACGTCGGAGTGCCTTCGCTGGATGGTTCTTCCCTCACGTCACTCAAGCCATTACGCCATGCCATATCTAAAACATCCCTTATGCTTATTATACTTGCATTAATTGTATAGATTGTATAATTTTCTAAATAAAAAATAAAAAAAAAAATTTTATTGTGGATACGTAACCTATATATATATATATATATAATAGTCTGGCTGTAACAAAAAAAAAGTTAACACTATTTATTATTATATACAAGTACTTATTGTACGTATAGAAACAAGTAAGTAGTCAAAAAAAAAAAAAAAAAAAATGTCATGTTATTGCGATGATTATACGGGTATATAATAGTCGTGTGTGTGTGTGTGTGTGTGTGTGTGTATCTCTGGTACTTACAACACTACGCGTTCGTTAGTCTCTGTGTACCGCCGAGACAAATGACAATAATAATAGGTATATAATAGTATATGGTTTTTTTTTTCTTTCTAACGATACATTTCTATGTACAATATACACGGTTTTTTTTATTATTATTATTATTGCGGATTATCTTTTGTAAGAGAAAAAATAAATAAATAATAAAAACGGTTCTACGGTGATTTATTTTTTTAAACCGCTATATTTTATTAATACGCGTCGCGGTATCGGATATATTATATACTTTACTCCATACTTTAGAACGGTTCATATAATATTAGAATATAGGAAGAGTACTGGTTTGGGTTGGCCAGCTATTGGTATTACCCCGTGTCGGTCGGTTTACCGAAATATACCGCCAAAACGAATATAATTTTACGTATAATAACAAGATAATATTTTAGTGGAATACATCGGTTCCGCCCAATCTACGTGTACATTATTCGTTTATAAATTAAACATGTTGATAACTAATAATGATATTAGTGGCGCGTGAAGCCTCAATTGCGCCGAACACAGAAAACAGCGCCTTTTTACTAATTGAAAAATGAATGCGATGGATATTTTTTTGACATTTAATTTTACTAAAGAATACAATTTATATTTATTAGTTATTATTACAGTGGACGTTTCAAATATTGAAAGTTTGCTTTTGTTATTTTACGGCCGGCGAAGGGGGTTGGGTTAGGTTGTGCCTCGTCGATAATTTCTTCATATGAAATTTGTCTAGTAAATTCGTGTTCTACGGATTAAATACTACACGAGTATGTGTAATGCAAATAAGTATAAACGAAACGTGTGCGCAACGGTTGTTTTATTGTATACATTTGGCGTAGGTTAGGCCGTCGTTGTCGGTGAGAAGTTTGGTAGGTGTATGTGATATAGGGTATAGAATATATTCTGAAAGCAACATTGTAATAAAAAAAAAATCCGAGCGGAACTCGGTTAACCGATAATAATATAAATAATAGAGTATTAGTCGTGTTTTTTATTCCCCTCTGTAGCAAAAGTAACCCAGCAGTTAATAAAAGAAATAAAACCAACGTATCGTCATTCGTTGTTGGTTTTCGACAATTATTCCATGCGCCGGGCGAAAAACCCGATTTTTTTCAAGGTACGATGTGAAAAACTCTGAGCACTTTTACCTACTGAAAATGTGTTTTCTTAACCGAAATTATGATCCTGGGGGTGAAAACAGTTGTGAATTTCAAAAAAATGTTTCACGTATAGTAGGCACTATACCCGGCGGGAATTGTTGTAATTTATTATTATCAGCGCGTTTTGTGTTCAAATTATTGATAACCACGAACAATTGTAATTTATTCTGTAGTTACAGATAAATATAATTTAAATTTATCGTAAACATGTTTAACCGAACTTTGCTCGGTTTTCGTCTGCAATGATTTACCGTACAATATATCCTACCTTCCTGTTAGATACCTATACTGTTAAATTAATTTTATCCTCATAGTCCTATCTCTTGTATATATTTTTTTTTTTTTTTTATTACCAATATGTTTTTATTTTTTAATAATCGTAGGTACATATTATTGCTAAAATCGCAACGTTTCACCATACGTATAAGGCGTATTATCTACAAGAGCCGATGCTGAGAATTTAGTTGATTATTATGATAATAAAACCAGTATGGATTATTTCAAATGTGTATGCCTAGCTAGCGAAATGCACATCATTCGGCGAATCGCGGAATCATAAAAAAAAAAAAAAAAAATCATCTCGGCGTTGAGCAGGTTTCCTTATTTGTAAGTCGTATGCTTACACTATAGGCACCGAGCTCGGCGACGGTTTTGTATTAATTGGATTTCCACGTTGCTTCAAAGGATCTATGCTTTAATTACGAGTACCGATACATAATAATTATTATGAATCTAAAATGCAATTCACTAGGATATACCGTATTTGAATATTGTACTTATATTTAAAAGGCTTGTTTACGGGTCGTGCACTCATGCATCCATCATAATGCGCACGGGCCACGACCCGCGAAATTCGGCTAAACTTGTATTGTCAATTGCGGTTTCTATATTAAATATTATCAATATTAATTATTTAGACCGGTGTTTCACAACCTTTTTACCACCACGGACCACTTCGACAATATTTTATAGGTCGCGGACCACCTCAATTTTACGAAAACTAGGAATACATTTTTTTTTTTTTTTTTTTGTTAGTTTGTTTTGTTAATTTATATTATTTTAATTTACGTTTTATCACTATACTTCACTAATATATAATTATACTTCAATTTATTACTCTGATACCTAGACACTTATAAAAATGGAAAATGCTTATCGGTCTACAGCGGCAACGACGATAAGATAACCGTATAATATTATACGGTTCCTCAATAAGTCGTAATTTTGTTGGCTATTTAAAAAAAAAAATAATAATAATTAATTTGTGATAGAAATCGAAGAAAAAATCAATGGGACTGCGGACCACCTATGACTGGCCCACGGACCACCGGTGGTTGGAAAACACTGATTTAGACGGATATATCCACGAGAATCGATCGAGCTACAAGAAACACAATATTGCCCGTGGTTACATTATCACGGTATAAAGACCGCGGTGCAATTTTCAAAATATTGTGGCGGTTTTTTAGTTATTTTATAACTACATTATTTGACATTTTCAATGTGTTTTATTTTATTTTTTTTTTTACATGGATACAAATATTATAATAGATCTTTGGCGTTTTATGTTCAACAAGTTTATGTTGAAACTCGTTTAAAACACGAACACTTGTAATTGTTAATTAACAATATACAATATTTTCAATTTAAAACGTTTCTAAACATATGTTTAACCGAATTTCCCTAGCAATCGTTTTTCATTTGCAACGGTTTATCGTTGCGTACAAATATAAATTAAATTACTAACCGAACGTATTCTACCTCGCCAACAAACAACAGTGGCCGTGATGCGGAGTCTGTCTGTTTTTTTTAGATTTATATCGTAGTTTTATATTCGGTTATGAATAAATCGGAAAATAAAATCGTATAATTATTATAGCACACGGAGAACTGCACCTTTGAACCATTTCGTAGCGGTTGTACATGACGTTCAAGGGAGAGCGAAAATAGTAAAATACCCGCGCCTTTCTCCGTGTTAAAATAACTTAAACTAGTCTAAAAGGTGTCTTTAAAAAATTCTTGTTATTTGACATTTAATAATGACTACGGATTGCGAAAAAACCGGCAAGCTTCAACGTTGCCCGTTGACCGGGAAAAAGTGATTACGGACACACGTGCGAACTCGTATTAAATCAATTGGATTTATCAAGATGATATTATTTAAATACTCTGGTAAAACTAACGAAATGTGTGTATACCCTATTTATAAAGCAACGGTCCAAGGTATTATAAGGACAAAGGCCCCGATTATCGCCACTACTTTGGACGCAGGCGGACAGCTTGACGGCGGTCTGACGACATTTCGCAGTCGGGTGTTTAAATTTCAATTATTATTCAATTATGTTAAATTCAACGTACACCTATAAGTGTATACATTATATATTGGTGTGTCCACGGCCGGTTTATAGAAAACGAAAGAACGCGATTGACGCAATAGACACACGGGAAATTCGACCGGTGCACAATATTATTATCCCTATAAGACATTATAAATTATATTTTATAGGAAACCGCGTGTTTCGCGCGTACGCGCGTCGGTTTACATTCTTCAGACCTTCATTGTTCGGAAATCGACCGTTTCGTCTCTACTCGTGTATATATATATATATATATATATATATATATAGGTAATACGCGTTTGTCGATCGGAAGACATGCACAAAAAAAAAAAAAAAACTCAATAAAAAAAAACATATTACACTCGCTCACACACATATACACACATAAGGCTGCGACACTCGGAGCATATTTAATATATAATTATCAGGGATGTGAATTTAATCCCTTTCTTTTTTTTTTTTTACTACGCACTATAAGAAAATGGATTCGACCAATATTTGTTATGATGTTACTACTTGTGTAGTTCAAAAACGAAATTTTATTTTGCATATTTAACGGGTTAGGGCAAATAAACACACGTTTTCATGATTGTTTTTCGTATTAATGCTCTTTTACATATATTTTTTCGGTCAATCTGGTCAAAAATTTGTTTGTTTATAATATGTCTTTTATAGTTTCGATACAACTATTCTACATTTATTCGGATATTTAATAACTAGTTGTTATCTAATTTTGCTGAAGTTGAATATTATTGTAATCGGGTGGTATTGAGAATAATAAAACTAAAATTTCAATAATAATTATAGTGGTAAAAAAATAAAAATTACATTTTTGCATATTTCAAGAATTTTAAGAGCATATTTTTATGGATATTTCGTCTGTTTTTAGTGCATGTAATTCACAGCCCCGATAACAATAATAATAATAATAATAATTATTATTATTATATATTTTGGCTGTTCTCGTGTTATTCAAAAACGTATATTCGGAAAACCGCCGCCTCGGTGTTTTCACTGCGTACACTGAAAACAGTGAAAACTATTGGGAATCGATTGTTACCATTTAAAACCGCGTCAGTGTCCTCGATATAGGCTACCGAGTAGGTAACATTGAGAAGGTCGCGGTCACACAGCATATTAATACCATACGGCGTCGCGAAATTTACACCAGACGTATGCACGTGCGCATATTATTTATTATAACGTGCGCGGACGAATATAAAGTCGATTTTGACTGTTTAATCGAGTTATTGAGAAATTTGGTAAAAAAAAAAAAAAAAAAGAAAACCTCCCGAGTTCGTGATACCTGACATTTTCACAGAGTATTTTATATTAGACCATTCCAGACGTGGACAAATTTTCAAATGATTCTACCAATTTTCGAGCTGTTTGTAATTGTCGAGTATTTTCAATAGGTTTTGTTTGATTCAATTGGTTTGGCCGAACAGAAATGTTTGATAATTTTACACAAAGCTCATCATAAGTTATACTTAGTAGTAAAATAAGAAGAAAGGGTAAAATGATATAATTGGGGCCCGCTGATTTTTTTTTATCCCTTTTTATGTTGGCACAAAAATATTTAATTCACAAAAATCGGAAAATTGTACGTAAAAACATTTAAACAAAAATAATAATAATAATTATTATGGTACATTATTTTTTAAATGTACTAAAACTCTAGCACTCATTGCCCTCGAGTTTTTGTTTTAAAAGTAACGAACACGTACAATTTTTTTTTAGATTAGTATTGGGTTCACCGGCGCCCTCACAGGCTTTCGATTTTCAAAAATTATTTGTTTTCAGTTATGTGGATAAAATTCGTTTAGCTCAATAAAAATGCTCAATAATTTGATATGTGGTTCGAAATTTACATTTTAGTCGATAGTTTGAAGAAGGTAATAAATCTCACGCAATAATTGTACATTTTAATATCTGACAATTGATTTTTTTTGAATTTACCCGGGGGTAAATCACATATTTATGTATGTAAATTTGGTCGGTATAACAACTGATTTAACAAGAAGTTTTTAAACCGGGTGAAGATTACATTATTAAAATGTGTGTAATTCACTGGCGTTTCGCTTTCCTGATAAAAGGTCAACGTTAGGTCATCTCGTTAGTTGTGGTCATCACAACATATCGGTTATCCTACTTTGATATGATATCGTCGGTAATTGAACGTATTTTAAAAACACTATTATAGAAATAAACATAATGATATTCACAAAGTTAGAATATATTTATTATTTTCACGGTTTCGTTTATTCATTAAAATAATTATAAGCTAACAATAATACAATTATATAATATTAATTACAAATTAAATTGGCGAAGTATATATGTATACTAATTGTATAGGCATGCCAAGTTTCAATTATAATTGTTTTCCTCATCGTTTAAACCGTAACGAAAACGATAAAATACGTTAGGTACCTACACTTTAAGTGCCTATATATAGTTCAAAATTAAGTTAGAATCGGTTTTCTAACAAGTTATTTGATTTATTTAAAAAATATTAATTACACTTTCGTTTGGCCGTATATAGACGTGAAAAATGTAACATAATATAACATAAAAAAATTATATTACTGAACAAATCATTAGTTTCTCACAATATTTATCCGATCTCTCTATAAAATATTATCACTTATTTTAGTGAAATCGTGTAATAGGAAAATATAACCTTTTGTCGGAATTATTGTATAATAGTGTGTACCCCCACCTATCTAATAATCGATATTTATTTGTATTTGTTTTCTTTTTTAAATATTTACGGGAAGTTGTAAAATAAAAACATATGCATAAATTGTATTAAAGCTAAAATTGATTTTACTAAAACAAGTTTGTTAGTTTGGTTTAAAAGACGAGTATACATATATTAATCGGGTACTATAATATAGGATTACAAAATGCTGAAATGTAACTATAGCTGAAACAAACGTAATTTATCTTTTATAAGACGATTGAATTATTATAATATTTAATGAATATTAGTTAAAAAGTGAATATTTTATATTACATTCCAAAAAAAAACGATAAATATTTAAGTAAAAAAAAAAAAATGTCCTCGTTTTATTAATTCCTGATAGGTTACACGTAATTATAATTTTATTCCGAACCGTAATACATGACAATAATTTTATTTATGTATTTGATTCGATACACGTGTTAGTTATTCTTACGTAATTTTATTAATCAAAAATTACTATCATACTAACGGGATGACATCCGCCATTTAACTGTCACACATCAGTTTTTTTTTTTTTTTAATATTCCCGTGATATATTGAAAATTATTAGAGGTCGTTGACTGTAAAATGTTATCACCTACATACAATTTTATTAATGTACTATTGAGTACATGAATAAAATATTGGGATTTTATTATTCGAGGAAATATAGGTGAACGGTTAAGGAATAATAGGATTTTTATAATTAAATTAAATAATCGAAATGTGGGTGTAAATTAACTTATTTTTTATTAATTTATTATTATTTCAAAACTAATACAAGTAATCACACATCAAATTGCATTCGACAGGCAACTATATTAGGAATCTCTGAATTACAACTATCGCTTGTATTATTTTCCCCACTTTTTAAATTTATGAAATATTACCCTGTCTGGCTTTTAAAGAAGTACCATTATTGGTCAACTAACATTCCGTAATATTGACGGATAAAAACTTTTTCAGTGTTTTTTTTTTTTTTCTAGTGCCTTAAAAACAGTTTTCGAAAAAAATACAATGAACAAAATCATTATATTACTGTAAGATTAGTAAATTCCGTTAATTTATTCCCTCCGTATTAACAATGAGAGAACATGCAATTTGTGTGAATAATTTCGTTGAGACTTTGTTAAAGAATTTTATATAAATTTCTCGTAATGATAAACAATATAATTACGACATAAAACAATTATGATTTTCATACTTTTAATGAAATTTCGACCTAATATAGTAGATAAGGTAGGTACCCCGGTTTTATTAGCACACGCAATTTTCACGTACGCGAAGTTAGCCGCTCGCATTGAGATTTTATCAATATTTTGTAAGTATTTGTAAGCATGGCATAAACTATACAGATATAAATAAATAAATAAATAAATAAATATAAATAAAAAATATATAAGTATATATAAATATATTATTTTTATTATAGATTATTTTGTGGTGAATAAATGTATATAGTCTCTCTATTTATCCGAAAAAAATAACCGTAAAATATGCACTTTATGTTTGAAAATACGCTTATATAAATACAAAAAAAAAAAAAACGTATTTTTAAATCGTCAAATTGTTTTAAAATTATATACACACGAGCGTTAAATTATTAATTATACACATCGCACACTGTGACTATACTTATTTTTGTATTGTTTTATATTAAAAAAAAAATTTTTAAAATAGATGATTCGGCGGTTATGTGACTTGGAATTGATTTGTCCCGGTTTAAATAACACACCGCGGATACAATAATATTCTAATATAAACTAAACGAACCAATAATAATGATTAAAATATCGTCTTGAAGTGTGTTAATACGTGAGTAACAATAATTTGTATATTAAAACCAGACAGCCGACAAGGGCAATAACAGATATACGTATGTAATATATACTATGTATATACAGGAGAGAATCTAGGAATTAGATAAGAGGGAAGGGATGTACAAAAAAATCACTTTTTATATACGTTAAAAATGCATATTTATTTTAATACACATAACAAATATAACAAATAAAACTTACACTATAAATTATATAAATATAGCATATATAATATAATATATTTAGTCACATTTGTATGTAATCTAGTAAGTTTTTAAGTTCTAGTTCTTTTTTTTATGTTTATTTTACATTGACCAATCATCTGTTTAAATCCTTCCAAAGTTATGGAAGTTCTTGAAAATATGTTTATAATTTTATCGATACCCCAGGATCATCTACAGGAATGTATTTATACGAACAATTTTACACTATCAGACTGTTTAAATACACTCCTGACTGTATTCTGTTCACTCGCCTATAAGTCTTATTTTTCAATAAGGTACCTACCGGCTAGGGGCGGGCTTTATCCTCCATATCTCCCTCCCTTTGTGCCCGTCCCTGCGTATATAGACACGTGGCTATATATAATTGTTACCTACAATAAAGTGATCAGCGACCAATTATATTGAATGCAAGGTTAGGTATTCGGGCACTTCCCGGAGATAAGAATAATCTAAAGACAATAACTAAAATCCGATCTTGTGACCTATCTGACGATATATTTTATTTTATTTCCAAGACTTGTGATGAAACCGCGGTTTTTCATCTACTATAAGTTTAGGTTTACACTTGGGACACTTACTACGTTAGATCAGAGTATCAGGTTTGGACCCACAGGTAGGTGTTCATTTTATGTTGGCGTGATCAACAACGTGCCAGTTGTGCAGAAATCCAATCTATAATATTATATAAAATAAAAAAAATCGTCTAAAATAATTAATTCAGGGCTAGGATTTTGGAAGCGATATGATTATTTGTTATTTTATGTGCGCCGAATTGTTCGCATATCGCCGTAATACGCTAAAAGATGCGAATTTTTCGCCCGGGCGGTACTACTTTATATATTCGTAACATTTTTCTAGACCTCCCGACAGTTTTTCTATATGAAATTAAAATTAAAAACGTTTACACGGCCGTTTAAGAATACTATAACGGATCGTTTCAAACGCATTGATATTTTGTTGTTCTTTGGCATTTTTATTTCGGGCATCCCGTCCCGAAATATAGGTTTAGTAATAATTCGCGTAATGATATTCCCAAGTTCATTATATTATTCTAAATGCCTGGCCTACCATAAAACGGCGGTGGCCACGGAAGGGGCGTGTTCGTCCCGGAGAGCGGCGCTACGGCGGCGGGCCACAAGCGGCGGCAACCGGCGGCGAATCCGAGCGTCCGCCGAAGATCGAAAATCTTAAATACGGACAGTACGAAACGTGCTGCGGCAACCGTCACCGGTGTTTTTACTGCGCGCGAACCCGTGTTTTCCGACCGTGCGCATAACAGCAAAATAGTATTATTTTCAATATTATTATTATTATTATTTTTTTTTTCTATTATAAAATCACTACTTCCTGCCCGTACAGAATATAGCAATATCACGCGATCGGGTGCGAAACCGGAGAGCCGTCACTCGCCAATGCGGATCGAAATCGGCCGCGCCGACTCCCTGCAGCAGGTATGTTTCTGGCAAAACTCATCCCGTGTACCGTAATAAATTAATCTGTGTAATATAAAATATTAGACAGTGTTTAGACGATCCGGGAAACTATCAGGGGTTAAAATGGAGCAGTGGGGCACAAGGGGGCTGAGTCGCTCTACCTCCGAATGCGTTTAAAAAGAGTCATTATTTAACATATCTTCAAAGGTTCGCCGGGCACGGTGAATCCTTTAAATTGAATCAAAACCATTATTATTACGTTCAAATTAATTATTTATTTTTGAAATGTAAGGTATAGATTTGTAAGTTTTTCTAATAAAAAAAAAAAAAAAAAAAAAAAAAAAGATATAGATTTAGATTTATCAAAAATATTTTTCGTTAAATATATATATTTCAGTTCGAAAATTAGAGTTATAGAGATATCACGAGAAGCAGTAATCGGTTAAAACATTAAAAGTGAAAAATGACTATTATTATGTACCTACAATAAAGTGCTAAGAAAATTATAATTATTAATTACTCTATTATATTGATATTTTTTAACCAACAATTTGTTTGGCTTGGCAAATTAATGAATAACCTATTTCCTAATGAAATAAGTGTTCGGGATAACACTGTACGGAACGTTCAAATTAAATAGGTGTGGTAGGAAATTTAAAAATTCTCCACGGATTAAGGATATACGAACAAAACGTTATGTGATACATTTTTCAGAATTTTTGACATTTTATTTTCAAAAGTCATTTCAGAGATCAACCGAAATGTCGACTGGAGACAAGACTAAAAATTAAACCGGAGCAAATGCCTTTCCTCCCCAAATTACGCCACTGAAACTTATAAACTGATCTTTAGGATAGTTATAATAACATCTGACAAATCGGCAAGTCTTTGTTATCTGGATTGTATGTTATTATACGAATATCCGAATACTATGCGGATTTGTATAGTATTTATATAAACTCGGATTTTGGTATTTTAATACTATCGGATTAGAAATTGCTTCCAAAGATTTTGATTCAAAATGTTGTTCGTTTAAACAGACAGCGGACATGTAAATGTATACTGCTGGTGACCGGTAAAAAAAAAATCAAACTAATATTTTTTTAACATTTTTTTTTAACATTTTTTTTTATTTTTATTATCAGTAAAGGCTTCAACAACGATGATTATTGGCCTACATTTAGAAAATTATGTATAGGTTAAGAGAGACAGAGATACATTATTTACAATTCTTTACACTTTTATATTTAAATTTATGTTATTGGAAAAATCATATATTGTTTCTGTGGTTTTTTTGTTAAGTGCTTGTTGGAGTGAGGTTGAGTTGATGATGTTTCTACGTGCTTCGGCGTAGTTTGGGAATTTGGTCAGGACATGATTGTTCGTGAGGTTTGCCTTGCACGAGTCACATGTTGGGGCAGAATATTTGGTGACAAGATGAAGAGTGGGTTAAGTGCGTGTGTCCTATTCTGGCTCGGGTGATTACTATTTCATCACTTCTTTTAACATTTCGGGGAAAGTTCCGTTTTTGGATAGAAAATTTTGTATTTCTTAATTCGTTTGTATCTACAATATTATACCTGGCCGTATTATATATGGGCTCGACGCGCGTTATAATATGCTATATAACAATTTTGCACAAAAACAATAACGAATAGAATAATAATATCCACGGTTGTGTATGTTTTATTATTTTTTCCCCGACTACATTTAATAATACGTATTATAGTAATGTCGCCGATTTTATGGTAGGTATGTTATATTGTATATGATTCGCAAAGAGGAAAATAAAAATCTTATTTGGCCGGCCAAAAGCACGGCCCGTTAAAATTAATACTAAACGTACGTATAGTGTTTTGTCGACCCCCGTCGTCCATCGTGTTCAAGTATAGGTATTTTCAAATAAATAATTTTATTTACATTCGTTTCGCTGGCAAAATAATATGCAGATGAGTTCCGCGCAACGGAACCGGTGACACGGTGGCCGGTCACGATTTATAAGCGACGATCGTGTTATATACGAAATTTCAATTTTTTGTTTAAACGAATGAAAAATAAAAAAATTAATTCGATTTTTTTTTAATTTAGATACCTATCAATATATAATAGTATTTGCCATTCACTTCAGACTTATCTAGATAGTCCACTTATAGATAATATATACATACATATATTTTTTTATCTTTTATCTTAACTAGATGAAAATGTGGTGGCTATATCTAAGATTAAAAATAAACGGTTTACTCGTAGTGGAAAATATTAAATAACTGAAAAACTATATAAGTTTTACTTGTAATTAAAATTGCAAAGTTACTAACTTTATGATTTACACCCTTTACAATTACAAATCGTTTAAATGTTTATCTCCTTGCTATAATATTATCAACAATAGATATATTCCATTTGACGATTTAAATATTCACTATCTTTATTTTAGATAATTTTGGAGTAATTATCTTTTATCTATATATATATATATATATATATATATATATATATATATCTTATCTGCGTCTCAACCAGGATTTATTTTCGGGGACGGGGGAGGTTATGAACTACAAAAATTTATCTCGACACGTTTTATTTCTTTAGGCATCTTTCGTCAAAATGAGGCAAACGTTAAATTAGTAAGGCTGATATATATGTTTAAATGTTTAAATGTTTTTATTAGTTCAATATTACTTTTTTTGAAACAAATAACGAATTGTTGAATAGTAATTATTTACAATTTAAAATTTAATTATTCGTGTGGGATTGTTTGCCAATAAAATATCAATAGACTGCTCATATAATATAATACAAATCGAAAAACCGTTGTATAGATAAATGTACAAACAAAATTATTACTACGTGTACTATAAGTACATAGTTTAAGCGTTTTTTAGCACAAGTACATATATATATATATAGGTATTGACGATACATTTTTATTATACTGAAATTATGCTAAAAAAAAAAAATGAATAAACAAAAATCGGTTATACCTATGTATAATAAATAATAAATATTGGCATCGGAGTATTTTTTTCTCATTTTACTCGTCGTATCGTATTTTTATATATCAGCTTTTTAATACAACTGTTTTATACAGTGTCGTATTTAAGAATTTGCCCCGGGGGATTAAGATAATTTGCCAAGAAAACATCCCCCCCCCAACAACTTTATATTCAAAACAAACACACTATAATAGGAAATTCAAAAAAAAAATATATATATATATATATTATGAAATTTATAATTGTTATAATGATAGATTATCATTTATATATATATATGACTTATAGATCCGCATACACTATAACACAAAATCCGATGCAATTTTAACGTTACGATAATACGACAATAGAAGAAAATAGTAAAAAAGATATATATATTAATAACTACCAATGTTTAAATTATCCCAAACGCTGTCGAATTTATAAAATATATTAATCCTTATTATATTAAAGTATAATTCGATATCACACTCTAAGGCATTAAATAATTTTCGTGAATTTAAATTAAAAAAGAAATAAATAAAACACTTGAATTCGTTTTGTCACTAAATACATGTTTTTTGAAAGCGTTATTTTGTTTCATTTTGTGTAATTATTTCCTGTCAATTGCATATATCTCATCTCAATTAAACGTTTGGTGCCATTATATTTATTAGGTATTACTGAATGACACAATAAAATAAACATATAAAAAATGTGTATGATGAAATTATCATTATAAAGCCAATATTCCCACAGTCCATTCGAAAATTTAAAATGACACGATTTTAATTTTAAAGTTACTATAGGCGCCTCCTACCTAGCAATAGTTACCTAGGTAATAGCGTAAAACGAAATCGAAATAGTAAATCATTGTAATGAATACGCTGCAGTATTATTAGTTGGTTAATTGCAGTGGTTCGCGTAGATTTTAATCTTTCAATGATTGCGAATCTGTATACGCTTAACCTAGTGATCGAATGCATGCTATTTTTTTTTTTTTTATTTCTTGCGGGTACCTACTATAGTAACATTATACGTACTCGTAATAATACAATAGTAAGTGTTGGGAAATAATTGCACTGCGAGCAGGTCTATTGTTTGGTGTTTTATTTTTAAGTTTTTATAATATATTATATCGTTTTCAGTGTTTGCATTATTTTTTTATATCTGCAGTGGTTACATTTCGCATTATGCAATACGATGTGAAAATACACGCATTAAAAATAAAAAATAAAATAATAATTAACAGGTATATTTCAATTTTTATTCTGTACGCGTATTACGAGCAAAACGTCACGAACTTAATATTTTTGTGAAATTAATATTGTAATTCAACGCGGCCAACCCTTTTAAGTTATATTCACATCCATGCATTATGTACAGTGAAAGTGTGCGATTATTTTTAAAAAATAACAATACGACGTGATCCTCAGATTCCGTTTTGTTAATAATTTCCAATTGACTTGGGTATATAATATTGTCTCTTTTTACTGTTTTTTTTTTTTTTTTTTTTTTAACGGAAATCTAGTTTAAAAAAGCCAAAAAACAACATTATACGTATGCTAGGTTTTTTATTAACATTCCGAAAGTAATTTAATTAAATGGGAATAACATAAGTATTTATATACAATCGAAGTAAACGTCCATATCATATTCGTATTATGATATAAGAATTAATTTAAGTGGATTATAAAATATCGTCTTTTCGAACAAAACGAAAATAAATAAATAAATAAATAAAAAATAAAAATCGTTACGCGTTATCGACTATTAAATTGTATTATTATAGTATTATCCGTGGACCCGTTATACGAAGTACACACGATGTACAAAAAGAAAAACTTTAATAGACACCGTTTTATATATTAATTTTTAGATTCCGTGTACGTAGAATATATTGGTTGCAGGTTTTATTGTGTTCAAGGTAACAATATTTTAGATTCTGATCAGCGGGAAATTATTACTTATACTTACGTTGAACGATGTACACACTGAATTTCCGAGTAGTGTCCAATGAGTATAGTTACTCGTCGCTACTTGATGTTTTTTTAGCGGCACTTAGCTCTCTCTTCCCTCCCTTATGGGAGGGCATAAGAAATTCCTGCATATGTCACTGCCTAATATAATGTCTCTAAAACTGCAACAGTCAATGTACATAAGTATGTAAAACATAATGTATTTTTTACGTATTGGTATATATTATATATAGTCGTTCGATAGATTTACCGAGTTAACCCCCCAAAAAAAAAAATAAATCGTGTTTTTATATTATATATATTTTTTAATTATTCACATAATTTATGTATCTATAAATACATTTTGGACCGGGTTATGCGACTGTTATATGTACATCCGTAACGTACGTGACGATACATCCTACTGGAACGTACCACTCAATGTACCCGTATATTATTAGACCTCCTTAATTAACGGAACGTCTTCGGCACCGGCGCGCGGCGGTATTAAATCTCGACGGCCAGACGTGATATATAATATTATTACTATGGATATATGCGGAGAGAGCATACGGCGGACAAGACGGAATCGAAAACCCGTTAAAAATGTTTCGATCGTTTATCACCGCGTTTACCGTTCGCCTTCGATATTATTGGAAAATATCAAAGGGCGTATAAATTAACGATTAAAGTCCAAGCCGACTTGTACAGTAAACTCCGTCTTTGTCTCGGAGTTTAATACCCGCCGGGCGGCGGTTGCCACTGCGGGATAGATTAAATATCCACAATAATCGGTTTTTCGGATAATCGAAGAAGAAAATTAAAAAAGTATAATTAAATATTTAACATTGTGCGTTTCAATTGGATAATAACAACGTATTATACAAAACGATGAAAAATCCGATTATACTTAGCACCATGATGGGTTAGGCCACTGAAGTTGTCCTTGGGGTGACGGGATGGTATAGACGGGGATGCCTTTTTTGCAAACCCTTTGGCACTCGTATGTCAAATAAAAATGTTTGGTTTGATTTCATTTTCACTGCGTGTCAGCAATTTTGTTGACCATTGTGTTTTTTTTTTCTTATTGCTTGAATAATTAACTAAACATATAAACAGCACTTTATTTATCGTTACATTATAAACTTTACATTATTTACTATTACATATTAATATAAACACATAATTTTTACTGATACATTAACTATAATATATTTAGGTGTTAAACACAAAAATAATAAAATCTGAAAGATATTATTTTTTATAAACATTTTTTTATCGATTTAGATTGAACATTATATACATGTTTGTGGTCGTGAAACAAATTACAATTATTCGTGTTCGTGATGAATTTGAATGATAAAAGAAAATTCTGATAAAAATTAATTATACAATTGTAATTCAGTTAAAACTAATAAAATTAAAAAGTCTCAACAAAAAAACTATAATTTAAAAAACGTCATCGTATTTTGAAAATTGTATCACGTTTAGTGCTAATATAAACGGTGAAAATTGCAGGTGTCTACGATTATTTTTCACTGGATTACAATACTAAAATAAAATCGAACATTTGTTCCGTAAATATACTCACGGCATTTCTGACGTCATAAAATGACACAGACTAGCCAAAATTCCTTCCCAGGGGAACCATTCCTGACGTTAATGATCGGAGCAAGATTTCTAGTTGATAAGTTGTTCGCAAATAGTAAAAAATAAAATAAAATAAAGCACACAACAAAGAATCGCTCAGAATCTAAAATTCAAATCGGACCTTAACGGACACGGATATCAAAAACAAATAGGTTGATTTAAGTAGGAAATTCCGATCGAAACTATGTATAAATAATATAGTTTTTTAACAAGTATTTTTTTTTTTTTTTATAGGTATTGTTTTTTATTTTTTTTTTTTAAACGAGAATAATTTGGTTTACTAAATAATTACAATGACTTTAATATATTACATATACTATAATAGTGTTCGCAATGTACACGCGTTTTAACCGTCGATGACCCAAAATAAGTATTCTCACACTATATCGTATATTTATATATTATAGTAAACTGCGGACACCCATATAATGTACACGAGTTATTTCCCTACCGCCCAGCACCTCTAACATTATAATCTGCAGTTTAATGCGGTGAAAAAAAAAAAATTTAAACGTAAAAAAAATACGGCCCGGTTTTTTTTTTTTTTTTTTTTACACGCTGATGGGAATATCGACAACGATGTCTCGCCTGTGCTTCAAGACTCTGTAGACGAAAAAAAAAAATATATATATATATATAGCGTTTGATAATCGCCTTCCAATATTGTCCGGCGTGTACTTATTACCTTATACTATAGTCATACACCTATATAATATAACGGTGAAGGAATTTCGAGTGTAATTTACGTGAAAAATACCACCGTCGATAATTTAAATATATATAGTGTATAGTCGTTTACCTACATAATGATAATAATAATAATAATAATATTATAATGAATACAATATACGGAAAAAAGAAGTGCAACCAATTGATATTTACCGAAGATACATATTTATGTGGTGGTTTTTTTTATTTTTTGTATTATTTTTACTTATTACTGTACGGACGCCGCAACGTTCTGCTGTTGCTCGCAGGTCCGTCGTCTCCGACAACAGACAATATTACAATAAACGATATATACCGTCGTTTTTTACCACAGTATGCAGGTTATCGTCATTGACCATAACAAAACCGTTTTACTCCGCGGTTCGCATATAATATAGTAATAATTCAGTTGAAATAATATCGTCTATTTATATTTATTATTATTATATATTTGATATATTACATATATTTTATTTTATAAATCGTGTACATGCAATACGTTTATACAGTTTTCGTTACGTAGAATTATGCATTATTCATAGGCACGACGAATATTTGCGAACTGCAGCCAGACATCGTTCCGACGACGTGTGAACGTCCTAAAACCAATAGTGTTCTAGTTCAGGGGTTTCTACATAATTCAATTTACGACCGGCTCCCACGAAATGTGTACGTTCATTATTTAGTAGTAAATTTGAATGGAAAAAAAATACCGTCTAATTGTCTGATATGGACCCTGCCCGGGACTCATCACGTTTATTATAAAATACGTATAGACAAAATTTTGAAGATGACTCCGTTGGGGATTTTTTGATTTTTTTTTATTGATATATAAATTAAATAAAAAAAGTTGGAGTTATTAAAAAAAAAAAAAAAATGGGCGAAATACGATTTTTCTTTTACATTTGATAACGAGTTAAATATGTATAGATAATATTGTAAAACACCGATCAACGCATTTTATAATAGTAGTTGTGTTATCTCTTAAACCGATTTTTGGCGTTTTCGTTTGTTTTGCGTGCACACATTTGTGTTATATTGTCCGTTCGAAAGACCAATGCCGCTGTGACGGCCTCTTAAATCAAACACGTAAACACCGTATCGGTTTCCATTGAGTGTTTCATTCACCGTCGGTTATAAATTTAAAATAGTATAATCATTTGTGTTCGGTCAGTCGGTAATCGAAATCAAATCGCGTTCGATTTAATCCGATTCAAACAAGAACACACTGTATTCGACTAAACAACATCTGCTATCGTATATTGATAAATAACAATTCGAGTTACGCGTAACGCTTAAGATATGTAAAAAAAATTAATATCGTGTACCTCCTAATAATAATAATAATAAACTATATAATCCCCATCGACATTACGCGAGAAGATTATTATAACCCGGGGTAACAAGATAAGAAAATAATATTACTGCAGCTGGCAGTACAGATATTATTATAGTGGCTGAGTTGGTCAACACATTTCGATGAAATCCGACCTTTAGATTATTTTATAGCAACCGTTATCGCGCATATAATACTATACTTATATACGCATGGCCTAATGAATTGTTTAACAGATAATATAATATATCTATATGTAATAACAACCGAACACCGGTGAATCAATAAGTCAAGAAAAAATAAATAATATAATATAATTTTTGTTTTTTTTTTTTTTTTTTTTATATAATATTGTTATAACTACACTGTAAGCAATGATAAATCATTGCAATGAAAAACGATTCCGAGCGGAGCTCGGTATACCGATAAGGTTATAGTAAGTGTTTTCGAAAAAGACCCCCCTAAAAAAGGATCTAGGGGTTGATCGGTTGGGAATATCAAAACATATTTTATTCTAACAATTCACACCTTTGAGGTTCGGCGTGAAAAAATCAGAGCGTTTTTCTAATCAACCGAAAAAAAAACATATCTTAGTAAAAGCTATAGCTTCTTCTTCATCTACGCTAGAAATCTAAAATAAGTTTATTTTAACAATAACAATATTACAATGTATAGCAATTAAATTATATAACAGGACGGGAGGAAAAAATGTTGGTTCTATAATGTACATTTTAAATAATCATAATAGTACTTACACGCCATTCATCACACCTAACAACATATTATTGTGTACCAACCTATATTAATACAATTATGAAATAACAGCTATGTAGGCTGTATTATAATAATACCTACGTAAGTAATTACTTTGATGTTGTTAACAACATTTTATGATAATAATTACGTGTGGATTGATGATGATGATGATTATGCGCGGATAGTTCTTGGCCTGAGGGAAGATGAAATTAGAAAATAAAGAATATTTTTTTCTTTCATACACACACACACACACACACACACACGTTAGTAATTCTACCACTGCTCATGACGAAGATATCTGAAAAACAGTTAAAGTTAAATATTTTATTTATTGATAAAATCTAAGATATAGAATATAGTGCCTATATATACATATATGTACATATTTTGTTATTTGATCAAACAGTCGAATTATAGTAAACTATCATTTACTGTGATTTTACACAACGGCGAGCCTAAATGGGGTTGTTGGTTATATCCCCCACATAAGTGCGTAAAAAAAAAATATATATATAAAATGTATTAATTTAATCTTGAAATGCATATATTTCAAGCATCATTTTTGGAATACTGTTAGACAAGTTTAAACAACAATGCAGTTTAATTCATAGTCTCCATTCGCTTACCAATGATAATTTATGGATTATAGGTTATCATCGGTAATATGCATACAATGTTTTAATCGAATATCAAATTGGCCCAAATGTGCCCCTTATATAGAATATGTTACTTATTTTAGCCGAGCTACAAAGAAAAGCTTGATTTATTGTATAGCAATTGGCTTTTTTGGATCTGGCTTTACAATTCCTAAACAGGAATTTATTTATTTTTGTTTTTATTGTCGAGTGAGGTACAGAAAAAGATTCTACGATTTTTTCTTGATTATTATTTACTACATCTCCTCCCATTGAAAATCCCTGGGCATGCCTCTAATTTTACTTTACCGGGAAATTTGTAAGCGGTAAATTAATTAATCACTAAATTATTATATAGTATCACATTAATTTACAGTTGTTAATTGTTATTACATGTAATCTTGTCATGAAATTTTCGTATAAGTACAAAATTATTATATCAAAGTAGGTGTACAACAGTGGTGGCATGGTGGTAGTTCAGCGAGTCTGTGGGTTTTTCTAATTAGGTGGATGAATGGCTCGGAACATCTAGGTTGGCGTTAAATTACCAAGTATAAGAAATATGTATATTTGAAATAGAATATTCAGTCGTGTTTGCAAAAGACGACTAGTTTAATAATACAAATATATTTGTATAATAATATGAGTACGGGGAATATATAAAATGGGGAGGCGTGGGATGTTTTATCAATAAATAGGTGGATGGGTGTGTCGAATAATTTCGCCACACTCACTCATGATGTAAGTTCGCGCCGCCACTGGTGTATAATATACATACTCGATAGATATACTGGTATAAACCAGTTAACGTAATCCAAAATAATAGTACAAATTAATATTTTATTACCGCAGTAATATGGAATACCCGAAGTAACAGTAAAAAAACTATCAAAATTTACAGCTGCTATAGAATCGCCCAAATGACAGTTTATTGAGTAGGTATGCCCGGGCAAAAGTCGAGATATTACGATTTAGCAGTGGAACCTTTGTAGTTAGTCCGATTTAAGTATTCGCATAATATAACGCAATAAATAAATAAGTGCATATCGTTTATTGTATGTAATAAATTACTATAGGTTTGCTCTCGATTAAGTAACCTTTTGCTGATCATTTCAACAATAATCCGTTGACTCTATATAATATGTTTTAAACAATTTTACGGTTAAAGTAAACGTTATTACTAATATTAAAATCGGAAATTATTATAATTACTTACCTAATAATTCAGTATAAAAGTCGAGAATTACGTCATCGCAAAATTACTGTGTATTATAATTTATAAATTATAAAAACAAAATAGTAAAAGAATCATGTGGCTTAATATATAAAAAAACATGTAGGCACTACATTTCTATTCAATTTAATATATATATTTAATAAAATAAATGTATAATTATTATTTTTCGGTTAGTAAAAATACTTCGATTTTTCATGCTTTTTAATTGTGGATTTTTTGCCCGGCTGTATTTTAATTGAACAATTTTTCTAGATTCCCGACAGTTTATCATAAAAATTAAAAAGATTGACGGTACATTGTTGGTTAATATGGTTTTATTATAGTATGGTTTTATTTTTTGTTAATTTCTGCGTTACGTTAGCTGCATGCGAAAACAACACAACTAATACTGTAACCATAACAGTTTCCCGAGCTCCGCTTAGAATCGTTTTTTCATTGCAGTGATTTATCGTAACATTCAGTATAACATAAAATAATTCATCCTAACCGTCCAAACTGCCCACCTACACCAGTGGCCATAATAGTGCGAAGTATGTAAGTAATAACCGGCTTTTTTAGTTTTAATGTTATTACATTTTTTTTTTTTTTGTTATTGTAACGTATTTACAAAGTTCATATAAGTAATATAGTGATATTATAGTGACACAAAACAGACGGTGAGCGTTCCTACGGATAAATAATATTTTTATATGTACCTATTTTAAAATATACGGACTATAAATAACGAAAGTAATATAGAAAAAAAAAAACCAGTAACTTTCCGATAGTTGGCTCTGATTGGCAGTTCCCTTCAAAACGTTTAACTAGATACTGGCCAAACCCACTTTCCCTCCAAAAAAGCTGGTTAATCAATATATAGTAGCCGATTGGCAATCGCGATCTTACTTTATTTATGTAACGGTTTATAATAAAACGAAATTATAATCGATTCAATTGATATTTTAATACCGTATAACATAAATAAACGTCCAAATTATTAAGTTTTTATACCATAATGTTTGAAGATATACGCAAGATGTGTGATATTATACAGGTGTGAAACCTGGACAGCGGGCACTGACAATACGAGTTTTTATTGTATTTATATGTTGCTTTTTTTATACATGTAATTATGATTACATATTATAATATTACGGCTATTTTCCAGGGGGTTGGTAATATAGATAAATCGAGTTACTCGCAAATCATATATCACTCACCACGGCTCTGAGTTAGCACAAACGAGGACGATTTCGTGGTGTAACATAGTAAGAAATTAAGACGTTTTAAGAAGAAAATTTAAGAAACCTTGGCGTATTAATATAAAAATAGAAACGGTAATATTATGATAGATCACATCCCCATGTGCTATGGTAGTTTTAGCTGTAGCCAACCAATCGAAATGTTGAAGGTTATGAGAAAAAATTAATTTTGGTGTCGAAAAAGTAAAGTAGAAAAAATGTGTATAGGGAAGGTGGGGAAACATATTAGGCTAGGTAAAAATAGAAAAATAGAGTTTAAATGTGCTAAAGATCTCCAGTGGAACGGACTATTCCGTTTCAAACGATCTCAAATTAAACTCTTATAATAATACGTATATATTTCGAACAGATTTTTATAGCTATGTTTGTGGAAACGGATTTAATCACTGGTATGTTCACAGTAATTTATAGAAAAACCCCGTCAAATACATTTTAAAATAATAAAATAATAAATAAATAAATACCCCGCAATACATGGTGATACGGTATTCAGTAGTGTAATATAACAATTAATAATCCTTAAATCATGTAATTATATTATTTTTACGATGATACCAAAAACTAGTTTTTTACAGTATTTCGCTGTTGTTTTTTTTATTACACGGCAAAACTCGTTTTTTAAATTTAAATAAAAAAAATTAATATTGCAAATATTATCTTAATGCCTTTATATTATAATATATAATATCATCTTCGTCTGTCGCAGCACATCTTCCGAGAGCGGCTTATTACAATAAAAGTGGCCAAGTGAGATATAAAAAGTAATATCGGTTGAACAGTTAGCTTTTATCATCCGGGGCAAACAAGAAAAATAGGCCAATAAAATTTACTACATTTCGGACACAAATACGTACAATAATAATTTAGAATTCAACTTTGTAGGCTACTTAAACCGGAATATAATCATTTTAATGTTTTTTCGTATACACGTGGCCAAAAATGGCTATAGGTGTATAATAATAATATATGTACAAAAAACGAACGAATTTCATAATAATTTAAATATATTATTATAATCTACTCAAAAATAATTTTTTTTTCTTAGAAAAAAAACCAATAATTTGGTGTTTTAATGTATTGGTTTTACCAAACGATGTGTTTATTCTTATGAATAACTTTTCAAACGAGAAATGTTGCTCCGGTCAAAAGTTTTACTTTAGAACATTCTTGTAGAGAATTCCTTGCACTTTTCTTAATAACGAAGAATGCGGGGTATTTACTCATTAACAAGTGTCTGTTTTTTAATTCAGTGGAAAATAACCGTAGATATCTGAAACTTTTACTGAATACATATACGGTGTACAATTTTCAAAACATTCTGGTGTTTTTTGAGTTATTTGAAATTTCCTAGATTTTTTTTTTTTTTATCTTTGGTTTTATGCGAATAAATATAGTTTCGATTAATTGTATCGGCGGTTTAAATTTGCATTTATGTTAAAATTTGTTAAAAACACGAACACGATTGCGTTTTTTCTGTAGTTACTTTATTACACACTGTTCTGTACGAGAAACGTACGATGTACAAAACACGAGCAACGGACTGGCTTTATTTTAAATTATACGATATCGATATAGTTGCGAAAGACGTTTATTATAATTATATTGGACGCGTACGACTGCAAGTGACTGCATTAAAAAAAAAAAAAAAAAAAATGTGTTGAAAAATGTCAATCATTTTGACACGTGTCGATTCAAATACATCATAATACAAATATATAACGGGAAATATATGGCAGTAATATTATTATAATAATTAAGTAATACTCGTATGAGCCGTATGATTGTTTTTTAACCTATACGAAAAAAATACCAAAAATAAAAAATGTTTGACAAAACCAAATATAGTATTATATAAATATAATAGATGCCTAAAAAACACATTGTAAATTAAAAAAAAAATAAATGTCAAAAAATAAAAAAAACAACAACAATAATATTATTATTAATGATAACGTATAGTATGTACAATTGCTGCCAAAAAGTTATTTATGTCCCGTTTTCCGTCGTTATACATGCAAAGTATTTAATTTAGTTTTAATATAAATATTATGTTTTGGTCCCACGAAAATGCACGAAAATTTCACATAAAATTCACCATAAGTTGAACTTATAATGGTTAAAAAGAAAAAAAATTGAGCGTAATGTAATCTTTTTATTTTTTATAAGTATTTGAAGTACAAGTTTTTATGAAAATCGTATAAATCGTATCAGCATTTTCCTATTTTCTAAGTTATTATATAAAAATACAACAATTTGAGACGAAAAAAATAAATGGACAATAATAAGTTGTCATTTATTTCGTAGTTACACATTAATATTCAATTTTAATATATCAAACGATTTTAACCGACGTTTTCGTTAGCAACAATTTACCGTTGCGTACATTAGATATAAATTAAATTCCTTTCTTTATCCTATCTTTAGATGTCTGTAGGTTTTTATTGATAACATGTATAATTGTATACTGTATACGGTTCATCTGGTCTCCAACAGTTTTATGTTTTAAATTACCTATATGCACGACCAATTATGACATTGCTGGCCCTGTCTGTAGGTTTATAATTGTACTTAACTGCAACTATAATTCCTTACGGACTATCGACGGCAAATAAAAAACATTAGAATTATAAACATTGATATTTATATATTGGAATTAGTATAGTAGTCTTGGGCAAGTTACTTTTTAAAAGTAATAAAATTGCAATTACTCATTATTACCTTTCTAAAATTCCATAACACTTTCATTACCTAAAAATTTTTATGCAATTAACTAATTAAGTTTGATTCTGAAACTAGAAAGTACACCTAATTCATAACTATATAAATTCATTTTTCAGAAGAAATATTTTTTATAGATACTTGATGAAATTAATCATTATTTCAATAGAATTACAAAATATACAATAAGTAAACTTTTAACAGTTATATTTGTCTTGTTTAAATTCAAAACGTATGCTATCTTGACAGACGCAATTGATAATTTATTATTGTTTTATTAGACGGTATAATATTACATGCTGAGCACGTATACAATAAATAAATACCAATAAATAATATTATAACTCATATTATACACTCTACATGAATCCATTTGTGTGTTATAATCAGGGTTGCAAAAAATAACTGTTTTTTTTTTTTTCAAACATGTTTTAATTGTAAACAAATTTGTCTGTTTTAAATGTTTTTTTTTGCGCGTTTTAAATTAGTAAATTATAAACAGAATTTGATTCTAACTTTTATTTTAAATTTGAACCATATGTAAAACGGAACCTCTTTAATATTTAACAAAAAAATAGTTATTTTATTCACTATTCACTGATAAAAGTATACAATCGTATACAGAATGTTGATCGGGTACAAAGTTAAATTTTTGGTCGTAAAATCTTCTTATATTTTTGTCTAGCTCGCAGATTTGGATAAAATACTTTTAAACATTATTTTGAATTAATATTCGAATACATACAAGTATAGTATTTCGCATAAGTAATCGAATACTTTACAATAGTATTTTCAACATATTCTGAATACTTAGAGAAAATATAAAGAAAACATAATATATTCATTACATCAGATAAGATAATAGATAAGCGAAATGTATCTAGATAAAAAAATGAAAACGGTAAAATAATTCTGTAAATGCAAAGGATGTAAAAATCACTTCAAATCAAATGAGTTTACAAATTTCTTCCATAAACTTTAGTCGTCAGCATTTAATACATATGATTCATGAAATAGCGTCTATGCAAATCTTTAGAGATCCGGATCTATTAAACGCGAAAAAGTACATTTTTAATTTATTTAGCTTACATTTTTTGATTTATACGAACGCCACGCTCTTTCGCGTGCACCACTGCCAACCTGCCCTAACCGTAAAAAACGTATAATTAGTGTGTTACAGCGGCAACATTTTCTACATATTTGCTCAATTAAGCGGAAAATCAGTAAGACAAAGTTGTCCGATCGTATCTTCTAAGACCGCGATGGCGTATAATTAAAGACGCGATATTTTGCGTATTTATACAGGTCTTTAATATCGGAATGCAGTATCCATTCTTTATTATCTATGGGTACAACACGCGTGTGCCGTCGTGTCGGACATTCGTATTTAAAATATGATAAATTATAATTAAATAATTGATTCGCGTGATTGTGTCCGGGCGAGGCCGCGACGGCCGGGCCATCACACTCCGTGTGTATAATCGAAGTTTAAAAATAATAGGTTATAATAATATAGGTGATATTAATTTCGGTGTCAGCAATTTGCTATTTCCGATCTTTTGAAATTATACGAGGGTATTTTACACGGACGTATGTATACGCCGTACGTGTGGGTAATGATAGTCGTTGCCCGGGACACTTTTCGCTCCGGAAGTCTCGTGTCCAGAACAAATTAGCCCTCGTATTTCAGATGTTTGGCGTGTTTTTTTTTTGCCCCTCTCTCTCTCTCTCTTTACTCTCCGAAATATTATATTCGTCATACCGGAACACAAACGTTTGACACATTATCACAATGATCGTTACTAAATTATGTCGCCGAAAATACATCACGTCACTAACATTATATAATAATTGATACTTTTCGAATTTTTCGTTCGCATATACGCCAAATTATCGATGATAATTTATCAATATAATATGTACGTTAAATTATTATTTTTCCAAAACATGACGAAAAGTAAAGGCGAAATGTGTAATCCACATAAGCAAATTTACGGCATTCGATTATTATTATTCATTAATTATAGGTAATTTTAATAATTCGCTGGTTCCTCTCGACATCCACGGCGGCGGTATATAATATGCACAATACATTACTATAATATTATAACTTTTGATAATACTAAATTGATAATATTTCAATAACAAATAACTATAATAGTGAGATATGTTTTATGAGTCCTCTAGAATTAACCCAAGCTATTGACACTTAATTTTTGTTTCCGTACAGTAGATTTTCGTCAAGTGTTGGCGAGATTTTGCGATACAATAGTCTTATCCGTTGTTACGTAATTCGTTTTGCTGACGGGAACTCGTGGGACAAAATTATTATAGGTATTAGGAAGTATAATATATCGAAGGGTTACCTCCTCCCAAAAAAAATATGTTCTAACTGGTGAATCACCTTTTTCACATTTTTTTTTATCAACGTATTTTTATCTTATTGATACTCTGCTTATTGTATTGATTATAAATTAAATTAATAAACGTTGAATGAGAGGGGGAAAAAGAGTATATCGAAACACATTGTTATTCGTTTAAGGCGAATAAGTGGCACGCAACTGTTCAACAAACTTTCGGTTTTCGACCGTAATAACAATAGACATAAAATAATAACGATATCGATACAATTATTATACCTTGTCCGTCGAAACGGTATAACGTGTCGTGTTATTATGTCGTTGACGGCGATGACAGTAAGGTACAAAATTAGTAAATTATAGTAAGACGTAGGGGTATTTGAAAATCTATAAATCAAACCGTCGAGAGAGAAGAAAGAAATAAAACGTTCGTGAAACTCGCTATTATTAAATTTATTGTAAAAATTAACGCCCCCGGCGTTATATTAAATAATAATCTATATACCTGCTGCTATATTTCTTCACCACTCTCACTTTTTTTTTTTTTTGTGCACCAAAGCAATGCGTATCAATGAGTTTGTAACGCGGTACCTGTATTTATATTATATATGGTGAACTATAAATTAAACGTCGTAAATCGTTATTACTTTATCAGTGTGTTAATAGGAAGCGTGTGGTATACGTAGTATATTGGCCGTTCTCGAAAATAAGACGTGTCTGTTATTATATTATTTTTTATTATCGATTTCTATAAAACGCTCGTCGGACCACCGACTCCTTTATATTAATAATATAATATAGGTGCGCCAAGACGTCGGGTTGAAAGTAACTATAATCTTCCTCTAACGCTTTCAAAAAAAAAAACTAAATAACTGAAAGCCACGACGAAACGACGAGGAAATAGTTTTCGCGGACGCGAGATATGATCGCTTACGCGTTTAAATACGTTTTTAGCGAACTTTTTTCCTCCTGTATATCTTGTGCGGCCATCACATTGAGCGTAAAATACCGTTTCTACGACACGATTGAGCAAAATTTGTCGGCATATCAAACGATTTAGGAATGTAAAAAAATAAAAACCCATCTGGATTGAGCGTAAACAATTCTCAACTATATTATACAAAATAATATTAATTTAAATAACGTCACTTTTTCGCCTGCCAATTAATTTATAGTCGTACAAATTTACTAGGACAGAATTGTTTGCCTCTTTTTGATAACATAATTTATACCTATATTAAAATAATAATAAAACACTTTAATATACTTTTATTAACACTTTGATGCACTGACGTATGCGAAGGACTAGGTGATCGAACATTCGCTACATAAACCAGAGGCGGTTGTTTAAAATCCCCACAAGGGGCTTGGGCGAACATATTTTGTATATTATACATGCACACCCTACTTAAGTGTTGACAGTATACACTACCTATTAGAATGACTAAATTTATGTACATTAACACAGGCCAAAAGGGCGTTCTACCTTTTCGCTCCTCCACCCACCAGTGACATAAACTGAATTGTTTTTATAGTAATTTGAAAAATAGTTACTTATCATAACAACTTTAATGCGATAATGCGTCGACGTTATAATGACCAATATCACAGACAAAGCTAATATTAATTTTTTTAATCCATAATTAATTTTTAATCGATAACATTATCGATAAAGCTGGACACCGTTCGCGGCTCGTGTAAGCTTGGTATCTTGGCATGTGTGATATAATACATGAAAATATAACAAATTACAAAATTTCGGTTTGAATATGGCAACGTCACATAAAATATTCTACGCTCAATCGTGATGTTAAAATTGTATATGCTCAATCATGTCCAGACGGCTCACTGCATAGGCGCAACTATAGCTCAAATATTGAGTTAGGTTAGAGAGAGGGAGAGAGAGTGACGGATTTAGACGTCATTGGGTTGTCTTCCGATTATTTTAGATAGATTTTAGTTTATAAACGGATATCCACGGGCCGTTCCTTAAAAAAGGAACCGTTTAACCAGAATACCATTTACGTTTGCGAATAAAACAAGTTAAAAGTCGTCGATAGCGTTTTGTTTTGTATTTATTGTTTATTAGCTTTATGTTGGGTAAGTAGTAAATGTTTGTCATACGCTAATCTCGGAAACTAGAAATCAATCAAAAATCGTTTAGTTTTGTCGCATTTTAATAAGCAAGTATCCCGCAGTCTCTATACGTTGGGTCTGGGAAAAGTGATTACGGATGGTGACGGGTGAATTACAGAAAACCTGCTATCACAGCTCTTTAAGAACTCACTACCGCGTTTTCAATACTTTCTTCCATTTCTCCAGATCCTGGACGATATTTCTCCAATACACTGTTAAACTTTCTAAATACTTTTGGACCACATATGAAGCCACTGATTACTGAGCCTCCTCCAAGGTTTCTCGCCTCCTTGTTACCGCTATAATGCCGTTTTAGTTATACGTATCCCGAGCCCATTGTAAACCGTCAACCCTTTGTGGAGCTCGGCGATCGTGCGGTCATTATTCCTACTGCCTCCTGTAGTTATACCTTTTTTTCAGAACTATTGTTAAATTCCAAGTCCACGTTCTGTTGTAGGTATGCGTCTTAAAAAAAAAAAAAAAAAATAATAATAATAATAAAGCGCCGATTAATAGACCGGTGTCGGTCGTAAACCCGCGGGAACCACTAAAATTTCACTGGATTTCGCTGGATCCGGGAATCGGGTTTTGGCCCGGAGAGATTTCACCGGAGCGCGTTATAAATATTCTTATCGCGGAATCTACACGGTGCACAGGTGGTCGGCGGCGGCGGCGGCGTGCGAGTGTAATGCATATTATTGTGGCGGTATTTGCCAACATGTATATATTATAGTACGTATATATAATATTATTATAATATTATACTCTCCTTGAAGTTCTTGGGACGAACCCGCGGTACCATCGCGACGTTCGGATCAGATTTATTTTCCTTTCTATGTATTTTTTTTTTTTTTTTTTTTCATCTCATCCGACACTCGACGACGTTACGTGCCGTCGCATCGTACACATACGAATAAATAGATAGGAAAAAAAGCAAAGAAAAAAAAAGACGTGAGACGTATTACACTTGTAGTCTTGGACGTCGTCGCCGTCGTCGTCGTCGTCGTCGTCGTTGTCGGCGGCGGCGGCGGCGGCGGCGGCTGCGGCGGCGGCTGCGGCTCACTAGCTGACACGCGATGAATTAATACAAAACGATTATTATCGTTGTTGTTTAAAATAATATCTTCATGTCGCGCGTGCGCGGGTACGTCTAACCGGTTAAAACCGGTAGTAGTATTCGGATATAAATTTATATTATATATATATATATATATATATTATACCTACATCCGCGAGCGCACACGCATTACGGGATAAAAAAAAATAAAAATAAAAACATACATACACATGCGCGCGTTACCCGTGGACGCGGACGAGACTTTGCGGATCGAGACGATATTTTTTACATATATATATATATATATAATACGATTTCCACGACTACTATACCTTAATAATACTTATACCATACTGTTCGGATGTTGTTTATCGACCGCTAATTATGGATTGATTCATTGCCGGGGCCGGGGCATAAGGCACGTCGCCGCCGGTATATATTATATTATTATTTTATATATATATATACGCGCGCGCTCGTGTGTGTTGTAGACCTCTCTGTCGCTATACAACGGCGGCTTCACGATAATGGGCAGTGTGTAATAAAATTTCATTAAAGTACACACCCATTATATATATATATATATACGAATATGTTCGAGTACGTATATAGCGCACGATTATTTCCAATGTCCTTTTGGGGGAGTGATGATGACCGAGGGGAATAATACAAACGAACCGGCGCGTCGGCGGATCTTTGCTGTCGCTTTAAAACATTTCCGGAAGAAATTTCAAAAACAAAAGAAAAGTAATAAATTTAAAAAAAAAAAAATGTTATATTCAGATATTTTAGACGTTTTTCATAAGCCGTGGTAAAATACTCTTGTACAACTCGCCATCTACGTCTCTGTATTCATCGTCAATTCCTCTAAAAACCTCTAACCACGTTTTTCTAGCCTGTCTCTTCCCCGACTTCCGTCTACACTTCACTCGGCTATTACCGTTTTTCTTGTTATATCCACTACTTCTATAAAATACCTCTTATTTATATATTTTTCTAATACTATCCAACCTATAGTTTTACCATACAAAATTCTAATTTCTGCTGCTTTAGTTTTCGTTCCGTCTCTTAAATTCAACGGCTAAAATTTGAAAAATTACCCTTTGTCCCACTTATAATGGCCCCTTTTTGTCACAGAACACTACCACCCGTCGCTTTACAGTCTAACCACAATACTAATTCTACTAGCTATACGATTCGGGAAAGAAGATATTACACAATACTATTTAAACACGAGAAATTATAATACAGACATTGAGATTGAAATGCTCTTACTGTACGTATAGGATTTTTGACGGTCACCAAAAACGAGGTTCGTGTCCCTAGCACCTCCCATTTTGAGTTTTAGATCCTTACCCGTGGCATCCTTACGCGCAATATAAACTATTGCAGGATTCTGTTAGATAAAACTTTGTCGGTTTTCTATTTCGGATACGTGCAGTTCACGTTCACATCGCCGGATATTATTATATTCTTCTTTTTCTTCTTAAACCGTAACAGTTCTTGAAGGACTTTCTGTGCCTCTACTACTAAACTTTATTGTTATTCCCCGGAAAATTTGATTCAGATCATCATTCTTAACTCTGTTTTTCCAACGCTGTGGAATTTAAGAAAAACTCACAAAATTCGGAACAAAAACACGAAGATAGACGGAAATCCATGATCGTTTACCCAATACATGCTTGCGCTGTTACGAACAGTATAACAATTATTTTCGCCTTATCATCGTTTATCATAGAATCGTAAATATTATTATTATATATACGTTTGAACGGAAAAAACTTTCGGAGTTACTGCAATTCACAAACGTCGAAAGTCCCCCGCGACTGAACGCCATCATTTTTCGGAGAGATAAGAATAATATGATTTCGCTTTTGGGACCCGTCGAATTATGAACCAAAAGAATGAAAAAAATCAAAACCTATTGGACCGATTTCGTATAAAAACGTTTCGTGCGAAAATGGTGTTTTATATCAAATAGCTGCTAAATGAAAAACAAACGAGTTTTTTTTCCATAGTCTTGTAACGCCGCCGTATAAACGGCGAGTATATATATATATATATATATATATTTAGTATACCTACCTGACCTGAACAATATATTTAATATATTATAGCAGAGTTAAACATTTGCACTCGATTGACCGGAAATTAGAAAAAAAAAAAAAAAAAAAAAAAAAAATTCCAAACAAAACATGTGAAATTATTTAATATTTATTACAAAGGGCAAAAACTTTATTTTTTTTTTAATTTCCCAATTTTTTACCATCGAACATTTTTCGACCGACATATTGTACACGGCTATTATAGTTCCCATTATTTTTAGACTCGTTCTAAATTGGACATTTTCCGCTTTACTGGCTCCGGCCGGTTACTTATTTCACCGTGCCTTGCGGGTCAAATAACAAAACAAATAAATTATTACTATATAGAATAGTAAACCGTTTTCGTTTTTACACCGACGCCGCCGATGCTCCGATTTCGTCTAAAGGTTTATTCGCCGCCCCTGTCGTTTCTCTAAAATATGTCAAAGGCTTTTATTCGTCCCGCGGATGATAGTAACGGGGTGGAGCATATAGAGTAAGAATACTCAATGGGCGCATCTAGGACCTAGGGTTTCGTGTAGGTAGGAAATATGTAGGCAAGAGTTCGAATCCCACTAATGCTCAACATTGTTTGCATTTTTCGTTCTCGTTTTTGTATCTATTTACCGTGCAATATAACACATAGCACGGTTATTACACTGACTTTTGAACGAAAAATGCACGGTTAAATCCATGTGAAAATTCGATATTAAAAACGATAAAAAACACGATGCACTGAACCGGATTTGAAATACGCCTTGAACCGAATAATCGTTCGGTGCAGTGAACACATTCACTGCACCGAAAATGCTACTCCGGGTAGTTGTTTCGAAATCTAAAAAATCACGCACATCACAGTCCCGCGATCGTGAGATCGTACAATCCGAGATATACGAGATATACAGCCAATTATTACAGTGCATTACGCGAATACGAGTTTAAACGGAAAATAAAAAAAAACCATACGTATACTTTGTACCCGGGTTCGTGACGAGATAACTGTGTTTTATTGCCGTATAATTGATATGTCGTCGTACAACTAAAAATTATAATTACGGCCGACGATCGCATTATAATTATAATTTTTAGTTTTTAATAACTTTCCATTAAACTCGTATATCGAATTTATTTATTTGTATTAAAAATTTACGAAAACCACTAGATTTTTGAGTGTTGCGTCGAGGCACCTATATTCCAAATTGCAATGTACACCGACAAAATTTGTTCAATCGCGTAATATTTTACCATTTTTCTCCTCGAATCCTAGAGTCGTTTGTATTTTGATTTTTTTTTTTCATTTTGGTTTTTAGATTTCGTGTTTGTGCGTAAACCACCTATTTATCCCGTCATTAAATAATTATTTCTTTAAAATAATTCACACGAGTACACCCTGCGGGAGTTCCGAAAAAATTGTGGCATTGAGGGAAACCATTCCGTAACAATAATTTCGCTGGTGAAATCAAAATACACGTACCTACGAGCCTTGAATAAAAATGCATACAATATTCAAAATAACGTTATGGTAAACAAAATATGTTAAACTTATGATTATATTCCGTACTACATAATGTTAAAGATTTAATACGCATGCCTATAAAATATTCAAATAGTTCAGTTTGTTATCTTTTTATTATTATTATTGTTTTAGATATTGCTTTTAAAATACTATATTTAACGATAATTGTCCGTATTGGCATTGAATGCCGCCCTGGTTTGCTATATAGAATATAGAACGTAAATTATATTGTTTAATTTTGGATAAAATGTTACAATATACCGATTTATACTGTTGCAATAATTGCGTATAAAATGTAGACTTTATAATGCATGTAAAATTTCTCTGATTTTATTCTCCTATTAATTTTCACCGTTTCAAAATTTCAGAAATGAATGTAAATTTAAACTAAATTCTCGTTTCGAAAAAAAAAAAAAATATATTATAAAAACGTCGAACAGCCTTAGTTAGGTATACTGCGCTTCGTTGTTTTACCGCCATAAGCCCAATGTCTAATTGGACCGAATAATAATCATATTTAAGTGGCGTAGGTAATTATCAACCACGATTCGTAACCAAATACATAATCAGGAATCTTGTTATTTTAATATTATTATACCTAACGCGCATTATCAGATGCATATTATTATCTCGTTATTGGTTGGATATAGAAAAAATAATTAGTAATTATTTTTAAATAATTATATATATTTTGCCGAATACGTATTTAAAACATCCGGGTTAACATAATATGTCTAGGTAATTTCGCATATTACTTTTTAAGCGCGTACATAGACATATCAAAGACAAAACTTATTCAGAGAGTCTGATAATATTTGACTTAATTCGAACGCATCGAAGTTATTTATTAATGTACATCAAATATGTACAAAGTACAAAATCTTGAATTTATTAAGCCATTTACAAAATAAAAATATTGTTGATTGATAGACCTTTGACCTTTGAAGTCTTCGTGTAATTTTATATTCTTATATATATTAATACCAATATCTTAAACATTATAATTACTATGTAAAAGTATAGTGACTTCTCTTTCTTTCTCCTCAGGGCCCAGCGAGCACGTTTATGGTTTAATATATATTTATACGACCGCATAAAATGTCGATTTCTATAATATTTATGAATTTCGTGAAAATGCTCGGGAATGCTTAGTCAATAAAATAATAAAAATACTTTAATATCGCAATAATAAAGTTAATTTTATAATTTTAAAAACTCGTGTAACGAAGAGTATGCGGTCGAGATGGTTTTATAATACTAATTAATATCGTAACCGGCAAAAAAAAAAAAATACATTAACTTAAGTACTGTGAAAATAATTTATAACATCACAAAACTGAATTACGTATTAACTGTAGTTCAGTTTTCGTGTAATTTGGTATATAATTAAATATGAAATTAGAATAATATTTTTTTGCCGTAAGTCCATATTTTTAATATTATTAAATTCTAGTAGCGTAACTAGGGGTGGCAAAATAACATAATCATCAGAATCAAATATTTACTTACGTTAACCCAAATAATGCGATAACGTTGACAGCATATTATACAACAGTTAAGAGACACGTGAAATAAACGTAAACTTATATGCAATAATTTGAGGGGGAAAAAATGTTTATCTTTTAATTCTTCTTTCTTTATATATTTAAGATTCGTACTGTTGACATAATTGGTGATAGGGAGAGGGGTGGAAAAATGAAACCTTATATTTGCGTAGGTTCTGCTTCGAGTTTTGGTGAAAACCTCTGCGTCGTTAAACTGGATAATGCCAAACGTCCTCTCCCTATACTAACTGGACCTGAATAACTTAAATTATTTATTAAACGATCTGATGGGATAATTTGATTTATTTTATTTAACATGAATGGAAATTGTAACACGATCGTGGGAAAACCAACGCGTTAGTGCCATGCGATATTTTAAAATTTAAACTTAAAACTATTAACATAACCTATTAATGTACATGGCAGTTGTTTTGGATAATGATTACAACAGCAGCAGCATTTACAGAGATATGAATGCATGTACATTAATTTGGCGATAATTACAGACTTTACTGGACGGTGTTTTGTAAATCGAATGCATAACTAATTCCGTACCGTTTAAAAATAAAATTAACACGCGGTATTATGTTGTACGTTTGAATATTTTAATCGGCGGCGTACCGAAATCGTAAATTCGTTAACGTATGAAGGTACTCATTGAAATACAATTATAATTGTAATTATATACAGTGTAGACGATTTATTTCACTTTCGGTTGAATTCGTTTTCAACCGAAAGTCGTTAGTTACACTATTGTTATACGGTACCTACGCACGACCTACCATAAATAATTACAAGTTATGGTTTTTTTTTTGAAATATAAAGTAGTTGCGTGTCGGGGTACTACGCCCCGTACAGTTATTGTTATATACTATGCTCTATACTGTTGTACAGGTGTTCTATAAATGGTTGGGAATTAAATGGCGTTCCGTAATTTCTCTCACGTGTTAATAATTTATTTTATTCGTGGAATTATAGTTTTTTTTTTTTTTTTGTCCGCAATATATGTATATATATATATATATATATATTTATTGTTACAAATATATTTATTAGTGTACGGAGAAAGGTAAAAAAAAAAAAAAAAAAATGTTTTACAATTGATTAATTAACGGTGATACTGCACATTCTTTATACAATTGATGAGATAATTATTGCTTTAGACAACGTCGTTATTGGTACAATTTAAATGAATAAATGTATACAAATCAATAAACAATAAATAATTTAGAATGTATTTATTCCGGCGCTTTTTAGGCACGATTCAAGTATATTCAGTCAAGGAAGTTGGTGCGGTTCGAAAAAAAAACACGTTAAATGACCCGAACGCCAGACAATAGTGCGAGGCTTGGGATTGACGGATTTAAATTTTGAAACAGATTTAATTTCGTATTCGATAGAGGTGATTTTGATATTCGAATGTGTAATTTTGTATACAAATAATGTTTTTTTTTTTTTTTTTTTTTTTTAACTAATTTTTACCTATCAGCATTTTAACGATGAAGTCAAATTTTAGTAACTTAGAAAATTAGAATATAAAACAAAATTCAAATTTTTTTCGAGGTAGTTTTAGGGGTGGGTTTATTAAAATTATCTAAACATTTAATTTTAATGGTCCGAACGAGTGGTAAAATTTAAAATATTTGAATTTAACACAATAAGAGTGTATTTTATTTATTTTTTGATAATTTTCGATCTTACCTTACAAATTATTAATATATATATATATATATATATATATAAAAGCCATGGAAAATATCGAATATCGAAATATTTCGCGAATAAGAAATGTAATATATTATCCTCCGCCATTCCTACAAATACACATCACTACAGATAATATTATAATATTACAAGTGTTCGATAATCTCCGGCGGGTTTTTCGATCGGGAAAGACGTAATATTATTATAACCGGGCGCGCGCCGTGACCGCAGAGAATAAACTCGACGGCGGACGATGAGAAGAAGAAGAAAAAAAATAAAAAATAAAAAATATATATATATATATATATAACTTCCCGATTCGTAAAATATGTCCGTACAGGGCATAGTTATTAAATATCAATTAAACGACCGGCGTACGGCATATTTGCCCCGGCGCGCGACGTAACCGGTGGGCGGACATACCGCCGCGACGATATTCTTCTGTACACCACTACCAATCCTACTATATTTATACTTTATCATTACTATTACTGTACTATTATTACGCTGTACTCTATATTGTGTAAGTCTGCGCGGATACGGACATTGTGCGTAGCACGCACGGCGGCGTGTATAATTATATCGTGCCGTATTGGTTTTTAACGACGGCGGCGGCGGTAATAACGCGGCCGCGTGCGCTAAGAGATCGCTGCCGCGCCGTTTCGTTCTTCCCTCCGACACACGTGACCGCCGCCGCCGCGTATACTACTCATATACGTATATTTATTTTACCTATGCCGAAGGGGTTGTGAGAAAAGATGTACGCGAGATGCGAGATTCATCGGAACCGGTAATATCAATAATAATAATAATAATAATAATAATAATTATCCGGGTATACGTCCGCACGTGTATATTATGCCGCGAAAACCGCTCGGAGACGTATACATAAAGAGCGTAGAAAAAGAGAAAAAAAAACGCGCGCGCGGGTGCGTGTGTGCGTGCGTCGTGCGACCGGTCGCGTCCAGCGGCGGCAACATTCCGGGAATTTCGCTCGAAGTTTTATTTTTTTTCATTCTAAGGACAGTAAGGATACGCGCGATTAGTAGATACCTAATATTCCTACGATATCGTATAAATACTCTATTCCCGTTTTTCGATTAGAAAACAAAAATACGTGCCGATGATTGCAGACGTAGTATATACAGGGTGCGGCAGAGCCGAGGCTATAAATAACGAACAGTAAAACTTAGAGAAAAGGTTTTTTTTTTATATTTAAATCACTATTCAATCCCATTTTTATAAATTATTTTTTGAAAATTATATCTCCAAGATGGCGGCCGTCAGCATTGATACACTGTTGTAGACGATCTCTGAAGCTCTCATATGATTTTCGGCACATTTCTACTAGTATGGCCTCGACTTCCACGGTGATTTTTTGTTTAATTTCATCTATGGTATGTGGGCGATGTCTGAAAACCTTATTCTTGAGGTAGCCCCAAAGGAAAAAAATCACACATGCTTAAATCTGGGAACAGTGCTGGCCAGCAAGAAGAAGAATTCTCCTCGAAGAACGGTCTGAGATTCGCAAAGCTACAGCGTGTTTCCAGGGTCAGTTGACTCTCTATCCAACTGCACATTTTCGGGGGTTCATATCGTTCTGGGTGCTCCGTGTCCAAGTCTACTTAGGGTGCTTCCAGTTTCTTCCAAACGCGCCGTATCCACAATTTGATAGTGTTAGCAGAAGGAACAGATTCAGCACGTGGAATGCCGAAGTGTATACGAAAAGCCCTTTGTGTAGCGATCACAAAATGTTTATTTTCGTAATACGCACGCACGACGAAACCACGATGTACACCTGTCCAGACCACGATTACGAATAAAAACGGCATTACCGTACAATTCAAAATATACCACTTATTAAGGCCTACTCTTATCTTATCACAGGCTAACGACCTCATTAAACTCGTCAGTCGGCTCTGCCGCACTCTGTATAACAGCTCTTATTTTCGTTTTATTTATGTACAACAATTCGTACTACACGCTTTTTTTTTCGGGTATAAACCTACCTACCTTTTTTTTTGAGATGATACGGTGACACCTCTTTAACAATACTTCCATATCATTATAGTTAAAAAAAAAAAAAAACTATTTTAATCATTTTTCGATTCTCATTTTTGCTTTACGAACCTAGGCTCTTAGCCGCTTAAACCTATACTTCTCCAGCCTTCCCGATCTACGGAGTCTTCCGATCTTTTGAAATCATTAACCGGTCTTATGTCTGCTTTTACCCTGTCCAACCACCGCTGTCGGGGCCTTCCACGTGGCCGTTTCCCGGATAAGTTCCTGTTTCATGTGATTCGCCACATGTGGCCGGCCCATTCAAGCCTTTTAGTATATAACATATTTTGTATGCTTGGTTTGTCATATAATTGTTCATTATAGTTAAAAAAAAAACTATTTTTAGTCAGTAGTGAAATTTGCCGTACGTATAATAAAATATCGTATATTACCGTGTGATAACATTTGAACAATTTATGCGTTGTAGTTTGTCGATATTCGTAATTGGTAACTGCATTTCAAATTGTTACGTATAAGTACATATTTATTAGTACACATTTCTCAATTCCGTAATACACACTTCTAATTTCGGACTACACACATTGTGTCGGGGTTCATTGTAAAATAGGGCCTGGTATATAGCTTAACTATAGTAGAATTAAATGCAGCCGGACCAAGTGGAGTTGGAAAGCGACGGCGTATCGTGTGATAAAAAGTCGGTATTAAGGGAGAGGGGAGAGTAAAAGAGAAATTTAATTAAACTGCACGTGTTGTGATGTCCAAATAAATTGAATGAAGTAAAACAAAAATCAAAGTAACAGAAATGAGAATATCGAGGCGGATGTTTTGGTGTAAAGGGATTACAACACCCCCATCAAAAAAATGCTCTACTACACGTTGAAAGATATGTTGAAATTGTAAATGTATCATACATTTTGTACATTAAAACCATATATTTGCACATATTTGCTGAGGAGTGAGAGGAGGTCTGGGTAAAATTTCGTTTTTTCGAAAACAAATGTATTTCCCTAAATATTTAAAAGAGAAAAAAAAGGGAGTTTGTCTAAAATTTCACCGCATTCGACTGAGTCGAGTTTTTGAAGATTCTTCGATTTATTCATGGTTCTTAGATATTATTAAAGTACTAAATTCCCGAAATCCTAAAAGCCCAAAGCTTAGTCATTGAAAAACTACGTCAGGTTTTAGATAAAGCATTCAGGGGGGAATGGAAAAACCGAATATATATATATATATTTAATAATTCATTTTATTTTCGTCTTGTTCTATATATATATATATATAATTGATGCAATCGCAGAAATTTGGGCTGTGGAAATTATCTTGGTAAAATAACTACAACTAGCATAACGTACTCAAATAATAGGTCATCGAAATCACGCTCAAATGACCGCCGCGGACTCATTTGACCACGTCATCGTTGTCACTCGTAATTAATAACTTATTAGTAATACTTACAAGTCCGTAATAGTTAATACACTCCTCTACAGGGGGGTACGGTCTTAGAGTTTCGCATTTTTTTATTTACGACTGTTTTATTCATTGTACACACACATATACGGCGTATATTGATACGATAAACAACTATAAAAATGTGATTCATTTATATTACTGTGGCGAAAAATTATGTATATGTGACGTGTTTAATAGAGAGAGAGAGAGAGAGAGAGAGAGATTATTAAATTATTCATAAAAACGTCCTGAATCTTTGTCCTGCCGCAGTAATTTTACCGTATAATAACTCCTCGCGTATATAAAATCGTGTTCAACTTGTGAAGGAAAATAAAACTTTGTTAAAAATCGACGATACGAAATTTATAAATTATAATTATTTATCATAATAACGTAGTTACTATGTTTGTGGATATTATTATAACAATATATTTATACAATACAGAAATTATAAATAATTATTGCGCGTAACGATTTTGCCATGAGAAGAAGAGTAACCGATTTAAGAGTATTATATTGTTCGTATATATATAATCAAATTGTATAGTTAAACGCGATTATTATAATATTATGCACCCGAATGCACGTACTCGTATACAGTATAATAATTTCGATTACACAATCGAGAATAATATGCTTTCTCGTCATTGTTGTAATTGACTAATTATTAAACATAATATTCCACAGAAAAAAAAGAAGAAAAAACCTGACTTTCTAAATATTAAAGTTTTTACGTGAAATATTTTCAAAACGTTACCAATCGTTATTATAATTAAATTTATTTTTACGTAAATACGAGTAATATAGTACTGTTATTTTACCTAATATAATTAATTTGTTATACCTCATGAAAATTAAAAAAAAAAAAAAATCGCTTATTTATAATTCCATAAACTATTGTGAAATATATGCTTTCAGTGCACATTTTTACGCGGTTCCCTGAAATTTTCTCTTCATCGACAGTAGCGTAATCGCGGGGGGGATTTAGGTTTCATTCCCCCCCCCCGTTAGCCTTTTTTCGTGGTACTTTATCGTTTTGAAACAAAAAGTAATTGATTTGAAGACTAAAAAATTATTATACTCGTATACTTTCTGTTATATCTTGTTGACGACAACTTTATATCATGTGTATATGCATATAGCTAAAGACAACACAACTGATTGTAGATACATTTCAATCGCCGTAAAATATAACCTCGAAAAATATTACAATTAATTCCCGCGGAATACCGAGTTGGAGTATTACTGAATATTTGAATACCATTCATTTCGTATGGCGAACATTACAATAAAATATGAATATCTAATAACTGAACATTTCGTCCGTTAGAATAGATACGGATGGAAATGTTGACGGTTCATAAAATTGGTATTGATAGATCTAGAAGGATGTTCTAAATGAATGAACGCTAAGGGGAATAGATTTATTATTACGACGATGTTTTTACTCGATGCTTTATTGCCTATATATCGTATAGCAATAAAGTATTACAATATTTACCGAAAGAAGAAGAAAAAAAAAATGTTAGCTTTAATTACGCCACTGTTTCTCGTGTACGCGAACATAGCGAGTGTAAATGTATTGCAGTTATTCTTCACGATATTTATTCTGACTAGTAAACAGTATTGTTAATAAATAATAACCATATATAACGACCTTCTGCCGGGATAAAATATATGTTTTTAAATATTGTTGGAAATCGAGATGTCTTTGCCAAACCTCTTTTGGGCGTTAAAAAAAGTCCCGTATGAATTCCTCGATAACTATTTTCGAACTATCTTTTTTAATTGCCACTGTCACTAGTTAACTCCTGGAACTGCGACGTCGAATCACACATACGAGAGTCCGGAGCAAATTATCACTCGAATTATTGTGTGCAGTTGTTCTCGAACGTTATAATTATTATAATAACGAACGCGTGCACGTATGTATAACAATAATTGCACTTGTTCGATTAGTGTACACAACGAATATTCCGGTTGGATGCAATTTACCGATAGTTATTCGTACGTGCGTATAAACGCGACAGCCTGGATATTTTATTTAAATATTTAACGGAATGTAGTATTAACATTATTAGAATAATTATTACGCTGAAAACGAAAAAAAAAAAAAACCGTTGGTAATATCAATGGAATTATCTTGTTAGCCGTGTAGCTGTAAAACAATCTCTAAACTGTTAACTCGCGATCGTATAATTGTCAAAAGAACAACGATTTCTGTTCGATTAATAACAGTTACATATGATTGATTTATCGTTTGTTAAATTAAAAACGATTTGTTGTAACGACCATACTTATTACCATTAGTTATTTCGGGTTACTCGCGTGGTTTTGGTATAAAAGCTATTTTGTTCCCCCTAACGAACAACAAACGTCTTGTCAACGAGTCAACGCGATAATAGATCGATAAAATATCCCGTCGAAAACGTTTTTAATTGTTATGTTTATCAAATGTACCAACTAAACAATTAATAAAATGTCTTGACATGTTAAAAGTATATAGAGTATCGTATGTACCTAATTATGGTTCTCCGATCGGAATTCAAACGCGTTGGCTTCCCGACTCCCTGTACGGAACGCCAGAAACCACGTAACAGGTGCCCGTCCACTACCGAACAGCCAAAACCGAACGCAATTTAAACCAACCCGTGCAGCCATGAATTCGTGTACACCGCCCGCTTTATTAGAATAAATACCTATACCGAAACCCGCGTGTAATATGCGTATACTATAATTTCCTTTTCAAAAAAACTTTTTATTTATTATTTTCCAAATATTAAACTTATCAAGTATTATAAAACTATTAAACGAAAATTCATTTAAATTAATTTATTGTCTTGCCCGCTGAAATTTCGACGAAGCCTCGAAAACGCTGTCCGGTGGCGTTTTACCGCGATCTGTATTATACGAGTATAATATAACCTACGATCGTATAATACACTCTCCGTCGGTTATTTACAAAACCATACGGAAACCAATAATATTAATTAGGTAATATTAAAAAATATGCTTGCTCTGCGTATTAAAACGATTATACGTACGGAAGACAAACGAGCGACGGTCGTCGTTATGAATTAGTCATTATCATAACTAATGATAATAAATAATAGCTGATAATAATCATATACGAAATGACGACGTGTGCGACGGGAGTAGGAATATTCTTGTCTAGACAGCCGCTGTAAACGTATTATTATTATTATTAATAAGTATTTATATTACCGACAGTTATATTCAGTTAGTTCAGTTATATTCAGCCCGTCGAAAAGTATAGACAAAATTTAAAAACGACGTGTAACACGGTTTTCTCCGTGTTTTCAGTATTTGTTTGGATTTCAATTTTCGTGTCTCTGAAGACGGTCACGAAGATTATTTCGCATGTTCCGTGATTGAAAACTATATTTTGTTTTTTACAAAAACGTCTTAATATTACACAAGACGCAAATAACATATTTTTAAATTACAAACAATTATTATTTTTCTATTAATTATTTTTAATGAAAATATCTTACAAATTGTGTTTTTGTATACAATTATCAAACTAAATAAAAATGAATCAATATTGTTTCTATAAACTATATTTTGTATTATAATTATAAATAGTATAAATTATAAATATTATCACTATATTTAATTATTCTCGTTTTCGTTTTATTTCGTGCCCCAAAATGTTTTTGAATTTTACCGTGTAAGACGCGGTTTTTTTTTTTCAAAGATAATTGTAAAACGTTCCGACTCCATTGTTACACTTTTTATTAAACTGTAATTCTGTGCCGAAAAACAATATTAATATGGTAAAAATGAAACGACGATTCTGTTATTTCGCCGACGACTCTGAATCAAATTAAACAAAAACAACAATCCATTGCGGCTATTTACGAGATAGTTCGATATAGTGACTGGTGTAGATGTTATGGATGGTAATTTAGTTTGTATACCGCGTGATCAACGATAAATTTTGCAAACAAAAAAAACTATTCTGGGCGGTGTCTGGTTAAATATTGTTTTGATAAATTTATATTGAACATTATATAAATTTGTATTTACTCAATAAATTACAATATTGTCCGTGTTTTTAACGAATTTACGTATACGTTTGAACTTGGATAAAACGTGCGATTTGCCCATGACTAGGAGGCGTTCGCTGATATTTTAGTAAAATATAAACGAAACAATAAAATATTCATTTTTTTCATACATTTTAAAAACGTTACGAATACCTAAAATGTATTGCAACCGTATGAACAAATAATTTATATATTAGAGGTCTCAATAGAACCGCGTGTTTTATTTCACCCATGTACCTACACTAATTTTTTAATGAAAAATAATTATTTACAATATATTTCTCGCGATTAGCAAGCTATTTCACTATAATATCTACTAGTTAAATAGCGTCGTGTATAAACGAGTGCGCTATTAAATTTATAGTATGCAATATTTTGCTAGCGTGATGATAGTTTGATATAGTGAAGTAAAACCTATTTTAACGTTTTGAATAACTTGTTGGCTGGCTAATTTACTAGTTGATGTCTGAACTAGCACCATGCTGTACAATACAACTAGACAACTAACTCGTATCTGACGATAACTAGCTGTACGCACCATTATATTATAAGCTCTGCACTGCCTACCGGTGAAGTAGCCGGTGGGCATGTAAAGGGGGTCATTTGTGTTATATATATATATATATTATTTTTTTTATCTTAGTCGTTTCACATTTATGTAACTTTATGGCGTATGCGGTTTATTTTCATATTTCATTGACTATACATGTAATTAGTACCTACTATTATAGTAGGTGTATATACAAATGTAATTAATGAAACAAACGTTAACGTCTAATTTTGAGGTTCTTTTTTATCCGCCCACCCCCATATTGGGGAATCCTGGTTACGCCACTGCTGTCCGCCGTTTATTTCGGATTGGCTTATCGGGAAATTGGAAATTTTCCGGTCTTGCCGGTGGTATTCGCACGGACTGCTATAATACGTACGATCATCAAAAGTATAATTAATAGAGAACCCGTGTAATTATTAAATAGGTTAAAGTATATTTAGGGTCATTCTCGTTGACGTAAACGAAGAGGTTTATTCAGTGGCGTGTTTATATACGGGGTAATTAAGGACAACTTTTCCGGGCCCGCTGGGTTTTTTTTTGGGGGGGGGGGAGAACATTACTGGCAAATTGTCTTGTCATTGTTAACAATGTTAACTTGACATATTAAATAAGTTACCTAAGCTAACCTGACCTTATACAACTCTTGGGAAACAAAGTAATTGAAACAATAGTTAGTAGTAGAAAGGTCTTTCATTTTGCATTGAAAAGAATAACGACATAATATTTAAAATCTACAGATATCGAAGAAACCTTTAACCAACTATGGCGTCCTCCTTAAACGTTGAAGCATTAAAATGATTGATTATGATGAATTAGTAATAGCTATACAAAGAAGAAACTATAAAATTACTTGAGTAATAAATTACTCGTATATAGTGTGAAATCAATAAAACAATAACAACCCTGTATAAATCGTCTAAATACATTTTTTGACACTTTTTCTGGTGAGTTTTCTCTGGAGTGTTAGAGTATTTAGGGGGAAATCCGATTTTGAAACCGAGTTTATGGCCGGCCGATAACCAACCATTGTACGATAACAAAAAAATAATAAATCAACGTTTACGTTGGCGAGATCGGTCCTGAATCATTAATCATTTAAATTGAAATGCATTGTTGTATAACTGTATGTGCAATCAACGCCCCCGCTCATTGTTATACGTACGTCTACGACGAGGTGTCGGCACACGTTAGTGTATATATTATAACGGAGCGAGTATATATATATTATAATAAATAGGTAACACACAGTCATTATGGTATTACACCGCGGACTACCGGAGGTCGATTATTTCGAAGTAGCTTCGAAACCCTCGTTAAAAAAAAATTAAAAAAAAACACTGTCGTAATACGCCATTGCGTATAATATAATATTATTATCGTCCGAAGGCGTGATTTCGGCGCGCGTACCCGATAATATATTATTATAACGACGATTAAAGTCGCTAATAAAGTATATGGATACACCCCAACTATTATCATTGCGTTAATTACTACAGCAGTCGTGCGACCTGTTGATGTAACGTTCATTAACGCGCCGCAGCCGCCGGCTTGTTATCAACGGAAGGAATACGTGGTGCCCACCATCAATTATTATCATTAATTATATTATTATACACTCTATAGGTGTATTATGGGTGTGCGGTTCCAGCGAAATTCTGTAGTTAGGAGAACAATCGTTATATTATATTAAACGAAAAAACGAAAAAAAAAAACGCAGGGTTGTCGTTTTAGGATGGTCAGTATGTGTTTCGTCCCAATTGGCCTGCCACAATAATGTACCATTCAGTGGTGTAATTGTGTAAAGGGCGGCAAAAATATAATTTTGCCCTCCCAGGTATGACATCAGAACAAATCTCCGATTCTTCTAAAATAAAAAATAGATCGCAATACATTTAATTACTTTTTATATTCAATTTTTTTTTATTTTTAAGTTTATATATAATTCGCGTTTTTTCTGTTTTATAATATGTTGACGTATTATCAACGTTGTCGCATTATCCGGGTTACGAAAACAAGAAAACTGACATTAAAATAAAGATGGTATTCTCGAATCAAACAAATAGAACCGAACGAAGAAACGAACAGTTTCTACGGTCGAAAACTCTCGAGACTTTTCACGAACGCATATCTCTACGTATACGGTCGTAGTCGTCCGCGTAAATAATAAAAAAAAAAACGTACCGATCTACGACATAAACGTATATAATAATTAGTTGTAAACCGCGCATATCGTCTTTTATAATAATTAACCGCCTTATCGGTCGGCGCACGGTACATACGGTATATAAAACTATATATATATATATATATATATATATTTATTATACTGTCCGTTTACAGTAAAAACCGGTGCGCGAAGATTATATATATATATATTTTTTTTAATTTTATACCATTATTATTATTTTAACCGTCGACGTAACGCGACAATTATTATTTCCAATGTGTGTATATGTCGTACACAACAATAACGCGCATCGTAAATAAAATATTATTTCCGTCGCTTATTTATACGTATATTATATATATATATATATAATTATATAGGTACACTGGACGACGTGTCAATACCACCACCGCATTAACATTCACGAGGCACGCTCGATTTGTACTTATTTAATTTTGTACAAATCGCAGTTGTTTGAAGAACATAGAAACAAAAATCAAAAAAAAAAATCTTATCATTCTCAAACTCATCACTGGCTATAACGAACCATAAAAAATGTAGAGTTTTAAAAGTCAAAGAACCCGAATATACGTAATCGGTTTTAAAATGGACCAAAATAAAAACCCTGTAAAATATATTATAGGGTTCGCTTTTTGTTTTTATGTATGATGTGTGTCATATCGTCTCCGTTTGTCTCACTATCGGAAACGTTTACTTCGAGGGGGTACCTCTCCTCGAGGATATTAAGTCTATTGAATATTAGGTTTCTGTTTGTTTCTATACCAGAAGATTTTCTGAAAAAATGTTTGGTTTTTTAAAATCTTTATTGTAGGATTGAAGCTACTATACCGCCGCAAAGTAATAATAAAAATAAAAAAAAAACGAAGATTTCTTCGAACGTTTTTAAAATTATTACGAGTAGCATAAAAGTCGTAAATAATAAAAATGTACCTTGTAACAGTTACTAATAACTTATCGGAATATTGTTAAATTGTGTATTTCAAGCACGAAATCTTCGTATTAAAATATAATCGCCCTGTATAATCTGTATACACACCAGACGAGTTTTTTTTTTTCATTCAAATCTTTATGTTTTAATATTGTGCCGAACGACAGAAAGTCCCCTGTATACGTATAATAATATAACAAGCCATTACTACTGTCCCGGACTCTGGAAATCTTGTCGCGGCTCCGTTTCGATCCGCTAAATCTCGAGAGTATGAGTATACATATATACGAATATGTCTGTTCCGCTCGGGTCGCGTCTTTAATATTGTTTTAGAATTATTTTTGATTTTATAATATACGAGATGTCGTCCCGTTATAAGCACACGGACGAGTTTCCACGCGTATGCACAACGATATTATGTTAATCAGTGGGGCCGGTCGGTATACGTGTGTAGAGGTGTAAACACAGGAGCAGCTGCGCAGTGTTTCGGACGATTTCTTTTATTCTCATACGACTCCGGCAACGATTAATAATAACAATTCTAATTTCTACGATACGTGTAAATCGTGTACGTTGATTATATTTATATATAATCGTGTCGGGACGTACCAAATGCATATTATAGTCGTTCCGGAGACGAAGAAAACTCCGGACGGACCAGAAAACGCGAGCGTCTCGATTGATCGACGCCGGTTATACCTCCCTTTTACTATAGACTTCTATATAGCCATGAGCCACACATATATTGCCCCCCCCCCCGGAAATAAAAAAGTTAATTCTTCAATATTTTTGTCCCCTGAAATTTCAATTTACTTTAGGGAGTATTACACAAAGATTCCAAATTATGCCCCCTCCCCCAGATAACGGCCGTGGTAGTGGCGGTTAGCTATTATTTATGTGCAGAACGAGTCAATGTAAAATATTGAAATAAAACAGCATGATTAAATATTGTTGTATCAAGACGAAAAAAAAAAAATAAGAGAAAATCTGAAATATTATTAATTTAATAGTAATTAAGAATTGAAATGTTTTAGATTCTTATGGTATGTAACGGATTTTTACTGACTGATGTAACAATTTTCTATATTTCAAGCAGTATTTACTAAATATTCTAGATTTAGTATCTAGTTCTAGATACTTATTTCAAAGTATCTCGCTCATTCACGCCATGTCTTATGACTCGGTCTAGATCAATAGAGCATAATATACAGGGTCTGGTTTCAAACTCGCAACAAAACGGCAAAATAATAACATAAAAAGTAATATTTATCCATTATATATTGCAGGCAAATTCAATAGTCGGCAATTATCGTTAAAACTATAAAAATGTTAGATCTACGGGAATGACCAATTATTTCCGATTACGCTAAAATTCTAGTTTATATATATCTATATATACCACGTAAACATTCTGAACGATATAATATGTGACGGATCATTAAATATATAATGAAAAATGCGATTTTTTTTGTTCGATTAAAGAAAATTTACTTAGAATTATCGCATCTTTACCGTTTTACTGAAGCGACGCGTTTACTGGTGCAATGTTGTTTTTTAATTTCCCGTTAATTTTTATTAAATTGCCTACGCGTCGGTTAAAGATTATGAATCGTTGACCACGTGCTCGATAAAAAAAATAAATAAAAAAAAATAGCCATTCGGACCGCAAATCGAATAACTGCGTCGCAGGAAACGACAACGGCTGTAAAACCATCACGGCGTCGACGACGAGATAATTGATAATAAATTCTTCGAAACGAAATGTTTTCCAAGGGAAAAAATACTTTACCTGAAAATTGTAATATCCGTGTCAGATGATTTTTTTACGGTGCAGTTCCTATTGATTTTGAAAGAAAAGCCGCATGTCCGTCGCTAAACATAATAATATTAGTTATAGAAACGTATGCATACTGTTTTGTAGACATTAACCGTTTGAGGAGTGACCCGGCAACGTTTTTGAGGGGCTAATCCCTCTGGTCCTCTCCTCCCATTTTCTCGGGCTGAATTTCCCCTGGTTTGCACGCGCAAATAATAATAATATAAATGTGAATCGTTAAAACTAAATCTATAAATATCGGTTCAAACGAATTAGGGTTGATTAAATTATGAATACGCATCAATTCGCGTAAATTCAGTTATTTAGTTTGAGCGACATGACACACTGACAGTGGAGTACGCAGGACAGGACGGGGTTATATCTTCACCCCATATTGGCTTGTTAATACAATACATAAACTACAAGTATTTATTTAGTAATTTGCAATTTCGATGTACACATATTTACAATCATAAGGATAGTGAAATTTGTACAAAATATACAGTATAATATAATAAGTATTCGATATATATTGTAACAGTTAAGATTGAAGTTGGCGTAGTTTAAAAAAAAAAAAGATAAGTGAACAAACAGGCGTGGTAAGACGGGTCCTCAAATCCTCGTTTTTCAGGTATTCAATTTTGCCGAAAACTGGACGAAAAAATTGTGGCGTACTGAACAGGAATTTTAAAACTAATTTTAGCGAGGAGAAAATAACGGGAGTCAATAGAACCGGCAATGAGCATATAGAGGAGAGAAAGCTAACGAGTCTAAATTAAGAGGTGAGGTATTTTGCAGAGTTTAGGAATTTTTGCCGAGCCCTCTCGACTTGTTAACGGGTATCGGGGCCACCCGTACTCCACAATGGGTCTGGCAAGAGCGCAATAATAAAGTGTGTTCGAAGAGGCTTAAGTCACAATGAATGTAAAACGTATATACAGGGCCGGCTTTAGGAACATGGAGGCCATAGGGCCCATATCTTGTAGTGGCCCAGTTTTATTGAACGCGTGTTTGATTTGTGGGCCCGCCTCTCTAAATCCGGCCATACGTATATAGTATATATTTCAGCCGAGCAACGAGGAGAAGCTCAGGTATAGAATGCGCTCCTACGTTTTATTCATGATTATTATTTAGGTATCGTGCATCCCAATGAAAATTCTTAGGCACGTCACTTAATATACGCGCTGCGCGATGTTTTCGCGGGAAGATTTACGCTTTATAAAATGTATATATAATAACAAAAAACCGTAATACTATTATCTGTATACGAAAACAAATAAATAATTAACATGTGGACTTTTTTGTGTGTGTGCAGACGACAGCGGCGGACGTATATCGGATGGACGTGTACGATGCGTGCGGCGGCTGACGACCGGACGGCGAGTGCAGCTGCGTAGTGTCTGCGTGGTCGTCCGGCGCGAGGTCCGCGGAAGTTGTCGACGCCCGTAATGAAGTCGTCGTCGACGACGACCGCAACGACGACGGCACCGCGATCGTTGTTGGCGCTGTTGTTGGCCGCGCTGTTGTTCGAGGCAGTTTCCGGCACCGTGTCCATCACCCGACACCATCGCGGCGACTTGTTCGACGTCTCAGGTAAACGTCTGCAAATGGATAATGTGTATTATAGGATTGTGAATCTTACAGCAATATAATTCGTTAAAAAAAATCGCCTAATATAATAATTTCAAAAAAAAAAAAAAAAAAAAATACCTAACCTAATTCGACTGACACGAGACTCTATTTGGGATGTCGCGAAACTTTAAATCCCTACCATGAGTTTTTTTAACGAGAAACTTTTTTTTCTTTGTTGCACCTAAGTTAAATTTTTCCATAGTTTTTGGTATTTTTTCAAACATTAAATCCTGTATTGGATTTCATAGCACCGCAAATGAATTTGTTGTACATTATGAAAACATCCCTTAAAAAAAAAAAAAAAAAAAACGATTGCCTGAGATTCTACATGGAGAATCCCTCCTGGGATCTCATGGCTGGCAATCGAAGTTTTGTATAAAGTTTGAAAGGTATAGGAAACAGGGTAATTTAATTTAAAGGTAATTTACTGAAAGCAACGATAAATCACAGAGATAAAAAAAAAAAACCATTGTAGCCAAGGAAGACAATATATTTAACTTTTTTTTCTAGCACCAATACACCGGTAATTTACACCCGACTACCACTGTATTTAAAATTACCATACAACTTATATAAGCACATAATATTTTATTAAATACAAAATTATCGTTGACCGTCGCGTGTGTCCATTGCGCTCGACCGCGCGCGTCCGTCATTTGAACCTCTTTGAAAAAAAAAAAAATGTCCCGTAACGGTTTATTCGTTCATAGCTACAAAATTAACAACGGGTGTATATTTTTTTTCTATATTGTAAACTTTTAATGGAGCCCGGACGTTTAATCGTCGCGACCACCTTTAACTGTATAAACGCATAAAAAATCAATACAAATTGGTTAAGCGGTCGTGCTTGTACACGTGCTAAAAAAACCTAGCAGCGGAATTGGGCCGGTTTCGCGTTACGTATAGTAGACATACCCACCGCGTCCTGGCGAGTTTTTTTATTTTTAATTTTATTACTACACTAAAGATGTAATATTAATTGCGCCCAACGGTATATAATGTAAGGTATCTAAAACGCTATAATGTATAATATCACCGAACGACTAAAACGAGCTGAGGGATATTCAGCAGGACGTGTACGGCGTTTTATGGGCTGCAATCCGAGAATGTACCTATATAATGGGTAAAATATGACAACGCGGTTTAATTACATTTATACAGCGATATGCGATTGTTGAATAATAAAAAAAATTTATATATATACATATAAACTAGTTAAATAAATCCCCGTTAGATCGCTATAGTTAAAATTTCTTACGATTTCTCTCTCGGTATATCGGATTGTACGGCCGACAACGGCGGCAGTGATTGAGGAGAGTTTCGAACTTTTCGGTTTAGCGCTTGTTGATAAATATTTATTTCAAGCGACATCGGCCGCAGGCTTTAAAACAACTCAGACCCGAATAATAAATAACTAGATGATCGTAAATCATTAATTCAAAATTAAATTATATTACGATAAGCGGTATATAAGCGGACTTTTTTTTTGTCGTTTTTTGCTGCTCGGCCGGTTCGCCTTTTAATACCGAATTACATCTACAACCGGGCACTATAATATAAAAATCGAAAAATCGCTCGAGAAATACCCTGTTATAATGTACGGCAAATAGGCGTGTTTTCGCACGACACGAGAACTCGACACCGCAATATAATATAATTAAAATTACCGACTAAAATACGTGCCGGCAAATCGATTACAATTTTCAATTATATATGAGTATAATATTATTACGTTAATCGAATTGAGACGTCTTATTCGTCAATACATTAATATTCATTTTATTTTATTTTTTTTTTCATATAGAATTATTATTTAAGTAAAATTATCACGTAATGCGTCTATTATGGTGAGTTCACATATATATAGAGGACGCCACGCCAAGATTTGTCGTCCGCATGAAATTAAAAAAAAAAAAAAAAAAAAAAAAAACAAGTTCATATATACAACTACATCAAATACTACAATATGGATAGGCCATAACTTAAATTCGTATTTTAAACGATAAACCGATTGTAAGTAGGGATAATAATACGAACGGACATAGTGTCGTATTCAGGATTTTGTCTCGTAGACGAGGGGAGGATATGTATTTATCCGGAGGTCGCTAACTTTTGGGGGACTCTGCCCCCCCCTTACCAAAATTGTCTAATATTCATCGTAAATACAAAATGCGTAATCCGCAAATCGGTTATTTCGCCTGTTATTAATTTGTTATATAGAATTATTATAAGCAAAACTCCTTGAAAAATTTTCGTGCGTGCTACTGCGTCTATGTACGTAATATATTCCATAGGAAGCAAAATAGTAAATAATATTATGGTGAGTGGGGATCCATCCCCTATACATCCCCCTCCGTAAATACATCACTGAACGGTCCAAACAGTGTTGCCGATTTATGTACACAACATTTTACATCTCGTTAATTATAGTCAAAATTTAACTGTATAAAACATTTTCAATAATTTCGTTAAAAAACTTAATTTTTTCATCGACTCGTTTTTATCAATATAAATAATATAGTGTTGAATTTATAATGACTTTGTTGCAATAGGAACATAATGTATTTTTTCTTTTTTAATATTAGGAATAATTTGTATTAACATATAACTTACACGTTAATATTTAATGTTTTACGACGAGGTATATCGATATTGTTAATTTTTGTAATTTTCACGAGTCTCGCTTTATATTGATATAAAATAATTTATATCAATAGAGGACGCAACGTTTTTAAATCGTTATTTTAAAAACCTATACTTATATTACTCCCTAATACTGTGAAGAATATAAAGTACAACTATATTTTTTCCAACACAATAAAACTACGTTGACTAAAATGTGATTTTTAATTAGATGCTTTTTTAATTTTTTTTTATTGGTAGTTATATTTATATCTATGATGCGGCTAGAGCCTTTTGTATCTAATATCTTAGCATAATATAGAAATATCGCTTTGGGTCTAAACGGGCCTGAGGAGGAGAATTGTTTGAAAACGTTATTTCTCTAAAGCAGTGTTTCCCAACCTTTTTACCACAACGGACCAGTTCGACAATATTTTATAGGTCGCGGACCACCTCAATTTTACGAAAACTAGGAATACCTTTTGTTTGCTCATTAACAAGAATACACAAAATTTATCGAAAAATGTTAATTTTTATTATTTTACTTTACATTTTATTACTATACTTCACTAATATATAATTATATTTTACTATACTAAATAATTTACTTAGTGTGATTTTTGTGACTGATACCTACACACTTATAAAAGTGGAAAATACTTATTGGTTTACAGCAGCAACAACGATAAGATAACCGTATAATATTATACGGTTCCTCAATAAGTCGTAATTTGTTTCGCTATTTAAAAAAAATATAATAATTAATTTGTAATAGAAATCGAAGAAAAAATCTATGACCACCGGTTGGGAAACACTGCTCTAAAGGCTTTATACAACTATAACGACGAGGCCCATTTTTTTCGTTTAACGGTACCTAACCTAACCTTCGTTTTATTTATTTTTTTTTTAAAATCATTATTCGATCAATTTATTGCGTTCGAACGATTTTTTATCAGTACGGATATATTGATTTTTTATCAGTATAAATATCATAGGTAAATACGAAACGCGCGTGCGAAATACAATACACATAACCATCACGTCGAGTTAATATTAACATAGACATTAAAAATGTATATATATATATATATATATATATAAAAAACAATAAATTATATAAATATCGTCGGGGTCGAATACATTAATATATGTATATATATATATATATATAAATATATAAAAGTAATTTAATTTTTTATAGATACGATTTTTTTTTATTCGCAGTCGTATACCTACGTGACGCACACCAGTACGAGTCCATCGGCTAATTGCGCCGCGGTCGATACGTCGTAGTGCATTTAATAATTATATAAAAATAATAATAAACACAATATTATTATTATAAAAACAATAATAAACACAATATTATTATTATAAAAACCTTACTTAAGAGTATTGCACCCGTAAAATAATAAAACATTTCCCTCCTCCCATCACTCTAGAAATATTATAAAAAAATAATAATAATACAAATATTACTTCCATTCATCGCGTCTCGCGACAAAGTTCAACGACTCGTATTCACAAGTAGTAGTAAATATTTCCATTTATTAGATTAATAAAATCGTTGTTTATTTTTTTTTTTCACCAGCCGCGTGCACAGTAACATAAGACTTTCTATTCGAACTATTCGATTTAACCGTTTGATTATTTTTTATTGTTTTACTTCCGCGCAGACGTGAAATGTTCAATGGAAACTTGCGTCGGGGTGAGCAGCGGTACCGCGACCCAGGTGGATTTCGGTGGCGTCGACGACCCGGTTCCCGCCGTCGGCAGGGGCAAACTACACGCCCCAGGGACGGCCGCGGGGTCGCTGTCCAGCGGCGGCGGCGGCTGCCGGTGCCAGTGCATACAACCCGTGCCCGTGTTCAGAGACGATTTGAGGATATGCGTCGACGACCTGCAAGGTGAGTGCGCCCGAACCGTTTTGAAAACGTCGTCGGCACGATGTAAACTCCTACGCTCTTTTCTACCAGAATTTTAATGATGATGTAATCTTCTAGACATGGGACCCAGTTGCGTAACACAAAAATGTACTCCTTCCCTCCCCCCCCCCCCGGCAAAAATAAAGTTATTCTTCAAATTTTTCTTTTAGTCTTAGAGTTCAATTTACTTTAGGTAGTATTACACGACAGCCCCAAATTAACGTGGGTCCTCCAACGACGCGGGATTTGCGGGCCCTCAGTTACGCCGCTGTCGATTCGTTTATCCAACAAAAGACGGTGTAGTCTCCTGTGCAGACATTTTTAAGTTTTTTATAGGTTAGGTTAGGTTAATACATGTTTTCGTATTCGGTCTTTCCTCCAAAAATTATGGCCTATAAAGAAACAATGCGAATGCATGTGAATCGTTCCATTCATTCAAAAATGTAACAGCAATTTGTATTCTAACCGTCCGAATCCGGATTTGTTTGTGAGCGTTTTAAAGGTAGACATAAAGACAAATTACTAGTATCGATGATGCATCACGGTTTTAGGCGGACGATTACAAAGTATAAATATGTACATGGAAATAAACAGAAATATATTATATATTTATTATACTATCTAGTGAGATAACACTATCCGGTATAGGAGATAATACTACGCACGACTTGACACCTGACCAAATTTATTCCAGTTCAACACTGACCAAAGGAGGGTTTGTCCTATGGTCCGATCTATGGAAATCTATCGATACTATGCAGTGCTGGGACTAATTATTTTTGTATACAGGGAGTTCCGGTCTAATCCCGAGATATAGTGCCGCCCAGTAAAAATTCCACAAAAATATGTTCGAAAACGAACCAAACGGTTTTTCTCGTTGCCGCCCTGGCGCATGTGAGGTAAACGCATTTACTTTCACGTGCGTCAAGACGATGGTGCCGTCGTTGTTTAGCTTATTGACAATCGACCGCCACCGAATGCCCGATAAAAAAAAAAAAAAATATATATATATATATATTATAAGAATAGATATTATTTATATATTATATCCCGGCGAACAAACCGTGAAAAATTCAATCGGTCGCAGAGAAAACCGACGAGAAACAATAATGCGCTTGTGTGTGCGTGTGTGTAATATAAAATAATACAAATATGACGTGCCCGTAATATTTATAATATACAATTTATCTTAAAATATAGCATTACAATAACGCTAACCTAGTAACACGGTTCCGATGCATCTTAACGTGGTCCGATTGATTTCTGCACGAGATCTTGTATAATATTATACCGCCGAAACATTTAATATGCAGGGCGATTTTTCTATCACGATCCATGACCATATTATTACGATTAATTGATTTATTGTCCTTCCCTACGCCAACTATCCGGTCTATAAATTCTGAATTACACCTATATAGATCCAACATATTGTATATATTATAAAATATAATTTTTTTTTTTTTTTTTTTGTGGAATCTGTGTTGAAAAAGCCATTGATAAACGAAAATCAATATCAAAGTACAAGGAATAGAGATAAACATTTTATAATCGTGTTAAAATAATGCTCATCAAATTCCATAATAATAATATATATAAATATATAAAAAAAAAAAAACAGAAATTATATTTACTTAAAATCTTCCGAAAAAATCGCTATTTTACCGGACCAGCAAAATTAAAAACGGAATATTATATATATCTAAACAGAACGGCTAAGAATCATATAAGAACAAATTTTAAAACATTAAAAATGTTCTGTTCGATTATTGTCTGTCAGATAAACGAAGATGAGAGGATAGAGATAGAGAAGATGAGGCGTATTAGATGAGGAATCTCCTCAGACTTCAACGAACCCCGTAAAATACCGTGTTATTTTTATTGTAATACTGTTCAATTTTCCGAATTTTTTAGATTTTTTCACTATAAAGACGAATAAAATTGTTTTTAACAAGTACAAAAATCAATTATAGTAGATCTAAAAGGTCTTCGTCTCCTAAACGGGATAAAACAAATTTCGAATTTGGCGAGTGTACAATTTTTCAATATTAACTGTTGACTTAATCTCAAAAAAAAAAATAAAATAAAAAATGGTTTCGAATAATCTCATCGTAAAAATACTATATGACGGTACCTTATACTTGTCGTATAGAATTTGCAGTAAACGTGCCGATTCTCTATGCGTTTAAATAAAACGTATACGCGCGGTGAGCGAAAATGCAAGTAATGTATTATTGTACGTACATAAAAAAAAACAAAAAATAAATAAATAAATAACCCATTATTGTGATGTATATTTGGCTCACGTTATAAAAACTAAAACCGAAACCAAATAGGTTTACGCTATTGACCCATAACGCGAATGTGTTACTGACAATTATACGGTGTATAAATATAGTAAACTTCGTCACGCATCGTGCCGAATAATAAGTCCTAATTTTTAATTTTTCACGAGTAATTGAAATAAAAAATGAAAAAAAAAAGTGTATTTAAAATATTTTCCCGGTTATTATTTATTCTGTTTGTGATTTATTTAAAAAAAAATAAAAAATATATTTATATATTGTAGTTGCAATTGTTCGCTCGTCAAACAATTACACATAAAAACACACACATTTTTCAATCCTATTATTATGCTTGGGAACACGAACGATAAAATATAACGCGATACCTATAGTCTGAGATTTCTCATACCACCTCTGCTTAATATTAAATTATGCTTTGCATTACGCAGTCATTTTCGATGACGGCCCGATTTAATTTAAATTTACACAAATCGTACGTCCAATCGGACGTAACAATCGTACATGTGTTGCATATTCGATTAATTGAAAACCGCCAAATAATTACTAGAGTGTCTTTTTTGAACAATTTTTCCAGAATAGTATAAGAAAAGAGCCGGTCGGCCTAGTTCGCACCACCGTGTGCAGGCTAATGTTGGATTTAGGCGGCAATTTGGTTTATAATTGACCGAAAGTAAAATAACGGTAAACCATCGCAAAAAAACAAAAAAAAAAACCCTTGTTTTTGTGGTGAAACCAAAAGAAGAAAAATGTCCGACATTTTAAATTTTATCACAAAATCTCCGTTGCGATTTTTGCCGTCGTTTTTTTTTTTTTTTAGAAAAACCAGAGAAATATGTTTGGAATAAAATATCACCGCCGGGCGGGAAATCCGTATCGTTTTTAAATCGTTTTTACTAATCGAAAAGCGTTTATCGTGATAAAAAAAACATACAACTCGGTTCCACACAAATGACGACTAAATCGTTGAACGTGCTCGACGCGTCGCAGTATGTTTTTCGTTTATGTCTTATTCGCCTTAAACTACTTTATACATATATTATAATACGACTTAATCGGGTTTCAATGGAAAGATAAGTTTTTTAAAAAAACGTAATAAGCCGACGACGATTGCGAACGGTCAACCGTATATTATATATACACACTTAATTCGGGCCATAAAAATATACATTTACGAACTGTCCGACACGTCCGTAATCCTGCCCATTTTATTGGCTTGTTTATTACTAAATAATTATTATGATCGTACGCAGAGGTTACGATGACCCGTTAATCAGTATTATTATTCCTTACTATATTATTTATACCCGAACTCGGCCTACAGAAAACGGCACCGGCGGACGAGACGCCAACAAACAACCGTTCGAAATTCCATTAAAACCATTAAAATCGTGTGCAGTTGGTCCACGGGATACATTTTTTTTATATATATAAATAAGTATTGCAATTAAATCAATTATAATATCGTATTGTAAAACGTAGACCGTATTTCAACTAAAACGTTATACGTGTTATTCCCGTCGTTATTGAAAATGTTTACGTTAACGAAATAATAAAATTAATAAACGCATCACGAAATTATCGGCGGTAAGGAAAATTTCGTATACCGTGTAAAATATTTTCAACGTACTGAAAAAAAAAAAAAAATCAGCTAAATATATACAGGTACACCACGAAACATATATAAATATATTATTTTGTATAATTTTGTATTTATTTAAATTTAATCGTAATATTTGTGTAATTTGTTCACAGAATGTTCGTTAGCCTCGTTTGTATCCGGTACGACAGTGCAAAAGATACCTTACGTGTTTCTACCGTTACAAGGACAAATCGTATACCCGAGTGCCGAAATAAAAATTCCCGGTACGTATTCGATTTTTAACACACTAAACACACTAATGCAACATTATTTAATAGTTTATTATAATTGCGTTTTCAAAAAAAAAAAAAAATAAAAATTATTATGTACACAGTGGCGCAGGAACGATTTTTGAACCGTGGGGAGCTGTAAAGCGTGTAAAGCATTCTTACCGAAAACAACGATTTAATAATCGAAAAATTATTTCTGAAATAAATAATTTAAAAATGTTCTTATAAAATGATACAATTTTTTTATTTTAATATTTCTCCAATTTATTTGTCAAAAAATATATCTTAATCGTTTTATCTGTTTTAAATCATTTGTCTATATTGTTTAGAAACGTACAATGTCAACGATTATTTGAATGTTTCGAATTTTGTTTCAATATTCAACAAAAAAATTATGGGGGACGACTGAAATCTTTACATTTTAACACTAGGGGCTTAGTCCCTAGGTAATTTTTTCCGTGGGAGAGATTGACCCTGTTGTTTCGACGCCCCTGTATGTACACATATAATATTATTACCGCCACACTCGTATATTAAAAATAATTATTGAAAATAGGTATTTTTTTTTGGTCAGTACCAGTGTCGTATTAAAGTATGTTGCTCCGGGTCCACAAAATGCCGCTTCATGCAGCCCTTTAGAAAATTACTAATACATTTTTTTTTTTTAACTAAACACTTATTGTAAAAAGACTCATATTCATATTTAGTGGATTTATTACCCCAGTATAGAAAAGAAAATAAGAAAAACTGTTTGTTATAATTGCAACAAAATCCAAGTAATGTCGTCAACACGTATTTACAGTAGGATGGTCCTTAATTTTAAATAAGTTCACTACTATAAGAATATTATGTGTGATAAATTTGGTCATGATGATCAAACTCCTTACGGTGCCGAAGGATGAAAAAGTACATAGAGGGTAGTTTTATAATTATTCGAATTTCATTTCAAAAATATAACAATAAGCATTAAAATGTATAAAACATTTATTGTAGAACGTTTCATGTCTATAATAAATGTATTAACAGTATATTACGAATATCTATTATTTTTTAAGGAAAAAAAATTAAAACGGAATGTTAGGAATTTTATTTGGAAAATTGATCTGTTTTCGGTTATTTAAATCTATATTACGAATGATTGGGGGTACGAAAAAAACATTTTTAATAAAAATAATGTAATATTTAATTTTCTACAAATAAGGAAATTAAGTTAAATTGTGTTCAATACAATAATGATAATATTTACGAATCGCGTTAAACAACGAATAACATAATATTGTATAACAAATCCGGGACCACAATTACAATTTCGGTGCCAGTTTTTTAGGGACCGCGCAGAGTTAATCGTTAATATGGTATACTCTCTGACGTCGTACCCATAAATACTCTGTATAGGTTAGGTAGGGTTGGTCGAGGATACAAAAGTCGTTCATGGTACGGATAAACGTGATTAATTATAAGTGTAAATCATATAAAATTCCGTGCAATTCAAAGTAAATATAAAAATTGTAATAATTTTTTATTTATATTTATCAATAACGATTAAATATCATTTTTGTAACTAATACAGTCACTATAATACAATAGTTTTTATGACATTGTCCAGAATGCGTTGGCCAATGTTAAAATGTAGCTATAATATCGACGTTATCCAATTTTCAACATTAGTCGTAACATTATCACGGCGCTAAATAAAATTGTAATAGAAACAGGAGGCGCAATGGGTAGGTGGAGCAGAAGTTCCCGAAACAGCATGTGGTGTGTGCGTTTACGAATTTATAAATTATAGTGAATATTCAACGTCGTAATTATTACGGGAATTTAGAATGTTCGTGTAATCGATAAATGTTTAAGATTCAAAATGTAAATACAATAATAAATTGAGAATCAATCCAAAACACAATATTATTAGGTAGACTTTTACTACCAGGGGCCATGGGTACAGTTTAGTGTACACGCATTTACTTATTCTTGTACTCGTGTACACTATATTGTACACGAGTTTTTTTTCCAAACTAATGTTACTTATATTCGACCGGAATAAATTATCGTGGCCCCTAGAACCAGTTTTGTGTACTCAGCTAAGTTAGTTAATGGATATTTTTTTTATATAAATCACGTATTCATTTTGACCTTTCTATTGATAATTTGTAAAAAAAATTACTGCACCAGTCACAAATGACGCTGAACTCTACAAAAGCATTAGGTGCCTACGCGATAAATAACTGAAGTACATAAGAAAACTGTACGAAATAAAATAAATAATATAAGTACACAAATAGATTATAATGATAATGTATACACTATACAGTATAAATGAAATGTCTTTGATAACCTAACATCGCAACAACATAAAATAAATACGAAAACGATAGTGTGGTTTCCGAATGCCGGTGCACCTCTAAGTAGTGGTCCACCGGCCACCATGGTCAGTTTGCCTTGGAAAAACCGTGCCATTAATGATCTGGGAGGCCACGTGTACATTTATCTGACATAACATTAATTTTACAAATATTTCTTAATATTAATAATAGAAAATGATTTTTAACTACCAACAAAAAAAAAAAAATAAATAAATAAACATATTTGCATGTACAACCATGGAGATTTATTAGTACACGTGGGGCAGTCAACTTGTTATGAACTAAAACGATTTATCGTTGAATATTGTACACGCGTAAGAGAACGCACGTGTTTCTCCTACGGGTATTTAAACGTATATAATACATAAAAGTTTTTACAGGTGGTATTATTATTATAAGTTTTTTTTTTTTGTTTTAATAAAATTCAAATGTATTTTAATCTCTTAATAATAATAACTTAACACTCGTTAAATAAATTACCGCGTGGAGCTGGCCATATCATGAATAGTTTGATTTTTAAATCGAAACCGTCACCGCCACAAATACCAATCGCAATAATATAATAATTCGATTACATATCGTTAAAAAAAATGAATATAAATATAGAAAAAAAAAAACCGCAATCAAGACGAGACTAGTTTTTACTCTAGTTTAAAACAAAATAACAACTCAATAACATTCGCGTTTCCGGCCGGCGGCGACAATTGTATTTATTTATCAAATTGCTCCGGCCTCGGTCGTCGGTTTGTGATCATTAGACGGTAATGTCGTTTATCTTCGTATAAAGTGTACACCTCTCGTGAATCAAATCGACATTTTTAATTACAACGGGGCGTGATTTTCGCCGATAAAACGAATTAGACGCGGGCACCACCAATCGAGAATATAACTTTGCGTTATTTCCGTTCTCCGGGCGAAAAATATAATATTTTCATCAACAACAACAAAAAAAAAAAAAAATACCGTTTTTGCACCACGCACTTTTTTTTCGTTTTTTTTAATCGTATAAATAATAACGCAATCCGAGACACGCAGCGCCGACAGTTTTAGATAAGTCTAAATTTAGAGTCCTATATAAACCCGTTTCGGTTTAAACAACTGCGATTAATTCACACACAGTATTTACGACTGGTCATATTATAATAAAACGAAATCGAAAAACTAATGGATGGTTTGTTTTTTTTTAAATATATTTTTCAGGTTTGCAGTATCCCATGTGCGCTATATCCAAAGCGAAATATCTAACACGAGGTGGCTGGGTGAATTTCAAAAATCAATCAAACTTCGAAACCCCTTTTCAAATACACCGAGAAAATGGTCACATCATGTTATTGGTGAGTTTATACCGAGTTTCGGCGGCTAAATTTTAAATATTTATTTTTATTTCATTTTCTTCTATAAATAAACCACCGGCGTCGTACTTCTGGAAATTAATTAAAAATTATTTTTTTTTTTTTTTTCATAAAATTCCATTTTGACAATTGAGATTTATAGCGTATCGTAATACAGAGCAAACAAATCCAAACATAGATATCGAATGTGTAATAATATGTTAAGGTCAGAAAACTGGATATAATATATATATATATATATATATATGTGCCCACAAGAGGAATACATTAATATAAAAAACAACAATTATTTAAATCATGTTCCGTTTGTTTTAGATTTATGTTCACCCTTTGGAATATCTCACGGAGAGTTAGTAATTAATTTTATGTTATTTCGGTAAAATTATACAATCCTTATACCGTATTTTTAATATTATTTTTAGCCTAGCGCCTTTTGGATCAGTTCCCTCCGAATAGTTCGTTATAGGTACTAAATATAAATACTGGAACTATTAGTTTATTTTTTTTTTTACAAAACGAATACAAAATAAGCTATTAAAAACCGTATAATACCGATCAGGTTAAAAATAAAACGTAATACTGGTGTTGTTTTTTTTTTTACCGCCCGGAGTTGTGATGTTTTCATTATTTTAACCACGCGAAAGGAAACGGGTCGTATTTTTAAAGAGACCATTGCGTACATTTTTATCCGTGTGAAGCTGCGACCGATCCATCCAGAACTCATGGGCGTAATTATCAAATGTGACGTTATATTTATAAATCTTAAATATATAAAAACGGTAAAGTCGTATCTACTCATGTTGTAGGCGAACACAATCCAACGAGGACTTTTTGATAACGCTTTAAAACCAATAATACTTTATCGACGACAGAGGGCGCTTGTGTAATACTTCCTAAAGTAAATTAAATTCGATGAGTAAAAAAACTATTGAAGAACTAACTTTTTTTCAAATAAAGTTAGTTTTAATAAATTGTAATTAAAAACAGTTATATAAGTTAGTTTAATGTTTTGAAACTAATGAAATAAGGTGAGTATCTTACATCCAATTTATGTTTTACTACAGATTTTAGGGGCCCATTTTTTTTTTATTTTTACGAGGGCCCAAATTTTCATGTTACGCCACTAGACGCATATTATGTCTTCGAAAAATAAATTACGAAGGATCTATACCAGTCATATAACTTTAGGGTATTTATGGTATTACCGGCGAACTTATAGATTTTTAAAAAATTACAATAATACGGGCGGTAAAAATTTAGACTGCCGGGTTAATAAAAAAAAATAATAATAATAATAATAATAATAATTCGTGCATTTGATGCTAAAATGCTATTTAATTTTTTTTTTTTTATTTGTAAAACTCTTTGGGCCAATAAATATAAGATGAAAAAAATAATACAATAATGCCAAAAGAATTATTGTTGAACGGCTAATATTGAATCTGTTCTAATTATCTACTAACCAAGTCTTGCGTATAATTTCACCAGTTTTCTTTTTCTCTTTATTTCATGTACTAAAAGTCGTTTTGTTTCTCTTATATTCATATAATTGTAACTATTTACCTTCGCCACAAAATTATGTTTTTAGACAAAGTAGATAATTTCAAATATAAATAAATATATTTATGTATACAGTGGTTAGGCGATTTGCAATCGAGGGCGAACATCGAAGGACGGCTAGTGCTAATCGATATGATTTGTAAAGAGACGTCGCAACAAGATTACGATAACGATTTCCACCAATCCGTAACGCCGTGTATTTCGTTCAGAATAGCTGGGACTCCGAGTAACTAAACAATATAGGATTATATAAAAAAAAATATGTATTTTTTCGACTAAACGGCGGCGTTATTTGTGTTACAGGTGTAAAAGAAGTGTTGTTTTCGGCCGACATAAGGACAACGGACAATGCACCGAGCTCGGGGCTAACGATAAGCGAACTCGTAGCGGTTGCCATTTGTTCGATTCTGTTAGGGCTGATGTACGTGGCGTCGATTTTGTTGTATTTGCACGTGCGTAAGGGGAGGCCCAAAGGGAGAAACGGAGATATCGAAGCGTTTAAAAATCCGTTGATGTCGAACGGCATTACCGAAGAAGGCATCGTAAAAAATAACCCTCTGTTACAACACAGTTACAACGATAACGAGGCTTACGAATCGGACGAGGATAGAAATTACAATGTAAATCCGCTTGGGGAGCCTTCTTCTATGGATATGATGGAGAATAATAACAACAATAACAACGTAAGTACGGAAAGTGATGTATATATATATAAATGAATAGTGAAAATATTAATTGATTATTATTATAACAACGTAAATGCACTCTGTGTTACAGAGGAATTTAACAACAGCCATTGTACACCCAATTCAATCGTTTAACTCTGGTATTACGCATTCGATGTACTATTCGGATTCAAATTCAATAGAAAAACATCCGGAAGAGGACATTTCCATCGTGGAAACGTTGGACAATAAAGAAGATCATCCGGATAATATTAGATCGATAATGTGCGCCAATCCAAGGAAAAAACTTTATTTCAATCCGGACTATTTTGAACTTGAACTTTTGATGGTAATAAAAAGTTATACAAATATAATAATTTGTACAAATGCAATAGCTAAAATAAAAATATATTATATATATATACTTTTTTTTTTTTTTAGGCTCCTCCGCCTGCAGCATTAGAATTTTTAGAAAAGATTCGCGAAGTGATACAAGAAGCGAAAAAGAAAATAACGAAAAAATTCACACCAAATCTCGTCGTGATACCGGAAGACGCTAACGAAGACACAAACGAACAATCGAGTTCTTGTAATAAATGTAAAACTCAATTTAAAATTAAATCAGCTACAATACAGAAATGGTTGATGGATGTGCCAACGGAAGTTACCAAGCCCAAGAAAAACCAAGCACCTTGCCCGCCTGTAGAATTGAAAAGAAAAGACGAAGGGACGGATAACGAAGTTCGTATACTAACCGAGAACGGACTAAAATCGAGTACCGACGGAGAAAATGACGATGACGACGACGACGAAGAAGACGATGAAGAAGAAGAAGAAGAAGAAGAAGAAGAGAGTACAAACATCGAATGCGACAGTTTGGAAAGATCAATGAATTACAGGCAGAAATGTGGATATCAAACGCCGTCTGAATACGGAATGGTCAGGTCGGACTTGAGTCCGGTTTTGAGCAATTCCGCGTTGCCGCTAGAAGAAGAACTCACGATCAAATCGGCGTATACTTACGACACTATCACAAAACGAGAAAACTATTACGAACACATATCTGGCCCGGATTGCGTGCGAGAGAAACCCAAGAAGGAAACTCTACCCGATATTTTGAACAGGCCTTGTGAGCGATATAGTCTGGTCAGCGAGGTATACGTAAACGATAGTTTCAACACCAGTATGTCGCCAAACAATTCGATGGACAAAAACATTCGGAAAAAAAGTCCCGGTCAAATAACTATCGAAGTCGAAGACTGTCCCGACAATCATCCGGCGGTAGAAGATTCGGATTGTTTTGAGCCAGATACGTTGGACAGACACTGTACTAAAACCAAACCTAAATTAAACGCGGCGAACCCGTCGGATTCGTTCGAACAATACGCAAGTCCCAAGAGCATTAACAACGGGTTCGGCAGTCTACTAGAGATTTACGAGGCGAAAAACGTCATGGCCGACGTGCAAAAAAGGCGGAATACCAACCCGGTCGATTCCAAATACCTGAAACCCGACCCGAAACACTGCCGGCGGCAAAGGTGTCCGTCACCGCAGTCCGCGCCGAAACCTCCAAAAAACGAGTGTGTCAGAAGCACTAGCAAACACGGACTCATGCAATTGGATTGCGTCCGCTCACAATGCAACCGGCGAACACACGACACCACGGCTGGTGCTTCTGACAAACAAGCGGTCAAAAGTTTGCCAATCGATCAGAACAGGTACGAAGACTCCGGATATCTGAGTACAGAATCCAACGAGTCTATCGGCAAAGTGGTGGCCACGAGTCTAGATACCGACGAGTCTGGAGCCGAGAGCATTGACACGGATTTCAAATTTTTCAAAACTCGCACGGACCGGAATTATTGCGATTGGTAGGTAATTAAGGTATTTATCCAAAGATTCAATTTTTACTTAGTTATTACCAATACCAAAAATTAATTTTATTTATAAAATATAAAACGTCGAACAGAACACAGAATACCCACACCCCCTTCTATAATATCGGATACACCTAAAAAAATTGAAGTTATTAACGTGTAGTGTGCACGCTATACAGCCAAGAATTTAAAGAATTTATCGGGTTAGACATGGTCGACTGTTAATAAATATAAATATATTTTCACCGTCATTTTATCAATTAATTTCTCAATTAACGTTAAATCCATAATTATTATCATTATATTGATTATAGAAAAGTAATACCTTCTGAAAATTTGACAATATTTTATTTTATATTTTAAATTCAATAATATTTTAAGTAGATATCAGCTGTGTATAAAACAGACTACACGACAATTCATAAAAAAATTGAAAAATGTTTCAAAAATAGTTTTAATTAGGTAACTTTTTTTAAAAAAAAAGAACTAGATTGTTTTTAATTTCTACAATGCAATAAAGTTAAAAATTAGAAAATCTTTAACTTTTTAGGCATAAAAGCATAAAATTATGTTCAAATTAATACAATGTACATTTTGTAACTACAAATTGTAAATAAAATTAATGTGAAAATGTGTTTTCATAAGAGGCTGGATTGAGTGCAATTATATTAATAGTTAATTATTTAGATGTAAAAATGTAAACTCTACATAACATTTGATTTATATTTATGTATTTATGAATAATTATTTAGTATATAATGCAGAGTATATAAGCATTTTTTTTATATTTTGTAACCCAAAATAAAAAAAAAGATGACTTAAAATTTGTCTTAAGTTAAAAAAATTAATTTTGCAAAGTTTTTATTTGTATACCTACCAAAAACATTTATTTTTTTAAAACATTTTTAAGTTAGAAAACTTAATTTTTTACCAATTGCATATACTTGTATAACGTGTATACTTATGATTTTAAGTTAAACACAAGGATCATAAAAAAAACTAAAAAGTTCATCACACTGCTTGAAATCTAATGTCTCATATCTAACAAAAAATAATACTGACGAACAAGTCTCACTAAGTTTAATTACTATTTGTTTGGCCTTTTAAGAACTGTAATACTCCGCTAAAAATGTATAGTACCATATTTATGAACAAATAATACACAAATGGGATAAAAAAAAAAAATTGTTATGAAGATAAATAATTAATAAAATATATGTTGAATAAATAACACAAAAATATGTAAAAAAAACTTAGCCTAGAGTATTGTATAAATTTTGTATATTTACGACCGATTTCGATTTCAAAAACAATAACGTTAAAAATAATATTTAATAATAATTTTTTTTTTGTATTTATTTTGTTGTTCATTAGAAAAAGAAAACTTATATTAAGATTAAATTAATTTTCTTGTAATTTCATATGTGGATTATAGTCTAATTTATGTATCCTTAAGATATATATATATTTATATTCGTAAATATGGATAAAATATATTATTATAAGAAATAATTATATAATTATAAAAAAATAATCTTTACATTGCCAGTTCATTATAATATAATATAGACAAATAGATATAAGGAAATGACTGACTTTTAATTATAAATATAAATTTGTAAATTATTTATTTAATTTAATAATTAATTTAAGTTTTGTTAAGTTTAAAAGATAAAAGATATAACTAAATATCATTAAAAAATACAACGAAAATTGTAAAATATATTTAGTTAAACATTTGAATAGTCATACAAACATTATTTATAATGACAAAATATTAGATTAAAATAAAGTTATAAAAACCACTTTATGTCTTTATAGTTTATAACCATATTATATATTAGTACTTATTTACTTTATTTAATTATAATATATTTATAAGAATATACGTTTTGTTAAGTTCATATGAACTCTATAGAAGATTATAACTGAATTATGATATTTTGTCTTTATTTATTATTAAGTTTTTAATTTTTTATAATTTAAACTGTTAACTATTGATACCGTAAATAAATATAAATATTTTCTTTGTCGATACATAATAATATGTTAATGTAAAAACAATGAAATTTAAATTTACACGTATATATTATTATACATATTACACCTATTTTGTTGTATACTACTTATAATTTTCTGAATATTAGAAATACATAAAACAGATTGCAGACCTATCAGTCATTTTCAAATAAAAAATAAATGAACAAATCTGTTACTACAGGCTTCAAAAGGTGTATTTAATACATACTTTAAGGTTCAAAAAAAAAATAAAAAAATTTAACTTTGAATCACTAAAAATGTTACTTACCAATTTTAATCGAGTGCAATTCCATTGATTTCTTGGAATAATTATTTGTTCCTTTAGTAAATATTCTTTGAAAACTTTTCGAAGTTCCCTTAAATCTAACACAAGAGAATCAATATCTAATCGTGTCGATAATTTGTCATCTAGACTATTAATTTGCGTATGATCTGGTAATGTTGTAGAGAGTACATCAACAAAGGTTTTCGTAAATACCCATGAACTACAAAATACATTTTTAATTATATTTATACTTAATACAAACTATTAATGCTATACCTTTATATTAATTTATTAATTAGAGCTTACTTTGAAAACACTTTAAGTATAAACTCAAATGGTGAGATTTGATCTAAATAGCATATGATTGTCCTTAACCACGATAATGAACTGTGAACAAGCCATTTTTCAATTGTATCAAACTTAAAGTTGTTTATCATTATATCCTTTAGATCTTTAAAACATATTGCACATTTAATTTGGTAGCACGATAGTAATTTAGTACTATGTAAAGTCACTAAATCTTCAACTATAAAAAAAAAAAAAAAATTAAGAATATACACCTATTTAAAAAAAAAAAAAAATTCTGGCCGTAGGATCGTGATATATAAAATAAATACAACCAAAAACAATGATAAATCATTGTATTTTAAAACAAAATTTCTGAATAGAACTTATTAATATTTTACGTTATTGTTGAAAAAAAATCGAGGACGCTATATATTTTTGTACACAAATTATTAATGACAGATATTCTATGAATATAGAATAAAAGTTTATGATTTTTAAACCTTGCTATTCCCTTGTGTTATATATATGCCTAAACTTTTAGCCACGTACATAGTTGTATAGCCTAATATATGTTTAAATATTAAACACGTATACTTACTGAAAACACTATTTTTAACAAATATTTCAAATTCTTTATCTAAAAACAAGTTTGAAGTAACCAAAATCGCATCAGTATTGATGTATTGTATTCCTAGAATATAAATGAGCAATATAATAGCATGTTTGTATAATGCATACACTGTACAACTGTTTTAGAGTAGTAATATATATTGTTAGTACTTACCATCATTATTTTCACCATTAATGTACACTATGCCGTTTATAAAATATGGAAGCGATCGCAAACACCAATTTTCAACGATACCTGCGTATTGAAACATTAAAAATAATTAAAATGTTATTAGAACATACGCGTGCAATATAATTTGAATTCTTACTCGTGACTATGATAGAGCTTTCAGAATTTAAATTTAAATAACATTTTTGAATATTATTTGATATCGAATTATTTTGACAACCGCTCAGAAAGTTGAAAGCGTTTTTATTTTTCTCGATTCTCCAACATTCGAATTGAAATCTCGACCAAATTTGTTTATTGTCTTCCAATAATATTAGATTAAAATTTGTTATTGACCTGTATGAACAAAGAAATACAAAACTATTAGTATACATTAAATATTTTATACAACAATGGATAAATTGAAATTATATTTTACAGTTTTGAAGTATTTTCAAGTGTAAATCCATATACAAGATTTTCGTTAGATAATTTAATCCAAGAATTTTTGGCGATTATATTTGACGATGATTTAAGATCAGAATTATCATTATTTGTTACTCGCATTACGGCATTCATAAAATATGTGGCTTTTTGAGATATTTTATTTTTTTCGGTATCATAGAGTATTTTTAACTTCTGTAAAATTCAAGAACAATTTACAATAAACAATCATTTTTTCCCAAGTAGATCTATGGAATAGTGGAATTTGATACCTGCTGGGCTTTTTTTATTTTCTTAAGTCTGTATATCTTTTTAAAGTCTCAATCAGTGGTAATTTATTTACTTACTGATAACATAATTAATTTTTTTCTTTTTCATTTTAACCTACTTAACAAAGTTATTAATAACTTGAATTGATATTTTTTTGTAATAAATAATCATACAAATAATATACGCTAATACTACTACTACCTAGTAAATCATTTTTGATTATTTTTTTTTTTTTAACAAATATAATTATTAATACAATTATTCTAATAAATGTTTAAGAAGAATTTATTGATTTTAAAGGAAATGTTTAAAAAAAAAACTATTATTCTTATTAAATTTTGCTGTTAAGAACACTAGTGTCATATTACATCCGTCAAACATATTTAAAAGACAGTTGAATAGTCATAAATGAAGAGGGAGACAGTGGAAGGCATTTATCGAAGAAATTATGAGACAACCTGATTGCATCCAGTATGCCGATATGAAGTAGTTAACTATGAACAAAAAATAGTATATAGATCCAGATTTACAGCAACAAGGCTTACAAAAGCTTTGTACAAAATATGTAAATTAATGAACTTTACTTGTAATTTGTTTACACAAAATGAATATACAACTGAAGTTTCTTGGAATTCATGATTAGTTTCAATTTCTTCAGTATTTTCTAAAATATCCACACATTCAAAACCGTTGTCAGTCCGTATATAAAGTTGTGGTATTCCTATATTACTATGATCGCTAACAATCATTTCGTAGACATTAGGATATGTTGTAACGATCTAAAGGCAACACAAATAAAAAAAATGTATACTTTTTTAATAATAACAATAAAAATAGGTACCAAATTCAAACCTCGAGATCGGTTCCTTGGTCTTTGACTATTACAACTGTATTGTCTCCATGTAAAATATAATAGACTTCAAGTTTTGGTTCATACGTAACAAAGGGTTCTAAATGGTTGGCTTCGATTTCTACATTGCAACTTTTGGTTAGACGGCCCTTGAAAAATGTCATAAGTTTTTTGTCTGTTGTGCATATTACTGTATCACAATCATTCCCTGGAGAACATTTAAAAAAAAATAAAAAAAAAAACAAGAAATAATGTTAACTATCATTACTCATCGTGAAATAAACATTATCTTACCCATTCCTCTAATAGCGACCGATACGATTTGTTTGTAAGATTCCGGTATTCGTAACGATTGGTTCATTGCAGAAACGCCGACGTTGTTTTTTAATCGAAATAAAATATATTTACGAAATTTAAACTAGACCAACTATCACCGTAATAACAGTATTGTACTAGTCTTAAACTGAAACAATGGCTTTTGAATGAGTACTGGATAAATTTAATAAAACGTTTGAAATACCTTAACAGTAATAACAATAATTGAGCACGAATTTCAAACGTTACAGTAGTACATTATATAATATAATAGTTACGCACAACTCAATAAGAGAAGTCAATCAAATACTAAAAGAATGCGTTTACGGTGTTTTACCGTCTAACGCACGATTCAAATTTAATTTCGAAAAAAATGATAACACTCTGTGGCGATAAATAATATTGATAACAAATGTCGTGCACGTTAGATTGCATTCCGACACGTGTCCGGGCGCCGGAGAATAATATCCGCTAAATACAACAATTTGTTATAAAATTGGGCGTGAACAGTGGGACGGGGAACAATTTACCTTACTGCGAAGGAATTATACTTTATATTAGTTCTGGAATTGTACGAATTGATAATGAATTGTTAAACTAAATTCAAAAAAAAAAAAAAAACCTGTCATACTTTGCATCACGGGTTTATGATTGGTACAAGCAATAATCGATCGTGGTGAACGAAAAACGATTCTGAGCAAACTGCGGTCATACATTTTTTGATAAACTTAAATTGAAAATCGTATCTGTTTGTAAATACTAAATATATTTTGTCGTTTAGAAAGTATACCACTTACTAATATTTACGATTTCCATTAAAAAAAAAAAAAACACTACTACATGACGCTTAATATATTTGGAGTTTTTTTATTACTACTAGTGCAACTTGTGATGAACCCCGTGTAAAATGTTCAAACATTTTCGCTCAGCCAGAACAATTTTATCATTCACATAAAACCGAATAAAAACTAAAAAACGTCAAATGCCTAATATATTAATTATAATATAAATTGGTCAGAAATTGAAAATTGTTAAAAATCGGCTAGAAAAGGTTAATAAAAAATATTCTGTCAAAATGTCAAGTATTTACGATTATTTTTCAACCGTATTACAACAAAAAAACAAAAATTAAAAATCCAAGGAATACATTATTAACATCCCAGCATTCTATTCATGTTTTTTTTTTAAAAAAAAATTAGCTTAGTTATTAGCTCGTTATTATAGTTGATAGAAATATTAAGAAAAAAAAAAAAAAGACGGAACGTGTCTTTAAACTACCTAATCGTTAACGATTTTAATAATTTAATCGTAACAATTGAATGAATGTAAAAAATATTTATTATACTTATACCCTCCTACTTTTTATAACGCTGACGTGCTATTAACGTGAATGCAATTGTAATAAATCGTAGTATTCTTTAATATTTATTTGTTTGTAAAATTATCAGTTGTACTATTCGAATACGTGTGGACTGAAGAAAAAAAAACTGAGGTATATAATATATATTATTATACTCGATACAGAATGTTAGGTATGAACTCGTTATTTTTTTAACAAGCTTTTAATCGTGGTTAACCTAACTGTGTTAATTTATTTATTTTTTATCTTAGGTTAACCTAAATATAATATACTGTAACAAAACAAAAAAAAAAAGTTCAATTTTCATTACCATAGAGGTAGTTAAAAATAACACTCCACGAACTCTGTTCCTACATTATACATTTTTCATTATTTAAATATTGTAATAACGTAATATTGTTGTCTGGGATACGTATTGAAACCATTTGTTGGTTTGAATTTAAATGTAATAATTTTCAACGAATTAAAAATATTGGTTTAATGAATCAATTAATTTCTATAAGGCCTCGACCGGATGTCCGTTATATCGGACACCAACTTGGAAGACGAATAAATTTTACATTTTTTTTTTGTTTTTATTTGGAACTCATTCTGATATAACTAAAAAATATGAACAATTATTACACTGTCCAACAGCAAAACGGACTTTTGCGACATAACTGGAACAAAAATGTAAATATTTGTTTAAGAACCAAACCGAAACCGGAACTTATAAAATCATTAAGGTTCCAGTCCCTGTTTTCGTTAAAGACCAGAGTCTAGGGTACAGATTTATTATATACAAATTTAATGAACAGCGTGAATAAAAAACCATAATCCAAATTAGACCCAGAAATTGAATATAATTTACATTTACGTACATTGTTCTAGACTATTGAAAAAACATCAACATTTTACATCCGATAAAGTAAATTTCCTGCTTGCTCATATTTATGTAAATGTAGTATTGAAATTGTTTTAATTATAGATTCCAAGCGTATACATTCTATTATTTATTTGTTGTCTACAAATAAACCACATTTCCACCAGAAATCGTGCTCGTACCGTCAATTTCAGGGGTGGTTTCTAGTAGTGAATTTCACCCGATTGGGGTACATCGGGGAGGTAATTTTTCAATTTTCCTTGTGGTTTTCTTAACAATTCGGAACAAACGCTGTACGAAATAAAAATCAAAAAAAAATAAAATCTGGCCGAATTGCATGCCGCTTCAGTAAAAATAACAGGATTATGAATTTATGAAATTCGCGAGCGTCGTGCTCGTCAATATAATATTAAAAATACACGATTATTAAATAAATACAGAGTACCGTACTACGGAGTACGAATAATATTGTCCGATACGCAATATAGCAGAAAGAGCTTCTATTTTTTTTTCTTTTATTTTTTTGTCATCCCAAAATAAAGTTGAAGACTGTCAGTTGCAAATGATCGAGTTATTATTACGTATATATATATATAGTTGTTTTATTGTCACGCGGCCACCGGTATATATTATTTCGCTACTCGTTGCGGTTCAGGACAAGCGAACACAATAATAATGATAATATATTACAATAGCACCGAATAACTATGTTTACACCGTGTACACGTCGGTTTACAAGGGATTTTATTTTATTTTATTTTATTTACGGGTATACACAAATTTACAATACACGCGGTACGCGCATACAATATTCTCGAATGTTTTCGCAGCAATCCAAACGTATACACGAGTAATGAGATACGCGATTTGAACACTTCGGATTACAGTAGAACGCCGATTATCCGAACGTCAATCGTTCGGACGTCCAATTATCCGGACCGACCGAAAAATATAATAAAAATGTCTTGGTCTTTTAATAACTCGTAATCGTATTTCGTCATTCAACATAATCGGTAATCGTAGATTGGGATAGCCACCGTCACGTCCATAAAGTTGGCCTCCCGATTTTGTCTTAGGGACTCCAAACCAGTGCCGAAAATTTGCAACCTTTTTGCCATTTCTAGCAACCACCTTAAAAAAATTTGCTACTTTGTCGTCAAAATTGACGTTTTAAAACCGGGTGGAGGAATTCACGTAGCCACTGATTTTGTCCTGCCAACTTCGGACTTGGGGCGATATTTGGCAACATTTATGCTAATAATAATTAATTGTAACCAATTTAAAAAAAAATATAAAACTTTTTTTTTTCTTTTGGAAATTGTACATGAATAATGACAATTGTAGTAGGCCAAAGTTGGGGGGGGGCGGGCTAAGTGAAGTTGGCCCTCCGGTTTTAAAATGTCAATTTTGACGACGAAGCACATTTTTTAATGTTGATTGCTAAAAGTTGCAAAAAGGTTGCTGTTCGCGCCCAACCGATATAAATTGTTGGGTTATATTAACTCGCGTGATTATATTAACGAACTTTTCGCTTGTTCAAGTATTATTTTTTGTTCTATCGACTCACCTTTATTCGTGTTTATTCGACAATCATATTCACGTAAAATGTAAATCCAAATAAAAGCCTATACACTTACGATTACAATTTATTCTTGTGCATTTGTTATACTGGTTGATATATGGTTTTCTTAATTATTCTATTGAGAAACGATATCAAACATTTGTTGTACACGTTTTTCGTGTGTATTCATCAGTTGCTAAATATTGTCATTGGTTTGGAGTTTCTAAGGCAAAGTCCATGGGGGGGGGGGAGGGAAACTTCGTGGACGTGCCACCGTCACCGTTTTAGTATATTAGTGTGTATATTAAATTTTTTAGGCGTGTGACGTAGAGAATATGAATAAGTTACTTATAGACACGGTTGATCTCGGATACCACATCGATTTAGACGATGAAATCGTTTGTAGCACCTACCTGAAGAAGACGGTACTGAAGGAGAGGAAAATAAAATGGAGACGATGATTTGACTGAAGATGAATATGGGCTCATTCTGAAGGTGTTTTGATGCGTTGCATTTGTCGTTTCGGTGGTTTGAAAGACAAGAGGAATCGAACACTGCTCAATCGTTGCGGTTAAGGAGATCGAGAGACTTAGCAGCTCTAAAGTGAATGACAACAATGAAGCAGACTAAAATATCCTTATTTTTCAAACCATTGAAATAAATAATAAATTGTATTTTTTTTTTCTTTTCAGATTTATGACATTAATCATTTGTTTATTGTCATATACATACATATGTATAACTTTTAATGTGTTATATTTTAATTATTCGGACCATCCTTGATATTAATTGGTCCAGATAATCGGCGTTCTACTGTTCCTATAAATAATAATTTAATAATTGTTTAATATGCGCGGTTATTCGGACATGACCGTATTTTTTAGTATTTAAATTCGCTAGATAAATTACCCCCCTTAAACATACTTAGATATCTACTCGTACAGTGTATACGATACATAGGATGTTTAAGATAAATCGTACTTGGGTTTTGTACGGTAAGATGATTTTCGCAAGCGCGGAGAGCGGCTTTTAATATACAGTAAAATGTTTTAAAATATCAGTCCCTCTCTAAAATTATTGCAGATTTCCACCTGCGGTCGATATTCAAACAGAGTTGAAAATTAGTGGGAGAACACTAATATAAAATACAAAGACATAAATGTTAATTATACCGTATACAATTTTATAAACGTAATAGAAATTAAAAAGAATAATTCGTGGGCAAATTACGATCGGTGGTAATGTATTCGTTTTAAACACAATGCCATCTCGGAACCAATAATAAGTACCACAATTTATATACACAACACACCTTAAAATATTTGATCCTGAACCCGAATCAAAACGGGTAAATTGGTTAACAAACGGTAAAACAAATTGCCACATACTAATATTATACGCACGTACAATAATATCTTAACGTTTAAACGTCGTTACAGATCTATTTGGTCCTTGTAGATAATCTATTTGGAATTGACCTCGGTAAAACCTTCCACTAAGTATATATATATATATATTATTATTTTATTTTTTTGTTATGCAGGAGGTATAGTGCCCACAGACTCGAAGTCCTTAATAATCGTTAACAGTCGTCCGTGATGGGGTCGTATTGTTTGTTTGACCGCGATGGTAATACGGACAACACGGTTAATATATTATGTATTATAAACGATAAACAATATAACAAAAAAATAAAAATCTCGGCGTTTTAACCTAATTAGATTGCCAAAATTTAATAGCATTACTAAGCAGCCATATTATTATAGCTACTTGTTGACTGTATAAGTTGTTGTTGTGTTTTACTTTTGGTCTAGAGTTGTATATTTAATAATAATATGTTCAATTGTCACGATGATGCATACAATAAACCTAATTACAAAGAAAAAAAAAATGTACACCCTAGAAAAAATGTTGGGAGAAGTCCGGACCCCGTGTACCCTCCCTCTTTTTTCTTTTAACTAGCTTTCTTGATCGTCGTCGACCTTGTCATTTGAATTCCCCCCCCTTTATACACCTTTTTTAAAAGCAGAATTTAAAAAAAAAAAAAAATAGATAAAAGTACTTTCAAAAACCGAAATCAATTAAATAAATGCAATTGAACGTGCCTAACGCAATTGAAGGACAACCGTTTTTTGAATTTTTATTTCTTCCGTGTCACTAATCGGTAACCCACACAACTGACAAAAATAATTCGATTTTCGTTCCAAAAATACCGATATCCCTGCTTCGAGAGGCACACGGGCCCTCTCCGGAAGTAGTGCCTCACGGCGTTTCCGGGAGGCGTGGGTATTGCCGGTTTGAAACCCAAAAAACAAAAAAAAAAGCACACGGGCCCGATCATCCGCTTTTGTATGCACATTTTTATTTTTCAGATGCCATAGATTCGGCTGTGGATTGCGTACAGACAGACAAACAGACAACCACATACTTTTAAAATTATATCGAGTGAATTATCGAGTGATTATCGTGTATGGAAAAATGTCTACTTTAATATTACTATATAAAATACAATTTATTTATAATATTATTTAGAAGCCGGAATGGAGTTTGGAGTCCTATTTGTCTAGCAGTATAGCAAAAACGCGTTCACGTTAAATAACCGAAAAGGCCTTTAAAATCGGTTTTAAAGATATATACCATATATGAGATGACACCTATTATACAATTTATAGATGACACAATTTGTAAGACGGTTTTTAAATATCAATTATACAAAACAGTTACGGAAATCAAACCGTACAAATTTTACACAAATTTATGTAAAATACAATTTTTCGTGCTTTCGATAACGAGTTGAGTATTTAGAGAATCATAATACGTCGACGTATAAGGTTGTCATCTACGCGTTTTATAAAATATGTTTTATCTCTAAGACCGATTTTTAAGGCCTTTTTGATTAGTTAACATAAACGAATTTTCGCTAAAGGACGGCCACCCTTATAGACACAATGAGACGGCGAAAATCGCTACACGTGGCGGCATAAACGATATTTAATTACAATTTTCTTTCTCAAAATTTAATTTCTTAAACGGCATCGGTTAGTTTTTTACTCTGCGTCTTTTGCACTATAGGATTTATGCCGACCCCGCCGTTTTTTACCAGGATACACACTGTCAAAGGAATATAATACGGCATGAATACGTCGTCCCGGACAATCCCTATTTTGTTCGAAATTATTAGTTGTAATAATATTTTATGTATTATATCAAAAGTATTACGGAAAATATATATAAATAGATAATAATTTATTTACTATACCTACGTAAACCTTGAAAATCGCGGAAATACAATTGTTATAGATTTTTTTTATATTTTTTACATGGTACACACAATATTATGATGTCACAACATTTTCCCCTGTGTGTTATAACAACGAATGATGTAACGATTATTTGCCTATTCTCGCATATTATATGTTGGTACGTAGGTATATCGTATATATATATATATATGTATATATTTGTCATTACCAAAACGCGAATACAAATAATATTTATACAATACACGCGGGACACAATGAAAATGTCAATTAGATTTTATTCGATAATATTTTCATGTTTCATTTAAACATTATGGGTGTACGGGTATAATAAGGAAGTTACAAGTGCTACACGAGAGTACATGGTATTTTGTTTATTATTATTTTTTTTTTTTTCGTGAGTTTAATTTTGAATTTGTATAAATTCACAAGATGGATTTGAATCCAAAATCGGGTAAGCGATATTTTCACATCAATGATAATATTATACATTATTGGTTGCACTCAGTTTAAGTATAGACGCAAAATAGTTTTTTTTTTCTTTTACAACTCGACGGAATTAAAGTTTTTTTTAAATATTTTGCCAACCGTCGTTTATAAAACTCGTTTTATTGTATCTATTAAATATCGTTACTATTGTAACGTAATTTTTCAACGTTTACTTACACAAAATTACAAATATTCATATAAATTCGATATTATATGTTTAATTGATCATTGAATTACACACCTGAATACATTTACAATTATTTTTTTTATAAAAACTCATAATTATTTAATATACTTAAGTTAATTATAACCAAAATGTTACTTTTCCATCGACTATTGGAAATATTAACGATTTGCAGAATTGTGTTAATTATGAAATATTGCTAATGGATTATATATAATATTTGATATCGAACAATACGTTTATTGCATTTTTAAAAATACGTTTTCGCTAGCTAATTTACGATTCCGACCACTGTGCGGCCCAGTCGGGCAATTTCATAATCGACGTCGTACGGTTAACATTAACGGTCGATTGACCAACCGGTAGACGACATTAGTGAAACAATTGTTGTATTAAAATAATAATGTTGTCGACACATGGCGTTTATTAAAGAGTTTTCGTCGGCAAAACAAGATTAAACACGTCGCGTTCGTCTCCTTATCGGCAGCCGTACATATTTCGGGACATTCGCAATATTGGACGTGAGTACAACACTGTAGTGTAACACTGTTGCCGATTTTTCCGACTGTTGAATAGTTAGAACGCCGTACTTTTATCATACCGTATTGTGACCGTACCGTAAAAAGGATTCGGATAGTAATTACGTTGTGAAAAGCGAGCGCAGAGTCTCTACGACTTATTTTTCGTATAAAAATTATGGTATTCAACCCGAATCCATAAAAAAAAAAAAAAAAATTAATTACTAGGTATCAGAAAACGTAGCCTAACGTATATAAGCTCTTTATCAATTATATATAAATTCGGTGAGTATATTACGGATTCGTGCTCAATCGTTCATTACGAATTGTCTATTAAACCTGCCCAATACCCGCATGATTTATACGATTTAATATAATAATATTACTCGTGTTTACCGAAAACGAATTTTCTCATTATTGTGATACGTGCATAAAATGTGCAGTACTATTAACCACGTATTATAATATAATATAATATAGAAGATAAATCCGCATTAAAAATCGTATACCAGGCGAGTTATTTACTAATTGGACCGATCGCGCGTCTAGTTACACTCTGGTAAGTATTTTTTTTAACGTTTCCGCACTATTTGAATGTTCGTATATCTTTTTTTTTTTTAGGGTTTTCGGCCTTTAAGAAAATGTTGTAAAATAAAGTCTCTTTCTCTCTCTCTATCTGTGGGTTTTCCGCTAACTCTCTCCAGTTGGATCTACGGCTTTTACATCTCTTTTATCAACTCTTATATTAATTACAATTAATTTAATTATATTTTATACCGTATTTTGAATTTGTATAAGTAACAAACTCTCTGTGCCAGTATTGCGCAATACAAGGTATTATAATAAATACAAGTTTGTAACGTTCTCAAGATAATAAACGCTCCCGATAAAATTTTGACGGGAGTAACCGGCAACGGTGTTATTTTGAAAAACGTATATCGCGGACAGTTTCTCATAATTCACGTTGATAGCAATAAAAGATAAAGATACACGGTACAAGAAACAGATACTACTAAGTTAAAATTGGATTACGTGAAATCGAGAAAGGTAAAAAATAAAATAGAACGATAGTTTATAAGAATATTAAAATGAGTTTTGTAAAAAGGAAACAGTTAATTAAAGTAAAAGAAGGGAAAAGAATCTAAGGGAAAATATTGGATTTTTTCAAAGACCCGTGGATTAGGCGTTTTATTATATTAGATTTAAATTTAATTATTTTTTTTTTTTTTTTTTAAGATAATGAACCGAGAAATTCTCGAAAATTGGAGTAAATATTACAATGGAAACGATGACGACGACGACAACGACGACGACGACAATAATACTATGCTAGGCTTTGAAGGCTCCGTAACAAGTATCGAAGAAGGAAAAGAACCACAACAACAACTACAACCCGTTGTCACAGATTTACGCAATTGTGTACGTGATAATAATATTATTGAACTGGTGCATCGCAGAGATTCGAACGTTATATTACAAGAAGGCGCCGACGACGAAAGTGTAGGTGAGATTTATATTGAAAACAAAAATCGTGCGCAATACTGAATGTTATAAACTAAATATCGGACAGGGGAGTCGTACAGAGAACAAATTAATAATATAGTCGAACACGTACCCGTAATATATAAATTAATAGTAAAGTAGGTTAGTTAATTAATAATAGTTATTATTGGGCGGTTTTTTTTTTTTTTTTGTCAATTATGTTATTATCTCTTTTCGAGTTAGTAATATATATATATATATATTCTTTAATGTACTACGAAGGATGGCGTGGTGGTCGTACAAAAAACTCGAGCTGTACAATACATTTAATATTATATCTTCAGTTTGTATACCGTTGCGTAACACGCGACTAAAAGTTAGAGACGTCCGGCGGAGAGTTAAAACGGCGTTACTTAACCTAATTAACTGACAAGACGATAAAAAAAAAATAATAACGACACTATAGGTGTTTATTTTGCATTACCAAAAGTGTATGATATTGCCCGATATTATTTTTAATTCTAATATAATTTCGTTTTATAAAACACGTTTAAAATTTTTTTATTTTATTTTTTTAAATAATAATTATTCGTATTTTTAGTTTAAATCAGTAACTGAGTAAAAAACTAGGAGGGGGAGGGAAAAATGAGGGATGGTGTAAATATATTTGTATTTTATGTGTACAAAATAACCAAAGACTAATTTAATGACTTAATTAAACGAAACTTAAAAAATATACGAAAGAATACATAATTATTTTAATAGTTAGTCAGTTTTCCTATTTTCGTAACCCAGATAACGTTGACAATACCTCAATATATTATGAAACAGGAAAAATATGAAATAAATGTAAGCTTTTATAAAATAATTTGAGGAAAAAAATATTTCTGTCTTATGAATATTAAAAGTAATTAATGTTAATAATGCACTCTTACTTTATTTTAGAAGATTTGTCATGTTGTCATACCTGTGGGGGAGGAACAAAATTATATATTTGGCGCCTAGAAAAATTTCAGGGGGGCAAGTGTTCCTCCTTGCTCACCTCCACAATTACACCACTGATTTAAATATTTCGTTACGATAATGTTACGATATACGTAATCGATCTAATATCTGGGAATAGGGTAGGATGACCTAATAATTTTTCATTACAATCATTTGAGTAGAGTTTTCAAACCGGCTGGTAGGTATTTTAAACGGTTTTTAAACGCCAAACTATCACTATATGCAATCGGTATACTTGCATTGCAGATACGCTATGCCAAATTGCCGACCCATGATAAAATGCACTTTTTTAAACTAAATATTTGACCAAAAAAAAAATGACTCAATACACTAAATATAGCACCATAAAATCATATTGTTCAATTTTTTAGAATATTGCGCATTACGTTTTGAAAAATTATCATTAGATTAAATATTTTTAACACGTTAGTATGTTTCGTACCGTAAGTATTTGTCTAGTAGCAGTTAAATAAATAATATATAAAAGACTTTATTTTATTATTTTAACGAAACGCATAATTAAATAATTTCAATGTTCTACAGAACGTCAATGAACGGATATTTCGGTTATAATATTATTATTATATTATTTAAATATTCTTTACGGGGCTTTAATTACGTAAATATTAATAGGACAAATGCGTTTATTGACAGAATTACAGAACTACTATTAAATGTACAACGGCACAATAATTCTGACGACGTACCGTATGTAGGTACTAAATTATAAGTATTACTTATTATACAGTATGTCGGTAATTGATTATCGCTAGTAATGACTAACGAGCGTGCAACACAAACCTAAACGGGAATAACATAAGACACGATTTAGTATATTTATTACTTTTCATTTTTACCTAGGTATTTATTAATATACTATAACTATGTGGCTCGCAGCGGGAAGAAATAATATATTTTATTAAGTTGTGGGTGAGTGAAGATTTATGTTAATGTTTTCCGACTGCGGAGATTGATTTCCTGAGAAATTTTGTAGTTTTTTTTTTTTCTGTTTATGTTTGTTTGTCGTAAACCGCATAAACCTTTATGATTAAAATTTGATCATTTTCATAGGTTTCCACATCGGATTGTCAACTGTCGAGTTTGATTGTCCGGATGATAATAAACAGCAGTTTTTATTGTTCTATATAGGTGATAATATTATCTAATAATTTTGTATTTCCGGGGCCAGACGAGAATTCTCCCCCCACCCCCGGAATTTTGGGACTACTCAATTGTTTTTTTTTTTTTTTTTGATAACCAACACGCCGGAAAAAAAAACTTCGTTCTTAATTTATTTTATAACTGCCATACAATTATATCACGTCGACTGCAGCTGAAACATTAACGAAACATTAACGGCATCGTTGTAAATACTTATGTTTCTGTGCGACTGTATACTTCTTTTGTCGGCGTTTCACCCAGCAACGCGGACAAAAAAAAACCTGCAGTTATTTATGCGTTTATCTATTGAACGTTATTTATCGATACTTTTTTTTTCTTTTCCTAGTAGTCATTTTTAAACGATCTACTGCGTGCATTTTTTTTTATATCTACCGCGCTATTCTACTCTTACACAGTTACCTGACAAAGTCAATGATGGTAGGCAGTCAAAAAAAGCGGGTCCCCCGAGGTGTTACCCCCGGGGGTCCTGGTTTCTCTCTCCGAGGCCCCGTGTGTTCCCTCTATGATACAGTAACCCATAGGATAATATTTTTATATTTTCCACGCCCGTTATTGGATGTAACCTAGTACAAGTTTGATATATTATGTATATTGATTATATTATCATGTAGGACTTACCTTTATATATATATATATATATATATATATATAAATTAGAATAGTTAATCTTTATTAACTATTATTTAGAACCAATTATTCCCCGGATTTGATTGTTTAATAAATGTATAACTCTATTTTTATATCACCTAAACAGTGAATTCAATTCGATTAATTCAAATTATAATCCGTTATGAAAAAAAATAATACGGCGTTAAACTGCAGACAATCTCAGGCCTCGGTCTATTAAACAAGCAATATAGAAACAACCTTGCTCTGCAATCCGGATGTTTCCGTCTTACTCAATATATTATATACGATACCGTACGCTTGTTGTTTTGAATTCAAATCAAGACTCATGTTTTAAACATTTGATTTTTTTTTTTTATTTTGAATGTTATTCGAGTGTTAAATATTTAATTATACGGTTAAAGAAAATACGAACGGCGTATACAAAATGATAAGAATATATTCGTTAAGTTTATCGGACTATTACCTAATGAACAGAGCTTTGATTTTATAGCATTTGCTAATTAAAATAGCAGAGGGTTAATTTTTTGCATATTTGAAGTATTTTTTTTTGTTGATTTTTCAATGATATTTTTCGCCAATATGCATAATACAATGATTTATTTTGTATTTATTCATAAATCTCGTTTATGTCGAATGAATAATAGTAGAACAAAATGTGTTATTTATGTGAATTTATATATTTAAAAAAAAAAAAAAAATACATTTTCGCTTTTGCTATTTTTCGTGTTTTTATGGCATATTATAGCGCTTATTTCGGTTATTTTTAGTGCTATAAAATCCGAGCCCTGCTAATGAATAATGATAATTTAGTCTTATTTTAAACCCCGCGTTCGCCGTACAGGATAATATACGAAACGATAGCTTCTACGTTGACCCGCGTAATAATTTCACTCGAAAAAATCATGCGATGGGTACCTATAATTTATATAAAATTTGGTACATCACGCTTACCAATTAAATCGCCAACACAGAAATTTGATTCGTTTAACTACAATATAATGGACGAGTTCCGTACACGCCGCAGCTACGTTTTTTTCCGTGCACGTACCAATGATTTATCATCGCAACGCGTGGGTTAATAAATTACAAATTTGTATATTTTTTTGTAACGCCTTCTATCAAACCCAAATGACTTATAAACACATATTTTAATATTATTACGAATGAAATATTTAATCCAATTTTTCACTTAGTTTCATTATTTCATTAGATTTTGTGAGGAGTGAGAAATGTATTATTTGTTTTTTACATGACATTATCCTAACCTAACAATTATCCTAGGCCTATTATATTTCATTCTTGCTTACGATTCGTTTAAACTTGAACTATTTTCGGTTAAAATCATAACAAAACAAGACATATTTTTTTGTTGAATACCCACACTAGGAGCGATATATCGAAATCGATCGGGAAAAATCCGAAAATTGGACTAGTATTACCGGTTAATCCGTAATTCGTACTATTACCTAACATATAATATTATTGTAAATAGGTTAATTAGAACGTTGACGTTTGTAAAAATTATAAATGCAAATTCGAATGGAATTGTGTGGTGTAGTTCTTATAATTATATAAAATATACACTTGAACGGTATTCTATAATAATCAATGTGTATTTTTATTACACTGCGAATAATTTCAACTGCAGTGTACTTCCATTTACGTCTTACTTACGCGTTGGTAAATCGTCTGCAATAATTGTATACAATTAAATAGAAAGCAACAACTATATATAATAATAAACCGTACGACTAAAATAATAGTGCGAATACGACACAGTGATATCGAACCAGCAGTGATGCCTTCCTCAATGAAAGGTACACGAATCGCGTAGGAATTTACACTAAAAAAATCATTGACATTAAAAACAAAATAAAAACAGATTGCAAATTAAAAAATAAAATACTATAGCTATAGAATAATATCTAGGATATTAACCTACCTACCAAATATTAAAATCATCAATCACGCACCCAAAAAAAAAAAAAAAGTGTCAATCATTTAGGTGATATATCCAGACGTTATAATAAGACAATGGCGATCATTAATTATATAATATAAAAAAAAATATATATTAATAATAATAAAAACGACGTAATTCTTACGTTATCGCCGCCGGGTCTATATTTGTAGAACTGCAATTGGGAGTTAAAATCCCAATAAAATATTAAGTATTACAATGCCATAGCTAACTACGATGTTATTTGTAATAATATGCCACATACGATAAACGATGATTTTTTATATACGATTTGTTAATCGTCTAATATAAATTCCATATGTTTCGCTGAAAAAATAACACACGAACATAAATCACTGGATTTCAATTAGGTTACATATATGTTTTTGTTAATATATTTTTTACACTTACATTTATAACGGGTTAACGCGTAAAAGTACTTTTTAAATGCGATTATTGAATCGCCTATATTGTTACGTAAAAGATCATTTAGCATCTTTAAAACCGTATAGCTTGTAAAATGTATTGGAACTGCACAATTTTAAGGGTAAACGAAACGAAATTTTAGATTTTGAGTTGTGACATAAAAGTCTAATAGTCAGAGGCGTATTTATGGAGGGGAGGAATTTAATAAATCAATTCACATTTAAACAGCGTGGTCAGTGTAAAATACAAGGAAATCCTTAAAAATTCGTTTAACTTACGTGTATATAATGATATTAAAAAATAAAAAACATAGAAACTAAATTTTAAAGCGTTTTTGTTTAACTTATTATGTTAAGAGTACAGTATATTGTTTTCCCAGCGTCATGCTGTAAGTGCGTACAAATAAGTACACCTACAATTGCATACTATACTATAGTTTTTAACTTAGATGCATGCGTATTATTACTCTGTTGGTTCAATCGTATAATAACGTGATAATTCGTGACAAAAATCGTTACGTATACAAAAGATATATATACATATTACAAAATTCAATTGTTATTTCATTATTTTTATAAACGTAAGGTATTTAGTTGTGGGAAATTCGTCTCGCTTCGCTCACTTGCACGATACAAGATAACAATAATTATGACGTATTATTATTATTATTATTATTATTAACTGAACGCTATAATATTTATCGATACGATTACTATTTAGGTACCTTTGTCGAATATGAACATCGGAAACATTAACATTTTTCCTTTAGCGTAAATTATCAAAAATGATATGTTTTTTTTTTTTAACCTAACCCAATCTAACGGAAAGTTTAATAAATATATTGCAATTAAATTTAAACAAATATGGTCTATCTCTTAGCGTACTGTGTCCGAGGTAGGTTGAGGTAAAAACATTTTAAACTAGACAATGATATTTGTTGCGTTGCAGCGGAGACGGATAGTGTACACAACATTTTTTAATAAAACGGAAAATATGACTGAATCGCAATGCTTATAATATCATCTAAAGGATTTTCTGACAACACTTTACCATCGTTAGTAACCAAACCCTTGGTTTTTGTATCCAAATATATAGCTACTATAGTATAATATAGATTTGGTTAAGAAATTCGATATCTGAAGAATTTGTGTCATTGCACAAACATTTAAATATATGTTGGTAATGAGGTAAAATTAGTAATAAAAAAAAATGCGGACAAACTTGGACAAACACCATGGACGGACCACTGTTGTCAGTGAGAAGTTAGGAAGGTAGGGGGGGTATAGAGGGGAATTAAATTTACAGCTGTTCGCAACGATAAATCATTGCTAACGAAAAACGGTTCTGAACGACGTCACACCGACATTTGCCGTCTCTGTCTATCTAACGGGCAATAATAAAGCGAATTGCGTTATACTTCGAACGTAAACTACGGCGTTTAGGTTGATATTTAAAGTGGAGAATAAATTCCGAGGGCCGTACATAGCTTTTTTTTTTTTTTTATTATTAATAGATGTAATTATTTTTTAGAGAAGAGCTACGTACAGCGGAAATATTCTCCTCTTTACATTTTGTTATTCGCGTCCAAACGCCGAGTACAACCGAAACCGCCACAATTGGCGTTCCAAGCATAACGCAGTTCTAGTAGACCGTGTTGCCCGTTGCACAGACAGAGACGGTAAATGCCAGTGTGACGTCGTCCTCTTAAAAACACTAATAATAATAATAATAATAATAATAATATTTATTATTCCGAAACGTCCGAGACGAAAGTGGCGGCGGCGGCGGCGAGAATCGCGAATGTCCCCCCCTCCCCCCGACTATGTATCGCGTGTATAGTATTATTATTATTATTATATATAATATATCGGCGGGAAAGACGTTTTGAAAACAAATTGCTCGGCTAGGTCACGCGTCGCGCGCGCCGTACAAACGGAGATCCCGTCAATTTCTCCCGTATATTTTCGTTATTGCGCTCGCGTCACTGTTTGTCGCCGGACCGCCGCCGCCGCCGCCACCGCCGCCACCGCCGCCGCCGCCGCCGCCGCCGTAAGAATCCCGTCAAGTCTCCGAAAGTCCGAATCGCGCCGGACATGCTGCAGAGTTGAGGCGCCGCTGCCGCACCTTACTAGTGAGCACACCCCGAATATAATATATTATTACTATTACTATTATTATTATTATTATTATTATTATTATTACTATTATTGTTATTATTATTATTATTATTATTAACTATAGTAAGAGTTAATTTTTTCGTCCACTCGACTAGTTTGCGTTATTATCGTATAAACAAAACTTTATACAATTCGTTTTCATAAACATCCGATTAACTTAACCGAGTTCAAGACGAATGATTTTTTTTATTTTTGATCAATATTAATCGACTGTTTGTACTTTTATTTATTTCATTTCAAAATCTGTTTGTTGCTTCATATATATATATATAATATTATATTATTAGGATATAGATATAATTGTATAACAATAAGATATAAAAAGATAAATGATAAAACTATTATAAGTATCGTGTACTTAATAACGGATATTTTTAATGTTAACTTTTTATTAAATGAATATTACATATGTCAATATGTTTTTAAGCATTTTAACTTTAAACTTAATTATATTTCAATTTATTTTTTTATAACTTTTAACCCTCAATACAACAATTAGATTCAAATAATTTTCAGATAAGATGCTACACTTGGAAATCGGATCAAGTTTTCTGGTAGTAAAATTTTTACAGACAGAAAAACAAAAAAATCACACATAGTAAAACTAGAACATAAAACAATTTACATAGATAAATTAGTGGAGATTTTTAAACTATTAATCTTAAATAAAGATAAGATAACCAATTTCGTTAATAATCTAGCTAATATAAAAGATAATTAATTATTTATCTAGACGATTTAATATTTATCTAATTACTGCCCAACACTGTAAAATATGCGACTATGGCCGATACTTACAATGTCCCGTAAAGGTTTTCCAGCAAAAATAACCGCCGGTTAGCGTCAACTGACATTTTACAGGACATTGTTACAACTGGCCAAAATATTTTATATTTTATATTAATTAATTAAAATAGCAACTATTACGGTTTATCAGTTTTTTAAATTATATTTTTAATAGGCTTTTTACATCTACATCTGGTTTTTTTACTCGTACTTCTGCAAAGATAAAAATTGTGAATAACATTATATCTTATACTTAATTCTACTCTAGAGCTGTGCGACGCCACAATAAGAAAATATTTGTCGACATAAAAAGTAACGTAAATCTTCAATAACTAGGGACCTAGGAACTTGTTGCGTTTGCATTTTGTTTGTCCATTTGCCCCAATACGTTGCTTATTTACATAGAAATTTGTGTCTTGGAATATAGGTAATGGAACAATTTTTATTTTGCACTTTTAAGGAATTGTTTGCCATATGGCAATTTTTTGATATTATTTGGTCATTTAATACATTTTTATACTTTCTAGGGGAATATATTTGAATTTTCATTATATATTTTGGGAAATTCAATACGTAAAACCCGTGTATTTAATTTAAAGGTCTTCCGCTTCTAATATTTATCATATTCAATATTCCTTTATCTATAAAAACTAAATTCCAATATCTAAAAATAATCATTTTTTTTTTGAGTATCTAAAATAATTTTTATTATTTAAACGTTTAATCAATTTTAATAATTTTGACGGGAAGATGAGCATTTTTGACAAATTTTTTTATGTTTTATTAGGCCATGTTTTTAACGTTTTTATGCATACGTATAAATATGCTCAACAAGCCAATTCAATTACCAAAATGTGTCAAATAAGCGTTTAGCCTAAATAACGGAAAAATATGAAAATATATGCATTACAAATTTTCGTAATAACATTAGATATCGTACGATCAGTGTGAATAAAATTATTGAATGTAACATATATACGGGCGAAAAAACAAGAAAAATATGTAAATTCAAATTTGACCTTATTGTCCCAGTCTCTATACGAGTTTACACAATTTTTAAATTTATTAACTCCCTCTTTGGATAAAATCCTAACCTTACTCGTTTTTTTTTTATCATACCACATGGCAAACTATCGAAAATTCGCACCGTCGTCGGTTCGACTTGTTGTAAACCTAACCTAACCGAACCTAACCTCGTATCAATTATCCGTAAAAAATTAAGTATTTTTAAAAGGCTAAACTAATTTTAACCACATTAAAACTAAAAAAACTCGATAATTTCAAATAAATAAATAACTAAAAAAAAAACATCGAAATAATTTAAAAATTGTACCACGTCTAGAACGTGCCAATATAAATGTGAAAATCGCAGATATCTACGATTATTATTAACGGAATTACAACAATGACGAAATAAACAAAATCGAAAATAACATACACCGTTTTGTCGCGTAAATATTTGACAGCGTTTTCTCCGATTGCTTAGAAAACCGCGAGAAAAACGGAAAAAATTATAATTTTTCGACGCCGCCGGCCGGATCCGATATATTTGACAAAAGAAAGTCCTTATGGAAAGTTATCGACAGTGTTGATTACAAAAGATAAGTGAAATTTATCTAGTTAAAGATCCAAAAAAACTACACCAAAATCATCTAGATAAAGATAAAGATAATAAATACTTTAAATATCTCAGATAAGATAATAGATAGGTGGAAAAAAAAATAACTGTTTATTATTGTCGAGAACGGTATAACAGTGAGATAAAAAACGTAAACGGTTACAATAATTCTGTAAACGCAAAGGGTATAGTAATCACTTAAATTTCGAATTTTGAAGTAAAAGTAAAACAATAAACGGTTGGGTATTCAATATTTTCTACTAAATGGGCAGAAACGTTCGCTTTTTAAATTCGTATAGGCACGATTTTATCTAAATAATTACTAAAAAGATAATTAGTTTTTATCTTGAATAAACTTCAGACAGATTTTCATCCAGATAATAAAAAAAATGATAAAACCATTATCTGGATAGAAGTCTCAACACAGAGTTTTCCGGTCGAAAAGTTATTTACAAACGGTGGGGGGGGGAAAAAAGGGGTAAAAAAGCGCCTCGGCATAAATATTATTCTAATGGTGAAAAATCCAATATTTACGTTTTTCGCTACGGTCCGAGTATACGAAATAATATTTTAATGAAAAATACGTCCAAGGCCGCACAAATATTTTAATAACGCTCGAAGGTGTCGCGCGCGTACAGTGGCAGCGGCGCTCCACGCGAACGCTGCGATGGAAATTTCAATGTTCCCGTACACTTTTATTTAAACGAGCCGCAAGGTCTGCCGCCGGTGTGTCCTATTATATTGTGTTTCGTTGTGCGCGTCATTTTATCGCGTAGTGTATACCGTACGCAATAATATTGTTTATCCCTTTCATAAAAAATTAAAAAAAAAAAAAAATCAAAGTATATAAAGTCTACATTATAACCCGATCTTTTATGCGGTTTTTCGTTTTATTACACGCGCAGTTTGCATTATTATTATTATTATTATTATTGTTATTTGTCGTATGTCTATATAGTTTTGTCGTTGTTGTTTTATTATCTATTTATCTATTTATTTTTTTTTTAAACCTTGGAAAAATGTCGATTTCGGTAAACTATTAATGTCCGACGATCGAAAATATACAATAACAACGAACGAGAGGTTAGGTTAGTCGTATCTTTCTTTTTTTTTTTTTTAATCAATTTTTAACCGACTACAGCGGATGAACCGTGTAAACCCACTGCTGCCATCGTTTATTAAAGCGTAAAAAATTACAAAAAAATGCATTCGTTGATGGATATGCGCAGGCAGGTTAATCGTACCTACCGCCGTACACTTCGTACATAACGTGTAAGACCGTGTAATGAGTTTAAAGTTTAAACTAAATGTTTGAGTTTTAGATTTTCAGTACGAAAATCGACAACAAGTGAAATATAGACGATACATTGTAGTTACGATCAGTTTGATTCGTAACGGTTTATATTTTATATATGTATACAAATTGCAGATAACAAAATACGAAGTGTGTTCAGTAAATACCCAAACAAAATGCATTACAAATTATAACTCAAACTTACAAACTATTTAAATGGATCACCTTCAACATTGTGTCCTTTAGCTTTTAAAAAACGATCCCAAAGTTCTTGCCACTTTTGAAAACACCTTTGAATTTCTACGCTTCTGGCCTTTTACGGCGTAGTATCTCTTTTAATCTTTCTAACACTTGTTTATAGAAAATTCGATTTATTGTCTGACCCATAAGTCATAATGCTTTTATAATCCATAAACTCATAATGGACTAAACAAAAAAAAAAAAATCGAAAAATACAATGAGCATTGCATTTTTGTCCGGACCTGACGACATTTTTTTGGACGAGGTGAATTTTGCGGTCATCCATTGCGATAATTAAACTTCGGTTTCGGGATCATATATATATACCCATATTTCATCACTCGTAATAATTGATTTTATAAAACCTGAGTCATTATAAACCCGATATGTTAGTTCCAAACACAATTCAATGCATTTGTTTCTCGATTACCAATTTTGGCACTAATTTTGCGGTCATTTTTTCATACTCAATTCATCTAATAAAATCAAATTAAAAATACCAATTGATATGCTTAACTTCATTGATTACTTCTCTGACGGTTAATCGTCGGTGATTTCTAATTTTGTTTCGAACAAAAGTAATGGTATCATTTGTTTTCGATGTTGATGGACGCCCTTGACGATGGTCATCTTCAATGGATATTCGACCTTCTTTAAAACGTTTGAACTAGTCAAAAGTTACACAATGGCTTAGTGAAATATTTCTAAACGCTAATTTAATCAATTCAAAACACTCCGTAGCATTTTTACCAATTTTGAAACAAAATTTAATGCACACGCGTTCTTCCGGCATATTATTCATCGTGAAATCGTGATTTTATACAAAACGACCAAATTTAAACACGTGCTGTCAACGACTGATTGGATATAACGATTTTTATTATATATCGAAATAATGTTCATTATGTCTAGTTTATTTTGACATACAACACCGACCGATATCTTATTAACATTAAAAGTTTTTCTGTAATCATTTTAATCTGGGTGTTTATTGAACACACTTTGCATAAAAAAAATACGGGTTATTATGAAGGAGCGTGCAGTGGCGTATCTAGTGCGGAGGGGGAGGGCGGCAGGAAGTCAAGCGACCAGCAGTTAATTTTTTGCTGGTAAAATCGGTTAATCCCGAACTCTGGATCCGCATTAATTTGTCCCGAGGGGGGACAACACAATCACAATCACTTACAATCACTTTTGATTTTTCATGTATTTTCGAAAAGCCACAGGGGGAGAGGGGTACAATTAACCCCTCCGAGAACCCATGTACAAAATAAAATTATAACATAATATTTACAACACGAGCAATTTCATTTTGATACTTTTTATCAGACATAATTTTTAAGGGGAGTCCATAATTTGTATAAGATGTATACGATGAAGATAAAATAGAAAAAATATATATTAAAAAAAAAAATTTTAATTAAATTTAAAAAATTTGACTGGCCCATCTCGTGTACACTTACCGCTGAATTCAAATCCGTTTATAGAATTCTTATCGTTTCACTACATCGATCAGTCCGATTGCAGGAAAAACGGCCTATATTTTTATGCTGCACGTGTGTAAGATAACTAATACAAATATCGATACCTATCTATCTAATCCATTAAAAAAAAAAAATACTATATACCCATCAATATTAAACAACTTTAACCGTATTATCTACTTATTAGTATTATATAACTTATTAGGTATGCCTATTATATTCTATCGAATAGAAAAAGATACCGCAGTCTATTAACAAAAAAAATATTAGCACGGTACTATATAATATAGTTATTTTATAATACATTGATAAACTGGAAATATAAATATCGATTGTCTGTAAACAATTTTCATATATATATATATATACATATATTTTTTTTTTTTTTTACATGTTCCATAGCTTTAAAACACAAGCTGTGGGTTAACGATCAATTTATTAAACAATAATCAAACACTTAAATTATACACGTATACTATAAATATAATACGGATGAATACGAACAAAATAAGCGAATGGTGAATACGAGCGCAATGTAATGCACGCGAATTATTTTTAAAACCCACATTCCGTTTTTTAAGCTAATAACGTGCACTTGGCATAATATTTCAATACAATAAATCTGGTTTTTTTGAGATTTGATTGACAGACGGCAAAATTGTTTTTAACGATTATTGTAACATTCGATAAATAATGTAATTCGAAACCATAAAATAGGTATTATTCGCAATATTAAGAGATTTTGTTTGTATATTTATTTATTTTTATTTGGTCTAACTAGGGCCGTACTCAGCTTTGGCGAGCCCCGAGTAAACTAAATCTTCCGGGGCCCCTTAATTCCCTTTGATCTAATGGCCTGATTTTCAAAGGAACAATTTGTCAAATTATACACGAAAGCTAATAATTAAATGGTTTTAACATCAAATATTATCGCAATCGTGATGTTCTTAATATGTTTTATCTTGTTTTCACAATTGCATTCAGTTTACTGTATTTTTAAATTTTTTAGTACGTTGTTGAAACATTTATGAGAGAAAATTAAATACTTTAAGACATAACTAATAGTAATAAATAACTACATAATAATATGAAACGTAAAATGAATAACACATACAATTAATAATCTTAAATTAAAAATGGAAAGGTCTAAATTGCGTTGTTACAGTGGGTATAGTGTTATAAAATTAATAAAAAATTCTAAAAAGTGATTAGGACCCGTTATCTAAGCTCCAGCCGAGGCCCGTCGGGATTTTCAATATTTTTTTGTAGGCCCAGACCCCTTAAAAATAGGCACTGGGTCTAATTGTATTATGTCGTTATATATATTTAAAAAAAAAAAAAAAATGTTATTTGACCAAAACACAATAATATAATAACATGAAGTTATTATTTATTTAGGTTATTATAAATTTTTTCGATCCGAATGATAGACGTGATGCAGTGTTCAACGTAAAGAATTTACGTAAGAGAACGCCATAGGACTAATGCAATAATATAGGATACGAATATATGTTCGAATGCATTGTTTTATTATAATATAGATAATATTAAATAGACGCTCATACTTTCACGGTACAATAGAATACTACTAACAGCACTCGGAGCTATCAGCCGGGAGGCAACGCGATCGTTATTGAAATTTGGATAAATATTATATTGTGCTTGGAAAAAAAAATTATATATATATATAATACGACATTTTATTTAGCAATCGACTATAAGTATGTACTCAAAATATACATGTAATATCTGTAATGACGAATACGTTCGCCTTTAACGATTTCAGACGGACAATTTCATATAAAAACCTTTAGTTACGTTTCCCTATTGTGTCTATAATACACGTTTATATTTATCCTGTTGTAGGAACATTGCACAATACGATATAACGACCTTATGTATTTTGTTAGACTATAGTATACAGTAGAAACAAATTTATTATAAAATATATACTTTAAAACAATAGCCATTTCCCGAGGACCTTTAATTTCGTTTGAAGGATTTCGTAAAATTATAGTTTGGAACTCATAACAATTACCTACATATTATTATTATTATTATTTATATTGAACGTAATGGAATTATTAGCTTCCTTTTTCCCCTTTTTTTTTTTTAAACAAATAAAAGGATATCAAGAATTTTAAGCATAGTTTTCAGAAGCATTGTATGGCATATAATATAATTTAATATTTTCAAGTGGTACAAATTCTTAATCCTGATTATTAACACAACCTGTTACAATGGTTAATTGAGAAATACGTATTGTTATTTAAATTATACGTACTCGGTAATTTTGCATACTCGGTATAAATTTATTTCATTAGGTAGAATACATTTTTAAAAATGCCATCAGCTTGTTAATACCACCCAACGTTACTAAACTAAATTTACTTTTGTTTGTATATACGTTTGCGTAAACCCAAATGACGAATAGAAATTTTGCTCCTTTCACTATTACATTATAAAGATTCGTATACAATGCAATATATTTTATATACTTAATAGTTACGTTTATTTGATTGTAATTTTGTCTTATTATTATTATTATTTTTTTTTTTTTTTGAAAAAGAAGATGATGCAATTTTAATACTAATGGAAAAAATATCGTGTTTGCCTGCGCACTACGTTTTCGTTAGGAAAAAAGAATAGCGCATTGCCATAGCCGACTTCAATTTTAGGTCGAGCCCGTGATAATTAATGCTCTTCAATATTTGTTTTGTAATAAATCAACAGTTATAACAGTTATCAACAGTTGGTGTTCCTTAAATTGCAAAATTAGAAAAAAATAAAATATAACGAATTTTGTGTCATTTGGACCCGTTCCGACTAAAACATGAAGTTTGAACTTTTACGTTTTTCAATTTTTATACCGACCGGTGATACTTTTATTGAAATTCCTTACAGTTTTAATTTTTCACGAAAAACACTCTTTCGATTAGTAAAAATAATCAAAATTGATCGCAACACATCTTAAATTATGTGGATTTTTCGCCAGACGTTAGACGTATTTTTTCCGGTTGTTCCTTGTACGTTCAGCATCAAAATCTGTAAGTATTCATTATAAAATTACCCTTTTCTTAATAAGCTTGACAAAGAGTGGCTACGGGCACACTTGGTCTCCACACTAAAAGATTATAAATCATTAAACTGGCTTAACTTCCTATTGTAGTGCTTGAAATAATTGAAATGTTATTTCTATTAATATTAGGTATGTATATATCTACCACCTACCCAACAGCATTGACCTAATAGTTTAAATAGTAAACCACGTTTGTAAATACATTATTAATGGTTCTGTAAATTGTCACGATAAGGAATCTATAAAGATGGCTATAATGTATTATAGTACCCGGGTGAAATATTTAACACTCAAACGTCCTCGTATCAAAATAATAATATTGTAAACTATTTTTGTGTTAGTCACTGTGCTTAATTTTCGGGTAGTGTATAACGTACATTACGTTGGGTGATATAAATTAAGCGCATTGACTGTATATACACGGTTGAGATTTATTATTTATGATAAATGTTAACGCATGCATAATAACGCGCGGTTTATTTGTATTTTTAACACCACCGAATACACAATATATATTTATTTATTAATTACATTAATTTATAATACATAGATAGGATTTTTTTTAATTTTTTTTTTTTTTATTTGGGTACCTAGATTAGTTTAATTAAATCGCCCTCGCGTATTATCCGGCGACGAGGTTATACCACGGCGAGAAATAATGTAACCCGACCGCCGTCGCCATTCGGGTTCTTGTATTTGCGTTATGTTATATATTATACCTTGGAAATGAAATAAAAATACTACAAATACTTCCGGAGTACTTGTTATATTTTTTTATTGACTAAAATTAAAATTGAACGACACTCAAATGTTCTAAAGTGCAGGGACATTGGCAAAAGTCGATATAAAAATGTACAGGCGAACGACAGTTGGTTAAATGTGTTATGTTTTACAGTGACAGACGATACGAAAAAACAAAATACGGACGTCGGGTGCGAAAGTAAGGGGCATGACAACGGGAAAATGTCAGCCGCCGTCGCCAAATACGGCGACCCGGTGCAAAACGCATTGGGTGATTTCGGATGGTGGCAGTTTTGGATAACTTTCGCCCTGTCCCTGTTGAAGTTCCCGATCGCCTGGCATCAGTTGGCCATTATATTCCTGGCGGCCAGGACGCCGTTCCAGTGCGACGTCGACAACGGTACGGCTCTATTGAACGGGACCGACAACAAATGCAGTTCCCGTGATCCGCTAACGAACGACATCGTACCGTGCCAAGAGTTCACCTACGACAGATCCATATTCCAAGAGACCATAATTACCGAGGTTTGCGTGGGATCTAGTGTAACCCCGGAACGTACAAAATCCGGAATCCGGGTTCATACCTATACCCGGAGTGTAAATTGCCCGTTTGAATTTCTATAACTATCGACTATCTCGACAACTCTATAATTTTGTCGAAATTCAAAAATTTCGCATTCCGGTAAAGATTTTGAAATCCATTAAAACCCGGATATTCTAGATTTGTACGTTCCGAGTTTTTATAAGTGACCACTAAGGGTAGGAATTTGTAGAATTTGTATTTTTTTTTTTTTTTTGTTCTTAATACTTCAACTTATCAAAAACAAAATTTGATTCATACACCACAGAGTTCAGATTAAACATTTTTGTTGCATTTATTTTAAGATTTTCATGAATTAATCAATTTTCTTCAATGAATTACAAATTACACTACACACTTTTATCAATAGGCACTTACATATGCATGAAATTAAATTAAAATTATCTTCATAAATAACGTTATTTTAGACACAGTTATTTAATGGGATTTCGTGTACATGGTGAACTATTATTCATTTAATAAAACAGTTTTTCATTGATTGTTTCACATAGGAATTAAATTATATTTAGGTGTCCTAAGAATTAATTTTTTTGACATTGAAAATGTGTTCATTAATTAATTATTTTTCGGTATTAAAAATAATTTTCAATTAAATGTTTACATTTTATAATAGCGTTTTCATATTTAAAATGCATTTGTTTGTAGCATTATTGGTAACTTTTTAATGCCTGTTCTGTAAGTTTTTAGTGTATCATTTTCCTAGCTCTTGTGGCCATACATAATATACATTTAAGCGGCGTGCTAAGATACAAAAAAAAAAAAAAAATCATTGCATTATAAATCTTATTAAGATGGTATTTTTTTCATCGCAGTTTTTATATTATTATTATCTTTTTTTTAATTTTTATTTTTTTTTATTTTATACTTCAGTGGGATTTGGTTTGCAGCAGGTTTCAACTGGCCAACATTGCACAGTCAGTGTTCATGTTCGGAGTACTCATTGGTAATGTGTTGTTCGGTATGTTCGCTGACAAGTACGTATATCATAATATTTCCATACATACGCGTATCGTTGTAACTTGTTCATGATCTCTGGCGACCGTCAGCTTTTATTTTAAATCCTCGCCGAAAAATGTCCGTGTAACTTATTAAATCGTGATTAATTTTCATAGCCTTCTAAATTCACGGTCTATGCTAAACAACACAGTAAATGTATAAGCTTATAATAAATAGTTATCGATTTATTTTTCGAATTTAATAATATCAACGAGTTGTAAAAACAAAAAATAATGAAACGCTGACAAATATTCAAAAGGAAGCATTTCTACAGATTCGTAAATGGCGTTCACTAAACGAAAAAATAATCCAGAATTAACTGTGTTTACCTATTTATTACATAAAATATTTATGAACAGTATCAACTTTAGCGTTTTTCATTTAACGAATTATAGTATTTATAATTTTTTAAATATTTGTGTATAGATACGGTAGAAAAATACCAATGATGCTGGCTATTGTTTTATTGCTTGTTGCCGGAGTCGGAACGTCGTTAGCTCCGTGGTATGAATTGTTCCTGCCACTTAGATTCTTGACCGCATTGGCCATCGGAGGTCTAATGATTAGTAGCTTCGTTTTGAGTAAGTACTGTAACAAGTATTATAGTTTATTTGTGTATTGCATGTTATAAAAATGAATGCACTTAAAAATACTCCATTATAATAGTAACCAGTCTACCACAATTCAATTATACGGAATTAATAACATCTATTAGTTGGGCGTAAATTACGAAATATACCGTTTAAGTATTGAAAATACTACAACATTATATAGACAAATAAAATACACATTCGTTTTTCATTTCATTTAAATTAAATGCAAAATAACCTTGGATATGCAGAAAAACATTCGTTTGGATAATTGACCATTAATACAATAAACTAATGACAAATAATTTAGTGGTGAACCACATGTACCACATCCGTAAATCGTCTATAATATTTATAGAGCGTTAGGAATTGTTTTTTTTTTTTTTTCATGTATTTTATAGTGGGTAAAAAATAAATAAATAAATCCGTTTAACTTCAAATTATAACTTTTTGCATAATAACCGTCTGAAGGTTTTCAGAAAAAAAAAAAATGAATCGTAGCTATAATCAGTATAAATTGACGTTTGAGGATTATACTGTTTTTAGTTTTCGTACATCGTATTAATCGATATAAAACAATAAATCCTATTCAGAGCTATTCATCTATTCAAACTATTAACGTAAATATTTACGACTGATGTATATTCTTATTATAAAATAAACACAATAATTTGGGAATGATAACTAATAGGACGATTTTAAAATAATAATCGTGTGTGGAATTTCCATTAAGGTCTATATGATTTTATACATATCCAGTGAAGTCGATTAATTGTACCGATTTTCTAAGTCTTGTATGGAAAAATAATTACTCGTCATTATTATTATAAGTTGAACGACATACGCTTAACATAACCAAATTGATCTTCAGTAATTTCAATAGAACTGAAGTAATTTTCAATTTTCGTGATTCTCAACTCCTGTAAAATTGTTGCATAAGCAATTTGTAGTTACTTCAATAACATTATAATTTTACACTAAAGATTATAACACTACGCACCTACTTACTTATTCGTTTCCATAAAATTACATATTTTTTTTGTAGATAATAAGTTTTTTTTTAATTTAGTCATATCGTTCGATTTTATTTCAAATTCGTCTTATTGTTTAAGAACGAGTTCAGTAAGTTTTTGCCGTTTTAAATTATAACCTATAATAAGTCATCGGACTAGTTGCCTGCGAGTAAAACGAAATCCCAGGCCAATTCTCTTCATTCAAATTTCCAATTTTTTCCAAACGTGAAAAATCGTTTTATAACATTCATTCGTGTAACCGAAACGGCTCGTAAAACCGACAATTCGGATACAATTAATTACCGTACTTTATTTGTCTATGTTGTTGATTGAATTTGGATTGTGTTGCAGTGGCCCTCATTGTTCCTAATTAGTTTCCTATACATACGATACGTGACCATAAAACGATTGCCCACTATACCGGATTAGACGATCGATACTAGCGAGCATTTAACTATTATTATTATTATTGTGTCCTGTCAGGTGTCGATCAATTCCTAGGTCAAATACAATACGGAGCCGGTGTGTGTGTGTGTGTGTTAAGGGGCGCCGCAACAAAGGGGTACAATAAGGGACGATCGCCCTCATAGGAAAAATTACCTAGGGAATAAGCCCCACTGCTAAAATATATAGATTTCAGTCGTTCCCCATGGTTTTCATGTTGATTATTGAAACAAAACTCGAAATAATCCGATGATGTTGTACATTTGTAAACAGTATGGACAAATGATTTGAAACAAATAAATACGATTAAAATAAACTTCATGGCGAACATTGACAAATAAATTAAAACAATATTAAACAAAAAGTTGTATTATTTTGTAATATATTTATTTTAAATATCCATTTAAAAAAATATATATATTTGAAATAATTTTAAGTTCATTAAAATACGTAATGTCCGGTAGCGTTTAAAATTATTTTTCATATGCTCAGCCTTCCATAGTTCAAAAATCATTCCGGCACCACTGCGTGTGTTTAAAATTTATTAAATAAGGGTACGTATTATTAATGTCGTGCAAACGGTGAAATTGTTGGCCGCGTTACGTTTATTTTAAATGTATTTCAAATGATAATTAAATTAAGTTGAGAATAAATTTAAAATATAAAAAAACGACTATAACATATAATATATATATTTAAACTCAAATTAACTTTTTATAAACGTTGTTTAAAAAATATCCTCGAATCAATATATATATATTTTTTTTAATTACAGCCATGGAAGTGGTAGGCGGAAAATGGCGAACCGTGGTCAGCACGTTGCATCATATCCCTTTCAATTTGGGACATATGAGTATGGCTCTCATTTCGTATTTCATAAGAGACTGGAGACAGTTTCAACTGACTATAACCTTGCCCGCTCTATTTTTCTTCACCTATTGGTGGTGAGTAGTTTACCTATACGTTCAAATTGCATTGTATACCTGTGTAATAACACTCGTGCGGTGTAGTATAGCGACGAAATAAAAATTTAAAAAAAAACAAATTCGCAGGGTAATACCGGAGAGCCCACGATGGCTGTTGGCGGTGGGAAAGGAAAAACAAGCGCGGAAAATCTTGACCGCGGGGGCGAAGCAAAACAACCGGAAGTTGGACGGCGACTTCGAGAAGGCGCTGAACAATCAACCGGACAACACGGCCGCGGAAAACAAGGGCAACCTGTTCGACTTGTTCCGGACCACTAACTTGAGGAAAAAGACCCTGGCGGTGTTCTTCAACTGGTTGGTGTGCGGTCTGTGTTTCTACGGTCTTGCGCAGTACATGGGAGAAATCGGCGGCAACATATTCGTCAACGTTGCGTCCTCCGGGCTCATCGAATTGCCGGGTGCGTTCCTGTGCATATACCTGATGGAAAAGTTCGGCAGGAGAAATACCCTGCTGTCGGCCAACTTGGTGACCGCCATGGCGTGCATACTGATCACGTTTTTACCGCAGAGTACGTTTTTACGGTATATGTATTCTATTGGTAATTGTCGATATAACTACCGGATCTATTAAACGTACAAAAATCACAATCGACAGGCCTACCGATATATTATTATTATTTCTAAGTACTCCGGTCGATTTTAAAACAAGTTGGTAGGATAGGGGCGTAGGATAAAAACGTAAATGATCTGATTGGAAAATAAGAAAGAATCCAAAAAAAAAACTTATTTTTGAAGGAATATTCACGAGAAGTATGGCTGTATTTACGTAATATACCCTGTTCCTGGGAAGGTTCCTTGCGGAATATTGACAAAATTTGTTGAAAATAAAAGCACGCAAACAGTGTCTCAGACAAAACAAATCAATCAAATACGGATAATTTCTGGTAATAACCTCGACTGGCCTTGGTGGTGAAAAGTCAAATCGGTAGTCACCCTTTAACGGCAGATCTCAAATCACGAGTGCTTAACTCGTCTTAGTTGTTCGGGAGAGCTGAGGGGGGCACACACATACGTATGTATAGGGGAAATCGAATAAAACTTGTAATTTCCATAGTTTTGACAGTATACGGGTTCGATTTGTAAGCATCGCGTACGGTTTTCAATCGACTACGATATTAAATCGGACGAATCGGTTTGAGACGTTTCGGTCTGTATAATATATCGATAATAATCGTACGACACTCTCGTTGTAAGTAAACGAGACCATTTATCGTCGTTGCAGCATAATAACAATAGTAATCATAATAATAATAATAATACTATACTAATAATAGTAATATTGTATCATTGTGTTCGTAATAGATTCGGACGTAGAACACTTCAAGTTCATTTTGGCGTCGCTGGGCATAGTCGGATCGTCGATAGCGTTCCCGACCATATACTTGTTCAGCGGTGAACTGTTTCCAACGGTGGTGCGCAACGTCGGCGTCGGGTCCGCGTCCATGTGCGCGAGGATCGGTTCCATCTTAGCTCCTTTCGTCTCATCACTAGTACGCAAAATCAATTATTATACACTATTGAAGATATTATTATTAGTATTCTCTGCGTCCTGGAAACAACGACAAAAAAAAATGTCTAATACAAAGTACTGATTTTTTTTTTTTTTTTTTTTTTTGCGGTACATTCTGCGGAATACTTATTTGAAATACTTTTATAATAATTTGATTAAGTTGTTTTCCGTATATTAACCTATTATAATTAGTTAAAACATACGTCAATTGAAATGAATATCATTGCACCGTATTTAATGTTAAATGGACTCAAAATTTGAACTTGTACTGGTATTAAACCAGTGTAATACAAATGATAAAAAAAAAAAAAAAAACTACCGAATATTACCGAACCTACCTAATGGGATAATCGGATAATATGTAAGGAAAAAAACTATTCTATAGTATTTATAAATCTTTTTTTACTTCTTCTTCTGGTGGGTTCCGACCATTAAGACCATTCGTCCAGACAAATTTGCCGCCATATATTCCCTCTGCAACTTCTCCCATTGTGTATTTGGTTCCACTGCTTCAACATCTTTTCCCGACCAGATCTTCCTCGATAACCGTCTTAATAAGTGAGCCCTCTCTTCTCAGAGCGCGACCGGCTCCCATTTGTCTCCTTTTAGAAATGTCTAATATAATTTCCGGTCTTTGAAGCTCTTTGGTTTTTAATTTTGTCGTATCTTCTATTATCCAGTTTCAGAGTCGATACCACGGTCTATATATTCTTTTTAGAATTTTTCGTTTAAATACTGTGCAAGTTTTTTTTTTTCTTCAGGATGTTTATAAATATTTTTCAAAAGTATTTGTAATCGTATTACTAAATATTTTTTTAGCGAAGCACTCGAATACGTATTCTGAATAACTTTTAAAATAATATCCACGGTCGTATTCGAAATACTTTTAAAAATTATCGTTTACATGTCCGGGTGTAAATTGTTCGCAGGGAGTGTTCAACGTGTACTTGCCGCCAATGATATTCGGTACGGTCCCGTTGATCGGCGCCGTCCTGTGTCTGTTATTGCCGGAAACGAAAGGCGCTCTATTGCCCGAGACCATCGAAGACGGTGAACTTTTTGGACTTAAAACGTACGTATAACGCGCGTTATTATTATTATACGAACAAATATTATTACATTGTCAATCGAAAAGAAATTGGCTCGTGCCAAAGTGCACCTTAATATATATATATACAGATGTTACGGGCAATGCCCAGTATTGCCCAGATGTAATAGTTGCCCAGTTTTGCGGATTGCCCAATGTTCGATGGGCAAAGGGATTTTAAAAATGAAATTATTACTATAATATACAATTTATTACCGGGGAGAACATATCGGATTTTCAAATTAAATCTGTCGGTAATATAATACGAGTATTTATTATATCAACTATAAATATTCGCACGACAACTTAAACACACCTATATTAAAACCAACATGTTAACTGAACAGACAGCCTCAAATTCACTCGGTGCTTACAGATAACAATAATACCGTAGTACGAGTAATTTCATTTTTTAATTCGATTCAACCCGTGAACGATTGTTCCACCGGGCGAAACATATTATTTCGGATTTTGCCCGTAACATATGTATGTATATATTTTTTTTTTAAAAAAAGTACATATTATTATCTCGTGTGAACAAAAAAAAATATAACCGATTATTTCGATTTCAGAAAACCGACGGTGACAAAGACTGCGGACAATGGTGCGCAAAACGTAGGATTCGTGGCCGACGAACAACTGTAGTGTTTAAGAACTTTTAATACTACTGCACGTCCGTTTTATAAATTATTCGTTACAACTTAGTAATATTATACCTATGTACATATACGGGTATATCTATAACCTATACTTAATATTTATAAATATATATTGCATATAACGTTAATAATATGTAAATAGATCACGGTCATAAAAGGGTAATCGTTCAATTGACAATCGTTTTAACGGTAATCATTGAACACTCCCCAATATATACACCTCCTTCTACACACACACCCACCCCATATCAAGTATATATGATTAGGCTTCCTAGACGTATTTTATTAAACTTGGCACCCAATAACGTTTTCTAAATTTATATTTCAAACGAAAATTGAAAAAGTACGCGACACCGTGCCGGATCGCTGCCGGAAATGATCTAATTAACCTCTTAACTATATGAAATTCGCAATAGTATATAGATAGGTAAATTACTTGTATTATTAGTATACCTATACGTGACTTTATGAAATCTATTAATTCCGATGTGTAATTACACGATAATTTGAACAACTTTGGTAACTAACATGTATTTACGAAATAAATATTCAGAAATCTAAATCAATAGCCAAATCCCGGGAGTCAATTCATTAGCGCCGATTTTAAATCATACCCACTCACTTACTCCGTGAGTCCGACAGTCCAACGAAATTATATGACCCACCCATTCTCTTTATTCATAAAACACCCCATGTTTTCTCCTTTTCAATGTATATTACATTTTTATTATGAAATAAGTCAGATTATTTAACTCTTTAATATTATTAAAAGACCTCTCACAGTAATGGGTTAAAACTCACCTTTATAGACTAGTATAATTTGTATTGTGATGCTACCAGACGTTTATTGATAATAATTATTAGATATATATGAATATAAAATTTAATGAAGGCATTTTTATTGTGTACATTCCTTTTTTTTTTTTTTTAATTTTCAATCACAAAACTATTTAAAACTCACAAGTAACCGAATCAATTCAAAAAAATAACTATCATTCGATTATATGTTAGAATAATGAATAACGTTAGTTTATGAGAGTTGCTACCTACGAATTTTAGTAAAAGTACATACATTTAATTACTATATGTATTGGAAAAAAATAATTATTTATTACGCTTTAACTATAGTTATACGTTATTATAGTTATCTTATTTCATAGGATCTCTATTCATAGGAAGACCCAACAAAAGGCCTAAATCTAACCTAACCAAAATGACACTGAAAACTACACTAGGAGAACAATTCATATTTCAACAATTTTTATTTTTTTTTTTTTTTAGATAAAGTATTATATAGGTAAGTATTATATAGGGATAATAATATTTTTCTACACAAAAATTTGATTTATTATTTTTTTTTATTTTGTTTATTTATTACATTTTTAATATTTTTTGAAAGAATTCCATCTTATTCATGTATTCTATGATTAAGTAATAAGTTGTAATTACAGAGATTGATAACGTTGCGTATTTTTTTTTTTTTTTTTAAATATTTATTTGCAATATAATGGGAGAAAACGGAATTTGTTAATCCCCCTCCCCCCACTAGCCGAAATTAGTTTTCAGATATCTAAAATATTTAAAAAACATATATATATGGAACGTATTGCAGAGAGATTCCGTAATTTTTCATCAGATAGGCAACCAAATCAACATAACAAACTCAATATTTACGGATTTATAGGTACATAATATATAAAGTCTAATAATTTGTAAATACAAATAATAAACTTGTAAAATATTTACACGGAATTACTATTAAATACCTTGAAATGCATTTACTTTGAGTTATTGTTGTGTATTATCGTCGCGTACTGGGTATATTGTTTCTACACGATTTTTAAAAATTAATAATATCGTTAAAATATATTAAAAAAAACATTATACTTTGTACTCAACACACAAATTACGGACGAAATTTTCTATATAGAGATTGTTCGACAACGTTAATACGAATGTATTATTCGTTTTATAAACCTATATTTGATATCGATATAGTTATTTTACACTTATAGATAAATCTGTACGATTCAAACCAATAACGACCGATTTATATACATTAATCGATTTTATAATTACCGATGTGGATTCGGTTGTGAATACTATATTATACTACATAACTAGGAGAAAAAAAATACAAAATGTTTTAATGATCAATGAAATATGAAATTTAGTTTTCTATTGTCGGATTTTTTTGTACGGAGTTTCAAAAGAAAGGTAGAAAAATAATAAAAAGTACAATGCGTAACGATCGTATAGTGCTACTAACGAAGACTCCGAAGAGTTTCGGGAAAGAAATTACTATTGAACAAAAATACGGAATCAATAAACATATTTAGACGGGATAGTGTTGAAGAAAAGGACCCGGAGAAGAACTCCGACTGGAATAAAAAATACAGCAATGAAAAATTCAACGTGAAAATAAAAATAATGGAGGGGTAATTTTTAGCGGGGGGGGATACTACATAAAATAATTCATTAAAAACTATAGTTTGGTTCTGGAATTACCATATGGAGGGGGTCCAGGGAAAACTTCACCACTTAGATGAAATCATCTAACTTGCATCTATCACGGTATTCACCCTAACGCGATGAACATCTTTTGTATCCCCGACCGACCCAACTTTACCTAACCCATACACGAAGCGTTTATAAAAACTTTTGTAATATTGTTAAACTTACCGTAGTCGAAAATAATCCGGCGGGAAAAATTCACCTGGGAAGACCTTGTCTGATGTGGGAGGACCATTTTATTAAAAATATGTAGGAGGGGCGGACTTCGGGGAAAGAATATAGGCTTGGAGGGCTGGCCTTAAATACCGTCACTCCCTACCCACCTCACCCACCCAAAAAAAAAAGAACAGAAAACTGTTAAATTTAACATTATCCGCAGTCGACTGGCTAATGTTGCCATTATGTATTTCAATTAAACATTATCCAATAGCACGGCTAATGTCGACATTATCCAATTTTCAACATTGGTCGTAACATGTATACATATATTATAATACTTGCACGGTCCATCACATACCGTATAATTGAAAATTTTGTAGCTAAATCTAGGGCGGGCTGTTTGGACCCGCAGTACAGTGACCCGGGTCTTTTAGGGGCCCGTTGAAATTGTAATGATTTATGGTAAATTTAAGATAAAAGTTTAAAATAAAATTGTAATTATTATTATACACAAATTATTATTCAATATAGTCGAATTCAAATAAAATACTTTTTCCCCCTTTTTTCATTTATATATATAATATACGAGTATATTATATGTACATTTGTTGTAATAAGCAAATTAAAAATGATCATCGCCAAAAACTCCAGGCATTTTTTTTTTATTTTTTTTGTTTTATTGTTCATCGCCGAAATAAGAGTCCACAAAAATATTTAGTACACGAACCCAAAATTCGAAGTGAGAATATCGTAACTGTCTGCAGCCGCGGTGGCGGGAAACACGTGACCGCGTACCAAGACCAAGGTTTTCGGGTCAAGTGTTCCGCGGACATGCAAGTGCCACGGGCTATACGAGCCGGTAAGCGTACCGTGTATAATAATATTACAGTAGTGACAATAATAAATTATAAATTATACACCGTTGCGTATAGTAAAATAAAAATTATACATAAAATACAAATATATTAATAATCGAAGGGGAACGGAAAAAATATCGCAAAAAACGTTCGCGTTGTACCCGTAATATGATAAAATAATTCGTTTCTCTCTCTCTCGGTGTTGTAACGCGGAAACTATCCACATATTTATATATTACGTGTACAGGTACGCAAACCTTAGTGTTATTATAAATCGTAATATTTAAGATGATATATACCGTATTGGTATTGTTTTTACGCCTGTGCAAAGCGCAAGACCACTTATAAATACTCGGCTACGTTCTCTTGACAAAAACCGTGATATCTCAAACAACAAGTACCTACCTACGTATATCATAGTCAATACGGACAATACGGATATCGTGTAAGTACTCAAAATTAATTCTTTCGGTACTTACAAAACGTGTTGCGTCGCGAAGCTACTGAAATACCTACAAGGTATAACGTTCGTAAACAGTATTACGTAATCAAATTTTTTTTGTATTTTTTTTTTTTATCCCGTACCCGTTGCACGGAGCAGTTGGACGCTCGTCCGCTCAAGACGAGCCATGTGCATCATACAGCAACAATGTTACCATATAATAGTACTACCCACTGGTAAAGAAAACAAAAATAAATGGAAATGGCGGAAAAGGTAAAATCGAACGTATTTGAAATGGTTTCTTCTGAAAACGGATTCTTCACTCGAGACAGCATTTGAAAAGAAATCCCTCGTCACTAACTGGGCTGACGTGAAATAATAATATCCGGACCTTTCGTACGAAACGTTCAATGTTCTACTACCGTTTACGAGCAATGTATCGGCGGAGAGAGTTTTTTGACCGTACACGTTCATTAAAAAAAAAAAATTACTGTAATATAGACTCTCCGTGAGTTCAAACTTACGGATTTACCTTACATCGGCGGCGGATTCGGATTTCAAAAAATGAAGTGCTGACCTGACCTAACCCTCTAGGGATCGCGTTAAAATTAAATTCATTGTTATTGTTATTATTATGATTTTGTATTGTATACTCATTAAAATAAATACACATTTCCAAATGTTCCATCCAACTAAACGTTTTCCATTACGTCTATTGACCGTTCTATGCGAAAATTAACGGATTGTCGGTAGAAGGGAAGTGATGGAGGGGGGGTGGGCTTGTACTTAAAACAGTGGCGATAGGTCAGAGGGTACGCGAAAGAAAAAAAGGTCGAGAAACGCCGGGCGAGCCTACAGCACCTCCGTCTATTGTTATTGGTCGCGAAAAATTCCGAAATATTGTTTATTGCCTCGGGTTTCGAAATCGCCAATGCCGCGGTGCCGCGCGATATTATAATTTCTACACAGTTATAATTCGGTCGGCATTGGGAATATTATCGGTTTACGGGTTTTACTACAAACCCGGCCCGTTAAAATAATAATAATTCGTTATAATAACGATAATAATAATAATAATAATAATATTATACTCGTATTATTATATCGAATATATACCGTACACGCGACACATATTACGCGCGATGTGGACCGCGTGTGACGAATCGGGTCCCGGTAATATTATTACGATAATAAAAATAATATTTAGATATCCTCCTACGCGAAGGTCGCCCGCGGCAAACTCCCGCACTTGTACGCTGGCTATTTTTTTTTTCTTTTCTTTTTTTTTTTAATAGCCAGCCACGTTTTTTTGCCGCGCCGCGTCCATTAGTTCCCTTTTGTTATGTTCGCTTTCTTCTTGCCGCGGCATTGGGCGAACAACACACTCGCCGCAATAATATACAACAATATTTAATAATATTATATATATATATATATATATTATTATCATTATTATTGTTATTGTACCGAAAAATACGCCTACGTCGGAAAACCGCAGCGTTTCCCGAACGGCAGTGTAACGTACAAAACGAGTTGGTTACACGGTTTAAGACGCTCTTGCCCAAGACGATTTTCCCGCCTGATACATTCAGATACATTAAGTGTTTACCGGGCCTGGAGCCTTGGTAGTCCAGAGGGCCCTTACCGGTAGTGTATTTATCATTTTCATTCCTGTAGGCTACTGGGCTAATATTTTGGTGTCGAGATAAAAAAAAAAAAAAAGTAAAAAAATTTCCATCGCATTGTTTTATTTTTTAACGTTTTATCAGTCAATTTTTATCAAATACGATATATTATTGTTATATCGAATCTAAAAATATAGCCATAAAATAATTCAAATCTATAGATAATACCGCACCAGCTAGGTAATACGGGACCCGGCATACTATAAATACGAATGTACGCACGGTAAAAAAAAAAACAGCATCAACCATACACTAAGCAAAAAATATGCATTAACTGATCACACTATACCATTTAGTTCCTAAAGTTCCCATTATAATTATTACATTGAAGGCTGTACAGGAAATATAATACGTGTAATAATAATATAATATTTATAATATTTTAGTATAAAAAAATGTACACACGAATTACATTCGTCCTACACGCGTCCAGCAATTCAAATGAAAACGTATTATTTCGATACCGAGATGAATACAAAACGCATGTGGCAATTCGTTCAATAAATGAAAATTTGAGTTTTACCCACGTGTTCAGAACTAACCGAACAAATTACCGTCGTGTCCGATTGCTTTATTAAACCGCCAGGATTTAAATCCGTACAATCGTACACGCGTATGTTAGGTGTTTATCGCGCGGTTATAACGTTCAAGAATAACACGTGATATTTAAAAACTAACTTATTTTGTGATTCTATATGCAAACAATATTATTTTTTTTCAAATAAATATCCGTATTGTTTTTCATACGTTTTTACATTTTGCAGTGTTATCACTAAAATATCGATAAAATCAAGCATCGCCTTAAAACGGGCTACATACCGGCGACATCAAATTCGTGCTGAAAATATTTTTTAAAACAAACGACAAAAAGCCGCCTTTACATTAGTAAACATAGTGCAATCACGTACCCAAGGTCGGTCGATTAATGCGTTTAAGTTAAGCAATTTACTTACGTAAAATTGCAAGGGCACGTCGCTATACGGCGTCGATATTTCACTGTCATATTACATCACGTGATTATATTAACCGGAATCACGGCTAAACAATAATTACTACTGAAAATTGTATTACCTGTGTAGCCTATGTTAATTTTTTTTTTAACCCGTACAACAATTGTTAAATTCGTCTTATTTTTTAATGCCTATCATCGTTATACACAATTATTATGCCGAATAACTAATTACAGTGTACAAGTAGGAAACGCACTGGGTTCTTATCCGGTCCATCATTATTGTCATGTTAAATTATTCTATCTCGGACAACGGCAAACTTTAATCCGGTGGCGGGTCGGCTATTTCGGGAGAGGCCGCGTTTCGGTGATAAAAATCATGAACGAATTGAGGTGATTTGTAATTATACGTCTATTTTTTTTTTTTTTTATAAGAGGCGAATTTTGCCGGCGAAAATTAACTACAGGTCAGATGAGCTACTGCACATCCCCCTAGATGCGTGGATTACCTATTTGTAATTATACGTCTATTTTTTTTTTTTATAAGAGGCGAATTTTGCCGACGAAAATTAACTACAGGTCAGATGAGCTACTGCACATCCCCCTAGATGCGTGGATTACCTATTTGTAATTATACGTCTATTTTTTTTTTTTTTATAAGAGGCGAATTTTGCCGGCGAAAATTAACTACAGGTCAGATGATCTACTGCACATCCCCTTAGATGCGTCCCATAGCTTTAATCTGTCGGAACAACACGCAACGTGAATATTATTATAAAGATATAAATTACGAATTACGACATATGAAAAAAAAAAAGTTTGATATTAAAATACAGAACGTATAATTTATATCCAGACTATGAAAATGATACCGTCCAGTTTTTACCGCAATACATTCTACATTCCAATGATTATTTATAATAACTACTATGCCCAACGACTTGGGAAAATACGTTATTTTTTGTTACAACACATAATATAAAAATAAAAAAAATTAAAAACCATAGCTATATAATTTAAATAAACTTGGTTAGATCAATTATTAATGGTAAAACAAAGTTTAACTGAAAATATAATATTTTTTTTTTAGATAAAATAATATTAAATCTCACTGTCGACTACTTCCTAGAGATGTCTTTAAGATTGTCTTGAGGGGGAGGGATATGTAAATTATTTTTTTTAGCAGGTACTTTACTTATTTTTTGTAACGACAACTAATATAATAAATCGCCCGACGCTACGAAAATGACAGTAACTCATTTTTCCCGACATTTCGGGGCGAACAAAACAAACATTACAATTTAATTTCTTATTCTGTTTTTTTTTTTTTTTTTTTCATCATAAACGTATTAAAAATTTGGGTATCTGTAAAATACAAAACTCTATAATAACATTATGTTTCAATTTACAAAAATACGCACATTTAAAGGTTTTTTTTTAGAGATACTTCGAAAGATACGTTTTAGAGATACTTTAAAAGATACGACAATTTTCGTCATCTATATAAAGACAATTGGCCACAACACGAATATAGTTGTAACTAAAAATTGAAGAAAAAAATTGAGATACAACTATTTCCGTCGTGGCAGGCGAATTATTGTATTGTTTTTTTTTTTTTTTTTTTTGTTATTTACAATACAAAATATAATTTTTTTTAATTTTTTTTTTTTTGACGTAAATCTTCGATCATTTTATCCGAAGTACACTATGTCACTATAAGAAACAAAGTATGAACGTAACGCGCATTTGGCAGTTACCACGAGTTACTATAGTACGTTAAATACTTTGCGCCATAAAGAATAATAAACTGTAAAATAATCCAGGAATATTTTTGTAAAAACAATTAAAAAACATATTTACCCACAGTCGCATAACATGACAGAAAGATATACATCATGTCGCGTGTGCTTTATAAAATAATTATCTACCTAGCTTCTAATTATTCGTTATTAATCAAACTTATTGTAAGTCTAGTGCCGAGTGGACAATTGTTTTAAATAATCACTAGGAAAACTACGCAATTATTATGAAACAAAACAAAAAAATTGTTTGACGTTTTCTAAAATAATAGAAACACAGAAGTAAGAGCGAATGGCGACATTGTGTAACTCATGAGACCGTAGTAATATTAGTATATACCTACGCGTGAGATTCTCCCAACAAATAACGTATTTTAATCGTACCATGATAAACTATTATTATTACCGCGACCAATTCTCCCAGCCAATCCATCGCCAAAATCGTCCGATCCTCCTAAAAAGCCTCAACGTCATTTTCACTACGTCTTGCTGTCCCTCCAGTAAGGTCCTCCGCCTTCCCGGTGGTATTTCCCCTATTGGATTTTGTTCCAGGACTACAGTGAGTTTTTGATTCTCCGTGCATGTCTCTAAATCCGACGATCTCCAAATTATTATTTTTCTCCAAACGTTATCTGGTACCACATTAATACATTCGGTATAGCACTGTACGGATTATCTGATACCGAAGAAAACGGACGAAAATACAGGTTATATTGTGTTATAAAAAAATATTTTTAAACTGTTTTAGGGGATGGCCCAAACACTCGAAACGGCTTAATGATATGCGTGAAGTACTTACGAGTATATATACTTTACCGAGTAAACGATGACTCGAGTGTAAGTCGCGCCGTATATACAAATTGAAATTATAAAAATCCGATTTTGAGATGTCGTCAGAGTTCACTGCGTCGAGCTTACGGATTATTTTGTTGAGTTTTAAGTTTTTTTTTTTTTATCTAGAATAATCGTTATAATTTAATACCGCCAGTAACGTATAAGGTTGGTATGGTGCGAAAGTTTTAGAGGGTTTTTACTAACTGTAAATGTGATCGCAGTCAGATAAAAAAAAAGCTCCCGTAATAAAAATAAAATGTAAAAATCCGACTTCGAAATCGTCATCGGAGTTTCTCGTCAGCAGCCCTATGACCTCAATTACAGGCTACGCGATTCTGTAAATGACTCTATCGACAGTTTGCGCCTACAAAACGTAATGTCACCACGTCGATTATGAATATGCTGACGACAATAATTCCGGAAGGACAAATAATTAAATCACCATCCAACCTCACAGCGCGTGGCGTATGGAAATTGTTAATAATTTTAATTTTATTATCATGCATATTCTTGTATGTACAATTGTTCACGGCTGATAATTCGATGACTGTAGTTTGTTTATCGTTATTACAAATTACTATTAACTTGAGTAACAATTTACACATTTTTACACTAAAGAGGCTGTCATCATTTTATTTTTGCGTTGCTAATTCTCATTGCAACAGGTACGAATAATTGTATTTTACATTATTTTTTATTTTTTTTAAATAATATATTAATGTATTTCAATAACATTCACTAAATTTCTTTAAAATGTTGTTATCGACAAATTGTCTTCTAGATTAGGTGTTGTATCTTTAAAACAACCGATGTCAATGGAAAAATCAACAGTGTAAAAATCGTTCATAAAACATACCGTTTTACCTATAATAATAATAGTCTGTTAAATTGACAGTAATATTCATTACTTGCGAACTATAATCACAGCATTTGCATGCTAGTCAGACTCCTGTACTGAGTGAGTAATCGCTCGATAAGCAGACGACTGCATACATAACAGTCGATAAGTTTCAAAAATGATCCGGTACACAGTTTAGTTTACATCGAAAATATTCCATAATATTCCGACTGGTTAACCGATTTTGTTCGTTGTGCCAGTGTTTGGTTAGAAGAACCGTCCGTTTCGACTTTTGCCGGTAACCATTTTGTTCGTAAACCGATATAAACCAATTTAATAGCGCGACCAAATCGAAAATAAATTCTACGCATATCGACACAACAGAATAATGACACGCGTTACACCTTACGGTGTTAAACAAATTGCAGATTTGCTGCCGTGTCGTCATTTATATTCGGCTGCGGGTATACCACGCACTTCTTTTAATTGTATTTGGACGCACGCCACGTCTTCGCAACTCGTAATCGACACCCGTTGTTTGAGATCGCAACGCAATTATGAAATAACCCGGTCCCCGTGTATATATATATATATATATATATATATACATATACCATTTATATTATAACAATGGCACGGACCGCTCTCTCTTGTACAATATTATTATTATTATTATTTTTGTTCGAAATCGTGTGCGCGTCGGTTTTTCGCGAGAGAAGAATATCCCGCACACACGTTTTGTGTTTAAATGAAAAGAACGCGCGTTAAATAATCTCTTCTGGCGTACCCATACGATAGACGGTCGGCTAACGATAAATACGACAATCACCGTGACAGAACAACGGGTAGGTATTGATTCTGTCCATCATTCGTGATACACTGAAATAACAATTCGAATATTATTGTTATTAGGTGCCTACTTACTCTCCGATTGGGCAATCGTGCGTCCGCAATATACAGGGTGCGGCCGAGCCGACTGACGAGTTTTGATGGACTATAAATAACGAACAGTAAAACTTAGACAAAAGGTTTTTTTTTTTATTTAAATCAGTAGTCGATCCCATTTTAAAAAATGATTTTTTGAAAATTATATCTCCAAGATGGCGGTCGTCAGCATTGATAAACTGTTGAAGACGATCTCTGAAGCTCTCATATGATTTTTGGCACATTTCGACTGGTATGGCCTCGATTTCCACGTGGAGTGGTCTTACATGGAGCTACTGTGGGTTATTTGTAGCCCAGTATCGAAAATTTTGTTTATTTACAGTTCCAGAAAGATAAAAATGCGCCTCATCGCTACGGAAAAAAGTTGATATCGGAGGAATTTGCAGAAGAATTTGCTGACAGAGATTTTTACGGTTGCCGTAGTCAGTAGCATTTAACTCTTGGACAAGTATTAATTTATAGGAGTGGAATAATAAATCTTCGTGAAGAATTCTCCTCAAAGAACGGTCTGAGATTCCCAAAGCTACAGCGTGTTTCCGGGCTGAGCGTCTTGGTGACTGCTCAATTGACTCTCTAACCAACTGCACATTTTCGGGGGTTCTTACCGTTCTGGGTGCTCTGTGTCCAAGTCTACTTAGGGTACTTCCGGTTTCTTCCAAACGCGCCGTATCCACAATTTGATAGTGTTAGCAGAAGGAACAGATTCAGCACGTGGAATGCCGAAGTGTATACGAAAAGCCCTTTGTGTAGCGATCACAGAATGATTATTTTCGTAATACTCACGCACGACGAAACCACAATGTACACCTGTCCAGACCACGATTACGAATAAAAACGGCATTACCGTACAATTCAAAATACACCACTTATTAAGGCCTGCTCTTGTCTTATCATAGGCTAACGACCTCATTAAACTCGTCAGTCGGCTCTGCCGCACCCAGTATATATACGTACACGTCATCTTCCCGATTTATGCAAATTTTTATTTGGTTTTCCTCCAAAATTCACTTCCTCTATCAAAAAGGTTCATACTTTTTTTTCTTTTTCTTTTTTTTAACATAATTTAACGACTATATTTATTTTTTCCTAAAGTCACGGCTGTTAATTACCTATCCTATATACCTAATGCCTACAAAAAACTATTTTACCTAAAATGTATTACGGGTAAATACTTAACCGTCGTTAAAATTCGATTACAGGAATTTAAATAAATAATTTATTACACGTTATACAAATATATATGAATCATCCCAGTACTTTTTATATTTCTACGCGTAGACGTATCACGTCTATATACTTCTAGTGTATCTAGCTACTTCCGTATAACAGTCGTAATGCGTTAAAAAGATATATCATCTTAATGTACTATTTTTTTTTTTTTTCACTGTAAACTGTCAAGTATTTAAGTACCTCGTCGAATAAAGGCCGCCGCCCGTCCGTTATGGAATTATACTGAAGTCTCACGTTGCGCGTTCACAAGGAAATATTTTTATATCACACGTACAATTATTTTTATTGTCTACGTAATATTCTATTATCGAGATTGAAAATGTGTTTATTTTTAAGTAATTATGTATTTATATTATGTATTTCTATTAATTCGCGTTAATTTTTAAAGACTCCGCCGTATCACGCAATTGTATTAACATCTATTGACATTCAATTTGTATATTTTATAACAATAACCGTCTGCCTGTTGATATAAAACTGTTGGTTTCGCACGAATAATATACGGCCAAACTAATATGATAACGTGACGTGTTTCACACTTGACATTTTATTTTGTTTTTTTTTTTATTGTGTGTAACAAATATTTGAAGAAAAAAATAGATCCCTAGGGCTCTGGGGGCTGACGCGTCACCCACATAGCCACCCTAGAGTTCACGCCACCATGGGTCGTATTCCATGTGTCGTAGTTATTTCAGTTTTATTATATCTATAATCGAACAACAATAAGAAGAACAAGAATTCAACATTAAATAATTTACACGTTCAGTTATACTGTGTGATCACCATGAGTGGAAACACTCAATAACTATGTGCAGGCTTCGTATATTTCAATTCTGCTTTTTTGGCTAAATTATACGCCTTTTCAAATAATTACACTATTTTTGTGATAATTAAATTTGTGCGTGCGCACAGCAACTTTCTTTTGACTACAAATTATTATTTTTTGTATTTTTTTTAACGAATTTTAGTGGTTGAAATTCTTTTCTAAGTTAAAAAAAAATGGCTGCGTTATAGCAATTTGAATATTTTATGTTATTTTCACAGGTATAATCACTCGTATATGAATACGTACCTAGTCAATAATAATAATAAATACGTAATAATAAAAATAAAAATAACTAATTAAATTTATGAAATACCCGGTCAAATAACAAGCACTGATTTCTTCATAAATAAATACTGATATTTTTTTTTGTATTACCTAATACAAATACAAAAATACCATATTATAAAAAAATCAATATTATTATGAAAATGCAAAACAGATTTAAAATAAAAAAAATATAACGTGTTATGGAATCAACAAATTGGCACATCAACAAATAAGGCACTATAAAGACATGGAGTGACGTAGTCTGACCTTAGTGACGCGTTTTAAACTATGTTTACCTAAGGCGCCAAGAATTGTTTTTTAAAAAAACCCACCTACTTTATTCAAATACTACCAAAATCCTTGTATAATTTATACGTTTGTATTTATTTTGACGAGCATTATATTACAATGTATAAAAAATTGTTCTTGTTCATTGCACTCGCAATTTATAATTATTTCAATTATTCTAGAAGTATTGAACCAATAAAAATCTTGTCTTACACACCCGCCCAACTAAATTTCGATGCGTAGTAGCGGTTTTAGCGCATGAGCGGGTTGGGAGGCCGCCCATACCAAAATTGTTGGTACACCTCTGTTAAAAATATGTCGTTTAGATAAGTAAAACTTAGGATTATTAGAAAAAAAATAAAACCATTACGTTCTTTTTTTTTTTATTACCTAATCTAACAATAGACAAAAGGAAATTATATTTTGTACAGAGAATAAAATCTGCAATCTACTTTTTTTTTTTTTTTTAATGTTATTATTTGCGTTGTGCGTTATGGCAAAATCAAATTCGGGCATTAAAGATTTAGATTACGCCTATAGCTTATACTCGTTAAAAGTATACTCTCGCCTATGCGAGTCATACGAGTCCTAGAATACCTCATCTGGAAATCACAGTTATTCAAAAAGATTGTCGACGCGATTTAGGCGAGCACCTTCAAGGGCCTAACCAAGGGGTGAATAGTCACCTGGCTTCCATTTTTAAGATGCCTTATGTCTTTGATTCATTATATTTGCTTACTGTTAAACGTGACATAACTAAAAAAATGTCCTATGTCGTCGTCATTGATGAATTTGCAAAGGAACGTAGATAAAAATCCATGTTCTTATAAGTTACAATAAAATGTTTGAAAAATAATATACATTTTTTTTTTCATTTTTTAAATGACGACGGTGGCCGCTCGGAGATCAAAGTCTCCAGCCTCAAAATCTGTAAATCGGGGCCCTCTTGGTATGACCTAATCGGAAAGTTGAAAATGTATAAACGCACAATCGTATAGTATAATCGCGATGTCACAAATCCAGAAGAAGAAGTAAAGAATAAAAATCACTGGGGGACACGTATTATTTAATGCGTTATTTTTACTATTGTCGATATTGGATATTGGCCGTGCGCAATTGTACGTTATAATTGTATAATATTTTGTTGTAATAGTACCCCTCGAATTACGTCGTGTAAAGATTATACTATCGTAGTAGTAATTAAATAATGTCGACTTCATAACCGGGCGAGCAAACTTCAATTTCCTTATAGGCTATAATAGAAAGATTCAATTTTCCCCCGGTCTTCTTTCACTATAGCTGTAATAATTATTGAATTTAATTTTTTTTTTTCTCCGCCGCATTATTATTGTATAGGTGTAAGTATTTAATTGTTTAACCCACTTTTTCGAACGTACATATATATATATATATATATATATATATATATATATATATATATGAAATGATAATGTATTGTGTCTTAGCTAACGTCGAAAACGATTGTCGAAACCCAATACGAAAAATAGATTTACAAACCGTTGTATTGTTAGTCCAATGCCATATTTATGTATTGATAACTGTGTAAAAATCAAATAACATTATAATGTCGAAATACATATATATATATGTATATAAATACATAATACATAATATACGATTCGGTCGAGTATATTATATGTGTAGGTTAATACGTCTCGGACGATATAATAATAACAGCGCTAACGTTCTGTGGAAACGCATTCCTCTCGTTGTAATCACAAACAAATTATATAATAAAAAAAAAAAAAAAAAAAAAAAAAACCGAGAACGGTATAATGCGATTATTATACTGTTATTATACTTCCGTTAAGTTATTACTTGCTCGCAGTAAGTTTACGGCGCATTTATATTATATATTCGCTATTATATTATATTCGATAACAGATTTATATTAATGAATTTTTTTTTTTTAATTTATACTGTACACACGCACACGCCATCGCGACGATATTATAATATTTGTTAGAGCCGGTTTGACATTTTCACGTACAAACAAAATATATTTTGAAAAAAAAAAAAAAAAATGTAGCCAGGATACCCACTGCTCGTGGGTAGGACGTAGAAGGGGATTTATTTTGTACGCAACGGTAAATCGTCGTTAACAAAAAACGATTCTGTGCGGAATTCGGTTAAAATACGTTTCGATAAGTTTACATTGAAAATTGCATTACGGTTTTTATCGAAATTTGCATTATAAAAATAAAAAAATATTATTACATTACGCTTGAATTTTTTTTTCCTTCTTAATATTACTTATCACGGTGAACCTCGGGTAAGTTTTCGAATATTTTAGTCGAGCCAAAATTATTTTTGTTTTTCCAATAATAACTAAAAATACTATTGAAAATTTCAAATGGCTATAAATATCGCCAGAAACTTGTGGAAATTGTATCACGTCTAGAAAAGACTAAATATATTTGGTGGAAATTTCAGATCTCTACAATTGTTTTTAACCCGATTACAACAACAGCTACAAAAAAATCGAAAATAACAGAAACCATTTTTCCCCGATATTATGAAGGAAACTATAAGGAATATGAAAAAAAATTACTCTCAATGCACCAACTAGGCGAAATATGCTATTGGACAACAATCCCCGGTGTTGACGATCGGATTGAGATTTATGGTAGAAATTTTGTTTACAGACAGACATAAAAAAAAAAATTGGGGTAAGTTTATAGGGAGGGAGATGGGCAAGTTGTCCCCTTCTAGTGAAATTTTCACTCTGACAATACGCTACGATTTCTACGATTAAATGCATTTATTTATTATTTTGTCGCGGCGGTATTATACTCGTAACTCGTATAATATTTAATTTACTCAAACGAAACAACACAGCTATCGATTTAATAATTATGTGCGGCTTGCCCAATACGTGACAACGGACACCGAATGAATTTTAAGCGTTCAAAACGATTAAAATCTCCCGAAATTATGTTTACGCAAGATATGCGTGCAAACAATATTACTGTAAGTAGTGAAAGCCCCTGTACGGTAGCAGTCATGATGCAGAATGATCGAAGAAACAAGAATAAATAAAAAATACAAAAATATTGACTTACTCCGCACCTCGGGAGAGCTACTTAATTTTCGGAGAAGCAGAATTATGAAATTATAATTTATTTTATTTTTATTTTTTTTACTGAAACCAACCGCAAAAAATGTAAAACATTGTGTTTGGTAAACAATTCGGACGAGTAGAATATGTTTGAGTTCTATGTATTCCCATTAAACAAAAAACAAAAATGTTCTAAACAATTCGAAATAATGTTTTACCCCGTTATTCATCTACGCAAGGTTCTAAAATTTCTCAAATATTTTCATAGATGTTTTATGAAATATTTCATTTCAACGAAAAAAGAAAACGAAAATTATTTGTTATTAAATTGGAAACTGTAGCAGACATCCATACTTAAGGCTCCTGCTCATGGCACTTTTTCAACATTGTTAACGAAAAATTGAAAACATTTACAACTAACTAGTTTTAACCATAGTTTTATAGTTTAATCAGTTTTTATTTTTGAGTGTAAAGCATATATGTTTTTTTATATTTTTGAGTAAGAAAAAACCAAGTCACGCACAGGTTTCTTGTGGTAACTGCTAATACTTAGCATTACAATATTTCATAAATATTATTAATTTTGGACTTGTTTGGATTATTATTATTTACGACTAATTACGTAATACGTATATTTAAAATATTCTAACAAGAAAGATATTTCTATTGAATTTATTAGTGTCGCTCTTGTTACTTATTCGTATCTTTAAATCGATACAGCTCGAGTAACGATTCCGTACCATAAAATATTTTACGGTTATTTAAGTTTTAGATTTAAAATAAATAAGTCGCATAGTCAATAATAATTCAGTTGACGAAACTATTCAAATATTTAATATTTCATAGTTATTTTATAAGCAAATATTTTAATGATAATATATAAAATATTAATATTTACATTATAGCAATATTTGTTTACGGCACAAGGGCAATTCGAACGGAGGATAATATAAAAAAATATTTTAAGATTAAGGACTCGAACCATTATGACTTTAAGGAAAAGTAAATACAAAACCCATAAGCAATTACAAATATTTGGAGAAAAAAAAATAATTTTTTCAATATTGCATTAGCGTTTTTTAAGCAGTATGCAATTTTACGTTTGAAATATTTTATATAATACGAAATTAACTGAAATCTATCACGACTCAAATTTTTACCAGTGTTTATAGTAATTATTTAGCAATATTTTACTTACAATTGTACGGGAATAAAACTATCATTATTATATTACCGGTGTATAAGAAATATCACGAGCTACGTTTTTCAAAAATATGCCAACGTCTGGTGTGTCTTCTAGGTCAAAATGTACGAAAATGTCATAAAATTATTAAATCCCATACAATGTGCAACAAGGTGTGTATGATCACCAGCCAGGGATTTCGACCACTTTAAGGTGAAACGTTTTTAGCGGTTTTAGTCTAGTGGTATCGATTGAAAAACATATTTTAGTAAATGTAGCGAATGAAAAACATATACCAACACACATGCCAATTTACTATCCGTGTTCACGTGTTTTAGTGTTGTTCACGTGTTCGCGGATATTTGTTTAGGCGGTAACGTCCTGCGGTGTCTCTATATTATTTTGTATAATTTTAATTAATTTCATTGTTAAATTAAAAATTGTTAATAACAATATGAACTATAATTAAAAAACTAAAACACTAAATTACGTAAATTAGGGAACTTTAGGGAATTTTTACGGAGCCAAACATGAATAATGTCTGTAAAAAAAAATGTCAGAAAACCGATGCCGGCCGCCCTCTGGCGGCAGGCGCACGTCGACATCGCGGGAAAGGCGTCCACCTCCCTCTACGCAGACCGACAAATATCCGACAGATTAACGGACAGTGGACCGGACAGGCGGAATTGTTATTCGGCCAGCGTGCACGTGGCCCGCACAGAACGCGTCTCAGTCAGTCGACATGTCTGGCGGTGTACGCTCGTCGTCATAGTGCCGCACGTGTTCATTCGTGCGTATTTTCATTCGATTTAGCACCCACGCTCGCGCACCATGAAAAAGTCAATGTGCCGCAGCTGTTTGCTGTTGATCGCGTTGTTGTTGTTACAATTGTCGCTGTCCGTCTCGACCGTGGCCGCGGCGGGCGGTGGCGACGACGCACCGGATTTGCCGCGAACGTCGTCGCGGGCGAACGGCACTGCTACCGACCCGGTACTACTGGGAAACGGCGTTGCGGCCAACGGTACCGCGTCCGAAAACATCCGACAGAACAGCGACTACTCCGCCACCATTGAGTCGGTCGTCACTCCGTCACTTCGGGATCGCGCGGTAACCGACGCTACGGCCACGAACGTTGAATCCTCCAACGAGAGCCGCGAGGCGTCGACCGAACGCGACGACCGCGCAAGCGACGGCGGCGGCGAAGACGATGGACTCGCGGCAGACGTGGGTCGCGTCGCCGAGCTGTACGAAGACTTGGAAGACTCGGTAGTGTTCGAAGACTCCGAGGCTGATAGTCACGGTGGTAGTACTTCGGGAGCCGCGGGAGGCGGCCGACTCCTGGACGAACATCACTTGATGCCCGCTGAGAACGGGATACTGGTACCGGTCACGGCTGCGGAGGACGAGTCTTCGGCGCCGGCCGCCCGACAGAAATACGACGCCGCGGCCGCTGAGGAGGACGCGGCCACGGCCGGCAACAGTCCCGCAGTTCGGTCCGTCAAGTTTCCCGAGTACGTCCGGTCGTCCAGCTACCGTAAAGGATGGCCCGGCGGCGCGGGCAACGTCACCCGACCAGAAGAGTTGTTCCGGTTTTGGGACCCGTACGAGTGGACCGCGGCCGCCTCCAAGATTTCGGCACAGTGCGCCGAACACGTGGAACAGTACCAGACGGCCCTGCGAAACGGCAAGATGTGGGCCTACAAAAGTAAGTCGAGTCCTCGTTAAGCGTATGGCGGCGGGCCGTTTTTCAAAGGAGTCTTTTTTTTTTTTTTTTTTTGTTTTGCTTACAAAAATATTAAATACAATTTTACGTACTGTATGCGCCGGCCAGAATTAAATATGGGAAATTATATATATATTTTACTTTTAATACTTAAAAAAAAAAAAAAAAAATGAGAATTAAGCGAATATTCTCTAAACAATGGCCAGAAACGATCAGTCATGTAACAATATTCCATTCGGATTTCTAATCTGGATTAAATATTCAATTTAATCTAAACGCGTATTTATTAATATACGATCGATAAGTTTAAATTGTTCACAATAACGTTAGGGAACGTTGTTTGAATTCATATTTCGTAATTGGAAAAAAAAAAAAAAAACCGTTCAAAAAGATCGCTCTACAACAGTCGTTATATTTTTGTATCGTAGGGTGGGCGGCGAATGTTATACGATCCGAGCGTATAGATAATAAATAACGAATTTTTCGATATTCGTATCGAGTAACGTTTTATTTCACGGTTCGTATACAAGTGTATGTGATATACATATAGAAATAAAATAGGAGCTCAACTATACACTAAAACGTAAACCGAGAACTAAAACGGTTCTTATACTGTACGCCGTTCTAAATACAGTCGGATTTGGTTGACTCGGTTAAGTTGAAGAGACCGGCAAAAAAGGTCGAATTATCCTAGATTTCGCGTAAACCAAATGATACGATCTTAAAATGTTTTTTTTCTAATTTAAAACGGTTAGGTTAGGTTATATTATAATAATTATTTATTATGTAATATTTTTCATATCGTCAAATTTATAAAAAAAAATATATATATATTAATTTTTGTTTGGTTATTCAGCGTTTACCGTGAATCGTTCAATTTTATTTAATGTTGAAAAAAAGTCCGTCACTGACCTCTTGTCAGTTTTCGATAAATCGCTTCGATTCATTTTTATGTGGATAACGAATAGTTGTCGTGTGGAAAATCAGTTAGATTGCATAACATACGCGAATTTATTTTCGTTTTATAATTTTCTAAATAAAATTGGAACTTTGAGCTATACGCGATAATAATATTCGAGTTAAACTTCGAATTTTTTTTTTTTTTAACATTGTTTAAATAGGAAATTCTAGAGGACCGGGGGGGGGGGAAGTTCGAAGTATCGACGATTTCGAGTTAACCAAGTTCAACTGTATACATTTTTTTTTTTTTTTTTTAATTTCAAGTATAAGAAAACGGTCTTACTATTTTCCGATCGTTTTACCGACAGTTCTTAAATGTTCTTAAATAGCGACTGTGCGCGTCTGTTTTCATCGGGGAGTAGAAACGTTTTTCGGACGCGACAAAGCTAAACGAAAAAAAAAAAAAAAAAATTAAAAACTATTTCAGAAGAACAATTATAATAAAAAAAATATTACATGGAAAACGAATTGTTATCGAAAATCGAAGGTCCATGGGATGATATGAAAATGCATAAAAATAATGCGACGAAATGCGAACAAGACGAGCCGTAAACAGACTTGAACCGCCGAGCCAGTGGCGTGTCGAAGCCACTAATTTCGGGACGGTCGCCCCTAGTATAACATTTTAAGGGGTGGGTGGCATAGACCAATACATATATTATTTCCTATAACACGTCCAATGATACTTTGTACAGTTGTATAGTACCGAGCATACTGCATACGAGTACTCAGTTCTGTTGTTTTTCATCCGATTTTAACCAACCAGGACCACGGAAAATATTAAATGTATTTCTATCGGTATCGTTTATCCAGATTATTCTCTCTTTCTTTTCTCTTCTTCCAAAACTCCTTCATTGTTTCACTAGTATCGCTTCTTTCTCTCTTCTGCCTTCGGGCACATTTGGCTCGATTTAATGTATTGAAATGAGATACGTCTAAAACTCAAAAAAAAAAAAAAAATGCTACACGGAAAAAATCTAAAACGTTTTTGCTCCCTAGTTTTTATGTTACGGATTAAATTATAAAACACGTGTAAATACAATATGACACATAATTATTGCTAACGCGTATCGTCCGTAGACATATATAAAGGGATTGGACTGTACTTTCCATCCCCCTCAGCACAGTCTTTGAAAGTCACAATTAAACGAGTGATATTGGAGGATATCGTGGAGTAAACTACAATTTATATTAATTGCAATTTTCATCAATAAATATTACAATTAAGAAGTTACGGGATTATGCAATATTGCCATTTAGTATTATTAATATTATTTATTTTTCCATGATATCTGTCTGTTTAACTACTTTGTATTTCTCTTTCTGAACGCAGTCCGTATGTGTATATGTCTACGGTATCATCCGATTCAGATTAACTAAGGCAAATCTAACAGGAAAATAACGGAAATAATATTGAACACGACTCGGTAAATAATTTACAATACCCAGATTTAAACCGTCTCTAAACGTGTTTCGGAGAACACCACGGCGTGCTTAACTATTACAATCTATTTTTTAAAATTATTTTTGTGGTAATCACTAAATTTTGCATTGTACTCGCCGCTCGCGTTTATTAAGTGCTTTACGCTTTTGTCCCGTAAATATATACGATCTAAACAAGATCAAATGAGAAGGAAAAAAAACCATAATTCGTTTACTATATTTAGGTCACGTAGTACTACATAATACGATACAATAATATATCGGCGATACACTATTGCATGTCGTCATGATTGCGAACGTACCTTTTCCCGTGCGGCGATTGCGATCGTATGGGTCTGTATGCAGACAAAAAATATTTGCAGTGCGAGTATTGCAACGACTGCGGATAAGCGCTCTCTACACCGGTCAATTGGTGAACGTATCCGTTGAACAGTCGAAAGTCGACGAGAAAATCGAACAACAGAGATCTCGAGAGAGAATTGTGTAAAGACATGACACCCAAAAACCTTATAGGTACTTAAGGAACACTAGTGTAGTTCACGCGGTCATGCTCGGCTCGATGGACAGAAAAATATATAAAAATAATAATCGCAATCGTTCGTTTTAAAAAAGTAGTCAATTTATTAGTCTAATAAATCGTATTCGTGTTCAATATTATGGCGGTGTGAGTGAACCGAGGAATTGTGGAAGGATGTACGAGGTAATACAGTAAAATTGTGGCCGGGCGAAGCGAAGGAAAGGATAAAAATTAAGGATAAAAGAATAATCAGTATTAGAAACAAGGACGTTTATCGGGTGAATGTACGTTATGACCGGGTTAGATAAGATTATGAATGGATATCTATAGGGGAGAGCTGGATGCGGGAGTAGAAACCCGGGAGAACAGATTGAGATGGTTACGACGAGCATTTTCGGAGAAGAAGAAACGATAATGCAGTCGATAAAAGATACGCGAGATAAACGATGAGCCCGGAGCCTTGCGAGGAAGAGGTGGACAAAAGAAAAAGTGACCAGAGACCATAGGGTCTATAGGGGAGATGTTACGCAGAGCGTGTGCAGTATAGACGACGAGGTAATTGTGGAGGAAAACACAAAAGAGCAGTTTATCTGTACGGGTAGGATAAAGGCCAAGAGACGGAAGAGGACTTTTGCGGTACCGGTTGGAAGAATTTAAATTTAAAAAAGAAATTCACAAAATCGACAGTACGCGTGCACACGGGTAGCCTACCTCTCGGTGTTTCCCAAACCGATCCCGGTAACCTGACAATAAATACGGTCGAATCGTGTACCCTCGCCCCCTCGCTAGACAAATATTTTATTCAACCGGACGAAAATCGTACCGTGCCAATTCATATTTGGTGGACATTGGGGGTTTTCCCCCCGCCCACCACCGTTTCAAAATCGATATATTTTAGAGGAAAAGCGTTCTATAGAATATATATATATATATATATAAAAATAAAAAAAAATTCGAGTTTCTCGAACGGCCGACACCGGTGAGTTACAAATATCGGGCCGCGGTTTTCTATAAAAAAATTATCGGATATCGGCCAATAAAACTCATAATCGGATCACCGTTATATGTTTATATTATGTATGCAACGAATCGCGCGCAAATCGATCACGGGGCGTGTGACAACGAACGTGTCTCGCATAGGCCGCGGTAATTCAATTTTCCGTCGGTGTCCGAGGGGGCCGCGGGTGAAGAAATCGAAAGTGTGGATAATTAACAAGGACCCCGTTTCGAATGGCCCGTGTCACCACGGTCAGTGCGCGTTCCGTCCGAATCGAACGTGATTCGATATAAATAATAATATATATATATATATATATATTTGTATATTATAATAGACGCAGAAAAAAAACTTTTTTTTTTTTTTTTTATCTATTACGCAATATATATATATATATATATATATATATATATATATATATATAAATGTAGTCGAAAACGCGCCGCCGTTCCGAACGTTTCTTCTCGGCGAGCGTTACAAAGACGGCCACTGATAATAATAATTGCAGTAATAATAGTAATAATAGCAATGTGACAATATTGTCTTTGGGTATAATAATGACTATAATAATATCGGCTCCGTTCGTCTGCGACGGGATAAACGAACTAGATATATAAAACTAGTATAAGATATGCCGATTGGACCCGGTGACACGAACGGTGTTTGAGACTCGTCTAGACAATATTTGTTTATATCTTTTATCTGGGGCGGTCCTCATATCAAGTCAAAAAGAACAATTCTCAATAGTCGACTCCACTTACTTCGCCCAATTCTGAAATCATAATTACCCTTCCACACAAAAATAATCATCTACAAATCCTTATTACTGCCTATCTGGGCTTATGCAATCCAGATCTCGGGATGCGCTAAACCATCTCAAATACGAGTACCCTCCAAGCCTTCCAACCTATCACTCTCCGCATTATCTCTTCCGCACCTTGATACGTATCAAATTCCACACTTCAAAATGACTTCAAAATAGAAACAGTAAATCAATTAGCCACAAAACATTATAAAACATTTCACTCTAAATTACAGTCTCACTTTAACCCTTTAATCGTTGAACTTGCTTCCAACTCACTTCCTAATAATCCCCCGCGCCGTCTAAAGAGAAAATGGTGTCGTGATTTATTAAATGTTTGATGGTTCAAACCATTTAATTTTAATTTAATTTACGTTAAGTTAATAATTAATAAATAAATAAAATAACGTTGGGTTCTATCACTGGATAGCCTCCCTCCTCATGTGTTCAGGTTGTAAACATTTTTTATGTATGTGTTCAAATTTGCTTATTATGCCTTGCAGCATAGATTGTAAATCTTTTTAAATAAAAAAAAAAATAATAATAATAATATATTTTATCTAGACCAGTGGTTCTCAACCGGGGTGACATGTCACCCTATATATGTCACAATAATACGTTTTTTTGAAAAAAAAAACGTATTATTGTAACCGTTGTATTATTGAAAAAAAATTTAATAATATAACGATTATTGATCTTCAATTTTTAACGTCCTGGCTATGTGAACATGGATTCAGCGCGCTCACGAATATTAAAACCAAAAAACGTCAAAGACTCACAAAAACCACACTAGAAGACGATATGAGACTCGCTCTTTCAACCATCAACCCTCGAATTCCACAACTATGTAAAAATCATCAGAGTCAAACTTCTCATTAATTTTTAAATTTCATAGTTTATTCAATTATTATATATTATCAATAATCTTAATTATTTTTTTTCCAATTTAAAATTTCAATGTTTATTTAACAGTAAAGCAAAAATAAAATGTGTAGTTATTATTTTTCTGCGTACTGTATTTTTTATAGGGCTTGTATTTTATATTATTATTATTTTGATGTTAGGGAGACGTAGTGTTGGGTTATCGTAGATGAGGGTGACATGAATCCAAAAAGGTTGAGAACCACTGATCTAGACGAACATTTTGATAATTTTCTGCATGAAAAAATAAAAAATAAATAATTATTTTTATTTTTTAGTAATGGGGTCTGTCAACACATTTCAAACGCGTTTTTTCCTAATTGTACTATAGATTTGTCCGATTGAGAAAATACTTTCTTTTTCATTATTTTAGGACTTGTGATTTTTTTTTTTTTTAAATTTAACTTGTTCAAAATAATCGGTTTTGGCGCGAATTCAAACTAGGTTACCATTACTGGTAGCTGCTATTGTACGTCTAATTGTATTCGCTATAAATAAAAATAGATAATATCGGTAGCCATGAAAAATCGGTTATTTCTTTTCAAAAAATATGCTTGGTAAAAAATAATGGCAAACTTGTAGTAGCCATTAGTATTTATAAAAATGTCCCTTTTTTTTCCATTAAATAAAATAATAAATCGATGTTTCAAACTGTTAACCTTATTGTATATGTATATATATATATATATTTTTTTATATATATAATACAGTAGTGTTTATACAGCAGAAAGACTCCCTGCAACTTATATTAATTGTTTGAGAAATATTTTATATAGTAACATATGTATCAATTACCATAAAAAAATAATATGTTTATGTTGAATAGTGTGAACAAATAAAAATAATAATATATACAATTAAGAAACACCCATATTAGTCCGTTACTCGCACGTACCAACACTACCGGCTTAAATAGATAAATTCAGAAGAAAAAAAAAATTGAAATTCATTATTTGCAAATAATTGTTTTGTAATAACTATATATAATTACTTACGACAAAACATACTTTTACTGTGAACAACAATATAAAAAGGTTAATTATTGTTATTTTTTTATTCTATCCGAGTACGTTAAACAATGCGTTAACAACGAAAATATTATTGTGAATATACGACTGCCGTTGTTGTCAAGGATATTGTGTTCACTTATATAATTTTTACCTACACAGTATCCGCGATGTGTTATTTAGGTCCCTATAAAATTATCAATATTTAATTTCCGAATGTAACGAGGAATTAGTTTTACTACGATGTACACGCATTTTGTTATTTGGAGTCTGTAAGCAAATTTTCGACCAGAAATCTTGCTCTGAACGATAGATCTATAATAGTTCTGAGGTGGTCGGTTTTTGAATCTCCTTGTGGTTTCAAATGGGGACAAACCGCGAAAAAAAACCGTGGGATTATTACGCAATAACTGCAGCATTCTGTTGATGTCGATTTGGTTTTTTTTTTTTTTTGGAGAAATTCAGTTAAAATATAATCATAGGGACCCGAAAATTTCAATTAGGCACAATTTTAAGAATATTCTGATTTTTTTTTTTTTTAGTTTTTTTAGTTTATATTTGAATTTGTGTAGTTATAATTTTGTTCAGAATAATATAAATACGCTTAGCACACGACACGATACGACTATTTTTCCTCGCAATTTATCGTGCACCGGTTAAAGAAAATGTCATCGACAATCGTCGGTATTTCTGTTTTATTAAATCTGTGAGCAAAGAAAGACCGATCAAACATTGAACATGTGTTACGACCAAGGTTCAAAAATGACAGGGAAATAAATTGAATCCTGAATACTGAGGGCGGATATTACATAACAACATTTTGCTGCATAAAACCACATCAAAACTTTCTGTACCATAAAGTCCGTGTAATTAATCCTAGAGATTTTCTTGAGCAACGTACAAATGAATTTGTCGAAGTAGAAACAAAAAACTTAATATATATATAAAAAAAAAAAAAAAACAAACATCAGTTCATTTTTTTTATTTTCAATTTCAGACGAAATTTCTCTTGTGTTTTCCATAAAAACGATTACTAATACGAATAAATCATTATGTATATTTCTTTGGCTTTTTTTTTTTTTTGCTTTCTCGATGCCATTTTTTTTTTTTTTACCTCAATCCAATAAAAATTGAGATATTCGCAAAAATATATTTTGGAGTTGATATTCCGTCCAGTTTTCTGACCCTTAATACGTATGCGTACGCCTGAACATCGAATACTTTTGAGAACTTATTTAAAGCGCCGCCCCAATGAAGCCGAAAACACTTTGCACAACAAAACCTTTTTTGTACGAATTATTCCGTAACTTGCTTTTTTTCTTTTCTTTTTTAATTTTTAACTATACGCAGTCGACTATAAAGACATTCGGAAAATATTGTAGTGAGAGTTTCAAATTGATTTTTAAATTTAATACCAATTTTAGGTGGGTTTTTCGGAGTGTACGAGTGTGGAAATATCTGAAAATAGTATTGAAATAACGCTTAAGCTATTTCATAACGATCGGGAAAATCAAAATCTTCCGGCCAGTAAAAGCGCTGGTTCACGGTGAAAAAAAAAATCACCCTGTACTTATACGGTATAATTTAAGTGTTACTAATCAATTTTAAACGCCGCAATTATTTAGATATTTATATATATATATATAAACGAATCAGCACCACTGACTGTTGATTTTTTGGGGAATTCGCGTATTGTATTGTTAAACTTTATGCGTGTTTGAGACTTGGTGCGTCATTGACATCCGCACTTAGGACACGTGAACGAGCGCCTGTAATATGTCATAATAATCGTATATGCGATTTACCTACAGACTATTGAACTTGAAAAAAAAAAAAAAAAAAAAAAAAAAAAAACGCGTACTTAATATAATATAAACGAGTATTCTGCGTCGAGAAAAACGCAATATTTACGCGAGTCATTCGAAAATGGCCGTAATAATATTACAAACGTTTTATTTTTTGATTATTATTTATTGCGTGTGTATCCGCGTGCGGTTTAACGCCGAGAACGAAATAATATAATTATTCGCGATTTTGTAATGTGTTGCTCGTTTGGAAATACAGAGACAACTATGACGTCATCCTATAATTATTATATGGATACTAAAAATTGAATATTTTACCGTATTTCCAATGGCCGCTTAATAAAACATAAACAATATATTATTCTATTTTATCGTATATATAGATATTGCGGTAGGTGTGTTATATTGTTTGATTTAATTTGATACCCGATATTGATGAATTAAATAACGACACGCACAAAGTCTATAGCAGATGTCGGACGAAAATTTACATCAAACCTAATACATTTGATTTTCCATTCAGTTTTTGATTGTAGCAAGACTTCTAGAAAAATCGCAGATTACAGTCACAAAGAAATAAATAAATAAACACTCATTAAATAAAAAGCGCCAAACCATTACATTTACCGCTATGCCCAAATTCTAAAATATGACCAAGCAAAATAAATATTGTGTATATTTTTTTGAAATAAAAAAAATCAACCTAAGTTTTAACCGATTTTATATTTTTTTTATCTAGGGCGCCTCGTACATCTACCCGGTTGGGCATAGGATATATTATATTCCGGAAATCAATCCCTAAAGAGTGGCTCACACGGGTTTTTGGGTACGAAAATCTAATTATTTTTGTTGATTTATGGGTTTCCTCAGTATATAGATGAAAAAAAATAACAGATGCTATTATCTATTTAATTTCGTTGTTACAGGGAAGAGGGTCTCAGTTTTAAAAGAGATTAATAAGATTAAAAAAAAATACCATTCTGTATAACCAAACTTGACCCGAGCAAGGCCGGGTGATGGCAGGTTAGCATTCTTCTTCTTGTTATAACATAAAAATAAATCCAGTTAACCCGGGGGATAGAGACTCCGGGGGATGCCCAGGTCTTTGGAGGATGTGGTTCAAAATTAGATGTGTAAATTTAGGCAACGCGCAATTGGATGCTAGATGGCTATTATCCAAGACCGGGAGAAATAGAGGGAAAAATCGCATAGAATTTTAAAAGCTAAACTATGATAAGATAGTAAAAAGGCGCTGTTTAATTTTCGATTTAAGTTGTTTTAAATTGTATTAAAATCAAAAAAAAAAAAAAAAATGGTTGTAATAAATTGCGCAACAAGTTATTGATCGCAGAGTGCATTGGAATCGGTTATTTCTGAAAGGGGCACAGTCCAAACGTAAAACTTTCAGATTAATAAAACAAAAGGTTTTTATTTATTCGAGATTTCGAGTGAAAACAATCAAAAAATATAAATGTATGATAGGTTAATCAAAGTAAATTATTTTGACTTGACGCTTTTCATATATACGAATTGTTATATATTAGAGCAACTAAAACATAGTATACTATTGACTCTTTTCAAAAATAAATGATCCGCCAATAAAACGATTTATCGTAAAACTATTGTATTATTTTATTTTTTCAATAAAAGTGTGCCCATTTCATAGTTAGGAAATCGCCGGGTTCGTGTAAAATCTCTAATAATAATTTATGTAACCGACGCGTCCACTATAGTGCTATTTAATTTTAAATCTTGAATTTTATTTTAGAATTATTAACTGATTTACAATTATATTATTACAGTGTCGGACGCTAGCGGTCATTACAGCAGCGGTTATTTCTGGGGCAATACGTACTGGTTGGGTTCGAAAAGTCTCTGCACCGAAATATCGGAACGCGACGAGGACCTGCCGTTCAAGCTGGGTTTCAATATAATAAAAACGTACATCGCGTTGAAAGCGCCAATTAACTATACGGTAAATATCGTTTGTAATTCATTATAATTAATGGAATTGTTATTGGTGATGTCACGGTAGATAAATTTATTGTATTACGACGTACAGTTGCAGTCTTTAAACGACATGTTTGCAAATATTCAAATTCACCGTCGAATACGTACGTTTACGAGGGCTCCCCCCCCCCCCGATGATTTGTACTGCACAATCGTGAAATTAACCTAACCTAACTAAACCCAATTAATCCGAATTAACTCTTTGGCGAAATTGTACAATCTCCCAAGACCTTGGAGCAACAACGAGACGTCTCGAAGGAGCAACGAAAAATCACCGGATACGTTTTGTATTCCGTATACGACGTAGTGATTTAACTGGTCGGTGCAACACAATTGACGTAAAAATTAAAGACGAGAATATTTACGGGGGCTGTACGTAACATTTTTTGAAAAATTGCCACACATAAATATGACATTGATTTTTTTTAAAAAAAATACAATAATCAACATGGCTATAACTTTTTCGTCTGTCATTTTTTTTTTTAGTAAAAAAGCTACGTACAGCCCTCGGAAATATTCTTCCCTTTGAACTTTGTTATTTACAATCAAACCCCGAGTTCAACCTAAACGCCACGATTTACATTCTAAGTATAACGTAATTTTCTATGTTGCCCGTTGGATAGACAGAGGCGACAAATGCCGATGTGACGTCCACTTAACAGTTAGCGTACAAAACCCGATTTTGACCAGAGAAATGTGAACGTGTCTCGTTGTTGCTCCGCGGTGTTTGTTATTCGCTCGTGGAAGGTACAAAAAATAAAATCGTATTCAATACATTTGTTTAAGTATAACTTTTTTACCGGTGCGATGTCTTCACGTATTTGTAATTCGTAGTGTTTTTTTTATGAAAAATTATTGAACTATCATAATAACTCAGAAAGTACTTACATAATAATTACGCTCGTATCGATATATGCACGTGTTTAATTGGCGTGTCCAGGAGAGGTATCAGTATTTGGGCATATGTATGCCTTACTCGTGTACCAAACAAGACGTGGACGAGATGGTCAGTTTGTCGCTCCGACGAGACGACATACCGGAACGAGACGTCAAAGTGACCAAAGTGAAATCGCCGCACGATTACTATAACGTGTTCAGGGATAGAATTTTCTGGCTTCTCGTGTAAGTTGACCGCTTAATATTACTAAGTTTTTATAGTCAGGGCTCGGATGTTGTTGTCATTTTTGCGACTTTTCATCTACCGCTCGAATTTATTGTTAAATCGGTTTCATACGAGTTCGAGTTAAACTTCTAATCGTTTTTAGTGCGATGTTTTACATTTTTCGGCATATTAATTTTCTTGATGTTTCACATTTACAGTACTACATTTTTTTTATTAGTTTTCAATTGTTTTATGTCAATTATTATTACCTTTATTTTAATATCCGTCCAAAAGTAAAATTCAATTATAAAATCAGAAATAATAACCGTTTAGTATTAAATAAGAGTTAAGATTTGCGAGTATGCGACAATCCGAGCACCTGATAATAACATGTAAACAGAACATGGTTAGTGCATCTTTTTGTATTTTTTTTCTCTTGTGTAATTGATTTTACCGCGACAAAATCCGAGCTCTGATTGTTATAATATATAAATAAAAACCAGATTGAACATTGTGGGGGACAGCAACAAATGCATATTTTATATATTCGTGGTGTTTTATAGAATAATATCGACAGTGACCACGGTGTTTCTGATATTGGGCACGAGCTTGGACATGTATCTGCAAAATAACGGCCGTAACAAAACCAACGGGTTTATGTTCGACAATTACAAGTACGCCGTGAGCAGCGCCAAGTTGCAACCGCTTTCCGAACATTCCAAAATCGATATGGAATCTGGTAAAAAAAAAAAAAAAAAAAAAAATGTTCAATACGCCTGACGAGACGAGAAACAAAATAATGAAATATAATATATATTCGAACAATTTGTTTGTTTGTTATAGAGGCTTCCAAGAGTTCAGAAACATTGTCAAAAACCCAACCGATGACGTGTAAGTAGAATAAGTGAATACATCAAATATAATAATCGTCTGCAATACTGACAAAATCCAAAAATTTTTAACATTTATGCCAGGCCCTATAGTTTTCAATGAATCTCGACACAAATTGCGTAGTCCAAAATTAGAAGTGTGCATTACGGAATTGAGAAATGTATACTAATAAATATGTACTTGCACGTACAAATTGCAAGTACTGTTATAGTTAATGATTATCGAAAAACTACAAAGAATAAATTGAAAAAATGTTATTCTAAACGATTTTGGTACGACATTTTTGCAGTTTTCTATTGTGCGTTACACAACGAGGAATCGCTTTGTTGTTATGAATTTATTATTAAAATAATTTTAGGAAAAAGTTTTTTTAATTTTAATTGTACGGAAGTAGTATGAAGAAAGTGAAAAGACCGTAGCTCCCACGTTACTGTATCATCTCAAATTACCCCCCCAAAAAATGTGTAGTACGAAGTTTTATAAAAAAAAAAAAAAAACTCTAAATAATAGCGGCTGAATTACGCCTATACATAAACGTTTTGATTACATGTTTATAGGTACGGTGGTAAACGTTTTGCTGGCGTTTTCAGTGCGGAGAAATTTAAAACAGATTTGCGACAAAACGATCGGCGAAGACACGATATCCACGGTGCACGGTCTCCGGTCGTTGAGCATGGTGTGGATCGTTTTGGGTCACGTGTGCATCGTGTCCTTTAAATACTCCGGTAACTGATCTTACTGTTTGAATTGTATTTAAACTGACCACGAAAAGGATATAATTGCGGTTTATTTTAGAGTATACTATACTCGGTCCTATACTCGTATATTATAATTATATTCAGGCAGTGAAGTTATTGCATTGAAAAACTCACTACAAAACGATCAATGCAGTATTGCGTTAAAATAAATTTAAATTTGTACATGTAAATTTGATTATTGTCTTGCAAAAATTTAAAACGGTATGGATTTTCGGTGTTTTTACGGACGACATAATAGACGTGACAAAGTATACGAACAAACCGCTAAATTACAACGATATCGGTGAACGACATAACTGATTGTCGATCATCGATGTGGTATACATTACATTCGTACACTGCTACATTAATTTTATTTTTATTTTTTAAAAAAAAAAACAATACTACTATTGTTTATAATAAACTGATTTTTCTTTTTCCCCCGTTAATATAAATTAAATATAATTTGAGAGACACAAACAGTCATCACGTAGTATTATTTGTATATATCAAATTATATTTAATTTATATTAGCGGAGGAAAAAGAAAAATCAGTTTATTATAAACAATAGTAGTATTGTTTTTTTTTTTTTTAATTACTGTTAAAAATTATATTTAAGTTTTTTAATATTGGAGGGGCCAGATAGTTTAGAAAATCTATTTGTGGGGGGAGCGTAAATTAAAAAAAGTTTCAACTACTGGATTTAAGATAGTGGTGCTCAACTCGAAATGGTTCTAAATATAGTGAAAACAAATCGTTTTTTTTTCTTTTATACATATTAATAAAATAGAACCTTTTAAAAGTGAATTATGTATTATTATTGTTGACAGAAAAAAGTTCCTATCTAACGATATTAATATATTTTGAAAACGAAAAGGTTTTATTATTTGTATTAATAAAATATCTTTATTAATAAAAAAAGTCCTACACGTTTCGGTTTGCCGGACTCTGAAAAAGTTTTTATTTTGTTTTAGCCATTATAAAAAAACTCAATACAAAAAGGTTCTATCGCAAAACAGTAATTTTGATAAAGTACTGTCTTTACGAGTGCTTACTTTGTAAAAGATTCTCCTGGGATAAAAATTATTGATTTACACATGAGGACGATTAATAACATAAACTGACCGAGCACCGCTCAGAATCGTTATATATATTTTTTTTTTTTTTACTGTCATTGTTTATTTTAAATATTTATTTCTTATTATCCTTTTCTAATTTTCGTTATGGTTTTTTTTTTTTTTTTAGACAACATGGAATTCCGTACCGTTTCCGAACGTTATATATTGTTTCAATTGATCAACAAAGCGACGTTTTCTGTAGACACTTTCTTCTTCATCAGGTATCGTCTACGCGCATATTATGTACCATATATATATAGTCTATCATCAGTGTTGAGACACAGATAAGTGACATTTATCTTCGAAATCATTTAGATACATTGCAAAGTTAACAAATACTTAATTTATCTCAGATAAGATAATAGACATATAGAATTTATCTCGATATAAACACATTATTGAGAACATATTGTAGCAGGGAGTTATAAACGTAAACAGTTAAAATAATTCTACAAATGCACTAGAGGTAGTAACTTTGAATTTTTAATTAAAAGTCAAATAATAGTTAGGTATTTAATATTTTCTACTACGGATAAAACATATAATTTTTAATTATTTATATAAATACATATATGTTTTCTAGAAAATTACTAAAAATATAACTATGTTTTATCTTAGTTAAAATTTAGATAGATTCTAAAATGTCCATTTAAATGTGATAAAAGATATAGATAATATTATAAGTCTCAACACAGTCTACTATTGTCATAACGTAAATGCAACGGGTATATATTGATGAACGGTTTTTTTTTTCATTCTAAGCGGACTATTGGTCTCGTTCCTCTACTTCAGAACCACGGCCAAACTGGATGTCAACAAACTGACCAAAACCACCGGGTTCCTGTCGAATTTCATCGAATTCGTGGGATTACTGGTTTACCGATTCTGCAGGTTTGTACCCGGGATTATACAATTTTTGAAATATTATTATTATTATTATTACCTATGAATATTTCCGCAGACTTACCGCTCCATATTTCTTCATTTTGGGCGTTGTACAGCTAACAATGACGTGGTTCCATTATAATTCCGTATTCGACCCGCCGACCGATGAGCACGTAAACTGTCCGAAATATTGGTGGAGGAATCTGTTGTACATCAACACACTGTTCCCGGTCCAAGACATGGTGAGTTGTAAAAACCGTTTCGTTTTATTCGTTTTAGATATTTGGAAAATATTCGATGACGGGCACTTGCGCTAGAAAAAAATAATCTGACTTGTTTTTTTTATTTTCATTATTGCTTATAGTGTATGCTTTGGAGTTGGTATTTGGCCGATGACACACAATTCTACATACTAGGAGTGATTATACTCATATTATCTGCGCGGTAAGTCAAACGATTAATTTAAAAAAAATAAAAAAAAAAAACATAAGATTCTTATAGTAGCATTGTAACTTTAAATAAATGTAATCGTTGTTAATCGCCAGCGCCGCAACTAGATTTTTCAGCCCTAGGGCTCAAAAACCAATTCGACTTTTTAGGGGCCGAGGGTCACTTTCCAATCACAACATTATTGTGCCAAACTTTGTAGAAAAAATTATCCAATAAGCAACACGTCTGTGTGTGACTATTATAGGGGCAGAAAGCAACTTATGTTCATTTTATACAGTACGTATACAACTTTTAGATTTGACTCAGCAGAGGCCTAGTGGATCACTTAGTTCGTAAAATATTATAATCTATAATCGTGTTTATAGCGCCTACTATAGTATTCGTGTACATCGATATTACAAACATTTTTTAGATTTATTTCATTATATCTATAAAATAGATAAAAATTTAAAGCCACGTAACAATGCAATTTATAATTATTATTTCAAAAAATAAAAATAAAAATAACTTTAGGGGATAAAATCAGTATGTAGAGGCCCAAATTAGGACGCAAAGCGTTCTCCCGAGGCATTGCCACGGATGCCCGGGTGGACGTTGCGGCGCTGTTAATCGCTTAAACCTGTGTCGGACTGATATAAAAAGGCCCGGGGTGCGGACAATTTCAAGTATTTATAATAATTATAAATTGTATTATAATTTAAAAACTTTATTATATTTATTAAGTCATGGCCCGGGGTGCGATAGCACTTTAGCACCCCGTGGCAGTCCGCCACACAGTTTACACAGTTACTAAAATATTTATACCTATAATAATATAATAATAGATACCCGAAACGGACAAATATTATTGTATTGTGGATGTTAATTGTTCGTATTTTTGGTAAAAACTGATTGGGTGTGCTTTAGGTATTTCAAAGCAGCGGCTGCCACATTAGTGATTTGTACGGTCGCATCGTGGTTCACGACCGGATACATAGCGTACACCAATAAACACATGCCAAAGTGAGTGGTGGACGGGCGTTGATGTGTACGATTAAAATTATAATAATGTGAAATTGTTTGTTTGTCATTTTGAAACAACAGCATTGACGATCCGTTGGCGTTGTTCGACAAGATTTACGACAAACCGTGGACGAGACTCGGGCCGTACTTTGTGGGCATGGCCATCGGATGGCTATTGTTCAAGACCGAGTGTAAAATTAAAATGAATCCTGTGAGTCGAAAGGCGGCCGAACTGTAGGGACGCCCGTGAGGGGTCCTGTAAATGACAAAAGTCAGGGTTTGGGTTAGATCGATATGAATTAAATTAATTCACGTCGAAATCTAGATTTTTTTTTTTTTTTGTTTTTTTAGCCCTTTACAAGCCTTTTACTACTTCCACCAGAACCTTCCAACAATCTCTATATTATCTGCCTCTTCCATCCTTGTTGTATTATCTACCCGATTCAGGCCGTTTTTACTCGATCTAGCTTTAGGCCGTGTTTTATTGGGGTTAGACTTGGCTATTTCATCCATTAAAGAGTTTTTCGATTTCTATCTTCCGAGGACCTTCCTCCTTTCAAAGGTGAGTGATATTATCTCATATCGCCATTAGTCATCGACTATGTTTCGCAGCAATACATAACTAAGTATAGTTTCTTTTGAATTTTCTCGGGTAAAAGCTCAGAACTAAATATTTTATCCGTTACATAATACCCGTGATTTACCGCACTCGGTTTTATTTCGTTCTTGTTATTCGAATCGACACCCGGCTAGGTATACTTGAAGTTTTTTGCTTGCTTGAAAGTATACGAGATTGTCCTACGACGGTGATATTCTGCAATCCAGATATTAGCGTTTCTAAATCGATCCTAGGTGTTCAATAAAACATAGGAATAAGTAATTTCCGTCGTTTGTCGTTCGATCGCCGGTCTGACCTAGGGGTATTATTTTTTTTGTTCCGCACAGCTAACCGTCTTCGCGGGATGGACCGTATCGTCGGCGGTGCTCGGCTGTCTGGTATTCGGTATCCACCATGTGGATCTGCATCCGGTCGCGGCCGCTGCGTACTCGTCTTTGAGCCACACCATGTGGGCCATGTGTCTGTCGTGGACGGTGATCGCTTGCGCCACCGGACATGGAGGTAAGAACCAGAGGAAAAATTGTCGAATCGGTTAGTAGCGATATAATTTTTTTTCGCAGGTTATATGAACAAATTATTATCGTGCAGATTCCTAATACCGTTCAGCCGGACGACCTATTGCGCTTACCTAGTGCACCCGATCATCATCAGGTACGTGGTGATGAAACGCGACACTCCACTTCACTTAACCGTGGAAACAGTGGTACGTACCCGTATATACGTAGTGTTACTACTACTTCTGGCGTGGGCCAGTTCTTCCCCTGCGATAACATAAACGCAAAAGTCCACGGAAGAAACGAAATCGTTTTTCCCCTGTGACCCATACACGACATTCTTGCGCACGAAGCAAGCGAACGGTTGTGGCCGAATATTGAAATATTTGATATTATATTCAATATTTTTCGTTCTCATCAGATGTACGGGAGAAGAACTAACCCCATCCCTTACTAGTACTACTATGAGTACTGTACTATTAGACAATAGATCATAAATCAGAATATAATACACGTTAACTGCAGCTAAAAAATTACCTAGAGATTAACAGGCGAACGCAAAAACGCACCGAAACAAATTAAATATTTCAGACGGTGGTATCTAAAGCGTTCTACAATAATTTTGTGATAAAAATTAAAAAATTATACCGTTCGATACGTTTTTATTTTTTCGAACATTATCATAAACAAAACTCCATAAAAATACGTACGGTCCATCAAATTAAAGTACTTCTTCTTCTTCTCCGGTTTTAAAGGCTATTGAGGCCCATAACCGCAGTACACATTTGCTTCCATCTGTCTTTATCCTGAGCTACTACTTCTCTACTACTACTACTAAAATACTTACTATAAAATAATATAACTGTCTATCGTAGACGCAACTAGGGGAGTACTAAAACACCCCCCAAGCTCTAATACAGCACCCTCAGTCGTAATGAACCAATAACAATTTAAAGCAGTTTCCTTCTTTCCCGTTGGTTTTTTTTTAGTCTCACGTTTTTATCGAAAAGATTAACGGTTCATGGTTACATCATTGTAGCCCTACACGCGGTTTAACACAGTATACCTATTTTATATCTGTCCTTAAGATCGGTTTCAAATTGTAAATACCACAGATATCTATAATATATTACATAGTCAGATAGATAAATGATAATAGTATATTACAGATACTTGTGGTAGATACTGTCTGGATAACAACATAAAGTTTTGAAAAAAAAAACACACTCTGCGAGTATTATACATAATTACAGCACCCCCAAATATTTTGACTCCAGTTGCACCTATGCCACCAATATAATATATTACATATACTATATATACATATAATATATTGGTACGTAAAAAGTTTAAATCAATTTTACTGTCGTGATTTTCAGGGAATTTTGTTTCTGGGACAAATCGTTGTGTCTTACTTTTTCGCTTTCATCCTGTCCATCGCATTTGAAGCGCCGATCGTCTCGTTGTTAAAACTGGTATCGCCCACCAAACGAAACGTCCACTGATCAACACATCGCGATTTTCTACTTGATCGGCCAATAAATAGCGCCAATACCTATTATTTTTATTATTATTTTTTTTTTTACACATTATAATACATATTATACATAAATATGTCATTCGTTTAAAGACTTCCGAATGACTTCATTTGAACAATTACCCATTAAATGTATTTATATTAACTATAACATTTATATATATATATATATATATATATATATATAAATTATATAATAATATAATATGTTAATTCGTGTTATATTATAGTAACAGTAGTATATAATATTGTATTGTAGGTTTTTAATAATTGTTGTTATATTATTTACGTTTTTTTTTTTTTTTTATACTTAAATATATATATATAATTATTAATATGTACTTAATGAAAAATGTAGCCAGATTTATCATCTATATATAAATATATTATATAGACTTGTACAATATTATAATTATTGTTAAAAATAATAACTGCGCATAAAACTAATACGAATCAAGTTGCTAATATTGTTTAATAGTTTTATTAATCAAATTGAATTACAAAAAAAAAAAAAAAATGTCTATACATTTCAAAAGACTATTAAAATAGTCTCCTATATAATTATTGAATTATACATTTTTTTACAATACAGAAGTGTTTTTAAAAGTACAGTGCTGCAACTAGCGGGGGGGGGGACCCAGAAATGCCCAGTACCTAACCTCCAAGGTGCCTCCGTTAGGAATAAATTAAGGTCCCAAAATTCATAGAAGAGTAAATTTAAGAGTAGACAGTTAACAACAAAACCAAGTTTTATAATATTACAATGGTTTGATAGCCTTGTTGGTTGATGCTGTCAGCACTCAACAGTGGTACCTAACCATAGCAGTGAGTATGTAGGGTAGGTGATAGTGCAATTTTGTTAGTATGAATTATTTTTAGAAAACCTGATATTATTTCTACAGATTATACCTTTTATAAATTTCCAAAAGTTTGGTTCAAGGGAAGTGTCTAGATACTCGAAACACCCCAAAGTTGCACCTCTGTACAAAGGGTACAAGGGCCTCATCAAATTGTTTGCACCTGGGACCTAGTTGCGGCACTCATTGATAATGTCACATTTTAAATAGTTAGAATCCATGATAACACCCTAAAGATGAAGTTAAATACAAGTTAAATACTAGGATACAACACAATGAAGAAATTAAGAGCTTCAAAAGCCAGACATTATAGTAGAAATTGCGAAAAGAAGACTAATGTCTGCCGGTCAGGCTTGGATATGTTTACTTAGGTATTGCTATAAAGTTTAACAAATTTCTGTTTAAAATATTTTATTAATATACACTAAAAGTTAAAAGTATAGTAATAAAATAAAATAAATTATCAATATTTGTTTTTTGTAATACAATGGAATAAATTAATATTGAAATTATTTTATGAAATTTAGTAGGCTCTAGAAAATAATATAAACACTGGAATCAAGCAATAACAATTTTTAGATATTTTATTGGAAGTGTAGCCTATATAAATTCCAATCCCCCGACCTGAATTTGGTTTCCACGCTGCTCAAGTTACTTCCTTGACCCAATATTCATTGCAATGCCTGGTCTCAGTATACTCCTACCCTATCTTATGTCTTATGAGCTAAAAATCAAGTCCTATGGCAGCCATTTTAACTTAGCATGACACAAAATTACAAACAGGAATAGAACAAAAACAATTCTATATAAAAAAATAGTTAAAAAAAGAATGGTGTAAAACACAATGAAAAAATGTTTTACTTAGGTTTATTAAGTTTATGTTGTTTCATTTTTTTGAAATAGGTTTGTTTTCATCATGGCTGTTATTTGGAAGCGAAGGGTTAGTTTGTTTTGATCTTTGTAATATCCAACTATCGTAACTATTTGGATCTGTAATAGAAAATATTATTATTGAATGAACATAACATTATACTTATCTTATATATTAATACGCAAGCATTTATGGCGTACTAATAACTCCAACTGTGTACATAGTTAGGGGGAAAATAAATATATCATTGGAAAGGTATTGTCAAGTAGAGTTGAAGTACAGTAAAAATATATAGTTTGTTGTCCATGCATAATAATTTCACTTTTACAATTGTCTGATTATTGGCAGATTTTCTCAAACTGTGGGTCGCGATTGAACTTTTGATGGGTTGTGTTTAATTTTAAAATATTTCTTTATTTTACACAAGAAAACTAGAATCATTTAGACAGTAATAAGTAATTTCTTATAAAATTAAATATTTAAATATAGTTATATACAATATCAATAAATTTATTGAAGACATGAATATCATAGTTATACATATTGTTAATAAATATAGAGTATACCAATTAGTGGTGAGTGGCCAAAATAAAAAATATTCAAAATAGGTAGTGTTGAGAATAATTTGGGAATCTCTGGTCTAAGGTCTAGGGAAAAGACACAGAATAGTCACAGATTTTAGACTCCAAGAAATTTATATTTTAATGTTTAACGTTTTTATTATTATGAATATTTTCAATCTAAGTTTTTACCAGACTACTTTTGCTTCACCCCCTATGACTTACATTGTAAAAGATCTCCCTGTTATTATCAAGAGTTGTAATTATTACCACCGCACACAATGATAATGGTGATAGCTGATAACCGGTAGTGGCCTACCTAACCCAACACTCTTTATATCGCGATGTCTGCTCGTTTTGTTTTAAATGTAGTGCGGCCGCGGCAGACAATTCATCATCGAGCGACAACTCTAGACCCATCTCGGCCATCCATGAAATATGGAAATTGTATTCTATACTGTGTAGTTTTTGATTATCCTTGCACTTATAGGGATATGCACGATAAAATGTTATACAGAAAACTACTATTAATGTACATTATATTATTTTACATACCATCCAGTTGATTTTGAAAATTGTTTGTCATTTCGGGACCATTATTAGTCGTAGATGCAGTATTCTGATTTACAGATTGTACAGTTTCATCAAACTTCATAGTAAAAAAACAGTCTGTAATAGAATATATTTTCAATTAAGCAAATAGGTACTTATAATAATTAATAGAATATAAAAATATATGTTTTGCCTGTTGTCCATATATAATAATAACATACTTCTACATGTGCGATATGTATTAGATAAATCAGTAGTTGGCAGTGTTTGTTGGCACTTCCTGCAGACAAAGGTGATTCTGGAAATTAAATATATTTTGGTGAATTAAGTAACAAGGGAGTAGGTACCTATTTAGTTTACTAAGAGTAGTATTTTTTTGATTTGTAAAATGTATTTATCACAACCGTACTTATGATTCTAAACAAATTGAAATGTTCTCGCGGTTAGAAAAATTTACTTTTTTTTATTAAATTGATTTATTATAATATACTACACTGGCTGAACCTGTACGGCGTTGTTCATGTCAAATTAAATAATGCCCATGGTTTAATAGTATTTAAAAGCTGATTTGTCTTAATCAAATATATTATTAATTCAATATTAGTCACTGCCCTCCTTATCCTCCTTCTACTCATCGTTCCACCTAGCCATATGTCCATTGCTCCAGCAACAGTCTTGCGCACAACCAAATTAAGTAAATAAGTAACAAGTAATTTTATTTTTCATCGGCGCAACCTGCAAGGGAACCAAGAAATCAACCAAAAAAAAACCATGAAATGCATGAGAAAAACAACAATGTTCTGAAAAAAGGAGAATAATGCGGAACAAAAGTTTCGTAATCAAGTTCGTACCGTTAGGTACATAATAATTTCGACTCTGTATCTACTAAACAATCGTTTGTCTTGTTAACGAGTTAAAAAAAAAACAACCAAGAATGTTGAAAACGACGCTTATGAAACGAATCGAAAATTAATAAGTACCTAACTAAGTAATAACGGAAGGTGCGGATGAAAAATGATTTTCTCGCGTACAACTTGGAAGTGGCGTCCTAGACGATATTATCGCATTGAACTCTGTAATGGCTACAATGGCAAGTAAACGACAACGTACAAAATTGTAAACATTATAGAACAAGGGTGCACGTGGACGCAGAGAGCATCCGTCATTACACCCTATACTTATTTGCGATAGGCGATCTTCTTTCAGTATTTCGGTAGATATACTTACGCCATCTTCGCCGGGACTTTGTCGAAAACTGCTGGAATAACGTCGATAGGGTATATATCCACTAGTCGGACGGCACTCGGCACGCGCGAACGGTACAAGGAATCAAATGGCCGTGTACGTACAAAGGGTATAACATATATTATGACCGAACTGCTTATTGATCGTCCGAAACATAGAGATACATTAGAACGACAAGGGTTAACACGGTGGAGAGGGTGGCCATGGCTAATTTCACGGCAGTGACGCCAACACGAGTGACAAAACTAAATACGTACAAATAATTACACCATATTATAACGTATTATACGCCTGTCAAATGTTTACGTTATTAAACTAATAACAATATAAATAATAGAATAATATTAAAATTACATTATTATTTTTAATACATCCAATACGCCGGAATAGTCGTCTTCTTATCGGTCTGTTATCAGTAACAATTGGACAATAGTCCCATCAAGAAGACACATGTATTTTCTTAAACGCTCGTATTGCATTGAAGCTCGCGAAGCTCAAGAAGCTTTGTATATTATTAAAACAAAAGAGTAGAGACAAGGCATGTTAAAACTACATTTCTGGAACACTATTCTCTAGAAGTCGTAGACTAAATTTTTCATTATTGCAGTGCACAGATGTGGGGCGGCACGCTAAAATTCGAAATGCGCCCTCAGTAGCACGATTTTTAAACATTACATTCTTCTCCGAACGATAGTGTATTCGTCTTCCGATGATACTCCACCTTCCAAAGAAACTAATGACGCTATGTCTGCATAGATCGTCGCGTTTCCACCATCGCACGTCAAACCACTCCTCGAGTGAATACTGAGAGACTATACTACCGATCGCGTGTGTACGGCTGCTAGGAAACCATAGTTTAAATATGCGTCGCAGTCCGCCGGTTGGGATGGCGAGTTTAAAATTCGAAAAGAAACATTGAAGAAAACGAGCTGGATATTTTATTTTGTAAATTGAAAAGCCAAACAAGTGTTCATTAAGCGTGTGTAATCGGACCAACTATAAAGTCGCCTACGATCGCCTCCGAAACATTTATGACATTTTGATAGCATAACAAAATATAATCTCATTTTACTTGCGCTCAATGATATACGCGTACTACGCATGAATTTTTTTTTTTTTATGCCCTGGGCTTTATTATTTAAACGACCTGATGGTCTTTATAAATATGTTTAACAAGATATATCTTACATACTAGATGTTAATATATACATTACACATTGATGAAGTCTCACTTCCAATGAAGTGGCTCCTGTACTTAATTTAAATATTTAAACTAAGTCGTATGGTTTCAGACGCTTAAGCCGTCTAATGTCTTTGGAGTTATCTAACAGTTGGATGGCCATTGGATTGATATGGGGTGATCTAATCTCATCCCGTGTTTGCGAGCAAACTTTTGGATTTCTTCTGCTATTGTAGGCAGCATCATAGTGAATGGCATCGTTTCTTTCAAACCGGTAGGCTGCAGTGATGGTCCGAAGAGCGATGTTTTGGCAGCGTTGTATAATATCAATGTTAGACTTACTGGCACAACCTCACAGTTGAACAAATGAACTGCAATTATTTTACAACGCCGCACCATACGTTAAGCTCTGTCTTCATTGTTGTAGTGACGGAAGGGTATTGCAATAAGAGATCAATAGTATAAAAGTTTAATGGAAGATACTTAAATAAAACATAAATCGATACCTATACGGCGAAATCATACAACCAAAACTTAGTTACTTTTAATAAACAAACTTATGATTAAATTTGTGGACAAAGCTTTTGAAGACTCCGCCCGGGAAAAGAAACTCTTGTCAGGTCATGAACTTAGCGGCTAGTATAACCGTTAACCATAGCGAGAGCACCCTTATATATATATATATACAGAATTAGTAAAGACGTATGTGCCCGTTCAAGGAACATAATAAGGAAAAACTGCGGACATAAGGAAACTGTAGACAACAAGATCTCACGTTAAATAGATAAACCGTGAAACATCTTGCGCAACACGTTACTAAAAGTGTCCTACATGTTGGGCTTACTACATTATCCATTGCCCTTCTAAATCATCTATGATATATGTCACCTACTGTGACGTAACCCCGTTTCAGTGCCACTGCCTTATGGGCACAATGCGGCACAAACTGGGTAGTTTATGTTATTAAACAACTATCCGGATTAAGCAAAGTCCGGTCTATTGGGGTCTGGATCAATGAGATTTTACTGTACATTGATTTAACATATTTTTGACCTTCCATGTGCGAAGAAATTGTATAATCAGTCCTTTTTTTTTACATTAAGTAAAAAATTTAAAAATAATTTTAACTGTTTACACGGATGTCTATAATACTCCTTATTTTTTTAGGAGTACAAGAGTATTATGATCGATAATATATTCTAGCACAAAACCTTCTTTTGCAGTCTTCATTATATACTCCAATACATGGCTACTGATTTTATTAATATTATAATAACTGTAATGTACATTACACAAATCATACATATTAAATGTAAAACATGTTGATAAAAAGAAAATTAATTTTAATGTTTAAAGATAGGTATTATAAATCATAACTAAATAAAATGAATTTTATTTGTTTATAAAATCAAGAAGTTAAACAAATATTTAATATTACCAAATATACCATGTTATAGTGTTAAATTATAGCGACACACTTCTTACTAAGCCATGTCTTCGACTAATATGTCAGCAGATTGAGAATGTGATATATTTACAGTTGATGTTACTAGTGTGTCTTCATAATTTTGAATACGTAACATAATACCTTCATCCAAAATATCTTTAGAAGTGTCAGACTCCAAGAGTGTTTTAATAATTTTTTGTTTTAAAATTTTTACACACATAAATCCGTCAGAGGTTTGTTGTTGAAGCACAAGATCTATTATTACTGAAATCAAAACATATTGGTCACAATTTAAAAATAAACCTCTATATAATAAGAAAAATTTACATGGACACTTATTAATTTCCTCTTGGCCCCATGGTTGTTCAGACAGTTTTAGTAACATTTCAAATCCAGCTTCTTGTACGTCTAAAAATGGTAAACTGCACGATTTATAGACCATATTTTTGAATGGATCATTACCTAACTGTTTGTACCACTTCTGGGTACGTGCAATCATATCATTTTTGGAAGAAAGTTCAACATTCTAAACAAAACATAAAAACAATGAATTATTAAAACAATATAAATAAAAAACAATTAAACTATATTACTTCTATTTGAATAATTTTCGTGATTGCATTAATAGCACTTGATTTGAATTCGTTCTTGGAACCAGAAGCAATATGATATAATTCCACTATAAATAAACTCCAAATATCTGTTTCGCCATTACCTATTTATTACATATTATGAAATAATAACTTGGCATTTTTTATTCTAAGCAAAGCTATGAATGTATTGATTTTATAATGAATTCTTAACAAGTTATTTTGAAGTTTTGGGAGCTTTTGTCATTTGTTTGACATTACCAGTAACAATTCAAACTTTACAGAGGTAATTTTTAATTAAAAATTATTTGAAAAACTTAATAGACCAGAATTGCCTATCATAGATCCCAATACTAAAAATACTAGCAAAACCCACTGCAAACACGAGAAGAATAAAATTTGAATACAATTATATTTATTTTAACACAATTTACCTTGATATTGATTTATCACAATGTTTGGTGCTGGAATATCCAAAGAAATTTTGCAATCCCATGAAGTTGCCAACATAATAACTGCATTAATGGCAAAATAAATAAGTGAATCATCTTTTTCTTTCAAGGTCTCATAAAGTACAACAAATACTTTAGGATATGACTCATAAATAATTTGAGGTTTGATCAGAGTAACATTTATAAACAAATCCATTACAACTAACATGTGACATAGTAAATATGTACTTATTAATTACAATTTTAATAAAATACAAAACAATTTTACTAATACATACTGGGGTTGAGTAAAGCAACTGAAGCGTCAACTAATTCATTTGATGAATAGTCCAGTAAACTATATAATCCACTTATAATTCCGATAGAATTCAAATAATCAAAACCATGATCTGTGATGACCAAAGGAATTAACATTTTTACTGTTACCATCTGCATCATAATATCTGGATTTGTAATATTAGTGATTAAAGATGAAAACAGACCTTTGGAACTAATCAATGCCAAAGTATCTTTTGACTTGGACCAATGAATTAATATCTGTAAAATATAATTATTTGTATAAAAATACTGTAATAGTGTGTATTAACAATAACTTAAAACTTATTTTTAATAATACCCACAATATTTAACATTTTTTTTAAAACAACAATATAAATAAATAACTCACATCATAGATACGAGTACGTATTTGTGAATCTTTCTCTATCATAAACTGGAACTTTGATAATATTGGAAGAGAAGAAAGAGTTTCAAAGCTTTGAAACTGCTTGAGACATTTAACTGCCCTATATGATACAGACACATCGCTATTTGTTAAACAATCAACTATAGTGCAAATCATGTCCGGTTGTAAATCAATATTATTATCAATGGCCAATATTTTTTCCAACTAAATATAAATAAAACAAAAATATAAAAATGACAAGTACAAAAAAATTTTAAATTTAAATTTACCTCTACCAAAACTGTAGATTTTACAAGATTATCTGGATGATGTAATGCACGTTCAATGCTGACGGCATACTTGTTAAATAATTGTTGTGGCTGGAGAACCGATAGAAGTTTTTAAGTATTAAACAACATATTTTTATTTGTTTTCTGAAATTAAATAAAGTACATTTATTAATACCTAAATGTAGGTATTAAACGACTCATTTAAATACTTACACATCTGTAGTATTCAAACAATCAAATATTAGATTTATATCTATGAGGTTGGCCGATTTTAACAAATCAGAACGGTTCAATTTGTTCAGATAAATGTTACAATCAATCAATACATTCATTATATTACTGCTCCCGATTGTTAGCTCATGCATTGCTAATGCAATCAAATCAGTATCGACTAAAAAATAAATAATATTTATAATAAAAAATTAATATTATAAATAGTCTTAAGAGGACATGATACCCGTGTGATGTCTCCGTCTTACAGACACCCAAAATAATAAATTTGCGTGCAATCGGACTCATTTTGTTATTAGTTTTAATATTAAAATGAACTTAAAAATAAACACAATACATTTTTGTTTGTACTTAGATTTTTTTTCCTCTGTATTTCAGTTTGTAAGTGAGATTTGGTTTAATTTTAAATTTTAATACAGACAATAAACTTAAATTTAAATTTGATAATAAACCGTTTAATTCAGTGCAATATTAAAACCAACAGCAGAAAATTGGTCCTGCTAAAGGTAAATTTGCTATGACATGTGTTTGTAGAACACAGAGACAGCGCATGTGGATAGTTACGGTATTATATTAATAATTTGCATTTTATGGTTTACTCATACAATCAATTTAATATTAAATGATAAACAATTTTTAAATTGTATTTAAAATCATATAATTAATTAATAAATAAATAAATAACCTAATAAACCTAATCGTTTTCCTTTATTTAAATATAGCTAGCTAATGTAATTAGTTACAGTGGGTCAAAAAAGTCTCCGTAAACTGATGTTAAATTTTTTCCATTACATATAATGATAATTAAAAAGTTGAATAACTTCATATTTTTAACAACAATTTATTAAGAAATACATCAAAATTATGTTTTTAGAAAAATAAAACATATATATTAATTATTTTATTATTTACATGTATATTTATAAATAAATGTAGAAAAATAACAACAAAAAAGTTTCTATACATAATATGAATATCAAATAAAAATAGTATTGAGAAAGGAAAAACTCGTGTAGATTGAAAATTCTGTCATAAATTAAGATAATAATATGGTCTGGCAATATAACTGGCGATAAAACCTAGTGAGCATGGCGAACGTGACAGTAGGTACCTAGCCATCAGTCGTACTGTACGTTTTATTCAATTATTTACATTGAACAATGGAAATACCGATTGCTGTTCGTAAATTAGTAGTTCGACTAAGAGACGATGGTAATACACTCAGAAATATTGTACAAATAATTAAAAAATTGCACTCCACTGTACAATATATTATAAACCGATATAACGAAACTGGTTCTTTTGAAGATCGAAAACATACTGGTCGTGCTCAAAAATTAAAATCAAATCAAAAGAGGGCCATTCTAAGGACAGTTGTGGTGGAACCAAAAACTAGTGCACCCAAACTGGTTGGTATGATTGATACTGACTATAATATAAAAGTTGTGCCACAGACCATTCATAATGTTATTAGAAATGCAGGATATAAAAGTTGTGTAGCTAGGAAATATATATATAACCTTTTATCAGTAAAATAAATAAAAAGAAATGTTTAGATTTTGCGAAGGCACACATTAATAAGGGAAATGATTTTTGGAAATCTGTATTATTCAGTGATGAAAGCAAGTTTAATATTTTTGGTTCAGATGGGTGAGTTATGGTGCGGAGAAAACCTAATAAACAGATGGATTGCAAAAATTTGTACCCAACAGTAAAACATGGAGGTGGTAATGTATTAGTTTGGGCCTGTATGAGCGCTACTGGGGTTGGTAATTTGGTATTTATCTATGGAATTATGGATCAACATATATATTTAAACATTTTGAGAAATAATTTGCATGCCAGTGCTGAAAAACTAAACATTGGTAATTCATTTATTTTTCAACAAGATAACGACCCAAAACATACCACAAAAAAAGTTAAAGAATGGTTGTTATACCGAATGCCAAAGCAATTTAACACAACTCCACAATCACCAGACATGAATCCGATAGAACATACATGGGATGAAATAGGTAGACATTTAAAAAATTATCAAACTCGAAACAAAGATCAATTGAAAAATGCAATACTTGAAATATGGAACAGTATTGACCCTACTGTTACAATAAAATTAGTTAAATCAATGGAAAAGCGAATGCACAAAGTAATTACAGCTAAAGGAGGAACAACTGACCATTAATTATAATAAAGTGATAATAATTATTATATTGTATTAAGTTAAAAATATTTATGTTATGTTGTACGGAAACTTTTTTATTGTTATTTTTCTACATTTATTTATAAATATACATGTAAATAATAAAATAATTTATATATATATATAGATGCTTTATTTTTCTAAAAACATAATTTTTATGTTTCTTAATAAATTGTTGTTAAAAATATAAAGTTATTCAACTTTTTAATTATCATTATATGTAATGGAAAAAATTTAACATCAGTGTACAGAGACTTTATGACCCACTGTATGTTAAGCTATTATCAAAAAAAAACCAAAAGTAGAAGTTTGAATTTTTACATACCATATATTACATATCAAATTTAAAATTAAAAAATGCCAAAATGCGCGTATTATATTGTGTGAAATAATAATAACGACTGGACAAATACTATTATGGAAACCGACAAATATATTGGGTACATATTTTTTTAACAACAAGTCCAAAACTTAAGAGTATAATGCATACCGTTAACGTCAGCCGGTGAATTGTCGACAGACATGTTCACAGATTGTACGTAAACTACGTAGTTCGATGTAGACGCCGGAGAAGTTTGTACGTTTAGCTTTTGAACGACTATAGAAGAATATTGAAATTGAATAATCCCAAATTCACAGCGTCCAGTGTTTTTGTTTATGTTTGTGGTTTTAGAATTTTTGCAAAATCATTTACAGTCTTGCTTATCTCAAGGATAATAAATATTATTATTTACAAACTTACCAACATGGTGATAATATGGAAAAGAGTAGTGTGAACGCCGTTCACTATCTGTTACTCATATTTCTATTATCTATTTTCCTAGATTATTATTTTTTTTTTTGTTAATACAAGTATATCCGTACCCTTCTATAGAGTACATGCGATATTTAAGGTGTTGGCAATATTGACGAAATGTCTGAAAAAGCAATAAAAAATTCAAATGTTTACTGTCAAATAAATATATTTTACATGACGTAGTCGAGTAGTCACAAATCATCGCAAATTCACAAAACTAATCAATAAAAAATGTATTTATTCAAGCATAACAGAAAAAAATAAATACGTACCTTACAATATATTTAAGTGATTTTAGAGATGGAACATCTAATTAATGGCTACAATAAAATATGTGCAGGACACGCTAGCGCAACCGAGGAGAGAGGGGTGTTTTGGGTGTCTGGACACCGCCCTCGAACCGTATTTATGAGAATTCAATTTTTTAAGCATATATTTAAACAAAAATACAACATTTGACAATTATTATAAATTGCTTATACGAGATTTCTAACTATATCATATGCGTTTTTTAGTCTATCGACCGCCAGACAGTGCGGACACCAGTGCCATACTACCAAATAAGTAACAAAGAGGTAATAAATGTCACGGTTGTGATAGGCGGACACACCCTTTCGGAAAAATCCTAGTTGCTTCACTGTCAGAACATATAATGGGGCTTTCACTCCCTGAATTTTGTTTGGCACCCAATTTTAAACATAAAACTATTATGTTTGTTAACCATAGAAAAAATACCTATTAACTACATTTTCAAACTTTTGATTGTATTAAATAAGTTTTAATTAGGTAGTTAAGCATTTTTTTTTTATTTATTAATTAACCAAAAAAGGGAAATAAATATTTGTTGATAACAGTATAAAATAATAAATTAAGATTTTTCACGCACGGTAACAATTATGATTGTCTACTAGGTATATGACTAGAAATCTGTACAAATTGCATTTTTTTTTCTATTACTTTACTAAAAATATAGTATTACATAGTTGGATAACTATTTAGAAACTTCTTGCTGGATACTCAGAATTACTAATATCAAAAACTTTAAATTTGAACTAACCATACATAGTTATAAAACATATTTACATAATGTTCTAAAAGTGACTGCGTATAATCAGTATGATTTTGAACCAATGTTTCACTACCTAAAATTCTCATTGCAACATGAAGAGATAATACACTATTGGCCAAAGCTTATTAGACATTTTTCACGATCCTAATTTTTCTATCATCTGTGATCGCTGAGCAGTAATTTAGAATAAAATATCTGAACACTAATAAATTGGTGGATATTAATTTTATTTTATTAGCAAGATAATTTAACAGGTTCTTTATGAATTACTACATAATAAATTAGATTGCTCTGAAATGATAGAACGTCAACATTACAACAAAGAACACAACTCATAGTTGGAATAGTCTTTATTTTATTCATTGAAAAATGATATGCATTTGCACCCTCTAATATATTAATGTCCATTAATTTAATAATATATTTTAGAATTTATGTCAAAATCATGTATTAGCTATAATATATTATTTATATATATATTTTATTATGTATGTTACTGTTTAATGAGTATTATGTAAATTAGAATTATTCAAAAATTATAGGTGATATTTGGAAAGCACATTCGGTGATAAATACAATATTAGACTATTTATACTCTTCTTCTTGACAACATTTTAACAATAAAATATCCTGTGTGCCCATTTATCGTAAATTGTGATATGAATGAACAAATAAGCTACAGTACTATATGTTAAATCCTAATGTTATACAATTTTTAGAATAGAGCAGATGATGTTGTTATAAGACATTCTTGAAGAATTGTCTCCAAAGATGATCATTTTCTTTAATTTGCTATACACACCTAAGTCATATTTTGTTTAGCAATTGTATATGAACTGTACTAAAGTTATATCATTATATGGTAAATAAGTATAAATTCCAGGAGTATAAAATAAATTTATTTTCGAGTTAGTAAGAAAATCCACAAAAACTTCTCTTTCACAATTGGATTAAAGTGACTTGATAAATGTAGGATTATTAATAGATAGAGTGAATAAATAAAATGCCAACAAGTTGGATAAATATATAATTTATTTCTTAATTTCGCAATTCTCAGGCTTAAAAAAGGGTTTATTTATGTTCCTTCAAATGTTTATTATTTACAGTATCGCGACGTAAACTTCTTAACATGTTTCCAATCGTTTTTCTAGTAGGCAAGGAAAATATTGTAGACAAGTACTTATAAACCTTTGGACTTTGCTTATAGATGGATAATGCTAACTTTTTATCATCGTCTGTGAATCTCTGTCCATTGGATTTTTTCTGTTGGTTTCGCATCTGGGAAAGAAAAAATTTGTATGTCACTGAATTTACTTTATCAGCTAAAATTTCAAAGTCCAGTTTTTTTTTGGTATTTTTATATCTTGTTTTATAATTTAAAGATTGCATCTTCAGTCTTTGGTTTTGACGTTTTAGTTTTTTTACTTCTTCGTAAAGTTTCAATGATGCTGGTGTTAGTTGTGATTTTCTTGTAACAGAAATTGTGTGTAGAATGCCAGAACATTTTGTAATTTGTATTCTTGGCATTTCTATTTGGCCATCTGCATTTAAATTATGAAAATATGAACACTCTGAAAAATAAAAGTTACTTATAATTCAGCATATGTTGGCCAGTTAATTTATTATACTTTCACTAGGCTTGTCCTCCGATTTGTCTGATAACGGAGAACCATCATTAATGGCAATGTAAGAACATAAATCATCCAAATCCTCAGATGCTATAAAAATAAAGTAATATTAAATATTTGTTTGAAGATTACTATTTGTATAGTATAGATCAATAAATTCATACAGATCAAACCTGTAGTTGAATCTAAGTTTAAAATAGAGGCCAAATCACAATCATTGTAGCCAAGTGGCGCAATGGAATCCTGTGAATCTTCAGTCATATCTATAAAATAAAAATAATAATAAAATATAATTTAATTTTTGTTTTAAAATTACTATTCGAATAGATCAAATACAACAAATTACATTACTTGAATCTAATTGTAAAACAGAGTTCTCCTTTATTTCCGGTCGATTATGAGTTTTTAAATTTAGCGAATCAACTAAAAAATATAGTGGGTACACACACATTGACATTAGTTTTGTAAAAATATGTAAAAGTGTATTTCATTGGTGTTACTTGGTAAATGCAACGTCGGTAGGGATCGAAAGTTTAAGCGTTTCGTTCCTGGACTTAGACAAGATTCGTCGAAATGATTCCTACATATTGCGTATTTCCTATGTATTTCGCTTTTCGACAAATCTTTCAATATGGGATTTCCGGATCTTTGGACCCATTCTTGAAAATCTTTATCGATTTTGGGAAATGCGTGTTTTATTATGTCTCTCGGACTATCACATTCCAAAACGCAACATCTATTGGCAGGCATTTCTCAAACCAATTAGGCGTGACGGTTATAATATATACAACTTAGAAACTACGGAAAAAATAAATTAATACAAACACGTAAATTACATAATTATTTACCACCACCGACGTTATTGTGTATACGAGGAAATCGATTTAAAATTTAGGATCGTGTAGATAACCATAATCTTAGCTGAGTCAGTGTTGCCAGTATACTCAATATACTTATTTATTTATTACCGCAATATTTTTTTGTTCCTGTCAGGCGTACTAGCCGCGGTTTTTTAAATTTAATCCAATGATTAAACATTGCAAATTTATTCTTGTTTAAACACGCGAAGACTTAAACATTTAAACACCGATTGTTGACGATTGAAAATCTAACTAAACACTAACGTTTATAGAATGTTTAACATTGTATAATGTTATCTAAATAAACGTTTATAAAAATATATTTCTCCTACTACGAACGGTTGGGAATTTGTCCACTAGGGTGCGTAGTGCGTATGCTTATTTTGTTTGCCCAATACACGTACGCACACACAATTATGTAACTGTGCAATTTGCTGGATTCGTGGTGCACAGATGGCGGCACAATATATGTCCCGTATACGATTTACTTTGTGATATTTTCCATGAAAAAATTTATGGAACAAAATTTACTTTTAAAAATGCCTAATAAATGTCAACAAAACAATATTAACCATTTAATAAATAATCGAGCGAATACAAATCCGTATTCGTTTTCATTTTTTAAGTTTAAGTCTCTCTTTGACTATTTGTCCTGTTGCAAATAACATTCAGGGTCGGAGTGAAAAATGGAAATTTTTTAGATGGCCCGAATCGTATTGTTGTGACCTGGTGGTTTTATGGACATGATAGAATACACATTGATTTGTTACTAAACCCGTTTAAAACGACAATATTTTCTAGTATAATCCTGTAGTACGGCGATCATTTATAATAATTTTTTCGAAAAACTTGTTGGAAATCTAGGAGGAATATTGTCAAATAGAGTACTGTATCAAAACGATTTCGGGTGTCTTTTTTTTTTTATATAAAATGGTAGCCCGGATAAACTTCAATTTCCCGGACCGAATTTAATTCACATTCCGCCCCTTGGAAACACTCAATACAAATATATAGATACATATTATTATAAAAACCTTTTTCGAAAAATGTAATATTCTTTAGGGGAGAGGGAAACCCCTTGGGTACACGGTTCGTCCGGTAATCAAGTGTCAAAGTAAATGTAATTTTAAAATAGGTCAATTATGATAGATACGATATCATTTTTAGCATTAGTTAACTAAATTATTATGTTTTATCGGTGCGAGTTATAGGTTTCTCCGTAGTGGCGTAGATGTGCGGTGGTGATGGATCGCCCCACCCCCTCGGAATTTTTTAGCGGTGATGAAAAAAACACCGCTAAAAACCGTAATCACAGCTATAGCTTAGGGGGAATACAGTTGTATAGTATTTATGCCCGTGATATATTTATTATTTATTCATTATTCAGTTTCATCAGGGTTACCAACAAATGTTACTAAATATACATCGCAGTGGACGTCCGTCCAAGTAATCATAGATCGGTTCACAATAAAAAAAAAGAAAGATCTATTATTACTTTGAATAATTGTTGTAGTTATTTATTTTTTTTATTTTTATGTATACACACATTTTCTTAAAATATTTATAAACTATTTTTTTTTTTTTTTTTAATGACAAAGGAGAAGAAATTTATTATTTAAAAAAAATATAGTATAACTGTTGACTTTTTTGGCAATAAGGGAACCCCTCGCGATATTTTGTTGTGTATTCAGTGGCGTATTTAGGGAGGGGGCGAGAAGGAATAATTTCCCTGGGCAGCAAATTTCAAGGGACATAAACAACTCGGAAAGTATGTTATACTTTTAATATTTATTTTAACTAATTTGTATTATTTTTGAATCTCAAAATATTTTTGTAATGACAATAAAAAAAAAAAAAAAAGCTATTCAAAATGTTTAAACTTAGGGGGCAACAGATTATATATGTACCCAGGGCATCAAAACCACATGCCACTGGGTATATTACAATATTAAACCACCCCCTTCTCTTTCGCCTTTAATTGAGTTCCACCTACGCCACTGTTCCTACTTAATAATAAAACACAAGATAAACGAAACTTTTAGAATGAGTTTTTTCTTCTAGTAAACTTTCAGCGTGTTCAAAAGTTTTACCAACCTCGACACTTCCCTCCAAACGTTTAAACGTTATTTTAGTACGGATACGCCTGACCATAGATAAATGTAAATTGTCAGTCAAATACAAATTGTAAATAATGCTACACCTATACTCACCAAAGTTTAATTATTTAATACGAGCTAATTGAAATGAAAAGTGGCAAATTTCGTATAGATTATAACGATGAATTTAAATCTATTTTCAGATCATTTTATTATGATCCACCAATATTCCCAAAGGCTTTTAAGTAAATTTAATTTTTTTCCATCGTTATGAAACTGTTTAAGTCTTATTTTAACACTATTTTCAAATGTCCACCCCCTCACTTCAATATGGATAACACAAGTATCGGATTTACAGTTTATGAGTTATAAACAGTTTAAAATTTAGACACTAGAATAGTAAGGGAGGGTAATAAATTCCATACAAATTTGAATAAGATAATTACCACTCTACCTTAATAGTCCGGTCTAATTTTAAACTGATGAAATGATGAACGATGATTTGTAGTGATTTGAAAATTTGAATCTCCAATATTATATTATTAGTATACCAAGTTTACCAATTTGTTTAAACTAGTTTAAGTTATGTGTTCCTATATAAAAAATAACTAAGCTAAGTTATAGTTAATTTTAAAATATAATTGAATTTGAGTAACTAATATTTAGACTTATATAATATATATATATAGATTTACTATATATGGCTCGTGTAGTTATCCCATAGGCTGCAGTCCGTCTTGTTATGTATTTTCAAAGTAAAAATACGTAATTTTTGTCGGAAAATAAATGCAAAAACATAGGTACACATATCAAAAAATAATTCTTAAATAATTTTTAGAGATAACTTAAATTTTGAACAAATAACCAAGTTAAGAATAAAATTAGTTAGGTATTAAAATAAATAACTAGGTTATTTTCTAACATACTATTATTGTTTTAACTGGTTAAATTATAAGTTATCGAAAAAAGTAACTTGTAAATTTTTAATTAGTTACTACCCAGCTTTGTATATTATATATATATATATACACAGTTAACAGATGAGTGTTATAATTGTTCAAAGCCCAATACTTACTGAGTTGATACACGTGGTTAAACAAAATGATTATTTGTTTGAACTATTCAATTTCTCCAATAATATGATCGTTAAATTGTAATTTACAGACAAAAGCTATATACACAACATCAGCTCATGTGGTTTATTTTGTAGATAGATAGGTAGGATGATAATAATGTTTATAATAAAAAGGAAGTTAATTGATTTTTTTTTTAGCTAATATTAATCGAAAATGGAAATGGCACTAAAATAAAATATGCCATCGTCATATCAATGCAAACAGTTGTGATATTTAAATCGAATACAACAGAAACACTAAACAGGAAGTATACTAGTATAGCATGCTGTCCGACAATATAGTAAATTATACAGTCTGTATTATGACCGTAAAGACCTTCAACTGCGGTTTTTTTTTTTTTTCAAGAATTTGTACAATACACCTAACAATAATAACTGTACGATTGAATGATAATTGGTTGTTTTTGGAGAGCCTTGCGTATAGTGTTTTTTTCGTCAAACGAAAATAGTTTTAATAAAAATCAAACGCATTACGAATTGAAAAATAAAAATATACAAACACACCCAAACTATAATAGCATTTGTTATTTTATTCGATTATATATGTTTTGTAAAGGTAATTTAAATAATATAATTATTTAAAACCTATTTATTATATTATGTGGATACGGTAAAAAATGTTTAAACCTCTTGGACATTAAATTTTTTCAATGTTTAACGATGAATGCAATTTGATTATTTTCATTTATGGTCAGCCGTTATAATTCTTTTTAAATTTAATTCGCAGCACGCAACCCACGTATGGTATAGGACATAGGATATATTCATTGTTCATTACAAAACGAAATGTGGTAGCGATGATATTCGTATTTAATAAAAAAAAAGGTCGTGAAATGATCAAGACACCGCCGACGTTTTATATTTAAACCGCGATTTTTTACGACTGCCTATACGTATTGAATCCAATACCAATAATCGTAGCTAAGGGGGCGATATAAACCGTCCCCCTTCCTCCGGAATATTGTCTCTATTTGTAAGATAAAAATTAAGTGATCGAATGCAAGTTTTATTACGCCATTAAAACAATATAGGTATAACAGTTTTCAATAGTATTATTAATTTACGGACAATTAACTTATCTTTTTCAAATGTGTATGTAACGTTATTAAAATTGTTTTATAATGTTATAATTGTATAAAAAGTTCCCCCGGCGGGGTCTGCTTGCCCGGTAGTAAAAAGTGTGCGGTTCGACAAATAGATGAAAAAAAAAATCACAGTCCTCCCTCCACCGCCGGAAATCGACGGATAATAAGAATATTATACGGGGTGGCCGGGAGATGTTCACAAACGAGCGAATCGAAATCGCTATAAAAAATAATAAAAACGGCGATCTCGGCGACAACGTCGGACGTTTGACGGACAAACGTCAAGTGCGGAACGAATAGTCCCGGCGGCGGCGTTTTGTCACGGCGGCGCGGGGGATTTGGGGGATTTTTTTTTTTTTTTTAAGAAAATAACAATAATACATACCGAGGCGGGTATGGCCAACGACGATAAGAAAAGAAAAAAAACTACACACACACGATCATAATGGACAGGCGTGTAATAATATATATATTATAAAAAAAAAAAAAAAAAAAAAAAAAACAACGATGCCGGGCACGTTCCCTCGTTGAGATCGTAATCTCCTCGGTCGCGGGCCACCGAACCGCATACGAGCATAATAATACGTACGTTGCCATTATAATAATATAATATACAGGGTGTACTACAGCCACCGCCACCTACCGGCGGCCAGCCATATCGTCGCACCGCCGCACCGCACGTCTTTATTTAACGTCCTTACCTACACCTGGACGGACGGCCGCGCGCGCCCGCGCCCGCGCTCCCGGGCCACCGCGGTAATCCTGCTTCAGAGTTCTTATCGCGGTCGCGGTTTTTAAACCAATACCCGAAAGACGGTGACAACCGGGTGAATAAAAAAAAAAAAAAAAAAAAAAGGAAAAAAATTATTCAATACACGCATAAGTATATATAATATGATAGGCACCGCCACCGTATACGTTATTATTATTGTTATTCCTATATGCCTGTACCCAAAATACATACCGAATTTGTGTTTTTTCTCCGCCCCACTTCGATGCGATTTATATTTTTTCACGCTACGCTCCTCGTCGTTATCGAACGTCATCCGTTTACAGATATAATAATATATCGGATTGGATACCCGGGACATTTCAATTGGGGGCTACACGTACAACAATATTATAATCATAATATTAGAAAAAATAAGCCCCGGAAAAATTCTCCTGACCAAAAAACATACTAAGAAAAAAGCCCCGTTGTAAACGAATACCCATTTTAAAAAACAATAACGCACCTATAGGTGAAGAATTGAAAAATTGTATCGTATCATATAACGATTCAAAATCCAAATATCTAATATATATAAAGTAAAAAGGTATAATAGTTTCCCAATAAAAGTATAACTACATCATAGTATTATTCTATATTAAGAGTTGTTCAAGCAATAAATTAGAAAAATAATTTTCTAATATTAAATATAATTGCGTATAGTGCAAAATGTGCAACGATTATTGTTTTATTTCGATATTAATCTAATTGTTTTTGTGGCATTTTTTTTTTTTTTTTTTTTTATATATTTTAACACGGCCAGTGGGAGGGGCTGAAACCCCCTATCCCCGGGATATACCATTGTGTATATAGATAAATAGCCGATAGATTTATAATTACAATGCGTTCAAAACGTATAACTGTCGAAAAAAATATAACAATTAATATTACAATTATATTATAATGTAATATTTAACAAAAAAATACCGTTTGTAAATAGCTCTGAATATGAAATAATTCAATTTTTTTATCTACACGACTACGATCGTTGTATGAATAATAATTGTAATTGTAGATACGGATAGCGAAATAAACAAAACAAATACCAATACTATTATATACATAAACTGCACAACTATTTGATACGATTTTTTATAGTAAATTGAATTTCGTTATTTACGAAACAGTTATAAATAATTATGTCCATGACAATAAGACCGTTCGTAAGAATAGCGGCAGTAAGATTATCGTTGTACGCCTTGTTGCCTTTTGATAACAATCGTTACAACCGTTTTTTTTTTTTTTATATAACGTAATCTAGAATTCCGGTGTTGCATCTCGGTTGAGTATTGTTTCTGTAAACCGTGTTTTTGAGCATAAAAATAATAAATACAGGTTACCAACATTTTTTTTAAGTTATTATAATAATTATATGGATTATTTCAAATTTTACGATTAAAGATTTAAAGGAATTCAGTTATGCAAACGGGAGCAGAGCAGTGGCGGACTGTGCAGAACCCCACCTCCTCCCTCGCCTTACACAGTCTATATACGAAATTATATAATTTTAGTATTTTATTATTATTACTATGATATGTGTCTGTTTTCTGTCTAACATAAAAGATATATTTTATCATCGTCTGGGGAGGTGTCTGCAGCTGGGTAGCATTTGTTGGATCTATAGGTGTAAGGGAAAAAATATATATTTTTTTTAAATTTCTATAGTACCGACTTTATTTAAATTTTAATTGGAAAAAACGGGAATATTTTTGCAACATTATAGGGGATTTTTTTTTACAAAATGTATGGCACGTAGAAATTCTAAACGTTAAACGTTTCGGCGGCGTAGCTTAAACTCTAATTTTGTTTTTTATTTTGAAAATGAAAACATTATTATTTCTGTTGCTGTGGTGACGTGGAAGTGTTGTAATTTATAAACGAAAATACACGGGTAACGGCGGTAATACTATAATTATCAATACTATCAATACGTTCTATTCTTGAAATTAAATATATTTTGTAAATACAATTTTTTTATTTTTTTTAATGTATTACTCGTGTATTAGAATTTTGAATTATCATTGGTGAATGTTATTCTCAAACAGTGAGCGCGTAATACCTCCTAATTCCTTTGATATGAGCGTATCGTATTACAAAATATATAATATTTTTATTGTCGCAAAATCGGATTATTGGCGGTTATACTGTAGGTTTATAATATTATTATATACTTTTCGTTGACCACAAAATTTCGCCGGTTCGTGTATTATTACGACGTATAAAAAAAAAAAAACAAAAATAAGATAAATCGCAGGTTATCCTTGTTCGACAGCTGTTAATACATTTTATACTTTTTAAAGTATATATGGGTAAATTACGAATTCTAAAATAACTGTATATGCGGCGCGGGGCAAAAGGGTCGGGATAAAAAGGGAAAGGAAGAACTCAAGCGAACGTGCGCCGTGTATAAATATTTAAACGGGAAAAAAAAAAAAAAAAAAAAAAACTTATATATTAGTAAGATACGTCGCGTCGTCGGTCGGTTTTGCGTCTATTAGCGGAAAAACACAAAAGCGACGGAAAAGGAGGGAGCAAAAAAATAAAATAACTGTATTGATATAGGCTGCGGCGGTGGCGGCAGTCGATTTTTGAAGGGTCCAAAAAAAAAAAAAAAAAAAACAGCTGCCCACCAAATGTCCCATAACCCATCCAGGTGCATCTTGACCACACCGCCGTCGTACGTATAGTATAGCATACAGTCTCCCTTTTCTTTTTCGTTTTTTTTTTTTTTTTTTTTTTTTTTTTATACATTTTTTTGTTGCCGCTTATATTATATATAAACCTGGTCAGTTGTGTAGTGGGTGACATATTACTTTTTGCGGGGCTTTTGTTGCTGCTAAATCTACCCCTAAATAACCGTAGAATGTCTTTAAGTCGCCGGCCCGATATTTTAGCCGTATGAATGGAACAAAACGCGTACAGAAGAAAAAAAAAAATCTGTTAAAAAACATCGTTGCGTCCGCTCGCGTGCGTATTATATACATTATACGCATATACAACAATAATATTTTACGTGTATACATATATATATATATATATATATATGATTTTTAGACTTAACAGTCGTATATATTGTCCCTCGTCGTCCGAAAAACACGTCGATATTTTGTTTTCGGCCAACACGCGCGCGCGCGTATATATTTCGTTTATAGTCTGTCGGCGTCTTTCATTCGCGCACGACCTTTTTTTTTCACCCCTAAAAAAATACCCGATCCATAAAAATTTAGTCGTCTCGAAACGAATGCATATTTCCGCATAATGCATACGGTATAGGTACAAGCTGCAAAATACGGCATTATAATAATAATAATAATAATAATACGCACCGCTCGAGCGTTTAAAATCGAATAATAATTATCGTATAATTCGAATTCGTCCCGTTCTTCTATTCACCCCACCCAACCCGACGACGATGTCTCACTAAAACATTATGCACCTATAGTTAAAGAAAGAAAAAAAATCGATTCATAGTTTAAAAAATTTTAATTAAAAACATAAATTCTTGCGAACGTTTACGTAGTTTTCTCTCGATCGCTTTTTACCACAATTATAGTAGTGAGTTTCCGAATACATTACATCATCAATTTTATTCGTTTGAGAAATATTAAAGTAACTACCGTCTTGAAATTTGAACAATAATCATCACACTCTTTAATGGTTTGAATAGGTTTTTGTGTTTTTACTTCTGTTAGACTATATTTAGACTATATTATTGTTAGACCTTGTATACTGTCGAATTCGCTGTAGTTTTTCCCGACGCTATAGTTCAAGACGTGATACAACAAAGTTTATAAGTAATTATTTTTGTTTTTCCGTTGTGTTTGGCTTTCTCTTCCGTTTTGTATTCGTAATAAATTGAAAATTTAAGACGAAACACGGAAATAAGAGTCACTATACTAAACCGATCGGCTGCGACAACATGAGAAAAATATTTTTTAAAAACCCGCCTACACTGTGATATAAGACACGAATATAGTACAGCGTTACCAACTATATTTTTAATATTTCTATGTACGATTCACATCCGTTGCTCGAATGCTATTCGAAAATACGACATAGGCAGGGCCCCCACATCAAATTTTGGGCCCCCGTACTAAATATTTTTGCGGGCCCTTATTTCGGTGACGATAATTTTTAATTTTCTTATTACAATAAATATATACGATATATTTTTGTATATATAAATGAAAAAAAGAAAAAAAAGTATTTTTTTTTAATTACAACGGACCCCTAAACGACCCAGGCCCCTGTACTGTGGGTCCAAACGACCCTCCCATGTGGAGGCCCTGGACATAAGTATTGAATGTAAATGACGAACAAATAGATAACGATGATATTCGTTACACGCCGGGTTTGTATACCGTTCAGATTTCGATATCCGTAAAAATCTGAAATGTAGATTCCGGATTTATGTCATTCCAGGCTTTTACTGAGTCCCGCCCCAGCGGACTGGCCAGGAAAATATTTCGGAAAAGTACGTTTTTACAAATTCTCACTCTTTTTATATAGGATATTATTTTTATCGGTCAAATGTACGTACATCGATGACATTTCGGGAGGGGTTATAACTTCTGCTGACCACTTCTCGGCTACGCCATTGTCCCGCCCAGAGTTATACCGTGGGCCACACTACAAAACTCCGTATATCTATAAATATAAATAATAATAATAATAATAATATTATACCGCCCGATTTCGGACGTACACCTGACGCGCGCACACGATTTCCGTCGTTTTCTCCGATTTAATATAATATAAAAAGACCACCCGTTTGCGGGTTAATAATCAATAATCGTTGGACCGTTGCCGTTGTCCGTTCTCGATTACGATCGATCGTTGAAAATTTCCAGGTTTTTTTCTTCTTCTTCTTCTTCTCCGCTGTACCGAATACTGCACCGCCACTCGCAACGTTTTGTACTCCGAAATAATGCGCACTATTATTATTATTGCCAGAAAAAAAAAATGAAAATCACGTGCGCGTACTGCAGTATCTATATAAATATTTATTGTTAAAATGTAATATATAAGTACCTTATATTTTAAAGTATTGTTAAATCACACCGCTAGCCGATATATACATATAGCAATTGACTAATCCACATTCTGTTGGTGAAATTTCGTTTTAAGTACCTCCGTATAATATACACCATTATATTATTATTTTATTTATAACAATACATTATTGTACGAAAAACACCATCGGTTATAACACGATATTAAAATAATATTATTATAACATAGTCGTTTTAATGTCGGTGTTATAACTGCATTCGACACCTACGTGCCAAAACCTTCGTAACTAGATATTTTTTAAATTTCGATTTTTTTTTTTTTTTTTAAACCGATTTTGGTACCAAAAATTAAACGTAATTATCGATTATTACTAGAAATTGTATAATTTAACGACAACATTTCATATCTGTATTATATAGAATCTATTAAACTTTTTTTTTATCTCTCCTGAACAGTTTGTAAAAATGGAATTATGAGGTATTTGACGTGTAGCATGTTGTATATGTGTACTGAATGTTTTATTGTCCAAAAAAAAAAAAAAACAATTTTTACTACAATATTAATAAAAAAAATATATCGAAAAATGTTTTGAAAAAATAAGGCGCGGGTTAAAAAGGGATGGTTTATATAGGATAATTTATTTTTAATAATACCGAATTCAACGATAAATCATAAAAAAAAAAAAACAAAATTTAAACTGAGTGAAACTTGTTTATAACTCGTTTAACCAATGGAACCCAGAAATCAAAATAAAAAAAAGTCCGACGTTAAAGATTTGAAATTCAAATTTCAAATCTCTGCGGTGCTATGGATTTTGCTTAAACCCACGGTAAATCGCATTTTGTTGTCGATTTTTTTTCTTTATAGAAAACTATTGAGAATCTGGAAATACATTCTAAATAAAGTAATTATACTACCGGGCGGACATGTTTTGGAAAAAAACACGTATTCAATGTATCAATAGGTATTGCATTTTCTCCGCTTTGTTCAGAAGCTAAAAAAATTAATTTGTCCTACAAATTACTGACTAATTGACCATCGATCGATATAGGTACCTGTCCCTATAACAAAAAGTTCTTATTTGGGTTACTAAAATGTATTAAACGGAAGATACCAACACCTCCTATAATATAATAATGTACAGGCATAAGGTACGAGGGAAATAATCTTCTTTCTTTTTTTTCCTGGTACCCTGGTACTTTAATTTTCACTCTATACGTCCGTCTACCTTTTTTTATTGATATACAAATACCGAAATATTTTAAGGTTTTTATATAAATGTATAATATATATATATACACCTATACGAACCGACTACTACATGATAAAACGCCGTAGAAGGCGACCCATACGGACACGGTAAACAATACGACGACGTTTGTTGAGGGTAAAAATATTTTTCATCTCTCAACACCCCGGACAAACCGTTACTTACGCACCCAAAATGCAAGTCTAACATAAAGGTTCTTTACTATAAATCTACACTCTTATACAAATATATTTATATATTATTGTTATAGTATACCAATTTTTTCCGGTATACATAATATGCAACCCGTGCGTGTGGGTGACCTCACATGTACGCAAGCACACGCTGTTTAATGGTTTATATATATCAAATTTTTATTGGTATATTGTGCCGAAAACAAACAAAAATGAGATCGCCACTATTATTATTACATATATGTATACAGTGTAGTAGGTATAGGTTAGGTTAGGTATATTATACGCGCATACTTTCTCTAGGCTCATAACTCTTATCCGTGTCGAATTGTGTGTATAGGTACACCTCGGGCGGTATTGCGCAAAAATATCGTATAATAATATTGTTGATGAGTCCCCCGGACCGGCACGAGGTATTCCCGGCCAACAGGACATTATATTTTTATACGGATAATATAATATATATTTCATTTCGGTATCGATTCCTGTCGATTGCGGAGCACAGCCGCTACCATACACTGGACCAACTCGCATTTTTGTGTCCGGTATAATGAATAATATATTTATATATATATACACACATTTATATTTTATATATATATAAACGAGAGCACGACGACGACATCGCGATGAATAGTGTTGTATATATATATATATATATATGTCGGTTATATACGCCGACGATTTCGGGGGTATTGGAAAAAAACTCATTTACCATCGTTTCCCGCGCGCATCCTTTTATTGTCCGCGTTCGGTTTTTAAATCGAGTTTCGGACACTGTCGTAAGCCGAAAAAAAAAAAAAGTACCTAATATACATTAGACCGCGTTATATACGAGTATAAAAATATAACAAATGATGTTCGTCGAAGAAGAAGGGAAAAAAGAAAGAAAAAAAAAAGACCGCACAAACAACACATTATATATATAGGTAGGTTACATGATGATATATACGACGACGATTATTATTCGGACCGTGCAAAAATATTTCTGTGCCGACGACAAACAGAATCGGTTAAATATTTCGGATAATCTATTATATGTTTTTTCGGACCCGTGTCGTGACTAGAATCTCGCGCGCGCCGTTTTTTTTCCTTCGTCTCGGTCGGATTTTTTTTTTTATTATTAAATTATTATTTTCACCCTGTGTACACCGGGCGATTATTACCCGCGGTTTTTAGACAATATTTCATTGTATATTACGCGCATAAGACATTAATATTTAGACGGAAACCGTGTAATAGGGTTCTGAGTTATCTAAATTTATTATATATAATATAATACGTATAAACTGTTAAAACTCGTAAACGGTACGACACTAGCGTTTTCAAGAGGCGGAGATAGGTGGATCGCCCCTCCCTGCCCTCTCCACGGCCAATGTTTATGTGCATAAATGTAGTCGCATTTAGTATATTTATTAAAAATAAATATTTTTATAAAATACTGTAGCGATATTATCATACACGTCTACATCACTTCGTAGCTGGCCATTGAAAATTATAATTATTATAATATACGTGTATATGACCCTCCCCCCGATACAAATTGACCGAATTATGCCCACGCTCCATTCTGTGTACCTATGCAATATGAATATTTATGCGAGTCGCTATTTGAAACAAAATCAAAAGGCGATTTTTGAAAATAAGATCATTAGGCTAAAACATCAAAATCAAATCGTGTATATCCTGTAATATACGTCGTTCGATTAGTAAACCCATTCGTGCCGTACAGCCCGTATATATCAATGTTTCCCAACCTTTTTACCACCACGGACCATTTCGACAATATTTTATAGGTCACGGACCACCTCAATTTTACGAAAACTAGAAATACCTTTTTGTTTTTTGCTCATTAACAAAAATACACGAAATTTATCGAAAAATGTTAACTTTTATTGCTATACTAATATATAATTATACTTCAATTTATTACTCTGATACCTAGACACTCATAAAAGTGGAAAATGCTTATCGGTCTACAGCGGCAACAACGATAAGATAACCGTATAATATTATACGGTTCATCAATAAGTCGTAATTTTTTTCGCTATTTAAAAAATAATAATAATTAATTTTTAATAGAAATCGAATAAAAAATCTATGGGACCTCGGACCACCGGTTGGGTAACACTGGTATATATAGACGATAACGGCCAGTATTGGTGACCTGTATATTCGGGTTGGTGCCTATATATTATAATATATAGTAATAATAATAATAATAATAATAATAATAATGCGTTGAATAAAATTTAACGGTTCACGCGCGTTTATGTATAATACAGGTATTTAATACAACACAATAACGCACGTATATAATAATAATAATTATTATTTTAATGCAACCGAGTGGGACGGGTGTAGTTAGTCTTGAAATGTTAAAGACTAAGCATGATTTTTACGCGCTTAATGTGCCGACGTATAGGTACGTACGTTATACACTATACGCCGATACGAATCGATAGAAAATTTACTAACGATATACGATAATACTACGCCGGTGCCGCTATTACTGCAGTCGTCATTAATATAGTTGAATTTTATATAACAAAAAAAAAAAGGGAAGAAAAAAAAAAAAGAGGAGAAAAAAAAGGAGAAAAAAAAAAAAAAAAAAGGGAAAAAAAAGTCAACACGTAATCATTAACAACACAATATACGCGTTTTATATTATTGTCGTACTGCGGAAATGTAATGATGTATCTATATGGATCTCTCGTTTACGGAATAACGTTTAAGAGATTTGTATTATAATAATATAAAGCGTATAACAATAATGTCGTATTTTCCAAATCCGGCGTGTGCAAACGATGCAAATATAACTGTAATGTTGTCATAGGCATGTCCGGTTTTAGTTTTTACCGAGTACAATTATAATACATTTACTATAATTAACGAATATAATACACGGACCGGTGTGCAATAATACGGTACTCGGGAATTTTGGAAAGCAAAAAAAAAAAAAAAAAAAACGTACGGCACAAAGCTTAGTATATCGGTGTCGATTAGAAAACATAAATAAATAAATAAATAAATACACAATATAAACGTGCTAATGTAAAAGAAATAAAATGTCCAATGGTACTTGACATTAATGAATTTTGTTTATTTTCAATAATTGACTATTAAAAGTATTATTTATCAATATAACGGTAAATATTGTCACGGAGAGAACATTTTATTGAATTCGTTAATTATTCCCTATAATATAATACACCGAAAATATTAATTTTGCAATTTTTCTGATGTATGCAGCACAAAAAGACGGCAATATTGAACATTTGAAAATTTCCGTTAAATCTGTACATCATGTACATATGTAATATGTTTTATTACTTTATTTTTGACAATCAGTAAATAAATAAAAAAAAAAAAACAAGCCGCTAAAAACGATTATAATATAATAAAGAATTTTAATTATAAATTACGAAATATATCTTTCACGCATGCATAAACAAAATAGTATAGTTCTTACTTATAATTGAGTAATAAATATAAAAAAAAAAAAATTACGTAACTATAATATTATATAGTTATTTTTAGCACACCTATTTAAACGGTTTTTAATATATACGACGTCGGTATAGGTATAATTGAATTACAATTAAAAATACAATTCGCGAAAATTATAATAAAATCGCTATTGAGTCATATAGTATTGATATTTACAATTATATTATATTATGATATTTACAATTATAAAATATTTTCGCCGTGTGAATTCACATCATAGTAATATTTGCCGTCTATGTCTTTAAAATTGATAATATTACAAAAATATGTTTTACTCGGATACCAATTTAACGACGACATCAATATTTACTATGCTTTTCCGGGGAGGTTTTTTGAATATTTTCATTCTACAATTTGTATTATTAAGATTAAAAATAAATATAAATACATATTTTTTACAAATTTAAAATACGAAAAAATTATCTGGGAATAATAGATATGAAGAGATCTCTCTGTAAAAACAACATAGTAAATGTTGTCGTTTTAATTTAATGAAAATTCGTCCAATTTTAACTATTTCTATTAGAGAGCCTCATAAAAATGACTATATTGCGGATGTACGAAAACATATATTTGCTATATTATATTGTCCGTTAGACAGACAGAGACGGTAAATTAAACTGAAATTGTTAATATTTAAAGAGAAAAAAAAACACGTTTACGCGCATTGAGTATAAATATTGTCGATGAAAATGTTTTTTAGATTTAATCTAGAAAAAAAAAAATGTATTTTCAATATTATACGTTAATGTTCATTAAAATTAATGAAAACCGTACAATACATTTTTTTCGTATAAAGGTCGACAACAGTTTCTTTTATAATAAAGACGACGACCCATGTCAATGTTTTACGTGCGCGCGGTGAAAAACGAGATAAAACGAAGAATTGTTTGTCGGCTTTATCCAACAAATCGTAATTTTAACATTTAATTTTTTGAAAAAATTATTCTTAAGAAATTGTCCACACTATTATTCAAATAAATACGATTTGAATAATGTTCAAAAATGATTTACTTGAAAAATGTTTTTATTCGATTAAAAATATTATATTTTAACGTAAATTAGATCCAACATAAACATATAAATATTTCCTACCCTCAGAAATTACGGCCGTGTTCTGTTAATACAAATACAATGTTCAAAAATATTTTATAATTATTTTTATGTCCAATAATACGTATTGTAAAATAAACGCATTCGGATATATTTGTGTTTTATTCGTATTTATATGTCTAAAAATAAAAATTTCCTAATTCCGCAGCTCTCTCCGAGTGTACCTACGTAATATTTTGAATACGAGCACGTAATATAAATTTTAATAGTACCGTTTGCCATCGATTTTTAATTTAATAACGATGGTTTTTTATGTTGGGAAAAAAATCGTATACGATTATAAAACATTTTCGTACAGAAAAAAAAAACGATCCAGGCGCCACACTCTATTTTTTTTTTTCTCGGACCCGATACGGTCTAAAGTGCTTGTCGTGACAAACACAACAGGAGTCTCGAGAACAGGGTAAGTTATACCTAAACCGCAGGCATTGTTCGAAATCCCAAACTCTTGATCGACTGCAGTTTATTGTTAAAATTAAACTTCAAACAAAACCGTTTCAAATTTAAATTTTTTTAATGTATATAAATTATAACGAAACCATAGTCGTATATAATACGTAAACAAATTTTACTCGGCAAACTAAATGGAATAAATGAAAATGCGGTAAAAAAAAATAGTACGTGGTATGACATCGGATATAATAATTTACGAGTAAACCGTAGAAAACGTTCAAAAGACTTTAAACCGAACACGATTTGCACTGTGTAAAATCCAGCCGAAATGGAGTTAATTATGCGAAAACAGTCAGATATCACATATATTATTTCTTTGATCGTTACCGATAATTTTAATTTGTTTTTTATTCAGTTATATTTTTCCCGATATTCCGATATTTGCTACCGATATAAAACCTATATTTAAAATAGAAAATCACGAGCCGATATTTAAATCGACTGACATGTCGGCTGTAAACACTGTTTTTCGAAACACTTTTTTCATATTTACTAAAGATATGAAATAGACGTTTTATCTTAAAAAAAATATCGGTTTTGAAAAAAAAATAAAATAAATCTCCCGATATCGGCCGATGCTCGACACTAGTTATGCTCGACATAACTTCTACAAGAGTTTATTACAAGGGGCACATGCTTTTAATTTCTTCTTTTTTTTTTTTTTTTTCTAATTTTCACGGCCAACAATGCTGACAGAGGTCGCGAAAAGCGTATAGTAAAACAAAAATAATCGGGTCGCGGGTGAAAACGGCCGAAGACAGGGTGGGTCTATACCACTGTAAGCTTGTCGCCGGCCGCCGTTCATATTATGGGCGCGCGAATACGACAGGCGGCGACGGCGGCGAGCGGGGCGCGACCGACCGGTGTGCCGGAGACTCCTCCACCTATGGCGCGCTCGGATTTCACGCGACCGTTTCCCATCGGGCAACCCTATCGTACCGGACACGGATATATTATTTCTATTATTGCTATTATTATTATTATTATTATTATTATTATTGTCGTATTTTAACATGACAAAACGACAAAACGGCGACTGGCGGACGACAGCAGTTGTGCACTACTATTACTATTACTGGTATTACTGGGTATAAGCGTGGTATTGTAATATAAATATATATATTTATAATAATGCCAACGTATAAAATATAATATACGCGGTATTTTCGGAAACGCTTTCGGAATCGCGGGGGTGTGCGGCAGTGGTGACTGACTGGCGTGGCTGCGGGTGGAAACGCACGCGCACCGTCGCGCCGTACCACTCCCCCGCAACAGAAGCGCACAACAATCGGATGGGATTTATTTTGTCGACCATTAAAATATATAATATTTTATTCGGACCGGATTGCGTTTGGGAAAAAAAAAAAAAAAAATAAATAAATAAAATAAAAGAAATCGACACGGACTAACTATACTATACGTACACGACTACATAATAATAACAATATATATATATATACCTATACAAACGACGGACAGAAAAGAAAAAAATAACCCCGACACATATAAAAGTGCGTCACACATACAAACAGTAATACCGTTATTGTCCACTGTTATTATTATTGCTATTTTTTTTTTTTTCGGACCAAATATAATCAAAAACGGCATAACGGTTTTCGTGCTGTGCGTACCAATATTATTATTATTACGCAACGCGACAATAAAAACTCTGCGTGTGCGGCGCGTATATATATAATAAAAGGACGTGCGATGTTCTCGTCCTTGCCGCCGTCGTCGCAGGATTAAACCGGTGGATTAGTGTCCCGGCCGCAGGACAGCGGCATCCTTAGCGTCGCGGGGGCCGGCGACAGAAATTACGCGTGTCCGACAACCTCGGAGTCCGTTGTGTAATTCGTGCCGGTGTTGTATACGCGTATAACCTACATACACCCTGACGATAATGCCGGTGTTATTATAAAAATACTCACTCTCTGCTCTCTTGAGGAGAAAAAAAATACAATCGTTCGACGGGGGATACATCGGGCGCCACGATGAAAGGGGGGGGGAAGGACACCAGAACCTTTTTTAAAAAATAATATTTCTATATTAGGTTTAGTAAAATAATAATAATATACGTATGTCATTATTTCGCCAGCGGACATTTCACTACAATACGATTTATATGTACGAATAAGAATTCCCCTCCAACAAGCGTATAGCTCGTGGTTGCAGTGGGTGAGTTTAACAGGGACGGATTGGCATAAATTTCGGCCCGGGAAAATCATTAAGACCCTCCTTTATGTGTGTATATAATATATCTATAACTATAGCAGTCTTACGAGGGTTCACTCTTTCTCTGATTATTTTCTCTGTTAAATATTACCCCGGGTCCGGGTGTCCAATGAAAAGTAACTTTTTTTTAATCATCTAGAAGTTGTGTTTTTTTTTTCTCGTGCTTTTTCGGCACCGCCCTTACGGTTTTTTGCAGACATCGTTTATCTAAAAACGTGTAAACCGTATACACACTTGTCTATAAAACTATTAAGGTGCAAATAAATAATACTCGAAACTAATTTAAAACTATTGAGATAAAATATGCGATAAATACGATTATATAAAACAAATTGCACATTACGCTCAACTGTTGTCTCTTTAACATTGACATTTTAACGTGTCAAATTATATTCGTGTATTTTCGCTGTGCTGAAAAAAATTGTACTAAAAAGAAACTACTACATTACAATCAACTTTTTTTTTTTATACTACCTATGATAAACCTCGTGTAAAATTGTCAAGCATTTCTACTCGACCAAAACAATTTAATGCACATAAACTAAATAAAAACTAAAATTACTCGAACATTTAAAATGCCTAGTAACAACTCAAAATCGCCAGAATGTTTTCCGCGCCTAGAAAGGATTATTATTATTCTATGAAAATATCAGGTCTCTATTATTATTATTATTTTTAACCGAATTACTACAAATAAATAAAATTGAAATCAAACCGTTATTGTCGTAAATTTTAGTTTTCCCTGTGACCCATAGAACACCGGCCCACCGTGTAATGTCCTGGTGTCCCACCGGGCCAATCTGGCTCTGGGTGAATTTAATACAGAGGTTCTTTTAATTGAATCTCTCACAGTATTTCAACTAAATTATAATAATTGTTAACTGAAAAGTAACAACTAGTATTACCTAGGTATTTACGAAATTAGCAAGATTGAGCAAAATGGTTATATTTTAATCTATTTAGAATATATAATGGAAAATGTGTTTAAAATAGCGTGTGCAAAATAAATATATTTTTTTTAAAACGTATTTGAAATGCAATATTAATAATGGTTAGGTTAAAATATATAAAATACAAAATCTATTCGATCGTCGTCATTAATATTCGTCATTCCGATGACGTCATCCGATGAAACAATTTCAAACAAATTCCCATCTTATATAGTAATGACGTTTTTATGTTTGACATAACAATAAAAATACCCAGGCATGCTAATAAGTTATACAAAATACTATTGTATGGATACAATTTTCATGCTGACTAGAAAGTATTATATAATAAGTATGTATATTAGTAAAAGTGTATATATTCCACAAGGTAAATTTATTTTGTATTTTATTAAAGAAAAATTTAAAATGAAAAATACAAAACAATGACAGACATTAATTAAAATACATTGTACAATTACAAAATGTAAAGAAAATAAAATAAAATATATATAAAATGGACATTTCGAACAAATATATTTTATATTAATTCATTTTTCCATAACCTGATAATTAGTAAGAAATTCTCATTAAAATTATTATATTTAACTAATATTATACTTATATTGTGCATACTTAAATTCCAATCGCCGTGTTCGTCGTAATAAACAGCAAAGACAAAATATAAATATAAATTGACCAAGTTTGTCGGTTTCTCGTGGCCATGCGGTTTTAAATATGAAATTATCTCTAACGGAGGGGGCTGGGTATATAATAAAGTAATAATTACCCTATGGGGGCTGTATATATTCTGCAGTTTTATCATCGTGAATGTATTATTTTTTGTCCGGTTCGAGAAAAACAGTGTTATGAATAATGTCAAATATCAACCGACGCGCGTCACGGAGATAACGTAGAAATATGGATGTTTAATTTTAACGTTCGAACCATAGATATCCTAAACATATGGATACGTATGACTTGAGTAAAAATTTGTACGCCACCGCAGATAAAAATAACACTGCACCTCTCTTGCACAATAATCATATTTTTTTATTTTTTTCGCACGGAACGTTTGATGCGAGAGAGAAACGTCTCTCTCGCAGGGACTTTTATAGTTAAAAAGAAGTTTTCTCTCTCCTTGTACTTAGGTATACCTTAAAATATCCGGATCCCCTTGAATCCCCTACTCCTATGAATTTATTAGTTTAACAAAGAAAACCATTTATCTACTACAAAAATTGTTGCTCTGTTCTACTACTGTCCAATACTAACCGATTAGAAAAATATCGATTATGTATACAAATCAAGAGGGCTCTATAAACGACGTCCGTGAAGTTGCCCCCCCCCCACTTTGTTACCCTAACTTAATGTTCTTTCATGTCTCAAAATAACTTAATTTTATAAGTACTTAATATTTATATAAATGTATAAAAATAACATACACATATACACAAATAATGTAGAAAATGTAGATTATACTATTAAAAATGTTGTATAAATAGTGATTTTAATTACGAAAAATTCATGGGTCTTGATGCGAACGATCATATTATACGACGGAATAACAGACGAGATTCGTTTTTGTGCAAAGTATAGAAAAATAATTTAATATGAATTAGTAAACAATTATACTGAGTTAAGATGTTTTCACATAATAATTTTAAGAAATTGTTAATTTTTATTCCGATATTTTTAAAATTGTATACAGAAGTTTTCGGGATAGACTTTTCTTATGTAGGCATGGGCGTAGCGAGGGTGTGGCAGGGGGGGCAAGAGTCCCTCCCTGTACCTAGAATTTCATTCCATAGACGATTGGCATTGTTATAATTTTTAAACTATAATAAAAATAAAAGTACTTAAAAAAATTGTGTGTTAATTTCACTTCGCCCTGATTGAAAACCTAGCTACGCCCATGTATGTAGGTACACCGAAATCTAGCGAAACCTAACCTAACCCGACGGATTACGGATTTTCAGTAAACGACGCCCTATTTGTAATAACTATAGAACATATTACGAAAGAACGATATTTAGACACCAACACTACAAATACAGTGGCATATTTTAAATTCTGATCTCAGAATCTTTACGTATATAAGTACATAATACGACCCTGTGGTGTACAATGGTTCAATAAACAAAAACAGTATCATATGAATATTGTGTATAATAGGGGGGAATCATAAAGTTATTTCAGTTAATGCACTATATTAAAGCTATCATAAATCATTCAATAAATCACTGAAACAAAAAATATAGTGATGTTGATTGTAGTGATCGTGTTAATACTGTACAAAAGCCATAATAACATTGTAAGACTTTAAAAAGCATGTCAACACCCGTTGAAGATGTTTTTAATAATATATTGCCAGTTATTATAATTGACAGTTTTCGATTTTCTATTTTAGTATTATTATAATTGTTTTGCTTTTTTTAAGAAAAACGAAAAGAAAAAAAATACCGACGTACTTCAAGCCATAGGTGGGCCACTTTTGTAGGTGGAATATTAGTAAGGTAGGGTAATTTGAGTAATTGAATAATTATCGATATAAAGGGTAATTTAAAAAAACGATTTTGAATGAAGTTCATTTAATCATAAATTCAATAAATGTTTCATTGAAAATTGTATTTATTTGTAACTAATAATTGAATTACAATTGTTCGTGCTTTTAACAAATTTTAACGAAATTTGTACTAAAACATTGATAAAATTAAATTGCAAAATTTTTATTCACATAAAACAAAATGAAAGTAAAATTCAAATAGCTTAAATAACCCAAATAATGCTACAATGTATTGAAAATGTGCGACGTCTAAAAAGTTCTAATAAAAGTTATTTCGTAAAAATTCCTGTTTTTTTCCCAGTTCTTTTCCATTATTATGTTAACTACAAGAAAAGTAACAAAATTACCTAATCTATGCACCAACTAGATGGAATTAGCCACCAGAAACTAACCTTGAAATGTGTGGTCGGAGCATGATAGTAAAGTTGTTATCAGATAGAAAAAATCACACATCAGGGAAATCCGATTTTCAGAATTTGAAAAAATAGAAGGTATCAAATGTATATATATACTTAAAGAAATATAAGAATTAGGAAAAATATTATAAGGACCTATGTAATATGGAGTTTGTAGGTAGGTAGGTACCTCTATATATAGTTGTGGAACTTGGGTGATCAATGGACAGAGAAAAGATTCTAAAGGCGTTTGAGATGAATGGAGAGAATCGGACGATAGACAGGCAGAAAAAACTTACACAGATGTGTCAACTCACAGGTTGAAGAAGTAAGATATACATAATGACTACAATGAGTAAAACTACCGGAAGGCCGAGCAATTCATAAATCTCACTATTAAAAAAGGATGCAGGTGTGTTTTACTTACAGGGTTAAACTAAACGGCCGGCAGTGGACCGGGAGGAATGGAAGACCAAGTTATATATAAGAAAAAAATATATATACGTATATTTAAAAAAAATACTCAGTCGTTTATAGATTACATAAGCATCTCTTAGAAATATACGATACATTTTATATTGTACGGATTTAATAGTTATTTATATTTAGGTATATAACTACGTGTTTTAACAAAAGGCGATATTTTGTAATGTATATAATGTCAAAACGCCTATATCGAAATGGGTTGTACAACGCGTTGTCCTGTACACCGTATCGACGGGACATTTTTTTTTTTTTTGTGTAGATTTAGTGGTTTTATACAATATACGATACGAGATGAAACATTTGAGAATAAAAAAGAAAAAAAGGGATTAAATTGTAGAAATCGTGAGAAATAGGTTGAAAACGTCGCGACGTGTGATTTATGACCGTAACTCGTATTTATATACATAAATGTGGTAACTGAAATTGAAATATATATGAAAGAAAAAAAAATGCTCTATAAGTTGAACACCGAAGACGATTTACTTATATACTTATATCATATAGATATACATTATATCTAATAGATATATTATATTATAGATATACATTATATCTATATCGTATATAATTTCGTTTTATATTTATATACGAGCTGTCATCACACCATGGTTCTCTGCAGGTTATAGGTTTGACGGTCAGTGTGTGGTCCAGGACCTTTTGTATGTATAGTGTATTTTCGCGAACCGATTTGCCGCAGCGCATTCGTATATATAAATGTACGGGTGCAGAAATGATTGCAAGACACCGGGACATTTTTTTTTTTTTTTGTTATTGTTGTTGTTCTGTTCTGTTCGTAAACCATCAAGGAAGAAACGATATGATTATCACAATTCTTCTCGGAAATCGACGTCTTTCATAAACCGTATCATTCACTAAACGTAAAGTGAATATATTTCCATTCGTACTCCGTCCGAAGGCCGACAGGATTTAGTGACAACTAAGTTAAAACATAATACTATGTAACCATGTACTGTGTTTCACCGGTAGTCGTATTCGTTTTCTTTCAATAGTTAAACTGTATTTTTTTCAAACAAAATTCTAATTTTAATCCGAGTATCAGTAAAATAGGGACATAATTGTAATAGGAGGTTATGACCTCGTATACCTCGCATATGAAAAAAAAAATGATCCTATCCCGAGGTGTCATACAAATAGTTGTAAATTTTGTTTTGATTTAAACTATTGTGTTTCTCAAAAGATTCCTAACCCGAACTATCCAAATATCCGTACAGATTCGTCGGTTAATAAGTTAGGTTTTTATGCCGCACAATATTTCGGAGTTTTTGGCTCCTTATATACTTATAAATTTTGTACATCCAAGATACGGAAGAACACCCCACCTATAGTTACTCTATATGGCAGAGGTTTCCGACTAAAATTCCGTGAAATTATTTCAAATATAAAGCACATATTTTTCACAATTTAAAAAAAAAAAAATTATTTTATGAAATCAAGTGCTAAGATATAGCGCGTATGTTTGATTTAATAACACAGTTTAAATAAAAATATATTGAAATCGTGTAATAATTTACTTACACTTAAAAATAAATTGAATATTTAAAAAAAAAAAATGTGTGCACAAAAATCAAGTGGAAATGTTTGCTTTGTTATCTGTAGCACAATACAGTTCTAAAAGTATACCTTTTGTGTTTAAGCATTTTTAACTACCTTAGAAGAGGTTTTAATTAAGTATTTTCGCCATTTAAATTTAGATATTTCAAAATATGTTAGATATACATTGGACCCAGATTTGATAGAAATATGTTTTACTGAACGCAGTCTTGAAGAAGAAGAAGAAGAAGAAGAAAAAAAAGAAGAAGCAGGATCGGCGAAATACGAAACAATCGAACTCTTTTATTAAAACACAAACGTGTTTCAACAAATGATATGAATTTGGATTCCTTCAGTTGAAAAAATTCATGCCATATACTATATATGGCATCAATATAGAAATATTAAAATTTAAAAATTCATCTGGAACCGACGGTTTTCTTTGAAATTCCAGATTTCTGTACAATTATTAGCACAAACACTTCCTTTTTATAATATTATTTTTATATTATTTAAAAAAAAATATATATATATATATAATACCTACATATATAACAATAAACGAAATATCGATTATTTATGTTTGGGGCCGGCGGCCAGGCGGTTTGAAGTGTGTGCGTGCAATATGTATAAATATTCCTTTGGTTCGCGACCACAAAAAAGAAAGAAGAAAAAATATGGTAAAATTATTGCCAACTCGACGATCGCGTGATCCCCCGCCGACGTCGCCGTTGTCGTCGTCGTCGGAAGCCGTGAAGCAACAATGACGTGCAAAAATCCCGGATATATTTGTTTGTGAAAATATTTTTAAAAATCCCCGGGCATAATGCATTTTTTACGACCCTTTTGTCGAAGATCAAAAACGTCTTTTAATGAAGTCGCCGCCGCTGCCGACGTTAAAGCCGACCGGTTCTTCCATTTTCCACCTCCGCCCCCTCAGCGGCGTTATTATTATTATTATTATTATTACTATATTTTTTTCCCTTCAGCCACAAAATATTGATTGATCGTATCCTCGCGGGCAAAAATACGCGTGTCACAAAAAGGTCATTGTCGCACACGACAGCCCGCTGCCGTTCAGCAACACCATGCACAATAAAAATATTGTATACATTATACCTACGTATATTTAATCACATCCGACGACTATTATTTATTTAATGTATTTCGAATACTCGCTCACGGCACAATAAAAAAAAAAAAAAAAAAACCCTCGTCGTCGTTTTGAATGAAAAAAAAAAATAATAAAATGTGCAGCGCTTTTGTCGACACGGGATCGAAAAAAAAATAAAAAAAACACGATATTTCGCCATAGAAATTCTGAACGAAGGGGTTGAAAGGTACATCCTCGACACAAACTCAAACTCAGTGAGTACACGAAAATTGCATACCCCCCCCCCCGGTTTCATTTGGAGAGCCCGTAACTAAAAGATAATATAAATCAAAATCAATATTACATAACCGTTCCGGATTCCCGGTCATTTTTTTTGAAAATGAAAAAACCTACAACAAATTACGAATACATTGGGTTTGTTTTTGTCGATTTTTGGATTGCCTTGGCTACGAGAAAAAAAAGATTTTACTATTAATACCAGTTTACCGAGCTACGCTCAGAATGATTTGTTTGATTTCGACGATTTCAGTATATAAACTAAACTACCTTACATCTCGGAGAGAGAGATTTAAAACATTATATGTCATGTAAAATATCCAGTAGATATAATTACCAAAATTTCACAGCAAATTAAGAAGAATCTGTTATCTGTGTCGTAGCGTGCTCTATTCTGTGACCATCCAAAATTCCTTCAAAATTGCTTATACCTACAACTCCTTAACGTTCATTTTAATGAACTCCCAGCCTTGCGTATTGTACGTTTAATTTACACCATCCCGGCAAAATTTCTCGATCCACGCGTGAGCTAGGGGATTTTACACATAATACAGGTAGGCAGGTATGAAAACGCGCACGGCCACCGTAAATATGGTACCATTTTTTTTTGCAATGTAATAATAATATTATTATTAGGTAGTTAGGTTCCTAACCTAACCACCTAACCTAATATTATTATTATTAATACTGTCCGTTTATCAATGGGCAAGCATCGCGAAAATAACAGCGAAAATTCAGGCGGGTCAACGGCAGAGTGCGTGGCGACGAACACAGGACGGCGAACAGTCGTGCGCGGGGTTGTCGTAACTGTTCATTCGTATAGAAAAAATACGCGTTTGATATTATTTGTCGTTCAGTCACTGGACGTTAGATACCGTATTCTTTTTTTATTTTTTTATTATATTTATTTCATCAAAACAGAAAGGTTCTGTTTTTTGTTTTTTATTTTTGGGGTTTTTTTCTGCTATCCTGAACGCCGCCGTTGTTGTTTTATTTAGCGACCAGATGTTTACGGATATATTATTATTATTTTTATTATTGTTATATTATTTCGACTCCCCGTGCACGTTTTTGACCGATCGAGTTCGTTTTACGCGAGGGATGGATAATACCTACTTATTGCACCTGCGTATTATTAAATTAAAAACACGATTATTATTTTTGTACCTATATATATATATATATAGGTACAATCGATTAATTAGGTACTTCAACGACAAGACCGGGCGAAAAAAACGGCTCTTTGTTAAAAGTACACGACTAGTAAAGAAAACGTGTTACGTTAGATTATTATTTTTGTATCTCCCGTGTAAATATCTTTCATGCCAAAGTGATGTATAAATATATGTATATATATATATATATATATATATATATATAAATATGGGTCAGGGGGTAGTTGTTTTTCTTTCAAATTGACAAGCCTTTCTATACTAACGTATATCGTATGTGTTTAGTAACTAAAATAGTTTGCATAGTTTTCTAAACTGCCATCGTTTTCGACACATTCTATGCCATCGCGAAAATATTATCGTCACAGTCGAAATCATCATAATACAATGACCATAGTACAATATATTAGTGAGTCCACTTACCGTGACTTGATATCAATCGTTTGATTTTGTTGCACTTTGATTTGCAATAAAATAATAAAAAGTAAATTTTTAACTCGTTTGGTAAGTCGAACACAATGGTACAATTTTTCCTAAATATATAATTAATATATTAATGTGACATTATACGAATACGGTATGAAGGGAGCGCCATAACCTCCAAAACACCTCCTTGAATATACACAGGGTACGCCACCGCGTAGATCGGCCAACGTGTAAATTAATTTCTCGCGTGCGCACAATAACCGGTCACCCACTCGATGGCATCTGGCACTACAAAGTACTTGTATATATATATATATATATATATATATATATAAGTTGCATAACTTTGTAAAACCACTCTGATAAACACTACTCCGGGAATTGTTAGACAACTGTTGGAATTTATTAGAAAAAATTTCAAAAGTTATTAAACTTTTACGTGTGTAGTACTAAGTATACATGCTAAGGCCAAGTGTACATGCCTAGCACAACATACGAGACAAATATAAAAAATAATCGTCCGACGATATTTGTTATTAGACAATTTGTAAGACAACAGTTTCCGAAATATCGTACTGTAAACATGTAATGCTTGGTCCCAGGTACACACTCGGCACTACAATGTTAAAACTAAACGGAACCATCAAACAATTTACTAACTTATTCCAAACTTAGTCTAACAAGTCCAACAAACTAGTACGAATGTTTTAAAATAACAATTAAGTAAGTAGATTTATTTTTTATTTTATTTTTTAAAATTAATTTAGATTTCAATAGTTCCATTTAATTCTGGTTTAATAAATAACTTTTTGGATAACTTTTACTTTTTTATTTTTGTCTCATATGGTAGTGTTGGGCATGTACTATCGCAGAAACTGTTTCCAACATTATCTAACAAATCCGAGTAGAGTATGTGAAAGTGAATTTGCAAAGTTGTGGGTCAACCAATTGAATTAAAAATCACTAGACTCGATGAAAGACGGTAATTTTCACGCCGACTGATACCTAATCCCTTCATTCGCGTCCGCATTCTGTGTCGTTCGTCCAGGCGGATTACTTGATATCGAGACTTTATGACAGCCGTGGTGTACGCGCAATATAAAAGCCAAACGAACGTATACCTAATCGACAACACGAAACTGAAAAATAATAATTTAAACATATTAATTTGTACTTGCATTTCAATTGAAAATTCCGCAAACCTAATTTCGGGCGTTAAATTGAGTCAATGGGGGGGGGAGATATTATCTGTAACATGTTTGAATCGAGAATGGAAATGATATAGATTTTATTCGATTTCTCCTACTCCGTGATAATTAATAATAAAATTGCTAAAAATGATTTTTTTTTTTTTTAAAAAAAATTGACTGTTTAAAAATACCTAAACGAATATAACAAGACGCATGGCGGCATTTTATCGGGACGTTTTAATATATTCGGTCGACCTCCTCGCGGCGGTGTATCCTGCGGAGACTCGACAACTCGAAAATATTTGTAATCCGATTCGAAGATTGTCGATTTCCTTTTAACTAAATTTACTAAATTGTCGTCCCGTCGAGACGCAAATCAAAAACCGAACCGAAACGATCTCGGACGATGGCGTGACAAGATTCCAAGAACATTTTGGTCGGGATTTTTTTTTTTTTCTTATGGTAATTGTTTTTTTTTGAATACTAATCGCGTGGGAGTCGTAAACTAGAGAATAATAACGAATAGGAGGGCGGTCGGCGGACCGTATAATGTGTTTTTCATGAAAAAAAAAAAAAAAAAAAAAAGGAAAAAACCACGGAGATACACATTAAAACAATAATATACGGGCGACGGGAAATGTACGTTCGGTTTTTTTTTTTTCAACGTTTTCTGACTAAAAAGCCCATAAATCTCTCGCAGGCTCTCGGCTATACCGCAGGCGGCAGAGGTTAAAAAGACGCGTCGGTTTCGCCACACGTTTTCCGTAAAAACAACACATGGTGCGATTGTATATCGGAGGTTTTTCGGAAAGACAGAGAGAGAAAGGCAATATTGCTTGCACGTTTCCGAACGTTTTTAACGTAATAATATATAAATATTACTGTATAACGGATACTTACCGGGGGAAAAGTCAACGTTTTTGTCGCGGCTGCGAGACGCGACCGTTTTGCTTACACGTTACGATTATCGTTATTAATGTACCTCTATGTACGTAAACGTATACGTCGTTCTGTTGCGAGCGCGCGCGCGCGCGTGTTGAACCTCTCGATGACCTCGAGGGGGAAACGGGGAGAAAAAAAAAAAAATACGCGTTATAAAAAGGGCGAAAAAAATACGGGGAGAAAAAAGAGAAAAAAAAAACCATAATAATATATTATAAAAACTCCGCACCCCAATCCCAGACGAGATTCCGGAAAAGAAAATGTGCGCGCGTGTATATTGTAATAAATATATAAAAAAAAAAAAAAACCGTTTTCTACGCGGTTTTTATACTATACGGGTGGGGTCGCACGCGAGCCCGAGAGCGCTGCACGCGCGCGCTTTTGAAATAATTGCGCACGCGCCCGACGTTTCCGACCCCTCGCGGTAGGTATGACGCGAGTGTTTTTTTTTCTCTTCTTTTCAACTATTTTTTTTTTTTTCATTTCGCGTGTGCCGCCGCTTATATCCGAAGGGGGAAACCGAGACCGTCGGTTTATTTTATTATTTTTTTATACGTATACGTTTTTACACCGACAAACGAGGCACGCGCTCTACTAACGATGTTATTGGCCCCGGCCATTTTTCGAGCGTAACAGTGTTTTTTTTTTTTTTTAACATTATATACTTATACATAAAAAAAATCCGAGGCTCCCCTCGTCAGGATTTAACCCATTTTCCGGTAGACGCCATTTTGTCGTATTTTTTATACGTGCACAGGGGTTCCGGTTTTTTTTTTTTTTTTTTTTTATGCATTACGCTATATATACTTTGTTAAAAAAAACCGCTCCCCCAGCGGAAATACTATTATTACTAGCCGGCGTGTTATTGGCAGCCTCGGCCATTTTCGAGCGTAACAGTATTTATATTTTTTTTAACACTGTATAAAAAAAACGAAGCTCCCCTAAAAGGAGTCGCCTAACCCATTTTTCCGGTACTCGAATAGAAGGACTTCGCCATTTTGACGACGGAGATATTTGTATAGGGTACTGGTTTTTTATTTTTTTGTGCCGAGATAGAAAAGAAAGTAAAAAAAAACGCTCCCCCCGGCGGCGTACTCATCCGTTCACGCGGCCAATGGGCGAGCGCCGAATAAGAGTTCGAACGAAAAAAATAATAGTACTAAAACGTAGTAAAAGAACTAGTAAAACGAATCGAATTTTTCCGGAGCTACGAGGTGAAAAAATACGGTAACCACGACAACCGCCTCCTCTCGTCCACGACAATATAATACGCACGACTTGCGAAAAACCGAGAGAAATATAACGCTAATGTGCTGGATGCTGTCTATATAATATATATGTTCCAGTAACCGTTTTTCATTTTCTTTTTTTTATCACGGTTAAGAATTAAATATTTCATAGACTTTTGTTGATATAAATGGTAATCAAAGAGAGACCAATTTTGAAGAAAAGAAAAAATATAAAATAAATTGACTGGCGCTATTATTATTATTTGTATTTGCTCACCAGTCGGTATGGTTATTATGCGAATAACCATATTCGGTTATTCTGACCAAATAGAAAAATTACTCCAGTCTCACAAATTATAAACGAAATTGTTTTAATTTTATTAATTTATAATATTCTGATTATATTCTTTTGTGATTGTATATAATAAAAACTAATAAAACGTAGTGAAATTCCTACGGTTTTGTCTGGCGTTTGGGTCTAAATTGACTAAAATATACTCAGTCTCTGCAATTTCCATAAAAACAATTATTAATATAATTATTGTATTATAATACTTATAATATTACGAACGTCTTTGACTAATTATAATTTTTATTCGGACTCGTTGATAACAGTTATTGTGTACGGTGCCTACGCAATTACCGCGGTAAAGAGAGAAAAAAAAAATGGTAATCGTTTTTATTTTTTATTTTTAATTTACCCCGGTGCAAATTGTGTATCGTAAAAACGTATTGCATTGTAATTAAGTATTCCATATATTATTATCGACATTGACCTTTTTTTTTTTTCTTTTAAACTCAATTTCGTATACCTAATATACGATGATGCCAACGTCACCGTTGTATTAATGTAGTTTTTATTGAACAACACGGACGTAACATAATATAATAATACGCATTGTTGTAATAATCCAAGTATACCCTTATTAATAATTCATTACAATATAATTGCCTCGTTAATTTGGTACGGGTACCTACCACCTCCTATATACGATTATCCGCAGACGTTAATATCAGGCCATGTTATATGAAAACGTTTATTATATTTCGCCAATAATATTATTTGCAAGAATAAAAAAACACGGGAAAAACTATATACAGGACGATTCAAAAACACTAAACACTCGTTATCTCAGAAAGTATATATATATATATTTTTATTTCGGAATTTTCATCCTACGTACCTATCCGTATAGGTGACGTTTTCAAATATTTTACAACTTCCAGTGGCGTAAGGTATCGTTTTGCCGCCCCCTTCCCACAAATTTAACAAAAGTACAAATATCTGAATATTTTAAAATAACGAAAGAATGGTATACATTAATTCCTTTTAATATTCGTATGGTAAATATATTTTTTCCTCAAATTATTTCACAAAAGTTTATATACATATTTCACGTTTCTCCTACTTTTTAACATGTTGACGTTTTGTCAACGTTATCCCCTTATCTGGGTTACAAAAAATAATAAAACTAACATTAAAATAATGATGTATTCTTTCGTTTGTTTTTTTAAGTTCTGTTTAATTAAGTCTTTAAGTTTTTGATTATTTTGTATACATAGAATCAAAATATATTTACACCACCTCTCGCGGTATTGATTTTGACGAATTAATTATTTTACCCGATTACGCCACTCATTATCTTCCCTTGCCCTATAATATACGTGATAACAACCGAAATGCGGAATAAAAATGAAATGATACGAAAGCAGTATATTAAAAAAAAAAAAAAAACTCGTAATATTTATGACAGAGCTGAAAATGTATATTCTGTATAGTACCCACAAAGCAAATGATAATAAATCGATATCGTGAAAATAAAAAAAAAAAAATTAAATAATGTTATTTCAACGTAGAATCGATAAAATCAAATAACATCCGTTTCGCGAAGTTTGAGCAAACATTATTCGACAAAAACGTGATCGTTGTGTATTTTGTGGAGGAAAAAAAAAAAAAAAAAGAGTATACGATATACCTACGGATTATGTTCCTAAAATGTATGTCTTCGGACTATATTATTATTATTGTATTTTTATGAAAAGGACACGATTTCCACTGTATACGCACAGCGAACGGGACATACGCATTATATTATATTATTATGTTTCGGATAAAATTCACACGGAATTCATATTGTTATACACCCACCACCGTAAACCGAACATAAACCCCTTTTTATTATATTTTATATTATATAAGTAGTATGTGCATACGTCTTGCCGCCCGTTTTCGTTTTATCGGTTATATTAGACAGCAGAGACAGGAATGAAAAAAAAGAAGAGGTTCGCCGAACAGATCTAATGTTATGTTTTCGAAAATCGCACGTAAATTCGGGCGACGACGACGACGACAATCATTGACGACAACAACGGTATGTGGCGGCAGGTTTGTTCCCGGTTAGTTCTCGACCCTCGTCATTTTATTAAATTATACCAGAGGTATAATATTAAATATTATTATGTTTTCGTCCGCAAATAATAAACGATCGCATGATCGCCGCCGTAATATATATATATATATATATATATATATTTTTTTTTTTTTGCAATCATTCTGTACATATAAAATTAAAAAATTACACCGAGCGAATCCGTCGCGGCGGCGACGTGTGCAAAACTCTCCCATAATATTGCTGTGTCGGATTTACGCGTACCGCTCTCGCTAAACGAGTAAAAACTATTTTTAAAACTATGTTCTTCGATTCTCAAAGAAACGAAAAGAATCGAAGACGTATTCGGTAAAATGTGTTTTGATGAATCGCCGTGATTTCAACGATTTTCGTCAAAAAATTTCCCGACTTGTGATGTATTTCGTGTAAAATTTTCAAACGTTTCTGCTCAGCCTAAAACGATTGTATTCGTATAATAAAACTCGACGATTCGAAAAACGCCTATAAATAGCTATAAAAAAAAAAAAAAAAAGAAATGCCTGTCTGGACGTCTTGAAAATTCTACCGCGCCTATAGAAACGGCTGCTAACAACATTCGGTGCAAATATTCAGTTCGATTGTTTTTTAATCAAATTACAACGCATAGACAAAATCGAAAATAAACCGACCGTTATCGCAGTAAATTTTCCCATTTATTAGGAAAAACTACAACGAAAACCGAAAAATGACTCCGTTCGCCAACGCGTCGACAAGTTTAAAATGTAACGAAAAAAAGCTCTCTTAGTCGTACTTTTGGTTTTTTCTATCGGAGCATATGATTTCCGGTGGAAGCGGTTCGCGAGGAAAAATTTAGCTTCCGTCGGTATGGATCACAGCCGGACACGTCGGTTCTTTTTCGATTCTCGACATACATATCTGCACTGCAAGAATGGAAAAGGAGTATAATACGATATTATGATCGACCCCTCGAGGAACACGATCAATTAATAGCTAAGGGAAAAAAATTAAGGAACATCAAATAAATAGGTACGGAACTCGATCGGTGTGTACACAAAAGGGACACGTGCGCCGGGTATGAATGTCGGGTACACATGCGATCGTACAGGGTGACGGTGTGAGTAACAATAATACGCGAAGGCGATAAAAAAAAAAAAAAAAAAAAACCATTTCGAGTATATAATCGATAAACTGAAACGTTTATTTTCACTTTTCCAAACGAATATATTATTCCTTAAATAGTTATATGATAATATTATATAATAATGTTAAACTTTTTTGTCACATGCGAACATGTGCTGCAGTTTTTATTACTTACTCGTAATAGGTAATACTCTAAAAAATAAAATTATAAATCTAAAATAATATAATAGAAAAAAAAAAACATAATATTATAATATAGTTTGCGTACATCTTCGCATATACTTATATATATATTTATATATATTGTTATTATTACAATAGAGTAGGTACATCGTAATATAATATATTTTATGTAAGGAAAAATTAAATTAAATAAAAAAAAAAAAAAAATCATGCTGTACAGAGATCAGACATTTGGCCTCTTTACACTATACATAATAATATATTTTATACATTTTTTTTACGGATTAGAGTAATTTTTTGTTTTAAATATACAATATATATGGGTATTCAAGTACGGGTAGGGGGCAGTGGGTTTAGTAAAATTATTTAGGAATTTTTTTTTTATTACAAAATATTAACAACCAAACATTACACTGTCGCTATAACGGTATAATAATCACAGTACATGTTTAGGGATTGCGGTGATTTCGCATCTATAACACAAACGATATTTCGACGCCTAATCATTTATTATTACAATAAAAAATTATAGAGTTAATTTATTATTACAATAAAAAATTATAGAGTTACACGCGCGATTTGTACACTGTTGTAGGGTTAGCCAACCCCAAAAAATCTAACCCTAAATCGTATCGTTTCGAATACTGTAAGTGTACACCGTTATATTATTATTATTATTATTATTATTATTATATATAGGGTATTTATAATATTTACAAATTACTATTTTTTTTTTTTTTTTTTGGTTTTTTTTTTTTTAATATACACAGTGTACAAAATAATAACTATATTATAGTCTCGGAGTAGTGTTGTATAGAGAATAAAAAACCGTGTGCCCGGAAAATGCAAAACGACTTAAGTCGTTACGCATTATTACATTATGTATACCGAAGAGACGAGGGTGTGATTTGACTAGACCGGCCTCCCGATAAAAATATTATTATTGAAACGCCGAAATTATTATTATTTTTTTTCCTTTCATTCCATTAATTTGTTCGTTCTTTACAATATTTACAATTTGTATTATTATAACATTCAAGCAGCACCAACAGAATAAAAAAAAAAATCGATTACTTTTTTCTTCAAAATTAAATTGCACACCTATACAACACAAACTGAAAAAAAAAAAAACTTTCCCGTTTGGCAGACCGTATTATCGTTATAATTAAATCTAATATACATATAAATTATATTTATATACTTAATTTTTTAACAAACGATCAATTTCCTTCGTTAAAAAAACAAAAACCCGACCACAACAAACAAGTAAAACATTTTTTCTTTAAATTTTTAACCTAAGTATCAAGGCACCTATCTTATGTACAACGCATTTAAAAAAAAAAAAAGTTCCTACGTTTTATTATAGGAACATGTCAAACGGAGACTAGAATATAAAAAATATATTGTATTTTTTTAATTTTTTAATTTGTATTTGTTTTGTTATTTTAAAAAACGTATATAATATACGGCAGTAATTTAAAAAGGAAAGAAAATCGACTTTTGACTTTTGAATTTAAAAATATTTTTGTAATCGAAAAGCGTGTTGCAAACCGCAAAACCAAAATTAAAACACAAACACAAGAGTACTTTTTGATTTTGTTTTTGAGGTAGACAATGACGACGTCTTTGCGGTTGATGAGAAAAAATATCATCGCACAGCAGCCGCAGAGAAACTGTAATTAGATTAGTTTTATAAAAATTTTAAGAAAAAAAAAAATCGTATAAAAATGTTTTCGAAAAATTTCCGAATCGGACTTATCGGTGTACATACGGTAACAATGAAAATAGTATTTTTACGACGGGAATAGTAGAAAAAAAAAAGAAAAAAAAAAAAAAAAAAAAAAAAAGATTTTTATCATCACGCCGACAAATACCTACGGCGGAGGGGTGAAAATCGTACGTAAAAACGGTTATCGGTAATTATAGAATAGTCTGTACAGTTAAAGAAGTAATAAAAAAAAAAACAGTATATAATAGTAAATAGTGGATTAGTTACAGACGAAAGTCGTCTCTGAAAGTGGTTATTAAATATATAAAATTTTTTTAATTTTTTTACAATAAATCCTATATATATATATATATATATATATATATATATGTACATATGTTTCACAACTAATAATAATAATATTTATTTTTTATTTCGTTTTTCAAATTTGTACTCTAAAATTGTTATATAATACGCGGCGACCTAACTAACTGTGCGGTACGCGTGCTATATGAGCGAAAAACGAAAACTTGTCCGCGGTAATTTCGCCGCACAAGTTGCACGCGAACGGATCCCGGAAGCTATGAAAACCCATGTGCATGGAGTACATGATGTTCTCTTTGAATATGATGTCACAATGGTGACAGACATGCGTTTCATCGTCCTTTTCGGGCGAAGACGACGACTGTGGCTGGTGATGTTGTTGCTGATGATGCTGTTGCTGCTGCTGCTGTTGGACGATTTGCACGTTATTATTGTTTTCCTTGACCGACGATTCCGGCACCGTCACAGCCGCCGCGGCCGTCACCGCCACGGACGTCACCGCCACGGACGTCACCGCCACGGACGTCACCGCCACGGGTGGCTGAGGTATGTCCGTCTTAGGTGGCTCGGAACAGCTTACCTGAACAGCTGGCACGACGGCCACCACCTTTGCGGCCGTCGGCGGTTCGATTGCCGGACGTTCCAGTTTGCACGCTATGCCTTTGCGGCGGCTGCTACCCGCCGCTCGTGGTGTGACCGACGAGTCCTTGCTCAGATTAAGCGGACCTGTTTCGATAACGGCCACGGAAACGGACGTTACGGACGGTTGTTCGTAGGAAACAGACCATTCGGGGGTTTGGTTGCCGTTGTTATATTCTACCTTTACCAAGTCCTCTGCGGACTGGAACGACGAATGGTAGTTATGGTGTAGATGGTAGTCCATCTTATCGTCGACCGCCGTCGAGTTGTTGTTATTATTGTTGTTGTTGTTGTTTTTGATGGCCAGATATTCGGCTTGGTAATCGACCAACTCTTTGCGTTTGGTGATCATCGAATACATAAATGACTCGGCGGAACCCGGGTACACAGCAGCGGAGACGCCAGACGAGGGTGGCAACTGCAGCAGTTGTTGCATCGAGTACGGGGACGGATGTCCGCCACTGCTGCTGCCACCGCCGTCTCCCCGATCGTCTTGCGACGAAGACACGGTCATCGGCTGTTGTTGTTGAATTTGTTGTTGGTGGTGCTGCTGCTGTTGGTAAGGGTTATGCCTGTTCTGTTTCTTGTTCTGACGAGGGCCCCGTCGATTGCCTACTACGTCAATTACGATGTCCGGATTGGGCGTGCCGTCCGGGTTGAGCGGCGTAGCGGGCCGGTGATCGCGCTTCTTCAGGTGTTGCTTCAGACTGTGCATGTACTTAGAAGCGTATCCACAATCGTAACACTGGAACTGAAATACATTGGAGTGCGACTTAAGATGCGACTGAAGCATCGACTTGCTTACACACTTGTAGTCACAGTCTGGACACGTGAACGGTTTTGCTCCCGTGTGGTTCAGCAGGTGATACTCGTAGTGGTGTTTCAAGTCGGTGACAAACTCGCAGTTCGGGCACTCCAGCAACTGTTCCGGTTTGATATGAGTGCGGATGTGCTTCCAATACTGTACTTTTTCGGTGCACTCCAGCCCGCAGTGCTTGCACTTGTGCTTTTTCGACTTTTGTTCTTTGTTGTTATTGTTGTTGTTGTTACCACTACCGCCACCGCCGGTCACGGACCCCCCGGTGCTTCTGGGTTTCGGTATCTTGATGTCGAAGTCTTCGCACCCGGACAAATCCCGGTAACTGGACGTCGGTGAGCTAACCGAGCTCCGGCCGCCTTCCGAATCGTCTTGGTGCAGCAGCTCTGCCGCCGACGGGTGATTAATCGTCGTCTGATGGTGTTGTAAGTGGTGATGGTGATGGAGGTCAATGGGTCGAGCCATGTCGTATGGCGAATGGCTAATAATCGGCTGGTGTTCGTTTTCCAGAAACATTTTTCTGCAAAACGACAAAAAAAAAATACATAAAAAAAAATTATAGAGAACAGATATGTTTTTGGTACCCATACAGTGGCGGCATTGAGGTGGGAGGAAGAGTTTGAAATTTAGACAAAACTACTCAAGTAACTATAGAAGTAGTATTAAGTATTCGTAATTTTAAACGAGCGATAAGAATATTTATGTCGATTAATAATAGTAATTACTTTTTAAATCTATGAACCGCATAAAAAGCAGGACATAATATATAAAGGTGTTGTTTGATTAAAATATTCGCAGTTTCGATATAATAAAAACTAAAATAGTTAAATTCGGCAAACCTCTTCTACTTAAATTATTATATGTATACAGACGATAAAAACGTGTCAAATGGGACCGGGGATAGGTTCCCCGGCAGTTTTTTTAATTTTTTTATATATATATATATATATATTTCGGTACAGCGGCGGCAGTGGCGGCGTCGGATTGATTTTTAAGGGACGCGCGCGCGAGGGAAAAAATAAATAAAATAAAAGTAGTACAACGGAGGAAAGGAAGGGGAAAAAGAAAGAAAAAAAAGCAAGGGAAAAAATAAAGGAAAAAAAGGCCCTTTCAAGGCGCATGACTTTGTCGGAGTGGTGCTGCTACTACGTGTGTATATGTATACTTGTGCGCGGGAGTGGGTAGAGGGAGAAGCTATGATTGCCGGTATTGATTGGACCGGGGGGCGCGTGGCAGTGTGAAAGAAGGCCAAGCTGAGCGGGTAAAAAATCGTTTTCGCCGCAAGGGTCGAGTTTTTCATTTTTGTTTTCGCCGCCGCGGCGACGGCGCACGGCGCGCGGGCGGAGGAAAAATGGCCGACCGTTCCCTGGACAAAACAAAAAGCCATAAAATAAATGCCTCTCTCTTCGAGCACGGGGCCCCTTTTCTATAATGAATAAGAGAAGGACGGATAGAAAGAATGAGAGAGACAGAGTGAGAGAGAGAGAGGAGAACGATGATCGGGATAGAAACCTCCGCCGTTATACACTTTTTTTTCCTCTTTTTTCCTTTTTTTTTTCCTTCCGCCCACCGCCACCACTCACTTCATCACCATATATATATACGTACGTACGTTATATATATATATACGTGTTTTACTATACACTTCTTTTTCTTTCTCGGAATTGTTGTGTGCGGTTTTGAAGAAAATGGTTTTCATTTGGGGAGAAAGAAAGGCAGGGTGGGCGGGTGTATGACGGGGTACAGAGAGTGATAGAGAGAAATCGAGACGAGGACGTACGTACGAGGGTGAGAGAGAGAGAACGTGAGAGAGATAAAATAAAAATAAATAAGAAAAGCGAGAGGTTTTTCTCGCCGAAAATTGAACATTATTTTTACGACTTATTTTTCAGTCGGAAAATTGGAATCTCCGCGAACCGAAAATTATACAAACGTCTCTTTATAATTATATTGGTAGGCTGGCGGGGGAGGGGGTATGCGTTTTTCGCAATTATTTTTAATTTAAAAATTAAATTTATTACGCACAAATCTTTATGTCTTTTTTTTCTTTTTTTAATTAAAAAAAATACTTTTTTATTAAGAGGACGGTTACGCAATCGGAGCGCACGCAACTCGCTGGATTTGGGGTTTTGAAGTACAAGTGAAAAAGGAGATTTCGGGAGAGTTATAATGGTAGAACATATGGAATTTTTTGAAAATTTTAACGCCGAAACACGGTCGTGGTATTTATAAACGACGGAAATACCCAATCACGCAGTCTATTAATTTTATATATAATCACGTGCTAAAACGTGCCTTAATATTATAAAAATATTATTGTAATTTAGAAATACTGACATATAGGTAATAATAATGGTCACGCGTACATGCCCGGATCGGATGGATAATTTATTATTTATAGCGGTCGACCACAATTAATTTATTAATTTATATTTAATAATATATTAATTATTATATATACGCCACCCCGTTACGAAAACAATAGGCACCTCTATGTAAAAACGTTAGTCGGCAATATTATTATTTTTCGAAAGCCAGCCAGACTATATATGCAATAATACATATTATAGTAATAATAATCGGCCATCTGTTAGGAACAAAAAATAAAATACATTTAGGATAAAAATATACCGACTTATCTACTAGTAAGTGGCGACCCGATATGACCTTTTTTTTTTCTTTTTTGTCCGAGATTTTTGTAACCGATACGTGAAAACTTTATTCCGTATTCCAGACATTATTATTAACGTTATGAAGAAAAACACCGATATCCTAACCTAATCCCACGAAATTCAGGCCGCACGTAATTTATTCCTGATAACGCAATAGATGAATACCGGACAATTTTCTTTCAATATTCTTTCGGTATACCATTTTATTTGACAATTTGTTTTTCCACATTCCCGACAGTTATTCCAACAAAAAAATAATAATAGTACACCCGTGGAAGTGGAAACAAAAATTTCCAATTTAATATTGTTAAATTCAATAAAAAAAGCCAGCTTAGAATCATAATATAAGCGAATAGAAAACGCTTAAGATCATCGAAGGCCGTCTGGACAATTTCCATTTCCAGACCGCGGTCACTCTATCGGTCTTTGGTATTATACATTTATTATACCTACCACTTATATGTTAAACATTTACAAATAAATAATATCCGCGCACACCGTATTACATTATACGATAACGACATATCCGTCCGCAACACAAATGTCGTTATTGAAATATTTATGAAGAATAGAAATAAATCCAACTTTTATTTTTTTCCGTGTAATATTTGGGTCGAGATTTATCCGTCCCGCTCCACCTCGCACAGCCAACGCGCCGCCGCAGTAAAACCGAAATATTTCACGAGATTAAAACAATAAGAGAGGGTGGCGAGGTTTTGAATAACTATCCTTGAGGCGCGTGTTAATAATTGGAAATTTGTCCAATCAAGTAAAATAAAAAAATTAATTATTAACTTGTAAAAATGACTCCGTCTACTATACACAGTATTCACCAAAGTTTTGATTTTATGGTAAAAGCACCAATTGAAAAATGATTAGGGGGCAATACTCCGGAAGACAAAACTATGCATTTCCACTCCCCCCCGCACTATTATTTTGAATAGAAATGCCCTCTTTTAAAATGTTTACAATAAGACGCTTTAGTACCCTAAAACCGATATTAAGTGGGTTCTATGCGGTCTGCATAGTTCTCTTAATCTTTCATTGTCCGACGCGAAGAACGTGACAGAATAGTAGAATTGTAGAATGTTTTTTTTTACCCGTCAGCCACATTGATCGGTGTACTTTTAGTTTCTAATCGAATTTACGGAAACTAAAGAGAAATTCGAAAAAGCCGATCTCAACATATAGCGTACAACACTTGACGCCTAATTGAAATCCGTTTTCATTTTGCGTTAATCGATCCAACGGACGACAAATTGGTCCAACAAGCCGTGCACGTACGTATACGTAACACGTGTTGGACAAAGATAGCCAAGAGGATCGCCTTAATATTACTGGGACCGCATATAATGTCCCAGAAAATAAACGGTCGCAAAGTTGGAGTCCGCAAAATAAAAAAATGTATAAATTTCAGAAAATATTTAAACGGAAAGTAGCAATTCAGAAGGTAGTAGAGTAGCCCCTCCTCTAGCTGCGGTAAATAATTGATATCACTTTCTGGAAAACTACGTTCCGGGTCAATTAATTTTCTGGATTCTTACTTTCTGATAAAACCATTTTCTTCTAGCAATCTACTCTCTGGTAATTTAATTTTCTGTACATTCGACCAATAATTTTAATGTATTTAGTGGTTGTATATTTCGTTCGCAAGCGGTCAATAACTGCACAGGTGGTGGTGTATATAATTATAACTGTAACTGTTTACTGTTTAATCAGTACGGGGGTTTTCGCGTTATATATCATCGTTTTAAAAAGATAAAAGTTAAAAATAATAATTGTCCGATTATTCCTCTCCGATAAAAATGGTCGTTTTTAGGAAAAACATTACGGAGGGTATATTTTTTTTTTTTTTTTTTTTTTTCCCATAATAATAATTCCGATATCAAACGTGACCGTCGTTAATGAGGTACGTATATCATACTATTATATATTGAATTATCAGGTCAATAATAAACAATATTTCCAATAATTAACTTATTGTAAAAACGAAAATGTGGTTTTTACGGTTTATCGGTCGCACGCCAGTGATTTATTATCATAAATCAACCGAAGAGCTTTCAGATTGCCTCCGCCAGTTCTTTATAAATTCCGGACGGGCGGCCGATTACACGGAAATTTCTTATGAAAATTAAATTAAAAATACATTTACGACCATGATTTTTAATTAAAATGTGTTTGTCCTCGGCGCGATATCCGAGTAGGTGTACCTTTCTACGCCATATAATATTTTATACAACTATTATAAACCGTAAATATTTCAAAAATACACAGTAATACAGTATTAATAAGTTATGTACACCACCACTCCTCTCGTTGACGATATTACTTTTCGAAAATTACAACTGAACTCGACTGACAAAAAACCGACTCGTACTTACGAGTTACAACCCTCTCCCCACACGACCCCATAAAAGGGTTTTGTACGGACGGGAACACCCCCGTCGATAATATTTATTCGATCATCAATCGACTCGTCACTTTATTTATTAATCAATATATTTAATAAGGCTCGACCGCGGCGGTGTCGTAAACGGGACGAAACATATTAAATTATAGGGGCCAGTGATCGTTTATTCCTATAGGCGTGCGAGCCCCGCAATGGCGCACGTTCCAAACCGGATACCCCCAAAGGGTTGTCCGGCCGGACTAAAAATACCTACAGGTATTGTATAGTAGTGTTTGAGATCAATTTTATAAATTAATAATTAATTAATATTATAGGTAATAATCTAATTCTATTTTTACGATTGACCAACATTATTAACATCAACAAGCCACGCAGGTCGGGGCTTTCGAGAGCGAAATGCTGGGTTTTGAATGTAAGCATCGACCGAAATTATTGGTCGTCAGAGCCCCGACCGAATTAGCACAAATGGCCAATTGCTGAGCGTCATACGAAAAGTAAAATTGTTTCAAGGGCCATAGATAAGGGCAAAAGCTAAACTATGAAGGGGGGGATGTTAACTTTTTACATTTTTTTTTTTTTTTTTTTTTAATAATTATTATACACCTATCCCTGTAGCCCACTATACAGCTTGCGCAACCCTGTAAGATTCGAGGCAAAAATACAATTCTAGTTGTATATAATTGAAAATAGTTTTTGATCGTCATATAAAATTAACAAATTCGTAGCGCCGAACACCCTTTTATTTTACAGAGCCCTGGGGCAAATTACGGCCCGTCCGGCCCCGTGTTGCGGCGAATAAAACGACAAGCTCACATAATGTAATAATATTTTAAAAAATAAGTTATTATTATTTACCGGTGTCGCGAGAGATCTGTCGGGTTTGAGAATTTCCGGACTGTCTCGCGGGAAAACTGCGTATTCACTAAATCGGAAGGCTGCGGCGTAGGACAGACATTCCTCCAGGACAAACCGCTTACGGACGGCGCACAAACAACACAAACGACAATCGCGGGTATACGCGGCGAAACAAATAGAAAAAATAAAAAACGTATATTTTTCCAATTACAACCGGTAGCGAGGAAATGTTATAAACAGCGGCACACGCACGTGCGCGATTAAGGCCGGTGGCGTGTTACGCCTATAATAATAATAATAATAGTAATAATAATATTATTTGCTTAAAACGGCAAGAGTAATAAGCGGAATATTATTATTGTTGAGCGTTACGAACGATATTCACGGGCCACCACGGCGACCGAACGGACAGCGGTGTTCGGACGCGTAGACGGACGCGGCGGACGACGAATATTGCGGGCAGGTTCATCTGCCGCGGAAATCGTCGGCTCGGGCTAACCTACCCCAACCGCCGCGAGTGCCGCCCCCCACCACACGCCGGGCGAGCTCCGTGCGGCGGCGGCGGTACACGACGCACGATCGTACACGCCCACCGGACCGCCGCCGGTCGCCCGCGTGCGTGCGCTCGCCACCCGGTCGCGTGCGTGTGCGTAACTTTTTTCCGTCGTTTCTCCCACCTTTCTCCCCACCCCGCTATATTACACTTCTTCCACTTTATTTTATTATTATTTTTTTTTTTTTTTTTTTTTTTTTTTTTAACTCGCTCATCGGCGCGCGCGAAAGGATTGGGCCGGCCCACCGCCGGTAATATAATTGAGTGTATGTGTTTTTTCTTTCTTTTTTTTTCGTAGCTCTTTGTCAATAGAAATACACTCGGCCGACGAACCGAACGCGCGCCTGCATATTATCGTTTTATTATTACGCCGTATACACGCCTAAATAATATTACACCGAAAGCACAAAAACCGCGCGTCGTACCCGCACGTACACTAAGACATTTTTTTTATTTTTATTTTTAGAGGAACGGGACGATGGAACGAGTACGTTTTAAAACATATCTCTGTGTATAGTTACGGATTTACGACGGCGCGCGCGTACAGTGTCACGTAGGTAACGGTATTGCGTAACGCGTGGCCGCGGTGCTACACGCGCCCGACGAGTCGCACGCGACCGAAAACGTTCGGACGTAAACGTGTCCGCGGCGTAACGTGACGTATATTTGGCGCCCGCAATAACGCCGTGTCGTATATTACATGCCGCCATACGAAGGGTACCGCGTATACGGGGCGCGCGCGGATTTTCTCGCGGGGTGGGCCGTAAGGAATAAAATTACAGGCCTTGTATTCCACTCCCACACTAGAAAGAAAAAAATAAAAGATATTATCGCGAATACAAAATAAAATGTATTCGATTGATTAAATATCATATTGCTCGTGCTACCTATGTGTTGCGCGAATACGTTATTATTTATCTCAACAATTATAAACTTATGCCGCGGGCAAAGATTTGCTGGTGAATATCACCAGATAAGAAATGACCGGATATGCTTTTCTAATAAAAATTATACATTGATTTAAACATCTTCAAATAACGTCAAATAACACGATAAACACGATCTGGCCTTCATTGGACTGGAGTCAAAACTTAAAATTCTTCTATACTGATGAAATCGGATTTTTGTATTGAAAAAATTAAAAAAATGCGTCTTATCTAAAATGCCGTGTAAAGAATCCATTCCAAGTTATCAACACACCCAAACCCTATAATTTCCGCACTCTCGTGCAAATCTTTCTCTGATAATCCAACGCGTCGTCTGAAACGCCTATGGTGCAGAGACTTACCTCTAATAAGTACACTAAAATAAAATTCACGTTAAGTTCCATCGCTGGATGGCCTCCCTCCTCATATTATTGTGATTAATGAAATTCTTTGTCATCATATATGCCTATTATGCAGCTAGCATAGATTGTTAATTTGTCTTTATTAAAAAATCTGTCGGATATAAATAATTAAACACGTATTTTGGAAATTCAACCCCCACCGGGGGGTGGGGGATTAAAAGGGATGTCAAAGTTAACAGCGTGGAAAAATAAATCTTTATATTTCATGGTTATATAATCGGACAAGTAAACAGAGTTGTAAAACTGAATGCCGTGCGTATAGTAGGTTAGGTTCTCAACCCGTGGTACGCGAAGACATTTTTCGAATGGCGAAAAAAGTTTTAATAATAGAAGGCTTCATATTATATGTAAAATAACGTGTACAATTTATTTGCTGATGAGTAGAAAATAAAAAAAAAAGGTTCAAGTGTGGTACGATGTGAAAACGATATCTTATTTAGTTGACCGTTTGGAATGTATTTAAAATATCTGTTACTATACTAAATATAAATTATTATTGTATTTGACCGCTGGATATTAAATGTGCACGACGGTGTCGTTAAAAAACTGGCTTGATAAATTATAAACCGGAAATTATAAATCGTTTTTAAAATTGTATTAAACCGGTTTAATGCCAATATTATAATAAACCTATCTATGTCCATCTCCGCCTTTGTTCGCGTGTTTAATCGTTTGCCACACGACTTAATCGCGTTTGTTCCAAGAGATGTGATAATGTATTTGTTATTATCGGATTTTTTTTTTTATATATAAATGTTTGGCTCCAAGCTCAACAATTCGAGATGAAATGACCACGGGCAATTACTGTATTCCGGTATACACGGTTACAATAATTAAAACAATTTTCAATTTTAATTTATCAAATCATTTTTAACCTGGCAGCATATTTACGAGGGGGGGAGGATCGATCCTCCCCCTTACCGCATAGGCCACGTGGCCATTGTCGTACTGTCGGTTAAGCGAACAATAATTATAGTCGTCGGTCGTCATATTTAAAATACTATAATTGATTATCGATTACATTTGCGGAAATAAAAAAAATTATTGTACGTATGTATTCACGCGTTGGTATCTGTGGTCAGTTAATCAGTCTAACCAGACCAACGTTAATCAGTTAATTAATTATCTTAGTTAAAAGGAGAAAAAGGTTTTGTAAGCATAAATCCCCACCGTTACTAAAGATTTATCGTTGCGTGCGGATAAATTAAATTCCCCTCTATATATACTCTTTATATTCTACCCACAAAACTTCCTACTCACAACAGTAGCCCACCGCTGTGCTGTGTCCATTTGTTTTAATATAATTTTTTTTTATTACCCATCGTACTGTGTATGTACAACATTTGTGACAAACGTCGTATCAAAACTGGGCCAAAACAACAATTTTATTCTCATAAAACCGAATAAAAACCTTAAACAAGGTCGAAATTTCCAAATACCATTATGAAACTAAAAACAATGTAATAAAACGGACGATGAGATAACTGATTTGCAGATAAATAATTTTGTACGTACAATTTCACAAGTTATTATAATTTAAGAAAATTGCGGTGTGGTCTACATGGCCCCTCTTGAGTTAACGAATAAATACATATTTCCCACAAAACAAAATAATCCGCAATACTCCATTGCGTAAATACACAAAAAATAAAAAAACCATTACAAAATTAATTCGTATATTAAACCGACAAAAAAACGAAAAGAAACATAAAATACATTATTAATCGTTTTAACTGTGTCATAAATAATGTGGCGCATAATGTAACAATATACCGGCCGGTAAATGTCAATTATAATAGCCGCAACAACGGAATAACCGGAAACGATTTCCGATCGATATATTTTTTTATTTGTTTTCAAATTGCCTCCACCGGCGGCCCGTGGTCGTGGTCGTCGTCGTCGTCGTCGTCGTCGTCTAGGACTATAAATTCGTGTATTTATTAGGACGCAGTCGCCGGGTCTCAAAGGCTCGCAGTGATGCGGCCAGTCCGCGGCCGGCGTCGGTGTAAAAACATCGTTACGGCCGGCCGTCGTTTTCGCCGCGGTTCCGCGCGTTACGCACGAAGACGGTCATCATCCGCGATTGCGCCGTAGAACGCATCGCACGCTCGCCCTTTTCCGTACGCACCCCGCTGGCGTGAAATATATTCGTGCCGCCGACAGGAACGACCACCTCGTCGTCCGGTCTCCGGACTTGCGTCCGCTCCGGTGGCGCGGCCGGATCGAGGGAGGGGACCTGGGGATCGACGACGGTAACAGAGTCCGTTTTAATTTTCGATACGGTTTGGTCAGGATTCAAAATCACGTTTATATAAAAAAATAAAAATAATAAAAAACGATTTTTTTTTTTTTTTTTTTTAGACTTTTACATAACGCGAGCCTTTTTATTTTGAAAAAGGTTTTTTATTATACCAAGCATGTCCAGAAAATAAGGTTACCACATTTTTAAAAATTAAACTTTGTTTTATTTTATTTAATTACAGGTTATTTTACATATATATTTAACTATTTTGCGACGTGGTTAGTACTAACCTAACCTAACCGACCTTCATCCTTGAAGAACTTTCTTCGCTCCACGTTCTTTCCTCAATTCAACACAACCAACTTTACTTCGTCGTCGTTTTCATGACGGTCCGCTCCTAAAACTTCCGTCAGTTCGGTAAAAAAGTGGTAGCCCGGACTGTGAGGTGGATGGGTTAACACGTCCCAACCAAAGCCTTCAAGAAGTTCGACTGTCAGACGAGCGGTATAGGGACGGGCATTGTAGTGCAGGAGACAAACCCCGGAGGTCAGCATTCCTCTTATTTTGTTTTTGATCGCCAGGCGAAGTTTTTTTTAGAGTTTCACAGTAACGGGCTGCATTGACTGTTTGACCTTGGGGTTTTCGAACAATTTCATTTGGGGTTTTACCCTTCGTGACAAAAAACCGAATAACAAAACGAATTTCGCACCGAGCGTACTGTTGTACAGAGGTGAAGGCAAACGAGATAGACGCACTCATATTTAAAAAGTCACTGTGTTCGCAGCTTCGCACGTACTGAGGTCAATGATCTCTCAGTCTCTTCGTTAGAAAATTTTTTATCACACAGTAGTACCACAATTGTTTTTGAAGTTTCCCTCTTGCGCCTGTAGGGTAGGAAATCTTACTTTCTGTACGTGCCTCGTATATGTTGTAAAAATAGAATTCATCAATTGTATTCGGGATCTGAAACAACCCAATGATTGCATTGTATTACAACTGTATAGGTTAACGACAAAAATAGAACCATTCGGCGGTGTATTCATTATTTATATTTATTGTTTACGATCAAATAATAATATAATGATTATGAGCTATATTGTAGTCACGGACAACAATGAAAAATATATATTTTGATTTTTTTTTTTAAATCCATGGGAGTTGACGACAAATTGAACGTTGAAGTATAATATTGATGTATGTACTGTAAGATAATAGTGAAAACCGTAGTAATGACTCGGGGGGGGGGGTTCAATGCACCCCCGAGCAAGGGGTGCGCAGACCCAGGCGCATCAAACCAATAAGGGCGTAGATATTTCATACGGTTAATTTAAATTTAGTTAAACGGTTCTTTATTTTTATTTATTTTTTTTTTTTTACGGTATATTGTTATAATTCATATGCATACCGACTCCAAAAGAGACTGTAACACGAAATGTTACCAAGAGTACCTGTTTTACTGAAATAATGGCCAATTGTACAGTTCTAGTCGGGGCCCTAATCTTTATATGAAGGGTGAACGCAAAACGAATTTCTGCGGGAGGGGATTGAACAAATAAGAATTAATATATCAATAAATCGTTAATAATTATTATTTAAATTTGTATTAATTAGTACTTACAAATTTAAAACAAATTTTTGTAGGGATTTGACTTCCTCCCCCTCCCCCTTTCCAAAATTTGCGTTTTCCACTGATCTATATAGTTTGAGAATACTCTATAAAAAACGCCCACGTAAAAAAATAAAATCACATATAAATTACTTGTTATCACTATGGTCGGTATGCCAAATAAATTAAATTAATGTTTATTGTTTACGTTCAGATTGCGAATATATATATATAGGTTTTACTTTTTTTAAATATTATGTAACAAATTATAGTATAAAAAATAATGGAAAAGTATAAATAACGTACAATTTGCAGGATTATAATATAATCGTATACGTCATAGAATACTTACGCTATACCGAGTTAACGGTCTCGGTATAATTTTGTCCCAATAACTAATAACGGCTAACCTCCCTCCTACTATAGTTTGAATAAATAATTGTATTTATTTCCATTTTTTACTCGATACAATTATTTTCGACATTCCGTATAGTACAAATTATACAATATTAAAAAATCTATTTATTTACGTTGATATATTTAATTACAATAAACAGCCTAACTACACTACTCCAAATTCAGAAATCGCCTGGAAAATCGTACCAATTTTCTTGTTAAATATCTTCTTTCCATCTCCATTCCTGGAAACCCCACCAGAAGATTGAAACGACAATGGCCCAGAGATCCAATAAACTAACCGCATAATAATACTTTAAATATTCGATAATTTCACGTCGAAGTGCCTTCGCTGGACGATTCTTCCCTCACGTCACTCAAGCCATTACACCATACCATACCTAAAACATCCCTTACGCTTATTATACTGCATTAATTGTATAGATTGTATAATTTTCTAAATAAAAAAAATAAAAAAATAACAATAAAACAAAAGACACTTATTATTATTGTTATTTTTATTCGTGGTCTAATGATAATATTCGTTTCATAAAACCGTTTAATATTATTTATAATCTATTCTTATATAGCAGGGGTGGCTAAACTGCGGCTCGTGTCATACAGTAAGACGTTAAATATACTCATTAAAAACATAGTGTTTGGAATTTTTCTAATATTTAGATATAAGGTAAGTGTTTTTTATGCTAATTTTTTTTTTCATTCTTGGCTGTTCATTTTTTTCATTTTATCGTGCGGCTCGTGAGTATCTTTTAGTTTAGGCCACCCCTGTGATATATGGGTAATACAATATTAATATTCCGATTTATTAATACGTTTGATTGGTATTAATTTAAACGTAATATAATACCGGAAAACAAAATAATAGGCATTAGAACCTAAGACCGAAACGCACAACTGGTTATATTGTCGATTATAAATAAGTGTACGCTAAAGATAAACTCCGTAAACAAGAAACTACAAAAGTGTCTCGAGATTCGTTAAAAGAAGGAAGGCGTAATATATTATTATACACGTCTATTTCCATATTTACCATTTCCGTCCAAGTAAATGGGTAACAAACAGAAGGAGATTTTAGTATATTATTGTGTAACGTTTAGGATAAAACTTCAAAATAATATAAAATACAGTTAAAAAGAAGACATTTTTTTTTTAATTGTTCGCGTTTGTGCGAACATTTGTTTTTTTCTAAAATTGTCTAAAAACGTATCCCGTTTAGAAACAATATAATTTTGGTTACATATAAAATATATAAGACAAACGTATTCGGCTCCGTCCGGTTATATTAACCTGACAAATTATGTCCAAATAATAAAAAAAAAGTATAACAACTATCTATTTATTCAAGTAATAAATAACGATTCGAGTCAAGCCCATTTTCCGAGGAAAGTGAATATAATTATAAAAAAATTTTTACTTATTATACTATTAAACAAAAAAAAACGATACGTATTTTATGATCGAGGATTCCTTTATCTTTCTTTGTCTAACGCGTACGCAGCCGTATAGTATTTTAGAACAATTGTTTGTCCATTAATTCATTACAGATCGACGTAGTGAAACGATAAGACTGAAAACGGATTTGATTTCAGTGTGGAGTGTACACAAAATCGGCCTCGCTACTTTTTAAGATTTAGTTTAGTTTTTTTATTATGCAATTTTTATAGATTATAGAAATATTCAAATCAAATTTTTTGGAAACTAACGACTGAAATTCGAAAGACTGTTTGACAAAAAAAGATAATGGAATCCCCGGTTCCGTTTCGAATTCCCTTAACAGAAATCAGTTAAATCGCGTGTTATTATAATTTTTTTTTTTTCCAAAAAATTCACGAATGCAAAAGGCCGACGGCGTGACACCGATAATAATAATAATCAAACACGCAAATCGGATAAAATAATTAAGAGGTCGCATTATTTTGCGTGTTAGCAATTTTTTGCGAAATGTTGGGCAAAAAATATAAACAATTTATACTTTCAAATAGATATTTTCGAGGTATTTTACTAAGATTGTGGAATTTTTTTCGTAATCATGCTCGCGTAAACCAAAAAAAAAAGTACCGACCTTTAATAAAAAATAAACGGACGACAATATATTTCCAAAGGATTTTTATGCATTTTACAATAATATATTAGTCCCATTTATTTTTTTAAACCTCATATGTACCCGCCTATTTTTAGGATATTATGAAACTTGAATAACGCATATGAAATAATAATTCTTTATAATGAGGGCACAAAAATCGCCCAAAATCGGTACTTAATGCTCTTAAAAAGTACTAAATTTACACTTATTTTATTCTTTTACACAATATTTGGTGGATTCGATCTACCTGCCTTTAATGTTATATTTTAATGGCGCATAAAACACACCGCATATTTATTATAATAGTTTAAGAATCAATGAAATATACTCGACAACGCGTAATAGTTTTCTAAACTTAATAGGTATTGCTATAGCAGTGCACCGGGTATAGCAGACATTTGTTAATAGTTTTGTTATTGCTAGGTTTTTAAGTATCTCGCGCCGTCGTAGGTATTTTGAATTTTCATATGTATAACTAACCGAGAAGAAAAAAATTTAAAAAAAAAATTAAAAACAATAAATTCGAATACGAAACTATTAAGATATTGCATATAAATTAATACAATATCTGGTGTGATATTAATAATATTATTAATATACGGGACGGCGAATAGAACGTATTATCACTACTCCGCTGTTAGTTTCATAACAATAAGAAATTATTTTTACGAGTATAATTAAATTTATATCGAAAACCGACATTAAAAATACCTATACAACCGACAATATTTACGAAAATAGAGGTAATATCTATAAAATTAAAAACCAGCAAACGGGAAATTTCATCGGTTAAATAATATTCGTCTGTAAAAATAGGAATCCCCCGACGGTTTTAGTTTTTAATGTTATAACCTGTTGATTACACCGGTACTTATATACAATTTAAAAATAAATACTATATTTGGATTTACCTCATTACAGGTATAATTTATTATATAAAATTAGTTAGGCGTGTCATAAATAATATTAATAATAATAATTAAATTGCAAAACATCGCGGTCGTGCCATTTTGTAATATTTCAAGCAACGAACTTTGTGCAACTTTATTTTTTGACAATATATTAACTATCAGGTGGAAAAAACGGGAATATTTACGCAATGACGGTTCCTGTTATTTTCGATTTGGTTATTTTGTAGTTATCTTAGATCTCATATTAAAAAATAATTAATAATAGATTGTATGAATTTAAAATAGTTATTATAATAAATATTAAAAATATTTACAAAATATATTTTGTATAGTAGGTGTTTAGTTTTATTTAAAACGATATTTTACAATTACAAAGTACAAAATCTAATCGTATTTTTTTCTTTACCAAGTTTATCCAAACATTTAATGAAGCTATGGAGAATCTTTACTGTAAACGGACAGCATTGTTAATCCATTAAGTATATTCTAAAAAAATCTATCGGAAATTTTACTTAAATAAAATTAATTTGTCGGTTCTGGATAGTGTTCAGTACCCCGGACCCCTCCTGTAAATACGCCGTTGCCTGAATAAATTGACCTATTTTCTTAATTAAAAATTACGCGAATGGACTGAATCGTCTCGTGATTTATGTTTACGTTTTTATAATTTTTTTTAATATTTTTTTTATCGGGTTAATTTTCCAGATACAGTGTGCGAATGTCGCGCACGCGGTTCGAAAAGCGCTCTCGTCGTAATTATCATTTGAAAATAAAAACTCGTGAAAATGTAACAGCATTCGTTTATACGATGTACTTACGGGTACGCAAGTACGTATTATAATTTAATAACACACAACAAACTGCTGTCTGCTTTGGGTTATTTTTGGAAAAGCCGCGTAAAACATCTACGGCAAGCGAGGGCGGTGATCCGTTGTAACGCTACAGTGTTTCCCAACCAGGGGGGACATTTTTAGAATGTTTACGAGATTTGTGAAATCGATCAAATACCCGTGTTAATCAATAAAACCCAATAGAACGCGCGTATTAGGTTTTGTTCGCAGGATGAACAGTTTTCCCTTCAATAGGTACCCATACACGAGAGGATTTCATGACGGATTTGGTCTCTAACGGATTAAATCCTCTAAAAAATCCTATCGTGTGTGGTATTCTAAGGATTCACTTTGTAATACAAAAATCCGACAGTTTTAGTCCAACGGATCATATCTCTCGCTTCTCCACTAATTAAAGAGACCGGATCCGGCACAACTTGATCTAAGACATTTTTATTTATTGATAAAATTCATCGTATAAATCCGCAGAACTTTTGGAACGTCTTGAAAGACCAGAGGACTTGGTCCTCAGCATAACAATTAACGGATTTTCTCCATTAACCAGCGGACTTTATCGCGAAAATTAGCGGACTTTAATATTTACGTTGGTGGACACAACTAAAGACCTAGTTCGACGGATAAAATCCATTGAGGACCTAAGGATTTAATTCGTCGGATCAAATCCATCAAAAAATCCTATATGGGTACTTAATTGGCCAAATATCCTTCCTGGGTACATGTAGAAACCCGGGATGTACACGTCTGGAATGTACAAGTCTGGAATCCAGGTTTTTATGGATATCGAAATCAAACCCGGAGTGTAAAATGTATCAATTTTATACTTAGAAGCCCATAAAAACCGTATATGAATTTCAGATTCGTTCATTCCGGATTTTTCCGCGCTCTCATCATTCCCCTCGACAAAAAGAAGATCCAAGGCAGTGATAATAAGTAGTCGGTTGGTTTAATTTAGTTTATTGGTAACGTAATTTCGACAATTCCTTCACAATACCCTCACGGGTTAGCATTTCATTAAACAAAAAGCCCAGAACGAATAAATTTCACACCCCGTGCGCATGTCTATGAGAACGATGGTAAGGTTAAGCTAACTTTACGAATAGTTTAACAAAAATAATAAGAAAAAAAGATCAAGCGAAAATTCTTGAATATAAACAGGGGCCACGGGAGTCGTTGAACGAATCCGAAAATGGGGTTATGGATTTGAATAACAGCCAGGAAACATTGCACTACACTTGACCAATCAAAACCGAACACATACGTCACCTCGATAGACGACGCAAACCGTATATTATTTGTATTTGTATTAATCGTAAAAAAACTGCACACTCGTTATTGATTAAAATAGTTTAAAACTTTATCGTGAAAAATGTCTACTCTTGATGAATACACTATACGAACGGGCAAAGAGCCAACACGCTATTATTCTGATCGGTTACATCGCCTGCGGTTAATTTCGTTACTGGGACGGCAAAAGAACAATAGCAAAATCAAACAAACTGATAAATTTTGTCAACATAATTAATAACTAATAAATTGCACAGTGGGTTTCTTGCGTTTAAAACAATACATTATTTTATATTATAATATTACGACGCGATAGTAAATAATTTTATATTATATCCGGGGAGGAAGGGGGTAGGTAATCGTAGGAGAGTTAGGTTATGACGGAGGTTACTCTCGTCCGTACTCCTAGAAACCGTAACACATAATTAAAATGACCCTGTGCGGAATGTTTAAAACGATCGGTAAAATTTTTTTATGTTCAAATATTGTATGACGATCTCGTATTGTCGATATGAAAATAAATAAGTTACACACTCCAAATACTGTGACATGGGCAACCGGCAATCCTTTTGCGTTACAATTGCATTATACGCAACCGCAGAGACCGATAAGACCACCCGGATTTAGGTTTCAGAGTGACCACATCGATATGTACACTAGACTCAAGAATATTGAGTGTGCATAAGCGAAACGACAGACATCTCTTCTACTTTACACAATAGTTATTATTAAAACAATATTATCAACAATCGTTAATTACGCATTAAATCGTTTTAAAATAGTATTTTTGAAATGAACATTTATTTTTTGTGATTTTCACTTAGTACGGCAAAATGATTAATTAACATATTTTTCGCAGGTCGTATGAATAGAAATTTCCGTAAACCGATTTGACTGGTGTTTATGTAAGAATACAATTTGCAGTGTTAACGGAATGATTTTTGCTAATTCCGTGTCTCTATTCTTTAGTATAGGTGTTTTTTTTTTTTCTAAACCGTATTTATTCAAAGCGCGTATTTTAGTCTTTTTCTACATTTTTACAGAACGCGAGACACAATGAAGGAAAATATGAATTTTTAACATCATTAAAACACTTAACGAATTTCTTAAAACGTATGAATATTTTTTTTTACAATTAAGATTGTCAAATTTTGTTTGAATTTTCGTTTTGATTTTGTTTTTTAAACCGACAATTTATTTAACAAATCGTCCGTAATATTAGAATAAAAAATAACAATATTTCCGTTACGGGTTGTAGTAGATTATCTTTAATTTCAATTTCGGACATTGGATTCAATGAATTCGCCAACTTTTTCTATAGATATATACAATTTTTTAGTGACGGCCACTCGCGATGATCATGGCCACATGCCCACGTCTAAACAGCCCGCCCGGGAAATTTCCCGGTTTTTTCGGTGGGCCGGTCCGCCCCTGTAACACCGAGAATTGAAGTTGTAAATTCCGTCGTTCTCTGTTCCCTTGCAAAACGAATCTCTATAATATCCGACCAGAATTCATATGAATAGGGATGTTTATTTTATTTATATATTATACACTCGGTTTTTTTGTTTCCTGTGACCGTATATTATAGTATATATAATATAACTAAAACGCTTTTGACAGGTCCCGCTTGTAACGTAATAAAATCGTAATAATATGAATGCGCGCGAGTGTGTATATATATTTATATACATAGTAGTATCATACATTATTGGAAAAAAAAAAAAAAATGAAAGACCTAGCAAAAAAAAAAAATATTCCGGGCACGTAGAAAAAAAAAATAAAGCAACAGTCCCCCTCGCGACCTTGTATCCCCATTGGTTGTACGCTCGTTTTTATTATTGTATATGTAGAAGGGTTGTTTTTTTCCTTATTTACCGCGGTCTGTATTATAATAATGAACTCATAAAAAAAAAAAAAAAAAAAAACCGTCCACCAATCGCGGCGTGCACACCACACCTATAGTAAACTCGTCCCACCGTGTCGTAATAATATATCGCCGTAAAATAGTTCGTCCGTCGTATAAAGGGTTCGAAAAAAGTATAAGGAAAAAAAAATTCGAACATTATTGCCGTGCCGTAATGTTACACAAACGCTCGAAAACAACAAACGAATGGTGTACACGTATATAGATAAATCGTTTTTAAACTGCGCGTATAATGTATATAATGTTTTATGCATAATTATTCGGCTATTAGAATCGCATTTACTTCGGTATATATTTCGTCGACGGGTAACTTGTTACGTTATAATATACACGCACAACACGGGGTGATTTGTTTATCTATACACGTGAAAGGGACAAGAACGATATGAATAAAGAATTCGGAATACCAGTAAGCACATTGTCTACCACAATTACCTCAATAATGTAAGGAAATCGATTTGAACTTTTCAACGGATCGGATGAGGAAGATAAGCGCTGAATTTTCAGGCATTGGACAATATGTAGTTAAGCGGTTTAAGTAATACAAAGATGTCAATAACAGTATCTAAAAAAAAGAATCTAAAGAAACCTAGACAACACGAAAACCTTAGTAAGTCGAAAACCTCGATAAATCGGAAAAATTGCATTTCCCTTGAATTTCGACTTATCAAGGTGTTCATTTTACGTACGTTTTAATTTTGATTTTTTTTTTTTTAGATTCTGAGTGGAGCTAGAGGTCTTATGGTTTTACAATGATGTTTATTTATTATTATATTTTTTGTCTGTAAATGCTTTTTCTATCAAAAAACTTCATCTGACATACACTGTTTCCAGTAGCAAATTTGTCTAGTTGATTAGGTTAAACCCTGGGTTTAATGGTATTACAGTTGTCGCGGACGGGTAAAACTTTAAGGATCTTTCGTAATCCACTCCATTGTCCGGGCATAAGTTATAATATTGGAGAGCCTAGCCCCAAAACCATCCATAGCCCCCCTCTCCCCATATAATTGTTTGATATTTTTCTATGAAACACTTGAGTGAGTATTTTCGTTGGAGTTTTCTCAACAATTGGGAAAAACGGGACAATTTACTGCAATAACCGGATAAACTTAATTTTCGATTTTATTTGTTTGTCGTAATTGGGTTAAAAATGATCGCGGAGAGCTGAAATTGAATACTTATTATTTAATATGGTTTTATGCGAATAAAATTGGATTAGCCGAGCAGAAATGCGGCAATTATTTTACACGAGGTTTATTATAAGTTGTATCTACGTAATAGTAAAAAAAAAAAATAAAATAAAATTCGGAGGGTTTTTCAACAAAAAAAAAAAAAAACTAACCGCGGCAAAAACGTAAAACTAGAAAAAAAATCGTTCTACGGGCTCGACGGGGCGGCGGGTGGAATGGTTAAAACACCATTAGCGGAACTGCACAGCCTCACGGTACGAGGTGCGGCGGTAATTAACGTTTAAGGTGTTGGCGAACGGATTCCGCCGTCGCCGCCGCCGCCGTCGTGGGCCGGTAGCGCATAGGTATACCGAGTGAGCGCGCGCGCGCGCCCGCGCCTTATGCGTTATAATGAGACGCAGACGCGTGCCACAGGAAATATTATTATGTTACCGATTCCCCTCGTCCCGCCCGTAGGTACGTCCCTCCGAGCGGCGGCGGCGGCGGCAGTGAGTAAAATTGAATGTGTATATATATATATATATATATATATATATATATTTACCTTGTGCCGCCGCCGCCGCCGCGTATTACCATCTGCTCGCCGCCGCCGCCGCCGTCGCCGCCGTCCCGAGGTCGCAGACGCAGCAGCAATAGCAACAGCACAACAGCAACTATACGGTCCCGCGTATTGTCCGACGGCCGGACGGGCGGCGACCCGTGCTGCACGCGCGTATATTATTATTATATACACACTTATATAATGTATAAACATTGTGGGGATTTGCCACCGCCGCCGTCCGCCTACGATTCCTTACCGGCATAAACGTAACAATAATATTATATTGTTACGGTTTACCAATATTATTATCTCGGCCTATGTAGACTGTACATTTATTCGCACGATAACATACAACTAACGTGCACAGGGGCGTAATTAAGAGAGACATAAATACCCCCTCCCCTCCAAAAAAAAGGATTTTTTTTAGCTTATGAAATTTTGGCTCTAGTTGCGCCTATGGTCTCGAGTCTGTAACCGAGTTACAGGTACGAAGGCTTAGGCTCAATAAAACATGAATATATGCTTTAAAAAAGCATATTTGGTTTTACCATCAAGTTTTGTGTTGGTTTTTTTTTTTGCTATCTGTAAACAACTTTTCTACCGGAAATCGTTCTCCGATTTTCAGGTGTAACACTTTTTCTGAAAACATTTTGGATTTAGTCGGTGCATTGAAGAGGTCATTTTTTTTTTTTCGTTGTAGTTTTCTTAATAATCGGTAGACATTCTGGCGATTATTTAGCTATTTTTATACAGACATTTGGTATTTTTAGTTTTATATGGATAAAAATGGTTTTGACTGATAAACAGAATGTTTAAACGGTATATATCACACGATAGCGACAATTAAATCGTTTATCTAATGTACAAGTTATAAGCCAATATCAAAAAGTCAAAATTCAAATTTAGGATATATTCAACGAAATTATTCAATTATTCGTAAAAGGGTCGACATTATTTTTAAAAAGTTGTCTCTAATTTCAATAAATTACAACTGTGGTACGTTCGAAATCTCTCTAAGATTAAAATTGTTTTTGTTACAACTTGCATTTGGCTTATCTTAATTTGAAAAATCCAATTTGATAGTATTTTTCTGACGGAATTGTTCATCTGTACATTGTAAGGGTTTTAAAAACAAAAAAAATAATAAGTTTTTACCCGTTTTCGATAGCCCGAAAAGATCATTAAGTGATGAGATCGCACAGACGACAGGCGCCCAGACAAATAAACGTTTGACTTGAATTTTGTAAATTATGTATATTATTATTGTGTAAACTGTACGTTATTGGCTATTTCAGTTAAACATGTTTGCATTACAGAAATTATTTTTAAAGTTTAACAACAATCAACAAGTGACTATAATATATGTGAAGAAAAGCTCCATCATCATTGCCTCTTTGAGCGCGCTTGTGTTTCTATACATATTTAACGATTAAAAATAATTACAACTGTATTATATTTTTAATTGACATTCAATTTAAGTTATGTTTCGTATTATCATATCAAACAATTACAATTTATAACTTACCGTAATGACGCACTCGTCAGGCGGACAGACGTGGCAATGACATGGCATGTTACAATTTTTGAGGGCCCGACAATTTTCACGAGTAGTAAAGGTTCGGTTAGGTTTTTCCCCTTAATTACCGCCCTGACACATTAAATTAATAATTAATTTAAACAACACTTAAAAATTATGTACTCGTATATTAGTTAAATGCGAATAATATTGTTATATAGTTTTTTGTTTAGCGCATTCTACTAAGTTAGGCGTACTTGTATCTATAATTTTTCAAATAGTATATTATATAAACAGCATGACTAGTTCGTATGATTATAAATAGCAAAACACAAAACTAAGTTGAACCACTTTAACCACCTAAAGTGTTTAGTCAAAGTTCAGTTGTTTTTTTCGTTCTTAATAATAATCGATAATGTACTTAAGTACATATTATAGTATATAAGCTGAAACTTTAAATAAAACAAAATTTGATTATTGACCTCTTTTGGTTCCGGGAATATTAATATTGTTCGATTTTATTTAAATAAGCATAATATTAAGATGGCGGAGAACGGTCAAAATATTCGTATCATTAATATCGCTCTTAAAATACTTTTTCCTCCCACGACTGTTCTCTGGTAAGTAAGTCGCTTTCGCTGTGCATCCTTTCGGATCGTAGGCTTAAGGCAAACCTTATATTTCTCTCTAACCCCGTCACTCGTAAAGTTGACTGGTTATGCCGCTACAAGTTGTTATTTATACCGAGCACTGCGATCACGTCTCAATCACGTCCGAGTGGACTTGCTGCGATTTCGATAGAGAATGCGCGTGCAAAGAAACTTTACCGAACGTTTAGGCGGAAGGAGAAAGCGGTAAACATATTTTGTTTTTGACGTGATTTCAATGTTTTACTTACGGCATATGTCCTATATCTGTTTTAACAATAAAACCAACAGAAAAACCGTGTTGCCGCCACTGCCGGTACGTTTTACGTTTTACTTTTTACGTTGATTATCTAAAAATGTTTTCGGCGGGCCTCGGGGAGTCCGATTTTATTATGTAATTATATCGTATGGCCGTTACAATATCCGGTACAAAGAAAGTATATATAATTGTACATCGTAAGTTATAGGCATAAAGTGCACCGAAGACGAATACGGCGGCGGGGGAGTGGCAATGGGGGAGGAGGTAATAAAATCTACGCGTATCGTGCAATATACAACTGCAAACAACAAGACGGACGCGGCGGAATTATGATAATTGCATATCGCCGCAAGAGAGGACCGGGGGACTGTGGGGGAGTGAGCGCGTACGTACGTACATAACGGCGCGGTGCGCGGTCCGATCGGCGGATTTAATGTGTTTGCGCATGATGGGGTAACGGCGGCGGTGGCAGAATAACATTTGTTGTCCGAGCCATTAAGTATTGATGGAAAAAAAAAAATATATATATATAGAACGAGAGAGAGGAGAAAGGAAAAAAAAAAAAGAGAAGAGCGGAATTTATGATTTTTCGGGGGCACCGGGCGAGTGAAAAACGAGAAGAAAACGATATCCGACTGCGGGGTACGCGGGGTAACGTGTCGGGGGGAGGGAGGGGGAGGCGGCGGCGGCGGCGTAAAGGGACCGCAATATTTCAAACTGCCGTCCCCTCCCTCCCTCCCTCCCTCCCACCGCCACCAACCCCGTCGCCCACACAACGTCCCGATGCCCAATGGTCATTCGTTATTTTTTCCCGAATGTCCACGCAAACACCCCGTTTACGTACCCCCTTCCGATTGCCGTATACCGAATTCACCCTCTGCAGCTTTGGAATGAAAATAAGGGTAGTATTGCGACCCGGCCGTTTGGGGTCACGTTTATACTTATATGAGAAACTGAGTCATCCGTTGGATACAATTATCGGTACACTCTGGAAAAAAGGAAACGCCGCCTCCGCCGCAACTTCCGACGAACTGTTGGACGGTACCCGGATAGATTTAAACAAAATAATAAATAAATGTTTAGTTTAGTACTCATAGTATTATATATTATGACGGCAATAAGTCTTGACCGTATACAATACTTAAACAATTAACAAAAGGCGTTCTGTATAAAAATGCCTATTTTACCTAAAAATTATTCAAATAAATTCATGCATACGATGGTTAGGTGTAATAAAATTCTAATCGCGATTATAACACCCTAAAACAAATATCGTAAAATGCATAAACTGTTTCACTATATATTGTATTCTATTACGAAAATAATAAAATATCATCGGATTAATGAGACATTAGTTTGTCCTCGTGCCTTACAGAACATGAAAAAAACCCAAAACACGAGAAAAACATTACGGTTTTTAAAACTATCTTCTATACGATGGCATTGCAGAACGAGAATGCTGTTAGTTTTACTATAATGCGTTATTTGCATCCTAGAAAAACAATTTTCGAGGCAGTAAAATCTAAAAATGATCAATAAGTGAATATAGGCAATAAATATTAGGAATATTAAAATCTCTTATAAATCTATTATCTATCTATTATCTATTCATTATCCGTATATTATCTATTATATTTTAATCTATCTATATGATGTGTTATTTTCTAATCTGCAAACAACTTTTTTACCAGAAATATCGCTCCGATTTTCAAGTTCGAAGGCGGTTTCTGGTAATAAATGTTGTCTTTTTGGTGCATTGAGATCATTTGTTTAATATCCCTTGTAGATTTCTTAATAATAGGAGAAAAAACGACGGAAAAACGGGAAAATGTACGCAATAACGGTTTCTGTTATTTTGTTTTAGTATTTGTTGTTATTCGATCAAAAGTAAACGTAAAGACCTGAAACTTTCACCAAATACTGCCCCCTATTCTACGCCCCTGTTTTAGATGGATGGACTTCAATTTAAATGGGAATTTTTTAGAAAGATCATCAGTACCAAAATACACATGTCTAGCTTTTTTCTGAATGTTAACTCTCGCGCACGTGCACGTGCAATAAAACTTATATTTTTTTAGCCAGAAACTCCTATTTTTAACACCAGATTCTAATAATACTATTTTGTTCGGCAACTTTTACAGTTCTTTTTTATCTCAAAAATTGCCCTGTATATATAGCCGTTTATAAGGTTTATTACACAATTTTAAAAATCTCCATTTTTACTTTAAATTAAAATTGTAAAGCAATTTGTGTAATTTGACTACTGTTTTATGGGAAAAACATATAGATAAAAATAATTATGAAATTATTATGTATACTCGTATACAATAACAACATTTAAGTATTCAGTTTTTAAAAATCGAGAAACAATCGTATTTTGTAATCCTATGTACTCTGTAATACACGTATATGTTTCGTTAATAGTTTTTAATTCGCCTTTAATATATATATATATAGATTATTAATAAATAATTCATTTACTTTTGGAGACAACTGACTATAAATACAATGAATGAAGTGCCAAACTAAATAAAACAATTATAATTCGTTGACCTAAAAAAAAAACATTTCCCTATATAATATACAAATAGGGTGTTATTTTGGAATAGTTTTATGCCAAAGATTTTTCTCCTTATTTATAAATTCCATAGTGGTATAGTTTATAATATTATATACAATGAATGAAGATGATGGAGATATATAGCGATATCACCTGACGACACCCAAAATGAATATACCCGTACATATATAAGAATATCTATTATAGAAAGGTGTCGGCTCATAGGCGAATATGGGAGGAGAAATAGAGAATTAGCCCCCTCCATCAGAATCATACAAAGCCTCACTAAAACTATTGGATAATTTCCTTAACTTTAAAATAAAATATTATGCATAAATAATAAAGTTTGAATCGAATTTCAGTCCTTCATTTCCAAAAATATTTCATTTGAAACTTTGAAAAACTATAAAAATATATATAAAAAAAAAAAAACTAAAATTAATTGAAAAAAGTAGCCATGTACGCATTACGCTAAATTTTAACATTACGAATCCCTTTTATGAACTATTATAGAACAGTGTAGAAACTAGAATAAGTAAAACGAATAAGATAAAAGTTTAAGTTTCTATATAAACATTACGGGTGTAGAGTAAACTATAAGCATATACGTAGGTTTTTGGAAACATAAAAAAATTTACTTCTACAACATTTACCCTAACTGGATAGGCTAACCAAACTCTCTAGGACTTCGACTATACACAATATACATAGTATAATCAGTTTATGATACAAAAAATTGTATTACTTGTACAAACTTTTGTAGTCGTATTACGCAACAAATAGCGTTTAATTTACGTTCGAAAAAAATATAAATTATTACTATTATTACTACGCGTCCTGTCCACCCCCACCCACCGAGGACATTGCGAAAAATATTATATTTTATTAAACATACTCGTCCGTCTGCTCTAGAAAGAAGGATTACGTTTTATACAATATAATATAATATTATTCATTCAATACGAGAATTATTGTAAACCACGGGGAGTGACCATGTGCACCGTGTGTTTAAAATACAATATATATATAAGGTAAAAAATCCGAAAAGTATATATATATATATATATTATATTATGGAAAAAATCGGCGAATTCATCAAAAACATGAATATTCCGAAAAAAGATTATTTTCAGCGTATCTGTCCTTTATATTCGCGGGGGCGCGCAGCTGTTTCGCGTAAAAACGCAAACCCTTTTTAAACCCGCGGTGGAAAACAAGGACCGGATGGATACGCCACCGCCGCCGCCGCCACCGGGGTGTTGGTTATATTCGGTCCGGCCATTTTGTTACAAACCATAACCCTTCTGAAAAATAGTTATTTTCAATCGATCCTTTCATAAAAGACACACTGTCACGTACAATAGGGTTTTTTTTCCGCCGCCGCCGCCTCCACCATCGCCTCCTCGTCGTCATTCTATATACGTGTGCACATAACGCGCGTTACCGATCGATCGAATCCTGTACAGAGCCCCCTGTCCTTCGCACAACACCATTGTTAAATTTATTTCTACCTCTTTCCCCTATACAATACTTTATTTTTTTGCCTTACGTTTCTGCCAGAGAACGTATTATTTCCTTTTATTTATTCTGCACCTTTATACATATATATATATATATTTCGAATTTTATTACTTTAATGGTCTTGTAGAATACTTCGCCGGAGTACTTTATATAAAAGTTTATTGTATCGAAAGTAAGAAATATATATATATATATATATATATATATATATATTAATAAATTAGAAAATATTTTCGAAGAAAAAAAAACCCGATAGATAACAATTTCTATGAAAATATCATCTAAAAATCGAAAGGTTAAACTTACATCGTATAGTAACAAATTGTATGGTTTTAATTGAAAGTATTCGTGTTTAGAAAGAAAAAAAATCATTGTTTTTCGTTTTATTTATAAGCATGTGTACCGATCAATGATTGTAACGCTGTACCTGGTACATGAATGAAAATATCAATAAATTATGAACAATTTTAAATTTGAATCGTATGATATTACCTGTGGTTGACCAGATCAATAATAAGTTTGGTTGAAATTGTGTTTAAATATTTATTATTCATAATACGTCATTATGATTTATGATAATAGACAACACGTACCACGGCGTTAGATCATAAAGTTTGAATTATTAGGTATTTTCAATAATATGATTACCTTAATAGTTAATTGGATTCAAAATTATGCATTTCTGGTTTTATTTATATTGCAAGTTCCATAAAACAAAAAAAAATTCGTAATAAATAATAAATATACTTTTGATTTCTATAAAATATTTCTCATATACGGTTGATAACACGCGTTTATAATAAATATAAACCAAGAATTTTTAAAACGCGAATTCCTCTGTCGGTTTATTATTTTATTCCAATTATTTTTTGATTTTCATATTTAACCTTTAAATAAAATATATAGGTTCGTATAGTTTGAAAAAAAAAATAATCTAGTGAAGCGATTTAAATTCACAACAGTATAGTTTTCTATAGTATAGTAGTTTATCTTGGATATTTGTTCAGATTTTCCCTCTTTTTTTTTTTTTGAAAAGAAAAAAAAACAGTTGGCATATTTTTATTTATAAATTACTATTATTATTACACCAATGGGGGTCAATTTAGATGGTCAAAAGGGGGTTAAGGGGTGTCAAAGGGCAGCTGTATAAAACAGTAGTGCGACATTGACCCCAACAATTTACGCAGTCCAGCAGCCGTGTGACCCGCCCGGCAAAAGGAATAAAAATTCGGAAGTCCTATTGTCCAAAAGCCATTAATCGACCGGACACGTCAGAGGTCAAACAATTGGACCTTTTTATGTAAAACAGCGAAAAGTCCATAAATTTTTAAACTTGTCATCGATTATTTAGGGTATACATATATTTTTAAAACCCAAACGATTTTATTTTGTACAGATTTTTTTCCAGACAAATGAATAGATTATTGTATTTCCCATGTTCGCAGAGTCTCTTCTGCGTTTTATACGCGTAATAACAAACAATTGGATTCGTATAATAATAGTCCGTATAATATATTGCGCAGTTCGCCTAGATACATAACAAACCGAATGTTATTATAGCGTTGGTTTCGTCGATTTTTTTTCGAATATTATATTATGCACCGCATGTAGAATTTCTTGATTCTACTGAACTAAAATACGATAATCAACATTATGGCGAATTATAATTATTACATATCTGTTCTATATAAATTTCATTTGAAATCAGTGCAAATATTCGGTTAATATAATAGAAATATATTTATATTTATAGCTAATTCAAGATATTTGTTATCAACACAATTATATACGAATAAATAAAACACTCGATTTAGTAAAAAAAAAAAAAAAAAAACAAATTTCGATTAAATCCTTTATTATATTATAGGCTTGAAAATATTCTTTTAAATGTCTATCCATATTATCATGTATAAACATGTTTTTATTTCTATCGATTTATTGAAATGGAGCCAATTTTTACGAGTTGTGTGTATGATGATAGGAATGATAGAATGTAGTTGTGAATGATCTATAAAAAAAAAAAAAAAAACTATACATTTGAATGTGTCATTCACATGATTTTACTACAGTTTTTTGGTCGTTTTAGATTTCGAATGGATCGACCGATTTCATCGAGGAGGTGATTATTATTTGTTTTTTTTTTTTTTTGTATATTTGGAATCTCCTTCTTGGGTCATTGAAAATATTCAACAAGTTTCATTCAGCAAATTGATGGACATATATATAAATATAATGCAATTGAACGTGGGTGGTATTTAAAATAGGTATAGGTAGCTAGTTTTTAAAAATATCAAAGATGTCATGAAATGTCACGTATAGAAATCGCAGCATACGTTTTTTTTTTGTTTTTACATTTTATGCCAAAAGTATATATTTTAAAATATAATTTTACAAAACGTGCATGCCAATTTAGTAACCGTTTAGCTAGCATGTGGCCTGTGAGTCTGTGGCTTACCCTGATTACTCACGAATCACAGATGATCTGTGTGGCATACCGCATACCTAAACCTATATGCCTTTGGTTATAACCGAATTGATTTAATAGACTATATATTGGTATCGGACGAGTAAATAAAATACATAAACGATACAACTAATATTGATTTAAAACCTACTATGTAATATTATATAAATGCGAAAGTTTGTATGTTTGTTTGTCTGTTACTCAATCACAGCGTAACGACTGAACTTATTTGACTGACATTCGGCACACGGGTAGAAAGACGTAGAATACATTTTATCCCCGAATTGAACCCCTCAAGGGGCGGTAGGCACAGATTTATTGATATTTTTCGTACGAAAATCAAATTATTTTTGTAGATTTACGAGTTACCCTGGTGATTATTGTTGCGTCCTATCGCTCAATTTTCGAATTTTTACTTATTGGCCCGGTAGTGACGGGCGTAATATTCGGCCAGTGAAATATATATATATATATATTTACGATTTTTAACCGGCGTCTTTAGGAAAAATATTAAACATAGTTATATTGTAACCTATAGCACGCAGTTTGCTCACGATAAAATTGTCGGGTGCATAATAAATGCATCTCGGCGTGTAATAAAATCGTATATTTTATTTTATGTGCGCGGTTCGTTTTAAAGAATTCGGGCACAAAAAAAAAAAAAAAGTCCGTTGTAGCAATTATGACAGAAATTGTAGGAAATGGTACAAAGGGTCAGAACGATTGTGGACTGCGGTAGCGGCGAGATGACGGCGCGGCGTGGCGGTTCGTGTTTTTACTCTCTCTCTCTCGCTCTCTCTCTCTCTCTCACTCTTTCTCGCTCTCTCTCATTCTTTCTCACTCACTCGATCTCGCTCGCTCTCTTCTTTTTTTTTTTTTTCGCGATTCTCAGAAACGGTCAGCTGCACACGTTTTTGGGTTATTTATTTTTATGGATTTGAAAGAGGAGACGGGGTTGAAAAAGAAAGAAAAAAATACACGCGCACACACACGCTGGACACACTACGGGGCAAAAAATGTGTAAAATGTGTATCGACTTCTTTGAACACAGCGAGAATTCGACGGACGCGATTCTAACCACATTGTATTATAATGTATATTTTTTAAAAAAAAATATATATATATATATACGTAATAGAATATTATGCGCGTAGTACTAAAACAGTACCTATATCCAGATGACAAATCACTAACGGAAATCTGTACGTTTGGTAATCGCGGAAATCGTGTGATAATATCTTGGGAATTGTTGTATGGAATATATTATTATGTATATATATACAGTATATGTACGTTATTAAGTTTGTGTTATTAATTTTATTTTATTTTATTCTTATCTTTTACCCTAGACAGAATGGAATAAAAAAAAAAATATATACGATACACAGTGTTTTTTATTTTTTTCTTGACACATTCAATATAGTATTGTAATTGTAATCGTGCTTTTTCGGCGTTTTCACACACACGTATACGAACATAAAAACATATAAAAGCAAAAAATCAAATTATCTCATCGCATTATACCTAGTAGGTAAGCCTATACCACTACTCGAATAAAAAATATTTCAATATGATTACTGACTTTATACACTTACAGGAGAGTTACGCGAGTGATAATGTTACATTATATTAATAGTCGTATTGATCAATGACAGTGGCATCATCCAGGAGAGGTTAGTGGTTTATAACCCCTCACGAAATGTCTTCAATTTCCTTCTTTTTTTTTTTTTTTTTTTATAGACACGTTTATTAATTTAACCAATAAAAATAATATCCTACTTGGAGTAAGAATTTCAAAAGGGGTTTTTTTAACTGATGGATCAATTTTATATTGCAGACTTTAGGAAATTAAGTATCGTGTGAAAAAAAAAATATAATATGTAACAGTATTTACGGAAAGAATACGAAAGAAATTTGTTTAAAGTTTTTTTTTGCTATTTATTATGCTTCAAAATCCGAGCCTCAATGATAAGACACTTTAAACAGCATCATATAAATATACAATAAACTTAACTATTATTTTGCTAGTATTTTTCGGCCATCTCAAAAACTATTTAGTAATCATGGAAATCATGGTGTTCTAAAATCTGATGTATACGATATTCTTTAGTGATTTACCCTTTGATCCACATGTGTACCTAGTGATGTATCTTTTATGTTTTATCGATGATTTTTTTTTTACAAACCAAATTAAGGCAATAAATATTAATTTTTTATTAATTTAGATTCCGTATGTAACGGTTACGATATTATTTCGTTGAGTAATCGGTTTTGAGTCAAAAACTTCACCAGACTATATTATATACCCAGTGACCGAAAACGCTCTTGTTGAATTATGAGGGTTAATTGTGTGTTGCATTACAACAGCCATAATTCAAAACAGGGCGCTTGGAGGGATTGTAAAAGAAAAAAAAAATACTAATTTTATACTCGCTAATTATGCATTTAACCGTCGGCGGTGTAGTGTTATGTCCTAATGTCGGCTAATTGAAACAGACGAGTAAAAAAATCATATATCTACTTGAGTTTCACGTAACAAATATATAATACAGGGGATTTCTGTAAGGTTCATATGACATATTATTATATTATATTATATATATTCTTACGTTACATGTAAGTTTGTGTTATTTATTTTATTTTTTTTTTCTTATATTTTACCCTAAACAGAATGGAATAAAAAAAAATATACGATACACAGTATTTTTTATTTTTTTCTCAGAATATTCAATATAGTATTGTAACTGTAATCGTGCTTTTTCGGCGTTTTCACACACACGTATACGAACATAAAAACATATAAGAGCAAAAAATCAAATTATCTCATCGCATTATACCTAGATGGTAAACCTATACCACTGCTTGAATAAAAAATATTTTGACCCACCTTTTTTCTGTACAACAATAAATATTATCTATATTGTTATCTTGTTGTCGTTGGCCGTACGGCCATAAAATGACTCAAAGAAAATGACGCAACCGTAATAATTCTTTCTAAAAGAAAGAGCAAAAAAAATAATAATAATACCAATAATGTTTAGACCTAAAAACGATCCTTTGATATATTTCTTGCGCAACTGTCTTTGGCGGTTCTCAATTGTAGTTAGAAGTCTAACGGTTCAAAAAGTAGGAAAAAAATTTTTTTTTTATTCTCCCAACAACCGCTATCTTTTTTTCATTCTTACTATTTTCTTTAACGCGACAATACGTTTAACTGTACGTTATAATCTACACTCTGCACTCTGCGATATATATTCTATATAAGTTTTGTGTTCAGTTTCACTATTCTTTTCATATTTACACCCAATGTAAATGAATTGTGATATTATTATATACAAAATATGTCAAAATGTATTTTTTTTTTTTTCACTCAGCATCTGAATAGATTCACGTACATCTCAATATTTCTAATTCCTAGCCGACGCCATAAATGGTCAATATAATACCATCTTGTAACAATCGTTTATACAATACAAACATAACTATGAGTTAGTTTTTATATTATAGTATAACAGTATGCGATTTTGAGTATTCACGTTATGTAGATGGAAATTTAGCGACGGTAATTATTCGGGGTACCTTTAAAAACCTGGAGCGTACAAATTTTAAAAACAGATTTGTACATACCAGAATCGTACGGTCCATATTTGTACATTCCAGATTTGTATACGGTCTGGGTTTGTACGCGCTCTCATAATTCGAATATATTTTATTTGCAATATTATTGGTTACATAAGTAATTTATAAGCAACTACTATCAGTAGTAACTAACATATATCGTTTAGTTTTATTAGACCTATCTATGTAAAACAAAATATAGATAAGCAAATTGTTTTACCTACTATGGTCAAATATCAAATATCAAAACGTACGTTATTTCACTTTTATAAACAGGCCGATAAAGAAAATGTATTTGAATGTACTTTTATTAGTTAAATATTATTATAAAAAACAAAAAAACATTTTTAATAATCGTTTAGAATCTAAAAGTAATTCTTCTCGTGTGGATTTTTTGCTATTTCACCGAGTACTGTTAATGATCAATATCTGTGGTATGTTTAAATTAGCCGTCCCAATAAGTCTCAGTTGTCCGAACATATGGTTTTAGAAAACCACGGGATGTACAAGACACCGTTAGATAACACAACGTTACAAGTTGTATAATATAATTGCAATACAACTTAGATCATATAGGTATGATCTAAACAATACAAATTGTGTAGAATACGTAAAAAAAATTTAAAATTTCGGGATGTTACAACTGCCCTACCGCCAATTGCGCCAATTGCGTCACAAAGTGAGTGCGATGGGAATAATAGCATGGCATAAAAGCAGAATATAGAAGCCTTCTAAGGATGGCACTTTGACAAATTATTAAGTTATTGGGTGACTTAATAATTAAATTAATATTTTTTTTTATTTTTAACCATTGAATAACACAAAAGATATTTATAAACATACCTACACATTAAATTGTTTCCATTTCCTAGGTAAAGACGGGTACAAAAACGTTATGTGTGTATCGATAATTTCGTGATACCCATATTAAATCACATATATTATAGAAAGTAAAAACAAATTTTACTCATCACGGGATAGCGAAAATGTCGAGATATTGCGGGCCTTCTGCAGCACTTTTAAAGTCTTATAAATAGGGTCAAAGTGGACTCTAAGGACGATGGTCTCACGCCCCCAATTACATTTAAATCTCTAACTTGCTTTATATTAAGTACTTATATACGTCCATTGTTTTTATAGCCCGTGGGGTTTTATGTTCTTTTTTATTAATGAAATTTGTGTGCTTAATGGCATTTAGTTAACTACTCGTATGTTTTATATTCTTTGTAAAATCATCTATATCTATATATCAAAAAATAAAATGATATAGGGACTTTTAACACTGGTGATTCCAAGGGAAGGATAGGTGGATCCCCTCTTGGCCTGAGTTTATGTGTGTAGATTTAGTGGTTCTAATAGGTAGTATACTTTAATAAACACTAAATTGAGATAATGTGTATGTATAGTATGAAAAATATGTTCACCCCACCCCGCTTGGGGCTTGTCAAGAACCACTCCTGACTTTTAAAAAAGTATCTTGAACGGGCGTTACATTATATAGAAAATACAAGTGTATATATTTTTTTAAATGTTAAAAACAACAATAAAGGATTGCACTTGAATATCAATATTTCTGCGTTTGTTCTCTGTATAGAATAAAAAAGTATTTAAAAAACTATAACTGATTTTGGGGTAAACTCGATAATTATTAAAACATTATTTGAAAAATGGCCACTTTAAAATAGATAAAAAAAAAAAAAAAATCATCGTTAAGAAGATAGAACTATAATAATTGCTCCCTCATTACGTTCAGGATATAAAATAATAGTATACAAATGTATCAGTGTAAAATATAATTTGATTTAATTTTCACGTACTGTACTTATATATTCACCTGAACAACACCTATATAGTTTTATATTATACAATAATGTTATTGTATTTTCATAAAAAAATATTTTATTTGTGACGTAATAAAATCAACCGAGTGCGTTTTATAGCGAGTATCGTACAGTTGCACAAAAATAAAATACAAGTCACGTGTTCACAAATATATTTAAAAAATTGAGAAGTGTGAGTTTTATTTTTTTATTTTTATTTTGTCACTCCCATTTTGATATCTAGAAGGGTACGAATATAGGGTAAGGAAGTGATAAATATCAGAAATGTCCGGGAGGGCGTTGCTAGGAGACCCGCGGACTGTCAATCCGTTGCCGGTGGCTTTAGCCGCTGGGTTTTGTCGTAGTCGTTCACCACCCTTTCGTTTCGGCATTTTTATATTAAAAATAGAAAAATCGTTTCACACGTTTCTTTGAAATAAAACTCGTACAAATATATAATATACTTCTATAGCGTTTGCATGGAAACCCGGTCTTTATACGATCCATTGTGCCAGAATGGGTTTAGTATTATTATATATATATATATTTTTTTTAACCGAGTCCTTATATCGATGGAATTCTGCACGCCAAAACCGTGCAAACGGGTTGAAATCGTTGAATTAATCGATGAATAGAAAATATACCCTCTCTTGAAATATTTTATACACGATATTTGACATATATATATTTATGAAAAGATTCTGTATACAATATACCGAATGTCTGAAAATATATATATTTATTTTTTTTTGGTTGTTGAATTTTTGTAACGGCAATCTTTAGATTTTTACTCGTATACAAAATATTATTGTTAATAATATCTTACTACTATAACAATAATCCAGCTATCGTCTATATATAAACTATATTAGATACCTTTACTTACGTGTATTAGTTACTTTTTAATAATTACTAATTCATATTTGTTACGAGAATCGATTTGACATTTTAAATGTTTTAATATTGTCAATCATATACCGAAATACATTATAATAATGTAATGGCATTTTTTTTAATTGAATCGATGTTAATTTTAATGAGCAATACAAAATTTGGTTTATTTATTACGTTATGATAATATTGTTTAACCGTATTATATTAATGTCCGAGTATTGCGTTTCTTAAAATACAAAACGTTTAAATGTCGTCTATTTTAATTATATTACTCGTATTTTAAACATTGTTCGTTTAACTACAAACGAACACTATAATATTAATGTCTATAATATTAATATAAAATAAATACTATTTTTTGGCATTTTTAATATTTCATTTTTGTTTTTCATTTAAAGCAGCTAATTTTATAGTTGACGTTTTGGATTTTATGAATCCTAATCGGCTTATGAATTTTTGTCATTCGAATTAAACGTAATTTTATTAAATAATAATTAGGTATTTATAAAGCATAATTATTTATATAGGTATTTATATATATTTTATACATGTATCTATCAAATAACAGTTTGTTTGTGAAATGCCTCGAGTACATTATTATAATTCCAAAATTATAATTTTAATTATATTTTAATTATAATTAAATTCCAAATAGGCAACGGTTTAGAAAAAACAAAAAAAAAACTAATACAAATTATTTATATCAATTTTTATTAAGTTACAAACAGGTAGGCATACACTCGTGTTTAAATCAATAACTATATAATTTAACGTTAAAATATAACAGAGGCGTCTGCCCATGACATGCGTTTAGATTTTGGTCTATTATATTATAATCCTATAACGAATGCCACTCGGGGAATTTTTTTACAAGACAATATAGAAGAAAAAAAATTAACGTGTACACCTACCTACGAGAGAGGACATATAATTTTCAATTACTTGACCATGTATGTAATGTAATACGTACTATACCGATAATCCCAAATAATTTATTGTGACGCCATTGTAATTCGTATACGTATAATATACTTACCAAAAGTATCTATACAACAAATCCATAATTCTATTTTCTTGACTTCATTAAAATACGTAGAACTGTTTTAATTATCGACCATTACTCCGGTAATGCACCATTGTTTTATTAACCGTTTACGACAAATATTGCCAGAGGTGGACATATAAATAAATAAATAAATCTATATCGACATTCTATTTCCGTCGGAAGGTAGATTGCGATCCATACAAGCTGATAGGAAATCCGTAATTTATTTGTTAACCAATGTTAAAATATCTATAATATATATATAAGTGTCGTAGCCAGAGGACGCTTCCAGGCTCACCCCCCCCCCCATAAATGTCAGACGACAATGATTTTTTAAAATGATTTGAAAATATAATTTTATTTGCATGATACTGCAATAGCCTGGCGCTCGCTACCCCGCACGAGAAGAACAGCTGATGATTTGGTTAAATGATAAACTCTATTCTACGATAATATAATAAATATGTAACCACTTTATTGTTCATGCATTTTCGCCGCATCAGTTGAAAGAATTTTCTCCACATTAAAACGAATAAAAACCTATTTATTAAGGAACTCGATGAGTGAAACGAGGCTATACCAATGGTGTAGCACTTATGAATATTCACAGGCAAATAATTATTGATTCCGAAACAATAATTAATGTATTCACTTCGAAAAAGAAAAAACGTTTAGATTTTACGTAGTAATCAATTTTTTTTTTTTTTTTAAATAAAAAAATTATTAAAATAATATAAATATAGATTTATTTATCTTATCATTTCTATACGTAAATTATATGGCCTTATCAGCAGTGCAGTAAAAACTTCATTTCTTATCCTTATTATTTGGTCGTAAAAACTGAAGCAACTCCCGAAAAATAAAATCCTGGCTACGGCATTGAGATATATATAATATTCGGACAGTATTTAAGTTCACTATAATAAATAAAAAACTAAAAAAATAATTATTAGTAATTTTCCTAGAAATGTATAATTTTTCGAGAATACATATATTAATTTAGATATTACTAAACTGAGTTAATACTATAGATGTACATATATGTAGGTATAGGTTACCGCGTTTTTTTTCGCACAGTTCCGTTGGTTTACTAACGAGTGGAAAAAAAAAAAAAAAACAACGAATTCCTCACGTGCGTTCGCAAAATATTAATAATCATTATCCGTTTGTTTCTATTCGTGAAGTTTAAAAATCATGTCGTATACCGGTCTCTAACGACGTCTGTTCTCGAGGATGTCCCCGCGACCCCTCCAAAGACCTTTTCGCACTTCCTGTTAGACCCATTGGCCCTTAACTACCGGACATGTCAAAATGTTAAAAATCTTTCCGTGTATATGTATATAGTATACAGTATATAAATATATATATATACGGAGGAGGATTCTAATATAACTCCGCAATAGGCTCACGCACGTTTGACAAAATGCACATGCGGTACACGTTGATTTAATGTCGACGGCGGGAGACCCGAAGGGAGTACACAAAAATAAAATTAAAAAAAAAATAAAATAAAATAAAGAAGAAGGAAAACTTAAATATAGGCTACCCTATTAAAATAGGGACCTTAGCATTAACCTTCCGTGCACGTACAGATACACAATTCTGAATTTACTGTAAAAATATATTATATGCGGTCCCCGACAGAATATCACAAGTTTAAGCTAATTAAAAAAAAAAAAAAAATACTAAGGAGTAAGGGTGTTTGGTGATAAATGTATTGTGAACCGTGGTATACAAAGATACAGTTTTTTAATAATTAAATATAGAGGTACACATTGTATGAACATTTTTGGTATTTGATTCTTTTGTTTTTTTTTAAATTTAATTTTCTCTTTAAACATCGTTTTAAGTTAAATTACAATTTATACGTAATAGGTATAATAAAATATTTTACTGAAAAAACAATAGCGTACAGATTAAATAAATATAATATATAGTGTTACGGTAAACCGGTTTTGAACGGATTTGTTACACTTATAGAAAAGTTTATTTATTTATTTGTTTTTTTTTGATTGGTTTTATTTATCTCTCTTTTCCCGCAGTTCTGATTCACGCGGTAAATTTATAATTTAATATTTTTAATGAAATAAATAAAAAAAAAGATGCTATTATACATTTATTTATTCGTAAAATTAAATTATTTATCGAGTACCACCGCTGAAATTCTAAATAGATTTAGAGTACATTTCCAAATGTAATACGACTGGCGCTTATAGAGAGCTCATCGAAAACACATTCGTAAAAAGTTTAACGCGGCAACTTTACAAATTGTACAACTTTACAAAAGCTTCTAGACTTAATTAGGATGCGAAGGGCTTGTTGTGCTTAATAAGTGTTTGGGTTTAATTAAACCGACACCCTCGCCCTACAACAGCATTTTCGATCCCTCAGACTGTCGGATGAGAAATCCTAGAAACTGGATAGTGGGACTTTCCGAGGGCATTATAATTTTATGTATAATAAACGGAATTTATACAATAAGGAAAAATTGAGAAGACTGAAAAAAAATGATTTGTGTTATCAGTCCAATAAAGCAATCCCTGTATTATTATAAGTTTTTTTTTTTTTTTAAATTGATCGAACCAAAATCGGGCCTTTGTATTATTGAACCGATAAGACGTTATCAGTAGGATAATTTGGTTATTGGTGGTGGTTTGTACAACCCGTCAATTATAATTATGTTTGTGGTGCACATATATTCTATCGCTAGATAAACAATTATACATTTAAAAAAAATGAAATGACAATACAAACTCGCGCTCGGCCGACGGCAATTTATTTGCACGTGTCGTTTACCGAGCCATTATTATACCCGTGATGTTTGCGACGGTTTTTTATATTGGTATTTAATCTCAACGGCTTTAAGGACTTTAAGGGCCGTACTCAACACGATAACGCGTAAACGCGGACTTTTAACCGGAGTTTACAGGATAACCGACCGTTCGCGGTCGGTAAACCTTATTGCCTTATATTTACGGACCTTAGTACCTAGTAACGATAACGTATTGTTCAAATCGAATTTATTTAATGATTTAATGATAACATAATAAAAAAAAAACGAAAAAAATCTATCGAAACGAAAATCATTTTATTATTATATTATGACCCATTATGTCATGTGGTGCGATAATTATCAGTTGTATACACGCCACTATAGTACATATACACGTACGTATAAATTATATGATAAATATCGGTATAGGGTATAGGCGTAGGCGTTCATCGGGGGGAAGGAAGAGGCATTACACCCCCACCCACCGCCTAGAAAATGACAAGATATGCTAGAGTCCGGATTGTACGATTAAATTGTTGTTTATAAGCACTACACGCGGTTGTTTCACATTTGACAGTAAAAAAAAAAAAAAAAAAAAAAAACCCAAAATAATTATATACACATTGTGTGTTTGTTGTAGTATTATTATAGTTTCGCCCTACTCTGATGATTACCCCGCCGGTACCATCGGGTATAGGGTAGGACGTTGTCCATTGAATAAAATAATTGTACATTTTAGAATAAAAACAAACGATCGAAATTTAATTTAATTTTAATAACCCGGAATCTCGTACAGAAAATGTACGTAACCTAACCCGTAGCCGGCAGACGAATCGAACAGAAAATACACGTTCCGCAATAATTTTTAATAATTTTATTCGATTAAAATATATATTTTCAGACCTCCACACAATACATATGCAAACGAATGGTACATTTCGTACCATCTTTGAATTTGTTATTTACAGTGTCGCGCCCACATAAAATATAAGTAACGATGTTTTTTTTTTTTTTTTTAACCCGTATTCGCGTAAATTCCAACCGTGTGGTACCGTCGTAACGGCCGGCAACCCTACTGGAATCATACCGCGTCTCAATATATACGTATATATCGGATTAACGGGGGGGGCGGCGGTGGATTCGAAAAATCGGTTTCGCGCGACTCGCGAAATATTGACAAGCCGCGTCGGACGGACGGACCGACGCGGTTGCGCGGTCATTCATAACGTTATTTCCGTGTTTTATCGAGAGCGGACTTTAATTTCTCCGGGGTTCGTCTATATATTTATATATATATATAAAAATATATAGCGAGGAGTTGTTTTTAAAGGAATTGATTTTCGGGAGAGGGCGAACGGCGGCGGCGGCGGCGGCGGCGGCGACGGGGACGGGGACGACGGGGGCGGCGGTATAGACTCGACCGGACCAGAAGCTGCTGCACCGGGAGAGGAGGGAAGAGATGCGCCGAAGAATTGATTGGATTTGGTCAGCTTTTTTTTTTTCCTTCTTTTTTTTTTTTTTTTTTTCCTTTCCTCTTTCATTTTCTCTTTTTTCCTTTTTTTTTTTTTTTCTTCTTCTTTTTTTCCGCTCCTTTCCCACACACACACACACACACACACGCGCGCGCGCGCGCAAGCGCAGCGCACCGCGTTCGTTTCTTTTTCAGCTCGAGAAAACCCGGGGAATCCGGACAATACATAAAACATACACACTCACGCACGGCCGCCATCCACCAACCCCGCAATCAGCTATCCAGAGAATTAATGGCGTGTACAGTATATATATATATATATAGTGTTGGAAGTGGGTTTTTTTTTTTTCTTTCAAATCCCCGGGGGAAGTCTATAGTAACCGTGTGACTGTGTGTACAGTATATATCGCGTATCGAAAAGGGGAAATTCACACATTCGGATGATGGTGTAGGTGTGTGTGCGCGCGTGTACATTATACGTATAATATAGCGAGAAAAAAAAAATAAAAAAAGAATAAAGTAAAAGACTAAGCCTATAAATTTACCACCGGCCGCGGCGCGGTTTAAAAGGTACACAATGATTTTTTTGTTTTTATCGAATCCGATAATTCTCATACGACCGATCAATGTACAAGAACCAGTGAGTGGCCCAACCAACGGGAGGGGGCGTTTTCGATGTTTTTTTTTTTTTTTTTTAAACAAAAATAATTATGCCCTCGACATTTGACGATTACGTGAATTATATGAGATTTCTAATCATATATGGTACACGGTTTTCCGGTCTGTCGAACGTTGGATAGTGCGGACACCGGTGGCGTATTCAGAAACAAGTAACGATGGAGGGGCTGTGCTAGGCAGACAGCATCCCTCGAAAAAAATCCTAGTTGTGTCACCGGTAGATACCGTACCTATTTTACTGGATTGTTAAATACAAATCGATACCTATAGTGATGATCAGGACTGTAACCATCGATGGCGTACCCGGGATTTGGACAATGGATGGGGAGAGAGGCTAAATTCTATCGTTAAATTTTTAATATGTTTTACAGAAGAATAAACAATAAAAACACATTTTGATTAATTTAACTATAATACCTATACCTCTGTATACTAGTGCATACCTATAACTATATTAAACGTTTTACCATATTACCAAAATTGTTCTTTCTAGAAAATTTGTATAAGCACCCCGAAAAAAACACATCACGCACGACACACAAGGGGTTATAGCCCCTCATGAAATGTCTTCGATATATATATATATTTTTTTAACATACTGTTTATTTAATTATTTGTTTACCCGAAATATTTTCCTGGCTATACTACGCCACTGCTAATGGGTATACCTATTGTACAGTATACGGTATTCGTGATGAAAACGGCCTACAGGGCCCACGATCAAAACGATAAACTCAAAGAAACGGTTTGGTTAGGGTAGAGAGGGCACGAAGACCAACCGTGAAAATGGAAAACCCGAGTTGTGATTCCGTAAACCGGTCGGCCATCTTCTTTAAAACTATTGTGGAAAAAAATAATTAAAAAAAAATATCTATCGCAGACTAAAATAAAAACGCACGATATTTACTATCACGATGCCCGACGTCTATAAAGAACGTATAAAACTTCGGCCATTTCGAATTTGTTATTAATAATTCGTAACTGTTGTATACAAGTATGAGTATACTAAGGGACAGGGACATTATGGGTACTTGTCCGGGGCCCGTACGGATTAGGGGCCCACCCACCACCTGTTGGATTTAATTAGTCTTTTAATTGTAATCCTCGTAATACCTGTATTCAAATATTGTTTAATTTACTATTAACTATCGACTGGTCATTATGTTTACTAATTTTAATTTAATTCATAATAATAATAGGCCAAATCTTTTGTCCCAGGCCTCAAAAATTCTAAATCAGGCTCCGAAGAGTCACCCGGAATCGCCGTAATTTTTCATCCGCCGTGTTTTTATTTCGATATGACCACGCAACACCTAATGAACGAGATTATCTATCGACGGCACACGCGTATCATGAATATTCGATTATACGCGATCGACACGTTTACCGCAATCGCAAAAAGAAAAGACAACTCTATACGACACAGGGTACAAAAATAAAAATATAACGTGATTATTTCGCACAGTCGAAAATTCAACGGCGAATTCGTGAGCGGCGATCGCGTCCCAACGAAAACTGGCGGTTCTATTCTCGCGAAAATGGAAAATCAGTCAAGGGGGGCAGGGCAAGTGCAGTCGCGAACCGGTAGGGGCCGCCTGTGAAAACATACGAAAAGTACCAATCGCGTGACAACCGTACGAAAATATTTATCGTATGTCCGGGGCCGGATTTAGGAATATAGCCTAACTTAATTAACTTAACCTAACCGGAGCCCATATCATGCGGCGGCGTTAGAACCTCTCAGTTTTATTGAATGAGGTGGACATTTGTTTTGTTTCAGCGCATACGATCCTATTTCCTGTACGGACTTACAAACAATAATAAATTGAACGAGTATTAAGACGGTTGACGAAAAGTATTTCAGGTACTCATACAATGCATACAAAATTAGGTACGTACAAGTTGGTGTTATAAAATAACTCCTAGTATAAGTTTATGTTTTGTACATTTACTGCGAGTCATATATTCATAGGCTTGGGCAACAATTCTTTAGGGGTAGTGTGCAAATCACAATTTAAATTCATCAAAAATATAATAATAATATAACGTAAACGGTAAACTTTTCAAGAGCAAAGTTTATCAATTACTAATTATAAAACACGGCCACGTTAGTGTGGTAATTATTTATTGTATATATTATATTTTAACTGTTTTTGGTAAATTTATTTCAAAAGTTGACTTTTGATTAAATGGTCTTAATGAATAATATGGTGAATGGTGATATTAATAATTATTGACTAAAATACAAATTCCAGATTGTAAGTATTATTTTATTTAAAAGCAAATATAGGCATGTTTAACAAAAATAAGAAAAAAACTAAGTAGAAACTAACTATTATACTAAATAATGGTATAATAATAACTAACAACACAGATATACTATAAAAGAGAATGATTTCTTGCGATCTAATAACATTCAAAAATAATATGTTAAGATTATAAATAAGTATGAGAATATGATTAATTATTTTAATAATTATGTGTAAAGTGTCTAGGGTAAAATTATTATAAATATTTTTAAGGATCATCTTCACTGACTCCAGTATCAGAATCCATGTATGACCCATCCATACTTCTGGGCATTGCAATTCTTGCGTAATCATCAGTGTCAATTGATTTACAGAAATGAATAGCATATTTAAGTTTTTCATTCATCACATCCTGTAAACCAAATAAAAATATTATATTAATTAGTTTTGTAATTATGCGCTCAATGTACACCATAGTAGTAATAGTAGTAATATCTTGGTAATTAAAATTTCAATATATAAATAACATAAAATTTGAATTATTAATAATTGATTTTCCTTACTTTATTACTGTAGCGTGGGATTTTCAAAAGGAAGAAACATGTATAGCTCTCAGGCAAAAAATTATCAGCTGGTGAATATCGATCAATAACCTATAACACATTTTGATTAAATAATAATATAGTTTGTGAAGTAATATAAATATTACTACTCACATGTAAGACAAAATCTCTACCACGGAAATCTTCAATAGTTCTCGGTAGCCTTGTACGTCCCCAAACAAATCTTAGAAATAAAGACCTCTCTTGATTGTTAAATTCACTCAAAATTTCCCAAAACCACTGCACTAGCTTATCGTTAGCTTCGACACCTATATTGAATTTTTATAAAAATTTAATTTCTAAATAATTGATAAACAGTTTTTTTTATACCTTTATAAGTAACGACACTGAGTAACATATTTATAGGTATTTCTGGTGACCCGCACACCATGGTTTCTAATTCACTGCTTGTGAATATAGACAACAAGGACACTGGTATTACTCTAGCCATACCACTTCGAACAGCTTTTACTGATTCATTAAACTCTTGTAGTCTACAAAAAAAAAAAAAAAATCACAAATACTGTTTAAAATTATTTTAGATATTAAGTATTTAAATTAATACCGAAAGTTTAAACAGGCTTGTATGTATTCATGTTTATTATACTGGGTCACATTTTTATGTTCAGTGCTTAAAACAACTGTACAGCCAGTGGATGACGTAGTACAAAATGCTATATCAAGGTTTGTAAATTCATCATCTCCATTCAAGTCTCGAACATATAACAAACCTATGAGGAATTTCATTAAAATCCATACTCGACAAAACTAATATTATAATTTTAAAATTACCAGGTACATAATCTTTATCAATTTCAATTAAATCAGTAGGCATAAGTTTCATGCCACATAATAGTTTCCACATCGGTTCAGCAAGATTCAAACTCAAAGGACTGCCAGTACGTATTGCTATTCCAATCAATACACCTATACTCGGATAATTAAAAATAATATAAAAATTTCCAATAATACAAGATAGTATATTATTTTACATATTATAGTTGCAATCTCTTTATTATTGTGCATACAAATAGAAAATATAACACATCAATTAATGACAATAATTAGAAATTACAATCTGCATAAAAACATCAATGCTTACCGAGAAATTCAAACATTTTCATATTAACTTGGGTTGTCACTGATGGGTTTAGTATGAAACAATCTCTACTTGTACCAGTATCTTCTCTGCCATTTGGTGTCTGTATTAATATGGGTAAAGATCCATTTTGTAGTTCTTCACACATTTCAGCAATGCTTTCACTGTACCCGCCCCCATAGTCATCGACACTCTCTCCTGCAAACATATTATTTTTTTTAACAAAAAGTCTTAAAAAATGATTATGAATTTATGAAGTTATCTTTCTGAGAATGTTTACTGAACAAATAAACCATGTATTTTATTTGTTATGATAGAATTTAATACTTATAAATATATGACTTTTCTATATACAACTAACCGACAAACTGAACTTTCCATACACGATGATATAAAAATAATGAATCTTCATCTAAAAAGTCCATATTATTCACCATTTGTCCAAACACTGTATGTGTATAATCAGTGCATGTGGATTTTCGTGTTTTACGTGATCTAATTCTATTTAACTCAAACGTTGGGCCGTGTTGCTGTTCTCTCACCATTGTTAGCTGAAGAACCTAATGATGAATTAAAAATATTATAATCTTTATATTTTTTATAATAACCTTTATTGCATTTTTTTTAATACTTTTTTAAATATGTTTTCTTTGACTGGAAATACCATGTATGATCGAACTGTGTCTAAACTAATTTCTCCTCGTATTGGCAAATACAATAATAGAGATTGATTTACTATAGTTGAGAAATGATGCAACAGCACCAATCGATTTCTCAATTCATTCAAAGTAAATTCTTGTAATAAGTCATATTCTAAAGGTATTAATTTTATAGTTGAATTTTCTATATAGCAAGCTTCATCACGAGCCCAGGCGTATGAATGAGCAGATCCACAGCTAATTTTCTGAATGTGTTTTCCCTAAAATATTAACAATTAATTATAATAATGTATTATTATAATTATATTTATCTATATATATATATATGTATTATGAACAAAGAAAATTTGGGCATTATCATACAATACCTGAACTCAGTGCAAAATGCCCAAACATTTTGAGTAATGTAAAAATTATCATTTAAAAGTAATATATTCATAGCATGATAATGACCGGACAAAGCATATTCTGCTTAAATTTATGTAGACCAAGTGAATTGAACCAAATTATTTACATATCATTTTTATATTGATTTATATATTAGTATATTTTTATACATTTGTAAAAAATATTGTGGGATAAGAAACCCCTTATATTTTTTTAGGTGGGGGCTCATTGTTGAATTTTGTACTTTAGGTATAAAAAATAAATTGTTTTTTATAATAATTTCTGGTTTCTCTTGGTAACACAGATAAAATATATTTAAAAAAAATTTAATTTAATTTAAAAAAATGAATTTAATGAGTCGCGGTCTAATGGTCCGTGGTTTATACTCCCCATACATTTCACAGTTTGATTCATTCCTTTTCCTGTCTCATAAATTATATGGAATAAATAAATATTTGGGCAACAGTGGACAGCTGGTTATATTTATAAATATAAACTTAATTTAAATAATTATTACATAATTGAAAAATGCATATCAATACTTGTGTAATTGAATCATAATTTACCTTAAGAGCAGCAATAGGACGAGGTCTTGATATTGGGTGTTGTGTACCATCTCCTAATTGACCTTCATCGTTATCACCCCAGGCATAAATTTCTCCATCTTCGGACAATGCTAAGACATGTAGTGATCCTAATGGACATACCAATAAGTAATATTATTACACAATATGAACATTTAAGAGAACACTACACACACGTGTTGTCTCCATCTTACAAATACCAATTTTGTGCTGTTTGATTTAATATAAGAAAGAATTAAACTATTATCAAACTTTAAAGGTAACAATGTGTATGTGAATGTGAGTAAGTTTTATTTTTATTTTTTCCATATTTTATTACTCAAGCAAAATATAAGCATTTTTAAATTGTGTATTCATCTCGCTTAAAAATTAAAAAAACTCTGAAAAATTGCTTCTGTTGAACACAAATTTGTTATGCTGTGTATTTGTAAGTTTGAGACAACACATTCGTTTGTGAAAGTAAGTTTTTAAGAAAGTAACATTTGTTTAAACCTGTGGCAAATTGAGTAATTTTGATCCCGTTTAATCCACTGACTGGTTTTGGTTTACGTACATGATCATTGGTCCCATGACCAAGCCTAAAATAGTCTCCTTTACCCCTAGAAAATTTAAATAATTCTTATACAATGAATATCAAAAATATATAAACATATAATATAAAAAAAATATAAAAGAACAATAATACCTTTTTAGTTTTTATAATACTCACCAAGTATATAGGGTTCCATTTAATGACAACGCAACTGAGAACTGTGATCCACAACCAATTTGAAAAATACCTTTGCCTGCCAGTGATTCAATTTTACAAGGTAGCTAATATGTACAAACAATAAAAAAAATGTATGGTATATGTTTAAATTTTTTCAATTTAGTTATACATACTTTACACGATTCTGAAATATTATGTCCAAGTTTTCCATAGTCACCATCACCCCATGACCAAACATTATCATCTGAAGTGATACATAATGTTTGGGCATCTCCACTACCACATGCCACTGTTATAACGTGGTAGTTTATTAAACTTTGAACCTAAACAGTAAGGTTATACAATATTTGCTTACACTAAAATAGTTATACAAAATAAATGGTATACCAATTTCGGACTTAAATAATCTTCATAATTGCCATGGCCCAAACGTCCATATCGTCCTTTTCCCCAAGTATACAAATGACCATAACGTGAAACTGCAGCGGAGTGAAAACCACCACAAGCAATCTCTACAATAAATTTATCACTCAAACTTTGCACCAGTTGTGGTTTGGAATATGAACTGTAAAAAATGCAAGTATTTTATTTAACGAAATATAACTACAAATTAGAATACTAACAGTTTGTTTCCAAGACCTAGTTTTCCATCATCTCCATCACCCCACGCATATACTTCTCCATTAGACGATAAAGCTAAACAATGGCGGCCCCCTGAATTTACAGCAACCTTAATAAAAGTAATTATGAATTATGATTGAATACTAAATATTTTAAAATTGTATAAAAAGTACCTTAACAATGTTATTAAGACCTAGTACAAGTTGAGGAGTGGAAACATGAGGGGTTTTTGGAAGAGGACTGATACCAAGACGTCCACATTCAGTAAATCCTAAACAAACAAATTATATACCCACAAATTAATATGTAGAACTATTAGATCAGTACATTACATAATATACATACCACATGCGTATACTTTTCCGTAAGAAGTAACTGCAAACATAGTTTGCTCTCCTCCAATAATTTGAATAGGTTTTAAAGCTGACAACGATTCACATGATAATGGTTTTTTTACTTGAGATGAATCCGTACATGCGAGTTGACCTCTATGATTATGACCCCAAACATAAACTATTTGAGCATTTCCTCCCCAAGACAAATTCCAATCGCCAGGTTTACTTAAAGACAATAAATAGTAACATTAGTTTTAGAGTTCATTAAATATATTTTTAACAATAATTGTCACAACTTACCTGTTTAACCATTGTAACAGTTGTTCATCGTGTTCTTTTGTAAATATTTTGTTGCAGATAAACTTATGTTCATCTTTCTTTTTATAATTTTGATGATCAATGCATTCTATTTTTCTATGTATTTGAATAATAAACTCTTCTGCGAATGTCTCTCGATTAATCAAAGCACCTGCCACATCACTACCAAAACAGTAATCAACAAACCATGAGGCATCAAATTGCCAACTACGTAAACTGCTGTTTAACCACTTCATCATTTGTACCAAAGCCTTTAAGAAACAAAAATCAATATAAATTAATAATGTTTAAATAGAAATTTTCAACTGCATAATAAAATAATACTTTAAAATATTCAGAAAAACAAAGTTGTTTTCCAGATAGTACATCTGCTTCTTCATAATCAAACTGCTTAAACATCAAACGCTCAGTTCGTACAAGTACATCGGCTACGCCACCTTCTCCGTATGGTGTTATAAACAAATCATGAGCCACATTTCGATAACGTTTGAATATCTCACTCAGATTATTAATACACCAAACTTTCTCTTCAAAACCTATTTCATAGTATTTCATATAATTATGTAATTAATAATTTTAAAATAATATTCTATCATTATCATTCTTTATACTTAGAGTAGTTAAATGTAATGTTAACATCATTGTAGTAGCTAATCGTTTAATAGCCTCTTCATTTTCATGCCGTTTTAGACATACATGCAATAGACTACGAACAACATTGAAAGAAGGTCTGGAAAGTACTTCACGATCGGTACCACTTTGTCTTGTTAAAGGCATAATAGGGTATACAACAAAACGCCAGCCCCAACCATTTACAGATTTATCACTCATAAATTTCCAATGAAGTTCATCACCTTATAATTTAATTCATATTTTATTTAGTAATAAATATTAAATAATTAATTTGAATAATATACTTTGAAGTAATAACGGTGTAGACCACTCTGTATCTCTTCCTGATCGTACACTCACAATATTGTCAGTGCCATCAGTTAATGTTAATGTATCTTTAAGTTTTTCAGTTGAACAATTTTGATTAAACTCTATATATAAAGCAATTGCACCTAGTGACAAAGCATTATTAAACTTGATAAGCAGTAAATTTTAGATAACTTGAATGTTAAAACTACCTATAGTCTTAAATTTGATATGTTCTCTTGAATTTTGAGTAATCAAAAACCTACTCTTATATGTCTTACTGTATTTAATTTTAAAATTTTTTATTTTAGAAATTTGTTAAAAGCAATATTTTTTATTTATTGTTTTTAAAACTGTTACAATACTAAAAAATACCTGGTATGGATACATTTCCAGAGAGATATGTTTCATCGTGATAAGGGTGAGTACTCTCTTGAACAATATGTTTTGAGGGCGGTGACACTAGGAATGAGCAATGAGCATAAATGGTCTCCATTTCTGATACACAGTATTCCAAAAATTGTTTTGTATGTTTGTTGGAATATATAAATGCTGTAAAATGAACAATTTGTATACTATTGTTCAACCTAAAAATACAACTATTAAACTATTAAAGTTTTTTTTACAAATAAATGTGTTAATCAGAATGGATTCTGCAGTTGGACCAAGTCTATGAACTGATGCTAATTTTGCTAAATCCAATAACAGTCTGATGTCTTTTTCATTTAATGACATTAAAAAACTATCAATTGTTCTCAAAGATAGCAATGATGTATCATTTAGTCCAATGACCTAAAATTATTTTAGAAATAAAAATGTATAACTGTAATAATTAAAAAAATGAATTACTTGGTTATTTGATTTTATTGTAGCAGCAACCATTGACATAGTGTTAGTAGCCTTTGAAGACAATGTACTAGTTGATGCAGTAAGAGAAGATGGCATTTGTAATGAATTTTCTGTACTATCTGGAGTTACCGCATTACTCTAAAATTATACATATAAATACATACAATTTGAAATACCTTTTTAAATAATAATATTAATGTAAAATATATTTACGTACAAAATGTAAGGAATTTACTTCTAAAACTGGAGCTGGTGCTTCACCACCGCCTTGATCTGACTGAATTATCTCATGATTTATATTTAAATCTAGAAATGTATAATATATTTATGTTCTATTAAAAATAGTAAAATATTATAGTTTACTGTCATATGAAGGCGACATAAGAGATGCAAGTACAATTTCTCGAGCCAAACTGATACGTAAAGCGTTCAAGACGTGCTGTAGAGCATTTTGTTTAGCGGCAGCGGTGTCTAATGCCAATATAGTTTTTGACATTGAATCTTTTTCACGATCATTTTGATCACATTCAACTTTAATTTTAGTCTCAACTTTTTCATCTATTAATAAACAGTAATCCAAATAATTATATGTATGAATAAGTCATAGAAAATTATAACATATACTTACTTAGAGCTGTCGCTCCCAAGCAATCTTTACTTCGAGCAAACTTTACAATTTCATCAGACATTAAAAATGGTAATTCCGGACATTTCCAGGCAATAGATTGAGAAGAACCACAACCAACACGGTTAATTTTTAGGTTATTGAAATTTATAACTAATTTAGGTTCTTGATTAGCATTTGTAGTACCATTACCTTGTTGGCCATGATCATTATCGCCCCAACAATAAACCTGAAATAAAATAAAATAATTATTTATATTAATATTAGAAAGTATAGGAGATATACATATTTTGTTTTATAAATAAAAACCATACAAATCAACATTACTTACTTCTCCTTGTGTTGATACAGCAAGACAATGTAATGTACCAACAGCAATTTGATCAATTGTAATTGATTTTAGTTGATGCACAAGAGTTGGTCTTCTTACGTGCTCACCTCTACCTAAACCTAGTCTGTAGTACTCTCCTTTACCCCAAGTCCACACCTATTATAATATCAAAAAAAAAAAACAAATAAAAAATATAAAAATACATAAAAATGTTATTTTACCTGACCAGTCGCAGTTAATGCGACAGAAAATTGGGCCCCACATTCTATCTGCACAACCCTGTGTCCAGCTAATCTTTCCACTTTTTGTGGAGTACAACAGCCATCGCTACCACCTCTACCAAGTTTACCAAAATCACCATCACCCCATGAATAGACATTGCCTTCATTGTCTAAAGCTAGAGTTTGTGCATCTCGACTCCCACAAGCTACTTGGACAATATGTTTTCCAATAAATTCGTTGACCTATAATACACACACATAAAATATAATTATATACATGCATATTTATTATGTTACAAATAATATAAATTGAATAACTTACAAGCTTCGGAGTATATTGAGAAATTTCATCACCATGTCCTAATCGACCATATTGTCCTTGACCCCATGTATATAATTCTCCATCAGAAGTGCTCGCTGCACTGTGAGCACTACCACACGCTATATAAAATACTCTCTTGCCTAGTAATGTTTCAACAAGTTTTGGTGTATCTAAAGTGAGGGTATCACCATGACCAAGTTTACCATCTTCACCATCTCCCCAAGATAAAACCTATACAAATTAAAACAATAACAAATATATATAATTTGTTATGAGCCAAAATATTTCTGGACCCCCTTCAAAATATTTTCATAAGAGAGAGAATTTAACAAGCAAAAGAAAAATCATCCTAAAATTGACTGACAAAAAAATTTAATTTCCTTAAAATTAATTTTCAGATGGCAATTTCAACACTAATTATTAGCATAAATTAGTTTTTGATAAAAAATATAATTTTTTTTCATTATACAGAACAATTTTTAAAACAATTAATTTTATTCCGAATCTGATAATATTAAATTACTTTTCCATCAAGTGACAATGCCATTGTATGTTTTCCACCGGAATGTACTGCCACAGCTTTTATGAAAAATTGGCTAAGACCAGATATTTGTCGTGGTGAACAAACTTTACCACAGAATGGTATACCTAGTCGACCACCACTACTGTCTCCGCAAACAGATACCTATATTATTATTAGAGTGAAAACATTAATTAAACAACAAATTACAATCTATTATAATTTTACCTTCCCCTCATTTGAGACAATAAATAATGACTTTGAACCTCCAACAATTTGAATTGGCTTTAATGCAGTAAGTGCTTCGTTGAATGTTGGACGTTTTACTTTAGATCCGTACATTCCACCAAGTTGACCCTTATCATTTAAACCCCAAACATAAACAGAATACTCCAAATCTATTTTTACTTTAGAATCTTGTTCTTGTTTAGGTGGAAATTCCTAAATACATATAAGATAAATAAATAATGAAAATAAGTATAATAAATTTGTATGGACAATTTCTAGTAAAATATAAATATTTTTACTGTAAAGTTAAAAGACAAATTGTAATAAGATTATTTAGTTACTTGATCTGAGTCAAATTTAGGCATAAATGTACTTGACATAGATTCTTGATCAAGTAATACCACATCAATTTTTAATGCACTTATAACACATATTTTCTTAGAAGTACGCAGTATTATTTCAATACATTGATGACACTGAAATAAAATAAAATAAACTTATTTTCATACAGAATATCTTAATTCTAACTTAAGAACATCTATTTAACTTAATTCTATAACACTCGTTAGGTACAAACAAAAATTTGTTTTAAGTTATAAATGTAGAAAAAACTATTTAACAAGAATACACTCAATAGTCAATACATAAATAACAAATTAAAAATGTAAACAATAATTGTTTGAAATTGAAAACTAAAATGCAATAAAAATGTAAATAGATAAAAAAAAATAAAATACATATATATATATATATATATATATATATATATATATATATAACAAATCAATAATGGTAGAAAATTGAATAGCTAATGTGAGCAAATATAAACAAAACTGAATGAAAGATACAGTAAAAAGTAACAAATATTAGATGATAAGTCTAGTAAAATGAGTACTAGTAAAAAAAAAATACTGCTCGTGGATAAGCCACTGTAGGTGGGAAGTTGGAATGATAGAATACATAGAGGAGCTTAATCTACATCAAAATTAAATGAACAATAATCAACAAAAATTTGATAATCACAAAATAAATGTCACAAATTCATATTTAAACATTTTCAAAAAAAGGTGTTTAAAAATATACATAGTACTAAAACAATTAATTTTGAAATTTTTATGATTACTACTAATAGTAGTTTAACATTTGTATAGAAAGTAAAAAAGTTAATATTATAAACTATATGACACGGTTTAATATGAACCCGGATAAATGTGGGAGTTTTTGAAAATGAATAATAAATTATAACTTGGCTTTTACATAAAATTTCACACTACCTTATTTACTGAATGCAAAAGTTGCAAAATTCGGTCTGTAGAATTTATCATGACACGATTTACTTCTTCCATTTTATTAAAACTGGGTCCAATATTTACAATTACAAATAATGGATTATGGCGCTCATTTTGTTTATTCAATTTTAATAACAAAGAATGAACTACTATATTTGGCTGAAACTCCAATTTGATCCAATGCTAGAAAATGGAAAATAGTAAACAATCTGGATCAACAAAATTATTTCAATTAAATATTTCAAATTTACATTTCCATTAGCAACTTCACTAATCCAATAATTATCTAATTTCCAATCAAATAAATTTGGAAGTACGCTTTCTACTGCAGTAGAAGTACATTTTAACATGAATTCAGACATTTGTTCTTTTTCAGGATAGTTAGATAGTATGGTATTTCTATCTAAAGAAAAAAATTTGATCAAATAATAATTAAATAAGTAAATAAGTAAATTTATCATTATTTTTACCTGCAATAAAGTCGTTAGCCATTTTTATTTTATCGATAAATTTATTATTGAATATAGAATCAGTTTCAACACATGAAGTTCCATAATCAATCAGTTCTATATGAATATACCGTACCCAATAAGCAATATCATTAGACTTCCACTCCACCTATTAATTTAATTTTGTATGTTTAAATATTTATGGTATTACTAATCAATAAATATAATACATTAACTTCATAACTTGAAAAGTACCTTGACATTAAGATCATGCAGTCCTCCGTCTCTCATTATTTTAACAACTTTACCTTCACATCCAACTTCAATACTTTCATACTCTCTACAACAGCGTACGATCATGCCTGTATCAACAGCATATTGCATATATTTTGCATAAGCATCGACATTATCAAAATCGTTTCGTTTTTTAAATATTACTTTCTCATCACTTGATGGCTTTTCAATAAAATAATATATTTATTAACATAATGTAAAAAGTATGCGAGACAAAATAAAAACTTACATTTTCAACATATTCTTCTGTTGTTGAAGATTCATCTCTATCTGAAAAATCTTCATTTGATGATAATGTGTCAGTGACATCAGATAAATTTTCATTCTTTCCTTCCATTAATAAAGATATTAAAGAATCTAATGATGTGTAACCATGTGTTTCAATTGCATTAAAGACACATTGTTTATTGAAACCCAAATCAGATAATTGTGCTAGCAACAAATTTAATGTACTTTTTGAAAAATATTTTGACCATTTAGAATGACGAATAGAGCTGGATTGTATGTCAGTTGTTAAGAATTGAGTTAAATTTATTGCTGCTTCTTCTAATTCTTTATTTAAATATTGAGGTTTTATAGGAGAGGGTTGAACAGCTTTTGATAATATGAATTGAAATAAGTTTTGTGATCTTCCATCAATCATTATTACTTTTGTAAGTATTTTACGAAGCAAAATTTTATTTTGTAGCAAAGCACTAACAACTTTTATACCGGCCAATAATGCCTTTTGATAGCAAAGAAGAGATTCATTGACTGACACACCTATATAAAATATTTAAAAATACAAAAAATTAAATGCTAGGTATATATAAGACAATACATTTTAATTAAATTATTTTTTACCTGTAACAGTTTTAAAGCTTTGATTAGAGATGACTGCAGAAAACATTGTGGTCAATGTATCAATCATAGATTCTGTTATGAAGTCTGTAGATATGGTACAATTCAAAACGTGTTCTACATCTTTGATGAATAAACTTTCAGTTTTTCCAGTGTTGTGTATAAGTACTTTAAGTTTCCCTCTTTTTTCAATGTTCATTATAGTAGCTTAAATTAAATGTAATTATAATATTAAAATACAAAACATGTGTTAAATACTTTTTAATGTAAATTTATTTTATGGAATCCTGCTTTATTTAGTTAAGAAATGACTGAGGTCCAAACCATTTTTAAGTAAATATAATATAAATTAAATTTTACACGGTAGAAATTGTTAAAGTTAAACATTAAATTTGGGCACTATTCGGCTCAAACGCTCAGGTATTTCCTCATCAAAACCTTATGGTTATTGAAAAAAACTTCCCTTACAGATGGTTGGTAATTTGATCACCACAAATTAATAGATTTATAGCCTACTAAAATTGGATGAATATTTATGTGACACTATATATTATATTTAGTTAAAATGTTTTAAATCATTTCAATTAATCTATTATTAATACAGCATGGAAAATAATTTAGAGGGAAAAACTTTAATAGTTCTTAATTGTTATATTTTACTAAATCTTTACTGGAATAGAATACATTATAATTATAATAAATTAACAAACCTTCAGTTAGTTCTTTAGTTAAGATAATTCCACCAATTCTTGGTCGGTTATCAAAACCCCCAAAAACCATCAATGAAGCCATTCCACTATATGTCAAACCATGCAATTTCTGAAAAATAAGATAAAATTATTTTATATTAATGTTAGTTATAATAACTACATGTAATATTTACTTACAAATAAATTTTTATCTGGTGTAGGATTTTCTAAATAACTGGTGGCCGATATAAGATTTAAACCAATCAAAGAATCAAAAGAAGATTGTAAATCTGTAGCATTTGACAATTTACTATTGTACAGTGTACGCAATAATAAAATACATTCTTCTGCAATGGTGTTTAAAGACGAAGCCGTTAAAGGTACTGATGGTTTTCGATCTTTATAATAGAAATAAGTTAGTATTATATAATGACCATTACAAAAATATTATTTACCAATAACATCATATTTAGAGTTGCTTTGTAAAACTGATGATCCTATTACTTCCATAAGAGTTTCTACTACAGATGTGATAGTTGTAGAATCAATTGTTTCTGATGTAACTAAAATGTTGATCAACTGTATGGTTTGAACCTTAAATAAATTAAAAATATGCGCGTAAAGAAACAATAATATAAAAATCTAGTTTTTGAATTTAAAACCTGTGTAGTTAAAGATGATACTGTTGGTGATTGAGAAATAATTGACAAAAGAATGTCAATCCACTGTTTACATGCAAATTGTTTTTTATATTCATTAGATATTTTTGAAATGATCTTTAACAGGGAAATATTGATCCATTCTGAATGAAAAAGTATGGCGTTTGAAATGTTAGAACTTAACCAACCCTTCTAATAATCAAATAAAATATGACAAACTGATAAAAAATGTACACAAATAAATTTATAAAAAATAAAAAAAATTTTACCTCTAATGTATTATAATAATATTTTGAAAGAATTTTAATTGAATTATCATTTTTAATTGAATTGACAGCACTCGATAATGCAAGGCAATTAAGAAATTTAACCATGATGCACTTAAGTATATCAAATGGATTTTCTGTTGAGTTTTCATGTATTTCTATAAAAAAAATTTATATAGTAATTGTTAAACAATATAATGTAAAACATATAAAACATACCACCATTATTTGTGCATGAAACATTACAATCAGAATCATCATCATCTTCAGTATCCATCCCAGGTGAGAGTTTGAGGTCATATTTTCCTTCTTTACCCATTCTATATGAATTAGAAATTCCATGATCCCAAAGAACTCTAATCCAACCATCATCACCTAATTTACTAACGATCTGACCTTCACCAGAACCATCCTATAAAAAATAAAAATTCAACAAAATAGTATAGAATATTATACAATTCAAATAAATACTTGTAAGTCCCATTTCCAATCATCACCACGAACAACTCTAGCGCCTAATTTTAAGTATGGTATGACATCATTTCCTCTTAAATTTTTTAATTTATATAAATCTTCTTCATAGATAATTTTCTTTGCTTGTATTATTTCAATTGGTCGTTTAGCAGCAAGATCTAAGGCGTTTATAATAGAGTTAATAGCTGTTAATATGCTGGAATTAATTAATAAACTAGATTCTTTGCCATTTAAAATTTGAGTAATTGAACCAAATGTTGCAATTGCAAATCTAAACAATTTAAATAGATATGTTTATTATACATTTAAATAAACATTACTTTATCATGAAATTACCTGCACCAACTCATTTTTTTAATAGTTGTTATTTTATCACGAACTCCAACTGATTTTTGAATTTCACCTATTTGAGATACGAGCAACTTAATTTGTTCTAAAGCACATCTCATGAAATCACATTTAGCAATTAAAAGTTTAAGTTTATGAGTCACTGTTACAAATTCAACTTCATTGTTGTTTCTAAAGTAGTAGTATACAATTAAATTATGCACATTTCAAAAATATGAGTATAATTACCTAGATGTGAGATTGTTTGGTAATGGAGACAACCAACCTGATATTATACTATATTTCACAGAACTTATTGTTGTAGGATTTTTAAATAACTTAGAAATAAGTTCATAACCAGTTTGTATCAAATTGCATCTATCTACCTAATTATAAAATGTGTAAACATTTTAATAAATAATGAAAATTTTCAAATATTTTATTTTTATTTTTACTTCAGAATTCAATAAAATTCTTAATTCATGAATGTCAACATTTGATAGCATAAATGATACAATTATTTTACATATTTCTATACGATTGGGTTTATTAGTTATCAGTTCTGTATCATTTGTATTTTGAATTTGTTCAAAAACACCTAAAATATTATAAAATGGTTACAAATAACAATTGAACTTATACAAGTGATTAACATTAAAATAATACCTTTCTTAAAATTATCATGTCCTGGTACACATTGTCTATTGGGCGGTGAATCCATATTTTTAAAATCTTCCTTTAAAAATAACTTCTTTATATGATTTTTTTTTAAAAATTATTACGAAAATTAAATTACTTACTTCATCAACTGAAATATTTTGTAATGGATGATGCTGATTTCGAGCTTTATTGTTCCTAACATTTTTTTTTGTTTTTATACTTGAAATAACAGAGTTAATCACAGTTTTCCATCGAGACTCTGCTTTTATAATAGGTAACTTTTGAGCTGCAATCACTTTAGAAGATAATATTGGACACAGCTCATTGAGTAAAAACCTTAACAGTTAAAAAATATTACATATTGTTCTGAAAGTAAATAAATACCTTATAATATTATAACAAACCTGCATCGATCTAAAATAGGTGAACATGTTTCTTTATAATTTAAATTTGTGTCTTGTTTAATTTTGAGAATTTGAATTTTAACTTTACCAAACATTTTAAAAATTATGTCAAATGGTATTGAATTATCTATAAATTTAAAATAAATGTATAATATTACTAATATTTTTAGTTTTATTCTATTCAAATGGCATAGTCATGATTATTTTTTTTAACAATAACACATTTCTACAAAAAATGTAATGTTGGTTTCTTTTTTTTTCTTAGTAATCTATAATTCAATTCGAAATGAAAATCAAACTTATTTTGTTAAATAGTAATACAAAAATACAATGAAATTTATTTTGGTTTATTTTTTATTATATATGATTATTAATTTTAATTACAAACCTTTTTCAATAATTTCATTTTTATTTAAATTTAAATGTTTCACTAGCACTTTAGCTAAATTTTGAATTATTTCTTCAACAGGATGATCAGGTCCATATTGTATATGACTCTCAACTGTTTTACAACTTTCTTTATATGTTGACATTAATATTTTTACATGTTCATCCTAATTAAAAGAAATGGTATTAAACATAAATATTGTATTTTTTTTTTTTACCATGGACCATTTTTTCTAGGTTGATTCAAGGTTTTTATATTGCTTTGGTCAGAAATGTACTACAGGATAAAAATTTAAAAAATGTACATAATGTGAAATTTGAATCCATAACTTTACCAATATATGTGCAAAATTAAAAAATTATGACAATCTTATTTAATCATAATACAATTCCAGTTGGTATGATTAAGGAGAAAACACATATCTCTTATATAATTATTTTCACTTACATAGTTATTATTGCAATTATCATCGATACCAGCACGTAGTAAAGAGGACCAACTTTGGAAACATTGATATTTAGAATGAGGTTGGGGTAAAGTAGTCAGCCAGTGGGCATGGAGCCCCAATAAGTAACCAAGAGTTCTTTGAATGTCTAAAAGCAATGGTTCTGTCAAATTTGATTCAATAGGCTGCAAAAAATATTTAACACATTATTTAAAAATCGTTTAAGCCATAAAATGAATTACTGACTTCAACAATATCCTCATCTGGGTCCAAATAATTTCCAACAAAACGAGACTGTAGAGTTTCTTCGGGCATTTCAGATAATACATGTTCATATATAGATGAGGAGTGTAGCATGGAAACAAATGAATAATTCATTTCACTAGATCTAAATATTATAAAAATAAATATTTTTAAAATATGTAATAATATACAAAACAATCATATACCTGGTTTCTTGTACATCATAAACTTTTTTATTAAACACAACCCAGCGTCCTCCATTTCTATTATGATTTTCCAAATCAGCTTTTCGAATTAGCACAATATCTTCTATATTTTTATATGATGTATTACAAGTATAACCTGTTAATTATTAAATTAAATAATAATATTATTTATACAATATTTAGTTGCATATATTTACTAGAAAATCCAGGCCAAGATAAATTATCATCTTCTTCACGTTCTAAATTTGGAGTCATCAAATTAAATGTATCCAAAACATTAAGTAAAGGTATAAAAGTATTAAACCAATGAATATGCTGTAAAAACAAAGGTGATTTTTGATGAACCATAATCAAGCTTATCAGAAGCTCCATAAACAATTTGTCTAAAAATGATTATCAATTAATAGAAATTAAAATATTAATTTAATTTAAGATATATACATACCAAATCCAGTTGCATTTATAATTTTGGTGATAATTTGGTAATGTTTTGAACTCCTAGATGCTACATGATTTGCTAGTCTAATAGCTTGGGAGGCACGCTTAACAAAATGAGTTAAATATTTTGAAAGAAGCATTTCAGCACCTTGACTGTTCATACCTTTAATGTACATTAAATAATTAAGTAAGATAATTATATGTTTAAAAAAATAATATTAAAAAAATGTGTGAAATCACATTTCTTGAATAACATACATAAATGGAAAATAAAATTAATTTAAACAAGTAAAAAATCAATAACTACCTGATTCTCTATGACACTTATCATCTTTATTTTGTTTTTGGCGATATATTGACATTATTAAAAGTCGTTGAAAAGTCATTATAAATTTTAAACTAGGGGATTGGTGGAATGTGTTTGAAGGAACTTTGACTATGTGAATTTGCATTGAAAGACTTGTAAAGTAATTGCTATATATATAAATATAAATTTTAATCATATTATTATAATTTATAATAAAAACTAATATTTATATATTTACTCACTTCAGTAACTGAGAAACTATGAAACAAAGTGATATGTTTGATAATTCAAAATTATACTTGGGAATCTCAAAACTTTGACTATAATCACCTTTAAAAATAAGTAAGTATAAAATAAATTGAAATAATTTTAATACTGATATTACTAATATTATTAATTACTATATATTTCATGTAAACATAACAAGGTTTCATTGAAATTAAGAACTTACGTTCAATGGCTTTTTGTAAAAATGTATGTAAGATGTTATCACCCAATAAACTATTTGTAATAAGATTTATCATAAATTCTTGATTACCACTTATTGATTGGGATTCATCTAAAATTAGGTAGGGTGTTAGTAATTTCAACAGTTATAGTAATAATGATTATTTTTTAAAATAAATAAATACTTACCATTTGGTGAAGTTAGTGGTTGTAATATAGTACACAACATACTAGCTCTTTCATTTGGTGTTTGGAATAATAAGAGCCATCCAACTTCTAAAGCTTTTTGAGCAGCAAACTTAATAGTATTTATAACTTTTGTATTTGATGCTAATTCAGTAACTGTTTGGCGTATACTTAATAAGAGTCTTGAATTTCCAATAAGTCCAACAGTATCAGCACTCACATTATTGTTAATCATTGAGTGAAACTTTTATCAAAAATAACTTATTAGTTATAATTAAAAGTTATACATAAATATTATTTAATTTACTTGTAAAGTAAGTAAATGTAATATTGATATTAATACACATTCTTGCTGTTGAGAAGGTGGCCAATCAATATATGTTTTATAGTCTTTAAATTCATGAGACAAAAGTTGCTCTAAATAATTAAATGTTTGAATCTGCAAGTCTGTTACAAATGGTGTAGATATTCCAATATTAAATTCTTCGCAACCATACCAAGCAAAACACTTAAAAAAAAAAATTAAAATGTTAAAATATTAATTAGAAATTAATGAATTATAAGATTATAAAATATAAAAATAAAAAATATTTCCATTTAAAAATGAATATTATTTTTATTAACTTAATTAACATATTTTTTAAAATTTAATTTTATTCTAAGAAATATAACTCATTATAATATAAAAAATGAACAAGTCAATAAACAAACAATTAAAACTATTATTAAAGTCATTATTTATAATTTGGTAAATATAAATTTATAACACTTATAAATATTAAAAATTATATAGTTTATTTAAATTAAACTATACATTTTTTTCTGTGAAATATTATATTTACTTGATTTGAGCTACAAGCTATTTTGTTCACTTGTCTATTCATCAAACATTTCACACGCCTACAGTGTGTTGTATTTTCATTGACTAACTGTCCCCAACAGTAAACTTGGCCCGTAACAGTTAATGCTAATATGTAATCATCTGCTAATGAAAGAGCTGTAACTTGTTTACCTATATACATAAATATACAATTATATTTAAGTAATTGCATTTATTATATATTAAGAATAAACAAATTTACCACTTAAAAATTTTACTTCTTTTGGTCGATTAACACAAAATGAGTTATTGTGCCCTAACATATTATTATTGCCTTTTCCCCAAGTAAACACATTGTTAACACAATCAATAACAGCATTAACATCATTACGACAGTATACTGACACAATCTCATAATCAAACACAATCATGCTGGGTATTACGTTTAACGATTTATCTTCACAGCCTAATAAATCATATATTATATACATCATGAAAGAGTAATGGTATGGGAATAAATAAATCATACTTTTATCGGAGTTTCTGTATTCAAATGAAAATACATATCCTTCTCTAGATAAAGCCAATGTATTATTAATAGATGATCCACAAGAAACATTTGAAATATGCCATTCTATCAAAAATAGTTAAAAACACATTTTCATATTTTATGTATTAATAAATATTAAATTATATTGACTTATACATATTAAATATATTTATATATAATTACCTGATATAGATTTAACTAATTCTGGAGTATAACAAGAATTACCTCCGTGTAATATTTTACCCCACATAAATAATTTTCCATCTTCAGTCACAGCAGCACTAAAACAATTTCCATTTAAATTTAGTTTCTAAACTCATATTAAAACAATAATTATGTAACTATTTAAACGCAATACAATTAGTTATAATAAAAACAAATTTTTTTTTAAATGTAAAAGAAAAGAATACTTAATGTAATTTAGTTTATAAATACTAAATGTATTACCTAAAATCTTTTCCACATGAAATTGCTACAATTGTAATTTTTGAAAGAGCTATAATTTGTTCAGGTGTAGAAAAAGAAGAATATTTTTGACCATGGCCTAGCGCGCCAAACTCATTTACACCCCAAGAGTACACTTCTCCTTTCTGTGTAACTACTAAATATGTCTCATCATAAACATCTACTGATTTCACGGGTATATTCATGATTGTTTTTTCTTCAAAATTCTAATAGTGTAACATAATTATATATGCTTTTTAATATTTTAGAAAATTTAACTAAATAGTATGTTTAAACAAATTTGAATTACCATTGAATCAATTGAATAACTAATAAAATGTAGAGTTCCGCTTGTTGTTATTACCAATATTTCATTTCTTGAACATACAACAGACTCAATATGTAAACGTTCAAGACTTGATGTTACTTTGTTTTTTGTTTCTGGATAAAACGATTTACCCCAGTACTGTACTATATTTGTTTTATTTTTTATTTCGTTCATTTTTTGCTAAAAATTCACAATTAGATAAAAATTAAAATATTATATACTAATTAAAATAAAAAACCTATCATATTACTTGAAGTTTTAAGTATGTAATAGCTATTTGATCTAAATATGCTAAAACCATTACAGCTGTTTGTTTCATTCCTGTAGGTTCTGGATTATCAGCATCATCATACAATCTTAAAAAACTTTTAGTAACATTATCCTAAAATAATAAATGTATTATAAAACATAGTTAATATACACAATCAAACAATATAAAAATAAGCACTTTATTAGAATGAATAACATCATGGTTGAAATTGCTTTGAATTCTGGATACTATCCAATTTAGGCGGCGGAGTGTTATTGTTAATAAATTATGTAAATGTCTGCTATGAACTCTATAAACAAATTTTAAATGTACTTAAAAATTAATATAAATAAATAAAAATAAATATTACTTGTCACAACAAGACCCTAATTCAAAAAACATTAATACACATTGTAATATTTGACTTAGTGACTTTCTTTGTAGTCCTAATTCTAATGAGAGACATAAAGCAAATTGTCTGTCAGTATTTGGAATGTGATCAACATTAATATTTTCTTTTTCAGGAACATTAACCTTTCTAAAAACACAATAAATAATAAAAAACATATTTAAATATAATTAGCATGTAACTAGATATTAACATAATATTTTTACATCTAAAAAGAGAAAGAATGTTTTACCCATTGACTACATGAAAAAGGAACTTTGATGATCTTTCTAGAGTTTCAATCCAAAAAGTAGGAACAATGCTTTCATCTACAAGATAATCATCTGGAACACATTGCAATGCTTCAAGAGCGTCCTTAAGCATTTGTGTGCATAAGTCAAAATTATTGCCAGAACGCCATGTGCTGACTAGAAATCCAAATGAGAAGTTTAATGCTGTCTGTGTGCCAATTTTAGCAAATAAAGACATTTTTTCCTCATCTTTAGAATTGCTAACAAAAAGACATATGATTAAAATTTTTATACTATAACAGATATTAAATTATTAAATAGTCTTGAAAACTATTTACTTTTTTGTTTTATTAGTAGTACTAAAACTTTGATGTGTCACAATTGATTGTGTATCATTTGAACTGGAATGAAAAAAGGAACTTCTATAAAAAGCACCAAAATAACGAGAAGCAATAGCTATTCGAAGCTGTGTTCGATTGAAAAATAATGTTGAATAACATATATCTTCACAAAGTTTTCTTTGTTCAGCCGCAAACACAGATATGAGTGATTTTACATTGTCATTATCTAAATACAATTAGGAAATAATGGTTTGAATGTATTTATCAAATATAAGATAAATATATACAGAGGTTGCCACTTATTACAAAGGGTTAATAGATTACTTATTGGATTCAAATACTCTAGTTCCAAAGTGAGTCCAATAAGAGGCAACCACTGTATATGAAATATAAATAAATAAAAACTATGTATACAAACAATAGAACTAAGCCTGAAATATTTTATAGGTTGTGTGTAAATATGATAGGTTTCAATTAAAAATCACCATCGGGTAATAGAACAGCAGAGGCATAATATTTTTACACACAACCTATATAATACTTCAGGCTTTGTTTTTTACTTTTTCTACATAGTTTTAATTTATTTAAATTGCATATATATACATTTCATAAAAAATATATATTTTTTACATGAACTCTGTACAGAGATATTGAGTATTTTTAATTACTATTTTCACATTATCTATATATTATATTAAAATATAAATCTTACTACAAATAGGATTCCAGCTAAGAGATTCAAACATTTGTTTGGATTTGAGTATTTCAGTATCATCATATTGACAAGAAACACAATTGCATACCATATCAGATGGGTCATCTTTACATGGACAATTTACTGCCCAAAAACCATTATAATATCGTCCAGATTGATCTAAAAGAATTAAATAATTTTAAATTTAAATAAATATATTCAACTATGTAATACTAATGGTAAATATTATTATTAAACCTTTTTTTGAACGTAGAAAAGTACTATCGTTCATAGGAGTAAGTTCAAAATCTTCAATCATTTCATTCCAATAACTGGTAAGGCAATTTTCATCTAAAGCTTCATGTAGTTCTATGTTTCGCCATTTGGAATCATGGTTGGTCATTTGTTTTAAAGTAAATTCTACTTTAGAACTCATCTTAGTTTTTCGTGTAACTAATGAAAATAATAAAATTACTAAGGCTTAGGTGTGAATCATCACATGATGATTTTTAATAATTTTACAGTTCAAATCATTTTAGATTTAAGTTTTATATATTTTGGAGCATATTTTAAATAAATTAATATTAAAACGATTGCTTTAATGAAGACTAATTAATGGATTAATAGATATAAAATAGATTAACGGAAGAGCTAATAAAAACCAAGAACCATAGAATTAACATTATAAATAAAAAAAGTTTATACACCGGATCTGGGGTTTTATAAATTAAAATTGTTTGTTTACATTTTACTTCTTAGTTCTTATCAAAAATTTACGTCTGAAATGACGGCCGCTGTTGTTAAGGCCGTAATCACAAATAATCTGAATTATGTTTTGTACATATTAATTAGACCTGTGACTGAAACCACAAAACACTATGCACATTATCATAGCACAGAACATACATGACAAAATATTTATTTTCATCAGTTTGTCATGAGAATACACTGAATACACTGAACTACGGTGAATTAAGGCATGACCCTGTTACTTTTCTATGAATCATGCATACTGTATACCGCGCACAACTTATAAATTACTATTAAAATTAACTAAAACAATCGAACTCATTTTACACAGCGAATAGGTAAACGATAAACTGAAGGCGGATAAATACATATATATACAATGACCCAGATGAAGCAATATTGCCAATGCTGAAATATTTGAGTATTTTATGCTCTACGGTTTTTTTTCCTTATCGGCAACAGTGGGAAAAGCCATCCCTAGACCCTAACCCGACTATCTACCATCCCTCTAACCGAAGAGGTTACCGTAATCTCATGGAAAAATCCCTCCGTGCTTGTTCGCTCACTACGATGTAAATTTCGATTGTCACACAGCTTTTAGCTAATAGTATAGAACCTAACAGTTCTTACCTTATTAAATAAACCTACTCGATTCCGGTATTGCCTTTAAAGCTGCAACCTATAATTGTCCAAAGAAATATTAAATTATTCAATAAATTTTGGTCGATGATGAGCGATGACCGTAGGAAAAATATATTTAATTTTCATTCCAAGTTTAATGTAATTTATAATCGTACCTAACCTATGTGATTATTTAGTCGAATTCTCAAATTTGTATAACCAAGTATTGTCATTTTACCAATAATGGTTATTTTATGTTGTAGTTTTAGTAATAATATAATGTTATGTTAGAACAATATATTTAAACGTATGTAGGTAATGTATAATACATTATTTTATTCCTGTAAAAAAAAAAAAAACATTTCTTCTTAATAAATAAATAATTTAAACAAAAATGTTGTTCATTATAATATATTTTTTGTTCCTGTATTTCGATTTTTTTAATCTAGCCATCCTAAACGCAGAGCTGATGTTAGCAAAAGTCGATGAAGTACTCTATGATGTAACTCGATTTTGGAGACGAATGGTAACTACAGGGTAAGACAAATATTTAAACAAATAAATAAATAATATATCTTGGATAAAAATATAAGTTGTACTTAAAAAACCATTTTATAATTTATACGTATATAATGCGTCCATGGTACAGATAGTAAATTATATATTAAAAAAAAAAAAAAAAAAACAATAAAATAACAATCGAATAAATTAAAAAAAGTGTAGAAAAAAAATTAATTTCCTAAATAAGTATTTTCGCATGGAATTCCTAATATGTACACCGGTATAGCAAATTAGATTTTTCGATTATTATTTTTTTAATATTTTTAATATGTTAAATATGTTTAAAACGTGTATAACGTCAAAGGACGCATAAAACTTATAGCTTAATGTCTTTAAAGGAATTAATTTGTTGTTACCGTACAAATAAAAATGTTAACATTATGTTTTAATTTAAACTTTAAAGGCCATAATATGCAGTTATTTCAATGTATGTTTGTTAAAACGGTTTTGGTATTTTATTGTTTTACACCTAACCCCGTTTAGATCAAAAATGTACTTTTTTTATTTTAATGAAATTGGTGAGCAAAAAATGGGTGTACTTTAATTACATAACGCCCAACATTGACCATGATTTTGTGTACGAACTGTTTTCAATTGCTTCCCCTGCCAATAATACACACCGCTATGAGTTGGTATACCTGCGTACCGAAATAAAATCGATACACAGGTATTATAGTAATACTCTAAGTCAGCGGTTCTCAACCTTTTTAGTCGTGCAAACCACTGATTTTGAAACAAAAAAGAGACTTGCGAGGCTCACTAACTAAATACACAGGTTGAACATACAGTACGAGAATAATTAAAAACGATTTTTTACTACGAAAAAAGTTTATTGTATTCAACTCAAAATCAAGTGGTCAAAGTTAGAAAAAACTCAATGCGATTTTTGGTATTGTTTGTCTCCTGCGAGAGAGTCAATATCAGGATTAAAACTGGACGACAGTTTTAGCCTCGAATCACTCACAACATTCAATTTATTTCTACATTTATGTTTCAAAACAATTTACGTTAAAAAGTCTCGTTCGCGCAGATAGGTTGTCGAAAGCTCATCAAGTGTCTCTATGCAATTTTGTTGCAATTGCCGGATAGTATAATTATAATAGACTTATACGAACTACATTAAACACCGGATAATAAAATTGTGCGACAGCGTAAATTGTATTAACGGTGATTATTGATTAAATATTACCCAATCTGACCAGAAATATAGACGTTTATAAGATAATAAAAAAAATCTCGATTTTGATGCTTATCGGCATAAATTATAATTTGCCGACCCTTTACCAGCGTCCATAGACCAATACCAAGTTGCCCAAGGCCCACGAGTTGGAAACCGCTGCTCTAAGTAACTTGAGAGCGTGCAACGCTCACATGCAAGTAGGACTTTAAAAATTGATTGGCCTTTTCCATGATTACACATGTTCTCGACTGACTTGGTCCGGACCTGAATTTTGTTCAATGTTCTCTTTAGAGCGTTTACAATCGTACAACATATTGTATACATAATCTATAATTCGGCAACGTCATTCATAATTTTGATCTTTGGGTCAAAGGTTCCTGAAAAAATGGAATACCAGATATGGCTGGAAGATGTTTATAAAATATTTGTTATGCACAAGGTGCGATAATCAAGGTGGAAAATCAATATAATAGTTAAAATGAAATTGTTCACTATTGATAGTGTCAGTTATTAAGACTACCATAATTACTAGAACTAGGGGAGGGTTCCTGTTTGGTATCATATTATTCTACAGAAGAGTTCCCTTTCTATTTAATCTATTTTCTAATTTCCTATAACCTGGGCACATTGGCTAAAGTAATTACATATTATAAAATCAATTGCTAGTGAATATTTTATGTTTATTTTTAGATATATAATAATTATACACAAATACAAAAACCATAATTTGACATGCTACTGTAGATATAGGTACATGGTAAAGGTTTATAATAATATATTATATTATGATAATAATAATATTATACATTTATAGTTCATTATACAGCAGAAAAAAAAATCAATAAAATACATTTTATTTACAATATAACTAATATTTGAACATTTACAACATCTAAATAGTTACACAAAAAAATATTACAATTATTATTATATGAATATTTCAAGAAAATTGTTATTTAATTAATTTTTTTAATGTGAATTATCAAATCCTATATTTATTTAAAGTGAAACCTGTTCACCTGCCAAAGTAATCATATAAATCAAAAAGACATATAATCTTATGAGAATTATATATATGCTCATATAATATTGAAATACAATGACTATAATCTAAACACAAATAGGATAATGTATAATAAAAATAATTATTTCCTTTTTTTAAAAAAAATATTGATATATATATACATAAACAATATTTATTTGTTGTAGGTCAAAAATTCAAAAAAAAAAAAAAAAATTATAGAAACAAAATATATTCACAGAAGCATTCAGTTAAAAAAAATTGTAGAATGCATTATTGTACTGTGGGTCATTGCTGAACTGGGCGTCCACAGAATTTTTGCGTTCTTCGACCATTGGTGATTGTCTACAGGCATCTGCATATGTTGACATACTTTGATACTGAGGAGACAATGTCAAATGACGTTCACCATTGATTGGTAACATGTTACCATTGGGTTGTGGTTGTGCTTGCCGTTTATATAATGGCGTGCGATCAATTTGATCAATAGATGTTTGTTGTTGACCAAGTGAAAACTGATTACTTAATGGTTTATACATATCCTCTGAAGTTCCACCACCATCTAAATGTGGAGCCCCCTGTGATATATTTTTTAATAAAATTTAGTTTAAATATATATTTGTGAAAATTAACTTCATTTTACTTGTGATGAATTCCCAAAACCATTATGATTGATTTGGTGTTTTTGAGTCTGTTGAATCAAAATATTAAATAAATCATCGGGAACTCTATTTCCAATCTCCGGAGGTGGTACATTCATTGACAATGATAAATTTGGTGGTGGTTGTTGAAGAGGCTGTTGTGTAGTTGGCTTTTTAAATTGTGATTGAGACCGCAAGAGTTCAATGAACCTACAATTTGATAAATTAGTTTTGACATTTTTGACTGATCTAATTGTATACATACTTTTGTCCCATTAAAGTACCACCATTATCTGTTAAAAATTTTAACCATTCCACTTGCTTAGTTTGAGAACTCATCATTTCTTCTATACTCATGTTATGTGGTAACATACCCTGAGAAAATAAATAATTAATGTAAAAAATGTCTTTAAATTAAAAAAAAAAAATTAATAAAAGTTGTTTTTTAAAAATACCTCAAGCATTGACCGATCATTAATACGTTGTGTTTGTTGTGCTGTGATTGTTTCAGCATGTTTGTTGTTTGTATCTACCATTGTTCTAATATTGAATGGTTGTACAAGCGAAGAATGTGGCATTGCAAAGGGCTGTAATGATGATATGTTCATTTTATTGAATTGATCTTGAAGTCCCATTAAATTTGCATTTGGGACAATCATATTTGGAGAAGGTACACCAGTAGCATTTTGCATAAATTGAAGGTCAGTATGTCCATTTTGAACTAAATGTACTAGACCTGGATTACGAGGGGGCACCAAACCAGGTGGTGGTCTTATTTCCTCTTCATTTGATTTTTGTATTGGTGGCTGAATTAAAGGTCTTGGAAATAAATTTGGAGCAGTAGTTGTTAGAGGTCCAAGTGGCCACATTTGGTTATGGTTTATAATTGGTTGACGTAAAGAGATAAAGGCAGGAGGCGGAGGTTGAGAAATAGAAGGTATGTACAGTGGGAATGGAAATATAGGGGAAGAAAATAAAGGAGGTGGTTGAGAAAACCTTAAAGGCGGTGGCGGTATAGCTGCATTAAAAGTCGCTAAAGATTGAGGAATCTTGATGTACGACTCTTGCTGATAACGCCTGGGAACAAATTCTGGAGCCAAAGGATTCAAAACATAAGTCTTCTTTAGTTCAAGGTTGTCTAATAGGTTTCGTAAATGTATCCATGTGATACCATTAAGACTATGGTTTTCATCACAGATTTGAATGAATCGTTCCCAGACTTTTCTACACCGGCCAATAGAACAAAGTGCTACAGGATCACCAACAACTGCTACAAGACTCTGTGCACGAGTAATTGCAGTATTTAGTAACTTTGAATTAGATAAAAATCCATAATCCATATCGTCCATGCCAAGTTTGTTTATGCCACTGTTAGCTTTTTCCCCACCTCCTATGTTATTGGCGAGACAGGTCCGTCTGGTACGTACAGTACTCAAAAATATTGCTCTAAACTGTTTGCCTAAACAAAAAAATATCATTAGTTATCCTAATCCTAATAATTATTAACTCTTCAGTCTTCACACATTATTAAACAGGTTACCTTGTACATTGAGAACTCTTTCAACAGATATGCCACCCATACGCCGTTTCCGGAGTTCTGATCTTATCCTAAACACTTGATCTGAATAGGGTGTCATTATACCAATGGAATGTTCGTCAAATGCTCCCCATACTAATGGCCAATTTTTCCTTAATTCAGATACCCGTTCAACAACTTCATAGACTTCTGCATTGTTATAAAAAGCTGTAGAGTTACTATCTTGGATATCTTCACCACGAGTTGTAAAAAAAGTCAAAGGATATAAACTGTCGTGCTGTGGTTGATTTCCTTTGCTAACTAGTTTTTGTTCATAAAACAATTCAGAGGTAAACTAGAAAAATACATAAAATATTACTTGAACATTTTTACACAATCCTCATAATGTAAACCATACATGTATTATAGCTTCATGTGCTCTGTAATTTTCACATAATAATATTTTACAGGCAAATTGTCCAGGATAGTGGTCATAAAGTCGTTCAAGTAGTGATACATGTAAATTTCTTTCTTTTGCAAATTTTGAAAAGATTTCTGGACTTAACTAAAGTTTTAAATAATTAGTTACATTTATTTATTTTTTCTAAAATATTTTTTATTCACCTGCATATGATCTCCAGCCAAAACAATTCGCGTCTCAGTACTAGCGAGCGCCAATGGCATAATAGCTTCACATTCCATAGCCTGTGCAGCTTCATCCAAAAGAATATGTGTAAAATGACCTTTATAAATAAATTTGTTTAGTAATTTTTTTATTTATAATATAATTAAATATATTGAAAAAGTTACCTTTTTTTAAACCAACCGATGATAAAAACATAGAAATACTTAAAGTGACTACTATCACTCGATAATTTAGAATTTCTTCCAGTGTTGGTAATCTAAATGAACCATTTTGATCCAAAATACAGTACTATAAAAGATTACAGAAAATAAACATGAATTATTAAATGTGTATAAATTGATCATTGTTATTAAGAATTTTTGAATTAGAAATAAAGGTGCAAGGAATCACAGGCATTAAAAATATATTTTGAAATCTTAATAACAAATAATATGCAATTTATTTGAATTGTGAAAGACGTATGCTGATATTTATACAAATTTTCTAGCTAATAGTATGTGATAAAAAAAAAATGAACTCCACATAAATAGTTTTTTAATTAAGTTTTAGGGTCATTTATTTTATTTATGAAAATATAAAATAAAAACTATTAGAAACAAAAATGGTCATATTTATATTTTGATAATTTTAAATCCTTTTATATTGTTAGACAGTTTCCTAAATATTCTATTTTTGGACAAGTTTCAAAACCATTAAAATATAGTCAACTCTAAAGTAAAATGTAATCAGTCTATTTAAAATTATAATATACATTTAAATTATTTTATTTTTATTTATGTTTTATTAAGTGCTATACAACTTTGTTTATTTATATATAAATATATATTTCTTTAAGTTATTTATTACTTTTTGAACAGTACTGTGAACAGTAGAAACCCAACGTTTGTGGTAATATATCCTTAACGGCTTTGCTTCTGTATATCCCTCTTCAACATATGGATGTAAATAATCTTTTATATACAAATCTGCGGCACTATTTGAATGTGTACATACTAAGATTCTTGTATTCTCTTGTAATAATGTCTGTTTAATTGCTTGAGCTAATGTATATGTTTTGCCTGTACCAAATGGACCTAAAAACAAAAATGAGTATTAAGAAGTTCTTCTTTTAACAATTTGTATTTTGCACAAACCAATAATCAGTATTGGAGGTAAGCTTATATTTGTTGGAGTCGTAATTGCAATAACAGCTTCTCTTTGTTTGACATTTAGCTTTTTATCAATTATGTCGACCCATTGTCGTTTTGGACTCCATGGTATAATTGGTTCCAAAAATGTATCTGGGAAGATTATTTTAAAGTCTGCTATATGATCAATAGCATAATGCCATTCACAGTATGGTATTCGATTTAATTGAAACTGTACATCAAACTTAATATTTGATTCCGCTTTAAGGCCAAGACCAGTAACTGTATTGGCAGACAATCTGAGATATATAACATTTTTGCCTTTATCTTCAATTTGTGCCTCATGAACAGTTCGCTTTTCATCAGGCGACTTTGAGTCTAAAACAATATGCCGCAATAAAATAAGTTTAATATAAACAATAATCATTATATTATATAAATTATAAGTATTAACCTTTAGAAGGACAAAGATAAACAGTGGTGCAATTGTTTAAAATTAATCTTCCAGCTGAAGTATCTTCGGATACATCTGTTCCAAGTTGCAACATTGCAAACAACTCATTGTTATGAGAATATTTTGCAGTACTAGCTGCAACACCACTAGGTGATAGTAGATAGCAGCTAGCCAATTGTAATTTTGCAGATAAATTATATCTAGCAACCTAAAACAGATAATAAATTATATTATTTACATGATAAAATATTTGGTGGTAGCCCACTGTTCCCACTGTGTAGATGGACAGTTGGTGAGTTAGGATATATAAGGTAGTTTAGTTTATATATATATACACAATGATAAATTATTGCTACCGAAAAACGAGTCTGAGTGAGGTACGGGTAAACATGTTTTGATAGATTTAAATTGAAAAATTGTTTAATTTTGTCTTTTCAATAAATTTAGCATAATTGTAAACAAAAAAAAACTTATCAATTTCAAATCATTAATTACTCAAATTTTTGTTAAAAATATCATCACATCTATAAAGAATTATATAAGTATTTAGTAAAATATTCAGGTCTTTATGACTATTTTTATTTGAATTACAACAAAACAAAATAAAATTGAAAATAACAAAAACTGTTATTGCGTAAATATTCCCATGTTTTTTTATTTTTTTATTAACACTCTATCGGTCGCACAAGGTAAATAATTTTCCAGCTTTAATATAAACATCATTGCATATTTTCCGAGATAATGGTTAACATAATATTTTTATGTTGATTACATATTGAACTAAATTTATGAGACAATAAGAACTTGTTTTTATTGAATCAGTAAGCCTGAATAATCCACTAATGGTTGATTGTGTCATATTTGGAAAATATGGTAATCAAATGTGAAAAAAAAACCCCACGACCGATAGAAGGTTAAGAAAATTACAAAGAAAATGAAAAAATAACCTAAATTCATATACATTTTTTGATTGGAGTATGATTTCTGATCAACATTATTCAGACAAAAAAAAAAAAAAAAACACATATTATACACTTAGAATCTAAAAAAAAAATATATATAACAGTACTTGTTCATAACGTGCTAGTTCTTCAACATATAATAACTCATGAATTCTTGCTCTATAATTATTCCTTGTAAGTTTTTTTTCTGAAATAGTAGTGTGAGTCAGAGAAAATGTTGAAGGACAAGGAGCTGGATAACTTAATAATAAATTTTGTTCTCTCTCTCTATCATCCTGTACTAGAGTAGGTCCAATTGAAGATTGAAACTCCACTATACTTGAATTTGTCAGGTTCCAACGTTCCATTGATGATAATATCAACTCTCGGTGAATCTCTTTAACTTTACTACAATCTGTTACAGGAATAACATCCACACAAAGATGCTTAACCAAAACTGGACCTAGACCAAAATCGAACACTACTGCCTGTCTAAATGTTCCATAAATATTTGTTGTGAAATAAACTTGAATTTGATGTCGTAATTTGGAAGACACAGACTGAGATACTGGATGCTGTGCTTGAGATACCCACTCTTGATCATTAGGTGGTTCCATATCAAAACCAACTTGTTGTAAACCATTGTCAACCAAAATATTTTTTAAAGAAAAATGGTTACGATAAGTATCTTGAAGTAAAGCTACTGCTTGAAGTGAAGAAGATGTTTCTAGAACAAATGTCCATTCACGATTGCTAGTTTTGGATTCGACAGTGGTTACTAGATCACAATCATGAGATTCTACTACACAGTCTAAACTCTCACGCATGATTTTTTCTGGATTTGTTGACTGAACCCATCTATAAAATAATTAATAACAATATTAATATGAAAGAAAAATGTTTAAAATGATATATTTTATTAATATTATACCTCTCTAATAACTGCTCTGTATATGATTTCCCATAAAGTTTATTCTCACTTGCACGTTGTAATTTCATTCGCCTGTACTCAAATCTTTCTTTCCATTCTGTCAATTCTTCTACACCATGTGCTTCAACACACTGAGCACCATACTTGCATGTAATTTCTGTTTCTTCTCCTTCCGAAAAAGTTTCACACAAACTAAAAAAAAAGGATCATTGAGAATAAAATAAATAAAAATGTATTAAAGTAATTCCCATACGTATAGGACTCAGAAGAAAATCCTCGTGGAGGTGGTCGCCATTTCCAATCCCGGCCTTCATCAGACATTATTACTGTTTGATGGTTTTCAGTAGCACAGTGTGCTCGTAGCTGATTTTCTAAATGGAATGATATGCCACAGTATGTACAAGAATACCTCATTTCATTTTTTTTAGGGAATTTCAATTCTGTCTGTTTTTCTTTTCCTAAAAAACATATTTTTTTTTGTTTTAAACCATAGATTTAATTAGTGAAACTTACTACCTGTTAGAGGACACTATACCCGTATTGCTGTTTCAGTCAAACTAACAGGCAACATAGCAAAAACTAGATTACACATTGAAGAGCAGATTTAATTTTAGTAAAAACACCTATTATAAATTAAAAGGAAAACCCCCAATATAGAAATAACGACTAAATTGCAATTTTAAAAAAATTATTATTATTTTTTTAATTATGTGTCATACTTAAAATTTGGAATATTGTTCTTTTAATTTTATAATAGGTACTTTTACTCTAAAACCAAGTGAGTGTTAAGTGAGTACTACAAAACCGCATAAACATGCTTTGGTTATATTTTCTGTTAGTTGACAGAGACAATAAATGCAAATAGTGTCCTGTTAATGGTATAATTTAGCCTATTATCTAACCTGTATAATTTTGTATTATATTTATTACTAATACAAAATAAGGATACAGAAGTTATACATGTTTTGATAATAACTATGTATGTCTAAAATACAATTATGATTATTATTTATTTGTAATTTTTATACCTTAAACTTTATCAAGACATTTATAAATATTCTTTAACTTCTAAAAAATTTAACTTTAATTTTATAGCTACTCATATATTTCATTACATTACTACATTTAGATATGTATTCTGTATAATAGTTTCAGAAAGTTAAATGAATTCAGTAACCATTTGATTTTATATGGTTATACAATTAAATAGACATTTCAAAATATCTAGTATTTAATATTTATTATAATTATAACCTATAATTGGATTACATCCAAATTTATTAAAAACATTTTTTAATTTGTAAGTTAAAATAATTTAAATAATTATTTTTTTAAATATTATATTATATATACATCAAATAGGTAGCTGGAAGAAAAAGTGAGACAGTAGAACATTAAAATGTACATAAAACTATGTTAAGTATAATTAATTATATTTTAAATAATTAAATCCAAAACTGTATAGAATTATAGAATTAATTATGTATCTAAAATAAAATATTTTATTTATTTTATTAATAAACAAAAAACTTACTAGGTTCTTGGAGAACTTCAGTGGCTTTTGATTGATAATTTGTTCTTAAATCATATGACTCACCATTATGCTTTGCTATATTAGAAAAAGTTCCACCATTTTCTTGACCTAAACAATAGATAATGTCTAAACCAGTTGTAAACAGACACCATATGTTGATATGGTTAGCTTACCAGCTCCATTAAATTGTTCAAAGAATTGACTGCTTCTTTCGAAATTTTGTGTACCATTATTTTCACTGCCAGAAGATTCGTATAGTTGACCACCCACTTTTTCATCATCAACCAGTTCAACAGGGTGTTTTCTATTCCTTCTAGTTTGCTCTCTGACTCCCGTGGCAATCCAAGAATCAAGTCTATCTCCAAATAGTAGATCTTCATTGATTTGGTTCAATTGGTCTTCCAGTGTCTGCACCGGTGCAGGGACGTCTTCCTTTGACATGCTCCAAACCAAGCGTACAGTATCTAACATTTTTTTGGCCTCATTGCTGTTATCTGACCTCAACACCCATTCTAAGGCAGCTTGTTCTGCTTCGCCAAATCTTTTCAGCGCAGAGAGCGCATTGACTAGGTTACGACGTACACGTGAGCTGTACGCATTTTCGTCGTCAGTTAGCATAGATATGATGTGTCGACAATCGTGGATGACATCATCGTATTTTTTCAGTTCTAAACTGCACTGGGATCGGCCCAATAGGTAACCAACCAAACGTTCCGATGGAAGACTTTTGGCTACCGCGTTTTCTAATAGTTGGTCAAAACAGAAGAATGCGTTGCTCCATTGTTTGTGGTTCAGGTACTCAATGGCTCTGTGCTCAATCTCGGCGAAATTGGTCTCCATGTATAAACAAGAGTGTTAGAATTTGAGTGTTTACTATTTGTACGACCTATGTGATCATAATTATTAAAACACGATTGATCGTTTACAAGACGATAATTAGTCATTTAATTACGAACATAAGACACATTTTAGGCGTAGAAAAACATAAACAATGGATAAACTTGCTCGTTCCGGTTATCAATTAAATTTTTTATTCTTATCAGGAATAATTTTTTTCCAATTTTATTATTATTGATGTTTTATATAATCCCAAGGAAATTATAATATTATTTTAATGACATTTTATTTATAACAATTCCGTTTCTAACATCAGCGACTTGTATTTCCCGCTCATTTGTAGTATTTTATTAGATAATAATTTCGTAGTTTTCCAAATTTTTCTTTCCTGATAATTGCTACCCGTAGGCCGAGTGATAGTAAAATCTTGAAAAATTATACATCACAGTTGAGTGTCGAATGTTGTTTAAAAAAATATTTTAATAAATTATTCTTATAACCGTTAAATATTAAAATGGCCGAACTCGTCGGCAATTACTGTCAAACGGAATTCGAACGACTCTCATTCAACTACACTGACTTGTCGTCAATGTTCCAAATGAAGGATGTCAATTTTACTAAACAGTTCGCGCACATATACGCTTTTAGACTGAATCAAATGAGAGATATTCTTAATGGAAAAATGCAACAAAAATGGGGTATACATTTTTTTTAAAATTATTACTTGAATAACAATTAACAAAAAACAATCGTGTACGTTTATATATATATATATATAATATATATTAGTATATTTATATATTGGTTTTTTATGTGTGTTTATTTTTTTCCGTCTGTGAACAACTTTTCTTCCAGAAATATTGCTCCGATTTTCAAGTGTAACATAGGGGAAAGGGGTCACCTTTTGATTTTCGTCATTGTATTCTTAGAAATTGGGAAAAAAACAAGGAAATTTATGGCAATAATGGTTTCTATAATTTTGATTCTGTGTTTTTGTTATGATTCGGTTAAAAATAATCGTAGAGACCTGAAATGTTCAGAGAATATTAATAATTATCCCTTTCCAAATGTGGAAAAATGTTTAAAACATGGCGATTTTTAAGCTATTTATAGGCATTTGAAATTTTTTTTTTAAATATGATGTGGATAAAATTATTTTGGCGTAGTTGCTAATTAATACAATTTTCAATTTGAATACAAAATGCTTTTACCGAAGTTTATCGAAGTAATCTTTTTTAACTTTATATGCTTGTGTTCGTATTATAGTCTAATTTATAATGATTTTTTAGGTGAAGGATATAACGTTTATAAACTATCAGAATTACATGATAAAACCGGTGAACAATGTATAATCATTGGCACATTATTTAAGCATCAAGAACTAAAGCCTAGTATTTTGAAAGAAATTAGCGAAGAAGTAATTATTTTAAATATTAATTATCGTCTATATACATTTTATTAAATAATTATTATTATTAATGTGACTCTTAGAACAATTTGATACTTCAACCTCCTAGAACTCATTTTGTTTCTGACACAGATGAAGTCATATTGGAAGATGAATTACAAAGAGTACCTTTAGTATTAGATGATGGGTTAAATGATAATATTTTATCTTTAAATAATATAATGACTGGATGTATTATTGCTGTAAAAGGTATTCCCCAAGATGGTGGGAAATTTAGTGTTCATGATTTTTGTTGGCCTACACCATCAGCTCCTAAAATACTTGCTCCCCCCAGTTCTGGAGATGACAGGTATCATATTTATTAATAATTGTTTGTAGCATAAATGCATAAGTTACCAAAGTATACTGTAAATTATTTAAACTGCTATTATAATACATTATTTTATATAGGTTTTTAGTTTTAATAAGTGGTTTAGAATTAGCTACCAATGTTGCTACTCATTTTCAAGTACAATTATTTGTTGATTGGATTTACGGTTTACTAGGTGATGAAAAGGAAAATAGAAAAGTTTCTAAAATTGTTCAAGTTGTAATAGCTGGTAATTGTATTTAAAGATATACATAATTTTAGTTGTAAACTTTAATATTTAATAGGAAATAGCATACGGAGCATTCCGATAAATAAGCCAAATTATCGTGACAAAGTGGATGATTTTCCTAAAGACATACAAGCAATTAAACAATTAGATGACATATTACTGCAATTGGCTGTAAGAACAATTTATATTAGTCCGTTTTACATTTAAATAACATTTTAAATTTTTAAGTCAACTGTTGATGTACAAATTATGCCTGGAGAATTTGATCCAACGGATAGAACGTTGCCACAACAAGCATTCCATAAATGTTTATTTCCCAAAGTAAGTAACATGCTTTTTACAGTATATTGTTTTGTATACTTTTTTTTTTTTTTTACAATCTATACAAAACTATAATAAGTAAGTCAGATGACTAAGTTTCCAAACCATGATAATGTCTTAACATTATAACATTAAGAAAACACCCAGCAGTGTCACCAGTTTTTTAATTAGTGGATTGGAGTGAGAGTGTAGTTTAGAATAGAATTTGGTGTAATGGGATTTGGCTAGGTCGTTAAAAGTCAACAATTTTAGGTTCTTGTGAAGGTTGTGGTTAGCAACATACCAGGAGGCAGAGGTAATTAAGCGAAGGCAAATGGACTGTAACGACTGTACAAGGCTGTGTTTTCAGATTGTTTGTTTGGATTGAGAATAAGTGTGATGTGCTTTACATAATAATAGTGCTTCCAATCACTAGAAAAGTAAGATAATTTAAGTAAGGCATTGGATAAAGGGGTTAAGTTTATTATGACTTTACGTGGTAGATTTTTTACAATGAAATTAGAGATTAGGTCGTGACCCAAAAATTTGTTGACAGGAATTTTTTTGGTGATATAATTTATTTCAGTAGGAGAAGTTTTGGTGGTTTAATTAGGACTTTGGAAGAGAGGATTCAAGAAAGTTTTCAAAAATTTTCAGCTGTATTAAATATTTTGAAGGGAGATTGAGTTTTTAAGATGTTGAGCAAAAATATTAGCCTTATCAGTAGTAACACATGAGTTGTCTTTATTTCCTAAATAGGGTGTAGGTTGGTTCAGACCAAGGATCTAGTAAAAATCCATAGAGATCTATTTTTGGGGGTAAGTGTTTTGTGGTTTTGGATAGCCTTCTTTATTTTGTTATTTAATTTAATAAGTTTAATCTTGTTACTAGGATACCTGAAGTTTGTTGTTTCTTTGGACTTTTATTGGTAAGAGGTTTTGTAGATGCTAACAGCATTTTATATTGAGGACGAGAGATGCTTCACAGCGTCATCGACTACATCTGTGGATTTTAGGGAAATGCTAATTTTGATGTTAGCGTTTAAAATATTTCTAAAGGTAGACCATTTTGTTTGACCTGGGGTGAAGTTTTGTATACCTATGCTAATTTTTCTAAAAATAATATAATCAATGATAGTATATACTTACTAGTTATAAAATATAGTGGACACACCACAGTTGACAGTCAGCTCCAGAGTACTGTCTGCTTGCTCCTGGATGAAAGCCATGTTCTATTATTATTAAATTGTGTTCGTTAACTGTTAAACTTGTGTCTTGATGTAATTGGTTAAAATTTACCAACATTCCTTAACCATAAAGGTTTGATCTTGACATGTTGAAATAACATTTTAATGGATCATTTTTAGTTCTTATTGCTTCTAAATTTGTTACTCTTTCTGTCCAAGGATTATGATTATTCCGTGACACCACCATATCACAAATGCCTTCAGATTTTCTGCTGCCCCCACTATCCATGTCTCACCTTCATATAACGCTATACTCCATCCATTCTTAGTATTTAATTCAATGCTATTAATGATTAAATAATTTATTTTAACTTTAAAAGACTTTCCTTTTAGTTGTTATACTTACTATTACTCCGATTAATAACAATCATCTTTCGTTGTTTTACTTTCAAGGTAGATGAAATTTTGTACTAGTCTGTGTAGATGTCACTAATTGCTTGATCATATTTGCTATATTACCTTCTTTAGGTTCAACTCACATTTTGAAAAAATACCTAAAGCTGGGCAGTAACTAGCTAAAAAGTTAAAAGTTACTTATTTTTATAACTTTAAAGTTCATTAATTAGAAAAAAATTTAATCTTAGAGAATAATTTGGTTATTTACAATTTGTTTGTAATAGTATTAGATATTTTTCTTCTAAAAGTTTGGTAGCTGAACATTTGTTAAAATTAAACAAATCCTAAGATTTATTTTATCAATTTTTACAGGCTTCAGAATATTCAAGTTTACATAGAGTTACAAATCCAAATCAGTTTGAAATTGAAGGTCGTCTTGTGATTGGATCATCTGGACAGAATATACAGGATGTTTTAAGATTTACAAATTTAGAGGATCCCATTGATATAATGGATAAAATATTGGATTGGGGTCATCAAGTACCATCTGCACCGGATACAATTCGTAAGTATTATACTTGATGTATACTGTATTTTATATGTTGTCTACACATACTTTGTATGTTATTTTGCTTAATTTACTCATAAATTACCCATATAAATTGAATGCTCATATCTTTATATTTATTATTTGTATTATTATCATAAATTTTAGAAATAATTATTTTACATATTAAATTTAAATACTATAATATTAAAAATCATAGAAATTACTATAATTATAGAATATGTCTTACATATTAATTTGTAGACCACATACTATTGAAATGAATTTATAGATAGCCTATATTAATTATTATCCAGCCTAAATGTGTTAAGTTCATACAAATCTAAATCAAAAACTATTTTAAGAGTTCATACAATTTAATTTGCATTAATTAACATTGTAAAGTTGGGTATTATTGAAAAACAATAATCATGTATATTATTTATTTATATTATATTTTTATTAGCTTGCTATCCATTTGAAGGCCAAGATCCATTCATAATAAAAGAAATGCCAGATGTTTTTTTTGTATCCAATCAACAATCGTTTCAAACAGCATTAAAGAAAAATATCAATGGTAATATTTTTATTTTAATTTCTATACATAAAAATTGGCAATTATTTCTTAATCATTTAAAATATTTTTAGGTAACCCTACAAGACTATTATGTGTGCCGTCCTATTCATCAACACAAACTTGTGTTTTAATGAATCTCAATACATTAGAATGTCATCCAATTTCATTCAAGACATTTGATCCTTAGCACTGTACTTTATTTTTTAAAAAAATACACCAATAAGTTAACATAAATTATAATATAATTCTGCTTTTAGCAAAAAATAAAATAATTTAATGCTGTACTTATATAAGTGAACAATAATTATAATTTACTACTTTTTGCAATTAAAGCCTGATTTATTTCTTCAACTGTAAAGATATTTAAAAAAGAAAGTGCAAATAAAAGTTGGTCACGTGAACAACCAATGAATTTGTGATTCAAAAATGCTGGAAATCCGCGATAATGGTCACCCAATGTATATAAAGGAACCCTAACAGTACCAAGCACCTATAATATATAAAACAAGTTTTCAATACAAATATTGTATTTTATGTATACATGATATTATTAAAGTATTAATAATTACTTCGCTTCCGTAGTCTCGTGCAAGTAAAGCATGTTTTTCAATTTCAATCAGTTGAGACATAGTAACTTTCAATTTATAAAAATGTAAAGCTATCTGTTTTTTTTCACTCCAGTGTGATATTATATGGTCATCATGACTGACTGAATGTAGACAAGTATTTAAATTCATTTCTTCAGCCATTTCTCTATTAACAGCAGTTACAAAATCTTCACCAGAATTTATTAATCCACCAGGAAATCCAAAATAACCATCATATCTTAATTGCATCTAATAAATAAATAAACTTTACACTCTAATGTATTACTCTTAATTTAAATATGTATTTAAAATATTTTTATCTTAAGACGGGAGTCACATTTGCGATTTTTCTGCCCAACATGAATGTGTCAAATCTTTGGTTTAGTGTGTTTTGTCTGAGTGGAAAAGTGTGTGTCTAGAATATTTTAACATTACTCGATACTACTGTAAATGTGATGCCCACCTAAGAAAATGCCACAGGAACATTTTCCATTTCCTATCTTTTTTAACAGGCAATATAGCAAAAATGTGTTTTCAGACTTCCAATGGTACTCTGACTCTAATAGACTTAAAATAAAAATGATTTTACCAAATAAAGATGAATACATTCATTAAGTTTTCATAAAAAAAAAAAAAAAAAATCAAATTTGTATACAATTTTCAAATATGAGTAGATTCTCCTATTGATAATCTAGAATTTTCCTGATGGGCCGGTCTTTGTGTGGAGTGCTAATATCATTATAAAATAAATATAAATATTAAATTGTATTTTTTTTAACTAAGGTTTTAATTTTTTACCATAATATTATGTAGTCACAATTTAAAAACAAAAGCAAATTGCTACAAAGAGAACTTATGTTATTAAGTTAGTTTAGGCATTTACTTATTCAATACAATTAAATACAGGTATCATACACAAATAAATTACTTCAAAACTATTTAACTATGGATTTGTTTTTATGGTCAAATACACTAAATGCCATTCTCACCAATGTAAATAAAAATGTTTATTTGATATTTAAACTAAATTTATGGCTGATAATTGACCACAATTGATCGATTATCTTATATATCATTTTGTTTAAAAATTATTGTGTACTTTGGTGAGAACGGCTATAAGAAAGGATCATAGTTGAATTGTATTATCTTTTTTTCTCTAATAAAAAATGTAATATTTATGATGTGGTTATAACCAAAGAATGGACTGCTTTAAACTCTCAGAATTTGTATAAAATATTCAAATATGTAGGGTATTTTATTAAAATTTGAATGTGTATTGGATAAGTTTGATAAATGGTGGTGGGGGGTTTTACAAACATGTACGGTTATAGCACCTTTAAAATTGTATTCTAGTTGCTTCTATGATTTGTGGTTTATAGAACTTGATTCATATTTCCCAGGCCAAAAAATAATAGCTTATCTACACCGTCTGAGAATTAGATATTTTGTTTTAGTTTATTGGAGCGAAAGTTTAGTTGGCACTTTGAAAAAGTTTTTTGCTATATTGCCTATTAGAAAGACAGAGAAGGTAAATAACTTCCTCTTAATAGTTTAACTTACAAGAATTGCTGCTCGTGCATTGTAAATACCAAATATTTTTTCTTTGTTTTCGGCATATATTATGCAATGAGCCGCCTGAGTTGAGGATACATACTTTTTATTGTATATTTGTGATTTAGGTATGACTACAAACTCATTGGAATCAGCATCTCTTCCAAATTGTTCAGTACTACCTAAAAATCCCCATGTATGATCTCCAGTAGTACTCATTACTTAAATTAAAAAAAACTTCCAGTTAATAAAATAACTACTCAAAAATTTGTTTAAAACAATATGTTTTAGTAAAAAGTATAAAAAATAGTTATAACTTTATCTAATCTAATCATCAATGCTACAGCAACCACTTGTGTAATGCAAAGAAATTATAAACATGAATATAGGTTCTCTTTGATATATAAATAATTTTCAAACTTCGGTATAAATTATAAAGTTTAATTTATATTTATTGACTTTGATAAAAAAAAAAAATGTTTATTAGTTTCAAAATGTAAATTTTAAATTATTTTAAAATAATAATTCACTAACTATATAATGTTGAAAGACAATTGCTATAAAATGTTTTTTTTTTTTTTTTTAAGTACCAACATAAATTAACATAAAAAATGGATTAATTTGAATTAATTAATTATTTTTTCTTACAGTTATTTTTTTAAAAAATTTAGATTTAGGAAAATAATAAATATTAAAATAAAATGATTTAAAATGAATTGAGATTTAATAACTACTTACTTGGATTTTCAGAATATAATGAAGTTGTAAAAAAACAATTTTCAGGAGGTCCAGAATAATCTAAAATGTATACAAACATATTTTTTTAGTTGTTAGTTTTATAAAAATTAAATATAATTGATTAAAAAAATAGGAATAATTGTTGTCAAAATAGCAAAGGAAAACAAAGACACAATAGCATTGTGCCTTTGTTTTTCATTTATAAATTATCAGTTAATAAAATTAAATATAAGTAATATATAATTAATTAACTAATGTTTAAAAAACAAATAATGTGATAACAAATACAATTATTTAATATAGTAGAATAGTACGTAGATAAAATAATAATAGATTAATTCAATGGAAATAAAATTATTAAACTATATAATATATATGTAGTTTAAAAGGCTAAATTAAAAAATATCAATTAATAATTTTATTAAATTAACAATGGTTAGGTAAGTACAGTTACTTAGTAATTCAAGTCATAATGTGGTAATTTTATATTTTGTTGGATAATTAGTAGTAGTAGGTTAGGTAATAACTATATTTAATTTATTAATACTATATTTAGTAGTATAAATAGAAGCTGTTATGCCATTTAAAATAAATATATATAAATTATATTAAAACTGGTTTAGTAAAAAATCCTTACCAATCAAATTTAAAGATGGAATTGCATTATGTTTTAATTGCATAGTTTTTTCATCAAAACAGTTTTTATAAAAATGGCTTTGACATATAGTTATACTTAAGTACAAATCCATATCATATAAAGTACTTAATCCAATCCTTTTTGACCATATATGTAATAAATTTTTATCACCATATGGAAAATTATAAAGTGGTAAATTTTTTGGTGCTTTACAGTTTGGAACAAAGCAAACAGATTGATCAGAACTTCTAAAAATCATATTTCAAATTAAATTAATAAAACCAAAAGGAAATTAATTTTACAATATTTTATTTTACAGTGTTCAAAATTAAATGTAACTAGTTGTAATATTTTTTTCTAAAATTGAGAAAATTGTTTTACTATTTTTGTTAGTTATATGAATGTATTTATATGATGATGCCAATGTTTTAATGAAGTGGAACTTAACATTTTAAATTCAAATTTACATTTTGACTAATAGAAAATCATCAGTAATCATTATAGATGTATTAATAATACATTAACATTCTTTTTACATTTAATTACCTTATTGTTCTTCTCAAAAACCATCAAAAGTATATATATATAAAATTTAAAATAAAAATAAATTAAATCTTACTTTTTGATTGTATTATAACATGAGTTATTGATTTCTTTTTGCAATTGCTTATTATGTATGTTGTGCTTTAAATTATTAGATTTATCTAAAGAACTTGGACTCATGCACTCATTATTAGTTGAAACCTGAGATGCTTGTTTATCTATATAAAATACAGTCTATGAAAACTGAAACAATATGTCTATATATGATATTAATTAACATTTCAAAATTTAATTTAATATTTAATACCAATAAACAGTGTAGGGATAGCATATGGCTGAAGCCTGTTTTTAAAATGATTTTGAAACATATGATCCTCAAAATGTCTTCCGCATACTCGATTATTTTTTTTAGAAATATCAATACTTTTGTCGATCCCAAACTTTTCAATCCAAATGGCGCATCTAAATTAAACATTATATTATCAATACGTTTGAGTTTTACAATATTAATACAACATTTTGTTTTCGCGAGATAAATGTGCGGTAATCGGTAAAAAAATGACAAAATTATAATTGTACGGGTACACAAGGATAGTCGTAATTAATTTGTACATTATATATAATATATACATGGATATTGCCATATAGGTATTAATAACAAAAAAGCCGATGTAGGTAGCAAATGAAAAATTAAAATTATCGCAAAATTCACTGGGTACATTATGAAAAAAAAAATAAAAATATACACAGAATTACAGAATAAAATTTTAAAAACACGATATGAAAAATACTTAATTGGGGTTAGACATACGTTTTTAATGACTATACGCATATACTATTCAATATTTGTAATTTATTAATATAAATTTATATTTTAATTTAATAATTTAATAATTGACTTAAAAATGAGATATTTAAGTAAAAACAAATTTGACGTTATCCCTCTAGATTTATCGAAAACACAGTTTTCTTGTTTGCTTGTGTCTCCTACTATTATCATTGATCATATTATACATATATATATTTATATATTAATAAATCAATGCTATTATTTATATCTGAATGCAATTGAGCTTGCAAACTCAATACTATTATCTACAAAAGTCCTAATTATCGACCTGTGTCATATTAATGTGTGTCATATTGTTATATGGTATATTATTTTAAACCCGTTGAGACGATAATTAAAACCATTGGTAGTTACATTAAATTTGCAAACTATAAAAAATAACAAAGTATAACTAATGACCGGTACGTCGCACAATAGTCCAACTGTATGTACAACTAAAAACTTGTTCTTACCTTATTGGATCTTTAGGGAAAGCAAAATAGCTTAAATTACGGTTATGGTTAATATTATTTTCGCACAACGGCACAATGCATTTAATGCCACACCGTGACCGCGTATTTAAGCGATCCATAACGTACAAACTATCAATAAAATAAAATTACAAACGTCATTAAAATTAAAATACTCCAAATAACAAAGAGTTAATGCAAATAAAGTATTTAAATATACATAACATAGACTATGTACGTTCCGCTAGCAATATTTGATAAGAAAATCCAGTGTTTCCAAATTTGTATACAATGTTGCCTATTCAACTCCTGAATTTGCACTGCCAAGGTTAAATAAGTTGCCATTCCAGCACCTGAAAATGTATTTTTTTAAATTTAGTCGGATTATCGTACAGACCGTTACAACAAGCAATCTATTACTAAGTGTGTTTAGGTGTTCCGGCCCAAAAAGCTCTTTACCGAATACATATTATTAAAGTACATTTCTCTAGCTATTTTTTAATGAAAGAAAATTTTGTCAACGGGATTTCCTTCTATTTTTTATTAACTCTCAAACATGGCCACATTAGTCGGATTATCGTACAGACCGTTACGACAAGCAATCTATTACTAAGTGTGTTTAGGTGTTTTGGCCCAAAAAGCTCTTTTTCGAATATATATTATTAAAGTACACTTCTCTAGCTATTTTTTAATGAATGTAAAATTTGTCTACAGGATTTCCTTCTATTTTTATTGACCCTCAAATACGGCCACATCGGTGGGTTACTGCATAAAATTATTTGGCGCCTTGTAGTTGATTTTATATTGTGTATTGATGCGTATTATTGCCTATCTATGCCTATATAGTCATTTTATCGCAATATTGGTACCACTGGGCTTTCTTATCAAATATTGCTAGCGGAACGTACGTTTTATTGATAACTGTGTCGCGGTTTATTATATAGCCGTGTAAAGTTCTAATTAGAAAATTAAACTATAAAATTTCGAATTAATAATGCAACTTTTTTTAACAGGGGCTTCCGGTCTGTTGGGTAGGTCTATATACGAACGATTTCTGAACGATCCCAATTGGACTGTGAATGGAATTTCATACAAAACGTTAGTCTGGTTATGGGTGGTAACATTTTAATATTATAAACAAAATTGATTTACAGAACAAGACCAGGATTGACAAAATTAAATTTACTCGAGAAAGATGCTGTCACAAATCTACTGAACACTGTTCGTCCCGACGTGATTACTCACTGTGCTGCCTAACGATTTTTGGATAAAGTAGAAAATGACTCTAGTTGCTTATGAAATTAATGTGGTTACTGCTCATTTAGCTGCTGTAGCGAGTAAATATTCTGCATAAATAGTGTATTTTTATATTTAATAAATGAGTATACAGAAAAAAAAATTTGAAAAGGTACAACAGCAATAATAAAAACCAAAGATTTTAACTTTCTTATACAGGGTGTCTCACAAAGAGATATACCCATCGTGAAATCTTCTAAAGTATTTATTTATTTATTTTTATATGACTCGTAGAGATAAGGACTACAAATATTCATATTATTATTAAATTTTTATGTTTTGGAAAAAAATATAAAAAATAACAAAAAAATATATTTATTTTATAAATAATAAAATAGTTATTTTATTATATTCAATAAATTTGAAGATTTGAAGTAATTTTATGAAATTATTTTTTTTGAACATTTTGACATTTCAAATTTCTCCATTGACCATGGTTATGAATATTTGTTTTATTTTACAGAAAAAATAGTGTATAATTTAATACCATGTAAGTGTTATAAAAAAAAATGTATTACATTATGCTACACTTTATTTTTTTTTACCACTAAGTGCAACTTCTAATAAACCTTGTGTCAGAATTTGTATTTTTGAGAAAAAAATTTTATTCACATTAAACCAAATAAAAAAAAGAACTTTTAAAATGGCTATAAATAGCTTAACAATATCTAGAATGTTTTGACAAATTTACCAGTTCTAGAAATATGTAATATAAGTATTCAGTGAAAATATCTCTACAATTATTTTTAACCAATTTATAACAAAGAACAAAATAAAAAATAACTTATTACACATTTATTGTGTAAACATTTTCATATTTTCTTGATTATTCTCATTATTATGGATACTACAAGGAAAATTAGAAAACTACATCACCAATATAGCAACTAGATCCAAAATGCTACAAAAAAGCTCTCTTGTTGTATTTTGGTTAGAGCAAGATTGCTGGTAGAAAAGTTGCTCACTGACAGAAAAAAAATATATATAAAACATTAATAGTAAAACTAATACATTTTTCTCTACACTCAGAATCTAAAATTTGCTGAAACTCCTGAAGAAACAGGGTAGAATCTGCTTTCAAAATTAACATAAACACAATGTATATTAAATCTAATTAAAATATATAAATTTGCAATATTTCCTTTTTAGACAAGCTTAAATGCCTTTGTTGTATATTAGCACTGATAATGTATTTAATGGTGATAAAAGTCCATATAAAGAAACTGATGACTCTACACCTATAAATGAATATGGAATGTTAAAATTATTGGGCGAAAAATCTGTTTTGGATGCTAATTTTGGCAGGTTTTAGATTTTATATAAAGTGTCTAAATTGTTATGAATAAATAATTTATTGTAACATTTGCAGAAAATATTGTTCTTCGTATTCTAGTGCTATATGGACCTGTTGAAAGTTTAAAAGAAAGTGCGATATCTTCTTTATTAATAGGGTAAAGTGTCAGGACAGCAATGAATTATTTAAAGTTTCTAATTATGAACTTCGTAATCCCTCTAGTGTTAACGACATAGCACATATTCTATTCAATTTAGTACAAAAAAAAAATTGTATTTGTAAGTAAGAAACTATTATCTAATTTTGTTTTGTATGTAACTAAAAACTTATCAACATTTATTTTTTGGTTTTAGAATAAAGAAATCAGAGGTATTTATCAATAGTGTGGAAAAGAAATATATACAAAATATGGTATGGTTGCTAAAATAGCATACATTTTTGGATTTAGTATGGAGCATGTTGTTCCAGTAAACGGATTAGGCCGATTAAAACGTCCATTCAATTTTAAGTTAGACGTTTCGCGTATTTCCCAATTAGGTATTGGAACACATACCAATTTTGAAGATGGGATAAAATCTGTACTTACTAGTTGGGTTAATAAGTATTCAAATAAACTCTGTATACAAATATAACAGTGTTTTAATGATTTAAAAAATTACTGTTGCTAATTAACAATTATATTCTTCTTATTATTATAAGTGTAATTTTTAATGTATTAATATAAAAATAGAAAAACTTATTTTTATTGTTAATTAAATTTGGTTCTTATATTAAATTAGAAGACGTTCTGTTTCATTGATCTCATTGTCACAGGGCCTAAAATAGTATGTTATAGAGCACTAAGTGAGTAGTACAAAATTTAAAAATCCAAACGTGTGTCAAATTAAAATTTATCTTAATTAAAGATTCTAAATTATATAATTATTGTAATGTGTTGTTAAAAGTGTATTTTATGTGGCACACGAGTTAATCCGGGACAGTTGATAAGCGGATTAACAAAATAAACTGCCTCCCCAATGTATACGCTGTACTACAATACAAAAATAGACTATGTATAACATATATATTGTGTATGCTTAAGATTTATATTGACAAAATGTATATAAACATTACCTATTTGCAATTTTATTTTATTAACTTTCCAGTGGACATGCATTGTATAATCGTAATGTACAGAAGTATTATACTGTATCGCTTTGTGTAGGTTTCCGTTGGACAAACGGCAAATAATAATTATATTAACTCTTTGTTAGTCACGTGTGTTTTTGTAACGTTGACAGTCGTGTACTTTTATTACTATTAAAAATAAAAAAAAAGAAGGGATTAGGTGCTTTTTATACCATTTTTATGGACCTCAGAGGACACGAGGATAAGTTCTTCATGTATTTTTGAATGCTATTTGACGAATTACACGACCGACTAAAAAATACATTACGTCAGATAAAGTTGAATTAATACATTGATATCCATAGTTGTCATTTTTTAATCTCACAGAACAATTGACTGACAATTAATCGACAAACTGAACAATTTAAACGAAAGACCGTATCAATTGTGTCATGTGCGCGTGAAAGGTATCGCAGAAAACAGTACACTACTGTGCGATAAGTTTCGTGACGGAATTTCGAACCGTGCGGACTTGCACGGACATGGAACAGTCGCGATAACGTGTGGAACCTTAGATAAGCTGTCATACATTAGCAAACCGTCGCAGAACCATATACACTGAAACCGAGTTTGTGGGAAAAGGACCTATATAAGACTAAACGTGTAATACTTATAATTCAAATAACTTGAAATATTTTGTTTTAAAAAAAAACCTTATGATTATTTCAAAAATGTATTTATCTTTTTTTTTTTTTAAATTTGGTATAAGATTTATCGGGAACATATTAATGGGGAGTGGTCCCTAGCCGTAATTTCCGGGGAAATCGGTAATAAGTACAAAGTAATAGCTGTCAGTAATATCAACAAAAGTTCAGTAACTATTATTACTAGGTATACTCTGGAAAATCTGTTTTTATTATTTGGTTGCTATCACTAATAAGAAAATACAATAAATAATAATCATTTACAGTATTTTCCCACAGACACAGATAATAAATTATCTATTATAAACTAAAAGTTATTTATTATCTATATCTGTATATTTGCCAGACCGTGGTTCCCAGAGTTGGCTTATCCATAGTTCTATAAATAGTGAGAAAAAAACAGACTTATAAACGGTCCACCATTTTAAAGTGAAAAATAACAGATTATCCAAGAAGAAAAAAAAAAAAAATTGTACACGCTTAAAATTGAATGTAAATGTAATTTTAAAATTAATTTTGTCTAAAGCGTAAGAAAACAAATTGTTTGGACGTACAACTGTTTTGTATTCGATTGCATAATATTTTACAATACTTGGAAGTTGTAATGTACTAGTTTGAAATGTTCGAAAAGTTTGATTGAAAATGTAATTATTATATGACGTTGTTGGCACTGAATAATGTCTATGGGTAGGTTAGTTTGTTTTCTGAAAAATGTTGGTTCTTAAATTTGAACGAGTTACCCCAAATGCCAATTTTGTTCATCCGGCGCGCCTTTTTGTCTACGTGTTTCCTGCGTTTCCGTGTTAATTTAGCGACTAAATGTGTTCGGAGTATACATTATTTCTCAATCTACTAAAATATAACAAAATTATTTCAACGCATTCGTTCAAGTAGGTACATTTTATATTTGTATACGAGCAGGAGTATCACTTTGATTTTTATGTTTTACGAACTCTCCTTTTGAACTTTCATATTACCAAGTTCGTATTAACGGTGGTGTGCTCTTATTTATACAGACAGACCCGATACAAATTATTATAATTTAATCAGCCTCATCGTTTTCAAATCTTTTTTTGACTTTAGGCAAATATTATTTTTTTTGGTATTCCGATCTCAATAATATAAGAATCATGCCCGCTGTTTATTACAATGTGTACTAGTAACACTGTCAAAATAGGTCAAACAATATATTCCTAGTTTTACAATAATAAATCATTTGTTTTTGTGTTTATTTAGAACTCTGTGATCAAATTTAACAACTGAACAGACATAATACCAAAATATGATAATATGTACTGAGATATGTAGCTAGGTATTTAATGAATAAACATTTAAATTCGTTTTATGAGTAGTTTGATGAATTAATGCAATTCTGAGTTCCATATAAACAATTAATGTCTTGACTTTATATTCGATATAAATCTAATTTGTGACCCAAGTCGTTAGAAAAATATTCCGATTGTCTCAACTTTTAGATATGGTAGAAAAATACTAATAAATCATAAATTTAAAAAAAATGTCCATCTTGTAGGCATTTGTATGCATGCATTATATGAATACCAAAGGACTATACAATTTAATAGTTGTACTACTTTTTATTTGACTTATACCTTCGTGTAATTTAATGCCAAGACCAATATTTTGATATTAAATTATTGATTAAAGAATGAGTTCTGTATAGTATTTTATGATTCTTATAACTAAATAAAAGTTAAATATTAATAAGAAGTAGGCTGGTATATTATAATTTATATGTACATATATATATATTTTTTTTTCAGTTTTTTCCACATTGTTCAATAAGTGTTTATTACTGTGAATTAACATTATGGAACTTGAAAGGTAATTGTTGACTTTAGTTATTTTATTAAAATATAGTTTTTATAATGTATAATAGTGTTTTTCAACCTGTGGATTATTTATAATCAGATATACTAATTTTAAAGGGGTCACTATTTCTTTTGTTTTAGAAAATCAAATTAAATATTCTTATGTATATCTAAAATATATTTTTTCATAGTTAACAAATTTAACCCTATTTATCCAATTTTCATAAAATTAAAAATGTTATAACAGGAATAGTCACTATAACATAAACAGATAAACATAAAATTCCTCCTTCTGTAATAAGTAAGATTTACAAATGTATTTAAAGCAATGTATTTAGTGGTAATGTTTATTATAGGTAGGTATATCATAAAAAGTACCTACTATTTTAATGATTTCTGATAGGTAGGGTGAATTTCCTACCAAGGGTCAATATAAGCTATTTAATGAGATTAAATTCCGTACTTACATTAGGTTGAGAAACACTGATTTAAAATCAATAATTTTATATGAATTGTGTAATTATTTGTGTTGTATACATAGTAACCAATTTTTTTCCACCAATTATTTCTAGATTTGTTTATCCGTTACTTGATGAAACATTATATTATTTAAACAGCAGAGTGACTGGAAAAGTTAAAAATATAGTAAGAAATAAAAACAAATTTGTTTTTCATGTGTCATTAGACAATTGCGAACAAATTAATAATGATGGTTTGCATTTGGATGTAATAAATGAAGTTATTATACCTTTGTTAGTTAAAAACTATATTTAATATTATTACTATATAATTATTAATATATAAATTTGTTTTATTATTATTATTATTATCATTATTAAATACAATTTTAAACAAATATGAATTTGTTTATTTCAAATAAACTTTAAAAAATAAGCTTAATTATAGCACTTTTTAGTAGTAATTAAAATATTATATAATACATTATATTTTTTTAAGATCTGATGTAAAACCTGGTTTATTACTGGTTTGTCTTCATCCAAAAACTAAAATGTGGACTCGTTGCTATGTTATATCTATATGTCATCAACAAGCTTATGTTGCAATTTGCGATACTGGTGAAATTACCTTAACTAAACAAATGAAATATATTCCTGATATGTACAAAAATATACCTGTTACTACATTTGAAGCTGAGTTGAAGTTTATTTACCCTTATGATAAATTACAACATTTAATGGAGGTAGGTACAATAGTATTGTTTTATTTTGTCTATAGTTAAATAACTTTTGTAAATTCTGAGCAGAAGTATAATTTTTTAGTTTAATTATTATTATTTCTCCAATCTTGTAATTTTAATCTACTAAAAAACACTTGAACCCTTTAATTCCATTATCGTTAATCTATTTATTATTTTTTATCTTTATTTCAGTACTTTGATGAGTATTCAGTGTCTTTCAATCAGTTTACAAATAAACCAAATTATTTAATTCATAAAAAAATGAAACTAACTCACAAAAATGGATCTTTAGATTTCATTATAAATAAATGGAATCCTCAAAATGATAAAACTATGGATGTCACACATAATTCATTGATTAAAAATGGTAGTGCTGTGGTCATAGCAAAAGTAGAAAATTACGATTATAGACATATATTTGTGAGAAGTGTTGATCAATTTGTTAATATTTGTAAACAATTGCAAATGTATTGTGAAACTGGTAATGTTATTTAATATATACTAAGATTTTTATTACTAAAATTATATTGTTTTTTTTTTCTGTACATAGCATCAAATATTGAACAATCCCCTATTTTGGGAGATATTATTGCAGTAAAATGTGTAGACAAATTTTACAGAGGCAAAATCATTGATATATTAGATGAATCAAATTTTTCTTTGTACTTAATCGATGCTGGATATGTGATTTCAACTTCAGTTGATTGTTTAGTTGGTTTATCAACAACATTACAAAAGGTATATCTAATTACCTCTACATACTTCTTTCAAACTTGAATTATTTATTTAAATGTATACACTAATTATATATGCTTTTGATAATACTTTAGATTCCATCAACTGTCTGTCTAGTTGGTTTAAAAAATATAACTATGAAACCATGGAATCAAGAGACTTATTTATATATTACTACACTATTTGAAAACTCTACAACTATGATATTGGTAAGAATTCATTATGTATTTGTATGAAATAATAGGTTATATTATATTAGTATTTAATATTAGTGATGAACAGGGCTTGGGAAATAAAGCACTTAAAATCAACAAAAAAGCACTTCAAAACTTCAAAAAAAAAGCACAGGAAAACATTTTAGAAGAAGCTAAATTAGTAGGGGGGCTATTAACTCTCCTCTCTAATGGCCATACCTTATAAGATACAATTTTCCATTACTACATAATTGATTAACACAAAGCAATATTTATTATAATATGTAAAATTTTAATTAAACTAAAAAGTAAATACATTTTGACAAATTAAAAAAATTAAATTATAGAGCGTTAGATAAAGAGGGACTTTTATAGCTCTTTTACTATATTTGCTTTTTTTGGCATTTGTATTCGCTTTTTGTGTGGATTTTAGGTGCTATGAGTCCCGAAACCTTTTGATGAGGCAATATGATTGTTTTCCAATATATGATTACCTGATATAAAACCGATAACCGATCCTTTATACATAATTAGTTGTAATTAGGAAGGCTTATATTTCAAAGATATTTGAAGTGTCTGCTCTTAAAATATTGGTTTTGGAAAAAAATCCTCAATATTGGCTGATTTATATTATCAGCCTATACAAAATACCTACCACTAATTAATATATGTTTCAACAATTAAATAACCTTTATTAAAAAATTATATATTGGCTATAAAAGGATTTTAGATGTTAATATTATTTTGTTTCATACAATTAAGCTATAATAAGTAATAAATAATTAGTAATTTTTTATTAACTTATATAATTATTCTTTTGTCTTATTAAGGAATATACTGATTACGATCCTCTTGGTTTGGATTCAGTAACTTTGACTGTTATTAATAATAATGAAGATGTAAATGAACATTTAAAAGAGCTCCTAGTAAGATATAATTAAATTTTAATTAATTTACTACTATTATTATTATACAATTTTTTTATTTTGTAATTAAATAATATATTTAAATTCTGTTGATTATGTTTATGTACAAATAACAACTACATAAAACTAAAAAACTGTAGTATTAGTACGATAATTAACCTGAGAGAAATGTCTTGTCAAATAATTAATTTAGAAATATTTGTCTTTTATGATGAATTACATGTTCTAGCTCATTTAGATTATGTAAACTCGGAGTCCAAAGTTTGTCTGTGCAACAAAGGGTCATTTCACATGCTTGCTTGTGCCATAAAGAGTTAAGAGCACCATAGGCAGAACTTTGAATTACTTGCTTGGAGGCTTTTTCCCACCCAAAAGTCACCAAGCCCCCTTTATTTTTTTTTCATGTTTTTCATTAACTATTCATTTACATTGTTAGCAAACAATATTTGTTTTAGTCTACATCTCATCTACCTAACTTAACTACTAATCTCCCACCTATAAGTAGCACTTTAAGACACTGTTATTCTTAAGCTTGATCAGTTATAGGTATATTTAAGTCCAATAAATTACCAACACTTAAAAAAAATGTATACAAATGTATCAATATTAGATAAAATCACGTATAATTATTATTTACATGTGTAAAAAAGGTGTGCAAATTCCTAATATGTTGAATGATAAACTATTTGATTACTGTTTTTTTTTTTAATGTTATTATAAGTCCTGTACTGGACATGATGCAAAGAACTATTTAACAATAATTAAAATAAAAAATCCTGAGTTAAAAAACAATACTCCTGGATTAATTATAAAAATTAAAATTATAATACATATTTATACACTAGAAATATGATCAAGATCCTCAAAACCACGTATCTGCCAGTAATTCAGTTGAAGATTTAAACTCTACTTTAAAGCTGCTGAATAATAAAATTATTCCCGTAGTAGTAAATGTGACAAAATCAGGTTATTATAAAAAGTTTCTTTATTTTAGTAATATAATATATATCTTCAATGCATGCATACATTTAAGTGTTTCAAATGTATAGTACTAGTTATGAACTAATTCAAATTTAGATCCTCAAATTATTTCAGAAGATATTACAAAGCCTTTGCTGCCTGGCAGTTTAGTTTACATGACTGGTTTTGTGGATTTAAATGAAATATACATTATGAAGTATGATGATAATAATGACAAATTAACCAATTTTTTAGATACATTTAATGCATTTTGTTTATCGGGTACGTATATATTTATTTATGTATAATATATATTTTTTCAAACTATTTATTTGACTTTAATTTCTGTTTTAGCTATACCAATTTCTAGACCATTGGTAATTGGTGAAATTGTAGGATTTCAATCTCCATTGAATAGTAGTTTTTATAGAGGTAAAGTTTTAAGACAAATTGACAACACTAATTACCAAATCCAGTGCATTGATTTTAGTAAAACTGTTCATATACTACCTATATTTCATGTTATTGAAATTCCCAAAGAATTTAAGGTAGTATATTTATAACTCCTATTTGACCATTGCATTATTATACATATATTAACTGTGCTGCCTATGCCAATATAATTCCCTATTTTATTTAACCATATAAAAGCAGAATTTTTAAAAATTCCTTTCAAAACCCGAAATCAATAAAATAAATGTGATTAAACACATCTTCCCATATCTCCTTAATAATGACTTTTTTTTTTCTTTTTTTGGTCATCTGTATCACTAAGGTAACCCATCAATTAAAAAAAAAATTATTAAATTTTCATTCCCAAAACCCAGTTTCCTTTATTGATTTAATTTCGGAATTCCTGCTTCTAGTTGCACATAAACCCATTCATCTGCTTTTGTATGCAAATTTTCTGACCTCTGTACGATGTGTTTGACTGGATTGCGCATAAGCAAACCCTTTCCTTTATTATTATTGATTGATATATATTTATTTGTTTATTCATTAGCATAACATTTTGCTTTCTTCATAGATTCTGTCAAATATTATATCTGTGTCTCTTAAAGGATTGCAACCTAGGCCACTAAATTTACATGCTTTAGAATACATAAGCAAGATATTGTCGGAATGTATTCCAATGATTATTGTAAGTATTTAAATTTGTATATTTATATAAAATTAACTGGAATAATTGTTTTCATTTTTATCAGTTATAATATCTAATCATTTATTTATTGAATAAATTTACTTTTGACACTTATTATTTAATTTATTTTTATTGTATAATATGAAATCTTAAAACAGTATTATAAATATTTGAGTTTTCATTATGAGTACAATATTCTATAATTTCTTATTTCACTATAAATATTTACACAGTAAAATTTAGAGGTTTTATGTGGCCCTGTTCATATTATATTATTTTAACATCAATAATCAATTGTTAGTAGTTAATTATTGCAATAATTAATATATCATTTAATAGTTTCTGTCTTTTTAAATTGTGTATCATAATTGTATACACTTAGGATTTTTCTCCAGCAGAACATTTTACAAATGTTACTTTGATTAAAATAGATGGCAATGAAAATGTAAATGAACAGTTGCTTAAATTATTATCTAATGATGACAGAAAAAGTGCACCAATGTCAGATTTAGTGAAAAAACCTGCACAAGGTATGCCACATTACTATTTATTTAATATTTATTAATTGACTTATGGGTTAGGACAAATAGGTTATATACAAATTAAAAATGCTATGCTAAATTATAATTTATTAGCATATTTAAATGTTATTTTTAATATTTTATAACATTTAAATAATATACTTGCATTAGTTTTCTATACCAAATTAAGAAATATTTATTTACAATGGACTACTGAATTCTAGGATTATGGTTATAATTTGATAACCTGATTTCCATTCTACTAAGTTTATACAAATTGCTCCCCGAAAAGATCTCTAAAATCGATGACTGGAATGTATATATATAAAAAAAAAAAAAAATGGGAAATGGACAAGGTAGATATTAAGGGATTGTAAAAATAATTTTTGTTATACTATCCGTATAATCAGATCTAGAATGTATTATTCTAATAATAATAAATAAAATAAATGGACAAAATTAAAATTGATGTTTGCATTGCAAACAATTCTGACAAAAAGTCTGACACTTAATTTTTATTATTAATATTTTAGAATATTCCAATCAGAATTTTCATGTTCAAAATGATCTATATAAAGAATATTGCTCTAGTAACAGAATAAAAGAATATCATTATACAATTAAATAGTGACATCTTTATTGTATTCTAAATTTTGAAAAAAAGTAAAAATAAATCTCAATATAAAATTTTAAATTCTATGTGGGGATTAGTTCTAATTTTACAATGAAAATTTTATATTACTTTTTAAGATACAATTATTATAATAATTATAATACAAATTATAATAATTTCAAATTTGATTTGCATCTAGTTTCTGCTTATTGCGGTAACGGTTAATAATTTAATTTATTTTCTAATATTTATACCAAATCTATAATTTTTAAATAACTTGAATGATAGTGGGTTAGGCAAAATATAAATGTATTCATAATTTTTTTTTAACGCATATGTACACGTGTTAATATTAAGTTTAGATATTGCAGTGAAACATTTAGTTAAAAGTATTGTATAAACCGTATTAATTACATTTTTAAAATCTTGTAATTATTATTTTTCATATATTTATTTTCTATATTTTGGACATGTTTAAAAATAGAATTGTTGGTTTTATTTTTTAGGAAATATGTCCAAGGAAATAATACATAGTGACAACAATACATCTAAATTAAAAATTGGAGATTTACTTTATATTATAACATTCATTGATGTACATCATATTTTTGTTCGCAAGGTTAAAGATGAAACTGATGATTTTTTTAGTTTCATAGATAGCGTGAATTTGTATTGTTCAGCAGGTATTTATTAAAATTTAACTTGTGAGAGTTTCTCATAAACAAATCTATTTATAGTCAGTGATGGATTTTACTAATATATTTTTATTTTTTGTAGAAACACCCATTTGTAAATTGCCTAAATTAAATGACATCATAGGAGCAAAATCAATAACAGATGGAATATTTTATAGAGCAAAATTAGTAAAAAAACTGAGTGATGTTAGCTATATTGTACATTTTATTGATTATGGAATTGAAGAAAAAGTTAATTTATCTAATATTGTATCGCTATCCACTAAATTTAAAGAAGTTAGTTATTTTATTTAAATTAAGAGAACATGAAAAAAATACAGTAATCTCTACTGTTTAAAATTCAGTAGAGATTGATTATATCGCCATTTTTGTCATATCGTCATACAATCACAATAGACTAAATATAACTTAATATAGATTTAAAATACAAACAATAAATAAATAAAATTCACTGTTCCAAAGGTGCACTTATTCTGTTAAAATAAATATAAACTGAATAAAATAATGTTTCAAGGAGAAGTGAAATTATGGTAACACGGTTAACAATTATTGGTTTCATTAGGTATGGATATATTTTTTCTGTAAATAGAAAAGTAATATTCTCAGTATTTTGTTAATTTCTATTGCATTTAGTGTTACTGCTAATAGATAATCTTCTGAGTAGGAGAATGGATAGCTTAGACAGTTAAATTAGTGTTTAATGTTTTGTTATATACCACACTTGCATCTTTTGGAATTCTCTTGTAAGCCCTATTTTATTAAGTTTTCTCTAGTTCTACCTACTCTCACTCTGAGACTATTTAGGAATCTCAGGGTGTGCCATCCCAGATTATGTCCTGTTGAAAGGGATTGCACGGATCAACTTTAAGCTTTATATTGTTCAGAGATAGTTTCCATTTTTCTCTTCTCATTTGTTCAGAAGGCTATTGTAGCTTTGAGCAAGCTCTTCCTAGATTTACGTCTGAAGTTTAGTAGATTCAGTCCATGTTATATGATTGTTATTTTGACTTGTATTTTCCCAGCAAGTTTTTGATGGCACAATGACCGCAAGTTGGTAAATTTTGGGAGTTTGGGGTTATGTAGGCAGTACAGTTAGACGCAATTTATTCAGTAATATCAAACTGGCTTGCGTGGTTATACTTACTTTATACAGAACTGGTAAACTCACCAATAGATTATTAATAAATGAACAGGGTGGAAATTTGTATTGTTTGGGGTTTGCATCCTATGAAGAGCCCATAAATGTCCACAATACATTATTTCTGGCATTGGTTTTCTGTTGTCTCACTGTAGTTTCCATAGATAAAAGATCATTCCAAGGTACTGTCCAGATATTTAGGGTATACAGAATTCTTTAGTTCCATTTCTTTCCACTTGATTTTGAGAATTGGTTATTAATTTGACGCTTGTAAAATTATCAAAATATGACAATTTTCTTTTAATGTTAGTGTTGAAATATTAGTAATAATAATGCTTATGCTATAATGACAAAACTGTTTAAGCAGTATAATACTTTGGGCAACACCAGTATAATTATTTTGTAGTGTTAATTTATAATGATTATTAAGTAATACAAAGAAAAAGTTTTAATTACGTTATCCAACAAATTGAGATAATCTCAATTATTCTCTATCTCATTAATTGTGGTATAACAATGCAAAAGCTAATATAAACTATTACAACTGATGAAAAAATTGTTTCCTTTCTTTTAATAAAAATTGATGTGACAATATAGTTGAATATTTTAACATATCAATCTAAAATAACAGCCATTTTGAAAAATAAACAACAAATAATTTGAGAATTAAAATAATAAATTATAGAAATGTTGAAATACGTGTATGTACTTTTGTTATGGCATAGTTGTCATTTTCTTTAATCCTTCATTTATTTTATCTGTGTTACATTAATAGACTAGAACTAAACCAATTATTTTGTTCTGTTAACTGATTATATTATTATAGATACCTACTACAATTAGTTTAGTAAAACTCAAAGATATTCCATTCTGTAAATTAAATAAAGATGCCCATGAATATGTTACTTTAATCAGTGAAAATGAAACTATAACAATAGTAAGTAATTTTGATTTTATATATTAAGATTTATTTATTTTATAATTTGTATGATAATAGGACTATATTGATGAAGATGCAAATGATGTAATACTGAAAACTAGTGAAAATCAAAATATCAATACTCATCTAAGTATGTTGCTTTTTGGAAGTAATGAGAAAATAAATGCAATTAGTACAAACAAATCTGAAGAAAACAGAGCAATAGGTAGATTATACTTGTGTATACTTTGTTTTTTTAATATTCATACTTTTTGTAATTATTACTAATTTACTTTAGGTTACCATATTCAATCTTTATCAGAATATAATGGAATATCCATACAGCCGGGTACTATAGTTTATATGACTGCCTTTGTTGATTTGAATGAAATATATATCATAAATAAACTTAGTTAACAATTCATTAAAATATGTTTATTTTTCATTTTACATTTTATTTATCAGGGACTACTTATTTGACATTTAAAATTGTACATTTTTATTTTTAAAGCGAATATTTTAAATATTGAAGTTTAAAGGAGCTAGGTGATATAATATAGTATATTCATTTATTAATTGATTGATTATCTGGGGGTTGATTAGGATAACCAAAAAAACAAGTACAGATTAGATTAACTAGTAGTTAAAACTGTAATATATATATTTATATTACAGTCAAAGTAGAAATCCGGAACTATCCAATTATTATATAATCAAATTTGTTTTTCTTATTTATACATTTCTAATGAATTGTGTTTATTTTATTATAGTTCTTAAATGTAAATATATTAATTTTATTTTTCAGATGAAGTCGTACCTGTAGTGACTCAAAATATTACTGAATGTACCATGCCCTCTGATGAAACTAATTTATTGAAAAATGGTGACCATGTATTCATTACAGCATATATTGATTTATATAATATCTTTGTCCGTAAAGTTAATATTAATGATGATGAATTTCAAAAACTTACTGAAAGTGTAAATTTTTATTGTTGTTTAGGTCTGTTTATCTTAAAAAAAAAAAAAAAAAAAAAAAAAAATGCTGTTTAAATGTTTTAATGTTGTATTTGTTATAGGAAACACTTCACAAAGTAAACCTCTAGAACTTAATGAAATTGTTGGTGCCAAAAGTTCAGATGATGGATGCTTTTATCGGGGGAGAATTATTGAAAAAACTGATGATAAAAATTACAATGTAGTTTTTATTGATTTTGGTTTTGAGGAATGTGTAAATATTACTGAAATTGTTCCTCTACCAAAACAACTTCAACAGGTTAGTAATATTTGTAATATTTGTAATATTAAATTTTTTAAAATTAATATCTGGATAAATTTATATTATAAAAGTAAATATCGATAATGAGTAAATTTGTTTACTATTGTTTTAATATTTTTAAAATTAAAAATGAATCATTATAATAAATAATCTATAATCAAATTGTAAACTATGTTTAGTACATTTAGTATAAAGTAGTAATAATAATTAATGCATTAATATTTTAGGTTCAGCTAACCTATTTACATTTTTATGACACTATGTATATATTAAGAATTGAATGTAATAACTTTTAATTTTTTTAGGTGAGGCCATATGTTTCTTTAGTTGGACTTAAAGGTTTAAGATTTGAAAAACTCAATAAAGAAAGTCAAACTTATTTAGATAATTTGACATTGAATAATGATGTGATGAAAATAGTAAGTTAAAAACTTAGCCTTAATTTATTTCAGTTCTAATAAAATCTTGTATGTATTTAATAATAACTATTACTATTAACTAACTTAAAAAATATATTATAAAAGGTTTAATTTTAATTTCTACGCTTTATTGGCTTTATATTATTTTTTGCATATTTATTATTATTAACTACAGGAATTTGAAGATTTAAGTGCTGTAACATTAACTGTGATCAATCAAGGACAAAATCTTGTTGATTATTTAAATGTATTATGTGTAAATAATACAATAGTGAACAACACTATTACAAATAACCCTGTGCAAGGTACACTATCGCCTTATGGTAAGTGAGGAAGAAAATGTGCATTTGATTATTTTTTTATATATAATTTTGTATTTAGGTATGAAATACATATCTCCTGACATCAATATCCCACATATACCTAAGTTGACTAACAAAAGCATTGTTACTATTTATGCATTTATTAATTTAAATGATATTTCCGTCAGTGTGGTTTATAATCAATTAGAAATGAGCCGGTTCTTAAATGATTTTTCTGTGTTTTGTATGACATGTATGTACCTACCTATTTATTTGACTATTTATTTTAATTAAGTATTTTTATTTTAACAATAAGAAAAATGTTTTGTTGATATTTCAGCACAACCTATTACCAGATGTCCAAATGTAGGAGAAGTTTATGGTGTCCGATCTATTGATGGCTCATTTAACAGAGGCCAAATAACAGAAATATTAAATGAAAAGCAATTTAAAGTTATTTTTTTTGATTTTGGACATGAAGAAATTGTATCAGCTAATAGTATTATAGAAATTTCAGAACAATTAAAACAGGTTATTTTTATTTGTAATATATTGACATTATTCAAGTATTTAAATGTAGTTTTATACATTTTATTTAGTTATTAGTTTATAAATATATATCTATACAATTGCACATTTATCTATTTATTTGAGTGTGAATTAATAGTTAATAAATTGGTATATTTATTATATTAGTATATTTGGCTAAGCAAAATCTATATTATAAAATAATTTAAAAATCAATGTATTATGCCATGATGTGTGTGTATATTTTAACTTTTTTACTATCATGTGTTAATTTGTTTTTAGGTCCCAAAAATAATTTACCCTGTTCAACTCAAAAATGTTAATTTCAAAAATCTCAATGCCCAAGCCTTGTCTTACGTAAATATGCTTTGCGAAAATATGCCTTTAATTATTGTATGTATAAAATATTATTAAAACACATTATTATTATTATTACAACTTTTTAATTTTAGGAATTTGATGAGAATAATCCAGATGGGCTAATGTCCGTAATGTTAACTACTACTATAACCCAACAAAATGTTAACGATCATTTAATACTACTGTTGACTGAAAAAGAAGAAAGGGGTAAATTATTTTTAAGTAAAATATAATTTTGCCTATTTTAATTTTTAATGATTAACCTTGAGTATTTGCGGACATTTAATATTCCCCCCCCTCCAACAAATATATACTTCAAAATATGTTCTTTTCAATGATGTAAAACATAAACTGTAGGGTGGTCCTTAGTCTAAGATGAAGAAAAACAATATTAATATTTTTAATTTCTTACTCCCTAATTTTGTTTGTTAGTATAAGAACATAATTTAGGTTAAATTATGATTATGATTACTCAACCCTTTTGCGTGCCCCAAGAGGGATAAATAATTGCAAAATATTCTTTTTTGAGTTTTATCAAAAAAGTGTTGCACTTATCGGTAGCATTTATGTAACTAAAATTATAGATATTTATATTTTTAATAATAAACATAATTATAACATTTCTTATAAATCTATTATTTTTCAAGAAAAATGATAAAATACCAAATATTTCATTTATCATACAAAATTGATTTTTTTTATGATTATTTAATAGTTCTTGAATAAGGTGCTCTTTTTACAATCTGGAAATTGCTGACGATACTTGCTTCTGATCTTCATTTTTGGTTAATAGTTTGTTATAATCTTCAATCAGCTTAACTCGTCTCTTCGAAATATCATTTACAACATATAGATTATTGACTAATTGTTTACCTTTTTTGTACTGGTCATTTTCGTTCTACAATTTGGGGTCTAAATCTAAAAAGTCCATCGGTATACCAAATCGATTAAAAAAATTACTAGATTGGATTGATATGAAATTATTGATATCTTTATTAGCATAATTGTATATTTCGTTTGGTTTTAAAATTATTCTTTTGTTGGCTTCTGATTCGCAATTATGAGACTACATTATTTTAACCATTTTTATTTTATTGTAAAGCGATGTTTATAAAATGAAGACACATTTTTCATTTTAAATCAAATTACATTTATTTTTTACACCACACAATACATTATTATTAACATTATTGTTGCTTTATTTATGAGAAGTGCTTTTGCGAGTGTTCATCTGGCTGATAATTTGTAAGTGCAGTTCGCACAAGTTCACTTAATTGTTCATCAGTTAGTTCAGACCGATATTTAGATTTAATGTATTTAAGCGTTGAGTACAAAGATTCACACACATAAGTAGTATCAAAGATTGAAATAAGTCTCATAACTTGCTCTTTTGTTGTTTTTCTTCTGGAACATTTATCCAAAATTCTATGGTAGAAACACCACTTCGTTTGAGTAGTCCTCTTTCAGTTCTAGTAGCTCCAACTCTACAGCTGCTGTATCTTTTATTATTGGTGATGAAACAGGACAGCCATCACTCACAACATCAACAGCAAATGAATGCTTTTAAACAATTTACAACTTTGAGAAGCACTAATTTAGCACTGTCAATTAAATTTAAATTTACTTTACGCATGTTAAAAAAGAGAACACCTAATAACTGTTTTATTGAAGGTAACTTACTATCTATAATTTGATTCGAAATATGCCCAACTAAAAATATTTTACTGGAATCGCGAAGATTTATTTTTGATGATGACCCATAATAATAAATTAAAACAATTAGGTAAACGAACAGTATTTATAAACTTTAAATAATAATTTCTGATGCAAAGAATTAAAATTGTGTTTAATATATATGTAGAGAATAAATGTCAATGGTTTGTGTCAAACTGTCAAATATATTGAATGCCTTGCCTCTACTGTCTCTGTATAGTTTCATTATCGATATAATTATCTAATCTTAAATATAAAATATCTGTCATTGGCCATTTACCTATACTTAAATAACTATCAGATATAAAGTCAATAAGGTATAGAATTATATTATCTACATTCTACTCTTACGCATTGTATTATTCTCTCAAAAACGTGATTATAAATTAAAATATTGTGATGACATAATTATAGATAGATCAATTTTATATATTTTTAATATTTTTATTTTAACTTAACTGTGACAATAGAACAATAACTAAAATGCAATTTATACTGATTAATTTTTTTAGGAAATACAATTTTTCATCATTTTTATACATGGTATTTTGTTCTATCACCAACCGTTATTCTAATACATTTAAATAACCGTAAAAAATTCAATTCTTTAAATAAATGTTATTTTTTCATTTTTCTTGAAAAATAATAAATTTATAAGGAATTGTATACAATTATGATTTATTAACAATATAAAGATCTATGATTTAAGTTAAATATATTTTTATGATAAGTACAATATTTTTAGAATTATACACAAAAAATGACAAAACAACCCTATTTCTCGATTCTTCAACCCCTTTAAGGCACGTGAAGGGGATGAGTAATCATGATCAAATTTTTTATAGTAATGAACAAAATGAAGGGGTAAGAAATAAAAAAAACTCGTGAGGTCAAAAATAAGGGCCATCCTAATAAACATGACACAAACTTGGAGTATCTGTTATAAAATTGAAAAAAATAAATCATATTTAAATCATTAAGAAAATATATAAAATAATTTTAAATAAATTGTAAATAGGTTTTATAAGGTTTTCATTGTTTTATTAAAATTATTAGATTCACCTGAAACAGTACAGATGCTGTGTAAAGGAGATATTGTTTATATTTCATCATTTGTGGACTTGCAGTCTATTAATGTTAGACGTATTAATAATGGTACAGATAAATTCAAATCATTTTTGGAGAAATTTTCATCTTGCTGTGCATTAGGTACTTAAATATATATTTTTATGCAATTTGTTTAATACCTCAATGACCATTGAACGATATAAATTAATGTTTATCTCACCAAAAATGTGGTTATTTATAATACTCTATGTGTATGTTATTTGTATGTATTTATTATTTATAGAAACTCCAACCGAAAATGAACCTAAAGTTGGAGAAATTGTTGCAGCGAAAGTAGAAAATGAAAATAAATTCTACAGGGCTGAAGTTATTTCTAGAGTAGATAATGAACACTATAATGTTTGTTTTGTTGATTTTGGCACACGGGCCACTGTTAGTTGGAATAATATTGTACAACCATCTGATATACGGGTAAATGCATATCTTATTTAACCCTTATGATTAGTTAACTATTTGATAAATTGTTGTTCAATTGAAATAAACAATATATTTTTTCAGCTACAGAATTGTCCCATGTTTATAGTTAGTTTGAACGGATTATATCCAGAACCTAAAGATTCAATATTAATGGAATACATCAAAGAAATTAGTCAATTGGATACCTTTATAATTGTATTTATTCCTACTTATTATTTAATATTTATATAACTTGGGTATTAGCTTAAAAAAAAAAAAAAATGTTTAGGACTCTATTACTGAAGATCATAAAGTTACATTAATATCAGTTAAAACAAAATGTAACATTAATAATGAAATACAAAAACTAATAGTTAATAGTAATATCCGATCAAAAATCCAAAACGATCCCATTGATGAAGGTAAAGTTATTATATTTAAAATTAAACTAGGTATCTTAAAATATTATTGATTGACGTTTGATGACTTTGTTTTTAGACATGGTTGTAGACCCTGAAGAATTTGTAGTAACATATTACAAACCATTTTTAGAAGTTCCTATACAGGTTGACTACGTTTTTTTAAAAATAAAAATTATACTCCATTATAACATAATTTGATAAATAATATATATTACTAATAACCACTTAGATTTGGATTGCTGAGAAAATATCTGTTTCCAGATATTTAGTACACACCAACGATAGTCGCGTTGAATATATGCGTTTAGAAAAACAAATCTTCAAAGATAGTAAAACGTTTGAGCTTGTGAAATCTATCAAAACTAATATGCCTTGTATTGCATATTTCTGTCCTAATTGGTAATATAAACTATTTTCCATATAAAACATATTTGTCAAATATAAAAAAAAAAATAAAAAAATGTAGGTACCGTGGAGAAATATTGGAAGTAGTTAATAAAACTATGGCACGTGTTCGTCTTGTAGATATTGGCAATATTGTCATTCGTAATATCAAAGAAATTTTCTGCATACCATCAAAATATAAAGGAAAATCATTAGTGAGTGAATTAATATTTATTAATTGTAATCTAAAATTTATATATTTTTGTTAATATTCTTTCAAACTTTTTCTATAATAAATTACATATCAATTTTATTATTACTATTACTGTATATTATACAGTTTAAGTTATTTTAGACAATTTATTTATAAACATACATATTTAAAAACTATTAGAGAAATATTTATATTTTCAAATTTTTAACTTGACAAAAATTGTACGATTTTAAACTACTGATACTACATCCATAATATCTGAATGTCTGAACAAGAATAATAAATTAAAAATGGATATATTATAATTTTATCCTTTATTAGTTGTATCTTATTAACAAGTATACAAATACATAAATGCCTACATCACAGTTTTTACAGTACCTACTACTAATTAACGATCCAAAATATAAAATTTGAAAAATATTATTGTTATAGTTAGTGAATATTGAGTTACAACCAGTGCCACAAGAAAAATTACCAATTGTAACATTCAAAATTGTTCCTAAAAAACACGTAAGAATTATTATATTTTACCTTTAAAAAAAATTATATTTAATGAAATTACAATAATTAATTATTAATACATGTTTGTGACATACATATTTTTTTCTTGTCTTTCTATTTTCCTTAGTATTTTATTGTTATTAAATAACTAAAAATAATTTTTAACGAAATAGCATCCATTATATACAATTTATATGTTTATTCGTAATCAAGAATTGTATTTTTCCATTGTCATTGCAGTTAGATAACATAACTATAGCAGAGGTAATGGCATCGTCTATTTCCAATCAATCTAATAGCGATTTGGTTTGTATACACTATATGCGTGTATTGTATATAAATATTTTACACTTACGGCATATATTTAATTTGATTATAGGAAAGTGTCGGACTCCCATCTTTTACTTCAACACCAATACCCCATGAATTTGATACATTCCAATTTAATGATCCTAATAATATGGTAAGTGAGATTCTTTTTTAAATTAAAATAATATTACCCATGTAATTTCTTTTTAGTTCACTGATATATATCAATACAAACAAATAAGTTCACCTAAGTCAAATATGTTAACAATCAAAAACGTGAATTATGTAAAATGGTTGAATGGTTCGTTGAAATTATTAACATTTCTGATAGTATACAAAGACTGTTTAATCATGAGGGATCATGTGATTGAAGAAATGTTGGAAGATTTGGAAATGAAAATTCAAGATTTTTGTAAGATCCCCCCAAAATCATATTCTCCAGCCGAAAATGAACTATGTCTGGCCAAGTTTTGTGAGTATTATATTATATTGATTAGTTTAATGTAAAATTAGAAATTTGTCGACCATTATTTTTATTTTATAAACTATTTAAGCTGATGGATTGTGGTATAGAGCCATGTGCATCAAAACTGAGGATTCACTGAACGAAAACTTGTATACTGTCTATTACTTGGATTGGGGAATAGAATATTCTGTAGGAATCCAGGACATTTGTGAAATGTCTAAAGAGTTTATTTATCTTCCTGCAACAGCACATAAATGTTATATACCAGGTAATATCAAAGGCGTCAATTTAAATTTGTGTTTGTCCATATCAATATTGGTAATATAGTGTACATTTTTATTTATTTATTTTTCCAGGTGTTACTCCATCAGAATGGAATACTAAAACAACAGAAGTCATCTCTCAGTTAATGCTGACCCAGGTAGATTGTAAAATCATTGAAAAATTGTCCAGCGACAGTTACACAATTTCGTGTGACATTATTAAAAATTTGATTGATGCAAATTTGTAATAAATGGCAATATATATTTTACTAGTAATTTAAATTTTTTATTCGAAATTATAATGCTTTAAGTTAGGTTTTATACAAGTATTTTATGTATCTATTTAAATCAATATTTTGTCACGACTAAACATTTTTTTTAGTAAAATATTATTTTTATTGTAGTATGTAAACTGAGTCTTATATGATGTCAATATTGTATTAATTTTTTAAGAGGTTTTAATTTGTATTAGTATTTTGTAAACTAGGTCATACAATATTAATGTTTTCACTAAATAATTAATAGATAAATTAATATATTCAACCTGTTATAAAATGATATGTAATTCTTTATACTTTTTTTTTTTTATATAAAAAGAATATTTTCAATTGCTGAAATTCATTTTTATATTTTGTCAGAGTAACAATTGGAACCTAACCTTATATTTGGGGTATGATTGACAGTTGAATGAGAAGAAAAAATCTGTAGTCAGATGGCGGCCTGATGGATTAATCTTAAACAAAAAGAAAATGTCTTCATTACGCTTTTAGATTGGTTCATATGGAGCAAGTCAAGTTATCCGGGACATGAAAGGTACTGTACCTACCATAACTGCCAAACTAAAGTGCGAGGTTGGTGTCTCCCCTCACATTACCAAAATTTTGCTACCAATTTGTAACAAAGTTATCAAAATTGATTTAACGGCGGGAACTTTTTGGTTACGTCCTTGCATATACCTACATGTACATAAGCCTAATACTCGTTGGTAATGTTTTTTTTTAAAATTAGCTTGTCATTAGTTTGATTAAAATGTATACTTAAAATTTTACATTTTTATTTATAAATAAATTGTCAATTTTGTTTTACCATAATCATAATGCACGTATGTGTATGGTATTATAGTAATAACATTTGAAATAATTTGATAGGGCAGGTTACCCTTTCTTTAACTAACATATTTACCTCTCTTTATGCTGCAATAATAAAGGAATTTTAGGGGGCATAAATCACCATACTTGTTAATTGGTTCATTCCTTATTTTTGAAAATGTCTGTATACAATTTTAAAAATAACCGAATAAAAATTAACAATTTCTTAAAATTATTTAATGAAAACATCTTAGGTGAGTTATAATTATTACTAATTTATATTAAACTCATAATATAGCTATGTCATTTTAAAGTTGGCAAAATGTTCGACGATAAGTTTAAAAATTTACCCATATTATTTTTCTATACTTTGGACAAAAATGAATCTCGTCTGTTATTCCGTTGTATAATATGATCGTTATCGTCAAAACCCATGGATTTTTGGTAATTAAAATCACTATTTAATAATATAATCTAAATTTTTTATATCATTTGTGTATATGTGTATTTTATTTTTATACATTTATATAAATATTAAGTACTTTTAAAATAATATTATTTTGAGACATGAAAAATCGTTAGGTTAGGGTTGTCCTTAAATTTAAATTCTATTAATTTCATACTACGTCCCTCTTGTTTTGTTCGACACTATAAAAAAGTAATTAAGGTTAAATTAGATGATGATTGATTATTCACCTCCTTCTCATTCCTCAAGAGGGTTGAAACATGGCCAATTAGGGCGGTTTTTTGTGTTTTACACAAAAACTATTACGTAGGATTATAACATATAAGTGCTATCACGAAGAACATAATATTCTCTAAACCTAATAGCTCCCCCCCCACAGAAAAACCGTTCTCCCGCGAAAAGTATTGAGTTGCAAATTTTGAAAACTTCGTTGCAAATTGGTAACAAAATCCGGTTCGGAGTCGATACGGCAATGTAAGGGGGGCCAACTTCACGGACGCGCCAAACTATATCGTTTCCGTCTACTTTCGCGTCCACTTGTCCGACCCAAATTTTTCCCGAGGCGAAAACTCAACGAAAAAATCAATGTTTGCGGGTACACAAACTCGCCGCGGTAGCGACGATTTTTCATTGAAATTACCGGATATGTCGAGTATCGGCCGGTTAATAATTTGTCGCCTTCCCAGGAGGTTGACGAATCAATCTGTTCACATAGTAATAAATAGTGGCGTGGCGGGCAATTTCCCTTATTTCCGGTGGTAAGACCCGGAAATTAATTACACCAAATCGAAGGTTCGCGGACACGACAACGGCGTCATGTGTCCCCCGTATATAATCGAGACACTTGCGGCCCGGAAAACCGTTCGATTGTGCAATGATGTTATACTTACTCTTCTGCGCTGGTCGCCGGTTGTGTGTATAGTGAAAAACTGTTTTTGTGTGTTGTACCGTGTAAAAGAAAATTGAAGATTTTATTATTAAAATCAATTTAGGCAATTTAGTTTTTAATTTTAACGGTTTGAAAGTAGTATAAATAGTGGGGGGGACGTTTCTGTATCATCTCAATATACTCAACAAAAATGCGTAGTACGAATTTTTGTAAAAAAAATTTGGGCTGGTATGTATATATCAAAGAGAAAGGCGGTAAGAATTAGTGATGTGACGTAAATCCGGATTTTTATCTGAATCAAAATTGTTATTTAATATTCTTTTATTCATTTCTCATAAAAATATTATTATTATATTATTGTTAACAGTATTGTGTAAACCATTAAATACGGTTTTACAATTCAAAAAATATCACAAACAGAAATTTATTTTAAAAAATCATACATATTACACTGTTGTACTTTATATAATATATTACTAGCTGACCCGGCAAACGTTGTTTTACTCGTAAAACTTCTTTATGGTAGCTCGTCTTGAAATGAATAAAATTATTTAACTCATTTTATAATGTAAAAAAAAAAAAAAAAAAAATGATTTGATTTTAAGATTTGAAAATAGAAAACTGTATTTTGGTCAAACCCACATTTTCGATTTTAAAATTAAAACTACAGACTTTCGAAGTTTTAACATCACTTGTAATAATATAAGGCATTTGCCCTAATGTTTCCGCAGATCTTATAATTGACGTGGCGTTATAAAATATTTCAAGGGGATTTTAAATCTCAACGTCGAGTCTGGTGAATATAAGACCGATATAATTATATATTTGGCGCGCCGCGAACCGCGACGTTTATTCGAATTCGTTTATAGTAGTCGAGAAATATTTTATTCAAAAAACGTATTTGGACGATTATTATATTAAATATTATATCATTGAGTTGCTATTTTAATATACGGCCGCCATAAATAACACTTCGATAATGACATATTGACACCCCGTGGCGAGTCGCAGGAATATAAAATACCTATACATCATAGGTCCTTAACCTTTTCTGGGTCATGGGCCCCTTTCAAGTATAAAGTATTACCACGGACCCTCACTCCAAAAACACAAAAAAACCAATACAATTTTTTATTTTTATTATTTTTTTACGATAATACTAAAGCTTGTTTAATGCATTAGGCAATTACTGCAAACAATCACTTTTATTATACATATGAATTTTAATGTAACATCTGCCTGTTGTATTGATTGCAATATTGCTTTTAAATCTGGGACGGTATTGAACAAAGCAACTCGCATATCGTCTTTGATGTCCATTGTAGAAAATCCAAACTCGCACAGATATGTAGTGGCGAATGGAATTAAAAATTTCATCACCCTGTATACTGTTCGCAGATAAGTCTTCGTCAACGTACACCAAAATTCGATATTAAATGGTTTGTTTGAAAATCGTGGTGTGCCATTTATTTTGATCTTAAATCAATTGATTCATCTTTACCGAGGTCTGAATCATCAAAAGTATTTAAAATCCTCAAGAAAAGGATTGCGTAATCATATTTTTACTTTTTAATATGTAGAAAAGAAACAATCTCCAAATGAATTTAAAAATTACATACGTAATGAAGTACGTCGTGATGTTCACATATTTGTGTTTGTATGAAACTGGACAAAGCAACATTTTTTTTAAGGTTCGTGATTAAGTGATGGAAAGTTTGCTATATTTTCCTATTGAAATTTTCTTTTCCACAGGGGAATTTTATTTACAAATGCATTTATTCTTTCGGATGCGTCCATAATTGTCATTTCTCGTCCTTAAATCAATGTATTTACTTCGTTAAAATGGCTAAAAATATCTGTTAAATATGCTAATCCGTGAATAAAATCAATACTATCAAAATGTTTTGAAAGCGTGCTTTGCCTTTCTATTAAAACAAATTAGAGATTTCTTTTTTGGTTATTTAAAAAAAAATCACAGCCATTTCGTGGACCCCCGAGTAATCATCTACGGACCCTCAAGGAGTCCATGGACCACCGGTTAAGAACTTATGCTATATATAAATATAAGTATAGGTATTATAAATACTGCGGCGAAGTGTATATAGTAATGCGTGTGTGTGGCATAAAAGATGGGGAACCGAAAAAAAAAAATTGTATAATAAAAGCCGTGCCCATGTGGCCGTTCTTCGAAATGTTGAACCTGTTCGTATCAAAATAATATCGATCTAAAAGTCGCGAAGAAATATCGAAAAGCGTATACGTATTCGGAGTGTTCTACTATATTATATGAAAGTGTACAATATAGGTAGGTATATAATATCGTGGCCAGGAAGAGCGGAAGAATGTACACGGGGTTTTTTTTTTAGGAAAATGCTATAGACTGAAAACGAAAAACGCTCGGTGATATAGATACTCTCTATACATTACAATATTACTATTGCCAAAAAAAAAAAAAAAAAAATGTTAGCGTAAACACGGCGGAGGTGGAGGTTGAAAGTTGAAACCCCATAAGGAGTGCGCTATAGGACCCGACACATACTTTTTAACGTGCACAAAATTGCATCCCCTACGATTCATTTGGAGGCGGGTCCGTATTTGAGGATGGACGAAGCTAAAATAAAATAACCCCTCCCGCCACGACACGCCGAAATTCATATTGAAATTTTTATCCAACTGCAATCCGCCGATAAAACAACTATAATTTTCGACTTTGAGGTTCGTTTGGTCCGGAAGGAGATTTATATTATAATATTATATCAGATATAATTTTAAATCTAATTTTCGACATTTGTCGAAAAAACGAAAAAAATGTATATAAATTTAGGTGTACATCAATGACAACAGCGAAATCTGTAAAGTGTATGGGTAAACACGAAGTTTGGTATAGGTGCCCTAGGGCTGCGATGGTTTATGGGTCCATGCAGATTCGCCCGATGACTATATATATGTGATATATGTAATCAAAAGTTATCTAAGAAACGCTGAATAAATTATTGAGTTCCCGATAATTTCTGATATTTGTTAACTAACCTATACCTAAGTTTCGACAATTATTTGTTAGTATTAATTGTTAAAAAGTGATTTAAAAAATGAGTTTTAGATATTTTGTCCTATACTTTTATATGTATTTACGCGTGTTTGGTATTATAGGGGCAATGACGGTCATTAGGGGTTTTTTTTTAAAATCCAAAAATGCCATAAAAAAAAAAAAAAATTGTTTAAAAATCCGAGGCTATGATAATATAATGTAACCAACAAGTTTATCTATCCATTGCTTGTAGTAGCGTACAATTTAGAGTAGTAGAACCGAGATATAACAATACTCCCCGAGACGACAGCCAATCCCACATTTTCCCCTACTCGTATCGTCGTGTATCGTCCTTTTAATATTTATCTGTATATAGAAAATATCGAAATGATTTTCAAAACTTTACGCATTTGCATTTATTTTATATATATATATAATATACGAATGTATACACGTAACGATAAAACAACAGAATTAAGGTTGTTCAAGTACAGTGTACACTACGGTGCAGAGAGGTGTACACAAATATAATATAATACGGAGGAAAACATAATACCTAACCTATAACGTTGAAAAATAAAAACGATATATTTTTTAATTTTAGCCGTTTAAAATTTACGGGCGAAGCGATGTTTTATATTGTATAAAACACGAACAAAAAAAAGTTTGTCGCTTTATGTCTCTGCGCGCGCGTGCTGTGCAATATATAATATATTACGCTCGTTTTACGTTTAGTGGATCATCGTGTTAGTCGGTATGTAGGTATATATATATATATATTATATAGTATCATGTAACTTACAGAAAAAAAAAAAAAAAAATCAACCGCACTTACGTATATTATTTTATATATATATATATACACGTATACATATATATTACTTAACGCGCGGTGTGTGCATGACGGAACGAGCGTTCGCGAAACGTGTTGCTAAATTACTACACGAGCCATAATTTTTTTTTTTTTTTTGTCCTGACGTTTTCTCTTTTTTGAGTCCGGGTACTCTCTGCTAAAATTGTCCGCGATATTATTATTATTATTATTAGTTTTTACCACGCATAATCAGCTTACCGGGGATCTATGTCCCCGCGAGGCCGCAGGGTCGTAAATTCCATTCGGGGGGGGGACAAATGGAAAAAAAAATCAAAAATAAAGGGTCCTCTTTATTTTTAAAAACAAAAAAAAAAAAAATCCCTATTAAATAACGAGACTTTCAATATAAAATCGTTTTATTAACAATTTATTATTATTTAACATTTTTCCCCTCCTCGACGCTGATGCGTCCATTCATATTTTACATTGGTTGAAACAGTGTTGGAAATCCAATTCTTATAATGCCTTTAATATCTCTGTTGGTTTTGATTTTACAGTATCAACTGATTCAAAATGTGTCCCTTTTAACGCGCTTTTTAATTTTTGAAGGAGCCAAAAGTCGCACGCAGCGAGATCTGGTAATTAATAGGGAGTGTTGGAGCATCAGAGTTCGATTTTTGGTCAGAAACTGCTTTACAGGTTGAATAGTATGAGTTGTCTTGACGCAAGATCTATGAATCGTTTTCCCCCGATTCGGGACGCTTTTTTTTTACTCGTACTCTGAGTGTTGCCAAGACTTGTAAATAATATTGTTGATTAACAGTTTGTCCCTGGGGTACCACCATTCAGTCATAATTGCACTCTCAATATCAAAAAACACGATTAACATAGTCAGTTTTTGAGGAGCGTGGACGACCCATGAACGTTGTTCGTCTTTAAATTCATTACGACGTTCAATAAATAGTCCGTGCCACCCGAAAATACGTGATTGCGATATCTCTGTACACACCTGTCAACTAGCGAAAACTTTCCTCATCAGATTTTCCGAGTTTCACTAGAAATACTAAATTAAAATACGCTGCTCTTGTTTTTCGTCCGGTGTGATTTCGATGTACAGCACGTAAAAAGTCAATTTCAACAACGCACACGCGTGAATTATAGAATGGACACTGACTAAACTGGTATTGTCCGATGCAGTGATATTCATAGATTATAAATATACCAAAAATTATGCCCGTATCTGCACGCACCTTGTCGACAATTAGATAGTCGCGTTGTTATTAAACGGGCCACGCCTCGTGCATAGCTATCTTTTTATTGGCCGTTTTCGATTATATTTTTTTCCCTACTGTATTACCGTGCGAATTTCCCGAAGTAACGGAACAATTTATAAATCGAAATCGTCGTCGTCTATAGCGGGCAACCCGAAATTCACTAACCTCGCCGGCCGGGCCGTACTACGTACCCCCTGTGAATTGCACGGCGCTCGCCAGACAAGTCAAATTAATTTTGCTCGTACTTATCTATTGAAGGTATAGGGTACCTATACAGTTCTTTATTCTCCCGCGCTGACCGTCTTATAATTCGTACAAAGGTTTATGCGCCTTTTCTCGGGTAGAAATTCTCTTTTATCATTTCACCCGTGGGTATAATGCATATAGACGGATTTTGTTGTATAATGGATCCGTTTTGTGTGTATATATATAATAGTATAATATATCGGTATGAAAAATAAATCGAGTATAAGTCATATACTATAATATTATACTATATACAGTAAATCGTATTTACTTAATAGGTTTCTCAGGCGCGCGAAATAGTAATAAAAATGTAATTTTGCGTGTCGTACCTAAACACTCGGGTCTAGGACATACATTTCGGCGTAAAAAATCATTATTTAATTTTAACTAGTTCACAGTAATAACCGTTTGCCGTTACTTCATCGAGGTTATAATTTATATTTTATTATATTTCATAATTTTATATTAAGCTGTACACGATAAAATAAAACTCGTATATACCTACTGATCAAATCAAACTCTATGAAATTAATTAAACCGATTATTTTTTTTTTTTTTTTTTTTTACCACCGACCTCAAAAATAATAATAAATAATACAAAGTACTATTAATACGAATTGAATATAAGGAGAATGCTATTAAAATTATTCAAATTATATTAATGTGCCTTTGCGATAATATAAAAAATTATTGCTTTTGTATTTTGTGACAGCTGTAAACATATATGTATTATGATTTATATATAACTAGCTGTCCCGCACGGTGTTACCCGTGAAAAATTGGAAATTTATTAAAACGTATTTATTTTTCTATAATACTAAATGTCTATATTTCCCTCGACTTTTGTAATATATAACATCAATAATATTTTCGGATCGAATAGACGCTACTCTACTGCGAAGCGCTAACAATGTTAATCCATTATGTCGAATTTAAAAATAAAATCCAAACATACAGAGCCGCATCTAACGGGGGGGGCAAGGGAGGAAATTTCCCCAGGGCTGCGGAAAAGTTTTAATTTAATATAGATAGACAAATTTGGTATTAAACATTATATTAATATCCTATAAATAAACGTTGATGACATTACTTACATTTTGTTACAATGAGAACAATAAGTTTTTTTTTTTTTCCTATACTTTACACTGGCAGAATAAAATCACTAAGTGTGAAAACGAGTCTTTTATAATAAGTGTTTCGTTAAAAATAAATGTATTGGTAATTTTCTTAAGCGCGGCATAATTTAACGTTCCCCGGTGCGGCAGCATACCTTAATGCATACATTATAGATTTATATTATCTAAATTAATAAATATTAAGTAAATATAAAATGTAGAAATATTATTATAAAAAAAAAAAAAAGACCACGGGGGTATCGGTCCTCCATATTCCTCATAAATATTTCAGTTTTTCACTACGAGGAAAATACAAAATTGACCTCCTACAACTATACGTATATCCGAAATGCTACTATAGGGAGTTCTTATAACGATTTTTGATCGGAGAGAAAGACTTTTGGTATAGATACCAAGTTTACGGGGGAGGGGGAGGAGAGGGAAAAAATATTTTATTCTATTGGTTTTTTGTTCGGTTTTTTGTTCGGTTTTTTGTTCGGTTTTTTTTTTTTTTTTTTTGGACGGGCGGAGGAGAGGGAGAGACTCGGTCACGCGATTTTTGCCGTAGTCGTGTTATTAATGTACTGGACTACAAATAATATTTATATTACGATAATATAATATAATAATATTCACGACGACCGGAGTCGAGTTTTTAATAACACCTATATTCGTTTCGGTACCGAACCACGACGATTTTGCATAACAATAATAATAAAATAACGATAATTATTTGTCCGGCAGAGTTATTATTTTGCTATATTAAATTCTTGTACGCGGGTCGACACGCTTCGCCTGTATACGTATAATTTAGGGTCGTATATATTACGACTTATTCCCCCCCTGCCCCCTTAGTTATATTCAAACGGTTTTCAATATTAGTATAAATTATTTTACTTCTATTAGGTATGCCGCCGAATTATGCGATATAAGAAAGTAAATATTCGAAAATCTATTGACCGTATCCCCACGTGACTGGGATAATTTCGTCGCTTATTAGATAAAAAAAAAAAAAAAAGGTCTGGTTAACATTAATACTATTATACCGCACTCGATTTTTTAAAACGATATACGATACAATATATACACGGCAGATTCTTTTATTATCAATCGGCGCGCCGGTTATCTCCGAAGATTTTGAGCACTATGTATTGATTTTTTTCAGTCATTATATTATAAAATCGTCGATCGATACAAGTACGTAAGAGTCATGTTTAACAGTATTTTTGTTTTAGGTAATATAATGCAACTATTGCAACTTAAGTATTATAATATTTAAAAATGTATTAGATTTATTATACTTGTACATATAATTGACCTTTAAATTGGCCATTTATTTTCATTCAGCATTATTAATGGGCCAACATTACTGTTTGGTTTTTGGACACTTTTAAGTTATAATAATAAAGATAAATAACCATAATTAACGACGAGAACTATTATCGAAATCGGGAAAGCCAAACATTAAAACAAACGATTTCGGATATTACATGTTTTCAATTAATATTTCAATTTGTTCACTAAATTATATTTATGTATACATATTGTACATATATTATGTAGTCCTGGGGAAATTATTTGTTCACAAGTTAATGGAATGCCGTGTCGTATAGGCGCAAAGGCGGGAATGTTTTTGTATAGGGAGAAAAAATCCATAACGATCGGGGATAGTATTTTTTTTTTATGAAATTACATATACTACAGGAGCAGGAACCATAATAATTATGGAAGGAAAAAAAACAAATAATAATTTTTATATGTTTGAAGCGAAAAAAAAAATGATAAGTCTTGTTGGTCTAACATTTGGGTTTTATCTGGAATCTGGCGAATAGTAATAAATATACAAATGAGGTTCATTATTTTGTTTATCTGCACTATAAAAAAAGATTAATCGGGCCACCGAATATTCCATTCGGACGTACAACTGATGAGGTATTTTTAACCTTAGAAATCCTTATAAATACGATGCACATTATCGTGTCATTTTCACAAGCGAAAATGTTGTGACGATTTTTCAGAATAGTAATTTTAAACGAACCGTTAACGTAATCTATCAGTTCTAAAACTACACATAGACGTTGAGTTGTTTTTTTTTTTTTTTTTGAAAGGAGCAATTTTTTTGCGCTTTTAAAGCGCCCTTAAGTTAAATCAGGCTTATCAGGATAATATCCCGAGCACAATATCAGTCATCAAAACTAGTACCTATATTATATTATTAAATTCGCAAGAATTTATTCTTTAAATATAGATATAAATAAAATGTTAAAGTATAAATCGAAGCAGTATCGCACAGAAAAATTATATTTTTAAGTTTTAATAATTAAAATAAATGTTAAATATATTTTTTGAGATTTTCAAGTTATTTTATTAATAAAATATTTGCAACCTCATAAATATTATAATTTTTAAATTATCTACATCAAATGAAATTTAAATTAATTTAGGCATAGAAAATACAAACTTTGGTCGACAATGTCGAATATATTTATGAAAGTATTTTTACTCAATTTTTAATTTCGATTTAAATATTATTGACGCTGTGTTAATTTGGATGTTAATTTTGAAACAAGATTAACTCAGTAATTAAGAATATTTTGGAAATGTTCGTACTGCTAAGGTACGGAGAAGTCAGAGTCCAAAAGATATTCACTTCAGTAGCAACATATGACTTCACCATCTACCAAAAGTTTAAAACGCGGACCGTTCAGTCCCAAAAGTAATGGAAACAGTGTTTTGGAATCGTAATAGAGTCCTTTTAGTTGAATTCATGCCTAAAGGTCAAATTATCAATGCTGAAGCATATTGCAATACAGGAGAAACATTAAAAACCGTCGAAGGAGAATGATGAGCAATGGAGTATCTCTTCTTC